>CM039685.1:36746305-41746305 GCA_022530915.1 Paspalum notatum
GCTAAGACCTAATATTACACTTTACTGGCTGTTTATCATAAAATATGATACTGCATTTGAAATCATAATCAGTTAAAGTATACCCTGCAATGTTTCTTTTTCTAACTGCAATACAAAATTACAAACTAGCCATCAGATCAACATCACTATTAAGTGTAAACTATACACTACATTAAAGTTAGAAATTTACCTGCCACAATTTGGATATTTAGTCATGGCTTCACTTTTTCTCTGCCATCGCACAGTATGCACATTTCACTGGCACTTTTTTGGCACTGAATTTGATAACTTGCTTACATGATTAAATCAGTTCATATTGTTTCCACTAATATAGCGTCTTTTGTAACGTAATTGGTGCATGATTATAAGCTTATCTATGTACAAGAAATAATATCTGGTGTCTTCATTTCCAAACATATCAATTGGATTAAAATTTTCGATTGTGCATACTAAACATACACAAATAGAACTTTTTCCAATGCCATATGCTTGTGAAATATCCACACATGACGAAAATAGCTCACCTCAGTTGCATCGCCAGAACAATTAATAAGTAAATCTTGGTAGGACTCCGCTTTAAGCTGAGGGAAAGATGGATGGGTATGCCACAACCCATTGAAAAAAAGAACCTAAAACCCAGAGTTATTGTCCCAGTTATATAGACCCTAAACCCTATGAATTTTCCCAGTTAATCACCATTTTACAACAGCAGTGAAGAGTTAGTCACCATTTTACATATTATTCGGCATATGTGTTGTCTCAGTCAGAAAGATCTAGCAGCATAAAGTTGTTTGGTCAATTTGATATGATAATAAAAAATATGCTCACATCCTGTTCTCAGTGAGGTTTCAGTGGCCCATAAGAATAAATAATGTAATCGCAATGACTGCTTTATATAGATGACAGACATGACTTATTTATAATGATACACTTCCAATGCATCTCAATTTGGCATTTGGCTCTGAACTAGATCACAAATCAGATTCCTTTAGGTGAAATTGGTGCATGATACTTTATTTTTGTCTGATACTTCTCTCAACATCTTTTTTTTGCATGTGTGGCAATGCAATAGCCACAAAGAGGCCATACAAGATGTAACTAAAAGACAATATCCTGTGTGATTATATATCAATACCCACCCTCCATAGTTTAGTAAGCATATGGCCAATAATTGATCTTTAGCAAATTCAAAGTAAACTTGATACAGATCTTTCCTAACAGATAGTAGGAACAATTGATGAGGAGTTGGATCACCGAATCATTCTTTTCACTCTTTTCATCTAGTTACAGCCAATGCAGTATTTCTACCACATAAGCAAACAATATCATTTAACTAATGCATATTCAAAATGAAAAAAGGAAAATGAGATAACTCTGTGGAAATTCAACCTCAACCTAGAAGTGCAATAGCCAGACTCTTTGATTTTCTATCAATGAAAATTGGATTAACATTGTGAAACACTAAAATGCAAGAGGAAGACGAAATGAGTACCTCGTACAGACATTTTTGCCAAATAACTAGTTTCGGAACAAACTTTGATCAACCCAACCTGAAATAGGTACAAAGAAATCAAGACAGATACGTTATATCCGCAATGCGCAATGTGCCAATGTTACAAACTTACAGCAAATTGTCTGAGCAATGTTCCAGGCTTAGAGCAATACATGAAAATACATAAGTATCGCCTTTGCTATAAATCAAATGTTAAACTAATGGCATACATTTTAAAAGAGGCAATCTAGCTTAGTCAGGGCAGTTGATAAAAAAGGGACTTCAAATTATTGGAGCACAGAAGGAGTAAAGGCAAAAAGGAAAGAATAAATTTTACATCACCTGTGCCTCCAACAGCATTTGCACAAATGCATAAAACAAGAACTGAAGGACATAAGGTGAGTATAGTGCATATGTGCACAAGCGCACAGTTAAGCAGTACAACAATTGCTTATAACTTGCAATAAAACGGACAGTAATAAAACAACTACAGGTGACCAAAAAGAACAAGTACTTGTTCACCAAAAAAACAATTTTCGAATATAAACACATGACTGCTGTCTTAAATCACCTTTTAACGGCACATCATGTATACATCATCGTTATCCTTGGTTTCAGAAATACCTGCTCCATACATTTACAAAGAAGCAGGAAACCATTTGAGGACAGTTTTCGACCTTGCATCTCATGTTTTTAGTAGACCAAGTATAAATTATGCAGACCACATGACTAGATGAACCAATTACACCACAGAAATGGTGATTCAGCATAAAGATATCATCTAGACTTCCTAGAAGCTATATCATGTTATAGCATACTCACACCAAGCTTTTCATTTCAGGAAAAGAAATACAGAAAAGGAGAACATTTTTCCAAAACAAAATGACATCATATAGAAGCAACAGTGTTAATGTGGTTCACAGTACCGAACCATATAATTATATATGAAGTTTTACTGAATTTGTAGCATCTTAGCAGAACATTCACTGCAGTTGTTGCCATACAGAATAAATGGCACTGGGTTATTATTGGTACCAACCAAAAGAAGCCAATTGTGATTGCATATTCACACCAAGCAAAAGCATCGTATCTGTAACAACATCAACCACATAAAATTTGGCTCTATGCTTACAACATTAATCACTGAAATATTCACCCAGCTTTTCTTTTAAAAAAGCAGCACTTAACTCACTCCATATCAGCAGATACATTATTTTCAGCATAACTCCAGTATTACTTACATATGTCTCAGGTAAGCTCTTTTCTAACCTCAAAGAAAAGAATGAAGAAAGATGTCCGTGAAAGCAGGGAAATAACATCCTAAAAACATCCTATTTTACAATTGTATTCCATTCTCTATACCAAGTATCCAGTTCAGCAACTGACATAAGTAGAAGCACCATGTAGCCTATTCACCTCACCATCTCTGAAGAACATCAAGCCTTGCACTCAACCAACTGATGATATCATTTGCGACATCATCCCTTTCAGGTTCAAAGAGAAGATCATGCAAGTATCCATCGTATAGTTTTATTGATTTATTTGTTGATGTTGATGCTTGGTATAGTTGCTGAGACGCTCTCGGATCAGTTATCGTATCAGCTGTACCATGTAGAACTAGAAACGGGACAGTCACTCTGCTCAAGTTCCTTTGCAAATATGATGAAATCCGGAGTATTTCGTTTCCAGTTCTAACTCTAATTGGTCCAGTATACACAAGGGGATCTGAATACTTCGTCTTCAGAGCCTCTGGATCACGGGAAACAGGAGGTCCTCTCCTATGCAAAGCACTAACTCGATATTTTGGAGCTAGCACGGAGAATATTGGTGCAACCACCTAATGTTTGAGAAATGACAAAATATAAGCATTTGTGACTCCACAATAACCAAACGATTATGTCCAGAACAAAATACAGATATGACAAGAAAACACTAAATTAACACATATTGTGCTGGATTCAATCAGACATCCTTCCTGTACCAGAAAATGGGTTGCTTGATCTTATAGAAAATAGAATAGGAGCCTCTTGTTGGAACACTGCAATTTGGAGAATAAACCCGCTATATACAGCCACTCCCACAAGTTACGATTATCATATATCAGCATTGTTATGGTTTGTGACAGAAACATAACTTCGCAAAATTTCACAGACCAGATATGCCCAGATGAAACAATTTAAAAATTCACAATGCAACAAACTAAAGCATTGTGTCATTGCCAACTAAAATTCCTTGTATGTAACACGGAGCTAGATAAGCATACAAGATCATCATGGATGGCACATACCGAAAGGCAAAATTCTATAATGTAACACATTAACCATGCAAGACAACATTCCAAATGTAGCAGGATAGTGTTGTGCAGAAAAGAAAGGCAAGAGATGGTAAGGTTTGTCAAATTCAAACAGATATGGCCCTCAAGCAAGTAGCAACAACTAAAAAGAAAAATCATACACAAGAATTGTGCTTGCTTACTTTGATGATTGGATGAGATGGTTGAACATGAATAGCTGGTGATGTTAAGACCACACCTTCTACATGAAGTTCCACACAAGGATCAAGAACTGCCTTTGGATTCATGCAAACAGTAAACAGAATTGAAGTTAACATTCCGCATATGTGGCCCTATTGTCTCACTACAAATATCCATTAAATAAAACAGTTTCGCTTTACCTTCAATACAATAGCTCCACCTGTGGAGTGCCCAAATAAGAAGCATGGCAAACCATGGTTTTCCTCCAGTACAACATCCTCCAGAAATTCTTTCTGTTCAGGAAGGCGTTTGAGAAGATCAATGAAATCCTACTATGGAAAACAATCCACAAGTTGATATTTTTATATATATGCACTTATTCTGTATGTAAGAAGCAGTACCAAGTCACCAACAGCATGATCAAGTGATGAAACATATCCATGAACCCCATCACTTCCACCATGTCCTTAGGAGACAAAATACAACAAGATGAAAAATCAGATAACTCAAAACATATATGCAAAATAAAGAGCAGAAATGCAACTAAATCAGATATGCGAAGCAGCATAGCAGAGAAAGAACAAGTTAAGAGTTAGGATAAGCAATACTGAATGATACGTTTTATTGAGTTTTTTAAACTTATATTAATATACATACCACACTAGGGGTCTCTCCTACTGTATTTACCTAAAAAAAATCAACCAAGCGTTCCAGACCTGCTACTTAAAACTTATTGTTCACCAGATGGATACCAACTTAAGATTTATAGCCCATACTGAGAATAAGGTTATAATCAGTTCAACCTTGCTCAAGTACTCTGTTTAACTCAAAATATAATACAAGGAACATTTGGAGATATGTTTGCATTGAACCACACTATCCCAGTGTGCATATATGAATTACTTCAAGAACAATGTGCATATATGAAATTTGAAGGGAGGCAGCTGCCTCATGACACTGAAGTTGATTGTGGTTTTATTGAAATGGGTCAATGGAGTAGCCATCTAAATTATGAACCTATCACTGCGATACTTGTGTCTGTTGTGGACATGATAAAAATTTTGAGCAGTGGTACATAATAGATAATAATTTTACTTCTATGTTTATTATTTAAGATATTAAAGTCTCAGATCTTAGGTTGACTCAGAAGTTGATTGATCTACTGGGTTTTGATGAAACCGCTCAAAGAAATGGGCAGATCATGACAAATTAACACTTGAGCACTAATCTGCAACAGTAACTCACCGATCCAGTCCATGGCATAAACTTTAAGCCCTTGATCGTTCAACAATTTTGCGAAATGACTGTACCTTCCACTACAGATCACTGCTGTCAGCAAAATCCAATATGAAAAGCAATTCATGGAATATATGCATAGCATATGTTGCATACCTATGCTCGTTTAGACCATGCAACAGAACAACAACACCCCTACATATTTGAAAAGCGAAAGGACAAGTTTATTTAGTACAGTAAAATGTAAAAAAACAATCAGTCAGGCATTCAAGGTTCTAGTATACCATCTACTTAGTTGAATTAATAACCATTTCATCATGCATGTACAATTCAAGATACAATGCGTACAGCATGTTGAAGGTTTCCTGAACATATAGAGCATGCAGGACTAGATCTCTAAAGCATGCATAGGCGAAAAAATATCAACAGTACTCCAGTTCAAAAGGACTGATACTAATCACATCTTTTAGGACGCTAGGATTATTTTCATCATTACCAGTACAAAGATCCAAACAAATCCCCTAATGAGAAAGTGCCAGGATGGCCCAATAGAATGCTGTCCCCCCTCCTACAATCCAGTCCACAAGCATACAAACCAGACCTCTTCTTTAATTGGTCCAAAAACTAATAACCAACAACTTTTCCTTGTAGTAACGCCCTCTTTTGCATGAAACAATCCCAGAAGCTCCAAAAGGGGTAGACAAGCTTATGGCCCAAGTAGAGCATAGCCATATTTTCCGATGCCCCTTTCACTACAAGACGAGCAAACATCAACAACAAATGGGGGGAAAGCCCTTGAATCATGCACCCGCTCGATGCTACCAACGCCACCAAACCACTCATCAAATCGATCTCGCCGAAAAAAACATGCTCCTAAATTCTATCAGCGTGTCTGGTTTCAACACCCAACCGCTCAATCTCGTAACGTCCCAAGACCCAAAACGGTTCCACAGACACGGCATGCACGCAGGGTCCGTTCCAATTCCAAAATGAAGCGCCAGAAGTCTGGGCACTACTACGATTAAAAACAAATTAAAGGTTAGTGTGCGAGGGAGGTCCGAATACCTGACGCGATCGGCGGCAGCCGGAGTCCACGACTGCGTGAAGAGCGCGTCGCCCCGTGCGGTCTCGAAGACGGCGAAGTCCCTCCTGCTGCGGCCCCGCCTCGTCCCAGCGTCGTCGGCCTCCGCTTCGGCCTCCTCCCGCAGCCTCCGGATCGCCATCTCCCGCCTCACCGCCGCGTCCATCTCCACGTCCTTCGTCCTCCCCGTCTCCTCCTCCCCTACCGCCACCACCTCCTCCACCTCCTCCCCATCAGCAGCCGCGGAGGCGGCCATCTCCGGAGTGGGTGGCGGTACCGCGAGGCAGAGCAGCCGCCGCCGCTGATCCTGCGGCCGCGCCGCGACAGGCGGCGTAACGAAGGCGCGGACCGCCCCCGACCGCAACGGCCGGCGCGAGAGGGCCGCGCCTGCCGCCGCGGGCGACGCCACGGGTGGGGCCCGCATGTCGGCGAGGCTCCGACTAGGTCGGACGAGGAGGGGGGAGGAAAAGGAAGCAGGGAACGAGACAAGGGCAAGGGATCTCGGAATCGGAATGGAAGCTTCCCTGATGACGATGATGGTTTCTCCTAGTCCTAGCAAATCTTTCGCCACGGACGGGAAAGAATACTCGTTTGGAATTCCTGGCCGTGGCCGCGTCGGGACGCGTGTGGCGTGTCCATGTGTGTTTGACACGTGGGACCAAGTGCGGTGTTTTTTCTTTTTTTGAGTATAATATATGAAGGACAGGTGTGGTAGTTGGATGGCCGGAGCCGGTATGTCAGTGTGTTCATGTATGTAGGCAGTGGTTGGGGACGTTCTTAATTAATTCAATGATCGTTTGATTTTTTGACTGTAAATTTGATTCGTTTGTTTTATCTAAAAATTTACAATTATCATACGTTGTCATTGTATTTTAGTTCACCATATGATATATTAATTATAAATTGAATGTTTTTATATTTTTATAAATATTTTTAATAAATCGAGTCAGTCACATTTGGTGAAACAAATCGAACGGTCTACAAATCGGGACCGAATGAGTATTTGGTACTAATAATCAAATAAACCCTTTCGGCTAATATTAGAGAGTCTTTTACCTGTAAGCCACTAAAAAAGATGGACCTTCCTTATCTGCCATCAAAATTTTTATTTCGCCTTCACTGCCACTGTTTCATTTTTTTTTCATTTTTGTCTTGCCTCCTAAGCCATTGCCGTCATTTTTTGCCTAACTGCAGCTAACAGGGAGGTGAAATGCCATTGTTGCCCCTGTGTTGTGCGGTTGGATGTGAATTTTGTTTTTCCTTGTTTGCCATACCTGCACCGGACCACCATGCCTGCTGCTGTTCGCCAAGGTCACGTCACTCACGTGGCTGTGTCGTGCTGGGCTGGCCGTGCACCACGCTGTGGTGGACGCGCACAGCGCCGCGCACTGCGTGGAGACATGGGCCAGCATCGTCGGTGGCAGCGACGCGCCCGTGCTACCATGGCTGCCCGCGCATCCTCCCTGTTGGCCACCGCCGCGAGAGGGCGGGCGTGCCCAGCTCCATCGGACCACTAGCTCCTCCGCGGTGCCTCCATCCGCTGCCTCGGCCCCTGGGCTCCACCGGATCTGCGGCCGCGCCTGCCTCCGGAGCTGCGCGGGAGCCGAGGACCGCAAGCTCCGCGGCTGCGCGGGCGTCGGCGGCCGGGGTGAGATCCGCGTAGTCGCGTACTCCCTCACAGCCACGGGGGACCTGCTGTACTCCCTCGTCAAGGCCATCCTGGTGACCGCGGACGGGCGCAGCTACACGAACCACCAGGATGGGAATTGAAGGTACGGTGCGCGTGCGGCGGCGCATGGCCGACGGCTCCGGCGGCGGCGGATCCGAGCAGCTACTGCACCGGCGCGTGGGCTCGCTCCCGGGCCTCCGCGACGTGCTGCTGAGCGCGTTGCGTCCGTCGCAGTACGTGGAGACGCGGCGGCGGGGGTGGAGCTGATCGTGCGCGGTCGTCAGCCTACTTGGGCTCACGCTCGTCAATGCGCCACTCGTCGTGGGCCGCTGCTGCGTCGTGCTCAAGAAGTAGGTGTGCGGCAACGACATCGCCGTCATCGCGACGTCGTGGGCTGCAGCACACCGCCGCCATCCAAGACGCCCCTACCCGCGAGCGAGCGTGTGGCTGGTAGCCGTGCCAGGCGGAGCTCGCGTGGCGGAGGCCAGCAGGAGCGGAGCGGCGAGAGCAGAGTCGCCGTCGGCTGAGAGGTTGGTGGCGAGTGGTGGTGCAGCCACAGGGAAGGGTAAAATCGGCAAAACGGTAAAATTTCCCCTTGACTAACGGTCCACACACCTATTGACTGTGAAAATGCTGACGGCAATCTTCCAGTAGGCGAGACAAAAATAAAACAGTGGCAGTGAAGACGAAATGAAAATTTTGATGGCAGATAAAAAAGTACCATTTTTTTTAGTGGCTCACAGATAAAAGACTCAATATATATTAGATGTTAGGACAGAATAAGTATATACATATATCGACCGGAGGCAGTGCCACGACACAGTGATCGTTAAGAAACTGACATCACATGGTGAAGAAGTGGTAATTTTGTTTTTTTCATCCTCTGGTGTTTTCACCATCGTCACGTCGATTAGTGTCTCCACCTTCTCGTCATGTGACTTCAGCCGTTTCCTGTGAGCAATCGAGCATTGTCTCACTGCATTGACCGCTGTTCATTCGCACCTACCCCCATTCTCTGTTCTCTCCTTGGCCGAGTCTAATAGGACTCCTTTTACAGGGGCAACGACTTAGGTGCAATCAGACCACCGGTGCAAACATGCAAGCATGCAACATCATCCATCGGATTGCCATCTCACGGTGCCTCACAATTTTGGACATAAGCCCCTTCCTCCCGTTCAGGCCCTTGATAAATTTGTGCAAAACACCCCTGCGCCATGCTCGGCCGGTCGTCTTCACGGAACCGCACGACGACACGTCGTGCGTGGACAACACCTCTTCTCTCCGGCACCAGCTCAGGCACACTGGCCGCGGGCACGGCGGCGTTCTTCCCTGCGGAGGGCGCCATGGATGGCGACGCACTGCTGCCGCGGCTGCCGGCCCGATACGGACGGCGTTCCGAGTGGGCCCGGGGGTCGCCAAGAGCGCAGGGCCGCCGCGGTGGCCTTGCTGCTTGCCGTGTGTTGGCCGTGCTGCCAAGAGCTACAGCTGCCGGTGGCCCGGTGCCGATCCCCGCGCTGAGGCTGCCGCATCTTGGTAAGTCGTAGTGGATCTCCTCTGTTAATCTTGCGGCATGAACAAAGGGTTGGTCATTGACTCACTGATCAGTTATGTATATATGCGCATTCACTAGATGCGGCAGGTCATAGGTGATATCCATACAGCCTCGCTCTTCGTATCGCGCCACATGGACGACCGGCCTGCCATGGAGGACGTCATGGCGCTGCTCAAGGAGATGCACCGCACTGCGGAAGGGAACGAGGACGGGAAGCGGCCGCCGGTGTTGTCGGTGCGAAGTAGTGAAGTACGCACGAGGAGCACGCGCTGCCTCGCGGAGACACGGAACGCCGAGGCACGGGCGCGAGCGGGCGGGAGCCACGGCCAGGCGCGACGGCCGGCTTCGAGGGGCTGGCAGCAAGGGACGGTGGCGGCGGCGGCCCGCAGCAGTCCGACCTCGAGGGATGGCGATGGCTGACGGAAGCCATCGCGGGCGGAGGAGAGGAGACGTAGGTTTTTTTCAATTTGGCTTTGCATTTGATGGGAGGCGTGAGGGGCTAAAATATAAAATGCTAAGGCACCGCTGGATGGCAATCTAGCGGATTACGGTAAGTGCTTGCACGCTTGCACTAATGTGCTAATTGCACGGCAGTCGCTCCTTGTACGGGGGATAGGGAATACCATTTATGTCTAACCGTGTTTTGGAAAACCTTCCTAATAACACCTTTGAGGATCTGAGCAAGAAACTTGTTCACGTACAGCTTCCTCATCCCTCCACCATTTGCCCATTGTGGCCAGGTCAGCAGCGCGACGCCACCTTGGCCCCGCGGAGTCGTCTGCTGTCGTGCATAAGATTGAGGGAGAGAGATCAACTTCACCGTTGCGTAGCTCTCTCTCTCAGCCTCTCACCTTGGAATTTTTTTTTTGAACGAACGGCAAGAGACTGTGCTCAGTTTCTATTAAATAGTAGAAAGTTAAGTAGAGGCCCTGGGAGGCCCCTACAGCAAGTTACACAAGTTAAAGATTTACAACAGGAGGCATAAGCGCAACTAGGTGCTTAGCACCTGCGATGCCCCACAACTTCGCTTCCGCCTTGATGGTAGCAACCAGGTCCAAAACTGACCTCCCTCTCCTCTGGAAAGTGCGGGCGTTTCTCTCCAACCAGATTTGCCAAACAACCAAAAGTAGAGCGGAGCGCATCCCTCTCCTCGGCGTTGGAGAATAACCAATTGTGAACCACCACTGTTTGACCGAATCCGACATAGGCCAAGAGTTAGGTGCTAGTGGGGCAATGGAGAGCCACGAGGCCATGGACTCCCAAATTCTCCTGGAGTATCGACACTCAATGATTAGATGGTGCGCTGTCTCGGGCTGGCTCCTGCAAAGAGGACAAACAGGGTCATGCGGCCAGCCCCGCCTAGCCAGTCTATCTGATGTCCAAACCCGGTTTCGGATGATGAGCCAAGCGAAAAACTTGCACTTGGAAGGTCCCCAAGGCTTCCAGATTAGGGCCTTAAGGTTGAAGCTCGTGTGACCCACGAACTGTGCCCGATAAGCAGAGGCCGCCGAGTAAACTCCAGAGGCATTGAAGTTCCAGATGATGCGATCTTCTGTGTTTTGTACAAGAGAGACAGATTGTGTGATGGCCCATAGTTCCACAAACTGTTTTAGATGCTCAACAGTGCGAATCTGCTGGATGTCCACGGACCGCACCCAAGCCTGCTCTGCCAAAGCTTCCCGCAACGACAACTTGCGTTTACTGGAAGCCGCAAAAATGTCGGGCGCAATGTCCTTAGGACGCTGCCCCTTGGCCCACGCGCAGTGCCAAAAAGACGTTCTTGCACCATCCCCAATAATGATTTCTGTAGCGGCAGCAAACAAGAGCCTGTCGGTGTCGTTGCAGGGGATTTCCATACCAGCCCAAGGCGCGTTCGGTGCATCCCAATGCTGCCACAACCATCGAAGCCGCAGGGCCCTAGCGAACTGGTCAAGGTCAAGAACGCCAAGCCCCCCAAGGTCTAACGGTCTGGCCACAGATGGCCAATTAACCTTGCACTTGCCTCCTGTGAGGTTCTCCTGTCCTGCCCAGAGAAAGCGTTTTCTTAGTCTGTCAAATTCTACGCGCACCTCTCTTGGCACATTTGCGACCATTAGCGTATGCACTGGCTGAGCGGACAACACAGACTTGACCAAGACAAGTCTACCGGCGTGTGAGAGGTTGCGACCATGCCAGCTTGATAACTTGCAGCTCGCCTTGTCCAGGAGGTATTGGAAATCCACCTTCTTAAGCCTCGTGACCGTCAAAGGGATCCCAAGGTACCTTATTGGAAAACGTGTTCTTGATGCAGGGAAAGAAGCCAGGACCTCATCCAGATTTAGGCCTGCACAGTTAATGGGCACAATAGAGGATTTATTGATATTAGTATGCAGCCCAGTTGCTTCTCCAAAACGGTGAAGTAGAGCTGCAAGGGCGTCCAACTCTCTCCTGACCGGTCTAGTGAAAATGATGGCATCATCCGCATACATAGTGGTTCGGAGGCGCGTTCTGACCCTCGAGACCCTGGACAAAATTCCGGCCTCTGTGGCCAGATGAAGTAGACGCTGTAGGGGGTCAATGGCAAGAACAAACAGAAGTGGCGAGAGGGGGTCTCCCTGCCTAAGGCCCCTGCCATGAGCAATCGGTTGTCCAGGGATACCATTGAGGAGAACCTGAGATGTGGAGGTGGCTAACAATGATGCAACCCAGTCACGCCAAGCCGAAGGGAAGCCGAGGTGGCCCATAAGAGTAAGGAGATAATCCCATCTAACGGAGTCAAAGGCCTTTGAGATGTCGAGCTTGACCAGGAGCATTGGTGTCTTATTGCGGTGGTATCTCCTAGCCATGTTACGAACATATAAAAATTGTCATGGATGCTTCGACCCTTGATGAACGCAGATTGATTCTTGGATATTATGTCCCTCATGGAAGGTGCGAGCCGCAGTGAGAGAAGCTTGGTGAAAAGTTTAGCGACGCTATGTATGAGACTGATAGGCCTATAGTTCGCAATATTGTCGGATCCATCGTTCTTGGGCAGCAAAACGATGTTAGCCCTATTTAGGAGGTCGAAGTTAAGGAAGCGCTGGTCGTGAAGAGAGTTTATGACAGCCAAAAGATCTGCCTTAATGATTGACCAGCAAGACCTGTAAAAGGAGCCGGTGAACCCATCTGGACCCGGTGCCTTGTCAGGTGGAATTTGCTTGACTGCCTCGAGTAGCTCGCCTTCGGAGAACGGGGCCTCTAGGTGGGTTAGCTCAAAAGTTGGGATGCCCAAAGCGCTCCAGTTTAGATCAACTCTTCTTGGTCCAGGGTCACCTAGTACTGCATCAAAGTGATCCTGGATAAGCGTCTCCTTGTCTTCATGAGAGGTCGCCCAGACATCATCTCGGTTCAGCTTATAGATGTAGTTTTTCCTTTTTCGAGCATTTATCTTGGAATGGAAGAATTTCGTGTTAGCGTCTCCCATCTTGAGAAAAGTAATTCTAGACGCCTGCCGCTTACGGGCTCTCTCGATGATGGCGAGAGCAGTCACTCGCCGTTTAAGTCCTTTTCTCAAGGTGTGCTCGGCACCGGAGAGCTCTCTAGTCTCTTGTGCTGCATCTAGCCATTGGATCACATCCAACGCCATTAGGAATTTAAGCTTTGCATCAGAGATTATGGAACGGCTCCCGACTCTCAAATGCCTAGCAGTAGCAGCCAACTTGAGGTGTAGCGCTTGCACTGGGTGAGCGCCATTCAAAGACGTACACGTGGCCCAAGCTTTTTTAACTTCATCCTGGAATCTAGGAATTAAGGTCCAAAAGTTCTCGAAGCGGAAAGGTCGCGGACGGCGTGGCCCCACTAGGCTGGACAGAAGTAGGGGGCAATGGTCTGAAATTGAGGTTGCTAGAGCTTGCAGGCCATGTGAATCAAAGGATAGATCCCAACTCTCGTTACAGAAAACTCTATCCAACTTGACCAAAGTTGGCTGACGACGCTCATTACTCCACGTGAATCTTCTATTTTGAAGGTGCATCTCACGTAATTCACAGAAGTTTAATGTTGCCCGGAAAAGCCTCATGCTGCGTAAATTTAGTTTTCGGTTGTTTTTATCCCGCGCTCGATAGATGAGATTGAAGTCTCCAAGCACTAGCCACTTCTGGCTATCACTTGGCTTGAGACGGCGCAATTCACGGAGGAATGCCGGTTTACGGTTGTGACGCGTTGGCCCATAGACTACCGTGATAAAAAAGGACGTGTTGGAGCTCTTGATGGTTAAAATTGCTGAAACAGAGAACCGCTTAATGCGAATATCAGCAAGCTCAACAAGGTTGTCGTTCCATACCAGCAGAATACCCCCCTTGGTCCCGTCGGCCGGCTTGAAGGCAAAGCTATTAAGTTTGTAACCTCCCAGGAAGGCTGCGAACGCACCATCAACATTAGCTAATTTGGTTTCCTGAAGGCACACCAAATGACAAGAAGTATTGGAAAGGAACTCATGCACTGTGATACATCTAGCAGCTGAATTTAAACCTCTCACGTTCCAGCAAATAACATCAAGGTTTTGATTCATTGGGAAACAAATAAACTCTCAGTAGCAGACCAGTAGCATAACAGACGCTGACCGACTCCAGACAACATTGGGAGCCTTAGCAAAATATAACCTTGTCTAGTTCTGAAGATACCACACACAGGTTTTTCAGCCTCACAAAGACAAACGCAGAAAACAGAAGACACGCAGATAGCCATAAACATTGAAATACTGACACTCTGGACTACGACTACGGGCACTTTTGGAGAAATCATTCCTCCACAACAATGGCACCCTCCGCATCAAAGAGGCCATCAACGTCCTGCCCCACCATGCCAATCAGGGCCTCGTCAAGCTGTGCCAAGTACTCGTCGTCGACGCACAATAAGTTTGTGAGGGCTGCAACGGCAAAATCTGGAAGAGAAGTGTCATACATGGCGACATATTCTTTCAGAACATGCTCTACGGAGGTATGTTCCTGTTCTGCAACAGGGAGACCGAGCCGACGACTCAGGTTGATTTGCACCCTCTTCATCGCCGGCATTGCCGGACGGCTGGCCAGCCTCACACTACGGCGGACATTCGCCATGTCGTACGCCTTGCGGCGCCTTTGCTGTCTTGGTGGTGGAGCCTGCTGTAGCAGTGGCGGACACGGGACGCAGAAGAAGCGGTCCACCTCCTGCGACGGAGGAACCAAAGGTGGCGGAGCGTTCCCAGAGGATGGAGTTGCAGGGAGCGGCGGGCTGCCCAGCTCAGCCACCTGCGTTCCTCTCCCTGGGAATGGAGATGCAGGCCGCTGCGGGCTGCCTAGCCCCGACGCAGCCTTGAGAGGGGAGCTCAGCACGCCAGCATCGGTGCCCAGCTCAGCTACCCGCGTTCCATGCGTCGCAGCCTCGAGTGGCAGCACGCCGGCCTCCATACAGGGGTCGGGGCCTGCCAGCCCCACCACGCCAGCAGCAGCAGCACCCTCTAGGGGGCATTGAGGCATGGCAGCCCCACCTCACCGGCATCATCAGCAAGGTCCAGCTCCCGGATTGCAGCTTCCACTTCCTCGATTCCGGCCCTGTCATTGACAAAGGAACTAGCAGCATTATGGGTTGGAAGATCATGCAGTATACGCCCCATCGCCACACCGACTGGGACTGTTGCAACCTCGGACCAGGCTTGGTTCCCCGGAAGCAGCGGCGCCTTGGCGATGTTGAGTTTGTCAGCAAGGATACAAGCTTTGCCAATGTAATTTTCAGCCAATAAGAGCCAACTCTTTTGCTTAGCTGCTGCATCCTCCAGCCAAGCGCGTGCAGATACCAGGGCCTCGTCGGCAGATTGTTGAATCTGCTCAGTCAAGAGGTGGGAGAGGTCAGCGCGCAGCGCAGCAGCTTCGGCGGCGAAGAGCTTCTAAAGCCCCTCAGCATTCCTGTTCCTGAGCTCCTCCAGGGAGGGGAGTTTGAACTCAAAGCCTGGTGGAGCGAGCAGCTGGTGGCGCCGCTGGCCATCGCGCGTAGGACGCCCCTGCTCCCTGCGCCTGGGAGACCTGGAACGCGCCCTGCTACCACCGAGCCCCCGCTGCCAGCCCCGGCCGTGGGGCCGAGCTTCCACGTGGCGATGGTCGCGGCGGTCAAAGCCGTCGTTATCATCATCAGGTTCATCTCGACGACGAGGCGGCTGGAACCCAGGATGGTCATCAGTGTCGGCCGGGCGTGGCACGCGCCGACGCCCAGGCCCATGTTCCCTCCCGCGCCCACGGTCGCCGTCTTCAGTTCGCGGGGGGGAAGGGTGCTCGTAGACGCGGTCTGGTCCGGGTTCGCCGTCCGCCTTGCCCCAGAACCAAGTGAAAGGGTGCCGGGCCGGCGTAAACGGCGGCATGGCGACACCCGGCAGAGGGCTGGGGGCAGACGAGAAGTCCTCCATCAGGTCCAGGTGCACCAGGACCTGGAACTTGGCACCAAACTGCCACTTCTCTGGGAATTCTTCCGCGACCTGCCAAGACGAAGAAGCGTCTCCCATAGCACGGTTAGTGAAGGTCAGCCATATCTTCTTAGGAATTCTGCTCGGGTTGCGAGACCAGGCCCACAAGCAGATGGCGCGAGTGTCTGTTGGACGCAGCAGGTCGGTCTCAATGTACTGCATTGAGCAGGACCGCCCCAGCAGCCCCTCCACGACGTCGGGGATCCATGCATGCCTTGGCACACCCTCAAGGCAGATGCGCACGCGGAAGAAGAAGCGCGCCCCGATGGCATGCTCTAGGCTGCGGTAAGGCCGGAGGCAGAGCACGATGCCATTTCGCTTGATGCAGCGCCTCCTGTACGCCGCCTCGCAGTGCTTCTTCTTCACGAACTTGATCAGGTAGGCTTCTGGGGAATGCTTGGAGATGATGACTTCATCACGTAGCAGACGGAACTCATCAAGGATGGTGTCCTTGATCTGACGCACTCCGGCCCCCTGGGGCAGGCTGAACGCCCAGGGGATGAGAGCAGTGGACTCCCATTCCTTAGCCTCGCTCTCAATGTCGAAGGAGGTGGGGATGACGCAGTCGTCTTCATCCGGGCGTGTGCAGGGGTCGCCCAGGACCACCATGGTGACCTGAGCCGGCTGGGGCGCTCTCTGGCCGTCAGCAGGCACCACAGGCTGCACAGGCTCGCTGCGGGGGTGCTTGCAACCTCGCAGACGGTGGCCGAAACGCCGACAGCCGAAGCAGCGGACGGTGTTGCGGTAGGTTGCCGCGCAGTGGTCTGGGGCAAGGCACTTGAAACAGCGGCCCTGCGTGCAGCTGTTGAAGAGCTGGAGCGCAGCAGAGGAAGGTCGATGCGAAAGACTTGAATTGCTCGGCTTCGCTCCGTCGCGTCGCGTTGAATTCGGCCTCCGGCGCCACCAGTACTTTGCCTTTACTGCGTGCCAACCCGAATCCTCCCCTGGATATGCGGCAGAGGGAGTAGAAGGAGCATTCGGCGCTGCACGTCTCGAGGAGTGGCGAGGTCTTGGGTCAGCGGCTTCAAAGCTTGGCCGCGACACGGGGAGAGGTGGTTGGGGACGAGTAAATGCAGGGAGCTTCCCCCGGGCCGCACCCGCGAACAAGGCAGGGAGCTTCTCCCGGGCCGCATCCGCGTACGAGGCCGCACGGCGCGGGTCAACACGGCTCCCCAAGCGCGGATCTGTAGCGGGCAGGTCATGGCTCGGACAGGTAGCGGCGGCCGGCGATACTGCAGCAGATCTCGGTGAGCCCCTTGCAGCCAACGGCGCGGACGGGAAGGGCAGGTTTGGGAAGAGCTGGTGGAAGAGGCTGGGGCGGATGGCCGGCGGCGGCGGCAGCGGGGTCTGGGGCGGCGGGGGAGGGTCGCTCATGTTGGTTTGCATTTGGAATGCAGTAACTGGAGTTCGAAAGAGAAATTATGGCATTAAGATCTAAAATTATAAATATTTTTTGGAAACGAGAATCAAACAAAGCTTGTCTATTGTATTAAAAAAAGAGGCTCAGCTTGAAAGGTTCAGCCAGCAACACCAATTACTGCATTCGAGGCACCTAGCACTCTAGTGTTTCTTTACACCACTATTCGTGATAAATAAGACTAACGTCACCGGATATTTTATCGTATCTTTTATCTCATCTTTTATTTCAAACTCCACTATTCTATGTACAGTGCGTTTGCACATTTTTTTAACAAGCTCTAGTAACAATAGCCTAAGACTGGCTCTCCGTCAGTTTAGGTTGAGCTCACCAGAGAACCCAAATAGAGATGCAAAACCAATCCAAATAGAGGTGCAAAACCTTGTACTTTAACATACACAGAGATATAGACAGCGGGATGGACGAGATAATGAGCTCAGCCTTACCCATCCACTCGTCTATTTTATACAACCTGACATCTTGTTTTCCGTGCACTCTCGCAGCATGCATACGCATGATTTATTGGATTGTCAAATCAATTATTCAAAATACACATACAATACTGTCACAGAACGATATACGGGGTTACCTTAGGTGGCTCCGATATGTGTAGGAGGGATCAGCGTGTGGCCAGCAACGATAGAGATCTACGTGACCGGAGCTCAGCAGACAAAGGTATAGGGAGGTTCAGGCTGCCGGAGCGTAATACCCTATGTCTTCTATGTGTATATGCAAGTTGAACAAATTTGAGAGAGCTTGCCTTTACAATGGCTCGGTTCTCTCATTTATAGATCAAGAGAGGAGCCCACGAATGTGCGCGCTTGGAACTGCAACCATGCCTTGTCGTGTCTTCGCCCCATGCTACATCTTGTCATGTACTAGGCACATTAAATACACCCAGTCGTATCATTGAACCGACTGACACATGCCTAAGTTGAGAGGATTCTCCACACTGTTACATATTCTTGCATCGATGTAGGTTTTTTCTCTATGTGCGCACTTGGGCCCACGCCGAACGACGACGGCGTGCCCTACATACACCAACCCTGCCTCACCGGACCTTGGCTCTCCCTGATCCGGGAGGGTCCGAACCACATGCCGATCTTATCTGCAGGCTAGCGTTGTCCTGCGGTGGGTGGAACACGTGTCGGACCCAGGGCCCTCAGGGCTCACGAGGGGTGCACCGTCGAATCTTTTAGCGTTGAGTGGGGACTGAAGGCGCGTTTACCGGTATACTAAGGTAGGAACCAGTACGCAGACAACAACCATTAGTATGATTTGCTGAACTCAGTCAAATGACCCTTGCAGGCTTGCAGCCTTGCGCTTACGCATGGACAGATCTTCGGCCGGAGTGGCCAGGGCTCCAGCCCTAGCTACCCGGCGCGGACAATATGGAGCTCCACTTAAAAATCTCTAAAATTTTTAGATATAGATAACGAAAGAAGACAAGAAAATAGAGGCAAAAGAAACCGTCAACCCCAACTACACTGTTCTTCTAGATCCGTCATGCAGCGTACGGTGCCTGATTTCGGACCATTAGGTTATCAGGCTAACTCCAACAATGTAGACCACTCTATTTTTGGTCCGTTTCAAAAGTAGTATCCACATACTACAATTCTCTACTTTTTAACTGTTTTATATACTATTTTCTCCATTCTATTTTATAAATTTAATTGGCCCACCATTTGATCTTACAAGTCTCGGAGGTCTGAGAGCAGATCGAGCCGCTGACCATGCTGAAAGCGACATCGACACTCTCTCTACAGAGGTGCAGGAGGGTAGTTCGACAGCGGGTAGCCAACATCGCGACGAGGAAATGAAACGGGAAACGGCAACCGCGTGGCCTCTAGCTGGCAAGTGGCAACGTTTAGCTCCCTTCTTCCAACGCGCGGGCCGTGGCCGGGCATTCTGGCTCACCACTACGGACGTCGACCGGGTCCACCTGAAACGCGGCGGCAACCTACAGGCTCCAGGTGGCAGGGCCGTGCCGTGCCGTTCGCCCGTTCCGTTGAAGCCGATGACGGCACGGCCCACGGCTAGACCCGGTGCACGGTGGACCCCCCACCCCCGAGCCTACAGCCCAGCCAATCCGCCTCTCTTCTCCCTCCTTTAACGCAAAGCGCGCACCAAATTGCGCCTACCCAATTCGCTAATCTCCCTCCCGGAGCCGACCAAATCGAATAGGAATCGCTGGGCTGGGGCTTGGAGCGCGCATCATCCGCAAGCGCACCGATTGCCGCGGCGATGGCGAGCCTCACCCTGCCGCCGGCGCCGCCCAACCCGCGCCAGGACGCCATCGACCTCCACAAGGCCTTCAAAGGTTCGCTCCGCTCCGCCGCCACTTTCCCCCCCTCGTTTCGTCGACCAAGTCTCCGTCGTACCCGCAATTCCCCCCGGCTCCTCCCTCGTTGTTCGATTACGTTTGAGGTTAGGGTTGGAATGTCGTACGTCGAGCGGATGTGTGCTTTTTTGTGGGGGGTGCGTAGGAGGCCCTTGCGTCCGTCGCCGCACCTGATTCGATTTTTTTCAATGCGTGTGGGGTTTGGATGCGCTGGTGAGCGGGAGGAACGTTGCGGCTTGAAATCGCTGCTCTCAAGGCCGGTCAGAGGGCAAAAGGGTGGCGAGATTTGTTTGTCGTTGAGTTTGACGAATTATGGTCGGGGAGGGTCGTGTTAAGGGTCTTAAATTGACGGCCGTGAAATGTTCACTGGAGGTTGGAGTGGACTGAGGTGGCCGGGACCTGAATTGGGTGTGTCAATCGCCAATCGACCTGGACGGGGTGATGGTAATTGCACTGATTAAGACCTTTTTTGTTTTCTCTTACGAGAATTCAAGGTCAAGTGGATAAATGGCCTGTGATAGCCTATGGGGACTGGTCAAGATTGAGGTCTGGGTCTCGAAAAGTCCGGTCCTCAATGGGTCCGATTGCGCTAGTATTATAGATTTGAGGTTTTTAGGTATAAAAAATGATTTCTGGCAATCATGCTATCGACTGGTTTTCTGTGCTGCAGTTGTGATTAAAGAAGCATCTGGTTTCCAAGATGATTTGTTCCAAACACGTTTTTGTTTAGTCCTCATCGTTTTTTTAGCATTTAGTCCTCATCGTTTCTGTTTATGAATTCCCTTAGCTCTAGGAATAGTTTAGTAGTATACACTAGTACTACTAGTAGCCATGAAAAGGGGTGGAAATGAGATCAATTTCTCCCAGTCTCCCAAGTCCCAAATACTCTTTTTCTTTTTTTTTTAGTAGTGAAAATCAGTTCATTTCTTCAAATCTGTAAGTTTTTATATATCTGCGTTCCGAATTTCATTAACTTAGTAGATTAATGTGCTGAGTTTTTTTTTTTCATTTTGACTTGGTTTACGCTCTTGCAGGGTTTGGCTGCGATAGTACAGCGGTGATAAACATACTTACTCATCGTGATACGGTGCAACGTGGACTTATTCAGCAGGAATACAGGGCTATGTATCATGAGGAACTCTCCAACCGTATTTCATCTGAACTCAGTGGAAACCACAAGGCATGGAAAGTTCTAGAAGATTTTTTTTCTTTTTACTAAATAGACAAAATTGCCAAACTAAGTGGAGCAATATGGTTAATCAACTAGTAGTATATAATCAAATTAATCACCTAGGAAAACTGATGAGTTAAACAAATTATGGCGACTGATGTTAATGTGTTACTAATCCCGAATTGACTTGAATTACTCAAAATCACTGTTTTAAATACATCTAACTTTGGTTCATATAATTCCAGAAAGCTATGTTGCTGTGGATTCTTGATCCTGCTGGACGTGATGCAACTGTCTTGAGAGAAGCTTTAAGTGGTGAGACTATGGATCTAAGAGCAGCCACTGAGATAATATGTTCCAGGACACCATCACAGTTGCAAATAATGAAGCAGACTTATTTTGCAAGATTCGGCACTTATCTTGAACATGACATTGGTCACCACACATCCGGCGATCACCAGAAGGTCCTGGTTCTATACAGCATCTGTGTATTCAGAATTTTTAGTTTTTAGACTGCCCAGCTTTCAAAACAGGAATTTTGACTATAATTTTTCTTTCGAGAAATTCCCCACATGACCTCATAATCTATCACTGTGAGTCTCATGCGTTGGCATATAAGGAACAGATGAAGTTATTCTGTGCCTTATAAAGAATGCCCTTTTCCTTGCTGACAATTGCAATGACTGATGAGAAGTTGCTTCAATTGCTTATCAGTGTTGATATTGTTTTATACTTTTTACCTTCAATTTTGATGCACAAGAAGATCTTTAGCATGAAACACATGTGCAGCATGCGGACCAGTATTCTATCCATGAAGTTCATAGTTATATCTGTCTAAATTTCAGTGTCTCATTTTCTCCAGAAGTAACAAATTATACAATGTATGCTTCAGCTTTTACTTGCCTACGTGGGGATTCCACGCTATGAAGGTCCTGAGGTTGATCCTACCATAGTGACGCATGATGCAAAAGACTTGTACAAAGCTGGTGAGAAAAGGCTGGGTACGGATGAGAAAACTTTCATCCGTGTTTTCACTGAGCGCAGTTGGGCACATGTGGCATCTGTTGCTTCTGCTTATCATCATATGTATGACCGGAAATTAGAGAAGGTAACACTTCTGCTGAGCAGTCTACTAGCATACACATTTTCTTTTCTCTTGGAAGTAACAGAGTGCCATTTCTATATGGTAGGTTATCAAGAGTGAAACATCTGGAAACTTTGAATATGCACTTCTGACTATCCTC
This sequence comes from Paspalum notatum, assembly GCA_022530915.1. Classification (NCBI taxonomy): domain Eukaryota; kingdom Viridiplantae; phylum Streptophyta; class Magnoliopsida; order Poales; family Poaceae; genus Paspalum; species Paspalum notatum. Next base: position 36,768,436 of record CM039685.1, read on the forward strand.
AGATGTGCAGAGAATCCTGCAAAGTATTTTGCTAAGGTATTACACTCATGCTGTCCTCAGTAAAGAAATATTGTAGTTTCTGAAATTCTGTATAAGCACCATAGATACAGAAGCACCACTGCACCAGGGATTGATTGTAGAGTAGTTTTGTATTCCTGATAGATTTTGCCGTCCACAGTGGTTTGTTAGACATTGTGAAATATGGTAGCCAGCTGCTCTTTTCTTTGGGAAATTATTATTTAACATATGGCGAAGCAAAGGTCTGTTGGTGAATACAATACTCAGATATAACACTTTCGGTACCATCTGTAGTTGATCTTCGTGTACATTTTCTTTTGTTATTTCAGTGTATGTACCTTGCCACCATCCTGGAATGTATTTTTTTCTTCTAGTTCTGCCAAATTAGCACAGGCCAGGCACTCTTGTATCTTTGGTGCCCACAATGCTCTTCCTGGACAGTCCTAATCTTTATCTTTGATATAGGAACATGCACTCCTAACCTGACTTTATGTGGCGGTGTTTTGTTTTATAATTGCTGTTTTCTGTTTATGTAGAGGTTATATGATCCTCAAATAAACTCTTACAGAAATTGCTACCAGTTGTGTCACCTTTTGAAAGCCTTGCCTGTTCACCACTCAAGGCATCTAAAAAATTGTTGACGGCCTCTGTTTCCTTATTTTTGTACTTGCATTGACTGATTTCTATGAATGGTATAATTTCAGGTCTTACGGAAATCCATGAAAGGTCTAGGCACTGATGACAAAACACTTATAAGGGTTGTGGTGACGAGGACTGAGATCGATATGCAGTATATCAAGGCAGAGTACTATAAGAAATATAAGAAGCAGTTAGCCGAGGCTATCAACTCCGAGACATCAGGAAACTATCGGACATTCCTTCTTTCGCTTGTCGGTCATGGTCATTAGGTTTGTTCTCTGGACCTATTGTGATTATTCCTTTTCCAAACTGGTCTCATATTCACTCTTGTGTTTCCTCTGCTTTTGTCAGGCTATGCTTTGACCACAGGACATGATATTCCATTGATCCGACCCTTGACGCAGCAGTGACCCGCCTGCAAGACGTATGATGTCGCCATTTATGTGCCGTGTCTCATGAACTTGTCTATTTGCCAGATATGCGTTCCTAGTATGCTTGTCTAAACCATTCGTGTATATATTTGGATCTGGGGTTTCTGTATGAGATCTCTGGACGGTGCACTTGGCGATTGCTGGTTGCAGTGGGCTTTGTCTTGTGTCTCCATAACACCAATAATAGATCATGTCGTGTTCGTGCTTTGCTCACTCCATTTCCTTAATCGGTGACTGGATTTGGCTATTCCGTTGCCGCTGCTAGCATCTGCACTTCACGATTCGTGAAGCACCAAGGACAGTAGCAAATCCTGTATATTTTGATGCCTTGTTTTATAGCTTGTATTTTTCGACGTCTTTTTCATAAGGTAGCTGCTAGTGCTAGCGTGGTATGTGAAAGAAATTAGCCGCAGAGTATGCAACTGGGTCTCAACATTTGTCCTCAAACCTCTATGTGAGCGACTAATTCACGACTTTGAAGAGCCCGGTACTGTCTCTTGCTCTTGGACCGGTTCCTCTTCTTTGAGCACAGGCCATCAGGCCATGAACGGCCGACGACGGGTCATTTGACGGCATATCTTTCGTTGCTAGCATGGTTCTCGGACTCACTCATGTTGAGCACGAGGCACGAGGTGCCTAGGTGCAGTGTGACGATGATGCAGATTTAGGATCTTGAATTTGGGGGCTCATTTTTTTTCTTCCTCTTCTTCGCCCTTTTTCTCTCCTCATTCTTTATTTTTTCTTTTTATTTTTTGCTCATGCATAAATATTGTTGAAGGATTTTAGCGAGGCTCCATTGTCCGCATGGGTGCGGTGCGGGTCCATTGTCTGCACGGGTTAGAGGATGCTCCGGCCCCCTCCTCTCCAGCCCGGCAGCCCCCACTCTCTAGCCGTCACACTAGATCCGCATGCGCACCTGCTCTGCTGGTTGCCGTAGTACTAAACATGACGACGATGAACCAGACCTTGACTTGGATGGTGTCATGGTGCTGGTGTTTCCTAACAAGAAGCACGATCACGGGCTACACACGCAACGACCTGCAATGATCTAGGATCTAGAACTAGGGTGCTCATTTTTCTCCTCTCCCTCCTCTCTCCCTTCTCAATCCTTCATCCTTTTCTTTTTTCTATCTTTGTTCATGCAAAAAAATTTTAAGAGGCTCTATTGTCCATGCGAGGGTAAGGGGTGCTTTTGTACCCACGCTGTATCTGCCCGTCAACGACCCTGCTTACGACAAAGATTTGAATGATGCATGACGATGCAATTACTGCCTACGCATGGTTACTGTATTATTGCTTGGTTTTGGCCCTTCCTCTTTGAAGAAAGCGAGCCAGTCAGTCTATGGGATGAAAATGTTGTGAGCCATGACGACTCCCTCAGACACCCGATGGAGGCCAGGCCATTTTTAATTAAACTGTCTTATAGAAACTTGGGGACTTGCGGTTCATCTACTAGACTAGTACCCAGATAGATCGATAATTTCAGGCAGTTTTAATAACTCATGAAGTTGAATGCTTAAGCTTTAACCGGTCCGGCGTCCGGCCACCCCGCATGCAGAACCAAAATACAACATGTGAACGCATCATTTTCGGGTATTTTTTTTTTACTTCTATCCAATAACAAAATGGTACTCTAGTATTATTTACACACTGCTAGATGAAGATACATACGAGTCACATATCTAACTGCAAAATGGAGTATACCAAGTCGTCACGGATAGCACATGCGCATGCTCAGATCGCGGAGCCTGTCGCGCCCGTCCATCGCTTGGTCGTCAGGTTCAGACATTCTCTGGCGGCAAACCACACAACCCAGAAGAATGCAGCCCAACCTGAAATGCGTGTGAATTAAATATAAGCACGGTTCAGGAGGCGCCGATTACAATTTACAGCCTCGAGAGACATTTTTAGGGACTGAAGAGTTATTTGCAAGCAGCTGCTGCAGCAGCTCCTTGTTAATTGGTCTGAAGAACAGAACAGTTATACCGTACCGGTTGCAATCGTGATGGCGATGACGGTTGCCATGGTGGTGGCAGCAATAGCCAAGACCGCAAGCGACAGCGCGCCGACGTATATCGCGGCCAGGAATGCCAGTAGCACGGCCAGGAACCCCCCGGCGGCGGTCATGGACACCACGACGGAGAAGACGATGGCGTTGGTCGCCGCCGCCGCCACGAAGACGACGACGATCAGGAGCCCGGTTACCGCTGCGAGGGCTAAGGATCCAACCTGCAAGTTACAGATCACAGGGAACCGATTATGTATATATTATCAATCCAATCGCAGGACGCGATGCGTACCCAAGAGATCCGGGTGGCCATTCATCATCCGCCTGTTGGATCGCGCGCGCGGCTCACCGACACGACGAGCAGAGCGCGCGGCGCGCCGCCGTGCCTGGTCCACGCGACGAGGTCCCGCGCCGCGTCATCCCACGAGTCACCCAGCCTCGGCGCGGCGGCGCGCACGGCCGCCCAGAGCCGCCGCGGCATCGGTCGTTCGACGCCGCCGCCGCCGTCGAAGGCGGCGGCTGCTGGTGGTGGCGCGGGGGCTCCGGGCCCGTGAAGCAGGTCCTGGAACGCAGCGTCCTCCTCGGCGCCGGACAGTGATGACGACGTGGATAAGGAGGAGGAGGTAGAGTACGCCTCGCCGCCGCTGGCCGGCGCGGCGCCGGCGTCGACGGGTTCGTCCATGTCCTTGGCGCGGCGCAGTGATGGAGTGGAGCGCGCGCTGTGGTTGACTGGTTGTCGGGTGGGATGTCCGAGACATGTTTGTGAGGTGGAACAGGAAACGGATCCAACGGCCCACGGTTTCCGTCGCGCGTGCTGACCTGGCGTGCATTAGGGCCGGATTGAAATTTTTTTATTTTTATATTTATTTAAAACCTTTTTTTGCAAAAATAATTGGGTGTTCCAGAAATTTGCAAAAGTAACATTATACCGCCGGACGAAACGGCGATTTTTAAATACCGCCAGGTGGGGCGGCGGTATAATGACGTGGTGCCTATCTGATGGCCGGCCTGGTGCAGCTGTCAACATATCGCCGTCTGGGCAGGGGTTTTATAAATACCGCCATCTGGCTCGGCGTTTTTTAAAAACCGCCGATTGGGCCGGCGTTTTTTCATTTACCGCCGATTGGGTTGTGCACCGCTGGGGTGGCTCGGCATAAAATAAAAAACGCCGGTCCATTCGGCTTTATTTAAATAACGCCGGCCCATTTGGCATTATTTAAATAAAGCCGGCCCATCCGGCTTTATTTAAATAAGGCCTAAGTCGTCGTTCACCCACGAAAGTGTGAATTCCCTCTAGAGGGAACTACTCTAGTGGGGGCTCGTACTCTTTAGGCCCAAAGGATCCTTCCTAGACAAAGTGGTGAGGTGGGTTTCCTCTCCTCCCATGGCCACGATCTCTCCCAGCTGGTGCTGCCATTTGTGTTTTGCACACTCGGTAGGTGTTATTTGTGTAGTATGTGCAAGGCTGGTGGTGTATTTATAGTCGTGCTCAGGTCACACTGATGGAAAGGCTGTTGATGCATGTGAAGTATGCTGAGTATTCATATTTGCCTGCATAATCAGTTGAGTATTCACATCAACCTAAAAAGGCTACCAGGCAATGGTTCATCACATCCATCTGAAAAGGATATTGAGTTGTATCTGAAAAGGCTATTGGGCAATGCTGCCTCACATCCATCTGAAAAGGGTGCTGCCTAAACCCTGAAAAGGCTACCGGACAATGCTGCATCACATCCATCTGAAAAGACTATTGAGTATCTGAATTGGCTATATTTTGTATCTGAAAGGCGTCATATAGTGATACATTTAGTATGAGAAATAGCGGATCTAATATTATTGCAATAGTCCATTACAGAAACGACAAATAAAGTACAACAGATTACATTAACACACAAATAAAGTAGAAGAGATTACATTACATAGCGCTCATATTGCATTTAAACTTATTGAAATAGTAGCTTCAGGAGACAACCTATTGGGTGAAGCGAATGTTTTTGCCCTTCTTATCTCCTTTGGAGGATGATGTCCCCTGATCAGTTCTGTCACGTTGTTCTGCAGCGCGAAGCAGATCTTGGCGGTGCTTGAGCTCATCCTCCCTTCTCTTTAGTTCTATCTCTCTTGCAAGTAGATTCTCACGCCTCCTATTCAACTGTTTATTTTTTCCATCAAGCCGGATCTGTTCCTGCCTAAGTTGACGTTCACGTTGAAGTATTGCTTGACGCTCAGCTTCACGGGCCTCATCCATCCGGACCATGTATCGACCTTTTGATTCTGTCTCCTGAGGTATCCGCCTTGGCCAAGCCAGTGTACTTGGAGTGTCAATCCACTCTAAGAAAGTGCATGGCTACAGATGAAAAGAAATATGGTTAGAAAACTTGGAGATGATCGGTGTATATTGGGAGGATCTAACCATGAAATCGTTGTCCAAGTCAGGACACTTGAAGCATCTACGACCGTAGTTGCGGTCGCTTCTATCCATGATGGTGACCATCCAAGCACGGAATCCGCAACGACACCTAGGTCGCTCACTCCAGAGCGGAACCCCGAATGGGTCATCCTTCCACGACATTGTTCAGGAGGTAGAGATGTGGAGGTAGAGATTTTTGAGTTTGTGCGATGTGGAGGTAGAGATGGTTGAGCGTCTTATTTTATAGCCGAGGACATCAATGCTATAGACCGGGTCCATACCAAAGTCAGTGGGAGGACATGATGGCGACGGCCCTCGGCATCCGGCATCATAAAGGCAGCATGTCCAGTGCAAGGCACGGGCGAAGGGAATCCGATGTCCAACTCAAGTGAATCCAATGCAAAAGAAACAGAGTGACATAAATGCGTACTGGTCGATAACGTACAGTCACATTAAAAGCATGCATGTGGACACAGCTACTGATAACATACTAGATACGACCCCTCTTGTTCCTGCGTGCAGCTCTCTGGGCAGCCCAAGTGTGCCGTGACCCGTGACTGAAGGGGTCGGGTGGCTGTCGCGTACGTCGGGGAGGGGCTGTATCGTGCGCTGGCGGCTCCTGTGACTGCTGAGTGAAGGCAGGTGGCGCGTCGTGTAGCTGTGAGTAACCAAGCTCATCGTGTGTAGGCGACGCGAACAAGGACTACGCCATCTGCTCCGCTACTCCTGGTGGACTGTGTGCAGCGTGGCCAGCTCTGTAGCTATCGTCTGGGGTTGTGCCAGCGTCATATCCTGCATAACAATCGCATGAATTAAATGTACAGAGTAAAATTATTTTCATTGTGCAGTATTGGAAAGCCACCTACCCCACTCAAGGGGACGAGGCCGTGACGTCCCTGCAGCAAAAGAGTCCTGGTAGTAGGGAGCAGGACGTGACGACGTCCCTGCAACAAAGGCGTCCTAGTAGTAGGGAGGGGGACGTGACGACGACCCAGCATGGGTCCCGTACTGCGTACCTGCAGCACGAACCTGGTATAAATATTTGTCTAACACTTATGTACACGAAAATTACATGTACAAGAAATACCTGGCGGCGGGTAGGTCATCGGCGTAGTCTGTGCATACAGTGGAACAGGACCTGGTGGTGGCGGGGTCGGGGCAGGGGCACGAAACATCGGCTGCTGTGGTGGAAAGCCAACATCGTTGTCACGGCACGACAACGACCTAGAAACTCTTTTGCACAACTCAACTATCTTGTCGTACGCCGCCTTGTGCTGTTGTGGGGCCATGGTTAGGGAAGAACGACTGTACGACAAGGCCTCCGCATGGATCTGTCGGACAACGTCGTGCTGTTTCATGAAGTGTGCATTAGTTTGCAAGGAAGTACAAACTTCGATGTGTTTCAATTAGTAATCGACAATCAGTAAAGAAACTTACTGCTAGAGATGCCCCCTGATCTCGCTGTGCAGGGTAACTGTCGGTGACGGACGGTGTGCGTCGTGGTAACTCCTGTGGCGTCGATAGGACACGAACTCGTGTCCTAGGTAGGTACCACCGGAGGAAGTGACCCCAGGCTACATCATCGTGTGGCCTACCCTCCAACACGACGTGATCCAACGCCGTGGTCCACTTGGCCACGAACTCGGCAAGACGTGGTGCCCAAAGCTGACCAACGGACTGGCCCTGTCTAGTAAACCTGCAAGTAAAATCTAGTTGTGTTAATGGAATGAGCTTGTGAAATATTTGAAAGAAACAACACGTAAATATACATCGTTTGCACGAACCGGTGCACGTGTGGCGGTAGAAGGCTCCGAGGCACGACAATCTCCTGGAACAAACCTAGCTGATGGAGCACGCGGTGCACTGCGTGTTCCTCGACGTAGATGTCGAACACTAGTGGGCTGCGTGTCCTCCAGTACTCGGCGTCGCGTACCCACAGAGGTGATAGGCCCTCAGGTGCGCGACTGCCCACTGCCTCCACAGAGTAGGGCTCCCAACGAACCTCATCATCACGGAGGACGTCGAACTGGCCTACGAAGTCAGGGTAAGACTTCCTAGTCTGCACGTGAGCGTACGCGAACTGCGAAGCATTCAATTATGACGTTAATGTAGATAAGTAGACACAGACCGAAATAAGTACAAGAGGATCAAGGCACTTACTCGTCGGTCACACCATAGAGAGCCCATTGTCGGAGCATCTACGTCGTCGACTATGTACGCCTCGTATGGGCTGTGCACGATCGCGGGCCGACCAATCTGAAACCTCTCGTGGACCCAAAGTTGCAGAAGTAACGGGCACCCCCGAAGATGGGCTCCGCTCCGGAACTCTTCAAACAACTCGTGCACAAGCCACGGTACGTCGCCACTAGGACAGCGGACCCCCAGCTGAACTGTGGGATCGCCTCCAGTGGGCCGTCGGCGACGTAACGTGCGAAAGGCAGTAGGTGCTTCGGCACAAAGCTGCCCGCGGAGCTGCAGAACATGACCCAGCCCATCAACCACAACACGTAGGCCTCCAAGTGTCTGGCAACCTCGTACTCTGTCGCACCTACTCGAATGTCGTCCGCCTGTAAAAAGTTGAACTTAGGTCACAACTATATGATTTTAAACTTTGCACGTAGCGGTCTAATTTATGTCGGACAAATACTCACCTTGAACTGAAGAATTCACCACTTTGGTGGACCGCCCGTTTGCATCGGTGCAAACTCCCTATAGGTCTGTGCGGTGCTCCTACGCTGTACACGACCGAACCGATCGAGCAAGTCGTCTCGCCAGCCTTGCCCGACGTCTGTGGGGCCCATGGCATCGCCTCTCAACGGCAACCCAAGCAGGTACGACACGTCCTGCAATGTAGGCGCCATGTCGCCCACAGTGAGGTGCAAAGTGTGTGTCTCCGGTCTCCATCTATCCACCAGTGCAGCCAGGAGAGAGAAGTCGTAGCTGAAACGTGGTCGTTCTCCCTCGACCAAGCGAGCAAGGGGGAGGAGGCCCGAAGCGCGTAACCTAAAAAAAGCGGATTAGTGATCCATTGTATATATTTCGATGCGATTCAATATATCCAAATAACACAACAAAGAACGAGAAGCGAACCTCGGTAGCCAACGAGGGTCCAAAACCATCGTCTCCATCGGAACACGTGCACGAAACTGTCCAAGCGAGCAACCCAAAACAGCACTGAAGTAGGACCGATGCTTCCTGTCCGTTGCTGCATCTAGCAGCTCGGGGGTCACGTAACCCTGTGGGGTAGCCATCGCTACAGAATGATTGAAATCGTTAGTTCTCATTATAACTATATGAAAATTAACAAAAACATTAACATAACATCGCATCAAATTCAAATTAATAACAACTGTAGGTTCGGAACATCAAATAAGTAAAATCCACGATTGCAACGGACTAACACTGAGCTACAACTAAAATAACAGTTACATAGTAGACAAAGGTTCCACACATCATGTTATTATAATACATGGTACAAACTAAATTACATTAAACGACTTCATCGGTTCCACCATGATTGCGTCGACCTTGGCTCGATGATCCAGTCTCAGGTATGTTCGACACGGTTCCTTGACCTGTACTTTTGCATTTTTTGTACGAGTGTCCGAACTCATTGCATCTGGAGCAAATGACAACTCGTGGCCCAGCTTCGGCGTCATCCATGTTGTTACGAATGCGACGAGTTTTGCGCCGGCCTATCTGTTGTTTCATGTCAGGGTGAGGATTGGGTATGAAATTAGGGGCACCATCTGGAATACTGGTGAAATTCCCTGGCATGGCGAACCCATATATCTCGGACTTCCAGGTGTGATAGATTGCATCCTTCATGTAATAGGGCGACACAAACATATGTGCATTCAAACCTCCAGCCTCTTGACACGCAGCTATGACATGTGTACATGGCCTGTGGTATAACCTCGGCTTGTGGCAGCTACACACACAATGGTTATTGTACAGGACACATTCTTGCACGTGCCTCTCATGATTGCCTCCTCTCCGTCCTTTGTCCCTACAAAGAACCTCGAATCGATGCTCAGCGACATCCATGTTCCTCACACGATGTCCTGCGGTTTTTTTGTTTGCTTTGTCCATGTACTCAAAGAATTTCTGGCCATATATGAGGCGGTGGTCCTTAAACACCTTCTCCGCTTTAGGATAACGTTCCCAAAAATATTGTGTTGTGCGGTATATGTAAAATTCCACAATTCCAACAAGTGGCATACTTCTGCTGCCACGTAGGACCCAGTTGTACACCTCGGCAAGATTCGTGGTCATAATACCATAACGAGCACCTCCTTCATCATGCAACAGAGCCCACTTCTCCTTTGGCTCATGCTCAATCCACTCAGAAAAAGACTTGATCAAACGACCAGGCCTCCGTCGCACATTAGGACCATCAACACCCACATTTTCCATTGCAATTGGCTCTTCATCTTCTGCATTCACGCCCCTACTTCTTAGTTCGGCAGCCTGCTTCTTCGTGTGCTCATCGAGCTTTTTCCACAGAACATTGAATTTCTTTTCTTGATTCTGGCTACAGCCTCTTAAAAAGTGTGGTTAGTTTCTTACTCTTGAACTGCTTCTGAAAATTTGCACCCATGTGTCTCATGCACCACCGACTCTTCAGATCAACCCACTTCGGTGTTCGTTGACGTTGTACAGATTCTTTCTGTAAATCTTGCACTGCTTGCATAATGCCGCCATGGCGATCATGAATGACACAGACATCTCGCCGATCCTGAACAATACATGACTTGATCCTCTCTAAAAACCAGTACCAGCTGTCCCCGTTCTCACTCTCAACAAACGCAAAAGCAAGTGGGAGAACCTGATTGTTACCATCTGCCGCAATTGCAGACAGCATTGTGCCCTTGTACCTCCCTGTTAGGAAGGTTCCGTCGATGCATATCACTGGGCGGCAGTACTGGAATGCATTGATACACGCCCCCAATACAAAGAAAGCACGCTGAAGAACATGCTTTGTGGGGTCATGAGGCAAATTATAGTGCTTGATCTCAAAGTAACTACCGGGATTCCGCTCACACAGTGTATTCAGCACACGTGGAAGGTTGTGGTACGATGCTTCATACGTTCCCCATCTCATTTCTAACGCCTTCTGTTTCGCTCTATAAGCTTTGCTGTAAGTTATTTTGTACTGAAAATCGTCCTCTATGTATTGATTATTGCCTTCACCTCATATCCTGGATTATTTACTATCTTTGAGTACATATATTGAGCCACAAAATCAGCTGTCAAGTTACGGTGCTGACCTTCAAGCTCTTCAAGGATGCATGTATGGTGTTCAATTTTTGAAACTGTCCAAAAAGTATCATACTTTCCCATGTATGCATGGACCCTAAAAGGACAATCATCTCGTATGCACTTTACATCATAGACTTGTGGGCTACTCTTGACAACTCTGAACTCTTTCTTCAAGCATTTGGCCGACCATCTTTGCACAGCCTCTTTCAGTTCTATCTTGCTATGGTAAATAGCACCCACAGATACTTCATTCTCACTATACTCCCATGGCACCGTTTCACCTTCATTCACCAACAGTTGAGAGTGATCATAGTTATTCCATTGACTTGGAACTTGCACCGGCCTATCATCTTCATGATCTGAATCGTCATCATCACGTACATCTCCCTCAGTGTCCTCCCGCTGCATCTGTTCAACCAAACCTGGAATTTCTTCACCCTCGTCTACCTCACCCATTGGCTCCTGAACGGTTTGGCTTCCTTCACCTTGCTCATCATCGCCAATCTCATTAAGCTCATTCACATTGTTTTCTACAACTTGTTCAACTACTGTGGCATCATCATAGACCTGTGCGCTTTGTGCTTCAACATTCACCTTCTCGTATGCTTGCACAAAAAGAATCAGAGGTAACCCACGCCGCAGGCTAACATCAACAAACCTCTTCCAGAAGGTGGTATTATCTATTGTAACTAATTCCCAATAAACAGGCGACGAGGTCCTAGTTGTGACTGCTGAAATGCGCAATTCGCATTCATCATCATCCAACTTGAAACACTTCATGAACCAGTTATACACCGAACGGAATGGCCTCTCAGTTGCTCTATCAAGCCCTTTTGTCACTGATCTAAACCCACTCAAATCTACCCCAAACTGACCGTAACGTATCTCCCCTTCACCATAGTAAATCTGAAAGTATGTTTTATCCGACATGGCCTGAACAAATGTGACAATGCCAAAATAAATACTTAGTAAATATGTGACTACATTTATATATAAATCATACAGTTATCCTAAATGTAATTTTTTGACTTATCCTAATTATTGAATATTTCATCTAAACCTATTTCCTAAACCTTGCACTCCAAAAAATACACTAATTTTACATGACATACTACTAAATATAACTACTCTATTGCTAATATTAAATGAAATAACACTAATATTACCTAAACTACAACAATTACTACCTAAACTACTATTAGTTTCATCAACTACTACTAATATTACATGAAATAACACTATTATTAACTAAGCTAAAAAAAATACTAACTAAACTACTATTAATATCATCAACTACTACTAATATTACATAAAATAACACCAATAGTACCTAAACTACAACAAATAATACCTAAACTACTATTAATATCATCAACTACTGCTAAACACCTAAATATTCAGTGGACTCACCTTCTTCTTCGACCGACGGCTCGCAGCGCTTCCCGCACCGCTGTCCGTCTCCCGCACCGCCGCGTGGTCCGCGCCGACGCGCGCCGCGCGCCCCCGGCTCCTCTCCCTTCCTCTTCTTCTCCGCCCTCTCCCTCAACCGCGACCGCCCTATCCCTCAACCACGACGAGCAAGAACAGAGAAGAAGAAAGAAAGAGAAGAAGAGGGACCCCGGCCGGGCTTATCAGCCTAAAAACGCCGATCCCGCCGGCGGTTTTTAAAAATCGCCGCGTGCTCCGGCGGTTTTTAAACACCGCCGCGTGGTCCGGCGGTTTTTAAAAACAGCCGACTGATCCGGCGGTTTTTGCATTGGGGCCCCACCATTTCGCCGGGTCTGCCACACTGCCAACATATAGCCGGGCGGATCGGCGATTTTTAAAAATCGCCAGTTCGGCCGGCGGCATATGTATATTTCTGCAAATTTCCGAAACACCAAATTATTTCTGCAAAAAACGAATTTAAAAAATATAAAAATAAAAAAATTTCGGGCCGGATTGTGGTGCGCGGCCCACGTACAGAGAAACCGGCCCGACCGCTTGCGCGTCGCCGGCCGAGCAGGGCCCATCCGCCGGGTACTGGGCCGGGGCGGACCCAAACGGCTGACATTTCTCTCGGCCCACAGATCAGAGCGGCCGTCACAGAAGGCAGAGTCAACGCGCCCTGCGCCTGTCAAACATTCATAACGGCCGCCGAGGCGGAGCTGCCAATCATAGGCGTCATCATAGCTCCCCTTCCGTTCCGTTGGACACCTACCAGTAGACTAGCGCCAGATCTACGTCTACCCCAGGTATGCTACAGTGAACTGTTAGCTGTGGAGAGTAGGCGAGTACGTAGCCCTCGCAGTTACACACACTAGCTAGCCCTACACAGTACGTACTACACACCAGACCCCCCCCTTGGAGCGTACGTATGTCCATGCGTACACTTGGACTAGCTCGACCCTGTTCTGCAGCCTGCGCCCCTGGCTATTACCCATTAATTAAACTACACCAATGCTTTGCTTCGATGAAGTTATGATCGTCTCGCACAAGGCACAAGCTGTATGCATGGGATCCGGTTGCTACTCGGAAAAAAAATATACTCCCACCGGTTTTAAATATATGTCGCAGTTGACTTAATATTTTAATCATGAAGTTATTATTTATTTTGTTATGATTTATTTTATGATTATAAAGAGTTTGAGTATGACTTGGTTCTTATATGTTTTATTTTGTTATGATTTGTTTTATGATTATAAAGAGTTTGAGTATGACTTGGTTCTTATATGTTTACACAAAATTTTTGAATAAGACGAACAATCTAAGTTGTAGAAAAAATATCAACCACGATTTATATTTAAAGCCGCAGAGAGTAGAGGAATGGAATGATCGGATGGGAAAATGGAAACTTCTATGACGGATTACCTGAAGCTATATTTAATAATGGCATTGCTATTAAGTTTTAAATACAATTTTAGGAGGGTTATTTTAAATTATTTTCAAAATGATAAACTAGATAATTTTTTAAGAAATAAGATAAATCTGATGGCTATCGTTGCTAAATAGAGGATGGATATGGCCGCCAATGTTTTTTTTATCTTTGTAAGAATTTTTAGTATTTTTTTGTTGCATGCCTCATGGGGATTAATATATATGGACCCTCTGATTTACAAAATGGGATAGAATGTTGGCAATGGGCACCATCCCGTTTGGTAGGCTGAGATCATGTTGCGGATTAGGCTGAATCCAGGGGTTCCCCTAAAATGGATCCCCCATACACTGTAGCATCACTTGTAAGCATCTAGGCCCTAAGGTGAGTTTCGGTGATTGATTGACAAGCTTAAGTGTTATCTAATGAGCTCGTGAGTGCATGTTTAATAATGAATACAAAAATGGTTGCTCATTGGATTATGTGAATGGCCCCTAATTCAAATGTTTCACTTCATGGAAGTGGATTTGGTTTTCATCCGTATCTCGAAGGCTAAGGACTTTTCTAGAGTTAAGGATCATGGTGTTGAAGGATCCTTGCTTAGATAGGGTTTATAGCTTTCTAGTGTCCGCACTATTAAGAGGGGTCAACGGTTAGTAGCTTGATCAAGTGATTTGCCAAGTTAAGGATGCACACACACAAGCCAAAACTTTCAAGAAAATCGAAAGGTAAGCTATTTGAGCCCAAGGTTGAAGAAAAGCAAGTCTCAAACCTCAAACACTCGAAGAAAAACTCAAGTCAGGAAATGAAGAATGGACCGGACTGTCCTCTCTGAGTCAAAATAGGAGAGCGGACAGATAAGGGGTTTGAGGTGAAGTTATCCGGTTTAGAGGCCATGCAAATCGGCAAACCGGAAAGTCAGTTCTGCTGTAACCGGACAAAACTAAGGACAAAATAATCCGAAGCTTCAAACTTGAGAAAATTCTGTGGAACACTGGACCGGACTGTCCGGAATCCTAAATCGGACTAATCGACGGACAAAGAATCCCGAGGCTGAGCTTTTCACAAATTTAAGGGAGATATGAGGACCGGACTATCCGAACTGGGAACATCGGACAAACACACGGACAAAGGTTCCCGAGGCTATGTACTTCACAAATCTGTAGTGATACACGGACCGGACTGTCCGGTTTAGGTGCATCGGACAAACGGACAAATGAACTCGACAACGGCTAGCTCTCGGGGTACGTGGACCGGATTGTCTGGACTCTAACCTCGGACAAATATCCGGACATACATATCTGCACAGTACATGACGTAGCCTGTCAGTGACCGTTGGCAAAGCACGTGGACCGGAGTGTCCGATGTTAGGAAAAGGGACCGGACAATCCTATCTTCACTGCGTCAGCTCTTTTTTTTTCCAACGGCTCTATTAACTTGAGAGGCCATGTATATGGGACTCTTCACATCATTTCATGCTTCTTGACACTCTAGAAACTTCATACACTCAGAGAGCCCTGTACGATGAAATTTTGTCACAAATTTATTGCGTGCGGCTTTGGAATTAATGCCCACATATTGGTAAAGGATTATTCGGATGGAGGTTCATTATGGTATATGACTAAGATTACTGATCAGCGAAATACCAGTAAGATGGCTTTATACATCGTGGTCAAGGTCAAGTAATTTATTGTTACGTCATTTGGTCAGCAGGGTTTCTAAAGATATAAACAGCGGAACATTATGGGAGTACAAAAGCCTAACATTTATCACAGCTCATTAGTGATTTATTCGAATGGATGATCCATGTGACCATGTTAATTAGCTTCTGCGTCACGCATGCAAGCATGGCAGCCCAGCCGCAGGCCCATGCACAAGCCTTCTATCCACAGATGTGCCGATTCTTGGCCCAAAAAAAACAAATACAGGTGTGTATTTATACCGTATATATACGCGGCCGTATTTTCATCCACTGTGTGCATGCATGCTGCCGGACACACGTACTCCTCGCAGATCACGAGTGACCCATGTTGCAGTCAGCTAAGCACAACTCGGTATAAACGAGGAAGTGATCGTTGCATGAGAAACAAGAAGATAAGAACACGGTTCAAATTTGAACGCACGACGCTCCCGGCCGCCCGGTCATCCCTCATCCTCGTATCCGCCTGCGAGAAGCGTTCGCACGGCAACCACAACGCGGCGGCGCTGCGCTCCTAGAAGACCCTCGGCTGCCAACCCTAGGTCTCGCCTATAAAAGGAGCAGCGGACCATCGCTGCAGAGGGCGGCCACACTAGTCCTCGGCACGCTGTCAGGCTGCCGCAATACACAATGCCCACAGGCACACACCCATCCTGACCACGCCGCCATGCTGCCGTTCCTCGCCATCGCCACACCCATATACACCGAGGAACATCCATCCAGAGCCACCCTGCTGCTCGCCTCCTACCTCTGCCACGTTCACCACACTGCCGTCGCTGCCGCTTGCTGCCGGGATCGCCATGGCCGCGATGAAAGGTGAGATCCCACTTCAGTGGATTCAGTCCGATGGTGTTGTTCTCGTCTCCTAAATCATGGCCTTGTGCCCGGTTGATTTTGGAAGGCGATATGTTCAGTTCATCAGTTCTCTTCTCCCAAATCATGGCCTTGCGCCCAGTTGATTTTGGAAGTTGACATGGTCAGATCATCGGTTGTGATCGGTATGATCCATGGCCTGGCATGTTGAAGCAGCTTGGGCTAGTCTTGTGGTCCGATTGATTTAGAAAGCTGGCATATTCAGCTGGAATCATCTTGTAGCCCTGTGAGTTTGTGAGTTGATTAGTGAAAAGTTGCAATAATTATGGCAAGGGCAGCAGGCATATGATTTACTTTACGGCGTCAAGATGAGCCCTTTGTTAATGTTGTTCCATACAGATGCATGCAGTAGAAATTGCAGTTCAAACATATCAGTGCAGAGATGGGCATGTACCATCCGTCCCGAGGCAAGAGTATACTTGCCCGGACATATTTTAGCGCTATAAGATTCAGCTGGGCTCTGTCCTAATTTGCCAAGATCTAGTGCTCCTCTTTTATGTGTTTCATTACAGAAGTATATATGTAGTGCTCTTCAAAAATCAGCATGTATGTGGCAGCGTGCAAGATCACCCAATAGATTGATTAATTTTATTATATTAATGGTGAGCTTTATCTTGAGTAAAGATGCCCCCTTTGTCATTTGAATTTGAAAGCATGCGCTGTGTCCCTCTGATTAAACTGCTGTGCGACCAAATCACAAGATTAGCTAATTTGCTGCTGTGGTGTTCCCTTGACAACCATGCATACCCGATCAAGCCAATTAAGCAGCATTGTTTTGCCAGAGATTAGGCATACAAATCTCTTTCAGAGGGCTATGCACATCTAAGCAGTCCCTTAACTTGGTTAAGTGCCACATGTTGCGTATGTTTTGGTGATTATCACAAGGCGATATGCTCATAGCCTCTGAGCTCATGTATGTTTCAGCATACATAAGAGCAGAACATTATCCATCTGGTTAAAGATGCATCCATGCCCGTTATCATCGGCATTTCATTATAAAGTCTCTTCAAATTATTACCACTCTTTCCGCGACCGATGAGGCCGGAAACCGATCACACGTCCTGACCGACGAGGCTGGACACACTTCTCTCCTTGACCGATGAGGCTTGGGAGATCTCATTGTTCCGTGACCGACGAGGCCGGAAATATTCAGTCTAGACCGACGAGGCTAGACCCCTTTCGTTCGTGACTGACGAGGCCGAATACACAATTTGAGACTTTGTCATGAATTCCGTGACTGACGAGGCCGGATATTTCTACTAAAGATTGATAAAGCTCTGGGCATATCCTGTTTGTCACTTGTGTATACTTGGAGAACATTATTACAGAATTGTTGACGACCATCTACGCAGCTTAATCGGAGCTTTTCTGTGGCCCAACGCCACATATGTAATTAACCGGCGGCTTCACGAGGCCACGGGAACCAAGAACTCTGCAATCAGATCGCCTGCTTATTAGTCAGATGTTTTAGGCGCAATATTATGTAAATTCCGTGGGAATGTGTACTTTGTAATTCTCCAAAGAATTAACAAAGACCCAAGTTCCCTGAATTTTGCCGTCCCTTTGTTATTTATTTTTGTATACTTTCATGTAATGTATACTGGCACGTCCGCGCATAATCTTTTTTATAGTTACGCATTTGGATAGACTTCTCCCAGGAGACGCTTCCTTTTGGCGAAACAACCCCTTGTGCTTCAACTCTTTGCAATAACCACTGACATATTCATCCTTTGAGAGCAAGATCAAGGTCAAGGCTTGTGTGCATCCATCTTGTTGAGGATCAAGATCAAGTGAAGACCGGCGGCTTATTACTCTTGGTGATTGACAGCACCTAGGCGGACTTGGTGACCGGGGTGCGTTCTCGGAGCTTGCCAAGGAGATTGTGGAAGCCCAAAGAACAACGGTGTACAAGGCTTGAGCTCCACCTTGCCGGGATGGCGAACGGAGACTCTTAGTGAGCGCCCACAAGCATGGGAGGCGGCAAAACACTCTAGGGTGTGCCGCAACGTGGACTAGGAGAGGGTGCCAAACCTCCGATGCCATGAAAAAAAATCCGGTTGTCTCTCTCCCTTGTCCCTCTACTTGATGCTCTTTTGGTTCTTGCTATTTTCATGGATTGCATCTAGTAGTCATCATGGTTAGTCTCCTCTTGGCTAGTATGTCCCTTGCTATGGTCATTAGTGTTGCTAGTCTTAGCTTCCGTTGCGGTTTCCTTTCCACTAGCATGAGTAGGGCTCCTTGCTTTGTCGTGTAGAGTAGGTTCGTGTAGAAGGGTGAAGTGGGCAAACTTGTAGCTTCGTTAGGCTAAGGTTTTTTTTCGTTTAGAGTTTGAAATTAGCCCAATTCACCCCCCTCTTGGGCATCCGATCCTTACAAGTGGTATCAGAGCCTCGTTGCTCATTGGATCACTAAGCTTCACCGCTTAGAGCAAGATGTCTAAGATGGATGGCTCGGTCCCATACTTTGAGGGCAATAACTTTAGCTATTGGAAAGCTCGCATGCGAGCATACCTTGAGTCTATTGCCCCCGAAGTATGGGAAGCTACCGAGCATGGTTTCGTTGCGCCTCACACCAATGACCAAATCAAGTGGAATGCTAGGGCCCGAAATGCTATCTTTGAAAGCATTAGCCAAGAGGTGTTTGCTAGGGTCTCGAGCAAACTCAATGCTTGTGATATTTGGGCCGAACTTGTTGAAATTCATGAGGGTACCACTAAAATTAGAGAGCAAAAGTATCATGTGTTTAAGGCTAAGTATGATGACTTCAAGATGCATTCTTATGAAAATTGCAATTCCATGTATTCTCGCTTGAATGTCATCGTTGAGGACATTAATGCTCTTGATGTTTGTAAACTTGACAAGTGCACCATCAACCGGAAGATCCTCCGCATCATCATCAAGCCCAAGTACAACATCATCAACACCATGCTTCAAAAGGAGAATCTTGATACACTTGAAGTGAGTGAGGTGGTGAGCCAAATTCGAACTCATGAGACCGGTTCTTGGCATCACGGAAGAGTCTTCCCCAAGCAAGACCGTGGCACTCAAGGCCAAGACCAAGAAACCCCACACTCCCAAGAAAGTAATGCCTCCACCTTCAAGCACCTCAAGCGAAGAAGAGCAAGATGATGACTCAAGTGGTGATGAGGATGATGCCGAACTAGCTCTTATGATGAAGAAGTTCAACCGCCTTCATGCAAAGATCAACAAGAAGGGGTTCAACTTTGACTCCAAGAGGAAGGCGTTCCGGCCAAGGAGAGATGACAAGAAGAAGTGCTACAATTGTGGTGAAAATGGCCACATCTCTTATGAGTGCCCCAAGCCGGACAAGCGCAAGAGCAAGACCAAGAAAGATGAGTCCGATGATGAAGAGGAAGAGAAGCCCAAGCGCAAGCTATTCTACAAGAAGAAGAATGACTCTAAGGCAAAGCTCTTTCCAAAGAAGAAGAAAGGTCCCCAAAGAAGCTTCATGTGTGAAACAAATGAATGGGTGACCGATGAAGAAACAAGTGAAGGCTCAAGTGATGATGATGACTTTGCCGGACTTGCTATCTCTACCAAGGGGCCAACACTTCCTCCACCACCCATGTGTCTCATGGCCAAGGGCTCCAAGGTATGTGAAATAGAAGTAGATGATAGTGATGATTAGCTTTCTCCCGATGAACTTGCTTCTTTGATCGATGAGTATGTTTCCGTGGTCAAAAGGGAAAAAGGCAATGTAAAGTATCTTGAGAGCACTCTTGCTAAACTAGAGGAGAGCCACCATGATTTGCTTGAGAAACATAATGCCTTGCTTAAAGAGCAAGTTAAGATCAAAGCATATGTCAAGCAAATTGAGGAGGAAAACTCAACTCTAAAGAAGTTGCACATTGATCTCGAGGCTTCTCATAACTCATTACTTGCTAAACATGAAGACCTTGTCAAGGTCCACTCCAAAGATCATGACATTAGCAAGATAAATGAGAAGTACAAGAGGCTTGCGCAAGAGCATAGAGAGTTGACTCACAAGTATCAAGAGCCTGAAATTGCCTATGAGATCATTGACTCAAGTCTTGAGCACTCTACCACCTCCCATGTGGTCAAAGTCAATGTCTCTACCTCTTGTGAGGACCTTGCTCCCGGTCCCCTTGCTACTAATGACTTGCCTAAGTGTGAAGGAGAAAGGGTGAAAGAGTTGGAGGCTCAAATTGAAGGATTGAAAAGTGTGCTTGCTAAGCTCAATAGAGGACAATATATTCATCAAGAAATATTGTCCCATAATCTCCGAAATTATGAAGGAAGAGGACTTGGATCCTACCCCGAGCCACCAAAAGTGAATGACACTCCTTCACCGGAGGTCAAGGATAGCTTCATCAAAGGAGTGGGCTCCTATTGCAATTATTGCATGATCACCGGTCATCACACTAGGGAGTGTCCCATCCCCAATAGCCCTCCTCCTAAATTACCTTCTAACTACAAATCTATGTATGATAATAACATCTACTTGTTGAGCAAGGTTAATGGCAAAGTGAAGGCAAAGTTCATTGGCAAGGACATAAAGAGCAAGAAGGGGAAGCTTCCCAAGCAACTTTGGGTTCCTAAAGTCTTAGTCACTCACGTGCAAGGACCAAAGCTTGCGTGGGTGCCCAAAACTCAAAAATGGCTTCTTTATGTGTAGGTGAACTACAAAGCCGGTGGAAAGCATTGGGTACTTGATAGTGGTTGCACGCAACATATGACCGGAAATGATGGTATGTTCACCTCACTAAAAGACCCCGGCGACAAAGAGCAAGTCACCTTTGGTGATAATTCAAAGGGCAAAGTCATTGGGTTAGGTAAAATTGCTATCTCAAATGATCTGTCAATCTCTAACGTTCTCTTTGTCAAGTCCTTGAGCTTTAATCTCCTCTCAATCGCACAATTGTGCGATCTTGGTCTAACATGTGAGTTTGACAAGAATTGTGTTGTAGTGAAAAATGAAAAGGACAAGTCCATGGTGTTTCAAGGGTTCCGGCATGGCCACCTCTACCTTGTTGATTTTAGTGAGATGAAGACTTCATCAACAACTTGCCTCTTCTCCAAGTCTTCCTTGGGTTGGCTTTGGCACCGGCGCATTGCACACATTGGAATGAGCCAACTCAAGAAGGTTGTCAAGAAAGGGATGGTGACCGGCGTGAAGGACGTCACATTTGACAAGGACAAGCTTTGTAGCGCATGTCAAGCCGGCAAGCAAGTCACAAGTCACCATCCAATGAAGACTTGTGTCTCAATCTCCAAGCCGCTCCAACTTCTTCACATGGATCTATTCGGTCCCACTACTTATGAGAGCATTGGTGGTAATCTCTATTGCCTAGTCATTGTTGATGATTTTACACGGTATACTTGGACTTTGTTTCTAGGTGATAAGAGTGAGACTCCGGACAAGTTCAAGATCTTCGCCAAGCGGGCTCAACGTGAGTTTGGGCTCAACATTGTGAAGGTCCGGAGTGACAATGGCTCCGAATTCAAAAATTACAAGGTGGATGACTGGTGTGATGAAGAAGGCATCAAGCACGAATTCTCCGCCACCTATACACCTCAGCAAAATGGAGTTGTTGAGAGAAAGAACAAGACATTGATCACTCTTGCAAGAGCCATGTTGGATGACTATGGCACGTCGGAAGATTTTTGGGCGGAAGCAATCAACACGGCATGCCATGCTTCAAATCGTGTCTATCTTCATCGGTTACTTGGTAAGACACCTTATGAGCTCCTCATTGGGAAGAAACCCAACATCTCCTACTTCTGGGTCTTTGGTTGCAAGTGCTTCATCTACAAAAAGAAAAGGCTCGGTAAATTCGAAAAACATTGTGATGTTGGTTTCTTTGTGGGTTATGCATCAAACTCAAAGGCATACCGTGTATTCAATCAAACCACCGGAATGATTGAAGAAACGTGTGACATAGAGTTTGATGAGACTTATGGCTCCCAAGGGGAGATGTTCTCTCATGATGATGTAGATAATGAACCCCTACGCGATGCGATGAAGAACATGACTATAGGGGACGTAAAGCCGGAGGAGGTGCATGAAGACAATGATCAAGGGGGAGAAAACTCTCCATCGAGACCAAACACCTCCATGTCACCTCATGTGGATGAGAATGAAGAAAGAGAGATAGAACAAGGTGGAGTTGATGAAGTGCCGGACAATCGAGATCAAGGAGTGCCGCAAGCATCAAATGATGAGTCATCACCACCCATGGCACCAATAAGGCCACTAGTGAGACATGGACGCATCTCCAAGGATCACCCCATCGACCAAGTGATTGGGAGTCCTTCAAGGGGAGTAAGAACTCGTTCTCGTAACCTTGTCTCATTTTGTGAACATTACTCGTTTGTTTCTTGTGTGGAGCCTACTTGTGTAGAGGAAGCTCTTGTGGACCCCGATTGGATCATAGCTATGCAAGAGGAGTTGAACAACTTCACTCGCAATGAAGTGTGGGTGCTTGAAGAGAGTCCAAAGGACAAGAACATCATTGGCACCAAGTGGGTCTTCCGCAACAAACAAGATGAACATGGTGTGGTGGTGCGCAACAAGGCAAGGCTTGTAGCAAAGGGATTTGCACAAGTGGAAGGTTTGGACTTTGGCGAAACATTCGCCCCGGTTGCAAGACTTGAAGCCATCCGTATCCTTCTTGCTTACTCTTCACATCATAAGATAAAACTTTATCAAATGGATGTGAAGAGCGCCTTTCTCAATGGTTACATTAATGAACTTGTTTATGTTGACCAACCGCCCGGATTTGAAGATCCGAGGAAGCCTAACCATGTGTTTAGGTTGCACAAGGCCTTGTATGGACTCAAACAAGCTCACGGGCATGGTATGAACGGCTAAGGGACTTCCTCATCATGCAAGGATTCAAGATCGGCAAAGTCGACATGACATTGTTCACCAAAGACGTCAACGGGGATCTCTTCATTTGTCAAATCTATGTTGATGATATTATCTTTGGTTGCACTAACGAGAAACTAAGCCATGAGTTTGGTGATATGATGTCTGGGGAGTTCGAGATGTCCATGATCGGTGAGCTAAATTTCTTCCTTGGTTTTCAAATCAAGCAAGTGAAGGGAGGAATATTCATCCATCAAGAAAAATATTGTAGAGATCTACTCAAGAAGTTCAAGATGGGTGATTGCAAGCCGATTAGCACTCCAATGTCTACGAATGAACATCTCGACGCCGACGTGGACGGGAAGCCTGTTGATCAATCCACCTACCGCTCCATGATCGGTTCGCTACTCTATCTCACCGCATCTAGGCCGGATATAATGTTTAGTGTGTGCTTATGCGCTCGCTTTCAAGCGGCTCCTAAGGAATCCTACCTTACGGCCGTGAAGAGAATACTTCGGTATCTCAAGCACACCCCAAGTATAGGCCTTTGGTACCCCGAGGGCGCTAAGTTAGAACTCTTGGGATACTCGGATTCGGACTTCACCGGATACCGTGTCGATCGCAAGAGTACCTCCGGGGGGTGCCATTTGCTTGGGCGTTCCCTAGTTTCGTGGTCGAGTAAGAAGCAAAACTGTGTGGCTTTGTCCACTGCGGAGGCGGAATATATAGCGGCCGGTGCATGTTGTGCCCAAATTCTATATATGAAGCAATCCCTTTTGGACTTTGGTGTTGTTTGTGGCTCTGTGCCTCTCCTTTGTGACAATGAGAGTGCCGCTAAAATAGCTAAAAACCCCGTCCAACACTCTCGCACTAAGCACATTGATATTCGCCATCACTTCTTGCGTGATCATGAGGCAAAAGGTGATATCACCATAACCGGAGTGAGATCCGAGGAGCAATTGGCGGATATTTTCACTAAGCCCTTAGGAGAGGAGACCTTTTGTAGGTTGCGAAGTGAGCTTAACGTGTTGGACTGGTCCAACTTCATATAGGTTGCCCTGTCATATAATCTTGCATTGCATGCATTTTGCCATGAGTAAGTGCTTGTCAAACTCCTTCAAGATAGGGGTGAGCAGGGTCTAGCTTGAGCTGGTGGTACTTGGTTTCGCTCAAGGCTTGTAGTTGGGCTCACCCTGAGGAAGCTTGCGGGAGGTTCAAACTTGACAAGTTAGATTCAATTTCTTGCAATGCATTTTTCTTGTCATATAGATGTGCACGCATATTTAAATTCTTGTATTGCATAGTAGCTTGTTTGGCATTGCATGCGGTAGTGTCACAAAGGAGCCACTAAATGAGAAAGAAATATTGCCTTTAATGCAATTCTTTCAACTCATAAGAGTGGGTAAAGTAATGTTTTATGAGTGCTAAACGCTTATTGAGTCATGTTCCCGAAGGACTAGAGCTACCATCTCTATTGAGCTCTTCGGAAAAGAGTCATACATTTCTCTTGGTTCTTTTTCGAATCCTTATTTGCCTCCTTACAAAACAAAACTATATGCACAAGTTTGGTGCAAACTATCTTGAGGGGTGAGGGTTTCGTTCCTACATGCCCAACACAAGTGTTTGTTCGAATTTTATATGTGAAAGGCAACGTGGGAAAGCTTTTCAGCTGTGTCTCAATGTTTCTCTAGAAGGAAGCGTGTCTTAACTCTTGAGTTTCAAGAAATGACCGGACAACAACTAGGTTTGTCCGCTCAGGCCATGTGGTGAAAAGAGGACTGTCCGGTCTGCATAAAATGAGAAACATCGAAAGTGTCGAGCTTCAGTAAAATTTGGACGAAGTAATATCCGGAGTACAAAGAACGGACAATACGGTCTGCAAGTCGAAAACACCAAAACTGAGAAGAAGACCAGACAAGATGAACAATTTTGTCCGTTCAGGCCCTACGCTTTAAACCGGACTGTCCTGTCCTAAGAAGATGAAGAGAAATCGGAAAACAGGAGCGTCAGGAAAAATAGGACGGATATTTGTCCGGTCAAGTACTTCGGACAATACATTCTACATGTTTGAAATGCTTTGCAGAACCGTAGACCGGACAATACTCCACTTTTGTCCGCTCCAGCCTTTTGTCCCAAAACGGATTGTCCGGTCTAGCTCCCATCTTTTGCTGCGAGCTCAGGTCCCTTTGGCCGATTCTCTGTCCGAGGTACCCAAACCGGATTGTCCGGTCTACATTTCAGTCCGACATATGGGCCCCGTACGCGAGCTGTAACCAATGCCATTTCTCTCTTTCTCGTTTGACCGCGTACACCGACGCGCGCGCGCCTGCTCCGAACCGCCATCGCCGCTCTACCTCACCGCCGACCGAGCCACCGCACGCACTCCACCGCCGGCTTGCTGTCACGCCGCCGCCGGCCCTCGCGCCGCCGCTCCTTGCCGCAGCCTGCGCCGCCGTTCCCCTACAGCCAGGTCGCGCCGCGCCGCCGCTTCCAACTCGCGCCGCGACCCCCTCAAATCCGAGCCGCCGCGCCGGCCTTGACGTCGCAGGCTATCACCTCCTTGTGCGCCGTCGGGTTCCTCCTCACCTCCGGCCACTTGCTCCATTCTCTGCAGTGGTGAACACCCATTTTCTTCCATCCTGCTAGGGTTTGGTCAATTTTTCCAAATTCATGCAACCCTAGTTCATAATCTGAGAATTTAAGTCTCAGTTCTTGAAAATTGAAGCAGAAATTGATGAAATAGAAGTAATTTTGGCTCTAGAATCACTGCTATATCATCAATGTGCATTGTTTTAGGGGGAGTTGTGCAGTTTTGGATAGCCCTAGCATGGTTTAACCATTGAGGAATTAAATTTTTCATGTCGATTAAGCATGGACAAAGAAATTTGGCTCTAATTGTGAGATGGTCACGCAATTTTAGCTAAAATTTCTCAGATTTTGACAATTGGCATGACATGCTAGGCTATTATCTTTCTATCTCTTTGCTTTAGGACTTTCCTTATGTCTAGATATTCTCGTACTCTTATCTGAAATCTTCTTGCCTATCTTGGTTCTTTATTTTGCAACAGATGGGTCACGAGAAGCGAAAGGGCAAGGAGCAGGTTGTAGAGGAGCCGAGGAAGAAGAAGAAGAAGAAGACCCAGGCTCAGAAGGTGGCAGAGAGAGCACAGGCAGTGGCAGATGCTGCAGAGAGAGTAGAGAGAGGGGGAGCAGGGGGTAGTCTGCAGATTGGAAGACAGCGCAGATCCACTCGCACCAGGCAGCAGGCTCCACCTCAGACAGCGACACCTCCGAGCACAGCTCGCTCCCGCGGAGGGCGTCCTCGCACTCGTGGAGGAGCCACACCGTCAGCTGGACGGTTGAGTCAGGACGAGCAGCCACAAGAGCAACCACGAGAGCCTCCACGCACGGGGCCTCGAACTGTGACAGCTAGCGAGGATATTCGTCTGTTCGATCTGAGGAACAGGAAGACTAAAGGCATCAAGGCCCTTCGTTACGACATGACAGTGAATGAGTTCTACCCTAGACCGAGGGATTTCAGGATAGACAGGTGGTTCTGGACAGTGCTTCAGGCCAGCTTATACGAGAGTGCGCTGCAGGGAGGTCACAGGCTCATGCCTCAAGCAGCGATTGACTTTGATCGAGCCAACTCAGTCAGTAGGCATAACATCAGGAGATACTTCGAGCACTACCCTGGACTAGTGGAGCTCATGACTAGATCACACAAGTATGTTGAGGATTGGGTCAGAGTTTTCTACGCTACCCTCTACGTTGCGGATCAGAGGCACTTTATTCAGTTCATGTTCGACGGGAGGGAGCACAGGTGGTCCAGGGAGAGGATGGCAGAGCTGCTAGGTGTACCTCTACGTGATTGTTCACTTCACTCTGTCGTTTACGATGGAGTATCTCCACCCTACAGGGGCCACGCAGGTACGGCACCCCCGTTAGACCACGTCGGGCACTTGTTCCGAGGAGAGATGCTAGCAGACACCCCGAGGACTCCTGACAGGCTCAGGCCAGAGTTTCAGCTCATGCTTCAGATACTGAGGAGATCCTTGATCCCCAAGGCAGGTTTTTGGGAGGGGTTTACAGCACTTCAGCAGGCTGTGCTCACTTGCTTGACCACCTTCACAGATTTTGATATTGTGGATATCATTGTGGCAGAGATGGAGGATGTGATTGTGGATGGGATGCCAACGAGGCGACAGATGCCCTATGCTCACTGGATCACACATATGCTATATCAGCTGGGCGAGGATGATGCAGCTTTCAGGACTCTGTATCGTGCCAGAGACACGCGCTTTCTAGACTACAGGCCAGCTATGAGGGATGATCAGAGGAGAGGTGGCAGGGCAGCCCGAGCCGTCCGTGAGCAGATACCGGCTGAGGAGAGGGCTGAGGTAGAGGCAGAGGACGAGGAGCTAGAGGCAACAGAGGGAGACTTTCTTTCGTACTACTATGCCTCCAGCACCTCAGACTCGGACTACGATGATGAGGAGGAGCAGGCTCGCTTCTTCCCACCAGCTCACCACGATGCAGAGGCCGGAGGGTCAGGAGAGCCACGACCACCTTCACCACCTCCGGCCCCACAGGTTTCTCAGGCTCAGGTGACACAGCCAGATGCTCTGCAGGGGATTCTACAGGCTTTACTTCAGCAGCAGGCTGAGCACACTCGAGTGCAGCAGCAGCAGACCCAGCAGCTCCTGTCTTTACACCAGGCTCAGCTTGACTTCCAGCGAGAGACTCGCGACAGAGCCGATAGACAGGAGGCACGACAGACGCTTATACTAGAGGAGATCCGCACATCGCTCAGGGACCAGCGCCAAGAGTACAGGAACGAGATCGATTCCTTGAGATCCGAGGTGCGTGGAGCACTTGGTCTACCACAGTCACAGCCGACTCTGCCAGCTCCACCACAGATGACTCTGCCAGCTCTACCTGAGTTCACTCCCTCTGCCCTGTTAGCAGGTGCCTCCACTCCAGGGACTTTCCCACTTTCACCTCTGCTACGGATGGACCTGCGGCCGGTACTCTCACCGCTGCCTGCTACGACCTTGACCTTTGAGTCACCGGCACAGGGCCCCTCGGTCACAGCTGCTGCCTCCTCCTCCGGACCTTCTCGCAGAGACTTGCTTGAGCAGACAGTGGAGCCAGTGATAGAGCAGATCACGCAGCCAGCGAGCTCCCAGGCAGTTGCTGCACAGCCAGACACCGCACCTGAGGCTTCAGAGACAGCAGTCGTACCCGACTCACCGCTGGGTGCTGTGGACAGGGCTGCTGCAGAGATGGGCGATTCAGACGCCGATAGTGACGACGACACGCGCTTTCAGTTCATCTCGCGTCGTTCTCCTCCACCTCCGGCTTCGCCTCCTCCCCCTCCTCCAAGGGATTAGGTCCCTTCTTTGGTCTTTGATGACAAAGGGGGAGATAGGTTGGGAGTAGGATGGTAGTAGACTTTGATTTTGGATAGGCTCGCTAGTAGTCTTGGTGTTTGTATGATTTGTGCATCTTTTGGCTTCTGTGGATGGACATGACATTTGTTACTTGTGTATGCTCTTTTTTTTATCATGTCTATATCACTCTGGGTGAGCCTTTGAGCTCCGTGTGCTTTATTTCCCTGTCTAAGGCTAGAGTAGTTGTCGTTGTTCTTAATTTATTTACCATCACTACTCTTGCCGTCTTTTACTTGTCATCAATCACCAAAAAGGGGGAGATTGTAAGCATCTAGGCCCTAAGGTGAGTTTCGGTGATTGATTGAGAAGCTTAAGTGTTATCTAATGAGCTCGTAAGTGCAGGTTTAATAATGAATACAAAAATGGTTGCTCATTGGATTATGTGAATGGCCCCTAATTCAAATGTTTCACTTCATGGAAGCGGACTTGGTTTTCATCCGTATCTCGAAGGCTAAGGACTTTTCTAGAGTCAAGGATCATGGTGTTGAAGGATCCTTGCTTAGATAGGGTTTATAACTTTCTAGTGTCCGCACTATTAAGAAAGGGTCAACGGTTAGTAGCTTGATCAAGTGATTTGCCAAGTTAAGAATGCACACACACAAGCCAAAACTTTCAAGAAAATCGAAGGGGTAAGCTATTTGGGCTCAAGGTTGAAGAAAAGCAAGTCTCAAACCTCAAATACTCGAAGAAAAACTCAAGTCAGGAAATGAAGAATGGACCGGACTGTCCTCTCTGAGTCAAAACAGGAGAGCGGACAGATAAGGGGTTTGAGGTGAAGTTATCCGGTTTAGAGGCCATGCAAATCGGCAAACCAGACAGTCAGTTCTGCTGTAACCGGACAAAACTAAGGACAAAATAACCCGAAGCTTCAAACTTGAGAAAATTCTGTGGAACACTGGACCGGACTGTCCGGAATCCTAAATCGGACTAATCGACGGACAAAGAATCCCGAGGCTGAGCTTTTCACAAATTTAAGGGAGATATGAGGACTGGACTATCCGAACTGGGAACATCGGACAAACACACGGACAAAGGTTCCTGAGGCTATGTACTTCACAAATCTGCAGTGACACACGGACCGAACTGTCCGGTTTAGGTGCATTGGACAAACGGACAAATGAACTCGACAACGGCTAGCTCTCGGGGGACGTGGACCGGATTGTCCGGACTCTAACCTCGGACAAATATCCGGACATACATACCTGCACAGTACATGACGTAGCCTGTCAGTGACCGTTGGCAAAGCACGTGGACCGGATTGTCCGATGTTAGGAAAAGTAAGGGACCGGACAATCCTATCTTCACTGCGTCAGCTCTTCTTTTTTCCAACGGCTCTATTAACTTGAGAGGCTATATATATGGGACTCTTCACATCATTTCATGCTTCTTGACACTCTAGAAACTTCATACACTCAGAGAGCCCTTGTGCTTCAACTCTTTGCAACAACCACTGACATATTCATCCTTTGAGAGCAAGATCAAGGTCAAGGCTTGTGTGCATCCATCTTGGTGAGGATCAAGATCAAGTGAAGACCGGCGGCTTGTTACTCTTGGTGATTGGCAGCACCTAGGCGGACTTGGTGACCGGGGTGCGTTCTCGGAGCTTGCCAAGGAGATTGTGGAAGCCCGAAGAACAACGGTGTATAAGGCTTGAGCTCCACCTTGCCGGGATGTCGAACGGAGACTCTTAGTGAGCACCCACAAGCATGGGAGGTGGCAAAACACTCTAGGGTGTGCCGCAACGTGGACTAGGGGAGGGTGCCAAACCTCCGATACCACAGAAAAAAATCCGGTTGTGTCTCTCCCTTGTCCCTCTACTTGATGCTCTTTTGGTTCTTGCTATTTTCATGGATTGCATCTAGTAGTCATCATGGTTAGTCTCCTCTTGGCTAGTATGTCCCTTGCTATGGTCATTAGTGTTGCTAGTCTTAGTTTCCGTTGCGGTTTCCTTTCCACTAGCATGAGTAGGGCTCCTTGCTTTGTCGTGTAGAGTAGGTTCGTGTGGAAGGGTGAAGTGGGCAAACTTGTAGCTTCGTTAGGCTAAGGTGTTTTTTCGTTTAGAGTTTGAAATTAGCCCAATTCACCTTCCCTCTTGGGCATCCGATCCTTACAGCACTGTAGACAGAGAGAGGGATAGTTGGAATAGTGTATAGGGGATGGGTTTTAAGGGAACGGCTGGATTACGCTAAAGCATGAGGGCATGCCTGGGCATGCATGCTAGACCTCAAGGTCCCTTGCTACAAAGCCGGCGAAAGGTTGCTGTATACAAAGTCCATGATTTAAATCCACGACTATAGGCATGATGTGTTTGTTAATTTAAATAAGCGTGTATCTAATTGCAATAATTTGTGGGACTATTTTAAATTATCTTTAGTAATGACGTAGTCGGTTAATTTAAATGCAATTTTAGGGTCTACTTTAAATTATCTAGCATAAATAGTAGGTAGGTTTGTTTCAGAGAATTTGATATATTTAATTGCTATTATAATTATAAGCAGATGCATATGGTTAAATGCTTTTGTTTTTTAATGAATTTTATCTTTTTTTAGTGCGTCTTCTCATGAGAACGATCTAACTTGGACGGTTGGACCCTCCAATTAACCGAATGGAATAGAACGCTGGAGACGGGTATCGACGCCTATTTGGTTGGTTGAGACGAGCATGATGTTGGATTTGACTAAAGCATGGCTGTATGTCTGCATTTGCTAGGCCTTTTGTACAAATCCGGGGAAAGTTTGTAATAGATAGTATATCAGAGGACGGAAGTAGTATTAGATACTCCCTCCGTCCCAATATATTTACAGGTTATTTGACTTTTTTACATTAATTTTGACTTTATCATTTTATTAAAAAATCACAATTATCATTGATTTTCATTGTGATTTAGTTTGGCATATAATATATTTTAACTATAAACTGAATTTTTCTATATTTTCGCAAATATTTTTAATAAGACTGATCAAACTTGGTGCTAAAAAAGTCAACCAAACTATAAATTAGGACGGAGAAAGTATTTAGATGAGAAAATTCCTTATTTAACTTTAAGAAACTCACTGCTTCTTTACTTGGTCCTCAAAACTTAAATCTTTTCTAATTGACACTCAACTTATCTTTGATTCCCTATTTTGCCTTCCTTTAGCTTCTACCGTTACAATCCAACCCCATCCGTCAACTTTTGTATTGGTGGACTAAAATGCCCTTTAGTGTTTATATTGGGACCAAACCGGGAGAGGAGAGGTGACGGTGAGTGCTATGGCAGGATCCTGTATGCGACGGTAGGCCGTGGTAGCCCCATGTGTCACCGCGCCATGGATGCTCCCCCCGCCCGGGCTGACGGCCGCGGCATGGAGTGGATGCCCAGGGCCTCGGCGGCTCCCGCAAGAAAGCAAACGACCGCGACACGGAGGCAGCTTCCGATGCACAGGCGGATGGCCGGGGCGGCGGCTCCCATCACACGCGGACGGCCAGCTTGGGCGGCGGCTCCCATCGGCGGCGGTGCGCGGCGATTGCGTGCGTGCAGTGTCCGTTCGGACATTTTTGCCTACTTTCATCAGTGTATAGTGTTGAGAGGGAAGCGGAGGAGGTAAAATTGTCTTTTGACACGGTAGGTGGATGGAAGTGTCGAAAAGAGAACAAAAAATAAGTTGAGTGTCAAATAGAGAATATTTAAGGTTTGATGTTCAAAAAAGAAAACAGTGAGTTTCTCCATATCAAATAAAGAATTTTCTCCTCCATTTAGATAGTGTGTGCATGGAGATACCCGCGGGACAGAGATAATTAAAACGCCCGATGCAATGGAAAGTCCAGTAGTACGTATGCGAGTACTGGTTGTTGGTCACAGGGTGGTGAATGAATGGCGCATAGTGCAAGGGGTTGCATGGGTGGTCCAAGGGCCAAGGCAAATGGCCGGGCGGCTGGGCAGCAAAGCTCCCATCTGCACGGGGCCGAAAGGCCCCATGCAAATAAATGGTCAGTTGGAAGGGGCACTGTGGGCTGTGGCAACGCCCTGTACGCTGCCGTGCCATGCACAGGAAAGGATAGGCGCACAGTGCATGAGGAACTAGACGACCACGTCGTCCTTGCTTGCCCCGGGGCCCCCCACTACAGTGTCAGAGAGAGGAAGGACGACAGGGCATTGAAGCCGACACAGGGGTGCTGCAAGCACAGGCCCGCTCTTTATTTTTGTTTTTCCTTTGTGCTGTGCTTGCTGCTGCTGCTGCTGGCCCTCCTCTGTGTGTGTGTCCGTCTCCAGGCCGCTGCTTGCTTGCTTGCTGCTCCCTCCTTTTTTCATTCCTGCGCTGCGCCCTAGCCCCTAGCTCTTTAATTTCATTTCTCTCTCTCGCGTCTCTGCTAGTACTCTCTACTGCTTGCTCGCTCTCTTTTGTCAGTACAGTACAGTGAGGCAGGCAAGGATAGATGCCGATGGATGGATGGAAAGAAGGGCGGGGCGGGCCGACAAAGCAAGAGCGAGGGAACAACTTG
Source organism: Paspalum notatum (assembly GCA_022530915.1). Lineage (NCBI taxonomy): Eukaryota > Viridiplantae > Streptophyta > Magnoliopsida > Poales > Poaceae > Paspalum > Paspalum notatum. The sequence goes on from CM039685.1 coordinate 36,801,411, forward strand.
AATGAGGGGGAGGGATCCCGGACACACAAACATGGGGGCACTGCACTGCGCTGCCCTGCCCTGCCCTGCGCCCGTCCATCCACGCCCGAAATCATTTCGCAATCCATTGCTTTATGATTGCCCTTGACCTGCCCCGACCCCTCTGCCGCGGCTCGCCTCGCCCACCTCCTTTCCACGGACATCCCAATCCACCCTTCGGTTTCATCCTAATTATTACTGTATATATCCTGGTGTGCTAGCTAGACCTGCATGCATGCCCTTGTTGCAATTCTCGAAACACTGTACTAGGATTACAATGCCCTAACGATTACATGAGTAATAATGCCTCATTAGAGATTAGTAGTACTAGTCGCGTTCGCTAATCTCGGTCTGCTCTCGTGGCGTCAATGTCTCCTGCTACAGCCAGGCACCGGCAGTCAGAACCGTGATGAGAAGCCGGCAGCCTGACTTTTTTTTATGAGGCTTTGTTGTCATTGTAAACTTTGCGCCCCAGGCTTCTTACTGTTACTAATTAAATGTTCTAAAAAAACACTAATTTCAAAGCACGCTAGAAAAAAAGATAAATCCTATAAATTTTCACAATAATCAGGAATATCCGAACATCAATTGACAGATTGGAATATTAATAGCCATCAGATCTATTTTCTAAGTAATTATCCGCCTCTGCCATTATGAAAAGTCTTGAGTTCAACTCTCAACGAAAGCAAATATCCTATTCTTTTTTCCATTAAATCTATTTTTAAGTAATTATCCACCTCTGCCATTACGAAAGGTCTTGAGTTCAACTCTCAACGAAAACAAATATCTTCTTTTTTTAGATTTTTTTCTATTTTCAAATCTACCTTCAGTTTTTGTTTTTTTTTCATTAAAGATGCTAGAAATCTATTAATGAAACAAATGTTTTGTTGACTCCTTTTGAAATTTTCACGTCAACCCTCACGAGATGCGCTAGAAAAAAAATAGACGGGTTGGAATCTTAATAGCGATTAGATCTATTTTCTAAGTAATCATCCACCTTTGTCGTTATCAAAATAATATTACTCCTAAAACTACATATTAATTACCCACTCTGCCAATATAAAAGAAAATATGAAATAACACCCTAAATTTATACATAATTGCTCACATTTTCTATTTTAATGAATAATACCAAATATCTCGTTTAATTTATATTTAAATTGTTCACCTTAGTTATTATGACTGATAGTATAATGAATGTTGTAAGCATCTAGGCCCTAAGGTGAGTTTCGGTGATTGATTGACAAGGTTAAGTGTTATCTAATGAGCTTGTGAGTGCAGGTTTAATAATGAATACAAAAATGGTTGCTCATTGGATTATGTGAATGGCCCCTAATTCAAATGTTTCACTTCATGGAAGCGGACTTGGTCTTCATCCGTATCTCGAAGGCTAAGGACTTTTCTAGAGTCAAGGATCATGGTGTTGAAGGATCCTTGCTTAGATAGGGTTTACAGCTTTCTAGTGTCCGCACTATTAAGAGGGGTCAACGGTTAGTAGCTTGATCAAGTGAATTGCCAAGTTATGGATGCACACACATGCCAAATCTTTCAGGAACAGCAAAGGTATAAGCTACATAGGCTCAAGGTCCAAGAAAATCAAGCTTCACATCATAATTCTTGAAGAAAACTCAAAATCAGAGAAAGACATAGGGACAGTATTGTCCTCTCTATGCCAAAACAAGGGACCGGACAAATCAAGGTTTTAGGTGAACTTATACTGTCCAAAGCCCATGCAAATCCTCTACACCGGAATGTCAGGTTTAGTGTAACCGGACAAAGCTAAGGACAAATAAACCTGAGGCTACAAACCTGCGAGAAATCAGCCAAAACAATGGACAGTATTGTCCGAAGTTGAGGACAGTACAAATCTAAGGACAAAGAAACCTGAGGCTATGATTGCCTGCGTATGCCAGTGAATACATGGAAAGTATTGTCCGAAGTTGAGGTCAGTACAAATCTAAGGACAAAGAAACCTGAGGCTATGATTTCCTGTGTATGCAAGTGAATACATGGACAGTATTGTCCGAAGTTGAGGACAGTACAAATCTAAGGACAAAGAAACCTGAGGCTACGATTTCCTGTGTATGCAAGTGAATACATGGACAGTATTGTCCGAAGTTAAGGACAGTACAAATCTAAGGACAAAGAAACCTGAGGCTACGATTTTCTGAGTATGCAAGTGAAGACGTGGACAGTATTGTCCGAAGTTCGATATGGTATAAACCTAAGGACAAAAGTACAATGACGTACTGAGTCAGTGACCGTTGGTAAAGTATATGGACAGTATTGTCCGATGTTGGAAAAAGCAAGGGACCGGACAATACTATGTACTCTGCGTCAGCAGCTCTCTTTGTGCAACGGCTCTATCATCTTGAGGGTTATATATATGGGTTCCTTCACTCCATCTCGTGCTTTTTTTTACACTCCAGCAACTTCATACACACAGAGAGCCCTTGTGCTTCAACTCTTTGCAATAACTACTTACATATTCATCCTTTGAGAGCAAGATCAAGGTCAAGGCTCGTGTGCATCCATCTTGGTGAGGATCAAGATCAAGTGAAGACCGGTGGCTTGTTACTCTTGGTGATTGGCAGCACCTAGGCGGACTTGGTGACCGGGGTGCGTTCTCGGAGCTTGCCAAGGGGATTGTGGAAGCCCGAAGAACAACGGTGTACAAGGCTTGAGCTCCACCTTGCCGGGATGGCGAACGGAGACTCTTAGTGAGCGCCCACAAGCATGGGAGGCGGCAAAACACTCTAGGGTGTGTCGCAACGTGGACTAGGGGAGGGTGCCAAACCTCCGATACCACGGGAAAAATTCCGGTTGTCTCTCTCCCTTGTCCCTCTACTTGATGCTCTTTCGGTTCTTGCTATTTTCATGGATTGCTTCTAGTAGTCATCATAGTTAGTCTCATCTTGGCTAGTATGTCCCTTGCTATGGTCATTAGTGTTGCTAGTCCTTGCTTTCATTGCGGTTTCCTTTCCACTAGCATGAGTAGGGTTCCTTGTCTTGTCGTGTAGAGTAGGTTCGTGTAGAGGGTGAAGTGGGCTAATTTGTAGCTTCGTTAGGCTTAGGATTTTCGTTTAGAGTTTGAAATTAGCCCAATTCACCCCCCTCTTGGGCATTCGATCCTTACAAGTGGTATCAGAGCCTCGTTGCTCATTGGATCACTAAGCTTCACCGCTTAGAGCGAGATGTCTAAGATGGGTGGCTCAGTCCCCTACTTTGAGGGCAATAACTTTAGCTATTGGAAAGCTCGCATACGAGCATACCTTGAGTCTATTGCCCCCGAAGTTTGGAAAGCTACCGAGCATGGTTTCGTTGCGCCTCACACTAATGACCAAATCAAGTGGAATGCTAGGGCCCGAAATGCTATCTTTGAAAGCATTAGCCAAGAGGTGTTTGCTAGGGTCTCGAGCAAACTCAATGCTTGTGATATTTGGGCCGAACTTGTTGAAATTCATGAGGGCACCACTAAAGTTAGAGAGCAAAAATATCATGTGCTTAAGGCTAAGTATGATGACTTCAAGATGCATTCTTATGAAAATTGCAATTCCATGTATTCTCGCTTGAATGTCATCATTGAGGACATTAATGCTCTTGATGTTTGTAAACTTGACAAGGGCACCATCAACCGGAAGATCCTCCGCATCCTCATCAAGCCCAAGTACAACATCATCAACACCATGCTTCAAAAGGAGAATCTTGACACACTTGAAGTGAGTGAGGTGGTGAGCCAAATTCGAGCTCATGAGATGGGGGTTCTTGGCATCACGAAAGAGTCTTCCCCAAGCAAGACCGTAGCACTCAAGGCCAAGACCAAGAAACCCCACACTCACAAGAAAGTAATGCCTCCACCTCTAAGCTCCTCAAGCGAAGAAGAGCAAGATGATGACTCAAGTGGCGATGAGGATGATGCCGAACTAGCTCTTATGATGAAGAAGTTCAACCGCCTTCATGCAAAGATCAACAAGAAGGGGTTCAACTTTGACTCCAAGAGGAAGGCGTTCCGGCCAAGGAGAGATGACAAGAAGAAGTGCTACAATTGTGGTAAAAATGGCCACATCTCTTATGAGTGCCCCAAGCCGGACAAGCGCAAGGGCAAGATCAAGAAAGATGAGTCCGATGATGAAGAGGAAGAGAAGCCCAAGCGCAAGCCATTCTACAAGAAGAAGAATGACTCTAAGGCAAAGCTCTTTCCAAAAAAGAAGAAAGGTCCCCAAAGAAGCTTCATGTGTGAAACAAATGAATGGGTGACCGATGAAGAAACAAGTGAAGGCTCAAGTGATGATGATGACTTTGTCGGGCTTGCTATCTCCACCAAGGGGCCAACACTTCCTCCACCACCCATGTGCCTCATGGCCAAGGGCTCCAAGGTACGGGAAATAGAAGTAGATGATAGTGATGATGAGCTTTCTCCCGATGAACTTGCTTCTTTGATCGATGAGTACGTTTCCGTGATCAAGAGGGAAAAGGGGAATGTAAAGCATCTTGAGAGCACTCTTGCTAAACTAGAGGAGAGCCACCACGATTTGCTTGAAAAACATAATGCCTTGCTTAAAGAGCAAGTTAAGACCAAAGCATATGTCAAGCAAATTGAGGAGGGAAACTCAACTCTAAAGAAGTTGCACATTGATCTTGAGGTTTCTCATAACTCATTACTTGCTAAACATGAAGACCTTGTCAAGGTCCACTCCAAAAATCATGACATTAGCAAGATAAATGAGGAGAAGTACAAGAGGCTTATGCAAGAGCATAGAGAGTTGACTCACAAGTATCAAGAGCTTGAAATTGCTTATGAGATCATTGACTCAAGTCTTGAGCACTCTACCACCTCTCATGTGGTCAAAGTCAATGTCTCTACCTCTTGTGAGGACCTTGCTCCCGGTCCCCTTGCTACTAATGACTTGCCTAAGTGTGAAGGAGAAAGGGTGAAAGAATTGGAGGCTCAAATTGAAGGATTGAAAAATGGGCTTGCTAAGCTCAATAGAGGACAATATATTCATCAAGAAATATTGTTCCATAATCTCCGAAATTATGAAGGAAGAGGACTTGGATCCTACCCCGAGCCACGAAAAGTGGATGACACTCCTTCACCGGAGGTCAAGGATAGCTTCATCAAAGGAGTGGGCTCCTATTGCAACTATTGCATGATCACCGGTCACCACTCTAGGGAGTGTCCCATCCCCAATCGCCCTCCTCCTAAATTACCTTCTAACTACAAATCTATGTATGATAATAACATCTACTTGTTGAGCAAGGTTAATGGCAAGGTGAAGGCAAAGTTCATTGGCAAGGACATAAAGAACAAGAAGGGGAAGCTTCCCAAGCAACTTTGGGTTCCTAAAGTCTTAGTCACTCACGTGCAAGGACCAAAGCTTGCGTGGGTGCCCAAAACTCAAAAATGACTTCTCTATGTGTAGGTGAACTACAAAGCCGGTGGAAAGCATTGGGTACTTGATAGTGGTTGCACGCAACATATGACCGGCAATGATGGTATGTTCACCTCACTAGAAGACCCCGGCGACAAAGAGCAAGTCACCTTTGGTGATAATTCAAAGGGCAAAGTCATTGGGTTGGGTAAAATTGCTATCTCAAATGATCTATCAATCTCTAACGTTCTCTTTGTTAAGTCCTTGAGCTTTAATCTCCTCTCAATCGCACAATTGTGCGATCTTGGTCTAACGTGTGAATTTGACAAGAATTGTGTTGTAGTGAAAAGTGAAAAGAATAAGTCCATGGTATTTCAAGGGTTCCGGCACGGCCACCTCTACCTTGTTGATTTTAGTGAGATGAAGACTTCATCAACAACTTGCCTCTTCTCCAAGTCTTCCTTAGGTTGGCTTTGGCACCGGCGCATTGCACACATTGGAATGAGCCAACTCAAGAAGGTTGTCAAGAAAGGGATGGTGACCGGCGTGAAGGACGTCACATTTGAGAAGGACAAGCTTTGTAGCGCATGTCAAGCCGGCAAGCAAGTCACAAGTCACCATCCAATGAAGACTTGTGTCTCAACCTCCAAGGCGCTCCAACTTCTTCACATGGATCTATTCGGTCCCACTACTTATGAGAGCATTGGTGGTAATCTCTATTGCCTAGTCATTGTTGATGATTTTACACGGTATACTTGGACTTTGTTTCTAGGTGATAAGAGTGAGACTCCAGACAAGTTCAAGATCTTCGCCAAGCGGGCTCAACGTGAGTTTGGGCTCAACATTGTGAAGGTCCGGAGTGACAATGGCTCCGAATTCAAAAATTACAAGGTGGATGACTGGTGTGATGAAGAAGGCATCAAGCACGAATTCTCTGCCACCTATACACCTCAGCAAAATGGAGTTGTTGAGAGAAAGAACAAGACGTTGATAACTCTCGCAAGAGCCATGTTGGATGACTATGGCACCTCGGAAGATTTTTGGGTGGAAGCAATCAACACGGCATGCCATGCTTCAAATCGTGTCTATCTTCATCGGTTACTTGGCAAGACACCTTATGAGCTCCTCATTGGGAGGAAACCTAACATCTCCTACTTCCGGGTCTTCGGTTGCAAGTGCTTCATCTACAAAAAGAAAAGGCTCGGTAAATTCGAAAAACGTTGCGATGTTGGTTTCTTTGTGGGTTATGCATCAAACTCGAAGGCATACCGTGTATTCAATCAAACCACTGGAATGATTGAAGAAACGTGTGACGTAGAGTTTGATGAGACTAATGGCTCCCAAGGGGAGATGTTCTCTCATGATGATGTAGATGATGAACCCCTACGCGATGATATGAAGAATATGACTGTAGGGGACGTAAAGCCGGAGGAGGTGCATGAAGACAATGATCAAGGGGGAGGAAATTCTCCATCAAGACTAAGCACCTCCATGTCACCTCATGTGGATGAGAATGAAGAAAGAGAGATAGAACAAGGTGGAGTTGACGAAGTGCCGGACAATCGAGATCAAGGAGTGCCACAAGCATCAAATGATGAGTCATCACCACCCATGGCACCAAGAAGGCCACTAGTGAGACATGGACGCATCTCCAAGGATCACCCCATCGACCAAGTGATTGGGAGTCCTTCAAGGGGAGTAAGAACTCGTTCTCGTAACCTTGTCTCGTTTTGTGAACATTACTCGTTTGTTTCTTGTGTGGAGCCTACTTGTGTAGAGGAAGCTCTTGCGGACCCCGATTGGATCATAGCCATGCAAGAGGAGTTGAACAACTTCGCTCGCAATGAAGTATGGGTGCTTGAAGAGCGTCCAAAGAACAAGAACATCATTGGCACCAAGTGGGTCTTCCGCAACAAACAAGATGAACATGGTGTGGTGGTGCGCAACAAGGCAAGGCTTGTGGCAAAGGGACTTGCACAAGTGGAAGGTTTGGACTTTGGCGAAACATTCACCCCGGTTGCAAGACTTGAAGCCATCCGTATCCTTCTTGCTTACTCTTCACATCATAAGATAAAACTTTATCAAATAGATGTGAAGAGTGCCTTTCTCAATGGTTTTATTAATGAACTTGTTTATGTTGACCAGCCGCCCGGATTTGAAGATCCGAGGAAGCCTAATCATGTGTATAGGTTGCACAAAGCCTTGTATGGACTCAAACAAGCTCCACGGGCATGGTATGAACGGCTAAGGGACTTCCTCATCATGCAAGGATTCAAGATCGGCAAAGTCGACATGACACTGTTCACCAAAGACGTCAATGGGGATCTCTTCATCTGTCAAATCTATGTTGATGATATTATCTTTGGTTGTACTAACGAGAAACTAAGCCATGAGTTTGGTGATATGATGTCTAGGGAGTTCGAGATGTCCATGATTGGCGAGCTTAATTTCTTCCTTGGTTTTCAAATAAAGCAAGTGAAGGGAGGAATATTCATCCATCGAGAAAAATATTGTAGAGATCTACTCAAGAAGTTCAAGATGGGTGATTGCAAGCCAATTAGCACTCCAATGTCTACGAATGAACATCTCGACGCCGACGTGGACGGGAAGCCCGTTGATCAATCCACCTACCGCTCCATGATCGGTTCGCTACTCTATCTCACCGCATCTAGGCCGGATATAATGTTTAGTGTGTGCTTGTGCGCTCGCTTCCAAGCGGCTCCTAAGGAATCCCACCTTACGGCCGTGAAGAGGATACTTCGGTATCTCAAGCACACCCCAAGTATAGGCCTATGGTACCCCGAGGGCGCTAAGTTAGAACTATTGGGATACTCGGATTCGGACTTCGCCGGATACCGTGTCGATCGCAAGAGTACCTCCGGGGGGTGCCATTTGCTTGGGCGATCCCTAGTTTCGTGGTCAAGTAAGAAGCAAAACTGTGTGGCTTTGTCCACTGCGGAGGCGGAATATATAGCGGCCGGTGCATGTTGTGCCCAAATTCTATATATGAAGCAATCCCTTTTGGACTTTGGTGTTGTTTGTGGCTCTGTGCCTCTCCTTTGTGACAATGAGAGTGCCGCTAAGATAGCTAAAAACCCCGTCCAACACTCTTGCACTAAGCACATTGATATTCGCCATCACTTCTTGCGTGATCATGAGGCCAAAGGTGATATCACCATAACCGGAGTGAGATCCGAGGAGCAATTGGCGGATATCTTCACTAAGCCCTTAGGAGAGGAGACCTTTTGTAGGTTGCGAAGTGAGCTTAACGTGTTGGACTGGTCCAACTTCATATAGGTTGCCCTGTCATATAATCTTGCATTGCATGCATTTTGCCTTAAGTAAGTGCTTGTCAGACTTCTTCAAGATAGGGGTGAGCAGGGTCTAGCTTGAGCCTGTGGTACTTGCTTTTGCTCAAGGCTTGTAGTTGGGCTCACCCTAAGGAAGCTTGCGGGAGGTTCAAACTTGACAAGCTAGATTTAAATTCTTGCAATGCATTTTTCCTGTCATATAGATGTGCACGCATATTTAAATTCTTGTAATGCATGGTAGCTTGTTTGGCATTGCATGCGGTAGAGTCACAAAGGAGCCACTAAATGAGAAAGAAGTATTGCCCTTAATGCAATTCTTTCAACTCATAAAAGTGGGCAAAGTAATGTTTTATGAGTGCTTAACGCTTATTGAGTCATGTTCCCGAAGGACTAGAGCCTCCATCTCTATTGAGCTCTTCGGAAAAGACTCATACATTCCTTTTGGTTCTTTTCGAATCCTCTTTCGTCTCTTTACAAAACAAAACTATATGCACAAGTTTGGTGCAAACTATTTTGAGGGGAAAAGGTTTCGTTCCTACATGCCCAACACATGCGCTTATTCAAATCTTATACGTGGAAGGCAATGTGGGAAAGCTATTCAACTTTGGTTCGTTTTCTCTAAACCGGATTGTCAGAAGTTCCAGAAGGTCATGAACTTCGGACAATTCTGTCCTCACAAAGTGTTCTCAAGGTGAAAATATGTGTCTCAGGAAAAATAAGATGAAGGTTGGTATAGTTATCAGGGTCGGACAATACCGTCATTGGTTTTCGCAGTTCATACCCCACAATACAGACCGGACAAGATGAGTCCTTTGTCCGCTCAGTTAGTTTTACAGAGACCGGACAATACTATTCGCAGATGGTAAAAGGGGTCAAAAAGCAGGAGCGTCAGGAAAAATGGGACGGAGTTTTGTCCGATCTTGAACTTCGGACAATACGTCCTATGTGGCGCAGGAGCGATGCCGAACAAGAAGACCGGACAAGTTGCAATGTTTGTCCGCTCCGGCTCTCTATAACAAAACGGACTGTCCGGTCCGCCTATCTCCTTCTCGAATCCAAAACCCGTTCTTCGGTCAACTTCGGACAACACCATTCATTTGTCCGATCCGGCCTTATGATCGAAACCGGACTGTCCGGTCCTGGTGAATTAACATCGACCCGCTCCTCTGGCCTTTCGTCCGCAATGTTGTCCGATCCGCATAATCGGATTGTCCGCTCTCTCTTCCGTCTGACAAGTGGGACCATATCATCAATCCTTGGCCAATCACTGGGTCTCTTCTCCGTTTTTAGTTCAACGCGCGCGCCGCCCCTTCAAATCCGAACCGCCACCGCCGTCCTCACGTTCGCCGGCCCCCACGCCGTCGCGCGCCACCACCCTCACGTCCGTCGGCCCCCACACCGTTGCGCGCCACCACCCACCTCGCCGCCGCGTCCCGCGCCGCCGCTCCACGCACACCACCGCGCAGCCTCACCCGCGCTGCCGCTCCTCCCGCGCGCCGCTCGTCGCCGCCGCGCTCTCCACGCCGCTCCACTTGCGCCGCCGCCGCGGCTACCTCCTCACCACCGGCCTCATTCTCCTTTCTTCTTCGGTGGTGAGCTCCTGTTTCTTTAACTAGGGTTTGGGCTCTTTTTCTTTCTCTCTAAAATTTGTGTAACCCTATGCCATAATCTTTGGATATGAGTCGAAATTCATGAAATTGGAGGATTTTTGGCACTAGATTCACTGCTATATCATCATTGTGCATTGATTTAGGGGGAGTTGTGCAGTTCTAAATAGACCTAGCATGTTTATGGACTTGAGGAATTAACTTTTCATGTCGATTAAGCATGGACAAAGAAATTTGCCTCTAATTGTGAGATGGTCACGCAATTTTAGCTAAAATTTCTCAGATTTTGACAATTGACATGACATGCTAGGCTATTATCAGTCTAATTCTTTGCTTTAGGACTTTCTTTATGTCTAGTTATTCTCGTATTCTTATCTGAAATCTTCGTGTCTATCCTGGTTCTTTGTCTTGTCAACAGATGGGTCACGAGAAGAGGAAGGGCAAGGAGCCTATTCCAGAGGAGCCTAGGAAGAAGCGGAAGTCAAAGGCCCAGAAGGAGGCCGAGATAGCACAGGCAGTAGCAGATGCAGCAGAGAGAGCAGAGAGAGGGGGAGCAGGGGCTAGCCTGCAGATCGGAGGACAGCGCAGATCCACTCGCACCAGGCAGCAGGCTCCACCCCAGACAGCGACTCCTCCGAGCACAGCTCGCTCCCGCGGAGGCCGCCCTCGCACTCGTGGAGGAGCCACTCCGTCAGCAGGACGGTTGAGTCAGGAGGAGCAGCCACAGGAGCAGCCCCGAGAGCCACCGCACACAGGACCTCGCAGTGTAATGGCCAATGAGGACATCCGCCTGTTTGATCTGAGGCGCAGGAAGACCAAGGGCATCAAGGCCCTTCGGTATGACATGACAGTGGACGAGTTCTACCCCAGGCCGAGAGACTTCAGGATTGACCGTCGCTTTTGGACAGTGTTGCAAGCCAGCTTGTACGAGAGTGCCTTGCAGGGAGGTCACAGGCTCATGCCTCAGGCAGCGATAGATTTCAACAGGGCTAACACTGTCAGTGGACACGACATCAGGCAGTACTTTGATCACTATCCAGGGCTCGTTGACCTGATGACCAGTTCACACACGTACGTTGAGGACTGGGTTAGGGTGTTCTATGCTACCCTCTACATCGCCGACCAGAGGCACTTTATTCACTTCATGTTCAATGGGACGGAGCACAGGCTATATAGGGAAAGGATAGCGGAGCTACTCGGTGTGCCCGTGAGAGATCGTTCAGTGCACTCCGTCGTCTACGACGGAATATCTCCACCCTACAGAGGTCACGCAGGTACAGCACCACCACTGGACCAGGTCAGACACTTGTTCAGATGTGAGATGCTTGCGGACACTCCGAGGACTCCAGACAGGCTCAGGCCAGAGTACCAGCTCCTGTTGCAGATCTTGAGGAGGTCTTTGGTTCCTAAGGCAGGCTTCAGAGAGGGACTCACAGCTCTACAGCAGGCAGTAATGACTTTCCTCACCAAGTTCATGGATTTTGACATTGTGGATGTTATTTGGCAGAGATGGAGGATGTGATAGTCGATGGGATGGCTACACGACGACAGATGCCATATGCTCACTGGATCACACACATTCTATATCAGTTAGGTGAGGGGGATGCAGACTTTCGTGCACTGTACCGTGGCACCCAGACCCGCTTCCCGGACTACAGGCCTGCCATGAGAGATGATCAGAGAAGAGGTGGCCGGGCAGCCAGAGCCGTTCGCGAGCAGATTCCTGCCGAGGATAGGGCCGAAGTAGAGGCAGAGGATGAGGAGCTGGAGGCAGCAGAGGCAGGTTTTCTTTCGTTTTACTACGCCTCCACTACCTCAGACTCAGATTATGATGATGAGGAGGAGCAGGCACACTTCTTTCCGCCTGCAGCACACGATGCCGAGGCTGGAGGCTCAGGGGAGCCACGACCACCTTCACCACCTTCGGCCCCAGTGGTCTCTCAGGCCCAGGTCACACAGCCAGATGCTCTGCAGGGGATTCTCCAGGCCTTACTTCAGCAGCAGGCCGAGCACACTCGAGTGCAGCAGCAGCAGACTCAGCAGCTCCTGACCTTACACCAGGCTCAGCTTGACTTTCAGAGAGAGACTCGAGACAGAGCTGATAGACAGGAGGCAAGACAGACGATCATACTTGAGGAGATCCGCACGTCACTCAGGGAGCAGCGTCAGGAGTACCGGCACGAGATCGATTCCTTGAGGTCTGAGGTACGAGGAGCTCTTGGTCTACCACAGCCTCAGCAGACTCTGCCAGCTCCACCTCAGATGACTCTGCCAGCTCCACCTCAGATGACTCTGCTGGCTCCACCTCAGGTCACTCCCTCTGCTCAGTTAGCAGGTGCCTCCACTCTAGGGACTTTCCCTCTTTCACCTCTGCTGCGGACAGACTTGCGACCGGTGCTCTCACCTCTAGCAGCCACTACACTTATGTTTGAGTCACCGGCACAGGGTCCCTCGGTCACAGGTGCTAGCTCCTCCTCCGGACCTTCTCGCAGAGACCAGCTTGAGGAGACAGTGGAGCCAGTGATAGAGCAGATCACGCAGCCAGCGAGCTCCCAGGCAGTTGCTGCACAGCCAGAGACAGCGGTCGTACCCGACTCACCGCTGGGTGCCGTGGACAGGGCTGCTGCAGAGATGGGTGATTCAGACGCCGACAGTGACGACGACACGCGCTTTCAGTTCATCTCACGTCGCCCTCCTCCACCTCCGGCTTCTCCTCCTCCACCTCCTCCGAGAGATTAGGTCCCTTCTTTGGTCCTTGATGACAAAGGGGGAGATAGGTTGGGAGTAGGATGGTAGTAGACTTGGTGCTCTGTATGTTTTGTGCTCTTTTGGCTTTTGTGGATGGACATGACTTTTGGTACTTGTGTATGCTCTTTGTTATCATGTCTATATCACTCTGGGTGAGCCTTCGAGCTCCGTGTGCTTAATTTTCTTGTCTAAGGCTAGAGTAGTTGACGTTGTTCTTAGTTTATTTACCATCTCTACTCTTGCCATCTTTTACTTGTCATCAATCACCAAAAAGGGGGAGATTGTAAGCATCTAGGCCCTAAGGTGAGTTTCGGTGATTGATTGACAAGGTTAAGTGTTATCTAATGAGCTTGTGAGTGCAGGTTTAATAATGAATACAAAAATGGTTGCTCATTGGATTATGTGAATGGCCCCTAATTCAAATGTTTCACTTCATGGAAGCGGACTTGGTCTTCATCCGTATCTCGAAGGCTAAGGACTTTTCTAGAGTCAAGGATCATGGTGTTGAAGGATCCTTGCTTAGATAGGGTTTACAGCTTTCTAGTGTCCGCACTATTAAGAGGGATCAACGGTTAGTAGCTTGATCAAGTGAATTGCCAAGTTATGGATGCACACACATGCCAAATCTTTCAGGAACAGCAAAGGTATAAGCTACATAGGCTCAAGGTCCAAGAAAATCAAGCTTCACATCATAATTCTTGAAGAAAACTCAAAATCAGAGAAAGACATAGGGACAGTATTGTCCTCTCTATGCCAAAACAAGGGACCGGACAAATCAAGGTTTTAGGTGAACTTATACTGTCCAAAGCCCATGCAAATCCTCTACACCGGAATGTCAGGTTTAGTGTAACCGGACAAAGCTAAGGACAAATAAACCTGAGGCTACAAACCTGCGAGAAATCAGCCAAAACAATGGACAGTATTGTCCGAAGTTGAGGACAGTACAAATCTAAGGACAAAGAAACCTGAGGCTATGATTGCCTGCGTATGCCAGTGAATACATGGAAAGTATTGTCCGAAGTTGAGGTCAGTACAAATCTAAGGACAAAGAAACCTGAGGCTATGATTTCCTGTGTATGCAAGTGAATACATGGACAGTATTGTCCGAAGTTGAGGACAGTACAAATCTAAGGACAAAGAAACCTGAGGCTACGATTTCCTGTGTATGCAAGTGAATACATGGACAGTATTGTCCGAAGTTAAGGACAGTACAAATCTAAGGACAAAGAAACCTGAGGCTACGATTTTCTGAGTATGCAAGTGAATACGTGGACAGTATTGTCCGAAGTTCGATATGGTATAAACCTAAGGACAAAAGTACAATGACGTACTGAGTCAGTGACCGTTGGTAAAGTATATGGACAGTATTGTCCAATGTTGGAAAAAGCAAGGGACCGGACAATACTATGTACTCTGCGTCAGCAGCTCTCTTTGTGCAACGGCTCTATCATCTTGAGGGCTATATATATGGGTTCCTTCACTCCATCTCGTGCTTTTTTGACACTCCAGCAACTTCATATACACAGAGAGCCCTTGTGCTTCAACTCTTTGCAATAACTACTTACATATTCATCCTTTGAGAGCAAGATCAAGGTCAAGGCTTGTATGCATCCATCTTGGTGAGGATCAAGATCAAGTGAAGACCGGTGGCTTGTTACTCTTGGTGATTGGCAGCACCTAGGCGGACTTGGTGACCGGGGTGCGTTCTCGGAGCTTGCCAAGGGGATTGTGGAAGCCCGAAGAACAACGGTGTATAAGGCTTGAGCTCCACCTTGCCGGGATGGCGAACGGAGACTCTTAGTGAGCACCCACAAGCATGGAAGGCGGCAAAACACTCTAGGGTGTGTCGCAACGTGGACTAGGGGAGGGTGCCAAACCTTCGATACCACGGGAAAAATTCCGGTTGTCTCTCTCCCTTGTCCCTCTAGTAGTCATCATAGTTATTCTTATCTTGGCTAGTATGTCCCTTGCTATGGTCATTAGTGTTGCTAGTCCTTGCTTTCGTTGCGGTTTCCTTTCCACTAGCATGAGTAGGGTTCCTTGTCTTGTCGTGTAGAGTAGGTTCGTGTAGAGGGTGAAGTGGGCTAATTTGTAGCTTCGTTAGGCTAAGGATTTTCGTTTAGAGTTTGAAATTAGCCCAATTCACCCCCCTCTTGGGCATTCGATCCTTACAAATGTAACCCCTCAAAATTATATTAAAATCACCTATTTTTGCAATCGATCAAAGATTATCTAAATCAATTAAGCATACATATAAAGTAGCAAGATTTGCTATTATAAAAGGCTAAGTATAAAAATAGATCTATATATGTTGTACTGTAACACATAATACATTTAAGACTCTAATGCGTGCGTCGCACGGGTTGATTGACTAGTTGATCTAATTCCAAATTGTAAGGGCCTGTTTGTAAGTAAAGTTTTCAAACCATGGTTATAAAATACCATGGTTTTATATTGGTCATGACATAACCATAACCATAGTATTTCTCATCCCTACTAAAACCATTGTCTACACTGTAAAAGAGCGAATTTTCTAAAAAATTTTTTTACCTAGAAAGGCATAGGTATATCCCTCAAGCTGGCCCCACTGCGCAGTTTGAAAAAGATTGGAAAAGGGTGGAAAGGCCCAAAACCCATAGACGCAAAATGTTTCATCCACTTTTTTTTATTTCTCACCTTATTTTATACCCATACCCACGTGTTACTTTTCTTCTTTTGGTTTTAGTGAGAAAGGAACAACGTCAACCAATCAGGTCTCTTTCCTTTAATTCTATTTTCTTTTGCTCTTTTCTATTGCCTCATTCGTCATCTCATAACACGTGCGTGTTGCACATACATCTATACTAGTATTCTAAAAAGTGTTTAGTTCCATAGCTATACTATGGTTTTAGTAGTCTCTTGCTCACTTGGATGATAAACTTTGGTATGTAATGGAGTTTACGATACTCCAAAAATACCATGGTATTGGCAATACCATGGTTTTAAATACATAGAGTTTCCAAACACTTTTTGGCTCAAATACCATGATATTCTCAAATACCATAGTATTGTTTTCAAAACCACGAAAATACTTTGTTTCCAAACAAACCCTAACTGTTCTCAGCAGCATCGGCGTGAAGAAGGCATTATTGTCCTAGCCAACTCCTCACAAATTAGTACATCTCAATCCTATGTTTTTACACAGGGCTAGTTATACTTTCTCCGTATTTAAATATAAGTCGCGTTGATTTTTTTTCAAAACTTTGACCTTTCATCTTATTCAAAAAATTTGTGTAAACGTATAAAGAATCTAGTCATGCTTAAACTCTATACATTGATAAAGCAAATCACAATAAAATAATTTATAATTTATAATTTTTTGAATAAAACGAAGGGTCAAAGTTTTAGAAAAAAAACCAACGCGACTTATATTTAAATACGGAGGGAGTATATATTAACAGACAAATAAATGTACGAACACCATAGATGACCCCAAGACTCTTCACACTCTCGCATTTGTTCATACTCTAGGCCCCGTTTGGGTTCCCGGGCTAAATTTTAGCTTCCGTGACATCGAATGTTTGAACGCTACTTAGAAGTATTAAATCTTACTATTACTAATTCGATGTTAAATCTTACTATTACTAATCAGAGGTTAAAAAGATAAATCCCAAAAATTCTCACAAAAATTAGAAACATCTGTCCATCAATCAAAGAGTATCTGATAATTCTAGCCATTAGATCTATTATGTTTTCTAAAAAATTACCCACCATGCCATTACGAAATGTCATTAAAGTAACCTCTAAATTTCTATATAAGTTACCCACCATGCTATTATGAAAACCCATTAAAATAACTCCCTAAATTTTTATACAAAATACCCACCATGCATTATGAAATATGAATTAAAACCCTAGTTTCCATATAAATTACCCATCATACCATTATGAATGATGAAGTAAAATAACACCCTAAATTTGCATATAAATTATCCCACATGCTATTATGAAATATGTAACTATTAAATAACCCCTATATTTATATATAAATTACCCATCAATGCCATTATAAAAGATGAACTAAAAATCTAAAATAGACTCTAAATTTGCATATAAATTACCCACCATGTCATTATGAAGGATGGATTAAAATGACCCCTAAATTTATATATAAATTATCCACCACATTATTATAAAAAATGAAAAAAATAATCACCTCTAACATGCTGAAGATAAAAATAAAATAACATGTAAACTCTAAACAACAAAAATATATTGTTATAAAAAATTAAATTACAAAAATAGACATATATATGCTTCTAAATTATCAATTGCTGCTACTATTAAAGTTCCATGTCAACATATCAATTTTTAATACATATATCTCCTAAAAATCTAACTCGTGCGAGAGCACATGTTGATGAATGAGTTATTGCTAATTAGAGGTTAAAAAAGCACAAATTACGAGGCACACTATAAATAAAGATAAACCCTAAAAACCCTACAAGAATAAAAAACATCTAGCCATCTATAAAGTAGTATCCATTATACTAGCCATTGGATCTTTTATATTTTCTAATAAAATTACCCACTATGCCATTATGAAAGACCATTAAAGTAATCCCTTAAATTTCCATATAAATTACTGAAGGTCGGACCGATGCCTAAGAGGGGTGAATTAGGATTTCTAAAAATGAAGCCTCACTAAAAACTACCTCTACTAAGCAAAACCTATGCAACGTAAATCTACCTATGTGCACTAAGGTTTTGTTAAGTTTTGTTAATTCTACCGTGGCCAAGTCTTGCAACCTAGTTCCACCTAGAAACTAACATATCAACCTAGTCTAGTAAAGTAAGCACACAATTGCAAGAGTGTAAATGCGAAAGCTAAAAGATAGGTAGAGAATGTAAACTCCCGATGAAGATGTCGGCGAAGGCACACGGTGAAGACAAGGAGATTTATTCCCGAGGTTCGGAGAGGCCAACGTGCCGTCTCACCCCCTACTCCTCGTTAGGTGCCCCTATAGGCTTTGCTCTCACGCAATCCTCAAGGGAGTGCGGCCTCACCCACGCAAGGGTGGAGGATGGCAAAGTGATTTCCACGGAAGTCAAGCAATCCCAATCGGGTCTCCGGATATCCTCGGTACACACCCACACAAGCCTTTCTCTCGCGTGGTATTGGACTAAGGCCTCACCCACGCATGGGTAGAGGATTGTCGGTGTTGTTGGGGTCTTCCGAGTCCTTCTTATGGAGCTCCCCTGCCGTTTTCACTATGGAAAGCTTTTGGTCAAACCGCCGAGGGCCTTCCTCCCTCTCACAAGATGGTGGCGGCCACTCAAGATTTATAGCCGCACTTGATACACCAAGGTCCTGCACGCAGGCACAGAAAAGATAAATAGGCATAAGCCAAGATGATATGCAAGCTCTCGCTATGCCGGGATGTGTTTTTAAGCTCTTATGGTGGTTGGGAGCTCACAAAAGGTGGCCGCTACCCTTCAAATGGGCATAGAAAATGTGTATCAACACTAGTATGAGCTCAAAAGTCACCAGCCACATTGTGAAGGCCGGCCATGGGGTATTTATAGCCCACACCTCCAAACTAGCCATTGGGAGCATCTTCCCCTTTTTCTGCATCACAACTGGATTGTCCGGTGGTACATCACCAGACTGTTTGGTGCGTGTAAACTTCTTCCTCTTTGAGTCGACCATTACTCTCACAATATGACCTTTGGAACCACCGGATTGTCCGGCACCACCGGACAGTCCGGTGGGTGTTGGCGTTAGGTCTTCGACTTGAGTTGTCCTCGGTCTATATCGTCCAGTGCCATCACCGGACTGTCCACCATCGGACTGTCAGGTGCGTTATGCATAGGGACTTGGTCGCTCCTTCTCCTCTGCCTGTATCGTCCGGTGGTAGGCCACTGGACCGTCCGGTGCGTGAAAATGCACCGGGTCTTTGAGTCTTCATCATCATCCTTTTCTTCTCTATGGATCATTCAACGGGGCTTCTCCGGACCTTCTGATGGGCCAAAAATCGGCCCACTGACCGACCGATTTATCTACAAATTTAGGGGGTTATTTTAATTCATCGTTTATAATGGTACGATGGGTAATTTACATGAAAATTTGGAGTTTTAATTCATATTTCATAATTACATTGGTGGGTAATTTGTATGAAAATTTAGAGAGTTATTTTAATGGGTTTCATAATGGCTTGGTGGGTAATTTATATAGAAATTTGGGGGTTACTTTAATGGTCTTTTGTAATGGCATGGTGGGTAACTTTTTAGAAAATATAATAGATCTAATGGCTAGAATTATTGGATACTCTTTAATGGATGGCTAGATGTTTCTGATTTTTGTGAGAATTTTTAGGATTTGTCTTTTTTCTAGCGTGCTTCTCAATTCGTGAAACTTTTTTTTACCTCTAATTAGTAATGGTAAGATAATGGAAAAATGTTGGCAATTTAGATTTAAGTTTGGGGCACCTTAGTTATCTTCCATAACAACGTTGGTGTGGACAATTTAAATGCTGATGTAGGGATTAGTTTAAATCATCTTTCATAAGTAGCATAGTGGGAAATTTTTATGCAATTTTAAGGGGTTGCTAGATTATTTACTATAATGGAAAATTTGAGTAACTTCAATTTAAATTTGGGGTACACCAGTGCATCAACCCATGTTCTCGCATGGGTTAGCTTCTTAAAATACATATGTGTTCCATGTTTATAGGTAAACTAAAAGCGGTATAGGTTTATAATTTACAAACACATACGTCTAGTTTGTGATTTTTCATCATAATAGTATGTTGGTAATTTAGTTGTAGGAATAGTTTTTGTTTACCTTTCATGATGATGGAGATTTGTATTTTATATATAAATTTTAGATATTTTTTAGATTATATATCATAATAGCAAAAGTTGGGGAATTTAAAGATATAATTTAATTGTCATTTTATACTCTCCATAATAATAATCGGGGTGGCTATTTAGATACAAATGTAGGAGGTTATTTCATTTCATATTATCCTACACAAATATAAGGTAGGTAATTTATACTAGATTTAAAGGTCACTTCCTGTCATTATGATGCCAATGGTGAGTAAGTATTTAGAAAATAAAATTGAATCAATGGCTATTAAAATTTTAGTCTATCAAATTGATGATGTTTCTAATTATTATGATAATATCTAAGTTCTATCTTTTTTTTCTAGCGCTTCTTATGGGGAACGAACCTCCAATCCATCTTGTTTTTTCTCTTAGATTAGTAATGTTAACAAATATAAATGTTAGAAATTTGTATATTAGTTTGGACCCCCAACTAATGTAGATTGATAATCTTAGCTCGATGTTTTTATTCATACTCTAATTTAATACTGATATACATATTTCCTTATCTTTATATTTGTTGATGGTAGAAATAATGGGTGTCCAAAACATACAAAGACATTCCTATGTTTATCTGTTATTTGAATGCAGATTTGATGAGAATTTTTTATTCATTTGGAGTAATGGTAGAGGTGGGTAACTTAAATGCAAAGTTGAAGATTATGGATTAGTTATTGTAATGTCAAATATTGTAATTTGGTTTGAATTTATAGAATTATATTAAACTATCTTTTGTAATGCATAAGTGGGTAAATTAAATGTAATTTTAGGTGTTTATTTTATGTCATCTTTCAAAATGTCATAGCATGCCATTTATATGCAAATTTAGGGGTTATAACAATTTATCTTTCGTAATGGCAAGGTGGATAATTTTATATTCAAATTATGGGGTAGTTGAAGCTATCTTTTTTCATAATGGAATGATGGATGAAAAATTTTGGAGGTTATTTTAAGCTTTCTTTCATAGTGGCATGATGGATAATGTTTTTGAAAATGGAGTAGATCCAGTGGATATTATTGTGAGAGGCTATCAGATGGATGCTAAGATGTTTCAAATTATTTGTAAGAATTTCTATATTTTATATTTTCCCTCACATATCTCGTGAGGAATAACATGAAGCATATGTTAGAGTCTCTAATTTGTAATAGTAAGATGGGTTGTCTCTAATAGTAACATTGGTGGATAATTTAATTGTAAATCTAGGGATAAATTTGAATCATCTTTCAACATAATGTGTAATTTATATATAAATTTAAGGGGTTATTTTTTAAATATGTTTCACAATGTAATAATGGACATTTTTTAGAAAACAGAAGTGTTTCTATTTATATTGTTGTTATAGGCTAGCATGTGAGAAAATTTCTAAGATTTACAATTTTCCCTAACACATATCATGAAGATTAATGTGGATGGTTAGAGCATCTAGTGAGATGGATAAATTAAGTGCACATACTTATTTTTACCCTATCTTATTTGTTCTCATATTCTATATCACAATACGCATACAGATGCTTTATTGTCTTTATGTGATTTTAATATATTTCCACTTCTATTCTTTAATACCATAACACCTCCATTGTTTAATTAGAAGTTTAACTTAAACTATTTGTTAGATATGGAAATTTATATAAATTCTACGTACATGTATACATGGAGTGAATGATGACACACATCATGTATTGTCTATAGTTTGTTTTGTATTAACAATAGAAGGAATTGGTAATTTTGAAACATATGTTGAAATACCAAATTATTTTTTTATGATGAAATATGTATCAAATTTTTAGATGCTAGTAGAAATATTTTAGAAAATAAAATGGTTTTTTAGAAAATAACATATATCCAATGGATATTACTGCGATATACAACGACTGGATGCTTCTAAATATTGTGATAATTTTCTAGAATTTTCTCCCCATGTGTCTCTTGAAGATTAACATAAATGTTTTTTTTTAATTTTTTCCGTTTTTAGCTTTTAGCAATAGTAGGATGGAATTAACCAAGGATACATACCAACATTTACAACACGACTACACAAGTGTGTGTCAACTAATAGACGGTAGATGTGGATGAACACAATGAGAAGCTAGTGGTGTTGCCGCGATCACGGCCTGCCGCCCAATCCTTGTTCAGCGCGCGCACACCGCCCGCCACCCATGGACACACAAGCCAATAGTAGCAGTACCGTCACACTTGCAATGGGGCCGAGCAGCCATCAAGGCTGAAAAAGGGGCTAGCTTGCGGCTACATCTATCCCCATCTGTTGGAATGTAGTACTGTCATTAGCACGAGACGACCCGACCGAATGCTTCGTCCGCGCGATCCATTATTAACCTGGGGGCTCTGGGCAAACAGCAACAGGGCAGCCTAGCCTAATACTAGCCTACATGCCTAGCTCCGATCCCAGTCCCAGGTGACGGGATGTCGCCCTTTCGCGGCAGGTGCATGCCTGGGCGGTCAATCAGAATCAATGCCAGCGGCTGCTTTGCACTGACTGCATTATACCTGTAGCTTTTTCCTAATCAGACCGAGGCGCCTTTCGTCTCACGGCCGAATCGGACAGACATGTATACTATGTCCTTATTATCAATCAGAGAGCCTGCTGGCCGTGCCCTGGATCGATCATATGACGACGATCCTAATCCGATTCGGCGATTCCGTTGAGACGCCATCACTGGTTGGCACCCACCAAATGTACCATCTCTCCACCGTTTCGATCGATCGATCTCGAGCTGATCGGTGGCTACCCCTCTTCCCTCTTGCTGCTGCAAATGCTTAGTTCTTGCGTCTTTGGAATTTGGATTCATCGTCGGCGGCTATCGATCGACATCGACACGCAAAGAAACACCTGTACCTGTACTTACCCAAATGTTCCGCAGGCAGATGGTTGCGTCGATTGGGGTTTATGCATGGCATGTACTGTAGTGTGCATGTTCTTACTTGATCAGTAGTGCGCGCCCGGCCTAGCTAGCTCTCGATCTCGCCTCTGGGGTCTCGGACCACGCACGCCATGAATTCTGGAATGGATCGATCCAGGGAGCGCGGATCATTCGGCGCCATTGCATCTATCAATCATTGACAAGCTGATGCCGGCGGTACCGGAATCGAAGGCGCGCAATTGATGATTGTCGCCAAGAGCTAGCAGCACAAACACCCCAGTGCCATTACAAAATCTTTCTTTTTTTTTTCCTTAAAGAAAGGGAACTGCTGGTGATTGAATTATATAGTTTGCTTTTTTGTCTCAGTCATCAGATTCAGATTGATGTATAGGGTGGTATGCTAAAAACAAAAGCAGTGCTGCTAAGTGTAAAAGTGCGGCCTTTATTTAGCAGTAGCTGCTGCTAAAATATGATATCTAATGGTCAAGGTTTCCACACCTGACCAGCTGGTTGATGTTCGTGCTGGAAAAGTGCAGGCAACACAGGCAGTAGTGAAGAAGCAAGCTTGTAGTAACTGGCACGGGCACACAAACCTGCAGGGAGTAATAAAGAAACTAAAGGGGAGATCATCACACATACACACATGCACACAAAAGGGGTGAAATCTTCAGCTCAGTTAGTACGTAGATTGCTTCATGAGAACTCATTCCCTTTTCTTTCTTTTCTCCCTTTTTCCAACTTTCCATGTGCTAACGATACGCTAGCTAGCTCCACACACCACCACGCACACCACATCAAGCTCACCAAACATGGATGAACGCACACGGCTCGCTCACCAGTCACCACACACACGCACACAGCTTTACGCCTCTCCATCAGTCATCATCATTGATTATCTGCTGCTCCGAGGCCCGGCCGCAGGCAGCTAGCGCTGTAATCTAGCTCGCTCGCTCGACACGCGGCGGCGCAAGGAAACAAAAAGAGAGAAGCAAGAAAGAAAAGGAAATCAGGAACATGGCCAATAATCTAATAAGAAACCACCCAAAGACTGATCGATCTGCTGAGAGAGATGATCCGGTCAGTCTTTAATTTCCCGGTGATCCGGTGCTCCATCACCGGACCACCACCGGTGGAAATGCAGTTGCCTGCTGCTGTTCTTGTTGATTGTTCTTCGATCTCTTCGCGGACGAAAACTTGTCGGTGTCGCTGAGGACTGCTACTATAACTCTCAATGAAGAAATTAGCTAGCCTTCTAGCTAGGATCTGTGAACTTAATTGACGGCATGGCTAGTCATGATCCACGCCCTGCCAGTCTGGTCTCCCAAGCGTGAACTCCAGGCTTGGGCTGCTCAGCTCATGGTTGGACACCTGCGAGCTGCTCGACCGGCAAGGCTCCGCGTTCTAAAGACATATTTACACATACATCATTTGCATAATAATTAGCACAATGTGTAGAAAATAGAAACTGCAGTTTGATCTATATATATATACCTCAATTGGAGAAGACAATCCTGCCAAGCGATGAGCGTCCATGTTGCATGAGTTCGACGACAGCCACGGGTCCCTGAACAAGAGAATTTTCCCGATCAGCAAAGCTGGTACAAACTTTTTCTAAACATACAACTATTTTCCAAATTAATACTAGCAGGTGGAATAGTAAACCAGCCATTGCAGTACTATACTGCTACATGCAATGGGGCAATTTTCTTATTTGAGTTAACTACCACACTGGCCGGCAGTATATTATTACTATACTTGGACGGACAACAATCCCCAGGTAGCTTTATCTAAAGTGAGTAGCAACAGTTGCTCTTCATGATCAGTTAGTTACATCCTCCTTTCTAGGCAACAAGCTCTTAAAAGATGTTCCGGTTTAGTACAATTAATCGTCCTGTGAATGGCATAGGGGAATCGGAGCTGATCAGCAACTTCCATGCCCTGACAATTCCAGGAAAACAAAGGCAGAAGCAAGGAATCTAATGCTTCATGAGAAACAAATTAAAGTGTAGATTTACTGAAATGCACGACAAAAAATTGGAAGCATCCAATATATTTGGGATGGCATTCTTGATTTTCTAAATGCCACGCTTAAAAAATATTCCTAAATACTAATTCTAGTAGTAACATGCATGCATGCAGAGATATAAGCACATATATAGGAGTATATATATGCTTGTGGGCTTCAATGCACATAGAGAGAAAACATGTCTGTGGATGCCCCACATGTTGGAGACCATGAAACAGCTGGCTGTCCATTTCATCTTCTTTTCGTTTGTGATTTCGGGCGCTTATCGGGAAAGTGGCCTTCCTTTACCACTACTCTAACAAGATAATACCTACTCTACCAAACCCTTATAAAGTGCTTTTGTCTTGATTGCAACAATTGTTTACTGTCATAGATATAGAAAGTGTTTTTTCTAATCAAGCTATTGTCATCCTTATGGTTTTAAGGTGGAGATAAATCAATACTGTCAGTTATATTTATCTAGGCCTGGAGTTCATGGAAAATTTGGGGGTTGCCAATTTCAATTGACTTCAAAATGTTTATTTGTATGAATCGAAATCTCAACATTTTGTCAAGTTATTTGTTTGTGAAGAATAGAATACACAAAAGATCACATTGAACCAGTAAATTAACAAAATGGCACAAAAAAGATTAAATTAACAGCGTATTAGATTCCCTTTTTAGGAAAAAAAAATAGCTTGTCTTATATGCGATCTGAATCCATTTTCTGTTGTTGGGTTCAAATATTTTGATAATCAGCATACATTTGCTAGTCAATAAGATCATAATAGCACACTCTGTTGATTTTCAACTTTAATAAGTTTATCCACATTCTCTGTGTAACTGTCCTATGTCCACATTAATTTGATGAACATAATGAAGAGGAGAAACACAAGAATCATGCTCCCCCTGGCCACTAATTTTACCTAAAGCAGCTTGGACAAAAATGCCTAATCACGTATCATAAAAAAGGATGCATCTCATTATAAAGAAAAAATTGCTTTCATTCAAAAAAAGGTACTACTATGACTGTATAGTCACCAGATAGTATCAAACACAATGGACTCTTGCAAAAAATGTGACGTATGTATTCATTCTTTGACTTAAACGGCTATGAACAATAAAGATAACGTAAGAAAAGGAAGACTTTTTTATTTTCACAAACTTATTCTCAATAACTAAGGTGCTGCGGAAGTCATGGGACAGACTTTAGGGAGAGAGAGAGAGTGTGTGTGTGTGCTGTGCCATCTATTCAGAGAGGAAACTGAGGGAAACAACCAAGAAATCAAAGAATGCGAGTATGACAAAATAAAGATGGGGTGACAAGAAAGATGGAGTGTAGAAAGAGAAGAGCGAGTATAGCCAAAAGATAGGCTCACCTGTACTCCTACTAGCTTCCAAGTTGCTCAGAAGTCATGTTTTCCACCCAATCTAGATCTTTGGTAAAAAAATGCCGAATCACGTATGTAGGAAAAATCAAATTGTGGAGACAAATCTAGCAGCAACAGTCAGTGTGGCTGTAAGTCCTTTTTGTTTGCGAGGAGCTGTACGTCTTTTTTGGAGCTATACTCTGGACCGTGTCAACCCCAGATTTACATCATAATGTATATTGGTACTATACTAAGGCTTCAGAACCTAATCAAACTAGAGAGGAAGAGGCTTCAGAACCTAATATAATCAAACTAGAGAGAGGAAGAGAGAGCGTGTGTGCAAATAATTGCCAAAGGAAAAAAAAAAGGTAGGTCTTGAAGAGATTGACGATGGGAAAGAACCAAGAGTCCTTGGTTACATATTCCTAGGCAATAGGGCATGTCAGGTCAATACCCCATCCCCCCTGGAATCAGAGCCATGCATTGATAAAAAAAGATAATGGAGCCCCCGGCCTACTCCCCCTAGCATGTATCTATCTGCTAGAGAGATGTGAGAGAATGGGAGAAAAGACTGAAAGAAGACAAGGGCGCCAGAGCCCAAGAACCTACACACAATGACACAGCACACAATGTTGTGGTAGGAGAGCAGAGCATATATTAGTGTGTTTTTTTTATAATCGATCCACACATAAACCAAAACACAGAGCAGAATAAGCTCAAGTCAATGGAGGTCGTGGAGTGTGTGTGGCCCTTTTGGTCTTTTCTGCGATGACACAGGCATTGCATTGGCCACCTAGAGATAGGCAGCCCTGTGTGCCCCTCTTTCTCCAGGTGTGCATGTCAGCATGCATGTGTGGTGTACTAGTGTCTGTGTGCGCCCCCAAAACGTTCTTTTTTTTTAAAAAAAAAACTTTTACACCCAAGTAACCGAATATATATGTAATAACCATGCATGCACATGATTTTTATATATGGGGTCATCCCTCATCACTTTTACATCTCTGCCAATGCATGCTATCTAGGTTCCAAAGTTTGGTGGTGTCTTTCTTTGGGATTAAGCTAGTAGAGTAGTACTAGCAATTAGTCAGAAAAGACCATGCTGTTATCCCATGAGACCGACGTCATTATAACCATTATTACCTGCACACCATAAAGCAAACGTGCAGGTGTGTGTACTGTCTAGTTGGGGCCGGGAACAAACAAAAGGATGGTTCAGGTCATCAGATGTGCGCAAAATTAAAACGCCATGCATGCTGTCATTTAGTAGTCGCGCTTGTACTACTAAATGAGCTAGCGCGTAGTACATACCTCGACGAGTTGCTCCACCTGGTGCTGGTGTTGCCTGCGGAGGACTGGTCCATGTCGCCGCCCCCCACCGAGCTCGCCGCGCCCTCGGAGGTGGCCCGGCCGTGCTCCCCGAACGGCCTGGCGCCGCATGTGTTGTCGCCGCCGGACGCCGCCTGGCCGGCTCCCGGGAAGTCCTCGTCGCCGGAGCCGCCGCCGTCGTTCAGCCCTGAATTCAACGAAGGAATGGCCGTTATTATTAGCTTTATATATAATCATCAGCACTATAGCTCCCGGCCTTGCAGGTGCAGCTTCGTTGATTATTAACAGTGTACGTATGTATGTATGATTGGTGATGAATATATGGAGGATGGTAATGCAGGGTTAGCAGCAGCAAAGCAAGCAGGGGGGGTATGGTATGCATGTACTTACCTGATGACGCTGCAGGCTTGTCAGTGCTCTTCACGGTCCGATACATCTGAAAGAGGAAGCGAGGAAAGCACACCAAAAAAAGCAAAGCGATCAGCTAACACTAACAGAGGTGGGGAGGGGAAGGAAGGGAAGAGACAAGCAAAGCAAATGGATGAGCAGGTGGTGGTGTGGATCGGCGCGCAAGACAACACCAGGAAATGGACACACGGAAATACTATGATGCCTTGCTTGGACTCTCTCTCTCTCTTTCTCTCTCCTCTGCGGCGACGACGACGACGAGGGCCAGGCCAGGCCGGGCCAGGCAACGACGACGCCATGGTTCTTTGGAGCCGAGTGCTTCGGGCCGTGCGCGCACACACCTACACACATACGCTAACTAGGCGCGGATGCACATACATTGCATTATTGTGTAATGATGACTACTTTTTCCCCTCTCTCGCTCCTCACACGCATCGATCCCCACACCACACCATGCATCTCTCTCCTCTTTCTCTCTCCTCTCTCCACCGAGAATGGCGGTTTCTTGGCGACGGGCGAGGTCCATCGGTCCGTTTCACCGTCATTCACTAACTCTGGAGTTACTGCATTGGCCGGCGTTCTTGTCTGACCCAAACAGGCGAAAGAATGGCAGCAGCGAGAGGAAGCAGAAAGGCTCTGGAACGAGGTGAATTCGGAGGCAGCGAGGGAGCCCAGCCAGTAGTGCTTGGTGCTTGGAGTACGTCTTCGAGATCGATTGCTGCCGGCAATGGCGCGCCGGCAGCCGGTAAGCAAGCAGCACGTACCTGGAGATGGCTCTTGACGTGCGCTAGGGTCAGATCCTTCACGTCCATCAGCTCCAGCACCGACTTGGGCGTCGCCCCTGCAATACAAGGCCGGCCGGTGAGATTTTATCTATTTGATCAGAGAGGGGGAGAGAGAGAGAGATCGGATGGGGATGGGGATCGAGCTATATAGGTGGTGTAAGTAATTCACGACGCACTCTCGTGGCCGCCGAGGAGCTCCACGGCGTGGACGAAGCGGGCGTGGAGGGTGCTGGTCCACCGCATGCGCGGCGCGCGCATGCTGCGCTTGGCGGGGATCTTGGGCATGAACCGGGACCCCAGCCCGAACGGCGGCGCGCCGTGGAGGTGGTGGAGGTGGTGGTGGTGGTGCCCGCCGATGCCGCCCACCAGGCCGCCGGCGCCGCCGTAGCCGCGGAGGGTGTCGGAGAGCATGCCGTTGAGCCTGCCGGACGCCGACAGCATCCGGTGGTGGTGGTGCGCGGCGGGGGAGGACAGGAACGCCGACGCGGGGTCCAGCGACGGGGCCGGCGGCGCCAGCGGCGACGGCGACGTCGATCCCAGCGACGGCGGCCACGTGGCCGGGTGGTGGTAGGAGCCGTAGAAAGACCCGAGCTTCTGCTGGTGGTGGTGGTGGTGCGCACCTCCGCCACCGTCTCCCCCGCCGGCCTGCGGAAGGAACGGGAAGCCCCCCGGGCCGTTGTTGTAGATGGGTATGCCCCGGATGGGCGCCGACGCCGACGCCGACGACGCGCCGCCGCCGTCGAGCGGCTGCAGCATCGGCATGGTGGGCATCAGCGCCGCGCCCGCCGACGTGGTCGGCGGCGCGGTGCCTGCCGACGGCCGGTGCCGCCACGGCAGCGCGTCCGCGTGCTCCTGCTCGGCCGGCGGCGACAGCGACAGCTCCGTGGACGCCGTGGACCCGTTCAGCCTCCGCCACGGGTCTCCTCCTCCCCCGGCGCCTCCCGTTCCCCCCACCGCGGCGCGCCCGGCGCCGGACGGCCCGGACCCCGGCGCGCTGCTCGTCGGCAGGCTGATGTGCAGCGACAGGTCCGGCGACGCCGCCGAGCTCGCCTCCATCGCCGCCGCCCGCGCGCCGCGCGCCGTCTACCTCTCCGCCGACGCGCGCGCCTCTCTCTCTCCTGATCGCACGCGCGCAGTTCCGCCGCGCCCTTTTTGCCCTCCTCTCTCGCTTCTCTCTCGTCCAGCTAGCTCGGAGAGCTCATGCGATCGATTGATCGATGGATATATACAAATATATGGAGAAGGAGATGGAGGAGAAGGTTCTTGGTGTTGTGTGTGGAAGAGGGGCTCCCTCGTTTGTGCTTCTGCTTTGGCCTTGGTGGGTGTCTGTGTCTCTAGTACTGGAGTTACTCTCTCTCTCTCTCTCTCTCTCTCAAGAAGATGACTATGAACTGGTCTCTTGTGCTGTCCCTCCTTATTGCTACTAGCATAAAAAGTTAGAGAGAGAAATTAAAGCAAGGGGTAGCTAGGAAGGAAGAAGGAAGGAGAGAGAGAATGTGAGGTTATCTCTTGTTGTTAAGGAGGGGCAGGCATCACCATGTATGAGACAATGACACTTAGGAAGGCAAGTGGAGTCAAAGGAAACCATGCTTTTGTCTCCATACCTATACTAGTATACATCCTCCTCACACACAATAAAGGCTAGACTAATAAAGATGCAGGTGGCATACATACCATACAGACGTACTATTATATTTCCTCCAAGAAAATATAGCACCTTTTGTATTAACAATAGCTTGTTCAAGTTCGTGTAGGAAGGAGTGTGTTGTGTGTATATTGTAGGAGAAGACTGCATGCATCTGACTTTCTTCCTTTGTTTTTGCAGGAGGCTGATGACCTGATTTTCTTTGGGTTTGTCTGGGGATGGAAAAGGCTGTGTGAGTGTGTGAGCTCGTGCGCCTGGGATGCTTTTCCCCCCACGCCCCCAGGGCTTGGGCTCCCACTTCTCTCTCTACAAAACCCCTTCCTCTCTCTCTCCAGCCCTGCCCCTGTGGAACACTACAGCACCCTTTTTTTATGGGGGAGGAGCCAGCCCACCTCTCTCTCTCTCTCTCTCTCTCTCTACAAGGCTTCTCTCTCTCTCACTGCTTTCAGATTGGATGTGTATGTTGCAGTGCAGTGCACCCCCATGGGTAGGGGGGGCTCAGTGACCAGGTCCACATTCTGCAGTCACACCGCCCGGCCTCTCATCAATTTGCAGTGCACCCCCATAGAACCGAGTACTTTGTGTTTGTGCAAAGTGGTGAGTTTCCTGCCAGCTGCATGTGTCAAGGTGTGTGTGCTCCTGGCTTCCTGCTGGCTGCCTTTTCACTTGACACATCCTCGATCTGCAGACTCTTTTCCACACTACCTCTATCTTGTTCTTTCACACTTGAAACAATAATGTGAGTGAATGAGCAATCAAACAAAAAATGCTTACATAAGGATTTGTTTTGGGACATCATGGTGGTTGGAGTAAAGAATGTACTTAATAAGTGCGACACTTATATCTCTGTGATGATGTTGTGGAAGCGTTGTGCTCGTCTAGTAAGATATAGCTTTCATCACAACAAAAGCGGATACCTCGTTATTCATGACTTTTTGTTGCTTGAAACTCTTGCTACTAATCCTTATTATTTGGTTCCTCTCACACTTGCTTGATACGAGAAAACTAGGCCTATTCATGGGTCATCCTGTCTGACCAACCAATCTGATTGTCTAGAAAAAAAACCTATCCCGACTAATGCACTAACGTGTGGCATCTTTTTTACCAAAACCCGAAGCAGTGTAGAAAAACTCGACTCAAACACTATGCATGCACGAGACAAAACTTCTAGCCCAACATTAGGCTCGAGCTAGGCTTGAGCCATAAAAAAAGTCACAGTTTTCTCAACCCAACACAGCGTTTGATTAGGTTGAGTAAACCATAACAAATTCATTTCATAATGATTTTGGTACATTGACTACTCATTAAGCTTATGGAAGGTTTGGCGATCTCTATGATGTTGCATGTGAAAGGTTTCATGTTTGAACAATAACAACTATGCGATTGTCACCTAGTAAAGGCTATACTTTGTTAAAAACGTTACTTTGATATTCTTGTCTTTTTGTCACTTGTTCATCAATTTCTTCCACATATTATTTTTGAATTGTATACACATACCTTCACTGTAATTGGATAATAAAGATACCTTGGTGTTTAGTATTTGTTTTTTACATCTATGAATCACTTTGACCAATTATTTGAGTTGTACACTTGTACAAACATTAGCACCATGTTCAACTTCTTACACTGCATTTATGTTCTATGATTCGAGTGAAGAAGTAACTTCCTGTCAAGCAAATGCGCTAAGGTGTGTATCCCAATTGACACATCATATGAAAATTATTATGTTCATATGGTTTCTCTCACATGAGAGAGTAAACCATCAAACAATGATACTTACATAATGATCTTTCTAACTTTGAAGCAATTAGAGAATAAATACGGTAGCATTAATACTAACTAAACTCACTCATGACTTGTGGTGTTTCATGTGACGGTTTTGTTTTTAATGGATAAGGTCATGGGTCTTGCCTAGTATAATAAATCCCTTGTTTCAAAACAAATTTGGATACCTTGGTATTCATGAACTTTTTGTGACTCTCATTCATTGATTCTTCCACTAATTGTTGTGACTTGTGCCGCTTCCATTGCAACTAGAAATTGGATACATTTATATTCGAGATTTGTTTTTTCACTCCCCTATTGGCCAGTTTGATTTTGTGCAAAGAGGTGACCTTCTGTCAAGTCAATGTGTCAAGGTTTGTGTTAAACTTAAAGATTATGTCATTTATATCTTTGTAATATTGCACATGAAAGGTTATGCATGTGTTTGAACAGGAAAACACATGATACATTCTCTTAGTAAAGGATAGCCTTTATTGCAACAAAAATGAATAAATTGATATTCATGACTTCTTGCTACCTATTGATATAAATTTATTCAACCAAATCTTTTGAGTTGTGCATATATATGCCTTGGTATTTACTACCTCAGTTTCATAAGGCCTAACACTTTTGGCTTTATCAGTGCTCCAA
Organism: Paspalum notatum; assembly: GCA_022530915.1. Lineage (NCBI taxonomy): Eukaryota > Viridiplantae > Streptophyta > Magnoliopsida > Poales > Poaceae > Paspalum > Paspalum notatum. The sequence continues at coordinate 36,834,168 of CM039685.1, forward strand.
CATTGTCCAATGATTATTCTTAAAATGCTGGGTTAATTAAATAAAGAACATACATCAGTGTTGTATTTGACTTATGAAGTACTTTAAGCATGTTAAAATTGCTAGTCCAATTTCTTATAGAAAAGTCAAAAGGATGTTTTTTAAATGGAAGTGGTATGTTTTTTTTCAATCACTACTTCGGTAGTCACTTTGAGATTTCCTTTTGGTCGTAGATTCGAATGAAAAGTACTATCATAGTATATGTGTTTTTATATGTGTTGTTTACGATCTACAAAATTTGTGCTAAATGGTGAGCGTGTTGGTTTTATGTGTAGATGTATTTGTTCCTTCTAGCTAGCATTGCACTTGGCGCATTTTTAGGGTCCACCTTTATTTTGCCACCTACTACCTTCATCCCAAATAGAATGAAAATCTAGCTATGTATCTAGATGAATGCTTGTCCAAATACAGAGCTAGATTTGTAATCTTTTTTTGCTATGGAGGTAAGAGTAAGACATTTGGTTTCTCTCACATTTGATGTGATCGGCCATGTTTGGAAACAAAGTTTTCAAAACCATAGTTTTACAATATTATGGTCTATCAAATGCCACGACAAAACCATAGTTTTACAATACCATGATTTAGCTAGCACATGTTTGGAGACATTGTATTTGACCTCACTTTTTCTCCACAATGGAAACTTTGATCTAGGCCAAATTTTTTTATACCCCAAAAATACCATGGTATTGGCAATACTATGGTTTTAGATACATAGTTGTCCCAAACGACTTTTGGTCTAAATACCATGGTATTCTCAAATACTGTAGTACTGTTTTGAAACTACAAAAATACTTTGTTCCCAAATAGGCCCTAAACCATCGAGCAAGAAAAAAAAAAGTGAACTGATCATAGCTCAGCTAGTCAGATTATTTGTGATGAAACATGCCCACCCGAGGTCACATCCTCAACTTGGTACGGGTGTTCGCATTTTTTTGGATTCATTCTAAGATTTTAATGGATTCATTCCATCAATATTGAGATGCCGGTCTAGCCCTGTTTTACGAAGGCCCTCACAAGGTAGGGTGAGCATATATCGTTCATAGCCTCATAGGGGTGAGTGTATGTCCGTGTATGAGCATCTGCACCTTTGAAAAAAACAAGAACAAAGTTTTTAGTATGTACCAACAGCGATTGGAAATATAAAGAAGTGTTGTGTTTGCGTCACTACTCATTAAATGTGCGGCCGTTGGATCTTTATGAGTTGCGCTAGCTGTGTCATGTTTGAACAAAATAAAAACACCATGACGCTGGCCTATAGTAAAGGATCACCTCGATTTCAAGTTTACAGTTCAGAAATGATGGTCAAAGTGCCTGACGAAGAAACGACAAAAGATGATGCATATACTTGTTTTTAGGGTCAGTATGTAATTAATCATTCGCTCTAAAAGAACATAAGTGCTGTCTTTGGTCACCCTTAAAACCTGTGAACTATCTGTGTGATGGAAAAGAAGTAAACCTCGCGAAGCCTTGAAGTCTTTCAGTTCTGATGATCGATCCGCTTTACATGTGTACCTCTAGCTAGCTGATTAAGATTAAACTAACAGACCACACAGTGATGAGCAGAGAGAATAAAATAAAATGGGTACGACTGCTTCCCCGAATCCAGAACAAAAACAAGCCTTGCTGAAATCTTCTGCTTCTTCTACCGGTGCCGCCCCATGCATGTCTGCTTCCCCCAAGATATTCCATCTAATCCAGGGACAACCCTGTCTGGGATTACTATGTCACCTCCACATGCCCAAATCGATGCACAAACACGCATATGCATGTATTTATATGCCAATGCAAGTTGACTCTCTGCTGCGCTCATCACATGATCATCATATGGCTCCAAACCCCAAGGCTAGCTTCGTTCATCGGGCGAAGCATACATGCCTATTCCATCCACTTGCATACACACGCATTGGGAACGGCCCCGCTTGTCTGAAATATTCTTTACTTCAAGTGCAATTTTTCTCTCCCCTTTTTGCCATTAATTTTGACGCCTAGATCTAAAGCATTTTTGCATGGTTAATAGCTTGCCATGAGAAATTATTGAAAGCAAAGTGGTCACATTTTTTCAACACTTTATTTTACGTACTACTACTATTATAAGGAGCAATTTTTATTTAAAAATGAAAAGTGACATTACAGTTCTCCCGCTGGAGATCCCTAATAAATACTCCCTCCGTTTCTTTATATATGTCGTCCCGACCAAAGTTTTTAGCTTATTTCTAGTGCAATTTGTTTGTCCAAAACGACAGCTATTACCAAACGGAGGTAGTACTAAAGACAATAGATCAGTAAACCCGAACAACAGGTAGTAGCTAGGGCTAATAACAAGAAGGATACCGATGTGACATGACAATGTACATCTTATTACAACCAACAGGATCAATGATCAGCTGCATGCACTGCCATATAGTGCTCAGCTATTTAAGGAGGGAGAGAAGCACTGTTGAGGGGCCGGCCGGGGGTAGCTGAATGCCACTACTGTTGAAGCGATCACACAGCTACACTACCACTATGCATGCTTTACCTCTCTTTAGTCCTCACTGGAGCTTTTTCTAGGCGACGTACGAAAAACTCACAACACAAAGAGACACTACCATATGGCTGGATCGTAACTCGGGCATGTCACGCACAGTCGTCGACGCATGCAGATGCTGCTAGCTTCTGGGCATGCAGCACTGATAGCATGCCGGGCCGGCCGGCCAGGACATTTATTTATGAGAGAGATCGATCCATCGATCGAACAGGTTCGTTTTGGATCGGAGAGCGAGCGAGCGGCGCATAGTGTATATGCAGCATGCATGCAGGCATGATGCTTGATCCTGCTGCTTGATCGATATGCATGCATGATCCCATATCATCCGATCGACGACGACGATGCAGCTGCTCACCACTGCCTGGTGTGTGTGTGTGTGTCCTGTGTCCATGGAGCCACAAGCTGTGTACGCTTGTTTCTCGCAGCAGCAGCAGCAGCAGCAGCAGCAGCCAGAGAGCGAGCATTGGCATGCAGTTGCTGCTAGCTACAGTCGGCACATTGAACACACAGAAATACGTACGTACGACTCTGGTGGTGGCCGGGGTGGCCCTGGCGCTGATGAGCATGAGCATGCATGCGTGTATGCGTACATGTTACTGTGCAAAGCTCCATGCATATATACAGCCTGGATCTCTGCGCATCATACCGTTGTCGTCTGTGATTGTCCACACAGCCTAGCTACGTACAAAGCTACCATACCTACCTAGCTCTCCAGCGGCAGCCCGGCCGGCCCCAACACACATGGGTAGGTGACGAAAGGAAAAATTGAAAGAAAATGATTAATCTAGAATGATATTCAGAGGTTGATGTATTAGTATATATTAATCAAGTTCCATATTCTTCTTAAACTGGAATGCTATTTGGTTGGTGTTTTCCTTCTTACAAATTAAATTCCAAGTTCCTTGCACTTGCTTTTGTACATGCAAGATGGATAGTGAGGAAAAACTAAGTATCATAACATTTTTGTATGTACATATATAGTTAGGGGTGTAAACGGTACGGATATTATCCGTCCATATTCGAGTCCGGATCCGTTTAGAAGGGTTGAGATCCGACCGTATCCGAGTCTGGACATTCAATATCCGATCCGTATCCGAATAATGAAAGTTGGATATATAAGATGTCGATGTCCATCTAAGTCTTATCCGACACCAACTCTTAATATCCATATCCGATCCGAATTCGAATGAAAAATATGAAAACAAATACGGTATTGCCAGTATCCGTCCGTATCCGATCCGATTACACCCCTAATATAGTGCATTCCAAATACATGGACCTTTCCGGAGTGAACTGGACATGCCAGAGATCGAGCCGTCAACCTATAGCAAAATAGGAAACACGTGCCGGCGACATCCTTCCATAAATCCGTGATGCTGTGCATGACAGTTTCGTTTGGTCGAACTCCAGGAATTAAGTAGCCACCTTAACTCTCTGCTGTACATAAGCAGTACCAGCAAGGCTCTCGATCGATCCTAATAGTCCATCTATATGCTCCATCTGATAGATGTGACGACGCAGCTGTGGCCATTTGGCCAATAGTCATCTATATGCTGGTGGCGGTGTGATCAAGTTGTCCATCGACGACAAGGACTCGTAACTCCGAGCATCACTCCTCTTCTAACTATAGCTTGATTAGTATGTAGCCCCTCTATATTATATTGCTCCAAAGATGTATCGATCCAAGCCTGCCATGATGGCAATCCTGTCGTGGACTTAACGTACGGGAGAATCGGTCGCCGAGCTAGGGAGCCAGTACCGTCTAGTTTAAGGCGACCATTATTGTCACCGTGGTGGATTAATTTAATTAATACAAATTAATAGGGTAATCTCCTTTTGCGCAGAAAACAAATTCGTTGATCTGAAACATTTTTTTTTTGCTACATATTAGCAATTACCAATATATGGGAAGGAACCTGTAATTTTGGCGCACAAAACAAAGTCTTTGTTTCAATAATTTGTCTCGTGCCATAGAATAGAAACAATGAAGCATCTCATGCATGCATGGCGACGAAAAAATTTATAAGCGCGCAAAGGACGTAGTACTATATATGTATGTACGTGCAAAGCGTATATGCTAGGAGCCAGAGAGTAGGTATGTACTTACGCGTACGTGCATCCATGCGTGGCAAGGTTTAAACTTTAAAGCCAGGAAAGGGCAAAAGGGGGCAAAAACGTAGCTTGGTGCTCGGACCACACACTGCATGCATGTCTGCATTGGTAAAACTAACCATTTTCTCTCAACTTGTTTGGACAAGTCCGTTCAGATGTCACTTACGCAGTGTCCTTGTTTACTGCTACCGACACTGTGACATACGTGTACACTGATGGATATGATGTATGCTACTTTGTCAGGGATCAGTACCTTGCCTGAAAATATTGCAAGGACACACGCAGCCTATAGCGCCCTACACCTGCGTGCATTATTTGTACGTGTACTGGCCGGTACATACATATACCTACACCTGCCTCTATAGAACTTTAAGTCAGAAGGACAGCCTAAACAGCGTCTGTATATATAAGCCTGATGAGTGGCTAACAGGCACCTGAAACTCATTGAAATCATGGAAATGCCGTAGAGACAATTAAATTCGGTTGGACTACGTACTACTAAGCGTGCAACAATGATTTTGATATCTCTACATCAGTTGATTGGAGAGATTGTATTCGTTCTTCGCGGCATACTCTCTGCAATCGTAATTTTTTTATCATGTTAATGACTTAATGCAAAAACGTGCTTGGCATGATCACAGAAAATTATCTATGCTTCTCAGTTATTGTTCGCACTAAGTAATTGTTGTGGATTGCATAACATTATCTTAGCCTATTTACCTTTCTAAGGAACATTAGCAGTAGCCTCTACATCACCGCCTTTACATGCATGGGGCTTGCGGGTCTCTGTACCTACTTTTTAAGCCTCCATTTTCAGCCCTCAAATCCGAAACGCCCCCCGCCCTAAATATGACCCCTACTCTTCTTACATGTATGCAAGGACACATGACACAACTCTCATATGATCAACAAGTTTTTTTTTCTATCCTCTTTACTCTTTACCCCCCCCCCCCCCCCCAACCCACTCGAGCGAGAGGAGGTGACAGTGTAGCTCGATTGAGACCGGCAGACCTCGAGTAAGAGGCGATGGCACACATCAATAAGGGAAGGATGCACAACACGCCGGAGGGCAAGGCCCTAGAGGGGATGCTGCACACCACTCGTCGAGGATGGTGAGGTCAAGAGAGGTAGAAAATCAGGTGGTGGATCAGCCTTGTGGGCAGAGTAAGAGGCGCAGGGAGTGAGTACGTACGTAAAAGGGCATACACAGTACGAAAATCGAACATGATGAAAAATATGGGCTAATGGAGACTCCTTACTCTAGGGGATTGAGTAGGGATTCGATTCTCTAGCCTCAGCAGCATTGCTCATAATTGAAACTCCACTTTGTCTACCGTACCATCTTTTTTGAAGTCTTTGTGTTTCCATATATAAACTTTAAATTGATTTTTACTCATCATTTTTTTACTATTTGAGGGTTCTAGGATTCTGCTTTGACAGGTATCCAATATAGTTTGAAAGTAATAGAAATGCTAATTTCATAATCAGTTGATAGTTTGAAACATAATAATGGTCAAACTTTAGAAAGTTTGATCACACAGATCTCATGTACACATCCAGAAAATTTTGAAACAACACGTAGAAAAAATGGAATGAGTATAGACTTTCTTGGGAGACATGTATTGATATACGTACTACACATTTTGTAGGGTAGGATGTTGATCCAACCAGAAAATTAAGTGGCATAAACCTAAGTGGTCCCTAACATGTTTGTTTTAGACAGTTGATGAAGTTTATAGTCGAGGCAAGATGCACATTAAGAATGCCCTAATTAAAAGGTGTGTTCGTGTCCCCCACAAAACCTTTTCAATGCAATATTATGCCTGGAAATTTCGGTTAAACGGATGGATCAATGTGAATGCATATATGCCAGCCATGAGGACCATGTTTTTTCGCGAACGTGCAAAGTACGTTTTTTCATTAAGAGGAAAGCAGAACAATTACAATGATCTTGGTAAGCCTAAGCTAACCAAGACACCACACCAAACAACAAAAACTTTAATGTACATCCCAGACTTGCGACTCTAGCGACGACAGCTGAAATAAGCGACATGCACGGCTACAGAGACCACACACATTCCTAAAGAAAAAAAATCTGTGAATCCATAAAACTACGTATAAGCGACCGAGCAGCTCGAGCGCCCACAAACACAGGGCTTCAGATCACCTCCATCGCGGTAGGGGTGTCTGCCGCCTCCTCCCATTCCATGCCAGGGAACAGCTCTGAGAGCGCGGAGAATTTAGACTCCGAGACCGGCCCCTCGAAGGACCTACAGTAAGCGACGACGGCATCAACACCAATAGGCTCATCCGTATTATCCTGACCAAGCTTCTTAATCAAAACATTCCGCGCCTGTTGTTCGGCATTTGAGGCCCTGAACCTCCTTTTTTCCGCCAACCTGACACTCCTGCGAGTTGGTGGCAAAGGCGGCATGGAAGTTCGGAGTATGGGAGCAGCATCAATGACCGGAGTTTGTAATGGGAGGCGAATCGAATTAGCAAAGGCCACCACAAGAACATATGGTGAGACCGGCTCAGCCTGCATCAACGAGTCGTTACTGACATTAGGACGTGGAGATCTCTCAGCATCATCACCCAAGTCATCAGCTGAGGCCACGCCAGCCTGCTCCACCAGTCCAACATCGTCAGTACTACAAGCAAAGGGTTTATTCATTTTTCAGGTGGGGCAAGTGCTACTTTGTATGCCGCATCGTCATTTGTTTTGTATTTTTTTTAAGCAGAAAGTAATATCTCACTCTATGATAAGGCATTATTCCCTTGCAGTTAGCAGAAATAGTCCAAAAGTGCAAATACCCCCACAGCTAATGCTATGCATGAGAGGGACCTTGCAGCTAGCAGCGTCCAATGGTGTGGCAGCTTCCAGAACCACACGCAGGGCACCCACCGAGATTCCGCCACGTGCGTGCGGGTGAGGCAGGGCGCGCGCACGGTCGGCCAGAGAAAATCATTGCGCAATGATGCCGCTGTGATTGGCGAGTCGAGGTAAATAAAAACAGGTCAAAGCCTGGGGATTTGGAGCAAAGTGAAGCGAAAATCACTCTGACAATGCTTCTTGGAAGCAGCAGTAATTAAATTTCATTCATGCATGGCCATGGATGAGAGAAGAAGAGGATGGTCAGAGGAGAGGAGAATGAAACTACTGGGCTGGGACTGGGAGGAAGGGGATGGAGGGCAAGATTCCCGGGGGGTGCTGCTCATCACGTGAGCGGCAGATGCGGTCACGTGACCCTGGCTTGGCGGAGTAAAATGAGACCGGCCACTACAGTAGCAGGGAGCAGTACGACGACTATTGTGTGATGCTGACACTTGGTCAAGTGTCAATCTCATCAAAGTCTAATTAATTCGCTGCCTGCTGCCTGCAGGTCAGCTGGCGATTAGCTAGCTTGTCGATCTGGATTAGTTAACAATTCGCAGCAGCAGCGAGCCCTATGAGGTCAGGGGTAGTTTTATCCGACCAAGACATTCGCTTGCAGCCAGCATCAAGTGGAGCATTGATATATATACTACTATACTGTATAAACTATTTTAGCTGGTCTGGGACGCAAAATATTCTCCTTGTTTGCTAGCAACAATGTCAAAGGGCATGCAGCCACACATCCATAGACTGCTCCAGTCTGTACCACAGAGTGAGTATGAAGAAAAGGACACTTCTATTGTGTTGGACTGATTTGATTTAGTTAATCAAGCTGTTTCTTTAGATCATTCCGATTCCCAAAACGATACCATTAATTTGTAACTAGCTACAGAGACTATATATTATTATCTCTGGAACAAATTAAAAACAATAATGCACCTGGCCACATTCAGATTCAGGAGAGAGGGAGCATCATTCTACCTGTTAATGCCTGACGTTTTAAAAAGACGATGTGTGTTTTGCAGAGCAAAGTAATGTGCAGGTAGGTAGCCCCACCCCCAGCTAGCAGGGACGGTTGCCTTGAGATGCATGCAAGGGACAGATACAGTATAGAGGTGTGGGATCGATCGATCGTCAGAGGAAGAATTAAGACGCACGCACGAGAGAGACAGAAAGAAGAAGCTTCGAGGTAACAGGCAACATGGGTGTGGAGTGTAATCCTTGAAGCGACCAGCGTAGTGATGCTCCATCAGCTACTTGGATCCTACAGTATATGCAAGCTTTGCAAGGCACGTGAGGTCAATGACAGCTTAATCATGTATGGTGCGTGGTTCCAGCGAGCAGGAACATTTTGGAGCATGGAATGCTCCGTAGATTCTGCACCATTCCCTTTGACTTGCCGCTCCGATGATCCTCAGCTCGATATACAGTAGGTCGTCTTTTCTGTCTCAAGCTAGGCCTCTACTCCTCCCTAAACATTCTTGGGGTCACGTGGGCCCCACTCCATCAGGGTACGGCCGGTGAACATCCGAGCACAAGCACGACTAACCTCTCAATCGATCACCACACCTTGCGATGCTCGATGAAGAACAACAGTGAGACAGTGATCAGTGAGTCCCAGTCCCAGTTGTTGGGCGGCCCTGCTGTGTGTGTTTTGTCCCTAAATAATGCATCACTTGGAAAACCGGAAGGGGAGCTTGGCTTGCCAATGTGCAGGAATTAGTAGCTGTATGTAGGTACAGCGGTTTGGGCGAGATCGATCCCTTTGCAAGAGAAGAGCGGCGCCGGCGAAGAATTAATCAAAAATCCCTCCAGCAGCTGCGCTGCCACAATTACCACGATCGATTGATCGATCGAGATACCCATGTTACTAGCTTTCTCTCTGACAGCGAGTGGCGTTGCCAACAGTTTTCAAATTAGACCATCTTGTCATTTTCAGCCCTCGTCGATCGGTTTTCTAAAACAGGGTAGTACGTAGTGAGTAGTGAATTGGGATCAATTAGCTAGGCGAGAGTTCCGTTGTAACCTTATTAGCATCGAGGATCACTAGCTCGATCGATCGAACGAACAATTTAACGTACCTGATTCTTTCTCGTACTTTCAGTTAATTCACAGTTTCACTTAACTGTACATATAGTCATGTACACGACAACTCACTGCTTGCACTACCAAGCAACTATCTATAGACATGCGCGCGAATAAGTTCCTGAGCTCAAGGTGGTACGGTACGGTGGTCCATAGAAGCAAAGCTAAGGGTGGTTAGCCCGAAATTGGCAGCATGCGCCTGACGCCTTGACGCCCTGACAACCCAGGCCCAATCTCAAACATAGATTTATTTAACTTTACATGTGGAGAAGACACTGTACGTTTGTACGAACCCATCAGGCGGTTTGGCTAGGAAAACATCTATACTTGCTACATTTTTTCTAGCTAGACGATCGAAATCCCGGGGCCTGGTCTGCTAACAGTCAACCTTTTCTTTGGTCAAACGCACACGCTCAGCTCTACTTGTATTGGCTCTCTCCCTCTCTCTCCCTCTCTCTCTACTAGGTTATTGTACTGGGAAACATCACCTACCAAATTAACATAGGGAGTACAGAGGACAATGGTACCATCTAGAGTACATTATTAAGTCTTTATCGCATTCTACTTCATCCCTCCCCTCCCATTTCTCCCCAAGCTCTAGATGATGCTCTTGGGGGGGCATGTTTAGCATATATAGATCTAGCTGCGGGAGCTGGTGGTATGACTAGCTACGGGAAATATACGGAGCTTAAGGCGTGGCTGTACAAAATTAAGGCCTTTAATTAGATGCATAATTTTATTTCCATTTTAAATTTAGTATAACTAGTCTATCAATCCGTGCTCTTGTACAGGTTAGAGTCTTAGAGGTATTATGTGTTATAGTACAATATATATAGATCTAGTTTTATATTTAGTTTTTTATAATAGCATATCTTGTTATTTTAGATGTATGTTTGATTATTGATTATGTAATCTTTGATACGATTGCAAAAGTAGCTAATTTTAATATAAATTTGAGGGTACATTTACATTATACTATCAGTCATAATAGCAAAAGTGAACAATTTAGATATAAATTAGAGGGGCTATTTGATATTATCCATCATAATAGCAAATGTGAGCAATTAGGTATAAATTTAGGGTGTTATTTCATATTTTGTTTCATAATGGCAAATTGGGTAATTAATATGTAGTTATGGATGTTACTTAATATTGTTTTCATAATGGCAGAGATGGGTAATTACAAAGAAAACAAATCTAATCGCTATTAAGATTCCAATCTGCCAATGGAAGATAGGATATTTCTGATTATTGTGAGAATTTCTATGATTTTTTCTTTTCTTACCGCATCTTCTAACGATTAATAAAGACGAAAAGAGTCTCTAATTAGTGATAGTAAGATTACTAGAAAGGTTTCTAGCATCTTTATCAAAAAATTTATAGGATTATTTAGTATGGTAAATTTGTAAATGGAAAAATCTGACAAAAATAGAGGGTAAATTTAGTAAGGTAAATTTATAAATGGGAAAAATCTGACAAAAATATAGGATAAATTTGAAAATGTGCAAAAAAAGAAGAAAAAATTGTTTTCATTCAGAGTTGAACTCAAAACCTTTCATAATGATAGAGGTGGGTAATTCCTTAAAAATAGATTTAATGACGGTTAATATTCCAATCTGCCAATTGATGATCTCGGATGTTTCTGATTATTGTGAGAATTTCTAGAATTTCATATTTTTTCTTAGAGCTTCTCGTGAGGATTAACGTGGAGGCTAAAAAAACCACTAATTAGTAATATTAAGATTCTAAACCACTTTAATTTAGTCTACAAACTTCAGTCCAGCGTTAAGCTAAAATCGATAGCTATGGCAAACAAGCCCTTAATTGGTACATCCATGAAACTGCAGTATAACAGCATGCATTTTGCACGACGACCTACTTGTAATTAAGTTGACGTGTTTTGCAGTGGATATGGAAAAGTACCCGCCGGTACTAGGAAATACCTCTCCTGTTAAATTTTTATCGACTGTTACAAAAATAAGGACTTTAGTAAATTTAAAAAAAGGAAATTTGTACATGTCTCACATATTTAGTACCAGTCCTACACTATTTGGTACTGTCTGATACTTTTTTTTTGGTACCGCTTATTTTTAAACTTGTGGATCTCGCTCGATGAACAGCTCTCAACTTTTTCAAACACTTAACTTATAAATTAAGTTAATTATGCCATGTGCGACGTCTTCATACGCAATGAACTCGCACACCAGCAACAATGCTGGCTTGATTAATTGTCAACATTCCTCCATATATTCTCTAACCAATGAAGTAAAGTGGATCATATATTCCTGGAGATGTTCTTTGAAATTTCCTTCTTGGCGTAAGCATGTGAGCAAAGTGCAGAAGAAAGAGGACTGAGGGGGAGGTCAGTGACCACGCATACCCCCCACAAATCAATTACAAGAAGAAGGGGTCCATCTTATAAAAGCAGGGTAGCTAGTACACAAGGCGCGGGTGGAGGCGTGGGCAGGGCAGGCAATGCAAGGGGGAAGAAAGGACGAACAGTATATGGCATAAATGGCGCTCGATGGTCCACCCATCGGCAGGGCAGGCAGCTAAGCCGGTGTGGCAGTCGCCCATCACTTTTAACTCTCCTCGCGCTCCCTGCTGCTCCTGCATCTGCATGCAGAATTGCAGATGATCCGATCCTCCTCCATCCGTCGTCCGTCCCCAGCCCATCGCCGTCGTGCTCAGCTCATGCATGGCCTAAAAGCTCATCATGCATGCAGCGCGATGCGAAATTTATTTATGGGTGCCCTGCTGATGGTCGATGGCATTCATTCACTCAACCATTCACTTTGTTTCTGGTCCATGATCCATGCGTCGTCGTCTCGTCCATCCCCATGGATGAATGCATGCCCTGCACAGACACACACACACACAAACACACGAGGCCTAGCAAAGCCAGCCTAGTCTAGGCTAGCTAGGGCGTGTGTGTGGGGCAGGGGGAGAGGACGTATGTACTGCGATACGATGGCTAGCTCGGTTCAGACAAACTGTTTGCGGCTGTGTTTAGATCCAAACTTTCCCCCAAATTCTACTTTGAAAAAAAGATTCCCCATTACATCAAAAATGCCGGCACATGCATGGAGTACTAAATGTAGATGAAATAAAAAAATAATTGTACAGTTTAGATGTACTTTGCGAGACGAATCTTTTGAGCCTAGTTAGGCCATGGTAGGATAATATTTACCAAAAAAAACGAAAAATGCTACAATGCTTTTCAGTTCAGAACAGTGCCAGTTTTCAGCGATCTAAACACACCCAAAGAACCGCTGGAGATAGGTGCTGCATCATGCATGGTTTCCCATTGTATATGTTAATGGCGCAGTGTGTTTCTAGAAAGTTCGTTACTGGCACGTACTATATCCAAGTAGGATAGGCTTTATTTTAATTGAATACTTCAATATAATGGACCTGCAAATTAATCTTCATGATCAAGACACGCTAACTATCCACCTTGTACCCTCTAACAACAATATATATGTTAGATATACCAACCAATCCACCCGTGCAAAGCACGAGCTAGTATGAAACATAAATATCAGAAATTTGTATATGTATTTGAATTTAAGACTCACAATTAATCAAAATTGCTGTTATCTAATATCTCTCATATAGTTATATGCTCGTATTTTAGTAGAACACACACATAACATGCTTTAGATAGTTGACATTTATATTTTATAATGGTATAACAGTAATTAATATATAATTCAGGGTGTGCTTCAAATTATTTTTCATATGGCACAAAAGTTAATTTATATGTTAATTAGGGATACTTTAATAATTGATATTTTATAATGTGATAATAAGTAATTTATGTGTAAATTTAGGGTTGCTTTAATTCATATTTTACAACAGGTGTGTAATTTATATGTAAAATTTGGGGTTATTCTAATTGAGATCTCATAATGTCATGATGGGTAATTTATATGTAAATTTAGAGGTTACTTTAATTCATCTTTCATGGTGGCATGGGTAATTTATATTTAAATTTAGGGTTACTTGAATTGGTCTTGCCTTATGGCATGGTTGGTAACTTATATACAAATTTAGGGTTCACCATAATTGATCTTTCACAATGGCATGGCGAGTAATTTTTTTTAAAAATATAATATATCCAATGGGTAGTATCATCATAGGCTAATTGATAGACATGTCTAGTAAATAGTGCTTCTTTTATAAACATCTAATTCATAATAGCAAGATTTTGTTTTTAAAAATATATCAACAATGTAAATTAAAAATGAATTAAAGTAAACCCCTATATCTACTTTAAAACTCTATAATTTCCCATTATGAAAGATAATTTAAAGTCTTTATAAATTTACTATATAGAATCCAAATCGCCAAGGTACTAGCCATTATGAACTATATTTTATTATAATTTCTTAAATCCAAATCGCTCACATTTGCAATTATATATATATATTAACACGTCTTGTGCCAAGCACGGGATAGCATAAAACATTAATATTATAAATTTTTATATTAATTTAAGATCACAATTAATCAAAAATTTTATTATTATTATTTCCATATATATTCATAACTTAATTGAACGTCTGTATATACATGATTTTTTATCTTATTTATCTATTATAGACTCTACATAATAAATATTTATATTTTATAATGGTATAGTGATAATTTATATGCAAATTTAGAGGATATCTTTGATTTATTTTTATATAACTTAACCTATATTTACAATAGCATGATGAGTAATCTATATTCTAGTTTTAAGATTAAATAAATTCAACTTTCATGATGGCATGGTGGATGATTTGTATGCAAATTTATGGTAATTTATATGAAAATTTAGAAATTATTTTAATGGTCTTTTATAATGGCATGGTGGATAATTTATATAGAATTTAATGAGATTATTTTAATGGTCTTTTATAATGGCATAGTGGGTAATTTATATAAAAATTTAGGAACATTTACTCCCATGAAGAAAATAGATAAACACAAAGTATGTCGATGTATATATGTCTGGCCATCCAAATAAAGTGAGGGTCTCAGTCGGGCACCGATCTGACAAATCACAAATGTACGAGTGACATGTGTCTTATAACATTTTTACCAAGGCAAGCTACAAAATCGATTACCAAGAAATTGTGTAGTACGTACCTTGGTGTGCACTGGTCGCGTACCTGCATCTGATCCCCGTGTGTACAGTGGCACACGCCGCAGTAGGCGGAGTCCCGCCGGCCGGCCTCCCGCGTCGCACCATCTCTCTCGGGAACACACACATGCTCCTACACGATGTGCAGCAATTCTGAGGTCAAGCTATCGACACATTTATCACTCTCTTGATTAATAGGGGCCGGTCGTCGTCGTCTCAGCTCCGGCCAGACACTGCAGGTATACACATGCATTGCATGGCCTGCTCTCTCTAGGGTACATGCGGCTGTACATAGGGGCCTCGATCAAAGAGACATGTGGTTATTCCCTCTCTCTCTCTCTCTCTCTCTCTCTCTCTCTCTCTCTCACCAGTCAGACAGTTTCCTTGGAAATTTGCAAGACGGTTGGCCGAGCATTCAATCCCCCTGCCTGTATCAACATTTATAATATAATCTTCGATCCTGTGGAATCTTGCACACTTGTAGAGAGATGAGTTGATCAGAGTTAATCCCTTGACAATCCAGGAAACAGTAATTCTTCGTTAACGTAACGTAAGAACCAGATATTGGTGATGATCTTTGCTAAAACCGATCTTGTCTGTGCCTTTTTTCTTTCACGCTGACAGTGTGTTCCCCTCTCGCAATCAATATCCTAGACATGTCTATAGAGGAAATATACCAGCGCTGCATGAAAAAACTAGTTACTATAGGGCGGATTTGGTTCGTGTACTAACCTAGATTAGGCTAGTTTGTATATCAAAACCAGGTTAGACAAAGCCAGGCCAAACTCATGCAACATGATTTTTTTTTTTTTTTGCTTGTTTGCATCAACAATTTTTCTCCACTTTGGAGATAGTGCCCAAAACTTTACACCGTGGGTGGGATCGTATATTGTGGAGAATACTAACTCTTTCAAAAGTGGAGATGGATAATATTGAATAATTTGCTTGTTTCTATGATGATGGACATGGATTCTCTGATGTATTAGGGACGAACTTTTAATGTGTAGGGTATAATTTGTGTTAAATGTATTATTAAATATTTTAAGTGATATGCTAGATATGAATTATGTGGTGATGTGGTATAATGTTATTTATTATATGGTTGTTTTGAATTCAAACTAGAAAGGCGATATTCATTCTTGGGTGCTTCTTCAAAATTCGTCTGTCAATGGAGAGCTGATGGATTTCCATTTAAAGACGAAACAAAATTCAATAGATTTTTGTTTGACCGATGAATACTTACACGTGCCAAATGTCTTGGAAATCTTGATCCATGTGGTCTAACGAATCGAATTTGGTTGGCCTCGCCCTAAGTTTGTCACCATACATGCTTGAAATTTGTCAACGAAATGAATTGTGATTGTCATCATGTATTACTTCATTGAGAAGCCGAGGGAAATAGCTTAAGTTCGTCAAGAAATAGCCAATGAAAAGTTACCTGATCCTTGTCGTGTAAGTTGCCCAGGGGTTGGTTACTTAAACTTATTTTGATATTTAGGGTGATATTTAGGGTGATATTTATGGGTTGGCCATCGGGTCAGCGGATGGCGACGACTGCAGTGGTGTTTCCGCTCACTCTTGCGCCTGTGAGATCGGGTCCCTCAGGTGGTGTCAGGCTAGAGTTTGACAGCGGATAGGTCACGTTGGCTTCCATGCCGTCCCCCAGGACCTCTTTTATATGTCGCACTGTGACTGGGGGCCACAACCAGAAGAGAAGGTCGTGCCCCTGATCAGGGCACGGGATCCTCTTAGACTCGGTCTCATGACCGTTCGAGATCAAATATAACAGTTACTGTTTGCCTACACGGCCGTGTAGACCGTTTACATACCGTGTAAATGCTACACAGTAGGTAGACCGTGTAGGCCGTTTAATCCGTATAATCCTGTTTAATCTATTTTTCAGGCCATTTAATCACTCGTGTAGTCCGATTAAACGCTAAACGGAAGCTAACCAACTGTTTACCGTTCAGCGTTTAGGATAACACTTACCATATGGCACTTGGAATCATGTGAGCTAGGTGGTCAGAAAACTAGGCCCATATATTGTAAGATGCCAACAGGAACCTAGGAGATGCGACCACTACTTTTGCTGCAAGATTCAAAAATTACAATCTTTTATTTCTTTTTTCATTATGGATTACGGATAAAACCAGTATATATAGGAGTGCATTGACCGCACCAATCAATGAATGATCTATTGTTTTGTTTGTTGGAAAATCTCAGGCCAATATCGTAATTGGATTGAGCTCACCAAATCTAATCTAAATAAATCTAATACATGTATATCTAGTTGCTATGATCAACGATAGCTCTAAGGCCATTGAATTCGGCCCCGGGCTTAGAAGGGTAACCCCCCCTCCCCACCTCATGATTTATTCATGAATTTTACCCATACCGATTTATCGACAGCTCTAGATATACCGAAAGCACGTCTCCATGTCCTCTTTTTTCTTGCTGCAGATATACATTAGCTAGGTTCTTCATCCACCAAGAGCGTATAGCCCCCGATCTGGTGCAGAATCTGGTGCTCCATCAAGTCTACTTCATCTATGTTGCACTAGTCTAGCAACCTGTGCTTTTGCACGGGTTAGAGGCTTATATGTATTATGTGTTATAGTACAACATATATAGATACATTTTTATACTTATAATAGCATATCTTGCTACTTTATATGTTTGCTTAATTGATTTAGATAATATTTGATCGATTGCAAAAGTAGATGATTTTAATATAAATTTGAGGGGTTACTTTCATGATACTATTAGTCATAATAACTAAGGTGAACCAATTTAGATATAAATTGGTGGTGCTATTTTGTATTATCCATCACAATAGCAAATGTGGTCATTTAGGTATAAATTTAGGGTGTTATTTTATATTTTCTTTCATAATGGCAGAGTGGGTAATTAATATATAGTTTTAGGGGTTATTTAATATTATTTTTATAATGGGAAAGGTGGGTGGTTATTTAGAAAACAGATGTAATGGCTATTAAGATTCCAACATGTCAATTGATGATCAGATGTTTTTGATTATTACGAGAATTTCTATGATTTTATTTTTTAGCGCATCTTGTGAGGATTGACGTGAAAACTTAAAAAAGAGTCTACCATTAGTAATAGTAAGATTAGTCACAAAATATCTGTTTAATAGAAAGTTTTCTAGCATCTTTAATAGAAAAAAACGGACAAAAACTGAAGGTAAATTTGAAAATGGGAAAAAACTAAAAAAAAGGTATTTGCTTTCGTTGAGAGTTGAACTCAAGACCTTTCATAATGGCAGAGGTGGGTAATTATTTAGAAAACAGATCTAGTGACTATCAATATTCCAATATGTCAATTGATGGTCGGATGTTTCTGATTATTGTGAGAATTTCTAGGATTTATTTTTTTTCCTAGCGCGCTTTGAAAGTAGTGTTTCTTTTAGATCCTTCAATTAGTAATAGTAAGATATGCAATGAGTATTGGTTCATTTCCAAAGATCAGTCTTCTGAATTTAATTAAGGATTGGTGGTAAGATTAGATCCTGGCTTGATTAGATTAGTTTCCCCTGACATATAATTTTAACATTATTATTATATATTGTGGTACTCCGCGTCATCTCTTATGCTCACTTAATAAATATTGCACAGCCCGTGCAAATGCTTTTGTACCTGACCACTACCTACTAACCTACTTGGCCCGCATATATTTAAGCAATGAGTACAGCATACTGAGGATGATTTTAGACTCGAATGTGAAGAATGCATGAGTATTTAGTATCCTCTCTCTCTCTCTCAGCTTTCATATTTTAGTATCATCTTCAACGAGGTGTAAAGTTCATCAGACATGACTGAATGGACGTTTCAGTGGGAGCTTCAATTCACAGCCACCACCACGTACTATGTCAGCATGGCCCATACATATTACTGTTTGTACACATTATTTGTGTAGGCAATATAATTAATAGAATCGGAGCGAGGTTGCTCATGGTTACAGACATGACAAGCTACTAGGTAGACCTTATCAGCATGAAGACCACACCCAGCCATATATATCTCACTATCTGGCTCTGAGTTGCATTGTGACTGATGAGATCATACTGGGACTCTGGGAGTACCACAGATGCACGACGGACAGAGGATCCAGCCACACCCACCCACACACACATGCATGCATCCATCCACAGTGGGCCACCACACGTCAGGTGGACGATCGAGTGGGACCAGGGAAGGAGGCATGTAGCATAAAGATGCATGCTACTAATAAAGGAGAAGCAAGACTGGATGGGGAAGTTTGCATTGGAGGAATTTTAACTCCCCATATGGCCCAAGTCTTTTCAGCTGTATAGCCTTTCATCACTTTGGGCCCTGTTTAGATCTAAAAAGTTTCTCCCAAATTCTACTGTGAAAAAAAAGATTCCCCATCACATCAAAATATCGGCACATGCATGGAGTACTAAATGTAGATAAAATAAAAAAAATAATTGCACAGTTTAGATGTACTTTGCGAGACGAATCTTTTGAGCCTAGTTAGGCCATAATAGGACAATATTTACCACAAACAAACAAAAAGTGCTACAGTGCTTTTCCGTTCAGAACAGTGCCAGTTTTCAGGATCTAAACACACCCTTGGTATATATATCTAAAGTCCATGCATGGATCTGTCTTTGATGTTGATGGAGAGATGGAGTCATGGAGAGGAGCAAAAGCAAAGCGCTGTGTTCTCTGCTAGGTAGTGTAAGAGGCGGCAAGCAAAGAATATATTCTCATTCCCATTCCACCCCTACACGTCGTGGCTAGCCATGCATTGAGATGGTGCCACTTACGTGGGCATGCAGGACACGACCAGGCTTTCCCTATTCCATCCTATCTGAAGTCTGAACACAAATCCGGCGGCGCTACTTTGAATGAAGCTATAGACGCCATACACTAACTTTGTGTCACATGCATGCATTCATATATGCATAGATGGCCAGGCCTTTTGGGATGTTCGATCCATGCATATGGTGTGTGTGGCAGCAATGCAAATATGCAGTGCAGTGCAGTGCAGCTGATCAGCGCGGGGCGGGTGGATGGATGCTCGTCCAACAGATTATATATTCTCGTCGTCTGTTTCGAGCTTCTCTCTACCTACAGTGTAGATAGAATGTCTTCATTTTCCTATAAACGATGTTTTTGCTGCACACGGAGTACTACAGTATACTATATGTCAATACAAATTAATCACTGATGCCTGCTGCTTTTGATATTGAGAGGGCGATATGATAGGGTATGGTACCAATGGCATAAAAGTGAGTCGATGATGGTCAATGGTCATGTTTATTCCAAAATTAAACGACACTTTTAGACTTTTAAAAGAGCGAGAGATTCGCTAGATATATAGACTAGATAATATATGCCGGTCTCCTTGGGAGTTGTCGGTACGTAGCTGCTACTCCTAGGAGGCAAAGTCAACAGAAAAAAAGAAGATCAATTTGCATCTGATTAAGAGAACCCACGGTGTATATGTACAGTACTCGTACTATCTCGGAATACTAGGTAGCTCCAAAACGACACATCGTAGTATCTGCTAACAGTACTAGTCTCGAACTATAAATAGTACTAGTACCCAAATAATAGGTTCCTTGTGCCGCCGCTAATATTCATCCTGACCAACCAACCTGTTAACCTACCTACTCCTGGAGAGAGATTAAGAAGAATTAGATGAGGAGGATCAGAAACAAGTACGTACGGCGAGGAGCACACAGGGAACATCCCAGCTAGAGCTAGGGCCGGGACTAGTGTGCAGTGCATGCATGGTGGTGGTCAAAGCTCGATCAAAAGGCATCGACGACATTAGGAATAGTAGTAACAGTGGGCACACACAGTATAAAACAACGTTGCCCAAGCAAGACGGGGATGGCAAGGGAGCAGGCCAAGTGCTGAAAGAAAAGAGGGCCAGCCACGGACGGAGCGGAGAGGAGACGACGAGTGTAGGGTCTGATTGGTTGCTCGTATTACGCTAGCCTGCATAGGATTCGTATGCAGGCCTAGGTTGGGCAGGCCTTGGCTGTGCAAGCGGTGTTGTTTGGTTGTCTGTGCTATTGTGGACTAGCTAGTTTTAGTTGTGTTTGGTTGTCTATGGCCCAGTCTTTGAATTAGTTAGCTTCTGTTTGGTTGGCACGCTTGCTAGGATTGACGGTTGGAGGCAGTTAGGGGTGTGTAACAGCTATTTTTGGTGACCTTGCAGCATTGTTCCAGGTTCTTTTCAGTTTTTTCATGCAAATCAATGTTCCAAATGAAATAAGAGTACTAATTTTACAGTCATACCATTAATTAACACTTGGACCCACAAATGATGGTTATACTTAGAACTACAATGACAATAAATTGGAGCACAATGACTACATCTTTCCATGACAAGAGCTTCACAAATTTCTTGGGACTTTTCGGTTCAATATGCTCCATCTTCACTTCTGCGATAGAGTTTTCATCACAGCAATATGCATGAAAGGCATGAAATGCTTCTATCTCAGTCTGGTACTTAAGGAATGATGCATTTCGAAACCCTGTTACTTGATCTTGGCACCTAGGCCAATCAGCATACACCCCAGGTTTGCGGCCCCGAAACACAACATACCAAGCCATCCCTAAAGCTGAAAAGGCAATGATATAAATAGTTTGCCTCAGATTTTGATGGATCCATCATAGACAGAGCAAAAACAGGCAGTCAAATGGACAAATAGCAAGGTAAAAAGACTCACAGAAACACGACAGCAACAAGAACTAGGAAGAAGCATCAGTTCCATAATAGTAATGGCAGGTTGAAAGAGAACAGTACGAAATGCTCTTTTTAACAGTCTCAGGATTTCCATCTCTTACTCATCATAGGCCAATTGTCCAAACAGAAACCCCAGAATAATTTAAGATCCAATATAAAACCAACAAAACAGCAACTGAGAGCATAACAGCAGTTCACTATTCATACCAACAGAATAGAACAGGAGTGCATCACAACATTCCAACAAGTTCAGCTAAGATGAAAGAATATTACATGGCCTCTAGAGCGATTCACATCACCATGAAAGCAGTTCAAAGTTTTCTGCATCAACCACCAATGTTGTAATCTAAAGCAAATGCAAAAGGAGTAGGGCTTGGAAAACCCCACTGTTAGCCTACACTAGCAGTTAGCTTGGTGCACAACATGTAGACACCAGGAGAGACCTTGCATCAGGCTCTCTTCGATAGGCATCAAAAAGTTAGGGTGGTTAGGCCATGAATAGACAACCAGATGCACCTGGGAACTCAAATGTAGTAGGCCTTGGACAGAAAGGTCCTAAGCCACAGATCCCTGTCCTCTAGAGTCATGTCCATAAACATGAGTCCAGTGGCCTTGTTTTCAGTCAGATGGTTAAGAGCAACCATGAGGGCCTCTCTAGGAAACACGGGCATGTCCATGACAGCATGGTAAAGCCCTGGTGCTGGCCCATTGTGGTTGCTAGCATTGACAGCAGCAACAAAACCCCATACTGCTTCAGTTAGGCCACTCATCATTGCAGCTTCATTGTCCTGAGCCCTCTCCTTGTCCCTCTTCCTCTTGCCCAAGTGTGAACTTTCAGCCTTAGGTTTGGTTTCAGGCAGCTCAGAGCTCTTTCCTTTGTCCTTAACACCCTGACTGTAGTCACCCTCAAGGTCCACCAAGTTCTCCAGATCAATTGGCTGCCCAAGGGGTTCAGAGGAGCCCATAGCAAATCTACCTGTGGCCACTCCACTACCAAATATGGTTTCCATGGCTGAGTAGTTAGCAAGTGGTGTGTTAAGAAATTCTGCATCCCTAGCATGGGCCTACAAGAAAGACATCACATAAATAACTGTACAGTTAGTGGAAAGCATGTTTTGAAGACTCAAAAGATGGACAGCTAGTGGGATTTTCACCTGACAGTGGCCTTTGTAATGCTCATCCTCAAGGGTGATCATGAAGTTCTCTGCATCCCACAAAGCCCCACTAAGTTCTTTCAGCTGGCTGATTTTAACCCACTTTGCACGCCACTTCCTCAAGTGATTGTACACTTGGTTACCAGCAATGTCCCTCCCAGTGAACTCAGATAAGTCTCTGGCAACTGAGTTCAGGTGCACATCCTTGAAACCCTTATCACACCTTAGGCCATCCTCACACAGGGACACAAAGCGGCGCAGGACAAACCCAGACATGGCTGGAGTCCAGAAGAGCCTAGGTACAACACCACCACCAGCAAGTTGTCCCTCTGCACCCTCAACCCCCTCAGCCCCCTCAGCCACAGGGTCATGGTTAGGGTTTTGGTTGCCCTCAGCCATGGTTTCTAGGTTTGGACATGGAAGACAAAATGCAATTAGGCTCAGAGTAAGATGACATGTAGGATGCAGTAAGAAATGTGAAGAGTAAAGGAACAAGCATCATTGCTAGGTTGCATGGTCTCAGACAATACAGAGTCATCAAGGAATACAAACTAGAATATATTACATAGTCCAAGCAAATGGATAATGAATGGTTCAGCAGACAAGTACTACATGATTAGGATAAGTATTACATCACTCATCATCACAACAGCAGCATGCACTAAGCCCTGTTAGAACCCCTAGCAGCCCACATCTGCTCAGCCATCTGAACCCTCAAGGCAGCCCATGAGGCATTGTCTGTAGAACTATCCCCTGTGCCTTCTTCATCCACTGGATTAGCTGTCCAGCTACCCTCAGAAGGGACATGTTCATCATGGCCATGTCTAAGTATCCAATTGTGAAGGATACAACATGCTAGCACTAATTTCACTTGGGTCTTGTAAGGGTGGAAGGGCTTGTTGTACAGGATTTTGAACCTGTTCTTTAAAGCTCCAAATGCCCTTTCAACAGTCACCCTAAGGGAAGAGTGCCTTAGGTTGAAAAGTTCTTTTGGTGTTTGAGGCCTCCTAGTACCAAATTCTCTGAGGTGGTACCTTGTGGCTCTGAAAGGGGGCAAGAACCCAGGCTTGCAAGCATACCCAGCATCTACAAGGTAGTATTTACCTATATGGTCATAGCAAGGTCAGGTCAGAACGATGACATTGTGTGGACATAGTTCAGTTCAGACATGTGCAAGCTATAAGTTACCTTGTGGAACACTAAGACCATCATTTCTCTCAATGGCATCTGCAAGGATCAGTGCATCATGGGCTGACCCTTCCCAGCCAGCCAGGACATAAGTGAATCTGAGATCAAAGTCTACAGCTGCTAGCACATTCTGAGTAGTTGTGTGTTTCCTTCCTAAGAAAGCTGCTTTGTTTGCTGCTGGAACTCTTGCTAGCACATGAGTGCCATCTATAGCCCCAATGCAGTCCTACACATACAAGTCCTATTAGAATCATGGAAATTTGACATGGCTGACTAATGGCACTAAGGAAAGTGCAATGACATGGCCAACTAACCTTAAAAAAGGGATTCCACCGACTGCTGTGCAAAATCTTGGTAGGGATGTTTGTTGAAGGTGGCTGAATCATGTCAGTTCTAAGTTCACCAACTGCATACAATACTTCTTGGAATATTCGGCTTATAGTTTCTATAGATCTCCTGAAAGTGAGGCCTATCACCCTGAACCGTTGGTTGTGACCCACCACATGAAGGAACATTGCTACTTGCTCCTCTATGACCATGTGCACACTATCCCTCAGCAAGCCTCTAGTGCGGAACAGGTCACAAAGCTGGAAAAAGGGCTCCCTCTTCATTCTCAGTAGGTCTACACACCTAGTATCATCAGTCTCGTAAATGAACCTCAGATTGTTTTGCCTCTCCGCATCTCTCGCGGCCATAGGAGCATAAGACAAACGAGGTGCCATCAAAGAACGACGCCTAAACCGAACAGTAACCCATGCAACAACAATGACCACTAGAGCTGCGCCTCTCTCAATGAGCCGCTGGCGACGGTCAGAAGGATCCATGCTATATCATACAAGAATGGAGGATTAGAGAACTAGTGCTAGGTCCTGCTATTGCTCAGAGAAAATTTATAATAGCAAAGCACGGCTGCGACAGCAATATGATGCGCCCCCCAGTGCTTGTTAATCCACATTGCAAGTACTTGTCATTGCAAAACCAACATTTTCCATTTACCCTAAACATGTAATATATACCAGATGTTCCACATATGACAACCAAAACATCATCACAGCCCAAACAATCCTAGCTCAGAAACAAATCCCCAACAACAACAATCAAAATCGGAGGGAAAAGACCTCCGATTCAGATCCTAGATCTGACAAAAAGAACCTCTATTTTCCATCATCGGCAAGATGCAGAAGGAAGACAAATCAACCTCATCAAATCATAAAAGATCCACGGTTCCAACCTCAATAATGACGAAATGAATCGGCCAAAAAAAAGATAAGAACAGACCAAGAATTGTCCTTTTCGTCTGCAAATCATGCCCAAATTTGCATCATCTCATAGATCTACAAATAACACATCCATCCACGATAGAATCGACAACGGAGGACATGAATCAAAGCATCGAGGTCAGAGGAAAGGGGGAAGGGAAGCGCAGCAAGGCTGTACCGTCGCTCACCGAGGTGTTGCTGTGTGGGCTAGAGCTCAGTGCTCACCCACCGTCGGCGAGCAGGAGAGGAGAGGCGACAGTAGTGAGGAGAGCGGAGGAGAGGCGAGAGAGACGAGTGAGCAGCGGCGGCGGAAAATGGAGTGAGGAACCCTAGCGCGCCAAGGGATGCGGTTTTTATGGCGCGTGCACAGCTCGGGCCAAGGGAGCGGTAATCGGGACAAGGCTGGCCAACTACGATGCACAAGGCTGGGCTGTCCAGGATAAGAAGCCCGATCCGAGCGTACACGGCTGGACAGCCCATCTCCCCCCTCCTGCACTATCCTGGGCTGCATATGTTGTGGGCCAAGGCAACCAAACACCCTGACCTGCACTATCCTGGGCTGGATAACCTTTGTGCAACCAACCAATCACACCCGTAGCTACCTAGACTAGGTACTCTATACTCCAGCAGGTACGGCGAGTGGTGGTAGACTCTACTAGAGGGGGGGAGATGACAAAGAGGCCGGCCGGCAGCAGCAGGCACGGCAATGGCATTGAAGCTATTGTCAGTCGGCCACAGAGTATTTTACTGCTTTCCTCGACTATGACTTCTCTTTGTCAGACGGATTGCTGCTGCTGTGCTGTGCCTGTGATGTGCTGCATGCCCTTGCATTGACGAAGAAGAGGAGAGAGAGAGAGACTATGATGAGATGAGAGAGGTTGCATGGTGACCCAACCGACCGACAGCAGCAGGGAGTAAAGAGCGACAACAGCCCTGATAATACACGTACTCCTCCTTCCTTCATGTACAAATCCAGCAGAGGAGGGGGCGTGCGAAATGATTTTGTAATCCATTGCTTTATGATTGAGCCCCTGCCTTCCCCCTCTCTCTCCTCCTTTTTCCCCTCTCTCTCTCTTTGTTTTGGGTGACGCTGACACAAAAGAGGTCATGATGGCCTTATGATGGGCTGGTTGTTCATGTAGGAGTAGCAGACTAGCAGCAGTAGTATGACCGATTGCATTTCTTCCCTCCCCCGATCCGCCGATTCTCTCTCCTCTCTTCTCATAGCGGTGCTGCCGGTTGGTCCTTGGGAAGAAGGACCGGTCCCGGATGTGGGGCCCAGGTACCAGGACGCTGTGCGTGCAACCCACTGCTGCCCTGCCTGCTGGTTTCTCCCCCTCGGCTCGGTCGGCCATCGTCCATGTCAGCACCTACTGGCCTCTTTTAGGCTGAATCTAAGGGTTTTTCAGATCCATCCTTTAAATGCGTGTACCGTAAACAGAGCGAGGAATAGTTAGAACAGTGATAGGAGATAGGAGAATGATTGGGTTCAACCTTATTTCCTCTCTTTTCTTCCTCTTGTTTTTGTTTTCAACCGCAGGCCCTCTCTCCGGGTCTACCGCGACCCAAAACCATCTATTGAGGTGTTTGGTTTGAGAAATATACTTAGAAAAAATTGATTGGTGATGAAACTGATCATTCCACAAATTTGAGTAGAATGAACGAACCCACTCCTCATTGGTATACTAATTGTTAGCGTGTGATTGAGGGTTGCGATGATCAACTCAATCCATTCTAAAAAAAAAAGTGAAGAGCGAGAGGATGACATATCGTCTCGTCCCGCAAACCAAACACATGCATGCACCCTGGACATCTCCACCGCCTTCTTCACCTTGATACTAATAATAGTGCAAGTATATTGCTATTATATTAAGAGATCGGAGAAAAGGAGAGAGGCAGCAGCTAGCACCAGCACGAGTGACTAGTGAGGTGATGGCGGCCTGCAGGAAATGTATTGCCATCTCAATAATATCGTTTGGCCGCAGCTGTACCAACAGTATCGGACATAAATGTGTTTTTGCCCTTTCCTTCATGCTCTGTGCCGCCAGCGTGCATCTCCCTAAATAAGCCACTCTCCACCGCTTTGTGCTCATTGTTGTTGCCCACATGCATGCCTGGCCCCGCTGCACTCATCATCGATGCCACTAGTATGTAGTACTCCCTTATTAACTTTTGATGTTGTGCACCCTTAACTTTTGAAGACGACTATACATATATGTTATTTAGAATTTCAGCGTGAATATAGAAAAAACATATAGACACCCAAATCCTTCCTCTAGTGAAGTTGTCATTGCGTCATGTGCTCATCTAGAAGCGGATCGTGTGGTTGTAGAGATCATATAATCCATTGCGTGTGTTTCTATTATACACCCTCTCCCAGAATATAGGTACAATTAGTCTTTCTTAGGCAGATTAAGAAAGGTTATAAAAAGTCTAGTGGATCCTTCACTAATCCTACCTCTGTATGTGTGACTGATCTAGCTTTTTTTAGGATAGATTAGTTCTAAGGTTAATTGACGCATGTGCCCTCAATTTCCAATGGTTGTGGTGCATTGTATGATGCCATGTAGAAAATAACAACCAAAAATTGATAGATCGGTACTTTTTATGGGAAACTTTGTAAATGCTAAATTGGTTTCTTCATTTGACAAAGGTAGTAATGATTCTTAGCCCACATAGATTAAGAAAAAGTGAGGAGGCTAATTAAATAAACATTTGTAAATTGACCATCTATAACTCCAAACTGTTATATTAGGGGGACAAAATTTGAATGTTTTATGCCAACTCCGCCTCATCCCACTATCACGACATGGACGCTTAAGGAAAGAAACAGATAGTAAAGCATTCTGTTCGATTATATGAAGTATGTTTTTCTTCTAGACAAGACACACACACAATCACACACGTGTGTGTTGCCGTACATTTGTCGATTGTTATTATTATTGAAGTCACAGGAGCTCAGTAGCTCACTGTGCTTACCGTAATTTTGAGTGCGCACGATCGAGTTTCAGTTATTGTGCATGAAGAGTACCATGTACGCGTCTTGGGTCCATGCACTACTACAACATATTAAACATTTTCTTCAATTTAATTGGCTACTTGTTCAGGCAAAGATCTTGACAGCCGACAAGGTCCATTAGTGGCCGTGCAATCCAACACGTGCTTTGTGTAGTACTAGTCAGTGGCCAGAAATTGTAACACATCTTTGCCTCCATTGTCCTTTTCAGTTTTGACAGGAAGCTTGGGAGCGTGAGCATGGGCTGGCAATGTGATCAGAAACCTGGGCTATATAGAATATGTTACCATCGAGGATTAGTGCGTGAGCATCGTCGTTGCGCGCAAAATAAACCATAGTGCCAAGCACAGCAGGGAACGACAACAGCAGTACTATTCCTCGGCATGGAACATTTGGAAGGATCTGAATCAGTTGACCTTTCAAGGGAAGTCACCAGCGCAAGTTTTCAGCCTAACAGAAGACGAGACGGCTCTTTATATGCAGATATGTGGGATATATTGATTAGTTAGCTTGTTTGACTGTGTTTTGATTTCATTTGATCGCTAATGTAAACCTCTCGGTAAAGTCTGCCTGCTTCTTCTTCCTAATATGGTACTCCTATATAGAACACACTAGAAAAAAACAGAAAATCCTAGAAACTCTTTTGTAACAACGTTAGAAACATCCGACCATCAATTTGGTAGACCGTAATCATAATGGCCATTGATTGTGTTATGTTTTTTCCTAAATGATTACTCACTCTATCACCATGAAAGAAAATCTGGCATAGCCCTTTAAATTTGCATCTAATTTACGCATCATTGCCATTATGGAAAAAAAAACTGAAATAACTCCTTAAATTTTCATTTAATTAAAGCAGTTACCTCTGCAAGTATGAAATACTAAGATATGAGAAAGGGAGTAATGTCACAATTACGAGATAAAGATCATAATAATAAGCTGGGTAGGTGTATTTTTTTATACAAATCAAATAGCATCAATATATTGTATCAAAAAATACATGTATATATATGGAGCAGGTGAGGAAGGAACTGAGTACGGCCCATACGAAAGGCCAGATCGATGGGCCGGCCCACAATGTACGTGACCCATCCACTCACGCGGCAAGTCGGCAGGAGCACAACGCCGCAGACGCTGTGGTGCGATGGAAACCAACAGACAGAGACAGGTCACGCACATCATCAAGCAAGCACAGTAGAGTTGGACCAACCTTCCTCACAAGAGCCCCAGCGAGATCACTGTTACTGTGTTCGTGCAAGCGCAGCTATAGATAGAGTAGAGATGCCTATCGTTGGATCCACACCCACACACATGGGTCTACAGCGTATGCATCAGCTGCGTCTGCATCACAGCACAGCGAGCTGCTGCAAGCCTGAAGGAAAGCTGCGGCGCTCCATGCATGGCGGATATATACCGGAAGCTCGATCAGCTCCCTGCACACGGTGCATGATGCCACGATGTGCTGCTGCTAATCGACACTAGGTCTGAAAGGGAAACAGATTAAGGAGCACGTCATCCGGTTCAGTAAGCACGACGATAATTAATAATGAATGTTTAGCTGCCCTTTGCTAGAGCTGCAAGCCGATCATCGTGGCTGAAGATGGAGCACGAGAGAGATTCAGAGAGAGAGATCAGGGCATGTGTCGTGATCGTCCGATCCGGCGGTCGCTACCTGTAGCTCTCATCCGTTTTGGATGCGTCGGCTTTAGGGTTCTTGATCGCATGCGGATTGGATGCTGTGATTAGGGGATGGATGGAGACGCGGCACCCACCCACCACCGGCAGCTATAGGGAGTTAGGGACACGGCCATCATCGCCGTCGTCGTCTACCCCTGCACACTGCATGTACCCATCGATCAGGAGAGCTAGACCGCATTCCTCCCATCCACATTAATCCCATCCCAGCCAGTTCCCACCACACACTCCAGCCAGCCAGCCCTGCCTGATGACTCGTTGTTCGTTCAATTCCCCGATCCACCATGGGCCCAGAGGATGAGGAATTGAGGTTTCAGTGTCGTCGTCGCCCATCAATTCCCCCCCTGAAACGTCGAATGTCGTCGTTTAATTAAAGCACGCTGAATCGTAGCATGGCGCAGGCAAATGAGCGGATGACTTGAAACCGACGCCACCCATCTCATCTTGTCCCATCGTCATCATCCGTATAGCTAGCATGTACCGGCGCCCAGCCCATCTTTAATTTCCTTCCAACGACAGATTAATTAAGCATTGAAGAAAGGATTATGATACACGATCTGAGAGAGATGGACATTTAGTTAACTACTACCTAGGGTTTTTAATTATTTATTTAAGATGCCATGATCAACCCGTAGCTATAGCATCAGGAAATTAAACTTAATTAATTTGTCGTTTAATTTCCTTCCAACGACAAATTAATTAAGCATTGAAGAAAGGATTATGATACACGATCTGAGAGAGATGGACATTTAGTTAACTACTACCTAGGGTTTTTAATTATTTATTTAGGATGCCATGATCAACCCGTAGCTATAGCATCATGTCTTAATGCAGCAGCAGTTACTACTACACTCCTGCCTGCTAGCTGCACTGCACCGCACGCGACGCAGGTTTTGACCAGGTTTTTTTTTTTTTTTTTTTTTTGAGAATACGCAGGTTTTGACCAGGTGGGCTTTTCCTTTTCCTTTTTCACAAAGGGGAAGGTCTGACAGCCCGTTGACTGTTTTCACCGTCAGGGCCGTTCTCGGGCCGAGGCAGGCTGATACTGGTCCTTTTGGGCTTCAGTAACATGCAGCCCAACTAGTCGCGCCAGCCCATGCAGTAGAGCGGCCGACGCCGTTTCCTTTCCTCCTCGAACCCTTCCATCCAGGGATCGAGCCGTAGCTCGAGCGGTTTGCACTCGCAGTTGCGGAGGCACCGGTCCCAGGTTCGAGCGCTGCTCGGCCTGCGATTTCCACCGGGAACTGTTCATATGAACAGTGTACCAAGGAACAGCAGGTTCCCAAATAAATAAATCAACGAAGCCTCTCACGCGTGGAACCACAGAGGTAGTATAACGTGCCCGTCATCTAAGGAACCCAGATAAAAGGCACTCAAAAAAGAATCCTCCCGTCCAATCGATGGGCTAGGGGCCTGCTCTAAACGACCGCAATTCGGCGGCCCAAATAGTTGGGCCTCGGGCTAGCCCATCCTGTAGAGCGCGGCCTTTTTTCGTCCTCGAATCCTACGATTCGATGGGCTAATGGCCGCCCGCTCGCCCGCTCCTCTGGAATGGCCTAATGGACTGAAGCTAGACGATGGCGGCCCGAATTTCCTATCTATCTACCAGTAGGAGAAAAGTGTATCTATCTTCCAGTGTTTGAGATTTGTGCGTACCATCTAAACCGTTCATCTCCCACCTCTCTCCTCCCTCCTCAGCCGGCCTCCCCCGCGCCGCTCCCGACCGCGCCCGGCCGTCGCCGCCGCGCGCCTGCCGGCCCCGGCCGCCGCCGCCGCGCGCGCTAGCTGCGCCCACCGCCGCCGGCATGCGCCGCCGCCGGACTGCTGTCGGGATTCAATAGTTCAACATCCTACTCACACCGATTCAACAATGCACCTCCATTGATTCAACATTCCAAATATACTGATTTAACATTCCATCTACGTTGATTCAACATTTTT
Source organism: Paspalum notatum (assembly GCA_022530915.1). Classification (NCBI taxonomy): domain Eukaryota; kingdom Viridiplantae; phylum Streptophyta; class Magnoliopsida; order Poales; family Poaceae; genus Paspalum; species Paspalum notatum. The sequence goes on from CM039685.1 coordinate 36,865,931, forward strand.
ATGTATGAATTGTTGAAATAACATTCGTAAAATGTTGAAATCGGTTAAATGAAATATTGAATTAGGTATTTGCAATTGTTGAAGAGACCGATGTTGAATATACAAAAAGTGTTATTGGACCTAGTGGGTTTTTTATTTTACTTGTTTATCCTCCTTCCACTCAATAGATAGGAAGTCCCATGGCGGCCGGGCGCAGGACTCGCTTCGAGGGTGGGCCGGTGCTTATGCGATTCGAGCTTTGCTTCATGGGCTTCCGTTCAAGATTTGTGGGCTTCCATTCGGTCAAGCACAACTGACCCAAAACACGTTCTGGCCTATACTTCCGTGTTCCGATCCAAGTATCGCTCTTCGTGATGGCCCATGCTGGATTTAGGGCCTGAGGGAAGCATCAGACGTTTGGCACGCAGGAATGCTCAATTTCACATGAAATTGCAAGAACGGAGAACATTTCTGCGTTCCAACTTCCAAACCGACACTGAAGCTTGGAATTTCGGATGCTGGTTTTGCTTACAAGGAGCATATGAACCCTGGTTTCCAACTTGGCAACCCCCAACTTGAAGCAATGCCCATGGCTAGCGCTGACGGACCCATTGCCGTGGTCCTCTGCAAGACTGCAACTCTGCATTCTCACTGTGGCTCTGCTCGTCAATTCAGGAAAGATGTCGACCATGCATGGGTTTTTTTTTTACTGTCCCATCCCCTGCAAATGTTGGTGGATACTGGGTGTGTTTAGATCCTGAAAACTGGCACTGTTCTGAACTGAAAAGCACTGTAGCACTTTTCGTTTATTTGTGGTAAATATTGTCCTACCATGGCCTAACTAGGCTCAAAAGATTTATCTTGCAAAGTACATCTAAACTGTGTAATTATTTTTTTATTTCATCTATATTTAATACTCCATGCATGTACCGGTATTTTGATATGATGGGAAATCTTCATTTTGCATAGTAGAATTTGAAAGAAATTTTTTAGATCTAAACAGCCACTGTGTGAAAAGTGACGACGGCAACCAACGTCTGGTGCCGATGGCCCTACTGCCGAGAGCTGACCATCGATCGGAGGAGCTATTTCTCGACGGTTATTGCAGGCCTGTTTTCCCTTCCTATTAGAGCACAGTGTTACCTAAACCCAAACCTGTAGGCTGTAGACCTGGAACTGCCGAACTGGAATAGCATTATATGAGTGGTTCAGATTAAAGATTTCACCCGGTGTTTCAGTTGATCGATGGTTTCCTCGTAGCCGTAGGTCAGATGCAGCGCAGACAGTTGAAAAATTTAGGCCTTACATCCAAAAAATTTCTTCTAAATTCTACTATCCAAAAGGAAGATTTCTCATCACATCAAAATACTGGTACATGTATGAAGTACTAAATGTAGATAAAATAAAAAAATAATTGCACAGTTTAGATGTATTTTGCGAGACGAATCTTTTGAGCCTAGTTAGACTATGGTAGAACAATATTTACCACAAACAAACGAAAAGTGCTACAATACTTTTTAGTTCAGAACAGTGCCAGTTTTCAGGGATTTAAACACACCCTTAGACACTCCTCGATCAGCAGCGCAGCGCCATAGGCGGCTTTTTAACTGCGTTTCAGAAGCGAGTTGAAAGCGAGCTGAGGAGGCCTGCATCTCAAGGAAGGAATCAAAGCTGCTGGCTGCTGCCGTTGCTGAGGCGAAGCGCAATAAATTCATCCAGGGATTCATGCCCGCTGAGCGCTGACCCATCTATGGAAGCCTGCAAAAACGGACGCCGTGGTGGCGCACTGGTGCTGTGGTGGCGTGGCTTGGGTTTGGTGGACTGCGTGCCCGCTGCCATCGTCAGGGAGTGAGTGAGGTACGTCGTCGGGGGGTCGCGTTTGCGCCATTTGTTAGTTTGGTCAGGCACTTGCTCTCGCCAGTCCCACTCTCACGTGCGCGTGAGGTGGTTGGGCACGGGGAAGACGATGGTCGATGGCGCGCTGCTACAGCTGCTGCTGCCTCCTGCTAGTCCTGCAGTACGTGCAAAACCGGCAAACCCTGTGCGAGCGAGCGAGCGTTCAGCAGTGCATGCCCATGCAGCCCGTGCACTCGGGAGCTGGATGATCATGCCAACCAGGTTTACATTTTCGTTTTTACTGTTGCAAATTTCGTTTTGTTGACTAAAATTTGACTTGTGTATTTTTGAACAGTGAACCGAAAAGCACCAAATTTTGGACCGAAAAAATGTTTCCTAGTGTGTAGCGAAAACGAAAACAAGACCGAAATTCAATACTTTTCGACCGAAATTGCGAACGCTGATGCCAACCCGTGACCGGAGCAGGTTATTATTTACTCTGGAGGTGGTACAAGTTTACTAAGGAGTACTCTGTACTGAGTTTTACTGAGCATACGGTAGATTTATCGGATTACGTTTATTTTCAGAAATATTCATTTCGGATAAACTCCTCACGTTGTGTCAAGCCGGTCTTTATTAAATTGTGTCTATCAAATCTCATCAAGGTAGGTCCTAGCCAATGCAGCTATTCTACAGTGAAGTGCTCATATGTTAGCTTTTTCTTCCTCCATTTCTCTTCGTATCCCGTTCTCTCCGCCGTCTCTCTGCCCCTGCCTCTTTGCGGTCGCTACTGTCTTTGGAGGTAGAGTATGCCTATGCGCCACCGCCGCCTCACCCCACCTCTGTCTACCTCACGCCGTTGTCGCCATGCCCTTCCCTTCTTCTATTTGCACCATCGTGGCTTCGTCGCCTCAACCAACTCACACCACCACCACAACCAACTCGTGTCGGGCAAGAAGAGGAAAAGTGGGAGGACAAGAGAGGGGATGGAGGAGCCTAGGCACTAGCAACAATGATAAATAGGGTGCGATGACCCTAGCCCCTAGGACATCAAAGGCGAGGCTATGGAAGCCGGTGGCCATGGCAGCAATCTTTACCTCACTCGGTAGAAGAGAGAGAAAACTATCTAGCAGAGCGTACAAATGACTGTGCATGTGTAAAATTTGTACTACCTCTCTCTGGGATGAGTGTGCAAATAGCGGTGCATTAGACTATGTGCAGTGGATTGGGTAAATGGATTGCCTATACACTGTAGCGACACTGTTCACAGAGAGGAAGGTAGTTGGAATAGTGGATACACAATGCATTTACACATCCTGCTGCACATAGTCTTACACAAGTTGCATTGTAGCAATACTCTAGTAGATCTATAATTTAAAATGCAAAGTGCGATGAGTAGGCTGTTGATCCTCAGGGGTAAACGGATGACATGTGTAGGTCAGCATCTGCGACCTTGTGTCTCACATTCTATTTCACTTTTCGTTTCAAACTCTACTATGTGTCTACCACCATATCTACGTTCGGTGACATCAGCGTAGATGGTATATTTTGGAGTTTATGGACCAAGACCAACTTGCCGTATCCGGACAAGTTTAAGATGGACTATAAATATTACTCCCTCTAGTTTCACAATAATAGACGTTTTGATTTCCGTGCAGTCAACATATTATAGTTTTCACTATAAATGTCTCTCCAAATATTTCAATTCGCATTTTGAAATTGGTATGGTTGGATTCGTCTTCAACAATAGTTTCAAAATATTATAAACTTAGTATATTTTGAACATACATAGTGCTATTAATTGATGGTCAATGTTGTTGTGTTCGTGACGGTATCACTGTCCAAAACGTCTGTTATTTTGACACCGGAGGGAGTACTACTCACTAGCACCACTGCGCTTTATCGAACAATCGATAGATAGGAACGGAGTATTCTTTCACGGCCGGCCTCAAGGAACGGGAGCATTTGCAGAGCCCCAAAGAATCGTGTCAATTTCGTGATGTCTACAAACGCACTGCACCGTGCGTCTGTGCTGTGCATCATCAACGCGTAGTACAACGCATGGCGCAGGGAGGCACGCACGAGGCAGACATCCTATTCGGCTTCCCCGTTTGGGAACAGTGAGTGACAGCACGCTGGAATCCCCGAAAAGGAGATTCTTCCCTTCAACCTCCGACGACGAACCCACTCGCCCACCCCTCTCCAGACAGGCTCCAGCACGGGCACGCCTCCCCGTTGACGCGCACGCCATCGCATTCATGTGCGCCGCTCTCTCACCAACGCATGCACAGCGACGGACGGAGGCCCGACATGCAGGCGGCGGAGGGCCCGCCACCGGTAGGACCCCCCCGAGCGAGACGCCGAGACCGCGGCTATCGTCGTCGTCACGAGGCAGAAGCGTTTCGTTGTCTTGAACGCGAGCGGTGTAGCGCCGCGCAGCACGATGGAGCAGTAATTTTTTCTTGATCAATGGCCGCCACTGGCCGGCACTGGGCCACCCACTGATGGCGGCAGCGGCGGGGAAGGAGATGGTCCAGCCGGCGCGCGCGCGGCAGGCAGTAAACACGAGCTACTCTTCTACTCCACCAATGGCGAACGCTGCAGTACAATGCGAGAGCTCTCCCTCATCCATTAACATCACATGACGTCGTCCTGCGCCCCGCGTCGACCGCCGGCGCCTCCGCGGCGGCGCCGGTGCCGCTTCATCCCGTCGGGGCCGAACATCCGGGCGGGGAGCAGCCGCTGGCCGGCCGCGCACTCCGCCAGCGCGACGGGGTACCGCCGGCGGTCGTGGCAGTAGGAGTAGGACGTGTGGGCGCGGCGGAACGCGGTCATGGCCGCGCGCTGCTCCCCGGCGAGCGGCTCGAGGAGGAGGTCCGCGGCGCCGCCGCCTGCCGCGCAGGTGGCGGCGGAGCGCGGGTCGGCGGCGGGGTCGACGGCGCAGGCCCGGATGAGCAGGTCGGCGAAGTCGGCGGCGAAGGGCGCGTACTTGTAGTTGACGCGGTAGCGGCCGCCGAGCGTGGCCCAGGCGGAGCCGTCCCAGATGGTGGCGTACAGGGACATGGGCTTGGACGGGAACGCCGCGCCCATGGCCGGCGCGCGCACCACCTCGCGGATCGGTGTCTCGTCCACGTAGAAGCTGCGGCCATGACAAGAACAAAAAAGATTCATCATCAGAACACGAATCGATTTGAACGGATCATGCAATCTATGCATGCGGCAAGCGAGTGTCTTTATTTCGGAAAATGGTATCGGGTATCCTCCTTTCGGCAAGGGAATCCAAGAAACGCGCATTTAAACGGGCACAAAGATATTGGAAAGGCCCCAAACTAGCCGCCGGGGTCAGATGTGGCGACGCCAGCAGAAAGAAGAGTACCGAGCCAGGTGCTTGAAAAGGAGGCAAAAGCCAAAAGCTTTGATCACGCGCGCGCAGCAACCAGCGAGACATGGATGCAGAAAGAAAGATTCTCCGGTCGGGTTTCGGATCCTGGTGCGCGCGCCTGCTTCGTTCGTCGTCTTCTTCTTCCCCGAGTTTTTGAGGCTGGAACGCACGGTGCCACTGCCGGGCAGAGGGGCGCGAGACATATATGCCGCCATGCTCGACATTGGTATCAGAAAGAGAAAGAAAGCACTCACATGATCCGTTGGCTGGTCCAGAGTATGGAGTAGTGGTGGAAGTCGTCGGTGGGGTCGAAGGGCAGGTCGTAGCGCTCCTCCCGGCCGGCGTGGGTGCTGCCGTTGCCGTAGACGTTGGTCTGCACCCGCCACTCGCGCCCGCGCACGTTGCCCAGGAACTCGAAGTCCAGCTCGTCGTGCGTCTTCTCGTACACGTCGCCGTTGGACAGCTGCATACATTGGTGTTGGTTGTTTGCTGGGAATGGGATGAAATGAAGCAGAAGGAAGGCGGCGAATCGGGGGGGGTGGCTCACGTAGAAGGCGACGACGACGCCCGCGGCGTAGTCGGCGGGCAGCTTGATGGCGGCGCTGAAGAAGCCGTGGAGGAACAGGTCCTGCGACGCGAACCCGGCGCCTGCATCGGAGTCGGAGAGGAGGAAGACGAGCAGAACAGGCGCGGTGGCCGGCGGGTTCACCACGTTCATCAAAGGCAAGCAAGCAAGCAGCCAGGAAGCCAGGTAAGGAAAAAAAGAAAGAAACCGCTCCGTGCTCAGTGCTCACTCAACTCAACTCACCGGTGGTCTCGTCGAGCGTGAGGCGGACGCGCCTGCCGCCGCGGAGCAGCGCGAGGTTGGCGCTGCCGAAGATCTGCGTGTACCCCTCGTCGAAGGCGAGCGGGCGCACGCCGTGCAGCGGCGGCGGCGGCCTCGCCCTGGCGCCCTGGCCGCACAGCGCCAGCAGCAGCAGGGCCACGACGGCGAGCGACGGCACGGGCAGCCGGGGAGACGCCATCTCGCTCTCTGTCTCTATCTGTATCTCGTCCGTCCGCCTGCCCGCCGCTGGTTGGCCTCGGCGCCGGAGGGAGCCGGTGGCGGTGAAGGAAGCGTTTTTATTGCGACGGAACGGACGGGACGGTCCCGTGCTCTCCGCCCGGCCTCCCTCGCTCCCTCGCTCGGGCCCCCGTCAGCGCTTTCCCGTGAACTGCTGCCTGCCTGCCTGCTTGCCTTTTCCCTCCTCGGACCGCGCGCCCCCGGGGGGTGGCAGGCTCCCTGTGGCTGGCGCTGTTCCGTTTCGGAATTCGAAAGCCCAAATGACGTGGCGGGCCCGCCGCCTCGTGGATTACCCGCGTGGGGCCCGGACGGGGGGTGCCCAGCTCTGCTCTCTTCGCTCCCTGTCTTTTTTTTTGCTATCCAAGCGATACCTGTACTCGGCACACGCGTGTGTACTGTACTGTACGTATCCTTGTGTAACGGCGGGCCGGTTCTTTTCGCCTAGTAATAAATAACAGCAACATTTAGCACGGTACCGTTTCCTTCTTGTGACTGACATGGAGTGCTAACTTTTGACACCGCATTTATAAGCATGCCGCCGGTCCGTCCGCCTTCATGTTCATTCTGTAGTAACAGTAGCCAGAGTCTAGTGCCGTTCCAAGTCGGTCACCGCTACAGTGGTGGTGCTCCATAGCATTGACGGCATTTCATCGACGTCGCTGCGGCAGCCGGCCATCATGTGGCGGCTCTGTGCACGGTGCACCGCACTAGTTGGTGCTCGTTTCCACGGTATGAGTACGACGAGACGAGCTCTGCTACCGGCGAGTACGTGCGTGCATCGGTGATGAGCGGCCGTCGTCCTGTCCTGTCCTGTGCGCGCGCACGGCTTTCCGTGCTGTGGGGGCGCGTCCCGTGCCCGTCCCCCCGTGCCGTAAAAAGTTGCTTGCAACTTGACGGTTTTGTACGGTCCTGCACAGTGGATTTTACAGGGGGCAAATTTAAAAAAAGGAGATTTTGAACTTGAAAGAAGTGTCGTCGCCGTACCTCTCGCATCGCACTGGGATGCACTTGTCTGCAGCTCGGAGCGCAAAATTCATGGCAGGTTTTCCGAGCTTTGGGTAGCCTGGATCGTTTCTGCCGATTGTCCAAATGCGTTTGACTATCGCTATTTCAATCATTTTTTTTCTATCGATAGTTCCGCTACAATATTGTTTTGTCCTTTAGGCACCCATATATCCATTCCATTAAAGATGGTTTTAAATTCGCACACAAAAAATAGGTTTCGGTTTGGGTTTTTTCGAAACCCAAAATACCCTATGAACAAGCAAGCAAAACTTACCAAATCAAAATAGCTTAATCAACAAACCAACCACTTGAACCATTCTCCACAAAACCCTTACGTTGTGCGCATCGGTAGCATGGAAACAAAACTCTCCAGCAAATATAGCCGATATTGGCATCTGCAATAGGTGCAGCCGGTGGCACCATAATATGGAGGGTGAAGGTAGATTGTAGACTTTCTCTGATCTCTCTCATGCGCTTCCGGCAACTACCACCCGTCCCCACGTCGACACATGTTGTAAAGGGTTTTGGGAGGCGATGCTTGGAGTACGGCGGCCAGCGTGTTGTAGCTTGGAGCAAGGACGGAGGAGTAGATGAGTGGCGGCAAGGCCCAAGGCAAGATGCGAGCTTCACATCGGCTCTCACATTCAGCGACCACCTCCACCTTGCACTCTCTGGCGGGAAGAAGCCAAGCAATGTCCACGTGGGTAGGAGGGTGGTGGCGAGGTAGGCCAGATCCACGGATCCTAGGTAGTGACATCGACGTACCAATGGTAGAGGTGGACGACGGAGACGGAGAAGGATCCCCAGACGTTCGTCTCCCTGACATTGAGTCATTGCCATGTGGCTCCCACCGTGTGCGGGCTCCACACGCAATGACTCAACCTCATGAGCAACAGTGTCAGGCGAACCCCGGTCGGCGGAGGAGGTGATGTGGAGATGGATCGTGGGTATTTGATGAAATAAAATATAATGACAAAATAATATAATACGACATTCTATCATTAATATATGATGTTTTCGTAAAACATCATCAAATATTTATGATTGGATCGGAGGGAGTAAATGATATGATACATACAAGACAATACTGTGGGTGAAATTGATTTATGAGGCAAAACTTTATAAAGGACCGACCTATTAAAATTTGTTAAAGGACACGCGGGTCTTCTTTGCTAACACCGAATCGTGCCAGAGTTTAGTTTAAGGTGTATCGAAAGGAGTACGGAGCACTGCAGATTGCAGTGGGCAGTGGTAGTTCACTCCGTCTCGGAAGTACTCTTCTGTGGTAACTGGTAAGTATAAGCACTAGTAGTATATGTACGTGCTTGTAGCTTGTTTCTGAAACCCGGGAAGCAGAGCCAGGATTGGGCCGTGCTATTTATTTACAGACCACCCGAAACACGATATTTTGGTATGATCCAAAACACGGCATTAGACCGAACTGGTACGGCACGAACACGAGAGCCGTGTCGTGTCTAGGATCACGGCACGGCACGATAATATGACATTGTGAGTATTTATATCGAAAAACAAAGAAAAATTGATCATTTTAGTTTTTTTCTGATTTTTTTTAAATTTTTACCATTCACGTTAAATTACATAGATCATATATAAGATCTCGTAAAATTTATAACGTTCGGACCTTAGACTAGCACGGCACGATGGCGGCACGGCGTGCTATGAGCCGAGTTTGGACCTATTTCAAAGTATGTTGAGCACGTAAAGCACGGCACGATAGGTATGAGTGCCAATCAAATAGGACACGATGCAGCACGAAGCATGAGAGGGCCGGGCCGTACTAGTAAGAGGAGTAAACCCTTTCAATGCCATCTAAAATTATACTAATCATTCTTATGCCATCGAAAATATAGTGCAATAGGTTCGTAATTTTCGTGCCCTTTCATGCCATCGCCGTTAGCAGCAAGTTCTTTTCGTTCCTTTCCACGCCATCGCCGTTAGTACCAAGCGGAGAACACCCACGGAGTCGCCATCTCTCGCCTGTTGCTTGCCCTCCCGCCTCACGCTGTGTCGCCGCCGCCTGCTCACACTTCTGCACCGCACCGGCTCTCCTTGTGCGCGCGCTCCGCGGGCGCCACGGCCGGCGCGCCCTCCCCCCGACCGCTCCGCTTTGCGTGCACCGCTGCCCGCGCGCCCTCCCTGTGCCGTGGCCATAGCCCTCGTGCTCGCGCAGCCGGCGCCCTCGCGCTATGGCGTCCGGTGCGCCCGCTCCGCCACGCCGCGGCCATGGTGTCCGGCACGGCAGCCTGTGCACGGCCTCCGTGAGGACTAGCTCGCTGAGCGGCACCTGTTTGCGCACGGCCCCGGCGGGGTGCTCTAGCAGCAGCAGCCGCCGCTTCGGCGTGCACGGCACCGTCGCCAGCCGGGGCTTCTCGGGAGCTGGGCACAACGATGCGCGGGGGCAGTTGGAAGTTGGAACGAGGGAGAGGAGGTGGCTCGGACTTGGCACACTGACCAGGAATCCTCTGAACGCCCGCCCGGCCGCCCCTACTAGTACTGCTGCTGCTTTTTCCTCCCGCCGCCGCCGCCCAGAGCAAGCTCCAGAACCACCTCACCGCCTTGCCTATCCCCGGAATTCACGCTGCAGGCAGCCAAGCGGCCGGGGCACGGCTCCGGGCGGGTGGCCGGCGCGCGGCGCGGCGCTGCTCCAGCGTCCGGCGTGGCCCCGCTCTGGTGACCACCGCGCGATGCGGATCCGGCGGGCGAGCGGCGCGGCTCCGGCGGCCGGGGCTCGGCGCGGCTCCGAGCGGCCCGCCGCTCCAAGCGCGCAGCCGGCGCGCGGCTCGGTCAGGCGGTCGGGGTTACGGAGAAGAAACAGACCCAAACGGCGGCTGGACGACACATGGGACGCGGGCCCACGTGTCAGTGTTAGTTCTATTGCTGTTGCTGAGCTAACAAACAGAATGGCTTGTAGAGGATAAAAAATGAAATTCCGATGGCATACGAGGGAAATCCAATGACACACGAGAGATTGTTATAGATTTTAATGGCATATAAAAAATTTAATCAAGTAAAAGAGTAGTTGTGGCCAGGATATACGGAGTACGTATATTTATCTGAAAGCCAGCAGGGAGCATGTGTTGGTTGGATTCGTTTTCTTTAATCTGATCGATAGAGAACTCGACGACATTGGGGATCTCGCTAGCCTTAAGTTGGCTGTGTAGTACAGTACGTCGACAAAGATGCGCGCCCCTCCTCGTTTACTCAAATCAGCCTAATCCGATTCGATTCCCATCCGTGACTTGTTTTTCTACGGCGGGTGGGCAGCTCGGGGTTCGGTTGGTTTTTGTTCCGGCTAGCCAGTTTGGGAGCAGTGCACACGAAACCAGAAAATCAGGCTTAGGGTAAATGCAGTAGTTTTTTCGCCCTTCGGCATCATCAATATATACAACACCGTCTCCTCCCTCAGCTTCACCAGCACTGTTGTCGTTTGATGGGAGGATGGATGTACTGTACTTCAGTCACGACCAGCGACAACAAGAGGAAGGAGACAATGCATTGGGTACGCACGGCGACAAGAACCAGCTGGGGTTGCCTACGCCGTCCTATCCATTTGGTCATTTGGATATTCTTACCCCATATAGAAGCACATCAACTCCAAGTGATCTAGCTAGTTACTAGTACTAGTACAATACTATCATGCATGCACTGACTCATCAGTCGCTAGTTTGCATGTCGGCAACGGGAAAAGGTGAGGGCTGCCTTCTCTGCTTTTCCGAATTTTTTTCTGACACGCTGCTACCAGGGCTGGGATGGTGTAATCATGGCCGTCACAACCGGAGGCTGAGTCCAACGGATCGTTTATTTCTATCGTTTATTTTAAATTTTACTTTGTCTACAGCATAAACAATATCAAAATCATACTATAGACGACTTTTTACACTATATGTTGGACACGGTTGACGACCTCTCGCAGTCATCGCAGTGTTCATTCGCAGAAATACATTATGTATACTACTATAGTTTTGAATAACTAAATAATTATCATATATGTGTCGTGCAGACATGGCATGTCCATTTATGTTAATTAAGCACTAGAGAATGGCCAGAAGAAAAAAAAAACTAAAGAGAGAGAAATCGGGAGCTGAGAACCCTAAGATGAATACATGGATTCAGGAACCCTAGGAAGAATACCAAGAATCAAGAACCCTAGGACCCAAGAAACAAGAATCCTAGCCCAAAGATAAGTAGTTAATGGTGAGGAAATGGGGAGAGGAGGACACGGTTATCTCGGCGAGAAGACGGCCATAGAAGGCGATGGATGGACGCCGGGCAGACGAAGGGGAGACCACCACATCGATGTCGTCGATGAAACTATTGTGCTCCTCATATAGATATCCCGCATCGTCATGAAGGGGACTCTACTGAGGTGAGGCATGATCCGTGCCCTACGCTCACTTTGTTGTCGCCACAACTACCAAAGATGAAAGATGCCTCCAGCTCACTTGTTGCAGTTGCGTATATGTCGCGTCCTCGTGTGGGTTTGTTCTCCGACAATTTCTCATACAAGGTGAGGGGGAAAAGGCTGGGATACAACTCACCCTGGGATTAACCGAACACACTGCATGGCTGATGCCTAATGGCTTGCGCCCCAAAACAATGCAATCGCATTCCTAGCCTAAACGAACAAGGGCCGACGAGGCACCGCTGCCATCCGAATGCAAAACCCTCGCATGTTTGGAACGCAGGAATTTCACAGAAAATTCACAGAAAACAGTTCAATTTAATAGAAAAAACATAGAAACAGAAAGAATTCCCATGTTCCAAACGGAACCCTGCACTAAAAAAAATGTTTCAACGGTGTGCACAGGACGACAGGACAGTGTGCAAACAAAGAGAAGACGGCGGCGGTTCGTTCGACGTGAGCACGCATGTACCTGGCGTGCCGCGCGAAGAGAGGCGGGCACTGGGAGGGAGATGGGCTCGAGTTGGGCCGGGTGGTAGGCATCCCTCGATTTTTTGAGGGCCGTTTCCCCTCCCGCGCAAGGTGGTGCGTGGTGGCTGGCCCAGGTCTGTCCCTTGTGCACGGCCGCGATACGGGCCTCCAGGAGGCCTGCACGTAGCCCACTGCCAGCTGCCACCTCTATCTGCCACTGTAGGTACTACTAAAAAAAAAAATCTGCCACTGTAGGCGGTCGAGTTCTCCCCCCTTTCCGTTCCGTTCCGTTGTGTTCCAGCGTCAGTGAGACATAGTGTGCCTGCTTGACCCAACTGGCTACGAAGACCCAAGTGTCAGTCAGTCAGCAGCTGAAGCTAGGAGGGTACGATGAAGCTGGCATATGCACGTCGGTTGGACGTACTTGAATGCTGCTCGCTTATGAATCCAGCGGTGCTTCATACGCCGTTTTTAACATTAAATGCTGCACTGTAAACTAAATGCTGTATTGTTACGGTATTGTTCTGCACTGTAAACAGAGATAAAGGTAATAAAAATTAAATGCCAGCCTTGCTACGCTGTCAATAGCAGCGTCAATTAATGCAATGTCTGCTGCTTGCTTATAAATCCAGTAGTGCCTCCGTATGGCGTTTTTAAAATTAAATGATGCACTGTAAACTAAATGCTGCATTGTTACAGTATTGTTTTGTACTGTAAACAGAAAGAAAAATAGTAAAAATTAAATGCCAGCCCTGCTACGGTGTTAGTACCAGCGTCAATTAATGCAATGCCGCCTCACGTGACGTAATACAGTTAAACAGGGCATGATGTACCCGTGCTGCACAACGCTTGATCCGGCGCTCTGACCCACATTGTCGACGACGGTGCAGAAAACCAGAAAAAAACAAAGACCGGATGCGCATCCGGGGAATCGAACCCCGGTCAGTACCGTGGGAGGGAACTATGATACCACTACACCAGATGCGCTTCTTGTGTTCTTTCCTTTGATCACCCTATTAGTTATAAGAAATAAACTAGCACATTTTAGACCCCTGAAATCAACATGCGGAAACATAAACAGATGCGCTTAATTATTGTCTGATGTCATCTATACCTTAATGTAGCGGACACACACTATCGTCACTGCATCAAATGCAACACCCTCAAAACATCAAAAACATTGCTAATTACGAGTTATTTTTTAGCATCCACATCGATTTGAGAATTAGATACAAAAGAGAAAAACAAGGCACAGTAGATCCTTGAAATCATCGAACAAAAAGCATAAACACTACCCCATCAAATCAACAGAGACTATCCTCATCATCATTAACAAAAAAAATAGCCATCACATTTAATTTACTTCTATTTACCCACACCCAACACTATAAAGAACAACTAAAGTAATCCTTACCCACATGTGAATTTCCCATCCGTGCTGTTATGAAAACAACAACTTAACAACTTTAAGCACCCCCTAAATTTGTACCTAAATTGCCCACGCCTTTGCCATGGAAAAAATTTGCTTAAGTTACACCTAAAAAGCAGCATTTAAATATTTTTCTAGAAAAGAATCAAAATCTAAGATATCATCCATATATGCCAGTTTGAAAATTTGGATGTAAATTACACATATGCGCTACTATGAAAAATTCCCTTCAGTTCCAGTTTAGCCCATATCTATCCGGCATTTTCAAAACATGGCGTGAGCAAAGCTTCCACACTCTTTGAATTAGACGGTGCGGAAGCAAAGAACCCAACTACCCAAGCGAACCTCTCCCATGAACGGAGACGGCTTGAGCTCATCCTTAGTACGTTTTCTCCTGGCCACTTGATTAAAGAATGCATGGACAGCCCTCGGCGGCACATCCGAAGCAGAAGGATACAACCGCGACACTCCATGCCATCCTCGTGGCATTCCTCTAACCTAACCACGCCCTGTTGGTACCTGGTAGACATACATATTCTTCAAACAAAGCCGGCTAGTGGCCGACACGCTCGTCTCTGTTAATTACTACCATGTTACCTAAACACCATAAATTCCCAGTCCATCCAACCACTCCACCACACGCTATGATTCATGCTGCGACTAGAGAAATTAAAATAAAATACTCCCTCTGTAGAAAATCAGAGGAACTTTGATTTTTCATACTAACTTTATCACTTATCTTATTTAAAAAATATATATTTTTTATTTTAGTATGATTTTGTTTATTAGTACATATTATACTTTAAATGGTTTTGTATTTTTTTAATAAGATGAGCGATCAAAACTAGTATAAAAATGTCAAATGACTATTTGAAATAGACGGATTAGTGGAGTACTCATGTATCACGTGTCTGACACGTATTTGAAGTGTATGATGCCATCTCCAGCAGAATGTCTATCCATTTTTGATTATCACTATTCTAACTAACTTTTTCTATATATGTCTACATACAGTAGCGTTAGAGTGTCGTTTTGTCCTATAGACAGCCTATTTAGACGTTCTATTGGAGATAGCCTGAGCCCGGTGTGCCTACCACACGCAAAAGTGATTGAACAAGTCCATCCATATCTCCAACCTATAATAGGCTTATGTGACACGTACTTGAACTGTGTGAGCCCGCTGTGCCTGCCACATGCAAAGGTGATCGAACAAGTCCATATCCATATCTCCAAGCTATAACGTATAATAAGGCTTATGACTAGGGGTGTAATCGGATCGGATACGGACGGAATTCGGATTGGATACAGATATTAAGAGTTGGTGTCGGATAAGATTTAGATGGACATTGACATCTATCCAACTTTAATTATTCGGATACGGATATAAATCGAATACGGATCGGATATTGAATGTCCGGACTCGGATACGGTCGGATCTTAACCTTTCTAAACGGATCCGGACGGATAATATCCGTACCGTTTACACCCCTACTTATGACTAAGCTGCGTGATGTGAGATAGTCTAGCAGACCATGTTTATATATTTTGGATGGTGAATTAGACAGTTATTAGGTCGTGCTTATGCAGCCTGTTCGTTTTGCTTTTTCCGGCTGTGGCTGCCGCTGCCGCTGCCGCTGCACCATCCTTACTAGCTTGTACTGTAGCTAGAATTGAATTGTGAATTTATTTTACTAGTCCATCAACATGTGCACTCGCACGGCTTAGAGTTTTATTAGAAGACATAGATTTAATGTATAAAAAAATATTATATTGATTATCTTAATTTATCTTGGTGATCGTACAAATTTGAAAATTATTTAATTTATCTTTAATGACTGCATATTGGTTAATTTATATGCATATTTAGGGTTTACTTTAATTTATTTTTTTATAATGATATGGTGAATAATTTATATGCAAATTTAGGGGTTATTTAATCCATATTTTATAATGGTATGGTGGGTAATTTTTATAGAAATTTAGGGAGTCATTTTAATTCAAACTTTATAATAGCATAGTGGGTAATTTTTATATAAATTTAGGGGTTTATTTTATTTCATTTTTTATAATGGCATGATAGGTAATTTATATATAAATTTAGGGGTTATTTATTTTATCTTTCATAATGGCACAGTGTGCAATTTTTTAAAAAATATAATAGATCTATTGACTATTATTATTAGAGCTACATGATGGATTGATGGGTGTTTCTGATTTTTGCGAGAATTTCTAAGATTTATCTTTTTTTCTTAGTAATCTGGTGAGGATTAACGTGGAGGCCTCAAAAGAAGTCTTCAATTAGTAATAGTAAGATTTAGATTAAGATTGGTGGCCATCGTCGTCTTCCCTAATATCATGCGGACCCCGAAATTTCGTAGTGTCATATTCACAAAAATTTATGTATAGCACGTTCACTATGACTGACAAAAGTGTACATGATGCTACTCTAACTCACTGCAGAATTATACATGCAAAAAGTTACTCCAGACCAAGCAAATTGAAGGTCATGCTTACACCTTGAGTCCTTGTACTTTTTTTTCAAAAGATAAAGGTGTCCATGAAACTGAAATATAATCCTTCTCCCAATGCAAGATCGTTCAACAAATTGAAATAATAATATTCTGATGTATGGAGACAACGGTTAGGTAGTGGTTGGATACAGGGCTAAAATTTAGTCTATATCACATCGAATGTTTCAGTGTTAATTAGAATTATTAAATATGGTTTAATTAGAAAACTAATTACACGGTTGAGGACTATATGATGAGACGAATTTATTAAGCCTAATTAATCCATGATTAACAATTTATTAAGCATTTGCTAATTATGGATTAATTATGCTTAATAAATTCGTCTCGCCATTTAATTCTCATTCGTGTAATTAGTTTTATAATTATACTATATTTAATACTTATACCTAACGTCCAAACATTCGAATTTAGCACGAGGATCAAGAGGCCTTAGCGGGCGTCAACGTTTGCAATCTAGCTAGCTGGTGTAAAAAAATAACCAGACAGAGCATCTCTGAACACGTCGACACACATGGTGATCTCCTCCATGTCGTCCCAGGTCACCATCCCTTGTCTGCTTGCGTTGTTCTCTAGTACTCCTAGCTCTTTATGTAAAGGCCCGGTCACCTCACCATTGTAGTTGGTCGTGAAAAGCTGCAGGACAAGAGCATGGGACGTGTGGCCGCCACGCTCCCCCTACGGCCTTCGCTTGCCCGTAGCGTAGTGGCCCACCGCCCTACCAGCAGGCCAATAATTCACCGCATCTCCACCTCTTCTTTCCATCTGGGTTTCGATTTCAGTTTTGATTTCGGCACCACCTTTATTTCACTGGCCTTCTCTTCGTATTGTCAGTAGATTTGGTTACGACGAAGAGCTCATACAAATCCGAGATGTATGCTCTGAATGTTGAATAATTTGCATCTATAGCCATGGACTTTGATGCACACACTGTTGAATTGCGATCCAAATCCCGTTGGAGATGGCCGGGTTGGGAGCGTAGCGGAGGCCCGTCGCCGGGAGGCTTGGGCCGGAGAGGATCATTATCATCTTGTAAGCCGCCGCCATCAGCACGGCGTTCCTGTAAACACTCCAAAATACAGTGAAAGTGTGGCTGGCTGGTGCCCGTGGTTTTTCCCTTCGCCTTGAAGGGTTTTCCACGTAAAAATCTGTGTGTCGTGCTCTGTGTTTGGTTGATCTTCTTCATTGTTTGCCTGTCGATTTGCTAACAAGTGGTATCAAGAGCTTTGGTTAACAGATTGTTCTTGGGCATGGCGTCGTTGAAGTATGATCTGCTGTTGTTGGATCGCGACACTAGGTTTTCGTTGTGGCAAGTCAAGATGCGGGCAGTGCTGTCACAAGCCGACCTGGATGATGCCCTAGAGGGTTTCGGCAAGAAGGATGTCAAGGCATGGACTGATGAGGAGAAGCGCAAGGATCGTAAGGCGTTGTCTCATATTCATCTTCATCTATCCAACAATATCTTGCAGGAGGTGTTGGCGGAGAAGACCGCCGCTGCGTTGTGGCTGAAGCTGGAATCGATCTGCATGTCCAAGGATCTAACCAGCAAGATGCACATGAAGATGAAGTTGTTCACGCACAAACTGCAAGAAGGAGGTTCGGTCTTGAATCATGTTGCGTCCTTCAAAGAGATAGTTGCCGATCTACAGTCAATGGAGGTAGATTATGAAACTGAAGATTTAGGTCTGATTCTCTTATGCTCTCTCCCTGGTTCCTTTGCAAATTTTCGAGATACAATATTATATAGTCGTGATGAACTAACACTGCAAGAAGTATGTGAGGCCCTTTCACAGAAAGAGAAGATGAAACAGATGGTTCGCTCGGAAGAATCCACCTCTAATGGAGAGGCGTTGGCTACTAGGGGCAGGGAGGAGCAGAGAAGCTCAAAGCCGGGAAACAGAGGCAAAAGCCAGGGTGCAAGAGGACGTTCCAAGTCCAAGAACAGAAATAAGATGTTTTGTAAGTATTGCAAGAAAACCAACCACTGGATTGAGGATTGTTGGAAAGTGCAGAATAAAGAAAAGAGGAACGGTAATACCCGTTTCAAGAAATCAGAAGATGATGGTAAGGCTTCTATTGCATCCAGTGAGAATTCTGATAATGGTGATGTTCTTATCGCTTTTGCTGGTTGTGCCTCAATGAATTCTGAATGGATACTTGATTCTGCTTGCTCATATCATGTTTGCATTAATAAAGATTGGTTTAGTACCTATGAGTCTGTGCAGAATGGTGGTTTGCTGCGGATGGGAGATAATACTCCATGTGAAGTCATCGGCATTGGATCAGTCAAGATCAGGACGCACGATGGCATGACACGCACGCTGACAGATGTGAGGCATGTTCCAAATATGTTCAGAAATCTCATCTCTTTGAGTACCCTTGATAATAAGGGGTACAGGTACTCCGCTGGAGGTGGAGTTTTGAAGGTATCTAAAGGTTCTCTCGTTGTCATGAAAGGAGTTATGAAATCTGCAAATTTATGTGTTCTTTGTGGTAATACTATCACTGGTACTGCTGCTGTTATTTCCGCTGTTTCTTCTGTTACATCTGATAAGTGCAGTGAGTCTAAGCTTTGGCACATGCGCCTTGGACACATGAGTCAGCTTGGTTTGGCAGAGTTGAGCAAGAGAGGACTGCTGAAGGGATACAAAAATGATGAGATGGAGTTCTGTGAACATTGTGTTTTTGGTAAGCATAAGCGGGTAAAATTCAATACTGCTGTTCATAGAACCGAGGGCATATTAGATTACGTGCATGCTGATTTGTGGGGGCCTTCGCGGAAGCACTCACTTGGTGGTTGTCGTTATATGCTTACTATTATTGATGATTACTCCAGAAGGGTGTTCCCTTATTTTCTGAAACATAAATATGATGCTTTTGATGCCTTTAAAGCTTGGAAGGTTATGGTAGAAAAGCAAACCGAGAGGAAGGTAAAGGTGTTGCGTACAGATAATGGTATGGAATTTTGTTCCCATGAATTTAACCTTTTCTGCAGAAAAGAGGGCATTGTCAGGCACCACACCATTCCGCACACTCCACAGCAGAACGGTGTTGCAGAAAGGATGAACAGGACCATTGTCTCAAAGGCACGTTGTATGCTGTCCAATGCCAGTATGGGCAGACAATTTTGGGCTGAAGCTGCTAACACAGCTTGTCATTTGATAAATCGGTCACCTTCCAATGCCATTGATAAGAAAACACCCATGGAGGTATGGTCTGGTAGTCTTTCAGATTATTCTCAGTTGAAAGTTTTTGGTTGCACTGCTTATGCACATGTGGACAATGGTAAATTAGAACCTAGAGCAGCAAAGTGTATTTTTCTGGGTTATGGTTCAGGGGTAAAAGGATATAAGTTGTGGAACCCTGAAACTAAAAAGAGCATGTTGAGTAGAAGCGTGGTTTTTAATGAATCTGAAATGTATTATGCTAACCGTGCTACTAATACTCATGATGATGTGCCACAGAAAGTCAGTGTGCAGGTGGAGAACTTGGATGAGGGCGACCATGTAACTCATGATGATATTGGCACCCAGGACACACATATTCTTGATGATGATTCACCTGCTGTTGTGCACTCTCCTGTTTTGCAGTCTACGCAGCCTATGGCAGTTGATAGACCCGCGAGGGTTCGAAAGCCAGTGAGAAGGTTGATTGAAGAATGCAATGTCAGTTTTGCTTTGAGCTGTGCTGAGGAGATTGATTGCGGTGCTGAGCCGTCCACCTACACTGAAGCTATGATTTCTGGTGATCGTGAGAAGTGGATGTTTGCTATGCAAGAGGAGATGCAGTCACTTGAGAAAAATGGCACATGAGACATTGTTCGCTTGCCTGCAGGGAAGAAGGCAGTACGGTGCAAATGGATTTTCAAAAGAAAAGAAGGTTCTTCTCCTAGTGAGACTACCAGATACAAGGCAAGATTGGTTGCAAAAGGTTTCAGTCAAATACCAGGTATTGATTACAATGATGTGTTTTCTCCAGTTGTAAAGCATAGTTCAATTCGTGCTTTATTTGGTATTGTTGCTATGCATAATCTTGAGCTTGAGCAGTTAGATGTGAAAACTGCTTTCTTGCATGGTGATTTGGAGGAGGAGATTTACATGGATCAGCCTGAGGGTTTTATTGTGCCTGGTAAGGATAATTTTGTATGCAAATTGAAGAAATCACTGTATGGTTTGAAGCAGTCACCTAGACAGTGGTATAAGAAATTTGATTCATCCATGATTGCTAATGGTTTTAAAAGATCCCAATATGATAGCTGTGTCTACATTAAATTTGTTGATGGGTCACCTATATACTTGTTGTTATATGTTGATGACATGTTGATTGCTGCCAAGAGCAAGGTTGATATCGCTAATTTAAAGGCACAGTTAAGTAGCGAGTTTGAGATGAAGGACCTTGGTGCTGCTAAGAAAATTCTTGGGATGGAGATAAGTAGAGACAGAAATTCTAGTCTGCTATTTCTCAGTCAGCACAGTTACATTCAGAAAGTCCTTCGTCGCTTTAATATGCATGATTCAAAACCAGTAAGTACTCCCATTGCATCTCACTTCAAGTTGTCATCTTCTCAGTGTCCTAGCACAGATTCAGATTTTGAGTACATGTCAAGAATTCCATATTCTAGTGCTGTTGGTTCTTTGATGTATGCCATGGTCTGTTCACGTCCAGATTTGTCTTATGCTATGAGTTTGGTTAGTAGATACATGGCTAATCCTGGTAAAGAACATTGGAATGCTGTGAAGTGGATTCTCAGGTATTTGCGGGGTACGTCTGATGCTTGCTTGCAGTTTGGCAGAAACAGAGAGGGACTCGTGGGCTATGTCGATTCAGATCATGCTGCTGATTTAGACAAGAGAAGATCACTGACAGGTTATGTGTTCACAGTTGGATGATGTGCTGTCAGTTGGAGGGCTTGTCTACAGTCTACAGTTGCTTTATCTACCACTGAGGCTGAGTTTATTGCAGTTTGTGATGCTTGCAAAGAAGCTGTCTGGTTGAAAGGTTTGTATGCTGAATTTTCTGGAGATACATCTTGCATTAATTTATTTTGTGACAGTCAAAGTGCTATTCACCTTACAAAAGATCAAATGTTTCATGAGAGAACAAAGCACATTGATGTCAAATACCATTATGTCCGTGAAGTTGTTGCAGAGGGCAGATTGAAGGTATACAAGATTAGTACTCATGATAATCCAGCAGATATGATGACCAAGCCCGTTCCTGTTGCCAAGTTTGAACTTTGCTCAAGCTTGGTTGGTATAATTGTTTAGCCCTAGAGGCTATGTTGGCACCAGCAGTTTGTTCTTTTGTTATTCAGTAGGATGATTATATACTACTGCTACAAGATGGATTTGTCTCAAGGTGGAGATTGTTGAATTGTGATCCAAATCCCGTTGGAGATGGCCGGGTTGGGAGCGTAGCGGAGGCCCGTCGCCGGGAGGCTTGGGCCGGAGAGGATCATTATCATCTTGTAAGCCGCCGCCATCAGCACGGCGTTCCTGTAAACACTCCAAAATATAGTGAAAGTGTGGCTGGCTGGTGCCCGTGGTTTTTCCCTTCGCCTTGAAGGGTTTTCCACGTAAAAATCTGTGTATCGTGCTCTGTGTTTGGTTGATCTTCTTCGTTGTTTGCCTGTCGATTTGCTAACACACACATGGTCATCTTCCATACAGATGCAAGTATGCAACACTATAACTTTATACTCCTGTATGTACTAGCTGATGAAATGCAGTCAGTACAAGAGTACGGCCATATATGATCCTCCACGCCTATCAAAAGGTAGGCCACCGAATACCACTTTGCACTGCTCCATTAATATCTGTCTCGATCACACATTGTGGCGTGTGCAGATGCAGATCATTAACACAGGTCTTTCTGAACCAAGTGGCACCTAAAGAAACCAAGCCGGCTTGTGGCAGGCACACGCAAGGGTGACCGTCATCGAAAGCTCACTGAAATAGCGAGTATATCTTGGCCGGGGTTGTGGGAAAGGCTGGAGCTTTTTAGAGCATTTGCTTTGACGCATGTTGTCTTCTCTGATTGTCTCTGAATTCCCGGCTATTCCTTTTTTTTTTATAGCAAAAGCTTGCGCTCCATAGACCTCACTGATTGCCCATCTATAGCTAGCTCTCTAAAGCATGCCTCAGTGCTGGCATTATGTCTTGTTAACTGTTCTATCAGATTATGCCGTCCGAAGAACCATTAAAGTAAACAATGATAAGATTATTATTGATATAAATAAACTAGATTTATTCAAAGTAGTTCCACCATAGACATCATAAACTTTATGCATATAACATGTCACTTACTAGAGAAGTACATGACACTAGCAACATTCCAAACCGGCTTTCATGTCTAGTTTTGGAGGTGGCAGTGAATAATGTTGAAATATTTGACAGTTTATATATTAAATTTTGAATATAAATCATGGCTACCATCATAGAAACTACTTTTCACCTCTCTAGCGTATTGATATCAGGAGCACCACAATCATCTCAAGAAACATGATTAAGCAAGAGATTGTATATATTTGGATGGGCATACTACTCAACATCTGTAGAGATGTAATCATCGTGGCTGGGGCAGATGCGGTGCTGAGATTGACGATGTCTTCGAACACAGGTCGTAGAAAGCAGCCAACACCGGTGATGTTCTACAGCAACAGGATGACGATGAGTCATGATAATTTTTTTGAGTAGCCATAGAGCGGATCAAGATGTCAACAAGGGTTAAATTAGACTTCTAATTTTAAAATTTGAACTTTAAACCCATCGTACAAATCCAATTTACCCTTATGCCTAGAGATTGCAACTATGTGACTAGATTACTCGATATCAAATTGACTTGCAACATAGAGCCAATCTTTTAATAGCATGCATATTCTATGAATTGATGTGCAGGAAGTAAATTGCATAAATCGATTGCTGCCATACATGATCTTTGGATGAGTATATATATAGTTGTGTCAAATTGCTATCAAAATTTTATTAGAGTTTGCTTGGTTCTGAAATATATGCAAATTTTATTGCCAAAATAATATATAGATCACTTAGAAAAGTATGTGCAAATCCACATTGACACATGTCTTTCTATTGACATTGTCAAGTGTTTTAAAATGGGTGGGGTACAAAATCAACGTTAATTCGAAAACACAAGAACAAATGACATTCAGTCTTCAAAGTAGGGGGACGAAACAAATTAAAAGCCCATGCTTGCACCTTTAAATCGCTGAAATGACCAATAAAAAAAGGTACGTATAGCAACTTCTCACCCAAATCTCACTCGATCACGAGATTGGAATAAAATCTGTATCAAGACAGCGGCAAGTGGCCATGCGCGTCAACGTTCGTGCAGAAAAAAGGGGAAACAAAGCGGATTTGAACATCTCGATGCAATGATGCACGGCTAGCATTGCCCTGTCAGCCTCGCTTGTCTGCTTGTTTAGCCTGTTGCTCTTTTATCCAAAGCTTTTGTCACCTCACCTCAGTACGTCAACAATTTGCTCATGAAAAAGGTTGAGGACGCATGAACGTGAGGCGTGTGGCGGCCACACTCCACTACCGGTTTATGCCCCGTTACAAGGGTGGCTGCGGCATGGATCATCTCTGCGAAACAGTAGTCTAGAGGGATATGTGGCGTTGATTTAGATGAGGAACGGTGGATGAAGCTTCTGGACTGCGGCGCTCACAAGCAAAAAGCAGTACCCACGCAGAATGGAACGGTGCCATAGCTCCGCTGTATATCCAGCAGAAGGACCATCCCACCGTCCAAATTCAAACTCCACTTTGTGCAGAGTGTTGCTACGGTGTAGATTTTGTTCTTTGATCCATCTTTTGGTCTTTCTGCTGAACATAGCTGGCCCTCTGAAGCATCACAGCCCGTAAGCGGGACTAAAATGTGCTTTATTATCATTCCCAGGGATATGATAACCATATTTTTACATCAGAGTAGTACAGATCCGCCCTAACGGGACAGACCAAACGGGACGCAGCCCGAAACATACAACTGCAGCGGAACTTAAACGGTAGACCCAAACTTTTCCACTTCACACCATTGGGATAGACCGCAACCCTTACACGTACAAGCCCTCTTAAAAGGCGGATTCGTATTCTCTGAAAAACAACAACAAGGGGGGGGGGAGGGAGGGTGGCGGAACCGCCGATTTAATCCGGACTAAGTACACCTGTCACCCTTGACTCGCAGTATACTTAGACCATACTAAACACGGTCGTCCGTCGAGAGGCCTTCGGCTCTCGATAACGCCAAATCCCAAAGGAACCGATATCACACACATTCGACTCTCGATGGAGCCA
Organism: Paspalum notatum; assembly: GCA_022530915.1. Lineage (NCBI taxonomy): Eukaryota > Viridiplantae > Streptophyta > Magnoliopsida > Poales > Poaceae > Paspalum > Paspalum notatum. Next base: position 36,890,356 of record CM039685.1, read on the forward strand.
CAACAGTTACATCATCACAGGCAGTTGAATAGATGTTACATAGAAAGTTAGGTTACAAACCAGTTCGAGATAAAATAGAGTTCAACATCGTTTCATACGTAAATAGAGTTCAAATAGTATCTCGCAGCGGAAATTTTCAAAGATCATAGTTCATGATAAACAAAAGACTTGCAGAAACAGAGCAACATCATGCCCACTGATGTCACTCCAGTGCCAACTCATGACTCTTCTCACTCCTGATGATAACAGGCCCCTCCTCCAACACAAACACAGAAGAGGAACTCCATACCTGAAATCTAAATGTTTGGGGGGCAAAACCCTGAGTACTAATTACTCAGAGGACTTAATGGATAGGGTTTATGGCTGACGCAAAACTTGCTTACTAGTGAGTTGGTCCTTAGCCGTTACATTTTAAACCAAGTTATGATCATAAAGTAGCAGGATTTGACAGCTGCTACCCTTGAAAAATCATATATAATTAAGGTAGCAGGATTTGACAGCTGCTATCCTTCCATGATAACTAAGCCATTTGCAGTTAAGAACTTCATAAAATCTTGCATGAATGTAAAGTATATAATAGTCAAGCATGTAGCATTCAAAAACATGGATCATAATACCTCATATTAGAATTATTACTACGTTGCCCGTGTACGATATTTGGCATTCTCACACCTGGTGAGCATCAGCGATCCGAATCGATTTTTAATTCCCGGGAATAACTAAAAATGCCAGGGGCCCATATGCTTACTAACACGACGGCTTTCCCACATACAATCCCCCTTCTCCACTTGTCCCATCCCAAGTTCGATTCACTCCCACCTGACTCCCGGGTTGTGCCTCCATGACGAACCTGCCGACATCTCGGTCTCCCCGTCATGAGTACCAAGCTCCCCTGGGCCACCTTCCTCTCAACCAGTGGGTAGGAACGTATTTCTGTTCTTCGGATGGCACAAGCAAGGTTTCACCGGCTCCATAAACCGGATAAGCACTCTAGCAATGTTATGCCAATCAGCAGGCGAACAGCGAACGGGCTTTATGCGACTCGGGCGGAGCCATTACACCGCAACAACGCACACCGCGAAATATAAACTTAATCTCCGCCCGGTCTCTGATTAATCATCAACATAATAAAACATCTAGCATAGACAGTGTTCTCTCCCTTTTCAAAACACCTATGTGACGAGTGACATCTCACTCGTATCTAGTCGAGCCTAACATTTCTAGGCAACTCGTCCTACGTACCTAGTGTAGGTGCTAGAGCCAGGGCGGCCAAGGAGTCTAATGCAATAAGGTTCCAGTCAACTCCTAATGCATATGCGTAGATCGTATTTAAATCATTAGCTGGGAGAGTATGGGATTGCCTACCTTCTTCGATAGGGTCAGTCTCCTCAGGTGCGGAGTCGGCGGCCTGCTGTTGATCTTCCTGCTGCGGGTCCGGCTACTGGTCTTCTGGCTCCTCGATCAGCGGCTGCTCCTGCGTCCGCTCCTCGATCCCGTGATCTATATGTATCCCATCGTATGCAAATGAATGCACGAATGCAAATGTGTGCATGAGATGCACACTATAAAGAACTTAGGACAAACTAGAAAATCGTACAAACCATCACTCAACAAGGGACTTATCATGTAAAGTATACATCAAAACACAATCAATAAAACAGACAGCTAGTAGTAGCTACTTTACACTAAGTAGTGGTATGGAGGAGTGTAGCTAAGCTCATACCCTATTACCATCATAAACATGCTCATTTTATGAATTAAAATATGCTTCTGAGTTTAAATAGCTACATAGCTCCAAATGGCTTCAAACTTTTACAGCATGCAGACATCATGTACATGAATCTACTGCCAAAATTTCAGCCCAATTGGAGTAAAAATGAATTTATTAAAATTCTAACAAGTTAACAGCCCTTTTTCTTCTCGGATTTATCATTAATTATAGAAAGGGAATCTGACCATGAATTTTGACCAGTGATGATGATAAGCTATAAACTACTTACACAAAAATTTGCAAGTAAAATACTTTCCATTTAACAGGATATCCATTTTCCATATTTAATTATAGAGGAAAATGAACATGCAAGACAAAACAGTATATAAAGCATGCACATATATACTTTCTGGACTTTAGACATCATGTACAAGCCATCAAATTTTACATAGAATTTTCCTAGCCATTCAAGTACTCTTTTTCCAATTTTTTTCCTAACTAGCATCTTTTGTTATTTTCAAATCACTATAAAAAACTAACATGCCCAACACCATATTCTATTAGAGAGTCACATATGCTCATCATAACCTAGGAAAAATACCATAGAGCCAATTTGCGAACATGTTATTTAGCCTTCACCTTTTAAGTTGATTTAATGCATAAATGATATTCATAATGTAAAACAGTGAGCAAATGGGCAAATACTAAGGCTACAAAAATTCACATACTGTCCAAATATCCTAAACATACTACTGTTCAAGTTTCATAGCATTTGAAGTTCATTTACATCACTTTTGGCATTTATCTTAGTTTTACATGCATGCAAGCAACCAAGGGCAAAATAGTCAATGCTCATCTCCACATCATGTCCATTTCATAGATCTATTTACAAGGAGTTCATAGCCACTGAGTTTGTCTTTTTACGATTTTTATTTGATTTATTATGATTTTCTAAAGTTTAAATCGAGAAAAAGCAAAAAGAAAAAGAAAAACTCTAGATCTAAGCACCTCTGCGCAATTAACCCATAGATCCGGGGGTTAGCTTGCAAGATCTGCGAGACTCAGCCCCAGCGCGCGGGGACCGGGATGTAATAACGCAAAAACCGGGGGGCTAGATCTAAAAAGATCTGCCCCCTTTCTTCTTCCTCCCGCCGCGCGCGGCGACGCGGCGCGGCGCGCGCGCGCCGGCGAGTTCCGGCCCGCCGGGGGCCGCGACGCGGGGCGCGGGGGATGCGCGGGAGTGAGGGCGACCACCTGGGGTAGGCCTCGTCGGCGGCGGAGGCGAGGTTGAGGCGGGAACGGTGATGCACCGAGCTTGAACCGGAGCGACGGCGGCGCGGCGTGACGTCGAGGCGAAGGCGGATCTCGGCGGTGGAGGCGAGGAAGATGACGAGAGTAGGTGGCGGAGGTGCGCGGTGGAGCGGGGAGTGTAGTGGTGGTGGTCTCGGGGTGGGAGGAGGCCGGACGGCGGCAGCGCGAGCTCGATTCCGAGCTCGGCCGCTCCAATGGCGGCTTGGTTTCGGATGGGCGGCGCGGGGTGGAGACGGGACGGGAGGGGACGAAAACCTAAGGTTTCGAAAGGGGGACCCTTTCGCCCCGTTTTGACGTGCCCGGCGCGGCCGCTGCGGGCTCGCCGTACTTCCTATACGCCGGCGAGCCACGCGGCGCGCGTCGGTTCGCGCCGTGGGCGCGACGCGGATCGCGGGCCCCACCTGTCAGTGTCCGCGGAAAAGGAAAAGGAAAAATGTGTTTTCCCTACCTCTGTAAATCGCTGTTTTGACCCATTTAACTCCCGAATTTGAAGAAACTCAAATTGGATGAAAAGTTCTGCTCTTCAAGATCTACAACTTTGTCAAAATGAACAACCCCAAAAACCAAGTGTAAATATGATTTAAATTCAATTTTTGAAATCAGCCCTAGGTGTGGACAGGGGATCTTTAATGCTTGGAAAAATAGAAAGGCCTATTTCCAGGCCTTTTCTCCCAAAGTGCCTCTTGACAATTCTGTTTAGAAATTAGAGACCTACAACTCTTCTAATTTGAGCATTGCATAAAAATGACTGTAAGCTAGAGAAAATTTGAATTTACTATGCAAGTCAGATTTGAGTTGGTTTTCTAGGTTGGCAAAGAAAGACCCTAATCACTATGTAAACCTCATCCAGTGCCCAAACCCCAATTATCAAAGTTGTTCAACACCACTTTGTCTACACTTTTGGTAATATAAGTTTCACCTAGACCTCAAAGGAAATTAGGTTTACAATAGCAGGCATGAAACCACACATGTGTAAACAAGGCCAAACAAGGTTGCATTTCACCCAAGTTTTGACCATACTTTACTAACCATGGCTATGACATGATGCTTATGATGAATGCTTAATGCATGATTTGCTTAATTAAGTACTTGAGATGCCGGAGCATCACAGGGGGTGAGTACGAAAACGTACTCCGCAAGCCCACCTTCCTCCATAAGGAATTTGGGGTCAATGCTATTACTACATGCAAGATATATCTGGAGTTCAGGATAGTTTTGCCAGAAAATATGCAAGGCTCATTAATTCTCAGTTTTATTTTCCAGAAAACACTTTTTCCAAAAGGGGTGCCACTGGACTTGCCGGTCCATCATGGCTCATGGCACGCTGGCCAACATTTTTCTCTACTGCTTCCGGGCCACGCCCACAGCTTCCAAATACATCATTTTCACCCACCAAACCCTAATTTTATAAATCACTACCGGTAGAAACCAAACCGTAACTCGTCCATACCAGTGGACAACGGACTATCCGGATAGGTTTATACTCTGGCCAGAGGTACACACTTTACCCACAAGTTTGGTCCAGGACTGTCATCGTCATGAGGTCCTTTCCCGCACAAGGCTCTACCCCCGCAAGTATTTTTCCAACCTCAACCAAAAGAGAGACATAGGATCCCTGTCGCTTCAGTGCCAGCAGACACACGGCTTCCACCATTCCCAGTCCCCCGGTGCTCCCAGCCTACGGGTATCGGCTGGTTATTCCTTGCGGGTTCCGGCCAAGTGTTGCCGCATACAACATCGAGTGATTGCACTATAAAGAGTTAGGCAAGATGAGACTTCCAACTCGGTCCTTTAGGGTAGAAACTTCCTCATACACCGTCCAATCCTCTCCACGAGGCCGGACCCTAGGTAAGCCGTGATAACGGTACCCAAGCATTCCACCCTTTAACGCATGACATAGTCGACCGAAGTCGGCGGCCGGGGTCTTTCCCCATGTTTTCGAAAACGCACGCCAACCCATTTCCATCCCAGATTCCAACAAGATTATTGTATATAGTATGGAGTGAGCGATCCACCTGTGCGCGCTACGTCTAAAAGGTTCGGGTGGCTATCCTACCAGGTTTTTCTTAGCAAGCAAAACATGCAGGTTTTATCATTTAATCAAGGCAATGGGTTATTTATCGAAAACTGGATAATTTATGCATCAAGTGAGATTCCAATGGACTTGCCGTTCACTCCGTTGGGTCTAACGGGACATCGACGGCTGGGGACGAGGGTACGTCATCCTCCGGATACGTTGGAGCACCAACCAGGATTTCCAGTATAACCTACGTGCAACAACAGAGAACAAACAAACAAGGCATATTATAAGCTCAACAAGGGTCTGTTTGTTGAGAGAAGGCTCAAAGGATTTCTCGAAGGACTGCACCGGCGGTTCTGGCTCTCGTGGCTATGTTGCTCCACGGTTTGACGCTGAGCCAAGGGCCGAACACACCGCTGGGCTCGGAAATGGTCGAGGGAGGGGTACCATGGCAGCAGTTGTGGCTGGCCATAGCGAGGGCGACGGCGCAGGGAGCGAGGAGTTTGCATGGCGACGAGGAGAGCTCCTGTAGCCAACAAGGCAAGAAACGAAATGGATTAACACAAGGTTAGCGGGATGAGACAGGGTTCCTGGTCAAAGGCTTAGACCATTCCTCTTGTCGTGACTGTGGTGCTGGAAAGCTAACCACTAGTGCGACCGAGGAAAAGTTCCCGGCCTTGACCGGAAGTGGTTGCATGTTCGGTTTGTTAACGGGTCAAGTGTAGCCCCATTAAATGAACCGATGTGGAAGCGGTGAAGGGTGGTGGAAAGTATACGGATGTGTAGGGCTTGATTTATGGAGAATTTAGGCGCAAAAATCGCCTAAATCGGAGTCCATACGGTCGAGATATGAAATTCTTTAGAAAAGAAAATCATAAATTGAAAAGAAAAAGGAAAAAGGCTTCGCGGGCCAAGAATCGGCACGCGCGGCCCATCTCCTTCGTCGCCCGGCTCGGCCCGCGGCCGCCTGCGCCCGTGGGCCTTAACAGGTCGGCCCACACGGCTGGAGGTGAGGCGGACGGCGCGGCCTGACGGCGAGTTGGTGGGTCCCACGCATCAGCCTCACGGGGAAGGAGACGGCGCCAGGACGGCATCGGGTTCTGCTCGGCCGGACCGGACGGCGCCCGCACTCACGGCTCGCCGGCGGTTCACCGCCGGCGGCCCGGTTTTGCCGGCGAGGCTAGGCCGGTGAGGTGGAGGGGGTCGGGGCGAGTGCGTGGGTGGCGGTGTGGAGGTGAGAGGTGTTGTGAGCAGCGCTGGCGGCGTGCGGCCAAAACGCCGGTGAGGGAGGTCGTCGCGGCATGGTGGCGCTCCGGCTCTGCCGGGGCAGTTCCGGCCAGGGAAGGTGGTGGAGCGGGTGGAGTGCAGCGGGTAGGTGCTCGTGGCGAGTTTAATCGAGTAATTGTGGCCTGGAGAGGGGGAAATTTGGGCGGCGGTGAGGGGGTTTCACGGCGATGCTCTTCCCGGTGGGTTATCCCATCGCGAGAGCGCCGGCGAGGGATGAAGGAGCGGGGTGTGTGTGTCTGCGCGTGCGCTAGAGAGCGTGTGCGTGGGCGTGCTCTTGGTGTGCGTGGGTGGTCGGAGAGGGCGGCGAGGCACGCCGAGGTTCCTTTTATAGGCGACGGCGAGGGTAGCGGCACGCTGGCGGCGGACCGACTCAGCGACGCCGACGCGGCGGTGAGGTGGCGTCGAGGCAGCGGGGCCGGGACGGAGCGGGGGCGGCACGGCGACGACGCGCGCGGTCGGCGCGACGTGGAGGACGGGGAGGAAGACGACTGGCGAGCGGGCCCCGCTGTCAGAGGGAGAGGGGGTGCTGGGCCGGCTTGGTGGCTGGGCCGGGGAGGAAGGCAGAGGCAGGCCGGCTTGGGCCGTTCGGCGCGGCCAGGGAAAAAGAGGGGAGGGGGAGAGAAGATGGGCTTCAGACCGAGAGAGAGGAGGGGAGTTTTTCTTTTTCTGAATTTGGAGCTTGGAATTTGAATTAGAATATTTGGAGAAGGAATTTGAGAGGATTTTGGTGGGAACTTTGCCGAGATTTTTGGGAGGGACTCGAAGGGGACGGAACTAGGATTTTATAGAATTTTGTTGAGCTCATAACATACACTCAAACAAATAAGATTTGAAAATCTAATTTTGAATTAGAAGGAGATTTAGAGAAAATTCTCAGGGTCACATTTTGGGGCGTTACACCCTCCGCGTACCCTCTTTGATCTGCACCTCCATTTGGATATCACCGAAGCCTAGGCTCCGCTCAAGGTAACGTTGTTCCTTTGGTTGGCCTGCCGGCGACGTATGTGGACGGCAGACAGAAGACGGTGGCACGGGCTTGATTCCAGAGAGCGATGCCTCCTTTGTGACTGTGAGCCAGAGTTGTGTTTGCATTTGTTCTTCAAGTGCAGCTTCCTAGTTAGAGTCTGGTCCGCAATTTGCATCTCTTTGTGGCAGCCCCGGCCTAGCTGGAGCAGTTCTGACTCTATTGTCGACTTTTGGAGCCATGCGAGAAGGAGGTGGCCTTCGGAGCAGCGTGATGGGTTTGATTCCCTCTTCCAGCTGGTGGCTTGGCAGCTATGGAAAGAGCGGAACGAGCAGTGTTTTACGAGTGAGAGCTGCCCTCTTCCTGCGAACCACCTTTGAGACTGCGTCTCTGTGGGTTTGAGCGGGGCCAAAGGTCGTGGTAGTTTAATGCATGAGTAGTCCCTTAAGCCTCTAGGCCGCCCAGTCAGCCTTTGTATCGTACTTCGTCTCGTTCTTCTTCTTAGTACTATGATACATAGCTTTCCTACGTATTCGAAAAAAAAAGGTTTCACCGTACCCTTTTCTTTCTTATTTTTGTCTTCCAAATTGTTTTTAGATTTCTTAGCTGTTCGTCTCTCATAACCAAAAATTAGGCAAGAACTTGGGATACTCCAGTGCAGCATATATAATCATTTTGCTTTGGTACCGTATCGAGTTCAACTGCACAAACACACTAGTCAGCCATTACAACAGATATCACAGTGTGTGTCTCGTGTGCGGCTGAGCGGCGTGTTAAAAGTTATTAATCTACTTCCCTACTAGCTGAAACCGTAGTGGCGAGTAAACTACATACTCCCTGGAGCTTGTGGCAGGCACACGCAAACGGGGCCATCTCGAAAGCTCAGTTGAAGAAGCGAGCCTATGTATCTGTCTATCGTGAATGAGAAAGTGGCAAAATTAAAGTTGGAGCCTTTTTAGTACAAAACAGCTAGCTTTAGTTCGAGACATGTTGTCTGCTCTGATTGTCTGTGAACGCCGGTCATTCCTTGTTCTCATCTCATATGCCGAAGGGGAACCTTATCATTGATTGCTTTACCTATTTGCATTGCATCTACTACTATGTCTTGTTGCGTCATGGGCAAGGGCATCAATTGGAAATGTGGGGGAGAAAAAAATCCTCATATATAGCTATATTACAGCGCAGCGCTGATAATTCTAAACTGATGATAAAGCAGTGCTAGCTGCCGATACAGCTGGCGTCTTTTGGACGGGCGGGCGCTCTTTCGCCTTGCATGGGAGTACGTTGAGAGTACTCGAGCGGGAGGCTGCCGTGTGTTGTGGGTCGTCGTCTTGGCGTTCGATCCGCCACATGGTATACGTGTTCCTGTATGATCGAGAGAGGTGATCAGAACTACTGCTACTCTTCAACTGGATCATGGTGGCGTGTGCCCAGCACACTTCTGGGATGATGCGGACGACCCTCCCTTTTTTTCAGATCGTCTGGGTAGCAATCGATGGACCGTCAATCGATTTTTCTAATAGTTAGATTGCGATCCAATGGTTCAGATTTCACTCATCTCTTCTTCCATCCGTCTCATCCTTACCGTAATTCACTAATTACGATGATACACTGTAATTACGGTGGTGAAATACTGTAATTACGATGACAATACAATGTAATTACGGTGGCGATACACTGTAATTATGGTGTCATACACTGTAATTCCCGTCTATTCGATTCAGATCCGATGGCTCATAAAAAATCGATTGACCAAACATACAAAACAATCGATTGACGTATAGCTTTCCTCCTTTTTTTTAATGGAAGCTCCATCCCTCAGCGTCGACACAAAATGACCAGCAACAACAACAAATCAAAATAGTTGACTGAAAGAATGCACATCCAGATCATCAATGAAAATGACGCAGAGTACTCTACCCGTTCTTTTATTTGTGGCATTTTTGTCTAAAAATAAACTGATCAGTGACAAATATTTGAGAACGGAGACGGTAGAAGTTTGCTGCTGCTGTGTTGTCGTTAACAGTCATTATTTTGAGGGGCAGCTTTTGCCACTCTGAGCTCGGGGAAGTTTGCTGCTGCTGTGTTGTCATTAACAGTCATTATTTTGAGGGGCAGCTTTTGCCACTCTGAGCTCGGGGAAGTTACTGAACCCTTGTCCAAGAATATCAATTTAGTTTTCACGCCACGATTGCTAATTTTATTTGCTGTTAAATTTAAGATAGTTCAACCTAGCATCTATAAAAGTTGATTTGTTAGGTTTAAAGAGAATGCCTTTCCTTACCTGCTACCACTAATTTTTGGGGGACATCACTCTTTGGTCATGAGAATGGTTGAGGACGACAGGGCATCACAGGCGTGTGGCGGTCACGCTCCCCTCCCGGCGTAGCTTGGCCGTGGTGGGCCCGACGCTACACACCCAAACTAATAATGCACTTGATCTTGATCTTTGTATCTTTCTGCACCTTGATTTTGATATCTCTCTCATTTTGTTGTCATCTCTGTTTTTAGGTTAACGAGGTATATTGGCCTGTTGGCCAACAATCGGCATGCATGTAATTGTTGCTCAGCTGTAAACCACAAAGATCTTAGTTTTGGGGGTAAGCAAGCACTCTGAGGCCTCGTTCGATTAGGGAAAAATCCAAAAAAAATTAGAAAGGATCTAATATCTTTCTATTCAAATTTGACTATCAAGGATTAAATCGCCTCCAATCCTTTTCAAAACCAGACTAACCAAACAAGGCCTGAACGTGAAGATTTACCCCTGGTATCAAATATATATGCCATTTAGGAATGCATTTAGTCAGGCTTTAAAATTCTGATCGATACCTAACACGATCGAAAGATTTAAGATTTGTCACCGTCGTGAAGAACTCACAAGAGGCCAGCATAGCCGCATAGCTAGGAGTCATTAGTGGTTGATACAGATCCGGTCCCTGCAGGCATGCCAACAAGAGATAGCATATCATCTTATATACAGGAACAACTATTCCAACCAACTGACCAAAGGCACGAAGATCTAAAGGCGCAAGGCACCAAACATCCTCACTTGCATTATTCCATTAAAACACTAGCACTCCAACCCCAAACATTTGTCACACACAATGATCTCCCCACCATTCCAATTTCTAAGTCATCTAACATCTAAATTCGGCGACCACTCATCTTATTAAAAATTATAAAAAATATCATCTATTTTGTTATGGTGTGATTTATATAATTACAAACATGCATTTTGTATATGATTTACATCATTAAGCGTTTCTACTTGTCATATCTAAACTACAGTGATTTATAATTTAGGCGAAGTGAGTACTGCTCTAAGGCTGCTCTCAACAGAGGGCCCAAAAAGAGAGTCCAAAACATTGTTTTGCACTGTAGACAGAAAGAGATAGTTAGAATAGTAGATGGATGGGGTTAGATAGGCACTCTGGTGAACATAACGCCCCAATAGCAGCTAAACAAATTGAGCTCTGCTTGTGGCCGGCACACGCAATGGGAGGTGTCGTGGAAAGGCTGGACCCATGACATATGCTGTCTCCTCTTGTTGTCTCTGAATGGCCGGCTATTCCCATTTTCAGATACCAAAGGGCAAAGGCTCCTCTGGTGGGCCAGCCGGTTACTAAAAACTCTAGCTATAGATAGAGATCTTTGCCAGTGACCATCATCATGGGATTTAACAGATAAATTTCATTAATTAATTTTTATTTATTTGTTATCCTCGTCCTGCACTATTTCTTCTTAGTCCTGCACTATTTCTACCATGCCTCTTTGGAAGAAGAGCAACAAACCACGCTCTAAAAAGCTCAGCACACAGAGATCCAAACAGCCTAACAAATTACATTTATATAATCCAAATTCTGAATCTATACCCACCGTTCATGTTTCTTATAATATGTACTCCTATACCACGACAAGGCCTAAGTTTGGTATACTTGGTCCGTAAGCTTACACGTCACACATTCCTCTACGTTGGAGATAATAAACTCTGCACCTGGAGACCTGGAGTAGTAGCAGTGTAATTTTCGCCTACCACTAGCATTTTTTACCCACGGCCCTCCTGGCTTGTGGGTTTGTTTGTGTCAGCTAGCGTGGCGTTCTTCTCCCAACCGAAAGCTTGGTTGCTTTTGGCTACTTGCTGCTGGACGCTCGCTCGCGCAAGCGCAGGAGTAATCGTAGCCGTAGCCGTAGCCGCCCCGGGGCGCGTGGCCCGCGTCCCCGGCGCCAGCCGCGAGAGCATCGTTGACACGGGCACGACCACGCGTTCCGCGCTCCGCCCGGCGCGAGGTCCGAGAGCCGCGATCACCGGCTTTGCCCATCCCTAGTACTGTACTGTATCTTGCACGGGCATGCTTTTGCAGTGAGCTTGTATGATGTGCTGGTGTGCAACTGTACCCATGTGTATATATGTATGGTATGCATGTACCGTCTTGTAGTGTCCTACTAGCACAAGCCGCATGGAGACCTATATACATTCCTTTCTAAATCAACTCAGTGATTAAGAGATTGCTTTTCTTACTGTACAATACTCAATCCATTCTGAACTACGGGCATTGTACTATGATAACGTTATCTAATTTTAGCATCCTCAGTCTCAAAATACAAGGAGTTCTCAAATTAAAAAGATTTCTACTACTACATTCATTCGTTACTTGATGTAATACCTCTGTTCATTTTTGTTTGACGCTTGCTAAGGCAAAAATGAGTTGGTTCCCGTCAAACAAAAACAAACAGAGGGAATATTTTTTAATAAAAAAATTTTATTTCAAGATAAAATAATGTTTCGGCCTCTGCCTTTTCCAAGTGCACTCAGCAAAAAAAACAAAAAAACAAAAGAAAAAAGATAGAAATCCAGGAAGCTCTAAGGAACCTAGAATTTCACATCCAACGTACACTACAAGAATCCAGTTAAAATTCGTCAGCCATAAACCCATAAATTTAGGCCAATACCCACAAACTTAGTCTAAGTTCGTCGGCCAACCGTTGAATTTATGCGTCAAACTTAACGCGTCGAAATTATGCAAATAAGGTCATCGGTGCAGACGAACTTAAGTTAAATTCGTGGGTTTCCACGTGGCTGACGAACTTACCCACATGACCCAGTTAAATTCGTCGGTTTATTGCCCCCCGAATTTATTTATTTTTAATTATAAAAATAAATTCATACCTATAACAAATCTGATAATTCATAGAAAATTCAGAAAAAATCACAGAAAATAGTACATGATCCTGCCTATGGCCAAATGATGGCTTGATGACAAATTGGTAGATACAACATCGCAAAGTCCCATACAGTGCATCAAAGTCAACATAAATCTAGAATGTGCATACAATCCTTCATAATATCAACAACGTTGTATACATAAATCGTATAGACAAGTACAATCAAGATCCATAGCCACTAAACAAGATTCATACAATCCGGTAGCTATCAACCAAAATCCATAGCTTTGCCCAAACCGCCCAAACCCAAGATTTCGCTAGATGTAGTAGAACTGCACCCAAAGCAGAGACGAATGGGTTTGAGTGCTCAATTTTGTGCAGCAAGAACAGAAGGAAAGGGAAGGGAAGGCACACGTACCGGATCTGCGGTTGCCGGCGAAGGTCGACGAGCGGCGGCGGCCCACACCGCGACGCACGGGGGAAGGATGCGGCGGCCGGCGCCGCGGGCAGGACAGGCCGCGCAGGGCCTTGGCCGGCGCCATGGGAGGCTGGGTGGTGCAGGTGGCCAAGCGGTGGCAAGTGCCATGGGAGGCCCGACGGCGTGGGAGTCCAGGCGGCGTGGGAGGCCAGGCAGTGGCGGGCGCCGCGGTCGAGACAGGCCGCGCGGGATCTTGGCCGGCGTCGTGGGAGGTCGGGCGGTGCGGGGCGTCACTGGTGCCGTGCAGGCCGGGGGCGAGGGAGACCGAGCGGGAGCGGCTCGGGAAGGTAGGGCGGCAGTGTGAGGAGAGAGAGAAAGGAGAGGGAGAGAGGAGAAAGAAGAGAGAGGGGAGCGGCTCGGGCAGCAGCGCGGGCTTTAACCCTTCAGATCCACATAAGTTCGTCGGTTGGAGCTGGAATGGTCGACGAAGTTAAAGCAATTTCGTGGGTATAAGAGAACCGACGAAGTTAATGAATTTTCAAAAAATTCTGGTGGCCAGATAAGTTCGTCGGACACGGGTTGTGGCCGACGAACTTATTTAAATTCGTCAGGTGTGTACCAAACCCGACGAACTTATTCTTCGTCGGAACACTAGGAACCGACGAACTTAAAAAAACCCCCACAAACTTTATCGTGTTTTTTGTAGTGATACAACGTACTCGCATCACCTATCAATACAAAAGATCCAACTACGATGAAAACTTGATGCAAACACACATATTCTTATATACTACGAAGAGAGATGGTCAAAGTCCATGAAAACTCCGTCGTCCTCAAAATAAGTTGATGAATAGGGTATTTAAAGCATCTCACAAATCTCCTGAAGTTAGGACCGACGCCTAGGGGGGTTGAATTAGGATTTCTAAAAATAAGGTTCACTAAAATCTACAACTACTAAGCAAAACCTATGCAAGTAAATCTAGCTATGTGCACTAAGGTTTTGCTAAGTGTTGCTACTTCTACCGTGGCCAAGTCTTGCAACCTAGTTCCACATAGAAACTAACCTATCAAGCTAATCTAGAAATGTAAGCACACAATTGCAAGAATGTAAATGTGGAAGCTAAAGAAATGGGACAGAGAATGCAAACTCCCGATGACGATGATAGTAGCACACGGTGAAGACACAGAGATTTTTTTTCGAGGTTCGGGAAGACTCACGGTCTCTACCCTCTACTCCTCGTTGGTGCTCCACTAAGGGCTTTGCTCTCGCGTAGTCCTCAAAGGAATATGGCCTCGCCCCGTGCAAGGGTGGAGGATGGCAAAGTGACTTCCGCGGAAGTCAAGCAACCACGGTCGGGTCTCCGGATATCCTCGGTACACACCCATCCGAGCCTATCTCTCGCATAGTCCTCCACGGACTAAGGCCTCGCCCACGCAAGGGTAGAGGATGGATACGGCCGTTGGGGTCTTCTGAGTCTTTCTCGCGGAGCTACCCTGCCGTCTCCACTAGGGGAAGCTTTGGCCAAAACGCCGAGGGCCTTCCTCCCTCTCACAAGGTGGTGGCGGCCACTCCACACTCCGAAGGGTCTCGCATGACTAACAACCGCACACACACAAGGGCAACCGTGCACGCAGGCACAGGAATAGACAAGGTGGCCTAAGCAAGGATGCACTAAGCACTGGCTATACCGGATGTGTCTAGTTTTGCTCTTGTGGTGGTTGGGTTCTCAAATGGTGTTGCTACACTTCAAATGGGCATGGAGAATGTGTATCAACACTTGTGCTAGCTCAGAATGCTCCAACCACAATGAGGAGGCCAGCCAAGGGGGTATATATAGGCCTCACCTCCAAAACTAGCCGTTGGGAGCTTCCTGCTCATTTCTCAGTGATCAGCGGACCGTCCGGTGATAGCATCACAGACCGTCCGGTGTGCACTCCCAACTAGCCGTTGAGTCGACCGTTGAACTGGAATTTTGACCGTTTAAATCACCGGACGTTTTCACCGGACCGTCCGGTGCTACCACCAGACCGTTCGGTGCTTGTTGGAGCGCGGGTCTTCATCTTGTAGTTGGTTCTGTCTATAACGTCCGGTGCTCACTGGACGATATCACCGGACCGTCCAGTGAGTTCAAGTGCCAGCTTTCATCCATTTCCAACACCTTCTGTCTGTATCGTCCGGTGCTCACCGGACCGTCCAGTGAGTGTATTCTGCACTGGGTCTTGAGTATTCAGTTTCGGGCTTTTTCTTCTCGCCGGTTCACTCGATGGGGCTTCTCCGGACTTTTCGGTGCCCCAAAAAATCGGCCCGCTGACCGGCGAGTCAGGACCCTCGCTTGCAACTTGATGGCGGCTTGGATCTTCTCTTGTGCCTTTTAGATCCTCCTTTGAGGTGTTTGTACCCCAAGTCCACCATTTACACCCTGGGATTTTAGACAAAAACACATGTGCACAAATATTAGTCTCATGGCATGTGTTGTCAATTCAACCACCAAAACCACACATCAGAACTAAGCACAAGGCTTAGGACCCATTTTTCTTACATCTCTGAAATCCACCTTCTACGCTGACCATCCGCGGAACCAACAATCATAAACAATGATCGATACAAACGATATTCATTACTTCATGTATATATGTTCGATATATATTTAGATTCATCTATAAGAATGTGAACGGATAAAACGAGGGCCAGAACCCCTTACATTTTGTACGGAAAGGGCCTATTAACATCTACATTATTAAATGGATATAAAACCAATCGTATATCTAAGTAGCTAGTCCCAATACCTATTTTTCTACATATGCATGAAGCCACATCATCTTAGAAACCCACTAAGTTAGATGCCATATCATCATCCACTAAGATATCTATTTATGTTATATATTGATTTTTTATGGCATTATGCATGCGGTGCTTTTACATGACACACATCAGTATCACTCAAATTCCCGCAGCAACATACGGAAAAATTCATCCAGTACATATTACATGGCATACCTAACTAGTAGTTTGATGTTATAGATAGTTCTACATTTTCAATAAATACAGTCAAAACTAAAGAACTAGACTTAGGTCCAAAGTGACTTGTAATTTAAAATGGAGGAAGTACTATGTTTTACACTTTTACTGCTACGCTGCATGCACAATGTGCTTAGGAAAAGTTAGTTTATTTTCACCATGTCATTGACTCCGGTGCTTAAAAGGTGCATATATTGCTTAAGTTAGCACCCGTGTTTAAAGTGCACTAATAAGGTGGTTGGCCTTATTTAAACACATATTTTTATGGTAGGAATTAGCTTTTTCACCGATACTGAGTATTGTGACAATATAAATAATTGTGTTTAAGCACATCGTTTTGTACATGCTACTCGTTCCTTCTGTAAAATATTTAGGAACTTTAGGATAAATTAAACGGTTGGGGAAACTTCCATTAAGACATTCTTAGTAGTGAGTTGCATTTCATGGTTTTAAAAGTTCCACATCACCAAATATAGTTTGAGTTCAGAAATGAACCAAAGTCTCTCAATACATAGTTTTATTAATCCCTTGGTTTCATACACTAGTCATAGTATTTAATGCAATGCATGTGGTTGGACATAGTTAGATGAATAATAAAACTCTCTGAGGCCCTGTTTGGATCCACTTAGCTAAAGTTTAGCTCTCCACTTTTAGCTATTTGGAGATCCAAACAGACTAGCTAAATGGGCAAAGCTAAACATTAGCCCCCATGAAATCTTTAGCTGGCCAAGGGTAGCTAAAACCAGCTAAAAGTGGTCCACACACAAATCGTTTACCTATAACGATTCACTACACTTATGAAAAATCAATTAATCGGAGCGTTTCCGGGGGCGAATACACTTTGAATTTTATAAATGCATTGCTTGTGAAGTATGTGTTCCCGTATGCCCGATAGATCTACCCCTTGTGGATTGGAGATTTGAAATATTAAAAGGAAACAATTGCTTAATTATAGTATTGATTTTGGAGTTTGTATATTTTGTGGCAACTGTGTTGAATGTTGTCCGACAAATTGTTTATCAGTGACCGAAGAATATGAACTTTCTATTTATGATCGTCATGAATTGAATTACAATCAAATTGCTTTGAGCCGCTTACCAATCTCCATAATGGGAGATTACACAATTCAAACAATTAGGAATTCGCCTCAAAGTATAAAATAGACGAAGAAAAATCTTGGAATTCACCACTTTCCACCATGGGCTAAAAGAGGGTGAGGTTTGAGGGAGAGAGGGGCACCATTATTAGAGGTATGGTTGTCTTTTTTTACCCATTATTAGCTAAACTTTAACCAGTAATCCAAACAACCCCATGGGCTAAACTTTAGCCCTCAGCTAAAACAGTTTAGCCCATGGGATCTAAACAGGCCTCAGTCTCAACGCAAACGTCGATAAGTTTCATAGTCTTTGTTCCCATAAAATTCATTTAATATATCTCCTCATAAATATATTATCGTGTCGTCGTTTTTTGTTGATGTGTCCCATACACCATTTAGTCAGAATGAAAACCCTTACTGAGAGTGGCCGCATGTCCCATCAAAATCGCTCGTGATTGTCCTATTAATTAGGGCTATGTATTGGGTAAATCGTTGCTGGGATCACTACCCTTGGTTGGCTTAATCGCTAGCCAGGACCACTCTTGATTTTGGTTAAATTAATTAACTAGTGGGTTAGGTTAGTAACGTTTTAGAATAAAATTTAAACGGTGAAATCTTTATTATATTTTGGGACGATTTAGAGCATTAGTGATAAGCTATTAATTTGGGCTCCTGTTAAACGACGAGTGATGATTGGGGAGGAGATGGGAGATGGATCCCCTGCATTTGAGGGAGTGGTACGTAGTTGGTATCGGTGATGCGATAAGTTTACATTACAGTTTTTTAGATATTGGAATGGACAAAATAATCGATCTATTGGAAACAAGGGAGATCTTAGGGACACCACACCGAGATGGAGTACGACTGCTCGGCTCTGCGCCGTGGCACTGCCGCCTTTCTGCGTCGACTTTTGAGCACCACACGATGTTTTCCGTTCGTGCTAGAGAAATATGGTGGCGTGTGGCGAGCACACTCCTAGTCCTACTCCTAGCTGGTGGCAACGTGCATGCACCGGACGATCCATTGAAGCATCGCCATCCCATCCGTGCATGCTATGGCTGTTAACCATAAAGCTATGGCCTCCTCTAGCAACGTGAGATTACACCGGTGTGCCTCCATATTGGTGAAAATAAACGTCGTACAGAGAAAATTGATTGAGCGTGTGAGATGAGATGGGTGGTTGTAGCAATTAATGAAACTGGCCAGGGTAATTCTTCTTTAGGCTATTGTCCGCAATGCGTGCAAAACACTTTAGACATCCTAAAGGTACATTGTAAACAGAATGAAATTTGAAATAGAAGATGTGATAGAAGGTTGGATAATGAATCTGGCCAGGGTCTGGATCGATTCCTTAGGCTATTGCTATTGTCCGTGAAGAAGACTATAAACATACTGAAGATGCATCGTAAACGGAGTAGAGTTTGAAATAGAACATGCGATATAAGGCTGGAATGCTGGATACGAGGTCCGAATCAGATGGCACTAGCCTTACAACGAAAATTCTTACGAGGCGGTGTGTGTGTCAAAAATTTCAAATGACATACGAAGTCAAAAATTCCAAAGACATAGGGAACAGGCCGGGGCGATGTTGAAGTTGTCGAAGAGGATCAGAGGAGCAGCTGCACATTCACACTGAACCTTTGTGAGGCCACGCGCTGGTGCTGCAAAAGGCCACAGAGAAACTCCAGCAACTGCCCCATGTCCAAATTGGTCATTTCCGGACGAGTTCACGCCTATAAATCCCCCTCCCAGCTCTGCCCACTTCGCCTCGCCTACACAGAAAACCTCGCAGCTAGCAGCAGCAGCAGCAGCAGCTAGCTGATTAAGCAAACGAAGAGTTAATTGAGCTCTGCTAATTAAGCAGAAACTAAAGAGGAGGGAGAGATGGCGGCGAACGGCGGCGGCGGGAAGGCGTTTGTGCAGGACGAGGAGAAGCAGCGGCTGCTCCTGGACGAGCACACGGAGAAGCACTTCACCGCCAGCGAGGTGGTCCGGGACATCATCATCGGCGTCTCCGACGGCCTCACCGTGCCCTTCGCGCTCGCCGCGGGGCTGTCCGGCGCCAACGCCTCCTCCGCGCTCGTCCTCACCGCGGGGCTCGCCGAGGTCGCCGCCGGAGCCATCTCCATGGGCCTCGGAGGGTAAGCACGTACTAAGCCTGCAATGGGAGCTAACCTGCATCCATCTTCGTCCTTGTTTCGCCTGCATGCTCCATATTTGCCTCCATCGATCCAAGTCGGTCGGCATCTGCATCCATTGTATTTTGCATCTTTTGTGGCTGTGGTGGCGGTCAGCACTCAGCAGTCCCGGCCCACATGCATGCCATGCCATGGCGGATGCTCAGCTCATCTTGGCTTCTCGCTTGCCTTTCATTTGTTTCTTCCCCCAAAAAAAGTCGATGCATGCAGATGCAGCCATGGATTTCAGTTTTGTTTTCCATCCATCCCCTTCTCAGATTAAGAGATACTTAATCGTAGAATACAAAAGGGAACTCCAAACAATCACCTCAGCTTTTACCTGCAGCAGCTTCAGCAGGCTCCTGTTCCAATCTTTCCGGCAATGGTGCGAGTTGCCACTTGCTCGCTGCTCATTATCAGAGCACACATACACTCTGTCGTCACACGTCAACCCAAAGCGTGGTTTCGGGATCCAAATCACTAGAAATCTAGAATCAGTACAAAATAAACCTTGTAAATCCCAAAGGCACGGCAATTCCCTTCCAAAGAGGCCCTTATACAAGCAGCAAATGGCAGAGCCCCCGAACAGTTTTTTTTATGAATTATTTAGTACAGCCAACCATGTTGGGGCCGGGGACTAAAGGTTATATTAGGTGAACCCTGCGTACTTTACAGTCGTCGATTCCTACAAATGCAGTACAAATAGATCTTTCATGTTGGAGTTTGGACGGAGTACAATAATAAGAACCACCCATGGCCTTGTTCCCCGCAACTTATATATTTCTCAGCTTCTCCTTGTTAGAAAAAAAAACAGAAACAAAAATATACTCACTCAATTTCAAAAAAAAAAAAATGCTGTCATACTAGCTTTGTGATTAGTAAAAATGTCCTACTACCTTTGACCATTAATTTCCATAAATTTGTATACTTTCATAACATATATTTGTGACATAGTTCTTAGACATTTATGGTAACAGATAGAAATGTCTGACTTTGGACAGAACCAACATGGTTAGTTGATTACAGCACATTTCTTTTTTGAGGGGAATTACAGCACATTTCTGAACCAGAGAGAGAGTAGGCCTGCACTGCATGTATTTGGGCCTGTAGTGGACTGAGCCGAAATGATGACGGTGTTTAAGCCCAGTTGATTAAAGTAACAATCTTTAATTAATTTGCCATTGCTGCCCTGTCATCATCAGGTACCTGGCGGCGAAGAGCGAGGCGGACCACTACCAGCGCGAGCTGCAGCGGGAGCAGGACGAGATCGACACCGTCCCCGACGTCGGTAAGCAACCTGCTCAACATCAGCGACGACCATCTCACCTGATCAGATCATCTCTCTGAAGTCTGAACGACGATGATCTCTCATGATATGCAGAGGCGGCGGAGATCGCCGACATCCTGTCGCAGTACGGCCTGGGCCCATCGGAGTACGGCCCGGTGGTGAGCTCCCTCCGCCGCAACCCCAAGGCGTGGCTGGAGTTCATGATGAAGTTCGAGCTGGGGCTGGAGCGCCCCGACCCGCGGCGCGCGCTGGTGAGCGCCGGCACCATCGCCGCCTCCTACGTCGCCGGCGGGCTGGTGCCGCTGCTGCCCTACGTGTTCGTGCCGCGGGCGGCGCGCGCCATGGCCGTGTCCGTCGCCGTCACGCTCGCCGCGCTGCTCTTCTTCGGCTTCGTCAAGGGCCGGTTCACCGGCGACCGCCCCTTCCTCAGCGCCCTCCAGACCACCGTCGTCGGCGCCGTCGCATCCGCCGCCGCATACGGCATGGCCAGGGCCGTGCAGTCCATATGATCTGTCGTCGACATCAAGCACGTGCGAAGCTGCCTGGTGTGCATGCCTGCTAAGGGAAAATGGTAGGTTCTTGGCGCTCGATGTGTGCAGTGCAGCAAGGAAAAATAAGTGCAGCTAGCTGGTAGGCTAGCTGGTAGCTGTACGTGTCTGTGTGCAGACGATGCATGTAAACGTGTGGTTGTGTACGTATCTGGGCAACGTTTTACGAGTATCTGTATGATCTGTAATACGTGCTAGTGCAAGTGTATTACTGTGTTTGATGGCTGTTTGTAGTGGGCTCAATTCAAGTGACGTGCTGCGTGTAGTTGTAAGGAGATGTGGATTATATATAGATGGCCTATGGATCGATCGATTGTAATCTTGTGGGCTTTGTGGCGAATGACTGGAATGGGCCGTGCGAACCGTCATATGGAGGCCCAAATTCAGTTTACCTTGGGCTTTCTCTCTATGTTCCCCTCCTAATATACTACTAGTACAGACTACAGAGTGGTACTACTAGTTATCATCAGTAGCAACGATTTTCTAGATAGAACCTTTACAGCTTAACTGCAATAGTTAAATCCACCTTGGAATGATTTTGATTCTGGCCTCTCAGGCTCACCAAACGGCGCCCTCGACCAAAAGTTTCCCTTTTCACCGCAAATTTAATCGAGACCTCACCTCACACTTATTGATTGAGTGCAACACCAGTGGCATGGCTTGTTGTTTGGTCAGTCGTCAGGGAGATAACGACTTTGTTGGTGGCCGTTGCAAAGGGGTAAACAAAAAGGTGCGCAGGTTGAGAGGGGGTAAAAATCTGATGCCCGATCGATGCTGATGAAAAGAATATATCCAATTGGTGGCGCCACCTTTTCAGGCCTTAATTATTTGGCGTAAAGTGGGATTATTATCGCTGCAACTTTACACTATCCCGCCAAATTCGCCTTTCCCATCATCCCATGCCTGGTAAGAAGAAGAAGATCGAAGAAGAAAAATAAACCTGTTATGTTGCACCTCATGCATGGTCTGTCAGCACTTTTATCACCAATCAACATCCAAAGCCCAATCAGGAGCACATGCAGCAGCAATACTCAATGAACAAATAGACAGCGTATACTCCTACTACACAGTGTGCGTGACAGTATGATAAAGAATAATCCCTGCCTGCCTCCCAGAGAAAGAAGAAGTAGTGTCTGTGTCAGTGATAAAAAGGGGTCAAGTAGGGCGAGTAGGGCAGGGATTTGGTTGTGGTGGACTTGCAGTAGTAGTTCATTGTGCGAAGCGTCCAGGTAGATGTCCATTATATTAGAAACTGTGGCAGCTATGGCTGGTGAATCATCCGATTGATCCCTAGCAGCTAAACTTAATTTAGAGTGCGTGATGGGCAGCATCCGGAACGCATGCAGCAGCACTAGATGGAATATGGATGGACCGGGTGGATGGATAGAGTGCGTTCCGGCTTCCAAGTCGCTGGATAGATTTTGGCAATCATGGGTTCGGATTCTTGTGGACTCCATCGGAATCATTCCGATTTTGATCCGGCCTGTGGATGTATGGTCGTTCGTTCACACCATCGGCCGGGGGTTTATCCTATCCTATCCTCTCCTATCCTGTCCTGCAAGATCGATGTTCCCCTCTGGTTGCTACAGACACTGAATCGGAGGCTCCTGCAAAGAACAGAACAGAACAGATGCCTTCTACTCCTGCGCTCCGACGAGGAGTCAAGTCATCAGGGTTCATCTTTAGAAACCACGGCCGGCGCCAGCTGATCCTAGTTATCTGCACAATGAACCCCTCCAAAAAATCTTCAGAGCAGAATTTGTGTCCATGTCAACGTTTAGATTTTTTTTATTAAAAAAAAAAACTCTGATCCTAGGAGCAGGAGGAGGAGCATTTCACACGGGAATGTACTAGGCACAAGCGTTGTCTGCCTCGTTCAGGCAAGCGGCCGATGATCGTGGCCGCGTGCTTCTCGAAGCCACAAAGCAGCAGCAAAGGCGACGGCTAGGCTGCTGTTGACTTGCACTGCACAAACCAAAGCAGCTGAGGATGATGATGAGGCCACCCAATCCGGGCGCGAGGTGCTGCATGCACATGCGCATCCATGTGGCCAACCCTGGATCCCTCACTGTCTCGTCTCATCGTATTCGCTGAACCTGTACGCGGTTGCCAGCCGGGTTCATTGAATTGGATCTGCGCAGGTTCAGCTCCACGGCGGCAGAGCAGAGACGTCCATGTCCATTGCTGTTCTTCTTCTTCTTCTTCTCATCAACAATCAACATCAACACCCTAATGCTCTGCTACTGTGCTTACTTGGGAATGGAATTGCTTTTGGTTCCGTCACGTAATGTGGATAGATCCATCGGTGTGGCGGCTGCATCGTGCAGTCCCTGTTGTGAAAAGAAAATGATCAAGGTGGCGGCGGCATTTGGTTGGTTGGTTGGTTGGTTGGTGCTTAACACGTCTAAATCTTTGCCAATTGTTGGTGCAGAGTTCCACACATGCATGTTCTCTCTGGATACTCCAGCACGCATAGGCCCAGAAAATAGACCCATTTTTTCTGGGTTTGGACTCTTCAGAGATACAGCTTCATCATCTGTGGTTCTGTGGTCCTGGTTCTGGTCATCATCACAGGGCCGAGGCGATGACAAATGGAACGAGTGCTTTGGACTCTTTCTGAACTCTGATGTGGCCAGTTCGGTTGGCTACCTGCTGAGTTCTTCAGGATAATAATAGCACAGAAAAATTCGGCAGCGGACGGCATATATCCATGCATCGATGGGACCATTCGTGCATTATGGACTCGAAAAAACACATGATAAATCGAACAAAGCGGCCGGCCGCACAACGGAAATAATGAGGCAGTGGCAATTAGTGGCCCCCCATGGATAATCATGCCGGCTAAGAAATTTTTAGTGTAGGTGGCTTCTGGACGATCCAGCACCACGCCCCTGCACTCCAGGTGTCTGAAATTTTCGAGTGATTCTTTTTTTTTTTTCAGGCGATGTATTCGATGCTGCAGATGCTGCATACGTTGTTTTCTTATGAAACCGTTCAAATCATCAATAGTAGTTATATTCGGCTGACCAAAATGATAAACAACAAATAGCTTACAGTACCAAAATAAACGTGCAAGCTTATTTAAGATGTTGACGTAGAGAAAACTGCTATTAACTATAACAATAATGAAAACCTTGATTTTTTTTGACCTGACTGTGACATCCTATCCGACTTATCCGTCGCTAAACCAAATGGCAACATATCCAGTGCAATTCAAATTTTGGTGCAACTACTGTGTAACCCTACTAAAAAGTGTCAAATTTTTTTGTCATGAATTTACATCTCAGCTTACCTTATCTATATATAAAATTTTATGATAAAATTCATCTAACTCTAACAGTTACAAAAAAATACAAATTTAAGGTGGATTTGAAATATTACTTTTTGTGAGAAAAATTGTCTTTTTTGTAACTGCTAGAATAAAATGATCCTGAAATTTTGTATATTGATGGGGTAGGTTAAGATGTACATTCACGATTTTTTTTTTAAAAAATTAACACTTTTTTAGTAAAGTTGTACCGTGATCGCACCGAATGTTGGATCGCACTGGATACCTCGCCAAACCAAACAGTAGATGATCCACAATGCCTATGTTTAGACCGTAGAGCTGGTGGGTCCTCTGCTCCTCTCTGATGATGGGGTTGGACTTGGACACAAACATACGCTGTGTGAAATGAGATCACAAGCTGACACACACTGCTGCCACGCACATCGCCACGTGGTCGACACAGTCAACGTCAACACTTATCTTTCTCCATCGCTGCCGATCCTTTGCTCTCTCTCACTCCTTGTCTGAAAGTTACTGCTAATTAACACGAAGCAAAAGCGGTTATCGTAAAAGGATGCAATGGCCATTCATGCATATGTTTATATATATGTTTTCTTTTTAACGTTTCAGTAGAGAGTTAGATATGCAATGGTTGGCCGGCCAGTAGTTGACGGTCACTTTAACGTGCAGCTGATATGGGACAAAGCAGTTCTAATCTTAGCAATAAAGACAGGAAATACATATATATACCGAACAACTTTTCATTCGGTGCGCTGTGTTGTTTAATAGATGAAGTTGATCCCATTGGTAATGCTCATCCATCTCACCAAGCATGCAGCATTGACGATCTATAATAAACTATATATGTGAGTGCTCATCTCTTTCCATACTATAGCTGATCGAGCCTGTGTTCTTCTTCTCGTGTTTTCTTGAAAGATCGAGTAGTTCCTTGGTAATTATGGTAAAAAAGAAAAACAACCGGGACAATACATTATACATGCATGGTCATCATATCACCTCCTTTACAGTATGTTTTTTACAGCACTTTTTAATCAAACGCACCCTACTGGTAGGTCACGCAATATTGCAACTGATGGATACGCTGGATGATTGCTGAAATTAGTGCTGAAAATGCCATGTACCTATATATATGGTGTAGGACGGTAGGATAGCGAACGTACTATTTAAGTTCTCACTTGTCATAACTGTTCAATTTCACTACGCAAACCGGTATTAATGTTGCTCTAAAAACACCGCATTATTAGCTTAGTGTGTAAGAAACAACAACCTTTTACCTTCAACAGAAGCCGGCACTTGTGGATCCCTTTCATAAAAAAGAAACAACTTGACACATGGACGGAGAGTCATATAAATTACTCTACTTGCTGAGATGCAGGCGTGCTGGTGGTTTTGTTAGGTCCGGTCTATTATTCCCCCGATAAGTTTGTTGTGGATATAGGCCATAATATAGCAATCAGTTCAATCTGATCCGATGAGTCCTAATCGTGCCAAGGCATACATAGAAGAATTTGCAAAATTACTTTGGCTGGCCATGGCTCTATTATAGCTTTGCCCACACAGAATCCAACCTAATCCACATACATGCTCACTGTCACACCCGGTTTTAGAAATAAAATCAAATGCTAACCATGTATACGTCAGAATCAGTTTAACCACATACACAACATAAACAAAAGTAATAACACAACCAGTACTTTAACTTAAGAAGTAACAACCATTATTACAGACCATAAATGTCAATAACGAGTAACTTAACGAAATAACTAAACGACAGCGGAAGACGACCATGATCCACAGGCAACTGACGGATGGCACATCAGCCTGAACTCGTCGTAGTCTTGTAACTCCGGGTTAAGATTCATCACGACTCCCTTGAGATCTGAGCAGCGGTTGCAATGGATGCAACGTGATATAAAATAAGCAAGAATGAGTACATGACGTACTCAGCAAGTATTCCGTTTAGGATAAAAGTGGACTGGCTTTATAGTGGACAGGCATAGCAATTGCTTTTAGTTGGTCAAGTTTTATTACTAGCAATGATTAGCATAACCCATCCCGTTATTATAAAGACAGTAAAACATATTAAATAAATAAGTATGAACCATAACCATAACTATTGTCATTATCACCGTCATTACAATGATCTCCATGAGCCACTTTCTTTGAAAACTTCTAATCTGTGAGGGTTCAGGCCGTTCTTAACCGTAAGCACGGCTGATATATCAGTTTTAAACACTCTCGAGAGGTTGTACAACTTTACCCACAAGTCGTGATTACTATTTGCCTCGGGCTGTACGGGCCCTCAAACACTGACCTTTGGTGAGTCGGCAGGGTTTCACTACGAGACCTTTACAAAGAATTCCTAGAGTTATGGCCCACTCGTTACAGGTTACTCCAGTCAACTAAAGATATGAGAGTTCCGTTCCAAAGGGTGACAAATAAATCAAACTGCACCACATTGTCAAAGGGCAAAGTCTCATATCCCTCAGACCCCTCATACGTCATGTTTCAGAAAAGTAAGCCAAAACTCTAGTTCATCTAATTAATCAGTCAAGCCCAGTGCCAATGTGAGTCTTGTGGTTGTACTGTTTTCTTGGTTGGTCGCTCGGTGAACCGATCCTTCGGGTGAGACCATCGAGCAAACCCACAAAACATGCTCAATTCTCCATGTTGCCAAAACCATATTTTTATCATCAAGTTCATCATTAATTAATTAATATTAACAACATAAATAAAGTGAGTTGAACGGAAGCAATTAATTTATAACATCACAGCCCTTCCAGGTTTATAAACATGTAAAGGAATATCAAGCTAGTCATCTTTAATAGGAGCATGTAAATTTAGGCTCTAGATCATGTGATTAAATTAAATAGGACATAGGTCAAAGAATACTTGCCTTACTTAGAAAAAACTTGCTCAAAAACTTTCTAAGATGAATTTTCAGCAAATTCGAACGGAACGTCGGCTACACACATACAATGAGCACAAATTGACTAAAGCAATACACCAAACATCATAAATAGAGAGTAAAAAGGATTTACAATTAATCTACACATTATTACGATCCCGTAGGTTTGAAAAACGCTCAAATCGGAGTTATAATGCAAAAGATATGATTAAAACAAGTTTAAAGGCTTAAAATAAAGAAGATTTGAAACTACAGGGATCTAACTGTAAAGATCTGGACCTAACCGTAATAAATCTGGACCGCGGGTTGATTTGGAAAGAACACAGGGTCTCTTTTGCAAAACTGCGGCCACTGACCGGTATTTGACCCGGATCGCGCGGGTTCTGGCCGTGGGATCTAGATCGGACGGTCTGGAATAGATCGGGCGGTGGGAGAGGGAGTTCGGCGGCGGCTTTTGGCCGGCGGCGTCACGAGCGCGGCGGAGGATCGCCGGAGACACGCGAATCCGCGGCTCTAGTGGGCGTGGGGTGAGCGGAACGACACGCGAGTGAGCAGGGGGTGTGGCGAAGCGGGTGGGGCGGTTTAGGCGGCGTCGCATCAGACGGAAGCGGCGGGCGGTGAAGCGGGGTGGAGGTGGAGCTCCGGTGAGAAATTCCCGCCGGTGTAGAGCGCGGTTAGGGACTAGAGCTAGTTAGGGAGGATCCTCACCTCAAGGTGATGTTAGTGGGGTAGGTGTAGACGTCGGAGGGGCAGCGGCGGCGTACGATGACGACGGCGGCGACCGGCGGTGTCCTGCGTGAACGGGCGGCGGCGCAGCGAGCTCAAAATGGCGAACCAAAGCACTAGAACGGTCGGGATTAGGCGTTTAGATTCGTTACCTCACGGTGATGGTCGTGAGCTTGACGTAGTCGGCGATGAGGGCTTGTAGAGGCGGGTCCCGACGGTGAACTCGCCGTGAACTCGCGGCGAGCGGGCGCAACTCGGGCACACGAGAGGCGGCGGCTAGGGCTAGGGCTTTGGCGAGTTTGGCAGCTACAGACGTCGAGATCAGGGAGGTTTATATAGGGGCGGAGTCCAAGGCTTGCGGGAGGGGTCAAGGGAAGGCGGCGCGCGGCGGGGCGTCCGGCTCGGGTCGGACTCAAAGTCTGCGTCGCCTACGGCGCGCGCGAGCTGGGGAAAAGGAAAGGGAAGGGCGCAGAGAAGAAAGGAGGGATTCGGGTGCGGGATTCTCGAAGGCGGAGTCGTGCGGCTATGGAAGGCGGGGACGGAGTCGGGGCGCAGCTCGGGCTCGAGCTCGTCCCAGGCGTCGTCTGGGTGTGCACCGAAGGAAAGAAGAAGATGACAGGTGGGCCCAGGCTGCCAGCCAGAGGAGAGAGGGCGCGGTGGAAAGGGGACGCGCCGACAGGTGGACCCCACCTATCGGTGAGAGGAGGCGGGTGCGCGCTGCGCTTGGTGGGCCGAAAACGAGAGTTGGGGCGAGTGGGCTGCTGTATTCCGAAGGGGGAGAAAGGAAGCAGAGAAGAAAAGAAGAAATGGAATGGGCCCAAAACCGAAGAAAAGAAGAAAGAGGATTTTTCCAGAATTTTTTAGGGATTCGAGAAATTTTGATGGGTTTAAATGTATTTGAATTCAAATCAAAGCAAGGCAAGTCAGTCAAGAAAAATATGCAACTGCATGTATGCTCAAACAAATTGGACCTATGATTTATTTTACTGAGTTAATATTAGAGATAAATAAAATATTATAGTGTCATGCATAAATAAATCTAACTTTAAACAAAAATTAAATTATTTTATAAAAAGATTTTCATATAGCAAAAATTAGGGTGTTACACTCACTTTTGTATTCCCCATTAATGGTTTAGTTGCTCTTCACACTGATTTTATAGTAAAAGTTGGCACGTGTTTGGAACGAAAGCGTACGCTTGGAGTAGTAACTAGTAGAAGAGAGAAATGACGCGGTAGAAATTATGGAAAAGGGAAATTTGCAAAAAAATTCATTTCTAGGAACCAAGCAATAACTTAGATGACAACCCAGAAATAACTTGAGCTAGTAAATAAAATATTAAAATCATAAAATAAAAAATATATGTATATATTTTGCGGTTTGTTCTGAACGTACGCGTGAGTGTTAGGCACAGACGATCGACGAAAAGACATGGAGTCTTAGTGGATATATAGAGAGATAGAGAGAAAATGGTTAGCGGGGGTGGTTGCATCCGCTACGCATCACCCACGAGGCCATCCTGCATCAAACGACAAAGTACCATTTGACGCCCCACGTGTCTTACTAGTATGGTCATTTCTTTCGGGTGTACTCCTCTAGTCTTCGAATAGTAAACATTTACTTATATATACAATCAATGTATTTCAGTTTTGGTCAGCAAGATTTCTTCAAATATTTCAATTTATCTTTTGAAAATGGTATGGTTAGATTCGTCTAAATAGTAGTTTTAAAATATTATACATTTAGTGATTCGATCATTGCGTGGATCCAAGGGAAGCAAGACCTTTGCAAGTACTCTGACAAGGGCCAGGAGGTGTTGCTGGCACCCGGTACCGTGGGAAAAAACGAATTGCCTTTTTTGTCTTTTACTTTCATGTAATTTATTTTGAACAATTCAATTCATAGATATTGTCTATATGATTCACTCTACGCAAGTCAATTTGATACTGAGTAGGACTCTAGGCACAAGAGCGAATCAGGTTCGTACAGAAAGTTTTAAATTTCAAAATTCAAAATTACAAGTCAAACTCACTGCTACAGAATTGATATTTAAATATGTCCTTCTTTTATTGTTAGAAATGGATAGAAATTTGAGCCGCCTCTAAAAATCAGAGCTGGGCTAGTATTACGAATCGTCTCTAAAATCAATTTTTAGAAACAGTGCATCTTACCAACCGTCTCTAGAAATCAATTTTCAGAGACGGTACATCTTACCAACCACCTCTAAAAATATTCTATTTTCAAAGGCAGAGCGGTGCATCTTACAAACCCTTTTAAAAATCGATTTTTAGAGACGGTGCATCTTACCACCGCACCTTTAAATATTCCGTTCCGCACCTTTAAATATTCCGTTTTTAAGGACGCTGCACCTTACCAACCACCTCAAAAAATCGATTCAATGCAAGTACAAAAGGTACACGTCACTTTGCTATGTCATGGTATGGTTTGGTGGTGGGTGTGGGTTGAGCGAGGCATGAGGTCTCGTGTTCATCTGTGTGAAAAAAGTGCACATAGCTTGCTTGTATGCAGTGTTCCTTCCTAATAGTAACGATTATTTTTTGTTTTTCTTTTACGTTATTGTTTTCTAGAAAAAAATTAGGGGCACTGCATATTACCAACCATCATTGAAAATCGATTTTTAGGGTGTTGTTTTGTAAAAAAATATTTTTATGAGGATGCACCATACCAACCGTCTATACAAATCGATATTCAGGAGCGGTCTGACACCTGCCCCCTAAAATACCTATTTTCAGCGATGTATTGGTAGGAGCGGTTCAGGAACCCGCCCTAGAAATGGTCCCCCAACCGTCTCTGAAAATGACTATTGTACCTAGTGATTTACCCATTCCCCCTCTTAGACATCTTATCTACATGTACACTATAAAAGAGCGAGTTTTTACAATACCATTTTCCACACCCATCGAAAACATGGTTACCCCTCACATTGGACCCACTAGATAGGTTGGAAAAGATTAGAAATGGTTGAAAGGGCCTAAAACTAACAGAAGAAAAAAGTTTATACCTTTTGGTCATTTATTTTCTCATCCCGTTTTGTATCCATATCCACCAGGTAGTTTCCTTGTCTTGAAATTAATAAAATAAAAACATCAATCAAGCAAGACTTCTTTCTTTAATTGCTTATTTTTCTTTTCTTTTCCTTAATTGTCGGCCGGTCAGTTTCTTCCTTTCATTTGACGTTTTGGATTCACCACATGTATGCAGCACGTACCTCTACGCTAGTGTTTTCAAAGGTACAAGGTCGAGTTTAAGCTTGAGAAACCTCCTAAGTCCTCTTCGACAACTAAAGAGACCAGAAATCATGCGCCTTGTAAGTGTGGCGATCAACTCTATGGTGACCTCAAGTAGGGTGTGCACGCTGCCAACAAAATAAAGAAGCATTCAAGTCTTGAGGGCCTTCATAATGTTGTGCATTTTTTATTGACAATGCAAAGCTGAATAGCCCTAGGTGTGGCCAAGCCTCCCCCGACGACCTTGAGGAAACCTTCGAAGTTCGGCCACATGGCATCGAACTGAAAGTGTTTCTTCCTCGAGGTACATAGGGTGTGCAAGAAGCTGTTAGGGAAGAGATCCCCCTACTCAACCGAAACGAAGACCACCCTGTCATTGTCCTCAATTACTGGGTGACTTTACTCGTTGCTTCAAGTGAATTTGTCAACCGTGAAGACCGTGAAGTACTCTAGGTTAACATCATTGTGGAATGGTGGAAAGGACTTATCTTATTGACTTTATATGGTAGGCAAGTAATACTCTAGGCCTTGCTGGTCCAGGGAATGGTATAGTTAAAATTTCTACCCATCTCCCTTTCAAACTAATTGAGCGTTTTTGTAGATTTTATGTTATTAGTAGGTTTGAAAAACTTCTTCTGTGAAACATATCGTGGGCACGTCAACATGATAAGTGGAGCTCCAGCGTGGAGCTAAAGTTTGTAATATAAATTTAAAAAATTTAAAAATAATTTTAATTTATACTAGAAATAAAATTATACTCCCTCTGTCTCAATTTATAGGTCGTTTGATTTTTTTTGGCATCCGATCAAACCCGGCTCTCTTATTCAAAAAAATCACAATTATCATTGATTTTTACCGTGGTTTAGTTTAGCATATAATATACTTTAACTATGAATTAAATGTTTTTCATTTTTGCAAATATTTTGAATAAGACGAGCCGGTTTGACCGGATACCAAAAAGTCAAACGATCTATAAATTGGGACGGAGGGAGTATATCTATATGTCCTCTAAAAGGTCATGACTCTAGCTCTACAATTATCCGAAGCTCCTAATGACATGTTCCCCCAACTTGATATAATTTTCTAGAGCTGGAGCAGTCCCAAACATAACCTAAAAATGGTAAACACAATTTATTGTCGTCATTTTGTGATCTACCGGTTTATCATTGATATTTTTAATCAAAATGTTTAAACAGTAAGAAGATGGTTTATCGGCTGTATGCCTGTATCCATCGATTTACTGGCAGTATTTTTTTAAAAAAAATTGAAGGGTGATTTTTAGACCATCTTACCGGTATCAATTGCGGCGATTCGCTGATACTCGATGATTATCTTACTATTACTAATTGAAGTTCTAAAAGATGCACTAGTTTCAAAGTGTGCTAGAAAAAAAAATAAATCCTAGAAATTCTCACAATAATCAGAAACATCTGACCATCAATTGGTATATTGGAATATTGATAGCCATTAGATCTGTTTTCTAAGTAATTACCCACCTCTGCCATTATGAAAGGTCTTGGGTTCAACTCTCAACGAAAGCAAATATCTTCCTTTTTTGCAGATTTTTCTCATTTTTAAATTTACCTTGTGAAAGGTCATGAGTTCAACTTCCAATGAAAACAATTTTTTTTTTTTTGCAGATTTTTCCCATTTTCAAAATTACCTTCATTTTTTGTCAGTTTTTCTCATTAAAGATGCTAGAAACCTTTCCATAAAATAGATATTTTATAGACTTTTTTTTAAGTTTCAACATCAATCCTCACAAGATATGCTAGAAAAAATAAAATCATAGAAATTTTCACAGATCAGATCATCAATTGATAGGTTGGAATCTTAATAGTCATTAGATCAGTTTTCTAATTAATCACCCACCTTTGCCATTATCAAAACAATATTAAATAAACCCTTAAACTACATATTAATTACCTACTCTGCCATTACAAAATAAAATATAAAATAGCACACTAAATTTATACTTTTTTTTTGCGGGAACACTAAATTCATACCTAATTGCTCACATTTGCTATTATGATGGTTAATACCAAATAGCCTCTCTAATTTATATATGAATTGTCTGCCATAGTTATTATGACTGATAGTATAACGAAGGTAATCCCTCAAATTTATATTAAATTACCTGCTTTTGCAATCGTATCAAAGATTACCTAAATCAATTAAGCATACATATAAAGTAGCAAGATATGCTAT
The DNA here is from genome assembly GCA_022530915.1 of Paspalum notatum. Lineage (NCBI taxonomy): Eukaryota > Viridiplantae > Streptophyta > Magnoliopsida > Poales > Poaceae > Paspalum > Paspalum notatum. Next base: position 36,923,737 of record CM039685.1, read on the forward strand.
TATAAAAAACTAAATATAAAATAGATCGTATTCTAACACATAATATATTTAAAACTCTAACCCGTGCATTCGCACGGGTTGATAGACTGGTAGATGATAATAGCGGGTTTTAAAACCTTATTATTTAGTACTCGGCGACAAGACACCGTCCTTGTACCTAGTCGAAAACAACATCCTTTGTACTCACTGGCAGTGTTTAATTATTAGATCCAAGTAATGTTTTTGCGAATTTAATTATCAATCAATATTTGTATCGATCGCCACGCCAATCGTTATTATTTAATAAGTTGGATATTTCAGAATATAGTAGAAGATACGACGACACAGGACGTAGTTATCGTAATTACTAGTACAAGCAGATAAGAAATGGTGAGTTTGTAATCTACGCCGCCGCCTGCTCAACCATATCAACACTCTATATCGAATATAATGATATGTCCGTGCATAGGAAACAAAGACACCCATATCTGCTAGCTACTAGCTCGTGTCAAGTCCAATGCCAACCTAACCAATCGCCGCATAAGATAACAAACTCTTAATATTTGGATAATGCTTATTTCAAAAAGAAGTGTGACGCCACGGAATTAAAAATATAATGTAATATGTTGACGCCTAATAGTTAAAACAAAGAGATAATAGAGACGGAACAATTCATGATCCAAAACAAGAACCGGCGGCATCAACATTGGGACACGCAAAAAAGTATGAACGATGGTCGATTACTCCCCCGATGAATTAATTCGGAAACTATCACATAAAAAAAATGAGGTCACACACTCACACACAGCTTATTACGCGCATAAACGGGGACAGAAGAGACAGTTTGCTCTTCGCCGCGTCCAAAGCCTGCGGGTCATGCTGATCGCTACTCGCAAGACAAGCTTTTATTTGTATGTTTTTTGTTTTGTCCCTACACTCCTAGCTCAAATTAATTATCTTCACTTCAAACAAATATAGATATCGGGTATTAGGATGAAACGGGGGGAGGTACTTTATTTGGCTTCAATCTGCAGTTGCATATGAAATGGATAAAGGTGGAAATTACAACACTTCTCTCGATGAATATAGATATCTGGTGTTATAAATATTTATTTATAACCTTAATTAAACTCGAAATAGTTTGACTTATACTACAAACATATAAATAACCCTTCATGTGATGGCAGGAGTACACATCCACCATAAATATCCACATATCAAAAATAGTTTGAATAAAATGAATGATTAAAATTGTAGAAAAAAATCAACCACGTTATAAATTTGTAAACGGAGGAACATATATTATCCTATAAGATCCCTTCACGATGAGAGCTTCAGTTACATTAATCCACGTGGTGATGAGCTGCACTGTACAAAGCAGGGATACTAGTCCCACAATGTTGTGTTTCTGGCCACTTATCCTCTTAGAACCTAATCTAGTTGTCATTTTTAACCATGGAGATCTCAAAGTTTAGAAAATCTCGTTTAGCTTCGTAAGGGGGCCAATACCCAAGTTGTTGTATTGTCTTTTTCCATGAAGCATCTTCGCGTACGTACATATGTGCCTGTAATTAATGTTAACCATCCGTAACTGATTCTAATCCTGCCTGTAATTAACCTTGTGAGCATCATCAACCTGAAGATAAGATAGGTTTCTATCATAATCAATCCTAGTGGATCGGTGTTGATCAGATATTATTATATGAGGAAGTATGAGATATTAGGTGAGAAGTTCCACCCATCACCCCCATCTATGCGCATTAGCATTATTACCTCTAGTTCTCTGCACACTCTCTGGCACTCTGTTTTCTTTCCTACAAATACGTGTGTTTCTCTCGTGTCAAATTCCAAAAGAATTAATACTACTAGTCGATCGCACGGGTTAGAGTCTTAAATGTGTTATGCGTAACCGTACAACATATATAGATATATTTTTATACTTAGGTTTTTATAATAATATATCTTACTACTTTATATGTATGCTTAATTGATTTAGACAATCTTTGATCGATTGCAAAAATAGGTGATTTTAATATAATTTTGAGGGGTTACTTTCATCATATTATCAGTCATAATAACTAAGGTGAACAATTAGATATAAATTTAAGATATTATTTCATATTTTCCTTTATATTGGCAGAGTGGGTAATTAATATGTAGTTTTAGGGGTTATTTAATATTATTTTGATAATGGCAAATGTGGGTAATTACTTAATTAGAAAACAGATCTAATAGCTATTAAGATTCCAACATGTTAATTGATGATAGTTTTTTTATTATTGTGAGAATTTTTATAATTTTATTTTTTCTAGCGCATCTTGTGAGGATTGATATGGAAATTTCAAAAAGTCTACAAAATATCTGTTTAATGGAAATGTTTCTAGCATCTTTAATGGAAAAAAAAAAGATATTTGCTTTCGTTGAGAATTGAACTCGAGATCTTTCGTAATGCCAGAGATAGGTAATTACTTAGAAAATATATATAATGAAAAAAAGAGAATATTTGCTTTCATTGAGAATTGAACTCAAGACCTTTCATAACAGTAGAGGTGGGTAATTACTTAAAAAACAGATTTAATGGCTATTAATATTCCAATCTGCCAATTGATGGTATGATGTTTCTGATTATTGTGAGAATTTCTTGGATTTATCTTTTTTTCTGACGCGCTTTAAAATTGGTGCAACTTTTAAAACCTCCAATTAGTAATAGTAAGATAAGATGGCATAAGGCATCTATAGTTAATTTTAAGCTCCTTGATATTGCTATTTCTAGAGTATATAATAATCATACATTATCATGAGACATATTGAATTTGAGTTATTTGACCACATTAAAAAGCTATTCGTAGAGTCAGTAGAATGGAAAAATACTTGTATTTACACCGAAGGTTGGACCGACGCCTAGAGAATGTGAATTAGGATTTCTAAAACTAAGACTCACTAAAAACTACAATTACTAAGCAAAATCTATCCAATGTAAATCTACCTATGTGTACTAAGGTTTTGTTAAATGTTGCTAATTCTACCGTGGCCAAGTCTTTCAACCTAGTTCCATCTAGAAACTAACCTAGTCTAGGAATGAAAGCACATAATTGCAAGAAAGTAAATGTGGAGGATAAAGGATAGTTAGAGAGTGCAAACTCCCGATGACGATGTCGACGATGGCACACGATGGAGACACGGAGATTTTTTTTTTCCGAGGTTCGGGGAGGCCCCTCTACCCCCTATTCCTCGTTTGACGCTCCCTCTCCCCCGCGTAGGGCTTTGCTCTCGCGTAGTCCTCAAGGGTGGAAGATGGCAAAGTGATTTCCGCGGAAGTCTAAGCAACCACGGTCGGATCTCCGGATATCCCCGGTACACACCCACACGATCCCTTCTCTCGCGTAGTTTTGGACTACGGCCTCGCTCACGCAAAGGTAGAGGATTGTTGGTGCTGTTGGGTCATATGAGTCCTTCTCACGGAGCTACCCCGCTGTCTCCACTATGAGAAGCTTTTGGCCAACGTGCCGAGGGCCGTCCTCCCTCTCACAAGGAAGGTGGTGGCCATTCCACACTTCGGAGGGTCTCGAATGACTTACAAGCTCCACACTTATAATGACGTGCGCGTAGGCACGAGTAAGACAAATAGGCCTAAACAAAGATGCTATGGAAGCTCTAGCTATGCCGGTATGTGTCTCTTATGCTCTTGTGATGGTTGGGCTCTCAAAAGTGTGTATATGGCTCTTTGGATGGATCAAGATGGCGCCTCTACACTTGTGTTAGCTCAGAAGTTTCCAACCTTGTTGTGGAGACCGACCATGGGGTATTTATAGCCTAAGCCTCTAAACTAGCCGTTAGAAGCAAACATCCCTTTTTCTGCGCACCCACCGGACGGTCCGGTGGTACAGCACCGGATGGTCCGGTGCGTGCAATTGGCTGGCCATTGGAGTCGACCGTTGAACTGACAAGTCGATCGTAAGATCCACCAGACGATCCGGTGGTACACCACCGGATGGTCCGATGCGTGTTGGTGCTGGCTCTTCAACGTGAGATGGCCTCAGTCCATAACGTCCAATAGTGCCACCAGACGGTCTGACGGTGAGACACCGAACGGTCCGGTGCCTTCAGCTCCGGTACTTGGTCGCTCCTTCCTCTCAGACCATACTGTACCGTGGTGTGCCACCGGATCGTCCGGTGGTAGACCACCGGACCGTCCGGTGCATGTAAATGCACCGGGTCTTCAAGTCTTCATTTGGGGCTTTTTCTTCTTTCTGAACCATCTCATGGGGTTTATTTTTTCTTCCATTTGCCCAAAAAATCGGCTTGGGACCGCCGAGTCAGTACATAAGTTTTAGACACGATGGCGACTTGGGTATTCTATTGTGTCTTTTAGGTCCTCCTTTGTGGTGTTTGCACCCCAAGTCCATCTCTTACACCGTGAACTTAACCAAAGATACTTGCACAACAATATTAGTCACATAGCACGTGTTGTCACTTCAACCAGCAAAATCACATTAGAAAACTAAGCACAAGGTTTCGGGCTCATTTTCCTTACACAATACAAGTTTATTCACTCCGCAACTTGAGGCGCTTATTTTGGCAAAGTAACTTATTATTTTTATTTTTATTTGTACAAGTAGCCCCCAAGCATACTTCATGTGTAAATTTCATTTTATTTCTTACATAATGAAGTTTGCACATTCTCATACATTAATTTCATTAAAAAAAGGAAAATTATGAAAAAGAGTAAATTATAGGGGTAAGGAAGAAATCTCTACCTAATATTAAAGAAAATAAGGTTTCTTGGTCTTTCTACTCATAAATATGACAAGTGGGACCAGCTTTACATGATATGGCTATGTCTAATCCGAATCCAACGTCTGCCGATGCACGTGGCGCCCGGTGTCCCAACTCCGGTTATATCTCCATACAATTTAATCGAAATAGTTTGAACAAATGCAAATAGTAAGAAGAGCACTTGAATTAAAAATCAACGGAGAGCTGTCCAATCTTGCAATGGACGGAGGAACGAGAAGACGATACATACAGGGTGTCGACTCTCATTGGTTTTGAGATTTTGCCGGGGGTTGTAGTCGGCTCGATGGACTTAGGCTGCAGCGCCACGCTATGTGCTCTCACATGCTGATCGCGATACCGTAGGTCTCCGCCGCGTTTTTCCGTTCGTTCCACGTAGGCCGCAAGGAATGGGGGTCCTTCGCGTCCACCTGGGCAAAAGAATTTGTGTGGGCTTCTATCCTCTCTCAGACTAAATTTGATTGTATATCTATGCCTACCTAATATTAAATAATAAATACATAGTATTAAAGAGAATAAGTTTTTGTCCATCGTGACTATATCTGACACGTGGGACCTCTCGACAAGTTTCTTTTTTCATTCGCTAACCTTGACCCACTTCGATCTCTAATTTGTGCCTGACTTGTTGCATGCACACCAATATAGTGTTCGTGCGTATTGGAGATGGACTCGGTCTACATAAATCGAGAGTCACATTATAAATTGATAGTACTTTGGATCAGGAATCTGACATGTTCGTCTATATAAATCTACAACAATTTTGGCTATCCGACATGAGCCTTCTCCCCTTGGCTTTACTGAGCACGCTACGACCATCAAGCAGTGATCCGTTATTCGTGGCTCCGAGTCAACGAGCACCAGCAACCGCACAGAACTTCAATACAGATTGAACATGTGGAAGTCATGGCAAGATTATTGGGCTAAGGTTGTGAGGTGTTTTTTCCCGTTGCAACGCACGGGCATGTTTGCCAGTAGAAAGACAAAGTGCATATTTCTTTTGTTTCTCATAATGCATATTTTAAAGTGTGAAACCACATATATATACACACATCGTTTTTAGATTCTCTTTTCATGTTAATTTCATGCCTAAATCAAAGGCAAATTGCGCCTGAAAACGCTATTATACAAGAGATACTAGTCCGTCAATCTGGGCTCCTACATAGACTAAAATCTCTTCAAATACAAGTATCAAAAGTTTATAGATAAATTTAGTTACAACAAATAATCAATATTACCTATCCTTGTGTGCACTCTCTATGAGTATTACCATTTTCTAACATAATATCCACTAAAAACTTTGTCTTCTATATTAGTTTTGATAAACTAGTGAGTTACTATATATATTTTATCACCTATATTTATAAAGTCTTCCCCTTTGCAACACACATTTGTGTATATTCAACATGTGTTTAATTACAACCATACCTTAAATATGTTGGGGTCCCTTTTATCCCATGTGTAGATTTTGGATTTCAAATATTTGTTGCAATTTTTATTCATAGCTTATTGTATCTTTTATGAACTATTCGTTTGTTTAACTAAACAATATATTCTAGGTTCTACTGCATCTTAGTTACTTATAAGTGCATAAGAAGTCATTTCAGTCTCCACTACAAAGCTCGAAATGCTGGGTTTTCTTCACCAAAGAATTATGTATGTGTATATGTAGTGGTACTTTTTTCTTTAAAAAATATAGAGCTTACCGGTACACTATCAATGAAGATCTGCTATTATGTTTCAGTAAAAATGTACATATTTATCTAAAATAAGAACGTTATATATTCATTTTCATAGAGTTTTAATATAGTACACAGGGATTATCAATATCATTTATATGTGATTCACAGTATTTTCCTAAGAGCTAAATAGTCGATTGCCTAATGTTTAGGGTTTTCCAGACTGTAACGGTCATTTGAATGTCTAAACAACCCATTAAATAAGACAAAAAGGTCAATGGACATTCGTGGTCATCAAACAATGGTAATTCGTTAAACAACATGTTTCATTGTTTTCTAAATTCTAAATTATGCACAAAAAAATTATGCACGTATATATTTGTCACTCATACATTCATGTATATTTGATTCTGTGGCACACATCATATTTACATTTTAAATTGGTTTTTATATACACTATTAGTGGCCAAAGCAGATAATTTAGAAACATATATAGACATATATTGTACATTTATCTATTTTTGTAATATGAGATGCTGACAATTTAAATGTAGATTTGAGGGGATATTCTTTTTAATAATCTAAAAAGTGAATAACTCACCTACAAACTTAAATAGGTTACGCATATTCGTTATTATAAATTTTACGGTGGTTGAAAAAAGGAGCCATCAATTTGCGGAGATCTAATGGTTTCAAAATAAGTGGTACTACGGTACCAGTACCAAACGGTACTAAATAAGAGGATCTAGTGCAAAAAATAGTGGGATTGGTACCCATATTTTTATTTATTATTCTCTATAAAGGGCATAAAAACTTTTAAAAATTAAAGAAACAGTGGTACCACCTGGTACCGGTGGGTACCATTCCAACCACCGTAAAATATATCGTTGGCTATATAACATCAAATGTGGATATAGATTAAAATTTACCGACTATATTAAGCTATCTCTCATAATGAGATAGTTGAGTGACATAAATGCAAATTTAGTGATTGTTTTAGATAATATTTTATAATAGCATAAGTGAGTAATTTAAAATACAAATGTAAGGAGTTATTATAAATTATCGTTGATAGTGGCAGTGGACAGTTTTTAGAAAATAAAATAGCTTTGATGAATATTATTGTTAGATGCTACTCTACTGATGGCCTAGTGGTTATAATTTTTGTGATAATTTCTAAAATTTATCATTTGTTTTCTAGAGAATCTCATATCCAATTAGTAATGGTAAAATTTAAATACAAATTCAATTATTTTTTATAGTGGCATAGATGAGTGATCTAAAAATAAATTTAAAGGATTATTTTAAATTATATTTTATAATGGCAGAGTCCTTGTATTTTTTTAGAAAAGGGAATAGATCTTACGGCAATTGTTGTTGACTGCTGGATGGAAGGATTGATGTTTTAAATTTTTAAATTTTATTTTTTTAAATAGAATACATCTAATTTTTATTATTAGATTCTATTGGATGGATGGGCATGTGTTTTTTTCACGTGGGAATTTTTAAGATTTATTCTTTAGCATGTCTAATTAATCTCTAATTAGTAATAGTAAGATTTAAATGTAAATTTATATTATAGATTCCTTTAAATAATCTTTCATAATGGCATATGTGCATAATATAATTGCAGACTTGTAGAGTTACTTTAAATTTCATTTCATAATGGTAAAATGGGTATTTTATTAGAAAACAAAATAAATAAGATAGCTATCATTATTAGAGGCAGCTGGATTCTGGATACATGGCAGATGTTTCCGATTCATATTCATATGGGATTTCTTAAATTTATGTTTTCTAATGCATGTAATCTCCTCTAATTAGTAACAGAAAATATTGCTTTGATTTCTATGACTGTTAACTAATAAGCCAGGGTGTTGTTTGCCGGCGGCTTTCCAATAGTGTTCGCATTTAACAATCAAGTGTTAAACAAATGCGTGCACAGTCATCTTTCTAATCACATATGGTAACACGCTGTCAAAGTCCAAATTTGTAGATACGGTCTAGTGATGTATGTGCGATGTGACATGTGATGTTGCTTTCATGGACACTATTTTGGATGAGGTTTGTAATGTTATGTTTATCCTCTCGTGTCTGATGATTAGCATGCAAACCTTTGCCCTTTCAATAGAGGGGAGGGGAATTGGGAAGGTTGTCTGACTTGTTTGTGTGGACGGTGATCCTAGTTAGCTTTCACATGGCCGACAGGCCGGTTTGCATTTCATCAACGTCTTGTGATAATATGATCCCTAAGGAAACGAGGAAAATGCATATACGGGATGGTTCCTCCACAGGCATTATGGGAAAACGATAATTCTCCGTTGGCGCATATAAAATGGTTATTTTTCTTTACAAAAAAACCATCTCTCCTAGATTACTTTTTCCAAAAGACATGCAAATATTTGTCATATTAGCATATGGCGCACATACACACGACCAATCCATGTGAGCGCCTCCAAAAACTCCACGCCAAGTCGACCCAATAGGGATCTAATCAGCTGAGCTAGTTTGGCTCGGATTGCTTTGGAGAAAACACTTAAACAAGTTTTATTTGTTTTATAAATTGAAAACATGCATATTTAAAAAAACTTTGACAAGATTTTAGGAAAAATAGCACCAAATAAAATATCATCAGCCCATGTTTTGTTGATTTAATATAATTATTGTTTGAATTGTTGGTAACCAACCAAAAATATTACATAAAAGCTATCGTTTTTAAGTACTCCATCCGTCCCGCAATTAGTGTTGTTTTGTGATTCTAAATTTTTATCACAATAAGTGTTGTTTTAGGATATTAGTTTAATTTAAAAGAAAATTAATTTGCATGCATGCAAACACCATAAAAAAGAAAAAAAGATCTGTTAACCACGGGTACATGCGTCATATCTCACTCTCCTTAATTTGTTTTAAAAGTTCTAAAACAACACTTATGTACGGAGGGAATACACAACAGATACTAATACACAAACGGGTTTTCACTGTGCCCCTCTTCTTCTAGTCAAGCAAAATACCAAAACTGCTTGCTGGCGTTGCAACGACATTGATGTCTTCTATCATGCGGCTCGAACCTCGAAATATAGCTTACTGAGGCTAATGTAAACACTGTAGATAAAGTAGAGTTTAAAATAGAAGGTTGGATAGAAGATCTGGTGACACTAGCCCAACTAAGCTAGAAATAGCAGTGATTTTCAAAGATATGCAGTAATGTTACCACATTTAGAAATTTCTTAGTTTCTTGGGTGTTTAAAGGTGAGAACAGATTCTAGAATTCCTTATGTGATCTAAATATCAATTGTTTAGTATGGTTGTCGATCATCATCATATCTATTCCCGTCAAACTGAATGACTAGCTTATGGGTCTCAACACCTCCAAGTTACAGTGTGTTCGACCACTCTGCACGGGTACTGCCTTCAACCTTCCTGCGCACACTCCTTCCTAGACCACCATAGTTGCTCCAAGGTACCTCTCTCGTGTGCTTCGTTGTTGGTACCTGGACAGATGCCCTCCACAAGGCAGCCATGCAGAGAGCGATGATGGTCACCTTTCGTCGTGGTGGAGCAGCGCCGACCAAGCCACCGCCACCACCTTCGTCACTACCATCGTCGTGGCCATGGCTACCTCCATTGCTCGAACCCCAACCACGATCATCATCTTTTCGCCCTCCTCATCCACGTTGGAGGATGGAAGCATATGGTGCTGTTGCACATCATCTCTATGGGTGGCAGTCGTGGGACCGATATGCACTTATATGCAGTGGCTGCTCAATGCTTGTTGCAAGGCTATGTGTTGCATCCGGATACCGACGGAGGTGTGGTCCGAGCACAGGGCACACGAGGAGCCGGGGATCGCGTCGCTGCTATGCTCATCTCTAAGCGTGGTTCCAATCGGTCTCTCGCTGGGAGCCGATCAAGGCTTTGGTGGTACGGACGTACCACCTGGCTTGACCTTACAGTTAAAAAGGTTGTGCACAGGATGTGGTGGTTATCGCCTGTTCTCTCTAAAAAAGGTGCACAACAGATCTAACGTTAAATTCCTATCGGATCGCTAGGATCGGCAACACGAAGGTCTATGACTTTCCATCGGCTGAAGAGTCGATGCTCTGTGACTCATGAGATACGTATATATAATAATATCGATGAAGAACAGCAAAACACATCCGTGGCAAAAGAAAGTAAAAACCCTATCTAAACGCATGATATAACATATCTGCGTAGCCAGATCGATTTCTAACCAGGACCTCGAAAAACGTTCATCTAACTAGACAGATACACATTAAGACATGGAAATATAGGGTACTCGAAACACGTTGGTCTATCGGCACGTCGCGTGCACGTGCTATAGCGGACACGTCATGGATTGTAACCGACGAGTAGGTAATGTACAACGAGCTATACAAGAACCGATCTAGTAATATGAAGCACGGATATATAAATAGAACGATAAAAGTGCGGGAAAGATGACGAGTATCGCAATAAGCAAAGCTTGCCATGGGACTTAGCTTGTCAGGGTAAACAATGGGCCTCGGGATAGACAATTGTGACAAGTCAAGCTTGACACGAGATTCATTAAGATAACCAGCAAACCATGCTATAAAAAAATGTTTTAGTACACGGTTCACTGTATGGTTCACGCCCTAACGAGTCTAAAAATCATTAGAGCAGCATGACGATTACCTTGAAAATCTTAATGGCTAAGGGTGGCGCTGCACTGAGAGAAATTGGAGACACGAGCTATGATAAACGTAATGTCGTTGTCTTTTTACGTAGAATATATATACATATTTATAATCCAGAGACTTGACAATAAATTCGACTCTTTCTATATTTAAAACTTTTTCCATAGCTAAAAACTTTTTTTTAACGGGCTAATCCCAACTCAACTCGAACTAGACTAGATACACAGTCTCAAAACTAAGATACATGGCCCGCCGACCTAAAAACTTGATGTTAATCATAAATCATGATTTTATAGGCTCTACCAACATGATACTACGGTGGTTTGATACGAGTCCCACCTCCTCGGCACCGGCGCAGGCTCTCCAGAGTCCGGACCTTGCGAGCTCCCGCCGGGTCCCCGGAACCCCTTTTCTCCTCCTGCAGTCCTGCTGTGCAACAGCCGGGCCTCGGCTCGGCACGTGCCTGGGCGCCCCCTCCGCGAGACACGTAGGCCGGTGGCACGTGCGCGGCGGCCGATCTCAATTCCCACCCGACGCGGATATTTCCCTGTGCCCCCGCGGGATCGGACGGCCGGCGCGCGGGGTGGCGGGATCGGACGGCCGAGGAGGCCCCGGAAGTGGATAGGCTCAGGCAGGGCAGCAGCGTGGTCCCTTTCGCCCGGCTTGGCAGATAAGATCGTGGGAACTCACGCTTCCAGGCTTTCCAGCTAGCGATCCTGTACTGTGCCGCACTGTCGTCTGCGCGTGTGTATGAGCTGGCGAATTCCCCAGCCGGTCCGTCGGGGTCCTTCCTATTTACCAGTACACCCTCAGCGCTCCTAATAATAGTAGATTAACTGGCTAGTGATTTTTTTTCCCTCGTGTAGTTTAGTGGCATGGCTTTGAAGTTGCAGGCAGTAGGTATTAGTACTTAAATAAGTACTATCGTGGGCAAGGACGCCATAATCCGGGCAGGTTTATTTTCTCGCGGAGAACAAATAAAGATGGTCGCAAAAATACCAGCCTGCCCGCCCATTGTTCCGTGCCTCCTTCCGCAAAGTCAAAAAGATTGTACGGCGAGGACGGGAACCGGAGAGGAGGCCGTGTCTGTGAAGGCACGCCCTCGTCGCCTGTTCTGGCTAAGGGAGGACGAAACGGATTTCACGGGTGTTTTTTGTTTCTCGTAACTTTAAAGCTGAATAAGATTTTATACAGGCTAACATAAACCAGCACAGTGGATACAGTGTAGCAGTGTTTGGTTATTGTGTCCAAGTTAACCAGTATTGTTAAATTTGTATTTGGTTCCCTGTATTAGAATAGTGGAAAACAATAAATAAAAATTAAAAAAGTATCACAAGTGTGGTCTAGTTTTATTGATAAAAATGTTATGAACTCAAATATTAAATTGGATCGGTGATTAGATTTTTTAATCGAAAGATATAACAAAAAACGATATAAAAAAAGTGTTTTGGTTTTTGCGCTGCCTAAACTGTTGGCCTGCATAATTAGTACAAAAGATTTCTGCGTTTCCAGCAATACAGCATAACAGATCACTTTTACATTGCATAAATCTGATTTAGATATTATACAGTAAAAACAAACGCTCACTGGATAAGGCCTTGCGCAAACAGACGCATACTGATCGGATCCACGCTCTCTCATCACACTGAAAGCAGGGGCAGGCAGAGGCCGGCCAAAACGTGTGCTTTGCTTTGCTGGCTATTATGCTACGGCCAACGCCCCCAACAGGATAACGTTCCGCTCTCGCACGGCGCCCATAATTCCTTCCGGCCGGGGAGGGGCATACTTTAATCGTGATCAGCGCGCGGCAGGCGGTGGGAAACGGCAGAAACGCGGGGGGTTTCCTGCAAAACCGGCGATTATTTTACTCGGCGACCGCGTCGTCTTTCTCCCCCATCCATCGCGAGCTCCTCTCCTCCTCCTCGGCGGGGCGCACCTCTCCTGTGCGCCTCCCTCCCTCTTTCTGCTTCTTCCTTCCCTACTACTTAAACAAACGGATCGGCGCCCGTTCCGCAGCTCTTGCGATCCTCAAGGGACAGGGCACTCTAGTCTAGTCTCCCCGCACGCGACGTCCCAAGGCAGAGAAGAATCGCATCGCTTCCCCTCACCTCACCTCCCTCCTCGCGACTGCCAGTGTGCTGCTCTTCTTTCCCTGTCGGCAATCCGGCCTTCGCTCGCTTGCGCTCCAATCGATCCTCCTTCCTCGCTGCAAAAGGGGTTTGCTTTTCCCTCCTTCCTCGCTTGCTCCGTCAAATCCTTTTTTTCTTGAGCCATTGCGACGGACGGAGCTCCCCTCCCCTCCCCCGTGCGTGCCTGCGGCGAGCAAATGCTGGTCCAGGGACCGGTCGTCGTCGGCGAGCACGCGAGATTCTCTTGTCCCCTGGCGGTTTGTCGAGATAGTGGCCGTCCGAGCTGGAGCACCTGAGATGTTGTTGCTCGCTCGACTCTGTTGATTTTTGGCCGAAAGCTCTGTGGGGTTTTTTTTTTTTCTGAAAGGGAGGGACGGCCCCGGCCCCCTTTTCTCTCTCGTTTCTGACTACTTCGTCCGCTGATTCGATTCCTTGCCGAGATATCTCGCTTCTTCGCCGGCCGGAGACTGGTAGTAGATTGGTAGGCAGACAGTAGATCCTTTTCCTTCCCCACCCCTGCCGCCCATTCCTGCTCAGCTGCTTGGCGCTCCCAACTTGCTCGCCGGATCACAGATTTCCGAGGTTTCTTTGGTGGAGATTTCTGTGCTGAAGATCGAATCTTGGGGCGGGATGGTGTCGAGATCCTACTCCAACCTCCTGGAGCTCGCCTCCGGCGGCGGCGGCGGCGGCGGCGGCGAGCCGCTGCCGTCGCTGGGGCGCCGCCGGATTCCTCGCGTGGTGACGGCGTCCGGCATTGTGCCGGACCTCGACGCCTCCGACGACGACGCCGACGCCGCTTCGGCGGCCTCCGACCAGTCTTCCTCCTCACACGCGACGCGGGAGCGCGTCATCATCGTCGCCAACCAGCTGCCCGTGCGCGCCACCCGCCGCCCCGGCGCCGGCGCCGCCGGCGGAGGCGGCTGGGACTTCGCGTGGGACGAGGACAGCCTCCTGCTGCAGGTCAGGGACAGCCTCCGCGCGCACCACGGCCGCGGGGACGTCGACTTCGTCTACGTCGGCGGCCTCCGCGACGACGTGCCCCCGGCCGACCACGACGACGTCGCGCACCGCCTGCTCGAGGGCTTCCGCTGCGTGCCCACCTTCCTGCCCGCCGACCTCCGCTCCCGCTTCTACCACGGCTTCTGCAAGCAGCAGCTCTGGCCACTGTTCCATTACATGCTGCCACTGTCGCCGGAACTGGGCGGCCGCTTCGACCGTCTCCTCTGGCAGGCCTACGTCTCCGTCAACAAGATCTTCGCCGACAAGATCCTGGAGGTCATCAGCCCCGACGAGGACTTCGTCTGGGTGCACGACTACCACCTCATGGTGCTGCCCACCTTCCTGCGCAAGCGCTTCAACCGGGTCAAGCTTGGCTTCTTCCTCCACAGCCCCTTCCCGTCCTCCGAGATCTACAAGACCCTGCCCGTGCGCGAGGAGCTGCTCCGGTCCCTGCTCAATGCTGATCTGATTGGCTTCCACACCTTTGATTATGCCAGGCACTTCTTGTCGTGCTGCAGCAGGATGCTCGGGCTCAAGTACGAGTCGCAGAGGGGCTACATTGCTCTGGAGTATTATGGCCGGACGGTCACCATCAAGATCTTGCCCGTGGGAGTTCACCTGGAGCAGCTACAGTCAGTCCTCAACCTCCCCGAGACCGGAGTCAAGGTGGGCGAGCTTATGAAACAGTTCTGCCATCGGGACCGGCGGCTGTTGCTTGGTGTCGATGATATGGATATCTTTAAAGGAATCAGCTTGAAGCTTCTGGCGTTTGAGCAGCTCCTGGTGCAGCATCCAGAGTGGCGAGGAAGGGTGGTGCTGGTTCAGATTGCCAATCCGGCGAGGGGGCGGGGAAAGGATGTGAAGGAGGTACAGGAAGAGAGCGATGCGATGGTGAGGAGAATCAATGATGCATTCGGGCAGCCAGATTACCAGCCGGTCATACTGATCGATAAGCCGTTGCAGTTCTATGAGAGGATGGCTTACTATGTTGTCGCAGAGTGCTGCTTGGTTACTGCGGTGAGGGATGGCATGAATCTGATCCCATATGAGTACATAATTGCTCGGCAAGGGAATGAGATGATTGACAGCGCCCTAGGTCTTGGCCCATCTTCAAGGAAGAAGAGCATGCTTGTTGTGTCTGAGTTCATCGGCTGCTCGCCTTCCCTAAGCGGTGCTATCAGGGTGAACCCTTGGAACATTGATTCGGTGGCCGACGCAATGGACTCTGCATTGGAGATGCCGGAAGGGGAGAAGGTCTTGAGGCACGAGAAGCATCACAGATATGTGAGCACACACGACGTCGGGTACTGGGCGAACAGCTTCCTGCAGGATCTTGATCGGACGTGCCTTGACCATAACAGGAGGCGTTGCTGGGGCATAGGATTTGGGCTGAAGTTCAGGGTTGTGGCCCTCGATCCAAACTTCAAGAAACTTGCAGTTGAGCACTTGGTCTCGGCCTACCGGAGGACGACGAAGCGCATCATTCTCTTGGACTACGACGGGACGCTGATGCCTCAGGCTTCGTTCGGCAAGAGCCCGAGCTCAAAGACGATAGACATGTTGAACAGCCTTTGCCGTGACAGGAACAACATGGTGTTCCTTGTGAGCACAAAGAGCCGGACGACTCTCAACGAGTGGTTCCTGCCATGCGAGAACCTGGGACTAGCGGCTGAACACGGTTACTTCCTCAGGTAAAAACCTGGAGCTACTTCCTGCGGTTTCTATATGCAATTTTTGTCTTGAAATTAATCAATCTTGCAATGCACATTGATCTTGTTACTGGAACTTTCGACGCTAATGTTGGCACTGGGGGGCTGGTTGTAGGCTGAGACGAGACGCAGAATGGGAGACGTGCATCCCGGTGACGGACTGCAGCTGGAAGCAGATCGCAGAGCCTGTGATGAAGACGTATACCGAGACGACCGATGGGTCGACGATCGAGGACAAGGAGACGGCTATTGTGTGGAGCTACGAGGACGCCGATCCGGATTTCGGATCTTGCCAGGCCAAGGAGCTGCACGACCATCTGGAGAGCGTCCTTTCAAACGAGCCGGTGTCGGTGAAAGCCGGGCTCAACCATGTGGAGGTGAAGCCACAGGTAAAAAGCTCCTTGGTTCTTGTTGCTGTTTGTTGTAATTTGTCGTAACGAAACGAAGATGCTAATGGCGAGCTCTCATTGACGCAGGGCGTGAGCAAGGGCCTGGTGGCGAAGCGGATCCTGGCCGTGGCGCAGGAGCGCGGCGACCTGCCGGACTTCGTCCTATGCGTGGGCGACGACCGGTCGGACGAGGACATGTTCGAGGTGATCAAGACGGCAGCGGCGCCCAACCCCTCCCTCTCCCTCTCCCTCCATCCCGAGGCGGAGGTGTTCGCGTGCACGGTGGGGCGCAAGCCCAGCAAGGCCAAGTACTACCTGGACGACCCCGCAGACATCGTGCGCCTCGTGGAGGGCCTCGCCAGCGTCTCCGACGACGCCGCCACCGCGCCCCCTCTCGCCGCCGCCACCGACACCATACCGAGGTGAGCCGGCCGGCCGGTGCGCGGCGGGGCTCTATGCTCTATGTAGGCAATTCGTGTGGAACCCCCTTCTGTCAAGGGACCGGACCGACCCCTCCCCAGGTGTGTACAGAATGGCTCTTCTAGGAGTGAAGCAAGGAACCAGGCCCCGCCCCCGTGCTGGTTTGTGTACATAGACTAGTAAACTGCTCTTGGAAGGAGGTCGGTTCGTTCGATCGATCGCGTTAATTCGTCGTCAGATTACTGTCTCTCGCGCCCGTGAATAATCTCCCGTTGCCGTCCGTCCATCTCCATCCTCGTTGCCCCCTGGCCGCGGCGGAACAAATGATGGCGAGCACAAACGCAAACAAACAGCAGCAGCACCGCGCGGCGCAACAGTGGAGCGGAGGTGGTGGTTGCACTCGCGCGGCAAGTCGGCAACAGCAGCGGGCACAGTGCAGTGGCGGGGTAGCCTTATCCTGTTAGCCAAACGGTGGGGGTCTAATCTAATCAGGAGGGCAGCTTATCCGGTGCGGTGCCGGCCGCGTTTAGCAACGGTGATAAGGAGATTCTTTCCGGCCGGCGCCGTGGTGGTCTCGGTTGGGTTGGGTTGGGTTGGGCATGCGTTTCGTCTCGGTGACCCACCCCGGGGTTGCCGTCCTGATCTGGACACCTCGCGTCGTCGTCCTCCCGGAACGCGAAGGCGACACCGGTAGGATTAGGACGGATTGATAGGCCGCGCTGGAAGCCAGCTGGTATGGCAGCACAACACGCACGCACTCGACGTCTCTACCAGACAGCAGGGGGCTATTTTGTCTAGTGGCTCAGTGTGCCTAGGTGTAGAAACGGACGCGTCGAGTTGTCGTACACGGCAGCGATGGCTCCTGTCGAGGCCTCGAACCCGTCCGTCCCGTGGCCTTTTTTTCTCCTCATGCCACAAGCCCACAAGTCCACAGCGAGCGAGCACGCGGCGTCATCGCCGGCGTCTTGTCGCGTCCCGTCGCATGGACTTGGGACGCCGCCGCCGGCCCGCCGAAGCGAAGCGGCCGGGGGTGGGCGATGACGTGCGCGGTGGCGTCAATGCGCACGCGGCTGAGATGAGACGAGACGAGATCGTCGTCGCCGCCTGCGGGGCCGTTGCGCCGACGTCCCGGCTCAGGATAATCGGCTTGTCGCGATAAGGATCCATGCCGGAAATGGTCGCGCTCGCTTGCGCGGGTGCGGCAGGCAGAGGCCCCGGCGACGTCGCCTTGCGGTTTTATTTTATCCGGAGGAAGGATCAGCAACGGCAATTCAAGATCAAGAAATTTTGCATTATTCTACGCCCAACTTGGCCTTGGGAAGTACGTACGGTGTGACGACTCTACAGGTGAATGGTGAGAATTGTTGGCTCCGCCGTCCACGGATCAGTAAAAAAATGTGACCAAACCTAAGAGCAACTACATGGTTTTCATTAATCATTAAGAAGAAATAGACACCTAAATTTGAGTTGGAGAGGATTCGAACTTAAATGGTTAGGTGTATAGCAACTCCTTCTACCTAACCAGTTGAGTTAGGCTTATTTCTTGCCGTCCAAGGATTAGTAGGCACAGCTTGGAACGTCAATACGTAATGATTTTGGACTCACTAATCTCTCCAGAAAATGGATAGGGGAATTGCTCCTACCGCATGGGAAAATCGTTAGCAGCGCTAGCTTAAATCACTGACTTTGTTGTGTATATAGTTCCAAATATGATGTCAGTTGATCTCAATTATGCATGGGAGATACTGCACGAATCATAGCAATACTCTGCATACATACATTGCTCTACTTGGCGCGAATTATCCCATTTCCCAGGTTTCGATCCCAAAAAACTTAACGCAGAAGAAGAATATGTCATCGTAATGATAGATAAACTAAGTAGAAAGATCAGTACTTAAGATTTATGCAACACCTAGTTCTCTAATCTCTGCTTTATACAATGAGCGGTAGTATTATGGAGTCTAACAGCGGTATGGATAGTCCTATGTCGATAATTTTTTTTTTAAGCATTACCTCGGGCTCCACATGCGAAGAACAGCTCCAAACAAAGCGAGCTCCTCGACACCCGAACTGTTTGTCGGTAGCTGTTCCCGGAAAAGAGGATAACACCATCTTCAATACCTGCATCGAGTTGACTCATCAACTGACACAAGGTAGTTCGCCCTTTCTTTTCTGAAATAGATGGCGTTGCCTTTCAGAAGGGTGAGCTTTTGGACAACAATTGCTTAATATAAATCAACATCAAAGATGCACTAGAGGGGCTTGGATATGCAATTTCGCCCTACCCTTGTCTGATCCTTATCAGGTTTATGATGGTTTGGCTTTCTTCATAATGCTTGCTTTATATGATTGCTTATCGGTTTCTTAATAATTTGGTTCTTGAGAAAACTATGCTTCTGGCATATATTTGTATTCAGTTCTTCTAGAGCAACTAGGCACATCTAATTAAAACTCCCTCCATTTGATTTTACAAGGTGCCCATGAAATTGAGAGACAACCTTTGCAGTTGAGTATTTGATGAGAAAATAATCCAACAAGAAGCAGGTCTAGTCACAAAAAGAACTATGCATATTTATAGAAATACTTTCACATGCCCATGATGTTGTAACAATAGTTCTTAAATAATAGAGCACCATTCCCTAAGAAATAAAGAAAATGCATGAACACCGAATGAAAGACAACAATTCTAGAAGCAGAGTATTCCAGTAGGAGTGAATAGGGATAATGCAATAACACAGTTGCAAAATGACAAGGCATCCCACAGGCAGCAATGGTTATAAAATGCATGGCATATAAGATCAACTATCTCTTTTCAAAATGGTACGCATACAAGAGTTTGAGCCTTCGAGGTCACAAAAATCAACGGAATGTTCAACTTTAAGTCTTGCCTAAATCAGCATAGCATTTTGATCAACTTCTATGAACATTTTTCAGTAAGAGAAAAGTAAAAACGAAGTTCACCGTGCCTGGGGAATACTCAGTAGTCAGATAGGGCTCTGCATCAGCTCATTCCATATCTGCTACTCTGCTCTCGAAGGAAGTTGGAAGAATATGGACTGAATGGTAAATAACTTCTAGAAATCAATAGTACCATCTTGTATACACCTCCATATGGGTGAACTGAAATTCTGTAAATATACTGTACTGTTATATTACAAAGAGAAGATATCCTTGGGGCTCTGAAAAAGGCCCCCCCTAATTACATTGTGATACTAAATCTGTGCAAAGAGAAGCTCATTCCACGTGTCTGGTATACCAGGCAGGCACCAGTGCAGGCAATCATTAATTCCTGTGAAAGCTTTGAAACTAGAGTTTGAGATATGCCCCTCATCTCGTAGTTTTGAGATAGCAGTGATATCCAAAAGCTTAACACGAGTCCCCTTCACAGCACTTTCTGCAGGTATATCAATCGAATGATCCTGCAAGACCTCACTTCCATTAGACAAGGGAATGGTATTGCCACATGTCCCACCTGTGTTCCAGTCGCCATTTACAAAGTGCCTTGGTGAAATTGTCCTGAGGAACACTTTCATCTCAGGACGCCGTGCAAGTTCTGAATCCATCCATTTAGCAATGCTATGCAGTGTAAGATTTTTTGCACGGTTGAGGGCTGCAAGCCTACTGTCATTTCCAACAGGCTTCCCATCAGCATACAGCTCCCAGTGATTTCCATTGAATTTCCCTCTATTCCAGTGATGACCAGTGTTGAGTACTAGGACATCAAAGTTATTAAGGTACTTCTTCAAAAACGTAACAGGCCGATCAAGATGCAATGCATAGGTGGTCACTGTATGTTCCGTGTTCAGAGGTTCCAGCTCAGACAGAGTAGCAGACCAGTAGAAAAGGATAGTAGTGTTGGTGGCTGGAAATCGGTAAGCCCACCCATCAGGTCTTAAAGCACCTGGGGCTTTGACAAGGCCATAATTCCAACCAACATCTTCAACCTCTGGACTGTATTTGCCACCAGTTGCTATACACATCATTGACTGAAATTGCTGTCTGCCAAGTGAATCACCAACGAAAGCAAGAGTTTGGTTTCTCATCCTGAAATCCCCAAAAAATGTTAGAATGAATCCAGATTTCAATAAGGTGTATAGGGGAAAAATGAAGAAAGTACCTTTTTAAGAAGTTAGGCCCTGTAAACTCAGGCATCTCACAGCCATGTGGTTGCCACCGATAATTTTCATATGAGAAATGTGAGCGCCGCATCATTCGACAAGCCCACATTTTAGACAGCCATTGCTTGCACTCGTTACCAGAATATAGTGGCCGCTTATCATCTGCTATCCACTTTCCCTTTGCATAGTTACAATCTATGAAGTAATAGAAACATTATATGAGGCAAAGGAAACTGATAATCAGAATCAACAGATAAACTGTTCAAAAAATTGGTCAAGTTTCATGTTAAATCACACAATCATCGGCAAAAAACTGTGGGTTCCAATTGCCGAGCTAAATAAAAAGAATGAGATGGTATCCCTCTGCATATTTACACTCTAGGATGTAACAGCAGCTTCTATATGTAAAGGCATAATGTGGGGCTTTTAACGCATAAAACATGGAGCAACCACAACAATTTTGGTTGCAAACAAGCGTCCAAGGCTTCCAAGGCCTGAGGTAAGCCAGCAAGCATGAAGGAGCAGCGAGGCAAAAAAAAACACACACACACAAAAAAATTACCTTTGTTCACTTTGCCCCTACTTTTATGCGAGTGGCTCCTAGACGCTGGACCTGGAATACCAGATAGGGTTGCTCCATCACCTCCAAGATGTTCCTGCTCCTGCTGCTGGAGGAATCCTGATACCAAGGGAAACACAGACAAGTCAACTAACAAGCAGAGAATAGACTGTGAATTGGTAACGATCCAAAGAACTAAAATATAGATTTCAGACTACCTTGCGAGAAAACTTTTAATTGCTCTGGTGTCGTGCTGAAGATTGTGAGGACTGGTGCTCCTTCCAGTAACAGAACAATAACCGGCACAATGAGGAGAAACACCAGGCCAAAGCATAGCTTGTTGAGGAGGAGCCTATGCAGACAGACACCTTTCATCAAGGAAAGGCAGCATAGGACCTGTCTGGTTCCTCAAAGTTGATCAGATACTGAAGCCACTGGAGATCGACGGAGCCAAGAAATCTGCACAGTTCAGGTCCGAATTCAGAATCTGCTCACTCATTGTTTGAGTTATGCCATAGATGAAACTGGCATCGAGATTCAAGATACCCCAACATAAGGGAGTAGGCAGTGCAGTGCTCTTCTAGGTTGTAGTGAAAGTAATACTACATCAGAATTTAACACCAAATTGCGAGTCTTATTATAGAAAAACCACCAAAGTGCAAGAGTCATATTCCAAACCAACTAGCATTACATGACTGGCAATATTGAATACACATGAAAACGTGGGGGGACACAGAGGTAACTCGGAGGCACTGAGCTAAGAATGGCAATCTCCTTTCCAACTCCGACCAACTAGTTATACATCAGAATTTAACACCAGAGTGCGAGAATTATACTCCAAACCAACTAGCAGCACATGACTGACAGTATTCGTTACACGTGAAAACATGGGGGGAACGCAAAGGTAACTCGGAGGCACTGAGCTAAGAACGGCAATCTCCTTTCCAATTCCGACCAATCGTGGCGCCATAATTCGGAGCGCTCTGGAAGCAGACAGCTCGAACTTGTGCTGACGGATTCACGGAGTCTGCCTGCCAACAATGGTGGCACTGGCCTGTTCCGGGGGAAACCTAAGGAGACAGTTAGAACGCGCGTCGGACCTGATGATCCGGATAAAGGCCGCCCAATCGAAGAGCATTGTTTCAGCATCAATGCGCGGGGCACGTGGCGGGCGAGATCCGCCGCAACAACAACACGGCTCCAAGACTACAACGACGGCGAAATCTAAAAGGAGCGACGGGGCAAGTGGGATCCGAGCCTACGAACTCATCACTAGGATGAGGAGGAATTCAACATGCGGGGCCGGCCGTCTCTTAACCAAAAAAAAAACATGCGGGGCGGTGAGGCGGAGCGCTCGGCGCGACTCACCTGCTCGTGGGGAGCAGTGGGACGCCGCCGCCGGTGAGGACGCGGGCGGAGCGAGAGAGACGAGGGGCGGGCGCGGGCGGGGACGGCGGGCACGGGCGTGTGAGAAAGCCGCTCCGAGAGGGCGGGCGAGAGGGGTGGGGCGGAGCCGCGGAGGCGAGGAGGGAGGGAAGAGTGACGGCGGGTGGGTGCCGAGGGGCCCGCGTGCCACTGGCCCGGGACCGGGGGTCGGTGGTGATGCAGCGCCAGCCACCAGCGAGCCGGGCCGGACCGCGTCGCGCAGTTGGGTCCAGTCCAGACGTCCAAGCTACGAAAGCGTTCCCATGTGGCTTCAAAGCTCGGCAAGGAATGTCTCTTTTCGGTCTTTCCTAACGCTGTTTTCGCGCTCTAAAATGTGTTTCAAAATATTGTTTGGTATTGTTTGAAATAAATACTGTACTGTAGACAGAGAGAAAAATAGTTGAAATAGTGTTTTGAGAAATGGGATGAGGAGCACCATTGGGATCAGCCTAACGCCTTTAGATGTCAGAATTGATACAATTTGGTATTGGTATATTCGGAAAGAATACGGGTGTTTCTTTTTTTGTTGCCTCTCATCTGGATACAGCTGTAGTATCTGTTCATATATATACGCACACCACACTCACACCGCTAGTACATAAACAGACCTACAACTACACTCAAATATAAAGATCGCGTTCCTTGTGAGATCACCGAAGTGCAGACACTTCGTAGACGATGGGAGCATCGCAGTCCTTTTGTGGCACCACGTGCAAAAGGCTGTACCAACTAATTTATTTAACACTGTTCATATATATGAACAATGCCAGATGGGAAACGCAGGTTCGAGCCCTGCGCTCCGGCAGTGCAGACCACTCGGGCTACTGCCCGATCCCAGAATACGGGTGTTTGAATTAAGAAATGGAAACGGATTTCAGTGCCGGGCGGCGTTCGCAACGCACGCGTCTTCTTGGCCTCACCTCAATGCCACGCTCTGTATCTCTTCTGATTTGGGAAGAATTCGTCCTCCGATGTCGCTCTTCCGTTCTTTTGACGCATCCACCGGCCGGCTTTCTCACCGTCGCCACCCCAACCCCCCTCCCCCATGCCCCTTCTCTTTCTTGGCGCAGCTCCACACCCTTCTGTTACGTCACCAGGCTGCAGTCTTCCGGTGACGGAGGACACCAAAAAATTTAGGTGTCGCGCTGGATTGCAAAACCATATGTATACAAAGGTTCATAGCAAGAACATCCTTTAGAAATACCTAAAAATAGAGGTTTAGGCGTTTAGTCATATATAGTATTACTCTAGAATATAGATATATAGAGGTTTTCATTTAATGGTGATCGGATAGATTAGTACAAAGTCCTCTCAAACTTCAAGTATTTACTGACAATTCCAACTAAATGCTGCATAGGTGCATGGGCTAATGTATTGCAAGAAAAAGAAATTTCCCATTCTAGTTCCCCTGAAACAGGCTGCGACATTATTCTGATTTCTGAACTGTACAAGAATCGGCTAACAGAAGCTAAGCCAGCCATGAATTTATCAAAAACTGAAAAAACTACCTTCTGTTGTCTTCCCGTCTCCATTTATTCGACGAACCTGCTGCGAACCTCGATCTCTCCCGAGTCAACCACGGCAACGAATTGCTCGGCCGAGCCTCTCTCCTCACTCCAACGCTGCCGCCGCCGCGGTCACCCTTGTTGGCTACCGGGCTTGATGTGCCCCGAGCGCCGAGGCTGCGGGCGCGAGGCTGCCGGCCACCGCGGGGCCGGCGTCTTGCCGAGGGCGTGCGGCCGCCGAAACGCGGGCAACCGTCGGGCGCGGGGGCCGTCACAAGGAGATACGAGGAGGAAGGTGACGGAGCTGCTTACCGGAGCCGCCGGCTCCTCGGGGCTTGGGTGCGAGCGGGGCTGCGGGACCTCGGAGGACGGAGGGCAACGACCAGTGGTGCCTTGGGTGCGAGCGGGGGCGCGGGGACGCGGCGCCAGCCGCCAGTGCTGGCGGCTAGGGTTGGAGATTGGGAGAAAGTTTATTCGTGGGCCAAAAATATTAAGAGTATCCGCGAGTTGGGCCGGGCCGAGGTATGGCGGGCGCCATACCTCGCCATACCGGGCCCTCCGCCCCTGCCATCTTCTATTCTCCTCACCGTCTCTACCACCTTCTATTCATCGTCGTCGGCGCCTCCTCCTCGTCGCGGCCGCTTCCCCGCCTCCTCCTCTTCTTCCTTGGGAGCCGACGGCCCTGATGCCTCCTCCTAGTAGCCCCAGCACCGCATCCCCGCCTCTTCTCCTCATCACGGCTAACGGCCCCCGCGGCGACGCCACCTCCCCAGCTCGTTCTCTCCCCCCGTTGGGCGCCCATTGGGGTCTCAATCGTCGAGAAAACGGGAAGAGCAGGGAGAGGTGGTACACGTGCAGTCCTTGCCGCTAGAGATGACGACGCAAGACCAAGGGCCTTCCTCTCAATTCCTCAGTAACTCATCCAAACATCATGGGGAAATGAATCGCTTCTCAATTCCCTCGATTCCTTTTTTTCAATCGCATATGCCATCCAAACATTGGCATTGAACTGAGGCACATTTTAATTACCACTCAAATTTGGTATCGGTCCCATTTCAATTCCATGCCTTCTCAACATCGACATCCAAACATAGCCTAAGGCTAACATCACCAGTATATGGATCCTACCTTCTATTCCCCTCTATTTCAAACTTCACTCTACGAACACCTACTTTGCCCATCCATATACACGGTCTAGCGGCCTTAGCCTAAGCAAACATAATACATCAACATTTTGATGATATTCCCAGTAAAATTTTTTATTTAAGTTTTATTTTTATTAAATATACTATGACAAATCAATCAATGTGTTTGGTAACATAACAAAAGGTTGTGAAGAGAAATAGAAAAAAAAAGTTTGATGGTGCATACTCCCTCCGTATTTAAATACAAGTTGTGACTGACTTTTGTTTTCTAAAACTTCAATCGTTTGTCTTTCACTAACGAATGGAGCATGTTTTCGTAATCATGACCTTCTCAGGGGGTGATGTGCATATTGCACATATGGGCGCCTCGTCCGGTCCACGTGTGCGCCAGATTGTAAGGCCACATCAGATCTCAACGCGTGTCAGCACCCATTTGGACCAGCATGGTACCCAAACAGTGATTAATGACTGAGATGAGCACTTTGTAAGTTTATGGACTGGGATGACATATGTAAACAAGTTTAAGGACGGTAACGCACTTTACTCACATAATTATATATTTCGTATTTCATGACGTCAGCAGTCAGCTAGCGAAATACCTGGTTCATTGAAGGAGACCTAAAAGGTTCTTCCCTGTAATGACTCACTGTCACGATACAAAGTAGGGTTAGGTTACCATCTCCTGAAAATCATTCTCGAAAGTCAGAGGCCTGACCTGGAACCTTCAACAACTTTGGTGTCTGTCTGTACTGCGTTTGAATCAACACGCCACCCAAAAGATTGATCCCAATTCCTACAGCAGAGCACGAGATAAATTGACCTGGAGACTGCAGAAGTTCAGGTAAAGCTCAGTGCTGTACGCCTGTACTGCTGTTGGCAGGGTCAATCACTTCACTGGTACCGTCACCAGTTCTAGATAAGTTTCCACTGCATTATTGCCCATCAATCGGAATTCGGAACACTGGCCAGCAATGCCATTGCGCTTTATCACAAGAGGACTTGAGGCATCAGATCATCAGTTGTAGCAGTGTTCATACTTCATACAGTTTTGAATGAACTGTGCAAAGCCACTTCATATGTGTGGATGTTTTGCTTTTGATAGATGGTGTGGTCTATCATAGGATCAAGGACTGTTGCAATGAATAAGGTCAAGGGTTATTGCAATGAATCAAAATCATAGGATCAAGGATTGTTGCAACAAACACTGATGAGACCGTCTATGGCTAGTAGCCCTTTTTGTTCACAAACAACTAAGGCGCAACAGCATCAGAGCCAGAGACCCAGAAGTGCAATATGAAGACGGGATGGATTAGCAGCTTAGGAAAACCATGTCTTCAATATCGCCACAGGGTAAAGTAAATGCATCTCCATAAGAAGAATGCCATGGTTCAAGGAAAAGGACACGAAACTGATTTAACCTTCAGAACTGAGATGATGTATACTGATGAGCACATAATACCAGCCTACAAGGTTCACAGAGGAAGTCTGCATGCATTGACGCATACAAGGAAATAAAAGCCTAATTAAGCAAACTGGAATTTTGAAGCCATATCAGATGCGCAAACATTTGTGGGAGCTAAAACCCTATCAGTCATTTGGTTTACCATATTTCTCATATTTAGGTTCAGCATCCTATGTAATTCATATAGCCCATTTCTGAACCCATCTTATCATGTGAGTTTCCCTCAGTCATCCATTAAAATAATTGCAAACAAATGACTAAAATGTTTGAGCCTAATGTTTCATCAGTTCACCACTTTGCTAATGAGCATGGAAACGTTATGCCCTGGTACAGTATATGCTTAATAGCCCTCTCTGCAAGACTACAATTCTACAAAGCTTTTGGCTTTTGCAACAGTTATCGGCAAGTGAACCGATTTTGATCAGTGATGTGTTGTCGCTCTTTTATTTTTTTTTTTGAAAGTGTGTTGTCGCTCTTTTAAACAAAAGCATCTCACTTCCTTTCCTCTACCACCAAAAGGTTCTGCACCAAGTGACAAGCCAAGCAAGCTTTGCACTAGATCCCCATTTGCTAGTGAAGCATAAAAAAGAGAACTACAGAAAGGCTAAAAGGTTCCAATGAGATTGTGCTCAAAGAATATGCTAAGTAGATCCCTTTGCCAGTGCGAGCCCTACAGGATACAAGACTAAGCTCTCCGATGTTGATCGACCATTACAATTTCCTGTGTCACCATCTGAGCCAGCCCAATTCTCATGGCCTCCTTCTTCGTCAGCTGCTCGTTAATCCATTCCATGGCTGCTGCTTGCTTGCAAAGCCACGGATGATCTTCAACCACGGGGTGGTCATGCCTGAAAGCCTACAGCGCAGAGGGCAACCTAGCATCTTTGGCAGAGTCTTGTATGTCTCCGCGAATTGATCGTGGATTATACTACAGCTTATCCTGAGTTCATCTACTGTTGTCAACTTCTATATTGTAAAGTGGTGACTACTTGTTTGAAAAATCATTATCTTGCCTGTTATTGCTTCGTCCCTATGTGTGATTGTGTCAGACTTTCAGTGTTGAGGGCTTAAAGCTTTAGAGTTAGCATATCTAATCAAGTGAGTATTTTGAACCTTATTTGTATTTGTTATGAGTTTCTGAGGTTCCTATTGATATCGCTACACAAATTAAGAGTAAATCACACTAAGAAAACGCTTCTCTTCATGTTTGCTTTTGAAATAGGTCCACATTGGACAGTGTATCACAATCTTAATCTTGTAGAATTGATCTTGTATTATAGAAGTTAGAAAACACAAGTGAATTATGCTTCAATCCTCGATTCTCTGCATGCTTACATTCTGATTTTTTTTTCTAAATCGGCAATCTCCCATCATGTTAGTACTAATCTACTCTGCTTATTTACTTAGTCGCATGCCATAGCAGTTGAATTGGGCACCATAGAACACTTAACAGAAACATCCATTTTGGGATCCATGAGCAAAACATTTATCTCATCCAGCCCCAACTAGCGATTGCTCGTTTATTGTCACAAGCCAGTAGCCCACTACAGTTCCACAACACAAGTATGCAATTTACCAACAGGAAGAGGAATTTATCCATTTACACAGCAACAACCAAATTCGTCAACTGACCTGACAGGTAGTACCCAAAACGACCTGCTCGCTACTCAGCCGCCTCGGCCTTGTCCTTGGAGAAGCCGGCGATGTCGCTGCTCTTGAAAAATTTCTCCCAGTTCCTCCCATCGAATTTCCTGTACTCGACGTGCTTCAGGGTGCCGGGGTCGACGCAGGCCACGGTCACCGCCACGCCGTCCGGGTTGGACCTGGGGGTGTAGAAGGAGGTGATGCCGCAGACCTTGCAGAAGGTGTGCTTGGCCGTGTGCGTGCCGAAGGTGTAGGTGGAGATGAACTCGTCGGCGCCGGCCTGCAGCTTGAACTTGGCGGCGGGGACGACGAAGTGGGTGTTCCCGCGCATGGAGCAGTCGGTGCAGTTGCAGATCCACGCCACCACGCTCGCGGGGGCCTCGACCTGCCACCGCACGCGCCGGCAGTGGCAACCGCCGCTATGGACGACTACCGCCTCGGAGTCGGAGGCCATTACTGCGAGCCGGAGGGCAGAAGGCCAGAAGGCAAGCTCGGGAGCTTCAGTTCTTGCAGTTGACTCTAGATTTGTTCATCGAAAGGACCCGCTGACTTCCTTTGTCCTGTGTTGCTCACTCCTCGTTAAATCATGCGATCTTGCCTGAATCTGATCGTTAATACGGATTTAACATGTGCCATGAGCCTAAAACCAAACTAAACTCCCCGTTCCAATTCATACGTCGTCGTTTGAGTTGGTGACAACTAAGTTAACGTCTTATTTAAAAAAATCATAATAATTATTTGTTTTCGTTTGATTTAGTTTAGTACCTATACCTAATATATACCTAATATTAAATTAAAGCAAATAAAATTTTCTGATCCTTCGGTTTTCCGGTCCGTCATCACACGTGGACATGGCAGATGAGCCCTTCCCCATTCTATATCCGATAATCTAAATCACGGTTAGAATACAAACCAAATTCGGACAGCAGAAGTAATGCACGCGAAAATGGACGCCTAGGTGGCATACGGACTCTATTTTCAATATTTTATATATCGACAGAAAGCTAAAATAATAACCTTTCAAACTAAACTGAAATCATTTTAAAATTCGGTCTGAACCAACGAAAATCTTTAAAACAATATGACGTGAAATTTATTCTTGAGCCTGGAGTGCAGGGGCCGCCTACGCAAAAACGGATGCCCAAATTGCATACGGACTCTTGTATTTGACGTTCTATTTATCAATGGAAAGCTAAAAATAACAACCTTTCCTACCCAATTAACACCACTCTAAAATTTACTTACAATTAACGAAAATCATCAAGACAATATGGCCTCCAATTTATTCGGAAACCCGGTTCAAACGGCAGAATCAGTCTACATGAAAACAGATACCCATATCGTATATGGACTCCATTTTTTATGTTCTTTATATTGCGGAAAAGAAAAAAAATATTTTTTACCAGGCTGATATCACCTAAATTTTTGTCACGTGCAAGGAAAAATTCGAAACAATATGATATTGCATTTATCTGCGAAGCTATTCTTATATGTATTGATTAGCAAAATACCCGTGCGTTGCAACAGAAGAAAAAACAATCTTTAAACACCATTAGATCAATACATATAAGAATATGCTTCACGAAAAAATTCTATTTCTTATTGTTTCGAATTTTTCTGTTGTCTACGAGCGAAATTTAGGATGGCGTCAGTTGAGTTAGAAATATAGTTTTTTTATTTCTGGTATTATATTGAAAATCGAATACGGAGTCTGTATGTGATCTAGGCATCCGTTTTCGCGTACGTTGCTCTTGCAGTCTGAATCAGGCTCGCGAAAAATTTTACGTCACGTTGTTTCGACGATTTCTGTTAACTGAGAGTGAATTTTAAATTGATTTCTATTGTGTTGGAAAGTTTATGATTTTAGCTTTTCATTAATATATAGAACATTGAAAACACAGTTTGTATGTGACCTAGGCGTCCGTTTTAGCGTGGACTCTTTTTGCGGTCCGAATCTGGTTCGTGAATAAATTCTACGTCACATTGTTTTGTCGATTCCCGTTGACTGATAGCGAATTTTAACATGGTTTTAATTGCGTTGGAAATGTTATGATTTTAGTTTTTTATCGATACATAGAACGTTGAAAACTGAGTCTGCATGTAACCTGCGCGTCCGTTTTTATGGGGACTCCTTGTTCGGTCCGAATTTATTTCGTGAATGAATTTCACGTCAAATTGTTTCGACGATTACTGTTGACTGAGAGAAAATTTTAAAGTGCTTTCAATTGAGTTAAAATAGTATGATTTTAGCTTTCCATCGATATACAGAACGTTGAAAACGGAATTCATATGTGATATGGGCATCAGTTTTCATGTGGACTCCTGTAGTCCGAATTTGGTTTACGAAAATGAGGCAAAAAAACCCTCTTCTCTTTATTATTGACAAGCGGATCCCACGTGTTAGGACGGACTGAGAGACCGTGAAACCTTATTTGCTTTAATAGCAGGTATAGATTTTGAGATGCTTAAGGATTTTTTTTCGTTGCAACGCACGGGTATTTTGCTAATATTATAATTTAATTATGACTTGAAGTTTTCATATTTTTAAATTTTTTGAATAAGATAAGTCAGTCAAATTTGTCTTTTTAAATCAAACGACATATGAATTGAGACGGAGAAACTAGAATATATTTTTGTTTAGTATTGGCTAATTTAATTAGAATACTTGCATTGTTACATTCGGTGCGATATTACGAAAAAAATTAAGATTTGAGGTACAGATAGATAGGGTCTTAGATTTTTGTCACGCCTCCTTTATTTTCTTTCTCTATCTCTTCCTTCTCTGCGCTGCCATCTTCACGACATCCCAGCCTCCCCCTTGCATTGTCGCCTCTCTTCATGCCGCTATTATGCTCTACTAACCTACCGTTGCCGTTGCACCCTGCTGCTGGCCCTCCCCGTTAGCCTTCTACCACCGTTGGACTCTCCACTGTCGTCTCACCCACCGCCGTCGTCGGCCCATTTGTCGTCCATTCGTCCTTTACAGCCAATGCTCTTCTCCAAGTCGGCGACATCCTAAATCTTGAGCCCCACCCCATACCTCACCCAACCCCGTACAGCGATGATGAGGTGGGTGACGGTGGTGGATTGGGAAGAAGATGCTTGTGGGGGCAGATTGGGCTGAAATTAGAGGAAGAGTTATGCGGGGAGTGGAGGTGGGTGGATGCTGGTACGTAAATAGAGTAATTGGCATGTGACATGTAGACATGGGCTTCAAAGGAGAGTAATGTCCATGGCTGATTGAGACAATTATAAGCAGAAAGGCAGTACAAATGTAACCTTAACATTTTTCTTTTAACTGGTTGAAAAAAATCCTCAAACCTTTATTTTTGAAATGGGCTTCCAGAACAAATCGAACATACGACCTCCTTCAACATCCATTTTCATTTGAGAGTGTTAAATCTTGCCAAGTGGGTGGTTAGCAAGTGTTATTTGTTGTTATTAACTATTAAGCTCCGTTTTCACTCGAACACTCATCTTGAAGCTCTAGGCGATAGCGCCAGTGCACCAACATGACATAGTGAAGCTCTCAATTTCATCCCGTTGATCGTTTGAATTTTGATCCCGTGGATCTGCGCGGACAATGGAGTCCTTAAACCCCATGATAACATTTATACAAGAAAAAAAATAGGAAAACGAAGAAAAAAAGAAATGTAAAGAGACAGAGGAGGAAGAAGAGGAAATGAGTCCTCATAATTCTAAACCCCAAACCCGTCGCTTTTCTACAATCCCATGTGCATGGCATGTTATGTAGCAGGAGGTTAGTGTAAAGCCCCCTAAGGTAGAGCTTCTTGAACATCGGCATCAAAGAAGCCAAATGATCTAGAGAAGTCACATTTTAGGGTGTTTCTCTATCTAGAATAAAAACTGCTCTAACTTAGAAGCTTTACCAGAAAAGCCATTTTCCAGAAAAACGTTTGGCAGGACTTCATCTAGTGACATATACAAGAACCATCGGTCAAGGTCGAGCATCCGGAAGAGAGGGCACCCGCCGCCGGTCCAGAGGCGCGCACTGACCTAGAGGAACACGCCCGGGGGCTGGTCGCCTCAACCAGTGACCCCGACTGGCGCTCTCCCATCATCACAAGACTCAACACTAGCGACCTACCAGGAGACACGACCGAGGCAAGGCGGCTGGCCTGTAAAGCGAAGTCCTTCGTCCTCATCAATGACGAGCTGTACAGGAAAAGTGCCTCCGGGATAAAACAGAGATGCATCCCGATCAATGAAGGAAGAAAACTCCTCGACGATATTCATAGTGGCACGTGCGGTCATCATGCTGCTCCCGGATCCTTGGTCGGCAAAGCCTTCAGACAAGGCTTTTACTGGCCGACCGCTATGGCAGACGTCGAGCAAGTCGTGCGAACCTGTGAAGGCTGCCAATTCTTTGCCAGGCAGACGCACTTGCCGGCAAATGCCCTCCAAACCATCCCCATAACATGGCCCTTCGCGGTATGGGGCCTGGACATGGTCGGTCCTCTCAGAAGGACGCCTGAGGGCTTCACCCATTTGCTTGTTGCCGTCGACAAGTTCACCAAGTGGATCGAAGCAAAACCCATCGCGGCACTCAGAGCCGCAGACGCGGTGTGGCGGAACCGCCGATTTAATACGGGCTAAGTACACCTGCCACCATTAGCTTACAATGTACTTAGACCGTACTAAACCCGGTCGTCCGTCGAGAGGCCTTCGGCTCTCGATAACACCATTTCCTAGAGGAACCGACATCATACACATCTGACTCTCGATGGAGCCACAACAGTTACATCATCACAGGCAATTGAAATATAGAATAGATAGACTTAGTTTACAAACCAAGAATGTATATAGTCAAATACATGTCCAAAATATATATAATGCGGAAGCGTTTTCAAAACATCTCGCAGCGGAAACCAAATACTTAAGAAGCCTTCATACAGACGAACGAGGCGAGAAGCACTGAGCCCACCGGTGCTACCCTTCTCCAAGCAGCTATCCAAATGCCGCCAGTACCTGTGAGCCAAAAGTGGGGGCAAACCCTGAGTACTAATTACTCAGTAGGACTTAATGGACAGGGTTTACGGCTGACGCAAAGCTCAGCTTACTAGCAAGTAGGTCCTTAGCCACTGGTTTTAAACTGTAAAATGTTGCCATAGGATAGCGGGATTTGACAGTCGCT
The DNA here is from genome assembly GCA_022530915.1 of Paspalum notatum. Taxonomy (NCBI): domain Eukaryota; kingdom Viridiplantae; phylum Streptophyta; class Magnoliopsida; order Poales; family Poaceae; genus Paspalum; species Paspalum notatum. The sequence continues at coordinate 36,957,521 of CM039685.1, forward strand.
ATCCTTTAATTATGATTATCCACTATGTTTTAATGTCATGCTATAGCGGGATTTGGCAGCCGCTAGTCCTTATCCTGAATCTCATTGGTAATATAAAGCGAGTAATTTGCATGAAGTAAAACATGTATAACCATTGTGTCGTATCAAATCATCAATTCTATAAAACATCTTGACTCAAACAGTTCTACGTTGCCCGTCAGTGATATTGTCATTCTCACACCTGGTGAGCATCAGCGATTCGAATCGATTTTTATATTCCCGGGAATAACTAGAAACACCAGGATGGCATATGCTTACTAACTCCCAGCGTTCCACATATGCTTCCCCCATCTCCACTTGTCCCGTCTCAAGTTCGATGACCACTCCCGCCTGACTCTCGGAGCGCGTTGTCGCAGGAGCGGTACCTCGGTTACGTCGGGTTCTGCCCTCCTTTGACACCCGCCTCCGCGGCCACCTTCCTCTCAACCAGTGGGTAGGAACGTGCCCCTTCCTTGAGACGGCACAAGCAAGACTTTCACCGGTCCATAGATCCCGGATAAGCACCCTAGCAATGTTATGCCGATCAGCAGGCGAACAGCGAACGGGCCTTATGCGACTCGGGCGGAGTCCACCATACCATCCACATCATTTTTCAACGTAGTAATCCCATATCTCCGCCCGGTCTCAATTGAAAGCATAATCATAGCAATAATAAATTCATAGTAATGAGAATTCATCATTTGAAAGTAAACCCTACGAGACGAGTGACAGTGCTCACTCGTGTCTACTCGCGTCTAACCATTCTAGGCACTTGTCCTACGAACCCTAAGTATAGGTGCTAGGGCCAGGGCGGCCGGGGAGTTTAATGCAATTGGTTTCAATCAACCCTAATGCATATGCGTAACTCAAAATAATTTGTTTGCTGGGATTTGCATGGTCCTGCCTACCTTGATTCACTTTAATAAAGCCAACAAACTAAGCTACTGTTAGTTTGCCGGGTTGTGAGGCTTCGCCCCAGGCAACCCCTTGATCCCTTGGACAGCTCCTCCTTCCAAGCACGATTGATGGGCTCTCCAGGTCGTGAGTGGGTCTTAGTTGGTCTTTTGGATCACCGTTGGTTGAAGTAGTTCCATGTGCTTATTTCTTGATCACGTATCTGAAATAAGCGTCGCTATATGATTGACATGCATGATGCAGTGGATGAGGTGCACGAACATGAAACACACGTATGAATATCCATTTCATGAACAGACGAAAAGGTGATCGATAAACTATCTAAACACGGAGTACCTCAATGGACCTAGATCAAACATATACTTTCTGGACTCTATGCATCAACATTAAGTTACCACATTTTCCAGAGAATTTCCCTAGCCACCTATGACCACTTTTCCTAATTATCTCTTTTAACATGTGGTATTTTATTATTTTCAAATCACCATTAAAACTTAACATGCGGGGACTCATATTTTACCAGTGAGATACTCATACTACCTAAAGTATATGAAAATTGCTAGAGAGTCGATTTGAACATACTCTATGTAGTCTCCACTTTCTAAGTTAAATAATGCACCTAACACATGTATAAGGGTAAAAGGGTAATTAAACAGTAAGTGCTAGGGATACAAAAATTTACATAGTGCTATAATGCCACAAGGAAGCTACTGTCCAAGTTTCATGCCATTTGGAGTTCATTTAGTGCACTTTTGACTTTTATCCTAATTAATCATGCATGCAACAAACCAAGGGCAAAACAGACATTTCACACCTTCACATCATACCTATCATGTAGATCTATTCAAGAGGAGTCTAACGCAACTGAGTTTGTCTATTTTGGAAATTTCTGTGATTTTATATGATTTTCCGAAGTTCACCGCTAATTTAAATGCATTCAAATGGAAAATCACTCAGACTAGAGACCTAAACGTAATTAACCGTAGACTCCAGGGGGTGGCAGGGAAGATTCTACAGACTCAATGCATAGTGTTTAAAATATAGCGCGTAAAAATGCAAAAACGCAGGGGGTTTCGGGTAAAACTACCCTTCCTTCTTCTTCTTCCTCGGGCCGACGGGCGCGCGCGCGGTGGCCGGGGTTGGGGACGCTGCGCCGGCGCGTGGAGGCCCGGGCTTGAGGCCGATGGGGTCGGGGAAGATGTTCCCGTCCACGGGGACTCGATTCCCCCAGATCTCGTCGCGGAAGGAGGTGAGGACAAGCAGAGCGGCGGCGGTGAACCGAAGCCGCGGGAGCTTGGCGTGGCGCGGCGGCGCGGCGTCGATCCGGCGGTCGGGGCGGCGGATGGCGGGGCCAGAGAGCGCTTGAGCTGTGCGGGGACGAGGCGAACCCGGCGGAGTCGAAGTGGTGGCGCGGAGATGGCCCGAGGGTGGCTCTCCACGACGAGCCCGTGGGCGGCACGGGTGCACGCGAGCGGCGCGCGCGGGGAGAGGTGGAGGAGGCGATGGCGGCGGCGGTACCTAGCGCGTTGGGTGCGCGAGGCCGAGGCGGAGCTGGCGGTGGGGGTCTGGAGCACCGGGAGGCGGTGGAGGGTGGTACGCGACGGGGTGAATCGGCGGTGAACCGGAGCGACGGCGGCGCGGGCTTGACGTCGAGCGGAGGTGGATCTCGGCGCCGGGTGGGGGACAGGCGACGAGGTCTACGGCGTTAGGTGCGCGACGGAGTGGGGAGTGCGGCGGTGGTGGCCTCGGGGCGAGCGGGGGTCGGACGGCGGCGGCGCGAGCTCGAGCCCGAGCTCGCCGGCGTCAATGGCGGCTCGGGTTCAAGCGCGGCGCGCGGGTGGGAACGGGTCGGAAATGGAACGAGGCGCTAGGGTTTCGGGAGGGGAGCACTTGCGCCTCGTTTTGACGCGCCCGGCGCGGCCGCTGCGGGCTCGCCGTACTTCCTGTACGCCGGCGAGCCACGCGGCGCGCGCGGGTTCGCGCCGGCGCGTCGGCGCGGATCCGAGGGCCCACCTGTCAGTGACCCCGGGAAAAAGAAAAGAAAAATGTGTTTTCCCCACTACTGTAAACCGCCGTTTTGACCAATTTGGAGGCCGAATTTGGAAAAGCTCTAATTGAAAGAATTGTTCCTCTCTTCCAGATCTACAACTTTGTAAAAAGGAACAAACCCAAAATCTAGGTGTAAAAATGATTTAAATTCAAATTTTGAATCGGCCTTCACCTTGGACAGGGGACCTTTATTGTTTAGAAATACTAAAACTCCTATTTACTAGCCTTTTATCCCAAAATGCCTTTTGAGTGAGTTGTTTAGAATTTCAAATCCTACAACTTTTACAATTGGAGTTTTGCATGAAAGTGGCTGCAGTCTAGAGCAAATTGGAGATTTCTAAATAGGGCTGATTTGAACTGGTTTTCTGTGTTGGTAGAAAATGACCCTAAACTCCATTTAAAAATCAATGTATGATCAAACTCTAGTTACCAAAGTTGTCCCTCAGTACTTTATCTACAAGTTTGGTAATATGACTTTGGTCTGAAACCCAACAGATTTTGAATTATAGACCCAATTATGTTCCAAGGTTTATTAAACCAGAAATTTCACTTTGTGTAGAGACTTTCTTGTTTCCAACTTTTGGAGTATCAAATGAAGTGCAATCACTTCCACAATAGGTGAATTTGAGAGGTGATAAGTTCAATTTCATTTCATAGAAAGGGAGAATTTGAAGTCATATAGTGAAATCAAAAGTAATTTCAGTGTGAAGTTTGGTGACAAGCTGAAAATCTAGACTTTTTGTATTAGGATAGAAAGATTTTGATTTAGTGGTTTCTCCACCAAATCCTTGTTACCCCCAAAGCGTGATTAAACCCTAATTCATCATTAGCTTGTGTCTAACTGTGTGTCAAGGCGCTTGAGATGCCAGGGGCATGACACGCGGCTTCTTTCTTCTGTGACATCGTCTATCGGTTCGGAGTACCGAACTCCATCATAACCGACAACGACGTGCAATTCACCGGACGAAGTTTCCTTGAGTTTTGCGCCGAGTTCAAAATCAGGGTCGACTGGGCCACAGTGGCGCATCCACGAACCAACGGACAGGTCGAGCGCGCCAACGGCATGATCCTACAAGGCCTCAAGCCTCGAATCTTCGACTGGATTCAGAAATTCGGATCCCGATGGGCCGCCGAGCTACCAACGGTCCTATGGCGTTTACGGACGACGACGTCCAGAGCAACTGGTTGTACGCCATTTTTTCTCGCATACGGCGCCGAAGCAGTGCTCCCCTCCGACCTAAAGTACAGATCCCCTAGGGTCCAGGCCTAGACGACGAACAGAACGCAACGGACGCTCAACTCGCCAACGACCTTCTTGACGAAGCTCGGGACGCAATCGTCGTCACATCGGCTAAATACCAGCAGGACCTACGATGCTACCACGACCGTCAGGTCCGCAGCAGGTCCTTCAACGTAGGAAACCTAGTGTTACGAAGAGTCGTGACCACTAAAGACAAGCACAAGCTTTCTCCGCCATGGGAAGGAACATACATCATCGCCCAAGTCTTGCGGCCAGGGTCAAACAAGCTCAAAGATTCTGACGGCAATGTCCTCACCAACGCATGGAACATCGAAAACTGAGGAAGTTTTATCCCTAAAGCGCCCTCAGTTCTCCCGCGGCTAAGTTAGCTGAACTGACCTACCAGTTGCTTCACCTAACTCGGGGGCTGAAGGGAAAACACCCACAGAACAAATCACAGAAAGTTGTTTTATTACAAGACAGGCTGTCACGACCAAAAGTCCGGTCCAAACATTACAAAAGACGTCGTGCCTAAACGGACCTACTGTGAGGGTGGCCTCCGCAAGAGAGAAGCGGGATCGACACGGCTGGAAATCAGCACAGCATAAGGGCGGGCCTCCTCCTCAAGGCGCTCTATGACTTCGTCGCCTAGGCCGCCGGCGAACCCTTACGCTATTGGCCCCAGCACGGGACGAAGCTCGTCGAAGTGGGAGGTCGCCTGCGCAAGCGCCATATTGCTCCCGTAGAAGGCGGACTCCCGCACGACACGATCGACGTGATCTGGGAGCTTGGCCAGACGCTCCGGGAGTGAGAGGAGCGACGATGGCGACAGACGGGCACACGCCGAGGCGCGGTGTCCCGAAGGAGCTGATGCTCCGTCCGCAGCCTTGAAAAACCGAACGTCACGACAAAAGCTCTGGCGCAAAATAAGACTCGAGACCAGCAAAAAGACTCACCGTCCAAAGTGCCGAGCTCCTCAGTCGCGTGGTTGAGGGAGTCCGTCGTCACGCGAAGGGCCATCTCCATGTAGGCAGCACGCCGCGTTGCGACGTCAAGCTCCCGACGCAGAGCTCGCGCGCTCTCCTCATTAGCGTCGCGCTCCGCACGGAGCTTCTCCTCTTCTCAACGGAGGTCCCCCGCCTCCGAACGGAGCAGCGACGACTCAGCATTTGTGCAATCTAAGCGCACGGACAGCGTGCTCGACCGTCGCACCTCCGCGGCCCTTAGTCCCTCCAAGCATAAGGATTCCGCCCGCGCCTTCTCCGCCTCGCTCTGCGCGGCCGCCAGCACAGAGCCGTGCTCGGCCGTGCGCGGCATGAGGACCTGAAACCAAGGGTCGGCGAGATCACCAAAAGATTACCAAGGAAAGGCCCCATCAAAAGAAGAAGGGAGGGTCCGCACCACCCCATGAGGAAGGAAGCGCTCCTTGACAGCCCCTCGGATGCGGCCAGCCGCACCTATGGCCGCGTCAAGGGAGGACAGGAGTCTGTCGACCTCGGATACGACCTCCATAGAGGCCTCCTCCACGACCTTCCACTCCTCGGCCTCCTGCCCGGAGGAAAAATTAGAAGACCCCCCTGCTCAAGGCGGGACAGCAGAGGGGGGACAAACAGCTGGATGGCCCTAGAAGGAGGAGGTCCCGGAGGAGGAAGCGGCAGGTTGACCGATGCGGCCCCTCCCGACGGCTGTGCCTCAGCAGCCTCACCGGGAGCCCCCGGAGGGACCACCGTCGGGGCCACGACACGACGCTCCCCCACGTCGCCCAGCGAAGGCGGCGCTTGAGTCCCCGCAGTAGACACGAGCGCCGCAGACAGAGCATGCTGACGGGCAATCCGCGCAGTCTCCGACAACGACTTGTGCGGCATGTGAAGCCTAAAAGAAGAGCAAATCAATAAAACAAGACCATGAGCAAGAACAAAGCTCCCAGAATTACTGACCGGGAAGATCGCGGCACAGAGAAAGGGCGTCATGGCATGGGCAGAGCAGGCACGCGCTCAGCATCCCTCTGCGATGACGGAACGCCTCCTGGCGACACCCGCGCACCGCCACTACCGCCCGGAGAAGTCACGGGCGCAGGCAGACCAGAGCCCGCGGTGGGAGACGATGAGGCCCCCGCAGCCTCTGGTCTCGGAGATGGATGGGGGACGTCACTCGCCGGCTGAGTCGCGGGGTCGGTCGCGCCCACGGGCAAAGCCGTCGCAGGACTCCCTCCCGACTGAGCCGCAGCGTCGGCCGCACCCATAGGCGGAGACGCCGCAAGCGCCACGGCAGTAGGGGTCGGAGCCGGTGCGGACGCTGCAGCGGCGGGAGGCGGGACCATCACAGACACCACAGTCGATACAACCACCGCCGCAACTTCAGGACCGCGCGGCTCTATCTCCCGAACATCAGCCGGAGGGGGTGACGCCGCCGGCGACGGCCCCTGCTGGACCCCCGGAGGATCCATAATCATGAGAGCCTCAGGAAGAGCCTCTGAGTGAGAGCTCTCCCCGGCTAGCGGGACTGCCTCAGACGCTGCGTCCGAGGACCACTCCTCGTTGGATAGGTCGGTAGGAGGGGTCGGCGAGTCGCCACGCTCCCAGGCCCGTTGGGCACGCTTCGGCTTCTTCTTATCGCGCACGAGCTGGCGTCTCTTACGCTCCTCCTCCACGCGCGCACTCGCATCCCTCTTCCGTTTTCGGTCCGCCCTCACGGCGGCATCCTCCGGAAGGGGGGCAAGGGATGGCCTCATGCCGCCAAGGCCCTGAAACAACGCAAGACGCGGCACAGGTCAATCCAATGAATCTACTACCAAGCGTCCAAGAAAAGCGTTACCAGATCATGATTGAGAGCCGGAGGGCCACCGGAAAGGCTCGCCGACGAAGCGCCCTCGGTGATGGCGGTCAGGCGGGCCCGAACCTCCTCCAAAGTAAGCTCCTCGCTCGAACACCGGTCCGGGTCAGCCAAACCGACGTACTCCCACATGGGGAAACCAGCTTGACGCCGGTCAAATCACGACGACGGAGGGCATCGATCTTCTCCAAAAGGAGGTCCACTTGGTTGGCATGCTTCTTGTCCCGTCCCCACTCCCACTGCTTCTGCTTCGAGGGAGCGACGCCGGTGAAGACAGGGGCCCTCCCGACATAGTTGGGCGGTGGCACGACCCCGTCCGCCAGAGGAGGGTTGCCGATGTTCCGAACGTAGAACCACTCCCCCGCGTACGCACGAGTGGACGAGGGGAGCGGGATCTGGAAGTAGCCTTGCCGACGGCCGTTGCGCAATTGGATCGTCATGCCGCCGACGAGAGACTGCCCGCCCTGCCCCGGTGATAGTTGGGGCCGGAATAGGTAGCACCACAGCTGGAAGTGCGGCGCGATTCCGAGGAAGGCCTCACACAGCGTGATGAAGCACGCCATGTGGAGGATGGCGTTGGGATTCAGATGCTGAATCTCCAACCCGTAGAAGAAGAGGAGCCCCCGCACGAATGGGTGCAGGGGAAGACCGAACCCGCGCTCATAGAAAGGCGCGAGGACAACCACCTCGTCCCTCTGAGGATTCGGCGCGCCGCCGTTGTCCTCCAATCTCCACCTGGACTCCGACTGGCGAGGAAGGAAGCCCTTCTTCTCCAAGATGGACATACGGGTTGTGCACCTAAGGAAGGAGGCGGGAGCCATCAGAGTGGCTTGAGAAGAATGAGCGGTGCAGGCTGGGTAAGCAGAGGGTGCGAGGCGTGCAAGACAATGGCGGCCAAAGGAGGAAGAAGCGAAAGAATTAGTAGGCACAAAAAAATCCCCCTCCTTTGTCGTTTCTATTTACACAGGGGAGAAACAGGGCAGGTGAGGGGCCGCGGGGCGGAATCGATGGGCCCCACCACAACGCATGTCCCCCGAGTTTTCCATCAGAAGGGCAGGCGCACGCGAGGAATCCGCATGAACATCCCTCGAGCGGCGCGCTGGGGCGGTGGACGTGACGGAGCACGTCCCCTCGAACGGAACGCTCATTAAAGAGCCGAAGGGGAAGAGTCGCCGACTCAAGAAACTGCCCGGAGGACTTAAAACAACAAAACACCGAACAGAGCGAGGGACGGTCGACGGGCGAACTCCCAGCGAGTTGCAAGTCGAGTAGGTGGCACATGACCCATTCGCCCCGACCGTGTCCAAAGCCACACCTCGAACTCCCTTGCGGTAACCCAGCGGATGGGGTGGCCACGTGGCCCCCCTTTGGATGGACATCTGAACAAAGGGCCGAAACAAGGTCGACTAAGGAAAGGCTTACATGAGATGCCCCCAGAGAGTCGAGACCCCCAGCGGGATCACTCGCCACGACCGTTCACAAACCGGAAGGAACCGTCGGGTCTCACTTGGAAATGACCCGCCATTAGCTCGATGGCCTTCACGTCAGCACCGGCCCGGTCGACGGTGAAAGGCCCGACCCTCAAAAAGGGCGTGAAAACCTTTTCGAGGGGGAAAAAGGTGCGCAAAAGGTTTTGATCGCGATAGAAACTTCAGAAAGACTTACTTAAAAGACAGCCCCCGGGGCGATCCATGAATCGATCGCCCGGGGGCTCGGGGGCTACATCCTACGGATGCGCTTGCGCGATCCCACATAGAAGCCTTCGACTAGCCCCCACGACGAGAAGCGGCCCACAGCCCGTCGCAAGGCCCAAAAGATGGCTATCACTAAAAGGCCCAGGAAGGACCTAGCGGAGGACGGGACAAACACGAACGCGAGACGCCTCACCCGAGCTTTGGCCTGTACGGTCGGGAGGGACGGAGGCAACCGAGTGTCGCCCGGGACGGTCAGGCCAGGCCTGGTGACAGAGCCAAGCCAACGAAGATCGTGTGGGACGAAGCGCCCGAGCCTCGCCCGGAACGGTCCCAACATCCTACGGACGCGCTTGCGCAACCCCACATAAAAGCCTCCGACTAGCTCACGAGCTAGCCGAAGGCTCGGGGGCTACTAACAGGGGGACGACTAAAAGCCCCCACGACATGAAGCGGCCCACGGCCCGTCGCAAAGCCCAAAAGATGGCTCCCACTAAAAGGCCCAGGAAGGACCTAGCGGAGCACACGAACGCGAGACAGCCCGCCCCGAGCTTCGGCCTATACGGTGGGGTGGGACAGAGGCAACCGAGCGTCGCCCGGGACGGTCGAGCCAGGCCTGGCGGCCGAGCCAAGCCAACGAAGGTCGTACGGGACGAAGCGCTCTGAGCCTTGCCCGAAACGGTCCCACGGGACCGAGCGGATCTTATCCACCGAGGACGCCAGGTTTCGGTCGGGTGGTTAGGCGAGGCAGAGCAGCCGAGCCCCTCCTTACGGAGAGCAGGTTCGGCCGCGGGCCCGGCTAATGGGACCCCACAGCGCGACAGGACACGTGCACGCCTCTGACCGGGCGCACGCATGTGCTCGCGGCACAGAAAAACTAGAGGGATTTCCCAGGGGCGCGACAGGACGACACCTAAATTAAACCTTGTGACTCACCTCGGGAATGACGCATAAGGAGATGTCAGACCGCAGGGAGCGACGGAACGGGACACCCTCTCCCTTTTTTGTACCGCACAGTTGACTACAGGAGGGGGAGGCCCTGCGCCAAGTACCGCCAGCGCCAGGACGACGTCGCTACAGGAGCCGGCACGACATTGCTACAGGGCTGGGGACGCAACCCTACCGCGCGTGCAGGAGGCGTGCGGAGGGAGTTCAGGAGGAGTCACGCGTGCAAAAGACATGTAAGGACAGCCCGGGAAAAAACTTTTTGTAATACGGTCCCACATGTTAGTTTATCTTTTTTCTCTTTTTGCTTCTTCCCTTTTTACCAGCTCCTTGCCTCCTCAGGCGCTATCAACTCCCCCTTGTATCTATAAAAGGAGAGGCGCGCTCGCCAAGGAGGACAAGGAAAACAAGCTTCACATATTCACACCGTGTAACATCAAACACCCAACCTCAAAGCAATACAAGCGAGAACACCATCCCACTGGACGTAGAAAGTTCGATTACCAACCAGTATAAATCCTTCGAGTCCCTTGACTCACCATTCGGAGTGAATCCGCGTTGAATCTCCACCGAACCATAAAACTACTATTTGTGTCATCCGCTTCCCGAAACCGCGACACTGCATCTCTCTCGATCCCCTCTGCGGCTTTGCTGCTGGCGGCGCGAGCACGCCTCCCTCTCCTCCACGTCTCCCCCCGTCTCCCTGACCCGCGCGACCCCAAGCTCCTGGGGGTGGACCGGCGCGCCTCCGCATCTCCCTGAGGCGAGGCACCGAACCGGCCCCGGCGACCAGGCCGGCAGGCGCGGCCGTCGGTCGACGCCCCGCCCCCATGCCCGCGGCGCCCAGGCAGGCAGGCGACCGACGCCGGACGGTCTGTGCACGGTGCAAGTGTGCTAGACTGCTGGCCAGATAGCTAGGTATGCTCCAAATCCCATCCCAGCTCCTGACTCCATTCCTGTACCGTAATGTATTTGTATCGTCTTATGCAATTGATTTAGTAGAATATGTATTTATGTCATATATTATTTTTTGAGAATTAATTACATGATAATGGTCCACTGTTACAGAGTCTGGTACTCATGAAATGGTCGCATGATTGCCCAAAATAGTTTAATCACTGCGTGGTTTAGTCATCTGGGGTCCTAAAATACTGAATATCCATCCATGGACTGATGCTTAACAAGTGCAAACTAAAATGTTGGGTTTGGTATTTTCCTGTTTTGTTACTTTCAACTAGCAGTGTGCTTTATTTTAGACTTATAGGTTTGTGGTCAGCCCAGTAAACCCACTACCCCTCATTAGATTTGTGGCCCAGCCGCCCAGGCCAACAGCCCAACTCCCCAGCTAGGACAGGCAAGGCACCGAGGGCAGGGGCGCACGAGCAGGACAGGAGCCGGAGCCGCCGCCGCCTCGGTCTCCCGTCCCCGGCTCCCCGGCGGCGCTTCCCGTCCCCGGTCGCCTGTCTCCGCCGGCCGCCTCCGGTCTCCCGTCGCCCACTCGCCCGTCCGGCCGCCCCCGCCTCCCCGCCGTGGCGCCGCCGCCTCCCGTCGCCGGTGGCCTGTCCCTGCCCGCCTGGCCGCCTCCGCCTCCCGAGTCCCGTCGCCGGTCGCCCGTCCCTGCGTGGCGCGTCCGCCCTCCAGCCCCTCCTCCTCCAGTCCTCCTGGACCTGCTCCACGCCTCCACGGAGCTGGCACCAGGCCGTCCAGGCAGGAAGGCGAAGGCCGAAGGCAGGCAGCAGCTGGACCGGAGCCCGGAAGGCCGGAAGCAAGGTGAAATTCTTCTCTCCTTCACTCTTTGTGTGTGCAATTGATTAATTTCTTGCCAATTTAGTTCACGACTTCATGGAGTGACAGATTTATATTTATGTATTCAAATTTGTAGAAAATGAAGAGGACAAGAACTTTAGCATCATATTTCTCGTGTATTCCTATGACAGAAAATGAAGTGTTCTATGCTATTTTTTATCATATTGTTGCACTTGAAACCATGAAATCCATGATGATCAACTATTCGCTAAATTTGTGCCTTGCTTTTTTAGTTTTACCTATGACTCCATGTGTGATGTTATATATGAGACAATAGCCGTTAAATTTAGGCCCTAGTCTTGGCCAAATCCTGGGTCCGTCACTGTTTGTGGATGCTTTGAGCTTGTTTTTTCAATTTTATTCGATGTAACACATGTATACATTTTTTTTTTGCTTCAGTGATGGAATAATTGAAATGATGTTCTGTTTGGTATTTCTAGTTCATTTTCCTCATAAAATGACAAACGGAAGGCGTTGTGATTAAGCAAAGCGTTTTTGTTGATGCACTGCGGTTAATTAACTCGAATCAGGTTGTTTTGTTTTGTTTTTATTTCTTTTTTTCCACATGTACAGCTGGTCTCTTGCTGTCTTGTGCCTGTCGCCAATACATCCACTGCTTGGCAATCGGTCTCCGGCCAGCCGTCGCACAGAGTTCAACCTGCATCCCTGGCACCTTGCGTCCACATCGAAACGCATGCAACGATCTCTGACTTAAGCCCTTGACTCTGCATCGCGTGGCGTAGGGCAGCAGCAACGGTGAGCCATGTCAATCGAGTGCCTCGTTCTAGGTACGTTGCAGCACCTTCCTCCTTCACTCTCTTCCAAGCGCACGGCTTGAGTAGAACCACACAAACACTGGTGAGTGCAGGGGCAGGGCAGGAGGTGGGGAAAAGCTGCGTGGTGGCAACCATTGGTGGAAAACGCATCATGTTTGACTGTGGCATGCACATGGGCTACCACGATCACCGCCACTACCCAGACTTCTCTCGTGCGCTCACTCTCTGGGGGGCATCTGACTTCACCACCGCTATCTCCTGTATTGTCATCACACACTTGTGCGTATGCAGACAAATATTTTACCCTTTCCTGATTTCCTCTTTCCTTTTATCTTAGCTTCTTGTGCGTTTGGTTGTGGACTGAAGAGGCTTGTGCTGTGCAGCCACTTGGATCATATTGGGGCGCTTCCCTACTTCACTGAGGTGTGCGGGTACCACGGCCCTATCTACATGACGGTGAGCTCTGATAAACATGCAATTATCGTTTGGATTATAATGTGACAATTGGTGTATAATCCTTGCTTCAAGTAAATCTGAGTTGGATTGGGTTCTTGAAGTTTGGATTGTACTTCTTCTGAGCCAGGAAGTTCAGTGTGCTTTTGTGAATGGTCTTGCACTCTTGCATTATGCTTATATACTTGGGTGGTTGTCTTCCTTGGTCTCCTTAGTTCTTATAGGAAGCATCTCTATCTTGTGATGATTGATATTCACCACATAACTTGTGTCATGGTCCCTCAAACAGTATCCAACAAAGGCTTTAGCTCCATTTATGCTGGAGGACTATCGTAAAGTAACGATGGATCGTAGAGGTGAGGAAGAGCAATATAGCTATGAAGATATTCTTAGGTGTATGAAGAAAGGTAACTTTAATTGAATCTGGAACTTCAATTACCGGTCTACTTAGAAACAGATGCTGGTGCGGAAGTAGGCTTGCATCATAATCCTTTTTTGCTTGTAATACTTGACCTTTCAGTCATACCATTGGACCTGAAGCAGACAATTCATGTAGATAAAGACCTTGTGATCCGTGCCTATTATGCTGGACATGTATGTTTCTTTTTCTTGTACTTTTGTTCATTCCATATTCTGATCAATGTTCTTTAAACTCTTTGAAGTCAATATTGATCCATTTCTCTGCTTTCTAATCTAGTAAAACCGTTACCAAACTCGAAGGTTCTAGGGGCTGCCATGATTTATGCAAAAGTTGGAGATGCTGCTATGGTCTACACCGGAGACTACAATATGACACCGGATAGACATCTTGGGGCCGCACAAATCGATCACCTGAAGTTGGATCTCTTGATAACAGAGTATTTGCTCAACCTTCAACTATGAACATATTTTTTCTATTTGATGGTTGCCTTCACTCGTTTTTTAACCAAGTGTTGTTGTGATTTATACTGCGTTATGTTTCGTCCATAGGTTCTTTAGTATCTCTTTGCACCACATAGGCTAGGGGGTATGATTTACATTTTTTTTTTCATCAGTATGATTGTTTTAGTGGATCTCAGATCTTGGGACTATGTTCCAGACTGGTAGACCACCTGTGGACCTTTGCTTGGCTTCTGTTGTTAGCCAGTCTGTTCTCCTGAGTACCATTTGAGATATAGTTGTAAATTATCATTACATTTTTATGTAGTTCCTGTCTTTCTGATGCTTCAATGGAACACAATGAACTTGCATTTGTTTTAGGGTTGTAGTGGCATCCCCATCATCAATCACTAATAGCAATTTTCATTATGCAGATCCACATATGCTAAAACTATACGTGACTCGAGGCATGCCCGAGAGAGGGAGTTCTTAAAAGCGGTATGAAAATCTGAGCTTTGCTGCCAATGTATAGATTTTTGTTTCTCGTGTAGCAAGTAGCAACTATTGCTTTTCTAATGATCAAATAAGTTATTTTTAGATTTTGGATTTTATGTGCTTAACGTTCTTTGAGCACATCACAGCCCTGGAAGCATGTTTATTGTTTTAATCCTGACGACTTGGCCCAAAAGTTGCATTCTGACTATTGGGTCAAAATCCTGTGAAGTGTACTCAGTTGATTTACTTTGGACGCATTACTGAGTATATGCTTTCTCTAGGTACATAAATGTGTTTCTGGAGGAGGTAAAGTTTTAATTCCAACATTTGCTCTGGGAAGAGCTCAGGTACCATAGTTCTCTCTTAATTCTACTCTATGAGACAAAGTAATGATTAAGTGTATACTGCTCAAAGTTTCATAAGCTGAATATCCATTTTTGAGCAACACCGCCCTCTTATGTATTTCAGGAGCTATGTATGTTATTGGATGACTACTGGGAGAGGATGGATTTGAAAGTTCCTATTTACTTCTCAGCTGGTATGTGTGGTTACTTGCAAATTGAAACCTTATTCTACCTTTTGTATTTTTCTGGTATATGTGAAGTTATATCTGTTGATGTGTTCTATAGGTTTAACTATTCAAGCTAACATGTACTACAAGATGCTGATTGGATGGACTAGCCAAAAGATAAAGGACAGCCATGCAGTGCATAACCCATTTGACTTCAAGCATGGTATTGTTCAGTAGATCAAACATCTAGTTATTAAGTAGGCCATTACAATAATCCTGCGATTCTTTGTTTTCATTATGTTACAATCCATAATTGTGCAATACCAACTGAATTTGTATGTTTCTTTATTGAAAGATATGTTTAGTTAACCATGATATTGATATGTGGTAACCCCAATTGAGATATGAAATGTTGTGTCAACTTTGAAAGTCTCTTCTGCCGGAATAACAGTGATCGTTTTCTTCACATTTCAGTTTGCCACTTTGAGCGTTCGTTCATTAACAACCCTGGTCCCTGTGTACTTTTTGCAACACCTGGTATGATTAGTGGTGGATTTTCTCTTGAGGCATTTAAGAAATGGGCACCATCAGAGAAGAATCTGATTACACTTCCTGGGTATACTCTTTACCTTTGTTGTTTCTTCCACCTTTCTGGTCTGTTTAAGTCACTCTTATTCATATAGGTGAGGTTTAGCCAATCTTTTGTGCAACTGTGAATATGCCACTTTCTATTTTTCCCATGCAGATATTGTGTTGCTGGAACTGTTGGTCATAAGTTGATGTCTGGGAAACCTGCAAGGATTAATTTAGACAAGGACACTCATATTGATGTCAGATGCCAGGTTAATTTTCACCTCATTTTATATATTGCATAAATGTATACAAATTTATAATAATAATGGACGTGACAAGAAAATGGTTAACCAGAAGGAAGTCTTGTAAATAGCTAGTGTTTATCTTCATTACTACTGTTCTCAAATATTTGTTGCCGTCTCGTTCATTTTTGAACCAAACAAACAAAAAGAAAAAGAAAACGGAGGGAGTATATACTTGTATATTGTTGACATCTGGCTTTAAGTTCGATACCTTTCATTTCAATCACCCTGCATATTGTTTTGTATGATTAAATTCTACTCACTGCCATTCATGATGTACTCCCTCTGTTCATGAATAAGACAGTTGATTTTTTCACACCTTTGATCAATCTCATTCAAAAAATTTCATATGCTATCATTTATTTTATCGTGCTTTGTTTTATAACTAAAGGTAGTTTGAGTATGACTTGTATTTTTACATATTTGAATAATTTTTGAATAAGATGATTAAAGTATAAAGTTGTAGAAAAAAAGTCAACCGCATCGTACATTTCTGAACAGATGTAGTATTTTACATCAATGCCAGCATAATAGCTCTACATAGGAAACATGTAGTCTAGGAATTGGAGCTTCTCTGAGATAAATCAACATGTTTGAAGCTCTGACAGTGCTGCTATACAGTATAGACTTTCTAAAATCTTGCACTTCCATTCTCTCTTCTGGCTTCCAATTTACTTTAGCTTGGTAGTTAATCTCTGCAGTTCTTTTCACATGTGCCATGCTATCCCCTCACACTGTGTTGTTCTTTTACCCCTTATAATTTTTGCACCAGATCCATCAGCTAGCATTCAGTCCCCACACAGACTCCAAAGGGATCATGGACCTGATAGAGTTCCTTTCACCCAAACATGTGATTCTCGTTCACGGCGAAAAGCCTCAGATGGCTTTTCTGAAGGAGAGGATCGAGTCTGAATTGGGGATGCCTTGCTATTACCCAGGGAATAATGAATCCGTGTCCATTCCGACAACCAAAAACCTCAAAATGAGCGCCACTGAGAGGTTCATTACAAGCTGTGCTGCTGAGCAAGGTAAACTTAGAGTGCACAAGGGGAACCTGGTTTGTGATGCCAGTATGCCGGAGGTGATTGGCAGTGCGGAGGACGTGGATGTGGCGGAGGGCATTCTTCTGATGGATAAGCGCAAGGCTCCGAAAATTCTGTGCGATGATGAGCTTGTTGAGGTGCTGGGCATGGAGCGGCATCTTGTCCAGTTTGAACCAATGGTCTCTAGAATTGAAGCGTCTGTTCAATCGGAGTTGCAGCGGGCTAAGGCAGCCGATTTAGGTAGTGAGGGAAATGAGTGAAACTGTACACACTAATTTGGCCATTTTTCTTTTGCCTTTTCTGGCTATGTTTACGGTAAGTATGAGGTAAGTATGAAGTACCGTCACATGATAAAGTGAGGGGCACCAAAATGTGGTACCTTCCCCTTTTTTTACAGCAATATACTTTGTAGGCATATTGTTATACTATATCTGTTCTTAAATGTTTATCGATGGCTAAGTTTATTTTCAAACTACTAAAAGACGTAAAAAAAACCTGGATGGATTACCTTTAAAGCTCGACCTGTGGGGGAAGGAGATTTTTTTTAACAGCCAACAACGTCCTTTTTAAATTTGCTCTCACAACTAGGATCTCAACGCCCCGCCCCAATGAGGTGGAGTACCATTGGGCTTAAGTCCGCTGGTGGATGGATTACCTCTCAAGGGCGGTGTACGTGTATTATCATCTCCGAGAATTCAGTGGTTATATCAAATGTTTTCCTCATGCGTGAGGCATGAGCTAGTGTAGCCGTGTAGGGTACGGTCACATGATACAATGTGAGGCAGTCGTTTATGTATAAATAATTCCAAGCAACACGAGGGTCAAGACTCAAGAGCATGGTGTTTTTTAAACCGCAGGTCGTTGCCGTGCAAGATCTTTGGGAGTGGACGCGGTCGGTTCGGGTCAGTGCAAGTTTAAACTTTTCAACAGGTCTAGGCACGTAAGCTAGCTGTACCACTGTCCTGCTGACCACGTTCGTCTAACTTCGATCAGTCATACATTCCATATATAGCTCCGAGCCTCCGAGAATTTATTATTCCAATCTGCTTTTGCTCTTGGATTTATGCATCGAACAATCAAATAGTCGTCAGTCCACTCTTGAAATGTTGAGACTAGCTTGGACCTTGCAAATTCTTTTGACCTTGCGTAGTGTCTTGCATATGCCAGGTTGCATGCGTCATCGTTTCTTTTTCTTTTAATCCGTCAAAAGCGTACGTATTCTTCATTAGCGGCAATGCAGCAGAGGCTAACATCAGCTGACTGGCCGGCTTAACGATCTATCGTCGTCTAAACTCAAAACGACGATGGTTTAACTCGATGCATGCTAGCTACAAGAAGCCTTGGAGCATTTGGACGCACTCGATATCGGCACGAGCATCTTATTTTACTATTGCTAATTAGAAGTAAAAAAAAAACACGAATTGTGAAGCGCACTAGAAAAAAAAAAGATAAATTCTAAAAACTTTCACAAAAATCAGAAACATTCGGTCTTCCATCAAGTATTACCAAATATAATACTAGCCATTAGATCTATTATATTTTTTAAAAAAATTATCCATCATGTCATTTTAAAAGACCATTAAAATAACTCCCTAAATTTCATATAAATTACCCACCGTGCCATTATGAAATAGAATTAAAATAACCCCTTAAATTTGCATATAAATTACCTTCATGCTATTATAAATGATGAATTAAAATAACACCTAAATTTACTTATACATTATACACCATGACATTATAAAATATTAATTAAATAACTCTTTAAATTTATATATAAATTATCCATCATGCGAACACATGCCATTATGCAAGATGAACTAAAATAGTCTCCTCTAATATACAACATATAAAATATGTTGTTATAAAAATAAATATATAACAAATATAACACGCGTGTGTCTTAATATTACTAATTGGAGACTCATTTTCGAGCCTCCATGTTAATCCTCACGAGACGCGCTAAGAAAAAAGATAAAATCATAAAAATTCTCACAATAATAAAAAATATCCGACCATCAATCGATATATTGGAATATTAATAACCATTAGATCTGTTTTCAAAGTAATTACCCATCTCTGACATTATAAAAGGTTTTGAGTATAATTCTCATCGAAAGCAAATTTTTTTTAGATGTTTTTTTACCATTTTTAAATTTATCCTTATTTTTTGTCAGATTTTTTCCATTTGCAAATTTACCCTACTAAATCATCCTTTAAATGTTTTTTTAAATTGCTAGAAACCTTTCTATGAAATAGATATATTGTGTCTAATCTTACTATTACTAATTAGAGACTCCTTTTAGAGCTTTCTTATTAATCCTCACAAGATGCGCTAAAAAGATAAAATAACAGAAATTCTCACAATAATCAGAAACATTCAATCATCAATTGGCAGATTGTAATCTTAATTGCTATTAGATCTGTTTTCTATGTAATTACCCACCCCTGCCATTATGAAAATAATATTAACACCCAAAACTACATATTAATTACCCACTTTGGCATTATAAATGAAAATATGAAATAACACCCTAAATTTATATCTAATTGTTCACATTTGCTATTATGATGAATAATACCAAATAACACCTCTAATTTAAATATAAATTGTTCACCTTTGCTATTATGACCGATCGTATACACTACAAGAATCCAGTTCACTTTCGGCAGCCAAAAACCGCCGAAAATAAGGGCTTTCCCGCCGAAAATGTTTATTTTCGGCGGCAAAAGGATTATTTTCGGCGGTACCCGGCTGCCGAACGTGAGTAGCCGAAAATAAGCTTATTTTCAGCGGTTTCAGCGGTTTGCTGCTGAAAATAAGCTTATTTTCGGTGGTTTAGGGCAGCCGCCGAAAATTAGTTTCGAACGGCTTAATTTTCGGCGGCCCGCCTGAGCCGCCGAAAATTACTAATTTTTTAATTAAAAAAATAAGTCGCCCGAAATGCTTCAATAACCAAAGGAAAGCACAATACTCAAACTAAAGGTTTCTTTTTAAGTGCAGTGTATACTCAAACGAAAGCACAATAACCATGCACATTTGATCATCATCATCCATAAACATAGATTAAACACAAGGACTTGCACAGTTGGAAGCAAATTACTTCAATTCAACTGGGATGAGATTAATACAAAAAAAGCTTCAATAGATGGAACTGAGAAACAGGAGCAAAGTTGAAAGGAAAAGAAATTTCCAGACTTCTTCTTATTGCTCGTCTGCACGAGCCAGATCTGGTCGGCGGCGTGGAGAGGAGCCGACAGTGAACCCCGGAGGAGTCAACGCCGGCGTCGGAGGAGTCGATCTCGGCGCGGAGAGGTGGCGGCGCACCCGCTCGGAGAGGAGAAGGTGGTGGCGCCGGCACCGGCGCCCCGCACAGCGGCAGTGGAGGCCAGAGAGGAGGAGGCAGCGGCGGCACCCCACGCGGAGAGGAGAAGAGGAGGCGGCGGTGCCCCGCGCGGAGAGGAGGAGGAGGCGGCGGCGGCGCCCCGCGCCGAGAGGAGGAGGCGGCGGTGCCGGCGCCCCGCGCGGCGGCGTGGAGGCCCGAGCGGAGGAGGAGATGGCGGCACCCCGCGCGGAGAGAAGAAGAGGCGGCGATGATGCCCCGCGCGGAGAGGAGGAGAAGGAGGCGGCGGCGGTGCCCCGCACCGAGAGGAGGAGGCGGCGTCGCCGCGCCCCCAGCGGCGGCAGTGGAGGCCCGAGCGAAGGAGGAGATGGCGGCACCCCGCGCGGAGAGAAGAAGAGGCAGCGACGACGACCCGCGCGGATAGGAGGAGGAGGCGGCGGCGGCGCCCCGCGCCGAGAGGAGGAGGCGGCGTCGCCGGCGCCCCACGCAGCGGCGGTGGAGGGCTGAGCGGAGGAGAAGGAGGCGGCATCCCACGCGGAGAGGAGAAGGGTGGGGACTTTAGGGTTTTGTGCTTGTGTAGAGGGTGGAGACCGGTTGGGAGATATAGGCCACCGAAAATAAGGGTCTTATTTTCGGCGGTTTTGATACCCGCCGACTGTCTCCAACCGTCGAAAATAACACTGTTGTTTTCGGCGGCCGGATAAAGCCGCCGAAAATAAGTATGGCCGCCGAAAATCATCTGAATTCTTGTAGTGATAATAAATATAAACCTTCCAATTTATATCAAAATTACCTATTTTTACAATCATATAAAAAATTACATAATAATCAAGCATACATCTAAAGTAGCAAGATATGTTATTATAAAAATCTAAGTATAAAAATAGATCTATATATGTTGTATTGTAACGCATAATACATCTAAGACTAACCCATGCGGGAGCACAGATTGATAGACTAGTACTTCTAAACTGCTGCTAACAATAAAATTATCTATCAACTTTTAATATATATACCTATTAAAAATTTTATCTCTTCAAGAGCACAGGTATATATATTATCTAAACAGCGAGTCCAGTTTATACTTAACCACATGAATTTCTCGCACGTTGTTGCTGAAATTTAGAAAGTAATTTAAGATGAATCGTAAAAACATCAGTAGAAAGTTCGGACAAAATTTATATGGACGAATGATATAGCAAATAAAACGAAAACAGCTTGCCGGAATATGACAATTCATTGAGTCTATCTGGCTAAGAGATGCCCACCAAATATTACCTTGATATTTCAGCTATTTTTACGCTAAGTTAAAATTAGGGATGACAATGGGTAGGACATTGATCGGGTACACAAATACCCACCACGACTTTATAGCCACCGAGCCTCGCGGGTAAAATGTTTTCTCCGGGCGCCCACCGACCAACCTTGAGTGAAAGCTGCTTGCATTATTAATCAAGAGGATATCACGCTTTGGTTGTCACAAAATTGATCAAATCCAAGTCCACTAACAAAAATTTTCAGCCACAATAACTCTTTGCATCCTTTAATTTGACGCTGCGATGAACTCAGCTTCAATTGTGGATAATGCAACAATTATTGCAATTTGGCCCTGGCATGACAAAGTTACACCTACAGTAGACTTTCTGCTATCAACAAGAGCTGGTGATGCCCAATGGGGGCTGTTTTACTAGGCTTCTATCACCCTCCATGTGAGGACAAACCAACCCAATTTGCTTGCATATATACCTTCTTTTTTTTTTTACAGAAATTACTTTGTACCTTTCTTTACAACATTTTCCCTGTAGCTTATGATACCTAGTTAGATGAAATCTGTTCTAATGCTTGGCCCCACCTGTTCATGCATCCACGAGCGAATGTAGCCGTGTGTAGGACAGTATCACATATGATACACATGATGCAGCAGTTCTTTTGCCTGTGAATGACATTTTTTTTTCATCTTCTTGCTCTCTCCATCCCATAATATAAGGCATGCATATTTTCGAAAAAGTCAAACATTTAAATGACTAATAATTAGTCAAAAACATATATTTTTAATGCATGTTATATACTTGTATTCGTATTCAAACAAATTTTAATATGATGATAATTTTGTATTTGTTGGAGATATCATTTGAAAGAAATAAATGGTCAAACTTTTTTTTAAAAGCTGTGTTGTATTATGGGATGAAGGGGGTACTTTTGAACCCAAAAAAAAATGGTTTATTTACAGGTTCACGTACGGGTGCTCCCATTTACATTACGTACTATCGTTTATGTATTGATACTTCCAACCAATAATGTCAAGGGAAAGTCAGTTTTTAACCCGCCACAGGTTATTGTGTTGGTTGTGCAAGATTGTCCATGCATGCATGCACACCGCCGCCGGGTCAGCGCGAGCTGAACGCACGTCTAGCTTGACTCGTAGATTCCGTCCGTTGCTCAGTGAATTCCAGTCTACTACTTTTGCTCTCGATCAAACTTATGCATGGAACAATCAAATAGCTAGTCGTCAGTCCACTCTTGAAATGTTGAACCTTGGACCTCTTGATCTGTGTTTGTACTGTAAGACATGCATCATCCTTATTGCTTGCATATACCACGTTGCGTTGCGTCATCAGTTCAATCCGTCAAAAACGTTTTCTTCTTCTTCTTCGCGGCAATATCGCCGAAGTTAATAAACATATGCTGGCTGGCTTAACGATCGATCGTGGTCTTCTCCTTTGAACGATGGCTTGTGCTACTACTATAAGTAGACACCATGGCTTCGAGCATTGGACGCACACCAACCTGTGTTACTCATCAGCTCTAGCCGTCTTGAGCTGATTAGCATCCAACAGGCAGCCCTCGATCGAGATTTCTCTCGACCGGTCGAGCTAGTATTGCGCATGCACGTACGTCCGATCGAGATCAAGATGAAGGGAGCAGCTGGAGCTGCGGCGGTGTTGCTTGCGTTGCTGCTCGTGGCAGCGTCGTCGTCGGTGCATGCCGACGCCGGGGCAGCACCGGCGCGGCGCCTCCTCGGAGCTGATGGCGCCGCCGCACCGCCGCCACCACCGCAGCCGGCGGTATCCGTCAGCAAGGCATCGGCGATAGGGTCTCATTGCCCCAAGACGAACGACCCAAACATTTCTTGCCCTCCCCCTAGCACACCATAGTAACAAAACTAGCAAAGCTATATATACATATGCGGGCACTCTTTCCTGCTGTATATTATCCCTGATTGAATTTGTCTTCGATATAATGTGTTGTTGGCTTGAATAAGTTTGTCGTCGTTCGTAGGCAGTCAATATTGACCAGGAACAGTTTGTTTGCATCAGTGCAGAATAATTTGTTCATTTGAATACATATTACCAGCTATTATTTTGTGTACTTCCCACCGGACAACTTTAATTATATGACTTAATTTTGGGCATCCCCTTTGGCCTGCGTCTAGTTCATTGCGATCTATTGTCCTAAATATCATATTAGACTGGAGGCAGTAATAATTAGTTCATATAAACTCTTAGGTTGTCCTTAGAGGGGCACAGCGATACACCAAAGAGCGGTTCTGCGAATCCATGTATGTCGAATCCATGTATGTGGTGAGCTACGAGGTGATATCTCTTGCCTCTTAAGGGTGGTGAATATTAAAAAAGTGAGACCAAACCTAGGAGGAACTCAGTGTTTTTTTTTTGAGAAATGGCAGCCACCCTTCCCACCTAACCAAGGGCCAGTTTGGATACATGTAAATAATTAGAATCTGCTAAACTTTAGCGCTTTGAATCCAAACGGATCTAGATAATGGGGAGATAATGATTATCTAGACCTCAGATTTTCATTATCTCATTATCTACTCATGTGCTAGATAATATCAGCTAATGGAAGATAATTAGACTTTTCCTTCCTTACTCCACCTATTATCTACTCTATTAGTTGTAGATCCAAACACTACCATCTATTATCCATCAAGGTAACCATTATCTAGCTAATATTAGCTGCTACTTATTAGTTGCTCTATTAGTTGTGGATCCAAACAAGCCCCAATTGATCTAGCCTCACATAGTTCCTAAGGGTGGTGAATGTAATAGCCCACTCCAACATTCTATAATTTGTTCAAGTGGTCCATTTGTAGTTGTAGTTATTAGGGTAGTGGAGGGGTATATTACTAATATGCTTGTAGAGGGGTAGAAATAGAACAACCATGTACCGAGTGGTGGTTCTATAGAAATTTGCGGTGGGTGAGCTGCTGAGACCTAAGAGAGCATGAGGACTAAACAAGGGAGAGTGAACCGGTGGCAAGCACTGACGGCATGCAGTCTGCCCACTTGGGTTAGATTCCCACCGTGGACGAACCCGCGTGTCTTTTCTTCCTCTTAATTGATTGACAGGCTTGTCTTGTCCCTTCATTTGTTTTAAACGGGGGAGGGTGAATGTAATACCCAGCTGAATATCCTATAACTTGCTCAAGTTGGACCATTTGTAGGTTTAGTACAAACTCAAAAATTTAGATGGGTAAGGGTCACATTAATATTTTTCATTCTAAACGTTCATATTATCTTCTCAATAACATTTGTACACAAATGAGGATGAGCCCTCAATGACACCAACACAATATCCTATATATATTGTAAGCCAAAGCCCTATTTTATGGTAGAATTTGTCCACCTAGATTAAAATTCTAGACTTAGCACGTGTTTATATTTTGCTAGATTTACTCATTTCTTTTGTTGGCTATCGATCGCATGTTTCGGTGCATATATTCCCGCTCAGCAAGGTAAAGCTGTGTTCACCGTTTGATGTATGGAGGGTGATAGAAAATTCAATGGATGTGTAGAGTATGAGGCTTTTATTTGCACGTATTTTCATACATTACAGTACTTTGCGTGGCGTTTTGCGTCCTTTTTTTAAAGATCGAAAGAGTATCTATATTTTGTCAGAAATGTACTCTCTCTGTATATATATCTTCATCGCGCGTTTGCATGCATGTGAGAAAATAAGGCTGTCTCTAGCAGAACGTCTATTTCCATTGTCTATTTTAAATTTACTCTGTCTAAGGTATAAATACAATGTTGTTTTTGTACTATACAATCATATAAACGTTGCTAGAGAGTAGAGACAGCCAAACCCGATCCTCAGGTCATGCATGCGAATGTATTTTGATCAGTGATCGAATTGGTCGACTCAGCGTGATGCTTGCATGCATGCATGCACGGACGGACGAGCTTATCTTTCGACCATGTGTCGACGTACGTTATGCTTCGATCTGGCACGAAAGTCGTTCCAAGTAGCATTCGCAAGTCAGTCCATTCCATGCATGTTCAGTCATGCTTCGCGCCGAATGTTTAACGTATATTCTCGTCAAACATCCTGCAGTCATTGTTCTGCACCTATCTAGCTTTTCTAGAAGATACTACTGTAATAAACAAAAATACTCGGCAGCTAATATATATAACCGCAATAGTGAGTAAGGTTTTCTGCACTGATCGATATACATGCATGCGAGTCTTGGCTTTGCTTGTCAAGCGGATTATGCATACCATATATTTATTTGAACTCAATTCACGTCTCTAATTGATGAATTATAATACTTTCTGCCTACTTATTGCCACGATTAATTTTGTGAAGATATAAGGAATCAATATTTCAATAAACAAATGAACTTATCCACCCGATTTAAGAAAAAATGGTACGGTGCTATTTTTTCTGTGTAGTTAATAAAGTGCTGTTTGCTTGTAACACCTGTGTTGATGGATGTGTCCCCTTACTTATGCTAACTTTGTTAATACATAATCTCAATACATGCTGGGTCAGCCTCTGAGATGCATATAGGAGTAGGCTTATGTGTTCCCAATTGGCCAAGTGTGCATGTGTATGTATGTATATACCGCCTGAACATATGTTCCGAACAAAAATTTTGTTAAATAAATGTCATGTCAGCAGGCCAGTTGCCTTGAACACGTAGACGTATAGTGACTCGTAATACAGCCGCCGTAGGCTGGGAACCTTTTTCCAAACTCAAGTAATCAACATCGAGTTCGTCAGCTGTGCATGCAGTAATGCAAATGCATTCAACAAAACCGCGCTATATGACTATATCTATATATAGCTGCCATGAATGTTCGGCGGATCTAGCCTGTACTTCAAATCTTTGCATATGTAAGAATGATATGCTTTGGCATGCAATACGTTTCAATTCCCAAAGAATGCACCGTCAAATACGTTATATATATACATACCGTGCTCTTCACCATATACAGTGTTCATAAGCTAATGGTCACAGATGATGTCACATGTGTGTACATTTCTACAAGCAATGCTGGTTCAGTCCAGTGTATTGAATTGGAACATTATTCGAAACTTCACGACCAGTTTCCATTCCGTCAAAAACGTTCTCCATGTCCATAGACACGTAGGCATCAAATGCCGGTGGAAACACCTGCTGCGACTCCGGAATTCAGCATACACTTCACGCGAAATTTCGTCGGCAACCCCTGCATGCATGTCCTATAAGTAGCCTGTGTATAGCCCCATCACCCATCACCACACCACACACCACCACACTCGACCTCCTCCTAGCTCGATCGAGCTGATCATCTTCACGATCGAGGGAGTTGGATTGGAAGCAAGCAAGCGGTTGTTCCATACCGATCAGTGTAGACGACGATGAAGGGAGGAGGCAATGGTGCACTGGCGGCGGCGGCGACGGCGCTATTGGTAGCGCTGCTGGTGATCGTCGCCGCATCGCTGCGCACAGACGCGGCGGCGGTGGCGGCGCGCCGTCTTGCGGCTGTCCCTGGTGCGCCCGTAGGCGAGGTGTTGGCTGATGCAGGGACTAACAGCTGCACCAACGACCCAAATAACACGGGAAAACGATGCCACGGTCCTCCCGCCGGTCAGCAGGCGGTGGCGGCGGCGGCGCAGTCACCCGCCGGCGTGGTGCTGTCGGCGGATCCGAAGCCTAACCCCTGCACCCACGACCCTAGTGATCCTACGCAGACCAAATGCCTCTCTCCGCCGACCAGCACTCCATGAATCGTGTTACCACGTTATATGATCTGACGAACGAATACCCGTGCTGTTTGGATATAATTCAACCCACACCCCTGTAATTAATTATTCGAATAATAGGTAAATAAATACTCCTAGTCCATACAGATCCTCCGTTGGTTGCTACAGCTAATTAGTTCAGGAGGAAGCTAGGTAGTGATCCGATCCTAAACGTGTAGTTTTAAGTACATACTCCCATATTTGTGTACTGGTTCGATTTCAGAGAATAATGGAATAAAAAACACCATATGTTTATTAATCATATGTGACTTTGTGCTGAGGTGCGCTCTGTAGTAGTGTATACTCCTTCCATTCACAAAATGTATACCACAGTTGACTTTTCCTCCGTAACATTTATTTTGTTGTGATTTATTTTATCATTAAACATAGTTTGAGTATGAGTTATGTTTTTATATGTTTGAATAAATTTTTTTTGAATAAGACGAATAATCGAAGTTTTTTGAAAAAATCAACTGCGCCATACACTTATGAATGAAGATAGTACTAACACCAGCTCCATATTTCTGCAAGTGTAGAAATATATAAACAAATTTATAATCCAAACTAATCTAAAGTACAAGCATTTTCTTTATTCTCCCATTATGTTTATAATCCAGTAGGATACCATATCAAACAAATTATATATTTAATTATCCGTCTGTGTTGCAACATTGAGTTATTTTTAGATATGATTAGTGGTAAAAGTGAGTAATTTAAAAATATATCGATATACTTTATATTTATTTATTTATTTATTTATTTTATAATAGTAGCCGTTGGTAATTTAGAATTTTAGATGGGTTCGAGGAAAATTTTATTATACAAATTATTTTTATAAATTAGCTATTATAATGAAAAAGTGAATGATTTACATTTAAATTTAGATGATTATATTGGTAAGTTATCTAGTCCCTGGTGCTGGCGTCGGTACAAAGGTGGCATTGGCTTTGATGGAGGAGAGGACAGTGGAGTTCCAGGACAAGCACTGACAAGCACCGAGCTCATCGGCCTTCAAGGATGTGGAGGCTTATTCCCTAGCGGTGGTGAGCCGTCGGTTGAGGATGAGCTCAATGTCATGAGCCATGGTGGAGGTAGAGACGGAGAAAGGCATCCGAGATGGACAAGATGGCAAAAAGGTGCAGGGGCCTCTATGTTGGGGTTGTATATATACGATGGAGTGTCCGACGAAGATGAAGCGACACTATTTACTTTACTATTGGTTTATAGTATCAATCGTTACTGAAAACTTTTAGCATCGGTTAGGAACAATAGAATTTTTGTACCCCATGCCAAAAACTATTAGCACCGGTTGAGAACATTTACATGCAGCGTGTTTGTTTGGTTGAATTTAAAATTGTGATGAATTATCTGTGAATTATTTTATTATGAGTATTAGTTTATAGCCTGGCACAATTAGTATGGTTGGATTTACAAACCAATACTTATTTTTTGACATTAGTACCAATTGATGATTTCAACCGGTACTAATTCTTCTCATCCTGGCCATAGTCGGTACCGATACATGGGATGAGATATCCAAGTACCAAATATATATTTGGCCGGTATACATGTGGTGGATGGATGCGCTATTTCTCTAATATATAGTTTCCCCTTGACTTCTATATAGGCCAAAAGTTTGAGTTGTATATGTTGTTGAGTTATTCTTTGACCCAAATTCAGGTTTTTTTTGGGTGTTTTTTAATCCAAAACTAAAACCAAAATTTGTATTTGCCTCAAAACCTCTAACACGGGCCGGTTCATGTTTTTGTCTAAAAAATTGGCAAAACTTGCTGTATCCGGCCGAGGTGCCCGGCTCACCGTCCCCAGCCTGCTCCGCCGCCCGCTGTCCTCATCCAGAGTGCGCGGCGTTCCGGGCACGACCGAGTGCATGCAACGGACAAGACAACAAACGTTGACGATGCATATCCGACAGACATGGAGTCGTAGAGTATGCAACCATTCGAATGGAGCGGTGCAGGCCAGGGACGAAAGGCCTGCACTGCACTAATTTATTATTCACCTGAAGAGAAAAAAGGACACCCATAATTTTTGATCTAGTGTTGCGCATGATCGACGACCCGATCGAGCTATGTATGGTTACGCAGCGACATCGATCTAGAGCTTGCTGCCGGCGACGTCGACGACGAAGCGGTACCTCACGTCGTTCCTCTCGAGCCGCTCGATGGCCGTGTTGACGTAGTCCATCCCGACGACCTCGACGTCGGCGGTGATGCCGTGCTCTCCGGCGAAGTCCAGCATGGCCTGGCAGTCCGCGATGCTTCCCACGCCGTTCCCGGCCACGCGCCTCCCGCCCGTGATGATGGCGTACGCCGGCAGCTCCAGCGGCGTGCTCGGCGCGCCCACCACCACTATCTGCCCCATCGGCTTCAGGAGCGCCAGCAGCGGCACGATCGGGTGCCCCGCCGACACCGTGTCGATGATGCCGTCCATCGTGCCGGCTGCCGCCTGCGTGCGTCGTCCAAAGATGTGTCATTTATGCATTGCCGCCGGCGTGCCAACAATGGAGGTTCGCACACACAACACACAAGATGTGGCGGCGGCGGCATTGGGCTATTGTTACCTTCATTTGCGCGGCGTCCTGGCTGACCAAGAACGCGTCGGCGCCAAGGCGTCCGAGCGCCTCCTCGCGCTTGCCCGGCGACGAGCTGATGACGGTGACCGTGAGACCGAAGGCCTTGCCGAACTTGACGGCGAGGTGGCCTAGGCCGCCGAGGCCGACGACGCCGAGGTGCTTGCCCGGCTCGTTGAGCGCGAACTGCACCATGGAGCTGTACACCGTGACGCCGGCGCAGAGCAGCGGCGCGGTGGCGTCGGCAGGCAGGTTGTCCGGGACCCGGACGACGAAGTCCTGGCTGACGACGACGGCGTCGGAGAAGCCGCCCATGGTGGCCGCGCCGTCGCGGTCCACGCCGTTGGAGGCGAGCACCAGCTCGGGGCAGTAGTTCTCGTGCCCCGAGCTGCAGCTCTCGCAGGACCGGCATGCGTCCACGAAGTAGCCCACGCCCACCGTGTCCCCGGCCTTGAACTTGCTGACCCCGGCGCCGACGTCCGTGACGACGCCGACGACCTCATGCCTATATTTGCATTAGAGACGTACCGTTGGATTGATTAGACGAGACGCCAACGGAATTTTTTTTCGCGAACGGCAACGGAATTATAAGTGCATGCAAGCAAGCACTGTGAGGTTGATATGATTACCCGGGGACGACGGGGTACATGGCGTTGCCCCACTCGTTCTTGATGACGTGGAGGTCGGTGTGGCAGATGCCGCAGTAGAGCACCTTGATGGTCACGTCGTCGTCTCTCTGAACCCTGATGGAATATAATCGTCATCAACAAGAGCACGAATTCAGGCAGGCAGGAAACAATGACGTTTTAGAGATGCAATGGCAAGAGGAGATCGAGAGAGACCTTCTTGAGAAGGTGAAAGGGGAGAGGACGCCGGAAGCATCCCTGGCAGCCAACCCGAGCACCGTCTTGCCGCCTTGCTCCATGGAAATTCCTTGAGCTTGATCTACTTCTTCAACAACCTGAGATTCGGCTCCTCGATCAGCTGAGGAGGAATAAGGCTAGCTCTGTGACTCTGTGGTAACTTCGGAACACTACCGGTTCTTATATAGACAAACAGGGAGCCTGCCGTATTCCATGCAACCACCATGAGCACAGGACGACGTCAGATCGTACGCACGCAGGACCCGATCGTACGGGTTTTTAAAATTCTTGTACAGTTGTACGTCTTGCCTGATTTGAGACACATGCTGGGTTTTTTTATGTCGAACTCTCGGTTCATTAGTCACGGTCAAAATCTATGTTTGAAAACTGAGAACTACTGCTAGAAAGAAAGAGGCAAAAACGATCAGGGGCTGGCTGCCCTGAACTGCGCGGCGATCACGTTAGTAGCATATGCAGTGACGCGTATAATTTTGGAGAGGACGGTGTGACGCATGTGCTTAGCAACTAGAGTCAAATCTAGGAGACCAAATCTTCAGAAGAGCAACGCTAATGATCAGGGTCCGCCTCACGTACGGACAACGGCTTCTAAGAGTATATGGACTGAAATTAGTGGATTCATTCGTCGAAAACCAAGAGAGAGAGTTTGGGGCTAGTTTGGGTAGAATGGTTGTTGGGCTTCGCGGCTAGTAGACGTAGACAGAAATCGTTAGGATTAGGAGAGAATTTTTTCCATTCCTTCAATTCGTTATCTTTTTTGCAAAAAAATGATTTTTAACCAAAAAGTTATAAAAGTATATATACATACCAACAACTGAAATAACAGAATTAAATTCTGCTAAATTAAACGGTGGTTATCCATTTTCTTCATGGCACATATTCAAAACAGGAAGCATAACTTCTTATATGGGCTCGGACAGATATAATATTTCTATAGAATTGTAGAGCATGATAAGATCTACAATTATGTAGTTCATTGCTGATTTATTAGAATTATTTTGATACCGAAATAACTGATACAATATTTAGACCTACAAATACAAATCTGAACATTATATCAATTATTTCGAGATCAAAACAGCTTCGAGCCAAAAAAAAGTCCATTTTTTCACATGACTATCACAGCTGTCTAATTTTTACCTTCAACTCCAAAAACATCCAAAGTGGACACTCAACTATCAAAAAAGACAATATACACCCTACAAGCGGTTTCAACTTTCAATGTGTCTAGAATGGCGTGGCAATGGTACTGCTGTTACGTGGCGCTAATAAAGCCATAACATGGACACCATCTCCACCCTCTCTTTATCTGATCTCCTCTCTCTCTTTCCCCGCCACCCCCCTCTCTATCATCTTTTCTCTACTCCCTCTCCTCTCCCTAGCGTGGTAGTGTGGCTAGTGGCTTGAGTTAGGGAGGTGAGCTATGGAGATATGCGCCGTGGGGGGATGTCTTGCCGACTAGGCCACGAGCCACTGCATGGTGCGCCGAGACTGGTAGTGGTAGCTGGTTAGAGCAAGATGATAGGGAGCGGTGCTCCAGGTGGCCAGTGGTGGACATGGATCCATGGAGGGGTCAGCCATGCATGGGACGACGCAGCCAGTGGCGGATCCAGGATGGGTGGGCAGGGGGGGCTCAAGTCTTCTTCCTCCTTCAGCACCCCTTCTTCTTCTCTCTCTCCTTCTTCTTCCTCTCATGTCACCTATATTTTCCATAGTGTGCAAGGATGTAGGGGGGCTGGCGCACCCCCAGCCCCCACACTAGATCCGCCCCTGGACACAGCGGCAGTCTAGATGCGGTGGCCTAGTGGGTAGGAGGAGGGGTGGCACCATAGGGGTGATGGGGGTGATGGTTGGGCAAGGAGATGAGCGGTGGCGCGCTGCACTTGGTCAGCCCAGAGGCAGCCAAGGGGGCTACGGTTGGTCCTAAGCACCTCCTCTTCCTTCTCCATGATTATTTCATTACTTTTTCCTTCTAATTGATGAATCTTTACTTGTCACCATTTGTTCCGTGGCTTAATCTAATTGTCATGACCATCTTAGACTTTGCCTAATATTTCCTTCTTTGCAACACAATTAGGATGGTGATAAGTGAACTTGGTTGCATTTATTCGATTTATTCATATATATGGCTATAGGTTCACTGACCATAGTCAGAAATTATTTTCCTAAACAATATGGAACTTCATTTTTTTGATTGAAATGTTTGAGGAGATATGTTAAGCTTTTATTTGGTTTTCAATGTTATTCGTGTATTATGGTTTTTATTTGTTACAATGTAGAATACAACAAAGCAATAGCGGAAATCATATTCCATTATTATATACATGTTCGATCGGGTACAACACGATAGAAGAGCTAAGGTAAATTTTATCACCTTAAGATATTGACCTTTTTATGACACATGGCTCATAATGTGTACTAGGTATTAATAATTTTTTATACCCACATAACTGACAGTTCTCATCGTGGTTGGTGGTTGGTGGTTGGTGACATGGTTTAGAAGTCACATGATTTCCAAAGAACATGTGAAATATGGTTTGAGATGGAGTCTACTATATGTCGTTGCACTCTAGGTAGCTTGATTGAGGTCATCAAAACATGTAAATAGATGTGTCAAACACTTTACACGTACAGTACTCCACATAAGATAGAATTTTATGTATAAACGGATCAGCCTCAAAGATGAATATGAGTGGTACCATATATAGAGACAAAGAGCAAAAGAATAGCTTATACTAACCGTATTGACACACTGGCACTATTCCATAAAAAATAAAAGCAATACTGGATTTCTAAAATAATAGTAACTCCGTTCTCGAACATTTATAAACTAGCCGGCGACAAACATAAAAAGCGGAGGGAGTATAGCCTAGAGAAATTGAAATTTTTGGTGTACAAATGCAAATTATGTTCGACTCTCATGACCAACCCTCTTAAAATCTTTAATCTTGCACATACACAAGCTTAACCCATTTCATCATCGATCCAGAACACAACCCAAATCTCTGCCCTTGTTTATTGTTTGACCTGCGTAGACACCCACCAAAACCGCGAGACACACGATCAATCAGGCAGCTTCACATGTCGGCTGAACTACAAATCCGGGAGAGCCAAGCCTAGGCAGCGACGCCGAGCTTGCTGCCGGCGACGTCGACGACGAAGCGGTACCTCACATCGTTCCTCTCGAGGCGCTCGATCGCCGTATTGACGTAGTCCACCCCCACGACCTCTACATCCGCGGTGATGCCGTGCCGTCCGGCGAAGTCCAGCATGGCCTGGCACTCCCCGACGCCGCCGCCGCCACTCCCGGCCACGCGCTTCCCTCCGGCGATGAGGCTCATGGCAGGCACCTCAAGAGGCTTGCTCGGCACGCCGACCACCACCATCTGTCCCCTCGGTTTCAGCAGCTCCAGCAGCGCCGTGACGGAGTGCTCCGCCGACACCGTGTCGATGATGCCGTCCATGGTGCTCGCCGCCGCCTTCATCTGCTCCGGGTCGCGGCTGACCAGGAACGCGTCGGCGCCGAGGCGGCCGAGAGCCTCGGCGCGCTTGCTCAGGGACGTGCTGATGACAGTGACCTTCATCCCGAACGCCTTGCCGAACTTGACGCCCATGTGGCCGAGGCCGCCGAGGCCGACGACGCCCAGGTGCTTGCCCGGCGCGTTGAGGCCGTACTCCACCATGGGGCTGAACACCGTGATGCCGGCGCACAGCAGCGGCGCCGCCGCCGAGGGAGGCAGGCTGTTCGGGACCTGGACCACGTAGTCCTGCCTCACGACGAGGACGTCGGAGAAGCCCCCCAGGGTGGTGGCTCCGCAGCCGATCTCCGCGCCGTTGGACGTCTCCACGAGCTCCGGGCAGTAGCTCTCGTGCCCCGTGCTGCAGCTCTCGCAGGTGCGGCAGGAGTCGACGAAGTAGCCCACGCCCACCGTGTCGCCGGCCTTGAACTTGGTGACGCCGCCGCCGACGTCCGTGACGACTCCGACGACCTCATGCCTACACACCATTAACTAGGTGATCGAGGAGGATGAAATAGAGAAGAAATCATCAGATTCAGTCCATCTCCATTCATGCTTGCTTGGCGAGCGAGCTTGACGATTACGTACCCTGGAACGACGGGGTACTTGGCGTTGCCCCACTCGTTCTTGATGACGTGGAGGTCGGTGTGGCAGAGCCCGCAGAAGAGCACCTTGATGGTGACATCGTCGTCTCTCTGAACCCTGAAATCGTCACCACACGGAGCACCATTTCAGTAGCCGCCCGGCTCCACGTACCATATAAAAATGCTCCAGCAGCAAATAAATCAGCAATCAGTGCAAAATAGTATGTTTGACAAATGATCGAGATGTATACCTCCTTGAGAATTTGTAAGGGGAGAGAAGGCCCGAGGCGTCCATCGCAGCCCACCCGAGCGCCTCCTTGCCCTGCGCCATTAGCAGCTCGTTGATCTTGACCTGCTGCTTATTCTTCAACCTCACGTACTTTCTTTGGCCTCTCGAGTTTCAGTGATAGTCCGGGTGGTGGTAACCATATATATGCATGAATCGGAAAGCTGCGCGAAGCCATCCTTGTCCATAGCGACGTCAGATATATAGATAAGTCACCGGCGGCTAATGCTTGCAAGTTGCAATATATGCAAATTGCTACCTAAAGTCCTGAGACTAGCTCGTGTGAATTGCGAAAAGTTATACCGCAAAGTTTGACTTCATAGCATCTGGTATCTGCAGGTTGCTTCCTACATGTATAGTCAAGGCTATATCCCCTTGATTAGCAGTAATATCCATTACATCAAGGGGGAGACGTACAACATCGTCTATGGGCTCACGAACTTGATTATTAAAGACACTTCAGTACAAAGTTCAATGCACCGCTCTACAGCATACATCGAACAAGAACTTGTAGTTGTCTGACGTGCTGGTTCCTCGCAGAGGTAAAAACAAACCATGAAATTAAAGAAGAGTTGACGGTCTCCATATCATTGGGTGTGGCCTAATAGAAAGTCGCTGCCGACAGTAGGTACTGGGGAGATGTGATGGATAGCCATTATAATTACATGGTAGCCATGGCTACACGTCAATTGGGCTGTATTTTTTTTTAGCAAACATTGCTAATAAAAATACTATCTCCGTTACCAACCCCTAAAGAGTATTATGCATTACTGACCAAACACATGACAGAGATATTTTTCTCTGATTTTTAGAGATACTTATTAGGTCAGTTTGGTTGGCTGCAAGAGGTAGTCTGGCCGGGTATACATACTAGGGCAAATGGCGCGCTTCGCCGCCCCCGTTCCTGCAAAATGCAGTTATGCATATGTGATCGACGATTAGTGTGTTTGTTAGTTACTCAGTTTGCCAGTTCATATGTGTGTTCCTTCCAGAGTGCATGTCTTGTATCATGAAACAAAAGAAATAGATCATGGATAGGAAATATAACATGTGGGGCAAAAAATTAGTACATTTTTAAACATGCTATAAACATTTAGTCTTGCTGGAAATAAAGGCCAGACTTATACGCGAAGTATACATATCAATAAATTGGGTTTGTGAGGTCTGGTCAAAATTTTGGGTAATTGAATCCTTGAAACAGTGGTGGCCTTGCTATTTCTGAAACCATGGAACCTCTGTGTGAAGTGGTTGCACAAGTAAATGTGAACAATAATCGCCATGGATATGAATAGATGCAAAAAGATTGAAGCAATGCAATACAATATATTAGCCACTATAGTTAACCTTTAGAGTTTATTGATGAATGCTAGGTCCACCCAAGTCAAATAATAAATTGGCCATATAAGTGTACAGGGTACAACACATAGAGTAAGCATGGAACTAAAACATCAAATTGGCCTCAGCATGCAGCCCACAGCGATGAACAGCACCTCAATACATTCAGCCCACTGAAACCCAGCTAGCTTCCGCAGCCCATCGAGGATAAAACAGAAAACTCACATAATAACCATGAATTGTATAAACCGGAGTTGGGTTGCAAGCCGAACACTCCTTTTATCCACTCTAACTCTACGGTGGAGCTGGTCCATGGTGGAGTAAGGAGAGTGGAGCTGAAAAACTTAGAGCGGAGCTCTCCCAAACAGGCCCTAACATTATTCCTCCTGTGATGCCATTTGTTTATGTCATTACATTTATTGAAGATTATGCCAAGAAATAGTATATAAAAACTGAAGATGAAGGAATTTTATGGTCCCATTTAGCTAAGGAAAGGCATCTATTTTCGAAGAACACAGTAGTGAACAATAATTATATAGGGCCAAAATGAACCCATCAACTCTTGAAGGCTATCTAGAATGGCAGCAGTGACAATTGAAATGGTATGCCCTTAATTGCACAGCTGAAATTGCGAGCACGCTTTAGAGATAGAGACTAACAATGCAACTGAGGTGGAGGCTGTTCAAAGCATACCAAATAGTTGCAGGTGTTAATTTCTTTAGCTAATTAATAAATAGGTTCATATTTAGATTGATTCGGAAAATATATGCACGATGCCATGTTTTTCTGTTATTGTTGCATTATCAGTGTAAAAATGAATGTCAACAAGAGCACGAATTCAGGCAGGCAGGAAACAATGACGTTTTAGAGATGCCATGGCAAGAGGGGATCGAGAGGGACCTTCTTGAGAAGGTGAAAGGGGAGAGGACGCCGGAAGCATCCCTGGCAGCCAACCCGAGCGCCGCCTTGCCACCTTGCTCCATGGAAATTCCTTGAGCTTGATCTACTTCTTCAACAACCTGAGATTCGGCTCCTCGATCAGCTGAGGAAGAATAAGGCTAGCTGTGCGACTCTGTGGTAACTTCGGAGCACTACCGGTTCTTATATAGACAAACAGGGAGCCTGCCGTATTCCCTGCAACCACCATGAGCACAGGACGACGTCAGATCGTATGCACGCAGGACCCGATCGTACGGGTTTTTAAAATTCTTGTACGTTGTACGTCTTGCCTGATTTGAGACACATGCTGGGTTTTTTTATGTCGAACTCTCGGTTCATTAGTCACGGTCAAAATGTATGTTTGAAAACTGAGAACTACTGCTAGAAAGAATTAGGCAAAACGATCAGTGGTTGGCTGCCCTGAACTGTGTGGCGATCACGTTAGTAGCATATGCAGTGACGCGTATACTTTTGGAGAGGACGGTGTGACGCATGTGCTTAGCAACTAGAGTCAAATCTAGGAGACCAAATCTTCAGAAGAGCAACGCTAAAAAAATGATCAGGGTCCGCCTCACGTACGGGCAACGGCTTCTAAGAGTATATGGACTGAAATTAGTGGATTCATTCGTCGAAAACCAAGAGAGAGAGAGAGTTTGGGGCTAGTTTGGGCAGAATGGTTGTTGGGCTTCGCGGCTAGTAGACGTAGACATAAATCGTTAGGATTAGGAGAGAATTTTTTCCATTCCTTCAATTTGTTATCTTTTTTGCAAAAAAATGATTTTTAACCAAAAAGTTATAAAAGTATATATACATACCAACAACTGAAATAACAGAATTAAATTCTGCTAAATTAAACGGTGGTTATCCATTTTTTTCATGGCACATATTCAAAACATGAAGCATAACTTCTTATATGGGCTCGAACAGATATAATATTTCTATAGAATTGTAGAGCATGATAAGATCTACAATTATGTAGTTCATTGCTGATTTATTAGAATTATTTTGATACCGAAATAACTGATACAATATTTAGACCTACAAATACAAATCTGAACATTATATCAATTATTTCGAGATCAAAACAGCTTCGAGCCAAAAAAAGTCCATTTTTTCACATGACTATCACAGCTGTCTAATTTTTACCTTCAACTCCAAAAACATCCAAAGTGGACACTCAACTATCAAAAAAGACAATATACACCCTACAAGCGGTTTCAACTTTCAATGTGTCTAGAATGGCGTGGCAATGGTATTGCTGTTACATGGCGCTAATGAAGCCATAACATGGACACCATCTCCACCCTCTCTTTATCTGATCTCCTCTCTCTCTTTCCCCACCACCCCCCTCTCTATCATCTTCTCTCTACTCCCACTCCTCTCCCTAGCGTGGTAGTGTGGCTAGTGGCTTGAGTTAGGGAGGTGAGCTATGGAGATATGCGCCGTGGGGGGATGTCTTGCCGACTAGGCCACGAGCCACTGCATGGTGCGCCGAGACTGGTAGTGGTAGCTGGTTAGAGCAAGATGATAGGGAGCGGTGCTCCAGGTGGCCAGTGGTGGACATGGATCCATGGAGGGGTCAGCCATGCATGGGATGACGCAGCCAGTGGCGGATCCAGGATGGGTGGGCAGGGGGGGCTCAGGTCTTCTTCCTCCTTCAGCACCCCTCTTCTTCTTTCTCTCCTTCTTCTTCCTCTCATGTCACCTATATTTTCCATAGTGTGCAAGGATGTAGGGGGGCTGGCGCACCCTCAGCCCCCACACTAGATCCGCCCCTGGACGCAGCGGCAATCTAGATGCGGTGGCCTAGTGGGTAGGAGGAGGGGTGGCGCGCTGCACTTGGTCAGCCCAGAGGCAGCCAAGGGGGCTACGGTTGGTCCTAAGCACCTCCTCTTCCTTCTCCATGATTATTTCATTACTTTTTCCTTCTAATTGATGAATCTTTACTTGTCACCATTTGTTCCGTGGCTTAATCTAATTGTCATGACCATCTTAGACTTTGGCTAATATTTCCTTCTTTGCAACACAATTAGGATGGTGATAAGTGAACTTGGTTGCATTTATTTGATTTATTCATATATATGGCTATAGGTTCACTGACCATAGTCAGAAATTATTTTCCTAAACAATATGGAACTTCATTTTTTTGATTGAAATGTTTGAGGATATATGTTAAGCTTTTATTTGGTTTTCAATGTTATTCGTGTATTATGGTTTTTATTTGTTACAATGTAGAATACAACAAAGGAATAGCGGAAATCATATTCCATTATTATATACATGTTCGATCGGGTACAACACGATAGAAGAGCTAAGGTAAATTTTGTCACCTTAAGATATTGACCTTTTTATGACACATGGCTCATAATGTGTACTAGGTATTAATAATTTTTTATACTCACATAACTGACAGTTCTCATCGTGGTTGGTGGTTGGTGACATGGTTTAGAAGTCACATGATTTCCAAAGAACATGTGAAATATGGTTTGAGATGGAGTCTACTATATGTCGTTGCACCCTAGGTAGCTTGATTGAGGTCATCAAAACATGTAAATAGATGTGTCAAACACTTTACACGTACTGTACTCCACATAAGGTAGAGTTTTATGTATAAACGGATCAGCCTCAAAGATCAGTATGAGTGGTACCATATATATAGACAAAGAGCAAAGGAATAGCTTATACTAACCGTATTGACACACTGGCACTATTCCATAAAAAAATAAAAAAATAAAAGCAATACTGGATTTCTAAAATAGTAGTACCTCTGTTTTCGAACATTTATGAACAAGCCGGCGACAAACATAAAAAACGGAGGGATTATAGCCTAGAGAAATTGAAAATTTTGGTGTACAAATGCAAATTATGTTCGACTCTCATAGCCAACCCTCTTAAAATCTTTAATCTTACACATACACAAGCTTAACCCATTTCATCGATCCAGAAGACCAGAACACAACTCAAATCTCTGCCCTTGTTTATTTTTCACATGCGTAGACACCCGCCAAAACCGCGAGACACACGATCAATCAGGCAGCTTCATCCCGAACGCCTTGCCGAACTTGACGCCCATGTGGCCGAGGCCGCCGAGGCCGACGACGCCCAGGTGCTTGCCCGGCGCGTTGAGGCCGTACTCCACCACGGGGCTGAACACCGTGATCATGGGCGGGCCCACTGTGATTCATAGGTATTCAGTTGAATACCCAAGATTTTTGACAAAAAAATGCATATATACTATATGTATAATACATATGTGTATGTAAATGGCAAGGAAATGTTCCATTCGGCCTCAAATAGCAGCAATTCAACCCATTCTATGCTTTCCTGGGCCTTTTCCCTCCCACTCCCAACAGCCCACGGACTCACCCAGTCCCAGTGGCCCAGTTCCCCAATCGGCCAACCCTCTGTATCGCTCGACACCGAGCTGGCGAACTCGGCAGCTCGCCCTCGTCCTCTCCTCGGTACGCGACGCGCTCGTCCCCAAATCGGCAGACCCTAGCGCCAACGGCCTAGCGGGCGGCGGCGGCCGGCGAGGCGGCGACGCCGGCAAGCAGCCGCGCAGCCCGCAGGCGGTAAGCCAGCCGCGCCGCACAACCCGCGGCGGCCGACAGCAGGGGGCACGGCACATCGCAGCGCGGCGGCGGCCCGCGGCCGCGCGACGGGCGACGGCGCGAGGCACGAGCCGCACGACCGTCGAACGCAGCCATAGATTGACAGCTCCGTCAGTCCGGCGATCGGTGCTCTGCTTTGTGCTCTCCGTGGCTCCACCTGTTCAGTCTCCACGGTCATCCAGACATTACCGCTGGTCAGTAAGCATAATGCAATTATTAATTTCATTATGTGACTGAATGGCTGACTTCGAATCAAACTCCTGGTTAGCAATTTAGATTTAGCGATTCGACTTTGAACCATTTTGCTTGCTACCGATATGGCAATATATATTATGCATTTAGCATTGCAGGATATATATACATACCAAATAGTAGGCTTTAGATAGTAGAAAAAAAATTTTAGCGTCTTCACATTTTGAATACCCAAATTCAAAATCCTGCGCCCGCCACTGAACCGTGATGCCGGCGCACAGCAGAGGCGCCGCCGCCGAGGGATGCAGGCTGTTCGGGACCTGGACCACGTAGTCCTGCCTCACGACGAGGACGTCGGAGAAGCCCCCCAGGGTGGTGGCTCCGCAGCCGATCTCCGCGCCGTTGGACGTCTCCACGAGCTCCGGGCAGTAGCTCTCGTGCCCCGTGCTGCAGCTCTCGCAGGTGCGGCAGGAGTCGACGAAGTAGCCCACGCCCACCGTGTCGCCGGCCTTGAACTTGGTGACGCCGCCGCCGACGTCCGTGACGACTCCGACGACCTCATGCCTACACACCATTAACTAGGTGATCGAGGAGGATGAAATAGAGAAGAAATCAGCCGATCATCAGATTCAGTCCATCTCCATGCATGCTTGCTTGGCGAGCGAGCTTGACGATTACGTACCCCGGAACGACGGGGTACTTGGCGTTGCCCCACTCGTTCTTGATGACGTGGAGGTCGGTGTGGCAG
The DNA here is from genome assembly GCA_022530915.1 of Paspalum notatum. NCBI lineage: Eukaryota > Viridiplantae > Streptophyta > Magnoliopsida > Poales > Poaceae > Paspalum > Paspalum notatum. The sequence goes on from CM039685.1 coordinate 36,999,082, forward strand.
AGCCCGCAGAAGTGCACCTTGATGGTGACATCGTCGTATCTCTGAACCCTGAAATCGTCATCACACGGAGCACCATTTCAGTAGCCGCCCGGCTCCACGAGTCCACGTACCATAAAAATGCTCCAGCAGCAAATAAATCAGCAATCAGTGCAAAATAGTATGTTTCACAAATGATCGAAATGTATACCTCCTTGAGAATTTGTAAGGGGAGAGAAGGCCCGAGGCGTCCATCGCAGCCCACCCGAGCGCCTCCTTGCCCTGCGCCATTAGCAGCTCCTTGATCTTGACCTGCTGCTTATTCTTCAACCTCACGTACTTTGTTTGGCCTCTCGAGTTTCAGTGATAGTCAGGGTGGTGGTAACCATATATATGCATGAATCGGAAAGCCGCGCGAAGCCATCCTTGTCCATAGCGACGTCAGATATATAGATAAGTCACCGGCGGCTAATGCTTGCAAGTTGCAATATATGCAAATTGCTACCTAAAGTCCTGAGACTAGCTCGTGTGAATTGCGAAAAGTTTACACCGCAAAGTTTGACTTCATAGCATCTGGTATCTACAGGTTGCTTCCTACATGTATAGTCAAGGCTATATCCCCTTGATTAGCAGTAATATCCATTACATCAAGGGGGAGACGTACAACATCGTCTATGGGCTCACGAACTTGATTATTAAAGACACTTCAGTACAAAGTTCAATGCACCGCTCTACAGCATACATCGAACAAGAACCTGTAGTTGTCTGACGTGCTGGTTCCTCGCAGAGGTAAAAACAAACTATGAAATTAAAGAAGAGTTGACGGTCTCCATATCATTGGGTGTGGCCTAATAGAAAGTCGCTGCCGACAGTAGGTACTGGGGAGATGTGATGGATAGCCATTATAATTACATGGTAGCCATATGGCTACACGTCAATTGGGCTGTATTTTTTTAGCAAACATTGCTAATAAAAATACTATCTCCGTTACCAACCCCTAAAGAGTATTATGCATTACTGACCAAACACATGACAGAGATATTTTTCTCTGATTTTTAGAGATACTTATTAGGCCAGTTTGGTTGGCTGCAAGAGGTAGTCTGGCCGGGTATACATATTAGGGAGCCATTGGGCAGTATAAAGGCATATATTACGGAGCCTTATACGTATTGGCCAGGATAAAGGCATGTAATTACCTTTTGTTTGATTGGTCTCATTTGCTCAGTTTTGCTCAGAACAATATTTGGTTGCCTGCATACATGGACATGAGCTAAAAGGGGAAAAAAAAAGATAACGGCTCGTATTACCAAGACAATTAATCATATTTTAATTCAAAATTATTTAATTTAAACATATTTTAATCCAAAAAGATAACGGCTCGTATTACCAAGACAATTAATCATAGTTTAATCCAAAGTTAAAAAAATGCACACGAATAGCCTCTAAAAATTATGAGATTCGATAGGGGGCTAATACATATGCATATAGCATTAAAAAAGGTTGAGAAGCTTGGATGATAAAGCTTTACATGAAAAATATTTGCCAAGTTCAATTCAAGTACATCATGGTTCACTTCTCAAAGCATTAATTTTCAAAGCATTAGAAAAACTGCTTACAAAGGAAGAAAAACAAAGGAAGGTTCAAATTAAACAAAGGAAGAAAAACTGCCATGAGTATTACATGAAGAATGTTTGTTATGTGTGACGACTTGGATTGGACTTGGACTTGTTATATATGTGCAGGACTTGTGATTTAGACTTTGATATTGTAATACTCGTGTAGGGGCACTTGTTTTCCTGTCATTGATATGATACAAACTTATGCTTACGTTCGTTCAAAAAACTACGAACTTGTGGAACACACACACACACACACACACACACACACACACACACACACACACACACACACACACACACACACACACACACACACACACATATATATATATATATATATATATATATATATATATATATATATATATATATATATATCCGGGCCAAATTAAATAAGCACATCACTGATGAGTGGAAACCGGCACGGCTTGGAGTGGTGTGGCGAGCTCCAGCACCATGCTTCCGCGATCTCTGAGGTCCACGTCCTCTGGTGCCATCCCAGAGGGCAGCCTCCACCGAACCCTGTGCAGGAGGGAGGCCAACAGCAGCGGCACCAACCGCGTGGCGAAATCCAATCCAGGGCACACCCTTCGCCCTGCCCCAAACGGCTTGTACGCGAAGTCGTCCAAGCCTCGGAAATTCGCCGCTTGGTCGCCTAGAAACCTTTCAGGCAGAAACGCTTCGGGGTCAGGCCATACCGCCGGGTCTCTGCCGATGGCCCATAGGTTCACGAGAACGTACGTGCCGACGGGCACGGCGAACCCGCCGAGCGACATGTCGCCGGTGACCACCTTCCGGGGCAGCAGCGGCGCCGGCGGTTGCAGTCGCAGCGTCTCCTTTATCACGGCGTGGAGGTAGGGGAGCTTGTGCAGGTCGTGCTCCTCGACGAAGTCCTTGCACCCTAGGTTTTCAGCGAGCTCGTCTTGCACCTTCTCCATCTTGTCTTGGTGCTTGAGCAGCAGCGCCATTGCCCATTCCACCGTGATCCGGCTTGTGTTGCTGCTGGCAAGGAAGATATCCTATATATGTACATATGCATGTACAAATAAAATTAATCATCTAACATTAATTAAGACAACAATCTACATATAGAGATTAGACACACTTTATTACAAGTATATACATATACTAACGTACTGTGAAGAACTTGGTGATCTCGGAACGCGTGAGCTCGGACTTGGCGTGCCGCTCAAGGACTACGTCCAACAAGTCGCCTTGTCTCTCGTGGTCGCAGCTGGACAATAACCGGCGCTCGACGAACTCGTCGTCGAAGAACTTGTACAGTTTCATCAGACCTCTGGAGACACGGTGGCGAGAGCCAAGAAGGTCGACCGGTGCGAGGAAGGGGAAAGCGTCGGAGACGTTGGGTTTGGTCCAGTCCTGGAGCACCGCCACGATGAGCTCCTCGAACATCTGCCCACCCTGCACGCGCGCGCCCGCCACGTCCTCGGAGAAGGCGATGTTGGACACGACGTCGAGCACCGCGCCGAGCACAGCGACGCCGACCGCGACGGGCGTACCAGAGCGCGCCCTCACGTTCTCAGCGAGGCGGCGGGCGTGGCGGTCTCTGACATGGCTGGTCCTGCCGAGGCTCAGGCCCGAGGAGAGGTGGGCGCCGACCACGGCGCGGTGGCGCCGCCACAGAGCGCTGGAGTTGGGGAGGAAGAAGACGGACTCGGAGCTGTGCGCTAGGGCGTGCGCGACGTCGGGCACGAACCGGGCTCCCAGCGCGGCGTCGTTCTCGGCGAGGGCTTCGCGCGCCGCGGCGGGGGACGACACCACGACGAAGTCGCCGGCCATGCCCGGCCGGAACGACATGATGGGGCCGTAGGTCTGGGCGAGCCCGGTGAGCACGGCGTGCGGGCTCCGGCTGAACGGCCCGATGAAGTGGAGCGCGCTGCCGACGAGAGGGAGCCCCGCGGGGCCGGGGGGCAATGGCAGAGATGCGCTGGAAACATGGAATAACCCCATGAGATCGTCAGAGAGGGAGAGGGTGATGTTAGCGTACGTGATCGTCTGATAGTGCATGACGGCAAGAGGCGGCGTTTATTTATAGTAATCGAAGGGAGGTCGGCTAGAAAATGCTCACCCTTTTGTTTGTTTGCGATAATGTTGTCGTTTCATGTTTGTTCCATGCACGTTTTCAGAGATGGTCATAGCCGCCGGCCCGCCGCACTGTGTACAAAGCCTACCACGTGGCGTGTCCAGGACCGGATACGTACAGCTTGAGTGCATCGGCTCTAGGTACTGTAGTTTTTCTCCAAATCCGTACTAAAGCCTAACCCTAAGGCTAGTTTTCTCCAATTCCGTACTAAGCCTAACCCCTAAGGCTATTTTCGGTGGACAGTACATATTATATTCATTAATAAAATGTTATGTATATTTTTTTAGCTCATATAGCACAACATTTAATAGGAGGAAAACCAAACATGAATCTTGAGCAAGATGCTACTTTGGCACGATACTGAGGTTATGACACAAAATCTAATACCATTGGTCTATTTTCATAGACATAAACATCATCCAAATTAGTTAATTTGAACATTTATGTATAATACTATGCACTTTGGAGGATGTTTTTTTTCTAACAATATCATATTTTTCATCCTACATACCTTTTTTGGACACCTTTTGTAGTACGATACTTGTTTTGGGAATAGCCTAAGTTCACCCTAGCCCATTGATCCGTTCATGATGTGATAATCATGAGAACATATTTGTCGCTCTCTTTTTAAAGAAACTTTCACTGTTCACACAACTTTCTATTTCACAAAGTTCTTTTAAGTTACCTCAACCCACAATCTGCGGCTGTATTGTAGTAGGTAAAAACTGCTACACCGATTTACCATCGGACCATGTAATCCTATGTCGACTTACACATTAATTAGTCGTCGTAAGTGGTATTGGTATAAAGTTTTACCGACCAACTGTTTGATGCTCTATCCTCTATGGAGTTTTACCTAGCGGCACACTTAGTGATTCACAATCAATTGCCGCTTTTAGAGAATGATATATTGTTCAAACTTCAAAGGTATATCCACCTTTGCCAACCTATGGTTCAACGAGGTAGTTTAAAGTGAATTGAATAAAAAAAATAAAAGATGACCTATCAGCAATTAATACAATTTTCACATAGAATAAAATCTTCATTCATCATGAAGTATTCATATTCAGTCATTCACCAAATATTCATGGAGAGAATAGACCAGGTATTTTCACTGTTTCACAAATAGCAATTTATGTCCTAATATCAATAATTACAATATCTCTAGTGTACCCACTAGGCAAGTAGGCAGCAAATCGAAAACATTGCAATTATTTGGCTTCAACTTGAGCCTAACCAGTTGATTCTCCTCCCCATTTCGTTTTTGAGTCTGGACATCAAAACATTAAAAGAAGATGCATGTACAGACATAACCTACTGCCGGACACCCTCCACTTCGCCATGTGCTCTCATATTCCCTATTTTGTGATTTGATAATCCAAATTTGTAACGGCACAGTCCAAGGGCGGATCCATGATGGTTTGTGTGGATGCGCGCGGCCGCATCCCAGCCAAAAACACAATTCAGTTATAATCGAGTTTCCACCCTGTTTGCACCCCCTAGCCCAGTTCTATGCACTGAGAGCCCAACTACAACAGCCCAATAGCATCATTCTTTCCCGGTACTTATTCCGGGCACACGAATATATAGGGTCACGAGAAACGAAACCGGAGAGTCACTGCTGCCTTATCGTCCTCACACATTTCATCGCCGCCTAACCATCCCTTTCTCCAGCTCTCTTCCACTTGGCCACTCCCATGGCACATCTCTAGTGTGTCTAGTTCCCCACTGATTGGCAGATAGGAGGGCACGCACACGAATGAATGAGGCCCTCGCTGGGTGGTTGGCGGTAGCTGCGGAACCAATGCGGTTGAGGGCCTCTCCTAGCACCCCTCCAGCAAGCACTTCAGTTTGAGTTCCATCATCAACCGATCACAAGGCAAGTACCCTCATTCCTCAATGATTTTTTCAATTGTTTTGATTTCATATCCTAGGCAAATAACGCATCTAGTAGATTTGTTGCATCTGTTTTTGTCCAGATTCTAGGTTACTAAGTTATCATTTTTGGGGGGATTCTTTCTTTTGCAATTTTTACTCAACCAACTAAAATATGAATCAATATTACTGCAAATTATAGCTTGAATATGAATCAATATTACTGCAAAGAAACGTTATTATATGCTGATGTGACATGCTATTACCTATGACTCTATATTTTTACTCCTGCCACCCTAATTTATAGGTCGTTTGACTTTTATATTAAAATTGACTTTCTCGCCTTATTCAAAAAATTTCATAAGTACCATTTATTTTCGTTGTGATTTAGTTTAGCCTATAATATATTTTAACTATGATTTGAATTTCTTTTATATTTTTTGTATTTTTTTTGAATAAGACGAGCCGGTCAAATTTGATGTGAAAAAATTAAACGACCTATAAATTGAAAGGGAGAGAATATTTTGATACGTGCTGCATAATTGTGGACTATCTGTTTAAAGATTATTTTTACTAAGATAAACTGTTGCACTCCCAGAACTTTTCTCTAGCTCTGCCATGGCACAGGCAATGGTCCAAATTGAAGTCGACAAGCATGCGATAGGTGTCGAGCAGCGTCAGACGACTGAGGTGCACAGCGGGGCTTTCTCTGACAGTTCCTCGTCCCCCATCTCATCACTGTTCTAACTATCTCTCACTCCGTCTACATGTAGAATAATGCTATAACAGTAGGATGAGAAATGGGGGCACCACTGGAGCGAGCCTAATGCATGGCGGCGAGCCGGCGACCAGCAGCAGGCACATCTCATGCGTGCACGGAAGGCTGATGAGGCAGGCATGCAGGTTGCAGGAGCCGCCTGCACCACAGTGGAGGCTGGCGACTTAGCGTCATAGTCGTGCAAGCAAGACAGACAAGTAGAACAGGGGCTTGCGGAGATGAGGCAGACTCACGAGCACAATAAAATCCTTTGTAATGAAAGCTTTGTTAATTTTTAAATCAATACATCATCAAGGCGATACGGTGTTTTGAAAAACCACTTCCGACTTCAGGATGCACATGGCCTAACATAACAAAGAGAAGATTTGACACGTTAACGATGATGAAACCTAAGACTAATAAGTATTACAACGAATATGTAGGTCGAAAACTTTGATTACACCATTGCCTATACTGGTTCTCTGCATTGATGTCGCCTGGACTTTGTTTGTTTAGTTGGATATGTAAGAAAAATTGGCCCTAAGCCTTATGCTTAGTTTTCTAATGTGGTTTTGGTGGTTGAAGTGACAACACGTGTCATGGGACTAATATTTGTGTACAAGTGTTTTTTGTCTAAGTCTCAGGGTGCAAAAGGTGGACTTAGGGTACAAACACCTCAAATGAGGATATAAAAGACAAAAAAAAAAGACCCCAAGCCACCACAAGTTGCAAGCGAGGGTCCTGACTCGGCGGTCCCGCTGGTCAGTCAGCGGCCTGATTTTTTGGGGCACCAAGAAGTCTGGAGAAACCCCATCGAGCGCACCGGCGAGAAGAAAAAAAACCCAAGATTGAAGATACAAGTCCCAGTGCAAAATGCCACCATCGGACGGTCCGATGGTCCCACCATCGGACGGACCGATGGTCCATCGGACGAGCTGGGCAACGAGGAAGGAGAAGACCAAGTCCCGACGCTTCAAGCATCGGACGGTCGGACGGTCTGATGGTCCATCGGAATAGTTGGGTAGAAGACCCAACTAAAGCAAGACCGCGGTGTTCCAACTATCGGACGGTCAGATGGTCTCAGCGGTCGACTGAAGCTCCAACGGTCGATTCCAACGGCTAGTTGGGTCCCACCATCGAACGATCCAAGGGTCACGCAGAGAAGAGAAAAAAGCTCCCAACGGCTAATTTTGAGGCTTAGCCTTTATATACCCCCATGCTGGTTGGAGTATCCTGAGCTAACACAAGTGTTGATACACATTCTACATGTCCATTTGAAGTGTAGCAACACCATTTGAGAGCCCAACCACCACAAGAGCAAAACTAGACACATTCGGCATAGCTAGTTCTTAGTGCATCCTTGCTTAGGCCACCTTGTCTATTCTCCGTGCCTGCATGCACGGCCTTGGTGTATCAAGTGCGGTTGTAAGTCTTGCGAGACCCTCCGGAGTGTGGAGTGGCCGCCACCATCTTGTGCCAGGGAGGAAAGCCCTCGGCGGTTTGGCCAAAAGCTTCCCTTAGTAGAGACGGCGGGGTAGCTCCGCGAGAAGGATTCGAAAGACCCCAACGGCCGTATCCATCCTTTACCCTTGTGTGGGCAAGGCCAGTGTTAGCCTAAACGGTAAACAGTCGGTCACTGTTTAGCCATTTTTCGGTACTAAACGGCCGTTTAAACGGTGTAAATGGCCAATTAAACGGAAAAGGTGAGCCACTGTTTAGCATTTAAACGGTGTTTAAACGGGCTAAACAACCGTTTAGGCGAACAGTGGGCAAGGCCGTAGCCCGTGGAGGACTACGCGAGAGGTAGGCTCGGGTGGGTGTGTACCGAGGATATCCGGAGACCCAACCGTGGTTGATTGACTTCCGCAGAAGTCACTTTGCCATCCTCCACTCTTGCAAAGGGCGAGGCCGTATTCCTTAGAGGACTACGCGAGAGCAAAGCCCTTCGTGGAGCACCAACGAGGAGCAGGGGTAGAGACCGTGAGTCTCCTCAAACCTCGGAAAAAAAATCTCCGTGTCTTCACCGTGTGCTACCATCATCGTCGTCAGGAGTTTGCATTCTCTATCTCATCTCTTTTAACTTCCGCATTTACATTCTTGCACTTGTGTGCTTACATTTCTAGACTAGCTTGATAGGTTAGTTTGTAGGTGGAACTATATGTTGCAAGACTTGGTCACGGTAGTAGCAGCAACACTTAGCAAAGCCATAGTGCACATAGTTAGATTTTTTGCATAGGTTTTGCTTAATAGTTGTAATTTTTAGTGAGTCTTAGTTTTTAGAAATCCTAATTCACCCCTCTCTTAGGCGTCGGTCCAACCTTCAGGATACATACACCTTCCCTGGGGGCTTCATGGCAGAGTTGCCTAGCTTAATCGACGTGCATCATTTTATTATCTACTAGGTGTGAAACCCCGCGCGTTGCTGCGCGAAAATTATTCAGAAATGGTTATAGGATTTTGAGGGACTCATGCTGTGTGTTGCGACATGCTTTTGGGGTATGTGCTTAGAATTGGTGAATGAAGGTGATTCTACTGCCATAATATACAGTGATAATGCTGAAGACAAAAAAAAAAAAAGAGTTCAACAGTACGTGAAATTAGATATTAAAGTTATATTTGTTGACCCACATGATCCGGCAATTGGATTGTGATGAGGTATTGTAGCTAAAGTTCAGCTAGTTATCAGAGTTAACAATATACGCATTGATCCAACCACGATTGGAAGAAGGCATATCCTTGAGTGGTTGTCATCTGTAGAGTTTTCAAGTTGCATTACATGTGTTTTTGACACATAAGGTAATAAATATACGTGATTCACAGGCTAGGTTGAATATTTAGCTAGCAATAGCGAAGCAATTCTTTAACATCTGCAGTAGTTTAACGCTGAGGACAATGAGGGGTTTCAATGAAACTAAAGCATCCATGAACTTTGGATGTGAGATGAATAAATCCTATGAACAAATAAAAAGAGAAGTAGAAACCTTACAATTTGGGACCAATGGAGTATATTAGAATAGGAGCTAGCTCTGCCCCTTTGTGAGCAGCAGCAGTGCTGCAGCTTTGCCTTTGAATGCGCACAGTTTTGGCATCCGTGCGCCTGCAAATGGAAGAGCCCTCGACATCCACCTCATGTTGACAGCAACTGCCGCCACCCGTTGATCCCGTGTGCCTTGCCATGGCTGATGTAGGTGCGCCGAGAGCCGCGCCGCACCCGTGCTGCATGTGCGTCGGTCCAGCGTGCTACGAGCCATTCTTTGGCCATCGTTGCCCAGGCGCCCAGCCACATGGATGTGAGGCCACCGGTTGGCATCCTACACATTGCTCGCTAGCACCACCGGCAGCAGATGCGTTTTGACAGCATGGCCAAGCCGATTGGTGTAGGTGAGGCCATTTGAGATTGGTCTATATCAGAAGGGCACGGAAGAAGGGAATTTATATAGCGATGGAGTAGCAAATCGTGTGAGGAAAGCCAAACGACCGAAGGAAACTGAGCCGTGCGGTGCTCTGAATAGCCATTGAGTCATTGACAATTGAATTTTAGAAACGGAAAGAGGCAATGAGACTATGGATAACGGTTGGCCAAATTTTCTTGCATTGCCGATCGTAGGTAATCACAGATGTCTTGGCGGAAGGAAGTTATAGAGACGTGAGGTCTAGTGTATGGACGGACAGATATTACTTAGGAGCTATCGATCAAACGGTGGAAAATAGATGATGATGTGGACATGCTGCATGTTGAGAGAATTGAAATAAATGACCTCTGAGCACATGCATGAGTGTTGTTGGCCACAGAAAATCGATGAAAGAAATTAATCAAAGTGTTAGTGGAGTCTTAGTAGATGATGAGGTGGATAGCTTGAGAGTTGAGAGAATTATATAGTGGGTTGCATCTTTATCTTTATAGGATATATAGATTCCCCAGCCAACCTAGGGAACCAAATGCTACCTGATATTCAGATCAACCAAACAATGCAAGACAGTAACTTGTACGTCTGCCTGACCAGGCTTTTATGCAACCACTGGAAACGGTATAATCCTAATTAGCTAGGGTTACAACCAAACTAGCCCTCATTTTTTTATTTAAGTTGTCTCGAAAAAGCCTTAGAACTAGCTATTATACTCCTATGTTGGAAGAGGTAGTGACGCCCTTCGATCACATGCATGTTTTTTACGTGCGTGCAGCAGAATTCAAAATGATAAGTTCTTCTTATACCCAGAAAAAAAGAATATGCCTGACATGCATGGTACCTATGCATGCACTAAGCAATTAATCCCTACCACATCCAGGCCGAGTCAACGTCGCATACATCTGCTAACGATCATCTCTCTGGGCATAGGCCGTAACCACATGCTGACTCTCATCTAAATGTTTAAGGACACGACAAGAAGAGTTTTTAATTTGTCACCAGGATTTGAACCCTTGGCGGCCACATACTTTACAGACAATAATGATGGGATTTTTGTTATGCACCAGGATTTAAACTCTGGGTGTGATAACTTCCATACATGAAGAGTTACCACTACAATAATTAGACATAATGCTTAGTATATTAGAAGAGGAGATGAATCGATAATCGTAATTAAAGGCCTCCTTAGAGCAATTTTAATAATAGTGGGCTCTATATTACTATCGCTATGTTAAATAGAACTAACCTATAGTGTACTCATATAATAAAGTGGACTCTGAGATTGGTTCTTATTAGATAAACATCATCTCTTTTTCTCTTTTCTCTCTTGTCTTACGGCTTGTGTAGGGATTGGTCTTGAATAAGAACTCACTTCCCACCTTTTTTCATGTCTCTCTTCCACATAGGCAAAAAATGCCATGTAGGCTGGACATTAGTCCATTACTATCCTTGCTCTTATAGTTTTAAGAATCATCATCGGTAGTTATAAATGGGCCACAACATTTAGCTCGCAAGCAACTATTTCTAATTGGGCAGGCTATTCTGGGTGTGGTAATTTGAAATTCTTGAATTTTTTAACTGGTAACATAATTGACCGGTGTCCACTGGTAAACTGAGAAATCTGAAACTTCAGAAATCTTTCACTGAGAAATCCGACGAGAACAAAGAGAAAAATGCCAAAATCTATTGAATTGAATGGTAAGATATTAGAAGGATGCAGCAAGGCTGATGCGGTCCGAGGCTGATGCGTGACAAGGGAGCGGCGCTGCATGCATATGCCTCACGAACCCGTCGCCGCCGCCGAGCGCAACATACAGTACAGTCATACAACGGCCTTGCGCGCCGCCACACCTGTAGGCTGTAGACCTAAACGACGGTGAAACGCGCGATGACTGAGACGTTATCCCGATCGATTCCAAATTACGACGCCCGGCCGCTAGCTGGCCGTCCACCGTCCGCGTCCTCGATCACTTGTCGTCTCGTCGAGCATCATCTGAGAGTCATGAGACGATATTACACGCCACTGCCGCCCGGCTTCGTCTCCTAGCTAAGCACCATTATCGCACACGAGATCAAATCATGAAGCGAAACAAGAATGGCATGGCGCTGCTGCGTTGGGCAGAGCGATCGAGTAGGACGGGCATGCGTGATGCGCCTACATGCATGCATGCGGGCCAAGCAAAACCTAACAAAATATTACTAGGTTTGACAAACGACACCCACTGACCCACTAGCTTATTGCATTGCAGCGGAAGCTTTCCAAGTCGCACACAAACAAAAATCTGCGTACCAAACACCTGGATTATATCAGTTCGTTGTTGATCCCGCTGGACATTTTTATATTTGTATTAGACCATCCCCAATGGGGAGCAGAAAAACGTTGTCTATCCCTATTCGACTATTCTAACTACTACTCTCTCCGCTACGGTATCAAACAGTGTTATAGGCAGTCCTTTACTCATTTCCATTGGGGATAGCCTAAGACACGGCACGGTACAACAGACGCGTGGATACTGAAAGTTCGTTCTCAGAGTTTGATCTTTTCGTTCCAAAGTGTGTCCAACCAGGCCACCCGCCGCCACCTGACAGAGCCATATGAATATCCATGGCAACCACGTTTTCTGCAGCCGTTCTTCAGGGTCTAGCTGGTAGTACCTACCACACTATTTATACACGTGCCAAAGGATCGGAGGACCGTGCAGTGCTCTCTCTCTCTCTCTCTCTCAACCAAGCAAGCAGCTTTGCAAGTAAATGCAGGATATATATGATCTCTCAACAACAAAGCCTCACCGCGCTTACGTGATAGCGATGTGAATAAACCTCGTGCCAACGTAGCAACCATTCTCAGTTCTCACGTTGGCGGCCCGTTTCGGCCGCCGCCGGATCTATGTATCTTGCTTAGATGATGAATGAATGAAGAATAAAAAGCGCATAGGGACAATCACAAGCATGTTACAGGACGTACGTACGATGTTGAAACCTGAAAGAGATAGAACATAGAGGCTGCGTTGCTCTCAACAACATGGTAGTCGTAGTCGTAGCGGACCACGCGTGGACTTACCCTAGCAGCCAGCCGCGCGCCGCCATCACACCGATATTGATCATGTAGTAACAATCAACTCTAAAGTTTTTTTTCCAAAGAACCTTCTAAATTAAAAGAACCACGTGGACTCACCGTAGCTATGTAGTACTATAAGATTATAAGCCAGCTACAAAGCTAGTATTAATTCTTAAGTTAAAAACATTTATTTTAAAAAAGCATAACCAACAAACAATTTTCAAACTCAACGTAATTTAAAAAATTATTATTTAAAAAAAAGAAATAAACAAGACAAACAATTCATTTGTGGTGACTAAATAAAAACACGGTTTCCATAGAAGTGTCAGCAATGATTGTATCCAATGTCTCTTTCACTTCTTGGAAAAACCAGTGTCCAATTTGCTGAATTTCATACAGATTTTATAAAATGTATTGGTGATGTTTCCTCTCCTTTCTTTTCTTTGTACAACCAAAAACAATAGTTCAAAGTGTAGAAATGGCTGAAACATGTTCCTCTGTACTTGTGATCCCTGCAGTTGAATGGTTGGCACCTAGTGCATGTCAGTGACCCAACTGCAGGAGTCTCAACTGCAGAGGATCTCATTCCAAAAAGGTCTCTTGCCTCACTCCCTTATCTTTATTCTTTAGGTACCTGATCTCTTTCACACACTCCTTGCCTGGTCACCACTCTTCTCTACCAAAACCTTTGATGCCCTTTGATGCTTTGGTCTGAGGACATGAAAATCAACAAGGTCATGCATGTCACTGAGAAGGACCTAGATGTGGAACTAGGGCTGCGTTCGTTTTGGGGGTTGGGAGTGGGATCTTCCCGCCAAAGACTAGGGAACATTCCAGCGCCATCCATTGCGTCAGATGTACGGTAGGGATCAATCAAATCACGGTTGGGGGATAGCAGGGGGAAACTGTCCCCCGAAACGAACGCTGCCTAGAAGAGAATACACATTATATAGTTTTGATTCGGTAGTAAAATAAATCTTTTGTTTTTTTAGGGCTTTGGATTCCATAAAATAATTTCTTCTTTTCTCCTAGTCCTTTGTATTTGGATGCAAAATTATGACTAGTTTTGTAGAAAGTGTTGTGCATTAAATTTTTTTAAAGAAAAACACGGATCAACCCCTCCCCCCCACCCACCCACACACACACCTTAAGAATAATAAAAGACAGTTCTCATTTTACAACATCAGTGCTCAAATACATCACAGAGGTCGAAAAAATATTGAGCATTGCGTTTTGTAGGTGATCATCATGCATGGTGGTAATGGCATCAAATCGTCACCAAGAAATTTGTTGTCCAAAGTTGTGAATATAACTTGGGCCTGCATGTTTATAGTGTTACATCTACTATATTGCGGTAGCCCTCATGCTATAAAATGCCATGGCAATTAGGATGAAACCTACCACGTTCGATCCACCAACCAAAAGCCATGCCTAGATGATTTGAGATAAATGCACCAATTTTTTGATACTATTAACAACTTTCATATAGATTACAATCTGCAACATACATACATACATACATACATACATACATACATACATACATACATACATACATACATACATACATACATACATACATACATACATACATACATACATACATACATACATACATACATACATACATACATACATACATACATACATACATACATACATACATACATACATACATACATACATACATACATTGTGCTTCAGATTGACATATGCACAAATGACATCAAAAGTTTTCTTTTCATATCAATTTGAGACTATATACATTTAAGTGGGACAAATCTCATAACAAGATCACCATTGAAAAACAGAAAGTGATAAAACAGAAATCATCATGCAGTCAGTCAAAATTGAGCCCTTGATCAAGGATAAATTAAACTCTAATATTGTTGGGCCACTTTTGGGCCTGATTATTCTTTCATCCCACACTCAAGACTATGCATGTGTTCTCTCAAGGTCCATGTAGCTTGCTGGGGGTCTTGCCCCACAATTTTTGAAAAAAAAAAAAGAAAGAAAGAAAGGCTATATAGCATACATGTCTAGCCCATAGTGTTGTGTTTAGTTGGCTTAGCCTATTTTTCTATTTTATTTGTCCATTTTGTTTCCTTTTATATATTTATTTTCTTCATTACATTTCTTTATTACAAAAATTATTATTGTTTCGTTTTAGTTTGCCATTTATTTTATATTTTCTATTCATTTCGTTTTTATAAACACTTCTTTACTATGAAGCTAGAATATTTGTCTCTTGACTTAGAGGATCATGCTCACAAAGCTAGAACATTTTTTGTATTAACATGGAAAGTTTTTCTCCTATCGG
This sequence comes from Paspalum notatum, assembly GCA_022530915.1. Taxonomy (NCBI): domain Eukaryota; kingdom Viridiplantae; phylum Streptophyta; class Magnoliopsida; order Poales; family Poaceae; genus Paspalum; species Paspalum notatum. Next base: position 37,014,198 of record CM039685.1, read on the forward strand.
AAACAGCTTATTCATGGAGCTGAAATAATTTTCATCTAAACCTGAAACAATTTCCTCGAGAAGTTGGAATGTTTTCCCCTCCTTCTTAAACATTTTCTCTCGAACATATATACCTGCAACAAAACAACATTCCACAGAAACTTGAACTATTTTTTCATGAACCTAGAAACATCGTGTGTGCCGCCTAATAAAAATGAATAAGCCCACCTTTGTAAGAAAATTGTTTCTTTTTACAAAATGTTATCTAAATATACTAAAATAGAGTTTTTTAATGCTTTCATTCTAAAAGAGGACAATGGCGTAATAAAAAATTAACTCAAACGTGTAGTTTGGAAACTATATATTCGCATTTATAAGCTAGAAAACCACGATTAATTTTGCTTTCCATGTCACTCTGTATATGCTTGCGTGCAGCTGCAGCTGGTCGATTGCTGAGCTAAGGCTGAGTCCAATGGGACTCCCCATCCCTACTCCCTAAACACTATTCCAACTACCCCTCTCTCAGCATTTATAACAAACAGTGCAAAACAGTGTTTAGGAAACTCATATAGAGAGTCTCATTGGACTCAGCCTAATAAAGCAAAGGGGTGGTTGGTGTCCCAGCACTCGGCTTGGCCCCCCCTACCGAAAGGTGTTTGCGCAGCATTGTTAAGTGGAGCATATATATAATCCAATTCTCCAACTAACCTATGATACGGAGAATCTCAACAAGCGGCCAAGCGCTGGAATCATGATTGGAGCTTCTATTGTACTTACTGGAGAGTGTAAAAAGATGTGCAAAACACCTCGTGAGAGACAGGCAGCATGGGGGTGGATTGGATGAGCCAACGGCCCCTTCTTCCTATCGCCGTCCGCGCCGGAAGATTGGGAGATGAAATGATGAATATAGAAAAGAAAAGGCATTGTTTAAGCTTAGTTAGCCGCCGGCGGCTTGTCCACGGGTGCCAAAACTGCCCAGTAAACAAACCACAGAAGTGGGCCTGCCTGAACGCACGCACTGACACTAGTGTGATAGTGCCTATTTATTCTGATTTATTTGACCACTGCTTAGTGCTTACCATCGCTAAATCACCCTGTTCCGGCCCTGAACGACGAAGAAGAGAGTGTCATCGAGTGAGGTTGGAGAAGCAGCAGGTCAAGGAGCCTCAGTAATGGAGCAAGGCAGCAAGGCGGCGCTCGGGTGGGCTGCGAGGGACGCCTCCGGCCACCTCTCCCCTTACAGCTTCTCAAGGTTTTTACCTCTTGCTCTTACACACACACCACTGTGGACCTTGCTTTGCGAATGAACTCCATGTGGATCACTTCGATGGCGATGCGGCGTTGGGTTTCAGGGTTCAGAGAGACGGCGACGTGACGATCAAGGTGCTCTTCTGCGGGATCTGCCACACGGACCTCCACATCATCAAGAACGAGTGGGGCAACGCCATGTACCCCGTCGTCCCGGGGTAACCATCTCCATCTCTAAAAATTCTCCATCGACCACACAGCGAGATCATCACCAACCAAGCTGTCGTTCCGTGCGGCACGCATGCAGGCATGAGGTCGTCGGCGTCGTGGCGGACGTCGGCGCCGGGGTCACCAAGTTCAAGGCCGGCGACACGGTGGGCGTGGGCTACTTCATCGACTCCTGCCGCGCCTGCGAGAGCTGCCGCACGGGGCACGAGAACTACTGCCCCGACGTCGTGCTCGCGTCCAACGGCGTCGCCCGCGACGGCGCCGCCACGCAGGGTGGCTTCTCCGACGTCGTCGTCGTGGACCAGGACTACGTCGTCACGGTCCCCGCGGCCCTGCCCCCCGACGGCGCCGCGCCGCTGCTCTGCGCCGGCGTCACCGTGTACAGCCCCATGGTGCAGTACGGCCTCAACGCCCCCGGCAAGCGCCTCGGCGTCGTCGGGCTCGGCGGGCTCGGCCACATGGCCGTCAAGTTCGGCAAGGCGTTCGGGATGACCGTCACGGTCATCAGCTCGTCGCCGGGCAAGCGCGACGAGGCCGTCCGGCGCCTCGGCGCCGACGAGTTCTTGGTCAGCAGCGACCCCGAGCAGATGAAGGCCGCCGCCGGCACGATGGACGGCATCATCGACACGGTGTCGGCGTGGCACCCGCTGGGCGCGCTGCTGGAGCTCCTGAAGCCGATGGGGCAGATGGTGCTGGTGGGCGTGCCCAGCAAGCCGCTGGAGCTGCCGGCCTTCGCCATCTGCCCCAGCGGGAAGCGCGTAGCGGGCAACGGCGTCGGCTGCGTCGCCGACTGCCAGGCCATGCTGGATTTCGCCGGGGAGCACGGCATCACCGCCGACGTCGAGGTCGTCAAGATGGACTACGTCAACACGGCCATGGAGCGGCTGGAGAGGAACGATGTCAGGTATCGCTTCGTCGTCGACGTCGCCGGCAGTCTGGGCGCCGCTGCTTAGGCGCCAGCTGAACACATCGCCTGCACGTGCACAACGCTTTTTTTTTTTTTTTGATAAACATAAACCACATCCATCATTCCATCCGTGGCGTGGTATTGAGCGGGGATTAAGGGAAATATAGTAGTTAAATTCCTCCTCATTCTTGTCCCATATGTTGGGTGAATGAATAACCTTTGTTGCATTAGCGTATTGCAAGTTTGGAGCACTACCCACTCTATCTGCTTTTTATATATTCAAAAGTAAATTAAGCAACAGCTGAATGCCTAAATATGCACATCACTTTTAAAGTTGATGTATAGATCAGGAAATGATATAAAGTATAGATCAGGAAATGATATAAAGTTCATCCCCAACGAGCGATGCTGTCCCCCCGGCGCCCCACTGCCCGTGGGGCCAAGACAAGATTTTTTTATTTTTTATTAACGATAATTTATGTTTTTTATAATTTCCTTTTCATCCGCAAAATGGCTAGGAGATACCACCGCAACAGAACGCCCATGCTTTTAGTGAAACTTGACATCTCGAAAGCCTTTGATTCGGTCAGGTGGGACTACCTACTCGCTCTCCTGACTCATCTTGGCTTCCCTGTCAAATGGCGAGATTGGGTGGCATCTTTGTTGGCTACCTTCACTTCTCAAGTGCTCCTAAATGGAATCCCCGGCCAATCGATTACTCATGGTAGAGGCCTAAGGCAAGGCGACCCGCTCTCCCCACTCTTGTTCGTGCTCGCCATTGATCCCCTACATCACCTCCTCCACTTGGCCACTGAGGCGGGTTTTTTGTCCAAAGTGACTAAGGCTAGAACATGTCTACGGACCTCTATGTATGCGGATGATGCCATCATCTTCATCAAGCCTGAAAAGAGAGAGTTGGATAATCTTGCAGCCCTGCTACATCTTTTTGGGGAAGCGACTGGTTTGCGTACTAATATTCAGAAATCGTCAATCGTGCCTATCAAATGTGCTGGCCTCAACCTCGATGAAATTCTTGCTGGCTTCCCTGCCTCAAGAACGAGCTTCCCCATTTGATACCTTGGGATCCCTCTGATGGTTGCGAGGCTCAAAAAAGTAGACTTCCAGTATCTAATCGACAAGGTTAGATCAGGTTAGCATGCTGGCAAAGTCGTAATCTCACCCTTGCAGGAAGACTTGTCTTGATCAAATCCGTGCTATCTGCACAGCCTGTACACACACTCATGGACATTAACGTGCCAAAGGAGGTGCTTCAAGAAATTGACAAATTTGGGAACGAGAACCTCACTGGAGGCAAGTGCAAGGTCAATTGGCCAATGGTGGCGAGGCCATTGGATCTTGGGGGGCTTGGCGTCCTTGACACCCACCGTTTTGCAAGGGCTCTACGGCTTCGTTGGTTATGGCAACAATGGGAGGACCCAAGCGTCCCTTGGGCGGGCATAGAAACTCCTTGCAATGACACTGATAAGCTCCTCTTTGCAGCAGCCACGATAATAACAATTGGAGATGGAACCAAGGCATCCTTCTGGCATTGTACTTGGGTCGAGGGTCAACGACCCAAAGACATTGCGCCTGACATCTTCGCCGCTTCCTGTGACCGTAAGCTATCTGTCCGGGAGGCCTTGACCGATAATGCCTGGGTGAGCCGTATCGACCTTCAGGCAATCCAACCGGCTGATCATTTAAAACAGTTTGTGGAGCTCTGGTCTTTCGCCCAATCGGTCTCCTTGTCACAAAGCACAGAAGACCGTATCGACTGGATCTTCAACGCCTCCGGTGTATATTCTGCGGCCTCTGCTTACCGAATTCAATTCATGGGTCACACTCACTTCAATCTCAAAGACCTTATCTGGAAGCCGTGGGGGCCTTCTAAATGCAAATTTTTCGCTTGGTTCATCATCCACAATCGAGTTTGGACCTCCGACAGACTTGCAGCCCGTGGCTAGCCGCATAGTCCCATTTTTCTGCTTTGCAGGCAACATCCTGAGACAGCTCATCACTTAATTGTTGGCTGCCGCTACTCGAGGATAATCTGGGAAGACTTGGCATCGTGGCTTGACATAGTCCCTTTAGCTCCAGCTAGCTGGCCGGACTCCACTTCAATCAAGCAATGGTGGTTCATGATCGGCTCATCGCAGTACCGATAAAGGGAACGCGCTCCCTGCTGCTACTGGTGGTTTGGCAAATTTGGCTAGAAAGGAATGCCCGCACCTTCCAAAGGCGAGAGAAGTCGGTGCCAGACCTGCTAGCATCAATTAAGGCAGAGGCAAGGTTTTGGGGTGTTGCAGGTGCTAAGCACCTTTTTGCGTTTTTACTTCCTGGTGTATTTTCGTAGTCTGTTTGTACTCTTGATGCGAGGCCTCCAGACCTCTGTTTGACTCTCTTCTTTATTAATAGAAACGGGCACGCTCTCGTGCCGTTCGTTAAAAAAAAAAAGAGATGAGTCCCCGATCGATGTGGACCTTCAATCTCGCGGAAGGTGGGCATGCATGCCGGTGAACCTTCTCATTCGGAATCAACGTACATCATGCCACGACGGCTTCTAACTTTTTCCCCAGTAGTGAGTAACAAGGGATGGCGTGGCACCAAGCCGATCCGGTGGTGTACTGGTGGGCGAGGAGGGGGGATAACAGAAATTGACGGCTGTTGGTAAGCTAGTGGGGTTCCACCTCTCCTCTATTGGGTGAGCTTTGGAGTATTCTTTTTGTTGTTAGGACTATCGGTGGAGTAGAGCAAATTTGTACTCTTTTTTTGGTTGATGTTTCTTAGTTCAAAGAGGGATTAACTGGAGATGATCATTTGAGAAGGTCGTCAGGGAAAATGGATGCGCCGGAGATGCTCCTAGGCAAGAGCTTATGCGCCCAACCAATCAATCACACAGCCAGGCCAAAGTGTTATGTTTCCATATAAGCAAAGCAAAACAAAGACTACAACACCACCGTACCTTGTCTCTCCGACTCTCTGACACCAAAACTATCAGAGCCACAAACCCACGATATATAAGCAACTGATGATTTGAACTTATATCAGCAAGCTAGCGTCGACCATGGTCATGCATGGGGGAAGCTATTTATTAGGGGCACACTACAGATTTTAGCCTTGTGCAGAAGCTCTGCCTAGCTAGGCGGCGGAGCCGAGGCTGCCGGCGACGTCGATGACGAAGCGGTAGCGGACGTCGTTCTTCTCGAGCCGCTCGAACGCCGTGTTGACGTAGTCCATCTTGATCACCTCCACCTCCGCGCCGATGCCGTGCTTCGCCGCGAACTCAAGCATGGCCTGGCAGTCGCCGACGCTGCCGACGCTGTTCCCCGCCACGCCCTTCCCGCTGGGCACGATGGCGTACACCGGCAGCTCCAGCGGCTTGCTGGGCGCGCCCACGATCACCATCTGCCCCAGCGGCTTCAGCAGCGCCAGCAGCGGTGCGATCGGGTGCCACGCCGACACCGTGTCGACGATGCCGTCCATGCTGCCAACGGCCGCCTTCATCTGCTCGGGGTCCCGGCTGACCAAGAACTCGTCGGCGCCGAACTGGATGGCCTCGTCGCGCTTGCTCGGGGACGTGCTGATGACGGTGACCTTCGCCCCGAACGCCTTGGCGAACTTGACAGCGACGTGGCCGAGGCCGCCGAGCCCCACGACGCCCAGGTGCTTGCCGGGCGCGTTCAGGCCATGCCGGACCATGGGGCTGTACACGGTGACGCCGGCGCAGAGCAGCGGCGCCGTCCGGTCCAGCGGCAGGCCGTCGGGGACGCGGACCACGTAGTGCTCGCTCACGACGATGGCGTCGGAGAAGCCGCCCTTGGTGGGCTCGCCGCCGTGCGCGTAGTCGACGCCGTTGGAGGTGAACACCACCCCCGCGCAGTAGTTCTCGTTCCCCTTCCCGCAGCTCTCGCAGGAGCGGCAGGACCCGACGAAGTAGCCCACGCCGACCGTGTCCCCGGCCTTGAACTTGGTGACGCCGCCGCCGACGCCGGTCACCACGCCGACGATCTCGTGTCCGGGGACAACGGGGTACATGGCATTGCCCCAGTCGTTCTTGATGATGTGGAGGTCCGTGTGGCAGATCCCGCAGTAGAGCACCTTGATCGTGACATCGTCGTCTCTAGGAACCCTGGAATTGAGGTCAGCAACACGGATTCCATAAACGGGTACTGGTAACTCTGTAAAGGAAGAAGTGAAGAACTAGAAGCACTCTGAACATTTTCTTGTTCCAATCATGTGAACAACCCAGGCCACTCTGTGATTCCTTTTATATTAATATATGAGTACACGCTTTTATCAAAAAAAAAAATGTTGAGTAAGGCTAAAGCCATGCCAAGGGGAAGCTCGCTGAAAGCTACAGTTTACCTAATTCTATATGCATATAGAATCTTATTTCTCTCTGTGTTTCTTCAACTAACTATATTTTAGAAAAAACTAACAAAATATATATATCAGGTAATCCTCTGATTGTTTCAGTGAATAATTAGCTTTGGATCCTTTAATTTCGATAGAAATACTAGCACTATTTAGCCACATCTAGGCACTGCTGAACTCGTAGGATAGATTCTTGAAGGCAGAACAGAAGCAGAAATGAGCAAAGCAGAGTGCTCAAAAGCAGTGGAACAACAGTGAGTAGTGACACACCACACCGAGAGGGCGTGCGTGACTACTACCTTCTGGAGAAGTTGTATGGTGAGAGGACACCGGTGGCGTCCCTGGCCGCCCAGCCGAGCGCCGCCGTGCCGCCTTGCTCCGCCATCACTTGCTCTTGCCTCTCCACGGACGCCTTTGCCCTCTGCAGCCGCACGGCCCTCGAGGGTGACGCTACGCTGGCGGCTATGAGCGAGGGAGCAGGAGCACCACCTCCGGGAGAGGAGGAGGGCACGGGAAGAGATGATGGGCTGTGGATGAGGGCGTGGAAATAATGTGACATGACTGCTCTCCTCTAGAAGAGATGGACCGGCCCTATCGGAATCGGAGACTACTTTTGTGGGAGCATGAGGGGCCAATGTATGAGTGGGAGAGGATGATAGATCGAGGGGTGTTCGTGCGTTCTAAGCAGAGACTCAAGGCCTAGCTGTTCTTTACTGTCCGGACGCTATATTACTGAGAGATCTAAGGGACCATGCATGGGTGACAGAGAATTAGTGAGAGATCTAAGGGGCCATGGCATCATCATCAACTGTATAATCCGGAGACAGTGTTTTACATGTTCTTGTCCATAGCTCTAAAATTTGACTGTGCAATCTAGTCATTTTCAGGAAAGGTGAACTCGGATGTAGCAGAGTAATTTCTTCGGTCGTAGAACTTCATTGGTACTGATAAAGAAAATGGGGGAGATTAAAGCATAGTTTGTGCATTTTGCTGAGAGCTGTGCTCATTTCATTGGTTGCCTTGGATAAGAGGGAATGTATCATATTATTGCAGCAAAGCTGGAGGGTCCACACAACATATCAGACGAAAGTAAAGCAGGCAAAAGAAAAAATCACCTGTCGGCGCAACGAGCCAGCGACCTTTGCATCCATGCCTTGATATTTCTTCTGTTGTGCGGCTCTCCTGCACTGAAAGCTGCACATGATGTTGGGTCCGAGCGACCCCACTTTCAATGTCGCTGTTAAGACTATTCCCACTACTGTAATATACACGTTTAACGCATGTCATCGTTTGGCCGAGTGCAGCATTTTAGATAATCAATCAAACATGGCTGGCACATATGCATATTGTGAGAGCGCACGGAAAATGAGACGTAGGATGCGCAAAATGCACAACCTATTGCATCGATTTGCTCGAGCCGGTCTAAGTATTATTTTTACGTGTCAAGAAAGGTAAAAAGGCAGATAAGAAACTTGTATCTTAAAACCATGGCGAATTTCATTTTGTAGCTACCAAGAGTCAATAACACTAAAAAATAGTTTGGGCAGTGGATAATTTCATTCATGGTTTCATAGGCTGGCCATGTTACTATTACTAATTGACTTTTAGACCTTCATACTAATCCTCACCAGTCATTGTAGAAAACAATAAATCATAGAAATTCTTATAAAAACCAAAAGCATACAGGCGTCCATCGTGTAGCTCTAATAAAAAGACATTAGATCTATTATATTTTATAAAAAATTAACCACCATACCATTATGAAAGATGAAATAAAATAACCTCATAAGTTTATATAAAAATTACACACCATGCCACAATAAAATAAGAATTAAAATAACTCCCTAACTTTGCATAAAAATTACTCACCATACCATTATGATATATGAATTAAATATCACCTAAATTTGCACATAGATTACTCACTGTGACATTATAAAGATGAATTAAAATAAACCCTAAATCTACATATAAACTACCCCATATGCCATCATGAAATACAAATTAAAATAATTTCTAAATAAATATTTAAGGCAATTACATATTTATAGTCCTGTGGGACTTTACAACTAGAAAACCCTAAAACTGTCTTATACACCAATTTTGTTTCCCCTCGATGTCCTAATCAAATTTGATACAAGGCCCAAAACCAACTTTTTCATCAACAGCCTGACATCTTGAATGGTCCCAACAAACCTTCTTAGGCCTCCTCTAGCTCATCATCTGGCCCAGCTAGATTCCAGTGTCAACAATTCCATTAAGAAAATGAATTTGAAATTGAATGGCCACGAATAGGAACAAATATCGGACACGTGAGATATGAAAAATGAACTAATTTGAATGAAAACATGTTGATAAATTGAATTCCGAAAAGGCAAAACGTCCCATAGAAGTAGGAATATTATTTTACATGATGGCTCAACTAACTTAGCATTGAAACACTACCAATAGTAAGATGACAAAAAAAAGTGCAAGATCACAAGTCCACTACCCAACACAAGAATCAGGATTAGATCAAAAGTGAAAAATTGTTTGGATGTCCCTAGATAAGAGTTTGACAAGGTTTAATGTAGAAATTAGGATCAGACATAATGAGATTTTATTTTGACTGTTTTGACCTCTACCTCCAATGGAGCCTCTCTATTAATCTTCACGAAACATGCTAGAAAATTTATAGAAATTCTCGTAGAAATCATAAACATCTATCGGTCCATCTGGTAACCTCTAACAATAAAACCATTGGATTTGATTTGTTTTCCAAAAATTACCCATCGTACCATTATTAACAACAATCCTATAACCTTGCATTTAAATTAATCACTATGCTACTATATATTAAATATGATTTAAAGTAAGCCCATAAACTAGCATACCTCAATCTATCCAATCCAGTGTTTGCCTAAATGGTTGGTTAAACGTGGGTCCCGACTATGTTGTTTAGACTGAAATGACCCATTCCGCAATTGATCGCTTAAATGGTCTAAATGAAACAAAAGTAAACATTACTAGGCGGCCTTTTAGTCAACTGTTTATATTAGACATATGCTGTCAAATTCTTTTGAGTTTTACCATACATAAATATGTGTAGTTTATATTGTACGCAACTTTACTTGATCGTTTTCATGTGTAAATGTGTACTTTTTTACATGCATAAACGTGTATACTTGTTATGATGTTTTTTTAATGAGCATACAACAACAATCTTTGGGGAAAGGAGGGGCTAATTGGCCCAAAATACTTCTGGGCCTCAGACTCAGACCTTGAGGTCTACTACATGCTAACCCACTTCAGGCCTTTGCTACTAAGGCCCATTATCTTCATTCTTTTCTAGCTGCTTATGTATGAAATCCCCTAAGTATGTGTAGTGATTGAACTAAAGTAGTTTCGTTATTTGAGGTAACTTCCTCAAAATCTTATGCATGGCCTAGTTAATTATGACCTCTCACAGTTAAAACTTGTATTTTCCTCTGCTATACTAATAGAAACACACGTCGCGTGTCGTTCATAATAACAAAAGATGGAAAGAGAGAGAGTGTGTGATAAGGCGTCACGAGTAAAAAAAAAAAAAAAAGGTGATGTCTGATGTGTCTGCATCGAATCTTGACCACGTCAACCAGAAATTGTTCCAGGATGGGTCTGTTTGTTTTTGTGCACGTACAGCACAGATGCTCGAAGTTCATATTGGAGGACATTTTATGCTCTGTTCTCCACACCCCGTGTTCTCGTCGTCGCCTAGATGGACGTAGCGACATGCGCAGAGCTGCCAAAGCGCCACACGATCAAGCCAGTCAGCAGCAAGCTGTGAGCCTTAACTTGTCCCCTTGGCCCTGCCGTCCTTGTTCGATCAGCTTCAATTCCACGTTTCTGGGACAGCGCCAGTCGTCATAGCCAGCCAGGTCAGAGGTTTGAAGCCTTCAAGACGTTCAATTCGGACGCCTGCACTGCTGAATGACAGCCTGAGATGGCTGACCGTGTCAACTGTCAAGATTGGGCTGCTCTAGCCAGCAGCCGACTCATAAGTGTTGGGACTTGGACCGTTAGTTGTCCAGATGGCGTTCAATCTAGGCTGGAGTTCAGTGTAAGCAGCAGATACAGCTGAGTTCACTAGCATACAGTATCTATCTTTCTATGTACATCTACTACAGTGTGTATCGACACTGCTATGCACGATCGGATGAACTCAGCGTAATACTAGCAGCAGTAGCAGTGCCCCGATAAACAGTTGTAGTATTCACAGAGAAATGGTGAAGAACGAATCCGTAAATTACGATGAAAACAAATGCTATGAACATGTTGAAGATCTGTAAATAACCACAGAGAAGGGATCGCCAACGGGCAGCGACCACGCACGCACACAGGTCAGGGAGAGATGCTATGGAAGTCGTCGTCCGTGTCGCCCTTGAGGAGCGCGCTCTCGACAATGCGCTCGATCCTCGCCGCCACCTCTGCCATGGGAGGCCGGCGGTCGGGCTGGTCCCCGGTGCACTCCGTGGCGAGCTGCAGCAGCCGCACCATCTCCTCCTCGACGCGCTCCTCGACGGCGATGCTGGGGTCGAACACCTCGGAGGTCCACTCCTCCTGGACCACCGTGCGCACCCACAGCGGCAGGTCCACGCCGTCGCCGCCGCCGCCGCCCCCGGGCACCGAGTTCGCGGGCGGCTTCCCCGTCAGCAGCTCCAGGAGCAGCACGCCGAAGCTGTACACGTCCGCCTCCCGCGACGCCCTGCGCGGGTCGCCCGACTCCGGGGCGCGGTACCCCGTGACGCGCTTCAGCGGCACGTGCGCGCCCACCAGCTGCAGCAGGCCGTGGTCCGTCACGTAGGCGCCGTCCCGCGCGGCCGTCACGAGCACGTTGGTCGACTTGATGTTGCCGTGGCACGACCGCGCGCCCGCGCCGTGGACGAACGCCACGCCGCGCGCCGCCGCCAGCGCGATGCGCGCCCGCGCCGTGAAGTCCAGCCGCGCGGGGCTCGCGCCGCCGCCGCCGCCGCCGCCGTGGAGGAGGGTGCAGAGGCTGCCGGCGGCCACGAAGTCGTACACCAGGAGCTTCTCCTCCCGGCTGTAGTAGTAGGCGCGGAGCGGCGCCAGGTTCTCGTGCCGGAGCGCGCCCAGCGCGGTCACCTTGTCCCGGAACTCCCGCTCCGGGATGGGCGCCGCCCGGAGCCGCTTCACGGCCACGGTGGCCGCCCCGCCCTCCAGCGTGGCTCGGTACGTCGTGCCCAGCCACCCTTTCCCGATCACCTCGGCCGACGCGTGCAGAAGCGACTCCAGATCGTACGGCGTGTCCGGCGCGGCTCCCAGGAACACCAGCCTCTTGGCGTTGTCGGGCGCGGCCCGCGAGGACCGCTTCGTGCTCGTGGCGGCGGCGTCCTTGCTGTCCATACTCACCACGGTGACCGACACCGGTGGCGACCCGTCCGCGTCGGCCTCGGCCGCGGATTTCTCGGCCTTTGTCCTCCGGCACCGAGAGCAGAGCAAGAAGACCACGGCGATCGCCACCAAGAACGCCACGAATCCACCCGCCGCAATGCCCGCGATCGCGCCAGCGGAGAGCCTCTTACTGTGGCTACCGTTAGCGGCGGGCGGCGTTGATGGAGGCGACGGAGACGGAGACGGAGGAGGGTTTGGGCAGGGGCTTAGAGGGCCGCCGCAGAGCTTGGTTCCTTGAAATGCGCTCGCGGGCTCCCCGGCGAGCGACGCGGGCACGGCACCGGTGAGGTTCAGGTTGCCGGACACGTTGAAGAGTGCCAGCTTCGGGAGGTCGAGGCCCGACGGCAGCGTGCCATTGAATCGGTTGTTCTCCAAGTATAGAGTGGCGAGCCTCTGCAGCTTGTTGAACCCCGGCGAGACCCCGCCGCCGATGCTGTTATCGGCGAGGTCGAGCCGCTGCAGCAGCGGGAGCTCGAACAGGCCCTCCGGCACCTCGCCGCCCAGCCGGTTTCCACGGAGGTACAGGTGCCTGAGCTCCGCGCACGCCCCGATGTCCGCGGGGATCCCGCCCGACAGCGCGTTGAGGCGCAGCGACAGCGTCTGCAGCGCCGTGAGGTTCCCGACCGTGCCCAGCGGCACCGCGCCCACGAGGCTGGCCCCCGGGAGCTGCAGCGCGACGACGCGCTCCGCGGCGCCGCCGCCGCTGCACCGGACCCCGCGCCACCCGCACGGCGACGCCGCGGACGCGTCCCACGGCAGCCGCGGCCCCACCGCGGCCCGGAACGCCAGCAGCGCCGCCCGGTCCGCCGCGAGGTCCGCCCCCGCGCGGGGCACGGCGGCGAGCGACGCGCAGCACAGCAGCCACAGCACCGCGTAGCAGGCCACGCGGCCGGCGCCGCGCGCCCGCCGCATTGCCCCGTCGTCTCTCCGGCGACCGGGGCCGCGCGCGCTAGGATACAAGTACAACGGCTACGTCTGCGCCGCGGGAGCAGGCGCGCGGAGAGTGCGGCGGGCGGCGACAGCGGGAATTGGTTGAGCGGGGGCAGAAGACGCGGATGGGGGAAGGGATCGGAGGGTGATATAGCTGTGGGCTCACTGTGGTGGCGCGAGGAGGAACGGCCGGGATGGAGACGGTGGTGACAGGAACGTGGCGGTGGAATGGAAACTAGCGGCCGGGGGTTTGCAGGAAGGAGACGATACGCAAGGGTCGGGCAATCGGCATCGGCCGTGAGTACATTACATACTAGTAGCACGTTGTTGTTGTGCTACAGCTCGATGGGATGGGATCATCGACGAGACGATGAAGACGAAGTGCACTGCAGCTAGCTCTGCCGAGCAATGCAAGCTGGTGGTGGCGGGAAGCCGGGAACACGGCCGCGGGCCGGCGCTTTCCATTTGGACGTCTTTGAGGACGCGGAGACGGCGTCCGCGGCACGAAGAGATGGAGAGAGAAGGAAAAAAAACGATCTTTCCCAGAAGATGAAGAGAACTACTCTGAAGTCTGAACTGAAACCCCCCGTGGCCCGTCTTTGTCGAGTTAAATTCCAGATTGCGTGCATGATACTGCGGCTACGCTTGTACGGAGTACCAGTATTCTACGATGGACCGGACGTGTGCGGACGTGCGCCGGCGGGAGTCAGCGGCGGGCGGCACGGCGATCACACTTGGATGCTCCGGCCGGGCGGTCGCAGCCGACCACGCCGGGCCTTGGGGCTGTGGGGGGCGGCGACGGCGACGCACGTACACGAGGTTGCAGTCAGTAGACAGAGCAAGAGGTTGTAGCCGCAGCATGCGTGCGTGGCCGCGCACGGCGCACGTCGCGACTGACCTGGCGACCCGCGTACGCGTGGGCTGACTGCAGCACACAGCTTGCCACACACGCTGGCCGGAGCGGACCTCAGGCGGCGCGGCAGGAGCTACTAGTTGGAGAGACGCGTCGGACGCAGTGGCCGGCCTGGTTGATTGCTGCCGCTGGGGACTGGGACTGGCAGTGGCTGTAGTCAAACGGCCGGCGTCGAGACGGGAGCCGGGCTGTGAGGGCGGAGGCGTACGCGTGTGGCTGTGGCTGCGCGACACGCCGCAACTGCGACGGCGACCTTTCCACAGCGCTACGCCGGCGGCCGGTGACTGAGCTCTGGCGCCTTGCGCTGCGAAAGAGACTGAGCAGTCGGCGAGAGCGCGTAGAGGCCGAGGAGGAGATGCGTACGTGTGTACGAACCCGAAGGCCGTAGCTGCAGCTGCTGCACTTGGGCTGCGACGGTCAAGTGTCAGCACTTGGATGCGATGCGGGTCAGACCCGGAGAGGGAGACGCCGCAAGGCCAAAGCACAACCGCACAACACAACGTACACCTCTGCGACTCTCACAAGCATATATTGGGCCGACCCAAACTAAAACAAACCCAAATCCAATCAAACTCTCTGTGCAACCAAGCCAAGCATATGCGCTCTGCCTTCCCCTCCTATCCATCCGAGCTCTGCTTGCGTTGCCCCCCCGTACGGCCCATTTGTTCGTGTTCGAGTATCTCTTTATTAAACACACACTGCTGCACTAGCTAGGCAATTTCAATCATTCTCATGTAGATTGCTCGACACCAGCCCCAAGCCCCCAACTAACGTCACACCCACCTTAATCTCCTCTTTTCGTCATCTTTATTAACCTGACCATGTGAATTGCCCCTATCCTACTTCGACCCATCCGACTTGCCATCGTGCGTGAATTGTCGCTATGCACCTCATCACTTACAACTAACCTCCGCTTCATGGCCTTTCTTCCGGGAGTGCCCACTCATTTTCCAGAACAGTTCTATCTTTTTTTCTTGCACCTTTTCTTCTTCGTAGTGATAAAGAAAGAGAGAAATGGAAAAGTGGAAGATGAATGGGTAAAAAAATCTTCCACTTTTTCTTATTCAAGGTGAGAGAATGATGTGAGATGAAAAAGTAGAAGATGAAGGGATATAAATCTGCCGAGAGATATTTAGAAATTCTGATTCTTCCTAGCATTTCCGATCTATATTGTTTAGATCCAACTCAAATTATCGAAGCTCGTCTGTAGATGTTTGGTTCTGAAAAGTTAGGTTATTTACAACTCAGGGCTACTGAGACCACCCATCATATTATGGAACTTGGTAGAAGCTAGGCTCATGGGATTCCACAGGGGTTAGCAGATTGTGAAAGTCCATTGTACAGTTTAGGTACTCTGAACAAGACTGGATTATAGAAAGACGGGGTTATAAAAACCAGATTTCATAATTTAGGTGCCGGCATGGGTCCAAACATAAGGTTATATATTTGTCATTTCACATCTAAATAGTCGAGTAATGGTTGGTTTTCTCCGTTACATATTACTGTATCTACCAACCACAAGCACCTACTCACTCGACCCGCCACTGCACTAATTAAAGTAGCATTGTTTCTCTTCGCTTGTTTTGCCCCTCTTGACACCACTTCCTGTTGCCTTTGATGGCAAACTGCCGCGTGAACCACGTCGATCTTGACACACCCATCGCTTACTTTCATTCCGGCTATCCTCCACGCCCTAGCCGATGGGCCCTTAGACGCCCTCCATTCGTCACTTCCACCGGCCACCCCTACAGCAGATCGGGTAAATAGTCGTGTATAGTACAAAACGACACTGTAGCAACACTGTTCATAGAAAGAGGAGTAGTTGGAATAGTGGATAGAAATGTGGGATACCCTAGCTGCTGGCGTCGGTCTAAGCCTGGTGGCCATGAGTCTTCACCCAGGGCCGTCGACGAGGGAGTACGAGGTGGGCGATGGAACAGGGCCCCCAAATCGGTGGGGCCCCCCAAATTAGTAAGGTTCATGGCTATTAGACCATTAATCACTTGTGTGGCTGCATCATGATCCAAATTGGTGAGCGAACTTCAGCCCCCTGCTTGTGACAACCTACACCCGGGAGTCAAGTACTGCATTGATGTAATTCATCAATTATTTGATTAGATCTGTAATTGTTTATGTAGCTAGCTCATCTAGTTATAATCGATAATGTCTACTATCAATACTATTTTAATTAGCTTAAATTATTTTTTGTTTTAAGTATATAATTGATTCAAGGTATACTTCGTTAGACCGGCGGGTTGGTTTTGATGGCAAACTGCCCCGTGAACCACGTCGATCTTGACACACCCATTGCTTACTTTGATTTGCGGCTATCCTCCTCGCCCTAGCGGATGGCCCCTTAGACGCCCTCCATTCTTCCACCGGCCATCCCTCTAAGATTGAGTCCAGTACGTAGACCGGGTAAATGGTCGTGTATAGTTGGAACAGTGGATAAAAAGATGGGATACCCTAGCTGCTGCGTCTGTCTAAGCCTGGTGGCCATGAGTCTTCACATGCAACCCTTGGCCCGCTGGGAGAGGCGGTGAGCTCTTCTTCTTCGTCGGTTGACCACTACCTATTGAGAAGCAGTAGTGGTTGACCGCTAGATAGTAATCGCTCAAAGAGGACCGGCCTAAAGCAAATGTGAAAAGCACCTGCTCCTACGTTTTTACCTGGAAGGGGTTTCCCCTACCGATTAGTACGGAAACTGACTAACGGTTGCGGCTAGTCGCATGGAAGAAGCAATGGAACCCGTCGCTTTAGAGCGGACCGTACCTTTACCGTCTGTTTGGTTGAGGGGGTGATTGGGGATGGGATAGGATGGTCCGCTTTTACCTGGTGTTTGGTTGGGGTTTGTGGAGGATGGGATGGTCCCCTAGAGGGAATATTCCCTCCAGATGCGGGACGCCCCCACCCCTCCGAATCGGGCGGACGGGGACATCCCCCGTCGCGCACCGTCTCCTTCCGTCGCGTGGGCGAGGCAGGCCGCGGTGCGGAGGCGAGCCGCGGTGGAGCTACGGCGAGGCGCGACGACGGCGGAGAGGTGGCGCCGGCAGCGGAGCGGAGACCGTGCAACGCGGGGAGGTGGCGCCGGCAGCAGAGCGGAGAAGCCACGGCGCCGACGGTCAAGGGGGCGGCGCATCCCGCAGCGGCGGCACGACGAGGGCAGAGATGCCGCAGCGGAAGCAGGAGCGTGGCGGCCGCGGTTGGAGGAGGAACGTCGACGGCCATGGCTGGAGGAGCGTTGGCGGCCGCGCACGCAGGAAGAGTGGCGGCGGGGCGAGGACTGCAGGTGGCGGCGCGAGGAAAAGTGGAGGCCGGGGCGAGACGGCAAGGACCGCCGCCGGCGGCGCGGGGAAGAGTGGAGGCAGGGGCGAGACGGCGAGAACCGCCGCCGGCGGCGCGAGGAAGAGGCACCGCAACGCGAGCAGAGGGGCGGTGCGGGGAAGAAGGGATAGATACGAGGATGACAGGTGGGTCCCACCGACGGGGGCTCACGGTGTTATCTACAGTGGAACCCAATCCTTCTAACCAAACGAAAAATAGGGATGGAACCATCCCTCTCAACCAAACACTGATATGGGACTATCACATCCCTAAAACCTAGAACAGAACTATCACATCCTACTATGTCTCTGAACCAAACACATACTTAGTGTTTGTGAACGTGAGACTCTGAGAGCAAGCAACATTTACAAGTCAACATAAAAAACACAGGAACGAAGACTCGGCTGCATCCACAAAGCGAGCTTCGGAGAAGGTTGTTCAGAGTGGTTGCCTTGCGTTGCAGCAACAACTGGAATTAGTAGCATAACCCCCGTTGCTAGCGTTAATGCAGCGGCCCAACTTGCACGTACAGGTGGTATGGAACCGTCGCCGAGCCGCGCGGTCTTATCCAAACCAAATTTTCTTTTTGACTTTTGGACTAGTAACTTTCTTTTTTGAAAACCATACTAGTAACTTTCTGAGTGTTGTTTTCTTTTCACACACCCCTTGCCAAGCCGCAGCGTGTACGTATTTATTGTGTTCTTTTACTTTTGTCCTTGTACTCCTAACTCCTTGCAGCAGCAGTAGTAGTACGTGCACGCCCTTAATTAATTGTAACAGCGAAAACTCGGCCGTAGGCAGTATGGATATTATACAAGTCAAATAAATTTGGTTACCACAATCCACGACGGTGAAAAGAAAAGAAAAGAGTAACGTATGGTATGGTTGGATGCCGACCACCTCCCACAAAAGAGTTACCGCCGGAACAATTCACACCTAGTATTAGCTAGTAGTTTCACCTCAACATCACAGGCAAAAGCAAGTCAAAGATGCCAAGTCTTAGTTTATTACCCTGCTAGTAGGTTACTGTGCTCGGTAATCAAGGTTAATTAGTATACCCCAACTTGACGTATACCTACGCACAATCAAGGCGAACTACACGCACGGTTCACCGAAATTTTGTTTTCAGACCACACCGAAAAGCAAATTTCGGTTCTAAATTTAAAAATATGAAAATCAAATTTTTTTGGTCAAACCGAAATTTTGCTACAGCGAAAACGAAAAGGTGAACCTGACCACACCCATCTCGACACGGAGCATGCATATCCTAGCAAGAAACACAGACACAGATTACACGTCGGATCAACGGTGAAAACTACGTGCGCATATACTCAACAGACGGATCAACCATCTGGCGCCCAACCACATCTACCCTCGATCAGCTGTTTCTAGACCACGTACGCGTTCCATTTACCTTTCACACTCACAAGCACACGAGAGCTTGCAGATGAAGGTCATGTGAAGCCGTTGTTGTTTTTTTCCCGCGGCCGGTGCCGTGGGTCACTGGGTCTCCATCGGTCAACATCTCTGGAGGAGATCCGATCCGGCCGGGGAGACGTCGGCCGGCTCCGGTCGTCGTTGCCTACTCCGATCGGTTACCTCGGTTGTCTCAGACGGCACGCGTCGAGGAATTAATAGAGAAATTGGGTGCGGCTGCACTGCAACAACGGTGCAACGATGCAAGTAGTGCTTGTGCGACAGCAAATAAAACGGGCCGGCCGGGGAGCCTTATCTTGTTGGCCGGTACGTCTTCACCTTCATCCATCGTGGAGGATAATCATAATATCGTATAGTCTGCAACGCAAATTAAATGAATAGGCCTCCACTAAGACCAACTCCAACCCATGAGTAAAGTGGTGGAGTAAAACACTGTTTGACATTGTAGCGCTACTGTAGACAGAGAGAGGGGTAGTTGGAATAGTGGATATGTGGAGATTTTTACTCATAGGTTGGGGTTGGTCTAACGCCGTCGCAGGGATTATTCCTGCTTTTGTTTATTTTTTTATTTTTTTTGTACTTTTAATATACAATGACGTAGAACAAGTGCATAGTCTAATCTGGCTCCTTGCAGGCTTGCATACATAGTGTTCCAGTCCTTATTGTAAGACGCGTCAAAGAAAATATCAATTGGGGCGACCGAGCAGCAGCCATATGGTATGGGTTGGAACTTTGGAAAAGAAGAAGAAAAGGAAGAACAGGGGGGAAAAAATCTAGCCTCACACAATTAATTCGTGCCTTGAAAAAAGGGCTGCATGAAAGGAGGCAGCTTGTGCTTTGGACGAGTGCTGGGAAGCCGCCCCACGTTTCCTCTTCCTCCGCTGCAGCTGCAGGCTGCAGGCGTCGCTTTCGTGCCCAAAATAATCGAGGTCAGACAGAGAGGCGAAACCCAAGCCTCACAGTCCATCCATCCCCTTCTTCCCCTGTGTTCTTTGCAGTGCTATATATACCGAGGCACCATGGGTCCGAGGCAATTGCAGCGTGTGTGTGACCGCGAGAGACCGATTCTTCAGCAGCATCCATCTCGCCTTGTGTTGTGTGATTGTGTCCTGTCCGTCCATATCAGTCCATGGCGAGGTCGCCCTTCGTTCCGACGGAGGCGAGGGAGCACGGTGGCGCCGGAAGAGGAGGATCAACGGCCAAGGACAGCGTCCAAGTCCAGGTCCAGGTCCAGGAGCAGCAGCATCAGGAGGTGCTGCTGGTGCACAGCCAGGTCCGGCGGATCAAGAGGGAGGACGAGGAGACCAGGGAGCGGCTCCTCAAGCTGCGGCTGCTGGAGACCAGGCCCGCCGCCGTGTCGCCGTGGCGAG
This sequence comes from Paspalum notatum, assembly GCA_022530915.1. Taxonomy (NCBI): domain Eukaryota; kingdom Viridiplantae; phylum Streptophyta; class Magnoliopsida; order Poales; family Poaceae; genus Paspalum; species Paspalum notatum. Next base: position 37,034,338 of record CM039685.1, read on the forward strand.
CCCCGCGCTCCCTCTCGCCGCTCCGGCGCGCCGGCAGCGCCATCCCCGTCGGGGAGTAGAGTAGAGTAGAGACCTCTCGCGCGGCCGGTGGCCTCTGTTCTGTTGCGTAGCTTGCTGGTGGTGTAGATACGTTTATTAGCGCTGTCAGTCGTGGTGCCTATGAGCCTGTCCATGTTGTTTTCTTCTTTCCGCGCGTTAAACATGGGACCAGAGCTCTCCTCAGCAGAGGGTAGTAGGGGTAATGGCGTGGCCTCATGGCAGCAGCATCGCCATGTCTAGTAGTCGGTGTAGCAGTACAACCATGCTCTGTTCTGTCTCCTCCCTCCTCTGCCTTCTTCCTTGGTGTTGTATATACTACGAGAGAGGGTGTTTCACCTGCTTATGTTCTGTTCCGTACCTTACCATGGTCTCTTCTTGCTTCATTTTTACATTTGTTCGGCCTGCTATGCTCAAAACAACAGGGATTTTTTTTAACATGAAACGGCGGGTGTTCTGCCTTTGCCATTAAAGCAATAGCAAAATCACAGGTAAATACAAGAGACAAGAAAAAAAAAAGCCCTAAGTTGAAAAAACAGTCCAAGCCTCTACAGGCGCTAAAAAACCAACTAGTCTACTGAAACAGGCCTCTGATGCACCAAACGAAAACTAAGTACATCATGTGCTATTAGAGATTGCAGGTCATTGACCGTCACCGTTTTGTTGTCAAAAACTCTCCTACACCGTTCTTTTCAGATGTTCCAAGCAGTATATATTACTATTTGATCCATGTCCTTCTCATTTGTGGATTGAGCATGGATTCTTTCCTGCTTGTTTACTGCTGGCCACCATCTTGAAATATTATTTGAATAATTGATCATTTGGTAGTAAATTAGGTACCCCAAATCTCTGAGCCACTTTGAACCAAAGTTTTTTGGAAAAAGAACAGTCCACGATAGTGTGGAACGGCTCTTCTGTTGCTGAACGGCATGCTCTTCTGTTGCTGAACGGCATAAACTACAGACTGGTCAGCTTGACCTCCTCGACGGATGATGCAGTTAGAACGTTCAATTGCATTAAAAGCCACATCGCGCGGCGACCACGCCGGTTTGCAGTTGCTACGGCCAGCGGTTGCGGAATAGCCACGACACGAGGTTGCAGTTGCAGAGTTGACAAGCAACTGCGACTGACTGGTCGTCGTGGCCATCCAGTGCAAACCATTTGGTCTGCCCGGATGCACGCGGCTGAGCCTGACCGTATCTTGAATGCTTGGGGCGCTGCCGTGGCAGCACCAAGCCGATGCCACAATTCAGCTGCTCCTCTCTTCTATGCCACGAGTCTGACTCTGAGTCGCTGACGCGGCTGCTGGCCACGAGAACTGGAGAAGGGTCCGTCCACCTTTTAGCCGCCGCGACACTGCTTTGTATTCTACTAGCACGGCAGGCGCGCCGCCGCGCGGGTGACGGACGCGGCGCCGCCCGGTGCAGCGCAGGCGGAGGAGAAAACAGCCACCGGCAGGATGCGACGCATGACAGGGCAAGGCGGCGACTGGCGTGCGGCGCAGGCGAACGCGAGGCGCAAATCGTCGGCGCAGGGAGGGGCGAGCCTCCACCCGCGCGGTGCTGACAGGTGCGCGCGGCAGCAGGAGCGGGTGGGTGGGAAGGAAGGCCCGATACGCCCCCCGCCGGCGACCCTGCGGGCGCGCGCGGGAACCCGGGGCCGCGAGGAGGTGGCGGCGTCGCGTCTCAGTTAGAGAAAACAATTCTGGTCGGAATCTGCTCGGTTTTCTACCAAATCCGTTCCATCCCGTCCTTCAAAACGAAATCCTGACAAAAAAACCGAAAGACCGGATGGGAAAGACCAAAAAATCTAAAAAACCCTCCGATTTTCCGATACCGGTGGTCACCGGAAAATCCAATCCCGACGGAAAATATTTTCCCTGGTCTCAGCGAGGGGGAGGATGAGGACTCCGCTGCAAAGAGGGGCGTGGCAACGGGGCAGTGACGAAGATAGAGCAAATTTGAGGGGGTGCAAAAGTGGCCAAATTTTGGCTCATATAAAGGATTTTGCAAAATTTTGTGCTCACACACATAGCTTCGCCCCTGCAGCGCGGAGATGGCGGTGGGTGGCGTGGCGCCAAGGCGAGGCAGCGAGGCGGTGCTGCGGCCCTGCGGCGCGTCTTCGCGAGGGGGAGGCCGCCAACTCCCGCCACGGCCGGCTCCTGGTGGGAGAAGTGCGTGGGTGAGCAGAACCCACAACGGCAACGCGTTGGGGCGAGAGATGCCAGGCCACTCGGGAGCTCCCTGCGTCTGCGCTTTTCACCCCCGTTGTGTAGTAGTAATGTAGTATTTCTGGCCCTGCCAGTCGCCATCAGATGGATGATTGGGGCACTTCTGCTCCGAAATGAAACGACTCACATGATTGGTTTCTTTATCAACTAAATTTTGGTGCTAACAACTGCCTAGGTTACCGGCGCCGGAGAAGACAAACAGTGAACACGATGAACTCAACACATGCATGCGAGAACACTTCGAATTACCCGCTTTTCTGAGCTTTCTACTATTTATAAAATATAAGGAATAAAACATGAAGCACACTCGGGCCTTGACGCCCGCGGTGAGCGCCACGAACATCCTCAAACTGCGCCATCCGACAGCTCTCGATCGTGGCGGGTGACGCGGGCAGCCTCGACTCCACTACGCGGCTGAACGCATGCGACTAATGCGGCCGGCTCAACCGAAAAACTGAAACTACCTAGGCTAAAAATAGGAGCCTGAACATGCCTGAATTAACAACAGCGCCACCACGCTGTACGAACCGGCGCTGCGGATCCAGTTTGAGCTGCTCGGCGCGGGCGGCAACGTCACATGCAGCGTCGTCTCCGCCGACTTCAGCACCGCTGGCTCCGACCAGGGTTTTACTTTCCGACGGATTTCGTCCGGTAAACCGGAAAATATTCCGTTTTCGGTAGTGTACGGGAAATGGAATTCCGGAAAATTTCGGAATTTTCCGTTCCAAATTTAAAAAATTCACAAAAATTTGTAAAAAATCGGAAAAAATTATGATAAAAAACTAGATGTTTTTCTGAGCAAATAAGACTAGAACACACTATGATCTAAGATGATTTGATAGGTTAAAATTGCATTTTGGTTGAAAGACAAGGTTATTTGTAATCTAATGAATTATGGTTTATAGCTTTTTTAGCGTTTGTACTGTTAATGGGTTGAAAGAATATACCGTTTGAATGGAATGAGATGTCTTCTTTCTTTCTCCTTGACTTTCATCCTATCTTCATTACTTATCAAGTATTACGTGATATACATAAACATTGTTTATTAAATTGAATTTGGGCTTTCATATGGACTATGCAATTTATGTACTATAAACTTGTATTATGGTCTATGGATTGTAACTATGTACTTATGTTATTGTGATAAATTTAGTTTCCATACATTTTATTTGTGATTTCATGTGACAATATACATTTGTTATGAATAATTTGTGTGTAATATATTTACTATGCATTGTACATTGCAATATACAAAAGATACATATAATATTCTATCAAATTATTTATTTTTTTATATGTTTGGAGTTTTATTTTCTAGTCGAAAAATGCCATTTTCTACCAAAAAATCCGGAATTCCGATCAAAAAGTCCGAAATTCCGCCGGAAAGTAGCGGAATTCCGACCGAAAAATCCAGAATTCCGTTATTTGGCTTGCTTTGCCGGACTCCCTGAGTAATTCCAAGTACCCAGAGAAGGAAGGCTTTGCCCCTCGGGTCGGCATGAAAAAGGTTTTAAAGAAGCATCTGGTTCCATCTTTCTTTCTTTAGTTAAGCCTTCTTTTTCTAAGAAGGATTTTAGGTGTGAAAGGAATAGCCTTGAATCTTGAGAATTTAAACTCATCTCAAATATATGGGCTATGCTCCGGACTTTGCTTCTCTTGTACGAAGGCAATAACTAGTCATCTGACCCTTCTTACCTATTCAATTTGAAAACACCTTCCGTTTGGAAAACACGGATTCTGACAGAATTTCGTTTCCGGATGAGTATGAGATTTGTCTAAAAAAACAGTACGGTAATCCATGGCTCCGACGCGGCGCGGCGCGGGTGCCACTGCCAGGGTGCTCCCGGGCGTACCTGCGCAGCCGCGCCGCGCTCGCGTTGGCCGTCTCCAGTGCTGTGCGCGGCCTGTTTCCGTGCCAAAACTGCACCTGGCCGCTGCCCAAAGAGAAGTTTCTCGTCGTCCCGAGTCCTCTCCTGGAGTTGGGCCATTAAAAATGCTACAAGATTTATCAGCCATAGGGTGTGTTTAGTGCACCGAAAAAAACATTGTTCCGAATTCAAATACACTGTAGCATTTTTCGTTTGTTTGTGGTAAACATTGTCCTACTATGGTCTAACTAGGCTCAAAAGATTCGTCTCGTCAAGTACATCTAAACTGTGCAATTATTTTTTTATTTCATCTACATTTAGTACTCCATGCATGTGCCGACATTTTAATGTGATGGGGAATCTTCTTTTTGCATAGTGAATTTTGGGAGGAAAGTTGGTGCTCTAAACAGGCCCATAGGATGGGAACGGACCGTATCGGGTGAAGTAAAGTCAGCCCTGACTTTGCTAAGGTGAAGTCAGGTAATCTGCGCCGTACGGTACGGGACCCACCCCACGTCTTCCGTTCCGTCCGTGGCTCCGCCCACCAAAGCCTCGACCCGTCCGCATCCGCTGCTCCGCGCCTCCGCCTGCTAGCCTGCGGCCGCCTCTGACCGAGAGGCCTCGCCGGTCGCCGTCAGCACGTCCTCTCACGCCGCCGCCCAGTCAGCACCTCTTCGCCTCCGCCAGCACGACTCCTCCGCGCCGCGCCATCCCCAATTGCGCTGCCGCCCTTGAGCTCTGTCGCGCGGATCTCGCCGCCTCCGACCCTCCGGTTCTCGGCTGCACCCAGGCTCCTCCGTCTGCTCTCCTCGTCGCCTCCTTCGCCAGCTTCGTCGGCCGCTCCTCTCCCCTCCCGGTTCCGGCGCCGCGCGGCGGGCCTGCTCCGGCGGCGCACGCAGGGCAAGGCGAGCGGCAGCGACGTGAGCGGACGCTGCTCCGGCTCCGGCGCCCGTGCAGCGCCCCGTCCTCGTCGACTTCCGATCCACGGCGCGAAGACGACGTTGGATAAGATAGCGGATAAGCCATACTACGCTGCAGATATCGTGAGGGATAACTGGACCCGTTTTCCCGGCATCCGATACGCTATACGCTATGGGATTGTTGTCACTGCGGCGCTTCATGTCCCTGCGGCGTCGCCGTCGCCGTCGCCGGCAGCAACACCGACACCGGAGTAAGCCTTCCATCAACAGCCCCCGGAGCTATTGTCTCATATACCTACACGTATTCATAATAACAAAAAATATCGGTCTTCTAAATTTATATCCCTTCCTCTGTTGGATGCTTACAAAAAGATTTGATCTTTGGAAAAGGTTTCAGCAAGCCGTTGCCTTTTCTGCACTGCGTCTTTCTTCTCTTAGGATCTATCTGTTCGTTCCTTCATGTCTGCTGCTTATATATTGCAGATGGGTCGATTGCTTCATCGTCATTAGATAAAAGGAAAGGCTCGCCCTGCCAACAAGACAGCGATGGTGATAATTCTTATGCTGGCAAAATAATGAGACGCACGATCCCAGACCTTCCTGAGGTACGCTTGCCCAAAAAAATCGTGAACAAATGAACGATTAAATGCATCACTTATTAAAAAGCTAATGTTACTGCCACTGTACAGTTAACGATGCAAATTTAGAATATATCATGAACCACAACTCAATAAAAGGGAGTACATTTCAGCTCAAATGATGCTGCATACGTAATGAAAAGATGAGGGATAAAATTTACACTTGCTCTATCATGTGGGGTGAAAAGGACAGAAATGCATTAACTTCAACATCTTCAGTTTGGTATAGTTATATGCTTTGAACTTGCAGCAAAGTAGAAAAGGATATGCTTCGTAATGACAACACCTTGTATTTGCAAATATTTGTGCTACAAATCAACCGGTGGCATAATGTATTAATGTTTCATCGGTCAGTTCATAAAATCAAATGAATAGCTTACTAAACTTCCACATTTTACCATCTCAGCCGATGTATCTTGCAGCTACGCACAGACATTAGTAAAGATAGTAAGATACTACAGAGGCAGAATTATAAGGTAATGGATGGAAGTTGCTGAAGTAATTTCAAAGATACAATTTCACATATAGCTACCATATGGTGGAATTATAAATCCAATAATAGTGTTCTTACACATAAATATCATATGAATAGACCTTACTGACATTTGAGCAAGTAATTTCAAAGATACAATTTCACATATAGCTACCATATGGTGGAATTATAAATCCAGTAATCGTGTTCTTACACATAAATATCATATGAATAGACCTTACTGACATTTGAGCAAACACCTTGGGAGCTTGGCCACACTGCATCAGATGCACTCTTGAGCTTGCATGTATCCTGTTCTCGCAGAAAATAGAAGCAACGGATGAGGGATTAGTGGAGCAAGTGAGGTCAAAAGCGTTCTCTTCCATACCCAGGCAAAAAGAGTCGTACCTGAAGAAGGCAATAGCAGGCAGCACACAGAAAATATGCTCTCCGCCGCCGGTGTCGCTTCCCACGGCCTGAACTGCATGCCAATGGGCCGAGCCACGGCCGGTCTCTGTCGCTGGTGCTTGTGAGGCAAAGGCGAAGAAAGGTCTCATATTGGGAAAGCTAGAGGTGATGACCAATGTGGCGTGCTTTACGTTTTGGGGCCCATGTTGCGGCGGATCGGGGACCCGGCAGGGCGGCACGGGAGGCGTGACAGCGGCGACGTGGGTTTCGGAGGCGGCACGGGGCATCGCCGGCTTGGGGCGTCGCAGTGGCGGCGCCGCTCGCAACGGCTGCGTGGCCCGAGCAGCGGCAGGTCGGAGATGCGGATGGGCGATGCAGCTGGCTGACGGGGCTGGCCTCATCAGCTCGTCGTGGCCACAGCCGGGGATAGGAAGATCCCGGGGCGGGGTGCGGGGCTGCAGGGGCGAGGCAAGCGCACGGCGGTCGAGCTGGAGTCAGCGGCGGTTGCGCGGAGGACGGGGCGAGCGGGTGTGGGAATCGGTCGCGGCGTTACGTAGGGTGAGGGCGGAAGGAAACGGTTGGCAGAACGATTAGAGGGTAGAAACCCCCTTACTGCCTTAATAAGCTGTAGAGATTTATAACCAGAGAACTTAGATATCTAGTCATAGTAATTAGTAACAGTCCGGCATTATAACCAGAGAACTTAGATATATAGTCATAGTAACAGTCCAGCAGAACCTTATATTTACCAATGGAACATGGCACTAATTCTAGTCATATCACTAGCCTTTGCAGAGAGCCCTTATAATAGCAGCTTTACCTTGATTTTTCTCTGGATTAAAAGTACAGTGGTCATATGTGCGTATGAATCTAGAGTTTGCCAAATTATTGTCAGCCTTATCTGTGTTGATAACTTGATATGCTTGCTGTAAATTTAAGTCCTTTCTCTGGTTTTATTAGGCAGCTCCAGTGTACTGCTCTCGAATATGTGTCGCCTGCTAGTTCATTTTTTTAACTAAAATGCGACAAATAAAAAATGAACGGAGGGGTAATCGCTAAGGAGATACAAAGATGAGAGATGAAAAGAGATGTATTGGACTATGGGTGCTGGCTTAGAAATTCAAAGCTGATATTTTTTTCTTTCTTTTGCACTGGTGGAAAGAATAAGAAACGATTTATTCTCTCTCATCCATACATGTAGCCACCGGTTGAGAAAGTTTAAGAAAGAGTATTTGTTTCTCTCTTTTTAGATTTCTCCATCCTAAGATAGACACTGGAGCATATTCTTACCATCCTAGCACATTGTGACGTGGCTAACTTTACATCATAATAAGAAGGCCAACCAAGCATCGTAAAGTTCCACCTTCTGCTGCAAAATCCAACAACCATAAGTCCGCAACATATAATATCTGATGCTTGTGCATGCAGGATTTATGGCGTCACATACATTCACTGATGCCAATGCGTGGCGCTGCTCGGGCTGCTTGCCTGTCACGTGCTTTTCTACAGTTTTGGAGATGTTATCCCAAACTCACCTTGACCAAGTACGCGCTTGGCTCGGAACTCAAAGGGAATACTTCCCGCAGAATCAACTGTATTATAAGGAACCACTCAGGTGTTGGTGTGAAGATATTGAGGCTTGGAGCATATGAAATCTCTCGTCGCTATTTCGACAGTTGGCTTCAGTTTGCTGTTGCGCCTGGGATTGAAGAGCTCAAGCTTATGCTAAATAAAAAGTTCAACTTCCCGTGCTCTCTTTTTATGGATCTTCAGGTTAGAAACTCGATTAGGGATCTTGAAATTGTCAATTGTGCCTTCCGTCCCACGACTGAAGTTCTTGGCCCCTTTAGAAGCCTGGCAAATCTGCTTCTACATTATGTGCATATCACGTCAGATGAATTAGAGTGCCTGCTTTCGAACTCCCATGCTTTGGAGAAATTAGACCTCTTCTATTGCAATGAGATACGTTTCTTGAAGATACCGTGCGAGCTGCAGCAGCTCAGCTGCCTGAGTATTGAAGCATGCAGGAGGCTATAAGTGATAGAAACCAAAGCACCAAAAACTCTCCCGTGTTTACCTCTCTACTCGTAGAAAGGCAAAACTTTTACTTGGAGAAGGAACACAAATGAAGAACCTAATTATGTGCTGTCCATATGCTGTCTGCTATGCTTGTGCTGAAGTGTTGTCAATTATGCCAAATCTTGAGACTCTTGTCCTAGGATCAAAGGAGGAGGTAGCAATGCGTACTTATCACAGTATCATTCATTCCTTTTATATGATTATTAATCTGACGAGGCATGACATATGTTTATTGTGCAGGTAGTCAATACACCAATGCTGCCTATCAAATTCCTCAACCTGAAGAACCTAAAAATTGATCTGTCCTCAGGATGGACCTTTCCCCCATCTTATGATTATTGTTCTCTGGTTTCTTTCCTTGATGCGTCTCCTGCTTTGGAGACTTTGGTCTTGGATGTAAGCACTTTTCATTCCATCCTGCGAAGGTGTCTGGTCACTGTGGAATTGATTCAGTTCCTTTTTGTATCTTTATAGGTATCACAGGAACTTATGAAGCATGAATAGATTTCGGGAGATCCCTCACAATTGAGGCAGATTCCTGAACACCGCCATTGCTGCCTCAAGAGTGTGGAAATTACAGGGTTCAGCTCTGCCAAGAGCTTGGTTGAGCTAACGTGCTACATCCTCAAGAATGCAGTATCACTTGAGTGTCTTACATTGGATACTCTTTATGGCTCTAGGTGTTCTGACGAAAATTCTAGAAACTGCACTCCATTTAGCACGTGTTTTCTGAGACAAGCTCGTAGAGCGGTAGTTGCTATCTAGACGTACATTGAAGATAAAGTTCCCTCTACAGTCAAGTTTAGGGTTATGGAACCCTGCAGCCAATGCCATTCTAGAGGAGGTTGTTCGGTGGGACATGGTCCTTTTTGGTAGAGCTTCACCGATTCTCTAGCCAAAGTGATTCACCTGATTTTTCAATGTAAATCTGCAATCAGCCTATAAGCCGTTTGACAAGTCTAACTAATTCTTAATTTCTGAAATGCCGTGCTTGTGCAATTGTCCATTACTATCCTGGGGTGTAGTTGGTTAAGAGTATCTCCAGTAACCAAAAACTTTTTCTGGGATCTACATTATAAAAAAGAATGAGTAGGTTGGAAACATTACCCTCACACTTTTTTTGATAAAACATTATCCTCACATTGGCACCATTGGATAGGTTGGAAATGATTGGAAAAAGCTGCATAGGTTGGAAAGGACGTAAAACTAATAGAACGAAATTTTTCACCCTTTTAGTATTTTATATTTTCTTATCTTGTTTTATACCCATAGTTTCTTTGTTTTGAAACTAAGGAAATAGAAAATACATCAATCAAGCGGGTATTATTTTTTAATTTTTAATTTTTCTCTTTTTATTTTATTTCTTGATTGCCGGCCAGTCAGTTCGTTCCTTTTTCATGTTTACGTAGCACGTACCTCTACGCTATACAATTCCCAAACTGAATGACAAGCTTTTCACCACGCCCAAGCCGAGCGAGAGTAGCGACTAATAATTAAACTGTTTGCTTTTGTGCCTTTGACCCCTCGCTTAACCTATGGCACGCCACAGGTCTCCGTGGTGCTGGTTTGGATTTATGGCTTAACTCCTACTACTGCCATGTCACGGAAATAGACCTGGGCATGGGTTGTCCGACCCGACAGACCCAATCCAACCCGCCCGAAAGTAGCCTGACCCGACCAAATCCGAAGAGTTTGACGGGCCGGGTTCGGGCTAAGATTTTTAACCTAGTCTGTCTGATGGGTCGGGTTCAGGCTAAGAATTTTGACTCGTAACCCGAAGAACCTGACAATTTACACAGGCCCGACCCGCCCGAACCCGACTCGACCGGTTGTTAGCTTGGGTGTGGGCTCGATTTTTTTACCCGACCGCCGGGTCAGGTCGGGTCGGGCTTGGACCTTCAAAAAAACATCAGGTTTTTTTGGTCTGACCCGAACTCGACCCGGTCCGATCCAAGAAATGCCCACGTCTACACGGAAATCACAAGAATGGCTGTCTATTTCACGAGCGCTCGATCCGGTGGGATCGAGCGAGCGACTCCTATCCGGCCACTGTACGACGTACGAGTGAGATTGGACCGCATGCTTTGTCGGTGGACTAAGGCCAACATGGCATATGATTGCTTGATATTTTCTGTCCCGAGATTGCATCGTAAAATGAAACGAAGGTGTCGATTGAAAGTTTACAAACCTAGGTACGTACAGTGTGTTCCATGCTAATCCTCAGGTTAATTAAAAACTAATCGTCAAACTGATTTCATATTGTTCTAACATTTTTCGAACAAAACTAGACTATTTTTGCTATATAAAATTATGTCAGCATAATTTTCCGTGAATAAAATTCCGTTAATAAAATTATGTCAGCGTAAGTTTTTTATGAATAAAATTATGTCAACATGTGAATAAATTATGTCAACATGTGAATAAAATTATGTCAGCGTAATTTTTCATGAATAAAACTATGTTAGCGTAATTTTCCGTGAATAAATTATGTCAGTATGTGAATAAAATTATGTCAGCATAATTTTCCATGAATAAAATTATGTCACCATAATTTTTCGTAAATAGAATTATATCAGCAAAATTTTCCGTGAATAAAACTATGTCAAAAATTATGTCAGCATAATCATAAAATATCCGGATAAATTTCCATAAAATAATAGTAAAAAAAAGATAAAAAAAAACTTACCTGAGCCGAGCGTCTCAGTCGCTCCTGAGCTCATCGCCTGGGCCCACCCTCCCGCACCCTCCCGCACGAGAACGATTCGCTCGCTCGGATCGAGCGGAGCGAATGCTCGCAAACTGGGACGTAGTTAGTGGGATACGGTGCTTCTATGAACATTAATATAGAGTTCATCTATGATGATTATATTATACTAGAAAACGAAGTTTTTGTGGCCGAGTATTGCTGATCTTTGTTCTGTTCTTCATGGTGCTTCTAGTTAATTTTAAGTTCCCAATCGACTAATGTGGCCCATATAAATCTGTACTATCCCCATCAATTGGCAATGGTCTTACTTTGAGCAACATTGGTATATTTTAGTCTGCTTGCACCTACTGTTTCATCTAAAAGTTAAATACGGAATGCTGATGGTGCCCTGTGAAATCATTTTAACCAGCATGCTTGCTACTTTCAGACTGTACGAGTGGCCAATCTACGGAGACGAAAGAGACCGATCTACAGACATATCAAGTTCTATTGAGCAGCTAGCTCATCAGAGTAGAGCTTGTTTTGCATGTCTAATCGCCGGCAGACAAAATAGATCATCAGAAGAATGATGGCATACGTGATATATAAAACAAAATAATCAGGCCACCGAATCCACGTACGGGAGGGGAGGGGCCCCCTAGGGCTTAAAAAGCCAAAAATGGGCTCTTGTTGGAGCAAGAGATGTTTTGTAGGCCCAAAATCTTGTAGGAAGCTCCCAATAAAGAACCATTGGGAGTTAAAGTATTGGGCAGGCGCCACACAGCAAAAAGCTATGATAACAAAGACTTTGTTGTGAACCCGCGTGTCTAGGTCAGAGGAAACTACAGCTGATCAGAACTTACTGTTCTCCGTCCATAAAAAAATAAAATTCTGATTTTGTTCTAAGTCAAACTTTCGTAACTTCGACCAACCTTATATCAAAATATATTAAAAGTTATGTTACCAAATTAGTATCATTAGATTCGTGTTGAAATGCATTTTCATATCATACATAATTGATATCATAAATGTTATTACATTTCTATATAAATTTGGTCAAACTTACGATAGTTTGACTTAGGACAAACTCAGCATTTCATATTTTTTGGACGGAGGGAGTAGAAAAAAATGGTGAAGGAAAGTAACAGTGGGTTCCAAGGCAAGTACAAGGTTTTTTTCAACTTCCAAACGGCCAATTTCCTGTCTCTGCCATGAAGGGAAGGGTATCACTAAATTCAGATACAAGAAACTCTATATGGCAGTTTAGACTTCCATATTTGCTATAGTGCAAGAGGGAAAAAATAGTAAAGGAAAAGGAGATTCAAACTTAAGATTAAACATTCCTGTCTAGCTGTCAACGACTAAATATGGTGTAAACTCATGCCCTTTTCATGGATACAGCTCATTCATAGTAAGACCCGGTAACACACTGTCTGCGGCTCTGCGCCTTGGTAATTCTTCAGTTCACACTTGACAATTTTCAGTTATGGCATACTCCGTATGTGTTGCCTTTGATCTCTGGTAGAGTGAATAAGAAAAGGAGCTGTGGTCGTCTGGAGATGGTCAAAGGGCTGCCTTCTTGCATTGCTGCTCCTTATATGGAGGCACATAATCTTTGGAGCACCCTAATGGACGATGCACAAATCTTTGTGTCGAACTGGCTCAATGGCTGCCCAAAGGGTTAAAATGCTAAGCGCATCCTTAATCATACCATCATTACCTGACCTGACCAATAGTTCACTTGCACTTGTTTTTTCATTTCACTGGTGTCAAAACTTTCTGGAATAAGATTGGAGTTGCAAGACATTGGACTACAACGACTGATGGCTATGGTGCACATTAGTCATGTACTCATGTGCATTGATCGGGGACACTTGATTTAGTCATGTGCTTTGATTTGTGGCAACACTATTGCAACGTTTTCGTTTTTCTTAAGAGTAGCAACGTGCTTAATTTTTCTGGAAATAATATACACCTACTCTGATCGAAATTGTCTATGCTTGGTTTCTGAAGTTTCTTGCTTGGAAGACCTCTTCAAGTTCAGAGTTCAGACTATAGTGTCAGAGCTGGATAGAAACGTTGCGGTAAAGGCATGTGCCTTTGAGAGGGGGAGAACTGGAGAAGAGAGGTATCGAATATTCAATGCAATCTGATATACCTCGAAAAGCGAAAATTCAGTTAACAGACGAGCTGATCGTTCGACGCAGTTGATGTCTCGAACATATCTTTCCTGAATCAGTGATGTGTTTGTTAAAGTCCAGAACGTGGTCAAAGGGGTAGTTTGACTTTCTTTGGTAGCTCAGCTGATACAGGTCTTATTTGTGGCATATGACATTGGCTGCTTTGAATCAGCGAAGTTTTTTTTCTCTCCAATTTTCCTCCAGAATGTGCTCAAATTAATTGATGGTTTGATTACTTACACACTGCATAGCACCGTATTCTGTTGACAAAACGTTACCTTGCGACATTCTTTTTACAGCTTGAAGCCTTGAACACAATATAAGAGTTAAGGCAGCAACTGCTGTGCAATCTAGGCTATGGTGCACAGATGCAATCAGATGCTATAAGGCGCACGAGAACGGTAGGTGGCATTTTGGCAAAAAGACCCCTCCACCAAACTCTATCAGTTGTTATTATTTCTCTTATTCTATCACGAGTCGGGACCAGCGCGGAGGTGCGCCATGCCCATCCTTCTGGTCGGTGCCCCGTTGCCGTCTGTCCAAAGGTGCTGGCTACGATAGGAACGAGGTCATCTCTACCATCACCTCTGATACGTGCATATGAGGATTAATTGAGTATTTAAGTTTTACCTTCATGCACAATCATGAATCAAAGCACAAAGGGGATAGGATGGGCAGGAAGCATAGTACGGAACAACAGCTTAATGCATGGAACTCTATGGTGGAAGTGATCTGGACGTGTGGGAACTCGGAAGCTGCCCAGGCAGAGGGCAGGGGACGGACGGCAGGCGAGATCTGGACACGGATAGAATAGGCTCTCCGGCAAGTGATCATAGGGAAGGAACGACAGGAAGCGTCGACATGCTCCGGAGGAAGAACAAAATTAACGTCTTGGGTCAACAAAGCATGGCTGTTAGGCAAATGGACTTCACCTCAGCCAATGTTATGCTCTTTACTTGTTTTGTGGAGTCTCTAGATCGATCATTGGACTTCAGAGGAGTGCACTAAACAAGGCCGAAACACTTAGGCCGCCGAAGAGCACATAGGCAAGGCCGGGATCGAAGAGGCAAAGTAACCAAAGGCATCTTCGGACTCGGGCGTATCAAGGCCAAGCGAACGAGGGCCTCGAATTCATCTTCGGTCCGGGGCTAGAACGGGGACCTCTTGCATGGGATCAAATTGTAATAAATGCCCTTTGCCCCGGAATATTCAAGCAATATAGTAGTTAATCAGACCTCGATGTACTTTCATTGGGGCAGTTGAGATTTCTGTAAATACCCTTCCATCATGTAATGTATTGGGATGACTAATGTAATACAATTCCACCCATCGTTAAGAGAATCTAAAGTGTACATGTTGTCTTACATGCACTTTGCCAACAGTTTGGCGCCCACCACGGTCTGAACACATGAAGACCACTAAAGCAGTCGCAACTATAGTTGTAGGAACTTCAGCTGGGAACCTCAATCCTCCCCAGAGAGATTCAAAAAAACATCGATGTTTTTTGAAGAACAAACAAACGAAGGGGACCCCCAACCCGCCTGCCCCCTCAAGCAACCATAACCAACCAAGACCTCGAAGTGTCCCAAAGAGTAGAAAAAAGCCTTTATGGAAACGGGAAAAGCCTAAAAGGAAACACAAAGAATAATGAAAAGAACAAATCATGCCGAAGAGCTTGCATGATACGAAGCAATGCAGCAACAACTCGCCAAGAAACGCGAACACCTCTAGCAGCTTATCTAGCAAAAGACCGAACAAGAGCTTCGAAGCAAGACCACTAAACTGCAAGCGTCATTGCAGTCCATCCATAGAAAGATTCAAGACCTAGAGAATCAACAACAACACGAAGACCGTCAACATAGAATCAACTTCGAAAATGATGAGGAAGAGGATTAGTATAAGGATTGAGAGATCAAGGGTGATCGTCTTCTTTGTGTGATGAGCGTTTGTCAATATGTGTGTTGGTGTCATATATCCACGGGCAAGTCATGGACTAGGTTTATATGCACCCTGACGTGTGGGCCTAGGGATGGCAACGGGGTTAGCCCTGGCGGGGACCCTGGGAACGTTCTGTGCCCCTGGTTGAAATTAGCCACTCGAACGTTCGGGGCCTAGGGACAGTTTCTCCCCCATCCCCATCCCCATCCCCATCCCCGACGGGTACCCCATCCCCGAAATCCTCTCTACCTGCGCCTGCAGTGCGAGAAGGCGGAGGCCACCATGCAGGCGCGGCAGTATCGGTGGTACGCCGAGGCATGGTTCACGCACAACGCGGCCGAGGCCGCCGCGTTGCGCAATGCGCTCGACCGATGTGGCTCCTGCGGCTCGGTTTCCCAGCGCCGGACTTTGACCCCGTCATGGCTCTGATGACGATGCCAACGACCAGTGCGGCGGCAAGCTCAACGTCGTCACCCTGTGCCGCCATGGGAGGTCTTTCACACTCTCGTCTAAGGATGCGGTGGTGACGGGTGTCACATATCGGGATTCAGAGTTCGCGGCGGCTGGGAAAGGGACAATGTAATATAATCGTCTTGTTTGGACTTGGGCCAAGTTTGTCCATTGGGCCTCCAGGATCACTATATTTATGCACATCAACAACCCCTCCTGGATCCCCAATGGGTACCTGTAAGGAATGTGCCGGGTATCCGACCGAAGAGGGAGAAGGGGTGAATTGGGTCGCTAATTGCTCAACTAAAACCTAGGACTTTCTAGTGCATAAAGATAAACCTACCACGTCCTACACATACTAGTTAAGTCTAAGATTTATCTATGCGCTCTTTAACTTACCCTAAAGACTTGTAACCTAGAGCCAAACCTAATCAAACTAACTAGGAAAGCTAAAGGCACACAAGCAAGATCATGCGGAAACATAAATGCGGTAAGTAAAGAGGTAAGGGCAAGGGGATGCAAACTCCCGGGGAGATGGCGGAGATTTAACGTGGTTCACCACAAAGGGCTACGTCCATGGGCTCGCCACCAAAGGTAATATCCGAGCCAAGCACCAAGACTCTTCCGATCACCATCTTGCGCTCGCCACCAAATGGCTCATAGCAAGTGAAGGCTAAGTGCCACCAAGCCACCAAGGCTTAGCCACCGCCACCGTCTCTCTCGGTCACAAGGCGCCGGATTCTTCACTATGGAGTTTGTAGGGTATCCTCATCCCTGCACAAGTTGTCGCCGCCGCTCCACACCAAGCAAGGAGGGTCTAGCAATGAGTACAAGTGGCTTGGCCATAGCCAAGGCTTCTCCTCTAACTCACACAGGAGCTACACACAAGAAGAGCTCGCAAGCTTACTTTCTCTAAGCTCTAACCTAGCTTGGATGTGCACTAAGCTCTCATATGGTGGTTGAAGTGATGGATATGCTTGGAATACTCTCTCACACTTGCTCTCAACTTCAGTGACTCCAACTACCTTGAAAAGGCCGGGTGGTGTGGCTTATATAGCCCCCAAACACGAACTAGTCGTTGCTCCAACGGGCTACTGACGCAGTGTAGATTGTACTATCCGCTCTGGCCTTTTTCCATATGCCGGACCATCCGGTCCGTGTACTTTTCCAACGGTCACTGAAATCCCACGTCACTATACTTTAGTCCATAACATGGTACACTCTATAGAGACCGTACCATTCGGTCCATTGAATCCTGATTTCCTTTGCAAGTGCACACCCTCGAGTTATTTAGGACGGTCCATGGACGGTCTTCATAGACCATACTATCTTACTGCCTGTCCGAGGGTTTGGTACCCACGGGTTATTTGGTATGCTCCTTGGCCGGTCTTCTAGACCGTACCTTCTGGTCTCTGTATCTTCCAAAACCTTCACTTCTCAGTTGACCTGGGCATTTCTCGGGCCGGGTCGGGCCATAGAAAACCTGCCAGAAATTTCTTTAACCCGAACCCACCCGTGGCCCGATCAAAAAGTCAAAATTTTGGCCCGAGCCCGCCCATGGGCCGACTCGACGGCCCGTGGGTCAGCCCGACGACCCGACAGCCATCCATGTCCAGCCGAAAGTCACCCTGCTCGGCACCATCCAGCTGCTGCGCGGGCACCCTGCTGCTCCACTGAAATTGCCATGTTCTGAACCAAAACACCAATGGCCGATCCAGCAATAGACAAAGCAGTATTAGTGTGCTTGCGGCAAGCAGTATTTTTAATCTCCCTACAGCTAGTGGCTAGCGCACAGCTTACATGAGACAGGGCAGACGGACGGACGGAGACACCACCGGCTAGCTTCTTCCTGCCCGCCGCCTTGTCGCAGGATGCGGATCTTGCCGTTTCCACTGGCCTACACGCTCGCGTCTCTAGCTCAGCTGGATTCAAGCTCGGAGCCTCGGAATGGTTGCCTCAAGTCGCCATAGAGGCGGCGGTTGGACGGGATGACAAGATGACATAGGGGAATTTTAGGGTTAGAACATTATATACCGGGCAAGGGAGACGTTTTTTGTTGGGCCAGGCACGCGATGGCCTGCTAGGCTGCACCCACGGTGATATTTTGTCGGGCCGTCGGGTTGGCCCGCGGGCTAAAATCTCGGCCCGTGCCCGACCCGAAAATTCTGTCGGGTCAAAAATTATGGCCCGCACCCACCCGGTGTACCAGTCGGGTCGGGTCGGATCGGGTTTTTTTCGGGTGGGTTGGGTCGGGTCGACCGGGTCGGGTGGCCCATGCTCAGGTCCTCCTCGAGAAACATGGTCCGGTCTTCATAGACTGTACCATCCGGTGTTTGTAACTCGCGCTAGGCTTCTATTCCTTCACCCCTTCAGGAAACTTGGTACGGAGGTTAGTCC
Organism: Paspalum notatum; assembly: GCA_022530915.1. NCBI lineage: Eukaryota > Viridiplantae > Streptophyta > Magnoliopsida > Poales > Poaceae > Paspalum > Paspalum notatum. Next base: position 37,052,640 of record CM039685.1, read on the forward strand.
GGTCTTCACATACCGTACCATCCGGTCTTCACAGCGGAACCCCCGTTGGGGTGGCCCTTCGGGCCTTTTCTTCGGCTCCTCTTCTTCTTCATCCCTTGGACCTAAATACCTACAAATGTGCATCTAGACAAGTTTATTAGTCCAAGTATTGGTTGTCAATCAATCACCAAAACACAACCATGGAAATATGGCACATGAGGCCATTTTCCTTACAGTACCAAGGACGGGGAGCTAGGGAACGCTCCCAGCTCCGCTTCACCCGACGATGACTTGTTTTGGCCACTAAGTTCATCGTGGGTAGTAGATTTCTTCCAGCTCCATAGATGAAATCACTGTCAGGGATCGTGGATCGGGCCCCATTGCCATCCCTATGCGGGCCGGTGGTTTCCCTTGCGGGATAAGAAGCAAGGTGACTGGGGCGGCAAGGAAGCTTAGGTTAGTCAAATAGAGATGAATCCCTGATAAGCTCTACTCTCATAGTCTTGGGATTGTAATCTAGATGGGATCCTGCATATTTGCTTCGTGGACGTGTCTGATATAGAGGAAAGCTATATGTCAACCGTGTGATTTCCAAGATTGAACACTCAAAATTTCTCCACCAATCTAAGAATGACACGTCAACTCTCTTCTCCAACTCCGGTTGGCGAGGTTAGGAGTTCGGGGTGGAGGTTAGGGTTTAGGGTTGAGGGTGGAGGTTACCTGTGTCATCACCAGCCTTAGAGGGTAGTCGGGGAGGCCGGCAGCACGATAGTGGCCGCGGGTGGTGGAGGATGGCAGTTGGGCCGGTGCCGGCAGTGGGGGCGTCTTCTCTGCCTTGCTGCACCGCCTGCCTTGGTTAGCTGGCGGTGGGCGGTGGCAGAGGCGAAGCCGGGCCAGCGCGGGAGGTGTGGGCGTCGATTCACCACCCTGGTTAGCGGGGAGGGGGCGGCGCCGGCGGATCTGGCGACGGGAGCCGCCGGAAATGCGATAGGAGGGCGGGGTGGGGGCGACAACGACGAAGTGGAGGCGCACGGGGTCGGCGTGGGCGGTGGCCGCGAGGAATCGAGTTGAAGACAACGCGGGGAGGGGTGGGGGCTGCAAGCAGGTGAGGGGTAGGGTTTCGCGCGGCCGCGCGTGAGCCATCGGATGGCACAACGTGGATGTGCGTGGGCCGTCGGATTTCGGATGATGGAAGGCTATCCATCACTTAGTGATGGGTGTACAGATTCCTGATATATCATGCACAAATTAATTGCTAAAAACAGAAAGACTACAAACAGCAAGCCGCCAAATATGGTGTGCCGTGTAGTTTGGCTAAATTACGCCTAGTATATAGAATTATAGATATTGTATAGATCATAGGGACCCACCCAACTCACGTCTTCTATCTGCTCTCGCCTGCTCTCCTCGTCGCCTCCTCCGCCAGCTTCGTCGGCCGCTCCTCTCCCCTCCCGGCTCCGGCGCACGCCGGGCAAGGCGAGTGGCAGTGACGTGAGCGGACGTGTCTCTTCGGCTCCGGCGCCCACGCAGCGCCCCGTCCTCGTCGACTTCCGATCTATGGCGCGAAGACGACGTTGAAGCGTGTGGAACACAGAGAAGAAAGCGGATAATCCATACTACGCTGCAGGTAGCGTGTGTGCGAGAGGGATAACTGGATCTTGGCGTGGCCTTCTGCGGGCGTTTACGTTTTCCCGGCATCCGATACTCTATAATACGCTATGGGGTTAGTACGGCGGCGCTTCATGTCCCTGCGGCGTCGCCGTCGCCGTCGCCGTCGCCGCCGGCAGCAACAGCGAGCCCGGAGTAAGCCTTCCATTAACAGCCCCCGGAGCTATTATCTCCAATACCAACACGTGTTCATAATAACGAAAAAAAAAAACTTTTTGTTTTCTATCCCTTCCTCCTCAGTTGGATTTCTTAAAAAAAGATTTGATCTTTGGAGGAGGTTTCAGGAAGCCGTTGCCTTTTCTGCATGCATTTGTCTTCTTCTCTTAAGCATGTAATCTGTTCGTTCATGTCTGCTGCTTATATATTGCAGATGCGTCGATTGTTTCATCAGCAGGACTAGATAAAAGGAAGGGCTCGCCCTGCCAGCAAGACAACGATGATGATAATTCTCATGCTCGTAAAATAATGAGAACCTCGATCCCAGACCTTCCTGAGGTACGCTATATGCTACAAGGTTCTGATCGTGGAGGCTTGCGTTACATCCTAGCACATTGTGACGTCGCTAGCATTACATCGTAATAAGATGCTTGCTTTTTAGGCTGACCAAATACTGAGCCAGGCCAGCCAGGCAGGCATCGTTAAGTTGCAACCTGCTTCTGCTGCAAATTCCAATGACCGTGATAGCATATAATCCCAGATATATGCTCGTGCATGCAGGATTTATGGCGTCGCATACATTCACTGATGCCGATGCGTGACGCTGCTCGGGCTGCTTGCCTGTCTCGTGCTTTTCTACAGTTTTTGGAGATGTTATCCCAACCTCACATTGACCAAGTATGCGCTTGGCTCGGAACTCAAAGGGAATACTGCCTGCAGAATCAACTGTATTATGAGAAACCACTCAGGCGTCGGTGTGAAGATATTGGAGCTTGGAGCATATGAAATCTCCCGTCGCTATTTCGACAGTTGGCTTCAGTTTGCTGTTGCACCCGGGATTGAAAAACTCAAGGTTACGCTACATAAAAAGTACAACCTCCCGTGCTCTCTTTTTACGGATCTTCAGGTTAGAAACTCAATTAGGGATCTTGAAATTGTCAATTGTGCCTTCCGTCCCACATCTGAACTCGGCCCCTTCAGAAGCCTGGCAAATCTGATTCTATGTTATGTGCATATCACGTCAGCTGAACTAGAGTGCCTGCTTTCCAACTCCCATGCTTTGGAGAAATTAGAGCTCTTCGATTGCAATGAGATACGTTTCTTGGAGATACCGTGCGTGCTGCAGCAGCTCAGCTGCCTGAGGATTCAAGCATGCAGGAGGCTACAAGTGATGGAAAACAAAGCTCCAAAACTCAGCTGCCTGAGGATTCAAGCATGCAGGAGGCTACAAGTGATAGAAAACAAAGCTCCAAAACTCTCTTGTGTTTACCTCTCTACTCGTAGAGACGCAGAACTTTTACTTGGAGAAGCGACACAAATGAAGAAACTAACTATGTACTGTCCGTATGCTGTCTCCTACGCTTGTGCTCAAGTGCTGCCAATTATGCCAAATCTTGAGACTCTTGTCTTAGGTTCAGAGGAGGAGGTATATATACTTGTGCTTTTGAGTAGCAATGCGTACTTATCACAGTATCATCCATTCCTTTCATATGATTATTAATCTGATGAGGCATATGACATATATTTATTGTGCAGGTAGTCAATACACCAATGCTGCCTACCAAATTCCTCAACCTCAAGCACCTAGAAATTAGTTTGACCTCAGGATGGACCTTTCCCCCATCTTATGATTATTTTTCTCTGGTTTCTTTCCTTGATGCATCTCCTGTCTTGGAGACTTTGTTCTTGGATGTAAGCACTTTTCATTCCATCCTGCGAAGGTACCTGGTCACTATGGAATTGATTCATCAGTTTCCTTTTTTTATCTTTATTTATTTGTAGGTATCACAGGAGCTTATGGAGCATGAATCGGTTTCGGGAGATCGCTCGCATTTGAGGCAGATTCCTGAACACCACCATTGCTGCCTCAAGAGTGTGGAGATTACAAGGTTCAGCTCTGCCAAGAGTTTGGTTGAGCTAACGTGCTACATTCTCAAGAATGCAGTATCACTTGAGTGTCTTACATTGGATACTCTTTATGGTTCTAGGTGTTCTGACAAAAATTCTAGAAGTTGCACTCCATTTAGCACGTGTTTCCTGAGACAAGCCTGTGGAGCATTAGTTGCTATCCGGACGTACATTGAAGATAAAGTTCCCTCTACAGTCAAGTTGAGGGTTATGGAACCCTGCAGACAATGCCATGCTCCAGGAGGTTGTTCAGTGGGACAAGGGCCTTTTTGGTAGGACTTCACTGATTCTCTAGCTTATGTGATTCACTTGATTTTCAATGTAAATATAAAATCAGTTTATAAGTCCGTTTGACAAGTCTAATCTCTCTATCTCTACCTAATATTAAAGTGAATAAGGTTTTACAGTCCATCGATCTGTCCTGACGACTTGGCCCACCTGTCAGCCTCCCACCATCTTCGGTGGTGTCTCTCTGCGTCTGCGTGTCGCATGGCACAGTAGTTTATGGCAATGGCAAACCAAGACCAATACAGGCTAGGAATCTAAATACAATAGGAAACAACCAATAAGAACACAATTCCAAATCAACAAGCTGCATCAATCAAATATAAGCTAGACCTGGACCACGCCAAATAGAAAAACAAAGACAAAGAAAGAAGCTTCATGGCTGCCGTAATATGTCTAGCTGGCGGCAGATTGACCTCACAAATCGAGCTCCAGCGCAACTAAATCGAGCACCACAATTGCGAATCGATTACCTGTTGTTCGGACAACGCCAGATCAAAAGGTACACAAAGGCCAAGAAGCTTCATGCCGCCCAGCGCCCTCACAAATCGAGCTCCAGTGCAACTAAATCGAGCACTACAATTGCGAATCGAGCTTTACCTGTTGTTCGGACAATGCCAGATCAAAAGGGACAAGGCTAAGAAGCTTCATGCCGCCTGGGCCATGCCGGGCGCCGGGCAGCTCGCCGCAAAAGGTTATGAGTCGTCGACGTGGAAGGAGACGCCAGCGACACGGACGCCAGCGTGCTGGACGGAACGCATGAGGGGGATGACCTCGTGGGCGTGCGGGCCGTACTTGATCCCCACTCCCCAGGTCGACCCTGACGTCGCCGCCATCGGGGCCCTTGAGGTAGAGCAGGAGCTCGGAGTGGCAGCGCCTAACCTTGGCCACCTCCTCCTCGGAATCATAGGGGGCTTGCAGGAGTTAGCGTAGAAAATACTATCTATCAAATAGAGAAAATAGCAAATCTAGCTAATCAAGTTATCAAGTTAACAAATTTGATTACATAGCACTATTTATTATTTTCTTCTATTGTCATGTTGATTTGATAACATAACACTGTTTAATATTTTTCCGGTTGTCATGCCTTTTACGATTTATGCTGAGTTTCAAACGCTTATCAAACATTTCCTAACAGCTAAGTAAGATGTCTGTGTTACTATGGTAAATACTATATTTGTATATTATATTTTTTTACTACCCAAACAATATAGAAAGTGATTTGAATTGTGGTGTCTAATCTTTCGGGAAGTAACTTTTGATTTTATGGAGATTTGGTGGCGGCAGTGGCCCTTGGCCGGAAAGAACCATGAACGTAGGACCTGTGGGGCACATGCCGTAAATCACATAAAACTTATCTTGACCCGTTACAGCGCACGGGCATATTAATCTTTCCAACCAAACAGAAATCACTTTAAAATTTGGTCTTAGTCAACGAAAATCTTTGAAACAATATGACCTGAAATTTATTCGTGAGTCCAGAGTGCAGGAGCCGTCCACACGAAAACAGATGCTCAAATTGCATACGAACTCCATTTTTTAACGTTCTATGTATGAATAGAAAGCTAAAACAGCAACATTTCAAAAAATAATATTTCTTACCAAACTGACACTACCTAATTTTTGGTCACATACGAGGAAAAATTCGAAACAATATGATATGAAATTTATTTGCGAAACTATTCTTATATGTATTGATCTAGAGGTGTAAAAATCTTTTTATCCCGTTGCAACGCATGAGCATTTCGCTAGTATAATATTAAAGCAAATAAGATTTTACGGTCCGTCCTGACAGGTGGACCCCACCCATGAGCCTCCCAGTTCGTGTGCGCCCCTCTCACCGGTTGCACCTCCCACCTTCACGAATCCTCCTATTGAAGAAATCCGAATCATATCCCAAATCAAAGCGTAACAAATCAATACCAGTTGTCACCGATTTAGGACTTCAAATTTTAGCAAATCAGACCACAACACGAATCTTCTTTGGCTGAAATAAAAATCCATTCAAAACAAAAAAAAAAAAACAGATCGCACAGGAATGGATCAAAGGAGTCGCGTGCCAGCCGGATTCCAGAGTAGTAGGAACTGTCTAGGAAGTGGAAAACGGCGGGCACCAGGCTCATCCCGTCGTCCGGCGTAGTGGACTTGGCGGCGGGCTATCTCCGCGGGAGGAAGAGGTGCCTCGCAGCCGCAGGATTGAAGACGCTGAGCGGTATGTGGGGATAGGAATGTTTAGTTTTGTTGGGGAAAAATGATTATAAAAAAGGTGAGGGTTAAAAGAAATGTAGACTGGACGATCTTCATCCTACGGTCGCTGCTAATTTTGCAAATAAGCCACCACGGGCTCCTCTCAGCCAGGCCGTTCCAAGATGTCTGCCTAATTAATCGATCCTCTGCCGCTCCGTTACCTTCTGCATAGGCCGCCGCTTCTCCATGGCCGAGGCCTTCCGTCGCCGACGTGCTCCGCCATCACTCTCCAGGGCTGTTGGCCCCTCCATTAAGCTCCGCCGTTCCTAGCTATGTCATCGGCCCCTCCATAGTGCTCCACTGCAACCTTGTTCTATTGCCGTAGTCATGGATCCTTCTCTATAATGTACGGCGCTGCTCCTCTAATAATCAAGGTCAGCCTACGAGACCCCTCCAAGATGGCTGCGCAAACAACGATGTCTCTCCAAGGAAAACTGATGTTCCAGGCAGCCACGAAAGTTTATCAGGGCCAAGCTCTTGATATTGGGATGTAAATTTATATGCCGCTGATGTAAAGAAATATGTTGTTCGGCTATTCTGTTATGTATCCCCTGTTTGAGAGTTTTTCACATGTCCCCAATCCCAGATTCAAAATAATTATTAATCCACTTTTATCATCTCCATTTTCTATCTCCGTAATTGATAGCAAACCCACTTTCAGGATATGAGTAGAGTCTGAAGGCATTCAGCACTCTGAACCATATAGTGAAATTTCAATTTTTGAAATTGCTATGAGGTTTAAATTACCATATCTCAACTCTATTTTAATTCACTCTAAGAAATTGGAGTTCTGAAAAAATATGTTATAATTCTATTTCTCTACTACAAATGCACACTCTCTCTTTCATCTGAAAACTAGAGATTCAATCTTTCAAATTGATCTGACTGTCAATTCTTTAATTCTTTTACATGGTCAAGCTTCCATTGCACAATCGTAGTACCACCAGTCATTCAGCAAAAACAGAACAAAGATCATGGTATTGGTATCTTCAGATATGGAACATCATCCTCCTGCTGATGCTTGACGCAATGACGCTGGAGCATACCAATTTGTAAACAGTCTTCAACATTACACACAGCTACGAGCCTAGGACCAAAGGATCATTAAACACAAGCAATAAAAATAGCTATTCTAACAGAAATCGCAACAACATAAATATCTCTTTCTGACTGAAATTACAGCAGCCTGCCTACATCATGATGAAAGGGGAAACTGAATAATTTATGCACAAGATTTTCTGAATTTGCATCACCATCGAAGACCACTGCTGACAGTGGCAGAGGAACAGGTGGTGGTCAGGCGGCCTGGAGGTCGGCAGTGACACAGGAGGTCGCCCATGGAGGGAAGACGAAGCCATGAAGGTATACCAACGCGATGGGGCACCAGAGGAGCGGTAGCGCAAGAGGCCGCCTATGGCGGAAGTGCCGGACCTGATGGCAGGTCGCCATGGGCGCATGATTTGGAGGGTGTGATAAGCTCCCTTGTGCGCCTGACAGACATGGGGGTCCCGGTGCATGGCACCGCAATGGAGTGCCGGCGGCGGGCGCAGGACGGCAAGAGTCGATCCAGCCATGGACCCATTGCGCGGGGGGCTAGTGCCAAGATGGTTATGATGCAGAGGGAAGACGTGGGAGGCTCTTCTGCAAAACGCGCAGCAACCATTAGATGGAGCGGCGGCGGCTTGGATGTCTCGATTGCATCATTGCACGATCACAATCTAGGCTATGGTGCACTGATGCAATCAGATGCTGTAAGGCGCACGAGAACGGTAGGTGGCATTTTGGCAAAAAGACCCCTCCACCGAACTCTATGAGTTGTTATTATTTCTTTTATTTTATCATGAGTCAGGACCAGCGCGGCCGCGCCACGCCCTTCCTTCTGACCGGCGCCCCGCTGCCGTCTGTCCAAAGGTGCTGGCTATGGTAGGAACGAGGTCATCTCTGCCATCACCTCTGATACGTGCATATGAGGATTAATTGAGTATTTAAGTTTTACCTTCGTGCACAATCATGAATCAAAGCACAAAGGGGATAGGATGGGCAGGAAGCATAGTACGGAACAACAGCTTAATGCATGGAACTTCTATGGTGGAAGTGATCTGGACGTGTGGGAACTTGGAAGCTGCCCAGGCAGAGGGTAGGGGGCGGATGGCAGGCGAGCTTTGGACATGGATATAATAGGCTCTCTGGAAAGTGATCATAAGGAAGGAACGACAGGAAGCATCGACATGCTCCGGAGGAAGAACAAAACGTCTTGGGTGAACGAAGCATGGCTGTTAGGCAAATGGACTTCACCTCAGCCAATGTTATGCTCTTTACTTGTTTTGTGGAGTCTCTAGATCGGTCATCGGACTTCAGAGGAGTGCACCAAACAAGCCAATAGAGGGCGAAACATCGGGTCGAAACACTTAGGCTGCCAAAGAGCACATAGGCAAGGCCGGGATCGGAGAGGCAGAGTAACCAAAGGCATTTTCGGACTCGGGCGTATCAAGGCCAAGCGAACGAGGGCCTCGAATTCATCTTCGGTTTGGGGCTAGAACGGGGACCTCTTGCATGGGATCAAATTACAATAAATGCCCTTCACCCTGGAATATTCGAGCAATATAGTAGTTAATCAAACTTCGATGTATTTTCACTGGGGCAGTTGAGATTCCTGTAAATACCCTTCCATCATGTAATGTATTGGGACGACTAATGTAATACAATTCCACACATCGTTAAGAGAATCTAAAGTGTACATGTTGTCTTACATGCACTTTGCCAACAATTTGGCGCCCACCACGGTATGAACACATGAAGACCACTAAAGCAGTCGCAACTATAGTTGTAGGAACTTCAGCTGGGAACCTCAATCCTCCCTAGAGAGATTCAGAAAAACATCGATGTTTTTTGAAGAACAAACAAACGAAGGAGACCCCCAACCCGCCCGCCCCCTCAAGCGATCATAACCGACCAAGACCTCAAAGTGTACCAAAGAGTAGAAAAAAGCCTTTATGGAAACAGGAAAAGCCTAAAACGAAACACAAAGAATAATGAAAAGAATAAATCATGCCGAAGAGATTGCATGATACGAAGCAATGCAGCAATAACTCGCCAAGAAACGCGAACACCTCTAGCAGCTTATCCAGCAAAAGACCGAACAAGAGCTTCGAAGCAAGACCGCTAAACTGCAAGCGCCATTGCAGTCCATCCACAGAAAGATTCAAGACCTAGAGAATCAACACGAAGACCGTCAACACAGAATCAACTTCGAAAATGGTGAGGAAGAGGATTAGTATAAGGATTGAGAGATCAAGGGTGATTGTCTTCTTTCTGTGATGAGCGTTTGTCAATATGTGTGTGGGTGTCATATATCCAAGGGCAAGTCATGGACTAGGTTTATATGCACCCTGATGTGTGGGCCTAGGGATGGCAACGGGGTTAGCCCCGGCGGGGACCCTGGGAACGTTCTGCGCCCCTGGTTGAAATTAGCCACCCGTCCCCCGTCACCGCACACAGGGACAGTTTGTCCCCGTCCCCATCCCCGACGGGTACCCCATCCCCGAAATTCTCTACCTGCACTTGCAGCGTGAGAAGGCGGAGGCCACCATGGAGGCACGGCAGTACCGGTGGTACGCCGAGGCATGGTTCGCGCACGATGCGGCAGAGGCCGCCGCGTTGCGCGACGCGCTCGACCGATGGGGCTCCTGCGGCTCGGTTTCCCAGCGCCGGACTTGGACCCCGTCGCGGCTCTGATGATGACGCTAATGACAAGTGCGGCGGCAAGCTCAACGTCGTCACGTTGCGCCGCCATGGGAGGTCTGTCACACTCTCGTCTAAGAATGCGGTGGCGACGGTTGTCACAGATCGGGATCCGGAGTTCGCGGCGGCTGAGAAAGGGACGAGTGTGATGAGCTAGGGTTACAATGTAATATAATCGCCTTGTTTGGACTTGGGCCAAGTTTGTCTATTGGGCCTCCAGGATCACTATATTTATGCATGTCAACAACCCCTCCTGGATCCCCAACGGGTACCAGGGACGGGGAGCTAGAGAACGCTCCCAGCCCCGCTTCACCCGACGATGACTTGGTTTGGCCACTAAGCTCACCGTGGGTAGTAGATTTCTTCCAACTCCATAGATGAAATCCTCATCGGGGATCGGGGCCCCATTGCCATCCCTATGTGGGCCGGTGGTTTCCCTTGCGGGATAGGAAGCAAGGTGATTGGGGCAGCAAGGAAGCTTAGGTTAGTCGGATAGAGATGAATTCCTGATAAGATGATAAGATCTACTCTCATATTCTCAAGATTGTAATCTAGATGAGATCTTGCATATTTGCTCTGTGGAAATCAACATGGACGTGTCTGATATAGAGGAAAGCTATATGTCAACCGTGTGATTTCCAAGATTGAACACTCAAAATTTCTCCACCAATCTAAGATTGACATGTCAACTCTCTTCTCCAACTCCGGTTGGCGAGGTTAGGAGTTCGGGGTGGAGATTAGGGTTCAGGGTTGAGGGTGGGGGTTACCTATGTCATCACCAGCCTTAGAGGGTGGTCGGGGAGGCCGGCGGCCCGGCGGTGGCCGCCGTTTGAGGAGGCGAGGTGGCAATAGCTGCCGGCCGCTGGTGGTGGAGGATGGCAGTCGGGCCGGTGCCGGCGGCGAGGGTGTCTTCTCTGCCTTGCTGCGCCGCCTGCCTTGGTTAGCTGGCGATGGGCGGTGGCAGAGAGGCGGCGGGGAGGGGGCGGCACCAGCGGATCTGGCGACAGAGCCGCCGAAAATGCGGTAGGAGGGCGCGGTGGGGGCGATAACAACGAAGTGGAGGCACGCGGGGTCGGCGCAGGAGGTGGCCGCGAGGAATCGAGTTGAAGATGACGCGGGGCGGGGTGGGGGCGGCAAGCAGGTGTGGGGTAGGGTTTCAGGCGGCCGCGCGTGAGCCATCGGATGGGACAACGTGGATGTGCGTGGACCATCGGATTTCGGATGATGGAAAGCTATCCATCACTTAGGGATGGGTGTACAGATTCCTGATATATCATGCACAAATTAATTGCTAAAAACAGAAGACTACAAACAGCAAGCCCAGATAATGCCAAATATGGTGTGCCGTGTAGTTTGGCTAAATTACGCCTAGCTAGTATATAGAATTATTATAGATATTGTATAGATCATAGGGACCCACCCAACCCACGTCTTCTATCTGCTCTCGCCTGCTCTCCTCGTTGCCTCCTCCGCCAGCTTCGTCGGCCGCTCCTCTCCCCTCCCGGCTCCGGCGCACGCCAGGCAAGGCGAGCGGCAGTGACGTGAGCGGACGTGTCTCTTCGGCTCCGGCGCCCACGCAGCGCCCCGTCCTCGTCGACTTCCGATCTACGGCGCGAAGACGACGTTGAAGCGTGTGGAACACAGAGAAGATAGCGGATAATCCATACTACGCTGCAGATAGCGTGTGTGCGAGAGAGAGGGATAACTGGATCTTGGCGTGGCCTGCTGCGGGTGTTTACGTTTTCCCTGCGGCGTCGCCGTCGCCGGCAGCAACAGCGAGCCCGGAGTAAGCCTTCCATTAACAGCCCCCGGAGCTTTTATCTCCAATACCAACACGTGTTCATAATAACGAAAAAAGAACTTTGTTTTCTATCCCTTCCTCCTCAGTTGGATTTCTTAAAAAAAGATTTGATCTTTGGAGGAGGTTTCAGGAAGCCGTTGCCTTTTCTGCATGCATTTGACTTCTTCTCTTAAGCATGTAATCTGTTCGTTCATGTCTGCTGCTTATATATTGCAGATGCGTCGATTGTTTCATCAGTAGGCCTAGATAAAAGGATGGGCTCGCCCTGCCAGCAAGACAACGATGATGATAATTCTCATGCTCGTAAAATAATGAGAACCTCGATCCCAGACCTTCCTGAGGTACGCTATATGCTACAAGGTTCTGATCGTGGAGGCTTGCGTTACATCCTAGCACATTGTGACGTCGCTAGCATTACATCGTAATAAGATGCTTGCTTTTTAGGCTGACCAAATACTGAGCCAGGCCAGCCAGGCAGGCATCTTTAAGTTGCAACCTGCTTCTGCTGCAAATTCCAACGACCGTGATAACATATAATCCCTGATATATGCTCGTGCATGCAGGATTTATGGCGTCACATACATTCACTGATGCCGATGCGTGACGCTGCTCGGGCTGCTTGCCTGTCACGTGCTTTTCTACAGTTTTGGAGATGTTATCCCAACCTCACCTTGACCAAGTATGCGCTTGGCTCGGAACTCAAAGGGAATACTGCCCGCATAATCAACTGTATTATGAGAAACCACTCAGGCGTCGGTGTGAAGATATTGGAGCTTGGAGCATATGAAATCTCCGGTTGCTATTTTGACAGTTGGCTTCAGTTTGCTGTTGCACCTGGGATTGAAAAGCTCAAGGTTACGCTACATAAAAAGTACAACTTCCCGTGCTCTCTTTTTACGGATCTTCAGGTTAGAAACTCAATTAGGGATCTTGAAATTGTCAGTTGTGCCTTTCGTCCCACAACTGAACTCGGCCCCTTCAGAAGCCTGGCAAATCTGATTCTATGTTATGTGCATATCACGTCAGATGAACTAGAGTGCCTGCTTTCCAACTCCCATGCTCTTGAGAAATTAGAGCTCTTCAATTGCAAAGAGATACGTTTCTTGGAGATACCGTGCGTGCTGCAGCAGCTCAGCTGCCTGAGGATTCAAGAATGCAGGAGGCTACAAGTGATAGAAAACAAAGCTCCAAAACTCTCTCGTGTTTACTTCTCTACTCGTAGAAACGCAGAACTTTTACTTGGAGAAGCGACACAAATGAAGAAACTAACTATGTACTGTCCGTATGCTGTCTCCTACGCTTGTGCTGAAATGCTGCCAATTATGCCAAATCTTGAGACTCTTGTCTTAGGTTCAGAGGAGGAGGTGAGTAGCAATGCGTACTTATCACAGTATCATCCATTCCTTTCATATGATTATTAATCTGATGAGGCATATGACATATATTTATTGTGCAGGTAGTCAATACACCAATGCTGCCTACCAAATTCCTCAACCTCAAGCACCTAGAAATTAGTTTGACCTCAGGATGGACCTTTCCCCCATCTTATGATTATTTTTCTCTGGTTTCTTTCCTTGATGCATTTCCTGCCCTGGAGACTTTGTTCTTGGATGTAAGCACTTTTCATTCCATCCTGCGAAGGTACCTGGTCACTGTGGAATTGATTCATCAGTTTCCTTTTTTTTGTCTTTATTTATAGGTATCACAGGAACTTATGGAGCATGAATCGGTTTCGGGAGATCCCTCGCATTTGAGGCAGATTCCTGAACACCACCATTGCTGCCTCAAGAGTGTGGAGATTACAGGGTTCAGCTCTGCCAAGAGCTTGGTTGAGCTAACGTGCTACATTATCAAGAATGCAGTATCACTTGAGTGTCTTACATTGGATACTCTTTGTGGCTCTAGGTGTTCTGACGAAAATTCTAGAAGGTGCGATCCATTTAGCACGTGTTTCCTGAGACAAGCCCGTGGAGCGTTAGTTGCTATCCGGACGTACATTGAAGATAAAGTTCCCTCTACAGTCAAGTTGAGGGTTATGGAACCCTGCAGCCAATGCCATGCTCCAGGAGGTTGTTCGGTGGGACAAGGGCCTTTTTGGTAGGGCTTGACTAATTCTCTAGCTTAAGTGATTCACCTGATTTTCAATGTAAATCTAGAATCAGTCTATAAGTCCGTTTGACAAGTCTAATTTATTCTTAATTTCTGAAATGCCATGTTTGTGCAATTGTTCATTACTATCCCGGGTGCGTTTGGTTAAATGGCCAAGAGTACCTCCAACAGTAACCAAAAACTTTTTTCTGAAATGAGGAGAAACACTAGAGTTGTGTTCCAACCGTTGCCAAACTGGCTGTCAAGCTTTTCGCCACGCCCAAGCTGAGCGGCTAAGAAGGAGCTGTTTGCTTTTGTGCCTTTGACCCCTCTCTTAATCTATGACACGCTGCAGGTCTCCATGGCGCTGCTTTCAGCGGTTTGGATTTATGCCTTAACTGCGACATGCATCATGATTCATGAATTCATTCCGATGCACCGTAGCTCATTTTTTCCGGCCTGACCTCACTCAAGTGAGGCGCCCTTCTTTTTTAGCCGCCGGAGTTCGTGGTGCGGCGAGATGCCATGCGAACCAAACATTAGTACGGAGTTCACCTATGATGATTATATGATTCTAGAAAACGAACACACGATGACCTACAACAGAGCAGAAAGAGAAGGAGGAGGATAAATGATACTAGAAAACAATGTTTTTTGTGGCCGACGATTGCTTATCTTTGTTCTGTTATTAATAGTGCTTCTAGTTAATTTTTAAGTTCCCATCAATCGACAAATGCAGCCCATATAAATCTGTACTATCCCATCAATTGGCAATGTACTTATTTCTTCGAGAACCATATAGGTATGTCATGATTTTAGTCTGCTTGCACCTATTGCTTCATCTAAAAATTAAATACGGAAGAGATCATTTTAACCTGCATGCTTGCTACTTTCAGACTGTACAAGTGGCCAATCTACCGAGACGAAGAGACCAATCTACAGATATATCAAGTTCTAGCAGCTTGCGCATCACAGTAGAGCGTGTTGCATGTCTGATCGCCGGAAGACAAAATAGCTCATCGGAATATGCAGCTTGCGCATCACAGTAGAGCGTGTTGCATGTCTGATCGCCGGAAGACAAAATAGTTCATCGGAATATATAATAGAACAAAATAATTAGGCCACCGAATCCACGTACGGGAGGGGAGGGTCTCACTAGATAACACGTTTAGAACTTATTTGGGGGCAAAAAAGGGTTCCCAAATCTCTGTCTCTACCTAATTTCAAACCAAATAAGGTTTCACGGTTCGGCGTAAGATTTCGGTCCGTCCTGACGAGCAGGACCCACCTGTCAGAGTCTCATAGCCCAGTCCGTCGCCCCTTCCTTCTCTCCCCCCCACCCGACGCGTACCGCAATGGAATCGTCGTTAATCGGATGCCGCCACTTCCTCGGGAGAAATCAGATCTCGGTAGGATCCAAATCCAACCATGAGACAGATGACGAGGCGAATCGGTTGAAGGAGAGACCGTACCGGCTAGGCCCAAATCAACGTTCCCAATACCCATATGCAGACTGGGATCTCAATCAAACACAATGTATCAAGAAAAATAGTATCAAATCGTCATCTAAACTTTGATTATACCAACTCATAATTGGTCCTTGTGGAACTCAAAACACCGAGACGCGCAAGAAAATCAGAAGTAGTACGCCATGGCCAAAATCAAGAATGGAACCGTGGGGTGGCCAAAATCAAGAACGGATCCATGGGGACGAGAGCAGATATATCCATATATCAGAGCACATGCAAGAACAGAACGGATCCATGTGACCAAGAGCAGACACACGCACGTCGGAGCAAACGCAAGAATAGATTAGCTTCCAGACATGGGGAATAAAATACATGAATCAAAGGACGCCGGACGAGACTGTAGGGACGGATGGGAGCCCGACACGGCCTCCTCACTCGCTCGCCCGACGAGGCTGCATCAGGGACGGATGAAGCGCGGCCGCTTCGCTCCGATGGCACACCGTCGCTGGGCCTCCACCGGACGTCTGCTGCTGCTACAGAAGGGACGGACCCAGCGCGTGCGCCCACCGTTGCTCAGATCGCCACAGTCACCTAGAGGGGAAGGGAGTGATTGGGTGGTTAGGGTTTTTTTAGGCCTTTCTTTTATACAATGTGGCGGTGAATTCTGGCCATCTGATCTCCTCATCTGACGGCCAAATGCATCCTAAGACGATGGGCCGCAGTGTTGGGCCGTGGGCCATGACCCAGGGGTGTACAGGTGGAACATACAGCACCTTGAGATCGAATTATTATTATTTTATTTGCATAGTAGTTTATAAAGTTCAAATTAAGTTTTAACCCTCAAAACAAGTTTTGAAATTTAAGGTCTATAAAGTTTCCATCTACCCACACCTAAGTTGATGCTAAAAATTTAATCTTAATTAGAATTTATTATATCTTCGGACTACAGAAACATGCACACGAAACAGACGCTCGGGTCGCATACGAATTCCGTTTTAGATGTTCTATATATCGATAGAAATCTAAAAACACAACTTTCTCAACCCAATTGACACAACCCCTACAATTCTCTTGGAATATAAGAGAATTGTCAAAACAAGATGGCATGAATAATCTGTCAAGTTGACGCGAGAAAGGGCACGCTAAAATAAGCAACCAAATTTTGTACTACCTTTACTTTAGGCTTTATATGTTTCATGGAAAGTTACTTTTGAATTCAACTTACACCACTCCAAAACTAACTAGGAGTCTACAGTAATCGTCAAAACATTGAGATTATTAGATCATAAAAGAGGAATGCTTTTCTTTTGCCAAAGTTTTATGCGTTACCGCCCGCCATGTATTTTCTATATCTATATCACCACATGTTATTATTTTTCTTTGCACACTATAGTCCTCATTGTACATAAAAAAAATTGAAAATACACGTCAACACACTACTTGATCTATGCATACGCACCACACCATAACAAGATTTATCCGTAGCAATGCACGGGCATTTCACTAGTAATATAGAAGTTATTTGGGATTCAAGACTAAATAATATACTTTCACGATTTAAGACTAAATAATATAAAAGTTAGAGTAAAATTCATAGGTGGTAACCAAACTTATGCAGGTGTGTCATCTAGGTACCCAGACTTCCAAAATGCATTTCTAGATACCTAAACTTACTAAGTGTGCCATCTAGGTACCAAGTCTCGTAATTAAAGTTAAACTGCTCGCGTGGCAGGCTGATTGGGCAGTGACATGGCCCCGCACTTCTCTTCCCCGCAGCGCAGGCGCTTTGCTGGCACCCTGCCATGGCCACTTGCCAGCCAAAAGGGCGAGGCCGACCACGCCCTCCCCTCTACTTCCGTCGGGTGGAAACCATCAGCTCCCACAAGCTCGCCTCACTTGCCTCCACCCCCTCGGCCCTATTCTGCTTACCCAGAGCGGCTCGCCCTCGAGCTCTTGCGGGCGTCGCCCGCCATGGCCGCCATGGGTGAGCTCGTGGCAAGCTCATGCTGCCTCGTCCTCGGGCTTCCTTTCGCCCCTCCAACGTGAGCATCGCGATCGCCACACCCCGCTCCACCATTCCCCCAAGATCTCGTCGCCTAATTTCCCTCCAGCGCAGCAAGCCATACGCGCCACTACCGCGGCCATTGCCGATACTACCTCGCAGTGGATGGTCTCCCTTGGTCTGCCCCCGTGTCTCCATTCCTCACCGCCAGATGCGCAACCTTCCCGCGCGACTCGCGCGCCTTGATTCGTCGCAGTTCCCCAACCATCGGCCACGATCCATCATCGCGCCACCGCCTCTCCATGCGCGACAGACGCCACGGCCCGCCTCTCCACATGTGATTGCCACATGCGACAGAGAGTTGACGGTGGCGTGGACGAGAGTGCCGGCGCGGGTGGGAGCTCAGCCAGGGCCAGCGGTCATGGCAGGGCGCCGGCAGAGCGCCTGCACCGCGGGGAAGAGAAGCGAGGGGCCACATCATTGCCCAATCAACCTGCCACGCGAGCAGTTTAACTTTGATTACGAGACTTGGTATCTAGATGGCACACTTAGTAAGTTGGGTATCTAGAAATGCATTGGAAGTCTGGGTACCTAGATGACATAGCTACGCAAGTTTGGTTACCGCCCATGAATTTTACTCTAAAAGTTATACTTATTCAAAGTTTTAAAAGTTTGAATTATAACTTTTTGAAATTGACAACTACTTCGGATCTGGAGGGAGTAATTTCTTGTGATTTCATATGTGACGTCGTACGCATCAGTACGTACCTGCTGATAACTTCTCGCACAACATCTTGTTTTCCTTGTGTGTGCGTCGAACATCTGAAATTAATTGGTAGCCTCAGCATACAACGCTCATTTTCCTCAGGGAACCGGTACAAATTAAAGAAACTTACTTATCACTGCTTTGTTGATTTAGTCCTTCCAACAGTTGGCTCAAGATTTAACGCCTTACTACTCTCTCCCACAGGTCTAGAGACTTTGACCTGGGATATAATTTTCAAATACAACAGGAAGGTTTGGTGTAGCTGCTTATGGCTTCTTGATACTAGGATAACACTCACAACAACAAAGATACGCTGACCGAGCACAAAGTCTGATTCCACACTAGAGTCTGAGCCTTCTGTGACTTGGGGAATCTTGGTCTAACTCCAATGTGTATTGATTGCTCCCAAAGTACACATCTTATGAACAGGCCAGAATCTGATGTCCATGCAAATTTGATGGGACCTTTGCCACACACTCCAGTCAACCTGTATGACTGCAATTTTCCTAGTTATCTGTTTTTTTAACATAAAAAACGAATTCCTAGTTTGCTGTTGGTCTGGAAGCAGGCTATCTAAAGAGAAACGCTGCTGCTCTTTCTTAGTGGTAGTAGGTGTTGGAGGTTGATCTCGACCTGGTCAGAGGACCGGGCGGGATACGTGCCGGGGGCGCACAACCCCATCTTTGGTTGTGGGCCCCAGTCACATGTGCAACAATAAAAAAAAGGGAGGCCGTGCACGCGAACTAGTGTTCGTCGACTCCCACTCTCCCCACACGCCCACCAATTTAGGGTTTGCGCGGAGTGATTGGAAGGCTCACAGCCGCCGCCACTCTCTTCGACCTACTCTGCTCTCACTCGATTCGATCCACACCAACCCGAATGCCGCCGCCGCAACCACTGCCCAAGCCGAGGAGCAGCACCGCCAGGAGGAGGAGGCGCGCCTCGAGGCCGAACGGCGCTGCGCGCAGCCTCCCTCTCCCACGGCCGACGCTGGGAACGAAGGTATACTATCGATCCTCTCTGTTCCTCTTTCTCCCTCTCAAGATCCACTCCATTTCGAAACACTAGAACGCCTACACGGGGTTTGGGACCAAGATCCATTTCTTACAGTAGGGTCGTTGGAATATTGGATTCCTAGTTTACATCCACTGTTCTGTTCCTTGCATCAAGCATGCTTTACCATTGGATTTTGAGCAAAATGAAAGCAGACTTAGTGGACTTCCAATAAGTAAGTATCCAATGGCTCCTCCACTGCCCAAATGTGAACATGACCACAGTTCGTCATAAAAACATGACCACAGTTTGATCTAATTGTACAAGTTGTTTCGAAAATGGTTCTGACCTTTGTTAAGATTTTTCTTATGAATGACCTTTGTTAAGATTAGACCATGTTGTTTTGGACATCACGGGGCTGTAACTGAATAGTTACTAGTGTTTTCTATTCATCACTGATTGCTGCAAACTGATATAGTTTTTTTCCGAATTATTTGGAATCTTTCTGAGATGCAAGGATACATATTCTCTGAGTCCGAGCACAGAGAGCAGAATCTGTGATCCCATCATGGTTACGATCAGTGGTGAATCAAGCATTCGCTGATCGACATGTTACATAGGAGAGCACACACTAAAGTGATGTGATAAGAGGAACCTTTTGAAACTTTTTAATAGCCCAAAGTCTCCGGCTAAAAGGAACTTACGGCTGATCAGATATGACTAGACAAAAGGTGAAGAATACTACAGTCCATGGATGGCCACAGCTGAAGGTACACAAACGTCAAAAAAATGATGGTACACCTTTTATCAGTGGATTCCAAGGCACGTACGAGGTTGTGCCCAATTATGCTGCCCAAACTTCAGATTATGCATTCCTGTCGATGACCAACCATGGTGTAAACTCATGCTTTTATCATGGTGATAGTTCTCTCATAGCAAGACCCAGTGGCAGACGCCCGCAACTTGGTAATTATCCAGTTCACACATAATTTTTCTGGTGATAGATGTGTATCCTACTTGCCTTTGCGCTGACAGAGTGAATCAGCAAAGGAGTTGTGATTGTTTGCGGAGTCAAAGGGTTGCCTTCTTGCATACTTTATGGAGGAACATTTTTTTTTTTTTGAAACGAACCAGACAGGAGAGCTGCCGATTATATTAATAAAGAAGAGAACCCAAGGAAAGGGTACAACAACCAACAAAAAGACTCACAACAGCACTAACAAGAAGGAACAACTCAACTCAAACTAAGACTACCGACTAGCAACTACAACTCACGAGAAAAACAACCGACAGGAAAACAACACGACCACAACAACAAAAGTTAAGCAACCGAAGGAGCCTGAACTAGCTCCAGAGCCTAAAGAAGAGGCAAAAACTCTGCCACAAGGTCCCAAAAGGCATGACCCTTCAAGCGCATTAGCGACTCGAGAAGGTCTGGTGGCACTAGCTCCTTCAAGCAACTTGCACAATCAGTAAACGCAGCATCATTGAGCTTCCCATCCTTCCCCATAAACCCCAAATCTTGTAGCATTTTGCGTTGGGCCAGCCGAACGCTTCGACGGAGAGAAGATTGGTTGTAAGACTTTCGTCGGCGCCTTATTGTTGTTGTCGTCGATGGAGCCAATTGCAGAGAGGCCATTATAGGAGGACAAGCAAGGTCCACGCTAGCCATCTCAGTGTCATCCAAGGTGCAAGTTGTCTCCTCCAAGGCAAGATTTGGCAGTTGGTGTTCTTCAGTAGACGGGGTGTAGCTGTCAGTGGCAACATTGATAAAGGTGGAGTCCTCCAAATGCTTACACATACCCGAGACGGCTTCCTCAACATCAGAAGCATCTTCCACCACGACAACATCCTCAAAAGAGATGTCCACTTGCTCTTGCCACAATTCCTCTGTGTCCCTTGTCGGAAGGGTCACCTCAGGTTGCTCGCAGCCTGCACTGGTCGCGGGCAGGGGATCTTCAACCGCTACCGGTTTATGAGTAGGATCCAATGCTTGTAGGTCCCCCTTGTGTTGTTCCGTCTGCTCCATAGCTGTGGGCAACAAATCCAACTCATTGGCGTCGGGGAGCTCCTCGTGTAGCAAAGGGTCTTGAGTAGATGTGCAAACAGCTTCTAGTGAAGTGAAGAAAGCTGTAGTCGGAGAATGGTGGACCGGGGAGCAAGGACCAAGGAGACCAACCAAAGGGTCCTCGCTAGTCTTCTCAGTGCTCTCTAGATGGCTGGCCACTCGTGCAAGCCACAACTTGATGGTAGAGGCCTCAGCCATGAGTGGACGCATCACCTCATCAAGGTGAGACCAAATAAACTCTTGGAGGTCAGAATGAAGCGAATCCAGCAGTGGCCCAAGTGTAGAAGTAAGTGTGGCTTGTGGAGTAAAAGCAGATGAACTTTGGCCACACGCAGCGCAGGGGCCTCCATTTGAGTGACCCAAAGTCGAAGCGCGTAATACACCACGAGGCCCACATGGTTCAGACATCTCCACGACATTCGCCTGACTTGATGTATGCTGAGAGTGGTGAGTTTGAAATGGAGGCTGATGACAATACGAGGAAACAACAGGAGGCCGAAAACGGCAATTGCGCTCCTTATGCCCAGGACGACGACAACGGATGCAGCGGAAGGAGTTCTGGCAGGAGCTTACTTGATGGTCATTGGCGAGACAACGGTAGCAACGGCCTCGAGCCCATCTCTTGAAGGCGAGACTCCGCTCTGTCTGGAACTTTGACGGCGGTGACGGGTGCATGGCGCCGCTCGAAGGCGAATCCTTAGGTCGATGCTTCTTCAACGAGGACCCCGCACAGGGGGGCAACCAACGAAGCGGGAGTAGCGCGTGGGCGCGCACGTCGCAGGGGACCCGTACGCGCCGCTGCAGCAGTACTCGGCCTCGCCGAACGCGCCGCACGCGCTGCGGCACGCCATGGCGTCCGCGCCCGCGCCGGCAGGGCCCTCGACGCGCAGCTCCGCGGGACAGGGCGCGGGGCGGCACGTCCCGTTGTTGCCGGTCACCGGCGCACTAGGCGCGACGAGCACCGGCACGTTGAAGCCGTCCATGAGGCTGACGTTGTAGGAGTCGTCGGTGCCGGTAACGCCGCCGTCGAGCGTGAACTCGGCGAGGGTGGCCGGCGCCGCGGCGCCGCGGCCGGCGCCCGAGCCGCAGTCAGCCATGGCGCACGCGAAGGCGCCGGAGGCCGGGTCCGTGGCGCAGAGCGTGCGCGCCCAGATGTGGCCGGACCAGGAGGAGGCGACGGTGGCCGTGAGGGACTGGCCTGGCGGCAGCGCGAAGCCCGTGGTGGAGGGCGCCGGGGAGCCTAGGGAGCGGCGATGGAGGAGCTTCACGGCTGTTTGACGCGGCGGATCCGGGATTGAGGCAGCGTTGACTTGCATTTGCTATGGCGCTGGGACATGGCGGCAGCAGGGAGCGCCCAGGCTACCGGCGGCGCCGATGGGTCGATGCCGCCAGTGGTGGTAGGGGCCGCAAGCCCCTCAGGTTGCCATGGCTGCAAATGGCGTGGGTGGCCTTCCCGGTGGGAAAAGGAGGACGAATCAGTGGCTCAAAGGGAGGCGGTTCTGGATCTGTGGGCTGATTTATGGAGGAACATAGTCTTTGTGTGAAACTGAAACTGGCTCAAGGGCTACCCAAAGGTTCATGGTAAAATGCTAAGCATGCCCGTGACGATTGTACCACAATTACCTAACCGAACCTATGGTTTAGCTGTACTGCGCGTATTTTCATTTCACAGTTTATTTTATGCCATCGTTGATATCAAAACTATCTAGTAAGTAGATCGCCCCTATGTCATCGGCCCGAAGGGCCAACTAACGAGACAGCGGCAAGCAAGCGAGACGGCGGCGCAGGCCGGCAGCGCGGGTCGGGCGGCGCGGCCGGCGCCGGCGCGCTGCCTGCGTCTGTGACGTTGGGCGGCGCACGTTATGCGCGGGCGTCGCCTGACCTTGGCGCCGTCTGTCCGTGCCGCTCTCCGGCCAAAGACGGTGGTGGACGATCACAATTCGGGTGATGAAGAAGAGGCTTTGCGTGTGGCCAGATCAGAGATGTCCAAGGTAATTGATCTGGCTATCGCCGCTGGGAACAAGCTGCCATCGGTGCATGGGGTGGAAGTTCCTAGAGGCAAGTTCTGGGCTGCCAGTCCGCGTGACGACTCAGAACCTGAAGAGGAGAGCGAGGATGAGATTTCTACGTCGGACATCATTGCAGAAGCGAAGCTGGCTGGGTTCTCTCTAGAAAATCTTCAACATGCAGAGGATGAACTAAATACCTCGGTACGTTCTTCTGCTCGTGTTCTGTCAAAAAAAAAAAAAAATCATCTCTGCGTTGGTTCAGAACCGTACGCATCCGAAACCTTGGCGCGGCCAGTTGTCTCCTCCTAGAGTCTCTCCTCCTCAAACTCTAGGCGATGCGTTGAATGCCGCAGCCAAAACAGGTTCCTGAACAGGCAAGAATTTTCAGAAAACCGCAAGAAACGGCGTCTCGTCTCCACTATCGGTAACATCCGGTGTCGAGCGGAAAGCCGGCGGTGCTTGATCAGTGCCGACGTTGAAGGCGACAGAGGATTTTCCGGCGTTGATTAAGGGCTGCTCAGTTTCAAAATCAAACCAGGGTACTGAGGGCCGAGACTTGGTGCTTATAGGCCCAAATATGTGGTTTCGGCCCACAAAGGGGCTAGCTTCCTTGTTCTCACGTACAGGTACGAGCAGCCGCGACCCTAGGCGCGTCGTTCGTTCCCCTTGCCACCGTTCTTACGCGGAAGTCCTTCGATCTGCATCACCAATCGTCCCTTTCGTGGACGTGGCTTCCAACCATACAGAGGATATGGTGGCAACGGCCAGCCCCAAGGCCAGCGCGGTTTCCTTGCCGGCCGTGGTCCTTTCGTTGGACGTGGCTTCCAACCATACAGATGCGGATTCCGGGGCGGACGAGGCCGACACGGCCGAGGACGACAAGGTCTTGGTGGTCGGAATTTCGGCCATCAAGGTTATGGTTATAACCATAGGTCCCATGGCGCAGCCTACGGCTTCAACAGGAACCATCAAGGCGCCGGGCAGCAGCCGGGCCTCGGCTTCACCGGTGTTGGTGGTTCTGCCTTTTCGAGTCAGAACCAAGGTCCTGCAGGAAGTCAAGGGCTGGCTGGGCAGGCAGGAGGCCATTCCTTGGCTCCACAGAATAGCCAGGCGTTGCCCACAGGCCGAGCGACGGCGGAAGATTTCAATGGCAGGGCGTTTCTCCCTCAGGGATGCGCTGTCAACTTCATCGAAGGATTTGCAGGGCTTCCTAGAGCAGGTGGATCTTCAATTGGCAATGCAAGCACTCCTGTCAGCAATCTGACAACCACAGGTATGGGAGACATTTCTAAAGGCTTGGGATTGGATACAGGAGTGATGGATGATGGTGCTGCCATGCAAATTGATTTAGATTCATCCTCTCTGGGAGAAGCAAAATGCACAAAAAAAACCTTATTGCTATCGTTGCTTCACAAAGGGTCATACCATATCTGTCTGTACCACAATACTCAGCTGTGATGTTTGTGACAGTGACGAACATGTCGCAAAGGCTTGCCCGTTTTCAAAGGGTGCCAAACCTACAACTATACTATGTGGTTATGCAGTAGGGCCCCGACTGCTGTGCAAGCAGCGATTTGGTGCAAGCATGTAATTAGAGATCTTGGACCGATAGATTTTTATCCAAGGGTATTAGTTCATTTTGCAAACATTTGTCAATAACACCCCCCCCCCCCCCCCCCCCCCCCCCCCCACAACTGAGTAATTCATGTATTCCTGGGCTCGGGTCCCTTCAGTTGCCCACCTCCTATTGAACGGTGAACCTGTTTCGCCGTCCGTGCAGGAAGGACGACTCCGCCGACGAGCGCCCCATCACCGGTTCCACCTCGCCGTGGACGGCCTTCCTCGGTCTGCCCCCGCACCTCCACTCCCGGACGCCGGATTCGGCACATTCACGCGCATCTCACGCGCGCCAAGCGATGGCCGTGGAGATCCTACGCAGATGGCAGCGGCGGCGCGAGTCGTGCGTGCGCGGACGGTGGTGGCCATGCTCGCGCGCGGAGCTCATCTGTGGACTGTGGAGCACAAAGCTCGCACGTGGATGGCGACGCGAGGGGTGGATGGTGGCGCGCGGAGCTCATGCATGGACGGCCGTGGAGCCGAGCCCAATCCCCGACGCAGCATAAGTCTCTGTACTCAAAGTAGCGGCATGGAGGAATCGACCGGCGGCTGAACACATCCTACTTGCATCGTCGGCCTTCCTGCAGGGACGGCGCAGTAGGTTCACCATT
Organism: Paspalum notatum; assembly: GCA_022530915.1. Classification (NCBI taxonomy): domain Eukaryota; kingdom Viridiplantae; phylum Streptophyta; class Magnoliopsida; order Poales; family Poaceae; genus Paspalum; species Paspalum notatum. The sequence continues at coordinate 37,078,048 of CM039685.1, forward strand.
CACGGTGGCAGCAGCGTAACAGGAAGTGGGCAACAGAAGGGACCTAGGCTCAGGAAGACATGAATTACTCAGTTGAGGAAGGTTATTGACAAATGTTTGCAAAAGGAACCAACACTCACGGATGAAAATCTATCAGTCCAAGATCTCTAATTGCATGCTTTCACCAAATCGCTGCTTGCACAGCAGTCGGGCCCATGCAGTAGATGGTCTTGGTTTTTATCATATCCCTTTCAATGGTAAACAGAAAGCAAACCTAGACTCTAAAGATGCTTTGGTAAAGGTTTTAGAGGGCTCTTTAACTGAGGCGCAAGTTACAGTTGAGCTAAAAAGACTTTTACCTGGAAATTTTAAATGGGTTCTAGAGAAAGTTGATAAGAATACTTTTGCCACTACCTTTCCTTCTGAGGCCGATCTACATCGTATGATCCTCTGGGGACCAGTAGAGGCAAAAAATGTTAAAGCGAGGATGGAAATAAGTGAGAAAAAGGATGCAGAGGAGAGGAAATATGAAATTCCTAAATCTTGGATCCAATTTCGTGGTCTGTCAAAAGAATTGAGGGAATTCCCCATCATTTGGGCAATTGGCTCCATTTTGGGAGCTACCCAGAAGGTGGACATGAAGTTCACCAAAGCTAATGGTAGACCTAGGATTCGAGTGGCTGTGTTAAATCCTGATCTTATTCCGGAGTTCATCGATGTAGTAATCGGAGACTATGTTTACGAACTTCAGTTTAGAGTGGAGGAAGGTGGTGAGAATGCTGTACCTTCTCTCCTAGACATGGATTCACAGCCAGAGGATGATGGAACTGGAACCAGAGAGAGAAATTCTAATGAGGAAGAGCAGCAAGGAAACAAGGAAGTTAATACACCCAAGGGCTCTACTGTTTCAAGCGTACCAAACTCTGGTCCAAAATCAACTGGAGTTGGTGCTTCAGTAGCAAAGTTAACTACTGTAATAATCAGCTCAACAGCAGACCGATTGTCTCTCTCAACCCCACAGGATTGGAGGGGACTAAAGCCTGGGTTACATCAACTTTCTGTACTAAAACAAATAACACTCCTGCCAATGTTACTCCTGTAAAGACCTCGCTGCCTGAACAAAATGTCACTCCCACTCGTAAGAGCAATTCTGTTTTGGCTGATGAAGATTCTTTAGATAAGGCGGCAAGGATCAAGGCAAAAAAAAAAAAATCTGGAAGCACCCGCGAACGGTACTATCTCAGAATCTTTCTTGTCTTTCCCTAATGATTCAATTGCTGCTATGTCTAGTGATTTAGGAATTTGTTTGGGCCCTACCGAATCCTGTAGTACCTCCTTTGTGAATGATCTTAAAAAGTTAGAAAAAGAAAGGCTTAGTGTAGATGCTTCAGGAGGTTTTAACAATCCTGTGATCTCGGTAGAAGAGGTTGAAGATGAACTAGATTTTCTACATCTCAACCATTTATGTGGTGGAGTACTGGAAGGGGTTAGTGAGGATGAGGCAAGTGATCTATTTGATTTACATGCCTCTCCCACTGTCAGGATATCTAGTTCCCAGAGAAAGAAAAGAAAAGGGAAGAGAAGGAGTTCGACTTCACTTTAGTTTACAATGAAAGGTATTTTCTGGAATTGTAATGGATTAGGAGACCCAAAAAGTTTAGGTTTTTGTCGGACACCGCTAGTGAAAAAAATTTGGATTTCATTGCCTTATCGGAGACAGGCAAGAGGGACTGCTCTCATAATTTTCTACGCAACCTGTGTGGGGGCAAGGATTTTTTATGGCACTGCAAAGAACCTCAAGGTCGATCCGGTGGTATGTTAGTTGGGGTTAATTTACTCACTTTTGATATTGGAGAAATTGAGGAAGGAGATTTCTTTGTTAAATTTAAATTGCGTAATGAAGAAGATGGTTTCCAATGGCTGCTTGTTTCCGTCTATGGGGCGGGCACAAGATCAGTTTAAAAATGCTTTTCTTTCTGAGTTGGTTCAACTATGTACGAAGGAAACCTTACCTATTCTAATAGGTGCTGACTTTAATATTATACGTTGTTCAGGAGAAAAGAATAATGCGAACTATAATGACAAGTGGCCATTTCTTTTTAATGTTGTAATTGATGCAGTTAATTTAAGAGAATTAGAGCTTTCAGGAAGAAAATATACATGGTCAAATAATCTTTAGGTGCCAACTTTTGAAAAATTGGATAGAATGCTGTCATGCACCGATTGGGAACTCAAGTTCCCTCACACGTATGTCCATGCTCTATCTAGAGAATTTTCTGATCATACCCCTCTTTTACTAAATACAGGACAACGCTCTACGATTAATAATACACCTTTGTTCAAATTTGAACTAGGCTGGCTACATCGTGAGGGCTTCTTTGATCTAGTAAAAGATATTTGGTTGGGTGTGCAAGAAGGTCGTACGCCCCTAGAAAGATGGCAGGCTAAAATCAGACGCCTTCGCCAATATCTGAGGGGGTGGACTAAGAACACAAGTGGTACCTATAAGAAAAATAAGAAATCCCTTCTAGATATGTTAGATAATTTGGATAAAAAAGCTGAAATCTCACCTTTAGACGCCAATGAGTTGAATTTGAAACATGTTTTGAATGAAAGGCTAGCAAATTTGTTAAGAGAAGAAGAATTAAAGTGGTACCAGAGGGCTAAGGTAAAAAATTTGCTAGAAGGAGACGCAAATACTAAATACTTCCACCTAGTGGCTAATGGAAAACACAGGAAAACAAGGATTTTTAAGTTAGAACAAGAGGATGGTATAATACAAGGTGATGCTGAACTCAAACAGTATATCACAAAATATTATCGGAAGTTATTTGGCCCACACGTCAGTACTCCCGCATCTATGGATGAAACACGCCATGATGACATTCCTTAGGTCTCAGAACTTGAAAATAAATCCTAGTCTCTCCTTTCACTGAAGAGGAGGTAAAAATGGTAGTTTTTCAAATGAAACATAACACGGCACCTGGTCCTGATGGGTTTCCAGCAGAGTTCTATCAAACCTTTTGGTTTGTTATTAAAGAGGATCTGATGGCTCTGTTTACAGAATTCCATAAAGGTACCCTGTCACTCCACAGTCTCAATTTTGGAACTATCATCCTCCTCCCAAAAGGCAATGATGTGAAGCAAATTCAGCAATACAGACCAATTTATTTGCTGAACGTGAGCTTCAAAAATCTTTACCAAAGTAGTTACCAATAGGGTCACTTCAGTAGCGGCTCGGGTCATTAAGCCAACACAGACAGCTTTTTTACCGGGGCGTAATATCATGGAGGGAGCAGCCATTTTACATGAAACTATTCATGAATTGCATACAAAGAAACAAAATGGAGTTGTTTTTAAGATAGACTTTGAAAAAGCCTATGATAAAGTTAGATGGGAATTCCTACCGCAAGCTTTGAGAGTGAAAGGCTTTAACTCAACTTGGTGCACCTAGGTGCAAACCTATGTTCAGGGAGGGAATGTAGGAATCAAAGTTAATGACCAATTAGGCTCTTACTTTCAAACGAGAAAGGGCCTTCGACAAGGTGACCCTTTATCCCCAGTATTATTTAATATAGTGGTGGATATGTTGGCCATTATCGTGTCAAGGGCAAAAGCTATTGGTTTGATTAAAGGGGTTGTGCCGCACCTAGTAGATGATGGGTTATCCATTCTACAATATGCAGATGATACTGTTTTATTTTTGGATCATGACTTGGACCAAGCAAAAAGCATGAAACTTCTTCTATGTTTGTTTAAACAACTGTCCGATCTAAAAATCAATTTCCATAAAAGTGAAATCTTCTGCTTTGGGGAAGCAAAAGAATGGGAGAGTCAATACTCTAACCTCTTTGGATGCAGAGTAGGTTCTTACCCCTTCCGCCATCTAGGGATCCCTATGCACTTTAGAAAGCTAAGTAACAAAGATTGGAAGACGATAGAAGAAAGAATAGAAAGAAAGTTCAGCAATTGGAAAGGAAAAAATGCTTTCTTTTGGTGGGAGATTAGTTTTGTTAAACTCGGTGCTTTCGAGTCTACCGATGTTTATGCTTTCTTTTTTTGAGATACCAAGAGGTGTCTTGAAAAAAATAGAATACTTTAGATCTCGCTTCTTTTGGCAATATGACAATCACAAAAAGAAATATAGGCTGATAAGTTGGCCCATTTTATGCCAACCTAAGGAACAAGGTGGTTTGGGAGTTCAAAACATTGATATCCAAAATAAATGCCTCGTGAGTAAATGGCTCTTTAAACTTTGTAATGAAGATGGAATTTGGCAAGATTTTTAGCGGAATAAATATTTGAAAGGAAATTCTTTGAGCCAAGCAGAAAAAAAGCCAAGGGACTCATACTTTTGGAAAAGTCTAATGGGAGTAAAGAACCATTTCCTTAGCCTAGGTCGGTTTAATGGGAACCAGCTTAGGTTCTGGGAAGACATTTGGTTAGATAACCAAGCTCTCAAAGACGTTTACCCAAACTTGTTTACAATTGTAAACATGCAACAGTAGATGAAGTACTCAGAACGAATCCCTATAATGTCTCCTTTAGAAGGGCACTAATAGGGAATAAGTTTAATGAGTGGCGTACCTTGGTTGCACGTATTACTTCTGTTAATCTGCAAGAGGGTAGAGATCAATTTGTGTGGGGTTTGCACAATAAAGGCCATTTCTTTGTTAGTTCAATGTACAAGCATCTTGTTAGCAATTGGTTGAAAGTTTCGCAAGAAATTTGGCATTTGAAAATTCCTTTGAAAGTCAAGATCTTCCTTTGGTTTTTTAAAAGAGGAGTCATCTTGATAAAGGATAACTTAGCTAAAAGAAACCGAAAGGGTAGAAGGAATTGAGAATTTTGTAGTAAGCAAGAAACTATCCAACACATTTTCTTTGAATGTCATTGTGCTAAATTTTTCTGGCGTGCTGTTCGCTGTATTTTCGGTCTCACTCCCCCTAAAAGTATTGGACATTTGCTTAATGTCTGGTCTAAACAAGGTAGGAAACAAATGGTTCAACCCTTGTTAATTGGAGCTGCTGCATTTTGTTGGTCAATTTGGCTCACTAGAAACGAGGTTATTTTTAACAACTGCAAACCGAAATCATTTTTGCAGGTACTATTCAGGGGAAAACACTGGATTCGACTTTGGGCTCAGTTGCAGCGCACTGATGACGAGATAGACGTTATAGTGCAAGCTTGCAAGTCTATAGAGTCGGCGGCTTTAAGCTACTTTGTCTCTCATGGATGGCCTTATATTTTTCGGATTGGTTGTTAAGTTTTATCCTCTTTTCTCGTGTGGTGTGGTTGTAATAATTTTGGTTTGATGTCTCTTCACGAGGTCTGAAGCCGGATATTTTCCATTATCTAAAAAAAAAGAATTGAATTGCATGGCAATCTACGTGCCTGAATTCTTCTGAAAATGGTAAGTTTGAGCTGAGACTTAATTTGGACTGCAGCCTCTGACGGCTAAGGTGCACATTAGTCATGTCTCATGTGCGTTGATAAGGACACTTACATTTAGCATGTGGTTTGATCATGGACGCTTGTCCTACAACGTGCTTAAGTCTGCTAGGAATAATTTGTCTGCCCTGAATGAAGTAATCTCTCACTAGTTTCTGAAGTTTCTACTTGAAAGACTGGTTCAGGTTCAGAGTCAGATTATATCATTTCAGAACTATATGAAATTTTTCTTTTGAAACGAACCAGGCAAAACTTGCCGATTATATTAAAAAAAAAAAAAGGTCCAGACTGGACGGAACAACGAACGACACCGGGCGTGATTTGGTAATACATGGGTTTCTAAGATGGGGAAAATATAGGCACATTATAAATGATGTAGACCAACGAACATTTATAGACCCAATTAAAAAATCATATGCATGCATGCATGCCTTGCTCCAAAAGTCAGTCGATAGACTACTTGATCTCTTGACTATCTTTTTCTTGGAGTCTTAAATCGACACTTGCTGTGTGGTTGGTTGGTAGCTCAGCTGATACAAATGTCTGAATTACTGAATATGAAATTGACTTACATGATGACCAAATCAGTGATGTGTATGCTGAATTTCAGAAGGTGCTCAAATTAACAGTTTAACTATTTGGGTACCTCAGCTGATACAGGTGAGAACTGTGGAATATGAAATTGCCCTTCTCTGAATCAGTGATTTTTTTCCCAAATTTCAGAACGTGGTCAAATTGACAGTTTGTTTACTTTATAGATCACTTAGCACCGTAGTCTGTTGACAAAAGTTCCAGTGTTCGCAAGGACTGTATAAGAATGATCTTGTGTATGGTTTGTTCTTTTGTAAGAAACTTAATGCGCTGGCAACAAGAGTGTGTTTGTCAATCCCTACAATCTTGCATGACATCAGTCCACGTTCTAACCAACCAAAATCTTTCCCGAATTAAAGACTGAAGACTGCGGCTATGTGGACCTCTGAATTTTGACTGATGATTGTTAATTAGTTTATCATGTATGCTCACATTCAATTGGTTAGCAACTGCTGCCTCCATTCTTAAATACTTGTCGTCCCTAGCTCATTTTTAATTAAAATGCGACAAATAAAAAAGAATAGAGGGAGTAATACTTCCCAAGTATGTCATCAATGTATACATAATACATTCATTAACAATACCATCCGTTTGCGTGGTTTGATAGACCGTAGATGTTACCTTGCCTGCACTGCAGGAAAATAGTATTTTTTCGTGGACCAAAAACCCATAAAAATAAGGCAAAATCCACAAAAATATATCATTTTCGTGGACCGGCTCACGAAATTATCTCCCGAATTAAAAACGGACGAAATTACACAATTAATTTCGTGGGCCCCCACGAAAATATATTAATTTCGTCGGCCTGTCCACGAAATTAACCAGTCTCACAAAATTACAGACCCGGAGCAATTAATTTCGTCGGCCTCGCGGGGCCGACGAAATTACGGGCTGTTCGTGGGCCTGTTGAGGCCCACGAAATTACAGCCTCGGGGCTATTAATTTTGTGGGCCTATTACGGCCCACGAAATTACATTAATTTCGTCGGTATGTGTGCACAGGCCGACGAAATTATCGTCAGCCCCACCCCAAAATCAGCACCATTTGAATCACAGAAAATCACATAAAAGCATAGAAAATCACATTCATTCACAGGCAGAAAAATTCAATATGTCCAGATCACAAAATTTCATCACACATCCACATCACATATGTGCACATTCACAGTATAAAGACATAAGTTATACAAAGTCCATGCATACACATCAACCACATAGTCCATATTAATACTCAAAGTCCACATAGTTTCACAAAAGCAAGTTCATCCATGCAATACATAGGTTCATACAAAGTCTATCGATACATGCATACCCAAACAGCGAGGAACAGAGGCAGAGAGGGTTGGCCGGGGTAGGGACAACCATCAAATTCGTGGGCTAGGTACAAAGCCCACGAAATTAAGTTAATTTCCTGAGCCAGGGTGGCCGACGAAAATAATACAACAAGTAATTTCATAGGTTGGGGCTCAAAGCCCACGAAATTAATTTATTTTCGTGAGCCAGGAAGGCCGATGAAAATACGGTTTTTTTCAAATTCTCTTGCCCGTTTGACAATTTCGTCGGCCGTTGCAAAAACCGACGAAAATAATCCTAAATTCGTGGGCCACCACGCCCGGTCCACGAATTTATGCTTATTTTCGTGGGTTTCTCAAGGCCGACGAATTTATCCTCTCAATTTCGTGAGCCGGTCCACGAATTTTTTTTTTGGCCTACGAAAAAATACATTTTTCCTACAGTGCTGAAACTCCAAAGTAACGCACAAGTGAATTCTTCAAGGTAACAACAACCGCGTTCTCAGATGAATTAGAAGATCAATCTAGAGCAGGAAAATGTCACATGCTAATATAATATGATTATTACCTGTGAACTTTAAAAAAGTGCTGGTGCTCAATATGGTTATTGAACTCAACAGCGTCTTTTTTTGTATGCTGATAAGTTGCATCTTGAATTTGCCCTTGCGCTGTCTATCTTCAGGTTTGAATAATTTATCCTGTTTTGGAAAGTTCGGGGACATTCTGGTATATATGAATTTTCACATTATTTGCTTACTTCAATATCTTAGGGTTCGTTTGGTTGGTGGACATGGAGGGATGGAACCGCTCCACTCCTGCGTCCTAGAATGAAATGGCTCTGGTGTGTGTTTGGTTGTAGGATGGAACGGTTCCATTCTCACGTTTGGTTGGAGGAATGTGGTGGATAGGATAACAGAGGCTGTTAGCCACCGTCAAGGTAGGACCCACCTGTCAGTGGGACACTACTTTTTCCCCATCGCGCCGCCGGCCCGATGCCTTGCCTCTCTCATGGGCGGGCGGAGAGGCGACGGCCGGCGGGATCGCGGGGCGGGCGGAGAGGCGACGGCCGGCGGGGCCGCACGGCGGACGGAGAGTCGACGAGGACGGTGCACGGCGGACGGCGGGCCCACGGGAAGAGAAGGGGCGAGGACGAGGGAAGATAGGGAGAGAAAAAGGGATGTTGGCGGCGGCGTGGCGCGGCGGAGAGGCGACGTCCGGCGTGGTGCCGCGACGGGAGGAGGGCGACGGCCGGCGGGGCTGCGCGGCGGGAGGAGAGGCGACGGCTGGCGGGGCGGCGCGGCCAGAGGAGAGGCGACGACCGGGGGGGCGGCGCGGCGGGAGGAGAGGCGACGGCCGGCGGGGCGGCGCGGCGGGAGGAGAGGCGACGGCCGGCGTGGCTGCGCGGCGGGCGGAGAAGCGACCCGCGACCGCCGGCAGGGCCGCGTCGGGAGTGGGTGTGGGAAGAGAAGGGGCGAGGCGTGGGAGAAGCGGAGAGAAACGGGCGTCAACGGGACGAGCGTGTTCTAGAAATTTTGTGGGACGTGCTCGCTCCGGATCTGGGAGGAATATTCCTCTACGGGAATGGCTCCGTTCCGATGTCCATGATCCAAACACCTCTAAACTGGAATAGAATGGCTCCATTCCAAGAAATCCCTCCAACCAAATGGACCCTTAAGGAAACAAAATGACTGACCCTGATTCCACTGCAGATGAATGGTAGGTAATCTAATATAGATATTTAGAGCACTAGTCCATCAACCCGTACTCTCACACGGGTTAGAATTTTAGGAGATAACAGATTTAATCCTTAGTAATATTAAAAATGATTATTTTAATTGAGACGTTTTACGGTGGTTGGAACGGAACCGGAGGGAACCAGGTGGAACCATGCATTTTTTATTTTTTTATGGCCGAATTATGTATTGAAAATTATAAAATTAAAATAATTATTGGTACTAGGCCCACCGTTTTTTGTTCCGAGACTACCTATTTGGTACCGGTTCTGTGGTTCCATCTATTTATAAGCCGTTAGATCTCGCTTGATGAACGGCCCTCATTTTTTCCAACCACCATAAAAGTTGACATTTTAATTTATCTTTTATAATGGCGTTATGGATAGTTTATATGCAAATTTAAAAATTATTTTAATTTATCTTTTATGATGGCACATTGAGCAATTTATATGCAGATTTAAGGCTTATTTTGATTCGTCTTTTATAATGTCATGGTGAGTACTTTATATGTAAATTGAGGAGGATAACTTATTTCATATTTTATAATAGCATGGCATTAGTGGGTTATTTTAATTCGTATTCATAATGGCCTGTTGGGTGATTTTATATAAATTTAGGAGGTTATTTTATTACATATTTTATAATGATTTGGTGGGTAATTTTTATATAAATTTAGGAGGTTATTTTATCTCATCTCTCGTAATGGCGTGGTGGATAACTTTTTACAAAATATAATAGAGTTTAGAGCTGCATGATTGAGGGTCGGATGTTTCTGATTTTTGTGAGAATTTTTAGGATTTATCTTTTTTCCTAACGTGTTTGGTGAGGATTACCGTGGAGGCTCTAAAAGGAGCCTAGAAGAAAATAGTAGTAAAAAAATGCTTTTATGCTTTCATTGCTTTGTAATGTAGATACCATTAGGTGATAACTATTGCAACATACTAGAAATCAAGCGATGGTATGCACAAACTACTAACTAGGTAGTAGTAGACAGAAGCGATCTATAATGTTCTCCCTACTAGCTATCATGCAAAATCATAACAACCAGAAGATATATAGTAGCACAAAACGTGTAAGCATCAAAACTGATCAGGCAATAACTTGAGAGGACGTCTAGAATTGATATCACCATCTATAATGACGATGGACTAATTCATTCCCTGAAGCTAGCTTTAAGATGAGACTGAAACAGTTCATAATCTTCTCGTTGAATAAACAAAAAAAGAAAGAAAAAAGGTCAAGAAAAAGTTTCGCATAGCAGCCCATGCATGCGAATTGTAAAGCAAATGAAAACAACTCAAGAGCGCAACCTGGCCAAGTGGCAGCACCGTTGCACCCCCAACTCAAACACAGGTTGTGCAATTGGCACAGTGGGTTGGTGATTAATCATATGGACTTATATGAGCAAAATGAAAGCAGACTTTGTGGAATTTCAATCAGTAAGTATCCAATGGCGGCTCTTCACTGCCAAAGTGTGAACATGACGACAGTATGGAGATGCTAGAAAGCCAATATTATACTACATCAAACGTGCATTTAGTTTGATCTAATTGTACCAAAGTTGTTTCCAACATGGTGCTTACCTTTGTCATTAATATATGACATTTTTAGTGTAATTACACTAAAATAATATGTTACATATTAATGACCGGAGGGAGTACGTTGTTTTGAACATTATGGGGGCGGTAACTGTGACTGTTGTTTTATATTCATCACTGATTGCTGTAACCTGATCTAGTTTCTTTTTCGAATTATTTGGAATCTCTAAGAGATGTAAGGACACTGGACACATATTGTCAGCACACAGTAGAATCTGAATGAAACAAAAAATTCAGCTAAAATTCTTGTGATCCCATCATGGTCATGATCAGAGCCTCAGAGGTGAATCTAAATTTGCCAGTCGACATGTTATATAGGAGAGCACATACTAAAGTGGTGTGATAAGGGATACCTTTTGAAACTTTGTAATGACCTTAAGTCTCCGGCTAAGAGGAACTTATGGCTGATCAGATCTGACTAGACCAAAGTGAAGAGAACAACAGTTGATGGATGGTCACAGCTGAAGGCACAAAAACGTCAAGGCAACAAGTACGAGACGAGGTTCTTCCAAATTCCAAACGTCAAATATCCTGCCCACACTCCAGACAGTTCTCTCACAGAAAGAACAAGTAGCACACCGCAACTTGGTACTTATCCAGTTCACACATAAAACTTCTCACTGAAAGTGATTGTTGCCTACTTGCCTTTGAGCTGGTAGCTAGAGTGAATCTGCAAGTGATTGTTGCTGAGTCAAAGGGTTGCCTTCTTGCATAGCCTATGGATAATGGAGGAACAGACGAACAGTGTTTTTTGTGGAAGTGGCTCAATGGCTGATTGGCTGGTCAAAGGCTCATGGTAAAATGCTAAGCATGTCCTTGACGATCGTACCACGATTGCCTAACCTAATCGATGGTTTTGCTGCACTTCGTCTCTTCATTTCACAGATTACTTTGTTCCATCGTTGATATCAAAACTAAGTAGTAGAGTTGAATTGTGTGGCTGTCTACGTGCTGAAATTTTCTTTCTGAAAACGGTTAGTTTAAGCTGAGACTAGATCACTGGACTGCAGTCTCTAATGGCTAAGGTGCACATTAGTCATGTGCGTAACTAATGTAACCACGATCTAAACACATGATAATTGTAAGGCACATTAATCATGTGACGCAGGGTGGATCACAATAATCCAAAGTCCAATTGGACTCAACCATATGGACCGCGTGGACCAAATGTCCATGGATCTGGATATCCATTCTCTTAAGATCCAATTAACACTTAACTAATCTGGGTCCCAAAGTTGAAACCCAAATATCCATTGGTCTTCTCTGGACTTTTTTTTTTTGACGAACTCTTCGCTGGATCTTCGCTCCTAGCTATGCCTATTCTGCCTTATACAAATTTGACTGGATCGATCGGAGGTGGTGGTGGTGCTGAGGCTGCCGCCGCTCCCTCGGCGGCGAGGTATTCCAGCGCCATTGTCGTGTCGCTCATGAGCGCGCGAGCGGATGCCTTGTCCTGCAGGCACATGGCGGCCATGGCGACGGCCTGCTTGAGGTCCCTCTCCGGGAAGTCCAATGGCCGGAAGTTCTCCGTGGCCGCCCTTCCCCAGCAGGCACTCCGCCCGGAAGTTGTCCGTGGCCGCTGAGAGCTCGCCGTAAGTGAACGCGCGAGCCTGCTGCTGCTATGCGACGACGACGACGTTGCTGCTCGCCGCTGCGTCTCCGCCTTCGCCTGCAGCTGCAGCATCGATAGATGCAATGCATTAATCGATGGGATCGAACGGGCATGCATTATTTACCGAGGCCATATCCTGTGCAATTGGTAATACAGTGCAATCGCGCAATCAACGAAACTGTCCGATCTAAATCCAATGGGAAAAAGTATACATAATCCCTAACCTTTGGGCAGTGGTCTACTTCATCCCCTGAACTTCAAACCAGATATTTAACTCCTTAAACTTTGCAAAACCGGATAAAACACACCGTAAGGCGGTTTTAAGGGTGGTTTTGCTATATTGGCACGAAAAAAAATATACATAACACCCCAACCTTTGGGTAGTGGTCTGCTTCACCCCCAGAACTTCAAAACAGAATATTTAACTCTTTTAAAGTTCGCAAAACTAGATAAAATACCCCTAGGGTGGTTTTACTACAGTGGCACGCCAGGACCCACATGTCAGTCCCCTCTCATTTTCTTCTCTCCCGTTTTGCTCCCCTCCTCCTCTACGGTTTAGCAACCGCCACATCCCATCTGCTTCGTGGTCGGGTGCCGCTGCGCCTCCACCTCGCTTGTGACCGGGCGCCAAAGCGCCCCCGCCTCCCATGCGACTGTCGCGGTCCCTGCTCCGCGTGCCACCCGCTCACCGCGGCCTCTGCACTACGGCCGTGAGCAAGACGGAGGCACAGCGGCGCTCGACCTCGAAGGAGATGGGGTGCGGCGGCCGTGAGACCGTGGAGGAGGAGGGGAGCAGAACGGAGAGAAGAAGAGGAGAGGGGACTAACATGTGGGCCCCACACTACGTGTCACCTGATATGTGGGCCATAGCGTGCCACTGTAGTAAAACCTCCATCAAAACTGCCCAACTGGGTGTTTTATCTGGTTTTTACAAGCTTCACGGGGTTAAATATCTAGTTTTGAAGTTTAGGGAGTGAAGTAGACTATTGTCCAAAGATTGGGAGTTATGTATACTTTTTTCCATGTCAGTGTAGCAAAACCACTCTCAAAACCTCTCTAAGGGTTGTTTTAACCGGTTTTGCAAACTTTAGGGGGTTAAATATCCGGTTTTAAAGATTAGGGGGTGAAGTAGACCACCACCCAAAGTTTGGGGGGTTATGTATACTTTTTCCAAATCCAATGCCGCTGCCTTTTTGCACTTAAACACCCATCTTACCGTCAATCTTTTCTTTAAATACTTGCTAAACACCCCTGATGAATCGGAATCGCTAACTCGTAGCTCCAAAACTCTACTAAGCTTCTGTTCGCTCGAGTTCTCTTGTTCCATACGCCAATCACAGTTCTCTTGTTCAAATGTCAGTGCTCCTACAACCGATTGCGTAATAAGCATTAACGAGTGTATTAACGAATGATTTGAAAATGAATGTCAGTGCTCCTACAACCAATTGAAAAATGGATTTTTTTGGACTGACCTCCACTGGATATGGATCACAATCCAATCTCAGTTCTCGTGCGTTGATTGAGTACACTTACATTTATCATGTGTTTTGATCATGGACGCTTGTATTCTACAACATGCTTAACACTGCTAGGAATAATATGTCTACCCTGAATGATGTAATCTCTGCTTGGTTTCTGAATTTTCTACTTGAATTACCAGTTCAAGTTCAGATTATACAGTTTCAGAGCTATATGAGAAATGATTTGGTAATACATGGGCTTTTAAGATGGGGGAAAATGGAGACAATTTATAAATGATCTAGACCAACGAACATATACTGACAAAAAAAATCATATGCAAGCATCCGTGTTGCTCCAAAAGTCAATCAATAGAGTACCTGATCTTTTGACTATCTTTTCTTGAAGTCTTGAATCAGCACTTACTGTGTGGTTGACTGGTAGCTCAGCTGATACAAATGACAGAGTTATATGGAATATAAAATATCTGATGATCAAATCAGTGATGCGTTTGCTGAATTTCAGAACGTGCTCAAATTAACAGTTTAATTTTTTTGGTTACCTCTGCTGATACAGGTCCTAACAGTGGCATATGGAATTGTCCTCTGAATAAATGACCCTTTTGCCAAATTTCAGAACGTGCTCATATTGACAGTTTGATTATTGTATAGATCACTTAGCACAGTTTCAAGATTCATTGTTCACGAGGACCACTAGTTTATAGCATGAGATCAATATAAGAATGATATTGTTCGCGATTTGTTCTTTTGTAAGACACTTCGTATGTTGGCAACGAGAGAGTGTTTTGTCAATCGCTATAATGTTGCATGACATCAGTCAACGTTCCAATCTACAAAATCTTACCCAAATTAAAGACTGAGAAGACTACCGCTACGGACCTCTCACTACTGCAGATTTGCTAATATAAGACACACTTATTGTTGGGGACACAAATCCCGACGCCCCCGAAGGCCAAAGGCCGAAGACGAAGGTACAAGGACGAAGGTCCGAAGCAAGAGACGAAGGCCCGAGGCTAAAAGCGAAGGTCCAAGGCCGGAGACGAAGATCCAAAGCAAGAGACGAAGGCCCAAGGCTAAAAACAAAGGTCCAAGGCCGGAGACGAAGGTCCGAAGCCAGAGACGAAGGCCCAAGGCTAAAAGCGAAGGTCCAAGGCCGAAGACGAAGGTCCGAAGCAAGAGACGAAGGCCCAAGGCTAAAGGCGAAGGTTTTGGGCCATACGTCTTCGTTCGGGCGTTGCCGATGCGCTGTAAAGTGTCTCTGTGAAGTGACTGATTTACCCCCCGAATATTCCCCGAATGTGTTAGGTAGGAAGGGCAAATCAGTCTTTGTACTTTGAGGTGGTTCACTTCCCTATAAAAAGGGACACCCCGTACCTGTAAAGACGGTTGGAATCCTAAGGAATACAAGTTTTTTACAATTTAATCCCAGTTTCCAGCATTTACTTTCGAGTCCTTCGTTTCTGTGGGTTCTGATTCTTCGGAGCCAACAGTTCGCGCCCACCGTTTAAGCTCGTCCCACTGGCGAGTCCTGAAGATGCAAATCTTCGACGGTTCCAGTCCTTCGACCGCCTCGCCCATGGCGGCGGCCGAAACTGGAAGCACACCTCCGTTGGGAGGCGCTCCGCCCAGAATGCCGCAGACAGGAGTCGATCCGCGAGACACCCCCTCCCCCCCCCCCCCCCCCCGCGGCTCAGGGCTCAACGGCCAAAGACGACGAAGCCAGGCTGAGAGCTGCGGCCCTCGCCTCGGCGTCAAAAGCAAAGGCCACCGCTCAGGCCACCACCTCCTCTCAAGAAGAGCAAGAAGAGGAGCGGCTTCGACAGCTGTAGCAGCAGTTGGAGGCCGCCCAGCTCAGAAAGAAGGAATTGGAGGAGAGGGCCCGTAAACGGTCTCGCCTCGAAGCCGTCAGAGCCCAGATAAAGCAAGCTAAGCAGTCAATGGCCTTGATCTACACAGAGCTCGAAGATCTTGAGTCTGCCGAAGGCTTATCAAATACTTCCGCCGACCGCAATGGTCCGCAACCCAAAGCTCCCTTAAACCCTTAGTTCGACCTGCCCATCTCCCTAGAACACAACCACGACCAAATCCATAACCCCCCGCCAAACTACAATGATCCTCCACCTCCCCTCAACCGAAACCAAATTGCCTCCTTCGACCCCCAATCCCCGCTTTCCATCGAGCTACAACTTCACCCATGGCCCGCTACTTATAAACCAGCCGTCGCACTACCACACTTCGATGGCACCTCCGATCGAAAGAAGTTCCTCATGAGCTATGAGGCCGCCATCGCTTCTGCCAGAGGCGACGAAGCAGTCCTAACCAAGGCATTTGTCATCGCCGCCGAAGGCATCGCTCAAACCTGGTTTTCTTCGCTCATTCCATTCTCTATCACGTCTTGGTCCCCCCGTGCATGACCAGTGTCGGTTTGGTTCGATTCCTTTTCCCGGCCGAGCGCCACACCCTTATGTCATTTTCCCTACCACTAACATGTGGGCCAAGCTAGATGCTACTACCCCTCACCGTCCTCCTCACCGCCCATTTTCATCGTCCCCTTATCCATCCCACTAACGTGTGGGCCCAACTTGACACTGTTACACATTACCCGACACCGTCACATCCTCTCCTCCCCCTCACTCGGTCCAGCCCACCAAGACCGCAAGCGAGCTCGTTGAGCTAAGATAAGATCATGCCACTACTATGTTTCACTTAGAAAATCCTATAGCTTGAAGCGTATGTCGCTCATATCTTGTCCCGCCTCCGTTGCCATGCCAACAACAGCCTCCTTCAGGTAAGCCCCGCTAATTCCCACCTTCAACCGAATAGATCTAGGTGGCAATGCCTTTTCATTGACCACACCTAGGAGTGAAAGGTCCAAGCCGCCTCCCTCTTCGCCTTCCACCAGGCCTTCAGGGACAATTAGCCTAAGGATTATCTAGGTGGGAAGGCGTCGCTGAGATGCTTGAGTCACTATCGAGTCACCCAAGGGGAGGTGACACGGGGGCCAAAAGCCCCAACTCTCTATAATATAATTGGTAGTTACCAGGAAAAACCTATTTTTTTTGTGGGCCAAAAACCCACGAAAATACGCTAAAACTTACAAAAATCACATGCATCTGACTCCACTCTCAAGCTGTCCAAAATACGTGGACAATTCCGGAACGGCGAAGCTCACAAGTCAATGTGAGGTTCGTCGTTCCCGAACGGGTGACGCCTATGGTTCACTACTGTTTGGCGAGAAAACCTACGCTCTAAACTTGAAAATCAAAAACAAAATGACTTCAAAATAAAGTGCAAAGAAGTAACACATAATAAGGAAGATGATACATATAAAGCATGAAAACATTAGTTAAACATCTCATTACAGATTACTCGTGAAAACATTAGTTAAACATCTCACTATAGATTACTCATGAAAATATCAACATAAAGATAAACAATCCTTGTCATATGTATCATGAAAACATCAGTTAAAACAACAATTAATACTACCTAATGAGACACAACCCTAGTCATTAATAACTAATTGCAATTAATCAATAATCTAAGCATAAAAAAGACAAGCATGTTGGAATTAATGATTAACAAGTTTCGTCGGTTGTTAATGATGCCGACGAAATTAAACTTAAAGTACTATAAACATGCAAAGATGACGAAGTTAGGTACAATATAAAAAGACAGAAGAAGATGAATCAACCTTGTTGTTCACGGTCTGGGCACAAAGGGAGCACCCACGAGGGAGCACAGGTGAGGGCGCCGGGTGGAGGCACAGGGTTGGCAGCTCTGGCCCGGCCGGGGAGGAGGCGTGGCGGCGTTGGCCGAGGATGGGGAGACGGCTGTCGGCGCAAGGTCGAGCGCTGGGCAGTGCCTACCGGAGTCGAGGGGGGCGTCGGGCAGCACCTACCGGAGTCGGGGACCTCACGGGCAGCGCCGGGCCGGGGAGCTGGCGGGCAGCTCTAGGCCTGGGAGTCTGCGGGCGGCGGCAACCTTGGCAGGGAGGCGGCCGGCGGCGTGGGGCCGGGCTGACAAGCGGTGTCTGGCCCCGCGAACAGGGAGGCAGCAGGCGGTGATGCGGACCGGGGCGGCGAGGGCCGTGGACGCCTGCGGCCACGCTGGGACGGGGAGGAGGCCGGCGGTGACGCAGATGGGGCCGGGAGGGCCAAGGACGCCGGCGCGGCGCAGGGATAGGGAGGCGACTGGCGGCGACGCGGACAGAGAGGCGGCCGGCGGCGACGCGGACTGTGGCGGGGACGGCAGGGGACCCCGGCGGCGGTGGGGCAGAGAGGCGGCCGGCGGCGGCAGTGTGCGTGCGAGTGTGCGGTGTGTGTGTGTGTGGATAGGATTCACGGGCTTGGGGTATGGGCCCCCACGAAATTAATGTAATTTCGTCGGCCTGGGTCAGCCCACGAAATTACAACCAATTTTCAAATTCCCCCCGCGTGTACGTAATTTCGTCGGCCTGAGAAAAAGCCCACGAAATTAATATTATTTCGTCGGCTCTGCATGCGGACCGACGAATTTATACTCCAATTTCGTCGGTTTACTTGGACGACGAAGTTAGTGGCCATGATTTCGACTCACGAAATTAATTCGGCCCACGAAAAAATACATTTTTTCTGTAGTGTAAGTGTTTTTACTTGTCATAAAAATCATATGGTAATTAACGAGTACTCTCCGTCCTAAATTGCAAGGGTTTTAGGTTTCTACTAGATTCATTCATTTTCTCCATGCATGTATGTTCAATAGGCATATAGATTCATCAACATCTATGTGGACAAATAAAAAAAGGAGTAGAACCCCATAATTTGGGATGGAGAGAGTATTGCAAGAGAGATGGAGTACAGCCTGATGTAACTTCAAAATGAAGAAACGATAAAGAAACGATATGCACAAGCAAATTGAGCTCAACTGTTCAAGACAAAAACACCATTAATTGATCATGGACTAGTAGTAGTCCATCTCCCTGTAGCGTTGATTCCCGTTCAAGATGTCTGAAACGAACACACTAGTAGCAGCCCTTGCAAAGCAAATCGAAAGGGACCCACGAGCAACAACCATATCAAGCGGCCCCACTACGGTGGGACCATCCGGGCTACACGTATTCCGTCCGGCCCGTCTTTTGGACGGAAAAAAATGTAGTAGCTCGCTATCTACCAAACCCCTCGTCGTCTTGTCGTCTCCCTCCTCGTCCTTTATAAATAGACCAGGATGGTGGCAATGGCGTCTCCACCGCGGAGTTCGCTGTCGCTTGCCTAGTACTTCCCACATCGAGCAAAGCTACTCCGCTTGCCACCGTTCACTAGCCTAGTAGCCTTCTTGCTTTTCTTTGCGAGTCTTGCAAACTAAACCAACTGACCATTAATTCAATGGGGAGGCAGCCGTGCTGCGACAAGGTGGGGCTGAAGAAGGGGCCATGGACGGCGGAGGAGGACCAGAAGCTCGTCAGCTTCCTCCTCACCCACGGCCAGTGCTGCTGGCGCGCCGTGCCCAAGCTCGCCGGTGCGTGGCCATCCACCGCGCTCCTTTGCCTGATAAATCCGTTCGTCGTCCATGAATGCACGCCATGATCTGAACTCACTCGCGCTTGTGCTCTTTGAATGGCACAGGGTTGCTGCGGTGTGGGAAGAGCTGCCGGCTCCGGTGGACCAACTACCTGCGGCCGGACCTGAAGCGCGGCCTCCTGTCGGCGGAGGAGGAGAGGACGGTGATCGAGCTGCACGCGGCGCTGGGCAACCGGTGGTCCAAGATCGCGTCGCGCCTGCCGGGGAGGACGGACAACGAGATCAAGAACCACTGGAACACGCACATCAAGAAGAAGCTCAGGAAGATGGGCATCGACCCCGTCACCCACGGGCCCCTCGTCCAGTCCGCTCCTCCGCCTCCGACTCTGCAGGAGCAGGACACCAGCGGATCGCCGGAGGAGGAGGACAATAAGAGCACCGGAACCGGACACGAGATGTTCTGTACCGACGAGGTGCCCATGGCGGACCTCCTTGACGACATCGTCTTGCCAAGCGACGTCGTCGTCGGCGCGCCAGAGCCACCCGCGGCGGCCAATAGCAGCGGCATCATCGCAACCACGGCTTATTCTCCCGACGGCGACGAGTGTTGGTCGTCGTCCTCCTCGTCCCCGTCGTCTTACTCGGCCTCGGCGGCAGCGTCGAGCGGCGGCGGCAGCATCGTCGTTGACGGCGACGACTGGCCGGAGTGGCCGCAGATGATGGAGTGGCCTGAGTCGTCCATGTGGCTGGTGGACGACGTGGTGACGGGCCCGAGCCCGACGCCGTGGGATCTCGAGGATCCATTCGTCACGTACCAGAGGATGGATCTGTTGGATCACCACCAAGCGACATGGAACAGCAGCGGCGTGGAGCTCTTCTGATGAGCTATTCTTTTTTCTTTTCTTTTCTCTAGCTAAAATTTCATCGCCAAGCGTGAGTGCGTGCGTGCTATGATGATGCTCCTTATACAAAAAAAAAATATGGTTACCATTATTCAGCAATCAGCACAGTCGTCGTTGAAAATAAGTTGCACTTGCACCCACTTTAATTTCTTGTTTATTCTAAAGAAAACTTTGGCTACCACTTGCAAAGAATGAAACGGTACGTAGTAGGAAATCGTTGCGAGCCTCGTAGTGCCGTTGGGCGTGCGCACGTACGCTAGGGCTGTTGCCTGCATCATGCATTTATAAGTTGGTGCTGCACTTTATGGGTCATATTCGCACATTTGAATGTTTGATTTCTGCGAAGACGTTACCATGCATAATACCTAGGTGATATCCGCGTGCGTTGCTGCGGAAATTTTTAAACTATCTTTTTAAGTGAAATTTAAAGGTAGAAATATTAATGTGGTTGTACGAACATTTTTCAAAAGACATTATATACTTGATAGCATGTTCATCATGGCTGAAAGAGATCGATTAGATGATTGATTAATCGTGTGTTTGTAATTTGTATCTTGGCTACAGAAATTTTGTAATGTGGCATTCGTACGAACTCATAGCTGCATGTATAGATGTTATTGTTAGTCATAGATCGAAAAATCGATATAAAAGACATCAACAGGAGAACATAGTGGATGGCGATATAGTTTCTATCTTAGTGGACTCATGGATGACGTGGATAACTGACATGTGTCGATAGAAATAGAGTTAATGACATTTAGTGGGCTTCACTTATATAGATAGATTATATAAATAGATAGATAGATTTTCCATCGAGTTATCTTCCGTTCCCATGATGTCATATTGTCACCCTTACTCTCAAGTGCATCCATTCCAGTGCGTGTCAAGAGGATAATAATGACACTTTTAACCACGGCAAGCATACTACATGCACCTTATTCAACCATGTGAGCGACTTCCCGTTTCAAACTTTTTTCTTCATTCAGTGCCGTTCTATGCATGTCACTGTAAATGCACGAAAATTCATGGCGATTGGAAGTGGATGTAAGCGTTGATATATATTCAAATATCTTACTATTACTAACTGATTTTTTAGAACATGTACGTTAATCCTCACAAAACACTAGAAAAAAAATTACTAAATTGCACAATTTTGTTGTTATACAATAAAGAGTCTAAATTTTCACGTTGTCACTACAGAAAAATAGTATTTTTTTCGTGCGCCAACTTATTAAGCAAATTAAATTCGTGAGCCTGGGAGACCGACGAAAATAGGGTTAATTTCGTCGGCCTCTCGCTACGGCCGACAAAATTAACCAATGTAAATTCGTGGGCCCCGGAAGCTGACGAAATTAACCCTATTTTCTCGGCCCTCCAGCTGGACCGACGAAATTACCCGCGCGCCTCAGTATTTTAAAATTTTCTGTAATTTCGTGGGCTTAGGGTGGCCGACGAAATTAGTGTAATTTCGTGGGCTTCACCCTCTGGCCCACGAAATTACAGGCCCATACCCTAATCCCGCAGCCCTCTCTCTCCAACACACGCACACATAACACACGCACACCCCGCGCCCCTGCACGCGCCGCCGCCACCCTGCACACGCCGCCGCCGGCCGCCTCCGCGCCCCTGCACGGGCCGCCGCCGGCCGCCCCGCCGCCCCTGCACACGCCCCGGTGCTGCGGCCGACTGGCAGGCCGTCCCCGCGGGGGCCGCCGGCCGCCTCCCCGCCCCGGCGCGGCCCGGATCCACACCCCGGCGCCGCCGCCTCTGCACACGCCGGCGGGGGCTGCGTTGCCGCCGGCCGCCTCTCAGCCCCGGTGCTGCCTCGACCGCGCCCCTGCGCTGCCGCTAGCCGTCGCCCTCTTGTGGTGCTCCTGTGCGCGTGGTGCCGCCGGCCCCTGCGTGTGGCGTCGCCTGCGCTTTCACCGCTGCGCCGGGCTCCTGCGCGACGCGACGCAGTCGACCGCCAACGAGGAGGTTAATTCGTCGTGCTCTATCTTTTTATAGCACATCTAATTTCATCGGCTTTGCATGTTTAGTGTACTTTATGTTTAATTTCATGGGTCTCGTTGACAGCCGACGAAATTGTGAATAATTTGTGAATAAAGTAATGGTCAATTGCAATTAGTGATTAATATGAATAGGGTAATGGTTCATGCTTAGATACACTATGGTTCATGCTAATGTTCATGCTTAATAAATTAATGGTTGATGCTTATGTTCATTCTTAATAAATTAATGGTTTATGCTTATGTTGATATTTTTATGAGAAATATATAATGACATGAGGGTATATATGCATCATCTCGCTTATGGTTTCATTTTTTGCACTTTAATTCCAAGTTTAGAGTGTAGATTTTCTCGCCAAACAATAGTGAAGTATAGGCGTCACCCGTTCGGGAATGACGAACCTCACATTGACTTGTGAGGTTCGCCATTCCGGAATTGTCCACGTATTTTGGACAGCCTGAGAGTGGAGGCAGATGCATGTGATTTGTGACTCATGGCTTATGATTGGAGAGAAATTTCGGTTGTGTAACCCCTTTGTTCTCCAACACACCATGATCAGACGCGTGTTTGGAGAACAGCGGGGTTATGCTGCCGAAATTTCGCTTCAATCGCAGGCCAAGTCACAAACCACATACATCGGACTCCACTCTTTGGTGGGTTTAGGACCTTTTCCTAATAGGGAGTTCATTGTCACCTAAGCCACGGTCGTTGATATACTATTTTCTTTGTTTAGCCTTTTGAAATGGATGGTGATCGGAAGGCGATGTTCGATGGATGAAGGAAGGATGAGACACACTCAAAAGAATGGCAAGCTGTAACAAAGGCTTTCCTTGACCACGCATTCGCAGTAGAACCTGGTCTCGTAGTCCTGTGTCCTTGCAGTAAGCGTGAGAACAAGTGGTTATGGGCAAAGGAAGACATCGAGGAACACCTGTGCATAAGGGGGTTTATGCCCAATTATCTTGTGTGGCGAGCGCATGGAGAGCGTGGTGAACGCGTTGATCAGGGGGTGGACCTTCATGAGGATCATGATATGATGGATGAAATGCTGAATGATCTTTGTATGGGGGTTGATAGGACCGCGGAGGGCCCGGGCCAGCTTTCACTTGAGGTCGAGGAATTCTGCCGGTTTCTTGATGCATCAGATGAGAGGTTGCATGACTATACACAGTCGACACTATTTCAGATTTTGACAACACTTATGTCGATAAAGTCGAAGCACAACATTTCAAATACTGCTTACAACGACATTGTAAAACTGTTTGACGACATTCTCCCAGAAAATCACGAGAGAAGGCTAGTCAGGCAACACAAATGGTAGAGCGGCTGACAAACATGACAGCCTACATGACTTTTTACCTACAGGCAGTTTGTTTATCAAAACACGTTTCAATTTGGGTTGTTATGCTGCGAATCTAACATTTGATCCATTTGTAGGATATCACAGCTCGATTGGGACCCGACGTGAACTTGCCACCCTTTTGCCCTCCTCAAATGTCTCCGCAGCAGGTAAAGTTGACTAATCTCTTCACCAATTCCATATTAAGCAACTCTTATGAAATTATTCTGAATGATTTTTGCTCTCATAATTAACTTATGCAGGTGTCGACAGGGTGGGTGCTACCACCCCAGGGCTCGCAACCACCTCCAGGGTAGACGATGGTACCACAGGGCTCCTAGCCACCTCCAGGGTGGACGATGGTACCGCAGGGCTCCCAGACACCTCCGGGGTGGATGGCACCGCAGGGCTCTCAACCAGCTTCGGGGTGGATGGCACCGCAGAGCTCTCAGCCACCTCCCAGTTAGCCACCTCTGGGATGGATGACACCCCAAGGCTCCCAACCACCTTCGGGGTGGATGCCAGATGTTGCACCACACTTCAACCCGTGGATGCAATCACCTCTTCAGCAATATGGATCACAAGTATATATATAAAAGTAGGCAAACTTAGCAGAAGTTAGTGAAACTTAGCAAATTTAGATGATCTTAGCATAATTTAGCGAAACCCAGCTATACTTAGCAAAATCTAGCTAAAGTAGCCAAACTTAACAAAACCTCGCAAAATCTAGCTACCCTAGGCCAACTTAGAAAAATCTAGCAAGTTTCAGCTAAACCTAGCCAAAATCTATCTACACTAAGCGGTTTGAGTTTATTTCGTAGGGTTCGGCCTCACGCCCTCGTGGCCCAACTCCAGATGCGGAAGGGAATGATGACTTAACGGGTTCTGGAGGAGCGAGCGGCCACAACTATCAAAGTCCGCAGGAGTAAGCTGTGTGGCGCTGCATGGGTACGCATGGATGGACTTTGTATGAACCTATGTATTTTGCATGGTTGAACTTGCTTTTGTCGAACCAATATGGACTATGTGGTTGATGGGTATGCGTGGATCGATGGACTTTGTATGAATCTATGTCTTTGTATTGTCTGTGATTGTAGATGTGTGATATGGACATATTGTATTCTGTGAATTTCTGTGATTTAAATGGGGCTGCTTGGGGGGGGGGGGCGACGAAATTACGTGGCCCGTGGCTGTAATTTCGTCGGCCCACGTAATTTCGTCGGCTGGCCCACGAAATTATGGTATTTTCATGGGGGCCCACGAAATTATTTCTGTAATTTCGTCCGTTTTTGTTTCGGGTATTATTGACGAAAAAAACTTATTTTCATGGGTTTTTGGCCCATAAAAAAATAGGTTTTTCCTGTAGTGTGTGGTTTATCTTTGACTAGCTTGTGGCGTATGAAGGGCACATGAGTGAAAAATTTAAGGGTGGCCAGAAAATGATGATACCTTTTTATGATGTGCCATGAGTGAAAACCATATAAATTAATAATGTACCAAGGCCATTGTTAGTGCTAGTTTAATTTGTATCTTGGTTCCATTATAAGCAAATATGCTGACATGGTAACGATGAGAGAGACAAAGAGAGCTTCATCTCAATGAAATTTGAGATACTCGGTTACTTCAAAGTCGATATATCATTCTTGGAAACTGTAAAATAAAAGTATTACATAAATAGTTACCATGTGCCATAAAACTTAGATGAAACCCCATTGAGAGCAATTAGTTTCATCTTCATGGCTTTTCTCGGTCTTATGCTATCTACCATGTTGCAAAATGCTAAGTAACATTACAATTGCATTGGCCACAAAATTTGATGTCACATTTGATCACAACTTCATAGAAGATTTAAAATAATATTCGTACCTAATTGCAAAATGAAGCTGTGTATGTTTTATTTATTGTTAACCTAAATAGTAAATATATAATATGACATGGCACTTCAAACCGTGGAATGATATGAACTCCCCCGCAGAATTCCATTATAAAGTCAAACATGACTTATCCATGTCGTCTATTATTCCATTTTGACGTACTACTGGTATTATTCCATGCTTCACTTCAATCTCGACCTTTCCAAAAGCTCCAATCTTGCTAAGATATCCTACGAAAAAGTGGTCTAGGAAATATAACTCGCAGGAAAAGGAAAGGCAAAGCTAGTGGGTTGTGTACGCGTGCGTGCTCTGCTCCCGGTGGTTCTTCTGGACTGTTCCAAGGGAGGCCCAGCGGATAGCAGCCACGTGTGACCCGGACACACTTGTCCTCCTCATGATGCCAATGCCATGGAGAACGAACTCGGAAATTGAGAAGGAGAGACGCAGGCCATCATTCTCCGGCAATCCACTTGACGGCAAACGTCGAAAGGGTGCCAATCCACTTTGCTGTTCACGGATGGCGAGTTCAGGAAGCGGGATGAACGTACGTGGCACGAGGTAGCTAGTAGCCGCTAAGATTAACATAAATGAGCTCCACGGCTTATTATTAGTAGTAATTAAGTACTTTTTTCATTCTCAAATATTTATTTATTATAGTTCATTTATTCTCATAACTTTAATTTTTTTTAATAAAAAAAATATAAAAACATGTAAAAAATACAATTAAACCATCTTAAATGATAAAATACATCATAAAAAAATCAATGTTAATTTAAAAAACTTTTGAATAACACAAATAATCAAAATTATACAAAAACTCAATTGTGGCATTTATTTAAACAAGTTCAAATTATACCAAAAGTATATTATACAGTGAAGTAAATCGGAGTAAAAATATATAATAATTATGAAGTTTTTTGAATAAAATAAGTGAGTCAAATTTGGTGTTAAAAATCAAAAAGCTATGGAACGGAGGAAGTAGATCCACGTGTCACTGAGACAGTGTCCTCTTCCTCCCGTCCATGCACAAAGTCAATGGGGACCCGATCCCCGATTCCCTGTGGGGAATTCCCCTTAGGGGACAGGGATGGGGGTATTTTACTCCCCATGGGGAGTTTGACGGAGAAAAATTCTTCTCATTGGGTTGGTGGGGACATAGAACCCATTCCTCGCGGGGATCCTAGTTTAACTAGTAATTTTTGCAAATCTAACAATCTGTTTTGCTATCCACCTCAAAAATTCCTTCCATGTATTCAATTTTTCTCCTACCCAACCATAAAACTCCTTTTTAGAGGTAATCATAATAATTTTGAACCTCTTCATCCTCCATCAGTGACCAATAATGCGATGATACAAGAAAAAAAAATAAATGAGAGGAAACGGGGCAAGGATCTGTGCAGGGATTATTCCCCGTGCGGAAATGGGGATGAGGAAAATTCTACCCCGTTGGTGTTCGGGGGATGGGGATGGGTATTTTTTCTCTCTATGGGGACGGGTATGGGGAGGCATTTCCTGACAGATTCTCCATTGACATCCCTACTCTCGATGCAGCTACGTACGCAATTTGTGTTGTGCTACAGCTCATCACATGTATCATGATGACGTCGAAAACAGCTTTCTTCTATCCGTATATATACGTGATGAATATATAATGATAATGGAGCAGGTTTGATTTAAAAAAAAAAACAGAAGAGGTTGAGCTGCATGCATGCGTGTATTTGTCAACATTTCTAGGTCGCCAGCTATAGCCTATATAAGCGGAGAAGAAGAAGCTCGATGAAACAAATAACAAAAAAGATATATTGTATTAAAAAATTTCTTTGCGCGATTGACCGGTATTAGACTGTGTCCAACTGATCGTATAAAAAGTCGTTCATAGTACAATTTCGACATTGTAGCTGAGAGTGAAGTTTGAAATAGACATAGAAATAGATGACGATGCTAGACTCAGCATTCATTAAAAAGAGGTTGAACTGCATGTATGTGTTTATTTGTCGACATGAAGTGGTTGGCTGGTTGGTTGGCATGCATGAGAATGAGACGCCGGGGATCGACCGGTACTACTCCAAACTCCATAGTAGATATATTCTTGTTGATTGGAAATAAAACGAACAAACCTTGAAATGTATAGCATGCCCAGATTGACGACTGCGTACGCGTTGTCGTAGCTATCTAGCGTTATAGGCGGCTGTAGCTAGTGGGTGGCTAGCTAGTGCATGCTATTTCCACTTTCTCCTAGGCCTGTCGTCGTCATTCTCTCGACCCGCCTGCAGTCCTGTATACGTACGTCCTGCTCTTGCACATACGTGACCCCATGACCTTGCGATCGCCATCGATGCGTGTCGCTGTTCCTGCAGATCAACCATTGTCTCCCACTTATCTCTGCACTGCAGGTCTGCAGCTGGCGAGTTTGAATCCGAAATGTCAAACGCAGACCGGCTGACCACGTGATCGAGTTGTTGATATGCATGGGGAGAGATCGAAGAGGTCTCTGGGATCGGAGGTTGGTGGAGACGACCTGGGAGATTTGCCTGGGGGCGCGTATACGTACGTGTGTACAGTTAATTAACCCTCTGAATGAGCAAACGTCAAACGTGTTTTGATTTCGAGCTGATTGGAAACTTTCAAAGCTAATACTACATTAATTACGGTGGGTCTCACCACGCGGAAACGAGGGAAGATAGATTACGAGTTGGATCGGAGCTCCATTTGTATTTTACTAGATACGGAGTAGATTACGAGTTGGATTGAGCGCATGCAATTGCAACCTCATCATCCGATCCATTTGTATTTTACTACGTACTTCAAGGTAGCTATCACTGGTCTGGGGGCCGGGGAACTGGAAATCGTCAGCTTGACTTGACTTGGCAGGCGCGGTTGGTACAGTAAACGGAATATATATGAGCAGATCTGGTTCTGAACATGCAATTTCACACGTGCATGCATATATGCATTGCATTTGCATCCAAACTTGTCAAAGCTACTAAGTAAACACCACACCATCGAGATCAAGTGAAGCCCGATCGACCATTGAAATCAGAAATCTCTGTATATGCAGCTCACTGAAATTCTAGCACTCCTACTATGTATTACCAAGTCAAGATATACTCAGTGGAGGTTGGCACGCCTGTCTCAGAATGGCAAACACTTTCAGAGAGAGAGAGAGAGAGAGAGAGAGAGGGTACTGGTATACTACAGCTCATCATATCCATAACATTCATTTCTGCAAATTTGTTTCCTGCAAAACAGATTAAAAGCCCACCTTCAACTCGCTGGCTGTTGTTCAGCTGTCAGCAGAAATGGGGAGGGAAAAAGTTCGTTCGACAGGTGGGCGGCGGGGAATAAACACCATCGTCCCACCAAATCTGGATATGAACCATGCATGGCCCCCAGGAGAGATCCATGCATCTCCTGCCTTTTTTATTTTATTTGCAATCGGGGTGTTGACCCGCACCATATTCCTCAATCCTCAGCAGAGATGATGTATAGTATGCTGCATAATAATCCCTGCGGATAGATTATCGCATCCTAACTGCAAGAAAGAGCTGATGAGCCCTACCACGCACTTCATACTTTCAGATTTTCAAAGTGAGCTACACCTGCCCGATCGGTTATGGAGCAGGATCCTCTGCAATGATGATTGACCGCCCACCACAGGCGATCGATCGTCGACGAGTGTGCTGCTGCTGCATCACGCGCTGTCCCGGTTCGGATCCTCTGACGAGTGAGTGTGCTGCCGACCCACGCGTCGTGGCCGCCTGCCTTTCAAGGAGCTTCCAAGGCCAGCGCGGGCGTGTCGACGGGGCATGGGCCGGGTGGTGGTGCGCGGCGGGCCCCCAAGGCCCCGGGCCTTTGCAAGCTGGTGGACGGACCCGCTACCAGCGGTGGGCCGCGTACCCCGGGGGAGGCTCGCGTGCTTGCTGCGTCACTCTTACGTCGTCGGCGTCCCGTTTCACGGTGGGCCGCCCGTTGGACGGGCCCGGACAAGCCACAAAAGCCCATGTACCATCCATGCGGGACGCCCAGCGGCCAGAGACCCAGAGTGCAAAGCAGGCCAGTCGCTGCCCGCATCATCTTATCTCTTTCTCCGCTCTTAAAATCTTCAGCAAAAAAGGAGCAGAAGAGGAGGCAGCTGAACAAGAACAAGAATGGCAGCGCCAAGCTCGCTGGGACTTCTCCACGCGCCGTCCTTGGCGGCGGTTGCACGGCGAGCGCCACGAGCACTGTTCGCCGTGCGCGCCTCCGCTGCCGACGCCGCCAACAAGGACGCCGTGCTCAAGGCCTTCCGGGAGAACAGGGCTCTCAAGGTTTTATCTTCTTATTATTACCTGTCTCCGTGTCCATCTATTGATGATGTTAACGTTTAGGCGGCGTCATTCGGAACACGAGGTTGAACTGTTTCCCCGGTAAAAAAAATGAAACTCTATGAATGCATGCGTTCCAAACATGCCGTTAGGATGCAGCAAGTTTTACATGTTACTTCCCACGGAGTTGGAATGTGTGTTTGGATGAGTTTTCCTAGCTGAATGATGATTAGCCATGGGCTCTTGAACTGTGCAGATAATTTCTGGGCTTCAGAACTTCGACAGGAGCAATGTTGCATCTGTTGTCACTGCTGCAGATAAGGTGTGTAAAATGCATCCATCTTTCGGATAATGTGTGCTATATTACTCTTGCAGACTTATTTTGAGACTAAATATTGCGAAAAATGGGGGGCAAGGTCTTGCCTGCTTCCTTGAAAAACAAATGAAAATAGCATGGATATCAATCACAGAGCATACTTGTGATACGTCTTCTAGAGCTATGAATAATCTAAGATTATGTCACTGGTGATTTTTTTTTAACGTAATGTCACTGATGATTTTTTCAACAAAGAAGTCAAGAATCAGACGGCAGTGTATTCTCATTGCCCCAGTATTCTATGATCCAAAACCAGCACCCATTATCGTTTATCGGCCAGTATGATACTTGATTAATTGTGAAATATCTTTTGGACTAGTCATTATCAATGCAAGTTTCTTGCATCATCAAACTACCCTCTTCATCTAATGCCAACGTCTACAATCACCAGGAAGAAACCTATGTTACTTAATAATTTTCTGTTAACTTTTTTAAGAAAAAGGTGGACATGTGCCTCTTTATTTAGTTTTTAACCAATGGTAGTCTGAATCAGAGGTGGCAAAGCTAGCTTGTAATCATCCTACTTTGGATCAGTAAACATATACTGAACTTTTAAGCATCATAAAAGTATGATGAATGATACTGTCTTAATGATATTGTCATATTTGGAATGAAGGATTACTCATCTTCAAAAACTTTCCATACGTTTGTGATGGTTTTAGGGAGGTGCCACCCATGTTGATATAGCGTGCAATGAGGGCTTAGTAAAGCTTGCTCTGGATCTTACCACCCTTCCGGTGAGCTACCCATCAGTGGCGTTATTGCAACTTGTCGATTTTAATTTCTCCTTCAGTGTTACTCGACTGCAAAATTTGCAATGCTAAGTGCATCTTGGGAACTGCATGTTGCAGATTTGTGTCTCATCTGTAGATCCTTCAGCGTTCCATTCTGCCGTAAAAGCTGGAGCCAAAATGGTCAGGCACTGAACTTTGGATGAGAACCACACGCTAAAAATAAATAACATAAAAATAAGGCATTTGAGGAAAAAAAAAAGACTTCCATAAACCTTCTTTCTTGCAGGTTGAGATTGGAAACTATGATTCCTTTTATGAGATGGGCATTGAGTTCTCTTCGGAGCAGGTGCTCACTAACCTTCTGCTTTGAAGCTGCTAATTTTCCTTATAGCGAATTGCTTACTGCAACACAATTCAAAGTTGAATATTGAGAGAAATGCACATGTGTAATCAAATTCAGATACTGAAGCTGACAAGGGAGACAAGGAAAATGCTTCCAGACATCACCTTATCAGTAACGGTTCCTCACACACTGAGCCTGCCAGATCAGGTTGACCATCATCCCCGATCACTACTTTTAGATACGGAGCACAGTTTTGGAATAGATCTTGCTAAATTGGATTCTTATTTGCAGATGAGACTTGCAGAGCTACTCGAAGAGGAAGGTGCTGATATCATCCAGACTGAGGGTGGAAAATGTTCTAGCCCTACAAAGCCTGGAGTGCTTGGATTAATTGAAAAGGTATGGTAAACCTAAAATAAACGAGAGTGTGTTGTATCGAGCTGATTCTTCATTGTACCAGAATTACGAATTGTGTTAAAATTGTCAGGCAACACCAACACTGGCCGCAGCATACTCCATCTCCCGGGCTGTGAGCATTCCAGTGATGTGCTCATCAGGGTTAAGCTCAGTGACTGCGCCAATGGCGGTAACTGCAGGAGCTGCTGGAGTGGTACGCCTGAAGTTTTTTATTTAAAAAACCAGCCATGTGAATTTTACATTAACTGTTTTTTGCTGTTTTCATCTTCTGACTGCAGGGAGTCGGTTCTGCCATTAACAAACTCAACGATGTTGTGGCGATGATTGCTGAGGTGAGAAGCATTGCACAAGCCATGGGGTTGGCATCAAGAAACGTGTCTGGGAACTTGAGAACAGTTCGTCACTAGTGACTAGCTAGGAATTCCCTTTTGCCGTTTTCTGAGCAAATTCGTGCAGTCAATAATAAGAAAGCAAAGAATGAAGCAGGTCTACATTTTCTCTGCTGCCTTTTTGCCGTGGCAATGATTTAGTGGAAGCACTATAGATGTGCTGCCTTGATCAGTGTATGCTGTAAAGACCTCAATTGCTTTTTACGCGCTTGTTCATCGTTCCAAGCACCGTTGTTTAAGCTCACACGAATCTTAAGGTCTAGCTTGGTCATAATTGGGGCATCGAGTTTTATAAATTAGAAACATTCAGTTTAGCTCGGGACATTCAAATATTTGACAGAATGACCCATCTGAAAATAAAGTCAAGGACATTGAACCTAAAAAATCTTCTAGACTGCACCCTTTTCATATTGTGCGGTGTTGAGGCAAGCCTTCTAGTCTTCTACTGTTCCGCTGCGCTACCATAGAATCCCCTTTGTAAACGAACACTCTTTTCTTATTCACCATGCTGTCCATGCCTTCATGGATGTGATACCCACCTTCGTATTTCTATCCATATTATTTTAGTTACAGAGAGCTTGTAGTTCATAAATCATCACGTACAAGTAATGACCATTTTGATCAAACTAGCAATTGACCGTGAGTTGTTACGGGGCAAATACTATTTTCCAAACAAATGAAATGCAAATAAAGTGATATAGTTTTAGGAGGAAATCTAAAATATAAATCTTCCTTAGAGAACAGTATTTAGAAATTCACCATGTTTTGATCCTTCCAAACATGTAAAGTGCATTATCAAAATATTTGAACGTTGAGAAAAGAATACGAGATAACACAACAAAAAATCTATGAATCATAGCCATTAGCTTAATACACTCATTCCCTAAAAATAAAAGAAACAAATTATCCATTAGCTTAATACATCCCTACTGCAGAACTCTTTCTCCATTTCATCTCTTAGCCCACATCAAACTCTTGCATAATGTTCAATTGGAACTTTACCATTTGAAAACAAACATTTACAAGCCTACACATCTCAAGAATGCTATAAACATGCCACTATATGTCATTTGACAAGAATGCTAGGTAGGACTCATAAGTAAGATGTCTAAAACCAGTTCGGTGTATACCGTTAGGACTGCCATATAGACCAACAATAGGACTAACAATATGACTTTGCGACAAACACAGCAACACAATGCACCTATAATCAAGAACTTCAGACGCATTGTTCGCTCCTACTCCAATCACAACCATGAACCTTTATTGAAAAAGTGTCGGTATTGAAGCTGATTGCACTTCAACAAATTGACATGGTAGGTCACATATTTGGAGTTTGGAGGATCTAAAGAAGAAATTATTCATTGATCTATGTAAGGCTCTGTGCATTTGGCCATTGCAAGGGCGCCTAATGCGCAGCCCTTGAGCTTGGAAGCTTCTGGCTGTGGAGTGCCTTCATCGCAATGCATGAAACCAACAGGGCAAAAGTTTCGCAGTGCTATTTAGGTATCGTGGCCTATGAATGATTATTTTCCCTTCTATGATGAAGCCATTCTTCACTGATGCTTGGACATTGCAGAAATGAGCCCATGATCTCTTTAGTAAACTTTTCATCTGGAACCAACTCGTCCATAGATTCTGCCAACTGAGGACCTGTTAGGTCTGAAATTATTTGAGTTTCATCTTGTGTTATAGCAACCTTGGACACAAATGAGCACACAAGTAACCCTTGTTCAAACATTGAGAGATTTGAAATAAGACAGACATCGTGAAAGAACTTAGTAGCGAACTTAGTAGCCTATACTGACTTACTGAGTAGCTATGGACAGATTTGAAATAATATAATTAGTTAGTTTTATGAAAAAAAAACATGGCAGATGGTATGCATAGCCTGACAAGCTGTAGATGGTGAGACCTGGACTAAATCATAACAGAATTCGGCAAGTTTTAGCATCTAGTAAATGAAACACAATATCCATAGTCTGACAACATGGGCTTGTGATTTGTCAGAAAACAACTTTGAGCTCGTGAGCAGACCCATACCCCGGACAATAGGGTATGAGCTTTGGATGTGTATCACTATGGCACGGTTTCTTTTAGATTATGTGGCTATGGTCCAAATGAGGGCTCCTTGCAGCACGTATCCACACCGCATCCCTCTAGAGAACACAGCCTATATATGTAGATGAACCGGATGTCCTTCTTGAGCTTTATCACATGGCACTGTGAGTTAATCGGCTTGATTGCATATCAATTTGAGTAGTGTTCTCTTCACTGCATGATCATACCTTGCAAAAAAAGATCTGACCCAAATTAAGCCTGATAATATTGAGAAACGTTCCTAAAAAAGGAGTGGAACAAGAATAAGTAGTTATATTACCTGCAATTACGCAATGCAAAGCAGATATGGGGCTCTCTAAACAGTAGACACAATGACACATATAGTGCGTTCAATCTCCAATAATCCTTTGTCGCCCAGCTAGATTATACCTATCTCAAGTTAGAAAACATAGTTACTGAATAGTAAAGAAAATATTTGAGAGTACACATAAATCTTTCTTTCTCCTCAATTTTATTATTCGGAAATCAGGTCATAGACATTCTTATGACACATCAAGGTAAGTATATGTTTACACAAATAGATAAAAAATAAACAACATCTTTTATCTGAAACATGAAGCTTGATCATGCCAAACAAAGAATATATTAAATCCTTTTATAACCCAATTTAAATACTACGCATTTCAAAACTAAATGTACAGACATAACCATGAAAGGGACTAACTAATTTTGCGATTCATCGCTCCGACATCCACCAAAATAAAAAACAAAAGATGAGGGAACACAACCTTTAGCTGAGCTTGCTGCCGCACGTTGAAGGAAGGAAAGAGATTGGCGTTGGCGATTGCTGCAGCAAGGAGGGCGGAAGAGGAGGTGTTGTTGCTTCTGGGGCTTGTGTAGGCTGTAGCTGCTGCAGGAAGGATGGAGGGATACTCACTGCTGCATCCAGTGAGGGGCACAGGGAGGAGCTAGTCAAGGAGCGAGCAGGAGAGGGGCGGTCTCCCTTCACCACGGCGGCCCATTAAGGAAAATGACCTCATGTATCATATTTTTATGGTTGTGTCTCGATGATTGATTGATAATCAACATTTAGACTAATAATTTTTTCTAGATGCACATTTATAGGTATTTGGGTCCAAGGGACGAAGAAAGAGAAACGCCAAAGGAAAGACCCGAAACCTTATAGGATTGTGAGGACCGGAAGGTACAGTCCGCTAGACCGGACATGTTTCCTGAAGGGGTTGAGAAGTGGAAGCGTTCAAGTATAATGGACTGGATGGTACGGTCCTGAAGACCGTCCTAATCATCGGACCATTCAAGCTGAGGAAGTGAAGATGTGAAGTTTTTGGAAGATACAGAAACCAGAAGGTACGGTTTAGAGGACCGTCCAAGAAGCGTACCAAATAACCCACGGGTACCAAACGTTCGGACTGGAGGTTACATAGTACGGTCTCACAAAACCGTCCATGGACTGTCCTAAGAAACTTAAAGCTGGAGACTTTGAAGGATCTGCAGTGCACAATGGACCGAATGGTACGGTCCCTATAAATCGTACTAACCTTCGGACTATTTAACGGCTTGTTCAACGGCTAGTTAGAAAAGTACAACGACCGGATGGTCCGGTCTATGGAAAAAGGGCAGACCGGATAGTACGGTCTATACTGCGTCAACAGCCCGTTGGAGTAATGGCTAGTTCGTGTTTGGGAGTTATATAAGCCATCCCACCTGGCCATTTGAAGTGAGTTAGAGCTACTGAAGACCACAACAAGTATAGAGATGTATTCCAAACATATCATCCACTCCAACCATCAAAAGTGAGCTTAGTACGAGATCCAAGCTAGGTTAGAGCTTAGAGAGTGTGAGCTTACGAGCTCTTCGAGTGTAGCTCCTGTGCGAGCTATTAGAAAAGCTTTGGCTGCGATCAAGTAACTTGTACTCGTTGTTAGACCTTCTTTTCTTGGTGTGGAGTGGCGGCGACAACTTGTGCGGGGACAGGAAAACCCTACAAACTCCGTAGTAAAGAATCCGGCATCTTGTGACCGAGAGAAACAGTGGCGGTGGCTAAGCCTTGGTAGCTTAGTGGCACTTAGCCTTTGCTTGCCGTGAGTCTTGTGTGGCGAGCGCGAGACGGTGACCGGAAAAGTCTCGGTGCTTGGCTCGGATATTGCCTTTGGTGGCGAACCCGTGGACGTAGCCCTTTGCGGTGGACCACGTTAAATCTCCACGTCTCCTCGGGAGGTTGCATCCCCTTGTCTTTACCTTTTTACTTACCGTATTTACGTTTCCGCATTTACTTGCTCGCATGCCTTTAGCTTTTTTAGTTAGTTTGATTAGGTTTTGGCTCTAAGTTGCAAGTTTTTTGGATAAATTAAAGAACGTATAGATAAAACTTAGACTTAACTGGCATGTGCAGCTGCCATTTGTGGTCTCTGAATGTAATAGCTGTCATATGTGCTAACACTTGCTTTTTTATATATGCAACTGTATTGTACCTACGTTAAGAATTGTGTATTTTGATTTTGTTTTACAATTTGAAATTTGTACGTTGTTGTTCCTGCTGTAGAAGCGTTTGTACACGGAAAAAAAAGCAAATGATGTCAGCCTGTACGATAAACCAAACAACGTTACATCTATATATGCAGCCTGCTTTACTAGTAATAATCCCCGCGGATAGATTATCGTATGCTGAAACTGCAAGAAAGAGCTGAGCCCTACCACGCACTTCAGATTTTGAGAGTAAGTGAGCTACACCTGCCGGATCGGTTATATATGGAGCAGCTCTCACGCAGAGATCATCAGCAGGATCCTCTGCAATGATGATTGACCACCCACCACACCAATCGCTTGGCGATCGATCGTCGACGAGTGTGCTGCTGCTGCTGCATCACGCGCTGTCCTAATTCGGATCCACTGGAGGTCGTGGAGCTCCTCTGATGAGTGTGCCGCCGACCCACGCGTCGTGGCCGCCTTCCTTTCAAGGAGGCCGGCGCGGGCATGTCGACGCCTCGACGGGGCACGGGCCGGGTGGTGGTGCGCGGCGGCCCCCAACGTCGCGCGGGCCAGGCCCCAGGCCCTTGCGCGCCCGTGGATGGACCCGCCACCAGCGGTGGGCCGAGCACGGGGAAGCTCGGCGTTTTTTTTTATTTTTAGAATTTTTTTTTCGTTTTTATAAAAATATACACCGGTTGGTAACATTTGCAGGTATGGTCGACCGGCGCCCGGGGGCCGGGCGCCAGGGGCCTGGCGCCCGGTGCCCAGGCGCCAGGTGTGGGGCCGTCAACGGGCGACCGACGGACGGAGACGGACCGACGGACGGAGACGGACCGAGGTGGGCCTGGCGCCCGGAGTCCCGGCGCCAGGTGCTTTTTTTTTTTTTTTATTAACTCGCTAATCTCACGTTTAATCGCTAATCTCGCTGTTTAATCTCGTGCATCCGATCCGAGTTAGATTCTAACCATTTAGCTTCAACCTTGCCTATTATATTAGCATTCTAAATTAGCGCTTCGACCCTTTCACCAGGACCCCTCCAGTTTATTTTGACCCTAGTTTATTTTGAAATTACAAGTATTTTGCTCTATTTTCTTTCTCCATTTTCTATTTCCTATTTTGCGTATGTTTATTAGTATATTGTAGTAATATTTACATCTAGTAGTATTTAGAACTGAAGAGGAGGGAGGATAAGCTAAAGCGCCGACAAGATCTGCTTCGCGAAGCAGAACAACGTGACCTAAAAATACTTATAATTTCAAAATAAACATACGCAAAATAGGAAATAGAAAATGGAGAAAGAAAATAGAGCAAAATACTTGTAATTTCAAAATAAACTGGGGTCAAAATAAACTGGAGGGGTCCTGGTGAAAGGGTCGAAGCGCTAATTTAGAATGCTAATATAATAGGCAAGGTTGAAGCTAAATGGTTAGAACCTAACTCGGATCGGATGCACGAGATTAAACAGCGAGATTAGCGATTAAACGTGAGATTAGCGAGCTAACAAAAAAAACACCTGGCGCCGGGACTCCGGGCGCCAGGCCCGTCCGTCTCCGTCCGTCCGTCCATCGGTCGTCCGTTGACGGCTCCACACCTGGCGCCTGGGCACCGGGCGCCAGGCCCCTGGCGCCCGGTCCCCGGGCGCCGGTCGACCATCCCTGCAAATGTTACCAACCGGTGTATATTTTTGTAAAAATAAAAAAAATCTAAAAAATAAAAAAAACGCGGGAAGCTCGCGTGCTTGCTGCGTCACTCGTACGTCGGCGTCCAGTCTCACGGTGGCCCGTTGGACGGGCCCGGACAAGCCACAAAAGCCCTTGTATCCACCGGGACGCCCAGGCCCAGCAGCCAGAGACCCAGAGTGCAAAGCAGGCTGCGACTCATGACTCACAGGACCGACGGCCGAATTGAATTGTGAACCTTTATTCAGTTTCTATGATGGTTTTATATTTTTTAAAATAAACTCTATCCATTCTAATTTATAGGTCGTTTGGTTTTTTTGACGCCAAATTGGACCAACTTATCTTATTCAAAATATTTGCAAAAATATAGAAGATTTCAATTCATAGTTAAAGAATATTATATAAAAACTAAATTACAATAAAAATAAATAATAATTATGAAATATTTTGAATAAGACGAGAAAGTGAAACCGCCTATAAATTGGAATAGAAAAAGTATTCATTAATAATATATATTTCATAACTAATCCCTATTAAATTAGAGAAAAACTAAATGTGCACCACTCTAAATTTCAACACCTATTGTTTTGTTGCTCCAAATAAAACACTATAAACATAAAGTAAACAATTCAAATAACACCGTCTAGAGAACTAATAGGTACATTATCTTTTTCTAGAAAAAATATGGTACTAGTATTTTTTTTAATTTAAAACAAAATTAATCAAAAAATGAGATTAAATAAATTTATTTTCTACAAATTGAAAACCACCTTTGAAACTGGCTTAAGGTTCATATTTATTCGTTTCTAGATAGTTCAAAGCACTCATTGTCTGATTTCATAGTTTAAGGTTAAATGTCAGATGACCTATATAGTTTAAATTATAAAATAGACTTTTTTGAAGTTCAAAAGCTCAAGTGTGCCCAACGCATGTGCATGATAGCAGTCACACTGGTAGAAAATATCTGTTCACTCTTAGAACGATAAATTTAACGGCGCAATTTATGCCACTTATGTGATCGGAAACATTCTGATGCCTTAGTCGTGTTCTTTCCATGATGGGCCAGCATTGGACCGAATTTGATTGTGAGCATGTTGCCACTTTTGACTGGTTCCACGTGATTACATTTCTAGTCTGCGCTATAAACGAACGAGTTTTATAAAAAAAATTTTTACCTAGAAAGACATAGGTATACCCTTCACGCTGGTCCCACCATACAATTTGAAAAAGGTTGAAAGTGGGTGTAAAAGCCTAAAACCTATAGATGCAAAATATTTCATCTATTTTTTTCTCTTTATTTCTCATCTCATTTTACACCCACGCCCACGTGTTATTTTCTTTCTCTTGGTTTTAACGAGAAAGGAATGAGCCAATCAATCAGGTCTCCTTCCTTTAATTCTATTTTTTTTTTCTCCTTTCTATTGTCTGATTGATCATTTCACAACACGTACGTGTTGCGCGTACATCTATGCTAGTATATTAAAGCAGCGTGTGGCATGCTATGTTCCCACACGTAACACATAAATTTTTCAATGTGCGTAATATGACACTAGCTAGCTCATTTTTGTTTGTTGGGTGTCATACAAAATGAGAGGTAGTACGTCTGCACATCATAAATCATTCTACGTGCATAATGAATTATTTTACACAAACTATGAATTTTTATACATAAATAATGAATAGTTCCATTTGCATGATGAAATGTTCCACACACGATAATTTTCTCTCACTGCACAGTGAATTGTTCTACCCGAATAATAAATTATTCTATGCATATAATGATTTATTCTAAGCGTATAATAAATTGATCTACACAAATAAATTGTTTTACGTGCATAATGGATGATTCTATTATAT
The DNA here is from genome assembly GCA_022530915.1 of Paspalum notatum. Classification (NCBI taxonomy): domain Eukaryota; kingdom Viridiplantae; phylum Streptophyta; class Magnoliopsida; order Poales; family Poaceae; genus Paspalum; species Paspalum notatum. Next base: position 37,118,054 of record CM039685.1, read on the forward strand.
ATGACTAATGAAACACTCTAGGCGCATAATAAATTGATCTACACATATGATGAATAAAAAGAAACACTACTATATAATAGGGTTTTAGTAACACCAACTTATGTTATTGTAGTTCAATTAAAGTGTTACTAGGTATTCTAGTAGCACATCTTGTTAGTGTTACTATTGGTTATGTTACTATAGGGCTGATATTCTAGAACAGAATATATGTGTTCCTTTACATCAAAAAAAGTGTTACTACTTAGTGTTACTATTTTGTTGCACATTTTCTCTAAAAATGAAAAAAATACACTCCTTGCAAAGAATTGAACTCACAACATCATGTCTCTCATAAGACTCCCACTCCACCACACTACACAAGCACTTAGTGCATAGAAAATGAATGTTTTTCTTTTCTATACACTATGATGAATTTTGTATTGTATATTAAAGAGAGGAATGACCTCATCTTCAATGGCAAAACCCCAAGTGTTTCCATATGGACGAGCAAGTTAAAAGCAGAAGTTAAACTTCACCTCTACAGAATCCCCTCCCACCTGCATGCTGTAGTTAACAGCTGGCTGCAATTTTTGTAATCCTCCCTTCATCTGGGTTGCTAGTCTTAGCCTAGGTAAGTTGTGTTAGTTTAGCAGTGTTGCGTTGTGTTGTGTTTCTTTTTTCTTCTTCTCTCTTGTTTTCTTCTTCTTTCTTTGTGTGTGTCTGTGGTCAGTTTCTTCCTGATCTTTTGGTGGTTCTTTATTAATGAAATTCCCTAGGAGGCTTTTGCCTCACAATTACGCTTTAAAAAAAATCTTAAATGAAAAATTTTTCAATTACAAAGTTTTAGATCTCATCGAATACTGCATCTTTGGTATAGGCTACGTATCCATATGAGGTTATTTAATGAATTTCAAATTGTGATTTCACAAATATAAAAAATATATTGAATTTATATGGGCAGTAAATAAATAAATGATCTCTAATGAAAAATTTATCAAATATAAAGTTGTGGATATCACCGAGTAATATAATTTTGGTGTGGTATTTTCGTGTAATTTTATATATAATTATGATTTTTTGGTAAATGAACTACTTTTAGAGGCAGACAGTAAAACCATTCTGATGACAGGTCCATTCTACGGACTTGTCTGTAGTATGGAACACATCTAGAAATGAGTATTTCGAGTGGCGGTGTATGCTACGAATCATCTTTGTAAACAAGAGCTATTTCTAGTGGCGGCCAGCAATATGAAGGCGGAGCCCATGCCAGCAAGTGCATATGCTGCTTAATTTTTTATCAATCTCTACAAATAAATAAACAGAGGTGGTGCCTATAAAAACCAATTTTCTAGTACAGAATGGTATCATATATTATAGATGATATTATAGGTAACATTACTTTGTGTTACTATACAGCATGTTTTTGCATCGTGTTCTACAGTTCCAGCTATGTGTTATGATATCTACCATCACTGTATCACTTTAGGAGTAATATAACCTTTTGTGTTACTATAGTCATTATTTGTAACACATTTTTACGAAACAAGTGCTATGTGTTACCGGTTTTCACTGTAACACATATTTTGTGTTAATATAAAATTTTTATAACATATTGGTAGGTGTGCTACAAACGTGTGTTACAATAGTTATGTTTTGCAGTAGTGAAAAAAGAAGAAAAAAGTAGCATAAAATAAGGAAAAATAGAATAAAACTAAAGAAAAATAACAAGAATGTAGTAGAATGACATGAGATAAGGAAGGAGAGAAGGAAAACAACAAATATGTGAACATGCGCCTTGTAGTTGGAACATAGTTGGATGCCACGGTTGTGACACATGGAAAAAGTCACGAGTGTGCATGAGCTAGAACAAATCAACTTCCGATCCCACACTGAAAATCAGTATATAATCCCTTTGGGACATCATGCATGAAATAGAAACAAACATAAACAGAAGAAGAAAAGAGCATATAGAATCAAACATCATGCATGATTCTATATGCGGCATATAGAATCAACAAGACGTGGGAAGGCAGCGATGGGTAGAATAAAAGAATGAAATGAAAGATTGGTGGAAGAAGAGGAAAAACACAGAACTAAATCATAGCATATTTAGCAATAACAGTGGAAAAAGGAACTAAATAACAAATGTAGAGGATAAAGGAAGGGAAAATAAATAAGGAATTAAAGAATGATAAATAAATGAAAGAATATAAAATGAAAAGAGAGGAAGGTGCGGGCGAGACAAATTGGCCCAGGAGAGCTCCAGCAGCGCCGGAGCGGGAAACAACCAACGAATTCAATCAACGTGCGGCCCGGAGATAAATTGGCCCAGAAGAAGCCTCGCGCGTCCGGCGTCTCCTTCGGCGACTGAAACAATCCAGGTCGCATATGCGACGTAAAGTTTTTACAGAATTTCATGCTAAATTTGAAAGCTAGTAGTTTGACTCATGCATCAAGCTAACTCGTAACTCTAGCAGAAAAATCAGCAGTACACGAAGATTATGACATTTGTCGTTGAAGGAAATCCATTATCACATTAACCACAGGAAAAAATGGTAGGAGTAATATTTAGTGGACTCCGTCAACATGGCAAGCAAAGAAACATAATAGCAGCAACCAAAATTTCCCTCTATGGAAGCAGCATCTCAGAGACTCAAATGTTTGTAATGACTGGTTCAGACCTATGGATTTTTTTCTGATGAATCCACAGGAAGAGAGAAGAATTGGTTGAATGGCCACTCGAGAACATATAAACCTTGCAATTACTTGTCTATATCTGTTTCTGAAGTATCATTACGCAGCTTCATGTCAATTGGCAGACTTGAGCTCAGATACAACAGGACGACAACTCAGACATTAATCACTGCTGTGTAGAAAATGATGCTAATGAGAACATAATCAAGAATAAGTTTTGCTCTTGCATTCTGCAGCTTGGATGTTCATAATACAAGGACATGAATATTACACCTTGGCCACACAAGGCACAGAATCTGTAAGCCTATAATCTGATACTGCTAAATTAACACATTTAATTTACTTTTTGCAAGACAAATGGCGCTAGGGCAAAAATAATCAAGAGTCTGCAAGTGACAGCTCTCTTGTTAGTTAGGTGGGGCACTGCCAGCTTGACCAGCATTACAGTAAACTAACACGGCAAAATACCATCATAAACAAGAGCATCAACAACATATATAATCTCTTCCTCTCGAGCCTTTGCCTGAGTGCAAAAGTATTCTATGCTTTTTGCATCAGTCAGCCTGGACGTAACTATTGACATTGGGGGATGGCCAGATCAGATCTGTAGTTTCGTACTGGGGGACTCTTGGCTGAAGCTGATGTTCCTCGGCTGCCCTAAACATAGCGACTCTTCGTGGTTGCTTGAGAGGGCAATGTCTGTGCATGATGACTTGTCGTTGGCGCTCCCGCTGCCAAACGTGTCGCTGCTCTCCAACGGGCTCTTGGCTGAAGGGTATGGTGCAGCAGTTGTAACCCTGCAAGAGAAGCATGTGCAGATCAGAACCAGCTTCTGAGAACAAATGCAAATCTGTTGTATATAGAACTAAGGTGCTGCCATATACTCAAACAAATGTGGTAAGAATCACTTATAACTGTTTTAGGCCACTGAAGTAAAGAATATGAATTATACCTTTCCTTTCTTTTCTCCAAGAATCGGGCAAGGGATGCCTTTCGAGCTTGAGGGACAGCTGCAGCGAACAATAACGACATCAATATGGTGTAAGAAGGCAACCAAAATTTATAAATACTACTGTACGATGGTAATTGTATCATGCTATGCAAACCATAAACAGCCAGCAGTACCTCTAGGCATTATAGCCGCTGCCGTTGTGGTGGCCAGAGTTGCAGGCTGAGTTGCAGGAGCCTGACTTAGGGGAGTAACAGCCAAGGGGACTGAAGATTTTGGAACAGGGGAGTCAAGGTTAGAGCTAGAGGCACTCATGGGGAGAGTTGTAGCCCGCAAGACGCTAGGGATTGGTTTGGAGATGGCTGGTGGAGGCGGAGAAACAAGCTGTGGATTTTGAAACAGCATTTGCTTTGCAGGCGAAACCTCAGGCACAGCGACTTTTGTGGGAGCAAAAATAGGAGCTTCTGGTTTACGGGCCACATGGTCTGAGCTCGGAACAGATCCTCTGCTGGCTAAGAACATGAGCTCCTGAGCCTGTGCCAATGAAAAATGTCGATCAAGCGGCTTCAGAGCAAAGCAAATTAGCATAAAAAGGCAGCATCTGTCACGGAGACTGTATTTCCTGAAATGCACGAGAGATTATACCTTCTCAGCTGAGACGTTATCGAACACACTAACAGAACCGGCATAGAAGATTGTCAATTGCGCCGCCTTTGGCTTCACCGCATCCCTTCACAGGCAAAACAAGCAAAGTTTCAGACCAATACTAATTTTACAGCCACTTCTACAGATCACAGTCCAAGAACAGAACAGAGCAAACCAACTACCTTGTTCCATACACGCCGACACTAGAGCTGGCCAAAGCGTTGTTGCTCATGGCAAAAGGCAGCTGCTTGAACGGACCACCACTGGTGGCGGCGCCGTTCGGAAGGCTAGGCGAGCTCTGGACCCTGAACATCGGGTTGTTCTGGTTGAACGGTGACGAGACCGGGATCACTCTGGCCCCGCTCAGCGCGTGCTGCAGCGGCTGCGGGCGGTGCACGGCGGCGTACTGCGGGCTGTCGGCGCCGAACGATCTCTGCAGGGCATCATCACAGCCCCCATATAGATGAATTAGTAAAAAAAAAAAAAAAAAAAAAAAAAAAAAAACTCGCAAGCTGACACTGACAAGAACCACAAAAGCAATACGAGAGCGTGTACCTGGTGCGTGAGCATGCGAGGGGCCGGGTTCTTGGCAGCGTCGAAGGCGGAGAACTGGGGGAACGCGGGCTCCTCCCTCGCCGCCGACCGGAAGGACATCAGCGCCGGGGCCGCGCCGGGCTTGCTCGCGAAGGACCAGTCCATGGCCGGGGCCGCCGCTGCTCCTGCTCCTGCTCCTCCGAAGTAAGCTGCGGGAGAGATTGCGCACATCTCTGAATCAGAGAGGCCGGCATATAAATACGCAGCACACCAAGGCAAGCACGACGCCATGGACGGACGGATCCGTTAACCATCGCCATCCTCCCGCGAGGGAGCCCGCAGACGCCGCAGCTCGAAATCAACTAACGACACGCGCGGCTGCCCGAAAGATTCGGCCAGTCTCTCCTCTCCCCCCGGGAGAGAAAGCAAAAAAAAAAAAAAAAAATTCATCGCTTTCTCGACGCATTAACTCCCGCCCCGCCCGAATCAAGCGAGCACGGCAGGCCGGCCGTGAAAAGGAATTCGGCAGCCATGGCATGCCAGGCCAGGCCGGCTCTCTGTCAGTCTGTCTTTGCAAAGAAAAAGCAAAGGGAAAGAACAGCGGCGGCAGCCGGCACCCCATGCCGCATCTCGCCTAACCGAAGCCGAGCGCGCACCCAATCCGGCACGGCAAGGCAAGGCAAGGAGCCGCGCAAGGCTGGGTGCGGGCGCAGATGAAGAAACCCAGCGCGGCGGGCGGCGAAAGGAGGGCCGGGAGCATACCTGATTCCGCCCTGCCGGCCTTCTCCTGCTGCGGCTGCTGCTCCGTGCCGATCGCGGTCAGGAAGTCCCTCTCCATCCACCCGGGCTCGATCGGTGGAAAGGATGCCCTGCCCTCCCGAGGTAGCTGGTGGGTGGTGGAGTGGAGGCACGGGCAGCTCGCTCGGCTCGACACACACACACCTCCGCCCCCAAGTCTCCAGGCAAGCAAGCAAGCTCTGCCTCCGTGAAGCTTCCCTCCCTGTCCTCTCCTCACCTCCGTCCCTCTGGTGACGACGATGCGCGACAGCCTTGACCTCTCGTCCCCCCACCACTCTCTTTCCTCACACTTGTAGGGCAGCCAGGCAGGCCAAGCAAAGCCTCTGCCTTTCCTTCCGTGTGCGCTATTCGTGTTTGTTTAATGGCGTGCGCCCCTCCTCGTTTTTTCTTTTTTTTCAAAAAAATAAAATTACCCAGCTGCCTGCGTGCGGAGACGGAGAGATTAGTAGCCAATAAAAAAAAAAAAGGTGTGGCGCGCACTGCGCGTGGGCGACCGGGCCGCGGTGACCGGATCGGGCCGCGTCGCCCTCGGCGGGCCCGCGCCACGTTTTACCGGCTGCCCCCGGTCCCGGTCGCGTCTCCCGCCACCCCACGTGGTACGGCACGAGGCCCCCGCCGCGCTGCACCCGGCCGGGTACCCCCGCGGCCGCCGACATCTGGGGCCCGAGAGGCGCGGGACCCGCTTGTCGGTGTCTGGGGATCAAATGGAACCGCAGAGGCCGCGGGGGACGGACGACACGTTTCCGCGGCGCGGGCGCACGAGGCGAAGCGAAGCGAAACCGGGCTGGGCTGGTGGGCTGGCGCGGTGGGGCCTCGGGATTCTCTGCGCGGGGAACGGGGCCCACGTGGTTGGACCTTGTGGCTGGCTGTGACGAAATAAAAATAGGACAGCTCGTGTCGGGGAAAAGGTACCGGAGGATAATAATATAGTACTGTAGGAGTAGGAGTAATAAAAAATGGATTATTTGGAATAGGAATTGCGTCACGGGGGCGTCGGACTTTAGCGGGTGGCGTGCCGCGGAGGGTTTTGTTTATGGTTTCTCGCCATCACCATGTGCCATGTGCGCACGACTTTTTTTTATTATAAAATTGGATTGAATTTGTTTTTTTTTCTGCTTATACGTATACATACAAACAGTGGCGGAGCTAGCTTGCAAATTCAGATAGGGCAAAACCAACGTATTATTTTGTTTTTGCAGCTGCACCTTCATCTAAAATGTATACACTGTATGTTTAGTATGCAAATTCACCAGAGCAAGGTAGGGCGGCCGCCGGGCCTTGCTCTATTGGTGGATCCGCCCCTGCATACAAGAGAAAAAGGTCCGTCCGTGTGGTTTTACTCGACTTATTCAATTCAAACTCGAGGTCCAACCTCGCTGCTGACTTTTGATTGTTTGAGTTCGAGGGGGTTCTTTTAAGAAAAGAAAAACCACTGCATTTAAATGAGAAATTATTGAATCAATCATTTCGTGGTGATAGTTGAGTTCCATTAAAGGAAGATTGTATTTTTAACATAGTATGCAAATATTAACGATACATTAACTATGTCAAATTAGAGATATTCTAGGACCCTCTCCTTTAGCATCGTCGTGATCCCTCTTCTGCCGCCCTCACCATTGCTTCCGCCGTCCGCCGCCATATCCAAAAGCTTCCACCGCCCACATCAAACTTTCCCCTTCCTCCGTCGATGGCTGAGAGCATTTACCACCTCGTCTCATCACGCCATATAGTTCAACACCCGCCCGACCAATACCATCTCGATCCTACCCTCTCCCCCCGCAAACTCATCACCAGCGAGATCCCCACAACCTACACCAGCCATTGGCGACCAATGCCTCCCTACCACCTTGCTACCCACCTATTGGTGCCACCGTCCAGAGCTATCACACCAAAGCTCCTCCTACAACATACCTTCTCTTAAAACCATTTCCAACGGTTGCCTCAATTTAAGAAACTAGATGATACCTAGCGCAATGCTGCATGCTTGAATTTTACAAAATAGAATATGATTTATAGATTGAGAAATAGTAAATAAAATACTATATTATGAAAGGAAATATTCCTCACACACTGCTGCGAAATTTGAATGATACCTGCACATACATCACAGAAAGTCATTACATACACGAAGCCACAGAAGATCAATGGAATGTTTAAATAGAGATCTTATTGGATGGTGACGTGGCATTCAACTTAGTATACCCCTTCGATGACATGGCTTCATGCATGTTAAAAGAAAATAGATAGTGTGATTTTTCTATTTATGTACAGAAGATGTGCCACTGTCGTGGCACTTGAGGTGTCATGAGTATGCAGCTTGGAGATTGCCTAACCTCACCGGCGACAATCTTCTTCGCTAACAACGCGAGAAGAGGAAGGCCTCGTGTGCTCTTCCTTCCACGCGACACACGTATTCTATAGTACACAATTGCTGATCTTAAGTTTTGAACCGAGTGCACAGTAGGTTAACCATCTAATCACCCTTGTAAGCAGCCATACCACACCCCTTCACACACAAATATATCCTGGTCACGCAAAAACTTGTGAGGGGCTGTACCAGCTGTTTGCAAAGATCCATATGGTTTCATATGCATGCCACATGATTTAGTCACTGGAATCAAGATTTGATCGAAAGTATTTTAAAGCACAGATCATGATGAGTAGCTAGATAGACGATAGTTTTTTTAAATATCAGCGCAGGGTTATGCCGGTATAATACTTAATTAACTTAATTAACTACTCATCTTGAGTGATAGCCACGATCTGTTCAAACGTGCCGACATCTAATTGGCTCAAAAACATCATGTTGGTACCTGGTAGTAGTGGCCAAGCCAAACATTATTAAAGAGCTTTACTAAAGTAGTGGCAAGATTATAAAGAGCTGCTCTGATCCTCCCATGTGCTGCTGCTTCTTTGTATTGACCTTCCTTTGATTTGGAAATACGCCATTTTTGGGTCCTCATAACTATGAATATCTTAAAGCACCCAGTTCAATTAAAAATCATGACTACATGTCAACGGTCTCATAGGTCGTTTAATTCAGTGGCACAAAGAACTTTGGATTATGTGTGCGAGGGAAATTAAAGGAGGTGAGACAAAGTAGTTTCATGATGCACCCAACTGATAAGCTAACATTTTAGGAGATAACCCGTACACCATTTTAGGAGTTATTGTTACCATACATAACTTAATTAAGAATTTGGAACTACTACGACACAACATATTGTAGAAAACTATACATTAATTAAATCATCTAAAGATTATACGGCATTACATGAGACCACATCCATAAATTTAGGAGGAGAGTAAAGAACAATCTAATTATCACTAATTATGTGAACACACAATTGATTAATCTTGTGAAAATATAAAAATGATCCGGATTTACTAAATTACCTTGAACATATCATACATACATATAGATTGGTTCCTCATTATTCGGAGAAAAATATTGAATGAGGACTGAATTGTTAGGGGTGAACTTACTATATTTGCTCAGCGCAAATGTATGATATGGTTGATTTTTTTTTTCACAACTTTAATCATTTGTCTTATTTCAAAAATCATAAGTTATTATTTATTTTTATGATTTGTTTATATGATCAGTAAAGGAAACTTAAGTATAACTTATATATTTACACATTTGACTATTTTTTAAATAAGACTTATTGTCAAAATTATGGGAACTAAGGGAGTATCTTACAAAAGCCTAACAAGTTTACTTGATAATTCAAGAATATCCTCCCGTGAGCAATAAACATTGGCTCATTATTTAATTAGATGTATGTGCCACAACTGTTTCCTTTAATACTTAGTACTTAATTAGCATTGGCGATATAACTACCTACCTAATAGCTGGACCAGGAAGCTTTCTCATTCGGAGTGCTGAGTCAGCTGCTCGATCTAACATGCAAGCACACGCACTACACGAATATCTATATATCATGGCATCCAATGCCAGTTTATGGTAAGAAAAAGAGCATGCCATCTTTGCGCGCGCCGTCTGTAGGGAAAACCATCGCTTGATCATGATTAGCACAGTAGAGGAGGGGTAGATGTGCTCCACATGCCACTGATCAAATCAATGATTTCCTAAGCAAAAGGTGTGATCCGTGCAAGATAGATATATATAATATAGAAAATTAATGGATGCGAAAAAACATCAGAGCCAGGGAGCTTAGCTAAGCTTGAAAAAAAAAAATCCGCAGTGTACTCAGGAACTGAAGTCGAACTAATAAATAATATTTAACTATAATAATAACCTTCCTACTGAACGGGCCCCGAGCATACGTAAGTGATGACATTGCAAGTTATCAGGGGACTATATTAAACCTTGATGCACAGTGTATATAATTTTGCAGCTGCAGACATGATAATGCTAACGACGTGCAATGTGTGTGCGCGCGCGCGCAAAACTGTCGCAACACACAGAGAGTGCGGTTTGAACTGTTCGTTGAAAACGCGTGCTTGCTTTAAGGAAATTGTGGAGTGTGGTGTGTAGAGATACTGCTTGTAACAATAGATCACCTGGTGACGAATATAATGTGCTTGCTACAATAGCCTGGTCGGCCATACATCGGGGCATGCAAGCTCCACCAAAATTCCACGGGTGCGGCCGTACGTGTGCACCGACACCGAAATGTGTTTCTAAAAAAGCACAGAAAGCTAATAAAATGTAAGGCTTATTTCACATCAGGTGTAGCTTTTTCGCTTGCTCTTTTAATACACACATGTGCGATTGGTTGAACTGTCTAGTCCATCGTTCAAAATACATGCTCCTTCCGTCCCACGAAGGTTGTCATTCCAGCATTTGAAACTTAGGCTATCCGCAGTGAGGCACTCTACAAGTTACCCTAAAACTATACGGTTGCAATGTAGGGTAAAATGTGCTGCAGCGGCTGACTCTAAAACCTACCTTACCTTAGGGTGAACCTTCTCTCACCCCCAAATCAAGAGTCGATGAAGCTCTGCACCAGATCTTCTCTCTCATCCACGGTGGCAAGGGTCTGTTCATCGCGCCATGGTTCGGACAGATGCTCCACTGGCGGAATGAGGAGGGGAAGAAGACGGCGACTGTGATGCCCCCGGCATCTCAAAAGCCTTAACACGCAGTTAGACACAAGCTAATGATGGATTAAGACTGAATTAGGCTTGGAGAGTAATGAGAACCAGTTAGAGAAACCACTAAGTCAAAAAATTTCTGCCTTCCCCTAAATTTATTCTGAAATTTACTTTCGATTTCACTATATAACTTCAAATTACTCTTTTCTATGGTATGAAATTAAACTTACCACCTTTCAAATGAATCTAGAGTGGAAGTGTTTAGGCTTCATCTGATACTTCAAAAATTAATAACAAGGACTCTACGAAAAGTAAACCTGCTATTTGACCAAATCCCTGAATACAATTGCGCTTGTAGTTTGAAATCTGTGGTGATCTAGGTGAAACTTATATTACCAAATTTATAGACAATGGAGTGTTAAACAACTTTGTTAATTGGAGTTTAGACATTTGATGAGGTTTACATAAGGATTAGGGTCATTCTTTGCCAACCTAGAAAACCAACTCAAATCTGAGCTGCATAGTAATTTCAATTTTCCTCTAGTTTACAGTCTTTTTCATGCAATGCTCCCATTGGAAAAGTTGTAGGATTTGAAATTCTAAATAACTCACTCAAAAGGCATTTTGAGGGGAAAGGCTTGAAAATAGGACCTTTCATTTTTCCAAGCAATAAAAGTACCCTGTCCACAACTAGGGCTGCTAGTTAAATTTGAATTTAAATCATATTTACACTTGGAATCTGGGGTGGTCCATTTTGACAAAGTTGTAGATCTCAAAGAGTGGAACAATTATTTCAATTGGAGTTCCTTCAAATTCGGCCTCTAAATACGCCAAAACAGCGAATTACTGAAGGGAAAAAAACACATTTCAATTTTCCAAAATATACTGTCACTGACGGGTAGGGCCCGCGATCCACGCGACGCGCACGGCGCGAACCGCGCCGCGCCGCGTGGCTCGCCGGCATACAGGGAGTACGGCGAGCCACCGGCCGGCCGGCCGCGCGCGTCATCTGGACGAGGCCGAAGCCCTCTATCCATTCACCTCCTCCACTCGTTCTCTCCCCCACCCAAACCGTCTCCCTCTGCCTCACTTGTCCGCGCCGCCGCCATCCGCCCCCCGCTCGCCGCGAGAGCACCACCGCCGCACTCCCCACTCCACCGCGCACCCGTAGCCCTTGACCTCGCCGCCTCTCCCCCACCCGGCGCCGAGATCCACCTCCGCTCGACGTCAAGCCCACGCCGCCATCGCTCCGGTTCACCGTCGGTTCACCCCGTCGCGCACCACCCTCCACCGCCTCCCGGTGCTCCAGACCCTCACCGCCAGCTCCGCCTCGGCCTCGCGCACCCAACGCGCTAGATATCGCCACCGCCATCGCCTCCTCCACCTCTCCCCGCACGCGCCGCTCGCGCGCACCCGCGCCACCCACGGGCTCGTCGTGGAGAACCCCCTTCGGGCCACCACCGCGCCTCCACTCCACCACTGCCGGCTTCGCCACCCCGCCACGCACCTTACGAGCCCACCCTCGCCGCCTCTCGGTGCCCGAGCTGCCGGAATTGAAGCCGCGCCGCCACCTTCGCGCGCCGTCGCGCCGCGCCGGTTCATCGCCGCCGCGCCTCCCCGCTCCACCCCAGGCGACGACGTCTAGGGGGAAAGATAGCCCGCGGGCGGGAACGCCTCCTCGGCCCCGATCGGCTCCAAGGCCGGCCCCGCCGCCGCCGGCGCAGCCGCGCCTCTCCCCCCGTCGCGCGTTGTCCTTCCCCAGCGCAAGGTAGATGATGAAGGCGCGGTTTTGCAGAAAAACCCCTTCGATTCTTGCTTATTATGCCACTGTTTATTGTGTCTTGCATAAACTGTGAAAACACCCCTAGATCTATTTCAGTTTCGCATTTTAATCCAAGCCTTGGAACTTTTGCAGATCTAACCCTGAGTTCTGCGGGTATCACGTGCACTGTTCACCAAGCCTCGGCCTACTTGCCTGCTACCCCCTGGAAACTACGGTTAATTACGTTTAGGTCCCTAGTCTGAGTGATTTTCCATTTAAATGCATTAAAATTAGCTGCGAACTTTGTAAAATCATATAAAATCACAGAAAATTCCAAAATGGACAAACTCAGTTGCGTTAGACTACTCTTGAGTAGATCTACATGATTGTTATGATGTGGAAGTGTGAAATGTCTGTTTTGCCCTGATTTGTTGCATGCATGATTAATTAGGATAAAAGTAAAAAGTGCACCAAATGAACTCCAAATGGCATGAAACTTGGACAGTAGTTTTCTTGTGGCATTATAGCACTATGTGAATTTTTGTAACCCTAGCACTTGCGGTTTGATTACCCTTTTGCCATTATACATGTGTATATGCATTTATTTAACTAGGGAGTGGAGGTTACAAAGAATATACTCAAATCGACTCTCTAGCATTTTTCCTATACTTTAGGTAGCATGAGTGTCTCACTGGTACAATATGAGCCCTGCATATTAAGTTTTAATAGTGATTTGAAAATAACAAAAGGTGCTAGTGAGAAAAAGAAAATGGAGAAAAGGTGTACTTAATTAGCTACGAAAATTCTATGGAGAATAGGATGGCTTGTACATGATGCCTAGTGTACACAAGGTATTTTTATGGAACTTCTTGACACTGTTTGTATGATTTCCCAGTAATGATCCGAGTCTCTCTCGTGTGGATAAGTTTCACATAAGAAATGCTAAAGTAAATTGCCTAGATAATAATTCCCGTGAATTATATCTCCTATGCATCTCATGCACGCAATTGCATTCGTTGCGCTCATGTTGCACTATGTCATGTATATAGATCCCGCGAACGATGGACCAACGCAGAAGCAGTCGCTAATCCAGGAGCCGAAAGACGAGCCCGTGCACCCGGTGCCAGAAGACGGCGTGTCGCTGAGTAACCCATCCCTGTTTCAAGGGGTTGCCTGGGGCAAAGCCCCACAACCCGGCAAACTAACTTAGTTTAGTTTGTTGGCTTCTTAAGAACAATCAAAGATAGGTAGGACCATGCAATTCCCAGCAAACAAAGTATTTTGAGTTACGCATATGCATTAGGGTTGATTGAAACCAATTGCATTAGACTCCCCGGCCGCCCTGGCCCTAGCACCTATACTTAGGGTTCGTAGGACGAGTGCCTAGAATGGTTAGGCACGAGTAGACATGAGTGAGCACTGTCACTCGTCTCGTAGGGTTTACTTTCAAATGATGAATTCTCATCACTATGAATATATTATTGCTATGATTATGCTTTCAATTGAGACCGGGCGAAGATATGGGATTACTATGTTGAAAAATGATGTGGATGGTATGGTGGACTCCGCCCGAGTCGCATAAGGCACGTTCGCTGTTCACCTGCTGATCGGCATAACATTGCTAGAATGCTTATCCGGGAAATGGGACCGGTGAAATCTTGTTTGTGCCATCCAAAGAACAGAAACACGTTTCTACCCACTGGTTGAGAGGAAGGTGGCCCGGGGGAGCTTGGTACTCATGACGGGGAGACCGAGATGTCGGCAGGCTCGTCATGGGGGCACAACCCGGGAGTCAGGCAGGAGTGAATCGAACTTGGGATGGGACAAGTGGAGAAGGGGGACTATATGTGGGAAAGCCGTCGTGCTAGTAAGCATATGGGCCCTTGGCATTTTCTAGTTATTTCCGGGAATATAAAAATCGATTCGAATCGCTGATGCTCACCAGGTGTGAGAATGCCAATATCGCACACGGGCAACGTAGAACTGTTTGGGGCATGATGTTTTAAGGAATTGATGATTTGCTACTACACAATGGATATACCTGTTTTACTTCATACAAATTACTTACTTTATATTACCAATGAGATTCAGGATAAGGACTAGCGGCTATCAAATCCCGCTATAGCATGACACTAAAACATAGTGGAAAATCATGATCAAAGGACAGCGACCGTCAAATCTCGCTATCCTATGGCAACATTTTACAGTTTAAAAATTAATGGCTAAGGACCTACTTGCTAGTAAGCTGAGCTTTGCGTCAGCCGTAAACCCTGTCCATTAAGTCCTACTGAGTAATTAGTATTCAGGGTTTGCCCCCACTTTTGGCTCACAGGTACTGGCGGCATTCGGATAGCTGCTTGGAGAAGGTTAGCACCGGTGGGCTCGGTGCTTCTCGCCTCGTTCGTCTGTATGAAGACTACTTAAGTATTTGGTTCCCGCTGCGAATGTTTTGAAAACGCCTCCGCATTATATATATATTTTTGGACATGTATTTGACTATATACATTCTTGATTCGTAAACTAAGTCTATCTATTCTATATTTCAACTGCCTGTGATGATGTAACTGTTGTGGCTCCATCGAGAGTCGGATGTGTATGATGTCGGTTCCTCTAGAAAATGGTGTTATCGAGAGCCGAAGGCCTCTCGACGGACGACCGGGTTTAGTACGGTCTAAGTACATTGCAAGCTAATGGTGGCAGGTGTACTTAGTCCGTATTAAATCGGCGGTTCCGCCACAGCGACGAGGCGGCGGGCACCAACCCCCTGCCTAACGCCCCTCCATGTCCGGAGGAGAGAAGGCAGGACCAGCGGCGGGTGGGGAGGGAGAGGGCTGCGATGACGTGGATGCGGGAGCGAGGAGGACCCAGCGCCCAGTGGATCCGGCGAAGAGGAGGGGGAATGAGGAGGGAGAGGGCGATGACGACGTGGCTCTGGCGGTGTGCGGAGGCCGGCGCCTGGAGGCTGCTCGATCCGCCGCCATGGCACCGATCCGAACCGGATTAGCGCACCACTCTGCCATGGCGCAACCCAAGGACGCGGGCGGCTACAGCGGCGCGGAGGGGCCCCTGGTCGTGGAAGGCGCAGCTCCCCTGGATCTGCGCCGGCGGCGGCCGCCCGGATCCATGGCCCGCATGGGCAGCCCTCGCCGGAGACGGTGGAGGAGGACGTGCTCTGGTGGGGAGAAGAAGGAGACGGCGCGTCGAGGGAGGCAGAGTGGGGGCGGCCGCGGTGACCTGAGAAAGGCAGGGCGGAGGAGGAAGGGGAGGAGGCCGAGCCGGAGGCGGCGGTTGGGGGAGGCTAAAGAAAGTGTGGGAGAGAGGGGATGGAAAATAATAAAAAATATGGTAGTTGATATAGGTAGAGATATAAAGTGAATATGGCCGCGGAAGATTGTGGGATAGGGTAGATAATTTTGCTGATCAAGACAGAATATTGCTTTTAGGGTGGAGAAATAGGGTAAAATGAATGCGGATAGCCTTATCCCACGAAGCAAGTCGTGGTGCATTTACCCTACACTCTTGAAACACCCCACTTTCCATAATGGGACTAAAATGTGCTTTATTACCATCTCAGGGTTTGGTAATCACATTCTTACATCAGAGTGATACAGATCCGCCCTAACGGGTCGGACAGCAAAGGGACGCAACCTGAATCTAACCAGCGGAATATAATACGTAGGCCCAAACTTCCACACGTCACGGTTGGAAAGTAGGTCGTAGCCCTAATCGCTTCCATACAGGGTGACTTTATCGTCTCCTCTGGAAAAAACATCAACAAAGCAAGGGTGAGTACATACGTTCTCAAAAGCCCACCTTCCTCCATAAGAAGTAGGGGTCTAGCTACATCTACATACAAGTCATATCTAGGGCTCAGTAAGTTTTGCATAAAAGCATTTTGTATGCAGGGTTTGAGCTAGTCTAACAAGTTTGAGTCATTCAGAAAACAGGGTTTTTCTCAAAAGGGAGTGCCACTGGACTTGCCGGTTCACATGGCCAATGACTTTCCTGCCATCACACTTTAAACAGGGTTCCATCCCCGTAGATTAGCATCCACCCAAAACCACTTTGTTCCCAACCCAAAACTAAACCAATGCCCACCATTTTTAGTTTACGAAAAGTGCTAATGGAAAAACAAGCCGTAACTCATCCATACCAGTGGACTCGGACTATTCGAATAGGTTTTACTCTGATCAGAGGTTGTACTAATTTCCACAAGTTGGACTCAGCGACACTTACGGCCAAATAAGTATCCGAATTTCAAACCAAATCGTTGCCTTTGTTTCATCGCCTAGTAGTACTTTAGAGGTTCGGGCCACCTAACCACTCCAGTACCATGCGGTACTTCCGTGGCTCCCAACCCCTTCCCTAGCCCCTTGTGCGCCAGCACAGAAGCTACTAGGCTATTGTCACACCCCGAAAAGTAACCCTAAGAAATTTCCCTCTAATCTCTCATCTCTAATTCAAAATAAGCTTCGAAAAGTTTGTTTGTGTGAAGTGTGCAAAATGAGCTCAACAAAGATCCGTTTGAATCACCCAAATGCTCCGAGAAATTTCCCTCTCAAATCCTTCTCCAAATATTCTTGTTAATCCCTTCTCAAAATCTCTTCAAATTCCAATCCTAAATTCATTTCAGAAAAGAGAAAACCTCTTCTCTCCTTCTTTGGGCCGAAACCCCACCCCCACTCCCCTTCTCGGCCTGCCTTGGCCCACCTGCCCCTCTCCCTTCCCGGCCTACTCGGCCCAGCCCAACACCCCCCTCCTCCTTTTCCCCTCTTCCCCGCGTGGGCCGTGCCCAGGCCCACTCCCCTCTCCCCCTCTCGGCCTGCAAGGCCCGCCCGCGCGCACACACCCCCCCCGTCCCCTACCTCCAGCCGCTCGGGGCGACGCGTGCGCGCTCGCGCGACGCCGTCGCCCGCCGAGCCGTCCCCCACCTCTACGCCGTCCTAGCTCACGGCCTTGCACGCGCCTAGACGCCATCATCGCCTGGCCGCGGCGCGCAGACCGCCGCCGCCGAGGAGCGCCCGGCCCCCCGCTTGCTCGGCACGCCACGTCGTGGCACGTCACGACACCGCGCCGCCAGCATCCACGGCCACGCGCGCACACACCTCCCCCCGCTCCTATTCCCCTACTGCGCGCGCCCCTCCCACACCACGCTCGCGCCACGCCGTGCGCGCCGCGCCATGCCAGACCGCTAGCCGCCACCACACTGCGCCCGTGCCGGACCCCTCCCCACGCCGCGCCCGTCTGTCCGCGTCTGCCACCCGCGCCGCGCACACCATCTCCACCTCTTGCCGCGCCTATAAGGGTGAGCCCGGCAAGCCGCTCCCCCTCGTTCCCCTTCCTCCTGCTCCATTCGCGCCGTCCGCGCCGCTCGCCCGTGCGACGAGCCGCGCCGATGCCGCCGCTTGCTCTCCGTTCCGCGCCGCCCCCCTCCTCTCGCTCGCGTCGCCGCGCCGCCCGTCGCCGCGGACCGCCCCTGGTCCAACCCGGGAGCCGCCCGCCGCGAACGCCATCACTTTCCCCGCTTGCTCGGTTCTTTCCCCCGACGAGCAAGCGCTAGCCCTACTCCCTCCACCAACCACCATGGCCCAATTGCTTCGGCATGGAGCACCACACCGGCACCCCCTATCCTCGTCCGCACCTAATTTACCCCTCCGTCGCCCGAGCAAAGCTTCCCCGCGAGCGCCCGGAGACGGCGGCCATGGCGCCCGTGGACACCCCCACTCCGCGCGCCTTCCCCTGCTCGGAACCCCCGGGATGGGTTCGCCTCGGTCTCCCCTTCGCGGCGCTGCTCTCGGAGTCGCGACCGGAGGCCGGGAGCTTCCGCTCCGGCGAGCTCCGGCGAGCGAGCCCGGCGGCGACCGGGCGAGCGCTCTGGTCGAGCGAGCCGCTCGCCCTGAGCCTGCCTGCTCCTCCCCTGGCTAGATGGGCCGGCCCAAGGCCCCTAGTGCTCGCGGGCCAAAAGAGAAAAAGAAGAGAAAAAAAGAAGAAAAGAAGAAGGGCCCCATGGGCCGAATCCTTTCTCCGGGCCCAAGTGCCTTCCCCCTCGGGCCAGAATCAAAGTCGCCAAGCAAAAGTTTATTCCTACCCCCTGAGCTATCCAGAAAGTTCATATCTACCCCTTGACACAAAATACCCCGTATCTTTTCCGTTCTAGCTCCGATTTATGTGATTCTTGTACCAAAATGCTCTGTAAATCAAGCTCTATCTATTCATGTACTTTTTATAATGTTCCCACACACTCCGCCGTCCACAACACACGAAGACTCACGGTCTACGTCATTTTGGGTCGACCCGCGACGACGGGACTAGGGCACCTGTGGCAAGCCACTTGTGCGTTGGTTCCGCCCTCGCCGATCGGTTCACTGAAGACCCGGTTTGGTTGAACCGAACCGGACGGTTGTCAAACTCTACCCCTGTCCCCGTAATGCGGACGACAGGAGGGGATGGTTGGCACCGCCCGAGTTCGTCGTTCTCTCCCTCACCGCGATGTAAGCCCATCGCGCTGTGGGAGTAGACCGAGCCCAATCGGAAGGAAGAGTTGGACCGCACGCGCCAGAGTTGGCCCGTGTCGTCTCTCTCTTCTTCCAAATTAATCTTTATTGCCAACATGCTGCCCTCATGCTGCCGAAAAATCCGTCTCATGAGCCCAGCATGGATGGCACTAAAGATCAAACTCTTGATACCTAAAAGGGAGGCCAAACGCGCCATTTATCCGTTTGACTCCCGCTCTATTCACATGCAAAACCCTAAGGATATCATTAGCCCCACAAAACCCATCTCACGATGAGCTCAGAGTGTACCTTGATTTGGTGTGTTTTGCGTGTCTGTACGTGTAGGCTTTCTCGGAGAGCCGTTCAGTTCCGTCTCTGAAATGGCTAACTCAGAGACCGGAACAGGAGTTCAATGGTGCAACGACCGTCGTACCGGCTACCTCGACGAAAATGAATGCAAGTCCACTGGAATCCTCACTTGATGCATAAATTACCCAGTTTTTTTATATACACATCCTATTGCCTTGCATTACGATAAAACTTGCATGTTTTGCTGGCTAAGGTAAACATAGTAGGATATAGCCTCCCGAGCCACTGTAGATGTAGTGCGCTTAGGTGGATCGCTCATTCAACTATATACATTAATATTGATGAAAATGATGGGAATATGATGGTGGGTATGGACGGATGTTTTTCAGTAAAACATAGGGTAAGACCCTGGCAGACGACTTCGGTTGTTGAAGCCACTACGGGGTAGAAACCCCGGGGATACGTCATCACGGATGCCCCGGTGTCCGGTCCTTGTTGCGAGGGCCGGGCTGGTGTTGGCTCAGTTGATGAGCAGTTGTGGGAGCTCTACCCTGAAGGACCGAGTTGACGTTTCATCTTGCCTAACTCATTTAGTGCAACCACTCGAGGTTGTATGTGGCAACCCTCGGTTAGAACCCGCCTTGGACAAACCAGATATAAGCCGGTGTGCTGGGATGCATGAGAGATTGGGAAAGGGGCGCGGTCGCATGGCTGCGGTCAGGGGTCGACAGTTGCGTGGCTGCGGGTCTGAGCAACAGGTGGTCCCGCTTCTCTCATGGCTGATGTCTGGGGGCGCCTTGCGGGGGAAAAACCGGCGAGCGGAAAGGGGCTCACTGATCATGAGTACCTGGACCAAACTTGTGGGTAAAGTGCGCACCTCTGGCCAGAGTATAATTAAATCTATCATGATAGTCCGCTGTCCACTGGTATGGACAAACGAGTTACGGCTTGGTTTCGGAACTAGCTTCTTATAAAATGTGGGTTGGGATGGGATCAAAATGATGGTTTTGAGGCAGCTGCGGTTGCCGAGGAGGTGTGTATGTGGAAATTGTGATGGCATGCGTGCCACGAGCCGCGATGGACCGGCAAGTCCAGTGGCAACCTCTTTTGGGATAAAGATGTTTTCTCAATTAAAACTGAGAACTAAGGAACCCTGCATATCAAATGTTTTACTGCAAATTTACCTTCAGCTCCAGATATATCTTGCATGTAATAATAGCTTATATCCCCCTTCCTATGGAAGAAGGTGGACTTGCGGAGTACGTATGTACTCACCCTTGCTTTGTTGTTGATTTACAGAGCAAAGAAGACCATGGACGTGTGAGGGTTACGGCCTGCTTCCCAACTGTGCTGTTGTGGGAAAGTTTGGGTCGCGCTTTTAAAGAGTTTCCGCTGCTGTGTTTTCGGGCTGCGCCCCGTTTGGTCTGTCCCGTTAGGACGGATCTGTACTCAACTGATGAACAAATGTGGTTACCATAACTCTTGGAAATGGTAACAATACACATTTTAGTCCTGCTTAAGGGCTGGGACGCTTCAGCTATCCACTCCAGCTCGTGCCTAGCCAATGCCTCATACAGAACGAGTGGTTGTACTAAAAAAGAGTTAGGCAAGATGAAAATCAACGCGGTCCTTACAGAGCGCAGGTAGAACCATCTCCACGGCTCCCGGGACTTGGGTAACCGCGGTTTGCTAAGTTACCGTTCATACCCTGCTCTTAAATGGCGTATCCCGACCAGTGGGTCGTTTGCCGGGGTTCTTCCCCATTTTATTTTAAAACACACACCCACCTATCCTCATCCCAATCCCATCAAGTTTCATAACCATAATCCCAATTTAGCATCAAGATTATGATAGATATAATTAAGTGAGCGATCCCACCTACGCGCATTACATCTAAAATAGGCTTAGGTGGCTGTATATTTGTGGGGTAACCTTAGCAAGCAAAACATGCAGGTTTTTATGTGATTATCGGGCCAAGGGTTGTGGTTGCAAAACATAGAAATTTTATGCATCAAGTGGGGATTCCAGTGGACTTGCCTTCCGCTATGTCGATAACGATGACGCACTAGTTGCTGGTGGCGGAGGTACGCCATCTACCGGATATGTTGGTATTCTATCTGCTGGGCGCGATGGTGCATCACCCACCAAGCATGCCGAGCGTGTCGCTGGGCGCGGTGGCGTGCCATCCACAACGCATGCTGACCTAGTATCCGCTGCAAACGCCGAGCGCAGGTTTCAAGCCGCGCGGAGATTCTTGCGAGAGGCGTACCGATTAGAATCTCTGGTATAACCTACGTGCACAAACAAGGAAGCACACATATCGAGTGTAAACATGACCTCACATAAATCTTAGGTAGGAGGAAGTTTGGTGTTTATTTGGACGGTCGGATCTTACCAGAGGGGTTGGCTCTGGAAAGTAGTGGAGGGGAGCTCGTGGTGGTGCGGGTTGTTGGCTTTGCTGACGGGCATGGTGGCGGTTATGGAGATATTGCCACGGTAGTGGGTCGGGGCGGTTAGGGCGATGATGGGAATGGTTACATGGCGGTCACATGGTGGTGTTGGAGGGGAGAAGATCTTTGGTGAAGTGTATGAATGGGTAGAGCTTGATTTTAGATGAATTTAGGCGCAAGAATCACCTAAATCGGAGTTCAAACGAAGAAGATACGGGGTATTTAGTGTCCAGGGGGTAGATATGACTTTTCTGGAAAGTTGGAGGGATGGGTCTGGTCTTTTCTTGGTTTTTGGCCCGAGAGAGAGGGAACCTGGGCCGAGGTCGCCTTTCGGCCTGGCTTCGGCCCACGCGCGCGGCGTACGCGGTGCGGCCTACTGGGCCGGCCCAAATCGGCAGGAGAGGGTGGGACGGCGAGGCGACGGCGTTGGCGTGGGGCCCACGCGTCAGCGAAAGGAGACGAGCGACGGCGTCACCGGAGGGTGACAGCGGTCGGTTTTAGCCAAACCGGCTCACCGCGAACCGTCGGCGGCGGGCGGCGGCGGTTGTCCGTCGTCCGGCCGGTCTCCGCGGCGAGGCCAATGTCTTGACGATGAGATCACGGCGGCGAATCGGATGGTGGGGTCGGTGGTGCGGATTGGTGGCCAGGAGCAGGGTGTCCACGGGGGCTGCGCGGTTGCACGTGGCGGCGGAATAAGCGCGCGCGGCGGCGGCGTTGGTGGGAGGTAGGAAGGGGACGGCGGGAGGTCAAGGTGGTAGTGGACGGTGGGGCCGAGTCTGGGTCGAGGTTAATTGAGTACTGGCGCTCGGTGGCGGTGGGATTTAGGCGGCGACGGAGCTGCGGGTCGCCGTCTTTTATAGGCGAGCGGGAAGGGAGGCGAGCTTGGTGCGGTGGCGGCGTGACGAGGAGATGCAGGGGCGGGCTGCGTCACGCTGAGGCCAGGCATGGCGTGTCCGGGGCCGGGATACGAGGCCCGCCGTGTGGCGTCGCGGCGCGACGGGGCCTAGCGCGGCCGGGACCGGGACGCGGCAGGAACGAGGGCAAAGTTCAGGCGTGGCGTTGTGGCGCGATGCGGCGGGGTCCGGGGAGGGCGAGCGGGGCCGGGCGCATACCAGGGCCGGGCGCGGTGCGGGGTTTGGCGCCGTGGCGCACGGCGCCGCGCGGCGGGTACGGGGAGGACGAGCGAGGACTGGGCGCGGCCAGGGCCGGCGCTGCGCGCGCTGCGTACAGGCGCAGCGGGGGGAGGAGGAGGTGGGGGAAGAGGCTGGCAGGCGGGGCCCACGTGCCGGCGTGAGAGGGAGGGGGCGGCTGGGCTTGGGTGGTGAGTTGGGCTGTGGCGGTGGTGGGCCTGCTCGCCCGGGGTGGCAGGCCAAGGGGAAGAGGGGGAAAGGAGGAGATGGGCCGCGTGGATGGTTGGTGGCCCGGAAAAAAGTTTTCCTTTTTCTTTTTTTGATTTTGTATCTGGAGTTTGGATTTTGGAAGAGGCGTTTGATGAATATTTGGAGATGAAATATTTCGGTCTTTTGAAGATCTTTGTTGAGCTCATATTAACGAACAAGACGAACAAACAACGAACAACCATCACACGAACAATCATCGGGGTTTTCGAAAATTGATTTTGAATTAGAGGGAGATTAGAAGAAAAGTTCTGGCCCTAAATTTTGGGGCGTTACACCTCTGCAGCGCTATCTCCCGCCCGGCCGCCCTCTCCCGCGCGCGGCGGCGCAACTCCTACCTGGCGGCTTTCTCCTGCGGTGGCACGGCTCCCGCCCGAGTGCCTTCTCCCACGGCGGCGTGGCCCCGCCAGGCCCCCTCCTCCCGCGGCGGCGCGGCTCCCGCGAGCTGGGGACGATGGAGGCGGCCTCGGCAAGCATGGCTGCGCGAGGGGGAGGAGTGGCGACCGCGGGAGCAGCTGGTGCTGCCGGAGCGGCGGCAGTGAGCGCGCAGGGGCCGCAGCAGCGACCGCAGTAGCAAGGCAGAGGACGGGTGGGCGGAGGGCTAGGAGGAAATAAATGAGGGGTATAATAGTCATTTTCCCCTTCTGTAAATTCCACCTCGGGGATCCATGACGACCTTCTTCGTGGGACAGAGGGAGTATATACGACCATTTGCACGCTCGGTCAAAACACAATTCGGAAGTTGGAGAAACATGTACACCCACCCAATGATTGATACACGACTTCGTTCTACAAACCATTTTTTTCACAAATTTGTTGATGTATTAATTAGTTGTAGTTTTGCAAGAAACAGTTTTGGTGGCAAATTCTCATATTGTTTTGTTTTTTTAAAAAACTTCAATTATTCGTCTTATTCAAAAAAAATTGCTCAAACATGTGAAAATATGAATCGTACTCAAACTTTATTTAGTGATAAATCAAATGAACCATTTTGTACATTTGTGAACGGAGGGAGTGGGTAATTAGCCTAGGTCTTTTTTAGAACAATTAATTATAATCAATGCTCCATAGTTGATGACCGCTTTAGTCAAATATGTAGGATCAGAAATGTCACCTCAGCCTGTAGCAAAAACGGATCGAAGCTCACTAGTCACGTAGGAGTACGAGATACACGGTAATAGCCAAGTACACCTACTTATACGTACCGTGTGAATACGTATATAACGACAACTTCTTTGAAAAACTAAGGCCGATGATAGCTCAATTGCACCAACAACTTTCATGGGTGGATACTGTAGCATGTACAGTACTACTTCCGCTGATGCACAGCTCTCCTTATACTGATTTTAATATCCATATGTACGACGTCCTGTGATCCACTAAGCAACTAGAATATATATATATATATAGATATATATATATATATTCCACAGGCTTGAAAAGAAGAAAAAAAAACTCCAATGGAACGAAGGAGGAAACGGTTTAAAAATTCAACGTCGACGTGATGCTTGTTTTCTTGCGCATCAATTATGGGAGTAAAATAATTGAGAGGTCACCCACATGCATGCGCATGATCTTTGTCCGACGGTGCAAAGTGTATTCCAGAAGTCCTGTTTTTTTAGATGATTCATAGATGAGATACATGGACACTTGTCGAGCTTATAGAAACTCTCGCTGCTTTTTCTCATGGATCCCATTTTTTCTGTTTTATTTATTTATTTACTTATTTATTTTATTTTCCCATAAGCGGAAATTACTCTGTTTGATTTAAAAGGAAAAGTTTCACCAATACATCGGATTTGGCGTTTTAATTTAAAAAGGAAACATATGTACGTAAGAAATTTGGAAGTGCTAATTGGTTCTTTAAAATAATAATCTCACTATTTCTATGTTTCACAAAAAGATGTAGTGCTACATTAGAATTTTATAGGTGTAATTGGTCCTTTAAAATAATAATCCATCTACCGCAACAAGAATATACTACATCAGAAATAATAAAAAAAGAATTTGATTTATGATAAAACTAAAATGAAGTAAGATATAAGATAATGGAGAGTCTACAATAAAATTCAGGATACGAGTATAGAAATTGTGGCCATGGGGCACATACGCGGCACGCTAGGAACTAGGATGATGTCTGGGTCGTTGGTGGGTGTGTGGCATCCCAAGCGCACGAGGTGTGGTTGGCCCATCATCAGCGTGTGGTTGTGCTTCCGTTCGGTAGCAAGCATTCCACCATGACAATAACCGGTGTTCCCAATTAAGATTGGCTTGGCCTCTATCTATGTACATCTCCATCACGTCATTTTTTAAAATGCTTTTCTTGAGGCAAATGTCCCTCTCAAGAGACGGACTCAAATCATAGGCACCAATCATATAATTGTAAATCATGTCGCAATATAACGAAATAAATTCCTTTGCACGATTGTCATGCCCCGGCCCTCACCCATAAATGAGAGAGGATAGGTTTAGGGAAATCAGTTAATACAAATAATAGAAACTATGGTATAGCCATTTCTATGCATTCAATGTACTCTACGATAGAGGAATACATAAATTGAACATAATAAAATAAGAATTTGAAAGATTTCATTGAAATTGTTCATAAATTTCCTAAAAAGCTAATTATAGATTCTTCTCTTCATCAGAACAATAGGGTTGTTATGCTTATTATAGTTATTACTAAACATCTTGAAATGATGAAATAGAACCAATGCCTATATTTTTTTATCAAATGTTAAATCCATCATCAGAAGAAGAATTAGGCCAAAATAATAGGATACACTCTAGGAAGAAAAATAAAACTTCCATCAAAGAGAAGCAAATGAAATGTTGTCATAAACATTGTCATTCAAAAATGAAGTTTTCATATCATGAATACTTGGTAACAGCAGCCAATCTCCGAAAACTCTCGATTATTTCAATTTTTGGAATGGCATCAAACCTTATTCCATGTTATTTCCATAAGATTCCTCTTTCTTATTCTTAAGAAAGGCCCCGATATGGCTTAGTGATCATGATTTCCATTTTCTCTTACTTTTCCTTTTTATATGTTTTGAAAATAGATATCATTCGATTCTCTTTCTATTGATTCTTTTCCGATTGAGATGTATGGATCCATGTGTCTACATACCAAGATTCTATTCATGTATTAACAAAAATGTGCAAGAGTTATTTTCCTTTGCCGTTCTATGAGGCATTTCTTCTTTTTTTTCGTATGGCACCCCTACTCACTTTGGTAGCATCTACAAATTCAAAACTTAATTTTGAAAGTCATATTTCGACATAGACGCTTTTAGTGCTTCTAATATCCAATGAATGGCAAATGCACTTCCTTGTTTAGATTCTATTTCAACCAAAACTTTACATGTCAATCTTTTTTTATTATGTCTTGTTTTTACTCCTATATTTTGAGTTACTCTACATATTTCTTGACGTAAAACCAATAGTGAATTTGTTTATATCTTTTGTTGAACCTTTCTCATGGCTGAGAATTGATAAGCTAAGGATTTTTTTCGTCTTTCATAATATGATCAACCACCATGCTAATTAACCGAATATAAAAAAATGGAACAGATTTTGTGGGTTTTTTCTGCAGTACCTTAACGTGACATGAGCGTGAAGAGGTTCAAGAATATGCTTTTTTTTTATAAGGGCTAAAAACGAATCGCTTAATTTTTGGCTTTTCGACCCCATATTGTATGGTGGATCTTGAAAGATAGGACATATCTCCCTCCATCCATAGAAAGCACCACTTTGTTTTGGTGTAAGTCACATATTAACTATAACCTAGAGAAGGCACAACATCCTTCTTAATATTACCGATAGAATGATTCGAAGAAAGAAGCACTACTTATAAGATGTGTTCAAAAATAAATTCAAAAAAAAATCAAAAAAATCTGGCTATCCTTCCAAGCCCTCTAACAATAATAATTATTGGATCTATTATGTTTTCTAAAAAAATACTTAACATACCATTGTAAAAGATAATATAAAGCAATATCTAAAACTTTATATAAATTACTCACCAGTGCCATTACGAAATATTACTAAAAGTAACCCTAAATTTTACATATAAATTATTTAATTGCTATTATGAAACATGAATTAAAATAACTCCTAATTTTAGATAAAAATTACGGACGCACAGGTACGTAAATACTATACTTAGTTAGAAATATATGCTCTGATTAGAGTACTTTTAATATCAAAATCTGATTACATTTACTTTTAACCTCTGGGAGTTTTTCCACCCTACTGGAGCCATTTAGGTCTTATTTGGATGTATTGTATATTTATTTACCTGTAATTAGTTTCCATCTGGAATTATATGTGCACAAGAATACAATCGGAATCTTATTCCCTGAAAAATACACATGTTTGGATGTATCGGAAGAACCACAGAAGATTACAGTTACGTTTTTGCAAGAACACCATCTTCTTCGTTTTCCTCCGGATGGCACAGCTGCAGCCTGTCGTTCGGGACTTCGGGGCTCCTTTACCTCGCTTCCTCCCTTTCCCCTTGGGCCTCCCTGCCGCCAGACTCCACCGGCGGGCTCCGGCTGGACACCGCCGCCGGATCCGAGCCCCTACAGGCTGGATTTGCTCTTCCCCTCGGCCGCCGTCGCCGGATCTGAGGATTTCCCGGTTCCTTCCACCTCGGCTGTACAAGCAGGCGACCATCAAGACGAGAGCATAGCGGGCGGCCTCGTGAAGGTGTACGGCCCCATTGTGTCGCTGTTTGTGGTGACGGTGCTGGTGTGCTTGGAGGAAGCCGACGCGGAGCGAGAGAACAGGGGGCCGCACCACCTCGCAAGCAGCGTACGTGATTTCTCTCGCTCTGTGTTTGTTCATGGTGGCGCCAGCGGAGTTCGCAGGTCACGCGAGCGGGAGCCTGATAGATGTCGTTTTTTAAGTGGGAGGTCTAGAGGTTTTTTTTATTTTTCGGTTGTAATTGTCCAATCCAGGTGTAAATTGGATGTAAGTTTAGTTTGCTCACTGATCATCCAAACAACTCCAAATGCATGGTTTTAAAAACTTGTATTTTACAAGGGTATTTGATCCAAAACATGTGATCCAAACAGGCTAATTTCCCACTTTCACAGACCACACACCAGTACACCACATGTCCATATCCAGGACCAGCCATTGTTTGGCGCGAAATCCAGATCTCTCAGTGTGAACCTACGAGTAGGAGGATCTTCTATTCGCGTGGCCACTGGCCACAGTGACGTTCACGTGGTGGATCGCGAAAGCTGGCGATGCCTGACGGCGACGCCTCACCACCAGGCAGGCCTGCGGGGCCAGCGGCAGGAGGCCACGTGACGCGCCTCCCATCCCATTTCTGGCAAGTACTGTATTTCCTTTTCCCTGACGACGTCGTAAATCAAATCCAGAGCCGAATATTTGCACGTTGGGAAAACAAGGTTATTTACAATTTTATTTTATTTTCAACGGAGTCCCGGAGGGCCAGGGAAGCGGAGAGGGCCCACCAGTCGCTGGCCCGGGTGTCCTGGCGTCTGGCGTGCCCACTGCCCACACAACACATGTGCGTGACGAGTTGACGACCCTGCCATGTGGGGCCGAATGCATCCACTGTATGTGAACTCACGTACACCAAGGACTTGAAATAATCTTCGTGGGAAAAACAATTGTGTCACTATGCGTCAAACTATAATTAAGCATACAAGACACCAACAAGGTTGTCCAAGAGAAACATACATCGATTATTTCCCGGTTTCTCTATGGTGTGATGAAGTAATTGAAACTATTGGTATCTACTACAGCTAGCTTAAGTCATTACAGAGACAAGGGGGAAAAATGCTTTGCCACTAACAACTTGCTTTGCCACTAACAACTTAAAATTGACTGGCTAATGTCATGTGCTATTTCTTGGAGATTTTGCAGCAATACAGTTATGCATTGAAATCAATGAATCACATGCATGACAACGAAAATGAAACAAGTCACAAGCAATTTAAAAGCATAGCTATTAATTTCTAAGTAACTAAATTAGTCATTCATGCACATATCTAGATAAATTTAGAAACAAGAATCTACCCACATTAAAGTAATTTGACAGCCTCAGAACAAACGCCAAATAAAAATATTATTGAGCATCAAAGGTGTATACACAATAGACAATTAGTTCGGCAAACAAGCATAATATTCAATACACTTTAAATGCAACTGTGTTTTTATGAATATATTGATAAGCAACTATGCCAACTACTTTTCAAAACAAACAAGTTTCTCTATTCATATTTTCAAAAATAATGCCCATAGAACTAGGTATATACTAAACATTTTTCTAACTGAGATTTTTAACTACGATAGACAATTTAAAATAACTTTTAAAATTTATATCTATTGCCCACCTTTGCTCTCAGATAGACAATCCAAAATAACCCATTAAAGTTATATCTAAATTTTTTTTTTTGATAAAGGCAAGTTATATCTAAATTACTAGTGTATGTCGTTACTAAAGTAAAATAAAAAATAAAACAACTAAGCATGCATCTTTTACTAACACATGCTATTACGTTTAAATAACAAAAAATAGACATGCTTCAAGATCGATTACCAACTTCTATAACTCTTAAATTTATCTATTAGCATTTAATTCACATGTCTTCACATACTAATTAACCTGTGCAAGAACACATGGTGATGAAGTGAAAGTAAATGGGACAATTGCTAATTTCACACTTCTTATAGTTAGAACTATTTGAGTCAAAGAAGATAAGGGCCGATTTTATGAAGAGCCCAAAATGGATCTTCGCCAAAAAAAAAAAAAAAAAAAAAAAAACTTCACTCTATCTAGATTGCCTCTCCGTACATGCTAGCTTTTGCTTCCTTGACTTTTATTTACCTTTGAATAAAGCAAGCTGCTGTTCTCACACAGTGGTTTAAATTTATATCTGCACACACAGAGTGCTCCCAAGCTGAGCGTGCAACTTTTGCCAAGAGAAGAAATAAGAAGCAATATCACGCATCAGGCCCTGCTATTTGTAGGGACAAAAAAGAGCTAAAGGAAAACTACATCGTGGGACAACAAGGTCATGCGAATTCCAAAGCCATTTCAATGCAGAGTTTCTCCCTTGCAAGCATGACTATTGACTAGTATAGCTCGCGCTCCGTTGCATGCATCCAATGATGCCCTTTCTTTATTCGTTAATCCGTCGTACTTCTATGCTGCTTTTGTGTATGGTACGGGTCATCCTTGCTCCGTTCAAATTCTGGTCTACTGATTCTAGCTTTATCTTAAATCAATATTGATTTAATCTTTATCGATTTTTTTAAAAAAAAACACCAACGTCTATAACATAAAACATTTCCATTACATTGATCTACCATGGAATACGTTTTGGTACTGTGATTATTTTGTATTATAGTTGTACATATTTTTTTTCTTGGCATTTAGTAAAAGTTAGAGAAATTTAGTTTAGAATAAAACTAACAGTAGTAAGGCTGAATCTAAAGGCTTCCTCAAATGACTCCCCTAAAATTAAATGCAGCACTGTTACCGTACTGTTCTGCACTGTATACAGAGACAAAGGTAATTGGAACAGTGGTAGAGGATGGGAGAACGGGGACTGCTTAGTTCAGCCTAAATTCAGTATATATATATAGTTTAGAATGATAGTACTAGGCACAAAATTAATAGCCTTCTAGCTCGATCTAGCTAGGCCACCATGAGTCGTCGACGAAACGCACGTAGGTCCCAATCCCAACTGATTCTAGCTCGTAATAAGTAGTAGTAGCACGTACGTGTGCGTCGTCGGTGAAAAAGGAAAGCGCCGATTGATGCGCCGTGTCAGCCGGTCGCAAACAAAGTGGCCACGTCCTTGTCCTTCTGTGACTTCACGACCAAGCAAAAGGGATCCCAGGCCAGTCCCACTGCGTCTTGTAGACCCATTGTCACACCTTCGTTGTGCTAATTCTATGTTAATTCTATATGTTAATTCTATGTCCTTATAGTTTGCTTCATTATTTCGGGCTAGTTATTTGGTGATACTTTGCCATATTTAAAGGGTGGTGATATATCCATCTATCTATACACCAATTTGCTCAATTTATTTTGCCAACTTTACTTCAATTGAGTGTATTCCCCCAAGAAATATACTACGTATCTTGGTATACGTAGTGCATTTCTAAAATCCTTTGTAAAAATACGTATCGTATATAGTAAAGTTGAACCAAGCACCACAACGATATTCTACCCAGACTTGCTCACTTGCCCCTTCTCTTACGTCGCATTCCCCTCTATTGTGTGGTACCCCTCCTAAAACCTATAACCTAGTGCACGCAAAAATATGGGTACAAAATCTTTTAGGTCTCTTGGGACACATAAATTTCACTATAAGAGTCATGTATAGAAATTTTACAGAAAAACAGCTCAATTTTATGCTAGAAAACATAGGATTGATTTTAAAAACCCCATTGTCCAAAGCGGGCCTAGGAGGAATCAGCAAAATAAGGGCCTATTTGGATCCACTATAGATTTTTCATTATTTAGCTAATAGGCATTAGCTAGTATTAGCTGGATGGATAATAGCATGGAGTGTTTGGATACACAAATAATAGATTGGCTAAAAAGTCGAAAAAAAGAAAAAAAGTCTATAATACCCTTGGTTTAGGAAGTGAACGGGTAGACCTCGATAATAGGAAGGGTACCGCGGACATCTCGGCCAAATAATCTCCCATATATGATATTATCTGATATTATTCAGGGTTTTGGTAGATTATGAGATAATGAGAATCTAGGTGTAGATAAATTTTATCCCCCATATTATCTAGGCATGTGTGGATCCTTAGAGCTAAACTTTAGCAGATTACGATTATTTGGGTGGATCCAAACGGACCCTAAGATATGTGTGTTCGATTTTGGGTGTGATGCTAAAGTTAGTCTTAGAATATATCAAATTTTTGGAGCCAATGCGTATAGGGTCACCGAGGGAGGACCACACCACGCGGTTGCATGCGGGGCGCGTACGGAGCGGCGCGGGATCGCGGGTGTGCCTGTGGGTGGTGGCGACCGGCGACGGCGACGGCGACCGGCGGTCCCCGCTCACGCGCGTCGGCAGTGGGATCTCGACTCCACGTGACGGATCACATCGATGCCGGTGGGTGCGCGCGCCACGCTGGGATCTCCGCCCGCCCGTCGCCCCGTCGCCGTCGCCGACTATTCGCCTCGGCGCGGCGGGGATCCATATCCATCGGCGTCGGGTGAGCTGGCGGCGATTCCAGTCCACCACCGCCAGCCCCGGCCGCTTCGTTTTCGCGCGTGCACAGTCCGTACCGCGTGGAAACGCATCGGCGCCCGCCGTCGTTTAGGGCCCAGTGGGATCCACGAACGGTAGCTACTGGCAGAGCGCCCCGATTGTTTGTTTAATTGCTTTGTTGAATTGCAGCCAAACATTCTCGCCGGACAACCCAAATTTCAAGATCGCCGGCTTGGATTGATCATGACGTGGGTTTCGTGCGAATGGCTACTTGCGCAGTGGGCAAGATTTTCTTTTTCCTCCGGGTAATAATTATGGGTTGGATTAATCTTACGGCCTTCTAGCTAATTCTGACCATAGGAAATTAGCAGCGTCCGAGAATGGTATAAATAGTCAAATACGTACTGCCCAAAAAAAGCTAAAGGTCCTAACTCTTACACGCGTCAGTGACAAAGATCATATAAGGTATACTCCCTCTGTTCTGAAACATACGAATTCTGCTTGTGTTGTGTGTATATATTAAGGAGCTAGACGCTTCAGTATTATTATCGACGTCGTCGCGTCGAGAACCACACGGCACCTCAGACTATCTCCAACAACACTCCTCAAATCCCATTCCCTATCACTATTCCAACTACCTTCCTCTCTGTCTACAGTACCGCATTTATATCAAACAGTGCAAAACAGTGTTTTAGGGAATCCCTTTACATTGGAGACAGCCTCATAAGAACGAAGTGGCCACAAGGTTTTATATAACGAGAGCGTGTGGTACCATAGCAACAGTGATTGATTTTTTTTTGTTTACGGAACAAAGAAGTCTCAAATCTACGTAAACAACAAGCCCCCGTGTCCCGATGCTGTTCACGTGCCCAAAGGTTGGCATGATGGCGTGCATGTGCAGAGGAGGATTACGCTCGACATTTAGTAGTACATAAACGCTGGGGGCGACTGTGGGCTATACCTAGGCTGGCGTGGTGATGTGGGGCAGTTAGCAAACTGCAAAAGCATCGTGCCACTGGCTGTGGCTGCTAGGACCTAGACGACCTAGTGTCATGGCTGGCATGCAATATGATTCAGTCAAAGATTTCGCAGCCCTTCTTTACTTTACCTAATTAAATACAGGATTAAACTATGTGAAATAGGTTGGGTAAATGAATTGTCTATATACTGTAGCGATACTGTTTATAGAGAGAAAAGTAGTTAGAACAGTAGATACACAATGCATTTACATATCCTGCCTTAGGAGCAGGAGCTGCCTTAGGAGCAGGAGCAGGAGCGTAGAAACCAAAACCTACGGCGGCATGGCGTCACGGCCTATAAAGTGAAAGCAGCTAAACTATTGGGGGTGCAGGGAAATGTGAGAGCCAAGCTGCCGGAGATAAGGTCATCGGGTATTATTTAACTAAACAAACTGCAACCTGCTGCCTTGCTAGCTCTGTTAATTTATACCAACCGACATTGTTCGTGGTTTTGATCTAGTAGGCTTTTAAAAGATTGACGCCAAAGCTGCTGGGTCAGGATTGATGCGCGTGCGCCCATACGTGCGGCCACGCTGAGATTGTACTCGCGCACTTGCATGCCATACATGTTCTCATTCATATTCTAGCATTGGCCTTGAAGCTTCGGTTGCCCACACGTGCTGCCACTCCCCTTCTCGGTTCGCTCTACTCCGTGTGACCTGTGCAGCAAAGTATCAAAGCAGTGTCAAGCAGAAACAGGGATGCGCTGCACCAGCGCAACAATGAGATCAAAATGCTTTCATACGTGGCGCCAAATAGCAGCCGTACTACTCCAGCCGCGTGCGTCACAACCTATGTTGCCACATCAGAGTACACATAAGTAGCACAATGATATGCTTCAATCTTCAAGTAACAACATTGCATTCACCAAACAAAACTACTTTTAGGCAAATAAACTGGCCTTTAAGGAAAAATTAGCGAGAGACCACGAGAGCCAAAATCAAGCAATCTTCCATGTACTGTAGTTTCCTTTTACATTCCATCCCGGCCCACTTCTGATCCAGTTCATAATGGGCCTTAAGAACTCTTGAACAGTATTTCCACAATTGGTATATATGTCAGGGACAGTATGTAGGCAGCCCAGTATGTATCCAAGTAATCCTGTGTTTTTTAAGTATATGATGTAAGACAACCTCCGTAGGAAAATCGACAACACCTGCTTGGGTGAAATGGAAGTCAGCGGGTCCACAATTAACTGCTATACATACAGCTCATTGCTATGCAGCAGGAAGCGGCTCACTGGCCTGGAGAAGCTCATCAAGCAGACCGGTGAACACGATGGAATCGGTCTCCTTGGGCTTGAACTTGAGCAGCGCAGAAGGGACCAGGTCCTCCTCTTGCAGCGTGCGTGCCCGTTCTCCTGGTTTTGGAGAATGAGGCACGACACGTGGCTTAGGAACGGCTGGACAGATAAGTTCGAATTCCAAACCTGGCTGCTTCAGAGCAGATGCGACGAACTGCAATAAGGAAAGACAGCATGTTAGTTGGTAGCTACAAACCAGAAACTGGCATCAATACATTATGCTGCAAGAATATTGGTATAAACATCAGCTGAAACAATTTGCAGTAGCACAGATCATAGAATGGAAATAATGAACAACTACAAAAACCCGGGTACAGAAATAAGACAAGCTATAATGACTGCAAATCTGCAAATGCAGACTGTCTATTCTAGAAACCAGAAATGACATGAATAAGATGCAGGTTCAAATATTAACAGATAATTTAGAGCAGATTCACAATGCACATTAGCTCCATAAAAATAATCCGAGTTCATGCTAGCAAGGGTATGCAATGAGCTTCCCACACAGCACCCTACAACTTCTGTTAGGGGGGATAGTTGAATATTCAATGCTACTGAAACTCCAGCAGCACCTGATCTAGTCAACGGCTAAACCCACTAACACCATACATTACGCACTGCTATGAAGACCCCTCAGTTAACATGACTATAGATGCTAGAAATCTCAGACAAACAGGTCCCACTGATGGATCCTGTATTCCTGTGTGACCAAGGGGGATGTGAAATAAGGTCGGGGACAATGGAGTGAGCGCGCATAGACATAGCTTGGTGAAAGATTTATACCCCAGGTATGACAAGACCAGTAGGGCAACAAAAATGGAACTAGAAACTGGAAGTGAATCATGACACAATCTTAATCCTTGGAGTTGAGACCATATTGAGGCACATGGTGAGACTAGATCCCTAAGTTTTTTAAGTGTTTGATTTAAGGAAAGCGGGAAACAGATGGTGAATGACCGAACAGTTCAACAATCCAACTCCAAACCAATCCAACTTATTAACTAGAATTTGACATGTTGGTCCATGTCCGCCCATAGTAACAAGTTCCCGGGTCGACGGGGTTGAGGAACAGGAACGTGGTACATCGCTACTAAATGGATTTTAGCACCGTGGGGACGAGATTGCTCCCGTGTTCCCGAAACAGAATGAACGTTCCCAGGACGAGAAACGTGGCATCGTTCCATGTTCCTGGTTACTAAGGGTCTGCCAATACCTCATCTGTCATAAGCGTGGTATTGGTAGAAAAACAAAGAATGTGATCATTCCACCAACGTTATGGACAATGCCACGTTGGACCAGTCTAGCCTAGGACAAAACATTACTTCAAACCAAACACCCCAGTTATTGTCTAATTCACCCTTCCACAAGTGTCCCTTTCAAGTTCACAATCTTCAGGATACAACTTTGACCACTAATGTCAAATAAATTGTTTGCAAAAAAAAAAAAAAAACTAAAAATGTCAAAACGGAAACCAACCATGCATTTCAAGTCAATTCACGGTGAGCTAGTTTCACAAATGCTACTTATTTGTATTAGTGCTAATGAGAATGAACAGTTTAGAACCAACGGAATTGATCACACCAATTGCCAAATGATGAACAGTTCAAAGAGTATAGTGCAAATGCTCAGTTTATTTAAATGTCACCAAGAATGGAATAATAGCATATTCTAAATCAAGAAAATACGGATACTGAAAAAATGGTAAGTATATTTAAATGTCACCAAGAATGGAATGTTTCTAAATCTCCTTTTAGAAACATATTTTAAGTCAAGAAAAATTGGATACTGAAAAACATGACAAAATATCAAAAGAAACAAGCATAGTACCTCATATAGTGAACCAGTGGCCTCTCCTGGAAGGAATACACCCTGAAGAATCACTCTATCAGGAAACTGAACTCGGATGACTGCTTGCTTATACTTCTGTCGAACAGCAAGTGCCTGCTTCTCCTTGTAAGACTTTGGAATCAGCAGTCGAGATTGTTCTAACCTTTCCCTCCTCATCTTTGCTTCATTTCTTATCTCCTCACCACTACGATTGTAAAAGGAATCTGGTACATCATTTGTTGTAACTGAACTCCCAGTGACAGAGAAGAATACCCGAACCTGTAAAGTGGACAAAGCATAGCAGTTCAATAAGTTGCAGTCCTAACTATAAGAATGTAAAACTAAAAAGACAAGCAAAATATATATGAAAAATCATTTGCTCAATAGTAGAAACCTCCATTCTAATATTTGAGATTTGTTAACATTTGCTCAACACAAGTATGTTATCAGGAGAACTATGCTTCAGTAATTACTGATGTAACATCTGAGCAAAAAAAGAAGAAGTAAACTAGTGTAAAATATGGACAAAGATTAGCCATATATAGGTCACACTGATAGCCATGAGATGAGCGTGTGACATTTTTACTAGCTCAAAGTATCAAACATGTGTATGATGTATTGGGCAATGGCATGACCCTGATAGATATAGCTGTGAGGACACATCAATTTGGATTCTCTTATTTCAAGTGTGCTATCTGAACATGTATGTTCATCACAACATGCGATGATATTCAATCATGGAAAGTGAATATCTGAATCTGCCAATCTGGTACTTATCTAGGACTTAGGACTCATGTTTCAATGCTTCAGTAGAAAATTTTGTCTGAACAGAGATTAAAATGCGGATATTCATTGAAGGAAGTAGATGAGTGTGTCAGTTAATTCAGCTTTTTAGACAGGTTCTCTTTTCTCTTCTGTTGAACAATCAAGGTATTCATGAAAATAAACATGAAGGAAGTAATACAAGCATTTTATTCACATATTTCGGCAGCACACAACAACATTCACAAACCCGACAACTTATGTAGCAAATGAAGAAACAGAATCAAGACATCATGAACATATTCAGAAAAAGGACCATGTAAACAGTATGATGACTTGATACAGAAATTATCTCAAGTGGTGATCTCAGAGAACCGGGATGAGGTGACGTGGGTGCTTGATAAATCTTAAAGCTTCACGACAAAAACTCTTTAGCTGGTTTGGAAACTCTTGGACTGAAGTGGATTGGGGTGGGTTTAAATCCACAATAGATCAACATCCCCCCCCCCCCCCCCCCCAATCCGCCCCAATCCACTTCAATCGCCCACAATCAAAGAGTTGGCAAACTAGGCCCTACATGTTTTTTATGACAGACAGAGGGGTTTGTAGCTGTTAGGAGGCTATTATTTGGAAGATTAAATTACCTCTCAAGATTAAAGTCTTTATGTGGCGGCTCAAACATGATAGCCTTCCAACGGCTATAATCTTGAGTAGGAAAAAAGATGGAAAGGGAAAACTGGCTGTACTCTTTCTGGGAAAGGAGAGACAACAGATCTTTTTTTTTTTGTTGTTGTGATATAGCGAAATTTGTTTAGTGTTGTGTGAAATTGTTTCGATGTTTGGTTTGAATAATACTCCTACCTCAAGGATTGAGCTATGGGATTATGTTCTAAGACAAAAAAAAAGGGGGAGTCTGCAGGGTTTGAGCTTTTTTGTTTTGTAGGTTTTGCGTGGGCTTTGCGGAGGGTCCGCAATAAATGGCAATTGAGAAGAAATTTTTGAGACAGCCACCGAAGCGATGTTTCTTGGAATTTCGTTTATGCAGAGATGGAAGGTTCTTCTCCAAGCAAAGGAGCAAGATACTAGAATGCAAGATCTGGCAGACAAGGTGTCCAAGTGGATGAAGATCTTTGTTCCGATTCTGTCAACATCTTCAGATGTAGTCGAGATTTGAGAGTGTTGGACGGTGTGTTGGTTTGTGAGCATTTTTGGGTTAGGAAGGCCTGGAGAGTGGTGATGAGAGTATTTTAGCTCCTGATTTTGTAATGTCTTTTAAAAACTGGTACTCACAGTATGTAAACCCGTATTTCTTTCTAAAAAGCAGAGTTAATCTTGTTAAAGAAAAGAGTGAATGACCATGTGTTACGTACAGTTTTCTTAACCTCTTCAACACACTGTACCGGTAAATGTATTCCAATGTTATTCTCTTTAAATTCAGTGTCTTATGAATGCATCTCAAAAATAAGAAGAGGCACAAAATACAACCATGTCACTCCACTAGTTCATGTCAAGCCAACAGGTAACAACATACACAAATCCTAAAACTTACTGACCAAAACAAGGAACATCATAAAAGAATTAATGACATTGTAAACAAAAATGCCAGAGAACTAAATAGGATCACCAGTAGTAAGTCCTGTACGCACATTTCTAATCTCCAAAAAAGCGCAGTATATAGGTTAGTACATTTCTGTCTCATGCCTTTTGAATTCATAGCTATTGTCCCACTGACACCTCAGGAAACGGTGACAAATTTGGTAACTACGTATGTAATACATTCTGGGTACATGCTCCTAAATTCTGGCACTGGTCTATGTTTACGCTGCCTGCAATTTTGTTGAGCTAACAGGGCATGTGTACACCCGAAACATGCAGAAAATTAGTAGTTCATGTACAAAATTTTGGAAAGCATCATAGCATAAACAAGTCAAACAACATTACCAAACTGTGTTCATT
Organism: Paspalum notatum; assembly: GCA_022530915.1. NCBI lineage: Eukaryota > Viridiplantae > Streptophyta > Magnoliopsida > Poales > Poaceae > Paspalum > Paspalum notatum. The sequence goes on from CM039685.1 coordinate 37,157,217, forward strand.
GACGAAAGCTTTCCACTAGGCATTTAACGCTGAAACAGGCAAATTATCAAATCGAACCACCTTTGCTCACCTGCCGATCAATAGTCTTAACCTCCTCCTGTCCATCAACCACGCTGCTGCCGCTCTCCTTGGCCTCATCCTCCACCTTCGCAGGCGGCGCGGAGGGGTGTGCCCTCTCGAGCAGGAGCACGGCCCTTCTAATCCCGCTGAGCCTCGCGTCGCCAGGGACCTCGTCCATCACAGCGAAGAGCTCCCCGCCCTCGTCCCCGACCCTGAACCCGACGGCCTCCAGGAGGTCCAGCCCGCCCTCCCTGTCCGCCACGGCCTCCTTGATCCGCGGGTTGCCCAGCCTCACCCGCCTGAACTTTTCGTTCCCGGGCTCGCGGAGCAGGTTGCCCAGCAGGCGCTTGACCACCTCCACGGCGGCGGCGGGCGGGGGCGGGTCGGCCGCGAGGAACGCGGCGGCGCGCGCGGGGGCGCCCCCCGCCGACGCGAGGCACCCGTCGAGGTGCTCGGAGACGGCGAGCTCGGAGCGGAACGCGTCCCCGCAGCTGGGGCACGCCACGGCGCCTGCGGCCGCGGTACCGTTCGCGTCGGGGCGGCGGGAGGAGGAGGAGATGGCGGGCGCGGACTGGGTGAATTCGGTGGCTGAAGCGGGCGGGGGAGGTGGCGAGGGCCTGGGGTTAGGGATAGGGTTTGAGACGCGGGAAGCTGGGTGGGAGGAGGGGGAGGGGCCGGAGCCGAGGACGTGGGAGGTGCCCTTGAAGGAAGAGGCGGTCCCGGAGGAGGTGACCTTCTTCATGAGACCCTTCATCTTGTCCTTCATCATGGCGACCGGCGGCGGAGGAAGCAGTGGGCGGCGAATGGAGGGGATTTGCGGCGCGGGCGTAGCGCTCACGCGGAGTGGACTTGGTGGAGGTTGTCGACGCGGGGACGAAGCAAACGAGGAAGAAACGAACGAAAATGAAGCAGCGGTAGAAAGGCGAGACGGGGAAACGGGGATCCAGCTTGCGTGCGAGGAAATCGTTTGATTGGCTGCCAAGGCATCTTCGCTGGACTGGAGGCGGGCTGGTTTATCAGTTTTACTGGGCCGCCGGTTGTATGGACTCAAAACGGGCCTCTTCCATTCGTCATGCGCTCACGGAACGTCCCACGAACGAAGAGGATCAAACAGTACATGACCACCACCCATCAGCGAGGGAACGCATTTCGTGGCTTGCTGCTAAAGGGAATTCGATGCAAACCAGTGCATGTCACATCGCAAGACAGGTCATGAGGCCACCGGAATACTGGACAACTTTGTCTCAGATAGCTGGACAGTTTGTCGACCATAGAGGCAGCAAGACATTTACAGCATCTACAGTTCTTATCTTCTTATGTGAAACAATACAAACATCCGAGATTACTGGCGCAGCAGCTGGTTACATTTGAAAACACACTAGCACAATTCATCGAGAAATATACCAATGCCATCGACATTCAACATAAAAGAATGCACAAGAGAATTCAACCCTGACACTTGCACCCCCTAAATCCATCAGACCCACTATCAAAAAAGAAGTGTAAAACGTCTGTACTGTGTTTCGCTAAAAAAAGAAGTGTAACAGATTAAGTCAATTTATACGCCAATTTCAAAAGTGCTCAAACTTGAGACACCTGCAGTTTCAAGTTTCAGCTCACAATTCAACAAAAATGTAATGGGTGTCCCTGCATCACATGTTTAGGACACAGTATACAATGATGTATCATACAACAATCAACAATTGCCTCGCATAAAGTGATCAAGGACACTCAAACAAATACAACATTACAACATAACCTCCACATGAAAATGTTTATCATGATAGACTGATAGTGTTGTGGCACTCGATTGTTCAAATCAGACAAGCTATAGCGGCAATATATCTCATGGGTCAACTGTCAAGTGACTGTCACCTTCCAGTTCAATGAAAGTGGAAACAAAAACAAAACTCTACTTCTACTGAACATACTATTTTTCTGAAGTAGTGATAATAATTGCACTTATCAAACAATCATATCATATAAATGTTGAATTATAGGATTAAAATACCAACCATATGCCCCCCACTTTGATGCTATGTTGAATATGGAGGATGAACTATCCATCAAAATATGTGCTAACTACACTAGTAGAATTTTAGGTCACTTTCCATCTGATACATAACAGATAGGTCCTAAGGAATCCTTGTTAACCACTCCTCCCAAAATAACATGTATGCATTAACCATCCTAAAAAAACAAATAGGAGTGATATAGTTTTACTGTCATAGTACAGCAAAGCAATAGTTTTCTTTTCCAGCAATACAAGGCCAGTCCACTAGTCCAGCAAGTAGCAACATTTTTTTAAATAAAAAATTACACTCATGCCAAGGATGCTGGAGCAAGTCAGCAATAATTCATCTAGCAGGCTAGCATACCTCAATAACGCTGAAGTCGAACTAATAAGCAATAGATCAATTCATTGACAGCTAAAATAAAAGTATTCTCCACAACCCCATATATATCAATCCAACCACAATTCAAACACAATAACCTACAGCAAATTTTATCATACTGCAATCAATCATGCTATTGGTACGACACATACACTAATTTCTGACGCTCAGAAAAGGAAAAAAAAACCTACAAGATATGGACTCAAAAGTTTTTCTTTTTCAAATGATAGCACCATTGTTGGAAAAAGATTGACAACATATATCTCATTGCTAGTAATCAAAGTGATGATAAACTTTCATTTCATAAGAAAAGGGTAAACAAAAGTATACTTTAACTGGAAACGTTTGTGTAATCAGCAATTGCCAAGCAAGCAAATCATATGTTTATTGAACAGAGCTTAAACTACCAACTTGAACCTTTGTTGAGTGTGAAGGATAAACTATGCTCAGGAAACAAGTGGTATTTACAATAATAGAATTTTAAGTCGGCGTCCATCTGACACGTAACAGAAAGCAATCCCTATGATAAACCACCGAATAGCATGTATACTTTTATGATCCAAAAACAAACAAATGAACAATTAAGTTTTACTGGTATATAACCAGCAAGTCAAAACAAATAAAAGAAATCATCATGTCATCAAGAAGCACACTAGAACAATTCAGCACAATTCAGCTAGCACATCGCCATTGTTCTGACTGCTAAAGTGGAAGTAACAACTCAAACCATTGACAACTAATTGAAATTCTTCTCCGCAATATGAACCAACGCAAGAACCTGCCGCAGATCAGGAGCAGTTCGGCAGAGCCACAACAACATCGCAAATGTCAGCAACATAATCAGCCGCATCAACAAGAGCAAAATAGCACTGATTCAGATGCCCTCAGCAGCAATCAACTACTACACACCATCTGCCATCCTCCTTACACATCCATCCAGCCAGATCACTGATATTACACCTAATTTAACCGAATCTAGGCAACCAATTGCAAAAGTCAGTGCAGAATCTAATTTGAAGAGCAGGGATACATCAAAGCCTTACCACCATTGGCATCGCACGATTCAACGTGCACAGTTTAAGACTCAGACGGCTCCCCAACCACTGCAGGCCTCGCCTTGGGAGGGCGCCCACGCCCACGCTTGACAGGTACAGCATTGGTATCAGCAGCAACACCGGGAGCTGCAGCAGGCGCACCAATGGAAGCTTCCTTGGCAAACTTGACCTTCTTGGGCTTGAGCTTGGGGGGGCGCCCACGCCCACGCTTGACAGGTACAGCGCTGCCATCAGCAGCAACGGCAGGAGCATCCTTGGCTTTCTTGGGTGGACGGCCCCGCGGGCTGAGCATGCTGCTGGTGGCCTTGGGGGGACGCCCACGCCCACGTTTGACAGGTACAGAACTGCCATCAACAGCAACGCCATGAGCTTCATCGGCGACCTTGGCCTTCTTGGACGGACGGCCACGCGGACTGAGCATGCCGCTGGTGGCCTTGGGGGGGCGCCCACGCCCACGCTTGACAGGTACAGCATTGGCATCGGCAGCAACGCCGGGAGCTTCGCTGGTAGCCTTGACCTTCTTGGGCGGACGGCCGCTGGTGGCCTTGGGGGGTCGTCCACGCCCACGCTTGACAGGCACAGCACTTGCATCAGCTTTCTTGGCAACCTTGGCCTTCTTGGGCGGACGGCCACGCGGGCTGAGCATGCCGCTGGTGGCCCGGGCGGTGGCTTTGGGGGGGCGTCCGCGCTTCCTATTGACAGGCACGGTATTGGCACTAGCCGGGTTCTTGGGCTTCGGCGGACGTCCGCGCCCGCGCTTGACCGGCACGGCAGCGGCATCAGCAGTGACGGGGGAAGCTGTCGCGGGAGCGGGCACATGGCTGACGTCCTCGCCGACAGGGTCCTTGGGCTTCGGGGGCCGTCCGCGTCCCCTCTTGACAGGAACGGGATCGGCATCAGCGGCGCTAGCGGGCGCCGGAGCAGGTTCCGCAACGCCATCAGCGTCGACGCCGAGATCAGGAGCCGCGTCGGTCATGCCAGCAGTGGAGTCCTCAGCGACGGCGGGGTCCTTGAGCCCATCGGTGCGCGGCTGGGAGGGGAGGTCGGCGGGCGTGTGCGCGGCGGTCTCCTCCTTGCCGGGGAGGAAGAAGTTGTTCCTGGCGAAGATCAGCTCGCCGGTGGTCCTCATGCGCGTGAGGTGGCCCGTGAGGAAGGCGTTGTGCTGGACCGGGAGGCCGGCGCCGCCGTACCTGTCCTTGATGTAGCCCGAGATGGCCGTCTTGTTGGAGCCGGTCTCGTGCCCCAGCGCCTGGATTGCCTCCAGGATCATCTGCAAGGACGGCGGAGCAGGTGGAGGAGCCCGCGGGGCAGCACAGGCGAGCAGATTTGGAAATCGCCCCCGGGCAGGGCAGATTGGCGGCGGGAACGAAATGGAGCAAGAGAACTGTCGTACCTCAGGGTATGACGGGTGCGGAGGCGGGGGCGGGGGAGAGGCGGAGCCGTCTGCTTCCTCCATGGCTGCCGCGGCGGCGCGTTGCCGTGAGTCGGGTCTGGTCACCAGGTTCCCCCCGAGGTTTGGACTTCGGGAGAGCAGGGGGGAACGGGGTTTCGGGGAAGGCGACGGGCACGAGGAAACAAAGGACTTGTGGTTGTGGGCCACTGGGCCAGAAGGTTGAGCCCAGGCATTGGATCCACCTAGCCTGTGATTGCAGTTTGCTTGAGAAATGGAACGGATGGATGGACGCAGCCGGCGGAAGGATCAGAGGGTTGAGAGAAGATGACAGGTGGGCACGAGCTTTTTGTACTTTGTCGCGGCATGCGACCCAGGGCCAAGCAATGGGAAATGCCGGATTGCCGTGGCGTCTATGGTTTGGATCTGATTCAGGGGGTGTTTGGATTTCCGAACTAAAATTTAGTTATGTCACATCAGATGTTCGACACTAGTTAAAAATATTAAATATAGTCTAATTATAAAACTAATTATACATATTAGAACTAAAAACGGCGATACGAATTTATTAAGTTTAATTAATGTATGATTAGTTAGATGTATTAATATTTCTAACTGGCATCGAACCATCCGATGTGACGTGAACTAAATTTTAATTCTTGGATCCAAACACCCCCTTAGACCCAAATAAAGCATGTGTTGGGAGATCTATTTAGATATCCAACCTAGGACGTGGCAGCAAGGTTAGGGCGTGTTCCGCGTCCACAATGGGCAAATAGTTAACTCATTTGGAGATGAGAAAAAAATAAAAATAGTAATCCATCTACTAGAATTTGATCTCATACGAATCTAACTAGTAAAATAGATAAACCACTGGAGACACTCTAGGGGACCAAAAAACATATGTGGTGCTTGCGATGCTTCAAATGCTCCATACGACCATAGCCATGTTAGAAATAACCACTCAAAACACGCATGAAAGAAACATAGATCGATAGATGATGCAAAGCTCTTCATTAATGCAAATTTTCAAGCCCAACAACATTTGTACAAGAAGAGACAAAAAAATAAAATCATCACGCAATTGGGCAAGCAATATTATTCATCCGAGCCCACATCATACCAGCTATAAGCCAATTTCCCCCTTTTATTAGTTTCCTTTTTATAAATGTTTCTAATTCTTAAATTTTGAATGAACGTGGACCTTTGCATCATATATCCATCTTTTTATTATTTTTCAAGTATGTTCTGGTTGTTTTTTAAATAACAGTATGGGAGCACCCAAGTGCTTTTAGAGCACTAGATATTCTCTTGATGATAGGGGGGCTAAAAGTGAGAAAACTAAGACTATAAAAAGAGAATTAGTCTATTTTGGCCCCCTTAAACATTGAGCTCGGTAATATTGACCCTCAACTCTAATATATTCCATCCATCCACAAAAGAATAAAATTTTCGCTTTGTCCTAAGTCAAACTATCGTTACTTTAACCAAGTTTAGTTTAAAAGTTATGCTACCAAATTAGTATCAATATATTTATATAAACTGGGTTAAACTTATGATGGTTTGGCTTAGGAGAAAAACACAATTTCATTCTTCTATGGATGGAGGGAGTAGATGGTTTAGCGTGGGTATCTCAAATATGTTAGTTTTATACCTCAAAACAATTTAGGACTCACGTTGCAGTAGTTTTGGAATTTAAACAATGAAGAAAAAAACTCGAACACCTCCAAAACATTTTGGGAGAAATCCTAAATACAATGTTTAGGACCAATAGTTTAATAAAATAACTAGAGCTTGTAAAAGGTTCAAAAGGCTTTAAATAAAAAATTCAATAAATCTAGATGGCCGCAATAATCGCCGTGATGAGGATGAGATTCTCGTTATTGATGACATAATTTGTATGTATGTGTTTAGAATTTGTTAAAGTATTTTTTCAAATTTTCATTTAACGAATTCTTTTATTTGAGAAATTGTTTTGCGAACCATAATTATTTCTATGAGATTCTATGTATGTATCCTAGAACATCTACATGGCTCTTCCAAAAAAAATGGAGAAGATATTACCCTGTCCTGTATTGAGTCCTCTCTCACACCGAATTTGCGAAGCGAAACAGTCCAGAAACGAGATTGAAGCAGATCTACTAGTACTCCACTATACTGCTACCACTTTTGCGGCCCCCGACATAGGACCAGAGCTGCCTTCGTAAATATGTACTCGCTCCATTCCGATTTACAAGTCGGTTTAGTTTTTTAGCATTAAATTTAATTGACTCGTCTTTTTTAAAATATTTAAAAAATAAAAAAATTAATTCATAGTTAAAATGTATTATATGCTAAATTAAATCATAATGGAAATAAATGATGATTGTAAATTTCCCAGAGCACACCCATTCAGTAAAATAAAACTGCGCTGAGTTGTTAAATGTAATAATAGCCCCGACGTGCTCTTATAAGTACAATTTCTCGGTATCAGAAACATGAATCGAAAGAATACAGCGCAACTTGGCGTTAAATAACCCGCCGTGGCTCGCCGTAATTTACATTGGATCAAGCCTTCTTCAGGTGTGGTCGGACACTACAGTGGCCATGGTTAGTGTCACAGTCCATCCACCAGATTAGGGGCCTGATCCTCTCATCTGCTCTATAGCTACATGTTACCTGTTGGTAAAAAAAGGGAAGCAACAAGCAACTAAAGACTGCTGCCTATTCGTCTGAGTCACCCTTTCGCTCAAAAGTTGCCAAAGGATGAAATGGGTGATGCTTTCGCTGACAAGATTGCAACTCAAACACCGACAAGAGAAGGTATCCACCAGAAGAGGTCCATTGGTCGCGTCAGGAAGTCCATTGGTCAGGGACAGCGAGGAAGTACCTCGACATGGCCTTCCTAAACCTCTTCTTGTACTGGACTGGAGAAATCACGGTGGGGGACTCGTTCTTTGGGCCCCCCAGGATCCCTGAGGCCTTCACCCATGTCTCCAGCTGCTTGTCCCAGGTGTACTGCCTCAGGAAGTCGATGATGCCAACCACCAGCTCGTTTTTCTCCTCGTCAATGCCGACCAAAAGGGAGTAGTCCATGACATCCAAAGACTGAAAGAGGGATCATGTTAGCAGACGTGATGAGGTTACAAGGTGGCCAAGCATGCTGTTATCTAGTTTATTATGCTACGGTTTATATTTATAAAGAGAACTGTTGTGATGTTGCTGACAGATAATGCCCGCAAACTTCTCAAAAAGAAAGATAATGCAAACAAATCATCTGTAAATGATTTGCATAAAATAGGACAATGGCAGGGAGAGCAAATAATTCACATCGTGGAACCAAAAACTTTTGTTGATTCTGAAATTGTTAATTGCTTACAACATTTTACGGGTACTTTGGTGCCACGGAAAATGAAAAAACAATGTGCTAAAATTTTATTCTCAGGAAGGCCAGAAACTAACATCTTTCTCCTTAGTTCACATATTGGAGAGGAAAATAAGAGAATCTGAAAATGTTACATTGGATAGTGGAATCCACTGGGGGTTTCAAAACTTTAGTAGTGCTTAGCATCTTCTAAAAGAAAATGACTATTGAACAGATAAATCTTGTAGGAAAGGAGACATCCATTACTTCATGCCACAAGGAGCCTCAGACTTGCCATGTAGGCAAACAAATCAGTCAAAATCAGTCAACGACAACAACAACAAAGCCTTCTAGTCCCAAGAAAGTTGGGGCAGGTTAGAGTTGAAACCAACAAGAGTCAAAAAACAAGAACAGAAATATGAATCACCATAACCTAGGTACACGCAAAACAAAAGGGAGCTAAATGCTTCTCTCGTAAAAAGAGGACTTAAATGTCCCTCCCTCTCTCTAAAGGGCAGATATGAAGCCATCATCTTATAAAAACATATTTCAAACAGCAGTATCCCATTAGGCAAATTAAGCATCGTTGAAAACAGTAAATCGAGAAGATATGTAGGTCATAATTTGGCAGTAAATCATGTGTCTAGGTTTTGGGAGAGCTACATACCGCAAGAAATGATGTATCATTCCAGACAGCTCTTTCCAATCTTCGTTTCATCGTACTCCGCAAAAAAATAGGCTTTGTATGTAGTGCTTCTATGAGATTAGAATCTAGAAGAACTTTATTGTGTCCAGAAACATCAGAATTATAGCGTGAACGCAGAGAACCCTTCAAATCATACACCCTAGATATTGATCTCTGGAAGAATATGTTCTCCATCACCATCAGATCCATCTTCACCTCACGCCCACTTTTTGAACTCTTGATACTAACCTGGATGAAGCAAACAGTAAAGGTTAGTAAAAACTCAAATCGAGAAGAATGCAATTGGATAAAGTGTTTAATAGTACAAAACAAACCTGATAAAGTCCCATTATTTTGGCCAGGCAAGTTGGGCTTCTAGAAGTCAGTGATTCTGTCAAGTGCCTGAAGTAGTGAGGAGCAAATTCTACAAAAGAGTCCAGCTCCGTTTTGGTGACCTGTTTAATTACGAACCTTTCATCCATTGTCTTTGCGAAGTAAACATTGCTTTTTCCACCTTGCGCACTCCATCGCTTACAACGACTTAGCGAGCGAATATAATCAATATCACTTGGACAACATTTCTTTCTAAGTGCAGCAAAATGCCTTGCAAAATAGCAAGTAACAGAAAACTTTGTACTATCTGCAGGAGATACATCATCATTGAAGGAAAATCTGAAGTGGGTTCCTTTAAAATCTGAAAGGTCTTCATGTGAGGACAAAGATCCATCAAGTCCATTACTGCTGAAATTAGTAAAATCCAAAAGGCTGGTATTTGAATTCATTTTATGTGTGACATGCTCAGCATATTCTTGTGAAGTCATAGCATATGACACAACGCTAGTTGGCTCATCATCATATATGGGGACAATAACAGAACCTTCACAGCTAATATTGGGAAGAAGCAGTCGAGCCCCATCATTCACCATATGAGAAATTGATGTGATATACTTAGGACCACGTGTAAGAACAGCATTTAAGTTTCCTCTTGTCCTGGGAGATATCTGAGAAAAGGCTCTCCGCATGTTTGCCATAGGATCCTTCACAAGGCTCGTCAAGTCTCTTAAGGAATTAGATGATTTCAATGCTGAATGCAATGAAGCAGGTACCAATCCATTTTGTTCTCGTTGATGTAATCTCAATAAAGTATCAAACGAATGGATTCGAACTGGGGCAGTAACCTTCTTGCAACTTGGATTGCCCAACAGGCTAAAAGATCTATTTTCGTTTGCTTTGTTCAAATCATGTGGAATATTGTAGTCTAACTCACCAGATCCAGACCACGCCATATCTATTTTATCAGCCAAAATAGATGCAAGTGAAGGTAACCTCTCTACTGGCTCTGTCTTGATGGGGTACTTTGATAGATGATGTCCTTCGCATGTATTAAATTTACTGAAAACCAAATCAAGACTGCCTGCATCACCTGAAACACCATCCACCAGCCCAATCGGCAAATCTCTATCAACCATAATAGATCGGCTATCTTTCAAGTGGCCCTCTGTGGACAAGATAGATTTCCTTGGGCTTCCTGAAGAGCCTCGAGAACATGGCTCGTTGTATGTTCCTCCATGTCTAGTAACAGTCTGAAGCAATTCAGGTCTCCCTTCACTGATCCCTTGGGGTTTTTCTTGATTAAAAATATGACCATCTGCCTTAAATGAATCTATTCCACACAACCTGCAGTCCCAAGTGTAAGCATCTAGGAGGAGACTACGTCTAATACGATTAAGCTCCAAAATATCAATCTTTGATTCAAATGAATGAGCGCTCCCCCTTATAACTGGTAGAAGCAAAGCCTGTGGGACAAGTACACAAAAATCAACACAAAGGGAGAACATGAAATATGAGACCAGTAAAATGAAAAATAAACTTAGGGGTGGCCAGGTGCTACCTCATATTCATTTCTTTCCACATTAAGCAAATCCTTCATCTCAACTATTTGCCTCTGTATGCTTGTTTTGGCTGAATCATCCTCAGTGATCATATTCTTCTCAATATTACGAAGTAAATCATATACCTCAGTGTGCAGCAATTCCATTGTGCGAAACACCTACAAGAAAAGGTTGCAAGTGTTTCATCACCCTGCAGAAACCTATGTTGGGATGGTGGAACATGTAAATTGAAAATCATTGATCTCTTCAATATCAACTATTTAACAGCGTACCTCAACTGCCTCTCTTTTCACCCACTCTTGTGTAGCATGGAAATTGAAATCTAGAACTGGGGGTGGAAGTTTAACAGATAGAGTAACCATAGGACTATAGTGGAAGGCGGCCACCATATTTCCATACCTGCAATGTTATGTGCAAATTGAAACTTTACTGTAAAATTGGATGTTTTGAGAGGTGGGGTAGGGTGTGCGGATGAACTACATACCCATAAAAACGAAGGCAGTCTCTTTGGAGAGAATGCCCACAACTTGCAATTCGGTTAGCAGTCATATGATTTGAAAAGCTGAGCTCCAGGAATTTGCCAAATGAAAGACCCCAAGCTGCATCAGACATGATTACTCTGTGTGTTGCAGGCGGCATTCCATCCTTAAGCTTGCACCTCATGCATCTGTGCCACATCCATATCCTTCCATCATGTTCACCTGGCAATTTTTGAGACAGAAGACGTCTGACACTGATAGTTAGGCTTCCATGCTGGTGCATATAGCACCTAACATGTGATTCTGAAGGCTCCTTACAAGATGGGCAGCAGTATGCCTGAAAATAAAAGAAAAACAAAAAAAAAATTGTTGTTTAGCATAACAAGGGAGTTCATTCAGGGGAAAACAAATGATGAAGGAATATTTCCACATGATAGGTTACAAATAAGAGTATCAGAAATACCTGATCAAATAAGTCCTCCCGGAGATACCTCCCCAGTGGCTTATCAAAACTACCATAAAACTTGATCCGGAGGAGGTGAGAACGCTGGCATGCCAAGCTTTTCGGAATGCAAGTGCTTGAGAGGGAAACTAAGATGCTCTGACTGCTTTCAGCACCAGATAAGTAACCAGCTGAAAGCCTGTCTTTGTCATCCGAATCACTTGCTTGAAAGTCGTCTAGTGAGGGGTGGCTCCTGCAGTTATCTGAATGACATGGCTGATTGCTTTTCATAGTTAACGCACCATTGTGACAGATATCGGCAGAAATTGAAGATTCCAAAGACTCGTATGAATGACCATATTGTGTGCTACCACATGTCACTCTAAATTCATCACTGACAGAACATGGAGATATTAAGTCTCCATCGCACGAGGCATTTGGATGACAAAAGGTGGACGGATCTTGAGAGTTGATAGGATCAACTGGAAATTCAGATGATCTACGTTCAGGAGTGGTTGCCTGGCTTACCCCCACCAATGGTGATGAAGTTGATGATGCAGAGATATTCTCAAATATCTGACTGATAGTAGCATTTTGTGGATATGTTTCTTCAGCATATCTGAGACTATCAGGATTACTATTATCAGTAGGACTAGCAGAAATATCTGGTGCACCTATCACAGATATTGAAGGAATTCTTGGAAGTGTTGCTCCCTCATCAGCAAGGAATGATGTCTCCAAGGAGAGGTGATATGCAGCAAAGACTGCAAGCTGCATTGCACGCTTAATCTTCTTTAAATCTTCCTGACATGCTCCCCTCAACAGAACCTGCATGAAGTGTGGCACAGTTAATAATTGATAAGTAGTAGGGGGGATGGAAAATTGTTTTGAAAAGAAATGCTAGTAGATATTTCAGGAAAATCCTTAGACTAGAGGATATTTTAGAACAAAAACAACAACCATACGAGAATCAGGGGGAAATGTCAAAAGGCACATGCAAATCCTATGTCATGCCAAAACGAACATTACCGTGCAACCCAAGCGCTTCAGACAGCCTTCAAAGAACATGAGAGTCTTGGTTGACCCCTTTTCTGCATGTTCTGCTAATGCAGTTTCTGGAACTTTCTCCACCTTGAACAAATCGCACTGTCCAAGCCTTGCTGAGGCAATGTTGTCAATTGATGAGGCAATCTGACCACCTGTGCATCTTGATATCCTATCCAAAAGTGGCCTCTTCACATTGAGAACTAACGAAATATCTTTCGATAAGAGCTCCTGAGCAAAAGATGAGGCACTCTTCTCAACCAGAAGCACATTAGGCTGCCTAGACTCGATCTTTCTAACAATAGTTCTTAAATGTTCCTTTTCCTGCAGCAAGATCATCCATTAACAAAGTTGCGAGCAAAATATTTAAATGCCCAAAGTTGATAAGCACAAACCTGTTCAAGTATAGTCCCTATGGACGCCAATTTATTTGAAACTTTTTGGTACTCAAGTGCCCCTCCTAAAATGAGCAATTTGGCATTTTTGTGCGCTGACACCATCTTTTTGTTTCTTAAATTCTTAGAACAAACAATTCCTCTAACAAAATTACTGCAGTCAAACAATTTGTTTGTTAGTACCATATGGAGGTAAGAAGATAGAATTACATGAGCAAGTAGCAACAAAAGCAAGGAGAAACACAAACCTATCAGTTGGGTTCCCAGAGGCTATGCATTTAATCTTCACATAATCACCAGGATCCATGCTGCCACCTTTCTTGGTATCAGGTTTCACATAGTTAGAAGCCTGCCATGCCAACGAGGACACTACATCAAGCCAACTTTTGGAATTGTCATCATTGGCCAAACTAATGCCTTCTGACTTCAGTAACTGTGCAACCAGAGCTCGAAAGTGCTTCAGCAAATCATTCTGAACGCCACCACCAGAGACACCATAGGCACCAGCTGCTTCATTAGCACCTAAACAACTAGGTTCCGAGTAAGCACCGCCGTCGTCGTCGTCGTCGAATCCAAATATCCTCGATTCAACATCATCTCTCTCATCTTCAGGTGGTGGTGGGCACCAAATATCATCACCAAATTCAACAATACGGGATGACACGTTAACTTCTTCTCCCTCAACAGTGACGCTCCCAGCATTGACTTGCTCCCGTGCATCATCGGAGTCAGTAAATGCTGTTGCGTCATGATCAGAAGCATCATCCAGCCTCACCCCACAAGTAGGACTCTCTGCGGGGCTTGGGGTCATCGATCTGTACATTGAGTTACTAACACTAACACTAGATTCTGTATCTGAAAAGTCATGTAAGAAGTCAGTCCCTGGGGCTAAAAACTGGGCCCCAGGTACATCAGCAGCCTCCTCATCCACTCGCCTGCGTCCACAACCACAAAAATAAAAATGGTTCAAAGGTTATTCAACACCCTCCGTGACAAATTACCAGACGTCGACGTCAATCGTCATGCATATGCCCTAGCCGATTTGTGTATAACTTGCCTGTAGTTGGCAATAGATCAGACAAATTACTAATTAACTATCCAAGTTTCTAAAGGAGGGACGCTTGACTTTGCTAAACCATTTATTACTAAAAATTACTACTAGGAGTACATCTCTAATAAGAACTGAGGAAGTAGACTTGCATTTACCTGGTACCACGGCAGGGAGGATGGCATTGCGAGCCGGCGACGCATTCGGTCCCAGATCTCGCCTCAGGCGGGCGCCGCGGCGGCGTGGGCGGCCCGACGGGCGAGGCGGTGCCCTGGGCGGCCTTGGGTGTGCTCACGCCATGCCCCGCCTCCTGGCACCGCCGCGTCTCGATCCGCGCGAGCTCGCCCTTGTGCGCGTGGCGCCGGTCGTGGTCGGCGGCGGCGGCGAGGGATCTGGCCTTCTCCACCGCGAACTCCAGCACCCCCATCCCCGACACGTCACGCTAAGGCCAGCACCGACGAAGAGCGGAAATAGTCCTCGAGACGAGAGAGCCCCCAACGACTAGCGGGAAACTAGGCGAAGCGACGCGGCGGACCCCCGAAGCTTCCTTTCGCTTCGTTGATTGCGTCGCCTACAAGTCAGCGCCCCGCCCGGAAGCCCCACCCAAGCCACGCGCGGCCAACCACCCGGCACCGCCGCACCGGTGCGGCCAGGCCAGCCCCCCGTCCGCCGGTCCGCGCAGCGAGAGGCGAGAGAGGAGCAATGCGGCCGGGCAGGGCGCGGCGGCGGCGCCGGCGCCAGGAGCGGGGGTTTCAGCTTCGTCAGGCACGGGGATGGCGGGGTCGGGAGATGCCAGCAGAGCGCCGCGCCGGCGCTGCGAGTAGGAGAGCGGGACGAGGACGCTCGGGGTGGAAGCCGGAGCTTGGGGAGGAGGCGGGGCGACGAGTCGACGAGATGACGGTGGCGGCGATCCGGCGGCCGGCGGTTGTGGTTTATACGGGACGGGTGTGGGAGATTCGGGAGGGAGATTTGAGGGGGATTCCGGAACAGTGACACCACCGCTGCCGGGATTTTTAACGGCGGGGAGAAGCCGCGCGCGCGGTGGAAATCCTCGCTCGCTCGTTTCGCTGGGTGGGAGATACGGGTTGGGGTTCGCCGGTTGGGCCTCTCTTGTCGCCGTGTGCGCCTCTCCCGTCGCCGTCACCTCATATACCAGCAGGAGGCGATGGCTTTGTTGCTTCGCTCGCTGGTGTTCCTTTTAGGATTTTTTTTAATTTACTCCTGGCCTCGATTTAGGATTCACTCATTTATTACCGGTAAATCAATTTTGTCCACCTAAAAGCGAAGGGAAACGCGGCTTGTGAAAATGCACAGGTCTTTTTCTAAAGAAGAAATATGTTCTTATCAAAGAGCACTAATATATGAATCGGGCATTCTGGTCGTTATCTATTTTTCTTTCCTTTTTGTTTTTCTAGTTGATACTCTCGTATATAGCCTTTGTCGTGATTCAGAGTTAGAGGATTATACGTAGATTCTATACAAAAATTTGGAAACCACCAATTATTATCTATTCCTAGAGAAACATAAAGGGTGTGATTGGTTGCGCTGGCCAGCCCCTCCGTGTTCAATAGCCGCATGTTTGGTTGCCTGGCTGGCAGCTTGAGCCAGGCCCCCGCGGAACCCGAGGCTCCCTTGAGCCAGGCCCGATAGATACGAAAATTTTGGTCACACCGGCGGAGCCAGGCTGCATGTGTGCATGGGTACGCAGACCGAGAAACTAATTTGTGCTGTATCTCTTAACAAAAATATCTAATCACATAACTAATTTTATATTAATGTTGTTGACATTTTTACGAACAAAACTAGACCAAATTTGTATATTTATTTCAATGAAAATATTTTTTTATTTTTTTCATACTTATCCATCTTTTTTCCGATGCAGGTAACCAAACAACTTCTCCGATGGGGCAGACTGGAAAAGAACAGGCAACCAAACAAGCATATATTGCATTCTCCTAGCCTGGCTACTCAGAGCCTGGTTTCCTAGTGCGATGCAAGCTGAGCGCGGCCAGGCAACCAATCAGGCCCAAAGTGGTGCTCGTAAATAAATTTTTAATGATTTTGACCAATCCTCCGCTAATTATTACTCCCTCCATCTTTTCTAGGTTGTTTGACTTTTTTTAACACCAAATTTGTCTGGTTCGTTTATTCAAAAAAATCATAATTATTATTTATTTTTATTGTGATTTAGTTTAGCACATAACATACTTTAAATGTGACTTGATTTTTTTAAATTTTTTTTGAATAAGATGAATCGGTTAAACTTTATATGAAAAAAGTTAAACGACTTACAAATTGAGAGAGAATGTCATTCTCTAAAGGCCATAGCATAGGAGAACCCGATTTTACTATGAAAGCGGTGATTTAGTTTGGTACTATGCTCTCATGGGTCTTAATTATGTAAGATAAAATCTTGGCCATCAATTATTAAGTCGTCATAAACAGAGCAGAGGCATTATCAAACGGATAGGGGCCGTTACTATGGTTGTAGTGGAAGCACGAAGAGGCAGATAGAAATGGGTGATTAAGACCAAGATTTGTCTGCTGCGAGGCGTACGTAGATTCCTCGCATCCTAATCAGATAGAGATGCGCCGGTAGTAGATATCGCCTCCCTCTCATCGAAGAATGGTTTCCGTGTGATGGTTCCCTAGTGGATGTCATGTTCTATCATCCCATACGTTTTTCAGACGGAAATGTGGTTCGCTAGGACTCCGAACTATGTTTGTTGGCATCTATCTTTCGAGACGTAGCATTTGCCACCAAATCTTATGGCCATGTTTTTTCTGCTCTTACAGATTGCCAACCAAAGATGCGTGGTAGGATGAAGATGGGCCCGTTAACCACTTCGTCGATTTTTGTCATGCCCAAGCCCAAGGGAGCGATAAAACCATAATTTGAAACCTACTCGCTTAAAATATTTCTTTTTTCTTTATGTTGACATATAGGAGTCTCTGAAAAATCACGATTGGGCAAAAAAAAAACACCCATTGTCCGAGGAACTATAGGAGTTTTGGCTAAGCTTCCGGCGGATGCATCCACGTACACGTGCCTCTGGAGCTTGGAGGGGCGCAACGTGGGTGGTACGAAAGGGAGGTTTTTTATCGCTTCACACGAAAGAAACCTATAAGCGCGCCCTGAGTGTGTGTGCTGGCGACGCGAGAGGGCGCGCGCGGCTCGCTTCCACTGCAATGCAAGAACCGGACGGAAACCCTCAGGCCTCAGGGGATCCGAACCCGATCGCCGACCGATCTGCCCCCATCATTTCCTAAGGTCTCGGTCCCTCGAGTTCCGAAGCCGCCCCGGGCCCCCAGTGCTTCGTCCCGTAACTGTACTCCCAGTTGTCCGCGGCACGAGGGAGCGCGTGAACTCCGGCTGCCGGTCGGTCGATGGACGGACGCCCGGCCTCGCGCGCAGACCGGGCCGGATCGCATCGCACATGGCTTGACGCTGACGCTCCGGGCGGGGCGGGCGGGCCAGCACCCGTGGCTACTGGTTACCGTCGCAGCCGTCGCTCTTCTGCGGCGCGGCGGCCGGCGTCCAGCGTCGTTACGGGCGGCAGATCGAGCGAGACGACGCAGGGCGCGTGCATCCACGGTTTCCACCGGCGGGCTGCTGGACGAGGACATCCCCCAGGGTCAATCCATGGCGTGAGCCCCCGTGAACCCGTGATGATGGTAGCGTCAAGGTCGCAGCGCCGCGCGGTGCCGTCACGCGACCGAGGAGCTTTTTTTTTTTTTCTTTTCTCTGCGTGCCGTATGTTTGTGGACCGGGTAGTACCACGTACGTACGCCGTAGCGCTCAGCGGCGTAGGCCGTACCCGTACCCCACCGCCGTGGTCAATGTGGGCGGGCCGTACGTGGCAACGCGGGAGGCGGATCCAAGAAGAGGTCTTTGCCATGGATGCATCATGCGTGGAGAATGAAATGGATGCCTCCGGATTCAATTTTGCAGACACCGTGTCCTGCAGCAGCCGGTGCGCCCCCGGGCACTCAGGATGCCCGTGCGTGCAGGTCCACTCACGCCGGCCCGGCTCGCGGCACACGTGACTGGCGGTGGAATCAAGGTACAGGGTACGCGCACGTGAATACGTGGTACACCGAACCGTGTCCTCATCTCCTGTCCTGCTCGATCGCGGCGGCGGCTGGATCGAGCAACCAAGGCCCAAGGGGCCAGCGTCCTGTCCACCACGATTCGCACGACACGGAGCGGATGGACGGGTATTAATTTTTCCTGTCCGCTGAATTCGCTTCCAGCCGCTGCCTCCGGTGTATTTAAGTCGATCTCAGGATGGAGAGAAAACAACGTACGGCAGCGCTACTTCTCGTACAAAAATTCCGCTCTTAATTAACCGCCCAGTACGACAGCACCTGCAGATGGATGCAAAGGGGAATGCCTGGATAGCACAAACACATGGAGTGGGGGATTGGGGAAAGGCTTTGCTTGCCTCAGAAGCGCTATGGCGGCACGGTCGTGTACGCAACGGGGGGCCAGAAAGAACGCCGAGGCGCCGGCGCGGCCGCCACTGCCACACGTCCGTGAGTGCGTGTCGACCTCTGATCTGATCTGATCTGATCGAGCTGCATGTTACCGGCACCGGCACGCGCGGCGGAGGATCCCTGCTCCTGGACGACGAAAGTATAATACGTGTCTCGCTCCGAGCTAACGTACATCTTGGAACGAGAAAACAACTCTGAATTAAGCACTAAAGCTCCCCCAGTCCGTATGTTGAGTTCTGACTTGCCGCGCCTTCTACCCTGCTTCCTGCCTTTCGGTAAATAAGTATTTTGCTACTACACTGTCAGAAACAGAACAGAGAACATGTGCTTCCATATATATATATACTATATATACTCGTATCCAAAAGCTCATCAGAGATCAAGATTAACCTACGAGATCGTGCGGATAGATTGGTGCATTTGTTTTGTTTTATCTCTCCAACGGCGCCTGCGGATCCTAGCAGCTATCTAAATCAGCTTGAGCGGAAGAATTGCTGCTCCTCTCCATGACTTATATTACTACAGGAGGAGTGCTAATCAAAAGTCAAAACGCAGTTGACCTGACCGTACCTCGTCGTTCAGTCACTTAACGAGCACTAGCCCTTCAAAAAGGGAAAAAAAAAGCAACGAGCGCTAGAACTTTGCACAGAGATACATTATCACGGCACTGTCCCGGCCACCGGCCTCCCGTATCTGGTGTGAAGCAATCAAGCAAGTCGCCTCCATCCACTACTCCGTGCCCTGGATCTAGATGGAAGCGTCAAGCGATGCTCTGTGGTTCGAACGAATGTCGGAGGGTGTTTGGTTCAGCATGGATAATGAAATTCTTGATAATTTTATTTTATAGGAAACTAAACACTCTTTATATTTTTTCTTAGACTATTCATCAATTCTATATTTATTTTTTGAATAATATGCATTATTTAGATTTGGATCTGTCTCCATGTGAGTTGATTGAAGAAATGCTTTTGTGTCAGTCACTGATTTTTAACCGTTGGATTTGGATCGGCTGGCGTCCAATACGTCTGGGCCCAACGTTATAAAAACGAGTTGACTGATAAATTGCTGTTGTGTCTCCCCAAAAGCCGGCTCGCACTCCCACCTCTCTCAACATCCGGCTCGCAAAACCAAGCTAACGCAAAGCCGGCTTGCAAAGCGGCACGAGTCCCCCTTCCTCCCTCGCTGAGCAGATATACAACGCAGTGCGTACTGGAGCGGTTAGATTTAAGGCATGTTTGGATTCAGGGATAAAGTTTAGCCGCCGTCATTTCGAATGTTCGATACTAATCAGAAGTATTAAATATAGTTTAATTAGAAAATTAATTACACAGATGAGGACTAAACAACAAGACGAATTTTTTAACCCTAATTAATTGATGATTAGCAAATGTGATGATGCAGTAACCATTCGTTCATCATGAATTAATTAGACTTAATAAATTCGTCTCGCTGTTTAGTTCTCGTCTGTGTCTAATTAAACCATATTTAATACTTATGTTCTTGTAATTAGTTTCTAATTAAACCATATTTAATACTTCTAACTACGAAACATTCGATGTGACATAAGCTAAAGTTTAGCTATCGAATCCAAATACCCCCTAAAAAGATAACGCAGATCTAGGCCGTGTAAATTTTGCTTTTACTCAAGTGTTTGGTTCTAAAGATAATGCATTAACCCGGATATATCTATACATACATACGTCTAGATACATCAAAAAATAATGCATTATTCGATGAACCAAACACCTCTATAGATTAAAAGAAAAAGACAGTTATTTACTCACTCACACATAAAAACACACACCTACGGACATACGCTTATTAGTTATAAAGTTTTTGTACCATAAAAATTTACACAGATAAAGACAGATAGACACTGTAAGACATACATCAAAACACAAATCCATAGACACACACATAAATCTACACTCACACAAATGCACTTATTAGTTTTATTACAATAAATAATTATAGACACATGTAAAAACAGATCCACGTACACACCTATTAATTCTGTGTACCATCAGTTTTATTACCATAAAATAATTATAGACACGTGTAAAGACAGATCCATAGACAAACTTATCAGTTCTGTGTACCATAAAAATTTACACACACAAAGACACAAACAGACACTAACATAAATAATTATAAACACATAAAAACACAAACTATAGACACGCACTTGACAATTCTAATACTATAAAACAAACAAACACATAGACAAACACTATCATAAATGATTATATACACAAATATACATATTTACAGCCATACACTTATCAATTCTACACAGACAAAGACAGACAGACATTCCATAAATAATTATAGACACACATAAAAATACAGACATATAGACACACATTTATCAGTTCCACACAGACAGACATAGCCAGACACTACCATAAATAATTATAGACACACATAAAGATACAGACCCTTAGACACATACTTATCACAAAGGCACAAACAGATACTATCATAAATAATTACAGACACAAACATACACAGCCACAGACACTTATTAGTTTCAGTGCCACGAACCACTCAAGCACGAATCCCCTCTCCTTTCGCCTCTTTCAACTGCGGTGAGAAGCGAGAGTTCAAAAATGGAAAAGACCTAGACCATGTTTAGTACATCTTATCAGAAAAACATTTCTCTGAAAAACTATATAAATAAGTGAATAGCGCGGTCAAAATAAATGTGTGATGGAAAAAAAACTCCATCATGAGAAGCTGAAAACTAGTTTCGCCTTATTTTGACTATAAACTGAAAAAACTGTAACAACTAACAACATAGCCCTACTCGAGTGCTTTGGGAGGACCACACAGCAATACGGTTCACAGGATGACATATGAGACATCGAAGCGGAGGAGCTGACACCTGACACCACACAACAAAGCCAGCTTCAGTCACCATCATTTTTTTAGCCGCGGCCCAATTACGCGAGTACACAAAACAAACGCACATGCTTGAGCGCGGGATCGCCGGTATCCGCTGAAAAATCGACGGTGCCCGACATCGACTGACGCCAACGCAAACCATCAGGCGACTGCAACGGAGTAAAACTCTATTTTAGAATCCTAAAATCTCAAAGGAACCCAACACCTCTCAGTCACACTCACAAGGCCGCCGGGTGTGATTGGTTGAGCTTTTTCAGCTATACCATTTTGGCTATGCTTTCTTATAGTAATTGCTAAGTACCCATCGGAGCACTCAATTAGAAGCAAATAACTCTGAGATTGAAAAAATGCAAACGAATCAACAATAACAGAAGGAAAAAGAATAAGAGCTCTGTTGGATAAAACCAAGTCCACACTACAGGAAAACGCTAAATATTCGTGGGCCGATTGTTTTCCGTGAGCTAGCCCACGAAAAAAGCTTAAAAATTTTTCATAGGTTAGCAGGCCCACGAAAAAGTTAAAGTTTTTCGTCGGCCAGCTGGTGGCCCACGAAAAAGGTTTTTCGTCGGCTCCATCCCGGCCGACGAAAAACCCGCTTTTTTGTGGGCCGCGGCAGGGGCCGACGAAAAAGCTGCTTTTTCGTGGGGGCCGAAGAAAAAATCTGCACTTTTTCGTGAGAATTTTTTTCTAGGATTTTTTCGTCGGCCGACCCACGGAAAAACACATTTTTCATGGGTTTTTGCTGTTGGCCCACGAAAAAAAATCTTCTTCCTATAGTGCCAGCAGATCTCTCAAAGAGACGACGACGAAGGATCTTTTGGGAGCTAAGTGGATAAAACAAGTCCAGCAGCTTGTCTATAGAATATATATGACGGTTTGGAAAGGATTCTTTAGTTGATTTTCATTTTCAATAAAAAAATGGTTTGCAATGACATATAGTAACATAATTCCACTCATTTTCAATAAAAAATGGTTTGAAATGTTTAGGTATTAATATTAATACGTATAGTAACATAATTTCACAAAATTTTCTAATATATGCAAAAGTTTTTTTCAGTAATTTCCTAATGCTCATAATATTTTTGAAGGCGGTGCACCTAGACGTGCATGGCGAAGAGATGTGCGCTGCCACATACTTTGTTGTTAGGCTTCGGTGCCTAACGCCATCTACCACTTTGGCTGGCTCTCTCTCTCAGTTAGTGGAGTGTCAAAGATGGCTAGGGGTTCAATGTTTAGGTATTAATATTAATACATATAGTAACATAATTCCACTCATTTTCAATAAAAAATGGTTTGAAATGTTTAGGTATTAATATTAATACGTATAGTAACATAATTCCACAAATTTTTCTAATATATGCAAAAGTTTTTTTTAGTAATTTACTAATGCTCGTAATATTTTCGAAGGCGGTGCACCTGGACGTGCATGGCGAAGAGATGTGCGCCGCCACATACTTTGGTGCTAGGCTTCGGTGCCTAACGCCATCTATCGCTTTGGCTGGCTCTCTCTCAGACAGTGGAGTGTCAAAGATGGCTAGGGGTTCTATTGGGACATCAGCCGTGAGAGGTCATCGCAAGCGTCAAATGGACGGCTAGCAGCAGGTTAGGAATCCTTCAGATTGAAACGGGATGCAGAGCATTTTACAGCCAAAGCAAATAACGGACCAAATCATGTTTCGGGCTCCATATAAAGTTTATACAACCTATAAACAAAGCATCTGTTGGCCGTTTTTTGTTTCCAAAATATATTATCAACAAATATAAAATTATTTACACTAGCTATATATGATTTGTGAATGAATTATTAGTTAAAATTCTAAAACTTGAATTTTCAAAATACAGGAATGCCTTATATATTTAGGACGGAGAGAAATATTTTATGATTATGATGTGAATTCATGTTTTCGAATCCGTTACAGAAAAATTGGGCTTTGTTTTGAAAAAAACTACAAAATTGTAAAGTAGGAAAAATCACATAAATATGTTTAACGTCACGATATTCGAATCACGAAGCATGGCATAGCAGCTCCTACCATGGTCAGATGGATTGCAAAGGCAGCAAAGCTATGGATCTCAGGCCTAATCTCAAATCGGATCTACATAAGTTGTTTCTATAGCTAATATCCAGTCCAGAGCAAGATGGCGCACGTAGACAATATGTATAGAAATGTGGCAGCTAATCAATAGTGATTGGATCCAAATGCGATTTGATCCAATGAGGTGAAAGAGAGAAGCTGAAGACAAAATGACATTTTCATCTTCTCTCTCCCTAAATCTTAGATAATATTATTATAATAATTGCAAAAGTTGTTTTCCAGCTAATGCAGTCCATATAAAAGATGAGGTAGATAAAATGTAAAAAACGTAGCGGCTAACCAACTGTGATTGGGTTCAAATAACGATTTGATCCAAAAAGGACAAAGAGAGAGGTCGAAGACAACAAAATGGTATTTCCATCGTCTTCTCTCTCCCTAAATCTGAAAAATATTATTATAAATTTATAATCATTTCAGTGTGCTCTAACAAAAAACCACAATTTCATAATGGTACTCGGCCAATTTTTAGCATTGGCGGTGTGAAATGAAGAAACCACTATTGGATGTCCCCGACCAATTTTTGCCTTATTGTTATGAAAAAAAGGAAACAATAAAAAAATTCACAAGTACTCTTTTATTTGAAGACACAATGCCAATTTATTAAAACACATGCAAGTGTACATATATTTATTTAATCACGTGCGTCCCGCACGTGCATTTTAACTAGTATGTATATATATATGTATATATGTATATATATACATATACAGACACTATAACGGGTAACCCTGATAATGGTTCAAAAACCAAACCAAACCCGAAACCACAATGCACCACTCAATGGAAAAACATCGACGGCACCCAACCCCACCCAGCCACTCATGCTCCTTGATCACACCAAATTAATCCAATTGCTCATTTATACAAAACCAAACAACAACAGACCATTCAAACCGGTTCTCCACGGTTTCAAACCAGAGAGCAAGAGGATTGGGACGCGGATGGGACGAGGACCCCGGGCCGGTGGACGCGGGCGCCGGCGGCGGAGCCTCTAGGCCCAGCGGCGCCCTGGATCCGACAGCAAGGCGGCGGGAGGAGGAGAGCCGGTGCGCCGTGGGGAAGCGTCCGGCCGGCGGGAGCCAGGGAGCCGGTGCACCGTGGGGAAGCGTCCACCGCGCAGCGGGAGATGGGGAGCCAACACGCCGTGTTGGGCGGATCTGGCGGCGGGAGGGCGACGGAGGCCGCCGCGGCTGGATCCAGCGACAGTGGTGGAGAGGGCGGCGACCTCGGGGAAGCAAGCAGTGGTGGAAGAGGAGGACGCCGGTGGAGAGGGGACAAGCGCCGCTGATCTTGTCGCTGGCGGAGAGGAGGAGAGCGTCGTCCCTCTGCACGAGCGGCCGAGCGAGGACAAGGATGGTGAGGTCGGAGTCGAGTCTCGGGCGGATAGCGGCGCGATGGGGACCGGGGACGGGACGAGGAGTTTGAACCGAAGTTCGGCCGGGTTCTAAACCAAACCAGCCCGCTGTCTTGGGCCTTCCATGCGCACCCAAACTAGATATGCTCAAATAGAAAAACCAACCCATTTCAACCGGTTTAGCCGAAATCATTACCAGGTTTACTAGCGGGTGGGTGGTGAAAAATTAGTTTCAGGTCCTCAGGAAGTCAGGAGGAAGTGCAGTCTGGGCAAAAGATCGACGGGGCGGCGGCCGGCGGCGCAGGCAAGAGCCAAGAACTAGCTGTAGTGGTCCAACTGCCAATGATACATTGATACTACCTTCTTTTCTTTCTTTCTTTTTTGTTTGTGTGTGGAATTGCGCTCTGAATTGGTCACGGCTTGCTTGTCCCGGTTCGAAATGAAAGGATTCGTACGTGGACTTATGGAGAAGTGACGGCGAATGAAGCGCTACCAAGAGATTGTGGTTTACTCCATTAGTTTGCCGGGATTCATCCGCTGTAAATCTCGGCCCACTCACGTCTCTCTCTCGCGCGCGTCGTCGGTCGTCACCACTCAGGCAGCACACCAGTGATGGCCAGAAGAATCTTTTCTTTTTGCCGGATGGGACGACGATTCATGACAGGCAACTGTTCCGTTCCGTGGAGTGGAAAGAAAGACAGGCGAGCGATGCTTATCCGCACCGGCACCGCCCACGATCGGTTTTCTTTTCTCACTTTTTTAGATGATTTTTTTCTCATTTGTTTTATATATTGATGATATTGGGCTCAATTTGGTCCAATAAGCCCACTGGCTTATTTCCGCAGATTTTTTTCCTCGCCTTTCCCCACTGACCATAATTTCTCTTTTTTTCTATGCAATTTTCTGCTGGACATGAGGTGCACTGAATGTAAGCTTTCTTTTCTTTTTGTGTGTTTAATTTCGTATCACTGTTCTTGTTTGTCGCTGTTTCTTTCTCCTTTCTTATTTTTCTTTTTTACTTATGGATCTATTTTTCTTCTAATGCATAAACCGATTTTATTCCATATTTGTTTTCCTAGCGGGTGAATATTAAATAATCCTATTTTCTAAAGTGTTGTTGGACGCGTTTATTTTTGGTAAACCAAATTCTTCTTTTTTCTGTTTTTTCTCCGCGGATGGCGAGCAACCTCGTAAGGTTGGCCATTTTTTTTTACTTCTCCGTGAAGTGCACAGCCATCCAGGCGTTCTATTTCCTCGAGTTCTGTTTCTTCACTGCTCGGCCCTCTATATTTTCTTCCACAGATTTTTTGTGTGTGCAATAATGTAGTCTGATATTGATGTCCTCTGTGTTTTCTATCCTCATGAATTTCTTTCTTTTTTAATATTTTTTCGACATTTTTTTTATTGTTTTTTCTCGTATTGACGTTCTCCCTCCGTCCTTTTGGAATGGACTGATTTTCTATGCATGCTTCCCATACATGTATGGATGGTTTTTCTCTATACTAATCTACTCTTCAAGTTCCAGGTCAGTTGGCGACTTTTGCATCCATGTTGAGGACGTCTTGAGTGTGTGCTTTATTTTGTTTCCTTCTTTTTTCCCGTGGTTGTGTGCTTTATTTTCTATTCTTTTTCTTTTCTTTCTTTTTTATATTTTGGTATAAGTTTTTTTATTTTTTATACTATAGATATTATTTGTATACAAAATATTTAGAAGCAACAAGTTTTATTCTAGGGATAGATACTATTTATTTGATAAATGGAATATTTTAAGTGAAGATAGAATATTGTATTCTGAATCTAAAATATTGTAGCTAACAAAATAGAATATTATTTTTTAAAGTAGAATATTACAACCATAAAGTTAGAATATTTTTTCGTACACGCGAATTATATACTCTGTCCACGAAGGAGTGAAATCCTGGGTTAGGACAGAATCAGTATTTCATTCTTTCGTGAACGGAAAGAGTACATATATTTTGTCAAAAAATAATAATTTTATTTTTTTCGTAAATATATTCAAGGGTGTTCTTGTTTTAAAGATCTTTTTATTAAGAACACGTTCATGCAATCAAAATTTAATTTAGATTTACTGTTTAACAAGTATAATATTTTTTGACTTGAAGATTGTATGGGACCCACGTCATGATGGCAGCCGGTAATTTATTTTTGAGAAACACAGTACAAACATAGATGTTTACACACATGCACATTCACATCTGTAAACGTATGCGCGCATGATTTTCGGCTGAACAATCCCACTAACAAATAAGAAATATCCACTGTCCTTAACGACATTCCAATGGAATTGCCCAAATGCATTGCGTATCTTTATTCATCCACGGTTCGAACTGCCATTTTCTCTGTTTACAATAACGCTATAATGTCAAACAGTACTATAAACATTCAATTTACTCCACCCATTAAATATGGTTTAATAGCCCCCGTCCACGATCGCAAAGCGCTTTGCGCCAGTCATGCTCCGGCCGCCTTTTCCACGATCGCAAGGCGCTTTGCGCCAGTCATTCCCCAGTCTGCTTTATTTTGTTGCTCACAGGCTAGTGGTGCTCTGGTTCAGCTCTTGATTCCGCCTCGATGCTTCCATTGGGCCGTGCTGCACAGCTTGCGGTTCCTTCAGTTGAGTCTATTTGGTAGAGCTCTGTTTTTATATTTTTTTTAGCTTCAGAAGAATATCCACATTCACTCCGCTCCCTGTGTGAAGCAGACTGGTTTTGGACTGTTTGACTATACAAAAGTGATTTTCGCTAAAGCAGATTGGTTTTGGGCTGTTTGATTATACATAAGTGATTTTCCCTGAGACAAAAGTGATTTTCGCTAAAGCAGATTGGTTTTGGGCTGTTTGATTATACATAAGTGATTTTCGCTGAGAGCGGAACTGTAGAAGCTGTGCCGAATGCCCCTCGCTATTTTGCGCTAGCCAGGCCCGAAAGTGCTGCTGGGCCCGGTTTTATATTTTTTAGCTTCAGAAGAATATCCACATTCACTCCGCTCCCTGTGTGAAGCAGATTGGTTTTGGGCTGTTTGACTATACAAAAGTGATTTTCGCTAAAGCAGATTGGTTTTGGGCTGTTTGACTATACAGAAGTGATTTTTGCTGAGAGCGGAACTGCGGAAGCTGTGCCGAATGCCCCTCGCTATTTTGCGCTAGCCAGGCCCGAAAGTGCTGCTGGGCCTGCTTTCCCGCCGCCTCCTCTTGCTCGTTGCACGCAGTTGGGCCGACGGATGATGGGCCAACAAATTTCTTGGCAGTTCGCACCAGCGGCTTTGCGCAGCGACATCACTGCAATTACAAATACTGGAGAGTAAGCTGACAAAATATGTGCTATCAAAACCTTTGCTTGTCTGATTCCTAGTTCCTAGCCTGCCATTTTTCATGTGAAGATGAAAAAGGTAGCTGAACTATCGAAGCATCCTCCATTCCTCATTGTTCCTGAACAACAGAACAAGTGCTAAAAACGAAACCGTTAACTTTCAGACTAGAGAAATTCGATTGTCAAGGGAAGGGAATATTAAAAGTTGAAAAGGAACTCAACAAATATTATTTTTTTGAAAACACTAATATCAAAATCACTAGTCCGTTGTTCCATGTGATGTAGCTTGGGTGTTGGTCTGATGAGGCAGGGACTAAGACTATCTCCAACTGATAGACTAAATGGAGTGTCTATTTTTATTCTTTCACTGTTCTAACTACCATTCTCTCTGTCTACAGTAGCGCTACAATGTCATACAATATCAAACAGTATTATAGGCACTCCATTTACTCCATCCGCTGAAGGTAGTCTGAGGACAAGTTGGACTGTTGGAGTCTTGGAGAGTCGGAGGCTCGTAGCATAGCGGATGCGTGCTGGGGCCTGGGAGAGAGGAACAGAGCTGTACAAAGGAGGCACCAGTACTTCTGGGCTGCGGGCTGCCTGTTGTCACGAACTGGGCTTGCAGCTTGCCGTGACTTAAATTTGACCATTAGAATTTAGATGGGCATGGGCGCTAGCTGGGCTGCCGGGCAGCTTAGGGAATGGAAGAAACAGACCTAAAAACTACTCACCCCTGTTGATCCCTGTTGTTTGCATCCTCTAAGCCAAGCCTTGGAACTAGACATGATCTGATCTCTTTTGATGAACAATTTTTCTTATTCCGAACAAATGTTCTTTTATATTTCAGCAGAGGAAAAAAATTTCGAAAAGGGAAAATCACTACACCATGGCACACTTTTGGCCACTGTGACCTGTCGGCAAATGGTTACTATGGAGGACATCTTAGCTGTGGGCAAAAGTTGGACCTTTTACCTCTACGGCGTCTGTCGGTAATTGCTTAATATGTCTACATCAAAACTGTTGGCATTTTGATGTTCACACATAAAGTGTCGGCAAAACAATGCAGACAATTGATGTGTCGGCGTAGCTTAGTTAAGCCATAGTTCAACTGTCAGCGTAGGGATACGGGCCGAAAACAAAAGCCGATACTGGCCGAAAACAAAAGCCTTGGCGCCGGATCTCAGTCGCGCGGGAAAATCAGGCCGAAAATAATTGGCTCCCACCGCGGCCCACCTAATCCCTCCACACACCCGCCCAAGACCTAGATAGAAATCGATCCCTAACCCATAGCCGCCACCCCGTCCATCTGCGACCTCCACCCGCCCGGCCAAGCTTCCCCCGCGCCGCCGCCTGGCCTCGCTCGGCGGCCACCCCGCGCCCCGCTAGGCCTCCGCGCCGCCAGCCCCCGCCTCTCTAGGCCTCCGCGCCGCCAGCCCCCACGCCGCCAAGCTTCAGCTCCGTCGCGAGCGAGTGTGAAGACCCGGTCGGTTGTCTCCAGCCCCCACGCAGGCGTGAAGCTCTGACCATCTCGAGCCCCTCTGTAACTGCGCCGTCCTTCGTCCTACCAGCGTGAGTCTCCAACCAACTCCCTCCACCCGTCTCTCCAATGACGAACCCTAACTGCATGCCGTGCAGGAAGTTAGGGAGCTTCGCCTACCTGTCGTGCTGCTCTTTCATCCTGGTGTCCTTGTGCCAGCGCTGGGCCTCTTTCGACCTCACATCCGAGCCATCGTCAATCTTGGTGAGTTAATGGCTGGTTCCCCCCTCCTTGCAGCCATCATCCCTCATGGTGCCTCAAACCGGCCAAGGAGGGTTCAAGATTTCTTTCTTTTTGGTGCTTGTGCTGCATTCTCTCCCTAGCATACTGACTTAGGAGATTTGGGAAATTCATGGTTTCTAATAATATGAATTTTGTTTGGTTGGCATCAGTTGCAAGCACCTTCGTGAACAGATTTTTGAAATTTAGTGTTAATGCTTCATTTCTAAATCACCTCATATATACATATATATAACGGTTATTGGTTCCATTAGTTGCAAAAATTGATTTATTGGAGTTGTGTTTGAAGGTTGCCGCGGTTAATTTTGGAGAGGAGAGGAGCACTGAAGGACCTAACATTCGCATCTTCATTGGACAGTGACGGGTATGTTCCTTTTTTTCCAATCTCTGGTTACTATTACGAAATGATGTGGGATGATTTTCTACTCAGAAGTATTTTTTGTGGTATGAACTCTGTTTGTTGTTTAGATGTGTGAAAACAAGACAAATATGAGGTTTTGTTTTGCTATCTAGGTGTCTTTGCTCATATATTTCAATATTTTGAATCAACTTCGGTCAAAGTGCATCATGGATAAAAGCTGGATGGATATGTCTAGGCAAACTAATGAATATATAAAAGGAGTTGATAATTTTTTGGAGTTTGCTTTTAGCAATTCAGCTAGAGGAAACAAGATATTGTGCCCTTGCAAGGCCTGCCAAAACTGTTTTTGGAGAGTCAGTGATGTAGTTCGCGAGCACTTAATTTGTGAGGGGTTTACTGAAGGATACGTAACCTGGTTAAATCATGGAGAACCAATCTATAGTTCTTTTGCGAATAGCCAGCAGCCCGATAGAGTACAATTGCAGGAGACAAATGAAGAAGATGACATTTCTAATTTACTTAGAGACTTAGCTGGGGGTTTAGATGACAACTGTGACTTAGAAGGGAGTGAAGAGCAGGAAGATGAGGATATGGAATCCTTCTATAAGTTAGTAGAGGATGCCAGCCAAGAACTGTACCCAGGCCGTATAAACTTTTCAAAAACTTCGTTTCATTATTAGATTGCTGCATATAAAATTTTTTGGGGGGTGGAGTGATAAAAGTTTTGACATGCTTCTAGAGTTACTACATCATGTTTTACCTGAGGGGTCATCACTTCTAAAAAACTTCAATGCAGCTAAAAATATGGTAAAATGCCTTGGTCTAGGGTACATCAATATCCATGCTTGTGATAATGATTGCATATTGTTTCGGAAAGAGCATGAAAAGAAAAATGTTTGTCCAAAGTGCAACACCTCAAGGTGGAAATCAGGAAAAAAAATCCTAATGGAAAGCGTGTGCACAGAGTTCCTAGGAAAGTACTTCGGTACTTTCCAGTAAAGAAAATGTTTCAAAGGTATTTTATGTCATCCAAAACAGCCCCTGATGCAAGGTGGCACGATGAAGAACGCATCAAAGATGGTTTGCTTAGGCATCCAGCAGATGCTCTGTTCTGGAAGGATTTTGACTCTTCATATCCAGATTTTGCCTCTGATAGTCGAAATCTCAGACTTGCTGTAGCAAGTGATGGATTTAGTCCTTTTAGGACCTTTAATTCAACTTATAGCATCTGACCAGTTATTTTGATTCCATACAATTTGCCACCGTGGAAGTGTATGAAGCAAACAAATTTTATCCTCTCTCTAGTAATTCCTGGTCCTAGGGCACCGGGGGCTGATATGGATGTTTATCTTAAGCCGCTTGTTGATGATATGGTCGATATGTTTGTTAAAGGTATTAGGACATATGATGCTTCTAAGGATGAGTGCTTCCAACTGCGTGCTGCCATATTGTGTAGCATCTCAGATCTTCCTGGTCTATGCTATTTGCATGGTTGTGTTGCCTCTGGGAAAGTTTCTTGC
Organism: Paspalum notatum; assembly: GCA_022530915.1. NCBI lineage: Eukaryota > Viridiplantae > Streptophyta > Magnoliopsida > Poales > Poaceae > Paspalum > Paspalum notatum. Next base: position 37,189,284 of record CM039685.1, read on the forward strand.
CCTGAATGCCACTCGCATGAATGTTCTCTCCAATTAAAAAAGGGAGGTAAGTATGTGTTTGTGTGCCATCGTAGATTCTTAGATGCCAACCACATATTTAGGTCTCTTGCAGAACTATTTGATGGTACAGAGGAGCATAGGCCAGCACCTGTACCACTTAGTGGAGAGGAAATTTTGGAGCTGACAGCAAACATGCACACATCATTTGGAAAGGATCCAACTACAAAGAAGCCAGCAAACCCCATACGTAGGGTTAGAAATGATGCACCACTTGCATAGAAAAGGAAATCTATCTGGTTTAAGCTGCCATATTGGAAAGAGCTACTCCTTAGAAATAATTTTGATATTATGCACATTGAGAAAAATGTGTGTGATAACATCATTAATACACTTTTGGACATTGATGGCAAATCTAAAGATAATTTAAATGCTCGGTTGGATATAAAGAATTTTGGCATTAGGCATGATCTTCACCCCATAGATGTTGATGATAGATTCTACATGCCTCTATTATATTCAATGAGTCCAGATGAGAAGAGATTGTTTTGCCAAGTATTGAAGGATGTGAGGTTTCCAGATGGTGTTGCATCAAATATATACAATAATGTGCATGTTTCAGAGATGAAATTGATCGGACTAAAGAGCCATGACAACCATGTTTTGCTACAGCAATTACTTCCACTAGCTATACGAAGGATATTGCCGACACGAGTAACTGCAGCACTAATTCGTGTGAGCAATTTCTTCAAACAAATGTACTCATCTACTATTCGAGTAAGTGACATGCAGAAACTAGAGGCTGAAATAGCTGAGACATTAAGCATTCTAGAAACTATATTTGTACCAGCATTTTTTGACACCATGGTACACTTGATGGTTCATCTTCCTGCTCAAGCAAGAATTGGTGGTCCAGTACAGCACCGGAGCATGTGGCCAATAGAGAGGTACAATAAAACCGTTTTCACTAGCAATTTCTACTTTAACTTATAGACAATGATTAAATTCACATTAGTGACAATTGTTCATTCTTAGGTTTTTTGATGAGATTAAAAGGTTATGTTCGCACCAAAAGTCATCCAGAGGGATCAATCTGTGAGGCCTATAAATTTGATGAGAGTCTTACATTTTGCTTACAATTTCTACGTGGTTGTGAGACCAGATTTACTAGGCAAGTCAAAAATAGCGAAGATTTGGATAATGCAATGTGCAATATCAATCCTTTCTTTCAAAGCCTTGGGCAAGGTTTGAGTGGCAAGTGCACTACATCTCTGGACTATAAGGCTTGGCTTCAAGCACATAGATATGTGTTGTTCAACTATGACAACATAGAACCATACTTGAAGTAAGATGTTCAAACTAATATCGTAGATTGCATTCTTCTTATATCTATATTTTTCCAGCCTTTTAACTATACAAAATGTTTTAGCAAGCATATTGAGTATCTTCGCTCAATTGGCCATCGCAATCAGTGAAAAATCAATAGTAATCACCATGAAATGATTCATGAGTGGTTTAGAAAGCATGTAAGTCATTACATGACCAACCATATGAGTTTCAAATGGTTATTGTTTGGTCTGAATGCACATTAAGTTAACTAGAATGTTCTGTATTACAGGTAGAGTGGTTAGTTGAAAATGGTATGGAAGTACCGGAAGAGATGCAAATTTTGGCCAATGAGCCTTTCATGATTGCTACAATGTATAGTAGCTACACTATAAATGGGTTCAATTTCCATATATACTCTAGTGATGAGGGTAAATCGGTTCAAAATAGTGGTGTAGCTCTAGTTGCCCAAACTTCTTGCTTTGAAAATGGAAACATGGACCCAATAGTGCGTAACAAGACATACTATGGCAGGATCAAAGAAATTATAGAGTTGAACTATCGCAATAAAGGAAATGTAGTGCTCTTTAAATGTGATTGGGTTGACATCCGCATCCAAGACACATGGGTGAAAACTGATCAATTTGGGATCACACTCGTCAATTTCAATCATTTATTTAATACAGGAGAAAGATTGTTGGATGAACCTTTTATTTTAGCATCACAAGCCACACAAGTTTACTATGTTCAAGATCCTGTTGATAGAGAATGGAGTGCAGTTGTTCGGTCTAAACCACGAGAAATCTATGATATGGCTGCAAGTGACAGTGAAGAAGTAGATCAACAAAATGAGTTTCGCAGCTTCATTCCTGATCTGCATCCAAATGTTTATGATCTGAATATTTTTCTTCAAGACGTGATCCATGTGAGGTCAGATATAGATGGCACAATTGTTTCTGAAAAAAAGAGAAAGTAAGTAACAAATATGTGACGTAACAATTTATCATCCGTTTTCTGTGTTTTTTTAAAATTTTATTGCTGTCTTTTATACCTGCATGTATGACCTCAAGCATCATATTTTGGTGCATCTGCAACCTGATTTACTAAACTATTATTAAATATATTCAGGAGGCAAGATGGTGACAGTAGGAATAAAAAGAAAGGACGTTCCAGTTTGCGAATATGAAGCAGCAAGGAATGCAAATGTCTTAGCCAATCAAATGAAGATGAAAGCTATGCAGCTTCGGGAGCTTGCACAAGAAGTTACCTCATCACATATAACAACAAAAAAAGAAAAGGTGATGGGAAGTGAAGCTATGAGGCAGCAGCAGAAGGGGATGGGAAGCGAAGCTATTGTGATGCCCCTGGCATCTCAGAAGCCGTACACACAATTATACATAAGCTAATGATGAATTAAGACTAAATCATGCTTGAGAGAGTAATGAGGAATTAGTAGATAAACCACTAAGTCAAAACTTCTCAAACATGAAATTTTAGCTCATCCCCAAATTGATTCTGAAATTTCTTTTGATTTGGACTATACAACTCAAAAATTTTCTTTTATATGAAATGAAATTGAACTCATCACCTTTCAAATGCATCTATTGTGGATGTATTTGGACTTCATTTGATACTTCAAAAGATGAAAACAAGAAAAGCTTTACTTAGGATAAATCTGCTATTTTACCAAAACCCTAAACAAGGGTATGTTGTATTTCAAAATATGTTGTGATTTAGAGAATGCTCATATTATCAAAGTTGTAGGAAATGATCTAAGAAACAACTTTGTCAAAATGAATCTGGTCATAAAATGAATTATAATAGGAGTTTTGAAACAATTTTTGTCAGCCTAGAAACACACTTTAAATCTGTCCAGTTTGGAAAATGGAGTTTTACTCTAACCTACACCCATTTTCATGCAAGGACCAAATTGAAGGGATTGTAGGTTTTGAAATTCCAAACAATATTGTCAATAGGCTCCTTGGGTGATAAGGCCCGGAAATAAGAGTTTTGAATTTTCTAAGCAACCCTGGTCTGTAGGCCAAATGAAATTTGAGAGCTAGATTCAAATGAAATTCATATTTCTAAACAATTTTTGGTATTAGACCTTTTGACAAAGTTGTATATATTCATTAGTAGAACATTTCCTTCAATGGGCACTCTTCCAAAATCGGAGTCTAAATGGGTTAAAAACGCGATTTACAGCAGGATAGAAAACACACTTTTTCCATTCCTTTTACTGAGTCCATGACAGGTGGGGCCCACCTGTCAGGCCGGTCTTCTTCCTCAGTACGACGCCCGCCCCGTGGCTCGCCGGCGTACAGGACGTACGCGCGGCCACGGATCGACGGCCCCACCGCGTTCTCCCTTCACCTGGACGCGCCCCGGCCCCCTCCACTCGCTCTCTGCCTCTCCACTCCACTCGCCGCTCGCTCTCTGCTCCCTCTCCCTGCGCTCGCACTAGCAGCGCGCCGCCGCCATTAGAGGCTCGGAGTCGAGCTTGAGCTCGCCGCGCCGCCGCCATCCGACCTCCTCGCGCCCCGAGGGTGCCGCCACCACCTCCGCCGCGACCCGGCGCACCCACCCCGCTAGGCCTCGCCGCCGTTCCTCTCCCCTCGGAGTAGATCGAGCCGCCGCGCCGGGCGCCGCCCGCCATGGTCACCATGGCCGGCCCGCGGCGAGCTCGGGCCAATCACCCCTCCGGTGATCCTCGTGCCTAGCCAACCGGCGCCCCACGCTCGCCCCGACCCCCTCCACCGAATCTCCAAGGCCTCGGCCCTCACCACCGCCCCTAGCCCCTCTCCCCGCGCGCGCCGCCCGCGCGCACCCCGCGCCACCCACGGGCTCGTCGCGGAGAACCCCTTTCGGGCCACCACCGCGCTTCCACTCCACCACCGCCGGCTTCGCCACCCCCGCCGCGCACCTCACGAGCCCACCCTCGCCGCCTCTCGGTGCCCGAGCTGCCGGAATCGGGGCCGCGCCACCGCCTCCGCGCGCCGTCGCGCCGCGCCGGTTCATCGCCGCCGCGCCGCCTCCCCACTCCACCCCGGGCGACGACATCTAGAGGGAAAGGTAGCCCGCGGACGGGAATGCCTCCTCGGCCCTGATCGGCTCCAAGGCCGGCCCCGCCGCCGCCGGCGCAGCCGCGTCTCTCCCCGCGTCGCGCGCCGTCGCCCGTCGGCCCGAGGAAGAAGAAGAAAGGAGGTTTTGCAATATAGCCCCCGGCCTTTTGAAGTTTCACAGATTCGTTCATGCACTGTGCTATGAGTCCGGCGATTTTTACCCGCTAGCCCCCGAAATCTATAGTTAATTACGTCCGGGTCCCTGGTCTGTGTGATTTCCATTTAAATGCATTTAAATTAGGTATGAACTTTGGAAAATCATATAAAATCACAGAAAAATCCAAAATGGACAAACTCAGTTGCGTTAGACTCCTCTTAAGTAGATCTACATGATTGGTATGATGTGGTTGTGTGAAAAGACATTTATACCCTTGGTTTTGTTGTATGCATGTTAAAGCAAAATAATTACCAAAAGAGATGCAAACGGACTCCAAATGTTGTGAAACTTGGACAGTGGCTTTAGTGTGATATTTAGGCACTGTCTGAATTTTTGTAGCCCTAGGACTTGCTGTTATTTACTCTTTTGCCCTTATACAGGTGTTATGAGCAATTATTCAACCTAGAAATTGGAGGCTATACAAAATGTGCATAAAATGGATCTTTGGTATTTTCATACACTTTGGATAGTATAAGTAACCCAACTATGAACTATGAGCCCCTGCATGTTAGGTTTGGAAGGGGATTTAGAAAGGACAAATATTGACTAGTATAAATAGACAAATGGAAAATGTGGCACAAATAAACCTCTAAAATGGTGGGGTCTTGTTTTAGTCTTTATAAGGTATAGTGGTGCTGTGTAAGTGAAATGTGGGCTATAGCCTAAGTAGTTTGCCTCTTGTTCCACTATTTTATGTATAAATTGATCATTTATGCAACTAGGAAAGTGATGCCCATACAATGTATGCTTAGAGTGACAGGCCTCTATTTTTCCTATGCCTTGCATGGTATGGGAAGCTCACTGGTAAAAATTTAGGGTGTGCATGTTTGGGTTGGTCACTGTTTTTGAAATTAACAAAAGGTTACTTGCTAAACTTGATAAATAGGAAAAGTGACCTTTGGGTGTATAGAAAATTCTAGGAAAATTCTAGTGTGTTGCTAGCATGATATGGAGTCCAGAAAGTATATGTTTGAACTAGGTCCATTGAGGTACTCCGTGTTTAGGTAGTTTATCTATCACCTTTTTGTCGGTTCATGGAATGGATATTCATATATGTGTTTCGTGTTCAAGCATCTCATTTCTTGCATCATCCCGCGTATTATTCATATAGCGACGCTCATTGCAGATACATAATCCAGAAACGAGCACGTGGAATTACCTCAACCAACGGTGATCCAAAAGACCAACTAAGACCCACTCACGACCTGGAGGGCCCATCAGTCGTGTTTGGACGGAGGAGTTGTCCAAGGGATCAAGGGGTTGCCTGGGGCAAAGCCTCACAACCCGGCAAACTAACAGTAGCTTAGTTTGATGGTTTATTAAAGTGAATCAAGGTAGGCAGGACCACGCAAATCCCAGCAAACAAATTATTTTGAGTTACGCATATGCATTAGGATTGACTGAAACCAATTGCATTAGACTTCCCGGCCGCCCTGGCCCTAGCACCTATACTTAGGGTTCGTAGGACGGGTGCCTAGAATGGTTAGGCGCGAGTAGACACGAGTGAGCACTGTCACTCGTCTCGTAGGGTTTACTTTCGAATGATGAATCTTCATTACTATGAATTTATTATTGCTATGTTATGCTTTCAATTGAGACCGGGCGGAGATATGGGATTACTATGTTGAAAAATGATGTGATGGTATGGTGGACTCCGCCCGAGTCGCATAAGGTCCGTTCGCTGTTCGCCTGCTGATCGGCATAACATTGCTAGAATGCTTATCAGGGAAATGGGACCGGTGAAACCTTACTTGTGCCCTCCGAAGAACAGAAACACGTTCCTACCCACTGGTTGAGAGGAAGGTGGCCCGGGGGAGCTTGGTACTCATGACGGGGAGACCGAGATGTCGGCAGGCTCGTCATGGGGCACAACCCGGGAGTCAAGCGGGAGTGAATCGGACTTGGGATGGGACAAGTGGAGAAGGGGGACTATATGTGGGAAAGCCGTCGTGTGAGTAAGCATATGGGCCCCTGGCATTTTCTAGTTATTCCCGGGAATATAAAAATCGATTCGAATCGCTGATGCTTACCAGGTGTGAGAATGCCAATATCGCACACGGGCAACGTAGAACTGTTTGAGGCATGATATATTATGGAATTGATGATTTGCTACTATACATTGGATATACCTGTTTTACTTCATGCAAATTACTTACTTTATTTTACCAATGAGATTCAGGATAAGGACTAGCGGCTGTCAAATTCCGCTATAGTATGACACTAAACCATAGTGGATAATCATGATTAAAGGATAGCGACTGTCAAATCCCGCTATCCTATAACAACATTTTACAGTTTAAAACCAATGGCTAAGGACCTACTTGCTAGTAAGCTGAGCTTTGCGTCAGCCGTAAACCCCGTCCATTAAGTCCTACTGAGTAATTAGTACTCAGGGTTTGCCCCCACTTTTGGCTCACAGGTACTGGCGGCTTTTGGATAGCTGCTTGGAGAAGGGTAGAACCGGTGGGCTCGGTGCTACTCGCCTCGTTCGTCTGTATGAAGACTTCTTAGGTACTTGGTTTCCGCTGCGAGATGTTTTGAAATCGCTTCCGCATTATATATATATTTTGGACATGTATTTGACTATATACATTCTCGGTTTGTAACTAAGCCTATCTATTCTATATTTCAACTGCCTGTGATGATGTAACTGTTGTGGCTCCTTCGCGAGTCGGATGTGTGTGATGTCGGTTCCTCTGGGATTTGGTGCAAATCGAGAGCCGAGGGCTTCTCGACGGACGACCGGGTTTAGTACGGTCTAAGTACACTGTAAGCTAATGGTGACATGTGTACTTAGCCCGTATTAAATCGGCGGTTCCGCCACAGCTGGTATCAGAGCCGATCATACACAGACAACAGTTATATCATCCAGTTTTTGTTTACAAAGCTATTTTCGAAAGCCCTTTTCGAGTAATTCAAAAATGAGAGTATACGATATGCCCATATTAAGGATGTTAGTGCTATCCAGGTGACATCACTGACACTCTGACCTAGATAGACCTCATATGCATATTCGGCGCTTTGAGAAGCAACTTTTCGGCCATAGCTGTCCCCAGTACTGGTGGAAGCTATTGGGTTTTGCGAACAGTTGTAACCTCTGCATTCATGCTGTATAAGTAAAAGCTCTTTAAGGGCGGTGGGCATGTTTGAGGCTTCCATACCCACCACACTTACATTCGGTTTTGGGATCCATCTTTTTCTCGACAATCCCCAGTACTGGTGGAAAGTCAGGCCTTGAGGAAAAGGTGCAGCGGCCCACCAACGTTGTCCACGCAGCGGTCACGCGTGGATGCCACATTATGTGGTAATGTATGAGCATGCATTCTTCTGCAGGTACACTAACCACGTGCGAAACTAAGAACGACTAGGACTCGACTAGTTGCATTAAGGAGAGACGTGCATATATGTCACCGAATATCGCTAGTTGTATACTTAGAAAGTGTGATGTGAGACCGGATAGGACGGGCATACATCATTCCATCTCATCTCATGTGCCTTACTTGTTTTTGCTTGAAAATAACTAGATTTCTTACTGCATCTATAAGTATATTTGTTGGGTAGTAGCATTTTACATATGAATCCTGTCTGCGGTTTTAAGATGCATTTCAAACTACGAATAAAATCAACAGAAACTTATTATAAGAACCTAGTAGTATAAGAAATTTCTAAACAACTTATGTATAGATTACTTGCTCTGAAAGTAAATACGAGCGAGGTACCAGTTTAGGGCGTGTCCTATGTCCATTTTAAAACAAGTATTATATATAAAAGTTGTAGTGCAAAAATTTCAACCAACAAATTGATCTATAACGACCCTTCGGCAAAATACTCTGGACATTAACTTACAACCATTTTAAGTCCAAGCTTACATCTAGGTAGCAAGTACAAAATTTAGAAGATGAAGTTCGGGACGTAACTTAATTGGCACATGAATACAAATTGCCTTATGACCACATTTGGCCTTCGAAACTATCAAATTGACGGGAGCCTTATTCTTCCTGCTACAGATGTCGCAACCCTCGACACCGCCTTTCGACTTATGTCCTGGCCACCATGAATCCATGACAGCTAAAACCATAATACCTAAAGGCAGCATGAAGAGAAAAGCGGGAGAGCCCTCCACCGATGCAGCTTCGGTTCAACACCTGCGACCTGGGATGGTTCTGTTAAAAGGATTTGTCAAGCCTGAAGATCAAATCGGGATGGTTAGTATGTGTCGACAACTGGGTAAGGGCCCAGGGGGATTTTACAGGCCAAGCCTCAAGAATGGTGCCAAGCTGAACTTATGGATGATGTCCTTAGGAAAGAACTGGGATCCGACGTTACGCTCATATGGACCCACGCGTCCATTCGATGGAGCACAAGCCCCGACAATACCAGATGCTTTCAAGATGATTGCTCGGACTGCGAATTCCACTGCAAGCGAATTTCCTCAGATTAACCCGGACGTATGCATCGTCAACTACTACACCAACTCCGGAAAGCTCGGGCTTCACCAAGACAAGGACGAGTCAGAGAGTAGCCTTACCAAAGGTTTACCTTTCATATCCATCTCCATAGGAGACACCGCCGAGTTTTTGTTCGGTGACACGAGAGACAAAGGCCAAGCAACCAAGATCAACCTCGGATCTGGTGACGTTCTCATACTCGGTGGAGAATCAAGACTGTTATTTCATGGCGTTTCCCACGTGAAGACCAACACTGCACCAAGTTGGTTGAAAGAAGAAACGGGCATTCGTCCTGGGCGTATCAATCTTACGTTTAGGCAGTACTAGCTAGATACTAGTTGGTGTGCTAATAGTCATCGCAAAACTTTTGTAATGAGAGGGGGTTGACTCTCATAACTCTCGAGTTTCCCCTGTATCCAACTCTTTGCAGTCGGCATGTGTCCCACCCTCATGAATTATGTAACTCTATTTTCAGGGAGCATTCTGAACTCTTGTAGTTCTCACGTTTCATGCTTTTGTTATTCAGGCACTTCAGTCTTTGTAATCCATGACACTTTTTGTTGTTGTTACCTTGTTTCTAACTCAAATAAATCTGATGAATTATACCTCCAAAAACATTGCGCTATGGCGTGTAAAACCTCCTTGTTCATGTCTCTCTATAACCTTGTGTTATTAGCATATCCTCTAAGATTGGATGGAAATACCGCTCTTGACGAGGTGTTTACCCGAGCAGTCTATGGTGCCGCGACGGAACCTAGGGTCCTGTGTGCACAGCCGTCACTCGGTTCCACTAGGGGCGCGCTGGTATCAAGACATGCAAGGCATGACACCGCTGAAATGGTGGAATATCCCTATCCAACTTCTAACACCTCGTTGACCTCTATACATTTAATTCGTGGAAATAAGTACTCAAATTCAACTGCCACCTAGTATCATTTCATTGCTTTGTTTCACCTTGCCCTTCGTGGTCTGTGGGGAAAGATCCACCCTAACCCCACTATCGTTCACACCTTTCTCTTGCCTTGTTGAACCATGTTCTTCTCGATCCGTGAGACGAGTCAAATCTAGGGTTCCACTCGTCCACATCTTTTCGTTGACTTTGTTTATCTTTACTGGTCGTGCTTCACGGGGATGAGGAATTCATTTCTCCACGATACATTTACACCCATTGGTCCAAACCTCGGATTTCTCTGCGCTTACCCCGATTCTCTTTAACGTTCTGTATATGTGGAAATGCTTGGTTCCATTCCCACTGTCTTACTACATCATTCCATTTCTTCTTCCAACTTGCCCCTCTCTGAATGCTGGAGACAGCTAAACTCTGTTTCCACTGCTTTCTCCTACGTCCCTTTCTGGAATATAAGGAACCTTATTTCCTGAAGATGATCTTCAGCATCATTCATCGTGCTGGCTTTTGCTCTCGGCTAGTGCTCGTATCATATCATCTTCTTATAAGTTGTTTTCCTCCATCTTTGAAATTATCCTCAAAGGTGGGCCTACTACCATTATCGATGGTTCCGTTAGTAAGCACAAATCATCTACCTGTACTTTTCTTGGTCAGACTTGACCAATCTTATGGAATCGTACAAACCATCACTTTGTCTAGGTGAATATGTCCTACTTTCTTCCCGTGTTAACTTTCTTGAGGCAATGAGTAGTGTGTGCTATGTATCGCCACACCTTACTCTTTGAGAATATTTGGATTTGATATCTTATATGTGTACGCAGTCCCTATCAAATGAAATGAATGTGCCTCCTAACAACACATCCATTGTTGTTTTCTATAACTCGCGAGATTTTTGCTTCATTCAAACTCCCTACTGCGTATGCTTTGCTTCTCATTGTTCAAATAAATCAGATGTTTATTACGCTCCTAAACTTGGTGTCAAGCCAGGAAGTAACCCTCTCGTCGTGCTTGAACCAATCATGTCATTCGCTCGCTGCCACCACGTTCTCTTCGTGGTTTGTTCATTTCCCTCTCATATGAGACGTGAATTATCGAGTACCTTAAAGGAACCATCCTAGTCAACCAAATGATGCTTTGTAACTACCTTGTGTTAGGAAGGTACTAACCACTCACTCGGTAGTTAACAAAGCCAACAAAGGACAAAGGAAGAGTTAAAGTGCGTTTGCAACTATTAAAAGAGTCCCGAGCCCCAAGATGCGGGTAGTATCTTTTCACCCTACGACATAGAACCCTGCCTCTTTCAAAATCTCGGGACGAGATTTCTTTAAGGGGGGTGGGTTGTGATGCCCCTGGCATCTCAGAAGCCGTACACACAATTATACATAAGCTAATGATGAATTAAGACTAAATCATGCTTGAGAGAGTAATGAGGAATTTGTAGATAAACCACTAAGTCAAAACTTCTCAAACATGAAATTTTAGCTCATCCCCAAATTGATTCTGAAATTTTTTTTGATTTGGACAATACAACTCAAAAATTTTCTTTTATATGAAATGAAATTGAACTCATCACCTTTCAAATGCATCTATTGTGGATGTATTTGGACTTCATTTGATACTTCAAAAGATGAAAACAAGAAAAGCTTTACTTAGGATAAATCTGCTATTTTACCAAAACCCTAAACAAGGGTATGTTGTATTTCAAAATATGTTGTGATTTAGAGAATGCTCATATTATCAAAGTTGTAGGAAATGATCTAAGAAACAACTTTGTCAAAATGAGTCTGGTCATAAAATGAATTATAATAGGAGTTTTGAAACAATTTTTGTCAGCCTAGAAACACACTTTAAATCTGTCCAGTTTGGAAAATGGAGTTTTACTCTAACCTACACCCATTTTCATGCAAGGACCAAATTGAAGGGATTGTAGGTTTTGAAATTCCAAACAATATTGTCAATAGGCTCCTTGGGTGATAAGGCCCGGAAATAAGAGTTTTGAATTTTCTAAGCAACCCTGGTCTGTAGGCCAAATGAAATTTGAGAGCTAGATTCAAATGAAATTCATATTTCTAAACAATTTTTGGTATTAGACCTTTTGACAAAGTTGTATATATTCATTAGTAGAACATTTCCTTCAATGGGCACTCTTCCAAAATCGGAGTCTAAATGGGTTAAAAACGCGATTTACAGCAGGATAGAAAACACACTTTTTCCATTCCTTTTACTGAGTCCATGACAGGTGGGGCCCACCTGTCAGGCCGGTCTTCTTCCTCAGTACGACGCCCGCCCCGTGGCTCGCCGGCGTACAGGACGTACGCGCGGCCACGGATCGACGGCCCCACCGCGTTCTCCCTTCACCTGGACGCGCCCCGGCCCCCTCCACTCGCTCTCTGCCTCTCCACTCCACTCGCCGCTCGCTCTCTGCTCCCTCTCCCTGCGCTCGCACTCGCAGCGCGCCGCCGCCATTAGAGGCTCGGAGTCGAGCTTGAGCTCGCCGCGCCGCCGCCATCCGACCTCCTCGCGCCCCGAGGGTGCCGCCACCACCTCCGCCGCGACCCGGCGCACCCACCCCGCTAGGCCTCGCCGCCGTTCCTCTCCCCTCGGAGTAGATCGAGCCGCCGCGCCGGGCGCCGCCCGCCATGGTCACCATGGCCAGCCCGCGGCGAGCTCGGGCCAATCACCCCTCCGGTGATCCTCGTGCCTAGCCGACCGGCGCCCCACGCTCGCCCCAACCCCCTCCACCGAATCTCCAAGGCCTCGGCCCTCACCACCGCCCCTAGCCCCTCTCCCCGCGCGCGCCGCCCGCGCGCACCCCGCGCCACCCACGGGCTCGTCGCGGAGAACCCCTTTCGGGCCACCACCGCGCTTCCACTCCACCACCGCCGGCTTCGCCACCCCGCCGCGCACCTCACGAGCCCACCCTCGCCGCCTCTCGGTGCCCGAGCTGCCGGAATCGGGGCCGCGCCACCGCCTCCGCGCGCCGTCGCGCCGCGCCGGTTCATCGCCGCCGCGCCGCCTCCCCACTCCACCCCGGGCGACGACATCTAGAGGGAAAGGTAGCCCGCGGACGGGAACGCCTCCTCGGCCCTGATCGGCTCCAAGGCCAGCACCGCCGCCGCCGGCGCAGCCGCGCCTCTCCCCGCGTCGCGCGCCGTCGCCCGTCGGCCCGAGGAAGAAGAAGAAAGGAGGTTTTGCAATATAGCCCCCGGCCTTTTGAAGTTTCACAGATTCGTTCATGCACTGTGCTATGAGTCCGGCGATTTTTACCCGCTAGCCCCCGAAATCTATAGTTAATTACGTCCGGGTCCCTGGTCTGTGTGATTTCCATTTAAATGCATTTAAATTAGGTATGAACTTTGGAAAATCATATAAAATCACAGAAAAATCCAAAATGGACAAACTCAGTTGCGTTAGACTCCTCTTAAGTAGATCTACATGATTGGTATGATGTGGTTGTGTGAAAAGACATTTATACCCTTGGTTTTGTTGTATGCATGTTAAAGCAAAATAATTACCAAAAGAGATGCAAACGGACTCCAAATGTTGTGAAACTTGGACAGTGGCTTTAGTGTGATATTTAGGCACTGTCTGAATTTTTGTAGCCCTAGGACTTGCTGTTATTTACTCTTTTGCCCTTATACAGGTGTTATGAGCAATTATTCAACCTAGAAATTGGAGGCTATACAAAATGTGCATAAAATGGATCTTTGGTATTTTCATACACTTTGGATAGTATAAGTAACCCAACTATGAACTATGAGCCCCTGCATGTTAGGTTTGGAAGGGGATTTAGAAAGGACAAATATTGACTAGTATAAATAGACAAATGGAAAATGTGGCACAAATAAACCTCTAAAATGGTGGGGTCTTGTTTTAGTCTTTATAAGGTATAGTGGTGCTGTGTAAGTGAAATGTGGGCTATAGCCTAAGTAGTTTGCCTCTTGTTCCACTATTTCATGTATAAATTGATCATTTATGCAACTAGGAAAGTGATGCCCATACAATGTATGCTTAGAGTGACAGGCCTCTATTTTTCCTATGCCTTGCATGGTATGGGAATCTCACTGGTAAAAATTTAGGGTGTGCATATTTGGGTTGGTCACTGTTTTTGAAATTAACAAAAGGTTACTTGCTAAACTTGATAAATAGGAAAAGTGACCTTGGGTGTATAGAAAATTCTAGGAAAATTCTAGTGTGTTGCTAGCATGATATGGAGTCCAGAAAGTATATGTTTGAACTAGGTCCATTGAGGTACTCCGTGTTTAGGTAGTTTATCTATCACCTTTTTGTCGGTTCATGGAATGGATATTCATATATGTGTTTCGTGTTCAAGCATCTCATTTCTTGCATCATCCCGCGTATTATTCATATAGCGACGCTCATTGCAGATACATAATCCAGAAACGAGCACGTGGAATTACCTCAACCAACGGTGATCCAAAAGACCAACTAAGACCCACTCACGACCTGGAGGGCCCATCAGTCGTGTTTGGACGGAGGAGTTGTCCAAGGGATCAAGGGGTTGCCTGGGGCAAAGCCTCACAACCCGGCAAACTAACAGTAGCTTAGTTTGATGGTTTATTAAAGTGAATCAAGGTAGGCAGGACCACGCAAATCCCAGCAAACAAATTATTTTGAGTTACGCATATGCATTAGGATTGACTGAAACCAATTGCATTAGACTTCCCGGCCGCCCTGGCCCTAGCACCTATACTTAGGGTTCGTAGGACGGGTGCCTAGAATGGTTAGGCGCGAGTAGACACGAGTGAGCACTGTCACTCGTCTCGTAGGGTTTACTTTCGAATGATGAATCTTCATTACTATGAATTTATTATTGCTATGTTATGCTTTCAATTGAGACCGGGCGGAGATATGGGATTACTATGTTGAAAAATGATGTGATGGTATGGTGGACTCCGCCCGAGTCGCATAAGGTCCGTTCGCTGTTCGCCTGCTGATCGGCATAACATTGCTAGAATGCTTATCCGGGAAATGGGACCGGTGAAACCTTACTTGTGCCCTCCGAAGAACAGAAACACGTTCCTACCCACTGGTTGAGAGGAAGGTGGCCCGGGGGAGCTTGGTACTCATGACGGGGAGACCGAGATGTCGGCAGGCTCGTCATGGGGCACAACCCGGGAGTCAGGCGGGAGTGAATCGGACTTGGGATGGGACAAGTGGAGAAGGGGGACTATATGTGGGAAAGCCGTCGTGTGAGTAAGCATATGGGTCCCTGGCATTTTCTAGTTATTCCCGGGAATATAAAAATCGATTCGAATCGCTGATGCTCACCAGGTGTGAGAATGCCAATATCGCACACGGGCAACGTAGAACTGTTTGAGGCATGATATATTATGGAATTGATGATTAGCTACTATACATTGGATATACCTGTTTTACTTCATGCAAATTACTTACTTTATTTTACCAATGAGATTCAGGATAAGGACTAGCGGCTGTCAAATTCCGCTATAGTATGACACTAAACCATAGTGGATAATCATGATTAAAGGATAGCGACTGTCAAATCCCGCTATCCTATAACAACATTTTACAGTTTAAAACCAATGGCTAAGGACCTACTTGCTAGTAAGCTGAGCTTTGCGTCAGCCGTAAACCCCGTCCATTAAGTCCTACTGAGTAATTAGTACTCAGGGTTTGCCCCCACTTTTGGCTCACAGGTACTGGCGGCTTTTGGATAGCTGCTTGGAGAAGGGTAGAACCGGTGGGCTCGGTGCTACTCGCCTCGTTCGTCTGTATAAAGACTTCTTAGGTACTTGGTTTCCGCTGCGAAATGTTTTGAAATCGCTTCCGCATTATATATATATTTTGGACATGTATTTGACTATATACATTCTCGGTTTGTAACTAAGCCTATCTATTCTATATTTCAACTGCCTGTGATGATGTAACTGTTGTGGCTCCTTCGCGAGTCGGATGTGTGTGATGTCGGTTCCTCTGGGATTTGGTGCAAATCGAGAGCCGAGGGCTTCTCGACGGACGACCGGGTTTAGTACGGTCTAAGTACACTGTAAGCTAATGGTGACAGGTGTACTTAGCCCGTATTAAATCGGCGGTTCCGCCACAGCTATGAGGCAGCAGAAGAAGGGGATGGGAAGTGATAATACAATGCAACTCAACTTACGATCAAACTCAAGATTAAGTGCTGCAAGGGCTGATCTACAAGCAGGGAATGGGGGCACTCTGAGTGCTAATCTACATCTAGGGAGTGCCACAAGTGCTCATTTACAGCTAGGGAGTGCCACGAGTGCTCATTTACAGCAAGGGAGCGGCAGTAATCCAAGCGAAGAAGGTATGCTTGTCTACTGAAGTTTTAATGAACTTTTGTATTTTTATTGTTGATCTTAGGATATATATTGTTTTGATGCAGAGTTGTGTGTACAAGAAAAGAAAAAGGTTAGAGGACCAACTAAAAAGCTGCTATATTTGCAAGACAAAATAAACCAAAACTCAAAGTAGATATAAATAAATATGGCCAGCCTTGTGGACCATCAAGCACTGAATTTTCTAACTTCATTGGTGCACTTGTGAGAAGAAAGGGCTTTCCAATTGCACATGATGATTGGAGGAAGGTTTGCCCACAACAAAAGTACAAGTTGTGGACAGATTCTCAGGTAGTGAATTTTTTTTACAACAATGGAGTCGTTTAGCTTTGTGATCTGCTGCTAGCTTATTTTCTTATGCCTGGTACAGATCTATTGGGATATAGACAAAAGTTGTTTCAACTGGTTTACGAAGACAGCTGCTGCAAAATGGAGGGAGTTCAAATCAGATTTGAAGAAGATGTATGATGATGATATGGAAGATGAAGAGCTGCTTGCGTTACTTGATGAAAGGGTGCATGAAGAGGATTGGAAGTGGCTGATTGATCACTGGAGGTCCCCAGAAGGAGTTGTCAGCTTTTTATTTGTGAATCATGCATACTCATAACACTTGCTGATAGAATCGTTCAATGAGAGGGAAATCAAATCGTTCAAAGTCGACTCAAAACCATACAACTGGAAGTAAGAGTCATGCACGTGTTGGTAATGAAATGGTATACACTGTTCTTGTTGTGTTGTGTCCATTTTTCATATTGTGTGGCCATAATCCAATTGCTGAATGAATAGCATGTGTTGGTAATAAAATGCAGTGTCAAGAGTTAGGGCGTCCGCCACACAGAGATGAATTGTTTATTAGAACACACACACAAAAGAATGGACTACCTCACAAAGGAGCTGAAATAACAGTTGTAAGTGATAAAGATTTCTGACTGCAAGTGATAATATGCTGCCATATTACATGTTGCATATAATTGTAAATATATTTATTTTTGCAGAATGCACTTAAAGACGCAGTTAAAGATCATCCTGAACTTATAGAGAAAAGTATAGGGGAAGGTGATGCCTATTTCCATGTTTGTGGGCCGGAGAAGAATGGATATGTTCGTGTTGTTGGCTTAGGACCAACACCTGCTGACTTAGACATGCCTGGGGCAAAAAAATGCACATCAACAAGGCTTCAAATGGAAATCGAAGCTCGTCGACAGTCCGATAAGAAACTAGAAGCTCTAGAAAGCCATTTGGACAACATGCAACAGCTACTGGAAAAGTTACTTCAGCAGCAACAAAATACTTCCAGCACTCCAAATGGATCTAACAGCTCCCCTCCTATGGTAATTGGTCATTTTTTTCTTTTGTACCTTTATTTTTATGCAGTAATTGCTCCATAGCTGTCTTTTTTATTAAAACCTACAGAGTCGACTTAGTCGTGTTGAAGAACTAGAGAACCATGATGATGATATGGGGTCACATGCTGAGGATGATATAGATAACACCCACTTGAGTGATGATGAAAACATGCTCATGAGTAGGCACACTATTGTATTTCCAGGTGCTGAAGAGGTAATTGCTATGTCCACAATTCATTGTATCCTTTTGTCCAGACCATACCTGCTACAATGTGCTAAAGCTTTTTCAGCTATTTGTAATTCGAGATTTAATTTTATGCTTTAGGGTGAAAGAGATGTGATATTGTATAATGTTGTGAGGCCCTATAATCTTCCCGTGGCTAAGGGAACTGTTCAAACAACAAACCCATCATCTACTGTGGGGGGCATTCCTCTTGGCATTCAATACTGTGAGGTAGTTGTCAATCATGTTTTCATTAGGGATGCCATACTACCTCGGCCCTATGGAACCTTAAAGTTTGTTGGAGATGCTCGTGGGAGATGCATTGCCTGGCCACATGACAGAGTAATATTTTAACTTACATCTATATTTCTAAGAAAGTTTTGGTCTAGCTCAATAATGACTTGCCAACTTGTTACAGATGAAGGATGATGCGAAGTCTTCGAGGCTGTCAAACGGTCGAGGTTCTGGTATGATTGCAATCTTGCCGGTCCAAACTGTATTGACATCTCAACTTGTGTTTTAGATTATTTACGTTTCTTAAATGTAAAATCATTTTAGGTTCTTAAGTCTTAGATGTTCTAAGTCTCATGGATTAAAAATATTTTGTGCAGAACTGCCCATGTAACCATAGGTAATATATTTGTGCATTGGTATTAGCTGGATTTAAAATTGTCACTTGAATGTAAATTTGGCACTAGTGTAATTGCCTATATTTTTTTTGCTGCTGTACCACCAGTAATAGCAATATTTTTTAATTTACCATCTTGTTAGCTATGTTAGCCTTCTCTTGAAAAATGGCACTCTATTAGCTTGACTCGGCTCGCTGGTAGTAGTACATAACAGATATAGCAATATAATTCTTTTGTTTGCATTATGTGCTGATTATTCTTTTTTTAATCTTGATAGGTGCACATGCAACTAATTGGAGTACTAACCTTTTGGCAGCAAGGCATGTTACAAGGCTCTGAAGTGACCTTTTGTGCAACAAGAAAATGTTGAGTGTATGATTGTATTATTAGAACTAATTACTGGTAGAGAGAAGCATGTACATTCTCTCAGTGGGTCATGTATGGCACTTTAAATTTAATAGGCTGATACTTATGACCCAACTATTTAATACTTATTTTGGACATGTATGCTGCAACTTTATTTGGAGAATCCTAAGTTTATCTATGGACCCCGTGCATATTGATGGATATGTTTGTGCATTGAAAATTGCACAATTTGCATGTTGAAGTGTCTATTTGAATTGTGGTTGTGTATAAGCTGTTGGAATTATGAATTGACTAATGTATAATGTGGTTTCATATATATATTAATTAATTATATAATTTTGCTTTGGTACTGCTTAATGTGGAAAATGTGGTTAGCCAACATATAGACTGTGGGTAAAAGGTCTACTGCCGGAAAAAACTAACTGTCGGAAAAGATAAAAACTATTGGCGTAGCTCCCCTATTCTCCCACAGCCCAACTGTGGGCAAAGGGTTTAACTGTCAGCAAAGCCTAAGCCGACAGCTTCTACCGCTACAGATAGTTTTCTGTTGGCAAAACTTTTGCCCACAATTTTTTTTGTCTGCACAAGTACCTTTTGCCAACATTTCTATGTATCGGCATAAGTATACCATGGTGTAGTGAATATTCTAGCAAATGAAAAGTATATTCGTACAATATACTTTAAATGAGTACATGACTTAAACTTTTGCATAATTTTTTGCAAATTGTTTGAATAAGACGAGAGGGTCAACCATGGTGTCGAAGAAGTCAAACCACCTATAATTTAAAACAAGAGGGAGCACTTAGGTTTCATGAACTCTCGGTTGTAGGTGTTTTGTACCGGCAGCCCAACACGGGTGCCTGATCAGATCATGTCTCTCGGCTCCTTAGTTTTTTTTACTATGAAGTCCATCTATTTGGATTTAAATTCCAGATTTGATATGGATGCTCTCGTATGTATTGTTCTAATTTTATTTTCTCAGTGGTAGACGACTTGCTTCTGTAAGTTACTTCATAAGTATATGTTTTGACTTTTGCGTGCGTGTGCGTTCATAAGGAACATTTGCTTCTAAATTGTAGTGCCACAACTCATGGCGTGTACACCCCATGATGAATGGAATATTTATTCTTTTACCTCCTGATGAACAAGTTTTTCCAGAGGAAAAATGTTTTTTTTTTTAAAAAAAAAAATCAGACATGGAGGCGTCTTATTATATAGCAGTAGTATGCGACATAGTACAACATCAGTGAGGCACCGATGACTGACCTTTCCCACTTTGCTGTCCGCACGTTTTTGAGCTAGTGCCGGCAGCCGACTTTGACGGTTTTGATGCGGCAGCGGAAGTCCAGTCCAAAAAGATGAGGATGATTCGCAGGCCGTCGACGACGGCGACCACCACAGCATGCAGAAGCGGCGCCGCCGGCCGATAAAACGACAGGCGAGGCCGCCGGCGGCGTCGTGGCTGTAGGTGATCTATGCCCGCATGCGCCGTCACAGCCCACAAGTATCACCCCCATTCACACATACACGCGCGTGAGGGTGACGCAGACGCGCGAAGCATCACCAAAGCCAACCGCCGGTACGGTGCAAAAGAGGCGGCGCGGCGCGCGAAATGGGGCGCGTAGGATATATACACGCAGGTCTTGTAAAACGCATGGACAAGGGCAATGGGAAATGAAGGAGAGGTAGATAATAAACCGAGCAAGATCTTTGCTAATAATTACATAACAACGATACACATATGTACATTCTGATTAATTCACATCACTGTTACTAAGGTGTGGCTACATACTGCAGATGACATGCGTCTCACACTGTCACATATAAGCACAGTAGTACAGCATACTGCTAAGCTTAATTTTTCTTCTTCACCTTTTTTTGGGTGTTCCTAACCAGTAACTACTTCTACTATACTGCTAAATTAAAGGACCTGCTGATGACCGGGCGGCCTAAGACTTGAGACTTTTCTTCAAAGGTTTGACTAATAAGGCTTGATAGTACTTGAGAGTAGGTTATGTTGGTGGGGAGATTAGATAGGAAGCCAGCCAAAGGTGGCCGAGAGCTAAGCGGCTTCTCATGCTCCAAAACCCCAGCAACGTAACACTTGTATCTCTTGCTGTGCCGAAGAGACCAACATTAAGAAGGGAAGAAACTAATAAATAAAGAAAAACACACTATTACACTTTGCTTGGCTTGCTACTGGCTCCGCTCCGCGCGGGCTTATATATAGTCTGTGTCATCCGATGATCTCGTCTGGAATTGCCATGAACCTCGTCCGCTTCTGCAACAAAAGGTGGGAAGGGATTCAGAATGTGAACAAGTACACTACTGCAGATTAACAGTATGTAATTAACAACTCTGGTTTGACGTCGTCATGCATGTGAACAGATGCTGTACTGGTGGTATCATTGAATTCGGTAGTAAAGCCGGGCCGGAGAGATCGATTATTAGGATGGGTCGTTGGCGGAGAGGCTTTGACAAATGAGCGGTTCGATCTCCCTTGAAAGGAAAGGAAAGGAAAGGAAAGGAAAGGAAAGCATCAGATCGCGCGCGCCATCGTGAAATGTGAATGAAACTGAAACCCACTGTGCAATGCATCTCCCTTTCGCCTTTGATGCAGTACCACAGGGAGGGGGAAAAAAAGAAAAGAAGGCTGCAGTTCGTGATTGTCCTTTAATTTGTCCGGGCGAGTAGTGATAATGACGGCTTGATTGACGGGCGACGTCACGTCGGGAGGCGGTAATAATAAACGTTAGCAGTATGGTCCCTTGGGGCTTGATGATGGTTATCGCTGCTTGTGCTTGACTGGTAATCGGTTACACTCTCCTACCAACTCTGGCGGTTTCATTGCCAAGGGAGGAAATCATGTAAAAGAGTTTGTTTAGATCAACCATTTTCGATCGAAATTAGAACGGATTGAAGAAAAAAATTAGTTCATTTCTCTTTCAGTTTCTTCTAACAAATGAGTTTTGCCAAAAAAAAAAAAAAAAAAAAAAAGAGACCCTAATACAGCCTCAACGCCCGTGCCTTTATACGCATGTATTCAAAGATCGCGCCAAACTACATTAATACGTTAGTTATAAAGCATACTACTATCGCTGACAGAGTCTCATGATAATATTTCTGGACAGATAAGTAAATAAATAAATGTATGGGAATGATAGTGAAGATAGATCAAGATGATCGATGACATAATGCCTACGCCCGGGAAACGTCAGCACCTAACCGGAGGAGGAGGATCGGAAGCAGCAGAATGCAGTCCTTGGCAGTTGCCAGCCATGTCAACTCCTCACCAATCATAAGGAGTACTGCTAGTACTACTACTTAAATATATATGTTGTGTCCTAATCTGTCCCTTTAGTACGTGCAAAGGGCCATCAGTCCCGCTCCCGTCTGGGCGGCCGTGGTACAGCGCCCGCGTGGGTTACTCTAACAAATTAAACACGGAATCTTAGGCACATGCACGGGCGATTAGGCGGACGCGTGTGTGCTCTGCTCGCCCTAGCTCATGTGACGTGGAGCCTGCCTGCCGTTAGCAAAGATAACCATCAACTACGTACTACTGTCTGGTGCGTGCAGTGGGAGGCGGCCTCTGTACTGTTCTGTGGTGGATTTGTTTCGTTTGGTATACTAATTTGTGTTTGTTAAGCCAGGGACCACCGCTGTGCTTGCTAAGGGAGCTAGCAATGCAAAGCACCTACCTACTACCAGAACCAAACTGGAAGTGGCATTGTTTCCCCCCTCCTTTTGCAATCAAGGGGATGATAATATATATTCTTAGCTAACTTGGTCTTTAGTCGTCGACTCGCCGTTAAGCGAGTGCTGTGTTTAGATCCAAAAAGTGGAGGCGAAAAGCAGGCGAAATCTGTCAAAATTTGGTTAAAAACATCGCATCCGACACTGTAGCGCACTGTAGCACACTGTAGCACTTTTCGTTTGTTTGTGGTAAATATTGTCCTACCATGGCCTAACTAGGCTTAAAAGATTCGTCTCGCAAAGTACATCTAAACTGTACAATTATTTTTTGATTTCATCTACGTTTAGTACTTCATGCATGTGTCGGTATTTTTGATGTGATAGGAAATTTTCTTTTTCATAGTAGAATTTGGGAGAAAGTTTGGATCTAAACACAGCCGAGGATGACTTGACCTGCATCGATCTTTATATATATGTATGCACATGTGGTGCAGAGAAACGCTAGCTGCTCTCTCGCTCTGTCCATATCTGCGGCAAGCCACGGTTTGAAGTACTACACTGATGTATACTAGCTAATCGGGAGTGAGATTGTTTTTTTTTTTTTTTTGTAATTTTGATTCGCGGGGTGGGGTAATTAATTGGCAAAGGTAGGTTTTAAATTAATAACCAGTGTCTCGGTTATTGCTACTATCAGCAAGCACGGATGGACCACAATCATGCGCTGTGAAGTGTGTGTGATTAGGAGCAACACACTGCTGGTGCCGCTAGCTTACAAAACCGCACAGGTGGTAGGGGTGGTGCGTGTGGAGATGCCCCGCGACCCTCTACTCTCTCTGCGTGCGCTCTTGTGCCCTGTCGCATTGCGCCGAGTAGGGTGCTACCTAGGAGCTAGCTAGCTAGCCCCACTCCCGGTTCCACTTCCACCACGCACGCCATGGCACGGAAGGCGTCGGAAGGTTCGGCGGCCACGGCCGCGGCCTCGCTGCGCCAGTGCCACCACACACATGCGCCCGCGCTGTGAGGCACACCACGTGAGGCGCGGATCCGAGCCGAGCGAGCTGCGCTGCGCGTGCCGACTGCCGACGGCGCGCGGCCGGCGGAGCACGCGAGTGGAGTGGAGTGGCCACGTACCAGTGGGGAGTACGTAACGTGTCATGGACTGATGGGCAGCAGGGTGGTGGACTCCACAAAAGCCGGGCGCGCGCTAGTGTTGTTTTTTCCCTGGCAATGGTCGGTTTCGATAATTGAGACTGGGGGAGACGACGCAACCCGGCCGGGGCCACAGGGCGCTTCAAGATCCGCGCGGTTCTGGATGGTGATTGATTGGGTTGTCTTGTGCGATCAGAGCTGCTAAGCCGCCTAGCAGTAGTTTTAAGCGGCTACTCTGCCAGAGGAGGGGAGTAGTTGCAGCATGCCACTAGTGCTACTTACTGCTACAGACACCGCTACTATCACCAGAATACTATTAACAGTTCAAACAACTGCGTGCGGGGGATAAAAAAAAAAAAAAGGAACTGCAGATGCGACGACATGTGAATAATAAAAAAGTTAACAACAGGGCTAAACTGAGGAAAGGGAGACGCATGGCGATTGGCGGACGAGAGATCAACCAATAATCGATGCACAGTAATAGGACTGTAGGAGTAGTTACACGGCTGGCGGCTCTCACCTCTTTCTTCAACGCCGTCGTCCTGCTCCTCCTGCCGGACGAGAGCGCGGACGGCACCGGCGCCAGGGCGGGCGGCAGCAGCGCCGGCGCGCCGCCCTCCCCGACGCCGACGCCCTTGCCCTGGTCCCTCGCCACGCACAGCTGCATGATGCGCTCCGCGGCCTCCGCGGGGTCCCGGCTCTCCTTCATCAGCCGCGCCACCTCCGCCTTGGGCAGCCGCATCCGCAGCCGCACCGCGCCGTCCGCGCCCACCTCCACCGACGACGCCGGCTTCGGTGACGGCGACGGCGACCCGCCGCCTCCTCCCAGCTGCTGCCGCGCAGGCAGGATGGACGCCACGTCCGACACCGTGCGCCGGGACAGCATCAGGCTCTCCAGCCGCTCGCGGGCGCCCACGCGCAGCGCGCCCGACGACCACGTCTTGCGCGGCATCCGCGGGTCCTCCTCGTCGTCCTGCCCCACGCCGGCGCCCACGGCAGCGGGGATCTGCACGAGGAAGTAGAGCTTGCCGGGCTTGAGCGCGGCGTCGCGGTCCAGCGGCCGCGCGCGCACGCCCAGCCGCCGCACCTCCTCCGACTCCAGGAGCTGGTGCCCCGGGTGCCCGCGCAGCGCCGCGCCCGCCGCCGCGGGGGTCTTGTACCGGAACGTCGCGCCGTCCACCGTCATCACCTTCGCCGCGCGCCGCCGCCCGCCCAGAGCGTTGCCCATGGTACGGTGGCGGCCTGCCTGCTGCGGCGGTACGGTACTCCCCGGCCGCCTGCTGCTAGCTAGCTTCTCTGTCGTCCCCGGCCGATCGACCTTGTGGGAAGGAACTGGGGAGGGAGCTGGAGGGTGTGCGCGCGCGCGCGTGAGGGCGTTGTGTGTGTTGCTCGCTCGTCTCGCAGGTTGAGGTGAACCACGTTCTCCGACGACGTGGGGTGGGGCTGCAGCGAGTGAGAGCCGGGAAGAAAGACGAAGAGGACGTTATAAAGCTTGTCGGGTGCGCTTGGATTGCAGCCTACTACTGCTATGGAGTTTGGTGTGTCAACAAATCCCCAACTGTGTGACCGACTTTGTTCCTCACCAACGGCAATGAAATGAAATCTTATATTATCTTACTATTACTAATTGAAGGTTCTAAAAGTTGCACCAATTTCAAAGCGCGCTAGATAAAAAGATAAATTCTAGAAATTCTTACAATAATCAAAAATATCCGACCATCAATTGGCAGATTAGAATATTAATAGACATTAGATCTGTTTTCTAAGTAATTACCCACATCTGCCATTATGAAAGTTTTTGAGTTCAACTCTCAAAGAAATCAAATATCCTCTTTTTTTCATTATATATATTTTCTAAGTAATTACCCACCTCTGCCATTACGAAAGATCTTGAGTTCAATTCTTTTTTTTTAGATTTTTCCCATTTTCAAATTTACCTTCAGTTTTTTGTCCTTTTTCCATTAAAAATGCTATTAACCTTTCTATGAAATAGATATTTTATAGACTCTTTTTGAAATTTTCATGTCAATCCTCACAAGATGCGTTAGAAAAAAATAAAATCATAGAAATTCTCACAATAATAAAAAATACCCTATCATCAATTAACAGGTTGGAATCTTAATAACATTTAGATCTGTTTTCTAATTAGGTAATCACCCACCTTTGCCATTATCAAAATAATATTAAATAACCCCTAAAACTACATATTAATTACCCACTATGCCAATATAAAAGAAAAAAAATGAAATAATACCCTAAATTTATATCTAATTGCTCACATTTGCTATTTTGATAAGATAATATCAAATATCCCTTTTAATTTATATTTGAATTATTCACCTTAGTTATTATGACTGGTAATATGATGAAAGTAACCCCTCAAAATTATATTAAAAACATCTATTTTTACAATCGATCAAAAATTATCTAAATCAATTAAGCATACATATAAAGTAGCAAAATATGCTATTATAAAAACCTAAGTATAAAAATAGATCTATATTTGTTGTACGGTTACGCATAATACATTTAAGACTCTAACCCGTGCGAAAGCACGGGTTGATTGACCAGTATATATGAGCGAGGATGATATTTAACAGCCTTTAATTTCTTCCACTTCCTTTTGTGCTATATACTCCCTCTGGATTTTTATATTTGTCATTTTTATTTTAAAATAAACTAGTCAAAGATGATCGAAAACAGAGATAGTAAAAATAAACAAATCTCATGGGAAGAATGGGAAATGTGAGCCGTCAGATCTCAATCCAATGATCAAAGGTTCCCCGGTCATTTTCCACGCTCGAGATCTCAAATCAATCACATCCATTACTTTCTTGCTTAGATGGAGAGAAGTACATTATGGTCCACCGTTACATTAGTCATTGTGTTATGCACACTTGTACTACTATACCGATCCATCACATAACTGAAAATTGCCTATATATATTTTGATGCCTGAACATTAGGAGTACAGCTTTGATCGACTAGCGTTGGCAAGTAAGAATATGTAAACTCGGCAAATCAGGCTTCATACCAGCTGTTCAAATCTATGGAATGCTGTTTACACCATTTCCACTTCTAGGCTTGCAGCGGTTCGGAGTCATTGCCCACCGCGCTCACGCGTCGTGGCCGCGGGCCCACGCGGTGGCAGTGAGTGGGGAGGCGGGCGTGCGTTTGGAACGCACGCGCGTTCAATAACTTGTTCGCTGCAGGTAGAGCTGCAAAAACTACTGTAGCACAAGCCTGGCTTGCAGCAATGCAACAGCTGAAGCTGCAGCAGTAGCTCAGCCGAACATGTTGAAGATTTGTGGCAGCCGTTTGCTCACATTCTGTTCGTAGCCTCTGCCTTCAAGTTCTAGTAGCCGTAGAAAATAGAGGAGTATAAGGAAAAAAAGAGGGTCAAATGCAGCGGTGCAAGTTTCCCGCGAAAATACCGGCCGGTTCTCCCGCGCGTATATCTTGGTATGCTGGTAAGCGTGTGTGACCTCTCTCTCTCTCTCTCTCTCTGCTCTCGCTGGTCAGCCCTGTGCATGCCCACTGCTTGTCTTGAGGTCCGACCGTTTCTTCCTCCAGGTTTTCAGCAAGGATAAATATGTGTTCTTGACTGGTTAACCACGCCATTTGAAGACTGAAAATGATGTTTGCTGCTGCATAGGGCAGGCATACTATATCACGAATGCCATGACCATTTTAGGCGGTGCCGTGCGTGTCTTCTTTTGCTCCGGGTTGTTTGCGTTGGATAGGTCATTAGGTCCTCGGTTAAATAGTCAAGTGTTTGATGCTACTTCCTTCGTCCTGAAATATAGCGTTTTCTAAGTTATCTCAAGTCAAACTATATAAAATTTGATTAAGTTAATAAAAAGGACAATAATATTTTTAATGTAAAATGGCCATTATTAGATCACCATGAACCATATTTTCATAATTTACCTCTTGTTGTGATAGATGTTAATATTTTTCTCTAAAAACTTAGTCAAAATTAAGATTATTTGACTTAAAACAAACGTAGGAAACACTTTATGTATTTGAGTATGGACGGAGTAAAGATTTTAGGCGTGGTCTCTTTCCCTCGCTCCTTCTTGGGCACCACCTCTGTCATTGTTGCACACATTGCTGAGTATGTACATAGTTCAAAATTTGCCACGCGTTGCTCAGCTTGTGTGGGTCGGATTCAATTACTAGAAAAATGAAAAAAATATTGTCTCGGCAAATGCCCAAGTACGCATACTTGACTGATGTTTCTTTACACCTTCAATTTTAGTCCGTGGCAATTAAGCCCGTAACATTATGTTACGGGCTGAACTAACATTACTAGGCTGACCTCCCATTTGGTATGCACCTACCGCTCAAAATTTGGACCAGAACAGTTAATAAGTTCATGCACGACCGTGTCAAGGTAATGTGTATGATCCATGGGCATGTGTGTC
The DNA here is from genome assembly GCA_022530915.1 of Paspalum notatum. Taxonomy (NCBI): domain Eukaryota; kingdom Viridiplantae; phylum Streptophyta; class Magnoliopsida; order Poales; family Poaceae; genus Paspalum; species Paspalum notatum. Next base: position 37,217,421 of record CM039685.1, read on the forward strand.
ATAGATTAAGTCTAACTGATATGATGTTTATATGCTAATTGCAACCCCTCTAATGCACCTCACCAACCTTTTAGTTTTCTCCTAACGCTCTGGGCCTAAATATATAACCTTACCCGGCTCCCACCCTTTGTTGGACGAATCGAATAACACAACCAATCAGCAACTGTAGTTCTTCAAAGGGATCTAGCATCCATCATGACTCATCTTGTTATTACTAATTGGAGGTTCTAAAAGTTGCACCAATTTCAAAGCGCGCTAGAAAAAAAGATATATCCTAGAAATTCTCACAATAATCAGAAACATCCGACCATCAATTGGCAGATTAGAATATTAATAGCCATTAGATCTGTTTTCTAAGTAATTACTCACATCTGCCATTATGAAAGGTTTTAAGTTCAACTCTCAACGAAAGCAAATATCCTCTTTTTTTTATTATATATATTTTCTAAGTAATTACCCACCTCTGCCATTACGAAAGATCTTGAGTTCAATTCTCAACGAAAACAAATATCTTTTTTTTAAATTTTTTCTATTTTCAAATTCACTTTCAGTTTTTGTATTTTTTTCCATTAAAGATGCTATAAACCTTTCCATGCAATAGATATTTTATAGACTCTTTTTAAAATTTCCATGTCAATACTCACAAGATGCGCTATAAAAAAATAAAATCATAGAAATTATCACAATAATAAAAAAAATACCCTTTTATCGATTGACAGGTTAGAATCTTAATAGCCATTAGATCTGTTTTCTAATTAGGTAATCACCCACCTTTGCCATTATCAAAATAATATTAAATAACCCCCTAAAATTATATATTAATTATCCACTCTGCCAATATAAAAGAAAAAAATGAAATAACATCCTAAATTTATATCTAATTGCTCACATTTGCTATTTTGATAGGATAATACCAAATATCCCTTTTAATTTATATTTGAATTGTTTACCTTAGTTATTATGACGGGTAATATGATGAAAGTAATCCCTCAAAATTATATTAAAAATATTTATTTTTGCAATCGATCAAAGATTATCTAAATCAATTAAGCATACATATAAAGTAGCAAGATATGCTATTATAAAAACATAAGTATAAAAATAGATCTATATTTGTTGTACGGTTATGCATAATATATTTAAAACTCTAACCCGTGCTTTCGCACGGGTTGATTGACTAGCGAGGTTGAATTTTGTAAAATGCTGGCAAATAACATTCTTATTTTTAAAAAAAATAAAACTGTAGGCAAATTGGTGGGCGCGTGCTAATGGTGGTCGTTGTGTATGTGCTGCAGGACCTCTGAATGATTATTACACCGTAGACTCGTGTGTACACAAATGAAATCTCGCCAATTGTATTCTTTAATTTCCTTTTCCCCTTTTCATTTTTTTGTTGGTGTGTGTGCCTGCTTTTTTTCAGTGCTAATTGGGCCCCTGATTTCACTTCTTTTTTCTCACAACAAATGACCGTCCAAACGATCGATCGGGATCGGGCACCTGACCACTACAACGGCCATCATCATCCATCATCATATCGTATCATAGTACATCCTTTTACAATCATGGCACATATATATCGTGTGATCAACATTAGCATATCGAAAAAGGTATCGTCAGGAACAAATAATTATAAAAAAAACCATATGTACGTAGTGCCGGTTGCACGGTCAAAGAAAAAAAATTAATCCATTCAAGGACGAAAGCGAGGCAAACAAATAAGCAGGGGGTCGGAATTGCCGCGTGCTGGCTGCATGATTTCAGGGGATTTTGCCGGTGAAGTGCACCACCAACGAAGACCATAACGTGCATTTGCAGTAACAGTTCGCCAAACAGCGACGCGCACACCGTCGGCCGGGCGGTGCGCTGACCGCCGCCGTAGTAGTAGTAGGTCTGACCTCCGTGCAAGTGGAGCTGGGCCGGGAGAGATTAGCTTAGACTATCTCCAACGACACTCTTCAAATCCCATTTTTTATTACTATTTCAACTACTTCTCTCTGTCTATAGTACCGCATTTATGTCAAACAGTACAAAACAGTGTTTTAGAGAACCTCTTTAGGGATTCCCATTGGGGGCAGCCTTACTAGCCGGTGCAGCTAACTAATCCTGTGTGTCGACGCTAGCTAGCTCTTCCCGATTTAGGGTTTCTTTGGAACGCAGAATTTTTAAAACACAAAGATAGAAAAAACGCGTAAATAGAGGTGCTGTCACCTACGATCCTATAGGAATTCAAAATGCAAAAAAGTTTCTAATGAGCTGTTTGGATGCAACGTAAGAAAAATACAGAAATCAGTAGATAGAGATAGACACAAAGAAAAATTGAGGCTAGACCTCATGTTAAAATTCCTTGAAATCTCATTGCAATGAGCTATCCCATAGAAATTTCATAGGATTGATAGGGATTCAATCCTTTGTTCCAAAAAAACCACATAAAAAATTTCCCTATAAGATTTAAATCCTACAAAATTTATCCATCTACCCTTTGTTTTAAAGGATGCCTTATCTGCAGGTACAGGAAAGGAAAGGATGCATTTTCAGACTTGAAACGAGAAGATCATTCGGAGAGAACACGAGGCGGGGGCTCCCCCAGCCAGTCGGACATGCGGGTGCGCGATGGCCGACGGGGACAGTACGTGCAGTTCAGGGGCACCGAGGCCCGCACGCGAGCGTTGGCTATTGGCGGCATCCGCAACGGCCGCGCGCCGTCGGCACTTGGCAGCCGGCCTGGAAGCGGGACAGAGTCACAGAGGCCACTAGTGCTCTTACTGTTTTCTTTCACCGTTCGTTTCCATGCATTTTCCTTTTTTTTTTCCATCACAATCATGCACGTACGTCTGTCTTTTTTTTGATAGGACACGTACGTCTGTCTTGTAGTAGTACTAGCAGCATGTAAACAAACAAACAAACAACGTAATCGGATCATAGCAGCTTCGAAAGCTGATTAAGAATCAGGGTTTTTCATATAAGCTTGCCTGCTGACAAGGCAGACAGGGAGCCCAGGAGTCACGGGGGCGCCAGCCCGTGATGCCCGTACGTCCATGTCCATGTCCATGTCGACGGACAACATCTCGCTCGCTGCTTCCTGTCCACTTATTTGCTTGCAAATTATTGTCAGCATGCAATGCAATGCCTATTGCCTAGTAGGAAGGGGGGGAAAAAAAACAGATCACACGCATAATCAAGCAGCAGGGAACGCCCGGCCAAGCTAGCGCCAACCCACTCTTCCTGCCCTTGGACGCTTGCTTGCGCTGCGCCTGGTTCCTAGCGATGATTGTGAGATGGACTGATTAGTTTACAGGGGAGGGGAGCGTACGTGGTGAGGTCAGCTGACGACACGCCAGCGCTCGCTATTTCCTGATACCTTACCATCTGTCAGGATTATGGAAGTGGGGAACAGGTTTTGTCAGGGGTTTTCATGTTCAGTACATAAGATGCGCTGTTTCCTTGTCTTTGCACCCCCCCCCCCCCCACACACACACACAAACAAACAACTTGTACACTATATGCTACATGTGTCTAAAAAAGAAACACCCACACACGACTTATGCAACTTTATGTTTACGTTATTTTTTTTAAAAAAAATTAAACAATCAGTAGAAAGTTATCAACATCCATGTCACCAAACACATATGGTACGAAAACATGCTTTGATGATGAATCGGATTATGATTGATTGACACCATAAACATTAGTAGTTTCTTTTTTATAAATTTGGCCAAACTTGAATTTGTTTGACATCAGGACAAAATTATGATTGCATTTTTTTGGACAGAAGTAGCATTGATTAAAGCTAGATGTGTTACACTGGACGTGAGCATTTTGTGAGTTGATCGCTCTTACGGATAATAGTAGTGGCCCTTTTTTTGAAACGAAGTATAGTGGCCTGGAATACACTGTCCGTGTCCTGAACTTGCGAGCTTTCATACGTAACTATATATGCTTAACTGCATAGAAATGACAACTATAACTAACAACCTGAGGATTATAACTTATCTATCTGATTTTTTTTCTAAAAGTTAAGCCGTTTGTGGGACAGAGGTTGTGTGCTTATTACTTGAAATAACAATATCATAAGTTATCTTATGCAATCTTTTATTTCGATGCGGCGTTATACCAACTGTAACCCACATATGGTCGATACTCTAGAGTCTAGAGAAGCGTAAGTTTCAACGGATTTGTCATGATATAGTGTACAACAGACTCAAGGTAGTAGTATGGTATGGACACTACGTACAAGGTCAGCAGGTACATGCACAATGTTATATGTTTGGTAATTGGAAGAGTTCTCTTTAAGCATAAGCAAAACAGTATGTACAGTCAACTCATTTGACTTAAGGACACATATATACTAGTATATATGTTTCCTTCTGACTACAAAACAGCTTGTGTGAATTCAAATCTTCTGCCACTTGCTAAAGTTTGGGAGCCGCCTACCTCCACACTTATGCTCTAGTGTGCATAATCTTGTAGAATCTTGTAGAGTTAAAACGGTCTCTAAACCCTTAACTATGCCATGATGATCCTGGGCGTCAAACCTAACTAATAGTCTGTTACTACACCGCACGGTGCTACAAAAAAAATGAAGAATTAGCACATCTCGAAACAAGAACGAATTCCTGTGTGAAGCTGGTCTGTCCCCCTTAACCTAGCCTGATTTAGATGCAGCACAAGAACAATGCAAGGTCGGCATTGAAGGCCAATGCCAGCTGTCCCTTCCCCTCCTATGTTGATCTAAGTGCTCTAAAGTCTAAACAAACGCCCGCACAACGTAGCTAGCAGGGACGTGGATGTCAACGGCCCTACGGACATCCGCACCTCTACATTAGTTAATTAATTATGTGATTAGGTCTATTTGTGTTGCTTAGCCTACAAGATCCTACAAGAATAAGTCTAACACCCTTGACCTAAACACATTTCAATTGTGCATACAATCGATGAGAATCAAACAACAGTCCTTATCCAAATATATAGTAATAATAAACATATATACTCCTACATTATATGGTTGTCAACACGACTATCCCACACCCGGTGTTTTTTAACCTGCATGCAACTTCGTTCAAGAAATCAGGGTGTTTAGCACTCGAAATTAATGGTGATGTACACACGTATTTTAAATGAGTTCCGCACCCGATTTTTTTTTTCTTTACACCAGTTGTCTTCTACGAAATCACCCCAAACACCCAAAATAAATCAATGCAACTCTTTACTCTTATCCAACATAACTGTAAATCCATGCATATCGACGGCAACTAGAAGAAATAGTTGCAATGATTGGCCGAGCTCTTGCCTGCAGCCGACTGCATTTCAGGAGAAAAAAAAAAGCTTCTGCTCTCTTCCAGAAAAACGGCCGGGCCGAGTTGGCACACCGTTGGAGCACGACACGAGATTCCGGCCCTGTTCCATGGTCGTGCTGACGACCGTGCGCCCATGCATCTATCCTCTCGCGAGCTTAAAAATCCCCAGTAGCTCTAAACTAGGTTAGCAGGGACAGGTACGTACGTAGGCCAGCCGAAGTGGGCAGTCTCGAGTGCAATTAGTATTACTAGGTACGTAGGACTAGATGCTAATCCTTTTCTTTGGCCGGGATTAGAAAAACGAAACGAACCTCTCGCACTGCATGCTACCTAACCAGAGCCGCCGGTACGTACACTGGATCGATGACTCCAATTCCAACTTAGCTTGTTTTGCATGCTAGCTTAATCACTCATACCAGTAATTAATCCTCTCTTGCTAATAATCACCCAGTGCCAGTGGGTCTGGCCAGCCGACAGCGTCGCGTGTTTTCTGGCGTCGAAGTCTACTGCGCCGCTGTGCTGCGGCTCGCCTAACACCCCGGCGATCTTGGGTCTCTCCTCCTGAATTCCTGATCAGATCAGACATTCTGCTGTGCTGGATCAGTTAACAAACCAATTAACCAGTGGACAAGAGGGAACAAAGGACGACGACACAGATGAGAACCATTGTACTGTACGTAGTAGATGGTGATGACTAGGATGGTCAGCATTTTAATTTTTTTTTCCTGAAAGGCTAGAGTGCGGCAGCAGATTAAGTGTTACAATAGAGAAGGTCACATATATATGTTAATGGCTTAATGCAGCGCCAACAAACCTCGCTCGCATGACTCCTCTTCATTAGCTTATCTGGTCAGTACTGGAGTTGAAGAAGGCATTCTCTGCATGCAGCAGCACGCACCTAGCAGCAGCTGCATGCTGCAAACTAAAGCACATATACCAACCACTTTTGACTAGACACGGTAGGTAAATATATGTTTGATCGCTTATATTTTTCTCCTCACGATCAGTTAACTTAATCCCGTCTTTAATTTTGAGCCCCCCCGTACTTGCGTGCGTATGGACAAACGGTTTGCTATATCCTACTACTCTAAACTAAACAGCTAGCTCTGCTGGGTTGTTAATCTATTCTGCGAATCCTTGTCAGTCAGAGGCAAATAAAGCGAGGGTGGTCGATTTGCTTTTCCAAAAAGAGCAGAAGAAAAAGGGAGCTAATTTGATTTTTTAGGCGACGTAAAAGTGGAGAAATGCATCATGGGTTTTGGTGGCTGATCATTAGTGTGTGATGGCGGCGGCGGATTTGTCAACGGGATGACGCATTTTGCTGCTCCCATTTTTCTTGGATATCCAATCAGGAGATGAGAGGAGACCTTAGTTTGCATGCTGGATTGATGTCCATTGTAGGTATCACGTAGTAGTAGTAGGAGTCCCGGCCATCTGCCAAAGCGCATGTAGCCCAGTGGTTGTAGCAGCTCGAGCGGTATTGAGAAGTACCGGGTTCGATTCCTGTTGGGAGCGAATTAATTCAGGATTTAACGGTTTTATTTATTAAGTGGTAGGCGATATTTCCGTCGACAGCGAGGCGTCCGTGGTGACTTCGTCAATCTCAAGATATGCCGGCCAGTTTTTCGGAGATGCTCATAGGGGTAGGATGTGCGTGCGTAGGGGTGTGTATGCGTGTGTGTGAGCCCGTGGTGACTTCGTCAATCTTAAGATATGCCGGCCAATCTTTCGAAGGTATTCATAGGGATAGGGTGTGCGTGCGTAGGGGCGCCCGTAGTGACTTCGTCAATCTTAAGATATGCCGGCCAATTTTTCGGAGGTGCTCATAGGGGTAGAGTGTGCGTTCGTAGGGGTGTGTATGCGTGTGTGTGAGCCCGTGGTGACTTCGTCAATCTCAAAATATGCCGACCAATCTTTCGGAGGTACTCATAGGGGTAGGGTGTGCGTGCGTAGGGATATGTATGCGTGTGTGTGAGCGTCTGCGTTTGTACTGAGTTAAAAAAAAAAAGTACCGGCCATCTCATCTGGTATGCATGGATCGTTGTCGTGGAACGGTTCGTGGCCGGGAATAGTCCACCAAGCAAAGCAAAGCATAGCATGCGAGCCAACGACGACCGCAGGACTTGGCGCCGATTTACAACAACACGTACCAACCAGCTGCTGCGTGCTGTGGTACATCATATTCATATGCATGTGCATGGAGGTCACCTACCAGAGAGGATAGATAGGTGTAAAAATAGCTGTCATCGCTCGTCCACATGACGAATCATAATAAGTCCATCTCCAGCAGCATACTCATCACAATCTTTAAATTTTAAACTCTATTCTATCTATTCTTCCGTGAGCATCCATTTGAGGCGCTAGAGATGGTCTAAGAGCCTCTCCAACAGCTTATGATAATTTGACTCCCAAAAACACTATATTAGGAGCATCCAAAAAAGTTTTGGGCCTGAAAAACATACATTTCTCCAACAGTGCTCTTCTTTTTTCTCTAAAACTCTAAAATCCGTCGTAATCGCGTCTTCTTGCCCAGCACATGATCATCGCCTGGCAGCTTCAGCCTCATCTAGACTCGATCGTGTCACAACTGCCGAGGTGCTGGCCGACTTGGCTAATGATTTGGACGCTGCAGGCTGCCTCAACGCCAACGGTCACAGCAGCAGCAAAAAAACACGCACACGCACGCTGAAGATTGGCACGTACCTCAACGGAATGAAGCCAGAGCCCATGCCGCAGCAGCAAAAGCACGCACACGGTCACACCTCGACGGCAATCGGCAACAGGCCGGCCGCAGCTGCCGCGGGCGCTCGGTGCCTCAGTAGACACCGGTGTGCGGTGCGACATGCACCTACGCGCGGCGCGATGATGTGCATGATCGATTGTACCGTGGGACCACCACCACATCGCAGATTGGGAGCTCCGTGTTCGGGCGGAAATCTGAGGATGCGAAGGGCAGATTTTGGGCCGGCGGAATTATTGGGCATGTTTATGTTTATTGGGCACCGTTAGAGAGTGAATTGTTTTTTAAGAAACACAGTACAAACGCAGACGCTCACACACTCACCCCTATAACCGTACGCACGCACACCCTACCCATATGAGCACCTTCGAAAAACTGGACCGACAGATCTCGAGTGAGATTGACGAAGTCATCACGGGCGTCTCGCTGTCGACGGGAACGTCGCCTACCATTTAATGATCAGAGCCGTCAAATCCTAAAATAATTCGCTCCCAGCGGAAATCGAACCCAGAACCTCAGATGCCGCTCGAGCTGCTGCAACCACTGGGTTACAGACCCTTCTATCCAAAAACGAGTTTAGGGAGTAAATTTTGGGAGCTGTTGGAGATGCTTTAATATAGGCACACAAACCGTTGTCAACAATTATAGCATAGTAGTATTCCCTTTATTTTTTTATTTATCACATTAATTTTAATTTAAACATAACCTTGCCGGCGATAAATACTCCGTAGATGGTTTATTTATCACTTGGTTGTTGCTAGAGAAATAGAGTAATATTGGTGAAAGTCCATCGTATGTACCTTCCCTATGATACAATCGTGGACGAAGAGACAAGCCGCACTGTTTGGTGTGAACTTATTAGGGTCTGTTCTTTCCGGTAGGAAAGCTGCAGATGGAAAAAGCAAAATAGTGCTTAAATATTTCGAATAAGACAAACCGGTCAAATTTAGCGTCAAATCAAACGACCTATAAATTAAAACGAAGAGAATACTATGCATCAGACACTTTCTGCAATGCCCCTGCTCAAAAGAACATAGCCTTAGGTTGCTCATAGAAGGCCAATGTCGTCCCAATAATGGCGCTGTTGCTTGGTCTTCCCATAACTTGAACATTGCGAACAATCGAATTGGAGTGAGCTTGTCAAGGAGAGGCAAATCTAGAGAACAATATTTTCGCAAGGGGATTCCCCATCGGCATATGGTAGATGATTCAAAGTAGTCCTCTAAATTTAAATCTTAATTACTCATGTTTATCATTATAATATGTAACCACTAAGCTAAGATCACCAAAGCGTGTATATATGAGTGTACAAAACATTGTACAAGCACTATATTGACATAGTTGAGTTTGTAGTATAGATGGTGGGATAGGCGGGCGGGTGAGCGCAACCTTAACCTTGTTTGGCAAATTATGCACCATCGTCAATAAAATATCTCTTCAAATCTACATCTAAACTACCAAAATATACTATTATAAAAAATGAAGTATACATGTATATGTTTCTAAATTATCCAATTTGTGCCGCTAATACCCTAATATTGTATAATAAAAGGTAAAGTTATACTATGAATCTAAATTACCCACAATTGTTTTTAATTAGCTAAAAATTTAAGTTTGCACGAAAACTACCGATTCATTATTAAAAATAAAATTGTCCTCAAATCAATGTCTAAATTGCTAATATATATTGTTGCAGAAAATTGGATAAATATATACAACACACACATCTAAATTACTCACTTTCAAAAACTATCTCCAAGTACCAGATGCTAACTAGAGTCCATCATAGAAGGATAAAGATAAAAAATTATATTATGAGCAAATGAGAGATGGTGAATAATAGCAATTTTGATTAGTTGTAGGTCTCAAATTTATATTTAAATTCTAATGTTTAAGTGTGTAAAAAATGCTAGCCTGTTCAGGTCAGGCACGCACGCTCGTGATCGGCATGCCAAATTGCCCACGAAAACATGGCAGCAGTAAATGTGAATGCTCGTGTCGTGCTACTGCAGAGTCCAATTCTATTCTAAAGACCCCTTATCAAAAAAAAAAAAAAAATCTATTCTAAAGATCCAGGGGGCTCCGTCGCTTCGAGCCTTTCTCTGCGTAGCGTTGCTGCTCCTGTCCTGTGGACCAGAATCAAAAAATATGACACAGCCACACGATGGTGCGACCGAATGCTTGTTCTTTCAGCAAATAAAAAATAAAAAAATTGACATGAATTGTTCGTATTTTCTTTCTCAAAAGTTCATGGGAAAAGAGACTTCTGGTTATGCGTTACAGAACAGAAAACAAGTGAAAAATGTTGAGCTCGTGCTCACCTCCGGTGGTGCAACAATTGATGTGGGCCGTCCGTCCTTGGAAGGAAGAGGAAAAGCCAGTCGGCCTAGTGGAAACAGATTGAAGATGGCGTTTTTTTTATTTTTAGATTTTTATTTTTTTCGTTTTTACAAAAATATACACCGGTTGGTAACATTTGCAGGGATGGTCGACCGGCGCCCGGGGGTCGGGCGCCAGGGGCGGTGCCCAGGCGCCAGGTGTGGGGCCGTCGGTTGTCTGACGGAGTCGCCGTCCGTCCGACGGACGTCCGTCGGAGACTCCGTCCGACGGAGGCGGACGGACGGACGTGGGCCTGGCGCCCGGAGCCCCGGCGCCAGGGGGCATTAGTTAGGGGGATTAGTTAGTGTATTAATTAGTTAGTGTATTAGTGTACGTAGTAGTTAGTGTATTAGTTAGTGTATTAGTGTATGTATTAGTGTAGTAGTTAGTGTATTAGTGTATGTATTAGTGTAGTAGTGCGCAGTTGTAACCCGTTGTAATAACTGGATTTAGTATTTAGTATTAGTATTTAGTTGAATATATATTCTGTTATATTTAGTATTTATTTGTAGTATTCGTTATTAAGTTTTAATAGTAATATATTGTAGTAATATTTACATCTAGTAGTATTTAGAACTGAAGAGGAGGGAGGATGAGCTAAAGCGCCGATAAGATCTGCTTCGCGAAGCAGAACAACGTGACCTAAAAATACTTATAATTTCAAAATAAACATACGCAAAATAGGAAATAGAAAATGGAGAAAGAAAATGGAGCAAAATACTTGTAATTTCAAAATAAACTGGGGTCAAAATAAACTGGAGGGGTCCTGATGAAAGGGTGGAAGCGCTAATTTAGAATGCTAATATAATAGGCAAGGTTGAAGCTAAATGGTTAGAATCTAATTCGGATCGGATGCACGAGCTTAAACAGCGAGATTAAACAAACACGAGATTAAACAGCGAGATTAGCGATTAAACGTTAGATTAGCGAGCTAATAAATCAAAAAAAAACTGCCTGGCGCCGGGTGGCTGGGCGCCAGGCCTCTGGCCCTCGGGCCACCCCGGGCGTCGGCCGACGCCGGCGGACGGCGCGGACGGCCCCACACCTGGCGCCTGGGCACCGGGCGCCAGGCCCCAGGCGCCCGGACCTCGGGCGCCGGTCGACCAACTCTGCAAATATTACCAACCGGTGTATATTTTTGTAAAAACGAAAAAATAAAAATCTAAAAAATAAAAAAACGCTTGAAGATGCACGCCACATCTAACTGGGCCTAGAAAAGTTTAATGGCCCCCTCGTTCGAAGCGGACCAGCAGAAACAGGTTGAAGATACGGGAGCGAGTGATTTCTATTTGGGCCAGATTTCCATTGTCGGGCTGACACATTCCACCCACACCTCCTGGCCCAGAATATAGTAATTTTCACTATATTCATTTTTTGTGATACCAGAATATTTTCTTGAGAACACTACCATTTTGGAGCTGTTTGGTTCAGCCTATTTCGGCCCGTAACCATTCCCGCCGCACTCCAACAAGGTTGCTTTTGTTTGGTTCGCTCGGCCCGCAACCTATCGCGGTGGGAGTCGGCTCCGGCCCATAGCATCTCGTTACCGCTTCTCCTACAGCGCAGTGGGATCCCAAAGCCTCAGCCGCCGCGCCGCCACGGCTTTGTGTGACTCGACGCCAACGACAACCCGCGCCACCGCCTCCGCGCGATCCGCCACCGCCTCCTCCTCTTGTTGCAGTCCTCTCTCCTCTCCCTCTCCCTCCGCATCTCCCTCTCCCTTCGCCTCTCCCGCCCGTTGGTCTGTCCCCGCTGGAGCAGAAGGATATCCGCTGGAGCAGAAGGAATTGAGTTCAGGACCTGCTTGAGTAGCAGGTTGGAAAGGCATGATTTAGTTTAACATATAACATTCTTTAACTATGAATTGATTTTTTCTATTTTTATGCAATTTTTTTGAATAAGACGAGTCGATTAAACTTAGTGTTAAAAAAAGACAAACGACCTATAAATTAAAACGGAGGGAGTAGAACAATTCATTATGTATGTAAAACTATTTATTATGTGTATAGAACAATTAATTATTCATGTATAGAAATTCATTATGTGCGTAAAACAAATCATTATTCGCATACAAAATTTATGATGTATATGAATAATTTATTATTCATGTATAATAACTGATTATACATGTAAAAAATTAAATACGTGTGTCCAAGCCTAGAACAATTTATCAGTAGCTAACCAAGAAACATTACACAGAAACTGTCGAAATAAAAAAACTGCCCGAACAAGGAACTTGTTTCGGGCCAACGAATTTGGTCCATGAAAGAAAGCCCCGGCGGGTGGGCCCGAACAAGGAACTTGTTTCGGGCCAACGAATTTGGTCCATGAAAGAAAGCCCCGGCCGGTGGGCCAATTCGTCACGGTGCCAGGCTCCAACAAGAAAGATGGTTGATTGCGTTGGCGCAGATGCCATCATTTCAGCATCGACGTCTACCGCGCGCCGCGCCAGGCAGGGGCAACAGCTGCCTGTCCATCATAGAGCACGTTATCAAAATAAAGGGGGAAAAGCGTGTCCCTGCATTTCGAAGTTTAACAGAACTTTGGTGAACTTCTATAAACTGGCGGAAAGCCAGGAATCTTCGTCAGGCTTCCTAACGTCACCTTTTTCTTTTGCCCTCTTAATAGTAATGAAAAATAAGAAAGTAGCCGGTATGAATTTGCGAAGCTAGATCGCCTAGAATCGATTTCACTTTTATACATAAATTAAGTTTTTTATACTCTTATTTGAAATAATGAAAATTAAGACAGTAGCCAGCATAAATTTGCTCAGCTAGATCATCGCTTGGAATCGATTTCACTTTTGTACAAAAGTTAAGTTTTCTATACTCTTATTTGAAATAATGAAAAATAAGAAAGTAGCCGGCGTTTCGATATTGCTTAGTTCCACTTTTATGCACAAACTAAGTTTTTATACTCTTATTTGAAGAAAAAAGAAAAAGTAGCCAATCTTCGTGAGGCTTGCTAACATCATGAGGGATATAGCCTTTTTTTTCTTTTGCGATCTTAATAATGAAAAATAAAAAAGTAAATTTACGCAGCTAGCAGATCGCTTAGAATCAATTTTACTTATATATATACAAAAGTAAAGTTTTCATACTCCTATTTGAAAATCCAGCAACTTTGTTAATGATAATTGTTTCTTTAAATTTAGAGCAGGGAAAGGTTGGACAATGATTTTAACCTAACTATTAAAATTTAAGCAATGGTTTTTGTATCCTTTATGAAAAATTTAACTAATTTGATTTGAATTAAGTGTTCTGGACAATATTTCATGAAATTTAGCCACAAGGTTTTTTGGCTTATTGGCGATGACAGTAGGATAGATTAGTAAAAAAAGGCTGACGCTATGTTAACCGGACAGTCTGAAGGGTATTAAGTTATACCACCAGACAAGGTTCAAAATTTCGAACGAAATTCGTGAAATTTTTTTTCGGTCTCATACGAGAAGTGCAATTCAGGTAATTTTCGGTATTTTTAGTTTTGAAATTCAAAAAAAAATGTGTACAAAAATCAGAAGAAATGATAAAAAACTAGGTGTTTTTCTAAGCAAATTGGACTAGAACATGTTCAAATTGAAGATGATTTGCTTGGTTTAAATTACTTTTTGGTGGAAAGACAAGCTCATTTGTAATCTAATGAGTTTGGATTTATAGATTTTTTGTGTCCTCGCTATGGTGGTGGGGGGGGGGGGTGTTCCAAAATTAGTAGCTTGATCTTAAGATATGTCGAGCATGGATGCACATACAAGCCAAAAGATTTTAGAAGACTGCCCTATACTTTGGATCATCAAGTCCGTGTATTTGTGATGGAAGATGAGTGTACTTGTGATGGAATTGTTCTTTTGAGCTTTAGTACCACCAAGAACATACCTTTAGTTTGAACTTGGGCTTTCATACTATCTTCAATACTTATCAAGTACCATGTGATAATGTGATATACATAGACACTGTTTATTAGATTGAACGTGGGCTTTTATATGGACTATACAATTTATGTACTATAAACTTGCATTAAGGTCTATAGATTGTAACTATGTACTTATGTTATTGTGATAAATTTAGTTTTCATGGAATTTATTTGTGTTTTCATATGACAACATATGTTTGTATGCATTTGTTATGAATAATTTGTGTGGAATATATTTAATATCATTTTACAGTGCAAAATAAAAGATACAAACAATGTTCTATCCAATTCTTTATTTTTTTATATGTTGGGAGCATTCCCCATTCGAAAAATGGCATTTTCCGGCAGAAAATTCAAAATTCTGACTGAAAAAACTAAATTTTTGTTTTTGAATTTGAATTCTCCTTCTGTTCGAAAAACTCAAAATTTTCATTCGAAATTTCGTTTCTGGTGGTCTATGGAAAATAGCTTTTTGTCCGAAAGGTAAACCTGCCACCTGACCTTTCTAGTGTGACCAGGCAGAATAAGCAAGGGTTATGTGATACATCGGATATAGCTCCCAGCCCACATGGTTTGAATGGCTTTGCATTGGTTCTGAAAAAAAAATGCTAGTCCATTAATTGTCAAGGAGGGATTTATACAGGCTCGACAAAGATATTTATGATGAGAAAATTGATCTAAATACTTCTTTCAAGTGTCACACAGGTGCCAAAATGAAGGAATTTTATTTACAAACCATAGGGCCCATCGATCGGTGAATGATTTCTGGACTATTTTTTTTTTCTCAATAGCTGTCTCAAGATGCTCGGACCGAGTCCAGCAGTCCGGACAAATAACCGGATACAGTACAAAACGGTACTGTTCACAGAGAGATGGGTAGTTGGAATAGTGGATAGATGGGGATATACTCTGCCTGCTGGACTCAGCCTCACAAGCTGCTCTCTGAGAGGTTGCGTACCGCATATCAAGCCATGTTTGGATCACCTAAACTAATTTTTAGCTCTAACTAAAAATAACTAGCTAACAATTAGCTAGTTAAAAGTAGCTTGCCATGTTTGGATATTTCAGCTAATACATGATTGGATTCCTAATAGATAGATCATTTTCTACAATTAGCTGCCATTAGTTAGGTTCTTCTAGCTAACAACTAATTTTTAGTTGGTGGGCTAAAAATTAGCTACCAATTAACTGGTCTGTTCGGACAATTTATAGCTAATTTTAACAGCTAATTTTTAGTTGGGTGTATTCAAATTAACAGGGCCTCATATTCTTGATATTTTACATGTTAATCAATATGGTTTCATGGGCAACAAAAGCATTCAAGATTATTGTTTAGCATGGTGTTTTGAATAAATTCATCAAGGCCATTATTAGTCAAAAAGTGAGAATATCATCCTGAAGCTAGATTTTGCCAAAGTTTTCAGCAGTGTGTTGAGCACACGGTAATAATCCAATTAAATGATGAGCTCGCTTGGCTTTGTTCCCAGCAAATGGCTAAATTGGGAACACATGATTCTTGGGTCCAGAACTTAATCGGTCATTGTATATGGAGCTCTAGCTAGGGAGACAGTTTCAATGCAAAAGAGGGTCCTTGCAGCAGATGAGAGCTTCTCCAGTACGTATATATGGTCAATAATAAAGCTTTTGAGCTGAATCCTAAACAAAACTTCAAAAAAAAAAAAAAAGCTTCTCCAATCGATGATCTGGTCAAGTGTTTTCTGCTCTGGATCCACCAATCGATCGGCAAAGCATGTATCAACAACAAGCGGCCCCGCGCCCGGGGTCTCACATGCTGAAGATTTGCCGCACAGTTCTGGGGTCCGTCGACGACCGTCGTCGCTGCAGTAGTCGTCGTCGGTGACCGTCGCCGTCGTCGACCTGGATCGATCGAGGATAAATAAACCACCACCTGCCACTGACGCACATTCGTACGCCGTGAGGATCCATCGGGTACAACGTACGCTAGCTCGTACCTGACCTCTCTGTGGGCTGTGGCGTGCACAGGCGCGCCTGTCTGCCCTTTTGACGGCTCCTCTTTCGCGCTGTCTAGCGCCCATTCACCGGCTCCGAATTGCTGGACGCTCCACTCGCCCATTTGCAGAGATTTGCCGGGCCTCCCGTACTCGACACACGACCCATCAAATCGATCGAATGCAAGATCGATCCATACAGCCCTAGTGTCTAGTGTGTGTGCGCGCGCTTCATCGATCGATCGATGATCGATCGGTTGCTGCTTGCTTGCTGTACTCGAGATTTCATGCAGGCACGCAAGCATGCATGCATGCATTATTGTCACTCTAGCTGGAGACCTAGAGATCGACCATCTATATATCGATCTTATTGCGTTGAGGCTTTACAATTTGCATCCACCTTTGTCGTCTGGATAGATAGGGAGGAGAAAGTCAATGCATTAACGGGCTGTTTTGGTCAAGAGCTAATCATGTAGGTGGCGATTAATTGGAACCAAATCGATCTTCTGGCAGCTGGATCTTGCATTGTTGTTGTTGGGGTTTACAGCAGCTTACTATGGATCGGAAGCAGATCGATCTAACTGACTTATTAGAGTTCTAGAATGCATCGTAGAGCTAGGGAGGAATTATTGCTGCACAACTTTGGCTTTGATTGATGACTCGCACTATAAGCTGGGCAGGCTTATTTCTTACGATAAACATATTAGATTAGCTTATTAGTCCAGCACTAGATATCAAGTTACACCGCGAAATGTGCGCATATATAGATGATCGTCACTAAGATCACTGAACCCGTCTCATATAAACTGGTACACAAAAGATAACGCACATACAGCCTGGCCCTTTTTCTAATTAACTCCCTATTGAAATCTAAATCTAATGACTAGTACTTACCTCCATTCACAAATATTTTACAATTTATGTTTCCCTAAATATTTATTCCTATGTTGTCTTTACAAAATCTTTCAAGAGAACATTATAGAAACAGATAAAGTACCTTTACAAAGGTATTTTGGTCATTTTATCCTTTTAAAAAATAGCACACTTTGATGCATTGGTCAAAGTTGCCAAGTATTTGCAATGGAGGTTAGTATATATATATGCGTAGAACGCGCACATACAACCTCTCTACTTGCATCTGCATGGAGAAGCAGTGCATGTGGCCCCTGATCATATCGAAGTAGGGTAGTGAAGCTACGCGTATCATCATACAACTCTAGCCAGAGCCACTCATCAGGCCCTTTTTGAACTATCTTGCTCTGCATTTCGATCTTGTTGTTTCTCTTTTCTTTTGAACCTCAAATATTACGTTTTGGGGAATATTTTAAAAGTATCTGTCTTCGTCTTGGGTTGAAGCAGACTAGGAACTTTTTCTGAGGTTGCATTGGATAAAGCACATATTCACGGCTGAGAAGAAACCTTTAAGAGATCATTACAGGACAATATCCATCATGCATGTACTTTATCTCTCCCTCTGTGTCTCTGTAGTCTGTGGGCGACAAAAGATTCTGTGCAGGCAGAGACTAGGTAGAACTGAGCAGTGACGCCCTCTTTCTTTTTCTCTATGTCTAGACAAACATCAGTCGCAAAAAATACAAAGCTAGATAGGTTCTTTGCCCATCTAGTCAGGGAGCATGATCAGCCACAGTTGTCGATCAGTAGTTACTAGGAGTTTCAAGTGCTCGCCATAGTCTCTGTGATTGATTCTACAATTAGCATGCACGACCTCGTGGTGCTTCTGGATTCGGACAAGACAATCGCTGAATCTCAGTTGATAGATTTGATGCCATGCAGCGCATAGTTAGCAGTGTAGCAATAGATCGTGTTCCCGGATCAAAGATGATAAGCCGGGCACCCCTCACCTTTTTTTTTCCTAGACTTTCTTCAGAGAGTAACCATAGCTACTCCATGAATATACTCATGCAAGATATTATATCTATTATCTATTATATTAATATAGGAGTGTTAAAAGAAGCCCACCACATTCGCCGAGAGGGTCTAGAAATTACCACATTAATCGAAAAAAGAAAAATCCTCCACCGTAGGATTTTGTGAACATCTGACGGCTTATATTAAATCATATATTAAATATATAAGAGAAAATAATACAATTAAATACTTTTTCTAAGTGATATGTGTGCATGCTCGGTGGACCAATTGACATCGTCATGGAGTCCAATACGCTTTCCAATTCCAAGTTTCCAACCTGGTGTGGTGCCCGTGATCCCGGATGCCCTGCAGCTCCACACCACGCACTCATAGTGGTGGCCGTAACCCCGGACACCATTCAGCTCCACACCACGTACTCATGGGACTCTAGCAACGGCCAGAAAGCCCAAGTGGCGGAGCCAGAAACTTATATTTTTCATTGTTGGATTGGGCCAATACTACTAAAATTTTAAATTTAATTTAAATTCAAAAAATGTGTAATTTTTCGGCCATAGGGGGCCAATGCCCCTCCCCACCACTCCATGTCTCCACCCCTGGATAGTGCCCGCGTGGTCTTCAGCCAGGTGCCAACACATCGGGTGTGTCGACATAGGTAATTTTGCCAGTGCATCCACTACTTTAGGGCTCTCAACGTGATGCAATCCATCTATTATTTATTATTATGGTACTTAAAAAAGCTATCATGTTCATCAAGAAGTTTTAGAAATTATTACGTTAATCCAAAAAATAAAAACTCTCTACAGTTGGATTTTATGAACATATAATGATTTATATTCAATAATACATCATACACATCCACCATTGAATTTTATGAACATCTTACGCTCTATATTAAATCATGTATCAAATATAATAGACATACAAGAGAGGTCATCGTTTCATGCCGCTTTCAGCTCCCCTACATGTAAGTAATATTGTCCATTTAAATTATCCATGCACATTGGATGTTACCCCGTCTATCTGACATTAGATAATTGATGAGGGGTAATTACCCTTCACTTTAAAATCCAATGTGTTATAGTCTTGGCCAATTAAGACTTTTCTAATTTCAACAAAATTTATAGAAAATAGATTTTTTTTCTTGATGACGACGCTAACATATATTTTGTTTCTTTGAGATATTTGGTTTAGCCTAAGAAATATTTAACGAGCTATTGACTATCTGTCAATCATCTTAATAACTGAGGATTAAAACAAACCACCATGACTTAGAAATTTCAAGTTAATCAATGAAAAAAACCTACATCACCGTATCTATTTATCTATTATAATACATTAGGTTGTAAATGGCCAAAAAAACTGAAAACAATTCATTCTAACATTTTAAAAACTGGTGGTACCAGATGGTATCAAGGGTATGGTACCAAAAGGTACCAAAGAAGGAATCTTGGCCCTATTTTATGTTTCGGTAATTGTGACAATGTTGTGTGGACTAATGTTTCAATAGAGTATATTGAAGGAAATTAAGTCCACGGATGATTGAGCTCGGTCGATATAGATTGAAGCGTGGTCTTTGCTTCAAGGATGGATAGCTCAAGGCAAAGGTATAAGAATAGGTTTTGAGTTTTACTGGTGTAGGATCGAGATTAACGGCTAGAGGAGATTGAATAGACGCTAATAACTAAAATCAAAGACACTAGATTTTAATTAGAACCACAAGAAAGATAAATCCTCTGTCTTGGGTTGAGTTAAAATGGGTTTGCAACCTAGGGTGACAAGATAACAATTCGATCTCCAGTAATGTAAAGCACAAAGAAATGCTTGAATGTAAATGAGTAAGAGAAAGCTCACAACATAAGACACAAGATTTTTTTCGTGGTCTCGGTGACTTACCGGTCACCCCTAATCCACTTAGCCAACCAAGAATCCACTTGGCATATGAGCCGGCTAGGACCAAAGAACCTCTCCAAACCTCGGTATCCACTAGAGTTGCTTTTTGCCGCTCCGGCGAGGCAAGCACAACGCCTCTCATAATCACTATCACGGCTCCTTCACAATCTTCGTTGAAGGGCTCGACGTGAAACCACCACCAAGCCGTCTAGAAGGCGGCAACCTCCAAGACTAACAAGCCAATGACCTTGATGATCACCCTAGTGCTTCAAAGATCAACCACTTGATGCAATGCACTAGATGCCTCTCAATCTCACTAGAATGCAAACCCAAAGCAAGAGTGTGTGAGAGAGAGGTGAGGGAAGGCTCAAATATGCTCAACAAATGTTCCAAATGGCCAAGAGAGGTAGCCAAGCGCCGGCCACCCACTGTATATAGCCCCCCACTCCTCAGCTAGCCGTTATGTACAAAACTCGCGAAAACTAGGAGTTGGTGGACAGTCCGCAGTACAAAGCCCGGACTGTCCGCACTTGAAACCAACGGCTAGCCATGTATTTAATGCTCGTCAGAGTCACTCAAATTAGTATGGCGGACAGTCCGCCTCACAATGCCCGGACAGTCCGCCGTTCACTCATTTTCCAACTCAGAGACTCTGCTGCTCTGGGGTGCCGGGTCAGATGACCGGTGGACATTCCGCCCTACAGGCCAAGACAGTCCGCTGTTCAAGTGAAAAACCACCGGCAGAAAACTCCAGCTCCCTGACCAAGTTCCAGTTAGTACCGCAGACAGTCCACCCTCCAAGGTCGAACTGTCCGTCGCTAGGGCTCAAAAATAACTCAGGGAGCAGACCAACTTTGGGTGAAATAGATCTGAGCTGCGGACTGTCCACTGCACAAGACCGTATTGTCCGCCACTCTGAAATTCAGCTCTTTCAAAATCAGGTTTTGAATTAGAGTTTTCTTTTGCAAATCGAACCGCTGTTAACCCTCATCCAAATGCATCTACCATATGAGGAATGAGGCACTACAAGACCGTCAAGTAAAAGATATTGACCCTTCTTGATAGTACGGCTATCTAGCCTATTAATCCGGTCAATTCTCTTCTCTAAGCACCTCTTGACCGGTCAAAACAAAAACCTATTATATACCTTTGCCTTGAGCTACCCATCCATGAAACATTTACCATGCTTAATGTATATCAACCGAGCTCATTTGTTCGTGGACTCAATTCCCTTCAATATACTCAATTGAAACATTAGTCCACACAACCTTGTCACAATTACCAAAACACCAAATGGGGCCTAGATCCTTTCAACCGGTCAAACAATGTTTAGAGGATGATATTGACCGGATCAATAGACTAGATAGCTGCACTATCAAGAGAGGTCATTTGTCTTTACTTGACCGGTCTTCTAGTGACTCATTGATCATATAGCTGATGACATTGCATGAGGTCTAACAATGCTTCGATTTGTGAAAGAAAATTCAATTCAAAAGCTGTTTATTTTTTTTTTTGAATGAGCTGATTTTCAGAGAGGCGGATTGCCTGGCCCTGGAGGACGGATTGTCCGCAGTTGTGGGAAAAATCCCACCACCCTGACCATTTTTGTGTCTTAACGGTGGACAGTTTGGCCTTGGAGGGTGGACTGTCCGCGGTACTAAATGGAGCTTGGCTCAGGGAGCCGGAGGCTATTGTTAGGGATTTTCATGTGTACGGCGGACTATCCGGGCCCCTAGGGCGAACTGTCCACCGATCAGCTTTCCAAGCACCACCAGAGCAGCAGAGTTCCTGGTGCTTCGAGTGTATGAATGACGGACTGTACAGGCCCTATGAGGTGGATTGTCCACAATTCATTTTTGAGTAACTCTGACGGGCATTTCATGCGAAACTAGCCATTGGTCTTCAAGTGGGGACTGTCTGAGGTTTGTACTGTGGACTGTCCATGAACTCCTTGTTTTCGCGAGTTTTGTGCATAACGCCTAGATGAGGAGTAGGGGGCTATATATATCTTGTGCCCGGCGCTTGGGAGGCTCTCTTGGCCATTTGGAACCCTTGTTGAGCATATTTGAGCCATCCCCCACCTCTCTCACACACTCTTGCTTTGGGATTGGATTCTAGTGAGATCGAGAGGCACTTAGTGCATTGCATAGTGTTTGGATCTTTGAGGCACTAGGGAGATCATCAAGCAAGGTCATTGGCTTGTTACTCTTGGAGGTTGCCGCCTCCTAGACGACTTGGTGGTGGTTCTCTGTCGAGCTCTTCAACGAAGATTGTGAAGGAGCCGCGATAGTGATTGTGAGAGGCGTTGTGCATTCCTCGCCGGAGCGGCAAAAAGCAACTCTAGTGGATACCGAGGTTTGGAGAGGTTTTTTGGTCCGAGCCATCTCGTATGCCAAGTGTATTCTTAGTTGGCCAAGTGGATTCTTAGTTGGGAGCGGTAGGATTTCATTGAATCCACCGCAACTTGGATTAGGGGTGACTGGCAAGTCACTGTGATCATAGGATAAAATCTTGTGCATTGTGTTATGAGCATACTCATTTGCATTCAAGTCTTTACTTTGAGCTTTTACATTCCTAGAGATTAAATTGCTATCTTCTCACCCTAGGTTGAAAAACCCAATTTAGCTCAACCTAGGATAGAGTTTTTAATTCTATTGTAGTTCTAATTAAATTTATCTACTGTCTTTGTTTTTAGTTATTGCCATCTATTCACCCCCTCTAGCCGGTAATCTCAATCCGACAACCAAATTGGTGGATGCGGTACAAGAAAAGATAGAATCAATACCACTTAAATTTACAATAGTAAACTAAACCTATTTATCAGATCGACAACCATGAATAATCGGTGAGAATCGTAAGATGTGTTCGCAAATATTTTACGACCCCTGCAAATCAAAGATTTTACCACAATCCTACTAACAAAAAAGAGAGATTTCCACACTAGCGTAGATATACGTACAACATACATGTTGTAAGGAAAATGGGCCATAAGCCTTGTGCTTAGTTCCCATATGTAATTTTAGTGGTTGAAGTGACAACACGTGCCATGAAACTAATATTTGTGTACAAGTGTTTTCGGTTAAGTCCCAAGATGCAAAATGTGGACTTAGGGTACAAACACCTCAAAGGAGGACCTAAAAGACACTAGAGAAGACCCAAGCCGCCATCAAGTTGCAAGCGAGGGTCCTGACTCGGCGGTTCTGGAGAAGCCCCATCGAAAGGTCCGGAGAGAAGAACAAGGAGCCAAGACAAAGGCTAAAGACCCAGTTCAAATTCATGCACCGGACGTTATTGGCAGTGGATGAAGAGAGGGACCAAGTCCATGTGCATAACGCACCGGACAGTCCGGTGGTTCACTGGACGATACAGACCGAGGACAACTCAAGTCGAAGACCCAACGCCAACACCCATCAGACAGTCCGGTGTTGTACCACCGGAGAGTCTGATGGTTCCAATGGTCATATTGTCAAAGAAACAATCGACTCAAAGAAGGAGCAATTTACATGCACCGTCCGGTGGTGACGCAGAAAAGGGGGAAGATGCTCCCAACAGCTAGTTTGGAGGTGTGGCCTATATATACCCCCTTTGTCGGCCTCCACTTTGTGGTTGGTGACTCCTGAGCTCGTAATAGTGTTGATACATATTTCTCATGTCCAGTTGAAGTGTAGCAACCACATTTATGAGCCCAACCATCATATAAGCAAATAGACACATCCCGGCATAGCGAGAACTTGCGCAGCATCTTGGCTTAGGCCTAATTATCTTCTCCGTGCCTGCGTGCATGACCTTGGGGTATCAAGTGTGGCTGTAAGTCTTGTGAGACCCTCCGGAGTATGGAGTGGCCGCCACCATCTTGTGAGAGGGAGGAAGGCCCTCGGCGGTTTGGCCAAAAGCTTCCCATAGTGAAGACAGCGGGGGAGCTCCGCAAGAAGGACTCGGAAGACCCCCAACAATCCTCTACCCTTGTGTGGGCGAGGCCGTAATCCAAGACTACGCGAGAGAAGGGTTTGTGTGGGTGTGTACCTAGGATATCCGGAGACCCGACTGGGGTTTGACTTCCGCGGAAGTCACTTTTCCATCCTTGCATGGGCGAGGCCACACTCCTTTGAGGATTGCACGAGACCAAAGCCTACGGGGGCACCTAACGAGAAGGGGGTGAGACAGCACGGTGTCCTCCCCGAACCTTAGAAAAAAATCTTCTTGTCTTCACCGTGTGCCTTCGCCGACATCGTCATTAGGAGTTTGCATTCTCTACTTATCCTTTAGCTTTCGCATTTACATTCTTGCAATTGTGTGATTACATTCCTAAACTAGCTTGATAGGTTAGTTTTTAGGTGGAACTAGGTTGCGAGACTTGACTACGGTTAAAGTAGCAACACTTAGCAAAACCGTAGAGCATATAGCTAGATTTACGTTGCATAGGTTTTTCTTAGTAGTTATAGTTTTTAGTGAGCCTTAGTTTTTAGAAATCCTAATCCACCCCTCCCCCTCTTACGCGTCAGTCCAACCTTCACACGTAACACGAGATGACTAGCCGGACAATCAAGGCAGAAGAGAAAGAAAAAATAAAGAAGGGATTAAGACATGATTATTAAGGATAGTATCAATTGCTTATGGGTGCAAAATAATGTGAGAAAATAAAAAACTAAAGGGTGAAAACATTTTCCTTCTATCGTTTTAGACCCAGTCCAACTCTTTTGAAGGAATCAATGTGAGGGGTACACATCGGTCATCGTAGGTAAAAAAGATTTTTTCTAAAATTCACTCTTTTTATAATGTAGATTAGTTATTATGATCATCAATGGTCTAAATTAAAAAATATATTTTGTACCAAACACAAACAACAAACATTTAAATTTGAAAATTGACAAACATATCTAATCTATTATATCAATAAGGGATTGTGAAAACAAAAGCGCCATATACATCGAGAGGACCTTGAGATTATCATGTTAACCAAAGACAAAGAAAAGTGTCCAAAACATTGAATCTTATTAACATCTAGGTATCTAATAGCCTATATTAACCTAAATCAATTATACCAAACACAGCTAAAAAGAAAAAATATTTACACCATTGGTTGTTATGATCATCTGAATATCTAACAGCTAGGTTAATCTAGATATCTATATCAAATACAATGAAATTGACAAAAATCTCCATCATTGATTATAAAATAGCATCATGTCTATTTTGAAGACTTCAAAATTACTTATTAATCGGTAAAAAGATATTCATTATTAATATCGTGGTTTTAAGTTATATTTAGGAAGAATTTGTATATTATGAATTTCTAACAATAACATATATGTGCCCAAAATATAAAAAATCGAATGCTTCTTTATTTCTCATCTTATAGGGTCTAGAAACAAATTAAATAAACCAAAATAAATATTATCTACCTATACCTTACCATAATAATAAAATGATGAGATGTAAGGAAAGAAAATGAAAATGGTACTACAACAAAAAAGAAAAGAACAAATTACCATCACCAATCTATATAAAAATTTATATAAAATAACACCCTAAATTTATATAAAAATTACCCACCATGCTATTATGAAAGATGAAATAAAATAGCCCCTAAATTTATATAAAATTTACCCACAATGCCATTATTAAAGATGAAATAAAATGACCTACTAAATTTATATAAAAATTATCCACCATGCCCTTATAAAAATTAGTATTAAATAACTCTCTAAATTTGCATGTAAATTACTCAACTTGCTATTATAAAAGATGAATTAAAGTCAGCTCTAACTCTGCATATAAATTATTCAATATGTTGTCATGAAAGATGACTTAAAATAGTTTCTAAATTTGTACGTAAATCGCCCACAACGCCATTATGAAAGATGAATTAAAATAATCACATCTAATATTGCTAAGGATTAAACATATATCTTCTCATAAAACTCTAACACGTGCGAGAGCACGGGTTGATGGACTAGTAATGATAAATGTGGTTGATTTAGATGCAAATTTAGTGCTTGCTACCTTGGATTGTGTTTTATAATGACAAAGATGGATAATTTAGATGTAGATTTAGGAGGTTAGATTATGTTTTATAATTCGCTTCACAATTTAGTTGCAAATTTATCTTATGTAATTTTTGTATAGTAACATATATGGAAATTCTAGGTACAAATTTATAAGTTTTATTTCTTGTATTTTATAATGGCAAATGTGGGTAATTTAAAAGCAACTAGAATCAATTACTATTATTGCAAGTGATGAACCTGAGAAAAGTTTGACCACAAGGCTGTCCACACTCGCGGACTGTCCCGGTTTACAGTCACGAGGGGCTGCAGCGGGAGACGGTACCGCGGTACCATCCCGCGCCCTCCATGTGACGCCATATCCAGCGCATGTACGGCCCGGCGCAATCCTCCCCTCTCTCCTCCACGTCGGACCGCAGACCAACGGCAGCAGGAGCGCCCTCGCATGGAAGAAGAGGCAGCCCGGAGGAGGGTGCGGTCAGGCGCACCTCGCCGTGGCCTGCAGCATCGCCAGCGGAGGAGACGAGCCGGCGCTGCGCCGTGGCTGGCAAGGAGGAAGAGAAGGAGTCGGTGGAGACGGCAGGCGCAGATCTAGGCTCGGCGGCGGACCGGATCTTGACGGCGACGAGGACGGCCGGTCTCGGCGGCGACGAAGAGGCGGCCGGTCTCAGCAGCGATGAGGAGGGCGACGCGGCAGCGGCCGGCGGATCTCGCACCTCCGGTTCCGGATTCGGACGAGGCGCGCCGCGCCGGGAGCTCGACGCTCTCGTCGTGTCGCGTGGAGGAGGACGAGGAAGAGAGACCGGCAGCGACGTGGAGGGCCGCCGCGGCTCCTCCGCCAGCAACGATGACGACGGCCCGACGTGGAGGGCCAGTGCAGTAGGCGGAGAGGAAAAGGAGGAGGCATCCGGCGGCGGAGAGAGCATGAGGTCTGCGGCGGAGGGAGCTCAAGGCCGGCGGCAGTGGAGCTTGAGGCGGCGGCGGAAGGAGCTCGAGCCCGATGGATATAGAGTGGGAGATTTAGAAATGTATAAGCGTGAAGAATTGTTGACTGTATTTCAAAATCATGATAACTGGACGGAATATTCCTTTTAAAATGGGTGGATAGAGCGCAAGTGTGGACAGCCTAACAAATAGCAGGCGCAATTGCACGGGGGCAAACCGATGCGGCAAACCTGAGCGCACGCACCTTTTTTCCTAAAACGGACGATACATCGTCCACGTTAAGGTAGAGCTACAGGGGAAAGTCGCAATAATGATTCTGCATTACCCACGACGTTAAGTGATCGAGATGTGTGTGTATGTGCAAGTTGCGCATGCAGCACTTGTTGGTGCGCGTACGTGCCAGGCGTGTGACACGGGCCGCCGCCTGTCGCATCACGTAAAGCTAGGATTAATTGCATTTGTTAACCGATTAACAGCGACTGACGATGCCCTTTAGATAGTAGTTGCATCGTGCAAACCGAAATGATCCTTCGGTTTCGATATATAGTGACGACAGTCTTGACAACAGATCCGAAGTTTATATGCTAAAATCAGAAATATAATTAAGGGCATGTTTGTTGTCCGCAGAGTTTATTGGGGCCTCTAATAACTTGAGTCATTATCATTATAACAAATACAACCTAACATTAATTTTCCCTTTTAGAAAGGTAAATATTTCAGGTAAATAATTCAGAATGTATAAATCTAGTTCCATAAATTTCTAGGGTTTACATACAGCCAGCAGTTTTTTTTTTTTTTTTTGGAAGCAGACGTATTGACGAGCCTTTCTGCGTTACACAAGCTGTGCAAGGGGATGCAGGTTGCAGTCGAGCACTGTCTAAACCATGTCAATGTGTAGAACAGCTTTTATTAGACAGGGTGTACAAGGGTCTGTTTGGTAGAGCTCATAATATTCTGATTCTGCGTAAGAAGATATACTCTATGGATGAGCTGAATTAAAAGCGGATCAAGATAAGCAACATTTTTCAGCTCCTAGGCGCCCACCAGTTCATTTAAAAAATTACTTCACTAGGAGTAATTCTAAAAAAAACTTATGTTTGGCAGGGCTCCATAGATTCACCTTGCATAAAATTAGCAACATAGCTCTAGCAAACAGAGCCTAAAATAAGAACAAGAGATTATACCACTGCTAACTGCTCCTAGCTACTCATTACCTAAAGATGAATTCTTGTGACGGTGTTGTCCTTTTGTGGGCTATTTGCATGTTGCACACAAACAATGATCTAATATTTGAGAAAAAAACAATATACTTTTTATATGTGGGCTACCTTTGATCAGAGAAACCTACTGAGTGTGTTTTTGGGCACTGATGTAGCATGAGAACAACAAACTATCCGACTGCATGGCGTTGGTTATTTTTGCCGAGAATGGATGGAGAAGCTAACAGCATTTGCTTTTGAATTTAAATTGTCTTTTGCCTTATTCTCATACACCTATAAAGGCTATGGTTTATGTAAACATTGGTTGGCTGCACTTGCAAGGACCAGATCTTAATCCTTTATCTAAAAAAAGCTAAAGACAGTCCACTTTGCACACGCCAAATAAAGGCTCGATCGTCCAACACTCTGAGTGCAGTGTAATGCTCCACAGCTAGCTAGTATAGGGTTGTAAAGAAACGACTCGAGGGGACATCAGGTTAATCTTAACAAACCCCGTGGTTAGCAGCTGGTAAGATAAGGTTCGCCCTCTACTGAGAGCCTGAGTGAGTGACAGAGGTGAGTGCTTGGGCTTTTGAATCTGATTAGATAGATACGCCATTTGCGTCCCCTGCCGATATGTTAATTAAATGGCGCACACTGGCTGGTAATGCATCGATGCCTTATTAGCCTCTTTCTTTAAGCTGCGGCTTGCACTGGTAATTTCCTCTACTCCTGAATCCTGATCGGCGTCGTCACCATCCATCATCAGAGCTAGTACGGTCAACTATGGACTGTGTGGTGATAGATCGGCGGGCGGAGCACACGTGCGCGGCGCGCGGCGAATTGCCTTTTGGGGACCACGTTTAGCCCTTGATTTGATGACCTTTATGGTCTTCCAAGAGGTTAGTTTAGTTTAGAGGCCGGCGAGCAGAAGAACAGAGAACAGTACCACTTTGGCAGCATCAGTGTCAGTGTTAGCTTGTAGATCGTGGGTTGTAATCCAACAGTAATGTACGCAATATGTTCTCTTTTCATAAGTTGTTCCAGTAGCTTCAAATTCTTTAATTGTGAGTTGTGCGCACTACTGCAAAACTACACTGTAAGAGTGCCCCTCAATTCAAAATAGAAGCGGATCCAGCAACAAGCCACATACTTGTAGAATAATGTACTGCTGTGGAATTTGTGAGATCGCTAACACGTACCAGCAATGCACAGGTGCGTCTTAAGCTGCAACCAATCTAGATTAGTAGTAGAGGCTAACACCATGTGTTCTCTGACAGTTCATCAGCTGGCACTGGCGATGTGCGCCACTATTAGGGTGGTCAGCCCACATGCTTTTCTTCATCTGCCAGTAATAATTCAGCAGTATGTTGCTTGTTTAGTTTGCATCCTCGTTTCAGTTTAATACAGATCGAGGTTCAGTTTACTTTTACAGATGCGATACCTATCAACTGCATGCGCAGACTGCAAATTGTTCTTGAAGCATTGAGGATTCAAAAAAAAAAAAAAAACTCCATGGGCATACTGCCTCAAACCTACATTTTCTCCCTGCAGTACCGTACCTTAACTGCATGGTCCAAAACCGTATCATCAGTGCGCTAATCTTTGTGGTCAATGTTATTACTATATCGCTAATCTGCATACATATATATATGTAGCCATTAGCGCACTGCATCGGCGAGAGGCCAGCTCATACTACACTGATCAGATTCAGATGCTGGCCCCACATGTCAGCGACACGGGCGACGGGAGCGCCCAACCAGAGCACAAAACTTTGGCCTGCCACTCTCTGCAGCCGGCGCACCAAATTTAAAGGAACAAAACGAATGGGGCTCCTGGTGGGGCCTCGCTCGCCGCCGGCCAGGCCTCACAGCCGCCGTAGCGGGCGGAGGTGGACGGGCACGCCGTGCTTGGGGCGGAGGGTGAGCACGTTGACGGGCGCGTGGCGGTAGTCGTCGGAGATGGCGAGGCGGAAGTGGGAGAGCAGCATGGCGAGCACGAGCTTGGCCTCCACCAGCGCGTAGGCCTGGCCGACGCAGTTGCGCGGGCCCGCCGCGAACGGCAGGAACGCCGGCCGCCGGCCCTGGCCCGCCGCGAACCGCTCCGGCCTGAACTCGTGCGCGTCGGGGCCCCAGATGGACTCGTCGTGGTGGATGGCCAGCACGGGGATCCACACCGACAGGCCGCGCGGCAGGTGGAGGCCGCCGGCGAGGCGGATGTCCTCGAACACCATCCGCGGCAGCAGCGTCGCCGGCGGGTACAGCCGGAGCGTCTCGTGGATGATCATGTGCAGCTGCGTGAGCTTGGAGAGGTCGTCGTACGACGGCGGGGCGTCGCCGCAGACGCGGGCGACCTCGGCGCGGGCCCGGTCCTGCCACTCGGGGTGCGTGGCCAGCAGCATCAGCGCCCAGGTGAGCAGCAGCGCCGACGTGTCGTGCCCGGCGAAGAAGAAGGTCTTGCACTCGTCGATCACCAGCTGCAGGTCGTAGCTGAACTGCTGCCGCCGCCGTCCGTCGACGTCCTTGCTCGTCGTCGTCTTCTCCATCTCCGCCAGCAGCATGGCCAGCAGGCCGCGCCCGTAGGCCGACGTCGTGCGGCCCTCGTCGGCGATCTCCCGGCTCCGCCCGATGGACTCCGTCAGCACGGCCTCCAGCTCGCCGTTCAGCCGCTCGATCTCCCTCCTGTACTTGCTGGGGAAGTACCTGCACGAGCCACGACGACGACGTCGAGACAGTTCCAGACACGCACGTACGTCAACTCCAGCTACTAGTGTACATGCGCATGTCCAAAAAAAATCTTGTTTACTGGCAGCAGGCGTACGGCGGCACTAGCCACTAGGGGCGTGTGTCTGAGAGTGTGTGTGACATGGAATCGTTTCGATGCATCAAACGAGCCTGCCTCGAGTCAGTATGTGCATGCCTTGCCTGCCAGTGGCCAGTGTTCCGTCCAAAACCAGCCGGACAGTGATGGGACGGCACACGAGATAAGACTATCTCCAACAACACTCCTCAAATCCCATTCCCTATCACTATTCCAACTACCTCCCTCTCTATCTACAGTACCGCATTTATGTCAAACAGTGCAAAACAGTGTTTTAGGGAATCCCTTTAAGGATTCCCATTGGAGACAGCCTAATCAAATGGACTACTAATAATCGGCCGTCTCCTTAATTAAGCGTGCATGGTTAGTGGTAATCGCGAGGAGAAGGCCTGCATGCACGAGCAGCTAGCAGATGCGGGCAGGGGACAGCCGGACGCCGGTACCGACAAAGGCCAGGTAAGAGCGTGTGCGTAGGTGCGCGGGTTACGAGACAAAGAAGACGAGCGGCCGGCGGAGACGAAAGGGCGATCGGAATATGATGACCACTCACTGGCTGCCGGGGATCCAGAGGTGGCGGCTGGAGCGCGCGGTGAGGCGCTGCAGGTCCTCGAGGAGGTGGAAGACGCGCTTGCCCGTGTCGTAGCTGGTGTCGAACTCGGTGCGCGAGATGATGTCGCCGGTGAGGCGGGTCATGTACGCGCCGATCTCCACCTCGCGGCGGCGCCCGGCGGCGGCCGCCTGCTGGAGCGCCCGGATCGTCTGCTTCGTGCACTCCACCATGTGGCCCACGCGACCCTGCGAGCAAGCACGGCCGGTGCGGTGGCGTCAGCTCAGCTCAGCGGCCGCCACACGAGAGAGAGAGAGAGAAAGAATTAAAATGAAAGAGAATGGCGGCAATGGCGGCGCACCCACCTTGAGCTTGTCGGCCATGAACGCCGGCGCGACGACGTGGCGCTGGTGCGACCAGTGCGCGCCGTTGGCCATCAGCAGGCCGCGGCCGATGAAGTGCCTGGTGCCCTGCCGCTGCAGCCACGACTTGCCGGTGGCGCTCGCCGCGTACTTGGACGACAGGAACTCCTTGATCATCGCCGCGTCCGTCAGGCACAGCCGCGGCTCGCTGCCGTACCAGTACACGAACAGCTTCCCTGCGACGCAGACACGCACGCACGCGTCAGAGACGACGACACCTGACCTGCACGGTCAACGGGCAATGCGCTCTGGCCTCGCCTCTATGTGCTCATCCATCGTCGTCGTCTACTCTATATATCCTCTCACCGTATGTCCGGGACCAGAGCACGTAGTGGGGCATGAGGCGGCCGACGATGTCGTGGCTCAGGGTCGGCATGTCGTCGGCGGTTGCCTGCGCCACCAGCGCCGACACGTCGCGGAGGTTGCCGACGAGCGGCCGCGGCGAGGGCCCCTGCACGCCCTGCCGGGACATGATCCGCCGGATTCTCATTGGCGTCAGCAAGTAGCAGGACAGGGCCACCCACGCCGCCCTCAGGAGCAGCGCCAGGACAGGGGAGGCGATCGTCAC
This sequence comes from Paspalum notatum, assembly GCA_022530915.1. Classification (NCBI taxonomy): domain Eukaryota; kingdom Viridiplantae; phylum Streptophyta; class Magnoliopsida; order Poales; family Poaceae; genus Paspalum; species Paspalum notatum. The sequence goes on from CM039685.1 coordinate 37,249,999, forward strand.
CAAGAGCGCCACGGACGCCATTGAATTTTAGGGGGAGGGAGGAGAGGAAGAAAGATCTGAGGGGCACGCGCGTTGAGCTCGCGTCCAGACGAGACGACCAGAAAGAAGACGGCCGGGGCGGCGACGGATGCGGATTTCTTTCGGGTGTGTGTGTGGGCTATATATAAGCGCAATCTCTCGTCATGGTGGATGTCTCTTAGTGTGTACTAGTATTATTTTGGGTTAGACTTGATTGCATTTACTAATTTCTTGCAATATTGCGGCAAATCTCCTTTCTTAGTTGGCTACTGCCTACAGTATTTAATTTCATTGCCAAAGTTTGAGTGGAGGCATGCCAGCTTGGTAAACCATATTTTGCCATACTAATTTTTGACCCGGCTTGATGGGATCAATTTGATCTCTTATTTCCTCCCTCCCACAAATAGTGTATTTAACTTGTAGGGATTTTTTTAGATATACTAGATCAGTAGTTATGAGAAATGATTTAGATGACCTTTTTTACGTAGGATTTTTTTGCATTGTTCAAGGAATTTATCTCATTGTTAGCATTAGGTATTTTTATTTATTTGATAATAAATGGAGAAACATTGCAATGCATGCTTAGCAAAAAAAAAAAACAAGACAAATATATAATTAAAATGCGTGAGTGGTTTTGCAAAACTTTTGAAAAGAGATAATCTATCTCATTAACAATACTCATTAATTTAGGGCCAACTGATTTGTCTGCTATATCTTCCCACTGAAGAAAAAGTTGTGCTCGTAGCGTATCATTTATATAGAAGTCATTTATGTATTGCTTGGCACAAAGATCTCATAACTGACAGCATTTGTTGCAGCCATAGCCAAAAAAAAAAAAAATCATTCCAAAGATCCTAGAGATTTTCGCACTCCACAAAACTGCATTTATCTGTATAATAAGAGCAAGGAAAATACTCTTGCATCACAAATCACAATATCTGAGCCTAATTAATGTATCGTAATTCTTCATGATGCGATTTCGATACTCCTAGAGTAGCCATCCACTATATAGATGTTATTCAATCCTGTAAAGGAAGTACTACAGGGGGGGCCCAAGGAACAAAAAACTTGTGTGCTGGCTGCTGATTGCCTCCTGCAATGCAGAAGGGACAAGTCTGGTGTAGCCAATATATGGTGGTAGCACACGGACAACAAAGCTAGGGACCTCAGCTCCATTGACGAGTTCGTTCCAAAACGAACGAACCAGGGCGCACTAATAAGGACAGCACATCGCCTGTGATTGCACCAAATGTTCTCTGATCGTAAGGCTTAGGCTTAGGCAGCAGCATTATGCAGGTGTGCAGGCTTAGTTTAAGAGTGTCGTTAGTGCGCCCACGGACTGGTCAATCCCTTAAACAATCCCGGTTCAGGTTCGGGGGGGTGCGGCTTTATTCCGCGCTTCTTCCACCAGCAGAGACGGTTCTGAGAGCAAAAAGGTTTCTTTCTGGTAAGAGGCATAGAGTATTCAGTGTTGTATATATATTGCATCTTAACGGAAAAAAGGCGGCAGAAAAGGTGCGGGAAATGGGAGGTAGCGAGAGCAGGTTTTTGGTTTTCCGGCGAGACTGAGAGCTATATAGCCTAGTTCTCTGCACCGGCGGCAACTTGGAGAAATAAAAAAGCTGAGCTTTTGGGCAAGGATACAAAAGCTGGGGAGCTCGCGCACCCATTGTTTAGTGAACCCAACCCATGGCTATATTTTTCAGATAAAAATACAGCAAAGTTGAGTACGAAAACGGAGCACGGTGGTGTGGCTGATGAGCTGTAGCCGACTGAACGAACTCCCCGGAGAAGTGCGGCAGCGTTCTGTTCTGCATCCTCTTGACTCCTTGCGATGCTGCGGGCCGCCGGGCGTCGAAGCCGTCAGTGTAGTGGTGGTTACTCTGAAATCCAGGGGGTGGGGGTGAGTTGGCAGCGTCGATCGTCTGAAGTCCTTGCGATGGGAGGGATATCGTATTAAAACCGTTGATCCAACCAATCCAATAATTGGAACGCGCGGGAGTTTCCATTCCTGGCGGGGTCTGCAACCAACAACGCAACCCAACCAAGAGGGTGCAGTGCCAGAGAGGGCGCCGTGGCTTGAAGGCAGGCAGCAGACGCCAACGCGAAGGGTGAACCGTCTCGTTCCAGTTTCACCCATCGGCCATCACTGCGTCAGTTTCAGTCAGTCCACCTGCGGCTGCGGGTAGCGAGCCATGCGCGTAGGCGTGGGGGAAACGAAAGGAAGAAAGAAAGACCGGGACCGGGACCTGGACGGACTCGTGCTCGGATTCAGACAGGCAAACCGGTCGTCAGGATCTCGTGGTCAATCCAATTCCAAGCCTTTTTTTTCTACACGGGAACGGCGGTCGGTTACTGCTGGCCTGCTGCCTGGCTGGGTGGTTTGGTGCTCCCCGTTTTCACTACAGTACGCACGCACGCACGCAGACGTGTCCAGGGAGCACAACCTCGAGAACCGAGATCGTTCTAGCTCCATTCCATGGTCAGCGTCGCTGCAGAACAGTCCGAAAGAGGAGATCATTCACCGTGTCCGTGTGTTCTCGACTGGCGGAAAAAACGCCGCGCCCGTACGCGAGTCGCGAGAGATGACATGATCGCCTACGTACGTACGTACGCAACGCAACGCGGAGATACTCGAAGATCCCCACCCCACGCGCCGCGCACGCCATCTCCGACAAATCCTCGTGCCCCGATTTTGTAAAACCCCCGGGCCCAAGCCAAGAGGAGTATTTTCTTTCGAAATGGGAGCGCATTTTCTCAGTGTTCACCACGAGGTGAAAAGCGGATCGTCACACATACATACTAGCACCGCGTGTTTTTAGCAATGGCACCGTCCGTCCCGCTGTTTGACTAATGGCAGATCACGCACGCAGGCAGAAAATAATGGGCACACGCATCACAGGGGATTCGAGAGGATCGATCAGATCGTCTCGCCAGGCCGAACAAACAACGAAAGGGCTGACCTCGCATCATCATCATCTACTCTTCTTGATGACATTGACAGCTCTGTCTCTCTCACACACCCAATCTTTGTCCCCTGCTGACTGCTGTGATCAACGAGGAAGAAGTAGCGACTAGTAGTAGGCTGTATCAGCGCGATTCCGCGGGACTTTTATTAAAAACAAAAAGAAATTAAGGCACAATTAAAGGGCGCTCGCGAGAGGCGCGCTGGCTTTGATATGAATATCTCGGCCAGCAAGTTGCGCCATATCTGCAAAAAAACTTTGTCCGCCATTAAGCTCGATCGCGGGAATTAGCCCCTGGATCATTAGCTAGGTCTCCGCACTCGCTTAATCGTCTCTTTTTTTTATATACTTTTAGTTTGGTAGTATAAGAATGAATTATTGCTTGGAGTTGGAGAATAGATGCAGAAATATAGCCCCGGCATATAGGACTTGCGGTATGGTTAAGGGTGGCAATGGGATAGGCCCTTCCATCTATTTCCTATCCCAATCTATCCATACTCACATCTATTTCCCTATCCCATAATCTAAACACGGTATAAAACTTATCTCACCTTGCATTTTCCTATCCCACCCCATATTTTCCAATCCCAATCCCATTCCAAACACCACCTGACTGAAAGAGCTGCCAGCTTTCGTTTTGGAAGCTTCGGCTTTGACTAACATTTCATTTTATATACTCCTAATAATAATAAGTAATATATAATTGTGCCAAATTTTTGTCATTTTTTGTCCACCGTCTTGGAGGTCGATCAATGCACTGATGGCCCAATATGGGATCTAGACTTGGGCCTCTGGACCAAACTTTATGGGCTTGGATCCCAACTAATGTAGAAGAAAGTGTTGCTTCTTTCTCTTTTTTTTTAATACAAAACATCCCATATAAATAAAGTGAAAATTTGTACATATACTGCCAATTTGAAATGGAAAGGTTAAATCCTACCAAACCAAACTACGCATTTTAAATTTGCCAATTCAGACAATGATTTATCTTTTTTTTTTGCACAACTCATTTATAAAAAATCATAGTCTTGGTCATATGGATTCAAATGGAGATAAAAAATTATATAAAAGTTGTACGGGTTGATAAGATCTACATATTTGTAGTTTACCCATTTTCATTTGCATTTTTACACCACGACGATTGATCTTATTTTCATATCTGTATTTGATGATGTAAACATTCTACCAACTATTTTGGTACCAAAACAGCTTTAAATTAAGGAAAAAGTCTACATAACCCCCTGATTTATTAACACTTGTCTACTTAACCCCTCCACATCTAAAACCGGTTAACCTACACCTTAAAATTTCAGAAACCATTCAAACCCCCCCCCCCCCCGAGCTGTTTTCCACGCTGTTTTGCACATGTGGACGTCCAGCGTGGACAGCCTTGGGCGCCATATCACCCAGCCCCACCTGTCAGCCCGGTTCGGCAGGTTAATAAGCCGGCCCCTGCTCCCTCGCCCGGTCCGACCAGAAAGGCGACCAGAAAGGCGGTCACGAGGGCGGGAAAGGGGATGGGAGAGCTACTGCGTGGTGGGAAGCGACGGCGAGGCCGGAAGCGGCGGAGCCGAGAGCGCGCGGTGATGGCCGAATCGACGTCATGGGTATCTAGATCGGCTGCATCTAGCGGCCAAGGTGGCATAGGGTCGGGTCGGCAAGGCGCGCCAGTGCCGTACCGCGAAGGTCCCTTTGCATACGAGCCGGCTGTGCTTTGCCGGTGTCAGATGAAGAGCGCAAGGTGTCTGTTCTTTTGTGCAGTCAGCAGCAGACTGCGGTTTTTATGAGTGGATTGATGCGGAGCACCCTAAATTTCTGAAGACTTTGTTGCTTGACTTGCGTAATGCTGTCTCGGGTTTGAAGAAAGAAAACAGTGAGTTGAAGATGGCTGCTGCAAGTGCTGATGGATGCAACTGGGAGGAGATAGTTCAGATGAAGCAACAGATAGAGGTGTTTCATGAGGAGAAAATTGAGATGACTGAAACTCTAAACGAAAAAGACAGGAAGATAGAAGAGAAGGATGCCACACTGCAACTTGTGGTCTCAAAGATGAATTCTAAAAGAAGTTCATTTTGTTTCATTGGAGCTGTGTTTTTATGTGGCATGATGTTTGGGCTGATTTTCAGTAGAATATAGGTGAGATGGCTGTAGGTTGTGCTGGATGATGTACATCAGACAATGATGTTTGTCTTATGGAATCTGTTATGAAGTTGGTTTGTTCTACTTGGTGTCAATTTGTTGAATGAATTAGAGTAAGCGTGAAACATTTATTCGTCATGCAAAATGGATGATAACATAATAAAGCATACAGGACAGAGCACATATATACTCTAATTTATAATAGAACCAAAGCAACCATTAAACCCAGTTCTAGCACATGAGCAGAACGTATTTAGTGTTGATGATAGCATTGCCTAGCATTCCATATACACGACCAAGAGCAGTACCTAATCAGTCTTCATTGCCTAGCATGCTACCAGGGCACTACATGTTTCCACATGTTACATGATAAAATACTAGCATATCTTAGTCAAAAGAGGTTGGTTAATCTATTCCCATAGTCGTGGTTCCTACTTCCTAGTAGTTATCCCCAAAGAGGAGATGCGCTAGCCTTCCATGCCTTGTGGACGTTTCAGCAGACTGCCTTGTAGATGTTCCAGCAGACTGCCTTGTAGATGTTCCAGCCCTCTGCCTTGGTTCTTGAGTGAGTGAGCTTGATTGCGTGCCTTGTGTTGCTTGACCGGTTGCATTGCTTTGTTGAGTGCCCAGATCGGATTGCAATGGTACAAAGATACAATGTTTGAAGGCAAAATTGAAAGAAATAAGGAAAGAAAATGTAGTGGAACACTAAGTTGTAGAATTTACCATTAGGGTTGTTGTCTGCCTTTTAGTACCAACACTTGGGGTATATGTGGCAACATCTTGCTTCCTCTTCCTTGCTGCATCTCTTTTTATGTAAGCATTTTTTCCCCTACTTCTGCATTCTTGTGGCATGTCCTTGCATTATGATCAAATTTCCCACATAACCTGTACATAATTTTGGTGCCAACCTTGCTAAGTTTGGTCCCCTTAGGTGCTTTGTGATGCCCCTGGCATCTCAGAAGTCATACACACAATTATACATAAGCTAATGATGAATTAAGACTAAATCATGCTTAAGAGAGTGATGAGGAATTGGTAGATAAACCACTAAGTCAAAATTTCTCAAATCTGAAATTTTAGCTCATCCCCAAATTGATTCTGAAATTTCTTTTGATTGGACTATACAACTCAAAAAATTTTCTTTTATATGAAATGGAATTGAACCCATCACCTTTCAAATGCATCTATTGTGGATGTATTTGGACTTCATTTGATACTTCAAAAGATGAAAACAAGAAAAGCTTTACTTAGGATAAATCTGCTATTTTACCAAAACCCTAAACAAGGGTATGTTGTATTTCAAAATATGTTGTGATTTAGAAAATGCTCATATTATCAAAGTTGTAGGAAATGATCTAAGAAACAACTTTGTCAAAATGAGTCTGGTCATAAAATGAATTATAATGGGAGTTTTGAACCAATTTTTGTCAGCCCAGAAACACACTTTAAATCTGTCCAGTTTGGAAAATGGAGTTTTACTCTAACCTACATCCATTTTCATGCAAGGACCAAATTTAAGGGATTGTAGGTTTTGAAATTCCAAACAATATTGTCAATAGGCTCCTTGGGTGATAAGGCCCGGAAATAAGAGTTTTGAATTTTCTAAGCAACCCTGGTCTGTAGGCCAAATGAAATTTGAGAGCTAGATTCAAATGAAATTCATATTTCTAAACAATTTTTGGTATTAGACCTTTTGACAAAGTTGTATATATTCATTAGTAGAACATTTCCTTCAATGGGCACTCTTCCAAAAATCGGAGTTTAAATGGGTTAAAAACGCGATTTACAGCAGGATAGAAAACACACTTTTTCCATTCCTTTTACTGAGTCCATGACAGGTGGGGCCCACCTGTCAGGCCGGTCTCCCTCCTCGGTACGACGGGCACCCCGTGGCGCGCCGGCGTACAGGACGTACGCGCGGCCACGGATCGACGGCCCCACCACGCTCTCCCTTCACCTGGACGCGCCCCGGACCTTCCTCTCGCCCTCCCTTACTCGCCTCGACCTCCCTGCCTCTCCCCACGCGCAGCAGAGCTGCAGCCCCGCCGTGAACGCCGCCATGGCCGCCGGGCGCCGACCTCGCGCCACTGCCTCCTCGGGCCCCTTCCCGTGACGACGCCGCGCGCCCCACACTCGCGCGTTGCTCCTCCACCCTCCCCGCTGCTCCTCGGCCTCGCCCCGCCACCTCTAGCTCATTCCGCGTGCGCGCACGCCGCGGCCACGCCATGGCCTAGCCCGCGGCGAGCTAGCTACGCCGGTCGCCTCGGGCCGCCTCCCTGTCGTCCAACGCGCGCCCCGTCGTCGCCGCACCTCCCTCCACCGAAGCCCCAAGCCCTAGGCCGCCGCCGTCGGCCCTAGCCCCTTTCCCCACGCGCGACGCCGCGCGCCGCCCTGACTCACCCGCTCCTCAACGCGGAGAGCCTTCCTCCGGCCATCCCCGCCTCTCCACTTCACCACCACCGCGTGCGCCATCTCCCCGCGGAGCTCTCGCGCCCGTCCTCGCCCCTTCCCGTCGCCGGAGTCGGCGGATCGACCCCGCGCCGCCGCGGCCTCGCCGCGCGTTCACCCCCGGGTTCACCCTCGCCGCGCCGACTCCCCTCTCCATCGCCGGCGACGAGATCTACCCCGAGGGGTAGCCCGCAGCCGAGAACGCCTTTGGCCACCGCCTCGGCTCCAAGACGCCGCCCCTACGCGCCGGCGCAAGCGCCGGAACGCCGAGCCGCGCGCCGTCCCCCCCCGGCCGAAGGTAGAAGAAAGAGGAGGTTTTGCAGAAAACCCCCTGTGAGTTTCCATTTCTACACGACGGTTTCTTTTACTATTCACTGAGTCAGCGGAATCTTCTGTGGCGGAACCGCCGATTTAATACGGGCTAAGTACGCCTGTCACCATTAGCTTACAGTGTACTTAGACCGTACTAAACCCGGTCGTCCGTCGAGAAGCCCTCGGCTCTCGATTTGCACCATATCCTAGAGGAACCGACATCACACACATCCGACTCACGATGGAGCCACAACAGTTACATCAGCACAGGCATTTGAATAGATAGTAATAAGGCTTTAAGTTACAAATCAGGTTCTGAATAAAATAAGTTCAACATAGGGCCAACATCGGCCAAATTGCGAAATAATGTCTCACAGCGGAAGTCTAAGACCATAGGTCATGCTTAAACCAAAAGAAATGCAGTAGAAGAGTGACATCACGCCCACTGATGTCACCCCCATGCCATGACATGACTCCTGTCACTCCTGATGATAACAGGCTCCCCCGCCAACACAGGCGCAGAAGAGGAACTCCATACCTGAAATCCAAATGTTGGGGGCAAACCCTGAGTACTAATTACTCAGAGAACTTAATGGCAAGGCTTACGGCTGACGCAAAGCTTGCTTACTATCATTGGATCCTTAGCCTTTGATTCTTAGCTCAAAAGTTTATTTACGGGTAGTGGGATTTAACAGCCACTACCCTTGTGAAAGAAAGAGATAATCCTTTGCAAGTACATAGCTATCATCATTATGAAATATCTGAGTCTCAAATAATAATCAACCATTTGATATCCAAACCATGAATCATATTGCAGAATATTAAGGTTATTACTACGTTGCCCGTCAGTGATATTTGGCATTCTCACACCTGGTGAGCATCAGCGATTCGAATCGATTTTTAATTCCCGGGAATAACTAAAAATGCCAGGGGCCCATATGCTTACTCACACGACGGCTTTCCCACATATAGTCCCCCTCCTCCACCTGTCCCATCCCAAGTTCGATTCACTCCCACCTGACTCCCGGGTTGTGCCCCCATGACGAGCCTGCCGACATCTCGGTCTCCCCGTCATGAGCACCAAGCTCCCCCGGGCCACCTTCCTCTCAACCAGTGGGTAGGAACGTGTTTCTGTTCTCCGGATGGCACAAGTAAGGTTTCACCGGCCCCATTAACCGGGTAAGCACTTTAGCAATGGTATGCCAACCAGCAGGCGAACAGCGGACGGGCCTTAAACGACTCGGGCGGAGCCATTACACCGCAACAACACACACCTCGAAAAGTAAAGCTTAATCTCCGCCCGGTCTCCTTTTAATCATCAACAGTGAAGCCATCAAGGCAGTTTCCAGTGTATCATTTTCTTTTCAAGGTCAACCTACGTGACGAGTGACCATTCACTCGTGTCTATTCGGCCCTATCATTTCTATGCAACTCGTCCTACGGACCTATTATTGGTGCTAGGGCCAGGGCGGCCAAGGAATCTAATGCAGTGAGGTATCAATCAACTCCTAATGCATATGCGTAACAAAATTCATATTTTTGCTGGGAATCATGTGAGCCTGCCTACCTTCCTCGCTAGGGTTAGCCTCATCGGCGGTGAAGTCAGGTGCGGCCTGCGGGTACTCTTCTTGCTGCAGCTCGGGTTCCGGGTCTTCTGGCTCCTCGATCAACGGCTGCTGCTGTGCCTGCTCCTCGATCCCGTGCTCTATATGCATGCCATCATATGCAAAAGAGTGCGATAAATGCAGTGTCGGACAGAGCGCAGTGAATATATAACCCGCAGCGGAAAATAGGGCAAAGTAAGTAAACATTTCTATTAGAGGGGAAAGATGGACATGCATGACAACGCAGTACCTAAGACTTGCACCTATATACTTTATGGACTTTCGACACCATGTACTAGCCACCATACTTGTCTAAAAATTTTCCTAGTAATTTAAATACACTTTTTCCTATTTCCCTTTTCTCAACTAGCAACTTTTGTTATTTTTCAAACCACCTCGCAAAACCCACATGCCTGGCCTCATTTTGGATTAGTGGGCTAAATCAGCTATTACCAAGCTAAGAAAAGTGTCAGGGGTTCATATTAGCCATCTTCCATTTAGCCCTTACTTCTATTACCATAATTATCTATTTTATCATGAAAAAAAGGAAAACAGTGTGTAAAAGAGAAAAGCTAGGGCCACAAAATTTCATACACTGCCTAAATACCCTACACAGGCCACTGCCCAAGTTCCACCCCATTTGAAGTTCATTAGAGTTCATTAGATATACTTTTTCCTATTTACAACATAGAACATGCATGTGCAAAAATTGTGAACAAAAGTTGACATGCACAGATCCATATCATATCCATTGCATAGATCATTTTACTGTGGTTCCAGAACAACAAGATTTTCCTTTTTAGGATTTTTATTCGATTTTATATGATTTATCAAAGTTTCAGCCGAAATAAATCCATTTTAAACGAAATTTACTCAGATCCAGGGGCTATTGCATAATTAACCTATAGATCCGAGGGCCTAGACGTAAGATCTACAAGACTCGGTAAACAGGCGGGAGGACCGGCTTGGAAATAGGGGAAAACCCGGGGGCTAGCTCGCAAAAGCGCCCCCGGTCGTCTCCCTCCCCGCGCCAGGCGCGGTCGCGCGACGCGCGCGCGCGGCGCGCTCGCGCGCGCCGGCGAGCTCGGGCTCGCCGGAGCCGCGACGCGGGGTCGAGGGGACGCGGGGCGGGGCGGCGCTCACCGTGGGCGTGAAGTGGACGGCGGAGGCGGCTCGGGTCGGCGGGGAACGGCGACGAACGGCGGCGGCGACTTGAAGCTCCCGGCGCGACGCGACGTTGAGCCGAGCTCGATCTCCTCGGGGGAGAGGAGTCCGACGACTAGATCTAGTGGAGTGAGGGCGGCGCGGAGCGGGGAGTGCGGTGGTGGGGTTGGTTTGGCTCGGGGAGGCCGGATGGCGGCGGCGCGAGCTCGGGTTCGAGCTCGCCGCCGGCTATGGCGGCCGCGGCGAAAAAGGGGCTCGGGGCGGGCGGAGAGAGGCAGAGGAGCGGGGCGTTAGGGTTTTGGGGCGCGGGGCTCCTCCCTTTTTAGAGGCCGGGGGTCGGGCAGCGCGGGCAGGGCGGAGAGGGCGCGGGCGGTGGCCGGACGGCCGCGGCGGTGACCGTCGGCCGCGTGGTCGCCGTCGTACGCGGGAGGACGACGCGCCGCACGGCGCGGACCGCGTCCATGAGCCGTGAGCCGCTGACGGGTGGGGCCAGGACGCGAGACGGAGAGACGGGCGCAGTGGACCGGGTCTACGGGGCGAGGCCGAAACGGCGCGGGCCGGCCCAGTTTGGACGCCGCGGGCGGGAACCCGACAGGTGGGGCCCACCTGTCATAGAGAGAAGGAAAAAGGAAAATCCAAAAATGGAAAAATCTCCTTTGACTGCTGAGACACCTCTTTTCTATTTGCGTTTTTGGGCATCTTAGAGGCCGATTTAGGTGAAACTCAAAATACAAGGAGTGTTCAAAATTTTGTAAGCTACAACTTTGTTATAAACTTTAACCCCCAGTTCTATGGTCAAATTTGGTCTAAATTTGAATTTGAGTTGCTGCCTCAGGTTTGACCCGCAGGATGCCCCATCTTAGAAATTCTAAAAATCCCTTTTCTAGCCATTTACACCTCATGTGCCTTTTGGGAAAGTTGTGTAGAATTTTATGGTCTACATTTTGTTCAATGGGAGCATTTCTTGAAAGTGGCTGTAGGTTTGTACAAACTTGGGTTTTCAAAACCAGGCTGGTTTGGGTTGGTTATTTGGGCTGACAGAAAAAGGTTCAAAACACTAATTTGAATTTATCTTTTGCCCAAACTCAATTTGACAAAGTTGTTCATTAGATCTTTATCTACAACTTTGGTAATATGAGCTTCCCCCACAACCCAACAGAATTCAAACTACAAGCCTGGCATTGTCCATGATTACCGAAAAAAATCCCACATTATGACCAAATCCCTCTAACCCTGATTATGACATGATGCTTATGATGCATGATAGTGTACAATTTACTTAATTTAGGTACTTGAGATGCTGGAGCATCACAACCCACCCCCCTTAAGGAAATCTCGTCCCGAGATTTTGATGTGCTGTGGGTGGAGAGTTTATAGAGATGAGAAGGTGCAGTGCGACTGGTATTTAAAGGTTTTAAGCAAGTCGAAACATACTCGTTCGAGGTGGACGGAAGGAAACCCGGATACTTGGTTCGCAGGTACTCCTCCGTCTCCCACGTGGCCTCTTCTTCGGTGTGCTCACTCCATTGCACCTTATACATGGTGACCGTGCTACGTCGAGTCGATCGTTGCTTTTGGTCCAGGACTTTCACCGGTCTGGCCTCATAAGTGAGGTCCGGTTCAATCTGAACTTGGAATGTGTCGATCTCTTCCTCTGGCACTCGCAGGCACTTCTTAAGTTGTGACACGTGAAAGATATCATGGACTGCCGCGAGGCGTGGTGGTAGCTCTAACCGGTAAGCCACGGGTCCACATTTCTCGGAAATCTTGAATGGCCCAACGTACCGCGGTGCTAGCTTCCCTTTTACCCCAAACCGGTGCACACCTTTCATCGGCGATACCCGAAGATACACGTGATCACCCTCTTTAAACACTAGTGGTCTCCTCCTTCTATCTGAGTAACTTTTCTGCCTTGACTGTGCCCTTTTTAGGTTTTCCTGTATAAACCTCACTTGCTCTTCGGCTTGTGTTACCAAATCGGGCCCGAAGGTAACTCGCTCTCCAGGTTCTGACCAGTTCAGAGGTGTTCTGCACCTCCTCCCATACAGAGCCTCGAAAGGAGCCATCTCCAAGCTCTTTTGGTAGCTGTTGTTATATGCAAACTCTGTTAGGGGCAAACACTCATCCCACTTGGTGGAATAGGTTAAGACACAGGCCCGAAGCATGTCTTCTAGGATCTGATTTACTCTTTCTACTTGTCCACTAGTCTGAGGGTGGTACGCTGAGCTGTGGATCAACTTTGTGCCTAGAGACTTCTGTAGCTGCTCCCAGAAACGAGATACAAAGACTGAGCCTCGATCCGAGGTAATGGTCACAGGAACACCATGTAGGGATACTATTCGTGCAATGTATAACTCAGCATAGGTGGCTGCAGTGTAGGAGGTCTTGACCGGTATGAAGTGCGCTGACTTAGTGAAACGGTCAATGATCACCCATATGGAGTCGTACCCTTTCTGAGTGCGTGGCAACCCTACCACAAAATCCATGTGTATGTCTTCCCACTTCCAAGCCGGGATGTTTAAGGGGTGAAGCATACCGGCTGGCTTTAGGTGATCTGCTTTTACTCTCTTGCACACGTGACATTCTGATACATATTTGGCGATTTCCCGCTTCATGCGGGTCCACCAAAACCTTTGTTTCAAGTCCTGGTACATTTTATTGCTGCCCGGATGCATGGCCAGTACGGACTCGTGAGCTTCTTCTAATATTTTCTTCCTCAACTCCATATCTTTAGGGACTACTAAGCGGTTTTTGAACCATAGGACCCCTTGGTTATCTAAGGTGAAGCAATCCCTCTTTGCCTCAGCAATACCCTCACGTATGTGAGCCATGCCCGGGTCGTGTTTTTGTGCTTCAACGATCAGATCTCTTAGTGTTGGCTCAATGCTGATGTTATATAGTTCGACTAAGAATTCAATCGGCATCTCAATCTCATTCATCTCCCAACATATCACCCGAGCCGTGGGTCGGACCTCAATCACATTGCAATGAGCCCGACGGCTTAGTGCATCCGCCACTACATTCGCTTTCCCCGGGTGGTAATGAATCTCTAGGTCATAATCTTTTATCAATTCTAACCACCGACGCTGCCTCATGTTCAGTTCGGGCTGTGTGAAGATATATTTGAGGCTCTTGTGGTCAGTGTATATGTGACAGGTATTGCCCAGCAGATAGTGTCTCCATATCTTCAGGGCATGCACGACTGCTGCAAGTTCCAGATCGTGAGTCGGGTAGTTGGTTTCATGTTTTCTTAGTTGGCGGGAGGCGTACGCAATTACTCTCCCTTCTTGCATTAGGACACAACCGAGGCCCTGACCGGAGGCGTCACAATACACATCGAAGGGCTTGGTGACGTCCGGTTGGGCTAGTACTGGTGCAGTTGTTAACAGTTTCTTCAATTCTCGGAACCCCTCCTCGCACTTCGGACCCCACACGAATTTTGCATTTTTCTTAGTCAAGGAGGTCATCGGTTTAGCAATTTTGGAGAAGTCCTTGATAAAGCGGCGGTAGTAGCCCGCTAAACCAAGGAAACTCCTGATCTCGGTTACGGTTTCAGGCTGCTTCCAATTCAGGACATCTTTCACTTTGCTAGGATCAACTGCTACCCCCTTCTCTGATAAGACATGCCCCAGAAAACCCACTTCCTTAAGCCAGAACGCACACTTGCTGAACTTGGCATAGAGCTTATGTTCTCTTAGTCGAGTGAGTACTACCCGCAAATGTTCTTCGTGTTCTTTTTCATTTTTGGAGTAGATTAATATATCATCAATGAATACCACGACGAACTTGTCGAGCTCGTTCATGAACACCGAGTTCATCATGTACATGAAGAAGGCTGGTGCGTTGGTTAACCCAAAGGACATGACCAGATATTCATACAAGCCATATCTGGTCGAGAAAGCAGTTTTTGGTATGTCTTCTTCTCTAATTTTTATCTGATAATAGCCCGATCTTAAGTCAATTTTTGAGAAGACTTTGGCCCCAGCTAACTGATCGAACAGGATGTCAATGTGTGGAATTGGATATTTATTTTTGACTGTGACTGCATTTAGCGGCCTGTAGTCCACACAGAGCCTTTTACCTCCCTGATCTTTCTTCTCTACGAAGAGGGCCGGACAACCCCAAGGTGACGAACTTGGCCGAATGAAACCCTTATCTAGTTGCTCTTGGAGTTGTATTTTTAGCTCTCTTAGTTCATCCGGTGCCATTCTGTATGGCCTTTTTGAGACAGGGGCTGTACCAGGGACGAGGTCAACGCGGAACTCTACATCCCTATCTGGAGGCAGACCCGGCAGTTCTTCCGGAAATACGTCCGGGAAGTCACATACTACAGGAATCTTTTTGATTTCATCGAGTTCAGTTGCATTTACTGTGGCCACCATGTGTTTCATGTCTGGCATGTGTACCCGTATAACCTTGCCGCTGACCCTAGACCTTAACTGTATTGTCCTGTTGCCAATATCTAGGACGGCGTTGTTTTCGGTCATCCAATTCATTCCCAAGATAATATCAATCCCCTGGTGTGGCAGCACCACGGGGTTGATGGTAAAAGTCTCGGCTCCTATTTCCAACTTTAAGTGCCTGACCCCTAGACTGGTATCAATAGGAGCCCCTGGGGCAGTGATGTGGTAGTTTTCCCTCAACTTGTGCATTTTTATGTCATGCCTCTGTGCGTATGCTTTGCTAATAAAGGTATGCGTAGCCCCCGAATCAAATAGCACGACGGTCGAACGACCGTTGATCATGAACGTACCAGCGAGCACCGGCACACCGGCGGGAATCTGCTCCAGGTGGATGTAGTGCACCCGACCCGTCTTCTGTGCCGGCCCCTTCTGCTTGCTCTGCTGGGTGCCGCCTGCTGGATTCGGGCCTTGAATTTTGCGGGGTGCCCTGCAATCCCGACTGAAGTGCCCCACCTTGCCACAGTTAAAGCAAGGGTTTCCAGGTCCCGGGAGAGCGAGGACACGGGTCGCGGGGGCCGGAGCTTGTGTGCCGGCGGTGAGCCTCTGCTGCTGCTGTGGCTGCTGCTGCTGTGGCGCCCGGTGAACCCAGCCCGGCTGATTGGGCCGGACCGTGAAACGGGGCTGCTGATAGTACTGCTGTGAGGGCCTATAGGCTGACTTTTGCTTCTGGGAGGATCCGGCAGCAGATGTGTTGGCTTGGCGCTTGCGCCTCTGATCTTCATTAGCGACCCGCAGGCGATTCTCCATATCAAGCGCGGTGTCCACCAAGTCGGTGAAGCTCTGGTAGCGACGCCCCAAGTGTGTCTGGAGAGTGGGGTCAAAGCCGCTCAGAAGCCTAGCGGCACGAGAGGGGTCATCTCGCACATCCTCCGGTGCATACTGCGACAGGTGAATAAACGCCTGTACGTACTGCATCACCGTCTTGTTTCCTTGCTTGAGCTCTCGAAATTCTCGCTTCTTCTGTTCTACCAGGCTATCCGGGATATAGTGGGCCCGGAAAGCCTGAGAGAACTCCTCCCAGGTGGGCTCATGCCCAGCCCGCTGCATCTCGAGGAACGTGGCATGCCATGCCCCCGCAGGTCCCTGTAGCAGCTGCCCGGCAAAGCGCGCTTTCTGTTGCTCGGTCAACTCTGGGAGGAGAGTAAACTTGGATCTGATGGTGCGGAGCCAGTCATCAGCATCCAGCGGTTCGGGGCACTTGCTGAAGATGGGAGGGCGCAAATCCTCAAAGTCCCGGTATGAGATACCACGGTTTCTAGGCTCCCGCTGCCCATTACCGCGGCCTTGGCGCTCTTCCGCTAGCAGTCGGATCAGCTCACCCTGTTGCACGATCAGGGTAGCCAACTCCGGCGGAGGTGGGGCGCCGTTCGCCTGCTGCTCCGAACCCGAGTGTTGCCCATTGCGAGTGTTCACCATCTGCAGGGAGGATGCCAACGTGGTTTACATGAGATTTTCGTGCATCGTAGGTATAGGCTCAGAAATCATGACATGTACATATCTTGCGTGCAATGCAACCAGGTAGTGCAGAAAACCGAATTCCGAATTTAATTAAAACGATCTAAATTAAGGCTCAAGGTTTAGCCATTACATCACAGGATGGTGGTTACATCGACCAACCATCGAATCACACATCAAGTGGCGTCCCATATTACATAAATGGGGTACCCGTACGAGCTCTCACCTCACAAATGTTTAGGTACAACCATAAGTAAGCACGGAGCGTGGTGAAACAAAAAATCGCTATCAACGTGCTAGCTACGCGCCACATACTACTACTCCACTAAGACATCCTCTAAGCCTCAGAGTGACCGGTAGTCGCGGCGTCCTCGTCCTGCTCCATCTCCTGAGGCTCAGAGGACTCCCCGTCCTGGGATCCCTCGTACTGCGCGAGGCGCTGCTGGAGCACCGACACCTGCGCCTCCAACTCCTCACGGCGAGCCTGAGCGTCCCTGTGCCTGGCGGCGAAGAACTGGCTGCGGTCCTTCTCCTGAATGTACAGCCCGTACACCTCGCGGGCGTAGTCCACGCACGCGATCTGGGGGCGCGAGGCACCCCGTGCCCGAAGGTCGTCGCGACGGTCCTGCCACGGGTCGTCGTCCTGTCCGAGGGTAGGGAGGAAACGCAGCACCGTGTCACCCGCCTCCTCCTCAGAGCTCAGTACTGCAAGGGCTGTCATGAGAGCACCCTTGCGAGCGTCCTCCCCACTGACTCCGCGGGAAACGATCGTGCGGAAACTACCGTTTGCCGTGGTGAGGACCACCTTGGCCTCACAGACTCCCGGCTCGTGGATCAGCTGCGTGGAGATGAACGGGCAGGGGCGACGTCCCAACTCACGCATGGCCCTGCACAGGATCAGGGACATGGGACAGTCCTCCCGGCAACGCTCATGGACCCATCCACCCTCGGCAACCGGCGGGGTGTGGGTCATAGGGGGCAAAGGGCGCCCTCCGGTGGCCTTGCGCGCGGTCTGCTTCGTCCTCACCATCTGTTTGGCATAAAAAGGACATGTCTTAGTTTTATAAGGGAGTGGATTTTAAAAATCATGATCAAGACGGATCGGAGGAAACGTGTAGAGTGGTGTCTTAAAATTTCGAGTTCATGCAATACTCATATTTTTAGCAGCAAATCCCATTTGACAGAAAAGAAAATCATGATGCATGATTCGTCCTTATCGATCTCACATCGCACACCCTATTTAGTATTACTAGCGATAATTCGGTGACATATATGCACGGCTCTCTCTAATGCAACTAGGCGTTCACTATCGTTCTTAATATCGCACGTAGTCAGTGTACCTGCAGAAAAATGCATGCTTTCAACATTACCACTCTAAACCTAGAAGTGGCATCCACGCAATTTGCGCCGCGTGGACAACGCATCTGTACGGTCCTCTGCTAGACCGGGCTGGCACCCACGCAAGCAAATTGAATTCTTGCTGCGTCACAACAGAAGAGTGGTCACAACACCGCAAAGGTGACCACCCCCCTTAAAAATTTCTATCCTACCAGCATGAATGCAGAGTTCACAACTAATCGCAAAACTTCCAATAGCTTCCACCAGTACTGGGGAGGGCTAATGGCCGAAAAGTTGTTTCTCAAAGCGCCGAATATGCATATGAGTTCTGTCTAGGTCAAAATGTCAGTGATGTCACCTGGATAACACTAACATCCTTAATACGGGCATATCGTATACTCTCTTTTACGAATTACTTGAAAAGGGCTTTCAAAAATAGTTTTGTAAACTAAAACTTGATGATATAACTGTTGTCTGTGTATGATCGGCTCTGATACCAGCTGTGGCGGAACCGCCGATTTAATACGGGCTAAGTACTCCTGTCACCATTAGCTTACAGTGTACTTAGACCGTACTAAACCCGGTCGTCCGTCGAGAAGCCCTCGGCTCTCGATTTGCACCATATCCCAGAGGAACCGACATCACACACATCCGACTCACGATGGAGCCACAACAGTTACATCAGCACAGGCATTTGAATAGATAGTAATAAGGCTTTAAGTTACAAACCAGGTTCTGAATAAAATAAGTTCAACATAGGGCCAACATCGGCCGAATTGCGAAATAATGTCTCACAGCGGAAGTCTAAGACCATAGGTCATGCTTAAACCAAAAGAAATGCAGTAGAAGAGTGACATCACGCCCACTGATGTCACCCCCATGCCATGACATGACTCCTGTCACTCCTGATGATAACAGGCTCCCCCGCCAACACAGGCGCAGAAGAGGAACTCCATACCTGAAATCCAAATGTTGGGGGCAAACCCTGAGTACTAATTACTCAGAGGACTTAATGACAAGGCTTACGGCTGACGCAAAGCTTGCTTACTATCATTGGATCCTTAGCCTTTGATTCTTAGCTCAAAAGTTTATTTACGGGTAGTGGGATTTAACAGCCACTACCCTTGTGAAAGAAAGAGATAATCCTTTGCAAGTACATAGCTATCATCATTATGAAATATCTGAGTCTCAAATAATAATCAACCATTTGATATCCAAACCATGAATCATATTGCAGAATATTAAGGTTATTCTACGTTGCCCGTCAGTGATATTTGGCATTCTCACACCTGGTGAGCATCAGCGATTCGAATCGATTTTTAATTCCCGGGAATAACTAAAAATGCCAGGGGCCCATATGCTTACTCACACGACGGCTTTCCCACATATAGTCCCCCTCCTCCACCTGTCCCATCCCAAGTTCGATTCACTCCCACCTGACTCCCGGGTTGTGCCCCCATGACGAGCCTGCCGACATCTCGGTCTCCCCGTCATGAGCACCAAGCTCCCCCGGGCCACCTTCCTCTCAACCAGTGGGTAGGAACGTGTTTCTGTTCTCCGGATGGCACAAGTAAGGTTTCACCGGCCCCATTAACCGGGTAAGCACTTTAGCAATGGTATGCCAACCAGCAGGCGAACAGCGGACGGGCCTTAAACGACTCGGGCGGAGCCATTACACCGCAACAACACACACCTCGAAAAGTAAAGCTTAATCTCCGCCCGGTCTCCTTTTAATCATCAACAGTGAAGCCATCAAGGCAGTTTCCAGTGTATCATTTTCTTTTCAAGGTCAACCTACGTGACGAGTGACCATTCACTCGTGTCTATTCGGCCCTATCATTTCTATGCAACTCGTCCTACGGACCTATTATTGGTGCTAGGGCCAGGGCGGCCAAGGAATCTAATGCAGTGAGGTATCAATCAACTCCTAATGCATATGCGTAACAAAATTCATATTTTTGCTGGGAATCATGTGAGCCTGCCTACCTTCCTCGCTAGGGTTAGCCTCCTCGGCGGTGAAGTCAGGTGCGGCCTGCGGGTACTCTTCTTGCTGCAGCTCGGGTTCCGGGTCTTCTGGCTCCTCGATCAACGGCTGCTGCTGTGCCTGCTCCTCGATCCCGTGCTCTATATGCATGCCATCATATGCAAAAGAGTGCGATAAATGCAGTGTCGGACAGAGCGCAGTGAATATATAACCCGCAGCGGAAAATAGGGCAAAGTAAGTAAACATTTCTATTAGAGGGGAAAGATGGACATGCATGACAACGCAGTACCTAAGACTTGCACCTATATGCTTTATGGACTTTCGACACCATGTACTAGCCACCATACTTGTCTAAAAATTTTCCTAGTAATTTAAATACACTTTTTCCTATTTCCCTTTTCTCAACTAGCAACTTTTGTTATTTTTCAAACCACCTCGCAAAACCCACATGCCTGGCCTCATTTTGGATTAGTGGGCTAAATCAGCTATTACCAAGCTAAGAAAAGTGTCAGGGGTTCATATTAGCCATCTTCCATTTAGCCCTTACTTCTATTACCATAATTATCTATTTTATCATGAAAAAAAGGAAAACAGTGTGTAAAAGAGAAAAGCTAGGGCCACAAAATTTCATACACTGCCTAAATACCCTACACAGGCCACTGCCCAAGTTCCACCCCATTTGAAGTTCATTAGAGTTCATTAGATATACTTTTTCCTATTTACAACATAGAACATGCATGTGCAAAAATTGTGAACAAAAGTTGACATGCACAGATCCATATCATATCCATTGCATAGATCATTTTACTGTGGTTCCAGAACAACAAGATTTTCCTTTTTAGGATTTTTATTCGATTTTATATGATTTATCAAAGTTTCAGCCGAAATAAATCCATTTTAAACGAAATTTACTCAGATCCAGGGGCTATTGCATAATTAACCTATAGATCCGAGGGCCTAGACGTAAGATCTACAAGACTCGGTAAACAGGCGGGAGGACCGGCTTGGAAATAGGGGAAAACCCGGGGGCTAGCTCGCAAAAGCGCCCCCGGTCGTCTCCCTCCCCGCGCCAGGCGCGGTCGCGCGACGCGCGCGCGCGGCGCGCTCGCGCGCGCCGGCGAGCTCGGGCTCGCCGGAGCCGCGACGCGGGGGTCGAGGGGACGCGGGGCGGGGCGGCGCTCACCGTGGGCGTGAAGTGGACGGCGGAGGCGGCTCGGGTCGGCGGGGAACGGCGACGAACGGCGGCGGCGACTTGAAGCTCCCGGCGCGACGCGACGTCGAGCCGAGCTCGATCTCCTCGGGGGAGAGGAGTCCGACGACTAGATCTAGTGGAGTGAGGGCGGCGCGGAGCGGGGAGTGCGGTGGTGGGGTTGGTTTGGCTCGGGGAGGCCGGATGGCGGCGGCGCGAGCTCGGGTTCGAGCTCGCCGCCGGCTATGGCGGCCGCGGCGAAAAAGGGGCTCGGGGCGGGCGGAGAGAGGCAGAGGAGCGGGGCGTTAGGGTTTTGGGGCGCGGGGCTCCTCCCTTTTTAGAGGCCGGGGGTCGGGCAGCGCGGGCAGGGCGGAGAGGGCGCGGGCGGTGGCCGGACGGCCGCGGCGGTGACCGTCGGCCGCGTGGTCGCCGTCGTACGCGGGAGGACGACGCGCCGCGCGGCGCGGACCGCGTCCATGAGCCGCGAGCCGCTGACGGGTGGGGCCAGGACGCGAGACGGAGAGACGGGCGCAGTGGACCGGGTCTACGGGGCGAGGCCGAAACGGCGCGGGCCGGCCCAGTTTGGACGCCGCGGGCGGGAACCCGACAGGTGGGGCCCACCTGTCATAGAGAGAAGGAAAAAGGAAAATCCAAAAATGGAAAAATCTCCTTTGACTGCTGAGACACCTCTTTTCTATTTGCGTTTTTGGGCATCTTAGAGGCCGATTTAGGTGAAACTCAAAATACAAGGAGTGTTCAAAATTTTGTAAGCTACAACTTTGTTATAAACTTTGACCCCCAGTTCTATGGTCAAATTTGGTCTAAATTTGAATTTGAGTTGCTGCCTCAGGTTTGACCCGCAGGATGCCCCATCTTAGAAATTCTAAAAATCCCTTTTCTAGCCATTTACACCTCATGTGCCTTTTGGGAAAGTTGTGTAGAAT
Organism: Paspalum notatum; assembly: GCA_022530915.1. Classification (NCBI taxonomy): domain Eukaryota; kingdom Viridiplantae; phylum Streptophyta; class Magnoliopsida; order Poales; family Poaceae; genus Paspalum; species Paspalum notatum. The sequence continues at coordinate 37,272,026 of CM039685.1, forward strand.
TTTATGGTCTACATTTTGTTCAATGGGAGCATTTCTTGAAAGTGGCTGTAGGTTTGTACAAACTTGGGTTTTCAAAACCAGGCTGGTTTGGGTTGGTTATTTGGGCTGACAGAAAAAGGTTCAAAACACTAATTTGAATTTATCTTTTGCCCAAACTCAATTTGACAAAGTTGTTCATTAGATCTTTATCTACAACTTTGGTAATATGAGCTTCCCCCACAACCCAACAGAATTCAAACTACAAGCCTGACATTGTCCATGATTACCGAAAAAAAATCCCACATTATGACCAAATCCCTCTAACCCTGATTATGACATGATGCTTATGATGCATGATAGTGTACAATTTACTTAATTTAGGTACTTGAGATGCTGGAGCATCACATCTTCTGTGCAGGCCCCTGGAGGTTATGGTTAATTACGTATAGGTCCCGGATCTAGGGTTAATATGCATTATTTCGGTTTTGAACTTTGAAAAATCATATAAAATCACAGAAAAATCCAAAATGGACAAACTCAGTTGCGTTAGACTCCTCTTGAGTAGATGTACATGATTGGTGGGATGTGGAAGTGTAAAATGTCTGTTTTGCCCTTGGTTTGTTGCATGCATGATTAATAAGGATAAATGACAAAAGTGGGCCAAATGAACTCCAAATGGCATGAAACTTGGACAGTAGCTTTCTTAGGGTATTATAACACTATGTGAATTTTTGTAGCCCTAGCACTTGCGGTTTAATTACCCTTTTGCCATTATACATGTGTATGTGTATTTATTTAACCTAGGGAGGGGAGGCTACAAAGAATATGCTCAAATTGACTCTCTAGCATTTTTCATATACTTTAGGTAGTATGAGTGTCTCACCGGTAAAATATGAGCCCCTGCATGTATAATTTTGATGGTGATCTGAAAATAACAAATCTTGACTTGGGAAATTAGATAAATGGAAAAGATGGCTTTAGGGTGCTCCAAATATTCTATCACAAATTGTCGATGCTCTCTGTAGGTGTATTTAGCTCACTGTAAAATTTCAAGCTGTGCGTGTCGAGTTTTGATGCAGTTTCGAAAATGGCAAAATGTTGCATGTTAGATCAAAGAAAGGGTAAAAGTATACTAAATGGACCCAAAAGATAATAATAATTATGAAACTTGGACAAAAGTTATATCATGTTGGTTAGGACCTGTGTAGATTTTGGTAACCCTAGCTTGCACTGCAACATTACTGTTGTACCCCTATGTATGCATTTAATGCATTTTTGAAATAGGGAAATGTAGGCCATATAAAACCGGTCTGGAAAAATTCAGGGAAAATTTTACCACACTTAATTGGTCTAGTGCAGCCTATGAATAAGTCCCAAGTATTTTACTCACTGTTCACTATGTGATATGAAAATGACAAGTGATATGATGATTAAATCAATGAAGTAGGAAAATGCCATCCACTATGCTAGAAGAAATTCCACCAAAATTCCTATAGCTATACTGCCCTATGAGTATGTTTATCGATCACTTTTCTGCATATCCATGGAATGATTATTTATGCGTGTATGATCTCCAGGCGTCTCGTGTATTGCATCATGCATATTATTCATATAGCGACGCTTATTGCAGATACGTGATAAAGAAACAAGTGCACGAGTCTACATCAACCAACGGTGATCCAAAAGACCAACTAAGACCCATTCACGACCTGGAGGGCCCATCAGTCGTGTTTGGAAGGAGGAGTTGTCCAAGGGATCAAAGGGTTGCCTGGGCAAAGCGTCACAACCCGACAAACTAACAGTAGCTTAGTTTGTTCAAGTTGTCAACAACAAAGGTAGGCCCCTTAGGCATTTTCACCTATCTAGGGAGTCTCACCACCCTATACTTGTTTGTGCATTACGTTTAGGGATTTTATGAAACCCCACATGCATAAATCCTTGATGCCCAAAGTAGGAAGGATAAAACGAAGTCTATGCTTAGCCATGCTTAGACGGTAGAAGACGAGTGAAGGTATTCACTCGCGAGATGATAGGGCCCACAAATGTTTTTACAAAACCTTGGATCGAAAGGCAATCTGTTATGACTTGATGATAAGTTGAGACCGGGCGGAGATATGGTTTGATATGATGAGATTTGTGATAATGTGTTGGTGGACTCCGTCCGAGTCGATTAAGGCCCGTCCGCTGTTCGCCTGCTGATTGGCATAACATTGCTAGAGTGCTTATCCGGTATATGGGGCCGGTGAAACCTTACTTGTGCCATCCAAAGAACAGAGACACGTTCCTACCCACTGTTTGCGAGGAAGGTGGTCCGGGGGAGCTTGGTACTCATGACGGGGAGACCGGGATGCCGGCAGGCTCGTCATGGGGGCATAACCCGGAGGTCAGGCGGGAGTGAATCGAACTTGGGATGGGACAAGTGGAGGCGGGGGACCATATGTGGGAAAGCCGTCGTGTCAGTAAGCATATGGGCCCCTGGCATTTTTAGTTATTCCCGGGAATTAAAAATCGATTCGAATCGCTGATGCTCACCAGGTGTGAGAATGCCAAATATCGCTGACGGGCAACGTAGTAACGACTTAAATACTTTATGCTTATATCCATGTTTTATATACAACATGCTTGGATAAGTATGATCCGTCCGACTATTCATAGTGCTGCCCATCCACTGAGAGGAGGTGGATGGATTTGGGAGATGCTTCGAAGTCGAGGGAGAGATGACCCGACGTATAGGGGCATCGCTCCTGAGACGGCTACTCCCAAGAGTTCGATGGGGGCTCTATGAATCTTGGGACGGGGCTTGCGTTCATGTTTTATTTTTTTCTGCAAGTTTTCCCCCTATGATATTGTTGACAATCATAACTAAGGGGTAGCAGCTGTCAAATCCTGCTATCTTATGATAACATGTTTTAAATAAACAATCAATGGCTAAGGACCCACTTCTAGTAAGCTTATGCGGGTTAGAAGTCAGTCCACCAAAAAGCCTTGCATAATCTCAAATGTGTCGGGCTGAAACCGCCCACGGGTAAGTCCTACGAGTTCCCCACGAACTCACCGTTTGTTGTTGATATTTTTCTTTTAGGTGCATATCAGATTATGATCAAGGATGATTACGGTGGGCTCGAGGTCATACTTGATGTTTACTTTCCGCTGCACGTTACATCTTTGTAACGATATGTATTCCGCTGCGAGGTTTATTTTGAAGTTCTTTTTCACTACCTTGTACTCCTTTTGAGCAAAAGTAATTGTAATCAATCAAATTATGTTTGTATGAAATGGTGGGTTGTTGTAATTGTTGTGGCTTTTCCGAGAGCTTAACGTGTGTGATGTCGGCATCCCTGGGAGATGGTTTCATCGAGTGCCCTTCTGGGTAGCTCGACGGACTACCGAGTTTAGTTCGGACTAAGTGCACTGTGGGCCAGTGGTGGCAGGTGTACTTAGCCCGTATTAAATCGGCGGTTCCGCCACATGCTTCACCTACCTCCCTTCTTCTTTCAGTCTTTGGCCTCCCTGGCAACTTGACATAGGTAGGTGCCTTTGGCCTTGGCATGTCTGATATTGGCCAATTACCTGGACCCTCAACAGGCAGTAAGACATGGTCATAAGTCTTCATATATTCTGATATGGTGAAGCAGAGGGCTATGAAATCATCTAGTACCCCAGAAGACTTGTAAATGCAACTTATTGCATGGCAACAAGGCAAGCCTGAGAGTTGCCAATACCTACATGTGCACGTTCTTTCTGCCAAATTCACAATGTACCTCCTGTACTCATTTTCTTGTACCTCAAATCATTCTTTTCCATTCCATAGGACATCACACTTGGAAGACCTCTGAATGTTGATCTTAAGCTTCTTAAAAATGTTTGGACAGATTGTCCCAACCCACCTCTCTGACCTGGCTCTGTTCTCTTGTATCCTCACCATGACCTTTTTTCTAATAGCCTCATGCATTGAAATAACTGGATAGAACCTTGCATCCATGATTGAGTTATTGAAACTCTCGCACATGTTGTTGTCAACTGAGTCACAGTTGGAGCCAAGCTTGAAGAATGCCCTGCTCCAATGTTCAGGTGAGGTTTTCATCATGTCTTGAGCACCTTCAGGAGTTTCTTGAGCAAGTACTGTCCTGTGGTAGTTGAAAAGCTCTCTGCATGGTGACTTTGCACAACACCACCACTTCTTTTGTAGTTCCTTGTCAGTGTGCTTCTTTCTCCAGTTTGCATATATATGTCTAGCACACATTTGGTGCTCTGCATTTGGAATGAGCTCACCCACTGCTTTCAACAAACCCTATACAAGGCAAGAACATAATATCAGTTAAATACTATGAAGAGATAACTGTGCAGTAAAGTCAAGTTTCTTTACCATACCTTCTGTTGGTCAGAAATAATCACCCATTCTTGGCCTCCATTGTTGATGTTGAGGTCTTTTTGCAGCAGGCCTAGGAACCAGTACCAAGAATCATAAGTTTCTGTTGCAACTGTAGCCCAGGCAATTGGGTACATTTGGTTGTTAGCATCCCTCCCTATGGCACACAGCAGATTACCATTTGTAGCTCCCTTGAACCAACACCCATCAAGCCCAATAACCATCCTGCAACCAGACAGGAAGCCTTTTTTGTAAGCATCAAAACAAACATACATCCTCTCAAACACTTTTTCTTCAAATTCAGGGTCCAAGCAAACAACAACTGTGCTGCCTGGATTGCTCCTTAGTAGCTCCATCTGGTAGTCATAGACTCTACTATATTCACCTTGCATGCTGTCCAAAGCTGCCTTAAGGACTAAAGACTTTGCTCTCTTGTACTTGGATATAGAAACATCAGCACACATGTCTCTAAGCATAGCCTTCTTTATTAGTTCCACTTTCCAGGTTGGATTATCCTTGATCTCATTGTAGTACTGCTTGGCTATTCTGTTGGAAGTGACCAATTTATTATCCCTACTAGGTGGGCAGGTATGAACATCAACAAATGTGACTATTTTAAACCATTCAGACCTGCTTGTCTTCGACCCATATATCAGCCATTTACACCCTTTCCAAGAACAAGTGGCTCTCACTCTGTTAGCCTCATCCTTCACAAAGACAAGATGCCTAGAGGTTTTCAGCCCATACTTGACAAGTGCTTTTTTGAACTGGCTATTTCCTCTGAATGCCATCTCTAGAGAGAAAATAGGGACTGCAACTTTCTTGTCAAATCTATTCTCTAGACTCTTCCACCTCTCTGTCTCACCATCACTGTCATCCTCATATGAGTAATCATCACTTGAGTCCATATATGGATTGCCAAGATCTTCAAGGTTAGGTTCCTCACATACCAGTTCATCTACTGCCTTCTCCTTAATTTCACTAGCATGCAGCCCCAACTTTTTGGCCTTCCTGCCCCTCTTAACCTCCTTAGCAAACTTCCTTAATTGTTCTGCTTCTTCATCCTCAGCAGAGCTAAACTCATCTGGAGGCAGATGATATTCTTCATCAGATGTTTCTTTATCATCACCATCCCATTCCAATTATGTTTCTTGCTTATCTTCTGTTTCTGACTTCACAGGGGATCTGTAAAATTCCATGAATGATCTGTAATCCTTGTCTTCTGTCTTGTTTTTCCTTGGAGTCTGAAATGCTTCATCAACAGATGCATTGGCACTCACATTACCCTGCCCTGTAGTGCTCTCTACAACAGCATCCTCCACATATACATCTGCTATACCACCATCAGTAACATGCTGAGACATGGCTTGGCATGATGCATCATCTGTCAACAACAATAGCCCCTCTGCCAAACTCTTCCGAGGCCTTAACCAGTGCATACGCATCATACTACTCGTTGTCATGTGGTCTGCTAGGTGCCCCTTAATCTCAGGCAAGGATACCTTGTCCAGCTCTACATAGCACACAACTGATTGTCCTCCAAGGTATTTCAACTGGCCATCTGAGTGGACAAACCCGCCTCTGAAATGGAACCTAGCCTCAATATAATCCATTTGGTCCATCCTGCGATCCACAACAAAAAAAACCATTCGCAAAAAAGTTAAAAGAACCCACATTTATGCATAAAAATGAATCAGATTGCATCTTCATGTGGCCTAATCACTCAAGAAAAAACTACTGCTTCAAAACCTAGGACCCAATGGACTCCCTATAACTGCTCTGCATCTACAGTTGTGATAATCGAAAGACATCCATCCAGAATCGGCAACCAAGATCATCTCAAATCCAAGCGATTATACATGATCATCCACCAGACAAAACCCCAACAAAACCCCACCGTAACCCCAGCCACCCGTCCTAAATCTCAATCACATGGCCTATTTACATGTGTAGGCGCGAACTCACCTCGACCTCCGCCTTCAAACTGCTCGGCCACATATGCTTTAGGTCATCTGATCGTCGTCGTAGTCGCCGGGGAGAGAAGAAAATGCAGCGGCCAGACGAAGGGATTGGGCGGAGGAGGCAACGAGGAAGGCAAGGGGCCGGACCGGGCGAGGGAGCAGGGGCCAGCTTATTAACCCGCCGAACCGGGCTGACAGGTGGGGCTGGGTGATATGGCGCCCAAGGCTGTCCACGCTGGACGTCCACATGTGCAAAACAGCCTAGGAAAACAGCTCAAGGAGGGTTTTGAATGGTTTCTGAAATTTTAAGGTGTAGGTTAACCGGTTTTAGATGTGGAGGGTTAAGTAGACGAGTGTTGATAAGTCAGGGGTCATGTAGACTTTTTCCTTAAATTAAAAGGTGGGAAATTATAAAGTTGTAGCAACACTTCTTTAAAAATCGTAACTTTTCCTCATGGGCTCCTGTGGAGATAAATTATACGTATAACTTACAGATTACGACAAGATCTATAACTTTATAGTTCAGCACGTTTTCTTTTCAAGAAGTTTTGGTACCAAAATAATTGATGGAATGTTCAAATCCGTATTTGTAGATTATTTTGATATTAAAAACATTTTCAAATGTAAAATAATGAATTACAAAATTATAAGCTGTGAAAAAATAATTTAAATTTTATTTATATCCAAGTATGTATGGAAAGCTATTATGTTTTAAATTAGGAATTTAAATTCCAAAGTTGAGCGTATCTAGGAAAAAGAATGACAGGACGCACCATATTTGGGCCTACACTTCGGCTATCCTAGGCCCTTTGAGCTTAGCTCAGGCCCATCTTTTTCGAGCTTCATTCTCTCGAGGAACATTGCACCTTGGCATGTTAGCTAGGGATGTTGTCGATCCTCAAAAGAAAAAAAACGTAGATCCTCAAAAAAAAAAAACTAGGGATGTTGTCTCTAATGCCCTCCACAATTGTTGTAGTCAAGCTATTAGGGATAGATTTTTTTTAGTCTTTAAAGAGAAACTTTGACTATTTATCTCTTCTAAAACAAATACAAAATTTTTAGGACACTAAAGTATATTTGAATATAAATCTAGGTACATATCATGCACGCATTAGGAATATATGGATTTGAATGAATTATTAGTCAAATATTGACTCTGTAAAAAATCTATATGCCTTATTTGATGAGACATAGGGAGTAGTGTAGATAGAATATATGTATGGTGGATAAGTGGAGCATGCCATAGCCTCATAGGCGAGGCTGGCATCGTCTCCTAGATCTTATATGTACTTGTTGAAGCCTGTTGGTCGATTTCGTTTACAAACAATTCAAAATGATAACTTAAATAAATACCAGGCAAGACTATAAGCAATAAGCAATTGATATGTTGCATGTGGGAGTCGTATGCCTACGGGTGCCCTATGATGACTTATTGATCATCCTGACAAATGGACCGAGTGGTTCTACTTGTCGCCCAAGGCATTCGGAGGCGTGGCGAGCAAGAAGATCCACCCTGTATTCTCGGAATGTAATCTTACGAACTTATCGGCAGGCAATCTCTGGAAATGCGCCTTGTAACCCTAGCTCCTTAGCCATGGGAGCTAGAGCCATGGGATAACTCTCTCAACTCTCTAGATATACTATCCACAAACCGCTGTACAGGACGTAGGCTTTTACACGATTTAGCGGTCCGAACATGCCTAAATCGTCGTCCCTTACTTGTTGTACACCATTAGCAATCTTCTCATCACCCCCTCTGATCTCAAAACCTATGCAGGATCAACCCTGTGGTGGGCTGCCGGTACTGAACATCAATATTGTATTTACGGATAGAAATGGCACATGTTCCATATTTTGGTTCAGAGTGGCTTAGTTACGAGGTTTTAGATAAATCAATTTTTATTATGTCGTGACATTCTCTAAAAAAAACATCTACCTAAAAAAGGTGAATATTACTATGTTTTATGGATGAATTGTACAAACATAAAATTAGATTCACATTTTTTGGGGGACGGAGGTAATAATGGCTAAAAACTCTAGAGAGACTTTGTTGGTATTAGGTTGACTCGTGTAGCTTGTAAAATGCATTTCTCCATATATATATATATATGCTTTGCACGTTCTCTCTTATATGCACATTCACACTCTGCAAACTGTCTAATTGGCTATCCAAAATGCATGTAAACATCAATATGTGCGTTATAATGTACTACGCTCACCGCGGTGCGATGTGTAAGCAGAAGACAACGTATAAATACCATCACAGTTTGCGAGGAAGGCATACATTGAGAATCTTTCGGCTAGGAAAAAAGTTATAAGTGCAAAATGGCATATATTTCTTTTGTTTTAAATTATAGTCCATTTTGGACAGACTTATTGAATTTTTCATAAATATGTTCTGTTTATACATCTATTCGAATATGAATGGTTGGAGAGTGGATGGTAATTTGGAACGGAACGAGCACGTACTCCGTACGCGTCGTGGCTGGAGTTATAGTACGTGCAGCCAATGTATGCAAATTATGTACACGGCGCAGCCACCGTGACAATGTCCTTATCCAGCTGCACACGACACGGCTTCCAAGTTTCACAAGCCGTCTACAACACCCAAACCCGGCCGATTTGGAGACATCTTCCATAAACAGCAATGGTACATATAAAAATTCAGCAAACCAGAGGACCGCGCCCGGAAAAGCGCCCTTCCGCTTGCTCAGGGACCGAAAAAGAAATATCCGAGGGGGAGAGAGGGAAAAAAAAAAAAAAAAACTCGCCCTTGTCTCTTCTCCCTGTCCTGCCCTCCTCCGCCTCCCAACCCTCGACCTCGACGCAGGCGGCGGCGGCGGCGGTTGCGGCACGGCGCAGCGAGATGAAGCTTTCCATCAAGACGCTGAAGGGCTCCAGCTTCCAGATCGAAGTGCAGCCCGCTGACAAGGTTGGTTATAGCTGCTGTATCGGCCGGGGGCTGCTTCGCGAGATTTGACTGCGGGGTTAGGTTAGATTGTGTCTAGGGTTTCGCGAGTTCCCGTGCGGAGGCTATGTGGGTGCTGGAAGCCGCGAGCGATTTGGCGTGGATCCAATCTGTTGCTGCTGGTTGGGTTCCGGCGGCAATCTGTTGCTGCTGGCTGGGTTCCGGCGTTTCGAGTGGAATAGGCGGAACAGAGAGCTGTGCTTGGGTTTGGGTTCCTTGTAGGTGGTGTTTTTGGTGGATACACGAGTCAGATGGCACGGCGAAGTTATCAGGCCTTAATCCATTGGCTGCCTCTCTTTCTAGATGGTAGATGGAGCGCAGGGGGTTGCAGTCGGTCCATTGCTCTTGTCTTGAATTTCTGCAGGCTGTGTGTTTGATCGAAATATGCAAGGCAACGTAATACCTTGCGCGCAAGTGCATTAATTAGTTGGTGTCGATTTCAGTTTGCGCTCAGGAGCCGATCTCGACCCATCGATGCTAGATCTTGTCAGTATGTGCTGTTTGGGACAGTTTATTTCTAGGCAGCTTTAGAATGTAAAATGCTCGATTTCACGTATCTGGCAATGTGGTCGGATTTCACCAGCGGATCGAATCTAATAGGTGCATGAGTTGGCTTCCATAAAAAAACCTTCAAAATCTGCCAGTTTTTTTATTATTACACTTCTGTTGTTTATGTTATCTATCGTAATATAAGGATGTAGATAGCACAATCTTTGATTGTATCAGCACCCCTTTTCTGCTTTCAGTTTCTATCTAGATAAGAAGCTGGTTGTGCTGTATTCCTGCTACTGACATAAGTTGTTCAAAACAGGTTATTGATGTGAAGAGGATTATTGAGAGTACACAAGGGCAAAATGTCTACCCAGCAGACCAACAAGTGCTCATACACCAGGGAAAGGTGCTTAAAGATGATTCCACACTGGAGGAAAACCAAGTTCTTGAAAATAATTTCCTCGTTATAATGCTTAGACAGGTATGCTAGTTGTTTGATATTATGGTTGATACACAACAAAATCATGGGTAGCATCTCAGTGCATTTGATGAGAAGTTTATTGTTAAGATATGAATATTGTTAAATGTCAGAGTGCACTGAATTGATTTGAAAGAATATATGTGCTTCATTTTCTGTGACGGTACAAGACTATCATTTTTTTCTTCTGCTTTTGATAAGACAAGCTGGCTACTGTGAATTTACCAATCGGGAGTGTCTATAGTTGCTTCAGAAATAATTGTATTTCTTATCACAATAAAGCTGCTTTTATTTCATTTCTGACTATAACCTTTCAGAACAAGGGATCATCAAGTGCAGCACCAGCTAAGGCCACCGCAAATCAAGTGAGATGTTCGAATAGTTTTGTTTGTCTCGATATACTAGTTACTTTTGACATTTTGCTTGTCCCTAAAATACACAATTTTTCATTAACCATGTCATGGTTAGGAAACGGTGCATTTTTTTATTATTACAAAGAATACCTTTTTCATATATTATCACTTTGGACTTGGATAAAGCCCTAAACTCTGACACGGTTTTAGTTTATTTATTAATTATTAATATAGGCAAAGTAAAGAATAAATGAGCTCTGTTGAATAACCAGCTTTCTGACTATTTCATTCAGCTAAAGGTCTCCATAGCTATAGTTCTAAGCCTACCAAAATGGTTCAATTATTATACAATGGAAAAGTTCTTAGCTAACGATTCACTATACTTTTGCTATCAGTCGAAGTTTCTTTTTTTCCTATAATAGATCCATCCATATCACAGCACTGTAAAGTTTCATGATGGCAATATCCAAATGTATAACATACAAGGCTTCTTGGATCATTTTGCTCAGACATTAACATCACTTACTTTTGCAGGCACCTCCAACTCAGACAGTTCCAGCTACTCCTTCACCTCAAACGGCAGCAACCCCAGCTTCACCAGCACCCACGTGAGCTTCGCAATCATTTTTTGCAAACCTTGATTTGAAGGGTTGACAATATAAGTCCTTTTCGTTTGTTGTAGGGCAGATAATAAATGCAATTACTGTTTTCAAATGTCAGTTCTATATTTGTATTGGATTATAACACAACATAACAGAAAGGAAATTGTGCATAGCAGTGTAGCCCTTTGAGCCTTTGACATTGTGGTTATTGTGCTGTGAGATTTGAAAATTGTCACATGTCAGGCTCTACTGTTTGGAAGTTTATCACTATTCGCTTTGTTTAGATCCTTTGTTAACTTGAGCCAGTGCATAATTTCTTGGGTATAATTTCCTTTCATTTTATACTGCCAATAGCCATTGCCATCTAACTCTTTCTTGCGTTTTTCTGAATTAGTGTACCTGTCAGTGCACCGGCTCCAACTGCCACAGCCTCCCCAGCTCCTGCTGTTGCTGTATCGTGAGTTCCTGATTTTCCTTCCATCTTAGATAATTAACTAATAACCTTGTAATGAACATATTTCTTGTTTGATGATGCATTGATATTTCCAAGTAAGAATAGCTGGTAAAAGTTGCTAACCATCTTCTCCTTTTACGTTCACTTGAACAGCACTGAGGCAGACACTTATGGTCAGGCTGCCTCAAACCTTGTTGCTGGCAGCAACTTAGAGGGAACAATTCAATCAATTCTTGAGATGGGTGGTGGGACATGGAACAGAGACACTGTGCTACGTGCTCTACGTGCTGCATTTAACAATCCAGAGCGGGCTGTTGAGTACTTGTACTCTGTAAGAATAATTCTTCATCTTCCCTTGCTACATTCCAGGTTTTGATGAGCTATGCGCAGACACCTGTAGCTAGTGAAAGCTGCGTCTTGCTTAAAGTAGACTGAAACTGTACATTTGTTTAAGTTGAATCTTTTGTATCTCTAAAACATGATGACACAGTTTTGTTCTACATATGTTCTGTGGCACACTAATGTTCATCTTCTGTTTAGGGTATTCCTGAGCAGATGGAGGTTCCTGTACCACCTCCAAGTTCCCAGCCAGCCAATCCTGTCCAGGCGGCACAACCAGCTCAAGCTGCAGTTCCTTCATCTGGACCAAATGCTAACCCTCTGGACCTCTTTCCTCAAGTAACTCCCCTCATTTGTGTGCATGAACGCTCATGCTTTGCAGCTAGTTGAATTTGGTTTTGATGTTTGCCTTTGTCTAAATTGTAGGCCCTTCCAAATGCTTCCGCTAATACTGGTGCAGGAAACCTTGATGTTTTACGCAATAACGCGCAGTTCCAAAACCTGCTTGGTTTGGTGCAGGCTAACCCACAGATCTTACAGGTTTGTTCCCATGCTCTGTTGCTCACCTTCCCCGTGAACATTCTACCTCATTTGTAATCCATTGACTCGCAATTCAATAATTCACTATTGTGCAGCCCTTGCTTCAAGAATTGGGAAAACAAAATCCCCAGGTTATGCAGCTGATCCAAGAAAACCAAGCAGAGTTCATGCGCTTGATCAATGAACCTCTGGAGGGAGATGAAGAGAATGAGATGTTCGCACTTCTTTCTCGTGCTACCTGCATTTTTTTCTTATGCTGCCTACATCGTTTGATGTTCTTGTACTTCCTGAACCAGGAATATGCTGGACCAGATTGCAGATGCAGCTGAGACCATTGCGGTCACTCCAGAGGAGAATGAAGCTATACTTCGTGTAAGTCGATGGATCTTGAGAAGTTTCTGCACATTGGCTTGCACCGGCATGCATTAGACTCACCGCTGTGGTTTTCATAATCATTTTACCCTACTACATTATAACTTTCATCGCATTCCCCATGTGCAGCTTGAAGGGATGGGCTTTGACAGGGCACTTGTCCTGGAAGTATTCTTTGCCTGCAACAAGAACGAGCAGCTGGCCGCCAACTACCTCTTGGACCACATGCACGAGTTTGACAATGACGACGGGCTTGGCGGAGGGCCAGCGCTATGAGGAAGCAGAACAGCTCTAATCTCTGCCATGCGAAGGCTGTAGGGCAGAACTAGGAAAACGTTTTTTTGGATTTGTCTCGTCTGTTCGCTCGCTCGTCTTATTCGTTTGTTTGGCTTTGCTATTTAGTATATAACTCTAGATTACCATTGCAAACAGACTTTATAACCGGATATAAAGTTCATGAGACTCTTACAAAAAAATGGTCATGAGAGAGCTTACTGTATCTACATTTTTCTTAGCTTTTACTATGTGGCTTACGCTTCTGACGAGTTAATGGATTTCTTAGTGCAAACAAGGATGAGGACCTGAGTACGGTCTGTGGAGTTGAACTTGCTCGCATACGACTCTGCATGTTGCATTACATCGCATTCCAGCAGCAAGTACTTCCCCCATTAAAAATGTTAAGCAAGCAAATGCTTCGAAGTGCCTATCATTCAATATACCACAAACACGTCCAAATTCCAAACAGAACCAGCACGGCATATAATATTCAAGCGTTGGTTGAAACATTAAACACCTTAAGGCATTTTAAAGCCGGTGTAGTGGTGCTACTAGCATAGTCCAGGCAAATCCGCAAAGGTGTTCAAGAATCAAGCTTTAGCAGTCATCCAAAATACGACGGCATATACTGTCCACGTCCAGTGAGCTGATTGCTCATCCATGCGACTCGCAGAATCGCTGCCACTGAGCCCAGCAAGCATCCAAACAATTAGCTAAGATATATACAAGAATGAAAAATGTGCTCAGCACGTTCTAAAAAAGGGTGTACGGTCAGTCATCATCGGAAATATATATTATGTCAGGGGCAATGCCTAGATCAGTAGGGGCTGGATCTGATCGCTGAGACTGGTCTCCAGTGGCTGGAGTCACCACTGCCTTGTCAGCAGCACTAAGAACAATATTGTCTAGGCATAGAGATGGTGACCCGGACTTTTGCATTGATTCATCTTTACATGGTGCCATCTTGATTCTGTGGTTCCTGATTGAGGCATTTTTCCCAGAGTTGACAAATGGTGCAGGGTCAATCTTCTTTGATCGTGAATAAGTCAGAATTCTTGCTCTTTCTCTTTCTCTTCTTCTTCGCTCTGTTCTTTTGTTTACAAGGGGCTCAGTTGATCCGCTTGACCTGTCTGATTCATAGTAGTCCAGCCACGGAATCACCACAGCATACTCCTTTTCCCTTGCAGGCTTCCTTTTGCGTTTTCCCTTTCGCTGCTTCTCTGATGCAACAAAGATTGGCGCCTTCAGTTCAATTCTGGGGGCATCCGGTAGAACAATGGTTTTCCGAATGTCCTCATGCTCACGCTGCCTGTGTGCCTTCTTTGAGAAGCTCCTGTCCAGTAAATTCTCATTGCCGCAGCCCATTAAAGGGGAATGTTCTTTCTTCACCGGTGCAAGCAAGCCTTCATTCAGTCTTTTCTGAGGGTAAGCTGGCTGAGAACAGGCCTTCTGAGTGATCTGGGGCTCATACCGCTCTCCTGCTTTCTTTAAGATATCACATCCTGGTGATTTTGCATCAGTGCGGCCCTGTGCTGTGGAAAGATTGTCCTTTTCTGTAGTAACCAATACATGCTCCAGTTTTGGCATTCCTAAGGATGCAGAAGGTACAACATTGGTTTTCTGGAAATCATCAGGTTTATGTTGCTTACCAGCTTTCTTTGAGGTATCATTTCCCAATGGTTTCGCATCATTGTAGGCCTCCACAGACAGAACCTCTTGCCTCTCTGTTGCAACCAATCCACTCTTCTGATTTGATTTTCCTTGGTGCGCAGCAGGCAGGCCAGTGGGTTTTTGAACATCCACAGGTTCATGGCGCTTGCCTGCCTTCTTTGGTGTGCTACTTGATGACTGTGCAGCGGTGCGACCAATTAGAGAGAAAAGGTCATTCTCTGCTGCAGCCAAGTCTTCCTTCCCGTTCAATGGAGATTCAACAGGCAAAACACTTGTTTCATGATCAATTACTGGCATGTGCCTCTTCCTTGCCTTCTTTGAGAAGCTGCTTCCTAGAGGTTTTCCATTTCTGCCACTCGCGTTCAACGGAGATTCAATAGGCAAAACACTTGTTTCATGATCAATTTCTGGCATGCGTCTCTTGTTTGCCTTCTTTGAGGAGCTGCTTCCTAGAGGTTTCCCATTTCTGCCACTCGCTAGACAGAGATGCTTGTCGCCAGCATTTAGTTTTGTGGCTTTAATATTCCCCTGCAGCGCAGATGGACTGGCTTCTTGAATGGCTCCTTTTGACTTGGACATTTCTGATGAGAATGTCAGAAGCAACAGATTACCTGGAGAGTATATCGTGTGAGGATATGGTAACATGGTCTTACTAAAATAATAAGGATCAAATGCCCTCGTGCAGTGATGGTAGGATTAACATGGTTCACAAAGCAACATAATATTAAGCAATAAATTCTTCTGTCAAGCTTTTGTTATGGTCTACTTGGGCGAAATGAGCATGAACCCCTCATGAAATAATTTATCACGGTATAAAACTTTAGTTGTGTGAAGAATTAAAACACCATGTACTGATGTGCCTAGTGTTAGATAATGTAAATAGTGGCCCATTGGGCCTGGCTCTCTTTGTCCGGGCTTGGCTGTGGTGGCGTCTGCCTTGTTGGCCAAGCCTGCCGCCCGCCGGTTTGGTTAGAATTGGGGTCGGCGCCTAGGGTCTGGTCAACCCCTTATCCTAATCAATAAATCTTCCCGAGCCATACCTTCTTTCACCTAGCTTATTGTACGTGTATTAACTGTATTACTGTATTTAGACAAGCATGTGCAGCAGGAGCCATATTTGGCTTCCACAACCTTTATTGCATGTCAGTGTTTGCAAATAAATGCATATTGCATATTAAGAAGTTAGGCATATACCTCTTTGAGATGGTGCGTCTAAGTCCAACATCGTTTTTTTGTAATGACCACAACAGCCATTCTTGTGGCTGCAGAAATAACACAATCAGTAACACAGCTCTTTGCATCCAAAGATGGAAACATTTGCTGCAAGCTAATATCATCTGGAATACTCTAATGGCAATAACCAAATCTATTGACTCTATTCCAAATAGCAAGGCAGTGGAATGCACATTTAGCGATCAGTTTAAGGGTGAACTTATAGAACAAACACCACCAAGTTTTGAAGGCATCGGACAATTATTTGCAAGTGACTTCTTGTATGATGATTTTTTTTAACAAGACTCAAATGATCTGATCTCCAAATTTTATTGTGTTCATCGTACAACAGCTACTCTATCCAAATACAATAGGTTTTTGTTTGACACTCTTACTTGTGCCAGTGACATAGCATGTTCCCACAGGATGCACTGATGCCATCGTTCTCAATGCAGCAGGCATCAGACGGAGGACCCATGTTTATGGCTCTTGGAATTGTATCTCCACAAGATTCACACTGAAAAAGGAGTACTTGAGCATGCTAGATTATCATAACAGTACTGACAAAAAGAAACTTTGCAACAAAAAGAGACAACATAATGAACAGATTTCAGAAGTACCTTCCACAGGACACCCTTGAAGCTGCGGGGCTCTTCGGGGCTGAAATCATGGCGGGTGGTGATATAGTACCCACCATCTGGTCTCTGAAGCACGAGAATAAAATCACCAACAGAGCATAACAGCTTTTATAGGTTTTCAGACAGGAAAGACTAACCTGGTGATCCTTTACGGAGCATGAGTTAATAGCATCCATCCAAGCACGGAAAAGAGGGCCATGCTGGCTGTTAGCATGATTAACAAAAAAAATCTTAAGCAGCCAGAACACATGGTAGATCTGAATACAATTTAAGTACACAACTCTTATATAGTTTATAAAGAGGTTACCGATCCCTCCGGTCACGCTTCACGAATATGATTGCATGAATCATTTCATGCAGCAATGCATTCTTCAGGTCAGTACATGAATGATACTTCAGAACCGGTTCGGAGAGGGTTATGGTGTTGTGTGGTTTTGAAAAGGTGCAAGATCCAAAAGAACTGCATACACGACCAAACCAGTGTTTCTACAAGATTCAGAATTCAAAAGTGCTGATAGCTAGACAATAAATCAGGGGATGTTAATGTTTGGATATGAACTTCCAAGTATGATCTTTTACAGGCAAGTATTCACTGATACTTATCCCTTACTATCTCATTCCCAGATCAAGTCATTAAGCAGTCAACCATTCAAAGTATCACCAAAGTTCCTATTTTAGTTTTTGAGGCAATATTCAATTTAACATACCGAGCTTTTAAAACCAGTCCAGTTTCAAGGTATTGCCAAAATTTGAGAGTCAGATACATATGCAAAGTACCTACTACCTAGTAAAACCAGCTAACCAAACTACGCCAGTTTGCAGAAGAGTCTGGTCACTCCGTCACTGAGCAGAAAAACTTTTTCTGCGGTGCTCTTTATGAGAACTGCTCTGGTACAAAAAATTAGCACGAATCCTAAAGCACATTAATCAATTGCTTTGATTTTATTGGTAGCCCAACCTTCCTAGACTTAGCCCATCCAAGCAAGATGCTATCAAAAGAAAAACAAAAGATTGAATCAAGATGCAGACGCATGTGTTTCCTACTTTCCTCTCCGTTGTGTCACCGCGAACTGGCAGCTGCTTAAACTTCATCGAATTGTTTAAAAGATGTGTGCCAGCAGCCCGGCACTCAGTTGATATGTACGATTAGTTTCCTAACACTCATTCTAATTAAAAGCCAAAGCGATGTGATAAAAGCGGAGTCAGAATCATACAAACAGAAACCACACCCATGGCTAGGAACTATCAAGTGGGGTCATGATCTGAAGAATATAGCAATGAGCAATTTCATGGGTGTGGGCCATGAGGACATGGGAAAGCCGAAATTGTCAAGGGTGATACGTGCAATTTGCTCTAAAATAAACATATCGTTCGCTTTGATGAACTTTGGGGGTTTTTTTTTCACAGAGGTAATGAGGTATCACAAATTCATGAGTATCTAGCACAAGCAGAGAAGATTACCGAGGTAGGAGTAAGACAGTAAAAACCTCGAACCCAAAAGGAATGGAGTCTTTTCCCAACATTAGTATGATCTCCTCGGAGCCAACAAGGTATCATCAACAAAAATAATGCAATATGGATACTGTAACTACCAGGCTACCAGCACACTCCATATTATAATACTCATACAGTAAAGATTCAACGAACGGAGAGGAAAGGGAAAGGAATCTCCATGATCAAAGGGACCACGGTAGCACCCAGACGCGCCCAAATTTCCCCAGCCCAGGCCAAAAGATTTACATCCAAGAAACCCCTCTTTAAAATAGCCCAAAAAGAAACACCCCCCACAAAATGCAGCACAGGAGCAGGCTAGGCCGCAAAAGCCGGACGCCGTAACGGCGCCAAAGGCGGTGGCTTTGAACACGCGAACCAGCACCCGAGGAGCCGCAGGTAAGTGGTTGTAGCCAAAAGAACGGGAGAAAACCCCAACCTGCTGCCGAGCGGGGAGCCCCACCGGACGGAGAAGCCGGCGTCGGCGAGCGCGCCCCGGAAGTAGAGGCCGTCGTAGTGTTTGAACAGGTCCTGCACGTCCGGGTTCGGGTCCACGAGGTCCGCCGCCTCCACCGCATCCCCCATGGTACCCCCGGCCGACCGCCGACCGATCAACCAGCACCGCCCCCCTCGCTTGAACGTACCCACCCGCACCTCCGACAAGACTAGGCTCCGCTCTTCCCCCCTCGCCTCGCCTCTCTTCGGCACCGGAGTTGCGGATGGCACCAATGGGATCAGTAGACGGCGTGGGTGTCGGGAGGGTTTGAGCTTCGAGTATGTGATGATGAGTAGGCACTAGACAGTAGGCTGCTAGGTGCATGCAGATGGCAAGGGGAAGCGAGTCGCCCAAGTCGTGACGCTGACATAAGGGTCCCACCGGCGTTGAGCCCCTTTCTGCCTTTCATTTCGAGCAGTACTACTTTCTGGAGTGGGAGAGCAGTACTACCGCTTTAGCCATGGCTGTTTATTTTCAGAATGTAGAACAAGTTCTGATAAAAAGAGAACTTTTTGAGGGTTTTTGGAAACTGTTTTAGGTTGGTTAGCATGTGTTTTGAGAATTCATTGTTCTGGCTAAAAACCAAAAACGAGATTTACTGACACTATCTTTATACATATCAGTAATTCATCCAAATGTAAGGGCACTAGAAATTACCCTCTAATCTCTCATCTCTAATTCAAAATAAGCTTCGAAAAATTTGTTTGTGTGAAGTGTGCAAAATGAGCTCAACAAAGATCCGTTTGAATCACCCAAATGCTCCGAGAAATTTCCCTCTCAAATCTTTCTCCAAATATTCTTGTTAATCCCTTCTCCAAATCTCTTTCAAAATTCAAATTTCAAATCCAATGCAAAAATCAGAAAAAGAAAAGCCTTCTCTTTTCTCATGGGCCGAAAATCCCTTTTCCCTCCCTTCTCCCTTTCCTTTCGGCCCAGCCCAACACCCCTCCTCCTTTTCCCCCTCTTCCCCGCGTGGGCCGTGCCCAGGCCCACTCCCCTCTCCCTCTCTCGGCCTGCAAGGCCCGCCCGCTTACCCCCCCCCCCCCCGTCCCCTACCTCCAACCGCTCGGGGCGACGCGTGCGCGCGCGCGCCGTCGCCCGCCGAGCCGTCCCCCACCTCTACGTCGTCCTAGCTCACGGCCTTGCACGCGCCTAGGCGCCATCATCGCCTGGCCGCGGCGCGCAGGCCGCCGCCGCCCAGGAGCGCCCGGCCCCCGCCTGCTCGGCACGCCGCATCGTGGCACGTCACGACGCCGCGCCGCCAGCGTCCACGGCCACGCACGCACACACACCCCCCGGCTCCTTTTCCCTCTGCCGCGAGACGACCGGCCACCTCGCCCGCGCACAAGCGCGTCCACGCCGCTCTGCCCAACGGCCTCTGCCGCACGCACGCGCACCGCGCCACCCCGTTCCGGCCCCCCCCTCCGCCGGAGCGCCGCGCCGCGCCTATAAAAGGGGCAAGCCCCTGCGCCGGCCTCCTCCTCCTGCCCCCGCTCAGCCCGACGCACACACGCTCACCACTTCCACCCTCGGTGAGCGCCTCGACGCGAGCTCAGTTCACCCGCCGCGGCGCCCGCCATTGCCGACCCGCCTCCCTCTCCGATCCCGACGTTTCCCGAGTCGCACCGTCGCCATTAAGGTGAGCTCCGCGTCCCCGGTAAGGGCGCGCGTCTTTCCTCTCCGTTTCTGGCCCGGCTCCGCCTCGGCTCCGCCGGAGCGCCGCCGCGCCATGGATCCTTCCCCCCCGACGCATGGCTTCGCCGCCGTCCGCCCTCCACACTGCACCTCGCACATCCACGTCTACATCAAACGTCTCGGCATGGATCCGCATCACCCCTGAGTTGGCCCCCGGCGACGGAACCGGATCACCGGCGGCAAGCCGCCGGTGAACCGCTCCGCCCCCGGCGACCGGCTCGCTGAAGACCCGGACCGGCTAGGTCGGACGGGCGTTGACGCCGCCCCCTGTCCCTGTGAGGATGACAGGTGGGGCCGGCCAAACGCCGTCCGCCCGCCGTCCCTCCTCCCCGCGCGGCTCGTGGGCCGGCCTGTTAAGGCCCATGGGCGCGCTGAGGGGTGGGCCGAGCCAATCCGGAGGAGGGAGATGGGCCGCACGCGCTGAACTCGGCCCGTGTAGACTTTTCTCTTTTTCCAATATGATTTATGATTTTCTTTCCAAAATTGAAATGTGTATATCTTGACCATTTTAACTCCAAATCCAGTGATTCTTGCACCTAAATTCATCTAAAATCACCCTCTATCTATAATAATAAGTTTCACCCTGATTTTGGTATGTATGCATGTATGTTTACTTGTGTGTTTGTTTTTGCGGTAGACGAAACAACTGAGAACCCGCCGGAACCGGAATAGGCTATCGTCGACGCCGAGGCCGAGGAACCAACTCCCGAGCTTCGCTGCGACGAAGAACTTGACGACGGCAAGTCCACTGGAATCCTCACTTGATGCATGAATTACCCAGTTTTTATATACACATCCTATTGCCTTGTATGAACGATAAAATTTGCATGTTTTGCTGGCTAAGGTAAACATAGTAGGATATAGCCTCCCGAGCCACTTTAGATGTAGTGCGCTTAGGTGGATCGCTCACTCAATTATATACATTAATCTTGACGAGAATGATGGGAATGTGGTGATGGTTATGGACGGGTGTGAACGGTTGTTTTATGGAAAACATGGGGTAAGACCCCGGCAGACGACCTCGGTTGTTGAAGCCATTTGGGGGTAGAAACCCTGGGGTGACGTGATCACGGAAGCCCCGGAGTCCGGCCCTTGTTGCGAGGGTCGGGCAGGTGATAGCTCAGTTGATGAGCGAATGTGGGAGCTCTACCCTTAAGGACCGAGTTTACATCTCATCTCACCTAACCCGCTTGTGCAACCACTCGAGGTTGTATGCGGCAACCCGTGGTCGGACCCCACAAGGACCCACCGGACGTAGACCGGTGTGCTGGGATGCATGAGAGATTGGGAAATGGGCGCGGTTGCATGGCTGCGGTCAGGGGTCAACAGTCGCGTGGCTGCGGGTCTGAGCGACAGGTGGTCCCGCGTCTCTCATGGTTGAAGTCTGGGGAAGCCTTGCACGGGAATGGCCTAGATAGGATTGATATGATATGGTCGCTCCTATCATGATATCCGAACTTGTGGGTAAAGTGCACATCTCTGATCAGAGTTTAAAATCTATCCGGATAGTCCAGTGTCCATTGTTATGGACGGGGTTACGGTTTGGTTTCTGAAACTAGCATCTTATAAAATGTGGGTTCTCGGGTCGGGATCAAAATGATGGTTTTTGAGGCAGCTGCGGTTGCCGAGGAGGTGTGTGTGTGGAAAATGTGATGGCATGCGTGACGTAAGCCACGATGGACCGGCAAGTCCAGTGGCAACCTTTTTATGGGATAAAGAGGTTTTTCTCAAATTAAAACTGAGAACTAAGGAACCCTGCATATTAAATGTTTTATTGCAAATTTACCTTCAGCTCTAGATATATCTTGCATGTAATGATAGCTTATATCCCCTCTTCCTATGGAAGAAGGTGGACTTGCGGAGTACGTATGTACTCACCCTTGCTTTGTTGTTGGTTTACAGAGCAAAGAAGATCATGGACGTGTGAGGGTTATGGCCTGCTTCCCAACTGTGTGTTGTGGGAAAGTATGGGTCGCGCTTTAAAGTTTTCCGCTGCAGTGTTTTCGGGCTGCGCCCCGTTTGGTCTGTCCTGTTAGGGCGGATCTGTATACATCTGATGTACAAATGTGATTACCATAACTCCTGGGAATGGTAATAATACACATTTTAGTCCTGCTTAAGGGCTGGGGCGCTTCAGGTGGTATCAGAGCCGTAAGTTGGCCGTAGGACGTAACCCTAGGTTGGAAAAATGTTTTTGAGTCCAAAATCAGTTGAAAAACACCTCTGTTCCTTCCCTTACTCAGTTTCAAAAGAGTTTATCTGCTCTTTCCCCTTCCTCAGTCAAGCGTTCTGCTTTGAAGACCGTGCTCAACTTGGCTGCAGCAAAAGGCGTGCACACCCTATGGAAGTCAGAAGTGGCACCATACCCTATGGATGACCATGACATGTGCACCGGGAGACAAGGAAGTAACCCTCCTTGTGTTTCCTGCCTTCCCCGCCTTAAATGGCCGTACAGTGTAGCACAGTGGACAAGAGACCGCTCATATAGAACCCATCCGAATCAGTGTAACCCAGTGGACAAGAAACCGCTCCAGTAGAGCCTCTCTGAATCAGCGCAGCACAGTGATCGGTGCCTAACACCATGTCTGCTGTCTGGAAAGGACACAAGGATTCAGCCCCAGACACGCCGGCAAGGTGTATAAAAGCCCACCAGAAGGCCAGAAGAAATCGAGAGCCGCTCAAATACAAGCAGCCATGGCCGAGCAACCTCCACCGCTCATAGGCATCCCCATGCCTATAAAGAAGCGGAAAGTCGAAGACCTCATCAATGGAGTTCTCATCCTGGAAGGCATACCAGTTGAGGAGAGTGAGCCAGATCACCCAGAACTCTCCCCAGTTCCTCCACCAGAGCTAGCAGAAACCCCCGAAGCCACACCAACTTCCCCCCTGTCCGTAGAAAGCCCAAGAGCTCCACCACCAAGTCCTGTTTTGCTCAGTGAGCTGCCTTGGGAAGAACTGTTAAGGACGCGAGCTGCGTCTCCTCTTGCGGAATCTACCCCAGAGCCTTCCAGCTCAGCCGCATCCTGCAAGGAAGAAGACTCAATCGTCTGGCCGCCAGAGCTCCTCAACGCCAGATCAAGGGAGTCATCTCCGGATGAAGTCACTAGCGCCCTCCGGGAATGAAGCCGTGTGGTCCGTAGTTAGTTGTACCCAGTTCCCCTCTTACATGTGGGTAGTGGAGTTTTTGTTCCACTTAGGTTAGCACCCTGTGAGGGTAGATCGTGTAGACTACGTGTGTTGTAGTGTTATGGTTGTCAGTGTTGTAGCTTTTTGTTTTTTTTTGTGCTAGTGTTAAGCCGAGTCCTGCGTGTTTCGTTCAGATGGAAGGTGTCACCCATGTCAGCTACTGCCGGGAAGAAAGTGGCTTTCCCGAGCTGCTAAGAGATACCATGCGGTACCTCAGTATTCTAGGATACCCGGAGTACTGTGGGTTAGCATTCCCCGAAAGGGAAGAACGAGGATGGACCGTCACACTTTATATCAGAGAGAACCTCAATCTCAACGGTTGGTACTGCAGAGCCATCGGCAACGGATTATTAGAAGCCAACCACATTGCCGCTCGTGGGGCAATAAAAAGGTTATGCTCGACCTACCATGGGGCAGTACAAAGCAGCCCTATGAGGTTCTTTCCACCAGTGAACCAACGTGCTAGTACTTGGATTAAGAGGACAGCAATCTTGACAGAGATCAAGAAGTCCAGAGATCCTACCCTAGCCTACCTGGTCCAATATCTGCTCGCCTTGGACGACGAGTATGAAAAGCTGAGCCGCCTGCATGACAGGTTGGTAGACCGACACCAAGACACAGAAAGAGAGTTGGTCAAGTATAAGAGGGCGTGGATGCATCCAGGATCAGTGACAGACTCTCCTCTCAGTCATGGAGTAAGGGTAAGGGCCATGTCCGGTCCTCGCCACCTACCTCAAGGAGAAATACAGAACCCCATGATGGCAGGAAGTTCAAACCCTCCTAACCAACCAATACTGAGTCATCTTGGAAGTTTTCAGGCCCTCCTGCTCAATCACATGCAGACCAGTGATAAGAACCCAGAAGACCTCAACAGACGAGAAGATAAAACTAGCATGGGTGCATTCTTGACACTCTCATGTCCAGGAGAAGGATCCAGCCATCAGCCTCCAGTGCAGAATCAAGCCTCCAATCCTCAAAAGTTGAAAGGTGTCCTGCGCGAGTAGCCGCGTTAGCGTGTTCATCCTTGTGTTTGTAGTTTCTGTTTGTGAAGTTTTGCTAATAAGGAACACATCATTTGTAGACCTAACTCTTATCCCTGCTTCCCCTTCTTACCTCAAAAACCGTCTGCTAAAGAGAAGCAAAACGTCTACAAGAAGCCTTGTTCAAACCAATCAGTGCAGTCGGCATGCACCAACAGTGTGTCCATGAAAGCACAATACAAGCAACGGCAAACGAGGGGATAAAGTGTACACAGTGAAAGGAAATAGTGCCCTGGAAAAAGGAAAAGACCGGATAAGACATTACGTACTACAGTCTCTAAGCGAACTGTTCATGCTACAGTTCCCCGACGCTCTCGTATTTCCACTGCCTTCGTCTCCCCGCCTTATCAGCTGCCACTCCTGTCTTTTCGCCGCACTCGCCGCACCTGTCCCCGCCACCCACTTGCCTTTGCCGCCGTGCATGCACGCTCGTGCCACCGCCCACCCCTTTTTGCAGTGCACCCCCACGCTGCCGTCTGCCGAAACCGGCCCCTACACCATCGCGGGCATGCCGCCGCGTGTCCCCTGCACCGCCTCCACCGCTCATGTCCCTTCGATGCACAAGCCACCGCACCGCAACCACCACTCTCCCACGCGTCTATAAAAGCCCATCCCCGGGCATCAATCTTCATCCACCTCCACAGAACAAGCTCAGCACACTCCCCCTCCAACAACAGATGATTGATGATTCTTGGATAGGGCAAATTCTATTTGGTTTTTACGCCATTGCCCTACTCATTTTCATCACTTTCCTCTTATTTTTGTGGGAAGACTCATCAAACCCTCCCTTGAGAGCAAAACAAGAGAGATCAGCCCAAACCACCCAGAATCGATGAGTTTAGGAGCCCTCTTTGTCCTTCTCATCCGATTGATCATCCTCATCAACATAATCAAAGTCTCCTTCCGGATAGCCATCCTTGTGTTCTCCACCCCCAAAGAGACAGTCGTCTGTGAGATTGTCTACTTAGAGTAAGCCCTGCTACTCCCACCACCCGCCAAAATCCCCTGGGCTATGAACCCAGAAACCAAAGCCTGTCATCCCCTTCGCTACATAGTCTTCGCCGAGATCATAGTCTTATGCCTCCTAATCCTCCTCCGGTTAGTCACTCTCCCACGGGCAGAGAAGAAGCAAGAAGAAGCTTCCTGCTAGCAAAAGTGTACCCAGATAAGGAAGCTCCAAGAAGCAAGCAAGAAAATAAGAGAAGAGGTGCTTGGGATAAAGAGAAAAGTAACCAGAAGCGCTTGGGATAAAAAGAAAAGTAATGAGAAGAAGGGTATCCCAGATACTCGCTTCTTCACCCTCCCCTCCTGCACCTGCCGATGCAACAACAGCAGTTGAAAAAGATGGCAACTCCCCGCTTTCAGAAGGGACTCTAATCCGCTGAGAGGGTACTCTTATCCTTTTAAGTGGGGTAGTCTCTCTTCTGCTAGCACTGATGAAGGAAGACCCAGAAATTGAGGCATGCAAATTTCTGGATGATGCACGAGTTGCCAGTACATGCCACCGACTGCCGCTACCGCCCAGAGCAACCTTCCAAGTGCATGAGGTGAAAGAGATAGAAATATCTCTTTTTTTTGTGTGGAAGGTTTGCACGGCACGATTCCAGAATGAAGAAAAGAGAAATGAAAAAGGGTATCAAGTCCAAGCAAGAGCTCTTTGTTATTGAAGTTCCATCTCCCGGTCGTGCAAGCTTAAGTTTCAGTTGTAGGCAGAAGTTGTTTAGCTGAAGTAAAGCTACCCCTGTAAATTCTGCTACCCTAATCTCGGGGACGAGATTTCTTTTAAGTGGGGTAGGTTTGTCACACCCCGAAAAGTAACCCTAAGAAATTACCCTCTAATCTCTCATCTCTAATTCAAAATAAGCTTCGAAAAATTTGTTAGTGTGAAGTGTGCAAAATGAGCTCAACAAAGATCCGTTTGAATCACCCAAATGCTCCGAGAAATTTCCCTCTCAAATCCTTCTCCAAATATTCTTGTTAATCCCTTCTCCAAATCTCTTTCAAAATTCAAATTCCAAATCCAATGCAAAAATCAGAAAAAGAAAAGCCTTCTCTTTTCTCATGGGCCGAAAATCCCTTTTCCCTCCCTTCTCCCTTTCCTTTCGGCCCAGCCCAACACCCCCTCCTCCGTTTCCCCCTCTTCCCCGCGTGGGCCGTGCCCAGGCCCACTCCCCTCTCCCTCTCTCGGCCTGCAAGGCCCGCCCGCTTACCCCCCCGTCCCCTACCTCCAGCCGCTCGGGGCGACGCGTGCGCGCGCGCGCCGTCGCCCGCCGAGCCGTCCCCCACCTCTACGTCGTCCTAGCTCACGGCCTTGCACGCGCCTAGGCGCCATCATCGCCTGGCCGCGGCGCGCAGGCCGCCGCCGCCCAGGAGCGCCCGGCCCCCGCCTGCTCGGCACGCCGCATCGTGGCACGTCACGACGCCGCGCCGCCAGCGTCCACGGCCACGCACGCACGCACACACACACCCCCCGGCTCCTTTTCCCTCTGCCGCAAGACGACCGGCCACCTCGCCCGCGCACAAGCGCGTCCACGCCGCTCTGCCCAACGGCCTCTGCCGCACGCACGCGCACCGCGCCACCCCGTTCCGGGCCCCCCCCTCCGCCGGAGCGCCGCGCCGCGCCTATAAAAGGGGCAAGCCCCTACGCCGGCCTCCTCCTCCTGCCCCCGCTCAGCCCGACGCACACACGCTCACCACTTCCACCCTCGGTGAGCGCCTCGACGCGAGCTCAGTTCACCCGCCGCGGCGCCCGCCATTGCCGACCCGCCTCCCTCTCCGATCCCGACGTTTCCCGAGTCGCACCGTCGCCATTAAGGTGAGCTCCGCGTCCCCGGTAAGGGCGCGCGTCTTTCCTCTCCGTTTCTGGCCCGGCTCCGCCGGAGCGCCGCCGCGCCATGGATCCTTCCCCCCCCGACGCATGGCGTCGCCGCCGTCCGCCCTCCACACTGCACCTCGCACATCCACGTCTACATCAAACGTCTCGGCATGGATCCGCATCACCCCTGAGTTGGCCCCCGGCGACGGAACCGGATCACCGGCGGCAAGCCGCCGGTGAACCGCTCCGCCCCCGGCGACCGGCTCGCTGAAGACCCGGACCGGCTAGGTCGGACGGGCGTTGACGCCGCCCCCTGTCCCTGTGAGGATGACAGGTGGGGCCGGCCAAACGCCGTCCGCCCGCCGTCCCTCCTCCCCGCGCGGCTCGTGGGCCGGCCTGTTAAGGCCCATGGGCGCGCTGAGGGGTGGGCCGAGCCAATCCGGAGGAGGGAGATGGGCCGCACGCGCTGAACTCGGCCCGTGTAGACTTTTCTCTTTTTCCAATATGATTTATGATTTTCTTTCCAAAATTGAAATGTGTATATCTTGACCATTTTAACTCCAAATCCAGTGATTCTTGCACCTAAATTCATCTAAAATCACCCTCTATCTATAATAATAAGTTTCACCCTGATTTTGGTATGTATGCATGTATGTTTACTTGTGTGTTTGTTTTTGCGGTAGACGAAACAACTGAGAACCCGCCGGAACCGGAATAGTCTATCGTCGACGCCGAGGCCGAGGAACCAACTCCCGAGCTTCGCTGCGACGAAGAACTTGACGACGGCAAGTCCACTGGAATCCTCACTTGATGCATGAATTACCCAGTTTTTATATACACATCCTATTGCCTTGTATGAACGATAAAATTTGCATGTTTTGCTGGCTAAGGTAAACATAGTAGGATATAGCCTCCCGAGCCACTTTAGATGTAGTGCGCTTAGGTGGATCGCTCACTCAATTATATACATTAATCTTGACGAGAATGATGGGAATGTGGTGATGGTTATGGACGGGTGTGAACGGTTGTTTTATGGAAAACATGGGGTAAGACCCCGGCAGACGACCTCGGTTGTTGAAGCCATTTGGGGGTAGAAACCCTGGGGTGACGTGATCACGGAAGCCCCGGAGTCCGGCCCTTGTTGCGAGGGTCGGGCAGGTGATAGCTCAGTTGATGAGCGAATGTGGGAGCTCTACCCTTAAGGACCGAGTTTACATCTCATCTCACCTAACCCGCTTGTGCAACCACTCGAGGTTGTATGCGGCAACCCGTGGTCGGACCCCGCAAGGACCCACCGGACGTAGACCGGTGTGCTGGGATGCATGAGAGATTGGGAAATGGGCGCGGTTGCATGGCTGCGGTCAGGGGTCAACAGTCGCGTGGCTGCGGGTCTGAGCGACAGGTGGTCCCGCGTCTCTCATGGTTGAAGTCTGGGGAAGCCTTGCACGGGAATGGCCTAGATAGGATTGATATGATATGGTCGCTCCTATCATGATATTCGAACTTGTGGGTAAAGTGCACATCTCTGATCAGAGTTTAAAATCTATCCGGATAGTCCAGTGTCCATTGTTATGGACGGGGTTACGGTTTGGTTTCTGAAACTAGCATCTTATAAAATGTGGGTTCTCGGGTCGGGATCAAAATGATGGTTTTTGAGGCAGCTGCGGTTGCCGAGGAGGTGTGTGTGTGGAAAATGTGATGGCATGCGTGCCGTAAGCCACGATGGACCGGCAAGTCCAGTGGCAACCTTTTTATGGGATAAAGAGGTTTTTCTCAAATTAAAACTGAGAACTAAGGAACCCTGCATATTAAATGTTTTATTGCAAATTTACCTTCAGCTCCAGATATATCTTACATGTAATGATAGCTTATATCCCCTCTTCCTATGGAAGAAGGTGGACTTGCGGAGTACGTATGTACTCACCTTTGCTTTGTTGTTGGTTTACAGAGCAAAGAAGATCATGGACGTGTGAGGGTTACGGCCTGCTTCCCAACTGTGTGTTGTGGGAAAGTATGGGTCGCGCTTTAAAGTTTTCCGCTGCAGTGTTTTCGGGCTGCGCCCCGTTTGGTCTGTCCCGTTAGGGCGGATCTGTATACATCTGATGTACAAATGTGATTACCATAACTCCTGGGAATGGTAATAATACACATTTTAGTCCTGCTTAAGGGCTGGGGCGCTTCATACTCCCAGGTCCGCGCGGAACTCGCCGCCGCCCGCAGGGACCTCGACGCCGACCGCGAGGCCTATGAGAAGGACCTACAGCTGTTCGCCATCCGAGAGCGTGCGGTTGCACTCCGGGAGAAGACGGTCGCTGTGAACGTGGCGAAGCTGAGGCTCGATCAGGCCGAGCTGGAGTCCGAGATGCAGGGGATGGAGCGGCGCAGGAAGAAGATGCTGGAGGTGTCCGAGATGCAGTTTGCCGTCAATAAAAAACTTGATGAGAAGGGGGCGGCGCTTGACCAACGCGAGGCGGCGGTCAAGGCCCTCGAAGAGACCCTTTCTCAGCGCGAGGCTGCTGCCAAAGCCCTCGAGGACTCCGCTTCCCAGCGCGAGGCGGCGGCCAGGGCCCTCAAGACGGAGGCCTCCCGCTTGTCCGGTACCCTCAAGGTCCGAGAGGACTGGGTGAAGTCCCGGGAGGCGGAGCTCGACGAGCAGGCGAAGCAGCTCCGAGCAGGGCAAGCTGCTTTGGAGCAGCTGAAACGGGAGGCCGCCCAGCAGGCACTGGCGGAGAGTCAGGCGCAGCTGCGCGCCGACCTTCGACATTTCGCCGACTGGGCTGGGGAGGCGAACACCGCTCTGGTGCCGCTCGGGTTGAGTCCGATCCAGGTGCTGGAGCCGCCGTCGACCATGGCGGACGCTCTCCCCGTCCTTCACTCTGCTATGGAGCGGCTCCGGCGCTTGGATTCCACGCTTGCGGAGCGCCTTGAAGCCGAGGGTCGCGATCTGCTCCGTGCCGTGGCGGAGCACCTGCTGGTCTGCTTCCGGAGCCACGACCTCGCCATCTCCCTGGATCCGGTTGTCGTTGGTCCGGTGCAAGAAACGGAGGCCGCCGCCCGGGAAAGCGTGCGGGAAGTGGTTGAGATCGTCGCCGCTCGGTTCCAGCGGGCCCCTGCGGACGAGGAGCCGGATGCACCGGAGGCGGGAGTTCCCCCAGCGCCATAGAGGCTTTACTTGCCTTCTTTTTATTTCTTTTTCTATGTAAGATATTTGGATGGACAACTTATGAAATGAGGGAGGATGGGCGTTGTGACTTATCTGTATGTTGTACCTTCCCTCTTTCCTGTTGCATGCTGGCATGGTTCTGCATGGTTCTGCCTGACCCCTGGCCCCCTGGTAGGTAGGCTCTAGTTTTGAGGCTGGCTACCACCAAGTCAGGAATCAGACCTGCATGCAACTCATAGTAAATGTTAGTAGTAGACCCGCGGGACCCTATTCTGAGTTGACTTTTCTCGACTGATTGTGGTCCGGCGTTCCTGGGTGCATGGTCCGTGACCAAGATGCCCGGATGGGGATAGTAGGGTGCACAGGCTTAGGGTGCAGGACCAGGCTAAGGCACTGTACAGCCCCGGACTATCCCTGTTTCAGGTATCTTAGACACGGACCGTCTCCTGATGCTACAGGCCTCTTTCAGCGAAACACATCTTTCTCAGGTGCCTTAGGGCTTTACGGGACTGGACCTTGTTGGTCAGGGTCTGGAAAGCTTGCTAATGGCGAGGGTGTGGTTCGGCGTGCTGCACGCTCTGTTCCTGGTACTGGGGAACTTGTGGCGAAGTGGGGAGTGTACAGTGCTTAGGGTACGGGACCAGGCTAAGCAGCTGACGACTCCGGGCCACCAAGGCAAGTTTCTTTTCTCGGGAGCTGGCCCCCAGCACGGCGGACCACACCCGAGTGACTAGACAAGGTATTCCTCACCTGTTCACAAGTTAGATTTTCCCGTTTCAAGCTTTAGGCGATAATAGGGTACCGGGCGGGGGTTAGTGATAACGATATTGATAGGGAGGTAAGGAGATAATTGAAATCATCGCAAAGGCAGCAACAGGGGCAATTTCCTTTATTTATAAGGTGAAATCATGTGACGTCAGCCAGAGGCCGGGATTACAAGGGCGGACCTCCACCGCTCTGGACCACATGGTGGTATTATCTACTTTATAAAGAAAGAAAAAAGCCCTGTATCTGCCTATGGATAAAACTTACGGAGATGTTCGATGTTCCATGGGTTTGGCAGCGGAACGCCCTCCTCCGTGGCAAGACGGACGCAACCGGGGCGACTTACTTCTGTCACCTTGAAGGGCCCCTCCCAGCTAGGGGAGAGTTTGTTGAGCCCTTCTCGGTTTTAGGATGCGTCTCAGGACTAGGTCTCCAGGTTGGAGGACCCTTCCCCGCACGGTCCGTTCATGATAGCGCTTGAGCGCCTGGTTGTACCGTGCGTTCCGGATTACCGCTTGCCACCGTTGCTCCTCGACGAGGTCGATGTCGTCGCGCCTGTCCTGTTCCTGCAAAGATTCATCAAAAGCTTGGACCCGTAGGGAGCCCAAGAGAATCTTTGGCGGGAGGCATGCTTCGGCCCCGTACACCAGGAAGAGCGGGGTTTCCCCGGTCGCTCGGCTGGGTGTGGTCCGGTTTCCCCACAACACACAGGGGAGCTCATCGATCCACTTGGCACCGTGCTTCTTTAAGCAGTCGTAGGTGCGAGTCTTGAGCCCCCTGAGGATTTCCGCATTAGCCCTTTCTACTTGTCCATTGCTCCTGGGGTGTGCTACCGACGCAAAGCATAGCTGGATGCCAATGCCGTCACAGTAACCCTGGAAGATTCGGCTCCTGAACTGGGTCCCGTTGTCCGTTATGATACGGTTAGGGACGCCGAACCGGCATACAATGGACTTGAGGAAAGCTGTTGCGGTTCCTTGGGTGATTTTCACCACTGGGGTTACCTCTGGCCATTTTGTGAATTTGTCAATGGCAACATAGAGGTATCGGTACCCACCGACGGCCCTAGGAAATGGTCCCAGGATGTCTACCCCCCATACCGCGAAGGGCCAGGAGGGCGGAATCATCTGCAGCGGCTGAGCTGGTGTGTGTATCTGCTTTGCGTGGAACTGGCACGCTTTACAGGACCTTACCAGCTCGGCTGCATCCTGGAGAGCTGTCGGCCAGTAAAATCCGTACCGAAAGGCTTTACCGACCAGCGTACGGGACCCTGAATGATTCCCGCACTCGCCCCCATGGATCTCCGTGAGTAAATCACGGCCCTCTTCCCGGGTTATGCATCGCATGAGGATGCCGTTGGCGCCACGTCGGTAGAGATCCCCTTCTACCAGTGTGTAGCGTTTAGCCAACCGCACTATGCGCTCAGCAGACACAAGTTCATCGGGAAGGATTTTGTCCTTCAAGTAGTCCCGAATTTCGGAGATCCATGCATCGGGACAGTCCTGAGCCAGTGGATGTGTCCCTGATGACGTGCCGGGGTCATCAGTCCACACGATCCTTGATGGCCCCTAGAGGTGGAGGACCATCGGGACTGCTAGCTTCGAGGTGCTAGTTCCGCCCCCTTCTCCCAGTTCGGCTGGCTGGGCGGTTGGTCTCAGTAGCTGTCTTTCGAAGACGCCATCGGGTACTGGGCCCCGAGTTGATGCTCTCGCGGAGAGGTCATCTGCTACTGAGTTGAGGTCTCTTGGAATGTGCTGCAGCTACAGAACCTCAAAGTCTTTCTCGAGCTCCCTTACTCGTATGAGGTACGCCGCGAGCTGGGGGTTGTTGCAGCAGCACCCCCCCGGACCTGTCTGATCACCAGCTGGGAATCTCCTTTGACTAGGAGCTGCTTGATTCCCAGTGATTGGGCGGCCATTAGCCCGAAGATCAAGGCTTCGTATTCTGCCATGTTGTTGGTGGCTTTGAACTCGAAGCGTACTATGTACTTTAATTGATCTCCGTCTGGGTCCACGAGTACCACACCTGCTCCGGATCTCCTCTCGCGGGCGGACCCATCGAAAAAGAGCGTCCAGTGTGGCTCGGTGAAAACCCGGACAGACCTGCCTGGCTGTGAAGGACCCGCCTCAGACTGCGGGCCTCCCGACTCAGCGGCAGTGGGTGTCCATTCCGCGATGAAGTCTGCCAGGACCTGGCTCTTGGTAGCGCTGCGGGGCTGGAAGTCGAGTTGGAATTCTGCCAGCTTCGCAGCCCATTTGGCGATACTCCCGGTGGCGTTAGAGTTGTGCAGGATCGCTCTTAGCGGGTAAGAGGTCACCACGACAATCTTATGCGCCTGAAAGTAATGGCGCAACTTCCTGGAAGCTACCAGTAACGCATAAGCGAACTTGTGAGTTTCCAGGTACCTGGCCTTTGCCCCGTGGAGGACCTCGCTGATGTAATACACCGGCCTCTGGGTGGTCCGGACCCTTGCGGAGGATCCCGGGCCACCCGCCTTTGTTAAGTCAGCCTCCTGGGCAGCCCGCCCCTCTGCCTCTGGCAGCTCACTACCTTGGCAGGGTAGGGTGTCGGCCGGACCTCCGGTTTCGGAGCTGGTCGTTGTTTCTGCAGTGGACGGACCACCGCCTTCCACTCGGGGGGTCCTGGTCCCTCCCTCGTGGGGGTGCTCTGGTCTCTCAGCGACCAGGACCATGCTGACTACCTCGGATGTTGCTGCAAGGTAGAGATACAGAGTCTCACCAGGCTCTGGCACCACCAATATGGGCAGTGTGGTGAGATGCTGCTTCAGTTCCTGGAAGGCTTGTTCAGCCTCTTCGGTCCATATAAATGGTCCGGACTTCCTCAATAGCTTGAAGAAAGGCAGGGCTCTCTCAGCTAGCCTTGAGATAAAGCGGCTGAGGGCTGCCAAGGACCCGGTGAGCTTCTGCAGGTCCTTGATGCAGGCAGGTGGCCGCATAGCCTCGATCGCCCTGATCTTGGTTGGGTTTGCCTCAATGCCCCGGTGCGATACCAGGAAACCCAACAGCTTACCAGCTGAGACGCCAAAGACGCATTTCTCGGGGTTCAGCTTCGTGCGCGTTGTGCGCAGCCTGTCGAAAACGAGGGTCAGGTCCTCCAGCAAGGTTGACCCTTCCCTGGTCTTGACAACGATGTCATCGACGTAAACCTCGACTATATTTCTGATCAGGTCACGGAACGTAAAGTTCATGCCTCGCAGAAATGTGGGTAAAGCATTCCTCAGACCATAAGGCATTACAACGTAACAGTACAGACCACCTATCGTTACAAAGGCTGTATGCCTCTTATCCTCTTCGTTCATCCGGATCTGATGGAACCCGGAATACGCATCCAAAAAAGACAAAAGCTCACACCCGGAGGTGGAATCTACTATCTGATCTATGCGCGGAAGGGGATAAGGGTCCGAAGGACACGCCTTATTGAGGCTGGTGTAGTCGATACACATCCGAAGCTTTCCGTTTGCCTTAGGGACAACTACCGGGTTGGCTAGCCACTCGGGGTGATGGACCTCTTCGATGAAGCCCGCGTCTAGAAGCTTCCGGACCTCCTGACGGATGAAGTCCTGACGCTCCACGGACTGCCTTCGTGGCTTCTGCCGCACCGGCTTGGCATCCGGGTTGATCTTCAGACGGTGCTCAATCACCTCCCTAGGGATCCCGGGCATTTGTGACGGTTCCCAGGCGAACACGTCAACATTTGCTCGGAGGAAGGCAACGAGCACGTCTTCCTATTTTCCCCCCAGATTCCCCGCGATGCGGGTGGTCCGGGAGGCCTCCGCCCCGATCTGGACGGTCTTGACTGGCACGTCTTTTGGGCCAGCTGGGCGCACCTTGGGCACCTTCGAGTTCTTCGCAGGAGCCTTAATCCCAGAGGCTGAGGGGTCGGCCCCCTTGGGGCCCGCTGCGTCAGCGGCGAGGGCGTGGAGTTTCTCCATGGCGGCGACCGCGGCGAGGCGGTCCCCCGGCACGGTGAGGACACCAGTCGGGGAGGGCATCTTCACGACCAAGTACCCGTAATGGGCTACGGCCATGAAGCGGTAGAGCGCCGGTCTGCCAATGATGGCGTTGAACGGCAGGTTTACATCCGCAACGTCGAACTAGACGCTCTCCGTGCGGAAGTTTTCCGGTGTCCCGAAGGTGATCGGGAGGTCGATCTTCCTCTTCGGGTAGACCGACAGTGGGCCCACTCCAGAGAATGGGCGCGACGGAGCCAGGCGTGACTCCGGAATCTGCAGCTGCTTGAAAGCTGCGTAGCTGATGATGTTGAGGGCGGCCCCGCCATCGATCAGCACGTGGTAGAGCCGGATATTGGCGACCACCGGCGACGTGATGATCGGCAACAGGCCGGCCCCGGCCATGTTCTCCGGGCAGTCGGATGGCCCGAAGGAAATGGTGGTGTTCCTCCACTTGAGGTGTGGGGCCACCTTGGGGACACTAGGCTTGACCGAGAGGACCTCTCGGTGCAGGGCCTTCACGTCTCGCCGGGAGGAAACCTCCCAGCTCCCGCCTTACATGATGTACAGCTTTTTGCGACGCTCGTTGTCGCTGGAGTCGGAGTCGGAGTTGGCCAGAGCGTAGATGCTCTTGAGCTCCCGCTCCGGGGGCTGATAGCCCATCTCCTTGCCCCCAGTGGTGGCTCCGCCGTCGCTGGTTGCCTTCCCCTTGCCAGGCCGCTGGCGTGGGGGCGAGTCGTCCCTGGGCGGGCGTTCCCGCCGCTCGTTGAGGCGCCGCTGCACGAGTTTCTGTATCTCGCGGCAGTCGGCGGTGCTGTGGCCGCTGTTGGGGTGAACAGGGCATGAGCCGCTGTTGTTCCGCGCCTGATGCCTCGGGCGCTTGCCGTTGGCGTCACGGCCGCCAGGAGCAGCCGCGGCTACGGGGGCTCCCTCCAAGGACCTCTGAGGGCGTCGGCCCTTCTTCTTCTTGCCACCCTCTCGGGCGGCACCGGCAGAGCCTCCTGCTTGGGCAGCCGTATTTTGCTGAGGGGAGTGCCATGCACGGCCCTCAGCGGCTTTGGCGCATTTGTCTGCCAGCGCATACAGCGTGGCGACGTCCTGCACCTGGCGGGTCGCTAGCTTCTCCAGCATCTTCTCATCACGGACGCCCTGCCGGAAGGCGGTGATGATGGATGCATCGGAGATGCGGGGAATGGTACCCCGCACCTTGGCGAAGCGTGCGATGAATGCCCGGAGCGGTTCTCCGGGTTCTTGCCGCACAGCATGGAGGTGGGCCTCCACGCCGTACTGCTGGCATGCACTGGCGAAGTTCGCGATGAACTGCGTGCATAGCTCCTCCCAGGATCGGATTGACCCAGGGGTGAGGTTCATAAGCCAAGTCTGGGCTGGCCCAGACAAGGCGACATGAAAGTATGACGCCATGACGGCGTCATCTCCACCAGCCGCTGAGATAGCGGTGACGTACACCTGCAGGAATTCCGATGGGTTGGTGGTCCCGTCGTACTTCTCCGGCAAGTGTGGCCGGAACTTCGGTGGCCAACGCGTGGAGCGAAGACCGTCTGCAAGCGCGGCACAGCCGACTCCAGCCGGTATGACCCCCGGCGGTGTCTGCGCCCCGGCCGGGGCCTGCGCATAACCCGGGGGCCTGGGCGCCGCAGCAGCGAACACGGCGTCAAGGTTCTTGCCTTTGATGGCGTTCGGCTGCAACCGTGGTTGGTCCACAGTTGTATGGGTGCCTACTCGCCGGCGGCTAAGCTCGGCTTGCAGGTCTTTCGTCGGCGCGCTCCTCACTGTGGGGGAGCGCACGGACGCTACCGCGTCGTGCGGCCCGTGGCGATCCGACCTCCCACCATTGCTGGGTGGAAGTCGAGACCCAGCTCTTGACGAGCCGGGGGTGGCCTCAGCTAAGTGGATCAGGCGATCCACGTCGCTGCGCCATTGCGCGAGAGCGCTGGGGGAGGCTGCCGGCCCCGGAGGGTGGTTGAGCAGCTCCCTAGCCGCGGCGAGCGGTCCGCGGGCAGCAGCGCGGTTCGCCGCGGCTTCGTTTGCCGTCACGGCGCTGGCCACCGCAATGTTTGCCGCCACTGCGTCTATCGCAGGGCGGCAAGGTGCTCGCGGCGTCCGCACCGTGCCATCAGAACCGAGGAGGGAGGCGTGCGACCCTGACGAAGCCACCTCCTCCGTCGCGGCTGCGCCATCGTGGATGTCGCAGATGCGAACCATCATGCCGCGTGGATGTGGCTATCTGACGCTTGTCCCCTACCTGGCGCGCCAAATGTCGGAGCGTGAGCTCCGGCCGGGTGGCAGAATGCACCCGCCCGATCCTAAGTACTATGAGTAGTTAGGGGGAGCGATCGTTGATAGCTACGTAGTGAAGGCACGATGGAGACGCAAGGGTTTAGAGTGATTCGGGCCGCCAGAGCGTAATACCCTACTTCCACTAGAGGTGTGTTCTTGTATTGGCTTGAGTGTGAAGGAAGTGAAGAAGATCGTGTGTCTCTTTCTGAGGATCCCCCCGAGCCTATCCCCCTACGTCTCGCATGCCTCCCCTTTTATAGTCCAAGGGGTGCATGTACATGGTGACCGGGGCCCGACAGGTGGTCCCGGCCTGCTATCTCTACTCCGCAGAGTTCCCTTATGCTGACTTGGCTTCTTGGGTTATCTCCGGCGGAGGTCCGGCCCTTCGGCTACCCCTCCATTGATATGTCCCGTGCTCCGTTGCCGTGATGACCTTTGATCCCTGCGCCTTGTACCTGCATCTGCCGCAGCAGTATGGCGCCGTCCGGGAAGTAGCCCCGCCGGCCTGGTGCAGTCCGAATATGTCGCCACGCCGCCCTGGCTTGCGCTGCTCGGTCCAATCCGCCGTTGTACCCGGCGGTATGGCTCCAGGGGCAGGAGTGGCAGGCGGCGTGCCGGCGTGACATTACAGGTAGGTTGCGGCGTGCCACAGTGACCCTACCGTAATAGCCTGGGCGTGGCTGACGCGGGCGCGCGGCGCAGCCCATGCCGCGTACGGTGTACTTGTTTATGCGGTTTAATCCCTGATATCCGGCGGGAAGTTGACCGCTACGCCTTGTCATGGTTGCCGCTCCTCGGTAACGCGCGTCCCGCAGTATGGTCGCTGTCGCCTGTCAGCGGCGGTGCCAACGCCTGTCAGCGGATGTCAGGGCACGCCCGCCTGCCTGCAATGAATGCGGTAGGTGGGCGTGGCCCGCAGCCGGAGGCCCTGCCGCGAGCCCTAGGGACACGTGGCGGCCCCGGACCAGGCTGCCGTGGGGGCGGGCACCCTCCGTAGTCCGCAGCTTCCTCGCTGGGTGAATGGCACGTGGCTGCTTCGGACCTCCTCGAGCTGGATCGGGTTCGGCTCCCCTCTTGGGGACGTAACGCGCCCTAACTGAGGTCCGGACCTCGCGGGAACAGGTCCGGGACTTCCATATGGACCCGGGGTGCAGTCCGGCCCACAAGTGGTGGGCCAGAACTGCTTGCGAGTGGCTTTGGGCTCTTTTCTTACTGAGACACATGGCGACACTGGCCGCTCCCTCTGGTTGGCAGGGAGGCCAGAACCGTTGGTCCGCAAAAAGGGGAAAACCCTCTTTGTCAGGCTGCGTGGAGCCTTGTTAAGGGCAGTACTTAGCTTTTGTCCAGTATAAACGGGTACCCGGTTTGCTGGGTACCGACAGACATCTTGCATCTCTAAACAACATTTGATTACAAAAAGAAATGATTTACATGTAGCTCTTTGGTTGGATTTGCTTTCTAAGTGCGATGGATATCAGCTTACTTCAAAACTTAACTTGATGTGGCATAACATTTAATAATAGATATGCATATACTGTGATGGGATATTAGGTTATTTATTGTCGATCCCATCCATTAACGAGCATTGGATATGCACATACACGTAGCATAGCCACCGATATCCGTTACCATTTCTCAAGGGTGTGACCGAGTGAGATACAACGTCGTGTGCATCACAACAAAAACGGAGGAAGTTGGTTTTTTTTTTATTGTCTCACCCGCCAAATACAAGCTGTAGTATCTGAACTTACGCCCTACACACGCTACATACGCACACCACCACACGCACGCCTACCCTGAGCGCAAGCTAGAACTACAACTTATACCTAAAGGCACACACGCGCAGCTAAGAGATACCGAAGGCAGCCTTCGGCGATAACGGGCACGTTTCACTGACCATTGTGGACCATCTGTGCTGAACCAACTCGAAGAAATTTTATTTCGAAAAAACCCGCGTGAGACGCTAAGAGATACCGAAGGCAGCCTTCGACGATAGCGGGCACGTTTCACTGACCATTGTGGACCATCTGTACTGAACCAACTCGAAGAAATTTTATTTCGAAAAACCCGCGTGAGACGTGCAGGAACGATCCCCGCAGGAATCGAACCTGGGCGGGCAGCCTCCACGACGGGAGAGCTTGCCACCCGAGCTACGGCTCGGTTCTCAACAGAGAAAGTTGGTTTATAAAAAAACAAAAGCATCCATAATAACTACTGTATTGTCTCTGCATTCTCGAAAATAGGACAAAATAAACTGTACATTAAGGGCGTTCCCAATGGGACGTTTTGTGCTAGCGATTTGCTAGCTGAATAGGTTCGGTGAGTGAGCTGGAAGAGAGAGGGTGTTAAAAAGCAATTCGCTAGCGCTTGTGTCAGTCGCTACTGCGGAGCACCGAGATCAAGGCAGTATAAATGAAACTCAAACAGGTGAGAACACGTGGTTTTGAAATAGAAAAATAACATTAACTTTGTAGGCCCACAAAGTGACATGAAATCCTCCTAGCTAGTGTTCAGCTAGAACCATTGGAGACGCCCAAACCAAGAAAAATGAAACGCCACAAGCCACCTGTCAGCTCCATCCGCCCGCTCCGCGGCAGGTCTGCACGGCGGCAGCCCCTCGCCGCCCCGCCTCCGGTGACTGCTGACGTGTCACCCCACCGGCCCACCCACACCACCACCTCCCTTTCCCGCCACTTCTCCGCGCCATTTCCCCGCGGACCCCACCTCCAGCGAGCAATCCCCCTTCCCCCGCAAAGCGCCAAAACCCTAAACCCCCGGGACGCGGGAGCAGAGCCGACTCCTCCGCTCCCCGGCCCGGCTCCCCTGTCCCTTCCGCTCCCATGGCGTCGCGCCCAGCCAGCAACGGCCGCTCACCGCTCGTGCGGAAGCAGAGCCAGATCACCGCCTTCTTCTCCTCCTCCCCAACCCCCTCCCCGCCACCATCGGCACCGACCCCCGGCGCGTTTAAGCCCTCGCCGTCGCCACTGAACCCCAGTGCGAGAAGGAAGTCCCCGCTCGCCGCGCCCTCGCCTTCCCCTGCCAAGCCGCCGCCGCCACAGCCGCAGCAGAAACAGAAGAAGGGGAGGAGAAGTAATGAGGAGGAGCGCGATGCCGCCGCCGCCGCGGTGTCTGCGTCGGCGCCGGCGGCGGAGGCGGTGGGGAGGCGGCTGCGGGTGTACTGGCCGCTGGACGACGCGTGGTACGAGGGGAGGGTGGAGGCCTACGACGCGGCCTCCCGCAGGCACCGCGTGAAGTACGACGATGGCGACCAGGAGGAGGTCGACCTCGGGAAGGAGAGGTTCGAGTGGGCCGCCGCTGCCGCCGTTGAGGAGCCGTCCCCACCGCCGGCAAGGAAGCTGCGGCGTCTCCGGCGGATGTCGGATACTGCGGTGGCGAAATCACAGGCTGCGGCGGAGGATGAGGATGATGGCGCGGGGGATTCCACCGAGGACGAGGACTGGAAGCGGGATGCTGTCCCGGAGGATGATTCTGAGGAGGTGGAGCTGGACGAGGAAGACGAAGTGGAAGTTGTTGCGGTACGACCGCGGAAGGGAAAGCTGCCGAGGAGCTCATTGCCGATGTCTGGTTCAGCGCCATCGACATTGGGCTCAGGTTTGACATCAGCGTCAGGGTCAACAGTTTCGAAGAAGAGGAAAAATGTGGATGTGGCTTCATTGGATTGTGCTAGAAGGTTTAGCTTTGAATCTGCTAATACCACTGGGAAAGTTGACCCAGGAGTGCCAGTGAGCTGCGGTCGGAGTAAGTAGTGGAGCATCAACTGTTGATGAGCTTGGGTTTGATCTTTCTCTTTGTGATTTTGGTTGCTATTGTAACAGAGGAACAAACTATAGGGAATGCTAA
This sequence comes from Paspalum notatum, assembly GCA_022530915.1. Lineage (NCBI taxonomy): Eukaryota > Viridiplantae > Streptophyta > Magnoliopsida > Poales > Poaceae > Paspalum > Paspalum notatum. Next base: position 37,313,510 of record CM039685.1, read on the forward strand.
CACTGCTCTTACTGGGGAGGCAGCTGAGCGCTTTGGACAGAGGGATGCTGAAAAGTTCAAATTTCTTGGAGAGTGAGTGTGTTTCGGTTGCTAAATGGACCCATTTCTTTGCAAGGCTAAATTTATTAAGGGAAAACTATTTATTTTGCATGCTTATGTGTTATTTTAGCATGCATTATTCACATGCACTGAATAGAAACTCTTTATTGCCTTGTCCTATTTCTCTTTGATTGAATGAAACATGTTTCTGTTTCCTTTCATTCTCTCATAAAAGCATAGAATTGGTATGCTTGGCTTAATCTTAAGATGCAATCAATCTTACCTGTAATAAAATTTTTAACTGTAGAGGGCGGAAAGATGCAAAAGGCAGACGCCCCGGAAGCCCGGGATATGATCCGAGAACACTTTTATTGCCTTCCCAGTTCTTGAAGAGTTTGACAGGAGGACAGGTACATGTTTGTGTTAATAATACACCTCATTTTCTGTCATGAAACCTGTATTAATGCTAACCGATAATCTTGGTAATCGATAAATAGAGACAATGGTGGGAATTTAAATCACAACACATGGATAAGGTTCTGTTCTTCAAGGTACATCTATATTTCTGCACTGGTTACTGGGCACTTAAAATGAAGCGTGTCTCATTTGGTGATTATAATATGATTTTGAATAGATGGGCAAATTCTACGAACTATATGAAATGGATGCACATGTTGGGGCAAGGGACCTTGATCTTCAGTACATGAAGGCAAGACAACTCCTTACATTTGTGCTTATCGACCATTCTGCTATTATTCATCAATCCAGCCTGCCTTTTCTCCTATTACCCAAAACTCACCGTCTAGTTGCGTCCACTAATGTTATCTCAGGGCGAACAACCTCACTGTGGATTTCCAGAGAAGAATTTATCAGTGAATTTAGAGAAATTAGCTAAGAAGGTCAGAACTTATTTTGTGGTATTTTCCTTGCTTAATTTCAGACAATTGCAATTTGGATATAACATTCATTGCATCACAGGGCTATAGAGTTCTGGTTGTGGAGCAGACTGAAACACCTGACCAGCTTGAACTTCGGCGCAAGGAGACGGGTATAAAGGACAAGGTATGCTTATATACTGCTGTGTTAATCAAAATAACCTCCTGTACTATGGCAACTTGCAAATGTGACGGTCTCAAAATTGTCTGCTAAACTCAGATCGCAAAGTTTTGCAATATTTCTTTCATTTCTGTTCATTCTGTAATTTCAGAACTTCTTATAATGTGAGTAACATGACAGTATTTGGCATGCTTTACTCTCTGAAGGTTGTCAGGCGTGAATTATGTGCAGTGGTCACTAAAGGAACACTGACAGAAGGAGAGCACCTACTGGCAAACCCAGATCCGTCGTATCTCCTTTCCGTGACTGAAAGTCAACAACAATCTTCAAAGAAGAGACAAGACACTTGTACCATTGGTGTTTGCATAGTTGATGTCTCTACAAGCAAATTTATTGTAGGACAGGTTGGTGCTTACAGAATCCTGGGCCCATTTCCATTTTGTATTGAACTGTAGGAAACTATTATCAATCTATTTGAACCTTGTATTGTTGCATTTGCAGTTCCAAGATGATGCAGAGCGCCATGGATTATCTTCAGTTTTATCTGTAATGAGGCCTGTGGAAATCATCAAGCCTGGTAAAATGCTGAGTCCTGAAACTGAGAAGGCATTAAAGAACAACACAAGGGAGCCTTTGATAAATGAGCTGCTTCCATCCACGGAATTCTGGGATGCAACAAAGACTATTCATGAGATAAAGCAGTACTACAGCTCAGCAGATCAGCAGAACAATGTTAATGATGTGCAAGACAGTGTGGACTATCTGCCTAACTTTTTAAGTGAGTTGATTGGAGCAGGTGACAAAACATATGCACTTTCTGCTCTAGGAGGTTCCCTATTTTATTTAAGGCAAACCCTTCTGGATGAGAGAATACTTCCACGTGCTGAGTTTGAGCCCCTTGCATGCTCGGGGCTCATCAACAATATCCAAAAGCATATGGTACTTGATGCAGCAGCATTGGAAAATCTAGAACTTTTAGAAAATATCAGGACTGGTGGCCTGTCAGGGTAATGCCTGCTTCAAACTTTTTGTATTCTTTGGGAATCAAATTCTGCTGTCTACTTACTAATACGTATGCTTCAGGACCCTGTATGCACAATTGAACCATTGTGTTACTGGATTTGGAAAGAGGCTGCTTAAACAGTGGATTGCAAGGCCATTGTATGATCGCGGAGCAATACTACGGCGTCAAAGTGCTATTGCTACTTTCAAGGTTTCTGTTTTATGGAATTATATTCCTATTTTTATTGGTTTCATCTTGCCTAGTAGGGTAGTCTTCACTAATAAAAAAAATTGAGATACAAAGAGCATCATAAACACCAAATTGTGTCCTGTTTCTTTGTGCCATTCACAGTGGGAAAATTAAATCATGGGAAATTTGGGAAATATCTCTATGCAGTTACTATTATTTCATTTTTTATATAAATGATTCTAAAGAATGACAGCATCATTACTTCTTTGGAAATGAATATAATCACCTTTTAACTGTTCCTTCAATATTCTTCCTAATTGCTAATTGGCACATCTTTCTGCTAATTCCTTAGGTTATTTGGAAATGCTATTATCTTATATATATTTCAATATGCCATTTTTAATTAGGACTTGGCTTTTTCTGTTTAAATCTGAGATCAGGGTGTGAAGTGCTTATTTCCTATCTACATCGATTTGCTTATCCAACTCTGCCTGTTTCAATATAAGCCAGTCCCAAGCCCCCGATAAAGGAGGGGGTCCTGGCCCTAAAATGTTATGGTAGGTATGGCGAGCCAACGTAAAAACTCAGGTACTCAAATGGAGATGAAACCCAATAGCATACCCAAACTTGCTTGGAAATAAAAGTCTGTTGTTGTTAATGATGATTGATTAGTTTGCTTATCAGTTTCCTTTGTTTCATGGCTTGAACAACGACCTGGGACTATGCATCCATTTACTTTAGTCACTGTTGAGAAATAAGCAAAACGGCATGTAGCACCATAGTGGTAGAGCATTCGTAGCACCTTAGGTCCTGGGTTCGAATAATCGAATCCGTTTGAATCCCTGTGCAAGTGATTTCAGGCTGGTTAAAAAAGTTCAGTCGCTGCCCCCCTTGGTCAACACTTGTTAAGAAATGGCCTATGGTGGGCGGCCCCTCGTGTAAGGGATAGGGGTCTCAAAGCACGGGTTAAGGTCTGAAGTCTGAACCATGGGGCACGGATCCGTGTGCCAAGGGACTAGGGTTTGTGACTTTTCTTGACTGGACTAGTGGTTTGTGACTTCTTAATTGAAAATTTTCTCGTTATATATTGAAATGTGCCATAGATTATGAATGGTCAAAGGAAACTCCAGAAATTTCGAACTGATGTTAATTACATACGATGTTGTGCTGATCTTAGTATCTTACATCTGCTTGTACTATACATAGAACAAGAGTGCAGCATAGATGATAGATCTATATTTTTTCATGTTTCCTGTGATTCGGGTCATCATTTGAATATTTTTCCTCTTTTCAGGGAGTCGGCCATGATTATGCCGCCCAGTTTCGCAAGGATTTGTCTAGGCTCCCTGACATGGAGCGCCTGCTTGCACGTCTTTTCTCTAGCTGGTAATTTAATCTATTTTATGGTATATTAGTAGAAATTTGATGCAACAAACTGGATTGTTGTGCCTTTTGGTTGTGTCAACTGTTTCTTTGTGTTTAGCTTCAGAATACTGTGTTGCTTTTCTACTTTGGGATCTTTGAAATTTTTTGGTTCTTTGTCTATCCTGAATGACTCATACTACACCTTCTCTGAAGTGATGAAAACAAGAGAAGTTCATCAGTTGTTCTTTATGAAGATGCATCAAAGAGACTGCTTCAACAATTTACTGCTGCTCTTCGGGGTTGCCAGCAGATGTTCCATGCTTGTTCTCCTATTAGCACATTGATATGCACAGAGGGATCTCAAATAAATGATTTTCTTTCACCAGGTAGAATGACAACTTTCTTCAGCACTCCATAACATATGTCCATTTCTAAGCATTCTCATTACTTTTCTCTTTATTTCTTATTTTGCTAGTTTAATTTCTTTAGGCTACTATTACTGAATTTAATACATTAGCTAACCCTCGTAAGTGATAACTATTTGCAGGCAAAGGGCTACCAGATGTATCATCTATTTTAGATCGATTCAGAGACGCATTTGATTGGTCAGATGCAGACCGCAATGGTCGAATCATTCCTTGTAAAGGCTGTGATCCTGGATATGATGCCATTTGCAATGCAATAGAGGAGATTGAATCCAGTCTAAAAAAATACCTGATGGAGCAAAGGAAGCTTTTGAAACTTGTATCGGTAGTGCTACATTTTACTTTTTTTTTGGGCTTTGCAACATTTAATAGCCTCTTTGCCAATTGATAATAATTAGTCAATAATGGTCAGGTTAATTATGTTAATGTTGGAAAAGATATGTACCTGATTGAAGTGCCTGAGAGCCTGGGAGGTTCAGTTCCCAGAAACTATGAGTTGCAGTCTACAAAAAAGGTAATCAGAATGTTTTTTCTCTCTTGTATTTGAATGTAAATAAGTAATCACGCATTAAAGTTTAGTCTTCTATCCATTTTTGGTTTTAATTAAAGTAGTGACAATTTACTTGGGATTGGTTTTGATATTTGAGTTTCTGGCAACTGGTTTGGGGGATCCTACGCTAACTGGATATGAGCCTCAAAACTGTTATGGCTAGAATTGCGAGGTAGTATTGATAGATAGATAACAGATAGATCTGTGACTCACTCTCCCTCAGGAGGCTCTGAGCTGCACTTTATGATCTATTTTCTGTTTAACCCTAAACTAATACAAGGGCCTCTCTTTTATAGAGAGGGCTGACTTGACCCCTAAGAAATATCTGACTTAACCCCTAAGAAATAACTAACCGAATCTCTCTTATCTCTTTCCTAACAAACTATCTAATCTAATCTATCCGGTCAATACTCCTGCCATAACACTTCACCACCCCTCGAAGACAGCTCGTCCTCGAGCTAGGATAATGCTCAATGAAGAAGACCGGAGATGTTGATGTTGACAGGCGCCAGATATGAGTACCAACTTGAGTACCCCTAGCCAACTCCACGCTTCGGGGCCTGGTCGTCACCGCAAAGCGGAAGGGATGGCCCAGCACCGCTCCTCAAGGTGTGGCGAGGAGGCGACGCGGTACAGCGGCCACCACGTATGGCGGACGGCGTGGTACTGAAGCGGAGGCCACGGCCTCGATGCCATCGCGCACGGAGGGCGGCGCTGCCCGACAGTGGCCGGCGCGGTGCCGTAGCAGAAGTGCACGCAGTGAGGGAACGATCGGTAGGCCGCCAGCAGGACAGCTGGCGGAGAGCTGCAGGCGACGACGGACGGGCGGCCACAGGCAACAATGCGCCAGCTGTAGGCGACGGCGGACGAGCAGCCCTGGGTGGTGACGAGCTGATCGCAGGCACGGAGGGGCCGCTGGACGGCGGAACCTCGATGTTGGGCGCAGGTGCAGCAGTCCTCTCCATTGCCGGCGGAGTCACGACGATGGTGTCGCACCTCGCAAGGATCTCCTTGATGGACGCTCGGAGCTCAGCACAAGGATCTGATGGGCAGGCCGCTGGCGCTGACGTGCTGGATGGCGGCGGCACGGAGATGGCGTCGATCCTCGCAAATAAATCGGCGAGGTACACCGTGCGGTCAGCACAAGAACCCATGAGAGGCACGTGGGAAGCAGCGTGCGTGGGGGGCAGGGAAGCGGCGGCGCGAGCTGAGGGGATTGGAGTAGGGCGGCGCACGGAGATGGCATCGATCCTCGCAAATAAATCGGCGAGGTACACCGTGCGGTCAGCACAAGAACCCATGAGAGGCACGTGGGAAGCAGCGTGCGTGGGGGGCAGGGAAGCGGCGGCGCGAGCTGAGGGGATTGGAGTAGGGCGGCTAGGGCTTCAGGGCGCGGTACTGTTCACGTGAACAGTACCCGTGCGTTAACAGAAGATGGGTTGGGCGAGAAAAAAAAATTTCTGGCTCTGATTACCAAGATGTTATGGCTGGATTGTATGAGCTTCTTTAATTGGTTCATATCGACTATTTATCATCTATTGCTGATTGACTATTTATCATCTTGCTGAATTCCTGTTTGTGCAATAACTGCCTGGAATCCAACAGTCTAACTTCATTTCCTCTATATTTCAATTTTTTTTGTGCTAAATTTCTGCGCATTTCTTTTGTTTTGCATGAACACATGTCAAATTTATGAACATATCGCATGGATGTTTTATTCAACCTGTGGTATATGCTAATCATTGAAGTTCTAAGATATAATCAAATGTTCCATCCAGGGTTTCTTTCGGTACTGGACACCAGAACTGAAAGAACTAATATTAGAACTTTCGAAGGCTGAGGCAGAGAAAGAATCAAAATTGAAAGGCATTCTTCAGAACCTGATCCAGCAATTTGTCGAATATCACAGCAAATGGAGGCAATTGGTTTCTGTTGTTGCTGGTAACTCTCCTTGTGATATTGTTTTTTTTCTTTTGCACTAAGTATTTAGCAGTTTTAGTTTGCCATAGGTTAGCAATATTCATATTGTTCTATGATCTCCTAATTGCTCTCTGTCATTTTGCCGTATTTCTGATATGCTATGATATTTTGAAAGAGTTCTAAGAATGTGTTTGGTATCCTATGTTTTTACTGAATTTCTAGATGCAAGGTTGCTAGATTGTCTTAAGTTTGGAGGGATTTATTGAAAACTGGTTAGTAATTTTGCATAGACCATCTGATCACCTGCCCAATATATATTAACTTGTTTTTCCTTCTTTGGAAAGCTCGTGTTTGTGCAAACTACTATATGGAATCTTGATTGACAAGTGTTGATAAATGACAGTGATGTTGGTTAATGACTAAGTTTTACATGGTTTGTCAGTTGGTGCATGTAAAAAGTGTTATCATGCTAGTTGTGCTGGTTAATAGACACATAGATGTGTATACCAGATTCATTGTGCCGGTAGATTTTCTTCTCTAAATGCTGCATTTGATTGTATCATGCAGAGCTTGATGTCTTAATAAGTCTTGCTATTGCAAGTGATTATTTTGAGGGACCAAGTTGCTGTCCAACTATCAAAGAATCAAATAGCCCAGATGATGCTCCTACTTTTCATGCTAGAAATCTTGGACATCCCATTATACGAAGTGATTCCTTAGGCAAGGGTTCTTTTGTACCGAATGATGTTAAGATTGGTGGGCCAGGGAATGCGAGCTTTATTGTTCTTACTGGTCCAAATATGGGTGGTAAATCAACTCTTTTGCGCCAGGTTTGTCTTACCATTATATTGGCTCAGGTAATCCACCATCTTTATCTGTCAAGTGCCAGCAGTGCTTGTTCACGAGGACTAACTTCATGTTGTTTGCCAGATCGGAGCAGATGTTCCTGCAGAAAACCTTGAGCTTTCTCTTATTGACCGTATCTTTGTTCGAATGGGAGCAAGGGATCATATTATGGCTGGCCAAAGTACATTCTTGGTGGAGCTCATGGAGACTGCCTCTGTGCTTGTAAGTTCATCCTTCGAGATATGATGGCGTGTATCAATTTGTTGATTTGTTTGTTTTCTCAACCTTGTGCAACTTTTTCTTCAGTCTTCAGCTACCAAGAATTCTCTTGTCGCTTTAGATGAGCTTGGGCGGGGTACATCAACTTCTGATGGGCAAGCTATCGCGTAAGTTGAATTATGGATCATAGCATTGATTTGTTGCGTACTTGTGATATCTGTTCATTCTCTTGTAGCTTCATTTATCTGTAATGCTCACTACGAGACCACTGACTTACTCTTGCTACAACAGAGCTTCTGTTCTGGAATATCTAGTTAATCAGGTGCGGTGTCTAGGCTTATTTTCTACACACTACCATAGATTAGCAGTGGAACACAAGGATACCAAGGTAACGTACATACCTTGTTTTTCTTTTCTTTCTGAACTGAACTTTATCTAATGTTGCAACCTTCATTTATGAATATCGCAGGTATCGCTCTGTCATATGGCATGCAAGGTAGGTGAGGGAGAAGATGGCCTGGAAGAAGTGACTTTCCTTTATAGATTAACACCTGGTGCATGCCCCAAAAGCTATGGTGTGAATGTTGCTCGATTGGCAGGTTATTTTCAAGCTAATGTGTTCACTCTGAATTCAAATGCTCTTTTTACTAATGCCTTACTATGTAAACACATGCTGCCTTCACCATTGATTTCTTAGGAATACCTGCTTCAGTGCTTCAAAGGGCCAGCGAGAAGTCAAGTGAGTTTGAAGCCAACTATGGGAGGCGATACTGTATGACCAAAGATGAGCATGCCAGTGCACATAGTGAGCATGATAAGTTTTCTGCTATCAGGGATGTTTTCCGCATTCTAAAGGAATGGCCTCATCCTGAAGATCAGGCAGCGAGTATAAGCATGCTCCGTGAATTGCATAAGCGTGCCAAGGCGCAGGTTGTGGAAGGTTAACTGATGGTTGCATGACATGGTCGCTTAGGGTCTTATGGAGATCGCCTCAGTTTGGCAGTTTGCTACCTTGGTGGCTCTTTTTTGGTTAGATGTGTGTCTATGTTGAGAGTGCTGCGCTGGCTGCTGGCATAGATTCGGATTGTGGAAGCATAAGGCTCAAGCCCATCTGAAGAATTGTGTCCACATTCAAGGGTGGACCATGGATTCAGTGTTTACGGAGCTTATTGCCGCTTCCAACAATTTTATGTCCTCTCTGATTCTCCTACCAGGAGCCCAAGGACCCTCATTTGTCCTGTTTTGTTTGAGCTCGGTAGGGTGTTGGATCAGCGCAGGCTGAATGATTTGAGGCAGATGTGGCTCAAAATTTTGAGCCCCGAAAAAACTCCCCAAATTGTAATTAGAGTAGAGTTGGTTCCATGAAAGGTGTATATGGTTACTGGAGGATGGAAATCGTGATCATCTCTTGCAAGCCAACTTAATTTTAGCTCCTTCAATTCCCTGTAGTTTTGAAATTTTCAGGCTCGCTGCGGTGGTGATTGGATGAGGGAATTGAGCTACAATCCAAGCTGCTTACACGATACCCTCGATCCAAATAGGCCTCCCAACCTGTAAAGTTTAATAGAAATTTGTAGCCCTTGCCGTGCAATGATACAGGGCTTTTGGAATCTTGGATGGGAATTCTGAAGTCCATAAAGGTGTGCTTATGGTCGTACAAGTCCTTGCAAAATACGGTCAATATGGTAGGAATCGGTGAATCTGAGAGTAACAAAAATCTGAAAGCATATAAGCAGGTCCTGGGTCCAAATCAACGAGGCAAAGAAAAAGCAGCAAGCGTAGCAAAAGCTGAGTGGAAGCGGAAAGGACACTGCATGGAAGCCAGGCTGCCCCTGCCCCAGAATCCGATTCTCAGAACGCGAACGCGCATCGATCGAACCCACTCGGGAATGAAACCACTCGAGTGCAGTGGCCATAAAAGATCAGGCTCAGTATTAAGCAAAGCAAAGCAACCGCGCACCAAAGCGAGCAAACCACGCTAATCCCCTGCCTCCTTTCCGCTGCCCTTAACAGCACTCGGTCCTCGCTCTCCCCGTGGGCATCCTCACTCTCTCAACCTCCATCCAGGCAGCCGGAACAGCGTCGTCGTCACCGGCTCGCCGCCGCCGCCGAGCAAAGAGGAACTCCTCCTCGGTCTCCATGGACTACAGGGCAAGTGCCACCATGGCGGTTTCTGCTCTACCGGTCTAGCAAAATGGGTTTTCCAGAGTTGAGAACCCAGAGGGGGTTACTGATGTGTGTACGCTTCACTCTCTGCAGCAGTTCTACTACCGCATGATCCTGAGGATGAACATCGACTGCAACGGGTGCTACCAGAGGATCAGCAGGGCACTCCTCCAGATGCGTGGTAAGAGATGCCCATGCTTGGCGCCTGAAACCTCCTCGCCCTTTCTCTCTGAATCGATAGGCTTCTGTCTGAAGCTTATTGCTTTTCTTTAGCAGAGCTGGACGGCCACATGATCGACAAGAAGCACAGCCGGGTGATGGTTACCGGCGCCTTCAGCCCGCAGGACGTGGCCATCAAGATCAGGAAGCGGACCAACCGCCGCGTCGAGATCCTCGATGTCAGGGAGGCCTCGCCGGCAGACCAAGACCGCGGCACCGGCTACATGCCCTGAAGCTGAAGGAGCCAGCTTCTGTTAAGTACTCGCGGAGTTGTTGTACGCAGGCGTACGCTGGCACCTGCTTGTTACGGAGTACTCCTATTCTCTGTAGCAAGGCAGCCGGGAGGACGTACGCATGTGCCCGGCATGTTTTACCTTCTTGTACCTAAGGAGTTCTGCACCATTTTTTTTCTGTAACTGTAAGGCTTATTGAAATTTCAATGTTTCGTCTGAGTCACGATGGCAAAATGTTTATATTTCTCTTGGTTTCTTGAATCAGGAGTTCTGGATCTACATCCAAGAAGATATATATATTGTCTGAGGTGTGTGTATAAACTACACACAAATTTTATATGCGGAGATAACATTGAAAAGTGACTCATTATTCTTCTGTTAACGCCTTTACAGCCTCTGCATAACATTATTATCTATTGGCAAGGGAGAGTTCATGCAGCGGGCTGGCCTTTTGCCCATTGTCCCCCAATTGCAAATACCACATCCGTTCTCGAATATTTTTTAACTAAGGAAGAGAGGAAGAGAGTTAAAAAAAACGAACGGTGAACAGTTGTATGGAACTTTCCTTACAATGTCAGGCTCTCAGGATCCTCAACAATCTTTGCAAACGTTTGGAGGAATGCTGCCAAGTCAGCACCATAAATAATCCTGTGATCAGCTGTAACCTTCACCTGAAAAAAGTAAGGATAAACTTAGTTAAATTGATGAGCATTCCTGCAAGGAAAATTGGTGCTACTATCGAACAGGATTGTGTAGCATTTTTTTTCTCTCTGTTGTGTGAATAGGATGCCGACCCCATCTTGGTTTTGAATCACCGTTCGCCTACGCAGCTGTTTAGTCCGTTTATACAGCGTGTAAATGCTACACTGTGCTCTACCATGCAGCTTAGAGCCTAACCGGTGATTGCACGATCAACCCGTTTACATGACCGTTTAATCCGTTTACACGACCATTTAATATGTTTACATGCCTTGTAAAATACGGTTGAGAGCTATTGACTCTATCTAATCAAGTCTTAATATGACATCTATTATTTAGTAAATTATTGTGCGATTCAAGATTTGCCAATAGTAATAGCGGTCTATGATTTGATCTTTTGTTTATTTGACTCATAAAATTGGTGATTTATCATGGTTGGCTAATAAAATATCAATTTTCATATTTTTCCCATGCATAAATATATGTCTATATATTTATTTCTATTCATTAAAATAGAAAAAGCTTAATCCTTGTAATACCGTGTACACAGTTTAAATGTTACACAATGCCTCACCGACTGTTCACCATACCTTTTAGGAAAACACTCGTTTTGATAAAAGGCTCATTTCTTGTTGTGTGAATAAGATGGTCCGATGGCGTCGCATTGTGGATAAATGTTATAGGTGTAGCATGATATTTCCTATTACCAAAATAATTTTTTTCTTAACACATCATTTGAGGTTAGCATTGTAATCGAAAAGGAATCAGGAAACATATGTACCTAATGAGTTATGTTATGCCAGCCAAAAGCAATTTCACTAGTCCTAAACAATGATGTCCAGCATTTTGATGACTACATCATTGCAAATTTGTTGGTACTAAGGCTGAGTCCAATGGGACTCCCTGTATGTGTTCCCTATACACTGTTTTGCACTGTTTAACATAAATGCTGAGAGAGAGGTAGTTGGAATAGTGTTTAGGGAGTGGGGATAGAAAGTCCCATTGGACTCAGCCTAAAGCTAACTCAGATAACAAACACTACTGGACACTGGAGATTTCGTGAAGGCCAAAAAAACCGTCATGAAAGGCACATTTACCCTCACGGAAACAGTTCATGTGAGCCAACCGTCATGAAAAAACCCACAGGAATCAAGCGCCACGAAAATTCCTTTTTCATGAGAGTGTCCACATGAATCATTTTCGTGACTGTCCATCCGTGACAGCCACCCCCATGAAAATAAGGTGCTCATCAGGTTTAGAACGGATTTTCATGACAGGAGTTTGTGAGAGGTGACCTCCACGAAAATAGTTTGTGACGACCTTTCTAACTCACAGGAAAATTAGTATGACCTCACAGGAATAAATACTTTCGTGGGATATTTACCCGCCACGAAAATTAATCCATAGGAAATCTGTTTTGCATTCCTAGCCATAATGATTAAGGTTCCATATTAATGAGTTTAACCACAATATCAATTCACCATGCACATAGACAAGCCAAATATCATTCCAGTATACACCCATGAATGAATCTAGATGCTATATTGCAAAACCGAAAGTTTCATTGTACAAGTCTGACATTAACTCAGATTACACTTGGTGGTGAACAATGACTTGGATAAACAACTAAGGACACAAGGACCTACATCTATTGCAGCCATAGTGGTAGCCATCTATTTGCAGCTGTTCCATGCCACTCATATTGTTAACTAAACTTAATAGCCAAAGTAGGCTCTGCAATGAACTGATTTGTGTTCCAACCTGTGCATAAAAAAGGGTAAAGTTACCATGGATGCCTCAAGGTGCGAGGCAACTGAATAGGAAGCTCATAACCTTGCAAAGAGGGGTAAACAATCTTTAGGAAATAGCACATTTTTCTCCTGCAGTTCTCATACTTACGGCCACGATTGTAACATTATCACTATGCTCCAAAACTCTTCCTGGGAAGATTTCAAACTTGTTCGTGTACAATGCCTTTGAATAAATAAAGGCATGTTCTTATAAAAATTGACGGGCAGCAATTGCAACGCAGAGGAGGCAGCCAAAGAGAACTCTGTTAGAAAACAAACTGATCTAGAAGTTAAAATCCATGATGCACAAAGAGGTTATACCAATCGGCCATCAAGGCATCAACTACGACAAAAGATCAAGTACAGTTAAACCAATCCTTATTTCATGACAAATAGGATTATGCACAACTAAGAGTGCATTGTTACTATATATGTTCAAATTGTAGCAGACTGTAGGACAAACACCCATATTCTTTTGGAACAGTACAGTAACCGACCCTCTGTCCGTTGTATTTGACGGGGTGACAAAGCTTGGTGTATCTCCTATATATGTGCAATGAGATATATCAGCAATGCCTTCTGCGCATCATTTTTACTATATATGTTCAAATTGTAGCAGACTGTAGGACAAACACCCATATTCTTTTGGAACAGTACAGTAACCGACCCTCTGTCCGTTGTATTTGACGGGGTGACAAAGCTTGGTGTATCTCCTATATATGTGCAATGAGATATATCAGCAATGCCTTCTGCGCATCATTACAAACTATACACATCCATCTAGTGCTCGAGGTACGTTTAAGGTTTCTACGTATATAAGGGTTTCTTACGTGGGTTTTTATGTTTGTGCTGGGAGTGATGCCTCTTCTAGGTGAGTTCTCTTCATGTTCACTTTTGGGTACTTTGGTTTGCATATCTGCGAGCGCCTTGATGCAAGCTTCTAAATCCTTGACGATACATTTCTCTTGCTCATGCAACTTGCCCAAGTTTCCCACCATCTTCTGAAGTCCTTTTGCGTTTTCAGTTTGGCCTGGTTCTAGCTCTGCAATAGTCTTTTTCCTTCTAATAGAGAGATGTCAGCGGATCCTTGACTTTCTTCAAAACTCTGCTCATCTCATCTGAATCACCTGTCTTAATTGATCCATTCTTCAAGATCAATGTGAATCCCAAATTTGGGAAGCACTTCGTATATCAGTACCAAAGCATCCATACTTGCTACAATTTTAAAATAATGGTCAACAACCTTAACTTTCACCCTTAAGAATCACAAGTGTTGGGTTCGTCTAAGACAAAGCCCATTAGATTTTGGTGTGACGAAGCATTAATCGGTAGCCCTGGGCAAAAAGAACCGGAACCGAGGAACCGAACCGAAAGAACCGGAACCGAAAGAAGCGTTATTTAATTCGGTTCCAACTTTCAGATAACCGAAAGAACCGAGAAATTTTTGGTTCTAAATCCCAAGGATCCGAAAAAACCAAAGTAACTGAAATGTTTAAGGCCCAACAAATGTGGCATGGTCCAATGTCTAAACCCCGGCCTCCCTCCCTTTCCAGCAGCCCCGCACCCCGGCCTGGCCCAATGGCCCATTCAAGAACCCTAGCCCATCCAGGACCCCTCTGCCCTTTCCCCTCCTTGCTCCCAGGCGAGTAGACGATGGTCGCCACTCGCCCGTGCGAATCCACCCCCTTCCCTACCTCCTCGGTCTCTGCCTCCCCTCCCGCTCCTGCACTGCACGACCATGGCGCGGCGACGACCCTTCCCCAGACCCCCACGGCGTAGAGGCAAGCCTCCCCCACGGCGCTGCTGCTTCCTCCCCCACGGTGCTGCTCCCCATGGCGTAGAGGTTGGCGGTCGGCGGCCTCCTCCCACACGGTGCGGCGGCCGACCTCCCGCACGGCGCGGCAGCACCCTTCTCCCGCGGCGCGGCCCTATGTGACAGCAGCAGCGCCCTCCTCAGCTGCTCCCATGGCACGCGAAGGTACGCGGCACGGTTAGTTCGGTTTAACCGAGAACCAAACCGAACTAACGAAGTACCGAACTGCTCGGTTCCGCTTTTCCTTGAAGTCTAGTTTGGTTCCACTTTTCAAAGAACCGAAGTTTGCAAATAACTGAGGAACCGAACCGAAGAACCGAATGCCCACCCCTATTCATCGGAGAGAAGCCGATGAAGCCTTCGCTGGGAAATAAAATATAGACGAAGAGTATAAGGCGTAACATACTTACTAGTGAAATGCAATAGCTTCCCTGAAGCACCCCGGTTTCCATAATGGGACTAAAATATGCTTTATTATCATCCTAAGGTTTGGTAATCACATTCTTACATCAGAGTGATACAGATCCGCCCTAATGGGTCGGACAATAAAGGGACGCAGCCCTTGAAGACTAAGCAGCGGAATATAAAACGTAGGCCCAAGCTTCCCCACGTCGCGGTTGGGAAGTAGGTCGTAGCCCTTAATCGCTGTCGTATGTGGTGCACTCGTCGTCTCCACTGGAAGAACATCAACAAAGCAAGGGTGAGTACAATCATACTCCGCAAGCCCACCTTCCTCCGTAAGAAGTGGGGGTATAGCTACATCTACATGCAGGATATATCTGGAGCTTAGGGAGATTTTGCATAAAAATACTTTGTATGCAGGGTTCGAGATAGTCTAACAAGTTTTAGTCATTCAGAAACAGGGTTTTTCTCAAAAAGGGGTGCCAATGGACTTGCCGGTCCACATGGCCAATGACTTTCCAGCCATCACACTTTCCACACCGCTGCAGGGTCCCACCCCTGTAGCTTAACTTCCACCCAAAAGACCATTTCAGACCAAAACCAGACCTTTTCCACAGTTTTAGTTTATGAAAAGTGCTAATTGAAGAACCAAGCCGTAACTCATCCATACCAGTGGACTCGGACTATTCGAATAGGTTTTACTCTGATCAGAGGTTGTACTGATTCCCACAAGTTGGACTCAGCGACACTTACCGCTAATAAGCG
This sequence comes from Paspalum notatum, assembly GCA_022530915.1. Lineage (NCBI taxonomy): Eukaryota > Viridiplantae > Streptophyta > Magnoliopsida > Poales > Poaceae > Paspalum > Paspalum notatum. Next base: position 37,329,209 of record CM039685.1, read on the forward strand.
TCCGAATTCCAAACCAAGCCATTGCCTTTGTTTCATCACCTATCAGTACTTTAGAGGTTCGGGCCACCTAGCCACTCCAGTACCCCGCAGTACTCCCGTGGCTCCCAACCCCTTCCCTATCCCCTTGTGCGCCAGCACAAAAGCTACTAGGCTATCCACTCCGGCTCGGGCCTAGCCAATGCCTCATACAGAGCGAGTGGTTGTACTAAAAGAGTTAGGCAAGATGAAAATCATCGCGGTCCTTACAGAGTGCAGGTAGAACCATTCCAACTTACCACTGCTTGACACCGCGAGCATCCACCTACCCGGTCGTCTCCACGACTCCTGGGACTTGGGTAACCGTGGGTTGCTAAGTTACCGTTCATACCCTGCCCTTAAATGGCGTATCCCGACCCGTGGGTCGTTTGCCGAGGTTCTTCCCCGTTTTATTTTAAAACACACATACCTATCCTCATCCCAAACCCATTAAGTTCCACAACCATACTTCCAACTTAGCATCAAGATTATGATAGATATAATTAAGTGAGCGATCCCACCTATGCGCATTACATCTAAAATAGGCTTAGGTGGCTGTATATTTGTGGGGTTACCTTAGCAAGCAAAACATGCAGGTTTTTATGTGATTATCGGGCCAAGGGTTGTGGTTGCAAAATATAGACATTTTATGCATCAAGTGGGGATTCCAGTGGACTTGCCGTGGTCCTCCTATTCGCTGGATAATACGTCGGCGTAATGCCCAATAGTGGGCATCCTCGTGCTCATGCTGTAGATGCCGATGACGCACTAGCCGCTGGTGGCGGAGGTACGCCATATGCCGAATGCTTTGGTATTCCAACTGCTGGGCACGATGGTGCCTCAACCACTGAGCATGCCGAGCATATTGCTGTGCGCGGTGGCGCGCCATCCATTGCGCGTGCTCAGCTAGCATCTGCTGTAATCGCCGGGCGCAGGCCTCGAGTCTCATGGAAATCCTTGCGAGAGACGTACCAGCTATGATACCTGGTATAACCTAGCGCACAAACAAGGGAAAACACATATATGGAGGCATATCGTGAGCTCAACACGATGAAGGGATATTTTGAGGAAAGTAAATATTATTTGGGGGGGGGCCTGTTGGTGGCACTTACCAGCGGTGGTGGTTCTGGTAAAGTGTGAGGGGCAATGGGTTGGGCTGCAAACTGCCGACCATGCTGACGAGCATGGTGGCGGTCATGGGGGTATTGCCAAGGTAGCGGGTGTGGGCGGTTAGGGCGGAAACGGGAGCGGGAACGGCAGCAAGGCGGCCGCATGGTGGCGTTGGAGGGGAGAAGATCTTTGGTGGAGTGTATGAATGGATAGAGCTTGATTTTAGATGAATTTAGGCGCAAGAATCACCCAAATCAGAGTTTAAACGGGGGAGATATGGGGTATATAGTGGTGAGGGGGTAGATATGACTTTTCTGGAAAGTTCAGGGGGTAAAAAGGGACTTTTCTTGGCATTTGGCCCGAGAGAGAGGGAACCTGGGGCTTCGGCCCACGCGCGCAGTGCGGCCTACTGGGCCGGCCCAATTCGGTAGGACGGGGCGGGACGGCAAGGCGACGGCGTTGGCGTGGGGCCCACGCGTCAGCGAAAGGAGATGGGCGACGGTGTCAGGAGGGAAGGCGGACGGTGCTCGGGCCGGCTCGGGGTGAACCGGGGGCGGCAGTTCGAGGGAACCTCACCGGCGGTTCTAACCACCGGTGGCGGTTCCGGCGAGGGGGGTTTCAGTGTGAGCACCGGGAGGAGGTGGCGAGTGAGGTGGGGGTATCGTGGAGGTGGTTAGGCGACGGGAAGGGGGGTCTCCACGGTGCGGCGGCGTGGGTGCGCGTCGATGGCGCGGAGCGCTCGCGAGGCGGCGGCGTTGTGGTGCGGGAGAGGGGACGACGAGGCGTCGAGAAGGTGGAGGGGGGCGAGGCGGAGCTTGGGCTCTCCGAAATTTGGGAGGGGAGGCGGTGGGGGTGGCGGCTTTTGACTGCGGAAGGAGCTCGTCGGGGCGGAGAGTGACGGCGGCGTTGAGGGGCTTCTTATAGCCTGTGGCGGGCGCGGGGTGGTAGGGGCCGGGTATTGGCGCATCAGGCGTGGCTACGTCGGGACGGCCGGGCGTGGCAGGCCCGGGGACGGCATGGGGAGGCGGAGCTTGAGCGGTGGTACGGCAGGTACCGGGCGCGCTGGACGCGTCGCGCCGAGGTAGGAGACGGAGGCGGCCGGGGAGGGAAGGGGCCGGGTATTGGCGCGGCGTGGACTGGTACGGCGAGGCGCGGCGATGCGCGACGCGTGGGCGCGGCGAGCGGGGACCAGGCGCGGCGGGTACGGGGAGGACGAGCAAGGACCGGGCGCGGCCAGGGCCGGCGCTGCGCGCGCTGCGTACAGGCACAGCGGGGGAGGAGGAGGCGGGACAAGAGGCTGGCAAGCGCGGCCCACGTGTCGGCGTGAGAGGGAGGGGGCGGCTGGGCTGGGGTGGTGAGTTGGGCCGTGGCGGTGATGGGCCTGCTCGCCCGGGGTGGCAGGCCGAGGGGAAGAGGGGGAAAGGAGGAGATGGGCCGCGTGGATGGCTGGCGGCCCAGGATGAAGAGAAAAGCTTTCCCTTTTCTTTTTCTGATTTTGTATCTGGAGTTTGGATTTTTGAAAAAGGAATTGGGAGGGGATATTTTGTGGGGAATTTGGTAGAGGTATTTGCAAGATATTTGGAGAGAAACCTTTTGGAATTTTTGTTGAGCTCACATCATCACACAAGACAAACAAACAATCGAGGTTTTTTTGAAAAAATGATTTTAAATTAGAGGGAGATTAGAAGAAAATTTCTGGGGTTAAATTCCGGGGTGTTACAAATCTACCCTACTTAAAATGAATCTCGTCCTCGAGATTCAGCTTAGAGAGTTACAGGGCTTAGCTTTACTTCAGCCACACTAGAAGCCTGATATACTACACTGAATGGCAGGTGGAACTTCAACAAATTGGCTAGATCCCCATTTCTTTTCTCTTTTCTTCTCTGGGGAAAAGCTGTTGTGCCAGCCTTCCACACAGAAAGGGGATACTCCCGTATCTTCCACTCTCTGAACATGGAAGGTCGAACCATTGCCTGGCTGCTTCAGGCGGAGCCTTCTAGGGAGCGGCAGAAAATTCTACAAGGCACTTTCTGCTCTTTAAATGGTGGTATAATCCGGGCAGCCCGACCATAATTAGAGGAGTTGCTTGCCTTAGGGAGCCAGATTATTCTGCTCCAGAATCTACAGAAGGGTGACTACCCCACTTAAATAGGGCGGAAGCCCTTACTTGAGTAGGTTAGGCACTCCTCTGGGAGTGGGGAGCTGCTGCTTCTTTCCAACTGCTGCTGTTGACTCAGCAGACGGAGGGCGGGCTGGAGAAGGAAAAGCTATTTGGGATAGTCGTCTTCTCGTTACTTTTCTTTTTATCCCAAGCACCTCTTCTTCCATCTTCTTGCTTGCTTCTTGGTCGGTCTTGGGCTTCTTCATCTTAGCACTGCTTTGCTAGCAGGAAGCATCTTCTAGCTCCTGCTCTGCCCGTGGGAGAGTTATCAACCGGAGGAGGATTAGGAGGCATAGGACTAGGATTATGGCGAAGAATATGTAGTGGAGCGGGATGCAGACTCGGGGCTCTGGGTTCATGCCTCGGATGAATCTGGGGGTAGTGTGCGAGGACCTGGCTTATGCGGTCTTGGAATCCGACTATGCTGCGCGCAACTGGAGGAGAACTTTGGAGATCTTGTAGAGGAAGGCGCACTGAATGAGAAGAAGTGTGATGATGGCTAGGTCCATCGCCTGGTGGTGGAGCGGGCGGCTGGTTTGGGACGATTTAGTTCCGAGGGAAGGGGCAATGGATTATCCAAAGGAAGAGGAGACAGAATAGAAGGGCGAAGGCGGCGAAAGTGTAGAAGCCTAGGAGAATATGTCCTAACCAGGAATCTCCGAACATGGGGGAAGCTGCTTGGTGGTTCCAAAGGGAGAGGGATGGTGGTGGGTTTGCTCTGTACGGAGCTGAGCTCGGGAAAGGGGGGTTTTAATGGCGCTGGGGAGCGGTAGGCACGGTGCGGCGGCTCGTGCACCGAGGTGGTGGAGCACGCGGCGGTCGGTGGTGAGTGGCTGCGTGGCCGGGCATCCACCGACGACAGATAAGCGACACACGGTGGCGTGCGGTTGCCAGTGTGTAGGGGCCGGGCACTGCCTATCGGTGGGGCGAGGACACGTGGTGGGGAGCGGCGTGTAGGGGCCGGTTATGGCCGACAGTGGGCGGTGGGCGCGTTGCCAAAGGCGGCAAGCGGGGCAGACAGCGTGCGCTGATGGCGACAAAGGCGGGTGGGTGGTGGGGGCCGGGGCATTGGATGCGGCTGTCGCTGCAGAGAGGGGGCAGGGGCGGTGGAAAAGATGTGAATAGTGGGGATACTGTTTGCGGTACAGAAAGTTTCTCTCCGGTCTTATCCAATTTTCCTAGGGCTACTGTTTCCTGTTGCTTGTGCCGTCTTAATCTCTGGTTTTTTTTTTTACTGCTACTATGCCGTTCTTTGGGTAGAGTTTTGTCAGTCGTCTCGGTACCTTCCTCTAACCGAGACTTTTACCTTGGTGGCTTCTCTTCGGAGGCACACCCTTCTTCGCAGGTGGGTTTTTAAGGTGAGAAAGAGACATCAAGGGTGAGGGCTGGTTCTAATAGGTGATTTTATTAGCATACAAACAAGGTAAAAACACTTCACAACAAGCATAACAAGCAAAGCACTACAAACACGGAGACGGACATTCTAACGTGACTACTCGAGCCAAAACGGCCTCGTCTTCTGGCTGCTGGTGGCTTCATCTGATGGTGATCGCTGGTTGCTGGATCCTCCTCTGGGGGATGAGAGTGTCAGGAATGCTCCTATGCTTGCTCTGTCTTCTGGGTAGACTGGGTTAGGTGGGATCTTTTCTTGGGCTTGCAGCTGCCGAATGAAGGATTGCTGGAGGCTTGCTGGGGGAGCTGGCACTGATAAGTCTGGGAGGTTTGACGTTCCTCCAATGTGAAGGAAACCAAACAAGCTCCTTTTCCCTCTTCCTCGGAGGCTCAGGGAATTGTGGTATTGGCTGGTCCGGAGGTGGATTAGTTCCGCTTCCATTTCACGGTTCTGAGTTATCAGCCTATTGTGTAGGCTCCTCAGCTTATCATACTCGTCATCCAGGGCGTCCACATATAGGGCGAGGTAGGCTAAGGTGGGATCCTCGGATTCTCTGATCTCTGCCAGAACTGCAATTCTCTTGCGCCAGGCGGAATTCATCTTGTTCATGGGTGGGTAGAATCTCATGGGCGAGTGCTGCACCACACCCCGGTACGTGGAGCATATCTTCTTCATGGCGTCGCGCGCGATGATGCGGCATGTGTCCAAAAACTCCTTCCTGACGACTGTGGTGTACCATCCGGTGAGGGCAGGGCTATCCCGGATGTATAACGTGACCGTCCATTCAGGCCCTTCCCTTCCAGGAAGTGCTAGCCCGCAGTATTCTGGGTATCCTTGAACCTCAAGGCATCGCATAGTGTCCCTTAGAAGCTTTGGGAATCCTTTCACATCTTTGCAGTAGCTGACCCGGTGGTCACTAGCCACCTGATCGAGATACGTAAGATTCGACCTACGCTAACTAACCCAACACACAAACAAGCAGAGAAACAAGACCAATGGATACAACGCACGCAATCTACACTACTTACTCTTACAAGGGTGCTATCCAAAGTGAAGGAAAATCTTCACTACCCAAATGTAAGAGAGACACTGGGTACTACTACTTCGGACCATGCTGCTTTATCCCTTGCCGAACGCAGAGGCTTATTCTGATGAGGGGTTGGTGGTTTCTTCAGAGGTCTCTTCACTGAAGAATTCTCCACCGGAAGATTCTTCACTGGAACAGATGATGATAACTCTTGATGACTGGGCCAAGGCCGGGGGTCGTCTTTTTCAGTCAGTCCCCAGGGCGAGGCGAGACCTGATGCTTCGGTCCTCAGGGATGTTGGTGGAACTCTGGGTCGACCGTGAGAGACAGGGCTTGGGGGCGGGCCTTTGGGTAGCTCTTCCTTCTCTAGGCACTCTAGCTCGGGAGCTGTGATCTCCTAGGTGAGGGTTTCTGCTAGCTCTGGGAGGGGCTCTGGTGGAACTAGCTGGCTTTCTGGCTGGGGTGAGATAACTGGTATACCCTCAAGCACTGGGATGTCCATGGAGAGGTCGATGCGCCTTCTCTTTTTAAGGGGCATGGGGCGACCGTTGAGGATGGGCTTTTCTTCTGCCATTGCTGCTTGCAGTGGGGCGGTCCCGGGTCTCTTTTGCTTCCTAACGGGCTCTTAAATAGCTTGGTTGGCGCGTCCTTTAGTGCCAATATTATATTGTCTGTCCAAGAGGTCACTTGTCAAATGTGTTGCATTGATAGCAACGTACCATGTAGGGGCCATATCCTGGATTCCCGAGGTATAGGCCCTGGCCATCCATAGGATCAAACGCTTTGACCAGGGTGGTCCATACCTTAGAGTCACGCCATGTGTCTCTGCGATGGTGACGTTTCCTTACAGTGGGCACTGGTTCCTTTAACCTTGATCCATCACGTCCATCTGGTCCATGCACTGTACTTATGTCCATTATTTCTTGGCTCGCATGGGAAGTGGCGTTTCCTTCTGGTAGAAGATTGACTAGCTTTGGTGACGGCCGTTGGGACTAGAGGGGCGGTCGAAATATTTTTGAAACAGAGTAAGATGAGAAGCAGAAGTGTTTTTCAAACCGGATTTTGGCTCAAAACGTTTTCCAATTATAGGGTTACGTCCTACGGCCAACTACGGCTCTGATACCACCTGAAGCGCACCAGTTTCCATAATGGGACTAAAATGTGCTTTATTACCATCCCAGGGTTTGGTAATCACATTCTTACATCAGAGTGATACAGATCCGTCCTAATGGATCGAACAATAAAGGGGCGCAGCCCTTGAAGACTAAGCAGCGGAATATAAAACGTAGGCCCAAGCTTCCCCACGTCGCGGTTGGGAAGTAGGTCGTAGCCCTTAATCGCTGTCGTATGTGGTGCACTCGTCGTCTCCACTGGAAGAACATCAACAAAGCAAGGGTGAGTACAATCGTACTCCGCAAGCCCACCTTCCTCCATAAGGAGTGGGGGTATAGCTACATCTACATGCAGGATATATCTGGAGCTTAGGGAGGTTTTGCATAAAAACACTTTGTATGCAGGGTTCGAGATAGTCTAACAAGTTTTAGTCATTCAGAAACAGGGTTTTTCTCAAAAAGGGGTGCCACTGGACTTGCCGGTCCGCATGGCCAATGACTTTCCAGCCATCACACTTTCCACACCGCTATAGGGTCGCACCCCTATAGCTTAACTTCCACCCAAAAAACCATTTCAGACCAAAACCAGACCTTTTCCACAGTTTTAGTTTATGAAAAGTGCTAATTGAAGAACCAAGCCGTAACTCATCCATACCAGCGGACTCGGACTATTCGAATAGGTTTTACTCTGATAAGAGGTTGTACTGATTCCCACAAGTTGGACTCAGTGACACTTACCGCTAAATAAGCGTCCGAATTCCAAACCAAGCCGTTGCCTTTGTTTCATCACCTAGCAGTACGTTAGAGGTTCGGGCCACCTAGCCACTCCAGTACCCCACGGTACTCCCGTGGCTCCCAACCCCTTCCCTAGCCCCTTGTACGCCAGCACAGAAGCTACTAGGCTATCCACTCCGGCTCGGGCCTAGCCAATGCCTCATACAGAACGAGTGGCTGTACTAAAAGAGTTAGGCAAGAGCAAAATCAACGTGGTCCTTACAAAGCGCAGGTAGAACCGTTCCAACTTTCCACTGCTTGACACCGCGAGCATCCACCTATCCGGTCGTCTCCACGACTCCCGGGACTTGGGTAACGCGGGTTGCTAAGTTACCGTTCATACCCTGCCCTTAAATGGCGTGGTCCTGTCGTGGTCCTCCCATTCGCTGGATAATACGTCGGCGTAATGCCCAATAGTGGGCATCCTCGTGCTCATGCTGTAGATGCCGATGACGCACTAGCCGCTGGTGGCGGAGGTACGCCATCTGCTGAATACTTTGGTATTCCAACTGCTGGGCACGATGGTGCCTCAACCACTGAGCATGCCGAGCATGTTGCTGTGCGTGGTGGCGCGCCATCCATTGCACGTGCTCAGCTAGCATCTGCTGTAATCGCCGGGCGCATGCCCCGAGTCTCATGGAAATCCTTGCGAGAGACGTACCGGCTATGATACCCGGTATAACCTACGCGCACAAACAGGGGAAAACACATATATGGAGGCATATCGTGAGCTCAACACGATGAAGGGATATTTTGAGGAGAGTAAATATTATTTGGAGGGGGCCTGTTGGTGGCACTTACCAGTGGTGGTGGTTCTGGTAAAGTGTGAGGGGCAATGGGTTGGTCTGCAAACTGCCGACCATGCTGATGGGCATGGTGGCGGTCATGGGGGTATTGTCAAGGTAGCGGGTGTTGGCGGTTAGGGCGGAAACGGGAGCGGGAACGGCAGCAAGGCGGCCGCATGGTGGCATTGGAGGGGAGAAGATCTTTGGTGGAGTGTATGAATGGATAGAGCTTGATTTTAGATGAATTTAGGCGCAAGAATCACCCAAATCGGAGTTTAAACGGGGGAGATATGGGGAATATAGAGGTGAGGGGGTTGATATGACTTTTCTGGAAAGTTCAGGGGGTAAAAAGGGACTTTTCTTGGCATTTGGCCTGAGAGAGAGGGAACCTGGGCCGACGCCTTTCGGCCTGGCTTCGGCCCACGCGCGCGGTGCGGCCTACTGGGCCGGCCCAATTCGGCAGGATGGGGCGGGACAGCGAGGCGACGGCGTTGGCGTGGGGCCCACACGTCAGCGAAAGGAGATGGGCGACGGTGTCAGGGGGGAAGGCGGACGGCGCTCGGGCCGGTTCGGGGTGAACCGGGGGCGGCAGTTCGAGGGAACCTCACCGGCGGTTCTCACCGCCGGTGGCGGTTCCGGCGAGGGGGTTTCAGTGTGAGCACCGAGAGGAGGTGGCGAGTGAGGTGGGGGTATCGTGGAGGTGGTTAGGCGACGGGAAGGGGGGTCTCCACGGTGCGGCGGTGTGGGTGCGCGTCGGCGGCGCGGAGCGCTCGCAAGGCGGCGCGCTGTGGTGCGGTAGAGGGGATGACGAGGCGTCGGGAAGGTGGAGGGGGGCAAGGCGGAGCTTAGGCTCTCCGAAATTTGGGAGGGGAGGCGGTGGGGGTGGCGGCTTTTGACTGTGGAAAGAGCTCGTCGGGGCAGAGAGTGACGGTGGCGTCGAGGGGCTTCTTATAGCCGGTGGCGGGCACGGGGTGGTAGGGGCCGGGTATTGGCGCATCAGGCGTGGCTACGTCGGGACGGCCGGGCGCGGCAGGCCCGGGGACGGCATGGGGAGGCGGGGCTTGAGCGGTGGTGCGGCAGGTACCGGGCGCGCTGGACGCGTCGCGCCGAGGTGGGAGACGGAGGCGGCCGAGGAGGGTAGGGGCCGGGTATTGGCGCGGCGTGGACTGGTACGGCGAGGCGCGGCGAGCGGGGACCGGGCGCGGCGGGTACGGGGAGGATGAGCGAGGACCGGGCGCGGCTAGGGCCGGCGCTGTGCGCGCTGCGTACAGGCGCAGCGGGGGAGGAGGAGGCGGGGGAAGAGGCTGGCAGGCGGGGCCCACGTGTCGGCGTGAGAGGGAGGGGGCGGCTGGCTAGGGTGGTGAGTTGGGCCATGGCGGTGATGGGCCTGCTCGCCCGGGGTGGCAGGCCAAGGGGAAGAGGGGGAAAAGAGGAGATGGGCCGCATGGATGGCTGGCGGCCCGGGATGAAGAAAAAAGCTTTCCCTTTTCTTTTTCTGATTTTGTATCTAGAGTTTGGATTTTTGAAAAAGGAATTGGGAGAGGATATTTTGTGGGGAATTTGGTAGAGGTATTTGCAAGATATTCGGAGAGGAACCTTTTGGAATTTTTGTTGAACTCACATCATCACACAAGACAAACAAACAATCGTGGTTTTTTTGAAAAAATGATTTTGAATTAGAGGGAGATTAGAAGAAAATTTCTGGGGTTAAATTCCAGGGTGTTACATTCCCCAACCCTAGCCCCCGGGCCAAATTTATAGGGGGTGATCGTTTACATATTTTCCTTTGAAGAACTCTAGAATTATAAATAGGTTTGTACGCAACATGGGCTGGCCATTTCATAGGCCGGGCCTTCGAGGGGCTAGGCCTGCTTCCCCCAATGGTAGCCCCTCAGCTACTTCGTTGGGATTACATCATGACAGAGGAGCTGCAAAAATGGAAAAAGCCTTGTGTATGCTCTGTCCTCGATCAAAAGGAATGCCCTCTGACCTTACCCAGGCGTACGTCTCACTAAAAACTCCACCCACAAAACCCTGTGGGAAAATGGGATGGAGAAAAGAGCATGATGTATGCCTCCCGGGTCTAAACATACATGGCGATCACATACAATGAGGGAAATTGCCTTTGCATGAAGAGGTGAAGTGGAGCTTCACGAAAACAAGGGGGTAGGTTTCGCTGTGTCGCCATGCATATCTGCTTTCGATTTTCTGCTTCAGCTTCTTTGCTCCAATCTCTAGAGTCCTGATTTAAGCCTTCGTGTCCGAACATAGCCGAAGTAGCCAAAGTAGAGGTAGCAGTCATATTGTCGAAGGCCCCAACGATCCCTTCAAATCAGAGCATGGTTCTTACAAAGCCCTTGAACCGTAGTCACGCAGGCGGAGTCGAAAAAGTTTGTGAAGGCCCCAAACGTAGTCACAAGGCGGAGCCAAAGAAGTCACCGTCGCACGGGCGGAGTTCAACAGGTCGACGAAGCCCCTGAGCCATAGCGTAGTCAAAGAAGTCGGTGAAGCCCCCAAGTGTAGTTGTGCGGGTGGAGCTAAACAAGTCAATGGAGCTCCTAAGTCGTAGTTGTTCAGCGGAGTGAAAGAAGTTGGCGAAGCCCTCAAACGTAGTCATGCAAGCATATCTGAACAAGTCGACGAAGCCCCTAAGCCATAGTTGTTTGACGGAGTGGAAGAAGTTGGCGAAGCCCCAAGCATAGTCATGCGGGCAGAGCTAAATAAGTCGACGGAGCCCTTAAGTCATAGTTGTTCGGCAGAGTCGAAGAAGTCGGCACAGCCCCTAAGCCGCAGTTGTTCGGTAGAGTTGAAGAAATCAACGAAGTCAAAGGCGTCGAAGAAGCTTTGTGGGCGAGCCGATGCAATTGTTGTTGAAGCTTGCTCTTTTGCCTTTGTGGACTCACTTACGAGCACCAGACAATAATGATCTTCCAAACGGATTGGTTTAAAGGACCATGCTGTGGAATCCAATCCGAGAGAGGGAGGGGGTGAATTGGGTCACTAATCGATCTTCTAAAACATAGGGTTTTCTAGTGCATAAGATAAACCTGTCATGTCCTACACATACTAGTTAAGTCTAAGGTTTATGTATGCGCTCTCTAACTTACCCAAAAGAATTGCTACCTAGAGCCAAACATAATCAAACTAACTACGAAAGGTAAAGGGACACAAGAAAGTAAATGTAGAAACGTAAATACGGTAAGTAAAGAGAGTAAGGGCAAGGGGATGTAAACTCCCGAGGAGACATAGAGATTTAATGTGGTTCACCATTAAGGGCTACATCCACGGGGTCGTCATCAAAGACAAATCCCAGCCGGGCAACAAAACTCTTCCGATCACCGTCTTCCACTAGCCAGCGCCATGGCTCCCGGCAAGTAAAGGATAAATGCCACCAAACCAGTGCCACTGTCTCTCTCGGTCACAAGGCACTAGATGATCACTACAATTTAAAAGGTCTCCTCGTCCTTGCATAAGGTGTAGTTGTCGCTCCACACCAAGAAGGAGGGTCTAGCAATGAGTACAATGTGGCTTGACAATGCCAAAGCTTCTCTCTAGCTCACGCAGGAGCTACACTTAATAAGAGATCGCAAGCTCACTCTCTCAAAGCTCTAATCTAGCTTCGATTAAGCACTAAACACACTTTTGGTGGTTGGAGTCGATGATATGTGTGGCGGAACCGCCGATTTAATACGGGCTAAGTACACCTGCCACCACTGGCCCACAGTGCACTTAGTCCGAACTAAACTCGGTAGTCCGTCGAGCTACCCAGAAGGGCACTCGATGAAACCATCTCCCAGGGATGCCGACATCACACACGTTAAGCTCTCGGAAGAGCCACAACAATTACAACAACCCACCATTTCATACAAACATAATTTGATTGATTACAAATACTTTTGCTCAAAAGGAGTACAAGGTAGTGAAAAAGAACTTCAAAATAAACCTCGCAGCGGAATACATATCGTTACAAAGATGTAACGTGCAGCGGAAAGTAAACATCAAGTATGACCTCGGGCCCACCGTAGTCATCCTTGATCATAATCTGATATGCACCTAAAAGAAAAATATCAACAACAAACGGTGAGTTCGTGGGGAACTCGTAGGACTTACCCGTGGGCGGTTTCAGCCCGACACATTTGAGATTATGCAAGGCTTTTTGGTGGACTGACTTCTAACCCGCATAAGCTTACTAGAAGTGGGTCCTTAGCCATTGATTGTTTATTTAAAACATGTTATCATAAGATAGCAGGATTTGACAGCTGCTACCCCTTAGTTATGATTATCAACAATATCATAGGGGGAAAACTTGCAGAAAAATTAAAACATGAACGCATGCCCCGTCCCAAGATTCACAGAGTCCCCATCGAACTCTTGGGAGTAGCCGTCTCAGGAGCGATGCCCCTATACGTCGGGTCATCTCTCCCTCGACTTCGAAGCATCTCCCAAATCCATCAACCTCCTCTCAGTGGATGGGCAGCACTATGAATAGTCGGACGGATCATACTTATCCAAGCATGTTGTATATAAAACATGTATATAAGCATAAAGTATTTAAGTCGTTACTACGTTGCCCGTCAGCGATATTTGGCATTCTCACACCTGGTGAGCATCAGCGATTCGAATCGATTTTTAATTCCCGGGAATAACTAAAAATGCCAGGGGCCCATATGCTTACTGACACGATGGCTTTCCCACATATGGTCCCCCGCCTCCACTTGTCCCATCCCAAGTTCGATTCACTCCCGCCTGACCTCCGGGTTGTGCCCCCATGACGAGCCTGCCGGCATCCCGGTCTCCCCGTCATGAGTACCAAGCTCCCCCGGACCACCTTCCTCGCAACCAGTGGGTAGGAACGTGTCTCTGTTCTTTGGATGGCACAAGTAAGGTTTCACCGGCCCCATATACCGGATAAGCACTCTAGCAATGTTATGCCAATCAGCAGGCGAACAGCGGACGGGCCTTAATCGACTCGGGCGGAGTCCACCAACACATTATCACAAATCTCATCATATCAAACCACATCTCCGCCCGGTCTCAACTTATCATCAAGTCATAACAGATTGCCTTTCGATCCAAGGTTTTGTAAAAACATTTGTAGGCCCTATCATCTCGCGAGTGAATACCTTCACTCGTCTTCTACCGTCTAAGCATGGCTAAGCATAGACTTCGTTTTATCCTTCCTACTTTGGGCATCAAGGATTTATGCATGTGGGGTTTCATAAAATCCCTAACGTAATGCACAAACAAGTATAGGGTGGTGAGACTCCCTAGATCGGTGAAAATGCCTAAGGGGCCTACCTTTGTTGTTGACAACTTGAACAAACTAAGCTACTGTTAGTTTGTCGGGTTGTGAGGCTTTGCCCCAGGCAACCCCTTGATCCCTTGGACAACTCCTCCTTCCAAACACGACTGATGGGCCCTCCAGGTCGTGAATGGGTCTTAGTTGGTCATTTGGATCACCGTTGGTTGATGTAGACCCGTGCACTTGTTTCTTTATCACGTATCTGCAATAAGCGTCGCTATATGAATAATATGCATGATGCAATACACGAGACGCCTGGAGATCATACACGCATACTAATCATTCCATGGATATGAAGAAAAGTGATTGATAAACATACTCATAGGGTAGTATAGCCATAGGAATTTTGGTGGAGTTTCTTCTAGCATAGCGGATAGCACTTTCCTATTTCATTGACTTAACCATCATATCACTTGTCATTTTCATATCACATGCAAGCAAAGCACCAGTCAAGCATATATCTACACATGCAATGGACTGCTATTACGAGACCTTACTCTTAGCACTAGTAATTTGTAGTATTTTTATGATCCTAGAGCGAACACACACTCAAACAAGCATATAAATGCATTTTTTCCTATTTTCTTTTTCAACTAGTAGCATTATGTCAATTTCAAAACAGCAGCCAAAACAAATATGCACGGCCTCATACTTTACTAGTGAGCTACCCATACTGTATAGAGTGCATGAAATATACCAGAGGTCACGTTGGAGCATGTTTCACGTAACCTTCACTTTCTAAGTTAATTTGATACACAAAACACATGCATAAGGGCAAAACAGTAATTAGACAGTCAATGCTAGGGCTACCAAAAATCACACAGTATCTAGATGCCATAACAAATCTACTGTCCAAGTTTCATAATTTTTTGGAGTTCATTTAGTCCACTTTTTGACATTTATCCTAATTAGTCACGCATGCAACCAACCAAGGGCAAAACAGACATTTCACACTTCCACATCCCACCAATCATGTACATCTACTCAAGAGGAGTCTAACGCAACTGAGTTTGTCCATTTTGGATTTTTCTGTGATTTTATATGATTTTTCAAAGTTCAAAACCGAAATAATGCATATTAACCCTAGATCCGGGACCTATACGTAATTAACCATAACCTCCAGGGGCTAGACTGCTAAATCCGCGAGACTCACTGCACAGCGCCCGGACTTAAACATAATTACACAAAACCGCAGGGGCTAAATCGCAAATCTACCTTTCTCTTCTTCTTCCTCGGGCAGGCAGAGGGAGACGGCGCGCGGGGAGGGAACGGCGGGGCTGCGCCGGCGGCGTGGTGGCCGGTCTTGAAGCCGACCGGGCCCGGGGACGTGTTCCCGTCCACGGGCGTCCGTTCCCCCTTGACCTCGTTGCCGGTGGTGGAGAGGAGAGGAGGCGCGGCGCCGGTGAACCGAAGGTGGCAACGGCGCGCGGAGACGGCGGCGCGGCTTCGGTTCCGGCGGCTCGGGCACCGAGAGGCGGCGAGGGTGGGCACGTGAGGCGCGCGGCGAGGTGAGGAAGTCGGCGGTGGTGGAGTGGAGGGGCGGGGATGGCCGGAGGAAGGCCCTCCGCGTTGAGGCGCGGGTGAGCCGGGGCGGCGCGCGGCGTCGCGCGTGGGGAAAGGGGCTAGGGCCGACGGCGGCGGCCTAGGGCTTGGGGCTTCGGTGGAGGGAGGTGCGGCGACGACGGGGCACGCGTTGGGCGAAGGGGAGGCGGCCAGAGGTGTCCGGCGTAGCTCGCTCGCCGCGGGCTAGGCCATGGCGCGGCCGTGGCATGCGCGCACGCGGAGCGGCTGGAGGTGGCAGGGCGGGGCCGAGAAGTGGCGGGGAGGGTGGAGATGCTTGAGGCGAGGCCGGTGGGGGTGGCGGCTCGGACGGAGAGGGCCGGAGGAGGCGGGGGCGCGAGCTTGCCGTGGCTCCAATGGCGGCCGCGCCTCTGCGCTCGGGAAGAGGCCGGGCAGGGGAAAGCGAGGGCGAGGGAGCGAGTGGAGGGGGCCGCGGGTGCGTCCAGGTGAAGGGGAGGGCGCCGGGGCAGCGCGGGCAGGGGCAGGGCGCGGCGGCAGAGCCCGTCGGCCGCGTGGCCTCGGCCGTGCCGGGCGCCGGACGGCGGGTACGCGCGGGGGCAGGAAGAAGGGGAGGTGACGCGGCGTGGACCCGGTGTATGGACCGCGTGCCGATGACAGGTGGGACCGGGTGAAGTTGAGAAGAGAGGTGTCCACGGACTGGGTGCACGAACTGATGGGCACGGGACCGAGTGGGGCCCGCAACCGCTGTCCGCGCGGGATGGGATCCAATGGGCTGACGTGTGGGGCCCGTATGTCATAGACACAGCGAAAAATTGAAAAATCCCGAAATGGGAAAAACCCAGTTTGACCGCCTGGACACCTTTTGGAAATCGACATTTTTGGGCACCTTAGAGGCCGAATTTGAAAACACTCCAATTGGGAGATTTGTTGTACTCTTTGTGATCTATAACTTTGTCAAAAAACTTGATACCATGTTCTGTGTAAAAATATGGTTTAAATTTGAATTTAAACTGCGGACCACAGTTTGACCAACAGAGCCTATCAGTTTAGAAATTCTAAAAGTCCATTTTGTGTCCACCTTCATACAAGGAGTTTTATATCAATGTTGTTCAAAATTTTATTATCTACATTTTTGTCAATATAACCATTTCAAGATTATGGCTGTAAGACCAATGAAGTTTGAGTTTACTAAGTAGGTCAGATTTGGGCAGATTTCATAAATTTACAAGAAAGCACCCAAACACCATCCGAACTGCCGTGCATGTCAATGCTCCATTTACCAAAGTTGTTCAACACCTCTTTGTCTACAAATTTGGTAATATAAGTTTCACCTGGGTCACCACAGGTTTCAAACTACAAGCGCAAATATACTCAGGGATTTGGTCGAAAAGCGGGTTTACCTTGTGTGGAGCCTTTCTTGTTTTCAAATTTTGTAGTATCAAATGAAGTCCACTTACATCCACAATAGATGCATTTGAGAGGTGATGAGTTCGATTCCATTTCATATAAAAGGAAATTCTTGAGTTGTATAGTCCAATCAAAAGAAATTTCAGAATCAATTTGGGAAAAGGCAGAAATTTTTGGCTTAGTTGTTTCTCCACCAAAACCTAATACTCTCTAAGCGTGATTTAGTCCTAATTCATCACTAGCTTTTGTATAATTTTGTGTTAAGGCTTCTGAGATGCCAGGGGCATCACAACCCACCCCCCTTTAAGAAATCTCGTCCCGAGATTTGGAGGAAGCGGGGTTCTACGGCTTACCGCGAAGTGTAAATGGTTTCGGCGTCGTGATTTGTGTGCTTCTGTCACACATGGTGACCTTAATTCCTTCACCAACTTGCTTTGTTAACTGGCTCGTGAATGGTTAGTGCCTCCTTAACACAAGTTAGTTACAAAGCTTTTGAATACGTCTAAGGTGGTCTTTCCCAGGTGCCCGACAAGTCGTGGATTATATGAGAGCGAATGAACAAACCACAAATACGGTGTGGCCAACGTGAAAACGATAGTGATTTCCTCGAATACTGGAACAGGGTTACTCCCTGACTTTGACCCCAAGATTTAGAAACGTGATGAATATATAGGTCTCAGAACAATCAGAAGCAAGGTGTACACAATCGGAAGACCGAACCACGAAGGCTCTTGGGATTCAACGGGTTATCAATGGATGTGCTTTTGAGAGACACATTCATTTCATTCGATAGGGACTGTGTACACATATAAGGTATTGAATCCGAACATTCCGCAAAGAGTAAGACGTGGGGATACATAGCACATTCTACTCATTGTTTCGGGAAGGATGCCGTGGAAAAAGAATAGGGCATATTCACCTAGACAAGGAGATGGTTTGTATGATTCCATAGAATTGATCAAAACTGACCAAGAGAAGTATAGGCATATGATGTGCGCTTACTAACGAAACAATAGTCAGTGTTAGTAAGCTTCGCTGAGGATGATTTTCAAAGAAGAACGAAGCAACTTCTTGAAAAGGACGATATGACAGAAGCACTAGCTGAGAACAAAAGCTTTAGCGCGGCGGATGGTGCTGAAGTTCACCTTCGGAAGATAATGTTCAATATATTCCAGAAAGGAACGTGGGAGAAAGCAGTGGAAACAGAGTTTGGCTGTCTACACCATTCAGAGAGGGGCAAGTTGGAAAAAGAAATGGAATGACGTAGTAAGACAGTGGGAATGAGATCAAGCATTTCCACACATACAAGATGTTAACGAAGATCAGGGTAAGCGCAGAGAAATCCGAGATTTGGACCAATGGTTGTGAAGGTATCGTGGAGAATAGAATTACTCATCCCCGTGAAGCACGACCAGCAAGGATAAACAAAGTCAACGAAAAGATGTGGACGAGTGGAGCCATAGATTTGACTCGTCTCCCGGATCGAGAAGACATAGTTCAACAAGGCAAGGGAAAGGTGTGAACGATATCGGGACTGAGAGGGGTTTTTCCCCACAGATCAAGAAAGGCAAGGTGAAACAAAGCAAAGAAACGATACTAGGCGGCAGTGGAATTAGAGTAAATTATCTCCTCGAATGAGATGTATAGAGGTCCACAAGGGGTTAGGAGTTGGATAGGAATGTTCCACAAATGCAGCGGTGTCATGTCTTTGCATGTCTTGATACCAGCGCGCCCCTAGTGGAACCGTGTGACGGCCGTACACACAAGATCCTAGGTTCCGTCGCGGCACCATAGATCGCTCGGGCAAACACCCCGTCAAGAGCGGTATTTCCATCCGACCTCAGAGGATATGCGAATAACACAAGGTTATAGAAAGACATGAACAAGGAGTTTTACACGCCATAGCACAATGTTTTCGAAGGTATAATCCATCAGATTTGTTTGAATCAGAACAGGGTAACCACAACTAAAGCGTCATGGACTACAAGGACTGAAGTGCCTGAATGACAAAAGCATGAAACGCGAGAACTACAAGAGTTCCGAATGCTCCATTGAAAATAGAGTTACATTAATCAAGAGGGTGGGACACATGCCGACTGCAAATAGTTGGATACATGAAAATTTCAAAAGTTAGGAGGGTCAGCATCCTCTCATTACAAAAGTCTATGATGACTGCTAGCACTCCAACTAGTAACTAGCTAGTACTGCCTAAACGTAAGATTGATGCGTCCAGGACGAAGGCCTGTTGCTTCCTTCAACCAAGTTGGTGTAGTGTTGGTCCTCACGTGGGAAATGCCATGAAATAGTAACCTTGATTCTCCACCGAGTATGAGGACATCGCCAGATTCGAGGTCGATCTTAGTCGCTTTGCCCTTGTCTCTAGTGTCACCGAACATGAACTCGGCGGTGTCGCCTATGGAGATGGAGATAAAAGGTAGGCCTTGGTTCATGCTACTCTTTGATTCATCCTTGTCTTGATGGAGACCGAGCTTCCCGGAGTTGGTGTAGTAGTTGACGATGCATATGTCAGGGTCGATTTGAGGAAACTCGCTTACAGTAGAATTTGCAGCTTGAGCAATTGTCTTGAGAGCTTCTGGTATCGCAGGGGCTTGTGCACCATCGAATGGACGTGTTGGTCCATACGAGCGGGTAGTCAGATCCCAGTTCTTTCCTAGAGACATCATCCATAACTTCAGCTTGGCACCGTTTTTGTAGCTAGGTCTATAGAATCCTCCGGGACCCATCCCTAGTTGCCAGCACGTACGAACTATTTCGACTTGACCTTCAGGCTTGACAAATCCCTTCAGTAGAACCATGCCGGGTCGTAGAGGTTGAACCGAAGCTGCATCGGTGGAGGACTCTCCCGCTTTTCTCTCCATGCTACCTTCAGGTATTATGGTTTTAGCTGTCATGGATTCATGGTGGCCAGGACATAAGTCGAAAGGCGGTGTCGAGGGCTGCGACATCTGTGGCAGGAAGATTAAGGCTTTAGTTAATTTCACAAGTTCTAAAGGTCTAATGTGATCTTAGAGCAATTTGTATTCGTGTATCAAAGAAAATACGCCTTATAAGTAAATTCCTAGCAGTATGATGGCACCCATCTATTGCGTCCTTTTCTAATGTATACGGTGTCTAGCTAGAACTCGGAGGCATATCTCTGGTCGTTCTAGAAACTAAAATTTCGTGTGCAACGCAACATATATCATACATCGTTGATATAGAAAGTGCTTGCTGGCTCTACTTCATAATGATCTAGAACTCGATCTAGTCAGCTAGCCCAAGTCTATCTAGGTTCTAGCTTCGACTTGAAACGACTATAGGGCATCCTTACGTTCATTTTACAACAAGGTCAATATACGAGACTTGTTTGTTTTGTCATCCCCTAGTACTTGGGTACAGAAAGTTCTCATTAAATGTGTTTAGGGCATTACTAGTTTTGAAATTTCAAAGCTGTAGGCCATGTAAGTGTAGATTTCGGTTTTAATGTGTTTTAGGTTGGGTTTCAAAATTCAAGCATCTTTAGAGGAAACATCCTACAGCAAAGTGAGTAAAAACTTTGCATTCTACAATCATATTGTATAAAGTTTCTCCTGATTCTGTGTGCAGCTTAAGTCACACATCAAAACAACAGTAACACAAATCCCAATCACATTCCAAAGACATTGTTCCCAAA
This sequence comes from Paspalum notatum, assembly GCA_022530915.1. Lineage (NCBI taxonomy): Eukaryota > Viridiplantae > Streptophyta > Magnoliopsida > Poales > Poaceae > Paspalum > Paspalum notatum. Next base: position 37,349,489 of record CM039685.1, read on the forward strand.
CAAACACATAGCAAGGCACATGAGATGAGACGGAATGATGCATGATTCGCCCTATCCGATCTCGCACCACACATCCTATGTATGTTATATATAACTAGCGATATTTCGGTGACATGTATGCACGTCTCTCCTTAATGCAACTAGTCGTCATCTAGTCGTTCTTACTTCCGCACGTGGTTAGTGTACCTGCAGAAGAATGCATGCTCTCAACATTACCACTCTAAGCCTAAAAGTGGCACCCACGCAATTTGCGCCGCGTGGACAACGCATCTGTACGGTCCTCTGCTAGACCGGGCTGGCACCCACGCAAGCAAATTGAATCTTGCTGCGTCACAACAGAGAAGTGGTCACAAACACGCCAAAGGTGACCACCCCCCTTAAAATTCTATCCTACCAGCATGAATGCAGAGTTCACAACTATTCGCAAAACCCCGATAGCTTCCACCAGTACTGGGGATAGCTATGGCCGAATAGTTGCTTCTCAAAGCGCCCAAAATGCATATGAATTCTATCTAGGTCAGAATGTTAGTGATGTCACCTGATATCTCCTAACATCCTTATAATGGGCATATACGCGATATCTCTCATTTTCGCAAATACTCTGAAAAGATTTGGAAAATAGGCTTTTGAAATCAAAACGAAGTTGTTATAATTGTTGCTCGTGCATGATCGGCTCTGATACCAGCTGTGGCGGAACCGCCGATTTAATACGGGCTAAGTACACCTGCCACCACTGGCCCACAGTGCACTTAGTCCGAACTAAACTCGGTAGTCCGTCGAGCTACCCAGAAGGGCACTCGATGAAACCATCTCCCAGGGATGCCGACATCACACACGTTAAGCTCTCGGAAGAGCCACAACAATTACAACAACCCACCATTTCATACAAACATAATTTGATTGATTACAAATACTTTTGCTCAAAAGGAGTACAAGGTAGTGAAAAAGAACTTCAAAATAAACCTCGCAGCGGAATACATATCGTTACAAAGATGTAACGTGCAGCGGAAAGTAAACATCAAGTATGACCTCGGGCCCACCGTAGTCATCCTTGATCATAATCTGATATGCACCTAAAAGAAAAATATCAACAACAAACGGTGAGTTCGTGGGGAACTCGTAGGACTTACCCGTGGGCGGTTTCAGCCCGACACATTTGAGATTATGCAAGGCTTTTTGGTGGACTGACTTCTAACCCGCATAAGCTTACTAGAAGTGGGTCCTTAGCCATTGATTGTTTATTTAAAACATGTTATCATAAGATAGCAGGATTTGACAGCTGCTACCCCTTAGTTATGATTATCAACAATATCATAGGGGGAAAACTTGCAGAAAAATTAAAACATGAACGCATGCCCCGTCCCAAGATTCATAGAGTCCCCATCGAACTCTTGGGAGTAGCCGTCTCAGGAGCGATGCCCCTATACGTCAGGTCATCTCTCCCTCGACTTCGAAGCATCTCCCAAATCCATCAACCTCCTCTCAGTGGATGGGCAGCACTATGAATAGTCGGACGGATCATACTTATCTAAGCATGTTGTATATAAAACATGTATATAAGCATAAAGTATTTAAGTCGTTACTACGTTGCCCGTCAGCGATATTTGGCATTCTCACACCTGGTGAGCATCAGCGATTCGAATCGATTTTTAATTCCCGGGAATAACTAAAAATGCCAGGGGCCCATATGCTTACTGACACGACGGCTTTCCCACATATGGTCCCCCGCCTCCACTTGTCCCATCCCAAGTTCGATTCACTTCCGCCTGACCTCCGGGTTGTGCCCCCATGACGAGCCTGCCGGCATCCCGGTCTCCCCGTCATGAGTACCAAGCTCCCCCGGACCACCTTCCTCGCAACCAGCAGGCGAACAGCGGACGGGCCTTAATCGACTCGGGCGGAGTCCACCAACACATTATCACAAATCTCATCATATCAAACCACATCTCCGCCCGGTCTCAACTTATCATCAAGTCATAACAGATTGCCTTTCGATCCAAGGTTTTGTAAAAACATTTGTAGGCCCTATCATCTCGCGAGTGAATACCTTCACTCGTCTTCTACCGTCTAAGCATGGCTAAGCATAGACTTCGTTTTATCCTTCCTACTTTGGGCATCAAGGATTTATGCATGTGGGATTTCATAAAATCCCTAACGTAATGCACAAACAAGTATAGGGTGGTGAGACTCCCTAGATCGGTGAAAATGCCTAAGGGGCCTACCTTTGTTGTTGACAACTTGAACAAACTAAGCTATTGTTAGTTTGTCGGGTTGTGAGGCTTTGCCCCAGGCAACCCCTTGATCCCTTGGACAACTCCTCCTTCCAAACACGACTGATGGGCCCTCCAGGTCGTGAATGGGTCTTAGTTGGTCATTTGGATCACCGTTGGTTGATGTAGACCCGTGCACTTGTTTCTTTATCACGTATCTGCAATAAGCGTCGCTATATGAATAATATGCATGATGCAATACACGAGACGCCTGGAGATCATACACGCATACTAATCATTCCATGGATATGCAGAAAAGTGATTGATAAACATACTCATAGGGTAGTATAACCATAGGAATTTTGGTGGAGTTTCTTCTAGCATAGCGGATAGCACTTTCCTATTTCATTGACTTAACCATCATATCACTTGTCATTTTCATATCACATGCAAGCAAAGCACCAGTCAAGCATATATCTACACATGCAATGGACTGCTATTACGAGACCTTACTCTTAGCACTAGTAATTTGTAGTATTTTTATGATCCTAGAGCGAACACACACTCAAACAAGCATATAAATGCATTTTTTCCTATTTTCTTTTTCAACTAGTAGCATTATGTCAATTTCAAAACAGCAGCCAAAACAAATATGCACGACCTCATACTTTACTAGTGAGCTACCCATACTGTATAGAGTGCATGAAATATACCAGAGGTCACGTTGGAGCATGTTTCACGTAACCTTCACTTTCTAAGTTAATTTGATACACAAAACACATGCATAAGGGCAAAACAGTAATTAGACAGTCAATGCTAGGGCTACCAAAAATCACACAGTATCTAGATGCCATAACAAATCTACTGTCCAAGTTTCATAATTTTTTGGAGTTCATTTAGTCCACTTTTTGACATTTATCCTAATTAGTCACGCATGCAACCAACCAAGGGCAAAACAGACATTTCACACTTCCACATCCCACCAATCATGTACATCTACTCAAGAGGAGTCTAACGCAACTGAGTTTGTCCATTTTGGATTTTTCTGTGATTTTATATGATTTTTCAAAGTTCAAAACCGAAATAATGCATATTAACCCTAGATCCGGGACCTATACGTAATTAACCATAACCTCCAGGGGCTAGACTGCTAAATCCGCGAGACTCACTGCACAGCGCCCGGACTTAAACATAATTACACAAAACCGCAGGGGCTAAATCGCAAATCTACCTTTCTCTTCTTCTTCCTCGGGCAGGCAGAGGGAGACGGCGCGCGGGGAGGGAACGGCGGGGCTGCGCCGGCGGCGTGGTGGCCGGTCTTGAAGCCGACCGGGCCCGGGGACGTGTTCCCGTCCACGGGCGTCCGTTCCCCCTTGACCTCGTTGCCGGTGGTGGAGAGGAGAGGAGGCGCGGCGCCGGTGAACCGAAGGTGGCGACGGCGCGCGGAGACGGCGGCGCGGCTTCGGTTCCGGCGGCTCGGGCACCGAGAGGCGGCGAGGGTGGGCACGTGAGGCGCGCGGCGAGGTGAGGAAGTCGGCGGTGGTGGAGTGGAGGGGCGGGGATGGCCGGAGGAAGGCCCTCCGCGTTGAGGCGCGGGTGAGCCGGGGCGGCGCGCGGCGTCGCGCGTGGGGAAAGGGGCTAGGGCCGACGGCGGCGGCCTAGGGCTTGGGGCTTCGGTGGAGGGAGGTGCGGCGACGACGGGGCGCGCGTTGGGCGAAGGGGAGGCGGCCAGAGGTGTCCGGCGTAGCTCGCTCGCCGCGGGCTAGGCCATGGCGCGGCCGCGGCGTGCGCGCACGCGGAGCGGCTGGAGGTGGCAGGGCGGGGCCGAGAAGTGGCGGGGAGGGTGGAGATGCTTGAGGCGAGGCCGGTGGGGGTGGCGGCTCGGACGGAGAGGGCCGGAGGAGGCGGGGGGCGCGAGCTTGCCGTGGCTCCAATGGCGGCCGCGCCTCTGCGCTCGGGAAGAGGCCGGGCAGGGGAAAGCGAGGGCGAGGGAGCGAGTGGAGGGGGCCGCGGGTGCGTCCAGGTGAAGGGGAGGGCGCCGGGGCAGCGCGGGCAGGGGCAGGGCGCGGCGGCAGAGCCCGTCGGCCGTGTGGCCTCGGCCGTGCCGGGCGCCGGACGGCGGGTACGCGCGGGAGCAGGAAGAAGGGGAGGTGACGCGGCGTGGACCCGGTGTATGGACCGCGTGCCGATGACAGGTGGGACCGGGTGAAGTTGAGAAGAGAGGTGTCCACGGACTGGGTGCACGAACTGATGGGCGCGGGACCGAGTGGGGCCCGCAACCGCTGTCCGCGCGGGATGGGATCCAATGGGCTGACGTGTGGGGCCCGTATGTCATAGACACAGCGAAAAATTGAAAAATCCCGAAATGGGAAAAACCCAGTTTGACCGCCTGGACACCTTTTGGAAATCGACATTTTTGGGCACCTTAGAGGCCGAATTTGAAAACACTCCAATTGGGAGATTTGTTGTACTCTTTGTGATCTATAACTTTGTCAAAACACTTAATACCATGTTCTGTGTAAAAATATGATTTAAATTTGAATTTAAACTGCGGACCACAGTTTGACCAACAGAGCCTATCAGTTTAGAAATTCTAAAAGTCCATTTTGTGTCCACCTTCATACAAGGAGTTTTATATCAATGTTGTTCAAAATTTTATTATCTACATTTTTGTCAATATAACCATTTCAAGATTATGGCTGTAAGACCAATGAAGTTTGAGTTTACTAAGTAGGTCAGATTTGGGCAGATTTCATAAATTTACAAGAAAGCACCCAAACACCATCCGAACTGCCGTGCATGTCAATGCTCCATTTACCAAAGTTGTTCAACACCTCTTTGTCTACAAATTTGGTAATATAAGTTTCACCTGGGTCACCACAGGTTTCAAACTACAAGCGCAAATATACTCAGGGATTTGGTCGAAAAGCGGGTTTACCTTGTGTGGAGCCTTTCTTGTTTTCAAATTTTGTAGTATCAAATGAAGTCCACTTACATCCACAATAGATGCATTTGAGAGGTGATGAGTTCGATTCCATTTCATATAAAAGGAAATTCTTGAGTTGTATAGTCCAATCAAAAGAAATTTCAGAATCAATTTGGGAAAAGGCAGAAATTTTTGGCTTAGTTGTTTCTCCACCAAAACCTAATACTCTCTAAGCGTGATTTAGTCCTAATTCATCACTAGCTTTTGTATAATTTTGTGTTAAGGCTTCTGAGATGCCAGGGGCATCACAATATGCTTGGAATATTCCTCTACACTTGATGTGGTCTTCAGTAGCTCCAACTCACTTCATATGACCGGGTGGGGTGGCTTATATAGTCCCCAAACACGAACTAGCCATTAGCCAAAAGACTATCAGAAAGTGTATAGACTATATGGTACAGTTTATGTTTTTTTGGCATACTTTGGACCATACGGTCCATTGCACTTGCCAAATACGCGTTACTAGCATTGCACTCCAAAGGTCTGAAGTATAGGACGGTCTCACAAACCGTACCATCTAGTCCGTTGAACTCGCCCACTATTTCAATTTTCACACCTTCGGGAATATTCATCCAATGTATAGGATGGTTGTTAGACCGTACATCCGATCCATTGTATCTCCTCTACTGCTGCAACTTCACACCTTTGGCCAAAATTGTTCAACCTTTAGGACGTTCCTCAAGACCGCACCTTCCAGTCTATGCAACTTGGTCACTCCCTGCTGTCTTCTGTTGAAATAGTCTGGTCCATTCATTCTTTGGAGATTGTATCATCTGGTCTTCATAATATGCCAGGCTTCCAACACTTTTGCCCTTTGGGAAATAAGGTCCGAAGTATAGTCCAGTCATACAGACCGTACCACTTCACAAACCATGTGAGGTTCTTCTTCTTCTCTGCATCCCTTGGACATAAACATCTGAGAATGTGCATCTAGACATGTTTATTAATCCAAGTGTTGTTTGTCAATCAATTACCAAAACACAACTATGAAAATGTGGCATAAGATGCCATTTTCCTTGCATTGGTTCACCAATATGTCCCTCCCCATCCCCTTTTGGCTGGTGCTCATAGGCGGCCTTGGCGGTGATGCCTGCGGCTGTGGCGCGACTAGGGCGAGCCCCCACGATTGCGGTGGCCGTAGCGAGGCTAGCGACCTGGCTAGGGGGACGAGGCCACGGTGGCTGGGGCAAACCCAGCATTGGCGGGTGGTGGGGAATGAGCCCAGCGGCTGCGACGCGTGGTGCGAGGAGGTCGTGCAATATGGCGACAGTCGTAGCAAGTCTAACAATGACAGTTGGTTGGGGAACAAGCTCCACGGCTAGGGTGAGCCCGTGGCCTGCGGCGGTGGCGGCCGAGGCGAGGCAAGGTCAGAGCAAGGGCACGACGGAGACAATTGGGGGGTGGCGGACCAGAGTGGCAACAAAGGAAAGTACGACGCGCAAGAGACGAAGAGTGCATCATCACCGAGGGATGGGCTCATCCTAAAATTTTCTGGGACCATGCGGCCTCAAATCTTGGTGGGATATTCCCCTCCGTCCCACTTGTCTCTCAACCAAACACCCCTGAATATGGATGGGATCATTCCATCCCGTCCCACATTCATCCTAACAACCAAACAAACACTAGGATCATTCCACTCTATCCCATCCCTTTAGCATGTGTTTGGTTCGAAGACAAAGTAGAATGAGATGGTTCCATCCTAGTTTTTAGGAATAGGACGATCCTATTTCATGTTTGGTTGAGAAGGATAGATTCAACCATGTTTTCTGTTTGGTTGAAGGGATTTGGATTTTGTGGGACAAATGTCGTTGGTACATTGTTAAACATCATTACTAGGGCCCATGTGTCAATTCGGGTATTGATATGAGTTGTATAGTAGCTGTACACAGCTGCCAGGCACTGTAAATTGGCGGTTAATGTGGCGGGCACTGTAGCACCTCCTTTGAGGTCCTATAAAAAAAGACATTTACCCCCTCGCGTGTAAGTGGAGCGTGTGATTTTTGAAATAACAAGATGTGAGAGGCGAGTTCGTCACCGAAAAAACCATTGTCCATCTTCTTGCGTACGTGAGCGAAGGGGAGCGGGTTCTTAGGCAAGGCCAAGGGCCAACAGGAGATGGACGAAGACGAGCGAGAAAGAGGACCTCCCCGTTCATCCGATTTGAGCGGATGGAGACATCCCCCGTTTGAAGGGAATATTCCTCCAGAGACGGTTTCATCCCACCTGTTCTCCGACTAAACACCACAAAATGAGGACTATATCATCCCATCCCGTATTGTCCCTCCAACCAAACACATTATAAGCACTAATGGAGTGGGGTCTCTCGCTCGTCCCTTAGTTACACTAGTGGAGTTTTGGTAGGCTGACATCGGAAAACTTATCGAGTGTAGCCTGCTTGTCTCTCCAGCAAGGCGCACCGCCTCAGCGGAAGTACGCATGTGCTTGGCTTGCTTTACCTTCTTGTAACCAAGGAGTTCTGCACCATTTTCTCTGCAACTGTAAGGCTTGTTGAAGTAGCCAGAAAAAATTTCAATATTTCGCCTGAGTCACGACCCAAGAGTCACTATGGCCAAATGTTTATATTACTCATGATTTCTTGAACAAGGAGTTCTGGATCTACATCCAAGAAAAGATATATGCAGAATTGAAAACGAGCAGGTTCATGTTAATGCCTTTACAATCATTATTCTTCTGAGGTGTGTATAAACTACACACAAATTATACACTCATTATTCTTTTGTTAACGCCTTTACAATCTCTGCATAACATTATTATCTATTGGCAACCAGGGATCATGCACCGGGCTGCCCTTTTGCACATTGTCCCCCAATGGCGAATACAAAAAAAAAAAAAAACTGAACGGCGAACAGTTGTATGGAGCTTTCCTTACAATGTCAGGTTCTCAGGATCCTCAACAATCTTTGCAAACGTTTGGAGGAATGCTGCCAAGTCAGCACCATAAATAATCCTGTGATCAGCTGTAACATTGACCTGAAAAAAGTCAGGATAAACTTAGTTAAATTGATGAGCATTCCTGCAAGGAAAATTAGTGCTACAATCGAACAAGATTGTGTAGCATTTTTTTTATCTGCCTCGTGTGTGAAGAAGATGCCGACCCCATCTTGCTTTTGATAAAAGGCTTAGTTCTTGTTATGTGAATAAGATAAGATGGTCTGATTGTGTCGCATTGTGGATAAATGCTATAGGTGTAGCATGACAATGAGTGAATTGTATGTGGGTCCTTAAACTTATCACGCGGTACCATCTAGGTCTAGGAAGTTCCAAGGTAATCACGTAGGTCCTTTAATTTTTAGAAGTAATCATTTAGGTCCATCAACTTTCCATTCTTAATTCACTTGAGGTCCAATCGTGGACTTATATTTACATTGAAAAGAACCACTTGAAGAGTTAAAGGACCCAGATGATCAATTTGAGACTTTATGGACCTGGATGGTAGCTCGGGATAAGTTTAGGGACCTGACATGCAATTCACTCTTTCCTATTACCAAAATATTTTTTCTTAACGCATCACGTGAGATTAGCATGTGTAATCCAAAAGGAATCAGGAAACAGTATCTACCTAATGAGTTATGTTATGTCAGCCAAAAGCAATTTCACTAGTCCTAAACACGGATGTCCAGCATTTTGATGACTACATCATTGCAAATTTGTTGGTACTAAAGCTAACTCAGATAACAAAATTTCTAATCAACACCACAAAGACTGAGGCACACCAACACACAAACATGAATCTGAAACTATGGTAAGTCTACGGCCCATGCCTCTTCATTCTGTTGTTGTCAACTAGTTGTGCAGATCAATATCAAGCATCACGGTTGCATAAGTTTGATACTGTGTTATCTTTTCTTAAAAAACTGATACTATGAAATAGATTTCACTTATGGAATCAGCAAACAGACCATAAGACTTTGGGGTGGGATTGTAGTGAAAAACTTAAAGGTCTAGCCATGTTGGGTTACTGATGGTAGATATAATTGAAATATACTTCAGCTTCTAGGGCATACACATATTGAAATCCAAAGCTGCATGTAAACAGCGGAATACAAGCGAGATAATAGTCATGGACCAGAGTTTCGGCAAACACAAATTATAGATTAATAAACTAACCTGCATTTCACTCTTGATACTAAAGAAGCCATCCTTACCAGCCACCACAGTAGGTCTCGACGCTCCAACAGCCATGATAGCCCCCTGCACGGAGCCATTTTACATATAATCAATAACGTTCTTGTGTTTCATAAATACTATTCTATCAACATTTCGTATTAAATAGGCGAACACAAGGGTGAAAAAACAACCTGACCAGCTGGAAGGATTGCATCAAATTTATCCACTCCAAACATACCCAAATTGGACAGCGTAAACGTCCCTACACACCATCAGCTCTTCAGGGAATTGAAGTTTTTGTGAACAGTTACCACAGATACAGCAGGAGCTATGCTCTATACCTGAGTTGTATTCATTTGGTTGTAGCTGCTTCGTGCGTGCTTTCTTGAGCAGCACTCTCCACTTTTGTGCAAGCAGGTATATATCCAACTGCCATGTAAATGTTGGAGCTATTTAATAGCCTACATCATCTTAAATGCACTATCAAGCTAAAATGATACACTGCTTAACAGCAATACAGCTACTTCGATAAGCACGAACCTTATCAGCATCCTCCAGGACAGGCGTAAGAAGGCCACCCTCAAGTGCAACAGCCACTCCAATGTTCACATTGCTGTAGTAGCTGAAGCTCTTTCCATCTCTGCAGGTAGCATTTACAACAGGGTGCTGGGTGAGAGCCATGGCTGCTGCCTTCACCAGCAGCACTGTCTTTGTGACCCCCTTCGACTTAACCTGTCCAACCCATTTCAAATTAAACCCAAGAATCATCATTAACAGTGGAACAGAGCTGTGAATTCCATGCTGTGCGCAGGATCAATTGAAATGGCACCTTTTCATATAGTGCGTCGAGCTTATCGGTGATCATGGAGTATTGGACCCGGAACGTTGGCACCGACAAGCTCTCCACCATGTTCCTGCTCACCGCCGCCTGCATTGTCGTGAACGGCACCATGGTGCCACCGGGCACTGGCGGCAGCACTGCAGCCGCGGCCACCGGAAACGCAGGGGCAACAACGCCAGGGGGCGGAGGTGGACCGGCTTTTGGCTTCGTCTTGATGCCAGAGGCTGCCTCAACGTCAGCCGCCGTGACACGGCCATGTGGTCCGGTGCCGACAACCCCGGCGATGTTCACCCCGTGCTGCTTCGCGAGCTTCTTGGCGTAAGGCGTCGCGATGCCTCTTGTCTCCGCAGCCGCCACAGGGGGTGGAGGAAGCGGTGCCGGGACGGTGTCGGCGGCGGCCTGGGGAGCAGGAGGCTCCTGGCTCTGTCCCTGGGAGAGGGCCTGGGCGCGCGACCGCGCCAGCGCGACCTCTTCCTCGGACTCGGCGAGGAGGGCGATGGGCGCGCCGACGGGGGCGGTTCCGCCGGCCGGCACGAGGACGGCGGCTACGATGCCGTCGTGGAAGGTTTCCACGTCCATGTCGGCCTTGTCGGACTCGACGACCACCACGGGGTCGCCCTTCGCGACACGGTCCCCCTCGGAGGCGGTCCAGGAGACGATCTTCCCCTCCGTCATCGTAGAGCTCAGCGCGGGCATGAATATCTCCCGCACCTTGGCCCGCACCACGGCCATCCTCCGCCGCCGCCGGCGAGGCGCCGCCGCAAGGTGCGCCCGCCCCGGAGCGGTGGGTAAGGTGAGATAAGGAGATGCCATAGACGCCATGGGCGACGGTTGGACTAGTCACTGAAGGAGGAACGAGGGGAATCGGAATGCGGACGGCGGATTCCGGCGAGCGCGGCGGCGGGGCGAGGTGGGGAGACGAACCAGAGTGTTAGGTGATCCGTGAACGAGCCAAACCCACTGACGCGTGGACCCGTGATGTCAGCCACGTCATTCTCCCTGACACCTGGCATCTCTCGCGTCAGTTGGATCGTGGATAACAATCGCGATCTAACCCTTGTTTAGAGAGTGTAGAAGGATTTGTTTTCTAAATACAACGTTTTTAATGTTTTCAACACCAAAACGATTTATCCTTATGTGTCGTGGATCGGCCAAATATATTCTCTCATCACTTGGAATACCAATTAAATTGAAGGCCTCCAAAGCTTTGTATTCTTTACGGATGTCAGCACTTTGTTTCCTTTGCATTTAGAATTGAATATAATCTTTAATACATATATGCAAATCTCGTTATGTTGATCATCGGCTATAAAAATCAAATTTGAAAGTAAAATTATTGTAAGTTTTTGGACTCACTTTGAAGGTTTAATTTTGTTTTAGTTTAGAAATGGACTATAGGAATGCCATGCTATCAGGGGACCCAAAATTATATGCTTTAACATCACTACATTGATTCCTTAAACACCATCGCATGATCGACACGTTCAAATTTATATTCTCTGCTCCACGTACCTATTGTTTTGCCCTATAGCCCGAACTCGGCTAAAACGATTTGGATCCTTGGGAGGATTCTATCATACTTTACCAAGCCAAGTCAGCTCAAACTAATTTTGTGAGTTCTACATGAATTTTGTATATATTGCTTGTTAAGAAACTTGGGCATGTGACCTAACCTTGATCTTTGTGGTTCGTTGGAGGAGGATTATAATTGAAAGAGGCTTGGCTTTTAGTGGGCTCCTCGTCAAAGATAGGCATGCCTTAGTGGTGCAGCCAAACTTCAAAAATAAATGTCATGTCTCTGACGCTCTCTTGTTTCTTCTTGTTGTTCATCAAGTTTTTTTGTTCATATAGTTGTTGAGTTTTGCAAGTTTTACACTAAGCTACTTGCTGAAAGTTATCGAGGGTAGGTAGTCCATGGATCTAGAAGAGTACATTTTGAAGATTGTGCTACTAGATTCAGGTTTTGTTGGTTGAAATTCATGGCTAATTCAAGTTTTAGGATAGGATGAACCAATTTAAGACGACGTGTTGAGCTGGTTTTTGGTTGTATGTTTCTCTATGTGACTTAAGAATTTATTGGCTTGCCTATTTGCCCCGTCTAAGCTACACATAGGGACTTTCATATACTTTGTTTTGATTTTGCATCATAATAAGGAATTGACTCAGTCTTACCTCAAACTAATCCATGGCACACCACTGTTTGGACACTATTGAAGAGGATATAAATACTGCAAGTTGCCTCATTTTTAATATTTTTTGCATGTGTATACACTACTTTGATTTTACATCATATTAGGTGATCGACTCAGCCGTACATCAAATTGATCCATCCTCCACCACCATTTAGGTGCTCTATTAATAAGATATTGGCTCACGCCTCATTCCAGCGGTTGTCTCACTTTGAGAAATCTGGTACTGTTTTGGCACTGCAAACAGAATGTAGTTTGAATGTGAATAATGGGATGAGTATATGGTGCTGGAGATAGTATAATATACTCAAATAGAGAAGCAAATAACATTGTTGGTTTTATTTTTTATAAATTTTGAACGGATCAGTAACAAACTGTGCAAAATTATAGAAATTAGCCAAAAAAAAAACAATCCCTAAGGTAAGTCGAGAACAAAAAGAGTTATAAAAAAATAGAGAAAGCAAGAGGGAGTCATGGGCTTAAGTAAAGCAGGAGGGAGTCATGGTCCTTGCTTTATTGTTTTGTTCTTGATTTGTTTCCACACAAGGATACATCAGTTCTTTTTTTATGCTTTGTTGTATATTGTTGGCGCGAGTTTTATAAACACGACTACACATCACAGGACTGGCGATTAACTCGCCCGTCACCTTCGTATATAGGAGTAGGACTGTAGGAGTACGCACTTGAACCGATCAAAGCGGTGATGGAACATATGGTGACCTTGTAGCGATGAACCATACATCATGATTTAAACCATGGAGAAAGCTTGGGGTACATCGTCCACACCCAAGCATCAGGCAGTACCTGTGTCTCCTGTGGCCCGTACGGCTGATAGAACGAGCGAGTACCGTACAATACATCACGAAGGCTCCGGTCTCGCTGCCACCACTCGATGGGCAGGAATGTTGTCGCTGTAATTGCCGTCTGGTTTTGATCGACCAATTTGAACGCAATCCTGGCCCAAATTCTATCTGCGTTCTGCGGTTCAGACTTGGGAGTTGCGACGAAGAAGAAGAAGAAGGTTTGAACACTTGGCCGTCGCGTCGTACCATCTTCTTCGTATCGTATGTACTGCTCCCCGACTCCTCGTAGAGGAGTCCCTGTACGTATCTCACGGCTCACGCACCAGTCGTGGTGGTGCTGCTCCTCCCGCGCTGACGATTTGATATAAATGCACGCGCGGCCGCAGCTTCCCGGCTCCTCCTGCCGTTTACGGGAACAGAGAGAGACTCCCGGAGGAGAGCGGGGCGAGTGGGCGGGCGACCGACGCTCGGCCGTGTCGCGTGACTCGCGTCGCGTCGCGTGCTTTCCTTCCTCCCGTCCGGCCGGTTTCCCACGAGTCGAGTCGAGCGGGCGAGGCGGACCCGGCCGGGGCCTGTAATAACCTGCACCGCACGTCTCGTCCATCCACGGCCGCGGACGCGCTCTGTGCGACGAGTGGGTGGAACCCCCGGGCGTCGCTGGTCAACGCGCAGTCACCTGGACTTTGCCGCCACGACGGCGACGCCTCTGAACAGTACCACTACTGCCCTCTTGGCGGCTCATCGAGTCCCCCGTCCGAGTCTCCCCGACGCAAAACAAAACCCGCCCACGGCCGCCGCCGCGGAATCGCGGAACAGAACCCACCACCCGCACGCCCAGCAGAGCCAGGCAGCCTCCAGCTAGCAGCAGACCACCGCAAAGGTCCAGTCCAGGGGAACCCAACAACCCTCGCCGACGAGGCGGGGCGGGGGTGCCGCCGCTGGCGGACGAGGCCGGCATGAAGGCGCGAGCGCTGCTGGACCGGCTGGCGCGCCCCTTCTCCTCCTCCCGCCGCTCGCCGTCCGACCGCCGCGACCGGGAGGAGGAGGCGGACCTGGAGGCGATCGCGGCGCGGGAGCAGCGCGCGTTCCGCTACGAGGCGCTGGAGGCCGCCACGCGGGGCTTCTCCCCGAAGAACCAGCTGGGGCAGGGCGGCTTCGGCCCCGTCTACCGGGGCCGACTCGCCGACGGCCGCGACGTCGCCGTCAAGCGCCTCGGCGCCGGGTCGCGCCAGGGCGCCAGGGAGTTCAGGAATGAGGCCACGCTGCTGTCGCGGGTGCAGCACCGCAACGTCGTCAACCTCATCGGATACTGCGCGCGCGGGGCGGAGGACAAGCTGCTCGTCTACGAGTACGTGCCCAACGAGAGCCTCGACAAGATCCTCTTCGCGCCGTCCTCCGGCCACTGTGAGTCTGATTCCGTCCCCCTCCCGATCGATCCCCACCCTCTCTCTCTCTCTCTCTGTCGCGCCCTCACGCAATCGATTCGATTTTTTTTTTAATTTTGAATTGGGCGATCATTTTAGCTGCTACCGCTATTTGCTGCTCGATTTCTGCCCCCCCGATTGAGCGAGCGATTTCCGTTCTCGTGCGATCTCATCACACGCGCGGGGGTAGAAAAATTACATACGCAAGCAGTTGAAGGTTGACCGGATCAGAGGAGATGAAGTTACTGGGTCTGTGCAAATCCATGTGCTTCGATTGGAAACAGAGGACGCGCGGTTGCGGTTGGTGGGGATATTTTTTTTTTTAAGAAAAGAACTCGTGGGGATATTTTTCGCAGGGCGTCAATGTGCCGGGGAAAAGTCGCTGCACTGTTTCGCTATTGATGATCGTTCGTTGCGTGGATGGTGGGCCATTCTACCCGCCGTTCATAGAAAAAAAAAACACGAGCGGCTTGCAGTAGGGCGCGAACGCATCCATTTCGTAGTGACGTCAGGAGCACTGACATAAAGCACATTTTCCTGCTTCCAAGTTCAAACCCGAGTGATTTAATTTATGATTGTTCGTTCGGTCTGATGATTACGTCTGTTTGCATCCATCGACCGGAATCTGTTGGTCTTTGGATGATGTGAACACAGCAGCGCTAGTGAGATTATTATACTTAGGAATTCCTTATACTAGGAGTACACGACACACTGGTGTGTTTATCTCGTGCTGCATGCTTTGAGATGTAGGGAGCAGAACACTAGATAGACACTCATTCGTCGTGTACGGCGCGGGGAGATCTCTTGCTCTTGCCTGCCTGGCGTACGGTACGGGTGTGTGAACTCTGAACTGAAGTTCCGTCATTGCCACCCGGTGAGGAAGCACTCTCGCACGACAGCCGTGCACGCATGCGTCCATACTCCAGATGTGAAAGGCTCAATCGGTCGGCTGTCTCCAACAGCACTTCTCAAATCCCATTCCCTATCACTATTCCAACTACCTTCCTTTCTATCTACAGTGCAGCATTTATATTAAACAGTGCAAAACAGTGTTTTAGGAAACCCCTTTAGGAATTCCCATTGCGGACAGCCTAAACTAACCAGCAAGGCAGCAACCGTACCCACGAGTGAGCAATCAGCATTGGTCTTATATTAAACTCTGTTGCTACGACGGAACGGAACAAGGCTGCCGAGTTTTTTTTTTTTTTTTTGGCAACTACCCACCAGTGGCCGCGGCTTCGCTGTTTGCTGCCTCTGGCAGTCTGGCTGGCTGCAGCTCTTGTCCTGCAGCCTGCACACTTGCTGCTATAGGGGTATGCCGCCACAACAGGCAGCGACAGCGACCCTGCAGTGCTGCGGCAACAATCACAATGATGGGTGTGTTTAGAACCCTGAAAATGGCACTGTTCCAAACTGAAAAACACTGTAGCACGTTTTGTTTGTTTGTGGTAAATATTATCCTACCATGGTCTAACTAGGCTCAAAAGATTCGTCTCGTAACGTACATCTAAACTGTGCAATTAGTTTTTGTTTTTACCTGCATTTCATACTCCGGGCATGCGTTTTTTTGGTACATTTAATGCTTCGATGTGATGGGAATTTTAGAAATTTTGGAGAGAAATTGGGGTTCTAAACACAGCCGATGTCTCTTTTTCTAGATGGTACGCTGGTGTCAACAATAACAGTCCTCGGAGGCACTGCTTCGGTGATCGCTGCGATTTCCTTGCTGTAGTATTTTATTGCGAGTCGCTGGTCAAGGTTCGTTTGCATGTTTCTATTAGCAAAGATTAGATGTGGAGGTGGGGCCCGGGGAGAAACTTGATCGCAGTTGGTATACATATGTTCTTTAGTTGGGTGATGTCCACTGCATGCGCTTTTCCGTGACAATTAGCTTCACTGCATGCGCGGTTAGCTTTTGTGGCAAGAGAGTTCCTCGGAGTGGACTGCATCGGCATGCGGACATCGCAATCTAACCCTCGACTTGATAATAATGAAAGAGTTGCCTAAACTAAACCTGGACTAATTATGCTAGCCGAACAAACGTCGACTTTCTTAAAATTACTGTGTCGTGGCACGAAAATTGTCATCCACATCCACTCTGCTACATTCAATCGCTTTGACTTGTCAACACAATCGCGCCGTTTGTCCACTTCGCTTGCTGGTCAAACTCAAAAACCCTGGTGCCGGCTGGCACTGGCAGGCAAGTAGACTTCCGGTGCCCTTGCGTGGTTCCGAATTTTCAAATTCAGTGTGGGTGGGTGTCCACTGGACCTGTTTGGACGTCGTTGGCTCGTTGCACACACGGTCGTACTAGTATAGTACTAATTGAGGATAGATGTCCACCGGTCCACCCATCGACAATTCGACATAGCCGTGTGCGCGCACGCACTTCTTGTTGGCAAGCAGTTCCATTTCGCTTTCTGATTATCAGAAGTGCCTGTCGTCCCGGACGATGTCAGCATGATGCTAATTAATAAAGCGTGAGTTTGATTCGATCTCCCTTTGGAACGAGGCTCTTCTAGTCAAAGGATGCACCGTACGCGGACTGGGTTCTTTTATATACGAGAGCTTCGTTGACTTGATCATAAATTACGTGAAAGTGAAATGATTTTTTTTCTTAGCTCAAGGATTGAAAGGGAAAAGCCTAATAAGTAATAACAGGTGTTTGGGGAGCTCATTAGGGCTGTGTTCAGTCGAGGACCAAAGAACAGAATTTGTGCTTAGAGGAATGGGATGGTCCTCTTGCTGGACTTAGCCTACATTGTTATGTTGAGTCACCAGACTACCTATTCTCTTTCCTATAATTGAATTCCACATGTACTACATGCTTAAGACCTTACTATGTTTTTTCTTAGCTGAAGGACTATTGCTACTACTATATCTTGGGCAAAAAGCATCCTCTTAGCTGGGTTTTATTAGGCTAAGTATGTATGAAGCCTGATAGGGCCACGAGGTTTTATTATATTTGACTCCTGGATGTCCGTACCATGCCCTAGAAACTGCATTCTAGAGAATACCCTGATTTATATTTGACTAGAAAAATGCCCGTGTGTTAGAACGGGTACAGTTCTTAATGTGTTGCTTTAAAGTATTTTTTTTATTTTAATATACAACCAAACTATGGATTGGTGAGATCTTATAGAAGATAAGTCATAAAGAAGGAAGATAAAGCCAAAACATATAAAATGCGGCAATATACCATATAATATTTGGCGAAAGAAATTCTTTCTCTGATGTGATGTCTTTTTTTTATGATCCCTATTGACTCTTAGCTAATTTTTATGTGGTGGTAGTTGGGTTATAAAGTGTATCTCTATAACATTTGATTTCATCGATATATAAAACATCCAAAATGGTAATAGTATGCAATTTGGGCATTGTTTCCGTGTGTCCTCTATCACGGTATCGTGATAGATTATTGACGCCATCTTATTCTGTCGATTCCTGTCAACTCCAAATGAATTTTGGGATGATTTTGTTTGGATTGGAAAAATTATCTCTTTAGCTTTTCGTCAGAATATTGAAGACATAGTCCGTATGCGACTTTGGATGTTAGTTTTCGTATGTATGGTGTGTTGTTGTAGTCCAAACCGAACTTGCGAATAAATTTGAATTCTATTTAGATTCGAATTAAATTTATTTGATCAATTGAAGAGAGGGTGGATGAAAGTTTTTGGCAAGGAAAAAAAACCAAGCTTTGCCAATGCCAATATATTATTTGTTAACGGATGGATTTGAAGTTTGGAACCAATGAAGCCTTGGATTAAAATGCAAAAACATAGACTTTGATTGAGAAATGAAGATCGAAGTCAGTGGTAAATATATGGAGTAGTGGAATATTGTAGCCATATATGGTCATTAAACAGACACGACATGTGTATTTTGAGTAGTGAATTTCACGGGCACGCTGCATGCCTGCATGCATACACGCGCTTGACACGCAGCAATGCGGCTGGCGTCTGGGCTGAGCTGGGCCTGCACTTCGGCCACCTGCACGCGACACCAGGGTTCATCTTCTCGTTTTTACTGTAGCAAAATTTCAGTTTGACAAAAAAAAATTTATTTTTATATTTTTGAATTTAGAACCAGAAAATACTGGTTTTCGGACCGGAATTTGTTTTCCGGTGTGATCCGAAAACGAAATTCCGACCCAGAATTCCGGTCCGGAAAGATGAACCGTGCACGGCACACGGAGAAATGCGGAGTCCGACGCCCATCGTAACGGCCGCTGAGAGAAACACGACGTGAATCGATACGAACTGGTTTTTTTTTTTTTTGCATGGGCAGTAGGGGGACGAAAATTACATGGTGAAAATAAACCATTCTCTCTTTATTACTAGGTATAGATATAGATTTCTCTCACTGTGATTTTTGAATTATGTATTCTGTTTTTTTTATCCTGCTGTATATGTCACTGACACTGCCTGCTCTTGTGCGAATGACCAGCCAGCAGCAACAGCGACCTGTCACGACGCGCGGAGCTTACCTGGCCGCGACGGCACGAGGTAGTGGTGGGCGTGGCTCGTGGCCTGCTCTACCTCCACGAGGACGCGCACACGCCCATCATCCACCGCGACATCAAGGCCAGCAACATCCTCCTCGACGACCGGTGGGTGCCCAAGATCGCTGACTTCGGCATGGCCCGTCTCTTCCCGGAGGCCGGCGATGGTCACTCCCGCGTTCATACCCGTGTTGCCGGCACCAACGGGTACATGGCACCCGAGTACCTCATGCACGGCGACCTCTCCACCAAGGCCGATGTCTTCAGCTTCGGCGTGGTTGTACTCGAGATTGTCTCAGGCCGCAAGAACTCTTCCTTCGTCCCGCCCCTCGACGCCGAGGCCGACAGCCTTCTGGAATACGTACGTATGTGCAAATGTGCTCGACGTCGGGGGTCCTCTTTACTTATTTCTTCGTCCTCCTCATGGTTAACTTACATGGTTACATGCATGCATTGCCCCCCATATATGCAGGCGTGGAGACTGTACAAGAAGGGTCGGAGCCTGGAGTTGCTTGACCCTGCCGTGAAGTCATCGGCGGTGCCGGAGCAGGTCGAGCTGTGCGTGCGCATCGGGCTGCTCTGCGTGCAGGCCGACCCGCGGCTTCGTCCGGACATGAAGCGCGTGGTAATCATCCTGTCCAAGAAGCAGAGCACGCTTGAAGAACCGACGCGGCCAGGGGTGCCTGGGTCGCGGTACCGCCGGAGGCCCCACGGTCTGCGCGGATCGCACTACTCGGTAGGGTCGTCTTCTGGCACCAGCTCGCCGTCCACCTCGGCAACGTCACACGCGTCGGCGTCGGCGTCGGCGTCGGCGTCGCACGCAACGTCAAGCACCCACACCATGAGGAGCCAAGGGCTGCCCTCGCACCGAGAAGAGCTGTAGCTAGCAGCAGCGAACAGCGACTCAGCGAGCTTTGTGAGGCTGATTGTACATTCGTCAATTCTTCCCCACTCTTATTCACTTCTCCATTTTTCTTCCAGATTGTAGAGTAGATATAGATGGCACGATTGTTTCCCTAGTGCACAGCTTCCGATCATTGGGATTTCAATAGGATGCTGATTAAGATGAAACAATTAAGGTATTATCGATCCATCTCCGGTGGACTGATAGGAATTGTACATAAAAAGAATGAGGAGGAAGGTTTCTGTTTGCTATTAGAAACTGTCGTGTTCTATTCAACCGTGTCTCTCCAAATTTCTTGATTTCTCGTGTCACTATTTGAAGTTTGCGTTCCCTTATGTACCATTACCATAATTTTCAATTCGTTTGTAACATCTTATAAGAAAATGTTTGTAAACCTAACATACTTAGATTGTGCATTTAGATGTGTAAAACACTATATGAGCACTCTAACAAAAGTGACGTTTGAAATATAGACGTAGAAGGAGGGGTAAGCGGGTTTGTGAGACCAGCCTAACACAAAACGCATCCCCAAGAGCTCCTTCCATCCATGCCATGATGCAAATGAGGATGACGATTTGTCCCTCCTCCTCCTCCATTGCGTAATGGCCCACAACTGAATTGCGATCCTTTTCTTCCAGCCCTCTAATCGCTCGAGACTAAACTCAACCCACCTTCTTTCATTGGGTCTACTACTCTCCGCCAATAGTAAGATGGATGTGACTGGTCACCATATTTTGGTGAAACGGACTAAACGACTATCTAGACAAACAATGGTGCCAGCCGACGCGTGGATACTTGCGCAAAGAACACGTAGAGCGGTGAAACAACTAAATGTTTGAGGTCGGCACCACGGAGCACGAGCCAACTTGATACAGTAGAAAGGAACCCCTAGCTTGATAAAGTTGTCGATGGGGCAACGTAGAACCGTGATGAGACAACCTACACCGGCCTTTTGGTGAGGCCACAACTGTTGTTGGCCTATGCTACAATGATGTCGTCCTTAGGTATAACTAGGGATGGCAACGGGTACGTACCCATCGGGTACTACCGTTCCATACCCGTACCCGCAAGCAAAAAACTTACACGCTACAATACCCATACCCGCGTGGGTAAAAAAACCCATCGGGTAACCCATACCCGATTAAATATCCACTATGCACATATTTAAATAGCACAAATATGATTAATAATGGCATAATTAAAAATGTAGAACACTAAATATGAGTAAATAAATTGAAGACAATAATAAATGATATTGAAACAACCGAGTTAACTATATTTTTGCCTAATATACACTTATATGTGCTTAATTATATAGACTAAATGTTAGTTGAGGCGGGTATAAATTACCCATGGGTACGCAGGTATGAGTAGTATACTAGTATGCACCCGTACCCGCACCTGCGTACCCGACGGGTATAAGATTGTGCCCATTAACGTACCCGCGGGTGGAGAAATCATCCCATAACCGCCCTTATATCGGGTAAAACCCGTCGGGTACTCGGGTGTTGGGTACCCATTGCCATCTCTAGGTATAACATGATGACATTTTCTAGCCTAGTGACTTCTCAAAGCCAAGCAGAGTACACCATGGGCCTGATTGGTAGTTTGTGCCAAAACGTGCCAAGCCAAAATTTTGGTAAGTCAATTTGGATTGCCAAAATTTTGGTATGGCACACTTTGGCATTAAACCAAGCAGACTCCACATCACCATGGTTTGTGGAGACGGGTGTTTTATGTTTGCTCACGAGACCAATTTTTGTTACGCGCAGTGGCTACAATGCCACATCAGCACAAACCCATCCAAAAACTGCTGAGGGAGTTTTTTTAATCCGATTTTGGATGGTTGGAGGTTTAATTTGTCTTTTTTTTGTAGTTCTAAATTATAATAAGATAAATGATAAGTACGTCACTGCAAAATAGATTTTACCCTAATTATTTCAATTTTTTCGGCAAGACACAATCTCGCCATTTGAATTGGCCCTATACGTATGAATTTAAACTTTTTCCCTTGGCATTTTTTCGAAATAAGAGAGTTTTATTTGGGTTACAATTTCATTAAATGACATGTCACATATGACAACGAAATAAATGAAGAGAGATACGAGAGAATTTCATGGGATGTAAGAGAGTTTTTAGATAGATAAAATTCGGAATACATGGTTATTTAGAAAAAATGAATTGATATATTTTTTGAGAAAAAATGAAATGATTTTTTTAGGATCAATGAATTAATATTTTTGGTAACGTGCAATGGACTCCCGGCAAGTACTACCCCTGTTCTAGTCTGGCCATGGAGAGCAACAGGCTGCTGGAGGCCCATTGGCCCAGGCAAATTTCACCCAGCATCTTTTCCCCCATTCACCCGGCGCCCCGGCGTGCGCGCCCTCTGTCTCTCTATCCTGCCGACGAGCCGACGACTGGACTCCGCCCCGGCGGCCGCCGCCGCCTTACCCTCTCTATCGTGGCGGCGAACGCTGCCTCCGCCCTACTTCAGGCCTCCGTCGAGCCCTTCTCCGGGGACGACCACCCACCAGGTATGCCCACTCCTTCCCTTCCCCTTCCCTTGCTGCTGTGCGGAACTGAGCACCCAAAACCCTACCTTCCCCTTCCCACCAGGTAAGCTATTTGGCTATCTGTATTCGGATCTTATCTAATTACAAGTTTATACATGTATTATGCTCACTGAAGTCGAACTTTTTTTGTTGTAAATTGTACAACCATGTCCCTCACTAATCACTAGGCCCGTCTCTGCTTGGCTGTACAGTTTAGCAATGGTTTACTGCACTCACTGTGCTGATTACTGCCCCTCCATAAAGGACCCTGACAAAGGATACATGTGAGATCTCTCTGTTCTCTCTAATATTGTTCATATTCAATTACGATGCAAAAAAAAAAAAAAAAAGCCACTATCATTTATGAACATAGCCTTATTTACCACTCTGTTAATGGTTGCCCATTCGATTTTCATAAAGCAATTGAAGCTCTTGCAATTGTTTGTTGGTACGTTAACTTTCATGTTTCATAATCAGATGCTGTGGTACATGCGGGAAGGTTCTTGATCAGGAGATATACACTGACGAGCCTACTTTTGTTAAGGATAACACAGGGCAGGTTTGTTTTGCCTCTGTGCTTTTGTAATATTTGTTTTTTATTTTCCTTTTTTTTACCGATTGCTTGGGTTGACATGTTTCGGGATATACAGAGCCGTTTGGCTGGAAGTGTTTTGGCAAGCATTGAGAGTGGGTATTCAATGTCCCATCAAAGAACCTTAGACAAAGGTATGGAATTTTTCTGCTTATGTATTTTTGTTTTCATGGTACTTGTGAAAGTTTGAATTAGTTTTTATATTATACTTTAATTTTTGTTACCAGGGAGGGATGAGATTAGCCAGATTGTCTATAACTTACATGTCAGCGGTGGAGATACTATCATTAGCAAGGCTTTTCGCTTCTATGAGGTATATCTTTATATTACCAGTCAACGGTCATGTAGTTCAAATGGAATGCAGCATCATGACATTGATGTTTCCTCTTTTTGAACTGTAGCTAGCTGTTGACCGTAATTTTACAAGGGGACGTAGAACAACCCATGTTGCAGCTGCTTGCCTTTACATTGCCTGCCGGTATGCCGTATGCTACTACTTGATTATAGGCTCACTTTTTTTCTCTATTGGAACTTCAGAAGCATTTTTGTCTATTTTGCTATCGTCCTCCGAATATGGTCTTATGCTATTCAACTTGTCTCCACCCTTGCAGCTTGGCCAGTTTATGGAACTAGTGCTAGTTAACATTGTTACTACCTTCCCTTCCTTTTTTAGAAAAAGCATGTACAAGTTCTAGTTCTATTATATTGTCTTTTCACTTGCCTATGAGAAGAGAAGCTTCCTCTCAGTAGTCTATAAGGATTTGGACATTTTAAATCCTAAACTACAACACAGTCTCTGTTGGTAGCAAATTTTGTCTATTTTCATTGTCTTAATGCAATGTTATATGAGAATACTATGTTATTGCACACCATGAGATGTTTGGTTGCTTCTTACAAAACTTTGTTATAGAAACCATGATACTTTTGGTGTATTTGTAACTTTCAGTCCAACCCAAAGACCAAAGTATTTATGGTTTTGGCTAGCTGCTGCCTGTTTCCACTCAAATACTATGGGTTTTGGATGGCCTATCCAGACAGTTGGTAGTTCCAAGAAATACCATGGTTTCAATGGAGTTAGATAAAACCATGGTGTTTGTGTCAAGACAAATTGTGGTATTCTAAAACTATGCTTTTGAAAAAATGTACTTCCAAACAAGCCCTAAGCTTTTTGAGGCCCACATAAATGCATGTCAAACCATTCAAGAGACTTTGTTAAAATGTGCTGCATCCCTCCATGAAAACAAAACATATATGTTCGTCGCATATTTATTATATTATCTACTAAAGAATGGCCCACCACTGGAATATGATGTTATGATTTACTAAATTTTCTACTGCTGATTTACTAAATCCTGCATCCAGGATGGATTATCTATTATCTTTTTTTTTTCATTTCCTTTAACGCAGTCTCCATGAAGCACATGTAACTATCATATCATCACCTATTCCATAAAGCTCTTATTTTCAGCAATTATGGCTGAATTCCCATTTTTTTTATTAATAATCAAAATATTTCTTTTCACTTCATGGTTTTGTAGGTATCTGTTGCAAAGCTTATTCTATTTATTCTTTGTTTTTTGCCTGCAAGCTATATTGCAGTACTAATGTTCAGTATTATCTACTTTTCTTGCCAGGCAAAGTAAGAAAGCTTATCTTCTAATCGATTTCTCTGACTATCTGCAAATAAGTGTGTAAGGATCCCAACACTTTGGCCCTTTATATAGTATAACTGAATGAAGCGGCTCACCTGGATTATTTCAGTTATGTCCTAGGTGCTGTTTTTCTCCAGCTTTGCCAAGTTTTGCTACTCGCAGATCATCCAGTTGTTCAAAAGCTTATAGATCCCAGTCTTTTCATCCATCGTTTTACAGAACGTAAGCTGATAACATGCTCTGTTGTATTGTATATTTCGTTCATTAGCTCTTTTGTGTGTGCTGTGTGCAATTTTTCAAATGCTTGAGGCATGCGAAAACGTTCTATAAGGCCATCCACACTTGTTGATGGTTGTGAACTCATTTTCCCTGGTTCATCATGCCTTGCCCACTAGAGTATTTACCTTGATACTCTGCATGGATATGGCTACTAAGCATGTGTTTCAGCTCCAAGACATACAGAAAACTACTTTTTTTCCTATAATATGCATGTAATATACTTAATGTTGATAATCTTTCCTGTGAACTCTAAGCGTTATTCGGTTATTTAGTGTCAATAAGCCCTCAAGATGTCGGCCCAGCCTCTAGCACAATATTGGAATCACACCCCCCCCCCCCCCCGGCCCCGCCCCCCGTGCGCGCCTTGGGATGAGAAAACAGAGCACTAGAGATTTGGTGCTGCTGATTGCTGAACCAACCTTGCAGCATGGGTTCTTTCATCCTATATATACACAGCCACAAAAGCTTTACAAGGGTACAAGGTATGGCTATACCAACTCCAGTTGTACCACCACGGCTTACTAGTAAGTCTAACCCCATGGCTACAGCTACTGCTACAGCCTGCTGTTGCTATCTATGGCACACAAGGAATGACGAAAGGATAATGGAGCAGTGCTCCTAATGAAACAAAGGCAATACCTGGCCTGATTACAACACAAGACGCTGGATCCTTTTTTTTTTTTAAAAAAAATATGTGTCTAAATAGTGGAATCCTGTTGGTACCGCTCAATAAAAAAAAATAATAAAATCATTGCTTAGTCGGTTCACACTATAGTAAAAAAAATGAACTGTTGAATTACCTTGCGGACCATCAGAGCTGCACTGGAGAGGCTATCTACATGTTTTGATTAATGGCATTGCCTTTATTTGTTTGGCTAATCCATTCAGTGTAATTTGACACTGACCTTCATCTAATATCACCTCATGGCTAATTGCAAATTGCTCGATTGACTAATTTGTAGACTGGTTCTGTTTTTTGTGCATATGTTGCAATTTACATGCCATATGGATTATGTATTCAGAGCATTCTATATGTGCTATTCTAATTTCTGTTTGTTACAAACTCACAACTACAAGAACCTTGCGGGCCTTGCTTTTAGGACGTATCAGAATTAGTTCCTCTATTATGTATGCAGGTCCGATTATTTCAGGTTTTGTTACAGTGTATTGGTTTGGTTTTTAGGTTTACTGGGGAAAAGGGATAATGCTGTATCAGACACTGCTTTGCGCATTGTAGCTAGCATGAAGCGAGATTGGATGCAGGCAGGCGTTCCTTCCTACGTTTTTCTTTGTTATCTTCTTCCACAAGGCTGCGATAAGCTTATTGCCTTACCCTCTCTTACAGACCGGGAGGAAGCCAAGTGGATTATGTGGTGCAGCATTATACATCGCTGCACTCTCTCATGGGCATAATTACACCAAGGCAGATATTGTAAGTCCAGGCGCTCATGAGATATCTTGAACCTATTCAACAATTTATGTTATGGATGTTCTCCTTTGTCAACCTATATTTTTTTAACATGTAACTGTGCATGTCAGCATATGGTTGCATTATTCCGATCATGGCATCAATTCTGTTTTATGTCTCAGGTTTCTGTTGTGCATGTTTGTGAAGCTACTCTAACAAAGCGATTGATAGAGTTTGAGAATACAGATTCTGGCAGCTTAACGGTATGCTTCTTCATGAATTTTCCAAATTTGATGAGCCTACAGTGTAATGTTTAATTGAAATTGCTTATGATATTATGTGATATTCTTGGCACACTGCATATGTCAATGGCTTACAGTTAACTCAAGCAGTGCTGTTCTGATTTATACAGAATCATTTGCTTTATGCTGCTGTTTCATAGTATACTGAACTGTCCAGCAATGCATGAATTGAATTCATGCATTGCTGAATTGTATCATTATATATTGAGTAAAATGCATGGGTGGTCCTTAGAGCAGCTAGACTGCTAGAGTATCTCCAAGATCACCCCTCCTCCCTAATTTGAGGAGACATCCTAAATATATATCCCCCTAAATACTTTAATCCAGGCAATTCTTCTATTTTTCAAAATGCAAATTGCAAATAGAGTGTCACACCCGACTTTATAAACAAAATACGGGGATAAAATACACCTGGTATACACATGTATTTTATCCCCGTATTTTGTTTATAAAATCGGGTGTGACATAGAGGGGACGATCAGTCACCCTAGTTTTGAGGGGGAGATGTTTTAGGCTGACACTAAATATAGGAGGGAGATTTTTAGTGCTAAAACCCTAAACTAACTATAGGATGTTAGATAGGGGAATTCTTGGAGATGCTCTTAGGATTGTCCCGCAGTGTCATCTAGGTCCTTGTACTCTTAAAATGGACATCGAGGTCCCAACAGGTGGCCCACGTGAGGTCTAAATTACCCCATTCAGCATGTGATTATACATAAGTAACACTTTAGTGTGGCCCGAAGAGGCGAAGATGAACCCATGATCATGGCTGTTCCTGCTGATATATATTACAGTACATTTTAGGTGTTATGTTTTCATGCCACATATATAAGTCTGTGCTGATTAGAGTGATTTGGACCTTGAGTGGCACCAGTAGTAGGACAGAGGACTTTTCATGATACCGGTGAACCATTTTACTATGTCTCTATCACTAATTTTAGTCAAAGAGGCCACATGGATTGGCCTGGGTCATCTTCTGGTATTAAGACCTCAATCCTGAACCCACCGGATGACTGGAGTATCTTTTTGATGGGCGTTAAGGTGCCTCTGTCTGTATGAGGATTTCGCTGCTGAAAGATCCTGCCCAGTGCCCCCTTCCTTCCCCCACCGCCTTCTGACCAAAGGGAGTATACAATTTCTTCTTCAGGACACTCATACCCGATCATGATATATCCTGTTGGACGCATGACAGCACTAGCTTAACAAATTTAGAGACCCAGCTGTGCAGTTTAAAAGTTTAGGGGCCTACATGACACCTCAGGACAAATTTAAGGACCGCTGTACAGTTATGTATTTATACCTAACAAGATATAGACCTCATGATAATGGTTTAGACTCCAATTCCTGAGGAAAGCTCAGACCCCAGGTGATACTGATCCTTTTTAGACCAGTGACTGCAAGCAATCAGTATTTTGCCATGTAGTTTTGATTTGATCATTGAAATTCATATTATTTTGAACAGTAAATTCATAATTTTCGTTTGGCCATTTCTAGGCTTGTTCCCACAGAATGACCAGTACCTAGCTAGTTTCCTTTCAGAAACAGTTTTCATCATAATGAATTTTAAAAGTTGTAATTGTATTGCAATGCTCCTGGATTGGTACTTGTTGTCCTGGTGCCTAGAGAAAACATTTTCCTTCTGAATTTGCAACCCTGATCATGGTGTAATGCACAAGCACCCACCTTAGCAGGCAATTATACTGCACCCCCTATCAATAATACATTGCTTACTCCTTTTGTCATTATTAATGTATGTCATCAGCAACTTGTTTTTTTTAACAATTCTCTTAAGATGTTAGTACATATATATATCTTCATGCCCCTTTGTTAGATTGAAGAATTTCTGGCAACAGCTGATGAATATAATCAAGAGCCTGTTTCAAAACGTGCACCCAAGTCTGGAGAAATCCTTTGCAAGCACAAGGATAAAGGTTTTGAGCATTTTGCTCATGGACTTTGTGAAAAATGCTACAATAAGGTAAATCATTTCTACTATGTGCATAACACATGGACATGAAGACTTTATTTGCTTTTGATACTCTGTCTGTTTGTCTAGTTCACTAAACTGTCGGGTGGACTAGAAGGTGGTGCTGACCCTCCAGCCTTCCAGCGAGCTGAAAAGCAAAGACTTGAAGCTGCTAAAAGGTCTGAAGAAACTGCTGCAATCAAGGAGGCAGCACTGGAAGAATCACTTTGTGACACACATAATTCTGATGTTGAGAATACTATAACTCCTAGAAAGGTAATAGCTGCTGTACAGAAGAAGGCTGGTGGCATGGCCCCTCAGTTTTTTTTACTCTTGGGTGATGAGGGGGTGGTTGCTGCTGCTTGGATGAGAAAGATTCATTGGTTTTGATTCCTGATGCTTATGTGTTAGCTAAAGGTGCCATTGTCATGTGCAGGCATTAGGCATAGGAGTCAGGTTAACTCTACAGGTTCCTAGTTAGGATTTGGGTTCAGTTAAGAGTCTTAGTCGGTTTGGATAAGTTGTTTAGATAATTCTGTTAGAAACTGTAGGAGATCAGGGAGTTTTAGTTGGGTAAAGGCCACATGTCAGCCCATATAAATATGGGACCATTGTATCTTTTGGGAACCAAGTAATAGATCGAAGTTACCCTCTCCCCCTTGCCTTCTCGATATCTCTTTCTCATCTATTGTCGCCACTCCTCCCTGGTTTCTAAACCGAGACGCAGAGTCCCTGGCCCTCGTCCCTCTACCTCTCACGACTATTCCCTTTGACACCCACCAGCTACCAACCATCCTCCACCATCATAGCCATATAATCGATGTTTAAATTAATAAATTTGAGGAAACTTAACCCGGTTTCAAGTTTGCATAAGAAATAATTCTATGGCAATCAAACTGAGTATTCTTCCATGTAGTTTTCATCTAATCTTGTTATCTGCAAACAGCAGTCTTACTACCCACGAAAAATGTTTTAAAATTTATGCTTGTTATGTTCATTCTTTGGCAAGTCTTAGCTCTTCAAGTAGACAAGACAGTATTATAGCTCAACAAGCCAGTATGTTCAATACTTTGTTTTGATCATTTGACATTACTATGCAACTTAAATTCTTCTGTCACGCGATTCCAACTTTTCTATCCCAGTTTCATCTGCATTAAATTATATTAATATAGTAGATTGTATTTCAGGGTTGTAACTTGGTGGATTGGAGTGTCGAGTGAGGCTCCTAATTGATATAGGATTTTTCATTGCTTCTGGTTCTCCAAGTAAAACTAGTTACGGATGTTATGTGTGTCAAATTGTCTAACAGATCTTGATTTGTCTAACACATGCTATATTACATTGTCTGCTGCTCCTGCAATGTATGTTAGGGCACATGGCACAATATAATGGGAAGCTCGTTATGTTCCATATAGTGCACATTGACTGTTCAAAATTTCAGTGGCATGAGCCTGTACTAGAGTTGTGCTTGTTTTCAATACATCTGTACCGATGTAGAGAAGCAGATGACAGCACTAGAGATCTAAGTTGATCAACGGATTGGATTAGGAACATTGTGTTATTTTGAAGTTAGGATAGCAAGAGTCTATATCGGTTAGTCTGGTTCGTTACTATCCACTGTCCAGTGTTCTTGAGGTGCCTCCTGAGTCCTGAACATGGCCTAGGTGACAAGTCATGGCCGGAAATGAAAAGTGTTATGCACTTAGATTGGTTAGACCGTTAGAGGAGGGGGAGGACGGGTGGATCCCTTCTATCTGATTCATACATAAAGATTACAGGGGGGCGTCCTTTCATAGAGGAGGTTTGGGTCTGCTAAGCTCCTCTGTAGTTGAGATCTTATAATCATGATCCCCTCCTGCCTAACTTATCCTGAATTCCTAATATTTGCTTAACAAATAGATCTAATAGATTATTTCCTAACGGACTACCTTTGGTAGATCCCGGACTCTGGTGATGATGTGGACTGTAGTGGCTTGGCTGCCTCCCTCAAGTGGGCCCCCTAGCTGCCTGCCTAGGGCAGCCTTAGGTTTTCTGCCCATAACAAAAGGTGTCCTGCCACCTTTCACAGGGAGGAGGGACACAGGATTGGCTGAAGAGTGGAGACTCGGGTTGCTGCCAAGGGGGAGCGGTGCAAGATGCGAGTTGGTGCAGGGACAAGGCCTGCTGTTGTTTGCTATTGGCACTCCGCAGCCCTCCCTGGTGGTCAGGGGTTGGCCTGCAGCTTTCTATTCCATGGAAGCCATGTTTTGCATACTGCGGTCAGCATTGACAAAATAAACTTTACCACTTAAAAGATATGCTTTTTAATTTTTGAAATGGTTATTGGTTGGTAAAAATCCTAGGGTCTATTTGGATGTAGACATTCAAGCTGGTGGAATTGAATTGGGTTCAATACCAAATCAGGTCGGCATTGGAGATGGTTTGCAATACCAAATCTGTTGTTTGGATATTACGGAATTGCAAGTTGGAATCCAATTCTAACCAATACGGAGATGCTAGGCTCTGAATTGGGAGAGACAATCAGATGACTTCTATCTATAGTCCAATACCAAGGAATTGGGTTTTGATTCCAACTCTGAATTCCACACGCAACCAAATAACAGAATTCAAGAAACCAGATTCCAAGCTCCAATATTTACATCCAAACAGGGTAGGTGAAATGCATGATGAAACCACCCCCGTAAAACAAATGTAGAAGTTTTTTGAACAAATCCTAAAAGTTACCATATGCAGGGGGCCTGATGTTCGACAATCATACAAATTGTCAACATTGAACTCAATTTCTTTCCTGAGGTATGGAATTGGTAAACTACGAAATAAAAGCCAAAACTTTGTATAAACAGTCTTGCACTGAATTTGTCTTTTTCTTCACTGTTTATCAATTCATTGTGTCACAAAGGAATGGAGTTTGGTCTGGACGCGAGATTTTTGTTGGGAAATCTTTTAAGACAACTCATATCTTGTGAGGTGGTTTCCATATTTCTGACGCTAGTTTTTTTTCGGGGAAATCTTTTAAAACTTACATTTTGAATGGTGGCTGTTCACTCATATCACATCTTTTCTGGAAATTTGTGAAGTGGTACCAAATTCATTTGACACAAAGGAACTGTTGATCATGTAAACCTTAAATGGTAGTACTTTTGTATGAATATCACAAAGCGCTTAGCCACTGTAATCATCAGATGGTGCAAAATTTATTTTTGTTGCTGAATTTTGGGATGTGTGTTGTTATTACATGTTATTTCTTCCATTAGGCTTTAGTTAGGACTATTTGTGTGCTTATTCCCCCTATTTTCTGTTCTCTGGGATCCCATTTCGAGCAGGGTTTAAGCATAGATGAATCTTCAACGATTGCATCTGGGGAGCTCACACATGACTCCGTACTGTCCAAGGATCCTGAAGTGGGAGGTCTGCTACTTTCTGAACTCTCAAACTTAGCAATAATTTCAGTTTTCAAACAAATTCTATCTTGCATCCTTAGGTGAAAACTGTGAAGGTGATGCTGATCCAGAAAGCCTTTCTGATATTGATGATGTAGAGGTACTTCCTCATGAGTCTGTTTCTTATCATATTTTTCACGATTTACTCTAGTCTATGCCATAGTAGTTAGAGATGGGGTGACCAAGCGAGCCTTGCAATTTGCTGTAATGCTATCTGTTGATTTTGTAGGTTGATTGGTATCTTCACAATGAGGAAGAAACACAATATAAAAAGATTATCTGGGAGGAAATGAATAAGGAGTACCTTGAGGTAGTTGTAACTCTATCAATGTGATGGATTTGCTCATATTGATTGGAGGATGCTACTATCTGCTGTTTGGATTTACAGGAACAGGCAGCTAAGGAAGCGCTGGCAGCTGAATTAGCAGCTAGAGGTGTTGTTGTGGAGGAGGGAAAGAAAAAAGTAAGAAACACCTTTGTGCAATCGAACTTCCTGTGCACATTGCACATTTGTTTACCATTCCAGGTTGAGTTATATTATCCATGGTTGTTTCAAACATAGAAACGAAGATGTAATGAAGACACCAAGAGTTCAGCACCTGCTGAAACACCAGCAGAAGCAACTTACAACATGCTGAAACGAAAGGTAAATCACTTGTGCTCTGTCCTGTGGGCACAGCAATTACATTTTGAACTTGATGTGTAAACTAGCTGAAATTTATTGTTTAATGCCCCTTTTTGCAGGGACTTGGTTCAAAAGTCAGCGAGGGAGCTGTTGGCGAATTATACAAAGTATGCCTGTTTTTTTATGTTTACATTGTAAATGATATTGTTGAAATGTAGAGTTCATAAATTATATCCTGCTGTGGGTATGAATTATATATAAATATGTTCTAAACTATGCTGCAGTATTCTCTTTAGTATATCCTGGTTGTGTAGCTGATTTTTGTTTTGAAAAATGAAATGAACTGGCACCATTGACTCTAATTGCCTATCATGCTGCAATTTTTGTGACTCACAATGCTGATTGATTCTACAAGCAGACTAAATATGAAGATGGCAGTGCAAATAAGAATGAAGAGATGGACTTTGACACACTGTTTGGGCAAGACAATGCTGATGGCGATGGTGAAACATTGGATCATGGTTACTACAACTATGACGGCTATGACGAAGATGGTGCAGGGGCCTACAATGCCATTGATGATTTCGATTTCTAGTAGTAGCAGCTTTTGCAGAACAGCAAGCTGAGCTTTTGTGACAAACTTGAAATTAACTCGGAAGAGGTCATGGTGAGGTTCTCATCTGTACATTATAATTTTATTTCTTTTTTTCAAAGGGGTTTGGATTTGCCGATTATCATGGAGCTATTGGATAGTCAACAAAGTTAGGCCTGTATAATGTTTGAACTAGGTTCTGCTGGGTTGTAATTGTAATTGTAACTGACTGCACGATTCCAATGTTCATCACTTGTAAGCCCTGTGTGCCCCATACTGCCCAAAGGCCTGAAATGTACTGTGCATCCGCCCTAAAAGATTACGAGTTGTAAAACATCTCGTCAATAAGGGAGTTATTTTATAAAACATCTCATCGATAAGGGAGTTATTGGCCATCACACACAAACGGATTTATGTCTGGGCAAATTGTTTGTTTTCACTTCGCAACATAGTGGCGTGAATCTGCGAGCTAGACTGCGCTAGCAGGTTACTAGCAGTTCAATGGTGTGTCTATCGTAACTATCTCAACAAAACTCCTCTTGCTACGGTTGTTGGGCTAACTCGTAAAATTTCAGACCATACTCCACTGTAACGTTTGAGCGGGAACTCATTGTCAACCGTAGCTTCTTTTTGAACTGAAAAAATGCACGTGTGTCCACAAACTATGTTTATATATTTTTTATTTCTATTCGTGAAATTATTTAAAATGACAAAGCAATTTGATGGCTAGAAATGGATCGTGCTTGGTATAAAATCATGAAATTACAAACTATGTTTATATATTTTTTATTTCTATTCGTGAAATTTTTTAGAACGACAAAGTAATTCAACCGATGGCTAGAAATTGATCGTGCTTGGTATAAAATCATGAAATTTTCGTCCGAAGGGCAAAACCCTAGTTCATGTCTTATTCTCCCCATGTTATGCTCCATTCTTCTACGGCGCTCCACTCCCAACTCCGGTGAGGGAGGGTTAAGACGAAGGATGAAAACGCGGAGTTTCATCGTCAACGTTGTCCCGATGTTGGTCAAACGATGAAATCATCAGCCCAAAGACAAACATAATAATTCTTCCCATGCCGGAATTCCAAATTAAAACTTAATAACCTTCTTCTGGCCAAAGTTCCAAACTTAAACTTCCTTCTCTAGCCAAACTTCCAAATCGGATCAAATTAAGTAGCCATCCCTGGCCAGAATTCCAAATTGAAACTTAATAACCTTTTTCTGGCCAAAGTTCCAAACTTAAACTTCCTTCTTTAGCCAAACTTCCAAATTGGATCAAATTAATTAGCCATCAAAGTGATTATCTTGGACAAACACCGCTTCTAATCAAGCTAATGAATCGGGAGCTCGCCTACCAAGAGTGGCGCCCATACTGGACAAACACCGGGCGCTAGGTGACGGATCCGCGCGCCCCGGGATGGGATGCGTAGCGCCGCCACACCCGTTCGTCGGGAGCTCACCGACGGCAGCTCGCACCTTGAGGAGAAACATCGGCGTCACCTACGGCAACTCACAAATCCTCCCCGAGATGAGGAGTGAAGCCAGAACGCAGCATCCTGGTGAGGAGGGATGAGGGAGGAGGCGACGGCCGCTGCATCACGTCGGGGAGTCAGTGGGCAGCAATCTGCGGCGGCGGCAGAGGCGGTGAGAAGGGAGAGGAATGGGGAGCTAGGCTGGGGCTGGACACCTGGTTGGGCTAGGACGAGTGCCCCTTGCCCGCGGCGGTTATGTGAAAAAATGGCAACAATATCGATTTTTTTCTTCTTCAGATTGAAATAACTTTTACATTTTGAGTACATGTGTAAACATTTTGCAAGCAAACATTGTACGAAGTTGACTGAATGGATGGCGGGTTGATTCACAAAATCTTGAAGGTTTTTTTTTTTTTTTTTTTTTTTTTTTTTTTTTGCAAAAAGACGGCGGGCACGCGTCCACCTGCGCAGGCCTCCGCGGGCGCGCGAGCGCTCTCGTGCGAGCAAACGTACTCAGGTTTTAAGAGAAGAGATGGCCGCCAAGCCAGACGACGACGTGCGCGGCCGGCTGCTCGTGGCGCTCCATATTAGGCTGCTCTCACCACATGGCCCAAAAAGGGGAGCCAAAAACACTGTTTTGCACTGTAGACGCACTGTAGACAAAGAGAGAGGTAGTTGAAATAGTGGATGTGCAGGGTTGGATAGGCACTCTGATGAACATAGCCTTAAACGTCCGTATAACGTGTCCTTGTTGAACTCTGACGCTTTTCATTTCCGTGAAGGCGAAGCAGAGTCCGGCCGCCATGGCACAACAGACCCACAGATTAGAGAAACAAACCTACGCGGATGATATGCGAACGGAAATTTGGGTTAACGAAAATTGTGGCTGATATTAGGTGAACTGGAAATACTCCCTTCATAAAAAAAATAAGACATTTTAGTTTTGTCTTAACTTAAATATTTTAAGACTATGTGCAGTGGATCGTGTAAAAGGACTGTCTATACACGGTAGCGACACTGTACACAGAGAGACAGGTAGTTGAAATAGTGTTTGGACAATCCATATACACACGCCGCTGTACATAGTCTAAAGTCTGAACAAGTATACGTAAATTTTTTTTAAAGTTTGATCAATATTCATGACAAGAAATAGGATATTATATAAAATATTTGTCACAAATCTACCGAAACTTATTTGGTTAGGATAAAACCAGAATCCATTGTTTTTTAAGACAATAAAGGGAATATTCCAATTCTAATATTTAAAGACAATAAAGGGAATATTCCAATTCTAATTAATTAATGGATGGAGTCATGGAGGTATGACAATATTTTTTTAGAAACACCGTACAAACGTAGACGGTTAATCACGTACGCACACTCACTTCTATAAACGTACGCACGCACTCTTTAGACCTATGAGCACCTCTAAAAAACCAGACCGAAATATCTTGAGATTGACGAAGTCACCACGGGCGTTTTGCGACGGAAACGTCACCTATCAGTGAATGAACAAAGCCGTTAAATCCTAAAATAAACGACTCCTTAAACCTATGAGCACCTCTGAAAAATCAGACTGACATATCTTGAGATCGACGAAGTCACTATGGGCGTTTTGCGACGGGAACGTCGCCTATCAGTGAATGAACAAAGACGTTAAATCGTAGAATAATTCGCTCCCGCAAAGCCGAATAATTCGCTCCCAGCGGAAGTCGAACCCAGCACTTCAGGTGCCGTTCGAGCTGGTGCAACCACTAGACTACACTCTTTGACAGGTATGACAATAGTTGAGTCTTGTGGGAGGCATGCAATCAGATTCTTTTTTTTTGATAGGAGCGATCAGATTCTTTATCGAGAAGGATGCGATCAGATATGTAGCGTCGGTAAATTTCTAAGCCCATACCATTTTCTTAGAACCGGAGGGTCAAATTTCTAAGCCCATACCATGCTTCAATGCTTCTCTTTGATGGGCCCGAATAAAGCCCAACTGGCGCTCCAATTGCACCGTAAAAAGACAATGGAAACAATAGCCGCCTACCGCAACCTGGATAGACACGGTCTATAGAGCGCAAAGAAACAGGCCCCGGCATGTCAGCCGTTCACGCACACCGAGGCTCCCGTCCCCACCGCAATCCCGTGCACCGGGTCCACGCAGATAGACCCCCTTCGCCGGGGCGGCGAAAGATCTGAGCCGCGACGGGCTCGACGAGCGCCGGCGAGCGCCCGCCCAGCACGGCCTATAAGAACTGCCCCCCGGCTCCTCCTCGCTCGTCTCAGAGCCCAGCCGCGGGATGACGTGGCGCACAGCCACACCACCACCACCTCACTGAGCTCCACGGGTCTCCGGCCAACCCCCTTCTAGAAGCTTCCGAACCCTAGCGCAGGAGGAAGAGGAGCTCCGGGGATGGCGAAGGCGAAGAAGCAGAAGGGTGACGGTAGCGTTGCTGCCCCCGGAGGCGCCACCGTGCTCCACCAGAAGCTCTGCCTCTCCATCGACATGGAGAACCAGCTGATCTACGGGTGAGCCGCGCCGCAGCTTTAAATGTGCCGAAATAGCTGCGACCGCTCCTCCCCTGGTGCGCGTGCCCTGGCCTTTTGTGCGGGTTTAGCTGCCCTTCGGGGGTGCTTAGCGGGGGCGGGTTGAGGCGCGAGTTAGGGTTTGGAGTTCGCCTTGGAACCGGGCATTGATGCTGTGAGCGTTTGTGCTTGTGTATTGGGAGTTAAAATGCTTCGTTTAATTTGAAAGACATATGGTTCAATTCGTTTGCTGTCAGAAATCAGAGTTGTTGGGTTTGATAGTTCAATGTGATTGCTGGGTATTGACCGAAACTGATGCTGCTACCTGAGTTGCAATCTGTGCAATGTGAACCCCTTGTACACCTGGTGAACTTTTGCTTGTCTAGTTGTGCTTGGTTGCTCATTTTGTAAGATAGTTGTTCCTAATGTCAAATTCTATCAATCGCATTGATGAACGAAGTTTATTTCACTGTAAACTGCTGTTACCTGTCGACAACAATTTTCACTGTAAATAAGTGGTACTGCTCATACCTGTCGACAGCAACAATTAGGAAGTCACGATGTCTGATTTCTTATGTAAAAGTTTGCTTATGCTGATATAACCATGCACTTTTTGTTGCTTCATGTTATAGTGGTTCCTCCTTAGCAATTGATATCCCTTATCCCTTATGGTGCTAATTATGATATGCTGAAAGAGGCAATTTATCATTGTGTGATGCATGAGCTGTCTCTGCTGTCACCCTGCAAAACTTTAGCTGCCTTTATGTAAATTACAGCTTAAGTTGTGCTGTAAAAGTTGGCTGAATGTGTTTGATCATTTGCTGCTGTGCTGCACTTACTGCACTTATAACCACTGTAGTATGCTATATGTACCTGTGAAATCTTTTTTTTTTTTGTAAAAGCAAGATTTCTTAAGAAGTAGTTCTTTGTTTTCATAAATGTAAACGTGTCTGGCTCACTGTGTTAACAGAGGATATCTTTAACATTTCCATTTGAAATTGCTGCACTTTTTTTATTATTCTAGGTACAGGGATTGCATTGTCTCTAAGACAATGTACTGAAAATTTAGAAAATATACAACATGTTCAGTCTTCGTTATTTGTCATGCAAAAAAATGCATAAAATCCCTTCTAGTTCTTTTTAAGAAAGTATCAGCGAATGTGGGATTAGCAAATGACCAAGGGGAAGTTGCAACTTTTGTCCATATTGAAAATCCTCTGCAGCCTTTTATAACTGCTAAAGTTGGGCTAGCTAACTGTTAGTATTGCTTACACCGTTAGCAAGTTATTGTAGTTGTGATTATCCTCTCAAGCTAGTGCAGGTGAATTTGTTTTCTGATTCTAGATGCTAGATTGTGCTTTTGAATGCATTTTCACTTTTCCATGGAGATTATGCTCATTAGGTAATGGGGGCAAAGGATGCCAACTGCACAACCTGGCTTGGAATATAGTGCACCCTGTCATCCTGTTCTTTTAATGAATTGCATTTAAGCTATGTACAAAGTAATACTCCATTCCTAAATCTTTGTTGGTTTTAGTTTGTCCTAAGTAAAACGTCTTTATCTTTGACCAAGTTCATAGAAAAATATATTAATATCTACAGTACCAAATACATGTTCTATCAAGAAATTTTTCATGGTGGATCTAATAAAACTAATTTGATGTTGTAGATGTTCGTGTGTTTTTCTATAAACTTGGTCAAAGTTATAGAAGATTGACTTAGGACAAAACTAAAATGACCTTCGGTTGAGAATGGAGGGAGTAACACATTATAAGATATGGTTACTTTAATTGTGTCACTCGTTCTGACCACTCATTATTATCGGAGACCAGTCTTGATGAAATTTGCTCTACATGCTGACAATATGATATTGTGGGAAGCTGACAACTTGTTTTTTGTCCATTCATTAAGGTACACCGAGATAAAAGTTCTTCTAGCTGAAAACGACACATTTGCTCTTCATGCTGATAATATGACAATCAGGAGCATTCTGGTGGATGGTGAAACTGTTGAGTTTGACTATTCCCCTCACTGGAAAAATGAATGCGATCAACCTAATTGGTCATCAATATCATGTTTGAAGACTGCTGCAGATGCTGCATGTTCAATGTATACTTTGTCTCTAAATCGAGAAGCTGTACCAAATCTTATTGTGACATCGGAGAGATCAGTGAAGTCAATAACTGAGCAACAGTTAGATGAAAACAGTGGAAAACATGAAGAAAGTAGTGGAAGGCTTGAAGAACATGGTGGAAAGCCTGTTCAAACTTCTGATGCTCCAGTTGTTAATGGCTGCAATGGTTCTGCAGTGGAAGAGGAAAAGGAAAAGGAAAATGAGGAGGAAAATGGGAATGAAAATGAGAAAGGCAAGCAAAATGGAAATGAAACTGAAACTGAAAAGGTAGAATGAAGTTTCCACTAACACCCATTATTACCAGCTATTTACATATTAGATATGCATAGACATGATCCCTCATTGTTACCAAAATTATAGGTGAAGAACATAAAAGTGGTTCACATAGATTATATCTTGGAGAAGGCTGAAACTGGTATTCATTTTGTTGGCAATGTCCTGCACAGCAGTAATCAGATAAAACGGGCACACTGTTGGTTTCCTTGCATAGATAGTGCCACACAACGCTGTCTGTAAGTTAAATTTATTTCTCCCTTGTGAATCCTAGCATTATATTTGTTTTTGCATGTTAATAATTCTCCTTATATCATGATTTATGCCCAGATTTGACCTAGAATTTACAGTTAGCACGGATTTCATTGCTGTCAGCAATGGTGACTTGCTTTACCAGGTAATGCAAAATACTCATTGATTTCCTTGTTTCAGAAGAACTAACTTTTGTTAAATGATAGGGAAACCCTTTCAGTTTTTGTTAATGCACTTGGTATAACAGTTTGTTAGCAAATGTTTTTTTTTGGTGAATGTTACTTGATCTCTTTTTGCATTGAGGTCTTTCTGTTTCAAATTCTGCTTATGCTATATAATGCAGGTCCTAAGCAAGGAAGACCCTTCAAAAAAAACTTACGTGTACAAATTGAACACTCCAGTTAGTGCACAGTGGATATCCTTGGTTGTTGGTCCACTTGAAGTTGTCTCTGACAGTAATGACATAAGTGTCTCACACATCTGCTTATCCCCTGCTTTGTCAAAGCTTCAGAACACTGTCGCATTTTTCCATGATGCATACAGGTGCTAATCAATCAAAATTCTGTGATAAATGCTTAGTTTGGTGTTGATTTTACTAATATTTGAGTTGGTTTATTTTTAACGTTTTTTACATTATTTTCTGTTGTCATTTTTGCAGCTGTTATGAGGACTATCTTGCTGCACCTTTTCCCTTAGGTTTGTACAAGCAGATTTTTCTTCCATCTGAAATGACAGTTTTGCCAACAAGCTTAGGAGCTTCCATGTGCATCTTCAGTTCAGAAATCTTGCATGATGAGAAGGTTATAGATCAGGTGCGTATTTGTTTCTCTTATTTTGCTCCCTCGTATTGCCAAATTGACACTATAGTCTTTCACATGATGTCAATGCTGACCTGCTAACTAGTAGAACATGCTTATAACTCTGGTAATTCTCTATTTAGCTATTAATTTGTAGCTGTTTGTTTCCCGTCCCCTCTTATTCACGGAGAGCATGTAGCATCTGTCAGCAATGCTACAATGCATAATTTCTGCTAGTGGAAGTTCCATATGTTCTTTATTTATTTAAGGTTCCTGTATAGATGCCTGTATGTCACAGTCGTCACTCTAAGCTTGTTTAACTTGATCAGTATGCTTGGCACCTCCAGGTTCCAGCAAATACTGTAAATATGTTTGTGAGGTACTGTACGTTCAATACTTCTGCATGTTTTTATTGCCTATATTTTGTCTGTTTGTTGCATAGCACTGTAGGTCTGTCATTCTTGGATAGAAGCGCATAAAAATCTGCAATCCATATGCCTGAACCTTGACCCCTTGTTAGTATAATTTTTTCTTATTATGGCTAGTACCTTGTTTATCTCTTAATTAAGGGTTCTTCATTCTTGGTACTGCGCCGTAAACCTGAATTCCAGTATGGTCAAATCTATGATTAAAGTTTGCTTCATGTCTACCGTTCAACACTTTTGCTACCCTTTTAGAACATTTCGAGTAACTTGTCTGCTAGATGATTGGAAGTTTGTCTTGTTGAGATATAATTTGCTTGTCGTGACTAACTTGTAAAATAGTTCAGATAATTTGTCTTGTTGAGATATAGCTTGCCTGTTGTGGCTAACTTGTAAAATAGTTCAGATAATTGGCACAAGAACCAAACTAGCTTATGCCCTCGCAAAGCAATGGTTTGGAATATACACAAGCGCAGAAGAGCCCAGTGATGGTAATTCATGTCTACCCTGTTAATTTATGAGCTATTGCTAATTACATAGATAAAACATGATTGCTAAATAATTTCCTGCTGGAACAGAATGGTTGCTGGATGGTTTGGCTGGTTTTCTTACTGAGATATTTATCAAGGACTACCTTGGGAGTAATGAGGCACGTTATAGGCGTTTCAAGGTTTGTCTTTCTACCAAAGGACATGTTATTCCAATTCTTTCTGTTACTGAATTATCAGTCATTCAGATACTTTTAGTTTGATATACATATATAAATTTGAAATGTGATTAAATGGGATACTTAAGATCTGTTATATCATACTGAAAAATAAAACTAAACATATTCATAGTTACTGAAAGGCCTAATTCATTCTTACCTTAAAAAAAACTCGATCCAACATAGGAGGAACTAGGTTTTGAAATAAGCACCTGAGTTTGTGTTGAATATGACTCAAACTTGGATGTTGCAATGGGATGCTATAGATTTGTCATAATGTATAAATGAAATTAAAATTTTTCGTACTTGTGATTAGTCAAAGACCTGAAATTATACACAGTTGAATCTGATAAATGAGAATAATGATGTATCATTTTCCCAACAATTGTTTTCCTATGAATGGAAATTAGAGTTATTATAATGCTAAAATGTACTCCCTGTTCCAAATTATAGGTCATTTTAGCTTTGTCCTAAGTAAAACTTTATCTAACTTTGACCAAGTTTATAGACAAATGCACCAATATTTACAACATCAAATCAGTTTCATTGAATGCACCATGAAATATGTCTTGATAATGCATTTATTTGTTATTTTGTATGTCAATTTAATTTTCTATAAACATGCTCAAAGTTAGAGAAGTCTGATTTACAAAAATAAAATGGCCTGCAATTTGGAATGGAGGGAGTATATGTTGATAATGCAAAAATGTGCTATGAAGGTAATGGTCTTTGTGATCATGGTTGCCATGGCTCCCCAGTGAGGCAAGTCGCCAGCCGGACCACGTGGATGCCTAGGCAACAATTAGGCACCTGACTTTTCAGCAAAAATATAATAGGATTAGCACCAATCATGCCCATATCCAAAATTCAAATATAAGTCAATATCAAATATTTTGTGATGAATACAGCAGCCATCAAATGTAACTTCTGCTCTGCTACTCTGCCCTCTACTGCTCACCTGGGCTGCTGCTCTGCTCTGCTCTGCTGCTTGCCAGCTTTGCTTCTCATCTGTGCTGTGGCAGTGGAGGTGCTGGAGGGAGAGCACAAGGCAGCGGCGTCTGCGCACAGGAGGGGAGAGTGCAGGGTCTCGGCGGCTGCTGTCCGCTGGGAGTGCCCACAGATGTGCGCAGTAGGGGGAGAGCTGGTGGCTGGGGGTGAGCGTGCGAGAGGGGAAGACCTGGTAGCTGGGGATGTATATGGGAGGGAAAGGCCATGGTGCCTGCCCCAAAACCCCCAGGCGATGCCTAGATGGGCCTGGGCCAGGCCTGCAGCACCCAGGTGGGTGCCTAACTGCCTTCAGGCGAGGCAAGCACCCACGGTGAGCTGCGCCATCTGACTGGACACCTTGGCAATGCTGTGGTAGCCATGTTTGTTATTTCATTGTTTTGTTAATAAACCATATTTATGTAGCAATGGACCTGATAGTTCTTGAAGTAGATTTTCATGTCTGCTCTTCAATTACACACTGGTCGGAAGGGTAAAATTTCAATAGTTATATTGAGTATCAATTTTATGGTTTTCAAGTAGCAATTATTCCTTCAGCCAAACATTTATATATTAATTAATTAATTAACACAGTCATTGAATATCATTATTAATATGTTTTGTATTTTTAATAGGCTAACTGCACCGTATGTGAGTATGATGTTAATGGTGCAACTGCTTTGAGCTCTCCTGCTGCTTCAAGTGATCTTTATGGAACTCAAACAATTGGTTCATATGGGAAAGTTCGTTCGTTGAAGGCAGTAAGTTTTGATCACTTGAACTGCAAATTTGTCTTATGTGTTGTTCTCTCAAAAAAGTCACCCTGATTTTTTGACAGGTAGCTGTTCTTCAAATGTTGGAGAAGCAGATGGGGCCAGACTCCTTTCGGAAGGTATCTGCATCTTTGATACAGCTGTTCGCGCTATAGTTAAATTTTTTTCTACTCCCTCTGCCCCAAATTATAAGAGGTTTTGATTTTTTTCAAATAGATTAATGCATTGTTCCATGTATATCTTTTATACATATGTCTAGATTTATCAACATCCATTTGAACATGCACGGAGGGAGGGTGGGCCAAATCCTCTTATAATTTGGGACGGAGCGAGTACATGACTTTTAATGATAGGAGTTGCTAAGTTTCAGATACTATCATACTAATCTTTTCTGCAATTTTATTATATACATGCACTTAAAAAAATTCTTCTATCATTTCCATTTATGAGTTAACTGTCTATTCTTTGTTTTTTGTACGAATTGATTTCTTAATTGGTGATTATGATGATAGATAGCTTCTGATAGACTGCCATCATTCCCAATTTCAGATTTTGCAGGTGATAGTGGCTCCAAATCGTGCCTCGAGAACACTTAGTACGAAAGAGGTATAACAAATTGGCAGCTGACTGTAATGTTGTTGCATCTCCCCTCCAACACCCTCACCCCTCCCCTTTCCATTCCCTGCACCTCTTGGTGGCCCTAGAGTATATGAACATCAAAATATCAAATTAGATGAAATGAGATCAATCGGCCTCAGTTG
Source organism: Paspalum notatum (assembly GCA_022530915.1). Classification (NCBI taxonomy): domain Eukaryota; kingdom Viridiplantae; phylum Streptophyta; class Magnoliopsida; order Poales; family Poaceae; genus Paspalum; species Paspalum notatum. The sequence continues at coordinate 37,393,979 of CM039685.1, forward strand.
TAGAATGACCTATATACCCTAAAATGTTTGTCGTGTTAAAATAACTTACATTTACAACAAAGGGAGAGCTTGCTTTGTGGGGTCCTTTATTTTCCTCAAGTGGGGTGTTTACGTTATACAGAGCACTAGCATAATAATGGCATTTGTTGATGAATGTGGTATATGGTCTTACTTATGGTGGCATTAAGCTGCCTTTTGGGTTCTTTACCTCATATGTGGTGTCTCTGCAGTCTGCACTCTGTTATGTTTACTAGGTCTATCCCTTTGAAACCAACACGTGATATGGATTTTAGCTGAAATTGACACATGATTCAATTATTGTTTTACTTCCTCTTATTCAGTTCAGGCACCTTGCAAATAAGGTTGGTAACCTCGAACGCCCATTCCTGAAAGAATTCTTTCCACGGTGGGTTGAATCTTGTGGATGTCCTGTTATGAGGTAAGGGACTTATCTGTTGTCTGCATGTGTCCAATTCTAACATTCTTTTATTCATTATCTTCTTGTACTTAACTCCGAACTGTTCTGATTGGAAGATTGGGAATCTCATATAGCAAAAAGCGGAATATGATTGAGTTAGCTGTTTCAAGGGGTTGCACAGCAAAACCTAGACCTGATTCTGATAGTCACATCAATGGTGACACTCGAGAAGGTGACGCTGGATGGCCAGGGATGATGAGTGTACGTGTTCATGAGACTGATGGTCCATATGACCATCCAGTTCTGCCAATGGCTGGCGAAGCTTTGCAGGTGGTGGAAATACCATGCCATTCCAAACTAGCAGCAAAGCGTGTATGGAAGTCGAAAAAAAACACAAAAGTTGATGGTTCTGATGACAACATAGATGCCTCTACTCAAGAGAACCGCACAAGGTCTATTTCCACAAACCTGCCATTTTCACCTATTGTTTATTCATCTGCCCCCATTTTTCAATATCTCACTTATGTTGCTGACTTGTGCAACTTGTGCAGCATTGATTCACCTTTACTATGGATTAGAGTAGACCCGGAGATGGAATATCTTGCTGAGATCCATTTTCACCAGCCTATTCAGATGTGGGTGCGTGTTACCATATAATAAACTTAATATTTTATTGATAAAAGGGTAGTCCTATGGTTTCATCTTCGTGAAATTGATATTATTATTGATGATGGTATTGGACATATGGAGTAAGTTGATGCTGAATAATTTCTATTAAAGTAGTGGTTTGGTGGTTTAAGACATTTAACCAGGAGAAAAGGGCTTCCCTGTATTATATTAACCAAGTTTATTGTGTCAGCACTTAATGGTGAAGATGTGCTATTATCTATTATACCACCTCCATTCTTTAATAATTGATGTTTCCGACTAGCTATTTGTACTAAAATAGGCTAAACCCTATGTGCATTGTTTTTAGGGTTTTTTCATGCACTTGATATTTCCCCAAAGTATATATGCGAGGTCATGGTTTCCTTTCTGTCTTAAAGATTTTTCGACATATGTTTTAATGGTCTAGACTCCACAACCTAGTGAATGTGTGCATTAGGGTATGTTTGTGTTGCCGAAATAAATAAAGATTTTATAAGTAAACTAGCTTTTGCATATGTGAACCTTACAAATTATGTGTGGATGTGAATGTGGGTGTGTTTGGTGTACTCAGGGTTCTACCTTTTTCTTCTTCTTTAGCTCTGCTGTGTGTTTGATGAAAAAGAAGACTAGCTTGTGTATTTCCTTTATCCCTCACAACTTTTGTGTATGATGCATGTTAGATTTACATCCGAATTTTAAGCTTTGGATGGAACACAGCATTAATAATCAATCAAACATGATCTTAGTTAAGTGATAAATGTTCCCTTTTTTTTTTCCTTCCTCTCTGAATCATTCTTAGTTTAAAATGTTAACCAAATGGCAGATCAATCAGTTGGAGAAAGACAAAGATGTTATATCACAATCACAGGCAATATCAGTCCTGGAGAAATTACCACAGCTGTCTGTTGCTGTGATTAATGCCCTCAATAATTTCCTAAATGACACCAAGGTATTTCACGTTTTGAATAATGCTTCTGGAACTTTTATAATTCAATGTTATTCAGTAACTGAGTAATTAAATCAGGCTTTCTGGAGAGTTAGGATTGAAGCAGCATTTGCATTAGCAGTTACAGCATCTGAGGTATGCTTCTGTAACGTGTGTTACTCTGAGTCATATTTTATTGCTTTATATATTCAGAGAAACTTGCATTTTGAGATATCTGGATACCACATATGACACATTATTAGTACTGGACTTTTTTGTATTGAATTATTGTTCAGTGAATGAAAGGGCCTACCCAACCTACTTGATACAAAATTCTTTGTTGTTGCTGCTGCTGCTATATTTATGAATGAAAGGGCTGTAAGCTTGTAACACAGGCTTTTTGTTAGTTCCACTTAAGGAGATCTATATTCCATACTATGAGTTCTTGCAAAGTAGCTTCTGCTTATGTTTTCCATCTCAATTTGAAGAAATTATGTATTTGCTAGTGTATTGTTAATGATATGATGGAAATAAAAAAAAATGATCAGATGCAAAAGTGTTTCAGATAAATGTTGTATATGAAGTGATACAGAATAAAGAAAATAATTAAAAAATGGTAACGGAAATTTAATTAAAAGAGAATGCACCAGGAAAGTCTTCTTGCTCTTTTGCTTGCTATCTTTCTTTCTGCTGCTCCTGAAGTCACTGGGTGACTTTATTGAAGCATCTTAGCATGTGTTACCTTGTACGTTTCATGTCATGATGTATGGAATTGCTTTACACTGGTCAGCACTCAGCAACATGTTTGGCAGTTCTACCGCTTTTTCTAGGAATTTTGCTTGGTTGTATCCTACTATCCTATTTGCCCAAGTATCTTATATGAGTTTGTTTCACTTCATTCAGGCTACTGATTTAGCTGGGTTGCTTCATCTGGTTAAGTTTTATAAAAGCCGCCGGTTTGATACAGATATTGGAATGCCCAGGTCGAGATCTAGATTGTGCATAACTTGTTTTCCTTGTCACAAGCGATTATGTATCATTGTTCTTTTTCCCTCTTTAGATTAATATGAGTATCATTCTGTTTTGCTGATAGGCCAAACGACTTCCATGATATCCCAGAGTACTTTGTTCTTGAGGTAATGCTTTGAGGTAGGTAGGAATTATTATGTGAGTATCCATGGCAACAGAATGCATTATAGAACATTATTACAACACGCATTGGTAACTGTTTATCTTAATTCATCATATTCATAATTTCATATGCACATTTCAATAAGATAATGTATAACTGTTTTGGGTATTATAAGAATGGTGGGAAATGTTGGAACGCATATCTATAATTCATTGTAGAATGCTGTGCAAATAGAAAATAGAAAATGGTCATTCGCGCACCAGTTGGACACCCTTGGGCTGCAATTTTTTTGTATGGCTTGCTGTCACTAATCGGTGCTGGACAGCGGACTGGTTTGCAAAGAGAGGGATCCCCACATGGATATGTGCCCACTCTGTGACCAGGCTGAGGAGTCCATGCAGCACATACTGTTCTCCTGTGTGATTACTTGGCGACTTTGGGCAATAAACTTGCAGCACTGGGCCTATCCATTTTGGGCGCCTCCTGCTTCAGTCACTGGCTTCTCCACTTGGTGGGGAGGAGCTCGTAAAAGTGCACCCAAGGACCTCCGCAAGGGGCTTAACTCTCTTATCATCCTGGTCGCATGGGAAGTCTGGAAGCACAGGAATTCTTGTGTCGTTGAAGGGTCATGGCCAAGCATACAAATGTTGCTTCAAGCCGTGGCAATGAGTGCAGCATGTGGTGTCTGGTGGGGCTGCAATACTCCGGGATTTTATTAGGTCGCTGACCCAGAATCTTAGGTTCTGGTGGTCTCTGTCTGTTGCATTCCTTTTGTTTTGTTTTCTGTTCTGGTGGTCTCTGGGATCTTGTTTGCACTTTTTCTCTCTTCTTGAAATGACACAGTTCTCGTGTGTCGTTCGAGAAAGAAAATGGGAGGGGGTGTTTCCTGCCGTTTTGAACTGGTATGACAAACAACTTCACTAGGAAAGAGAAGAGGGAATTAAGGCCCTTTATTCTAGCCCTTGTGTAGCATCCAACATATTGTTAATACTTAAATTAATCCAATAAATAATTCTGAGGTTAGTACTTGACTACTTGAGAACTTTAGATCATATAATCCTGTTTGAGTTTCTCGCTCCTTTCTGTTTTTGATCCCGCACCTGATCCTGTTCCTACTCCCGTTTCTGGTGATAAAATGAAAGAGAAATGGTTGAGGGTTTTTCCACCCATTTCCATCCGTTTTCATCCCTAGAAGAACCCCAACAAACAACATGAAAACGACAACTCACACAAACACAACCAAGCCTAAGACCCAAGAACAGCTCTCTGAAAAAAGAGTAAAACCGACCGCAAGAAAACACATCCAGGCTAAAAGAGCTAATCAACGCCCCATAGCGGGGCGGTCAAAATTTTTGATGCCCCTTTCTCTTGCCAAGCCTCAGTTCCTCTATAGCCAAAGCATCAAAACCTGCCTGACTTGGCCGCCTACAGCCGATTGTGATGACTCATAACGTCCCCATAAAAACACACCGATTGTGGTGATACCAAAGGGATCAAGCACCTAGAATAGTAATGGGGTTGAAACCCTTCCTGACTTGGCCGCCAACAGCCTTGTGATACAGACCACCATTCCTCAAAGGAGTAGTCAGCTGAGGGGAGAGCTCTGTAAACCAAATATATAGCTATAGTATATTCCATCCCGCTGAATCTTTTATTTATGTTTAAAAGTGATTTGAAACTGCTTGTGCCTGGAGCTCCCTTTTCTATTGGGAAATGGATGTCTGACAAAAAGAATGTCCGAATCTTATACACAAAGAAATGGATCCTTTTTCGGGAGTTCCTAGGCCTTATGTTTTGAGTATTACATTGATTCCAAAAGTATACTTGAATGATTTAAATTTGGGTGCTGTGGATTGAGCTACTAGTTCAGTTATTGTGGTTTTTGAAGCCATTGTTGTTTGTAGTATACAAACACAAAGGAAATATAATTTTTTCTATGTTCCATTTATTAGGCAATCCCTCGTGCGGTTGCTCTTGTTAGATCATCAGACAAGAATAGCCCAAAGGAAGCCATTGAGTTCATTCTTCAGCTCTTGAAGGTTACTGCTGCTCTCTAGTTTCCATTTTATCTGCTTGTCATCCTGTGATGTTGTAACCATATTACTACCTCCTCCCATTAATAATATTTTGAACTAAAAAACATCATATATTAATAAGCAGATGCAGTACTTTTAATAATTTATGGTTTAGTTATTGTTCATCAATCATTCATGATGATTTAGTATATACACACACATTGATTTGATATTTTTTCTACGGTCGCAATCAGAATGCGTGCGCTAACATGTTCATGTTTTTGTGTCTCATTTTCAGTACAACGATAACAACGGAAATATTTACTCTGATGTGTACTGGCTATCTGCAATGGTCCAGGCAATAGGCGAACTGGAATTTGGCCAGCAGGTCTGTATGGATGCATATTATCTAGTAAAGTATGATATTGGTTGTTAGCTGCATTCTGACAAATCGGTAATGCAAGATTGCTTTATGCTTGATGAGAATTTTTTAATTTGATATAACTAGTTACGAAATATATGTTGTCACCTTCATGGAGTTAGGTTAATCTGTTCCAGTCAGTTTTGTATACTCATACATACTGTTTACTGGTATAAAGCTAGTGCCTTGTTATTTATTCAATTCGGAGATGGTGGAGATAAGTCCATGACATTTGGGCAATTCGGACTGAAAATAGCGGATCCCATCCTGACCCAATTCTACTAATTAAAGCAGAGTTAATGTTGTTTCACACTTTTGCTTTTTCCACTGACAGAAAATGAACTAAACTCAGATATTTTTGGGTTATTAGTTATTACCCATGCCTTTGAGATGTTTTGTTGCTAGATACTCTTGTAGTTCATTCAGGAAGTGAGCCTAGCTCAATTGGTTAGTACACTTAGGAAGTGGGACTAGCTCAACTGGTTGTGGTTGGAGGTGGCGTTTGCATCACAACCACCCAGGTTTAAGTCCTCTTCAACTCGAATTTGGGCGCTTATTTCTTAATGAAAAAACTATCTAGTTCCACCTAGATTGGGGCTCTCACTTTTTGTGATGTTCACAAATTTCATTGAAAGCATTGATGACTTTATGAAAAAATAACATTGAGCTATTCCATAGGGCATGGGCTTCCTATCTTCTCTTCTCAAGCGAATTGATCGACTCTTGCAATTTGACAAGTTTGTGAAACTTCCCCACCGCTATTATTTATTCACATGTCATCTGTTTCTGAAATTTGGTATTAATTTTTCTGGAAATCTTTGTGCAGCTTTATGCCTGGTTACAATGGGGTTTTGACTGTCAGCTGCATCCGTACCCTTGCACAAATAGCAAGGAGGGTGTCATCTTCCATATGCCTTGTAAGAAAGTTCCCATCCTCCACATTTTGTCCAGTACCTTTTGTGCTCTGCATAGTGCTTGTCACATTCAAGCATAACTTCTCATTACTGCAGGATCGCATCTGTGAACTAATTGCCCCTTTTCGCAACATGGACAAACCATGGAAAGTTCGGGTAGAAGCTAGCAGGGTTCTTATTAGTCTTGAATTACATCATAAAGGCCTTGATGCAGCTCTGTTGTTATTCTTGAAATATGTGGATGAAGAAAAGTCTTTGCGAGGTTGGATTGCTAGAGTACTTTTTAGCTTGTTTTGTATGCTTTGATTTCTTTTGACATGGAGTTGTTGCAGGAGCAACAAAGTTGTCTGTTCATGTCTTGCGTATATGTCAAGCAAGTATCGATGCTCACACTAGCTGTCAAATAAATTTGACGACTCTAATTGGTCTTCTTCACCTGCTTGCTGGCACAAAGGCATATAATAATGTATTTCTTCGTCATTATGTGTTCTGCATATTGCAAGTTTCTGCTGGAAGGTTAGTGGATTTGTTACTGATCATTCATTATTTTGTTCCATTAATTACTTGTTATTGCATTCGCCTATGCATACAAACTGGCATTCCAGAAATGGAAATGCTTCATGTCCATTCTTGTGTACTACCTCTATCTCCAAATGAAGGTATATTTTCTTTTTTTAGGACAATCCTTTGACTAACAATTATCCTTAACAGTAGAACACTTTGACATGAAGTTGATGTTTTTAATTTCATAATCAAACGTGCTTGCTTATGAGTATGATTTTGTACCAGATATGTCATACTAGTTGAGTAATCGTTAGTTAAAATCTTGTTCTTAAACGTGCCATACATTTGGAGATGGATGGAGTATAACTCAAGTGCAATGCATCTAAACCATCTCATGCATTTATGAACTTTCCATCTACGATTTTTACCACTGGATCCTGAGTTGTACTCAGATGGTTGTACGCATAGCCGTACTCCCAGAAAAGAGCATGCATTTTTCCCTGTATAACCTGCAGTGAGAAGCTGAGAACTGGTCAAAACAGGTGGATCTGATTTTGGTTACCCTTGTTTTTGCTCGATGGGTTTATCCTCCTAGGCCCTTCTTTTGAATTCAACTAGTGCACGCTTGTGTGTGTATTTTCTCAAACACACAGGATAACTGGATTTGGTTTCTTTAAGAAGAAAAAGAATACTAATAAGCAGAGAGCAAATAACTCCCTCTCCCCAAAGATACCTCCAAACACAACCCCTAAGATTGTTCAGTATTAACTCTAGCCAACAAATTCCCTCAAAGGCATTAACTGTCCAAGGTAAGCGACCTAAGAACAGCTCCTAAAGCACCCTAAGTGCACACTTACGGTAGACAAAATACAACAACAACAACATAGCCTTTTAATCCCAAGCAAGTTGGGGTAGGCTAGAAAGTGGTTTAGGAGCTGCAAAATGATTTCAACATTTTGAAACTGCAAAATGATTGCAGTTTGGAAATGGTGACATAAACCTTCATGCTAGATTTTGAACACATGCACTATTTAACCATCTAGCTAACTATTTCCCCTTACTGGAATCATTCTGGTACCTAAACCCGTGAGTCCATGACATCACCACTGGTTTTGTCAGTTCAAGCATACACATGTAAGGACAATTGACAGCGACCTCAATACATGGGTTCAAAGTACTTGGGAGATAGCAAACACCAAAAAAAGGGTTTCAGCCGCATTCTGTAACAACTTTGGGTTCTACTAGACAAAAAGAATGCCCCTATTGCTTTTACTCCATGTCAGGCATGAATTCATATGGAATTTGTTGTGCTGATTTTGTTCTCGTATTGACATATTTCCATTGTCAGGTCCCCAACATTATTTGGTGTTCCAAAGGTCGTCACACCCAAGGACACATCTAGTGATCAGCACACTAAAGCTGATTCCTCAATTCTGCAACCATCAAAGCCTCAGGAACCTTCCACTAGCACTCCTAGTGTCCGTGAGGTCCTACCTGCCTCTGGACCAGCTAAAGATGCTGATAATATATCTAACTGCAGTGAAAGAAGGAATGTGGTCAAAATTAGGGTGAAGCTTACTGCGTCTTCCAGTAAAGCATCTGATGCTGACCACAGAGGCCATTCTCATGGTGGAAGAAATGAAAATGAAGCTGGTCCATGTAGTTCTATGTCAGTGGATGCCCCCATGGTTGGATTAACAAATGAACCATTAAATGTAAGCAATCATAACATTGAGGAACAAAACTCATGTCATGACCGAGAATCAAGGATGTCGGCAAGCATCAGCAATGCTAAATTAATGGACATGCATGAGATTTCCAAGGAACTGCAGTGTACCGCTGATTCAAGGCTTGATGCTCTTCCCAGTGATCAGTTCTCTCCTGCCATTAATCCACTGGAAATTTTAGACAAGCCTGGCAGTCAGATTGATGGAATCTCCACCAGCTATGATGTAAACCAAGCTCCAGAATCAGTGAATGGAGTGGAAACGAAAGAGAGGAAGAAAAAAGACAAGAAAGATAAAAAGAGGAAACGTGATGAAAAACGAGATAAGAAAGATGACCCAGAGTATCTGGAGAAAAAGCGACTTAAGAAGGAGAAGAAAAGAATGGAGAAAGAGTCGGCCAGAAAGCAGCTAGAAGGTAGAGGAACTCCTGAACAGCAGAAAACAGTGAAACCTTCAGGGTCACAGGAAGTTTTGCCTGCAAGGCCACCGTATACAGTGCGAAATGCTGAACCTGCTCCATCACAAAGTGTTGAACCAGCTCCAGTGCGGAGCTCTGAACCCCAAATATCAAGCAAGGAAACAAATGTAGATACTGGACGGACAGCAGCCAAACCAAGGATAAAGATCAGAGTCAAACCCTTGCAAAGAAAACCTGAAGGGAGTTGAAACAGATTGTAGAATTATGGGCAGGTCAAAACCATTTGTTAGGATTACTGTACAGCAGAAAATGTTGGTATGTTGTAGGTTGTACCATGAGTAGCCAGATTTTTTCGTGAATGGCTGATATATCCTATTAAAAGACAATGCAAACGCCCTACTAATTTTCTGGAGGTAATTGAAATGAGTTCTAGCCTTCTTGTGCTGTCCATGAGTAGCCACTTTGCTTCTTGTTTTTTTTTTGTCGCTGTTGGTTATTATCCCAAAGTTCCTAGTGTGTGTGTGATTTGCTGTGCCTAAAATCAAAAGATTAGATTATCCTTGTGCTCGATTTGTAGATGTTGATGTGCCCTTCAAATTTGAGGCGGCTTAGCACCCTGCAAATCTTTGGCTAAGGCGGCTTAAAATATAGTTTTGTAAGAACTTTTTTTTGTTTTGAATTGTTTTGTGATTAAAGATAATTTATTTAAGTATGGTGTATTTTTTTATAGTTATATTAGATTTTTGAATAAGATGAATGGTTAAAACGTCATACAAAGCTAATGGTGTAACATTTTTAAAACCGAGTAGTTTTTTTATGTGTAATGAGTTTGCTCATGAGGTCATTACTGAATGCTGTGTTGCTCCCCCTTGGCTGAATATTTGGTAAACAAGTTTTCTATATTCCTGAATTCTTGGCAAACACGTACGGCTTGCCGAAGATGTAAATCGCCTTGAAATAGTTTGAATGGTTCAAGACTGACCCGCATGTTTTTACCACTGCAACCAAATCGGAACCGCCCGCTCCTTGTTTGACTCTCTAATCGGAAGATTAGAAGGCACAGTCTTTTGCATATTCCGAGAATCGGGTTTGAGGGTTTGACAAGCAATTCATCGGTTGGACTTGATTGGTCTAAACCGGAGAATAATGAAAGGAGCTACGGTCGATGACTTGGCCGGCGCTGGGATATTCCTGGTACAAAGTTTACAGTGGTCGTTGTCCTGCTCTGCCGCTATGATTCACGGCGCTGGGATATTCCTAGCACAAAGTTTACAGTGGTCGTTGTCCTGCTCTGCTGCTATGATTTGCTGCAGTTTATTTGGGTGTAACTTGGCGTGTTTAAACTGCTGGATTTTTAGAGCTGAGAACATGCAAATTCTATGAGCTTGTTGAGAGGGCTTCCATCCTATGCGGATGCAGTGGCTGTGATGCAATGCTAACGCCAGCTTCTTCAGTTAACGGAGCAAGCCAGGAGCAGTTTCTACTGTGCAGTGGTAATCTAAACACTAGACGCTTAACAGTTCGTCACTGGCCTTTGATGAACAGTCTGACTACACTACCGACTAAGCGAGCTAAAAATAGACTAAACAGGCTAAACGGTATAGTTAACTGCTGAACGGCGTGTAAACAGTTAACATGGCTTTGCAAAGAGGGACACGGAGCCTTTTCAATTTGTTTGGACTTTTGATGAATGAACGTCAGTATATATTATGCACATATGAGTATCTATATCTTCTTGTGAAACGAAACGGATGGGTCGTGGATATCTAAGGCACCTAGCACAGTTTTGCCATCTTCATATCATAGTAAAAAAAAAATCTTGCTAGCGCCATTCCAAATACACGTTCTTTGTCCATTTCCAGCAGAGACGGCAAGCGTGCACACACCACACCCACGGATCCAGGCCTCACAAATTACGATATCTGACGGCTACAAGAAGCAGAGCCCAACGGGGCCCCACATCGCATTGGCCGCCACATATCTTTCACAAGGATTAGCATAGATGTACGTGTAATATGCACGTGTTGTGAGATGATCAAACAGATAATAAGAAAAAAAAATTAAAACAAAGAAACATAATTGATTGGCTCATTGCTTTCTCATTAAAACCAAGAGAAAAAAATAATATGTGGATGTAGGTATAAAATAAGGTGAAAAATAAAGAGAAAAAATGGATAAAATATTTTGTTTCTATGGGTTATTAGTTTTTTCAATTTTTTTTAATTTTTTTCAAACTGTACGGTGACACCAACGTAGGCAGAAACAGTGTAGAAAAGCGGCGCTTCCCTTCCACTCCACCACCCGGCAAAGCCGAAAACGAGAGGGCACAGGCCGCGTCACATGTCTCATATCACAGAAGCCACGCCGCACGCAGCATCGCCCATTCATGGCACGGGGAGCAACGGACGACGCCGCTGGAAGCAGCGCCGCCGCGCAGCCGGGGAGCGGGGCAGCCGCCGCTCCCCCGACGTGGCAGCGGGTGCGTAGGGCCGGGCTAGGGGCGGCCGCGCACGCGCTGCTGCTCTGCTTCTCCGCGCTCCTCGCGCTCAAACTCGACAACGTCCTCTCGCTCTCCTGGTGGTAAGCCTGCTGTCCGGTCCAAGCTCTCATGTCCCTCAACCCGTATGGCCATAACTGAGAGACCGCGCGACTGCGAGGTCGGCTAGCACGGGGTCACGTCGCGCTGGTTACAGTAGAAAATTGAGATGGGCGTTAGGCGCTTGTTGCTGGTTTGTAGTGAGGTGAAATTGTCTCGCATTTATTTGGGTTGGGGGTCGTCTCTCGTGTAGCCTACGGTGGCTGTGAAACTCAGAGAAAAATTGGGCACAGGAGGGTCCCTAATTCAGCATGCATCAGTCATCACCTTGTTTCAGTAAAAAATGATTCTAATTCAGCATGCATCCCCTTTTTTCAGTAAAAAATGATTCATGGAAATGACGCGTTGCTGATTAGACAAATTGCGCGTGTCTACTTACTTGAGTCACTGGCTGATGGAACTGCAAACTTTCTGCTGGGTAAAGTTTGGTCTTGCGTGTTGCCCTGATTCAGGTGTGGTTTGCTTTAATAAAATTCCTGTAGGGGAAACCCCTCCAGTTCGTTCAAAAAAAAAAAAAAAAACCGCTTGATGATTTGATTTTGATGGCCCATGTTTTCTGCACTTGGTTTACGGATTAGGGGTCAGATTTTTGAATTATACAACTTTACTTCTGCAGTCATGCACATATGCACTTTATCTTGCGAGTGTCCTAAATTGTCAGAAAAATAGCTACAAGGTGCACAATTGGTATCACTTTCATGTTGTCCATCTACTGTTATTGACCTCTCAGTTTTGTACTTCTGTTACTGTTGTCCCAATTGGTTTTAACCAGTTAACATGGCTAACTTTCCAGAAAACGATATTAACATTAGGTGACAACAGGGTGCTGCTAGTCTAGCTGTTCTTTTCAAAGAAAATGAACAGGACAGCTTTGTATACATGTCTGATTATAGTTGGGATTTCTCGTGTCTGTTGATTGTAACTTTATTGTCTATATATTGGAATTCTCAAAGCGACTACCAAACTACAGGGTGCTATTCATCCCTCTATGGTTGTTCCATGCTGTTGCTGCTCGATGTAGATTTTCTTTGCCTGCTCCGTCAACAACTGAGAGCTGTCAAGTGCGTTTTCTACTTTCGCTTTCAAAGTTTGTACCTTCTTTCTGAACCTGGTTAGCACCAGCAGCAGGTTAACTAGACCATTCAACTGTACAGTGGGTTCCATGCCATTCCGTCGTCGCCACACCCTTGTTAGTTGCTTTTGAGCTGCTTCTTTGCGTTTACCTGGAGGGCCTCAATGGTGAATCCACTGCTTATTGTGAAATATCCAAAATCAATTCATATGGTTTTTTTTGTTTTCCTTTTGAGTATATTGTTTTTCACCTGCCCACTGAATTGTTCATTTTTCAGGTCATGGGGAACCTTTTATAGACTTAAAGCTTGTCTTCCTTCCACTCTTGGCTTTAGAAATAATTACACTCGTTGACAACTTCAGGTGATCACATGAAACCATTGGAACAATGCAAATTGCATATATCGGCTGTGAAAATTACTCCTTCTATAGTTCTCCTTTTGCACTTCTACATTAATAATCCAATCTTTGCAGTGTCACTATAATCTATAGAAAATTCTTCAATGTTGCAAATATAATCTTGTCAGAGTATAAGAATATGTGGTGCAGTGATAGTGGTCAATCATTTTTTTCACCTGTAAGTGCAAACGTATCGCTAGGATGTTTGCATATGCATGTGCTTGCCAGCAAAACTTGTTATATATGAATATATGATGTGAATACCCTTGCAAGTGTAAACACGTCACTAGGATTTTTGCATATGCATGTGCTTACCCACAAAAAATGTGGTGATGTAAGAAAAGAACAAAGTATTTAAAATCTTCTTCTCACTTGACAGGAACAGTTCAATCATACCTACTAAATTAGTAATAAATGCTTATTTTCACAAATTGTTAACCATAATTCCTCCATTTAAAATCTTCTTCTCACTTGAAAGGAACAGTCCAATCATACCTAATAATGCATGCTTATTTGCACAAATTGCTAACTATAATTCCTCCCTCTTTCTTAATTCTCATAAGGATGTGTGGTGCTCTAATGCCTGGACATGGAGAAACTATAACTGACGAAGCAATTTGGGAGAGGCTTCCTGTAAGAATCTTAACACTAGATCACACCTGTAGCTCCTGAATTTTCAGTCTATGGTTGTTTGTTTCCCCGTGAGATTGCTTCCTTAAAGGCATTGAATATGGTGCTTTAATCAACCATTCGTTTTATATTGGCACGATTTTTTATCATTGTTATATATTAAGGACCAATTTGTTGTCCAGCTTTGTTGTGTTGTGTTGTTGAATCTAATTAGTTATCAGGATCTTTAACAATGCTAGCATCATCATTCTGTTATGGCTCCAAAACTATGTTTTTGAAATGGTTACTGTATTCAAAGTTTCAAACATATCAGTTACAGAGGGACATTCAGTTCAACTAAAATTTAAATGGATATATACATGAATGCTACTACAGAATTTAGGTGAATGTAAGGCTACAACCCTTTAGCTTGTCTTGGCCCTTGGGGTGTCACCTAGGTCCATCACATTTGAAAGTGTAGTTTTGGGTCCATGAACCTTTTTAAAATGTATCGCATAGGTCCATGCTGCACCTAACGCTGACAAAAAAATTACATGTCAAATTATGTACATGTCAGAAAAATAACAAAATCAACTTTGTTAGCTCTCTCTTGATGAGATCAAAACAGTGGAACTGAATTTGACCACTTTACCCCTGTGTAAACCTTAAAAAAAATTAAAAATTCTAAAGCTTATTTACATGTATTTTGATCCCAAAACAGAAAACATTATTCACGAAACTCTTACGCATGCTTATACCGACTAAAATACAGGCAACATGATTTTTGTGGCATTTATTAAGTAGTACAACGAGCCATACATTTCTTTACATTTGAAAGAGCATAATCATAAATACATCATTTCTCTAAAAAAACAACCACTAACCATGTTAAATTTATACATGCACATATAGAGCATAACATGAACCATGGTATTTTTGTAAGGTTTTTAGGTATACAAAACAATAAATATGCGTAAAAAGTGACTAAAAATTTATTTAGCATAAACAGGGGCAAAGTGATCATTTTATGTGTGAAGTCAGGTGCATTGTGCAAATCCCATCAAGACAAAGCTAACAAAGTTGATTTTTATAATTCGATATTTATTTATTTTTTTGTCAGTGTTAGTTGCAGTATGGACATATATGCACTTTAAAAAGGCCATGAACCCAAAACTGCACTTTCAAAAGTGATGAACCTAGTTGACACCCCGAGATAGGTGAAAGGGCCTCCTGTGCAATACTATTAAAGATAACACATTTACAACTGTGTTCAAATTTGGCCATTAATATGTAATATTTTGCTTTATGATTTGGCATACAACTGCATAACCATGTTTCTATTGGAACTGTCCAAGATGTATGCCATTGCTTTAGGCCTTTAATGTTGATCACTTGATGCCTTTATATGCAGACTAAATCTACCTTTAACTATTACTAACAATTTAATATATTTCTTAGTATTTCTGGGTTGCAATTTCCATGGTATTTCTGCTAGCGGCTACTTCACTGATGCTTCTGAAATTATGTGGTAAGCTATATGAATACTACTGAATCTATAACTTCACTATTCAGAGTGATCACACACACACTCACTCAGCCCACTCCCACTCTTTGCCTTCCCTCTCTTGCCTGAATATCATAGACATTATGTCTTATCTTTTGCTGGAGTACAAGAGCAAATTCTTGTGCCTTTACTTATTTATATTGTATATGCTCTAGTGGACATAACCAACCTTCAGTGCAAGTTTCAGAGCGTTGAACTGTAGGTGAGAGCACCTTACTATTTTTTGACTCATTGAGTGTACACTGTATGCAACAGGCGATGCAGTTACTCTGGGATGGTGGGATTTATTCATTAACTTTGGGTAAATACTTCTTTCAACATTTCAAATCATGCTTATATCCCTTTGAACTGTTCTTGATAATTTATCTCATACTCTATATTTTACAGGATTTCCGAGTGTTTTGCCTTTCTAGTATGCACAAAATGGTCAAATCCAATGGTTGGTAGATATTCAATCCTTGCTACAGCAATAAATTCACTTAAGTGGACAAAGAGTGCAGTTGGAACAGCAGTGTTCTATTTTTCACCATAAGGGATCCTGACATAGAATAATTGTGTGGCCTGCAGGACATTGGTGGCCCTGTATTGATAATTCCTATAATAGTTTTCCAAGTTCTTCTGTGTATGCGTTTAGAGGTCTGTTGAACTCCATTTTCCAGATGCTTTATTTTCTTTGAACTTATAGACTGTCTTCTGGACTTTGGTAACTTATGCTTGGGTTGTATTCCTATAAAGCAATTAAGCATTATACCTTATTAGCTGTCGTAGTATTTCTTGTGATATTTCTGCTGCCATTTTCTGTTAAAGAAACATTGCGATTCAAATCTCAAAGCTGCCTATGAGCACTTTGTGTACTCTGTACTGCCTTACATATTGTGTTACAGTTTTATTTATTCTAGATAAGTACTTTTTTCTCTCACATATGGGTTGTCAATGTTTTCGGCACAAGCTTGTTGCACATGTTGTCTGTGAATGTCAAACTGCACATCAAAGAAATTGTTCCTCATGTGCAGTGTTAGTCTGATATCATCTGTCTCTTTCTGCAGGGTACTCCATCCAATGCACGTTTTATCCCAATTCGAGCTATTTTTTTACCCATAATTTTGCTACAAATGGCTGCTGTATCTTTTGCTGTTTGGAGATTCTTCAACAGGCTTCTCATTAAGCTTCAAGATAGAACTATTCAAGGACATGTTTATGTGTCATCAAAAGTTGATGAGCTATTTATGATGATACAATATGGTTCAAGGTTTTATGTGCTTTCTAGCATTACTCAATTAGCTACTCCCTCTGTCTCAAAATAACTGCAGTTCTAGGATTTCTCAGACAATTTAGTCAGTATAAATTGGCCTATCTTCCTGTTTTGAGTAGGAATTATATCTGCCGCATGTAGATCTCTTCCCACACATAGGATTATTATGCAGTTGTTTTGAGACAAATTTTGAATCCCAGATATACAGTTATTTTGAGACTGAGGGAGTATGTGTTAAATTTTGTATTTACTACAGGGGTTGTTACTTGGAATTCTCATTTTGTTAATCTCTGTTCCTGATCAGGCTCCTTCATTGGTGGTCTATTGATGAAGACAGTAAAGAGGAGCAGGCTCACTTATGCTATGCAAATAATATTGGGTATCCACTGTAGAACTCTGTTTAGTCATCAAGAGTAGAAAATTGCTTGCCTTAAAAGAATATTATAATAATTGAACTACTCATTGGTTATAATCAATAGGATATATGGGTATAATCAATGAACTACCCATTGGTTATAATCAGTTGGATCTATGTGGATATTTAAATATTTCATTTATATGTCATGCATCACTGCAATTTAAATATATGAATAAACAATAGTGTATTGGATAATTGGATCATAATTTTTTATTTTCTTGAAAATATTTTTCTTGTGAAACGCTATGGAGCTCACCATCAGCTTGAGCAGAAAGTGGCATATTGGTGTTATGCTTCACATTTCTTTTCTTGCTTGGAGACTGATCTGAGGGTTGCAGGGTAGAGCATCATGATCTAGGGGGAAGGAGATGGATCTGTCTTGTAGAGAGAAGAAAGAAAAAGATAACATTTGGTGTTTAAAAGAAAGTAGATCACATATGGTAGATTCTATCTGTGGTTAGATGACCCAAGACATAGAAAGACAGCTGAAAATATTTTTTTTCCTAAACACTCAGGAGAGCTACGTATAATTTCATTGAAGTGTTATACAGCGCAAGTCCCCACACTAAAAACTGAAAAGATTTCTAAAAGCTACTTGACTGTGAGATCTTAATAGTGAACCTTTTGAAGTTACAAATCGGTTTAAAGCCAATATTTGGTACTTAGTTAAGGAGTTACTTCATATGCATTCTAAAAAATGCTTTTAGGTAACTGAATACTTCCATTGACTGATGTCTTATTCTTTATCTGCAGTTATAGTACCTTTTGTAGTTATCCGCCAGAGGTGGTAAAAAAGATGCCGAAGAAAGTTCTTGTCAATGAGGTTATTTTTTCACTCATTGTTTAGCTTCCACGTTTACCTGGAGTTAATAAATCATTTGTCCTCTTCCAGGTACAGAGACTTCAACTAGCCTTGGAAGAGCAAACAGAAATGGCAAATCACAGCAAGCAGCAGTGTGATAGACTAAAAAATGTACTACTTGTTATTCCCTTTTTCTGTCAACCCACAACATTCTTTTACAGTTTTAATGCATTCACTCATAGATCTCCAAAGTGGCTCAACATTCTTTTACAGTTTTAATGTATTTCCTCATGGATCCTCAAAGTGGCTATCTCCATATGGGTCTCTGATTTTGTGGTTTCGTAGCATTATTGGGATTATTCTTTCAGAATTTTCGGTTTATTCAACGATGTATTGTTGTCATATAGCTTGCAGAGATTGCTCATCTATCATCACTAAAGGATTATATATTGAAAATGCTTCCAACTAATTGTTGCTATGACCTTTCCCTGAACTAATAATCCCAAACATTCTGCATGAATGCAGGACCGGATCTTTTGTCGAGTTTGCTTTGAAAGAGACATCTGTGTTGTTCTACTTCCTTGTCGCCATCATGTTCTCTGCGAGTAAGCTTGAATGTTAAATTTTGGCACATTCTGGATATGTTTTTATGATTTATATATACATGGTAATTCTAAAGTTCTCCATTTGTACACCTTGCAGGCCCTGCTCTAACAAGTGCCACTCATGCCCAATTTGCCGACTAACCATTGAGAGCAGGTTATCTGTTTATGATGCTCTGATGTCAGCCAATGCGTCATGTGATGCAGTTTAGAATTTCATGTTGGCTGTACTTCTAGGGCACCCCATTCCACTGTCAGATGGCCCCCACTGATTCTTAACAGAGGAAGACAGTTGTGAATTTTTTAGTATTGAAATTTCGAAGAAAGCTAGGATAAGTCTCATATTGTCAGATTGGAGTACAAGAAAAATCAAAAGCCACATTGCACATCCAACTGCGGTGATATGACACAAAGTGAGGACTGAGGAAGTGTACAGTTCTTGGATTCTCACGTATGTAGCCAGCATAAGTGGCCACTTAAATAACTCAGTTTGTTCGCTAGCCACATATGACAGCTGGACAGGGAAACCAAGTAAACATGTGCAAACTGGAACTTTAGGCTGTTATTAGATCTTCTTCGGCGCTCAGGCAAGAAACAAATCTCAGTCTGTTCACTTTGATGAGTTTATGATTTCACACAACAACAGCGCCACCTTTTTCCAGTGGAGTTTAGACATGTACATGGGTTACATGCCTGTGTACAGATGCGACAATAACGTCTCTGTCAATTTCATCTCAAGGTATGAGAGTGCTGACCTTTCTCCTAGTCATTTCAAATAATGAGAGAGCATGAGAATCTATTGTTTGCGGTTGTCGACCTCACGTGCCTTTTTCTCCACAATACCAGAACATCACTTTGCTGAGAATTGGCTCTCAAGTCAACATTTGTGGCCTGCCACAACCTTGCACCTCTTTTGTCACATTCCTATGATTCCGCGTGTCTTGTGGCCTGCAATCCTCTGGTGCTCGATTGGAGATCTGCATCGGAAGGACATCCAAGATTGCGTGCTGGTGCCAGTATTTGCCAAGAAGTTGCTAGGTGCATGCTTCGAAAGGACTTGTCATTCCATTTTTGTCATCCTCATCCATGTAATACTAGCTTCATGTGTATAGGTCGCCTTTGTTCCTGTGGTCCTGCTTTTGCTACATCTGTGTGGTGATGTGTCCATAATGCGATGTGAAGTTGGTGACGATGGTGATAAAGCATATGTTTTTTCTTGTTTTTTTCTGACAAAGGATAAAAGTCCCAGCCTTAATAATGCAGTAATGTTGTTATTTGGTCTTGGTCTGGTTTGGGGGGAAACAGAGGAAAGGAAGAACAGGCAGCCAGCCTCACCTCCTTTAATTTGCTGCCCCAGGCGCATTGCGTTGCCCCGTCGCTGTTTGCCGCTTTCGCCCACACCGGCCGGCCGGCGGCGGATGATGTGGATCAGCTTCATTTGTACTATGGGTGTGGTGAGGTGTGGTGTGGGGTTTTGCGTGGCAGCTTGATGGCCATGTCCCATGCATGATAGACGGAGAGCTAGCACGCACGGGCTTGTCATGTCAGAGAGGACGCGCCGGCGGCAGGTGCAGAGGATGATCGGGACGCAGGAGTTGGTGCGCGCCGCAGCGTACGAGTCACTAGCACAAGGCATGTGAGCGGCCGGGGGAGGTGATGATGTCTTCTCAGGAATTGCGCTTGTCCGGCCGGCCGGCTGCGGAATGAAACATCGTCATCGTCGTCCCAGCCATCCACGCCGCACTTCCATGTCTTTCAGCTAGGCTGTGCTAGGGCTTGTTTGGATAGATACCAGCCATTTTAGTTGGATTTGCGGAATGATCATTATTTGTACTAGCTGGCTTCGCTTTCCCTCGCCACTGGGATCATCCAAAAGCCTGGTGGGGTTGTAGAGGTAGTCATTGGCCATTGTCCCTATAAACTAGGGGTGGAGATAGACACCTAAATTGTCCAAATTTGGCATTTTATTTTAGAGATAGAGAGATATCCATAACACATTTTCTGCTAATAACTGTTTTGTGTGTTTTAACTTTTAACAAGCTCATTACCAAAATTATCAATAATATAAATAAAATCAGATGAAAAAACTACATCCCATCAAACTAAAAGAAACTCTAAATCTCCAAATAAAGAGCTTGTCTATGTAATATTCAGTTGTTTGGAGGGCTTCTACCACTCGAATTTTTTTGGCCTGCAGGTCTTCAACGGACGTCCTGGATTACATCTATCTTACCTTTATGTTCTCCTACCTCATCTGCCCGACCGCCCCGAGCATTGTCCCTGCCTCAACACTGCCAACCTGTGGTCGGATCCGCCCCTACCTACCCTCGCGCGGGGTGGCACTGTGACGCCCCCATCGCACCCTCCAAGAGTGTCTCCGGCAGCAGCCGCCACCTCCTCCCCTCTCACACTAAACCAGCTTCGCCGGGGTAGCGAATCGACGCCACTGGCACCGCCCTCCACCCCTGCCGCAGGCGGTGTTGGGATAAAAGGGCAATAGCACTGCACCAATTAATCCCTCATCTTGTGATGACCAATGAGGATAACTTCAACCAACAAAGATACGCAGTGGAATAAAAAATAATCAAATGCACATGACACAGCGATTTACGTGGAAAACCTCCTCAAGGTGAGGAGTAAAAACCACGGGACCAATCGGTCCACTCCAAATCTCCACTATAATCAACAATGGTTACAAGGAGTCTTCTCTAGATCCACTAGAGGATTACAACAGCAGCAACACATCCACTTTGTTGCAGCTATGCATCAACGACAACAACCACAACCTTCTAACAAAGAGATGAGACAAACAAAGAATTCCAGATTCTGTCCCCTTCGGTAATCAATTCATATCTTCCAAACTACAGCTCCCCTGTGCACAAATTTTGGTAGGCAAGTAGATCCACGAGTCTCCTAACTGCTGTCAAAGTTTCAGCTCAATAGGACACCGTTTGACCCCTCAAACATATCATCTACCGAAACTGCTCTGTGCTGAAAACTGCGGCTGACTGAACTGATGAAACCCCTCTCAAATCTGATACTAAACTCAACCAAACCTCAAGCCAACTGAACAGATCGAAGTGCTACAAGTATGGAACAAGCTCACCAAGTTTGGCGCTAATCCAACCATGTTTGAGCCTCTGATCACAAGCTTGATGTTGATTGCTTTAAAACCACCAAATCTGGACAGATTTGCTTCTCCTTCTTCTCTCTCACGTTGTGGTGTGTGTATGTGTTCTCTCAGCTCTCTCTCTCAAGCTGGCTATTCAACCTTCCAAATGAAGCTAGGGTTTTTCTCTTATATACTTCACAAGAAATAATCTCAACCGTTCATTCCAACCGAAATCAACGGTGCACAAGCATTGGGCTTGTGGGCTGGTTTTGCTGGGCTGGAGTACATCTCCATGTGGAGGGATAGCCCAACGGGCGGCCCCAGCGCTGCCTCGTCGTCCCTCCCACCACCACCGCCGGCTTCCCCGACACCCTCCTTGAAGTCCGGAGATTACATGTAACACCCACCCCAAAACCCCAAACCCTAACCTCACTGGAGTTGGGGAAGATGATTGAGGTGGCATTCTTGGATTGGTTGAAAAATTCGGGTATCGGATCTCTCTAAAACACTCGTTGTTGTATAGCTTTTCTCATCTCCAAAACACAGCATCAGTAATCCTCTTTTTGCGGCTTGTTTTGTATTGTCTACATCGGCTCTCAATCCTTTTAGCTCATAAACATATATAAATTTGGACTGGTCCTTTATTAGGTCCCGATGTTCGTTAAGTTTTGATGTCGGCTAAACTTTGTTGTGTTTTGTGAGCACAACAAAAGCGCGCTCTCTCTCTCTGCTTATAACAAATAAATAAATAAATAAAAGTCCTACATGATCGATATGATGCATGAGACTACATCCTCCACTAGAGCCATGATAACTCATCTCAGGTAGCTAGCTAGCGATACCATATAGATTCTCTTTATATATGATCGAGCTCAAGTTTATTCTTGTAGCTAGCTAGCTACTACCACGCATGCAATGCAAGGGTGGAAAAGGAAGAGAAGGACGAGACCGAGCACGCCCTAGCTCTACGTTCTGGGATGACGATGTTGTGCATCGTGCACGTACGGCATGCATGCACCAGAAGATGGCCTGTCGTGCCTGATCATTGACGGATGGACGCGTCGTGCGCCGGAATGTGTGTAGTCGTCGTCGTCGGCAGACCTATGTGCACCGCACGCGCGTTCAATTCACCAAGCCTTTTTTTTTTTATTTTGCAGCCACCCTCAGGGGGGATCCAGCATGGGTCGGGGGTGCTCCAGCACCCTCTAACCCTGCGCGAACAATGGAAACCTCTCCAAACACCCCTACAATATTTATGGATGAACAAAAAAAAAATAGGAAAGAAAAAAATGTAAAGAAATACAAGAGAAAGAGGGGGAAATGAATGAGGAAGAAGAAAATGAGCACCCCTATTTTAAAATTCTAGATCCGCAACTGGCCACCCTCGAGTCTAGTCGTCCTTGGATCGGACCATATATATGTGCCCTAGCTAGCTAACGCGCTGTTGCGTGTGACCGGCCGGTCGTCGCACGTGCCAATAACAAGCCACACTGCTGTGGATGCGGCCGGCTCAGGGGGCTATATAGCCTGCCTGAGCACGAGGTATAGGTAATATATATAGTAGCCTCCTCTTTTAATCGTTTCCACGCCGGTCGGCCGGTGCACTACTGGACTGCTATGTACACTGGTGAGTGATGATGATGATGATGAACTGATCATGATATATGTAGGCTTTATTTACGCACGTCTATCTTATTAGACTCTGGCTGGCTTCCTTTTGTTGGGTTAGCAATAGCATGGGAAAGGATCGGATAAGCCAACAATGGCGGCACACAGAAATGGAAAGGGCAAGCGAAAGAAGCAACCGAACCGAATGAAAGATGTATGTGTATATATAGTAGGTGAGTGCAATACTAGCTAGCTACTACCAGTGCCTTATCACATCATTGCTGCTTTTTCACTATCATTGGTGCAGGATGATAGACGTACACGAGAGCCGTTACAGGTGGACATATATATATGCACGCAATGGTACGTCGACGCCCTACAACACGGCTACAAATACATACGCAGCATGCAGTGTGTGCCAAAGTACCGGCTTAGGTTGGTGCCAGTGGTTCGTCTATTTCACCATCTATATTTCACAAACCACTCTATATACGTGCACAAACAGTGTTTTGTATATCTATATGTAGTGTCTAGTGACATCTGGGTTAAAAAAACGCATGGTGCATGCGTGGTATTATGTTTCGTTTAGAGTGAAAAAGATATATCAAGGAGCTGGGCCTTTTTCTCCTTTTATGGGTTTGGAGCCTGGACATTTAAAGTGCAATGCAAGCAGCACGAGATCACATGCATTATGCAAGGCGGAGGAGAACATATGTATGGGAGAGATTTTTTTTTTATTTAGAAAAGGGAATGTATGGGAGAGATAGAGGAGAGACGACAGAGAGAGTGGTGGGTCATGCATGCAAAAACAAACATTTTCAAAGGCTGAGGATGGCAGGACTTGAGCATGCAGAGGGTTGCGAGCCGCGCATGCATGCGCAGCAGAGACGAACACGGGGTGAGATTCTCCGGGGGCGGCCCCGGCCGTCAAATGACTCAGGTCTCAGGGTACGGGCCATGTCGAGATCGCCAGGGTACGGCTGCTGAGCTGAGCTCTCGCCGCAGTCGCGTTCGTCCGCTGCAAGCATGCATGCAGAGTCAGAGACAGATGCTAGGGCTCCTCCATTGATCAATTGATCGAAATCTGCAGTGTGCTCCTGCAGGGGCTGCGCGCGCGTGGCCCCCTACTATCGCAGCAGCATGCAGTGCCGGCGGCGGCGGCGGCCTCGCCGGCCGGCCGGGATACCTCTCCCGGCCCTGTGTCCCTGTTCCCGCCCTGCAATATCCTGACGCCGTGTTGCCATCAAAGGAGTTCACTTCATTCATTAAGCTCAGCGGGACAGCCCTAATCGCGTACGCGCACGAATTGATGTAACCAGCCGGCATTGATGTAGTAGCTCCAACCGGCACTAATTGTGTCAGGGTATTTAACATTCACATAGTAGTACTAGTAGTGGTAAGCATAGTGCTCAAATTCAACCCAACAAATTACAAACCCACAATTTAACCAAATACAATTTAGAAATTCATATTTTAATTAATCCACACGTTTCAAATTCAATTCAACTAATGCACTCATTTTGAAAATTTTTAAAAATAATAGGCTATAAAATTGTTTATTTTAACCAAGTGGGTAACACCCACCCCTTCTAACTTTATTTTTCACTTGGCTTTAGCATATTTTGTTTCCACGTCCAATTTGCCTCGGTCCAATTAATTTTTTTGACGCCGAATATACTTTCAAAAGAATAATGTTTTCAATTTGCAAAAATATTATATATTTAGAATACTAAAATTTTACATATACTAGAAAAACTATTTATGTCTACTATCAAAAAGTTCTAACTTCATAAGAAGACTATTCTATTTTCACTAGAAAATAATTCAGATTCAGGATAAAATATTTTAACTTTAAAAAAAACACTCAATCCACACTGTATCAAAATGTACTAACTTCATGAGAATACTATTCTATCATCTCAAAACATTTTACTAAATTCAAGATAAAGCATTCTACATTCCAAAAAAATCTACATTTACTATTGAAAAATTAACGTTTATAGTTTTTGAAAAATAAATAAATAAATAATAATAATAATAAATTAAAAACACAATATAAATATATTCAAAACAGAAAGAAAAAATTAAAACAGAGGCAAAGGACTTCCCAGAACGTCACCGTCCACAGTTATCCTTGAAAAAAAATACAAAAGTTGAATTTGGAAATCAAAAGCAAAAGATAGGGGGAAATAGACTCATGAGCCGAACCAGACCCAGCAAAACAATCTAACACATAGGGGGGTGGAGTGGATGGATAGAGGATTATATCCACCTTTAGAGTCCGTCAAATTGATGGTACAAATTTCTTTCTAAAAATTTCAAGGATATTTTCAATAGGAATTTTTAGCACAGTTGTCATTTTTATATAGTTTATAGAACTATAATGCTATTGCTTTAGGGGCGAAAATTATGTACACTTTGAATGAAATTGTTCATCACAAATAGTGCTTTGGGGGTGAAAATCCATCTTTCCAAAACTCAAGATTCTTCATTCGAGACAAGCGAGAGACAAACAATTTTTTCAACCACAAACCATGAGGATAGGCATCGATGCATCACTGTCTGTTCTACTCAAACCGACATTGATCACTCCACCGCTGACTATCATCGGTTGTGATGGTTGTGTTACACGGACACCGACGATTTTCATATAACCGGTAGTGATGATCTTTGAGTGATTTATCTATATCCATAGTAATGCTCATCTCATGTAGAAATCGGCCAAGTGTGTTTGGCAAATTAACTAAACTAGATTCCTTATGCTTCACGGCAAAACCAATGAATACTTACTGAGAACCCAAGGTGATAGCATGCTCTTACTCTTCCACGGCTACGTATGGCTAGGTTTACTAGGAAACCAGCAAATAGTAACTCTCATGCCTATGCTTGTGACGATGAACAATTAGTTTCCAGACAAACTAGCTAGCAAAGATTGTCGAAACTCTTGTCCAAGAGTGACCTTGTTAGGCCATCTCCCCAGTAGCCTAGCCATGCAACTACCTAAATTCAAACTCCACTCTGCATCTATAGTGTAAAAACAGTGTTTTGCACATCCGTTTGTACATTTTGCTGGAGACGGCTCCAGGGTACATGTATTGCCAGATTGCCCAAGGTCGAATAGCAAGCCTAGCGCACGGTGCACGTGTAGTCATCAAGATCAAAAGCATATCGAGATTGGAAAAGATTACTGTAAAGATTAGGCTAGTAAAATTGGGTAAACCATATTAAAAATTTGGCTAAGTTGATATTCACAGGCATAGGTGTCTCAGTAGCCGCCATAACTCTCTCATCCAGACTCCAAATATACATGGAGATTGACATATGCATTTTTTTTATCACCTTGAATATAGCTATATACGCAATGCATTTCCGATCCATCGCCTTGGTGATATATAGCTACATACAGAGTGGTAAAGTCCAATGCAACGACTCATGACTTAGGACTTCTCAAAATCTAGCTACACCAAGCTGGCAAACTGGGTAATGAAAACGGTTTCCATAGAATTTCAGTTTTGGTTGCTAGCATATGTCCTCCCTATTTTTTCTTGGCAAAGATTGCATGCCAAAAATGAAGATGTGTGGAGAAGAACAATGCATCAACCATACGTACATATGGTCCACGATTAATTTGTATTTGCATAATGTACCAAAAATAAAACCTTTGCAAGAGCATGACAATACCTAATTAATAGCCGACTAGCTTCAACAGCAACCATACCTAACAATATGCATATATATGGATACGTTGCTAGAGATAGCGCGCAGGTCACTAATGGTACGTCCTACCTCCTCCAGCCACATTTTTACTCCGACAGCGACACAAACAAATAAATTAATAAAGCCTCGAGACGGAAGAGTATATATATATATATATCACGTACGTATCGTAAGTACATATACGTAGGATATGTTGGTCGATCGAGCGGGACATGTAGTACGTACGTATATATAATATATAAAAAGCCGCCATACAAGATCGTACGTACCATCGTCCATATATCGTACAGGTAGACGACACTGCAGAGACCACCCGGCCAGGTATACTTGTATGTTTCCCACCACGGCTTTGGCTGCCTGAGACCACGTGTCCCTACAGTGCACGGCCTGTAGCCGCCCTATCTATCTGCATCGATTGGACCCAATAATGCCTTCATCATTCCCCTCCATACCTCTACCTAGCTTGCTAGGGCTCCCTCGCTCCTACATACCATTACATATACCTGGTAGCTAGATAGCCCAAAGCTTATGGTGTGCAGTGACGCAACAGTAGCAGGTCGTCAGCGACGCCATTGCTCTGCATGCTGTATGGCTCTCTCCCCGCACGGCCGGTCACTGCCATAAACAAACCAGCACACACACACATGTCCTCCTAGCTAGCAAACACAACACAACACCTAAAAGCTTCTTCACTACTCGCACTCACATCTTTCTGCTTCCTGTACACACACACCCCCCGGCGACCGGCCCCTTTCTCTCCATCTATCTCTCAACTTTTTCCCCCCTCTTCTTCTTTCTCCCCATCGATCTTGCCTTTCCTTCCCTTTTTAAGCTTTGATGCCCATTGCCCACACACCACACACCAGTGGAAATGGAGACACTACTCTTGGTCGATCTTGATCTCTGAAGATCTGACGATATGATGCTCATTTCCAGTGTATATGTATGTATGTAGTCTCGCATGTGTGTGAGATCCAGGAGCCAGCCGATCGACGAGCAAGCGAAGAAGAAGACGACGAAGAAGCAGATCAAGAAGCAGCATCTGCAGCAGCAGTGACTAGCAGCAAAGCAACTGGAAGTAGCTACTAGATCTCATCTCCCGACTAGGTGCCCAGTGGCAGGGAGGATCTCGTGCAAGCAGCCAAGCAAGCAGTGCGCAGATGTTACCTTACCCTAACCCTCACCATTTCGGCGTCGTCTCCCAAGACCCCCACCCTCACCACCAAAACCCTACCATCAGCAGCTTCCCCATGGCGCTGCCGCCGCCGGCCGCGCATCTGGATCAGCAGCACTACGTGCAGGTGCAGGACCACTTCTTCCCCGGCAGCCACGGCCACTTCAACTCCGAGACGCTGGAGGCGGTGCTGCTGAGGCCGCCGCGCTCTGCCCCGGAGTGCGGCGCCGTAGTGGCGGCGCCGCCGCAGGGCGGTGGAAGGTCGAACGCCGCCGCCGCCGCCGCCGCCACCGCCGCCGGAGGCGGCGCCCAAGGCCACGCCAGGGCGCGGAAGCGGCCGTTCCGGACGGACAGGCACAGCAAGATCCGGACGGCGCAGGGCGTGCGCGACCGCCGGATGCGGCTGTCCCTCGACGTTGCGCGCGACTTCTTCGCGCTGCAGGACCGCCTCGGCTTCGACAAGGCCAGCAAGACGGTGGACTGGCTGCTCACCCAGTCCAAGCCCGCCATCGACCGCCTCACCGAGTCTTCCTCCTCCCATCGTCATCGAAGCGGCAGCGGCGGCGGCGACTCACCCCCGACGTCGGGTGCGGCCGATGGATCAGGTAATAGGAGGGGCGGAGGGGTGGTTCTGGAGAAGGCGGCAGGGGCCAGAAATGGCGGCGGCGGATCGGCGTTCGTGGAGCACGGCTGCGAGCTGGACCGCCTCGTGGCGGCCGCGCCGGCGCTTGGGGAGTACTACTACGGCCTCAGCGAGATGATGAGCAGCAACGGAGGAGAAGGCGACGGCGATGACGATGGCGACTACGACGAGGAAGACGTCGACGGCGATTTCCTGGACGGTATGCAATATTAGCAGCAGCTAGCTCTAGCTTGCATGGTTTGTTGGTTTCTACAGTGCGTACTACTAATATGCTGCTGGCAGCTTATTACCTGATTAGGTCTCGATCGATCCGGCAAGCACTTCGCTATTATATTGTTAGTTAGTAGGCATGTGTACTACTCCTTTTTAAGTTTAGTGCTATTAATTGGCAAGATGGTACTCTTGTGCTTTAATTTGATGATGTTACTCCTAACTTTTATATATTAAGCTATATATGTGATCCCGTTTTAGATTGGACATTCTATTAGTAGGCTTTTTTTATATATATGTGGAGGTCATATATATACTAGCTAGGAAAGAACGTGTTTGCTTGTTTGATTGAATAACCTCTTAAGATGTGACAGCACGGATATAGTTTGATACATAGACACATCATTCATAATTTATATTTACATGGATGTCTTTCAACCAGTAAGTTGATGCTGAACTGCTGAAGAGATGCAACTAATAATGGTCAAAACATATGAATATTTGGAAAGTGTATGCAAATTAAAATGTTCCAGACTTAGAATTGGTTTGCCCCTTTGTGTGCTAACTAATGTTATCCTAATTTCACTCGTACCAACTGTACCAATGCTAAAATTGAAGTTCCATATGTACCCTGTTTGTATTACTAGATACTGGTGCACATATCTATTAGCGATAACATCTCGACCTGCTCATTTCATGTGCCTTTTTCAGCTGCAATCGTTTGCATGGTCCATTTGTTGATTTGGATATGATGGGTTGAAAGAGCATCTAAAATAGGGCCATAAGAGTAGATATAAAAAAAATTCACATAATGATTCAATAGATAAAGAAAATGAGTTACAATTTATTACTAAAATATAGATGGAGTTTATTATAGTATAATAATTTTGGAAAGTTAATTATTGTATTCATGATCATGTTGGGTTTTAATTATATACTGGTTGATGATGTGACAGTTCCTACCTAGTCAAAAGAGAATGAGCAGTACATCAAAACTTTGGCCATATATATACACCAAAGAAATTAATCCTACTGTCACAAATGCTGTGACCAGGTGTGCGCCTAAAATAATTATACTCCATGTGTTCTTTTTTATCTGATGCGTCTCAGTTCAAAAATGAACTAGACGTCGACAAATATTCATGAATGGATCGTACTGAGGCAGTAAGTTATAGAATTAGTATCAATAAAGCTGCAGCCAGAAAATTAATTTAACTTAAACGACACTGTTAGGAAGCAATATTTCATAAACAAATCAGAATATATTTAACCAAAAGTCTAGATTGTTGATGACCTAGAATAATTTGGTTTAATTTTGCAGAATACCTGCTTCACATGAACCATACACCACATGTTCAAAATGCAACATGTTATATACTCAAAAGTGAAATAACAAAGATCAAAACTTTTTGTTGCTTGTTTCACCTTTATCTTGGATGAACATTTTGGTTTGAAGTTTTGTTGATGTTCAAAGTCCATGAAATATAATTGTACGCTTTAATTGACACAAAGACGGTTTTATTATATATATATATATATAGGAAAATTCTTTTCTACATGCGCATGTAGCTACAGTCACGTATGTATCTTATGATTGAGGGCGTATCTGGTGAAACGGAAAGTATGTACATGGAGTATGCAATGATACTAGACCATCCGAGGTGGTATGTGCATGAGGTATGCGAGTATACCTGAGGTATGTGGACATACCCCGTTATATGTACTAATATGAAGGTATTATCAAAATATAATAAAAACAGGAGCTGTTTTGTAATTTTTTCGGGTGGTGACATTTGAGGTATCTTAAAATAAGCATGTGAACATACTCAAACTGATAAATGAGTATGCGAACATACCCTTATTGGTTTATTGAAGATGAGTGTAGCTACATGCGCATGTAGATAAAACTCGGAAGGTTTATTGAAGGTGAGTGTAGCTAACCGAGTTTTATCTACATGCGCATGTAACTACACTCACCTTCAATAAACCAATAAGGGTATGTTCGCATATTCATTTATCAGTTTGAGTATGTTCACATGCTTATTTTAAGATACCTCAAATGTCACCACCCGAAAAAATTACAAAACAGCCCCTGTTTTTATTATATTTTGATAATACCTTCATATTAGTACATATAACGGGGTATGTCCACATACCTCAGGTATACTCGCATACCTCATGCACATACCACCTCGGATGGTTTAGTATCATTGCATACTCCGTGTACATACCTTCCGTTTCACCAGATACGCCCTCAATCATGAGATACATACGCGAGTGTAGCTACAAGCGCATGTAGAAAGGAATTTTCCTATATATATATATATATCATGCTACACTTTATTTTGTAAAAGGCTCTTAAATAATTGATAATTTAGCTAATTTTATTTTATCATGGATGCATAACATGGTAACAACATAACATGTGTAACCTTTTCAGCATTAATCCTACAAAT
The DNA here is from genome assembly GCA_022530915.1 of Paspalum notatum. Classification (NCBI taxonomy): domain Eukaryota; kingdom Viridiplantae; phylum Streptophyta; class Magnoliopsida; order Poales; family Poaceae; genus Paspalum; species Paspalum notatum. The sequence continues at coordinate 37,425,334 of CM039685.1, forward strand.
TAATAGCATTTGTAACTACTTGAATATGAAAAGGGGAAGTTAGTTTCAGAATGATTATCAGATAACTAAATTATCATAATTAAATCTATTATTTGCCTATGAATACTACATGCCATATGCACTAAAGGATGCAAAAGGTGGAACCGTACCTTTCCAATATCTAAAAATGTACCAGAAATATTATGGTGGATTTATTTTCAGTTCATCTGTCACTTATTATAGTTTAATGATTTTTACAAATAATGAATGTAATAATAAGAAGGTTAAGTTGCATAATTTGCAAAACAATACTCTTTTTGCATTGCATATATAAGATTAATACATAATGTGAACAATCCCTATGCACATATAATAATAAAAAGTCCAATGAGTCACACCCTATAGCTGATTTCCAATCTAGGCCTGATTGGTTGATCTTGTGCTGTAGCAACCAATCTAGCTAGGCAACCTTCCACATTTGTGCTGCAGCAGTTCTTGTGTTTCTGCTTGCAGTTGCAGCATCCCAAAAGTGTCACAGAATGATGGTATTCTCTGCATCTTTAGGTTTAAATTGATTCTGAACTTTAATTTCCTTAATAACTTTTACACTTTTAAGTTTCAAACTATTGAAGTCACACAAATGGCCATTAAAATCGAGCTGCATGACCAGCCTCGATTAATTGTCAGAATATATACCTGAGAAAATTTAAATGAATTGTTTAAATATTACACTTCTTGAAAACGAGGTTTTCATTCTTGCACCCTGTTTCGCTCATAATCATGAAATGCTAGTAGTAAAGATAAAAGGTCCATACATGTGTACCTTCTTTAATTTGAACTTTCGAAGTGTCATATGCATAGTTGCATTTGCTACTCCATTTGCTTGTGCATGCAATTTTTTTATGTTTGTCATGTTGGTTGTAAGTAAAAGTATATCAATAGTTACTACCACTTTATGCATATTGTTGAATATAACAGGGGCGAAGCCAGCACTCACATATAGGGGGGACAAACTAGCTTATGTTCTTAAAAAAACATCAAAATTATCACTATCATTAGAGGTTTCATTAAGCAAATCATCTTCATTAGGGGGGTGCCCACCCCACCCCCCCCACCCCCCCGTTGCCCCTAGCTGTATATATTTATAATGCTTAAATATTAGTGCATGCACTTTGAATATAACTCGGTATGTGCATTTATTTAAAAAGAATGCATGGAATGAGGGGGGATCCTATTCATATGTGTTTTTCCTGTGATCTTGAATTGCTTCGTATGAAATTTCGACACGATTCTTGTAAAATTCATGTGTTCGAAATGGGCCTTCTACTACATGGTTTCTTGTTAGAGAGCAGACGATACATGCAACTGATCAAACAAGGACAAGGAACATTGTCTTTTGCACTTGCATGGAGCTAATCGTCTAGATATATAGTCTGTTGTGATCCATATATACCTAATTTTACACAAGTGCATCTCTACATTGTTGTCTTTTTTCTGCCTAGCACATATCTACAGTTGCGACATAAAGTGTGTGATGTGTGGACGCTTACAGTGATTTAAAGTACCATTTTCAACTAGGCGTGCATAACTAAAGAAAGCACGCGTACGATGGTGTGTTTCTGTATATAATAAGAGGATCACCCCAACCAATGCCATGCAGACATGCATGGTTTATTAAATTAGTTTGTTACAGTATATGTTTTAAAGGATGGGATGATATGGCACCTATATATATCAGTTTCACGGTACATATACATAGGCTGATCTCATCGGGTGCATCTACATAAGCTCAGCGCTGCTCAAGTGATCAGTGCGCCAGAGGAGAGCGCCTCATTAAGCTCATGTTCAGACTTCAGAGTAGCGCCATAATCAAAATGGAAGCAGAGAAAGACACACAATGACACAAGAATGTGTTACTGTACCGAGTAGCTAGGTATATATCATATCGATACTATAATGCTGGTTGTGACATCGAGAACATCACCATAGTTTAGGCTGTCTGCAGTGGGAAACTCCACACGCGACTGCAGTTGCATATAGTGTAGAAATCACCTGCAGCGGGAGACTCTAAACGCGACTGCACGGTCCCCAAGATGCCTCCTGACTCCACATGTGGAGTCCTTGCCGTCCGACTCCACCGTCTCTCTCCTCCTCCACATGGGCAACGGTCTTCGGCTCGCGCGTGTTGCCGGATCCCCACGCACGCGGCGGACAGTGGCCGGTGGGCGAAGTGGAGAAGCCCGGCAAGAACGACGAACGGAGGATGATGCAGGAGGACAAGACGGTTCGGCGGAGGCACCGACAGGGCGCCATGACCGGCGTGCGGAGGCGGCAGGCGGTCCGTGGAGGAGGTGGAGATGGAACGCAGGTGTCCGTGGAGGAGGTGGGGCCGGTGGCGGCCATGCCGGATCCGGCCGGCGAGACGCGGTCGGCGGCGGCCATGCCGGATCTGGCCCGGGGACGCCCGGATCCGGCCTCCATGTGAGAGGTGGCTCAAACCGGTGGACGGGAAGGCGCCACCGGGCGCGCACCGCCGAGCGTGGAGGAGGAGACGCCGGTGGGAGGAGGGGGAGGCTAGGAGGATGCTGCGGCGGCGGGAAAAGGTGAGGCGGAGGAGAGGTAGATGCGGGTGGGTGACGGGCGGTGCGGGTGGAGGAGAAAATAATTAAATAAGTGGTAGTTGGTATAGGGTTAAAGTATAGAGTTGATACGAACGCGGAAGATTGGCAACTCTATTTCAAAAAACTGATGAGTAGGACGGAATATTACTTTTAGAGGTGGAATTTAGAGTTGGATGAGTGTGGATACGCTTGCGAGAAAACTGGGCGCGATGACATATAGTCCAGTCATTGCATGCATCGATCTGGTTGCTTTGCGCACGCGAGCAGCACGTCGTCTCTCAGTAGTAGGAGAGATCGAATTGATGCTCACTGTATGCATGCACGTCACGCGGCGGCGAACAGTAACAGTCTACTCCCAACCACCAGCTATGTGAGTATGTGTACAGTGTACTTGCTACCTTAGCTCGCTGGGGCATAGCTAGCTAGCCCTGTTACTACGATGACAACAAGAGATTTTTCTATGGTGACATCGATCCAGTGCAGCACCTAGCACCTCGATCCATCGATCGATCGGCCTAGGTAGGTGTAGAGTAGATCGAGGTGCTGCCATGTTCTTGATTTGATCGGTTTGCGGCCAAAGTACTGTTGCAGTACGCGCCGTGCCGTAGTACGTGCTCTTCCCGTAGCGCTCGCATACAATATTATGCAGCTCGATCGGCATCACCGCAGCGCCAGCTGCTGCATGCCCACCATCACCGCAGTACGTCCGCCGCGACTCCCGCGAGGGGGAAAAACTAGCAGTTTGATCCATGGCGGCGAGGGGGCGGGGGACGTGAGCTTTGGGCAAAGAAAAGCCCGGTCTCCCGCCGATGGGCTAGGCGGCCGGCGGCGCGCGCGGCCGGCCTATATAACAGCTGCGGCCGGGCCGCCGGGAGCAACCCTAGATAGGGCGAACATGGCGACGTGCGTAGGCTCGGCCCCGTGTCCTCGGCAGCTATAGCTAGCTGCTCTGCCTCCCATCCTGCAGGTAATCCGATCGTCGATCAGGAGATAGCTGGCAGTTGCAGTCGAAGTGTTGACCTCGACAGGCAAAGACTAACTGTGTACTGCATTTCCAATCAATATTCGCGGCTTTGATTTGATTTGATGCCCGGGGGCAAATGGAAACACCGATCAGCCATCTTGATGTTATATTACTTATACTCTGTGTGTTTTAAATTATAAGTCGTATTTTTACGCCAGATTTCACTCCTATCGTATTCAGAAAATTCGCAACAATATTAAAAAAAAAAAACTAAGTCATACATATTGTATGGCAAACCGAATCATATTGATGATAAATTATAATTTCGATTTTTTTAATAAAATACATGAGTCAAACTTGGTATTGGAAAATTAAAGGCAAACGACCTATAACTTGGAATGTGAAAAAATATTAATATTCTAATCCTAAAAAATTTCAAAAAATATAACGATTTAGCCATCCATCCAATCACATCTAAATACTAATACCCATCAGATCTATTATTATATTTCCTAAAGAAATTACCCATTCATTATTATAACCGCTAATTGTGAAATATGATTAAAATTAAACCCATAAATTTACATTTAAATTACTTACTCAAGCCCATATATATGAAATATATGGTCTGTTCTATTTTTCTAAATAAGGTACAAATTGAAAGATAATTTAAAGTAACTTTTTTACTTTTAGATTAAGTCCATATTGTGCCTAACTCTTTAATTAATTGATCAAAATTTGACCTCCAAACTCCAATAATATCGTCTATTTTTGCTACCCCAGCTTTCAATGTTGTTTGCTTTTGGCCCCTTGAGCCTAGTTAAAGCGGTTCAGGATGATTGTGTCAGTTATTTTTTAGTTTACATGTAACAAAAAATAGATAAAGGAAAATATTTAATCACCGCTAAAAATTTAAGAAAAAAACTCTTACATATGGTTTTGAACATAAGAAATCAAACAGAAATAACTAGAGCTAACAAAATAGGTTCTACAAAACATCCTAAAAGAAATAATAATATTTTATTTGAAGATTGTAGATTTTTTTTTCTATTCTAATATTCCATGTGTCTAAAACTATCTCAATGGATTTTTTTTTTCTAAATTTTTGGTGATGTTTGAGTATTTCCTTAGCCTCGTTTACATATGTTTTCTCCTATCTTAATTTAATAATATGTTGCTGCCACATCAGCCCTAACCTGGACTGGCCAGAGGCCAATTGGAAGTTCAGTTACTAAAGTAGATGGTTTTAGAAATCGAGAGTTAGAACAAGACAAACCGATAGAAGAGTACGAGGAAACCAAATATGGACTTATGCATGCTTTTTTTAGTGTCAAAAAAAATATGGACTTATGCTTTTTTTTTTACTTTTAATAAAAATCAAACAAACCAAAGAGTTGTTCTTGTTCACGCCGGAGGCTATCAGGTCAGAGAAAATAAAGACAAGAAAGTATTTACATGGTTATTTTATTGGAGTATAGACTGAACGGCGGAGAGAGCTAAAACGAACAGATTTCAAGCAATCCTTGGTTATTTACACCCGGCGATTTCCTAGCAAACCGGCCGGCCGGCCGGCGTCCTAGAAAGGACAGGACGGGCGTCCGTTCACCTTCACCTATTCCTGGCGCGTAGAGTACGTACGTACGTGTACCGGTGTACGTGCGTGCCGGCAGGCAGGCAACTGAGGCGAGGTGACTCAAGTGCTGGAGTCCCAGGCCAGTACGCGGCCGGCGGCGACGGGACGGTCCGGCACGCAGGCGGCAGGCGGCAGGCGCGCACGTCGTCGCGTGTTCGTGCGCAGACCGGGCGACGTGCGCGGCCGCCGCAAAATCTCCTGTCAGGGCGCGCTGCCGTATCGGAGTGCGGCCCACGCCACGGCATGGCCGCAAGCCCGCGAGACCGGGCCGAAAACTGTTTCCGGGCCTGGGCCGTGTGTCACATGTGGCCTGACATCACACGGTCGCGCGCATCGTGTAGGCCGGATGAATTTCCCGGCCGGGTCCTCCTCACGGCGGCGACGGCGAAACATTCTCCCGCCGGATCCAGCGCCGGTGCAAAAGAAAAGCGGGATGCCCGCCCTGGCGTGAAACCAAATTTTGACCTGCGGACCGGACCAGCGGACGCACCACGCACGTACGGGGTATTGGGGAGAGGAGAAAAGAGGAATCCCCCACTCCACCGGTGATCCGCCCGTCCTTTTCCCCCCGTGCTATCGTGCTACCATGTCGTTGAACGAACGGCGCCACCGCACTAGCATGTCAAGTTAAAAAAAAATAAAATTATTCCTGTGGGTGATGCTTGCTGTTGATGTTAACCCTTTCTGTTTCTAATAACAGACTTTTGACCGTGTACACTGTACAGGTTCGTTCACATGTGCACGGACCGAGGTGAAACCGTGAGCCGGCCTGTGAACTAGATGGAGGCGCGCTTGTGACTGTGAGTAGTATGGTGCGGAGACGGAGCACAGTACAGTGCGCCGATGGTCCAACACAACGGGTGTGTTTAGTACTCAAAATTGGGACAAAATTGGGGCAAAATTGGTGCCAGAAAACACTGTTCTGAACTGAAAAGCACTGTAGCAAGTTTCGTTTGTTTGTGGTAAATATTATCCTATCATGGTCTAACTAGACTCAAAAGATTCGTCTCGTAACGTACATCTAAACTGTGCAATTAGTTTTTTATTTCATCTACATTTAGTATCCCATGCATGTGCCGGAATTTTTGATGTGATGGAGAATCTTCTTTTTACATAGTGTATTTTGGAGCACTTTTGGTGCTCTAAACACACCCAACATAAAACACATCGCGCTCGATCGATCGACCGCTCCCACCAGGCCTACCTATCTACCTGCTACAACGGCAACTAGCTGGTAGGGTAGCAGAACACTAGTGCTGCGGCTTTGTTTTCCCTCTCTGACTTCTGATTTTGTCTGCATGCTGTATTGCTGTGGCTGTCCTCCTCACGCCACATGGCTACAAAGCATCGCCCAAGAAAATCGGGCAGCAGCCGCAACACCTCAACATGGCTGAAAAGCTACTCCCATTTGAATTATTTAAAAGGATTATATGGGTATTATTTATTTTGTTATGGTTTACATGTATCTCAGACATAACCTATATTTTTTACTATTTATATTATTTTCTAACATAAAATAAATGGTCAAATATTATGTCCAAAGATCAATTGTGAACTCTCTCTACTTAATATTCATATAATCCTTTTAAATAATTATTTTCAACATAACCTATATTTTCTTTATCCGATCCGTTAATCCGAGTGCAAGCCCCATCTCCAATCCCCGGTCCACGAAGCTGAGTACTTCGTCCCCACGAACTCCTACTTTGTCCCACGGCACAAGAAAAGAACCATTGATTCTTGGGACTCAGAATTGCAATGGAAAAATGCCAAAGGATACAACACATGAGGCACTGCAGCGGCGCACAACACACATGTAGAGCTTGGGGTGCTAGCGGCTAGGGAGGGTATAAGGGTGGCAGCCCTGGAAGGCAACAAAAGGTGGGGGAAGAAGAGAATAAAAAGGAGAGAGAGAAAGAATAACCAACATATATGTGTGCCTAGAGATATTTTAAGTAGAGTAAATTGCACGCCATGTTTCTAAATTTATTCCGCGGTACCATCCAGGTCCATGAAGTTTAAAAATGATCATTTGGGTCCTTTTAACTTTTCAAAGTGATCATATAGGTCCATCAACTTTACAATCTTAATTAGTTGAGGTCCAATTGTAGACCTAGATTTACACCAGAAAGAACCACCTGAAAAGTTAAAGAACCTAGATGATCACTTTGAAACTTCATGGATCTAGATGGTACCGCGGGATAAGTTTAGCGATCTACCATGCAATTTACTCTTTTAGATATGTCATTGCTATTATCTGTCTTCTTCATCGGAAAATTATGATTGTAATGGTTGCTGTGTCTTTTAGCAAATTAACACAATATGAGTGTGTACCACTAGCCAGGTGATTGATTTCGTTGTGTTCGCTTGCCACTCGACTTGGTTTTGGATGTTTTACGGCTAATTTTGCCAAAATGAATATTCCTCTAAGACACTAGTTTAACCAGTCCCCCTAAAGTTATTCTTGAAAAAGTTTACAGCTTCCACACTTGAAGAACAATTTATAAACATCATACTTCTTTTCATGGTTTTATAAATAAAGAAAGAATGTAAGAAGATAAATTTTACAAAAATGCTATGCTATTATAAGTGTCATACTTCATTATATTTTGGCCATGCATTGGATTGATCTATTTCGTTTTCGTTTAGAAACTACTATGCTATTATAAAATAAAATTTAACGCATTAATTCACATATAAATTATTCACTATACCAATATAAAAACTGATTTAAAGTAGCACACTCTAAATATACATATAATTATCCACTGTGTCATTAAAAATACGAGGATTTTAAGTACTCTCCTACATTTAAATGATATATATTTTCTATGGCTAATCTATCGTAACCATCTAAGTTTGAATGCAAGAATTATCCATCTTTGTCTTCAATAAAAATAATCAAAATATCTCACCAAATTTACATCTACTACAAAATGGATAAATACAAGATACATTTATATGTTTTTTGGCACTGATATATAGTAAAGACTACAAAACTAGCCGTATTGTTAAGTAAAAAAATAATCAGTTATGGGTATCACATTTGTCTATAAATTAATTTATAATATGTATGTTGTTAATATTATGGAGAAGCACAGGATTAATGTTCATAGTCAAACGTAATGGTACTATGATAGTCGAGGGGACCAGAACCCTTCAAACTTGAAGTGCACAAATCAAATAGAAAAAAAAAATGCATGCCGTCACTTCCATCTTCCATTACCCAAGAGTTTGTACATTGTACACCCACATATCACCCTCTTTTTCCCAATTCCTGCAATTCGGTAATCAGTGCCGTGAGCATGATTATGAGAACATACAAAGGGATACATAAAACTATCCCTCCTGAACTTCAAGTCCCATCAATCATGCATGCGGACAGGAATTGATGCAAACACCATATACCCAAAGAAACCACAGCCCAAAAGGCTGAAACGACGGCTGAACTCGTACTAGCTAGTATGCTAAATACTAGTAAGTTGCATTTATGCGTTCATGCATCCATGCATGCATGCAAAGCATGAACGTAGCCTAATCCTTCTGGAACTGGAACGTGTGCTACACAGAGCACTGCTCCGGCGCGCCGTAGTTCATGCGCTGCCTCTTGATGCTCCCGCCGCCGCCGCCGGACGAGGACGTGTCGCTGCTCGCCGTTCTGCGGTCCATGACGCCGCGCAGCGCCTCCTGGACGGACGCGATGCACTCGTGCCTCCGGTGCGAGGCAGCGCGCTCGCCGTCGCCGCCGCGCAATGGCGGCGCGTTCCGACGATGCCCATCCTCCTCTTCCTCGTCCTCCTCGTCGCCGCCATGCCTGTCGGCGGTGATGAGGAGCACGCTCCGGACGCGCCCGCCCAGCGTGGTGATCTCGGCCCGGCGCGCACGCATCCGGAGCGCGGCGAGCGCCCGGACGATGTCGGGGATGAGGTCCGGGCGGTCCTCGCAGCAGAGCGACGCGCGCACCACCAGGCGCCCGGCCCCGTCGGCCGCCGCGTCCACGACCAGCTCGTCGGCCTCTGTGGGCAGCAGCTGCTGTGCCGGCCCAGCGCCACCGTCGCCGTCGTCCCCGACGGCTGCGGCGGCGGCCACCATCATCGCCGAGGTCTGCCGCTTCAGCTCCTTCACGTGGTCGAGCACCTCGGCCAGCAGCGACGCCTTGTCCGTCTGCACGCGCGCAACAAATAAAAGCACACACATACAATCACACACGGGTGCATGCATTGCATTAGCCAGCAAAGAAGACATCATCACAGGGAGGAGGTCAGCATGATGACGGTCTCCTCCCTTAGACGTTGGAATAGGGCGGCGCACTCACGCTAGTGAAATGATCGAGAGTGTGAGCGTGGAGAAAAAAGCTTGCAAGAATTGCGGTAAGCTCGTTGTACTGCAGCTTTTCTACCTGCATTCCCATATGGCCTTTTGAGCTTTTACACTAGGCGCGTGCACGTATACATGTATGCATGCCCTGCTGCTCTGACACCATATATATGTGTGTAACGCGCATTCATGTCATGTCGCACAGGGGTATGAAATGAAGCCGATCGATTTCCCCTTGTTGCCCAAGCAGAAACAGCGGCTTCCGCGTATGAAAGATTTGTGCTGCTTCCTAGCTAGGTGATCGGACCTGTCGTGTCAAGTTGGGCGCAACACATCACATGGGGCGTGCGTGCTGCATCAGAGGCTGCTATCACATAAGTATATATTGCCACCAATGCCCACTACTTAACACCAGCGTTTATCCACTGATGTACTATATATATATATATATATATATATATATATATATATAAATATATATATATATAGTACTATATGTAACCATACGCTTTTTAAGCTACTTCCCTCGTTCTCTGGAATGAATATATTGAAATAATTGAATCTATACAGGTAGTTGAGCGCATGCATTTCGTTATTAGGCAAAGGGGAAACCTCGAGCCTAGCAAAGTAGTACTAGATCCTTGGTAGCAGCTTCTCATGTAATGATGCGAACTAGTGCAACTTTTTCTCAAAGCTACATCTAAGCTATACGTTCAGGTCAAAATGATTCAAACTAGTAACCTTTATTTGTCTTTCTAATAGTAAGACTATGTGCAACATGATGTGTTCTACTACCTCTCTCTGTAGACAGTATCGCTACAGTGTACAGACAATCCATTTACCCAACCCACTGTACATAGTCTAAGACCCTAAGCAGACAAAATAGATAGAGCTAGCAGTATATATATATAGTTTTCATCACTACAAACACTATAGCTTGCCCGACCCAAGCCATGAGCCCATGATTATTCTTATGTCGCCGTACGTGTTCTCGCTTTGCACTGTTCCATTATGCATCGTCCTTCTTCCTAGTACTTCTTATTAGCTAAAAAATTAATCCATTGACACTGAAGTGACTGAACCATCGATCGACAACCATGGCGGCGAACGAGATGTAGGTATACCCGGATCATTTGATGTGATTAGTAGTAAGTTTTAGCTCGTATGTAGAGATATTTATATAGTGATTGGAAGCGGCCGCAACGGAGCAACATGAATCGATCCAAGCAATGATGATGATCACCTTGGTGGTGTTGGGGAGGAGGCTCCGGAGCCTGGCGAGGTGGCCGTTGATCCGCTGCCGGCGGCGGCGCTCGGCCTCGCTGTGGCTGCGCGACGCCGCGAGCGCCTTGGCGTCCATCATCTCCCGCGCCGTCATCCTGCCCAGCTCCGCCTGCAGGCTCCCCAGCAGCCCCGACACGACCGCCTTGCCATTATTCCCCTCCGCGCCGCGCTGCTGCTGCACCGCGTCGAACCCGAAGCTGCCGCCGAACACGCCGCCATGGCCGAGCCCGAGGCCGCCGACGCCGTCGCAGGCGGCGTAAGCTCCCATGGCGCCGGCGAGGCCCGCCACCGCCGGCTCGGAGAACGGCGCCGCGCCGAGCCACGGGAGCAGCTGGTGCGCGGCCTCCTGCTGACTGCCGTGCTCCACGCCTCCATCCCACATGGCTGCTAGAGTTCTTGCTCGATCTCCTACTCTCCTAGCGAGTGGTCTTTGGATGGAGAGTTCTTGTTTGCGCTGTGTGGTTGTTGGTGGTGGACCGGCGAACGAAGGTGGCTTCCGGCCGCTCTCGCTCTCGGTCAAATGGGCGTCGCCTTTTAAGCCGGCCGGGGTGCTCGTGGCCACCGCGCACGGCGACGGCTTTGTGGGGGTGGTGGCTTTTTATCGAGCCCTTTTCGCGACCGCGGCACGGCACGGCACTACGGCAGTGGCCGAGACGACGAGCGAGCCAGGGGCTCGTGTACGGCACTACCGCTAGTCAGGGGGGCCGCGGCCTGTTGTCTTTCTAAAGATTTTTTTTTTCTCCAACAGTAGATGTTTCATGGTACTAGTATAGTGGTAGGAGCGTATGCTTTGCATAGAACAGGGATGTGACTAGGCGTGTAGGGACTACTAGAGTCAGTTGTCATCGATTGTTGTCTAGTACGACTAGAGGTCTAAAGATCCTGTGTTGTTGGAATTTTTCTTTCTTGGAGAAAAGTTGCTGTTGGTTTGGAGGAGAGAAAAAAAGGTGCAATTGGAGGTTTCTTTATTTGATTCTTTCTTTTGAATATTCTGTCCTGATAGTTCAATATATGGATAAAATTTTGGAACGGAGGAGAGAAGGGACACGCGCACTATGAATCGTGGCGACAAATTAAGGCGGCATGAAGAATTTTTTGTTGGGAAATGTGTTTTAATGTGTGCAAACTTGACTTTTTTTTTTTTGTGCATTTGGTTTGTTTTTTTACACTTCTCCGATCCAGCCTCTATACACACAACTAGGATGTACACAACATATGATTGATAAATAAAACTATAGGATATGATCAACCATGCTTCAATAGGATACAATACGACATGCAACAAAGTCTTTTAGTTGCATGTGCCACCATAGCAACAACAACCATGACGAGAAGACTCTCCAAAGACAACGCTTTGAAGAAAAAAAAAAGGCAAGCATACACACCACTGTTTCATTCAAACGGTAAGACCATCTCCAACACTATACTCATCACGATTCTCAAATTTCAAACTTCACACGGTCTATAGTGCCAAGAACAATGTTTTAAGCATTCACTTGAGACAACCAGTGGAGATGGCCTAAATATAGAGCATACGTTGTGAGGCTAGAGATCAAATTATTTGAACTCCAGGCAACAAAGAAGTGATCACATTATATTACCGCATTGTTTTTTTTTTTGAAAGGATATTACCACATTGTTGCGTGTATACAAACAAGTGAATGCTAGATATTTCTCATCAGAGTCGAAGAAACGTACCCTAATAAGAAACACCACTTAACCTCAACTCGCATTTCTGCATAGATGCCACAGGATTCCAGTCGTGGCCAACCACAACATGCCAAAAACCCCATGACACATGGACCATATTTAGATGCGCTAGCAATGATGACAGTGTCATGATTTAGACAAGTAGACACATACCCAAAGTTTGCAAGATCCATCATAGTTAAGACTGAGCCTTTTGGACCTCGGTCTGAGAAGGCTGCTTTGGGCGTCTCTTGCGCCGAATTCGTCCTCCTCATTGGAAGCCCGTATATTGGCGTGTCAACACCCGGTGGCCAATATTGTAGCCCAGCAATATCGTGAATCCGTAAAGCCACACCAAGCGTAGACACCACACACAAATGGTACCTAGGGCATGCGTGCATCTTGCCACCTAGGGCAGCCAATTACATATCTGCACGTACGCTTGACACTACCGATAATCCCCCCATGCCGGACACGATAGCACGAACAATGGTAGTATTTCATTTTCAGAATCGTCATTAGTCGTAGATTCTTTCCGCGGCTCGATCTGCCGCCGCGCAGCAAATGGGCGAACTCGCCTGGATCAGGCTGGAGCTGGAGCATCCCCTGCTGCTGCTGCTGGAGTGTCAGGTCGAGAAACGGGAAGGCCGATCAAGCCTGCTGCTGCTGCGATTTGACAATTCGGCGGTGCAGTTGGAAACCTCCGTCCGCGAATCCAATCCGTGGACGCCTCGGCGCGGCCGCGGCATTCCGTGGACCCAACACTACCGCGGCGCAGGCGGAGAGAGGGCGAGGGGGGAGCCGATGGAGCGTAAAGCCGACCAGCGCTGCGGAGCAGGCAGTGGAAAAGCGGGCGCCCCGCTCCGGCGTGCCGCCGCCGCAGGGAACAGCGCGGCGCCGCATGCCCATTTGCCCAGCCGGGCGCGCCTGCTACGACTAGCGGCAGCAAGGCAGAGGCCTAGGCGCGCCGCGACCGCGAGCCCGCCGAGCGAGCGAGCGAGAGAGCCGGCCGGCCCGGCCGGGAGCTGCTGAGCAAAAGGCGCCCCTCTGCTGATGGCGCCCGCGGGGGGGCGCGTGGCCGCGTGATTGTGGCCGCGCGAGGAGCCTTTTCGGTTGGCAGGGGTCCGCGCCGTGGGAGTGGGAGCAGCAGCCGAGCCCACGCCTTGGCCTCGTGGCGCAGTGATTTCTCCCGTGCCTGCGCGCGCGGGGACCGAGGCGCGACCGGATGATTGTGTCCCGCAGGCTGCCCGCCGCCCCCGTCACGTCCCTGCTCTGCCCTGGCACGCACGCACGCTCCCTGAGGAACGACGGACGGACGCCTCGGGCCGTTGGGGCGGGGTCTCCTTACCGGTTGCGGAGGTTGGCTGGCTATGGCTCGACGCCCGATGGGAGGGAGGATCGGAGACGGGGAGATTGGAAAAAGAAGCAAAGATCGGCGCGGCTCGCCAACGCGAAAGGTGGCCAGGCCGGGTCGCCTGCCCGTGTTGGTCGCGCCCTGTCTCCCGGCCTGGCTCCTTTCGCTCCTCTTTTTGTCCCAACTCGTACTTATGCGCGTTCCTCGCGCGCCCATCAACTGGCCCTTCGTGCCCTACCTGTCAGGCGATCGAGCTAGCCAGCCGCTCCCTCGTGACGCTGTCCAGCTTTTGCTCAGCACGTCGTGGCTCGTCGAGCGAGCGAGCGAGCCTCTCCGGATCCTGCGCCTGTCGACTGTCAACGTGTCATCAGCGGCAAAATGCCAACGTCGTATATATGCACTCAAATCCCTCTCGACCACGCTCCATCAACGAACGCCCTTGGTTGGTTTCGGCTAGTTTAGTTTACACGCCTTTTCCATCGACCGCTGGTGATCGTCGAGCGAGATGAGCGCAGCTTATATCAGTGGTGGCATTTGTTGTGGGCGATGAGACGGACTGATCTGACAGCAGGCAAGACGCAAGAGGATCACGTCGTGGAGTAGTACGTGTACGTGTGAATGGGAGAGGAGGCGACGATGCCAACACCCACCGCGCGCACCACCGAGCCGAGCCGAGCGCAGCGGAGAGCCAAGTCTCGGTCTCGGCGACTGCTCGTGGTCCGCGTCCGCCACCCATGGAGGCATGGAGCGCGCCGGCCGGCCGGGCGGGCCCCGCGTGCGTGCGCTTGAGATCATCGCCACGCCATTATGACGCCAGTACCATGCGCCTTTTCGCCTTGCTCCTCCGCGCCGGAGCAAGATTTCCCAGAAAGCATGCTCGCCTTTTTCTCGGCCAAAAAAGAGGGGAAAGAACGAACCACCACCAGCAGCAGCAGCAGGGCAAGTGCTCGATGTACATTTTTACTTGAGCTGTGCGCCTGTGCACCACCGCCGTGCCTCACCGCTCATGTGACGAAATTATATATCCTGCCGAATAGGCAGACCACGAATCATATGGCCCATTGGTATAGGCGATCCAGCAGGGATAACCATCTAATTAAAGCAGCTTCTTAATCGATCCGTTAGTGCTCTCAAGCATGCTAATAGGTTTCAATTCAAGGATATGACCCGTTAACAACAACCACTTACTAGGACTTTGACAAAGACCACTACCCCAACTACCTTGTTTTCAATTCAAAACATAATACAGATGCAAGAGCTTACACACACACACACACGTATGTTTACTGGCATACATTTATCGTGTTTTTTTTCTAACAATTATCCACCTTTGCCACTATACAAATAACTAGCATAAATTAATCCCCTGAATCAAAGTCTAAATTATTCACCTTGGACGTTACGAATAATATGAAATAACCACTTCAATTTGTATACAATGTATCCACGTTTACAGTTATGCTATGTAGTTCAATAACCATTTAGGTCTGTATCCAAAATTCCTACATTTGCTATTATTATATTACATAATCTGAAATAACCTCATATATTTATATCTAAATTACATACATGTGCACCATTAATAAATGCAAACGAAAATAAACATAAGCACATCTAAATTGCCAGCATATGCTATTATGAAAAATAATAAACAAAAAATAGAAATATACTATCTCCGGATCTTTTTATATGACACATTCTAGTACAAAATTGCACTGCCAAATGTCATATAAAAAATCTGGAGGGAGTATAATATAAATTAGGGAATTATCAATTTCTCCTAATTCTCGATCTACCACCTTTTGAGACTCAAACCCAGTCACCATTGAGCGTAACCTTTTTTTTTTTTTTTTTGAAGCTCAAAGTATGCTTGGATAATTGGATTGGATGCCACGATGCGCCTGCGCGTACTACACACACACAAAAAAAGTACGGTTCTTCCGCTTTATATGCGTGAGAATAGATATCGCTGCAACAGCAATGACTCGAGAACCGAACCCTTTCCCATGCAGTACTGTATTAGATTGTGATACAGCAGTATTATTTCATAAATTCAGGTAAAGAAATGTTAGGCCGCCCGTGACGAGGAGCCTATACGAGTATACAATCTAGGAGTCTATGGGCGGGTATCTGTCTTTGAACAACGGCGTGCCCTCCTTTGGCTTGGACCAAGGGTACTTCATGGTCGGATCCCTCGGGAACTTCCTGAAGTTGACGAATGGCGCCCAGACCATCAGCCTGCAAACACACAGATTTTTTTTTTTTTTGACGAAAACAAACACACAGATGTTATATACTGTACTTACAAAATGAAGCTGATTTCTCTACTAATTTTCTACCAGATTATAGGTTGCTGGAGGATATCATGAACTAGGCAAGCAAGATTACTAAACTATATCAGACCATGTGAACAGAGCTGAGCATGGGAAGAACAAGCTTTGGCCTTGTCTTGTGCGGCTACCTATATGTTCCCTAGCTAGAGATCCCCTAGATTCAGATCCTCTGCACCTCTACACAACTCCTAGCACTAGATTAGCTAATGCCATTCTGTTGCAATCCAAAACCTACACTTTTGGGTGTCTGATTTCTATTGATTCTGACCAATTGAACACGTCCTGTCAAAAGTGGAACCTGTGTGTTTGCGTTTAATACTAGTAGTATTGAGACGACGATTGGCGTAGGGACGTGTCACACTAGATGGATTCTTGGACGAACATGGTCCCGATCCCCAAACAGATTATGTCTATACGGCAAGAAGATTATTGTTCCAAATTAAACAAGATCTGTCGAGTAAGTGCTGTCCCTCGACGACGCTACTGTATGTTGTCCGTGTGGAGATGGAGAGTCAGAAATTAAAGTACACTCACGCGGGGAAGAAGATGTAGGTGAACATGAACTGCAGGTACGTCTCCACGAACTCGCGCTTGTACCACCTCAGCCTCATCCAGTTCATGATCACCGGCTGCACACACACGCGCACGCACACCACCGTGTTATTACTCAGGGCTGCGTGCAGTCCAAATGAACTCGATTGGAAAGCAAATAAACCAAGAGTCAGCAGCAGAATCACGCACAGGGGCGACGATGAAGTAGAAGAAGGCGATCACTGCGACGGGCGGCAGGATCCCCAGGATGTCGAGGTCCTCCTCCCCGGTCACAGCCAGCGCCGCCGGTGCCTGAACCTGCACACAGCATTTGCAATGGCACCTTCGAATTGACTCCAATCGAGCTGCAGGGATTTATATAGTTAACTGAGCGAGACTCTTGCAGTACGTACAGCTGCCCAGACGGCGCCGCACTGGAGCGCCGTCGCCAGCCTCTGGAGCTGCGTGCTCTGCGCTGACGACGTCGTCGGCGCCGGCTACGCGTTCAAGAAAAGCAAACATGAAACCACACGGACGATCAAACGTCGCAAGATGGCAGGAATCGTGGGTGAGATGGACGTGGATGAGGAGGTAGCCAGCAAGCTTGCTAGCTATGGATCATGGATGGACCTTGTCATGGAGGAGGCAGAGGAGCCTGTAGTGCTTGGAGCTCCTGGAGCTGGCCGATTGCCCTGACGTCCATGCCGCGAAGGTCGCTCGCCGCTTGAGGAGCTGCGGCGGGCAGGGAGGCGGAGAGGCGGCGGCGGGGGAGAGGAGGCGCCATGATGTGGCGGCGGCGGCGTCCATCGGTGCCCGCGCGAAGGCTTTGCTTCGGTACGGTTTGCACGGCAGCCCGTGGACATGGCGCGCGCCTTATCTGGGCACTGGATAGGACACGCTTTGGTGTCTCTGTCACAATTGTCTGGATGCCACGAATTTGGCCTACCTGGACCGTGGGATAGGGATCCAACGGATGGAGTGGTTGAGTTCACTGCATAGAATCTACACGAGTTTTCCAACTCTGAGGACTGAGGCTATCGTCACTAGAGAAGTTAAAAAAGAACTTAAAAAATACTATAAATGCACGGTAGACAACATAAAGTTTAAAATAGAAAATGAGATATAAAGTTAAGGGCCTCTTTGGGAGGGCTCCACTCCATCATTTTTAGCTGTACTCCATTTTCCATAGGCCAAATGGGTACAGCTCCGCAAGCTCCAACTCTGAAAAAAACTTGGACCCAGAGGTCAACTCTGAGAAATTTCTAGAGCCCGTGAAAAGGAGCTCTCAAAACACTATTTTGGAACCTAGATATGGAGTTGGGGAGAAATTACCCACCACTGCCACTCGTTACAATCCCGGTACCGGTTCATTCACGGAAAGAAAAAATCACGCTCTTTCTTTCCCCCGCCCACGCGCCTTCTTTCCCCTTCGCTGCCTTCGCGAGACGTACTGCCGGCGGCACCTGTATCCCGACGATGGAGGATGGAGAAAGCAAACAGAGCCAAGAACATCTCCCTTCCTTCTGCACGCAAGAGATGGATCAGGTTCTGGGTCTTGGAGGAGTTCCAATCGGCCGTGGGAGGGGCGCTGCCGCCGCAGGCCATGGCTGTGGCACCAGCGCGGGGAATGGCCTGGGCGCCGCCGGCACCGGCCATCTTCAGGGCGGCACGCCGCCAGCTCCCCTCGGCGTGACCCACGGCGGCTATCTTCAGGCGGCCGCGCCGCCGGCTCCCCTAGGCGCTGGCCCCGCCGGCCATCTTCAGGCGGGCGCGACCTGGGCTCCCTCGCTGGGCATGGCCAAGGCGCCGCCGGCGTTCCCCTGGATGGCACAGAGGGTGCTATTGGACACGAGGCTGCCGGCCTGGATGCAAGTGGTGTTGCCAATGTTGACATTCATTACTACAGAGAAGGCGATGAAGGTTACATTCCATCCCCCGCCATGGTGGAGAACCAGTACGACGTGGAAATGAACATGGCCGGACGTGGCCGTGGCCGTGGTCATGGCCATGCGTCTCCTAAACCACGACAGGCTGCATCTATTGCTGCATGTGGTCGTGGGCGTGGGCGTGGTCGTGGGGCGGCTCCAGCCACAACTTCATCTGAGGTCCAGCCGGTTCAGCAATGTGATGCCCCTGGCATCTCAGAAGCCGTACACACAATTATACATAAGCTAATGATGAATGAAGACTAAATCATGCTTGAGAGAGTAATGAGGAATTGGTAGATAAACCACTAAGTCAAAACTTATCAAACATGAAATTTTAGCTCATCCCCAAATTGATTCTGAAATTTCTTTTGATTGGACTATACAACTCAAAAAATTTCTTTTATATGAAATGAAATTGAACTCATCACCTTTCAAATGCATCTATTGTGGATGTATTTGGACTTCATTTGATACTTCAAAAGATGAAAACAAGAAAAGCTTTACTTAGGATAAATCTGCTATTTTACCAAAACCCTAAACAAGGGTATGTTGTATTTCAAAATATGTTGTGATTTAGAGAATGCTCATATTATCAAAGTTGTAGGAAATAATCTAATAAACAACTTTGTCAAAATGAGTCTGGTCATAAAATGAATTATAATAGGAGTTTTGAAACAATTTTTGTCAGCCTAGAAACACACTTTAAATCTGTCCAGTTTGGAAAATGGAGTTTTACTCTAACCTACACCCATTTTCATGCAAGGACCAAATTGAAGGGATTGTAGGTTTTGAAATTCCAAACAATATTGTCAATAGGCTCCTTGGGTGATAAGGCCCGGAAATAAGAGTTTTGAATTTACTAAGCAACCCTGGTCTGTAGGCCAAATTAAACTTGAGATCTAAATTCAAATGAATTTCATATTTCCATACCGAATTTGAAATCATGCCTATTTACAAAGTTGTAGAGTTCAAAGAGTAGAACATTTTATTCAATTGGAGTTTTTCCAAATTCGGCCTCTAAATTGATCTAAATGGCGATTTTCAACACAAGAGAAAACACATTTTTCTATTTTCTTTTTCCTCCTTTTCCCGGTCGATGACAGGTGGGCCCCACGCCCCCGGCCGCCACCGTGTCCGGGCCGATGGCGACCACGCGGCCGGCGACGGCCGGGCAGCGCCGCGCGCCCACGGATCGCCGCCGTGGCCTCCGCCCCGACCGGCCGCGCCCTCCTCTTGAACCCAGACACCATCCCATCCCCGCTCCACTCGCCCGCGCCCTCTTCCCTCGCTCCCAGGTCTCCCTCTGCCTCCATCAGCACAGAGCGCCGCGCGCCAGAGCCGCGCTCGCGGCGAGCTCACACACCGGCCGCCGCAAGCTGTCTCCGCCCCGTCCGACGCGCTTCCTGCGCTCGCCTCACCCTCCTCCGTCGCCCCGGCTAATCCTCAGCCCTCGCCGTCGCCTCCTCCACCTCTCCCCACGGGCGCCCACCCGCCACCGCCATAGCCGCCGTCGGCTCGCCGTGGAGAGCCCTCTCTGGGCCAATCCCGCGCCGGGGGACACCACTGCCAGCTCCGCGCCGACCCCGCGCATCCGACGCGCGGGACAACGCCGCCGCTCAGCCCCTCCCTCACCGGCCCGAGCCGCCCCGCCGTGCCACGCCGAGCCGGTGCGCCGTTCGGTTCGCCGCCTCCGCGCCGCCCGTGTGTGCCTCCCCGCACGACGAGACCTACGGGGAGGAGTTCCCCGTCGGCGGGAACACCTCCCGGTGCCTCGTCGGCTCCAAGTCCGGCCTCACAGCCGCCGGCGCCGCCCCGCCTTCTTCCCTCCCCGCGCGCGGTTCACCCCCGGCCGAAGGTAGAAGACGGCCGTGGCATTTTTCCAGATCTAACCCCGTGTTTTTGCTTATTTACAGTTCCGTCCCGAGCGCTATTGAATGTGTCTTGCGAATCTCGCGGTCTAGCCCCTGAAGTCTACGGTTAATAGCATATAGGTCCTAGATCTAATGGTTTTTCCTTTTAAATTGGTTAATTCGGCTGAAAACTTCCAAAAATCATAATAAATCAAATAAAAATCATAAAAAGACAAACTCAGTCACTATGAACTCCTTATAAATAGATCTATGCAATGGACATGAGGTGGAGATGAGCATTGACCATTTTGCCCCTGTTTTTGTGTATGCATGTTAAATACTCATAAAATGGAAAAGATGGCCTAAATGGGTTCCTAAATTTGTGAGGTCTTGGTGTTGGCTTACATGTGATGTCTTGGCACTGTTTGAAGGATTGTGGGCTGTAGCATGAGTAGTTTCACCTTGTATTCACCATTTCATGCTCATTTTGTGTATTTATGCAAATAGGAAAATGGTGTATATGTAATGTATGTTCAGAATGGCATGCCTACATTTTTCTTGTGCCACATATAGTATGGGAAGCTCACTGGTGAAATTTGAGAGTGTGCATGTATGGTTTAGTCCTTGTTTTGAAATTGATAAAAGGTTACTTGCTAAACTTGATAAATAGGAAAAGTGACCTTTGGGTGTATAGAAAATTCTAGGAAAATTCTAGTGTGTTGCTAGCATGATATGGAGTCCAGAAAGTATATGTTTGAACTAGATCCATTGAGGTACTCCGTGTTTAGGTAGTTTATCTATCACCTTTTTGTCGGTTCATGGAATGGATATTCATATATGTGTTTCGTGTTCAAGCATCTCATTTCTTGCATCATCCCGCGTATTATTCATATAGCGACGCTCATTGCAGATACGTAATCCGGAAACGAGCGCGTGGAACTACCTCAACCAACGGTGATCCAAAAGACCAACTAAGACCCACTCACGACCTGGAGGGCCCATCGGTCGTGTTTGGACGGAGGAGTTGTCCAAGGGATCAAGGGGTTGCCTGGGGCAAAGCCTCACAACCCGACAAACTAACAGTAGCTTAGTTTGTTCAAGTTGTCAACAACGAAGGTAGGCCCCTTAGGCATTTTCACCTATCTAGGGAGTCTCACCACCCTATACTTGTTTGTGCATTACGTTTAGGGATTTTATGAAACCCCACATGCATAAATCCTTGATGCCCAAAGTAGAAAGGATAAAACGAAGTCTATGCTTAGCCATGCTTAGACGGTAGAAGACGAGTGAAGGTATTCACTCGCGAGATGATAGGGCCTACAAATTGTTTTTACAAATCCTTGGATCGAAAGGCAATCTGGTATGACTTGATGATAAGTTGAGACCGGGCGGAGATATGGTTTGATATGATGAGATTGTGATAATGTGTTGGTGGACTCCGCCCGAGTCGATTAAGGCCCGTCCGCTGTTCGCCTGCTGATTGGCATAACATTGCTAGAGTGCTTATCCGGTATATGGGGCCGGTGAAACCTTACTTGTGCCATCCAAAGAACAGAGACACGTTCCTACCCACTGGTTGCGAGGAAGGTGGTCCGGGGGAGCTTGGTACTCATGACGGGGAGACCGGGATGCCGGCAGGCTCGTCATGGGAGCACAACCCGGAGGTCAGGCGGGAGTGAATCGAACTTGGGATGGGACAAGTGGAGGCGGGGGACCATATGTGGGAAAGCCGTCGTGTCAGTAAGCATATGGGCCCCTGGCATTTTTAGTTATTCCCGGGAATTAAAAATCGATTCGAATCGCTGATGCTCACCAGGTGTGAGAATGCCAAATATCACTGACGGGCAACGTAGTAACAACTTAAATACTTTATGCTTATATTCATGTTTTATATACAACATGCTTGGATAAGTATGATCCGTCCGACTATTCATAGTGCTGCCCATCCACTGAGAGGAGGTTGATGGATTTGGGAGATGCTTCGAGGTCGAGGGAGAGATGACCCGACGTATAGGGGCATCGCTCCTGAGACGGCTACTCCCAAGAGTTCGATGGGGGCTCTATGAATCTTGGGACGGGGCATGCGTTCATGTTTTATTTTCTCTGCAAGTTTCCCCTATGATATTGTTGATAATCATAACTAAGGGGTAGCAGCTGTCAAATCCTGCTATCTTATGATAACATGTTTTAAATAAACAATCAATGGCTAAGGACCCACTTCTAGTAAGCTTATGCGGGTTAGAAGTCAGTCCACTAAAAAGCCTTGCATAATCTCAAAAGTGTCGGGCTGAAACCGCCCACGGGTAAGTCCTACGAGTTCCCCACGAACTCACCGTTTGTTGTTGATATTTTTCTTTTAGGTGCATATCAGATTATGATCAAGGATGACTACGGTGGGCTCGAGGTCATACTTGATGTTTACTTTCCGCTGCACGTTACATCTTTGTAACGATATGTATTCCGCTGCGAGGTTTATTTTGAAGTTCTTTTTCACTACCTTGTACTCCTTTTGAGCAAAAGTATTTGTAATCAATCAAATTATGTTTGTATGAAATGGTGGGTTGTTGTAATTGTTGTGGCTCTTCCGAGAGCTTAACGTGTGTGATGTCGGCATCCCTGGGAGATGGTTTCATCGAGTGCCCTTCTGGGTAGCTCGACGGACTACCGAGTTTAGTTCGGTCTAAGTGCATTGTGGGCCAGTGATGGCAGGTGTACTTAGCCCGTATTAAATCGGCGGTTCCGCCACAGCTGGTATCAGAGCCGATCATGCACGAGCAACAATTATAACAACTTCGTTTTGATTTCAAAAGCCTATTTTCCAAATCTTTTCAGAGTATTTGCGAAAATGAGAGATATCGCGTATATGCCCACTATAAGGATGTTAGGAGATATCAGGTGACATCACTAACATTCTGACCTAGATAGAATTCATATGCATTTTGGGCGCTTTGAGAAGCAACTATTCGGCCATAGCTATTCCCAGTACTGGTGGAAGCTATTGGGTTTTGCGAATAGTTGTAATCTCTGCATTCATGCTGTATAAGTAAAAGCTCTTTAAGGGTGGTGGGCATGTTTGAGGCTTTCATACCCACCACACTTACATTCGGTTTTGGGATCCACCTTTTTCTCGACAGTCCCCAGTACTGGTGGAAAGTCAGGCTTTGAGGAAAAGGTGCAGCGGCCCACCAACGTTGTCCACGCAGCGGTCACGCGTGGATGCCACACTATGTGGTAATGTATGAGCATGCATTCTTCTGCAGGTACACTAACCACGTGCGAAAATTAAGAACGACTAGAGAACGACTAGTTGCATTAAGGAGAGACGTGCATACATGTCACCGAAATAACGCTAGTTATATATAACGTACATAGGATGTGTGGTGCGAGATCGGATAGGGCGAATCATGCATCATTCCATCTCAGCTCATGTGCCTTGCTATGTGTTCGTTTGGGAACAATGTCTTTGGAATGTGATTGGGGTTGTGTTACTGTTGTTTTGATGTGTGACTTAAGCTGCACACAGAATCAGGAGAAACTTTATGCAATATGATTGTAGAATGCAAAGTTTTTACTCACTTTGCTGTAGGATGTTTCCTCTAAAGATGTTTGAATTTTGAAACCCAACCTAAAACACATTAAAACCGAAATCTACACATACATGGCCTACAGCTTTGAAATTTCAAAACTAGTAATGCCCTAAACACATTTAATGAGAACTTTCTGTACCCAAGTAGTAGGGGATGACAAAGCAAACAAGTCTCGTATATTGACCTTGTTGTAAAATGCACGTAAGGATGCCCTATAGTCGTTTCAAGTCGAAACTAGAACATAGATAGACTTGGGCTAGCTGACTACATCAAGTTCTAGATCATTATGAAGTAGAGCCAGCAAACACTTTCTATATCAACAACGTATGATATATTTTGCGTTGCACACGAAATTTTAGTTCCTAGAACGACCAGAGATAGGCCTCCAAGTTCTAGCTAGACACCGTATACGTTAGAAAAGGATGCAATAGATGGGTGCCATCATACTGCTAGGAATTCACTTATAAGGCGTATTTTCTTCGACACACGAATACAAATTGCTCTGAGATCACATTAGACCTTTAGAACTTGTGAAATTAACTAAAGCCTTAATCTTTCTGCCACAGATGTCGTAGCCCTCGACACCGCCTTTCAACTTATGTCCTGGCCACCATGAATCCATGACAGCTAAAACCATAATACCTGAAGGTAGCATGGAGAGAAAAGCGGGAGAGCCCTCCACCGATGCAGCTTCGGTTCAACCTCTACGACCCGGCATGGTTCTACTGAAGGGATTTGTCAAGCCTGAAGATCAAGTCGAAATAGTTCGTACGTGCTGGCAACTAGGGATGGGTCCCGGAGGATTCTATAGACCTAGCTACAAAAACGGTGCCAAGCTGAATTTATGGATGATGTCTCTAGGAAAGAACTGGGATCTGACTACCCGCTCGTATGGACCAACACGTCCATTCGATGGTGCACAAGCCCCTGCGATACCAGAAGCTCTCAAGACAATTGCTCAAGCTGCAAATTCTACTGTAAGCGAGTTTCCTCAAATCGACCCTGACATATGCATCGTCAACTACTACACCAACTCCGGGAAGCTCGGTCTCCATCAAGACAAGGATGAATCAAAGAGTAGCATCAACCAAGGCCTACCTTTCATCTCCATCTCCGTAGGCGACACCGCCGAGTTCATGTTCGGTGACACTAGAGACAAGGGCAAATCGACTAAGATCGACCTCAAATCTGGCGATGTCCTCATGCTCGGTGGAGAATCAAGGTTACTATTTCATGGCATTTCCCACGTGAAGACCAACACTACACCAACTTGGTTGAAGGAAGCAACAGGCCTTCGTCCTGGACGCATCAATCTTACGTTTAGGCAGTACTAGCTAGTTACTAGTTGGAGTGCTAGCAGTCATCGTAG
The DNA here is from genome assembly GCA_022530915.1 of Paspalum notatum. NCBI lineage: Eukaryota > Viridiplantae > Streptophyta > Magnoliopsida > Poales > Poaceae > Paspalum > Paspalum notatum. The sequence continues at coordinate 37,450,773 of CM039685.1, forward strand.
ACTTTTGTAATGAGAGGATGCTGACCCTCCTAACTTTTGAAATTTTCATGTATCCAACTATTTGCAGTCGGCATGTGTCCCACCCTCATGATTAATGTAACTCTATTTTCAATGGAGCAATTCGGAACTCTTGTAGTTCTCGCGTTTCATGCTTTTGTCATTCAGGCACTTCAGTCCTTGTAATCCATGACACTCTCCTTGTTTATGTCTTTCTATAACCCTGTGTTATTCGCATATCCCCTGAGGTTGAAAGGAAATACCGCACTTGATGGGGTGTCTACCCGAGTAGTCTATGGTGCCGCGACGGAACCTAGGGTCCTGGGTGCACGGCCGTCACACGGGTCCACTGGGGGCGCACTGGTATCAAGACATGCAAAGGCATGACACCGCTTCAATTGTGGAACGTTCCTATCTATCTTCAAACGCTTTGTTGACTTTATACATTAAATTCGTGGAAATGGTTTGCTCTATTTCCACTGCCACATTTTATCATTCCTTGCTTTGTTTCACCTTGCCTTTCTTGGTCTGTGGGGAAAGATCTACCTTAATCCCACTGTCGATCACACCCTTTCCTGGCCTTGTTGAACTATGTCTTCTCAATCCGTGAGACGAGTCAAATCTATGGTTCCACTCATCCACACTTTTGCGTTGACTTTGTTTGTCCTTGCTGGTCGTGCTTCACGGGGATAAGCAATTCTATTCTCCACGATACATTTACAACCATTTGTCTAAATCTCGGACTTCTCTGCGCTTACCCTGATTTTCATTAACATCTTGTATATATGGAAATGCTTGATTCCATTCCCACTGTCTTACTACGTCATTCCATTTCTTCTTCCAACTTGCCCCTCTCTGAATGGTGGAGACAGCCAAACTCTGTTTCCACTGCTTTCTCCTACGTTCCATTCTGGAGTATATTGAACTCTATCTTCTGAAGGTAAACTTCAGCACCATCCGCCACGCTACGTTTTGTTCTCAGCTAGTGCTTTTGTCATATCGTCCTTTTCAAGAAGTTGCTTCGTTCTTCTTTGAAAATCATCCTCAGTTAAGCTTACTAACACTGACTATTGTTTCGTTAGTAAGCGCACATCATATGCCTATACTTCTCTTGGTCAGACTTGACCAATCTTATGGAATCGTACAAACCATCACTTTGTCTAGGTGAATATGTCCTACTTTCTTCCCGTGTTAACTTTCTTGAGGCAATGAGTAGTGTGTGCTATGTATCGCCACACCTTACTCTTTGAGAATATTTGGATTTAATATCTTATATGTGTACGCAGTCCCTATCAAATGAAATGAATGTGCCTCCTAACAACACATCCATTGTTGTTTTCTATAACTCGCGAGATTTTTGCTTCATTCAAACTCCCTACTGCGTATGCTTTGCTTCTCATTGTTCAAATAAATCAGATGTTTATTACGCTCCTAAACTTGGTGTCAAAGCCAGGAAGTAACCCTCTTGTCGTGCTTGAACCAATCATGTCATTTGCTCGCTGCCACCACGTTCTCTTCGTGGTTTGTTCATTCCCTCTCATATGAGACGTGAATTATCGAGTACCTTAAAGGAGCCATCCTAGTCAACCAAATGATGCTTTGTAACTACCTTGTGTCAGGAAGGTACTAACCACTCACTCGGTCGTTAACAAAGCCAACAAAGGACAAAGGAAGAGTTAAAGTGCGTTTGCAACTATTAAAAAAGTCCCGAGCCCCAAGATGCGGGTAGTATCTTTTCACCTTACGACATAGAACCCGACCTCTTTCAAAATCTCGGGACGAGATTTCTTTAAGGGGGGTGGGTTGTGATGCCCCTGGCATCTCAGAAGCCGTACACACAATTATACATAAGCTAATGATGAATTAAGACTAAATCATGCTTGAGAGAGTAATGAGGAATTGGTAGATAAACCACTAAGTCAAAACTTATCAAACATGAAATTTTAGCTCATCCCCAAATTGATTCTGAAATTTCTTTTGATTGGACTATACAACTCAAAAATTTTCTTTTATATGAAATGAAATTGAACTCATCACCTTTCAAATGCATCTATTGTGGATGTATTTGGACTTCATTTGATACTTCAAAAGATGAAAACAAGAAAAGCTTTACTTAGGATAAATCTGCTATTTTACCAAAACCCTAAACAAGGGTATGTTGTATTTCAAAATATGTTGTGATTTAGAGAATGCTCATATTATCAAAGTTGTAGGAAATAATCTAAGAAACAACTTTGTCAAAATGAGTCTTGTCATAAAATGAATTATAATAGGAGTTTTGAAACAATTTTTGTCAGCCTAGAAACACACTTTAAATCTGTCCAGTTTGGAAAATGGAGTTTTACTCTAACCTACACCCATTTTCATGCAAGGACCAAATTGAAGGGATTGTAGGTTTTGAAATTCCAAACAATATTGTCAATAGGCTCCTTGGGTGATAAGGCCCGGAAGTAAGAGTTTTGAATTTACTAAGCAACCCTGGTCTGTAGGCCAAATTAAACTTGAGAGCTAAATTCAAATGAATTTCATATTTCCATACCGAATTTGAAATCATGCCTATTTACAAAGTTGTAGAGTTCAAATAGTAGAACATTTCATTCAATTGGAGTTTTTCCAAATTCGGCCTCTAAATTGATCTAAATGGCGATTTTCAACACAAGAGAAAACACATTTTTCTATTTTCTTTTTCCTCCTTTTCCCGGTCGATGACAGGTGGGCCCCACGCCCCCGGCCGCCACCGTGTCCGGGCCGATGGCGACCACGCGGCCGGCGACGGCCGGGCAGCGCCGCGCGCCCACGGATCGCCGCCGTGGCCTTCGCCCCGACCGGCCGCGCCCTCCTCTTGAACCCAGACACCATCCCATCCCCGCACCACTCGCCCGCGCCCTCTTCCCTCGCTCCCAGGTCTCCCTCTGCCTCCATCAGCACAGAGCGCCGCGCGCCGCCCGCCAGAGCCGCGCTCGCGGCGAGCTCACACACCGGCCGCCGCAAGCTGTCTCCGCCCCGTCCGACGCGCTTCCTGCGCTCGCCTCACCCTCCTCCGTCGCCCCGGCTAATCCTCAGCCCTCGCCGTCGCCTCCTCCACCTCTCCCCACGGGCGCCCACCCGCCACCGCCATAGCCGCCGTCGGCTCGCCGTGGAGAGCCCTCTCTGGGCCAATCCCGCGCCGGGGGACACCACTGCCAGCTCCGCGCCGACCCCGCGCATCCGACGCGCGGGACAACGCCGCCGCTCAGCCCCTCCCTCACCGGCCCGAGCCGCCCCGCCGTGCCACGCCGAGCCGGTGCGCCGTTCGGTTCGCCGCCTCCGCGCCGCCCGTGTGTGCCTCCCCGCACGACGAGACCTACGGGGAGGAGTTCCCCGTCGGCGGGAACACCTCCCGGTGCCTCGTCGGCTCCAAGTCCGGCCTCACAGCCGCCGGCGCCGCCCCGCCTTCTTCCCTCCCCGCGCGCGGTTCACCCCCGGCCGAAGGTAGAAGACGGCCGTGGCATTTTTCCAGATCTAACCCCGTGTTTTTGCTTATTTACAGTTCCGTCCCGAGCGCTATTGAATGTGTCTTGCGAATCTCGCGGTCTAGCCCCTGAAGTCTACGGTTAATAGCATATAGGTCCTAGATCTAATGGTTTTTCCTTTTAAATTGGTTAATTCGGCTGAAAACTTCCAAAAATCATAATAAATCAAATAAAAATCATAAAAAGACAAACTCAGTCACTATGAACTCCTTATAAATAGATCTATGCAATGGACATGAGGTGGAGATGAGCATTGACCATTTTGCCCCTGTTTTTGTGTATGCATGTTAAATACTCATAAAATGGAAAAGATGGCCTAAATGGGTTCCTAAATTTGTGAGGTCTTGGTGTTGGCTTACATGTGATGTCTTGGCACTGTTTGAAGGATTGTGGGCTGTAGCATGAGTAGTTTCACCTTGTATTCACCATTTCATGCTCATTTTGTGTATTTATGCAAATAGGAAAATGGTGTATATGTAATGTATGTTCAGAATGGCATGCCTACATTTTTCTTGTGCCACATATAGTATGGGAAGCTCACTGGTGAAATTTGAGAGTGTGCATGTATGGTTTAGTCCTTGTTTTGAAATTGATAAAAGGTTACTTGCTAAACTTGATAAATAGGAAAAGTGACCTTTGGGTGTATAGAAAATTCTAGGAAAATTCTAGTGTGTTGCTAGCATGATATGGAGTCCAGAAAGTATATGTTTGAACTAGGTCCATTGAGGTACTCCGTGTTTAGGTAGTTTATCTATCACCTTTTTGTCGGTTCATGGAATGGATATTCATATATGTGTTTCGTGTTCAAGCATCTCATTTCTTGCATCATCCCGCGTATTATTCATATAGCGACGCTCATTGCAGATACGTAATCCGGAAACGAGCGCGTGGAACTACCTCAACCAACGGTGATCCAAAAGACCAACTAAGACCCACTCACGACCTCGAGGGCCCATCGGTCGTGTTTGGACGGAGGAGTTGTCCAAGGGATCAAGGGGTTGCCTGGGGCAAAGCCTCACAACCCGACAAACTAACAGTAGCTTAGTTTGTTCAAGTTGTCAACAACGAAGGTAGGCCCCTTAGGCATTTTCACCTATCTAGGGAGTCTCACCACCCTATACTTGTTTGTGCATTACGTTTAGGGATTTTATGAAACCCCACATGCATAAATCCTTGATGCCAAAAGTAGAAAGGATAAAACGAAGTCTATGCTTAGCCATGCTTAGACGGTAGAAGACGAGTGAAGGTATTCACTCGCGAGATGATAGGGCCTACAAATTGTTTTTACAAATCCTTGGATCGAAAGGCAATCTGGTATGACTTGATGATAAGTTGAGACCGGGCGGAGATATGGTTTGATATGATGAGATTGTGATAATGTGTTGGTGGACTCCGCCCGAGTCGATTAAGGCCCGTCCGCTGTTCGCCTGCTGATTGGCATAACATTGCTAGAGTGCTTATCCGGTATATGGGGCCGGTGAAACCTTACTTGTGCCATCCAAAGAACAGAGACACGTTCCTACCCACTGGTTGCGAGGAAGGTGGTCCGGGGGAGCTTGGTACTCATGACGGGGAGACCGGGATGCCGGCAGGCTCGTCATGGGAGCACAACCCGGAGGTCAGGCGGGAGTGAATCGAACTTGGGATGGGACAAGTGGAGGCGGGGGACCATATGTGGGAAAGCCGTCGTGTCAGTAAGCATATGGGCCCCTGGCATTTTTAGTTATTCCCGGGAATTAAAAATCGATTCGAATCGCTGATGCTCACTAGGTGTGAGAATGCCAAATATCACTGACGGGCAACGTAGTAACAACTTAAATACTTTATGCTTATATTCATGTTTTATATACAACATGCTTGGATAAGTATGATCCGTCCGACTATTCATAGTGCTGCCCATCCACTGAGAGGAGGTTGATGGATTTGGGAGATGCTTCGAGGTCGAGGGAGAGATGACCCGACGTATAGGGGCATCGCTCCTGAGACGGCTACTCCCAAGAGTTCGATGGGGGCTCTATGAATCTTGGGACGGGGCATGCGTTCATGTTTTATTTTCTCTGCAAGTTTCCCCCTATGATATTGTTGATAATCATAACTAAGGGGTAGCAGCTATCAAATCCTGCTATCTTATGATAACATGTTTTAAATAAACAATCAATGGCTAAGGACCCACTTCTAGTAAGCTTATGCGGGTTAGAAGTCAGTCCACCAAAAAGCCTTGCATAATCTCAAAAGTGTCGGGCTGAAACCGCCCACGGGTAAGTCCTACGAGTTCCCCACGAACTCACCGTTTGTTGTTGATATTATTCTTTTAGGTGCATATCAGATTATGATCAAGGATGACTACGGTGGGCTCGAGGTCATACTTGATGTTTACTTTCCGCTGCACGTTACATCTTTGTAACGATATGTATTCCGCTGCGAGGTTTATTTTGAAGTTCTTTTTCACTACCTTGTACTCCTTTTGAGCAAAAGTATTTGTAATCAATCAAATTATGTTTGTATGAAATGGTGGGTTGTTGTAATTGTTGTGGCTCTTCCGAGAGCTTAACGTGTGTGATGTCGGCATCCCTGGGAGATGGTTTCATCGAGTGCCCTTCTGGGTAGCTCGACGGACTACCGAGTTTAGTTCGGTCTAAGTGCATTGTGGGCCAGTGGTGGCAGGTGTACTTAGCCCGTATTAAATCGGCGGTTCCGCCACAAGCAAGTTGGCCAAAATGCCACTGTGGTAGGAGCATCGTCGTCACAACGAACCCCTAGGAACAATGCTGATTCGCAGGTATGCACAATTGTTGCTCTTTCAATGATCTACAGCTTTGTGGATTGCCATGTTAGTTTTTTTGTAATTGTTGTTCAAATCATTGAATAGGCTGATTTTATGGAGTGGACACCTGAGCATTTGACGCTAGTTTGTGAATTGTTTGCGGAACAAGTAGAGAAGGGGAATCGACCAAACACTCATTTGAACGGGGTTGGTTATGCCGAGGTGTCCGACAGGTTTTATCAAATGACTGATATTGAGTTAAGTATGACTCAACTTAAGAACAAGTGGGACAAATTGAAACTGAACTTGTAGCATGGCAAAAATTGATGAGAAGTCAAACGGGCACTGGATGGGATCATTTGAGGAAGACGATTGAAATGGACCCTTGGTGGTGGAGGAAGATTAAGGCAGTTAGTAAATTTTTTTACATCATCGTTCACAAGTTGACATATCGAATCAATGCTTATTTCATTCTTCATTTGTTTAGGAAATTCTAGGGTGTGCAAAGTTTAAGAAAGGTCCTCTTCAGAATGAAGAGCTACTTATAAAAATGTTCAAGAACATAACAAATGATGAGAGTGACCACTGGAATCCAATGACTAGAAATCCCATCACACCCGAAAGCCAAGTGCCTATCGAGTTGGACGATGATTGTACACCTGTCGAACATGACAACCTGTATGATGGTGCCAGCATCCTTCTTGATGGTGATGCAACTGAGGACGTTTCTCCCTCCGTTTCTACTGTCAAAAAAAGATCTAGAGCTGTTTTAGGCAAACAAGTGAGGAGAACAAAGTCAAGCACTGCAGTTGTTATGCAAGAGCACGTTAAAAGGATTGCCGATTCCGCAGACGCAATTGCCACCAAGCGCCTAGGAGAGATCTCCATCAAACAAGTCATGGATTTGGTTGTAGCATGTGGAGCGACGTTTGGTAGTAATGAGCATTTCATAGCCACCAAATTGTTTGTGAAGAGGGAGCAAAGGGAAATGTTTATGACCCTCGATACTGACGAGAGGAGATTTCTTTGGCTTCGTATGATGTACGATGACCAATACGGGGGTTGATTTCATAGCCACGCTGTTTAGTGGAGAGTTATGGTTGAATTTTTTTTATGTTAAACTATAATGTGTGGTTGAATATTATTTCTGTTGCACTATAATGTGTGGTCGAATATTATTTCTGTTGCACTATAATGTGTGGTCGAATATTATATCTATTGCACTTTATTTTGTGGTCGAATATAACTGTTGTTGCGCTGTATTCGGGGGTTGAATAATATTTATGTTGCACTATATATTATTAACATGCTGTAAAACATGCACAGATATCTGAAGAGAGTAGTGGAACTGATAGTGGAGAAGACGACATGGAATTTATCCGTATGGTTTCGTCTGGAGGACAGATTACAACAGAATATATTGGCATGTATATTGACAAGAATCCACCTAGAACGTCAACGTTGAGTGGAATGAGATGGTTGAAGGAGACGCTACACACTCCTGGTGAGTGCCATTCACAACTTCGTATGAGCACAGAAATATTCATGGACCTTCATGATTTGCTTGTGAGAAGATACGGTTTACAACCATCTTTACATATGAGCACATATGAGAGGTTAGCTATTTTCTTATTTATATGCGGTGGCAATGAGTCGAGTAGGAGAAGTCAAAACCGTTTCAAGCATTCAGGTGAAACTAAGATTTATTGGAAAACCTAGAATACCTACACAGAATGTTCTAGCTGTCTGTGACTTCGATATGAAATTCACTTATGTGTCGACGGGGCAACCAGGTGCTATGCATGACACTAGTGTCCTCTGTAGCGCCATATAAGCTGATGAAAAAAAATTTCCACACCCACCACGAGGTAAAAATATTCTATGATTTTATCCTTGAATGTACTGCAAAATGCAATATTATTAATAAAACGTTTTACTATGGATATCGCAGGAGAGTATTATGTCGTCGATGCGGGATATCCTAACCGTCCTGTATACCTCGCTCCGTACAAAGGTGAAAGATATCACATGTCCGAATGGCACAAAGGTATGAAACCAAAAACTCCTAAGGAAGAGTTCAACCGGGTTCATTCATCAATCCAAAATGTTATCGAGCGATGTTTTGGAGTTCTAAAGATGAAGTGGCAAATCCATGCCATCGTACTCCATGACCAAGCAGAAGAAAATTGTTATTGCTACTGTGGTCGTCCACAATTTCATCCGAGAGCATAGGACAAAAGATTTGGATTTTGCTAGGTTCGACCGTGATCCAGATTTTGTTCCAACTATACTTAAAAGTATAACAAATTCGCTATGGTCACCGATGGGTCAACGACTGTGCAAAATGCACCAACGATGGATGCGTTCCGTGATGAGTTAGCCACCGCTCTTGCTCTCGCTTGGAATTAGAATCGAGTCATGTCAAAAAAACATTCATACATTTCACATATTTATGTTTTATTGGTGATAAATACTTATGTTATGAAGACTAGCCACGTTATTGTTGTGTGTGATAATAATTCGTCGACAAATATTTGATCACATCATGTCTGTCATTTGCACATGGACACTTGCATGACCGGCGGCGTTGATGTCCATGCAGCGTACGCAGCAGCCCAGCACTGAACCATGTCCAGTCAATTTGGCCCACCAAATCCAATGCTAAAGTGGGTAACTCACAAAAAAAAACCATGTATTACGTAAAGTCTATTGAGCGACAGGGTCGCACAGACGGCAAGTGCGCGACCCCGCGCGGCCCGCGTGCGCGCCTCCCCGGCCTGCCAGGCCCAGCGCCCCTATAACCCACACAACGCGCACCTTAGGCCTGCTCATCCCCTGCGCGCCTAACGGTCCACACATCGCGGGCCTTCATGGACCCTTTTCCAATAATATCTGCATACCTACAACTTGCAAAACGTTTCACAATAACTTGCTAATTGTAAGATTATCTTATGTACACAACTTGCTGATAATACGTACGCAATTTGTTATTGTTTTTGCAAAACATCATAGCCCTATGAACTTGTTACATATCCATACGGACTTGCTAGACATTGAATAACTTTGCAATATAATCAGATGAACTTGCCACAAATTATATGAACTTGACACAGCAGGTACTTTGCTATATGACGCCATGAACTCGCTACATAATCATATGAACTTGCTAGGCATTACATAACTTGCTAAATAATCACATAAAAACTTGCCACAACAACAACTTTGCTACGAGATCCATGAACTTGCTACATAATTATAACTTGCTCCATAATTTGTTAGACATCGACATAACTTGCTACATCGTTTCATGCATAACTTGCTATATCTTTTCGTACATAACTTGCTACACGTCGGGGAGGCATTGCCATCGGGGTGTCTGCGCGCGGGTATGACGGGGGCAACGACCTTGCGCAGATGAGCAGGGTGGCGGCTGGCCGGGAAGGAAGGCACGGGGTTGCGCGGGCTCGGGAAGGAGGCGTCGTCGCCGGGGGAGGGAAGCCCCGTGACCGGGGGAGAGAAACAGTGCGGTCGGGGAGATGCGATCGGTGGAGGAAGACAGCACGGCCAGGGAAAAACGAAGGCGCAGTTGGAGGCGACATGGCCGAACGGTGCGGCCAGGAAACGCTGGGAGCGCGGCCGGGGACAGGGTCGCGCGCTCAGATCGCGCGACCCTAACGTCGTCCATGTATTAGAGAACACAGAGTGAAGTTGCAAGCCAAATACTTCTTCCACCCACTCTAACACTACGATGGAGCTGCTCCATGGTGGGGTTGAGGGAGTGAAGCTAAAAAAAATAGAGTGGAGCCCTCCCAAACAGGCCCTAAAGGTCCGTTAATGTTAGCTTAATCATTCGCTTGCAGCCTAGTAGCAGCTCTAGACGACGCCGTACAATCGGTTTTCCGATACTCCTACTCGGCTTCAAGCATTCACTGACCGATGTTCATGTTCAGATTGGCAACATGAGAGCTTAATGCATGGCATGGCATAATAATCGGATCGTTTCGTTTTATTCCAGCCAGAACAGATATGCAGTCCTTTTCTGACGAGTTTACTGCTGCACAAGCATAACCAATCGCGAGATGATCTGACAAAGGCGCTCATGTGACACCCAGAGCAGTACGCACAAAGTTACGAGCACGGAGATCAGTCAGATCAGATGCTCGAGGAAGCGACTTTTTGCTGGCGAGTTGACATCTCAAGCGAGCCCAAGCGTGCCGGCCGCACGGTCAGATCAGAATCTCAGATGGTTGTTGCGAGGCGAGGAGCAGAGAGCCTGCCGCTCTGCCGGCGCACCAATTACCGATGGGAGGCGCTGCCGGGCACGGCGGCGCCATGGCCGAGCGTGACCTGACACACCTCCAGGTTTGCCGGTCTGCAGGCGCAACTCAGGCAGGCGAAGGTACAGTACAGCAGCGCTCCATTTCGCACGTTCTGGCCTCTGGGTGGATTCGCTCCTTTTCCTTTGGTTTCAGGATTCACTCATTGGGGATAAATAAGTGTGGGCCTCCCGTTCCCTGGAGCAAAGATGGGCCGGGCCGGCCCAAGCTACCTTGTCATTGAATTGGCATGGGCCCGGCACCCACCACACGGCGGGGAAGAATATTCGGGGCGGCACGGGACGGGAGAAAGGCGTGTGCGCCCCGAAGGGAAGATCCCCTCGGAATCGGCATCCTGCGCTCCCATTTCTTGGCGTCTCGCGTCGCGGCGCGGCGCCGCCACACGCGCATGCCTATTTATCGACCTCCTCGCCGGCCGGCCGCGTTGGCTTGCGGCCAGAGCCAGAGCCAGCAAGCGACGACCGGCGGCGCGGCGCAGGTCACGTCCTGCGGCACCCTAGCTCGCGTAGCTAAACCGCCTGCGATTTGAGGTGCGCCCGCCGGCCCTTGCAATCCTGCTAGCTAGCCCATCATTGCTTATTGCTTCTCAGGACTGGACACAGCATCCAATCTTGCAGTAGCTTACCTATATTAGCACAAGCAAAGCAAAGTGGAAATCTCATGCTCTCCAAATCAACCGTTTCTTCGTTGGCGTTTGCTCTCGCTAGGAAGTAGGCGTTCCACTGCATCATGCCTGACCTTCTCGCGTTACGTCTTGCTTCATTACTTGGGGTGACGCCATGACCACGAGCTAGCTATCCGTGGAGCCCAAACCTCTTGTGCAGTAGTAGCTCATATATATCCCTGCACATTTCAGTACTCCTATGTTTTGCTTTGCACATTGATATTGGACCTATCAACGTTGGTTTCCATCGCCACATGTCAGAGTTATACCATCAGCTCTGTGGATCACGTCTTACTTAGTGATCGTTCTCACGTGTCAAGTGTTATATTCCATTTTTTAAAGTATTTATCTTTGAGCTCTCATGTTGAAAAATGTTCCCTTTTTTACTGTTGTATTTCACATCAAAAGTTAATTAACTCAAGCTTTGGGACGCTCTAGTCGATTTCCCCCTACGCTCGGATCAACCTGACCAGCACATCTGGACGCCGGATGCATGCGTTGGGAGTTTACTTGGCGTCCTCAGCTTACAAGCGCTTCTTCCTGGGTTCCACCACTTTCAAGCCTTACAAGCGCATTTGGAAGTCTTGGGCTCCGCTGCGATGCAAGTTCTTCCTGTGGCTGGCCTCTCAAAACCACTGCTGGACAACAGATCGCCTTGCACGGTGTGGTCTACCGCATCCAGCTCGTTGTGTGTTGTGCGATCAGGAGGAGACCATTGAGCACCTGCTCATCTCTTGCGTTTTTGCCCAGCAAGTTTGGTTTGATGTCCTGAACAGAGTGTGGGGCTGAGGGCGGTCGCACCCTCGCAACATAATGACGCATTCCAAGCTTGGTTCGTGGCAGCGGGCTGCGCACAGGATCCCGAAAGAGCATCGGAAAGGCCTAAACTCCTTAGTAATCCTAGTGGCCTGGAGTCTTTGGAAACACCGCAACCGTTGTGTCTTTGATTGTCGTCTGTAGTCGGCTGTCTCTTTGGTTGTATAGGATGTTTTCGATCTAGGGGGACTTGTCGCTGCTGGTGCAGCTAGGTTGCACTCATTGGGGGCACTTGAGGCTAGGTTTCTTATGGCTGCTAGTTCCTTTTCGGGTGCGTCTGTGCGTAAAATAACGCCCTAGTCAGGGTTATGGCTGGTACTCAGTTTGGTGTTTTCTATTTTTAATACAATGACGCGCAGCTCTCCTGCGTGATCGAGAAAAAAACATCAAAAGTTAATTTAAATATCAGTTATGAATCTCCTTTTATCTGGCAAATATTCAGTCACTTAGGCAACATCAAGAAGCTAATTTTCTATGTTTATTCCTATAACTCTCATAGTGAAATATGGTTTATTTTTCTACTGTTGGACAAACTTTTGGAATTCATGAGAGTAGACACTGTTGTTCGAAATTAATCAACTGCATCTTATATCCAGGGCTCAATAGCATAAATCAGATAGATTGCACCGTGTTATCACCCTGCTAAGTGGGAAAGCAAGAGCGGCACACGGACAAATGGGAGCCCTGAATGGTAGAAACCCTTCTGCCTTGTTGGATGGCCTTTATGGGGTGCAGCTTGGGCGTCCATCACAGCCGGCACGGAGTGAGGATGAAGTTCTACTAACCACTGGTGTAGAATCCACTTGTCCCCAGAAGAGGGGTACTACACAGCAGCGGTTGCTGATCGGGTAAGAAAATTTCAGTAGTTAACTAGCCATGGTAGTCAACATAGACAGTTCACTGACTGAAACATTTCTGTAACTGCAGAAGACTCTGGCAGCAGAGGCCCTCTTGCTTGAAGCCCATCCACTGCAGCATTACATGTACGGTAACTTCCATCAGTACAAAATCTTGGCATCTGCTAATCCAATATTTTTTTGCGAGGAAATCTGATGATCCAATATGGCAAACATTATACTTTGAGTAGGTGACAAACATGCTGGTGAAACTATTGCAAATGTGGTCACCTCTCTGCCCTTCATCGTTCTTGGACTGCAGACTCCAAGGCAGGGCACATCCCTGATATTGAAACCAGATGCATCTCTGTTTTTTCTTTACTGCAGCTGAGTATAGACACTCTACTAACAGGCCGTGAAATGATGCTGCAGGAAGAACTTAAACACCGCTATCTATGCGAATTCGCTTGTTGGAGTAGGAATAGCTTCGAGCCTGTATCATTCTTCCAAAGGAGAAATCCGAAAGTTTTTGCGGTGGGCCGACTACACGATGATCGCTACCACCACACTTGTAATTCATCATATCCTTGCACTGAGCATCACTATCGTTGTTAGATTGTCAGGATTTGCACATCATTACAACTATGTATTTCATCAGTGTTTATCCAGAGCACTTCGGAACGAGAACCCAAGATTACTAACGGCAGCATCAGCATTGCTCCTGCCATTTCAGCCATTGATGGTTTCAGCTGTCCACACTGGATTGATGGAGGCAAGTAATGCAAATGATCCAGCGTATCTTTCCAGAAAACTTCAAAGATCTATAGAACAATTGTTTGGAAATCTAACTTTCTTAGATGGCAGGTTTCCTTTGCAAGAAGGGCATCAAGTGAACCAGAACTCAGGATGGCACATAACCTGCACAAAATGTCATCTCTGCTGGGAGGTGCGCTGTTCATAGCTGACGATTACTTCCCGGAGACTCCCTACATCCACGCTGCATGGCATCTTGCAGCCGCAATTGGTGTTGGCACATGCAACAAGCTTCTTGAATGACGGTGGAATTGTGGAAACAGTACTGCGCTCTTACTGATATCAACGAGCAGTTGATTACAGTGTTATCAGGTGGTTCGAGTGCATCCAGGAGCAACTTGACGATATCTAAAACAGTAAGCAGCATAGGTCTATACTGGGCAGGAGATTGGAAGTTTCATTAGATTGATATCAGATACTTTTTTTGTAACCTCTCCTAAAGGGTTGTAGCCTTTTAGGTAAGGGATCCAGGTGAACTCGTTGTCTAGGTTGGCTTATGTATGTATAGTATTTGGAATAGCAAGGCACATACAGTGCTGTGAGGAAGGCACATAAATAAGATGGATACTAGGTGCATTAGTATCGTTCGCTGGCCTGAAGGTGAAGGTTTGTTAAAGACTAATCCTTTCATCAATACACTGCTGTGAGGAAAACGATGATCTAACACCTTGTAATCAGATAATTGATTTGCCGCTACAACAAGTACGGTGGCTTACTCAACTTCATGTGAAAGGCTGCAAGTCACTGATCAATCTGTTGGGCTTAATCAGTTACTCTTTCCCTCACCATCCGAACCTGCTCCCACTGTCCGACACCAGCATACATATTGGACAGTGGCACAACCGCACAAGGTGTCCCGCTGCTGGTTCTGGCCGCAACTGAACTAATCTATTAGTCACTTTGGCTGCGAATGGAAATTTTTCCAGAACCTCAAGTGCTTCGTTGAATTGTCTCACAGTCAGTCAGACAGACAGAGCATGTCAACCATCCATCCGTAGTGCTATATGTCTGGAATTATCCCATAAACTCTTTCCATTCTCTCAAAGTACGTACCACCGTCCCTCACCAATACTTCCTGTGTGACTGCACTCCCGGTCTCCCGCAGCCGTGGAACAAGTCAAGTGCCTCCTGTGCACGCACATGAATTGCAAGACCCGAGATCATAGTTGTCCAAGAAACAGTGCTCTGCCTTGCGGCCGACCGGGAACTCCAAACCCCGAAGAAGGCGGTGGCGCGCAGCGGCGGAGGAGAAGGAGAAGGAGGCGACACGGTGGTGGATAGGAGGTGCAGGTGGGCTTCACATAGGCAGATTGGGCTCAATTTACAATGGGAAACAGAGGGGGAATATTAAAGAACGATAGACCAAAGTTAAAGTGTGATCAACGAAAAGATTAGCAGAAGATTGAGGCAATCTTCCTAAGAACGTCTCCAAACACAACATCAAAGCAAGGTTAAACAATGATTGTGACAGTTGTAAGGAAAAAGGATCCTAGGCTTTGTACTTAGTGAGATTTTGGTGGTTGAATGACAATAAGGACTATTTAAAATTAATATTTTTGCTATTGTATTTATTTAAGGCCTACGAGCGCAATTGATGAACTTGAAGAACCAATACCTTAAAAGAATGATCAAAAGTGCAGGAGACGACCTTGAAAATCAAGAAAAACCTAAGATATCAAGTGAAGCAAGCTACAACAACCTTACGCATGCTCAAAATATTACAAGAACCAGACAATCGGTTTGTCCGGTCAATGAAGGATGCTTAAAGGTCAAAAGTCGTACCGACCGGACAGTTCGCTACACCTCCTATAAGTGTATAAGACTGGATATTTACTGTTGCTGCAGAAGAAAACCAGGAGGCTGTTCGGTAGAGCTTCTACAGGCTGCAGCTGCTGCTTTGCTGCAAACTCTATCCACTGTTGAGTCTTGGGCCACTGTAGGTTTATTGTATGTATAGGGCAGCAGCAGCCCCAGCAAGCTCTACCGAACAGCCTGTAGGTTAGCAGAAAATGGACTGACTGGATTGTCTTAAGTATGCAAATGACCGAGAAGGCTAAGAAGTGGTCTAAGTCAAATATACTGATGAGACCTAGGTTAAATATACTGATGAGACTCTCTGAAGTATGCACGTAACAATCACCAAACAAATTATGCAAGATAAGGTCTCATTTGGATCAAAGGATTCGCAAAGGATTTTTGAAATAATATTTTTCAGAGGAAAGAAATCGTTTGGAGGTGTTTAGAATGAAGAAAAGGTGAGTTCTATTATTGTGGAAAGGAATATTGCAAATTGCAAAACATAGGAAAAAAACATATCCACTCTAACCTAGGGGAAAAAAAAATCTTTGCTCCCTCTCACTCTCACAATCTTCTCGCTCATTTTTTTGCAATCTAATAGCTCAAAGTATAAATTTCTGTATTTTAAAATTTTATAATTTTACACTTTTCGTACCATCTCATTCTATGTTTTCTTCATATTTCTCCATTTTGGGTTCCTTTGTTATAAATGGACTCCCTTTGGACAATGGCCTGCGGGATTTTTTGCGTTAAGTTGTTGTCGTGGAAAACCGGTGGGCGGTCGAACGGCAGTCAAACACACGACGAGCCGAGAGGTCTCACTGCCGCTGCGGTCGTCCCTCCTGTGACAGCTCGATAGACCCCGCGATTTGGGGATCGGTTGGTGGGTGAGGATGCTGGGCGTGATACCTGACTTACCTTCTAGCCAGGGAGGATGCGGTGGTCCATAAATCTACCTGCGTATACCCAACATAGAAATAAAACGTATCATCCTAGCCTGATCGCATGTATCGGCTCTTGGAGGTTAGATAAATCGGCTCTCATTGGCCGATTCCCTTTTTTAGATCGGTAAAGATATGTATATGCAAGACTACAAGAAGATGTAAACCTGTCTAAAACATGATCCAAATGATTGACTACTCTAGATTGTGAACCTCCAAAGAAGTTCATCAGAAACATAAATTAAAACACATCGAGGACATGTAAAAACATAGTGCTAGGTGCATATCGATCTTTTAAGTTGTCGTATGCACGTATTGCAGCGCATGTCGTGGATTGTAGTAACCAGACAAGCTATATACACCTAGTCGCATGATATCAATCTATAAATGTTAAACATAAAACAAGATAGTAAATCGATAGCATGTGAGATAACTAACAAACTTTGCCATAAAAAATGTTTCAGTACAAGGTCCGCTATTGAACCAGTAAGCGCTTTGTCGCCCTATCAAACCTGGACAAACCCGCTAGGGTAGCGTGACACTTATTTGGAGAGAATAACCCTAAGAAGGGTGGGGATGCCTCGAGAGTTGTATTGATCATGTGGATGATAGAATACATGATGCACCTGGTTACATATTTGTAATCCGAAGACTTGACCTTCAAGGCAAACTCTTTTTAGACTCAAACTCTTTCTTAAATTAATAGATTACAACTCAATAAAGACTCTATGACTAGATAACATGATCTGGACTCTTCATTCCGTTGATCTGAATCATCATGAAGCTTCCAAATATCAGCCGAAACCTGTCGTAAGATTGTGACAGATTCTGGACATCCCTTTGTTTTGGCGATTCCCGTCATCTCCTAGCGTATTTTGACGTGATTCTAGTGGTGTTAGAAAGGTTATCTCCTTAGTTTTCCATACATACGTTGAACGTCCAAAACAACGTTCTTATGTGGGCTGAACGTCCTTTTTCGTGTGGCATACTCTTGCAATCCGAGCCAATCTTGCGAGGGCAACATGGATCGGCCTTGTGACTTCACTTTGCCTTAGACCTTCACTACAGGAATCTGAATAATTTTCGGTGGCCAAATCCTGCCGAAAATAGCTCGGCGGTTTGGCACTGTCGAGGGTGGTTTCGGCGGCTGTCACAGGCCGCCGAAAGTTATTTGGGTTTATTTTCGGCGGTCTGGAGGGGCCGCCGAAAATAGTATAGGCTTATTTTCGGCGGCCTCACTTCTAGCCACCGAAAATTAGCCTTTCTAGGGCCAAAACTGCCCTAAAATTCTTTCATTTCCCAGATTTTAATACAAATATCACATACATTTACAACACATCCACATTCTCAATCATTCATAAGTAACATCTCAACAAATTAATCCATAGATAGTCATAACAACCGCATACGAATCATAAATCCATACTTCAGATAAGTCTCAAGTCCATGCAAGTCCATAGATACACAAATTTGTCCATTACACAAGTCTATGCCGAAGTCCATACACACAATTTCACCTCTCGCTCACTGAACTCACATGGCACCTGGCTCGTTGGAGTTGTGGCCGCTACCTCCGGAGGCGAAAAGATTGTTGACAAAATCGCCAAGTGCAGGATCGATGTGTTGTCCAGATTGTTGGCAAATAAAGAGAATAAATGACACAATTAGCCAATAATTTTAAATGTGAAAATACTTAGAGACAATGAGCATAGTTTGATGGCACAAGTGATGAAACGAACCTGATCTCCATGTTGTCCTGAGGCTGGCGGAGGAGTTTGGTAAAGATTTGACCCTTGCACTCCCGATCCCTATATAATAAAATAAGTTAAGTTACATTTGTACAATGTGTTGAACATGGAGATCAAGTTAAGCTACAGTTGAACAATTTTTACCTGAGGTGCTGGAGAAAAACTCATCTGAGCAAACATTCCCCACTGTGGCTGTACTGGTGCCGGTGCAACCTCTGGAATGACAAATGCCATCCCCTGCGCCTGGTACATTGCCTGCACAATGCAACACGTTAGTGGCATCTTTTGATAATGATAGGATGGTAATTGTGGAATTTATACTTACTTGAATAGCCGCCATCTGCTGTGCGTGAAGGCGTTGTGCATGAGCTTGCTGCTTCTTCTGGTACTCCTCTTGGGCCTTAAGGAATGTATCACGCTTCTGAATCTCTTGCCTCAGGCTGTCAATCTCCATCTCAGACGTGGTGCGGCGCTGGCGGCTGCTGCTACCGCCCGAACTCTGCGAGGAAGACCTCCTCTGAACTTGTCTCGAATCGATCATGCCGTTGAACATGGAGTACCTTCAAAATTCAAACATTGTGTTGACATTGGTACTGTTATTGAACACAACTAGATAACATTGTCCATGTTGAAATCTTACCGTCCATGTGACTTGCCGCCACCGCTCTCATACACAGACTGAGAGTCAACGGGTGCAGTCCTCCAATCAAATCCTTTACCATGGAGTCTTTCTATCTTCTTCCCATATTCAGCCTGCAATTAGAAACCAATTTTACAAATTAACTATGTAAAATATTGTGAGAACTAATTTAAAGCGGCAGCAAACTAACCAGTCGCTCTGTGGCCAACGGAGTACACAATAGCTCAGGCTGGAAAGGGTCTGGTCCCCTATGTGCCATAATATACATGTCTACGGCACTCGGCGACTCTCCGGTCGCCGCAACCTAAATGTAGATATTAGAATCATATATTTTCAAATAGTCGAGGGACGAAACATAAAGCGGTTTCTCACCGAGCGTTGAGCCTTTCGGCGGTATCCGTCACCTCTAAACTTATGCGTTGCTTTCTTTGTCCCAGCATTTCTATGCTTCCTTGACCGCTCCTGAAATTCTTCAGATGCCCACAGGTCACAAAGTGTCTTGTAAGGGCCTGACTGATCTTCAAACAGAAGATGCGAGATCTGTATGTATACGAGTTAGTATATCATAACAGCAATCATAATATGTGAAGCAACAACACAATTCTCAAACAAGGCCATTACCGATCCATACTCCTCAGCGGTCAGGTATGTCTCCGAAGCATCGCGAAAACGACCCACTGGCTGCCCTTGACTCTTAAGCCAAGAGTTTGTTACCTGGATCCGAAGGTTGGAGAATAAATCTTTGCATATTTTGTTCGCAGCATTCTCAAGAACTTTGCTTGCATGATCCTGCTCGGAGGGATTCATATAGTAATATTTCTGCAATATTAAATAGTTAATACAAAGAATCAGTATAATTCGAATCAACGGTCAATAGAAAGAATCAGCACAATAGAAATCAAACAGTTAGAGGAAAGGATTCTACTCAAAATTTGTGTCTCACCAACCCCTGAACACTTCCATACGTAACATGTGGAGCAAATGCAAAATGCTTTCAGGTTGTCACGGGTATTGTCGGACCATTCTTTTCCACAACTCCTGGGTTGTGCACACGAATAAGGTTACCCAGCAAGCCGTTAGGAGTCCTACGGTGACCTGTCCCATCCCAAGTCACGTCCTCCCATTGGCTACAAAACAAAATAACAGTGGAGACATGTCATGTGTACAAACAATTGAAGTAAACAACCTATAATGACCATACCTATCACCTATTGGTTTGATCAGTTTTTTGTCTGCGGTGGCGGGAATTGGAGGAGGGTTGACGTAGTGGCTCCTCATAGTCCCCCTCCTCTAAACCACCTCTTCTGAACCATCCCCACCCATCAGTTCCTCATCAGCTTGAGCATTCTCCTGCCCATCTCCAGCCTTCTCATCCTCCTACCTATCTCCAGCCTCCTCATCCTCCTGCCTATCTCCAGCATCCTCACCCTCAGTCTCCTCATCCTCCTCGCCCTGTAAAAATAAACATGAAATAAGTTATTAAAAACATATATGAAAATTGTACATATAAAACTCTATGCACATATGTACCTCATTTCTTTAAAGGGCGATAGGAACTCCCTCCAAGTTTGGGTCCACACATCTCAACAAAGCCTCACGCCTAGAGCCAGTCGACGTACTCCCCTGAAAAAGCCTTTCTTTGCTTGGGATCATCTTTCCCACGAACCCCTTTGCTACTCGCTTGAACCTACAGCTCATCCTGTTGATGAAATAAAAAGAGTTAGTTCAGTTGCCGATTGACCGAAAGGTGTGAAGCCATCAGTTGCCAAACTGAAACGAATGTTACTCGCGTCCTTAGCGAACTCTGGGTCAAACTCATCCAAAACCTTCCATGCATCTGAATCAGCAGGGTGCCCTATGAACCCTGGGTTGTCACGTACACCTTCTTTCGACCACCGCATGGATTCACAAGTCTTCATTGAGAGAAACAGCCGTTTAAAACGAGGTGCCATAGGTAAGGAACGGAGTTGCTTCTGTGCAACGTCCGTCGTCACATGATCACCATCCTCGTTTACTACCTCGACATATCTCACTTTGCCACACTTTAAGCACTTTTTCTTGTCCATATGATCATCACAGAAAAGCATGCAGCCATCTGGACACATATCTATCTTTTCATAGCCCATACCGAAGGCTTTGGTCAACTTCCTGCACTGATACATGTCGTTGAGCAACTTATGAGGCTGCGGAAGGACATCCCCGATCAATTGCACGAGGTCATTGAAACAGTTGTTCGAGAAAAAATATTTGGACTTGATGGCAATGAGCCGAGTCACAAAAGCTAGGAGGGACACTTTCGTGTGCTCATGCAACGGCTCTTCCGAAGCTTGAAGGAACTTGAAGAACTCCTCAACCTCCTTTGTAGGAGGATCCTCAGAGTTTAGACCAAACTCTGGCTGTAAAGCTTCTAACATCTCATCCATCCTATCAACGCCTGCCGAATCATCTGCTTCCCCTTCTATTTCAACTCTAGTTTCTTTCTCACCGTGGAAGCTCCACGTTTCATAATCAGGCATGAAACCATAAGTAACCAGGTCTTTGGTTAATTTCTCCTTAGTTCGAAATTTTCCGTTGTTGTGCTTATTGCATGGACAGCTGACCCGATCCAGATAGTGAGTTTTTCCAGCGAAAGCATGGTCAATAAAAGTCTGTGTCTTTTTCCTCCACTCAGCTGAGTGAGTTTTACCCCCACTATCATCAAAACCATCGTACATCCATCGGCGATCGTCGGCCATACTTGAGGCTATAGATTAAGGCAAGCAGGTAGATGGTAAGCTGATTTTTTTCAACGTATTGTGGCCCTACATCTATAGGTAATGATATATTCTAAACCCATCCAAGAGTGGCCGACAGAGCGTGGATTTATGATGAGTCCATTGGGTTCGAACGAAATTTCGGCAGCATAACCCCGCTGTTCTCCTACTGCACGCCCAAATGTGGTGCAGCGGAGAACAACAGGGTTATGCCGCCGAAACTTTGCTCAGACCCCATGACTCATCATAAATACCACGCTCTATCGGTCACTCCGAGGCTGTCCAAAAAAGGGACAATTCCAGACCAGCCATATCTCACGTGCGCAACGCACGTGAGACGTTGCCGGTCCGAAGCGGGTGACGCATAGGTTCCGTAACTTCGTATAAGAGGTAACATATAACTAAGACATGGCATGATAAAACATAACATATCAAAATGATAAGACATCGTATAAGTGGCAACATATAACTAAGCATAGTTAAACGATAACAAAGCATAACTCAGTAAGCATGACATTTGACTTAATCCATACAGTTTATACTAATTACACATCCTATAATCTTAAGTTTCTACGGCCATAGTTAAACGATAACAAAGCATAACTCATTAAGCATGACATTTGACTTAATCCATATAGTTTATACTAATTAGACATAATATAATCTTAAGTTTCTACGGCCATGCATAAGAACCGCCGAAAATTAACTACAACTATTCATAACTTTCGTCGGCTAAACGCGTAACATCGCCAAAAATTTGCTGCAAACACTATAAAATTTTCGGATTGCTCACTTTCGTTAGCTACGTTGAACGGGATGCCGGGGAGGGACACCGAGGAGCGCCGGGAAGGGGCACCGAGGAGTACCGAGGGGCTCGGTACGGGGGCCGGGGAGGGGCACCGAGGCACGCCGGGGAGGGCCGGTGCTGGGCGTCGGACAGGGGCACGCACCGAGGGACGCCGACTGGGGAGGGCCGGGGCGGCGGGCCAGGAGGGGCACCGGGGGCCGGGGGCGGGGCGCCGGGGAGGAGCGCCGCCGGTGGAAGCCGGGCTACGCAGTGGCGGGGGTGCCGGCCGGGGAGGCGCGCCGGCCGTGCGCGCACTGGCCAGGGAGGAGTTGCGGCCGGGGAGGGCTGAGGTGGGGCGGCGGCTGGGGCCGGCGCGGCAGCACGGGGGCGGCACGACGGCGCCGGAGCGCGCGGCGGCGCGCGGCCGGGGGCAGGCGGCGGCGCGCGGACGGGGGCGGCGGGCGGGTGGCCAGGCCGCGCGGCGGGCGATCGGGCGGTGCGGGCGGGCGGTGCGGCGGGCGGGCAGTGTGCGTGTATTGCGTGCGTGTAGTTGGGGACGAAGGGTGGATAACCCCTTCTAATTTCGGCGACCGAAGCCCTGTTTTCGGCGGCTCTCTTCGGCCGCGAAAATAAGTGTCCTATTTTCGGCGATTAGATACTTATTTTCAGCGGTCAGCCTGAGCCGCAGAAAATTCTCCAGATTCCTGTAGTGTTTGCGTACATTTATCGTCATATTTGACAAACTTACGATACTTTTGACATTTTGGTCTAGCTAGTACTGGTTAAAATTTAGTAGCAAGATAACTAGCATATCTTTTGAGTGAGGAATGGTAAATATTAAAATTATAAAATAAAAAATATGTGTATATTATGTAGTTTCTTGTGAAAGCATGTGTGGATATCACTGGAAGATATTAATAAAAATTACAGTGATTAATGTGCCTTATGATTACGTGGTTTCAGGCTATCTCCAACCAGGCAACCATAGAGTAAAATGGTTAGTTACAATACTGTTTGACACTGTAGCGCTACTATAGACAGAAAAAAACAGTTAGAATAGTGGAAGAATAGTGTTATAAGCGAGACATTTACTCCATTAAAGCTAGTTTGGCAACTCCATTTTTTTAAAATTTTTATTTTTGTAAAAAAAAATAAACTATTTTCTTCTCGATTCTCCAAAATTGCTCGGGGAAATGTGGTCGCCAACCTATCCGAAGTTAGGAAAAATTTGGAGCAAAGGCTCCATTGCCCGTATTCTTGATTTCTTGTCCTGTTTCCGTGGACCCCACGCATTGTTCTTGGCGCTCGCCGCCGCCCTCTGCTACCCAGGCGGCGCTGCCCCCTCCTCCCGCAGCCGTCTCCGTCTCCTCCCGCGTCGGCGCCGCCCTCTGCTCTCCCTCGCTCCCTCTGGCCCATTGAGCTCCGAATAACCCAACCGAACTAAAAGGAACCACACAAGCCTGCCCCTAGGCTTCTCCTCGGTCCAGTCCGCAGCCACGACGCCGGCCACTGGCCGCCAGCCCGCCACGACGGTCGAGTGTCGGGCCGCCCGGCCGCCCCACGCCCCACCGGCTCCGTGCTCGACGCCGCCACGCCGGCTGCCCCCCGGCACGCGCGGCCGGTCCCTGCTCCCTCCCCGCTCAGCACTTGTCTCCTCGCTGTCCCCCACCAAGGACAGCAGCAGCATCCCTTTTGCTCCCACGGGCTATCCTCTTCGTTCTAAACGGTAATACCCTGGGAAACCTATAAATTGAACAAATTAGCTTGTAGGCGTGCTTTGGGTAGCTAATTGTTTTGGCTAATAAGGTTATGCCATGCTTGATTCATGACTAGTAGTATCATTGCCCCTAAGTTTATGAATCAATTCGGTTAGTGTAGCATAGTTTTGGTCATCATGAGGAAATAGTTATTCTCGTTTTTGTTTGCTGAATTTGTGAGTCCATTTGTCTCTGTAAGCGGTTATAAATAAGCACTCAGATGCTTGGTATTTGAAATTAGTTATGTTTTGCTCCATCAGCGGTGGTTGCTGAACTTGTTGCTGTGGCTTTTGCTCAATTCACAAGTTAATAAAACACTGTTTCTGAAACCATGAGGTTAATCTGTTAGTTTATAATGGTTTCGGGTTAAGGTGCTTTTTGCCTATTAGAAACCTATATAGAGTACTTACTTCTTATGTAATCTCTTCTGTTGAGTTCTCAGTAAATAGTTGTCCTATAATCAGGCAGGTTAACTCTAGTTAATATTTGGGTTCTTCTTTAGTCAAGCAGGAACCGTTTGCTACGGTTATTTTCCTTGTACTCTGATTAGGGTGTTAATCTCTAGGTTATGATTGTTAACTTAAATTATGTGCTAGTTGCTATTTAGCTTATTCAACCTTATTTCACGTCGTCATCACAGGATCATTACTTCATTCTTGCATTCCCACATAACTTTGTGTTTTAATGTCTTGCATATATAATTCATGCACATCTCATTGCATATAGCTTCGTTATCTTTGGAACGATAACAAGGACGATCACTATTGTATCGGGACAAAGCTGAAGTCACATTCTAAAGGGGATCCGAACTCCTATGGAGAGTTTTGGATAAATCTGGAAGCTCGAATCACCAACTAACTTTGTCTACCACAACAGGCAAGCCCCGGTGCACACGTAAGAGTCATTACATATCTATAAATGTTTGTGCATTTACGTATTTGACATTTCCTTGTCCTTGAATCTTATCCAGAATAGGACATCACTGGTGCTTTGCTGATTTATGGTAGAAGTCGAGTAACGGTAAATCACTCGTGAGAGATAAGTTAGAACCTGGTTTTTTAAATATCTTGGAAGGTAACTGGACGATATGAAAGATGGTTTGATGATGAGCTAAGACGGGGAGGGGGGATGATGGTGTCATAGGTGTTTATGGCCCCGCCTGTGTCGTTTAAGGCTGTCCATTATTCGCGCTGAGATCAGCTTGGCTTGTACCAAGTTGCTGAGTCCTGAAAACCAAGTATCGCTTTACTCCGAAAGGGCTGAAGTCTTGACCTGCCAGCTCGAAGGCGGTAACGAGGCTAGTAGGCCGGTACTCCTTTGGGGTTGGGCGGGGGTGATGGGTGAATCACAGAATCAGCCTTCGGCGGTAAGAGTATGCGCAGTGAGATGGGTAAAGGGATTGCCTATACACTGTAGCGAGACTATACGCAGAGGGAGAGATAGTTAAAGTAGTGAATACACGGTACATTTATAGGATTATATTCTAGTGCACATAGTCTAAAGAGGAGAAATACATAAAATTTGTTTTTATCTTGCGCCAACACTTAGCTGGGGCATCGTGCATTGGAGGTGTCAGGCTCCTTTTATAGGCAAGGCAAGCAGAGGAGCTAGGAGGCCAGACGGCGGGGCTAGGAGGCTGGACAGCACTCGGCCCTTCTTTTGATTTTGAAACTACAAAAAGGAACAGTACAGGCTGCTGGATGGAGCTGGTAACATGCCACTTCATTAAAAAACATCTATCAGAGTTTATATGTGCTTTGATCAGCAATTCAAGAAAACACACATAAACTCGTTGTGGAACCATACTTGTTTATGTTGATGCTAGCTGCTTCAGTTAGTTTGTTTGGTTACATTGAGAGATTATGGGCGTGTTTAGGGTCCGTTTGGTAGAGCTCTGCTCTCCGATTCTTTAGCTGCGGGAGCTGATTCACCGGTGAAGTGATTCCAAGTGATTCTTTGGTAGGAGCGAATCAGTTTGATGAATTGCGTTTGGCTGTGTACGTGAAAGTGATTCCTCAAGCCACGCGGTCGTCGGCCGTCCACTCCTCTTCACGCGCGCGCCGGGCTCCGCCTCTTCTCCCCGCCAACGCGCCGGCCTCGCCTCTCCTCTTCCCCGCCGACGCGCCGGCCCCGCCTCTCCTCCTCTCCGCCGAAGCGCCGGCCCTGCCTCTCCTCTTCCCCGCCGGCGCGCCGGCCCCGCCTCTCCTCTCCGCCGAAGCGCCGGCCCCGCCTCTCCTCTCAGCCAAAGCATCGGCCCCGCCTCTCCTCTTAGCCGACGCGCAGGCCCCGCCTCTCCTCCTCCCCGCCGGCGCGCGTGCGGCCTCGCCTCACCTTCTCCCCACCGGCGCGCGCGGCCCCTCTCCTTTTCCCAGCCGGCGCGCGCGGCCCCGCTCCTCTTCCCAGCCGGCGTGCGTGGCCCCGCCGCTTCTCCTCCCCGCCTACGGACTGTGGCGGCGAGGTAGGTCGGAGGCGGACCGTCGCGGAGGAGCTCGGAGGCGCACCAGCGCGGTGGGGGCGACGACGGGAGAAAGACCGATGACGGCGGGAGCGGATGGAGGATCCGGGAGAGCGGATTTTTTCCGCTCCCTCGCGGATGAAGAAACGGTGGAGCGATTCGCTCGGGGGAGGGAGCGGAGCGGACTGCGTTTTTGGGTGTTTGGCTGCTGTCTACGGATTCACTCCGCTGAATCACGCAGCGGAGCGCTCCCAAAGAGCCCCTTACATTCGCTTAAAATCCGATTCTAGACGCCAAAATCCTACGCAAACGGCTCGATTCTCCTTGGCTTCTCCCGACCGCAGGCGTTGGCCCGAAGCGTTTTCCTTCCTCTCCGCCGATTCTCCCGTACGCGACCCTCCGCGCGCCTCTCGCCCAACGCGGGCGGATTATTCCGCGCCGCCCGCTGCTCCGGCTCCGGAGCCGCCAGGCCGCATCCGCGCCGTCGGGCCACATCCTCCTCCTCCCGGCCAGAGCTTCTCCCGCCGGCCCTCCTTCCACCCCCGCCTACTCCCGCCCCGCCTCCTGCCACCCCGTCGGCGGGCGGCGGCTCCTCCCGAGTCCCGACGGCCTCCTCCTCCCGCACTGGCGGCCGCCGCCGCCTGCAGCGCCTCCGCCCGCCGGCGGACGACTCCTCCAGCTCCTCCTCCCGCCAGCGGTCGCCGCCTCCAGCGCCTCCTCCCGCCGCTTCCTCCCACCGGCGGTTAGGTAGGAGGAGCCGAGGCCCGCCGGCGGCCGCCGCCGCCTCCAGCACCTCCTCCCGTCCACCCGGCGCCTCCTTTGCCCGACGGCTCTGCCCGGGGCCTCTGCCCGCCCGGCCGGCGTGAACGAAGATGGAAGGATGGAAGGGGCTGGATCTACTGTGAAAATAATCAAGATTGCCAAACACCTAGATTTCTCCCACAGCGGATTCTCCATGGAGCAGTTTATCAGGTAATCCTAATCACCAGATAATCGAGATACACAGAAGCGTAACCAAACAGGGCCTATGCATGTTTGTAGCTTTTGTGGTTATGGTTGTAGAATAGGAGTGAATGTGTGTGGTATTGTGGAGTGTGAATAACCAGCTTGAAAAGGAAGATGGCTAAGCTTGCTTTTTACAATCTTTTCTGTTAGTGTTGATTTCCTTCTTGTCTTTGATCTATCTGTCATTGACAAATGGAATGACTAACTGTAAAATCTTCACTATTTTCAGGCACCTCTAAATTTCTGCACCTTTAAGGTAATAACATGGAGTATGACCCCGGTGGTGCCTCCCCTGACCCCTACAATGGTGGCGGTGGAAGCATCCACTTGGTGTGCAAGGAATGTGGCACTGTCGATGACTACAGCGCTGACGACGCCGAAGATGGCTTTTTCACGTGCCGCACATGCTCTGCTATCCATGACACGCAGGCAACTGTTGCTGACCCACATGACTTCCCTGCCACTGGCAACATTTCTATCCATCGTGTCACCACCCAGCCCACCCCCAAGATCAGCATGCGCACCACCATGCCCTACCCAAGGACCCCTCAGGCTGCTCCCGCACCCACCGCCTCCATGTTTGATGACTTCACAGAGCTGAGCAAGCCAAGGGACTTTGCACTGAATGTCAGCGTGTGGGGGGAGCCTGAGGATTTGGCAGTGCGGGTGCGCTGGCGCTATGTTCAGGGCCTCCAGGTGATCCTACAGCGGCAGCTGGAGGTGCTGGTGGAGCGGCACCGGGTAGGCGTGCTTGTGTGTGGTGTGGCTGGCACCATCTGGGTGCGGTGGGTTGCTGCATCCAATGTGTTCGACAAAATGTGGGTACGACAGGTTGTTGCGGACCATGAGGCTGTGGGGGGAGAGAAGCGTTCTATTGGTGGTGAGCCTTCTATTCTTGCCCTTGTTAGGTATTGCCATCAGAAGAACGGAACACACTGAACACGAATCTATGTCTTGTTTGCAGATAACAAGAATCCTGATGAGGTGAAGTACGAATGTGAGGATGATATTATGGTGCAACAAGACAGACGCAAGTTCGAGTTTTCCTTTTTGCGCTCATTGAGGAAGATGCTGCCGGTTTACTCAACGTTGGCTGTTTGTTTCTTGGCCTGTCATATTGCCCGTGAAGCCATCCTGCCAACAGACATTTACAGGTGGGCCATGGAGGGGAAGATCCCTTATGTGGCTGCATTTACGGAAGTAGACAGGCTCCTTGGGAGCTCTTTGCAAGACTGTCCTTTGGATGCAAGGCAGCTGTTCAGGCCAGTGCGAGTTATTGGAGCATGGCAACTGGAAGCTGCTGCTGGGTCCATAGCACAAAGGGTAGGCTTGAGGCTTCCTTCAGTTAACTTCTATGCAATTGCCCAATGTTGCTTGAAGAACTTATCTCTGCCTATAAATATAATTCTCCCCCATGCATGCCGAATTTATGAGTGGGCAATGCCTGCAGAACTATGGCTGTCCAGTAATCCTACTAGAGTCCCTACACGGGTTTGTGTCATGGCTATCCTTATTGTGGCTATACGAGTTCTGTATAACATCAATGGTCAAGGGACATGGGAGGTGAGTTTGTCACATGGAGTCCATTTCCCTAAGTCATATAAATTATTTAAAAAAAATGCAAAAGTCTGAAGTTATGTTTCTTTGCAGAAGATTTGTGAGGAAAGAAGAAAAGAATGTGGATTTGATCATGATGCAAATTCACCAACTTCCAGGAAGCTTGGGGCCAGTAATGGCGTGGAGTTTGGGATGAGAGAACTATTGTGTGCTATTGCAACTTCCTATGATAAAATCAATGTGACACATGGTAAATTTGAATGTTCACTGCCTTACATCCCCAATATGTTTATCTTCTAACATACAATTTAGTTTCTGTCATACTTATCCTGACTGTAGGTAGTTTACATTAATCTTGCTATAGTACAAAAGGTTGTTTGCATGTCTCATATCTGATAAAACCAAGACTATGACACAGATAAAACCAAGACTATGACAAGAATGATGTTTGTGTTCTAAAGCTTAAGAAAATATGCATGTGACTTATTGGGATACTTATCCTGACTGCAGCTAAATTAAGTACTCCTACAAATGATGTTTGCATATTTCATGTCTGGTAAAGCCAAGACCATAACACATGCATAATAATTTTATTTTAACACTTAACAAAATACGCATAATTGTCTTACACTAGTCTGTTGTTCCTTAATATAGTCCAGTTAGCATCAACGTAACTGATGCAGAACATTTGCCCACTTGCACATGTAACACATCTGCTTCAATTAAGACAAAGTTTTACTTTTTCTCATTTTCCTTTCTATAGATCGTGTTAAGTTACTTCGTTTCAGCATTGAAATGGGAAATGATAGAATTTTTCTATAGATTCTATAGGATGTTACATTGATCATGAAAAATTATTTTCATTTCATGAATTAAAGAATTATGGGAGTATTTTTTTGTGAAAAGATTATTATTATGACTAATTTACTTGCATCATGTTGTAATATAATGTATATTTTCATTGATATCGTCATAAAAGTTACTCCCTCCGTCCCAAAAAACAAGTCACCCTAGTGGGTCCTGCCTCAATCACATGATCCATTTCCCCTTTGCGCTGTAGTGTTTATTGATGCTTTTGTAATTTTTTTCAGCTGCAAATGGCGCCAACTTTGTTTTATTTATTGGTTTGAGTGGTCTGTTTGATGCACTGTTGGCCTGCAGGTGCACATCAGCGTTATCATGGGGTGCATAACCCCAAGTGGCAGCACATATCCTAATGCCAAAAGGCAGCACTAAATAGGTCATTTTGCACTATTACTAATATCTGCAACAATCTCTAAAATGATTAGCTTTCTGGGACAGAGGGAGTATAATGGATTGATTGGACATATTCTTTGGTTATGACTGACATTTTTTGTAGCTGGTGGGAGTACTCCTTAATGGTATGACACTGACTTCAAGTTTCTAATTCTGCAGACTACTCGAGTGACCTCCGCTTGTATCTCAAATACTGCAAGGAAGTTATATTTACTGGTGTTACATTTTCAGATGAAGAGAAGCATCTAATAGAGATCTTTTGGGATATGTACAAAGCCAGAGAGGTATTGGACTTTGCTTGACAGCGTTATTATCTACTTCGTATTTTCCTTTTGCATGAGATGGGCAAAATATGATAGTATGTAACTTGAAATTTGTGTCAGTTATGGATGGATTGTTTTCCTTTATCAATTCTAGTGTCATTCTTTCGCCTTTTTGCTATGTGACTATGTAAAGTGTATTAATGAACAAGCAATGCAACACGTCAGCTAGTTTATATCATGGCAAACTAACTGTCATATAATTTCGTTTGAGGAACATGTTTACCAACACATATTGAGTTATTTGGGGTAGGGTCCCAATTAGGTTTTATTACGATGACATCATAACAACATTCTAGTTGAGTTGAGCATTCGCATCGCATCCCAATGTTGTGTTGCAGGATGAGAATCCAAGAGATAATGTAAAACCCAAGCATCAAGGTATTGAAGAAATGACGGTTACACATGGAGCGAAGAAGCGCTACCAAGATGGAACTTTTGTTGAAGCAAGTTGCTTTTCTGCATCTTCAGGGAACGATGCAATGCAAACGCTCAAGTCAGAGATGGAAGATCATGGATTTCATTATATGCCACCTAGGAAACCGAGGAAATCAGATGGTTATCTTCGTTATAGAAGGAGGAGGCTAGGTGGTGGTTTTATTTATGTCGCGCATGCTGATTATTATATGTTGCTACGTGCTTTTGCAAAGCTTGCAGAAGTTGATGTTCGTATCATGCATATCAGCGTGTTAAAACTTGAGAGGAGACTTGCAAGTATAGAGGAGCGAATTGAGAGAAGCTTGAACACCTTACAGAACTTCCCTACTGGAACAAAAGATGAATTAAGATCTGTAACTGACTGAAGTTTCTAATGGAGTCTACTCTGCTAACATGGTAAGTTTCTGCGGCAACTTTTTTTCTTTTTGAGAAATACAATTTTCTTGGAGTGTTTTGACCTCCTAGTACAGCCAATTCATGCATTTTCTATTTCCATTAATACCATGTGATTTTTGACCAGAACTGTTAAAGTTAGTATCTGGTTATCTAATTACGAACCTTTTCTATTATATGGTTAAATTAACGTGGTGCCGTTTCGATAGTCATGAAAATATGGTGGTCTTGTAGGTCCATGTTCTGTATGCATTTGTATAAGTGTCTTCAGTTTCTTGTGAGTTTTCAGTTTGTAAGCTGAAATAGGTATTTGTTTAAGTAATCTGCAATGCAGAATCCCTGGCTCTGTCTTTTTTGCTTCCGATGTGAATTATCTCAAGGCTGGGTATATTTTATTTCTTTATGCTTTGGTTTCTTGCCTTTCAATATGAAGCACGATAAGATTATGGAGAAAAAGGACTAGCCTCTCTTGCTACTTTTATCTACTGATACAAGTATATAGTACTCCCTCCGTCCACGAAAGAATGAAATCCTAGCTTTGTCATAAGTCAAACTATCATAAGTTTGATCAAATTTATATAGAAATGTAACAACATTTATGATATTAATTATGTATGATATGAAAATATATCTCAACGCGAATTTAATGATACTAATTTGGTAGCAGAACTTTTAATATATTTTAATATAAACTTGGTCAAAGTTACGATGGTTTGAGTTAGAACAAAGCCAGGATTTCATTCTTTTGTGGACGGAGGGAGTATCATATTATGCTTACCTGTATGAAGTATAGATGTTCATACATTACCTAAGAATTCGTGTGCCTTATTTGGGTATATCCAATATGCATTCTCTTAAACAAGCAACAAAATGTCTTCAAAGATCAAATGTATACTTCATCATTATATATTATGTGCCCTTGCATGAATTAAATAGCACAGAGACAACCTAACAGGCAAGCAACCATACAGGCTGTCTCTTCTGCTGTCTGTGTGTGATCTTCAAAGCACTTATAGACGGCAGCTGTTTAAACCATTGTACATGCCCTTGAGGACGTGGTGTGTGGGGATACTACATCACCACGAATGGATGTACTGTTCAAGTCACTTGACAGAAGCTCATGGACATATCAAAGAGAGCGATTGGTTTGCGGATAGAATGGCAGTGTTTGGGGTTTCTAGTGCTGGTTGCCACCGTTGTTGTTGTAAATGGTTAGCCAGAGTACTCATATGTGTAGTCAATATTGCTCATGATGACAGTTTAATCGAACAAGATTGATATATCAAAGCTGTTCATAGTGATGGCAGTTTCTGAGGAGCAGGAATCAGTTTAGCTTGGTTCCTAGCAGCAATTGTGTGAACTTGTCGGTTCTGTCCCACAGGTTGCAGGGTGTTAGCGCAATTTATTTGCTTCATTTTCGGTTGAAGCTTTAGCTGTTATATATATATATTTTTTTTGTGTGAAGTTTATGGAGTGTGTTTGTTGGCAAAGCCCACTGATAGTAATGTTAGATTCTAGATGTGGCATTGACCATTGAGATTGTGTTCAGGGAATTGTGCTTGCTTTAGTCTGATGATAGTAATAAGAAATGTAACGCTGAAGTGTTTTATCCCTTTTGCACTAGATGCTCTGAAGCTGGTCGTATCTGAGTGCAAGCCGAAAGCCAAGATTGTTGACCTTTGTGAGAAGTCTGACTCTTTCGTAAGAGACAATTCTGTGTCTTGGTTGTCTTCATGTGCTAGTTTCTTGCTAATTTGCACCCCTTACGTGGGCTTCTTTGTTGGGAGTAGGCAAAACTGGAAATGTCGACAAGAATGCGAAGTGGAAGACTGAAAGGGGCATTGCTTTCCCAACCTGTGTATCCATGACCGTGAACAACACTCTGTCACTTCTCGCCGCTTGCCAGGCAGTTCTGGAAGAAAATGATCCGGTTAAAATGTAACCATCTTGCTGTAAATATTTATATATTTGTGCTGTGCGCCTCCATTTTTTACTTCTGACAGAGGTATGGTGTCATGGGTGAGTCTTATGGGCTAGATCCATTAGTCTTATCCGTATGAGACTCCCCATATCCACGCTGCACGGCATCCTGCAGCCGCAATTGGCATTTGCACATGCAACAAGCTTCTTGAATGACTGGAAACAGTACTGCACTTTTGCTGATATCAGCGAGTAGTTGATCAGAGTCTTATCTGGAAGTTCGTGTGCATCCAGGAGCAACTTTTCAATATTTAAAACAGTAAACAGTATAGGTCTATAGTGAACAGGAGATTAAAAGTTTTATTAGACTGATATCAGATACTTTTTGTTGTTACCTCAAAGAGTTGTAGCCTTGCAGGTAAGGGATTCAGATGAACTAAGTGTCTAGATTGGCTTATGTATATGTCCTAGGGTTTTGCATTGGTTTCTCATCATCGTTGTGAGCGAGGTGAGCTATAAATAACTTTCACCACACAAATAAGATGAAACAACAAGGCACCGTTTTTCACGTGACATTGAGTTGTTTGTTGTGAAATTCCAAAGTTCTTTCACGTGACATTGAGTTGTTTGCTGTGAAATTCCAAAGTTCCGAACGGAGCCATTTACAACAAGACACGGGGCCGCTGGCCCGGACGCGGGGTCCACAAGGGGGCGCAGAGGGGTGGACTGGATGTGCGCTCGGGATGCGCACGCGCCCAGTAAGGATTGGGTGTAAAACAATGAACGTTGTGTTAACCTGGAAAGGAGCAATAGCAGCGCATTAGTATCACAGGCTGGCCTGAAAGCTGAAGGTTTGTTGAGGACTAATCTTTTCATCATCTATACCCGAAGCCTTTCCACTGCAAGACATGTACACTGCTGTGAGGAAAATGTTGACTTAACACCTCATGATCAGATGCTTGCAGTGCTGCTTCTAGTCCGGTGGCTTCCTGCCTTACTATGCACAGAAGACTTCATGTGAAAGGTTGCAAGTCACTGATCAATCACATGGGCTTATGCAATTATGCTACCACCATGCTGGACTCATTCTAATTCACCCAGCTTCTTCCGGCAGGTTTCTCAGCCTTCAGTGCGCCCACTCTTTCCCTCACCATCCGAGCCCGCTCCCACTGTCCGACACCAGCATACATATTGGAGAGTAGCACAAGGTGTCCAGCTGCTCGTTCTGGCTGCAGCTGAACTAATCTATCAGTCGCTTTGGCTGCGAGCTCAAGATTTCCCTCCCTTCTGCATCCACTCAGGATTGCACCCCATGTGCCCTCGTTTGGCTGGAATGGCATTTTTTCCACAAGCTCAAGTGCTTCGTTGGATTGTCTCCAGCGACAGAACATGTCAACCATGCATCCATAGTGCTGTATCTCTGGAGTTATCCCATAAACTCTTTCCATGCTCTCAAAGTACCACCGTCCATCATCAATCCTTCCCAAGTGACTGCACGCCTGCAGAACTGCGAGCAGCGTGGCACCGTCAGGATGCTCGTGCATTCTGTGGAACAAACCAAGTGCCTCCTGTGCACGACCATGCATTGCAAGACCTGAGATCATAGTTGTCCAAGAAACAGTGCTCCGCCTTGGCATCATCACAAATAAGCGGAGCGCATCCTCCATGGCGCCACACTTCACATACATATGGATGAGAGCATTGTCCAGTAGCACTGTCCTCCGCTGCCACCCTTCACGGTACACACGTGAATGCACCCACCGCCCAAGCTCCAGGTCACCCAGCTCAGCGCACGCCGTCAGCAAGGCAACCATGGTCACCGCGTCGTCCCTGACCCGCGCCTTCCTCATCCTCCAGAACAGCTCCACGGCCTGCGCTGCCCTCCCAGCATTCGCGCACCCACCGATCGCCGTCGTCCACGCCACCGCGTCCCTCCCGGGCATTTCGCCAAAGAACCCCAGCGCGGCGTCCAGCTTGCCGCACCGCACGTACGCGGCGAGCATGCAGTTCCACGCGGCCACCGTCCTGGCCGGCATTTCGTCGAACACCCTCCGGGCGTCCCCGAGCTGCCCGGCCCCCGCGTACACGTCCATGAGGCTGGTCACCACGTGCCCGCTGTCGCAGCACGGGGCCAGCACCCCGCCGGCGAGCGCGCGCGCGTGGAGCGCACGGCCGTGGGGGAGCGCCCTGGCGCCCGCGGCGGCGAGCGCCGCGAGGAGGGTGGAGAAGGAGAACGCGTTGGGCCGCAGCCCGTGGCGGGCCACGAGGCGGGAGAAGAGCGCGAGCAAGGCCGAGGGCGCGGCGCCCGACGCGGCGGCGGCGCGGAGGAGGAGGTTGGCGAGGGTCGGGGACGTGGGGCGGTGCGGCGAGGAGGCGGAGAGGAGGAAGAGGGACTCGGCGCGGGGCAGGTCGGCGGCGGCGAGGGAGAGGAGCTTGGCGAGGAGGAAGCGCTTGCGGGTGAAGCCGTTGAGGACGAGCTGCGCGTGGAGCTGGTCGAGGCCGCGGCGGGCGGCGGGTGGGGGCAGCGGCAGCGAGCGCGCGAGGCGGCTGAGGTGCTGCGCGATGAGGAAGAGGCGCTGCTGCAGCGCGCGGGAGTATGGGGTGTGCGGGGGCAAGTTGGGCGGGAGGAGGTGGAGTGCCCGGCGGCGAGCGGGATCGCTCGGCATCTCTCCCCGGCTGCTTCTGGCTCGGTGGAACTGGCCGCCGCCCCAATGCCCCCCATGATTAACAGAAACTGGAGAATAAGGCTATAATGGGGGGTTGAAGCCAAATCATCGCAAACGACATGTGCAATGAGCTATTATGCGTCTGGTTGATGTACTACTATCATATACTGGGATGGCCGTCTCTCATCGACGAAGGACGTAGATGCAAGTTGCAATTGCAACGTATGCTGTACTTGGAGAGAGTTGGCTGGTATATACCACTTTTTATGATATTGTAAATGTTTTAGCCAAGCTTTTTGCAATATGCACTGGAGAGAAGATCAAGACTTCCATTCTGTAGGTAGGTGATTGTTAGTTCAACTAATTTTACCTGATGTGACTATATGATGATCATGTATTCTTTTGAATGATGGTGATTGTTAGCAGTGTCGATGCATTTCTTTCATTAACCCAGTTGGACAACAGCACTACTAAAAAAAATGACCTCTAGGACTCCCAAAAAATAATTTCACCATTATCACCAACTAAACCAAGATCCTTGAGTCTTCTTTCCTGGTAGTACTCTAGGCCATCCAGTTCCTCCTCCCTTTGTCTAAAAATATCATCAATCTGCTGTAGTACTTTCTTTTCACCGGCCCTTACTCCAATTGCAATTTTAAGCCTTGGCTGCAAATTTTCGCTTTCCAATAGTTCTTCATCCTGGATATTCCACGCATGTTTCATGCAATTAATTAGGATATACAAAAGATGATGGAAAAGAATGGCAATATCTAGTCAATAGGCGGACCTGTTCTATTGTGGTATGATAGGCAGCAAGGGCAGATTTGCAGGCATCTCGGATGACCTGACATATTGATTCCTCATTGTCAGGACTCAATGGCAATTCAAGGTGGCCCCAAACTGAATTCCTGAAGAGAGCTTCCAAGATAAATGCATCTGTTCCACCAATGCACAGCAATCGCAGGTAAGGGAGCATTTGAGGGGGAAGGGGTTCATTGAGGATGACATCAAAATACGCAGTTTCCCCCAGTCCGTTTAACTCTGCAATGTCTAGCTTGTCTCCATAGAATGGATCAGATTCGGATATTTCCAGGGTCACAGTATATGAATCCCTTGATGAATTTGATTCCACAAACCCATAATCAAGTGCCAACTCAGCATTACTCTTGTCCAGGTCGTACTGAATATATATCTGTCAATGCAAAGCTCAGTTATGAATTGCACATTTGTAACTTATTCACTTGAAGCATCCATTGTTGTATATAAATGCTGAAAGCCACATAAACACTGCACCAAGTGCTGAAATAAGGAGCTTCATCTGTACCTGTTCTCCAGATTTAACATCCACTGGTGTCCGCAAAGAGAACATGGCCTCCCTACCAAAAAGACCCTTTCCTTTGATCTCCCAACTTGACCCTTCTGAGGTGATATTAGGACTGTGATTAACCTGATTTACCAAGCAAGCAAAACAATTATAAAGAGTGCTTTCCAATATTCAATTAAGGCACTCTCCAATGTGAAGTATTGAATCTTTGACAAGGTAACTTAAGTCACAGAAATTACAAGAACGCTCATAGCAACAATTAGTATCAATCGTAGCCTGTTGGATTAGAACTTAGAAAATGCCAACATCTATTGCATTTTGAGAACTTACCAAATCAGCAAATGGTATGAGAGCAAGCTTATCTCCACGGAGCTCTGGAAACACCCTTGACCGGAGAATTCCAAATGCCCATAGGAAATCATCAAATGTTATGCCACCGGGGAAGAGGTCCTTATTTGTGCTTATGATCTCAGCTTCAACACTATCAAACTCGCTTTGCACATACTCTTTCACACCCGCTGTTGTGCTCACTAACTGAGTTCCTGCAAGTGACAGAACAGAAGTAGCATAAAAGTTACTTCTATGGAAGCAACACATCCATTCATCTATCCAGGAAAATATTAGCATGAACAGCTTTTGCATTGTATACACTGACCTTGTATCTCTAGGAGCTCTTCTTCAGACCTGCACTGGAGCCACGAAGCGCCACTCAAAAACATCAGAAAGAAGCACTTGGCCAAACACACATGACATGGATCGATTGGCGGGCGCCAGCTCACTCACCAGAAGATGGTGGAGTCGGTCTGGCGCGGGAGGATCGCCAGGTACGGCGCCCACGGCGAGCCCGGGCCGCGCGCCACCTCACGGAGCAGCAGCAGCGCGACGGCGACCCACGGGCGGAGGCCCCCGCCGCCGCACGCGCGGCCGATGTCGGAGGCCGCGACGGCGTCGGCGTCCATCCAGAGCTTCTTGGGCACCTCCGCGACGACCTCCCCGCGCGGCAGGTCCCGCGCCGCCACGAGGCCGAGGCCCTCCGGCACGGCGGCCGGGAAGGCCTTCCCTCCCTCGCCCGCTCCTCCTTGGGAGGCGAGCCACCGCCGGAAGTCCTCCAGCGCGGACGCTGTCGTCGCGGTTGCGCTGGCTGCGGCCGCGCGGGGGATGAGCAGGCGGCGGCGGCGGGGCCTCGACGGCAGGCGGAGGCGAGGAGGCGTTGGGAGATGCTGCAGGGGTAGGAGGTGGTGGTGGAGCGTGGCCATGGCGCGCAGCAAGGATGGCGGGGGCGATATCCCCGCGTTGCGAGCAAGAGGGGAT
This sequence comes from Paspalum notatum, assembly GCA_022530915.1. NCBI lineage: Eukaryota > Viridiplantae > Streptophyta > Magnoliopsida > Poales > Poaceae > Paspalum > Paspalum notatum. The sequence goes on from CM039685.1 coordinate 37,489,581, forward strand.
AAGTGGGAATGGCGGGAGTGGATAGCCGCCGCACACGCAAATCCCGCTGCAGCAACTTCTTCTGACAGAGTGATTTTTTTTATCAGAGTGGACTACTCAACGACATTAGACATTTTTAGATGATTAGGGACTTGATCACGATTATTTGAGCCAAAGTCCTGAAAAGCCGAGAGATGTTGCCATCTAGCGTGAGCAACGCACTCAAAACGAAGAAAGCACACGGTTTATTAGCTCAGATAAGATCTCATACCAGCTGTCATAAGTTAATTACAGCAAGCACATTTTCATTGGCAACATCTTTGGGACAGCACGCCAAATTTGTCAATAGCAAACACAAAATACACTTGTCCAACGATTATTGAGGCCAGCATAGAGGAAGAGGAGTTTGCGATTGCTATCAGATGGCCTGATGAGGTAGGTCTCCAGGTATCCCAACCCGAAACACACTTGCTGATCAGTTCTTCCTTCCTTCACAGAGGATGAAGTGATACCCATGCCTGCACAAGAAAAAGAATGCACCATAGTAAGTACCAGATACTAAAAGATGAGGCAAGATCAAGAGTCCTCAGGAACATGAAACTTTGAAGAACACCAGTGTTTTCCTTATTCATGGAGTAGCAGCATAAACACAAGTGCCTAGTTGCTAAATCTGGAAGAAAACACAGTGGCAAAGGCTGAAAGGCATACGTGGACTTGAATGGTGCGCTAACAGCTCCCACAGGTGTGCTGAATGCAACCTCCTGGAAAGGGCCAGCCATCTTGCCACGCGGAAACCAGCCAAGGTCTCCACCTTTCTTCCCTGATGGGCACTCAGAATACTCCTGGGCTATCTGCAGCATGGAAACAAAAATCCGTGACATGTTATAACCTGTAATCTTGGTGCCTATTGGTATTGAACTTACGAGAAGCTTTCCAGGCAAAATTCAGATTGTACATGGCAGACCGTTAAGCTGATATTTATGTCCGGTAACACATATGAGGTCAATTTAGCAGTTACAACTTAAAACCATGCCCAACCAAAAATTCTACCCAACAATTTAAAAGTTCAACTTCCATACAAGGAGCATTCACCACTAGTGACTATTTTTCAGGTGTTTTGGCTCTGAGACCCTACCACCAGTATTCTGTTTTATAGGGGTTTGGGGTTCCCAAGGTAAAGCCGAGTAAACTGCAATTAGTGTTTGCACAAAAACCCATAGTAAAGCAGATAGCTGGCATACCTCCACAGAACATCTGTTTTATAGGGGCTTTGCATTACTAAGGCTTGTTTGGTACACCTCCAGGTTCCAGTTCCAGCATGGAGTTGAAGTTTGCAACATAAATTTGAATATTTTAAAAATAATTTTAATCTATACTAGAATAAAATGATTTGTCCACATGTCTTCTAAAAGGTCATGACTCCAGCTCCACGATTTTCTGGAGCTCCTAATTACCTGCTCCACCAACTCAATAACATTTCCTAGAGCTGGAGAAGTCCCAAACAGGCCCTAAATTTGCATTTTTCTAGCATCTAAGCACACCTTATTTGAATTTAAAACCAATCGTCTATATCAGTATTCATCAGACCTTGCCTTGCTCCTTCCCAGGTTAGACAGTAATACTCAGTGACCCAGATTAAAAATTCTTGAGACAATGCCACAACCAGACTTTTTGGCCTTGCCAACTACAATAAAAATTATCCAAACCCTTTTCTCAACATATCTACTTGCATCATAAATAACTATCCAGATACATCATCTATTCATCTGTACTTGCCATGAGACAAAGGCCTTATGGCAGTCAGGGCCTTATAAAAGTGCAACCAACCACAGAAAATGGTAAGCACAAGAAAACAGTTATGTGAAGTGTGAACCATAAACCATACCCATTGCTAAGGAAAAGGTCCAAAACTTAATATAAATATCCTTATATCCCTACACATTTAGTCCCCTCAGTATATAAACATTTGAAATTACAGCCAGAGAATTTTGCTAAAATTTCAAAATAATAAACCTTTGAAATTTCATCACCGCCTGTTTGGATTCCTGGAGATGCATTGAATTGGAATTCATTTCCTGTACATGGGTATTTGGGTGGGCAAAGAATTAGAAATCTGGATTCTACGACTTTTCATGGCTCAAATTTGTAGCCTAACTTCAATTCTGACGGAAAAAATGTGAAACCGATTCCATCTCTTGTCTCTCTCCCAAGTCCCGACTCTGACGGGTGTCGCCCCTTGAATCCTCGGTTTATATCTCGCTCGCCGCCATGGGACTATGGGAGAGTAACTATTGTTTCACACTGCTGCCACCTCCACTTCTCACTGGATCCAGACACTGGCTCTCAGCGTCAACGCCGGCTGACCCTTGCTGTTCGTCCATTCTCTACGGGCACCACCGTATCGCTGACTCCTCGGTTACATCCATGGGTCACCCAGTGTTGCAATCGGCTCAGAGGATGGCAGTGAGCTCCCATCTGCCAACATTGACGACGGGGAGTTCATCATTGATCCATAACAACAACAACAACAACATAGCCTTTTAATCCCAAGAAAGTTGGGGTTCATCGTTGATGAATGTTGAAAATGGATTGGGTCGGGACTCTACTCACGGGCAGGTAAGGATTGACATTAGGAGTGGACATGGGCAAGGGTGTGTGTTGGTTCTAGCGGCTAGCGTCCTGCGCACACGTCCTGCTCGACAAATTGCCAAGCTGGGTGCAAAGTACAATTGATTCTTGGAAAAAATTTTATGTTTACCCAAACAAAAAATAAATAAATTGAATCACATTCTAGGCAATTCAATTCTTATTGAATCTTATTCTTAGAACATAATTCTTGGTATGGAATTCAATTCTAGAGATCTAAACGAGCTGTCAGTATAAGGCCCCCTTTGGCAGGGCTCCTGGAGCAGCTCCAGCTTCGGCTCTTCATGGATCCCTACCAAACGGTTCTCCAAAAACGGCTTCACCCGAGCAAGGTTCGAAAAAGCGTGATTAGGCGCGATTAGGTGCTAGACGGAGGGTCAGCGCCTCGCTTTCCCACTAAGCGTGCAATTAAGCGCTGGCCAGGCTTAATCGTGCCCCATCTGGCATGCATAATGGGGAGAGGAAGGAGAGGAAGAGGAGGGGCACCTCCGTCATCGATCCAGCGGGCAGGAAGGCAGCAGAACGGCGGGAGAGAGACAGAGTGGCTTCGGGAGAGAGGCGGAGAGCACTCAGGGGCGGAGTGGCGGTGAGAGGGAGGCGGAGAGGCTTCAGGGAAGAGAGAGGCAGAGAGCGTGCTGGGGCGGAGCGGGAAGAAAGGAGAGCGCGCTGGGGTGGAGCGGGAAGAGAGAAGGAGAGCACGCTGGGTGGAGCGGCGGCGGCGGCGGCGGCGTTGTTTGCGGAGGGGAAGAGAGAAGGGCAGGCACATCCAGGTCACGGGAGGGAGAGGAATATTGGGCTTATGTGTAGGTGGGCTTAGTGGGCCGCAGAGGCATGAGGAGAGGGTTAGGGGCTGCTACAAGCCTACATAGCAGTCCAATATCATGCATTTACTGCTGTAAGACCACAGAAAAACCTTGTTTTTGCTGCATAATTATATTTTTTATGATATTAGCAAAAACGCTTAATCACGCTTAATTGCGCTTAAGCTTTGTGCACCTACCGAGCGCACGCCTAGCGCCTACCGCTTTCTAGAACCTTGCACCCGAGGAGCCGTTGAGGAGCCGGAACCATTTTCCTATTGCGAGCCGAAGCCCAAAAAACTGGCTTCTTCCAGCTCATCTACCCTCCTTCGGTTGAACTAAACGAAATTACGAAACTTGCCACCGCTGTCTCCCCCGCTCTCCCGATTTGTCCCGGCTAGCATTGGATGAACCACCTCCGGCGGTCGTGCTCCGGTGGGCGCTGTCCAGCTGGCCGGAGGTCCGTGATAGGCGGATCCGGAGGCTCACCGACCATGGGCACCGCGCCGGGAGCAGAGGCCGCGTCAGCGCGGCGAATCGAGTCGGCAGCCGCCCAGGCCGGCGGCCACGGCGCCACGCTGGGGGTCGTCCACGCCCCTGCGCTTGCAGCCGCCTAGGCCGGCGAGCATGGCGCCGCGCTGGCAGCCGCTGAGCCCCGCGCTGTGGCGTTGCTGCACTGAGCTCCGCGCCGGCTACTGCCGCGCTGGCTGCCACGTTGGTCGGCGGGCGGTTGGGGCACCGCCGTGCTAGCGTGGGCGCGAGCAGGCCAGCGGGCTGCTGGGGCGCTAGGACGCTGCCGCGCTGGAGTGGGCATGCGTCACCGGCGGGCCGCACTGCTGCCGTGCTCAAGCGGCGGCTAGAGGTTGAAGCTTGTTTTCTTTTTGAAAATGTCCTTTAGAAACTTTGCAATTTTTATGTTAAGTTTTGTATCTTGTAATGCTATAAAAAACCACCTCAGATGTAGTATTTTATAAAATGTGATGTATTTGTCCATAATATATACTAGAATATATTCTTCCGAAAAAACAAAGTATATTTTCCTCCTTCAACTATTCTTAAAATAATAGAAGGAGCCGTTTTACAAAACGATTTGCAAAAGGGCTCGGGCTCCTCTAGAGAAGCCAAGGAGCCAGTGGAGCTAGAGCCAAAGCCGTTTCTAGAAGAGCCGAAGCCCTGCCAAAGTGGGCTATGTGCAACGCTCCTTGCTATCCTTCTATTTTGAGCAAACCTAACTAATTTGATAATTTCAAGCTAAGTTGAATAGCCAAGTGTTCATCCATTGGATCCTTACCTTAGCAAATTCAGCAGGGGGGACCTTGTCCCCATTGTCCAACCATCCATCCTGCAGCTTCTTATAAGCATCATTTATCTTGCTCTGTTTCTCACACAGTACATGCCTAGCTGCAGACGCAAGATAAAAACACATAGCATTCTAATTTCAATTAGCATTCTAATTTTACGTGCAACTTGCAAAACTGTCTTAACCAAAGCATTCTTAGAAAAATCAAAACATAAATAGAACTAATAGTAAGACTAATTACAACTAAAATTCAACATATATATCATAAAATAAAATGAGAGGACCAAAATCAGTCAAGGACAACCCATCCAATCAAGATCTGATAAACCCCACATCCGCGAGGCCTCACGCGAAATATACAATCAGGGAGGACACGCGGTACCTTTGACGTACGTGCAGGTGCCGAGTCCATCTGCAGACTTGCCACCCTTGCCCTTGCCCCCTTTGCTGCCAGCGTCATCGCCGCCTGAGGAGCTAGCAGCCTGCTTACCCTTTCCCTTGCCGTCCTTCCCCTTGGCATCCTTTGATTTCGAATCCTTCCCCATAGATGGCAGTGAAGTGGATCAGATTGGAGACGCAGAAAATCCAACTCCTATCAAAGCACAAGTACTCGCTCAGCTCAGAGACGATGACGACGCGAGGACGATGAGTCGATGAAGATATTTGAACGGGTCGGCCTTGTTGGGAAAAAAACATCTATCTACACTATAAAGTACGAATTTTCGCAATACCATTTCTCACCCAATAAAAACATATTTACCCCTCACATTGGCCCCACTTGATAAGTTGGAAAGGGTTGGAAAAGGCCTAAAACTGATACTACCCTTTTGTCCTTTATTTTCTCACCTTGTTTTATACCCATACCAGTCCGTTTTGCCCCTTGCTCAACCACTGTAAAAGTAAGATTTTCCTCCTCAAATTGAAAAACTTAATATATAACTTTCAAGAACACTTTGGTTTGCCCATCCTGACTTGGTTTCTAGGCGGTTTTGACCATGGTGCACCACCTCACACATCCACCATGGCGAGGAGAGTGGCTAGTGTGAAGCCTAGCTTGGCGAAGCCCTCTCTTTGGTATGTCATTCTTAGTCCCTTTTCCCCTCTCATTTCTCTTTTTCATATCTAGTGAGATGATAATGGATGATGGCTAAAGAAGAGAAGATGCTCCAAGTGAGGTATCGTGGAGAGCAAAAAATGAACATTGGTCAAACATTAAATTCAGACAAGCGAATAGAAGGTCAGGTGGTAGCGCTAGTGCCCATCCTATCACGACATTCATACTACCCAAAAGCTAGACCAGATCCAAATACAAATAGCAAAATAACCTAAGTTAGGGTTTAGGCGTTCAATTTCGCAAAGGGAAGAGATGAGAAGGGGTGAAACCTGGTGAGTGGCTGAGTGTTTGTCGCTGCTGAAGGCCGATCCGGGCACCAGGTGCAAAGGGCAGCGGCCGCCATCGCCATGGTAGAGAAAGAAAGCCGGCGTAAGATTAAGCAGATAAAAAACAAGAAGAGAGTGAGAGGAATACAAAGAGGGCGCTGGTCCTCACCGGGTCACCGCGGGGTAGGCCGCCGGCGCCGAAAGGGCGACGGCGCTCGCAGCCCGTTCGCGCGGAGGAGCCGCGGGCGTCGCGGAGAGGGGCGGCTCGTACAGAGGAGAGTCGGAGTCGGAGACGAGAGGTCGGGCGCGGCTCAGCTCATACGCAGGCGACAATTTACGGATGCATCGCCGAAGGAGTTCCGTTACCTAGTCGTGGACCGATTTTACTATTGGGCCGACGCGATAGAATAACGTTTGTGGGATTTCTGATTCTACAAACAAAATGAATTGTTCCGCGAACAAAATAAATTGTTCTATTGGCAACGTTGGTTGTTTACATAGGAATAAAATGTTATATATGAAAGTGAACTATTATACGTGAAATATGAATTGGTTTATACACATAATAAATTGTTCTGTGTACAATATCAATTGTACTATGTGTATAATGAATTGTCCTACGTGCAGGATTGGGATATATCCCTTCTTATCCCTATCCCAATCTATAAAACATTCACATTGATTTCACTAACCAAACATGCACAAAACCTATCCCACCCCCTCTTATCCATATCCCAACCTCCATTTCCCTATATGTGCACAATAAATTATTTTATATGCAATATAAATTGTTCTAGGTGCTCTATATGCAATATCGATTGTTCTATGTGCATAATAAATTGTCTCTATGTGCATAACAAATTGTTTTACATACAATATGAATTGTTCTACGCAATTAAAAATTGTTCTTTATGCAATATTAATTATTCTATGCGCACAATGAATTATTTTATGTGCAGTAACAATTGCTTGACATACCTAATAAAAAATATGTGTAATATGAATCATTCTGGATGCACAATAAAATGTCACACATGCAATATAAATTATTTTGCACAGAATCATGTATAATAAATTGTCCTACGCACGAGGAAACTATTCTATGTGAAAATTAATTTGTTTTGTACACATAATAAAAAAATCATACTAGGTGAACTATTCATTAATGTATAAGATATATACACTAAAACAAATATAGAATATTTGTTATAAAACCATAGAACACAAATGTGTATACTTGAACAAATTATATTGGTATAAATTATACTAGCATATAGACAATTATTTATAAAGTTAGAACAAATTATATGTACGCAAGGACAAAAGTCTATAATAAGATAAAAATCAAATATAAAATAAAAAATAAAAAAATGAAAGAAAGGGGCTTAGAAAAAACTGCACTAGTTCATAAAACAAATATATGACACAATACAAAACACAGAACATGACAACAACAAGAAGAAGAAGAACACAAGTAACCATCTTTTTAGGCCAATGTACACTTGCTTGGGCTTAATTGAGTAGTGAGCTTTGTATGTTACATCTGTACCCGCACCCATCTATCCCATGGGATAATATGTTACCCATAAACATATCCATGAGGGAGAAAGTCGTCCTAAAATGGGATCCGACTTTTGAGTACCCATTGTGCCATCTCTAATTTTATTTTAGGACACAAAGAGTATAAACAAAAGAATTTTAAAGTAAAATAAATAAAGAATACAAACTATATAAATCCAAGAACAAAAAACTATATTCCTAAGAATAAAAAATATATGAATTTTGAAACTCCAGGGGAGCAGGAACCTAGGAAGAACAAAACGAGAAAGCTAAGATGCAGAAACTCCTTCATGAACCGAAATTAGTAGCCCATACAGAAAAGGGCTGAACACTTCAAATCCTTTGGCAAAGGTTTGGTGAGCGGTCACTGCGGTGACATATAGTTTTTCGTAATATAGATATAAAACTAAAGAAGAAGTAAAAAAAAAAAGCAACGAAAAAGTAAGAGGAAGAGATACAAAATGAAAGGAGAAAGAACAATTTGGAACAATACACTGCAAGGGCTAAAAATTGTACCATAGAATTTTTTTAAATATATTAAGGTCTAGTTGAAAATCATGTAAAGGTTAAATTTTAAAAATATTACTTAAATAATAAAACCAAATAAATACAATGATAAGATGTATGGGTATAGATAGTCTAATATAGCAGAGAAGAATATAAAACAAGAATAAAGAAACAAATCACGAAACAAAATAAAACACAATAATAGAGAAAAGAAAACCAAAGGAAAAACAGACACAAGAAGCGAACGGACGGAAGAAGCGAAAAGGAAAGAAACGGGGGCACCGAGCCGTAGCTCGGATGGCTGAATCTTAAGCTGTAGAGCGGCCGGTCGTGGGTTCGAGCACCATCATTTTCCATCTGAGGTTTATTTCCTGAATAATATCTGTAGTCTTTTACGCGTGGAACCACAAAGGGAATGCGATGTACCCGTTGTCTACGGAGCAATATCTGTAGTCTTTCACGCGTGGAACCACAAAGGGAATGCGATGTACCCGTCATCTACGGAGCCAGCAATAATGGTTCCGGTGATCTCATCAAAGACGCGATCTGAGTGTAGTTGTAGATTTGTTTAAGTGCATGTGGTGTGAGTGTGTGTAGTGGTGTGAGTAATGTACTTGAACAGATACTACAGCTATACCTAGATGAGAGGCATAAAAAAAAGAAAAAAATGGAAGAAATTAAAAAAAAAGCACGAAACAGCTACGGAAAAACAGCAAAATCTCTTAAATGGGCTGAAACGGGCCCGGCCCTGAACCATCGCGCAGACTCATTCGGCGACGGGACGTGCAGTTTTTGCGCGGAAAAAAGTCCATCACGAGTCTTTCAACTTGCAGCAAAATCCAGGTTTCGTCCTCAAACCGAAAACCAGAAATAGTGAGTCTTTGAACTTGTAAAATTGGACATAGAAGGTCCTCAAGCAAAACCGACCATGGTTTTATCCATGTGGCGATCCTAGGTGCCACCTGTGTGGTGGGACCCACCTGTCAGTCTCACATTCTCCTCTTCTACCCTACTCTCACATGGGCAGAGGCCGTTGGCGCCCAGCCGCACCTCATGCGCCATGGTGCCGGGACACACCGCCGCGTCGCTGCCGTCGACGCCGCCATGACAACACGCGCAGGGGGCGCTAAGGCCGCCGCCGCGAGCAGGTGTCGGGGCCACGCCGCCGCGTCGCTGCCGCCGAGGCCGCCTCAATCACGCGCTCGCGGGCACCGAGGCCGCCGCCGCGAGCGGGTCCTGGGGTCGCACCACCGAGGCCGACGCCGTGAGCAGGTGTCGGACCGCGCGCGTCGCGCCGGTGCCGTCGAGCGAGTGCCCGGCCGCGCCGCCGCCGCTGAGCTGGCTCTCGGGCGGGCGTCGAGGCCTCCGCGACTGAGACCACAGGCGGGCGCCGCCATTGCCACGATGTGGAGAGGATCCAAGAGAGAAAAGTCGAAGGGAAAAATCGTCGGTGAGGAGATGGCGTCCTCCTGCTGCCGCCGCCACTCTTCGCGGAGGAGGGCGACCACGCGCGAGGGCCGGTGCAGCGAGCGTGGGGCGATTCCGGGCGCACAGACGGCGGTCCAAGGACGGCTGCCTCCACGCGGTCCACGGTGGAGGCCATCCTGTGCTGCGCGCGAGCTGTCGCCGCAGATCCACGATGCGACGACGCTTACTCCGACCTCATCTCCGTTCCCCTCCCGCGGACGCGATGGCCGTCACCTCTCCCGAGGTCGAGGATGGCCGCCGACGATGTCGAGTTCGAGGACGGACACGCTCCACCAATGCCATGCGCCCACAATGCTGCGCTCCGTTAACCTGACATGTGCGCCCACGCGCCCACGATGCTGCGCTCCGTTAACCTGACATGTGCGCCCTGACACGTGGAATAATATGTGGCCGGGTGTACAGCCATGTCGGCTCCACGTAGGCAAAAACCAGGCCCGGTTTGGCACAAGGACCTTCGTGACCGGTTTCACGAGTTTAAGGACCCGCCATTCCTGGTTTTCGACTTCAAGGATTAAACTTCCCTACTTTCATGGCCTTAACAGCGAGACTGATCATAACTAGTGACTGCTCAATGGACCCCGCACTTGATTTGACAACCTCTTCTCCTGTATCTGTCTCCTCTCTCATCCTATGGCTGTTAGGCTGTCTCCAACCGTTCTCACATCTTCATCCCTCGTTTCAAACTCCACTGTATTGTCCAAACAATGCTAAATCCTTCAAAATGGGGCCACGATTGCATTCGGCCTTACCAGCACTTGTTCCTATTTCTCCATCCGCCCCTCCCGTGAGTTTCGCCTTTTCTCCCTCCTGCTTCCCCCTCCCTATACTGCTTTTGTGCTCCATCGCTTGTGTTATTAAGAAAATTGCTCCAATGAGAACATCCAACATACAAATATAGAAAAAATTACATTATAGCGCTCTTGGAAAACACTGCATGCATATCTGCCTTCTAAGAACCTTAAACTCATTTCCTTGGGTTCATGGTATGTGAAAAAAAAAAAAAGCTCTGTCCAGGCCAAGCACAAGCATTATATTGCTCATTTTTTACAGTATACCAGGTAACAGCTTGGCCGTCCAGATTGTAGAACATAGCTCAACTAATTTTCCACAAACCAAGTTAACAATTCTTACTATATTTTGGAAACCTTCCCCTTTTCAATGTTCTGGAAACGAAACATCACACAGGACAAGTAGAAAGTCACGGCGTTTGCATATGACAGATAAATGTCATGTCAGATGCCCAAGATTGTAGGTCGTTTAATATGCATATTTTTTCCGAAAACAAAATGATGAATAAATGAAAATACCATACCATGCCCCAGTAACCAGGATTATAGACCCCAACACCACTGGATGGGCAAGGATTACAGTACCAGGTAACAGCTTGTTGGCCGTCCAGATTCTAGAACATAGCTCAACTAATTTTCCAACCAAGTTAACAATTCTTAACTATATTTTTTAGTAGCATGAATGCAAGGAAACAAAAGAGAGAAAAATGCTTAGTAATTCCCTATTACCTCCGGACGTTTTTAATGTCATTCAGGACTAAAAGTGCTAGTTCATTTTGGAAATTCTTGTCCGAACGACAAACAAATCTGACCAGATGGAGCAATAGGCAATAACAGCGTGATTCATTTGATATAGAGTTTATAAAAACTGTGAAGGTGTCAAGAATTTTGTGCTCTCAAAAATGAAGTGAACAATATCCATAGCTTTGATTCTAAACATATTATGGTAGATAACAGTTAATGTAACATTATAGAAATCTCAACACATGCAGATTAATTATCCAATAACAAAAGCCCAAGATGAGGCAGAAACAAAAGATGATATAAGAATAAAGGAGGAATCACCGACTGCTGACAATTTAGCAATTGCATTGACAAAACAATAAGCAGACAACAAACTGAAGGCTCGGAAAAGCAACTAGAAGGGAGGGGGTTGAATAGGAGCCTCTCCAAATTCAACCCACCAACCTTTCTTCTTGCGCCGTGCAGGTTCACATAGCAATAGTCCTGCTACTGAGCCTAGGATACGTCAAGAAACACAATGGAAAGAACTTGAATCGATGATCAACACAAAGATCGCAAAACGAGCGAGATGACGACTCTTGCACACAGCATCCACTAGCCACTCTACAAACCTAAGTGTGCCTCACCTAGACTCAGCAAGTAATAGTATGGGCATGCTGTAGAAAACCAAGTAACAAGGCGCACCAAGGACAAAACACCAAAAGAAGAGGCAAGGCACCTAGGCAACACCGGGTACTAGCTTCTTCGGCTGAAGCGACACACCTTCGACGTCTCGACCCCTTCGCCTTCGCTGACATGCATCGGTTTGAGAGGCTCACTGACACCTTCGGCATCCCGACTCTGCATCCACCGATACTCTTCAGCTCGAGCGACACGCCAATACCTTCGGCATCCTGACCCCTTAGCCTTCGCCGACACGCTTCGGTTTGAGTGACTCACCGACACCTTCGGCATACCGACCTCACCTCCGTCGACACGCTACACCTTCGGTGGGCTCTTTTCTATATCCCCTTTTTTCCATAGGGTTTTTTGGTTAAGTTTTTGTGAGACGTACGCCCGGGTGCAGGAGTGAGGGTACTCCTCACTACCAAAGCCACAGTAGGAGCTAGGACTTTTCCATGTTTTAGTTGCTTCGCCATGTTGTACCAACCAAGCCAAAGCAGTTGTGAGGCTATCGGGAAATAGGTCTAGCAACGACTTATCCGTAAGAATCAGGGACCTATTTGTAATACCTAGAAAGGCTAATGGAATATGTAAAAACAACCACCTTCCCTCACTGTATAAGCAACACTAGGGCTGGGGGAAGGGGAGGAGGGCCATTTTGGACACATACTAATAAATTAATCTAGTAGTGGCCTACGACCCATTACAATTTAAAATGGAGAGAGTACCCTTTTACTTTGAGCAAACCAACTAATTTGATAATTTCTAGCTGAGTTGAATAGCCAATTGTCCATGCTCATCCATCGAATCTTTACCTTTGCAAACTCAACCAGGGGACCTTATATCCATTGTTCAACCATCCATCCTGAAACTTCTTATAATCATAATTGATCTTGCCATGCTTCTCACACAATACATGCGTAGCTACATAAGAAGACAAATACAGCAATCAACATTCTTCTTTTACATTGCAACCTGCAGAAACTGTCCTAACCGAAGCATCTTACAAAATCAAAGCATAAATAGAACTAATAGCAAGATTAATTGCAACTAAAATTTAACATATATATACCATAAAAATGAGAGCATCAAAATCAGTTATGGACGACCCAACCAATCAAAACCTGAAGAGACCTCACATCCATCGCGAGACGTCACCCCTAATATCGCGAACTCTAATACTAATCATCACCGAAATATACAATCAAAGAGGACACGCAGTAGCTTGGACTGTAGGTGCCGAGTCCATCTGCAAACTTGCCTCCCTTGTCCTTGCCCATCTTGTCGCTGACATCACCGCCGCCTGAGGAGCCAACGGCCTATTTACCCTTACCAAGTCAAGACTGGCCCAACTCATAGACAACGATGATGACGCGAGGACGATGAAGATATTTGGACGAGACGGGACTTGTTGGACAATAGGCCCTACCGGCCCAAAACAATGGGTTGATTCGTAAAGTTGTACAAGTTGGGCTAAATTTGATCAGTTGGCCTCGTAATATAAACTAGGAGAAAATCCATTTTGTCCCCTTCCTCAACTAATGCGAAAGTAGGATTTGCCTCCTCAAACTGAAAAACTTGGTATAGAACTTTCCAAAACTCACTTTGGTTTGGCTATCCTAAATTGGTTTCTAGCGCACAGCCAACTAGAACTGCTATCGGAGAAAAGACGATATGGTTGTTGTAAGAATGGAATGCATGCAAAATAGTAGTCGGACGGCCGGGCCACGCAACAACCATAGCTCGCCGGCCCAACGGGTCTTTTAACTATACTGGGGTCACCTCACACAATCACATCCACCATGGCAAGGAGAATGACCACCATATGTCATTCTTAGTTCCTTTCTTTTCCCTTTCTTTTTCTTTCTCATATCTAATGAGGAGCCCTATGCTCTAGTGGTGAGGAACCATGTCAAATCCAGAACGCAGATGGTGGCACAAATTTTGAGGTCAAGTATGTGCATGAGGAGGTGGTGTAGAAGGTGGGTCATAAGCATCAGTCGACCATTCACCTTTGAGGAATATGAACTTTGCGTTGCCTGCTCTTTGATCATGCACAAGCTAATAAAGCATATAGCACCAACTGCTTCATTTTCCAGCAATGTTTGTTCCACCCTGATGACTAAGCGTGAGAGGAAGCCTAGAGAAGGGTGGTTGCACGGAATTAGGCACCTGTAGAGCAGCTTTCTGAGGTAAGTAGGGATGCAACCAGATTGGATACAGACGGATATATGTGGATTCGAATACATATAATTATTTTTTCTAAATGGATTAGCAGTCGAGGTGGCATTGGGGTTTAAAGCGAATTCGGATATGGATAGCGTCAAAATACTCTAGATATTGATATACATCCCATCACCACACTAATACCCACCTTTGAATCTCCGGATACGTATCGAATATTAATTATTCAGGCTTGGATATCTAGCATCCCATGCCATGCTGATTAATGTCTGGCAGGGCGGGAACAACACTAGGAGGCAGGCCACCTGAGGACCATGGGATGTGAGCCGAGCTTGACGCATGTGCGTCCGGGGGTAGCACCCATGCCGCAGAGAGGGCTGGCCTAGCGGCGACGGAGGGACTAGCCCGCTCGCGTGACACGACGAGGGGAAGCAGCCCGTGAAGGCGACGATGGAGGCGACCTAGAAGGGGCTAGAGTAGCCGAAGCGGTCGAGGAGGCAGGAGGCTCAGTTGGGGCAGGGGCGGGCCTAGGGGTGATCATGGGTAATCAAGTGAATACCCATGATCCCCATAAATACAATGTATACATGTATTTTGTAAGGGTAAAATTATTGTATCATTTGAAATTTTGAATCTTTGTTGTATATTTGAATACCCAATGTCTGAATCCTAGGCCCGGCCTCTGAGTTGGGGTGTAACACCCTGAAATTTTGACCCTAAAATTTTCTTTCTAATCCCCCTCTTTATATTTCAATATTGATTTTCAGAATCTTGTTTGTTGCCGAGTGTCAGATGTAAGCTCAATGGGAATCACCCGCTATTATAAAATCTTGACCTCAAAATATCTCTCAAACACCTCCCACAAAACATTTACAAAAGTCCTTCCAAAATTCATTTCCAAGAAGCAAAATCAGAAAAGAAAAGGAACAAACATCCCATCCCTTCCTTGACCCACCACCGCAGCCGAACCCCACTACTTCTCTCCCTGTGCGGCCCGCGCCACCCACTAGCCTACCTTGCCCTCTCCTTTCCCCTCTGCTAGGCCTCCTTTGCCCCTCAACTTCTTCTTCCCACAACGGCCCACCAACCGCCATTGCGCCTTCCTCTCTCTGCCACCTGGGCCCACGCCGCCCTACCGCTGACAGGTGGGTCCCCGTTGTCAGCATTTCCCACCTTTTATTCTTCCCTCCGCCAGCAGTCCATAGGGCATGTGTCACGCACACTAACGTCTTCTCTCCGCCGCACTGACGCCAGACCGACAGCTACTCCCCGGCCCCACTGCTTCACTGTGCATCTCCACGCCACCTGGCTCTCCCACCTTCTCACCATCTGTCGCCACCACATAGCCTCTCCTCTGATGGGCAAATGTCAGTCGCTGCATCGTGATTTTCCCCTTTTCCTCCTCCATCATTGCCCATAAATAGTCGTGTCGGTCACTGCTTCCCTCTATACCGAGCACACCACCATGAACAGCCCCCAACTACGCTGCCACCACGCTGCCGCTTGAGCTTGTCGTGCTCTTCTGCCACCACGCTGCCGCTGAATCCACCTTACCCACTGCACCGCTCCTCGATTCAGGGCGCCATAAAACTCCGTCTCACTGACCGCCATCGTTTGGGCACCATGCCGTCTCCTCTCCACCCCTCCCCATCGGCCCTGCCGACACGCTCCTCTCGCCAACAGTACGTGTTCGTGCTACCGCTCTATGGAAACCCCACCGCCAATCACCAAAAGCCGCACCCAACCCCATCACCCAAACCCCCTCAACAGTCTCCTCGTCGCGCTAGTGACCTCATCACCAGAACCACCACCGCCGGCGAAAAACGTCGGTGAGACACGCCGAACCACACCACCAACTGGTTCAACCGGCTCAGTCGGTTCAACCGGTCTGACGCCGTCACCTCTATGACATCGTCGCCCCTCCCCCAGCCACTGCTTGGTGGGGCCCACGCTTATGGCGTCAAGTTGCATCGTCACCCTTCCCTCCGCCGGACTGGGCTAGCCCAACTAGCTAGGCTGTGCGCGCATTGGGCCGCCTTACAACGCGTCATGCGCGTTGGGCCAAAAGGCCAAACGGGCCGAAAGCCACCCCTGCAACTATCCAGAAAATCCATACCTACCCCCTCTACACTAAATACTACGTATTTTCTCGGTTTCAACTCCAATTTAGGTTATTCTTGCGTCTAAGTTCATCTAAAATCACGCTCTATCAATCCACACACTTTTTACAGACTTTTTCCCTGGCTAGAAGACGTCATCATGCCACCAGGACACCGTTCTACGCCTAGTCAGTTCCTCACACTAGCCCACAAACTTTGTGGGCTTGGCGATTACTCTACTACTCTCTATAAATTCATAAGGCTCCTGTCTTGATCTTTCTAACCCTCAACTTAGATGATGACGACTCCAAAAATCATCTAAAAACCATGGCCACACTTATATATTTCATCAAGTCAAGCCCCTTTTTATTGTCGTCTTCCACTAAACCCTTCCACCCCAACGTCATCATGCGGCCGCCATCCTGCCGGTTCAATTTCAACCTCCACATACCAGGCCTGCTACCATGGTGTTTCTGCAATGACCACAATCGTGCCCGCTAGCGTGGCCGACAATTCGCAGCAAGATTCGTTGCATCTCGCAACCCGCCAGAACCAACAACTCTAGTAAGCTCCAACAAACTCCAACCACCCAGATAATCTATACATCCCTATTACCATTTCCAATTCCAACACCAAACCTCCTCTATTTCTGTCACACCCAAAGTCAATGTTGAGCTTATGTATACCTCAATGTGTGTGGTTTCCCTATTTTTGCGCGTAGGTTGTCCCTGTTTTCCCCTGTTTTTGCATGCGTGTGGAGCGCACGGCCGTGGGGAAGCGCTCTGGCGCCTGCAGCGGCGTGCGCATCGAAGAGGGTGGAGAAGGAGAACATGTAGGGTGGAGAAGAGCGTGAGTAAGGCGGTCGTGGTACTCAGACGATGGTAGAAAGAACAGATTGAAGCATCTGTTCATGGAACGACTGAACTGATGCGGTCATGCAAGAAGACCAGGATAGCGAGACATCTGATTCTGAACTTAAGGAGTCAAGTCGGAGCTACAAAGACACAGAGTAATGTGTTGCGACTAGACGTGTGGGCTAATTTTAGAGTTTTTTTGGGAGATGAAAGGTGTGCTGTTGGAGGAAAGGACGTTTTGTAGGCCTAAAATATTTTTGGGACGTCCGAATCTTGGATTATTGGGAGTTAAATTATTAGTACTTGTTGGATATGCTCTTAGTTCCTTTTCTTTTCCCTCTCCTTGATCTTGCTCATATCGCGAAGCCCTAGCTCTAGTGGTGAGGAACAACCGCTAATCCAGAACCTGGATGGCGGCACAAATTTCAAGGTCAAAGCCTCAAGGATGTGCATGAGATGGTGGTTCATAGCATTAGGCACCTTGGTGGACATTGTTGCGTATAGGCATTGCAACAATGGCTTCCAAAGGTGAAGGGAACTGTCTCATGTAGGCTCATTTATCAGCACTAGCAGCACAAAATGAACAGACAGGGAATACATGGACATAGGCAAGAGATAAGGTGCCATTGGACTGGAGAAGAGGTGAATATGGCGTTAGAGCAGGAGAAGGAGTGCTCCTAGATAGAGGGTGGGCTCGAAGGTCCATACATCATACATAGAGAGAGATGGACGATGACATACAACAGTGAGTGGGCAGTGGCTAGCATCGCCATCAGAGGCATATGTGGAGGTCAAGGAGCAGAAGGAGAAGAGAGTATGATCCAGTGACTCGTGCAACTCCTAATGTGGATGGTCTGTTGTCGTGTAGGCATGTGGCATATTGATAAGGGAGTGTGGCTCAAGAGATATAGGTGGAGAAGAGGACATACAGGGTTAGTATCAAGCATGGCAGTGAGGCGCAGAGAGATGTAGGGGTACGAAGTTAGGAGATATGATTAGTGAGTCATGGTGGGAGGGGCAGAGTAGGGTGGTGGGTAGGAGCAGTGGAGGTAGGGAAGGGAAGAGTACGTGCAACAAGGAGGCAGTGTGAAGGAAGCGAGAAGCATCTAGCGAGGAGGAGGAGGAGGTGATGTCATTCAAATGAAGGCCCCACCACAGTCACAAGATGGCATCAACATGTGTGGCGGAAATAGCTGAGCACAAACAACCATAGGATGTCATCAGTGTGGAGTTGCGAGACGAGGGATAACGTGAAATGCCTGGTTTCATTGTTGGAGAAAAAGCTGGTTTTCAACATAGTTGATGGAGGCAAAATATACTTTTTCTATAAACTAATAATACATCTGTTTTTTTAGAAGCCCACTAATAATGCTTGGTGCGATCCATTTTATAGTCCAAAGAATTTGCCACGAGTGGCAGATTAGAGAGAAACTACGAATAGTATTTGGCAGATTTTGTAGCCAATTTTCATCCCTACTTGAAAGTTGAAAGTAGAGAGCACCCCCAAAATAATTCAGTAGTTGAAAATGCTTCAAATTCTCCTTGTTTCGGATAGGGAATAAAGAACACTAGATAAAAAATTGGTCCCCTGCTGTTCTATATCTCATAAGATCTCCAAGTATATATATATATATATATATATACAAACTAAGTACTACATCAGCTAACACTAAAAAGGAACCATCAACTAATTAAGCTACTATGTGCTACCAACTTCTAGGCTCTACGAACGAATACCTGCCTGCATGCGGCTGCAAATTAAGAGAAACACTGATGCCAACTTAGTTCCATGCAAGTTGCAAGAGTTGAGCAGCAGACTAGCAGCTAGCATGCAGCACTCAACTTACTGCGCACTGCACATCGGTAGTAGTTAGGTCGTCGTTTGGTAGACCTGACCCGTCTCCATCCCAGAAAGCGCCATCTCGTTCTTGAACAATATACTCCAAAAATCTTGCGAGAGTGGAATGCTACTAGAAGCCGTTGATTAAACTATTCGCCGGAGAATTGCTGTGACGGCAGCCGCAATCTAGCGTAATCTGGCCTGACCACCGCAGGCCGGGCGAGCCCAGTCCATGTCCGGCCAGGGACGATGAACCTCTCGCGTGCTGCTTGTGCTGGACGGCTCCGGCAGTGGATTATCAAAAGCCGGCAGCCGCCGCCGTGTCCCCTGAACCACTGTGCAGAGGTCAGGCCAGCGCTGCCTGGCCCAATGGCGCGCCGCCATGCACGTCGTGCTTGGATCGTCGTCAATGGCGGAATGATAAGCCCCGATTTATCTACATAGTACTTATATTAATAACTATAGCTCGATCGAGCTAGCTTCTATTAAACCAGCAACTAATTGCTTGCAAATAATCAAGAGCCTGCATGCAGAGTATATTTGTCACCAAGGGTAATTAGCCAACTATGCCTACGTGTTGCACAGGGGATTAGATATCGATGGATGGATCGGATGTGGGTTAATTAGGTGATGCTGGTGGTTGTTCCGTGCAAGCCTCAGGCCGGGCCGGGGTGGCCAGTTTAGTGATGATGGATGCATGAGTGCTTGCAGCATATACTCTTGCATGCGTTGCTGCATTTGTTAATCTGTTTCGTTCGATCTGAAGTGGCGGCTGGTAACCATCATATCGAACACGTGTTTTGCTGACCAGGTCGTTGAGCGCTCCGTGGCGACAAAACACGCCGAAGCAGAATGTTTGTGATGCGACCATGCACGCACGCATCGAACGTTAGAGCCCAATAATGCCAGTTATTTTATTAAGAAGAAGAGGTTCAGATGCTCGCCTCCCATGCATGCATGTGATATGAACAAGTAGCTAGTCGTATGGACCGGCCGGCTTGGTTCGGCCCACATCGAATGCAAAAACATCTCTCAGCCAAGACATCTCAGACTCCGATCCCAGAGTGGAAAGGAAAACTTCTCTCCAAGGCTCCAAGGGCAACTTTGGTCAAGAAAGTGCTTTCCTCTCAGCCAATTTACCAACTAACAGTCTTCCCAGCACAAAAATGGCTTATCCAATACTGTCCGCTGCAATTTCTCGCGGAAAAGAGATGAGCCCAGAAAACAACCCTAGGGGTCATTGCCCCATCAATTGGACAATCACCGCAAGGTCAAAACATCTCAGAGGTCTTGGCATCTCAAATTTAGAAAGGTTTGCTAGGGCCCTCCGGTTGAGGTGGATGTGGCAATGGACTCATAAAGATCATGCATGGGATGGGTTGGACATTCCTTGCACAAAGGAAAGACAAACATCTTTTTCACATCTCGACCTTGGTAACAAATGGGAACAGGGCGGCAATGGCATCCTTCTGTTTTTCTAATTGGATTCAAGGTCGTCCTCGGCAAGAAATATATAGCCCCATTGCTTTTCGCAAAGGCACGACACAAGAACATCTCGGTCCTAAAGGCACTTGGGGAGAATAGGTGGGTCTCTCACATTTACCCAGTGTCCTCGGTGGTGGAAATTGGAGAGTTCATTGATCTTTGGGAAGCCAATCTTCAAGCTCCTAAAGAAGCTAACGAGAGGATGTGATCACCTGGAGATGGACTACAGATGGAGTGCACACAGCTAAAAGCGCATATTTGGCTCAATTTCTGGGCAGCGTGCCAAAACTGAGGCTACTCCCTATCTGGAGGGCAAAGGAAAAATAAATGTCGCTCTGCAGGTTATGCAAACTAGAGCCAGAGACAGCCGATCACCTAGCCAAGAATTCTGCCTTCACCAAGACAGTTTGTGTGATCCTTTTGGCCTGGACAGGCCTGAATTCCTTGCTGAATTTGGGGCATCAACTCTCTGTGTACAAATGGTGGAGGTCTTGTAGAGTGAAAGCGGCTAAACTTTTGCGGAAGGACTTTGATGGCTTCGTAGTGTACTTTTGGTGGGAGATTTGGAGAGAAAGAAATTGTTGAACCTTCCAAATAAAACCTAGGGAAAATAGAAGCGGAGGTGGCCAGACTAATCAAGGAAGATGTAGCACAGTTTTTGATGGCGGAAGTTTTCTTGGAGCTTCTTTGGGTCGTTTCTTTTGTCTTTTCTCTTTTTCCTTAGGGTGTTGGTAGTGCTCTCTGGCTCTCTTGTGCGGGTGTTTTTAGCGCTTCTTTTTGCTAATAAAATCTGGCTTCAACAATTCGCTTGCCGGGCTTTCGGAAAAAAAATGCAAATCGATATGAAAGGCCCGCCCCGAGACTAAGCATGCTAATTTTCAGTGTATATACTTAAAAATTAACAGCAGCTAAATTAGCGTGTCCTAATCCTGGCTCGGTCGAACCATGCATCAACACAACCATGCTTCTCTTCTATAGATCGGCCACTGATGTTATATTAACGGCTGCTAACAAAAGAGACCGCAGAGGCTGCAATGGATCGGACTTGAGATCACCAAAGAGAAAAAAAATCAACTTGTAAAATCTTGTGAGCACATACCCGATCTATAGACCTTAATTAGACCATTCACGCAAC
Organism: Paspalum notatum; assembly: GCA_022530915.1. Taxonomy (NCBI): domain Eukaryota; kingdom Viridiplantae; phylum Streptophyta; class Magnoliopsida; order Poales; family Poaceae; genus Paspalum; species Paspalum notatum. The sequence continues at coordinate 37,511,033 of CM039685.1, forward strand.
GCTCCATCTAGAGTCGGCGTGACAACATTTGCCCGTGACGTGTTGTGCGGATCTTTTTTTTTTATTTTAGCCATCTTTGAACTAGTCTCATCACGCTCTTCTTATTATTAAGTCTCTCTAACTAGACGGTGTGTCGTGATTTGACGCAAGTTGAGGTTTAAGAAACGTCCTATAATAATCTATCAACTGTGACGCCAGCAGAATGATTAGGTCTACTGCTACTATCTTAATCCCCTCAGCTCAAGAAAAAGAAGCAAGCGACAACCGCTAATTAATCTTATATACTAACTCAGGATCCAAATAAGTCACACCAACCTCTCTCCGCGCGTACACATATACGTACCTACAGTCTACAACAGATGTTAGATGTATATAAATCCTATCAAATTCTGATGCTTCATACCACCTGAGATACACTCAGAGTCCAACCTTGATATATCATGTGTATATACTTCATGGGGAAGTCTCCATCAGCATTGAATGGTGGAAATTACATGATGCACAAACGATTCGTTGCTGCTGTGCATTCTATGGAGGTCATCGTCCACTGTTCAGCGACCCAGCAACCCCACTAAAACCTTATTCGGTTAGGGGAAAATCCAAGGAGATCGAAAGGGATTTAATCTCTTTCTATTCAAATTTGACTAGCAAGAGATCAAATCTCCTCCAAAATCAAACCAACCGAACAAGGCTTAATGGAGGTTACCATTTGGAGGGAAGGCCATGGGCAGGAAGCCAAGAACATATAGCAATGGTGGTGGAGGCGTCCACACCGTGTAAGTTCTAGTGCAGCAAAGTTAGGAAGGAGTGAAGCCCAGCACTCAAGTAGGAAGGAGGATGTGGGACTTAAATAGAGGTTCAATGCTAAAAGGGAGAACATATATGCATCTAGGTTTTAGAAAAATAAAGTATAATAAAATTAATGAGTCTGGTTGTGCTATATTGTGTGAACGCCTACCTAGCTAGTGTCAAAAAGTATTTATGCAAAAGTGTTTAGGAATCATTGCACCTCTCATGCATTGTACTTCAAATACCTTTGCCCTCATTTATCTCACCATATATTTATTGTATACAATAACAATATCCATACTCGGGTAATATAGCCCCCATTAAGATCCAGATCCTTTGCCCTAACAACAAATTAATTAAATAACAACAAATTAATTAAATTAACGGTATAGTGGACCCAATTTGCACAACAAAATGAGAGCGGTGCTACAATTATTATACCTAGTAAATTACTATTGCTATCACATTTTATTATGGAAACAATATTCTCATGTACTGGGCACGAGATTTGGTACGGTAAGACTAATGTCACCGGTGCTTGCATTTGGATGTACAAAATAATGTGTATATGCACTGTGCACATAGGCTGTGTTCCATCCCGCGGAGCGTTTACGCGCCACAGCGGAATCCATCCACGGTGCTGTCGTGGAAGGCTCCAGATGGTTGGATAAAAAAAAGAAACGGCTGGGAGTGCGTGGGATACTGTGCGGCGGAGCGTTTACGCGCCGTGCCGCCGAAGGGAACACAGCCATAGTGGAGTTTGAAATAAAATGTGAGATGTAAGTATTGGTGAGTTTAGCCTAACAATCATCCTCAGCCATTTGCGGCTGACCGGTGGTCCAAATTGTGCACCATGACGCAGGATTATTTACTCTTTGTAGTGCCCAACTGTCCATATACCAATGTAGAGAAGCTGCTTCCCAGCTGGCTCATGTTTGTTTTAGTTAAGGGTTGTAGTGTTTTTTCCTGCTATAGTAGTTTTCATGTTCCTACCTATAAGTTTTGGTTTGGTTTGCACAATACCTAAACACACATAGGTTTTTGGTTTGCATGAAACAGGTTCCAACGTTCAATCAATGACAATTTCTGACACATACATTTCTGTTAGGCTAACGTAACCAGGCCTTCCATTCTATACATTTATTTCAAAATCCACTCTATCTGTGCATCTACGATGTTTTGCGTACTTTTTTACCCATCCTAGTGACAATAGCCTTAGAGCACGACGTGGTTCATCATATATACATTCTTTCTCTTTTCTACTATGATCCCATCCTGGATAAACACGAGGTTTTATGTGAATATTCAAATTGCATAGAAAGATGAGATGGTCACTAAATTATACAAATCTAATTACTTTTCTCTTGATTTTTTATTATACTATTACTACGACAAGTTTTTTATATGCTGCAAAACAAGTTAAAAAGAACTACTATGCGTCATAAAAAAAATGGGAGCAGAAAAATCGGAGGGAATACTATTTTACAATGACAAACAGTGCTCATTAAGGAAGCTAGCCCATGACATAGTTAAGTCTGAACACTATTTTTAGAGGGGAATTAAGGATGAACTATATATAATATATATATATATAACCTCATGTTCACAACATGTATCATCATGTGGAAACTCACCATGCATACACGTACACAAAGGTAAACGTACGTAGAGGACATACGTCTGAAGAAAGAAACAGACGCATAACGTACAGACTGCAGTGACACGTATATACATAATACATGCAAGAAAATTGGCAATGATGATTATCAAGGAACTTTCTGAACTAATTAAAGCACATGGTTCACAACATGCACGCCACGCTCACTATTTGGCACGATGGTTGACGTCATGTGTGGGGCCTGGGCCCATGTGTGTCGATCTTTTGCAACAGTTGCAGCGCGCGGCATATCAGGATTCAGAAGTCGTGGATGAAGGGAAGAAATGCCTTGTAGTCAAGCAGCTGCGGTAGGATATCCAAGGAATCTGCGGCCGCCGGCAGCTCGTGTTCGTCGCGGAGCAGCGCTGCTTGTGCTGATGACGCATAGCCTGACGGCCCTGAATAGCTCATCAGTGACGACTCTTCACGGCCATGGTGGTTCAGCTTCAGCAGCTGCAGCATGCTCTGATCCATCATCCCATTATGTCCCGGGGCCACTGCCCCAAGATCAATATTATTGGAGAAGCAGTTCGCGTGCTCCGGGTCGGACGCGGCTGCAGATGAGGCCGGCGCCGTCGTCTTGCCACCGCAACCGTAGATTGCTGGCGGTGGCTCCCGCATACGATCATCGGGACGGGCGTGAAGAGCTATGGCAGTCACCTGAGTCTCCTGCTGCAGCAGATGGCTCGTCGTCGTTTCACCTACACCTACTGCCTTCCTCGTGAACAGCCTGCAAATTACCCACTCACTCTACCCAAGAAATTAAAATTAAAGAAGCACAACGCATCGATCAGCACATATATAGTGCGTTAATTAGGATCAATCAATCCATAATCTAATAAAGACGCATGAGATGTCTACCTGATGAGCTCCTCCTGTCGTCGCAAGCACGGGGGGAGGGGGAGCTGATGAGGATGCGGCGGCGTCTCCATGGCCGTGGTTGAGCAGGCGGTACTCATGCATGACCCAGCCGGTCTTGTCGCCTCTGGGCGCGCGGCCGCGGTAGAAGACGAGCGTCTTCCTCACCCCGACGGGGCGGCCACCCCCGCCGCCGCGCGCGCGGCTGAGCACCACCCTGTCCCTGCCGGTGGACTTCCAGTACCCGGCCCGCGTGGCCCGGTTGGTCCTCAGGCCCGACGGGAACTTGACGCACCGCCTGCAGAAGAAGTAGCGGCCGCCGTCGCCGCCGGCGTCGGCGTCGGCGTCCTCGTCCTCTCCTCCTCCGGCGCCCGCGGGCGGCAGCAGGTCCCAGGGCTCAGCCTTGTAGATGTCGACCTCGCGGACCGCGGCGGGGGCGGCGAAGCCGGCGTCGGCCGCCTTCGGGGCGAGGTAGTGCGTGAGCAGCTCCTCGTCCGTCGGCCGGAACCGGAACCCCGGCGGCAGCTGCATCAGCGAGGACGGCGGCCCCGCCGCGCGCCGGCCGCCATCGTCACAACGACGACCTTCCATACGAGCACCCTTAGCCAACTGAAAGCCGGGGTATTTGGTGATCGACCAAATAACGACCGACCAACCTATCGATGCAAAGCCAGTGATGCATGCAACCAGCGTTTTATACTGTGGCGATCGTACGTTTCTTTCCGGCGCCCTTTCCTCCCGCGGCGTGGGGGGCCGACGGAACCCTGCGTACGTATACCTACGTATACGTCCGCGCACGCGTAGAGATGTTAGTATATTGTATATATAATTATATACGTGTATGCATGCATGTACAAGCGTCGTGTCTCACTGTCCCTGCCTAGTTGTCCCTCGGCCTTGATCTCCTGGTAGGCTGGTACGCAGGTACGTAACTTACGTCATATACGGATGCAGCGAGCTCGACAAGTAGTGTACACAGTACTACTCTCTTTGTTTGCAAACATTTGGCACCTTTTTTTTATAAGGATTAAGGAATATTTGCACCTTTGATTCTGGTCGTGGTGTCTGATTATGTGTCTTGGTTAAAAAAATCGGTATAAATATTAAAAAACACAAATAATACATAAAATACTGGTACTACTTTTAATGATACTACAAAGAAATGTTGAGTCAAAAGCTAAAGCTAAAGCTAATACTATCAAATCAAATATTAAAAAAAATGAAGCTCTGCTCTCAACTTCTGGCTTGGTCGGTCGGAAAGGTCTAATAAGAGGATAAAGAAAAAAAAAAGAACAAAACAGACGCCCTTTTCTTTCCAGAAAAGAAAAAGGAAGGCCTTTTGATTCTATAGCCTCTTTTCTGGTTTAGTTGGGCCCCTTTGAGTTATGGGCTTATATAGTCTGGGCCTAGGGACGAAGGTTCTGTTCGGCCTTTGGCACGAAAGCCTGTTTGTGATTAGATTCCCTATTTTCCTTCCAAGTTCAAAAAAAATATGAAAAAAGTGTTTGTGATTAGATTCCCCATTTTGAAAGCCTGTTTGTGATTAGATTCCCTATTTTCCTTCCAAGTTCAAAAAAAATATGAAAAAAGTGTTTGTGATTAGATTCCCCATTTTCCTTCCAAAGTTCAGAAAAATATGCAAAAAATTTGGCCCATGCAGGTCTCGAACCTGCGACCTTCGCGTTATTAGCACGACGCTCTAACCAACTGAGCTAATAGGCCTTGTTGAATGATGAAGTTTATAAATCTAGTAGTAGAAATAACTACAGGACAAACTTTTCAATACAGGACAAGCAGATGCATACAAGGAGGCTGATTTAATAAGTTTATTTTCCATTACCATATCATCCGGCTTCTATTTATTGCTGAAACAAAAAATATCATGGGGGAATTTGGTGACTAAAGGTCTAATGGGTAGTAGGAAAAGACACCATCATTATTTCATCCATGGACGAAATTTGTATCGATTCAGTCGAAGGAAAGTGGTTTCCTCTCTGTTTCTAGGCAAATAACGGTCAGAGATTTCCATACCTTTCTTCAAGAGCTGATTCAGCCTCGCTAGCTTCGTTCTCCCAGAGTCCCCAACATCGAGCGAGACTGCGCTCCAAATCGCGCGCTCGATCTGTCTCTCTCTCTCTCTCTTTCTCACACACACACACACATTACAGCCTAGCTAAGCTAGCTAGATGGCGTCGATCGATCTTTAACCACTCTTGCATGAGAGAAGGGGGCAAACGCGTAGCCATAGATGACTTGCCGGCGGCCGGCTCATAGATCTCTTCCATCTCCACCAGCCTGCAGAATTACACTACTACTTCTCCCATTCGATCCAGAAATCCAACGCACGCCGGCAAGTCATCCTTGGCTACGCGATGATGCATGCTATGCTATGCTACTAACCTCCTTCCCACATGCAAGAGCTAGTCAAAAGATGGACAAGAGCTTGTCAATCTGAAGAGGTGGTGAAGACAGATGACAATGGTTGGTCGTTGGTGCACGGCGGCTGAAGCGTGGCATTGCCCCCACTCCATCTTTTATATGGGGGGCGTTCGCCGTTCGGACCCGGCACCCTGCTGGGCAGCGGCCGGCCTGAGCCTGACGACGCATGCAGCATGTGAAGTGAACATGCCCTGGTCTCGTCAACACAGACAGCTGCAGGAGTCCACACACATGACGTGGGGCGCGGAGGTAAAGCTACACGGCTACGGGGCCCGCCTCCCGGCGTAGGAGCATGCAACACCATAACCCTAGCTACAGCAGATCCAGCAGGGATCTCATCCCGTGTCCTTGAGTGTCAGGGGTGTGTGTGTCGACCGTCGAGAGAATGATCGATCGGATCAGTGTGCATGCATGTGCTGTGCCATTACCACCGTTTGGATCGAGACCGTGAGCAACGATGATGACCAACTGGAACAACAGTGGGGGAATGCGTGGCCGCCGGAGCCGGAGCACGTACGCGGCGGGGGCCCTGGCGTACGCCGACTGTTCCCCGGTAAGCCTCTTCCACCGGCGCAGCTGGGTACCCTGTCTGTCGTCCTCTTGCTGGTCTTTCTGCGTGCCTTGTTACCGGTACGTACCGGCTGCACGGCAGGCGTCGTTCGGTCTCGGATGGAAAAGCCGCGGAAGCAGGGAGGGTCCTTGGCTGCATGCCCTGCCCATTTCCCGGTCAAAACAAAACACAGGCCACGCACACTTGGCCAAGGCCGTCTGCCGGTGCCGCTGCCGTTGGTCTATATGACGACCTGCAGCTGCAGGACGGCACGCACCGGGGTGGAGCAGTTCGTTTCAACCTGATATTCCACTGTTCAGACTCAAGATTGGCCATTGCAAGCACTCATTCGTGAGTCGCCACTGTTTTGCTCAGTTCGATGGCAATAAGTTGGGAAAATGACAATACTGGCAATATGGGACTTAATCCGGATATTACTTGTGCATGTAGAGATGCACAATCTAACAGGCATGCTGCGGCACCCATTGCGTCCGAACTCACGGACAAAGGGCGTTGTTGAAGCGACAGAGAAATTTGCAATGTTCACTTTTGAAAGAAGTGGCTTCGCAAAATTGACATCCGAAACATTAGCTTCGATGAGGGTGAGGCGAGAGATTTGATGTAAATACAGAGTCGGTCTATACAACAACCAGGTGTTGGAATGCATTACCCCCACCCCGCCGCCGGCGCGCCTCCTCTGCCTCCCCCACCCGCCGTCGCCTCCTCCGTCGGGGGGTCGGGGACGGCGGAGACGACGGCAGCCGGGTGATGGAATTGATCCAATCATCCGATTATCTTTTAGCTTTTCTTTTAATATATTTGAGAAGAAAAGATAACCCACCTAGGCTTTTGTTTTGTTAGGTAGGTAAAACTTGGCAAAACTCAGCTCAACTACTGCACCAGTGAAAAAAAAGGCCAAAAAGATGATCCTAACTAGAAAAAATTGCACGTGTTGATCAAACAAGGATGAGTTCCTGCAGATGGAAGCTTCTTTTGCTAAGTACGCCACCTGCTCTTCACTGTTGGTTTTGATGCTTTGGTCAATTTTGTTGTTTCTCTCCACCCAAAGGTTCCAACCAGTAGTATGCAGAGCCCGCCAAATTATTCTAACCTTATTCCATACGGTTTTCCACCATTTGTTAATAAAGCTTTGGCAATAGATGCCAAAAGAGCCTCCAAACTAGAGATAGCAATGGGTTTTTACCCGATATAAAGGCGGGTATGGGATGATTTTTCCACCCGCGGGTACGTTAATGGGCACAATCTTATACCCGTCGGGTACGCGGGTGCAGGTACGGATGCATACTACCCATACCCGCGTACCCATGGGTAATTTATACCCGCCTCAACCATACATTTAGTCTATATAATTAAGCACATATAAGTGTATATTAGGCAAAAAAAAATATAGTTAACTTGGTTGTTTCAATATCATTTATTATTGTCTTCAATTTATTTACTTATATTTAGTGTTCTATATTTTTAATTATGCCATTATTAATCATATTTGTGCTATTTAAATATGTGCATAGTGGATATTTAATCGGGTATGGGTTACCCGACGGATTTTTTTACCCACACGGGTACGGGTATGGGTAAAATTTGATACCCGCGAGCGGGTATGGGTATTGTAGCGGGTAAATTTTTTGCTCACGGGTACGGGTATGGAACGGCAGTACCCGACGGGTACGTACCCGTTGCCATCCCTACTCCAAACCTATGTCGCGAACGAGCAATCCCAGCTATGATCTTCCTCGCTTTCTATATGCTCGACCCTTGTCAACTTCCCACAAGTTGATGTATTCCCCAATTTCTACTAGTGAAACAATATGTAAAACGTGCTTAATCCATGCTATTTAAAAAATGGTATTTCTTTCATATTTTTATGATTTAAAATAAATTAGTTAATTATGATTGTTTAGATATTGAATATATTATTATTATTATTATTTTAAATAATTACGCCGCCACATGATGGACCAGATATGTTTAGTTTTAATACTTCAATAGCTCATAATACCCCAGTTTTATAATTTAGAGTCTGTTTAGTATTTGAAAAGTATTTGGACCTAAAGTTGTTTAGAAGCTCTTTCAAAAACTATGTTATTCCGTATTTTGAGGTATCCAATCAGCCATATTTCAATGCAAAGCTGTGTTTTTGGCACGTATTGTTTCACGTATGGTTCCCACCATGTACTCCCACAAATCAATTCCCACCACGTACTCCCTCAAATCAATTCCCACCACGTACTTTCTCAAATCCCACCACTTGATATCAGCTGCAGTACAAAACGGTGTCAAACGGTGTTTCAGAGAACCAATTTGAAAAACCTCCTTAGACAGCCTTACATACGAAGATGAAGGAGAATTCATTAGTTAGCATCTCGGGTTAAGCTCTGATTTGTCGGGGGACTAGGGACCTTTGCATCCTCAACCATAGGATTTAACCAATGCTTAAATCGCATCAGAGAAGGAAATTTACGATGGACATCGGTATAGTTCCAGCTTTTTTTTTGCCTTTTGGGGACCGTATTAATGTCGAAGTGGTTGTTATATCTAATGTCCTTTTTGACCGTCTGTGCGCCAACAGATTGCGCCGTAGGCCGTAAGAGAGAAATAAATGCACAAACAAACCATCCAAAAAACATGGGAGATTCGCAGCGAAGGAAAACATGTGCGGCAAATCACAGAGCGAGCAGGACGAGATGCATTTGCTCCCTCACAAAGAAAGGGTGAATCGCCGGGCGTAAACTATCGCACACCAAGGTTAGGAGCCCGAGTACGCAGGATCAGAACTCGGGGCCTCTTTACATGTGCGTACCAAAACCAAACTCTAGAAACATCGGCCGCCGTAAATCAGATAACACTACCTGAGCCACGAAATGGGCAGCGCGGCAGAAGGAACACGGTAAATCCGATCGACTGTTATTACGACGAGCATTGAAGCGAAAAATGCCTCAGATCGAAGTTTATTTCACAGCGAAAACGCTACAAAGTATATTTAACACCATCATCGGCAGTTTGCTCGGGATAGCTTCAGAATAACCAAAATCAAACGAAAAAGTTAAAAATGAACAAAGGCAGACCAAAAACAAAAGTCCAAGTGAGATTGCAGATCTAGCAGTCTGCCTCAGTGGTAGTGACAACATTTGTAGATCGTCACGGAACAATCCGATAATACGTGCATTTTTTATGCATCATCGGCAGCCAAACAAATCCAGGCAACATCCGAGGACAGCAAACAAAAAAATCAAGAGGAAAAAAGAATAGAGAAATCGGACTTGGTTTTGGGAAAGCAAAAGCATCAGAGAGATTCCCATTAAAGACTTAGTCTATCATGCCCAGAAGAGGGTTCTGATGTCCCTGTCTTGTTCTCATCACCTGCTCCCGTCGAATCCCCAATCCAAACCACCGATTAGACGAGAAGCCGTACAAGAAGAAACGAAAAAAAAAAAAAAAACGCGAAATCGGCTAGGAAGAAGGGGAAGAGATTGAGAGAGCGGCGGCAGCAGCGGGAGGCGAGGGAGGCAATTGCTGGGGGCTACATCTGGAGGCCCTATATTTATATAGCAAGCCAGAGAACCTCCTAGGGTTTTCAGGCATTAGCTGGGCAGGGTGTAGTTTCTGGGCTGGGCCTTTGCTATTACACATAAGTTGGAACGGGCCCTAGGAATCGTTTATTGGGCCCGTTGGCGATTTTACTATTTTTCTCTCTATTTCAACTAGAACCACAATCCGTTTCGTGAGATGATGATGATGGATGACGGTTGACGGCTAAAGAAGTGACAATGGTCAGTGAATCCTCGTGGAGATCGCTCTTGGTCAAACGAACGGTGCAAATATTTTCAGGGAGTTTCGTATTCAGTCTTCAGAGCAACTGCTTGAGTAGTGAGCTCTGGCTACCAGATCACTGTGTCAATCGTTTTCGACTTGGAAATACATGGTGGGGAATTCAGTACAACTGTAGAAAGCATGGTGCAGTAAAGTGGGAAGTTAGCTGTGATGCCATATCTGTAGTTACATCTGCGCCGACTGTACTATGAGCATATATAAAAAGAAGATACAGTTACACAGCAGCCGTCTAAAAACTTACACGGAAACCGGAAAAGAAAAGGGGTTTGATTCCGTGTGCTAAGATACAATTGAACGAGCTAAAGAACTCCACCACCAAAACTTTTGGAGTCAAAACCTCCATACCAGTCGCAGCTGGATTGCCAAGAGCCCAAGAATACTAACAGCATTGCATCATCAGATGGCGATCCTTGACCTTCGTTTGCTGCCAAACCCAATCCAGTTTTGAAATTTGGGGCCAGATTGGTTTGTGGTCAAAATGTGAAAATTTTGGCATCGAATCAAGCAAGCCCTAACACTCTAGCCTTGGCACATACAATCTGGGGCAGGATAAGTATAGATGGATTGCTTTGGCTTCCTAAGTCTGATTTGCCCATATCTCCCTTTGTGCCCGGCCAGCACTACCTGCTGAAACTCCGGCCACTCCATGCTCTTGTTTACAAAGATGCGGCCAAGCAATGCCATGTTTGGCCTTATGGTCTTCAAGTTCTCATAGGTCCGGTGAGCCAACTGAAATGAAAATTTGTTCTGATCAAGACTACAGATTAAAGGAACAATCTAGCAAAATACGGAGGCTAGGGGGGGAACTTTACCAAAGCATTGTGCATATTCCCAGGTGATGCTGAGATGAAAATATCACTATGCATGCTGATATAATAGTCAAGAGCTGCTAGAACAGAAGCCTTCCCTTCAACATTAGCAAGTTCCTCCTCAGATGCAAGGCTCCTCTTGTCCTCCATGAATGGAAATAGTTTGCGCAAGCTAGAGATTCTGGCTTCCCCACCATATACCTGAATATTTGAGGCATGTTAAATCTCCCGGATTTCCCCAGTAAGAATTAGTGCGCAGACGAGTCAAACCTTGTGAGAAGCAAGATAGAGTCGAGTTCTACTGTCGAAGCCAAGGGCTACCAGTAACAATCCAATCTCTTCTGGGGTCAATGGGCAGCGTCCTGCGTTCCGAAGCTCCTCATCAGTTAGCTGTGAATTTAATACCCTCCCTTGCCAGATAACTTGCCTGTACTTAGCAAGAGCTAGCTTTTCAGCTCTGCCACCTCCAAAGTCACAGGCAGAATGTGCAGCCATATCCTGAAAGGTGTAGATCAATTTGCAATGTTCCAGAGCAGAAATTCTTTGAAGAGTGACAAGATATACAAATATGATCGATACTCAATACTGCAGAATCCTGTCATTTACCTTATCAAAACGGAGATGCAAAACTGCATATTTTCCTGCTTGATTTGTGCCTTCTTCTACAACTTGATGTTTAAATTCACTGGAATGCTCCTGGACTGGAGACCTCAAGCGCTTCACAAGAGCCTCCCCGAGTGAGATAATGTGGGACCGAAATACCAGAGCTTGGAAGTTAACTTTACAACGCAAACGTTGAAGATCCGCGGGCAAATCATCAAATGCAAGGCGGTGAGAAAACGGAGCAATTGCAGCAATCCCATAGCTGGCAGTGACACAACAGTTGGATAAGATTGCTGGTGAAGAATAATCTTTATAAAGTAACCAGCACATTAATCCAAACAATAGTCAAGTTGATAAAAATAGGGCTAACTCAGAAGCAGCGGACCTCAAACATGGACGACTTTATTAGTACTTCTGAGTGGCCATCAATATGAAAATCATTGCAGAATATCACATAAAGCAATCATAAAACAAGGGGCTAGAAATGATGTCTATGTGATGCAAGTGACTTCAGAAAGTAAAACTACATGAATACAAATAGACACATTAAAATTCATTATTTCCACAGACCTTTGCAGGATAGGACTGACATTCTCCAAATACCAATTTGCTGAGGCGTGAAGTGGTGCAGTTTTTATCCTCGTAGCACGGATGCCTGTGCCATAGTACTCTCTTGTGCTCCATGAAAATTGTTTTGGAAGCATTTTGATGATGGAAACTTCATCTTTTAGGGAGTTGATAAAGTGATCCACATCAAATATTTCTTCGAATGAGCTGCAGGCATGAAAACAAAATTAGAAAATACCAATAAAAAATAGTCCAGCTCAACAGGAGAACATGAATACGGAGTACATAATTTCAAACTCCAGAGGCACCTTGAGTCCTTCCAAACAGGGTTTACTTCAAGATGTGGGATCACAAGGGTGGCATTAAGAATCTTTGCAACTGCAACTGCATCACATATCTACATCACAAAAATAAAGAGATGAATAATCTGAAGCCTGCATTAAGCAAGTTGTCTCAAGTTCTAATATCATACTATCAGTAGCTAGAATAGCATACCCCCATCCGTTGCTGATTCAATCCACCATCAAGAAATACTTGGATGTATCCACTTGGCTCCAGGGGTAATGCTATCATTATAAAAGGGCCCTTAAGAAACTATTTCTTTTAACAGGAAATTGTGTTTTATAATCATGGAAAAGGAATATATTACCATGAGAAATTGATGGCTTTAAGCATGGTTTCCACCCCTGATATGGCAAGGGTGACCAGAGCTCTCTCTTCTGTTCATCTGGCTGTACAAAAGCAGAAGTTAAAAATATCTTCAATCATAACGCATGTAGTTTTTATGTGACTTAGGTGTACTCACAATTGCCCATCGCAGAGCGTCATTTAAAAGAGAAGGATGCATTGGCTTAGGGGCATTCCACTCCTGCAAAAGATCAAAAACAAAACCGTTCACAAACGCAGAATTCTAAAATAAAATAACATTACAGAATAATTCAACAGAATCATACTTTTATAGTGATATCATGAATTGAGCTGCACAATGCTATCAATTAAGTGATCAAGCCAAGTAATCCAGTACAAACTTGATTCCATACCACGAAAAGAAAACAAATGATCCTTGAGGATATGTACAGATACAAGCAGAATGGTTTATCCTCCAAAAGAGTTAGGACTTGAGATAGTAGCAACATAGTTCAGTTATTTTCAAGGGAGGTCCTAGTTTCGCAATGTCTCCGAAATGAAACACATTAGCAATCTCCACAAGACAATCCACATTCCAAACAGATAATGAAACACAATCCAAATTCCAAAAACAACTAAATTTTAGACACGCCATTTCTCCACAAGACACAAGCACAACCACATCAATCTCCAAAGATAATCAAACAATTGCGGAGTTCACATGGCAAGGCGTGAGGCGCCACAAGTTAGCAATGGAAACAGCACGAAACAACTAAACAAGCTGACGATATGACGCTACGCCTGCTCAAATCGAATGACGAGACAGTGCGAGGGGGAACGAGGGGCTCACCGAGAAGAGGGAAGGGAAGGCGTGGCCAAGCGGGGAGAACATTCCGGGGAATAAGACCGGCATAAACACCACGGCGGCGGCGGCGAAGACTGCCGGGCCCCTCGCCGGGGAAGGCGAAGGCGACGCCCTCCGCATCTCCCGGCTTCGGCGAGGAAGACGAGAAGAAGGAAAGAGAGCCCAGAAGCAGAGGGGGACTGCGCTGAGATTTTCTACGAGAAGGATTTGGGCTTCATGGGCCTGAACTTTCGCATTTTGTGTGCGAGTGCGAGCCTAGCTTCCATTCCACTTCGAACCTGCTCTTTTGGCCCAGGATGGCAGCTGGTAGGGTATTGGTCGGGTTTCGGATATCCGCCGAGTAAAGGTGAGGAGGCCGCTATGCCGATGCAAGCGGCGGCGGCGGCGGGAGTGCTGGACCTGGGCCGCAGACATAGCCCACGGAGGGGCAGGCGCTGCGAGGGTTGCACGTGGGCACGCGGTGTGGAGAGGGAGGCGGAATGCGAGCGACGGCTAATCCGACGGTGGAGAGGTATAGATGGCCAAATGACCGTAACTGATGGGCCGGCTCAAGGCACGGCCCTAATCGTGCCCGTGCCGGCTTGGCCCGTACTCCGTGTCGTGCTTGGGCCGAGACCAAGGCACGCCGTGCCGGTCCGGCATGGCACGATTATACTTTTTATTTTTATATATAAACATATGTATATTATACTGTAGTATCTTAAAATAATCATAGATGAAGGTGACCTCTATTGGCTAGCTCCTTTTGCGAAGGTGTCTTGGCCAAAAGATCTAAGGTTCGAATTCTCTCACTGGCCTATTTTTTGTGCAATTTTCCTTACTCCTCTGCCTTTCTTGCTAGGCCAGTCATGCCGGCGGGCCGGCCCAGCACGCTAGGCAGGTCGTGCAATGCTTGGGCCGCGATTGAGGCCCTTAGTGCCGTCCAGCACGGCACAGGTGGCCCACCTTGCCTAGCAGGGCGTGTCGTGCCGCCCGTTTGGTGTGCAATTTTCCTTACTCCTCTACCTTTCTTGTTGGGCCCATCGTGCCAACGGGTCGGCCCGGCAAGCTAGGCAGGTTAGCGTGCCGTGTTTGGGCCGCGATTGGGGCCCATAGTGCCGTCTAGCACGGCGCGGTTGGCCTGCCATGCCTAGCGGGTCGTACCGTGCCGTCCGTTTGGCCATCTGTTGGGAGAGGGACGGAGAAAGCCGAGGATGGGTCACGGACTCACGTTCATAGGGTGGGGACGCTGGCACGTCGCCTTGCCGTGCTTGGCCGCGGTTGAGGCCCGTATTGCCATCTAGCACGACACGGTTGGCCCACCGTACCTAGCGGGTCATGCCTTAATCGGGCCATGTCGGATCGTGCTCGTGTCAGGCCGTGCCGTGTCACCCGTTTGGCCATTTATAGGGAGAGGGACAGAGAAAGCTGAGGGTGGGTCACGGACTCACATTCACAGAGTCGGGACTTGGGAGAAAGCCGAGGGTGGGTCACGGGCTCACGTTCACGGATCGTGACTCGGGTGTGCCAGTATTACAAGTTTTACAATTTATATAAAAATACAACTATAATTAATTAATTCAAGTATTAGAAACCATACCATTGCAATTTATTCAACTAAAAGAATTTTCCATGCGCGGTGGCAATTTAAAGATACTATTTATACATAATTACTGGATAAATGAAGGCAATAAGTTGTATATTTTTAACATGATAGCTGTACTTGATACAATAATACATAAAAATTATGGCTATTTAAGGAGGTAAAAAGTAAATAAGCTAATAGAGTCATAAAAAGTAAATGAGTTGTTTTTATGGTTTTTTTATTGGAACCCTCTTCATTGAAAAATGCATTCACATGTGATCTTCTCTTTTTTTTTATTGTAGCCAACAATAAAGCAGCTATATCATGATCATCAATTCACAAGTATTTTGTGGCGTCTTCAACCTTTGTGTTACTTGTGAGAGTAGGTAACACAAACTTTTGGTTGCACAGAATTATTGAGTCGATTCATTGTGTCAATTTATTTGTTGTGTATCTTCTTGTATGAAGCGATAGCATGGCAATTGGAGGCTTGCTCATGTGGATTGCTTGCATTAACGTGAATGCTAGTGGGGTTAGTGTGGATGGTCTGCATGTAGAGATAGAATTGTAGCTAGGGTTTACTTTATAACTAGGAGGGTTGGTGACGTCGATAGCTTGTATATAGAGATAGAATTGAAGTGGGGGTTTACTTCATAAGACTTATAGATTTGGTGATGTGTTATGTTAAATGTTCCATGGTTTAGAGATGCATGGATAACTGCAATTCATACTCCTTCCGTCTCAATTTATAGTTTGTTTGATTTTTTTTTTTGACATCTGGTCATCTCAATTTATTGTTCGTTTGATTTTTTTGGCATCCAGTCAAACCGGCTCGTCTTATTCAAAAATTTTCACAATTATCATTTATTTTTTTATTATGGTTTAATTTAGCATATAATATACTTTAACTATGAATTAAATCTTTTTTTATACTTCCGCAAATATTTTGAATAAGACAAATCGGTTTGAACGAACTATATATAAATTGAGACGGAGGAAGTATTAAAAACCATACCATCCCAATTTTATTCTCTACTACTATGCATGCTACTTTATCCTGTCGGTGCAAACCTTCTCCCATCGTGTTTGATCGCTTTGTTTTCATTTGAAAGTTGAGTTAGTTTAGTCTTGGAAGTCTGCGGAAGCAAGGCCATGTTTGATTCGATGATATATATTTACAGGGCGCTGATATGATCTATGTTTCAATAGGAATATACTATTTGAGTATAAACATATTGTGTGTACTATATCATTCGGCGGCTCCGATCCATTACGGGCGGCCAAGAAAAACATGCAGAAAGAACGAACGAACAAAGAATCCCAGAACAAATCCGCCGGAACCATCGTTCCTATCGGGCGGTCCCTATTCCTACAGTACGATGGAGCTCAGTGGGTGGTCGTCTCCATGAGCTTGACGAACTCGCGGAAGTCGATCCTGCCGTCCCTGTCCTCGTCGTAGGCGTCGATCATGCGCTGGCACTCCGCGGCGGCGACGCCGGCGCCCATGAGCCCGAGCGAGCTCAGCACGCTCCCGAGCTCCGCGGCGCCGATGAAGCCGTCGCCGTCGCGGTCGAAGACGGCGAACGCGGCGCGCGCCTCCTCCACGGTGGCCTCCTCCTCGTCGAACAGCGCGGCGGCCTCGTCGAACCCGACGGACACGGCGGACTCGTCGCCGCCCATCAGCTCGAGCACCACGCCCATGTCGATGTCGATGGCGCGCGCGGACGCGGCGGCGGGCTTGGTCGCCGGGGCGGCCTCGCGGCGGCGAGAGGATGCGGCGGAGGAGGTGGTAGAGGAGGAGGACGAAGACGAGGAGAAGGACTTGACGAGGGCGGTGAGGCCGATGAGGAGGGCGTTGACGGAGAGCGTGAGCACGGCGTGCGCCACGGACACGTTGTAGTAGGACGTGGCCGGCGCGGAGGAGGCGGCCATCATCTCCATGGCCGCTGAAGTAACGTTGTTGCCTGCGTGCAGTGCAGCGCGCGGGGGCGGCGGTGGTGGCGTTGAATCGGCTCTGTTGCGACTTGGAGTTTGGCGCTCGGCGATGATGATGATGGCTGCCTGGATCCGTGGGCGCGGGCGCAATATATATGGCGTCGCGGCAGGAGTACCGCGCGCGCTGAACGAAACGGAAGGCGCCTGGAACCGGGCGGGCAGGGCAGGAGAGGACAGAGGAGAGGAGGCGGAAACGCGAAAGCGGCCGGGAGAAAGAGAGGAGGGGTGGGAAGGTTGGCGACGCGCCGGCAGCTTCGCGGAAAGAGTGGAGGGGAAGTGCGCGCGTGGGGCCGGAGCGTCGGTCGTGGAGCCGAGGTGCCGTGCCGGGGGGAACGGCAAAGAGCGGACGTGTGGGCACCGCACCGGGCGTTTTCCGCGCGGGTTCCTGGCGTGGAAAATGGAGGCGGAGGCGGAGACGGGGGACTGGACCGGCGGCGTCCGGCCGGCGGTCGGTCTCCTCCAGTTTTGGAGTTGGAACGGAGAAATTCCATTCCACGGCACGCAGGCGTTCGCTTTCGACTTTTTTCTGCTGCCCCTCGCTCGCTTTCGCGGTTGTGCGAGAGTTGGTTTGATTTGGTACGGCGGCTGGACGGACGTGGGCGGGGGCGGAGTGGAGTGGAGCCGTGGAGGAGGTCGACCGACTCCAATGGGTTGACCCGGTTTTTTTTTTTTTTTTTTTTTTTTCTGTTGGGACGATCGGGAGTGGCCGAGTTGGGGAGGTAAATTTGCCATCAACTATATATGCCTTCTGTCCCAGATATAGAACAGCAGCTGTCCATGTATACTTACGAGTGATTCTTGATTTGCCAGTACTTTGCTGTGTGATGTAAACAATTTTCAGATAGATTCTTGATTAAGGGAAAGCTAGCTACAGTATTAAAAATCATTTGTATCCATTCGTTGGAGAACAAATAGAGACCAATTGAACCATGCAAATGCTGCTCTTATAAATGCCGATCCATATTTTGAGCATTAATTAATTAGCTTTTTTTTTTCTTCGAGGGAAGCAAAGCATTCATCTAGTTCCTCAAGGAGCGACGGAAAGGCGTTCTTCTTTCCTCTTTTTTCTTCCTTTTCGAAGATCACGAAAAAAGAATGGTTCTTGCCTTCTTGGCACTCCAAGAGAGCAAGCGTGTAAACAGAAAGAACAAGGAAACAAGGTGCCGAGTGCCGAGTGCCGACGATGTCTTCGTTTACAGTTTTGCGTCTCCGAAGCCAGAGAAGTTTCTAGTGCATGACTTGCATTGCCGGTTGCAACTTCTTGTTGCACAAGCACAAAGGACTTCTAATTTATTACCTTTGAAGAACAAGTTTCATATATCGTCGCTCGTACGAAACGCATACTTTGGCGGAAGACCAATATGCGTTCCAACTTTTTTATAATACTGTATATGATATGATGAAAAAAAAGGAAGAACATAGCTCTGGAATTCGGATACCAGGTTTAACTGCATACAGTGTACCTTCATGGCACATGACACGGCCTCACTTCTTCGCTGGGCAAGAACGCATGCACGCAAGACCGGATCAGCATTCAACATAGCAGACCTGCTTGGCAATTGGCATGTTAGTTCCGACTGTTATTACTCTGATTAAATGGTCATATTAGTATGAACTAGTAGTCATACCTAGGGTCTTTTTTATGACTTGGATGTCCCCAGGAGAGGATTGGATCAACTGCTGAAGATTAATTTTATCAACACAGGTGACAGCAGCCGCATGCATTCAACAGCAGCTGGTCCACGGTCGCTGCCGAATGTACTACTGTATTTAATATTTTCAAAATGTATTTTTCAGAGATTGCAACTTCACGAGACCAAAAAGAAATACTTGTCGAAGCTATGATGTTGACTATCAACGATCAGAGTTTTTGCCACTCAGCTTGACATGATTTTTTTTATAAACGTATGCAACTGCATAGGGACCTGTATTATACGAAGGCTAATATATACATAAGGCAGTACAAATACAGGAACACACTGGAAAGATAGAGAAGGGACAAAACTAGCAGATTACTGATTACAGGTCTTTTGTTCCTGGGAATCTGAATCTTGGACTAGTCCATGGCCCATAGCTCTGAATCAATGGGCCTACCACGACCATGCCAGACTAGTTCTGCTCTCGTGGGTTCTGCATTCTATCCTGAAAGCCCAGAGTAGACATGGGAGAAACTCACTGGGAATCAATCAACGAGGTTCAGAGACTCACGGTCCACCCACTTTTCCTCTCTACGTTGTTGGACCTAATTTAGTCTATATATTATTTCTGCACTATATTTTTTCATGTCAATTTGTATTTTTTATCCTGTTTTATAACTACATTTTTACTTATCATTTTTATAGTTTTTAATACTAAGAATATTATCATTCTGGAGATAGAGTATTATTGTTAAGTGAAATATTTAATTCATAAATATAGAATGTTTTTTATTCTTATAAAGTAAAAATATTTAAGTGAAATATTTAATTCATAAATATAGAATGTTTTTTATTCTTATAAAGTAAAAATATTTCTTTTGTGAAGTTAGAATATTGTTTAATTATATTTTTACTAGAATATTCGTCTTGCGAAGGTATAATATTGCATTCGCAAAGTTAGAACATTTCTTATTTTTCTTATGTAGAATATTATATTTTATGAATATAAAAATATTTTCCTGTAAAAATGGAATATTTTTATATATAGTTAGAATACTTCAATATATAGATTAGAGTATTTTTTTTTTGGTTCTCGTAGGGCATCAGTATTACATACTTAAATATTTATTATAAATATAAAGTATTATTTTTTATGAAATATAAATTGGGCTCATTTTAAATTAGGTATGGGCCAAATCTGAAATTAGGTCCAATAGCGAAAAAACTAAAAATAGGGAGGGGGTAGGTGGATAGATGTCTGGTCCACCTAGGTGGAGGGAAAGAGCCCGTGGAACTTAGTGTTGGATATGCGATTGAGTTACACAGAAGAGTTTTTTTCATACATAGCTCACAATATAGACGCTCGTATACATGTAGATTACCTCTATATAAAGTATAAACGCTAAGGTGTTCATTCGTGGGTTTTTTCTGCGTAGGTTGAGATTTCAAGGATGTTGGTCTAGTTTTGGCAGGCTACATATAGTAAATTTCATACCATGCATGGGTTTTGCCTCCTCTGGTGAGTTTGACGCATCCATCCATCCACTCGCTCATCTACGTTCATGCCGGCTGTGTGCTACCGCGCGTGCATCTCACGAGGTCACTGCATCCCGCGTTCAAACGACACAAACACACCAGCGCAACACAACCAAGATGCACATGCCCGACGGTAAAACTTCAGGCAGACCTCTATACATAGCTAAATAAAAAGGAAGCCTGCGCGCGGCGAAGCGCGCCTGCCATACTAGTAGTACATGCGTCCAACGTCATTATTGGTTTGTATCGGGGTGACTTTTAGGGTTTTGATGGTTTGGATCCATGGTGGCACAGAAACTAGCAGCAAACGACAACCGAACGACTAGAATGCACATCCCTCGTTTAGTTTCATACGAAAAGCGACATCGAGCCGATAAACCAAAACTTCAGGTCGGTGGCCTGTTTGGTCTCTGTCTGCAATGCGTCCAATGTAACCATGTGCTACCTCACATGGGATGGTATAGCCGCTTCCCTAGTTCTAAACTATTTAGTTTGTATCCAAGCTCATCTCCAAGAGTGACGGTTTGGACCAATCCAGTTTGAATTGGAAATTTAGGATATGCGATTGAACTATCAGCAATTGTTTTATTAATACATAATTTTTATGTCACAAATTGATGAGATTTAGCTCATATATTCCAATTTAAAAGTATAACATAGATGAAGAGATTATTGAGTAAGTGTGGATCAAAGGGACAACATTAAGCCACAACCTAATTTCCTTCTACAACCAGCCACTGGTTTGCCACCACTGTTTCTTGGTGGAAGCAGCCGTCCCTTGAGTCATAGATCCTCTTCCATTGATGTTGTGGTAGCGCTAGGATCAAAGTACTCCATTTATTCTAAATTAATTATATGTCATTTGATATTTTAATATTAAGTTTGACCACTTGTTTTATTAAAAAATAAAAAATTCCAAGACATTTTAAATAATGACCACAATGTTTTAAATAAGACAACTGTCAAAATTAGTATAAAAAGTCAAAAGACTTGCAATTTAGAATGAATGGAGTATTATCCTATCGGAATGAAGTGTTTATTGCAAGCGTTAGGCTATGCTCACCCATCACCAAAAAAGTCTAAATGGAGATGCGAAACGCATAAATCGAGAAGTTTCAAATATACACCATCGAATGGACGGTCTGGTGAGGATAGCTCTATATTGAATAAAAAACACTAAAGGCATGTTTGGTAGAAAAGTTTTCTTTTGAAAATTGTGGTTTTAGAATACCGTAGTATATATTGGTTGTGACAATAATACCATAGTTTTCGCATGTTGTAGTAAAATTATAGTATTTATTAAACCTAGAACCCGTTTGATTCCACAGTCTCTGCCACTTCCCAAGGTGGACTGTAAACTCCTCCCTGCCGCCTCTTCCTCCCATAGGCGCTCAGAATAGGTCACCGCCGCTTCCTCCCAAGCTTCGGTCGTCTCCTCCTTCTCTGCCGGCGGCCACCGCTCCCCACCTTATCTAGATTGGATTGGCTGACCCTAGTGGATAAAGATCTGCTGCCCTTCCCTCCTCTCTGGAGACGGCGCCCGTGCGTATCGGCTCTGGCATGCTGAGTCCGACTGGGACTCAACCTTGCGGGTTTGACTCAAAATCTCGATTCTCGCATATAGTATGCGCAGTTAGACTTCTATCGGGACTTGGATATTTGATCCGCAAGCAATTGAATCCTAATAGGCCCTTACTTGGTTAAAGTCCATCAGTGGAGACTATATATATATGCATCATGGGGCACGGCTTCAGAAGATCTAATAGGTGCGCATGAGAGCTATCGCAGAAAAGGTTTCTGCGAAACCCTAGCCGTGCTTCAGTTCAATCTCTCAAGATTCTCCGCCAAGTTTGTGGTGCTAGCACGCCAGAACACAGCGTCGTCTTCCCACACGTGTGGATACCGTGGATGTGTTGCTACTACAGCTGCGCTCATCAGCTGACTGGTTCCCGACTCACTGCGAGGTCGGCCAACTGGTTCTTGATCGAGGTTGGCTGGACAAGTCGGCATCGGATCTTCACCGCATCGCATCGACAAGTCGGCATCGGACAAGGCGCGCTTGACTCGGCACCCGACTGCGTTAACTCGACATCCGGCTGCATCGACTCGACTTCCGCTGCGGTACGCGTTTAGTGGTAATGATCTATAATCTATGAATTCTCGTGTCTCGGCAAGCATCGATATATCCATGCCGGCCGGCGCCTCCTGCTGGTCGGCCGACAGATGCGCACGCAGCTTGGTGCCATGTGGATAGCATCGATAGATAGAATAGAGAGAAGAATCGAGAGGGCACACACATGACGCCGTCGACGCGCTGGAAGCAGAAGGCGGTCAGGTCAACCGATGAAGCCCCCGGGATGTGGCTCCCCAACTGCTATAGTTCGGTCCACTCCCACTGCAGACCTATCGTCCACCTCCAAATCCAATCCAATCCACGGCATCGTCGTCGTCGTCTGCCGGCCGGCCGGCCCCGAGTGACCCGGTCGCTCGATCGCGGTATCCCTTGCTAGCTCGTCGCTAGCGCCGTCCCTTGCGAGTTTTGCGTCGTCGTTCGCGGCGGCCACGGCGGCGACGACGACGACGCGTCGACGCAACTCATGACATGGACCGTTGACTCCCCGTGCCCGTGTTGCGCTCTTGCTCATCAGCTCTCCACTGCATGCACACCAAAGTTGTCGCGGTCGCGGGGGTGCATCCTTGCTGATTGAGTCCACGGCCTCGATCAACCTCGTGTTCGTCAGCGGCACCGATTTACTAATCTCATTATTGCTTAATAACAACGACGCGTACGTGTGCGGTGACAAGACGTGTACTGATTATTTGTCATCAGTTTGGTCATCCGGAAGATCTCTGTAGTGGATGCATGGATCGATCCAGCCTCTTTAGTTAGTCGATCAGTCAGTTTTCAAACAGCTGAGTTTATGAAAATTTTCGAAATTCCATTTTTCATACACTACCGAAAACGAAAAGAACACCGGAATTCCGGCGGAAAAGTTACCCTGTTGGAGCATTGATCTGCGTGCATGCGCCGACCGCCCGCCTGGCCGGTAGCGAAGCGATCATATCATGCATGGTTGCAGATACTTGCGCGTGCACATGCAGGCATACAAAGGAAAATTAAAGCGACCAATCACGGGGAGAGGGATCCGATCGATGCTCTCCGGCCGGTTTCTTGGTTCGGCGACGCTTCCAAATCCAATCTGTGGCCTCTGGTCACACGCGCACCCATACAGCTCATCAGCCGTCGCCAAGTCCAAGGCTTGCCAACCTTTTGTTCGGAACCTGGGAGGGATCGGAGGCACATGTGACGTGCTCCACGCACACATGCACGACGATCATCGCAGGTCCCAGCTGTGCTAACTGAGATGGTACTAGTGGCGATGCAGCAAAATAGAGGGGGATGCAACTGTCTGGTGGGTGCATAAACATTAGCAGTTAGGGTGTATATATGATGAAAAATTGTATATGATCACCGTTTTCTCAAATTTTAGGGTGCATGTGAACCCCGATAGCTTTGCCTTTGGATGGTACTGTTACAGCTTTGGCAAATCGGAAAGGAAACCTTGTACTGCAGCAATATAAGAGTAAAATGTGTTAGGATTAATTGGGTTGGTTCCCACTTATTCTCTAATTAGTCTATAGAATTCTGAAGGCTCCTACTTAGTGGGGAGGTTACTAAAATTAATCGGTGTCATATTGGAGAAGAAACCGTTGGAGTTATTAGCCAACTTAATAGGTGAACCTGCCGTGCACCTTTGAGAAGTTGGAGAGGAGAATTGCTACTAAGTAACCAAAGAATGGTTTAAGTGTGATTAATTCTCCGTAATAATGCTCTTTTTCTCTCCCTTAGAACCGTTTGGAATGCATGCATAAGAGGGGCATACTTCCACGAAAGAAAGGGCCTCTCCTTTTTCTTAACACTACTTCAATAACTTGTAACAGGATCGGTTACAACCCTCTATAGGAGCGGTTTTGCAAAGTGTTCTTACTCGTGGGTTCTTGGAACCCGCAGTAGGAACGGCTCAAGAACCGCTCCTGCAGTGGTCTCAGTAGGAGCGGCTTATGTTTTGAGCGCTCCTGCTGAGTACCTTGCACGAACGGTTAGAAACATGCATCGCTCCTGGAGCGGTTCAACCCGTGTACCGCTCTTAATGTGGATTAAAAAAAATAAAAAAGCAACCATCGCCACTGCGCCAGGCAGCCGTTTTCCCAGCGCACGCTGTGCCGGCGGTCATCGCTGTGCTATGCGCCGTCGCCGTGCCAGCCCGCAACCGCCGCGCCGGCCCGCCGCCGCCGTGCCGCACGCCTCGCCGCTACGCCCTCTGCCGCTGAAGGAGCTAGAGGAGAATCCGGAGGAGCTGGAGGAGGCTGCTGCTGCCGCTACCGCTGTGTGCAGGGCCGTCACCGCCGCCGCCGCCGCCTCTGAGCGTGCCCAGCCGCCGCCCGCGGGGCCACGTGCCGCTCGGCTGCGCCGCAGCCCCGCGCTGGCGTCGCCCGGCCGCCGCCCCGCGTCGCCGTCGCTTGGCAGCCGCCCGGCCGCAGCTTCGCGCAGCGCTCGTGCCTCACACGCGCAAGGCCGTCTCCCGTCACTGCGCCTTGGTCGGGCCCGTGCTTTGCGGCGAGCACCGCTATGGAGACGTGCGGGAGAGCGCAGAAGAAGAAGAAGCGGCGGCGGAGTAGAGCAGCAGCAGCAACAACAAGGAGAAGTGCAAGGCGAGGATGAACCAGAGTACTTGTGGATTTCGTGGAGATGCAGTAGCTCACGAAGCACTACTTGAACGGCCATTTCCTGAGAATTTATCTGACCATGCTGCGACCAATGGGAGTGCTAGAATTGAGAGGACTGGATTGATGATGTGGCGTGTGTGTTTTCTTTGTGAGGGGTACAGGGAACAACACCCAGCTGACACGTTGTGGGACCATAACAATTTGTAGGAGCGGTGCTCATGTGACCCGCTCCTGCAGTGAGGTGAGCCGTTCCTGTAAATACAATAGCAGGAGCGGTCGGTGATGTGCACCATCCCTGCTAATTTCTTTCAGCAGGAGCGGGTGGTAAGGTGGCCCGCTCCTGCTGAATGACCACTGCAGGAGCGGTTCACCTTACCAACCGCTCCTACAAATAGCAGGAGCGTTGGTAAGGTGAACCGCTCCCGCTAGTGTTGCAGTATGAGCGGTGCACCAGGTGGGGCCCACCCTGGGCACAACAGGAACTGTTCTAAATTGGAGCCGCTCCTAATGTTATTTGGGTAGCGTTTCTGTAGCGGACTTTTGTAGTAGTGTAATTCCAAATAGTTGTTGCTTTTGAGTTCTCGCAGTTCCAATTTCCTGCGCACACTGGCGATTGGAAGAGCATGCCTCCGAAGCCTAGCCTACTATTAGTTTCTGCTCGGGAAGTAGCTGGCAATCAGGTTTTTGGGGAGCGCACATCGCGATTGCTCGATCGACTACATCCTCTGTGTCCAGAAGGTCGTTCAAGGGACTGCACTGCGATCATCTTCCTGCGTCAACTTAGTTCGGCTACATCGAATAGGCTATCATGACGACTGACAGTAACAACGCATCCGGTGCCTTCGGCACTGGCCCCACTTCATCTGGGTATTCATTGCACCTCATAATCCTAGCGTTTGTTCTTTTCTCTTTGCGATATGATGAACACCGTGAGTAGCATATTCATGTCATATTTTGAGTTATGCTTTGATCACAAATGTTGTCATGTCTTATATATTTTTCGGATTGAAAATGTGCCGTAAATTCCTATTAATTCCAACAAAATGCACCCATGGTCTTCAAAGTTGGTTCGAGGTGTCAAGTACGTCTCTGAACTCAGAAAACCTCTGCCCTAAGTCTCTAAAGTTAGTTTTTTGTCATCTAGATTCCCGGGCTGAAATAATGACATATTTACCCTAGGTCCCTACAGTTGGTTTTTCTATCATCTAAATCCTAACTGGTACAATCTCAACCCGATAGGTCTACGTGGCACGCCGCGCTGTCGTTGTCGCCGCCGCCGCTCACGCGCTCACCGCCACCACCCCCTATCATGTGGCTGTCTGACTCGCGCGCAGAAGCCCGCCACTGCCCACCGCTCGTCGCCTCCCCTTCCACCTCGCCGCCGTCAATGACCTGTGCCGATCCCAGTGCCACGTCGCCGTAAATGCCACCAGCACCGCCTCGTCAAGTGCCACCACGGCGCGACACAGCCGCGTCGCCGCCCACCTGAGCCCATTCTCCACACGTAGGCCTGGGGATGGCGCCTCACTCGGCCCCGACACCCAACCAACACCCATGGCGTGGCTGACACGCGGCTAGTGACCTGCTCGACTGACCGTGGTGATGAAGACGTCGGTGTGGTTGAACAGGTGCCACAACGCGGTCCCCTCCGCAACGTCGTGGTTGAGCACCGCGGCAACAAAGACGTCGACGTGGATCTCAGTGGTCACATGGGACAGCGTGGCGTTGCACATAGGTTGAACAGGTTGAGATGATACCCATTATGACCTAGATGACACAAAAACCACCTTAAGGGATCCGGGTAGACGTTTCCTGAGTTCGGGACCTAGATGACACAAAAACCAACTTTAGGGACTCAGGTAGAGGTTTTCTGAGTTCGGAGACCTACTTAAAACCTCCAGCAAACTTTAGGAACCGCGCTTGCATTTTACTTCAGCAATAATGTATGTCTTTTCATCCAATCCATGGAGATGGAGTGCTAGCTAGTAATGCGTTAAAGGATTTAATTTCCTCTCCTCCGATCCCCATGCATGCATGTGTGGCATCATCGTGTGGGAAGGGAAAGGGTTGATGAAGTGCCCAACACGCATGCACGTGCAAACGGGCGACGCGCGCAAAGCAAAAGGTGATCCATTGCATGGATTACCATGAGGTCGACATGTTCCAACCGATCACAAGGTTGGCAGGCAGCTGCACCGAGGCAGTCGCTCACACACACCACACCGTACCTTCCTGCTGCCGGAATCGGATCGATCTCATCAGGTAGCCGCGCCGGAGTCACCCATCTGTCACGCATGCATGCAATAAGCAGTCATTTCGATCGTGCGACGTGGAAAAATCTACCATTAGTTATTAGTAGAGTGCATGGAATGGAACCCGATGAGTTGACTCGGACACATGCATGGCCACTAGTCTCTGGTGGTGTAGTACACACACTAGTTGGAAACCAAGAATCAATTCAAGAGATCGAGCGGTCCTAGCCTTAGGAAAAGATGAGCAGATCACAAAACTGATGCAATAATAATGCTTGCTTGACATGTCATTGTTACTCATCAAATTTGAACGCATCTTTCTCCGGTCTTTGGGATGGTCACACACCACCTGTAGTATTCCAGTTGACACTCATTTTATATAAGTATATATGCGACCGGAGATCGAAGTTAGGCGGTGTGCATGATGCAAGGGTGGCTTTATTTCTAGTTAATCTCAATCGTTTGTCCGCTTGCTCCAGGAAGATGATTGATTGTTGATTGGTCACTAGCTTATTGAATCTAATCAAATTAGGAAAATTTTCCACTTGGTTCATGTTCAGCTTGCAGCCGGGTGCTTTCTTTTATTTTCTTCCGTCTTCCCTCTTCAGTCTTCGCCCATAGCTACCAGAGACCACTGTCGTAGTAGTACATGTACTGAGGCCTATCTGGGACAAGGCTTTTAAAATTATAGTTTTAGAATACCGTAGTTATTAAATGTCACGACATAACTATGTTTTTTTATTAGTAGCACATGTTTGGAAACATAGTATTTTAGTCTCACTTCTTCTCCACAATGAGAAACTTTAGTGAAGATCAAATTTTTTATACCCCAACGATGCCATGGTATTGATAAAACTATAATTTTAGATACATAGTTTTTAAAAAACTCTCAAATATCTTTGGCTTAAATATCAAATACCATAGAATTGCTTTGAAAGAAATACTTTATTCCCATATAAGTCGCATGCTTTTCTTTGCGAAGTCAATCAGCAATGGACACCACCTGACCTGATCATTTAATTCATCAGGCGCCAAACTTTCAGCTCACATGCACACACACGTACGGAATCAGGGAACACAGAGTGTAGCGGGTGTGCAATAATCGAGATCACTGTTTCTGGCGACGAGAATTCAATTTTATTCCATTAACACACTGGTGGATCGCTTGTACAGAGAGAGGGGATTAGAGTCGTAGAGACTTGGACAGAATTCAACAAGACATGAAGACAACACACGCCGAAAGCACAGTTCTCTCGGAACAAACAAACAAACAAAACAAGGAGGAGTCCGATCATTGATCAGAACGAAATTAAACCATGTGTGTTGACATCTCACCAAACGTATACGTAGTACTAGTATTCTGGACCCACGCTAATAACAGTTGGAATCTCAAACCAATCAACCAAGCACAGCAGCTAGCAGCAGCTACAGCTAAGAAACACACACGGGGTACGGGACACGTAATGCACGGCGCCATGGGAGAAGAACAGCTTACTCCGATCCCCTCCTCCGCTTCTTGACTTGTCCTTCTCTATTCCAAATCCCCAGATTGACGGCCATGGTGTACTACTATGTACGCAGCGACAAGACGACGAGGTAGCCGGCGGTGTGTTCATCAGTGCGCCGGCGGCGAGGAGGGGTCCTGCGACGGGACCATGCCGCCGTGGGTGTTGGTGTTGGCCGTGGGGGGCCCGTAGTCCATCGTCGTGTACGCCATCATCTCCTCCGGCAGCAGTCGGCCGCCGCCGCCGTGGAGGGGCATGTGCCGCTGCCGCTGCCGCGCCGCCCGAAGCACCTGCACCTTCCGCGCTTCCACCACCAGCCCTGCACGCCGTCACGCCCCCACCGCATCAGATAAACGTCAGATCACGATCGAGAGGGCAAGCTAGCGAGACCACTGGCCGGCCGGCCGGCCGCGGCGACAGATCGATCTTACCTTGCGAGAAAGAAAGCACGACGAGGGCCGTCACCAGGAGGAGAGCGAGAAACCTCTGCTTCGCCATTGGGGGCTCTCGCCAGAGGTGGGGCGGAGGGGAAAAACAGAGGGCGGGGTGGGAGTGGTAGGATCGAGGAGGACGATGAGCGTGGGGTGGCAGCCGTGGGCTTTAAATGAGGCTTTCGGAGGCTTCGAAAACTGCCGGCTCGATTGCGTACGGGAGCCGGGTCATCCGCCTAATTTAACGTGCCAGTCCAACGCTGATGAGACTGACAGCTAGGCCCTGCCCTGCCCTGCCCTGCCCAACTCTGGGCCCTCCCATGATGGGTGGGGTGGACTATACTAGGCATTGGTCAGATGGACTGTTTAGTTTATTATTAGGTTTGACTCAAATTTTTATATTAACCTCACTTGAATTTGAGGGAAACATTTTATAGCTAGTCATCCTTCTCGTGGAATCATGCAATCAAGAATGGATGTCCATATTTTGCAAATAACCCTCTTGTCCTTCCCAACCAGAGATTGTGTTTTAAGGAAACACGTTTCGAATAGGAAATAAAAAAAATAAAATTTGCGGAAGGTGAATTGTACCCAAGTCTTTCCCAATTTTAAAACCAAACAGGATGATGGATCTCAAAGAGTCATGAATAACCATCCATATTAATTATTAAAACAATGAATGTAGTAGAATTGAGCAAATTAAATACATTTGGTGAGATGGGTGTGATATTCACTACAACAAATCTTGCAATCTATGGCGATTTGCTAGTGACACACTATCTCTTCATCATTATCTAAGTTTGGTTTATACCAAGTAGAAATCATCGTAAACAAGACCAAAACGACATTGTGACAAATAGTAATGTACCTGTCATAAATGCAGCAACAAGCTATTGCCACAAATTTGTGACATTAATATTTTGTCATAGTTTATCCACTGAATTTTTGATAGTGTATTATCCACGATCGGTTGTTGGACATTTCATGGTGGGCCACATAGGTAAGCAGGACACCTACATTTCTCTTTATCCTTTATTTTGGTATCACATCTAATTTTACTAGATTTCAGCATTTAGTGTTATATTTACCAATTTAGTTGTAGGAAAACATTATTTTCTAAATTTAATTATATTTGAAATAAGTAAATTTATGGTACATCATGTTGGTTACTGTGGGAGTCATGTATCACCGGGTCCCTCATGACGACTGCTTACGTCACCCTGACAGGTGGGCCGCGTGGTTTGGCTTCAGGCTCAAAGCAGCGGATGGCGTGGAGCTCAAGCAAACCACTCGAGCGCCTGCAGATAGAGATCTGTTAGATTATTTTTCTTGTAATCTCTGGCTACGGCCTCGAAAACCTCTCGGCAAGTAAACTTCCCGAGGATCTGTTGTAACCCTAGCCCTTTGGCCTATATAAAGAGGGCTAGGGACTACGAGGGAACTCTCTAAAACCCTTGTATTCTCGGCAATACAATCCACCGAACCACATACAGGACGTAGGGTATTACGCTCAGCAGCGGCCCGAACCTGTCTAAATCCGTGCCCCTGCGTTCTGTACACCATTATCGATCTGCTTGCCACCCCTTCCGATCTCAAAACCATCGCAGGTCCTACCCTGTGGTGGGCTGCCGGGACTAAACCCCGACAGTTACATTATATTTATTGCATGTATAATTAATTAAACAACTACAATTTATATTGATATGCAAAGAAACTAGCAAAAATGTAAAAGAATAGAAATAAATTGGCCATAATAATTACAGTTGGTTTTTTAAATTATCCATGTAGTAAAATTTACTCCAAAATTTTCTTTGAAGTTTTAGAGCTGAAAAGTAATTTTAATACCTCATGTTCATTCTAAAAATTATTTTAAATAGAAAAGGAAAATAAAATCTCCTAATCATATTTGGGCCAATTTCATCCCATATATGTACTTGGGAATGGGCTGAAACTGTTTCCAATCAGCATCTAGAAGAAAACGTTCAATTGACCTCCCTAAAGTCCTAAACTAGTTCAATTTACCTCCCTAACCCCATTGATGGTGTTATAACCAAGTCCTAAATCCCACAAGTTACCCAACTCCACTTTTTTCATATGAAAATGTTGTCCATAGATTTGTGGCGTAGGATGGAACGCCACTAAATCTAGGATTAAAAAAAATCAGTACCATCGTAGATGGCCATTAAAGATGCACGATTGGTGATGCAATGATCTTTATCGCAGGAATGCCACAAATAGTAATTTATAACATAAATAACATGTGTATTGTGATGTGAACAGATGTTTTTGTTTGATGTTTCAGACAAATTTGTGGAAATTAAAGATGCTATAAAATGATGTTTTTGCCTTTCAGTATGGCTGCCTCACGTGCTTTGCTAGCTCTTCTACTGGTTTCAGCCACATGCCGCATACAGGAGGCTAACGCCAAGGCAAAATCGGCAACTCATTTTTTTTTTCTTTTGTACTAGGACGTCAAACATTTGCACTCTTTTTGCTTTGTACTAAGGATGACAAACAAAAACAACCGGATGGAGTATATCGTAGACTTTCTAATAGTGTAAGCAAACCGAAGGGAGTATATCGTAGACTTTCTAATAGTGTGAGTAGCAAAGCATAATGAGGATGATGACGAGAAAGGTGCCCGAGATAGCCTTGCATTTAGTGGTATGCATAGTAGTACTGCGTAGGAGTGGGGGCTGACTAAATGGCAAACGTTCGTCAGGAGCTAATCCGGTGAGCGATGGTCCCCCCCAGCCTCTCTGTGCTCCATGTGCACCAGCAGCATCCAGCCCGCGCGCCTCGCTCCAGCGAGCGATCCCTCCACGTGCGGGCGACGCTGCGCGCAAGGGACCGCGTGCGGGGGACGCGGGAGCCATGTGGGGCCTGGACGGTACATCACCGGTACATGCGGATCGGCACGTAAATTTTTTCTTTATTATTTATTATATTACTTTATTTCATTTTTATTTTTATTTTTACTTTTATTTTTAAAACAGTAAATGATCCTAGTTGAATCGTTGCATAAAATATTCGTGATAAAGTTATGCTTGCATAAAATTATCATTATAAGTTATGGTTGTATAAAATATTCGTAATAAAATTATGCTTAAATAAAGTTATCGCGATAAGTTATGGTTGCATAAAATATTCGTGATAAAGTTATGTTTACATAAAGTTATCGTGATAAGTTATGGTTGCATAAAATATTCGTGGTAAAGTTATGCTTACATAAAGTTATCGTGAAAGTTATGGTTGCATAAAATATTCGTGATAAAGTTATGCTTACATAAAATTATCGATTAGTTATGGTTGCATAAAAATATTCGTGATAAAGTTATACTTACATAAATTTATCGTGATAAGTTATGGTTGCATAAAATATTCATACTAAAATTATGCTTAAAATTACCGTGATAGGATAAGGTTGCGTAAAGTTATTCTGATAGATTATGTTCCATAAAGTTATCGTAAAAAGAAAAAAAATGAAAATAAGAGAAAAAATATTTGTGGTAAAGGTATATTTATGTAAAATTATCGTGATAAGTTATGGTTGCATAAAATATTCGTAATAAAGTTATGCTTACATAAAATTATCGTGATAAGTAATAGCTGGTGTAAAGTTATCCCTGATACGTTATGTTAAAGTTATCGTAAAAAAAGAGAAAAAAAGAAAAAAAAGAGAAAAAAAGAAAAAAAAAGAAAAAACGGTGAAGAGATAACGAAAAAACAGAAAATGGAAAAGAAAAAAAACTCACCTACACGCTTGTACTATCGGTCCCAGTGCGTTGTGTACTGACCGGGCCGTGCGGGCCTCTGCCTCTCACCTGCTCCCGCTCCACACAGAGCTTGGACCCCACCTGGCCACCTGCC
This sequence comes from Paspalum notatum, assembly GCA_022530915.1. Taxonomy (NCBI): domain Eukaryota; kingdom Viridiplantae; phylum Streptophyta; class Magnoliopsida; order Poales; family Poaceae; genus Paspalum; species Paspalum notatum. The sequence continues at coordinate 37,544,167 of CM039685.1, forward strand.
CCCGCCCCACACGCTCCCCTGCGGTCAGATCGCTCACTTGATTCGCGTTGCTGCATTGATACATAGATTGTAGAGTGCACGCTTATAAACATGCACTTTTAACTTTCCTATTTTTTTCGAATCCGATACCAATTTGCATTGAGGATATAAATGTAACAATTGTTTGCTTTTTAGACTAAAATTAAAAAGTAGCTACTCCCATTTCCTCCCCAAGGAGCATATAATTTTTTTTTACATCACTATTAATTAATCTTAACTATATTAAAACGTCGCCTTAAAATTAATGCCATTAACTCTAATAAGAGGAGATCCATTATAATTTCATCTCTACCGATAAGTTATCCACATCATAAGACCCACTAGCATTTCTATTATCCAAACTAGATGATACTCGGTGCGTTGCTGCGGAAAATTTTAAGAATGTTTCAAGAATGAACATTCCAATAGATAGCTATTGACAATAACAACAAACAACATACACAACATACCAAAAAGTGTCCCTCAAGTGTGGCATTATTCAGAAGTTGAAGACGTCAGATGTCAACTGACATTTGTAGTGCTTGCCATCCACATTTATGTTCATATGATAGGGTTCTAAACAATGGCAGGAAGGAAGTAAGAGTAAGAGTTGGCAACAATATACAAATGTGTATGAGGGGTTCAAAAAAAGAAAAATTACTTTGATTAATCCACATCAACTTCCTGATTCTTTAGCTGATAGATAACTTCCTGATTTTGCGTCATAAAACATCTCAGGAAGGGCACCCTTTTTGGGTACTCCTCTAGGTAAGTAAATGCAAGATGATTATTACAGACCTGCTATAAAATAGGTTGCAAAATTAAAGCATGATGCTCAAGCATGTCGCAGGCCCTGCTCTACGGGTGACCTCCAATCCTATCCAGTATCTGCATATAGCAGCACCCAACTCTAATCGCGATGAAGCAAGTTGCCAATGCCAAGGAGACGAAAACAACAACAGGACTGTTGGCGATGCCTGTCGAAGGGACGGAAACGAAGTTGGGGCTGTTTACAATCCATACATAACAAATTGTACACCTCTTGATGGAAGGAAGCATGCATGTTGACTCCAACAAACAGGTTGAGTGCATGTAAGATTCCATCGAACAGGTTCAGTGCATGTATAAAAGAACCATATATGCATTGAATCAAGCAGGCTCAAATCATGTATAGAAGCCTCAAACGAATTGTAGTGACCCGAAGAACAAAACTTGGATGGCAGAAGTATCTGATGCGTTATCTGCCATCACAGAGAACAGCGGTAGAGGTGGGAAGCAATTAAACAAATCAAGTTCTCCAGTGTATGAGATCACCCTGGAAGAACGAATGAACAAATAAAGAGGGTCGTCTCTGTGGGCTAAGTAGCACGAGGAAGAAAGAAATAGGCAATCGTTTGCTCTGTGTGTTTGGCCTTGGTCATGGTGCGTGCACGGCCATACATGATACATGTGCCAAGTTCCATGGAATGGACCGACCGGCTAACAGGGGCCTCGGTTGTGTAGTATGATAAAAAAATTTCTTACAGGTGGGACACATGGTATGAGGCGGCACCAAGTAGCTAGTAAGTAGCTTTTATTGTTGGAGGTGCCTTAACATGCTATCTCTTTATACAAGTTATCTACATCAGCCATTAAAGTATGCATTTAGTTACCCACACTGTCACGGCACATCTACTAACATGCATTATTAATATGGTATGGTAGTATAATGTTTTGTGCAAGCCATCCACCATATCAACCTGCAATTCTTGCAGCAACACGCGAAGAATCCTTCTAGTATCCTATAATCTTGATTCATTGGTTTGCAGTTTAGCATGAGCAAGAGCTGGAGCCTATGAAAACTATGACTAGCAACGCACCAGTCATCTTTTTTTAATAATGGAAACGGAGTTTCCTGGGAAAACTGTATGCATGTGGTATCAACTTTTCTCAAGTTGATTTCATATTACTTGAAATGCCATTGAGCGAAATGATTTATAACATGAAATTCTAACATGAAAAAATTCCTTTAATTGTTAATATATGAACCAACCAACTCTGGTCAAGTGACCACCATTGGTCAGCCGAAATGATCCATGTATTGTCCCCATTGTAGGCATTGAAATGAGACCACCTTTTCCATAGCACATATGTGTTGCACTGCTCCTCGATCGACACCTGTGGACTTGAGATGAAGGATCCTCCACTTCTCCTAGAGGTTGCCTGGAGACGTCTCTCCACTACTGCCGCTAAACAAGACATTCTCGAGCCACTGGTTCTCATCCTCGTGCATGCCCACTAAGGATGATCCACATGTACGTCTCCAAGTGAAATTAAATATCTATCTATATATAATGTATTGCCTAGCTAGCTAATGCCGAGCATTGTGCATATATAGTTCATCAGAATGCCGTCCTATTTTCTCTGACAGCGACCGCCGTCCGTCTAAAATGGATACTTTTGGATCTGAGATGTTTGTTATGCTGAAAAACTGTCATCTCTTCCATGGCAAGCATATTTCCTCTAGTGCGAGTTACCTTAAATCTTGCCGCTTGACATTCTCTGTCAAAGCCGAGCGTTTGGATGAATGGTGGCTTTTCTTTACTATACAAACAAGTGCAGTATGAAAAAAACTGCCCGTACATACCTTTGGTGCAGTGGTGGAGGTGTGAGTGCAGGATTCCGTCTATTAGAGCGTCTCCAACGGGATAGTATTTTATAGAAGAAAGAACGTGAAATCAAGCTCGCTAGCGACCTGGGAAGCAACTAGCTCGCACGCTTCCCGTAGAACTTGCTGTCTATCTCTCCTGCTCGGGTAATCAAGTGCTTTGCCCTTTGCATTTTTTATTATTTCTCAGCTAGCGATTTGCAAATGCCATTGCGGGCGCCCTTAGGGTGTCTCCAACAAGACCGGTAATTTGAAGTGAGGAGAGAGAGAGAGAGCAGTAAAAAATAAATAGCTAGCGCTTGGTTTCATAGCTGGCTCTTAGCACATAATCCGAGGACTGATGTGTGGTGTCCATTGAGTCTATGCCAAGTGGCTATGGAGAGAGAAAAAAGAATAAATTTGTGGACCACATAGGATGAGGTAAACTTCTCCTAACTAGAACCACTGGAAAAGCCCTATGATTTGGATCCTCGTGGATGTGTGTATTCTCAGTTGGATTGGATAGCCGTGCCTCCATTATCTAAAAATATAAAAAAATGGTATGGCTTCTTTCCCCCCTGTATATGAAGCTCTTACGAGCTGTAATGTTTAATTTCTCGTTTTTGCTTTTGGATTATTAGGGATAGAGGTATACTCCGACCTTATCAGAAAGAAGCAAATGATAATATGCTTGAAAGTACATAAGGCCCATCAGTTAGCTATAAGTATATACTCATATATAGTACTGTCTTGGTCTCACTAGTCTTTTAATAGAATGAAGGCAACGGCTCTCCTCACTCAACAAACGGTATGATCAATCATGATAATCGGCAAGTAGCTAGACCGATCGATGAGTAGAGATATGGACTAATAGGAGCACTTCAACGCCTAGTGGAAGGGGAGAAAGGCGGCAGCAAAAGAAGTTGGGCCAGTGTCCAATTCCACTGAACACTGATTAGACTTTGTGAATTCCATTGCCTTTTTGACTTTGGTCCCCAAACGAATGATCTAGGTTTCATGACATGTGCAATAAAAACAGGTCGTCTATGTAGGGCGCGGCGTTGCCATTCGCCAAGGGGCCGGGAGTGCAAGGCAAAAAGCACATGAAGCAGGCAGCATAAGAGATCCCATTAGTTGAGAGCTTGGGAGCTACTGCTGCTCTGTTGAAGAGACCACTGCAATGGAGAGGGCACCGGCTATGTATCTTCTGATCGCCTTGTTGGCTTTCTACCTCTCGGTTCCCTCCAGTGCAAGTGAGTTCACATGATGCATCTCTCACTCTGGCTTCTTCTATCTGATTATTGTTCTCTTTTTAATTTTCCTGTGCCTTATATACTGTGATGGCAATTGATACAATAAGATCATTGCTTCTGTATACGTCTTTCTAGGAGTACTGCAAAGGATGCCCATGCAAGAAGTTGGTCAGATGCTACCGGCTCAAGGCAGCATTCCAGAGGCAAAGGTACCATAATCCTTAACGACTTGGCCCTTTTTTTAGCAAAATGTTTGCAATCTGTTACCTCTTGAGTCTGGACCCGTTTTGGACGGTTGCTACCTCTTCACCCGTTCAAAAGAAAGCAAAAGTTTCAAGGCATGTTTTCAACGTAAGAAGTTTGTAGAGGTTGTTCTTGTAAATATTCTTCTAAAATTTATTTATAACGTCTACGGTACATGGAAACAAAGCCGTACAAACTAACTTCATCTGCTTTGTTGTTCCAATTCAAACTTTATTAGGATGCTTCAATTCACTCTATTTTGCTTACTAGGAGTAGAAACAATATACATGTGACCTCTTTTCATACATCATCTCTTTCATCAGATGGAAATAACGGAGGTGTTCGTGCCTGAGGATGACGAATCTGTGATCACCGAGAGGATGGCCTTCGAGACTCAGGACTACGGCCCCCCGGGGCCAAACAACCACCACAAGCCCCCATCTGGCTGAAGATGAACAGCGACAGCGATCAGACATTCCCTTTGATCGATGTTGCGCTCTTGGTTGATGCCCGCGAGGCTGTTAGTTTCACCTATCCTATTTTTTCCATCACGTCACGCAAAGAAACATGTTGTTTGGTGTGGTTAAATTAATACGAAGTATGGTATTAGATGGATGTGTGTTTGTTACACCGTGATGTGTGTATGTTCCTTTTTAAGTTGGGGCTTAAAAGTAACCAGTCAAAAAACACGTGTGGAACAATATATTATATAATAGTATTTTAATTATATTAAATGGATTAGATGGATATGTGTTTGCCACACCGTGATGTGTTTGTTATTTTTGTTTATATAATGTTTTAATTGAAACAATTTATTAGCCTAATTTGTGGACCGACCATACGGAGATACAATTAAGTTTAAGACTTTTAATTTTATACAATTGTTTTTTTTTTTAAATAGAGTCCATAAAAAGTAAGAGAAAATATGAGTCTAAGAAATGTTGCCCATGTGTAAACTTTAGTTAAAAACTTACAGAGAAACCCTTACAAAACTCGTTCTATAGAGTAGTATAAATACATTAGGGGAGTAAGGGCACATCCCCTTATGCCTAAATTGCACATTGCTAACACTTGTCTGGAGGGGAGCTGCAGATTAAAACCTTGGGCATTGAGGTTAATATCTATTTTCCACTAGTTCAGTCATCAATATGCTAGAACAATTATATATTTGAATATTTCACATTACCCTCTATGTGTGTAATGTACCCCCTCTTTGAGAAATATTCATTCATCTAACCCTTTGGGTATTACAAAACTTTACTTATTTACGAGTTAATGCTTGGAAAAAAAGTGCACTACACGTGCAGAAACAAAAAAAAAGGAATAAGGAAGAAAGATAGAGATCATTCTCATGTGTCAATATTTCTCAAATAGGACCATGAAAAAAGTTATGTGGTGGAAAAAATATATTTGGCACCGCATGGTCGATCCGGGGGAATGCCCCTTGGCGTAGACCTAATGGTGTATGATATTGGAGCCATTGACAAAGGAGACTTTTATATTAAGTTTACAGTTCGCAATAAAAATGATGGCTTTAATGCGCGCTTTTTGCAGTTTATGGTCCTGCACAAGAATTTAAAAAAGATTTTTTAGTTGAAATATCACATGTGTGTAGTAAGGAAATACTACCATATCTTAATGGTGGAGAATTCAATATTATGCATAGTCCTGAGGACAAAAACAAGGACAATTTTGATAAAAAATGGCTAGATCTTTTAAATAAGGTCATCCAATCTCTAGATCTAAGAGAGATAGATATGTCTAGTCTTTATTATACTTGGGCGAGTAATGGGATAACCCAACTTTTGAGAAGCTAGACAGAGTTTTGGTTCGTACAGAGCGGGAATACAAATTTCCTCCCACAATGTGCCAATCTAATTTTTTGCCACTCTTATGAGGTGAATGGCAGCTGATTTACCACCTTGGCCCACAGTCATTGATTCAGAGTGGCCCACATGTCATTGACAGTGAGTTTTTGCCATCCGTAAGAGTGGCAAGAAATTAAATCTTTTTTAGTGGGATGCAAAGCTTGTTGCTTTTTCAGTGGGATGCAAAGCTTGTTCTAGCAACTAGATTATGAACTCTCTACTGGTCTAATAGCATTTCGACAAGAATTCTTTTGCTAGAAGGTTTATTTTAGGAAAAAAGTATATATAAACCCTTGGAGTATATAGGGTGGAACACATCACTCCCTGAACTACGAAACCGGATGTTTTACACCCTAAAGTATTAAAAACCGGTCAAATAACCCCTTGAGTGGTTTTGGTATGTGGTTTTGATGACGTGGCATCCTGATGTGTTTAAATCACCCCTCCAACTATTTCAGTTGGTACATTCTACCCCTTGATAAATTTATATTTTTTGTTTCTTCGTCGACAATTTGAATTTGAAGTTTAAATTTTGCAGGGTAATAGTTGAAGTCATAACTTGTATTAAAAAATAAATGATGATTTTTTATGATTATTTTTTTACAATTTTATTAGCAAAGTTAATTTATTATTAAATGTCTAGCTAATAAAAATTTATGATAAAAATTACCATTAATATTTCTAACATAGATTATAATGTCTTCCATAGCCTTACGAAACTTAAACTCTAAAACTCAATTTGCACATGGAGAAACAAAAAACACAAATTTATAAAGGGATAGAATGTACCAACTGAAATAGTTGGAGGGGTTATTTGAACACATCAGCATGCCATGTCATCAAAACCACCCACCAAAACCATTCAGAAAGTTATTTGACCTATTTTTTACACTTTAGGGTGTAAAACATCCGATTTCGTAGTTCAAGGAGTGATTTGTTCCACCCTATATACTTCAGGGGGTTATATAGATGTTTTCCGTTTATTTTATTAGTTGTTTGCGACAATGAAGGATCATTTAGGTGCCGTTTGGTTGGCCGGACATGGAGGATGGAGCGGTTCCATCCCGGTTTCGCTGTTGTTTGGTTCATGGACATTGGATGAGCTCATCCCCGAGAAGGAATATACCTGTAAGATTCGGAGCGAGCTCGTTCTGTAAAAATCTTAGAACACGCTTGTCCTAGTTTCGCTGTAGGATCTGCGCCGCCACCTCTGCGTTGATCCGCCACCTCCGCGTCGATCCGCGCCGGCGGCAAGGCGGGGGCCGGCGGCAGGGCAAGCAGGACTGGGCGGGGCCGAGCAAGGTGGGACTGGGTACGGCGGCAAGGCGAGCAGAGGAGGAAGAGGAAGACCTATTTATTTTACTGATGCATGGACCCCACCAAACGGTGGCTTTACATAGTCTGTTATCTCGGTTTTCGGATCCCTCTAACCAAACAAAGAATGAAACCGTTCCACTCTTAAACCAAACGCATACCATAAAAATGTTCCATTCTCAGAATCTGGAATGGAACCGTTCTATCCTACCATATCCACCAACCAAACGCTAAGCTGCACATGGAAACATCCATGAGCCCAATGAGATCACCAGGGCAGTCAAGAGCACATCGTCTGGGGAAGCCATCGCGCAGCCACCCTCCGTGGCTCGTGCCATTTTGGCTGTTAGAGAAAGCATGGTTTCTGAAGAACCTGTTCTACAGGTGGTGGAGTGTTGCATTTGTCAGGAGGAAGATAGTATTAAAAGTCTAGAGAATCCATGTGCTTGCACTGGCCGTCTGAAGGTTCGCGTTACTCCACTCTTCATCTGAATAGATGATTATGTTGTGTGTATATCGTTATACTGCGTATCTAACTATTGCTGGTGATGCAAATGCCACAATTCCCTTTTCTGAGCCAATACCACAGAAAAAGCCACCATCTGCCAAACCACTGGGGCCGAAGATGAAGAAGAAATTAATCTGGCAAGAATTTCTGGGAAACAATGGTGCCTCTGATGATGTGAGTCCCCTTCAATATGTTTTGTAGTTTGAGTAGCAGTGCTTCAATTACATTTACAGTTTCTGTTCGTGTTTATCTTTTGCGCTGGTGCAGATTCAATTCACCAGGTCCTCTGACATGGACAGTCATGGTAGTCTGTTGGGGGAACAGCCATCTGCTACGATCAACAGCCCTAGTCAAGCAAACAGAGATGATAATGTGCGCTCACCTTGGCAATGTGACGCCGAAATTTGAGAGCGCCTTGACTGACCTGCGCTGCATGTATGGGGATTGGGGAGCACTGATAGGCTTGAAGAAGAAAAGGGCAATGCCGAGAGGGTGCTCACCTCACCTCACCTGCGCCTGCATTTGAAGCACTGATGCATGGGAAGGTTGTAATAACTTTTTTATGCTCCAGTGGTGTGCAGGTGTTAAATCTAGTACGTTATGTTTTATTCTGACTTGGTCACTTTATATTTGGTATCGACCAGACTTCCCTGCTAGCAGTACTGGACTTGTTGGCTTTTGCTTGTAATATATATATTCGTTGACATGAATGCGTTAGGATTAATGTCTTGTGTATATCATTGTTTTATCTTAGATTAAGAAAACTATGGTGTAGCGCTGATTGGACTCGGTTGTGGCGCTGGACATTTGACGAGAATCGACCTTATGTGCTGGGCATGTCAAATTTTTTTAATTTGCCTTGCGATTTAGCCGGGCATGGCTCTTCATGGATGCATGCAGTCTAATCACGATGCAAATACACATGGCTAGGCGTTGGGCGTTTTAGCAGGGGCGGAGCTGGGTTATAGGTTGCACCCACCAAAATTCAAAGATAGCTTATCAATTTTAGATTTTGACCTCATATATTTGAACATCCAGCACATACTATGAAGCATCGCACCCCCCTATGTTTATCTCTAGCTCCACCCCTGCGTTTTAGTAGTGTTGGACAAAATGTATATGCCTGGGTGTGGCTGCTGCCATTTTAGGCGTAAGTTTAATAATAAAGAAGTAAGAAGTTGATCAAAGGAAGAGACGTCCCATTGACTTTGATATAAGAAATGACCCACCGAACCTTAGTACTCAAAGAGGTGGGCACAAGCAACAAATGGTGCAGTACCAGAATTCGAACCCTGGTCGGCAGGCTGCCCACTGCAAGCCTTAGCCACTGTGCTACAAGCACATCCGCATAAGTTTAATAATAATAAAGCCACAATGTTACCATATTACATAGAGCCAACTTAAAATATACTCATATATAATATAATAAAGTGAGTTCTATGTTTGATTTTTAGATCTTCTTTGGGACCGAGAAGTTTGGTTAAAATGCTTTCTCTGAAACTGGCATGCAAAGAAGCTTGGTTATAAAGTTTTATTCTGATTATTGGTACTGTCTTTAGAAAAAGCTTGCTTTTTGTTTGAGGAACTGAGGTCTCTAATTCCTTCTTTTGCCACGGTGGTCTCTAATTCCCAATCGGACCTTCATCTTGCCATCTTAGCGACAAGGGACATTGCTGCCACCAAATGAAGGCGCATTGAGCGCTCGTCCGGCTCCCCGTGCCGTGCCGCCGTTGGCGAGGTGGTGGTGGTGGGAGGCTGTGAGCTGCCATCGTCTGGTGAGGCCGTGAGGGGAACAGCAGATCGCCAGGATGTGCGGCGAGCCGGCGAGGGCGAGAACGGGAGGCATCACGCACGCGAGGCCTCCCTACCCATTCTCCTCGCGCCACGTGTGCGGCGCGTGCGCGCCAAATAAGAAATTGCGGCGCGCGCGCGTCAAATAAGAAATTCGCAGGCCCGAGCGCGTCGCCGCCTGTTGCGTTGGGCCCTCCTTTTTCGCTTCCTCTCCAACCAATTCATCTCTGGCCCTCTCCGTCTCTCTTCTCCCTCTCCCGTGGCGTGGCCCTTTCGCCCTTTCCTTTCCTGGCGGCGACGACTGCCCGAGCGGCGCCGCCCTTCACCATTCGCCGGCGACGAGCACCCACCAGGTATGTGTATGTGTGCTCCCCTCTCTCCCCCCTTCCTGCTGCTGTTGCGAAGCGGCGCACCCCAACCCTAACCTAAGCTATTTGTGTATGTTCGGATCTGACCCAATTGCAACGAACCTATGCGTGTGCTATGCCTTCTACCTTCGATTCCCCCCCTTCCTGTCTGTCTCTATCTCCCCTCTCGTTAGTTAGCTACACGCGTTTGGAATTTGATCGTGCTGTGATTAGGACAGGCAAACCAATTTTGCGGATGTGCATTTTGGGTGAATTTTAATATTCTGGTGTCTGTTCCTTCCGTTGCTTATCAATATGTAGATACAATTGCGAGGGACGTCCCAAAGTGTTGCACGTACTTTATAATTGCTCGGAAATGTTCAGATGGAAGTAGCTATTTCCTTTGCAAAGGAAAAGCACAATGTTTCATGGGTGGAACGTTGCTGTTTGCGGAACAAATCCTTTATCTAGGCTGTTTTAGTGTTCAGCAAATGCCTTCAGTGTTGAAGAAAAAAATGCTTGTGAATTTTTTCCGTGACATTATAATATATATTGGACAGAAAGGTGGAGCTCGGATCATTTGTGCCTCTTTTATCTTTCGCCAAGGACTCCGGTGCCTCATTCCGGGAGGTTAGACAATTTCTTTTCAGCTGCTTCACTTGCTCCGTGTCTTTCTAATTAACCGTGGCTTGGCATCGTCTGACATGTCCATTTCTTTTTCAGTGGGATGCGAAGCTTGGTCTAGCAACTAGATTATGAACTCTCTGCTGATCTAATAGCATTTCGACAGGAATTCTTTTGCTGGAAGGTTTATTTTGTTAGTTGTTTGCGACAATGAAGGATCATCTCATGCTCAATGTGGATGGCCTAAGCATCCCTGAGCCCAATGAGGTCGCCAGGGCAGTCAAGAGCACATCATCTGGGGAAGCCATCGCGCAGCCACCCTCTATGGCTCATGCCATTTTGGCTGTTAGAGAAAGCATGGTTTGTGAAGAAGAATCCCTTCTACAGGTGGTGGAGTGTCGCATTTGTCAGGAGGAAGATAGTATTAAAAATCTAGAGAGTCCATGTGCTTGCACGGGCAGTCTGAAGGTTCGCGTTACTACACTCTTCATCTTACTAGATCAATATGTGTATATCATTATACTACATATCTAACTATTGTTGAGTGTCGATAGTTTCACTCTCTGTCCTCTAAACTAACATTCTATTGTTTATAACAATAGTTTCCCCCTGTGTCAGAGATATACCTGCTTAGTCGCTCAGCTAGGTCATACATTATGTCCTCGACGGTGTAGTTCTGTTTTGGCTTTAGTAGGTGGTTGATTGGAGCCTTTTGGTAGTGTACTGTTATGCCTTGCTTGAGTATTCTCCTTCCCACCTTTGTTCCTTGTTCATTGAACATTTAAGAACTCAGCGTTGGCAATTATTGTGTATTGATTAGGTCTCAGCTTCAACAATTTAGATTGAATTGTAATCTTATATAGCGGACACTGTAAAACGCAGCCCTAGGGGAAGGCCTCCCCTAAGGTATTGCATTAAGGAGAATGGCTTCCTCTCTGCAGGACCAACCGGCCGATAAAAACCCTGAAGGTTGGCTACCCAGGACATGCCATCCAGCGGTCTATTAACTCTGTAAACCGCTGGCTGGTTACACGTACCTAGGATTTAAACCCTGGTTGGTGGCCTCACGCTTGGATGACTTCACCACCATGCTATGAGCACATTCTCATAGTGGAGACTGTAGACAGGAACTAAGAAAATATCACAGGCATTGTCTAGGAGCATAAGATGATTGAAGTTCAAGGAGTTTTGTCAGCTATATATTCACAATTTCATAATTTTTACCAACTGATTAAAATTGCCCATTGCTGAATGAAATGTTTTCCATTTCAATGCATCTTGCATCAAGATACTATAATCTTTCATCTAGACAGACATCTGTCAATATTGCACTTTGCAAGGTAGCCACTAGCCAAGGAATATAAACTTCTTTGTATAGAAGAAACGATCAGTTTGATAATCTGATGTTAGCATATATCATATTAAAGCACTAAACCTAAAAATATACAAACATTTGGTATAAAACCTATGTATTATTATAGCACCTTAGCCAAGGAATAGAAACTTCTTTGTATAGAAGAAATGGTCAGTTTGATAATCTGAATAGAAACTTCTTTGTATAGAAGAAACAGTCAGTTTGATAATCTGCTGTTAGCAGCATATATCATATTAAAGCACTAAACCTTAAAATATACAAACATTTGGTATAAAACCTATGCATTATTATAGCACCTTAGCCCTGAATGCCTCCCTCCCAGCTGGCCATACACTAGCAGCATCGTCCCTCCCAGAGGCCATGCATAGATCTATTTTGCTGGTGCAGGGCAGATTTGAGAATTGGGAACTAGGATTTGGGTGTCTGGGATCTGCGGTCTGGGGGGGAATAGATATCTGCATGAGCGGCATTGCGATGGAGTAAGTACTGAACAGGCACCATGCAACTCGTGCAATCATGCCTGCTAGTGGATTGCATGTGGAAGGTGCCTGCTGGGCCCAGCGACCTGTGACTACTGTGTCTAGCGACTTGCTGAGTAGCTAACGGCCAGGGCCGGCCCATGGTGGAATAAATCGCATAATGGAAATCAGAAGAAGGGTATTTAGACATTTGGGGCCATTGCCCTAGTGGCCCTGGCACAAATCTGCCCCTGGGATGGAATGATTTTGAAGTAACAAATGGCAATTCGATCTATGATTCTATGAATCATCTCCCAATAAATGGATACACCTGGTTCTTACATCTAGCTGAATAGGCTTGAGAATTTTGTGTGGATTCTTTCTATCATACTTCCCCGATTTGTTTCAGAGACCAAAAAATGTGTGAAATTGTGTATGACTGTATTATGATTTTTAATGGCTTTTAAGAGCATTTTGTGTATCCTCTATGCAGTATGCTCATCGGGCTTGTGTACAACGGTGGTGCAATGAGAAAGGAGATGTAACATGTGAAATATGTCATGAGGTGATTTATGTTATGAACCAAGAATTGTGATGCCATTTTTCATGGATGGCAGTTATCCTAAATTGTGTTGGAAAACCTGTCTGCAGCCTTATGAACATGGGTACACTGCACCTCCCAGAGCTCATCCTGATGAAACTACCATTGATATAAGGTAGGGCATAATGTGCTTTTGTCATTCATAATAACCTGGACGTCAGAGAACTATTTTGACTGCTTAAGTTCTGCTACTTTTGTAATAAATTTTCATCTAACTATTCGTCATCGCCTCTTGTTTATTTGTGTTTCATAGTGGTGGGTGGACCATTACTGGTACTGCATTTGATTTGCGTGACCCTAGGATCCTTGCAGTGGCACAAAACCACATCATGGAAGCTGAATATGATGATTATTCTGCCACGAATGCTAGCACTGCCGCCTTCTGTCGTTCTGCTGCTCTTGTTGTGAGTAACCATAAGACAGATGTATTTATATTATTGCCACTTAAACAACAGGATTTTCTTATTTACACGTAACATCCAATTCACTTTTTTGTGTTCAGTTGATGGCTCTTTTATTGTTGAGACACGCACTGACTCTAACTGATGAAGATGATGACGATACTTCAGCGATGTTTTCAGTAAGTGAAATAAACATCTTGAAAAATATACTGTCTGCATCCTATATTAACACTTGGTATTTTGATGGTTTAATTGACAGCTTTTTCTATTACGTGCTGCTGGTTTCCTGCTACCGTTCTACATCATGGCTTGGGCGATTAGTATCTTGCAGCGCCGCAGACAGAGACAGGTCAGTAAGCCATTTCTAATATGAATATCTGCATCTTCCTTCTCTTATATTTTAAAAGTGTTTCAAGACACCTTTTAACTTACTACCATACTCCAAATATATTGAAATTAATTGTTTGGATTTGAGTTGATATGATCAAGATCAGGAACTAAGCAATGCAACCTATCTATTTTCTTGACTACAAATTAAATGCCTGAGCATGGTTGAAAGTTGCGGTTGGCTGTGACTGACCTTTGTAATCAAGTAGGCAGGAAACTGATTTGACCAAAACTCAGTTTTGGTATGAAAATCTGTACAACTTGTCTATCATGCTTCCTCATTACCATTACCTGGTTAATTGGTGCATCTTGTGTGGCTCTAGGGCCTTTTGTAAATCCCTAATTGCATGGTGTGTCTATTTTCAGGAGGCAGCTGCTCTAGCTGCAACGGAGGTGGCATTCATCCTGCAGTCGGGGCAAGGGAGTGCCGTGCATTTCACCATCGCACCGGACTCCCCGGCCACACCTCAGCATGAACCACCGCAGCCTTAATTATAACTCTCGAGAAGTGGTTGGCCTTGTCAGCGGCTGCAACAATGGCAGATCGCTTATTTGCACCGATTTCCCCAAGGATTCTTCGTGGCTGCTGTCTAGTGCAGAATGAGATTATTTCTGCCTAATTTCCTTTTCATATCAATGTACTGAGTGTAGAGATGCGTGTTTGTGCTCCAGATTTCGCTAGTGCATTTTGCGTGTTGGCCAGGGAGTAACGGGGGTGTGTGTATATAAATTAACAGAGATATCTGGGCTCTGATCGCCCTAATTGTGAAACCTTTTAAAACAGTGCTTTTTTGCGCTTTCTCAGGCATCTATTCGAGCCGAGGTGCTGTATGCGTGCATGTTATTATTTCCAATCTGTTCGAGGTGGTGTATGCGTGCATGTTATTTCCAATGTAAAAATGTCTGACAAGTGCTCGGCAGCCCTAAGAACGAATTTGTTTCGAGGAAATGAGGGCACACCTGCCCTCTAGTTGCCGAGAGTCGCCGACGCCGTAGATACTTAGGGCTCCGCTTAGGACAGAGGCTGCGCCTGGTTTGCAACCACCACAGGCGCGTCTGGACGGAGACCGCGTCCGCCGGACCGCCACCACCATGCGCTGCGCCTTTGAAATTGGACTGTATATCTTAGGATTAGAATCTCTCTCAAATATTTCTGCAGCTAATGGATGTGTACAATGGTTTGAAATTGGGCCGCCATTTTAAATTGGACTTAGACATGATCATATAGCTAGACAAATGGCGGTGCATAAAATGGTGGTGCCATACATAAACAACTGCCTAAAATAGTTCATATACCTAGACTAGCACTCTGTGAGAAAATTAAAAAAACGCCACATTAACACTTTTCATATATAGTATTTCTCGTTTTATGTATCATGATTCTATTCAAAGCTCCAAACACCCATGGCAATATGCGAGGTATCGTCCAATATACAT
The DNA here is from genome assembly GCA_022530915.1 of Paspalum notatum. Lineage (NCBI taxonomy): Eukaryota > Viridiplantae > Streptophyta > Magnoliopsida > Poales > Poaceae > Paspalum > Paspalum notatum. The sequence goes on from CM039685.1 coordinate 37,559,418, forward strand.
CAAGTGCCATAAGCAAAAAGTTGCCAGGGCAACATGAAAGGACAAAAGGTGTCAATCTCAGATTTGCATTCGCAAGGAAAATAGTAGTAGGTCCGAACAAGGTAGCCTTGAATAAGGAGTTGGATGGGTAACAGCGACTTTACAGGTTGTTTCATGTTTTTACCTCACAGTGACTCAAGAAAAAGGCTCAGTCCAAATCTTGGGAACATTCGACGTCGTGCCCTTCGCGTGCCTGGCCAAATGAACTGTAAGCCAAGTGATCACCCTTCTTCACCTTCCCGCTCAGAATGCTCTGCAGGTCCTTGTCATCGTGCTGCAGCCTTCCTGTTACCTCCAGGCACAGACCATTCTTGGCGAGTCTCTTGCTCTGTTTTGCTCGGTCGGTTTTCAGTTTCACTGGACCTGTTTCGACAAACACTGGTTGCTCTCTGATCGTTGGGTTGGGCTGTATGCGATGGCTCTGTTCCTTCTCTTCAGGTGGCCTCATGATCGGGTGCTCTGTTTCCAGTTCAGTGGCTCCATCCTTGTTTAAAATCACCTGCAGAAAACATTTGATAAATTATGTCTACATCCAAATCACTAAACGTTTTGCAAAAGCTTATAGGCAATAATTAAACTAAGCACAGATGTTTCAAGGTGAGGTTGAGTTGCGGCAAGAAGTTGAAAGCAGAGGCTGCAAAGCACTGCAGTCCAGCAGGAACAAGTAATTACCTTCCGGCCCACCAAATCAAATGTAACAATCACTTTCCCCTTTTGGCTTTCAGCTGCTTCCTCAGCTTCCTCTTGCTGCTTCTTTAGGACTGACCTCTCCTGGAGCGTGAAAAATAGGCATATACAATTAGCGTTCTTGAATTGAATGTAGCTCGAAATGGACATCTCAATATTTCAAAATAGCCACACAGTAACTTCATGTCTTGTCCTTGAAGTTACATGTTCTTTCTTACAAATACTGAAATACATAAGATGCTAGACAACAAATTATGAGTTTGCTACAGAAACAAAATCAGTTCTGCAGAAATCATTAAAACTAACTAATCCAGGTTTCTCCTAAGTCAAAACCTTTTAAAACTTTGACTATTAATCAATGTTTCATAGCGATGGCGGCCAGAGGCGGAGAGGCTGGAGGTGACAACGTCGAGGTTGGATGGCCTTATCCCCTCGATTTTTTGAGACGGGTGTGTCCCTCGTCTTTGGGGAATACTCTTGGGGATGCCTCTATACCTTCACTCCCAAACCAAACAGCAGTAAAAGTGAAACCACCCCAACCCATCCCTCCATCCACCCAACCAAACGTCACCACATTCTCATGTTAGGATTTGATGTACTTTGTGCATATAGATCAAGTTCTCAGTATGAATATCCATAGGCGTTAAGGTTTAGTACAGACATCGCAAAGATCATTGGATGAAGCAGTGTTAAAATATGTGCATGTATGAAACATAATGAATTAAATAGAACTATTAAGTACTACGGATTAAATGTGATTACCTTTGAAGAGAGCCAACTGTTTCCTTCCATTTCGTAATAGTCACTTTGGTCATCATAAACTTTAGTCCTTGCTGCAGCATTTCTGTCATAGTCCACAAGCCTCTTTGCATATGCTTCAGCTTCAGCTTCAGCTTGTGAGAGAGGTAACCCGACATCACTTAAACCAGCATAAGTGCTACCTTCCTTCAAGACCAGTGCACCACAGAAACTACAGGGTCCCTCGCCCTCTTGTTCACACACAATTTTTCCACAAGATAAGCAGTTGCTAACAAGGTCATGTTGCCGTGCTTGGCACGAACAAGGTTTCCCCTGCTTGAAGACAATAGAACCCTTTGCTGCCTCAGCAAGGGAAATGGCCTTTGCTCCTTTCTTTTTTGAACCTCTCTTGGAAGCAAGTTGAGATTCTGCGGTTTCTGATTGACTCTTGGAACTCTGACCAGAAGAAGACGCTGTGTCTTTTTGTTTGTGTGCTTGTTTCTTTGTTTGTGTAGTTGCTGCATCAGTAGATGGCTTAACATAAGGTTGAAGGTTAGATTGCAAGCTTTCATTTGAGGAACCAATGTAACCCCTCCTCTGCAAGTACCCCAAAACAATGTCCTGAGCAGCTTCTTTTCCAATAAAATTCTGCACCATTAAAAAAGTGCAAACCATGAAAAATGTCTTGACAGCCAAGCTAGGGTGGTTTCAATGTTTGTGCATGATATAAATATGATATGCTAAATGCTAATGGTGTGGCTCAGAAACAAGTGGTATGAAAAAAAAAGTAATGGAACTAGAGGTTCTCATAACGCAAAGTGTCCAACTGAGACAAGTAGTTTCGAGCAAAAAGAAAGAAAGAAAAAAGATGCTAAGGGTACACTAGTTCAATCAACATGCCAATTTGGCTGAGGGCTTGTAGTTTGACACTTCAACCTTTCAGCTTCAAGATGAAAGGAAATAGATATGTAAGATCATACAGACCAAAACATGCAGAAACATTGATTTTGAGAGAATAATACACATGTGTAAATCAGACAAGTGAAACGTAGCACACGAGTTTGCATTGACAAGATATGGCCATGCAAAAATGGCAGTGGAAATAGTAATCTGCCATCATAACAAGTCTTGAAGAAACCATATGGCCATATGGGTTATTTGACAAAGATTGTGCACATTCATTGACCAAAGTTCACATTGAGTAACAAGAAGCAGAACCATGATTAACATCTTGTTATGCCCTGGACACTAACATCTGTGTAAGAACATAGGATATGAATAATAATCTTCAGTTGGATGCCTCGATCTCACTGGACATTAACAGAATCCCCTAACAGAAGCTTGTTTTAATCTAAGGCACTTAGATAATTCAATGACCCTCTCCTCGCACCTACAAACCCAAATGGCCAAACCCCAACACAGAGGAATCTGATACGTGAGGAGACCAACGAAGTGCAGCAAACATGCACACAATCACGTAGACTTGCGATCATCCTATTAAACTGAAAATTTCCAGGAATATCAAATCGTGCAAACCCCAATCCGAGAACGACATACTAGCGGGCCCCCATACAAGCCGATAATCGGATCAAGGATCAAGCCGCCGTGCCAGGTCCCAGCGCACCAAACAAGCTCCGATTCAAAATCTAAAGCGCCAAACCAGAGTGATCTCCCAAAATACGCATTGTTCTAAGGGATGGGCAGTAGCGCACGAACCTCGAGGTAGCTGGTGGCGTCGGAGGGAGGCGCGAGCTCGCAGAAGGAAACGAGGCCCGAGATGAGGTCGTCGTCGAGCTCCAGCGAGCTTCCTTTACGCTCCCGAAGTTCCTGCAGGGCGCCCTTCAGCCACTCACCGGACGTGCTCGCCGACGTCGCCATCGCCGCCGCCGCCGCCGCCAGCACACGCGCCGGCGGACAAGAAGGGTTGTAAACTTTTTTTGATACGGCCCCTCCACCTATAGGATATTTCACTAATAGGCCTACCCTTTAGCTTTTTTCACCTTGTACTTACGTAATTTGTATATAAAAACCACTCATCTTATCCCCGCGAAATCTCGCGGCTTCGCCATTGGTGAGCAGAGAGACCAAGAGGCATCAACCCGATGGCGTCCTCCTCTACCTCGTCGCTGACGCTCTCACCTATCCTCCTCAGGCCGCTTCCGTGCAGGCCTGTCCACCTATGGAGGCACAGGAAACCATTCCCCTCGCCAAGAACTTGCCGCGTAGCAGCTGCCGGAGCAGAGCAGAGGTCGCTGCATCTGCCGTTGACCAGCCGATGGAGCAGGAGCAGGAGCAGGAGCTGGAGGAGGAGCGGAGGCTTCGCGTGCTTCTACAAGTCCAACAACAAGCTGCCCTCTCCTTCCGATAAGGTGAATAGGTGATGATGCTCAGCTGTTTCATACTTGGCTCTGCTACGCTCACCAGCCCGTCCATCCCACACCACCTATGCACTGTTCCAACTACCTTCTACGTGCGCGCACAGTGTTTGGGCACTCCTTTTGGGCCTATTGGTGAGCATATGTAGGGAATCCATAACGACAAGTGCAGTGCGTGTAGCTTAATCTTTGTTCATTGCATTACGAGTTCAGTTGCATTGTGGATATTCCTTGCTTTCATGTGATGTTTTTGTGGTGATCTGTGTGGAGCTTGTGACATTGTCTGGACCTAAGCAGAGTTCGGATGAGTGGCCAATCCTTCGCCGGTGGGATGTGCCATGGGAGTGGCAAACCGTTGTGCTCACCATGGTAGGCTGTGGAGTAAGGTAAGCCATAACCTATAGTTAAAAAATCCTGTCATTTACAATGTGATTTGCATGTTAAATTGTACTGTTTCATGCCATTGAATAAAGCATTCTGAGTGTTCTTTAGACAGCTTTGTTCTGACAGGATTGGTTGAGCAATCGGCTTTGCTATATCTGGGGTATAAAGTTGCAGACGCTACCATAGATGAGAAGGCAGAAATACTCTTTCTTGGGCAACTGTATGATACCATGTCCTGTTATTATGTGCACAAAGCTCCTTTCTGTTAAATCTTCCACTGCCAATTGCCATAAGATTTAAATATTCTTTCCTTTCATGTACGGTCCTATGCAGTAGCGTGACAATAGTTGTACTTGGCGTCATTTTTGGCATCACCAACACCTTTCGACCATTCCCTGATGATGTATTTCGTTATGGTGAGTGTTCATGTTACTGTGGCCACTAAACAATTATCATTATGCACACACAACCATTCTTTTGGTGAAAACTGTTTTTTCGAGTGAAGGAAAGTTTTGGGTATTTCGTGCAACATGAAATACCTTGTAAATTGTATTAATTGTTAGTCTGCACTTATCCTCTTATTCATGGATGCTGCTTCTTAAAGTTAACTTGTGATGAATAGTTTCTCTTGCAACATTTTCATCAAGGAAAGAAGTATATTTATGCAAGAATGTTGTCAAACTTTCAGATATTAAAGAACCATTCAAGCTACAGAATGGATGGCTTTTGTGGGCTGGAGTTGGCCTCTTCGGAGCAATAATTTCTATTGCTTTAGCTGGAACTGCTATGACCTATTTCAATGGTGAAACTCCAGAGAGGGAGGTAATAACAACTAGACCTTTCCTGTGCACTATCATTCATTAGTTATTGTTTCTCAATTTTCTGTCGCCTTAATGGCTTAATCCCATTTTCAACTTGTTTGTAGTTCAATTTATTCAGCATGAAAGAAGTTATATGCTGAATTATTCATTTTTGTTTTCATATGCTTTGACTGCTTAGTTCATGTGGAGGGATAACTTGTGCCCAATGCTTATTGTAATTATTTCATCTTTTGAGTATTAAATGTTTGTTTTCATTGGCTCAGACTGATTCACTAGTCCTTTTATTACCCCTGATTGGTTCATCCACTGCCAGGTATCATCTATCTCGATTTTGTGTTTTTGTGGGTTTCTGCCTATGACCATGCTACATAAACTTGATGTGGTTTCTACTTTTCTTTTGTGTTGCTAGCACTGCCTTTTTGGTGGGAATTACTGGAGTTCTAGCACCAATTCTGGAGGAGACTTTGTTTCGAGGATTTCTAATGGTGTCCTTGACTAAGTGGTAAAAGTCCTAATGTCACTTCCTCTTTTGTCCTAGCAATCACTTTCGCCTGCTTCCATGTAGAACTTTGGTGCATTGTAACTTGCAGGTTTTCATGTTGAGGTATTCAACAGTTTCCTCTGGGTACAGGTTTCCTACTCCAGTTTGTGTACTTGTCAGTGCTGCAGTATTTGCCCTTGCTCATCTGACCCCTGGACAATTTCCACAGCTGTTCGTACTTGGTAATTCTCTGTTCATATGAAACTAAAACAGAATCATATGAATGACAAATACATTAGTTGATAACCAATTTGGCCATATCAAAATACACCACGCTGCGTTTGGCTTGTTACATCATTGTGACAATTTCGTGATATGTCATGCTTGAAACTTTTTTCCTCAAAAGAGAAAAGGTGAAATTTTGACTTCGAAGATATCGCGACCACACCTGCAAACTGTGGGTGGGTGGGTGGGGGGGTGGTGGGGGCGCACAACAGTCGGGCACAGTATGCAATACCTAGGTGCGATTAAATCTCACCAACATACAATCAGCACCATTGGCATATATTCAATCTGTTTTCAATTACAGAGGAACTGCTCATTTGACAATTTATGCCACTGTTTGTAGCATTTTGGCATGCCACTGTTTGTGTGATATGCCATATTTATGCCCTGTTTTTGGTGAAAGGGGTAAAAAAATTGGCTGCACAATGTCTGAGATAGGATAGCCGTAGCGCTGCAAATCGTAGCCACACACACAACCACAGGCACAATATGCAACACCCAAGCGAGTTTAAATACGATGACTACAACAAGGCACAACTACAGGCATTTAAGGTCACTTATTTGATACTAGTTCGTTTGTTTTGCGTTTTGGCTTCCCATTGTTATCCAAGTAACCTTGTTCATTATTATGCAGGTGTTGCACTGGGGTTTTCGTATGCTCAAACCCGCAATCTTCTAACTCCTATCACAATACACGCATTTTGGAACTCAGGAATAATATTGCTGCTAACCTTTCTTCAGGTATGCCTCCGCGTCTCTATCATCCTGCCTTGGTGAAAATTCCCGAAATCATAAGTTGACCAACATGCATACACAAGAGTAGGCGGAGCAGCTAGTTTTGCTATTTAACTACTCGTTCTTGTTATTGGTTCTTTGAGTGGGTATATACATAATTTACCATGTGATTTTTCGACTGCGTCAGCTGCAAGGATATGATATCAAGGAGCTCCTGGGTGCGTCGTGAATGTTTGGACAAACCTGCCTGGTTTTGTGTAGAAGGTGATTTGGAGGAGCTCTGTTGGGCGTGTGCTCTGGCAGATCTGACGTCAGCAAAAACCACGTGAAAAGAAATATGGATCATGGATGGGGTCTGCAAGTTAGGCAGTTAGCTACTTAGCTGTTCGTTAGAAGTTATAACAGGTGGTTGGATTTACAGAAGTTTTACGGGACATCGCCACTCTGTAAAGCTGTTAATTGCATATTAATCATGGAACATGACCTTAATGCAGGAACACCAGTGACAAACAAAAAAAACGCCTGAAGTGTTGACGGATTACATCCTTATTCATGCCATGGGTTGTCATTTTGTATATATATCCAGCTTGGTGCTACGGCGGTACGCTGTGGAGTGTGGACGTTGGAGTATAGGGCAGCACGGCATATGCCATGCCTAAAATTAAGACATCTGAATGTCAACTCTATCTGTGCCATTCAAAATATGGTAAAATGCACAGATGTAAATACGGTGAGTAGAGAGATGCAAGGACGCAAGCTTCTCAGAAGTCCTTAAACTTATTCTGGGTACCATCTGGGTCTATAATATTCTTCCAAATTGATCATATGGGTTTTTTAATTTTCCAAAGTGATCATCTAGATCCATCAACTTTTTCTTCATTCACTCGAAATTCAATTCGTGGACCTAGATTTACGCTAGAATGATCTACTTGAAAAGTTAAAGGATCTAGATGATCACTTTAAAATATCGTAGATCTAGATGGTACCGCGGAATAGGTCTAAGAAGCTGGCATGCAATTCACTCTTTAATTAAGTTAATTCGCCGCCCCTACATTCGTGTTAACTCGTCATCAAGTACCAGTTTCTTTTTGTGTTTTGACAAATCTACGGCTGGTAGACACGGTGTCTCGCTGAAACGAACAGGCTATTGTCTTCCTCTTGCCATCGACTCTCGCTGGTAAAAGGACGAAGTGCTAAAAAATCATAGACCACTAGTCAAAATGCACGTGTGTTCCACACATGACTGATAAATAAATATAGAATAATTACCAGATGTATAAATTTATTTATAAACAATGAAAAATCAATAATTATACTAAAATATTGAAAAGCAATGGTTTACATCTTATTTTAATGCCATCATAAGTATTTCTAAAGCATGCCTAAAACAACTTAAAATTCATTTAAATAGTAATAAACTCATGGATAAACTCATGGCATTTAACTTTAAGTTATACTCAAAATCTTGAAAATATAAACTTAAAAAAACAATAGCATAATCATGCATTAAAATTAGACTTAAAATATTATTAAATTGTGCATCGATTCATAATATGACTATAACCTCTGAGCCAAAAACTTGTATTGGAAGAATATTTTTGAGTTTAATTGAAAGTTAAAACAATATGAATATAAAGAAAAATATCAAAATCATTGTGCCACCCAACTTCATCCCACCCGTCTCACCCTATCGCCTTGTCCACCCATCCGATTCAATCGGAACGCCCGCAGCCTCAGTTTGCAGTGCAAAACCTGAGGGGGCGGGGGAACCCTAGCACGCATGCTCACACCACCCCCACCGCTCTCTCCTTGCTTCTCCTCCGCTACCACCCGCCCACTCCTTATCCTCCTCGTCCGTTTGCCGCCTCCTCCCGCCACCGCCACACCTCTGACCCGCCGCTGCCTCCTATCGAGAGCTCCCGACCACCTGCGAGCCCCTACCGAGAGCTCCCGGCCACCTGCTTCGGCTCGCCGCGGCCAAGTCCGACCTGCGCCCTCCGCCTTTCGCTCTGGCTCGAGGCGGCCAGGTCCGGCCCGCGCCCTCCGCCTTCCCCCCTTGGCTTCTCGTCATCTCTGCTCGGCCCAGCGGCGGTGCCGATCCGGCCGGTCCCATCCCTGTGGGGGATAGATATCCCCTGGGTACTCATGGAGCAGATTCAAGACATGTGCCATTGGAGGGCCTACGAAGATTGGCTGGCTGAACTCATGGGCCGCTCGTCTTCCTAGGCCCAAAGATGGCGAGGGGAACTTGGTGATCAAGGCAAAGGACTCGTGATTCATGGAGGCGTTGAAGGGCGCATGACTCGGGTAACAACTCCGGATTATGTGGACTCAGAGGAAAGGAAGATATGTCCGCGAATTCTATGTGATCTATTCTAATCTAAACTGTCTAGCTAGGAGGATTAGAAGGAAACATGACTTGTAACCCAAGAATATGTCGTCTATATAAGGCGGGTGAGGGACCCCCAACTAAGCTCTCTAATCCCTCTCTCGCTCTAACACACACACCAAAAACCCTAGCCCTCATTGTAATCTTCTCTAAGCAATACGACCAGCAACAAACATGACGTAGGGTGTTACGCATCTTGCGGCCTGAACCTGTATAAACTTCGTGTCTTGTCGCACCTCAAAGTGAACCATCGAGCTATGCCGATCTCGCCAACCCCAAAAGCATCTCATGATGTACCTCGTGGTGTACTGCCAGTACCAAATCCCGACAGTCCCTTCCCCGCCGTCCCGGACTTACGGCGGACGGATTCGTGCCGCAGCCTCCTCCTCCAGTCTTGCGGCCGCCGGATTTGAGCCGGCGGCGTCCCTCCCTGTCGCCCCTCGGCCCTTGGCTCGTCGATCCGGCCCGCCGTGCCGCACGACCTCCCGTGTCCTCTGCCTCCTCGTCCTCTCTGCTCGGTCCACCCAGCCATGATCTATCTTTAATTCCCCCCTCCCCTCATTCTGTTTTTCAAGCAAGAGTTTTGCCAAGCCCCTCTCATGGTGCTCCAACCATCTCGCTTAATGTTTGAGCCAGTTTATTTAGATTCATAATGACGGTTTGGTATTATGTGGTGCTTTGAATTTAATGTATTAGCGCATGATTTCTACCCCTGTATGTGATGGTGGATGTGAAGATTGATCTGCTCTTTTTCTGTATTATGTACTTGTTTTTTTGTTGGGCCTTGGACCTATGATTATTGGGCTGGTGGATGTGAATATCGATCTGCTCTGTTTCTCTGTATATGATACGCTGTTGAAGAGTCCTATGAAAAACGTGATGGATTCCTTGGGTGTCTTTTTCAGTGGAAAAAGACAAGAAAAAATCGGTAGAAACACGACAAAAGTTTGAGTTTCTGCCTCGTAAGCGTAATTTGCGAGGTAAAAGTGGGCCATATGGTTTTTTTTTTGGACCGCTAGATGATACTTGCAGTGGGACCGTTCTTCGGATCAACGGTAGATAAACACTGTGGATAGAAAACCGATGGGTAAATTATTGTTTTGTTTAACTCATACTTTTATAGGGTGGATAGGACTCGTCGATAAGTAAAAACTAAGTGCCACCAAATCACACCAAGACAAGACCACCGACTTCACAAAATAGAATGTTAGAAACACTATGGACTCCTTTTGTTTTGTCAAGAGTGCATCATCAATTAGGCCTTAACCCAAATCCTAAAAGAATTATATCTCAAATATTGGCCGCCGGCTAGGTGGGGGCATGCGGCGGCGGCGCGCGGGGCGAAGGTGGCCGCAGGCTCCGTGCCGGCCAGCGGCAAGCCGCGGGGAGGGAGGAGAGAGAGGTTGTGCGTGCGGGGATCGGGGAGAGAGAGACGCAGCAGCGGGGGAGAGAGGCAGCCGCGGGTTATGTTGGATTGGGCTTTGTTTTCGTCGGTCCCATTTGTAGCCCACGAAAGAAAATGATGGAAACCCTAGCAGCAGAGGCGCCAACGTTCATTTTCGTCATCGGACATAGACCGACGAAAGAAACATTTAATTAAGTTTTCGTGAGCCTACTTCGGCCAATGAAAATTAACTTTTTTTCGACGGTTGGCTTTCTGCCGATGAAAACCTTCGTGTTTCTTGTAGTGAATGGCCTCGTGGGAGCAGGGCTCTAAGCTTGTACTACCTTCAATCTCAAATATCAATCTGATTGGTTTCGTGCAACACAAGGTCTCTAGCATGATAAGAACTTGGTTTTTCGCTCTCCTATTTTTTTTTCTCAGACCTTCTGTGTGAATGGAGGGAACCGTAAAAACGACATCAGCATCTGTTGATTACTCCCTCTTGGTACATGATCGGTCTGCAGTCTGGTTTGCTGTCCTATCTGGTAACTTCACTCAAGGAACCAGTGAAGTTAACGGCTCCAATAATCGTAGTATAATCTGGACTTAGGTGTCGCTTTCTAGGCCAGTCCATTTCCATCATGTAACAGTCATGACAAGAACAGGATGCATGCAACGATCTGGAATGACCGAATTGCACGTTGCAACATCTGGAGGTGTAAGAAATGATGGGGAAGCATGAAGCCTGCTCCTAGTCCGATGGACTAGATGGTAACGGTTCAGATGGAACCTTGGACTTTGAGGTTCCGATCCTGGGGTCACTCTACATGAAAACCTGTAGGCTGTAGCTGTAGGTTTTATTTGCTAAAAACTAGTATCCGCTGAAAGAAAAAAGTTGTTCATGTCGTGGTTGCTTGTGAATGTATCTTAGTTATCATAAAGCTCACAATGCAAACGAGATGGAAGCCACACATTTCATCCGAGATATATGATACGGAGAAGAGAAATTTAAGCCCTAAATAAATAAATAAAATATGCGGTCGTCAGATAAGTAAGAAATGGAATTGGTGAGGAAAGTTTGCAATTATTTGTATGGCAATTGATTAAATGTGCACCCCATCTACCCTGCTAAGTCATCAATTAAGAAAGATGAGTAGACAATAAAGTATTTTCTGGGCATATGCATCCAGCCATCCACTGGGCGATAACGGTTTCTCAGATAAGATAACTTACTGTGGTTTAAAAAAAAAACAAAGCCGCCAACTTTTGAGCTCTGCTATTGCCCGCTGTGGACGGACAAGAATTCCATACAAGTGTGTATATGCGGTCACATCGACATTGCTCCAATTGATTGAGTTAGCAATAAAAAATATATATCCTCATAAATGAAGTTTCCATAGTGAGAACCCAATTAGACAAGTTGCAGTGGGAACGAAAGGGTCTTGATGTAGGAATAGAGCCCAGTAGTAATGCATGGTAAAACAGTCATACGGTAAGATATATATTTTTAATCCAGAGAACGAAGAAATATGTCTAGGCACCATTTTTTTGTAGAAAAGGACAAAAGGTGCACCTAAAAGGAATTTTAAGATAGTTGGAGACTAAGGTGATGACCCAGAACAACTATAGTGAATAACATGCTGCATTAAGAATTGCCCATCTTTGCATAGAAATTGTTCAGTTTGTACATGATTTCTCAACACAACTACTGTTGTACGAGAAATTTGTATAGCTGTTGTGTCCTAGACGCCTAAATCATAATCCTGCGTGTGAATCGAAAGGGATTGATAGTCCCTGTTTGCTGCTAAGATTGTCTTTATTGATACACTAATTCCTGATTAAAAAAGTCAAATACGTTCAAAGAGACAGGGAATATAGCAGTTCTTTAATGCAAGGAGGTATCCATACTTGTGAACCTGGTCTAGTCGTGTTTTAGCAGCTGTGATTACTTTGCAAAGCATACGATGTTAACCATCACTTCTTAACGTTTATGACCCGGAATACAAGACGTGTAGGGTGAGGTCTTTCAGCGTACAGATATAATTGAAATGTGCTTCAGCGTACAGATATGTATTATTATAAAAGCACCTGTCTATCTCCTAATATTCTCCAGTTATGCTAGTGGCCTTCTTTTCCCTAAACTTAGGTCCATTGAGCAGTCCAATATCTTTTGCCTGGAGTGTAGTTGTCAGTCATAAGAGCGGTGACATCTTTGCTCAAGCACAACAAACAAAGCCTTAGCAGGGACCTGGTTTTAGAAAAAGAGTTTTGGCCGTTTCCATTTACCCCGAGCAACTTCAGTACAAATACAGGTCATCAGGATCAGACTTCACCAGCCTCAACCATGGATGAGAGATCTGATGTGGACAAATCAGATGAGGTCCTTCTTCCAGGTTTCCGGTTCCATCCTACAGATGAAGAGCTCATCAGCTTCTATCTCAAGAGAAAGATTCAACAAAAACCTCTGTCCATTGAGCTTATTAGGCAGCTGGACATCTACAAGTATGATCCATGGGATCTCCCAAGTAAGAGACTCCATCTCCTGTGCTTATGTTCGTCCTGTTAGTGAATGGGCAATGAACTTCGATTGTGCAGACCTATTTCTCAAACTGGTAAAGTGATTGCAAATATGTGCTATGTAGTTTCTATATATACTAACATGCACACATTATGCCCTACATAAGGTAAAAATTAGGAGCTCAAAATTATTCCACAACATCTTAATCTTACTCCAGCCAATGAGTGCATATATATTCGTTATATGATTAGCAGTGTTTCCTGAACCAAGCCAGAGAACTTCATAGCATGGAGATAAAAGAAACCAAATAGATAAAAGAAACCAAATAGAGTGGCAACATAAAAAAATAGCAGAAGAGAGGAAACATAGTAGAAGCAGGGTTCAATGAGTTCTACCTAGTAGATTGGTATTTTCCCATCAGACTACTGCAGTTGCCTTCGCTTTTTGCAGCATCTTACTTCATGCCATCTTGTTCTTGCATAGAGCTTGCAAGCACCGGGGAGAAAGAATGGTACTTTTATTGTCCAAGGGATCGGAAGTATCGGAATAGTGCTAGACCAAATAGAGTCACGGGAGCTGGATTCTGGAAAGCAACAGGGACAGATAGGCCCATTTACTCTTCTGAAGGAACCAAGTGCATAGGCCTGAAGAAGTCTCTTGTCTTTTACAAAGGGAGAGCAGCAAAAGGAATAAAGACTGATTGGATGATGCATGAGTACAGGCTTCCTTCACTCAATGACCCCTCACGTCCTAAAACACCAAAAGGGAAAATTCCAGCCAGTGTAAGCATTTTACTCAGAGCATTCAGTCTAGCACAGAAGTTCAGAAAAATAACTATATGTCTAGTATTTCTCATAGTTTCTCTTATCAAACAAGATCTTGTATTTTCTCATACTTTCCTTCATCAAACAGGATGCATGGGCTATTTGCAGGATATTTAAAAAGCCCAGTTCTGTAGCACAAAGAGTGCTATGTAACTCCTGGGGTTCTCAACCAATTGCAACGACAGAGCCAGAGCTGTTATCTGCTTTGCAGTCCATACAAGCTTCCCATTTTGCTTTAGAAAGCTCCTCTTGTTCAGCAAATCAATTCAACAGCTTACAGTGTCTGCATGGACCACAGCAGCAGCAGATCAACAGTTCACAAGATAGCTCTTCATGTAAAGTCATAACTTTCAACCTTAGCCCATCTTTACCATCAGAGAAAGGTATTCATAGTAGTTCAATCATCTTGCCATTTGAAACACAATCTCAGCAGAAATCATCAGGTATCAAATCGGTGCTTCTAGGCATGACCCCTGGAATACTCAACAGCGTGAATGAAGCTAAGCCAAACGCAGAGTTCAGACAGCTTGAACCATCCAATGGATATGTGGTGGATTGGGAAACAGACATGAATGGAGGTATTGGAAATTGTGACGATGACCCATATACAAGAAAATCTGTCCATGGATATGCTTCAGGCAATGAGTATGGAATCCCACGAAAAATAAAGTTCCCATTTGATTTAAGGGTAGATTCGCCAGATGATTGGACAAGCAACATGCCATGTGATTCTCTCCCTTGCCACCCACCTCCTGCAGAAATGTCCAATAGCAACTCTACTGAAAAATATTATGCAGAGTAAGATGTACAACACTAAGAGTTATCTTCATCTGTTAGCATTCCTGTTAGGGAAAGACCACCCACCATATATTTTCAGTTAGCTTTATATCTTACAGAGTATACCCATGTTAACAGGAAAGCAATCAGAGAGAAAGCATGGCTGTAATATATTCAGTTCTTCAGTAATTATGAATTACCCAATAATTTCGCTGAGAATTACAGGCTATGTCAAGTATGCAAATTCCATAATAAGTAAATAGTAAATAAATTAGTTCAACAATTCTGTGAATAAGTGGGAACTTTTGGTAGCTATCAACTGTCTTCCATGTAGTAAGAGAAAAATTACTCGGTTGTCATTTAAGATGCCTAAGGTTCAGTAACATTACCATTGCAAAGTCCAATTAACAATGGAAAAGGGTCAATAATTTTTTTAATTAAAGTTTTGCAATGGCTGAAAAAAAAAATGAGAGCCATTCATCAAGTGAAATCTAACGGTTTAAAACTGGTGGTACTAGGTGGTCGGTGGGTTCGGTACTGGAAAAGGTGGGACTGGTACCATTTAAATTTATTTTATTAAACCCTTTTCATACTAATAGCCACAAATAATCGGTAAGGAGTGGTACCATGTGCTACCACAAGTACTTTACAAACAACAACAACAACATAGCATTTTAATCCCAAGCAAGTTGGGGTAAGCCAGAGTTGAAACCCAAACCAAACCGCTACAAAGGAAAAAAAAAATTTTTAATAGATTGCTTTCAACAAGAAAACAAAGGTTTTAAAAGATTTTGAAAAGAAGCACAAGAAAGAGCCTAATCAAAGCTCAGGCATGTGGATAGCTGTTTTCCAAGCAGCTCTATCCAAGGCTAACTCTCTTACTATATTCCAATCTTTTAGATCTTTCTTAACTGCCTCCTCCCATGTCAAATTTGGCCTGCCCCTACCTCTCTTCACTGATATATCTTAATTGACATCACTGATATTCATTCTTATACTTACATATAGACAATAGCAGCTAATGCATTTTTCCAGTTGCTGAGGTTGCAAGTCAGGTGTCACCATGTCAAGCAGTTTATTGTTTCCGCCTGGTGAATGGACTTTTTAATAATAACTCCCAACATAGTCCAGTTGTTCTGGGTCCAGGGAATATGGTGTGCTTGATGTTACCAAACCATTCCCTTTTACCATAAAACCTATAGAAAGTTAGGAACTATCTCTTAAAAAACATGGAATGATCCCATAGAGAAGTGATGAATCAAGCCATCCTTTGATCAGTTGGTCCCTCACACCAAACGTATCTGTAATACATTCACTAATTAGAAAGCAGATCAAATAGATTCTTAAATACGTGGAGATGGGGAGACCCAACGGCTGCCGGTTGGGACGGACAGGAAAGGGGTCAGGGATAAATGTGATGAAAACTTTCAGAGATTGGAAATTTTGAGCACATACTCTGCAATATGTTTTCATCAAAATCTGTAGCCGATTTGTGTCAATGCACATGTTCCAAAGTTATGTGCAGCATCACTTTTTTTTTTATATATATCTATTGAAGCATTTTTCATTCTTACAACATACTCCATCCAGGTTCTTTCTTCACATCCTTGACAGATTTTCTTATTTCCATTACTCCTTCCCAATCTCCAGAATTTGCTCTAATGTTTGAAAGAGTAACAAAACATCCTGAATCATAATCACGTATCTTATTTTCTACAAAACGTCCAAGTACAGCATCAGCGTGAACTCTGCAAGCAGCAAGCAATGTGCTCCATACCATGGAGTCAGGCTTTAGATGCATACTCTCAATAAAACTTTTTGCCTCTGCAAGCCTCCCAGATCTACCAAGTAAATCAACCATACAGCAGTAGTGGTGCAACAATGGCTCAACCCCATAGACGGTTCTCATTAAATTAAAATGTTTGAAGCCTTCTTCAACCAAACCATTACGGGCGCAAGCAGATAAAACACTCACAAGTACGACAGTGTCTGGTTTTACTCCAGATCTAATCATCAAATCGAACATAGCCAAAGCATCCTGACTGCTTCCATGCTGAGCATATCCATCAATTATAGCTGTCCAGGTAACTAAATCTTGGACATCTATTTCATCAAAAACTTTACGAGAATCGTCCAGGTTGCCACTTTTAGAGTATAACTTCACAAGTGAACTGCTCACAGATAGGTCAGACAGCATGCCAACTTTAGTGGCATACGTATGCAATAGTTTACCAAAGAATGGTCTTGCCATGCCAGCACAGATGCTAATAATAGATGAGCATACAAACCTATCTATCTGAAAACCAGTTGCCAGCATAAGCTGAAACAATGAGATTGCCTCCTCACTATCACCATTCGTGGTGTATCCAGTTATCATCGAAGACAAAATAGCCTGATCTTTGCATGGAGTTGCATCAAAAATTCTTCGAGCTTTTTGTACATCTTGACATTTGGAATACATGGAAACAAGGAAATGGTTAATGGACATGGTTCTTCCATAGACACGGAGGACATGTCCATGAACTTCCTTCCCTTTGAGCAAATACTCTGGTATATTGCAAGCTGAAAGGATGGCACGTAACGACACATCATCTGGTGTAAAACCGTCAGCAATCATATTCCTGAATACCTGGAATGCCTCAGCTGAGCAACCATGTGTTGCAAAACCAGCAATCATAGATGTCCATGACACTTCATCCCGTTCCTGCATCTCATTGAAAACCATGAAGCTATCCTTCAAATTGTTACATCTGGAGTACATAGTGGAGAGTGCAGTTCCCACAAGAACACCCTGAACAAACCCATCTTTTATGACCATTGAATGCAGCTGTTGGCCAAGCTCATCTGAATCAATGGAACTGAAAAAAGAAGCATAGCATTTGTCATTTGGTCTTAGGCCCTGAAGCAGCATCCTCCTTAACAGCTCAATTGATCTTTGTAGGCTATGGCTGCTAACCCCAGATATGAAAGCCGACCAGATGCTCCTGTTGCTAACTGTGCCAACTTCTTGAAACACCTTCTCACACATCTGAATAGCCCCCACGTTTGCATATGTGGAAATCAGAGCCTCCATGACAACATGATCCGAATACAGCTCAGTCTTCATAATCATGCCATGCACCTGGCTAGCCTCCCGTATCATGGACACCTGAGAGCAGGCGAGCAATATGCTTGTAGCGGTGTATTTGTTAATCGCCACGCCACTCCGCACCATTTCCACGAGCAGCAGCATTGCACCTGCAGGATCTTTCTCTTGGACAAAACCAGCAATCACAGTTGTCCAAGAAACCACATTCCGGATTGGCATCCTCCAGAACTCGTTCATGGCAGCCCCCATCTCGCCGCACTTGACGTACATGTTCACGACGGATGTCCCAATGAAGACGTCGTACTCGGGATCACGCCGGAGCACCATGCCATGCAGCGCCCTCCCGACCCCCAACTCTGCGCCCGTGGCGCAAGCGCTGAGCGCCCCGGAATACGTGAACGAGTTGGGCGCGCAGGAGGCACCCCCGACCATTTCGCGGAACATCTCGACGCCGAGCGCGTGCTCGCCGTTCCGCACCGCCCCGGAGATGGCCGCGTTCCAGCAGACCACGCTGCGGCGGTCCCCGTCCTCGAACGCCCGAAGCGCGTCGCGCAGGCGGCCGCGCTTGGCGAGGACGTCGACCGCAGCGCTGCAGACGTGCGCGTGCCGAGAGAGCCCGTCCTTCCAGGCGGCGCAGTAGAGCTGCTCCACGAAGGGGAGCGGCGCGGCGGCGGAGGCAGCGCAGGCGGCGAGCGCATTCCCGTAGGAGAACGGGCACGCGGCGGTGGCAGGCCCAGCGGAGCGCACCCGGGCCCGGACGAAGCCCGCGAGCGCAGCGGGGAGGTGCGCGAGGCCGTCCCCGGCGGCGCGGCGCGTCATTCCGTCGAGCGGATGGTGGGCGCGCGAGGCTGGGGTGGAGGACGCATAGAGGGAGCCGACGGCGGGTGTGGTCGAGGCGGGGAGGTGGGGGCGGGGTGGGGGCATTGCAATGTGGCGGCGGAGCGTGGATGAGGAGAGGCTGCTACCCTTGAGTGCGCGCCATCGCCGGAGCGCAGCTTTCCTTCCAGAACGGCGAAGGGGCGAATGGAATCGACCGCGAGCTTGGGAGACTGCAGGACTCGTGGGATATTTTTTTTTTTTCTGCGGCAACTCTCCATTTATCATTTTTTCTGTCGTCTTTGCGTATTTGTGATTGGTGAGAAAAAATTTTCTAATTATTTATCTTTTTTGTTTACGTGGCATGCCACGGTGGCTATTTTTCTGACGGGTCGCACCACATAGGTCTGCCAACATGGTGAAGTTGTGTTAAATGATCTCTTTGTCCTTTTTCTTTCTTCCCTTCCCTCTGCTTCTACTGCTAGGCCGCCACGCTCTCCCGCCGGTAGGCCGCCGGCGGCCCTGCCGCTCGCCCACCCCTGCCTCTCTCAAGCTCTCTCCCTTTCTCTCTCGAAGCGCAGCGCAGCACCCTGCCAGCCGGTCAATCATGGACGTCGGCGCTGAAGCCGGTGGGAAGGCAAAGAAGGGTGCGGCGGGGTGCAAGGCCAGCGGGCCAAGGAAGAAGTCGGTGTCGCGGTCCGTGAAGGCCGGGCTGCAGTTCCCCATCGGCCGCATCGGGCGGTACCTGAAGAAGGGGCGGCAGAAGTGGGCACGGGCGCCCCCGTGTACCTCGTCGCTGTCCTCGAGTACCTCGCCGCCGAGGTGAAGCTAGCCGGCAACGCCGCAAGGGACAACAAGAAGACGCGCGTCATCACCAGGCACGTGCTCCTGGCGCACTGGTCGGCGAGGCGGAGTCCGGCAGGCACAAGGCCAGCGGCATGGCGAGCCTGTGGGCGGGGCCGGCGGTGGTGCAGCGAGCAGGCATGGGCGCGGGGACCGTCGGCAAGTCGGCATGGTTCGCGTGCGCGCTCCGGCCGGCGAGGTGAAGTCTAGCGGATGCGGGGCCAGCGGCAGCGTGCAGCTGCGGGTGGGCACAGGGCCGGCGTCGTCCTACAGGCGGGAGCATGGCAGGCGGCAGCGCGGCCAGCGCAAGGAGGGAGACGAGGCGAGCTGTTGCGGGCGTGCAGGGCTGGTGGTGGCAACGCGACATTGTGGGGCATGCCACACGGGGCCGATGACGGGGCCGACGACGTTGTGGGGCCGCACGGGGCCGACGACGTTGTGGGGCCGCACGGGGCCGACGACGTTGTGGGGCACCGGCAGCGGCATGGGCGCGGCGGCACCTGCGGCTTCGCAGGCGCGCGACGGAGAGGGACAGAAGAAGAAGAGAGCCTGATGAGAGTGATGATAGGTGGGTCCTGCATATCATAGAGTTAGTGCATTAGAGATTGCAGGGGCATTATGTCATTGCCACATTGGAGTGTCTACGTGGCGTGCCACGTCAGCGAAACTAGCCACGATGGCGCGCCACGTAAGTAAAAAGGGCAAATAATTAAAAAAATTTCTATCTCTAATGGCAAATATGTAAAGACGATCAGAAAAATAATAAATGGAGAGTTGCCATCCATAAGAGTGGTAAAAAATTAAATATCCCAGGACTCGTAGGCTCGGACGTCTCTGGAAGTTGTCTCTCCTATACCAAATATGTAATTTTACATATATTTATTAAACATCGTAAAGATTCGTAGGTTTTTCTGCGAATTTAGTCAAACTTAGTTTGATTTAAAACAAAACTAAAATTCAACTTTTTATGGAGTAGATAATACGAAAGGAGAAGAGCCTCTAAAACGTGACTTCCGAATTTCCTGTGAAGCCGGTGGTCAAGGGCATCTCCAGTATGATGGAAAAGTGATCCAAGAGATATTCGTGGTTGGAACTAGCGACCCAAAGCACATAGCAGCATTAGATGCAAGAAAAGAGATTCCTAAATGCTTTATACTCACATAAACTTCGTGTATGGAACAATTTTTTTTATAAAAAGTTTGACGGCTTTCGGCTGGTATCACCGTACGCAAACGATAGAAGAAACGCCCAGGTATGATACAGCAAAGCCGAAGTAACCCGTGATGTGAACAGAGCAAACAAAAACAATCAGTAAGTGAACAATGAGATAAACATGAAGTCAAACCCAACTCATGTGAATACGACTTGAAGATTGGCAAAGTGAACAAAAGGAACAGAGGGACCATATAAGGTCTCACAATCTTTGACATCACAATGGTCGACAGATTTCAAGTACACTAGAAACTGTTGTCACCTCAAGACATTAGAACATATAGCTAGGAGAGACTAAGCCATTGATCATCACCATCAACAAAAATGTCTTCCCTTGTTTACAGAACAGCAGCTCAATTCAGTTTCAGAGTTACTTTGAGGTCTTGTCTTTGGTCTTCTGTAGCTTCAACACCTTCTTCACAATCTTCTGCTCTTCAACCAGGAAAGCACGGATGATCCTGCAAGACGGTGTGCAAAGTGTCAGTGCGAGATCACATACTAGAATGGTTTGCACTTTTAGGGTTTCTCAAATGCAAATACACTAAGACTATCTGCTGACCTTTCTCTAACTGCAGTTCCAGAGAGCACTCCACCATAGGGACGGTTCACAGTTCTGCGGTTCCTAGGCAACCTGGACCTTTTGTACTCAGCAGGCCTCAGATGGGGAATCTGGAAATGGAAACCATCACGTCGTGAACAATCAATATGGAATGTCAAGGCACAACCAAATAACGAGGCAATATTAGGAACAAGCATTCTCCAGAAGCAAATCAATGCATGCATCATAACATACTATGTAATCAGTGTAGAAGATGTCCAACAAAATATGAATCAGTGATCATTTTCCTAAAAGGAAAAGCATCAGACGAATGAGTTATGGAACTATGCAAACACATAATGTTTTCAGAGATAAATACTTTTTCCGAATTTTAATCTAACCATACGCATCATGTAGATTGATGCACCATCTCAAGTAGTACAATTGATGAAACAGATTTTAGTCAATGTGATTGGAACTAGAATGACAATGCCAACATAACTGAATGTGCATAATTTGATGCTTAAATGAACTCAAGAAAACCCTTGAGTCCACAAAATGTTCATCTATAAGCTCTTTATCTCCTTGGGACAACTAATCAGAAAAATACAGAAGTCGGCATTCATGGGACACATGAGCAATCAAGTGCACACATGGATTACTGATCCAGCAGCTCGCTGTATAGAATAACCGTGTTTACAAACAAACAATTACTACACTAAGAAATTAAATACTATGAATATGGTCAGGCCAGTGTGAAGGTCCCTGGTATGCATGCTATACATCTGACATACCGAGCCACCAACTGATTCCAGCTGAAACGCTCATTTCTCGACAACAAAATACGCAAGAATACAGGGCTCTACAAGAGCATGATCCAAAGCGAATTCTATGAACTACAAGTCTGACTACATGCTCAGTAACACGCCTCCTACTAATTACAGGTTATACCGCAGCAATCATGGTTGCCACACTAGAAGACAAATGCTAAATATTATAGTCACATAAATATCGAGATTAACAACTAACTCAACTACATTTTATGAAAAGATTAACCAACCCCAACCCACTCTACCGAGACGGCAAGACTAACCGACGAACAATCGAGAGATAAATGCCATGCTGAGCAAAGCGGTGACTCACCCCCTGGATCTTCTTCCCGGTCACGGGGCACTTGGGCCCGCTGCCTCTCTTCTTGGTGTACTGGTACACGAGCTTGCCACCTGCAAGCACAAGCCACAACCCCCATCGAGCGCATCAAAACCACAATCAGAGCAGATCAGAGGAACCGAAAACTGAATGAAGAGAGAGAGAAAAAAAAAAGGGGATCCGGACCAGGGGTCTTGACGACCCGCGTCTGGTTGGACTTGGTGGCATAGCTGTGCCGCTTCCGGTAGGTCAGACGCTGAACCATCTCGCCGCCGGTGAATAAACCCTGGTGTGGGAGGCTGGAGCAGAGAGGCTGGGGAGAAAGAGAAGCGAGGGCGTGGCGGCGGAAAAGGGGTATAAATGGCTGTGTCGCGAGGGCTTGACCTAAATCGGACGGCTGGGATCTGTTTGATGGAATAATGGGCTGGGCCGAAGTAACTAGCCCTCAAAACTCAGCCCAACCGAAGGACCGGCGGCGCGGCCTGGACACAAGGACGGACAGGCAGCGGATTGCCGTCTTCCCGTGAAAAAGAGGGAGCTACTAGGGCCGGACTGCCCTGCTCAACCCAACGGTTTCTGTACACAGAGAAAAGTGATTGTAATAGTGATGGAGGAGGAAACGGGGATGGAGAGCCCAAACACAATGTCCCATGTTTGTTTCCAAATATTTATCGACGGCTAATTTATTTTTAAATAAGAAGCGTCGAATAAAAAAACAACAGAATGGGTAGTAAGTAGCTGTTGATTGAGAATTTAAACTGATATTCTCTTACTAATACCCTTCAACGTGGGAGAATTTGAACTATTTTTTCCTCATTTCACTTCATACATAGAGATTAGAGGGGCCCCGGTGAAACAGAGTTGCCCGGAACTCCAGTTTGTCAGACAGTAACAAGTGTCTTCTGAAGGAGCACTCTCTGATGCAGTAACGGGTGGTGGATGCTTAACATGGCTTCTGTTTATCAGTGGACAATAACAAGTGTCTTGAGTACAAGAAGCAGATGCTTCGTTTGCTTCCAGAGTCCCCAGGCCAAGTCGACGCCGCGGCGCGTTTCGTGTGCAAAATTGGATTCGTTGCGATTCTTGGGTGTGTGCGCGTCATGCTGTTTCTGAGGATGCAACTTTCTACTTTGCAGTTAAGATCATGAAAGTTAGTGAACATGGATGATTTGATATTATTTGCTGATTTATATCATCGGTGTACGGTGCCATGACTCCATGACAGTGCTCTCTTTTTTAGATAGTAGTTTCTGTAATAAGCTCTCTTGGACCCTCATCGTCGTTGCAAGCCAGTTTAGTGCTGCTCTCAAAGAACGTGGGCGTTGCGCGCACGTGAATTTGTCTTTGGGTTCGTTCTTACAAGAACAAAACACTTTCTATCTACTAAAGACTCAGGCTCCTCTAAAGCTACCGCCTTTCCAAATGGTGCCTCTGTGATCCTTTCGGCTCTCACGATAAAAGCTGACGAGTACATCTACCAACACTATTTGCATCTTGTTGCACCCGCCGTTTGTGGATCCCCTACCTCCTATTTCCTGCAGAGATAATAGAGGCCAAGGTCCCCGGCGGCGCCCATACGCAGCAGACACAAATGATCCATCGCCTCCACAAGCAGCCAGCAAGAGACGATCGTGTCGCCCTCCACACTCTGCTTCTCTTCTTCCCCCAGCAGCAGCAGCTTCATCATTGCCGAGCCCCCGCCCCGCCACACTGAATGCTGCCAATCTGTATCCGGCTGCCGCCGCCTGTGCCCGCCTGTTATGGTTGCCACCCCTCAGATCCAGTGATCTACGTACCAGCTACTACTGCTGTCCACTGTTGAGCCTGCTCAGCTGCATCATCATCTCACTTGCATCAGTCTTCACTTCCAGTTGGGACGTGCGTTTTTATTGAGACGTGTGTTTCTGGGCACAGTGATGTGCAGTGTTTGCAGTTGCAGCTGGCCAGTACGTACTTGGGGCAGTTTTAGGATGAGCTGAGGGCTGACTCATATGGCGAGCAAAGGGGGCACGAGGACTGCTTCTCCATGGCCAGGAATTGCAGACTGGCAGTGCGGTTAAATTCGTCTTGCAGCCTTGCAGCAACGCAATTCGGACGGAGCAGCCATAAAACCCCTGCGAAACTGAAGGTGTCATTCGGCTGCTGCTTGTTGTTGGGTTGCAGTCCTTGCTGCTCACTTCCTTTAAACTTCACTGCACAACGACCGATTTTTCAGATGGCGTGACGATAAAAAAAGACAGCTCAGTCGTTCAACTGAGGAGGCGATGCAATATGTACACTGCAATGGCTGTAATTTCTAGCATGTAAGTATTACGTATCATGGCAGCCATGGCCTCTGTGAATTGTGCCTGTTGTTTATGACGGTACAACTATAGTTATGAGCCTGCGTATAAACGACTGAATTACCAAAAGGTTAAAAGAAAATCCTACGCCCCTGGACTGATTACATGGTGATGGTATTTTTTTTCATATCGAGATATGGGAACCAAAAAAACATATATGTACTCTCTCTCAGCAGGGGAACAACAAAAATGAAGCCTCCCTGTGGATCTTCCTATCTACAAGTATGATCTTGTCGAGCTTCGCCTTGCACCACTGCAGCTGCTCGCTGGTGATCCTCGGCATCCTCAGCACCCGTGACACCAGCTTCATGTCCACCTGCGAGAAGAAGAGGTTCTGGTTCGATCTGTCCTCCTTGGGCTTCTTGAACTTCTTCACGATGCAGTTGCCGGTCCGGAGGAGGTCCTTGAGCCTCTTATCTTTCTGCAAACGTTTCAGTTCAGATATCACATTCACACACAGCGTCCGTCATGCAACCAGTACCTATACAGTTCTACTAAGAAAACACAATCATATATTTTTGCCTGCACCGTGTTGCAAATTTACCTTCTGTAAGGTGGCATGAATGTGCTCCATAAGATCATGATCCGAGGGGTCCTGGAGCTCGACGTGGGCGCTCGAGAAGCCCTTGAGCACCGACGTTGTTGTCACCTCGACTTTGTCAGCCTTGATGAATTCCCACAGGATGTGCATTGCGTCTTCCATAATGTCCTCCAGCTCCTCACTGGTTATTACATAGTTCCCCTTGCGCTGATCCTCCATCCTGTCCTTCAAGCTGTCCTCTGCAACCCAAAATACAGGCGTCAGGGTCAATGTTTTTTTTATTGAAAATTCAGGACAACACATGGACTACTAACTAATCTCAGCTCCTAAGTCTGAAATGATCCTAACCTTTGATTACGGGTACTTGCAAGAGACTGCGGAGAACGCATCGGTTGTTGATGTAGTTCGGCAGCCTCGGACCTTTGAACGATTCGTCCTCGACGAACCTCTGCACCACAACCTGAAACTGCTGGAACTCTCCGGCCACCTGGTTGTACTGATGGCTGTGGTAAGGGTCGGACTCCGGCAGGTCACGGGCTTGCTCGTACTGCCACCGGAGGAACTCCCATGACAGGCACATCTGGCCGACGTATACCGTCTCCAGATCATAGCGGAGCTCCTTGAGAAACCGCTCCGATGGGTCCTCGGGAGATCGCCGACGCGATGGCCGGAAATTGTGTGATAGGATGGATGTCACCGTCGGCGACAAGGACTTCAGAGAGCTGGTGGACTGCTGAGGCCCTCTGAGTTGTAGGAAATCTGCAGCCAAGTTCAGAAAGAGCCCTATATTAGTGCCCTGTCCATTTTTTGGAGCATGTTTAATTGAGGTAGGAAATTGTTATGTAATAAAGCAAGATAAGGTTGTATCGGTCCTTTACATCTAAAGACTATAAATAAATTACTTGAATCAGGGACAAGCAAAGGTGAATAAATAATTTGACATCTGAGAAATTAAGCATACCTATTGCATACATCTTCTGGTAGCACAAAATGTCAAACTTCCTCATCCTCTCCCTGTAACTCTTGTAGAACTTGTTCAGCTCATCCATCGGGTCTTCACGGAGGAATTTTGCATCGATCCTCCACGGCTTGAGGTCCTCCATTGGAGCCTTTGGTGTCTCCGACTCCTCTAGGATCGTGGGCAGCCCGATCGACCGAACCTTCTTCAGCTCAAGCTTCAGCTGCTCTATCAGGTCCTGGTGCTCCCACAGTGACTCCAGCTCGTCCTCCTCCTCGTCTGTCAAATCCTTCCACTTCGCTTCCGGATCCTCCCCATCCTCATCATATATCTTTGCCTTGCCAGTGACTGAAATGTAGGCTTGTCGAGCAGCATTCTCCAAATGATCACTGGCTTGTTCCTCATCTTCTCTAAAACTATCTGAAATGTTCTTGGCGTCAGGTAATACTCCATTTCGATGGTCAGTTACACTGAACTCTTGGTCTGGAGTCTCTGGGACGCTCTTCTCACTGGAAACTACAGCATATGACTGATCATTTTCACTACTGAAACTCACTTTCTTCTCATAAGAAACAAGTCCGTTTGAACGATCATTTCTGCCTGCATATTCTTCCTCTGCTGGATCCAGGCCTTCTTCATCAGCACGAGCCATTGCGTGTGGTTGATCGTTTCTGCTGACGATCTCTTCCCAAACATCAGAAATAAGTCCATGTGATTCATCATTCACACCGACAGATCCTGTCACCAAAGGCTCTGGCCTCCTGCTGTCATCAAAAACTATTTCATATGACTGATCGCTTTCACTGGCAGTTTCTCTCCTGCTGTCAGAACTGTGCTCAGGTAAATGATCAGCTGTGCCGACAAATTCCTTCTCTGACGGCTCAGGGCTTCTCTTGGCATCAGGGACAGCAATTTGATCTGAGGATACAGCAGCTAATTCTCTCGAGGAGACTGCCTCTGGACTTCTCTGAGCATCAGAAACAGCTTCACCTGAGCGATCATTTAGAGTGACGATGGTTTCCTCTTCCAAATGATCCGTACTGTTGTCAGGAACAGTGGCAGCATCATACACAGGCGCCAATGCTAGCTTCTTGCCGCCGATCAACGACTGCTCGTCGTCGCTCCCTTCCTCTTCCGCCGTGCTTATGTGCTCGACGTCCTCATCATCATACTGTGCTTCAGCTTCCCTTGTTACCTCCTCGTCCTCTTTGTACTCGACGTCCGGTGAAGGGCTGCGAGACCACATGTCATCAGGGAACTTAGGAGAGCCATCAGGAATGATGTCCGGCGAGCCCTGGCCGACCGAACCTGGCGACACCGTCGTCGCCGAGTCCCGGTGAGACTGCTCCAGCTTGGCGGCCGCCTCCAGCGCTTCGATGGCCTTTATCACCTTGGCCTTGTAAGCTTTGAGGTTGCCGGAGTGTCGCGCAGACGCCGGAAAGTCCTTCTCTGAGAGGAACCAGTCGCTGTCGGAGTCGACGACGAGCTCCTTCACCGAGTACCCGTCGTCGCTCGCGCTGGACTCGGAGTCGGAGTCGCCGAACCCGGAGAACTCCGACGCGAAGCTCATCCTCGCGCCGACGGCGGCGCTGCCCTTGGACGCGACGGACGGAGAGCTCACGGGCTTCGGCTTCGGCTTCAGGCACACGTCGTCCGGCTCGTTCGCCGGCCGGAAGTCCCTCTCCGTGAGGAACCGGCCGCTGAGGGGGGAGACGTCGACCACCCGTCGCTCCTCAGGCTGCACCCGAGGCGGCGGCGACGGCGGCACGAAAGACTCCTGCTGGGTGCGCACCGCCATGGCCTCCGGCTCCCGGACGTCGCGCTCCTTCAAGAACTGCGCTGGAGGCGGCGACGACGGCGGCGGCACGAAGGATTCCTGGACGCGCACGGTCATGGCCTCCGGCTCCCGGACGAAGCCTCGGTCGCGCTCCGTCGAGAATTGCGCCGGGGGCGGCGGCGACGACTGCGGCGGCACGAAGGACTCCTGGACGCGCACGGTCATGGCCTCCGGCTCCCGGACGAAGCCTCGGTCGCGCTCCGTCGAGAATTGCGCCGGGGGCGGCAGCGACGACGGCGGCACGAAGGACTCCTGGACGCGCACCGTCATGGCCTCCGGCTCCCGGACGAAGCCCCGGAAGTCGCGCTCCGTCAAGAACTGGTAGTTGTGCGTGGTCGCGACGACCTTCGTCTCCGCCGCCGCTTCCTCCGTAACCTCTCCCCTCTGCTCCTCCGCCTTCTCTACCACGACGAACTCTGTTTCCTCTGCTTCTTCGTCCTGGTGGTGCTCTTGCCCGCCTGCCGACATCAACGGGGCCGACGATTCCACAGCAGCTTGTGGCTCCTTCTCTTCCTCCCGCCCGTGCCCATCCTCCTCTTCTTCTTCTGGTGTCAATTCTCTCAGAACCACCCCCGTCTTCCGGGAGATTTCGGGTATCTGGTGCTGAAAGCTGAAGCTGAGGCTCGACGCCGGCGCGAACGGCTCGGTTGCCGGCCACGGCGCAAACGGCTCGGGCGCGGCGAACTCGTGCGCCACGCCGGCGTCAACGCGGTCGTACTCGTACTCGGCCATGCCCTGCATGAAATCCTCCTCGGTGGCCTGCATGAAGCTGAAACTGCGCATCATCTCCAGGACCCGATCGTCGCCCCTGGCCGACGCCTCCCTCTCCCTCTCCTCGGCGGCGGCGGCGGCGGCCCGCTGCGCCTTCTTCCTCTCCTCCCTCTCCTTCTCATCGCTCCTGCAAAGGAGAGTGAAAGAGAGAGAAAAATCATCAATCTCTCGTGTCAGCGAACATGGCAATCAATACGATCGATCGGAACCTCAGAGCTCACGAAAGCTTGGCGCTTTACGTACGGTACCTGGATGGCTTGGACCCGGAGGAGGCGATGTGGATCGCGGCGACGAGCGCGACGGTGAGGAGCCAGAAGAAGAGGTGCGTGGTGGAGTAGCCCACGACGGTGCGGACGAGCCCATACGAGCCGCTCGCCGTGGCGGCGCTCACGCCCGCGGGACCGGGACCGCCGCCGCCGCCGCCGGCGTCCATGGCTGGACCCGCATCCATACTCTCGCCCGGCCGGCGGCTAATCCACCATCCAAGCCCGGCAGGTACCGCGGGGGTACGTAGCTGCGCGGCCACGGGAAACAAGCTACCGATCGATCCTAGTACCCCGC
Organism: Paspalum notatum; assembly: GCA_022530915.1. Taxonomy (NCBI): domain Eukaryota; kingdom Viridiplantae; phylum Streptophyta; class Magnoliopsida; order Poales; family Poaceae; genus Paspalum; species Paspalum notatum. The sequence goes on from CM039685.1 coordinate 37,588,511, forward strand.
TTTCTACACACGGCGGGACGAAGAGGACGAAGAGGGGGAAGAAGAAAACAACGCGGCACCGGCCGTATCGCGCGGGCAGTGGAGACGAGAGGAGGAAGAAAAGATAGGGGAGCAGCGGCCAGCGGGGTCGAGTCGAGAGCGACTGGCCGCGACGGCGAGAGGAGCAGGGGAGAGGAGGCGCGGCCGGCCTCGCTGCCCCTTGCAGCCTCGCTTCAAAAGAGAGACCGCGTCGTACGTCGCGGTAGAGTACAGAGGTCGCACCTACACTTTGACGTGACGTGTACAAACGACGGGCGTGCCTTGCGCGCACGCCGAACCCGCCCGTCCGATCGCGGATGAACCGACCCGCGATCGCGAGGTCGGGGAAGGCCTTGCCGCCGGCTGGCCGGAATCGAGTTTCACCCGGCGTCCTCCGCGCGGGCGCGGGCGCGGGGCTGGGCCAGGGGGAGATTTGGGGGTGGCGGGTGGGGCGTCCGCTTCGCGTGCGACCAGGTGTCACGCCGGGGTTAGGTTAACGTGGTGGGGTGGGGTGGGAGGCTGACTCGGCCAAATAACAACCTCTGACCAGACCCTCACTGACCCGGCCGCGACGGCGCATCCGGTGCGACGAGCGACCGACCCGTCGCTGCGTCTCCGTCGTCGCCCCTTTCCAAAAACCCCCCCGCGTACGTTGTTTTATGCTTTCCTTGTGTCACACTTTGGTGGCTTCGCACGGCATAAGAAATGGACTCGGCGACGGTGGCGCGTCTCTGCAGCACAGGGGAAAAAAAATGCCATTTACGGACTATAGTATTAGAACAGTTGATCGACTTCTATGTCCCCCCGGCCATTGAACACGTTCGTCCGAAAAGGAGTCCGCCTCAGGTGCCAAGAATAAGATAGGGGGGTAGATCGTATATATGGGAAGAACTGAATTCTCTACAGCTTGACCTGAGACCTCCCATGAGAACGCGGGGTATTATTATAACATAAGGGCTGGATCCGGATGTTTTAGCATCGCATCATTTGGCTGCCTTTTATTGCGCCGGGTGATAGCGTTGGCACCTTCCATTTGGGAGCAGTTTATTATGATTTGCTCTTCTTGCGGCCGAGAGATTCTGGTCACACAATAATGAATTGGCACCCATCAAATGCGTGTGGGATATGGCTGTATGCGATTCGCGCTTCTCCTCTCCTTTTTTTTATGCATCCGTGCGGATTTAGGAAAGGCTGATATGCGGTTCACTCATGCCTCCTTTAAGTCGCTATAAGATCAACAATCCTAGTCAATGGTGGATCTAAAACCAGCGACATATCTGGACATTAAAAAAATAAAAGAAATTATATAAGAATTTAGCAGAAAAAATGTGGTAACAAAAAAACATTTTCTGCATTCCAGATATGGCCTAAAGTTTAAATTATGGGGTTGATACAACTTATACTAGACTAACAATATTTCATATCCAATATACATAGACTTAGTCTTGGATACAGTAAATGCTGCTATGTGTTTAACTCATGCCTCCTTGAGGCCACTTCAGGTGAGATTTTTATATGAGTTTTATTTTCATTAAATACTACACCGACACATCAACATATTTGGTGACATAGCAATATATTGATGAGAGATATAGAGATGGTTTCATGGAAAAAGAGAGGGTACACTGATACCTAGAAAAAAAAATCTGATGTGTCACTCTTTGGTAACTGTGTAATGAAAACTCTCCACTGGAAATGGCCTTAGTAGGACATAATTTAATGGTGTAGTATATATCAATAACTAACCGCTATTATATGAGAAGATTGTTAAATTGGTTATATGTGACATGACTCGTGTATAGCTAGCGATAGACTAAATTATTAGCCTTGCTCTTAGGACACTATAAAGTCAGAGATCCTAGTCCAAAGCTAAAGGTTAAGTAAAATCTGCGCTAACAATATTTCATACTCTGGTCTATGTGGACGCGGTCTTATGGATACAAGATGATAGATTTAGATGATCAAACAATTGCTTTGGTTCATGTGCGATGAATATTACTTATGAATAAATTGCATTAGATACTTTAATGCAATTGAAACATACGATTGATTACTTTTCTAGTTATATTTCAAAAACATTCTTCCAAAGGATCGATACATTTGCATATCCATAGACCTCATTACATCCAACGTTTTTGTTTCCATTTTGCATAAGGGTATCAACATTTCATAAGAGGCTCAACAGAAACTATCGAAGAGGTGTGTGGTGTATTGTTATGAGCTGTTCGAAATCATTGTCGACCGTCTTTCCTCACCGGAGAATTTCGACTCCTATTCTATATGCAAAGCATGGTACCATGTCATGCCGATTGCTGTGTCTGGTCCAATACAGGAATTGTTGGATAGAAGAGAAAACTCATGGCGTATGTTAGTGTTAGATTAGATGTACGTATATAAAGTTTGACGGTGTCTTTCTCTTATTGTTTTCTCCGATGCCCTGTTTGGATTCATTTTTCCCTGTCTCGCTTATCTGACGAGCAGGCTTACTTGATATGAAGAATATGCTGTCTACATGAGCTGAGCGTTTAGCAAACTTGATTATTACCTGTGGATTTGGGGATGCTGAGGATGGTGCCAGCGGAGGGGGGGGGGGGGCACATGTAGGGCGTGGCGGGTGCTAATAAGGACTCAACGGAGGCGGGAGACGGACGCTGGCGTAGAGGCGGTGGCCAAGGAGGTATGGTGTCCGCGGCAGAGCAGGGGCCGCTCAAAAACGGTGGCGGCCTTCCACCACTAGCTTTTTGCTCTTGATCCTACTCTCTTCACACGTAGAACCGAGTTGGAGGAGGGTCGCTCGGCCGCGAGTTGGAGGAGACTAGAGGTGATGACTGGGCTGGTGCAGGCGCCGACAGGAGGAAGCGCCCGCCGGGCGGAGGCACCGGCGGGAGAAGGCGCCGGGCTAGAAATTGCTCGCGTTCCGGAAATCGCGAGGGAGGAGACGCGTTTTGAGAAAAGTGGAGCCCTTGATAATGCGGCTTAGAGGAGTCGTTTGCGGTTGAGAGAAGCCAAAAATAATCAAAATGTTTTGGTGGGATTTTCATTTTTTTTCCCAGCTAGAATCGGATTATAAACGGAACCAAAACAGGTCCATATTATTAAAGATTTAAGGATTTAAGGTCGATATGGTCTGTTTAGACAAGTGCGTGTATAGCCATTATATTATACGACAAAGATATAGTTAAGCCACGTGTGATTAAGAATAGAAAAAAAGAACTTGGTTTCATAATTGCTAGTGTAATTCGAATTCCTCGCAACCCGGTCAATGATACTTCAACACAAGATGACGGACGGTAGAGTTGCTGCTGTCGTCGTGCATAATTTGACGTTGCATCCAATTCCTAATGCAAATACAGGCCAAGCACTATCATGTGGCAACGCCAAACGAGACTAGTTAGCGTGTAATTTCAACTAATATAGCTACAGCCGGGTATATTGCCGCGCAACCATCAGGCACGGAGAACCCACTGAAAAAGCAGCTGCTTTTCGACCACCGGTCACGCACGCAAGACAGGGGCGCGGTACCTCACGCCGCACTCGTCTCTCATCCACTCTGCCCCCATCACGACGGAAAGGCAACAAAACCATCATCACATGGTGATGGACTGATGGTGTCAAACCCCCAAAATCTTCACGCCCGGCCGGGTCCGCTAAACGCCCCCAACGGCCAACGCAACGCTCTCGCCGCCGGCCCTACTCCGGCGGCTCAAATCCAAGCGCCCCCTTAACTCCGCGCAAACCACCAGATCGGCGGCGGCGCCACCCCGCCCCGATCAGTCCAAAACGCCACCGCGGCGGCAACTAACGGTGTGGTCCGTGTGTGGAGCGGAGCGCCGAGCTAGCCGGCCCGGACGAGACAAATCGGGCGCGACGTGCTGTACGAGTACGACCGACGGTTGGTCCATGGCTCCGCGCGTCGGCGTCGGCGTCGGCGTCGGCGTCCGCGCACGGGAACGGTGGCGGGGAGCGCGACGCGGCACGCGCGCTGCGAGGAGGCAGAGCGCCGGGTTCCAGGGGCCCCCAAGCCTCCGGGACCGGCAGCCGGCCGAGCGCGGGAGTCTTCGCCTGCCCAATTCCGCGAGACATTTTTGCCTGCACCTACACGTACTAGTCTTGGACTTGTGGAGGGCGCACGCATGTACTCAAGATTTGGACGAAGAACATCTGCTAAAAGAAAAAGAAATGGCGAATGCAAGTGCGTTAGTAGATGCACCAGCACCACGCTCCGTCTCGCGGTGACGTGTGCCACTCGACTAATAAATCCGCTAAATACCAATCACGCAGAAAATTATGCGCCGAATTGTATTTTGTACTACACCTAGAACTCTTCGAGAGCGTGGTCACGACAAGGACAGGACAGACCGTTCCTCTCCGGGCGCCTAATAATACTCTCGGCTCCAAAATATTATTTCCGCGTCCAAGCCAAACTGATGACCCACACAGCGACCTCTTCCCGTTGCCTGTTGGCAAACTGAAAGAAAACAACGTTCTTGATGATGCCTCCATCAGCGAGAGTAAAACCTCACCTCTCACGGGAGGTTGCTTGGTTTAAACTTGAGCACGACACAGCCCACGGTGAGGTGTTTCGGATGGTGACCGGGAGGCGGGAGAAGGGAAGCCCAGTGGAGAGGTGGCCGGCTCCGAGTCACCTTCATGTTTTTTTCCCCTTCATCCTTTTCCTCCGTGGAAGCCAACTGACCGGTTCTTGGAATCCTGGTGGTTAAGAATGTCAGGTTCTAGAGCAAATGACACGGCACGGGGGTTGGTTTGGCGGTTTCATTGCCACTTTACCTGTTAGACGGGTCATCCTCCTCCTCATTCCCTGACTGAAGTTGATGGGTTCCATTAGGGAGAATCATCAGCAGAGCCTTTGTGTGCGTTCCACTCTGTTTTAGGCTCAAGTTTTTGTTTTGTTTGCATGCTCCGGGCAAAGAATATGGATCGGAAGTTGCAATCTTAGTCGTCAGCCATTCACGCATGCAGTGGCTCTTGTAGTCTTGTGGATGCATGGCTTTAATTTCTCTGCTTGGGAACGGCTGATTGGTCCTCCCTTCAAGTTACTACACATTTTGCGACAACAACAGTAAAACCTCGTTTTCAGAGGGAGGAAAAAGAGGGATTCGTGCCTATCTTTGAGTAAAAACCGACAAATTGTTGGCGTGTGTGAAGGGACAGAGACCGCTGAAAGCGATCAGGAAATACCGATTGCATATCCAGATGGCGAAAGCTGGGCATGATTCGATCTGGTGGAAAGAAAAGAAACAAAACGCTTGTGGAAAGATAGCCCGCACCTATTCTATTGAGACCAACCTCTCTAAATAAATTGTAATCTGAATATTAACCTAGTAGTAGTCAATTGAAGAGAATATATCCCCTGTCAGTTTCAGACAAATGTGAATTTCGGGTTCTTTTCCAAGAAACACAGGCAGAAACGTTCACGGCTCTCGGACAGTATAAACAGGACTATAAACATTCTGACCATCACTGCATCTTTTCTCTGGAACGCCAACATTTGGCATGGCGCGTGAAATGCAGTTCACCTAAAACTTGTGCCGAGTCGTCACGCTGACGGACGGCGAGTCAGCACTATCAACGAACTTCCGCCCAGTGCGCCCCCCAAAACGCCAGCCATTGAAGAGCACAACAGGAATTCCCTGTTCGTCCGAAATCTTCGCCATTAATCGGAGTGCCAGGACTGCTGCCAGCATCAACAGTTAATACTGCTGCCTGCTAAGTCGCCCGCTAAAAACAGATGAGTGCAGGGTGTGCAGCCAGAAACATCCTGAGCCCTTGCCCATTCCAGAGTCGCCGCAATAATGCTGGAACAAATCTTGCGGGAACTGTCAACTCCGTTCGTCACGCCGGGCCCAGAAAAATACAGTTGTTTTGAGCCCACTGAACTTGATCATCAGGCCATCATCCATGCGATTTCGCCGGTTTTTTTCATTTATAAAAGAACAAATAATCTCAGCATAGAGCGCAGCTATTCCATCTCCAACTCCTACTAATCTTTTTGGCGTTATTTGTCTCGGTCATGGCAATTACTTTTAATTCAGTGGAGTGATATCGTCAGCGTCTGCTCGCCACATGCCATTGCCATGCCAGCCCCCCACCACGTACCAAACGCTCAACTACGTTGGCGTGAGCTCAGCCTCATCAGCAGCCAGCAGGCAGGCAAAACAAAAGAGGGGAGCCTGGATTCAGTGGCCCCTGCTTGCTGGTGGTACTGGTGGCTGGATAGCGCCGCGCCGGGAAACGGACGGTGAGCGCAGGGTTTTGGAGGGCCATGCGAGGCGCGGCCGCGTCGAAAGAAGGTGCGTGCAGATGGAACGTAGATAGCAGCGAGCCTAAGATACGCCACGATCGATCTAGCGAGCTGGGTTGCTTTGTGTCCTTTTCCAGCTATCATCGGCGGTGGCAATGGCATGGCACCGCGATGCGCACAGCAGGTGCAGAAAGGGGGCATCGCTCTCCCTTTTGCAGAGCAGAGCAACGGTGCTAAGCAAGCGCTCTGCGTGGAGGATCTCTCTGCAGTCTGCACTTGGATTGGAGTGTGAAGGGCGTAGGTCTCCACGATGCACGATGCGCAGTTGGGCATCGATCAGAGTTCAGGATCAGAGGAGACCACAGGTTCAGAGCGCATTGGCCGGGGAAAGGCGCGGATCCGCCTCAGGACCTTGATTGCCTGCTGATGCCCTGATGCGGTTCTGCCTGCCTGCTGCCGCGTGTGGTTCGGTTGGCCGCCTGAAATATTCGTCGGAGAGCGACGCTCGCGCTCTCGTTTCTTTGATCCTAATCAAGGTCAAGTACGCCGTGTTGTTAGAATATACTAGTAGGAGTGTGTATATTAATAATCTGTAGTACGTAAGTAAGGTTGGGCGGCCAGAAAGCGCAGGAGGGGAGTGAACTCTGTCGCCTCCTCCTCCGATCCCCGTCGTCCATGACGTACGTGAGCGTGAACCGCACACGGGCAAGTTGAGGAGATACTGCGAAAAGGCGAGGGAGACCGAACACTATTCTATTCTCTCCCTCTCTCTCGCGCGCGCAGAACGGAATACTGCGGGCGATAAGGTTATACGCGGCCGCGACGCGACGCGACGCCAAAAAAAGGCTGCGCCGGAGGTGCCGAAAGCAAGCGCCGGGACGGGGACGGCCGCGCGCAGAAAAGGACGGCCGACCTGCGTTCTCATCGGCTACTGTGTTTTGCGCGGTCGCGTCGTGTCGCGCCGACGACGGGCTGCCGCCTGCCGGGCACTGCGTGATATGGGCGCACGGCGCGGCACGGCCGCTGCGTCGTGTCGCGATGTGATGCCGTCGGCGCCGATGCGCGGAACGTGGGCGCGCGGCGCGGGAGACGCCGGACGAGAGTCGCCGGGGCCCCGGCCGCGGAACGGCTGCCGACGTGCTGGCTTTGGTACAAGTCTGTCGGGAGGGGAGGACAGGGAGGTTGGTTACGCTCCTGTCACGCTTTTCGATCGTCGTCCGGCCCGCGTTTCTTTGCTTCGCTGGGTGCGAGCCGTGTGGATCGCGTGGTCGTCGGAATGGTGCAGCCAGCAGCCCATCTAGGAGGGGAGGACATGCGCACCGCAAGTCTGCACCACGGACGAAGAGGTTGTGTTTTCTGTTACGTTTCTATCGGGTTCGAAACCATCCAAGATCCAACTAACCACTTCGAAGATGACATCGTCTCCTACTCTCCTCTCCTCTCCTTCGGAAACATGCCCATCCCCGAAATTTTTTTATTTTTATATTTATTTAAAACCTTTTTTGCAAAAATAATTGGGTGTTCCAGAAATTTGCAAAAGTAACCTTATACCGCCGGACGAAACGGCGATTTTTAAATACCGCCAGGTGGGGCGGCGGTATAATGACGTGGCGCCTATCTGATAGCCGGCCTGGTGCAGCTGGCAACATATCGCCGTCTGGTCAGGGTTTTTATAAATACCGCCATCTGGCTCGGCGTTTTTTAAAAACCGCCGATTAGGCCGGCGTTTTTTAAAAACCGCCGACTGGGCCGGCGTTTTTTCATTTACCGCCACTAGGGTTGTGCACCGCTGGGGTGGCTCGGCATAAAATAAAAAACGCCGGCCCATTCGGCTTTATTTAAATAACGCCGACCCATTTGGCATTATTTAAATAAAGCCGGACTTTAGCTATTTTTTTTATTATTCGTTTTTAGAAGAATATACGATGGATGGCTATGCTTAGAGCGTTTGGTTGACGCGAGAAAATAAGAAGCATTATTTAAATAAATTTTTTGAATGGTACAGACTTCGTTTGTTTGGTTCACGCTAGATAGTAAGGAATATTTCGGTATTGCAAGGCACGATTTAAAAAAGTTAGAATCGAATGAGAAAAAAGTAACACGTGAAACTAAACCCAACTTAAAGTTTGCAGATAATAACCACAACATAGTACATGGCTTTTGGCATAGTTGATTCTACTACTACGGTACATGTTCAACATGCATTTACCATTGACTATGACCTAGACAACGTACCACATTTTTGCGTTGGCATGTTTTGATAGTGTCCAAGTAGCTCTATGAATACACGCCTTAGGGAATTTAGAAGCTGGGTATGAGCTAGACTACCTTCTGCTCCGATGTCTAACCATAATGTGCGGATGAGAAATGTGAGGATCCTCCTTCCTCGTAGAACCCATGTCCCCCAGATGGTGGTGACTTAGGGGGCTAGTCACTTCTCGGGTGGTATGGGCACTTGCAGAATGGATCTGGGCACAACGGGTCATCCTCTAGGCTGATCACCAAAGGTGTCTTCTTCTCCTCATCTTCTTCAATTGACTTCACCTTGCACTCGAGGTCATGGATGCGGTCCTTGAGGTAACTGATGTACTCATCGATGTGTTGATGGTTTGGAGGATCAACCCACTTAGTAAAGCGACAGCTTCCCATGTCATAGTAGTCCTGCAAAGACAAGTTTTGTTAGGATTGGGAAAATAGAAAAAATGCAAGGTAATAGTTATATATACATAGCCATTGGGGCAGCGATAGAACCGACGGCCACCATCTATCCATGAATCGAACATTTGCACAACACAGTGCTCCCCATGGGCACACTTTGGCCACTCGTCCCTTCGATCATCATAAGGCCTAAGTCGTCGTGCACCCACGAGAGTGTGAATTCCCTCTAGAGGGAACTGCTCTAGTGGAGGCTCGTACTCTTCAGGCCCAAAGGATCCTTCCCAGACAAAGTGGTGAGGTGGGTTTCCCCTCCTCCACGGCCACGACCTCTCCCAGCTGGTGCTGCCATTTGTGTTTTGCACACTCGGTAGGTGTTGTTTGTGTAGTATGTGCAAGGCTGGTGGTGTATTTATAGTCGTGCTCAGGTCACACTGATGGAAAGGCTGTTGATGCATGTGAAGTATGCTGAGTATTCATATTTGCCTGCATAGTCAGTTGAGTATTCACATCAACCTGAAAAGGCTACCAGGCAATGGTTCATCACATCCATCTGAAAAGGCTATTGAGTTGTATCTGAAAAGTCTATTGGGCAATGCTGCCTCACATCCATCTGAAAAGGGTGCTGCCTAAACCCTGAAAAGGCTACCGGGCAATGCTGCATCACATCCATCTAAAAAGGCTATTGAGTATCTGAATGGCTATATTTTGTATCTGAAAGGCGTCATATAGTGATACATTTAGTATGAGAAACAGCGGATCTAATATTATTGCAACAGTCCATTACAGAAACGACAAATAAAGTACAACAGATTACATTAACACACAAATAAAGTAGAAGAGATTACAGTACATAGCGCTCATATTGCATTTAAACTTATTGAAATAGTAGCTTCAGGAGACAACCTATTGGGTGAAGCGAATGTTTTTGCCCTTCTTATCTCCCTTGGAGGATGATGTCCCCTGATCAGTTCTGTCACGTTGTTCTGCAGCGCGAAGCAGATCTTGGCGGCGTTTGAGCTCATCCTCCTTTCTCTTTAGTTCTATCTCTCTTGCAACTAGATTCTCACGCCTCCTATTCAACTGTTTATTTTTTCCATCAAGCCGGATCTGTTCCTGCCTAAGTTGACGTTCACGTTGAAGTATTGCTTGACGCTCAGCTTCACGGGCCTCATCTATCCGGACCATGTATCGACCTTTTGATTCTGTCTCCTGAGGTATCCGCCTTGGCCAAGCCGGTGCACTTGGAGTGTCAATCCACTCTAAGAAATTGCATGGCTACAGATGAAAAGAAATATGGTTAGAAAACTTGGAGATGATGGGTGTATATTTGGAGGATCTAACTATGAAATCGTTGTCCAAGTCAGGACACTTGAAGCATCTACGACCGTAGTTGCGGTCGCTTCTATCCATGATGGTGACCATCCAAGCACGGAATCCGCAACGACACCTAGGTCGTTCACTCCAGAGCGGAACCCCGAATGGGTCATCCTTCCACGACATTGTTCAGGAGGTAAAGATGTGGAGGTAGAGATTTTTGAGTTTGTGCGATGTGGAGGTAGAGATGGTTGAGCGTCTTATTTTATAGCCGAGGACATCAATGCTATAGACCGGGTCCATGCCAAAGTCAGTGGGAGGACATGATGGCGACGGCCCTCGGCATCCGGCATCATAAAGGCAGCATGGCCAGTGCAAGGCACGGGCGAAGGGAATCCGATGTCCGACTCAAGTGAATCCAATGCAAAAGAAACAGAGTGACATAAATGCGTACTGGTCGATAACGTACAGTCACATTAAAAGCATGCATGTGGACACAGCTACTGATAACATACTAGATACGACCCCTCTTGTTCCTGCGTGCAGCTCTCTGGGCAGCCCAAGTGTGCCGTGACCCGTGACTGAAGGGGTCGGGTGGCTGTCGCGTACGTCGGGGAGGGGCTATATCGTGCGCTGGCGGCTCCTGTGACTGCTGAGTGGCCCCAGGTGGCGCGTCGTGTAGCTGTGAGTAACCAAGCTCATCGTGTGTAGGCGACGCGAACAAGGACTGCGCCATCTGCTCTGCTACTCCTGGTGGACTGTGTGCAGCGTGGCCAGCTCCGTAGCTATCGTCTGGGGTTGTGCCAGCGTCATATCCTGCATAACAATCGCATGAATTAAATGTACAGAGTAAAATTATTTTCATTGCGCAGTATTGGAAAGCCTCCTACTCCACTCAAGGGGACGAGGCCGTGACGTCCCTGCAGCAAAAGAGTCCTGGTAGTAGGGAGCAGGACGTGACGACGTCTCTGCAACAAAGTCGTCCTGGTAGTAGGGAGGGGGACGTGACGACGACCCAGCATGGGTCCCGTACTGCGTACCTGCAGCACGAACCTGGTATAAATATTTGTCTAACACTTGTGTACACGAAAATTACATGTACAAGAAATACCTGGCGGCGGGTAGGTCATCGGCGTAGTCTGTGCATACAGTGGAACATGACCTGGTGGTGGCGGGGTCGGGGCAGGGGCACGAAACATCGGTTGCTGTGGTGGAAAGCCAACATCGTCGTCACGGCACGACAACAACCTAGAAACTTTTTTGCACAACTCAACTATCTTGTCGTACGCCGCCTTGTGCTGTTGTGGGGCCATGGTTAGAGAATAACGACTGTACGACAAGGCCTCCGCATAGATCTGTCGGACAACGACGTGCTGTTTCATGAAGTGTGCATTAGTTTGCAAAGAAGTACAAACTTCGATGTGTTTCAATTAGTAATCGACAATCAGTAAAGAAACTTACTGCTAGAGATGCCCCCTGATCTCGCTGTGTAGGGTAACTGTCGGTGACAGACGGTGTGCGTCGTGGTAACTCCTGTGGCGTCGATAGGACACGAACTCGTGTCCTAGGTAGGTACCACCGGAGGAAGTGACCCCAGGCTGCATCGTCGTGTGGCCTACCCTCCAACACGACGTGATCCAACGCCGTGGTCCACTTGGCCACGAACTCGGCAAGACGTGGTGCCCAAAGCTGACCAACGGACTGGCCCTGTCTAGTAAACCTGCAAGTAAAATCTAGTTGTGTTAATGGAATGAGCTTGTGAAATATTTGAAAGAAACAACACGTAAATACACATCGTTTGCATGAACCGGTGCACGTGTGGCGGTAGAAGGCTCCGAGGCACGACAATCTCTTGGAACAAACCTAGCTGACGGAGCACGCGGTGCACTGCGTGTTCCTCGACGTAGATGTCGAACACTAGTGGGCTGTGTGTCCTCCAGTACTCGGCGTCGCGTACGCACAGAGGTGATAGGCCCTCAGGTGCGCGACTGCCCACTGCCTCCACAGAGTAGGGCTCCCAACGAACCTCATCGTCACGGAGGACGTCGAACTGGTCTACGAAATCAGGGTAAGACTTCCTAGTCTGCACGTGAGCGTACGCGAACTGCGAAGCATTCAATTATGACGTTAATGTAGATAAGTAGACACAGACCGAAATAAGTACAAGAGGATCAAGGCACTTACTCGTCGGTCGCACCATAGAGAGCCCATTGTCGGACCATCTACGTCGTCGACTATGTACGCCTCGTATGGGCTGTGCACGATCGCGGGCCGACCAATCTGAAACCTCTCGTGGACCCAAAGCTGCAGAAGTAACGGGCACCCCCCGAAGATGGGCTCCGCTCCGGAACTCTTCAAACAACTCGTGCACAAGCCACGGTACGGCGCCGCTAGGACAGCGGACCCCCAGCTGAACTGTGGGATCGCCTCCAGTGGGCCGTCGGCGACGTAACGTGCGAAAGGCAGTAGGTGCTTCGGCACAAAGCTGCCCGCGGAGCTGCAGAACATGACCCAGCCCATCAACCACAACACGTAGGCCTCCAAGTGTCTGGCAACCTCGTACTCTGTCGCACCTACTCGAATGTCGTCCGCCTGTAAAAAGTTGAACTTAGGTCACAACTATATGATTTTAAACTTTGCACGTAGCGGTCTAATTTATGTCGGACAAATACTCACCTTGAACTGAAGAATCCACCACTTTGGTGGACCGCCCGTGTGCGTCGGTGCAAACTCCCTATAGGCCTGTGCGGTGCTGCTACGTTGTACACGACCGAACCGATCGAGCAAGTCGTCCCGCCAGCCTTGCCCGACGTCTGTGGGGCCCATGGCATCGCCTCTCAACGGCAACCCAAGCAGGTACGACACGTCCTGCAACGTACGCGCCATCTCGCCCACAGTGAGGTGCAAAGTGTGTGTCTCCGGTCTCCATCTATCCACCAGTGCAGCCAGGAGAGAGAAGTCGTAGCTGAAACGTGGTCGTTCTCCCTCGACCAAGCGAGCAAAGGGGAGGAGGCCCGAAGCGCGTAACCTAAAAAAAGCGGATTAGTGATCCATTGTATATATTTCGATGCGATTCAATATATCCAAATAACACAACAAAGAACGAGAAGCGAACCTCGGTAGCCAACGAGGGTCCAAAACCATCGTCACCATCGGAACACGTGCACGAAACTGTCCAAGCGAGCAACCCAAAACAGCACTGAAGTAGGACCGATGCTTCCTGTCCGTTGCTGCATCGAGCAGCTCGGGGGTCACGTAACCCTGTGAGGCAGCCATCGCTACAGAATGATTGAAATCGTTAGTCCTCATTATAACTATATGAAAATTAACAAAAACATTAACATAACACCACATCAAATTCAAATTAATAACAACTGTAGGTTCGGAACATCAAATAAGTAAAATCCACGATTGCAACGGACTAACACTGAGCTACAACTAAAACAACAGTTACATAGTAGACAAAGGTTCCACACATCATGTTTTTATAATACATGGCACAAACTAAATTACATTAAACGACTTCATCGGTTCCACCACGATTGCGTCGACCTTGGCTCGATGATCCAGTCACAGGTATGTTCGACACGGTTCCTTGACCTGTACTTTTGCATTTTTTGTACGAGTGTCCGAACTCATTGCATCTGGAGCAAATGACAACTCGTGGCCCAGCTTCGGCGTCATCCATGTTGTTACGAATGCGACGAGTTTTGCGCCGGCCTATCTGTTGTTTCATGTCAGGGTGAGGATTGGGTATGAAATCAGGGGCACCATCTGGAATACTGGTGAAATTCCCTGCCATGGCGAACCCATATATCTCGGACTTCCAGGTGTGATAGATTGCATCCTTCATGTAATAGGGCGACACAAACATATGTACATTCAAACCTCCAGCCTCTTGACACGCAGCTATGACATGTGTACATGGCCTGTGGTATAACCTCGGCTTGTGGCAGCTACGCATACAATGGTTATTGTAATGGACACATTCTTGCACGTGCCTCTCATGATTGCCTCCTCTCCGTCCTTTGTCCCTACAAAGAACCTCGAATCGATGCTCAGCGACACCCATGTTCCTCACACGATGTCCTGCGGCTTTTTTGTTTGGTTTGTCCATGTACTCAAAGAATTTCTGGCCATATATGAGGCGGTGGTCCTTAAACACCTTCTCCGCTTTAGGATAACGTTCCCAAAAATATTGTGTTGTGCGGTATATGTAAAATTCCACAATTCCAACAAGTGGCATACTTCTGCTGCCACGTAGGACCCAGTTGTACACCTCGACAAGATTCGTGGTCATAATACCATAACGAGCACCTCCTTCATCATGCAACAGAGCCCACTTTTCCTTTGGCTCATGCTCAATCCACTCAAAAAAAGACTTGATCAAACAACCAGGCCTCCGTCGCACATTAGGACCATCAACACCCACATTTTCCATTGCAATTGGCTCTTCATCTTCTGCATTCACGCCCCTACTTCTTAGTTCGGCAGCCTGCTTCTTCGTGTGCTCATCGAGCTTTTTCCACAGAACATTGAATTTCTTTTCTTGATTCTGGCTACACAGCCTCTTAAAAAGTGTGGTTAGTTTCTTACTCTTGAACTGCTTCTGAAAATTTGCACCCATGTATCTCATGCACCACCGACTCTTCAGATCAACCCACTTCGGTGTTCGTTGACGTTGTACAGATCCTTCCTGTAAATCTTGCACTGCTTGCATAATGCCGCCATGGCGATCATGAATGACATAGACATCTCGCCGATCCTGAACAATACATGACTTGATCCTCTCTAAAAACCAGTACCAGCTGTCCCCGTTCTCACTCTCAACAAACGCAAAAGCAAGTGGGAGAACCTGATTGTTACCATCTGCCGCAATTGCAGTCAGCATTGTGCCCTTGTACCTCCCTGTTAGGAAGGTTCCGTCGATGCATATCACTGGGTGGTAGTACTGGAATGCATTGATACACGCCCCCAATACAAAGAAAGCATGCTGAAGAACATGCTTTGTGGGGTCATGAGGCAAATTATAGTGCTTGATCTCAAAGTAACTACCAGGATTCCGCTCACACAGTGTATTCAGCATACGTGGGAGGTTGTGGTACGATGCTTCATACGTTCCCCATCTCATTTCCAACACCTTCTGTTTCGCTCTATAAGCTTTGCTGTAAGTTATTTTGTACTGGAAGTCGTCCTCTATGCTATTGATTATTGCCTTCACCTCATATCCTGAATTATTTACTATCTTTGAGTACATATTTGAGCCACAAAATCAGCTGTCAAGTTACGGTGCTGACCTTCAAGCTCTTCAAGGATGCATGTATGGTGTTCAATTCTTGAAACTGTCCAAAAAGTATCATACTTTCCCATATATGCATGGACCCTAAAAGAACAATCATCTCGTATGCACTTCACATCATAGACTTGTGGGCTACTCTTGACAACTCTGAACTCTTTCTTCAAGCATTTGGCCGACCATCTTTGCACAGCCTCTTTCAGTTCTATCTTGCTATGGTAAATAGCACCCACAGATACTTCATTCTCACTATACTCCCATGGCACCGTTTCACCTTCATTCACCAACAGTTGAGAGTGATCATAGTTATTCCATTGACTTGGAACTTGCACCGGCCTATCATCTTCATGATCTGAATCGTCATCATCACGTACATCTCCCTCAGTGTCCTCCCGCTGCATCTGTTCAACCAAACCTGGAATTTCTTCACCCTCGTCTACCTCACCCATTGGCTCCCGAACGGTTTGGCTTCCTTCACCTTGCTCATCATCGCCAATCTCATTAAGCTCATTCACATTGTTTTCTACAACTTGTTCAACTACTGTGGCATCATCATAGACCTGTGCGCTTTGTGCTTCAACATTCACCTTCTCGTATGCTTGCACAAAAAGAACCAGAGGTAACCCACGCCGCAGGCTAACATCAACAAACCTCTTCCAGAAGGTGGTATTATCTATTGTAACTAATTCCCAATAAACAGGCGACGAGGTACTAGTTGTGACTGCTGAAATGCGCAATTCGCATTCATCATCATTCAACTTGAAACACTTCATGAACCAGTTATACACCGAACGGAATGGCCTCTCAGTTGCTCTATCAAGCCCTTTTGTCACTGATCTAAACCCACTCAAATCTACCCCAAACTGACCGTAACGTATCTCCACTTCACCATAGTAATTTGAAAGTATGTTTTATCTGACATGGCCTGAACAAATGTGACAATGCCAAAATAAATACTTAGTAAATATGTGACTAAATTTATATATAAATCATACAGTTATCCTAAATGTAATTTTTCGACTTATCCTAATTATTGAATATTTCATCTAAACCTATTTCCTAAACCTTGCACTCCAAAAATACACTAATTTTACATGACATACTACTAAATATAACTACTCTATTGCTAATATTAAATGAAATAACACTAATATTACCTAAACTACAACAATTACTACCTAAACTACTATTAGTTTCATCAACTACTACTACTAATATTACATGAAATAACACTATTATTAACTAAACTAAAAAAATACTAACTAAACTACTATTAATATCATCAACTACTACTAATATTACATAAAATAACACTAATAGTACCTAAACTACAACAAATAATACCTAAACTACTATTAATATCATCAACTACTGCTAAACACCTAAATATTCAGTGGACGATTACCTTTTTCTTCGACCGACGGCTCGCAGCGCCTCC
The DNA here is from genome assembly GCA_022530915.1 of Paspalum notatum. Taxonomy (NCBI): domain Eukaryota; kingdom Viridiplantae; phylum Streptophyta; class Magnoliopsida; order Poales; family Poaceae; genus Paspalum; species Paspalum notatum. The sequence goes on from CM039685.1 coordinate 37,605,497, forward strand.
CGCACCGCCGCGTGGTCCGCGCCGGCGCGTGCCGCGCGCCCCCGGCTCCTCTCCCTTCCTCTTCTTCTCCGCCCTCTCCCTCAACCGCGACCGGCCTCTCTCTCAACCGCGATGAGCTCGCGACGAGCAAGAACAGAGAAGAAGAAAGAAAGAGAAGAAAAGAGACCCCGGCCGGGCTTATCAGCCTAAAAACGCCGATCCCGCCGGCGGTTTTTAAAAATCGCCGCGTGCTCCGGCGGTTTTTAAACACCGCCGCATGCTCCGACGGTTTTTAAACACCGCCGCGTGGTCCGGCGGTTTTTAAAAACAGCCGAATGATCCGGCGGTTTTTGCATTGGGGCCTCACCATTTCGCCGGGTCTGCCACACTGCCAACATATAGCCGGGCGGATCGGCGATTTTTAAAAATCGCCAGTTCGGCCGGCGGCATATGTATATTTCTGTAAATTTCCGAAACACCAAATTATTTCTGCAAAAAACGAATTTCAAAAATATAAAAATAAAAAAATTCCTTTAAAACCTTTTTTGCAAAAATAATTGGGGGCGCCAGGCCCATCGACTTGACTTTACACATATGGGCTTTCCGGCTAGGCGCCTAGGCCCATCAACGTGAGAAAGTAAGAAGCTGTTTATGGACCAGTGCAGCCAGACGCCATTTTTTTCAACTATAAAACACACGATATTTGACCTGCAAATATTAAATTAATATTGTTATAACAAAAAACACATTTCTCATTTGCCAGAGTTTAGCTTCGCCATCCTTAGCTTTAAACCAGGCATGCCCTAATTAACAGAGCTATATTGGCCTCTAAAAAACTATGAACTCTGTATGCACAAGTCCAAAAGTTCCTCGACATAACCCCAAAGCCGCTAACTCATGAATTACATGAACGTGGGGCATATGACACTTCAGCTGAAGTAAAATGCTCACCTAACAAACTTTGTATTAGCTTGTTTTGAGTTGTGACTGATCTGGTCCTATGAAGCAATATATGATGGAGTGTTGATGCAAAACAAGTTATACTCATGTCTAGAAGACATGTGGATACGGTGCCAACATGAAATGCCTCTTGGTGTATCTTACAAATCTATTCATTCTTATCCGGACGTGATACATAAAATTGTAAAGCACGTATATATATATATATATATAATTCACCAGCAATAGTAGAAGGATGTATGACCCATGCATTTCTTAATAAATTCGAGAATGTAGGAAAAACGAATAAAAATTTGAAAGACAGAAAAAAAATCATTGCAACAGTATTAGGAAGATTATACAACACCTTTTACACCTAAACAAATAGCCACAATTATTAGATTTCTCTATAATTTAGTGAAGGCACATCACCTCAAGAATTATAAGCTATTTCATCATCTGCTTCGATACTTTTTCTAACTATTCCATCAATTTTCTACCACTAAAAGTAGCACACTATAAAAATGTACTCTTTCCGTTCTAATTTATAGATTGTACCCCTTCCGTCCCACAATAAGTGATGTTTTAGGATTTTTAGGACACAGCAAGGAGGGTAGGATATGACGCATGTGCTCCTGGTTAACAGAATAATCTTTCCATTTTGTGGTGTTTGCATGGAGATTAATTTTCCTTTAAAGGCAAGTAAACTCCAAAAACAACGCTTACCTTGGAACATATTTTAAATGCTAAAACAACACTTATTGTGGGACGAAGGGAGCGTGCCTTTTTTACACCAAATTTGACTTCCTTATCTTATTCAATAAAATCATATTTATTATTTATTTTAATTGTGATTTAGTTTACAATTAATATATTTAAATTATGCCTTTAGTTATTCCATTTTTGTATTTTTTAAATAAAATGGACTGGTCAAATTTAGCGTTAAAAAAAATCAACCCACCGGACAAGCAACGTCTACTCATCTGTGCTGAACTGAACGGCCAGTTCACCTCTCCTGCCCTCCAGTCCGGCCCGAGGTCCCGACTCCCGAGTCCACGGTTGCACACGTCGCTGCTTCCTCTCCACTCCCGCCCCACCCCGCGTCTGCCTCCGCGTCCACCGCCATGCCTCCCGCCGCCGCCGCCGCCTTTCTCTCCCCGGTCGTCGCGGTCCCCAGCCGCGCGCTTCCGCTCCGGCGGGTGAGGAGCCTCGCCGTCCGCGCCGTCGCCTCCCCTCCCGCGTCCAAGGTCAAGCCCGCCCCGCCGCCTTCCAAGGTGCGATCGCCCGGCGCTTATCCTCATTTGCTGTCAATGTTCATGGTCTGTCACGGGTGCCTGCCGTCAGTATCTCACTGAGTTGGGAGGCTGAACAGCTAACTTAATTAGTTCGGATTTGTAGCGCGTTGGAACGTGAGCTGCTTCAATGCACTTTGAGATCCCTTGTTCCGGGGCACTAGGGGTTGCGATTCCCCATTTTTTATGGTTAATTTGGTAACACACTGGCTATATCCCCAATCTTCGAGTATTTACACTATTTGCATTCTCTGAAGTATGGGGGTTGGATATGTAGACACTGAAGAAATTGTCATGTACACAAAATAAAAATGCAATAGCTCTTACCTCGTAGGGAATATGAATATGGTATATGCTTTAATGTTAGGGCCAGTTTGGCAACTCCATTTTCCCAAGGGATTTTGGAGAATTGAGGGGAAAATAGTTCATTTTCCCTTGGGAAAATGGGAATTCCTTGGAAAAATGTGGTTGCCAAATTAGCCCTTAATTGAAGTACAAAACATATTTTATACACACATCATACCTTGCATAGCTTAGTTTGGGTTTATAATTTAATATGTCTTCTCTTCTCCTGTTCATTTTGGTGAATCCTTGATGTTTCAGTTGAAGGGTGAGAACTTATTGTAATTGATCAGATACTTCTTTATTTCCTTGGAAGAAGTAAGCTCTGGAGTAGCTGCGAATATGAAAACTTGCGAGTTTGTTGCCTCTAGTTCTATTCTACATTGTCTTACTATTAGTTATTATCATGGCACCTGCCACAATTGAAAAATAATCAGTTTAACTTTGTTTAAGATGTTTAGCAGAAATACCAGTGTGATTTAAAGTATGATTGACTGTGTAACTAAATACTATAGTGGAGTTTGAACCTCTTGGGCTAACATTGGAGCCATGGTATACAAGCTCTTCAATGGCTTGAAGTCTTGACCATTAGCTTCCAGCAAAGCAAAGACACTTCTTCGTTTTTTTTCTTTTTCCCTTTGAACTGTGGCATTGTTTCAACTGGCTCCATGTGCACCAGTTTGTTAAACTGTTAATATTACTCTAGTGGCATATATCCTTCATGAGACTTAAGAATGATATGCCTTGACAAATGGTTATATCAAAATTTTGTTCTGCCTCTCTCCAGACTGGGAAGTGGGAATGGAAATTTGAGAATGCACCAGTAAACATCTACTATGAGGAGCATGAGCAGGACACTGCTGATAATGTGAAGAATATTCTCATGATCCCTACGATCTCTGATGTTAGCACGGTGGAGGAATGGAGGGTGGTTGCCAAAGATATTGTTGGGCGAAAAGGAGAACTAGGTTACCGTGCTACTATAGTTGATTGGCCTGGTCTTGGATATTCAGATAGGCCATCACTGAACTATAATGCTGATGTGATGGAAAGCTTCCTGGTTCAGCTAATGACTTCGCCAAACAGTCCAGTGGCGAATGCAGGTAAGCTGATTTTAGTTTATCACTGCACAGTTAGTTTGGGACTGCAAGCATTTTCAGTGGAATTTGTACCTGACCAATCTACTTGTTTTTTGTTGAGTATGCTTGGCTAATGAACATTCAATATCATTCTACCTTAGACTGTGGCTTCCTACCTCACATATTTTCACTGCTACCATTTTTCAAAAAAAGACTTGTGGTTCAGAGTTCAGGCAATTCAATGGTTCAACCAGAAATACTATGGGAACAAGATTACCACTGGCCAAGGGTCTATTTGTTCAATGAGAACATATTGGCAATCTTGTTCACATAGTATTTCAAGAACTGAATGGATCAGATTTCAGAGACAGAAGTGATTTATAACAAAACGAATTCACAGACCAATCTTGATTCTACTTTGAGTTAGGTGAACAAAAAGCAGCAGGTAGAGAGAAACCGCAAGTATTGCAGGCTACAACACCATGGACGATGCGGAGAGCTTAGGTACAGAGCTCAAGGCCAAGGGCCAATCAAAGCCTCAGATGTGCATTCAAACACAACTTCAAGCTTGTGTGTGTGAGGTGGTGGCGGTGGTTTTTTTTTGGGGTGGGGTGGGTGGGTAGTGGTGGTGGGGTGGATGGACCCAGTGGCAAACCTGTATTTACACATCTTCCATCCACGCTGACAGTCTAACATGTCACACAATGTCGCCAAAAAATGGCACAAAATTATGGACCTTCCCTCTCCCATGGCAGAACTTCCGTAAAGATGACATTTGAAGACTTTCGTAATGATGGGCAATAGTTAAATATCCCCAAATTGGCAACTGAAACTGACATCTGATGGGGATCCTGAATACCAAAAAATATATGTCAATAAGTAGAGAAACTGCAGCTTAAATATATCTTAAAATGTTCAGCAGACCATGATTTCTATTGTTCTTGTCAAGTCCCACTTAGTTGTTGATTGCTGTGCAGATTGTTCTTGTCAATATGGTTTATTGATTATTAATAGCTAAGTAAGCAAGTTCGAGCCAGTTTGCTTGTTAAAAATTCCTAGAAGTTTCCTTCCCCAGATCCCACACTGGGTATTGACTTTAGCTAGGAAGAAACTGCTAGCATTGAGTTAATACTTTGAACTTATCCTTTTCCTTGAACTTCATTATTCGATTAGTGATGGGATTTACCTGTCTATTCCGTGATCAGATGATGAACTGGTAATTGTTGGAGGTGGTCATGCAGCAACAATAGCAGTTCGTGCAGCTGGTAAGGGCCTTATAAGACCATCTGCCGTTGCTGCTGTTGCACCTACTTGGGCTGGACCCCTTCCTATTGTATTTGGCCGAGGTTCTGATATGGAAACAAGGTAACAAACTGATTATATGAACATATTGATATTTCTTGTATCGTGTGAGAGAATTCCTATAAAGTCCTCTTGACTCTTTAACTAATGACCTTGTTTGCCTCTGCGGCACCTGTAGAGTGTAAGACATATTCTCGAACCCTTTCTTTCCTTGCAACATTTGGCAATTGGCATCTGCTTTGGTTGGATATATGTCGGCTGTCATAACTGCACATAGATACAATGCTACACAAAAGTGACCTGATTTTTTTGTGTGATCCTGACTATATGGTATATGCAGTAGGAACAGATGAGGGATGTTCTCCTAAGTTCCAATAAAAATCATTGCAATGATCTTGACTCTCCATCAACTGATTGAAGTTATTTGCATGCGGCATACTGCTACTTGTCATGTGATGTTACCGCTGGCCACTGCATGTTTCCATTGTTTGTGCATGCTGCTTTGTGTACATCATATTCAAAGAATGGTGCAATCATTTGGATTGTTTAGTGAGCAGTGCTGTTATGTGTATACATATACTTATACTCATATCACCAGGCACACCATTATGGCAGTCCTCATGGCTGTGGGCTAATTGAGAATGTTGGTTCATATGAATTGAGTGTTCCATGTCAAGTAGGTTGATGCTGACTTGGAAGCCAGCGTGGCCTCTTAGGCAGACTTGCATTCTATTGGGATCCTCAGGCAGAGGAACATGTGCACCACTCATGAGTCATGACATATGTTATCCCGTTCATTATGCACATGCATGCATAATCATGAATCAAGCTTCAATCACGCAAAGTCCTAGCTTACACCAACAAAATCCCTTACTACAGACTCTAGCTAGATTTTCCCCAAATGCACAAAATAAAAAGAACAGGCCGTTTGAACCTTAACTGGCTAATAAGTGATCGGAAGTAACAGCTTGCAGACTTTGATACTTCAGTTACAATATCTAAATGGCACATCCATGACTTCACAGAAAGAAATCCTTCGAGAGCGAGAACATCCAGAGTTAGTAGTTAAGTATAAACTCACCACAAACTTCTTCCTCTTTTGCCTCAACTTTTCCTTCAACATTTTTTTTGTCAATGGCATGAAGGGGAGCCTTTGTGCAGTGGTAAAGTTGCTGCCTTGTGACAGGAGTTCTCGGGTTCAAGTCATAGAAACAGCCTCTTGAATGCAGGGAAGACTGCGTACAATAGACCTCATAGTGGTTTTGACCCTTCCCCTGACCCCGCGCAAGCGGTAGTTCATGCACCGGGCTGCCCTTTTTATTTTTTTGTCAATGTTATCACCATGTGCTTGCTTGTAGATGTTGCTTTCTTCAGGGGCAGAGCCAGGGCTGTTCCATGCCGCCCTAGGAAAACAATGGAATTTGGTAAGCTGTATAGGAAATAAATGTTTATTAGTGTTAATTACTAGGTGAGATGGGTGACACAAATGGCTATTTTTGTCTGGAACCGCCCCCTGGCTTTCTTACTGCCTTCATGGAAGGCTCAGGCTTGAACTTACCTACCGCATGCTTTGACCACAAGGAGCGGTTCGCCTGATAGGGAAGTAGACAGGAGCATGGATGTACGAGAAAATACTAGGCTATAGTACAAGTTTTGCCCCCATACTTATTACAGCATACTGGCTCATGTTACCCTCTAGCCCACAGAGACATTATGCCACTGTAGCATCCAACTTGCTTTGACCTCCCTGCATGGTACCTGTTAAGTTCTATTTGCACCCCTGAAACAATTTGTGTGACCTGATTGAGCAAATTGCAAGAAGATGAGTGACTGAAGGGTACCCACCTTGCAAGTTGTGGTACCTAAGGTGCGTTTTACTCATGATATATATTTTGTTGACTTGTTGTATTGAGAGACACAGGGAGAGTGGCATTAACATTATTACCAGGCATATCAGCTTCTATTCCATGGCTTAATTTGATCAAGATCAGTTTTAATTTCTAGTGCTAATTTTTGTTCCTTTTCATATATATTATTATCATTCATTTTACTTGTGCTGATATACTTATGATAGAGGTTTGCTAGAGTGAAAGCAATGTCCTGGATCATGCTTAAAACTGAGTGTATGGACTACCTTTATCACATATATTTGTCAGAGAATGCCTAACAATATTTACTTGTGTCATATGATATATCTTATATTCTTAAAATTCAAGTGTCCTGTTAAGAGAACTGAAATAGTGCTGATATGTATAAACTTAACTTTGCTGCTAGTTTTTTCAACCAAAATTTGAATTTTCTGTGCCTTTCTATAAAGTCCTTGCTCTATTTACATGTCTCATTTACCTGGAGCATATGCTCTAGACCCCTTTCCTCTATATTATCCTTTTTGATTGATGCATGTCAAGAGTGTCAGTGCATGCTTTCTTACGTGCCACAGATCTGGTGTGACATTCTGATTATTCAGGGATGGATCTAGGATCAACATGTAGCTGGGGCTAGCTACTTCACTCTCTTCCCATTTTTCTTCATTTTTTTCCTTATTTCTCTTCTACAGTTCTACATTTATTTCACCCTTCTCTCTTCATTATCCATGTCCAGAAAGTGTAGGGGCCTTAGGAGGGACTCCATTGTCTGCGCCGGGGTAGCCGGGGCTCGAGCCTCGGCCCCCCTGTGCTGGAGCCGCCCCTCTGATTGGCAATGAAGTGCTTACAGAACCTTTAGGGCTTGTTCGGTTTGCCTGGTTTTGGAGGGAATTTAATCCCTTACTAGTCAAATTTGAATAGAAAGGGATTAAATCCCCTCCAATCCCCTTGGATTTTCCCCTAACCGAACACACTCTTAGGTTGCAAAGTTACCAACACAATACTATGACCCTGGCACTCATTTTATGCGACTGAACTATAGGAGAGACTTCCTTTTGAACATCAGTATAAGAACCCTGACTTTTTTTGTTACTGAAATTTGCTTTGCATACCTCATATTGGAGTTTGTTGTGCAGAGTCAATGTTGTTACTAATTCTATTGCATGTTCTGACTGGACTCGCATTCAATGAACAATACATTTGTTTTACTGTGTGTAGTAGTGCAGCACTGCCATGCACACAAATAGTTTTTCATTCATAAACAGATTGCCATTGTCACGCCATAAAGGACAGGTCTCATTGGAATAAATTGTTTGTATTCTTGTGTTGAGAAAGTAGCAATAGCATGGTTTTGTGGGCACTAATCTTTTCGAATTCGGTTTAATGGCTTAATCTGATTAGAGAGATCACCATTGACCAATTCTGCTCTCCAGCAGTTGTATTTGTTTCATTTTCATGTGCATAATATGAAGCTATATCAGTCATATACCCATGCTGATGTCTATGAGTATGTCTCCCACTCTCCCGAATTAGTTAAACTTGCCATAAGAGTTATACAAGTTTAAGCAGTATCCTGAATCATGTATTCACGTATCAAATGACACCAACAGTACTAATTTAGAAAACATATGATATGCTTGTTCCTGCCATTGCTACAGATACCTCGGCCTATCAGTGTTTCAGATTCCAATTGTTTCTGCTGAAAATATATTTTCATCAACTCTTAATTGATAGGTATGGGCTTCTACGAGGAACCCTCAGGGCTCCAGCCCTAGGCTGGATGATGTACAATGTTCTGGTGAGCAACGAAAAGTCGATCCAATCTCAGTACAAATCCCACGTCTACGCCAACCCGGAGAATGTCACGCCAGAAATTGTTGAGAGCCGATATGAATTAACCAAGAGAAAAGGTGCAAGGTTTGTCCCTGCGGCATTCCTGACAGGACTCCTGGATCCTGTCCAATCCCGGGAGGAATTTCTACAGTTGTTTGCCAAGTTGGATGGAGATGTCCCAGTCCTCATCGTGTCAGCGGTCAATGCTCCCAAGAGGTCCAAGGCTGAAATGGAGGCTCTCAAGGGTGCCAAAGGCGTGACAAAATTCGTGGAGGTGCCAGGAGCTCTTCTGCCGCAGGAAGAGTACCCCTTGGCAGTCGCGGAGGAACTCTACAGCTTCCTGCAGGAATCTTTCGCAGCAAGAAGATGAATGCACGACGTGAGCCACTATGCCGAAGCCAGATTCAAGTCCCAAAGTTTGTGAGTAAAATTAGAGAACCTACTGCAGTGTACTGGAGGTTTATAGCAACAATAAAGCAGCGTCACTTATTCGCTTCCCGGGTACCACGAATCCAAGCCTGCTTTTGACAAAGCAGCCACCCCATAACATTGGCGGTGTGTGTAAAGCATACCGCCCTGATGAGTGATTGCAGATTTGGACGAGGCACGTCGTGGTTCCTGCCTGATCAGCATCTGAGCCTAGCCCTTTGATCCGGTGGCGTGTCCATTCATTCATTGCACATGGTCGCAGCAGATCGTCCTACTCTTCTCAGCCCCTGGTCCTGGTTCTTTGTGATTGATGGCCGAAGTACAAGGCCTCGAGGCTGGAAGACGCTGGTCCCCTGCCCTGAGCCCTGAGGTAAACGTTTCTACCCTCCCTCCGTCCTGTACATTTTACTAGCTCGGTGATGCGCTGTTCCTGTGAATAGCGAATAGCGACTTGTGCGCGCCCAGGCCCAGCTTTGTTTTTGACTGCCTCGATCGAGGCTGATGAGAGGTGCTCCTCCTGTGCCGCTGGAAGCAGGCGCAGTACAGAGCACTCCTACGCCGCGAAGCAACATGCCGATTCTGATCAATAATTGGCGATGATTAACAGTGGCTGGCCGTGCCGCGGCTATGAATGCCGCATTTACTCAAGCCTTGGAGGTCAGGTCAGCCGCGGCCTCGGGCACGCAACCTCTCCGCGCGCGCATCCTCGTCGGGTTCTGCCGCTGACGGTGGCGGCCCGGCCGTGAAAGCTACCGCAGTGCCAGCATGGTCCACTCCACGGCCATCGGCCATCACCGTCGTCGCCCCCCCGGCAGTGCCGTGCCACGTAACCCCCCGCCGTTGATCTTGGCGCGGGCGAGAGGGAAGCGCAATTACGGGAGCGAAGGGGAGGACGTCCAAGTGGCAAGGGCAAGGCAGGTGAAGTGTTCCAGTTCGGAGGCGAGCTTTCTTTCTCTCGCCAGCCGTTGCTCAAGTGTAACAACCAGTTGGAGGCTGGGGGTTCTAGAGGATCATCCACGGCGCTGGAGCGTGCATCGCCGGTCCGCCACGTCGTCGCCGGCGGTTTCAATGCGCCGAGATAGGGCCCTTGATTTGCCTGAACGGATCGGTAGGATACACGGCCGTGGACGTGTGGTGACGGTACTTCATTGTTTAAGATTGCGTGGTCCAGATGGCAGCGCTGCGGTTTACGACGTGCGTTCGTGAGGGGGGAGAATTTCAAGCTGCTGAGAAAGCATCGGCATTCATCAGGCTATCGCCGTGCGATGTTTCTCCTGGGGAACAGGAGCGCTGGAATGCGGAAAAGAACGCCGCGAAAGCCGTTATTAAACACGTCCGGAGAGGGGGCCGGAAACCTAAGCTGTAACACAACTCTGTCGGTGACGATATCGCTTTGATCTGAAGACTGAACACATGGTGGGGGAAGGCATGCTTCGCGGGTCGGGAAATTTTTATGGAACTCCTGTGCTCCAAACAGCCTGGGGACTTTGTTCACGCTGCTCCCAAGGACCAAAGGGTCCGATTGTAGCTAGCTCTTCAATCTTGTCAGCTTCCGTCCGTCCTTTTCTATAGTTCTATGATCACTTATCCAGTTCTATCTCCCAAAAACTGAACGGGACAAAAGAAGGGGGGAGGTCATGGCTCTGATTACCGCTGCTGCTTGACACGTATAGCCGTGGCAAAAAGGCGTCGGTTTGGTACCATCGTGTCGATCAAGTCCATTCTGAACCACGCATAAAGATCAGTATATTGCAATCTGCTCCACGTTGCAAATTGCGAGAAAGGGGTTCCTGACAGATCTTTTCGTCCTTTGCTTTCTCCTCTGCCTGCAGATGCAGACAAACAAATAACGGAGCTGCTTGGAACGATGTGGTAACTGACTTTGCTGCTGCGTCGCTGCGTCAGTGACCTCGGCTCACTGCCTGCCAAGCCCCACCAACTCCATCCAACAAATCCAAGTTGCTTCGCTATCTCCATAAACGACCCTCTCGCTGGCGCTTCCATCACCTTGCCACACAAAAACGGTGACCGATTTGATTCATCACGCACGGTTTCCTCCTAGCTCATCCTTTGTCGTCCAGAGGCTTCCTCTGTTCTGTTATGCGCTAGCACGACGAGTACAAACAAAGCTTTGGTTCTTGCCTGTCCCTTGTACCCATCTTCGGCCGGCTGTAAATTTGGTAAGGAGAAAATATGGAGATTCAAAATTGTTGTGCACCAAAACCCAGCCATCATGGCCGACGACACCTTTTGCACAAGGCACAGGTACAAATAGGCAGGGAAATCAGGATAGTACGAAATGTACACGATTGTTGCGACAAACACGCTGTTTCCTGCCATTTCCCGGTGGAGTTCATGCGTTCCGAGCAGGAGCAGGGACGCTGCTACTTTAATAGCACTGTTCTGAACCACGGAATTGGTCGGATGACAGGGAGAGAGAGAGAGAGAGGTGACAAGAACAGCGACGAGATGGGGTAAGACGGCAGTAAATGAGGCGTTGCATTCACCATTGACTCCGTGACGCACGTAAGTCAGCCTGGGACCGTGGATAATGTGGCCCCCATGGACATAGTCATACCATACCATCACATCCCGCGCCGTAACCTTGACAATCCGACGCGCCCGTGGCGGCCCCGGTTCACACCACACATGACATGAGCGCTCCCGTGCCGTGCCTTTTGCCCGCCGACGACGACACCCACTGGAGTGGGTGTCCTTTTCGCTGTACATCCTCGGCACGCTGCGTCGAAAGCGTTGCTATTGAAATTCTCTTGACACAAACCCAACTTCTGTCGGCCTCGCCCTACCATGAAGTTCTCGGTCGGAATCGAACTGTTTCATATGAAATTCAGATACGGATACGGTGTTTTTGAACCTGCTATTTATTTGTTTTTTTTTTGCTCGGAATTAATTGTGGAATGGTGGAGCTAGAGGTACACGCAGATGTTTGCCACAGCCTCGTGTCTGGTAGCGCGAAGCTGCAGGTGCCGGGCGTGGCGGGCGCTTTCAGTTTGCGACGGCAGGCACCAGCAGGCTGACAGGCATATCAGATAATCATATACGTGCAACGGGTTCGTTTCTGCTGACGGTGCATCAGGGCTCTGGCACCCACTGCCGGCCTTGTGTAGCAAAGGCTGCAAAGCACAATGGTCCACTTTCAAAACAACGACGTCTGAGGTACTAGATGACAATGCATCGCTTAGTAGTAGTAGTAGTGGCGGTGTTTGTTTTTCTGAGGACTAGCGTGCGTGCGTGCGTAATGGGTTTTGATGAACGTTCGGTTTGGGACAGATGACGCGATGAATTGAGTACACGAGAGTCCCTTTTTTGGGGTGCTGGAATACACGTCTGTAGTCAGTTGTGTGTGTACACATGAACATGCTGTTTCTTATAGTATGCTGACTACATTATTGCTTCATTTGTTCCCTTGTGCGATCTTTGTCTACGTTCACACATGTGTGCCAACGTTATCTACCAGAAGGTCGTGGTATACGGTTGAGCTTTTGTGTCTGTCCTACATGCGAACTTGAGGAGGGATAAGATACAGGTTTTTACAGAAGATAATCTGAGAGGAACAAAAAGAAAACGAATTGACAAACGCATATCAGTTTTTAGACGGTGAGATGGAGATTGTAGTATGCGAGCCCAACGGTTAGCTTTCCATGATAAAAAGCATGCATGATTCTACTTTTATTTGTATATATTATTGATTGTTTTTCAAAGAGAGCGTGCAAACTGAAAGTCCAAATCGATGCATGATAATGAGCTTCCAAGATCGAGAGATAACAGAAATTTCACATCCTTCAGTCTGCCACAGACAGAGTTCACACGAAAACCCGTATGCGCAAAACAAGTATAGATTTATACATACATCACAAATTTAGGTAACCTGTCGAGCAGGGTTGTCAAGTCAAGCTATAAATTGTCAAATTGATTGTACATGACAATTTAAGACAAGAAATAACAAATGAGAACCAAATAACGTGTTGGTTGCCAGCACAGTACGTCTACATGCCATACATGTCGCTTACGTGTCTACATTACAACGTATCATGTCTGTGGGCCAGTGGGCCTTTACTAGGCCCATTATTTTTAATACCGTGTTACTAGTTAACTATCAGATTTTCTATTTAGAGATGACTTTTTACAAATTCATCTCGCAATCAGGCTTTCTCGACAAATTGTTGTGGCCCACGCTGTTATTTCCTCTTATCTTCTCATGCAAATGGAAGCCACCTAATTAACACTCAAAATCGGCTCAAAGGCTCAAAACTGCCATTTATTAGTTGTATGGAAACCGTACAACCCGGTTTTGGCCTAAGCACATCTATCTATATACACAACAAAAGAACGAGTTTTTTTAATACATTTTTTCACCCAACAAGACATCTATACTCTTCACATAACCCTAGTGCACAGGTCGGAAAGGTTCCAAAAATGATAGAAAAAAATGTTTCCACCCTTTAGACTTTTATTTTCTCACCTTATCTTATACTCAGACTCACTGAGTATTTTTCCTTGTCTTTGAATTAATGAAAAAGTAAGGATGTCAATCAAGCAACTAGTAGTTCCTTCTTTCTCTTTCTTTTCGTCCTTTCTTGAGTGTAAGTATGCGGTCAGGGATGCAGTTTACGGTGTGCGTGCCGCATGTGTCTACACTAGTCAACTCTATAAAAGAGCAAGTTTTGTAAAAGTTTTTTCCATAAGGTTTTGTAACTAAGTTACGCACTGTTACACACAAGCATCGTTTATTTGGCTCTTGCGTTTTTTTTTACTTTTTACGAACTTCTTTTATAAACCAATCGTATACAATGGGGAGTCTCAAACTTACTCGGTCTATGTTACATAAACATATATAACAAAATTGATTTATAGTTAAAAATATTTATTATATATACATGGTAGAAACATAAAACATAATTTACAACACATGGCTTGTTTCAATTAAAACATTAAATAAACAAAAATAACACACCAAATTTAATATTTATAGAATTTTAAAATTAAGTACATGATATGATTGGCTATAATTGTAAAAAAATGACACCAACCTAGAAGGAACTATGCGTTTTTTCATTAAGAAGAAAAATAGGCACCCAAATTCGAGTAGAAGAGGACTCAAACTTGGTGTTAGGTGCATGGCCACTCCTCCCATCTAACCAATTGAGCTAGGCTCACTTTCTGGTTGGCTATAATTGTAAACCCTTTTGAGTGTTGGTAAGCAAATCACTAGAGAAAACTTGTATACTGACATGTTTAGGATGGGCGTTTTTCTATGTGCATAAGTGGAACCTAGTCTTAGAGCGCTAAAGTGTTCAAACCCTTGAGTTGGGCGCCTAGATGGCTAGTTTTCTTTAACAAGTGTTCAAACCCAATACACAAAAAATAATTTGTAATCTAGGATCGATATAGTTTACTTAAAAAAACTTAAAACACATCTTATGTTACTGGAGCTAATAATACCATGGTACCTAATATTACTGTTAGGTATAAATTTAGGATAATAAGTTGTTTAAAAAAGGGTAAAAACTACACATGTGGTCATTTATACTTTGAGAAATAACCATGACTCCAGACTCCATGATATTAAATTTATTAAAATCATTATTACCTTTTTTTCAAAATTATAGAATTAATAGAACAATTTTGGAGCCTCTAGACATTGGGTATATGGCTAAAATCAATTTTAGATGTCCATATAAAACATTGAAGGGCGTCATTGTCTATCGGACAATTTGTATAATTGTTAAATATATTACAATAAAAATAAAAAAAATCAAGTTATGTCTTAAGTACCCTGCCAATTTTCAAAATGTCACTTATTTCTGATAGGGCGTTAAAAAGATGTGCAAGTTAAGATGATTTGGGAAATCACCATTGTTCTTATTAAGTAAGCGTGTGGTGTTATGGGTTGATTTTACTTAGTAGAGTTAATGCAATACTCAGTCATATACAACAACAACTACTACTTTGCAGCCACATTTGTATACAATAAAATATGGCTGGAGTGCAAGAAACAAGTGAGTTTGAATGAAATTGATTGACAAACCATATTTAATACCAAGATGTTCATGAAGACTGAATGGAGCTCAAATAGTTTTTAGGGAAATTCTAACAATATTTGATTTGGAACTCTAATATTATCATTCCAAATTGTTTTATTATTTCATTGGATAAAGGATGAATACAAATTAATCCCCGTCCTATAACTTAATATTGCATTGTGTTGTTTTTGTTTCATTCATAAACCCAATAACTCTTCTCATATAGTGCAGGATGGTCTTTTGGAGCATAATAAACACCAACACAAACCTTTGCGTTTTTATTTTCAAAACATAGGATAGGCCATTTACATGCAAAATGCGAGCCCTGTGTCGAGTCTATGACCCAAACTCTAGGTTGATAGATTCCACCATAACGAACCTAACTAGTTGTATTATACTATGGAAAATAAAATTGTTTAGTTGCAAGATTCTTTTCCGATCATCTTATCTAAGTGCCTTTCGTGGAAGTGCTGCACTTTTTCTTAAGAAGAGGGGGTGTTTAGTAGAAGCTGGTCACCGATTGTTTGTCAATTACATATTCTAAACATACACTCCAATAATATTATTGAAGTTTTTACATAATGATTTATAGAATTCTTATTAGGAGTATATTAAAATTGTGTCAAAACTTAATGCTTTTTTGTATATTTGCGCTCAAGGTTATAAAAATGTGGAAACTATGGGTAGTGCTCAAACTTGTTGTATAGTATCATGTTTATCTATGAACATTGAAACAACATACCAGGGTTCATAAACTTACTTACATGTGCCATCTAGATCCAAAGTGGCCAAATATCCCTACAAAGGTTGAAGTTACATTCTTTTTTTTTTGAAGTTGCATTCTAGCATGAGGTTCTCTTCATTACTCACATGTTAAAATAGTTTTTGTTAAAACAACTGTTATCGAGGGGGTTCTTTCTTTTGTTTTCCCTTTCTTCTTTAGTTTGTTTTGTGCAAGCAATGGCTCCATTTGTTTTTCTCTATTTTTTTCTTTCTAGTTTTGAATTATCAGAGGAAATCTTCATGCTCGCACCCATAATCCCATATCATCAATAATATTTAATACTAGTATTTTTTGGCCACTTTAAACATGGATGATAAATTTAACAAGTTTAAGAATCCAATTTGTAATCTCAAAGCTATTGGATTCTTTTGGATGATATTCCATAACAAATTTAAGGATCACCAAATATGTTTGACGGCATGCAGCATCTCTATTTAAGAATGATGGGGTATGCAATAAAAGTATTGACATGATATTATAAACTAAAGAACGCACATATCAATAAAAGATTGATAAATAATATAATATTTCCAAACCTTGCATTTGGTAGGTGGGAAAACCGGTAGAGATCTTGAGATTGGCCAAAGTACAATGTGTCTTTTTTTATACTCTTCGGTCCCAAATTGTAAGGGTTCTAGGCCTCAACTAGATTCATTTATTTCTCTATGTATGTGTATACTCTTCAGTCCCAAATAAAAAAAAAGTCTAAAACCCCTTATAATTTGGAACGGAGGGAGTAGCATTTTGCTTACGGAATGAACAGCCGTGTTAGCAAGACACATGTGACTCAATGTAGTTACTACATACATACACGGGCAGGGGTAGTAGAGCCACTTATGCTAACGAGCCAAGCGATGTTTTAAACTAGTTAGAGTTACTCAACTAGTTACACTCATGTTTAAACTAGTTGAAATTTGACGGTTATGATTGGCCCAGCATATAGGTCACCACTATATCCATTAATGTCAAGGGAAACCGATACAAAAAGATACACGCACATTTAACTATTGCCATAAAAAAAAAAACATATCCATTCAATAGCAAAACAATCCCACACACAGAGTTCCATCCTGGAATTGCTACCAAACCCGGTTGATCAGGTCAGCTTTATTTATCATCGCGGGCTTTGGTGGGCTGGCTGGCCCTTCAATTCTGCTGCGCCGCGCTGTGCACATCTGCCCGTCTGTGTGCGCATGTGGATGTAAACACATGTCGCGTCGCAGCTGAATCTTGAGCTCAGCAATTCTACCGGGGGTCAAACTGCGTCCCCCATCAGCCCCCAGTGCCACTACTGTACTGCCAGCCACTGCGTCTTCCTCCTCTCGCCGTTCTTTCTTCCTTGGCTCGTGCTGCTCGTTTGCGTGTATATATATGCATCTTGCCCCCACCCCCCTTTTACCTCGCTCCTCACTCATCTTCCTCGCTGGACACCGGCCGGAATCCTCGATCGATCGGCTAGCTGCTTTTATCTTTTAGCACCCGAGCTCAGCTCAGCTCAGCAACCACCGCGGCCGCGTGAGATAGAGTAGCTAGCAAGCTGCCAGAGAGGAAGGGGAGGCGGTGGTGGCATGGGGAGGCCGCCGTGCTGCGACAAGGTGGGGGTGAAGAAGGGGCCGTGGACGCCCGAGGAAGACCTCATGCTCGTCTCCTACGTCCAGGAGCACGGCCCCGGCAACTGGCGCGCCGTGCCGACCAACACCGGTGCGTGAAATATCATGTGTTCATGTGCCTTCCAAGATCCAAGCTTAATTTGACTTGATTTGATTCTTTTTCCTTTCTTCGCCGCCGGCGCGCGTGTGCAGGACTGATGCGGTGCAGCAAGAGCTGCCGGCTCCGGTGGACCAACTACCTCCGGCCTGGAATCAAGCGCGGCAATTTCACCGACCAGGAGGAGAAGCTCATCATCCACCTCCAGGCCCTGCTCGGCAACAGGTGAGTGATCTCGCTCGTCTTGTTTTTGTTATTATTTCACCTGACAAAATCCAAATCGCAGCCGCCGCCGACGACACGAGGTGCTCGTGTTTTCTGAGCTTGCTTGCTGATCTGCCGTGCAGGTGGGCGGCGATAGCGTCCTACTTGCCGGAGAGGACGGACAACGACATTAAGAACTACTGGAACACGCATCTCAAGAAGAAGCTGAAGAAGATGCAGGCCGGCGAAGGGGACGGGGGAGAGGACGGCGGCGCTGGCGCCTCTGAGGCCGGCGCCGGCGCCGCCGCAGGCGGGGGCGGGAAGCGCCCGTCCGTACCCAAGGGGCAGTGGGAGCGGAGGCTGCAGACTGACATACACACGGCACGGCAGGCGCTGCGCGACGCGCTCTCGCTGGAGCCCTCGTCGGCGCCGCTGGCTAAGCTGGCGGCGGCGCCTCAACCGACGCCGCCGGGGTCAACCACGTACGCCTCCAGCGCCGAGAACATTGCGCGGCTGCTGGAGGGGTGGCTGCGCCCGGGCCCGGGCGGCAGCGGCGGCGGCGGGGGCAAGGGGCCGGAGGCGTCGGGGTCCACGTCCACGACGGCGACGACGCAGCAGCGGCCGCAGTGCTCCGGCGAGGGCGCGGCGTCCGCGTCGGCGAGCCACAGCAGCGGCGCCGCCGCGAACACGGCCGCGCAGACCCCCGAGTGCTCCACGGAGACCAGCAAGGTGGCGGCCGCCGCCGGCTCCGCGCCTGCGTTCTCGATGCTGGAGAGCTGGCTGCTCGACGACGGCATGGGCCACGGCGAGGTGGGGCTCATGACCGACGTGGTGCCGTTAGGGGACCCCAGTGAGTTCTTTTAATCAAGGCCGCTGTACAAGGACAGCCAAAAGCAAATTAATCAAGTACTACCTCCGTTCTTTTTTATTTATCACGTTTTAGTTTAAAAATAAACTAGCGATAAATATTTGAGAACCGAGGTAATACTGTGATAGAATGCAAGAACAAAACAAGAAATTAAATCGCCTGAGTTAGGTTATTACCAGTTAAGCAAAAGTTTAAACAAACTAAATGCTTTTGAATTCTCGGTTATTTGGATCAAGTTGGGTGTCGACCTAGTCTGTTTGATCCCTCTTTTATTTTTTTTTTTGTCGCTGTTGTTTCTCTGATGTTAGGGTTTGGATCGGAACTGATCATGTGTAAGCTGATACTAATGACAGGTTCCTAAATGGACCATGCACGAGGGTGGCAGAAAGAAAGAAGTGTACATCTTAAAAATATCTATATATATATTGTTATAAATGCTCAATGACGATATTACTCCATTTGTTTTCGCTTGCGCCTATTCTTTATTAATTCTATTCCAGTACTCGGATGGAGATCAACCCATGCATAAAATATCTCTTGTGGAATTACGAAAAAATTCGTGCAATTTAAGATCGAATGAAAATAATTTAATTGTTCTCCCCAAAAATTACCTGACTTAGTGTGTTGGATAGATCAACAGGAGGACGTTGATTTGCAAAGGGGTTCCTAGTTTGGGTAAGTATTGGGTCCCAGGACGTGATGGATTTCATTCATACATTATTTGTATGTGAATTGAATATAACATTTTTAACATGAGGGTAACCACGAGGAAGAAAAAAGAGTGTGTTCGTACATTCATTTAAATTGAGATCTTTATCTGTACTTGAAAATTTGCGAGCTTTGATCCAACATTGAACATAGAGCTGTCCCGTATTTATTTGGTCCAATTCAATGCATGAAAGTCACATGGCACAGCTAATCTCTTCTGGAGTACATTGTCCTAGCTGGTATATATTCTGGATTTTAATTATTTTTACAAATACTTATTTCTATTTTGGGTACAAAATATATTGTGGAGAGAACAAGGACATTTACCTAAAATGGTTCTAGAAACTTCTCGCTTTTATAATCTTTATTCGAAATTTTCCTAACTATCTGTGTTAGATATATCTAATCGCTTTCTTAATTGTTGATTGCGGCATCTGTGTGTGGTTACCTAATTTTTAGTCACCTGTGTGTTGATTTTAAGATTATATGTTTTTTTCAAAAAAAAATTCTAACTTTAACATGACAACTTTTGCTAAATTATGAAAGTATCCCTTGGTGAGAGATAATGATGACATAGATGGCAATAAAACAATCAAAAGGTTCTATGAAAATTTTTCTGTTCACGCATATAAATTTGACACCCGATAATCAGAAGGTAATGACCATTTTTTTTAGCAAACATGGCATACCCATCATGTTGCTGGAATCAACATTTCCTTTATATTAGAAGAAAAATCTAAAATATTGTATACCAGACAACTACAATTAATGCGAATTGAACTGTGTAGAGATAGGCACCCACACACAGAAAGGGATGTGAAATAAATTGGAATTGTGAAGCGCCCCATCCTATCACACCCACATAAGTTGGAGAATAAGTGTGACTAGTTTAATCCGATAGCATCATTTAGATAGCTCCGGTATATAACTCATAGGAGACACTTGACCTAACTTTCCTTCCTTCCATTTTGTGATGGACGGTGGCCCATGGTGGAATCGGCAATCATATTGAAACCGGCATTGCATTAATATCCAAGCTCCAATGCTGCGTCCAGTTCCATCCGATGGGTGCAGCGCATAAAAAGATATCGTTGAAAACTTGAAATGTGATTATCCTTGTTGTCGATATATATGGTGAAAATATGTTCTTGTTATTATTGCGACGCTGACGCATGAGAAACTCAAAGCGAAGAAAATGTTCATAAACATAAGAATTAATATCAAGGATGTTTGAACAAGGTGAACTGCCCTAGAGATTTTTATTTAAATGTAGACTTATTAGGCTATGCTTAGCATACCTCCAGATTCTAGCTCCATGTAGCTGAAGTTTAATTATAGATTAAATTAATAAAGTTGTTTAAAAATTTTTTGAACTAAAATAGAAACGAAATTATTCATATATAAATGCCTATATTCTCGCGTCTCTAGCTCTCCACAAATTTCTAGGTGGTGACTATACTAGTAGCTCCACCATAAAATTTCTAAAGATAGAGTTGTGTCACAAACGACTAAACGAGCTATAAGTCCAGTGATTTGGGTCCATGACTCTAAATAAAATGGAGGATTTGCGACCTTCATATCATCATATGTACATATACCTTTCCATTACTTATAATATGAATTGTAGAACACCTCTAAATAATTAAGTAGATCTTTTTGAGTGTCCATTAAATTTATGTTTGTCTTCAGATAATAGCAAGGGAGCAACGATAGGGAAGCTGTGCCATTCTGCCTTTGGTTGAATGTGACATGTCCTACTCATTAATAATATCAGTGTAAGTTCACAATGACTAAAAAGTTTGTGCTTGGTAGTGTAATTGATCAGAAATATAAGTCATGTAGAATATATCAAGACGGTTTATAAGATAGAAGAACTAATTTCGATCAATGATTGTTATGATATATGAAACTACAATTCATGTATTATATACTACAATAATATATGTTTAATTGTGAATCAATTAACATTAGTTTTCATTTTCCAATGTGCCTAATTTTTTAAATTGATTGTAAATCTAACATCTTTAATCATCATCAAGAAAGTATAAAATGTCATGTATTCCGATTGGAGGGAGTAAAAACATTACTCACCAAAGGAGTAGTTCTTAATGAACAATACTACTAGACATGCTAATAAATGAAGTAATACATTTTCCAAAAGAAGCATGTGAAGGAGAAGTCTAATTTTAGCACAAGGAATAGGGACAACCCTAATTGGCTAGCTCCAAAAGAATCAGAGTGCCAAACAATAAGAATGTTATGGCATTGTTATTCAGATTTTCACTCCTTTCTTCAGGGCCAGGACTGATATTTTACATATTCGTCGGTCGCATATTAATTTGTGAATGTTCCATTAAAGAAAAATTGTTCCTAATAAGTAACAAGTCTTAATAATGAAGTGGAACAAACAATTTGGTCCATCGGCTGAAATTTTGAACTAATAATTTATTAAAATTGCAACCGACTGCTAATAATAATTCTGGCCCTTGGATTTTTCATCCCGTGTTCAGTCATCTCTCGTCGGCTGAAGTACTGAGTGAGCCTTCATTTTCACAGTTGCACAAAGGAATATGAATAGCCTTCCTAATAAGTAAACTGATGAATATTTCTCGTACCTCTACTGCTTACGGATTTGTCATTTGTTGTCTATTTTTTCGCTTCATGTCAACTACCCTGCTTGCTAGAGGCCTTTCAGCATTGATGTGCGCTCAGAAACACACACCGAAAACATATCCAAGCATCGCCCGGGTTCTGCCGGTGTGGCGCCAGCACTGCAGGTGCGAGACAGTGGGACGACAACGACGACGGCGACTGCCATAGTGCCATGCCATGACGACTCCTCCGACGCATGGATCCCTACACTGCATTTGCATCGGCATCTGCATTGCATGTACACGTACCAGACCCCATGGATATGCACCAGGCATCTGGAGGAGCAATGTTGAGGGGGCAAAAAAAAAAAAAGATCAGAAAGCGATGGTGGTCAGAGTAAAGAGCAAGGCAACAAGAGACCCGGGCGACGGAGTGCAATGCCATGCGGCCTTGGAAACGTACAGGGACGGATCACTGGAGTAAATGCCGGCCGTCCGGCTCTCGCGCGCGCTTGCAGATTTTGTAGGGCGCCAGCGCCATTGACATGTTCTTCTACTGTCCTGCTGTTCAGATGATCATGCATTGCATGCATCAGCCACACCTAACTTTGAAGCTGTAAAAAAAAAAGAAGGAACAGCAATGGCGCTCGATCTCATGCAAGCCATGACCTCACTCACATGGCGGAAAGGTTCAGCTCTTTCGACCGCTCCTGCATGCATGGGTGGGTACGTGCTTCAGTTGAGGCTCATCACATGTGAATGCTAAAATATTGCTGAACCCTAGCTTAGCTAGTCATGCAAACTTTTTTCATGCACAGTATTATTCTAGAGCCTCTTTGGAGGACTACTGCTCACTCAAAAATTTCAGTGCATGCATGCACGCTGGAACTTGTAGTTTGTTTTACTGAAGAAAGTTTCAATGGCCCTGTTTAGATCAAAAAAGTTTCTCCCAAATTCTACTATGCAAAAAAAAGATTCTCCATCACATCAAAATGCCGGCACATGCATGGAGTACTAAATGTAGATGAAATAAAAAAATAATTACACAGTTTAGATGTACTTTGCGAGACGAATCTTTTGAGCCTAGTTAGACCATAGTAGGACAATATTTACCACAAACAAACGAAAAGTGCTACAGTGCTTTTCAGTTCAGAACAGTGCCAGTTTTCAGGATCTAAACACACCCAATGACATATGCATGGGCGGCAGAGGAAATAATAATAAGTAAAAGAGATGGGTAGATAGAGAAGATAAATAAAACAAACAAATGTAAATAAAGTAGGAGCATGCATACTACTAGGCCAGAAGAACACACAGCGATGGAATTGAATGCTGCAGAGAGTCAAGTAAAAGGAGAAAACGAAAGAGGCATAAATGCAAGCCCTCCACTGCACATGTGGTATGGTAGTGTATGTAGCTGATCATCATCAGCTGAGCTGAGTGCATGCTGCAGCTGCATAGTCTTTACTGTACCTCCACCCAGCTCACCCCCCTCCTCCCTCCCTCCCCCCCTCTCTCTTCCAGTACTCTTCTTGGAGTACATCTTTACTACTCTTCACCGAGCTTTATTAAAAGATCGTAATAAAGCTAGCTGAAGAACACGAGATCGATCGAAGACGGCCCGGCTGATCGATGCGTGTGACATGTGTCCTGTCCTATGCCAAGCTTTGATCTCTCTCCCAGTCTGGAGCTGGAGCTATACACACACAGATTGCTATCGTCCTCACGTTTCTCTTGGTGAATCTACAGGGACAGAACAGCAGGTGCGCGTGCCCATCCAAAGGTACGAATCGATCGATCCGGGCCTGGATCATCTCGTCGGTCATTCATCACACCGGCCGGCCGCCTTGCAATGCTCGCCATGATGCTGGCCGTAGCATGAATAAACAGCAAGTCAACTGGCGAACACTGACTGACACGTGGTCGCTGCACACGCGCACTGCATCTCAGCATCAAGGCGCTGGGGCGATGAATGAATGATCTGATGTGTATATAAGCGGTGCTAATCCTGCCACCGAGTATATAATTAATACTGTGCATGAATTACTCCTACTGCTGATATATAGATGATGGCGGTGATGAACACTACAGTGTTGCATTTTTTTTTTTGCATGCAGGCATACCTGTGGGCTGGTAGGATTCAGAGCTAGTAGTCTCCAGGGCCCAGAGCATGGAAAAATGGGGCGCGTTGCAGGCAATGTGTCATCCCGTTGGAAACTGAAGCAGCTGCTTGAGGCTTGAGCTTGACCGACTCTCCAGTCTCAGACCGGTGATGCGTGGTATCAAAAGAAAAAATATATATATATCGGTTTGAACATAGGTATATCTTTCGCACGCATTATCGCTGTCTGCAAATTAAATAAAGCTATAACACCGGACGAAATGGCCAAGGGCATGCGTGCACGCACAAGCAGTTGCAAATTAAGGAGAAAGTACTCAGTGTGTGCTGTGCTGTGTTCTTCAGTAAGTTCAGTTGTTCTCTTGCGCGTGAACCCGAGAGTTTAATGCCCCTACTTACTGCTGATGCTGACCTGAAAGCGCCGTCGCTGAACTCCTTGAGGCCGGGCATGATGCCGCCTGCTACTATTAAACACCGATGACCCCATCGCGATCCAGTTATTAATTAATTAGACGACGCAAAATGCGACCAAAGCAACGCGGCCTGATCGATTTCTGCAGCAAACCCCCAATGCTGCAATTTCAGAAATCAACCCTCGATCGATCGTGTAGCCAGCTAAATAATAAGCACGGACAATTAAGCAGAAGCAGGAGTGTCGGCGTGTGCCTAGTACTGCTGCTGCCGGTTCCTGCAGCTGCTTATAATTAAGTTCCTTTCGCAATGGCTGGCTTTGTCTGTTGTTGAGGTCAAATAGCTACCCATGTATACATTATTCAGCTCTCTCCGATTGATCGATCAGTATATTGGGAATAATCGTTAAACTCTCGCGCGATCTGGAGCCAAGTTCGTGTGCTAATAACTGTACCGTGTGTATACTTGTACTGAACATGCTACGTACGAGCGCACGGCTCCGCTCGTAAATATTCTGTCGTCGATCGAATAAAACACATCCGTACACACGCAGCAGGGATGGAGGCGACGACGATCGAGCAGCACAGTACGGTAGCCATGTAGTACGGGTAAACATATATACATATAGCAGCAGTGCTCTACGTTGATCCTGATTCATACCATGTGCATATGCCGATCGATGTATTGATATCAAGCCTTTTACTACGATTCAGTCGTGTTTCAGAGACACAATGCTTCACAAATACTCCTACAATGCTTGGAGCGAGGACACCACCCTCTCCTCTCGGGCTCTTGAGTCTTGACCACCGCCACCCGACACCAGCCTCAATGGAGATCTACGCAAGCTGAGATGCCCGATTGGGACCATCAAGAGAGCTAGTTTAAAAAGCTCGTTGTCCATGCTAAGAACACATGCCAAACTCTTCGGTTCCAATAAAACGTACTCCCTCTGGCCTCCATATCAAAAGAACTAGCAAGATGGCCCGCGCAAATAGCGCGGGTAGCTAGTTTTTTCTTGTTAAACATATTTGTCTAATAAAAACAATATTTAATGTGTGATTCAAATAATATAACTATTTTAAATTCTAGATTTTAGCATATAAATTCCTTTGTGTAACCATTGAAGCATTGTGATTTGGCAATTAAAAACTTTGTATTTACTTTGTTTCAGATATAACTTTTGTAATTTCATATAATCTTTTTAGAAACGACACCGACATCTATAATATCAAATTCGTTATATCGTAAAATATATTTTCATAGTGCATCTATTTCACATTGAAGATGTTTTTACATTGCATCTATTTGAAAAAACAATTCTGAGACAAAAGACAAAGTCCATTATAATTTAGAACAAATGGAGTACTGAACAGCCCAAAAATCATATCATAGTCCACTTAGACCCTATCTGTTTGCCTTAGATTTTGATCGGTAATTAACTTGAAATAGTATGCATTTTTATTGTAAAAGTGTAGAAAATATGCTGAAATAAGCATCACTGTGTTTATGAATTATAATAATTAGTGCCCCTCTAATTAAATAAGATACATAATAAGTTGGAGGGATTATTGGGTAAATAAATATGCCTCAAACATTAAATTATTATAGCCAATATGCCCCTACATTGTAAGGGCGGCTCCAATGGTCTAGCTCAGAGCTAGCTGACATCATCTGCATGCATACGTGGAGGTGAAAGAAAATATATAAAATTCCTCGCTAGCGAGTGAACAGTCGCTAGCGCGCACAATCTCCCATGTCCTGCTCTCTCACAACCACTCCCGCAAAGACCGGTAGCTGTGTATATTTTTATTTTTCTATTTCTCTCTCCTGTCCACGTAAAAAGACTCGGCACATCTCTAGCTCTCAATAAATATGGTCTAAAACTGCATAGACTTCGTGCCCTCAGGTGTTTAGCAAGGCGTCTCACCTATACCGTCATTTCTCGTTGTCATCACAAACAACAGTTGTAATTGTACGGTTATTATCATTATTATCATGACACGTCCCAACATGATCAAAGATTGTCAAGATCCTAATGTTCACTTTCTAACACATGTTTTACATCAAGATACAACAACATTACCATTTACGTACCAAGAACATGTACATCCTTTTCTTTTGCTAGCAATTTATGATAAATAATTAAATCTCCCCACATAGGCCTAGTATATCACAACAGTTCAAATATTTCTCTTCTATTGATTAGTATGGTAATTTTAAAGAATCTGCGGAGAATATGGTGCTTTTTAATCAAGTGATGGAGGATTGTTTTTTGCAAAATCCATCAGTTTATGTTATTTGTATTTGATATATATATTAATCTTACTCTTAAGTGGGACATCATGTCCGATTCAATTTTTTTTTCCTAATCAAATCAATGTCCAGCTATATGGACTCTTAGGTGAATATAGACCATTAGATTTTCATAGAATTCAATTGTAGTCCTGCTATATGGACTCTTAGGTGAATATGGATTATTAGATTTAGAGAGCTTTTTTCAATTAACGTGGTAATTTCTAAATCTTATCGGTGAACGTGGTAGCTCCTTTTAGTATCCCATATTAATATAATAGATTCAGACAATTGGATCTTTATAAAATCTAAAGGTTGATGACTTTCTTTTTTTTTATTAATTAATGTGTTGATTTCTAGACTTTTTCAACGGACGTGGTAGATTCTTTTAATATTCCTGATTATCTATTTATTTCCATATTAAAATATAAAAAGTGGTTCAAATCAGAATACCAAACAATGTGTTGGATCGTGTGTCAGACCTAGTAGTTTGGATAATACCAAACAATCTGTTTCTTTTCCATACCGTAGTAATATCATAGCATGAATTGGATAATATGTACTTTGACAATACTCTTATTGAATCTAGACCATCAGATATTAATATGGTGAAACGGTGGATTAATCTCAGTGAACCTGGAACAATGTCGACATTGCAAGATGGAATTGGTCCTTCGCTGTCTGGCGAGAGACGGTGTACGGTGGATTGATCTTACGGAGAGAGAAAAATATTGTTTGGGCACCTATATTTTTTTTTTTTTTGAGAAATCTAGGTTTAGGTACCGAAAGGTGGCACCGTATTTATTGGAGATGAACAATACCTGCTAGATTAGGATACGGAACTGCTAGATTGGTTTACACTGAAAAAAAATCTATTTTCTTTCTTTAATTAGTATGTGTTAGAGTTATACTCATACTTCTTTCTTTAGGTATATGTCCAAATCGACTTGTGTCCGTATTAAGTATTTTTTTACGTTACATGAATCTTATATAATTCTTTACTGATTGTGGACCGTTAGATCTTCATAAAATCTAATGGTCTATATTTTTTTTTCTCGATTAACGTGGGAATTTTTTTGACCCTCTCGACGAACGTAGTGGCTTCTTTTAACGCTCCCTTATTAATATAATAATAATAGATACAATCTTATAGTATTTTAATTTGGGAAAAGTCCATTTGACACCCTTAAATTGCCACGATCGTCCGATTTTCAAACTTCAACTACGAAACCGGGTAACCTAGGCCATTGAACTGACCAAGCCGTTCGAAATACAAATCCAAGTATTGTTGAAGGTGGTTTTTGCGACGGTTTCGCCGACGCGGCATGTGGAACCCACCTGTCAACGCATTCATTTTTATTCTCTCAGTAACATGTGGGACCCATGTGTCATCCCTATCCATGGCCTTTCCCCTCTTTCTGTCTGCTCCAGCCGCCGATCGCCCACACCTCCCTCGCCGGTCGCCCAAGAGAGAGAAACAAAAAGGCTCGGTAGGTGTGGAAGGGGGAAAAAAGAAAACATGGATCCGTTATACTCAGGCCATTATTTGTGATCAATTTGTACAGTATGAGTCATTTGGTATAGGAGGAACCGAAGGTTCCTTTCTAACACCGTAAAAAAATCTTATAAAAATAATTAAAAAAATTTAATATTTGGAAGAAAAAGAATTCTGTCCGCCTAGGCCACTTGTTGGAGCCCCAAAGCGCGCTGTCGTGTTGATCCAGACGACGACGATGCCCGCCGTCATGCACTCATGCTTCCCTGAAGAACCCATCACGTGGTTATCCATATGCATCGCAAGAGCTTGTTCACAGAAGGTCCTGCACATGATCCACGCGCGCGTCGGCCTCAATGGCCCATCCAGTTACATTTGCCTGCCACTCTGCCAGTGACACTGAGATGCTCGGGAGTACCGTGTGAGATCACTGATAAATATGACTGTGTTTCAAGACTGAGGATTGATGCCTGGACCGATATGATCCAGCTCCATCGTCTGATCGATCCAGCGCCATGATCACCGGCGCGCCCGGCCTTTGTTTTTTGTCCCGTAGTAATGCATGAATTCTGATGCCGTACGTACGATTCCTGCAGCGGTGACCCATGATGATCCGTAGGAGAACCTCAAACGTGAAACAGCAAATTAAAGCATGCGAAACAAAAGCATGCGTGCATCATCGATCATCTTTGATTTCACGTGATGATCCATCGATCGAGATCTCGGCGCCGATTTGATTGTTTACCGGCCGGCCGGTTCTTGAGTGTGCTCTGTAGCCGGCCTGTATATATGTAGGCTGTAGCAGATCGAGAGCGAGCGGTCGACATCAGAGATTTACGCGCTAACAGTAGTGAGCACCGCCCTATGCATATGCAAAGTGCAAAGCTACTGCATGCACTGTAGCCAGTAGAGATAGCTCCATATATCACCATTGCATGGAGGTTGAGGACGATGGGTTGCTTGCGCCATTCGGCCATGGGTGGACGTGGACGCCCATGAAATTCCAATGACATGTTTAAACGCAAAAATTTTACAGAAATCGCGAGGCAATTTCGAAAGAAACAATTCATGGAATAGAAATTTCTTCAATCCAAACATAGTCTAAATGTGGATAATTAATTAATTAGTAGGAGCATGGCCACGCCAACCGGCAAGAAGCAGACAGTGCTTTGACAAAAAAAAATCGATCGAAACGTACGTACGTAGTGATCTTATCTGCTTGTCAGGAACGAAGTGATCAAAGGCCATTACGAGCGGTACGAACCTGAATAAAATCAACAAGTACGCTGTTTATTTGGTGATGATCACACACACATGCAATCAGGCACGCGGGTGCATGTGTGGCTGGGCTGCCAAAGTTTCAGTCTCGCTCGTCTCCGTGATGTGATCGATCTCACATGCTCGCTCTTCGGGTCGTGCCACCTCCGATGCGTCTACACATGTGATTTTGCATCTCCGAAAAGGCGAAGAATACACATGGTGTACAATTTTCGTCCCCATTTATAAAATCTCGGATGTCGGTCTCTCCCACAACTTTTAAAACCGTTTGTTTTCAATTTCACGCTAAACGGTTTGGATGGTGGTTTTAGTAGCGCCACATGCCCACATCAACATCACTAGCTCGTGTCGTTGTTTCAGCCAAAGGGGGTAAATCTATAATCTATAATAATATTAATAAGAGAGTGTTAAAAGAAGCCACCACGTTCGCCGAGAGAACATAGAAATTTCCACGTTAATCGGAAACATCGTTAGATTTTACGAAGATCCAACGGTCTAAATTAAATCAGAAATTTTATATATTAGATATAATAAACTAATAAAAAGAATACTAGGAAAGAAGTAACCATGTCCGTATTCTTCTCTATTGCGTGCATGTCCGTATGCAATCTATTTTGCTTCTATAGTCGTCTATCAAATGGACTCCTTCTCCAAGGTCGCTATATATAAATCCATATCTTTGCACGACGTATATAGACTAATTCCTCTTTACGAGAGCTGGTACCTCCACCCTGCAGCTTATGATGGCGTACCTCCGCCCTGTTGCTTATGATGGCGTGCTGCTTCCAGCTACCAACGCGATGTGAAGTAGATCTAGCAGGCCGCCTGAGTGGATGGTAGCAGACCAAACAAGGTGATCAGGCGTTGCCAGAGGCCAGAGCGAGGCCTTTGACGGACGCTAGAGACGCAAAACTGAAATTCAGCCGCCGCGCAGGGATAGAAGGGAAGAAAACGACCTCTCGCGACTGAAAGAGCTAACATGCGGGTGTGAGAGCAGCAGTTGTTTTGAGCGAATAGTTAATTTCTATTAGTAGTAGTTCTTTCCACGTTTGCCAGAATAATATTATCTTTTTTATGTATATGACCTTGATTAGTTCAATTTTGAGCTAGGCTAAAGTCCAAATAATTAAGATATAGAGTCTATTTTATCGTACATTGTTTTCTAAAAATAAGATATGCTATTCCGTGTATAGGATGCTAAAGAAAAGAAACATATACTATTATGACTTGAGCAACATGATACTCCAACGTTTTGGTCTCTTAAAAAACATAAACTTTTGGACACGAGAGCATCGTGCCATGTTTCAACTAAAAAAATTAAATAGTCTACTTAGTGCCATTAGTGGGCGTCTAAAAAACAAAATAGGTTTTTTTTAGAATTACATAATATATATACGCAAATGGTAGACACTCACAAAGACACACGTATACTACTCATATCTATGAATGCATACCGTGTCCTTATGAGCGCCTCCTAGCAGCGGCGGACCCAGGTGGGTCGCTAGGTAGACCTATGACTACCCAAAAAATATTAAATTTGTGATAGTATATAGGACACCTTAGATATATATGTAGTAAATTATCAAATATTATGTGATGTTTTGAATCTATATACTTAATATTTTGCCTATGCCTATCCTAGATTAAAATCCTAGGTCCACCGGTGCCTCCGAGAGACTGAGCCAACAAAGAGCAGATAAATTACCATACTAATAAAAACAAACGTTGTTAGATTTTATAGACATATAACAACCTACGTTAAATAAGAAGAGCTTATATCAAATACAACTAAAAAATATCTAATTCCTATGATCATACTACAGTCTACATTCTATTATTATTATTATTATTATTATTATTATTATTATTATTATTATTATTATTTTAGTAGGAAGTGTTAGAATAAGCAACCACATCTTCCTAAAGTGTTTAGAAAAAAAAACTAAAACTAAAAATATCTATATTGTTATGATTTCCAAGTACACAGATTAATCTGAGTACCTCATAATAAATAAAGCAAATAAAATAAAAAAAAATGCAAACAAAGCTTCAAAATTACAAATGTAACCGATCAGTGGTTGATAAAGTGGTGCGAACATTAATAATGTGAAATTTTTAATTGTTATTTTTTTTAAATGAACGTACATGCTTTCCAAAAGTATATTAAATTTAATATGGCATATCTATAACTTATAATAAAAGAAAATACACAAGTATGCCTAAAAGGACAAAAGGAAAAGGGCAGGAAAGAGAAGAAGAAACAAATACAATTGATATTGCAACAACCATACCCAATGACCAACCTATGACCGTTGTCCTATGTGGAGACCAGTGTCGTCATCGTCCGCACAAGTACTAGCCTATTTTATGAGCCCATAAGGTAACCATTTCTTTATGCAAACTCAAAAACAAAAACCATAACAATGATGTTGATGAAGTGCATCTCACACACATGGTTTGTGATGTCTCTATAGCATCGCTATAGCTACTTAGCTTCCCATTGATATGATCTTTCATGAACAACTTTAAGCCAGATTTTGCAAAATGGAAGAAAAAGAAAGAGCTTGGGAGAAGTGAAGAAAGAGCTTGGGAGAAGTGAAAATGGCCGTAATAATAAAAAAGAGAAAACGATCATATGACATTCTATATTAGATCATATATGAAAAACTAAAAAGACAGATAAATATCTACATCACTGGCTGGATGTTACGATCATCCAACAATCTATCTAGACTAATTCAAGTATTTTGTTACAATACAAAGAGCCAAAGTTGTAAAAAAGTGATAAGGGTCTCCACTATCTATCTATGTATCTGTGTGTCTATCTATTAAGAGTGTTAAAATAAGACACTATATTCGCCAATAAAATACTGAAATTACCATGTTAACGAGGGTTCTTGGAAGCGTCACAACGATATTGTTTACTGTGCCAAAGATGTAAGTCTTTATGGTTCAGTGCAGTTCCTACTTAATTTGCAGGCCCTTATTTTGCAGGAGTATGAGCCGGCGGTAGTCGCTTCGGGCAAGGGAAAGGAGCTGCTGGCAGGTTGTAGTGGTAGTGGTGGCTGCGGTAGTCGTGGACGCAGGGAAGCAGGAGCCAAGGACGACATGCGACCGGGATGGCAGCGACCAGCTGAAGGGTGGATCAAGGTGAATGTGGACGGCTCTTACCTGGAAAGCACCGGAGCAGCCGGCGCCGGGGTCATCGCATGAAACCATGTTGGGGCCATCATCTGCACTGCTTGCAAGGCGCTCTTCAACTGTGTAAGTGCCGCAGAAGCTGAAGCTAGAGCCTGTGTGGAAGGCATTCGACTCACTTCACAGTGGAGCCATGATCCGGTGGTCCTGGAGACGGACTGTGCAAGGATGGCTAATATTATGCAAGCGAAAGGAGAGGACAGATTAGAGCTATGCTTTCTAATCGCAGAAATTCGCGAGGTAGGTCAGAGCCTTCCGGGCTGGAGGGCCGTCAAGGTTAAGAGAGAGGTTAATCGAGTAGCACATGAATTAGCTTAGTTGGCTAGACAGAACACAAAAACAGCGGTATGGTTGGGACAGACACCTGCGTGTGTCCAAAAACTCCTGACCACGGATTGTGATACTGTTTCTGATTAGCCAATACAAGTCTCTCTTTACCCGAAAAAAACCGAGGGAAAACAAAAGATCTATAAACTTTCTTTTATGTTCTATGAACCATGGTGCATGGTTGTGCTACCCACACAGTGGCTCTCTGCCTCTCCATGGTGACCTGAAAGTGAAATATATTTAAAAATTATTTTCAAAGATCAATAAACTCTACTTTAGTGATTAATAAATTGCAAAACAACATGCCCAACAATTAATGTTTGTATATCTTATAAATTGTTACAATTTAGACCGCTGATATAATATAAAATCCAAATTAGAAATAGTAATACTATTTGGATCATGTGCACAAATATAAAAATATGTTTTAAAAGTATAGCTATATACTTTAATGTTTTAATTTATGAAAACATGCTCTAATATTAGTTGTTGTAATGGTAATAAAAATAGAATAACATGTACTATTCAGAACTAATAGAAAAAATTGTTAACAAAATATTAAATTTAAGTAAAATTAAAACATAAAAAAACTAGCTACCCGCGCTATTTGCGCGGGCCATCTCGCTAGTTTAGACTGATGTTGCTGTGCCAAAATTATGTGGTGACGTGGTGTGGAATTAGTAGGCTGCACGAACACCGATTGTCCAGGAGGTTTGCTTCCTCATGTGAAGTGGGTCCAAAAGCACTTGTGGCGTGTCGAGGAATTAAACGCGCGCAAGTCAATTTGACCCTGCATGCAATTGACAAGGAAAGAGAAACTAATCAAGTGATGAGCTAATTAGCATATTGGATCTACAAATAACGAATCATTCGCTGTATATGATATCGGTCTTTACGTGCTGATAGACGATTAGAGGATAGCTAGCGTAACAAAATAAGCATAACAAAACCAATACATGAGGTCAAACTTAGTGATACAACTTTAGATTGCTGATAATATAAATATATACAATCTAATTAATAATCTATACCCTATAATTAGGGTCTTATACCGCATATAAGCTAATAACACGAGAAGCCAGCTAGTACGATAAACGAGATAACTGAAGCAGAAAATAAATTTAAGAGTTTGTGCAAAGCCAATGCAGTTTGAAATCTATTACAAACTTGAGTGATAACTAGAAAAAAACAAAGGGCAGAGCTACATTGGATGTGGTGGGTGCACATACACCTACGCCGAAAAAAAAACAATGATTTTTTTTGAGGAGACAGAGGGGGAGTTCCCCTACTGATATATTAATAACATATAAAAAAGGTACAAAGTCACAAAACAATGATTAGGTCTTAAATTTCACCATATATGCACCTCTATGAGCTATGTTAATGCGCCCACAAGGCACATGCATCCTCTACCAGTTTGCTCTAGCTTCGTCACTGGAAAAAAGCAAGACACATCTATTAGGCCTAATTTAAACGTTTCAGCAAAAGATATAGCAGAGAGCATTTTACCAAGATAATTTAATGTGAGAAATTTTGTTTTTGATCGAACGAATATGTAATTTCAACTGTTTTCTAAACCACGCTCTATCATAGAGTGCCTAGTTTGTAGGTATTCAGATCTTATATGATTTTGTTTTTCCTAGGAGTTGCTTAGAGGTCTCAAAACGACATTGAGGACATCAGCAACCCATGCTAGGTACTAGGAGGAGGACAAGGTATTCAATAACAACATAGGTTTCATGTCATCTTATCTAGACATGTGCAACTAGTATGGCTTGTGCATCTTTTAACATCCACATAGTAAAAAAATAGTTCATGCAGCTAATTAAAGCATTGAACATACTAGTAGTTGTATATGTCTAAATAGGATTGTGTATGAAGTGGTGAAGACACTTGTGTTGTCGTAGAAGTCACTTGACCTTCTACTAGCCCTGGTTAACTTGATAACAAAAGTAGTTACTACCAAGTAACGCAAAAAGACATCATAAAAGATAGAAAGAGATCCAAACAAGACATTATGTGATGTCGTGTGATCATAGAAAAAATATATAAAGGATTGTCTTCGAGCTTTAGGAATTTATTAATTGTAAATATTTATAAAAAAAATAATTGGATACATCCTTTTGGAGAAAAATATTTGAATGATATCTTTTGATAAATCCATTTGACATGGCGCTGGATATGACCATCTGAATTCACCATCTAACCCACTAAACGTAAAAAAAAAATCATTTTTAAATTTGAGACGACCAACATCGGTTTTATAGATGGGGAGCGAAATCGGTCTCCCAGTATGAGGTTTTTTTTATTTATCTACCGCACACCGCATGATTTTAAGGAAATCAAAACGACCTTTTACCTACAGCCTACGGGCTACAGTCATCTGGGCATAGCTCGGCCCATCTTGGCCTTTCCGTTAAAGGGCCAACCTAAAAGCCGAAGCAATACGGAATCAATTAACCAGAACCCTAGAAGGCCCACGGCCTCCTTTGCCGCCTCCCCCAACTGCAGCCACTCCGGCGACGGCGGTTGAGCCCGACGGCGATCTTTCCACCGCGCTTCTCTCCTCCCGGTCCCAGCGGTAGGTCTCGCGAGGCTCCACACGCTATCTGCTTGCCGAGGTTCTCTGAACTAAGGCATCATAGCGGATTCTTCCTTTTGGCCCTTTCGGTGGACAGAAGGAAATTTGTGACATTTCCACATTATGTGCTGTTGGGCTACATGCCCACATATCGTTTTCAGTGCATTTGATTTGATCCCATAATTCCAATCGATTAGAAAGAGGAGCTGCTGATTAGTACGTTGGTTTGACAGGATTGATAAATGGAGCCTTATTTCAACTAGTGAGGTCATAAAACTTCTTGTTACAGTACTGTTGTAGTCCTCAGCTTATTTTACAGAGGGAAAACGCTTAAACATTGTTGGGCAAGGATCATTCATTCATTTGGTGGCCAGAACATCTTATTGTTGTTGTTTTTTGTGTTCTTTTCCCTTTTACTCGATGTTTGTTGCAAAATTCCATGTACCTGCATTCAACAAGTCCCTCTCTAACTTGTTGACCTGAAACTGATTTGAATCCTATAGTAAGTTCAATAGCTAGGAATTTATAGGCTTGTCGTTTGCCTTTCTTATCAAGAGACTAATAAGCTAGCTAACCTACTGATATCATTAAATAGTTCTCCGGTGCATGTCGCTGTTTCTTTTAGCCACTTTTCCCCTACTCCTTTTATCAGTCAAGACCATATCACAGCACGCTACATCCTTTGTTCACTACTATACTAATCTGTCCATGGTTCTGTACTTTGTCTGATGCCTGCTTTACTACTGAACACCTAGATATTTCTGCATATGTTTTGCATTTTCAAACACCTTAAGTCTTACAATATGGGAGGTACAACTATGTACCAATAACATTTGAAGATTTATGTTGTCTATTTCTGTTTGCCAGATGATGGAAAAGTCTACTTTGAAGTAGATGCATGACCTAGTACCTAAGAAAGATTAATGCATGGTGGCCTTGTACCCACTCAAGTTAGCACCAGCCACAGATCATAGCTTTTTGTGCTGGCCTGCGAGGCCTTAATGTTTCTGGTATGTTTGTTCCTGACTCCTGAACCCTGTATGTTGTTTCATTTTGTTTAAGCCTTCTTTTGTTGTCTTTGTTAATGATCCTGGTTCACTTACATTTGTAGATAGCAATATAAAAAAAAGTTATGTCTTTGATAATGATATGCTCTATCTTTTTTGTATGAATAGATTGATTGTTATCATGCTCAGGTGGATTGTTGTTTAGGAGTCTACATCAATTTATATGTTGGTGCACACGTACAACGCACATGCTGAAACAGTAATGGAAAATTGGAAATATATTGCACAGGAAGGGAGATGAGGACTAGGTAGCTGCATAACTGCGACCTGCCGAAAATTGAGCAAAGCCATATCAGCCTGGTTTCTTAGATT
Organism: Paspalum notatum; assembly: GCA_022530915.1. Classification (NCBI taxonomy): domain Eukaryota; kingdom Viridiplantae; phylum Streptophyta; class Magnoliopsida; order Poales; family Poaceae; genus Paspalum; species Paspalum notatum. Next base: position 37,642,543 of record CM039685.1, read on the forward strand.
TCTAAGCTGGCATGCAATGCCGATGACATACTTTCTATCAAAGGGACCTACTCTTTTTAGATTCTTAGGATTCAAGTATCCATCACTGGGTCGCTTTAATAATGGTATGAAAGGAAGAAAAGGGAGGGAAAATACAGATAGAGGTGGAAAAAGGCCTTGAGTGAGGTAGGGCAGAAGGGACTCCAATCTAAGGTCGCCTTAATAGCCCAAGAATTATTCAGCTCTGCGATTGTGAGGTGGAATTTGCTGGACCATCAATTCAGCTAGCCCAATTCGGTCTTCTACTGCTCCACAGGGACGAGTGAATGATCATGTGAAACTTTTGCTTGCCTCACCACCACCAAGTCCTTGAGTAACATCCCTTTAGGTAGAGGGACAGCAGTGCAGAACTGGAGGACGAAAGACGGCTATAAATATGGTGTGCGATGCCGAGGGGGGGCATCTTTGGCTGAAATAAAGCAAAGCTTGGCTGGCTGGAAAGGGGGAGGAAGCTGACGATGAAGAGGCTGCTGATCCTGCGAAGGTGTGAGCCGGTCCTCCGTTTCAGCTGCTGCAGCGTGCACTATGGGGAGTGCCGCCGGAACCATGCGGCGAGCACCGGAGGCCATGCCGTCGATGGATGCCGAGAGTTCACGCCTCAAGGGGAGGAGGGCACGGGTGGCGCTCTCAAGTGTGCAGCCTGCGGTTGCCACCGCAGCTTCCACCGCAGGGTGCAGGTCTATGAGGTGGCATGGGATTATGGATCCGACACGTCGTCGACCGAGTAGGGAGGTGCTCCAAGCTTGGTGTCCTGTTCCTGCGACGGCAAATGCCCAGCAACTCGTCCCCTTCTCCAAAGTCTCCGGCGACAACCAGCCTGGTGCATGTCTAGGAACCTTGTGATTGTTACGTACTACCTTGTACACCCTGATTTGACCCCTTGAAATTCTTATCTAGAGTTTCTCTGTCTCTGCTCTCTACCCTTGTATTGTAATTTGAGTAAAATACATGCGAGTTCAAATTATATGTTTATTCTTTCAATCTGAATCTTCCTGACCAGATCGATTGGCAATTGATTTTAGATTTCTCAGCTTCTTGCCCCTTGAGCTGATCTTCCCCGGCCCTTGTGGCGATCCACACTACACAGTTACACTAGTATCGTGCTGGCTGACCTATGTGATTGAACGTAGCTCCGTCACTTTGATGGCTTTGCCAGTTTGTTTATCTAAACCTGAAATTTTTTTTCTGAGAATTTACACAGTATGACTGTATGTCTGTATGAGCAAAGTGAAGGGCACATGCTTCAATTCTTCAGGGCACATAATGTGTTTGCTGTGTGGGGAAGGAGGTTTTCTCAATTTCATGCATAAGTTGTGCTGTTCTTTGCAAAATAAATGGGAACATTCCTGTAATTCAAGCAGGCATGCATGGAGCTAGTATTTGACCGCCTGTATTACCATACGGCAACTGAAGCTGCAAGTACACAAGAGGAACATGTGTAGATGACGTCAATAATGGTTCCAGAGCAAGCAGCACGAGGTATAACTCATTTCTTTGGCGCCAAAGAGCGTGGCGAGTGCAGATTCAGGTCCCTGCGCAGCCTGGTCGACACTCGACACGACTGTTATTTTGACATTTATGTGCAAGGCAAAGTTAGATGAGTTTTCATTCTCACGGCGGGGCTGGACAGCAGCAAAAATAAACGTGCAGGCGCCACAACACTTATGGCGGTGAATTCGCGATCTAGACACGTGCAATGCACATGCTGCGCCATTCCATCACCCTTTTCTTGACCTCATACGACAACATGAACGCCTTCTTTTTTGGAAAAAAAAACAGCGAAAACCGTCAAAACCTAGGACCAAAGCCAACCATTAGAAAAAGATTTATATATACTATCTTAAAGCAGCACAAATATTGCAATGTGGCCCATAGAAAACCACACAATCACACCCCCTGAACCCGATACGTTGCTACACACACTTTCCACGACGACATGATGCTCCGTTGGCATGTGTCACATGCACACAGTTGGCGCTCATTGTGTGGCCAGTGCCGGCCGTCACGCTCGATGGCATCTTCTTCTTCATATCAAACCACGACTCAGTGCTGCATCACAATTATTCACAACTCATATGGATGTCATTATTGTCCCCAATGCAAGTTCAAGGAGAAGGCCGGCGACGGCAAAGGGCTCCATTGACAGGTAAGTAGCTTGCCTCAAGGTTCTTCTATGGCAACCCATGGATATAGGTTGAATCTATCATCGGATTATTTGAGGCCGGCTCCTAGCAAACCCAAATCGGTAGCTTTATTCTGACCCAAGACCATATATAGACAAATGGGATGATGTGGAGGAGAACCGGGCGGTGGAGAAGGCGGAATTATTTTATTCAAACTCACCTTGCAGTTATAGATGACCATACCTAATTATCTATCACGAGGAAGACAAAGGCTATCACCTTGGTCAAGAAGATTTGAGAATCATTTTCGCTTCTACGTACTTCACAAGGATCTCTAACCAAGTACTCACGTCGGTTGAGAGTCACTCGTATTTCTCAAAAGATCGCCCAAAGTACTCAAAACAGTCTTGAACCGCTCATGTCATCACTGTCAATGACAAGACCACTCAAAATGTTTCTGGATCACTTAGAAATTCATCAAGATTATTAAGCTACTTGACCACCTCAGGTTGATTATTGTACTAACCAGCCCGATGCTTAGAGGCTTGTCAGCGATATTACCGTACCCCTGGAAGGCTGGAAGCTGGAATCGACTAACCAAGTAACCATAGGACTCCTACGCTGCAACCGACCAAGGAACTTGTTATTGAAACTGACCATCAGAATTATAAAGGGGAGGACATGTCATCACGAGAACCTGACTTTGGATTGTGCAACTTCCATGCACAAATATAGTTAGATAAATGTATAATGTTTTCAATTTGGAATATTTGTTGATAAACTTTGAATTGCTATTTTTCTTATTTGTGCTTATATCATATTTATTTGATTAGTTATAGGCCATTATATGGACACTAGTTTTGAATCAAATGATTCAATGCTAAAATTATATAAGAGCTAGTTTTTAAACAAGATCTCAACAGAATTTTAAACTGCTACGCATGTTTGCCGCCTTTTGGCCTGGGAAGGAACAGGATCACATGCGGCAAAGGCAGGCGATGCCCCAGGCTTTGTGGAACGATGCAATTGCCGGCAGGCGATCTCATCTCGGCCGGTCGGCCCTGTGACTGTTCCCCCGATGGGCTTTATGAGCTGCAGAGCATGACAGCTCGCGCACATGAATACGCCCCGGTTAGTAAGCAACAGTCGCCACAACTGTTTGCATGTACGGATCAAGAACATTCGTAATGAAATGTGATCAGACTTGTGCTGGCGTCGGCTTCTCGGCAAGCTGCTTGATCCATGCTCTCCATTGGTAGTCTAAACCTGAGTCCAACGTATCGTTATTCCATCGTCTATATTCAAACTACATTCTATGTAGTATACTATATATATTGTGCGTGCTAGTACTCGTATTGATGGCCACCGAGGTTGCTTATCTTGTTGCGTGGCTCAAGTTTCCTGTATGCACAGCGAAACATATCCGTTTCAACAAAAGGAAAGGAGAAAAACATCTCTGCTTTCATAAAAAAAAAATCATTGTGGACAAGATCAACCAAAGTAGCTAGGGACACCACCAGATAATAAAAGAATGTTCAGTTGGTTATCTTACTACAGATCAACACATCACGGTTCTCCAATATCATACACAAGAATCGCGTTTGGAGTAAACTCCTTCATCCAATTTTTCATACATGTCCTTCACAACCATCATGTTCAACCGGTGGCATCTACTTCTACACAAAAGAGGTCCCATGAAACATCACTTCAGAGGGATATGGCAAAACTTCTTTTCTTTAGCCATCTTGTTTCTTGCCTGCCATATAAGGCTATCTCCAGCAATGTACTCATCACATTTCTCAAATTCAATTTCCACTCTGTCACCAGATTCCTCATGAGTGTACCACTAGAGTGAGCCTAAAGCCCAAGTAAAACATGAAAATGTAAAAATTTTAGTGGAGCATGTTGAAATTGATCTCTAGGTTGGTTAGGAGACATCCCAAGCCGAATCCCAAACTAGGCCTTGATCGGAAGCCCAAACCCCCTGAGTTGTGGCCCCATTTCATTCTGCAGCACTATAAATACAGAAAATAGAGGGGCACGTGAACCAACGTTCGCCGTGCTTCGTCGGCCACGACAAAAAACTTAGGCGCGATCACCTAGGTGGCGAGGACCACTGCGCCCTCACGTCTGGTGCGAGTGCGACTACACCATTGCCGCGGCCACCATGAGTCATGAGCATGGAAACCCTGTTGCCCTTTTGGCACCAATTGAGCCTATCTCCGCCGAACTACAAGGTGAACCTTGTCTCTCCTTCTCAATGTATGTGACTCAAAGATCATCCATGAACATACAACACTCACCAAGAACCCTAGTGGTTAAGGGCATCGAGGCACAAGATCCTCATGCTACCAAATTCAACAAAGCATTGCATTTATTGAAGAGATGAATTTCTCAAAAATCAGAGTTCCACTCGAAAATATCATGAAGCCAGCACCATGCAAATCACTCGTTATTGTTCAATTAAAGAAATACGGTCAAGCAACTTCATTTTGCCACAAACAGGACAATTAGGACTCTCTTTCCCGTTCCTTTTCTTAAGAACAGTTGTTGCCTACAGCTTCCCCCTGAGACATCAACCAAAAAAAGACCCTAAGCTTGAGAAGGCTTGAACATTTTCATATGCACATATCCCCTTATAACCGGTACATCTCCCGTCTGATTCGATTTAAAAAAAAATACAACTGGCGGATAGCTCGCTCCCATGTTCCACAGAGTGGATCCAAAAGGTACGGCAAAATATTTAAAATGCAACATGTTTCTATTAAGAGGTTTTCTATAAAAGCGTACGAAGTAGGTAAGGTAATTTCTATAACGAGCTCAAGGGCACGATTAGAGCGCAAAATACAGGCCCATTTTTACTCTCTTCTTCTCATACTACACCCATGGACGTAGGGAATCAAAGAGACAAGGCACTGAAATGAGGCCCAATCTTTACACAACGAATCCAAAACCAAACCGCGGGCACCCGATAGGGCCACGTCGCCCGTTAACGCATGAACCGTTGGATCCACCGAGCTTGCAATAGAAACCGTTTGATCTGAGTGGTTCTGGATCTTCCGCCCGCGAACCCGGCTCTTGCGACTTCTCTCGAGCTTGCCTCTCGCCCGCAGCCGGCAGCCCGTAGCCCTCCTCGCGTTGTTCGTCCTGCGCCGCTTGCGCAGCCGCCGCCGCTGACGGCTTTGTGTGGGCGCGGCCGCGCTCGCCGACGTGTGCCCGCCTCCGCCGACAGCTCGTGCGCGTACACGGCCGCCACCGCCGTCCGCGCGCACGCCGCTACCCCGCCTCCACCGCATGTGGTCTCCACGTAGCTGCGCGGCCTCGTCTCCATCTCCAGATGTATGCTCAGCGATGGTGCTCCTCCCCAACCTTCCTCTGCGGCCACACTCCTCCAGGGCCTCTTCGTACCACTCATGAAGACGCCGCTACTTCCCCCTCAGCGCGCCGGAGCAGCCGTCCTTCAAAGCAAGATGTTAGTGACGAAGAAGGCCGGCACTCCGCAGGTCCCTCTGCGGCTGTGCCCCTGTACAACCTCCCACGCCACCTTAGACAACGCCTGGCAGATGTTTGACGAATTACCCACAAGGTGAGCATACACGCATTGTTCAATTGGAGTCTTAGAGATTGGCTCAGAGGAAATCAACCACCGGAGAAACAGCACCATTGTCTAACGTTATTTCATCTATATGCTGTTGATTTTGAGGATTGCCAGGGGATTAGAGTGAAGGGGATCACCTCTCAAAACAGCCAGCAGTACCACACTGCCACCTGACATTCACCTGGACCTCCAACATGCATAAGTACAATTACCTGAGGGTGAACTTGCCGGAGGACAGCATTAAAACTGCAGCGACAGTGATTTCTCGACAAAAACTTATGATATCTTTCCGTTTCCAATTCCACGGGTGTCGCTATCCACACGAAGTTACTGCAGGTAATGAATCTTGTGGGGTGACATTGTTTGCAATTACCAAAACTCTAGGAAGACAAAATATTATAAAGTATGAACACTGTTGACTACTTAGAAAAAATACTAATGGAGCTAACACTGTATACAACTTAAAAAAAACTGTCGGGAAGGACAAAGGCTGTCATGGTGCATGGGCTAGGCATGGTCAATAATTTTTCATTAGTGCATATTTCTACTTCCAATTTATTTCTGCTTGATGAGTTCGCCTCCTGTCTCCCCTCTTGCTGCTTTGGATTTGTGAGGAAGAAAGGAGATGAACAGTGAGCCCCTGCGCGTGCAGCTTCACCATTTTTTCCATAAACACCGTACACAGGCAGAGGGGGCAGGGCAGCGGAACTGTGGAAGCATGTCTAATGCGCGACTCTAGGACTTCAAGTGGTGCAGGCGGCATGTCGCACCGGCACCCAAACGAAAGTGGCTGCCTGCTGGAGGCAGGCCTGCAGTGCCCAACGAAGCAGTGCTAGGCCACAATGCACTACGAAGGTACCAAGATAACGAGTAATACTACAGTACAAATTCATTTTGGTTATTTCTTGATCAATTAGAGCAAGAGCATGTACTTTGATATGTTCTCAACAACAATGAGAAAATCTTTGATGTATTCTCAACATTAAAAAACGTTGTTCACATGTTATTCAAAAAATTTAACTTATGGTTGCGCTTTGACTTGGTTTGCATATTTTGATAGGTTGTGGTATAAACAATATATAACTATTGCTAGCAATACATCTTCGATAATATATCATGAACATGTTATTTATGGTTTAAATCCCAATACTTTGTTATGATATAACACCAAGCTACTTTGGTTCCTGCAATGATTACAAACCTTATAAAAAAAATCAAAACCAGCTAGCACAAATCCGAAATCTAATTCTATAGTTCTTTGCGCTAACCACAAAGAGATGTCCAACTAAAATGCAAACGGTACCTAAGAGCTTCTAGACTGCAGGTTCAGTTTTATCAGAAAAGAACTCTGTGTTGTCTGAAACTGACCTTCAGATACGCATGTTCTGAGTTTACAGACACCAACAGCTTATATAATTTTAAGTAAACATGATTGCTTATTAATTGATCAAAACACTTAGTTCTCCATTTCTACTCTACTTCACTTTCTTCTTTTCTATTCTTTTGCATCTCTCATGATGCGCAATTTAGGACAAGTAGCAGTGATCATTGTCGAGAATTTTTTTTTTCTAAAACACAGCTCCGATTGATGCAGCTGAACTTATGGCTGTATAGCAGGAATTGGCAGCAACTGATCAACATCTATCTCAGTATACAGTTATACACTGTAGTGTCCGCACAACAAAAGCAACTGCCAGCTTTACCGATCGGACATAGAAGAGCTACACAAAAAAATACTTAAAAACTAATCATACAGTAACCCATTTATATAACTCTATTCATATAACTGCTATGGTGCATAAACATTAATTAATATAATGTTTGCTCTTAAGCAACTGATACATATAAATTTTTCCCCCTTTCTTGCTTCTTATGGTCACCCAGTGACCCAGATCACCTACTTCGTGAATAGTTCTACTTTCTTGGTTAAAAACTCCAGCAACTATTTGTATATATGTCTTCAAAAGACATAATAATGCTCTGCCAATCTCATATATACGTAGAAATAGCATAAATAAATTTATCTTACAAAGTTACGATACTTGACGATATGTGCTCATGCCCAATGATAAGTCACATGAGTAAATGGCATTATTTGTTTCGTGAAACTTGCAGGGAGGCCATTGGTGTTATAGTCATTTCTTCTATTCCTAGAAAGCTCGAGGAATATATTGCATAGTAAGCATTCGCCAAGGGGAAGCAAAGTCAAATGCTTTTGAACGTAATGGCAGGAGCTCTGCCTTTCAATTAAGAAGAAGAGAGGTGATCCCGTTTTAAGGAAAATCGGGCCGGAAACCTACACAGAGCGCACGGTGTAAAAACCGACGAAAAGCCACCCTCTTGTGTGTCATCGTTGCCGAGCTCATCTCAAGAACGAGCAGCTCTGACTTCCCACAACAGGCAACACGGTTAGCCAGAGACAACCAACACTGACACCGCATACACATAGGCACCAGCCCTCAAGGAGAAAGTTCGAGATGCGCCATCGTTGCCGAGCCTCGACGCACCCCACGCGAAGCAGCTTTGACTCTTCACCACCAAGCTTAGTCCAAACAACACCGGACACCATGAGCAAGCAGACATCAGAAGCAGCTCCGACTTCCCGTCACCAAGCCAACACGAGTGACGCAAAGCCCCCATTGGACGGCGATCCCACAAGCAGAGCGAGGAGGTCTTCTGGACGGTGCCTTTAAGAAGGAAGACGACGCAGAAGCGCCGCCACCGCCTGCCTAGCAGAATATAGGCAAGATCTCCCCCAAAGATTCCAGCAAAGACTTGCAAAGAGAAGACCGCCGGGACCATGGAAGAAAGGTTGCAGCAGCAGCCACCGCAGTCGCCACCACTAGGCCAAGTCGCGCATCGTCGCCTCACGCTGTCCACCGACGCGCCCACCCTACGGGATCCAAGCCCACGCGTGCGACAGCGCCAATGTCGCTGCCACAACACGCCGCCAAGACCCCGCTCACGGCAGCCTTGAGGAGGAGAGGAGCCCTCTAGGAAGGTATAACGGCGCCATCAGGCGTCGTCGGCGGTGGCTTTCGCCGGAAAATCCAAACTCCCTGCGCCACAGAACGTTCCGGACGCCGCCAGCAGGGGAGACGGAGATCCAACCTCCCCCTGCCGGGAGAACCGCCGGAAGTCATCCTTGGCCCCCGCGCCACCACCCACGGACGGAGGAGACTGGAGGAGGAAGATCGCGTAGGGAGCACGCCACCGGGCTGCCATGCAGCCGCCGGAACCACCGCCGTCGAGCCCCGCCTGCCGCAGGGAGGACGCCCGCAGGACGGCCACATCCCGCCGCAGCAGCACGGACCCACGAGACCCCAGCCATGCCGGGACGCTGAGCTCGCCCGCCGACGGCCCCAACACCACCACGCCAACCTAGCGCCCGAGCGGACCTTCGGCGTGCAGCCCCTTCAAGCCCCCACGCCGACGACGGCGGCGCCCTGGCCTCACATAGGCACCTCCCGGTGCCAACCGGGCCCCGGAGGCGGCCAAGGGGCAGCCGGAACCAGCCTCCGACGGTGGAGAGGGAGGGAGGGCCCCGCCACCGCCGTCCTGGCCCCTACGCGGGCTTCCCGGTCGGGAGCTCGGGCGGCGGCGAGGTCGCGGAGGCGGCCAACGACGGTGGTTGATGCGGCGGCGGGGGATCCGCCCGTGTCGCCCTAGAGGGAGCGACGCAGGGGCGAAGCCTGGTGTTCCGTTCCAAATGCACCAACCTCATACGCAACTATCAGGACACTCTTCAGCTGTTGAGCATACTCCGCATTTGTATTGTAAGTAAATTTAACTATGTCCCCTTAACACTTCTAATGAACAATACCGCTGATGTTGCTCATACTCATAAGGTACGGTTTGTTTATACATACAACAAAAAATGACTGGTGCTGAAATGTTATGTGAAGCATAGGGATCTAAATCTACGCACAGTATCAAGACAACACAAGAAGAAGCGTGAAATTGGCCCACCACGCAGGGTTTCTAGTATTTTCCGTATTCGACCTATGTGAGTGCCATTGCAGCCTATGTTGTTGACCGTAGCCTTGAGAGTTCACCAGAAAATGGAATTGCTTCAAACCCTCAGTTGAGATCGAAAGAGATAGAACCAGGCACTTTGAATGGGACACTGCATATTGTGGATGATTTGAGCAGCCTAAGCATTCGGTAATGCATCAAGTTGCTGCCTAGTTACATCCGGAACAGAAGATATTTTATTAGTGGAGCCAATACCCAATCGAATGTGTACACACACAAGAGGGTAACAAACCTGGCGGCATATTTCAATTAAAGAGTATTATTTGATTGGGAGCGGAGGCCTCTTCAGTCTGGTTATTATCTCGGTTCCAGTCTGTACCTTTTTGTTGCCATTTTGTAGACAGTGAAAGAATAACCTTTCAGTGTTGTGGCCGCTTTTGTTGCCTGGCAGTATCAGGGAGTGATGATTCGTTTGAAGCAGCGGATTATGGATTTGTGGTCGGTTCCCTTATGCCTTACCGCTGCACGCTCACTCTTGTTGGACTACAAAATTTTGGCATAAAGCAAATGTATAATCTTGGACCTTTTTTTATTTACAACTATGTATTTTGGGGTAGCTTGGTGTGCCGGCGCTTACCATAATCCCTTTTCTCTTTTGCAACTTTTGCTCCTCGACGTTGTAAATTAGTTAATATTGAACATATAAAATGTACTCTTTTTAAGGTGGGAAGAAAAGTGTTGATCACTTGATGGAAAAAATAAATTTTTTGATGGGGAGGACCGGAACAGAGAACCCAGGTCTCATTATACTACTGCACTGGGCCACTGGCCCAATCTCTTCGGCCCACTAGGAGCGGAGGGCGGGCAGCGACTCTTCTCCAGTTCTCCCTCGTCTGCTTCTCGTCTTCGGTTCGGTCTCCCCAATTCCCCGCCGGCGGGTCCCGTGCAAAACCCTACAATCCCCAATTCCATGGCGCGCACCGCCGGCGGCAGCGGTGAACTGTTGCGTTCCGCCTCCTCCATCGTCGCCGAAACCTCAAGGGGCTACCACATTCTCAAGATCGACGGCTACTCCCTCAGCAAGGGTATACCTACCGGAGATTTCCTCAAGTCTCACCCTTTCACCGTCGGTGGCCACCGCGGGCACATCCGCTACTACCCCAACGGCAATATACCGCAGTACGCAGGTTTCATCTCCATTTTCCTTCACCTCGACGTCGAGACTAAGAGCGTCGCTACTTCGGTGAAGGCGCGGTACCAGTTCCGTTTTGTCGACGACGTGGGGGAGGAGCCGGTGCGATTGCAAGCGGTGTTCTGCTTTGAGAACAATAAAGGTTGGGGATACCGTGAGCTAATCACTAGGGATGACCTGGAGAAATCGAAGCACCTCAAAGACGATTCTTTCGTCATCCGGTGCGACATCCTCGTCGTCAACGAGTTCCGCTCCAAGGAAGAGACGGTCGTAGAGGACCCTCAAAAGTTGGTCTGTGTGCCCCCATCCGACCTGCACCAGCATCTCGGCGGCCTCCTCCTGACCAAGAAGGGAGCTGACGTCGTCTTCGATGTCGGTGGCCAGACGTTCGCTGCACACCGGTGCGTGCTCGCCGCCCGGTCACCAGTCTTCAGTGCAGAACTCTTGGGTACAATGAAGGAGAGCGACCCTGCAGGCATTGTCCATGTACAAGACATAGAGGCTCAGGTGTTCAAGGCTTTGCTCCACTTTGCGTACACCGACGCACTGCCCAAGACACAGAAAACAGATGAAGAGGACGGTGTCATGTCCCAGCACCTGCTTGTTGCAGCTGATAGATACAATCTGGAGAGGCTCAAGTTGATGTGCCAAGAGAAGTTGTGTAGGTACATCGATGTCGGCACGGTAGCCACCATACTGACATTAGCGGAGCAACACCACTGCCATGGCCTGAAGAAGGCATGCTTCAATTTTCTCAGCTCTCCAGCGAGTCTCAGGACAGTCATGGTCACTGAAGGCTTCAAACATCTAAGCAGAAGTTGTCCAGCTATCATGGAGGAGCTGATTGCTATGCTTGTCAATGTCAACTGAAAAAGGTGACTGATAATAGTTCTTGGTTTCTGCAATTTTTAGTAGCCTGGTCATTACTCTGTATGACATTATGATTATGGGAGATGCAAATTACATTGGTCAATGTCGCATCGGCTTTGTCAGGTCTTTGCTTTGCATATCCCTGAATCCTAAGATAATCTGGAATATCTTTGGTATCATCTACCCTTGTCGATTAGATCTCCAGAAGGTCTCTGTTTCATGCCTAAACACTGCATTACCTCTGTTTTACTGTCCTGATGTTACTACATTGCCTCTATAGTCTATACCTACCCAACCTAGTAATACTCTGCTACATGATTCGTTGATGTTTCGCTTACTATTGCATCTCCATGGGGCCTGCTAACTCTCTGCTTGCTGCTTAACCTCTCTGATCAACTGCTATAACTCAGCATTTGTTGGCACTGAAGACTTACACGAACTATATATTTATAAAATAACAAGTTAAAAGGCTGTCATCAAGTATTTTATATACATTAGAATATATTCCAAAATGAGAGTACACATGATAATCTGTTGGGTTTACGACTTTACGCGCACAAGGTGAAACGAGCAATAGATTACAGATGCAGACTATTTCAGTCAAGCTGGGCTGTTTCTTAGCCTTGTTTGTATAATCTTAATGCTTCCTCCCGGCCAGTCTGGAACCAAAACCCTCTAAATTTTATGGGATTAGCAAAACTCTTATCACAGAAAGTGATATGTACTAAACCTTATGATGTGCACATTATAATTCACTTTATACTTCCTTCGCCGATCATGCGGAAAGCCGGAAATAGGCTTTTGTGTTAACTGCATGGACAATGATGCGCAAAACCATTATTCCCTTGTCCTAGGCTCTAGCTTCCATTTGTGTATACACACTCTTAAGGACCCATTCTGATATTTCAAGGTTACAAAAACCATGTTTTTGAGGGTCTAAGTGTATTGTTTGATCCATGCAGGACGAAAAAGCCGGATACCTGTAGTTTCTCTGCTTTTTCCCGCCTACCAGTCATATAACTATCTCAAGTTGGGAGCCAGAAACACCAGATTACCCATGTGACCCATGTAGGGATGTAGGTTGGTAAACCTTCAACATCCTTTTTCAGTGTTCAATTGTTCAATTCTGTCTCATCTGTTACAGTAAAATTAGCTAGTCAGTCTTGTGTTTAAGTTGTTGTCAAGAGGATCAGGATGAATGTTCATGTGTGTCGCTACATGTCCCTTGTCACTATACCTGCTTTCGAGAGAAATTCGCAGCCAATCTGATGATGCCAAGCTACTTTCTGAATCACTATGCATGTTCTTGTGTTCAAGATGTGGCTTCATTGGCCGGGATGGTTCCTTGCTAGTACAAAATGAAAGCGGCCGACCCCTCAAAAAAAAAAAAAATTCAGCAGCAGCGTGCTTTTCTGCACACCGCCCTGCTAATGAATAAGAATAACTACGTTGATAAGTAAATAATATATGATGATATCAAGGGCACATCCAAATCGTTTGATTGTGTGCTGTTTGTGCACAAAGATAGGGAACCCAATTGGCAAGCTCGTAAGATTTCTATTTCTCCTTGTTCTCATGGTGATAGCCGTCATGTGTTTAGTTAATCCACCCTCCTGTATTTTTGGATGACATGAAAAATGTGTAAATAAAGTCCCGGATTCATCTAAAAAAACCATGTCCATATTTTTTTTCAGTTGCAAAAAAGTTTATAGGCCAACACGGTAGCATTTGGCTCATCCAACAAGTAGCATGACCTACTACCGGCCAGCCGCCAGCCGGCCTGTTGATTTAACACCATAGAAATTGGGTGTCAGCCAGATCCTTTGATGCGCCGAGTGATATCTCTCCAACTCTAATTGCCACCACACCCAACTTGCTAATAGCAGAGCACAAAAAAAAAAAAAAAGAAACCGTGTCAGGAGATGATAATCTGTAAATGTAATCCATCAAGTATCCTTTTGCGATCCCCTGCAAATGATGCCACCACCGTATATAATCATGGCTTGCAAGCACAGAACCAAGCAATTGGGCATGATCACGTCAATTTGTGAAAGTGATTGCTTAGCACTGATGCGTAAGAAAAATGCAGTTATTTTCAGCAGCAATTAGGGAGTTCAGACTAACTCCGTGCACTTATGTCTCACTCGAGGACCCCGCAGAATAATATTATGCAGAAACCATATCCCCCTATTTGACCAACTGGAATTCTGGAAGTGACATGTGGAAGTAACAAGCGCCAACTAACCCGCTCTATTTGGTCGGATTTGATGTAATTGTAGCTCCATATATATAAATATATAACAAAAAAACCAAAGACTTCATATGTGTGTATTTATAATGCATGGGAGGTTGTACTAATCTATCCTGGATGCCACTGTTTCTGATGAGCTTATTTTCCTGGATGCTAACACGGCTAATTATCACGCTTGGGATAAAGATGGAAAATGATAGAAAAGGTTAGCCACTTTCGGCTAACTTTGATGGAGTTTTCAGAGATAAGATTAAGATCCCCATCCCCATGCCATCCACCCTATGCCTCATATAATACTTTATATTTTTTTTCAATTATTGGATACAGCACCTCTGATCTTTTGTGGACCCAGAGCACCAAGTGTTACTGTCGCAGTAAACCCAAAACCTAGCTATCTAGAATTAGCAGCGCCTTGCTTTATTTGCAACCTCAAATACTCGACCGCGAGAATCAAAAAATATATGTAAAATAAAAACTTTTAAACTTTTACTATATCGATAGCCAAAGTTTTCTTTTACTGTGCAGAGTAGCTAGCTACAGTGAAACTGTGAGAGCCAAGCATAGGGTTAATTTGAGCCCAGACAGTCCATATGCGATGCTATTTACTCCCTGCGTGCACTGCAAATAAGCAAGCTGTCAAGTGGGCAGGTGGCCTGAGGCTCACAATTATGCCCCCATCTCCATATTATCCACAGGGAATCTTTGTGGAGGACATCAAAGCCCCAATGCAACACAGATGTGATATGAGTGCCACCCATGCACACATAGATGCAGTCCATAAGTCCATTCCATTGCACACAGACACAGACACAGACACAGAGAGGGCATCCGTCAATGATGGTTTTGCTTTGCTCCACTTGACAGAGGAGTGGACATGGATTGCAGTGCTTCTTGGAAGGGTGTTTCTGCACAAATAATGGCCGGTTATTATAAGCTGCCCATCAGGGCAGCAGCATCATCCACTCCCAACTTTCACCAGACCCCCTACTCTACTACCGCCATTTGCAATAGGAGCTCATTATTGTTGCAATGGCAGATGCACTCAATAAATGGAATCATGCTGATTTTGTGCCATTGCCAACCAGATACCTCAGTGCATCCTCCACACACTTGCATCAAATGGGGAGGGGAGGAGGCTGATGGTGCATGTGGTCACAGCAGGGGGCATTTACCAGCTGGAATTTGTTGATGTGTACAATTGTTACATACGTGAGTTATTTGTGGTTTGGCAACCAATGCAAGGTCCTCCTCTTCATGTGATCTCTCTGTCCATACATACCTCACTTTACTCTCATCATGTTAATGCGGTGTCTGGCGGTGTCCATGGGATTCAATCTTTAATTTTGTTTTAATGACATGTTCCAACGAATTAAGCTTACAATGAAATTTCTATGTTCCAAAGAAAAGAAGGCCATTCAAGATATTTTTTAACTGCTGTATCGAACCTTAAACTGGAATGCATCTGGTATTTGCGAGGCTGAGAAAAAAGAATCAAGACTAATGATTACTCAATAATAATAAAGAAGTGCTACTAACAAACTAGCTAGCTCATTTGTTTGACAAAAGAGATGCTGCCAAATCAACCATCAAAGGATAAAACTAAACCCGAAAGTCACTCCATACATACGTATTCCAAGATTCCAAGTTGTTAAAACGGGACCATCCAGTATCATGACTTTGGGAAAATGATTAGGACAATTACTACATCGAGAGCGAGCGGCATCTCGGTTGGTCTTTTGATATTGATCCAGAAAAGGAAGCAAAGTTAGGCTTATCTCCATTGGCTGAGCTAGGGCCAAGTGTTTGGGTGTAAACATCGTTCTAAAACCTGATTATACTAGTTGCTGTTGTGTGTGAAACTTGAGTTGAATTATTGGGTGAATAATAGTGCGCAGTTTTGACTAGCAATCAGCAGGGACAGGCACCATGTGTCGTCGCCAAAGATGTGTACTATTTGATCTGGTTTCTTCTGTGGAGTGATGGAATGGAACATTGTTGTGAGCCGTCACTGCAGGAGCTGGTCCAGTAACTTTGCTATAGCTCTCTGCAATCCTAGGACGGGGTAACCTGATGTGTCGGATCGGATAGGGTACATAAAGTGTGATGGAGAAAAACGTTAGGTCTTAATCAAGATCACGTCTAATCCAGATAGATTAAGGTGGTCAGTCACCACTATCGATCGAGTGCTCTAGTAAAGTTTTTGTGGTGATGATGTTTTCATGTGCGTCTTGAAATGGTTCCAAATGGAGGATTTTATTCTTGATTTAACTTTTTTTTTTTCATAACTTTCTTCATTATTGATGTGTTTTATCTGTTTTTTTTATAATTTGCATTATTGGTCTGTCAAGTGTATTATGCACTTTGGTGATTAGGTCATGGTCGATTGAGACATGCACGCCACATATGTTCATAACTTAAAAGGAAGAAGATTATACCTAACAAAATTATCAGTGACATAAAGTATTTTCATTAGCTAGAAACACAGCCAAATTAAACTCAAGCTAAAAGGAACGTGAACCTAGATGGGATTATATACGCTACTTACACTTCTCACCAACTAAGCATTAATTATACTAGCTATTCTCTGTGGTAATTAGAGATATTTTTATGGGAATGGGAGGAGTAGCATCAACATCTGTGTTGGCAAATCAAGATTTCTTTTCTTTTTTTGGAAAACGCAAATCATATATATGTTCTGTGCACGTTAATAAACTTATGATTAGGTCATGGTCGATTGAGACATGCACGCCACATATGTTCATAACTTAAAAGGAAGAAGATTATACCTAACAAAATTATCAGTGACATAAAGTATTTTCATTAGCTAGAAACACAGCCAAATTAAACTCAAGCTAAAAGGAACGTGAACCTAGATGGGATTATAAACGCTACTTACACTTCTCACCAACTAAGCATTAATTATACTAGCTATTCTCTGTGGTAATTAGAGATATTTTTATGGGAATGGGAGGAATAGCATCAACGTCTGTGTTGGCAAATCAAGATTTCTTTTCTTTTCTTGGAAAACGCAAATCATATATATGTTCTGTGCACGTTAATAAACTTAAAAGAAAGATAAGCTTGACAGCCACTTTTCTCAACCGCCCCTGTTATTCCCCTATGGATGTGGCCTCTTCTTGCTCAAACTTCTCAGACGCCACACAATTGAAAAATTCTTCAGTGAGAAACACCACCTTTTGCTACGGCTCACAGCTCGAACACGTTGGTAGGAGTATCTAGCAAGGCTCTACCTAGGGCTGCAGCATGCTATGCTAGTGAGTTAGGGTAAGAGCACATTGATTGGTGCTAATGCCCAATCATATCTTGATAGGCAGCAAGGGCATGCAAGGCTCTGTCACCATCACTAGATTAGATGCGCTTTTAGGGTTTGAAGCCTTGTGTTTTGCCATGCATGAGAAATTAAAGGCAGCATGGAGTATATTGGTCCCATGCATGCATCATGCATGAGACTCAAAGCATGTGGATGGTCCTCGGTGGCCCAATGATTAGCTAAACTCATGAAAAAGAAATTATAATAATGCAAGGTACTCCGAACCGTAGAGACTCAGAAGCACTAGGGAACGGTCTACTAGTGGAGCATCAAGCCGTCAAACATTTATTTTTGATAAACACATGCATAATAGTCCCTCCATCTCTGATACTCCCTTGTCACAAAAAACAAGTTTTTGTCCTACGTCAAACTCTGTAAAGTTTGACCAAATTTATAGAAAAAAGTATCAGTATTTATGATACTAAATAGATACCTTATGAAAATATATGTGACAATGAATCTAATAATACTCATTTGATATTATAAATATTTATACTTTTATATATAAATTTGGTCAAATTTTAGAAAGTTAAATCTATACCAAACACAACTAACAAAAGAGAGAAGAGAGAGAATACACCACTAATCTTTATAATCATCAAACGATATAGAATTATCCAAATATTTTGTATCAAATATTACTAATTAGAAATGAATTTCGCAAAGAAAATTATGCAATCTCCATCATTGATTATAAAATGCCACCGTGTTCTTTACGAAGCCTTTAAAGTTACCATATTAATGAGTGAAAAAGGAGAAAGATCTTTCAAAAGGTAGTGCAAATATAAATACAAGAAGTATAGGTTAAAGGAGAATACTAGAAACTTACTTGGATTCATCCATGTTCGATGTAAGTGGTAGTCATATAAAAGAAGTAAGTGACCCAAGCATGGGACCAAATTGCCCTTAATTTTTTGTTAAAGTCTAAATATTTTAGCTATCGGTATTGCTAGATATACTCGTACTAAACTAGAACAAACAATTGATGTAACTAAATGGTGAAGTTATTGTTGAATAAGAGTTTATATACAAACAACGTGACTATAAATATTTGTTTGTAATATGTGGGTTTGGCCCATTCAATTAATTCTTAGAGAAATCTCAATGACCCTTATAGGAGCAAGAGGATACTGGATATATCTAGTCCCACCTTATCAGTGAAGGATGACTATCTACTTAAAAGTGGAGGCCTTCCTCTCCCACTAAACTAGGGTACCGGGAGAAGAAAGAGTCCATATGCGTCTTATTGGGCCCAAGATGTGAGCTCACAGCACCTGTGTGAATGGTCAACGAAAATACGGTCTATAACCTTATGGGAACGCGGTTTCTTTTTGCTATATTATTTTTGGATGACTAAGTCCTTAATTTATGGAGTCCTATTTAAACGACCTATCGTGCATTGCTAGAAACACATAAATCGATCTAGAGTTTTGCCGCTGCTTGTTGCACCATAACTATAGCCCTCTCCATCCTAAACGCTGATGTGCACCTGTGATCTGAAGATCAAGTCTTTGGAACTCTTTGCCTTTGAGATCCTGCACTAAGAGTGGACAAATAAGGTTTTTGAGAAACGCTCCGCATGTTCATGATTTTTGTCATGGGTTGCCTACTTCCTACTACCTTAGTTTAAAATTATAAGTGGTTTGATTTTTTCGACACTGCGCTCGACTAACTCGTCCTATTCAAAAGAAATGAGAAAACATGAAAAAAAAATCAAGTCATAGTTGAAGTATATTATATGCTAAACTAAATCACAATAAACAATTAATACTTATATTTTTCTAATAGGGCCATTGCTATCTATACCTCCTACAACGCACTGCCAACAACATCATAAATGTCGTCATCCCTATTGTCCGTGCTGTCGTGTTTAAACCGGTAATAGAACCGGCCCAAGCTACCGACTATTACATTTTCTTGGTCTTATCTCTTTTAAAATCATGTGTTGTGAAATGATCCTATTATTCGTTTTATCTAGTATGTATGTCAGACAAATACATGCTAGTTTGTGCGATTGTTTTCATGGTTTACTTTTGGGATTTAATTCAGAACGTGTCTAATTATTTTTTTAACAATATGCAACCTCCTACGTAAGAGTATATAAAAATATCTCCTATGTCAATATAAAAGAAACTACAGTAGTCCGTAGTGATCGAGCCGTGTAAATTTGCACACGTTGCTTGTTGGCTGGCGCTGTTCAACAGGCACTAATGGTAGCTCTACTAGGCGCCTTTAATCGACGATTTGACGCTCTGTCAGGTCAAAACGGCGTTTGCCGTTCGAGAGGAAGAGGAAATACCCCACTGACACTGAAACACCGATGGTGGAAAAGACATAAAAAATACTATTTACGTACTATATCTAAAATAAAAAAATAATAATTGCATACGTAAATAGTACAATTACATTTTGGGTGTGTTTAGAACCCTGAAATTGGTACTGTTCCGAACTGAAAAGCACTGTAGCACGTTTTGTTTGTTTGTGGTAAATATTGTCCTATCATGGTCTAACTAGGCTCAAAAGATTCGTCTAGCAAAGTACATCTAAACTGTGCAATTATTTTTTTATTTCATCTACATTTAGTACTCCATGCGTATGCCGATATTTTGATGTGACGGGAAATTTTTTTTTGCATATTGAAATTTGAGAGAACTTTATGGATTCTAAACACACCCTTCTGATGACCTTGTCTGAAGGCTGAACCACCTCGCGCCCGTTGACCGTGGCTGCCGACAAGCGGGCCCCACTAGCACTTACTGCCTCCCATCTATGCCTACATGTGAGCGCGGCGCCTTGGCCTAATAAACAACGCGCTATAGGCTATACCGCTATAGCTAAAGCCGTAGGGCACGTATGCCCGTACGTACTGGCTGCCTCCTTGATCGCGCGGTGGCTTCTCCCGGCACGGCAATCAGCGGGCGGAGGAAATCAATCAATGAACTCCAACAAACTCCATTGAAAGCCAGTTTAATTTCATGGCGTGAGAGGTGGTGCCAGTAGCCAGCCGTTCCTCCCAACGGCCGCCCCGTTATTACCCACCACAGGTCAAACGGACCACAGCTGCGCAAGGCGGTGGCTGGTTTAATTAGCAACGCATTGTTCCTTTTTTTTCTTGTGAGAAAAAATATCAAAAAAAAAACATGGCCTTTTTGTTCCAAAATAAATTAGCGTGCTGTAAAAGTTTTTTTTTTTTTTTTTGCACGGCGTCATCATCAGTGGGACGGATAACCCCTTCTCATGCTCATGCAGTAGGAGCTAGAATCGAAAAGTATATGTAATCTAGACGAAGACGAGCATGTGGTGTGCACATTGCGACGACACAGTTGACGCTCGACCGTGGGTGAATGCGAGGCGCGAACAAGACTGCGGCGGCCACGTCAATGGGGTTTGTTGCTGCGGCTGCGAGAAAAAAAAAAAAAAAGCGGCCACGCCGAAAGAAAAGACGGGAATCTCATCAGCGGCAATAACCTTTCCGAGCTTCACGCTTGATGGCGAAGTCGCCCGCCAGGCAGAGTCCAACAACGGCAACGGAGAGGGAGGGGAGGATCTCTTTGCTGTTGCCTCCGGATTTGCCCCAAGTGGCCAAGTGCTGCGGTGTCTTTGCTTAAGCCGGTGGCTAATCACCCTCGCCACAGAATCTTGTTCGAGTGCGCATCAACGTTCTTATGCTGACAAAACAATTCAAACATTCTGGTTTCAGATATAGTGAGAGGATGCATATGTTGTACCGACAGCAAGGAGGGAAAGAAAAGGTGCATTTGGAGAGTTGGATTTCATTCCAAGTGACCCAAATTTTTTAGGTAAGACTATCTCTAAGGGATGCCCTATATTGGAGTCCCAAAATTTAATGCGGTATTGTTACAGCACTGTTACGCACTGTAGATGTGAGTGAGGTTAGTTGAAATAGTGATAGAGAAGGAGGAGATGGAGGCTCCCTTGGAGTCAGCCTAAGACGAGAGGCCGATTTTAAATGAACATAGCCTTCCCCTCAACTTCTAAAGGACATGTGGAAGGAAAAGTGCTGGCTGCAATTAAAAAAAAAACAAAACAAAACTACAAAAGAGGTTTGACCCTCGCTGGAGTACTATAGTAGTAAAAATTAAATTGACAGGCCTCGGGAACCGCGCCCCGCTCATTGATTCGCAGTGGTTTACTTGGAAGGCACTACAACTACCATCGCTGTCATCACTTCGATGGGGCGCACCCCTCTACCCCAGCCAGCAGAAAAGCCCACTTAAACAAACCGTGAGACAGCTCACTGACGAGCAAGAGTCCAACAGGCAGGCTGATCTCAGATCGCGCAGGCAGGCAAAAAAATTTAATCGGATCAGACACAGCCGTTGAGCCGCAGCACTGACGTCGTTGCTGCGCCTGGACCGCCAAAAAAAAAAAAGGGATTAGTTGAGGGCTTGTTGCTGCTTGATTAGGCAACCTTAATCGCTGCTTGATTGAGCTTAGAGTGTTCAGATCGGGAAAGGAAGAATCCAGCAGACCAGCAGCTTTGTGTGTGTGTGTGCAGCGTACTAACAAAAAAGATCTTCGAGCTTATCTTTGGAGCTAGTAGCTCATTAGAATAGATAAAAGCTTTCATGCTAATAAGCCGGCGGGATGGATGGATAATGATAAAAAGGCGAGAGGGAAAGCATCGATTCCATTGACGTACGATTCGGTGCTCCGAGTGTGCAGCATGTTTGTATTACTACTACTACTGTCATCCTATGGACGAGATAAAATATTCCATTCGGTTCTACTAGTATTATTCAAACAGACATTATTTGGGGAGAGGAAAAGCGATTGAGAGGGGAAAAGACATCACTTGAACCATCATTTTCGTCAATTCCTCCTTTGGAGGGCATTTTAAGCAATCTGATCTACTGCCGATGATTGAATTAGTATTCACTAAAATGCTAGGATTTCTACTAGTAGTAGCCTTTTTGGGTGCTGCGGAAACTGAAAACCTTGAAAGATGGCACCCTTTTTTTACTTTTCAACGACGAGGAATTGCTCCCTCACGTGGCTTTTCAACGACTAGGAATTACTCCAAAACGTCGTTTTGGTAGCAATGTTTAGAGTTGAAGGTTTAGATCATAATAAGCACGGTATTAATTAAATCTAAACTTTCTCTATAGAGGCATGCTATGAGGAAGGCCTTCAGTATACAATTTGATTACTACTCTCTTCGTCCCAACTTAAAAGAATGTAGTTCTAGAATTTTTATTGCGGATTAGTAGTCATGAGGCAGACTAGATGTAGTATCTATTTAATCATGCGCAGGCATCTGGAAAAGAAAAAAAAATAGACAATTAATATGCATGCCTTCAAGAGAAAAAACTGACATCCTATTAAACATGCATGCACCTTAGGAAAGGTATGTAGTTCATAAGTTACAATTGCATTATTTACCGGACAAATTTTGAACACTAGAATTGCAATCTTTTGAAGGCAAAATGAGTACTTTTTAAAAACAATATATATATATTTATATTAATTAATTATAACCATTATTGTAGGACCAACATCCTATTGAAGGCGTGTAAAATATGATGATGCACTTTTATGCAATTGTATAAACATACATATACTTTCACCGATTGGTGGTTAATGAAAACAAAACCTGACTTTTTGAATCATACTACGTCTTGT
Source organism: Paspalum notatum (assembly GCA_022530915.1). Lineage (NCBI taxonomy): Eukaryota > Viridiplantae > Streptophyta > Magnoliopsida > Poales > Poaceae > Paspalum > Paspalum notatum. Next base: position 37,665,565 of record CM039685.1, read on the forward strand.
ATTTTGAAACAAAGGGTACATTTATGTTGTCCTAAAAATAGTGCACTTCTAGTATTCAAAATTTTCCCCTCAAAATACATTTGTAGCTTTTGGGCTAGTTATTTTTTATTTTCTAAAATTTTCCATTTTTGTTAAGGCGCATGCATATTTATTAATGGATTTTTTTTTATTTTTCAAAATAGATACATGCACAATTAATTGCCTGGTTTTTCCTTCTTCTTTCAAGGTTTTGTTGAAGCAACATTTGGTCGATTAACTTCTTTAATTAAGGGCATCTAAATCATTTTCTCATGACTATAAATTGTCTAATACTCCCTCCATCCCAAAAAAATATGGCATATAGATTATTAGAAAAGTCAACTTTTTTAATCTTTGACCAACGATTGAATTAAATCCGTCAATTTTCAGTGTATGCATGTTATACGATTGGATTCATATTCAAAAGAACTTTAATATGATTATAGTTTTCTATTTATTGATAATATATTTTTAAAGTAATTGATGGTCAAAGTTCTACTTTAAAGGCGTGCTACTTTTTAAAGGATAAAATGACCAAAATGCCCATGTAAAAATACTTTATCTGTTTCTGAATGTTCTCTTGAAAGCTTTTTGTAAGGGCAAAATAGGAATATATATTTCGGGAAGCGTTAAGTGTCAAATATTTGTGAACAAGAAAAGCGGTCAAAATTGACAAGTATTTGTGAATGGAGGTAAGTATATGCCTTATCTTTTAGCATAGAGAGAGTATTATTTTAAAAAGTTTGCTCTTTGTGTTAACAAGAGTACTTTGCAAAAGCATCGTGAAGGCAGATCTAGTAGCCATATTTGCCAATCTTGATAGCTTTTTAGAATATCGATGGCTAATCTTTTGTACATTGTACATCACATGCTTTAGGATGAATGCCAAACAAAAAAAAAAGCCTTTAGTTTTCTATAAAATGGGTCTATTTTTTCTTTATTAATAAAACAACTGTCCTCGTGTAAGGAGATGAACGGTATTTAGCATGTGAGAGAAAGAACAGTCATTTTTCTTCCGAAATCTGTGTGCTCCACCAAAGCCTGGTCGTGCATATTTTACTTCGGTACAGGTAATCCAAATAATAATGAATTGAGCAAGGACAAAGTAACATGTTCCAATCCCATTAAACAAATGCAGATCCAGCTTCCATGTGCAATCCCCATGGCAGCAGCAAATCTGTAGTATTATTATAATCCCAGGTGTAGCATGATTACCTGGGAAGGCACCTTCTAATAGTAGGAACATCCTCTCATCAGATTTAACAATAGTTCATTTGGGGAACCTAACCTAAGGTAGATCAGGATAGGGAAATGAGGAATCTCAGCTGGCAACGCATCAGGCGTGCAGCGAGTCAGGGATTATTGTTTTGTTATTAGGGTTTTGCGGCCACCTCATGACCCCCAACAACCCAGCAAGCAGATCTTTGAAGCCCATCACGAGCAAAGGATAAAGCATGATGATGAGGAGCATCCATATGATGAGTTCCCCTTAAAAGAGGCACCAGCATCACCGATCACATTAACAAAGTAATAATCTTAAAATATTTTCTCCCTTCGATAATGGAACCTGCAATAACCAGCACTGCAGGGTGCACGCAGCTTTTCAAAATAAAACTTAAGCCATATTCATGAAGATATTTAGAAACCAATTGGCATTGTCCTCTAAAATTATATAAAATAATCTCTAGTCATGTTGAGCCCTTTCACTCTGATTATAAATTGTTTGTAAATTTGGATACACAAAAAATAGATATATTAGTATATTTGAATAATAATGTAGTATAGTATATTTTTCTATATACTATAAATATATTATAACAAAATATTACTTCCTCGATCCATTTTATTTTTTATACGTCAACTAGCACAGACTGTATTCCTTAGTACTATCATATAACTATATATAGTGGGAGTAGTCAAAGTTCTAAAACTATGTTGATATATAAAGCGATACTTCCTCTGTCCCCGCAAAAAAAAAATATAATTCTAGCATTCAGTTTTGTCCAACAAAGAATGCATTTGTAGCTTGTGAGCTATCTTTTCTAAAAGGCATTCATTTTGATGTTTTTTTTTCTTTCCAAGGTGCATGCACATTTAATGTCCAAACCTTTTTTTCTTTCCGAAATGCATGTGCATAATAGGGATCATGTATGTTACTCCTACTTCTTATGATTAATAATAATTTGCCTTAAAAATCTTAGTATTGTATTTTTTTTTAAGGAACGGAGCTAGTTCTTGTTTGTGAAGGTGGGTATTCCCTAGACTACACACAAATTCTTCTTTTATCAATATATACTAGGCTTTTCTGCCCGTGCTCCCTCACAAATAATAGCAACAATAATAACAAAAGCTGCCTACAGATGAAGTGGTACTGTCAGATTATTGCGGAAAATACATAAAAGATTCTCCATTTACATCAGAAGGGACAAAATAATGGCTCATTTTATGTGGCTGCCGCCCATAATAATACTAATAATCATACGAATTATGAGGTATCGCTGCAGAGCGCAGAGACTCCCCATGAGCGCAGATATGTTATAATTGACGGTTCAGTAGAAAGAACCAAAAAGAGAGGTGTGGCACCACAATGTGGCCGTGGCGAGTAGTATAATTGAGAGGAAATCATGTGTTTTTGTTTAAGCAAGTTCAGGTGCATCCATCGATTGCGCTCTTTGGGAATTGGGCAGGAAAGAAAGATCACCAAAGCAGCAGCCGGGGGGCGCCGAGACTAGGGGTGTGTTTAGAACCCAAAAAGATCTCCCAAATTTCACTATGCAAAAAGAAAATTTCCCGTTACATCAAAATATCGGCATATACGTGGAGTACTAAATGTAGATGAAATAAAAAAATAATTGCACAGTTTAGATGTACTTTGCGAGACGAATCTTTTGAGCCTAGTTAGGCTATGATAGGACAATATTTACCACAAACAAACGAAACGTGCTACAGTGCTTTTCAGTTCGGAACGGTACCAATTTTAGGGTTCTAAACACACCCTAGAGGTGAAAGAGAGAGAGAAAAAAACACAGGCTGTGTTTAGATCCAAATTTTCCCCTAAATTTTACTATGCAAAAAAAAGATTTCCCATCACATCAAAAATGCCGGCACATGCATAGAGTACTAAACGTAGATGAAATCAAAAAATAATTGTACAGTTTAGATGTACTTTGCGAGACGAATCTTTTGAGCCTAGTTAGACCATGGTAGGACAATATTTACCACAAACAAACGAAAATTACTACAGTGCACTACAGTGTCGGATGTGATGTTTTTTACCAAATTTTAGCAGATTTCGCATGCTTTTCGACTCCACTTTTTGAATCTAAACACAGCCACACATCTTTTTCACCCTGCCTCTGCCTGCGCCTGCGCAGCGCTGTCAGGGGCGCCATGCCATGCCTAGAAATGCCATCACGAGCGCAGGGCAGGCTGGTAGCTGCTCCTGCTAGTAGCTCCCTGCATGACTTGGCTTGTCACGGCAGGGCAGGGGCAGCCATGGCCTCCGCGCGGGCCTTTTCAGCGTCAATGGCGGCAGCTTTTTGAGCCCCCGCCCAGCGCGACAAAAAGCATCGCCTCCCTCCTCATATTCCATCCCATCATGCACAGCGCCGGCGGCCCGGCGGTACGAGGCCGGCCGAACACAACAGGGATGAGCATTGAGCCCCCGCCATTTTACCTGCCCTTTTTAGCGCTAAAAAACATTCTTAGGACAAAGCGTCACTGCCTAATTGCCCACCTGCCTGCTCCCCCCACCATCTGCATCTTATCTGTATCCATCAGAGTGATCAGTCTCTTAACTGTACGATCAGATGGCTATCTGTGCTCAGCTCAGCTCGCCGTCGTCGTCTATGCGCTTTTTGGCGCTAGCTGCTAGAGTTGTTGCGAAGCAAAGCACTTTTCATGGCGTCAATGCATGCCTTCTACTTCTAAGTGGAAGGAAGGGGTAGGAAGAGCAGGGGGATCTCAGCCACTTCCAGACTAGGTTAGCCTGGCGTCAATCTAATAAGACCACTCTAGTTGGTTAGTTAACAGAATCTTAGTACCACTCAACCATGCATGCAAGTAAAAAGAGCAGGGAGTAGTATTTTAATAATGCTAGTACACTGCTAATCATGGGCTTAGCCATTATCCTACTCCTAAATACTAGCAATCACAAGTACAAAGCAAAGTCAATTAATTTATGGGAGAGGAACAGTGCTCAGAGGAGCAAGAGGGGAGGCCTGCTTCCGTTCCGCGCAACATGTCACAGCACAACAGCATGGGATCCTAGGAATCTAGAAGCAAGAACCCTAGTATCACTTTGCTCCTCTGAGCACGGCGCTTGAATGAGCTCAATCAAAGAGGACAAAGAACAACAACCAAGAAGGGATGCTAGTACCTCTTCTTTTGGTTGGGACGGGATGGGATGGGGGTGAGATAATCTAATCCTAAATCAGCATCAGCATCATCGTCAGATCCCAAGAGCACGGTACAGGAGACGAAGCTTGGATTTCTAGGCATGCTGCGGCGCATGGCGGCATGCTTTCTTGGGGTTAATTTCTTAGATGGAAAGCCTAAAGAAAAGAAGTGACGATCACTGAAATTAAGCTACTACATGTTTCTCTCTCTCTCTCTCCTCCATGCATTCTCCCTTCTCCCTCTCTCTCTCTCTTTATCTCTAGTTTAGGCGGACTGCGGCGGCGACGAGGCTCCTCCGTTGGCGGTGTCCGCGTGGCCGGCGGTGACGGTGGGGGGTGCGGAGGCGGCGGCGCCGTTGATGTTGAATCCGGTGGCGGACGGCGGCGGGGACGAGGTGAGGACGGACGGCGGCGGGGTGATGCTGGGCGGGCTGAAGGACGGTGCGGCGGCGGACGCCGGGCCGTGGGGCGGCGGCGCGGCGGCCGAGCCCGACGCGCTGCGGCGGGCGCTGTGGCCGCCCAGGAAGTTGTGCTTGTTGTTGTGCATCCAGACCTTGAAGACGCCCTTGCCGACGCCCATGTCGCGGCACCACTCGTCGACGATGGCCTCGTCGCGCTTCTGCAGCCGCCAGCCGAGCCGCTCCGACAGCTCCTGCATCCGCTGCTTCTGCTCGGCGGTGAACTTGGTGCGGAACCGCTTCCGGGGCATGGCGCCGGCGGGCGGCGCGCTGGACGGCGTCAGCTGGGCCTGCGCCGGGGCCAGCCTCTGCGCCGCGGCAGGCACCGCGCCCCCCGGCGCGCCGGAGCCCAGCGAGAGCAGCATGTGCGGTGCCGACGGGAAGTAGTGCGGCGGCGGCTGCTGCGCCACCGGCGCCGGCACGTGGTGCGGCGGCGGCGGCGGGGACACCGACCGCTCCTCGTCGTACTCGGAGCCGTCGGAGTCGGAGTCGGAGTCGTCGGCGTCGACGACCCCCGGATGGCGGTCCTCGGGCGTCTCCTCCCCGCCGCGGTGCGGCGGCGGGGCGTGCAGCACGCCGGGCGGCGGCGGGAGCGCCAGCGGCGCGGGGGCGAGCGCCGACACGGGAGGCGGCGGGGAGCCCTCCATGGTGCGGCGGTGGAAGTTGCGGTGGCAGCCGCAGGCGGCGCACTTGAGCGAGGTCGGGTCGGCGGGGTTGGCCCCCGGCGAGGGCATGAACTCGCCGCAGCCGTCGACGGCGTGGCCGCCCAGGCTGGCGGCGTGGTTCTTGAGGCACTCCCGGTACATCGGCTCCCCGAGCCCCGCCGGCGCCACGGCCGCCGGCTTCACCGCCTTCTTGACGGCGGCGCCGTTGGGGAACATGATGGGCTTGTACTTGATGTCCATGGCTTCCATGCGGCGTCCCCCACCCCACTCGGCTGACCGGGGCAGAGGGAGACAGCGGGAGATTACTACCTCTACAAGCTCCTAACCCTGGGGCTTTGCTTTAGCATGGGATGGTGGACGACGGGGGGGACGGGTCAAGGCTTGGAGAGTGGAGCTGTGGAGGGAGAGAGGAAAACAACAGGTAGGGAGGTGAAGGGAGGGCGAGGAGATAAGAGGAATAAAAAGGGCAGCTGCAGCAACGGGAAGCCCAGTGACCAGTGAGAGAGAGGACTGAGGAAGGGACATCATTTAATCGAGTTAATTTGTGGGCGAGGGGGGAAGGAAATAACAAGTTTTTTGACGATACTCCCATCTCCATCTTCATCAGTGACGACACGGGCTCGCTGGAATCCGTTTGGAATTTTGCAGGTGGCTGCCTGAGCATGCATACGGAACGTTGGATTGAGGATCGAGGGACGGTACCGCGCCATCCGAAGAAAAAAAATGTCATTAGGTGACGCCGTGGGGGGTGTTGGAGTTGGAACCCGTGTGAGAGGTGAGGTATGTGCAGAGAGAGGCTTTATAGCTGTATAAAACGACGTCAGGGTAATGCCTTGGCATCTTTTAAGCCGTTGTAACACAGTTGGCACCAACTAGAGGAAATTCAATACCCATCTTACAACTACAAGGATTTAATGGAATACTGCATTGTTGCTTGGAGACATACAGTACATGATGACGAGATAGACACTTGGATTTGTTTGCCCACTTAATTTTACACACGCCTCGGGGACGGGGAGTCAAGAATCAACGCAGGTGTGACCATGGAGGGGAAACCATGACCCATGGCTGTTTTTGTTTGACCATACCAAATATTCATCACATGTAACACATTCCTCACCATCTCCTCCCAAATAGCACTAGCAAATAAAACTCTATTTTTGTCCATCGAACGGTTCCTACGATGACCGAAGGAATTCAATCTATCAATCACATTTTACACAACCACATAGTAGGTGATTGATGGAATTCAATGCATCAGTCGCATATCAAAATTACATAGCACAACACAAAAATTTACAGTGCAACAATAAATATAATTTTTATATATGTACGTATTAATTTAATAAAATAGATATAAAACACACACAAAACCATTTGACTGATGAATAAACAAATATCAGGCGACAGATGTGGAGTAAATTTGTTATTATATATTATAGCTTAAGATATTGTGTTCAAGATAGCCTTTTTCCTCCTATTTAATGCTTTGTCACATCAAACAAAAAATCCTATTTAATTCTTTGTACTATTAGTTTGTCCAAAAAATTGGAGAGGTGTGCCGGTTAGGGGCAAATAGATTCCTTGACTTATACGGGTGTCATATTTTCTAGATTTGTTTTAAGATTTTTACGGGCAAATACATACATATTGCACACAGTTGCAAAAACTCAAAAGGACAGGCACACGAACAGGCGCCGCGGTTCCATTCCGATCCCGGGCGCGCCCAGGCGCATGCAGGTGATGCAATGCTGCTTTGCCGCGGAGCGAGAGGATTGAGGTCAGGATACATACAGCAGCAGATACAGGTGTTGCCCGGCTGCCGCCACGTCTGTGCGGCCTGCCTCTCGCGTAGGCCTGCGGCGGCGGCCGGATCGGAGACTTTTTGGCCATGCATGATCGGCTCATCCGCTAAAATTGAAACTGAAATGCACTGTGTAGCATTTTTCGTTTGTTTATAGTAAATATTGTCTTACTATGGTCTAACTAGGCTTAAAAGATTCGTCTCGCAAAATACATCTAAACTGTACAATTAATTTTTTATTTCATCTACATTTAGTACTCTATGCATGTGCTAACATTTTGATGTGATGGAAAATCTTCTTTTTGTATAATGAAATTTGGAAGAAAAATTTGGATCTAAACAGGACCTGGATCGATGCATGGATGGGAGGTTAATGTGTGCGTCTGCGTACTCCTATGTGACACGGACCGAGGTGCGTAATGGAACGAGGTGGCGGTCATAAATTTGGGCCATTTACTCGCTGATGGTGCGGTGGTTGGAACAAGCCGAAATGGTGCGGTGATGCTGCGTCCTGCGTCCGTCGTCTCCTCTCCTCCTGGGGGCACTTGGTCTTTTTGGATGTTGTGGGCTGTGTTACAGTTAGAAATGTCAATGGGCCCCGATACCTGCTTATCCATGGGAAATTTCTCTATTAGAGTTAGGGTCTGGGGAGATTTTAATCCCCATAGGTATATAGTTGGGAGAATTTCTTCCCCCATCGGGTATGGCGGGTCCGGGTTTGGGAAGGCAAAATCCAAACCCGATAACCCATGGGTTTCTGTTCACCCCGTATAATTAGTCGTACATTCTGGAAGCTGAATCATCGGCGATAGTCTCTTCCCCAATCTCCGGCGCTGCACACCTTGACGCCCGCTCTTCCTTCCGCGGTTCTGCCTTCGGCGATTCCCCTTCCGCCTTCCGGTCTTCCGCCTTCCATTTTTCTTCCCCTCGATAAAATGATATCTCCCGGGCGTCGCCCCCATTCGCTTGTTCCCCAAACCAGATTAGCCACGCCGGAGCCCGGAGGGAGTCACAGAGCAGCGCACCTGGAATCTCTCGGTGCCGCACTGCCGCGCTGCCGCTTGCGCAGGACAGTATGGCTTCTCCATCTCATCCGATGGCTACTGACGATGACCAAGGAAGGTGAGAACAAGACCCCATCCGTACTTGCTCTGCTGCATGCTTGTTCGATGTCTTCATGATTGGTGGAACACTCGATGATTTGTGTTGCGATTTTTGATTCACTGACCTACGCTCGGCGCTTTTGATTCAGGACGAAAGACAACCATCCGATTGCTGGAGCCAAGAAGACTAATCAAGAACCAGAAGGCGTTCTTCTGTTAAAGTCTTTAGGGTTTGATTCTAAATCTCACAACCTCTTATTTATTTCTATTTATTTGTTTTTGTTTTATAGATTAGAATTCAGATAGTACACGTATTCTTTTGCTGTTTGTAAATGGAGATTAACTAATTGATTGTCACTTGCCAGTTTTGTTGCAGGGGCTGGGAGCAGCAAGCAACAAGACGCTGTTAATGACACAGAGCAAAGATTGGCTAATGAATCAAAGCCAATCGAAATAGCTGATGATGGTGACGAGATTGAAGAAATAGTAATGGGAAAGAGGAAGCTTACATCTTCTGTTTGGGACGATTTCAAGAGAGTGAAGATAAGATCTGGTGAAATGAAGGCTCAATGCAATTATTGTCACAAGAAGCTTACTGGGAAAAGTACACATGGAACGAAACATCTTCATGACCATTTGAAGATATGTGTACTGCGGAAGATAAAGCTGAGTGGACAGGACAAGACGTTAGCACAAACAGCCTTGAGGTTTGGTAGAAAGTATATATTGAGAGCTACACTTTTAATCCTGAAATTGCTAGAAAGGAACTTGCTGCCATGATTTCATTGCATGAATATCCTTTATGCATGGTTGAGCATATTGGCTTTCGTCGGTTTGTGAGTGCACTTCAACCATTATTCAAGATGGTTACTAGGAACACTATTAGGTAACAATAGGGTTTTGTTTTTATTTAGTTATGTATAAGACAAACTGTTATAGATTTTTTACTTTTTGTTATGTGATGCAGAAAGGACGTTAAGGATGCATACAAAGAAGAAAAAAAAAGAGCCTGAAATTACATGGCAGCCTGTAAGCCAAGAATTGCTATCACTTCAGACATGTGGACTTCTGAGAATAAAAAAATGATATATGGCTGTTACAGGGCATTTCATTGATGACTCTTGGAAACTACGAAACATAATCATGAGGTAAATTTTATACAATCTGTGGTAATTCTGTTTTGATGCTCACGACAACATATAGTATTTCTGATTTTGTATTCATGTTCATGTATGTGGGTTCATATATGTGCCAGCACCACATACAGGTGAAGTCATTTGTGAGGAGCTATATGACGCTTTGGTTGAATGGAATATTGATGAAAAGATCTCTACCGTGTCTCTTGATAATTGCACCACAAATAACTCGGTAATCACTGAACTTATCAAGAAGATTGGTTCATCAAAACTTATGCTAGAAGGATTCTGTTTCATATGCGTTGTGTTGCCCATATTTTAAATTTGATAGTGAAGGATGGTTTAGAGGTGATACTACCTGCAATTAAAAAGATTCGTGATAGTGTAGCATTTTGGACAGCCACACCTAAGAGAGTAGAGAAATTTGAAGAGATGGCTAAGTTTCTCAAAGTCCCTATAGTGCACAAGTTAGGCCTTGATTGCAAAACTAGGTGGAACTCCACATACAAGATGCTATCTATTGCTATACCATATGAGGCTGTCTTTAGTCGTGCATCTCGTGTTGAGAAACTATATGATTGTGCACCAAGTAAGGAAGAATGGGCTTTTGCTAGACAGGTGGTTGATAGGCTCAAGATGTTTGATAAAATTACCAAGGTTTTTTCTGGAACAGATTATGTGACAGCAAATATTCAACTCTTAAAATTTGTGAGGCTAAAGTGAAAATTACAAAGTGGTCTGAATGTGGAAATCCAATCATTCAGGAGATGTCCAAAAATATGATTGAGAAGTTTGATAAATATTGGAAGGATATTCAGGGACCAATGGGTATAGCAACTGTTCTAGATCCTCGTTTTAAGGTTGATTATCTCCTTGGATTCTTTGAGACCTTGTTAGGTCAAAACAGTGATCAATGTCTAGCAAAAGTTCAAGAGGTTAAAGAGTCTTTGTTTGATTTGATGAAGTACTATGAAGTGGATGAGCATGAGGGTCCTACAAAATCATCAGGTCCTTCACTTGACACTAGTTTGTTGTCTGCAATTAGTGCACGTGTTGCAAGTAGAAGGCCAGCAATGACAAAAGTTAAAAATGAGCTAGATAGGTACTTGGAGGATGAGTTGGTTCCTTTTACAGCAGAGAACTTCCAGATCCTAGATTGGTGGAAGGTGACTGGGACACGCTATCCTACGTTAAGAAAGATAGCAAGTGATATATTTGCAATTCCAGTCAGCACAGTTGCATCTGAATCGGCATTTAGCACTAGTGGGAGAATTCTTAGTGAACATCGCAGTAGACTCACTTCTGAAATTTTAGAGGCTTTAATGTGTTCACAAGACTGGATAAGAAACAACTACAAAGGTATGTACTTGTATTGCTACTTAATGGACAAAATGGTTTCATCATTCATTGTAATTGTTAAATTTCTGTTGTGTAGATGGTGCTGATGTTAATCAAGAAAGCTTTTGGAATTGCCTTCAAGAGATTCAAGAAGGAGTTGAGGTGTTGTATTGTTCTTCCCATCGTATGTTACTAAGAATGTTTTTCTTCTCATTTTATTATTTGTAAAACAGAATTTAATTTCCATGCTTTAATGCAGGGGCTTGTACTGTGATGAGAGATGGAACTTACTGCTGGCGACTTGGGAGAATGGATGCTTGTGAGATGGAACTTTCGAGTTGGGAGATGCCCATATGAGAGATACGAGTTTTTTTATTTTTCTACTTGGCTTGAGCCTTGAGTTCAAAAACTTATTTATGTTTCCTTCTATTCTAAATTGCTTTTTGGACCATATTCGGTGACTTGTCCTTGGTGACTATTGGATCTAAATATTATGAGTTGTGACCACGTCTATTTAATCTGTTATCACGTTGCTTTTGCATTGCATGGATAGAAAATATTATTGCATTACTTGGATGTCAAATTTATTGGTGTTCTACTGTAACGTGCAATGTGTTGTATCCATCTAGCATTCTAGCTTATTGTAATATAGTAGCATCTGTCATTTCGAATTTGGGGATGGGTCTCCATTGGGTACCCGACACCCGAATGGGGATGGGTATGGGGGAATTTTTATACCCATGGTAGGGATGGGGATGGGGATGGGGCTACGTGACGTCTCATGGGGCCGGGTCTGGGGAGTCATAACCCGGTGGAGAATTCCCCATTGACATCTAGTTACAGTGTACTCCATGTGTACTGTCCTGAGAGCATGCGCGGCAGTAAATACAGATGGCCAAGTGCGGTGTGGCGCGCGGGGGTGGGGGTCGAAAGAACAGCGCCGGCGTGTACGTTTCCGCAGTTATATACGGCCGCGCGCGGTGTCGTAGTAGTCATGCGGCGCCGGTCGATCGTAGACGGAGATCTTCGTGTTCATTTTTGTTTTCTGTCCTGGCTGTGTTTAGATCCAAAAAGTGGAGGCGAAAAGCAGGCGAAATCTGCCAAAATTTGGCCAAAAACATCACATCCGACACTGTAGCGCACTGTAGCACTTTTCGTTTGTTTGTGGTAAATATTGTCCTACCATGGCCTAACTAGGTTCAAAAGATTCGTCTCGCAAAGTACATCTAAACTGTACAATTATTTTTTGATTTCATCTACGTTTAGTATTCCATGCATGTGCCGGCATTTTTGATGTGATGAGAAATCTTGTTTTTGCATAGCAGAATTTGGGGGAAAGTTTAGATCTAAACATAGCCCTAGAGGAAGATTTGAAGATCTGGTTAATTTGCTGGGGGCAGCAGGACAGGCTGAGGCCGGGGCTCAGAATGTTCTGGTCCAGTGCCCGGCCTGAGACAGCCGCCGGTCACGTAGGCAGAACTCCGTCTGCGAATTAACTGGCTGGCCACATGCTGTCCCTGCAGGCTGCAGCTGCAGGGAGGGGGGAGCGAATGAAGGAGACACGAGTCGGTGGCAGCCTGCGGTGTTGTTGGGCGTTTCGGCCCTCGGCACGCTGCCCCGTTTCGGGCGGGACGGGACGGCGCGGCACTCGGCGGACTGTGGCCGTGGCTGCCGGCCGCGTTGTTGGGCGTGCGGGGAGGAGACCGTGTTGCTCTCCAGGCTCCTCCCGTCCTGGCGCTGGCGGCGGGTGGGTGGATGGAGACCGGCCGGGGGAGGGTTCAGAAACTGGAGGAGGGGGTGGGTGGTTGGTCGGATGCATGGGGGCCGTGCCAAATGCTGCTGCCCCGGGTGGACTGGTGGTGGCCTGGTGGGCGCGCTGCCGCTGCGGCACATGCCGGCCGCGGTGGCGATCGGTCAGCTCGCGGAGGCCGTGGCGTGGGCCTGGACAGGGCAGGGAGCCTCCTCATGCGCTCCTGCCGGTGCCGGGTGCCGGGGGCAGGCAGGAGTCAGCGCGTCGGCGTGTGGCCCGGACGCTGCTGCTTGCTTTGCTACTCCTACTAGCATCCAATGATCCAAGCAACAACAAACCTCGCCTAAGCTAACCGAGAACGCACCTCGATCGGCTTGGTCAGCAATGTACCTGCTGCGTCGGCCTGCCGGTCGGAAGGCACATGCACAGCGCCGAGGCGAGCCGACCGGGCCACGGTTCTTGTCAGGTTGACATGCACATGCACCGTTGCGTTGCCACGAGCTGCCCCACAGAGCCTCCCCTGCCTGCCCGTCTGCCGTCTGTCACATCCTCACAGGGAGATGATGAGGGACTGGTTAATTAATGGCGAGTTATCGCCTCTGACAGCCGCCGGCTCGATCGCTGCTGCGTGGTGTGGCCCGTGGGAAGGATTGATGCGGGACGCGTTGTCCCGTGCTGGCTGCTCGCTTCCTGCGAGCGCAATGTGATCGGGTTAATGTGTGGCTACTGCTGCCTGTCCCATGCATACATAGGCATGGTGGAATGGAATGGTGGTGGAGCACGCTGCTGGACGCCTGGACCTCGAGTGGTTACGGCCAACGTACGTACGGGGGTGAGCCCGAGCGCGTGATTTAATTCGAAGCCACCGCGGGGGCTTGATTGGATGGACACCGGGGACAGACAGCACGCTGCAGAGGGAGCGGTGTGTGGTATCTGGTGAATGGTGGTTTCCGGCTGGTGGAGTAGCACCCAGATCTGTTGCCCGTGGGGTTTTGGACTAGAGGTCATATATACTACAAAAGTCGAGCCGGACACTGCTCCCCAGCCGTGCTCATGGTTTCCTTCGATCGCGGGCTCCTGGTGGAAGCTTGGACAGAGAGCAAAACGTCCGGCCGTTCACTCAACGCGCTGAATGGTGACCAACTGACCGAGTCAGGCAATGCTGCAGGCCATATGTATGCCAAAGAAAAAACGGGCTCCTTCGTCTGCTATGCGGCCTGTGTGGGCTCCTTGTGGTGGTGCTCAATACGTACATGGGCCCAAAGTAGCATTATGGCTGCGCCTTCACGGCCCGGAGCTCAGTCCCATCGATGGGCTGCATTCACCAGATTGCGGGCTTCCCTGCGGTGTTGGAAACCAGCAATCTGCAATCTGTGCACGCGGTGTGCTTATTCATGGCTCCAGCGATGCTGTCCCCCATAGTTTTCCATACTTTTTTTAGGAAAAAATGGCTGGCTCATTAGAAACTTGATTTTTTTTTCTTTATTAGGGGACCAATACTCCAATAGCATTAATTTTTTAACTTTTATTTGATTTTGAAATTTTTATTGCAAATTTTTCGACCATGTCTTGGCCCTTGCTCATTCCCTGCTGCCGCTCCTCCGGTATTTCTAATCATTGGCCGACACATGCTCCTCCACGACCATCTCTGTCCAATCGCCTTCCTGCCGCACCGATGTCTCTCGCACCTTCTCGTCGCCGGTCCGGCGACCTCCCCCACCCACCTTCTTCTAGATCCAGAGGATACGAGGATTCCCGGGATCCCTATCCCATACCCTGGAACCAGGTGACAACGTCTTCTTCCTCGTCCTCGCTGGCGCCACCGTGGCCCGTGGTGGGCCTTCGACGATGGAAACAGCGGCAACAAATAGTCTTTCAGGTCTGACCACTCCCTCCTCCATGTTTTTTTCCCTTCTAGTTCTTCCCATGCGAATTCATAGCAGAGGTGTGTAGACTATTGGTCCGCTTTGGGTTGTTTTTCCTTCCTGGCTTCCTGCACACAACTAACGCAGGCCCAAGTGCATTTTTTTGTCCATTTTTGTTTATTTGACCCAATACACATTGTTTTTGGATTGAATCACTTTCTATTGGTGGATAAACTTTGTTGTTCATAGTGCATAAATTTTTTTTGTTCCATACTAATTGCCTTTTTTGTCCTTAGGTATATTGTTATGTAGGGATGTAAATTAATGGTACAGATGATCGACCCGCCCAGTGGACTTGGATAGTGATTCGGATATCTAGATAGTGTATGGATTAAGTTATAGATATCGCTAAGCACTCTACGACTGTCATATAAATTTTATTTTAATCCAAACTTGTAGGTAATAGTTATAATGCTTTAAAATATATCGTGTGCTATATAGAGCGGATAAATCGAGGATGATTTATTCACTCTCATATGTGACATTTCTTCAGAAAAGATCATACATATATGATCTATATGGAGATAGGATTTAGTGCTACAATGAGCGTACGTCCGCCCACCCCCACCCCCGGACTAGCATGTATGGAGCCGGGACGTTGTACGTGATGCTCTACGTATGACAAAAACTACACAAGCCGGTTTTGTGTTTCTGATTCGCAGTGGGCAGATGAGCCATGTGGCCAGCCATGTGCCATTGTGCCTTGCATAATGCACGCATGATGGCAGCGACGACCCATTGCAGTACAAGATCGACCCGCCGGCCCGGGCGTGTGCTGAATCAATCATGCAATCCACGACACGAACCAACAATTGGTGTCATGGTGATCCGGCAGCCGGATGAAAAATTACGGTGCGGCGGCGTCAGTCGGGGATTGCTGTAGTACCTGAACGTGCCTTGGTCGGTTCAGTGATCGACTTCTCGCGAGCGTATTTATTGAGGCGACCGATCGAACAAAATGAAGAAGGCTAATACGACGATGAGTGTGTGTTGAGTAAACCGGCGCTAACATGGCCAGCGTCAACTTGTAATCATGGAGAGCAGCGATAAGTTGCTGATGGGCCAGCAGATTCTCGTCACATATATACGCCCGTGCTGTGCATGGCGGACCTGATCAGTGTAGTAATAACTAATTACTAGTACCATCCTACATGTTTCGTATATATATCAGTACATGTAAAGATTCGCTAAACAAGCATGGGGTGAAGGTTCAGTAATTGGCTACGTGCACGCTCGACGAACCCTTGTACATATGTCTTCAGTAATTTATTTCACGTTTATTTCCCCCTATTATTATTTAGGTTAGGCTATTTCCAGCAGATACTCGTCCTATTCTTCGAATAAAAACTCTACTCTGTCGTCTACAGCAGTGTGAAACGATGTTAGATTTTTCAAAATGAAGCAACCGAGCCTTGTTGCCAATTGCTTTGAACTTTTGAAGCCGTACGCGCCCGCGCGCAGTAGTGTGCTCATACTGTTTCATCAGTGTTTTGGTAAGCATTCAGTGCTCTCGTAGTCGATCTGTCTGTGTGTGTACGTAGGCTCACTTGCTGGTGTTCCCCGGTTCTGCGTACGTCCACGTGAAGGCGCACATGCAAGCCTGCCAAACTGGCAACGTAACGTGTGGGTGCAGCTACTGCAAAGCTCCAAAGCTAGCAGCTTGGCACGCACCAGCACCGCCCATATGGGTGGCACGTGGCAGCCTGCCGTCATCTGATCTAGCGGCGAGGTAGAAAAATTTAGGATGGGGAAACAGATGCCAAAGTATTTCTGTCGGTGGCGCCGTCAGTCGGCACTCGATGTGCATGCATGCAGATCGGGGTCTTCAAAACCCTGTCATCCATTTTCACTCAGTAAGATTCTTGTAAAGCCAGTGTATACTGTACTGTACAGCATAAAAAGGTAATAACTCTGAGGTCCACATAATCCTTAATAATATCGATCTAAACAACATAAAGAATCTTTTCTCCGATATGCTTTGCTATGGGGGAAAAGGGGTTACGGTAGATGGGATGAGCATGCGCAGCTAAGCTCTAGGGCATGCGCTGTTGGCAACTTGGCATGATTCTTCCCTCCCCTCCAACTGACCCTTTTTCAAGGTGGCCGTCGTAGTAAAATAGAGAGCACATGCAGCGGCCACGGAGACCGACCGCATCTTGAAACATGTTGGGTTGGCGCTTGGCGGCGGATCCGTCCATGATCCATGTCCATGTCTAAGCCAAGCCTGCCTAGCTATAAGTACGTCGGCATCTGCTTCCCATCCCATCTCACACAGACACTCCTCGTCACAGAGCCACACACAAGCCCAGCTACTACACGCATCGCTCGACCCGGCAGAGAGTATGGCGACTGTGGCCGCCAGGCTGCTGCTGCTTCTCCTCGCCGTCGCTGGCCTTCTCGCCGTCGCCATGGCCGAGCACGAGGTGAGAATTGACGTCCGATTCTTCTTCAGCTGAGTAATACAGTAATAAGGCTGGCGTGGCTGCTCTATCTGGTTCTTGCGTGCATTTTGGATCAGGTGGTGGCCAGGGGGACTACTGACGGGCACGACGATGACAATGTCTACCAAGTGAGCAAGGTCTGCGA
This sequence comes from Paspalum notatum, assembly GCA_022530915.1. Taxonomy (NCBI): domain Eukaryota; kingdom Viridiplantae; phylum Streptophyta; class Magnoliopsida; order Poales; family Poaceae; genus Paspalum; species Paspalum notatum. Next base: position 37,682,745 of record CM039685.1, read on the forward strand.
TCTCCTCCTGAGCATAACCTCGATCTGCATTGTTCTTCCCGTAGTTCACAGATTTGATCCGAGAACATTTAATATATTACTGATGCATATCATCTGTTTCTTCGTTTCAATCACTGCAGGGAGGACAGGGCAGTCTCAAAGGCTACCGTAAGTCGCCATTCGGCACCGACCGCTCATCTCGTTTCTCACAATCACAGGGCAGTCTCAAAGGTCTGTGATGTCTTGTTGTTGCAGAGTGCGCGCCGCAGTGCTCCCGGCGGTGCGGCAACACGCAGTACAAGAAGCCGTGCCTCTTCTTCTGCAACAAGTGCTGCAACACCTGCCTCTGCGTGCCCTCGGGGTACTACGGCAACAAGGGCGAATGCCCCTGCTACAACAACTGGAAGACCAAGCGCGGCGGCCCCAAGTGCCCCTGAGCCACTGACGACACCGGGCTCTCAGTATTCTCACGGCAGGCATACGCGCACGCCCTGGCCTGAAGAACGACGGAGCGGAGAGACTTGCCCTTCTGCTTCCCCTTCACCGTCAGACAGTGAGAGGCAGGATCAGAACCACCCAATTGTTTTGCCATCCCAATCCCAACGGCGAATGATGCTATTGTTTATTGCATAAAACCAAGCTTGATCCTGCGGCTATATATACGTATCTATGCATTTTGCAGGTCTGTATGCGGGCAATATAATGCCGATGTAAACTCTGCATTAAATGTACCATCAGCCTCCATCCTTCCAAAAAATGAAGAAATTTCTTGAAACAGAAAGTTTTCTCATGCAAATTTTCGACATTAGTTGATTCACAACCTTATACTCCCTCCGTATTTAAATATAAGTCACGTTGACTTTTTTTCAAAACTTTGACCTTTCATCTTATTCAAAAAATTTGTGTAAACACATAAAGAAACTAGTCATGCTTAAACTCTATACATTGAAAAAGTAAATCACAATAAAATAATTTATAATTTTTTTAATATAAGACGAAGGGTTAAATTTTAGAAAAAAAGTCAACGCGACTTATATTTAAATATGGAGGGAGTACTATTCAAGTCGTCCGACTTTCAACCTTGGACTACGAAACCGGACATCGAACACCTCAAACTATAAAAAGCCAAACGAAGTTGGACCTTTTAACCGGTTTTGAGAGCTGTTTCTCTTTTTTTTTTTGAAATAATAAAATCTTATTTATTCTCTAAAAATTCATAATCAATTTATGTTAAATTATAAAAATATAAAACCTATACCAAAATTTTGCTAAAAATATAATTTATATACTTAATGATCTATTTGGAGTCATTTTGATTTTTTGTATTTATATGTCTATTATTTTGTTGCTCCACCTTTGAAACCAGCAAAAGGTTTAACTTTGTCCGGTTTCTAATAGTTTGAGGTACTTTGTGTCCGATTTATACTTTAGGGCTAAAAATCGGATGATTTGAATAGTTTGGGGTTGAGAAATGGCTGGGGAAGTAGCTAGTATTTTTAAAACATTTTCCCATTCAGGTTTTAACCTGTGGGTTGAGAAAGCAGACCTTTGGTCAATCTCGAAATAAGGCCTGGCCTGCTTACGGTGATCAGAACCGGCCCAAATTGCTCTCCATCAACCATATATATGTCTCTCTCCCTGAGTTAGGTGCTGTTCGGATCCAAAGTGCAAAAGAGCAAAATTTTTGCCATTTGCCCAATATGGCAAAATTTTTGCTATTTGAGGTGTTCGTATCCAAAGTGCAAAAGTTTTAGCAAAAGCCCATTTAAACCCCATTTCTCCCTCTCCTATCCCTTTTCCCGCCATCTCTTTCCCTCCATTTCATACATAGTGCATATAATTCATAATCCAATGTTTATACAGTCCAAACCAAAGTGTATACAATTATTCATCCAAAGTTCATGCAGTTCCATACAAAGTACACAAAATTGAACATCTACAGTTTAGCTTTTGTACAAAGCATTGGCTAGTTGATCTCGAAATTTATTCATGTCGCGATCTTCATCCAATACTCCTGTGTCCCGTCTACATGGTTGTGACATTGATGCCTCAATTGGAACATAGTGCTCATCACGGTCGCAACGATCAAAGTGTTTATCCATGAGCTTACTCTCTCTAATAAAATTATGCAATGCCATGCATGCTACAATTATCCGGGCTTGCTTTACCGGTGGGTAGCTTGGCACTTTCAACAACATCCTCCACTTCATTTTTAAAACTCCAAATGCTCTTTCCACGACATTTCTAAGTGAAGAATGAGCAAAATTAAAGGTCTCTTTCATACTTCTCGGGACTGTGGAATTACGAAACTCTGGAAGATGGTATTTTGTCCCCTTGTAAGGTGCAAGATAGCCTGCACGATTTGGATATCCCGAATCCACTAGGTAGTACTTACCTACAAAATCAATTTTCTGTTAATAAGAAAACCAATAATAAGACAACACATGTCATGTACTTGTTGCATAGATTGGTATTGTACCTAGAGGTGGGTGTGGAAACCTTTCTTTGTACTTGTTGGTGGCATCATTGAAGACTCTCATGTCGTGTACTGATCCCGGCCATCCAGCAAGCACAAATGTGAATCTCATGTCAAAGTCTGCAACAGCAAGCACATTTTGTGTTGTGTGCCCCTTTCGACAAAGATATTGAACCTTTTTATCATTTGGCACTACAACTTCCACATGAGTTCCATCAATTGCCCCTATACAATCATTGAAGTGTGGCCTGAATCTAGGATATTGCAACCGTCGGTGTATTGTCTTGAAATCTGGGTCCACTGGCCTAATTATATCAGCAGCAAGTTTGACAAGGCATTTTAAAACTTTTGCAAAGTTGCGGTGCACTGTATCTACTGACCTTTGTAGTCGATTATCTACTTGTCTGACTGACTGAGATGCACCAACCATCCAAAGGAACATTCCTAATGCCTCTATACTATTAGACTTTGATGTTGACTTGAGGCCATAAGATTGCACTAACAGGTCATGTAATCTATAAAACATTGGTGGTGTCAGCCTAAACAGTTTGTAACATTCAGTTTCATCAGCTAAATTCCTCATCACCCAATCTTCACCACTTTCAGGGGCTTTCCTCCTCTTATTTTTGTGTATGTAGGTGTCATGATACATACCAAAAAAGAAGATCGTCTCCATCATTTGCTTCTCATGCTCAGCATCCTCGTGTAACAGGTTCAGCACCTCTTCATCACTTGAATCCAACTGACCATCCAATGCCTGTGAGACAACAAACAGTAATGGAAAGAGTTAATGAATGAGCCAATGATTTATCAGACAACTTACAGTAATCGATCAGGAAGTAAACTAGATAATGACATATGAAACAACAAACAGTAATGGGTCAGAAACATATGACACAATGACATGGTTCAACACAAATAGAACAGACACACAAATATCCAATGCAACACAAATAGAACAGACACACAAATATCCAATGCAACACAAATAGAACAGACACACAAATATCCAATGCAACACAAATAGAACAGACACAAATATTACATCAATATGCTACACTAATCCAGATTTTTTTCCTTGCAATATCTTCTCAGGAATGCCACCTTGCCTTCTGATGTCTCCATGTTAATGAAAAACTTCAGAAGAGCCTCATCTTTGCAGATATGGGAGACTGCATAAAACTCTGAACTACTTTCATCTAACCCAGCTTGTTTTGCCAACTGTTGTGCTTGTTTAAAACATCTTTGCCGGCTGCGGAGGCGGAGGAGCGGCGGACGAGGGTGGCGGTGGCGGACGCGGAGGCGGAGGACCTGCGGCGGCGGCCGCGTGGTGGGCGGTGGCGGCGCTGGGGCTGCAGGCGGGGAACGTGGGAGAGACGGGAGAGAGAGGAGAGGATAGGGTTGGAAATCTTTCCCTTTTATTTTCCATTTGCCATTTTGCAAGAGGTGTTTGGGTGCAACTAGCCAAAAAAGTGCAAAAACTTTCCCATTTGCTATTTGCAGTTTGCATCCGAACGGGGCCTTATATATTGAACATTTGAACATAGGTACTTAGGACCATTAAACGATTCAACCACCTATCTGTTGTTGGATATAAACATCCTTCAAGCTAATAGTTATTCCCTCTATGTTCTAAAATAATGTTGTTTTGGATATCGATACGGTCTTCCAAGCATAAGTTTGACCAATGTTTTTATTAGAATAAAAATAAATATCATAAAAAATTTATATTTTTATAAAAATATTTGTTTAGATAAATCTATACATATGACTTTCACCATTCAAAACTAAATAACATAAAAATTATATATAGTCAAAATTTAAAAATTTTGACTTTTGATTTTTCTAAAACGACATTTTTTTGGCATCTGGAGGGAGTAGCTAGCAAATACTTAGCTATTACCTATTAATAACAGCTAACTGTTACCAATAGATCAAAGCATGCCTCTAGTTAAAATGATGAACTCAAGTGAAAACTTTATTGAGATAAAAGGTGAGTGTACAGTGCATTCGTTGTGCCCGTGAACGGACTTGGACCAAACCAGTGAACGGACTTGGACTTGCCAGCATCATCGAGCCTTTGACTCTGGCCGCCATACGGCCACACACACCTGCCCTCCTGCCTCCGCACTGAACGCCCACGCGCACCGAGCCCGTGCGCACGGGCCTGCTCGCCACGTGACCTCATAAGTGCGACCCCCCCCCCCCCCCCCGCTGCACCTGGGACCCACACACACGACCTGGTCCATCGTGGGTTGGGCCATGGGCCACCATGCCATGCGCTTCCGCCTCGTGGTACTGGCGGTCGCTCGTGGAGGGCGTCAATGCGGGTCAACTTGTGTAGTATAATGCGAGAATTCTGTCGGGCCTCGAAAACCAGCCTTTGGTTAATCGTCGTCGGCACCGGCGCCGCATGTCTGTTGCCGCACCGGTCAAGAGCAAAATATCCATAGCTACTCCGGGTCTTGGGCAAAGCAACGGCGTTCACAGTACCCGACCCGTTAGGGCAAAAGCCAGACGTACCGGCAATCTGCCTGGCACGACGCCCGTGTTTGTTAGGGCGTCTCCAACGGTGGTTTGTCGAATAGCCAGCTGAGTAGACATAAACCATAACGTGAAGGAGAGAGAGGATGTTGAAAATAGAGCAATTTTTCGGCGGTAGCGATTCTTTCGTCGATAGCACGGAGCTAACCAAGGGCTGCATGCATTGGCCCGTACCGCTACTATAGCTTTTGCTGCCAACCAATAGGGACGGATGAAAATAGAAAATGGTACTCCCTCCGTCCACAAAAGAATGAAATCCTGAGTTTGTCCTAAGTCAAATTATCGTAAGTTTGACCAAGTTTATATAAAAATGTAATAACATTTATGATATCAATTATGTATGATATGAAAATACATTTCAACACGAATCTAATGATACTAATTTGGTAGCATAACTTTTAATATATTTTGATATAAACTTGGTCAAAGTTACGAATGTTTGACTTAGGACAAACCTAGGATTTCATTCTTTTGTGGACGGAGGGAGTATTTTATTTTGTCTTCTAGATGGGTCCATGCCTTGGCAGCTCCACGTCGGCCATCGACTTCGACAGCACCATTGCGGGAGCTCTTAGTGTTTAAAAACTGGTTACAAATGAATGTTGATTAGGCTTGAACCCAAACAAGTTATTCCTGTACTTTGAACGAGGGACATCACTAGAGTTTTTCGTATTTATACGTATTATGTGACGAATTACTTTACTTCTGACAAATTGTGTACGTAGCACGTGAGGAATGGTCAATGCCATATATCATTTGCTACTCACTTTTAAAAAGGAGCCAAGGGGTTAGTAATCTTGGAAGATATATTAAAAAGGAACAAATTCATTTTACAACCACAAATTATCAGAGTCGTTCCATTTTCGACTCTAATTACTAAACACAAGGTAACCTAAGTGTCTTAACTATCTAAAAAAAAACACACCCAAGACCAGTTGAAAACAGTTTCAGTAATGGTTTTTCTTTTCCATAGAATTAATAAAATCTTTTTTAACTCTAAAAAGTTCATAAATAACTTGTTTATGTTAGAAAATATGAAATTTGTCATACTGTTTTCTAAAACTACAATCCGTTCAAAAAAATAAGATCATACAATTCTTGAAAAATATCCGTGATTGAAGAATATACCATATATACCTCTACTCCTACTTTTCTCATACTAAATAATGCCCTACCCAATCACCAAAGGAAAACAAATTATAATACACTTTTTTAGTATATTCTGAAAATGCTTGGGGTTGCATTTTTTGACAAAATTTGAACCTAGGAGTATGAAGCTAAATGCAGTGATTTTTATTGTACTAGCTTAACTTAGAGACACGTGGTACATGCACGTGGTGAATCCAAAGTGTTGAAGAAAAAAAGAATTGACCGGGCGGCAATCAAGAGAAATGAGAAAAAAAAAGAAAAAAAAGGGAATTGAAAGAAAGGAGGCCCATTTGATTGACATCTTTTTTTTCATTAAATTCAAGAGAAGAAAACTATCTGGTGGGTATGGGTACAAAACCAGGTGAGAAAATAAAAGACCAAAGAGTCAAAATATTTTTCTTGTACTCCCTCCGTATTTAAATATAAGTTGTGGTTGATTTTTTCCCCAAACTTCGATCATTCGTTTTATTCAAAAAGTTTGTGTAAATGTATAAGAAAACTAGCCATGCTCAAACTATCTACAATGGTCAAACAAATCTAAATGATGTTGGTTTCTTTCTAGGTTCGTAGCTGTTGCCTAAGGCGGAGGCACTGCGCACTGCCGTGCTGTCCCGGTGAGTGCATATTTGCACCTTGTGTTGTGTTGCTCCCAATGTGTGGTTGTTTAAAGAGTCTGGCTAAATTGCAGCTCACATAGTTGTTGTTTTGTGCATTGGTGCTGATCATGCCATTGAACATCTTTAATCAATAAATTGCAGCTCACATAGTTGTCTTGTATGCTCCTGGGCATACAAGAAACACTCCAACAAAATAAATGAGAAATTATAAAATTTTTTGAATAAGACGAAGGTTCGAAGTTTTGAAAAAAAAAGTCAACCGCGACTTATATTTAAATACAGAGGGAGTATTAATTTAGGCCTTTTCTAACCCTTTCCGATTATTTCCAATCTATCGAGTCAGGCCAATATGAGGGGTACAAACATTTTAATTGGGAGAAAAATGGTATTGTGAAAACTCACTTTTTTATACAGTGTATAAATAGAAGAAGTCTGGATAATATTTTTCCATCTAAAAAAGAAGGCAAACGTCAAACCCTGTTGTTGTTCAGATCGGGTCACTCTACAGTCTAGACTCGGATCCACAAACCCGGAAGCCAGGCCCCACGCCGCCAGCTCAGCCAGATCTATGGCGGAACGAGAGGTATCCCCGAAACCCCCGCGGCCCCGCCTCCAAAACCCAAAATCTAAAAACCCTTTCTTTTTTCGCTTTTTTCTTTATGTCTCCGAAACCCCGCCTCCAAAACAAATTCCCCGCGATTCTCCCCATCCACATTCCACGGCGCGCACTGTTCTTGGTGCGTCGGTGGAGGACGAAGGGGGGAGGGGAGTGGGAGCCGCACTGTAAAGCCGTCGGGGGTGGGCAGACCCGCACTCCGCGTCCGTCCCCCGAAAATCTCAAAAACCCAGCCTGAACCTCCCCGGCCGGACTCCGGAGCACCAGATTTCGCGGCAGCTGCGGGAGGCCGGGAGCTGGCATTCCGCGCAGGAGGCCCTGCCGCTGTCCTGCATCCATCTGGTGAGCCGCCTTTGCTTCCCATTTCTTTTAGATGGGTTCCTCTGCTCATCTCCAAGAGCCAAGATCCGGTGCTGCGGCGTTTCGTTTATTTCCCATTGGGTTCTTTCTGGGTTTTGGCTAAATTTTCAGTGCGATTCAGCTCAAAAAAAAAAAAAAAAAAAACTTCAATCCAATGCCTGATTTTTTTGTGGACGTAGCATTACTGTCATTGTTCACGCTTCATTGGTTTCGTTCCCTTCTTGGCAACTACGAGATCTGAAGACGTTTACAGTTTTAGTAAGACTCGGTGGTTTTAGGAAGCAGCGATGTGACAGATGAATGGCACGTGCTTTGCTTTCTTGCAATATTATCCATGGTTACGTCAGCCGTGTAGGGAAATCCCTTGTACTTCCTTCAATCTTCCTAGTAGACTACTAGTAGCGTTCTATTCTTTAGAATTATAGTAGCATCCTATTTCTATGTACTAGTTCCATCGTTATTTCTTATTTGTTAGTGTGAAAATTATTACTAAAAATCTTTTGGATTGCCTAATTTCTCAGGGTAAGCCATGGCTCTGAAGGCGAGCTCCGTCGACAACCGGACCAGAAGCACGGTGTCCCTATGCATAGTGGTTGGCATGTGTTGCTTCTTCTACATCATCGGAGCATGGCAGAAGAGTGGATTCGGCAAGGGGGACAGCATAGCGCTGGAGATCACCAAGCGCACCGACTGCACCGTCCTGCCGAACCTTAGCTTCGATACCCACAATTCTAAAGCTGGCAGCAGCTCCAGCGATCTTGTTTCGCCGGTGAAGAAGTTCAAGCCGTGCCCTGATCAGTACGCAGATTACACCCCTTGCCAAGATCAGAACAGGGCAATGAAGTTCCCTAGGGAGAACATGAATTACAGAGAGCGGCATTGCCCAGCGCAGAAGGAAAAACTGCACTGTTTGATTCCACCTCCAAAAGGTTATGTAGCTCCATTCCCATGGCCGAAGAGTCGGGACTATGTTCCTTTTGCAAATTGCCCATATAAGAGCTTGACAGTTGAGAAAGCCATCCAGAACTGGGTTCAATATGAGGGCAATGTATTCAGATTCCCTGGTGGAGGGACACAATTCCCACAAGGAGCGGATAAGTACATTGATCAGCTCGCATCAGTCATTCCAATTGCCAATGGAACTGTCAGGACTGCACTTGACACTGGTTGTGGGGTAAGAAGTAATGCCAAACTACATATTGCTTGTTGCATAATCTAGGTTACATAGTCTAGTCCATGTCTTAACACACCATAACTATTTCAGGTGGCTAGCTGGGGAGCTTATTTGTTGAAGAGGAATGTCTTGGCAATGTCGTTTGCGCCAAGAGATTCGCATGAGGCACAAGTGCAGTTTGCTCTGGAGAGAGGTGTCCCAGCTGTTATTGGTGTTCTTGGTACAATAAAACTTCCTTATCCATCAAGGGCCTTTGACATGGCTCATTGCTCCAGGTGCTTGATTCCATGGGGAGCAAATGGTGAGCCTAATCATGCATCCTTTTATATTATGCATCAAAGTAAAGATTTCTAGGAATTGCAGCTATCATTTTAACCTCAAAACTGTTTTCATGGTTTTTGCAGATGGAATGTACATGATGGAAGTTGATAGGGTCCTAAGGCCTGGTGGCTACTGGGTGCTGTCTGGTCCTCCAATTAATTGGAAGGTGAACTATAAGGGTTGGCAGCGCACAAAGAAGGATCTTGAGGCAGAGCAGAACAGAATAGAGGAGATCGCTGAGCTTCTATGTTGGGAAAAAGTCTCAGAGAAGGGTGAGATGGCAATATGGAGGAAAAGGGTAAACACTGAGTCTTGTCCTTCTAGGCAAGATGAATCCACTGTGCAGATGTGTGAATCAACAAGCCCAGATGATGTCTGGTACGCTATTCCTCTAATAGTCTTAATCTTGTCAATAAGATCTATCATTTGGACAGATTGCGGTTTGTATATTCTGTTCCTAATCCTTACATACTGCTACTACATCAGGTACAAGAAGATGAAGGCCTGTGTGACACCCCTTCCAGATGTAAAAGATGAAAGTGAAGTAGCTGGAGGAGCAATCAAGCCCTTCCCAGGCAGGCTCAATGCAGTTCCTCCAAGAATTGCTAATGGTTTGATCCCAGGGGTTTCATCTCAGGCCTTTCAGAAAGACAATAAAATGTGGAAGAAGCATGTGAAGGCTTACAGCACCGTGAACAAGTATCTACTTACTGGTAGATACAGAAATATTATGGACATGAATGCAGGTTACGGGGGATTCGCTGCCGCAATAGAGTCCCCAAAATCCTGGGTGATGAATGTTGTGCCGACCATTGCAAAGATGCCCACCCTGGGGGCTGTGTATGAGCGAGGATTGATCGGCATATATCATGACTGGTTTGACACTTTACACTTGAATTTTTGTACTCACAAAAGTATTGTGGTAATGATCAGAACTTACGTTTTGACATGTCCCTATGACAGGTGTGAGGCTTTCTCTACTTATCCAAGGACATATGATCTTATCCATGCTAGTGGTCTTTTCACCTTGTATAAAAACAAGTAAGCTACTACTGTCTTCTGTCGTTCTTCAAAAACTACTTTCTTCTGTAGTGAACTCATTGCTCACATTGCCTGTGCTGATCTATTTTATTTGTTGAAACTACCAACAGGTGCAGTATGGAAGACGTTCTCCTGGAGATGGACCGCATCTTGAGGCCTGAAGGTGCTGTCATAGTGCGGGACGATGTCGACATCTTGACTAAGGTGAACAGCCTTGCTCAGGGCATGAGGTGGAACACGAAGATGGTCGATCATGAGGATGGTCCCCTCGTACGAGAGAAGATCTTATACGCCGTAAAGCAGTATTGGGTTGGTGGAAATCAGACAGCTGTAGCTTAAAGCAAGCACATTTCCAAGCTGCTAACATGACGAATTCTGCAACCCAACCTTGACCAGACGAGCAAGAATTAGCTTGGCTTGTTTGGATACACGGAAAACCGCACAATAGGTATTGACAAGGGGTTGAGGGGGAATCTGAAGTAATTTCCCTCTTGAACACCTCCAATACTTATGGATTGGATTGTTCCAAACAAGCCCTTATGGCAAGGAAATGGTTCCTTGTAGGGTTTTAGCTCTGAAGCAGGCAAGCAGCCAGTATAGCGTGCTTGCTGGTGATAGCTGCAGCATGTTGTAATAGTTTTGTAATTTTTCATCGCTCTTGTGAACTGGATACTCTGTTCAAAAGCTTGCCTATCTACTCTAGCTGAACTGGTGTAGCGTGTTCTTCAGTCGTATGCAGGGTAATTTGAACGGAATTGCTATGCGTTCGGCTCATCCGGCCGACAAGTGTGTACACGCAACGGAAACCGCAGCAGCGAGGAAGAGACGCGGACGGCTGGTTTGTCCGTTAAATTCCAGCATCACTGGTCGTACGAACAAATCTGGCAAAACAGTCTGTGTGAAGCATTTTGTTATGAGAAGCCCAGATGTATGTGCTCCTTCCTGAATGATTCTGAAGAAACAAGGCCTACTTACGGCACTATCGTTGCCACATGCTGACACCGGACAGGACTTCCCACTTCCCAGCCAGAAAGTATTTTTTTTCCTTCGAATTTATGGCCTTGAGCTCTAGTGCTCTATCAGTCTATCATTCATTTAAGAAGAAAATTACAAAACACTGATTATATGAGCCTGAGAGGAACACCAAAAATGTGGAAACGGCGTTACCAATTGGGACCGCACCTAGCTTATCTCTGAGTACTACAGATTATATATCTGAGTATATTACCTAAGCTGCAGCCAGCTTTGTTGAAATTATTCAAGAGGCGGATTTTTCCATGGTGGGATTCATGGTGAAATTCCTTGCAGTAGTAGCATTTTCTGATTTTTTTTAGCTCCTGGGGCAAACCGAGAGCAAGCGAGCATGATCTGGGGTGTCTTTTGGAAGTTTACTATGAGCTCCTCCAACCCCACACGAAATTTTGTTTCTGACAGATTTATTCCAGTTTCCTTTAGCAGTCTGTCACAGGATTCTATTCCAGTTTCCTGTTAGCAGTCTCTCACAGGCTTGATGATTTTCTTGCCGTGCCCTGAGGTGATTAATGAAGAAGAGTTAGTGGAAGTCCGGCTGGCCGGTGGACGTGAGGCATCGGTGCCACATCCTGCTGTTGGGGTTCACGTGCTTTGGCGTTGTGATGACCTCAGTGATGGGAAGGAACACATAGTGCGTGTTGCAAACACCTGACGTGATGCCACTGAACCCAGCAAATGCCCCATGGACCTGAAGAAAATCCATACAGTTCATTTACTGTTCAACTAATTAAAATGGATATGAATCCCATTCTTACATTGAAATGAATTGCACAGAACAAAAAGAAATCAACTTACAGCATTTTGCCCAAGCACAGTGCAGAGAATAGCATCTGATGCATTTGCCCGGCAAGCCCGAACCATATATGTTGGATCAATGTATTTTAGATCAGCTGGAACACCGATGTCTTTGAAATGCTTCTTAATCTGTAAGGTGATACTGATGCCATTGAATAATATGTAAAGGGGAAAAGGAACATCTACCAAAATGCAACAAAGAGCAAGGTTGGAGCAGCATATACTATGTTTTGGTGCTAATGTTTTGGTATGTGTAGAGAAAGCAGAGCTCAATAAACTAGGTACTGGTCATGAATAAGTAACTGATAAGATCTGGAATATGGTTTTCCACTTTGCAAATCTGGGTAAGACCTATACTTGTTGGGTATTCATTCGTGAGGTTATAAAAAAATGAAAATTAGAGAGAATCAGCAGTTCAGCATAAATGAAAATTGGCCGCAAAGAAAGCTCTTGATTCTAGCAGTTACACGTGGCAGAAAGTAAAACCATGACAGGGCTTCACCAAAAACCAGAGCCCCACACCCCAACCAACCGAACTCACTGCCTAAAGCCAGTGGTCATAGGGTTTTTTGCCTATATTTTCATATGTACTCTGCTCTTAAATTTGTCTCCATTGATCATTTGCCTTTTTGTAAAAAAAAATTATGCAAACATGTAAAAATACAAGTCATGCTCAAACTACCTTTAATGGTAAAACAAATCGCAACAAAACAAATGATAACTTATGATTTTTTTTCAATAAGTATACACCCTTATGCTGACCTTTAAGGGCCTGTTTGGTAGGTTTGATTTATTTTACATCTGCAAATGAATTACACCTTTATTTTTCTGTGCACAAGAAAACAGAGGTATTTTTTTCTCCCTCAAAAACTGTTGTTTGGGTGAGGGGAAATGTTAGCTGTGCAGATTAATGAAAACAAAGCTATCGCCTGAAAAGCTCGACCACTAATGGCTGCTGCATCATAGCAAGTATCAAATTGGAGATCGAACTTAGTATCACAGTTCAAATCAGTGCATGAAATTTTAAATCAAAGGATCAAATTCAGAGGAGGGTGTCAGATTGGATCTCAAGAGCAAAGAAACTCAGAGCAGAGCATCTCAAGAATCAAGACTCAAGAGCAAACGAGGCCACCTCTTCTCAGCTGCGTCTCATTGAGGCCTCCTCCTACAGTCACCTAGACTGAGCGCTGCTTTCCTTGTTCCACCACAAGCTGCTGGGACTTGCCATGGTTGAACACACTGAGGCGGCGGATTGAGGGAGGGCAGCTTGGGCAAGGTACACACCGGAGGGGAAGATCAGCGGGAGAGGGTGGGCTGGCGCCGCTGCCACCGATCTGGATGGAGGAGAAGCGAGTCGCGGCTTGCGGAATAAGTTGAGATGGCTCACTGCCGCCACCGTTCTGGATAGAGGAGAAGGAGAAGCGATCCGCTGCTTGCGGAAAGAAGATGAGAGACGAGCCCGATAAACGTTGGAAAAATAATGGGGCCTCCCGATATGATTATTTTTTTCCGGGTGTATTGGGTCAATTCGGCCGTAAAAAAATTAGTATCACTGGACATCCAAACACCATATCTGCGTTTCACTTGGAAAAAAATTTGATTCTGAAAATTACACCGGTTTTGGATCCAATACAGGTCTTCCAAACATGCTCTAAAGATGCTACATAAATCTATCTGCATAATGGGTTTAAGATGAGCATGCCTTCTGTTGCATGTGGACACCCAAAGTCACTAAATGCTACCTACAAAATCTATTTGCATAATGGGTTTAAGATGTGCATACCTTCTGTTGCATGTGGACACCAAAGTCGCTAAGAATCACATTTCCTGAAGCATCAGTTGCATTTGATTTTTGCAGTAAATCCTGTGACAAGAGTCCAAAAATAATAAGGGTTCAATTTTCATATTTAACACATAAAACAATAGCATTCAAAGCAGCCAAGAAGGATAAATCATAAGGCTACTATGCTGTCTTACCTGCCCTGCACCTTCAGCAACGCAAACCACACAAAATCCCTTTGTATTAAGTAAATGCTCAAGATGTCGCAAGACACCATGTTCTCCATCAAGTGTGAAAGATACCTTCATTCACAGTAAGCTTTTGTCAGTAGATGTGAAACAAAGAGATTTTAAGGTCAGCCTCATAGTGCTTACAGACCTCAGGTATTAGGCAGACATCGATCTGCCCACTGGAAAGAGAAGCGTGCATGGCTATGAACCCACTGCTTCTTCCCATTAGTTTTACCAACCCAATTCCATGGTATGCACTACGTGCCTAAACACAGAAGGAAGATATCAGGTAAACCAAGCACAGACCATATGTAGAATTCAACTTTTTAGTAATGCGTTTTAAAATACACTAACAATTGAGAAATAGAAGCCAACCTCTATATAGGCAGAATTGATAGCACGCTGAGCTTCTTCTACAGCTGTATCAAAACCAAATGTCTTATCCATAAAAAGTATATCATTATCAATTGTCTTTGGAACTGCTACAACTGAGATTTTAAGTTTTCTCTTACGACACTGCAAACCAGAAAGAGACATAAATAATGAATGAATAATCACACTCCATGGAACACACAGTGGGTTTGAGCGTAGACTCCTTGAAAACCCTCTTGAATACTAAACAAAGTGGAGCTCAAAATGAAAGATAGTTTTAGTATCAGCAGTCGTGAAAATACACCCACTTCTCATAGGAATGCTTTGGGCAAAAGTGGCCTCAGTGGATGGGAGAAAAGACAGCCATGCTAGTTTACACAACACTCAAAATTTAGCTATAAAAATAGGATTCAAAGCAAATTTTGTTAACTTTGGAATCCAAGAAACTTGCTTACTTTTAACTCAAAAAAGAGCAAAAAAACACCAAGGAGTGGGCAGCAGCTTCGTAGGCAGCAAGATATTTGCATATATTTATGTAGCAATTAGGTAATATATGAATTCAATTACTGGTTATAGCGAAGGGAAACCACATCCAAACATGTCACAAGGTCCTAGAAGTATGGAAGAAGAGAAAATAATAACCTCCTCATGAATAGCATTAGCTCCTGCATGGCTGCCATTTCCACCAATTACAAATAGAATGTCAATTCTTCTGGCCTACAAACATAAGACGATCATGTGAACAATATTGAAGCTGCAACACACAACATGGTGTCTTCCACTCCAGGTTGCTTACCTGTATACTGTCCACAATTTCACTAGTTTTAGCTCCACCACGAGAGACACCTAGGAAACTTCCTCCCGAAAGATTTATGTTTTCCACCACATCACGTGAGAGCTGAAGGTTCTCACCATAATGATTCAACAACATCATGAACATTTTTTAGTGCCTGAGGGATATGGAAAAGCATCCTTACCGGCATTTCTTTTAAGCCTTTCTCAAAAAATCCACGATAACCAAATGGGATTCCAACAATATTCTTCACCCCGTAAGTCTCCAAGGTAAATACTATCTGGAAATATAAGTAAATATAGTCACATAACAGGCAAGCTTCTGGTTATTCTTGGATCCATAATTATCTTCTTAACAATAATGATGTTCATTTGCCATATTATTTGTGGAATATGTAAAACAAAATTTAAATGCAGGGCAAGTATGTTTGAATTTGAAAAGGCATCCTAATTAGATACTACCTCCGTTCACAAATCTATGAGTATGACTCGGTTGACTTTTTTTCACAATTTTAATCTTCCATCTTATTCAAAAAAAAGTTTAAATATATGAACATATCATACTCAAACTATATTTAGTGATAAATCAAATGACAACAAAATAAACAATAACTTATTAAATCTTTTGAATAAAACGACCAATCAAATTTTTGGAAAAAAGTCAACCATGTCATACATTTATGAATGGAGTACAGAACTGTGAGAACTAGAACTTAAAAATTATTGAGTTTTTACTTGAAAGTGAGCAGTTCATGGTTCAAACTCCTCCAGGTTCAGTGCATAAGCATTAACACATAGCATTCGCTAAATAATAGGAGTATCAAGTTTGTTTGCATTTTTTTCTCATTAGGTATGATCAAATGGATTAGAATATCATAACCCATAAGCACATCTTACTCCTAACATGTGCAATACTTTTGTACTCCCTCCGTCCACAAAAAAATGAAATCCTAGCTTTGTCCTGAGTCAAACCATCGTAACTTTGACCAAGCTTATATCAAAATATATTAAAAATTATGCTACCAAATATGTATCATTAGATTCTCGTTGGAATATATTTTCAATTTTTCATATCATACATATTTGATATCATAAATCTTGTTACATTTCTATATAAACTCAGTCAAACTTATGATAGTTTGACTTAGAACAAAACCAGGATTTCATTCTTTCGTGGACGGAGGGAGTAACATTTATAAGTGTAAATGTTCCATAAATGCCTGGGTATTACATCAATAACTTAACACAATGAGGCTGAGTCCAATAGGATTCCCTATATGGGTTCCCTAAACACTGTTTTGCACTGTTTGACATAAATGCTGCACTGTATACAGAGAGAGGGGTAGTTGGAATAATGTTTAGGGAGTAGGGATAGAGAGTCCCATTGGACTCAGCCTGAGAATGCAAATGTTGCAAAATCACTTAAGTAATATTGAAATAATCATACCTGTCTAATGACATCGTTTAAACCAGGACAGAGCCCTCCACAGGTAACAATGGCAGCCTTTACTTCTTCAGGTTCATAATATATCTCTTTACGGGGGCCTGCTCGATGAACCCTATGAAAAGCAACAATCACTTTCTCATCCATTTCCCATTCTTAAAGTTAAACAAAATTCTTAAGTGATAAAAGGAGAGCTGCTAGTAATTCATTACAGGAGAACTTGGAATTACAAAGGGTGAGCAAGATGGAAAAAGACAAACAAATAAGACAATAAAAACTGTACAATTAGCCAGATCAAATACAAATATAGAGATTAATAACTGTTCTCTATCCGTACTACTCATGGTTCGCTAACAGGTGAGCAATTACAAGTTAACTTTAGGTTAGCATAAAAGGGTGAATCAGCACCTGTAGAAGAATGAATAATAACTAACGTGGCACGTGAGATCATACCAGTGTTCCACCCAGTTACAGTCAGGATCAATGCATTCAGCTCCAGCAGAAGTAGGAGAGGCATACTTTATCACCTAAATAAAAACACTATGGTAAGCGATAAATTCACCAGTAAGAAAAAACAAAGCCTCTTCTCGAGACCATGCCTCGTTTTATGTATTCATCTGCAAGTGCTCAACAAGTTACACTTCATGTCATATGTGCTCAGTATTGACCTTCAGAAGGGCTCTATCATCCTTATTTACATAACCGTTCCACATATGAGTTGATGAGGCATCACCATCACCCAGGGGAATTCTGCCATAACAAAAGATGAACTTAAAAATTAAAAAGCCAGCTACAGTTTATCCTTTTTAGGCATTCAAGCCACATTAAGTCAAACGAAGATACAGAAGAAGACACGAATGAACCTGTTTTTCTTCAAAGAGAATGTAGTGGTCCTTGGCTCCAAATCATATATATCAGTAATGTGTGGCAAACTAAAACGCCCGTTCCAGTCTTCCTGGTACTTTTGCTTCCAAGAAGGGTCACTGAAATCCAGGTCTAACTTCCCTGATACAGCTTTCACATGCAGTGCCCCAAATCTTTTTGTGCAATTTTGCCTGCTTAAGTGAGTGAAACCAAATTGACATTGGTCCCTTGTTGGACGCGGCAACTCTTGCTGTTTTGCACAACTTGTACTTGCTTTGAAGGCAACGGCCATCCCAGACAAGGTCATCAAAAGATTATAGTGGACCTGCTGATCTGCAGCAGAAATTCAGTAAGCTGAATACAAGTTCGTGATAATGTCCTATAAGAACAATCAACATTTAATATGATTGATGGACAGTAGTTCCAATTGAATCGCACTGTGTAACTGAAATGATAAAAGAAGCATGTCAAATTCCAGCTAACCAAGACTAAAGAAACTTGGTAGATTTATCATGCACAGCTTGACACTGGCTCAGTTTTCACTTCATCATTGACTAGGTTCAATTGTTCGGTGTGTTCATACTACACATCGAAACCTGCAGCTTAAACAGAAAACACCGGAATGTAGATAGATGAACTGCTAGAGATCTCTGGCTAACTCACTGCAATGACACTATCGACTGGAATGGATCCAGGTCCAGTTCAAGATATCTGAAAACACACCAAACTAGCAAACTCATGGATGCTGAAACGTGGAAACTTATACGGTGCAGAGAAACGCATGCTGAAGCACACGAAATCTGAGTCAAACGAGCATGAGGTATTGAGGTTTACGGTTTGCTTGAATCCACGCAAACGAGTGTGGAACTATAAATGATGGCGTAATAAATTACCATCCAGATCAAACAAGCTTCAATCACGAAACTAGCAAAAACAAGGTCCCGACAGGGTCGTTCAAATACAGCACGACTGCACGCGCATCGCCGGCACACCGGAGTGCCCGCACCACGCGCCTCCATCCGCAGGCACCCGAAACCAAAGGTGCCCGCCCCCATATACATTTCCAGCCGACCGACCGGACACCGGGGCATCCACGCCGGCACGGACGCTCGGACGCGAGCCACACTGGCATTGCGCCCTCCAAGCGTGGGGCTAGAGACGCGCCGGCGGCACCCATCCCCGAGCGGCGCGGGAGGGAGGGATGGATCTCCGCGGAGCAGAAGCTGAGAGAGATGGACGGAACGGGGAGGCAGGTGAGGCGGCGGATCACCTGCGGCCGACTTGGGACGGCGAGAGGGGGGATCCGAGCGCGATCTCTGCCCCCGGCCTCCGCTCTTCCAGGCTTCGTGTTCTCACTTGAGCCGCGCCGTTCGCCGATCGGTTGGAGTAAGCAATTTGACCCCTCGGGCGCGGCGGAGAAGCAGAGGCAGGCCAGTGGAGCGGGGGGTGGCGGGGGTGGAGGGTTCCAGGTGGCGGGGAGGAAGGGGGCATATGGACCGCGTGGGCGCGGTGTATGGGCGACTGGATGCACACGGCCACAAGGGGTTGGTGAACCGTAAAGTCCGTGAGCGACTTGGGGGTGCGCACCTGCTTTAGAAAGGTGGCGATGGGCTATAAAAGGCTAGGGTAAGTTGTGCGTGGCCCATCATGTTGGGCCGTTTGGGCTCGGGGGAATTTGATCATCTCCATCCGATGGAAAGCGCATTGGAGTCCGCTCCCAAAGCTTTGCCGGAGAATTTCTCAAAAAAAAAAAGCTTTGCCGGAGAAAAGTATGGTTTTTTTTCCAGGGCCCGTCAAATTTTGGCTACAATTTAACTATATTTTTTAATCTAAACTATAATTTATTTAAAAATAAAATTTTCATTGCCATCATTTATTTGAACCAAAACAAACTTTAGATAATAAAAATTGTACTTGTTTAGATAAATTTTGATATAAAGTCAAACACGGTCAAGTCGTGGTCTAAATTCGGCCTAGCCATCATAGGTGGCCCTGTTTGCTTCACGGACTCCTAGGCAGAGCAGGCCCAGGCAATGTTCCTGGGTCCAGGCGATGAAAATCAAACGCCTGGGTGTGACTCGTGCACCGGGTAACTTTGGCTGGGAGCAAAGTAAACAAGTCTTATATGCACTGGCATCTCGCCGCATGGAAGGCCATGGAGTAAGTTTTGAGATCTTTACAAAAAGGTCCTAGAAAAATGAACAGAGCCTTAATCACTTCGTCGTCTTTGCCTCTATTTACCTCTACAGTGTGTAGCCCACCAGAGTCATCGTTGTCCCGCCAACTTTTGTGGCTTGAATTCCCTTGCCACCCATCGAACATCCAAGGTGCACTCAGATGGTACCTTGCCTCGTCGTCCCCGCGGTCTAGGCCCATTGTGTATGGGCCTAGACCACGGACCCATCAAGCTTTTTCCCTAAACTGTAAAACCTTGCCGCCACGCCTTGCCTCATTGGGAAAGATGAATAGGGCGTCATCTTGGGGCGCAGAAGTGAGCTTGGGCCGGAAACAAGAACCAACACGCCTTAAGGCGGTGTTTGGTTTCTTCAAGGGACTGGTAACGACAATGTGATTGGATTGTGTTGGTACCTGATACGGAGAGAAAGCGCGACTTTGTTTGGTGCACGACCGGAGACGAAGAAACGTGGCGCAATCGGATGCGGCAAGAGGGGGCGGTATCGCGATTACGAAGGCTGGAGCCGGATCCCGCGCGAGCCGATAACGTCGCGGGCGAACCAAACTAAAAGAAGCGCTATTCGTTGTCGGCGGGGGTCGATAACGGGGTAAAAGGACCAAACCAAACAGCATCTAAGTGGTCACGGGATGCTAGTGGCATATGCGACATATATCATCCGAGTCAGGTGTCCAATGTCATAGGGGCAAACTATTTCACTATTTAGCGCTGCGGCGAACAAGAGCGTTCTAGTGGCCGTGGGACTACTTCTATCCGACTGCTTGCGGCTACATAGACTGTTTTCTAAGATTGGGAAACCGTGTGAGATCAAAGATTCAAACAAATGGTGACAGAACTTTTTTTTAGCAAAGCTTCGAAAATTGATGGCTTCCAAAACCGACCATCCCGTGCGAATTTCAGCTGCACCAATGTGTATTTTGCATAATAAAATAAAACCTAGATACCCACTTAGACATGATTTTTTGAAAAAGATTTTTTTTTCCTTAGTCATGACTCCCACCTCATGCACGCAGGCGGCTTACCTGAGGTCATAACGACCTCATGCGCACTTCACCCTGCAGGCACGACCGACAGCGAGTCAAGAGACCCTGTGCGGTCCCTCGATCGCCCGCTCCGATCCACAACTGGCCCGCAGGCAGGCAGGCAGGCAGCCGCAGGCTCCCTCGTTTTCTCACCACCAGAGAGTCGTCCACGGGGACTTGGTTGGAGACGCGGACTCGTGAGAAACGTGCCTGCGGCGCTGCTCCCTCCACGCACAAGCCTCTGACTCTGGGGTTCCCAACGCGGCACTGCCCCCGACCGCCGAACGGTCGCCATTTCGCCGAGCCAAACCAGCAACGAACGAACCCCTCGACGTCACGGCATCATCATCAGGTAAATTTCTGCACTGACCTGTCTGCTCCGCCCGCCGCACGGCGCGGTGAAAGGAATGGCGGGCCATTTCCTTTCTCCCGGCCCTCCGGTCCGGTGTGTACGGTGTGCAAGCGGCTGCCGGCGACCAGCTGCTCCGGAGACCCTGCCGAGCGGGTCTAGGTCTTGGCTCTTGGCTTTCGCGGTACGTGATCGCGACGGCGGCGTTGGCGTACCACTACCACCCATCGCCAGATTGCCTTGCACTAACCAAGCGACTGGCGGACCTGAGGCTGATAGCTAGGCCAGATATCTGGCTAGCTAATGGCACGATTAGCACCGTGCCCGCCGGGCTCTGAGTCTGAGTTGGCTCGTGCTGCGCCACAGAACGGCAGGCAGTTAACCGGTAGTACTAGCTTTGCTCTCCCATTGCCATCGGATGACATGACACCACACACCAGGATGAGGATGGGCTGATGGCATTGCCGTTGCGTTGCGGCACACACAATCAGACGCTGAGATGGCGAGCAGCAGTGCACGGCTTTTTTGGTGAGGCTGCGATGCTCTGTTTTTTGGTCCAAACATTGCCACGGATGGGGATGGACGACGAGTGGATCCGCCAGTATCGTGCGCCTCCGTTCGCAGGGGTACGGTTGGTTCTGCGTGTCGATCGATTCCCCAGCAGGAGCAGCACCACACCAACGCGCGAGAACTTTATCCAAAAAAAAAAAAAAAACGCGCGGGAAGTACTGCACTGGACATGCTGGACTGCGAAATTTACGGTCTCAATTTACAGGTTTGATTTTATTGACACCAAATTTGAACGGTTCGTATTATTTAAAATATTCGTGAAAATGTAGAAAAGTTCAATTCATAGTTAAAGTATATTATATAATAAACTAAATCACAATAAAAATAAATGATAATTGTGAATTTTTTCTGAATAAAACGAGATGGTCAAATATAGTGTCAAAAAAAAATCAAACGACCTATCAATTAGGACGGAGAGAGTACAAAAATGATTGGTTAGCCATTAGCCGTGGGAATAAGGGACCAATCCGTCTTTGTCGCCCATAACTCGACCTAGTAGCTAGGGAAAAAAACACTAATTTCTGTGCAAAGATATAGCTAATAATTAAGCACTACTCCATCCATTTATAAATGTATATAATGTTTTATAATTTTAAGTATTTATCTTCAAAAAAAGTTATCATTGATTTTTTTGTGGTTTGTTTTATATCCACTAAAGATAGTTTGAATATGAGTTGTGTTTTTTCATGTTTGGATTGTTTTTTATGAGTGGGAAAAGTGAATTGTGGCGTACATTTGTAAAAAAAAAAATTTGTGTGCAGGCATATTGCTGGCAGTAGTTGCATACTATTTTTGTCCACAAATGTATGATACGGTTGGCTTTTTTTTTATACAACTTCGATGATTCGTTTTATTTAAAAAAATTGTTCAAATATGTAAAAGCGCAACTCGTACTCATACTCAAAATATGTATTAGCTTATTTCATAGCACCTTGTGTACGTTTTGTGTCTAAACGTGATGATTACTAGTCGCCTTTTTTAGAACCTTCATCAGCTGCCTACCGTTTGTCACAAATAAAATTTTCAGCATTTCAGCAAAGCAGGGTACATGATGACGCACTTACGCTCACGCATAGCAGTAGTGCCACCACTAGTATACCTGATGACAACAAAGCATTCTTTAATACAATGACGGAGAAGAATTGGACGACGAAGACAAACGTGCGAAAGAGAGAAAGATGTTGCTGGCATGATGCAGTAGATCGTCTCGTCAAAAGAAAAGGGTGGCAGTTGGCACCCATGATGAGCACGAGCGCTCCTCCTGGCTCCTAGACCAAAACACTCCAAGTCCAAGCAACAGGGAGAGCAATCAGTTCAGGTCTTCGATCGTTATTATTCCATTCCATCTGGTGGGGAAACTGCAAGATTTAGTCCAAAAGCAGTCTTGCACGCTTGGATTATATCAGTATCACACACACACACCGCCGAAAATCTCCCATAAGCCAATGCTTAACAACCGGCGTCTCCTTTCGGTTAGTGGTTTACTGGTTTAAAATGATTGTTTCGCTTTTAACCAGAAAGAACTATGGAAGTGACCAACCACATTTACTTTGTTTTTTTTGTGAGATTTTTTGTCCTAGAAACATGTGCGTGAGATATCTGGTCGTTGATGTATTTTCTTTGAACCCGTTTGGATTAAGACTCCATTTACATGCACCCAAAGTATAAACATGTGTGTGGCATGTGTTTGAGATGTTCTAACATAATAATACTACTTTATACACTATAAACGACATGCCTGTTAATCTAGAAACAATTTTTTTCAATATCATAATTTTAAAATACCATGGTATATATTGGCCATAACATAACCAAAGTATTTCACTAAAACCATAGTATTCTCCAACTTGTTTGGTTCCATAGCCATACCACGATTTTACTAGTCTCTTGCTTACTTTAATGAGAAAACTTTGTTACGGAGTGAAGTTTACAATACTCCAAAAATGCTATAGAATTGAAAACAGAGTTTTCTTAAGATCAACCAAACACATTTTTAGCAAAATACCATAGTATCTTCAAATACCACGATATTGCATTGAAACCACAAAATTACATTGCTTCCACAGACCCAATGTATGTCCTACATTTGTCCAATTGAAATCTTGGTTTGGACTATGTTATCTACTTTTTGCTTGGGTTATGTAAACTTTCTTGGTTTCATCTACCAAACTTCATGAATCTAGATTTCAACTTTCTATTTTTTCATATTACCTGCTTTAGTCTGTAATAGTGTTTTTTTTCTACACATGTGATTGCCATGCTAATATTCTAGACCACCTTTTACGGTCTGTTTGGAATAGAGGAAATTTTTTCTGTTCTTACGTTTTTTCTGTGAAATTGAACCATCTCCCGTGCAATTTCTGCGCGATTCTTATGAAATTCCTACATTCCAAAAATGGCAATTTCATTAACAAACTAGGTTTTAGGTCACAGGCACACTCTTAATGAGAGAGATTACTTACAAGTATGGGGAGTTGAATTTAAAAAAATAAAACTAAGGGCCCAACAAACAACCCAAGATAAATCTATATCAAGTTGCATACAGATTTTCTCTAAATTTATCAAGTGTGTTTATTTTTACCACCCAAAAGGCTTGCAATCTAGTTTCAATTGTAGCAACTACACAAGGCATTGATGTCTAGTCTTTGGCGGTTTTTCATTCTGACATACATATAATACCAACTAAGCCAGCCATATATATACTTTCGACAAACATGATATTCACATTGATTACATTGCCATTAATAGTTAGAATTACAATAATGTCTAGATACAACGATATTGCCATGTTCACTGTGATGATTAATGTAGATATGCTATAAGTTTTCAGTCAAAATGTTGATGTGCTCAGCGGCAAAAAAGAAAAGAATATCTTAAAATGATTCATCTAAGATCCCAAAGATAGCAATGGAGTATCTGATAATAAGTCGTCAACCCTCTCCGCCTCAGCCAATCGACGAGTTTATCAATACCACTAGGGATAATCTTACGTGACGCCTAGCCGGTAGATAGATTGTGATGATAAACATCAGTTTACTACTCCTACTTGACTCTTGACGCCGAGGCACGGCTAATGGCACAGCAAGCACTGCTGCTGATCGAGCTTAGACGCGGATATCGATCAGCCGCGAGTCAACGGTACGGTGTGGGATGCAAGAACAAGCCTAGTTGCTTAATTGTGCTTTGCCACTAGCCGTGCGGAATTTAAGTGTGGTGCTTCACTTGCACTCGAGCCCCATGCGATGAGCTTGTCAGGGGCGGAGCTACAGAATAATTTGGGGGGGGGGGGGGTGCAGCGGCACTTTAAAAAATTTTAAAATGAATATCTTCATAAAAATGTTGAAAACCTCAACGTTAACGATAACAGATTCTAAAATAATAGAGCATCAAATATATCAACAATCAAGCAGTAGTATAGCGTACAAAAATGTAGACATTGATATCATCATGCTCTAGTGCTTTTCTTTTTTAAAAAATCTTTCCATGTTCAACCTATGATTTGCAATAATATTAATTCATGTTTTAGCTGTTACGGTCACAAATTGCTTGAGAAGCAGGTCGCTAGGCCCCTTCAAAAGGGGTTCGATTCGCTGGTTGTTTTGGTCGTCCGGTGCATGTGGAAGGAACACAATAATATGATCTTCACAAGGGAGGCTCTTCAGTCTGTGGCCATGGCAGAGTTGGTGATAGATGAGGCAGGTCTTTGGGGTCGCGCGGGCTAAGATCACCTTGCTATTGGCTGAAAAGTCGTCTTAGTTTTTCCTTCTTGTTTGTCATGTTGTTCGTGTTCGGTCCTTTCTTTCTTTGTGGCTGCCTTGATGGTTGGCCGGGTCTCAACCTTGTAATGTGGTTTGAACTATCTCCTTAAAAAATCTCGTGAAGGTTAGCATATGGGGTAGTATTTGATGGCAAGTCAACCCTCGCTCTCCGCCTCAGCCAATCCACGAGTCATCACTACGCTAGTAGGATAATCTTACAGACGCCTAGGTAGCTAGCTAGCCGACAGATAGATTCTGTCATTCTGATGACAAACATCAGTTGTGCCAGCCTCCCACAAGTCAACGGTGCTAGCTGCATGAACAAAAGACCCAGTTGCTAGCTTAATTGTGCTTTACATAAAAACTTAACAACGGGATGACACCCTGTGTGCAACGACAGTCGTACAGTACAGATCCGCGGCTGCGGCTATGAAATTTAAGTGTGGGTGCTTCACTTGCACTCGAGCCCCCATGTGCTGTGCTGTGCTGGCGCCGGTAGCGCACAGCTAGTCAGCTACCGTACCGTAAGTGCCCTCTCCGTTACAAACCGCCTGCTGCGTGACGTGAGGCGACTGAGATTTTCCTAATCATTTTGCAAGTACTAGGTGCTTTTCATAATCGATCGTTCTTTTCCACAAAACTTATTAGGCTCAATTCGAACAAGAATCTCATACGGAGTAGCTTGTAGTACGTGGCAGTGGCAGGACATGAGGAGTACTCCTACTCTACAGCGCTCGGCAGGCAAAGGCATCCGCGCATCGCTCGCTCGCAGACGTTGCCGGCGCGCGTCGCCCCGATTCCGCTTGCTGGCTCGGCATCGGCAGGCGGGAGATGGGTCTCAGTTAGGCTCAGTCAACCCTGGAGCTGGAGCAGAGGGGCTCCGTTACTACTCCGTGGTGATGGCCGACGCGTCCGTTTGCTCGCAGCTTACGTTGGCAAGTGCAGCCCCATCCGTTGGTGCGGTGGCTCTGTCTGTCCCCGTTCATTCACTCCAGCCTCCACTCGCCTTCGCCTTCACTCCCCATTCATAGCTAGGATATCTAAGTCAGGAATCAGGATACAGGCAGGCAGGTCAAGAAGAGCGCCATAGGCGACTCATCGTCCATTCCATCTATATATACATACACACGCGCGCCTACTCCTTGCGGGCGTGTGTGGGGGTGTGGTGGTTAGAGCATTTCTTTGCTTCCATCGCGAGGTGTGGTTGGTGCCACTGCCACGGTTGTTCCTCCTATTGCTCGCTCCAGCAGTTCCGGCCGGCTTGGAGCAGACTAGCGGAGCAGAGGCGATGGCGGGCGGCGGTGTGGCGGCGCTGGGCGTGAAGACGGAGCGCGCGGCGCAGTACAAGGGCCGCATGACGCTCGCCGTCGCCATGACCTGCCTCGTCGCCGCCGTCGGCGGCGCCATCTTCGGCTACGACATCGGCATCTCCGGTGCGCGCGCGTCCCCCTCCCTCCCCTTCCTCTGCGTCCTCCGCGCTGCGCTCCCTCAGTCTCCCCGTCCTCCCGTGGCCATCACGCCGGCGCGTCGCGGCCCTCCCGCGCTCGGGGTTTGGCCGCTCGCCCCGTTGGAGTCTTGCAGGCGTCCAAGTCCAGCGAGGTGGCCGTCGCGTTCCCGCAACAGCTTGGCGCGCGGACATCGCCCCCGCCGCGTCAGGACACCACACATGGAATCGGGCCTTTCCGAAAGCTGGATATCGTGGTATCTCCAGAGAGCCCAGACGACACGCCTTTTCCCCCGCCGTAGCCCGCAGTGGTAGGACGACGATTGGTCGCGTTTTGGTAGGTTCGGCTTTGGAGCGAGCAACAAAGCCGCCTTCTGCGATTTCGAGGTTGCGAGTGCTCAATCACAGGGGAAGCAGCGGCTGACACGCGGACGCCGCAAAGCTTTGCGGTCAGAGTTGGCGCCCCCGCCCCGCGTGTTGCTGATCTGCTTCCCGCCGCCGCAGCAGCATCTCCGTCCTAGCCATTCAGAGATGAGCTCATGCTCTGTCTGTACCTTCGCGTTCGACTCCTGACGTCAAAGAGTGATCTTTCGCTCGTGCTTCCTGAACGAATTTCGGTACCAAATCTTCGGAGCATGCGCTCAGACTACTATACTCATCAGAACCGATGACCAGACGTCGAGATCGACCAGCGGCCCCACATGTCAGTCGTCCGTAGACAAACATAAAGTCCTGCAAGTGATAGCACCGCAGATTTTGCACGGCAGGGGCGAGAAAAAAGGGTCCCTCCTCCCGCAACACGATGTGCAAATATTTGATTTGTCAATTTCTTCTTTTTCTCTACCAGTGGATGGGGAGTACTAGTACATTGACCGGACATTGACCGGAGCTGTCGCTACTCATGCGCGGACTGGAAAACCCTGCAAAAATCCTATTTTTAGAAAGCATTTTTGAGAGGAAAAAAACTGTGTCCACAAGTCAAGCTATCGTCCTCACATGGGGAACCCGTTGACTCGGTGAAACTACTACTGTATAATATAGCAACTACAGTTTTACATTATCTTTCCTGTAACTGTTGATGGCTTTCTTTAACAAACCCCAAGTCCTCATTACAGCCACTTGTTGCTCTAATTATGGAAATAAAATAATATGTGTCGCCCTATGCATATGCAATATACAACAAGTGGCGGTGCTCATATGCTATAAAGAATATAATTAGCATGTAGTAGCAGTTAAGTTGATCGGGTGAACACTATGACTATGTTAGTCCAGCTAAAAGATGCTCGAGACGTACGATGTAGTAACTTTATGCATGAGCCATGTATATGGTATTGCAATGCATTTTTATATGTCGTTTGATTTTTTTGATACCAAATTTAACCGGCTTGTCTTATTAAATTTTTTTTCACAATTACCATTTATTTTCATTGTGATTTAGTTTAACATATCATATATTTTAACTATAGATTGTATTTTTCTATACTGCAAATATTTTGAATAAGACGAGCCGACACATAAATTTGGGACGGAGGGAGTAGTAGCAGTTGAGTGGTGAACACTATGTTAGTCCACCTAATCTCCTAGGAATGAAAGTTAGAACATCAGGCTGAAAGATGCTCAAGAAGTACGTCGTTGTAGTAACTTTATGAGCCATGTATATGTTATTGCAATGCATTTTTGTGAAAATGGGCCTTTTGATTTGCAGGATTCTCTAAATGCAAGAATAGCAAAAAATATACTACCTCAGATTTTTTTTATGACGTTGAACAAGTCAAAATTGACCATGACTAACAAATAAAAACGGAAGGAGTATTTGGTTGGAATTACTCTCCCCGTCCCCAATTGTAAAGGGTTCTAGTTTTATAAGACTTTAAAAAACAATATCATGAGCACACTATTAGTATAGACTATAAAAGTATTAGAAATTTGCATTGATGGTAACTTCAATACGCTGTAACCTCTTTATATTGATTGAATCATCAATCAATAATGTGATGTTTGGATATAGAGATATGAGAGGTGGGATAAATGATATGCCATATTTGGATGGAATTCCTATTTGGATATAGGGATAAGAAAATATATGTGTGAGTGTTTATAGAGTGGGATAGTGGTATCCCTATCTCAATCCCGATGCCATCCAGAGGAATTGTAAGGGGGGAAACTTCCTGTATCATAAAAAAATATACATAGTCCATCAAATATATATTCGTTTGGAATAAAATTAGAGTCCTACAGTTTTCTCTTCCTCTCCAAATCTTTTATGTCTAAATTGAAGCCTCCCACTGTAAGATTTTCCTACCTTCTCATGAAGCCACATCATCATAAGGCCCACTAGCCACTAAAAATCTTATTAATGTCTTTCATTGATCTTTTGTGATGCGCTTAGGAGAAGGCACAAAATATATACACATATTTTAAATTATTCCATGATTTTAATATTTTATTTACCAATTCTCACTATGGATCATATTTCTATTCAACGCTAAAATTTCACGCAGCAAAGTGTGTGATTTCATCTAGTACTGCTTAACTGATCCAACAAAAAGATTAAGCAGCTTTCACATGCCCATTCGGGGGTGGGGGGTGGGGGGGGGGGAGGGTGAAGAAGTTCTAATCATAGCAGTATGAGATTTCTTACGTGACCTGATAGCACAAATTTAGCAGTGTGTGGACTGCGAAGTTTTCCTTTTTCTGCGAGGGTGAACTTCGAAGTTGTGCCAATCTAACTGACGAACTGCTGCAGGAGGAGTGACCTCGATGGACCCATTTCTGAAGAAGTTCTTCCCCGTGGTGTTCCGGAGGAAGAACTCCGGCAGCCAGAACAACTACTGCAAGTACGACAACCAAGGACTAGCGGCGTTCACCTCCTCGCTCTACCTCGCCGGCCTCGTCGCCTCCCTCGCCGCGTCGCCCGTCACGAGGAACTACGGCCGCAAAGCCAGCATTGTGTGCGGCGGCGTCAGCTTCCTCATCGGCGCGACCCTCAATGCGGCCGCGGCGAACCTGGCCATGCTCATCCTCGGCCGCATCATGCTCGGCGTCGGCATCGGTTTCGGCAACCAGGTGCGAATCTAACCTTTCTTGATCTTTTGGTGAGACTACTGCAATTTGTTGCGTTCAAGAGCTCTGAATTAATTACATCAGTGCTGGTGCAGGCCGTGCCGCTGTACCTGTCGGAGATGGCGCCGGCGCACCTCCGCGGCGGGCTGAACATGATGTTCCAGCTGGCGACGACGCTGGGCATCTTCACGGCGAACCTGATCAACTACGGCACGCAGAACGTCACCCCGTGGGGGTGGCGCCTGTCGCTGGGGCTGGCGGCGGCGCCGGCGCTGCTGATGACCCTGGGCGGGCTGTTCCTGCCGGAGACCCCCAACAGCCTGATCGAGCGCGGGCGCGTGGAGGAGGGGCGGCGCGTGCTGGAGCGCATCCGCGGCACGGCGGACGTGGACGCGGAGTTCACGGACATGGTGGAGGCGAGCGAGCTGGCCAACACCATCGAGCACCCGTTCCGGAACATCCTGGAGCGGCGCAATCGGCCGCAGCTGGTGATGGCCGTGTGCATGCCGGCGTTCCAGATCCTGACGGGCATCAACTCCATCCTCTTCTACGCGCCGGTGCTGTTCCAGAGCATGGGCTTCGGCGGCAACGCGTCGCTCTACTCCTCCGTGCTCACGGGCGCCGTGCTCTTCTCCTCCACGCTCATCTCCATCGGCACCGTCGACCGCCTCGGCCGCCGGAAACTCCTCATCAGCGGCGGCATCCAGATGGTCGTCTGCCAGGTGAGTGAGAGTCACAATGGCATTGGCATGCATGGCCTCATGAGTGGTCTCTGATCAAGTTCTTGATTGCATCATATAATGGCCAGGTGATCGTGGCGGTGATCCTGGGCGTCAAGTTCGGGACGGACAAGCAGCTGTCGCGGAGCTACTCCATCGCGGTGGTGGTGGTGATCTGCCTGTTCGTGCTCGCGTTCGGGTGGTCGTGGGGTCCCCTGGGGTGGACGGTGCCGAGCGAGATCTTCCCGCTGGAGACGCGGTCGGCGGGGCAGAGCATCACGGTGGCCGTGAACCTGCTCTTCACCTTCGCCATCGCGCAGGCGTTCCTGTCGCTGCTGTGCGCCTTCAAGTTCGGCATCTTCCTCTTCTTCGCGGGGTGGATCACCGTCATGACCATCTTCGTCTACGTCTTCCTGCCTGAGACCAAGGGCGTGCCCATCGAGGAGATGGTGCTGCTCTGGCGCAAGCACTGGTTCTGGAAGAAGGTCATGCCGGACATGCCGCTCGAGGACGGCTGGGGCGCAGCCACAGATGAGGGGCGCAAGTGAAGCATATATGCGTTGCGTTAGTTCATCGACCTGGCTCTAACTATAAGATGATGAGGCACATCGGTGACATATGTAGTCTGATGCTTATTGTAATTTGTATGCAGCCATGCAGGTTGTGTGAGATGTGAACGTGATGTGCGATTGTATCATGTATGTATGGTGTGCATGCTTGGTGTTAGCTGTGACAGAGTGACAGAGGCAAGATTGCACAGCAACATTATTTATTAGGCCGTTTGAAACAAAGGTAAAATATTGGTCCAAGACATCTTTTTTTTTTCTCCTTTTCGTCAGTGCTTATTCATCCATTCATAGTTCAAAACAGAGCAGAGTTTCAAACAATTACACATGTGGCATCTGCGCTCCAGGACGATCCTAGATAGGAGTATGTTAAATCTGCAAAGCAAAAGCTACAGATGGATCTCACATAAACAACAATGATCATGCTCCATTTTTACCACAAAAACAAGCTGCGAGCCTACAGACGACCTAGTACAACAACAGTCTCCCCTCCATCGAGGCCTTCGGAATCCATCCTCCGGGGGAAGGCTTGGCTTGCAGTGCAGGACCTCATGCCGCCGCAGCCGCGGGCGCCAGCGCGCGGCCGTCGTGACCCCTGCCGCGGGGCTTCAGGAAGTGCACCGGGATGGGCAGCGCGCGCGGCTCGGGCGCGACCACGGCGAACGACGGCCCCGAGTACCCAGACGCCGGAGGCGCCAGCTGCTTCGCGGCCGTGGCTGCCGCCGCCGCCTCCTTCGCCAGTGTGACGACGGTCTGGCGTGCTGCCGCCGGCGCGGCCTCTGTCTTTTCCGCATCGGCCTTCTTCTCCTCGTCCGTGTCGGGACGACCACGCTGGCCCACGCGCCCTGCGGCGCTCAGCTCCGCGGCCGGGGCCGCCGCCACCATCAGCGCCGCCGGGACCCGGTCCCCGCGCTTCAGGATCACGACGTCCTCCATGGCGCGCTTGTGCGGCAGCGAGCCAGCCTCGGCTGGCAGGGAAGGCCGGCGGCGGCCGCGCTGTCCACGCTCCGGTCGCGACTGCACGGCCGCAGAAGCCTGGGCGGCCGTGGCCGGAGCCTGACGTCCGCGCTGCTGCTGCGTTGGCTGACGAGGACCCGGCGCGGCGCGCACCCCGCGGCGCGCCGTGGAGAAGGCCTGGCCGGCGAGGCAGTCCGTGGGGCGGAGGCACAGCGTTGCCATCGCCGAGCCGATCGACTTGGGTTCTGAGGTGACCGCCGGCCGGAGCGCGAGGGAACGGACGATCAGCTTCGTGTCGCAAAATGTGTCACCAGCGCGCGCTCGAGGAGCAGACGACATCGTGGATCGTGGTGAGGTGGGCGCGACGTGTGGATATACATATACCCGTGGGCCGTGAGGCTTGGAATCGTGTCCGAACTCCGACTCCGAGCCCAGGTGGGAGCCCAACGCGTGGTTCTGTCATGGACCGGGCGGTAAAATTGGAAAGATAAAAACGGGTGTTTTTTTTACAAGGAACATCAGCTTTATTAATTTATTAGGGGGTGGTTAGATCTCCGGCCTAAACTTTAGCCTCCGTCACATCGGATATTTGGACGCTAAAGTGCATGTCCCATGCAGAGTTTGAGTAAAAGTCTGGAAAGCCGTTGATTGTCTTGCTTTTTTAGTCTGGTTGCGAGCAATTGTGTTGTGTAACCTGCCTATCTCGCTGAATAAGCATCTAGGGAAGATGTCACTTGAGATAACTGAAGCCATCAGTGACCTGACCTGGTTGCATCTGGATTTTCAACCTGAAGTTCTTCCCTGTATTATTCCTTTTAGAAACAATCCGAGTCTTGCCGGTGTTGTTCACGTGTGTACATGTTGCTGCATGAATGAGGGTGAGTAAGCCAAAATTTTACCGACTGTATTTGATTTTATACTAAAATTTATTCAAATAATACATATTTTCAATCACAGTATGTTTTTATCTAAATAAACCATGTAAATAAAAAATTCCATTGTTTAAACAAATTTTGGTATGATAAAATCAAACGTGGTTAAATTATAGTCAAAATTTGATATGGCCATCATTGGCCTGAACACTGGTTGGCAGACGGCTCCACTTTAGATAGAATCTCTCTCGTGAATCGTGTATTCAAAGAGAATCCAAAAAACCAGTCAAAACACTGTCCATAAAGCTCCCGACGATAGAGAATACAGGAGCAGAGCTCCACTCCACACGCTACAAGAAAATTGAATACTTTCGGCGACTCTGAGTAGCCACCGAAATTAATACTACTATTTTTAACTGCTAAGAGCAACTGCCGAAAATAAAGCATCCTGACCGTCGAAAATAACTGATTATCGGTGGCCGCCGAAAATAAGGGCAAATAGAGCTTCCCCTGCCTACCTTCCTCCCCAGCCCGGCCCCGACCCCATCTAACACAACGCGAGCACACACACCGCTGCTCGCCGCCCGACCCCGCCCGCCGCCGCCGCCCCCGCCCGCCGCGCCCGACACCGACCCCGCCCGCCGCAGCCGCCCCCGCCCACCGCCCGCCGCTGCCGCGCCCGCCCACCGCCCGCCGCCTGCCGCGCCGCCGCCCGTGCGCCGCCGCCGCGTCCTGCCGCGCCGCCCCCGACCGCCGCCCTTGGCCGCCGCCCGGCGCCCTCCCCGCCCGGCGCCAGTCCGCCGCCGCCCTCAGCCCGACGCCGCCCTCCGCCCGACTCCACAGCTCCACGCCCGACGCCCCCGACGCCTCCACCGCCCGCCGGCCTTCCAATCAACCCGAAGTCGCATCGGTTCCTTCCTCTTTTCTGGTAAGCAACCCAGGCTCGCACGGAAGGAATCTTCTAGGGTTTTGTTACATGATTGGAACCATTGTTTGCTGTGAAATCCGAAACCCTTTCCTTCTCGCTGTTTCAGTAGGTTGCGGATGATCCGTGTCCGGCGCGGTGCATCCCCCACTAACCCGGCCTAACCACTCGTAGTTCGACTAGATTCTTGTTCAGAGCCCAACATTAATCCCCCGCGGTTTCAAAAAAGAATCAGGGGCTCCGTAAGGCCTTGGAGACATTCCCTTCTCCGCTGCGTTTGCTGCATCATTTTTCGATGGTAAATTTCTAATTCATAATATTTACTTGAACAATTTCCAGCTCATATTTGCTCGGGGAAAAAACCACAATTCATATGTCAATGCCTGCCTCTGCATCTTTATTCACCCACTCTTGCGATATTTTATCCAATTGAGCTTCAATGCTTTATTAGTGCAGCTGTCATTTTGTTATTATTTGTTATTCAGAGCAACTTGTTTTGTCGTCACTAACTCACTACTGTTACTAGTAGTCTGCGGCTCCATAATTTCACTGCCAACATCCTCCTTTCCCCATATGCACTCACATAACCTTTTTTCTAGTTTCTTTATCCCATGGTTATGATTGAAGAAATTCCTTCAAAATTAATTTGATTCATGAAAGGACCATTCTTTTTTTTTAAAAAAAAAATCTTCACAAAACTTTCGCGCATTCTGAGCAAAAACGTTTGTGCTAGTACTGATACCGTTGATAAATGGCATTGACCATGTCTCATGTTGAATTGGTGATATATAACATAGTGGTGGTGTGGCAAAATTGCAGTAGTTATTTTATAGGTTTTTATGACTTAGCACCATGCATGTTATAGTTTTATACAAGATGCCTGGTCACAAGGAGTGTATGCTTTTCAGAGGATTAGTTCTGAACCATTTGCTACTGAATGTGCAATTATTCTAATGTGTCGATGAGGTATCATTACTGTGACATAGTCCGATTCTCTTTCTAGCCTAAGAAACAATTTCAATAATGAATTGTGTCTTTGGATAAAGTTTCATCAGAAGAACACTTGTTCTTTTTACCACTGAATTTTACTATTGACGGCGCACTTTTATTTTTACATTAATATATAACTGACCAGTAACAACTTGTCAGGGCCACTTTATGTTTAGTGGTTATGGAGGCTCTCATGAAGCATAAGTCCATTGCCGTTCCAATCAACACTTCAGAGGAGGAAGTGCAGTTAGAAGATGAAAATGTAAAAGATGGCCAAACTCTCTTGCATCCATATTTCTCATCGCCCTTTTGAATTCACTGCAACATTCTCGACTTTATTTTTTTTCTCTCTGCAGATTTAATTTATGTGCCTGTATTCTGATGTTTCCAATTGCTGTCCTTGTAGAATGTATTAGTCAAGCGCAGGAGGACTGAATTTTCAGGGTCCATTGTCCTACCACAACAGGTAGTTGAAGTCCCTGACATGGAGAACAAAGTCCCTGATGGTCTTCCAGCTCAAGTTTCTAATGGCAAGGATTCCATGGTTGTCACTGAGTGTGCAGTGCAGAGCTCTACTGAAGTGAATGGTTGCAGTAATGGACATGTTCGTGGTTTCCCTGTTACAGGTGATTAGGTTACATACTAAATGGTGATTGATACGATTAGGCTTTATGTGTGTTAGTTTCTTCTGCTTTTGGAAGTTGATCAGGATCTATGGCCTGAACTATATTTATCAGTGTTCTTGCTTCTTTCTTGATTAGATACCTAAAGGTATACTTCTTTTTCCCTGTAAGGCGTAAGCTATTGTTTTGCTGAACTTCAGTGGTTATACAGGTTCAGCAAGCTCGAGACTGCCAAAAATATGCAGTGCCATTGGCTGGAAAGAACCACTATATGACTTTGAAGAACGTGGACCTCCTCATAACAAATTGTAAGTTTTCCTATTAACTGATGAATTAATAATTTAATGCTCATGCACTTCCAGTATGTATAATATTGCTGGCCTTTATGTTAGCAAAAACCACTATAACATCGGCCTAATTCCTGTGGTGCACTGTTTTTCTTTTAAGATGAATATGGTATACAATATCTTTTGATGGTACATTTTTATGTTGAGAGATATAATGGCAATGCTGGAATGTGATAGCTGCAAATGTAATGAAAAGTACCGTAGCTTCAAATAAATTCACATATACGAGTAGTCCAGAAATTGGAATGTAGCTGAAGTTCCATAATTAGCTGCAAGTTTGTATCTTTTATAACAGTATAAATAGAGTGGCATGTGAACACTACAAAGCTCTATCCAATCTAGAGGCTGGAAGAACAAACAAAACAAAGGTGAAAAGAAAGCAGCATTATTTCAAAGAATAAATCAACCAAGTTACCGTTAGCACAGTATGAGGATTGAGGAATAGGAATATGATTAGATGAAAAAAATTCAAAAGATTTGGTCAAACTTCTCGGAAATTTCTGTGCCAATGTTCAGTATTCTAATCAATGATCATGATGCCTACCTGTGAGACCGTTCGATCCCCGCCTGCACTCCGGCTCGGTGCGGCTGCCGTCAGCAGGTTGACGGACGCCCGGCCTGCTGACGGCGCGGAAGCCGGACGGAGCCACAGCCGGACAAGGAAAAGAACGGAGCCTGTAATCCCTTAAGTAGCAGTAGCACACATGACCCTGAAGTGACTCAAACGCAGCCATCACCTGTCATTTGTATGATTCTTTGTGGGATATTGACGACTGTCCATGATAAGTTGTTTATTAGACTCAATTGTTATGATTGTAAATGGGCATGACTGATGTCGCGTGAACTCGGCAGATTCAGATGCAAGGTGACTGTCCGCATGGAGGGGCTCTCCGACACTATTGTGGAGTGCTTCGGCAACCCCAAGCCTCAGAAGAAAGCCGCAAAAGAGCATGCTGCTCAAGGGGCATTGTGGTGCCTTGAGCGCTTTGGACATGTCAAGTACTAGTTAGTCTCCAGATGTGTCGTCCCAAGCAGCGTTAGCCGTCAGCCCTTCTGTTGTGCTCTGACCACCCCCCTTGCTTCCTTTGACATTATGTACATTTCTCTTTTAACCAAGATAGTAAGACCACGTGCACTGTACGCAAAGAGGGAGGTAGTTAGAATAGTGGATACACAATGCATTTATACATCCTAGCGCGCATAGTCGGCGCATAGATGTGCCTGAACTTATTGCTATGCGATGATGGGCTGGTGGCAAACCGCAGCAGCATCCTTTTGTGGATCCCTCTTGATGAATCCTTATTAATAGTCGGTGACGTTGTTAGCTATCCAATTATCCTTACCGGACGGTCTCCTTGAGTTGAGGGTTAGGCATGGCATCCTCCGTAGCACTGTACTGCGTCCGGCGGATCCGATCGTGGTACTGACACATGCGAGCAATCTTCAGAGTTTTCAGATCAACAACACAGCAGCTCATGTCGCGGTCGCAGTAACCAGCTCTCCATCGGTTTGGGGCCCCGGCAATGGGCACACGCACCGCGCGGCGCACGAGCACGACGGCTGCCGCCTGGCGCGCCACCACCTGGGGCCAGGCACCGGCGATCTGGTCGCGCACCGGCACACCTCGCCGCGGGGCCACTCGAGTCGGTTCGCCCGCCCCGGCCGGTCCCTGTCGGCGACCATGGGGAGCGAGCAATGGCACCGTGGTGCTGCTGGCTGTCTGTCGCGCGCGGCCTCGATCGGCGCTGGAGGTCGGCCGGCCGGTCACAGTCGCGAAGCTGGCGCGCTGTACTTGGCCACCACTTGCCTGCCGCCCGTGCTGGAACGAGTCGGGTGGCCCGTGCCCGTGCGTGCGCTGCACTGCATGGCATTCATTCCATTCCATCCAGGATTCCGGCAGTTTTAATTCAGATGGAATGGAACAGTGGGATCATAAATTAAGCAGGTGGTGCGTGGTCTGCGGCGGCGGCGGTGGACGACCGGACGGAGGAGCGGCCGGGAGCCGACGCCGACCTGCTGCGGCAGCGAGCGAGCCCTGGAACGGCGACCGTGCCCGGTCGAGTCCGCGAGAGAGAGATGGAGACGCTGACACGGTCCAAGTCGCCGCCCGGGCGGACAATCCAGCCGGAACGCCCTGGAACCACGGGCTGCACGCGATCATCGACCACGGACAAATCGACGGGAAGTAAACTACTGCTAGCGGCAAATAGCCCGACGGCGATGGTCATTGCATTGGTCATATACCTCCCCGCTCGGCAGCTCCAGCCCAAGCCAAGGCAAGGAAACCGCTGCATGGACATGGTGGACTGGTGGTGGGTGGGTCGGTCGACCGCCGGCGGCCCCCGGGGGGGTGGGGTGGGTTGACCTTTCCTTTGGCACCTCGGCTCCCGGTCTTTACCTTCCCAGTCCGACGAGACGACGACGATCCGGTCCGGTCCTCGCCGGAGAAGAATCCGCGCTGAAAACAGCGTGGCCTTTGAGCAGCTCCTCACGTGCTCTTTTAATTTGTCTCTGCTACAGCTTATTTAGTCAGCTATACATACTCGGCGCGAAACCTGTGGCGAACGGCCAAGTAGTGTGTGTTTCGTGCTCGTTTCCGGCGCCTTATTACCTTGCCTTCCGCCATGTATCCACGTGGAGCACATCAATGCAATGTATCATGTCTAGCACGAACAAATCGAGGCTCCGGTTATGTCTGAACACCTTTTACCGTACTACGTACGTTGCGCATATAATTAGGCATCAGCTCATGATTGAGCCTGCCATGCGAGTAAAAAAAAGGAGGGGGGTTTGATTCTTTGAATTGATATATGCACGCGGCCGGAGGGAAGCGCAGAGCAGAGGGTTGGTGCGCCGTGCTCGCGGCTTTCGGATACATTAGTCCGAGACTACCAGCAGTCATCTAGTGGTTCAGCCGGCAGGGCTTGGTCAGACATAGTCCAACGCCCAAAAGTTTCACCGATCAAGATGTGCCATTTTCTATGTAACGAGAAAAAAAACTAGGCTAATGATCCACTCAAATCAAGATAATTGGCAAGTGGTCCACGCAATGCATGGTGGCGTCGGCAGTGTATTGGCCATTGGGCATTTTATGCTTTCATGGAAAACTCTACCCACCTTTTTTTTAGATGTTATCATGTCATTTGATACATAAGTTTGTTTGGTTTTTTGGTATTGACTTTTATCGATGGTATTACCCTTTCTGCTATTGTCCCCCAAAAAAATATTTTTTTTTCATCGTAACATTTGCTCACATCTAGAAAGTGACAGTTATTATACGACAATTCTACAGATAACATATGCTTAGCAGCTTGCATTTAAATAAGGCCTAACTTGGGAAAAGAAGTAAGAAAACAAAGGACCTTTATATGATTTATTAAAACCCGGAAAAAGTCTAGTTTCTTGACCACTCAACCCTTTTATCCGCCTATTCTAACTCCCAACTCTAAAACCATCTAGATTTGGCACACATTTAGATAGGATTTTTTAGTTATCTGTTTTAATCCTGAACTCTAAATGCTCTAAACTTGGCACTAAAAAATATGGGACACAATCTTGAAGATGTCCATGAGGAATCTTGCAAACATAACTGGATTAGTATCGAAGATCGAAAAGCAAACGTTCAATATTCACATTTGATGTGCCAACCTTAGACAATATTAGTATGATGCGTTAAAGTTAGACAAACCGAAAAGCAAATGTTTTGTTTGTTTTCCTATGCTCCATCTGAACGGTCATCCTAATGTTTTTTTTCATTCCAATGTGATTTTAGTTACTATATCTGTCTATTTGTTAGAACCCTTAGTTCAAGGTCCTTTTTATAGTAGCACACTGTAGGAGTATGTTTTTTGTAAAACGCTTTGGTTTTAGAAAGTCGGCATGTGTGTTTGGTGCAACAACACAATTGTCTTTTAGAGAAACTCCATTTGAGACCGTATTTTTTCTGCTCCATAAGGCCACAGTTTTCCGTCTATTAGAATCAAAGATATGTAACAGGTTCAGATCTAGACCCAGCGCAGCAGCTGACTGAATAGTTTGCACCCCAGAAACAACCGAATAAACAAGCGATACCGTTGCCATCAACGGTTGAGAAAAAACCCGGCGCATTCACATCCTTTGTTAATTAACTAACTCCACGAAATTATTTAACTCCACGAATCCAGCACGAAACCGACGAGGCGGTGTTGGTGAACGATGCGTTTGACATCATCCACGCCCGCTCCAGTAATCTGAACACGCCCATTTTTTTTTTTTTGGTGCCCCTTGGCGTGTCATCAAAACCATCAGAATTCAAGATGCATCGTCTGCAAACCAAAAAAAAAAAAAAGAAAAAAAAAAGAAGGAAAGGCAACGAACTCATCAGAGAAACGAGCTCAAAACCCAAGGCTCTCCAACCTCCAGGCGGGAGCGGGAGGAAGCCCCGGTCCAAGGGCGTGTCGCACCGCGGGCGTCGCATCGCATCCCAGCTGGGTCCCCCGCAGTGGGGGCAGTCCACCGCGCCGCGAGGAAGCGAGCCGACCCCCCGCTCCACCGCGTCAGAGTTTATATGTATCACTCCCTCCTCGCTCGGGCACCCCCACCGGTCCAAGTCCAACCTTCTTCGCCGGGGGCGCAGTGGGCAGGCCAGCGTCAGCGACGAGCGAGCCCAAAACCAAAACCAGCCGTACCGAAAGGGAGAAAAGAAAACCCCGAAACGCCCCGCATTTCCACCGCCCCAAAATCTCGGCGCTCCTTCCCAGGCCAGGCCGTGAGCGTGAGCGATGCCCGACGCGATACCGGCCTGCTTCCGCGCCGCCGCGGCGCCGGGCGGCGGCGGCCGGGCGTCGGCCGCGGCGTCGTCGGGGTCTGGGTCCGGGTCCGGGGCGGGGACCAGCCTGGCCACGTCCGTCTACGAGACGCGGCTGGGCCTGGCGTCCCTCTCCTGGTCGCGCGCCGCGCTGGGGCTCAGCCTCCGCGCCGTGCTCCGCGTCTCCTCCTCCTCCTCGGCGTCCGACTACGGCGAGGAGCCCGGCGAGGAGGAGGCCTACGACGACGACGACGAGTCGTCCGCGGCGGTGGACGTGCGCGTGCGGCCGTGGCTGCTGTGGCGGCGGCGCGGGACGAGGCGGTTCAAGGTGCGGGGGGGCCGCCGGGTGGTGGACGTGGCCTGGGACCTCTCGCGCGCGCGCTTCCCGCGCTCGGGGTCGCCGGAGCCCTCGTCGGGCTACTTCGTGGCCGTCGTCGTGGACGGCGAGATGGCGGTCGTGGCGGGGGACATGGCGGAGGAGGCGTACGCGAGGACCAAGGCGCGGCGCCCGCCGACGGGGCCGGGCGCCGTCCTGGTGTCGCGGCGGGAGCACGTGTCGATGGCGCGCGACCGCGGGCACCGGACCTGCGTCGTCGTGCGCGGCAGGGAGCGGGAGATCGCGGTGGATCTCGTCTCGCGGGGCCAGCAGGGGGGTCAGGGGAAGGAGAAGGAGCGGGACAGCAGGGCGGCGGAGGTCGGCATGTCTGTGTCCGTCGACGGCGACCGCGTGCTCCACGTCCGCCGCCTGCGATGGAAGTTCCGCGGCACCGAGAAGGTGGACCTCGGCGGCGGCGACCGCGTCCTCGTCTCCTGGGACCTCCACAACTGGCTCTTCCCCGCGCGCGACGCATCGCCGCCCGACGCCGCCGCGGCCGCCGCACTCGCCGCAGCCGCCGCGGCGGCTACTCCGCCCGCGCACGCCGTCTTCGTCTTCCGCTTCGAGCTCGCCGGCGGCGAAGACGGCGCCGAGGAGCGCGACCCAGCCGACTCCAAGAAGGAGGACGAGAAGGAGCCGGTCGACGGCAAGGCCGCCGCCGGGAGAGGCGGCTGGGCGGGCTACGTCGGTAGTAGGTGGGGGCGAGGAGGAGGAGGGGACTGGAGCGAGAGCAGCAGCAATAATGGCGAGAATCGGCGGCGGCGGCGGGGGCAGGCGCGCAGGCTGGCCAAGGCGAGCTCCTCCTCCTCCGCGTCCGTGGCGTCCTCCTCCGCCTCCTGGGCCAGCGGCTCCACCGTCATGGACTGGGGCAGCCCCGAGGAGGCGGAGCTGCAGCGCGGCCACGGCTTCTCCCTCCTCGTCTACGCCTGGAAGAACTAGCGAGACAGGAGACCGCTGCTGCTGTTGCGAATGGCGATGGCGATGGCGATGGCATTGTTTGTTTCCAACGATTGGTGATTGGATTCGATCGGATTTCTCTCTCCTCTTCTCCTCCCCATCATTGTTGTAAGTTGCAAATTGTTCACCCAGCAATGTTCTTGTGCAGTTTTGAGTGCTCTGCTGCTGTCTGCTGACAAAACCACCAATCTTCTAGTAGTTCTAG
Source organism: Paspalum notatum (assembly GCA_022530915.1). Classification (NCBI taxonomy): domain Eukaryota; kingdom Viridiplantae; phylum Streptophyta; class Magnoliopsida; order Poales; family Poaceae; genus Paspalum; species Paspalum notatum. The sequence continues at coordinate 37,725,054 of CM039685.1, forward strand.
CCTTCCGTTCCATTGAAGGGTGGCAGCCCCAGAAAACGAAACCACCACATTGTGTGAATTGTGATCCCATCATCCACAATCTATCAAAATTACTGTAGTTTGCGAATGGCTGAATTCTGCTGATCACTGGCCTGCTCTGCTCCCTCCATTAGACACAGTTATCACCATTGTGGGCTTTGAGAATGAGACAGTGATTTGCAGTTAAACTAAGTGATACAGTAATATACTACCACTAATAAACCCTAGTGGTTGGGTGACTAGACCTCTGGATTTAGAAACTAAACAACCAGCTGCCGCGCTTTGTTTCCCATGTCTCCCGTGCCACTCACCCCCTGAAAAGGCCGGCCGGCCTGCTCGGCTATTATTGGCAACCGCGAGCTTAATCGCTCCCCAACCCCAATCATGGGGGTGATAGGTGACAAGAGCCGGGTTGTTTGGACTGCGACCTTCACAAGCCGCTGGTGCCTGACCTTCTCGCTTGCTTAAGTGGCTCGGCACGGTGGTTAAGGCCCGGCTTAAACAACGACAATTTCAGTGGGGGGCTCGGCTCGCCATGGCGCGACTGCTGCGGCCAAAACAATTGCGCTATGGATCAGTAGATGCGGCTCTTGGTAGGCTGTCACGGGGCACTAGCAGCAGTTGGCCGGTGTTGTTTTTGTTTCTGAAATGCGCAGGTAGTGGAGGTTGGGGGTTCCTATTGCCAAATCTAAAATTGCACTGACGGACGGCTAAGCTCCCCCACTTCCTTTTTTTTCATGAAAATCGCACCAAATGGCACGCTTTCGGGTTTGTTACGAAGACCGGACAGTGAGTTCTTGACGTCCGGCATCGTCTTGTTTGAAAGATCACGAGGAGGAGCGTTTGATGAATTGTTGCTCTCCCATCCCATATAGGAAGAGCTTTCTTGATGTTCCGTCCTCTCTTCAGAGTTCAGAAACACAAGCGATGGCTCACGGTCGCTGGATCGCAAGAAGAAATAAATACACAGCCCAGATTCAGACACGCTTCTCCTCTGGAGTCGTTGGAGGCAGGTAGGGGATCGCAAGAAGAAATGCAGAGCTTCAGTAACTACCGAGTATCCCAGATTAGACCTGTACGGTCGCGCCGATTAGGGAAACCTGGTGTCAGGACTTGATTCCAAAACTGCCCACGGTTGCTGCAGGCAGCTTGGAACCCCAGCTGGACGACGACGAGAGCCCTGACAACAGAGCGAAAAGCCACGGGCCGGGGCAAACCGCTCTACGTAAATCTGACCGGTTCTCTTACATAAATCTTTGACCAGAAGCCGGGCATCAGAGATTAGATCGAGCAGTCATGTGACGATGGAGCACGCCCCGTCCACGGCAGAACTAGCCGGCCCGGCCCTCCCGTGTCGACGTCTCGCCTCAGCGATCGGCACTAGCACAGCACGCAATGGTTGACCCGGATCACGGGATCCGTTTGCCCACGGTACACAGTACACAGAAAGAAAACACAATAATTACGGTACTGTATACAGTACTACGTACTATTTGTTGACACTCTCAGTGCTTGCACTGCACTGCTGCCTTCAATCTGCATACCTTATTATCAAAAAACAAAAACCTGCATGGCTCAGTAGCAGACCTGTCGATTGGGCAGTGCAAGTGGCGCGATAGAACGGAGCCATAAAAAAATTAGGATTTCCAAAATTAATACTAAAATAATACTAGTACACTTACTGGTTAAAATGTATTTTAGTTCATGTTTTTTTATTGTCATTTATTTGCAATGTTCGCGTCTTAATTGTCACATCGTCTTCTAAATTTTGATTTATCTAGTTCTACCAATTCTTTCATGGTCTGTTCACGTATATAATTTTCATCTTTTACTTTGATAACATAAATACATATTGTGTTTCTTTATGTTATAAAAATATATAGTTAAATTATATAAAAAAATATTTTTAAATTATATGTTTTATAGAAGTATAATGTTCTAATTTGTGTATCGCACTGGGGGCCTCAAAATTCTATGTACGGCCCTGCTCAGTAGGCGTCGCGCTATTGGATGCTGCTGCCTTTGCTGGCGTTATCCTGGGAGGAAAATTCCGTGCGGTTATCGGCGAAGAAGCAACTGCTCGCCGAGTTCATCCCCCCTTTGGCCTTTGCATCGCATGCTGCTTTGCTCTGGCCTCCCTTTTTCCACGGCGGCGGGAGAGCCCGACAATTCCCCATTGCCTTTGCTTTGTGCAAGCAACGAAATTACAGGAGCGAGTGCGTCACTGCGTCTCGTGTGGTTAGCTGAAGCAACGGCGATCCGCCGCTCCGGCGCCGGCGCCGGCGCCGGGACCGGGATCTGCGGTCCGGCATGGTCGCAGGGGAAGGGACGCGGGCGTCAGCTCACTCGCGTCGCTCGGTGGTGGTGTTTTTCCCGTGGGCGGCGGGCGCTCGCTGGCTGGAACCCGTGTGCCCCTACCCAGACCAGGCCCAGCACCCCCCCAAAGCGCACGGCCGGATGGGATGGCACCGGGGACACCCGCATGTGGACGGGGGCCCCGTCGTGGGCCGGCCGTCGAGTCTAGTCGCTGGTTTTGCTAGCCCGGTTTGGCCTCTTGCGAAGGCGTCCATCCACGTTCGTTCCTGGTGGCGGGTGCCCCCTACTCCGTAGCTCTCAACACAGCTGAGGTCTCTGGCTCCGACATCTGAGCAATCATCGTCCGCTGGAAAGGGCTATCGACAATCCTGGAAGAAATCCTGGAGGCTCTCGTTGCAGCAATTATACTTGGCGTGTGGCTCCAGCTCTAGGCCGTGTAGGCTGTTTGATGGGAACTGACAGTAGCTTTGCACAACCGAACAAAAAACTGCGGGCCAGGTTCGAACATGAGGTGCTTGGGTGTTCGTTCCAGACTTCCAGATCCAATCTGAAAATGGGTCGTTGGTTCCAGACCTTTTGTCATGTTTTTTTTTGGCAATAACACCTGATCGTTTTTTCTGATACTCAAGGCACAGTTGCTCATACGCCAACTCAAGAAAACACGATACACTCGTTGAACCAGCCCGCGGCACCGGCGCAGGCCAGCGGCTCGCAGCCGCAGGTCAAGATCCAAGCTTTATTAAGCCCCAGATCCAAGCAACATGGGGCTAGCTAAGCAACGCCAGTCGCCAGATGCTCCAGGTTCGTCAAGCCACATGTAGTCTATGTAGAAGTACACGAGGTGCAGTCGTACAGACTATGGGCTGCACTCGCACCGCTGGAGACATGGTGGCCATAGCACGCTCACATCGTAAAATAGCATTGAATCAACCAATATTGTACAAACACCAATCAAGATTTTTATCTGTACCGGTAGTGTCACCCCCAAACTTACAACACTGTAGGACGTTTGCTCTGGCAAGAACTACTTCGACAGCCAGTAGATGAAGATGAGGAACGCGCAAACAGAAGCGACGAGAGAAAGAATGATGGTGTCCATGGATTTCTTCCTTCTGATGGACGAGAGGACGTGGTTAATCTGTCAGGATGAGTTAAGTATACATGAGATGTGCATCCTAAGAAGGCATGGAATGGGCTTGACTGATGCGATACTTACTGTAGGAAGCCGGCTGCTGACGTTGCTTATCTTTGTAGTGATGCCACCAAATGTTGACCGTTGAGTCATGAGAGAGCCAAGTGTCGCTTGAGCTTGTGATATCACGTTATCCATCTGACATCATTAAATATAACTTTTGAGGCATAAGATGATAGCATCCTTCACTCTGAAGTTGTTAAACAAGTATTCTAGACAAAAGTTGTACTATTCCGCAGCAATGCCCGAGCAAACCGTATGTGCTGGTTGGATAGAGCAATCAGTAGTTGAAGTTCAAATCGATCTTCTCTCTATTAGACTTTAGATGCCGCCGTCCGTTTGTTTTGTTTTGAATTGACATAGAGAAATCTTCCCACTGCGCAATTAAGGAATAGGTAGCGAAGGACCTCTTTCTGAGCCTCACATAATTTGAATTACTTTACAACATAAGCCTTTGCCTGAAGCAATAAAATTGATGGTTTTGCTATCTAACAAGTGACTTCTCAGCTAAATGAGGAACTTTTACTAAACAAACGGTAACACATGAACTGAACTTTGACACCAATTGTTTCAGGCCCTTTTTTTTTTGTTATCACTCAACATGTATAAAACATGTGTGTGTTTTGGGTGGGGGTACTTGTCCTTTGCATCTAAAAACTATTACAATTGCATGTTAGTATTATAGTGGGGGTGTGCATGTTATCATTTTCACTTAGTGGGGTATGACGTGGATGTCTTGCATATTAGGCATGTTAAGATTGAAATACTAATTACACTGAATGGGGGTGTACAAGAGCGTAGAGAACACTCTAATTTGTGAAAATAATAATTGTGTCCTTGATGAGTACAAAGGAGATTAGTAAGGTCAATAAATGCAATAATAACATGCATTTTAGTTGCGAATTGAAGATTAGCACTTTAGCAATGTGAAAACATACAAAATCTTCTGTATTGAGAAAATTATCCTCAATAACAGCATCCAATACACCTTAATCTATTCTCTAGCCTTTCCACATCACGCATAAATTTAATAAGTGCTTGATTGCTTCTCTTTTTGCATCTTAAACATGCAGTTGTCAGGTCCCTCCAAAACTCAAACTTCTGTCCATTTTACCCTATTGTCACCACGCACACTATTTCCTGGGTTTTGTAAGTCCAGCTGCAACAAGCAGGCTGCCACTGAGTCTACAAAGCAACAGTCATGAAAATTTGAACTCGAATAACTGGCACAGGAGTCAGGAGCACCTTCTCCCTGCCACCAATGGGCAGCGCTAGTGCAAGTGCAACATGAAGCCTCTGTTGGTCAGCAAATTAGCAAATATTTGCAAGCAGAACCACAGAAACCACCTAGAGGCCACCTAGACCCTAGGGTATCGAATTATATCAGGGGGCATAATTCCTAAGAGTCCAAATAGTAGTGCACCATGGGATCCATATAACTTGATAGACAACAGCATGTCAGCATTAGGTAGATTAATAGCGCTGTAGCCTGTAACTCAGGTCTCTAGAATGTTTGGATTTTGTGGGTAGGCTGTTCATGTTCAGACATACGAGATTTTACAGGGCCTTCATTAGAACAGTTTTGACTAGCAATCATTGTTATTAAGGCGGTAAAAGGCGAGACATGGCGAGCCACCATCTTCAAGTAGCTTAGGCGTCGCGAGGCAAGGTGATGCCATATAAACATATGTAACTTCAAAACACCAGCATATAGGAGGATAAAAAGGAAAAGAACAAGGGCAAGGGACTATAGATGGCCCAGCCCACCAGCAGCCCACATCCCTAGCATGTGGCATGTAATAACTTAAGATTTCTCTCCCCAGAACCGTCGGACATCCAGCGCCGCCGCCCCTTTCTCCGCACACGCCTCTCACTTCCCTCTCTATCCCGCTCATCCCTGCCTCGTCTCTCCCCTTCCTCACTGCTGGTGCTGACCCTTCCAGATCTCCTCAATCCATATGTGGATCGAGTGCTGCTGGCCCGCTGCAGCTCCTCCCAGGTCTCACCAGTGAAGAAAGCTGCAATGGCAATAGAAGCTGGAGCCAATGCGGATGGTGGTGACGGCGATAGAAGCTGGAGCCAATGCGGATGGCGGCGGAGATAGGTGCTTGGCCCTCCTCTGGTTATTCCTCAGTCTTCTCCTTCCCTTCCTCTCACTTTGCTGCTGATTTAGTAAGGCAACGCGGACGCCCAGGATTTTTCTAGTATGTGGATGCCTAGGCGATGACTTGAAAACCATGCTAGCAATACCATAAAATATACTCAATCCAGTCATAATTAGATGACATTCTGTCATTTTGGGTAGCAGATTTAGCTTGGAATTTGTTACTTTTTGCTGTCCGAAACGTTATCTAATTACGACAAGAGGGAGATTACTTATAATGAAACGAGCAACTATGTTAATTACTTAAAATGAAACGAGCAACTATGTTATGAAAATATTTTTCATGATGAATCTAGTAATGCCAATCTTGTTTTACTGATCTACATAAAATTTGAGAGATTAATAGTCTATAAAAATAAGTTTGACTTAGGACAAACCTAGATTGAACTTGTATTTGTGACCGGAGGAAGTACCCACAACACAACATTTCCAATGGCAGAATCAGCCTCAACGAGAACAGAAAAACATAGATATCTGAATCATCCCGGTTAAATATGCCGGACTTTCTGTTGGACATGCAATTTATATAGATTAAGTCCTTAACCTGTGGCATTTGGTTGTTAGATTCTCACAAAAGAAGTGCGCTTTCAGGTGTTGGCAATAAGAACAGTGATGCCAGCATGCTGAAATAGGGTTTGAGAGCCGGTAAACAGGAGCTGATGTTGATTTGTCGATATAGCTTCTAATAAGAAGACCCTTGTGCTTCAACTCCATCAGAATATGCTTCGGAGCCATGTGTCATGAGTGCTTCAACTCCATCAGAATATGCTTCGGAGCCATGTGTCATGAGTTAATCTATTATATGCTTGTTAGTTGTTAGTTCATTGCAAAACACATTAAGCTCTTACGCCCTGACCTGAGCGCACCACTAGAATACACTGAAGAATGAAATCAATCAGCTATTTTAGCCAACAGGCATTGAAAGGTCCACTTTACAAATTATATGTTTTACGATTTTTCCAGTTATTTCAGGTATGTCCAGGAACTAGGCAAGAACCCCCAGGTGCTTCCTCTCAATGCATAGAGATTTATTTTCAACTTGTTTCAACTGAAGTACAAAACCATCGCACATGAAGTTGGATGTGAAACTAACCCGACAAGCAAAAATAGTGTACTATTGGTATGCACAAATATAATATTAACTAGACAAGAACAAAGTTCTGTTTCAATACTATGGCCAGGTACTCAGGTTGTATAATTACTTGGCAGACAACAACACACAAACATATTGATATGGCAAACAAGTTCAATAAAAAGGTATGCATTGTTCGGCATAGGTGTAAAAGGCAATATTCGAATGGTAGCATGGGTCCATTCCTATCACTTTACCAGGACCAGGAGTGATAGTGCTCAGAGCTTGGTTATTTGACTTTATGTACTGAGCTCCTTTATTTGGTCCAGAACCATGAAATCATCACCCAACACGAAGGCTAATGCAAGTTGCAGCCGAAAAGTTTGGGCATTCACATTCAGATGTTTTAATAAAAGGAATGTCCTTTCCATATTGTTCTCTCAAGAAGAGACAGGAGAAACAATTGAAGGATGCTCGAAAAGGAGGATACCATACCTGTCCAGTACTCCTGCTAATCGCAGCTTGTTCCCTGAGAAGAGCTTGATCAGCAGAGTCCGATGCCTCTTCGACATCAAACTTTGCTCTGTCAAAATCTCTCAAGTCAAGGAGAGAAGCATGTTGTTGTTTCACTCGGAGGCTTGATCGAAGCCGGTAGAATTCCTATATTGGATGAAACAATCATGGTGTTAAGATGGAAGGCCAATCATGCCATACATGGTGCTTTCTTAAACAGGACATTGATCATTGAAACTAAGTTGTCTAAGAGGCAACCAGGACCTGAGTGAGGTCTTGCAAAATCTCCATATGACGAGTCAGAGTATGAGAAAGAACTTCAGAACCTCCAGATGATACCCAAGTTTGCATTTGCGAGTTTACTTGCTGTAATTGCTTCAGTGATCTTTCTATATCAGACTCAATATCATTCTCTGAACCATCCGATTTCATAGAAACCAATTTACGGTATGCAATCATTTGGTCATCTAACTGGGCTTCCAACCTCCTAGCCTGAAAGGGGAGACACAACATTTAAAATAGGGTAAACCTCACACACTGATAACCAGACAGAAGAAAAACAGATTAGCCTACAGCGTCATGAAACCAGAAAGGAATAAATTTAGCTAATGCAGTACACTAAGAACATTGACAGTTTTAAACCAGCAAGGCAAAGACTTTCAATGCAAAGGAGAGGCAGAGCGCCACCTACAGCAGGGTAGGAAGCTTCCCCAGCAACCTGTGGTGCAACCCCCCCTCCCCCCCCTCTCCACCCCCTCCTCCAATAGTGCAATCTCATGACAAGAATCGACACCCGTAGCAGCATCTGGACGTCAGCGTCCATGTGGTCAATTGGAGAAGACGATGAAGAGCGTGGATGATCAGTGGACAATAGCTCGTTAGACATTAGGTGTCCTGGCCCAAGGAGAAGGCCCAGTTTTTCCCAATAGCTAGGCAGCTAGCCCAGCAGGCCCAAATAGTCAGCCTTGCTCCTCATCTCTCTTGCGTGTGTGCGGCTGTGTAGTGATGCATCACAGAAGTGCTAGGCTGCTAGCTTGTAGAGTAGTATTCATGGCACAGGTCACGAAGTTCCCTAGTCGACAGAGTCGAGGAACGGGAACGTGGTACGCCACTAAACAAGGATTTTAACACTATTGGGACGATATTGTTCCCACGTTTCCTGAAACGGAACGAATGTTCCCGGGACGAGGAACGTGGCAAAGTTCCAGGTTCCCAGTTACTACTCACGTTTCCTGGACCAGGTCAATATCTTACGCCCTAGCAAACTACTGGCACTCTAGTACATACTTGTGTGACTAATTAATATGTTTCCATGATGCTGTGGTGCATCAATGGTGCTCATCATGAATGTAAATGGGCCAGTGGCCCAGTGGGCAAGTTTACCTCGTTGGCAAAATGGTTAAACTAGAAACATGGAAGGATCTTATTTGTGTTTCTGTAACACAAAAGATGCAATAGCACGCTACTCTATCTTTAGGTGACAGCATGGCTGCCATGGCCAGCAAGCAAGTGCCCCGAATAGTGGGAACTAGACAAGATGGATTACGGATAAGCATTGCTCAACAGCATCTGCACCAATCAAAATTGAGGTAAATTCATCCACTGCTGATTTTTTGGCGCGCTCTGCCACTGGCAAAGGCGATACAATACTAAAAACATAGACATGGAGAAGACAGGACACGCAGGTAAATTAATTGAAACTCTCCACAGTCATATTACAGTTAGATTAAAGACACATGTAGTTTCATTGATAGAGCAAGTCAATGGCAGGGTCATTTAGCGGTTCAGGACACGAAACATACTGTATAGCATGCAATCAGTGCCACATTGCTACAGATTTCTCCTTAGCCGGGGGGAAATGCTAAATGACATTGCAATCGATCAAGCGAACAACTAGACTAGCGGAATTTCGAAACGAAAATACTAAAAGTACGATTCAGCTTGTTTGGCCCCAGCATTCAGTACGACCAACAGCGCGCCTCCTATAACTCATCCCTTCCTCACTTCTGCGCGCATGGATCCCCACCCCCGGCCCCATCGCGGAATCGACAGGAGCCACCAGATCCCCAGGTAGAGGCGTCCAGGGCGACGCGGCTACGCAGCCGCAAGAGCAGGACCGGAAGGACCCGTGGAACTGCAGAGGTAAAGTAAAGAGATAGCGCGCAGGATTCGAGCGGGCGGATCACCTGCTTGCGAAGGGCGTCCCAGGAAGACGCCTCCATGGCCTCCGCTTCCTCCTCGTCGGCGCCGTCCTATCGGTTCGCCGCGTCGAGGCCGGGGACAGAGAGCCCGTCCGCCCGCGATGGCGGCGGCCGCGGCGGCGTGTGGTCTGGATCTCGCGAGCGGGCGGGCGGGCGGCGAGCGAGCGAGCGAATCGGTGGGGAGGGGAAGAGGGCGACGGGCGGAAGGGGGTGGTTGGTGGTGCCCGAACCCGATGCGCCGATCAGATGTGTTGGCGAGGGAGAGGCGTCAGGTCGGGTGGCGTGGTCAACCGGTCGGCTCGGCTACGTGCTCCTCCGCTTCGCCGAGTGCCGAGTGCCGACTGCCGAGCCGAGATAGGGGAACGGTGCCACGAAGCCACTCTGATGCGCCGGCCGGTCCGGCTTCACAGACCGTGACAGTGACGGGATAGTGTAGGAGAATTTGGTGTGCAACACGGAGCAATATACACCAAGCCACCAAATCTTTACGAAGAAGGGTTTTTTTTTTTCCCCAACCAAAATCTGTCCACCTATTCATATCTGTGTGCGTCAAACTCCAGACAAGCCCAATTGGGCAGTTGTGTCTGTATATGTATCTCCTTACCCGTGAAGAAATCGCCCTCTCCAAGAGTAGGCTCCTCCTCTCGGTCAATCGCGGCGCGACGCGTGCCTGGCCAACGCCCAGCGCGTGTGCGCCCAACCGTCCGCTCTGCGTTCCTAGCCCGCTGTGTGGGATGCCTGGCCCGGTTTTCCCCGCCGCTCTTCTCCTGTTTTCGCTGGGGAATCTGTCGGCGTCTTCCTCGGAGCTTCCGCTGCCGGGCCGCGCCCCCCGGCGTTCCCCTTCGCATCGTGCCTCCGCGCTTCTCCGTCCTCGGGTTCCTGGCCGCCACTCCACTTCGCTCCGTCGTCACCGTCTCGGGGGACCTGTGCGCCTACACCTTGCTCCACCTGCGTACCGGTGAGGTCAGTGCGCGTTTGCCGCATCCTTTCGTCGTTGCTCCTGCTCCTGCTGCCGCTTCTGCTCCTTTCGCCGTAGAGCTCCTGCTCCTACAGTGTCCTGATGCTTGCCATTCCATTGTTTCCTTACCTTCTGCCTCCTACGACTCCATGGGTAAACTGAACGCTGTTGTTTCCAAGAGCGAAAGGAGCCCGGCCGGCTGATCGGAGGATGGCGGAGCCCGCGGCGGGGGCTGCCGGGAGGAAGACGCAGGTGGGCCCCTACGAGCTCGGCAAGACGCTCGGGGAGGGCAGCTTCACTAAGTTCAAGCAAGCGCGCGGCTCCCGCACCGGTGCCGTCCACGCCATCAAGGTGCTCGACCGAAACCACGTCCTACGACACAAGATGGTCGAGCAGGTACCATCCCTCTCTGGCTCCTTGCGATTCCATCCCCTTGGCTTTGCCAATCCCCTTAGCTGCTATTTGTTGTCAAGTATCAAGTATGCACGATTGTACCCTGAACCCCACAGCCAATTCATCATATCCGATTCTATTTTACTGGATTACTCTGCTAAATTCCACGGTCAATATTGGAGCAGTAACAAAAGAGAAATGTTCATATACCTCAGGGCCTTTTCTTTCCTAGATCAATTGATAAAATGCAATATTATAATTTTTTTTGACAAATCACAATGGTGTGCTTCGTTGGGGTTTTGCACTGAATATGTCGTGCCAATACCTACAGTTATGTTCACTAGAAAAGTTCAGTGTTTATTTCATAAGATAAGATGCTTGCTGTGCCTCCCACTATGTCGGAGGTCTCTTGATTGGCAAATATGGCAATTGCTAATCTTCATTCCTGACTATTGATCTATTTTCCTACAGCAATATGTATATGGATGCAGAAATCATGTTGATTGCGGTCTGACAACAAATTTAGGAGATACACCAACCATGTATACTTGGACAACAGGTAAAACTTTTTTTTAATGTTTTGCGGTCCCTTTGCAACGAATAAAATGCAGTCCACCTTCTAAATCAAAACCAAATTCTTAGTTATTTTTGCAGTCCAGTGTATTGAAAAGACACTTTTTTCCTACTGGAGTGCAGAGTTCAACAGCTTTAAAGGAGACACCAACCATCCAAGAACAACTTCTTTCACTGCTTCATTTCTTTTATGAACCAATAAAGTTTCCTGCTTTAACTTGGTCAACCTTTATGAACAATTCGATAATGGCACGATCAGTGTTCATTCTCCTTTTTTATCACGTAATTTTTATGCAAATTACAAGTACAGTCATGTTGTTCAAGATAAAAATGCCTTTTCAAATAATTTTGGCACTATAGATCTTCAGTAGTTATCAACACCACCCAAACCTTTCGTATGGTTGGTATTTTTTTAAGGTACTAAGTCCTATCTGTTTTCATTGTGATTCTATTCCCTCTTATGCAGGTTACAATGCTGATGAAATATGTTGTGACTGCTGGAACCTTGCAGTGGGACACAATTTTGCAATATTAAGCAACAAAAGAAAATAGGTTTAGACTGCACAACAATGGTAGCTGATCATAACCTAGATTGTTGCAAACATGATTATAATTATACTTATGTTACAATATTTTCCATGTGTTTGAGGTTCAAAGCACATAGCATTCTGGTGCCACTCAAAGCTACATGGCAGAGCATGAGTAGAACATCGATTCATCAGCTGGGTATATAGAGATTTGAGATTTTTATGCTCCACTGCTCTGCCATTGTGTTGATTCTCTTTCAACCTTCTGTTACAGGTCAACACAGCTCTTAATCTGATGTTCTATATTATGGCATTGTTCAACTAAGACTTCACGAAGCTCTGCTAAAAAGGTAATGGAGAATTATAGCAGCTTCTAAAGATTCCACGAAACCAGGTGACTATAATTAATGTATTTTTTACTATATTTACTTACGCTTAATCTTGATGAACTGGTCGGAGGTCTTTTGATTGGCAAATATGGCAATTGCTAATCTTCATTCCTGACTATTGATCTACTTTCCTACAGCAATATGTACAAGGATGCAGAAATCATGTTGATTGCGGCCTGACAACAAATTTAGGAGATACACCAACCATGTATATTTGGACAACAGGTAAAACTTTTTTTAATGTTTTGCGGTCCCTTTGCAACGAATAAAATGCAGTCCACTTTCTAAATCAAAACCAAATTCTTAGTTATTTTTGCAGTCCAGTGCATTTAAAAGACACCTTTTTCCTACTGGAGTGCAGAGTTCAACAGCTTCAGAGGAGACACCAACCATCCAAGAACAACCTCTTTCACTGCTTCTGTTCTTTTATAAACCAATAAAGTTTTCTGCTTTAACTTGGTCAACCTTTATAAACAATTCGATAATGGCACAATCAGTGTTCATTCTCCTTTTTTATCACCTAATTTTTATGCAAATTACAAGTACAATCATGTTGTTCAAGATAAAAATGCCCTTTCAAATAATTTTGGCACTATAGATCTTCAGTAGTTATCAACACCACCCAAACCTTTCGTATGGTTGGTATTTTTTTAAGGTACTATGTCCTATCTGTTCTCATTGTGATTCTATTTCCTCTTATGCAGGTTACAATGTTGATGAAATATGTTGTGACTGCTGGAACCTTGCAGTGGGACACAATTTTGCAATATTAAGCAACAAAAGAAAATAGGTTTAGACTGCACAACGGTGGTAGCTGATCATAACCTAGATTGTTGCAAACATGATTATAATTATACTTATGCTACAATATTTTCCATGTGTTTGAGGTTCAAAGCACATAGCATTCTGGTGCCACTCAAAGCTACATGGCAGAGCATGAGTAGAACATCGATTCATCAGCTGGGTATATAAAGATTTGAGATTTTTATGCTCCACTGCTCTGCCATTGTGTTGATTCTCTTTCGCCTTCTGTTACAGGTCAACACAACTCTTAATCTGATGTTCTATATTATGGCATTGTTCAACTAAGACTTCACAAAGCTCTGCTGAAAAGGTAATGGAGAATTATAGCAGTTTCTAAAGATTCCACAAAACTAGGTGACTATAATTGATATATTTTTTACTATATTTACTTACGCTTAATCTTGATGAACTGGTCTCGGCCATCGAAGCTTCTCAGTGAGTCTATGTCTTGGTCAACTAATGTTCCGCCAATAGTTTCTCCATAGTTTATGGAGTTGCTACACCATAAAGCTTGGTATATATGTGAATAAGGCTATCTTTTTGCTGAAACAAAGAAACAACTATTTTTATTTACTGTGGCCTTTCAATCGGTAAAGCTCATTATGTAATGAATAAGGCTATATATATATTGTTAGGCCATTACTATATCAAGTGTTATGTAATTGTAATTAGCGTTTAGTTTAATGTAATACAATCACATTTGTGCCATCGTTACATAATTGCTCTAATTGTAAATAGTTTCGCTTTGTCGGTTGATGTATATAGTATACTTTCTCACTCAAATGGTATATTACTTGGTCTTTAGTGACAGGTCACATTAGTATCGTTATTCCGTAAAAAAATATTTTCAGGTACAATTAAGTTTCCTTCAACATTGAAAAGTTTCATTTCCTGATGTTGCAGTGCACAATCTTCACCACCAAACTTAGTTGATGGTTTGCATTAGCTAAAGTTTGTTTCTTTACTGTCCAGAATTTCGATCCGTCTTCTGTATACCTACTACACCTGCTCCATTAAAGCCAGGTTTACAATGATCTGTATTGGATACGCATGGCCATTAGGTTGTGAATGAAAAACTAATGTAACCTCATTGATACCAGTATTGATTTTTATTCATTGACATCGTGTACGTGAGTTCTTCACACAACCGTTACGGGCGTGGCGTTAGCGCGCCTCCATCCCTAGTAGAAATCATCCGTCGTGGAAACCGTGAAGCATCATCTTTCGAGTCCTTTTGAATCGTGTAGAGTTAGAAGTTTTTATCTATACCTAATATCAAATCGAATAAGGTTTTATGGTCCAGTTTTTTGGTCCGTCCTGCCAGCCGGACCCCACCTATCAGTCTCCCACTCGCCGTGTCTGTCCGTGAGTTCATCGCCTCCCTTCCTCTGTCCAATGATGCCAACAGGTTCCACCTTTCTGCTTCTGGTTTCCAACTCTGTATTTGTACATGAATCAAATTCTAACTCTGGATTGTTGGCCTACGAATCAATAAAATCAACTCAAATTAACCGACCCCTCTCTCGTCAGATCAAATAGATAACAAAAACAACCAAACTGGAGGAAGAACAATAGCCAAACATATCGGATATCGATTCGATGAAAATAAACTGATGAGAACCGGCGGAGCTGCCCAATCCCCGTACAGAGGCAAAGCAAAAGCAGGCAGCGCTTACTCAGCGATTGCGCCAGAAGCGGGCTCGTCGGCGGCGCACCCGCGCAAGGCGCCTAGCACCGCCGTGTACGGCCTGTCTGCCGATGCTCGCAATGAGTAGCGTGGTTTGCGAGATGATCTGATTTGTGGGCTAGAACGAGAAGCCATAATCTTCTGGGCCACACGACTACATGAGGAAGAGAGCAGAGGAAACAGACATTTAGTCATTGCATTTGTGGGTCACGCTGAATGGTGTGTTGGAGATGCACTTCAAAGAACCGTTCTTGACAACAAATTTCTTTCTACACAACAGGTCGGCAATTTTTTTCCAATCCGATATTTTTTATGTGATATTAAACCATTTTTTATGATTTTATGCAATTTCTATGAAAATCAAAAAGTTCTCTACGCACAGTGTCTTAATGAAGTGGGTGTTGTTAGATTAAAAAGTACGTTAGTAACATAAATCTAGGAGTCGGACATGAAAATTTCTACTCCTGTTGCGCACGAAGAAATGGAGCCAAAGCCCATGAGACTTTTTTTCCCTATAAAACTAAATTGTTTTCTGTAAAACTAATGTGTTCTAAATAGAGCCTAAGAGTATTTTAAGATCGTAATCATGACATTGCTTAGAATTCATTGTTATAGTGTCCCATTGATAAGATCAATGACTTGCGAAGCCCTCATGGGAAATGAGTTTTGGGCCAATTTTATTAGCTGAGAGGATGCTAGGATTTTTTTTCTCCCTCTCATTGCGATAAATAGACATATTTTCTAAACTCTAATCTTAAAGCAAATATTTTTTCCCTGATTTCTTCTATGTATATAATCTTAAAATGCGGTAGTGTTTCCGCAATCTGTCTATGGCTAAAATAAAACATTGCAAAGCGCTACAAATTTTATTAAGACACATGTCATTAACTATTCATTAAGAGAATACAAAGAAACCAAAATTTGATCATCTTAGGATATTGCCATTGATTCTCTAGGATAGGCGTCGCCAAAAAGGGTAGTGCTTTCATGGTTCGTGTAGGACATGAGTGCTAGAAAGGATAGCGCTTTTATGGAACGAGTCATTGGCCCTGTTAGAACTTAGGACAGTTAGAGTTGTTAATTTAAAATCAATACAACATGGCAACATAAATTCTTTTAAACTTTAAATCAATCCAAGTCACATACACGACACATAGCCTTACTGCAACATGAGTTCTTAATTTAATCAATTCAGCGTGTGTATGTAAAAATGCATAATATTCATGTATGTATCCACTTGTCAAATACAAGTTCAAATTCTTTTGTAACATTATCGATGTATACCTTTGTAAATATACAATATATATGGTTTTTTTCGTTGCAACGCACAGATATTTTGCTAGTATATATATATTTAGATAGTTTCAATATTAAGCACCATATGCTAAGCATATGTTGAGGCTAAACCGTTCTCTAAGCACGGCTGGAGTAGTCAGGGTAGGGTCCATTGGCCATGTTAGCCGAAAAATAATTAAACAATCTTTAAGGGGTGAGTGTGCGTGCGTTTGTTTCTGTGTTTCTAATGAAAAATAAAATAATTGATAATTCTAATAAAAATCTACGGAATCCTGTGGTACTCGTCTCTCTCCGGTGATTTTATAGAAGCCAAAACCAAATTGTAATTACTCGTTGGCTCGTTGCTACGTACGGCTCGAGTAGCTGGGACTGGGAGTCGTCCCCCCACGTCGGCAGGGCCCGGCCGGCAATCATGCCCGCGGGTCCCGCAGCATGGGCCCCGCCACGTGGCACCAATGGTACGCCGGCGGCGCACGACACTCGCTTTCCCTATTCGAGTCTCCGCTCTTCTTCTTCCCCCGAATTCCCCAATCGGGCGCTCCTCTCCTTGCCGGATCTCACCACCCCGACCCCTATCCACCCCGCACCGCCCATGGGAGCCCCCACACCTCGCCGCTGACCCGTGGGCTCATCGCCTCCTCCCTCCCCTTCCCCCCTCTCGCCCCCGCTCCACCACGCACGAACCCTAGCCCCCTGTTGCCGGAAGAACTCCGGCGACCGAAGAGAAGAGGAGAACAAAGCTCGAATCTTGGATGCGCCCGAGCCGATGGCGACGCCCGCCGCAGAGAAGCCCGAAGATGTGGAGATCCGCGAGGTCTGGGCGGACAACCTCGAGGCCGAGTTCGCCGTGATCCGCGACATCGTCGACGACTACCCCTACGTGGCCATGGACACGGAGTTCCCCGGCGTCGTGTGCCGGCCGCTCGGCACCTACAAGTCCGCGGCCGAGTTCAACTACGCCACTCTCAAGGCCAACGTCGACATGCTCAAGCTTATCCAGCTCGGCCTCACCTTCTCCGACGAGAAAGGAGGGCTGCCCGCGCTAGGACCGGGCGGACGGCCCTGCGTCTGGCAGTTCAACTTCCGAGGTTTCGACCCTAGGACCGACGTCGCTGCCGCGGACTCCATCGATCTGCTGCGGCGCAGCGGGATCGACTTCACCCGCCACGCCGCGGACGGAGCTGACGCCCGCCGCTTTGCCGAGCTGCTCATGTCCTCCGGCGTCGTGATGAATTCCGACGTGCGCTGGGTTACTTTCCACAGCGGCTACGACTTCGGCTACCTGCTCAAGCTACTCACCGGCACAAACCTGCCTGATACAATGTCAGGGTTCTTCGATCTCATCAAAATTTACTTTCCTGTTATCTACGACATCAAGCACTTGATGAGGTTCTGCAATAGCCTCCATGGTGGGCTGAACAAGCTTGCTGAGCTCCTCGACGTCGCACGGGTCGGAATCTGCCACCAGGCAGGGTCTGATTCGCTTCTGACTGCACTATCCTTCAAGAAGCTCAAAGAGGCATACTTCAACGGGCTAACCGAGAAATATGCCGGTGTGTTGTATGGTCTTGGCTTTGAGGGTGGGGAGACCACCTCTGCTCACTGAGTAATGGATAGCTAAATAAAAGATGAACTATTTATGAGAATGGAGAAATCTGTTTGGTGACTTTGTCTCATGATTTCCATTTGCTTTGCCCTGGAGAAGGTACTGCCTTTTCACTCAATTGTGATTTCCCCTGCGTGTTACCTTCAGCTAAGTTTGCTCTAGTTTGTGCTGTATGATTTAGCCTTTTGGTCTGATAGAGTGTGTTGTTGACTGCTCTTTGAGGTCTATAAGACTATAACACCACTAATCACCAACCCAAACATTGTTGAAGTTTATAATGCTATGGTAATCAAGTACATCAAGTCAACAACTCTAGCGTCAAATGTTTTTCAGTAGCAAAAAGAACATTTAACTTGTCCTTTGATGTGTGCAGCCCATCAATTCTAGCTTACATGGTTTCTGGAGTTGTCCCTTGAATTCTTGGTGTCTGTAGGCACTATTCTGATTTCTGCCCTTGTATAAAACCCAAGAAGCCAAGATATTATATTTTGTACACGTAATTGTAATATGTTTGAACTGCAAAATAATGTTATGTCTATGTAATTCTACAGTTCCTTAAGCACAATACACCAGACGCCTCTAACGTTGCATAGTTTCTCGGAGCTCAATGGGCAGAAAACACAAACCAACTAATGAATCGAACTATTGGCTACACACACCAGTTTGGAATCCCACTGGTAAAAAGGGCTCATATCAAATTGACAAGGGGACCGAATGACCTCACATAATGTTACTGTGCTTATAAAAATTCCATTCTCACTTTGTTTCAGTTTGGATGTCTTCAAAAAGATTTCTCTGAGTTGTTTTATGTTTCATAATGCCGCAGATATTTGATCCTCAGTGTACTAAATGCTTTTCCTGAACCCATAATTGTGGGTACTGATATGGCTACTGTATATTGTGTAGCGCAACGGTTTGAATTTTATTATGGGGACATGTGGTCCTTCGTGCTAGATCTCTTCACTTGCTGCCACATTTTATTTTTATTTTAACTATGATTAATACATCATGCGTGCACATTGTTAAATCATACTTCCTCCGTCCCAAATTGTAAGGGGTTCTTGGTCTCTACTAGATTCATTCATTACTCCATGTATGTGTGTTCATTATGCGTCTATATTCTATATTCATTAACATCTATATGAATGTGGACGAATAAAAAGAGGGCTAGACATTTATAATTTGGAATGGAGGGAGTAGCTTTGGTTATGCAGCATCAAGAGAGCTCTTCATTCATCTCTATGGATGTGTGCCAGTGTATGGTTATCTATCTAGTTTTGTTGGTATCGCCGATTTGTTAGGCATACATTTTTTTTTATTTTTAGTAGGTAGCATGGTTTTCCGTCCCTAGGTGTCTAGACACTAAAAAAATGGGTGTCCCCGCCTCCTTGCCAAAAAATGAGCAAAATGAGACAGAAGGGAGAGCAACGGCAGCAGGATCCGGGAGTAGTTTTTCCTGTCTGAATTCCTGAATTGAATCTTCTTTTGATGTTTGCCTTGCTGTTTTATATGGTGGTTCTCTTATTAATACATTTCAAAAGCTTTACTGTGTTACTGTTAGGAATTGAACACATTTTTCACTTCATTTTAAGTTTTTAACTGTTATTATCCGTACTCTGGGTAATGGTTTTGAATAGAAAATGGACTACTTATGAAAATTGGAGAGGTCTGTTGTCTTTTTATGTGTTTGACTATATCTTTTTGCTTGCCACTGAAAAGATACCATCTTATCCCTCAATTCTGGTTATCACTAAAAGTTATATCTGGATTAGTTGAGAGAGTTTCTGCCATCAGATTTTACTTTGTGCATATGATGGAATGCACTGGGGCAACTTGGTGCTAATACTTTGCCCCAGCTCAACAACTGCAGTGACAATTTCATCAGTAATAAAGAAACACATCCGTCGATATGAAGCTTATCAATTCTCTACATGATTCTGGAGCAACCCTGAGGTTTGGTATGTTAAGGCTATATTTTCACTTCTATAACCTTTTAAGTCAAGGTGAAGACATTTCAGTGCTGTAATCCATGTCAGTTATAACCTGGTCATACGCAAAGTCTAAATCTAGTTTTGGATGGAGCTTAATTCACATGTACTCTACCTTAATTTTACACTTTGACTTTTGATGGAAGCATGGAGTTTGTGTTTATAGCAAATTTACCAGCCTGCTCGGCTGTGCTGCTTTTTGGCTGCAGCAGCTGCAGCCGGAAGTAGCTGAACTGCTGAAGTTATTGCAATTCCTACATGAAGATGCAATTTGAGTCATTTTGAGAGTTCTTCTGTGCACAAATTTATGGTGTGGTTGTTTTTTTTCCTACAACTTCAATCATTCGTTTTATTTAAAAAATATTCAAACATGTAAAAACACAACTCTTAAAACTAACTTTAGTGATAAAAGAAATCATAACAAAATGGATGATAATTTGTGAAATGTTTTGAATAAAATGAATAATCGGAAGTTGTAGGGAAAAAAGTCAAAACACGTGATAAATTTATGAACGGAGGGGGTAACAAATTGGAAGCCAAGAAATTGAACTAAACATTGCTATCAGCATGAGTTCTGCATTTGCATCAGGTGAGGAATCCTGATACAGCCCATACTGAGCTCTGTGTATGGAATCGCTGATGTGAAGATGTTACCAATTTGTCATTTCCTGCTGGATCCTTTATTAGGCCATTCATGGTAAAGTTAAATTTCTACAATCTGACATGAATTTTCTTGTGATGCCTTATTGCTTTTTATGGCTCTGCATATGAAAAGCTAGTGTTTTCCTGTCTCCTGATCTAGTATCAGATGTAGCTGTATCGCATGCTATGAGGGTGCGCATCTGTGCCCGTGCTGGGCCTGAATGTTACAATCTGGGGCCCTGAGATTTTGATGAACAACACCACCCTATACGTATGGTTCGCACTCCGAGCAGAATCGTGGTAGAACCGCGTAGCCATTTTTGGCGGAGTCCATTTGAACCTTTGAACTACGTATGGGTCAGGAGCTTTGGCTTTGGAGTCCATTCTACTCGTTTCCGTTCTTGACTAAACGGATGGGAAACAGTAGAATGGAGATGAGCCGGGCCGGGGATCAATCGGCCCAGAACGAGTGCTGGGCTGCAATGGCTTGAGGCTCGACAGCGCCGTCCATGTTTGTTGATGGCGCTCGACACCCGGAATGTTCAGTATCTGCAGGGAATAGAAGGCCGAGAGCAGAGCAGAGCAGAGCAGCGGCAGCACATGGCCGGCAAGGTCCTGGGCTCCTGCTCTACTTTCACCGCACCTCGGCTTGCCTTGGTTCCACAGTATGGTAGTTCCGGCGCTCGGAGAACGTTGCTCCTGCTGGGTCGAAGATGGTCACCGCCGCCGACACGATCTGACCTGACCTGCCGTCGCTTCACCTGCTCAGCAACACACGCCTAGCGGCCGTAGGAGCCCAACCCTCTTCGCGGGCTCCAGCAACGCATGCGTTTGACAGGCTGCCATAGACCCACGCACGCACATGCTGAAAGCTGAAAGGCTTAGCTCTCCGTGACGACGGGCGCCAGGGTGGTCCGGTCCGTGCGTCCGCTGGCGTCGTCGCTCGCTCGCTCGCGCCGGCCGCCCCGCTCGGCTCCATCCACCGCCCCAATTATTAAAGGCGGTGGAGGCGTGGCCCAACGATCTGGGATATGTACCAAATGGAATGGAAACCGTCGTGACCTCATCAAGATTCAAGGCGGGTACGCCGAGTGCTCTCCTATCCTACCACGCGTACGTATTCGTAGTTTCGGCGTGTGATCCACCGCGCTGCCGCTCCATCTCCACGCGCCCGGCCCTGCACATGGCGAGAAGCTGAGGAGAGGAGCCGGAGCGCGGACTCGATCGACAGCAGAGGAGGAGAGAACATTCGGCGGTCGTTTCACTGCTGGGGATCGGATCGGATCGGGTGGGGAGGGGAGGGGAGGGGAGGGGACCTGTCGTGTGGCAGTGTCGGTGGCCTGTACGTACGCCTGCTCTCGTCCGCCGGCCGCTGCGCGACCCGAGTCGAGTCGAAGAAGGCGGCGATCCAGTTCCAGTTCTGGTCTGTTGCTGGGGGTGTTGCCAGAATTGCTCTTCTGCCGCAGCAGCATCCATGTGCCGGGGCCCCGCCCGGTCTTTCGATGTGCGCGCATTCGGCAAATGTCCACGCACCTCTGCTGTGCCCCCCGGTACGGTACTGTGCTAGCAGCAGTGTGCGTGGGTGGCCGCTCACGTCGCGCCCCACCCGCGGGCCGCGTGCTTCAACGTTTCGTGCCCACGCCACGCCCGCGGCAGCCGGCCACCAGAGACGCTCCGCGCGGCAGCACATGCGGAGGGAGCATGAGCGCCGCGGCCGCTGCTTATAAGCCCGTGTCCAACAACACTCCTTAAATCTCATTTTCTATTTTTATTCTAACTATTTTTTTCTCTTTATCTACTGTACAGCATTTATATTAAACAGTGCTAAACAGTATTTTGAGACAACTCATTAGGAATAGCCTAAATGCGGCGAGCGTCGGTGGCGGTGGCTTTGCGCCGGTCCCGTCGCCGTACGGCCGGTTTCACTAGCTCAGCGACCCGCCAGGGGCGCCAGCTGTCGTCTCGTCTCCCGCTGGCTCTGCTCCGATCCGCCGTACCGCTGTCCAGTGTCCACTGCAGACACAGGTCCTCCTGGCAACCTGGACGACGGTACGGCACCGCGCGAGTTCTTCAAGAGCTCCGGCCGATGGCAGGACACGGGGAGAGCTGCCGATCCTGGAGACCAACCAGGATGATGCGAATGCGGGGAGCTGGATCTTGTGTGAGCGCATTGACCGGAGAGCCGGAGAGGACCTGTGTCGGTGGCCGCATGCCGTCTGCGATGGTGGCCTTGTGCGTTGACCTCTAGTGCTACGAGAAAATATCTTCTTCCTCAGCCGTACGAGAAAATATGCAGCCTGTTCGTTTGAGCTATTTTCAGCTTTTTTTCAACTGTAAAACAGTATTTTTTTCTCACAATCATTCAGCTGGAACAGTGTTTTCAGTTTTTTTTAGCTGCAGCGAACAGGCCCATGGGTTCAAAGAGGGGCACTTGGAGACGCTCCCAAATTTAGAAACTAGGTTTTGATTCGATCAAAATGTGTTATGTGAATTTATATACATTTCTACCAAATCTGTACACCATTATAACATACATGTTTTAATTAAGGGAAGCGTCTATTTTACAATTTAACCTATTTTAATTCCAGCATTAACCGACGAAACCGGACACCGAGCGCTTTCTAAATTCTAAATGTATAAATTCGGACATTTGGCCGGTTTTCCAAAGTGGTTTCCTATTTTTTTTTATTGAAATAACAATACCCCATTTCAAATAATTGGTGGGTTGGCTTCAATCTAGTTTGGATAATAAAATATGAGGCAGGACGGAGTGAATTTGATGTTGGTAGGGGGTCGGTTGGGTACGATCCAAACACACCCGCACAGTGCTCCATCAACTGCAGTCAAAGTGGCACTGCCCACCGCGTATCCTTGAAAACCAAGAGCCATGGCCTCCATGCCTTCCTTTACGCAAGCTCCTGAGCTCTCCATTAATGGAAGAGATCAGAGTATCAGACTGGCCGGCAAGGCCGTATGCGCGCCTAGTGAGAGCGAGACCGATCTCTTCCGTGAGCAGTCGTCAACACAGGGCACGCGCCTCTCGACACGCCGCTGTGCCGGTATGATTAGGCTAAGCTCAGCGCGCATCTTCTACGTACGAGACGCCCAGCTGGTGGTACGAGGAAAGCAGGAGGAGAGGTCACGGCGAGCATGACGACGAACACCCCTGGACTGGACGGGGAAGCCCGTGAGTGGCGTTGGAACTTGGGGCTTGGGAGAGCTCCGATCCGTAGCAGGCAAATCTTTGTGCATCAAGTGGGCATCCATTGATGGGCAGGCCAACCGGCGGGGAGCAGGATTCGAGCTTGGGGAAATTCCGTCAGCAGGGGCCACTATAGGCGTGTGCTAATTCCGTCAGCGACTGACTGCTCGCATGCTCCATTGCTCTGTCAGGTGATGATCACGTCGAATCGTGTGATTACATTGACCTAACTGTCAAAACTAGCATTCACTAATTTAACAGCACAGCAAATAGGCTCCCGTCCGTCTCCCCCTCCTGCAAGGCTGTAATAACAGCGATCCAACTGTTAATTAAGCCTGTCTAGGGGTCAAGGTGTCCATAACCACAAACAAGCCCATCCAGCGATGCACGAATTAACAATCGTTCCAGGTCCTCGGCTCAAATCTAACACCATTTATTAGCCTTTAATTTAGTCTACTACTATACTACCCCCGGAGTAAAAAGTTAGGCTATCTCCACTGACTCCATGGCTCCACCGTCTCAGTCCCGGGCCCACTGGCTGCGTCCCCCCGCGGCTCCACGCGTATAAACCCCCGCCCACGCTGCCGCGCCACGGCTTCCTCCGGACGCCAGTCGCGAGCTCCGAGCGCCGCCAGGTGTCGCCAGCGCGCCCGCCTCCGGCCAATGTGACTTGCGGACGAAGCTCGCCGCAGCGGCCGTGCTCGCTCCATCATCGATGGTGGCCAGGTGCGCGCCCGCCGACGCCGCCGGGTTCCGGCTCTGGCCGATCTTCTCGGCGGCAGCGCTGCGGAGGAAGGTGCTCGAGGTCCTCACGTGCGGCGGCGGCGGGGATGGAGGCGGCGGCGGCTCCTGCCGCGGGCGGACGGCGTACCGTTCGCCGCAGCGGATGCCGAGGCCGAAGCCGCGGTCGGACAGGCTGGCGGAGCTCCTCAAGGCGGAGGAGCCGTCGTCCGAGTGCGGCGACGAGGCCGAGGCCGAGGCCGGCGCCGACGCGGCGGCCAGCAAGGCGGAGGCGCTCGAGGAACTGAAGGCCGTCGTGGCGGCGCTTCAGCCCGGCGGCGGAGGCGAGGGGTGCATGTCCCGCGTCGAGGCGGCGATGGCCGTGCGGAGCAAGGCCAAGGACGACGCCGGCGCGAGGGAGATGCTCGCGATGCTCGGCGCCATCCCACCCCTCGTCGCGATGCTCGACGAGGGCGGCGGGGAGGAGATCACGACGCTGTACGCGCTGCTCAACTTGGGGATCGGCAATGACACGTGAGTTCCTTTTGTTTCTGGCTTCTCCTCTGCTCTGTTCCGTGATGAGGATAAGATCTGGGGAGGTCCGTCCGGTTCCTGATTTGCAGAGCTGCTTCTGCTTGCATTGCATGTTGTCGCTAGGAACAAGGCGGCGATCGTGCAGGCCGGCGCCGTGCACAAGATGCTCCGCATTGCGGAGGGCGGCGCGCTGACGGCGGAGGCCGTGGTCGCCAACTTCCTCTGCCTCAGCGCGCTGGACGCGAACAAGCCCGTCATCGGCGCGTCCGGCGCCGCGCCGTTCCTGGTGCGCGCGCTCCAGGGCGCGTGCTCCACGGAGCAGGCGCGCCGCGACGCGCTGCGCGCGCTGCTGAACCTCTCCATCGCGCCCGCCAACGCGCCGCACCTGCTGGCGGCGGGGGTCGCGCCGGCGCTGGTGGCTGCTGTCGGGGAGGGGGACGGCCCCGCGGCGGACCGCGCGCTGGCCGCTCTCTGCAACCTGGTGGCGGCCTGCCCCGAGGGCCGGCGCGCGGTGAGCCGCGCCCCCGACGCGGTGCCGTGCCTCGTCGACGTGCTCAACTGGGCGGACGAGCCCGGGTGCCAGGAGAAGGCGGCCTACGTGCTGATGGTGCTGGCGCACCGGAGCTACGGCGACCGGGCGGCCATGTCCGAGGCCGGCGCCACGTCCGCGCTCCTGGAGCTGACGCTCGTCGGCACGGCGCTCGCGCAGAAGCGCGCGTCCAGGACCCTGGAGATCCTCCGCGCCGACAAGGGCAAGCAGGCCGTGGACGACGACGCCTCCTCGGGCGTCGTGGCCACCGTGTCGGCGCCGCAGGAGCGCGGGTGCCGCGGGGAGGAGGCGCTGGAGCTGGACGGGGAGCCCGCGGACGCCGGCATGAGCGCGGAGAAGCGCGCCGTGCGGCAGCTGGTCCAGCAGAGCCTGCAGAGCAACATGCGGCGCATCGTCCGCCGCGCGCGGCTGCCGCAGGACCTCGCGCCGGCGTCGGCCGAGAGCCTCAAGGCGCTCACCGCCTCCTCCACCTCCAAGAGCCTGCCGTTCTAGGAGTCTAGGACCGTGCCAATTGCCGAGCTTCCCACAGAAAACACAGGTAAAAACACAAAACAACAACAAGGTTTATTTATCGCCGTCCTTTCACAGCTACTGTACTGACATTTGCCGGCGGCATTTGTTTGTCCGTTGAACCATCAGTTGATCACTCAAACACCGATCTTGCATTTTTGTCTGCCATTACAGTCAGTCACTGACTGAATCATTTGTCTCACAAAGGCTGCTACTAGTAGTCTAGTGCTACGAAACAAGAATTCTATCTCCAGGAACCAACCAAACACATTTTGAGATTGTCAAATCGCAATTGTTTAGTCTTTGACCACTCCACAATTAACCACAAGGGAGGGGGTGTAGTTTTGGACTGTCCTAATCCAATACTCCAGCTATAGCATTTCCCTCCTCGGAAACCGGTCTGGAAGAAGGTCAAGAAGCCTTGGGGCATCTTCTCCTTCCTGGCTTGGTCGTCATGCATCATCAAAGAGCCTAGCTTGTGCTTGCCTCGACCTCGAGCGAGACCACGGCCATTAACATCATCTTTGTTACTTTGTGGCAAAGCAAGCTAAGCTCGATCCCCAACAGTCCACTGTCGTCCATTCCGTCCCCACCCAAAACAAAAGCCCGAGACAGGTCATCATTACGCTGGCTTTGTAGTTTGTACTGCAAGTCACAGCTGGCTAATCCACTGTCCGTAGAGATTATTCTATATCTCCTGTTGAACTGTAATAACTGCTTTTGATGCAGTGCCCACACAGTAAAAAAAAAAAAAAAAAAACTAGTATCTGAACTGAACCTGTCTTTGCAGCAGGGAAGAGGCCAGGAGAGCGATGATGAGCAGTCGAGGAGAGACTGCGCGCTGCGCTGCGCTGCATCTGGAGACCGAGAATCTTTGGTGGTGCCTCGCCTCCAGCGTAGTGATGAGAGGATGGGATTAAATCTAAGCACTTGTTTATGCGCTGCTCGCTCGCTCGTCGCCCTTTTCCTCGTGCCTGCTGATGGAGCCCCACGTGGTTTGGACCGGCTGGCCGGTTCAAAAACTCAGTAATTCCAGACGTACGACAGTCGACAGACAGCAGGAGCTGATGGCCTTGAGATGTTCTCCTAATCGCTTTCGCGTTTTCTTAATCGCTTCGATTGTTCTTCTCCCTCGGGACTTTATTGTAAATGGGATAGGGTGTGTGTTTAGTTTAGCGGTTTAGCCATACTAGTACTGCATCTTGTTGTCAGTGTGACAGTGTGTCAGCCAGGGCTAGCTGCTCTTCGCACATGTTGCTGCGTGGGGGAGTGTGGCAGGGTAGTGGAAAGGTTTTAGAAGAACTAGAAAGAGGATGTAGACGTTCACATATTTTAAAACCGTACTATTACGTGATATGCTTGCTGCTCTCTCATTCATCGTTGCCGACCTGAATATTTTGCGCCACCTGGTTCAGCTTTGATCATGTTTGTTCGGAACCATGTGCTTTTTAGGGCTGAACTGGCCATAGCAGCATACTCATCCAATTGCTCAAGTTTCAAACCGTATTTGGTATAAAGTGTCAAAATGCTATTTTGAACATCTATTTGAAGCAACAAAAAGTTGGAAATGGCCGGTACCCACCATGATGAGCGAGACCAGGCCCAGCCGCATGCAGCTTCCCTAGCTAACGGTACCCAAGTGTCGGTCGGACCCAGCCATTTGCCGTATGTTATCATTCCGACAAAGCCTTTGGTGATTGGTATATGGTCCCTCATCGCTCTCTAGATCATACTACGTACTATGCGACTATTAATAGGGAAAATTTATTCGGCAGCTGGGATAGATTACCAGCGATATTGATAGACGGATAGACCGATCGATCGGTTCGGTTCATCTAGGATTGTCAATGTACTGTTTACAAACAGAAGAAGACACACACCACGGCGGTGGCGACCCATGCCTGACCGTCAGTTCTTAGCTGGGATTGGGAAGGACGGGAGCAGTGTTGTTCATGTGGCGGATATGGGTGGTTTCGGATAATTGAAGAGGTAGGTGGGTGGCACGAGAGCGTCAGCCTTGACGGGACCAGAGATGAACGCAGTGCGGAGACTAATGTGTGCCACCCAGAAAAGAAGAGATGCTGTCGCTCGCTAGGTATTGACGGACGAGTAATAATGTATCGAGCAGCCGCGGCCTGCCCCTGCCTGACGGGCCACTTCCTATTCCTCGCTATTC
Organism: Paspalum notatum; assembly: GCA_022530915.1. NCBI lineage: Eukaryota > Viridiplantae > Streptophyta > Magnoliopsida > Poales > Poaceae > Paspalum > Paspalum notatum. Next base: position 37,753,085 of record CM039685.1, read on the forward strand.
CGATCCTCTCTCACACACACACATGGTCCTGCGACCAGATCGGCAGATCCACACACTGTGTACTATATATCGGTCGGACAATTAGACAAGAGAGAGTGTGTGTGGTTCGGCTCTCAAAACAAATCACGACAAACAAAATGATTTGACAAACCTCTACAATTTTGATCAAGCATGCATCTCGAAGGGGCCTAAAATTCGATAGAATGACCTCGATCATCCATCATTTCTATAACGATTATTAACTTGTACGGCATGACCATCATGCTGCGAAACATTACGCCGTGTGTCTGTGTTGTAGGTAGCTACAACGGATGTGATATCGCTATCCTTCCGTGATCACATAACTGTTGTGGCCGACGTGTTCTCAACCTGCCGTTTGATTGAAAGCACCAAACCACCAGCGCGGCTGTGCTGAATTCTTGCCACCATCATTCATCTCGGATGGTTTCCGCGATCTTATCAAACGATGAAACAGCGAGCTGAGCTGCGCTGCTCTGCTGAATTTAAGCGGGCAACTGGAGACCCAGCTAAAATGCAGTACAGCGGCCTGATCACCGGCGTCCGGGCAGCTTTTGAGCATCAAGTCTTTTGTCCCCCTCGGCCGGCAGGTGGTGTTGGAGGCCAGTAGATGTGCAATGCACCCCCCCTGGTTGTACACGTAGTAGGACCGGCGCCGTGCAGGGCAGAGTCCGGGGACGCACGTAGTATAGGCTTTTCTCGTTGCCGATCGTCCGTGCGGTTGGTGGCATGCCGTAGCGGTGGAGCCGCCCGGTCGCGTGGGGAATAATGGGCAGGGGGAACGGGGACACCTCCTCCTCCGGCGTTCCTCGTGCATATTGGAAGTAGTGGCGCGTCCCGCTACTAGCCTCAACGCTTTGCGCGTAGATATTCATGATTCTGATACTAAGCTAGGCGGCGATGGGTGGAATGGGGCGCCATGCCGTAGGTATACTGTGGTAGCGAACGGATGCCACCGTACCATCGTCGTGCCAGCCTGGTATAATCACAGCCAATCGATGAGGATGGCCCAAGACCGAAAAAGCTTGGTTATTTGAATTTGAGGCCGAAATTAACTTTGGTTTTTCTCGGTTTCGATTACTTCGGTTTAGGTTTCGGTTATTTTTGCCCACACCTAAGGATGGGAATGGGATGGGACGTGGGGGAACAGCGCCCGGGATGACTTGTAAAGCGTACGTGCGCACGCAAGCAGGGAAATTGATGAAGGCAACAACCCGCTCGTTCGACCGGCTCAAAGGCCTCAAGGGGCCTCATGGTCGACGGGTCGACCTTCAATGTAAAATAAAACTCTACTAAGACTGGCCTGTAGCTTGGCAATTCTACGTAGCTTGGTCCTGCGCTCGATCAACTCATCAAGATCGATCCTAGCGGCACCGTACACGATCGGCATTCATGCTGTGCGTTCGCTGCGATCGGTCGTCGATGCATGCCGCGTATCATCATTCATCAGTACCGCCGGCATTACTGCGTTTCGACGCTTTTCATCAGCGCTCTGCTCACACGACCGATCGACGATCGAGCGTGTAGCATCTCCTATCTCCTCTCCTAGCTGTACTACCTGGTGCGTACGCAGTACTGTATCATTCTATCAGCAAAACGGGGAAATGGCCTTTACGCCTGCCCACACCGCCGGACTGAAGGGAGGACGGTCGTCGGGGTCGGGCCGCCCGGCGTGAGGCATCGGCATATGATCAGCGTCGTAAAGGACATGTACGCCGAGCGCGCGTGCACCCTCTCCGCGCTGTGCATCCACTCGATTGTTATTGTGTCATGGGCTACCAAGTACTGGGCCAGGGAATGGGCCTTGAGTTGGCCTGCGAGCCGTGAGTAGTGTTGCTATATAAGGCGGCACTTGTAATAGCAAGTCATGACGATGATGGACTGAATTCCCTTTCCTTGAATCTGCCCTGTTCTTTCCCCTTTCCCACGGAACTCTGCCATGTCCTACTTGTAATCCTTCTCAAAGTACCTCTAAACACGTATACTGGCCAGTTCGCATGATTGTGGAGTGTGTTCATCGTCCATGATCGTGACAATTGGTATACAGAGCCGCTAGAAATTTTTTTTCGGAATTTCCATTGATCGAGTGGACAACGGTTTTGGTTTGGGGAATCGCGAGCCTCACCTCGAGTTGAGCACGCGACCCAGTAATTCCGGCCAGTCCGCTTGATCCGGGGATACACCGAATCACGGCTGTGTGCACACGGGAACTTCTTCCGATTGGTGCTGGATCGTTCTCGAGTTGAGAAGATGATGGCGGCTTCAGCCGACGAGACGTCGAAGAAGATCGAAGGGCTGGAGAAGATGATGCAGAAGACATTCGAGAAGCTGGACGGATTTGAAGAGTGGCGGGCGAGCGCTGACACGGTGTTCGGGAAATTGCTCACCACGGCGGACGCAATTCAGGCAAGGCTGCACCGACTGGAGAACGCGCCACCACCGCTGACTCCAACCTATCAGTCAGTTGCTTTGTCAGTTTTCTCACTTGTTTGAGACACCAACTTCCTTACCACCCAGAAGAAATGCTGATCATACCATACCATTAGTTCCAGGAGCCCAACCATTCAGAGTCAGACCTTATAGGTATACACCTATTCAAAAAAATGAAATTGAGCTGCAAGTCACACAAATGTTGCAACATGGCATTATCAGACCTAGCTCTAGCCATTTTCATCACCAGTGCTGTTAGTAAAGAAAAAAGATGGTTCATGGAGATTCTGTGTGGATTATAGACATCTGAATGCTATTACTGTCAAGCACAAGTATCCCATGCCAGTGGTGGATGAGTTGTTAGACGAATTAGCTAGTGCAGCATGGTTCACAAAGTTGGATTTTCGCTCGGGGTACCATCAAATCTGTATGGCCCAGGGAGAGGAACACAAGACAGCATTCTGTACTCACCATGGCTTATTTGAGTTTTTGGTGATGCCATTTGGTTTAACCAATGCTCCAGCAACTTTTCAGAGTTTGATGAATGAGATATTTGCTTCTTTACTAAGAAAATGAGTGTTAGTGTTCATGGATGATATTTTGATCTATAGTGCTACATTAGAGGAACATGTGACTCTATTGCAGCAAGTCTTTCAAATCTTGGAACAACATCAGTTCTTTATCAAAAAGTCCAAGTATTCATTTGCTCAGCCCTCCATTGAATATCTAGGCCATGTGATTTCAGAGCAAGGAGTAGCTACTGATCCATCTAAAGTGGCAGCTGTGCAAAATTGGCCAGTCCCTATGAATTTGAAAGAGTTAAGAGGATTCTTGGGTCTGACTGGATACTACAGAAAATTCATTAAGCATTATGGCATGATCAGTCGACCTCTTACAGCCTTGATGAAGAAAGGTGTTCAGTTTGTATGGACTCCTGAAACTAACACTGCTTTTATGGTATTAAAACAAGCCCTCTTGCAAGCTCCGGTATTGGCTATCCCAGATTTCACTAAGACATTTGTGTTAGAAATCGATGCCTGTGACCTTGGACTAGGTGCTGTCTTAATGCAAGATGGTCACCCTATTGCCTATTTGAGTAGGCCATTAGGCCCACGCAATCAAACACTCTCAGTCTATGAGAAGGAATGTCTGGCCATTCTACATGCTATTGAGAAATGGAGACCTTATTTGCAACATCATAAATTTGTGATAAAAACCGATCACAAAAGTTTGCCGTACCTCACAGATCAGAGAGTGACTACAAAATTGCAACATAAGGCTATGGTCAAGCTGATGGATCTTAACTACACCATTCAGTATAAACAAGGCTGCTCTAATTCTGCTGCTGATGCCTTGTCTCGTTGCCTGGTTGATTCTTCAGTCAGTGCGGTGTCTGAATGTATTCCAGCTTGGATTCAGAAGTTACAGTTGGGCTATGAGGATGATTCACATGCCAAGCAGTTGTTAACAGAACTAAGTGTATGCAAGGAGAATGCACAAGGATTTTCATTAATGGATGGCATACTGAGGTTTAAAGGCTGTGTCTGGGTGGGCTCTAACTCTTTAGCTCAGCAGCATATTTTACAGGCATTGCATAGCAGTGGAGTGGGAGGTCACTCTGGCATCACTGCTACTTATCAACGGGTAAAGCAGTTGTTTGCTTGGCCAAACCTGAAACAAACTGTCCATGATTTTGTTCAGTCCTGTACTATTTGTCAACAAGCTAAAGTGGAGCATGTTCGAACACCTGGACTTCTTCAACCATTGCCGATTCCAAAGCAAGCATGGGAAATCGTATGTTTGGATTTCATTGAAGGTCTTCCTCAATCGGACAGGTACAACACTATCCTGGTAGTGGTGGACAAATTTACAAAGTATGGGCATTTCATTCCTTTGTCACATCCATTTACTGCCTTGCAAGTGGCCCAGTTGTTCATAAACTCAGTATACAAGCTGCATGGGCTGCCCTCTGCAATTGTCTCAGACAGAGATAAAGTTTTTACTAGTAAGATTTGGCAGGAACTCTTTAAACTATCTGACACTAAGTTACTCATGAGTTCGTCTTATCATCCTCAAACGGATGGGCAAACAGAAAGATTAAATCAATGCTTGGAATGTTTCCTTCGCTGTACCGTGCACTCTTGCCCTCGTCAGTGGAGTAAGTGGCTCCCTGTGGCTGAATATTGGTACAATACCACTATCCATGCAGCTTTGGGCAAATCTCCTTTTGAGGTCCTCTATGGTTACACACCTCGTCATCTTGGCATCAGTAATCTTCAGCTTTGCACAGTTCCAGATTTGGAATCTTGGCTTACTGAAAGAGAATTTCTGAGTAAATTGATCCAACAACAGTTGAACAGAGCTCAACAACGCATGAAGTCTCAGGCTGACAAGCACCGTTCTGAAAGGGAATTTTCAGTGGGCGATATGGTTTATGTTAAACTTCAACCTTATGTGCAGTCATCTGTGGCTTATCGCAGCAACCAGAAGCTAGCTTTTCGCTTCTATGGCCCGTTCAAGATCTTTCAACGCATTGGTCAGGTGGCTTACAAATTGGACCTGCCTGTTGATGCAAAGATTCATCCTGTACTTCATGTGTCTCAGCTGAAACGCTATGTGGCTCCTACCGTTGAGGTCAGCAATGATTTAACTATTGTCTCTACTGATCCATTGCTAGTGGTTGTTCCAGAGAAGGTTTTGGACAGGCGTCTCTGCAGGAAAGGCTCTTCTACACTGACTCAGCTACTGATCCAATGGAGTTCATCTATGACCTCGTGGGAAGAAGCTGCTGATGTTCAGCGTCAGTTTCCAAAGGCTCCAGCTTGGGGTCAAGCTGGATTTTGAGAAGGGGGGTATGTCATGGGCTACCAAGTACTGGGCCAGGGAATGGGCCTTGAGTTGGCCTGCGAGCCGTGAGTAGTGTTGCTATATAAGGCGGCACTTGTAATAGCAAGTCATGACGATGATGGACTGAATTCCCTTTCCTTGAATCTGCCCTGTTCTTTCCCCTTTCCCACGGAACTCTGCCGTGTCCTACTTGTAATCCTTCTCAAACTACCTCTAAACACGTATACTGGCCAGTTCGCATGATTGTGGAGTGTGTTCATCGTCCATGATCGTGACATATTGGTATCAGCTGCCTGCTGCTTCCGCTTTCGATCGTCCTGGTCCTGTCGATCGATATCGAGCTTCTCCCAGTGGTATCTTCTGCCACGAACCGCACGCTGTTGCTGTGCTTGATCGAGGCCGTGAGCAACCAGACCAGACCAGCCAGCCGGGTGGCTCCCGACCGTCATGCCGGCCGCATCATTCGCCGCGCGTGCAGGTGCAGCGCAGTGAGGTGAGGTGAGCAGGTGACCACCCACTGACCCTGAAGGGATAATTCCGGCCGGCACGTCCCCGGGAGTAGCCCAGAAGCACTCACGGGAAGAGGATGCTGAGAGCCGGCCTGATGATCTTCTTTTCTAAACGTGCCCGCAGAGACCGCAAAGTGAAGAAGAAACTCGGCCGACGACTCTCCAGTCACGACGATCCACAAGGCCCTAACCTACCATTGATCGATTCAGTTTTTTTTTCCCTTTTTGAGGGGGATTGATCGATTCTGTTTTTTTTTTGAGGGGACTTTTGATCGATTCAGTTTTTTTGAGCACATATTGATCGAGTCAGTTGACACTGGCGAAAGCAGGTTGATGTCTGGATCGAGAATGGGCTGGGCCGCGTAACCGAGCCCTTCCTGGCAACGTCGGCAAGAAATGGGAGGAGGATCCTGGGCTCGGCTTAGTTAACCTTCGAAGCCCGGTGGTGGCCGGAGCGCACGGCCTGGTGGGTGGGAATTGTGGAGTCGCGCCCGCTGTCGAGTTGGGCCTGGGCCTGCACTCTGCCCCTCTCTCTCTCTCTCTCTCTCTCTCTCTCGCGCCGTGACCCGTGCATTTGCGATGTCGACGCCGAGACATGCCCGGCGTCTCTCGACTCTTGTACTGGGCTGTTGGTGGGACCTGACCTCTTGGCGGACTCTTGCCACGCGGACCTACAGCTATACAAGCTGCGAGAGGCGGCGGCTGCGGACGTAGTAGTACTGGGCTGTAGGGCGGTGCAGTGGTGCAGGGGCGGCGCAGGCTCACTCCAAAGAGACGGTGGACGGTGGTGGACTGGCCGGCGTTCCTCGCGAGGTCCCCACTCGCCACCAGCCCACAAGGCGGTGGTCACTTCTAGTTCCAGCGACCGCTCACTACTCCTGGGCGGCGGCGGCCGGACGACGATGCAAATCAAGGGCGGTATCGAAATCGGGTGATCGCCAGACCGCGTAAAATGGTGCGGCCCTTTAATTTACTGTACACGTGCGTCCTGCATTCGTTTTGACCTTTTTTTTTTACTCTGATCACCCATTTTATTCAAAAAGTTTGTTCAACTATAACAAAACTCATATTCGAACTATGTTCAACGATAAACCAAATCACAGCAAAAATAAACGTTAATTTTGATTTTTTTAAATAAGACGAGTGATCGAAGTTATGAAAAAAAAGTGGACCGCATCGTACATTTGTGAACGGAGGGAATACTACATACAACACAAACGAATAACACCAGAGCGGCAAAGCGTGTTGGAAAATGGTTATCCATAATTACAATCTTACAGAATAATCATAAAGGTTCTATTAGAGCCTCCACACCCTTCTATATTCTTATATACTGTATCCACGACAATGCCAAATCCCCACGAGACACATGAGAAAAATATATAAATTCTAGTTAAAAACAAGCGTCTATCCATTAGGTGTTGAACTTATAACAGATATAAAGTGAACTGCAGTTTAAAGCGAGGTCTAGTGAGAAATGTTGCATTGTACGGTTATATTTGTAGTAAAGTGATAATCATGAGGCATGTCTACAGGGCATTAGCGTGGGGACCCTTTCAGGCGTGTTGCTCTTTGGTACTCTAAAATCTAAATCCTTCTTCAACACGTTTTGGGCATATCGCTCATATTCGGGTCCTCTTTGAAACAACACGTGATTTTTTTCCTGAACCATGTATTTTTTTCTTGTGAAATTAAACCGTGAAATTTGTGTGTTTCAAAGGGACCCTGAGTGTAGGACACATCTTTTTGATATGAACAAGTAGAGAAAAATTGAAACCAAAACATGAACCCATACGTACTTCCAATACTAGCAAACAAATACTCCTTCTGTCCCAAATTGTAAAAGATTTTAAATTCATTCATTCCTTCATATATGTGTTCAATATGTATCTAAATTCATCGACATCTATATAAATATTGATAAATAAACCTTTACAATTTTGATATAGAGGGAGTACAGATTGAAAAAGAACGAACGTCCGGCGCCATTCAGATATGGGCAAACAGAAATCAAACCCGGTGCCTGGACACTTGTCATTCCTGCTGCATGGACGGTTGGATACGCGCGCATGCGGTATTGCGGGCTGACTGTACATGCACGCTACGTTTTGTCATGGAGCTGTAGGGCTCCTAGACCTAGTCAGCAATCATCGGGCTATATATACTAGTAGTACTCCGTAAGAAACAGGTACAAGTAGGTTGACTTTCGTTGTCATCTCTAAATAAAACAGACCAAATTAACTAAACGAGTCAGGTTGACATGCAGGCCAAAGTTGGCCACACAAGGTGACATATTCGAATTAGTCAATATTGACTTTGGTACAGAATTTAATAATCGATCCCGTCGGCCGATGGTGATCTTTGGGTTGATCTCATCTTTGACAGCCCGCTGACTAGTAGCTAGCAGACTAGCGGAGTGAGGGCGGTAGTTCGTAGAAAAAACCGGTGTGAAACCGAAACCACCACTAGCTCGCGCTCTCTCTCGCTTCATCGACCACCAACCTCGCCCCCTCTGCTCGCTCGTCCGCCGTCTCTGCAGCATGCTGACTTGCTGAGTGCAGCTCGTGGTCCAGGTGTTGGCACGCCGGCGCCGCGGCAGATCTCTCGCGCGTGAGAGAAAGATTCGGCGATGGGGGGGTGCCGCCGGCCGGGCGTGGTCGCGAGGAAAAGATTTTTCGGCAGAAATGGGGGCACGAAAGCTGTCGCACACGTCCTCGCCGGCCGTCGCCATCATCGCTTCTCTCACAAAAGCCTCGGGCCTGCACCTGCGACTGCGATCGCGCGCAGCGCTGGTACGGTGGCAGCGACGTCGACCAAAGCTGCCCGGCCATCGTCGTCACGCCATATATCATTCGGCAGCCGCCCTGCTGCATTATTAGTCCATCAGACACCGGGATCATCAGTTAAATGTCTTTTTTTTGTTATGGACTGTTTAATTAGTTGATGAGCATTACCGGCGGTGGGTTGACTTGGGGAGCTCCGATGATGATGTCCGACGCGACCATCAGTAATATCAACTATATCAAATGTGTGTGGTTAATAAGAAGATCAATGCAAGTCAAGTTCACCCCGGCACTAGCTAATCAACCATCATAATAATCTGGCGTCGTCGTCACGATTATACTAAGCAAGGTGCTGTATCGATGACAGATTGACAGGATTGCGGGGTACGGTACGGGTTACGATCAACCCCCCACTATCTACCCAAGCAAGCCGACTCGATCACGACTGACTTTCTTTCTTTCTCCGCGCGCACTCTCGATAGCTAGTGTCATGATTACAGCGTTTGACAATGGCAGCTTAATTTGGCCGGTGATCTTCTGTGGCCACGGTGGTTGGTTGGTTGCTTCTAACTCCTAGTATGTGTGTGGGTTGGTCAACGCGCGTGGGGACAGGGGCTTTGCTCTAAATTGAAAACTTCGTGGCAAGAGAGCTGCTCGTTCAGTTCGTCGACATTGCAAGCAAAATATCTAGTGCCCCGTGCTATCACACGCATGCTTTTTATTTACCAAAGTGGTTCTAGAACTTTTCCTCCACCGAAGTAGATATGTTAACAACAAGCATTTCAACAAAAAAAAAAAACCACACTGCTTTGGTGCTGGGAATTTCCTAGGTAATTCCACATTTTAATTAATTATGACATTTCTCGATACGCATGAATGAGAATTCAAAGGCGGGTGTTTTGTCTTCTTTTGCACACCGAGATGATGGACGTACGTGCAGATGTATCAAAACTGTATCATGCATGTGATTGACTTCGCCACTGTCGACCACACGCGTCTAGCTCAGTGGGCACCTTTAGCTGCCTAGCCGTGCGTTGGTGCGCTGATTGAGTTGTGTGTGAAGTTCAACGACGGAGTAGAAAGCTGGAGCGGCAAACGGACTACTGTCAACATGCAGGATATTATTTGCCGGAAAAAAAACGTCAACGGGATCTGTTTGCAATCTCGTCAGCAATCATAAATGCATCGATCTAGCAGTTTCATGATCTTATTCGCCAGAACACGTGACGACGCTGCATCTGATCTCAAAGTGATCCTCCGGATCGAGGGGCATGCGGATGAACATTTGGATTCCACTTTTTTTTTTTTTTTATCAATGTACTCGGTACAAGCACTTCTAATCCGATCCGACATAATATCCAAATTAAACGATCGATGGCCTGCCGTCTCGACGCAAGGTAAAGATAATTCTAGCTACAAAGTGTCATCGCTTCAGAAATTCTCGTTCGCTCTGGCACAACTCTGTGTGCTAGCTCAACTTGCAGGGGGCAATTAATCTAGTACATATAGCATTACCATAACATTATCATGTCAATTTCATGGTAGACCAAACAGGATATATATAGGACATGCCAAACAAAGTCAATTTTTGTTGGTGGTCGTTATTTTAGGATGGGTGCCTGATTTGTATTATGATGAAAGAATCAGAAATCATTGGGAGAATCGTGATTTTACCGGTCGCTTAACGCACTAGACACACCACGTGATGGTGGATCGGGTCCCAAACAAATCCTATCCTCTCACATCTCTCACATCTATTTGTTCTCTTACTCCTCGCCTTCCTTTGCTTGAGCTCAGCACTATTTCTTCTCTAGCGTCTGAGCCCCACGCTCTTACTTCTCCCACGATGCCACCCTTTCCTCTTCTCTATTTTCTGGCTACTAGCCCCACCTCCTCACCTCTCCCCTCTATCCCTCCAGGTGGGTGCTACCTGTGACTGTCACCTCATCTTCAGCCATGGCAGCGTTGTTGCCTTTCCTCAACCTATGAAGTTACCATCGCCCTAGTTCTTCCTCTACTATATTGGCCCTTAAAAGTTGCAACAATCGTCGCTCAACACCACCTCATCACATCACTTGAAGAAATGCCACCTTCTACCAGTGCGCTATGGCACTACCTAGACTACTTAGTTCATGTGCGACTCTCCTAATTTCATGCATCGCTATGATCTGCCTCTGCACTGCAGGGCAAATTGGCTCACTTGGGAGGAGACATCGATCTATCATAATGGCACAACTGGTGGGAGAGAAATACTAGGGTCAGTGATGTAGGGAAGGAGAGGGTCTAGGGGGAGGGGGGAGGGGTTAGCCGTTGTCGGTGCTATGGTGGCCATAATGGTTGCTTGTTGGGCTTCAGACTTGTAACATATTGTTGACGCAGAAAGTTAACAATCGGACCCTCCGCACGGTCAACTATTGGTCGGGGAGTTTCTTTGCTCCTATGGTGCGGGTCCACCAATAGTCCTGGCAATTCTGATGAGATCGTACGAGTTTGCTCGACGGACTAACCTAGTAAAATCATGGAGTTAGAATTTATATATTCAGTTTTTCTTTTATGTGGCGATTATAGAGCTGACACGTTTGGCATGAAAAAAAACTAGAGTGGAGGCGGATTTTATAGAGTAACTGAACTATAAATAGATTCGTTGCTCCTCCGATTGGTCCTTTCCAGAACGTTCTGAGTCCAAGTCATTTTAATATAATAATCAATCCATGAATAAAAGATCACTTAAACAAACAACTAATACCCAACCTATGATTCCAAGCATCAGTCATATATATCCATCCATCCAAGTATAGCTAGAATACCAGCACATCTTGTTCTTCACCACCGGCCGGTGGGGTCGAGAACAAAATATAGCAAGATACACTTGAGAATTTAAAAATTGAAAAACGTACTAATAAAAATGGAAAAGAAATGGTTATCGGCCAAAGCTGGGAGACCAAATTCCCCGTCCAACCGCAAAGGACAAACTTGTGCGTAAATTAAACAGAAAAATGGGGCCCAGGCAAAGCAAGGGCAGGAAGCAGAAAAGGAGGAGGGAAAGTTGATGCTGATGGCGGGAAAAGAGAGGTTAAAGCTGGCACAAGCGAGCAGAACCAGCTCTGGATTAATTTAATAATATTTACTTCAAAATCAACGGAGTACAGGAATTAATATGAAACATAAACAGAAAATAATGTTAACACTAGAAAAGTAAAAGAAAAGAAAAAAAAGGGGAGTCTGAGGGTGCACTGCACAGCACAGCACAGCGCCAGTGCCGAGAGCCCGTGGGCCCCCAGAGGCGCGAATGGGCCCGTCCGGGAGCCCACGGTTCCCTGGAGTCCAAAGCGAGGAGACCCGCGCCCGCGCTGATATGAAAGTGGAGGCCGACGCCGTCAGGGCAGGGTGTCAGGGTTTCACCTCTCCGTTAGTGAAACGGCGGCCGTCGTCTTCTCGTTGGGGGCTACCCGTTCATGGCTTGGACACGGACGTGGCGTCCTTGGGATGCTGCTGCTGCGAGTGCGAGGCCTCGCCGTCGGCCCCCGCACCCGCGCCGTTGACCATGGCCGACTGCGCCGTGAGCACGGACATGCTCGGGGATGCCGGCACGGCGTCGGCGCCCGCGCCCGCGCCGCCGTTCATGCTGGGCGGCAGCCGCATGGCGGCCATGTGGTGAGCGGCGGCGGCGACGCCGAGGCCGGCCGCGCCCACGGGCGGGCGCATGTGGCACGTGGCGGAGGAGATGGCGGAGGCGAGGGAGACGGGCATGAGGCACAGCCCTTTCCCCTGCAGGTACTGCATGGCGGTGCCCATGTCCTCCTCCATCAGCTTCGCCACCTGCTGCTCCGTCACCGCCAGGCCGTCGCTCCCCGCCGGCGCCGCCGACGACGACCCGCCGCCGCCTCGACCCTGCACGCATGCAAACACAAACACATGGCCCGGCCGGGGATTCAGGCACGCCTGCTGTACGATACGAGAGCGGGTAGGGTACCAAGTGGTGGATCGTGGTGGCGCCGGCGGGCCGGCGGGGGGCAGGCGCGTCATTTCGCGCGGCGGCACGCGAGGCACTGTGGCAATGGCAGTAGCCATCAGCCGTGGCACTGAAAAGTTCGTTCACATCCCGCCGATTCTTTCGAGTGCGGCAAAAGTTGAGTTGGGAGGAGAGAGAGAGAGAGAGAGAGGAGGGAGCTTGGCACTGGCAAGAGGAGAAAGCTAGAGAGAGAAGAAGCAGCATGCCGCTCTGGCTCTCTCTCTCGCTCTATCGATTGCAAGTGGGAAGGGGAGAGAGAGAGAGGGCGACTGGGCGAGTAGTTACCTCCGAGGACATGTCGGCCACGAGCGGCGCGACGGCAGCGGCGCCACCTAACCGGCTCATGCTCAGCACCTGCGTGGGTTGGTAAACGCAGATTACATACATGTCAGCGCTAGCTGTATCAACTGCATATCATCCATCAACTGCTGCTGAAGAACCACTGCATGTACTAATAACATTTCATGCTTTAATTCGCTTGCCTTGACTTGGAGCTGCAAGAACTTGACGTAGTCGATGATCTCGTCCAGCATCGACGCCTTGTCCGTCTGCACGCAGCAGCAAGAGTACGTACGTAGACAAGATCGATCAGCGAGCAAGTATGTAGTAGAGTACAGTATGGAGTAGTAGCCAAGCGCAAAGAACAAAAATGAGGAGCTTGGACAGCTGAAAAGAAAGCGCTAAAGCTCGAGCCTCTCTCCCTCTCTTCGGAAGCGGCGCCGCCCGCGACATGGGCAGGAATTCTAGGCGGAGAAAAAGCACAGCCATGCCGTGCCCTTCGACTCTCCCCGGCCCGGCGCGCGCGGTCGCCGAGGGAGCACGGTGCCGGTCAAGTAGGCCAACGTGCGGGTAAATGTGCCCCGCACGCGCGCGCCCACCACCGGCCACGCCTCCCGCCTCTGCACAGGCACAGCCGCGCGCACAGCTACGACGAGCTCGTGAATCATCTCATGACCGACTGACTGGCCACTAGTACAGCTCAAAACGCTATGAATTAATCCATGCCCGGCCATGGAGCTGAACTCTAGTAGTAAAGCTTCTGTCTTCCATTGTTTAGTCCCCCGTTTTCCTCGGCACAAACTCGCTACGAGCGAGTGATTGCGGGAACCTTTATGACCAGCATCATCTCCCCACCCAACAACCAAAACCCTAGGCATCCCGGCCTCTTCTCGAATCGTGTGTGCAGTGCAATTGAGCTAGCTCTGTGTATGGAGTAGCTTTGATGTGCTCGCTCACCTTGTTGGCGTTGGGCACCAGCTCCTGCAGGGCCTTCATCCTCTCCGCGATCCTCTCCCTCCGGAGCTGCAAAACGGGGACGACGACGACGACATGGACAACTGGTGAGATGTGAGAAACATATATATTCGAGAAATTGAGAACAAAGAAGAGGACAAAGGAATATTGGTAGTGGTTGGGTTTGGCCGGTTGGGAGCCGGAAAACGGAGAACAATCCAAAATCCAGGAAATAACAGCGGTCAGTCGGACACGGGAGCTGATTAGCAGCAACTGCCGCCGCGGATTTATTCGGCCCAATCGAGAATTAACTACTCGACGACGTGACTAATAGGAAACGCAGAGCGGCAATTAGGGAGGAGGGGGAGAAGAAGGAGCGTCGTCGTCGCGTAGCGAGCTGGCTCACCCGCTCCGCGATGCTGTGGGGGTCGGTGGCCTGGCCGCGGCGCGCCCGGACGCGCTGCCTCGGCGGCGCCGCCGCGCCTCCGCCCGCGGCCCCGGCCGCCTGCGGCTGCGACGCGCCGCCGCCGCCGCCTCCACTGAAGCCCTGGCCCGGCAAAGGCGTCGTTTGCTGCTGCAAAGCAAGAAATCAAACAGCCGTGTCAGGAGATTAGTTAAGCTATATATATGTTGTACGCATGTGGCTTGCTGATCTTGTGGACCTGCGGATGCGGCTGGAAATGTTGCTGCTGCTGCTGGAGCGATCCGGCGAAAGCGCCGCCGAAGACGCCGGCGGCTTCTCCTCCCTGCAACGAACACCGAATAAAAATGTGAACTTTTCGCGAAAAGATTCCAGATTCTTCATTCTTCACGGGGAGAAGGAAGGCAACAAGTGGATTTGAAGCGAGGAAGGCGATGGATAAGTACGGCGGAATTGGCGGCGGCGGCCTTGAGTAGCGCCTGCACGTCGCCGCCCGATGCGCCGCTGCCGAGGGAGAGCGGGAGGAGCAGGCCGCCGTCCCCGTTGCCGCCGCCGCCGCCCGTCGTCGAGCGGCCCATGCCCTGCAGCAGCATATGGTGTCCCTGCCTCAGATCAGCCAGCTGCTGCAGGACCATCTGCTTCGTTGCCTCGGCCCCTCCCCCGCCGCCGCTGATCTGGTGCTGCCGGAGCCGCGATGCCAGCAGCGCGGACTCGTCGTACAAGCCCCCACCGAACTGCTGCTGCTGGTGCTGCATCCCTTCCGCCTGCGCGCCGCCCTCCGGCGCCTTCGTACCTCCCGCCGCGGACGCCAGTTCTGGCCAGGCCGACGGCGGCAGGGCGCCGAGCATCTGGTCCAGGAAGTCGTCGTGCACGCCGCCTGACGCGCCCGCCGCCGCGCGGAGGTCGTCGAGGGAGATCTGGCCGGCGGCGGCCATGGCCTGCATTTCCCGCGTCGTGGGCTGCATCCCTTGCTAGCCGCTAGGGTTTACGAGCCGGCGGGCGGGCGGCTAGGGTTGCGGCCTCACAGCAGGCTGGCTCGCTGGCTAAGCTGAGGAAAGGTTTGGTGTGGCTGGAAGGGAGAAGGGAAGGAGAACCAGGACCAGGACGGGTTGGTGTCGCCGGCTATTTATAACGGGGGCGGCGGCTATTTGGTTTACTACGACTCCACTGGATGGAACAGAATGGAATGGATCATGATAAGCTAGCTGCCTGTAGACTCGGCTATGACTAGTGTGCGACTAATCTAATCAAGTGTTCGATTTAGTGGTCGACAGTAGATTATTAGTACACTACTAGTACAAGTTGTACCGCCGTATCATGTGGTTGACGACAGTAGTCATCCTGATGCTATTTCAGGGTGCAAGCAGTGGAAATGGATGCATGGGTGGATCTTTCGATGCAGACTAGTCGCGTCCTTTCGGACCGAAGGGCGTGATTAAATTAACAGCTTTTGGGACTGGAATCTCCAACGATTCAAATTTCAATTGGCATTTGGAAGATCTCAACTGAACTTTGATTTGAAGGGAGCGCTGGCAATGATAGTTTAGCCAAAGAGATGTTGTCCAGAATGTAATTCTAATCATTATTGTACATCATTTTATTGTCATACAACCCATACAGGTTCGTTTGGACTACTATTTTTGTTGCTTTACTATTCAGATCGTCTTCCGGTGTATTTCAAGTAAACCTTCGTTCTCGTCTATTTATTTTTAAACTGAGACGCGTCAAATAAAGAAAACAGAGGGATTTAAGTAAAGATTCCAAAATTCAGTGGGTGCAACGGCTCTATATTGTACTGTTTGGTTGAGAGAAA
The DNA here is from genome assembly GCA_022530915.1 of Paspalum notatum. Taxonomy (NCBI): domain Eukaryota; kingdom Viridiplantae; phylum Streptophyta; class Magnoliopsida; order Poales; family Poaceae; genus Paspalum; species Paspalum notatum. The sequence continues at coordinate 37,769,151 of CM039685.1, forward strand.
TGATGCAATTTCCAATACAACTACTGCTAAAGACCGGAGAAAGTGAGGAGTACTACATGTACGTATTTCTGAAGTGCGAGTTTTTGTAAATGAACCTGTTACGACTAATACATCTCTTCACATGCCAAGGAGTGCTTTAAATCCACGTACTACAGTTAAATAAAATCCGTGTGTCGATGTTGCACACAAAGGAATAAGATAGACAAAAGCTGTTTGTTTTTCTTGTGCGTCTCTTTACATTGTCAGCATCGACTTGCGGCAGCTGGCGGCTCGTCGCCTGATGAGGACCTGCAAAGAAGACATGCACGCGTCTGGCCGGGACGCAGAGGGTGTCTCGCAGGCTATCTAAAAATGCAGCACCGCTTGTGCTGTGCTTATTCGTATTCGTATGTATTAGAAACTACATCAAGCTTGCAGAATCAATTCAGCCAAAAATATTAGTGAAAATACGATGCAAAGATCTACATAATATATAAAATTTGAGACAACCAAACATTCGTGTGAGGAGAAACAGAAAAATGTAATTGGATTTCAATCCTGCAACCCGCTAAGAAGTTGTTGGTTTTCTTTTTTTTCTCTCCTTGCACACATTGTTGTTCATTCTCAATTTTTTTTCCATCATCTACCCATTCATATTTTTGTTTATTTTTTGACGTGATTTTTGAAACATATAAATAAAGACGACGATCTCTTGTATAAGTGTTTTTTTTCCAGTTTAGGAGTCTCGGAATGTGTGTGTGTGATACAACAGTTAGTAATAACTAGTCTATCAACCGACAACCCGTGCTCTCACACGGATTAGAATTTTAGATGTAGTATGTGTTACAATATAACGTATATAAATCTATTTTTATACTTAGTGTTTTTATAGTAGCAAATATTCTACTTTAGATGTATGTTTAATTGATTTAGTTAATCTTTGACATGATTGCAAAAGTAGTTAATTTTAATATAAATTTGAGGAGTTACTTTCATTATACTATCGGTCATAATATGTAAGTTGAATAATTTAGATATAAATTAGAGAGATTATTTGGTATTATCCATCATAGTAGCAAATGCGAGCAGTTAGGTATAAATTTAGGGGGTTATTTCATTTTTCTTTCATAATGGTTGAGTCGGTAATTAATATGTAGTTTTAGGGGTTATTTAATATTGTTTTTATAATGACAGAAGTGAGTAATTACCTAGAAAACAGATCTAATGGCTATTAAAATTTGAATCTGCCAATTGATGGTCCGTTGTTTTTTTTATTATTGTGGGAATTTCTATGATTTTAATTTTTTCTAGCGCATTTTATCAGGACTAACGTGGAAGTTTTAAAAGGGGTCTCCAATTAGTTAGCGCATCTTGTGAGGATTAACGTGGATACTCTAAGGAGTCTCCAATTAGTAATATTTAAAATAGGCACAAAATATCTAATTCATGGAAAGATTTCTAGCATTTTTATTAAAAAAAGTTACGGGATCATTTAGTAGGGTAAATTTGTAAATGTAAAATAAAACTGCCAATTGATGATTGGATGTTTTTAACTAATGTGTGAATTTCTATAATTTTATCTTTTTTATTCTAGCGCATTTTGTGAGGATTAACGCGGTGGCTTTAAAAAGAGTCTCTGGTTAGTAATAGTAAAATTAGTCACAAAATATCTATTTTATAGAAAAGTCTCCATGTGTGCATGGGATGGTAAAGGTTTATTATCACCAGTTTGCACAGTGAGTAATTTGTCAGCCATAAGACATGATTAGTAATTGTTTTTTATACACTTGATTATACTTATAATTGTATTTGCGTAGGATGCTTATGAATTGAGGAAAGAGCTTTTGATACATCTACTAGCCGGTAACGGTGATGGATGTGAAAGCTGTATTCCTGAAGAGTTACGAAGATATCTTAGACGCTATGTCGAGATGAAATGTTGCAAGATTTAATTACTTGTCTAGGAGTAGGTCGAAATTTGTAATGAATTTAATATATTCAACGTGCACTTTCAAACACGTGCTTTATGGTTATGTAAGAGAATTGCTATTTCGAATATTGTTATATGGCAATGTGTATATCGCTTTGAAATTTTGTTATCTCCTGTTGCAACGCACAGGCAGATTACTGGTTTATAAATGAAATAAATATGACAAAAAACTAAGGGTAATTATGAAAATGGGAAAAACCAGCAAAAAAAATGAATTTGCTTTCATCGAGAGTTGAACTCAAGACATTTTATAATGGCGAGGTGGGTAATTACTTAGAAAATAGATCTAATGGCTATTAATATTCTAATATGCCAATTGATTGTCGGATGTTTCTGATTATTGTAATAATTTTTAAGATTTTATCTTTTTTTCCTAGCGCACCTCTTGAGGATTAACGTGGAACCACGAATCATTAATAGTAAGATGGATCAATAACTACCCTGGGTTACATTCTTTCTTATTGTAAAGTTATAGTCACCGGCTGGTTATTCCGAATGCACCGTCCGCTTTAATACAGAAGTATATAGAAATAAATTTTTATGGATCTTTTTCAGGGGCAACTAGATTAAGCTGGCCTTTTGGGGGTGTATGAATTTAGAGGACTGCTAATGATAATATTTTTCAAAGAATAAAATACAATTAGTCCATTAACTTTTTGAACTGTGTCGATTAGATCCGTCAACTATCAATGTATATTTTTTGGTCTATTAACTTTTTAAAATGTATCATACAGGTCCATACTGCACATAATGTTAACAAAAAAAATATAAAATTATATAGTTACCAAAAAATATAAAATCAACTTTGATAGCTCTATCCTGATGAGATCTACGCGGTGGAGCTGATATTGACCACTTTGCCTCTATTTAAGTGGTAAAACATATTTAAATGCTAAAACTTATTTTTATTTATTTTGATTCCAAAATAGAAAGTGTTATTCATGAAATTTTTACACGTACGTATACTGACTAAAATACAATTATCATACTTTTTGTAATATTTATTAAGTGCTACAAGAAGCCATGCATTCTTTTTCATTCAAAAGACCATAATTCATAAATACATCATTTCTTTTAGAAAATAGCGACCATTAACCATGATAAAATGTATACATGGAGCATAACATGCACAATAATATTTTTGCATGGTTTTTTAGATGTACTAAACAATAGATATGAATAAAAAGTAACTAAACATTTATTTAGCATAAATAGGAATAACATGGTCATTTTACATGCCAATTTAGTTCCATTGTGTAGATTTCATCAATACAAAGATAAAAAAGATGATTTCATATTTTTTGGATATCTACATGATTTGATATGTAATATTTTTAGTTGATGTTCGGTGCGGCATGGACCTATTTGATACATTTTTAAAAGTTAATAGATAAAAAAAATGCGCATTGATAGTTGATGAACCTAATCGGCATAATCCAAAAAGTTAATAGACTAATGGTGCATTTTATTTTTTTTTTCAAAATTCAAATATTTCCTACCATATGTATGATATTTCTTTTCTTACCAAATTGACATATTTATTTCCTCCAAATAATCTTTGGGTTCATCATCAATACCCACATCATTGTAATCACCATCCGTCATAAGACGATTAAATTCTCCCCGCCTCATCATCATTATGCAGTTGACAGACAATGCCACATTGACGTCGTGTGGTTACTGTTGGTACATCCTACTAGAATTGCTAAGCACTCCAAGATCATGTACATACGTATAGATAGTAACAATCTAGCTTAATTATAGTCCATTAATATTCATGGAATTTTAGCCTGCATGCGACCTGATGGACGGACCGGGCAGCCGAACCTTTTGTTCAGTACTGCTAAGAATACAGATACAGACACGCAGTTAGGCTGAGCCGTTAGTAACATAACCCTAGCTACGTTGTCGCCATATATACTAATACCGTGTGTTAGTGGTAGGCCCGAGACAACCAGCGGTCCAAACTTTGATCCTCAATCCTGCAGGCTGCAGCTGTCCTCTCGATGATAACAACGTGGAAAAACAACGAGCATATACGGCCGCAACCGGGTTGACCGTGTCATCACCACCTGTCGTACTCGTCGCACGCATGATCATTGGCTGACTTGCTTTCAGAGAGAGTTCAAGGCTGCTGGTATGGACGCGTGAGGACTCAGCCGTTGTGCTTTGGCAGCGAGCGCATGCAGAGAATATAGCAACATGCATGGTCGCCGTCGCTGAATGCACGGCATGGGTGATGGATGTACCCGGCGGCGGCCCACGAAAAATACAGAAGAGATGGAGCGCTGATGCTGCTGATGATATACAAACAAATGACCTGTCGGCAACGGCATGCAGGCCCGACTACACTCTGCTTATCCCATGCAAAACAAGCATACTTTCTATCCACGAGTGGTCGAGTGCTAGACTGCTTAGGTCTTGGTGGAGGCAAATTGAAGTGGCCTCCTCGTAAACCCGTCGTCAAAGTTTGGGCTAGCTGTCTGGAATTGGAAGTGTAGCTTGGCGGAATGTGCCGTGCCGCGTTGGTTTGCAAGAGTATATTTAGATGTCGGTCAGAGCAACGCAACCTCCAGGGTGTAGGAGCGTCCGGTGGAGCTGCAGAGCTCATCAGGCAAGGACCTGTAACTTCGCCAACAGCAACTTATTAAGCATCTCCTCTCTTAGACCGTGCTCACCAGAAACACTGTTTTGTAGTATGCATACCGTAGACAGAAAGAAATTTAAAATATGAATACTTAGATGGGTACCCTGGTTAGAATAGCCTTATCGCAGCAGTTTCCTCTACAAAGATCCCTGCTGCTCCTGTGCTTGTACGCCAAACATGCCCACCGGTGATCGATCCAGCAAACATGCCGCGCTCACTCGTAGTCAGAGCGCGGAGTAGTTAGGCATGCAAAAGACAGCCAGCGATAGAACGACAGTGTGCCCGATGGACTGCCCGTGACCCAGTGACCCAACCCAACACGCCGAACACCATTGCACTACTGTACTACTGCTTTGGTTCCTTTATTTTTCACAAAGTCAGAAGTCTGAACTGGACAATAAAACGAAGAACTAGCTTAGCATCTGCCAAGGCCTGATCGTGATTCGTGAATGACGTGGACCATGCATCACGGCATCTCGCTACTAGGCTCGTAGGGTTTTCTTTAAAAAGGGATCGGAGGCTCGTAGGTTTGGCGGGTATTTCTGTTTGCAAATTGCAAATGCAGGATGAGACCTGTGATGGTTTCTTGTCTGGACCAGCTAGTGCTAGTGCTAGCTGAGTGTTGATCGAGTGTGAGGCTGACTCCAACAGCCACCTCCATCTCCTTCCTCCATCTTCTCTCTCTTCACTGTTCCAACTATCCACACTCACAGCTACAGTACGTAACAGTACCGCATTTAATTTTGCAATCTCCATATGCAGTCACCGCTGGAGATAGCCTGAAGCAGGCTTCACCGTTTTGAACCGGAATTTCGTTTTCGGACCACACCAGAAAGCAAATTTCGGTCCGGAAACCGATTTTCCGCTTCCTTCAAAATCAAATTTTTTGGTTAAATCGAAATTTTGCTACAGTGAAAACGAAAAGCTGAACCTGGTGTCAAGGCGGAAGTAGAAGAAACGCGGTGACTACTGTGTCTTAACGGTGTTGGAGCCCTACATGTGCACGACCCTTCTTCTTTGATAGATTCAGACAGCCGCAAGTACGGTGGCTAGGGTTGTGGCAGCAAATGGCACCGCAAGCAACGTGGGAAATGTACCTGACGTCATTTAGGTGTGATGGTGGTAATGCCGGGAATATGATATTTAGAGTAAAATTCATAGCCGGTCTTTATACTTGCACGAGGATCTCATTCCGGTCCATAAACTTACAAAATGTGTCATGCCGGTTCAATAAACTTGTTTCGGGTCTTATTTTGATCCAAACGGATCGTGGGCTCACCGTTATAGGCCGCGGGGTCCACATGTCAGCCTATGTAGGCTTTTTTTTTTCTCTTCTGTATCTCATCCCTCCCTTGCATCTCGCCCGTCGCCGGTCGCCGTTGCCGCCATGCCCACCATGGTTGCCGCTTTGCCCGCCGGGTACAGCCCGAGCGAGGACACTCTATTGGCGGGGCAACGGAAGCGGAGCCTCCGCGCGACGGGGTTGGTGAGGCCGGCAAGGAGCCACGCGAGGAGGAGCAGCGGGAGCCGCCACAGCGTGGCGTCGAGCGCCACGCCCAAGTCTAGCTCCCGGTCCTAGACCCTGAGCGCCGCCATCGGAGCTGCCGGCTGCGGCAGCAGCACTGCAGCGGCAGCGCAGGAACGACGGGAGAGAAAAACGGGAGGAGTGGTCTGCGGCGCGGATCGGAGCAGGGGAGGGAACACGGTCGGCTGGTGCGCACCCACGTGCCTTCGTGGCGGAGCAGAGCGGCTGCGGCGGCCTTCGCACACGCCTCCTGGCCTCCGGGGCAAAGCGGCAGCGGCGGCTCGCTCGCCCGCCCGCTCGTCTCCGAGGCGGGGCAGCTGCTACGACGGCTGCGCGCCCCCACGCGCACCACGGAGCCGCCCGCTCGTCTATGAGGCGGGCAGCGGCGGCGGCTGCGCGCCCCCCCATGCGCAAGGCGGCTGCAGCAGCTCGCCGCCCGCCCGCTCGTCTCCGAGGCGGGGCATCGGCGGCGGCTGCGTGCCCCCACGCGCAGGCTGTGCAGCTGCTCGCCCGCCCGCGCGCCTCCGAGGCGGCGGCGGCCACGGCCGGCGCTCCCCTTTGGGGATGAGAGAAAGCAGAGAGGAAGAAGAAGGCTCATAGGTGGACCCCACATATCAGATGCAGTGCCTAGGTGAGACCACGATCCGTTTGGACCGGATTGAGATCCGAAATAAGTTTATTATCTGCATGACACACTTTGTGAGTTTATGGATCGGGATGACACACTCGCGCAAGTTTAAGGACCGGCCATGAATTTTACTCTGATATTTATAACAGATTGCGTGGTGTGCAGTTCGCTTTTGACGAGTTGCAATTTATTTTTTGACAATATCTAGTTCATGACCTTGTAGGGAAGCGACTCTGGCAGGGTGCTAAAAAAAAAAAGTTCCCAAAACCCTATATACCCTCTTCTTTTTTTAACTAGCAAAATGCCCGTGCATCGTAACAAGAGAAAAAAAATCCTTAAACACCTTTAGATCAATACATATAAGAATAATCTCGTGAATAAATTTCATATCATATTGTTTCGAATTTTTCTCTTGCATACGACCGAAATTTAGGTGGTGTCAGTTTGGTTAGAAATATTATATTTTTTTAACTTTCTGGCAATATACAGAACATCGAAAACAAAGTCCATATACGACATGGTATCCGTTTTCACGTAGTCTGATGCGGCCTTCTGAATCGGGTTTCTGAATAAATTGTAGGTCATATTGTCTTTACGATTTCCATTAACGGCGAGCGAATTTTAGAGGGTTGTCAATTTAATTGGAATTGTTTTCATTTAGACCATCCCCACTGAGGAGTATATGGTTGTGTAAAAGGACTGCATATAACACTGTTTGACACTATAGCGCTACTGTAGACAGAGAGAGCGGCAGTTGAAATAGTTGGGCATTTAATGTTTGCACAACTATATACTCATGGGTTGGGTTAGCTTTTCAAGGTAAAAAACGGAGTCCGTATGTGATCTGGGCATCCGTTTTCGCGTAGACTGCTCCTGCACTCCAGGCTCACGAATACAGTGGTTTCAAAGATTTCTGTTGACTGAGACTGAATTTTAAAGTGATTTCAGTTGGGTTGGAAAAGATATTATTTTAGCATTCCATCGATTTACAGAACATCAAAAACGGAGTCCGTATGCGATTTGGTCGTCTATTTTCACGTAGTATTGTAGCTCTGATTCGGTTTAGCGGATACAGGATGGGGAGGGCTGACCAGTTAGGTCCACCCGTCAGGACGGACCGTGAAACTTTATTTGCTTTAATATTATATAATATTACGTAAAGATATAGATTTAACGATGTCTAAGTCAAAATCTCACCAGGAGAGATGAGAAAAAAAAGATAGAGGCAGTAGCAAAACATTGTCCATGGACCTAATGATTAGGTGCTGGTCACGTGGCCCAATCCATGCTCATGGTTAGGTATTCGATTTCATATGCGGGCCGCATAGCATCTTTTTAAGCAGGAATCTGAATTAGGGCCGAAATCGGCGCACGCACACACCGGCCATAATGAAACAAGAAGAAAGAAAAAAAAAAGGAAGAATGAATTTAAGAAAGATCTTCACCCTTAAAAACTGAGTGGAATCATCGTAGGATAATAACCAGCTGTTACATAGAGGCATGTTTTCCATATTTTAACTTTTTTTATCTTCTATTCCAAGTTCTGTAAATCTTTTTATTGGATCTTGATTTTACAAAACATATTTCGATATTCTCTTAAAGTTAACTGAACAATAATGTGTGAAACTCAATTCAGAAGTTTATATAAACTAGTTCAACATTTTGTGGAAATGTTGTATTCTTACGTCGAAAATGTTGAACACGCATATTCAATTCGTTTTGTTAAAAAACAAATTATTAATATATACATATATATATTGAAATAAAATGCATTTCAAGTTTGAGATTGAATCTGATTCATCATTCGCCAAACCTCCTCTAATGAAGTTGCACTACATGTCATACGAGGGTGGACACAGCCCCCGGCTGCCTGTTCTGCAGCCCTGGTTCAAGCCAAACAAAATCATAATAATAATGATTCAGTGACAAAAGAAGAAAGAGCAATCTGAAGCTGTAACAATTTCATATGTACTCCGTATTTAGACCGGGGTCACCAGGAGGGGGCAAAAAAAGTGCATCCGTACTGCATCCGTACTTTTCCACTCTATGTACAGTGCGCAAACCGTGTTTAACAGTGTTTTGCACCCCCATATGCCCTGTCTTGTGACCCCGGTCTTAATGGTCTCAACATGGATCATCGATTGATCCTGGGTTTGCTTTTGATGTTATACATGTGGCTAGTTAGCACTAAATGTTAGTAGAGCATTTGGATACTATTGGATTGAAGTGGATTTGAGGTATTGAGATGGATTTAAATCCACAATCCTTTTCAATCCCTTCTAATCCAAATCTCCACAATTTCTTCCAATTCACTCCGATCCCTCTTGATCCAAGAGAGTAACCGAGTAGCCCGAAGGTGGGTAAGTCAAATCTCGTGAAGATGTAGGAATTCCAGACATTCAAGTCATTCCGGTCTCAGTTCTCAGCACACAGAACTCTTGAGAGATAATTTTTGTCACAACTACCAAGGTGCTTGTTTCTAATTCGTTGTGAAAATTTCGGCTCAGTATACCGCGACGGACCAAGCTCGGGTTCAAACAAATACTAGCATCTGCAATGCGACATTTTGACGGTGTTCTTTATTTTAGATTGCTGATGAAACTATGGGGTGCTAGACTGTACAATACTATTGAGAGACTGCAAATTCAGATCCTAAACAGAACAAAGAAACTTCACATTACGCATGTAAAGTAAATTCGAGGGAGATTAGGCCCTACTGCCAATATTTTCCCCCCTAAAGAACAGCTCTTGAAGAAGGGACTCTGTCTGAAGAGTATTAACAGCGGCGGGCACTGATCTCTAGTACTCCGGCAGCTGCCGCAGGATGGCGGCGGCGAGCGCGTCGGTGAACTTGGGGTCCTTGGTGAGCGACCTGGCCATCTGCTCCACCAGCGCCGTCCTGAAGTCCGGCGACGCGACCTCCCGACACAGCTTCTTGACGTCGGGCGCGGGCGCGTCGGTGGCCTCGAGCACCCGCACTCCGGCCCCTCCTCCGTTCTTGGTGAGGTCGAGCGTGATGGTGGGGCCGGAGGAGTTGATGGAGATGGAGCACGGCACGGAGGCGCCGCTGTCGGCGGCGCAGCCGGTGAGCTCGGCGGCGCGCGTGGGGCTGGGGTGGTTGTGCTCGCCCTCGTACGTGGCCACCAGCACCGAGCTGTCCTCCGCGCTCCTCTGCACCTGCTCCAGGAAATTAAACAGAGCCGCGCGCCCGCCATTAGCGACGGCGAGCTGGTGGGGAAGAGGAAACCGGCGGTGGCCGTAACCAGGCCGTGAAATCTACCTTCTTCTTGACGGGGCAGGACGGCGCGAAGGCGCAGCGGAAGTAGGCCCTGGGCGACGGGTTGTCGCGCGTCACCTTCTGGCCGTACTTGCGCCACTGGTAGCCGTCCCTGACGGTGAGCGTGTTGTCGGCCGGGTCGATCCGGGTGCACACCCTGCTGACCTTGATCCGGCGGCACGTGCCCTCGTCGCTCAGGTCGGCGGCGGCGTCGGCCTTGGCATTATTGCCGGCGCCGCTCGAGGTCGACGGCGGCTCCAGGCTGTCCCTGCTCCTCTTCCTGCTCGCCGCCGCCGCCTCCGGAGGCGGCGAGCCCTGCCGCGCGATCTGGCTGGCGTACAGGTACGCGATCATCTCCGTGAGCCGCCGGTTCTCGTCGGTGACCTGCGCGAACCTGGCCTCCAGGGTCGTCTTGGCCTGCGTTGTTTCCATTCCAGCGCCGGTTCAGTTCAGAGACGGCGCACTGGAGCAGCGGCGACGAAGGAAGGCAGGCGGCGGCGGATGGATGAGGTACATACCTGGTCGTCGGACACGGGCGATGATGCAGCCTTGCAGCAGGGGCGGTCAGCCCGTTCCGGGTGATCAGCTGCTGTCATCTCGGACGACGGCGAGAGGCCGACGCAGAGGTCCAAGCAGACCGGCGGGGAGCAGCAGCCGGCGGCGGAGTCCATGAGCAGCATCGGTGCCAGCTTGGGATGCTGTCGAGGACTCGAGGCCAAGCCGCCAAGGTACCAAGATCCAGGACGCTTGGGATGCTGGATGGTTGCCGCCGGGGTGGCGTGGTAAATATAGGGGGGAAGCCAAGGTATCATCAAGAATTGTGACGCAGGCAGGCAGGTGGGGTGAGTGGGAAAAAAAGTCGAAAGTGGAGCGACGCGGCGTGGAGACTGGAGAGTCGGGTCGGTCGGGGGCAGCCGGGCAGGCATCCGCGACGCCACGCCCACGCCCACGGCCGGCGGCCGTGGAGGTCCTTCCGCGGTCGCCCAGCGAGTCCAGAGCGCGGCGACGTCAGCGGCGCACGTCACCGGTGGTGTCGTCACGGCGCGCGTCATGTTGACCGCGTCGCGTCCAACCAAAACCGAACGACAAGCGTGCGCTTGGTTTGGTGCATGTGCATGCTTGGTTTTATGTAATCATCAGGTGTGTATGCACGCCCTGTACGTGTCGCACATCTTGCACGGGCGGATGCGAATCGTGTCTGTTGCGTTCGCATCTGCTCTGCTCGTGTGTGACGAAGGAAAGCCACGTTTCGTTTCGTTTCGCACATGCCTGTGTGTGGTATTATTCTGTACGCCGCGTGCTTTGCCTCATCACGCATCGATATAGGAGAAGAAAAACGGAGATAACCAAATGCCACCACTGATTTATACTACCATCTGGCAATAATCTTCGTCTCAGCCTCTCAGGTGACAAAAGTTATCGATGGAATGATAGCAAAGCAGTACTGTTTCGTCTCAGGTGGGAACAAAAAGACTGCAAGAGGCTCAAGCTGCTCCTATACAGTTGCGCTCTGGTTTTTGGCTTCATTTCCTGGTAGTACAATAGATGACTTAAAACTGACCTGGCTCGGTTTATGAAACATCGCTGTTGAGCAATCATTCGTACCGCTGTCTCATCTTCTTTACAACTTCCTCCTTCCCTAATTATAAGCCTAGCTTCAAATTTATCAAGGGCTACCGATAAAATAAGACTACTTCTATTGATTACTATGTCCCACCTTCGCCTTTTCCCACCTCTTGATCAATCAAAACGTGTGTATTTTTTTGTAGGTTGGCTCCGATCGAGCCCTCCAAACCTTCACCTATCCTATGTATATACAGATTACACAGGAGATTACCTCCTCTATGTCCTCCAATGCCGTCATCTAAAACGTATTCTATACATAGAGTTTAATTAAAGCTGTGTTTCTTTCGGGAGTATATAAAATTTCTGCCAAACAATGCCGCGTTCAGGAGAATAAATTCAGGCCGTGCAATCCAAATCCCTGCTAATACAAGCTTCAGGATACTACTCGGCAGCTACTTTCAGCCAAACTTCTGCCCAAAAGAATGGCTCATATATAGAGGTTCTCTCTCCTCTCTATTTATGTCTCATGTTTGAAATGATAAAATTAAGCAAAGTGCAAATATGTAGTGCATGATATTTAAGATTTAAATTTATAACACATATAAAAATTGCGGTCCAAAATGCGCCACTTATATGGATTAATAGAGGACGAAATATAGAGAATGGTGTTGAAGAATAGTGTGATATAAATGAGAGAATCGGTTTTCAATATGTGATGTAGAAGAGGATACAGGGGACCTGTATTGAAAATAGTGTTATATTGCTCTAACAATATCTCTTGGAGTCTGTGGAAACCCAAATCAGATATCCAGGGTTTGGGTCACACAATGGAGACTTATTTTGTTGACCTCTCAGGCCAAAAACTTATTTTTCCAAAGAGGGAGAACCGTTTATAGGTCCTATTTCTCAAGCAAAAATTGAGCACTGTATATGGGCTGTTAGTTGGAGACGATTCTTAGATTTCGGTCTCCAGCGGGTGATCTATTCTCCAACAACGGGAACGATTTCAAGGGATCCAATTCAGCCTTTGCAGGGCCGGCTCAATGGTTTGGAAGGCCCTAGTGCAGACTTGACATAATGGCCCTTAAAGGCATAGGAACTTTACTCTATCAATAGTTAAATCCACAATTTAAGTTAAGTATTGAACTTCTTTTTGTTGTTGTTCTGAGTGAGAAGGATCATCTAAAATTGAATTGAAGACATTATCTACATACCACATGCCATATTTCCAAAGCCTCAACATAGGCCACGACAAATACACACATTTTTTTTTCACATGGATCATCCAACTTGGTACCTAATCTTAGGCCCTTCTAGCCATGGGCCCTACGGTCGCACCTGTTGCACTACCCCTTAAGACGGCCCTGAGCCTTTGGGTCACGTGATGGAGAACTATTTTTTGCGTCCCCCTCCAACTAAAAACCTAAAATAAGCGTTGAGTCTTGCGAGATTTATTTCTATGTCTTCTCTCTCCACACCCAAAATGCAAACCCAATACGAGTTCTCTGTCGCAGGCAACCCATTTTAGATTTGAGGTTTGGATACCCATTTACCAACCCAGTTGGCGACAGCCGGAGTAAACTATGCAGTTTTCTCTTCTTCTTTTTTTTTTATTGCAACTATGAAGTTTTCTCCCGCACTATTTTTTGTGCCTTTTTGTCATGTGCCACGTGACCTGGCGCACGACCGCACAAAGAACGCAAAAGGGCGCTGTCGACTATGGTCCTGACGGCGAGATGATGGAACTCAGGCACGCAGCTCGGCCTCTTCAATTTAATCGACCCTTTTGTAAACGCGGTTGACTTGAACCAAGTCATTGCCATCTGATTTGCTTGCGTGCGTCCTCGGGCACTGCTGGGTTCCCTGGCTTTCTCGCAAAATCCACTGGCCTTGCCCGGTAATTGTACTGTACCCTACGACATTGCCGAACAAAATTTTTCCCCATACGACAATGGTCAGATCTTGAAAGAAAAATCTACTATTGCTGTGTTCTTGTTGACTGAAACTATTACGGCCTCTCTTCAATGTGATACTCCTACTTTGCAATTTTCGCAGCACTTGTTAGTTGTACTCCTACTCCATGCCAAATTATAATGGTAATGCCTTTGCATTTTCGTAAAGAAAAAGAAGGGGACAAAGCCCACACGCCCCTTCGACAACGTAGAGAGACGTCCTGGTGTAGTGGTACAGCACTAATTCATGAAACAAATTAAAGTCGCAAGTGTCCAATTGCTGATTGTTGAGCATCATCAAGTGTCTATAACTAGTGCCCCTTGCATCTTAAATCTACAGCTTGTACACACGATATTTGTGTGCTATCTAACAACTTTTCATAACACATTTCACGAAACAAACTTATAGACAAAAGTTTTTTTCGCAGTATAGCAGGCAGCAGCATCTCTTTTGGGTAAATTTTATAGCTGATTTATTCTTTAAAAAATGAAGGAATTCGCAGAGTGAGAACGTTCATATGCAAAGAAAAGAAATTTGGCCAATTTGTGTCATCTTCACCGAGTCAAGAAACAAAGTCATTTGATACTCAAATGACGAGCATCATCAAATTGACCATTATTAGTGCCCCTTGCATTTTAAATACTCCATTCTAAATTATAGTTCTTTTGCTCCTGTTTCTATCTGTTCATATTTGATAGATATTGATAAAATAAACATACATACAAAATATATTTATGCAAAAATGGATGAATCTACCTTACAAGAACTATAATTTAAGACATAGAGAGTATTTCTTTTTATCTTGTGTTTGCTTGGGATTTATTGTCACACGGAGCTTTTGCGTGCTTGCGTGCGCTGGGAACTGGGAGGACAGAAAAAAAAAACATCCCTTCAATAACGTAGGGAGTTGTCTTTTCATCTTTTGTATAGCACCAACTCAAGAAATAAAATCCCTCTCAAAATGAACTCAAGAAATAAAGTCATTTGTTATTATTAAAAATGTCAAACAACATATGTTAGAGCAAGTTGCATTGGAGTACTACCTAATTTCAATTTGTCAGGAAATGCATAATTGTCTTATGAAGGAGCAGAGCGTGACCCTCCAGATGTGACGCATAGAAACCTCCCATCAACAGAGTCCATACGCCTGGACCTTTCTCTACCCTTTCCTTGGATTCTTTGCATGGTGTTGACGTTTATTAGGCAATTTTCCCTAATGGAGGAGCAATCATTCTCACATGCATGACGTCAGGTACGTGGCGTCATGCACGGGTACGTTAGCAACTGGGTGTCATGGAATTATTTGCGGAGTTTGATTTTCATGGAGAGCATAATAAGCATTTCATGCGGTACTATAAACTAGGGTGTGTCTATAAACATGTCTCATCAAAGTAATATAACTAGGCCGTCATTTGGACTGAAGACAATAAGTGGTGCAATGCCATCAAAACCTATATACACAGTCATCACCGTTAATCCCACTACACAGGATCCGTTCTTGCGCCCTGCTCCCTGCTCTGCTCTGCTCTCTCTCCCCACCCGCCTGTGCTCGCAGATGCTGGTGCCGGTGCGCTGGATCTATCATTTACCTCTACGGCCTCCATGGACAGGAGGGAGAATGCAGAGAGGTAAAGAAGATAGGGCTTTAATTTATTCTAGGCTCACACGTGGAAACGATAATATATAGAATGTGCAGATGAAGTTTCTTGCTAATGCGGTGGCTAGGAAAACCATCTGATTTCGTAGTTGGGTTTTCCCTTAGGCACATGTCTTGTCACGCAGATTCACCAAGAACACAACAGTTCCAACAAATCAATTGGAAGCAATATCTTGAATTTCTGTTATATATACTAGTACAATCAACCTGTGCGATGCACGGGTTAGAATTTTAAATGTATTATGTGTTACAGTACAACATATATAGATCTATTTTTATATTTAGTTATTTATAATAGCAAATCTTGCTACTTTATATGTATGTTTAATTGATTTAGATCATCTTTGATCTATTGCAAAAGTAGGTGATTTTAATATAATTTTGAGGGGTTATTTTCATTACACTATCAGTCATAATAACTAAGGCGAACAATTTAAATATGAATTAAAGGGGATATTTGGTATTATCCATCAAAATAGCAAATGTGAGCAATTACGTATAAATTTAGGGTGTTATTTCATATTTTCTTTTATATTGGCAGAGTGGGTAATTAATATGTAGTTTTAGGGGTAATATTATTTTGATAATGACAAAGGTGAGTGGTTACTTAGAAAATAGATCTAATGGTTATTAAGATTCCAACCCGTCTATTTTTTTTCTTGCGCAGCGCATCTTGTGAGGATTGACGTGAAAATTTCAAAAGGAGTCTACAAAATATTTGTTTCATGGATAGGTTTCTAGCATCTTTAATGAAAAAAAAAGACAAAAACTGAAGGTAGATTTGAAAATGAAAAAAATCTAAAAAAAGAAGAAGATATTTGTTTTCGTTGAGAGTTGAACTCAAGACGTTTCGTAATGGCAGAGGTGGGTAATTACTTAAAAATAGATTTAATGAAAAAAAAGGATATTTGCTTTCATTGAGAGTTGAACTCAAGACCTTTCGTAATGGCAGAAGTGGGTAATTACTTAGAAAATAGATCTAATGGCTATTAATATTCCAATCTATCAATTGATAGTCGGATGTTTCTGATTATTGTGAGAATTTCTAGGATTTATCTTTTTTTCTAGCGTGCTTTAAAATTAGTGATTCTTTTAGAACCTCCAATTAGTAATAGCAAGATAAGATAAGATTGTAAATAAAATAACAAATTTGTTGATCAAACCGAAGTGAGCACATATAGCTCTCCATAGTCTGCCAACTGATTCACACTAAAAATAATCTAGGTATTGGCATATTATAGTCAGTGTTGCGAGGATTCATAGCTAGAGAAAACTAGTAGTAGTAGCAACTAGCAATCAAATGATTCATTTGGTTTGTACGTATATGCAAAAGCAAAAATTATAAGCCACATATTCCAACAAGGTATGCGGTCCAATTCCATATGAGAAACTACAAAGTACTCGATGTCATAGGGCATTGGCGTGGTCCAGAAGGTGGTCCTCCAAACAAAAATGATATGAGATCTAGACAGTACAGTTCCATGTGCATCTATAGCTTTGCACAATGAACAAAGCAAGCAAAACACATGCTTAAAAAGTACTCCCTCCTCCCTTGGTTCATTTTTATTTGTCACATTTATAGTTCAAAACTGAACTAAGAGGCGGCAAATATTTGAGAATAGAGATAGTATCTTCCATTGCTCCAATAATAAAATTGTGCCGTCACGAAAAGTAACATTATAAATCCCTCTCCTCTCAAAAAGACCCAAAGATTTATTCTACTTGAGGTTCCAGAAGCAAGCTTCCATTTGAAGCACCGCTTGTTTTGATTTGTGTAAGTTGACCATTCAAATCTGCAGGTCGATGATTCTTGATTTATTATGATCTAAAGATAATGGATGGATTGGACCAAGTTCATAAAGAAGACAACTGAGTCCCCTAGACCGAAGACCATGTTATCGTATATGTTCACGATCTGACGGATATGAAGAAATAACAAAAGAATAATGAAAATGCACAGAAATAACCCATCAGTAATGTTCA
Organism: Paspalum notatum; assembly: GCA_022530915.1. Taxonomy (NCBI): domain Eukaryota; kingdom Viridiplantae; phylum Streptophyta; class Magnoliopsida; order Poales; family Poaceae; genus Paspalum; species Paspalum notatum. Next base: position 37,786,356 of record CM039685.1, read on the forward strand.
TTGTATAGATTGGAATCGCTCAGTGCTCACGTTCTCAACCAAAAAGGTAACATGCAATGCAACGTTGTTTGGGCCTTGGGGTATCCAGATGTTGCAAGACCAAACTCAGGCTTAGTTTTGCATTTGCAACACATCACATATTTAAGCATTAGTTAAGGTCCTTGGCGCCGGGGCCTCCTCTCCCCTTGAAAGCAATACATCATCACCATTTAGGGCATCCGTCCGAACCAGTATAAACCCCTAGATTTCTCGTCTGACCATTCAAATCGAACTCACATGGTTCCCCCTCCTAACTTACAAATTCACTTGGCGGTTGATAAAACACCGACACTAGAGAGAAACTACTTAAATTATACCGCCAAAATTTTTGTGAGCGTTGTGGTCAGCCCTTGTTGAGTCATGACACTTTTGTCGCTCTTTCCCATGTGTTCTTCCTTGCTGACTAGCTCGAAACTTAACTTTGGCCAGTTAAATTTTAGCTAGATGGATACTGGTTAGTAGGTGTCTGGATCTATTTCTAGTGGATGAGAGAGGGGAGAAGCCCATATTTGCTGCTATTAGTTGAAATTATCTAGCTTGGGGGTAGACAGTGAGATAGTAAAAATTTAGAGCCTAGCTAAAGTTTATCTCACCTATTATCTAAGTCTGTTTGGATCCACATATCTAAAGTCTAGCATATTTTCATTATCTACATGGATCCAAACATGGCCTAATTATTGTTATTAAAATAGAAATGTGAAAAATGCATGTTTGTGGGTCATAACCATTTCCATGTTCTTTTTTTTTCTTGATTCCCCACTGGATATTTCTATATGGAATTGTCATGAATGCACTTCTAGAATGTATAGTCCACTGCTTCCTATGGAGACTTGCTCAAAGGATACATATCCAATGTTAGGTTCCGATGATTCGTTGCCTATTTGAGAAAGGTTGGTCGAGTGTAATCAATGCGCCCTCTGCCCCACTTGTGAAGTAGAGGGTCAAGCCTCAGGTCAACAACTAGCAACGGGTCCTTGCAAACATATCTGTCTCCAGCTAGTTGTTCAAGGTCCACTCGTGCTGAAGTGGCCGTCTTTTTCAACCAAGCTGTTCCACTTGGCAATTGGCACGATGGCTACCTACTACGTGGCACACACGCTTTTAATTTTCTCTGCGTGGTGTCATGACTGCCGTACACATAACTCAGCTGATGAAATTAGTGAGTTGTTCTCACAATACATTAGGTGTTGTCGACTATCATCACCAAATTTAATGCACAACGATGTAAAAATGATTTTGTCCCTAATTTTCTAGAGGCGGTCTGTGCACAGGCTTATGGGTCTGTTTGGTAGTACTTCTAGCTAGCTAGGATTTTTGGCCAGACTAAATTTGGCCTAGCTAGAAATAGTCATGGACATGGTTAGTCTGTGTTTGGTTGTTCTTGGCCAGTAAGGTGCATATGGCTAGACTCTGTTTGGCTGTCCTCCACCTTTGTGTGCCTTCGCCGTAAGCTGCCTCCTCCCTCTTCCTCCTTTCGCACCGCCTTTACCCTGTCTCCCGCCTCATCCTCACGCGTCGCCGGAGAAGCGCCGCGCCGGCCCTCCTCGCCGTCGCCCCCTCTCCCCGCTGGAGGAGCACCTCCTCCGCCGGCCCGCCATCTCCTGGCACTGGAGGTCCACCGCATCCTCTTCCCCGTGCCTCATCTTCCACCTCGATCCTTCCCAAATCCTCGCCATGGCCGCCGCCGCCCCGCCTCCTCGGGCCGGATCCAGCATGTCCGGCTCCTCCGGCCAGATCCGCCTTAGTCGCCGCTTCCTCTTCCTCTGTGGAGACGACGACATCACGCCGCCGCCTTTCCTCGGCCGTAGATCCGCCACCGACGTCTCGTCTTCCCGTGGATCCGCCGTCGCAGTCCTGTCTTCCTATGTCCTCTATCCTCCGCGCCAGCCTCTCCTCCAAGCCAGGCGAGGCAGGAGATGGCGAGCGGATAGAGCACAGGGTGGCCTGGAGTGGCGCACCGATGGCCTTGCCTAGGCGCCTGCGGGGTGGCCAAAAAAGAATGGCCAATTCCGCCGTTCTCGGGAGCCAGGCAATGGGCTCGGGTGCTTCCCCGGAGCCTGGCCACGGAGAAGGCTCGCTCGACCAAACACCGGCCTCGTCCTACTGTGGCCTGGCTAGGAGCGGGGCGCGGCTACCAAACAGCCCCATACAGTATGGTAGGAGGGCCAACAACGGCATATATCCACATATGGAAATGTATTTTCACAGACGAGTGTATCTGGAAATACTCGTTTTCTTAGAGGCAACAATAATAAGCCAAAAATGAATTTCTATAGACCTCGCCTCAATGGCTAGCCTCCAGAGACATTTGTCTTTTACAACGTCCAATAAGACAGGTGTGAGGGATATAACCCTCAAGTCCGGATAAGTCCTGCCTGATGGATGGACCAACCAACATCTTCTAGAAAGGTGACACAGTGCATGGTGAAATGTACGACAAGTTAGGCTTGTGGGAAATAGACCCACATGGTATATCCTGAAGTAAGGAACCGGTCGTCTGAAAGGCGGTCGAGCGAGCCACGATCCAATCAAGACACACCTGGTAGAAAATGGCGAACAATGGAGAGGCAACCGATCGGCAACGGGCGGAGGTAGAATCATAGTAGGATATGGAAACATAACCATGTCGCCCAATATATATAATGGCCAATAAAGACCCCGTAGGATCATCGAATCATTGAATTATCAAACACAACTCTAGGCTCACAAATCCAGAGAGGCGCTCTCGACTCGTGACCTAGATTCCACACAACAATATACAAAACTGCAATGCAGGACGTAAAGTATTATGCGTTTTAACAGCTAGAACCTGTCTAAGTTGTTTGTTCGTTCTATGAGTTTTGTATACCATCGAACACGTGTCGGTGACCAGCCCGTACGATAAACAAGGGCGGTGACGTACCCCTTGTGCATAACACCAACAAGGCTAGATTCCTAGTCGTTGAAGATAGGCAATAGATGGAGATGCTAGAGGACGAGAAGAGGGTCCCACATGTCATTGATAGAATAAAAATGAATGTGTTGACATGTGGATCCCACATGCCACGTAAACGAAACCGCCTTCAACGGTGCTCACAGGTGTATTTCGGATGGTTTTGTCAGTTCGATGGCCTAGGTTACCTAGTTTCGTAGTTGAAATGTTGAAAATCGGACTATCATGCCAATTCAAGGGTGTCAAATAGAATGTTCTCTATTAGTAATGGTAAGATATTTGATATCAAAAAGGATTTGCTATGACAACACGATGCATGCATTAAGGTACTTTATAAATTATAAAAAATAGAATAAAAAACCAATGGTAGAAGCATGTTTGGGAGAGCTCCGCTCCACGTTTTTCAGCTCTCCTCCAACTTTGTTAAGCCAAACATGTACAACTGTGCAAACTCCAACTCCAGGAAAAAGGTGGAGCTAAGAGCCAACTCCATGTTTTTTATGGAGCTGCTAAAAAGGTGCTCCATAAAACATGTTTGCAAACTATCTCAGAGAGTTGGGAAATAATTACCCACTGCCATTGGTTACACACATCCTATCCGTACCGGTTCGAAAAAACGCCGATCCTTTTTGTTCTTTGTGCCCCCCCAACCCCCCCCCCCCCCCAATCCCGCGCCGCTGCATTGAGGCCGCAATGAGCCACCGCGATGGGGCCGGGTGTCAGGCCGAGGCGCCGCCGAGTCACCGCGGTCGGGCGCAGCCGGCTGAGGCCTAACTCCTGTGCCAAACACCTTCTCCACACACTTCAACTCCGGAGTAGAGTTGCTCTACGGTGAAGTTGGTGGAGTGGAGCTAGATTTGGTGGAGTGGAGCTCTCCCAAACAGTCCCTTAATTGTTGTTCTTAAATTATCCTGGAACGGCCTCGGTTGTAATCAGGTTGCTAAGTACAGCCCTGAATAAATTAAGCTTCTATAGAGTTTTTGATCCATATCCATATAGAGAAATATAGAGAAAGTGCTCCCAACTCCTTAGTGCGATTAACCATATGAAGCTAAAGCAGTGGTTGCGAATTCAACTAGCCAGGACGCATGGTTTTTAATATAATTCAGAGTGTTTTTTGTTTGAATTTCTCTTCCAGTATATTGATTTGGGAAAGTTTGCTACTTTATAGGTGAGCCTAAGCAATGTTCTACTTTTAATGATAGAGACAATAATTAAATATGTATAACTAACACGTAGTCCTGACTAGATATTAGCTCTGCTAGATGTAAAGTGACTAGGGTTGTCAAGTCAGTCAAGTCTTCAATCAAATTATAAAGGCTAGGGCTGTTCCAGAGAGTCAAGCACATGCGTACTCGTTCAAGTCATATTCTCAACTTTAATCGTTCCTCTAGGATTACGGCCGGGAACAAGTGGTCTGTCAAGTTGCACCACCATTATTTGCATCATGACGTTTGATCTCGGTAGTCCTGTGACGTCACTGTGTCTGCTGACGGTGACGATATTTGAGCCTGATCTCACTTCAATTCGTCAGCTTCGCAAAGTGCTGCTTGGTTAAGGACTTGAAGGTGGAAAAAAAGAGAATGGCCTTCAATAGAGGGAGAAGACGAAGACGAATGCGTAGAGAAGTCAATAAATATATATCTGCCATGCATTACTGTGCTAGCTAGCTAGCTGTATATAGTTCCAAATAAAAGAAATTCTTAACTGCATATGATTTCTCATTATTGTTCATACTCGATGGTAATTTCTGTATTTCGACCTATTGCGCAGACATTGCACAAATTAGGGGGACCCAGATTATGCCATCAGTGGGGTCGTTTTTCTCTGTCTACAGTGGACTTTGAGCATGATTAGCTCAGCTGTAGTTACAGAGAAGACGGAAAAACTAATGGGTCCAGCTGCTCTAGCACACAAGATAGGCTGTTTGGTTTGATGTAAAACTAAAATTTGATCAAATAACAATTTTCTCATTCAGATGAGCTATTTAAGGACCAAGCAACCCATCAAAATAAAAAAATTAACTGATTTGACTAAAAATTTTCTTAGATTTAAACATGGTAAAAATTGTCAAAATTTTAGCATCAAAGCAAAGCAGACCCATAATGCTGTCGAACTGTGCGGGCTTCAAACCCCACACAAGGTGGTTTCTCATGTGTTCTGTCTCCATATTTATTTCCACTTCGTACCCAAATCTGTTTATGAAAGCACAAGGCCGATCGAGTTGTCTCCCCGGCCGGTCTCCACAAGCGTCACCCTCGAGTTTTTATATTTCGTCGGCTACTGTTCCCACGCGGAAGCTAGCACGCAATTTCGAACTGTGCTGCTCGTCCACTGCTCCACGAGACTTGGTCGACGACCACACAACGTCAAATGATCTGCTTTTTATTTAGGTCTAGTTGGGCAATTTTATTTTTCATATAGGCAGGAGGAAGTTAAGAGGAATAATTGAGAAAAAAACTATTTTTTCTCAATCTCTTCCATTTTTCATAGAAAACAAAAGTGTCAAACTATCTCAAACGTTTCAAAAATCTTAATATTATTAATTAGATGTTTTTTTAGGCTCCACGTTAATCCTCACTAAACGCGCTATATAAAAAATAAATCTTACAAATTCTCACAAAATTTAGAAACATCCGAACGTCCATCATGTAGCTCTAATAATAGTAGCCATTAGATCTATTATTTTTTCTAAAAATTACCTACCATGCCATTATGAAAGATGAAATAAATAACCCCTAAATTTATATAAAATTTACCCATCATTATGAAAACTAAAATAAAATAATCATCTAATTTTGTATAAAAAATTTTCACCATGCCATTTTAAAATCCAAATTAAAATAACCACATAAATTTGAATAACAATTATCCAACATACCATTATAAAATATGAATTAAATAACATCTTAAATTTGCATATAGATTACTCACATTATAAGAAATTAGCAAAATGCTCGTGCGTTGTAGCGGGAGAAAAAAAATCCTTAAGCATATGTAGATCAATACATATAAGAATAGTCTCGCAAATAAATTCCATATCCTATTATTTCAAATTTTCCTTTGCACGCGATCGAAATTTAGGTGGTGTCAATTTGGTAAGAAATATTATTTTTTGCTTTCCGACAATATATAGAACATCGAAAATGGAGTCCATATACGACATGGGTATCCGTTTTCACGTAGGCTGCTCTTGCCATCTGAATCGGGTTTCCGAATATTTGATGATTTCTTTAATTGCAAGAGAATTTTAGAGTCATATCAATTGGGTTGGAAAGGTTTTTATTTTAGCTTTCCATCGATATATATAACGTAAAAAACGGAGTATGTAGGTGATCTGGGCATTCGTTTTAGCATGGGCTGGAGGCTCGTGAATAAATTTCATGTCATATTGTTTCAAAGATTTCTGTTGACTGAGACCGAATTTTAAAGTGGTTTCAGTTGGATTGGAAAGATTATTATTTTAGCTTTCCATTGATATATAGAACATCGAAAACGAAATCCGTATGTGACTTGGGCGTCCGTTTTTGCGTGGACTCTTTCTGCAGTCCGAATCTGGTTCGTATTGGTTCATATTGTAACTGTGATTCGGATTATCGGATACAGAATGTGGATGAATTGACCAGCCGGATACACCTATCACGATGGACCGTAAAACTTTATTTGATTTAATATTAGGTATAGATGAAAAATAAACCCCAAATCTGCATATAAATTAATCAATATGCAAACATTAAAAATACATTAAAATAATTTTGAAACAAAGTTGCACATCTACCCACGACTGCATTATAAAATATAAATTAAAATAATTGCTAAATCTATTTAATAAAACTCTCACTCATGCAAGAACACTCGAGCACTCGTTGATAAACTTAAATCTATGATGGGCAGGGTGTCCCAGTCATGACCTCACATTGACTAGCTGCGCTGGTCAACAAGTCCGCTTGAAGTCCTTGAAAAAAATCGTGCCTCCACGCACCAAAACATCATTCTCGCCAGAGCCGTGCTCCATTTTCCACGATGACGCCTTCCATCTGACGCATGGCTGATGATGTCAGGGAACATGGGTTTCTGCAGGGAACAAGGTTTTCAGCTTTTACTCTGTTGGAGAAGCGTCACGCTGAACCCAACCATTCCCCTGTTTCTCATCCTCTATCACTGTTTTAAGTACCGCTTACTCTATCTAAAATGTACATATTTATTGTCCGCAGTGTACAGGAGATGAATTTGAGGATCCCTACCTCACCCCACCTGAGGTAGTAGATTACATGCGCACCCAGAAAGGTTAATCGAAGACGCATTACTTGCTGGTGCGTACTCCCTCCAGGTCCTAAAAAAATGTCGTTTTGAACATCGACACGGTCTCCCAAACATAAGTTTGACCAATATTTTTGGTAGAATAAAAATAAATATCATAAAAAATTTATATTTTTTATAAAAAAACTTGTTAAGACAAATCTATACATATGACTTTCAATATTCAAAGCTAAATCATATAAAAATTATATATAGTCAAAGTTTTAAATGTTTGACTTTTAGTTTTTTCTAAAACGACACTCTTTAGGGACCTGAAGGAAATATTAAACTATGATACTTAATTGTTAATGTGCTTGGGCCTGCACGCCATCCCATGTGATGATAATAATATGAAGAAAAAAATAAAAATGAAAAGCTTCAGACATGTGCGAGTTCTATTTGTATATGGAGCTGCCACGGAGGAATGCCATGCTTGAATGCTTAATTAACTCGGTCTCGGCGTACTCTTGGTCTGGGTTCCTTTTCAATGGTTTTCTGACAAACCTCTACTTTGGTACTGCTACCTTATAGTGATCCTAACGAAAAGCTTGTACTTTTTGCACACAGAAAACACAAAACCTGTACTTTTGGTGATACAAAGTCATTATCGACACGTACGCACGCTTGATTACATGTTTAGTACTGCCGCCCATCATCTTCAGTGAATAGAAGAAGGCCCTGCAGTCAGTCAAGCAAGCAAGTCTCACATTATTATATGCATATGTAGAGAAGAAGATCATCGCTGTTATCCACCGAGCTAGAGGCACCGACTAATAAGCATGGCTTTTACCTTGATGGTCGCCGCTATATATTACAAGTCAAGCACATGCTGTCAAGCCGTTCAGGTCATAATCTCTGAGCCCAATTTTAACTTTTTCTCTACAACTGTAACGCTACTATGACAACATCCGTCTTAACCAGTTCATGACGTTTTCTTTAGCCGTCTAGACGACGTCTGCTCCATGACGCAGCGTCTCTGACGTTTGATAAACCCTGATGTACGTCAGCATAACAGTAGGCTTGTGCAGAAGAAGTCCTTCGCTTCACAAAGAAGGTATAGAGGAGAAGCAATCCTGGACAGAAAACTGAAAGAAGAGAAACACGAAAAAGAAGCAACACGTACAATAATACGGGTGGTCGATGTACTATTCGATTTCAAACAATGGTTCATCAATTCCATTCGTACTGGCTAGGGATCGCCTATTCATTGACGACCCATTATGAAACACATTATTTTACTACAAAGATACAAAAATAGAAAGGAAAAGAAACTAAGGACAGTATGGGAGTCAACTGAAATTCCAGTATAAGTGTCAATCAGACCCTTCAAGTGATCTCAAAGTAGATCTAAAACTCTACCGCCTTCTAAAATCTTACAATTGTTGAAATTGCTGAAATTTCCATGGTTATTCTCACATGATGCGCTAGACAAAAGATAAATCCTAAAATGTCTATGAAAGTTGAAACATCTTGTTATAAATTCAGTTAACTCTAATAATCTTTCACAATATAGTTATTTAATTAAATTTGCTCCTCTACCATTATGAGAACTGGAAAACAACTTAAGTAAATATAAATCTACATTTAAATTATGCACATATACTACCATAAAAACAAAAATAAAACCCTAATTCTACATCTAAATTACCCATAATTCTAAATCTGGCCTATCAACATCTCATATATGAAAAACACCATAAAGTACCATATGTGTGCTTCCAATTTACATCTTCTTGCAAACCAACCCCCCCCCCCCCCCCCACCACCACCACCACTTATATGCTTATATAAAAACTAACTTAAAGTAAACATGCACGTTGTGTGTGCCATATTTTAAAAAATACAATAGTCATGATCAAGATGTACACTAAGCACTAATGTTTAAATTCGAAATATAGAGCAGCAAACAAGCATGGTAGATGAGACCGAACTGGAAAGCCAAAATCTCAACTCATTAAGTGACGACACATAGGCTACACAACAAGTGGAGTTTGACATAACTCAAGCTAATGTTATAAGTTATAACTAAACACATGCAAAAAGGACATAGTATGAATAATTTGTATTGAAAAGCACAAAAAGTCGTTGGCAACCAAAGTTTATCACAACTGAATACATGCTTCAAGATATTGTGTTATACAATAAGAAGAGAGAGAGAGAGAGAGAGAGAGGAGAGAGAGAGAGAGAGGAAAAATAAGCAATTTGATTAGCTATGTTTCTATGTTTTAAAATTTATTATTTATATCTATTAACGCTCTAGCCCTCAAGGATAATAATTGTACATTTGGCATGGATATGTGTCAACAGACTCATCACATATAACGCATACTCATCCTTATGAGAAAAGGCAGGCATGCACACTCTATTGTCATGAGCACCTCTAAGAAACTAGGCTAACAAGTACAAGTAATTAGCCAAAAAATCAAGCACTCCTATGAAGTAAGAGACTTGAACTCAGTTTAACATGCTCCACCATAAGAAACCTAACCATTTGAGTTGGTGACCCTAACTATTGAGTTATGCTTAGTTTGCAACATCAATATATCTATTATCAAAAGTATTATTTTGTTATTGCAATTCTAGTATTTTATGTAACTATCTTATTAGAAAAATATAATAATAAAATAAGTTAAATACACTTTGGTCCTTAAATTAAACTTGTTATGGTGTCTCATTTAGATCAACAAAATGCAGATTCTTAGGTCTTTAAGCTTATCAAATGGATCATCTGGGTCCAAAGTGCTCAAATTACCCTTGTTCTATGAAAAGCGCACATGGACATGCAACGTCGATCAACAAAGTATATTGCACACATTCTATTTACCTTTATCTATAAACATAAATATATTTAGTCGTTTGATTTCAGTTTATACGGTGAGAAACAATGTAAACATATGTAAACTTGGAGTTTCTAAATGATGTATAAACATTTCTTCGTCCTTTAATGTTGTAACGTTCCCTGTTCTTTTGGGTGCTAGACTTTAAGGGACTTATTTTCGCAGGATTGGATCCACTAACTCAAAACATAACCGTAGATGGTGCATATATATATATGTATATACATCCGCATTTGCATCCATGAACGTCTTTTATATATACACATACTGTGCTTTTCCCATTAGGATATGTGTCCCGGTATTCTCTCCATCATCCGTGCAGCCACGGCGCTTGTCAGGGACTCCATGAACTCGGAATCATTCTTGAGCAAACTGGCGAGCTCGTCGACGAGAACCTTTCGAAATTCTGGTGTCACCACCTCCCCGACGACCTCCTCGGCGGCGTTGGATCCCGGCCGTTGTTGGTCCGGCAGATCAAAGGTGATCGTCCGGCCCAAGGAGTCGATGGAGATGGAGCACGGCCATGACCCGGCCTGCTGCTGCTGCTGGCTGCTCGTGAACGCGTTGCTGCTGGCATACTCGCTCTGCAGATCTCGCCGCGCGTGGTTGTGTTCGCCCTCGTATGTCGCCACCAGCATCAGCTTGTCCTCGGCACTCCTCTGCACCTGCATGATTGGGGAAAAAATGCTTGAAACTAAGAAGAACATCACAATGAAGCAGTGCGAATTGTGAATCTTTGGAGCACGGATATGCCATCTATCCGTACCTTCTTCTTGACGGGGCAGGAGGGCGAGTGGGCGCAGCGGAAGTAGGCTCTCGGGTAGGGGTTGTCGCGCGTGACCTTCTGGCCGTACTTGCGCCAGTGGTAGCCGTCGTTGAGGTGGTTGGCGTCGGCGTCCGCGGGCTCGGCGCGCGCGCACACGGTCCTGACCCCGGGCCGCGGCTCCACGGCGTCGGCGGTGGCGGGTGCCTGCGCCACCGCATTGCCGACGGCGGCGAGCGCCCGCGCGCCGGGGCGGTCGGCGAGTATGGCGTCCAGCGCGCCGGCCAGCCTCCGGTTCTCCTCGCTCGCCCGCCGCAGCCTGCCCTCGAGGCTCTCCGCCGGCTGTCCATTTTTGCGCGGGGGACGCGACATGCACGGGTTAGAACAGAGCACATGGGATGGTCAGGATTGGGAGCAGCAGGTACGCGAGCTGGAAAAGAGCAGAGAGGGGCGGTGGGTGGATGGAGCGCGGACGACGACTCACCGGCGGCGACGGGCCGAAGAGCGGCAGGAGGCCCGACGCTGCGCCGGCGGCGTGGGACGAGCACTCGCCGTTGCTGCTGTCTTCCATGGCGTCCAGAGGCCGGGCTGATCAGAGCTTAAAACGTCGGCGAGGGAACGAACGTGAACCTTGTGCGAGGAATCGAGGATCGGAGGACGCGGCGGGCCATGCTTGCTGTTGCTGCTGTATAGATAGGGACACGGGCCACGATCGGTCGGCTCGCCAATTTGCCCTGTGTCTGTGTCCGTGTGTGCAACGACTTGACCGATCCCCGCCGGATCGCGCTTCCCGTTGTCACGTCAGCGCGCTGAGCCACGCCTGACGTGGCCCGCCGGCGTCGCCGAGTTTTCCGCCGGGGAGTCAAGTCACGAGCTTTATCGAATTTGGGGTTTGCTCTCTCCGTCTCCGTCTCCGTGTTCCGGCGGTGGTCGACGAAATGGTCTCCGAGAAGGACGGACGGGCGAGCGGTTATTAAGGCTGACGACGTATCCCGCCGGTGCGTCATCCGGCGATCGCAGCACGAGCGGCGGCCATGGACCACGCACGAACCAAGTGGTCGAATGGAATGGTCACCCCCATGCATGCGGCCATTCCCCAGCAAGGAGACTGACTGGCTGATCCCGCGACCACTCGGCGTCAAGAACTCAAGATCCGTGGGTTGTTTGCTCCGGCCTCCGGGGCAGGCTGCAGATACTAACTACCTACTAGGGATTAGGGCGCCGGGTACCGTTGATTTCTCCACTTTCTTGGAGCTAGCTAGCTTAATCAATCGGTTTTTTTGGTTGACTGGGAATCGAGTCGCTGTTCATGTCAACTTAATCAACTGTGAGAACTCAACACCCACGGATGTTACGTTTTGGCGGCTGCGTTTTTTTAAGCACACAGGAAACGCTTTGAACTTGTTTGTGACGCAGAAAATTTCATAGAAAATTACGTAGAAATTTCACATATAACAGTTAATTAATTTCAGAGAAACAACACACAGAGACGAGAAAATATGTCTGTGTTCCAAGCGGAGCTAAGCTAGGTAATCAAAATCAGGATGCAACAGTGCTAGCTAGCCTGCTAGGTGGGTGGTGCCGTGGTGATAAGGTAAGATCGATTCTTCACTCGCCTTTATTCCTTGGAGGCGATAGGATAAAACAAGATTATCTCTTCACCTTGCCCTGCCAGGACGGTAATTTCGTTTGGTGCACGTATGTATCCGGTGGACTTTGGCAGCCCGCCGCCGCCGCAAGTTGGAAGAAAGGCAGGATTGATTTGATGTCGGGCTATTCCCGCCTTGCGCTATCATCGTATTAAAATTTTTCCTTTCCTTCTAAAATTTGGCAAAAACAAAAGAAACATATTGCACTATGAGTCTATGACTATGGCTGTGGAAGCTGCTATGTGCAACTAAATTGTTTTTTTTTTTACTACAAGCAAACAGATTCACAAAGCTACGCTTTCCTTGATACACTTCAAGCTTTGAGAAATTAGTTTCACAAAACTGCACTGTACTAAGTTGTGATCTTAGTATAGTACTATTATGCCTTTCCTTCTTTTGTAAAAAAAAATAGTCATAAGAAATTTAGTACAGTTTTTCGTAAGAAAAAGAACTAGTAACCGGTCTGGCTGACGGCCTTGTTCTTGGGCCCGAAGTGAACCACCACGGCCTTGTCCGCCCATCAGTTCTGCAGCAGCAGAGTTCCTAGACTAGTTGGATGGAAAGATAAACTAGAAGTAGGCCACATTTGGAATCTGGCCTGCATACCACCTTCCTAGTTTTTTGAGCTGGGCTACCTGGCTTGTTCCGGGCCGTTCGAAATAGGCCGGCAGGACGGGAGATGCCTGTGTCATTTTGATCAGTCCCGGTGCTCGCTTCGTTGTTTGGAGGCACTTTCGCCACGAAGCACCGAGAGCCATTTGGATATGGTGGAGAAGCATCTTCGTTCCTCCTGTCGTGTCTCCTCGCCGCACGGCACGAAAAGAAACCACACACAAAAAATAAAGCATAATCCGCCGTCTCAGGAGTTCTTCTGAGCGTGCTTTCCGCAAAAGAACTGAGCAGTTGCTTTGCACTAGCGGCTGCTCCACTTCTGGTGTCAGCGTGGTTTCTGGCGTTGCCCACCAGGCAAACTACGCTCAACAGCTCACACGTACACCAAACACAAAGGCAAATGAAAACAGGACCTGATCTGATGAGGCCCCACCACAGGACAGGGTGCATAGCAATTGCAAATTGATCGGCTAGCTACTAGGGAAACGGAATCCGGCCGGCTGCGCAAAGTGAAAACGAGGGCCCAACAATCCCCACCGATTGATTCCTCTTGATGATGATTGATGAGAGGAAAAAAAAGGGCCATTTCCGCTAATCACTCATCCCCTGTTCGTCAGGTTGGCGCTCGCGTCATCAGCGCGGCCCCGTCCTAGATATTTTTGCGATGCAGGTGGTGGAGCACAGTAACTCATCTTTATTCCGTGGTGTCGCAACATGACGCCATGACGGCATGGGACTGTAGGCTCTATCAAAAAAGGATTATTGACCTAGCACACCAAACATTTCAAGCTCCATTTATATCACATTGAAGGTGCTGCCCAAGTTGTGTTTTTCTTTTCTTTTTCTTCGACTCGCCGCTTACCAGCTGCAGACGTCAGACTTAATTAAACCGTAGTATGTATTCTCGTGATAAATTAATTGAGCTTATTCGTATAGTTGATCGTGCGTATAGTTGCGTACATGCATTTCCGTCGATTGATCAGACAGTTCAATGTATCATTTGTGCATGCGCATATCGAGTGAAAGCTTTATAAGGACCAACTTTAAGGAACTGATATGGGAAACTCGGGCTATGCCGAAATGTAAATTCTTTAGCTGGCTAGCGATTTAGAATCGCATCTGGACTTTTGATAGATTCCAGGCGTGGGGCTGGACCAACCCAGGCCGCTGCCTTCTTTGTCGGTGCACAACTGAGTCGGTCATCCACCTCTTCGCAGAATGAAAATTCGTGAGGCGTATCTGGAAAGAGCTATCCTGATGGACAACAACCCCAGGCCTAGATCCGGCCACCTGGGACCATAGCGAAAACCTACACCAGTGGTGGACGAACACAACAGCATACCCGTCAGAATCCAAGAAGAGACTCCGCTCGCTCATTATCCTAGTGTGTTGGGAGATCTAGAAAGAAAGAAATAATCGGGTTTTCAACCGTGATGAAGCCCCCGTGGCCAGAGTTCTGGGAAAAGTTAAAGAGGAAGCACAATTTTGGAGTTTAGCAGGAGCAAAAGTGCTCCGGAGTCTCTGTAATTAATGAGTGGTTGTAAAGTTGTAAATTTGTATTTGTTACCTGGTTCTTTTTTGGGTTCCTTTTTTTTAATATAATAGGCAGCTTTCCTGCCGGTTCGTTTCAAAAAAAATATCGAGTGAAAGTGGCTTGCTTTTATGTACCAGCCGCAGACATGAGACTTTTATCGTTGTTATTAAAGCGTAGTATATATTCTCGTGATAACTTAATTAGATTAATTAATATATTTGATCGTTCAGATAGCCGCGTATATGCATTCCGGACGATTGATCAGACAATTCAGTGTATCATTTGTGCGTGTGCATATTGAATGAAGGGTTGAAGGCATGGAAAACGAGATGTCAAACTATGCAAAATAGACAACGAGATAGATAATCTGCTGTAGTCAGACTTAGAGGAGATAGAAAGACATGCTAGCTCTCGTAAACCGTAATTCGAGAAAAACAATTCAAAGTTTTTGAAACTAATTAAAAACAAGATTGCTATTGGACAAAATGCAGAGATTTATAGTAACAAAGGTTAGGCAGATTATCATCACATTCAAGCATTAAGGATACTAAAAGATTTGAGTATCCATGATGATCGATTATCCTCATTGAAGACATGAATTTCGTCGTAGAAGTGTAATAATGACATTTTTGTTGCATCGCAAGGACTCATCGTGATAGGGTCACAGTAACGTTCTTAAAAAATTAGTCACATAATGTGGCACATATATGACAATTTGCTTGTTGTCATAAAAGCACATTTAAATTATGATTTCTTTATATTATAAAGTACATTTGGCAGCAATGAAGAAACCTCGCTACTATGTAGTACTCTGCAGTTGAGCACACTACCTATCTATGAACTTGTCATATGGTATGTATTTAGGCCTATAATAATCTCTGAAAATGCATTTATAATTCCTAACTTATGAAATGTGCCATCCAAGTTTAAAATGTCCAGAATATCTTCATAGTTCCTGACTTGTTAACCTGTATACACATGCCATAATTAGTGGTTGTATTTTGGACACTTTGAACATGGACAACACATTTCACAAATTTAAGAAGACATCAATATCTATGCTCAGAGTACATAGAGTGTACACCATGACATATCTATGAACCGCTAATAATGTATTTTTAACTCAAGGTCATTGGTACAATTTATTACAAGACAGATACTCCCTTCAGTCTTCAAATAATGGACGTTTTGAACTATGGCACGGTCACCAAGACACTACTTTGACTATAAATTAGTACTAGTATATATTCAAAATGTATCATGTGTGTACTTTTTAAAAACTACTATTAAAGATGAATCTAGCTATATAATTTTCAAAATGTGGATTTAAATATCTAAAGAGATATTGATATTTTAAATTACAAGATGTTGACTGCACGCAAACCAAAACGTCCATTATTTAAAGACGGGAGGGAGTATAAGGATAACTGGATAAGGCCCCGTGGACAGAGCCCATCTTTTCGCCTTTCTCCCTATAAAAGCACGCCGGTCGGACCCACACAGGCAGCCTTCCTGCCAAACCCAAACCAATCAGATCTCCATATATATGATTAGCTTGAAGTCCATCGCTGTGAACCCCGCCAAAGTCTCGTTTTTTATTTGTCGCCACTCGCCACATTCAGAGATGTAGCACAGCATGCAGTTCGTGCTTCACTCGATCTTAACCGCCTGATGCAGCCGCCATACAGCGCCTCGAGTTCTCCTTCTGAACTGGGGATTTGCAGAGCTGGCTGCTGCTGTCCTGCAAGAAATGCCAACTTGCGCCTGCTTTTCGGCAGTACTCCGTATGTCGGTAGCTCTTGTTTGTCTCAACTCCCAAGCGCCGTTTCTTCATCGATTAGCTCCCTGCAGCAGCGTGTCGTTAACTTGTACAGTGCTTGTGGTAGCATTGCGATTCGGTAGGAAGACGTCCAAATCGACGATGAGCTGCACATGCATTTCCTTCCGCTAAGAACCAGACGATTACTATGTCACACTGTTTATTTGGCCAATATCGCGCGCGTGCGCCTACTATGTCTAGCGTAGTGCTTATCCAGTTATCCAAACAAACTGGATTAAACGGAGGCAACCACACGCCAAACTTCGAAGCCTGAAGCCTATCGAATCGACGAGCTCAGACAAGGTCACAGAGTCTGTCATCAATAATGTGCAGATCAAGCGAAGGACGACAGTGACACCGGCAGAAAACTGAGGAAGCCGAAACAGCACATACAAGTTCAGCTGCATGACTGAGTCCATTCAGATTTCAGAATCATCGTCTTAGCCACACATCGGTTCAGCAAGGAAAGAGCCCTATCCATCCGTCCTCCGGGACCGTCTCCTCCCTGGGAAATTCTGCAGTGGCACGCAAGGTGTCACCGGGGCCTGTCGACCCTGTTTCAGAGGAAACTAGGATCAGCTTGCAGAAAAGGTCTCTGCATGCGTGTCGCGAGCTGCTCTGCTACCAGCGCGTCGCCGTCGCGCGCGTGGGGTGTGAGGGCTTCTTGACACCTCTACTGGTACTAGCGCGCTGGCGGCGGTGGTCACACGCTGACTCGACGAGTGGTTTCATGATGCTCAAGGCAGTCTGAAAAGGAAACAAACAATGGAACGGAAATGGCTGATAATTGTAGTAGAAAACAGCGAAGAAATTCCTGATGACAAATAGCCTGGTAAGCTTGCCTAGCAGAGCGGTGGTTCGGCTGGCCCTGGTTGCTGGGTTCTTTTTTTCTCTTGGATTAATTTTATAATGTGCATTATTGGGTATAAACTATAGACTACAGATAGCCAATCAAATCATACTATGGAGCTTTAATTTGAATGCAAAATATACTATTGCCTGATAATGAGCTCACTTTATTTTGTTTCTTCTTCTACAATGCTTTGCCCGCCCATTTACAGGGTCTAGCGAGGATAACATAATGTAAAATATGTCTGCACTGTTATTATAGTGTGATCACAGTGTAAGAATGCAACTGGCAATTTATGTGGATGACTGTTTGCGTGTGACCGTTTTCTATGTAATGAATCTAGCTTCAGATTTTGTGTCATTTGTTATGTGCGTGCATGCCTGTGTACATGAACCGTCTCACCTGGTGCATTTGGCTTTATATTTCGCGTGGCCACATGTGAATTTGCCGCTGCGCAATAACCGGTTGACAGATGTAGACGAAACATTCGAATGACGACTAGACAAACTCTTTTCTTTTTCCTGGATTAATTTTCTAATGTGCATAATTGGGTATAAACTACAGACTACAGACAGCCAATCATCAAATCATACTATGGAACTTTAATTTGAACACAAAATATACTATTGCCCGATGATCAGCTCACTTTATTTTTTTTTTCTATAAGAGCAGATGGTGGCACTCTCTTTTTCTTGTCAATAATACAACAGTAGTACAATCATTAGGCTCCAACAAAAACAATGCAACAGCAATTTATAAATTCAGCTTGTGTATGGAAAGGCCATTTAGGTATGACTTGACATCATGAGTGACGATGCATCTTTAATCAACCGAACAAAATTTCCAAAGCCGGTGCCATACAATTTCAAACAGGAGACATGCACGAGAGTTATTAGGAACAAAAAAAAAGGACTCCTAAAAAATAGGCCAGATAATTGTATGGTCCCAAAATCATCGTCGTGTGATTAATTTTGGAGCGCCAAACTTCCCACCTCGTTGACCGACCAGCGGTGGTACTCGAAGACTTGTCTGAATAGCATCATATCGCTGTTACAAGAGAACCACCTAGATCCCCAGTGAGAACGACGCAGCAATTGACAAAAGCTTCAAACAGCACAATCATTAAGATGAGCATATCGTATGGTGATATGGGGATCAAAACTATTTTTTTCGTGTGTGTACACGCCTCCGATCCACAAAAATTTACAGACTATATGATCGTACAAAACTTTGCGAGCCGATCGAGCACGCTGCACGCCCCCGGCCGGCTCGACTCTGACTCTGCCTGTACAAGGAGCGATGCATAATAGCTAGCCATGGCTGCTGTCTCGAAGCAACACCTAGAATTTTTACAGGCTAATAAGCAGTAAATCTAAAAATCCTATGCAGAGTCGTTACTACAACTTTTAGTTACAATCTCACGGCTGACGGACTAGACTAGACGGCGGGAACGGTGGGCGGCGGTGGCGGGCACTCGCCCTGCCACGCCCAGACGACGTCGGAGAGGCCCGGGCGCACGTCCTCGGCGCAGAACTTGTTGAAGTCGAGCGCGTCCCCGGCGTCGTGCGCGAACTCGACGACGGCCACGTCAACGGCCACCTCGAGCACCTCGGCCGTGACGGCGAGGCGGCCGTTGGTGCCCTGGGCCTTGGCCTCCATCCTCAGCGTCCAGCCCTTGCCCCGGGTGACCTCGTACCCGAGTGCGCGCGCCGTGGATTCCAGCCTGTCCACGACGGCGGCCGCCGGCGCGCGCGACGTGAAGACGGTGGCGGCCTTCTGCTCGCTCTCGAACAGCCCCGACAGGTCGAAGCCGGAGGACATGGAGGAGATGAGCTGGAACGCGTTGCACGACCGAGGGGAGACGGCGGCGGCGGCTTCGCTAGAGCTGTCGGTGTCGCTGCTGTCGAAGTGGTCGCCGCCGGCGGTGTCCTCGTCGTCTTGATCCAACTTCAAGGACAGAGGTTTCTTGGGGGACACCGGGGGCGACAGGACTGGCGGCACGAACCCCTTCCTGAACCAGGGCGTGTGCATGATCTCCGCGACGGAGGCGCGCTTGGCGGGGTCGACGACGAGCAGTCGCGCGATGAGGCGGCGCGCGTCGCCGGAGACCCATGGCGGCACCTGGTACTCGGCCTTGAAGATCTTCTGGTACATCTTGACGTAGTTGTCGTGCTGGAAGGGGAGGAATCCGCAGAGGAGGACGTAGAGCACGACGCCGCAGGACCAGAGGTCGGCGCGCGCGCCGTCGTAGCCGCGCTTGCGGAGCACCTCGGGCGCGACGTACGCCGGCGTGCCGCACTGCGTGTGGAGCAGGCCGTCGTGGCGCAGCTGCTCGGGCAGCGCGGCGAGGCCGAAGTCGGTGACCTTGAGCCGGCCCTCCTCGTCCAGCAGCAGGTTCTCGGGCTTGAGGTCCCGGTGCGCGACGCCGCGGCGGTGGCAGAAGCCCACGGCCGCCACGAGCTGCTGGAAGTAGCGGCGCGCGTGGTCCTCGGCGAGGCGGCCCCGGGCCACTTTGGCGAAGAGCTCCCCGCCGCGCGCGTACTCCATGACGACGAAGACGCGGGAGCGGCTGGCCAGCACCTCCCGGATGCCCACCACGTTGGGGTGCCGCACCATCCGCATGATGGAGATCTCCCGCCGCAGCTGCTCCATCATCCCCTCCGTGCGCCGCAGCCGCGCCTTGTCGATCACCTTGATCGCCACGCTGGAGCTGGAGCTGGTGGCGGCGCTCAGGTCGCGCGCGTAGTAGACCTTGGCGAAGGTGCCCTGGCCAAGGACGCGGCCCAGCTCGTACTTGCCCAGCACCACCTTCCGTTCCTCGCCACCACCTCCTTCCCGCCCTGATCCTGATCTTGCCATGCTATGGTATGGGCTCTGCTCCGCTGCTTACTGCTGCTGGCTGGTTGTGGTGGCTGGCTTACTGGTGATGTTGCTTTGTTGTTGCTGTGACCGGGCAGGCGAGGAGCTGCTGATTTAGTGGCGCCCGGCGCGTGGGAACGTGGCGCGGCACATGGTTTGTTTGACCCGGGCGGCCGGTGGAACGTTGGTTCGGGGGCCTCGTCCTCTGGGCGCGGCGGCAGCGGCACACGGTTTTCTGGCAGGTCGTTGGCGCCGGTGGGCGGGCGGTGGCTTCGCTTATTTGTAGCGGTGTGGTGCGGTGCGCGCGGCGGGCCAACGGGAGGCCGGCACGGAGCCGCGGGTGGGGCCGGGCCAGTTGAGCCGTGTGGTGGGAGGAGGGGACAAAGTGCCGGTGGTAAGGTGGGAGCTGCACATTGGAGGAGTGGGAGTGGGGCTTGGAGCTGGATGGAGGTTGCTGGAGAAGCGTTAACTGAAGGGGGGCCAGCCGGCCAGGCGATTGGTGTGTGTGTGTCCTCCTCTCCTTGTTCGTTCAGCGTTCAACCTTCAACATTGGTGTCCAGTGTCCTACTGTCCTTGCTTGCACAATGGCAGGTGCAGGGTTCTGGGATGCCCTCTCGGCCGCCCATGTTGGGTTTGTTTACCGATCAAGAGGAATTAGCCGGGAAAGACGCCTCTAGTCTCTGATCACCATGCATTTGCATGTGCTTTTCTTCGTTATGTTGTTTGGAGTAGGTCTCCTCCCTCCCTGCGACTGCGACCATGATTCAAGTCATGGGCGGCGACTGCTGACTCCGTCTAAAATCATAGGTAACGTGACGTCATGGGAGGTGTGTTGAGCTGGGTGAGTTGCTGCCAGCTCCAATAAACAGAATGCGATCGGTGGCCAAGAAGATGCACAAGAGGAAGAAGATGGTGCGTTACACAGGACGCGGTTCTGTTTACAACTTTAGGTGCAGATTATAGGCAGGATGTGCTCTACTTTTTGGAGGTTTATTATATACGCGGATAATATGTTGATGCTGCCCAATTTATCAGTCTGCGTATATCTTTAGGAACGATTCTGCATGCCCTATTAGTAGCTCTTAGCCTCTATCTAGTTCTGTCCTGAGATCAGGTTCATCTACTGGCTAGTAGCAGGGGCGTCCATGGGCATACTGCACAACCTAGTAGGTTAGCGTGCACCTGGCAATCCTTTTTCCTACTACTCTATTTCATTTCATCCCTCTCACTTTGATATTATACTCCATCGGTTCTTTTTGGCGTTAGGACAACTCCCACATGTGTTTTCCACTTTTCCTATAGCATATTATGCTAGCTCGAAGCGTCAAACAAACGCAAATGTAGAGACTATCGTTTAAAAAACATGTTGGGACTAGGGAGTATATTCTTAGTTACATAGTGCATCAGGTTCATTTCGGTTGCTAAATGAAAATGGGATGCCTTTTAGAAAATAAAAGTAAGATTCCATTTTTTATCAAACTCATTGCAGTGTCTCTCCATACATATATAAGTAATGCTCCCCCTAGTTTTACTTCAGTGCCATATTCACATCCTTGTCACTAGCCTCTTCCTTGTGATCTTGGCAACTTGAGAGTGAGATGCCGAATCCTTGTGTCCGATTGCTTGATAGGGTATTTGGCGACGAGGGAGAATGCAAGAAGAACCGATCGACATGGCGACATCAAACGTGAATATGGAACATTAAAATGCTCTCCAAGTGGTTGTGGCTATAGCAAACTAAATGCATGGATTTTGCTCGGTATAAACCTTGTTAAGCGATAGTATTGCCAGGAGGAACTGTGCTTCTCATATTTCTGTTTCTCTCTTCTCTTCTTTCCTTCCTTCGCTACTACCCCCACATGTTGGGCTCCATCCCGCTACGGCAGTTGGCACCACAGCCACCTACTACCAAGCTAGACTTTGCTGCTTTTCTGCCTCCCTTGGCTAAACCACCCCTCTGCCCTTCTCCGCAGTCGTTGCAATCCAACCTCCATTAATCGTAATGTCTCCTCGCCCCGCTATCGGCACATCCCGACGACTGTCCTCCACACCATCCCGGCAAAGTATATATATAGAGCGAACTTAAATAAAAATATACATATTGTGTGCCATCATGTGGGCAAAGTATATATACGTACATGCATGAATGGTCGGTATATATTTCTATGGTGTAGCAATTATGATTATTAACTTAACAAATTATTTACTACCTCGGTCCTTTATGAAGAGTGCAAATCTATATTTAGGACAAATTAGTGTTAATATTATTTGACGAGTGTGCCCCTCAATTTACATATGGTGTGGTGCATTGTATGGAGCCATGTAGAAAATAACTACCTAAATTAGGTAAATTGGCATTCTTTGTGGGAAAATTTTCAAACGCTACATGGCACTCTTCTTAGGACAGAGGCGTGGTACCTATGACACTAAACATATAAGTCAATCTAACGTGCCAACTAAACATATATTGAAGGCACATCAAGCCATCAAAGTGTATATATGCGAAAGGGGGAAATCTAGAGTAAATGGTGACTTTATATCACAACCAGATAGAGACTATATATACGTACTAATACTATCAAAATGAGTATATTGTGTTAGAAAATAAATAAAGAGAGAATGCACAAAGATAATACATTCTAATTAGTTGTAAGTACTCCCTGCAATCACAAATGCACTTGATGTGTTCTTTAGAAACATGTAATTTGGAAAACATAAAATCCAGATTGTATTGATAGGTGCTTTCATATCATAGTATTAGATACTATATCTTCACTAAAGTTTTGAATGGATGAATGTATACATGTCCAACTGGACGTGCCGGGCCAGCCTGGCACGGGCACGGCTGTGCACGGCACGCCTTCATCGGGTCCAAGCACGGCACGGTGAAGTCGTCGTGCGTGCCGTGCCGGCACGCGGGCCGCCGGCGCCGCCCAGGCACGGCACGGTTGCCCTTACATGGGCCGTGCCGTGCCGGAGGCATGACGAGCCCGGCGGTGCCACGCCGTGCCCGTGCCCGGATCTACGCCGACGGGGAGGGAGAGGGAGAGCCGCCGCCGCTGCCGGCGGGGAGGGAGAGCCGCCGGTGCTGCCGGCGGGGAGGGAGATCCACTGCCGGAGAAGGCGACCGCGCCGGCGGGGAGGGAAAGCCGCTGCCGTTGCCGACAGGGAAGGAGATTTGCTGCCGGAGAAGGGCGACTGCGCCGACAGGGCGACGACGAGGTTGGCGGGGAGGGAGAGCCGGTCGCGCCTGCATAGATTTGGCTCCATGGCGGCGGGGAGAAGGCCGACATGCATCGATGGGGAGGAGGCGGCGCTACGGGAA
This sequence comes from Paspalum notatum, assembly GCA_022530915.1. Classification (NCBI taxonomy): domain Eukaryota; kingdom Viridiplantae; phylum Streptophyta; class Magnoliopsida; order Poales; family Poaceae; genus Paspalum; species Paspalum notatum. Next base: position 37,809,874 of record CM039685.1, read on the forward strand.
CAGACGGGGGAAGGAGGTAGGTCGGCGAGCGACACGCGGTGCAGAGGATTCCCCTCGGCGCAGGGAGCTGAGCGAGGTAAGTGAGGAGAGATGGGGAGGCGGGAGGCGGCGGACAGGAGAGGAATGAGCTAGGGTTAGGGTTGGAGGCGTGTGGCTACGGGGTATTTATACACCCATAGGATTTAGCGGGCCACAGCCGGGCCGGCCTATTTACCGGGGCGTGCCCGTGCCTGCACTGCGGGCCGGCCTCGCGGCCCAAGCCGGCCTGGGCACGACGGCCTGCATGCCGTGCCGGGCCTGTGCCGGGTTTCGGCGTGCCGAGCCACGGCCCGCTGGGCCGGCCTGGTATGGACATGTATAGATGAATGATTAGATGCCATGTCCAATACCAACGCGTTAAATGATTTAAAACCAAAAAAAAAAAAGATAGGACAAACCCCTTCACTAATTCTGGTTGTGCAAACTAGGGCGTGATTAGCAAGTCAGAAAGCGGCCGGATCGGATGACCCACCAGCCATGACGACGACATGGGCAGTCCCCATGGGATCGCAATGGACAAACGTCGCGGCGACCCAAAAGCATTGCCGGCATCCAAATCCAACGCGTCGCGTCCCCGTATGGGCGTCACGTCGTCGCTCTAGCTTGCTTGCTTCCCCGCCCGGTAAATGCATGCATACACAGGGAGCTAGTAGCTAGTCACGACGAGCCGGCAACACCTTACCGGCCACCACCATCCACCAACCAAGGAAGCTAAGCAAAACCGCAAAATGGTCCGGGTGCCGCGGATCGGGATCGGACGCGACGGCGGAGGCCGCTTTCGCGCTGGTACAAATAATAGAGCCGGCGACTGGCGAGCGAGGGGACGCGCGCTGCACACAGCGACCGCTCCTCCGCCACGGCGCGTGCCAAGTTGCCAACCAGCAGCAACCTGCGGGTCCGGCCGCGGCCAGCCTCCCCGCAACCGCAAGCTAGGGCATCCCCGGTGTTGCATCGCCGTTGGAAAAGACGAGCATTATTGCCCTGCCCACGAAGGCGACGCGCATTATTCGTGGCCCCCAACGGGACGACGTCGATTTCCGCGACGGCGACCGGCGCGCGGTGGTTGTCTTTGTCTACGCGGGCGGCCATTCCTTGCAGCTGGGCTCTTTGGATGACACTGGCGTGGCGCTCTCGAGCGACTCCGCCACTCTGGCCATGCCACTTGGCGCCGCGTCTGGTGAAGGGTAGGGTAGCATCTTAAGATACTATGTTATTGATCTCTGACCTTTGGATTTTGGTTCTGTGGCTTGGAGGCTCCGAGAGCTATGCTAGAGGAAAGGGATGCGCTGCATTATTGCTATTTTCTGTGTCTTCTGGGTAAAAGACCACAGAATCTCTAGATTTTCGATCGGTGTGTTAGTGTCTAGGTCACTATCTAATGCTAGATCCTTCGTGTTGTATACCACCGAGCTCGTAGAGACGAAGTATCTCGCGATACCAATTCTTGATCACCAGTGCAATCAATCCGTGCGACGCACGGGTTAGAGTTTTAAATGTATTATGTGTTATAGTACAACATATATAGATCTATTTTTATTCTTAGTTATTTATAATAGCAAATCTTGCTATTTATATGTATGTTTAATTGATTTAGATCATCTTTGATCGATTGCAAAAGTAGGTGATTTTAATATAATTTTGAGGGGTTATTTTCATTATACTATCAGTCATAATAACTAAGGCGAACAATTTAAATATGAATTAAAAGGGATATTTGGTATTATCCATCAAAATAGCAAATGTGAGTAATTACGTATAAATTTAGGGTGTTATTTCATATTTTCTTTTATATTGGCAGAGTGGGTAATTAATATGTAGTTTTAGGGGTAATATTATTTTGATAATGACAAAGGTGAGTGATTACTTAGAAAATAGATCTAATGGTTATTAAGATTCCAACCCGTCTATTTTTTTTCTAGCGCATCTTGTGAGGATTGACGTGAAAATTTCAAAAAGAGTCTACAAAATATTTGTTTCATGGATAGGTTTCTAGCATCTTTAATGAAAAAAAAAGACAAAAAACTGAAGGTAGATTTGAAAATGGAAAAAATCTAAAAAAATAAGAAGATATTTGTTTTCGTTGAGAGTTGAACTTAAGACCTTTCGTAATGGCAGATGAGGGTAATTACTTAAAAATAGATTTAATGAAAAAAAAGATATTTACTTTCGTTGAGAGTTGAACTCAAGACCTTTCGTAATGGCAGAAGTGGGTAATTACTTAGAAAATAGATCTAATGGCTATTAATATTTCAATCTGTCAATCGATGGTCGGATGTTTCTGATTATTGTGAGAATTTTTAGGATTTATCTTTTTTTTAGCGTGCTTTAAAATTAGTGCTTCTTTTAGAACTTCCAATTAGTAATAGTAAGATGAGAATTGATGCTACGCACATTGCCAACTATTATGGGTGTGGGCGGTTTAACTCAAATTTGGTTTGCATGGAAATGGATCACGGGAGAGTTTTCATTTTGTAGGTGGGAAAATCTCTAGAGTAGCTCATAGCAGCACTTGGCATACGTGCTCTCTTAGCTTTTAAGTCTAAGTGCATACACATGTTTGCAATTTATCTTCTTCTGGTATGAATGAAATATCAGGAGAAATTAAACCTAGCCTCATGGTCTTCTTTTTATCATGAGATGACGTCACATGGCATGATTGCCAAAGTAGCCGGGAGCCGAGAACATTTACCGGACTCACCAAGAGCAAACGGAATAGGGTTGCTTCAAACCTACTTGTACTTGCAAAGCAATCCGAAGAAACAAGATACAGTGACAGCTGATGCTGCCACCGCTCAACACCTCGCTTTAGGTAACCCAGTCATTTGCCGTAATAAGTCACACAACCCCAATCTCCTAGGGGATCCAACAAATGGTCACCGTAGGATATGTCTATGCGTATACATGCATGAATCTATAACTCTGATAAAGCCATGTGATCGACGAAGAATGTAGACACATAGGTTGAAATAACACCCGAGCCATTGTCTAGATGTGTTGCGTGGCAGTTCACAGTCAACCATCTCTAAAGTAACTCACCATCGTTACTTCCTTACCCTTGTCTTGACACCTTTTTAGACGAAGATCATCAGGAAGTGCATCCGTACTTTCTACAGTGCGCAATTATTGTTTTTTCACTCTGTGTACAGTGCGTAAACAGTGTTTTTCACATTTATTTCCACTCTCTGGTCATGTCCATCGCATCACTCTACTGCTCCCCCCTCACGTTGTACGGCTGAGTTCACCGATCCGCTCGTTCCCCCGTGTATATTCCAAACTGCTCCTCGTATGTACAGTGTTTTGCACACTTATCTTGGCTCTTTGGTGAACTGAGACTAACGGGACGAATAGGATGCAACTGGACTGACACGGCCGCCCCTGTCGCAGTCTGTCATGTGGCGCTGGGCCTACAAGGCTTGATGGATAGCGAGCCCCCGAAACACCTGTCCATGGCCCATTGATACTGCCGTTTGGCGGGTTGCGACAATGATGAAATGGTCACCATCAGACTTCGCCACATAAGGCCAGGCAAGCCCATAACGCTAACTGATTGGCGATCGGGGAATAATTAAGATAGGCAGATAGTGAACTCAAAGTCCCCTCAAAAAAAGATATAGTGAACTCAGAGTAACGAGAGCTGCAAGAATGTGTGTAAAACTCAAATGTCTGAAACATCTCATGCAAAAAGTGACGTGCATGATGCTACATGTGTACGAATAATTCTATATATTAATCAACATCTGAGTTACCTTCGCCATGTTTTATAAACATTTTATAATAAAACTATTACCGTCAAATTAATGTTATAAAGGCCATGCGATGTGTTCAAGCCATACTTCCTTCTCGTCCTGAACTTCATTTGGCATAGTTTTTTCTGATAACAGAAGATTAGTTTGACATAGGTGAAATTATATAAAAAAAGATAATATTTGCGATATAAATGATCTGATTTTCTTTTAGATAATGAAAACATAGAGGATGCATCGCAGCAAATTATTGCATAGCGTAACATATTCGAAAAGACGTGTAGCCAAAACACACTAAGTTGCATTCTCGGTAAATTTAAAGGAAAGAAAAAAAAAGAAAAACTATTACTCCGACATACAATGATAGCAAATGAGCATCCTTATAACCCGTTCGGTAATAATTGTCGTTTTGGACCAAAAGATTGCACTGGAAACAAGCTAAAAACTCCGGTGGGAACGGCATATATAAAAAAACGGAGGAAGTATATTCTTCATAGTTTACTTCTCCATTGTGGTATATATATTTTAATTTTAATAATGAACTTAGGATAATTTGGTTTCACAATAATCTCAAGCGATGGGGTAGCTAATCTTTTTTTTAATTATTTGAGGATACCGTGTAGGTGCTCTTGATGGGGAGAGTTTATTATATATATATTTTTTTGAGAAATGATGGGGAGAGTTTCGTTGAAGAAGATTGACGGCTGACGGTCCCTCTGCTGACTGACCGATCCATCCACCGCATCAGGTCACCCGGCCCGGGCCAAAGTAAAGCTTCAGCAATCGGTCCAAACTGCAGCAGCTGTCATCGGCGTGTTGCCCTGCAATTCGCAGGATAGGCAGCAATCAGCGTTAACCAAGTGGTCCCTGTACACCGTACAGTGATGTGTTTTGCGTGCTTGTCTAATCCATTCTTGGTTTGACGGCGCGTGACACTTAACAGGGCTGGAGCCTGGAGATATATACATCGCCGTTGCTAGCATTCCGCCGTACGTAGACCACTGCCTGTACTCGTCGCCTGAGTACGCGTGTACGTGGCAAAAGCCCAAAAAGGCGCACCTTTTTCTTAACGACTTAAATTCGCTTGCGTGTTAGCGGGATTCTCACAGGTCGGATTAATGTCCGTGATGGGGACCGTGTTCTGAAGAAGATGGACACGTGTCGCAGGAAGAAGAGCTGGGATTAGACGAAACCAAATACATGAGCACCATGTGTCCCAGCTCATTTGCGTGGTTGGACAAATGTATCCTAGGAAGCGCAGTATACTCTCTTTCTATGGTTGGACAGAAATTGTCTGAACTTGACTCGAATTGGTGTATCTAGCACGTGAGCATGCATGAAACTCCTATTTAAAAGTTGTAACTTTTTATATACTCCTTGTCTTTGCTTGTGATTTAGCATACGAAACTTGGAGCCGGTCACAACTATGGGTTTTAAGAGCTTAGAGTGCGTTTTGGCAAGCATTAATGGAGAAGATGTATTATCCAGAGTTGTTCAGAAACAAACTCTCGTCAAACGACTCGTTTAGACCATCTCCAGCGGAACGTCCAAAAAGAACGTCTATAGTATGACATTGTGGTGCTACTATAGACGAGTGGAAAGTGGTTGAAACAGTGATAGACAAAGGTGGATAGGCATTTCGCTGGAGAAAACCTTAGTGAGAGATAGTAGAGCAGGAGCTGCGGTATTTGTGGGCAGAGGATTCAAATGGTGAATTGAGCCACAATTTTATATATTTTTTTTGATAAAATTGAGACACAAATTGTCGCTGCCTCGCTGCTTCGTATTCACAAAAAAAAACATGGATCCAATGACAATGGGCCAAGAAATTGGCCCACCAATAATTCCAGCCCGCTTACATCTGCTCCCGACCAACCAGTGGGCCCCGATTACAGCCTGTCAACCTCAGCCATCACAATGTACAGTGCACAGCCCATCGCACGCTTCCACGGCCTCTCGGGCCCACGCAAAGGAACCGTCCGGTCCCGACCTACGCCATTTGCTCCATGCCAGTACGTGTCGCGTCGCGTGAGCGTGTGCTCTGAGCTCGCGTGTGCAAAGCAGTCTTTGGTGCTCGTCGGCCATGTTCCCGGCGTGAAGCCCTCACGTCTCTTCCTCGCCACAGATCGAGCCTCCCTGTTGCCACGGGAATGCACAGCACAGGAGTGGGCGTCGTGACCTCGCCGGTAAGCGCAGCATGCGCGGCCGCAGCCTGCCACCGCATTCCGCAACCGAGCACGTCGAGGGCAACCAAGCTTTTCGTCTGGCACATGTTGTTGACCCTGCGGCCAGTGGCCGGCGACGACTCCAGGCGGGAGACCACGATGTTGGTACTCTCACGCGTAGGGATAGTAGAGCACCTCAAATTTTATTTGAAACATTTTTGAAAATTGGATCCAAATGAATCGGATCACATTTTTTATTTACTTTTAAGCTAAAAATTTCATCAAGGCATTGTTCACTTGTCGCGAAACGTAACGGGGGAATGGCGGCGTCGATGCTCGTGGTGGACGCTGGGACACCGATGGTCTTCCGGAATCCGGTCGTTCTGTAGCGAAGAGCTCCAGCTCAAGAACATCATCTGGGCCTCCGGCGAGGATACTCCGACCGCCGCTTGATGTCACTGTTGTCCTTGCCCGTCCATCGCTAGCTATATTGGTGTCTCTAATTGCGTTTAGAGGTTCAAACTTGTGGTCTGGCACGGCACCCTGATTGAGCAAAAAACCCATTTGGACATGTGCGATATGATAAGCCTACCAAAAGAACCGTGCCAGGCCGTCTAGCTGCAAGCCACAACATTGGGACAGGTGCGGTACAATATAGGTCGTGAGCCGTGCGGCCTAGTAATGCTGTGGGGCGCTAAATTAAATGGATGAAAATAGAAAAACTTTGATACTTAGAAGATGATCATGGGACTCCGGAGATAGAGCTCAGACTCGGTTTTAGCTCCTAAAATGTTGTAACCTACTCTCTGCTATAAAGAAAGAGTTGAGCTATATGTCGTGTGACTAACTTCACTTTTCCTCCACTTCACAAATGAGGTTACGTGGCCTATTTACACCCATATAAGGTTGTTAGTTCTTCATTTAGGGTACTTATAAACGAAGTGTTTGGCGATTGCTTGGCCCTAGAACGCTTCATATTGCTAACATTACCAATCACACAGGCATTCAGGTCACAGATGAATGAGCCCATGATGAGTTAGGCCCACACTATACCAGACATATATATATGTTATTGCTCGGTTGCACCACTTGTCGAATCAATCAAACTTAGGAACCAAGTTCTTGGATCATGGGGATGGGAACGAGGAGTGTAGCATAGCTCCACATTCCAATTTAGGTCCCCTTTGGAATGCGAGAATTTTTTCTGAATCCTGCATTATTTATGTGAAACTGAACTATTTTTTAATCCTGATAAAAATTTTGCGTTTAAAGGTGCCCTTACAATTAATAATGAATTCCTAGACGAGGAAGGAAGCCTTACAATGTGCATCGATGCACTTTGATCACCTTGAGGTGTTCTGCTGCCCTACCCATTGCACAACTTTTATTTCAAACTTCACTTGGTGCGTTTAACAATGTTTTGTATGCCATAATAAATGGTGTTGTAAGTTTTTTTTAAGACAGATTAAGGAGAGTGAGATATGAGGCATGTGCCCTGATTAATAGATTAATATTCCCTTTTTGTGGTGTATGCATGCAGATTAGAGCCTCTTTGGGACGGCTCCCCTCTAGGAATTTTAACTCCGTTCCATCTACTCCACCATGGAGTAGCTCTACCTTAGAGTTAATGTCTAGTTTTGAGGAAGTTTGGCTTACAAGGTAGCTCTAGTTCCTAATGGATGGTTTTATTATGAACATCCAATTATACCCGTTTTCTATAGTTGCACTATTGTTGCTCACGACCACCAGAATCTCGATACAACCTGTGAGGAGGAAGAGAGATCTGTGAAGGAGAGAAATCCAATTAGGTCCTGCCTGCTTGCACGCAGCCCCGACGTGGTGGCGGCGACAGCCACCCCAATGCGCAAACTAAGGTCCTCCTCCTGCTTTGAGTTGTGTCCCTTTTCCGTGTTGCGGATGATTGTGAGGTGCAAGTGCTGCTAGTGGGCTAGGCGCCGCACTAGATCCCACCGGCCGCCTGCTCCCGTCATGGGCGCCCCAAGGCGGCGGCGCTTGCCCTAGGCCGGCAGTGCCCTGCTTGGCCCTAGCCGGTGGTGCCTAGCCCCAAGTTGGCCGCCGTGGCGAATAGATAGCTAGCATGCGGACAACTAGGGAAGAAGAAGAGGTCATGAGATTTTTATTTCTGAATCGGTAAGATGTGTGTAATCGGTGGCAAAGATTGTAAATACCCACAACTCCACGTGGAGGTGTGAAATAAGGATTTCTAGAGTATCCTTTGAGCGGTTCTAGCAAAGCGAAGAGTTAACCCCTAGATCCAGTTTTTTTATAGAGCTGGAGTTCGTGGTGCTGGCGTCGTTTGGCTAGGAGAAGCTGGAGCGGAGCTAAATTTTCTAGAGCGGAGCTATTCCAAACAAATCCTTAATTTTTTAAAGGATATTAATATCTAAAACAGCCTTTATTGGGGGAGAAATATTAAATTCTAAAATATCACTTATTTTGGGATTATTGTGGGACGAAAAGAGTACACCTCTAGTGACCTCACCCTGGTAGGCCATAGCAGAAACTAAAGCAGATGCATGAAAATAAATAAAGGTGGCCATGCATGAAACTGCTTATTGAGAAACTTCAACGACGTTCGAATTCTTACAAATCAACAAATGGTGATTAGCTGGGTACATTTATGAGATTTCACAATTGTACAAAAAGTAGATAAATACAAATAACAAATTAATCAAAGATTGAAATCGATAAAATCAGCGTGCACAGGAGCGTCTTCTCGATTTATCACTGAGCCTTGATCTTCTAGATCTCGCCTGCTACTAGCTAGTAGTAGCTGTTGGGGAGCCTGCAGTTCTTCCTGATCTCGCCGTACTGTCCCTCGGGGAGCGTGAGGCTGCTGAGCCTGGCCATAGCGTTGCCGAAGTCGATGTTCCAGTCGGTGGCGTTGTTCTTGTACTCGACCAGTTTGCCATAGGCGGTTGCGTTCTGGGTGAGCTCCCAGTCCGACTTGAGGAGCACCCTCTTGTATAGGTTGGCAGCGTAGTAGCTGTTGTCCAGAGGGCCATTCACCCCGGCATTGTAGTTTCTGAAGAGATTCATGTCACGGACGTTGTTGGGCTCGATGGAGTTGGCGTTGTAGCCCCCCTGCCTACGGACGTCAGCGTCAAGTGCCCTCTGGTACGCCGGGTCGATCTGGCCGGCGGCCGCCGGCGGTGGGATGCGGTCGGCGAAGGAGGGGTAGTGGCAGACGCCGATGGAGTGCGCGCCGGAGAGCACGACGAGGTCCTCCAGGTCGAACCCCTCGGCGGCGAAGTTGGCGAGGAGCTGGTCGAAGGAGAAGGTGGAGCCCGGGAGCTTGGCGTCGGCGTACACCGCGGACGAGTTCACGCCGTCCTTGCCGCCGCGGGAGACGTCGTAGCTGATCCTGCCCCCGCTCAGGATCCTGGTCGCGTCGCGCGCCGCGAAGACGACGATGTCGGCGCAGGAGGCGCTGTCGCCGACCGCTGCCTTGATGCTGTCGATCAGGTCGAAGGCACCGAGGCCCAGGTTGTTGGCCGCGTTCTTTTCCGTCCCTTTGCTGCTGCTGTAGGTTGCCTTGTCCAGGAGCACGGAACCGTCGCAGCCCTATGCATGCAAATGCAACATATCGAGATCAAGTGATCAACCAACCGTGTCGTAGCCGATGCAGTACAAATTAACAAACTAGTCCTACCAGTAAAGATCACTCACATTGACCCAGCAGTCGTGGAACAGCAACCGGATTAGGGCGGGGCCGAGGCTGTAGTTGGGCGCGGAGCCGTTGCAGCCTTTGATGGCCTGGTACACTAGGTTGTACACGGTGGTCTCGAAATCGTCGGCCGCCGCCGCCGGCTGCCCGGCGAGGAAGGCGAACAGCAGGATGCAGCAGCAGAGGGATGCCACGACGGCGCCGCTGTGCTTCGCCATCTCTGCCCCTCTAGCTTGCAAAGCTGTGGCCACGTTCTTGTATATGTGTTGCCGTGCACGTCGTCGGCTGCAGCGCAGGGAGCATTGCTGCCATGGTAGAGGTATATATAGGCACTGATGAGTGATGAGGAACCTGCCGGAATTGAAGCCAACCTCTTCCAGAAGCAAATTGTTTATGGTGCTCGTGATCCTTGCGGATGTGCAAAACCATATACTGTAGCAGATTCGCCAACGTATCGTGGTTCATTCTGAACAAAAAGAACAAACAAACTGCGCTGCAGGCCGGGCTCTGAGAACAGGAACGTGCGGGCCAAACATGCACACGAAGCCGCTTGCATTGCAACTCTCTCGGACAAGCACACAGCTAGCTCAAGGTCAACCGCCCAGTAGTCTCAAGGAAGTTAGGGTCCCTAGCTATCTAGCAACTGTGAACCTGTCGACTACATGCTGCTAAAACTGAATATCTTTTTTTTTTTGAACGAACGGCACGAGGCTGTGTCTGTTTCTATTAATAAAGAAGAGAGTTTAGTGGAGACCTTGGGAGGCCCCACCACAGAATACACTAATTAGAAAATTACAAGAGGTGGAAAGAGCGCCACAAGGTGATTAGCACCTGCAAGGCCCCACAGTCTCGCCTCCTCTTTAATGGCTACAATTAGATGTAGCGCCGATCTCTTTTTTCTCTGGAAAATGCGGGCATTTCTTTCCAACCATATTTGCCATACGACCAAGAGGAGGAGGGAGAGTGCCCCTTTGTTTGGCACGTTAGAGTAGCCAATTGTGAACCACCATCGCTTGACGGAGTCAGAAGCAGGCCAAGAGGCCGGAGCAAGGGGGGCGATCGAAAGCCAAGATGCCATGGCCTCCCAGATCCTCCTCGAGTAGCGGCACTCAATGATTAAATGAAGAGCTGACTCAGCCTGTCTCCTACAGAGCGGGCAAGTTGGGTTATGGGGCCAACCACGGGTCGCCAGCCTATCCGCAGTCCAGACTCGGTTGCGAATGATGAGCCATGCGAAGAACTTGCACTTGGAGGGGCCCCAAGGCTTCCAAATTAGAGCTTTAAGATCAAAATTCGTGTGGCCCATGAATTGCAATCGGTAGGCAGAGGCTGCTAAATATGCTCCAGAAGCGTTAAAATTCCAGATGATGCGATCTTCAATGCCCTAGACAAGAGTGACTGACTGGGCAACTGACCAGAGCTCCACAAACTGTTTTAGGTGGTCTGCCGAGTGGATCGCACGGAGGTCAATGTGTCGAACCCAAGTCTGCTCATTCAAGGCCTCCCATAGCGACAGCTTACGGTGCTGGGAAGCAGCATGAATGTCGGGCGCGATGTCCTTGGGTCGTCGTCCGTTGGCCCACGCACAATGCCAGAAAGAGGTCCTAGCACCATCACCAACTACAATTGTCGTGGCTGCAGCGAAGAGGAGTTTGTCCGCATCGTTGCAAGGGATTTCCAAGCCAGCCCATGGCGCGTTCGGGGCCTCCCATTGTTGCCATAACCAACGGACCCGCAGCGCCCGCGCAAACCGGCACAGCTCCAGCACCCCTAGCCCTCCAAGGTCTAGGGGCCTCGCCACCGTAGGCCAATTGACCTTGCATTTACCTCCAGTGAGGTTCTCGCTCCCTGTCCATAGGAAGCGTTTCCTTAGTCTATCAATTTCTTCACGCACCTCTCTCGGCACGCTAACGACCATCAGTGTGTGCACAGGCTGTGCGGAAATCACGGATTTTACTAGGACGAGTCTTCCGGCGTGCGTTAGGTTGCGACCATGCCAACCTGTCAGCTTGCATCTGATTTTATCCAATAGGTATTGAAAGTCTACCTTTTTGAGCCTCGCAGTTGTCAACGGGATCCCTAAGTACCTGATAGGGAAACTTGTTCTTGGCGCAGGGAAACCAGCCAGTACTTCTTCCAGGTTTAGGCCCGCTGCATCTAATTGGCACAATTGAGGATTTATTGATATTAGTACGCAGACCAGTTGCTTCCCCGAAGCGATGGAGAAGAGCTGCAAGGGCATCCATTTCTTTCTTTTCAGGTCTGATGAAGATGACAGCATCATCTGCGTACATAGCAGTTCGGAGGCGCGATCTATCTTTCGCTACTCTGGACAGGATTCCGGCTTCTGTGGCCAAGTGGAGGAGGTGTTGCAATGGGTCAATGGCGAGAACAAAAAGCAGTGGCGAGAGGGGATCTCCTTGCCGCAGACCTCTCCCATGGGTGACAGGATGTCCGGGGATTCCATTAAGAAGCACTTGCGACGTGGAGGTAGCTAGCAACTCCGCAATCCAATTACGCCATCTGGCTGGGAAGCCCAGATGACCCAAAAGGGTAAGGAGGTAGTCCCATCTAACTGAGTCTAAGGCCTTCGAGATGTCGAGCTTGACAAGTAACATGGGTGTCCTGCTTCGGTGATATTTCCTAGCCATGCTGCGGACATAGAGGAAATTGTCATGGATGCTTCGGCCCTTGATGAAAGGTGTTTGGCTTCTAGAGATTATGTCCCTCATGCACGGCGCGAGTCTTAAAGACAACAACTTTGTAAAAAGCTTCGCAACACTATGAATGAGACTGATGGGCCTGTAGCTTGTGATGCTGTCGGTGCCGTCATTCTTAGGCAGTAGAATGATGTTAGCCGTATTGAGGAGGTCAAAATTGAGGAAGCGTTGGCTATGTAGAGAGTTCATGACCGCCAGAATGTCTGCTTTGATTATTGGCCAGCAGGACTTGTAAAAGGAGCCCGTGAACCCATCTGGACCAGGTGCCTTATCAGGAGGAATTTGCTTAATAGCCTCAAGCAGCTCTCCTTCAGTGAATGGTGCTTCTAGGTGGGTTAGCTCGAGACTCGAGAAGCCCAGGGAGTTCCAGTTTAGGTCGGACCTTCTAGGGCTAGGATTGCCTAATACCTCGCCAAAATAGTCACTGATCATCTTCTCCTTGTCCTCATGTGAGGTAGCCCAGATGTCGTCTCGGTTTAGCTTTTGGATGAAATTTTTCCTCTTCCGTCCATTTATCTTGGAATGAAAGAATTTTGTGTTCGCATCCCCGACCTTAAGGTTCGTGACTCTAGAAGCTTGCCTTTTCCGAGCCCTCTCAATGATGGCTAGTGCAATCACCCTTCGTTTGAGTCCGGTTCTCAAATGGCTCTCAGCATCAGAAAGCTCCCTGTGCTCTTGTGCAATATCAAGACGTTGGATCACATCCAGCGCCATTAGAAATTTAAGCCTAGCATCGGAAATTATCGAGCGGCTCCAGGTTCTTAGGACCCTAGCAGTAGCAGCAAGCTTGAAATGGAGTGCTTGCACCGGATGTGCGCTAGTCGTAGGCGTGGCCCAAGCTTTCTTGATCTCATCTCGGAACCCCGGCAATATGGTCCAGAAGTTCTCGAACCGGAACGGTCGCGGGCGACGTGGACCTGCCATGCTGGATAGGAGTAGCGGACAGTGGTCTGAAATTGAAGTTGCTAGCGCTTGCAGACCGTGCAAGTCAAAAGAGAGGTCCCAGCTCTCATTACAGAAGACTCTGTCCAATCTGACCAAAGTAGGCCGGCGTCGCTCGTTACTCCAGGTGAATTTTCGGTTTTGGAGGTGTATTTCGCGCAGCTCACAGAAGCTCAATGTTGATCGAAAAAGCCTCATACGGCGTAAATTTAGGTTCCGATTATTTTTATCTCGTGCCCGGTAGATGAGATTGAAGTCGCCTAGAACTAGCCATTTCTGGGCGTCACTTGGCTTGCACCGGATCTACTAGTTTCTTAAGATGCATGCATATAAGAGCGACCGGCACTGAAAACACAGACATAGAACGGATTGCAATCACCCAACTTTATATTAGCCACTTCGCTAACTTTCAACATGATCTCTTAAGTTTTTGATCCAACAAAGAAACATGGAGGTATGTATGGATGTTTTTTTAGATAATGTCACTAAGTTATATGAGAGCGTCCAGCTCCGACCGGCGACGACTTCTTATTAATCAATTCCTCCATGGAAATTAAAGATGAACTGGATCATGGATGACTGATGTGTATAAATTAAAACAATTATTAGTCCAAGATCAATGCCATATCTGTTAATGTATTTATAATAATGTAGTTTTTCAACGAACATGTAGTTAGAACTAATACTATTAACGAACGAGTAAACTGGATGCATGTGCTCTAGTCTGTTGCTAGCTAGCAACGGATGATCATGCTAGCTGCGTCCATTCTTAAACTTCCTCAGAGTTGGTTCGCAATCATTTGTGCACTGCCCCCTAATGAGTAATGTTACACCAACAGATTTGTTTATATAAATAAAAGCTCTACTTGTATATGCTGATGTGTAAAATAAAATTACCAACAAGAGAATTTCATTGAATAAATTGGCCTAGGCCCCTGATTGTACAGACTTGTGATCGGACAGACAGTAAAAAACCCATTCTGATCTCTTTATTATACTTCATTTTTTTTAGAGTCTTCTTATTGATAACCAGCATCTTCCTGTCATTACTAATTTTTATGAAAGGTAAGAAATAAGTTGGGCCAAACAGGATAGGATCTACATTACATGACAAATGTTTGTACTTTTTGAGGTTATCGATGTTGGAGTTTGTGACGAACATGTACGGTGTACGGTTTTGGTTACGACAACTTTGAGTTGTAATAGAGGTCTAGGTAGAGTTCTAGTCAAACTCTATTTCTAAAGTGCCATAGATATGAGGCTGATCCTGTGCAACAGTAGGACGACTAGATGACTTAGCGTGAGGATGCGGCGTTGCCGTGGTGTACCCGAATGCCGGCATAGCTATTGATAGTTGGGAGGAGCGTCCATAGTCATGTCCTAGGAATCTAGACTTCGGCTGAACCTCGCTAACAAAATTCGTGTCTCCGGTGTCGTATGTGATTGTGCATGAATATCTCGATTGGTTCTAGGGTCTTCCACATGCTTGTTTTCTAACAACCGACTCCTCAATTTCCAACCATTCAATATAGTGTAAACTACTAGCTGTAATTAAGGTGTTAACCATGCATAGAACATCGATCAAGACGTTCAGTGCCGGTTCAAAAATACCTCTAAGTGATAGGTATCACATTCGGGCAACTATTTTAAACCGATGGTCATAATTATGAATCCTCACCGCCAAAGGGTTTTTCTAAAGGAAACTGAGTCATAATATTATTATAAAGTAAAGGGAAACTATAGGTTGGGTAAAACAAGGATCAGTGAGGGTGTGGGTGGGTGGGTAGATGGTTGGGTTTGTTTGGGGAGGGGGAGGTACCGCAAATACCCTAAGAACAATGCTAAGAACGATTGAAGCAACAACTCAAACTAATATGAATGGATGGCTAACTACAACTTTCGAGAAAAAAGGCATCTTACAGTAAAAGGGAGGACAAAACGAGTTACACTACCCGCAATAGATGGATCTCAAAGAAACTATGGAGCCTAAAGAAGAGTCAAGTACTAAACCACATGGTCCTAGAAGGTATGGCCCTGCAAATGCACGAGTGCTGACCTAAGAAGGTCTGGTAGCACTAGTTCCTTCTATTAGCCTACACAATTTCTAGTTGCATCATTACTAAGCTTCCCATCATTCCCCCATAATCCCTCAATCTTGTAATTTTGCGTTAGGAAAGTCGGATGCTTCGACGAAAGTGAAGATTGGCTATAAGAGTTTCATCGATGACTTACTACTGTTGTCGTTGGTTGGGGGTGGGAGGGTACGAGACAACAAGTAAGGTCGATGTTCTTCATGGCAATGGCATTTGAGGGGCAAGTTAACTTCTCTAGTGAATGATTTGGTGGTTAGTGTTCTTCCACCTTAATGCTAAGAGTAAATTCGGATGCTTCGACGAAGTGAAGATTGGTTATAAGAGTTTCATCGATGCCTTACGTTGTTGTGCCTAGTGTTATTGTTGGCGGTGGGAGGATATGAGACAAAAAGTAAGGTCCATGCTCTTGATGGCAGTGGCATTTGAGGGGCAAAGTTAACTTCTCTAGTGAATGATTTGGTGGTTGGTGTTCCTCCACCATAACCTAAGAGTAAATTGGGCTAGAGCTATCAGTGGCTATAGTGACAAAGATATGGTCCAACTAATGTGTGGCATACCCAAGACAACATCCTCATCATCATCTTACACCACAACAACATCCTCAAACAAGGTGTCTACTTGTTCATCCTAGGTAAGTCACTTTGTGGTCATCTCCACAAGGGTCACCTTGGGCTGCTTGCAACCTACAGTGCTCATGGTCAAATATGTTCTTGTTGATGACAGGAAGCACTCAAGCGCATAATCCAAGGTGACCCACTATCGAGTAGTAGCTACGTCAATGACATCTCCAGTAGAGATGACGACTTGGAATAGCGTGTGCTCTTTGGAGGTTTGGTACTCCTAGTGAGGGAACTACATCCAACATGATGAAGATGCAAGAATGGAGTCCATGGTTTGTATCTTCTCAATTTACTCCATAGCTATAGGCAACGCATTCAACTCATTGACATCATAATACTTTTGGCCGCCTAGGTCCACAACAAACATAGAAATATATATCATCATGTGGCAAGGAGTCTTGACTAGGTGAGCATGTAGTTGCTAATGAATTAAATAGAGTTGGAGTCAGTGAACGTCAAACTAGGAACAAGGACCATAGGGACAGACCAAAAGGTCATTGCTGGCCATGTTTGGTAACAAAGTTTTTATATACTATGGTTTTGAAATATCATGGTTTCCATTTGTCCATAGCATCAATACTACAATATTCACATACTACAGTAAAATCAGAGTATATATTCTTCAAAACTGAGAAGTGTTGGTTCTGTATCCTCATGATGGAGGAGATAGGGCAGTGCCTCACCGCGAGATGGATGATGCGGGAGGCGGCGCCCTGCTGGGAAGGAGGAAGGCTGACGAAGGCGTCGTCGCCACCGGCCTACCGCTTCTATTTCTTCGTGCTCCTTGTCCTTGTCATGGCCATGGTACGTAATAACTAGCGGATAGAGGGTTCATAGCGGATTAGTGTCTGCCACGGATAGCAGATAGCGAGCATTATTGAACACACTAAAAATATACTAAAAAATCTAACGGATAAATACACATATCACTTAAAAATAGACAAATAATACACTTAGATAAGATATAGGTAAAGAAAACTTAAAATTGACATAAAATATATTGTGTTGCAATTGTAATCATGACATGTCATTTATAAAAGAGCGTCATAGACTCATTGTTACTTAATTAGAGTTGTGAAGAACCAAATACATGTGCCAGGTTTAGTTGTTGAACCAGCCCGCTATTGCGGCGCCCTACTAAACGATATTGCGGCGCAACGGCCACTAGGTTTCACCGTGCTATTTGCAGGCTACTACGCCATAGCGGTAGCGGAAGGGAGCCGCTGCAGCTATAGGAGCCATTACGAATGCTATTTAGTACCTTGATTGTGGCGATGTCGGTGGTGCTCATGCCTGTCCCCACGGCAGCCACTGGCGTCTTCTAGCAGTGGGAGTGTGGGACGTGCCGCTAGATGGGGAGGCGGGGCCGCTCTAGTCGTGCTGGGACACGAGACTGAGGAGGCAGGGTCGCACGACCGGGGAGTCAGGAGGCGCACCTAGGGAGACGGAGGAAGGCCGGCAGGAGTTGGAGGACAGGGCAGCGAGAAAGGTGATGGAGGCAGGGCATCGAGGTAGAGGCGGAGAGCGCGCTGGAGAGTACTCGGTGGAGAAAACTGAAGTCCAGAGTTCAGTGTCCAAAACTCCAAAAAATACCACAGTTTTAGATAAACCATGGTATTTGAAACAGTGTTTTGGTAGTATCAACCCAACTCCTTTTGGCTTCCAATACCACATTATCATCAATATAGGTATAACACAGTGTGCTCCAAAACTGCAAAAATATTGAACTTCCAAACATGCTCAGCTGCTCTATGCATTCTAGATGGTGGACTACCCATGCCAGCCACCACATGATAGTAGGCCTTATCCAAGAGTGGACATTCTAGTGTCAGTGTGTCACTACCAATTCTCGTATAAAGAACCAGTAGTGTTTTTTTAAGGAATTGGCAATGTTATATCCAAGTGCCACAACCGGATTGGAAATATATAGAACCGACGGTATCATGTCAAGTACCACTATCGGTTTAGGAAATGAACTAGCAATGTTATCTCAAGTGTCAATGTCGGTCTGTACATAAAAGGTGCACTGAGAATTGGTTAATACCGCCAGTTTCCACACCTACTCACCTAGCTGATGAAACATCGATGCTATCATTGCCGTTTATTACTCGCCGCTAATTTCAAATCCCACAGCGACGAGGGGTTTGGGCCCACCAATAATTTCCTATTCACTAGTATTATTGAGCTGGAGATTAAACAAAAAAGGGTCACTCCTCCTTTTATTTATTTATTGTATTTAAATTTAAAAATGAACTAGCCCGTCACAGATATTTGCAAACAGAAGTAGTACTATTGTGCGTGGTGACATCGTTCCAAGATTAGTCTAAGGCCCTGTTGAGTTTCTGCTTATAATCGGTTTATTGGTGAAAATAAGTGAGAATTCCGCCAAACGTTTTGATTATTTCTAATTTTTCTAGAAACGACAATCTATGGGTTAAACTAGACACGCGCAAAATGAGAATGAAAAATCCCCACGATACGGAAAATCTAAACGAGACTACAAGAAAAAAAAAAAAAACCGGCCCTAAAGGGCTTCCTAGCAAAGGCCGTAGCCCGCCATGCTCGATCATTCCCCGCTCACTTTACTTAAAGGCGAGGTTCTTTGCGGGCATGGGAATCCCGGACCTGCATCTTTTTAGTGAGCCGCAGATTAGTATTTTAAGTTCCTCTGCCACACTATTACTAATAATACTCCATACTTGTACCAGTACATGTACAGCCTTGCTGGGTAGTGCGAATGAGATACACAAGAACTTGACGATAGATCAATCGTCCCTGCCACATCTTAAGCTTAATGGTTGTGTTGTGCCACGCAAATTAAAGTCACCGCGTGTCGTTCATGGCTCCAAATTGGGTTGGTTCATTGCATGTTACTTTTGGGGGTGTGCTCGCGTTTCATTCGGTCCAATCATCACATGCATTTTGAACCTAGCTCATCAGTGGAGTCTTGTAGGATGAGACGCCAGACGCCTGTTTCTCTCACTAGAGCTTCGACATGTGTGTGGATACTTTTTTGTCCATATCTGATAGTATGTGCGGCTGATGCATGCTCTGCGCACCCCAAGAATCGTCGTGTACTCCAAGTGGAGTATGTGGACTAGACTAGGCGCTGCATTTCACCGGCCCGTTGATCCATCATCTACTGTATCATTCGTCGGGTGCGTGACCGGCCAGGCAGAATAATCCCGCATGCACTTGCCGCGCCGCACATGAATAAAGGCAGCAGGCCATGGCCTGCCAATGCAAGGCTGCTTGCTGGTGGTGACTGGTGATGCATGAGTGGTGAGATGCGCCGGCCAGCCGCCGGTCCGGGGATCGAAAACAACATGCGCCGCCGTGCCTTCTGGGTCGGCGGATCAGAGCTCGGTAGCTCCTGTCCAGTGCATGCGGCGCACTATACGCGCCCAGAAAAGGCAAGAAAACAAACCTAATCGGATCAGATGACCAGGCCAGCCGTGCATGTACTGGGATGCTCCATGGGCCCGGGAATCGTACGTGTTCGCTCCTGGTAGGATACCATACTGCTGACGTCAGGATGGCCGTCTTCGGCGCCGGTGATCCTCTGCGGCCGGCGGCCAGCGGCCAGCACCACACATGACATGCCATGCCGCCATGCGTGTTGAGCTTGGTGGTGGGTGTTGCACCGCGTGTTGCAGTCATGTCCAGATCAGATGTATAGGGCTCTCGACCTCCCACGATGTTCTCGTGCTGGCGATAGCAGCTTGCCAGCCTAGCCGAGCAGCACTCCGCTCGGCAGTCACCATGGACACTAAACGAGCAGTTGAGTGGACGGCCGGCCGGCCGGCCACAACACCACCGTCAAAAGCGCGCTGACGATCGAGGGCATTTCTCGTCTCGGCACACAGACACCCCGGCCGAAAATTCGGGCATCTATACCTCGAACATCAGGGTTTTGTTCCATTTTTTTAATTAACCTCCCCCAACAAATCCATCAGAGGGGCGATGCGAGACCTCGCGTGTTCATCCAAATTAGAGCAAAGTGTAGTGGCCTAGTGGCCGTTTGTGGGAGGTTTCCTAGCTCCTTTCTTCCCCCTGCCTTTCTCGGCCCAAACATCGACAGGGTGCGTGTGTTTGTACGCTCGGCGTGTTGCAGGCAACAAATCTCCTCGCTCCAGCGGGAGAGGGGATTTCGCTCGCTCGGCGGCGTGGCAATGCAAGGTTTGACTTGCGCTAGACGAGGCCAGCTGGGTAATGTTTAATTTTAGCACTAATCTGTTAAAAAAACCTAAATTGATGTTTTTCATGGTACCGAGGTAGTTGTATTACTTGGTCTGAAAGGTCAACTAAGGATCCGTTTGGTACGCTTGCTTTGAGCCTGCTTGCTTTGATGCCAAATCTTTGGCATTTCAAAATTTTAGCATTTTGTATTGATCGTGTTTAGATCTAGACTAAAATTTGACCAAACAACAAATTTTTCATTCAGATCAGATATTTGGAGCCCAAACAACCCATCAAAATGAAAAATTTATTGTTCAACTAAAATTGTACCTAAATTCAAACATAACAAAATTATAAAAATTTTGGCATGCCAAAGGTTTGGTATCAAACTAAGCAGACCCTATGTAGCCAGGTCTTTAATTTGGGTAATGTTTTTTACACATTATGAAATTATAAAAAATTATTTAAGTACAGTGTGCAATATTCCTAATTGCAAACTTCTTTAGGAGCCTCTAGGTTCTTCATCGCTTGATGTGAGCAAAAAAGATAAATAATCCTAAAATTCTTAGAAAATCATAAATACTGAAACATCGTTTTAGCAGATTAAAATATTAAAATATTACTTTCCACCTTTGTCTAAGTCAAACTATCTTAAATTTGACCGAATTTACAGCACTCACATCTATGCCACCAAATATTCATAATATCATACTCTTTTTCATAATGAATATAATTATACTCATGCGACACCATGAAAATTGATGATTTTTATATAAAATCGGTCAAAGTCAGATTATTTGACTTTGGGGCAAACTAGAATTCTATTATGTTTGGGTAGTAAAGCCATTCGATCTATTCTTTTTTTTTCAATAATTACACACATTTTGCTAATATGAAAACAATAGTAAGTAATCCCCTAAATCAATTTCTAAATTATTGACATATGTTATTATGGAAATGAAATGAAATAATGATACGTTATCTGAATCCATATTTTATATTGTGAAGATAATCTACAATAGCACCTTAAATTTAAATCTAAATTACTAACAACTCACATTATTAAAGCAACCAAAAAAAGTAAAACATATACCTAAATTACATTCATATGTTATTATGAAGTAAAATAAATAACAAAAAATGATAAATATATGATTCTAAATTAACAACTTATAACACTACTAAATATTTCTACCAAGTTTAGCACACACATGTCTCCTAAGACCTTGAAGCGCCCTATTCTCATGGACTTGAATGTAAAATATGGTAATCGTCCTAGGAGGCAAGTATCCACATATTGACACATATACTCTAGAGAGTTCTACATCTGGTTTAACGGGACAAATATAAATACAAACAACGCCAACTTTATGAGTTGGTCTGCCACATGCATTTACAATATATATAAATAAAACATACAATAGGACATCAAGTGTGCACAACGGAATCATCACAACAGCCTAATTTCCACAAGTGGGGTTGGGTGCAGGGTAACCCTTAATCGAAGAATACTTGTCTAAAACATCAACAAAAGGAATGGCGAGTACAAACATACTCAGTAATCAACCTTCACCCCTAAGGAAGGGAATGCAAGCTATAAACTGTATGTTGCACAAAAAGCCAATTTTATATGTAGGACTAGTTTTCAAAATAGTTTTATTTCTCGAAAGACACTATTTTTTCTCATGTAGGCTTTGAAGAGTTTTTCCACATTTTGTAAAGCCGCTAGGCCCCACGTGCACACAGTAGCTAATGCTACACCATGCTGAACTACACCCAAATCACCATTTTTCCACCAAAGTCACCATTTTCACCAAAACTCAAAACGCACCACAAAAACACAGCTAATTGGTGAAACCATGCCATAGCTCAATGCTCATCTAAGATTGTGTGCATAGCTCTGGCAATAGGTTTTAAACTCTGCTTAGAGGTGTACTCTTTGCCTATAATAAGTTTGGACCTGAGATATGATACTGTCATGTAACCACTTCCTCTCAAAGTCCTTGCAACGCCATATATAGCATCTCCCCACTAGTTTACCTTGGGGACACTTGACCAAGGTTTTATTTCCTGTCACCTAGGCATAGCGCACCCACTTCCTACAACTAACAATCTAGCTATATGAGGGTTTAGACTAAGCATTTTTGTACATAGCAAGTGGTTATATTAATATAAAGTGAGTTAGGCAATAGATGAAACAGCAATAGGTTATTACATGATATAGGGCATCCCTTCACAGTCATGCATTTCATCATAAACCCTAACTCCACCGTACATAGGCATTCTACAACTTGGAACCCTTTTTATCCACCTTGCTTTCAGCGCTAGTGCTAATTGTTTCCATGTGTAGAGGTCTATCGTGTTGGTGGCATAGTGTGTAAAGGGCAGGGGTGTAATCGGATCGAATACGGACCAATATTGCTGATATCATATCTGTAAATATATTTTTTCTTTAGATTCAGATCGGATACAGATATTTTCAAATGTGTCGGATAAGACTCTAATGGTTATCAACACCATATTTATCCAACTTTCAATACTCGGATACGAATACAGATCGAATATTGAATATCTTGAGTCGGGCACGGTCGTATAGATTGGATCGTAACCCTTCTGAACAGATCCATATTCGGATATTAATGGATAATATTCGTACCATTTACACCCCTAGTAAGGGGTCTCTTGTTCATTTGTTTCGACTTGACTACGGTTTGTGTTGCTCCTTGTAATGTGTTTTGCTATCCTCTTAAATGAAATATGCATTTAATATATTCATGAAAAACACTTATTTATTTTCCTATAGCCAATAAAAGACTCAAGTCTTCTCTTTCAAGGTTTTTGTTCCTCTCTTCTCCTTCCTTCTTCTTCAATGTGAATTCCTTTGCTTCCTTCATATTGAATTTTTGTTATTGTTTAGACTCTAGCTCTAGTTCCTCTATATCACTATGATGGGTCTTCTTCCCACTTCTAAAACAAGAAACTAGTTCATTGAGATTGGGCAGCAACATGCCAAGGTTAAGTCAAATTGGAAATTTTGTTTCACATAAATGGATCAAAGAATATCAAACTTACAGGAAACTAACTCTCTGGTAGGGAAAAACCTCGACTCCCATTTTCATTAGCCTTTATCTGCAACTCAATGCAAGTATCATGTATAGGTTGTGGCCAGGCACGTGATGAGTGAAATCTTTGAATTTCCTTAATGCTTACAAGGCGTTGCCAAGGAGCCACACATGTGATGAGAGAAATCTTCAAATTCCCGTGGCGCTTACCTAGCATCGCCAAGGAGTTTGAGTGCATGCCCGGCCGGCGCCATGGCGAAGGAAACTTGGTAGAATGGTAGCTGCGACAAGAGGTAGGCAGAGTACCAATGATATGATGGGGAGGTAGGACTGGGAAAGGGAGCGAGAGAGGATAAGTCGGGAAGTCGAAACCAGTGGCAGTAACATTGGCTAAATTATCCATGGATTCGAGGGAGCGAAATTGAGATTAAAATGATTCATGTTTATTTTGCCACACGTCTGCCACGATGGCTATCCACAACCAATGGTGGGTTGAGACCTGATTCGGGACTGCATTGCAAAATTGCTACATGTTTGGCTGTCTGCCATGATGGCTATCCACAACCAATAGTTATGTGTTGAGACCTGATTCGGTGCTAAATGAGATCTGAACAATATGGTTATAGACCTAATTAGCCTAAATTTATAGTTTGTAGATCACGATGATACACATGCGCATGTTTAAGCACCATCCACGGATATTACTCTACTTATATTTATAATAGCTTTAAACAGCTAGAAGCCTTTATATTTATAAATGAAAAGCAACAAATTCCAATGACCACGCTTTTAAATTTTATTTACTTCCATTGCTTTTAGCTGAAGAACAACATCAATTGATATGTATAATATATATAGGACTAGCGGCAGAAGCCTCTGTTGTAGGGTTACGGGTAGGCTACCATAGTATGAAAACGATTTTCTACTACCGCGTAAAACACATGAACTCGTACAAAGCAAGGGATCATAGATCGTTACCACTAGACGCGCAGTGCAGCGGAAGACAAGTCGAAGCAGTCAGGTGCCGAGTTAACGCAGCCGAGTGCCGAGTCAAGCGTGCCGAGTCGATGCAGAGAAGAGCCGATGCCGAGTCGCCCAGCCGATCTCGATCAGGAACCACTCGGTCACCTTCGAGATGAATTGGTTGATGAGCGTAGCAGTCGCAGCAACGCCTCTATGGTATCCACACGTGCGGAAAGGTTACGCCGAGTGCTGGCGTGCTAGCACCACGAACTCAGCGGTGAATCTTAAGAGATTGGACTAGGGCACGGTTAAGGTTCCACAGAAACCTTTTCTGCGGCAGCTCACGTATGCACCAATTAGGTCTACCGAAGCCATGCCCTCTGATGCATATATATAGTCTCCACTAATGGGCTTTAGCCACGTAAAGGCCCATTAGGATTCTATTGCTTGCGGATCAAGTATCCGAGTCCACATAGAGGTCCAACTGCACGTACCATACGCGAACGTCCGAGTCAAACCCGCAAGGTTGAGTTCAGATTGGACTCAGCATCGGCTCTTTGGCAGAGCCGATACGACTCGGAGTTGGTCCATCAATCTCCCATTTGCTCAAGGGGCAATATCCTAGTGTCACAAATCCCTTAAGTGTGTGACCCTGTAGGTTCTCATGCAGTCGGCCATGGCGAAAAACCTTTTCTCAAGCTAATCGATCAACAGCGGCGCCTAGCAGCACATGTTAACCCCCGAAAGTACAACGATCATATCGACCGAACCTTGATATACAACTCATCCTATATCCCTTTGCCACGCGACGCCAGTCTGACCCAAGGCGAGATTTGTGCCACCCTTGTTTAATAGTCAGACTAATTTCGCTCGTCAATGGTGGATTACTGGACTAACTATTAGTCCGAATGTGATTAACCATTAATCACATAGCACGGCCATGCATTTTCTAATCTAACCACCTCGAGGGGCCCAGAGGCAATCTCTCTCATTATGTGAGAGGGGCAAATTCCATCTTGATCCACTCACATTCCACCCATGTTTCTTAATGTACCCGAAAGTTACTTTTATAACTACCCAGTTACGGTGTAGCGTTTGGTAACCCCTAAGTACACCACTACGCACAGTGAGAATCAATGGTGATCTCAGGTCAAAGGATTTAGCGGGTATATCACTCGAGAGCGCTTGATGGCACATTTAAGCATAACAATCCCAGCAACGTCTCGGAGTGAGTCAGATCCGACACCATGTTCTCTAACATCTGTCCACATAATTGATTTGATATCCAATATCCATGATCCGTAAGACATGATCATCAATCAATCCATGTGCTAGCCCTTAAATCATTATTGTCCCAAATAAAAACTATAGGCTAGGGACCATTTAGAACATTGCATTTAAACAAGAGTCTCACGAACGAGTCATACACTCGTTGATCCATTGTTTACAGCAACATGTTTAAGGAACAACAATGAATAACATTTATTCGAAATAAAGCATAACAAATTCTCATCCCACGTACACTAGAGTCAACTCAGGTATCCAATACCCATTGCTTTCGTGTGTGCCTCAAACTTGGATTGTGGGAGAGGCTTTGTTAACGGAACAGCTACATTTAGATCCGTGTGCACTTTACATATCTTCACATCACCTCTATCGATTATCTCTCTAATCAGGTGATATCGTCTGAGTATATGTTTAGATTTTTGGTGTGACCTAGATTCCTTAGCTTGTGCAATGATACCCATATTATCACAGTAAAGGTCCAATGGGCACAAAGCACTCGGAACAACACCTAACTCAGAAACAAATTTTCTGATCCAAACTGCCTCCTTTGCAGCTTCCGAAGCTGCAATATACTCTACTTCTGTTGCTGAGTCGGCTACAGTATCTTGCTTGGAACTCTTCCAACTAACCGCTCCACCGTTGAGGCAGAACACGAATCCGGCTTGCGATCTACTGTCGTCTTTGTTTGTTTGGAAACCAGCATCGGTGTAACCCTTTACAACGAGCTCTTCCTCACCTCCAAACACTAGGAACGCATCCTTAGTCCTTCTCAAGTACTTAAGGATATTCTTTACAGCAATCCAGTGGCCTTCACCTGGACATGATTGATATCTGCTCATAACACTTAGAGCAAAGAAGACATCTGGGCGAGTACATATCATGGCATACATGATGGATCTAATTGCGGAGGCAAACGGGATCTCACTCATCCTCTTTTGCTCATCAGTAGTCGAAGGACACCGAGTCTTGCTCAAGATCGTGCCAGGTGATATGGGCAATAAACCTTTCTTGGAATAATGCATGTTGAACTTATACGTACTTTGGCTTAAACTAATTAAGCGCTTAGACCTATCTCTATAGATCTTTATGCTCAAAATGAAGGCTGCTTCTCCCAAGTCCTTCATCGAGAAACTCTTTCTCAATGAGTCCTTCACAGCTTCCAACATAGGAATGTCGTTTCCGATCAACAATATGTCATCTACATATAAGACCAGAAAGACGAGCGCGCTCCCATTGACCTTCTTGTAAACACAAGGTTCTTCTACGTTTTTTGATGAAACCAAACCTTTTGACCACTTCATCAAAACGTAGATTCCAACTCTGAGATGCTTGCTTGAACCA
The DNA here is from genome assembly GCA_022530915.1 of Paspalum notatum. Lineage (NCBI taxonomy): Eukaryota > Viridiplantae > Streptophyta > Magnoliopsida > Poales > Poaceae > Paspalum > Paspalum notatum. The sequence continues at coordinate 37,836,716 of CM039685.1, forward strand.
TAAATGGACTTCAAAAACTTGCATACCTTCCTAGCATTCTGTGGATCGACAAAACCATCGGGCTGTGTCATGTACACATCCTCGCTTAGGTTTCCATTAGGGAAAGCCGTTTTGACATCCATTTGCCACACTTCATAATCATGATATGCGGCAATCGCTAGGAGGATCCGGATAGACTTTAGTATCGCTACGGGCGAAAATGTTTCATCATAATCAACACCTTAAATTTGACGAAACCCTTTTGCCACAAGCCGTGCCTTATAGATGTGAACATTTCCATCAGCGTCTATCTTTTTCTTGAAAACCCACTTGCACTCGATAGGTCGCACCTGATCAAGTGGCTTGACCATGTTTCAAACTTGGTTCTCAGCCATGGATTTCAACTCGGATCTCATGGCCTTCAACCATTTCTCAAAGTTGGGTCCCATCACAGCTTCTTTGTAAGTCTTATATTAGGCTCATCGTTGTCCAACAACAATACATCGTGCCGACCCATGGTGAGGAACATGTAGCGGTTGGGTGCACGATGTGCCCTTTATGACCTACGCGGGGCCAATGGTGTTTCAACAGAGTGCTCAACACTTGACTCATCCTGTTGGAAATTAGTCGGATTAGAACCATTCTCCAGTGTTTCTCGAACCTCTTCGAGTTGCACCTGGTTTCGACTGGTTTCATCTTTCAAGAGAAACTCTTTCTCCAGAAAGACACCATTCCGGGCAACAAACACTTTTGCTTCCTCCCGGCTATAGAAATAATATCCTTTGGTTTCCCTAGGATAGCCCACAAAGTAGCATTTGTCCGACTTAGGATGAAGCTTGTCAGACATCAAATGCTTGACATAAGCTTCACAATCCCAAATCTTAAGGAAAGACAATTTGGGACTCTTCCCAGTCCATATCTCGTATGGTGTATTTTCCACAGACTTCGATGGAACGTGGTCTAGTGTAAACGCATCAGCTTCTAAAGCATAACCCCAAAAAGACAATGGAAGATTAGTCTGACTCATCATTGACCTCACCATGTCCAACAAGGTTCGGTTCCTCCTCTCAGACACACCATTCCACCGTGGCGTTCCGGGTGGAGTCAGCTGTGGAACAATTCCACAACTCTTCATATGGTCATTGAACTCTTGGCTCAGATATTCTCCACCACAATCCGATCGTAGGAATTTTATCATCTTGCCCGAGTGATTCTGTACTTCATTCTGATACTGTTTGAACCTTTCAAACGACTCGGACTTATGTCGCATTAAGTAGATATAGCCATACCTACTAAAGTCATCAGTAAAAGTAATGAAATACTGAAAACCGCCTCTGGCAACAGAGCTCATTGGACCGCATACATCAGTATGTATAAGGGCCAATAACTCGGACACCCTCTCACCTTGACCAGTGAAGGATGCCTTTGTCATCTTGCCAAGTAAACAAGACTCACATGTCTCGAATGATTCATAATCAAATGAGTCGAGCAGTCTATCTTTATGGAGCTTCTCTACACGTTTCTTGTTAATGTGGCCAAGGCGACAATGCCAGATATAGGCAGGATTCAAATCACTCGGTTTGAGTCGTTTAGCATTAATGTTAAGAATCGGCGCATCCTCGAGATCAAGAACGTACAATCCATTCACTAATGGACAACGCGCATAGAGCATGTTATTCAAATAAACAGAACAACACTTGTTCTTTATTATTATCTCATAACCACCATCCTCCTCCAAACATGAAGAGGAGATCATGTTTTTGCTCAATGCTGGAATAAAATAACAATTATTCAACTCCAACATTAATCCTGAAGGAAGCGGCGAGCGATATGTGCTGACTGCCAACACAGCAACCTTTGCTCCATTGCCAACGCGCACATCCAGCTCGCCTCTCGCAAAACTTCTAGTCTGATTTAGCCCTTGCAACGATTTGCAGATGTGAATCATTGATCCGGTATCAAATACCCATGATCCACTGGAAGAAGTTGTAAGATTAATTTTGATAACATTAATACCTGAAGCGGAAGTCTCACTTCTCTTCTTGTTCTTCTTCTCTTCTAGATACTTCTGGCAGTCCCTCGACTAATGCCCACTGTCACCACAGTGGAAACACTTGTTCGAGGGAGAGGGACCAGCCTTAGGCTTAGCATCAGTTCTCGGCTTTTGGATCCTATCCTCAGCCTTACCCTTGCCTTTGCCCTTGCGCTTCCTCTTCTTGCTATCCCTTTGGACCATCATCACATGATGCGAGGTTTTCTTGATGCTATCCTCGGCAGTTTTCAGCATCCCATGCAACTCGGTTAGGGTCTTATCCAAGCCATTCATATGATAGTTAATGATGAAAGGCTCGAAGCTTGGAGGCAGAGATTGGAGGATCACATCCGTCGCAAGCTCTGGATCAAGTTCAATACCAAATCTGTAGAGGGCCTCAATGTGACCAATCATCTTGATCACATGAGGGCTGACTGTACTCCCCTCAGTTAGCTTGCTACCAAACAAGGCCTTTGAGGTGTTGTACCTCTCGACTCTTGCCTAGTTCTCAAACATGCCACAGAGCCCTTCAATCATATTGTAGGCCTCCGAATCCTCATATTGCTTCTGAAGCTCAGGGGATATAGTAGCAAGCATGAGACAGCTAACATCAAGCGAGTCATTGCAGTGCTTCTCATAAGCCCTGCGGTCAGCAGCACTAGCACCATTCCCAGGTTCCTCAGGATAGGGCTGCTCAAGAACATATTCCTTTTTCTCTTGCTTGAGAATAATTCTCAAGTTTCAATACTAATTAGTAAAGTTGGTTCTAAACAACTTCTTTTTATCAAGGATAGATCGCAAATTAAAGCCAGAACTCTGAGCGGGATTACCGGCCATGATCAATTACAACAGGAAGTAAATATGCAAAGATTTAGCACAATGTTTTATGTAGATCTTTTATTAAACAATTTAACAAAAGCTACTCCCACTATATGTTTTCAATCGTATTCCCTTTCACGACACATAGTGGACGAGATTCGCGTTTATCTAAGTCCTAGTGAGCTTTGGCATTACTGGTAGAAACTTAGCGAAACCGGTAGACAACCATTGTCAATCACATCTTATGTGACTCTCGTTTGTTGGGCGACATCCAATATCGAAACATCCAACGTCATGCCCAAGGCCCAAATCTGATTTGATAGCCTTGTCCAGCAAACCCAAATCCGATTTGATAGCCTTGTCAAGCAAACCAATCCCGTACGTGCAGATGTCCGACATCCACCCTATTTGATTAAGATAATTGATGGCACCCTGCTTTGGCAGACCCACCGAACAACGATCGAAATCCTTATAGGTGTAGCGATTGAAGGGGCATAGAAAACATCTTGAACTTTTCTAAGGGAATCTATTCTAACACATCTAATACAAAAAGAATAGGCATGTGATAACAAAAAAAAATGGACAATAGATCCAATCTATGTAAACTCATCAGGTTGATCCAATCAAGGCGAATGCAAGTTTCATCCATGTACTTCATATCCATTCATCCAATGAACGAACGCGAATAGCCTGTAACAGATCCAATCTGTTACCACCAATCCATCCAATGAATCGATGTATATAGCCTATAACAGATCCATTCTGTTATCATGGAGCCGCAGTAGATCCAATCCACTGCGGTAATAGATCCAATCTATTACATCGATCTAGACCAAAAAGCTACGTATGATCGGCTCTGATACCACTGTAAGGTTATGGGGTAGGCTACCATAGCATAAAAACGATTTTCTACTACCACGTAAAACATAGGAACTCGTACAACCAAGGGATCACAGATCGTTACCACTAGACGCGCAATGCAGGGAAGACAAGTCGAAGCAGTCAGGTGCCGAGTTAACGTAGCCGAGTGCCGAGTCAAGCGCGCCGAGTCGATGTAGAGAAGAGCCGATGCCGAGTCGCCCAGCCGATCTTGATCAGGAACCACTCGGTCACCTTCGAGATGAGTTGGTTGATGAGCGTAGCAGTCGCAGCAACGCCTCTACAGTATCTACACGTGCAGGAAGGTGACGCCGAGTGCTGGCGTGCTAGTACCACGAACTCAGCGGCGGATCTTGAGAGATTGGACTAGGGCACGGCTAGGGTTCCACAGAAACTTTTTCTGCGGCAGCTCACGTATGCACCAATTAGGTCTACCGAAGCTATGCCCTCTGATGCATATATATATATAGTCTCCACTAATGGGTTTTGGTCACGTAAAGGCCCATTAAGATTCTATTGCTTGCGGATCAAGTATCCGAGTCCACATAGAGGTCCACTGCAGATACCATACGCAAACGTCCGAGTCAAATCCGCAAGGTTGAGTCCGGATCGGACTCAGCATCGGCTCTTTGGCAGAGCCGATACGACTCGGAGTTGGTTCAAAAAATTGCCGCGCCGGACACATGTCCATCATCTGTCGATCGCTCATTGGTTCGACATGAAATAAGTGTGCATAATTTTACTACTTTATTAGTAAAACAAAGATAAAGGGTGACATCTGTCAACCACTTGTAAGACTGTGATATTCTCTCTCGCAAGCAAAAGAAAAAAAATAGCGATTATATATATGCACCAGAAACAATGGATAGAGACAGACGACGGTTCAACCTCTTCTTGACCGTAAAAAATAAATAGAGCTATTCAATTCGAAGCGAATATATGCAGTGTCGGCCGTAGTGATGATACAAGAGGCAACAGATACGTAGCATCGTTGAGTGCCGGCCGGAATGAATTCCACAACAGGGGAAGACTTGACATTTTGGATCTATCTGTAATCTGTGTGTATATTGTAGGGCCCTCTTGTCATCGAACTTTCCCACTAACATTCGCACAAATAGTCGTCACCCGTGCTAGTACACGTAGCAATATAATCGCTTAATCAGCACCTATCTCGGGCCGAGCAGTATATTCTTAGGCGAAATAAAAATAATGCAGAGAATCCCGGCCGTCCTCATGAACCGTGCATCTCCAAAGTCCAACCCTAGCAGCTTCCTTATCACGAGAGAAAAAAAAGGGCAGCCTGCAGGGCTATGGGCGCGGCACCACTGGCCATTAGTAGGCGACTATCTCCTCTATATAACACCCCCTCCGTGATGGGGCATTACCACCACCAAGCCAGTAGAAGCACAACCGCAGGACGACACCACTCCCAGATCTGGCCGGCCGGCTGTGCCGACGGCTTCTTCCCCAAATTGGGAAAGACGACGATGAAGAGAGCTTTGCTGTGTCTAAACGTGGTTTGGTTACTCTTCCTGCTCTCTCTCTCTCTCTCTATTCTATCTCTCTCTCTTCTTCGTCGTGTCGAGTTCTCGGTGCTCCTGCTTTGCTGCTCGGTGCTTTGCAGCGGTAGAGCCGATGATGATGATGGAACGGGACGGGGGCGGTGGGTGCTGCTGTGCTGCCGGTGGTGAGTGCTGCGGCTGACAGAAGAGAGTGAGCACGCAGCGGCCAGACTGCATCTAAAGCACGGCTGCTCCTGGTGTGTGAGAGATAAAAGACGAGGGATCGGATGGATATGGATGGACATGGACGCCGAGACACAGCTGCTGTTGCGTGCTCACTTCTCTTCCTGTCAGCTCTCTCCTCTCCTAGCTCGTCGGGACTTGTTCTGGCCGCTGGCTGCGCACACGGCATGCACATCCATCTCTCCCCCTCCCCCCGTTTCCGTCCGTCGTCGCCGTTGCGCCTCGATATCATCGCCCGCGCGCCGTGGTGCGCCTGGTCGTACGTGTCCCCACCTGAAACCTTATCTCTTGTCTCCTCCCTCACGGATTCCGATGGCCGCCCGCCCGCCTCTTTGGAATAAGGTACTCATGCCAGGCGCTGCTGATCGAGCGCATGCACGCCGTGGATCCTCGCGCCGGCCGGACGGCCATGTTTCTTTCTTTTTCCAGGCGAGTTTCCTTTCCTTGGTGCCGTCTTTGTGGACTCAGCTCGCTAGTCTCCTCTTCCTCTCCGTCACGAGCTGAGCGAGCTCGGCCGCCGCCGAGTTCCACCACTTTACAAGCTTGTAGCTCCCACACCCCCATGCGAATCTCCCGCATGGACGGTATATGTTGTAAGCTCTCCTCGTTGCAGATCTCGGCCGCCGCCAAGTTCCTCGGCGCAACCGCGGCCGGCGATTGGGAAGAGGCTGCCCGGAGACGGGTGCTGGATCTAGCAGCCGTCAGCGGCAGCTAGTCGCGCAGGCACCCGGCCGGCCCCTTGTGGATCGGAGCATCAGCCGTCTCTTCACGGCGAGGCAAGGACAAGGTAACCCCCGGCCCTGATGATGATCGATGCGCCTTCTCACCCGGCTATTATCACGCGTCCCGTGTCCTCGATCTCCCCCAGCTCGTGCCGGGCTTCTCCCTAACCCTAGCCCACCCTGAAACCCCCATCCAAATCTGTCCAGGGCTCGATCTCGGTTTCGTGTGTGATTGGATTTGTGGCGCTTCAGTTGCATGGTGTGATTATTGCGTGCTGAATTCCATCAGTAGATGAGATGTGCAACTGCAAGGTCTTATTTTTGCGCGAGAATTGTTACATGTGGTTCGTTTGATAGATTCATCTTCTTCTACTTTCTTGTGCTTCCAGGGTGTTTGTTGTTTTATTGCTTGGGTCAGCACCTCCAGTCGCTAGGATGATCTCTAGATGCAACCTTGCTGTTTCTTCGATCCCTTTTGTGCCTATAGGATTGCAGTTTAGGACTTCATCCCTTCCAAATTATGGATTACCATTACTTTAGCTTTTTGCTAAGTTAAACTGCTCTAACTTTGATTGATCGAGTTCTATTTACAAATCTATAATACTAAGAAATTGCATTATCAAATCATATTTCATGGTGGATTTAATGAAACTAATTTGATTGTATTAACGTTGGCATCCTTTTCTTAAACTTGATCAAGGTTGATGAATTGGAATTTCAAACAGAGAGGGAGTAGAATTCAGTTCTCCCTCAGTCCTGAAATATATATAAGAGAGACCGAGTTTGTCCAAGTCCAACTATCCTAATTGATCGACTAATGATATTTTCAATATTTACCGAGCATCATTAGAATCATTATAACATGTATTTTCATAGTCTACTTCCTTGGCGTGGCACATATTAATATATCTTTTTATATAAACTGGTGAAAGTTAGGATTGTTACAGTAAAAAAAACACATGATTGCTTTATTTATAGGACAAACCTAGAATCTCTTATTTCGGCACTAAAGTATATATTTTTGTCTCGATTTGCATCCATAATCACTCAACTTATTACAGTGAAATTGATCTAGGAAACCAAAACTGAGTGCCTAATTTCTCTACTTGTCAAAATGTTAATTCAGGTATATTAGTGACATGTTTACTGATTAGGGCGTTCCAACTAGATGTAGAGGCACCTTAATTTTGCATCATTTTTTCTTGTTCTCAAACACGCAGGAGATTGTGCTCATTAGTGTTGTTGTTTTTAATGGCAATATATAGGATACTATCTGTTGGAGATATAGAGAAATTGATCTAGGGAACTAAATTTTGGTTTCATATGTTTTCTGATAGTTGAAATGTTAGTCGAGTTCTAGAGGGTTGCGTTGATTCGAGCACTGTAAACATATATAGTGTATATCAACTGTTCTTTTTTCAGATCATTACAGTTTAACAGTCACAGTTTATATACCGATAAAGCGGTGGAGATGTCAAGTCCACAATATCGAGCCATATAAAAGTAAGTTGCTCTTCATTTGAACTGAAGTGCACCGTTTGCCACTTAATAATATTTCTTGATGCCACAACTATAGCACTAGCAGTCTTTGTAACGATTACCTTCACTTGTACAATTTGAATAAATTGTTGTATAGTTCTAACTGGGAGATTCAATGTTAATTATACTCGGTCGTCACCGGTGACAAATTTGGTAGAGCTAAGTGTGTTTAATTTCTCACTTAAATTTAAAGGATTGTTCTAGTTACTAGTAGACGGTCTTGTAATTTGTAATGTTTAGGGTACACCATAATTTCGGAAATGAGATGATGTTTTTCTGCAAATTGGATCTACTTGTTTGCAGGTGGATCAGAGCTATAATTTACTATTTGCTGTTTCATTTTCCAGGATACCTGCAAATGAGATGCCAATGCTGGTGTTATCTGTCCCTCAAAATCCATTGGCTGCATATGAGTTTCTTATTTGGTGTGTGATTGGATATATGGTGAGTATGACATGATCTTTTTTTTTTTTTGTTGTCACCTATCCCTCAAAATCCATCGCCTGCATGATTTTTTTATTTGGTGTGTGATTGGATATATGGTGAGTGTGCCATGATCTGTTTTTGTATTGATTCTTATGAGCAGTGGCAAATGCTACTACTTCGGTAGGTTGTGACTGAGTACTGTTGCAGTCTCATGAAAATCAAAACATGCCTGCTAGCCTGTAGCAGGGTTATGTACTACCTTTGTCCCAAATAGATTTCAATCCTAGTTTCATCCAAATTAAATAAATTTTAGTTTGACCAAGTTGATATAAAAAATGTATCAATGGTTATGGTGCCAAATAATTTTTTGGTTCATCATTATATGTTTGGAGCTATAGATGTTAGACACTATTCTCTACATACTTTAAAAGTTTTGACTTCACAAGACCATGGTTGCATTTTTTTTTTGAGACAGAGGTAATGTTACAATATTCTCTGTATAATTGGTAAAAGTTAAAAAGTTTGATTTAGGACAAAACTAGGATTGCGTTATTTTTGAAACGGCGGTATAGTATGATTTTCTGAACCTTTTCTATCCAGGTTGCTTTAATTGTATTTCAGTTTTCTAGTAATTTCTTCTCTTTAGTTTATGTACAGTAGCAGCTGATCCTATGTTTAGCTTTTTCCTGACCATATTATTGCAGGTTTGAGCAAATAAATTTTGCACCTCGCTGCCTTATAAAGTTATTATCACTCTATCCTGTAGCTCGGTGCTCTTACGTCCACCTTAGTATTTTTACTAACCTGCAGGAGTCTAGTGCTTTTTAATAATTTCTTCTACTAAAGTTCAGTTGTCTACTGCTGCTAGTGGCATCACATTCATTAACGGAGAAATCAAAGGAAAATTCTGGTCGAATGAAAGGAAACTTGGCTTCACATTCGTTCGCTTCTGCCCATCTCTGTTGCCATTATTGTGTTCTGCCAGAAATTTGTCTTGACATTCTGTTATGTGCAGAAATTGTCTTTCCATTGTGTTCTGCGGAAAAATTTGTGGCGCACACACGAGAATGCAGAGTGTGATGCTTCAAGTTTCATTTTTTCGCCCCAGAAAAAAGTTGCAATTGGGTGTGGCAAATTCTTGAACTCTGCAAGTGTTGGTGTGGAATTCATTTGTGCAATTTGTGATGCATTTCTGTTATGAGTAACAAGACGTGCGAGACGGATATAATTAATGAAACGCGATGTCATATTTTTGAAAATGCCTGCTAAAGGTCTCCATGGTCTAGCAGCTAGCAGCAGGCACCCTCAGAGAACTGCCTAAGGAACTTGAGGCCTTTTTAGAAAGTGCCTAATGTTTACGTACTAAGCATTTTAAAAAGGATAGAACTCTTTAAATGCGTTGAGGAATTGGTTCCACAATTTTGAAGGCATTTTTATTTTTGAAGAGATATTGTATGACACTTGCCTTAAAATGTCGTCTTTGGCGTTTTAATATGTTTGCCTTGTAAGGCTTTAGCCTTTTGTGTTTAAACACGCATAGCTTGTATTGGCCGGCAAGGTTTGATAAATATTCGCTTGCCTTCCCCAGGTGTGCAGTGCTTAACGGAAAGCACTGTGTTTGACTAGTCCTCGCTACCCCCTTCGTTCTCCTTTGCGCTCAGCTCTCGTCTCACTTTCCTCTTCCTCCTTCCTTCCTGTAAAGATTTCACAGCACAAAGCTTCTGTTTTGCTCATCGATCGCTCATCTCATGTGGTGATGGGAAGAGTAGGTGATGCGAAGCAGCCATGAATGAAGATGCAGGTCGGAATCAATGTGCTTGCAAGTGGAAAGGGGACAGGCACGGGCCACCTACAGCCGCCGTCGGCGGCTATCTTCTTCCAGATCTGGAAATTTAACACTTCTCCGATCCAGTCGGTGAGTCCGTGGTCCTTCCTCATCTCTCATCCTTGACTCCTTGCTTTTGGCTAAAGCATGTGGCTCCTTGTACATGGGTCACAAGTGGTATTGTTCTTATATTGTTATCTGCCATGTTCTGGAACTAATACCATATCGATGATTGATTTTGTCTCGGCCGGGGCGATTGGGGATTTTGTATCTCATGGCACTCGACACTCGTACGGTGATATGAGCCACCTAATTAATAAGAGTTCTCTTGTTGTTTCGAAACATACATTCTTGAATCTTGCGGCTGTAGCCATTCATGCGGTTGTTGGGTGATTTCCATGGATTATGTTCCCTAACTGGGCATTGATTTGATGGTTTATAGAAGGGCCCCGATCGAAACTTCTGATGTTTGCTCTGCTTAGACAAACCAAAGCTGCAGCTATATATGAAGTATTTGAGTGATCAGCCGCCACTTAAATAAGCAGTAAACCTGTCCAGAAAATTAAATTTCTATTCGTCATTTCTTGAGCGTTGGAACTGCAAGCATTTTTGCTTTTCTTGGGTTTAATTTTCGTCTCTGCTCCCGATAACTTCATAGTAGTACTTTGTGGTTGTATTGTCCAGAAACTGCACCCTGCAGGTCTCTGTTTACTACTCTCTCCTTGTTTAATTTTAAGTAAGCCACGATTGATTATTTTTCATAATTTTGATTGTTGTTCTTAAAGAATATGAGCTATTTTGTTTTGTTGTAATTTGCTTTATCATTCTAGAGAGTTTGAGCCTAACTTGTTTTTATTATTTGTTTTGTTGTAATTTGTTTTATCATTGTAGAGAGTTTGATGCTAACTTGTTTTCTTATATATTTATACAAAATTTTTAAATAAGAAGCACGATTAAGGTTGTGTGAAAAAAATCAATTGTGATTTATATTTAAATAACATAAAGAATAATGTTTGGAGTTAATCATTTTATATAAGGAAATATGGAAACTGTACATTTGGATATCGCTAGCCATTAAATTTCTGAACCAGGCTCCTCATGCAGATGTAATTTAAATTCTGGAGCCACCTCTGTGTAATTAAATTTACTCATTCTCTTTTGGTGTCTCGGCTCATAATTGTCCCTGAGTAGTCAGGACCTTAATTTATTTTAACATGAACGCATAATTACATCACCGGCTTTCTCACAGATTGTGGGGCATATGTTGCACCATGAGTGAGACAATAGAGCCCTGTTTAATTGTATTGTCCTGAAACTGCACCCTGCAGGTCTCTGTTTACTACTCCCTCCTTGTTTAAATTTTAAGTAAGTAACGGTTGATTATTTTTCATAATTTTAACTGTTCATCTTATTAAAAAATTATGAGTTATTATCTGTTATGTTGTAATTTGCTTTATCATTCCAGAGAGTTTGAGCCTAACTTTTTTTTATTATTTGTTTTGTTGTAATTTGTTTTATCATTGTAGAGAGGTGATTCTAACTTGTTTTCTTATATATTTATACAAAAATTTTAAATAAAAAGCATGATTAAAGTTGTGTGAAAAAATCAATTGTGATTTATATTTAAATAACGTTAAGAATAATGTTTTGAGTTAATCATTATATATAAGGAAATATAGAAACTGTAGATTTGGATATATCGCCAGCCATTAAATTCCTGAACCAGGCTCCTCTTGCATATGTAATTTAAATTCTGGAGCCACCTCTGCATAAATTTACTCAATTCTGTTTTCGTGTCTCGGCTGATAATTGTCCCCGTGTAGTCAGGACCTTAATTTTTTTTTTTTTTACATCACCGGCTTTCTCATAGATTGTGGGGCATATGTTACACCCTAAGTGAGACAATAGAGCCCTGTTTAATTGGAGTCAATTAAATTTAAATTTAAGGCATCTTCTCTTAAGCTGGCTACAAAAGCACCTTGCTAGCGAAGCCACGGCCCACAGCTGGGTGTACGCTTGGAACCCTGCTTTTTCATTGTATGTTGTACCGTGTGGGATCCAATTGTCATTGAGATAAAGGGAAAGCGTATGGAAACCATCACCGAAGCTTGCTGTTGTGTGCTAGCTGAAGTTCATCATTGTTCGCCGAAGCTCACCACTGTGTGCTCGCCAAAGATCGGCACTATACCCATCTCTACTTGATCCGTAGCCACACAGGCGAAAATTCAGCCGTGTTTGCTAGATTGGACGAGCAGAGCTCGGAGTAGTGTGGATGGAGGGATCTAGCCATCTAGGCTGTGGAGAGATGCCTCTCACCATGCATGAGGTCGTTGTGATGCTAGCTCGAGTGGGACGGAGAGGGCAACTACGATGAGATTGATCAAATGAAAACATCTGTGGCAGTGACCTCAAGCAGGAGAGATAGGACTGCGGCAGGAAAAAGTCCTAATTTATAGCCATTTTTAGATGTGGCATGCTTACAAAAGGCCGCCCCCTAGCCCCACTACTCATTCTTGCGGCACCATTTTCACTACTAGCCATACCCCTACTGCACCCTCATCCCTACTCCAGCCAACAACAACTCATTCTTGAGCTGATGCTTTTGTTGTTGCCTCGAGTGTGTTAACAATAATTGTTGAGCCTAAATATGATGGTAGTGCAACTGTATTGGTGGATGACAAAAGAAAGGACCAAAGATTGTGACTAAATGTGAGTTTATAGGAGGCACTCAAATTTGTCATCAACATACTCTAGGTTCAAATTAATGGACTTCAAGTTAATGAAAAATTAGTTGTACTTTATTAGCCATATTATGATTGCATTAGTTTCTTAGGGTCTGTTTGGTAGTGTGAATAAGTTTAGCCACGCTAACGAAGGCCTGTTCAAATCTAGTTAAGAGGGGTTGTTTGGTTGTAAGAACAGCAAACTAGGCTTGCAATAACTGCATGTTTGGTTGCCCCATTCACTGTCTCCCCCATCTTGTCTCTCCTCTGCCTTTCTCGATCTTATGGGCCCCGCCATCCCTACTCCGGGCGCCTATTGCACAAGACGCCGCCAGCCCCTCCCTCTCCAGATCTCGTCGCACAGGCCGCCGCTAGCCCTTCTTCTACTAGATCTGCGCCACCGCCAGAGAGGCCTCCCCCTCCTCGCGTCTCCACGGCCAACGCTCCTCCTCACGCCTTCCACGGCTGGCTAGAGGTCGTCGGAGCTCCGCAGGAGAGGCCACCACTAAAGGCCGCCGCCGCCTCGCGCCTCCACGGAGGTCGCTTCGCCTCATCATTGTGCGTGGAGGCGGAGGAGCTCGACGACTATGCAAGGGAGGAAGAGGAGCGGGCGAAGGAGGCGAGCACGAAGCCTACAGGGGCACAACGGGGGCCTGGACAGGAATAAACGACCGATTCAGCCGTTTCCCTGGAGCCACCCTGGGAGCCCATTTTACGCACAACGAGGGCCTAGCTAGGAAGTGGGCCGGGCAACCAAACAAACCAACCTGTATTACGGGGGCCTGGCCACCCTACCAAACATGCCCTTAGCAATTGGTCTGTAGCACATATATATAAAGTAGGCCCTAAGCCTTTGTATATAGTGTGATTTTGGTGGTTGGGTAATATAAATGATCATTTAGGGCTAATGTGTTTGTTAAAATATTTGTTGAGATATACTCCAATGGACCTCTTTCTCGGCTTGCACGGATTTTAAAGCAACTTGGATAATTAAAAGTAATTAATTTTGCCTTGGTAATTAGGGCCTGATCCTAAACTTGCTCAGCCCAAGCTCAGCCCAGATCCAGTCCATCCTATCTGCTTCCCTTGCCAGTGTGGTCGTGTACTCGTGTGGATCAGAACCTCATGGAGTCACGGTTCATTCCTTCCTCTCCGCCTCCCTAGCCGTGCATCGTTCCTCTCGGTAGGGCGGAACAAGAGCCGAGCAAGGGTAACCAGTGGCAAGGCAACGAATCGGCACATTTCAAAGAAGCAAAGGTCTGAATATGATGGGCCAGGTCATCACCAGAAACCAAAGAATCGAACTTATCATTTTACTATGGCCTCAATTCGGGAACCAAATCCTCTGCAGTACTTTGGAGTCATTGACACGTGGAGCTGGGCCCACGCGTCAGTGACTCAACTGCATATAGGGACAGACTGCAGAGCATCTGCTGGCCTCAATTCGTGATCCTCTTGTTACAAACAAATGTGCACCTATAAAAAATGGGAAGAGTCCGAGTAAACAGGACACAGATGCAAGAGAATTAAAGCATTTTACGAAACACGAAAAATTACTTGCAGTATATCCACCAAAGCCAAACACAATAGGCGCAATTATAATGTACTTAACGGTGTGTTGTATCATGTTTTATTGTCATATCTGAATGTATGTTTCAACTTTATTTTGTGTAGGGTTCAACAGATCCCTGCAGGTTGTGTGACCAACTAGCTTGGAGAGACCTCAGTCTATTATTATTCTATATATGTGCTTTTTAAGACGATGAGCTGGAGCATTAGCACTATCAATCAAAGTGACCTGTCTGTCCCTACTTACTGCTGCAATTTTTTTTGTTTGTTCAGCTTAAAGGAAAATGATGGCCTTCCTTTGTATCATATGTCGAGATGTCCGAACTGAATAGTTATTTTGAGCAGATATACTGCTGAGCATGCCTGTTGTCAGTGAATATACATATAGACACGGATAATCTCATAGTGCGATGATGTTGTTGGTGCTACATGGCCAATGCAAATATGCATGTGTTCACATTTCATGCTTGTACATAGTCTTCAGAGATAAGACCGAAGTATATCTAGAAAGCCGTGAAAATGAATATGATATCTGCAAGAGTGCCGTGTGCGAGAACAAATCCAAAGGCGTGCATCTGCACATTAAGCGCAGACCAACAATCCAATAAACACATCCTTCTTTAGTTATCACTGCATGGTGCACGCTAGTTAATCCCCTACAATGCAATGTACAATACAGCGCTATATAGACTTGCGGAGTTCATTCGTTTTCACACACACGATGGCATGGTTAGACTCAGCGTTGGCGGCATCACATCCCAATTCCCAGATCATGTCGATATGAATTCTTCCGAGTGCATACTGCTGGAGAACAGAGGACTAGACACCATGTGAGTGAGCAGCCGCTAACTGAGCTGAATGCAGGAGCTGATCATCAGGTGTCCTCTCTCCTCTGCGCCTGCCGATTCCTCGTCGCTCTCCAGCTCGGCCATCTCGGCGACCAGCGCCGGGTGGTTCATGTAGCTGGCGTTCTTGGCCTCCTGGACGATTCGCATGATCTCTTCCATGGCCTGCGCCGGGAAATAAAATTCCATGAAAAAAGTTATATTTACAGTGCATATCTCTTGAACGGAGCATTGTTTGTTTCTTGCCAGGGGTTCAGAATGTCAATCAGGATAGTAGACAGAGTCAGTTGCTCGAGCGCAGTCTAATGTACATACTTTATCAAAGGCCTAGGTTTGGGTAGATAAAAAAATACATGTCATAAAAAAAAATGGTCAAACTACTCTAAGGTTCAGATAATCCCCCGCTTATTTTGCTGATTCAGAAGCACCGAAGGTTTTTACCTTTAGACCATCTTTGAAATGCAGAATTTTTACAGTAATCTCACAAGAATTTCATAAGAAACGATTCAATTTCACAAGAAAAACGCAAGAACAAAATTTTTTCCCCACGTTCCAAAAGGGGTTTCAGTCTTTATTTTCATCCGGTTTTGTACCCATACCTATTAGATAGTTTTTTACCTTAAAATTAATTTCAAAAGAAAGGCGTTAATCAAGTGTGTATCCTTCTTTTCCATTCCTCCCTCCTTCCTATGCTGCTGGACTAGTCATCCTATGCCACGCATATGTGTTGTACGTATATCTATGGCAGTATAATAAAGACTAGTTTGCAATATCATTTCTCGTAAAGATTGGAGGGGTTTTATAAAAACATAAATCATTTTTCTCTCAATTCCCCTCCCTCAATTTCTAGGGAGAAAAATACAGAAAGGAAAAAGAAGTATCTTCCTGTCATAAAGTTTATCCTCTGAGGCCTAATTTAGGTAGATTGAGAGGGGTTAAGGCTCTCTCCAGCGGTTCTTCCGTATAGTTTCTGCAAAATTTAATATGGTACTATAGACAGAGAAAAAAGTAGTTGGAACGGTGATGAAAGAGAAGATGGAGGAAGGGGATGGAAGAAAGGCTGGAGAGAGCCTAAGGAAGATTTAATGCATCACCCTTTCGATACACTCCCGGCCGCCCTACCGCCACCGGCCCCGGCTGTCCGCCTCCCTGCGCCGGTGCGCCCTCTCCCTGTCCGCCCCACGGACCCGTCCGGCCGCCTCCCTGCGCCCCTCCCCGTCCGGCCGCCTCCCTGTGACCCCTCCCCGGCTCCCCTTGCATCTACGCGCCTGCGCAGCCGGCGGCCGGCCCCCTGGTGCTGTCTCGACGGGGGGGAAAGGACATCGGTGAGCAATGCAAACCTCCTCCTCCCATAGCTCCGGATCTGTTGGTGGATCTTTTGTATTCTTGGATCGAATTATTGAGTATTCCCATAGCTCCGCCCCTGCGTTCTCCATCCGAGTCAGTGCACACATGCGGAGGGTGTAGTTTGATGATATTCGTGCGAGGACATCACCCTATCCCTTTTTCCTGCTCTTTGGCCGTTCTACTCACTAGTTATACCAGTAGAATGCCCGTCAGATTGGAGTTACTTATTGTTAGTGTATCTTTATTTTCATCTTTCATGCAGTTTTACTATTTCTTTTCGCTCATTTAATGTTAGCTTGCTCTGATTTTTTTTTTTACTCCTTTCATTTCATGAAATAGAACCTTCCTCACTCCTTGGATTTCCTTGGAACAGAGACCTCAGCCAATTATCGATTAGGTTCAACCGATAGAGCAACAGTGCAACACTACAACTGCAATGCTGGATCTGGTTGCCATGTCAGCAGATGATTCTGCACTGGCTGAGGATTTGCAAGTTGAAGAGGTTCTCCGGTTCTCAACTCAGTTGCAAAATGTATGTGCAGTTTGCAAACAGGTAATCGGACCATTGGACGCCTCATGGAAACCTGAAAATTGTGACCATGTCATCTGCATTGCCTGCTTCTGCCAATATTCACCTGAGACAGAGGCCACTGGGCTGCCTAGCTGCGCGGTGGCTTCTTGTGAATCATTTTGCAAAACAAAGATGCATCAGATCAGTGCGGCTCATGACAATTTGGTCTCAATCGAAAACATGGACCGCCACAAAGGGAAAAAACCACAGAATGACATGCTTCAAGATCTTGGGCAATGCTCTCATGGTGCGAATGCAATATTAAGCAGTGAGTTCTACTGTGCCATCTGCATGGAAACAGTTCACATTGGAGAGGTCTTTCCCATTGATGGATGTACACACAGCTTCTGCATCAGTTGTGTGAGCCAGTACATTGCTGCAAAGGTGGAGGAGAATGAATTGTCTATTGGCTGCCCTGACCCGGGGTGCAAGGATGGTGTGTTGCACCCAGAAGCATGCCGTGATGTGATCCCGCCGCAGCTGTTCCAGAGATGGGGTGCTGCGTTATGTGACTCATCATTAGGGGCACTCAAATTCTACTGCCCCTTCAAGGACTGCTCAGCTCTGCTGGTTGATGATCCTGCCCATGCTGAGGCAGTGATAACTAACGCAGAGTGCCCACACTGCTGCAGGATGTTCTGTGCCCAGTGCAAAGTTCCATGGCATGATGGTGTCACTTGCACTGAATTCCAACAGCTTGGGAAGGATGAGAGGTGCAGGGAGGACCTGCTCCTGAGGAAGGTCGCACAGGAGAGCAAGTGGCAGAGGTGCCCCAAGTGCAAGATGTACGTGGAGAGAAGCTCTGGCTGTGTGTTCATCATCTGCAGGTACTGCTTGCAGATCAAATATGCAGTTTTGCACTGTGTACAAAATGGTGATTCTTCTTTTTTCTTTCAATCTGCAGGTGTGGGCACTGCTTCTGCTACCTATGTGCATCCCCGATGTCTAGGGATAACCATTGTTGCAAGATCTGCAAGCGAACCTGGTGAATGACATGGAGCTGCCAATCTCTACCTGAAGGAAATTTCTAACTCTGCTAAAGCTGGCCAGTTGCTGTTTTGACTGTTTTGGTTAGCAGTAGCACTGACTCGTGCAATTCTGATTTGGCAAATCAGTATCAGAAGTAGCACTGGAGTCTTAAGTAATCATAAAATTATGGCTTAGGAAATGGTTTCTGAAGAATGAGGTTTTCCAAACTTTTGTAATGGCGACTTATGGAAGTAATGGCCAGCTTTTCAGTAATGGGTAGTTATGTGCTGCATGTTTTTGTGAAATCAATGAGCATGTGAAAGGAAATTTCTTATGGACTAGATATTATTCTTATCAGAAACTGAGGGATCCAGAGTACTTTCTAATGAATGAAACTCAGTTTAGTTCGTGTGCGAGTCTGGTTTAAGTGTTTAACTATTACTGATATTTAAAATCAATTGGCTGGCATGCATAGAAAGTTATAAATGGATCTTTCAGTTTAGTTTGTATTTGTTTGGTTTATTCTATATTACTCTTATTTTCAAATCTATTGGTCGGCTTGCAAAGAAAGTTAGAAACTGGTATCCTGTAGTTAAATCACTTAACATGACTCAGTCCACAAACCTTTTTTTTTTTTGTTTGATAAACTGCATAAGGCCATCTTGAATGTTTCACAAATGTTTGTACGCACATCTCCACCAAGTAGAGTTAAATGCTAGACCGCCCTAAGACATTCTCCAATGGATTTTCTACAAGGTCGTATCTTATCCGTTACTTCTCCCCTCACTAAGCCCAGTATGTTTGCTCTACAGATTAGATAATTCAGCTTAAATAATCCTAAGTGGAAACAAACACCCTAGCTTAAAAGTACAACTTATTTAATCTTGGAAGAAGTTCATTTTCGGCCACTTAACTATTATGTTTGTCCAACTTGTCCCTTAACTATTGTTTCGGCTAATCCGGGCACTTAACTCACAAAACCAAATAACATTGGCACCTGAGCCTATTTGAAGTGGTTTTGGTGCTGACGTGGCGGTGGTTTTTGCCACATAACCAATGACACGCGGGCCCACCTTTACCGTCTCTCCCCTCACCTCTCCTTTCTTCTCTCTGTCTCTCTCCTTCCCCCGGCCGCGGGAGGAGGCAAAGTGGTTGGCGCAGGAGGATGCTCCGCCCTCTACCCCAGCGTGGGAGGAGGAGGAGGTCGCCGGCACAGGATCGGTAGAGGAGCAGGTCGCTGGAGAGGAGGAGCAGGTCACCGGCACAGGATCAGTGGAGGAGCAGGTCGCCGACGCGGGTGGAGAGGAGGTCGCCGACACGAGAGGAGGAGGTCACCGGTGCAGAAGGAGGAGGTGCGGGCCGGCAAGGGTGGAGGAGGAGAGGTCGCCTGCGCAGGATCAGAGGAGGAGGAGGAGGCACAGGTGGAGGAGGAGGTCGCTGGCGCGGGATCGGAGGAGGAGGAGGTTGCCGGTGCAAAAGGAGGAGGTGCGGGCTGGCACAGGTGGAGGAGCAGGTCGCCGACGCGGGATTAGAGGAGGAGGTGCGGGTGGAGGAAGAGGTCGCCAGTGCAGGAGTTGGAGGTGTGGGCCGGCATGGGTGGAGGAGCAGGTCGCCCGCACGGGATTAGAGGAGGAGGAGGTGGTGCCGGCCGGCGCAGGTAGACGAGCAGGTTGCCGGCACAGGATCAGAGGAGGAGGAGGAGGCGTCGTTGGCACAGGAGGATGGGGAGAGATAGAGAAAAAAGGGGAGGTGATGGGAGAGAATGTAAAGGTGGGCCCACATGTCATTGGTTATGTGGCAAAAACTACCGCCATGTCAGCGCCAAAACCACTTCAAATAGGCTCGGGTGCCAATGTAATCTGGTTTTGTGAGTTGTGGTGCCCGATTTAGCCGAAACAATAGTTGGAAGGCAAAGTTAGACAAACTTGGCAATTGAGGGGCTGAAAATGTACTTCTTTTAGTCTATCTAATAATAATAATAATAATAATATAATATGTTGCTCCTCATTGATTTCCTATGTTCTATTCATAGTATATGGCTTAAGTTATTAAAAATACTCCAAAAGATTTTACAACCATATGCAATCCGATAACAAGGACTTTCATTTGTGCCTTGAGATCAATAGTTTATTTGCATGTCCACTTTTCTATATATATTTCTTTTTATCGTTTAATCTTTATGATTTCCATGACTTTTTTGAGAAGTGTCAGTAATTCCAGTAGATTCTTTTCTTGGTTTGATAATATATTAAGTTTAAATTTTGATTAGGATTCTTACCAAGCTCTAGATAAGCCTACACTTATATATTCTTATAGTTCAGTTTTGTTTTACACAGATATATTGAGAGTCTGGAAATATGAGAGTAATTCTTGGGTCTTATATATTTTAATCTTTGATACTTGATCTTTTTTAAAATTTTATTTGAAAAACAAGGAGATTTTTTATTGATGATTTTGATTTCTTCATATATGTTGTGGGGTATGCTTACATGAATATCTATTTATCTATATGATTTGTTAGTCGAAAACATTAAAAAAAATTGAGAGTTTAAATTAAGTTTGATTATTTGATGTTAGATTATAAGTTGACTTATTTATAAAATTTGACTTGCTCGAGGACGAGGAAGGTTTAAGAGCGGGGATGTTGTTGACGCGGCTTATGAACGTATATTTTGTATCATTTTACATAGTTTTTCATTGATTTTAAGCGTCAACTATATCTTTTACCAGCAATTACACCGATTATTGTGAATTTTGCAACGTTGTCTTGGAAATATACTATATATGATTTTTGCAGGTACCTCGAGTAAAAAAAGACCTCTGAATCGACATTCTTTGAAAATGATGATCAAGGAAGGCTCGGTTAATTCATGATCCCCTCTGTATTAACCAAGGCTTGTTAATCAGAAGTTTCAAGAAGGTGTGAAGACAATTATTCAATAAAATCATCAAATATATCAAAGACTGAAGATTTCGTCAACCTCGGCCAATAAAGAAGATTCCAGAGGCTCAAGAGTCCACAAAAGCCCCGCACAAACATCACTTAAGCATCAATGAACTACCCCGCGAAAGATGGAAACTAACTGACGCAGGGAGAGTCCGGGTCGGCCGACCCAGGGACTCCTTGAGTCGGTTGGAGTTGCCTTTTCTACCACGACTTCTCCAGGGTATAAATAACGAGCCTAGGCCTCGGGGCAGGGCATCCAATTTATTATCAAGGCGTGAAGACGGCGACAAAAAGGATCACAATTAGAAGAGAGCAGAGGGTCAAGTTTGTAGTCTAGGATTAGAGTTCTTCTAGTTTCTAGAGCTGATTAGAGCCCTTGCATAGTGCTCTAATTACCTAGCTCCAGAGGTTCAATTGTATCGACAAGGGAAGGTATGATCATGGATGTAATCTTGATACAGTTTATTAACGAAGTATTGTTCTTGTCTAATTATCATGTTCTTGTTCTAATTATGCATGTTCTAACTCTAATTAGCTTTAGATCTAGATGCTTGTTGATTAGATCACGTTATTAAGGGTGTTATTCATCTAGCGATCTTGATCTCTGATCCAGTTTACTAATGATATGGTTGTGTTTCTAGTTCTTGTAATCATGGTGATTAGAAGTTCTAGTTGCTCTAATTATGTTATTAGACTATGTGAAGTAACTAGAAGCGCGTGCTCTAATTATGTACGCTTGTTGAGAGTTTCTCTTCGATTACCTGGCTACTGGTGACGGTAGAGCCCGGGAAAAGGTTAAACTCGATCCAGGGGGTTAGATTGGTGGATCTTGATTTAATCATGCTATGATGAATATGCTTGAACATGCTTGTTTACCTTGAGCTGCTAGTTATCTCGCTACTCTATTCTTGAAGTGGCGCCCATATATATCACATATACTTTGGATCCAATTAGAGCTTGATTAGAGAGCTAGTTAATACCCTTTAATTAGTGCTTTAGTTATGTTCTAATTGTTTATCTTATGTTTATAGTCTAGTTCTTATTAGATTAGGCTAAAGATTGGTATAGATTAAAGATTGGTTTAGATATAGATTAAGTTATCATTTTACCTTTAGTTTAGCTTAAACTCTTGTTAATTAGAGTATACTAGTTCGTTTTTTGGATTGACAAAACTCATGATACTCATTTTGAGAAAAAGCTACATATGATACTGTCGCTTGCAGTATAAGGTTTGCCATGCTTAAGTACTGTCAACAGCTTTTCTAGCGCCGTTGCCGGGGAACTAATTAGTTATCCTTTAATTAACTTGAGTTTGTATGTATTTAGTTTTTCTTTATCTTTTGTATATAATTTTGGTTTTGCATATTTTAGCTTTTTATTTTATTTATTTCTTGCACCATGTATATATTTTTCTTTTTCCTTTTTTTAATAATATTTTCTTTATTTATTTTTTATTATCTTTTGTATAAAAATTTTTATATATAGTTATAATGTTGCTTTTTAGTATAATATAAATTTTCTAGAATTTAGTTTTTCTTCGTATATATTCTCTGCCGCTAACGTTAGCAGGGATGGATGGACCACTGTCCAACAAACCAAGTAATTATATGGATAATCAAGAGAAGTTACTAAGAAAGTCCCGAAGCTCTGCCCAATTTTCTCGAAAACAAAACGAAACTCTGCCGGAGATGGAGGACAACAACAATCAAGACAGGAGGCTCGTGGAGCTGTGTGCCAACTTCAGCAGATTTGAAGATCAGAGATCTCACTCCACCTCAGAGAGCATTCGAGATCAGAAGCTCAGTGATCAGCATGGTGCAGAATCAACCATTCAGTGAGAAGGAAGATTCAAATCAACACTTGAAGACGTTCTTGCAGATCTGCAACACCTTCAACATTGATAGAGTCACCAACGATCAGATCAGAGCAAGGCTATTCCCATTCTTACTGATTGGGAAGGCTCACCAGTGGCTATCCACATTCCCAGAAACTACAATCAACAACTGGCAGCAGTTGCTACAAGCTTTCATCGCCAAGTACTTTTGACCTGGGAAGACTCAAGCTCTGCGCAACAAGATCTCAACATTTGTGCAGTACCCACGGAGACGTTCGATGAAGCCTACGAGAGATTCAACGACTATATGTCAGCCTGTCCTCATCACAACTTTCAGAAGTGGGACTTAATCCAGAAGTTCTACGGTGGACTCAACGCAGTGTGTAGAGCTCAGATCAACGCATCGCCCGGAAGATCAATTCTCAGTCTCACTCCTACATAGACCGAAGCTTTGTTCAAGAAGATCGCGGAGAATGGAACTTGGGGAACAATAGCAGATAGGGTGGCGCCTACTCCATCCACTGGAGTAGTGAAGAGTATACTGGAAGTGGAACAGGTGGAGATCCTAGGTGGAAAGATCGACTCACTCTTGAGAAGGATCGAGAAGATGGAAAGTGGCAGAGCAGAGGAAGTGAAGTCCACAGAAGCCAAGATGACTTGTGAAGAGTGTGGAGAATATGAACATTCAAAGAAAAGTTGCCTAGAGGAAGCTAAGGCTTTGGACTATGCAAGGAAGGAAGGTTGGATTCCCCCATCTAACTATAGACAGAATCGACAACAATTCACTGCCGGATCAGCTATTCAAAATGTCATTCCTCTACGGATTCAACTTAAAGATTTTATGGAAGAGCAAGCAAAGATCAATAAGGATACACACTAAAAGTTCAAGGCTATGGACAAGGTGCTGGAGAACATTGATGGCAAGATCACCACTGTGGGAAGTTCAAATCAACAGCTAATGGGGATGATGAAAATTTTGGAGAATCAACTCTCTCAACTTGCAGAACATCTCCCAAACAAGAACGAAGGAAAGTTGCCTGGACAACCACAGTCTAAAGAGTTTCTGAAAGCAGTCACTACTGGATCTGGAAGGTAGACAAGAGACCCAGAAGTACCTACAAGACTTGCCAGTTCAGTGGAAGCCGAAGCACAGAATGAAGACGAATCTGAAGTGACAGTAGAAGACACGAGGATACTACCAGAAAAGAGCAGGGTTCGAGTGAACAAGACAGATGAGCATTTCAGTAAGTTTCTTGAAGTGATCAAGCAGCTTTATATTCATATGCCATTGCTAGATGCACTTCAAGTTCCCACTTATGCCAAGTACTTCAAGGATATACTAGCTACCAAGAGGGAAATGCCATCTGAGTGTGTGAAGTTGACAACTGAGTGCAGTGCAGCTATCATGGATACTCCTTTGCAGAAGAAGGCAGATCCGGGATGTCCCACTATCCCGTGCTCTATTGGTACACTCAACATTGACAAGGCTCTTTGTGATCTAGGAGCAAGTGTAAGTGTCATGCCTAAGTCAGTGTTTGACAAGCTGAAGCTGCCAAAGACAGAGCCTACATCCATGTGTCTAGAGCTAGCAGATCACTCAGTCAGATATCCAGAAAGAGTAGCGGAGAACGTGCCAGTCAAGATCAGTAGCGGAGAACATCCATGTACCAGTTGACTTCGTTATTCTGGAGATGGGAGGAAGCACAAGTTCACCATTGATACTTGGAAGACCTTTTCTCAGAACAGCTCAAGCCAACATCAATGTGGGAGAAGGGATGATCAAGTTCAACATCAATGGAGAATCAAGGTCATTCAAATTTTGTCCAAGATTCGAGGTGTGTCAAACCATGGAAGGGGACGAAGCTTGAAGATGAAGACTCATCTGCAATGTCCACGCGGAACATTGGTGGGTGCCCAGAGGAAGGAGAAGTCAGGCTGAAGGACTTATCTCAAGCGCTTATGGGAGGCAACACAGGTATTTTTAGAAAGTTTTATTTAGTTTACTTTATTAGTTTTTTTAGAATAGACACACTTACGTAGCTGTCTAAATTTTGAAAATTACGAAGCCTTTGCCGGTTTTTGAATTCGATTCGATTTTTGAAGCGATTTATAAAATAAGAAAGAGAGACATTTTTCTTTGGTTTAATCTCTAAACTATTATATGATTTCAAAATCTTCTCTCTAATTTATTCAAAAACTAGGCGCATACCTAAACCACACTAAAGAAATAAGATGGGTATATTCAATTCAATTCATGAATTGAGGTGCTTATCTTTATTCTGAAATTAATTTGGTTGAATAACCAAACATTTGTTTTTATGCAAAATAAAACATAGGTTTTAGAATAGCAAATAAAACTATCTTAAAAATTAAAATCTATGTTGAGTATTATAAACATTGTGTGCTTTTAAAACCTAATATAGTAGGTATATTAATAAATATATTTATATTGCATAATTGCAAATTAAGGACACAAGAATTAGTGAAGACAATCAACTTCTTAATAAAGAAAGGTTAAATTAGGCAACATAGGATCCTCTTTTGGTAAAATATAACCAGCTAACACTAGAACATAGGTAATAATTGAAAGTTTGGTAAGAAAGAATCAAAGGGCTATAATCCAAGGAGACAAACTTTAAAGCTTTGATTGTTTTTCTGTCAAAACCTGTATGCATGTCGACAGTCTTGTTGTGGAAGCCATCCATTTTCATCAGGAATCCTATGGGTAGCTTATAGAAGAAGTTTGGACGCAAGCAGGGCCAGATAGCACCTGGCTCGGCCGACCAACCCCTCCTGGGTCGGCCGACCCCAGGCTGCCCTTCACCAAATCGCCCTCCCTTTGAGCCACCTCTTTGCCTATAAATAAGATGTCAATGCTGCTGCGTTTAATCACCAGAACCACCACCAGCAATCCAGAAACACCCAGGAGAAGAAGTAGAGAAGTAGTTTTGAGAGAAAAAAAATTAAGAGGAAGATGAAGAAGTTCTTCAAGAAGGCTTTCAAGAGTACCTCATCTAGGGAAAACTCTTTTCGAGAGGAGAAAGGTTCATCAAGGCCTACACCAAGGAGATACTCTGTCTCCCGAGATGGGGGAGTTCTAACTCCAATCGTAGCCTTCGTCGTGATCAAGGCCTATATGGGTGTTCTTCCCATTTCGTCGTCAACATTGATGAAGTATTGGAGCCATCAAGGAGGAGGACCTGTTCTTCTACCCGAGCTCAAGATCAAGCCCCTCAACCGATGAATGTTGATGAAGACCAGTGGAAGTTCACGCCAGAAGGATTTTCGCTTCGTATAAATCTTGAAGAACAGAGGTATAACACCTGCCAAAACCGCATAACCTCCAATATTGATCTAGTCTTTGATTTCCTGAGCCGTCTAGATTTTGCTCCAAACATAGAGAAGGCTTTCAAACATTTGGGCTGGAGTAATTTTATTCATATTAGTGCTACATATCAGAGGGATATAGCACTAGAGATTATGACCACCATAGATATAGTCAGTTTCTCTGATTTGAACCATACCTTGAGATTTAGATTAAAAGAGGACTGGGTTGAAATATCCTTTGGTATGATTGGTTCTTTGTTGGGATTTTGGGAGAATACACCTGATACTATTGAAGTTAACCAAGACATCCTAGAAAGTTTTTGGTTACAAATTGCTGAGAATTCTTCCAAAGAAAGAATGAGAATAATCAATCCCATAATCAGAATCATTCATAGGTTCTTGAGTGTCAGAGTCTTAGAAAGGCTAGATGATACTAAGGTGCAAAATGCAGAATTGAAATGGCTTTATGTTACACTTTGTCAGCCTATGGGGATTAATCTAGTTTATTCCATGATCAACCATTGGATTACCCAAAAAAATAGAAACACTAGATTACTTGGATTTGGGCACTATCTCACTATCATTGCTTCTACCATGAACCCCAATTCAATGTTCAATCCAGGTCATACAAAGTTACCGGCTAATATTGATGAAAATTCTTTGAAGAAAGAAAAGTATATTTATGGAAATAAGAATACTGGTTTCTTTGTTAGCAAAACCAAATTCAAAATCCCTTAGTCTTAGACTTGCTTTATTTGCACAAGGGAGAACTGATTGGTTGGAAAAATTCATGACTGAGGAAAGGGAATCGAGCCACCAACCGCCATCATCTGGATGGGGCGCCTGGGAGACACCACATGCACAGCCGAGTCAGCATTTTATGGCTGAAGAATTCAGGGCAGGATCATCATCTCATATGCCTGTGTTTAATCCAAGGCCAATTAGTTCTATTGATCATACTTCTACCCCGATGTTCAATCCCTCGACACAATTTCCCCCGCCTCCATCTTTTATTCCAAGAAGTGCCAGATATCATGCACCTGATTTTATTGTAACTCAGAACATGCCTCAGCAAGTATTCTATGGCATAGAAACCATGACTGCGGATGACTACTAGATCATTGATCAGATTAGAACAAACACCAACCAGTTCGAGCAGAACACTCAGACCATAGAAGAGCAGCTGCACAATCTGAGGCTATGGCACTAGAGGCATCAACAGTGAACACCAATCAGTTTTTTTTATTATTTTCTTATATTTTCATCATGTATTTTTTATTTTTTTATCTTTATCTTTATTTTTGTTTTATTTATGTATAATTATGAATGCTTTTATTTCAGTTAGAGTTCATGATCATGTATTTCCCTATGTTGAAATAAGATAAAATATTTGTTTTCTTATAATTTGATGTCATTAATTAAACTAAATTTATGCTCTCTTTTAATGCAATTTAATTATGGTTGACATTTATATAGTAAATATGATATTTCATAAAGACCCACGTGTTATTCATGTTTTGATTTCATTTTTGTCATAATGAATCTCTTTAAATTTTTATTTTGAGCTATCAATTTTATGATTAAGTTTCTTATGATTATTTTATAAAGACCCTACCTATTAGAGTTTTGTTTTTTTCAAACTATAGTTTGATCAAATTTAATTCTCGATTGAGTTGGATTAAGATTTGAATCTAAGGTTTGAGACTTCAAAGCTGGTCATTCAAATTTGTTTATCTTTTCATTTGCTAGCCTTTTTATCCATGCATTATAACTCTCTACATTGGAAAAATTGCAAACTTCGCTAGATATCCATCCCAAAACCAAAAATATCATCTCATACATTTTTCTTTGCCACAACCTATTAATTCTCTGGAGTATGAAAGAATTTTTGGATAAGTGTTTTCCATTGTTATCATTGTTTAAAATACTCAAGGATGAGTATTATGTTGCACTATCGTTCGTTTTTAGGGATCTTTGAGGAGGCATAATTAAAAAATAATAATGTGTGTGTGGACGCCCCACGTTATAAAAAAAAGACCAAGTGATCAAAGTAGAATTAGTTGTCTAAAATAATAATAATAATAATATAATATGTTGCTCCTCATTGATTTCCTATGTTCTATTCATGGTATATGGCTTATGTTATTTATTAGGAATACTCCAGAAAATTTTCTAACCATATGCAATCCGATAACAAGGACTTCATTTGTACCTTGAGATCAATAGTTTATTTGCATATATCCATTTTTCTATATATATTTTTTCTTATCCTTTAATCATTATGATTTCCATGATCTTTTTGCGAAGTCTCAGTAATTCCAGCAGATTCTTTTCTTGGTTTGATAATATATTGAGTTTAAATTTTGATTAGGATTCTTACCAAGCTTCAGATAAGCCTACACTTATATATTCTTATAGTTCAGTTTTGTTTTACACACATATATTGAGAGCCTGGAAAGAATTGAGTAATTTTTGGGTCTTATATATTTTAATCTTTGATACTCGATTCTTTTTAAAATTTTATTTGAAAAATAAGGAGATTTGTTATTGATGATTTTGATTTCTTCGTATATGTTCTAATTGTTTATCTTATGTTTACAGTATAGTTCTTATTAGATTAGGCTAAGGATTGGTTTAGATTAAGGATTGGTTTAGATATAGATTAGGTTATCTTTTTAGCTTTAGTTTAGCTTAAAATCTTGTTAATTAGAGTATACTGGTTCGTTTTTTTGATTGACAAAACCCACGTTACTCATCTTGGGGAAAATCTACATACGATACTGTCGCTTGCAGTATAAGGTTTGTCATGTTTAAGTACTGTCAACACTTTCTCTCCGGCCGCCACCGCTCGTGGCCCGGTTCTTCCTCCCCCGCGCCGCCAAGGTCTCCCCACCTCTGGAGCACTTCCGCGTTGGCTCCTGATGAGAACACGTCCAACATGCATATGACCAAGGCTCAAGAGAAGATGGAGTTTGAAGCCCAATTTGAGTTGAGGTCCAATTTATTCGCGAGACCGGTTCGGACTGCAGTATCAGTAAAACAGACGCCCAGGCCACATAAGGACTCCGTTTTGGGTGTTTTACATATCGACGGAAAGCTAAGGACATAAGCGTTCAAACCCATTGGCTGCTGCATCACTGGTTATTTGCATCGCAGGCCCAAATAAGCTCAGAGTCGATGGGAATCGTCGAAACAACATGACAACCAGAATCTGCCAGGTTGCAGCGTCACTGGTTTTTAGGGTTGCTCGGCCACCCCGTTGCCCCACCCTCCCTCCCCCCCCCCCCCCGCAGACCTATCTCTTGTATATATTCTATAGCTATCATTAGAGTAGATGGGTTTTGTTTAAGAGTATTCTGTCGAGAACAGTTCGCCGTCGTGTATGGTTTGTGAAACCCCACCTTATGCAATATTGAGATTGCGTTCTTCGTGTTCTTGCTTGTGTTCTCGATTGCACTTGCAGGGATAAGCCTTCTTGGCGAGGCCAATCGCGCGCGTCACGTGGTTGATAACTAACGGAGCGGTGGTGTAGCGATTGAAGGGTTCGAATCATATTGATTAGAAGCCGGATCGTCAACGTCGAGTCTCCACCAAATCGAATTATCCCCACCTCACGAAAGATCGGGACCCCCTATTCCCCGTCAGCTCCTACCTTCAGAATGTTTCCACGGTCACCTTGATCCACCGAGTCGGGCGTTGCCTCGCTTGACTCCGCAGCGACAGTGTCCCGTGCCTCGAGACGACAAGGGCGGGCGACACCGACCGTTGGGAGTGGCAGAGTGACGGAGGAGCATATGCGGCGTGGCGACACATGGAACATGTAATGGTAGAGGAAAGAAAGCGGAGCAGCGGTGGAGGGAAGCTGGTGGCGGGATGAAGGGAGCAAGTGGTGCGATGGTAGAAGGGAGCAGGCGGCATGGCAGCGGAGGGAGTAGGCGATCCGGCAACATAGTGGAGCAGGCGGTGTGATGGAGAGAAGGAAGGGAGAAGTCTTACAAGTGGGCCCAAACTTAAAACCACTTGAATCTTGATTTTTAAGCCTCTCATCTAGGTACAACTAGACCTGAGAGTGGATCAAGATATATAACACAAAATCCAATTGGACTCAACCATGTTTGGACTCCTTGGACCACCGGTCCATGGACCTAGATATCCATTCTCCCGAGACCCAATAAACCTATAATGAATATGGATCCCAAAACCAAAAATCCAAGGATCGTTGGACTTCTCTCCTAGCGAGAGGAAGTGGGGCGATACCCTACACTGATGTAGTGTAGATGGATCACTCCCAAGTTGAAGCCTCGTCGCGGCTGCTGCTTTGCGAACGGCCCCGGCCTGACTCCCTAGTGGCAGCAGCGGCGGCATCTAGGTCCGCTGGCTGAGACTAAACAATGGCTAGGGTGCAGGGAGATTGGCGCATTCAGGAATCAACCGTTTCGCTTTTCACAGATGAGTCCGACGGCGACTACAAGTTATTCCCATGAGTTATGACTGCGGCAAGCAGTGGCGCAGCGGCGATTGGCAAGCTATTCAATCGCAGAAGGCCAGATTTTTTCCTAGAGCTTTTGGCCGGCCCAGGATGAGGCCGTAGCACCAGACATCTTCACCCACGCGGCCGCTGCGGAAGAGATGTGGAAGAGCAATTTCTCGGGTTGCGGTGGCTATGGCGCTAGCGCCACATTGGGGGAGCTCGTCAGCACAGCCACATCGACGGGAAGGATGGCGGGAGAAGTTTGGATATTTGGACTGGATTTGGTTCTACGTGGTGTTTCGATGGATTGGTTTGGACTCTTAGCATGCACTGTTGATTCTGGATTGGATTTGGCTCTCGTAAGTTGGACATTTTCTGGGTCTGCTTTGATTGGATATGGATCTTAATCCAATATCAGGTCTAAGTACACCTGTAGCATCTGTTAATATACAAACTCACACCACATAACCTCGCAAAAAAAATTCACACCACACACCACACATACCACCTGTACACAACTAGACCTACAACGACACTCAAACCAAAGATCGCGTCCTTTGTGAGATCACCTAAACCGTTCATGGCTCCGTAGATGACGGGCACGTTATATTACCATTGTGGTTCCACGCGTGAGAGGCTGCAGATTTTATTGAGATCTTGATTTTATTTGAGGGAATAAATCCTTGGATGGAATCATGAATCAAGCTGGGCTCAAACTCACGACTAGCCGCTCCACTACGAGAGCATTACCGCCTAAGCTATGGCTCATTCATGATTCTACCACTTGAATCTTGACTTGAGGGGGGTTATTTGTCTGTTTTCGTTAGTTGAGGGGTGCATGATTCATCGTATTGGAGTTCAGGGGTGTTTTCCATATTTAGTGGTAAGTTCAGGGTCTAAAATAGACTTCACCCTTAATTTTTTTGAAAGTGGTAATATCTAGACTCATCTTCAATGATAGTTTCAAAATATTACACGTGGTTAGACCTGTTCAAAACGTAGGGTTAGGTCAAGAATAGACCGTGACTTGTTTGTCATGGCCCACCATGCCTAGAGTTGGGTTGTTCTACACCCATCTGATCGTTTTTTTTAAGTTAGGTCTGGTTTTTGTCCTTGGATTGGGATTTGTGTCAAGAATTATGGCCCACGCACGCCACTTTGATTGTTTTAGGTCAAAAAAATGGCACGCACCCACCCAGTGGGTTGGATCGGGTTGGGTTTTTTTGGCGGGTCTGGTCGAATTAGTCAGGTTGAGTGGGCATGATCATTGATCAGGTCTACACGTGGTAAATTTTTTAACGTGTTTTTTGCTATGTTTACAGTACCATGTTACTATCTGAAACGTGTTTACTACCGTGCTTCACTATCTAGAATGTCAAATATTTGAAGGCTAGAAGTACAGAGTGCACAAGAACCATAGAGAACACTACAAGGATTATGTGATTGAAGCCTCATGCTTGTTGGGAATTTGGTGTATAGAGTGCAGAAGAAACATAGACAACACTGCAAGGATTATGGGATTGAAGCCTTGTGCTTGTTGGGATTTTGATGTTTGAAGCCATGACACAACAAATGTGATTAGCATTATTTGCTAGAATAGTTGTTTTAGTCCTAGGATGCAAGCGATTGATTTAGAAACAAACACCTCAAGAGTAAAACCACAAGAAGAAGACCACAAGATCATCCAAAAGGCTCAAGACATCAAAGCGTAGCAAGGCCCAAAGGGCTGTAGTACAACATGATCCTGGACAATCTAGTCCCTTGTATGGATCGGATAGTCAAAATGACAAGTGAAGGAACAAGTGTTACACCCCAAATTTTTCAATTTGGAATGTGACACTTTTGGCTTGAATTAATATAGTGAATTTCTTGAATATTTAAAATTTTGTCAAGTAGTTATATATTTACATAGGTATTTAGTGTAGGAAATAATTATTTTGTAAAGAGAACAAATATAATCTATGTTGTAATAATATATGTGTTGCATTCATGCTGGTTCACATGATGTTTTTGAGTGGTAAAGATTTTCTAAATGAGTTTAAACTACAGGTAACCTTTTCTGAAAACTTTCTAGATTTTCCTAGAAGCTTTTCTTGTTTTCCGTAGAGCACAATCCATTTATTGGAAGCTCTTAAGAACCTTTTCATGAGCTCCAAATATTTTATTTGGGTTCATTAGATCCAAAACTATTTCTGGGATTTTTTCTAGAATTTTTGAGACCGTCGGGATATTTTTCGGACTTCAAGTATTGATTCTAGACTTATCTATAATTATTTTAATTCTGAAAATAAATAATTCTGAATTTCCTTGGGCTTTCTCCATTTAAATATGCTGAAATTTTAATAAACCCCGAAGGCCGATTTATGGGTTCTCTAATGGGCTTTAAGCTCACTAAGCCCATTAGTGAAGTTGGGAGGTGTAAATCAATTAGTACCACCTTGCTTGGTAGTTAACGCGCATCTACCAGCTCTTCTCCCTATATAATAAACCCAACCCCTCCTCTAAACGGCACATTAAAAAATATAGACTATTCTATGGAGGTCCGGAAGTTTAGGAGCCCTTAGTTTTTCTCCGACTCCGATGGATGTCTATATTGCCGGTAAATTCCCTCTCCTCTAAATATTCAAGAAAAATCTATTTCTCCCCCTCCCTTCTTTCTTTTCCCTTTTGGCCTAAGAGCGAGCAGCGGCTTGCTCTCTCTCTCTCTCGCTTTTGCTTCTGGCCCAGCTTAGCAGCAGCAGCCGCCCACGAGCCCAGCAGCTAGCGCAGCGGCAGCTCTTTCATTCCCTCACTACCAGTAGGGACCCGACCGTCAGTCCTATCCCTTTCCTTTTCCCTTGCCTGTGCACGCACGGAGCCTGTGCACGCACGGATCAGAGTCCGTGGTGGACTCACGCTCTGGCCAAGCCGAACCCCGCGCGCTATCTTTCCGTGCCTCCTTCTGCAAGCCACGGATGCCGCCGCTATAAAAGGGCCGATCTCGACGTCTGGGCCCGCCAAAACCCTAGTTGTCAAAGCTGCCATCGCGCTCGAGCTTGCCGCTTTATTAGTCAAGGTTCACGCCGCAGTTTTCGCATCCATACGCCACCACCGATGACGGGACTAGCTACTGATCTTCTCCCGTTCACCGTCAGAGAACGCAGCTGCTCGTCGCCCCTGTCGCCGTCGGCCGCCCATATGTTCGCACACGCTGCTTGACCCCAGGTCGCGCAATCCATACCATGCCACCGGTGCCGCTCGTAGCTGCGCCGAGCCGGAGGCATGTCAAGCCGTGACGGCACTGCTCAACGCGTCGCCCGTCAGCTGCCCGTATAGCTGAGACCACGGCGTCCTGCCATCCAAGCTGCACCCGTCCTCGAGCACCTCCTTCTCACCATGCGTCATGCAACGTGAGCAGCAGACCATGCCCAGCCTCCTGCGACCTTCCGAAGAAATCGAAGGCCCAAGCTTTGCCCATCGTCCCTTGCACTCGCGAATAGAGCAGCCTGCACGCCGACCAAGAAGCAGCCACGAAGATGCATCTCGTCAATAAAGAAGGTTTGCGCGGTCTCTAGATCATGTACATAATCCGTTTTTTTAACATCTCCTGGTAATATCTATAATAGCCCATGCATCTTTCTATCTAAATATACGATCCAATGTATGCCTCTAGTTCTAGATCGAACCTTGCTCCTTGACCTTTTGACGTGCACTGTTTTTTTTTAGTCACACGAATATCATCTGCCAGTTCTTCTCAGCTACAGTTAATCACGTTCAAGCCACTTTGATCTTTAATCTCTTATAATCCGTTTTATCTCTGTTTTACGCCGTCCTTGTTGCGTTATATTTGCAAAGATGAAACCTACGCCTTAGTGTACATGTTTATCTTATTTATGTGTTGCTGATTTTAAATGTAAACATTAAATTGGATTAATGCCGTTTTTATTATTTTTGTAAATAAAATCAATTTAGACTTTAATCTTAGTTTTCTTAAACGCATGATAATTTGACTATTCCTGTCCAGATATTTTTTTTTAAATTAAAAGCTAATTAGGTTTGAACCTCGATTTAATATTAAAGGCATTCTAACCTGATCAATGATTATATGTAATTGTCTTCTAATTAAAATATGCATAGGTTTATGCTTTGTCTTTCTATAATTTATATATGCCAATTTGATTAATTACAATTACCATGTCTTTTCAATTATAACTTGTTTAGTTCGAACACGATATGTGCAAAACCCCAAATATGTGACCTCATATAATTATCTTTCTTAAATATTAATTATTTAAATGATACAATCTTTATAACTAAAATATAGTTAGTTTCAACTACGGTTTTCAATTCAAATATAATCTGGATAAATTCTATTTGGTTATTTCCCAGAAATATCCATTGATATGTATTTTATTAATTAAAATAAATATAGCTTATAGTCTTTTCTTTGTGATCCACAATGCATATGTCCCTGTAGTTGTATCTTCAGAATCGCAGCTCAGTTTTTGGCGTTTCTTGCGCTCTCGTGACCGTAGTGACGAGACCTATCTTTGAGCACGTGTTTTATAAATCTTTTCCTTTGATTGGTGTATTGTTTCTTATGCATGTATGATTGTCTGACTTATGTGTTGTTTGTGTTCTCACGTATAGAACGAGTATCGTGCGTACGGGTACGAGCTTTCCAAGACCTACAGTTGAAGATTATTTGAGCAGCTATATAATTAGGAATAAAGGCAAGTATTCTTTGACCTATGTCCTATTTACTTTAATCACATGATCTAGAGCCTAAATTTGCATACTCCTATTAAGGATGACTATCTTGATATTTCTTTATATGTCTATAAACCTGGGAGGGCTGTGATGTTGTAAATTAATTACTACCGCTCAACTCACTTTATTTATGTTGTTTTTTTGTTGGTTTTGCTCAAGTGCTTCACTCTAAGGATCGGTTCGCCGAGTGACCACACAGAAAAACAGTACAACCACAGGACTCACATGGTCACTGGGCTTGACTGAGTAATTAGATGAATTAGAGTTTTGGCTTACTTTCCTAAAACATAGCGTATGAGGAGTCTGGGGGATATGGGACTTTGCCCTTTACCAATGTGGTGCAATTTGATTTATTTGTCACCCTTTGGAATGGAACTCTCATATCTTTAGTTGACTGAAGTAACCTGTAACGAGTGGACCATAACTTTAGTAATTCTTTGTAAAGGTTTCGTAATGAAACCCTGCCGATTCACCAAAGGATAGTGAATATATGGGGTTCGACCACCTCTTGGCATGTGGGAATCATGACTTGTGGATAAAGATGTACATCCTCTCGAGAGTGTTTAAAACTGTTATAACAGCCGTGCTCACGGTTATGAGCGGCCTGGACCCTCGAGAGTGTTTAAAACTGTTATAACAGCCGTTCTCATGCGATGATGGTAAATATGGTATTATAATGGAATGATGGTGGTTTATTTTCAGATACTTTACTGTATTTATGTTATTCCAGTTATGGGATGGGTTATGCTAATTCATTGTTAGTAAATAAAAGTTGACCAACTAAAAGCAACCGCTATTGCCTGTCCACTATAAAGCCAGTTCACTTTCTCCTAAACGGAATACTTGCTGAGTACGACATGTACTTACCCTTGCTACCCCAAACAATATAGCTCTGCTCTATCCAAGTTGATGATGTTTTGAAGACGAAGTGGATCCAGAAGTCTACCAGGTATTTAGGCGTACGTGCCCCCAGTCAACCTTCCTGTGAAGATGGAGTTCCGCTACGAGATAGAAGTTCCGCTATACTTTGATATATTGACCTTTGTGTCAAACGTAAGTTTTATACGCTTATATAATGCACTGTCTATTGATATTCACTAATGAAGTCGGCTGTATGTGTGGAAAATAGATCCTGGACACACATATGGTGTCATCTGATTTTATTTATAAAACCGAGTGTGACAACAAGCCTGAATATCAGGATCCAAGTCAAGTTGAACTAACAGTCTGATCCCTAAAAAATGAATGGACCCAAAAATTACTGAAATGAAGATGTAGTCATATGAAGTTTATATTGATGGGACTGTACAAATTATTTGACAGTTGCTTTGACAACATATATACTTCTTCCAAATGCTTAAGGCTCTTCTTGACCTGCGAGGGGTAAGACAACCCCGGTCATTTCGTTTATTAACCCTTGTTTTTTTATTTTAAAGAATCATGCCATAAGACATTCTAATTGTGTGGATTTTCCCATCAGATATTGATTTTCTTCGTCTTTTCGCCAAGCATGATTTTGTCACAATACACTACAAAAATGTGGAAGTTTGCAAAAGGAAAAAATATGGTATATTTCAAAAAATATTACAAATTAATTGCCTTATGCTAGATAACACTAATTTTTTCGATCCACAAATATACACAACTTTGCCATGGCTAGCAATAACAATAATTTTTTTAATGTATTTGAGGAAGATTCACATAGTTTTTGTCATGTAGAATGTTCTAAAAAAAGTACAACTTGAACCTACAATCCTACGTAGTCACATATGATTCTTAGGCAATTGATATCTCATTCTGATTGATCTAGTGATCAATGCTAAATCAGATCTATGAACTAGGAGGGCAATCTAGAATTTATTCCACAAATATTTTCATACAATATACATTGACGTATCCATAACCATATTTCTTAATTTATTATTGAATTATTTTTGCATCGATATCACAGATTGTTATCTATCTAATTAATCACAACCGGGATTGACAGATTCACTATGGGGCCTATAAATACATACCCTTGTTCTTTCCATTCTCTCATCGGAAGAATCCTCATTCCTAGTTCGTAAAACCAAAAATTGTGTTGTACTGAGACCCATGGATTCCAAGTACAATGAAGTGTGGAGCACCACAGGGGTCAAAATAGTGAAATCCATCATTGCCAAACACAACGCCAACAACAGCTATACCCATGACATAAACAAGAAGCACAATGACATTGTAGATGGGATCCAAACATGGTTCCCAAGGAAGGAGAGGGGTCAAGTAATCGACTTGTATGCTAGTCTCATGGCGGAGATGATACTGAGCAACAAACAACAGTTGACATCAAGCAACAACTATGTGAACGACAATGTTGGGATGTCATTGGCGGATCCAACCATGGTCAACATTGACATGTTCCATGATTACTCGATAGAGGAGCCAGTGCCCATGAGAAACGCAGAGAAGGCATCACGGAGGTGGCCCACTCCTCAAAAGGAAAGGCACCGCACTGTGATACCTTGGACAGAGGATGAGCACAGGTTGTTGATCTGCATTATATATATGTCCTTGAACTCTCTCTTCCACACACACACTCAAATTTCTCTTTTGTTTAATTGCAATCTTTTAGAAAATTCTGACATATGTTTTATGTGAATTATTTGCACTCAAGTATGGTTTGAGATATTTCTTATCATGAGGATCCAAGATCTGGATTATATTGTAACATATCATGAGAGAATCACAATACATCTAAATTCCTTTCTCATTAATTACTCCATCCTAAATCCTATCTTATTGCAGGCAGTTTCTCCAGGTCTTCTTCTGTATGGTCGTGGTAACTGGAAGAATATCTCTAAGTATTCTGTTCCCACTAAGACTCGTCTACAGGTCTCTAGCCACGCCCAAAAGTACTTCCTTTGGCTGGAAAATCCCTCCAAGAAGCAGCGCCACAGCATCAACGACGTT
The DNA here is from genome assembly GCA_022530915.1 of Paspalum notatum. Taxonomy (NCBI): domain Eukaryota; kingdom Viridiplantae; phylum Streptophyta; class Magnoliopsida; order Poales; family Poaceae; genus Paspalum; species Paspalum notatum. The sequence goes on from CM039685.1 coordinate 37,874,986, forward strand.
GGTCTCTATGACAAGGATCCCAAGGCATTGAACTATGTTTCTAGCTCAGAGGGGCTTGCCTTTGCCGCACCTACAAACCAAATTACTATGGCTCTAGCAACCAATTCGCTATCACAAATAGCCTAGCCCAGGTCTCATCACCATCCATGTGCCAAGCCAACCAAATAAGAAGTAGCAACAATCGCCAGATTGCATCTTTAGATGGTGGGCAACAAGAGCCATTTAGGGCTAGTAGTTCTTCAGCTCTTGCGATAGAGGGGATTGGGAGCAAGATGGCTTGTGCTAATAATGATCAGCATGGAGATTTTGACATTGATAAGTGGATAATGGATATGGAAATGGACTAGGTTTTACATATGGTCTAGTGTCATAAGATGCTTAGAAGTCTATTAGATTCACATAAACATATGTGTTAACTATTATAATACTATATAATTATACTTTGAGTTGATAATTTTGTTGCAATGAAGCTATGTGTGGTACTGTTATATGTATGTGTTCGTGTTGGTCCAGTGCTTCTCCTTGTATTATGCATTTAATGAAAAAAATATGAGTGTCTAATTATCTATTGCCATTACATACAATATATTTTATTTCTACGATGGTTCTTGGTATTTTTTGCTATAAAGTGTATATGATCACACATCACCATACTAGATTACCAATAAAAACATATCATAAGTACAGAAATTTTGATTTCACATGAAGATGTCAACATAATCCTATGTACAACTTGATCTCGGAATATGCATATATAGATGGACTCAACATGTTCTAAAACATGTGTATGTATAGCCATAGTATGGAGACTGATGGGTAGCCACATAGTAAAAAATTATGTTGGTGGGGTGTAGAACTGAGACGTGCGACTAGAGGGGGCGAATAGCAGCACTTGAAAACTCAAAGTCAAACTCCACAAAACGGAAACAACACCCACAACGAAACTAGACACCGTCCACTGAGAGGATACGTACCTAGCTCACATCACGTGCTTGGTACCGTCCACTGAACAGATACGTACCAAGCACCAAGCGGAAGCACATGCTCAAACGGCTAAGAAAAAGAGCGCAAAAGAAACCAACTCCGGAAAACTGCAGATTTCAGACAGACAGGGCTGCAAGGAAAAATCTCAAAACCCTAGAAATAAAGCTTCAAACCACCCAAAAAATTACCACACCTTCACAAGGCAATAGAGAACAACTCCAGAAAAATTCAGGCCAATTGGAGTAAGTTGTGACTACCGGACTATCCGGTGGTTAACCACCGAACTGTCCGGTGCTTACAGCTTGACACTCCAAAAGGATTCGAATCAAAACCCTACCAAACCAACTCCAAAAATTATGAAATTTTAACAAATAAAAAAAATCCTAGAGCCACCGGACTGTCCGGTGGTTAAAAAACTGACAGACCAATCCCAATAGAAAAATACCAAAACCAGATCAAAGCAACTCCAAAAAATCTAAAATTTTTGTGGGAGCTTTATGATTCACAAGAAAAGAGCTCCACAAAATTTCAGGTCATTTAGAGCAGGTTTGGTCACAGAACCAACCACCAGACTAAATAGACAGCCACCAGACGTTATAGACACACAGAAAAACAGCCACCCGAAACTTGAACTTTCGAAGCCAAAACTTGACCAAACCTTCACCAATCTTCACGAAATTTGGCACACACTAACCTAGCTCCATTTCGAAACTATTCCCAAAAGATCTATTGAAAAAGATCAAGGGATTAGCGGAAATTACAGATCTTGTGAAGAGGTGAATATTTGGGCAAGAAAGGGGAAAGCTCAAGAACAACTTGCTCATGGCAATCCTTCGGCATTGAGATGTTCTAAGACATAATCTCCATATCCTTGCGAGTCCAAAACACAAAAAAAACAAAGGATTCAACCTTGGCCAAAACAAACACCCAAAAAGCCAATGATTGAAGCCAAAAACCAAAGAGAACAAGGGGAGGAGAAGCACACAAAGTTGCTGCACGAAACCACTTCGATTATGAGCCTCAAAAGAGGTCTTAGGTCAGATTACAACGAAGGATTTCATCCTAAGCAACCACCCTTACCTTCCCTCTTGATTTGGAGGCTAAATCTCACCCTAACCCTCCTAAACTTGGAGCTCAAAGCTTGAGGACGAAAATTACCCTAAGAAAATGAAAACCTAGCTGCTAAGACATCCTCTAATGACCAGCTCTTAGGCTATTTATACACCGGTTCAGTTTTGACATTTTTACACATAGACCCCTAACATTAGAAACGCCCGGAGAGGTTAAAACAGAAAAGAACCCGAAATATCGGGGACGGACGACTACGATGAACACTTGATCTTCTTATCTTCCACGCAATCTTCGGATGTCCTCCACGTGGCCAGTAGTCCAATCCGCCTTTGCACCTCCGGTTTTGAAGTCAGAAACCGGGAAACTTTAGTAAGTCTCCGTCTGGGCCGGACTTGACCCATCTTTTCTATCTTGGCGAGTTATGGCCCAACTCACCAAACCTTGGGTAGCTTGGGTGGCGGTTTTGAGCCGAAGCCGCCAAAGCCACCCTCGCACGCCTTCGCGCCATGCACTCGCGTTGGAGCACCACGGTGGCACCCGGCGTCTCCAGTCCATCGGAGTTGCCTCGCAGTCCATCGGAGGCCTTACACCACCGTTGCCGATCCGCCCCTCCGTGTACCGAGCTTCCATGGCCGACCGACGCCGAGCATTGCCTCCGGTCCATTGGAGGGCTTTTGTCTCAGTCCATCGAGGTCTTCATCATCTACCTCCAGTCCATCGGAGGGTCTCCAGTCCATCGGAGGGCTTGAGCTCGTTGACAATCACTCATCACACCAGGAGAGCAATGAGGCCGGTCCATTGGCTCTCAATCTCCCCCTTGATGAGTGCATTGTCAACACCTTCAACCTGTAACCTGAAATAGAACAAAGACAAGAGAAAAATGTAAAAACGAAAAAGAAAGAAAGAAAAAAGAAAGTTGCTCAAAATGCCCAAGAACCAAATACAAGCAAAGAAACAGGGCACAATAAGACAACAAAAGAAAGCAAATCAACGGCTCCTCAAGACAAAGGCAAAAGGCTCAACGCACCGATGCAAAGTGCATGCTAAAGGCTCAAACTCCCCCTGAAATGCATCCTCACAAATGCAATATGAATGCAAAGCTCTTCCTCAACAAAATCTCTCCTGAGTTCTCCCCCTTGTCCATATTTTTATATTTCTTCCCCTTGGAGAAGTACACTAATCTCACCCCAAATTTCTCCCCATTGTTGACAATGGACACATCAAGGGTTCCTTGAACTCAACTCCCCCTGAACTAGATAACTCCCCCTCGAAATATGCTATGAAATGCAAGGAGTGCAACTGAAAGAGCTCAGAAGGGATGGAAAGCTATTAATCACAAGTTCTAGCATACAGAGCAAGTGAGGGCAAGGAAGCATACAACAAGCTCAAATGAATCTATCTTACACATATCAAGAGTAAGCTTGTTTTTTAGGGTTAATAAAAAGAATGCATCACCAATATGAATAGCACATAGTAAGATAGGCATGAACAACAAGATGCTAGCAATGCATACAAGATGTGCTACTCTCAACCAAAGCATATACAACTAGCCATAAGCATTTTAGAGACTTGCAAATTTCAGATTTAAACATTTATATTCATAAGCAAGTTCTTTTTGTACCAGGAGTTATTTACTTGTCTTTTGCCACTTCTTACCAACCAATGCCAAGTCTAGGCTCAAAGTACCATCAGAAGCTTAAGACAAGGTTTTGATCATATACAGCCTAATCCAAGTTCATGTCAAGATGCAATGACAGGCAGTCTCAAACTAGATCAGTGTGACAAGCAAACCCACCTAGATCTTTCTCATTATAGCACATAAGACACCACTTGTAAGCATTTGAATTCAGATTTCAATTTACGAAGGTGTCATAAAAGCTTAGGCATTAACTTAGCAAAGGCATACAACTAGCATATCCAGGTATGAAAAGATAGCATAGCATTCAACAAATCTACACATGCTAGGTAGCCAAATCAAGTGGTGATCATAGTTTTTGATTTGCAAAGAATAAAATGACATAGCTAACAATTAGTATTCAATAGACTCAAGAGAGCTTAGCCAACCATGACCAGGCAAGCACTGTACCATCTAGCATAAGCAAGTACTAACTCTGCATTCCAAAAGAGCTATAGTGCTAGTGAAGTGAAAATGCATATGATACAATGCAATGCATGATATGATACAAGATGCAAAAGAAACAAAGAGAAATAAAAGTAAGATAAAAGCAAATCTAAACTTCAGAAGCTATTCCTTATTAAAAGGAATAGCACACTATCCCTGTCTAAAAGGGATAGCACACTCCAAGCTCACCTCTCAGACGCATAAAAGCGTCAAACTCTAGGGGCTTGGTAAAGATATCGGCCAACTGGTTTGCTGATACTACATGGATCAAGTCTATATCTCCCTTCTCATAGCGATCTCTCAGAAAGTGAAACCTCACGTCTATGTGTTTAGTTCTAGAGTGCAAGACGGGGTTCTTAGCTACAGAAATAGCAGAAGTAGAGTCAACTAGGTGAGGGATCCTACCAAACCTAAGGCCGAAATCACTAAGGGTGGCTTTCATCCATAAGAGCTGGGAGCAGCAGCTAGCAGCAGCTATATACTCTGTTTCTGTGGTAGAAAGAGCTACACTAGCTTGCTTGCGGGAGGACCAAGAGACAAGAGAGGTTCCTAAGAGTTGGCATGTACCGGAGGTTGACTTGCGATCAATCCGGCAGCCAGCATGGTCAGCATTTGAGAACCCTCTAAGAGAAAGAGAAGAACCCGAGGAATACCAAAGACCAAGCTCATGAGTGAATTTCAGATACCTGAAAATGCGCTTCACCGCTTGACGGTGAGAAGTCCTAGGAGAAGCCTGGTAGCGCGCACAAAGGCAGACCGCGAACTCAACGTCCGGCCTAGTCGCCGTCAGGTACAGAAGTGAGCCGATCATCCCTCGAAATTCCTTCTGGTCCACCACCTCCCCATCTTCATCAGCATCAAGCGCCGTGTTTGTACTTATAGGAGTTGTCATGGGTTTAGAGTCACCCATGTTAAACTTCTTGAGTATGTCCCTTGTGTACTTGGATTGATGGACGAAGGAACCCTCAAGGCCTTGCTGGATCTGCAGCCCAAGGAAGAACTGGAGCTCACCCATAAGACTCATCTTAAATTCCCTGCTCATCTGTTCAACAAAACTAGACACCAAAACGTGAGATGAACCATCAAAGATTATGTCATCAACATATATCTGAACTATCAGGGTGTCACCGCCACGACTCAACAAAAATAAGGTCTTGTCTACTGAACCCATCACAAACCCAGACTTGAGCAGGAAACTCTTCAACCTGGCATACCAAGCTCTAAGGGCTTGCTTCAGACCATAAAGGGCTTTCCTCAACTTATACACCCGGTCTGGAAACTTGGCACTCTCAAAGCCAGGAGGTTGTCTCACATATACCTCCTCCTCTATAAACCCGTTCAGAAAAGCAGACTTGACATCCATTTGCTGCAGTTTGAAACCTTTAGAGGCCACAAATGCAAGCAAAATCCTAACGGCTTCCAAACGAGCTACAGGGGCAATGGTCTCCTCATAATCTATCCCCTCCTTTTGATAGAAACCCTGGGCTACCAACCTCGCTTTGTTCCTCACAACCATCCCATTCTCACCCTGTTTGTTTTTGAAAACCCACTTGGTACCTATAGGGCGACAGTTTGGTGGAGGTTCAACTAAATCCCAGACATGGTTTCTCTCAAAGTTCTCCAACTCCTCATGCATGGCGTTCACCCAGTTAGGATCAGATAATGCATGTGACACATCCCGGGTTCAAAAGTAGCAACATATGCAGAGTGGGAGAAAAAGGCTAAAGAAGTCACTGAAGAGCGTGTGACACGCTGGTGAATGTCTCCAATCATTCTGTGTGGAGGGTGATCCCGCTGGACCTACCGAGATGGAACAATCTCCGAGGTCACCTCCCCTGCATCCTCAGCGGGGCCAGCCTCTGCATGGGCTTGCTGTCAGGGGAGTGAGGAGGAAACCGTGGGCAATGGTCCTCCTTCATCATCTGAGCACGTAGCAGAGGGGGCACGAGCTGCAGCCGGTGCAGTGGCTCCTGCATCACCAACATTATCTGCACCTTCCTCATCTTCAAAGATGGGGGGTGCCTTCTTCATCATCACTTGAAAGCACAAAGTCAGGGGTTGTGCAGAGCATAGTTTCATCAAAAGAAACCTCACAAGTCTCAACAACTTGGTTGGCCTCCAAAATCCACACACGAAAAGCCCTAGAACTAGAAGCATACCCCAGAAAAATCCCATCCAGACAACGAGACTCAAACTTGTCCAGATGCCCCGCCTTCTTAAGCACAAAACACCTGTAGCCAAACGCTCGTAAATGCTTGACGCTGGGCTTCCTACCAAACCGAAGTTCATACGAGGTCTTCCCAAGGAAAGCTCGCAAGAAGATCCAGTTCGCAATGTAACAAGCCATATTCACTGCCTCAGCCCAAAAGTGCCTCGGAGTCCTATGCTCATCGAGCATCGTCCGTGCCATCTCAACAAGTGTGCGGTTCTTGCGTTCCACAACACCGTTCTGCGGTGGGGTATATGGAGAAGAAAACTGGTGCTCAAGACCTAGGTCACGACAGAAGTTTTCGAAACGAGAATTTCTGAATTGTCCGCCATTGTCACTGCGGATAGCCCTCATGGCTTTATGACTCTCGTTTCTCAACCTCAGTACCAGATCCCGAACAAAACCAAACGGCTCATCCTTAAACTCCATGAAAAATACCCATGAGGACCGCGAAAAGTCATCCACAACGACAAGCACGTACCACTTCCCACTGACCGACGCTACCCGAGCGGGACCTACTGTATCCATATGGAGTAACTCACCCGGATAGGAGGTCATAACCTGAGACACAGGAGTGTGAGAAGCGGTAACCATCTTGCCATGACGACAGGGTGGCATACTAAGTCCTTCTCAGCTCTCAACTTGGGCAATCCTCGGATTAGGCCCATTGAACTCAACCTGACTAGCAGATCAAAGCTCAAGTGACCAAGCCTTCTATGCCACTTCCAAATATCAGCAGAAGGACTAGCAACCAAAAAGCGAGCAGAGCCAGAAAGAAATATGAGGTCGACCCTAAAAACCTGACCAAAAGGCAGCAAAGAGCAAACAAGGGTCTCCTCAGCATCAAGAACACATCACGCACCCTTCTTAAAAAGAACCTCAAATCCGTCATCGAGAAGTTGCGAAACAGAGACCAAATTGAACCCCAGATTCCTGACAAAAGCAACTTCTCTCAGGGAAAGCTTAGCAAAGAGCGAAACAGAACCAACACCCAGCACTTTACCTTGACCATTGTCCCCGAATGTGATGTACTCCTTGGTGCTCACGGGGTTGATGCTAGAGAACCACTTGCGGTGCCCTGTCATGTGCCTAGAGCAATCGGAGTCCATGATCCACACGTCCTCCATGCCTCGATCCTGCAAAGTCAAGTAAAACGATGGTGAGCAAATGATCCGACACTGGGGTTAGTACCAAAACTATTGTACCAGTGCCGAGCCATCTGCTCAAAATTAGGATAAGCACAATCAACAAAACCATCATGTCGATCAGGGTAACCACGACCTCCAAAGCGTGAACCCTCGAAAGCTCTCTCAAAGCCTCGGTCAGGAGGTCCATAGCCACGCTGAAAACGACCAGGAGCTCGACCAACAGAGCGTCTCTCACCACTAGGAGCACGGGTTTGAAAGCCGTCTCCTCTCTCACCACCAGCAAAACGGTCTCTCATCTCACCGCGGTGAGGAGGATCTTGCCTACCACCCTAGTAGAACTGATCCTGATTCCCCAAGCTCTCTCCTGCCTTTCAACCCGCTTCCTCCTGAAGCAAAACTCCTCTAGGTGGCCATTCCATTGGCAAAACTCACAGTGGTAGATAGGCCTCTTAGGAACTGGGTTAGGCTGGGACTTGGGCTTAGGTGGTGTGGCCTTGGGTGCCTTAGGCTGCTGGACTGGTTTTTTGCCCTTGGGCTTAAGCTCTTCCTCAACAATCTTGTCCAGCTTAGCATTGGAAGGCTTGGGTGTCCAGTACTGCTTCTTTGGGGCAGCCTTGGGTGGCTCATGGTAAACCCCATCAATAGTCTCACCTAGCTGGGTAGGTGCAGTCTTGATCTTAACTGGGACACTCTTCTCTTCCGAAGTGCTGCACTCTCCAAACCCAACACCACTTGTCTCACCCTCGGCTCTCTTGGTACTCTCTATGATCATCTCTAGTTGGGGTTGCCTAGCATATACCCAACTGAGCACCTATCTCAACCTGTTGTTGTCATTTTGCAAAGACAACATCTCTTCCCTCAGATCCTCCAGAACCACAGTCTGGGTAGCACATGTGTCACAGTCTAGGGAGGGAACCACAGCAGCTTTCTCCAACTTCCTAATGGTGGCATCCCTATCCACCAGCTGAATGCTAAGGGTTAGGCAGTTCTCACAAGTGTCAGTAGGTGCTAAAAGCACCTCAAGGTCAGTTCTCAACTGCTCTAACTCACCTCTCAAGGTTGGACAGACCATACATGCACCCAAAAGCGCAGGTCTAGCCCTAAGCTCCTCAAGCTCCATGAGCTGCCCCCACAAACTTATCCTTTAGCACAGCTAGCTATCTAGCTAAACAGGGGCAAGACTCACACTCAAGCTCTCCACTCAAAACAGGCTTATCCAGTTTGGACTGGAGTTTGCCTAGCTCAACCTTCAGCTCATCTATCTCCTCTACCCGCTTGGCATACCTATCTCTCTAGTCACCAAGTTCCGTCATGAAAGACTCGTAGGTAGGGCACTCAATCTCACTGGGTTGGGGTCTCACACTCCTCAACTTCTCCTTCTCCTCTAAAGCCTTAGCAAGTTGGGCTATCAACTTCTGCAGTTTCTTGGCTGCCTTCTCCAGCATCTTATCCTGGGCTTTCAACTCACGGCTGTTCTGCTCTAGCATCTCAAGGATTTCGGCTTGCTCAGGAGTTACCTCATCATCTGAAGAAGAGTTGCTGCCGTCATCCTTGTTCTCCTTGTCCTCAAGCGCCATGGAGCAGACCGAGCTCCTCTTGTCCTTGTTCTTTCGCCTGGATTTGGTGGAGACGAAGCACAAGCCAGCTGGACCTCCTTGATCGTTCCTTTTGTCCTTCCTGTACGTGATCTCCTCATCGCTTGAGCTCGACGAGGATGAAGAGGAAGAAGATTCTGAGAGCCAATGGATCGGCCTCATTGCTCTCCTAGTGTGATGAGTGATTGTCAACGGCACAAGTCCTCCAACGGACTGGAGGCCCTCTAATGGACTGGAGGTAGAGGAGATGAAGACCTCGATGGACTGAGGCAAAAGCCCTCCAATGGACCGGAGGCAAGTCTCGGTGTCAGTCGGCCATGGGAGCTCGGTACACGGAGGGGCGGTTCGGCGACGGTGGTGTAAGCCCTCCGGGACCGCGAGGCAACTCCGATGGACTGGAGAAGCCGGGTGCCACCTTGGTGCTCCAACCCGAGTGCATGGCGCGAAGGCGTGCGAGGGAGGCTTTGGCGGCTTTGGCTCAAAACCACCACCCAAGTTCAAATGACTTGGTGGGTTGGGCTCCGACTCGCCAAGATAGAAGATTGGGCCAAGACCAGGCCTAGGAAGCCCGTAGAATAAAGTTTCTCGGTTTCTGACTTCAAAACCGAGGGAAGCTTCCGGACTACTAGCTACGTGGCGCACATCCAAGCGAGGCGTGGAGAAGAAGAAGATCAAATCGTCATCGTAGTCGTCCGATTGTATCTTTTCGGTTTGGCCCCCTCCAGGTATTTTTAGACTAGGGATCTTAGTGTAATTGTGTCGTTTAGGGCCTAGGGTATAAATAGACTTGAGAGGCTCCCTTGGAGCTCATCTTGGCAGCCACAAACCGTAGGATTTCCTAACCCTAGCAGCCAAGGTCTAAAGAGAGAAAGAGAGGATTAGCTAGGGGATGAGTGCCTAGTTTAGTCTAATCTCATCATTAGTGGGAGGATGATGGGAGGTAGGCTCTAGGGAACTTGTGTACTCAGATTGTGTGATCAATTCAAGGTTCCTTGTTGAGAAATTTGATGTCCTAGAGCAGCAATTTCGTCCCTCCCTCTTTTTCCTCTTTTCTAGTTTCATTTTTGGTCCTATTTCTTGGATTTTGGCTCGTTTTGTGTTGCCCAAGGATGAGACCTTTATTTTGCCGGTATTTTGCCTTGCTTGGACGTGGTGCATCTCACTAGCCAAGTGCTAGAATCATCCAACCACGAGCAAGGGCCGTTCTTGACGTTTCTAGGTTTTTCGGGTTCAACTCACCTACCTCATGAGATCTGCAATTCCCGTGCAACCCTTGATCTTTTCAAGTAGATCTTTTGGGGTTTGCTAGGGAAGGTCCTTAGGATCATCCATGCAAATTTTTGTGAAGTTTCATTGAGATTTGACCGGGTTTTGGTTTGGTTTTTGGAGTGCCTATGTGCAGTTTTTCAGCTTCAGTTTCGGGCTGGCAGTGAACAAGGGACAGGACAGTCCTTCCTATTGTCCGATGTCCTATAACCTGACTGTCCGAAGTTGTTGATGCTGGGTGCTGCTGCTCGTGCCCTTCTCAGTTGTTTTGGCAGGTCATTTGTCCGAAGTCCATAGATAGGATTGTCCGGTCTTCAGTTTTGTGATTGCAGCTTTTCCTATCCTGTTGTTTTGTCCGGTCAGGCCCTGATTTTCAGACCTGACTGTCCGGTCTTTAGTGTGTTTTAGCGCTGTTTTGTTCTGCTTGCTGTTGGCTTTGTCCGGTCCTGTCTTTTGCGTCTGAGAGGACTGTCCGGTCAAGCATCCTTGTCTCAATGTTTCGGTTTTCAGCTTTCTTGTTCGCAGCTTTGTTCGTATTCGTTTTTCTTTTGTCCGGTTAGGGGTGTTTAGCTGCAGTTTTTGTTCGCCTTTTTAGTTGTTGCTCTTTTCGTTTTGTTCTTGTGTGTTTTGTTTCTCCAGCTACTAGTGTGTCCTAGAGTTGGCAGTATTTTCCTACTACGCAACTTTGCACACTAGGTTTGTTTCCTTTGGTGTAGCTTGTGCTTCCGCTTTCCACCCGATACGTATCTATTCAGTGGATGGTACCGGGTGAAGTTTGTGAGTAAGCTTTGGGGGGTTTGAGTTTAAGTTTTTCAAGTGCTCCTATTTCCCCCCTAGTCGCACGTCTCGGTCCTACAAGTGGTATCAGAGCCGGTTAGGTTTTCCATACCTTAACCGGTGAAGAAACCATAGCGACTATGACTTACTCCAGGAAAATTCCCGTCCTTGGCTCCGATGGCTATCCCTACTGGAAAGGTAGGATGGAGGCGTTCCATGTTAGCCAGAGTCAGGACATATGGGATGCTACTCAGAGTACGACTTTTGTGGTGCTTCCAGTCGCTGAGCGTACTACGTAGGATATCGTGGCTCAGCATGAGGCGAATGCCAAGGCTGTTAATTTTCTCTTCTCCGGGCTTGGTCCCATGGATTATGAGAGAGTGAGTCACCTTAAGACTGCGCGTGAGATATGGTCACTGCTTAGTGCACACCATGAGGGTACTGCAACGATTAAGGCGAGGCTTGTGGAGACTTACCGGCGCGAATATGAGAATTTCATCCAGAAGCCGGGAGAGTCAGGAGACGACTTGTTTGGTCGATTTCAGTCGATCATCAACAAGTTGCGTGTCAACTTTGCCCCCGCTGCCCTCCCATATACCGATCATCAGCAGGCTGTCAAGTTGCTGTATGCTTTGGATAGAAAAATATGGGAGATCAAGGTGAACTCAATCATTGAGTCGGCAGGGTATGATACGATTGGAGTAGAGGCACTCTATAGTAAGCTCAAGGCCACCGAGGTAGATTACAAGATGAGGGATTCCCTCGCTTGTACAAGTTCTAAGAGTCTGGCCTTGGCTACCCCCTTTAGTGAGTCTGTCACTAACCCCATGTTACACAACTTTTCATTTTCTGCTTTGATGTCTGTTACAGAGGAGCAGCTAGCGATGCTTGGGGATGATGAGTTGTGTCTGGTGTCTAGTCGATTTCAGCGCGCCTATGACAACCTGATGAGTGAGAAGAGGGGAGAGCGGCCCAAGTGCTTCGAGTGCGGAGAGGTCGGCCACTTCATCGCCGAGTACCCCAACAAGAACGACTACTACAAGAAGGGCAAAACCTACTCCCGCGACTCTGACAAGTACCACTCCGGCAAGCCAAGCTTTGACAAGCACCGCTCCAGCAAGCACGGCTCCGGCAAGTGCTCCTTCGGCAAGAAGAACTTCCGGAAGGCTTTCAAGAGCTACCAGAAGGACAACCAAAAGCGGGACAAGGCCTTCTTCGCCGAGATCGGTTTCTACAGCAGTGGATCTTCTAACTCTTCATCCTCGTCGAGCTCAAGCGATGAGGAGATCACGTACAGGAAGGACAAGAGGAACGATCAAGGCGGTAGAGCTGGCTTGTGCTTCGTCTCCACCAAGTCCAAGCGCAAGAACAAGGACAAGAGGAGCTCGGTTTGCTCCATGGCGCTTGAGGACAAGGAGAACAAGGATGACGGCAGCAACTCTTCTTCCGATGATGAGGTAACTCCTGAGCAAGCCGAAATCCTTGAGATGCTAGAACAGAACAGCCGGGAACTTAAGGCCCAGGATAAGATGCTGGAGAAGGCAGCTAAGAAGCTGCAGAAGTTGAAAGCCCAACTTGCTCAGACTTTAGAGGAGAATGAGAGGTTGAGGAGTGTGAGACCCCAACCCAGTGAGATTGAGTGCCCTACCTGCGAGTCTTTCATGACGGAGCTTGGTGACCAGAGAGATAGGTATGCTAAGCGGGTAGAGGAGATAGATGAGCTGAAGGCTGAGCTAGGCAAACTCCAGTCCAAACTGGATGAGCCTATTTTGAGTGGAGAACTTGAGTGTGAATCTTGCCCCTATCTAGCTAGAGAGCTAGCTGTTCTGAAGGAAAAGTTTGAGGGGCAGCTCATGGAGCTTGAGGAGCTTAGGGCTAGACCTACGCTTTTGGGTGCGTATATGGTCTGTCCTACTTTGAGAGGTGAGTAAGAGCAGTTGAGAGCTGACTTTGAGGTGCTTTCAGCACCTACTGATACTTGTGAGAACTGCCTAACCCTTAGGATGCAACTGGTGGATAGGGATGCCACCATTAGGAAGTTGGAGAAAGCTGTTGTGGTTCCCTCCCTAGACTGTGATACCTGTGCTGCCCAGACTGTGATTCTGGAGGATCTGAGGGAGGAGATGTTGTCTTTGCAAAATGACAACAACAGGTTGAGAGGTGCTCAGTTGGGTATATGCGAGGCAACCTCAACTAGAGATGATCATAGAGAGCACCAAGAGAGCTGAGGGTGAGACAAGTGGTGTTGGGTTTGGAGAGTGCAGCATTTCGGATGAGAAGAGTGCCCCAATTAAGGTCAAGACTGCACCTACCCAGCCAGGAGAGACTGTTGATGGGGTTTACCATGAGCCATCCAAGGCTGCCCCAAAGAAGCAGTACTGGACACCCAAGCCTTCCAAGGCTAAGCTGGACAAGATTGTTGAGGAAGAGCTTAAGCCCAAGGGCAAGAATCCAGTCCAGCAGCGTAAGGCACCCAAGGCCACACCACCTAAGCCCAAGTCCCAGCCTAACCCAGTTCCTAGGAGGCCTGTCTACCACTGTGAGTTTTGCCAGCGGAATGGCCACCTAGAGGAGTTATGCTTCAGGAGAAAGCGGGTTGAGAGGCAGGAGAGAGCTTGGGGGAACCATGATCAGTTCTACCAGGGTGATAGGCAAGATCCTCCCCACCACGGTGAGATGAGAGACCGCTTTGCCGGTGGTGAGAGAGAAGGCGGCTTTCAGGCTCGTGCTCCTGGTGGTGAGAGACGCTTTACCGGCCGAGCTCCTAGTCGTTTTCAGCGCGGCCATGGACCTCGTGACCGAGGCTTTGAGAGAGCTTTCGAGGGTTCACGCTTTGGAGGTCGTGGTTACCCTGATCGTCGTGATGATTTCTTTGATTGTGCTTATCCCACTTTTAAGCAGATGGCTCGGCACTGGTACAACAGTTTTGGGACTAACCCCAGTGCCGGACCATTTGCTCACCGTCGCTTTACTTGATTTTGCAGGATCGAGCCATGGAGGACGTGTGGATCATGGACTCCGGTTGCTCTAGGCACATGACAGGGCACCGCAAGAGGTTCTCCAGCCTCAACCCCGTAAGCACCAAGGAGTACATCACATTCGGAGACAACGGTCTAGGTAAAGTGATGGGTGTTGGTTCTGTTTCGCTCTCTGCTAAGCTTTCCCTGAGAGAAGTTGCTTTTGTCCGGAATTTGGGGTTCAATTTGGTTTCTGTTTCGCAACTTCTCAATGAAGGATTTGAGGTTCGTTTTAAGAAGGGTGCGTGCTGCGTTCTTGATGCTGAGGAGACCCTTGTTTGCTCTTTGCTGCCTTTTGGTCAGGTTTTAGGGTCGACCACACATCTATTTTTGGCCCTGCTTGCTGTTTGGTTGCTAGTCCTTCTGCTGATATATGGAAGTGGCATAGGAGACTTGGTCACTTGAGCTTTGATCTGCTAGTCAAGTTAAGTTCAATGGGCCTAATCCGAGGATTGCCCAAATTGAGAGCTGAGAAGGACTTAGTATGCCACCCTTGTCGTCATGGCAAGATTGTTGCCGCTTCTCACATTCCTGTGTCTCAGGTTATGACCTCCTATCCGGGTGAGCTACTCCATATGGATACAGTAGGTCCCGCTCGGGTAGCGTCGGTCAGTGGGAAGTGGTACGTGCTTGTCGTTGTGGACGATTTTTTGCGGTTCTCGTGGGTATTTTTCATGGAGTTTAAGGATGAGGCGTTTGGTTTTGTTCGGGATCTGGTACTGAGGTTGAGAAACGAGAGTCATAAGGCCATGAGGGCTATCCGCAATGACAATGGCGGAGAATTCAGAAACTCTCGGTTCGAAAACTTCTATCGTGACCTAAGTCTTGAACACCAGTTTTCTTCTCCATATACCCCTCCGCAGAACGGTGTTGTGGAACGCAAGAACCACACACTTGTGGAGATGGCACGGATGATGCTTAATGAGCATAGGACTCCAAGGCGCTTTTGGGCTGAGGCAGTGAATACGGCCTGTTACATTGCGAACCAGATTTTCTTGCGAGCTTTCCTTGGCAAGACCTCGTATGAACTTCGGTTTGGTAGGCAGCCCAGCGTCAAGCATTTGCGAGTGTTTGGCTACAGGTGCTTTGTGCTGAAGAAGGCGGGGCATTTGGACAAGTTTGAGTCTCGTTGTTTGGATGGGATTTTTCTAGGGTATGCTTCTAGTTCTAGGGCTTTTCGTGTATGGATTTTAGAGGCCAAGCAAATTGTTGAGACTTGTGAGATTTCTTTTGATGAAACTATGCCCTGCACAACCCCTGCTTTTGAGCTTTCAGGTGATGATGAAGAAGGCACCCCCATCTTTGAGGATGAGGAAGGTGCAGTTAATGATGGTGATGCAGGAGCCCCTGCACCGGCTGCAGCTCCTGCCCCCTCTGCTACGAGCTCAGATGATGAAGGAGAACCCTTGCCCACGGCTTCCTCCTCACTCCCCCAACAGCAAGTTCATGCAGAGGCTGGACCCACTGAGGACGCAGGGGAGGTGACCTCCGAGATTGTTCCATCTCGGCAGGTCCAGCGGGATCACCCTCCACATAGGATGATTGGAGACATTCACCAGCGTGTCACACGTTCTTCGGTTAACTCTCTAGCCTTTTTTTCCCACTCTGCATATGTTGCTTCTTTTGAGCCCCGGGATGTGTCACATGCATTATCTGATCCTAACTGGGTGAACGCCATGCATGAGGAGTTGGAGAACTTTGAGAGAAACCATGTCTGGAATTTAGTTGAACCTCCACCAAACTGTCACCCTATAAGTACCAAGTGGGTTTTCAAGAACAAACAGGGTGAGGATGGGATGGTTGTGAGGAACAAAGCGAGATTGGTAGCCCAGGGTTTCTGTCAGAAGGAGGGGATAGATTATGAGGAGACCTTTGCCCCTGTAGCTCGTTTGGAAGCCATTAGGATTTTGCTTGCCTTTGCGGCCTCTAAAGGCTTCAAACTGCAGCAAATGGATGTCAAGTCTGCTTTCCTGAACGGATTCATAGAGGAGGAGGTATATGTGAGACAACCTCCTGGCTTTGAGAGTGCTAGATTTCCAGACCGGGTGTATAAGTTGAGGAAAGCCATTTATGGTCTGAAGCAAGCTCCTAGAGCTTGGTATGCTAGGTTGAAGAGTTTTCTGCTTAAATCTGGGTTTGTGATGGGTTCAGTAGACAAGACCTTGTTTTTGTTGAGTAGTGGCGGTGACACCCTGATAGTTCAGATATATGTTGATGACATAATCTTTGGTGGTTCATCTCACGTTTTGGTGTCTAGTTTTGCTGAACAGATGAGCCGGGAATTTGAGATGAGTCTCATGGGTGAGCTCCAGTTCTTCCTCGGGCTGCAGATCAAGCAAGGCCCCGAAGGAACCTTCATCCATCAAGCCAAGTATACGAGAGACATACTCAAGAAGTTTGAGATGGGTGACTCCAAGCCCATGACAACTCCCATGAGTACAAACACGGCGCTTGATGCTGATGAAGATGGGGAGACGGTGGACCAGAAGAAATTTCGAGGGATGATCGGCTCACTTCTGTACCTGACGGCGACCAGGCCGGACATTCAGTTCGCGGTCTGTCTCTGTGCGCGCTACCAGGCTTCTCCTAGGACTTCTCACCGTCAAGCGGTGAAGCGCATTTTCAGGTATCTGAAATTCACTTCTGAGCTTGGTCTTTGGTATTCCTCGGGTTCTTCTCTTTCTCTTAAAGGGTTCTCAGATGCTGACCATGCTGGCTGCCGGATTGATCGCAAGTCAACCTCCGGCACATGCCAACTCTTAGGAACCTCTCTTATCTCTTGGTCCTCTCGCAAGCACGCTAGCGTATCCTTGTCTACCACAAAAGCAGAGTATATAGCTGCTGCTAGCTGCTGCTCCCAGCTTTTATGGATGAAAGCCACCCTTAGTGATTTTGGCCTTAGGTTTGGAAAAATCCCTCTTCTAGTGGACTCTACTTCTGCTATTTCTGTACCTAAGAACCCCGTCTTGCACTCCAAAACCAAACACATAGACGTGAGGTTTCACTTTCTGAGAGATCACTATGAGAAGGGGGACATAGACTTAGTGTATGTAGCTTCTGAAAACCAATTGGCCGATATCTTTACCAAGCCCCTAGAGTTTGGCGCTTTTGTGCGCTTGAGAGGTGAGCTTGGAGTGTGCTATCCCTTTTAGTCAGGGATAATACGCTATTCCTTTTAGTAAGGAATAGCTTCCATAGTCTAGAATTTGCTTTTATCTTGCTTTTATTTCTCTTTGCTTCTTTTGCATATTGTATCATATCATGCATCGCATTGTATCATTTGCTTTTTCACTTCACTAGTACTAGAGCTCTTTTGGAATGATGAGTTAGTACTTGCTTGTGCTAGATTGTACAGATGCATGCTTGATCATGGTTGGCTAAGCTCTCTTGAGTCTGTTGAATACTAACTGTGAGCTAAGTCATTTTATTCTTTGCAAATCAAAAACCATGATCACCACTTGATTTGGCTACCTAGCATGTGTAGGAATGTTGAATGCTATGCTATCTTTTCATACCTGGATATGGTAGTTGTATACCTTTGCTATGATTATGCCAAAGCTTTTATGACATCTTGCTTAAATTGAAATCTGAATCAAAATGCTTACAAGTGGTGTCTTATGTGCTGAATTGAGAAAGATCCAGGTGGGTTTGCTTGTCTCACTGATCTAGTTCGAGACAACTTGCCTTTGCAATTTGGCATGAACTTGGACTAGACTGTGTATGACCAAAATCTTGTCTTGAGCTTCTGATGGTTATATAACCTAGGCTTGGCATTCGTTGGTAAGAAGTGGCAAAAGACAAGTAAATAACTCCTGGCACAAAAAAAACTTGCTTATAAATACAAATGTCTAAATCTGAAATTTGCAAATCTCTAAAATGCTTATGGCTAGTTGTATATGCTTTGGTTGAGAGTTGCACACCTTGTATGCACTACTAGCATCTTGTTGTTCATGCCTATCTCGCTAGGTGCTATTCATGTTGGTGATGCCTTTTTTTCATTAACCCTGAAAAACAAGCTTACTCTTGATATGTGTGAATAGATTCATTTGAGCTTGTTGTATGCTTCCTTGCCCTCACTTGCTCCGTATACTAGAACTCGTGATTACTAGCTTTACATCTCTTCTGAGCTCTTTCAGTTACACTCCTTGCATTTCATGGCATATTTTGATGGGGAGTTGTCTAGTTCAGGGGAGTTGAGTTCAAAGAACCCTTGATGTGTCCATTATCAACAAGGGAGAGAAGTTTGGGGAGAAATTAGTGTACTTCCAAGAGGAGAAGTCTTAAAATATGGACAAAGGGGGAGAACTCAGGAGAGTTTCAGTTGAGGGGGAGCTTTGCACTTATTTTGCATTTGTGAGGATGCATTTCAGGGGGAGTTGAGTTTTTAGCATGCTCTTTGCATCGGTGCGTTGAGTCTTTTGTCTCTGTCTTGAGGAGCCGATGTTTTGCTTTTCGTTTTGCTTCAAGCTGCCTTGTGTTTTGCCTTTGTTTGGTTTTTGGCAGCTTGAGCGTTTCTTTTCTTTTTCCTTTCTTTTTCAGTTTTACGCTTTTCTTTTGTCTTTGTTCTATTTCAGGTTACAGGTTCGAAATGTGTTGACAATGCACTCATCAAGGGGGAGATTGAGAGCCAATGGATCGGCCTCATTGCTCTCCTGGTGTGATAAGTGATTGTCAACGGTACAAGTCCTCCGATGGACTGGAGGCCCTCTGATGGACTGGAGGTAGAGGAGATGAAGACCTCGATGGACTAAGGCAAAACCCTCCAATGGACCGGAGGCAAGCCTCGGCGTCGGTCGGCCATGGGAGCTCGGTACACGGAGGGGCGGTTCGGCGACGGTGGTGTAAGCCCTCCGGGACCGCGAGGCAACTCCGATGGACTGGAGAAGCCGGGTGCCACCGTGGTGCTCCAACCCGAGTGCATGGCGCGAAGGCATGCGAGGGAGGCTTTGGCGGCTTCGGCTCAAAACCGCCACCCAAGTTCAAATGACTTGGTGGGTTGGGCTCCGACTAGCCAAGATAGAAGATTGGGCCAAGACCTGGCCTAGGAAGCCCGCAGAATAAAGTTTCCCGGTTTCTGACTTCAAAACCGGGGGAAGCTTCCGGACTACTGGCTACATGGCGCACATCCAAGCGAGGCGTGGAGAAGAAGAAGATCAAATCGTCATCGTAGTCGTCCAATTGTATCTTTTCGGTTTGGCCCCCTCCGGGTATTTTTAGACTAGGGGTCTTAGTGTAATTGTGTCGTTTAGGGCCTAGGGTATAAATAGACTTGAGAGGCTCCCTTGGAGCTCATCTTGGCAGCCACAAACCCTAGGATTTCCTAACCCTAGCAGCCAAGGTCTAAAGAGAGAAAGAGAGAGGATTAGCTAGGGGATGAGTGCCTAGTTTAGTCTAATCTCATCATTAATGGGAGGATGATGGGAGGTAGGCTCTAGGGAACTTGTGTACTCAGATTGTGTGATCAATTCAAGGTTCCTTGTTGAGAAATTTGATGTCCTAGAGCAGCAATTTCGTCCCTCTCTTTTTTTCCCCTTTTCTAGTTTCGTTTTTGGTCCCATTTCTTGGATTTTGGCTCGTTTTGTGTTGCCCAAGGATGAGACCTTTCTTTTGCCGGTATTTTGCCTTGCTAGGACGTGGTGCATCTCACTAGCCAAGTGCTAGAATCATCCAACCACGAGCAAGGGCCGTTCTTGACGTTTCTAGGTTTTTCGGGTTCAACTCACCTACCTCACGAGATCTGCAATTCCCGTGCAACCCTTGATCTTTCTAGTAGATCTTTTGGGGTTTGCTAGGGAAGGTCCTTAGGATCATTCATGCAAATTTTTGTGAAGTTTCGTTGAGATTTGACCCGGTTTTGGTTTGGTTTTTGGAGTGCCTATGTGCAGTTTTTCAGCTTCAGTTTCGGGCTGGCAGTGAACAAGGGACAGGACAGTCCTTCCTATTGTCCGATGTTCTATAACCTGACTGTCCAAAGTTGCTGATGCTGGGTGCTGCTGCTCGTGCCCTTCTCAGTTGTTTTGGCAGGTCATTTGTCCGAAGTCCATAGATAGGATTGTCCGGTCTTTAGTTTTGTGCTTACAGTTTTTCCTATCTTGTTGTTTTGTCCGGTCAGGCCCTGATTTTCAGACCTGACTGTCCAGTCTTTAGTGTGTTTTAGCGCTGTTTTGTTCTGCTTGCTGTTGGCTTTGTCCGGTCCTGTCTTTTGCGTCTGAGAGGGCTGTCCGGTCAAGCATCCTTGTCTCAATGTTTCGGTTTTCAGCTTTCTTGTTCGCAGCTTTGTTCGTATTTGTTTTTCTTTTGTCCGGTTAGGGGTGTTTAGCTGTAGTTTTTGCTCGCCTTTTTAGTTGTTGCTCTTTTCGTTTTGTTCTTGTGTGTTTTGTTTCTCCGGGTACTAGTGTGTCCTAGAGTTGGTAGTATTTTCCTACTACGCAACTTTGCACACTAGGTTTGTTTCCTTTGGTGTAGCTTGTGCTTCCGCTTTCCGCTCGATACATATCTATTCAGTGGACAGTATCGGGTGAAGTTTGTGAGTAAGCTTTGGGGGGTTTGAGTTTAAGTTTTTCAAGTGCTACTATTCACCCCCCTCTAGTCGCACGTCTCGGTCCTACAGATTCACTACTGCAGAACCCGATCTCAGCGAAGAATGACTTGTCCCGCTTCCGGTTGTTCTTCTGGTAGCTCTTGAAAACCTTCCGGAAGTTCTTCTTGCCGAAGGGACGCTTGCCGAAGCCGTACTTGCTGGAGCGATGCTTGTCAAAGCTGGGCTTGCCGGAGTGGTACTTGTCGGAGTCGCGGGATTAGCTCTTGCCCTTCTTGTAGTAGTCGTTCTTGTTGGGGCACTCGGCGATGAAGTGGCCAACCTCTCCGCACTCGAAGCATTTGGGCCGCTCGCCCCTCTTCTTGCTCATCCGGTTGTCATAGGCGGGCTGAAAGCGACTAGACACCAGACATAGCTCCTCATCCCCAAGCGACACCAACTGCTCCTCTGTCACAGACATCAAAGCAGAAAACGAGAAGTTATGTAACAGGGGGTTAGTGATAGACTCACTAGAGAGGGTAGCCAAGGCCAGACTCTTAGAACCTGTACAAGCGAGGGGATCCCTCATCTTGTAATCTACCTCGGTCGCCTTGAGCTTACTATAGAGCGCCTCTGCTCCAATCGTATCATACCCTGCCGACTCAATGATTGAGTTCACCTTGATCTCCCATATTTTTTCTGTCCAAAGCATACAGCAACTTGATAGCCTGCTGATGATCGGTATATGGGAGGACAGCGGGGGCAGAGTTGACACGCAATTTGTTGATGATCGACTGAAAGCGACCAAACAAGTCATCTACTGACTCTCTCGGCTTCTACACAAATTTCTCATATTCGCGCCGGTAAGTCTCCACAAGCCTAGCCTTAATCGTTGCAGTACCCTCATGGTGTGCACTGAGCAGTGACCATATCTCACGCGCAGTCTTAAGGTGACTCACTCTCTCATAATCCATGGGACCAAGCCCGGAGAAGAGAAAGTTAACAGCCTTGGCATTCGCCTCATGCTGAGCCACGATATCCTGCGTAGTACGCTCAGCGACTGAAAGCACCACAAAAGTTGTACTCTGAGTAGCATCCCATATGTCCTGACTCTAGCTAACAAGGAATGCCTCCATCCTACCTTTCCAGTAGGGATAGCCATCGGAGCCAAGGACGGGAATTTTCCCGTAGTAAGTCATCGTCGCTACGGTTTCGTCACCGGTTAAGGTATAGAAAACCTAACCGGCTCTGATACCACTTGTAGGACCGAGACGTGCGACTAGAGGGGGGTGAATAGGAGCACTTGAAAACTCAAACTCAAACCCCCACAGCAGTACAAAACGGAAACAACACCCACAACGAACCTAAACACCGTCCACTGAGAGGATACATATCTAGCTCACAACACGTGCTTGGTACCGTCCACTGAACAGATACGTACCAAGCACCAAGCGGAAGCACACGCTCAAACGGCTAAGAAAAAGAGCGCAAAAGTAACCAACTCCGGAAAACTGCAGATTTCAGACAGACAGGGCTGCAAAGAAAAATCTTAAAACTCTAGAAGCAAAGCTCCAAACTACCCCAAAAAATTACCACACCTTCACAAAGCAATAGGGAACAACTTTAGAAAATTTCAGGCCAATTGGAGCAAGTTGTGGCCACCGAACTGTCCGGTGGTTACAGCTTGACACTCTAAAAGGATTCGAATCAAACCAACTCCAAAAATTATGAAATTTATACTGGAGGTTAAGAAGGGGCCAAGGAACAACTCCACAAATTTTCAGCTCAATTGGATAAGGAAAAAAATCTTAGAGCCACCGAACTGTCGGGTGGTTAACCACCGGACTGTCCGGTGGTTAAAAAACAGACAGACCAACCCCAAAAGAAAAATACCAAAACCAGGTCAAAACAACTCCAAAAATCAAAAATTTTTATGGGAGCTTTATGATTCACAGAAAAAGAGCTCCACAAAAATTTCAGGTCATTTGGAGTAGGTTTGATCACAAAACCAACCACCGGACTAAATAGACAGCCACCGGACGTTATAGACAGACAGAAAAACAGCCACACGAAACTTGAACTTCCGAAGCCAAAACATGACCAAACCTTCACCAATCTTCACAAAATTTGGCACACACTAACCTAGCTTCATTCCAAAACTATTCCCTAAAGATCTATTGAAAAAGATCAAGGGATTAGCGGGAATTTCAGATCTCGTGAAGAGATGAATATTTGGGCAAGAAAGGGCAAAGCTCAAGAACAACTTGCTCGTGGCAATCCTTCGGGATTGAGATGTTCTAAGACATAATCTCCATGTCCTTGCAAGTTCAAAACACAAAGAAAGCAAATGATTCAACCTTGGCCAAAACAAACACCCAAAAAGCCAAGGATTGAAGCCAAAAACTAAAGAGAACAAGGGGAGGAGAAGCACACAAAGTTGCTGCATGAAACCACTTCGATTATGAGCCTCAAAAGAGGTCTTAGGTTAGATTACAACGAAGGATTTCGTCCCAAGCAACCACCCTCACCTTCCCTCTTGATTTGGAGGCTAAATCTCATCCTAACCCTTCTAAAATTGGAGCTCAAAGCTTGAGGATGAAAATTACCCTAAGAAAATCAAAATCTAGCTGCCAAGACATCCTCTAATGACCAGCTCTTAGGCTATTTATACACCAGTTCAGTTTTGGCATTTTTACACATAGACCCCTAACACTAGAAACGCCCGGAGGGGCTAAAACAGAAAAGAACCCGAAATATCGGGGACGGACAGCCACGATGAAGACTTGATCTTCTTAGCTTCCACGCAATCTTCGGTTGTCCTCCACGTGGCCAGTAGTCCAATCCGCCTTTGCACCTCCGGTTTTGAAGTCAGAAATCGGGAAACTTTAGGAAGTCTCCGTCTGGGCCGGACTTGGCCCATCTTTTCTATCTTGGCGAGTTGTGGCCCAATTCACCAAGCCTTGGGTAGCTTGGGTGGCGGTTTTGAGCCGAAGCCGCCAAAACCTCCCTCGCATGCCTTCGCGCCATGCACTCGGGTTGGAGCACCACGGTGGCACCCGACTTCTCCAGTCCATCGGAGTTGCCTCGCGGTCCATCGGAGGGCTTACACCACCGTTGCCGATCCGCCCCTCCATGTACCGAGCTTCCTTGGCCGACCGACGCCGAGCATTGCCTCCGGTCCATTGGAGGGCTTTTGCCTAAGTCCATCGAGGTCTTCATCATCTACCTCCAGTCCATCGGAGGGTCTCCAGTCCATTGGAGGGTTTGAGCTCGTTGACAATCACTCATCACACCAGGAGAGCAATGAGGCCGGTCCATTGGCTCTCATGGGGGACAATAGAGAAAGGCACTACGGTACCACAAATGTCATCAAAATGATGAACGAGGTCCTTCTAGTTGGAGCATTTGTACTTGAACCCATGCGGCCATGCAATGAGCTACTTCCCATACTTTCTGATGACATTAGTTTTCTGATATGGTAGGAAGAGTGCCTCCAAAGTTTAATGAAGTTTGGCCTCAACCTGACATGATTTTGATCTGGATTTTGGTCAAGTCTTGGACTTTTTTCTGCTATGTGAAAATTCCTTTGTACTAATCGGAGGTGGAAGGGAAGAGGCTACTACCCACTCGTCGCTTGGGAGGAAGGAGAGGGTACCGACGCGCCTTAGCGGAGTAGGAGACTAAGAGAGGAAGAGTGATTGAGCAAGCGAGTGAGGAGTGAAGGAAGACATCCCCATAAATCGAGCAAAGCCATTGCTCGAGAGAGAATTGAGAGTGACGAAGGTTAGGGTAGGGGCTATAGCCAATTCTAAGGTCGAATTGTAGTTTTACGAATTAATATATTTTTTATATAATTTCTGTTAATTTATTTAGTGCTTTATTTAGTATATAATTCTTATTCAACTAGTAGCAACACGTTTTAAATAAAAATTGTATTTGAAATAATTTAGAACACACGCAGATAAATATTGTATTGGAACACGAGCTATCTATGTGTTTTAATGTTTTAAAAAAAACCCACCGCAAAGCACATGCATACCAATGTGGTAAATATATTACTTACTTCATAGTGAAAAGGGTGCGATGAATATGTATCTTGTTCTAAAAGAACTAGCAAATATTCATGCTTTGTAAGGATACAATTTGAGGCTATCCGCACTCCCCTTACTTTGCATTTCTACTTTAAAAGGCTTGCCTAGCCCAACATTAGAAAATATTTTAATCATCATATTAGAAAATTTTGTGGAATTATATCACTATAATGTGTCCTCCAGAGCCCCTTATGTGTATTAATATAATATAAAAAAATTGTGGCAAATGTAAACGGGATCTGTACACATCGTCGTGGCTGTTGTTGCTGCTATTGCTGGAAAACAAACTACTGTGGTCTGATATTTTCTACAGTAACCCGCAGTCTATAAGTGATGTAGAAAATATTGTTATAATTAGAAATTCTGTAAAATAAATAGAAAAGAAAAAACAGAACCTTATCGCTTCTCTATCCACACGCTCTGCCTCTTGTGCTTGGCCGCCGCAAGGAACAGTGCGCGTGCGCCGCCACCCTTCTCTCTCAGGAGCCTTCACCTCCGTTGCCGAGCGATTCAAATTTCAAACAACACGACCCTCCCGGCCTCATGTACAGTTCTAGTCCTCCTCTGGCGTCGCGTCCCACAATTCCCGGTCCCAGTGTCCCGCCGTGCCCCAGTGGACGACGAGTGGGCTCCACTTGTTATTTCCATCCATACTTGACTCAGGGTGTGTTTAGATGGTTGAAAAAAACACTGTTCCGAACTGAAAAGCACTGTAGAACTACTGTAGTACTTTTCGTTTGTTTGTGGTAAATATTGTTCTACTATGGCCTAACTAGGCTCAAAAGATTCGTCTCGCAAAGTACATCTAAACTGTGCAATTATTTTTTTATTTCATCTACATTTAGTATTCCATGCATGTGCCGGCATTTTGATGTGACGGGAAATCTTCTTTTTGCATAGTAAATTTTAGAAAAAAATTGGGGTACTACAGGGCCTCACTCTGGTGAGGGGGGTAAAAGTACAAGGAAACCAAACCGCCGCCGCCCCCCAGGCTCGGTCCTCCCGCACACCCCTGCCCGGCGATGGAGGCCTCCGCTGCCGCCGAGTGGCATTTTCCCATCTACATCTCCTCCGACGAGGAAGACGGGCACGTCTACTCCGACGACATCTACGGCCCCGAGGAGGTCCAGATCCAGGAGGCCATCTTCCTCTCCCTCGATTCCTCTCGCGCCTCGACTGCCACAGCCTCCTCCCCTGCTTCCTCCTCTCGCCCCGCCGCCGGTGCCTCCTGCAGCTCTGAGGAAACTCCTCCCAGCCGCGAAGGGAAGCGCAAGGTTCCACTAGAAGGTACCTATCCTATTCACCCTCGAAACGAAAATTGGATTCTCGATACCGATGCGTTCGATTCGCTTGGTTATTGCCTGACTGTTCTGCCCCATCGCAATGCGGAAGGCGGCCCGATCGAACCCAAGGCGAAGCGTTCCAAGCGCAGACGGTTCAACTGCGCAATCTGCTTCGAGAGGGTTCAGGTCGCGGAGAAGTTTGTTGTGAGCCCCTGCGCCCACGCGTTCTGCAAGGGCTGCATCGGGAGGTACGTCGCTGGCAAGGTGGCCGAGAACGTGGCTGTGATCGGGTGCCCTGACCCCGCATGTGAGGCAGGGTTTGTTGAGATGGATCTGTGCCGGGACATCATCCCGCTGGAATTGTTTGACCGGTGGAACGTCGCGCTGTGCGAGGATCTGCTGGGGGACAATAAGTTCTACTGTCCTTTTAAGGATTGCTCGGCGCTGCTGCTGAATGATGGCTCGGCGAAGATCAAGGAATCGGAGTGTCCGCACTGTCACCGGCTGTTCTGCGCATGCTGCCGTGTGCCGTGGCATGATGGGATCAAGTGCAAGGAGTTTAGGAAGCTTGGGAATGACGAGAAGGGGGAGGAGGATTTGATGCTTAAGAAACTCGCCACCAACAAGAAATGGCAGAGGTGCCCCAAATGCAGGATGTATGTCTCGAGAAGGTCTGGGTGCTTGCTAATTAAATGCAGGTAATTTGTTTATCTAATCATTCCTCTTTGTAATTCGTATTATTCTCTATGCTAGGATGGCACTTAGTATATGAAACTACGACAAAAAGGCAGAGCAGGGGTACAACTTGGCAAAAAAAATGTTCGAATGTTTATGTACGCAAGAAAGGATAAAGAATCAGAAAGTCTAATTTCTGTTCATGATAATAAAGGAGTGAGAGGAGCAATCACTCTTATGGAGTTGAATACAATCTCCCCTTTCACTCTAGAGTCTAGACACGCCAAATATATCTTTTTGAATGAACTTTTCCTTTGTCATCTAATTATGTTGTTGAGAAGGATGGCCATAATTACACAGTTCCAAAAAAGTGTAGTGCATTTCAGGTCTTGTCATACAGTAGAATGAACCAAGCATGCCGCTATTCTTACTACAGTATTTTGAAGTACTTCATTATCTAAAAAAAAAATAGAAATTCTCCAGCATGCTTTTGAAATTTTGTTGCTACTGATTGCTTCAGCCTTTAATGGTACCAATGATAAAGCAACCAGCTGATTTGATTGCTGGCACTTTCCATAAACAGCATTTGTTGCCTTTACTTTCTAGTAGCTATTGTCAAAGGTAAATGCTGAAGGTGCGTTCATGAATTGTAAGTATATGGTTTATTTTAGCCATCACTAATGATTAAAAGTTAACACTTTCCTTTTCTTTATGTCCTGTAAATTTAAAAATTGTCATCTACTTATGTAAGCTGTAAGAGAAAATGATGGAAGCCAAATGATGTTATAATAGGACACACATCTTATTTTGTATCCATACCCTATGTTTTTCAGCCAACATAGCTAGGTTAGGTATATTCCACATTATAATGTACTGAAGGGAATATTCAACAAGTTCTCATTTTTTATGTTTGGAACAATAACCTCCCTGTCTACCTCCATGTGGATGTGAACAGGTTAAGTGATGCTAGGTTGTATTTCTCAATAAATCTAGTTTCTAGCTGCCAGTTGTTTGTCAAATACGGTGATGTTCTTGGTTGGAAAATGTTGTTTCCTAGCATGCATTTTGTTGCTCTATATGGTTTTATTTGACTTTTTTTGCTACTTCTGATTGGGAACTTGTGCCTTTTATTTTGTGCCCGTAAAAGTTGTTCCTACCAACTTTAAACATTAATTTTAGTGGTTCTATAAACACAACATATATTATGTTTGGATGTTGAAGTCTCCACCATATTGCTAATGCAACTTTTCATTTCTGTTTTTGAAGGTGTAAGCAGTACTTCTGTTACCACTGTGCTTCACCAATGAATAAGGATACTCACTACTGTGAGAATTGCAAGCACTAGAGAAAAATCTTGCCTAACAATGCATGCCCTCTACATAGTTTAGGTAAATGACTACATAGACTTCCATCCCATTTTGGTGGACATAAGTATCACATTCTGTACTTAATGGTATTGCTCACCTAAAATAGTTGATGTGTTGAAGTGATCCTTAAGGAGTTCTACATCTTCTATTTTGATTAATTCACATGGAATCTTTTATGGAATATTTGTGTTCGCATATTTCTAAGCTCTTTTTTCTATAGTTAGGTTCAATTCAGTGTATAATTGAAAAGCAAGAAAAAAATCAAGTTCCTATTTGAAAACTCCAGATCCAAAGAGTTTTGGAGTTCTTGGAATTGTGGGGCACGTTAAAGATTTAGTTAAGCAACTTGGATGTTGCTTAGATTAATAACATACTCTCATTATTTCAAATTATAAGCCGTTTTAACTGTCCCAAGTGAAAATTAGGACCCCTCTCCAATGAAGATTGTTAGTCTAGCATTAGCCAATTTCCCCATAAAGAGTGACAATCTAGCTATTTTTGCATTTTAGTTTTTAGATAGTTATTTTCTACATTCCGCCATGCAATGCATCACAAACATTGAAAATTGAGGAGCACACATGTCAATTAACCTTAGAACTAAACGCTAGATTGGCACTCTAATGCAAGCACTGCACACTCTCTTATTAGGAGCCCATAGAAAGGTGGTTTTCATATGTTGCCAACAAGAACTAACACGAGTTATTGTTTCTTACTTGGAAGCACTAGAAATTCTTTTTCATGATTAGTTGCTATGAAATTCTTGCTTTACAAAACAGCCTGAAAACTCTAGCGGGAACTCGGTTGCTAGCGCCAGTGTTCAATCATCAGATCCACTGTACGTACGTACTTCCTGAATCTCAGTGCTTTACTTGATAGTATTAAAGAGGAGCGAACTTGCGTATCAGCAAGCAGACTTGCTCGCACTTGACCGGCAAATAGTACTCCGTTTACATGTTCGTTCTCGCACTTGACCGGCAAATAGTACTCCGTTTACATGTTTGTTCTGTTTTTGGGATTTGGTGGAACCGTGCTTTAGGGCTTCCTGGAAGACTAGACACCATTTGGATCAATTGACTCTATACACGAAAATGGAGAAATTAATAACTATTCAATTAATTATGCATCGTTCATCTGCTTTCAATAATTAGCAAATTCTTTCTCAAAAAAATAATTAGCAAATTCTGCCCTCCTGGTCCTACATGTCGCATCTCACATCTACTTGTAATCAAGAACCATCAGCACCATCCCATTGCGATCAAAACTCAAAAGCAGCGCGGCTGCGAATTGGCAAATGTGGGCGATATCTGGTCGCCGGCGTGCCAGACCGTCTGCTGAGCCAACGGCAACATGTCGAGCTCAAAGAGATAAGTATTAAATATTTATACAAAAATAAAAAATCTAAAGATCCATCTTGTAGCCTCTACGAATAATAATTAATTGGATCTATTCTAGCCTCTAAAAATTATCAACAACCATTATGAAAATGATTCAAAGTAACCATCTAAATTTACATATAAATTACCCATTATACTACTATTAAAGATGATTTAGAGTAGCCCCTAAACTTGCATATACCATTATGCATTACAATTATCATCATGAATGTAACCAGCATGTATGGAGCCAGGAATAATGTGTTGCATTCATGCTATTTGCATCTCATTTTTGTTGTCCCGAGTTCTCAAAATGCATTTAGGCATCGAGTAGAATGTTTAAGTAATTTCCCAAATTGTTTTAGATTTCCCCCTATTTTCTTAAAGATAAACCTTTTAGATATATTTTCGTAATTTCCAAATATTTTATTGGCTTTACTCATTTCCTAATTTCTCTCTAATATTTTTCTGAAAAACTTTTGGAGGCTTGAATTTTGTGGTTTAAAAATCTTATGTGGTGTTTATCAAATTTGTTTTTGAATTTAAAAAGCACGAAACCACTTTGAACTGTTGTAGGGGTAGTTTGTTTGCTTTTAAGTTGAGGGAATAAAATATGTGGTTTTTGAATTCATGGTTTTCATTTCATGCTTCGTGACAAATTAGGGTGAGAAAATGTACTTTATGGTATTATATTATTATCTTTCCGTATAAACTTGGTTAAACTATGAGAAATTTGGCTTAGAACAAACCTAAAATGAACTAAAATTTGGAAGAAATTGAGTAATATATAACGTTGTTTCCCATTATAATGCAAACGTCACCTTTTTCTTATATGTAATGCGCAATGGAATGTATGGTATATAGTATGATCAGTTGATCACCTTGTGTCGCCGCCGTACGTCCACGAGTGGTTGAACAACCTTGTGTACTATATTTATTACAATTATTTACAGCTCCGTCGAAGTAACACCCATTTTTATTGACAGCTTGGCTTGGCGAGCGGGTATATGTAAGGTTTCGAATAAAGAAGCATCAAATTGAGAGATAAATTAACTTGAACTGACGACAGTGTGTGGTACATCCTTGTTATTGCAATAATGTTGGCTTCTACCCCTAAATATATCAACCATGCATGGGAGTCTTCAGGAAGAGCAGCCCATCCATGCGCAACAGCCTATAGAGATGCGCAGCTGATCGAAACCAAACTCTGGCAAGCTCGCTTCCCTCCCCCCCCCCCCCCCCCCCCCGACCCACCACCCTGTGGCGGATTTCTGGTTTCACCATGTAATAAGCTCTTGTGTTTGTTAGTCTTTCATCTCCCCCCATCTTACTCCCACCAGCTGTCAAGGTTGCAGACATTATACCAATCACCGGCCTAGCCGGCATTTGTTGGTAATATATTTAGGTGGGGACTGCTCGTCTCCCCCGGTTGTGCATGGGAAATTATTTTATTGGTTTTTTTTCTACCTTGTTCGATCATTCACTACAGGAAACTGGATAAAGTTTGTGGGCCGAAAACCCACGAATTTAGGACAATACCCACGAACTTAGACTAAATTCGTCGGCCAACCGACGAACTTATCCGTCGTTCTTAACTCGACGAATTTATGAAATTAAGTTCGTCGGTCCCGACGAACATAGATTAAATTCGTCGGTTTCCACGTGGCCGACGAACTTAATCAGTGGCACAGATAAGCTCGTCGGTCTACATTGGCCGACGAATTTAATCACTTTAAATTCGTCGGTTTAGCGTGGCCCACGAACTTAATCAGTTGTCTACCAAAAAAATAATTATGCAGTCCCACGTACGGTCATATACAATCACATACAGTCCATATACAATCCATCAAACACCAGCAACAATTCCTTCCGATCCCCCTCCGCTGCGCCAGGGCGTCGAAGATCTGCGCCGCGAACTCCTCGGACCCAACCATCCCTGCACCACCAGCAGGAATTCCTTCAGATTCAGTATCATACATGAAAAACCAAACAATATCATACATGAATCAATATCCATAGCCATGAATTAACACATATACAATCCATCAAACACCGGACCTGCGCGGGTCGACGACGCGGCGGAGGGCACAGGTGCCGGCGGGTCAACCGGGGCGGAGGAGGGCGGTCACGGTCAGGGGGTCCGGCGGCGGGCCGCGGGCTGACGAGCCAGCGGCGACGAGGTCTGGCAGCGCGGGCGCGCTCCGTCCTCCCCGTCGGCGGCAGCAGCCATCCTCCCCGTCGGCTACAGATCTGGCGGCGAGGAGCGCCCGCGGCTCAGAGATGGCGAGGCACAGGGACGGAAATGGAAGGTGGGGGCTCACCTTCCCGGCGGCGGCGGCGGCCATCCTTTCCGTCGCCGGTCTTCTGCAGGTAGATCTTGCGGGGGTGGAGAGAGGGGCACGGCGGCAAGCGCGGAGCGAGGAGCCGGGGGCGGCGCGGGAGGCAGTGGCACGGCGGCGAGCGCGGAGCAAGGAGCCGGAGGCGGCACGCGAGGCAGGGCACAGCGGCGAGCGAGGAGCGGGGGCGGCTCTGGATCTTGCGGGGTGGAGACAGAGGAGAGAGACGTGAGGGGAGCGGATCTTGCGGGGGAGGATAGAGCAGATAGGCAGAGAGACTGAGGGGGCGGACATTATTTCAAAGAGGCTGCAATTAAGTTCGTCGGCCTCATGACAGGGCCCACGAAGTTACAATAATTTCGTGGGTTTTCTAGAACCGACGAATTTAATGAAATTTTAAAAATTTTGGCGGTCCAATAAGTTCGTCGGACACAGTTTAGGGCCGACGAATTTATTTAACTTCGTCGGGCTTTCACCAAAACCGACGAATTTATTTTAATTTCGTCGGACGACCATGAACCGACGAATTTATTGAGCATAAGTTCGTGGGTTGACCTGCGCCCGACGAATTTAAAAAAACCCACGAATTTTATCATGTTTCTTGTAGTGATTGCACCATGTCATTATTAAACATTTTGCAGCAGGGATGGGTGGCAAACGATTTGCCTAAGCTGGACTGAAACATACGCGCGCATCGATCGATCCATCAGATGGCACGTTTGATAACGCTGATCAACTGCATGTGTACTCCTACATGGACGAACAACGGACGCTAGCTGTTTCATTCACAGGATAGTACGCCAGCGGCCAGCTTTTGATCGTTGGAGTTTGGTGAACCATATATAACCATTCATCGTAGGGTCAGATATTAGTACTACATTACTTCCGATCCAGTAGGACTGAACGTCAGTTCATCGCCGCCTTGCACGAAATGATCAGCAACCCGTTTAATTAATAATTATACTGAGCCGAACGAGTCGATGGATCTGCTTAACAATAGCCCAGCAAGCTTCAGTTACCTACGCTTCGTTAGTACATGAACAATTTGCACCCTATATAAATAGCAATGGCCTCACTAATCCTCCCATCGTATCTTCATCTACCATCTCGTCTCACATCTATATCTCTACTTGCACCGTGTCGTCGATCGATCGATCTCATTCTGAACAATCACTCACGATGGCCATTCCTGCTGCTTCCCTCAAGGTTGCCGCCGTGTGCATGCTTCTCCTGTGCGTCGGCTCAGACCTGGCCCGGGCTGCTCGCCCAGTCGTCTTTGCATCGTCATCATCATCCTCGGATGACCACCAGGAGGCTGTCACCGGCGCGCTGCTGCTGCGCGAGCTCATGGCGGAGCAAGAGCTCGCCGAAGCGCTGGTGCTCCTCGTTGCGCAGCACGGGGACGTCGGCGCCGTGTGCTCTCAGGCGTGCCAGGCCTGCCTGATAACGTGCTCGATCCAGTGCGTGCTCACCACGGACCCGGCCACCTGCTTCGCCAACTGCACCGTCGCCAACGGCTGCTTCAACAAGACGACGCTGCTCATTGTCGCATAAGGTAGGTCTCCTCCGTACGGTGTAATGTAAGCCTACGACGTCTACATGCATGCCTCGGTCGCTTGCCGTTTGATATGGTTGCTGGTACATGTAATCGTAGTGTCATTTGTACTGTATGTGTATGTGTGTTGCCAAAGTTTCCAATAAGAACCTCGATCGGAGGCACCAGGTCCCTGCATGCACGGTTGGGGGCCCTTTGGGGAGATTGTGTCCCGTTGGTTCCACCATGTATCATGATGATTGTCAACGGATATGTCAAAGATATATATGCTTGTAAATGAATGAAGTGGACTTGCATTGTAGATGTGATTGTGTACATCCTTGTGTATACTATATGTGCAGAACAGATCCTTTAGTACTTGGTCTGGTCTAACGCCTCCCCATCTTCATCCACATCAACAGCAATTGATGGAGCCATCGGAGTTGGCATGGGCTTGGAGCCCCACGTGTCAAATTTCTTCAGAATATCCTTCGTGTACTTGCATATATGCATGAATTAGTAAATGTGGGGCTTATGTATGGCAACTCTTGTCATATACTTAGTTGAAAAAATCACCATAACAATCTGTGAATTGGTTTTCTTTAATTTTACCCTTATGCGACTAGTTATAAGAAAACGTTTCATACAAAATCTCGTAAAACTATAGATGGGCATGGTTTACCATCTTGTACGGCCAAAGGGTGGTGTGTACTATCATGTGGCACTTAGGACAGATGCATAATATGATAACGATGAATAGCGTGGCCTCACCGGTGATTTTCATCCGACGCCATTACCCATTATGGTTGCTTTTTTATGAGAGGTAAATATCTGTTCTTTTAAAAAAAAGTATTGTTATTGTCAAATCACAATGATACTTCATATCAGTACATGATGTACTAAATTTCATTTCCATGTTACTTCATATTTGTCTTTTCACACCAGCTTATAGTGACTGTTTAGCTATTGGCTATTTTGGTTTTTGAACTAATGTGCAAGTTTGTTCAAACGTATCTATAACTTCATTACCTTAATTCACCGTTACGATATGTGTTATCGCACTATTCAACTGAATTGGAACCTTTTTATATGCTGTGTTTATCTTGGGACATCATCATTGACCGAAAATCCTAGATCCACCCCTGCCACCAAGTATTAGGCGTTGCGTTTAGTCTCTAGACCTCTTCGGACAGACGGATAATCAGGTCCCACCCTTGTGTCCTTGCTACTTGCTGGCTAGCAGGAGCTGGGCAGTGGGCAAGGAGCGTCAAGCGGTGATGAACAGTCACAGCGAGAGCACAGGCGACAATCAATGACGTGAGGGCATAATCCGGGATGTGTATATAGGTGCAACAATGCCCACTATACAACATAGGATATATACTTAGTTAATTTGGGGGCCTCTGGACTCTGTTTGTGTGTGTGTGCATAGGATATATACTTTGTTAATTTGGGGGCCTCTGGACTCTGTGTGTGTGTGTGTGTGTACCCCTCTTGTTGCTTCAAAAAAAAAATTTTGGGGGCCTCTAAATGTTGGGGCCCAAGTGGTCGCACATCTTGCACGTGATCGAGGACGACGCCCCTGCGGCCAATCTATTTCGTGGGTGATTAATAAAACGTATCTATTCCGTGGGTGATTAAAACGTACGACTGCTGCCTGGTCAGCGTATGTAAATGCCTTGATTTGATAATACAGCTGTAGGGGGCTGTTTATGTCTCACAATAACACTCTTTAATTCTTTATCGCGTGCAGATATGGTTGTACTAGTTACACGTTGCCAACTCCCCAATTAGACGTCTCCCTTTCAATTTATGGCCTCGGCCTCTATCCCACACACGCACAACGTACTTGGCTTGCAGGTTTTTTTTTAAAAAAAAAAACAAATTGGCTTGCCCTATAAATACTCATCACTTTCCTCCGCACACTAACATGCACCAATATTCCCCTGAAGATCACATAGTCGTCGAACTCTAGCAGCAGCCTTGCACAGTTGCACTTGCAGGCATCGCGTCGTCGTCCTGCAAGAATATTAACCCTGGTGCACACAGTCCATACCAGTAACGGTACAAGTACCTATATATAGAACAAAGATTCACCGCCATGGCGGCGGCAGCTGCTGTCACTATGCTTGAGACAACATGGGCATCCAGCTCTGGCGTGCTCACCAGCTCGCATCCAGTTCACGTCCTTACGGCACTGATCCTGGCGGCCGGCGTGGCCATGCTGTGGCGTGCATGGCGGCCGCGTGACGTGTACCTCGTAGAGTATGGCTGCTTCCTGGCCGAGCCATGCTACAGGATCCCGTTCGCGACGGCCCTGGAGCACGCACACCACATGCCCTACCTCGTCAAGGAAGAGAGCATCAAGTTCATGGTCCGGCTGTTCGAGCGGTCCGCCATCGGCGAGGAGACCAGCGTGCCTGACTCGTTCCACTACATCCCCCCCGACCGAAGCCTCGACGCCGGCAGGGAGGAGGCCCAGATGGTCATCTTCTCCGCCGTCGACAAGGCCTTCGCCAGGGCGACCACCCTGGACCCTGCTGCGGACATCGACACCGTCATCGTCGCGTGCAGCTTGACCACGCACACGCCGGCGTTCGCCGACGTGGTCGCCAACAGGTACAAGCTCCGGCCGGACGTGCGCAGCGTCAACCTCTC
This sequence comes from Paspalum notatum, assembly GCA_022530915.1. NCBI lineage: Eukaryota > Viridiplantae > Streptophyta > Magnoliopsida > Poales > Poaceae > Paspalum > Paspalum notatum. The sequence goes on from CM039685.1 coordinate 37,911,009, forward strand.
CGGGATGGGCTGCAGCGGCGCGCTCATCTGCATCGGCCTCGCCAGGAACCTCCTGCGGGTGGCGCCGCCGGGGACGCACGTCCTCATCGTGGCCGCCGAGATCCTGACCTCCACGTTCTACCAGGGCACGAAACGGGAGATGCTCGTGCCCAATGTGCTCTTCCGAATGGGAGCCGCCGCCATGATCATGCCCAACTCGCCGGACCGCGCCCGCTTCCGGCTCGGCCCCATCGTGCGCACGCTCACCGCCGCGCGGGACAGCGACTACCGCTGCGCGTTCCAGGAGGAGGACGACAAGGGAAACCTCGGCATCAGCCTCTCCAAGGAGCTGCCGGCCGTCGCCGCCAACGCGCTCAAGGGGCCACATCATGGCCTTCGGCCCCGCCGTCCTGCCGGTCTCCGAGCTTCTCCGGGTCGCCTTCTCCCTCGTCAAGAGCAAATTGTCCTTCTTGAGCGCCAAGGAGAGAAGCATCTACCGCCCGGCCTTCAGCAAGGTGTTCCAGCACTTCTGCATCCACCCCGGCAGCCGCAAGGTGATCTACGAGGTGAAGCGGGGCCTCGGCCTCTCCGACGCCAACATGGAGGCGTCGCACATGACGCTGCACCGCTTCGGCAACATGGCCGGCAGCTCGCTGCTGTACGAGCTCGCCTATATCGAGGCCAAGCGTCAGATGAAGAAGGGCGACCGAGTGTGCATGATCTCCTTCAGTCCCGGCATAGACTGCATCAGCGTCGTATTGGAGTGCGTTAAGCCGGCGGCAGACCCAGACAACGGACCATGGGTCAACTGCATCCACCGCTATCTGTGCCCCTTCCCCCAGTTACCAAAACTACGGCATAAGCAGCGTAATAATAATAACAACAACAACACAACAACAACAACAACAATAATAGCAGCAGCAATAACAATAATGGTCTGTGTGCGTGCGTTCAACAAGCTGCATCACATGCACCCAATCAAGTGCATTGCTTCATGTTATTTGCTTGTTGTGTGCCTGCAAACACCGTGCACACACATATGTATCAACATTTATGCACTAAAATTGTCCCCAATCGAGGGGCCAGGTGTACGTCTCAGGAATGTATGTACTACCAGCACACCTATGCAGCATTTGTGCAAAACTCTAAATAAAAAATAACAGCAGTGTATGGTATAATGACCTATAGCGAGATACATAATTTTATGGACTTGGAATTTACCCAACAAAATTTGACCTTGTGGTTGAGTGCTAGTGCCATGTTCGACAGCTGCACCTACTAATTTTCTTCCCCATGGGCTGTTGTCGGCTCTGCATTCGTTTACTGTACATCACATGAGTAGTGAGTGGCAACACCGAACAAGGCCGTGACCAATCAATAACCCAACTGGAGAGACCGGAGAGGCCAAGATGAAAATGAATCATCAAATTATTAGAGAGATATCTTAATAAAAGAGTCGGAGAGAGACTGTTCCAATTGTAGCCCTAAAAAACACGACAAGGGTACGAGCAAATAATAATCAGGCAAATGAAGCCTAAATGGCAGTATATCAAGGGTACGTAGTATTATACATTGGTTATAATTTATGAGTGAGTCATAGAAACGTTAGGTCAATTGTGGACTAAAAAATTAATTCTGCGAAAGCAAAAATAATAATAAAAAAATGCATTGTATAGCAATATACTATTATACTATATACCTATATGATACCCTATGCGATGCGCCTCTGGCCTCCCTTTTTCAACGGCGGGCGAGCCCGAAATTCCATTGCCTTTGCTTTGTGCAAGCAACAAAATTACACGGCTATTATGGCCTTCGGGGTGGAGCCGTGGAGGTGGAGGAAGTGGAACCAAGCGAGCAAGCAGCAACTGTGTGCTCGCGGTGCGCGTTTTTGCAGCAGAAGCAACGTACGGCAATCCGCCGCGCCGACACCGGCGCCGGGACCGGGATCTGCGGTCCGGCAGGTCGATCGCAAGGAAGGGGCGCGCGGCTGTCAACTCACTTGCATCGCGTGGAGTTGTTTTTCGCGTGAGTGGAGGGCGTTCGTTGGTTGGACTCGCTCCGGCCCAAGCCTTCTGATAACGGCTTCGGTTGGCTCGCCAACTTGGGTACATCCATAAAAATTTGGATCATAATTCAACACTCAACAACACTCCATCTACCTCTTGCATCACCGTCTTCGATCCATCTCATTCTCGTCGCAACCAAACAATCACACGCGATGGCCACTCCTGCTTCTCTCAAGGTTGCCGCCGTACGTGTGCATGCTTCTCCTGTGCGTCGGCTCAGACCTGGCCTGGGCTGCTCGCTCAGTCGTCCTTGCATCGTCATCATCCTCGGAGGCACCAAGGCCCTTGAACGGAAGGCCAATTATGTGTGTGTCTGTATGTTGCCACAAGTTCCCAATAAGAACCTCGGGGGCACCAAGGCCCCTGAACGGACGGCTAGGGGGCTAGCTGGCCGCCTTTGGGGAGAATAGTGTATCGTTGTCGGTGGTTCGACTTTTGCATCATGATGGTTGTCAACACGGATATGTCAAAGCCAAGTATTTATATGCTGAGAAAATTCTCTACAGACCATCCAATCTTACCGAATTTCTCCACAACCCACCGAAAAACTCCTCTGGCTGTACAAGTGACTGGGTTAGTTTTTCGGTTCTCTATTTGCCACTGCCGTTACTTCCGCTAGCTTCCGTCAGGTTCTGAAGTCATCAACCGGTACAATATTTTCAATTATGTCCATCTTACCCTTGTCCAAGCGGTGAAGTTCCCCGGCCGCTATCGTCCTTTCCCTGGATCCCCATTCCCTCCCCTTCCTCGCAGAAAGGCCGAAACCCTAGATCGAGGGGGCGAGCCCACGACCGCCGCCGGCCGCGTCCCTGCCATCGACGTCCCCTACCGGCGCGTGCACCCCGCCGGCGACCGGACCCCGCGAGCGGCTCGGCCCTGCTCCTCCGTCGGCGACCCGACCCCGCGCGAGGCTCGGCCTGCTACTCCGCCGGCGACCCGACCCCGCGCGCGGCTCGGCCTGCTCCTCCGCCGGCGACCCGACCCCGCGCGCGGCTCGGCCCAGCTCCTCCGCCTGCGGCCCGTCGGCGACCCAACCCCGCGCGCGGCTCGGCCTGCTCCTCCGCCGGCGACCCGACCCCGCGCGCGGCTCGGCCTGCTCCTCCGCCGGCGACCCGACCCCGCGCGCGGCTCGGCCCAGCTCCTCCGCCTGCGGCCCGTCGGCGACCCAACCCCGCGCGCGGCTCGGCCTGCTCCTCCGCCGGCGACCCGACCCCGCGCGCGGCTCGGCCTGCTCCTCCGCCGGCGACCCGACCCCGCGCGCGGCTCGGCCTGCTACTCCGCCGGCGACCCGACCCCGCGCGCGGCTCGGCCCAGCTCCTCCGCCTGCGGCCCGTCGGAGACCCGACCCCACGCGAGGCTCGGCTGCTTCCTCGACCCGCGCGGGTGCGGCCCTCGATCCCCTTTCCTCTTCCTCGCATCCCGCAGCGACGAGAAGGATGGGGTAGAGGTTTCGCAGCCTATGGACGATAGGAGTGCGGGGAAGGGGGTGGTGTCGCCCACTACGGCGACGGGGCCAATGTCGTCTCATCCAGAATGGCTTCCAGAAGGGTAAGATGCTCAAATCTCACTATGTTATGGTTGAGCTTTTGCGTGTACCGAACGATTGTGTGTAGACTTCATAGTTTTGGATGCCACTATCTAGTTCTTGATGCCTTGTTCATCTGTAGGATGGACCCAAAAACAAGTTTCTATATGGAAATGCGTATCTTTGGTAACAACAGTAGAGCAGATTGCAGCTGGTACAGTTGCAGCACAGTTGTAGACTCGGATACTACGAATTTCAAAGACTTTGTTGATGATATACTGCACACCTATCCTTGTGTCCCAACTGAAGTAGTGAAGTTGTACTACTTTTGTGACGAATCCAACTCCCATGTGCAAGTTTGTACTGACCAGGACCTAGTTGCGATGTTTGCAAAACATGATGCCACTAAAACCATCCGCTTATCCATAGGGTATTTTGATGTGAGCAAGCCTGATGTTCCTGTACCTGATTGGAGCTCCTCATCCAAACTAGCAGTTGGTGAGGCACCTAAATCTACCTTGAATGCTGCATCTGAGACAGTTACTGCTGATTGTGTTCCCTCTGCCATCACCCTAGCTCAAACATCTAGCCAGCCTACTGAACCCAGCCAAGATGAGCCAGCTGACACTTACCTTATGAATCCACATCCTGAATATGAACATGTTGGAGTGGATGATGAGGGGATTTATAGTGATGATGATGTTGACATATCTGACAAAGCAAAGCTTGGAAAGGATCGTGAGGAGGAATATATCCCTAGCTCTGATTCATATGAAGAAGATTCTGAGAATGATTTCTCTGATGATGAGGAGCATCAGGATCCAGTTCCACCTTATGAACCTGTACAAGTGCACAATGCCAATGATCCACCAATGACTGTGGGGTCAATTTATGTCAATATGAATGTTTTTAGGCTAGCTCTTGCGCAGCACTCAGTCAAACATGAGTTTGAATATGACATTGAAACGAGTGAACCAGGGAGATTCAGAGCACATTGTGCAGCCAAGACTGAAGGTTGCAAGTGGAGGATCCATGCTTCAATGATGCAAGACGATGTATCAATTCAGGTAAACAACTAGATTATTTTTTGTGCAATCCCATATAATTAATGAGACATTTATTAGTTGCCTGCGTTTTTATATGCAGGTGAAGGTGAATCCCCATATTCATGGGTGTGCAAGTAGAAGGAGGAGAGGAAAATTCAAGCAGGCAACCAAATTTTGGGTGGCAGAGAAAGTGAAGGATTGGTTAATGGATGATGATGAGATAGGACCAAAAGAACTCTAGAGGAGGATTAAAGATGAGCATAAGGTGACAATTTCATACAAAAGGGTGTATTATGGTAAGGAGCTAGCACTAAAGCAGCTGCATGGTGATTGGTATGAAAGCTTTAATAACCTGTACAGATTCAAAGCAGCTGTAGAGGAGGCTAGCCCTGATAGTTTTGTGGTGATAGATCATGAAATAATAAATGAGAAGAACAGATTTAAGAGGGTCTTCTTTGCCCTTAAGGCTTGTGTAGATGGCTTCTTGAATGGATGCAGGCCATACTTGGCAATAGATAGCACTTTTTTAACTGGAAAATTTAGGGGCCAGCTAGCAGTAGCATGTGCAGTTGATGGACATAACTGGCTATTTCCAGTAGCTTTTGGTGTGTTTGATTTAGAAACCATAGATAACTGGTCCTGGTTTTTGGAGAGGCTGAGAGATGCAATAGGCACACCACCAGGCTTAGCTATATGCACTGATGCCGGGAAGTCAATTATGGAGAGTGTTACAGCTGTGTTCCCTAGTGCAGAACATAGAGAGTGCATGGTTCATTTAGTGAATAATTTCAAAAAGAGTTATCGTGGAAAGGTATTTGATGACAACTTGTGGCCAGCAGCATATGCATGGAATCCATATTACTTTGAGAAGCATTGGAAAGCTATGGCTGAGGCCAAACCAGCAGCTGTGAAGTATTTGAGAGACAACCACAACAAGATTTGGACTAGGAGCCAATTCTCAACTTTGAGCAAAGTGGACTATGTGACAAACAATCTTGCAGAGAGTTGTAACAATTGGGTGAAGGGACACAAGGGCATGCATTTGGACTCTTTGTTGGATACACTAAGGCAAAAACTAATGGCCAAGTTTCACCAAAGAAGGAAACTAGGAGAGAAAATGCAAGGGAAGATCTTAGAACACATTGTTAAGAATCTTGCAGAGAGGAGTAGGATTCTAAACATGGATGTAATTGGAAGTTCTAATGACATAGGGGAGGTTTCATGGAGAGGTGGCTCTGGTTACAGGTATGCAGTCAACCTAAAGGAGAGGACTTGCACCTGTAGGGAGTGGCAGATATCTGGCAAGCCTTGTCTGCATGCAATAGCTATGATCACTTCAATTAGAAATGAAAAGTTAGAGGACTATGTGGATATGTACTTCTCAGTTGAAAAGTTTAGAAAAGCTTATGAGGGTATAATTCCTGCCTTGCCAGACAAGACTCAATGGCCTGAGTCTACTCATGGTTTTTTCATGCATCCTCCATTGCTCAAGTCTACAGCTGGTAGAAGGCAGACAAAGAGATTCAAGGGCTCTAGTGAGGGTACAAGTGGTAGAAAAGGCAGACACAGATGTCCAATTTGCAAGCAGCTAGGGCATCACTGGTACACATGCAAAGAGGGTGATCCAAATGATATTGCTGAAATGCTTGCTGCCAGGTTCTCTACAATTTCCTTCTTCTGGTTTTACTTTCATTTGTACAGTCATATTCTACTCACACATTTAACCATGCAGAGGTAAACCAAAGCCAAGGAAGAGGAAGCCCAAGGAACCTACTACTGAGGCAAGCGGAGTAGATGCCTCTACTGCATCTGGACTTGCCACAGTCAAGATGGTGTTCCCACCTGAGACAAACAGTGAGATTGCTATTGTTCCTGCCAAGAAAAGGAAGAAAAATCCAGCAGCAACCATCTCTACTGGGATAAGGTGAGACGAACTACACCCTAAACCTGTTGCCGCTGCACGGTTAGCTAGCTGCACCAAAGCTCATGTATGAATCCATTCTCCAGGATGTCAGGATCTGGTTCGAACCAAGTTGTTGCTGCTCCACTTGCTATTGTCCTCCCTCCTCCTGAAGTACAATCAAAGGAGATTAAACAGAGCAAGGCCAAAGAGAAGAAGAACAAGAACAAGAACATCAAGAACAAGACAGAGAAAAAGAAGACAGTACATGTTCCTCAAGATAGTCCTGCAAACTGCACGAGGAGCAAGGGACAGGGCCAACCAACACCTGACAGCCCAGCAATGAGTACTAGGAGCAAGAGAAAGCTTCAGATTTAATCTTGTGATTATGCCAGGCAACAATTCATGTTGTCCAGGCGATCTTTTGCCTAAAAACTTAAATCTGTGTTATTTTGGTAATGTCCAAGACATTTTCTGCAATGGATGCCCTATGTAATATGTACGACTGCCCTATGTAAGACTTAAACCTGTGCTACTCTATTTAATATGACTGCCCTATGTAAGGTTGTGTGACCTATGAATGTCACTGGCTACTTCCTATGATTGTGTACTATGAATATCACTTGCATTTGGACTATGAGTGTATGAGATTATACTGTATCTTCACGTCTTGCATTAAAGCTTGAGAAACAACTTATGCAGATTGTACTCTATTTAATATGTACTCGCATGTGGAACAGACCCATTTTAGTGCATTTCCTTGCTGCCCATAGTGGCATAGAAAGAAATAAGAGATCTCAAGAAATAAACGTTTGGCCAAAGAAGGGCAATGTTGTCTTTCCACACCAAACTTAACAGCCGTTACTGTTACTGTTCACGGCAGTGGCACACAGAGAAGCGAAAAACTGATTCGGTGACTTGTACAGCCAAATGAGTTTTTCAGTGGGTTGTGGAGAAATCCGGTAAGATTGGATGGCTTGTAGAGAATTTTCTCTTATATGCTTGTGAAGTCATCTCTCTGTTCTTAATAGGCACAGCTGCAGAGGCACAGATCGATGGACGGGAGACTTCCTATCCATCCAGTGGAAGAAGGTTAAACAAGCGAAATAAAAAACCCACCAAACCCAATAGCACATTTCTCTGTTTTCAACCTCGGTGAATTCAACAATTGTAAATACCTAATTCAACATTTTATTTGTTCGATTCCAACATTTTACAAATACTAGTTCAACAGTTTATACACAAAATGTTGAATCATTGTAGGCGAAATGTTAAATCAGTGTATGTTGGATATTAAATCGGTGTAGGTGGAATGGTGAATCGGTGTAGGTAGAATGTTAAAAAAAAGTTGAATCTCCCCGGCAGCGGCGAGCGGCGGCAACACGCAAGGCCGCGGCAGCAGCACGCGTGCATGGTGGCTCGCGGCAGCGGAGGCGGCCCGGTGCGGTGGCGGCGCGTAGGGGCGGCGCTGGGGAGGCCGGGAGGAGAGAGGTGGGAGGTGGGAGATAGGCGGTGAGGACGGTGTGCACGAATCTCAAAAACTGAAAGATGAGTGGAGTTTTGTCCTACCGAAAGATAGATAGAAAATTCGAGACGGGGGACTCACACATGGGACTTTCTATACGTCTATCGGAAAGAGGATAAGCAACCTGAATAAAAAATCCACGAAATTCCATAACAATTTCAGTGTAAAATATTCAACAATTGCAAAATGTTTAATCCTACATTTTACAAATACTATTTCAACAATTTATACATGAAATGTTGAATCAGTGTAGTTAGAATGTTGAATCAGAGCCGTTGAAATATTGAATCAAGACAGTTGAAATGTTGAATCTAACACAGTTGAAATGTTGAAAAAAAAGCCTACAAACTCTACACTCAGAGAGGAGCGCACAGCACCCCCTGCGGCGGCGCGCCGGCGGCACGCGCGCAGCTGCAGCGCAGGCGCGGTGGAGGCAGGCGGCGGCTGCGCGCACGGCGGCACGGTGGCGCAGGCCGGCGGCGCGGTGGCGAGGCAGGCCGGCGGCGGGGCCGGAGAGGCCGGCGGACGCGGTGGCTGCGTGGCCACGGGATGGAGGAGAGAGATGGGAGAGAACCTAGGGTTTGTTTTCAGATGTGGATCCAATAATTGTAAATTACGTGCACGAATGTCAAACATCGGAAGATAGGTGGGTTTTCGTTCTACCGGAAGATACATAAAAAATTCACTCGTACATGCATCCCTTGAATTGGACTGGACCAGAAACAAACATATGGGCTTCTATCTATGTTAGGGCCTCGACGGCCCGATAGCATCCGTGCGCTCTAGCTCCAGACGCCAAGACCTGATGATCAGTAGCCAAATGATTGGTAGCTAGGGTGCACCATTGCTTTCGTAACCGATTCAGGTTGAAGAATGTGTCCTAACCTGCTAACCATGCTCTTGCCCGTGTTTAATTTCCATGTTTTCCGTTTGTCATCCAAATAAGAGGAGGTTAATAAGGGAGCCAACAACATACTATATGGATATATCATGTTTGTCATCCAAATAAGAGGAGTTTAATAAGGGAGCCAACAACATACTATATGGATATATCATGTCACGTATAGCCAACTAAAAACTAATACATACAATAGTTTGGTATTGGTGTAGTCTATATAATTAATATTTGGCCGACACCCCTCTCTCAAAATGTCTTGAAGCCAGGTGGTTCAGCTGGTTGCAAGCTAACAGTCCACTTCCTTTCTCTTTCATCATCTCCTTTCAACTCAGCAAAAGTACGATATGGCAACTCTTGCAGTCTGCTGATGTAGGATTATAATGCTTGCTCTAAAGCGAAGAGAACGACGCCACAGCTACTTAACTTTAATCATCATTTAACATATTTATATATAGTACATTATATTAATCCCTCTTTCCACTTTCTTGTCACGCGTCCGAAATCCAGCAAAATCTAAAGGAGAAGACTTGTCTGGTTTTACATACTGTATCAGTTAGAGAACAATCGTTCCAACTTTACAAGATATGTACCGGCTCCACCACTCCTTTAGTTTTATCATCATGTAATGTGATATGTGAACACATGGTCTGAAACCTCACTCCTGTCCTAACCTACACACTGTACCCGTCTCTCCAACATCCTCAACTCAAGCAAACACAATTATCAAACCTCAAATCAACAACCACCGGATGTGCACCTCAAGACCAATATCTACACGTTCATGCACCACCACACCACTCAGTGAAATTAATCAACTCTCCTAATCGTACGTGTCATCGTCGTCACCAACCATGTAACTGCAGTTTGACTGCATGCTGCTATGAGATGCTGATCACGGTGGCGGTTCTCGATGGCTCCAAGGGGACGCACTGCACCAGCCCACAGAGCATGCTCACCTCCTGGTCGCTCACCGGCGCCGCCGGCTTGCAGTTGTCACCGTAGCCCTTAGACGCCGCGGCAGCTTCAATGTCACAGCACTCCTCGAAGCGGTAGCAGGTGACGAGGTGGTCGTTGGCCATGCCGACGGCCTGCATGAAGGCGTAGATCACCGTCGGCCCGACGCCGAGGAACCCCCGCCGCATCAGGTCCTGGCTGATGGCGTCCGCCTTCGTTGTCCGCAGCGGCACCTCCCGCGTGTGCCGGTATCTGCCAACCATTGCCTTGTTGCTCATGAAGCTCCAGCAGTAGCTGTCGAACGACCCGAACTCGTCGATGACCTGTGAACAGCAGCAGCGTAGTTGCAGAAAGTAACAGAGAGAGGCAATTAAGTATTATGGATGAACAAGATATACCAATTCCAATAATGTCCGTGCTCATCAATTTAAATCTAAGTGCGAGAGGGCAGATGGATAGAATTGGTATGATTAGCTTACCTTGAGCAACTCACGTGCGTTCTCAATGATTATGCGCAGCCTGTGTTGCGACAACAGGGAACTAGCAGGGCTGCACGGCGCCAAGAATTTCTTCTCGTTCAGCTTTGCGACCAGCTGTGGGTCAAAGTCCATGAACACTTCCCTGTGTGGAGTGTAATGCGTTTGGTTTAGGACATCTCAACTGTTTTACAGATCAGTTAAAAATCTTGAATGCAGCTAGTGCTTCACCTGAAGGTGTCCCTCTTGCTGAGAATTGCAGGCCATGCCATCTCAGCCAGCGCTCCAGACAGGGTAAGCATTTCAAACAGTTTCCTGAAGTTTAGGACTAAAAAATTGTAACGTTTCAATCTATTTCTGATCACACATATCAGGGAAAGATTGGATGATCTGATTAGGTTTAGAGCATACTTGTCGTCATGTACTGGCACTCCCCACTCTTTGTCATGGAAGGCAGCGTAGCAGGGATCTGTTGCAAGGTCAAATCAATGAGTTCCTTCCAATCAACTGAAAGCAACTGGTTATTCAAAGAGGGTGCTAAATAGCTTTAATCCAGATTAGAAGGCTTTAGATTGCAATATTATATAACAAAATGTAGTATTTTATTGTTCCAACAAAGATCAATATTAACTATGAGCATTTTATTCTTCTAAAAAAAGAAAAATGTATGGCATTTGAACTAACTATTCACACTGTTGAGATCCGAGGCTACGAGCAGAATGAGATCAAAGATAGAAGGTAGGACTGACTGATGAGAAGGAATATATAATCACAAGAGACTGAACAGTAAACCTCAAATCAAAAGCAAATTTGAACAGTGAAACAAACCAGTTTCACCTTAAATCACTACCTCAGAAGCAAATTGTGCAGAAAAGGTAAGCATTATAGAGGCCAATGCAGGATCATGATCTTTTCTTTATAAGGATATATGCTTAATCATTGTTCTCTTAGTTTATGTGCAGCTTTCCTTTGCATCTTTTCTTGAGCACGGTTAGCAGCTGGAAGCCATGATTAACCTATAAAATAGTTTATGTAGTACTATGCTGCTTGCAATCTCCTCTTCTTTGGAGCTTTTTCTTATTAATTTGTAGCAGTGATTTTCACCATCTGCTTTTGTTCCGCACACCCTGTTAGCAACTATAGATATCTCTTCGATGTGTAATCCTTAGCAGATTGATTATTCTGGTAGTCCGGTTTCAACCCGAAAAGGCACTTATTTCCACCTTATTATTCAAGCTCAAACTTTTTGAGACCGTATTCAGTTCAGGCTTCAGAGTTTAAGCTGTTGTAAATTAAAAAAGGGCTGGGTGAACTACATTCTCATAAATATAGTACTTCCATCATCAATTCATCATGTAGTTAGTGTGTAGTGGACTCCCTTTGGAACATAAAAATTGACAAGTTGATCCATAACCGACGACAGCCCACCAAACATCATAGTGCATTTTTTTATTGTTCTTTTTTATGCCACCAAACATGTGTGGTGTCCTATGATCTAACCATCATCGACTAACTGATGGTCAAGGGGGTAACATGTATGCACGGTCACAAAATGTATACTAGTACATCATTTCTTGACATAAAGGTAAAATGCTAATTTCAACCCAGGCCCAGCTACAAGCGGTTTGGATACACAGACTAACTGTTAAATGCTAAAAATTAGCATCCAAACAGGTTCAACTAATAAGTGTCGTAACACCTATAAACATATTGAAAGAAGCTAATGGTAGCTAATAGCTAGCAGGCTAAAAGCTAATTTTTAGCTAATCAAAAACATGTTCTATGTGTGTTCTTGCTCAAGGCGTTGTGCTAGAGAGATTATACTAAGAAGGAAGTATATGGTAATAAAACAGTAGCATGTGCATGTCGCTGGGAGCCCAATTTACATATATGGAGACTTGGAGAGTGAAGCAAGGAAAAGTCTACCGTATGTCTCGAAATTCTGAAGATGTGAGATTTTAGAAATCACCCACGAAGAAAGAGGAGGGTTGAAATGTGCAAAGGGGCAGATACTCCATGAGTTTTGACCTTAAAATACAACTTTTATTGACACGAAATAAAATGTCAATTTCCTTGTGAAAAGGTCTGTAGCAGCAACCAACTTGAGCCTTATAAGGTAGCCTCAAAATAATGTGTGTGAGAATTATTCGTAGCAAACATCACACAAGTCTCGAAGTCGCAATCACTCGCAATCCAACTTCATATATAAAATTGCTATCTGGGATGGTGTAGTGGGTTTAGCTTATGATGATAGGCGGGATCTTTTGAGAAATGGACTCATAATTTTGTGAAAACGACTTCTATATATAGAAGTTGGGGTTAATAAACTTTAGGCTATATGTGATAGTAGTATGTCTTCTGGCTTCATCAAGATATCTGGACAATACAATACCATAATGGAGTATATATATAGTAGTCACCAAACATATACGGTACTTTAAGAAATACTATAAATAGCAAGTACCTAATTAATATTCCGAGTTCAGACAGTCATGCATATCATTGTTAAGAACAGCAAATAACAGGATATGGATGCATGCATGGAACAGTAGTATAGTATCTAAAAATTGTAACGTTAGCACACCCTCAGTTTGCCTGATTGGTTGAGGCCAAAGTTGGCCAGGTCAAAATTTGGCCAAATTTGACCATGTTTGAATCTAGATAAATATTTGACCAAATAACAAATTTCTTGTTCGTATGTCTTATTTAGGGATCAAATATTTTTCTAGATTCAAACATGGTCAAATTTAGTCAAAATTTGGCTTGGCCCCCAACCAATCAGGCCCGTAGTCCTTATATTATTCATTCGTTATCTTAAATTTTAATCAATTTTATAGCTGGCTGTAGAATATGACTCCTTTATATATACACACACTTGGAGAAGTAACGAAAAGATTGAACTTAGACTGATCAACAGAAAACGAACGCCCGTAATTCTAAGATATATTTGGTGTGTTCGTCCAGTTATAGCCTAACGATATAGCTGTTGATCATACCAAAGATGAAAAGGAAGAATAAAGGTTTGTAGTACGCTGCCTGGTAGCTTCTATATATATATGCATACTACACCTATATGAAACTTGTACTGTCTTTTGTCTTTATTTACCTTACCGGAAATGCCATACGTTAATTAAAGCAAGCATTGTTCGGACTGACCACCTACCAGTGTTAGGGGTAACCCAGGGGCACCTGGGCGGCCCGGACGCCGTCGCGGTGGCGAGCTGATCTCCGCTCAACGAGCCCACCACCACCGGCACCACGGGAGCAGCAGCGCCGCCGCCTGGCACGACGCCGCCCGTACCAACAGCAGCAACCTTCCTGGACACCGCCGCCGCCGGCCGTGCAGAGGGTGGCCCGGCAGAGCCCGCCGCCCTCCGGCGCGGGGCCCCCGCGGGCGGGCCCCCGGGGCGGCGCCCGATGCGGCCCGTGGACGCCCGGCTGCAGAAGGACTCCGTGGACGCCTCCGACGCGCAGGAGACGCTGAGCGACGACGACGGGTGCACGTAGCTGCTGCTGCTGTTCCCTCGCACGCCGGCGCCGGCGCGGCGCAGCAGCATGGACGCCGCGGCTCCCCTGATGCTGGCCGGCGCCGCCGCCGACGGCAGCAGCCTCCTCCTGGCGGCGGAGTCGCGCGGGGGAGGAGGAGGATGAGGCTCCTGCTTGTCCCTGGCCCCCGCGGGCGGCGGCTTCGGAGACTGGGACAGCCTCCGCGCGGCGCCGGCCACCGCCGCCGCCGACATGGCGCGGTGGAGCTCGTACAGCTAAAGCGAGCTAGCTAGCCGCGCGTGCGAAGTGATGATGAGCTTGGTGCTGTGACGAACGACGGAGATCGCTGCGGGCGAGCGAAAGCGAGGGACGACCCGATGGATCGGAAGAGCGAGCGAGAACAGGTGATGAGCCGCTTAAGTAGCAAGCGCACTGCACGCAGCGTGTTGTGTCATTGTGTGTAGTTACGTAGCTATAGCAGGAGCAGCTAGCTGCTGTATTGTACACTGTCGATCTGTACCAGTAACCAACCAGTGCGTGGGCGTTCGCGGCGCGGGGCGCGGCGGTGGGTGGGAAGAAGAAGTGCCGCGCGCGCGGGGGAGAGAAAAGGAAAAGGAAGGGTGATGCGGACGCGCGCGCGCGCGGCGCGGAGGCGGGGCGGGTGGGGTTCGTCGTTGGCGCGCCGCGGGGGCGAGCCGAGCGGTTGGTGCCGCGTCCAAGCCGTCGCCGTCATGGGGCGAGCTGAGCTATGGCAGGAACGTTTGGTGCGATCGGCCATGCGTGCCGTGCGCCGGCGGCCGGGCCAGTTTACATGCGCCAATGGATCCGATCGATCGTATCCGCCCGTCCGGTGAGAGTGTGAGACTGACCGGACCGGACCGGCCGGACTACTACCGGTGAACGGTGATCGATCAGACGGCAGGCAATATGTACCGCACGCTTAGCTTTGTAGTATATGTTGTTTTCCTGACCCGGAACTGCAGACTGATTTCCAACTGACGCAGTGCACTGCACCGTGAACGTACTGCACGGTGGTGGTGACGAAAGACATACCGGTGACCGATTTTGCTCCTCTCTCACACATGCAGCGCTATCTGATAGATTCCGTGTCCAAGGCATGTTTAATTGCTGAGTTAATGCAAAATGAACCCACTGGCTCTAGTTATTTGGTGATTTCCTTCTCTCACTGCTTAGCTATAGCTAGACTAGCTACCCATGCTGCCAAATAGTAGTCAACACAGTGAAGGGACTTTCTATCTGATCGATTAGGTGCTTCATTGCTAATATATGCACAATTCTTTATTACAGTGGCCCACATTATGGCGCATCATTCTGAAAAAAAAAAAAAGAGTCGTAGCATCCTCTTTATTTATTTGTTGTATCCTCTTAACATATACGAGTGTTAATTAATTAATTTTTTTGTATAACAGCGATATCTCTTGGCGGGGTCGTACTTGTAATCATAAGCAATTAAAGCACAGGGGGTTGTTACATGCGGTGCCTCTTTTTGTGTGGATCCCACTTCGGCTTTCCATGCCGCGTCACGCGTGGGGGTTCTTTTTCCACAGGAAACTCATGCTGTCATGTACAGTGGAGTACATGCAGAGCGGTCATGCAACTCCTACATCTCTGTTGCTGCACAGACAAGTGGGTACGTACCGACAAATGTATACTACATGAAGAACACTAGAAATTATGTTAATTGAGTGGGATTAGTAAACATGTAACGTTGCATGGATCCTTCATTCGTCAGCAACTGTGCGCACTGAACGATAGGCTATTCATCTGTGTAGAACATCTGAGGTAGGTACGGTGTTTCCCACCTTGGTACGCTGCTCGCTCCAACGCGACAGAGCACACTACTGTCATATATACTATCATCTACTGTTATGCAATTTCAGCTCGAACAAAAACTTGAGCAATTAAGTAGAGAGAGAGAACATTCCATATGAAAAATATACAGTGGGTGCTTATGAATAGCACTTGTATTCATTATGAGGCACTAAGGCCGATATATATACACCAGTACATGAAGGAAAATATACACATAACCCCCTAGAATACAGAGGAAATACAAGTATAATACAAGTATATCTAACACCCCCCTCAAACTCAAGGTGGATCAAACACACTGAGTTTGGAGAGATAAAACCGATGCTGATCTCTGGCCTGTGCCTTCGTCAAGAAATCAGCCAACTGTAACTCCGAAGGCACATAGCGAAGAGTAACAACACCGTCCTGAACATGTGCACGCGTGTAATATGCATCAACACCAATATGCTTAGTAAGCTCATGCTTCACCGGATCACGAGCAATACTAATAGCACAAGTACTGTCAGTCAAAAGAGGAGTCGGTATAGACACAGAAACACCAAAATCTGCAAGCAACCACCGTAACCAAGTCACCTCTGCCGTCACAAGAGCCATAGCACGCAACTCAGTCTCTGTACTCGAACGAGAAACTGCTGTCTGTTTCTTAGTCTTCCAAGAAATAAGGGAACCATCAAGAAAAACACAATAAGCAGAAAGAGATCGACGGTCAGAGGAATCACTAGCCCAAGTAGAGCGTGGAAAGAACAAATGACGGGATATAGTCCCACGAAGATAACGTAAGACACGAAGAAGGTGACTATAGTGGAGTTGAGTGGGAGCAGAAACAAACTGACTCAGAATATGCACAGAATAAGAAATGTCAGGACGAGTAACACCAAGACAAACAAGACTACCTACGATGTGACGATAACGAGTAGGAAGAGGCTCACCATCAGTGGCAGAGAGGTGAAGATTGAGCTCCATGGGAGCCTCCTCGGTCTTGTGATCAGTAATAGAAGCACAATCCAGAAGACCCTGAATATATTTTTCTTGAGACAGATAAAATCCCTCATGTGTAGAGGAAACCTCAATCCCAAGAAAATAACGAAGAGGGCCAAGATTAGACATAAGAAACTGCTCACTCAGACGTGCCTTGACAAAGGCAATGAACTGAGGATCATCTCCACTGATAATCATATCATCAACATAGAGGAGAAGAAGAGTACGACCACGAGATGATGTGTGTACAAACAAAGCAGGATCATGAGCACTGGCAGAAAAACCAGCAGCTGTGACCATAGACGCAAAACGCTGAAACCAAGCGCGAGGAGCCTACTTAAGACCATAAAGAAAGCGACAAAGATGACAAACCATACCCTCAGGAACAGAATACCCAAGCGATGGCTGCATATAAACCTCCTCACGCAACTCACCATTAAGAAAGGTATTCTTTACATCAAGCTGAGAGATGGACCACTCACGAACAGAGGCCATAGCAAGAAGAGCACGAACAGTGGTCATATGAGCAATAGGAGCAAAGGTCTCATCATAATCACGACCATGTTCCTGCTAGAAACCACGGGCAACAAGACGAGTCTTATAGCGCTCAAGAGATCCATCAGAACGAGTCTTAACCTTATAGACCCACTTACATGTTATAGGACGAACATGAGAGGGAGTCGGAACAAGATCCCACGTGCCCGTACGCTCAAGTGCAGCTATCTCCTCAGCAACGCAAGCTGCCATTCTGG
Source organism: Paspalum notatum (assembly GCA_022530915.1). NCBI lineage: Eukaryota > Viridiplantae > Streptophyta > Magnoliopsida > Poales > Poaceae > Paspalum > Paspalum notatum. The sequence continues at coordinate 37,928,430 of CM039685.1, forward strand.
ATGAAGAATAGCATCACGATAAGAAAGCGGCTCAGAAAGGACAGTACCAGCAAAGCCTTGCCAAGTAACACTTCCAAAACCATACCGATCAACAGGGCTGATGAGATCGATGACCACGGCCAAGAAGCTGCTCAGGAGAAGCAGCAGGCGATGGCTCACCAAAAAAAGACTCAGAAGAGCTAGAAGATGGCTCAGGAGGAGTCGAAGCACTACGGCGTGTGTAAACCTATATCACAGGAGGCTTTGCAGTATAGTCAGGAATCAAAGAAGAAGACTCCGAAGAGGACTCTACAGGTGGCACTACAGAAGGAGGCACAACTCCTGAAGAAGGTACAGTAGAAGAGGGTACCAGGCGAGAAGATATATGTGCAATAGCAGTATCAGGAATAATCAGAAAAGAGAGATGATCAACTAAAGGTGCTAAAGAAGCATCCGAGGAAGGACGAGGATAGAAAGGACGAGACTCATCAAAGACAACATCTCGAAAAATCCTCATTCGTCGACCAACCGGATAAACAACGATATCCCTTATTCATCAAAGACAACATCTCGAAAAATCCTCATTCGTCGACCAACCGGATCCCAACAACGATATCCCTTATGCTCAGCACTATATCCTACAAAGACACACTCAACAGACTATGCGGTCAACTTGGTGCATTCACGAGGTGCGAGAAGCACATAAGAAACACAACCAAAAAGTCAAAGATCAGAATAATCAGGCGTTTTACCACATAGACGCTCAAGTGGAATGTCCCCATGAAGAGCAAAAGAAGGCTGAATATTAATCAAATATGTGGCAGTAGAAACAGCCTCGGCCCAAAAATGAGGGGGAACGGAAGAAGCAAGCATAAGAGCACGGGCCGTCTCAAGAAGATGACGATGCTTGCGTTCAGCAACACCGTTCTGAGCATGAGCGTCAGAGCAAAAAAACTGAGCAAGAGTACCTTGCGTAGAAAGAACCTGACGAAGAGCAGCAGAAAGATATTCACCTGCAGAGTCAACACGAAACACACGAATAGAAGTATCGAAATGAGTGCGAACCATAGCAGAGAAATTCTTATAGATGGATAAAGCTCACTACGATTTTTCATAAAGTAAATCCATGTGTGGCGAGAAAAATCATCTATAAAAATTATGTAATATCTGTGACCTCCTTTTGAAACAAAAGGAGCAGGACCCCATACATCTCAGTGGACAAGATCAAAAGGACGCTCAGACACTGACTCACTAGAATGGTAGGGAAGCTGAATCTGTTTTCCCAGACGACAGCTCTGACACTGAGCTAATGACTCATGACCTGAAACCGAACCTAAGAGACCACGACGAATCAAAGTAGACAAACGGGAGCCACACAGATGACCCAACCGATGATGCCACTGATCAAAAGACAAAGTGGACGAGGCAGCCAAAGCGGAGCCGCTAGAATTGGCAGACGCAACGGAAGGAAGACGAAGCCAGTCCAGCTCCCAAAGGCGCTGAGAGTCACGACGACGAGGGCTAGTACCAACCAGGTGACCCGTGTGATGATCTTGGTGGTCCCTGAGTGGAAGACTGAGAAGCAGCAGCAGAACCTGGTGAGCCAGCCGGCAGAGTCGCAACACTAGCAGTTCCAGACGGTGAAGAGGCAGCAAGGCGACGAAGAAGCATCAGCATCTCCTGAGTAACTGGATCTGTAGAACTCCTCTGAGACACTCCAGCACTAGCACTACCAGAAGGCTGTGAAACCGGTGGAGTCTGTGAAGCCGGACGAGTCTGAGAGCGCTGCGCCTTCTTCTTCCTGTAACAGAATACCTCAACATGGCCATCCTTTCCACAATAATCACAATGAAGACCACCACCCCCTCCACGTGTAGAAGGAGAGGGCACAAGCGCTGACGAGGGCGAAGACAGTGGAGGGACAGCCTACCGTGAGGGCGCAGAACGAGCAGCCAATGCAGACACAGATGGTAACAATCCAGCACTACGAAGCCGAGTCTCCTCATTACGAACAACAGCGACAGCATCCATCAAGGAGACAAATGGATGGCGAGCAAGAAGCTGCGCACGAAGAGGCTCGTACTCATCACGAAGACGGGTCAAAAATGCATATGTGCGCTGAAACTCAATATCTGACTGGTGGCCCTGGCAGAACTCACAAGTACTCGGTGACAGTGAAGGACGTAGTGAGTCAATCTGACGCCAGATAGCAGACAACAGGGTATAGAACTCATCAATAGTAAGGTCACCATGACATAGCAACTGCTCCTGACAAATGGCAGCAAAATAAGCAGAGTGACCAGTGGGCTCATAGCGATCACGAAGAAAAGACCACATCTGATGAGACCGATCAAAATCAACAATCTCTGCAGCAAACTGATGCTCCATACTAGCAGTAAGAATAGACCCAGCACGAGCATCCTCATCCAACCAACACCTGTAAGCACTGAACTGAGACTCATAGGATTTCATAAGATCAGCAAACTCATCAAGAAGCTCCTTCTTAGTTTCATCAGTAGCCTTCTCTGGAATCACAGGGCGCGTCGGAGTCGTAGGACAAGACGGACATGGAAGCTCGCCAGTAAGAAACTCCCAGAGACGCAGACCACGCATGTGCCGACGCATGCGAGGAACCAGACACGATAGTTGGTCCCATCAAAGAGCAGCGGACAACGAAGTAAGGAAACACCACCGTTGGAAGGAGACGAAGACGCCATCTTAGACAAGCAGCAATCTTTTTTTTTTTTTTACAAAGGGTCACGGACCCTTATCTGTGACCTCCCAACCACGAGGTCGAGAGGCCCAAACACCGTGACCGAGCCACAGAGTCCACGCCGACGGAGAGATGACGGCCGGTCGGCAGGGACACATGAGGCCGGCGGACGGGCGGCAGGAGACCGGCGGCGAGCTGGCGGACGCCCGGCGCGACGGGGCGCGCAGAGCCTGCGAGAAGGGCCGACGGTCGACGAGGCAGGCAAAGCCGGTGGGCCGATGAGCAGATCCGGCGGCGGACAACGAGGCAGCGCGGGACTCGACGCGAATCGGGCCACCGGCGGCGCAACTCGACGCAAATCGGGCCGGCGGAGGACGAGGCGACAGAGGGGAAGAGCCGTCAGCGCGGATGGTGAATCGGCGCAGACGACGACGAGACGGCGCGGGCGGCGACGGATCGACGCGCGCCGAGCAGGGAAGAGGCAGCAGGAAGCCGGCGGCGGGCGAGACAAGGCCCGACGGCGGCAGCAAGCAGTCGGCAATCTCAGTACGAAGAGATTGGCGACAATGAAAACACGCAGTGCGGCGTGTGAAAGATCGATTAGGGGAGGAAGAAAAACCTAACCCTAATTTGTGGCTCTGTATACCATGTTATGAATAGTACTTGTATTCATTATGAGGCACTAAGGCCGATATATATACACCAGTACATGAAGAAAAATATACACATAACCCCCTAGAATACTGAGAAAATACAAGTATAATACAAGTATATCTAACAGGTGCAAACTTAGTGAAGTTTCATTTAGGAGAAATAATTTTTAGAATGGATAGAACAGGGGACTTTGAAATGCACAAAGTAGGAACACATCTGATTCCTGTAGGAATCAACACTGTTTTCGTGAATTTTCTGCGTGCATTCCAACTTCGCCGTTCCAAGGGGAGAGGCCATGGCCCTGGGGCATGGATTTATGTGCATCGTCTTGGTTTGACAAAACTGCACTTGGCGAAGCTTTAGAGGGACGACGCGGGTGTTCCTATTAACAGTACTAGACTAATAGTCAAAGCAACTGCCTATCGTCTTCCGTCCTGGAGTGGAATCTGTTAGGCTAAGTTTTCCCATCAGTTAGTTCATCCGTCTCAGGATGCCAGATTAATTTAACTATGTACATGTGTTTAATAATCGGGAATCTACACAATCATGTCATCATCCCATAGTAGCCGTACAGAGGCCATGGATTTTTCAGGCCAACGGTTGTTGGTGCACCAACTTAATATACACATCCAATGTTGGGCGCTTCATGGCGTTATCATACAAAAAGCACAAGTTGGGACTTCTTTTTCTGGAAACGAGCATCAGGAAGGGATTATACGTTTATTTATACAGTATAAAAGTACCGACATGTTCCTTCTCTCAATTCGCTCTCAAGTCGCAAGCAATTTCTTTTTGAGCTTATACGTAAATATAGTAAGTAGCCTCATGTTGTGCATTTCTGTGTTTTATAAGACGCAGAGCAGGTGAAGCGCCAAAGGCCTTTCAACACCTGATATTGTAGTTCAAACAAATGGCAGGTTCTTTTTTTTTTTTTTCCTTCTGTCCATACTCCACGCGTAAGCATCGCCTTTAGAAAAGCAAAACCTTGTTTGACTTCATATTTTTATCTGTGTTACCAAGCGTGATAGAAACGTCCCTTCAGAACGAAGGAAGATGATAGCGAAGGTTCTCTGACCAGCTCATGGTCCAAAATAGCATCGCCACGATCTGCGGAGTATTACTTGGAAGATAAACGCAATGTTAACTATTTGGCCCATAATATAAGCATTTATTGAGCTTTATTTTATTTGCTTTTAAAACCCATAAGGTTCTGTCCGTAAGGGACGTTGAAGGCTTTAAAGCTGCAGAGCTAATGTGCGATATGCGCCAGTTAAGAAAGAACACCCAACAATGCACGCAAGAGTCTCAAACAAGGTACGTACCCCGGTATGTTTCAAGAGCTGCACAGGTAAAGTACAGACATTCAGAGTTATGTAAGATGCCACACATCCAGCTAATAAGTTCACATTGGGGATGAAATCCCATTGTTGCTAGAACCGCCAACCAACCCACTCTGCTGAAGAACGTTGAATCTTCATAGCATTTGGAAATGGCACCTGCAAGAACCACAAAGCAACTTGAGTTAACAAAGTCCTCAGTAGGGGAACAAGAAGGATCTGGTAGCTTGTTCACGAGTAAACAAATAAACTTTCCAGCTAGAGATCATTTGTTTTGATTCCAGGTGCTGAGCCATTGGCATCAGACGCATCAGATTGCAAAAATAAGTGCAACAAAACAAACAAGGGTAGACATGAAAGAGCCAGGCAACCAGCTCTACTACTAATCAGTGTTGAGGCCTATGTATGAAAACTTTGCACCCCATAAGCAGGAAAAAGACCCATTGAGTATTTTCAAACCACATATACGAGCAGCGTTCGGCATGTGATGCTAAAAAGGGACATTAGTTTACAACTTGGTATAACTTTTTCAAGGTTAGCATATATCTTTGCTAATTGAATCCTACAACATTCCTAATAGTATTTTTTTTTAGTGTAAAGAGACAATATTACAAGTATTTCTAACTTGTAGTAACAGCTGTGCATTATTCATCAAGAAACCCAGTCCAATAGCTTCTTCCATAATTGCATTTTATAGATATAAAACCACAGCATGAAGGCCCACCTTGATGGCATATATTGAACCGCTGGCTTACTAAAACAAAAGGGGGAAAGGTGACTAGCAATACAATTGACAGCAAGTCAGCAACACGTCCATGCAGACTATTTCCAGGTTTCTAGGGTTATTCATATTCCCTTCGCAAGTCTTTAAGGATCTAACCAAACAAATGTTGTGAAAAGTAATAATTTTTAAAGCAATACCGACATGAAACTGTAGATAGCAGATAAGCATTCTACGGTGCACAGCTGGCCATCTCATACTAGAGACCCTGACATGTCACATTTATCTGGTATAAATTTGTTGACATTAAAAACAGAAGACTTGCAACTCCCACAGATGGATTTCTAAAACATATGGACATTAGTAACTGGATGATCTACCATGACAATCAAAGCAATCCACTAGACAGCCACGCCTAAAAGACACCATTCATAAAGTTCTTGAAAGGGCTTGTTCAGCTATTGCATTTTTTATTGAGTACAAAGGTAATAAAAGGACGATGGTAAAATCTTACCCCAGAAGTCCTCTTCCATGCCATTTTCTTGGTGTAATTGCTACATTCATTACTGACCCCTGGCGAATGACAATTAAAGGTACTTGACTGTCTTCGTTCGAAAGAGCTTCAGAGATGAGCCTTTCCTGCAATCTATCGCCAGCTTCCACATTTCCAAACTTCACTATCTCATCTCCAAGTTGCAAACCATCCACAGAAGCAGGAGAACCATCTGTGATCTCATCAATCAGAGCAAAAGGAAGTGCGGTCACAGGGTCCTCTTCCATAGGTTCACTTTGAGATAATCCAGTGTGCGAAGGACATGTTGTATCTGCATAAAATCAAATATCATAGACATCAGCAACTTTAATCGCCTACAGTTCAACACTAACACATGCCTCTGGGCCTTCTTTACTGAACTAAAAGCATTCATATTTAACACACATTTTTGCATAGACAACTGATTTTCCATAATAGACATGGTTATTCCAAATATTAGAATTTAAGGTTATTGATGTCACTTGATTATTCTATATTTCTCCCCTTATCCCTTAAAATCATTCTCAAAATGTTAATTCTTTTTAATGAAGGCACCACAAGTGGCAGGATCATTAAGCATGTAGAAATTACAAAGACTGTAATATTGTAGATTCTAATCAGGGTACAGAGTTCACTGAAAAAACAATGTCATAAATTCATACTAGAGTAGAGGTAAAACATTCCTTGTTTTCCTCCAATCATGAAAATTAATGTAGACTTTTCATTGTCTCAGAGAGACACAACTTGGATGATATTTGCATTATTGCAGAGTTATAAAAGTACAGATCACAAAAGGTTGTATCCACTGACATTATTATCATGCTTCAAATTTAGTTTCTTGATATTGAAAATTAAAATTGTCTAACAGATTGACTGCACAATTCCAATAATGACAATTTCATACGATAATATACTGTTGAATACTTAGTTACTTACCAGACCTCCTTGAGGCTGATTTATCATCTCTAGACAACTTTGCTGAGTGTAAAATCTCCAGATTCTTATCGATTTTGTTAGTAATATCTTTGTGATCATTTCGCAGTTCTGCAATAACATTTATATATCAAACATGATGTAATGGGCAAAAATGTATTTGAAGCATATATAAAGTACACAAACATAACAATTGCCAGACAATCGAAGGCATCAATCCCCATTTTGAAATTTAGTCAACAGCAAAGATAGTATTCTTTGCCTCTATGCCGTAACTCTGTAAGGCAGTTAGTCCGGCACCTATATCCCCAACAGGCTACTCTGCCCCTTTATCCCCTACTTTGCCCCTTTGTTCCCTACATTTGCTCCAACATCATATCCTTCAAGTAAAGAGAAAGGTGTTGATGAACAAGAAAGGATCTTTCACATATTGAAAGAAACAAAACTTGTGGGCAAGGTACTCATTGGCCCACTTTGGTAAAAAAAAAATGAACTCAATACAAAGTGAAGTAGTGAACTAGTAGTAATTCTAGTTGGCTGAATGGGTTTTGGGTCAACCCGCCTTGCATTACTACATATGAGGTTTTGAGCACTAATTATTCACCACTGATGCCAGAGTCTGGTTGGAACCAGCCAATAAAGGCCATTATTTCAGAAATCAGCAATGATTCTTTTTGGAATGAGGTGGAAAACATCCTCGCCATCACACAGCCCATTTTCTCAGTACTTCGATTCAGTGATGGAGAAGGCCCCCAAATGGGAGAGATTTGTGAGAGAATGGACAACATGGTTGGGAAAATTAGAGATATTATGAATAAAAATGACAGCCTGCACAAAGAAGACTTTTCAGAAGTAGAGAAGATAATTTTTTCTCGCTGGGAAAAAATGAATGTTCCTCTTCAATGCCTTGCTTTTGCTCTCTCTCCAAATTTCTATGAAAAAACAGATCTTGAAAAGCTAGCAATACAATTTCTACGAGCCCACAGCTTATTTTCTGCCGTGTGCCCACACAGGAAAAGAAGTGCCTAGCCCCATCTGACATCTCAGACAGCCGGACTAGATAAGACTCGATCGCATAGCTGGTGGCTGGGTGCACAGCACGGACCCTGCCACTGTAATTCAACTCAGACTCGAAATCCCAAGCGGAGGGAAGCGACTAATCATGTCATGAAGAGGGGCCCACGTGTCATTGGACAAAGGCAAGGGACAGAAGAAGAAACCAGATTTTAATAATAATAATAATAATATATAATTGTTAACTAAAATAAAATGAGTCTCTAAACTAAGCTAAAGACAATATTTATCTCCTGTAGCAATGCACAAGCAAATTTGCTATTATTTATTAATAATATATTTAGAGAGATAGAAAGAGAAATGTCCTTAAACATATGGACGGCTATATGGAAGATCATGCTCAGCTAGTCAGTGCAGTCGACAGCTCACAACTAGTCGCCTGGTTGGTCCCATGGCGACTAGGGATCGATTAGACAACTTGTACACATTGGCAAAGAGATGTATCACAAACCCCCAATGTGTGAAAATCTAAAAACTAATGAAAATCTAAAAACTAAACAGCTGAGCCTGGTACCACGAAGCACGTTGGCAGTGAACACATAACTAGCTACTAGTGCACGGTAAGAAACTGCAGTTGCTACGAAAATTGGGCACAGGCGTACCAGAGAGCCTCCGGCGCTGGGCGAGGATGTTCGGGATGTCGATGTCGGACCTGGGGAAACCCTAAGGAAGCCGAGCCAACAACGATTAGCACCCAACTGAACCGCGAAACGGAGAACGAAAACAGATTTCGGGGCTCAGGTTAGGGTTTTGCGACCCGAGGGTACCTCGGCGTCGACGAGGCCACCGGTGATGCCCGGCCCACCGGGCGCGGTGAGACGGGCGATGATGGCGTCCATCTCCGCCTCCAGCGACCCCCGCTGATCCATCAGCTTCATCGTCTCCGCCTTGACGTCCGGCGCCACCATGATCGCCTCTCTCTCTCTCTCTCTTCCGCTTCGGCTCAAGCAAAGATGGCAATGGGCACGAAATACCCGCCTGCCCGTCAGCAACAAACCCGATGGGACGGGAAGGATACGGATGTGAATTTACTTTGGATGGATATTTATTCGCGGGCGAAAAAATTTACTGTCCGCACCCGTTTACCCGCATACCCGGACCCCACAGATTCCCACTCCACCCTTCTTTCTCCTGATCTCCTCCCAGGCAGCCGCCGCCCCCCAGCCTCCTATCCACTCAACACCAGGCGTCTAGGCCACTCACTCGCGTCCAGTCCCCACTCTCCCGGTCTTCCCTCTCCTGTCTCCCCGTCATAGGACCCCGGCGGCCGCGTCCGGTCCCAGGCCTCCACGAGACCGCGGCGCGCCGGCGCTCCAGGGTCCAGGCCGAGCCCCTCCCCCGCCCGCCTGCGCCAGTGCCAGGCGGCCTAGGCCAAGCCCCTCCGCCGCCGCCAGCGCCCGGCGGCCGCGGCCCAGGCCGAGACCCTCCGCCGCCGGAGGGCGGCCAGATCGAGCCCCTCCGCCGCCAGCCAGCCCGAGCCCGAGCCCCTCCCGTTCTTCGACTGCTTGGGTAAGTATGGACCATGGATGTTAATTGGCTGTTAATTTGTGCTATTTGTTGTATATATTTGCTATTCCCTTGCTATATATTTGTGCTATTGCGGGTAAATGGGCACACCCGCGGGCATGAAATATCCGCGGATGGCGGGCGCGGGCAAGAATATCTGCCCGTTACGGGTGGTGGGCGCTGGCACGGGCATGGTTTTTTGCTCGCGGGCGCGGGCGTATGATGCTAGTATCCGCGCGGGTATCGTCCATTGCCATCTGTAGGCTCAAGGAAAGCTGGAAGGGGACGGATTCGCGAGTCGAGTCTGAACTCTGAACTCGCGTCCAGCCATCCAGGTTCAAGGACGGTTCAGTTGCGTCGTTTGATCTGAAATCGACGGCTCAGATTGGATGGATTCCTGAAACGAGGGCCCGGCCCGTATGAGCCGTGGCGGCGGAGGCGGCTGCGTTTACAGCGCCGCACCGTTGATTCTGGAACTCTCCCGTCTCCCGGTCCCGGTGCGGCGGCGCGACTCCTTGCGTCTCCCTCCCCTTGTTCAGGAATCAGCAGATCCAGACCGCGGATTGGAGCTTGCGCCCTCTTCGCCTCGGCCGTCTCGAGGTAAGGTACCCTTCCTATTCTGCAAACCTAATTCCTCGCTCCAGTTCGTTGCGAATACCAAGCGCCTCTGTGATCAGACTAAGCGGAGTGGTGGCGAATAGTGCTTGTTCTTGGTGAAGGGTTTTAGTTTTGATTTTGCTTTTTCGCGCTGTTTGGTGATTAGTTTGCGCGCGGAGAGCAGAATGGTTTCGATTTTGTCTTCAGGGTCCTACTGGGGGATTACAAGTTGGCTGTAGCGAAAGTGTGAAACTAGGTTTAAGGCTGGAGGCAGTGAACCCATGGAAAGCTAAATTCCAGCATTCGAATGCTGTGTGAGACTGCAGGTTCGGATGTCTAGGGCTCTTGGCTGGATTGTGTCTAGGAATTTGACAGGACACCCTTGCTGACAGAAACATGTATTTGGATTGTGAGCACTTATCACCAATAGTAGGAATTCCTGAGGACTAATGGAAGCGTCTCATCGTTTTCAAGTAGACGATTCTTACAAATAATATGCGAAGAACAAGGTCTCCTTTGCCCCATTAAAACCTAGTCTCGCAACAATTCCAAGGAGGTGCACAATAGCACAAGCATGACTAGTGGCCTGCCGAGTTAAGCATGCAAAGATGCATGCCAAAGTAACTGGATCTTAATATAGAATGCATGTGTTACCAACGGATTGCCTGATTAATCTAAAAATGGTTGATGACAAGAATGAAGACCTTCCTGACCGCAGTTTTATTTTCTCTTCTTTGCCTGGTTATTTAAAATGTTCATATTTTTCCATATTTTGTTTTATCTTGAAAGTTTTAGTGCTTTTGATTATAGCTTCTAGTTTATAACATAACAAGCTGAGTTGTGTGGATCCTGTTGAGGTACATAGCCAACTTAGGTCTGTTTTCCCAATATCCCTGCTTTGGTGACCATTTGTGTGTGCTTCTAGTTACTGTATTAGTTCTTGTCCCAAAAAGAACACAATTCTAACTATATGCATCTAGACAAGTACATGTCCAGATACATAGCTAGTATTGTAGTATTCTTTAGGACGGAGGTAGTAGGTTGGTTTTGTTCTATGGATACTGTATGCACTTATAATAAACTCTTTTTAAAAAAATTTAATTCTGTAAGACGTGTATGATACGTTGACACAGAGTTTCTATTTATCAAAATCTCATGTTTTAGACAACCCGACCGCTGGCTATCCTGCCCTAATTGACACTGAACCAGTACTGTTTCTATTCGTTTCAGAGATGGGGAACACTGCATCTGTGAAAAACGAGGCTTCAGATTCAGAGGAGCAACCTGCCACCAAAGCTTCTGCACCTGACACGAAGCCGAAAAAGAAGATCTGCTGTGCTTGCCCAGATACGAAGAAGCTAAGAGACGACTGCATCGTGCAGAATGGCGAGGCTGCCTGCGGAAAGTTCATCGAAGCCCACCTGCAATGCTTGAGAGCTGAAGGGTTCAATGTCTGACGCCTTGCTTCATCATGGCGACTCCACACCTGTTTCTGTGATAATCTGATTTTGATCATGAACAGCGTGATATTGATGAATAAGAACTTCTGGTAGAGTGATAGAAAGAACTCTAGACTGGAAAAAACACCACTGACATTGCCAGTTTGCAAGAGGGTTTCTGTCTTTTTCCAAGGCATTCTGCGACATATATACCTGCAATTCTTGATGATGTTTTTATGGAACATTGTGTATTGGAATCGCTTGTTTTGGTCCACTGGTTGGAGATTCAGCACCACACCGTATGGAGCGACGGTTGCAACTTTGCTACTGGCTAGTTTCTGGAGTAGTCAATTACTCATTTATCCCACCGATGTTACTGTATCAATTACCCTGAAACCGTTGCGTGTGGTTTCGTTGCCCGTGGCTGTTGCAGTGTTAGCTCCTGTTAAGCATCACACGCTTTTGATGGTGACTATGCGTCTATGCCATGCACAAAGCAAGCAGTGGTAGCCGGTGTCGTGCTGGTGCTATTTATCGTGTGGTGTGGATGCCGTCGGTTCTGTTCACAAATGCCTTCTTTTTCGATTCAGTGTTGCGTGGAATGTAAGCATCTGACTTTGGCGCGAATCTGAGGCCTGTGCTGCAGGTTGCGGCTTTCTTTTTGCTCTCTTCTCATCTTTTAATTTGCTACACTAGTAAGAAATAGTTGGTGTTAGTGGTTGGGGACTGCTTCATTGTTCTTTTATGATGGTACATTGGTACATCAAGCGATCGATGAGGATCCTATCTATCATAACGAAATAATCCAATGATTTGTCCAACCCGTAGCTCTCTTTCATACTCCCTTCATTTGGAATTAATAAGCGTACAGAGCTAGTTTGTTGGGATAAATGTCATACGATACAGAAAATTTGTGCTTGTGCTAGGGCAACACACATTGGAAAGAGAACCTGCCAAAGATCCACTTGTCGCTCTGATGATGATATGCTCTCTTTTTTTTCAGTTTGCCATACGATCAACAAGTCAGACTCCCAGACCCTCTCATCGCAATTGTCGTGCCAGAGCTATTACCTGAAATAGGAAAAAAATTCTATTTCACAACTTTATACTATTCATTTATCGTTCAATTTTCAACCCTGAACTACGAAACCAGACAACGAGCACCTTGAACTACAAAAAAAAAAAGACAAACTTGGAAATTTAGCTGGTTTTGAAAGAGGTTTTCAATTTTTTTGAAATAATAAATCTTATTTATTCTCTAAAAAACATAATCAATTTATTTTAAAATATAAAAACTATACCAAAATTTTTGTAAAATATAATCTATAGACTTGTGATCTATTTGGAGTCATTTGAATTTTTTATATTTCTACGGCTATTGTTTGTTGCTCCAAATAAAACGCATTAAATATGGATAAATAAATTCCAAAGAAGCCTAGGTAGTGAACTATTCAATAGACTGTATTTTTAGGTAAAAAAACATGGTACAAGTTTCATATTTTTCTAATTTAAAGTGGATTGATTATAAATTTATAGAGATGAATGAAATAAGAATTTTTTTTAAAACAGAAAACCAACTTCAAAATCAGCTAAAGGTCGAACTTTGTCTGGTTTCTAATAGTTCGAGGTGCTTAGTGCCCGATTTTATAGTTTAGGATTGAAAAATCAGATAACTTGACATGGTCAAACTGTGACAAAAATTTGATCAAGCCACCTATAAATATCATAAACCAAACATGGCGTTGTGTTGGTCAATTGGACTAGAGGCTGTTTGGATTTGTGGCTAGGGTGCCTCGCTTCATCTCCGGCAAATGCCTAGCTTTACATGCCAAATTCCAGCGTCTAACTTAAGGCAAGAAAAATGAACTACAATGCCATAAATGAAACGACGCATACCTTACCTTATCTAGCTTTATTATTTTTATAACTATCCAAATCCCATAGGATTAGGAGTGAAAGAATTGACTAGAATATGAGAACCGTTTTTCCTCCTAGCGATTTATTTTCACCTCTAATGAAAGCTACTTATGTTATTAACGCCATGTATTTGTCTATTTTAGAAAAAAACAATCGTTAGAACATAATTACAGCTTTTTAACTAGATGAATTTCTGCGTGTTGCTGCGGAAATTAGAGGTACACCATGCTTGTAAGCCGAAAAAGAATTGCATGCATAAGGTCACAGAAAATCGTTGAAAGATATAATAGATGACTTAGTGGATGGTGATGTGGAGACTTAGTGGATAGTGATGTGACATGACTGCGGTTGAGAGAAATAGACAGTGGGTGCATCTTATTTAGATATAGAAGATATTGAATATACTTGTTTTTTTTCCTAATAAGAATCGGATTATCGGAGTAGTGAAGCACTCGGCCACGCCGCCGCCACAGCCTCTATAAATTCGGCCAGCCAGGGCAAAGGGACTCGATCATCAATCAACAAAAGGTTCTTCTTGTGCTTCGTTTTTCACGCAGTTCTAATTTCGGCGGCGGCGGCGGCGGCGGCGGCGGCGAGTCCCCTGACCCAAGCGCCGCAAGAGGGGACCTGAAGAGGCGAGGAGAAGATGCAGATCTTCGTGAAGACTCTGACTGGGAAGACCATCACCCTCGAGGTTGAGAGCAGCGACACCATAGACAACGTCAAGGCCAAAATCCAGGTGCGTGCCCTCCTCCCTCCCCGGCGAGCTAGTTTGACCTTCTCCCTGCGTCCTCCGACGAGTCGAGGGTTTGATCGATCTATACGCGCTGCTGGGCAATGGTTTGAGTTTACCCTAGTTGTCGTGATGTCCATCTGGCGTTTCTTGAATGGATTGATTGGGTTCAGATGATTAGTGCTTAGGCTTGTTTGGGGGATTATCGAGGTAGTTTTGATTGGTGGAGGAAAAGAGGCCCGGCAAATATATTATGGCCGCTATGATTGTGTGTTCCACTGCTTGAGCAAGTGAAGCTGTATATTATGTTCAGTGCCATACAATTGCGCCTAAAATTGGGTCCAATTTTCATGTTTCTTCCATTGATACGGCTAGTACATGTTATGCACTGGTAGCGTCGCACTGAAACAATTATGATTGTCTCACCTTTAAAAGTGAAATTCATTCATCAGGGTTTGGTTCAAGCTGTATGTAGCAAAAAAAATTCCAGTTCCTTGTGCTGACAAAATACTTATTCTGCTATGATGCAGAGGGAGAATATATTCTCTTCTTTTATTGCTATTTAGATTCTATGAGTTAGCCTTCTGAAAATTATAGATGCTTTCACTATTTATGCCTATTTGTGTACTACGCCGTGCTAGATAGAGCAGCCATCTTGAAATGTTGCCTATTATAGAGTTCAATATTTTGAAAATAATGGCCAAGTGTATATGCTTGTTTCTTTGTCTTGTTATCTGTCTTTTATTGTTCCCCTGAATTTTCCTGTGTTTTTGCCTTCTCCGAGTTATATCCCTATTTTTTAGATAAGGTCTCTCCGTATAGTATGCATTCTTTGTCTAATAATTCCTTTCTGACAGGAAAGGTTCATGTGGGCATGTGGCATCGTTACCCTTGAACTTCGAGAATCAAATCCTTGGTTTATATAACTTGTTCCTAGTGCTATGTGAATCATGCGCTCAGTGTTACCTAGACACGAGTGTGCGTGGCCGGCTTGGCAAACTCTAGAAAATAGGAAATGGATTGCCCAGGCCTGCCTCTTCTATTTAGTCCTAAGCGGGCTGACTCCTTAGGCTCTCTGCATGATCACCCCTCCTTACATAGTCACTTGAACTGGCCTACAAAATCTGGCGTGTGTCGCACCTTTCTGGTGCATGTCGATGCAGGGAAATGTGTTGACAGTTGACACAAAGAAAAAAGGTACATGTGAGTCTAGTGGCACTGCATGCATCTGATTTTGCATTGGGGATGGCAAGTTAGTGGTTACTACATCTTTTGCGTTTTTTTTAATACCGAAGAGCTGACATGCTGTTTTGCTATCTGTCACAGGACAAGGAAGGGATCCCCCCAGATCAACAGAGACTCATATTCGCTGGCAAGCAGCTGGAGGATGGACGCACGCTGGCTGACTACAACATTCAGAAGGAGTCAACTCTTCACTTGGTCCTCAGGCTCAGGGGTGGCACCATGATCAAGGTCAAAACTCTCACTGGAAAAGAAATTGAAATCGACATTGAACCCACTGACACAATTGACAGGATCAAGGAACGTGTTGAAGAGAAAGAAGGCATTCCTCCCGTGCAGCAAAGGTAGGCATATCGAATCGCGCAGATTTGGTTTTTTGAATGACAGAACAAACTGCCACCAATTGTTCTTCCAAATGCTTATTCCACTTGAGACGAGTTATTCTTTCCTTAGATATGGTGCTAATGAAGCGTTTTTGACGCTTTTGCAGGCTCATCTATGCTGGTAAGCAGCTTGCTGATGACAAGACTGCAAAGGACTACAACATCGAGGGTGGTTCTGTCCTCCATCTTGTCCTTGCTCTGAGGGGTGGTTATTAATTTAAAACCTAATGAACTTGTAGTCAGATAAACTGTTGCATTGGCTGCAAAATGTCCAGACCTGGTGAAATGGAACTTGCAAAGAGATAATAACATATTTGTGCCTTAGCCTAGTGGAAGGGGCTGTCTTCCATGTTACTATCTGATATATGATTTGGCCGAATTGTTCCAGATGTACCTGTCTCTGCTTGTACTCCTTTAGTATCTGAATCTTTTTGATATGCGGAATTGTTCCAGATTTACCTGTCTCTGCTTGTAATCCATCATTATTTTACTCTTGAAAAAATTATTTATCTGCCATAGAAAGAAAATCAAATGCTTTATCTATCACTGATTTTTTTTTTCATGCCCTATCTGCACTAGCGCTGGCTCAAATGGATGGCAGATAGGCTATGGAAAAAAATTTAGTGGCACAAAGGGCATATGGTTTTCTCAGATAGACCATGGAAAAAATTTTAGTGGCACAAAGGGCATATGGTATTCTTCCAACGGCACAAAGGGCATGTAGTTTTCTTCCAATGGCACAAAGGAATTTTCTGCGTTCGTTAGTTTTCGTAGGTTACGTTGCGTCCACTAGGATTGAACACCGAAAGGTTGTTATCATGAATCTTGTTTTTTTTTCCGCAGTTGTCCACATGTTATTTATGTTTTTTCTTTTTTGGCAAAATTGTTCCAGATTTACCTGACCACTTTTTATATGCTATTATAGGTTCTGAATTTTGAGGTCTTCACCACTTTCGTTGTTTTCTGATAAGTTGAATAGTGATTGCAGACTTGTGTAATGTAGACACAAACGAAACACACTCAAAGCAGCATGAAATCCATGACTTCAGAGTTCGAGGTCAAGTGTTCTCATCCAACGAGTATATGTTTTGATTTTTCTTTGTAATAACTTGCTGCCAACTTATTCAGAAACATTTCAAGAACGCAGGCCCTGGTAAATCTTTGCTCCCAGTTGACATTACACTAGGGTAAAAGCTACAGCATGGATGATCACATAGAGAACAGCAGATTGGACTGCTTACAAAAAGGATGAGCAGCGGCTGATTAGCTTCCTTCTGTACAAGAACCTAACCCAGAGCTAACCTAAGAGAACCAACAAAAACTATGAAACAGAGTACCTCCTGTTTCTAAGAGGAGGGAGAGGGGATGGTTTCACTTCTGCAGGCTTCGCCGACAATGGTGGGCTCTGTGAGCTGCCAGACGTCTCCGAGCCTTTGCCACCATGCTCACCCAGCCCCTTGCTGCTCCACAGCTTGTCGAAGATCCTCCTGGACCGCGACTGCAGTAGAAGGCCCCCAAGCTGGTCCTTGAAGCTGTTCCTGCCGCCCCTGTGCTCACTGATCTGGTGGTGCTGATTCTCCCTCGCGCTCAGGCTTGTCACCTGCTTATTCAATGAGTTTGGATGCTTAGGTATCCGCCTTTCGCAAGGGTCACATGGGTCCTGCATAGGCTGTGTGCAAGCATGTGCTCCATTGTCGATCAGGGCAAGTTCTTTGCTTGGGGCAGCCCTCAGCTGCTGGAAGAAGAGCACCTGAACTACCAAACGGAGAGGCAGGCGGTCATTTTGTGTGGCATGCACAGATGCATCTGCGGAGAGCTTCTTGACATCCACCAGACTGCAAATCCTCTTCTTGTCAGCTTTATTTAGGTCTAGGTGTTCCTGATTAGAAAGAACAAATTTATCATTCATAGAATCAACAACGAAGCAAGCAATGTACAACAGCATCCATCGAACATTAAATTTAGGTGCATGAAATGTTTTTATTAAATTTAGGTGCATGAAATGTTTTTATCTTTGAAGATACCTTGAGATATGCATCCACCGCATAGTACAGGCCATCATGAACAGGTCTAGCCGCTTCTGGTATAGCTGTTGCTAGTTCAACAAACATAGATAATGAAAGGTCTGGATCTGAAGCTACTTCAGACAGGTAACCATCAACAAGCTCTCCTACAGACAAAGTTGATTCTTGTTCAAAGTTGAGCTCAATCATCTTTTCGTCAGACTTCTCCACGAAACCACCGTTATGAGACAGTGCAGTTCTTGCAACAAATCTTTGGACAAGATTATGGACCAACCGAACATCATATGTACCATCATTAGGCGAAGTAGCAGGTAATAAGAGATCCTTGACAGTAGCTTTATGCAACTGGAAGCTGATCCTTCTCATAAGCTCTTCCTTCACGTGCTCCCCACCTCCAACTAGTATAGCCACTTTCAACAGTTTCAGAAGAAATCTGCAAGAACAACCTGAGCTCTTATCAGATGGCAACAGCCATATTATTGTCTCCACCAGACATTGATTCCTTCTCATGTAATCCTCAGAAACCAAAGCATCGTAGGAGTCTGGTAGCCATCTAACTGCATAGGCTTTAAGTGCCTCTCCGATCAATTCAGGTGACATTCTCCCCTTGGATTTGATACCAACCATGACCCTCTTGTAGAGGTCAACATCCAGTTCACACAAGTCCTCAACCCACCAATCTTTGGGAGCAATTGATGGCTTTCCTGTTGACTCAACTATTTCAGTACAAGCTCCTCCTTTCTTGCTATTATGACTGTATGACCAGGTTACATTGGCAGGATCCACAGATGTCTTTGAAGCGATGGCATCAATACATCTACCCACAACCTTCAGCTCTTCAGACCAAGGTAATAGGGCCTTTGTGCTCTGGAGAACAATTATAGAATCCTTCCAGCTACGAAGGATGCTAGAATTTATGAAGACCTCGATTTTAAATATTAAATTCCCCTTTTCCATATCTTCAGTCATTTCAAGGTATTCCGCTGCACATCTTGCTGCAACAACATTATGTGGACTGAGGGTGACCACCATCCCATAGCAGAACTTGGCACATATTTCAAATGTTTTTGCTCCCCCAGGAAGGTCATCTATGTGAACCTCATCAGTCCCCTCCTCAGTGGCCTTAAGAACTAATCTTTGAAGCTTGCTGCTCTTGGACAGAAGGGGAAACTGTATACGACAACCAAATCAAACATAAGTCTTTCAAACTTATAGTAATATCTGTAATAGAAGGCAATTACCACTCATATATCGTTACATATATGAACCATATCCTACACAACATAAAAACAACCAAACATCAAGTGAACTGCAGATAAGATGCAGTAATTGGTTGATGGACTCTTTAGTCCCATGATTACAAATTCTGCCTTTGGTTGAGTTTTCAGCTGAACTATTGTCACAGAATAAATTATGTGCTACGTCAGTAAAAGGAACATCTGAAGTAGTATCTGGCAGATTAAGGAAAAAGACAGCCTAACAACAATCATAAGAGAAACATAAATGCTGAGAAACGTTCTATTATTAGAGTATGACAGCTAACCCCTCAGATTTGTGTTCTAGGCAAGTAGGCCTCAGAAAATGACCAAATATGTATCAATAGTACTTAGACCACCTATCCATGTTCTATAAGGAACGGTTCTACATCTGTGAAATAGTGGAATATACTGGGCACTAACCTTGTGCAAGTAAAATTTCACTTCACCAACCTGCACAGCAACATCTGTTGCAAGGTCAGAGACCACATATCTGCATGCATCAGCAACAATTTTGTAAGCAAAAGCATATTGCAGAATAATACACAAATATGTTTCTTGTAATAATCATGGAAAGATAGATTTTAATCAAACAGCCAACAAACGCAGTGGCTGTAAGGCTGCAGTAGTAACCCCTCCTGGGTTTTGACTCCATAGGAGTGAATACTGAAAACTCGTCAAAAAATCCCCCTCGCTGGCAAACTGTAAATATATTAGCAAGACAAAGACATCGGCCTGCGGAGATGGTCGGCCCAGGTAATGGTATGCTCCTATAGGGTGAAGCCAGGCTCCAGGGGGTTTCTCAGCCAATACAAATAGAAGGTTGAGGTTCCTTCATAAAATTAATACTGTGGGGGAGGTCTTTCCCCCCACTGGCTGATTTTTTTCACAATCATTTTAATGGAACACTCCCTTCCAGATTATTCACATTAAACGCTCACAACCTAAGATTGATGCCAAAACTAGCCTAAACCTTATCAGAGGACAGAGATTGAGAGTCAAAAGTCAAATTGCGTGTCCGGCCAATGTATGGCTTTTGATACATCATCAGTAGTTGCGCATATTGACAACAATGTACACATCAAGCTTAACCCAGATCCTAAAGATCCGTCAAAGACCTGCAGTACTGGCCAATGATGGAGGCAAACATGCGGTAGCTATTTACTAGACTGCACATCTCGCTTTCCGGTTATTCCAGTTCAGCTAACAAAAGTTGCCCAAAGGCACCACTAGAGTTGGTAAACAGCACATGAACGCAATGAGTTTTGGCTTGAGCTTGAGCTAAGATCCAAAGTCTCTCATGTTTGCTTGAGCTTAACAGTTAACACCATCCCTTTCTCCCTCTTAAGGATCATCTGAATAATTCAACCTGAGATTACTTGAAATTTCTTCATGCTGTTAACCGACCATGAAAGCGTATCACCACAAGATCCTCCACATCGCATTCTAAGCTTTATGCCACTCACCACTGCCACCTTGCACTCATCAATGGACCAAAAATACTACTGGATTTTTTCAAAAGGCAAGATGTGAATTTGTGATGAAGCAACATGCAGTGGATTCTTTAACTGACGGAAAAGTGAACTCTGATCAATGATTAGGAAGATGGTGAGATGACCATCGTTTTCTACTTTCCTTAATAAATTAACCCAGCTAACTTTAACAAGTTGCCCAAATCAAACAGCAAGACGTAGTGGTATCTACCATATAATAATACACCACAGTAAAGCGTAATGCTCCTACCCCTCAGATCTGACCTGCACTAGCCACAAAAGAGCAGAGAAAGAAAGTACACATTCAGATCAAAAAAGCCTACAGCAAAGCCACACTTTCTAGGCAGGAAATAAATTAGAACAATCTGAGTCAAACGCAAGCACAGCACTAACGGATACCAAGAAACCTGGTATAAAAAAATACACTGAATAAACTAGAGTTGAGCTCAATGACCCAATAATGAACCGCATCTCGCCGAGAGTAATTTTTTTAATCAGAGGATTGCCACCACTGTAGAATAAATCGCTGCACAACTAGCACGTAGTGTCGCGACAAGGGGATGGCCACAAACAACTAATCCCAAGAGAAACAAGGAATGCCAGCGCCAACAAACATCACAAGTGGGCAAAACTGGAATTTTTTTCTGGTTTCGGTTACATAGATCTAGTTTAGAAAATCGCAAAACGAAACAGATGCATAGAATGAATAGAATACTCCCAAATCCGCCCAAAAATAGCAGAAACTGTTACAAAAAAAGAAATAATAACAATACAGCATACAGCTTCCGGAGAAGCTAGCTAGAGTCGATTCAAGCGGCAAATTCAGATGAAAAAAGGTCCATTTTTTGGATGAAACGGGAAGTACGAACGAATTTGATGGTATCAGCAATCAGAAAGGGAGCCTATTACACACATAAACCAAAAAAAAAAAAGAAAGAAAAAAAATCCAAGTACAATGTCACGTCGAAATCAAGGGACGAGGCACGAAAGGACAAAAGAGTTGGTTATTCTGAAACCGAAGAAGCAGGACAGTACAAACAAGAACATGGTGATGCAAGAAACGGTGGTCTCGGACGGACCAACCCCCATGTTAGCTTCAGCACCGGCCACCTTCACCACCGCTATGTCACACAACTTTCTTCCTCTTCTTCTTTTGGAACGAAAGAGAATGTCACAAAACTTTCCCAGCAAACTAAAAGCAGAGTCTTTTGTTACAAGAAGATCAAGAAGCGGCGATCTCCTAGGAAGCAGCGCTTGATGGATGCCGCAGGAGCACAAGGCCAGCAAAGATCACCGCGCCCGAGCCTGAGGCGGCAAGAGAGAGAGCGAGAGAAGGGATCGGAGGGAGGCGTGTGGTGCTCACCGGACGTCGGCGCCATCGGACTGGAAGGCGTCGGGCTTGGAGCCCAGCTTCATGAACTTCATCCTCCTCCTCCCGCTCCCTCCTGTTCCCGGGCTTCTCTTTCTTCTTCCCTCCTTCCTTTCAGAGACGCACTCCCACCACGCACCGCACGGCGGGCCGGCGGCACGAGAAAGCACGGTTGGTGAGGGGGGATCGATGAGCGCGGCAATTAAGGAGGAGGGGCGTGCTGGTGCTGCTGGGAGTGGGAGGAGGGAACGGCGACGAGCAGGAGGGAGGAGCTGGAGGAGGAGCCGAGGAGGAAGGGGAAGGCGGCGGCCAATGATGCCGTGCCGTGTTAGTGATGGGATATTATTAAAACTCCGCCCCCCTCTCGAGCCTCGACTTCAACACACACACTCTCTCTCTCTCCTCCTCTGCCGGTCTCTCTCTGGCCTCCGCCTGCCAAAGCCGCCCTTCTCGGTGCTTGTTGCAATGTCAATACGGCCTCTCTCTCTCTCTCCTACCCTAGACTAGAGTAGAGTCACGCTGCTGGGCGTAGCCTTTTTTCGCCTTGGACGCTCCTGCTGCTCTGCCTCTGCTCGGCGAACAGGACGGCCCATTCCATGGTGGCCTGGTGGGAGGGAGTGCGACTACGTGTAGTATAGTACAATTACTGTAGGGCACTCCTGGTATCAAAGTGCTTCCTCCACGATTGGGCTGGCTAATAAACTGCCGATTAGTTTCGCTTTTAGCATTGTCTTCAGCCTTTATTATCGATCCGTACCGACGCTTCCGGGTGCGTGGTGTCAGCCATCCGTGAATCTGTGTGTGCAGTGCGTGGAGCGAGCGCACTCCGCCGCACCGCACACAGGTCCCCTTCGGCCTTTCCGTGTGCGCGGCGCGCTCCAGAGCAGAGCAGGGAGGCAGGGCCACGCCATGGGTTTCTCTGAGCACAATTTGAGGCGGCAGGGGAGGAGCCGAGGAGGCAGCAGTGACGTCGTGCAGCAACATCCTCTCCCTCCCTCTTCTAGAAGGTGCCTGACAAGTTGTCCTCCACGGTGCTCGCCTTCCGGAAAAGAACGATAGAAAAATTTCACCGTTTTGGGAGTTGTTCAGGAGGACGAATTTCGTGAAGGGCATTTTTCTTCCTCACTTTTTCAAAACGGGTCCTGATCTTTTTTTTGAAACCCAAAAGTTTCCGGCAAATCTCGCTCCTTGTCAAAAATCTCAGGTTTCCCTTGACGAAATCCGCCGCTAGTGGAGTTGGTTGGTGAGGCGATGCGATGCGGAGGTAGCGGACGCAGCATCAGCCATGTCAACTGACGACCGCTGTTTTTTTTTATATGCCTCCTGAAACTGAAACTCTGGTCCATTGCAAATCGTAGTACCGGACGTACTACACGTAGCTCGGCAGCTGCAATAGAGAACAGCCAAGTACGCAGCTGCAATTGAAAACCAGAGCTCTTCGCTGGAAGTGGAACTGATTGATCATTGATGGGTGCAGTCAGTGGGAAATACGTACGGGCAGATCCATCCTTCGGTCCATGGCTTTGTTTATTATCATGAGGATTTGCACTTTGGCCTAGTACTGTACTCCGTATATGGATCTTTTTAGTACTTGCATGTACAACCGAAATTGGAAATCAAGATTGAAAACTTGTTATTTATGAACTTTTTGCTATCTATATTTAAACTTCACTCTCTGTACAACGGTGCAGATTTCATCCTTTAATCCATTCTTCGGTCCTCATGCTGAAGACAGCCTTTCTCATTAACCTTTGAATGCCTTCCTTGCATGGACGACGGATGTAGCATAAAAGTCTACTGTACACGTAAAAGGGCTCATGGCGGGGCATTTCTTTCAACGTAGACTTTGAAATATCCAAGCTAGTACCGCACCTTTAGTAAGATACGAAGCCTTCAACCTCAAACCCATGATCAGGTAGCAGCAGCGGAAGACCGACTTGGTAGAAATAAAGCTTTGCACTGCTGTGCTAGAAAGCTTGCAGGAGCGTAAGGCTGAATCCAAAAGGGTTATCCAAATCCCATTCACTGTCACTATTCCAACTATCTTCCTCTCTATATCTACAGTGCAGCATTTATATCAAATAATGCAAAACAGTGTTTTGAAGAACCTATTTAGAAAACTCTATTGGACGCCTAATCGATCGACCGGAGCTAGCTGCGCGCCAGATGCGTTTCACCTTTCACGGAGAAGCTAATAATAAGCTCCATTGCCGTGATGGGGAGGAAAAATATATTAAAGGCCGCACGTCTGCTCCAGGATGGACTGTGAAAAGGACACACATATAGTCATATATAGAGAGAGGATCGTCATCATATCTGAAAACAATAGGTTAACCAAAAAGGATTAGCGGCGGTAGGCAGGCAGCATTGATCCGCGATTAATCCTGTGCTATATTCTATTTGCACCCATCAGAGACCGACTGATGACCTTTATATTAGTTAAGTTAGGCCTAGGATGATAGAGAATTAAACGACTGGTTAAATTTAGCTCATGTCACGTCAAATATTTAGAAACTAGTTAAAAATATTAAATGTGGTTAAATTAAAAAACTAATTACACAGAACACTAAACGACGAGATGAATTTATTAAGCTTAATTAATCCATAATTAACGAATGGTTACGGTAACATCACATTTGCTAATCATAAATTAATTAATTAGGTTTAATAAATTCATTTCACTGTTTAGTCCTCATATGTGTAATTAGTTTTTTAATTACATTATATTTAATACTTCTAATTACCGTCCAAACATCCGATGTGATGGGCTAAAATTTAGCCCCCCTCCCCCCCTCCCGATCCAAACGGAGCCTTAATTTAGCAACATCATTTTCTAAGGAATTGGAGTGGATCGAGAGAAATTGACCAAGAAATGAACTGTATTTTTTTTCTCAATCTCCTCTATTTCTCTCTCATTCCATAGGAAATGGGCCTCCCAAGCTATACCCTAGCCCTAGATGCGGCATCACAGCTCTCCACCTTTCCGCTGCCTGCGACGCGCGCTCCGGCTGAAACAGCTAGCCAGCCGGTGTCCTGTTTCATTCGCTCGCTCACCCAGAGACACAGCCGCAGCCGCTCGCCATCTCCGTTCGGCGGCCATGGACGAGGACGAGCGAGCGCCATGGCTCAGACAGTGTAGGTCGGCACACGGCACGGCACGGCAGGGATGGTCCGGTGATCCGGTCCACAGCGAATTGAATGTGCGACGACGACGACGACGATCCAGGCGCGGCGAGCCAACAAATAGCCAATGCGAAGCTCTCACTCTCACCCACATCGTCATCTGTCTGTCCTCGGCGTCGGCGATGATGATGGTCCCGGCGCGCCGTCCGGCCGTGGCGATGGATGGGTGCGTGGCTCCGTTTTTGTCTCTCGTCTCCTTCATCGACGTCGACGTTGCCGATGGATCTATCATTGCCGCCGCAAGCCATCGAGATTTTGCGCGTGTGGCCGTATATAATAGAGGTATACAATCAATACAATGTGGCCGGTACGGTCGGTGCCATGGTGGATGGATGGTGCGTGTGGTGGTGATGGACGCGACGACGGATCGTGCACCCATGCTTAGCTGCCATGCTTGCATGTGATCGAGTGATCGACGCAGCTATATCAGCATCCGCTACCGCTAGTACGTAGATGCACGGCGAGCACGCGCGAGTGCTACGGCAGGGCATCACAGGCAACTGGTAGGCCGTAGGCGTGAACGCGCGTCGTCAGATCAGATGGATTCGAGGCGAGAATCTCGGTCAAACCACGACGACGGGGCCGGGGCCGGGGCCGGTGATGAGCTTTGTGGGTAGCTCTACCTAAAACTAATCTGCGCCGGTACCGGCTTTGCCAAAAGGTAGTAGCATTATCTAATGCATGCGGATCGAGGGACGGTATCCCATGGAGGGAGAGCGCATGTTCACATGTATGCATGCAATTCACATTATATATATATATATATACACACACATGCATGCCTGCATGTGTTAGCATGCATGGGAGAGCTATTTGCATTGCATGCAGATGCAGGACACTGCTGTGATTTAGTCAACCCAGGATTATTTACTCTCAACAAACGCGGTCGACCACACGAGCCTGTATAAGGCTGACCTTACCGTCAATATTTTAAACAACACACTACACTCTATGCACTTACAAGTACATTGTTTTCTATGCAAGTGCATGTACAGTGTTTTACACGTCCTGAAAACTTGTTTATAATTTGGCAACCATTGGGCGTATGCTGATCTATAAAAGCCACAGGATCGGAAGCGCGCAGTACCGGCCGGTGCAGCAACAACAACAAGCGTGGTGCAACAGCAGGTGGTCCACTCCAACCTCTCTTTCTCTATTCACTTCCCTTTCAAGTTTCATTGCACGCAAAATGATTCTAGCTAGCGTGCACAAGGGACCTGGGCGGTGGTACGGCGGTGAG
This sequence comes from Paspalum notatum, assembly GCA_022530915.1. NCBI lineage: Eukaryota > Viridiplantae > Streptophyta > Magnoliopsida > Poales > Poaceae > Paspalum > Paspalum notatum. The sequence continues at coordinate 37,954,755 of CM039685.1, forward strand.
ATATAGGCCAAAGTGAGCTATCAACGAGTTAATGAAGATGCCCTCTATGGTGTCTAGCTCATCATTAACGGCTAATGATTAGCTTATGACAAAATAAAAGGCAACACACCTCGCTCGTTGTTGCCGCTACGCAACCAAAGATGCTACCTCCTCCCATGTCAAAATAATAGATCAAACAGCCACACCATCCCCAAAACATCATTTTGACCATCAATTAACAACATTACACATATTTGAAATAGATTAATTGTGTACTATTTTGAAACCACTATTCAAGACGAATCTAGCCATACCAAATTCGAAATGTGAATTAAAATATTTGATGAGATATTGATGGTTAATTAAGAGATATGTTGATTGCACGTAAGCCAAAAATGTCTATTAGGCTATCCTAGTGTATGGTGTCATACTCATTAATTATGTGTTACGTAGTTTTTTTTTAATGTGGCAATGCATTTAATAAGAAAGAGATGAAAGTTGTGTCTTACTCAAAATACTGCTTTAGCACGATATCTTAGGCTATGACACAAAATCTAATGATTTTGATTCACTTTCATAGACACAACACTACGAAAATTAATTATCTTGGATATTGAAGTATGATAGCTATGCATCGTAGAAGATGTTTCGTACTAGGGGTATCATTTTTGGATATCGGAGTATGACACACCATGCACTGAGAATATTCTTATTTTGAAATTGGAGTATATAGGCAACATGCACGGAGAATATCCTTATTTGATTGTTTCATACTAGAAGGTTGCATCGCATGCTGTCGATTGCCTGCCAGGAAAAAGAAAAAGAAAAACTTAAGTAAATGTGAGCGAGCCGGAATAGTACCGGCCGGCCGTCGTACGAACTGAAAGCGCAACCCAACCCTTTGATTCTCTTTGTAGGGCTGCGAGGACCACTGTGCACACCACTCTCATCTCATGGCACGTTCATCTCAGTACTCAGTAGTACTGAACTACTGATGATAGTACTAGCAAGTAGCAAATCTGGATCAATCAATCAAGCTACGAGATGCATGACACTGCAATAATGATTCATTTTTGGCCCAGCAAGTGTCCGTACGAGTGATCTAGCATTTCTTTATGCTTTTAAGAAAAAAATAATATTTTTCGGCCGGTTGAATTATTAATTAGAAGACCCTGGATGGCCAATTAACTAATGCTCCTATTTCAGATAGTTGCAGACCATACAGCCAATATATGATTAAGTTTAGGAAGAAGTTAATTAGTAGAAGAGCAGCTAAGATCGATGCCAACCATACCGGCCGAGTATGGGTGGTATGTAGCGGGTTAAAGAGACAGTTCCTCGACAGAGAGCATGTTGCGAGATGCAATTCACCGGCAGATGGCCGGCCGGGTTTCTCCTGTCCTGTGCAGGGTTGGGCCGATGGGCATATTTCACCGCGAATCACGTGTAGGGCGCCGAGAGAAATGGAAGACCAAATGCAGGGCCATGTTGAGCCACGCCACCGTAAGGGTTGCGCTGACCGCGACCAAAATTTTAAAACCAGTCGGTCCTACGAGCAGCTCCATATTATTATTTGATATATTTCAAGTGTATATGCACATTATTCTAGTTACCTCAACTATGCTTATATCGTAACCTAGGTATTCAAATAGAAATAAGTAGCTGTTATTAAACTCTATATATGATCACCGGCTCACCGACTGAACTTATTAATCGGATAAACCAGTAATCAAGTGGCTATTTTCGGTGAGTTTCATTCTCATTAAATGCTGTGACGCATTAACATATTGGATCACGTGGTATGGTAGTTACGAAGGGGGATAAAATTTCATAGGGCAAGAGAGTTTCGTGTCGATAATAATAGAGCTTAGGGCCTGTTTAGAAGCCCGGTATTTGACCCAAACCGGTTGTAAATTACATGCCCGACAAACTTTTCAACCCAGGCTACCAAGTATGTTTGGATGGATGGTAAGCCCACAACTATTACCACTGGATTGGATCAAAACCGTTGGATTAAAAAAAATCGTCTCCCTCGGCCCGGAAACGAAAACGACGACTATCGGGTTTGTCTCGCTCCGACGGCCGACGCTCGTTTGACTTCGCATCGCTCGGCGTCCTGGCTCGCCCCTCGCCGCCGGCCGCCCGCCTCCCCTCGCCGCCCTGGTCGCCCCTCGCCGTCCGGTGCCTCGGCCGCGCGTCGCTCCACGCCGGGCCGCACCCCAGCCCCTCGCCGCCAGTCGGGCCGGCCCTCGTCCTCGCCCTCCTCGCCGAACGCGATGTCCCCGAAGATGAAGAACTCGACGAGGTTGAGCTCGACGACGGGCGTGTGGTGGTAGATGTGGATCCAAGGCGGGAAAACGCCGACAGCTGCAAGATCTGCCGGTACGGGAGGAAGGAGGCGATGTGCGGCGGCAGCTCACGAGGCGGGGGCGGGGGCCGGTGGCGGCGGCTCCCGGGGCCGGGGTGTGCGGGTCTGGCGGAGGTCTTCCTCCGCTCTCCCTTGCCGGCGATGCCCGTCTTCCACCGGCCCTTTCCTCCCTCGCCGGCCCTCCCCTCCATCACCGGCGATGCCCGTCCCTCCCTCGCCGGCGACGCCGTCCTCCGCTGGACCGCTTCTGGGTTCTCCCTCGCCGGTAACGCCCATCCACTGCCTCCTGTCTTTGGCGTGGGGAATTGCATGGAGAAGTTACTCCAAATACTGAAAACCATTCTCCCAAACACTCACTTACAAGGGTAACAATTTTCCATTGGTTTTCTTGTGCACTATAAATTACAAGCGGAAAACAATTACACATATATAAAATTACAAAGTTGCCAAACAAGCCTTTGATATACACACGCCTAGACAACATCACATCCCAACCGAGTATGGGATTGAAGATGCCGGCTGTGGGATGGCAATCCCCAGGCACAAGCGCGACACACCCGTTGGCCGGTCCCTTCCACACAGTCCAAACCAACGTGACACCACTGTACAAGTAGCCGTAGGTCAACACTAGAAACCTGCATACGAGTATACTTTGTATCTGCATGCATGCTGGGTTGCTGACTAGACCGCACGCAGCCCGGCACCCGGCACCCATCCCTGTGGAAGCGGAGAATCATCGAGCAGGGCATGCATGTCGATCAAGTTGTCAACGCTTGTCCAGCGATCGCCGGTCGATGACCGAGGCGGCCGCCGGAATGAAGAAGCCGGCACACCGCAGGTCGCAATGCAAGAGGCATCTCCTGCCGCGTGGGCGCGTTGCCATGTCGACCAACACGGCACGTCAGCAGCGGCAGCGGCGGCAGGGCACGCGCTGACTCCTCTCCTCCCTCCTCGGATTCGCTCGGCTGCCTGCCTGCCTGCCTGCCTCGGAGGGGAGCTCGACGGCCGGGTGCGGGGCTCTGCTTGGCGCGGCCTCGCTCGAGGAGCTCGAGGGGTGGCTTGCTTGGCGTAGACGGCAGACAGCCAGGTCAGCCCCCGGCCATAAATGGCCGGTCGGGTCGAGGGCACCGAGATGAGCAGTCGCCGCAGACCCAGCAGAGGCGGCCAGGCCTGTCTGGATGAGTGGATTCTGGAACTCTGGCCTGGCCTGGCCGGTCCCCGGCCGTGCCGTGCCCGGCGAGCTCCCCGCCTTCCCGGCGACCCGGCCGTGCCCGAAAATGTGACCTTCGACGTGCCGTGCGCGTACACTGGTTGATGCGACTTGCGACGGGTCCCTGGTGCCGACGTCGACTGGAGTGGAGCCTCGAAGATGAGGGAATGCCAGCCGCGTGGCAGGAGCGATGGGATTGAGATGCAACAAGGGCGGCTCGTGGAGGAACGAGGAGGGCGTGCTCGTTCGTTTTTCTTCTGGCTCTTTCCAAAACTATAATTTGAAAATACCACAATTTATAATTATTTTGCATGTGTTGTGTTACTTTTTTTTTATTTAATTCTATGGCTTCTATCAGCTATGGTATTTTTTTAAGGTGTCAACCGTTTAAGAGCGTATTTGGAACTTAAGATGAGAAACATTTCCTAAAGAATTAATTCCATTGTTTTTCTTTTAAAAATCTTCTATTCCTAACAGGACCTAAGTACAGCAACGTAAGGCAAGGTATTTGAGTTGAAATTGGCAGTAAGAAATACGTTATCCAAAACCACGAACCATTTGGTTTGAGAATAGAATTTCAAATGCTAAAGAAAATAGTCGTTAGAACAAAGTTTTTTATACGGTAAACCAAACATTCATGGTCTAAAATATATTATTTTATTATTCTAATAAACTACAGGAGTAGTAAACCCTATAAAAAATACTACGCAGCTAATCATGCCCCAAGTGAGTAGGTTTTTAGATGAGCCCACACGGCTCAGCACAAGGGCGGGTGCATTATCTATCTAGAGCATCGATCGATGCCTCAAGAATCTTCAATAAAATTCCACCACAGGGAATGTACAGCTTTAAGACTCGCTTTGGAATGCAGAATTTTCATAGAAATCGGATAGAAACTTCACATAAAACAGTTTAATTTCTCAGAAAAAACATAGAAACAGAAAAAAATTCTACATTCCAAAGCAGCCCTAAACTCCGTCCTCTCCCAGCCTTTTCCCAGCGAATCTTCAAGTGGCACATCAGGCCAGCTGCTTGGGGTAGCTACTAGTATGCTCTAGCAGAAAGGTGGTGTGTCTCAAACATGGCGACCTCTTCTCCTTTCAGTTGCTCTTCCTCATGTAGACGGAGAGCGACCTCACCGTGAACGCCACAGGCCACACACATCGATGCCCTGCTAGATGCTACCCTAAAGCGTGGCCGGCCGGCTTGTGGTCGCACACTGCAGGCAAAGGCAAAGCCGCTGCTCCACATCCTAGTCGTAGCGTCGTAGGAGCTGGCTTTGGCTGGACTGGAGTCTACAGCCGGGAGTGGACAAGCAGAAGCCGACGACGCTTGTTTGGTGGTCGCCGGCGGGGCCGCGCGCGCTTGGACGGGCTCGCTCGAATCATCCATGTTGGATTTGGACGGACGGGGGGACGACGATTGATCACGCCGGCAAGCCGGCCGGCCGGGGACCTCACCGGCTAGAGGCTGCCACCTTGGAATCTAGGCCCGGGATATGGACGACGAGCCAGCAGAATCTTTGCCCCCCACACGCACTGTAGTACAGTGCACACTCGCAGCTGCTGATCATTTCTGCTTTTTCACGCAGGGCCGTTTTGTTCTACTGTACTGATGGGTACCTCTCCAACAGTTTTGCATTGCATTCCAGAGGGGACCCAGACTGAAAAATACGCTGTCTTCCCCAGTCGTCGTGGCCAGCCATTTTATTATACAGAGTCCGTTCTAGGCCGGTTCCAGCCGGTGAAAAAAAAAAACATGATTGTATTTTGCATTCTCTGTATTTCTGTATTCCGTGTTCTCTAACATACATACGTACACTCTGTTCCGTTCAGTCGAACAACTCAAAATGTACGTACTCGATCATTTGCACGGCCTACTGGACTTTATTAGCCTAAGTTTTCAGGCCCCGCAGCTTGATTATGCACAGTAAAAGAAAGCGTGATGGGTACATGAACAAACAAGGCCACTTTGCCTACCGTCCTCCCCAAGTCCCCAGCTAACTTAGCCAGCAGGCCCCAGCCACACGTGTGGCGAGCGTCGCTGGGGCCGTCCGTGTCGGCGAGACCGGTCACCACTAGGGCTAGCTGGCCGGGGAGATGGACGATGGGGTGCCCTGCCGCCGTGTGCGCACGCAGTGGGTGGCGCTGGCATGGCTGGTGGGTGGCAGGCGGCCGTCCTCGGTGCTGTGCTCACACGTGCGGCGTGGACCGTCGTGAAGGCGGCCGGCCGTCGAGACCTCCCCTGTCGTGGCTTGTCTCAGAACGACGGACCCATGCACACTAGAGGCTGTCAATCCGTACTCGCGTCTGCACCCGATCGACGTGCGTGTGCATGTCTCGGATCAGCGTGTGGTGGGAGTTGTACGCCAGCGCGTGGAGCTTTGCACGGCACGGGACGGAACGGCATACTCCCTCCGTCCCATGAATATAAGTGCATGTGGCGTTTAAATTTTTTCCCATATAATGTGGCAATACAGGCCTATAGGCTACGGTGACAGAGCGCAGGGCTCAGTTGGTGTCGGTCTGGGAAAAAAAGAAAAATGAAAAAAAAAACAATGGATCCTCCCAGAAGCCCAGCTGGTTCCGCTGGTTCCATTAAAATCTGTATTCTGTAATGTCAGATGGATATAGAGGTATAAGTGTAATTTTTCAACTTCCTTGAACTGTGTGCTCAAGTGCTACGTATCCTTATATTCATGGGACGGAGGGAGTACTACTTAACATAGGGCGTCCATGCATGAATTGGACAGGGACAGGGGACCAGACCAAAGGGTGGATCTGATCCGTCCCGGTGATGAATTGGAATCGCCTACCATCGCCTCTTCTCGATCAGCAGTGGCGTGGCGTGGTGTCCTTGCCTCGGGAAAGGGACAGTCCAACACCAACACTCGCTCGCGGCTCGCCACCGCAATCATTTGCCTGCTCCGGTCGCCGGGGTCCGGCGGTCAAGCTATAGGGCTCGAACTCGGCGCCAGTGCGATCGATGGACCTCGCACTCGCAGCGGCCAGCGGATCATGATCGTCGTCGTCGTCTTCACCGGATGTCCGGATCAATCCCTTGGGTTCCCGAACTGAAAGATGATGAAGGGTGTGGTGGGAGCCTGAGCGCTGCCGCCTGCCGGGCCGCGGGCATCAATGCAATGCATGCGCAATCATGCGTGCATCGCGCCCGCTTTGATCGCCTCGCCGCCGTGGAATCCCTCAAAAACTTCAGTCATCATATTTATTATCGCGCGATTAGTTATCCGCTACTGTACTGTGCCGGCAGGCTTTTCCGTCGCACTGGTAGAGCCACCACCGTCCACCACCACCATCAGCCATGCTTTGCTACCAGAGCCAGCAAGCTGTGTGTGTATCACGTGTGAACTGGTAGGCAGCACGCGGTCTACGCAGAATCTTTCTCGTATCCGCCCGCGATCATGGACCCCCGTAGCCGTAGCTGCCCCCACTGCTCGGCCGGTTTGATTTCGCCGGCGAGATCCCGTGCCCGCCGACGCCGCCTCGGACGGACGGACGGCCGAGGTCCCCATCTGCGCGGTCCCTGCTGGCCTGGTGTCCCCGCGTGCTCGCCCATGATTGCGCGGCGATCGCCGCGGAAAACCTGCTCAGGTCAGGATCCAGCCAGCCGAGCGGGAGTGGCCGGGCATAGACACAGACACAGACGCAGCCGCAGCCGCAGCCCGCAGGCATGCGTGCGTGATTGCACGAATCATGGCCGTCCGCCGCACGCGCGCGGTTACCGACGGCCGGCACGCCTCTGTTGATCTCACCCTGCGAGGCCCTTTTCTCTGATGAGAGTCTTTGTCAGATGGGATGATCAATGAGGCAGGGCCGCAGGTGAGGGAGAGGTGATTATTGTCCCAAGGCCCCAAAGACTCTGGTTCTGGTAGCTGCTTGGAGGATGGCTGCCATGGGACAGAATGGAGAGTGCAGATTCATCATCATCCATCAGTGACGAGTCTGGTTTCCGACCAGCTTTCTTTTTTTTTTTTCCAGACAACGGCCGACCAGCTTTCTAACCCCCCTAGAATGCTCAGCCAGCTTCTGATTAACTACAGATTTGCGTTGGATATCCAACTCACATGATTGGTTAAGCTTTTAAAAAAAAGGCAAATTAGAAATTAGAGTTCTTGCTACTTATCTTAGTTACATTTACAGAAAACAGAAGGTACATTCTGGGCCTGTTTGAACAGCAAAACGCACCCATGTTCAGCTTACTGGTCCTCATTTGTCCATGCAGCGAAGGCCCAGAGGCCTGCAAACCTTTCTCGAAGATAAGGCAACACCGGGTGCTTGCCGTATGCCCGTATGGTCGACGGCGTATTTACATTTCTGCTACGCGAGATGTGCAAAACAAGACTAACTTACAATCTCTCAGTTCGAAGCGCCCTGCATTTCTTTAAGTTTTTCTCTCAACCTCAGGACTTCGCGCACGTTCTGAGAAAGCTCCTTCTTCAGCTTGGTGGATGCTTCTTGGTATTCGGCATCCATGATCTTCATCTCGTTCTCCTCTTCTTTGAGCCGACCGCGGTGGGCGTCAAGTAGTGGTTGCAGCCGCCGGATCTCCATGCGAAGCTTTGTTTTCTCTTTGGTATAAGCCACAGCATCCTGTAAACACAAGGACGATATGGAATATGCACTCCCACCAAAATGGACAGTTACTGAAACTACAACGTTGAAAACTGAAGTTTTAGCAATTCTATGCACATTTTGAGAAGACCGAATGGGAAAAGCGATTAAATTTCCTTTCAAAAAATAAATGACATGAAACACAGTGAAAAACTACGTACAGCTAAAAAAAGACTCAGAAAAACAATTTAATTTTGATTGAAAATCAACACCTCCGTATCAGAACTGGGCCAATAAAAATGTTATTGGAGATTGTGTTAAAAAACACTTGCATATTATTATGAAAATGTGATGATTGGGCCAAAAAAAAAAAGGAGATGCTTCTATTACAGGATCTGTTGGAATGAATCCATTACCAAAATGTGGTAGAGCGATAAAGACACAAAGCAACCTACAACCTTAAATGAAACCTGAGCTCCATATAACCTTAATCAGTAGTTAGCCAACAATGGGTGCAGTGCTTACATTTTTCATTTTGACTTCCGTGATAGATATCCTGGAGCTCAACTCATCTATTGTAGCTTTGGCATGCAATAACTGCAACAATAAAACCAAAAGAAAAAAAGTTAGTTTTACTTATGTAATGTAACCTATAGGCTATAGTGAATGGTAACACATAAAGCTAACTTACCTTTCTGTTACAATTCTCTTTCAAAACCTCTGCTTCATTGACGATTAACCTCATCTGCTGTGTCTCAGAAAGTAAACTATTGCGCTCTTCAGTAATCATCAATAGTTGTTTCCGAAGCTCCTGTTCAAACTGGAGTCAATAGAAATCTAGTAAATGAACCTAGTAAAATATGTGCTCCCTGGAAAAATAACTTTAATATTTAGTATTATTAGAAGTATTCAACAAGATAATTACAGACACTATTCCAGTAGTATAGCTCACAGTATTCCAGAAAAACTGTGGCCAACTGTTGTTTACTATTGCCTCCGTTTTAGAATATTTGCCGCCTGCTAGTTCATTTTTTAACTAAGAAGCGGCCACCAAATAAAAAAGAACGTATGGAGTAGGAAATACTGAAAGTGGCATATCTGCTCTAGTGTTAGTTTCCCATCCAAGTCTTATTATTGAACATGCAGCGCATGACAATATGGTGTAAAACACATCATTTTAATTTGGTTTCACCACAAAGGTAAGAATTCAACAGAGCAAGCCTCAATGTGCAGCGGGTCATCCACGAGAACAAGGAGGTGCGGCTGTGAATGAAAAGAGCATATGGGGTCCTCTCTTTAGGATCTTAGTCAATCCTTAATCGCTAGGTTGTTCCTTACTCATGAGTCCTCTTTCTCTCTTGATAAAATGACACATGAGGGAATCTTTATTCTGGCCTCTGCAAAATTTGGTTTCATAGTGTTCGAAATCTTTGAAGTCCCAAAGCCAAGTAGAGCAAAGTAAACAAAGACTACAAAACTTACATTTTCACCTACAGCACCATCAATGGTTCTTCCTTTCTCAACAAGTTGGTCTGATCCTTTACAAGGTTCACTGCTACACAAGACATTTCTACTGTCAGTACAAAGTGTCTATGCAAACATGGTTCTTTTTTGTAAAAAAAATACTCACTTTTTTATACTAGACCCATATCGTTACATATGCATTTATTAACTTTGCAAACATATTTAAGTTTATTATAATCAAACTGATTGTCTCCATCCTAAAGTATTTAAAAAGAATGTATAATAATTCAGGGCATGCCAATACAAAGTGTACAGTTCTGATGTAAAGCAAAAATCCATCAAACATGTTCTTATATTTGAAAGTAGCTGCTTTAATAGGCTTTTTCAAACTTTGAAACTTTCTTATCTCCATGTTAAAATGATAATAAAAAACATTAGACACAGCCCATGTACAAGCAGATACATATCATGTTATCCTCCAGCCAAACAACACTGTTGCATATATAGAGACACACAGATGCCTTGATGGAAAAGGTTCGATGAGAAGACTGACCGGCATATTGTTTCTTTCCCATTCAAAACATTTTCCTTGGAAAGAGCCAGTTTATCCTCCAGAGTTTTGCACCGTTCTCTACAACACTCCAGCTCTTGTCTCACCTGTTCTTTGGATTATCAGTGGTAAAGAGAATAGAACACACACAACACACATGTGGCACATACATCCTATGTAAAACATCTTGGCAATGCTATTTTTGATGAAAAATAGCATGGAATTATGTTCAACCAATGTCCCTTTGGAAACCATCTTGTCAATATCCAGATAGGCAAAATAGCCATTGTAGATGCAAAAATTATGGAAAACACAACATGCAACTCTATCAAAGGTACCTTTATCAAATCTTCTGATAGTCTGCGGTTCTCATCAAGGCAGACATTCAATCTCTGATTAGCTTCTAGATATCCTTTCTCTTTTGCCGTCCAAATTGATCTTTCAGACTCCATGTCCAAGAGGGCATCAGTAAGTTGCTGCATTTCATTTTAAACAAAATGAAATAATTTGACATGAAAGTTAAATGGATATTCTTGTAGTGATTTACCATTCCCATATCTTCCTTTTCCCTTGATACAGAATTGAGAGAAGCCTCCAAACGTTTAAGGATTGATTCAGATTCATTTAACTTTTCGGTCTGCATTGCCAACGAAAGTTTCACGATTGGAAAATTGAGTAGGTAAAATGGACGTGCAAGGGCAAACAATGGAAGGCATTTGGTGGAAGCATGAGAACCCGCTGAAAAACACACATCCATAAATGTACTTTGGTCACAAAAATTGAAATGCAAACTTGTTTTCTAAAAAATCCAAATAATTGAATATTTCTTGTACATATGCAATAAAAGACGAATTTAGGGGGGTTTGTGATTTTTTCTTCTATTGCACATGCAAATGAAATTTGACATTTTTGTTTGAAAGTTTGTAGATTGACATTTTTGCAACAAAGTACATCTTTGGATGTGCATTGTTTCAAAAAAATTTGGAAACTCGTATTTATATTTTTCTCAAGGGTTTTTCATGTTTCCACTGAATATTTTCCTGATATATAATGTATACCAAGAGTGACATCTCGTTGCTAAAGGAGTTTCTCTCTGATTCTGCTGAATTTAGTTTATTCGCAAGATCTTCCAGTTCTGATGTAATAAGCTCCACTTTTGACAATGCTTCTTCCTTCTCAGCAATTGTAGTAGCTAATGCTTCTTGTAAATACAAAATTTCTGCCTCCATATCAAAAGCATCCATCTCAAGCTTTTGATACTCCTGTATATTAAAAAAATGAAATTCAGGGTAATAAAGCTCCTGAAAGAAAGAGGCTTCATATAACATTATAGCTTTAACACATATATACATAAAAAAAAAACAACCACAGGAGAATACATCTCCCTGGCATTACCTTACCAAACCCTTAGGGAGGTACTAACATAAACTGCGAGAGCACACGAGTTCGAGAGATATGTTCTCAGAAAAAAAAGTACTAATCCTTTTTTACAACCAAGACTTCTAATGTTTATAAGTCTTAAGCATCTGTAGTAAATATCAAAACGGAATTCTTGTAACGGTGCAAGACCAATACCTCAATATGTGTGGCAAACTACACTAACACTTACTAGAAAAGTATGGTGTTTGCAAAGAATAATGAATACCTGCATCTGGACAGCTTGATCAAAAACTCCGGCAAGTTCCTGTGGCGTGGAATTCAGGTCATGCCTTTTGTCGGCAGTGATTGAATCACATTTCCTTAAATCACGTTCAAGCAAACTTCTCTGGCTTTGCAATTTCTTAATTTCTTTGTGGGCCTCTGCTTTCTCACTCTGGTAAAAGAACACATCGGTTTTACATCAGGAACAGCTGGCTTGTAAGATGTAAGTGGTAATAAAATTTATGATAACAACAGCAAGTTGACAACCTGAAGTTTTATTTTCTCCTGAATGGAATTTTTAAGTTTGTTCTCGGTCTCTCTTAACTTTGTTTTAGTTCTATCAAGTTCTTTTCGAATAGATTCCTTTTCTTTCATCAAAGAAGATGATGACAAGGTTGACACTTCTTTTTGGAGGTTTAGGACCTTTGAGAGAATGTCATCTTTCTCCAGTTCATGTTGAAGAGCACAGTCCTGTGTATAAGTAAAATATTTCAGCGCACAAATAATGAAATTATATGTTAGGAGATAGGAACTAGGAAATTAAATCATTGAGAAGAGATTAGTCAGTGACAAACATCTATGGCCTTCTCGCAGCTTTCCACATTGGAATTCAGCCTATCAATTTCATGCTGTTGGCCTTGCGATTGTTCCTCTAATAGTTTCTGCATTCAAATCAGAGTGAGGTTGCAACACAAAAAAGAACTGCTCAGAAATCAAATGTGCTAGGGAAAAAGAATTTGAATATACCTTCTCTGATTCAAGTTTGCAGACTTTTTCCATCAAACATGTTGACAGTTTCTCATAGTCCCTAATCACAGAACCGAACAGTATACTATCTTCATGAGCAGAGTGTTTTACTTCCTATGGAAAGCAAAATCACGAATCAATTATATGTGTACAAAGTTGGAAACTATTCAGCCAGTTAAATAAATGCAGTACTACATTAAGACAGCATCCATAAATCTACATGGAAATCAATAGTAGCAGGATAGAGTGTTCCATTGACGAGACACTTACACCAGACTGCATGGAAGTATATTCAAAGCTTAGTAACATAGCAATGCACATGGTTCACAACCCACAAAGATTGGTAGCCAACTAGCCATTCACATTATATTTCTTTGCGACAGCAGGATAGTAAAGTGTAGATGAAAATATGAAGAGGGTCAATGAGATAGAGCGTTTACATTCTTAAGGTGTGTCATAATGAAACACTAAGCTAATGTGTATAATGGACTAAAATGCTTGCTGACACTCAATGCTGCGTATCGAATTAGACAGTTGATTTAACTAAATGGCATGATTATTTAAGAAAGTCCAGTCTGGAGATGCAATCGTACAAAATGGGAGAAACCATACAAGAATGCCTTGTGCCATCATGCAGAGATTCTGACGAAGTTCATCAATGAACGAAAGAGCACTGTCGACTGAGCTTCTAGATTGATCCATCTCCAAATTTATTCCTTGAGACTCAATTAATACATTACTGAGGAATTTATATGATACTTCCTGCGAGTTGCAAAAGATGATGTTTTATACATTTATCCAGTCAAGTAACGTTAATAAATAATAAGTCAGGCTATGACATGAATTGATTGCAGTACGAGGGAACAATAGCAAAGCCTTTAAGTCCCTGTGGAAGGCTAGAGTTGAATGCCAACAAGAGCTACTAACAAAGGAAAGAAAGAGAAGAAAATAAATAAAAGCCTATTAATGGTTCAGGTACATGACTAAAATCCTAATTCCTATCTGTGATTTGTTTTACACAAAAGAGAAAGCAATGCAACTTGCAGATGGTAACAAAGTACCTCTTTTGATTTTTCAGTAGCAGACAGTGTGGCGAGCTTCTCATTAGAAATTTTTGCTTGTACTTGTGCAGCCAGAGTATTCTGCTGAAGCTGCAAATAGGCAAATATAGAATGTAAGAACAGCTCTAAGGTAAAAGCATACATTTCCTTGAAACTTGTCATGCAATCATTGAAAAATAATGAAGTAGAATTGTTCTCTTACTACAAATTCTTTTCCAAAAATGATTTTTTAAGGATTTTGAGAGTGTAATGGCTTCAAAATATTGTATCAAGCACTACCAAAGGGAATATATAGTACAAGGGACACACAACACCACCTTGGCTAGGAGTTGAATGTGGAATACATAAATAAAGCCTTAACAAAAGCGACCCATCAAATCTCAAACTTCTAATTTCTAAAGTTTAACATTACTTACCTCTGCATACTTCTCATTGAATGAAGTCTTCTGTTGAGTTGCCAACTCAAGAACAGCATCCAAATTAGTTTGAATAGAACTCTTCTCTGCCTCCAACAACTTGATCTGCTTGGGCTTTACTCAATTACTTCGTAGTTTTTCTTTTTCATACTAGAATGGATGGGACTATACCAGGGGGGTGGGGTAGCACCTGATCTTGAAGCTGTTTGATGACAAGAATGGCTTCGGACTCTCGAGCAGATAAGCTACTAGCTACAAAAGGCACAGTGCTTTCCTGGCTTGGAAGAGCATCATTTCCATCACTAGAGTCCTGGGGTATTATCAGTTCACTAGCTGTCCGCCTGAATTGCTCTTGACCTGATTTCTTCTGGCAAGACCACACATTCGGCAATCAGATATGTAGCCAAAAGAAGTTATGGAGTATTTCTTTGAGAAACCAATCTTGGATTATATTGTATCAAAGAAAAGCCAAAAGCTTAAAACTGAGAAGTAATAGAATCAGTCACCACTGTATTTAGCTTCCTTCGGTTGGTAACGTGCAGCAAAGCATGTGAGTCAGGAAGAGAGACATCTTCACTGTCTTTGGACACATCACCAGATGAGCAAGCGCTAGAATAAGGCTCATCATTATTTGCATAGAATCCTTGCATTAGCTCTTCAAAACACGGCAGCATTGCCATATTCCGTTCATTCCTAACCTTGCCGCCTGTATAGCCTTCTTGGACAGGTCCTAAAACCTGGATATTATGTAGAGATACTTAGAAGGTATTCTTAACACTAGACATATTATGAGTAAATTTTAATACTCCCACAATGATTTGATATGAAAGGAAACAGAAGATATGAATATATGTATATATGTATCGTGTGCATGTAACTATCCATAAAACACCCTGAAAAAATAACACCACCATATATTTATCTATTATATCCACACGTCCACCCAAAGGGAAAGGTTGAACAGCAAATGCACTGACAGAGTGAAGAACATCTAGACATATATTCTGAATGAAACTTTTCTGAATAACATTTAAAAAATCAATAAGGGATCAATGAACAAACGATGTTCCAGATCCATCCAAAAAACAAATGATGTGCTGGTAGACTTTCAGATTGCCAAACTGAATATGTTGAAAAGCAACACTTGTGACATACCTCAATACCACATTGTGTTGCGTTTGGTCTAGGACACCATGTTGCCCTTCTTTTGTCCTGTTCAAGGAAGAAAAGGAGAAAAAAAAAAGCCTATTATTAGGCAAAAAGAGTAGTGGTATATTGTTGGCCTTTTGTTTAAAAGAGCCACAAGCTTTATGGCCATTTCTGCAAAGTTCAAAGTCTAAACACATTTTACTTCAAGGACAAGTAATCAGCACAGATGAATGTACACCTATGGGGAAAAATTGGAAGCAGTGCTACATATATTACATAAATAAATTGTGACAACTAACCTTAATAGAAGCAGTGCTCCTGCCATCTCTCTCTGAATTTAAAACCAATGAACTAAGATTTTCAATTTTCTTTGCCTGTTCAATCAACCGTCTGTCACGCTGCTCTTTAGCTTGCTTTTCCTCCTCCAACTCTAAAGCAATTCTTTCCTTTTCCAATTCGCTCTAGAAAACTAACAATAATATTAGTTGATGTATTACGTAGTCATAAATCGCTGAATGGAAATAAGAAATGATTGACAAAGCAACCTGCAGTAGTGTGTTCCGCAAATTTAGAATTTCTTCCTCCCAATGATCGCTTTGAGATTTCTAAGGAAACAAGTGTAAGTTTCTATTTTTGATACTGTAAGAGACTAAGAGTTGATGCATAAAAACAGTTTTTTTAATACGTACTCTAAGCTTTGCTCGGAGTTCTTCTATTTCTTTCCTTTGACGTTTCAATAATGCAGCATCTGTCAAAATCTGCAAATATATGATGTAAGGATATGTGCAATATAGCACAATGAATGGAAATAGCAATCTAGTTGACAACAGAAGCATGTTAATACCTCATTAACGCATGCACAATTTGTTACACGTAATGCTCTACTTGCAAATTGCAAACTGCTTTTTGTCTCATCGGCATGGACCTACAATATAAAAAAGAAATAGTTTGCCAGGACACAAATAACACAAGTATTAGTTCTAACAATGCTATAACTTTGCTCTTTGCTTAATGACATGTTGCATGGCTAGTTTTACTTCTGTATGGCAGATGGCTTTACAAGTAATATAAAAACTGAGCTGATAGACAGAAATTCAGAATGCCTACTTTCAGTTGGTAACAGGACATGAAAACAATATAAAAGAAAAGGTAGTGATACCTTTCAGCTTAATTTCCACAACACAGGATCAATCAGAAGCAGAATAGTATTACAAATATATAATAGAAGATGCTTCAGTCAATCAGTCATTCATACTTCAGTATACAATTTTGCAGGAATGAGGCAAGCAGTATTTTTTTCTACTTCCATCATCCAACAGTCCACATAACATGATAACACAATCAATAGCAGATAATGAACTATGGCATACTTGTGCAAGTGTTATGTTACAGATGATAGCAGTGTTTGAATTTCCACCCAGTGCCGGCTGCAATATCCTTGTCAGTTTACTATCACGGTATGGGACATGTCCCCTGCAACGAAATCCATTTATAAATCAGTAAAAAAACCATCAGAACAGGTAGGGTCACCAGTCAAAGAGTTAATGGTATGGGACATGTCCCCTACAAATGAAATCCGTTTATAGATCAGTAATGATAAAATATCAGAACAGGTAGGATCATCAGTCGAAAAGTTAATAACTTACCCTTGACCCTCAATGCCTTCACTAAGTTTCTTTATAACTGTACCAAGAGTCATGAGACTTTTGTTAATATGAGAACCCTCCTTAAGTCTCACCCCCTCTGCACCAGTCTTCGCAGCACGTTCTGAGCCAGCTAAGTCGACAAGGTTCTGAAATATTGATCATTTCACATATATCGAAGCAAATGAGAAATCTGGATCTCATACATCATTAGTTGAGTAAGCACCCGTCAGTCATAAATAAGTGATGCTTTGGACAGCGGTCCCTAAAAAGGAACTTGTATGTTTTCAGGTTTCACCAAAGTGTTCATTTCAGTTGATGTACTATCTCAAGGATATATATGACTATGTATTCCATAGTCATTTAGCTTTTGCAACATTTTACAAGACATCCATCTCTCTATTCACTGGTGACAAGGTAGAAAGAGACATTAATTTTCTAGGTATGTGCTCAGCTAGAAAGCAACTCATTGTATGCTTTTATTTGTTAAATTTGAACACAGGAACCAGGGAGTTACTCAACATGAACCTACAAATACCATACCCAATCTGAAATATTCATAACGATATGGAGAACCAAAATTTGAAAGATAGACTACATATATTCCAATAAAAAAACAAACCATTATTTACTGGGGAGAGTAGCAAGTAAGAGTGGGCATTTGTACATACCAAAACCGATACTCGTACAGCATCACAAGAAGTTTCAGCTTCATTGTCGTCACCTTTTTCTCTGCTCTCAATTACCTGTACATTTAATAGCATAAGAAAGAATCTTTCTTCTGAAAGATCCCGTGGAAAATAGTAGAGATGTATAAGCATACCATGCGAAATATAGTGTGAGAACGGCTACTATAAAGATTCATGTTTGTCTCCCCAATATGACGGTGGGCTGCAATTTTGCAAATAGTTTATCATGAGGAATGAACTATACAGTAATTGAGCCAACAGACATTCAAGAAAACTTACATTCTCCAAAAGACATGAAATCCATGACCTGTTCGGCACATGTAACAATTTCTTCTCTTAAACCGGCAACAAATATCCCTTTCTTCAATCAAGAGTAGCAACATGAAACAGTAAGACTATTTAAAAATTGCGTTAGCGATCAGTTTCATATTGAATATTTAAGTTTACCTCGATGCTCTCATGAATCTGTAACTTCCGATGTTCTGGCACAAGGAGGTCATTAATATCTTCATTGTAAATTTCCATATAAGACATTCGGACAAGGAATTCTCTGTCCATATGCTACACAATAGCTAAAACGGATAAGTCAAATAGAATACGCAGCATGTGAATAAACACTCTAGCAATATAAAAATACAGAATGTATAAGGATTAAAGAAAAAGTGGCCAATGAGTAGGGGCTATGCTATACCCTTGTGAAACACATTAAGCAAGTCCCAATAGCATCTAGGAACCATTGCATCTAAAATCTTTTGCGCAGTAGATCATACAATAACATAATAAGAAGAAATTAAATAAATATGTTTGTCTGCATGCGATAGCTAACATATCTCTCGAATGATTCACATAGTGTACACTGTACACTACAGTAAGCATAATAAAGAATGGCTTTGAACACTGAGGTGTAGAACTAACCTCTTGAATGCGCTGGAATAAGTCGTGAACTGCAAGCGGTATTATTCCAGGTTCACTAGGCGATCCTCTCATCGTGTACGTCTTCCCACTATTAGTTTGGCCATATGCGAAAACAGTGCCTGCCAAGAAGAAAGAGATAGGTTGATTCCAATGTATATGTTAAGGATATAATAGTCAAGGGTATTAGTGTAATCTCCTAGCCTAGGGCCTAGGATTTCTCCTTGTCTCTCATGTACTCTATATATAGTCCCCCATTGGGCCTCAATATAATCAATCTATTCAGCCTTTCGTAACAGCATATACACAGAGAGAATTGCCTGGTTGATTAAGAAAATTCATTTGCAAGAACTAAGAGCAACTAATTAAACAAGAAACAGTCACAGCATGCAAAGGGAAAGTAAAAACAGAATAATAAGAACATACAGTCAGAGCAATATAGAGGCAGCCTCGGACTTGCGATTTCCCACAATTCCTAGATACAGCGACAAGTGACAACTAGAAGCCTAAAAGACTAGAACCAACCTCAGTCCGTCAACTAGAGAAAATCTGGGTTCATCCGTTCATGACAATATAGCTGTAATACTAGTATACTACTATGAAGTAAAATTTCACATGAAGAGGTAATCCAAACTTGAAATAATGGCTAAGAACCAAATTCAACCAAAGTTGGTGTGCATGTATTGACACTACAAAACAATACATATTATATCATACTACTAAACATGACTTGACCTAAACTACCATAGCACCTCCAAAATGCTCCAATGGTTCAGCGTGAGGGATTCAAGGAGATGTCGAGCTGGTCATGGACAAGTGGCTACAAATCAAGGGAAGGATGCTCAATCAAGATTATTCCTTTGATTTTTGGTGTGTGCTCATGTGTCCAATCTCCCTTAAGAAAACTTTTAGGGGGAACTGGCAACCAGCTTTAGGGGAGAAGATATGAGGTAAAAGCAACATCTTCTAGAAACTCCCGGTTTTGGGGTGGTTAGCTTGATTCCTAGTACTAAGTAGGCAAATACTAGTAAAAGTACATACATATTGCCCTGCTCCATGTTAGATTATTAGTTCCAAGATTTTCTCTAAGTTAATGACCTGGTTGACCCCTTTAACGGATTATGTATGCTATCATTGACAGATGCCAGGTTGCATTTACAAGAGGTGGACATATCCAAGATGGGTAGTCATACTACATGACATTTTCCATGAGCTGAAGTGCTGAACTGGTGAAGGAACCTAAAGGAAGGAGTGTTACCTTAAATCTGGATTCTAAAAAGGACTATGTGCACTGATCTTTTCTTGAGGAAGTTGTGGAGAAAATACAGGCTTCATCTTACCCAATGCAAGTGGTTGGAAACAGTATAAGGGGCCAGACTGGCAAAGCGAGCATCGATATCAATGGCAAGACCAGTCTTTTTTCTACGCCTTATAAGGGTTTCAAACAAGGGTTCCTCTCTCCCTATTGCCGTTTAACCTGATGGGTGATTTGTATCTACCAAATTAAATAAAGGCAAGGGAAGGCTCCTCATCAAAGGGATGGTGGAGCACTTAATCCCAGAGGGTGTTGCCTGTCTAGACTATGCTGAGGACTGCTATTTATTGTCCTGGAGGCATATTCTACAAAATAGGCAGTGTAATAAGCACATCCTTCACCTCTCCTCTGAACAGTGTCCTCACATCAACCCTGATCAGCATATTTCTGTGCATTAACAACTTAATTCCAGTGGGCGTTGCCTCTCCACTGATTAGCTACACCCATAATCCGCATTATATAGCACCCATTAAGGCTATAGCAAGTGGGGACTGAAACCTAATAGCCTGACACAGTATAACTCTGGAACGCGATTGGGCGGAGCCAAGTTGTTTGCCGCAGACACGGCTCCAACAAACATAACTGGAGGAAACGAGATTACCATTGAACCCTCGGACCACGGAGTCGACGATGTGCTTTGTGCGGGCCTCGTAGACCTCGGCGGTGCGGCACTCCTGGCCGAATATCCTGTCTGCGAGAACAACCGGAGCTCAACCGATCAGGAAATCCCCCGCATTATGAACCGGAAGCGAGACGAAGCCAACGGCGGGCGGAAGGGCGGGGGGTTCTCACCGTACTCGAAGCGGGTGGAGGACTGGGCGGAGTGGGCGATGGCGTTGCCGGAGATCCTCCACGGGCTGCTCCGCGCGTCCTCCGCGGAGAGCGGCCGCGAGCGCACTGCGACGTAGATCCGCTCCATCGCCGCGCGCAGAAGGTCCGGGAAGCTCCGGCCCGGACGGAGGGAGCGGTGGTGGCCGGTGGGGATTTCGGGACGTGAGGTTTGGATTTTGGCCCGATTTTGATTTTCCCGCTTGGTGAGACGGTGGCCAACTGGGGTAAGGGGTGGCCGGGTGGGACAGTGGCAGACGAATGTGAGGGCGATGTCGTCCCCTCGGCTTGTGGGCAGGACGACGAGCCCATAATTCAGGCCCTCCTTCTAAGTAGAAGGCCCAGTCCGTTTATGTGACTTCCAAATCTCCGTAACAAGAAGGCTCAAAAAAAAAATCTCCGTAACAACAGCGGTTAAATTAATCTTTGCCCTATTTGCGATTCTGCAAAATAAAATCATATATTTTGTGATTGTGTAAAATAAAATTCATACAAAAACTTTTGGCTTAACTTAGTCAATGTTTTGTGCTTTATTTTTAGTTTGGAATATTACAATGGACCTGGATGTGTGGGGTTAGTCGTGTGACACTCAGGGAGTGTGCGAGCTAGAGACAAAATAAAAGTTAGCACACTGTCCCTCCTCGCACTCTCACTCCGCCGCTAGAACACTCCAAAAGTTGCTAATATACCTCATTGGAGCCATTTAAAGGGCTGATTGATTGCATGATACATGGAGTATAGTGAAAATAGAGAGGCCATGGCTTTCCCCTCTGATTTTAATGACTCATTTGGGAATATGGCCATCTCCGACTTCATACTCATCATATTTTTCAAATTTTCAAATCTACTATATCTATTGTGTCAAAACTTTCAAATTGAGACAACTGTTGGAGTCAGCCTAACAGTATTAAAGTTGTGCTCACTAGTGGACACCAAAACACTATTTTGTATTGTACATGCATTGCAGACGTAGACAGAGAGGAGTTTGAAATATGGACGGTGGAGCGCATGAACCAGTGAGGATAGCCTAACATGGCCTTGGTCTGTCTCATAGTCATATCTCTTTGTGTGCTATTTGGTTGAGTCACTTTGCTCCGCGAACATTTTGCAATCTTTTCTACTCCCTTCGTCCCAATTTATATGAAGTTTGATTTTTTTTGACACCAAGTTTGACTTTCTTGTCTTATTAAAAAAAATCATAATTATCACTTATTTTCATTGTGGTTTAGTTTGCAATATAATATATTTTACCTATGACTTGGATTTTTCAACATTTTCGCAATTTTTTTAAATAAGACAAGCCGGTCAAACTTGGTGCCAGAAAAAAGTCAAACGACCTATAAATTAGGACAGAGAGAGTATATGGTTGATATGAGCTATAATTGATTCCACACTAAGATCCGATAATGATATACATAGAAAGCCCGTAGTGCCATGGCAATTGTTGACCAAGTGCATATGCAAAGTAAACACAACCTACTGTTCATGCTTTAGCATAGCACACATTTGAAAGATTTGGCACCAACAGTACTCTATTACATTGTTTGTTAATAAGATAAATATTCAGACATTGTGTTTAAAAGTCAATGGTGTTGGTCATCTCCGGTGACTACGTTATATTGATGCTCAAAGCACTGTTCTGGCACCACTAAACATATTGGAATTTAAACTTTAAAAAATGTGATAAGTATGCTGCTAAAGATGGTTTTATACATAAAAAATTGAGGTGGTACTAATAGCAAGTTTCAACAGTAAGATTTACCATTTGGTGTCACACTGCATCGTGTTGTCGGTGACTGTGCCACGAATCACACGATATGTGACGAGTGCTGAAGTGTGAAGTGTGCACATTGAGATGGCTAGTCCATAAATTTCGTTGAGGCATATTACGTACTATAGTACTACTTATCATCTATCGGGTTCTTACGAACAACAGTACAGATTTGAAAGCATCTCAGGTGGTCAGGATGTCCGGGAGCTTCATCGCTTTCCTCCCCTTCACCGGTGCCTTGGTATCCGGGAAGCACCCGTCGGCGGGCAGGTCGGCCACCTCGCCAAACTCCGACACGGTGATCGGGAACGGGAGTAGGTGCCCCGGCAGGTCCTCCACCCTGTCCTGCGTGTACGCGTCCCACAGCCGCTCTGCCGCTCGCCGCAAGGCGCGTACGCACTCCAGCCTCTCTGGCTCCAGGAACACGTCTCCGTCCTCGTCGTCGTCGTCGCTGCCGGCATGGCGCCTCATGAAGTGCTCGTACCACAGTGACATCCTGAACCCGTGCACCTGACCCCGGGCGCGGCCGCAGGGCCCGTTGAGGTGCGCCGGCTGGTAGCTCCCCTGCGCGATCTCGCTGTCCCGGTTGCCGGCCAGCGACCTCTCGTTCAGGTTGGCCGATCCGACCATGACATACTCGTCGTCCACTGTGTCGCGCAGGATCATCACACCAACGAGGCCGTGAGATGAGACTGATCAGAGCTCCAAGGTGACACTGACAGTACGCAAGAGACGTCATGTAGAGATCGCCTACCGATCATGAGCTTCGCGTGCACGTAGATGGGGCCGCGGCGGTTCACCTGCGCGCGCCAGTAGTCCGTGTCCTCCTCCGGCGTCTCCGACGGCGAGTACTCGCCGGAGCGCTGCGCCTCCCGGTTCCCGAGGCAGAAGAAGTTGAGGTAGTCGCAGGGGTGCGCCTGCCCCCGCAGCCCGGCGCCGTCGATGGCCTCGGCGACGATGCCGTACATCATCTCCACGGTCCGCCTGTTCCAGAGCAGGATGGCCTGAACGGCCTCGCCCGCCGGCACGCCCTCGGGCCACATCGGCGTCACCAGGTACACGGCGAACCGCTGGCCGCGCCGGATCATTGCGGAAACCTTGAGCGCGATCTCGACGGGCACCAGGTTGAGGCACCCGGCGTCCCGGTCCTCCGCCCACGACGCGCACCCGCCGAGGAAGTACTGGTTCTCGATGTAGATGAACCGCCGCGCGCGCCGGATGGCCTCGACGTAGCCGGCCTGTATGCTCCGGTCCACCGTGACGTCCTTGCCGCTCGTCAGCCCCATCGCGGCGGCCTCGGCTGGGTCGGAGGGGAACCCGACGACGGAGGCGTCGTCGATGGACCGGAACACCTGCACGTTCCACGAGCCGGTGTCGTCGTCGAAGGCGACGGGGTCGGGGAACGTCGCCGGGCTCAGATCCAGCAGGCAGCCGCGCATGTCCTCCGGCGCCTGCTTCCTCCACCGTTGCTCGAAGTTGGCGAGCACGTCCCACGCCGCGGGGCCCTCCAGTCTGCAGTGCACGTCGTGCCACGGCTCCCGCGGCCCGCCGCGCTGCAGGCTGGCGTGCTTGTAGTTATTCTGCATGAAGTCGTGGAGGTACGTCGTGTCGAGGTCTCGGAACAGCGTGTGGTTCTCGTCGTCATACCTGGCCATCGATCGTTACTTAGCTCAGCGTCGTTGGACTCTGTTCTACTAGCAGCTGGAGCTACTCAAAATTTACTAAAGCAGTACGTACCTGCCGTCACAGAGGTCTATGCCGCCCAAGAAGCTGACGACGTGGCGGCGGTCGTCGGTGCCGGGCGTGGCGGCGTCGAGGGTGACGGTCTTCTGGTGGTGCGTGAACTCGGCGCTGGTCTCGACGTGCTGCACCACGGTCAGCGAGGCGTCGGCGTTGCGCGGGCAGAGGAAGCACCTCACGTTGGTGCCGTCGAAGAACCTGCGGGTCTCCTCGTCGTGCGTCTTCATCAGCCCGGCGTTGCCGAGGAACGACACGGACGTGTTGTCCTGCCACGGCATCACCAGCACGGCCACCCCCTCGTCGGCCTTCCGCTTCAGCAGCTCGCCCAGTGTCACGCCCTCCGCGCCGGGGACCATCCGCCCCGCGTCGCGCACCAGCGTGATCTCCGCGTTCACCGACCACCCCGCGATGTACACGAACCGACGCGCGTCGCGGATGGCGGCGTACAGGTCCTCCCACAGCCGCGCCGGCCTGTACGCCCGCCCGCCGTCGAGCCGCACGCCCGGGTCGAACGCGTCCGACAGGTGCGCGTTCTGGTACAGCGTGACGCCGCAGTTGGTCCGCTCCGGGAAAAACGCGGGCCTCACGCCGGCGAATTCAGGTAGGCGGACGCCGGCGCCCCAGAGCGGGTCGCTCTCAACCCCGGAGAGCTGCAGGCGGACGCGGAGGCTCGGCGTGTGCGTCTCGTGGGCGTGCTCGCCGCCGCGGAGGTCGAGCCAGCACTCGATCGGCTGACCCGAGGCGACGCGCGCGGCGGGCACGGAGCCCGCGCCGAGGACGCCCGCGCCGATGAGGTGCTGGTTCTTGACCGTGAAGGTGACCGCGGCGGCGGGGTAGGCGCAGTGCAGGCGGAACGACTGGTTCCAGGCCGGGCTGGTGGGGTGGAACTCCACCTCCCGGGTGCGCGCCACCCGCGCCGCGCCGACGTCGATGTCGACGTAGAGCCGGCTGTGCTGGAGGCAGTGCACGCCCAGGGACTCCTGCATCTTCTCCGTCGCCTGTCCGACAACAAAAGCACGTGTGTCGCCATTAGCCACGCTGTGCTGTGCACAAGGTCCTCTCTGTTTTTTTTTTTTTTTTTTTGGTCTCAAAAATTTGTTGTACTGTACAAACCCATCAAAATCTCTAGTTTCCTTTTTAGCCACATCAGCAAAGTGAACACTAATCCATTTGCATTTGGGCCAGTTATTGCAGTGGTTGAGATGGTTCCACGAGGATTCGTTATTGTTAATTCAAGAGACGGTGCAGAAATGCGTTCACGTTTCGTCAGGCTAACAGATAAGCCAGTTATAGTGAGTGGCAGTAGGTGATCACGAACTGCGAAAAGGGGAGCATCCTTGACGGCCAATCCATTAGCTCACAAGCAAACGACACCACGGGTGCAATGCAAGTGCAAAGCAAACAAAGCACAACTCGCTGCAGACAGAGAGAAGCCAGGCTAGAGCTACTCATTGCAGAACAGAAAGGAACAGAGGGCGTGCCTGTCCGCACCGCACGGTGCGTTTCGCTCGTTGTTACCTCCATGATCCGGCCGTGGATGGCGTTGTGGAGGTGCTCGGCCTCGAACACCGCCGCCTCCAGGACGCCGTGCAGGTAGACGACCTCATCGGCGGCGGCGGTGGCGTGTCCCTCCTCCTGAGAGCCCATGCCTGGCGTGCTCTGCCCGTTGCCGCCTTCTCTTCCCGCGCGCGGCTGAGCTTTTATAGCCGTGTTCCCGAGTCGCCAAAGCCTCACAGGGAAGAAAGAAGCCACATATATGGGCGCTCGATTTATTCCCTTTCCATCATTAGTACCATTTGCTTCTGCTTTTCCAGCAAAGCCAGTGCCAAATTTCCCACTGGTCTGATAAATTCCATGGAATCACATGGATGCATAAGGCCATGTAGCATGTTAGAAAAGGCACTGTGGCATGGAAGAGGATGACGTTTTCCCTAAATTCTTAAGCAACGGCGCCGGCCCAAAAGTACAGGTTTAAAATTAGATGCTGAAAGCATCCGTGAAAATAAAAGGAATATAGCATGTAATCTGTTTGGAACTGGAAATTTGAATCTGAAGCCAACCAATCTAAACTCCATGGAATGGTTCTCAGGTAGATGTAGATGTACATGGAGTACCGATGAACATCCATGGACCATGGATTTCTTCAATTCAACTAAGTAAACTAAGTTCACAATTCGTTCTCTCATTTTGCACACACAATTCATTAAGTTAAACTTAGGACTAGGAGATCCATAAATAGCTCTGGTTTACGTACAAAAAAATTCGTTCTGCCTCTTCTTAGCAAGATTATCTGTTGAAATGACGATAATCAGATAGAGGCTTCAGAGTACCTTCACCCGTCAGGAATGAATCATAACACCTAAGAATCTAAGATTGCAAGATGCTATCTCTATCCTAAAAAAAATAATCTCTCCGTATTTAAATATAAAGCCGCGGTTGAGTTTTTTTCAAAACTTCAATTATTCGTCTTATTCAAAAAGTTTATGTAAACATATAAGGAAACAAGTCATTTTCAAACTCTATACAATGATAAAATAAATTATAACAAAATAAATAGTACATTATAGTTTTTTTAATAAGACAATTGATTGCATGTTTTCTAGTGGTTTCATTTCTCTGAGTGTGATATGGGTGCCACATTAGCATGTATCTGAATGTATACCACATGGTGTGCACGCACATGCCATTTTAATCAGATAATGAATATTATTGTTAAATTTTGATTGGTCAAGCAACATCGCTAGTTAATTCAAATAGAGCAGCACTGATGAATGCTGAACACGGTAGTGGTTCAAGCAGGAACATGGTGGATGCATTATGCAGACATCTGCCACTCGTTGCCTAGATTCGGTTGCAGCAAGCAATGCATAGTGCTGAAATCAGGGGCAAAGTTCTTGGCATAACTGGTGATCCCTGTGAATCTCGGACACATAATTATCCAAGTTAGCTTTCGTTTTAAATTTAAGTTTGTGCACTTGAAAAAAAAGTAGTGATTTGGCCAAATTGTTTCATTCAATTTCAAAGCCCATAAGAAACTACCATCTCACGGGCATCATGCTTG
Source organism: Paspalum notatum (assembly GCA_022530915.1). Classification (NCBI taxonomy): domain Eukaryota; kingdom Viridiplantae; phylum Streptophyta; class Magnoliopsida; order Poales; family Poaceae; genus Paspalum; species Paspalum notatum. The sequence goes on from CM039685.1 coordinate 37,981,870, forward strand.
ATTGCATAAAATGTCTTTCAGATCAAAAACCCTTTTTTTTGCTCAAGATCAAAGGATTAGTGATTTAAAGAATACACGCCTTTTTGTTTTCCTAGTAATACTGCACCGCGTTGTGGATTTCGAAATCAACCCACACAAATGAAATAGTTGGCTGCATATCATTTCGCATATACACAACAGTGGAATCAATTTGCAAATCGCAATCCTACAATAATCCCAATGCAATGCGGGCTACTCCACTTCATCCTGCTAGATATTTGTTCTTCGCATCTGGTTTTGCTTATTTCATATGGTTTTATATTGAAACTTTCTAGTTTTGCTTATTTCATGGTTTTATATAGTATGATGTCACATATCATAGAAGGAGTAGTGTATCGTCTCCAAAGAGGACATACATAGCAAAACAACTTCCCGAATCAGACGTAACACACAAAATGAATGAACATGACTTAGTCTTAGCACTCCACGCAACAGTTTATCCATAACAGTTCATCTGATGCACCGAACATGCCTGTAACGGTAAAATTTGAAAGTCCAAGAGCACAAACTTAGTGAGGGCTTGTTGTGGAGCACGTATATATTCTAAGTGCGGCTATGATAAGTTGAGCCCACCACGAATAGGAGATGGGGCCATGTTTGGAATGGTAGAACATTTTCCTTTTGCTGCATTTTTTGTGAAATTAATATTTTCTGTGAAATTACTACATGCTACATGATAGAGGCTTAACCAAATAGGGCCTAGGGCTACTTTGGATAACTCATTTCTCTTGGAGATTGGAGGAAAGTGGAGGGGATTGAGGAAAAAATTTCAACTCCATCTTAGTTTCCTTCATTCCTCATTAGAGCTACTTTTGTAGTTCTTGGATTGAAGTGAAATAGAGATTAGGATGTGTTTAAATCCACGGTAGATCAAAAACCCCCTCAATTCATCATGATTCACTCTTATCACTCTCAGTCCAAGAATTGCCAAGATTGAATGTTTCCAAAAGAACCCATAGATATAAAAGAATGTCATGGATATTTGCATACTTGCATGGAAAATCATGTACAATCGTACGGATAGAAACAACATATGTAACCGGGAAAGATATGATCAAGATCTTGCCATGTAATCAACTAGGAGATCTATATGTAACACTACCCCCAAACTATATGTAGGATCGTAGGAATTATGATATAAGAGGAGGGTGAATTGGTCATTAATGGCTTGACTAAAACCGGACTTGTTCAAAATATCGGGTCATGTTGGGTTTGTTGGGTCGGGTCAAGGACAAGCCATGGGCTTTTTAGGATATAGCCTACATTGCCGCACCCTCCCTACGGATAGTTGGCCTTTTCTTGGCCTTGGGTCAGATTTTGGGTAAAAAAATATCCTGCGCCCAATCCATCGATTGTTTCTGGTTACAAAAAATGATAAGGCGCCCAATGCATTACTCGAGTCAGGTCGGGTGTCCATGATTGGGTATAACTAAAACTGGGACTCAAAACTATTGCATAAGGTAAACCTATCTTGTCTTACGCATATTAGTCATTCATTGCTAAGGTTTATCTCATGCAATCCTCTACTTATCCAAATAACTTGCAACATATAGTCAAATATATTCAACTAACTAGAGAAGGTAAAACACACAAGATATAAATACAAAACATAATACGAACATTAAAGAGATCATGGTAGAAGGATGCAAACTCTAGAAAAAGATATAAAGATTTATCCTATGATTCAGTTAGGTCACCAAGACCACCTCTGGTTCACATTGGCTCGTCGCCTAGGCAATTGGGCCAAGTACTAAATGTGCTCTAGTCACCGTCTTGCTCTAGTCCAAGACACACAAACAAAAGGCTAAGTGCCACCAAGTCACGGGGCCAAGCCCAACCGTCGCAGTCTCTCTTGGTCACTGTATAGTTTTTATCACTAGGACGCACAAAGAGTCATGCCACTCCACACATAGTTAGAGGGACCAATGGCGAGTACAATTGTCTGCCACAACAATATTTGTCTTGCCACTCAACTCAACTCTCACAAGAGCTAAGTATAATCATGCATTAAGCACTCTCTTACAAGTGTGCAAAGGCCTAAGATTGATCCTTTAGCACTATGTGCCTTGGTGATTATCTTGAAGTGATATTCAACCCTTGTATACTTTAGGTGTCTCCTAAAACCAAAAAATGACCATTGGACGGAGTATAAATATATAAATAGCCCAATTCACTCAACTAAATTATTGGAGAAAACTTATCGAAAATGTGTTGGGAACTTTGGATGATCTGATTGGTAGTTGGTACAACTCCACATATTTCGGGCCATCCTGTCGGTATAGGTATCCTCCAACTAAAACTACTCATTATATTGTCTCATCGGTTTGATGGTTTACATTCAAGTAGGAGTGGTAGAGGGTCCTCAAATTTTGCCCAACATTTTAAGGATCAGGGCCAAAACGAATCGGATCACATTCCTATTCATTTTTTGAACTAAAAATATCAAGTTATAACTACTTTATGCTCTCTGTTGGATTTAAGCAAAAGTGACATGAGCCACACCTCCAAATGACCAAAGTAGATCACAATCAACGGTGGAGGACAGCTGGAGAACGAGGTATAGTTAACCTAGTAAGTGATAGAAAAAAACAAAAGAATATAAAAAAAATGTAACATAGGCCAAGAATCAAACTCCAAACCTGTTAGTCGCAAGGCTAAATAACAGCTGCTATATCACATATATATACCTTAAGTGTATATGGTAGGATTCAAAGGTTTTAGACACCAGGCCATCCGCTGCTGATCGCAATTGCAAGTTACTCCCTCCGTTTTTATTTGTATGACGCCCACTAGCTCAAAAATGAGCTACACAACGTCATACATAAAAAAACTGAGGTAGTATAATCTAGAATTACTTGGTTACGTGTGGAAAAATGATATATATGGGTTTAGATAAGAAACCATGTTTAGGGCCTGCCAAGCAGGGCGCCTCCTCCTCAAAATGGCTCTTTGAAGGAGCTAGAGCCTTTTTCACGGATCATTTGAAAAAATGGCTCCTCCTAACAATTGAAGCTGTGAAATGTCTATAATACCCTCGCTACCTTATCCATTAACCCTCTCTCCCTTACCATCGTCTCTCACCAGTCACACGCCGCTCTCTCTATCTAGCTCTCTCTCCCGCCGGCTGGCCCGACGGCGGCAGCGGCGCAGCCCGGCAGCGGCATGGCCTGGTCCCCATTGCTCGTTGCCCGGCCCCCACAATGCGTGGCGCCGTCGTTCGGAGCCGGCGGCCTGCATGGCATGGCGGAGGGGCTCGGCACAACGGAGGAGCCCGGCGAGGAGGACGCTCTTCTCTCTCTCCCTCTTCTCTTCTCTCTTGAGTCTTGACGGCGGGCGGTGCGACGCCGCGGCCCCAGAGGAGTGGTGCAGCATCCCTGCGTAGCGCGGTGGGGCTCCATGAGACGCACTAGAAAGAGGGCCAAAAGAGGTGAGAACCGTTAGAAGTTATCGGGGCTCTGGCTCCCTTCACAGAAAAGGCTTCGGCTCCTTTTTGGCTCCCTGTTTTCTTTTGGAACCATTTGGCAGCTCTCCACAAAGAGCTGGAACGGGAGCCCTTCCAAGAGTCTTGCCAAAGGGAGCCTTAATCTGTCCAAAATCAAACAGAAAAGGCTTCGGCTCCTCTTTGGCTTCTCCATAGGAGCTGTTTTCTTTTAGAACTGTTTGGCAGCTCTCCACGAAGAGCTGGAGCGGGAGCCCCTCCAAGAACCCTGCCAAAGGGAGCCTTAATCTGTCCAAAACAATCAATAATAGCTTTGCATAAAAAGTTTTCGCCGTGAAGAAAGCCTGCAATTCCATTTGTGCAAATAGGCCACACAACAAGATTTGTAACATACTAACATCCAGCTGCCCAACTAGCAACAAACTGTACCATCTTGTTTAATCTGACGCACGCGAAATGCACGCACGAGTGCGCAGCTACGTAAGCAAAGAAGCTTTACAAGGCAAGCAACTAACTGCATGCTGACGATGTCGTCCGGCAACGGAAGGTTGATGAGCATGGAAGAAAAGCGTCGGAAGAATTTGCCCAGGTTAACCATGGACACCAAAGAAGGTAGAGGAAGACAAACAGTCGGAACCACTCACGGGCGCCGAACGAAGCATGCAGCGCACAGCTCAGCTCCATGCCCTGGCGCCTGGCACCCCCGCCGCTGCCTCAAGTAAAGTCCGCCATCAACCGCTTGGATGGCTGGATATGGCGGAAAAACAGGTGGTGGCCGTTGCAATGCAACACATCCAACTCCTCCGGCTCCAAACCCAGCAGCCTCCCCTCCTCTCCGACTCCAACCCAATCCAATGGCCCTCCGTCCCCGTTGCCCCTCCCCACGCGCCCGCCCCGCGCTCTTTGCTACCCTGACCTGCCCTTGCCCCCGCTCACCGCCCCGAGCACGAGTGCAGCACGACGCGATGCCCCGCACCGCGTCGGATAGATGGAGGGGATTGGTGGGGAGCGGGCAAGGAAAGGAGACGACTCCTTCCGTGCGCTGACACCACCACCACCACCACGCGGCCCCGGTCCCGTCTCGCCCACTCCCCACCCTCCGCCGCCGCCGCCTGGATCTGGGCCTCCCCACTACCCACCCTCCGCCGCCGCCGTCCTCGCCCTCCCGGCCTCTTCCGCCGGCGCCATGGGCGCCGCCGCGGAGGCGATGCTGGTGCGCCGGAGCAAGGCCAAGAAGAGGGCGCAGCAGCCGCAGACCAGGGACTCCGGCGGCGGGGACAGGTTCCGCGCGCTCTGGCGGGACTACCACGAACTCCTCGAGGTGAGCGGCGCCAGTCTCGTCGATCCTTTGCTGCGCGGCTGCGCCCGCCTCTGTTTCAGGCTAGTTGAGATGGATTCGCCGCCGGCTTGATTGCAATAGCGCTCGGCGTTTGGTAGATGGGGGAAAAGGCTTATCCTTCACTGTTTCCACGCGATTCCCTGTTTTCGTGACTCCGGCGAAAACTCCGGTGAGATTAGGGGTGGTCCGGGTTTAGGGTTAGTGTTCTCCGGTGAGATAGGGGTCCGGGTTTAGGGTTAGTGTCTAGGGTTGAGGGCTCACCAGAGTATGGCGGCGGATTAGAGGGAAGGGAAGCCGCCGGTGGAGGAGGCGGAGGCGGAGGCGGACGGTTAGGCAGTACTGTGGCAGAGGCTTCATGGCAGCAAGGTTAACACAGCGCCGGGTGGTGGATACGAATCTGGCAGTGCGCCGCCATAGACGAGAGCTGGAAGGTGGGGGCGGGGGCGTCACTCAGGGAGGTAAACGAAGCTCGCTGGTGGATTCATCGGCTGTTCGGGCTGCTAGTATTAGGTTTCTGATTGTCCGGCCAATGTTGGGGTGTTTGGCTGTTTGATTCTTTGCTAGTTAGGAGTAAGTATATGTGTGATTGGACTAATGGATTTGAAGCTGATACAACGTCTGATGCAGGATACCGAGGCAAAGAAGAATAAGCTGGCGAGCGCAAACCGAAGGAAGCTCGCCTTGCTCGCTGAAGTCAAGTATGACAGTTCTTTGGCTCCTGCTTTATCGCTCTATATCACTACTGTATCATTTTGTTCTTACTGCTTCCTGTTGCAAGGTTCTTACGAAGGAAGTACCGATCCTTTGCGAAGGGTGGTTCGCAGCAGACACAATGCAAGCTGAAGAAACAAGTCCAGCACATTCAATCTCCTTTGGGAAGCAATAAGGCTACAGCATTTGCCCATCATGGTACTGGCACTGAAGTGCCTTCTACCAGCAATAATCCAAACTTAGAGCTAAATCAAGATTCTGTGATGGTAAGGGATGGGAGCTCATGAATTAACATACGCTGCCAAAAAGAAACTTTGATACAAGTTCTGGCAGTTAAAAGCACCTTTTGTGCCTGCAGAATGACGAGGGGGATGGTTGCCAGGGGCACCGGGCCCGTCCAGAGGAGAAGTTCGATCAGGTCGGGGTGGTGGATGAAGATTTGATGACAACTGATGTCAAACTATCAGTTTGTAGAGATACAGGAAACTCTCCAGCACGTGATGGTAAGAGGACGGTTCCATGGCAAGACCGGTTAGCGTTGAAGGCCTAGGCCCTTCATAGATTGTGGTTAACATGTAACATGCTCTTCTGACAGCTGGTTTTGCTACAGTCCCGCAAAAAAACTCGGTAGTGCTTTGTACAGAAACAATTGGATAGGATAGTTATGCATGTTGCGTTGCCTGATCTACAAACTCAAATGGTTGTACCGTTGCCCCAAAGTAAGTTTGAAATGAGAATTATGATTTTACACATGGTTCTGTCCAGATTTCAAGTTGACTACTTTGGATTATGCCTATGTGCACTCAACGTGTTTTGGCTTTTGAATCAACCAGACCAAAAAAAGGAGCTTAATAAATGTGAATTGCTTGAACTGCATGCTTGTTCAAGGTTGATTTCTGTTCCGATTTTTTGATTGTTTGTCTGGGTAGAGTTTTAGGATGACGCCTTTAAAAAATTATAGAGTACCACTACCATGGTCAAACTCATGTAAACTCGTCATTTTTAGGGGGAAAAAAATTTAATCTAGTATCTGCAAGATTCGGGACTCAACCAGACAATATTTAGGTTAGCTACCGGCTAACAGAATTGCAGAAATAAACCTGCAAAAAGCCAAGTAAACATCCAAAAGACCAAAAACGTCAGCATCCATCAATTACTGGTGACTCTATTGCCATGTCTCCAGAGTGCAGCAAGCCTCTTTAAATCTTAGATGGACCAACTTGTCCAAAAAGCTGCCCTCAAAACGAGTAGATTTTCATTATAAAAAAACCATGAGTAGATTTTCTCATTATAAAAAACCAGTACTTTCTACCTAAAACGCAAATGGATGTGCTGGGAACCAGTAATGAGTAGATGTTCTCATTATAAAGAACGTAAATTCTTCTAAAAGAAGGTAGTTTTACAGGTATCAAATATACTCTATTCCCACATGCAAAGATATCGATTTTTTTTTCTAAAAAATGCATGAGAATTGCGCATCATTGAAAAATAATATCGATTACATAAAGAGCATGGGTAGCAGTGTGGCGCTACACATTCACGATCAGTTTTATGCTAGCATGGCAAAATATAGCCGGGACACAGATTATGGCAAATAAATATGTCAAATAAGTTGCACTCCGTACTTGCTTAATGAAACATAACTGAGGCCTCCCAGAAACAAATGATCAATGCGGGGTTTTCACTTCACGGCCTCCCAATCAGCAGCCGTGGAGCTTTGCCAAATGCGACTTGCCGGTACGGTGGTGGGCGAGCATCTTTTCACTGTTGCACTGCACGTTGCAAACCTCGCAAAAACTCAAGGACATCCGTTTCTCCACCTTCTCTGTGTGCTTCTTCCCCCTACGATGTTCAGAAAGCGTATTCTTGCTGTTGCAGTGCAAATTGCAGAGCTTGCAGAAATACAGCACCCTATGCATCTCCATCCCCTCATCAGAGCTTGCAACAGTCTTGAAACCGCATGGGCCTGCATTTTGCCCACCTCTCTGTAGAGCTTCTACCTTCTGTCGGTGTCCCACGCTGCTGCAGTGATCCTCAAACTGAGATAAGGAGTTACATTTGGCCTGACAGATACCACAATCCCATTCTGACAGGTATTGCTTGGCTTCCACCTGAAGAACCAGAAAATTCAGCAGGTGCCTCTTGCCTCTAAGGTGGTTTGCCAAGTCTGACTGACGGTTGCACTTGGCCGGGAAAAGGCTGCAATTCCATGTCGAAGAATCCGCTTCCGTGTCTGGCTGTGAATCTGCTTCCGGTGATGCACAATTCCCCGCTATGTTCTTGCATTCTTCCAGCAGGGCTTGGATCCTCGCTTTGTGCCTTTTGCCTCTCAGGTGGTTCTCGAGGTCTGATTTGCAAGTGCAGTTGGATTGGCAAAACCTGCAGATCCATTCCGAGCGTGCTTTCTGCTCGTACTGCCGCACGTTTCCTGATTTCTCTGCGGCTGCAGTGGCCTTCTGACCAGCTTTGTTTCTTGAAACCAGGCTTGCTACTTTCGACCGGTGCTTCTGCCCTGCAAAATGCTGTTGTAAGTGGCCCTCAGTGGGTGCTCCCACCCGGCAGATGGCGCAGCTCCATTTCTGTGAAGACGCCGCCGCCGCCGCCATTGGCAATGTGGCCTGTTGATTCGACATGTAAGTAGTTTGGTTAGATGTTCAGTCACAGCATCGCTAGGCAGTAGGCACAGCGGATTTGGATGAACGGTGAAATCAGGGCAAGCGGAACGGAAAGTAATAATACGAGATGAAAAAGGAAACCATCATGGTAAGCTGCTGTGCTCACCTCATCGGATGCTTGCGGTTTGCATTCAGGGACGAGATCTTCCGTGGTGGCAGTCTTCTGGGGCTCCAGTCCCACACCCCCGTGCACCCCACCTTTCTTCGTCGTCAGATCATTGCCCACATCCGCGGCGACATCATGGTAAGGGCCAACCGCCCCTGTGCTGCTGTGCGGCATCTGCTCGGGTAGGGCGAAGGGCACCCCTAGGTTAGCGCGCTCGGCGTCGGCGGAGCGCTGGGCCATGGCGCGCTCTATCTTGGCAAGCTCGGCGACGATGATCTCCTGGCGGAGGCGGTCCATGTGGAGCTGTGACAGCAGCGCGTCCCTGATCACCAGCATCGACGACGACGAGTCTCCTGCACGTACGAGCAGCGCGGAATTCATGGTACGGTGGTCATCAGCAAGATACACCAGATAGCTAGACGGGCAAAGGTTAATAAGCGCAGCGCAGATACACACCGTACTGCTGCGTTGCAGGCGGTTCGGGGAAGCCGCAGTCGCCGTCACACGCGGCGGGCGCCGGGCCTCGGCCGGGGAACAACTCCATCGATCTTGTCGATAGGGGTACTCGGGAGAGCAATGGATGGAGCGCAGCAACGCGAGGTCACCGTCTATGAACCAGAGCAAGGCGCGTCGGATCGTCCACAGAGGCCGTGCGTTTTAAAGGCCGGGGACGGTCACCGTGGCCGTCCATTCATCAGCGAAGCTGAAGCTGAAGCGGCGGCTCTACTTGACTTCACACCAGCCCGTTCCGCGCTGCCTCGCGCGTTGCGCCGCGCGACGGCTCACCTTCGCAAGTTCGTTCCCCATTCGAATTCATTCATCGCGCTCCCACGCGGACGGAGACGCGACGCCAAGCCTGGAAACCGCTGCCACCAATCCCACCCGGGGCGTCCCCGGCTTCCCCGCGCCCTCGTCATCCACGCCGCCATCGCCGAACTAGTGGCCCAATCGGAGCCGGAGCGGGTGACCTCGCCGTAAATGTTTTTACAAACCCAACCTGTTGTGTTGGTCAGACCAAACGTCATTTTTGCAGAGTAGTACTGATTTGTTGCAATTCAGGTAAAATAATACTCCTATCACCAATCTACAGTCAAGAAGAGGATTCTGCTGTTCGAGGGTGTAACTTCCGGCGTTCGTGTGTTTTTCCTGTTACAGTCTTACAGATAAGGTCCTAGTAGATTCCGTTGTTCAGCCATATGACATGGAATAAGAGATCTTGTTGTGAATTACAGTAGTAAAAGAGAACAAGGACAGTTGCATTCGACATAGGAATTAATGACAAATTGTTACAATACCACAGTCCGCAGCATTTTCCAAATCATCTTTACAATCACATGTGCTGCAAGTCTTGCTCTACAGACTCGCCTCACAAAAAGGAACCCATACATATCAATGGGCAGAAGCCAAATTCCACTTCATTTGCTTGCATTGAGGTTTTTTTGGTGCTTCTTCCCAGTACAGTGGTGAGCGAGCATTTTTGCGCTGTTACACTGCGAATTGCAGACCCAGCAAAAATTCACTAACTTCTGTTTCTCCAAGCGTTCCTCCCCCTTACGATGGTCTGCAAGCATGCTACTCTTGCTGTCAGAGCCATCTGGAAATACTTTATCTGCTTGCTTCATACCAGCCGTTTCTGCATCATGTCCTACTCCTAGTAGAGCTTCTCTCTTCTTCTGGCGCCTCCTGGTCCGGCGAGGATTCTCAACTTGAGGTTCAGAAGAACATGATTGGTATTCTGAACTAGCTTGACCAAGGCTGCAAACCGATTGTGAAGTCTGCTCTGCATCATGTGGCATGATGTTTGGGGACGGTTTAGCTTCGTGCGACTCAGAATTCGTTGCTATATTATTGATTGCATCCAACAGGGCCTGAATCTCTGTTACAAGCTGTCTCCCCAGTTCAGATTCGCTAGTACAGTTAGCTAGACTGTTGCTACATGGTGGCTTCTCTGAATGCTGCGGCACGTTGCTCTTGTGACACTCCTCTTCCTGTGGCTCAGTGCTCTTAGCCATGCTGCCGCCTTCGTTGGATTGTGTTTCAATGTTCTGTTGGTGTGTTTTCTCATTGATATGCTCCTTCAGGTCCACTTCGCTTGTACCGTTGACCTGGCATGTACTACAGCTCCATTTTATTGGGGACGTTTTTTGGTCTGCACAGGAAGAAGATTCTGCTGTTGTTTCTGACTTCTGACTAATGGCCTTGTTTCTCAATTCCATGGCTGCCACATTTGACCGGTGCTTCTTCCCTGCACAATGCTGCTGTAAGTTGTGCTCTGTGTTGGGTGTTTGAACCTGGCAGATGGCACAACTCCAGCTCTGTGGCTTTGTTTTTTTAACAGGTATAGTTATTCCTGTCAGTTCCCATTTCAGTGAAGGTGCCTTCTTGGGCTGTATAGTATGTTTGACATGAAGTTTGATTAGATCATTGATAACTGAAATAGTAAAGATGCTGGTAAGAAATATGAGCTTCTATTATATCATCAGTAAGTGCCATTTGAAAGACCGAGGCAAGTGAACCATCCACTTCCAGTGATACTAATCTTAGCAAATAGCAAGGTCTAGTCATATAGGATAAAAAAGCTAAGCCTTGAAGAAACTGCATATTCCAGCACAGCATTCTGAAGAAGCAAGAAACAAATTTACAGGAAAAAACATAACAGATGAGAAAAAGATGCATAAAGGACAAGGTGCTCACCGCATTGGATTCTTGTAGATTCTGCTGATCAGATACTGCATTCTCGTCACCTGCCTTGCCATTAGAACAGCAAGGCCTAGTGCATTCACTGGATATATCTTCAATGGCAGACTGCACATTCCCATGGTTTACATCCTTTTTCTTCAGATCATGGAGGTCACCCACGTTGGAAAAATAATGTTCTGAACCGGTGGGCCATCTGCTGTGTTGCAGCATGGACTCCTCACTGAAGTGGAAGAACTCCGGCTTAGGCCGTTTCATGAGGGCAGTGTCAACACCATGAGGCGCACCGGAACACAGTGCCATGGCACAGTCTATCTTGGCCAGCTCGGCCATGATGATCTCCTGGCGAAGGCGATCCTTCCGAAGCTGTAACAGCAACGCATCCCTGATCACCAGCATGGCATCTTCTGTGCCTGTCTTGTGGAAGTCTTGACGGTGAAATAAGAGCACAAAAATGATGAGAAGTGACCCCTTCTTATCTTTGTTCTAAGATCAAAGATTCTCAGCATCAAGGAAAAAAAAAAGGTCCCTTTATAGTACTATCACCAAACTTAATTACTTTAGACTGGAGATCAATAATGTCAGTCAACGACGACTAATTTGTTTATTTTTGACAAAGGAAGGCGCTTAAGTGATATTCATGTTTAGTCCAAAGTGCCCAGGAGGAAAGCCCGGCGGGTAATTACCAGTCACATAAACAAATCCGAACTGCACCTAAACACCTTGTACCAGTAGTAGGCAGTAGATACTTATGATATATTTTTTTTAGCAGGTGGAGCCGCGGAAAGCTGCGAATTTGATAGTATCGTGCCATCGCCCATCGCTGTCGAAGCTTTGAATGATTTTTTTGAGAGCTAGGAACCCGTGGCTATCACTATCAACGATGTTAACAACGCGACCCCCTTCTTCGATGCAAAAGCTCAGGCAACTAGGCAAGATATAAAGCAGCAGTTGCGGATTCTTGGCATGGAGCCCAAGAATCGTTTGCATCTGAGCGGAGCAACAAACCATAAAAGATCCTTGTATCTGCTGGGAAAGAAACTCTCGAGCCGCAGAGTTGGACGACGAAGGAGGAGGCGGGAAGTGAGAGAGCCCGTCACGTACCGTGCGGCAGTGGAGGGTCGCGGGAGCGGCGGCTGTCGTCGCCGTCCTCGTCAGCGGCTGGGCGGCCTCGGCATGCGAACTCCATCGGTCAGGGGGAGCGGAGCAGATTTTCGAGGAAACAGAGAAGGTTTTGCAGTTCCGGCGCGCGCGAGAGGAAAGGGGGGGTGTGAAAGCAAATGAAATTGTGGGAGGGGGGGGAAGTTGAGCTGAGCCTATGCTGATAACGATGATTGTTGATTGAGTTTCAACTTTCAAGGGCGCAGCGCAGAGGAGCTTGCTTAACGAGAAAGCGAGCCGCCACCCGCCAACCCGCGGCGGCAGGATGCCGCTTTCTACAGGGAAAGCCTTCTAGATTATTGCAGGGATGATGTTCTGTTCCCCAAATTTGTTTTTCCGAAGCAAAATGTATTCCAAGCAAGTTGGCCGCGTAAATAGCACTAACCAGCAAGATGGCCCGCGCAAATAGCGCGGGTAGTTAGGGTTGTTGATATTTTGATTTTACTTAAATTTAATATTTTGTTAATTATTTTTTCTATCCGTTATGAACCGTTTTTTCTATTTTTATCATCATCACTACTACTATTATAGCATGTTTTCATAATTTACATATTAAAATATATAGCTATATATTTATAGAATATATAATTTTTTTTATTTATGTAGATTATTCGAATAATATTGCAATTTTTAATTTGAACTTCATATTCTACTAACTGTCCAGATTGTAATAATTTATAAGATATACAAACATGAATTATTAGGACATGTTGTATTATGATTTAATAATCACTAAAGTTGTGTGAGTTGATCTTTAAAATATTTTTAAAGTATATTTGATTTGTTATAAATATAGTTCACTTGTATTGGGGATCATCATGGTGAGCCACTGTGTGGATAGCACCACAGCGCCAGTTGGAACACAACAATAGCCGGGTTGTAGAGGTAGGCCATCGTTCTCTAGTGTGGCTTGGTTTCCACCAAATTTTTGAATCCGAGTATATGTAAAACTTTCTATGTTTCGCAAGACGATGAAACATTTCTATAGGAACTTCTACATTTAATCCTCCAACCCAAATAGCATACAATATTATCAAAACTTACGAAGAACATTTTTTTTAAAGTTTCTTCATAACTACTTCTTTCCAAATGATGCACTATCTCATACCCAAAGCTTACCTTTTTTTTACATGTTTGCCACATCTATGTGCCTTCTTGTTTTCTCATCTGTTCAATAATCACCAATATTCTATGTGAAATGATTAGAGCGAGTATTTATTGGCTCTACATTTCCTATTGCTAGATTGGTCACCAAGAGGTCTGATTGAGCCGCCTTTACTCTTGTTTTCATTATATCTTTTATGAAACACTTGTTGGGTCATAGAGTATGACGGCCATGCATAGGCGACGACATAGTTTCTGATGGACAGGTCTCTGCAGGTCAAAGGTTTAGTGACTCTAGGTTTGTGTGCTACCCATGCTGATGTTGATGAGCTTTATTTAGAGGATATTCTAAACTTTCTTATTGTCTTTTCGACATAGTGGACATACATTTGGTGTAATTTGTCAGAGAAACAACCCATGTAACATATTTAATATGCTAGTTGATTGATCCAAGTTCGATATGCTAATTGGTTTAAGGTGTCCAAACCCTTGAGATTTAGTCATCAAATGCTTGATGATACTATCGATCGAGCTTGCTAAGAAAAAAGTCCCGTAACCTAATTATCAATTGCATTTGTTTTTTCTTCTCACTCTCGCCCTTGTCCCTTTTCCTTCTTGAGCATTTTTGCGTTTTCTTTTTATTTTAAGTTATAGGTATATCACATTAACTTTAATATTTTTTTGGAAAGCATGTTTCTTATTGTATGAGACGAGAAGCAAATAAAAAAATGCTATATATCTTGCTGCATATACGTTCATTTTTTTAAAAAAAAGAATATGACACATAAGTTTCACATTATTAATTTTGACCCGCTATATCATCCACTTTTTTATTCATTAACTTGGTAATTTTAAAGATTTGTTAGAGAGTGCACAACAACAAAGATTTTATCACTTCCTTTTGCAAATTTGTTTTTTTTAGTTGCATCATATATAAAGTATTTGGATTCTTATGATTATTATAATAAATACATATTTCTATTTACTTTTTATAAAATATGTAAATAGATCGTGTATGTAATTAAAATCGAGCAATGTAGGTTTCTGTTTTTTAAATTAAGGTGATAACTTCTAGATTCTATCTGTTGATGGACATAGTGGCATCTTTTAACACTCTCTTATTAAGAAAAATAGCGGATTTATTTGTTGTTTGGGGATAAAAAAATCAAAATATTGCATTATGTCGGTACCCAGCAAACCGGGTACCCGTTTATACAGGTCAAAAGCTAAGTACAGCACATAACAAGGCTCCACGCAGCCTGACAAAGAAGCGTTTAATCCCTCCTTGGGGAAAAACGCACCTGGCCTCCCCATCAACCAGAGGAAGCAGCCAGTATTGCCACGTGTCTCAGTAAGGAAAGAGTCCAAAGGCACTCGCAGTTCTGACCCACCACTTGTGGACCGGACTGCACCCCAGGTCCATATGGAAGACCAGACCTGTTCCCACAAGGTCCGGTCTTAAGTTAGGGACGCGTTACGACCCCAGGAAGGGAGCCGAGCCGGCCCAGCTTGGGGAGGTCCGGAGCGGCCACGTGTCCCCCGCCCAGCGAGGAAGCTGCGGGCTGCGGAGGGTGCTCGCCCCCGCAACAGCCTGGTCCGGGGCTGCCACGTGTCCCCCGGGCACGCGGCGGGGTCCCCGGCGGCGGGCCACACCCACCTACCGCATTCATTGCGGACAGGCGGGCGTGGCCTAACATCCGCCGACGGGCTCCGGTACCGCCGCTGACGGGCGACAGTGACCATACTGTGAGACGCGCGTTACCGAGGAACGGCGGCCGTGACAAGGCGTAGCGGTCAACTTCCCGCCGGATACCGGGGATTAACCGTATAAACAAGTACACCGTACGCGGTGTGGGCTACGCCACGCACGACGGCCATGCCCAGGCTATTGCGGTAGGGTCACTGTGGCACGCCGCAGTAACCCGCCTGTAATGACGCGCCGCCCGCCACTCCTGCCCCTGGAGCCATACCGCCGGGTACTACGGCGGATTGGACCGAACAGTGCAAGCAGGGGCGGCGTGGCGACATTTCCGGACACACCAGACTGGCGGAGCACTCCCCGAACGGCGCCATACTGCTGCGGCGGATACAGCTACAAGGTGCAGGGATGAGAGGACATCACGGCAACGGAGCATAGGACACACCGACAGAGGTGCTGCCGAAGGCCCTGATCTCTGCCAGAAATAACCCAAGAAGTCAAGACAGCATAAGGGAACTCTGCCGGGTAGAGATAACAGGCCGGGACCACCTGTCGGGCCCCGGTCACCATGTACATACACCCCTTGGTCTATAAAAGGGGAGGCATGCGAGACGTAGAGGGGAGGCTGAAAAACACACCCTAAGAGCATCCAGAGAAGAAGTCTCACGATCTTCTTCTCCTTCTCACTCAAACCAATACAAGACCTCACCTCCAGTGGACGTAGGGTATTACGCTCCGGCGGCCCGAACCACTCTAAACCCTTGTGTCTCCATCGTGCCTTGGCTACGTGGCTATCAGCGATCGCTCCCCTTAACTACTCATAGTACTTAGGATCGGGCGGGTGCATTCCGCCACCCGGCCGGAGCTCACGCTCCGACATCTGGCGCGCCAGGTAGGGGAAGTGCGTCAGATAGCCACATCCACGAGGTGTGATGGTTCGCATCAGCGACATCCATGATGATGCAGCCGCTGCGGAGGAGGTGGCTTCGTCAGGGTCGCACGCCTCCCACCACGGTTCTGGCGGCACGGCGCGGACGCTGCGAGCACCTCGCCACCCTGCGATGGGCGCAGTGGCAGCAAATGTTGCGATGGCTAGCGCCGTAACGGCAAACGGTGCCGCGGCGAACCGCGCTTCCATCCGCGGACCACTCGCCGCGGCCAGAGAGCTGCTCAATCACCCTTCGGGGCCGGCAGCCTCTCCCAGCGTTCTCGCGCAATGGCGCAGTGACGTGGATCGTCTGATCCACTTAGCTGAGGCCGCCCCCAGCTCATCAAGGGCTGGGTCTCGACTTCCTCCCAGCAATGGTGGAAGGTCGGAACGTCACGCGCCGCTCGACGCAGCAGCGTCCGTGCGCTCCCCCACGGTGAGGAGCGCGCCGACGAAAGACCTGCGCGCCGAGCTCAACCGCCGGCGAGCAGGCACCCATACAACTGTGGAGCAACCACGGTTGCAGCGGAACGCCGTCAAGGGCAAGAGCCTTGACGCAGTGTTCGCTGCTGCGGCGCCTAGGCCCCCGGGGTGTGCGCAGGCCCTGGCCGGGGCACAGAAACCGCCAGGGGTCATACCGGCTGGAGTCGGCTGTGCTGCGCTGGCAGACGGCCTTCGCTCCACGCGTTGGCCACCGAAGTTCCGACCACACTTGCCGGAGAAGTACGACGGGACCACTAACCCGTCGGAATTCCTGCAGGTGTACGTCACCGCCATCTCAGCGGCCGGTGGCAATGACGCCGTCATGGCGTCATACTTTCATGTCGCCTTGTCTGGGCCAGCCCGGACTTGGCTTATGAACCTCACCCCAGGGTCAATCCAATCCTGGGAGGAGCTATGCACGCAGTTCATCGCGAACTTCGCCAGTGCATGCCAGCAGTACGGCGTGGAGGCCCACCTCCATGTTGTGCGGAGAACCACTCCGGGCATTCATCGCACGCTTCGCCAAGGTGCGGGGTACCATTCCCCGCATCTCCGATGCGTCCATCATCACCGCCTTCCGACAGGGCGTCCGTGATGAGAAGATGCTGGAAAAGCTAGCAACCCGCCAGGTGCAGGATGTCGCCACGCTGTACACGCTGGCAGACAAATGCGCCAAGGCCGCTGAGGGCCGTGCATGGCACTCCCCTCAGCAAAACGTGGCTGCCCAAGCAGGAGGCTCGGCCGATGCCGCCCGAGAGGGTGGCAAGAAGAAGAAGAAGGACCGACGCCCGCAGAGGTCCTTGTCGGCTGTGCGAGGGGCCCCTGTGGCCGCGGCTGCTCCTGGTGGCCGTGACGCCAGCTGCAAGCGCCCGAGGCAGCAGGCGCGGGACAGCAGCGGCTCGTGCCCTGTTTATCCCAACAGCGGCCATAGCGCCGCCGACTGTCGCGAGATACAGAAACTCGTGCAGCGGCGCCTCAACGAGCGGCGGGAACGCCCGCCCAAGGACGACTCGCCCCGCGCCAGCGGCCTGGCAAGGGAAAGGCAGCCAGCGACGGCGGGGCCACCGGTGGAGGCAAGGAGATGGGCTATCAGCCCCCGGAGCGGGAGCTCAAGAGCATCTACGCTCTGGCCAGCTCCGACTCCGACTCCAGCGACAACGAGCTTCGCAAGAAGCTGTACGTCATGTACGGCGGGGGCTGGGAGGTTTCCTCCCGGCGAGACGTGAAGGCCCTGCGCCGAGAGGTCCTCTCGGTCAGGCCTGGTGTCCCCAAGGTAGCCCCACACCTCAAGTGGAGGAACACCACCATTTCCTTCGGGCCCTCCGACTGCCCGGAGAACATGGCCGGGGCAGGCCTCCTACCGATCATCACGTCGCCGGTGGTCGCCAATATCCGGCTCTACCACGTGTTGATCGACGGTGGGGCCACCCTCAACATCATCAGCTACGCAGCTTTCAAGCAGCTGCAGATTCTGGAGTCACGCCTGGCTCCATCGCGCCCATTCTCCGGAGTGGGCCCACTGTCGGTCCACCCGAAGGGGAAGATCGACCTCTCGGTCACCTTTGGGACACCGGAAAACTTCCGCACGGAGAGCGTCCAGTTCGACGTTGCGGATGTAAACCTGCCGTTCAACGCCATCATTGGCAGACCGACGCTCTACCGCTTCATGGCCGTAGCCCATTACGGGTACTTGGTCGTGAAGATGCCCTCCCCGGCTGGTGTCCTCACCGTGCCGGGAAACCGCCTCGCCGCGGTCACTGCCGTGGAGAAGCTCCACGCCCTCGCTGCTGACGCAGCGGGTCTTGAGGGGGCCGACCCCTCAGCCTCTGGGATTAAGGCTCCTGCGAAGGACCCGAAGATGCCCAAGGTGCGCCCGGCTGGCCCAGAAGACGTGCCAGTCAAGATCGTCCAGATCGGGGCGGAAACCTCCCGGACCACCCGCATCGCGGGGAATCTGGGGGAAAAATAGGAAGACGCGCTCGTCGCCTTCCTCCGAGCAAATGTTGACGTGTTCGCCTGGGAACCGTCACAAATGCCCGGGATCCCTAGGGAGGTAATTGAGCACCATCTGAAGATCAACCCGGACGCCAAGCCGGTGCGGCAAAAGCCACGAAGGCAGTCTGTGGAGCGTCAGGACTTCATCCGTCAGGAGGTCCGGAAGCTGCTAGACGCGGGCTTCATCGAAGAAGTCTATCACCCCGAGTGGCTAGCCAACCCGGTAGTTGTCCCTAAGGCGAACGGGAAGCTTCGGATGTGTATCGACTACACCAGCCTCAATAAGGCATGTCCTCCGGACCCTTATCCCCTCCCGCGCATAGATCAAATAGTAGATTCCACCTCCGGGTGTGAGCTTTTGTCTTTCTTGGATGCGTATTCCGGGTTCCATCAAATCCGGATGAACGAAGAGGATAAGAGGCATACAGCCTTTGTAACGGTAGATGGTCTGTATTGTTACGTTGTAATGCCCTATGGACTGAGGAATGCTTTACCCACATTTCTGCGTGGCATGAACTTTACGTTCCGCGACCTGATCAGAAATATAGTCGAGGTTTACGTCGATGATATCGTTGTCAAAACCAGGGAAGGGTCAACCTTGCTAGAGGACCTGACCCTCGTTTTCGACAGGCTGCGCACAACGCACACGAAGTTGAACCCCGAGAAATGCGTCTTTGGCGTCTCAGCTGGTAAGCTGTTGGGTTTCCTGGTATCACACCGGGGTATTGAAGCAAACCCAACCAAGATCAGGGCGATCGAGGCTATGCGGCCACCTGCCTGCATCAAGGACCTGCAGAAGCTCACCGGGTCCTTGGCAGCCCTCAGCCGCTTTATCTCAAGGCTAGCTGAGAGAGCCCTGCCCTTCTTCAAGCTATTGAGGAAGTCCGAACCATTTATATGGACCGAAGAGGCTGAGCAAGCCTTCCAGGAGCTGAAGCAGCATCTCACCACACTGCCCATATTGGTGGCGCCAGAGCCTGGTGAGACTCTGTATCTCTACCTCGCAGCAACATCCGAGGTAGTCAGCATGGTCCTGGTCGCTGAAAGACCAGAGCACCCCCACAAGGGAGGGACCGGGACCCCCCGAGTGGAAGGCGGTGGTCCGTCCACCGCAGAAACGACGACCGGCTCCGAAACAGGAGGTCCGGCCGACGCCCTACCCTGCCAAGGCAGTGGGCTACCAGAGGCAGAGGGGCGGGTTGCCCAGGAGGCTGACCTAACAAAGGCGGGTAGTCCGGGATCCTCCGCAAGGGTCCGGACCACCCAGAGGCCGGTGTATTACGTCAGCGAGGTCCTCCACGGGGCAAAGGCCAGGTACCTGGAAACTCACAAGTTCGCTTATGCGTTACTGGTAGCTTCCAGAAAGTTGCGCCATTACTTCCAGGCGCACAAGATTGTCGTAGTGACCTCTTACCCGCTAAGAGCGATCCTGCACAACTCTAACGCCACCGGGAGTATCGCCAAATGGGCTGCGGAGCTGGCAGAATTCCAACTCGACTTCCAGCCCCGCAGCGCTACCAAGAGCCAGGTCCTGGCAGACTTCATCGCGGAATGGACACCCACTGCCGCTGAGCTAGCGGGCCCGTAGTCTGAGGCGAGTCCTTGGGTTTTTACCGAGCCACACTGGACGCTCTTTTTCGATGGGTCTGCCCGCGAGAGGGGATCCGGAGCAGGTGTGGTACTTGTGGACCCAGACGGAGATCAAGTAAAGTACATTGTACGCTTCGAGTTCAAGGCCACCAACAACATGGCAGAGTACGAAGCCTTGATCTTCGGGCTAATGGCCGCCCAATCGCTGGGAATCAAGCAGCTCCTAGTCAAGGGAGATTCCCAACTGGTGATCAGACAGGTCCGGGGGGAGTGCTGCTGCAACAACCCCCAACTTGCGGCGTACCTCATGCGAGTGAGGGAGCTCGAGAAAGACTTTGAGGTCCTAGAGCTGCAGCACATTCCAACAGACCTCAACTCAGTAGCAGATGACCTCTCCGCGAGAGCATCAACTCGGGGCCCAGTACCCGATGGCGTCTTCGAAAGACAGCTACTGAGACCAACCGCCCAGCCAGCCGAACTGGGTGAAGGGGGCGGAACTAGCACCTCGAAGCTAGCAGTCCCGATGGTCCTCCACCTCTGGGGGCCATCAAGGATCGTGTGGACTGATGACCCTGGCACGTCATCAGGGACACATCCACTGGCTCAGGGCAGTCCTGATGCATGGATCTCCGAGATCCGGGACTACCTGAAGGACAAAATCCTTCCCGATGGACATGTGTCTGCTGAGCGCATAGTACGGTTGGCTAAACGCTACACACTGGTAGAAGGAGATCTCTACCGACGTGGCGCCAACGACATCCTCATACGATGCATAACCCGGGAAGAGGGCCGTGATTTACTCACGAAAATCCATGGGGGCGAGTGCGGGAATCATTCGGGGTCCCGTACGCTGGTCGGTAAAGCTTTCCGGCACGGATTTTACTGGCCAACAGCTCTCCAGGATGCAGCCGAGCTGGTAAGGTCCTGTAAAGCGTTCCAGTTCCACGCAAAGCAGATACACACACCAGCTCAACCGCTGCAGATGATTCCGCCCTCCTGGCCCTTCGCGGTATGGGGGGTAGACATCCTGGGACCGTTCCCTAGGGCCGTCGGTGGGTACCGATATCTCTATGTTGCCATTGACAAATTCACAAAATGGCCGGAGGTAACTCCAGTGGTGAAAATCACCCAAAGAACCGCAACAGCTTTCCTCAAGTCCATTGTATGCCGGTTCGGCGTCCCTAACCGTATCATAACGGACAATGGGACCCAGTTCAGGAGCCCAGTCTTCCAGGATTACTGTGACGGTGTTGGCATACAGCTATGCTTCGCGTCGGTAGCACATCCCAGGAGCAATGGACAAGTAGAAAGGGCTAATGCGGAAATCCTCAGGGGGCTCAAGACCCGCACCTACGACTGCTTAAAGAAGCATGGTGCCAAGTGGATCGACAAGCTTCCCTGTGTGTTGTGGGGAAACCGGACCACACCCAGCCGAGCGACCGGGGAAACCCCGTTTTTCCTGGTGTACGGGGCCGAAGCATGCCTCCCGCCAGAGATTCTCCTGGGCTCTCTACGGGTCTAAGCTTTTGATGAAACTTTGCAGGAACAGGACAGGCGCGACGACATCGACTTCGTCGAGGAGCGACGGTGGCAAGCGGCAATCCGGAACGCGCGATACAACCAGGCGCTCAAGCGCTACCATGAACGGACCGTGCGGGGAAGGGTCCTCCAACCTGGGGACCTGGTCCTGAGACGCATCCTAAACCGAGAAGGGCTCAACAAACTCTCCCCTAGCTGGGAAGGGCCCTTCAAGGTGACGGAAGTAAGTCGCCCCGGTTGCGTCCGTCTTGCCACGGAGGAGGGCGTTCCGCTGCTGAACCCATGGAACATCGAACACCTCCGTAAGTTTTATCCGTAGGCAGAAGCAGGGCTTTTTTCTTTCTTTATAAGGTAGGTAACATCGCCATGTGGACCAGAGCGGTGGAGGTCCGCCCTTGTAATCCCGGCCTCTAGCTGACATCACATGATTTCACCTTGTAAATAAAGGAAATTGCCCCTGTTGCTGCCTTTGCGATGATTTCAATTATCTCCTTATCTCCCTATCAATTTCATTATCACTAACCCCCGTCCGGTACCCTATTATCGCCTAAAGCTTGAAAAGGGAGAATCTGGCTTGGGTGCGGGTGAGGGAGAACTTGTCTAATTGTTCGAGTGTGGTCCGCCGTGCTAGGGGGCCAGCTCCCGAGGAAAGGAACTCGCCTTGGTGGCCCGGAGTCGTCAGCTGCTTAGCCTGGTCCCGTACCCTAAGCACTGTACACTCCCCACTTCGCCGCAAGTTCCCCAGTACCAGGAGCAGAGCGTGCAGCACGCCGGACCACACCCTCGCCATTAGCAAGCTCTCCAGATCCTGACTAACAAGGTCCAGTCCCGTAAAGCCCTAAGGCACCTGAGAAAGATGTGCTTCGCTGAAAGAGGCCTGTTGCGTCAGGAACCAGTCCATGTCTAAGATACCTGAAACAGGGATAGTCCGGGGCTGTATAGTGCCTTAGCCTGGTCCTGCACCCTAAGCCAGTGCACCCTACTATCCCCATCCGGGTATCTTGGTCACGGACCGTGCACCCAGGAACGCCGGACCACAGCCAGTCGAGAAAAGTCAGCTCAGAATAGGGTCCCGCGGGTTTGCTACTAACATCTACCATGAGTTGCATGCAGGTCTGACTTGGTGATAGCCAGCCTCAAAACTAGAGCCTACCTACCGGGGGGCCAGGGGTCGTGCAACACCCCCGGGTCGTGCAACACCCCGTACCAGCGTGCAACAGGAAAGAGGGAGGGTACAACACACAGATAAGTCACAACACCCATCCTCCCTCATTTCATAAGAAAGCAAAATGAAGCCTCTATGGCGCTGGGGGAACTCCCGCCTCCGGTGCATCCAGCTCCTCATCTGCAGGGGCCCGCTGAAACCGAGCGGCGACGATCTCAACTACTTCCTGCACGCTTGCCCGGGCGGCGACCTCCGTTTCTTTCACCGGACCTACGACAACCGGATCTAGTGAGATGGCGGGGTCATGGCTCCGGAAGCAGACCAGCAGGTGCTCCGCCACGGCACGAAGCAGATCGCGACCCTCAGCTTTAAAGCGCTCCGCGAGCGCGGAATCCAAGCACCGGAGCCGTTCCATAGCAGAGCGGAGGACGGGGAGAGCGTCCGCCATAGTTGACGGCGGCTCCGCCACCTGAATCGGACTCAATCCAAGCGGCACCAGAGCGGTGTTCGCCTCCCCAGCCCAGTCGGCGAAATGTCGGAGGTCGGCGCGCAGCTGTGCCTGACTCTCCGCCAGAGCCTGCTGGGCGGCCTCCAGTTTCAGCTGCTCCAAAGCAGCTTGCCCTGCCCGGAGCTGCTTCGCCTGCTCGTCGAGTTCCGCCTCCCGGGACTTCACCCAGTCCTCTCGGACCTTGAGGGTACCGGACAGGCGGGAGGCCTCCGTCTTGAGGGCCCTGGCTGCCGCCTCGCGCTGGGAAGCAGAGTCCTCGAGGGCCTTGGCAGCAGCCTCGCGCTAAGAAAGGGTCTCTTCGAGGGCTTTGACCGCCACCTCGCGTTGGTCAAGTGCCGCCTCCTTCTCGTCAAGACTCTTATTGACGGCGAGCTGCCGCTCGGACACCTCCAGCATCTCCTTCCTGCGCCGCTCCATCCCCTGCATCTCGGACTCCAGCTCGGCCCGATCGAGCCTCAGCTTCACCTCGTCCACAGCGACCGTCTTCTCCCGGAGAGCAACCGCACGCTCTCGGGCGACGAACAGCTGTAGGTCCTTCTCATAGGCCTCGCGATCGGCGCCGAGGTCCTTGCGGGCGGCGGTGAGTTCCGCGCGGACCTGGGAGTACCGAGAAGACGTAGCGCGGATCTGTTCCCCCAAGCGGGTCTGCCAGCCAGCCAAGCGCTCGCGCTCCTGCTGCAGCTGCGCCCATTCCAGCTGGAACGCCTCCTTGACGTCCTCCAGGGCCTGGAGTCCTCGGCGCAGCACGCGGGGGAGAGTCGGCACCCCTGACAGGAGCGGGTGCGGCCGCCCCTGGACCTCTTCCAAGCCGCCCTCGGTTGGACGAGGGGCCTCGGACCCCGTCGCAACTTCAGGCGTCGAACCGACCGGTGCGGTCCTCTCCGTCGCGGCCCCCGGCGTCGGACCACCTGGAGCAACCGCCTCAGTCGTGTCCGCCCGACCGCCGGATCCACTGGGTGGAACAGCACCGGCGGGAGGAGCAGCCGCGGAGGAGCTGACCGGGCGAGATGTCCTGAACAAGGCAGGAAATGAGGCTCGGGAGAATTCGAGGAGCTAGCAGCGACTCGGCAAAAAAGCTTGAGCCAACCCAAAATAGCTTACCTCGGTGTCTGCGCCGTCCAGCGACCTCGGAGGCCAGGAGCCCGTCGCTGATGATGGTCCGGCTTCGGCGGGTGGCGGTACTTGCTGCCGCTGCTGCTGAGGGTCCAGCTTGGGCGGTGGCGGCACTTGCTGCCGATGCTGCTGCTGGTCCGACTTGAGTGGCGGCGGTACATGCTGCCGCTGGTGCTGTTGGTTCGGCCTTGGCGGAAGCGGCGCTTGCTGCTGCTGCTGTTGCTGCTGGCGCTGCTGGTGCTGCTGGTCCGGACGCGACGGAGGTGAAGGGCGCCCCCACTGCCCGGACGAGCTTCCCTCCTCCGTGGTCCGCTGGCGTTTAGGCTCGGGCTCTAAAACGGAGGTCTCGTCGCCGCGGACCAGCCTACGCCGCCTCTCCTCGCCGCCAGCCGTCGACGTGGGTTCCTTCCCCTTGCCAGCAGGGGGGAGCCCCCAGCGCGGGCGCCCCCGATCGGAGCATCGCCAATGCTGATTCCCCGGTTGGGGTCGCCCCCGAGCTGCCGCACCCGAGCCCGGCGTCGTCAAGTGTAGGCATGTCCCGGAGCACCGCCGTCCGCAGGGCCTGATTGTTGCAGAGCGGTATAACGGCAGCGGGCAGAGTCAGCTGTTCGGGGACGAACGCCTCACCCACGACGCGGCACATCAAAGACTCTAGCTCCCCGGGTGCCAGGTTGTTAACCTCGCCCCGCGCAATCCGGCTGCAGTCGTTGGGGCCGGTGTAGCTCCATGCCCGCCTCGGTCGCTACTGCAAGGGGGCGAGTCTCCGCGTGAGGAAGTCCGCGAAGACGTGCATCGAGGTGAGCCCGTCATTAACGAGCTCAGTGATCCTCACTAGCACTGTAGAGAAGTCGCCCGGCAGGTCCGCAGGGGCACCCCATTTCCGGCGGGGCGAGGTTGGACCGCCCTCAGGGAGCTTCAGCCGGTCGTTCGGGTCCGCCCTCGCAATCACCCAGTCGTTGCGCCAGTTCTCCCACTTGGCGCTGGAAAAAGGGGGAAGGTAGGTTGACGACCTCCCGGACCCCCTCAGCACGAAATAGAAGCCGCCGATGTCGCTCGTGTTCCTACCGGAACCCTTCAGAAGAAGTGGCGAAAGAGCGCCACGCAGGGCGGCACCCCTACGAACATCTCGCAGAGGTGCACGAAGATCGCCGCCTGGAGGATGGAGTGGGGAGTGAGGTGCTGGAGCTGCAGCCCGTATCCCTCCAGCAGCAGCAGGAAGAAGGACGAGATCGGCACCCCCAGACCACAGTAGAGATAGGAGACGAAGAGCGCAAACTCCCCGGGCCGCAGATTGCGGAAGGGGAGGGAGCCCGCGCGGACGCCATCGCGTCGCGTCGCGTCCGTCCAGCCAAGGAGGCGACGCACGATATCGAGGTCCTCCTCAGACTGCCAGTTGGCAGGATCACCGAGACCCATCGCCATGGATCGGAGTAGCGGAAGGCGATGAGGATGCGCGGCGCCGGCAAAGGGCAAAGAGCTCTACGGCGAAGAAGGAGAGGCGCGGCTGCGGTTGCTAAAGGAGCGGAGACGAAGCCTGAGAAAGCGTACCAGGCATCCGGTCAAAAGCCCTATTTAATGGAGCCATCGGCGCGCTTCATACTTTGAGCACACACGCACGGACGCACCCGCAACCTGTCCAGCCCCTGACAAGGGGCCCCAGGGGCCGCTAACCGCGACAGGCGGGTAAGAAACCGGGTGAGAAAGAATGCGAACCGTCACTCGGCTTTCGCGCGGCAAGCGTGCGATCCGCTGCCCCCGCCTTAACTGCGGAGAGGTGGGCAGGCGACCCGTCGCTTCATCTGACCGGCGCAGGCCTGCCTCCTCAGAACTCGGGGAAATTCTCACGACCTGGTACGACCAGATCATGCGGGGCCCGTCAGGCGCCCATGTGATCCAGTGCGGATCAAAGGGGCCGGAGCCAAAGGCCACACGAAGCCCCGATGGAGCAAGCGATAAGCGCTGGTGGGCCCACCTTAGGTTCCCAAGCTCACCTAAGATAGGCCCAGGGGCCACTGTCGGTACCCAGCAAACCAGGTACCCACTTATACAGGTCAAAAGCTAAGTACAGCACATAACAAGGCTCCACGCAGCCTGACAAAGAAGCGTTTAATCCCTCCTTGGGGAAAAACGCACCTGGCCTCCCCGTCAACCAGAGGAAGCAGCCAGTATTGCCATGTGTCTCAGTAAGGAAAGAGCCCAAAGGCACTCGCAGTTCTAACCCACCACTTGTGGACCGGACTGCACCCCAGGTCCATATGGAAGACCAGACCTGTTCCCACAAGGTCCGGTCTTAAGTTAGGGACGCGTTACGACCCCAGGAAGGGAGCCGAGCCGGCCCAGCTCGGGGAGGTCCGGAGCGGCCACGTGTCCCCCGCCCAGCGAGGAAGCTGCGGGCTGCGGAGGGTGCTCGCCCCCGCAACAGCCTGGTCCGGGGCTGCCACGTATCCCCCGGGCACGCGGCGGGGTCCCCGGCGGCGGGCCACACCCACCTACCGCATTCATTGCGGACAGGCGGGCGTGGCCTAACATCCGCCGACGGGCTCCGGTACCGCCGCTGACGGGCGACAGTGACCATACTGTGAGACGCGCATTACCGAGGAACGGCGGCCGTGACAAGGCGTAGCGGTCAACTTCCCGCCGGATACCGGGGATTAAACCGCATAAACAAGTACACCGTACGCGGTGTGGGCTACGCCACGCACGACGGCCACGCCCAGGCTATTGCGGTAGGGTCACTGTGGCACGCCGCAGTAACCCGCCTGTAATGACGCGCCGCCCGCCACTCCTGCCCCTGGAGCCATACCGCCGGGTACTACGGCGGATTGGACCGAACAGTGCAAGCAGGGGCGGCGTGGCGACATTTCCGGACACACCAGACCGGCGGAGCACTCCCCGAACGGCGCCATACTGCTGCGGCGGATACAGCTACAAGGTGCAGGGATGAGAGGACATCATGGCAACGGAGCATAGGACACACCGACAGAGGCGCTGCCGAAGGCCCTGATCTCTGCCAGAAATAACCCAAGAAGTCAAGACAGTATAAGGGAACTCTGCCGGGTAGAGATAACAGGCCGGGACCACCTGTCGGGCCCCGGTCACCATGTACATGCACCCCTTGGTCTATAAAAGGGGAGGCATGCGAGACGTAGAGGGGAGGCTGAAAAACACACCCTAAGAGCATCCAGAGAAGAAGTCTCACGATCTTCTTCTCCTTCTCACTCAAACCAATACAAGACCTCACCTCCAGTGGACGTAGGGTATTACGCTCCGGCGGCCCGAACCACTCTAAACCCTTGTGTCTCCATCGTGCCTTGGCTACGTGGCTATCAGCGATCGCTCCCCCTAACTACTCATAGTACTTAGGATCGGGTGGGTGCATTCCGCCACCCGGTCGGAGCTCACGCTCCGACACATTATTTATTTGATATAAAATATTTATGTTAATTTAGACCATAACCATAACAATCGTTCGCATTTCCGTCCTTTTTATAGTATTTGATATGAAATATTTGATTTATTATGGGATCTTAAATGTTTATAAAATCTTGCATGGTGTAGATTTCTTTATTTCTTATAATAATTGTGGTAATTTTATTAGTTTTATTTATTATGGAGATTTAACATAGTAGATAATTGGAAATTTTAACAATTTTTTACCTTTAGTTGTATTTTTTGTAAACACTCTTGGTGGATGTAGTGGCTTATTTAGGACTCCAGTCCCTAATAGAATGATAGTATTAGAATCAAGACCCATGAATGATCATAAGAATTATATGTTTATCTAAGTTTTTATTTGTTGTATTATAACCTCCTCTAGTTCAAAGTAGATAGGTCATCTATTTTTTGTATTGACATAGTAATTCCCACTCTTCGCCGACTTGGTCTCTCGGATATGATCATAGGCCGGAGTAGAGTGTGCATGTGTACATAGGGATGAGTGTATGTGTGTGTTTATGGGTGTCTGTCGTTTTGTGTAATTCTAAACAAAACTATTTTTAGAGGTCACTAATGGCAGCAGTAGAATCACCGGTTTAATTATATATATTATAGGGAAAAGTCCATTTTACGACCTCGAACTGTTACAGTTGTTCGATTTTCAACCTCCAGCTACGAAACCGGGTAAGCTAGGTCCTCAAATTGACCAAACTAGACAAAATAACCCCTTGAGCCCTGTTGAGGGTGGTTTTCTATTTTTAAAATAATAAAACCATACATAATCTCTAAAAATCTATAATTAATTCATTGTAAATTAAAAATATGAAACTTAAATCATTTTTTCTTAAAACATAATCTATCTATTGGTGCTCTGCTTAAAGATATTCGGAACTAATTGGTTCCTATTTATATATGTTATACTTGGAGAAATAAATTAGGTGTAGGAATGTAACACTAATCCAAATATCTTAAAATTGAGCACCACTTGATTGGCTATGTTTTAGAAAAGATTTGGTACAATTTTCACATTTTTTGATTTAAAATAAATTAATGATGAATTTATAGAAATTAAACAATGTTTTAATATTTGAAAAATAGAAAACCCTACTCTTCGCCGACTTTGGTCTCCCGGATGTGCTCATAGCGTGGAGTAGAGTGTGCATGCGTACATAGGGATAAGTGTATGTGTGTGCGTTTATGGGTGTCTATCGTATTGTGTAATTCTAAATAAAACTATTTTTTAGAGGCCTACTTCCTAGGTTATCCGATTTTATAGTTCAAGGTTGAAAATCAAAGTATCACGACAGTTCAAGATTGTCTAATGGGCTTTTCCCTATATTATATAATATAAACTCTTTACATTTTTAGTTGGAACGTGGCATTGTTCTTGTCTCTTTTCAATCGGCTGAATTACTCAGTGAGCTTTGTAGCGGCCGCGGTCCTGATAATAGCACGTTGAAACTTAGCAGCCGTTATTTGACGTAGCGTCCGCTATAGCGGACCGCAATAGCGTTTATCAGGCCGCTATAGCGCGCTAACTTAACAATTAAACCATAGCACATATATTTAGCTCTACTGCCTGTAGCTATAATTGAGTGACCACGAGTCTATAGCACTATTTTATAAATAATATGTTATAACTATAAGTGTAATGTAATGTTTTTTATATTAATTTAATTTTTAAACTTATATCTTATATAAATGCATTATATGTCTATTTTTAAATTTATATGTATATTTATTTGTTCATTATAAAAAATATACATATATTTATCTGTTAATTATCTTTGCTTTTGTATGTTCAGAAGGCATGTTTTGTGACATGTATAATTAATTTTATTAGTAGCAATTGGAACTTAGCGTCCGCAATAGCACCCGCTATCTACTACAGGCATGAATCCGCTACGATCCCGCTATCCGCTATTTATTACCCTGATGATATGCGTAAGATATGTGTGTATTAGAAAGTAGTATCTTCGCACGCAGAAGACAACGTATAGCACCACTGCTACTTAAATCACTGATGAAAAAGGAGCAAGTCATTTTAGCTACATTGGTTCGTGGTCGAAGTCGCTGGCTGGTAGCTTGACCCTAGTGTACCACACAGCCCAAGAGAGAAACTGGACAGAGGACGACGAAGCAAAGTTCGATCCCAAGGCGTATGCACTGGTCAATCTCAGCTTCCCTAATCGTGAAACAAATACGACTTCAAAGTCTAAACTCTGAAACTGAAACCATCCCATCTCCGGGACGGGTGACCAAAACGTGGGAGTATGATTTTGCTCGTGAGACCTGGCTCTTCAATTCATAACAGTATACGGGCAATAAAAAAGATACTATATACAGAATACCGTATCTTATTTAGGATAGGATCTATATTAAATTTAGACTGTTAGATCTTCATAAAATCCAACGGTGAAGGATTTCTCTTTTTTTCGATTAACGTGGGAATTTTTTGATCCTCTCGGCGAACGTGATGGCTTTTTTTAACATGCCCTTATGAATATAATAGATAGCTAGTAGGTTTTTCTTTTAATATTTTAGCTTTAAATGAGTTTTAACTCCTACTACCGAAAGAACGAAGCCGTTAAATTATGCGAACACCAACCTAACCAGCTGAGCTACCCTCAGTTCGCTACTTGAGTTTTAACTTTGCTTCCTAGACTTTGTCGTTGTCTTATGTTGAGAACATGTTTTTATAAGTTAACATATCAATGTGTACAGGCATATGTATATGATCTAAATTTTCAATTTATATTAGCTTATGTCTCGTATATATCTAAATATGACCTAGGTCGTCTAGTTTTATAATTAAGTAACCACTAAAGTAGTTGGTCCTTGCAAATAGCTATTAATATAGTTGATCTGCTCTAAATATAGTTCACCTTTAACTTTGTCCTTAGTAAACTTCAATAATTCTTACCAGATTTTTTACAAAAATGTTGCTAACATCTATATATCAAATTAGTTTCATAATTTTTGCCATGATTTTGCTTTGCTAATAAATTCATATCATATTTATAGATGTTGATGTTTTGATGTAAATGGCAATTTGAATTAAAATCTAGAATCGAGAGTATTGAACAACCATGGATGTAAATGTCTCTAGTATGTTGTCCAAATACGCTGCTTATAGTACAACACGACACCATAGCGATACTGGAAGCGAGGCGGTTGGAATAGTGATGGGCAAGGGTGGGTATACAATCCGCTGGAGATGATCTTATTGCCACTCTCGTCAAGAATGTCGTCATGTAACATTGTTAGCTATTTCGTTATCTTATAATTTGAACTAGTACATAAGAAATTATATGATTCTTAGCATATGTAAATCAAGATACGATTTTTAGTACTTTTAAGATTATTATATTTTCATGTTATGATGTTGTAATAGCATATTTTATCTTATTAAGCTTTCATCCAATTTGAAATAAATCAAAATACTTTAGTATATACTAATCAAATGCTAATACATTGTGAAGAAAGGCTAATGGGCACGGCTTGAACTAGGCTGTAGAGAAATGTCCATTTACCTTATCTCCAGAGACAGGCATAAGCAGAATATTTATATCTCTAGAGCTCTATAAGGCTGGGCTCACTGGAGCCCCTAAAAGAGGGCGTCCATACATTGTGCGGCACCGTAGACAGAGAGAGGTAGTTGGAATAATGGATGGACGGGGTTGGATGGGCGCCCAGGTAAGCCCAGTCTAAGGCGTGATTGGTTGCCCCGCTGGCTGCGCCCAGGCTCGCTGCATACGTGTTGACTGCAAACGCGCGCGTGATTGGTTGCCTGCAGGGCAAGGCGCCGGCCTGCATGCGTGGGTGCAGCGCAGGCACTTTTTGGCCCGCCCGCATGCGCGGAAATGCGGGGAGCCGCGTTCCTAGCGGCCCAGGATAACACGAGCCAGGCGCTGGGGCCCCTACAACCAATTTGCCCCACAGAGACTGGTCAACTAACCAAACACATGGACGCACATCATCTTGTGAGCTTGACCAGGCCATGGGTGAGCGAGAAGGTTGACGTGCCGCCCCAAACTGTAGCCCCCCAGCGCCGCCTTGCTCGGCCGCTGTCGCCGTCGGCCGATGGCGGCAGCGGCGACGCCTCCCCTCCCCTCCCTTTCCTTCCTCCCTGCTCTCTCCCCCGTCCCTCCCTCTCTACATTACCGCCACCGGCCGTCGTCGCGCCGGGCGCTGGCCGGATCCATCGCTTGCTTACTGGATCCGCCGGTCGCTTCCACCTCCCGCGAGCGGGATCCGTCGCATCGGGCGGATCCTCCTCCGGCCAACGTCCATCTGCCGCCCGCCGTTGATTGTCATCACAGGGGATGCCCGCTGCGCGCCGGCCCTCCGGCTTCCTCGGGTCATCCGCTCGCCGCGGCCCGTCCCCCACTCGCGCTGTTCGGGCATGCTATTGCCGCCGCCGGGGGTCGGCCGCCTGCCGTGCCCGTCGTGGGTTGGCCCTTCGCCACCTCTGTGCCGCTCAGGTGGCCTGCTGCCACCTGCCGCACGCGCCACCGGTGAAGGCTCGTTGCCTACCGCGTCTTTGCTGGTCGCCACCAGGGTTGGCCTGCTGATGTGCTAGCCACCGCCCAGTGTCGTGCTGTGTTCTGAGTTGTCGCTCGCCTCCCCGATCTTGGGTCGAGGCTCGGCTCCCCCTTTGCTCGGGTTCGAGCTCTGCTTCCCGTTGCGTAGCTTTTGCTGTCCGGGATGAAGTTTTGCTCCCCGTTGTTGTCTTCTTGGCAGGTGGTGTCTCTGCTGTTGTGGTCGCGGACCGGTTGCGGAGGTGAAGCTTCCGCTTCAAGTTCTAGTGTGCTTCTAGGTTCGCCTCGGCTGCTCGGCTGCTAGGGCTGGAGGTTTTGGTTTTTGACGAGCGAAAGCTCTGATAGTAGCTTTGTCTTCAGCCGAGTATCCTTGTTGAGGGCGCTATCGTGCCACCCTAACCTCCTTTCTAGCGAAAGCTCAGCAGTTGGCCTTTATGGTGGCGACGCTTCAAGCGTCCTTTTTTAAAGGCACAATCGTCTGTTTTCTCTGGTCGAGCTTGTATGTTGAGTAGTCCTTGGTCTTTTTCTTCTTAGGCTTGTAGCAAGTTTGTTTGCTGTAGCGGGCATCGGTGTGTAGAGATGTTTCTTGCTTTGTAATTTTTTTTACCATGGTTCGTAAGCTGCGGCTTACTCTGTGTAGTTGTAATCTGCTACATTCTTAACAAAAGACGCGGTATGTACCATGTTAGGAAAAAAACAGGCCATATGCAGGAGCTGATCGCACCCTAACCCTCCACTCCGCGGTACGAGTATGGCAGAATGTCGCTTCATCTATCTATAGAACTAATCCATCCCTGGCTCTCTATCTCAAGTAACACGGTTTTATTGATGATCCTAGTCTCCTAGATTTCGCGTAGACATCGACCAGTGCACTAGCAGCCTATCAGGGAGGACCGAAGACAACGTCGGCGAGCCCAGAGGCCCCAGACTTGACACTTCGCCACTTTGGCAGCGAGCGAGTGCTGCTGGGTCGCAAGGCAGTAATGAGAAAGTTGTACACCAATGTGCAGTGAATTCGCCATGTTTTGGCTGCCATTTGTCAAGTTGTAAAGATAATAGCATGGACACCAACTAGAAACTTTGTTTCCATTTAGTTCCGTGAAAAGAAATATTGAGTAGTGACGAACTAAAACATTTGGCCACCAAGAGATTTTTTTTAACCTAGCAATTATAAAAAGATGGGTGCTGTTCAAAGTTACTTAACCACTTATCCTAGTAAAATCCTCGGTTCATTACACCATTGTGAATGTTAAATGTGGCAGCGCTTAAAGACAAAGAGGGTCAATAAAATGGGCCAAATTCGGTGATGAAAACACCAAGTTCTTCCATGCCAATGCCACAGTAAAATATAGAAGAAATCTGATAGCACAACTACAAGATGGCCAGGGTAACTTATGCAGCGGTCACAATGACAAGGCAGAAATCCTATGGAGAGCTTTCCAAGACAGACTAGAATCATCTGAACCAATCTCAATGAAATTTGACCTGTCAAATATCCTAACCAGATGCAGTCACCTGTCAACATTAGATGAGGAGTTCAGCAAAGAAGAAATTGACCTCATCGTAAAAA
This sequence comes from Paspalum notatum, assembly GCA_022530915.1. Classification (NCBI taxonomy): domain Eukaryota; kingdom Viridiplantae; phylum Streptophyta; class Magnoliopsida; order Poales; family Poaceae; genus Paspalum; species Paspalum notatum. Next base: position 38,015,707 of record CM039685.1, read on the forward strand.
TGCTCCCCAGTGATAAATCACTAGGACCAGATGGTTTCTCGAATGAATTTATAAAAAGATGCTGGCCAATCATAGCTGAAGACTTTTATGCTTTATTTGAAGCCTTCTTCCATAACCAAGTATGCTTGCAAAGTATTAACGGCTCCTTCATCACCCTCATCCCAAAAATAGATGGTCCACCCTCTTTGTGTGCTTCTTCCCCCTACGATGTTCAGCAAGCATATTCTTGCTGTTGCAGTGCAAATTGCAGAGCTTGCAAAAATACAGCCCCCTATGCATCTCCACACCCTCAGAGCTTGCAGGCATCTTGAAACCGCCTAAGCCTACATTTTCCAGTCCTCTCTGTATTGCTTCTACCTTCTGTCGGTGTCCCATGCTACTGCAGTGATTCTCAAATTGAGATACGGAGTTACATTTGGCCTGACAGATACCGCAACCCCATTCTGACAGGTACTGCTTGGCTTCCACCTGTAGAAGAAGAAAATTCAGCAGGTGTCTCTTGCCTCTAAGGTGGTGTGCCATGTCTGACTGACAGTTGCACTTGGCCTGGCAAAGGTTGCAATTCCATGTTGAAGAATCCACTTCCGTTCCCGGCGACGATGCACAATTCCCCGCTATGTTCTTGCATTCTTCCAGCAGGGCTTGAATCCTCCATTTGTGCCTTTTGCCTATCATGTGGTTCTCTAGGTCTGATTTGCAAGTGCAGTTGGATTGGCAAAACCTGCAGAACCATTCTGAGGGTGCTTTCTGTTCGTATTGCCACACATTTCCTGATTTCTCTGCTGTTGCCCTGGCCTTCACACCATTGGCATTGTTTCTTGATGCCAGGTTTGTTACTTTTGACCGGTGTTTCTGTCCTGCAAAATGCTGTTGTAAATGGCCCTCAGTGGGTGTTTCCACCTGGCAGATGGCGCAGCTCAATTTCTGTGAAGACACAGCCGCCGCCTTTGGCAATATAGTCTGTTGATTTGACATGCAGATTGGTTAGAGGTTCAGTCAGAGCAAATTACTAGGGATAACGGAATTGGATCAATGGTGAAATCGTTGCAAACATAATTGCTACCAGTCTACCACTAAGTTCTTTCCTAGGCAGTTTAGTGTGGCACTAGCATGTGAAAATGTGAAAAAACAAGACATTAAACTTGCTAGTGAAATTGACACAAATCCTAGAAGGAGCAAACAAAATACTGTACATAGTAGCACAGATGTACAAGCAGAACAGATAGTAATAATACGAGATCAAAAGGAAACCGTCACTGGAAGGACCGTTGACCTGGCTTGTACTGCAGCTCCATTTTATTGGGGACGTTTTCTGGTCTGCACAGGAATGAGGTTCTGCTGTTGTTTCTGCCTTCTGACTAATGGCCTTGTTTCTCAATTCCATGGCTGCAACATTTGACCGGTGCTTCTGCCCTGCACAATGCTGTTGTAAGTTGTGCTCAGTGTTGGGTGTTTCAACCTGGCAGATGGCACAACTCCAGCTCTGAAGTGGCTTTGTTTTTTTAACAGGTATAGTTATTCCTGTCAGCTCCCATTTCAGTGAAGATGGCTTCTTGGGCTGTATAGTATGTTTGACATGAAGTTTGATTAGATCATTGATAACTGAAATAGTAAAGATGCTGGTAAGAAATATGAGCTTCTATTATGTCATCAGCAACTGCCATTTGAAAGACCGAGGCAAGTGAACCATCCACTTCCAGTGATACTAATCTTAGCAAATAGCAAGGTCTAGTTATATATAGGATAAAAAAAGTTAAGCCTTGAAGAATCCAGCACAGCATTCTGAAGAAGCAAGAAACAAATTTACAGGAAAAAACATAACAGATGAGAAAAAGATGCATAAAGGACAAGGTGCTCACCGCATTGGATTCTTGTAGATTCTGCTGATCAAATACTGCATTCTCGTCACCTGCCTTGCCATTAGAACAGCAAGGCCTAGCGCATTCACTGGATATACCTTCAATGGCAGACTGCACATCCCCATGGTTTACATCCTTTTTCTTCAGATCATGGAGGTCACCCACGTTGGAAAAATAATGTTCTGAACCGGTGGGCCATCTGCTGTGGTGCAGCATGGATTCCTCACTGAAGTTGAAGAACTCCGGCTTAGGCCGTTTCATGAGGGCAGTGTCAGCACCATGAGGCGCACCGGAACACAGTGCCATGGCACAGTCTATCTTGGCCAGCTCGGCCACGATGATCTCCTGGCGAAGGCGATCCTTCTGAAGCTGTAGCAGCAACGCATCCCTGATCACCAGCATGGCATCTCCTGTGCCTGTCTTGTGGAAGTCTTGACGGTGAAATAAGAGCACAAAAATGATGAGAAGTGACCCCTTCTTATCTTTGTTCTAAGATCAAAGATTCTCAGCATCAAGAAAAAAAAAGGTCCCTTTATAGTACTATCACCCAACTTAATTAATTATTTTAGACTGGAGATCAATAATGTCAGTCAACGACGACTAATTTGTTTATTTTTAACAAAGGAAGGCGCTTAAGTGATATTCATGTTTAGTCCAAAGTGCCCAGGAGGAAAGCCCGGCGGGTAATTACCAGTTAATTACCAGTCACATAAACAAATACGAACTGCACCTAAACACCTTGTCACCTAAACAACTTGTACCAGTAGGCAGTAGATACTAATGATATATATATTTTTTAGCAGGTGGAGCCGCGGAAAGCTGCGAATTTGATAGTATCGTGCCATCGCCCATCGCTGTCGAAGCTTTGAATGATTTTTTTGAGAGGTAAGAACCCGTGGCTATCACTATCAACGATGTTAACAACGCGACCCCCTTCTTCGATGCAAAAGCTCAGGCAACTAGGCAAGATATAAAGTAGCGGTTGCGGATTCTCGGCATGGAGCCCAAGAATCGTTTGCATCTGAGCGGAGCAACAAACCATAAAAGATCCTTGTATCTGCTGAGAAAGAAACTCTCGAGCCGCAGAGTTGGACGACGAAGGAGGAGGCGGGGAGTGAGAGAGAGCCCGTCACGTACCGTGCGGCAGTGGAGGGTCGCGGGAGCGGCGGTTGTCGTCGCCGTCCTCATCAGCGGCTGGGCGGCCTCGGCATGCGAACTCCATCGGTCGGCCGGGCCGGGCCGGGCGGGGGGGAGCGGAGCAGATTTTCGAGGAAACAGAGAAGGGTTTTGCAGTTCCGGCGCGCGCGGGAGGAAAGGGGGCGTGTGCAAGCAAATGACGATGATTGTTGATTGAGTTTCAACTTTCAAGGGCGCAGCGCAGAGGAGCTTGCTTAGCGAGAAAGCGAGCCGCCACCCGCTAGTCCGCGGCGGCAGGATGCCGCTTTCTACAGGGAAAGCCTTCTGGACTAATTGCAGGGATGATGTTCTGTTCCCCAAATTTGTTTTTCCGAAGCAAAATGTATTCCAAGCAAGTTGGCCGCGTAAATAGCACTAATAGCTAGTAGGTTTTTCTTTTAATATTTTAGCTTTATTTGAGTTTTAACCTTTTTTTTTCGAAACACAGTATAACGCAGGCGCTCACACGCGCGCAACTGGTTGGATCGGCATCTCGAGATTCACGAAGTCACCACAGGCGTCTCGCTGTCGACGGGGACGTCGCCTACCACCGAAAGAACAAAGCCGATAAATCATGCGAACACCCGTGCAAGTCGAGAACTTGAACCCGGGTGGACAGGTTCCACCACAAAAAACCTAACCAGCTGAGCTGCGCTCAGTTCGCTACTTGAGTTTTAACTTTGTTTCGTAGACTTTGTCGTTGTCTTATCTTGAGAACATGTTTTTATAAGTTAACATATCAATGTGTACAGGCACATGTATATGATCTAAATTTTCAATTTATATTAGCTTATGTCTCGTATATATCTAAATATGACCTAGGTCATCTAGTTTTATAATTAAGTAACCACTAAAGTAGTTGGTCCTTGCAAATAGCTATTAATATAGTTGATCAGCTCTAAATATAGTTCACCTTTAACTTTGTCCTTAGTAAACTTCAATAATTCTTACCAGATTTTTACAAAAATGTTGCTAACATCTATATATCAAATTAGTTTCATAATTTTTGCCATGATTTTGTTTTGCTAATAAATTCATATCATATTTATAGATGTTGATGTTTTGATGTAAATGGCAATTTGAATTAAAATATAGAATCGAGAGTATTGAACAACCCTGGAAGACATATAGCAGGATCATTTAAAAAAGTTAGTTGTTTGTCCAATTTTAGTGTGTCTGTTGTCTAAATCCCACTCTTAGGCTGATAGTACAAAACGATACTTAGGCGCTACTATAGACAGAGAATGAGGTGGTTGGAACAGTGATAGGCAAAGTCGGATATACAATCCGCTGGAGATGATCTTATTGCCACTCTTGTCAAGAATGTGGTCATGTAACATTTGTTGGCTATTTCGTTATCTTATAATATGAACTAGCACATAAGAAATTATATGATTCTTAGCCTATGTAAATCAAGATACGATTTTTAGCACTTTTAAGATTATTATATTTTCATGTTATGATGTTGTAATAGCGTATTTTTATCTTATTAAGCCTTCATCCAATTTGAAATAAATCAAAATAATTTAATATAGACTAATCAAATGCTAAAACATCGTGAAGAAAGGCTAATGGGCACCGCTTGAAATGGGCTGTAGAGAAATGTCCATTTACCTTATATTGAGAGACAGGCCCAAGCAGAATCTTTATATCTCTAGAGCTCTATATAGAGACCGGTCAACTAACCAAACACATGGACGCACATCATCTCGTGAGCTGACCAGGCCAGGTGGGTGAGACTCCTCCGAGGCGACTCGGGGCGCCGCCTTGCTCGGCCGCTGTCGCCGTCGGCCGGTGGCGCCTTCCCCTCCCTTTTCGTCCTCCCTGCTCTCTCCTCCGCCTCTCTCTCTCTACATTGCCGCCGCCGTTCGCCGCCGTTGTGGCCGCTACCGGCCGTCGTCGCGCCGGGCGCTGGCCGGATCCATCGCCTACTGACTAGATCCGTCGGGCGCCGGTCGCCTCCACCTCCCGCGGGCCGGATCCGCCGCACATCGGCCGGATCCGCCTCCGGCCGCCATCCATGTTCCGCCCGCCGTCAGTTCTCGTCGCCGGGGACGCCCACTGCGCGCCGGCCCTCCGGTTTCCTCGGGTCATCCGCCCGCCGTGGCCCGTCCCCCACTTGCGCCGTTCGGGCGTGCTATCGCTGCCGCCGGGGGACGGCCGCCTGCCGTGCCCGTCGTGGGTCGGCCCTCTGCCACCTCTGTGCCACTCAGGCGGCCTGCTGCCACCTGCCGCGCCCGCTGCCGGTGAAGGCTCGTTGCCTACCGCGCCTCTGCTGGTCGCCACCAGGGTTGGCCTACTGATGTGCTAGCCACCGGCCAGTGTCGTGTTGTGTTCTGAGTTGTCGCTCGCCTTCCCGATCTTGGCTCGAGGCTCGGCTCCCCCTTTGCTCGGGTTCGAGCTCTACTTCCCGTTGCGTACCTCTCGCTGTCCGGGTTGAAGTTTTGCTCCCCGTGGTTGTCTTCTTGGCAGGTGGTGTATCTGCTGTTGTGGTCGCGGGCCGGTTGCGGAGGGGGAGCTTCTACTGCAAGTCCTAGTGTGCTTCCAGGTTCGCCTTGGCTGCTCGGCTGTTAGGGTTGGAGGTTTTGGTTTTTGACGAGCGAAAGCTCTGACAGCAGCTTCGTCTTCGGCGGAGTATCCCTGTTAAGGCTGAATCCAACGCCACCTCCATCCCCCTTCCACCATCTTCTCTCTCATCACTATTCCAATTACCCATACTCACAGTTACAGTGCGAAACGGTACCGCATTAAATTTTGCAGTCGACTTTTGCAGTCTCCACTAGATTCAGTCTAAGGGCGCTACCGTGCCACCCTAACCTCCTTTCCAGAGAAAGCTCGGCCGTTGGCCTGATGGTGGCGGCGCTTCAAGCATCGTTCCCCTTCTTAAAGGCACAATCGTTTGTTTTTCCTAGTCCAGCTTGTATGTTCAGTAGTCCTTAGCCTTTTTCTTCTTAGGATTGTAGCAAGTTTGTTTGCTGTAGCGGGCATTGGTGTGTAGAGATGTTTCTTGCTTTGTAATATTCTTTACCAAGAATGATTTGTAAGCCGTGGCTTATTCCCTGTAATTGCAATGCGCTGCATTCTTAACAATGACGTGGCGTGTACCGTGTTAGGAAAAAAACAGGCCATACGCAGGCAGATGATCGCACCCTAACCCTCCACTTCTCGGTACGAGTATGGCAGAATGTCGCTTCATCTATCTATAGAATTAGTCCATCCCTCTCTATCTCAAGTAACAAGGTTTTATTGATCATCCTAGTCTCCTAGATTTCGCGTAGACATCGACCAGTGCACTAGCAGCCTAGTAGGGAGGACCGAAGACAACGTCGGCGAGCCCAGAGGCCCCAGACTTGACACTTTGCCACTTTGGCAGCGAGCGAGTGCAGCTGGGTCGCAAAGGCACTAATGAGAAAGTTGTACACCAAATGTGCAGTGAATTCGCCATGTTTTGGCTGTCATTTGTCAAGTTGTAAAGATAATAGCATGGGCACTAACTAGAAACTTTGTTTCCATTTAGTTCCGCGAAAAGAAATATTGAGTGGTGACGAACTAAAACATTTGGCCACCAAGAGATTTTTTTAACCTAGCAATTATAAAAAGATGGGTGCTGTTCAAAGTTACTTAACCACTTAACCGCCTAAGCCTACATTTTCCAGTCCTCTCTGTATCGCTTCTACCTTCTGTCGGTGTCCAGGCTACTGCAGTGATTCTCAAACTGAGATATGGAGTTACATTTGGCCTGACAGATACCGCAACCCCATTCTGACAGGTATTGCTTGGCTTCCACCTGTAGAAGAAGAAAATTCAGCAGGTGTCTCTTGCCTCTAAGGTGGTTTGCCATGTCTGCCTGACGGTTGCACTTGGCCTGGCAAAGGCTGCAATTCCATGTTGAAGAATCCGCTTCCGTTCCCGGCGACGATGCACAATTCCCCGCTATGTTCTTGCATTCTTCCAGCAGGGCTTGAATCCTCCATTTGTGCCTTTTGCCTATCATGTGGTTCTCTAGGTCTGATTTGCAAGTGCAGTTGGATTGGCAAAACCTGCAGAACCATTCTGAGGGTGCTTTCTGTTCGTATTGCCACACATTTCCTCATTTCTCTGCTGTTGCCCTGGCCTTCACACCATTGGCATTGTTTCTTGATGACAGGTTTGCTACTTTTGACCGGCGCTTCTGTCCTGCAGAATGCTGTTGTAAATGGCCCTCAGTGGGTGTTTCCACCTGGCAGATGGCGCAGCTCAATTTCTGTGAAGACGCAGCCGCCGCCTTTGGCAATGTAGTCTGTTGATTTGACATGCAGATTGGTTAGAGGTTCAGTCAGAGCATTACTAGGGACAACGGAATTGGATCAATGGTGAAATCATGGCAAACATAATTGCTACCAGTCTACCACTAAGTTCTTTCCCTAGGCAGTTTAGTGTGGCACTAGCATGTGAAAATGTGAAAAAACAAGACATTAAACTTGCTAGTGAAATTGACACAAATCCTAGAAGGAGCAAACAAAATACTCTAATACTCTACATAGTAGCACAGATGTACAAGCAGAACAGATAGTAATAATACGAGATCAAAAGGAAACCGTCACTGGAAGCACCATTGACCTGGCTTGTACTGCAGCTCCATTTTATTGGGGACGTTTTCTGGTCTGCACAGGAACGAGGTTCTGCTGTTGTTTCTGCCTTCTGACTAATGGCCTTGTTTCTCAATTCCATGGCTGCCACATTTGACCGGTGCTTCTGCCCTGCACAATGCTGTTGTAAGTTGTGCTCAGTGTTGGGTGTTTCAACCTGGCAGAGGGCACAACTCCAGCTCTGAAGTGGCTTTGTTTTTTTAGCAGGTATAGTTATTCCTGTTAGTTCCCATTTCAGTGAAGGTGACGTCTTCTTGGGCTGTATAATATGTTTGACATGCAGTTTGATTAGGTCATTGATAACTGAAATAGTGAAAGCAAGGTGGGTAAATATGCTGGTAAGAAATATGAGATTCTATTATGTCATCATAAGTGCAATTGGGAATGACAGAGGCAAATTAATCTTCCACTTCCAGTAATACTAATCTTAGCAAGGTCTAGACATATAGGATAAAAAGTCAAGCCTTGAAGAAACTGCATATTCCCAGCACAGCATTCTGAAGAAACAAGAAACGAATTACAGGGAAAAACATACAACAGATGAGAAAAAAAACATGCATATTGCATAAAGGACAAGGTGGTCACCGCATTGGATTCTTGTAGATTCTGCTGATCAAATACAACATTCTCGTCATCTGCCTTGCCATTAGAACAGCAAGGCCTAGTGCATTCACTGGATATATCTTCAGTGGCAGACTTCTCATACTTCAACTGCACATCCCCATGGTTTACCCCCTTTTTCTTCAGACCGTGGACATCATCCACATTGGAAAAATAATGTTCTGAACTGGTGGGCCATCTGCTGCGGCGCAGCGTGGACTCCTCACTGAAGAAGAACACCGGCTCAGGCCGTTCCATGTGGGCAGTGGCAACACCATGAGGCGCAACGGAACACAGGGCCATGGCATGGTCTATCTTGGCCAGCTCAGCCACAATGATCTCCTGGCGAAGGCGATCCTTCTGAAGCTGTAACAGCAACGCATCCCTGATCACCAGCATGGCATCTCCTGTGCCTGTCTTGCACAAGTCTTTGATGATGAAACAAGAGCATAAAAATGATCAGAAATGACATCTTCTTTATCTTGGTTCTAAGATCAAATATACTCAGCATCAGAAAAAAATCCCTTTATTCAGTTATCAGTATCACCCAACTTATTACTTTAGACTGGACATCAATAATGTCAGCAAAAGACGACTAATTTATTTATTTTTGACAAAGAAAGACGCTTAAGTGGTAGTCGAAGTGCCCAGAAAAGCCAGGCGGGACATTACCTGTCACATGAACAAATCCGGACTGCACCTAAACACCTTGTACCAGTAGATATCGTTTTCAATAGGTGGAGCCGCGGAGAGCTGCGGATTTGATATTGTTGTATTATCGCTATCGAAGTGATTTTTTTCAGGGCTAGGAAGCCGATTTTCCCTACACAAAGAAAATTGGATCTATACCATCAAAAGAACCAATCTTTAAATGTATATATACCCCTTCTTCGATGGAAAAAAAATGGGGTTCCAGTTTTCGAAAGCACTAGCAACTAGGAAAGATACAAAGCAGTTGCAGATTCTCGGCATGGAGCCCAAGAATCGTTTGCATCTGAACGGAACCAAACATAAAACATCCTTGTATCCGCTGAGAAACTCGGCCGCAGCCCGCAGAGTTGGATGACGGGAGGCGAGAAGTGAGAGCCAGTCACGTACCATACGGCGGTGGAGTGTTGGGCGAGCGGCGGCCATCGTCGCCGTCCTCGTCGGCGGCTGGGCGGCCTCGGCAGGCGAACTCCATCGATCGGCCGGGCAGTGGAGTATTTGCTTGAGTGCGGTCCGCTAGCCGTTGTAGCGGCCGAAGCTTCTCTTGACGCGGTGCGGTGACCACGCACCCCACAGACGAACGGGCCCTGAGTTTCAACTTTCAAGCACGCAGAGGAGCTTGCTAAGCTTAAGCTTTGGTCATTGAGAGTAATTTGAAACATTGACAGTGGGATACGCGAGTTAGTGAGCTCATCCTCAGCGAGAAAACGAGCCGTCATTGCCACCCGCCAATTTGGCGGCAGGATGCCAATTATCCTACTTCGGGATAGTACATGTATTGATGTATAAAACACTATTAACAAAATATAGATAGAGTAGAATTTGAAATATATACAGCGGGATGGATAGATATTCTAGCGAGTAACACCATTCCGGAGTAGCTGCGGCTGCCATAACCAGGACTGATCGCCACTACGATACATAAAAGATTACATACGGAGAAAAGCAGTTGCCAACCAACTTCAGCTAAATATGCATAAGGTCATTTCCCTTGGGCCGGACATATTTCAAGCTAACAGAAACTACCAACGTGAAAAGTTCTAAACGTTAGAAATCACAGAACAGCGGTAGCCCAGCAACTGTGCAGCGTAGCCCACCGTAGATACTTACTCCTACTACTACTGTAGTTTCGCCACAAAATAGCAAACCAAAACATATAACCCAGTCCGCCACCCGAAACTCGGACAGTCTCCATGCCACACAGCTAACAGCTTCCCGTGAACAAGAACGGCCGGCTGCAGCCCCGCCCGACGCCTCAATCACGCCCTTCGAGTGTCTCCCGGTGCTTCCTCCCGCCGAGGTGCGACGCCAAGGTCGTCGTGCTGCCGCACTGGACGTCGCATGCCTTGCAGTAGAGGGCGCTCTTCAGTTCCGCTGTCTTCCACATGTCGGCATCCTTCCCCCGAGAGGAGCTCTTGAGCTCCGCCTGCAAGTCCTCCGTGTTCTCACGGTGACGCCTGCCACCAAGATGGGAATAATAGTCCGACTCGCTAGTGCAATGGGCCCAGCAGAGGTTGCACCTCCATCTGCTCTCTGCCACGTTCTCCTTGCCGTCTTGGGGAAACGGTCTGGCGTCCGTTGCCGTGATCCTGCTCCATACAGGCGTTGCCTTGGGGCTAGCCTCAGGGGTGTTGCTCCTGGATGTATCCAGTGCCGTGACATTTGACTGGTGCCGCTTGCCAGCCAGGTGTTCATCCTGATGGCGCTGGCTAAACGAGTTCACCTGGTCAAGATCGCAACCGAGCAGCTCCTCCTTGATAGGTGGACTTCTCACGGTCAGTTTCCTCTTTAACCCAGAGGAGGATGTTCTTTCAGGCGTATACTGTTTCAGAGGAAATTTGTTTAGATTCACAACCACCAATGAGTAATACAGTAATACTGGTTAAAGAGAGTGATCGTTATCACATCATTAAGCATCAGTATAGATGTTAACCCTTATAATGTAAACCGGTGCTTAAATAAGCTGAACCACCACGTTCGCACACATTAAGCACCAGTGCAGAATTTTAAGCATTTTGTCCACCTTTTAAGCAACTGCAAATGGCATGTTGAAAAAACCAGTTTTTTTTTTCTAAACACCTCAATTGTGCTCTGAAGAATCTGAAAAAAGATTACTTTATATATTTAATTTAGCTCAGGCCTACGCTACCAACCTTTTTCAGACCTGCAATATTGAACTGGAATACATGATTAGCACCTTGGCTCCTAAGTAATTTTGATAACAAAGAGTTTCCATGGTAAAATGAGCAATGTTCAAGAATAGTGCATTGCAAATTCATGACAAATATACATGAGACTATTGCGAACCAATTACTCTTAGAAAAACTGAAGAAAAGGAGAGAGAAAAACAAGGATGAAAAACATGAGTTTACCTCACTGAACTCCATCCTCTTCTGCTCATTGTATGCTGCATTCTCCTGATCCGCCTGGTTGAACCGCTGTTGCACTTGTATTGGTTTATTGACCAAGTCCTCAATATCAGATTCTGTGGGCTTCCACTGTCTGCTGAGCTGGTTCCTGATATCCTGCAAAGGCTGCATAACATGGCCATCCTCCACATCAACCTTTTCCCCAACATGAGTGTGTTGGTGTCCTGGTGTGTCTTCTGCCGTAGTAGGCTTGCTCGGTGTATGACACAATTCCATGTGGCCACTCGTTGGATGCATTCTCTGCTCAGATGACCTGCAATCTTGCTGCTTTTCGGTGTCACTGGCACTGGCTGGCCGTGGCTGCAGAAATAACTGTGACGGCTCCACATGTGGGTACACTGGAGGTGCCCTCACCCCTGTGGAGCTTCCACAGCGGCAAGGAGGATGCTCAGCACCTGCGCCTGGAGGACGAAGATGCGCCTCCTCCCAAGGATACATTGAAAACGGCCTGCAACGCCAGTAGTCGTGTGACCTTGGGAGTGTTTGCACAGAATTGTGACCAGACGCGGTGAAACCCATGACCCGTTCCGTCTCAATGAGTTCGCGCAAGATCATGTCCTGGCGGATGTGCACCTTGTGGAGATCCCACAGAAGTTCCTCCTCCTCGCCACCGTGGCGTCCACCGGTGATAAATTGGCGTCGCCTGCTTGCCGGTGGCAAGAGCATTGTCAGATGAATAGGATTAAATGGAATGTTTTTTTCCTACCAAATTGCATGCATCATCTTCACTTAGGCATCAGAATTCAGAAAACACCAAATTTCTTTGAGTTTGAGATCATCAGATCTCTCTATAGCTACAGTAAAAAAGATCTCTCTATAGTCACCGCCGATTTGGACACCTAGCAATCTCGTGAAGAAAAGAAAGAAAGCATTGTACTAACAATGTGATGTGAAAATATTGGGCAATCTACAGTACAAGAAAACCTAGGTAACCCACCAGAGATACTATTTATGTTTCTTTACATAAATATAAAAAAAATCACTCTTTTCGGAAACCGTTGTTGTAGTTGTAACGGAGCAGAAAGACATCCGTAAAGACCAGATGAGCAGCGAGAGTTGAGTAGTCCAGTTACCATACGGCACCGGCGGCGGCGGCGGGTCGGGGCACCAGCGGGGACGGCCGTTTTCGACGTCGTCGGCTGCTACGGCGGTGGGTCGGCTGCAGTAGGTGCATTCCATTGCGGATTTGCGGGAGGGATCCATCATTTCGTAACTGCGCGGAGAAGTTGGGGAGGGTTTTGTGATGGGAAAGCGAAAGGGGGAGATGAGAAGTTACTGGATTCGATTTTATGACGACGACGAATCGACGATGAAGCGGTCCTTTCCAGGATGCGGTTTTTGATACCAGCAACAAGGGGATTTTTTTTTTTTTTTTTGAAACTGTGTCTGGATGTTTTTTTTTTTTTTTTTGAAAAGCTGTGTCTGGATGTTTTTTGAAACACATAATGCAAAGGAGTACGCTCATATACGTGCACCTACAACCTATTTCTATTTGTACGAGCATCTCCGTATAACTGAACTGGATTGGTATTCCAAAATTAAAATCATCATAGTTGTCTCGCTGTCGACGAAAAAATCACTTACCAAAAAAAAATAATTCGTTAAATTATGCGAACATCTGTGTTAGCTTGAGAATTTTGATTTTGTGGTGCGTGAAAAGGAAAGGAAACTAGGGATTTATGATCCACAGGAAGGTATAGGATCAAATTAGCATCGACTCGATTGTTTGACAGGTTGATTATATTGTATTATAGTGTATGATAGACGTACATAAATAACGTCTTAGGCTATCTCCAACAGCCAATGCATATGGACACGCAAATGCAAAAATGGCTCTGCACGCGCACTGTAGCACTACGCATACCTCTCCAACAGACCATACATTTGAAAGGGGCAAAATACATTGGAGGAGAGATGGTATGCAAATTTGGACATCCTCTCTCCTCGAATGCAAATTCTGCTGTGAGTGAGGGATGGAGAGAAAAATTATTTGTTTATTGAGTGGGTGTTGATTTGGTGGGAAATGCATCTCCAAATGCATTGCTGGTTGGAGATTGAAATATTTGCATGTCCTATTCAACTACTTTGCAAGAGGCATTCCTCCAAATACCTATCCAAAAATGCATTGCATTGTTGGAGATAGCCTTAGCCTGCATACTTGATGAGACCGCGTGGTGTGGAGAGTGGAAGACCTCGAGGGAAAAAAGAAAGAAAAAAAATTAATTAACATTGACGTCTTTTTTATATTAATTTAAAACAAAAAACACCTAGCATGTACAGAGATAAAACGACGTGGGAAAATAAAAGGCTAAAGAAAAAAAAAATCTTTCTATCATTTTTGGATCTTTTCCAACCACTAGCATAGATGTACATATGGCCAGTGCACGCCGTGAACCATGTCTCATCTTTGATGGGCTTATATGGATTGTGTGAAAACAGAAGATATGGATTGTGTGAAAACAGAAGGCGTCGAGAGAAATAAATAGAATGACTAGGAAAAGAAAAAAGAAACTGAAAATAATGAGAAACAATTTATTGCTTTTTTCATTAATTCTAAGGCAAGGAAATACCCAATAAATATGGCTACAAAACGATGTTGGAAAATAAAAAGACTAAAGGACCCTTTAAAACATATGATTTTTTTCTCTGTTTTCTGTGTGTTTTCTTATGAAATTGAACTATTTCCTATACAATTCCTATCGAATTTATGTGCGATTCTTCTATTCCAAAAGGGTCTAAAGTGTGAACACATTTTTCTTCTACGGGTTTTAGACCATTTTCAACCTGTGCAATGAAGCTAATTTGAGGGGTATAATTTTTTAAAAGTTATTACTTGATTTTTGTTTGTTTTAGCACTAAAGATAGTTTGAGTGTGACTTATATTTTAACTTTTGTATATTTTTTTGGTAAAATCAATGGTTAAAGTTTGAGAGAAAAAATTGACGGCGACAAATATTGAAGAAGACAGAGAGTAAACATGAAGACAATAGATAGGAGATTTGCTTCGGTTTCATCATTTCATGGGTACAAAGTTAGAACGTGTACGCGTACATGATCCAGGTGGTCATTGAATCGTGACAGCTTGTATTCTTACACTTTCCAGTAACGGGCACAATACCACCTGCACGTTGCACGTACACATGAATCGTTCCCCTCACGCTCTCACTCCAACGTGGCCAGCTCCTCGAAGAAGAGCTCCTTGAAGCGCGCCATGCGCTGGGGCTCCAGCGCCACGGCCACCGCGACATCGCCGCCCTTGCCGGGGTAGCTCAGCAGGTACACGAACCCAGCGTAGTACATGAGCGCCGGCGCCAGCAGCGCCGGCTCGCCCCACCCGAAGTCGGCGTCGTTCGACGGCATCCCGAGCCAGCTGATCACGCGCAGGTCCGTGGCCGGTAGCCCGCCGCGCGGCAGCGCCGCCGGGTCCGCCGTCTCCAGGTAGTCCACCAGCGACCGCGCGTACTCGTCGCCGTGCCCCGTGGCCCCGAGCAGCCGGCGGGCGCCGAACCCCAGCGGGCTGGCCAGCAGGTCGCCGACGCGGGCCGACGCCGAGGTGCGCACCACCGCGTTGCCGAAGAAGGTGTCCGGCAGCGGCGGCGCCAGGCGCGCGCGCATGTCCACCATCGTGTAGAGGCGGGACTCGGCGTCGTGAGCCAGCGCGCGCGCCGCGCACGCGCAGCGCCAGACGTGGGCCACCAGCGCGCGGAAGGTGGACACGGCGCCGGCGCGGGCGCGGAGGGCGGCGGCCTGCGCGCCTGTCACGCGGAGGATCGCGCTGGCGTACTCAGGCCCAGGCTTGACGCCGCCGGTTCTTGCAGCCGCCGCCGCGGAGGTGCGGCCGCCGTACTCGTGGGTGTGGTCGAAGAGGACGGTCCGTAGCTGGCGCGCCCGGAGGGGCGTGCGGTCAAGCGACGGGGGAACAGAGGCGGCGGCGGCGTCGCCGCGGGCGATGCCGGCCCACGTCCGGATGAAGTGGAAGGCGCTGCGGCCGTCGATGACGAAGTGGTGCATCGCCGTGCCGAGCGCCACGCCGCCGCACCGGAAGAAGGTGACCTGCGCGGAGAAGGGCGCGGGAGGGAGTAAAAACCATGGCTGGTAATCACTTTAATTTATCTCGATATATATATAAATCACTTTCTTCGTTCGTTCTTCTTCTGTTTCGCTTTCAGTAAAAAGTGCCCGTTCCTAATAATTTGCTAATGTATGTAATCCCAGTTCACGTCATTAGTTGGATTAATAACACTTAATCAAATCACTCGAGCTATGCCATGCATGCATGTACCTGAAGCAGGAGCAACGGTGCGTCGGGGCCACCGGCGGAGTCGTACTTGGGCACGAACATGTCGTTCATGGCCTTGGACGGCGCAAAGCCCTCGAAGTCGTCGAGCGCGGCGGCCGAGCGCGCGATGACGAAGAGCGCGCCCGCGGCGTCGCAGTCGATCTCGGCGCGCCCGCCGAGGCCCCCGGCGCGGAGCCGGCCCGCGAAGGGGTAGAACTGGACCAGCGCACGGGCCAGCGCCGCGCGCAGCACGTCGGCCGAGAAGAACTCCGGCCGGTGGTCGTCGCAGCCGCCGCCGTCGGGACGGCGGAAGAAGTAGACCGTCGGGGTGTAGCCGTTGCGCGCGGCGAGGTCGAGGTTGGACAGCCAGAGCGCGCGCCGCGGAGTGGGCTCGCTCGGCGCCACCAGCTCGGAGCTGACGACCTCGACGACGGCCATCGAATGTACGTGACGCGTGCACGTTCTGGCTTAGTTTTGGCCTCCCTCGCTCGTGCTCTATGTGCTAGTGTGGTGCGTGAAGTGAGTGCAACGACTCCATGAGCTAGAGGGGCAGGGATTTATAGGGGGTTTTGCAATGTGGGTTTGGTAGCTAGGGGTAAGGGGTGAGAATAGAGTTTGTTGAGCAAGCTTTGCTCTGGACACTTGCACGCATGGTGACAGTGGGCGGCGCCTCCCTTCAGATTTCTGAAGTCTCTACCTCGTTTAGCACATCGATCGATCTCGTCTTTCGCTGAGCAAGCAGGAGACCATTTGCCGTTACATCACGGTATGACTTCATAGTTCATAGGTCACGGCTATAGTTCTTTGTTTATTGAGGCCGGCCTGCTGCTGCCAGTTTGGCGAGAGTGGCTGCATCATACCACTTTGGAGTTTGGAGCTTAGGAAGAACCGCGACAGCTTCATAAGTCACGGCTATAGTTCTTTGTTTATTTAGAGAAAAAAATGCTTTTATCGAGGGTGGATGCCTATGATGTGAAACGCATGCCAGATCATGCATAAACATAAAGGTTTATATAGTCAATACATGCTCATCAAGCTACTTTGCAGTGATATTTGTTTGCGACAATGCTTTGCAATGATATTTAGATGAGGCGTTTCAATAATTTTTCTTTAAGTTTGCACGGCCATTACCGAACCTTAAATGCTTTAGAGTTGATGCACCACCCATGATGTCAAAGTGGATACCATTGCAAAGTGTGGTTCGTTTTTTTTTTTTTCTTTTTTTTGGAAGCTGATGAGATGACTCCTAATGAAAACGCCCTGATAACTTACAGTATGTGCTCAAGCCCCTTGGGTTCGGATAGACAAGTTTGTTGGTATGGAGGAATCAACCCATCCATGATACTATGGTAGGACATGATGAAATCTACATGCAGATTTTGATGCCCATGCTAAACATTGTTAAGACGCATCTTTCATCCAACCCCATCCAAACAAGTACAGTACTCTCTACTATTGAGTAACTTGACATCCAAATTGTCAGGTACCGAGTGAGCCTTGGTTGGTCATTCTTGACGCTTCATTGGCGGCAATCGTTTCAGTCCGCTTTCAGGGGTTCCATGGCGTCTGCTCAAACAGTATCGCGCTACCTGTGGTTCAGCAATCCCCATCATTTTGTAGCATATAATTGTATTCATGCGCCGTTGATCGACACGTACATGGGCTACTAGCACGTACTGAAGAACGTGACGGGAGCTGAGCGAACAACCGGCAACGGCGCGTTTGCATTGTTTGCACCATGATGCAACTCATCACCAAACCCTCTTGCTTCAATCCATGACGTAATCTGAATGAATGACGTTTCTGTTTCCTCACGATCCACACCAGTATCCACAGACACAGCGTTCGCACATACGATAAGTTAAGCAACTAAACCAGTATGTGATTCAGAATATTGTTCAGTCGAACTTCGATTAAAAAAAAACAGAACAGTGCATATATATTTTAGGAAGAAGAGAATTCGCGTCTAGGATTTTTAATTGAATGATTCGATTCATGGCTTCAAGCTTATATATACTAAACATATCTTAGAAATTTTGATGCGGCCCTTATACAATATAATACCAAAAGCTGGATCAGACACCCGGCCCATGCTGCTCCAATTGCTGCTTGGGCAGCCCCCCCCCCCCCCCCCCCCCCTATGGCCCTATCCCAACACCCAAACAAGCCCAGAGTTTAGACCCGGAGCGTGCAGGAACTCAGTTGTTTGGTCTGAAAAATTATTCATCGTTTGAGTTCAGCAGAAAATTCAATAGTCAAAATGTTCATGAGATCTTGTACAAGTACAGGTGTGTTAGTTACGTCAGAAATAGTAAAAAATGTTCATGAGATCTTATACAAGTACAGGTGTGTTTGCTACGTCAGAAAATTGGAAGAAACAGATTATTTTTTCAACGAACACAACAAATGAAATACCAGATGGCTGAGGAAAGCGTAGCCGACGCGGGCGAAGAGGTGGGCGAAGCAGGACTCGACAGACGAGGCGGGCAGTGGGTGTCGGTTGAACCGAGGAAAGGAAGAGGGAGATTGTGGGATAGAATAGAAAGTCTTTTAACTAGAAATTTAGAATTAAATGAGTGCGGATAGCCAAAGGATTGCGTTATGTACACAAAAAATAATTATACACCAAATCAAAGATGAAATGTCTTCCTTTTTTTCTTTGAAATCGCATGGATCAAACAGAATTGAGATCTTGTGAAACTTGGTTTTGCCACCTGCAACAACGGCATAAATTCATTCATTATGCAATTGGGTGTTACTAAGCAACTTGGGGAAAAAATAACTGAGGGCAAACCTTGTGAGAAGGAACCTCGCCAGCGGGCTTACAGTAGGAGCAGCCAATGGCGGAGTATTGGCTAATTTCTTATTGCTTGCTTGTTCATGTTTCTTTGAGAAAACTGATGCTGCCGTATCCTGAAGACCTTGCAGTGAAGACTCCTTTGAGCTGCATGTAAGGTATCATAAGCCATTATGAGCTAATAACGAACAAGGTTGAGACTGAGAGCATAGTGATGGCCCAACCTCCCAAGCCGGTGTAGCAATCTGCCAATTAGCACTTCGCATGATCCAGGTATCTCATGTTCGAGATCCATCAAGGAATCAAGGAAAGCATGAACAGTTGGTCGTTCAAACTTGTCACCAGCAGCCTGCCGCATAATCACAAAAAAGCCCAGAGTTGGAATACCATGTCTGGAGGAATTCAAAATTCAAGATAAGAATTGTCATAGCAAATGCATTATTAAACCACTGTCAAACATGAGGATGAATTAAGCAAACTGGAGATTTTAAATGTAGAATGAATCTTTTATAGTAGAATCCAAATTAACAAAGAACTAAGATAGAAACAGGGAACATGCCAAATACACATTACCTCTTTCAAAGAAGGGATTATCAGTGACGAGATTGCAGGTGAAGCGACAGAACTGGAAGGTCGAGAAGCTGATTGCCCATCAGGTAACTGACATGATTTGCGACCTTTTTGCATGTCTGCATTCTCACTAGGATAAAGGACATAGTTTCTTCAAATAACACGTAAAGAATGGGGCATAATGCTTCTATCTTCGAGGCTAAAACACAGATTAAAGTAAACCTGAAGTACCTTTGGACCTCTTGACTATTTACTGCAGATCTATGCTCATGTGATTCCTTTTCATTCCTGTTGACAACAGGTCTTTCTCGAGCATTTCCCTTTCTTAACCCAGCCTGCAGAGCAGCCTTTGCCTGAATGTACCATGAAAATATATTAATAGATATGCCTGAATAATAACCACAAACAGAAAATATTCAACAAAATTGTCCATGCGTATCACCTCAGCAAGGTTAATCGCACTGTCCTCAAGTGAAGCACTTGATGCCTTTTCTTGGATCCCCAGCCTTGACCTTGAAGATCGTGGAGTTTCTGGGTCTTCACTTTGATTCCGAACAATCGTCCCACTGGAAGATGTATCTTCATATGTGGAGAATCTGCTGGGAGGCTAACATGTAAGGTGTATCAGCTGCTGCTGCTGCTAACTGGACAGTAGGTTCGTAACTTCAAAAAAACATCTAAAAGTGACATCTTTAAGTTACCTTGGAACTGTGGTTGCTAGCTGCTGAGTACAACTGAGATGCTCTCGGAGACCGTAGCACTACTGTTCCTGACCCATTTACAGATTGATCATTCTGGCAAATAACTATAGTTAGTAAAATCATCAAAATTTAACCAAGGTACACGCCACATATAAAAAACCTCACATCATCAGTAGAGCATTCTAGTCTCCCACGTTCATTCTGTGAATCTCTATGAGAAAGTGATTCTTCAGACTCAGTCCATGATGTTCTCCACTGATTTTCTCGATCAGCTGTACGTCTCGGTATATTTGGACTCTGAGGCGTATTAAATCTACTATCCTTGGAAGAGGCAGTTTGAGGGGGCCTTGAAACAACTCGGACAGTTCCTGTGCCCTCTGATCTATCAGGAAAATCGCTGCCTGTAGCTTTCCTGACTGTTCCTTGACTACAGTAGAAGAAAAAAATCAGGTGGGAAGACAGAAATAAAGTGTACTTGCATTTTTCTTAAATCTACCTCAAAGGTGGAGCAGCATCTTTTGCCCTATCGACCTTGATAGTACCTGTACCAACATCATCATCATCTTCATCATGTGTTTGGCCATTTTGTGTAGCATCCATGAGTTTTGCTGCAATTTTTGGCCGTTCTCTGCCAATACCAGCAATAGAAGCATCGAGCACGCAAAGTGAATGAGGTGAGCATCGATGCAATTCCATTATCAGTTCAAATCACATAACCACTAGCTCAATTTTCATCAATGGCAAAAAAGTGAAATAAACCTTATTCTCTCCAGAAGCTTTGAAGTCTTTCGAGCATTTTTTATAAAACGATGCTTAAGTAGCTCCTTGGCACTAGGTCTCTGCAATAAAGTGACACAGAATGGTAAGCACAACTGCACAAAGGAAGAACATAGAATTCAAATGGCATTCCAGCCTACATATGAAATTACCATGCTACCACCTCTGTCCCAAAGAGAATGCAATCCTTTGGTGAATATTAGTTATGTAAAATATTTTTATATTATATATGTTTGGTGACCTAGATGTTAACAATAATATAATATTCTCTATAAACTTGATCAAACTAAAAGAATATTTGACTTATGACAAAACTAGGATTGCATTCTTTTTGGGACAGAGGTAACTATTTACCAAATAAAAGACCACGGCACCTACCACAGGAAGCTTTAGCTAAGCTACAGTATAGCAACTAAAATGGCTTGGCATATATGCCAATTAGGTACATAATAGTGCAGAGGACACTTATGGAACAGAAAGAAATGCAGAATAAGGATTTTACCTCTGCTGGATTCTTCCTTAAACATAGTGACACAAACTCTTTCATTGGTTTGGAGAAATGCTCATCGAGCTGCATATTAAAAAAATATCATTTATCTTCTTGCATGGAAAGGCGTAGTGATGTTTTTGTAAGTTGTAACACACTCAACAACAATTGCTGAAAATTAGTCAAATGACCTGTGGAGGATTTTCACGAGGTATCATGAAAAGAACTCTCATGGGATGAATATCTGCCAACGGTGGTTCACCTTTTGCCATTTCAATAGCAGTAATACCTAAAGACCAGATGTCCGCCTGCGTTGAGACAGGACCTGGTCTATAAAAGTTCAGTAAGAATAAATCTGTTTAATAAATACACAAGTACCTTTTCATTATACCCTTCAGAATTTTGAATAACCTCAGGTGCCATCCAAAAGGGAGTTCCAACGAATGTCTGAGTAGATCAAAAATCATTAGCAGCAGTACAAAGGTTCATTATTTAATCTGTGTAATTTGGAAAACAGAAAAGATTTCCAGAAAGCCGCCAACCACAGATCAATCGGTGCTGTCCAACACCCGACACAGTAAAATCTCCCCACACCCTATTATTCTCTCCTGTGTTCAGTTTTGTTGGAGATGGCTTAATTGAGCTAAAAGCTGCTCCTTAGAAAACTTGACCTGCGGGGGGTAAGACAGCCCTCGAGTATTTCGTTAAGAAGAAGACCTTCTCACGCAGGTCGAGAAAACCCCCGAACCCCGGCCCCACCCTTACATAGCGGCACCGTAGCCCGTGTGAGACGACCAACGACCTGGGCCAGTCCTTAGACCTATGCTTTGGCGTGGGACGGACGGGGGGATTTTTTTAACCACAGCCTGAAATTCGCTCCCACGGGGAGTCGAACCAGGACCTGAGTGCCATCAGAACCACCTAACCATTTCAGCTAGAGGCCCCTTGGCAAAGCTGCTCCTTAGATCGCAAGGTCCTGTCGACCGGTGGCAGTCCTCTACTCCTCTTAGCTAACTAGTGAATCTCAGAAGCAGCAACCTCCATCATATCCCCTCCTCTTCTCTTCCATAGCCCTCAATACGGCCCAATCAATCCACGTCCCTGCTGCAGGAGCCGCGGCCTGGGTACAAATGGGACGGCAACTTTGCTTGACACCGACCCTTGATTTTGAGAGGATGTCCCAGGTCATGGAACACGCTATCCAACCTGATTCATGCGACTATGCTTTGAATTTTACTACCAAAGTTTCATTAAAGAAACTTTTGGTTCTTGAAGTTTTCCCTGTTCCAATGAACCATACACTCCTTCCCTCCCTTAGCTAGACTGTCCTCGCCTAAAAAGACCCACTCTAACAAGATGCTCAATAATAATCAAGGCGTCAAGGCTGCTAGCCAGCTCTCCACTACCCTTTCCAATAATGATATCATATAACCTGTCTGGCTCTCTACCAATCACCAGACGGCAGCATGATTCATGGCAGCATTTTCATCACTTATGCTCGAAAGTAGTAGTAGTAGTAGAGTATTTGTGATTTTGGACCCAAAACATAAAGGTAGGCCTTTGCCATGAACCATATACAGTTATACTTATACACCCAATGGTAGAACTTTGACAAAAGTTTAGAGGGGGTTCTTGCAAATAAATGCTAATGTTGGTAACTTTGGTAAATAATAAATGGTGGTAACATGTCTTTGCTTAATTTGCAGAATGGAGAGAGCATATGACCACCTTTGGCCTAAACAATGCTCCGCCTCTGTATAAACCCTCGAGTCAACATGCAAGGCTCCACGACACAGTGAGGTTGAAAGCAGCAACCACAAACAGATATATTTTTTGGTCAAGAATTGGGCATTTTGCTCCGCGATAAGGCACCTTAGGCTTTTTCCAGCGAACCGTGCATGTGCATGTTGGACGGTCGATTAGACTAGCCAGTGGAGCGTGCATATGAAAAGGCAGAGAGAGAGCGTGCATATAGCACGGAAAATGAGAGACTGCAAAATGAGGCTGTTTTCAGCAGTGGAAACAGCCTTATATGAATGGTCAGTACTGATTCAACCATCTTACAGATAGAATAGACCACTCCAACAGTACGGAAACAATATGCAAGGGAATTGTACATTCCATGAAGTTACATTAAAAAAAACAGCATAAGTTAGCTGGTTGGTTCATGGCTGATTACCAGTTTTTATCCAATTTGTCAATGATTTTAAATTTGTGAATGGATGTGTTCTGAAATTAAAATCCAACCAACATATTCCCAAGGACAAAAATACTAATGTCTAACCATGCAACCAACATCAACATACTCCTATTGAGTAGAATGGATAAGGTACATCTTTCTATGTACTCCCTCTATCCCAAATCGTAAGGGGTTCTAGTACTATTTTTATTTGTCCACATTCATATGTATGTTGATGAATCTAGACACATATTGAACACACATACATGGAGGAATGAGTGAATCTAGTAAAGGCCTAGAACCCCTTACAATTTGGGACGGAGGGAGCATATGATAACAATTGGTGAGGCTTAAGGCATCACAATAATACTAATACCAGAAAAGCCTGAGAAGAAATTCTCATATTAATCAGAAGAAGAAATCCTAGACCATTTATAATGGTGGTAGTAGCTTATAACATTGCAGATTTTACTAATTTTATAATTTCTGTTTAGAAAATACAGCTACATTTTTAGCCATAGACATCAGAGTTGTATACTGAATAAAAATGTGTTTTCCAAATATATCCACACAATGCAGAGGCCATTTCTAATTTTACAAATGGAGAATGTGAAGTTTAAAGATGCTATGGTAAGGACATGCTCATTTGGGTAGAACACAACCAGGTATGAAATGTCTACCAGAACAGCACATGTATGGTAAACACAGTCAAATAAGATTTGTTTTCAATAGGGACTGACAGTTTAGTCATATGAAAATGATAGCTAATCGATTTGCCTACAATAAATAGCAAGGGAAAATTATTCTATTATACTACTCCAAGGATTTCATTAATGAGTAGAAATATAAAGTTGATCATCTAGCCAATCAATTTGAGCCATAGATGAGGGTTTAAAAAGTTTCTGATGCATGTGCAGAAACATCGAGCAACTTGACATGATAGGAGAACGGCTAAGACGGTACCTTTCTCCTAGACATTGTTTTAGTCAGCTGTGCAGAAACACCGAAGTCCGCAACCTATATTATTAACATAATAACACCAAACAATGTATTAGAAATAAGAAATTAGCAATAGATGTACCACAAAGAAAAGCATCCTAAATATAGAAGTTCCACAAGTCTTGGAAAAACTATACCTTTACATCTCCGCTTTCAGTGAGGAGGATATTTGCCGCTGAAAAATAGCAAACAATGCTGTCACTGCAAGTACATAGTACTTGGCAATTGGCATTACAAGAAAAATCCACACTGAGTCACTGACAACAGCATATATCCCAGTTAATTACTTAATTAGTCCTTGCATGACAACAGGATCATCTGCGTAACTGTATTTGTGTAACCAAGTCTATGTTAAACAGCATCAAATATAACAAATCCTTAAATGTTACATTGAGTATAAATAGTTCGGATTGGCAACCATATAATTCCATGTTAACCCTCTGTTATTTTTTAACACGTAAATTTTAAGGCAGACCTATTCGATCATAATCCTCCACACCACTATACCTCTGAATGGGCATCACTAACTGCTCACTGAACATGTTGGATTTGTGGATAGGGTGGTTTGCTATTGTTTTTTCTCTAGCTATACATCCAACAGCACCTCTTAAGGTTTCAAATCTATACAGCCTCATGCTACTGCCAACAGCAGTAACAATTATTCAGTTATTCACCCATCCTTCAGCATCTTAGTCCAACCATTGAATTGAATAGCAAATAAGATCCAATTTTTCATACAAGCAAGGAATTCAATTGAAACAATTAATAAAAGGCAAGGTAACTTTATTGAATCAACAAATTCATTGTCAACTCACTTGATACAAAATGTTAGATGTGATATATGCATCCCAGGGTGGGATTGGAGCATATACTTGCTTAGGGTAGTTCAAATGGAGTTGATAAGTTTCCACAACAATATTTTTGTAGTGCAAGAGTGATGTCAAGCAATCGCTAAAAAATTACCTTGGATCATTTCCATGGAAACACATGTTCCACCAGAATGTGTGTTGTATTAGACAAACAGTTATTACAGAAACAGGAATACCAAACTTATACAAAATGCTTCATGTCCATTAGTTTTAGTTTCTTCTGGTTAGCAGACAGTCATACAGGAGAGAATAGGCAGGCAATTATGAGACCAGTTAACAATTATGAGCCACGAAGGTATAATACGCCACCTCTGTCTCTGCAGCTGCTACACAACCAAATGGCTGCATGTTCTTGAACTAGCTACACAATTATGACACGATGTCTAATTAACTAACAAGGAACTACCAAGACCAGCTGGAAAGATGTATTAAGGCATATCCAATAGTCTACACAATGAGGTAAGTTGATCTGGGAAAAAATATCTGTTACTACCTAAAGTAAATGGCTAAATGCAGTTAATGGAAGACTTATTCAAGTTTGCATCCTCACAAGAATGATGTGGCTAGAAGAGTTCGATTGTTATTGGGTTGGTAGTTGTTCCAAATAGTTGCAGGTATGCAAGAGAAACATTCAGATAAGGGAAAGACGGGGAGAAGTAAGACCTTTAATATCACGGTGAATTTTTCCTTCAGAATGCAGATATTCAATTGCATGTAACAAGTCCCTCAGAATGCATGCGATAGACATTTCATCCAGAGGAGGGCCGGCTTGAAGCTGTGCAAAGAAACATAAGTAAGCAACATCAAACTATCAACCAAGTAGTTTATAGTGATGCTTGACAATGACAATGAAGGAGCACATTCACTCATAATCTGTATTGTATTAAGCATTATGCTGTGTCAATTGAGAAAGGGTATACAAGACATACAAGGTCAGCAACAGAACCGCCAGCCATATATTCCATAACTATCCACAGTTTAGTCTGATGAAGATAAGAGCCGTAATAATCAGTAATATACGGGCACCGGCATTGTGATAAAACAGATATCTCCTGCAACAGAAAATAAAGCCTTTTAGGAAAAGACATTTCCATATCAACAGCATGTTAAGTTGACCCAATGACAACCCAGTATCCAACATGGCAACATAGAGGTGAAACAACAACCTTTTGGATGTCTTCAATGTCATCCTCACTGCATGAATTGGTTGAAAAGAAATTAATAATTTGGAATAAATTATTGGCAGAAGAAAAAATAGAAAAAAGAGGAATCTACAATGAGAAGATGTGTCAAGTTAGCTAAGTACTCCATTTTCCAGGTAAATCAGTTACAAATGTGAGATGAGGTCCGCAGCCTAATAGATAGTTCTATATTACATACCCAGATTTGCACTTTCATGATAAGAAGTTACTTTCCAAGAAAATGCAGTGATGATATGCTACATGACAGTTTCTGGCATTAGATGGAGGGAATGGAAATGCATACAGGCTAGACATGGACATCCATTTCATAAAAAAGATAACCTTCCCCTGTTGGCTTGTTCTTTTAAAAACAGCTGTAGTACACAAGTTAACAAAAATAATACCATCATATTCATTACTATCACTCTTTTTTCATCCTAAAATGAATAAAATTTATTGCTGTAAAATAGGTGGAGTGAAGTGAAACTGCTAGCTAATATGTTAAGAAAAGGAAGTCAAGATTAAATTCATGTTAGGAACTCACGCTTCTTCCAGATCAATTACTTTTATAGCAACCTCCTTATTCAATTCCGTATCAAACCTAAGCAGAAAAAAGAATTAAGGCAAAATAATATTGCGTAAGCACTGATATTGAACATACAGATAAGGCAAAGAAAATAATAGAAGTAAAACTCGTGGGCGAAATTTCAAGTGAACCAAATGCCTATGGATATGAGAAAAATATTCACTAACTTTTAAAGTGAATGTAAAATAAGGCAAATATTATGTCACACTTCACACGAATAGCATGCCAGTACGAGTATGTTGAGAGACTATACAAATACATAGCAGAATTTTCATTTCAAGTACTGCCTATTTTCAACATAAAGGTAAGGCTTCAGCATAAAAGAAACAGCATAAAGAAGCTGCCAAGGCAGTGAGTTGCATACAAATTGTGA
Organism: Paspalum notatum; assembly: GCA_022530915.1. Taxonomy (NCBI): domain Eukaryota; kingdom Viridiplantae; phylum Streptophyta; class Magnoliopsida; order Poales; family Poaceae; genus Paspalum; species Paspalum notatum. The sequence goes on from CM039685.1 coordinate 38,042,905, forward strand.
ACCCTGGGGCGTGCAGCCTGTTCGAGGGAACAGGGCCCCCAAGTTTCGTTTTTTTTTTTCGTGAGGCATGGGTTCTAGCCGCTACAGGCCACTCCATCAGGCATCAGGCTCAGGCCTTGCAGAGTGCAGACAGCAGATCATGCAGGCAGCCAGAGAAACTGCAGCCTGCAGTATACCAACGCAGCCAAGAAGACACCCACCACTACCAGCGCAATCAATTAGTCGAGACTAGGTTCCAATATCCAACTAGACAATTCTCGAGTCATGTTATGTGAATCGGTCTAAAAAATATAAAAAGTACCGTTCGTTTTTCTACAACAACACAACAGAGACTTACTTATTTGGCAACAATAGCACTTGAGAGTGTAATGTTGGAGAAGATTGGGTATGAACATATCATCAAAGAGTTCATTTCAAGGGACTCTAAAAGAATAAAGTTTAAATTATCCAACCAAGAATTGAATAGGTATGTTTCTTGATATATCCCATTGCTATGTAACATAGTATAAAATTTATATTGTTATAGTTCTGTTTTATAGTGAGATATGATTTATTCTAGAATTTTGTACAGGGCCTCGGTTTTTGCCAGCACGGCCCTGTGTGAACCAATTCTCCCACCCTTTATTTTCATGAATGCACAAAGCTTGCACGTCTTTTCTTTGAATTTTGGAGGAAAAGCAACCACTAACAGCCTACACCTCACTTAAGTCTCTGGCAACATAAAGTGCTTATATTCTACATGAATGAAATATATGTTCAGTAGTCATGTACTCATGTCAGCAAGCATATTTTTTAGTGCTCACGAGATAGCTAATTGATATCTAAAACACAAGTCGCGTAACCTGTGATCAATGTTTCAAAGGTCAGTTATGTAGCTGCTTGGGCAGTACCTAGGTGTTAGACGCTACAACGCTCTCACTTAGCATCAAAGTCAGTGTGTAGCCTGCCTGATGGGCCATTAGTCACTAGGCGCCACCTGCATATCGCTTTTTAAAATGAAGCTTCCACCCAATCCAATTAGTACTGTCCAAGGCATAAATTTGCATGCATGCTGTGCAAGCTCATCTTGGTTAGCCACCATATGAACACAAATAGCACTGCCTGTTCGTCAAAATTCCTCACCCGGCACCCAAACCGCATCATTTCACTCCAGATCACACGAAACCACCAATGCCGCCGAACTAAGACGATCGAGCAGGTGGATAACATCACAAGCACCACTCAGCTGGCCACTCGATCAGCTGATTCCCGAAACTCAACGCACAAATTCCTCACTGGACCCGGTCCCATCTCGAGCCTCAACACTCAAATCCGCAATGCCGCTCGACCCGAAACTAAAACAACGGCTCAATCGAGCGCGGCCACCTTGACCTTCCGCCACAGCGTCAGCATCAGCTCGAAATCCACGCGGCCTAATAATAAGAAGCGGGAAGGGGATTCGTACCCTTTGTAGACGTCGCCAAATGAGCCGCAGCCGATGAGCTCGCGGCTGCTGAACCGCGCCTCGATGGCGGCCGCCATCGACGACAAGTCCGACATCCTTCGCTGTCCGAAGATCCGGAAGCGGCGGCCGCCGGGCTAGGGTTTTGTAGGCCGGGGATCGCTGCCGGATTCGCCCACCGTCTTCTTCCTGGTGCTAGGGTTTGGATTCGAGGTGGCGTCCGTGTAGCGCTACTCGCTGCTTCCCCTGGTGTCGCCCATTTCCACAGGTCGCGAGATTTGGCGTTGGTGCCGAACGGCAGATGGTGGCGCAAGGAGGGCAGGGACCCTGTCGTGTGGGACCGCAGCGCTACAAGCAAGCCACGGGTCGGGTGGCGGCGTGGCGCGCACTGAGGCAGACTGGCGCTAGAGCTGGAGATCGAGCGAAAGGACGGCAAGCCCGGGATCTCAATTCTCATGGCATATTTGGAATACGGCAAATCTTTCCCATTTTGAATTTTTTGAAATTTCTGTACGGTTTTTGTGAATTTCTTCATTCCAAACGGCCCCCCAATCGGTAGCTCAATTTGTTTCATCCTGTAAAAGGTAGTTTTTGCTAATGTGTTGGGTATTGCCAGAAGAGTGTCTTGTGCGGCATCGTGACAGTTTCAGCACTTGGCATTTGTGAATAGAGATACTTGCATACCAATAAGACTAGAGAAGACAGTCAATCTCTTTTCCTCTAACGTGTTCTCTTGATGTGAATTGCAAGCGTGTTGCTTTGCTGGTTTCTTTTCATGCCTTCTCTGTTTTTTCTTCGCTCCACTTCCCTTCAAGCATCGCTTCCAGCTCCTTCTCCAGGAGCTCCTTAACACCCCGAAGTGCAACATTTTTCACAACAACATCTCTGACACGGCAGGCGGCGTCACCTCCACCTCTGCGAGCACCCCTTGTATCTCCGAGAGCAACTTGTGGTCGTCGAGGGCAAAGTAGTTTCGGGCTAGCGTATTGAAGGCCTCCCAGGTACATTAGCCCATGTAGATGTGTGCATGTCCATGTGCCCTGGCCGGAGCAGCAGCAGGTTGAGGCGGTCCGGTCGGGTCGATCTCTAGGCTAATTGGAACATATTGCCGGAGATTTAAGGGGCTATTGGCCCACGTTGCCCTAACCGGCGGGGGCAACAACCCAACCAACGTTGGCTTGGTTATAGGGCCATCCCGCGTTATAAGACAGGGTTGCGCATTCAAGACCGATAAAAACAGTTCTATATCTTAAAGGAAATCTTAAATCCACCAGTCAGGGAGCTCAAGAATGGACCTTGAAGAGACGTACGTTCGAGGAGTTTAACCTGTTTGCCGCGCTCGGACTACCATATGGGCCAAAATAGATGGGAACATCTAAGCCCAGTTTAGCATTCTTTGGTTGAGAGCTACTGCTTGGGGGCCCACTGAACGGTAGAAGCCTCATCATGCCGAGAGCAGCGCGTGCAACCCATGAAAGCCAAAATCTATAAAAATTAAGGACTGGATTTTTATATTTCAAGGTACTCAAATCTCCTTGGGAACGTGGGCTTTTCTTTCTCCAGGCGGTGTAAAATGCAAAAAATCTTTAGTAATGTCACAATGTGTAAACATACGATACAATTTCGGATGGAGGTTTGCTGCATCAGCTAAAACGCTCGTACAATCGTATTCGTATCGAATATTGTTCGAAGCTCCGGACCTTTTCGAGCCATGCATTTTTCTTTTTTTTTTAAATTCATTTTCCATATACTAGATACTATTACGACAGAATTTATTTGGTGACTTGGGACGCTAGAAAGCTGGGCGTCCAGCACCATATCAATCACACTTATACAGACACCCAGACTGTGTCACTCACAGCTGAAGTAGCATCTAGGAACATGGACTATGATACAGACACCAGCAGATGCACATCGAGTCATCGACCGATCGACCGATCTCCACATCGGCATCACACGGGGGGCTAGCTGGTCTCCTACATCATCGATCCTTATAAGCCACGCCACGCCACGGCTGGTCGGGTCGTCGACGATGGGTCACTGATCACTCCCCATAGAATAGAAGGCCTTCTCGAAGGTCTGCAGGTACTCCGGCTCGAGCGCGAAGAGGACGTTGAGGGGGTCATCCTTTTCCGGGCCCTGCGTGACGTACGCGGTGCCGCTGCCGAACATCTGCGCCGGCGCGACGAACCCCGGGCGGCCCCATCCGAAGTCGGCGTCGTAGATGGGCATGCCCAGCCAGCTGACGACCCAGAGGTCGGACTCCGGCATGAACTGCCCGCGCGCCGCCTGGCTGCCCTTCTCGGACTCCAGCTCCAGGTAGTCGATGACGGAGCGCACGAAGGCGTCGTCGACGCGCGACACGGCGCGCTTGATCCGCTCCGCCACGAACCCCAGCGGCCGCGACAGCACGTCGCCCACCTTGACGGTGACCAGGTCGCGCACGATGGCGTTGCCGAAGTAGGCCCCCGGGAGCGGCGGGCGGAGGCGCTGCCGGATGTTGGCGGGCACGCGGAGCCGCGTGTCGCTGTCTGCGGGGAGGCCCCTGGCGACGCACATGGCGCGCCACAGGTGCGCCGTCACCGCGCAGTACGTGGACGCCCCCGGCGCGCACTGCGACCGGATGTCCGCCAGCAGCTTGGGCGGGATGGCGTAGCCGCGCGTCACGAAGGGCCGTGGCGCGCCGTTGAGGTAGCTCGGGGAGTAGACCGGGTGCTCGAAGGCGGCGTGCGGAGGGGACCGCGCGCGGAGGAGCGTCCGGTCGTGGAACGCCGACGGCGCGGGGGACTCCCCGCGCGCCAGCGCCGTCCACGCCTGGATGAACTGGATCGCGCCCGCGCCGTCCATCGTCACGTGGTGCATCCCCGTGCCCACCGCGACGCCACCGCACTTGAGGAAGGTGACCTGCAAATAAAGGTCAGTATTTTTTTTTTTCCCACATCGTCAGCAGGTTGCATACTTGCATTATTAGTTCATTATATATTGTATATACATCCGTTCCTGACCGGTGCTCTAACTGATCGTTCAAATCGATCGATTAGCAGGCCACAAGCAATCAGCATATCAATTCGATTGCAAGACAGATTTCGAAACAAGTCCTTATCTATCATGGTTCGTCGAGAGCATAAAAGGTGCTGATTTCTCGGAGCCCCAGAGGTCAAGTTGCAGTCGCCTAGAAGCTCTAAACTTATCCTAGTAGCGAAAAGCTTGTCTCATGGCAAATTGGCAATGATCAAGCAGAACAGCGACAGCCGAACAAGACAAGGACAGGGCGGTCACAGCATCTCCAAATTGTCAACAAAGACGTCATCTTGTATCTATGCATAGCGGTTAGCCGTTAGAGTCCACTGCACCGCAGCAGCGTCTAAATCGATGCTTCCGGATCACATGACAGCAACATACCAGGCCCAATTTGCAAACTTTAAGAAAATGGCATAAAAACCGAGCTTTGGCTAGCACGGATCATGGTGGCGTGTCGTGCTGCTGCTGTGGTGTCCAGTCCTGGGTTCGCCGTTCGCCCCCATGCGCATATCCTGTCAGTAGATTCCTCCTCATCCGGCGAGCTTTCTGTCCAATCCAATGTCCAGGCTCTATGATTGTGCAAGGGTATGCAGGCGGCTATGGTTTTTGTTTTGTTTGAGAACGTGCCTGGCTTGCGGTCTAATTCTAGTACCACAAAATCTGGGCAAGATTTTGCTAACCGCAGTAGTCTGTTTTGCCTAATCCACTCTAGCTGCGTGCAGGCCGCAGCACAAGTGACGGCATGTCTCGCTCGCTGTCTCCGCTTAAGCTTGCACCACACCACTATGCTGCCCTCCAGTCCTTTCGGTCGCCGAAAGAAACCTTCAGTTTTGACAGGCCGTGTGCGTGGCGTGCCGTGGAGCGCTTGGCAACACAGGAGCGGCTGGCCGTCGCATGCAAACCCCCCACATCGCAGTCACGCTGTGTGAAGTGTGAACCAGCGCGTACTGTGTACCGATCGCCGCATGGCTGACCGACGGTTGCACCGGCCACCGCCCGGCAGTCCGCAATTATGGAGGCCGAGCCGCGTCGTGTCCGCACCGGGACCAAGGGTGCTCACCCGTGTGCTGATCGGCGCTATCGCGCGTTCAATCGCATCAAGTCAACTGACCTATCCTGAAAACTCTACCCCAGTTGTCCACTCGCTCACCCATGTCAATTTCTTCTCAACAGTGAAAAGCCATTTCGGCTGTGTTTAGATCCAAAAAGTGGAGGCGAAAAACAGACGAAATCTGCCAAAATTTGGTCAAAAACATCACATCCGACACTGTAGCGCACTGTAGTACTTTTCGTTTGTTTGTGGTAAATATTGTCCTACCATGGCCTAACTAGACTCAAAAGATTCGTCTCGCAAAGTACATCTAAAGTGTACAATTATTTTTTGATTTCATCTACGTTTAGTACTTCATGTATGTGCCGGCATTTTTGATGTGATGAGAAATTTTCTTTTTGGATAGTAGAATTTGGGGGAAAGTTTAGATCTAAACACAGCCTTCGTCCGTAACAGGCCAATGAAACGTGCATACGAAAAAGAAGCACAATTCAACTAGTCAGTGAAACGTGTATATGAAAAAAATGCACGAATTTTAATACGTATTACGTAAAGAAAATAACAAGGCCATATTATATGAGGGTGAACGGTCAGCTAAAAACGCATTTTAATACTGTATTCAGTAGAGCTCGCTGGGCGCGCAACACGAAGGCATGCGTAGGCGGCCTCGGCCTCGGTTCCTCCGCCCGCACCGCAGTACCGCTACCACCGCCACAAACAACAACAAAATCGACCTCCCCTTCCGCCGTGGAGCTGTCTGCCGCTGGAGCCATCCACCGACGCTGGGCCCCGGCGACGTGGACGGAATTGAATTTTTAGCGGGCCCCTGTCGAGGGTCCACGGCTACTGCATCGTCGCTCGTCGGCTTCGGCCACGCCAACGGTGCACACGGGACGCGCCGCGACGCGCCATGGCCGGGGCCGCCACCGCGCCCACCACGGGACGCTCCGTGCGTTCCCAACAGGGAACCTAAAACCTACTTGAACACGCCACGCTCTTTTGGCCGCTGCTCTGCTCTGCTGGTTTCCGATTGGCAGAGAGAGATCAACCAAGAGATCTGTTGCTGCCGCGGCTGCCACGGCGGGGCCCGCCCACGGGCAGCGAGACACGACGAGAGTTGACGGCCCGTGGGTAGCAGTCTAGCAGAGCAGGCGAGAGGAGGAGGGGGAGGAGGCGGATCAGCGAAGGCAGGGAAGGCGGACCTGGACCATGGCGAGGACGCAGGGCGGGTCGCCGGAGGCGGCGAAGGGCACGAGGAGGCGGCGCGCCTCGGGGGAGGGCTCGAAGTCGCGGAAGACGTCGGCGCCGGCGAAGTCGGCGCGCGCGACGGCGAAGAGCGCGCCCTCGCCCGTGCAGTCGATCTCGACGCGGCCGCCGGGGCCGACCGCCAGCCGCCCCGCCAGCGGGTAGAAGGGCACCAGCGCCTTGGCGAGCGCGTCGCGCAGCCGCGCCGGGTCGAAGAAGGAGGAGTCCGCCGCGGCGGCGGCGTCCTCGGCGCCCTCGTCGGCCGCGCTGCTGGGCTTACTGGGCTTGGGGTAGTAGTAGACCAGCGGCGTGTGCGTCTTGGGCACCGCCAGGTCCAGGTTGGACAGCCACAGCGCGTGCCGCGGCGTCGCCTCGCTCGGCGGCACCAGCGTCGTCTCCACCACCTCCACCTTCATCCTCGCTCGCTCACCTCCTGCTAGATGCTGGTTGACCAGACCTTGTGGTGGTGCGCTTGGGAATGTGTGTGTGTGCGCTACTTTGTGTGAGCGGTGGCGAGCTCGTGGGAGGGAGGGTTTATAAATAGCGGAGGGAGGCCGGGGAAGGAAGGAGGGGGATAATGAGGTTAATTAACGTGCTTTTGCGTGCTGATTGAATCCATCCATCAGTACTAAATCTAACGGCTGTAACATGCCCTCAAGTGCCAGCGACGCCACATGGGACAAAAATTCTACAGTGCGCAGCCTCCCTCAAGCGCTGATCCGAAACTTGAAAGCACAGCTGACTAGTCAGGCTGAGTCTAACGACACTCACTGGCTCGTTTTCTATTATTATTTTAACTGTTCTCTCTCTGTTTACAGTAAAGTATTTTATATCAAACAATGCAAAACAGTATTTTAAAAAATCCACATAAAAAATTTCATTGGACGCAGTCTCAGCTACACTCTTTACAGGCAGGGTAAACTACGGGTTGGGCCGTGGAAAAATCTCGCGCGGCTGTCGGCCGGCGCGGCGGCAATGCACGCCTCCGCCGCTGCTGCTGCTGCTGCGTTGCTTCCATGCGGTTTCCTCTTCAAGGATTGTGCATTATTGGTGGCGTTTGGCTGAATTGTTTCTACCGCGGCTTCCGTGTGTTTTGGGATGTTGATGATCTTTTCGTACCTGCGGCACACGAAAGTTGGCCCCGGAGGCCGGACCACGTGAAAGTTGGCTGCTGCCGTGGGCCGGTCGATTGATTGATTGCTGCGTACGTCACACGGTCGAGTCGAAACAGATTGCTGCTGCGCTATGTGCAAGGGAACTCTCCAAAATGATTTTTTAAAACGCTGTTTTTTACTGTTTGACATAAATGTTGGACTATAGAAAAGATAATTAGAATAGTGATAGGAAGTGAGATTTGAGGAGCGCCAGTAGAAATGGCCTTACTACTATTTGGTTTTGTCCACCTGCACGTGATTCTATAATAACATACAGGGAGTGTCGTTGATTGATATTTTGGGCTTCCATCGATTAACCATCAGATATGTATCTAACTGTTGAGGTTTCATCTTATCCACTTAGGGCGTGATTGGTTTCTTGGACTGCCTCCGACCTGGCTGGGAATTAGGACCAGGCCGAGTTCAGCCCAGGATGCGCGCAGACAGCTAAACATGTTTGGTTTAGATGGCTTTGTTGGACCAGGTTGTATTGAGCGCGTGATTGGTTGGTCAGATAGCAGGTGATTTGCATGGGCCGAACTGAAGAAATCACCGCCAGCACCTGCAACGCGCACCGCGTGAGCCAGGCTGTGGGAAAACGAAATCCGATTTCGTTTCCGCTCGGCCAGGCTGGGAGGCCGCTTTTGCACCTCCGCGTGCAGGCCCAGGAGCTAGATCAGGCATCCAAACATTGGAAAATTGCACCCGCTGGGCCAGGCTGGACTACACCCACCCAACCAATCACGCCCTAGCACCTCTCCTTTCTTCCTCCCGCAGCCCGACGGCCTGAGCACGGAGCTCCTCGCCTGGCCGCCTCGCTTCCCTGCCTGTGGCCCCGGCGTCCCTTCCTCGCTGAGCTCCCTCACAGCCACCGTCGCCAGCTAACTCGGCGTTGAGCTCCCCCGTCTATAGCCCTCTTGCCCCGTCTCTATTGGCTGCCTCCGGCGGCCTTAGCCCCGTTGACTGACGCAAAGTATAAATTTCAATGATGAATAGCAAAATTCAATACTCCCTCCAGGTCCCAAAAGAGTGTCGTTTTAGAAAAGTTAGAAGTCAAACTTTTAAAACTTTGACTATATATAACTTTTATATGATTTAGTTTTGAATGTTGAAAGTCATATGCATAGATTTGTCTTAACAAGTATTTTTATAAAATATAATTTTTTTTATGATATTTATTTTTATTTTAATAAAAACATTGGTCAAACTTATGTTTGGGAGACCGTGTCGATGTCCAAAACGACACTCTTTTGGGAGCTGGAGGGAGTAATATATACTCAAAGTCAAAAGTAGTAATGTTTGGATTCTGCTATCCGAACGCTGAGACCAATCGGCTACTGACTTACTATCCACTATAAAGTATAAATTATTACCACCTTAGCCTGGCCTTTGTTGTCATCGTGATTTTTTAAGGTCTTTGTATTATTGCAACGAAAGGGCGTTGCGGAAACTGATGAGGCTTTTCAACTCGAAGGAGAATTGGTAAACGCTCCAGAAGGCACAGATTATTATATTATTATCCCACCACCACACCAAGCAGCCATGCCATTGCTAACCCGGACCGGAGCAGGTAGAATTTCCGCTCCTGCTGTCAGCTTGATGGGCCGTGTATCGACCATGCAATCTTTGTCCAAATGGCCGTGGCCCGTGTACCTGAGCTTTAATTTGTTTAAGCAGCGGCTGCATGCTCTAGTCTGGACAGGCCACATGGGTCGTCTTTGATTCCTCGTTTTAAGCAATCGCATGCCGTGTTTGGGTTTGATTAATCGTGTTCTAGCAAGCAGTAACATGTACTAGTCTCGGTGCTTCCACAAGTTTTTATTTTTTATGTTTTTGGTTTGGAAATGATAACTCGGTGCTTCCGTAATCCTTGGACTGAGAAGCCGGCCGGCACGCCTTTCAGTTTAGTTTTTGGGACGACGACTCGCCGCCGGTGCTTCCGTCAGGCTGGCGAAGGAGCCAGCGAGGGACGGCATTACGGCAACAATCGATCGGGCCTGCTTTGCACACGGCGCACAGATCGTCGCCCTAATTAACGTCACCTTGCGTCAACGTTCGGTTCAGAAGTTATTGAGCTCAACTCGCCGAGACTGAACATGGGCACAGTGGCCGCCGTTACGTTCCGATCGCCGATCAGCGTGGCGTAGTGGCCGGCGATACGGGCTGGCGGCGTCGTTGCGAGAAACGAATTGACTTGCGGCAGCAGAGACGAAAGAAACGCCGAACGCGGTTACTCTCAAGAAATTTAGGTTTTTTTTTTACCGTAAAGAGTTGGCTTCGTACAATTGCCACTCAGAATATTGGCTTCGTCAAATTGCCACCGAAAACGTTGACAATTTGGTTTTCCTGCCATTTTGAGTTTTTTTAATGGTTTTCATTTTCTCTCTCATTTTCTGCCCCTAGGAATTGACCCTTCTGTCCCTGTCCTCTTCTTCTCTATCCGCTCGGTCTCAGCCAGATCGCGGATGAGGCAGGCGGGCGGGGAACAGCTCAGGCTCAACAGAGGATGGCCTCCACGCTGCCCATCCGCACGCATAGGCACACGGAGATCTGGCCAGGAACAAAACGCAGAGATTGGAGCGCAAGGAGAGGAGGGCGGCGTCGGAACCTAGGGATGTAGGAGGGGACTGCAAGGAGGGAATCGGGCGGCGCCGGGCTGGCGGACCGTCGCCAGGGAAGATGGGAGCGGCGGCGCCGAGTCGTCGGGATGAGAAGCTTTCGCAGGTGGCGGCTGGTCCGTCTCGGTCTGGCTGAGACCGAGCGGATAGAGTAGAAGAGGAGAGGGGCAGAAGGGTCAATTCCCAAAGGCAGAGAATCGGAAAGTCCAAAATGGCAGGAAAACCAACGTCAAAACGTTTTTGGTGGTAATTTGGCGAAACCAATATTTTAAGTGACAATTGTGCGAAGCCAATTCTTTTTAAATTCAAAAAACCAAATTTCTCATCACGCTCCGCTGATGGATGTCCGGAACCCGTGTCCGTGTGTGGCGGTACGTACCAGTACTGCTACCGGGGCGTCGGCTATGGCCTGCTGTCTCACCCGTGCCACTCTTGGAACATCTTTGAAAAAAAAAAAAAACATACAGGGAAAGGCCGGACCTAGGCACCTAGCTAACAAAAAAACTGATCTTTTGTTTAAAAAATTATAAAAAACTGAATAGACCATGCTTACAGTATATTATATGATAAAATAACAAAAAAGTATTACATATCTCTACCTACCCGTATAAAAATTCCTACGGTTCCAATGCTCCGTGTGTCCACCCGGAGCGGTTTCCGCTCCCCAGGCCGGCTGGCCCCGCGGGGCCCGCCTCCGCCCTGCCTCCGTCCCGCACCGCCTCCCATAGGTTGGCCCCTACCGCTACCGCCCGGATCGGCCCCGCCCCTCTCCCGTCCCACGCCGCCGCGATAGCCCTCGCCCTCGCCGTCCTTTCGGAGGGGTGAGCCACGGCACGCACCTCCCCCTCCCCTCGCCGCTGCCCCTTTCCTCCTCTCTCTCCCCATCGCGCCCATCCCTGGTGCCGCGCCGCCGCCACCTCCACGCGGCGCCGCCCCGCCTCGTCGTAGCGACGCCTTACCCTCGGCGTGGTCCTACCGCGACTCCTCGCCCCCGGCGCCGCCCCGTCTTAGTGCTGCACCGCGCCGCCAGCGCCTCCTTGGGCGGCCCTGCCTCGGTGCCGCTCCGTCTCACAGTTAAGGTGAGCTCCGTCCCACTCTCTTCCCTCTTCCCGTCTGGATCTGCAGTAATGCAGTTGGGCAGCTCCTCCGTGCATCCCCGGCCGGCCTGGCCACGGCCGCTTGGGCAGATTGCAAGCCTACTCCGCCAGGAGTGGTCTCCCTTCTTCTTTTCTTGTTCATCTTCAACCCTTCCAGTGAGAAGAATATTCACTGGCATTAACTACCTGCATTAGGGACAAAAATGATGCTCTCATTTTGTTTTCATTATTATAAACATGGTAGGACAGTTAAAATTCTTGAATGTGTCAGGAAGTTGAGTTGGAATTGAATAACAGTTTAATGAACAAACAAGAGACCCACAATTTAGCTAAGCTTTCCATGGTGATTGTTTTAATTTTCACAGATGGATTGCAACAAGGGAGGGATTGAATAAATAAGGAAAAAAGGATTCACGAAATAAAAAGAAGGATGCAATAGCTGCTGGCCACTATCAGGATGTAAAAACCATGGCAGAAAATAGTATCAAAATAGTAGTTAGAACTCCCTTCCGTTGATCAATTTGCTTAGGTGATTGCTTCAGCCATCACCACCTACATTGTTAAAATGTTTTCTTGCTTCTTTGCCTATTATGCCAGCAAAAACCAGTTGCTAAAAATGATCCAACACCAGTCACCAAAAGCATGTTAAAGACTGAGACACATGCTGTGATAAAGAGCAGGAGGACACCCATATTTTTATTTTAGGATTCACAATTATGCAATGGTTATATCCTGAAAATAAATACCTAATATGCGTGAATTGCTATTTGCTAGATGCATATTTGTACGAGGCATCACTACCGGCATAGTTTAAGTTTCATGTGAAAAGAGCAGAAGCACAATACATAACCGATCGTTTTTTCTAGAATGATTGATAACTAAATGCTCTATTCATGGTATAAATAATGTAAAAGCACACCACTTTGCATTTTATTTCTTCACTCTTTTTGCCGTTTTTTAATAGAGTAGATTTATTTGCCCTCACCTGCACCTCTCTTCCAGCATTGTGTTAATCATGATGAACAAATAATACTTTTGCTCAAGTTCTGAACCATAGAAACCCAAAATACTCTAGATGGTGCATGAACAATTAGCATACAAGCCATATAAATAGACAAACAGTAATAAACAAAATGATTGTAGAAGCTATGGTACGAAAACAGTCTGGTAAGTCCCTTGTAATTGTCATGCTCCACACTTTTTAGTCCATACTTGCAGTCCATGGGTTCAGTACTGTATATATGCAGGAGGTCTGAAATCTCACTGCAAGTTGCCTCTCCATGTTGTTTTAAGAATTCCAGTTACAAAGTGTATCAGTAGTGTTAGTATTCTGGAAGGCTAACCAACAGTAGATAAGGTGACCAAGTGTTTCCAATCACCAAGACTGAGAAGCATTTTTGTGTTGATAATGTCACCAGGTAAGTTGACCTTAGCTCAACTAGATGCATAAATCCCTGTAATAATGTCTGGTATGCTGTTAGTTGGTCCACACTTTCTGAATGAGATTGGTGTCGGTGTTTGATACCGGCAATAATGCACCACGGGGTGTGTCACGTAGTGCTTTTGGGGTGGCGAAATCGGCGTAGCTCGATGGTTCGCGTTGAGGTGCGATAAAACACAAGGGTTTATACAGGTTCGGGCCACGAAATGCGTAATACCCTACGTCCTGTGTGCTGTGAGTTGTATTGCCTTTGCTCTCGAGATTACAATGAAAACTAGGGCGTCTGGTGGCTGGTTTGTAATGAGATGCTAGATGTCGTCTGTTCTGCTGGAGAGACCTCTAGCCCTCCTTATATAGTTCGGCGTGGCTTGGGTTACAAGTCGAGTTCTAGTCCTATTATGATTGGTTACATCTTCTACTAAGATTTTTCTTAGATCTTTCTTGTACACGTGAGTCTTTGTGTTATGCGTCAAGTCAGTCAGTCGTATCTTAGATTGGGCCCTCCAATGGCCCGTGTCTTGAATCCACGTTGTGAGAAGCCAGGGGATATCTATTCCCGACAATTGGCATATTTGTATTTTTGTGCTCTTTTCATTAACCTAGCTGGCCTCTATGCCACTTGACAGCGCCCACGGGAAACATGCAGTACATGCAGCCATGGGCCATGGCGAAACAAGGAGCGACAGAGGCTGACTTACACCCTGAATATTTAGTGGTCAATGATTGCAAAAGCAAGCTGGCAATATGACATTTTTTTCCGATAAATTCAACCAATGCATTGTTTTCAGATGTTAATAGTGTTCATATTGTAATTTGTTGGCTAAGTACAGCCATCACATTGGTGTTCTACTTCTTATGCTGATGTTAATATAGCTGATTTCATGCAATACAGGGATCTAAAGTCATAGTTTTTTCAGGATTGTTTCCGGACAACATTGCAAACTTGATAGAAGCGAAAGCTGACAAATGATTAGATCAACCACACATCGTATTTATCATTCCGTTGTGCTTAAATTCAGAGTTTACGACAAAAGCTTCCATGTGCGGGGGTTAGTTAGCGGAGGACTGTGGCAGAAGCGCCCAAGTTAATCTAGAGTCAGTATAAACATACTAATTTTACATTAACTTTGGTAGTTTCTCAGAATTTAAATTTCTGATAAGCCTTTCCATCTGGATTGAGCTTACGGGGCGTCTCTCGAATGAGTCCACAGATTACATTATGTTACAAAACTGTACATCTTTATATCATTATTTTGAAAAAAACTTAAAGTTATTACAAACTTTATTATCAAATAATTATACATAAAAGGAGTGTAACTTTCGAAACTAGAAAAAGGCTGTTCTACTCTTAGTACTAACAAGAGTGTTCTTCAAAAGAACTTTGCATCATGCCCAATGATACAAGATTTACTGAGGAGCGGAAGAAGCAGCATGATGCAAGATTTACTGAGGAGCGGAAGAAGCAGGATCAAACTCGAAGAAGAGATATTCAGCACCTGAAGAAATAAAAGAGAAGAAGTCTGGGTACTAATTACTCTGCAAGACTTACCCGACCATTGGGTCTAAACCCAACTTCTAATCTATAGTTGACTTGGTTAGGTCAACTCACACTGCAGCAGGCCTATAAGTGAGTCCTTAGCTTTTAGGGTATCAACTTTTTTTTAATTGTTTCCTATGGACTAAGTAGTATCTAATCTATGAGCAAACACTTTGCAAAAACATTCATTATTAAAAACATTATTCTTGTTAACTACAATATTGGTGATGTTTCAGCTCTTACACCTGGTAAGCCCAGCGATTCAAATCGATTTTAACTCTCGAGATGAATACTGTAACGCCTCGAAATTTAGGACCGGAACTTTCCTTCTAATCTCCCCCTAATTCAAAATTGTTTTCCGAAACCTTGGTTGTTTGTTGCGAGTACGTTAACGTGAGCTCAACAAAAATCCTAGATACTCCAAAAATATTCTCCACCAAATTCTCCACAAAATTTTCTCCAAAGATCGCCTCAAAATTCCTTCCAAAATCCTCTCAAATTCACTCTCCAAATTCAAAATCCAAAACCGAAAAGAAAAAGAGAAGGCCCCTCTCCTCCTTTCAGCCCAACCCACTGCGGGCCTGCTCCCCCTCCTTGCTTCCCCTTTCGGCCTGGCCACCCCAGACCACCACCTCCCCTCCCTCACGCGGCTTGCCTCCCGGCCCATCTCCTGCCGCGGCCCGCTAAACCACGCCGCGCTCCCTCTCCCTTCTCCTACCTCCGTCCCGACGCACAGGCACGGCGCGCGCCACGCGCCGTGTCCCGTCGCGTCCCTCCGCACCGGTCCCCAGCGCCAATACCTCAGACCCCCCCGCCACGCCTGCCGGTCTTCGCCACCGCCGTCCCCCACCGCGCCCCTACCAGGCCCCGCCGCCGCACCCCGGCCCCGCAAGCTGCGCCCCCGTCCCCGGATGCGCCGCGCCACGCCACGACACGCCAACCCCGGCCCCGCCGCGTGCCATCCCGACGCGCCGGCTCGGAGCCCGACCTGCCGGCTCGGACGCCAGCCCAGCCCTCCACTCCGCCCCGCTCTCGCTCCTATAAATGGACGATGAGCTTCGTCGCCACTCGCCTGCCCCTCACCGCTCGACGAGCTCCCTCCTTCATCCGCCGCCAGATTCCGCCACCCCCCACTGCATCCCCTCTCAATTCCGACGAGCCCAAGCTCCGCCTTGCCTTCTCATACTGCCCCGGCACCTCGCCGCCTCCTCTCCCGCGCTGCAGCACCGCCGCCGCGCGCGCTCCCCCTCGCCGCCGTGTGTGCCCACGCCGCCGCGCCGTGGACACCCTACCCCGGACCCCCAATCCACGTCCACGATACCCCCATCCACTTCGCCTCGCCATCCTGGTGCTCGCAGTCGAGGTCTCGTCGCCGGAACCGCCACCGGCGGTGAGAACCGGCGGTGCGCCTCCTCGGACCGCCACCGTCCGGTCCACCCCGACCCGGCCCGACCTCCGTCGCCCACCCTCTAACGCCGTCTCCCCCTCACGGCCGCTGGCACGCGGGCCCCGCACCTGACGCCTAGGTAGGCCACCGCGCGCGCGACGCGCGAGTGGGCCGAGCCAGGCCGAATCCCACCCCGGCCTAGTTCTGTTTCCCACGGGCCAAAATCAAGAATTCGCCAGCCACAAAGTCCATTTCCACCCCTTGAACTATCTCCAGTGATTAAAGCTACCCCTAGACGCTATATACTCCATATCTCCTCCGTTTAAACTCCGATTTGGGTGATTCTTGCGCCTAAATTCATCTAAAATCAAGCTCTTTCCCCTCATACACTCCACCAAAGATCTTCCCCCTCCAAACGCCACCATGCGACCGCTATGTCGCCATTCCCGTCATCGCCCTAATCCCCTCGACCCACTACCATGGCAATATCCCCATAACCGCCACCATGCCCATCATCAAAGCCAACAACCTGCACCACCACGAGCTTCCCTCCACCACTTTCCAGAGCCAACCCCTCTGGTAACGTCCGACCGTCCAAATAAACACCAAACTTCCGCCTACCTAAGATTTATGTTGAGCTCATGTTTACACTCGATATGTGTGCTTCCTTGTTTGTGCGCGTAGGTTATACCGGATATCATAGCCGGAACGTCTCTCTCAAGGATTTCCATGAGACTCGAGGTCTGCGCCCGGCGATTACAGCAAATGCTAGCTGAGCACGCGCAATGGATGGTGCACCACCGCGCACAGCAACGTGCTCGGCATGCTCAGTGGTTGAGGCACCATCGTGCCCAGCAGTTGGAATACCAGCGCATTCGGCGGATGGCGTAACTCCGCCACCAGTGGCTAGTGCGTCATCGGCATCAACAGCAGGAGCACGAGAATGCCAATATTGGGCATTATGCCGACGTGTTATCTAGCGAATGGGAGGGCCACGACATGTCCACTGAAATCCCCACTTGATGCATAAAATTTCTATGTTTTGCAACCACAACTCTTGGCCCGATAATAACATAAAAACCTGCATGTTTTGCTTGCTAAGGTAGCCCCACAAATATACAGCTACCTAAGCCTATTTTAGATGTAATGCGCATAATCTTGACGGGATTATGGTTGTGGAACTTGATGGGTTTGGGATGAGGATAGGTGTGTGCGTGTTTTAAAATAAAACGAGGAAGAACCCCGGCAAACGACCCACGGGTCGGGATACGCCAGTTAAGGGCAGGGTATGAACGGTAACTTAGCAACCTGCGGTAACCCAAGTCCCAGGAGTCGTGGAGACAACCGGGTAGGTGGATGCTCGCGGTGTCGAGCAGTGGAAAGTTGGAACGGTTCTACCTGCGCTCTGTAAGGACCGCGTTGATTTTCATCTTGCCTAACTCTTTTAAGTACAACCACTCGCTCTGTATGAGGCATTGGCTAGGCTCGAGCCGGAGTGGATGGCCTAGTAGCTTCTGTGTTGGCGCACAAGGGGCTAGGGAAGGGGTTGGGAGCCACGGAAGTACTGCGGGGTACTGGAGTGGCTAGGTGGCCCGAACCTCTAAAGTACTACTAGGCAATGAAACAAAGGCAACGGTTTGGTTTGGAATTCGGATGCTTATTTGGCCGTAAGTGTCGCTGAGTCCAACATGTGGGAATTAGTACAACCTCTGATCAGAGTAAAACCTATTCGAATAGTCCGAGTCCACTAGTATGGATGAGTTACGGCTTGGTTCTCCAATTAGCACTTTTCATAAACTAAAACTGTGGGAAAAGTTTGGTCTTGGTCTGGAATGGTCTTTTGGGTGGAAGTTAAGCTACGGGGGTAGAACCCCGTAGCAGTGTGGAAAGTGTAATGGCTGGAAAGTCATTGGCCATGTGGACCGGCAAGTCCAGTGGTACCCTTTTTTGAGAAAAACCCTTTTTCTGAATAACTACAACTGGTTAGACTATCTCGAACCCTGCATACAAAATGTTTTATGCAAAATCTTCCTAAGCTCCAGATATATCCTGCATGTAGATGTAGCTATACCCCCACTCCTTATGGAGAAAGGTGGGCTTGCGGAGTACGATTGTACTCACCCTTACTTTGTTGATGTTTTTCCAGCGGAAGCAATGAGTGCACCATATACGACAATGATTAAGGGCTACGACCTACTTCCCAACTGCGACGTGGAGAAGCTTGGGCCTACGTTTATATTCCGCTGCTTAGTTTTTTAAGGGCTGTGCCCCTTTATTGTCCGACCCGTTAGGGCGGATCTGTATCACTCTGATGTAAGAATGTGATTACCAAACCCTGAGACGGTAATAAAGCACATTTTAGTTCCATTATGGAAACTGGGGCGCTTCAAATACTCAGTCACCAGTCATATGCGTGTACACCGACACCGCATATGACAATCCTTGCATAACTTGGCACGTAGTTTGAACTGTTCTCACCGAGCCCGGGTATACGATTCGATGACACCCGCAGTTGGTCTCATCACAGTTCAAATCTAGATTCAAGATATGAAAATCTTATCGGAGCCCGTTAAGAACGACAAGTGAAAGATGCGCGTTCGAAAGCCGAAAACATAGCCAAGATATCGGACGGCCTTATATGACATAGGCGGGGTCAGAATTCCAACACGTTCATTCATTTAAGATTTCCATAAGTAACAATACTAAAAACATAACTGATCCTGCCAGATGTCTCCAGTTAATATCTCAAGAAACTTTGTTGTCCAGATTTCATTACCTTCAAAGAAACGCGTAACTTAAGATTAAGCTTAGCTAAGCAATTCTAATCTATTACGCATAGGATTTAAATGCTGGATTCAGGGTTAATTATGCACTAGGTTCCAATCAAATCCTAACTCTAATGCACAAACTTGACCCATAGATTAAGACTCAAAAAGGAAAAGGACATGCACCGGGGCATGCGTGGATTGACAGTGTTAGGATCGAAAACCAATTCAAAAGATTCCTCCTCAGGGGCAAAAGATGATTCCTGAGTTCCGGCTTCAGGGGCTTCTGGATTCACAATATCAGATGATTCACCGGCAGGGGGTGAAGGAGTTACCGCACCTAGATAAATGAACGACATGTATGAGTTTTAAGGATGAGGATGATCAATATGTTGTAAAAACAAGGATAAAACCTTCTAAAAGGAAAATGTGGGTTAATAATCTCCAAACCTTTGAATAATTTTTCTGAGATTTAAATAATTTTCTAAGTTTTTAAATAATTTTTTTCAAACATTAAAAGAGTTGGAAAATATATTGAAGATTTATAAAGATTGGAAAAAGAATTCTTAAATTTTAAACTAAAAGAAATAACCTTTATGAAATAGTTAAATTAAAAGGTTAAAACAAATAAGGAAATAGAAAAGAAAAATAATTTCAGAATAAAAGATTAAGCCCAAAAGGTCCAAAATAATTTACTAAGCAAAGTTCTATTTCTGTCCTTAAACTTTCCTAAAGTCTAAATTCCCCCCTTCTCATTTAGCCCAGCCCAGCTAAATAGGCCAAGCCGGCCCATTCCCTCTCTCCCCTTTCTTTTGGCCCAGAAGGCCTGAGCCGAGGCTCGGCCTAGCCGACCTTTTGGCCCAGATAGGGCCTTGCCCGGCCACGGCGGGGCGCGCGCGACGCGCGCACGCTTGGCATGCACGGCGTGCACGCTCGCGGCGGCACCGGCGGCCATCCCGCGCAGCAGAGGCCGAGGCTCTCGCCGGCGGCGTTCCCTTCTCCTTCCTCCATCTTTTCCTTCCTGTCTCCCCTCCCTCTTCTCTCAGTGCTTGCTGCGCCCAAGGCGGACGCGTTGCGCAGCGTGCGCGGCGGCGAGCAGCGTTCCCAGTGGCTTGAAGATGGACCGGCGGCGGAGGATACCTCCACGGGGTGCGCGCGGGGGCCCTGCACCGGATGCACAAGAAAAGGAGCCTGATTAGGGCTTGTGCGTGTGGGGAGAAGAGGCGCGGTGGCGGCCATTGCCGCCGGCGCCAAGGAGACGCCGAGCTCGATTGAGCTCGGGCAGGCCCCAATCCTCGACGAGGATAGGCCTAGAAGGGAGAGGGAGGTGAGGTGGAGAGGGTCTCACCCTCGGTTGGCTAAGGGAGGCGGTGTAGGCGGCTGTCGACGGTGAGGTGCGTGGCGGCGGCGAGGTGAGCGGTGCGAGAGCAAGGTGAGGCAGGAGGGGTTGAGATATGGGGTGGCTTGGGTTGAGGTGAAGGAGGAGATTCTTGGCGGGGGCTTTTATAGGCTCAAGAGGCGGCGGGAGAGGGCGGCGGGATGAGCTCGACCGCGCCGGCGGCGAGGCTTATCCGCCTCACCCCGAGGTGGGAGACGGTGGGCAGGGTGGCGACTACGGTGGGCGGAGCCCAGGTGGTGCGGGGGGCGCAAGGCCAGCGCCGGCCCGCGGCTTCGGCGAGGGCGGCGGCGCGTGGCGCGTGGCGAGGGAGGGTGGCGAGGCAGAGCGAGGCGAAGCCCCCGCTTCTCCTCTCCCGAGGCGGAACGAGGAAGAAGGCGGGGTGGGGCCCGCCTGTCAGCCCGATACCGCAGCTGAAGGGGAAACATGGAGCTGGGCCGGTACTGGGCCTGGTTCCCCCATTTCCCTTTTTCTCTTTTTTTTTAATATATTTTTGAATGTAATTTTCTATTTTTAACCCCATGTACAAGCAAAATTACACGAGGGTCCAATTACAAAAGTGGAAGGGTGTAATTTATACTATAACCTTGCACTTTTCTCCTTGGGTAAAATAATATTCTCAAAGGAGTTTCAAATACAACAAGTTCAAAAGGATTTTGAACAAATTTCCAAAAATTGAAAAGAGATTATGCATATGATAACACGCTTAATGCACTTAATCGGGGTTTAAGATATGGAGTATTACAAGGACCGGGCGACAAGACCTTGCCTTACTTTTCTTTATTGGTGATCCTTAGTGACGACAATAAGCATATTTCTTCACAAAATTTGGCTTTGTTTTTCTGCTCTCAAGTTATCTTGCATGGTTTATTTTGATTTATTTTGAGCTCCCATTGCAACGCACGGGCCAATTGCTAGTATTTTTTCAAATAAATATGGGTGTTCAAAGTTGGCAAGCTCTTTTGTACTGTTTCGATATATCACATGCTAAAATAAGCATGTGCCTTTTTGCTTCGTCATTGTAGATCCATGGGGAAGAAGAAATGCTTGTGCATTTTGTGTTTATCTTTTTTCCTCATCTCTCTCTATCGCTTGACATCCTCTCAGGCTGGCTCCAGCGATGTCTCCATTCTTCATCCCCTATCACGGTTACAACATTGGTTTGCACAGTAGATAGTGTGAGGGGTGATTGTAACAGTGATGGGGATGGAGGAACCGCTGGAGAGAGCCTTCTCATCCCGCAAACCCATGGCGGCTAGGTTTTGAGCAACCATCTCTTTCCATGCTGATGCTGCCTGTCACCGCTCCTTCATTCCCAGGGCCACCTCACCTCTATAGATCCCTCACTGCTAATTATCAGCTCCCATCTACCGCTTGCTTCTTCAACACACGATTTGATGGCTAGGCTGCGGACACAAAAGAAGCCTCCTTTCTCCATCTGCCCTGAAACAGAGAGCTGCCTTCTTTGTCCCTAGACTGGGGATGGCAACGGAGCGGGTCTGCGCCCACTCGTGGGTCTATATGTTTGGGAACCCAAAATGAGATTGGTCAGGTTTTGATCTCCACCCACGGGGCCTCAAAGTGAAAAAAGGCCTACCTTTTTGGAAGACCACGGCCCAACTAAACAACCTTACGTTGTTGTTTGGTTCTAGCGAACGTAACGTAAAGGTAATGGAGATGGATCACGGCTGGACCAGTTGCAGAATATCCGTTCCCCTCATTTGTTTGGTTGATGAATCTCGTGTGCAGCTCGTGAGTAAGGACCCTGAGGAGTCGCGTGACTCGCGCTCGGCGGGCGGGAGCAAATGAGTGGCCGTGCCGGAATCGACTAACGGTGGTAAAGGAGCAGGATCGCTATACACGGGGCGTATCTATTCCCTCCGCAATCGGTTGCGGACGAACTTAACCAAACATGAAGTATCGGGATCAATAGCGTTGTAATCTGTTACGGGGGCTGAACCGCCGAACCAAACAACACAAGTATATAGTACTCTAGCGGTACAACATCGTCGCACTCTGTCACTGTGGTGAGGTGGTCACTTGCCATCTATCATTACTTCTCCCCTAGATGACGTGGCATAAGAGTTGTGACACAGTAAACGGCCATAAACTCGATTTGGGCTAATTATACGCAACACTATTATTTGGGCTTTAGCCTATTTAAAATCTAGCTTGGGTTTTAAATTGAGGCCTTCATTACTTGGGCTTGAGCCCATTTCAGTTTGGATCAATTTATTCTCAGGCCCAAATTGCTTTTATTTTAAAAGCCCATACAATTAAAAATACATCAATTGCCCAAAAGCAAAATAAAAATCATATAGCGAATGCATAAATCTTTAGTAACAAAAAAATTATTATTCCTCCCTAAGCAGCAAAAGACAATAGTACCATACAAATAAGCAAGTTTTTTTGTTTCCCAATGACAAAATAATTTTAAAATATAAGAGAATATGGTGAGTTCCATGATGAGGCTGAGGCTGAGCCTGTTACAGACGAGAGAAGAACACAATGAAACAAACGAGGTCAAGGTGGGCTTTCGGGCCTAAATATAATAACTAGCTAGCTTAATCAACTTCCACAAGTTAGATATTCGGCTAGCTAAAAAAAGCTAGCTAGAACAAAGCGACCAGAGAGAATGAGAAGATCAGATCCTACTAAGATGGTCTTAACCTTTACGCCAGCTTTGCAACTAATCATGTTCGGTTTTAACCTGGGAGGGTGATTTGAGCTGGAATGTGACGAGCTTTTTAACATGCATCACAACAAATTAATACTGCAGTACAAAGGAGAGGCCAAGGCGTGCGCGCGGGGGCCTCCAGATCAAATAAAACTTGCGCCCTAAGATGCATGGTGCAACTGCTGCGCACCTACATTTCGCGTTCGCGCGATGGGGACGTTTCTTCTCCAACGATCGCAAAAAAGGACGTTGCCCTTGGTTAGTTTGCTCCTGACGGTTTCTTCAACGACAGTCGACAGCACGCAGCTGCAACTCTGACAAGGCCGATAAAAAGCTTTTGCAGTTGCAGCAGGCACAAGCGTGCGTGTTGCACACGATCATAACGTGGTAGGTGGAGGGGGCACGTTTCATACCAAATTAAGGTGCACGGTCACGTTTCCACAGATCACCGCCGTGGGTCAGAAAAAACTCAAAAAGGGCGACGTCTCGCTAGCTAGATAGCTTCTCGTTCAATGATGTTTATCGCGCTACGGGCGCAGGAGCTGGAAATATGGGGCTTCATGCCTGCATCTCTGCATGGGACGACGAACCAACCTACCTACACGGTGCTTCAAGAGCAAATCATCCATAGCCGAATGCCCGATACACATCTGCGCACGGCGAACTGGCTTGCACACACTAGACTTTCTTGCATTGTTAATTACATGAACTTATCGCGGGTACCATTGGCGGTTGCTTTGGGAAACGGAGTTTAAAGTATTTACCAAGCCATTCGTGTTTTATCCAAACTTTCTGCTATTAAACTCAGCCTAGTTTATTGGGTTAATCAGATTGAAGCCATTACAACTTGCTTGGTTTTGAAGTATGCCATTACAATTTAGAATACGGGAACTAAACCACTGGTATTTCGTCTGGGTTTGAGATATGTCATTGTTTACGTATTTGACTCGTTGAGGGCTCACCTGAAGTGTATGTAGCTCCATATTCACAAAACTGCCACTCTTTATCTCTCTATGACGTCTGGGCTCCACATGTCATAATTTTCTTCTTCCTCCCGCCGTCGCCAGCTCCACCCCCTGCCTCCCCTGCGCAAGTCCGCCACCGCTGCCCCCACCTCCTGCGCGTGGGCTGCCGGCTGCTGCTCCGCCTCCTGCGCGCGCGCTCACGGCCGCTGCCCCGTGTCCCCTGCGCGCGCCTGTGGCCGCTGCCCGGCCTCCCCTAGGCGCGTCTGCCGCCGCCGCTCACCTCCCACGTGCATGCCGCCGGCCGCTGCCCCGCCTCCCTCCCCCGCGCGCGCCGCCGCTGCCCAAAAATCACAATTACCATTTATTTCCATTGTGATTTAGTTCAGAATATAGTATACGTTAACTACGATTTTAATTTTTGTATATTTTTCACAATTTTTGTTGAATAAATCGGGTTAGTCAAACTTGATGTCAAAAAAAAAAAAAAAATCAAATGACCTATAATTTAGAATGGATGGAGCGGTTAGTTAGGTGCCTTGCAATAGAAACATACCCATCTAGATCTGAGCATATGACTCATTATGGGTGCTCGCATTTTTAGACTTTCTAGTGGTATGCCGTTGAGGATGAACTTTTAAGATAACTTCGTCAATTTCAAGATCTCGGAGGCATTTGTGGAGTGGATTGGGGGGATGGGCCAAGTGAGGAGGTATAAGGTATCGAGGACGTAAATCCTTTGAAGTTAAAAATCTCACTTAATCCCCCAACCCCATATAAAGGCAATTAATGTAAATCATTTTGCACCAGACTATTATAGCAATTGCGGTTTAACTCAACACATGTAACATGGCTAAGCAGTGGTTAGTCAAATAATTACAAAGCTTAAAAGGATTGCCAGATGGCACTAAACCATCGTTAAGCCAATGTTGGATAATTAGGGCACCAATCAAGACATAAAGAATTAATGTCACACTTTTTGCAACACGCTACTTTTCTTGTAAATAACACGAAGTAGATGAAGAATCCAGATTAAATCTGAGCCGTGGATCACACATTCAATGGCCATAGTTACTCCCTCAAGTGACCTGTAGCCATCCCTTATTTATATACTACCCCAAACCAGCCATATATACTGATTAGTTTCAGAATGTTTTTTTTTTTGGGGGGGGGGGGGGGGGAAGTAGTCGTAATAGTACCCTCAATGTATATTTTTTTTTAAAAAAAAGGAGATGGCGGGAAAGCCACGCCTTGGTTGGTTGAGGAGTTGGTCCGGAAGCAAGCAGCGTGACAACAGCGGCAGCAGCAGATCAGCAGCAGCATGAGGCGCAAGCCAGCGCGGGCGGCAGGCGCGAGGCTTTCGCTTCACTTAGCGGCAACGGGGACGCCGCACCCTCTCACCCGCCGCGCCACCGCGCCGACGCGGCCGGGCCGATCGATGGATCGATCGGTCGAACAGCCACCCCTCACCTCTCCCTCCCAACCGCCAAAACCCCTCTCTCTCTCTCTCTCTCTCTCACAGACACACACACACACATTCATATAGCTACTAGCCCCTGCCACAAGGCAGAGCATCGCCCGCCCACACCTTGCGCTGCCATTGTGAGCAAGGGAGGAGGGGAGGCCAAGAGCTAGCACCCTCGCGCGCGGCCTCGCTCTCGCCGCGGACGATGGAGGCGAGCGCGGGGTTGGTGGCCGGCTCGCACAACCGGAACGAGCTGGTGCTGATCCGGGGGCACGAGGACCCGAAGCCGCTGCGGGCGCTGAGCGGGCAGGTGTGCGAGATCTGCGGCGACGAGGTGGGGCTCACGGTGGACGGCGACCTCTTCGTGGCCTGCAACGAGTGCGGCTTCCCCGTGTGCCGCCCTTGCTACGAGTACGAGCGGCGGGAGGGCACGCAGAACTGCCCCCAGTGCAAGACGCGGTACAAGCGGCTCAAGGGCAGCCCGCGGGTGGCCGGCGACGACGACGAGGAGGACATCGACGACCTGGAGCACGAGTTCAACTGCGTCGACGGTGATGAGAAGCAGAGGCAGGTGGACGGCGGCGGCGCCGTGGTGGTGCCGCACGGCGGGCACGTCACCACCGAGGCCATGCTGCACGGCAAGATGAGCTACGGGAGGGGAGGGCCCGACGACGGCGAGGGCAACAACACGCCGCAGATCCTCCCGCCCATCATCACCGGATCACGCTCCGTGCCGGTATATGCCATATATACATACACATTCCATTCCAGCAGGCAGCAGCTCGATTTGTCTTCTAACCGATCGCAAATTAACGGTGTACGTAGGTGAGCGGTGAGTTCCCGATCACCAGCGGGTACGGCGGCCACGGCGAGCTCTCGTCGTCCCTGCACAAGCGCATCCACCCCTACCCCGTGTCCGAGCCAGGTTCGATCGTCCGTCCGATCCCCCTGTTCTTTATTACGATGAATTGATGATCAAACTCGATCAGTTAATAAGAAAGAAAATGTCCGTTGCTGATGGATGGATTCCATCTCTCTCTCGTCAGGGAGTGCGAAATGGGACGAGAAGAAAGAGGTGAGCTGGAAGGAGAGGATGGACGACTGGAAGTCCAAGCAGGGCATCCTGGGCGGCGGCGCCGCCGACCCCGACGACATGGACGCCGACGTGCCGCTGTAATGCATCTATTCTACACCCAGCTGTATTAATTCTGCCTAGAACTACATGACAGCAGCATAATCTGCCGATCGCCTGAATTCTTCCTTCTCTGACGGTGACGAGCATGCAGGAACGACGAGGCGCGGCAGCCCCTGTCGAGGAAGGTGTCCATCGCGTCGAGCAAGGTGAACCCGTACCGGATGGTCATCGTGCTCCGCCTCGTCGTCCTCGCCTTCTTCCTCCGCTACCGCATCCTGCACCCCGTCCCGGACGCCATCGGCCTCTGGCTCGTCTCCATCATCTGCGAGATCTGGTTCGCCGTCTCCTGGATCCTCGACCAGTTCCCCAAGTGGTTCCCCATCGACCGCGAGACGTACCTGGACCGCCTCTCGCTCAGGTCAGCCAAGCTCAGTTCTTCATCTGTTGTCTGTTGATCCAGATTCCAGAACGTCGCTGCAACTGCATTGTATTTTGGCAAAAAATAACAAAAAAATTGCAGGTACGAGCGGGAAGGCGAGCCGTCGCTGCTGTCGGCGGTGGACCTGTTCGTGAGCACGGTGGACCCGCTGAAGGAGCCGCCGCTGGTGACGGCCAACACCGTGCTCTCCATCCTCGCCGTCGACTACCCCGTGGACAAGGTCTCCTGCTACGTCTCCGACGACGGCGCGTCCATGCTGACCTTCGAGGCGCTGTCGGAGACGGCGGAGTTCGCGCGCAAGTGGGTGCCCTTCTGCAAGAAGTTCGGCATCGAGCCGCGCGCCCCCGAGTTCTACTTCTCGCTCAAGGTGGACTACCTCAAGGACAAGGTGCAGCCGGCGTTCGTGCAGGAGCGGCGCGCCATGAAGAGGGAGTACGAGGAGTTCAAGGTGCGGATCAACGCGCTGGTGGCCAAGGCCATGAAGGTGCCGGAGGAGGGGTGGATCATGAAGGACGGCACGCCGTGGCCCGGGAACAACACCCGCGACCACCCGGGCATGATCCAGGTGTTCCTGGGACACAGCGGAGGGCACGACACGGAGGGCAACGAGCTGCCACGGCTCGTGTACGTGTCCCGCGAGAAGCGACCGGGGTTCCAGCACCACAAGAAGGCCGGCGCCATGAACGCGCTGGTACGTGCGTCGTGCTTACTACTGCTGTTCATACGTCTTGGGGTTCCATTGAGAGGATGATCGCCGGCATGCAGATCCGGGTCTCCGCCGTGCTCACCAACGCGCCCTTCATGCTCAACTTGGACTGTGACCACTACATCAACAACAGCAAGGCCATCCGGGAGGCCATGTGCTTCCTCATGGACCCTCAGGCCGGCCGCAAGATCTGCTACGTGCAGTTCCCGCAGAGGTTCGACGGCATCGACGCGCACGACAGATACGCCAACAGGAACACCGTCTTCTTCGACGTAAGGCGCCCCAGCCTGTAGTCTGCAGGCAAATCAATAATCCTGATGATGGGTTCTTCTGACTGACGCTGGTGTTCTCTGTGACCATCAATCGATCAATCGATCAGATCAACATGAAGGGTCTGGACGGCATCCAGGGCCCGGTGTACGTGGGAACAGGGTGCGTGTTCCGGCGCCAGGCGCTCTACGGCTACAACCCTCCCAAGGGACCCAAGAGGCCCAAGATGGTGACCTGCGACTGCTGCCCCTGCTTCGGCCGCAAGAAGCGCAAGCACGCCAAGGACGGAGGCCTGCCGGAGGCGCCGGCAGACGTCGGTGAGTTTCCGGAGTTTCAGGCTGGGTGTCCCTGATCTCTCTGAAGACTGATTGTGTCTGATGGGGCTGCAAAACCGGCGTTCCTTGGATTCATTCTTTCAGGGCTGGACAGCGACAAGGAGATGCTCATGTCCCAGATGAACTTCGAGAAGCGGTTCGGGCAGTCGGCGGCGTTCGTCACGTCGACGCTCATGGAGGAAGGCGGCGTGCCTCCGTCGTCCAGCCCCGCCGCGCTCCTCAAGGAGGCCATCCATGTCATCAGCTGCGGCTACGAGGACAAGACCGACTGGGGTCTCGAGGTAACAAGGCATCCCCATCACACATTCACCAATGAAAACTGCCTACTTTGATCACTGATGCCCTGCAACTCCATGGGCACAAACAACAGCTGGGTTGGATCTACGGCTCCATCACGGAGGACATCCTGACGGGGTTCAAGATGCACTGCCGCGGGTGGCGCTCCGTGTACTGCATGCCGAAGCGGGCGGCGTTCAAGGGGTCGGCGCCCATCAACCTGTCCGACCGTCTCAACCAGGTGCTCCGGTGGGCGCTGGGGTCCGTGGAGATCTTCTTCAGCCGGCACAGCCCCCTGCTGTACGGCTACAAGAACGGCAACCTCAAGTGGCTGGAGCGCTTCGCCTACATCAACACCACCATCTACCCCTTCACCTCGCTCCCGCTGCTCGCCTACTGCACACTCCCCGCCGTCTGCCTCCTCACCGGCAAGTTCATCATGCCGTCGGTAAGTACTCAACTCAGCAGTCAGTGTGTAATCATCATTCATCAGTCCTCTTCCTCGAATTAACTACCGGTGGTTCAGTTCAGAATTCAGATGCTGCCTCCCTGACCCTGACTGACAGACACCTAATCGCTCGCCATGTCTACGTACGATGTGTCCCTGCAGATCAGCACGTTCGCCAGCCTCTTCTTCATCGCGCTCTTCATGTCCATCTTCGCGACGGGCATCCTGGAGATGCGGTGGAGCGGGGTGAGCATCGAGGAGTGGTGGAGGAACGAGCAGTTCTGGGTCATCGGCGGCGTGTCGGCGCACCTCTTCGCCGTGGTGCAGGGCCTGCTCAAGGTGCTGGCGGGGATCGACACCAACTTCACCGTCACGTCCAAGGCCACCGGTGACGAGGACGACGAGTTCGCCGACCTCTACGCCTTCAAGTGGACCACGCTCCTCATCCCGCCCACCACGCTCCTCATCATCAACATCATCGGCGTCGTCGCCGGCATCTCCGACGCCATCAACAACGGGTACCAGTCGTGGGGCCCGCTCTTCGGCAAGCTCTTCTTCGCGTTCTGGGTCATCGTCCACCTCTACCCGTTCCTCAAGGGTCTCATGGGGCGCCAGAACAGGACGCCCACCATTGTCGTCATCTGGTCCGTGCTGCTCGCATCCATCTTCTCCCTGCTCTGGGTCAGGATCGACCCCTTCATCGTCAGGACCAAGGGGCCCGACGTCAAGCAGTGTGGCATCAACTGCTGAGCTGAGCGCGCGCACCAAGATTATTCTAAAGTTCTGGAGCAGCTTTGAGCATAGGGGGAAAGGAAAATTTAGAAATTTTGTATCGTTCGTGTTTCGAAGCCTCTGTGCTATGTTTTGTGTAATACAGTATTTTCGGATCCAGAATCGTTGGACGAAGAATTGAACAAAAGGATGACAAGGTTTGAATGTGAACTAGCAAATGGTATTCATGTTGAATGCTCCTCCCTCCTGTTTTTTAATGCTTCCTAATTAAAAAAAAACTAGCTGGCGATAAACATTCCAGAACGGAGGTAGTAATATAGGTTCTCCTAGATATTTTTATGTTGAACGTAATCCTAGTGGCAACTGGTAAATTCTGTCCAAACCATCCGCTCAGGAACAGATGGAAATACAAGGAAAGGGCACCATCATTTCAAAAATTAAAGTCTACGATCTGCACATGAATTCAAGCAATGAGATTTACCTTTTGATGCTCTTGCTTAATTGCACTTTAGTGAGTCTAGGTGAAGAGCCTGACAATGCTGAAGGTGATACGTGGACTTAAAAAACTTTTGCTGGCAACGCAAGCAAAATGCAGAGCAAGCGAAGTCTCTGCTTCAACAAACTGATGTGTGTCCGGCACCAGCGTTATTTGAGTAAACAGCAATCCAGACTCCTGAGGTGAGTTAGCATCTGCTTGAAAACAGATGTGATGCCAAAGAAGCAATACTTTTGGGTACAGCAAAGAGAATAAGATGTCAGCACTTTAGTTGAACGTACGTGAATAAGATGTCAGCTCTCAACACACAACGCTGAAGTTGGTTACGCCCCCAAAGCAAGAACAACAACAAAACCTTGCAGGTTTCTAGAGATGAAAGCTGTAAAAGGAAAATCTCGGCCCATCCATTTCATCTATGTATTTCTTTCCAAATGTCAAATACAATGGGAAAGAAGAGGGCTCCACTCTATACAGCGATCAAAAATAAGAAAAAAAAAAGGACTATAGAAGGCTGGGAGTGCAACTATATGGTGAAAACCATTTACATATGATAGTTATTTTTCAGTAAACCTGTCATATCTATGCACTGCGGCTAGTTAGCTGCACAGCATCACACCATGATCTCCAGGGGATGTTTAACATGTGTTTTGTTCCTATTGTTTCATCTCTACAGATTCCTTTTCTGTTTGAAGCTTTCGTAATTGCACGTTCAAATTGTGCAGTTGTACCTGTTCGGTGGCTTGGCCTGGGACTTTTGCATCTTGTTCAGGTTGTTAGTTCATATCATGATGTCTGTCTCTTTTGCATAAGATGTGTCCGTAGGCTAGACTCCTGCACCTGAACAGAAATGTGAAGGAATAGGTAAGTTCATGTGTACAAGCTGCAGTCACCATTTCTCTCGAGGAGGAAAACTAGTGAAATAATTGGTCCTTGCCAGGGCTAATGTACCATCATTATTCACCATCAGTGTCAACTATGGCCCATGTCCTTCACTTTACTACAGTTCGATGCCTTCTTTCGTATAACAGACTCAGTACTCCAAGGTGTAGGTGGATAGGCTACTGTTACTTTTGTATGGGACATTCCAAGCTAAGGTGAGTCATATTTTACATGCTACACCTGGAGTCTGGAGAGAAAATTCAACCAGGGGCGGACCTAGGTTAGGGTGAGTGGAGGCCCGTGCAAATTTTTGACCCTAAGGTTAAATAACAACAATTTACCATGTTTAAGCTTTTATATTTTAGTTATTCTTGAGCTATAGTTTCTCCTAAGGTCAAATTTTGTTCTAGGTCCGCTCCTGGATTCAACTATAGTTTCTCCTGTGATCAGAATTACTGAATATCACAACTCATTAATTTCAGTTATTGAATTTATCTTGATGGTTTTTCTTTTACAACTACAGCAACTTTGTACCAAGTTATACATATAATGTAAAAAACTATTGTTCAACTGTAGTTAGGATCCTTTCTTTTTTAGGACAAAGATAGGACAGAAGTAATGAGGATACGCTGATCCCCGATTAGTGAATAAACAAGTAAACAACATGGTACTAATTCTAAAGACCAGAATATATTTCCACTGCAATGGGATATTACTGCATCCAAACTGTAGTCAATAGCATTATATTATTAGAATAATAAATGTTAAACTAGCCTGGAAGCAGAATGCATGTACCTGCAGTTTTGCAGCTGTAGCTAAGAGTTCTCTGCATTCATCAAGCATGCTCTTTTCTTGTCCTGCTATGACAGAGAGTTCTGAAACCAAGGTTGTCCTGTCCGTGACCTGGTAAGATATTCAAATGT
Source organism: Paspalum notatum (assembly GCA_022530915.1). Classification (NCBI taxonomy): domain Eukaryota; kingdom Viridiplantae; phylum Streptophyta; class Magnoliopsida; order Poales; family Poaceae; genus Paspalum; species Paspalum notatum. Next base: position 38,074,801 of record CM039685.1, read on the forward strand.
TAATAAAAACAAACCTTACAAGGGGGAGACTATAGGATGTCCTTTATAGTTATAGATCTAGGTCCTCGATTTATTTGCTTAATGTACCTGGGGTCAGGTTTCTTAAAGGTCCAATTCAGACCCTGGAAAAACAAGTTTTTAAGCACTTAGGGGTGTTTGGGAGAGCTCCACTCCACCAATTCCAGCTACACTCCAACTTCATCCAACCAAACGGGAGCAGCTTCACAAACTCTAGATCCGAAAAAATCGAATCTAGAGGCCAACTCCAGGTTTCTTTTATGGGGCTCCTCAGGGGGTGCTCCCGAAATCAATTTTTCATAAATCATCATGGTATTTATGGGATGGAGCTCTCCCAAACACCCCCTAACATATGGGAGAGAAATGATTACAGCATCCTTTCATTTTGGAGACTAGGGGCATCTGTTAGAGACTCAGAGGTATCAAGGATTAGGAATTTAATGGAACCCGATTCTATCTCATCCGAAAAGACCTGGGACTGGAATGGATCTTTCATATAGCTCCAGGGCCCAGGCCTAAATCATACCCAGAGTTGCACACCTTTTCATAATGTTAAGTTGTTAACTGATGCAGTTTGTTTTATTATTATTTTTGTACAAAGAGGCAGTTGGTTGAATATAAAGGTAAGTTAGCAGATGATCATAAGTCATAACTTATTGAGTTCTGTAAAACTTTAAACATGTGAGCCTATCACTCTCATTGTCAGGGAACAACATTTCTCATTGCTTTTAAATATCACCTATATTTGTTCGCATCTGAAACACTCACTTATATAAACTATTGCGCATAATGAGCACATACCCTATGATATAAAGACACATTTTAGCAAACAAACCAACATAGAACTGAATACTAAATTCCAAGCCAAATGCTCAAATGCATGCTATTATCTGACCTTTGAAAGCAAGCAGCAAACAGATGAACCCAAAGCTTGCATGACATCAACAGCTGAGCTTACAGCATTCCTGAGAGCAATTGCATCAGCCTGTTGATATGATATATAGTCAATAACATGACAGAAATCAAAAGAACAGAATACCAAAAACGTATGCAATTCATTTAACATAGTTCCAGCATACCTTTGCTCCTGATGTAACTGGCAGGCGCAGGGTGCTTGCTTTCAGAGCCTCAGTTGCCCCAAATAAAGAGATACTGTTCTCCCTTTCTAGTGTTGGCCACTGTTCAAGGTAAGCAATCTGAAACAAAACATGTTAAGACTCGATTAGCTCCACCTATGTATGTCAGAAATGATGGTGCGAGGTGGAGAGGGTGGGTTTATGAGTATAGTGAGGGGTAAATTTCGAATGTTTTGCCAAAGAATCAGAAATGTATTGTCAAACTACCACAATTATTTTATGTGTTTGAAAACATGAAAATGTTCGACATTTGCCCAACGAGCATTCAAATACAGTCCTTTCAAGTATTGGAGTAATATCGGTATTGTATCTGACACGTGAGGGTTCCACTAATCGTGTTAAAAGTAGAGTCTAAATTTAATCATACTTTTTATGTGCTGTATCCTCCTCCTTTGAAAAGAGTCAAAGACAATGCAATATGATAACTATATCCCTATATCATGCATTGTTCAATGCAATTGATCAACAATGCTAACTTTTTTCCTACATTTACCATGTTTGCACAGGAATAATACTAGTACCGTGTAGCAAGTAATGCACTAGAAATACCTGTTCTTTCAGAATATTGTGCAGCCTCAATTCTTGCTGAAGGCATTGCACCATTATTCTTCTTGTATTAACAGAATCCCGCAGGTTCATGGTATTCCTCCAAACATTATAAATGACATTCTGTTTCATATGACAAGAGTGGAAATTCATTTCATCAATAAAAAACACTCAAAAAGTAAAGAAAGGAAACAATATTCCAAGGAAAATACACTCCTGGTACACCATAAATACCAATTCTAAGGTTTAGCAGACAACAAACTTTCAAGATATATATGACCTGCTATACAAAACAAATGTTGGACTGCTGACTGGCTGTCACATAGGGGTCTCCCCCATCTGAAGCAGTGTCTTTTGTGTGATCAGGAAAAGAGGCAGTGCAGTATATCTTAACTACCTGTATTTTTGTCTGCCAATTTTGCTTCAACGATTCAACCTACTAGCAGCTTTGGAATTTGGCCGGTTGGCACCTGGTCATGATGAGTTGAGCTTTGAGGAATGGAGGAAAGCAAGCCAGAAAGTTGAGAATAACAGAAGGAGAGGTTTTAATAGTGCAGTGATTTTGGGAGCCTGGACTCTCCTGGACCTTGTGGTAACATGGAAATAAGTGTCATTGACGGTGGGGCTCAGCAATTCGTCCTAGATGAGCTGAAGTGTTGGCTACTGGCTGCAGCCAGAAAACTGCAGGAGTTGGGTATAAGGGAGGTTTAGGGAGTTGGTCGGGTCGGCTTTTGATGCACAGATATAAGTGTGGGTGTGTAAGTGCTTTGGCTCTCCCTGCCTAGCCAGGGTTTGGGCTGTGTAAGGGGTCCGCTTTTGTCTTCTCTATAGTATAAAAGATGCACAGTTATCCTCTGTGTTTGAGAAACAAAAACATAGATATGAGCAAATTTTACTACTAAAACTGAAAGCCTTTTTCGTCAACAGTTGTATCACCACTACAGACTACAGAGCCAATTGATTTTTTTTTTTAAGAAAAACATGCTCAGTCACAAAGCTATGTTAACTTTGCATATATATTTTTTGTATATTTTGCAGCTGTAAGATTAACTTGTGAAAGGGGAAGTATGATATGAACTGTTGTTATGTCATCATAGTGGTTGTTCTAGTTGCTCGGCGTACATTCATCAAAGAAAAAACGACAGGCCAACTAAAGCAATATTATATAAAAAGAAAGAGCGGTGCAGATAATTTGCTAATTTTTACCTCAACAGTGGCCTTTTGAAAAGATAGAGTATCTTCTGCGTGTGCATTTATAAAGAGCCACTGCAAATGTCTATTGTACAATAAACGCAGTTGGTGGATATTTTCAATTTGGCTGGAGTTCTTCTTCCCTTTTCTCGCATCAACCATGTAGTTAATAAGAGGAGCTGTAACACTTGCTTGAATAGCTCCAGCACTTTGTGACCGACAGGGCGTTGAAGGCCTTGTACGGGATGGGCTCTGAAAGGCTCTGGAAGTTGAGGATGCAGCTGGCAGCGCTCTGCTTGGTGATGATGAGCGTTGTAAAATTGGAACAGGAAAAGTAACTGTTCTGTTTGGACGGCTCACAGATTTAGATCTCTCTGTTGCCTGTGAATCTACCTTATCATCTCTTCTGCTTGCCTGAATAGCCAAACTCCTTGCCACTTCATCCAATGATTGATTTAACCCTTTGACTGAAGCTTCAACAGAAGGGGTCTTCCTTGGTGATAGGCCTCTTGAGGTATTTGACAGAGGAACTGGTCTAGTAGCTTTGTCAGAAAGGTTGATGCTTCTTGACATGAGATTCTTGGGCATCTGCCCACCTATCATGGCTGGCCATCTGTGTTGCTCAACTACCCTCTTAGAGGGCTCCTCCAAAGGCTGAGCATTCTCACATTGTTTACCAATGTTTTTTCTTCTGAAAGGACTTCTCTTCCTCTCGGTTGAAACACTCACCTGCCCTGTATTACAACCCAAAGATGAGGCAGAGATTACCTTATCTTTCCTAGTAGCAGGTGCAAGCACAGATTCTGACTGGAAGGAGGAAGACAAGTTACGCATTGCTGGCCACAAGCTATCAGGAACCTTTGTGCTTACAATACGCTTGGAACTCTTGTGTAAGTCTCTGGCAGCATCGCGAACTGGTGTAATGGACCTTGATGCAGGTGTTGAGGGTGTTGACACCCTAGAGGAAGGGGTTGAAGGTGTTGACGGTCTTCTTCTATCTGCTGATTGCGCTCTTTTGGGTGCTGGTGTGCCTTCAGTTGCTGGCATCCGACCAAGACTTGGTGACGTACATCGTCTTGTCTTAGTGGAATCAGCCAGTCCAGTTTTGTACCTGGATGCAACATCCCTTCCACGGAAAGCATTGTGTTTCTCCGATGGGACTAGTGGTGGTCTTACAGTCTCATCAACAAGAGCAGCCTTCTTAACATCACTCCTAAGGACATCCATGAATAATAGAAAATCCCAGGACAAACCACATCAATGTAGATCTCAGAAAACCAGCTCACGGCAGCAACTAATATGTACCTAAAGGCCAACAAACAGACACCAAACAAATAAGGTAAGCCTCAAATTATGAACATTCATCTAAATTTCAGCTTGAAACAAGCAATAGGAACTTTCTGCTCATAATAAGAGGGAAAAAGAAAGAAACTACACCAAATTAACACACATAAACAACAATGAACATTGATCGCCCACAAACTGTAGGTGATCGAATTGCATATGGAGATGAAATTAATACCGATTTCAGCACCAAAAGTTAGACAGATACAGTCGGTGCCCTGAATCTCTGTCATGTGGATATAATGGCCAATCGGGAATGGGGGTGGCTGGCTGGAGGCTCAGAAGTAGGGGAGGAAGGTGGCATCGGCGCGTATAAAAACAATGTAGATCGACGAAGCATACAAAAGAATATCTTTTGGGCAAATGGCAGCTGCTACATGGGATCATACATCAATGGAGCAAGGGGTGTGTTTAGATGGTTGAAAAAACCACTGTTCTGAACTGAAAAGCACTGTAGAACCACTGTAGCACTTTTCGTTTGTTTGTGGTAAATATTGTCCTACTATGGCCTAACTAGGCTCAAAAGATTCGTCTCGCAAAGTACATCTAAACTGTGCAATTATTTTTTTATTTCATCTACATTTAGTATTCCATGCATGTGCCGGCATTTTGATGTGACGGGAAATCTTCTTTTTGCATAGTAAATTTTGGGAGTAAATTGGGGTAATAAACAGGGCCAAGGACAAAGCAAATAAACATTATTCACGGAGATTCTGATGGTTTTGGAACAGACAGGACAATGCACATGCATGTGAGACGAATCAGCTGCCTAATGATTTCTCGCCAGAAGCAGCATGGGAAACAGGGACCTTTTTTAATACCTGCCACTTATGAACTATGCACATGCAGCAAGGATATGCCCGCCCCAATAGAGACAAGGAAAAATATGACGGTGGACATGGTACCAGGCTTCAGTTCGGGTTGCCATAATTCTCTTAATCTACTAATGACAGAAACAATCGTTGTACCCTGGGTAACGCACATGCTTCTTGCGTCGCTGGGTGAGTAAAACAATCGTTCCTTGGAAAATCCACACCAAGAACATAACACAAATAACATGGGGGAGAGTCATTTGATTTAGCATTCAGGATCTACCGCAGGGAAGTGTATGTTGGTTTAACCTTTTTACTCCATTAATTAAGAAAGGCTAATATACTAGTACTCCTAAGCACCTACGTCTTTGATAAATGCACCGCGGAGTAATTAAGGTACCCAAATGACTGACAACCCTGAAGCACGGAGCAAAAACAAACGTCGCAATGGTCGAGATAACCTCCCCCAAGCAGCTAAGCACGAGCCGTACTTGTAAACAAAAATCACGCAGAGACACTCCATGCCAAAAAAAAAAAAAAAAAAAAGAACTCTCAGAACTCACGCAGAAAGACCCACCCAATCCGCCGCGAGAAGCCCAAGTAGCGCGGCGGCGAAGAACCCGAGGACGAGCCGGCCGGATTCACCCCCAACCCAAAGCGTGGTCCGTACAGACCGGCCGAGGAGGGCGTATCCAGAATTCCAAAAGCACCTGAGAGGCCCCCCACGGCGCTCGCGATCTCTCCCATGGGCTCACCCCGATCACCGAACCCGACGCCCGGGCGAGCTCCCCCAGCTCAAATCGGGAAAAGTGAACCCAAAAACACCACGGCGGATAGATCGACGGTACGCGGCAAACAGGTCCGCCGCTAACCCCTAGCTCCGGAACCCACCAAAGCAAGCGCCAGAAACCTCCTCACCTCGAGAGCGCCGGCCAGCAGCGAGCGGAGAGACCCCGAGCCGCCGCGGCGAGCAAGGCCCCTCAAACCCGGCGCCGCCTCTCCCTCCCGCCCGCCCGCCCGCCGGGTCGTGGGATCTCCTGGGCGCGCCGAACAGCGCGCGGGGATCGCCGCGGTCTCCGGTGTGGGTTTTGCGTTTGTGCCCGTTCCGCGGGAGTTTGAGAGGAAGGGCGAGGGGAGGAGGTGGAGGTGGAGGAGGAGTGGAGGAGACGACAGTTGCCGCGGCTGCAGGGAAGAGAGGAGGAATTAAGGCGGGGTCGCCGAGTTAAGGGAGACCAAACGGCACCCTAATTGCGCCCTTTTCTTGTTAAGCTGCCCGCGCGGTTCCCGCTACGTGTACCCCGGGCGGGTAGCCTGGACGGATGATAACAGCATATCACTGAAAACTCATGCACAGGATATCGTGTATTTTCTGAGACGGATAGCTTGCTTTTTTGTTGGTGCTGATTTGAAAATGGAGGTGAAAGATCTCTAAAATTTGCAACTATAAACGCTTCGTTTCGGAAGATCTGCTTTTGTGCAGGAAAACTGGAAAAGGTCAATTCCCAGCGGAAGGCCGAAGCACACGGAAGAGGGTTAGGAAAAGGGAGCAAGAATGGAGTTGCTGGATTAGCTAGTTTCTCTTGTCTGCAAGACTGGAACTGAAAGTAACACGCATACCCCCGTGTCAATGCCGCCGGCAGCTCGGTAGGCCTCAACAGTTGACCTAATCCCTGAGATATAAATCCAGGGTCATGCTTCCTTTTTGTTGACTGCTTCCTCTACCTCTACCTGCAACCTTTACATTTCCTCGCCTCGAGCTATCCAGGCAGCTGGAGTTCGAGAATATAGCAACCTGACGAAAAATTCCGGTCAAAAGCAAACTCCTAGCAAAACGTTTTTTTTTTTGACAAGTATCCTAGCAAAACGTTATGTACGACCAAAGCTGTCACATCACGGTTACTAAAATATATCCATTTAGACGACCGTAATTTTTTTTACAGATTTCAGTCAAATGGTTCCGTGTATGTTTTATATCTGTTTTGTTAAATTACTCCACACATGTATAAAAGTTACATTTTATTGTTGTGTTGTAATTTTTAATTTTTTGTATTATGTTATATAATTTTAATATGCGACCGGTTGATTCAATTTCATGTCACCTATGTAGTCGCGTAAAATGTGATTGTTAGATTGAATTTCATCAGTCACCTATGTGGACGTGTAGAATGTGACTGACAGATTGAATTCCTTTAGTCATCCTAGGAGCTATTCGATGAGCATCGGATGGTTGTAAAATGTGACTGATAGAAAATCAAATACCAATCGCTTGGTGTGGAGACACACTTTAAAACATATTTGTTTCTCATCAGGTGACTGATTTATTGGTTGTATATCAGTCACATTTTTGAGCCATGCGATGGAGATCCGATAAGTGTGTTCAGCTGTGTGTGTTTTGTTTGTGTTGGTTGATGCATAAGTTTCCATCAATCACATTTTCTACCTATTGGATGCAAATCGTGTGGTTCAAAAATGTGACTAATGAAGTGTTAAATTTCAGTCACCTAATGTGGAGACACATCCAAATTTAAAAAACTAAATTTCACCATAAAAAGAGAGACAAATACCTCTAACATTCAACTTAAAATGAGTGTGTTAAAAGAAACACAAATTCTATCTAGAAATTATCACATTAGTCTTTAGTTGTTATAATAACCCAATGGTCTAGATCAATCTAAATAATTGGTATCATATACAACTAACTAGAGGCATTTTTCTCATCCAAAACATGATAAAGATCTCCAATGTTTGTTACACAATGCCATTGCATTCCCTTATTAAAGGCTTCAAAATTACCAAGTTAGACAGTGAAAAAGAGAAATGAATATAACTGCAAGAATATAAAAGTAGCAAGATAAATAATATGTTCGTTATTTACTTTTCATCTCATACGATCCAAAAACAAGCTTTCTGATAAATATTTGGAAATATAATAACAAATATAATGTGACATTCATACACCTTTTTATAATAAAAGAAAAAAACGAAAGGAGAAGAAAATTAACACCGGATCTACGACAACCCAGTGACCAGCCTTTGGCTGTCCTCCTCCTTAGAGACCAGTCTCACCAAATCACAATTGTCCACGTAGGCAGCCACCCAGTTTTTATGAGTTCGTAAGGTTACTATTTCTTATACCGGCTCAACAAACAAGAACTATGGTGGTGATGATGAGGAAGCGCTCGCACATACACACACACCTCACACGTGGTAATTGTCGTCTCCCTATAGCAACACGTCAACTACCTCTTCAAACCCCATCAATGATGCTTTGCAAAGATAACTAGCTCCCTCCCTTTCATGCTCTATCCGATGATGCTCTACTAAGGCTGCTCTCACCAGAGTGCCCATTTGAGATGCTCAAAACATTGTTTTGCACTGTAGAGAGAGGAGTAGTTGGAATAGTGGATGGGCGGAGTGGGATAGGCCCTCTGATGATGCTCTACTAATGATCAATAGATCTACAAGAGAACGCTGTGCAAATAAAATAAAACCTTCTTGAATTATACCGTGTTTAACGTAAGAGTAGGCTACTCACACAAGCATTATGGCTAAAGTTTTGTAAATATTTCTTAGGACAATTGAAGCAAAAAAATTAATTAACAAGTTAATAGAGCATATGAAAACTAATGGTGGAATTTGACATTTTGGCTACAACCGTCGCTTAATTATACCTGCCGCACCACCGGAGAAAAAGAACAATATCTGTTATGAACAAATGGGTCAATTTTTTTTTAAAAAAAAGAGAGTGAACTTTATCTCCTGCACAAACGTAAAAACGAAGTTTGTGTTGTTCTTGGAAAGCAACCGAAACGATTGAGGACGAAGGACCGGTGTGGAAGGACCTGTGTGGTCTTTGCAGATACACTCCCTCCTCCACCCACGCAGCACGCCCTTCACCAACCGCATTCAAATTTGCCGGACGCCACGCTCGCACGCACGGCCGGCCAGGGGACGCCCGGCCGTTCTCTCCCGCCATCATCTGATACATACGTGCGTGCCCCGCATCCGTAACCGAAGCGGTTAGCTCGCTCGCGCCGGGACGGGAGGGAGGGACCCCCGTCGAGGCGTCCACGTCGATCGGCCCCCGCCCGCGCTCGCCAACCGCCACGTTGCCCCAGCAGGCAGCGCCGAGGGAGGGAAGGGACCGACGCCGACGCCGACGCCGACGCCGACGCCGACGCTGTGTCCCCCGCGCGGTCCCGCCGGTTGCCGGGCGAGCTTGCTAGGCCGTGCCCCCTCGACCGCACATGGCGCATGGCATCCCGTGGCGCTGGGGGCCGGCGGGACAAGGGCCGCGGCCGCACCGAGCTGCCAGGCGCACGTTCCCGCGCGGCTCCCGGTCGCGCTCGTGTTCGCGCCACAAATTTTTTTTTTCTTGTTTCTGCCAGATGCGGACAAGCGCCCCCCTGCCGTGCGGGGCAAATCTGTGGCATGTGGCCCGGCTGTGGATCCGACACCTGCAAGGTGCATCGTGCATCTGATGAGGGGGTGCACCTCAAAAAAAAAAAATTCTGATGAGGGGGTTCATCAACATCAAGTGGGGAGGGGAGCAGAGCGCCAAGAATCAGAGCAAATCGCCCCGTGGCGTGTGCTTGCAAATTGCATTATCGGGCCGCGCGTGCTTCAGCTGCATGCAATTAGCCGATGGATCGAGGATCCTGTGACGCGTCATGCAGATGCAGCCGTGCTCGATCGTACCATGCCTAGTCCACCAGCTGCCTAGAGTGCTCGATCTCCACCCGGCCGGCCGGCCGGCCGGTCCGCCGTGATGATGCACGGCCGCGCGCGCAGAGATGGATTGGAGCAGAAGCGGGACGTGCACAGCACTATAATTACGCGCTCATAATCGGCCATGATGCACCGTACCTACGTACGTTCCTTTATCACGAAACCAAACATTAAAAAAGGAAAAGTGGTGCGGCACAGTACGTAAACAATCGATCGACGGCGGCAAGCATAAATCATGGTTCGCGCCGCCCGGTCGACCTCGACGCGCATGCTTGCGGCCGCTTCAGCAATCATCGTCGTACTCCGTTTTGCTCCTTCAGTGCTGCGGGATAGTAGTACGACTCAAGGAACTCCGGTGGCGAAGGATAAGATATATATGGTCTCCAGTCTCCATGGTCAAGCGAGGAAAATTCTGCAGATGCGTCACTTTGGACCGTGTCTAAGGTGATACTATTGAAATTGTTTTGTATTCCATTTTGGCGAGGGAAGGATATAATCGGGCTAGTTCGAGGCGTCCAGTCCAGCTTGATCTTGCGTTGGGAGACTACTAAAATTTACATGAGATCGATCATTTATGTCAGGAAACATATCCGGTGCAAACCAAATTTTGACGCAAACCAAATGCAAATCTATTAGAAAAAATTTTAAAAATTTCTGAAAAAAATCATGAATGTACAGCTCGGTCTACCCCATCTATATATAAAATTTCAGGACCAAATTCGTTATATTCTAGAAGTTACAAAAAAGGAAAAAATTTAAAAAATTCTGAAAAAAATAATGAATGTACAGCTCGGTATACCCCATCTATATATAAAATTTCAGGATCAAATTCGTTATACTCTAGAAGTTACAAAAAAAGACAAATTTAAATTTTATATATAGATGGGGTATACCGAGCTGTACATTCATAGTTTTTTTTAGAATTTTTTAAAATTTTTTCCAGTAGGTTTGCACTTGGTTTGCACCAAAACTTGATTTGCACCGGATATGTTCCCTTTATGTCGAGCCTATGCGTAAAAGAAGACAAACAATTGAATCCTATAAGGCCCTGTTCTAAAATCATAGTTCTAGGATATTGTAGTATATTTTGGTTGTGACTAAAATACAATGGTTTTAATATAGTACTATAGTAAAACCGTAGTATTTTTTGGAAACTGGCACCCGTTTGAGTGCACAAGAAAGCAACACAAGCGGCAGCACGCAGGTTGTGTGAGGGAACGGGGTCGGCGCGAAGAAGCGGGGACGGCGTCCGAAGACAGGGCCGGCATGGGGGAGCGAGGCCGGTGATAGGAAGCGGGGCTAGCATGTGCGAGCATGGTGGGAGACGGGAGCAGGGACCGCACAAGAGAGCGAGGCCGAGGACGGGAGGCTGGGTAGGCACGGGCGAGCGTGGTGGGCGACGGGAGGGAGGACCGGCAGCACGGGAGCGAGGATGATGGAGCCGGCACAGGACATGGCGGGGGCAAGCGAAGCCGGTGCTGGAGAGAGGCCTTCATGGTTGCGGTGGTGGTGGGAGGGAGGCTTTGTTCTGTGCCTCGGTTTCCAATAGTCCAAAAATACTATAGTTTTAGCTATACTATTGTTTTCAAAACTATGTTTTTTAAAATATACCAAACACTTTTTCAATGAATATTATAGTATTGTTCAATACTATGATATCTTTTAAAAACTGAAAATTAATGCACTTCCAAACGGCCATGAGAATGAGAGGAAGCCCATATATTTGTTTTTGAGACGAGGAAGCCCATGTTGATGAGCCCACTAATCCGAAGCTTGCGAAAGCTGGAAATAATCCTAGATATGGAACTAGGAGTCCTAGGCCCATTGGAAGAAGAGGTTAGACAAGGAATGATCTTTGCTTGGAGAGTTTGGTGGTGGTGGCCCTAATCAAGCCGTGCAAACCGACGACCTAATAGACACGTATATGCATCTTCCCAGACTACATATATAGGGCCAAGGGGAGGATGGATCCAATTGATGACATATCTAGTTCTAAAGCAGTTCTAAATAGCGTCATTGATTCGGGAACGCCACAACTGTTGAATATATGGGCCAAGCCCATCTATTTAATCCTAGAAAATCTCAAAGGCCCATGTGTGTGTGCAAGGGGAGTGTGGAACCTTTAGTCCCACCTTGCTAGTGGAAGGGGAGTTTCACCCACTTAAATATGGAGACTCTTCCCCTCCCACTAAGTCATGGTGTGGAGGGAGAAAGGAAAACCACACGCGCGCGCTCGCCTCGCCTCGCCGGGCCGGGCACGGGGCGATGGGCGCGGGCACGCGGCACCTGTCTTTGCTGAAACACTGGTATATAAACGGTAGTAAGTATTGGCAAATCTCAAAATGGGCATTTGAGATCTGGTGGGGGATTGTTGAATATATGGGCCAAGCCCATCTATTTAATCCTAGAAAATCTCAAAGGCCCATGTGTGTGTGCAAGGGGAGTGTGGAACCTTTAGTCCCACCTTGCTAGTGGAAGGGGAGTTTCACCCACTTAAATATGGAGACTCTTCCCCTCCCACTAAGTCATGGTGTGGAGGGAGAAAGGAAAACCACACGCGCGCGCTCGCCTCGCCGGGCCGGGCCGGGCTCGGGCGCGGGGCGATGGGCACGGGCACGCGGCACCTGCGTGAATGGTCCGCCGAAATCTGGATCCTGACCTTGCGGGTGCGCGGCTTCCTTTTGCTATTTTAATTTTTGGTGACTTGGCCTCCAAGTTTTGGTTTCCTAATCTGTTTTGACTTGGCCGTCAAACTAAGGAATCCGCATCCGATTGAGATCGTGATCGCGACACGAGATTGGGTCGTCGGGTCCTATATAAGCAGCCTACCGGTATCACCAAAAACACACCAGAAAACCTAGGGTTTTGCCAACGCTTGCTACTGCGCCGTCTTCATAGTTCTCTCCATCCCGCCGCCGACGTGCATCTGCGACCGGGAGAGCAGGTCTCCGAAACCTCTTCGCCTTTCGAGCTTCTGCACCGGGAGAAGGCGAATAAGGTTTTTGGGAAGCGCTTCGCGCGACTGCTCGCTGTCTTCACCACGGGTCGGCCGTCTCCTTCTGCTGCCGGAGGCTATCGCCGCCGACTTCTTCACGGGCTTCTGCATCGTGCTGCGTACAGCACCTGCGACGTCCGTGACACGGTCATCGTCAACGTCATCCCCAGTACGAAATCGGCTCTAGCTGCCGACAGGTATAAACAGATCTATCCAATCTATCTGTTAATTATGATCTGTGAGATCTTTGCTGTGACTGTTCTATCTAGTATGTTAGATGAGTACATGCTAGTTTGTGCTGTGCTTTGCATTATTTACTTTCGGAAATTAATTCAGATATTGTCTAATTTCTCAACAATCCAAAAACCTTATTGTAGACAATTTCCTGAATTATCAATGGCTGTGTTTGCTGATGCACTGAAACCGGAGAAGTTCTCTGGTGTGCACTTCAAGAGGTGGCAAATCAAGTGCACCCTCTGGCTTGAGGCTATGCATGTGTTCTGGGTGAGTAAAGGCAAACCTGAGGGTGATCTCTCAGATGCAGATCTGCAGAGGTTTACCGAGGCCAATACTCTCTTCAGAGGAGCCATACTGAGTGCTCTTACCGACCGCCTGGTTGATGTGTATATGCACATAAAAGACGGGAAAGAGCTGTGGGATGCACTGGAAGCTAAGTTTGGTGCATCGGATGCAGGCAATGATCTGTATATCATGGAGAGCTTTCATGACTTTAAGATGGTCAATGACAAATCAATTGTCCAGCAAGCTCATGACATACAGTGCATTGCTAAGGAACTCGAAATCCTTAAGTGTTCTCTTCCTGATCCGTTTGTGGCTGGTTGCATTATTGCAAAACTTCCTTCTTCATGGAGGAGTTTCGCCACAGCTCTGAAGCATAAGAGGACGAAGATATCAGTTGAAGAACTGATAGCGTCCCTTGATGTGGAAGAGAAGGCTCGGGCTAAGGACACTAAAGGAGGTGAGAGCCACTCAGTTGCCAATACGGTTCAGAATCAGAGGAACCAAGGCAAGGGGAAAGGGAAGTTCAAGCCTAACAAGACTACCAACTTCAAGAAGAAAAAGAACAAGGCTGAGTTACCCTGCTTCACGTGTGGTGAACTTGGGCACTTTTCCAAGGACTGTCCAGAGCGTGCAGACCGTCGAGGGAAAAGAGGTGGTAATGGACAATCGTCCAAGACTGTCAACACTGTGACTGCTAGCAAAACTGGAGATACAGGGTATGGTAATTTACCTACTGTCCTTTCAGTTATTCAATCTTTCGATTGGTGGATTGATACGGGTGCTAATGTTCATGTGTGTTCTGACATTGCTATGTTCTCTTCTTACCAGGTCACAAGAGATTGTTCCGTCTTGATGGGGAACGGGTCCGCTGCTTCTGTTCTTGGCACTGATACGGTGGATCTGAAGTTTACTTCGGGAAAGATCGTGCAGCTGAAGAACGTGCAGCATGTCCCCTCCATGAACAAGAATCTCGTTAGTGGCTCTCTTCTATTGAGAGATGGGTTTAAGGTAGTGCTAGAGTCCAATAAAGTAATCGTGTCGAGACATGGTTTATTTATTGGTAAAGGCTATGTTAGCGGAGGCTTGTTCCGCTTATCTCTTTCAGATTTTAGCAATAAGTGTGTGAACCATATTTGCGGTGGTGTTAATGATGATGCGAGTCTTTGGCATTGTCGTTTATGTCACGTTAATTTTGGTCTTATGAAACAGCTTTCCAGCATGAGTTTAATTCCGAGTTTCACTTTTGCCAAAGGTTCTAAGTGTCGTAGTTGTGTGCAATCTAAGCAACCTCGAAAGCCTCACAAGGCTGATGAGCCGAGGAACTTGGCACCTCTAGAACTCATACATTCTGATCTATGCGAAATGAATGGTGTGTTGACAAAAGGTGGAAAGAGGTACTTCATGACTTTGATTGATGATGCGACTAGATTTTGCTATGTTTATTTGTTGAAATCTAAGGACGAAACGTTAGACTACTTTAAAATCTATAAAGCTGAAGTTGAAAATCAACTAGAGAGAAAGATTAAACGTCTTAGATCTGATCGTGGTGGCGAGTATTTTCCTAAAGTCTTTGATGATTTTTGTGCGGAACATGGTATTATTCATGAGAGGACGCCTCCCTATTCTCCCGAATCTAACGGGGTTGCCGAGAGGAAAAACCGTACATTGACTGACTTGGTGAATTCCATGTTAGACACTGCTGGTTTATCTAAGGCATGGTGGGGGGAGGCTTTATTGACTTCTTGTCATGTCCTAAATAGAGTTCCTAATAAAAATAAAGACAAAACTCCTTATGAGGAGTGGATTGGGAGGAAACCATCACTTTGTTATTTTCGTACTTGGGGATGCTTGGCAAAAGTTAATGTGCCTATTAACAAAAAGCGCAAGCTAGGACCTAAGACGGTGGATTGTATCTTTCTGGGATATGCTCATCAGAGCATTGCTTATAGATTCTTAGTAGTAAAATCTGATGTGTCTGATATGTATGTTGATACTATTATGGAGTCACGTGATGCTACATTTTTTGAGAATTTTTTTCCGATGAAAGATATGCACAGTACTTCAAGATTTTCTTCTGAAATAACTCCTGAGCTTAATGCACCAACTGAAGCTTTTGAACCACCACGTGAAATAAGCCCAGAGGAGGATAACAATGAAGCTTCGAGAAAGAGCAAGAGACAAAGGGTTGAAAAATCTTTTGGCAATGATTTCATTGTATACCTCGTGGATGATACTCCTATGTCTATTAGTGAGGCGTATGCATCTTCAGATGCAGATAATTGGAAAGAAGCTGTTCAAAGTGAGCTGGACTCTATTCTCTCCAATGGAACTTGGGAGTTGACCGAACGGCCTTATGGTTGTAAACCAGTAGGATGTAAGTGGGTGTTCAAGAAAAAGCTTAGACCTGATGGTACTATTCAGAAGTACAAGGCGAGGCTTGTGGCCAAGGGTTATACCCAAAAAGAGGGCGAAGACTTCTTTGATACTTACTCACCTGTTGCTAGAATGACTACTATTCGTGTACTGCTTTCCCTGGCTGTTTCATATGGTCTTATCATTCATCAAATGGATGTAAAGACAGCTTTCCTTAATGGAGAGTTGCAAGAGGAGATTTATATGGAACAGCCTGATGGGTTTGTAGTAAAGGGTCAAGAAAGCAAAGTATGTAAGTTATTGAAATCTTTGTACGGCCTGAAACAAGCGCCTAAGCAATGGCATGAGAAGTTCGACACCACCTTAACATCAGCAGGATTTGCCGTTAATGAAGCAGATAGTTGTGTGTACTATCGCTATGGTGGGGGTAAAGGGGTTATATTGTGCCTATATGTTGATGACATATTGATTTTTGGCACAGACATTGATGTGATCAATGAAGTCAAGTCTTTCTTATCAACGAAGTTTGATATGAAAGATCTGGGAGAAGCGGATGTGATTCTAAACATCAAGCTTATTAAGGATGAGAGTGGGATTACTCTTTCTCAAACCCACTATGTAGAGAAGGTCTTGAGCCGGTTCGGCTATATAGACAGCAAGCCTTCTCCCACTCCTTATGATCCCAGTGTGACATTGAAAAAGAATAAGAGAATTGGTGTAAACCAATTAAAATATTCTCAGATTATTGGTTCGCTCATGTACCTTGCTAGCGCTACCAGACCCGACATATCATTTGCTGTGAGCAAATTGAGTAGGTTCATGTCCAACCCGGGTACAGATCATTGGCATGCACTTGAAAGGGTTATGTGCTATTTGAAAGGAACAATGAGTTATGGTATTCACTATTCAGGGCACCCTGCTGTGCTCGAAGGATATAGTGATGCGAACTGGATATCTGATGATGAGCTATATGCCACAAGTGGATATGTGTTTATGCTTGGTGGTGGTGCCGTGTCATGGAGGTCTTGCAAGCAGACTATTTTGACAAGGTCAACCATGGAGGCTGAGCTAGCTGCTTTAGATACAGCGTCTGTAGAAGCAGATTGGTTACGTGAGCTCTTGATGGACTTGCCAGTGGTTGAGAAACCAATACCGGCTATTCTTATGAACTGTGGCAATCAGACTGCGATTGCCAAAGTGAACAGTGATAAGGAAAATGCGAAGTCCTCGAGACACGTTAGAAGGCGAGTTAAATCTGTCAGGAAGATGAGACACTCCGGAGTGATAAGTGTGACTTATATTCAAACTGAGAAAAACCTGGCAGATCCCTTTACGAAGGGACTATCACGTAATGTGATAGATATTGCATCGAAAGAGATGGGTTTGAGACCTATTTAAGTTGCAATAGTGGAAACCCAGTCTTTGTGATCGGAGATCCCGTGAATTAGAATCTGGGTAATAACAAGCTATTGGTGAACTGAGGAGAGTGATTATTAACCCTCTCTATGTGAAGATGCAACACTCTCAAAACATGTATGGTAGGATGACTTTATGTCTTAATGTGTTTCTGTTGGCTTTTAACTTAGCAAAGATGCTGTCCTACAGAGCATTCTTGAAAGAACACACCTATATGAGTTCGACTGTAAAACGTCGCAGTCTATGAGATTTGGGTGATCTCTAGTAAGCTCATGAAGAGACCAGGGAGTACGACGTATATGCTCCACCCGCGGAGGGAACTACTGGCAGTCACGTACTAGGTATTACTTTAAGTGAAACTTGTTTGCACAAAACTTGCAATTCAAGGCATAGTCCATTGTTCAAGTTGTGAATGAGTATAACTTGAAGTTCTAGGCAGAAGTTCAACTTCACAGTCTTTGCTGAAACACTGGTATATAAACGGTAGTAAGTATTGGCAAATCTCAAAATGGGCATTTGAGATCTGGTGGGGGATTGTTGAATATATGGGCCAAGCCCATCTATTTAATCCTAGAAAATCTCAAAGGCCCATATGTGTGTGCAAGGGGAGTGTGGAACCTTTAGTCCCACCTTGCTAGTGGAAGGGGAGTTTCACCCACTTAAATATGGAGACTCTTCCCCTCCCACTAAGTCATGGTGTGGAGGGAGAAAGGAAAACCACACGCCCGCGCTCGCCGGGCCGGGCTCGGGCACGGGGCGATGGGCGCGGGCACGCGGCACCTGCGTGAATGGTCCGCCGAAATCCGGATCCTGACCTTGCGGGTGCGCGGCTTCCTTTTGCTATTTTAATTTTTGGTGACTTGGCCTCCAAGTTTTGGTTTCCTAATCTGTTTTGACTTGGCCGTCAAACTAAGGAATCCGCATCCGATTGAGATCGTGATCGCGACACGAGATTGGGTCGTCGGGTCCTATATAAGCAGCCTACCGGTATCACCAAAAACACACCAGAAAACCTAGGGTTTTGCCAACGCTTGCTACTGCGCCGTCTTCATAGTTCTCTCCATCCCGCCGCCGACGTGCATCTGCGACCGGGAGAGCAGGTCTCCGAAACCTCTTCGCCTTTCGAGCTTCTGCACCGGGAGAAGGCGAATAAGGTTTTTGGGAAGCGCTTCGCGCGACTACTCGCTGTCTTCACCACGGGTCGGCCGTCTTCTTCTGCTGCCGGAGGCTATCGCCGCCGACTTCTTCACGGGCTTCTGCATCGTGCTGCGTACAGCACCTGCGACGTCCGTGACACGGTCATCGTCAACGTCATCCCCAGTACGAAATCGGCTCTAGCTGCCGACAGGTATAAACAGATCTATCCAATCTATCTGTTAATTATGATCTGTGAGATCTTTGCTGTGACTGTTCTATCTAGTATGTTAGATGAGTACATGCTAGTTTGTGCTGTGCTTTGCATGATTTACTTTCGGAAATTAATTCAGATATTGTCTAATTTCTTAACAACAACAACCAAATTATGGATGCATGCCTTTTTTTATGACTATAAAGAGTGTCACAAAATAATGTCACAGTCGACCTCCATACAAGCAAACTGCAACAAATAAGTTTTTTCACTAAGGTAAACGTCATAAACCAAAGAACTCCATGACAATCTTATATTGCCACTAGTAAAAATGCATGCGCGTCCCGCATGTGACAATAAAAATATGTGTAATTTATTTTTTAAAATTATATGAGTAATGAATTTGGTGTTTGTTTTGTTTATTTCATGTTGAAATTAAACAAGGCATGCGTTGTAAGCTATATTTTATATGATATCTACTATGGCTAATATTATATATTACTTCATATTCTCTATACTAGTATGTTGAAATTTTGTTTTAGACACCGTTAGCCAAGTGTTTAAGACACAATCATTAGTCAAGGTATTGTATATCTATTGTTATTGCATATTTCATATTAATATATTTTATTAGTTTGGTTTGTAGATCAACTATATGAAGACATAGTAAGTTTGAGAAAATGTTGCCCTTACATAACTTAGTACAAAATCTAATGGTAAAACTTTTATAAAACTTGTATTTTATGGTTAAAAAGAAGAAAAACAAAAAAATAGGGCTTGGACTTGTTTTAATAAATTTGTACTATGAAGATAATTATATAAATATGTATGGATTTTTTTATTGTGTTTTTTCATAACAATAAGGGAAATTTACTATGGGACATCCAACTTATGTGGTTGTCTCTATTTTTCTATTTCAAATAGCCAACACTCAAATTGGCCGAGTATATCATTATAAGACCGTGTCTCTTTGGCAAAACATACCACAATAATTATATTAATATTTTCTTAAATTTAGGTAGACAAAATATTGAGGGAAATATTATTATTTTTTGTCTTCCTTCGCCCTTTCTTTTCTCTTTAGACCAAATCACTATTTTTATCCGATCACCATTGATTAGTTGTCAATTTTTTTTTTTACATATTGTCTATCTGCATGTAGACTGTATATTATTAGCCGTGACGACAATAGATCCACCGAATTTAACTAAAAATTTCTATAGCATTTTTTATATTAGTTTGTCGAATTGAACTGAATTTATTTGGGTGTGTTCTCTCTCCCATCGTGTTATTTTCTCGTGGACACCTAGAGGCAGGCCAAGCGCCACAGGGGTGGGGAATGGACGACTTGCCAGGCTCCTCTGAAATACAGCTACCAAAGTTTTGACGTCCAATCTTTCCCAACTCGTGTGGCGAGGTCCAACCACGACCCACTGGCCACCGTGTTCTTGCGCCTCCTCCCCTTTCTTCTCCGCTGACAAAGGCAGTCACGCCTCGCCCCCGGACCGCAGGCCTTCCTCCTCCTCTGCCCCGCCTGCCCACGCCCTCCGTCGGCGACTGGAGATTTTTTTTCCATGAAGATTTCTTTTTAACTTCACAACGGACTCTTGATTTTTTCCTCAGTGCTTCAATCTCACCTCATCTCTTTACGTCTTCTTTAGTGCTTTATTGGCATGTAGATGAATTATAAGTACACAAATTCTTAATTATACCGACGAGGTAGGATTATAAACCGTGCGTTCTTCTTCACCACTCACCATGTATTTGTTTTTTCGTAGTTGGGCTTTTGCCGGATCCGAATGTGCATCTGATGCACGGGTTATGCAATAGCAGACGTGGGTACGGGGTGGACTAGGTGACATTGAAGCTGACAGGTGCGGGAAGGGCACCGTAGGTACACGCCGCGGGTAGGATGACTAACGGTGAAAAAAACTGCCTAAGGTCAGGTCGAACCGCATTACGTGTTTCTGCCATATGGCCATATGGGTACATCAAACTGTTGGCAGCCAAAGAAAATTAGATCAGACCGTTAAAACCATGTAAACAATATGTAAATATTTAGGTTGTTGGTGCACGTTTTCACGCTTTGTGGGTCAAAAGGTGTCAATCCAACCGCTAGAATATATGGCAGTATATAATCTGATGGTGGGTATCTAATTGGGTAGATAAATCTTAAGTATAAAATATTTTTTTTAAAAAACTCGTACTTTAATATGGTAGATAAGTTAATTATACAATCGATTGTGATTCCTGTTGTTTTAAGCAATATTATAGGATCCAAAAGTTCTGAATTTTTCATTAAAAAATAAATCATGTTAAATGGGTTGTTTGCACTGCATATTAATATTATCCATAATGCATTAAATTTGCTAATCACACAAATTAAAGAGAACACTAAGTCTTGCCTTCGTAAAAGTTGCAAGTAAATAATATTGGTAGATTATGTACATATATTAAACGTTGCCTACATTAAACTAATTAACACTAGCTTTTCCTGGTAACTAATTCATAAACCCTAGAGAAAAAAATGTTTTTGATAATCCAAGAAAGAAACCCACTTCCTTTTCCTTCATTAAATATAATTCGCCATAATGTTAGTTCATGCATGCTTGTGTGTTTGGGGTTCCTTGGCTTTTATGAAGTGACGGCGTCTGTAGTTAAATTTGAGACAATAATAATCAAACTCGACATCTACAGGTGTTTTTAATTAAAGCCAAAACTGTCCCGGCCTACTCAGGACACGCACCGCCACTGCTTGGAGCCCAGCCCTCCCTCACGTCAACTGTCTAGCCGAGCCAGCCCAAAGAGGAAAGAGCGGCCGGCCAGCCGAGCCCAACACAACCCTGTCTCGTGACCCAGCTGCCAGCTTTCCCCACGCCCACCACCCATCCCTTAAACTTCTGTATGGAAACCATCAAATTTTAGAATCTAGATTTTGATCCACACGAGTCACTAGATTTTAGAAATTAAGGTGTTGGATTGTAGAATCTGGGAATCCGAAGAAACTGAGATTGTGGATTTTAGAATTCAGATTGTGGAATCCAGAGGCTTCCATACGGTTGGGGTGTTTTGATCTTCCGGCTAAAATTTATCCCCATCGTATCGAACGTTTGGACGCTAGTTAAAAGTATTAAATATAGTTTAATTATAAAACAAATTACACAGATGAGGACTAAACGACGAGACGATTGCTAATCATGAATTAATTAGGCTTAATAAATTTGTCTCGCCGTTTGTCCTCAACCGTGTAATTAGTTTTTTAATTAAACTATATTTAATACTTCTAGCGAGTAATGAAACATCCGACGTGACGTAAGCTAAATTTTAGTCTCTGGATCCAAACCACCTAAGTCTCTGTTTGTTTCCCCTCAGATTATATAATCCAGTTTATATAATCTTAAACAATAAACAAACAACTCAGCTTATTTCACAGCTTATATAATCTAGACCCCTCAGATTACAATATTCTGTAAGCTATTCTAGAAGAGCTTATTGCAGCTTAAAGCAAATAATGTTTCTCGGTCCGTCGTGATAGGTGGACCCTGCTGGTCAGATACAAACTAGATTCGGCCGGCAGAAGGAGCCCACGCGAAAACGAACGTCATACGGACTCGTTTTCGATGTTCTATATATCGACTAAAAGATAAAATAATAACATTTCCAACCGAACTGAGAACCTTTTAAATTCGATTTCAGTCAACGGAAATCTTTGAAACAATATGACGTGTAATTTATTCACAGGCCCGGAGTGCAACGTGAAAACGAGCCCAGATCGCATAAAGACTCCGTTTTTTAATTAAGTTCTATATATCGATAGAAAGCTAAAATAACAACCTTTCCAATCCAATTGACATCACTCTAAAATTCTCTTGCAATTAACAGAAATCGTCAAGACAATATGATCTACGATTTATTCGGAAACCCGATTCAGATGGTAGAAATAGTCTACATGAAAACGGATATCATATCGTATATGGACCCGTTTTCGATGTTCTATGTATTGTTGTAAAGCACAAAAATAATATTTTTTACCAAACTGACACCATCTAAATTTCGGTCACATGTAAGAGAAAAATTGAAACAATATGATATTGAATTGCGAGTTTTCCGTT
This sequence comes from Paspalum notatum, assembly GCA_022530915.1. Classification (NCBI taxonomy): domain Eukaryota; kingdom Viridiplantae; phylum Streptophyta; class Magnoliopsida; order Poales; family Poaceae; genus Paspalum; species Paspalum notatum. The sequence continues at coordinate 38,097,342 of CM039685.1, forward strand.
GCAACGTATGGACATTTTAATAGTATAATCTAATACAAATAAGCTAAGGCCTCGTTTGGATCGAAGTTTTCTCATAGGAAAACCGGAGGAAAGGAAAGGAGACACAGCGTTTGGAACAAGGAACCGGAAGAATCCTTTCCCAAGGAATATGGTAGCTGCAATACAATTTTACGGAACCAAAACATCTGCTCCTACCTCGTTTTCTCATTCCTGCGCGGAAGTCCGAGGCAACTACAAAGTCTGGATGGAGGCATATCGCTGTCGCAAAGCATGATCTATGATCTAGTGTCCATTCATACCATTGGGTTCCACATATTAAGAAAGAAAATACAAAAGATAGTGTTTCATTTAACCATTCCTACGGCAAGGTTTCCTTCGTTCCAACGCTATCTCCTATTTATTTCCTATGTTTTTACCTTCCTCTATTTTCCTAAAACCTTTGATTCCATTCCTGTATTTTTTTTCCATTTTTATATTTTACATTCCTTTGTTCTAAACAGGTATAAATTATATAATCTAGGGTAAGAAACAAATAGGGAAACAAATAGGGGATATATCCGGTGCAATCAAACTTATGGTGCAATCACCGTACAATTTTACTATGAAAAATTTTAAAAAATTCTGAAAAAAATCATGAATGTACATCGGCGGCTTACCCTGTCTGTATATAAAAATTCATGGTCATTCGTAACCGCTAGAGTAGGATGAATTTGACCATGAATTTTTATATATAGATGGGGTAGGCCGCAATGTACATTCATGATTTTTTTAAAAATTTTTTAAAATTTATCATAGTAAAATTGCACGGTGATTACACCATAAACTTGATTGCACCGGATATATCCCAACAAACAGTGCCTAAACTCCGCAAACAGATGCAACTCCGCCGCCGCACGCCTCGGCTGGCCTAGCATTCTCCTCGCTTCTCTCTCTCTGTCGCCCTGTCCCGTGCACGTGCGACCGCGAGAGGGAGTCTAGCGACTTGAGGCGAAGGTAGGAGGGACGTCCAGGTAGGAGGCGACAGCGAGGGGGAGTCCCGTGCCAGCGGCGCAGCTGCGAGGTCGTCATCGCCGACAGCCGCCTCAGCCTCCGACGACTCCACCTCTCCTCCGGGTAGGCGCCGCCGTACCTCCCGCTCCAGGCCCCTCCGCGTGCGTGCCCCGGCCGCTTGCGCGCTTGGTGCTCCCCGGCCGCCTGGCGATATGATGGAGCTCCGGCTCGGCTCGGCTCGCCGCGGCGTCGTGCCGTCTGCCCGTGTGCGGCCGCTCGCCGGGGACACGCGGCGTGGCGGTCTCTGAGCGGCCATTCACGCCGCCCGGAGGCGGACCAAGTGCGCGCGCGCGGCCCTAGGCGAGGCGGCTGCTAGCAAGGGTGTCGTTGCGCGTTCTCATTGTTGATGTGATCTGACCAACCCAGCTCCTCGCGTCCGTTTTGGCCTGCAGGCCGGCCGGGTCCCCACCGCGGCGATGAGGGCGTCACCGTCGTCGTCGTCGACCGGCGGCTCCAGGGTTGCGCTCGTGGCGTCGGCGTGGTTGATCGTGCTGCTCGGTTCCGCCCCCCTCGCCGCCTCCGACGATGAAGGTGCCGTGCCCGTTCCCGTACTCCCACACGTGTGCTACTTCTCCGCCGTTTGGCTTTGGTTTTTGCCCCGGTTCCGTTGATCAGAACCCGGCCGTTCCAAGCGCACTTTCTCCGTGGATGTTTGATTTTTGTTGGGATTTTTCTGAGAGTTTTTTCGTTCGGGAATCCAGTGAGGTTAGTCCTTGAGATACTAATGCTAATTTTATCCCCAACTCATATGAACTTGTGTCCTCGTTGGATTTTCTCGTCGATATTTCTTCGCTATATGCTGTGTTTTTTTCCTTGGAATTGTTTCACCTTTCCCGGTCCTTGACTAATCCTTCCATCCAACCAACTCCCATGTCTCGCTGCAGGATTCCCGCCGCCGCCGACTGCCGTACCCGCGGGTCCGACGCTCCCGGCACCCCGCGCCGCCGCCGCCGCCCTGCTCGTGCCCGTGGCCGCGCCGCTGCCCCGCAAGATCCTCGGCCCGCCAGGTAAACCGCAACTCCGCCTCCACGTCGCCGCGGCTCCCACCTACTCGCCCATCCGCACCCGTCCACCCATCCACCCCTTGCCGTCCGATCCCTGGTCCGACGGCCATGACCGGGTGCCACCGCGCCCTGCCCCCGAGGGCCCCACCGCCCCGCCCTTTCACCGACCGCCCCTGCCCCGGGGAGCCCCGCCGTCCTGCGGTCGTGCTGCCCCATCCCTGGCACTATTTTGTCGTGGCCAAGGGGGAGGACCGGAGGAGGAAAGCGGAAAGCCAACAGTTGCTGTTCCATGCGACCATGCCCCGTACCCGCTCGCTGATTCGTTCTGTCGTTGCCTCGACATTGGCACGTGGACCCATTCCATCTGTTCTGCACTGCATCATACAGGAGTGTTCCGCGTCTCACATTTTTGTTTGTTTGTTTGGCAAATGGCAATCATGCAGGCAGCGTCGACGTCGTCGCCGCCGGCGAGGCGGGAGTGCTCCCGAGCCGGATGGACGAGGGCTGCTCGGGCGCGGAGGACATCGCCATCTACCAGGGGCACGCGTCGTCGCTGCCGAGCGGGGTGCCGGCGTACAAGGTGGACGTGGTCAACCGCTGCCTGGGCGGGCTGGACGGCGGCGAGTGCGCGATCGCCGGGATCCACATCCGGTGCGGGTGGTTCAGCTCGGTGAGCCTGGTGGACCCCAGCAAGTTCCGGCGCCTGGGGCACGACGACTGCCTCCTCAACGACGGCCGGCCCTTGCTCGGCGGCGAGACCGTCTCCTTCGAGTACGCCAACTCGTTCCCCTACACGCTCACCGTCCGCCTCGCCACCTGCGTCGACCCCACCGCCTCCTCGCCGTAGGGGGCCTTGGGACAGCACACGATACGAGTAGTATAGGAGCACCACAGTACCACTAGTAGTCTAGTACTAATATGATACACATAGGCAGCGTAGGTCAGTGCAGGCTGTTCTTGGTTCTTGCGTCGACATGACCCGGATCAAGTAAAAATGGCTCTGCGTTATCTTTTGCCGAAGATGCAAGTTAACGTCCTGTAGATGACACGCACGGAGCGGTCGAAATTTTGAATCCAACGAGTGTGAATTTTTTTTTTTTTTGGCAACCAAGCAAGCCGGGGCTGCTGACAGTTGTAATGGCGAAAGCTTCTTTTTCGGCTGCAAGTGTGGCAGCGGCGGTTGTGCTTGTGGCAAAGAGGGAGACGAATGGAATGCTTTTTCATGCTGTTTTGGCGTTGCCTGCTTTCTCCTTTTGGCTGAGGTCTGTGTGCCTGACCTGCTGCTGGTTGTTGCCCTGCCTGTGCTTCGTTTGCCTGCCCGCACATGTGAATGATTCGAGCTGTGTGTCTCTTGTCATGAGGAATGCCGTTTTGCCAAGGGTGGGTGCGGGGACGGACGGACGGACGCGCCAAGGGTGGATGCGGCTCAACGTCTGTCCGTGCGGTTGTCCCCTGTCTCTGTGTGATTTGCTTTTTCTCGGCAAGGCTGGCTGTGCCTGCGAGAAGCCTGCTCCTCCATGAAACTGCAGTGCCCAAGCCCCAAGGGGAGGAGGGGCCATTGATGCAGGGGTCTGGTGCTGGCGTACACGTTGGGCATTCGCTTTTGCCCGTGGGATAGTTGCTGCTGGCAGCGGCAGCGCTGCCGTTGCAGGGGAGAAGAGAGGACAGCCGCTGCAAAAGGTGCTGCTGTAGCAGGGGAAAAGAGAATTCCAGTAATTTCTGTATGTACGAGGGAGAATTGAAGGTTTGAACAGCTGAATGCTGCCGATCACCATGGGTTGAACACATGAACGGATCAACATGGGGTTTCCGCGTTTTTGCACCAAACATTTTAGAATAGCTAACAAAACGTCGTTCCTAGAACAGAATACAAGAAAGTAGTCAAGAACCATGAATGTTCTATCTCAACGATAACCTTGGAACAAAAGGCTATTGGGCTTGCTGCAAAATCTTTCTGAATCTGCAAACTGAGGCAGGGAGGAATAAGTTTGGCCAGTGTTCAGGGCGGGGAGGAGGTGTCTAAGTGTCCAAGGGTCAATATGCGCGTACATGCACGTATTCATTCATATATGGTCAGCTCAGATGACGTTTCTTTGATGACATTGATAGCATACATGACCAAAGGGTGAGTATACGCGTACATGCACATATTCATTCATGACAAAGGGCTTTCTGCGCGTAGCGTGTTTGGTTTCTTCGGCCATGGTGGAGAGGTTCTTCATACTGCTCTTCTTTTTTGTCTTCGATGTTAATTCTGCGTGGATGGTCTTCGGGTTGTTGCTGATTCTCTAACTCTTGTATTTCCTTCTGGACAGATTGCATTGATTCTTGTAATTTGACCATTTGGTTTTAGAGTTTTTGTTCTTCCTTTTGTTTGATGAGTAACTGGAGACCAAAATTCTAAATAGCCAGATTTAACTGTGGCTATAGCAGGATTTAGCCTTTGGTGAGGGTTGAGGCTAAGAAAATCACCGCTTAGAGCTATACAGTTCTGGGCGCTAAAAGCGGACATTAGCGGGCTAAAACTGCTATATGAAGGGTCATTTAGCTGCTATATGCTTTTGGAGTCTGGACTCTGGACTCTGGACTGAACAATGTGGTTGACACTTTGAACGATGTGATTTTATATTTGTTTCCTCACTTTTATGAATGTAACAACACCTCCCTTGCTATATAAATTTTAAATATATATATAATATTTTTATCATCATCTCATTCCTATTTCTATACAGAACCAAAAAGCTTCTATGTCTAGCCAGTATAAACGTAAACATGCAACCAAACAAAAGCCTCTTGTATGAGTTTAGCCTAGCTCTATCCAATCAGGCCAGGGCCGAAGCAGAGTTTATGTTTCACGGGTGGCCACACATGTGTGCGGCCCAGCCACCTTGCAGGACATGCACGGCCACCCGCTGCCCACATCGTTGGGTCTCCGCAGAAGCTCCACACTGTGAGGTATCTACCGGTCAGCGCCAGTACAGGTCTATTTGGTAGCGTGGATAACTTCAGCTAGGCTAGGATTCTAAGCCAGGCTAGCAAAGGCCTAGTCAAATGTAGCAAGGAGAGGCTGTTTGGTGGCAAGGATAGTAAGCCAGGCTAGCAATTTGTCTCCCCATCTCATCTTCCCTCTGCTTTCACCTCTGTCCTCTTTTCTTCACCACCGAATGCCGCTGCTGTCACTGGGCCTCGTCGCCTAGATCGGAGCTGCGCCGCCGCCTCCTCATTCCTCCGCAGCCGACACTCCTCCTCGCGCCTCCACTGTCGTACCCGTCATTCCTTGTGAGAAGCCGCTGCCACAGGCCACCTCCTCGTCGTGCCTTCGCGGTCGGCGCCCCTCCACGGGAGAGGTCGCCGGAGGAGGAGCGACAGAGACGACCGCAAGGACTAGGGTGAAGGCACGGCAAGCAGCAGGGACGGACGAAGGAGCTCGAGCATGTTGCATTGAACCGGCGGGGGCACAACGGCGCCTGCCTAGGAATAAACAGCCAAATCGTCTGTTTCCCTAAAGCCACCTCACGAGGCCACTTTTGCACAACGGAGACCTGACTAGGAAGCTGGTCAGACAACCAAACACGCCAAGTTGTATTATGATGGCCTAGAAGGGGGCTGGCCACCCTACCAAACATCCCCACTGTGCTATAGCACCGTCACCGTACATACAAAAGCATTGGCAATGTCAGTGGTAAAAGAAAATGAGGTGGATAGTGAGAGTGTGAGAGAAAAGGATGGATGGGAGGGAGGGTCCATTTGAAAGCTGAACTTCTCAAATCTATATATAGCTTTTACGATACCATATCATAGTTTTGCAAAGAAAAACATTACTCAGATGTTATGGTTTATCTTAATCTATTGGAACCATTGTGTTTCTTCAAACTATCAAATTAAATATTTACGCACAACATCACAAACTATGATATTTGGGTAGAATAGATAAGAAGTTAACAAAAACAATAAAAACTAATTTTGTTAAGATTATATCTAGCAAACAAAGTTTCTTAAACTTGCTTAAAAAACAAAGTTTCTTAAACAAAACTTTTTGAAAGGAGCAACTTGTTAGTAGGCAAGGAGAAGGAAGAACAGAGATATGCCACTGACAGATTAATATTAGACGTTCGAGCTAGAGCTGAGATAATTTTGTAGTTATGTTGTCCTTTCCGATCTCCCGCGTGCTCTCCTTATATAAGCATCTCTTTTGTATACGTGAATGTGTCAAATAAACAAATGACTAAAAATAAAGCTGAAACAACATTTCATAATATATAGTTTCATTTACTACGATTCCGTAGGTAACATGCGAAACACAACGTGTCTATTAAATAATGTAGATATATACATTTTTTAATTCATTTTTTCTTTTTTATTAGTGTTTTATTATATCATCAAAATACTACCTCCGATCATCGATATATGACTTTTTAATATAGTTTTAATAAAAATATCATATATTAATAATCGGAGGGAGTAGCTGATATGGCACCTCCTCTGGTGGGAATAACAAATTAAAATGTTTTCTCAATCATTTGTTTATGGAACCGTAACACTATTTTGGCGCCGAGTGATGTGCGGCGGCCCAATTATACGTGGAGAGAATTCATCGAAGAGGTAACTTATCTTCGTTCAAGCCCAGCCCATCAACTAGCTTCAAGCCCCGCGCCCGCTTGCGGCCGGCGCCTCCCTCTCGAGACGGCGCGCCTTCCCCCGCCTCGCCGTCACCCGGTCACCCCCTAGCTCGCAGCTCGCTCGCGGCCTCATCTCCATCTGTCCATCCTACCTGCGCCTGTCACCCCCTTCACCGCGTTGCGGTCCCTGCAGCGGTCCCAGCTCGGAGGCAGGCAGACCGGGACCGGAGCTCGCGGTGGCAAGCGAGATACCAGTGTCTCCGAACCACGCCACCGCAGTCGCCGCTCGCGTCAGCGGGCGTGCTCCAACTTCCAAGGCTGCGCCGCGCCCACCAGCTGTTCGTCGAAATGCATTCAGGTCCACGACCTCAACGGTACCTGCCCTTATCAGCCACTGAATTGCTCCGGGAACCGGACCAGCTTACGGCGCTGGATGGAGCTTGTCTTGTGCTTGATTCACGGACCATGCCACCATGGTGTAGCTAATCGGACTGAACGGAAATCAGCAAAAGTGCAGCTTGCTGTTGCCGTGCGAAGTTCAGGAGTGGATATGCTGCCGATTCAAAACCCAATTTGTAGAGCCACAGCCGCAGTACTTGGCGGTCCGGCCGCTCCGCAGTCTTTGTCATGGAGACATGGATCTTCTTTCCATTCTTTTACCCCTATATAAATGGCCTTCACTGATCTCATTGGTCATTGCCCTCCTTGCCAGAACAAACAAAGGCAATCTTCTCTGAACTCTGAAGTGGATGGCTCAGAATGGCACCCATTTTACATGCAGAAGGCTATGGTCTATGAGCACTTCCACTGTAAAAGGTCAGAACTAGAATCTTCCTGTTTGTCTTGTAGATGTATCACTCTTTAGGCTCTGATAACTAGTAGTTGCTTCAGAAAAAGCATCACGCCTTGGGCTTTGAGTAAATTCCCTGTACGCCACTGAAAATTATAACATCCCCTACGTACCATCGGAAATTATACAATCCCTTACATGCCATTGGTTTTAGATTTTGCATCCCTTCTATGCCATCGCCGTTAGTTAGAGGGAACCGGTGTTAAATCTGTGTACATCTCTGTAAAAATCTAATGTTTACGGGGGTTGTTTGTAGATTGACCAAGACACAAGGAAAAGAAAGAAATTTACCATATCTTTTAGGGGGATTTGTGCAAAGTGACCTTCTTCGACCTCACGGGGTCTGTATACATCTGTTCCTGCAGTTGGGACTTGGGATGCAGAATGTCAACATAGGGGATTTAGCTCAGGGAGGCCAAGGCTGCCCCGCGCGACCTGCACCGCCGCCGCCATGCGCGTCCCCTGCATCAGCGGCCGACCGCGCCCTTGCCGGGCAGCCGCGCGCGACTTTCGCCGCCTCTGCCGTGCGCGTCCGCGTCCTCGCCGCCGTGCGCGTCCCGTGCCGCCGCGGACGACCGCGCCCTCGCCGTGGCCGCTGCGTGCGACGCGCGTCCCTGACGCCGGGGCAGCCGCGTGCGACCTGCGTTGCCGTGCGCGTCCGCGTCCTCGCCGCCGTGCGCGTCCCGTGCCAACGGCGTGCGACCTGTGCCGCCGCAGATGACTACGCCCTCGTCGTGGCCGCCGCGCTCGACCCATGCCGCCGTGGACGACAGCATCCTCGCCGTGGATGACGCGCGTGACATGCGTCCCCGCTGCCGGGAGGCCTGCCCTCACCGTGGCTGCGACGCGCGATGCCGGAGCAGTAGGCATCGAGGAAGGAGGAGGCCGGTCACGGGCTCAGGTAGCGAGGAAGAGTAGCACCGGGAGGGTCGCCATGGCCAGGTGCGCGGAGGAGGATGGGGGCAGGGCCATGGGCGACAGGTGCGCGAGCGGAGGAGGGCGGGGGCGAGGGCGAGGGCGACGTGCTCGAGCGAGTCACCGGCGGAGGAGCCGAGGAGGGTGGGGGCGGGGGTGACCGGCGACGTGCTCGGTGTCGGCGGAGAAGCCGAGCCGAGCAGGGTGGACACCGCGGGGCAGGCTGCTCGGGAAAGAGGCAGCGAGACGATGCAGCAAGTAACGCCGTCACCTTGAATTTTTGACGGCAATGGCTCATAGGGAATCAGAAATTAAAACCGATGGCATAAGTATAATTTTCAATGGCACATAGAGGATTGTTATAAATTTCAATGGCATACAGGAAATTTGTTCTTGGGCTTTTCATGGGCATTGCCCGAACTCATAGGCATAGGGTTTTGTGTTCAATAGGCTTACTCTCACATCATTTGAGTACTGGAAACTGTACTCTACTTTGCCTATTTACACAGAACGTGAGTCAGAAACCATTCGAAAACTAGGAGGGGGCAGCCCTGCCTTATCTAGGAGTATAGTAGCACCGGGAGGGTCGCCATGGCCAGGTGCGCGGAGGAGGGTGGGGGCAGGGCCATGGGCGACAGGTGCGCGAGCGGAGGAGGGTGGGGGCGAGGGCGAGGGCGACGTGCTCGAGCGAGTCACCGGCGGAGGAGCCGAGGAGGGTGGGGGCGGGGGTGACCGGCGACGTGCTCGGTGTCGGCGGAGAAGCCGAGCCGAGCAGGGTGGACACCGCAGGGCAGGCTGCTCGGGAAAGAGGCAGCGAGACGATGCAGCAAGTAACGCCGTCACCTTGAATTTGACGGTAATGGCTCATAGGGAATCAGAAATTAAAACCGATGGCATAAGTATAATTTTCAATGACACATAGAGGATTGTTATAAATTTCAATGGCATACAGGAAATTTGCTCTTGGGCTTTTCATGGGCATTGCCCGAACTCATAGGCATAGGGTTTTGTGTTCAATAGGCTTACTCTCACATCATTTGAGTACTGGAAACTGTACTCTACTTTGCCTATTTACACAGAACGCGAGTCAGAAACCATTCGAAAACTAGGAGGGGGCAGCCCTGCCTTATCTAGGAGTATTTTCTTACACAATTTGCACAACTCAGAAACTAGTGTTTAAACTATCTTTAACTTGCTCTGCTGCTTTACATGGTGTCATTGTGAGACGCTGATTTAAATAGCGAATGTGATGTGCTTAGCAACCATCAAGGTAGAATAGTGTCAAGTAAAAAAAAAATCTGCAAACTAATAAGCATGTTTTGAAGTGGTAAAGAGCAGGAAACAAATGGGAAGGAATCACAAGAGTGCTCCACTAGATTTGGTTAAAAGGTAGGGCATGATGTAGGGAAAAACAGTTTGTTCAATAATATCCTCTAGCTAGATGTGTAGGCCGATCTTTCTAGCCAGAACTCTGCTTCACAAAGTGCTAATAATTCTTTGACATTTCTTGGTTACCTACGCATAAACAAAGTGTCATAGGTTAAGCTTTCAGGCCCACCCACTCGTGCGTAGCAGCATTGGTCATGCCCGTAGACCGAAACTCGTGAGCTAATGCATGGACCGAACCGTTGAAAAGCCAAATATGTGAATCATGCGTGCGTCTAGTGAAAGCAAGCTGTAGCTAATTCTCTGGTGGGGATGTGCATGTTTGGCACAATAAGATGGGACCATACCCTGGGGCCTGGGAATTCTCTGATGGCAACGGAGATATCAATGATGTTCCTCTGATGCTACCAGAAAGCTAAGTCAGATAGATGACCCTAACATATCTGTATTTTCAACTCAAGTATAAGTATATATAAGAGAGACAGTAAATCTGCATTTCTCGGTATCTTCTTTTTTCTGATTCCTTGGAAAGTAGCCTTTTTCTTCTCTCTCTCTATATATATAGTATGTATATTAGGAGCCCTAGGCTCCCGATAACTACAGGAAGCCCGGGTACAATGTTGCATTCGGGTTCCAGCCGAACCGAACGAAGCGCACCCAGTCGCCCGCGCCCCCCGGGCCAGTCCATTCAACCCACGTCGCCTACCTGGCCCACTCAACCATGTCGCACCCCCACACCACACACCCGCACCCCATTCACAACCCTATCCATTCGACATTTTGACCCCGCCGCCGCCCCCCACCCGCCGTCGCCCGCTCCCTCCCCGATGGATACCAGCGGAAGCCGGTGATGTTTCTCGGCGGCGTCGTGGCAGCTAGCCTCCCTCATGTTTGAGAGACGGCGATGGACATGGAGCTCTATGGGTGATGGCATGCCGTGTTCGTCCTCTCTATGCCGGCAGCGACGGTGGCGGGTGAGGTGGCGACGTGGTGTGGAGCCAAGGTTTGCGAGCACCTTGGCTGTCCTCTCCGGCAAGGTTCAGTAGTGGTTCCTCCCATTACCAGCGACACGTACGGTCGACGTCTGACATTTTTTCTTCCTCATCAGATCCGGAGATCCAGCCTGCCGGCAGCTACAGCAGGCACCCTTTATCTAACCCGGCGACCGCGACTTAGCCGGCAACGGCCCGTCCCCTCAGGGACTCTGCTCGTGCGTGGATCTGGGACCTCCGTGGGTTCCTATACGGTGCCTCCATGGTATGTTCTCTTGTGAACGAAGTCTCAGCACGGCAGATCTTGCTCTCTTCTGCGATGGCTCAACGACGGACGTGTCACTAGCAGCCCCTTCACACCGAGCACAAGACTTCTACTGGAGGTATTACTGCAGCTTGCAAGATCCAAAATCTTATTGCATCCTGTAGTCGATGGCAGCCTGACGGCACTTGTTTCATTTCAGCATGGGCGCTAGGAACATGGATGGCTTGCCGGAGGTGAAGCTTGGATCGCCCTGAAGCTGGCTGACGGCCTACCATCTCCGTACAGACAACCTATTCGAGAAAATGCCTTTGAAGAGGTAGCTCTTTTTTCCACTCTAATCTTCAGTTATTCTGAATGTTTCTGTGCTTTTACTTTCTGGATTTTATGCTAATTAGTTTTTATGAAATTGGTACTGTATTGTTGAGTTTTCGTGCAAAATTTACCTCACTTTTATTACCTTGGGTTGAATAATTCCTTACATTACGGATCATAAAATGTGGCTGAATGCCTTCCGGTTCTTATCGTGTATCAGAATCAGATGCAAGGTTCAAAAAATACACTAGGGTCTTGTGATCTGCACTTTGTTTGTTGTAGTATTAAACTGTGTTAGTGAGGATCGATAATAAAACTCATTGTGTATATAACACTAGCATTAGCTAGCTTGTGTAGATTTGCACTAGTTCTATGATCACTACTATTACTTTTTATGTTGATTGGTATGTATGTGCATGTAATATGATCAATTAAATGTTGAATTAGATGCATGATGCTACTTTGCTGCTATTTAAGAATTTTCTACGATTGATATCACTTTTATCTATGTGATTCAACCAAAGAATTAACTAGCTTTTCTATCGTGGAGAAATTTTGGATCTATGTATGCCTTTTTCTCTCACTGCTTCTATGTTTTTTTACGAGATATTGCTTTCTCAGGGGGTAGCTTGGTTTGGGTAATGCATGGTACTAATTCTATGAACACATCTGATTTTATGTTGTTTCTCAAAAGACGGATATTTTATGGTCTTATTTATGCTTAATAAAAAAACTGTTTAGAACGCTTTGTATCTATTGAGTGTAGAGCATGATTCACTGACTTGAACTGCAGAGCCTGGAACACTCTATGAATAAATGCTTTTTGCATAAAAGTCGATTATCCCTTTTTTTGCATAACAGAGTTAGTGATCCGATTTCGATCAACTCATTCAATCTTGTTTTTTTGTCAAGCTGTTTCTAGATATACATGTGACTGTTTAATTTATACTCATTCATGGTTTATGTGGTTAGAAATTTCTATACTTTCATGTGATTGGAAATATTTATGCCTTTATGTCTTACATGATTGTATTAACGCCTACCATCGTACTATTTATGCCTACCGTTGCACTATTTGTATGCAAGCTGGTGTTATTTATTGTACAACAGCAGCGATTTTTAAATTTCTATGATGGCTGCAGATAGTTTCTATGCTTGATTACAATATATGTTGATTCATTGCATCTTTCTATGATCAATCAAAAAAAGCCATTGGTATATAGAAATATGTAAATGGTGTTTTCTATACTTGATAAACGTGATCTGTTTCCGATTCCTATCACTGTTTTCTATTTAGGTTCATAGAAATGTGAAACTAACTATTTTTTATGATTCCTCTTAATGTTTTCTATGCCTTTTATGCGAGTGGTGGTGCGAGAAGCCGCTTGTTCTCATCCGACGTCAACGTCCTGGCTGTGCCTCTTGATGGTGTGGAGCGGGCCGAGCAGGAGCAATGTTTATCCCTTCGTATGTTCCTCAGGCCACCATTTATACAATCATTCCTAATTTTTATGCTTTCATATGTCACTAATTACGTCCATCGGACCACCATTTATGCACACTATTCTAATTTTTATGCCTTCGTATGTGACTAATTATGTCCAGCAGGCCACCATTTATGCACACAGTAGCTCTATTTCTGAATAGGATCCTGTATCATTAATCTGCGTGTATCCAATAGTTGCTGGAAGCTAGATTAATCTCTCGCATCAGGCTATATCTACACTTAATCTCTCGCAAGAAAGCTAGATTAATTTTAGACTTCCATCCCAGATTGCATCTTGTGAAGATTTTATGCCTTGGTAAATTTCAGGTTTTGTAAATTCGCATTGGTTATATGATTACTACCACAAATTTTTATGCCTCTTTTATGCAAGGTAGTGATAAATGATAAGGTGACAGGCAACACCAACACAACTGCTCGCACCTCGGGTTGAACGGCGAGGCCCTCAACTTGACGCTGATGTGTGCTATGTTCATGATGTGCTTGTAAGCATATGGATGAGTGACAGGCAGCGGCAAGCCGTAGCGAGGAAAGGGTTCTTCGACATCCTTGCATCTTTGCAGACGAATCGCTCAGGCCAAGACCATTATGCACAACCGGATCACTTGTTATGTACTGGACAGAAGCATTTTATGCTAGTTAAATATTATGTAGGTTGATACATTAGATGGTTGGGATTATATTTTGGCCAACTGTGCACTAAACAATGAGTGCCTTCAATGATAGTCTAGAGTCCGAATACTTTCAGGATGAAATATTTGCGTTAAGTGCAATAACTTATCTGTGATTTTGTGTTGAACAACTCTATCATTGCGCCATTTATGCTGATTTATACGTGTATGTATGCTCTAACGAAAAACTGTTTATGAATTGGATGTTTCAACGAAGAATTATCGTAACAAACTAGATACTGGATCAACTCAATTCATGATAGAGTTTATTGAGGTTTATGCCACGGCACAAGTCATTTTTGCTGATTTTTACGAGTGATATTCTATTTTCAAATCAATTTTTCTTTACCTGCATACCACTGTACAAATTTGAGAAAGAAAACTAGACCAACTCCATATTTTTATGCTTGTCTATTTATATTTAACTACCCCTTTGATTAGTTAAAAAACTTTCGTCCTAAAAGCGTAAATTTATGAATTTAATATTTTTTGAAAAATATAGTCACAATGGATGTCAAAACGTGCAGAAAAATATCAACATTCTATTGGTGAAAACCGTTTGTGAATTGGATGTTTGAATAAAAACTATCGTAGAAAAACTAGTGTGGTGGAACGAACTGCATGCATGCATGTGTGCGTTAGTTGGACAGCATGCGTCAGAGTCGTCGATTCATTCTGCTACGGAAGACGAAGTTTACGCTCAGTTATACAAAGCTTTACACTACTTTTGCTTACATTTTACGCAAAATAGGTCTTCGGCTCAGCCCGCACCCGTGGCCATGCGCGCTGGCTGACCGCACCCCTGGGCCGGTTCCCTGGCCTGGTTGGGGCTTCCTGTAACTAATGGAAGCCCAGGGTTTCAAATATCCCCTCCCTGTATATACATAGTATGTATATTTGAAGTCTAGGTTCCCTTTAGCTATAGGAAGCCCTGCCCCAACCAACCGAGCCAGCCAACCCGCACCTGGTTGAATCGCACCACTCGGTCCTGAAAGCCCGGAACCGGCTCGCCCCGCTCCACCCGCACATCCACTGGATCATACAAATACCTGGTTCCAAATCCTAGGTCGCTGGCTTTCGAGACCCCAGCCGCCGGCCGCCGCCTAGCAGAGATCCTCAAATTCTCACCACGCCGCATGGCCCTCCCCCTCGCTTCACCTCTGGCGTGGCCACCCGCCCCTCTCCCACTCCTCCGCGGGCGCAAGCGGCGTTCGGGCGTGGCGTGGCCGGCAACGCGGTTTCTGTCGCAGCCGCGCGCTGCTGTACACGGCGAGCAGTGGCACCGCACGCCGGCTGAGTCGACGGCCGATGCACGCAGAGCGCTCCCGCCCTCGATTTTCTACTGGAGACGAGCGGCAGCCAGTCGTTCCCCTCCCCGGCATCAGATCGAGCCCCGCCAGGTCGTCTGCCTCTCCCCTCTCTTCCTCATCAAATCTCGGTGCTTCGAATCTATGGCGGCTAATGGCGACGGCCGCTCCCCTCGTAGGTGGCAAAGCCGATCTGGAGATGGTCCCTCACCGGCAACAGGCAGGTGAATCCGCCATGGAGACCGGGGTCAGCTGGTGGCAAACGGATCCGGGCAGGAGAAAGGTCGCGGCGGCCGGAGCAGGCGACATGGCTGACGGATCCGGCGAGGAGGCATCCAGCAGTGAACTATTTATGCCTACCGTTGCACTTTTTATGCATACCATTGCAATGTTTTATACACATCATTGAACTATTTATGCCTACTATTGCACTATTTATGCCTTCCGTGATTGTATTTATACATACCATTGCACTATTTTATACATACTGTTGCACTATCATATGATTAGAAATTTCTATACTTTGATTGGGAATATTTATGCCTACCATTGCACTATTTTATTCCCTACATGATTGCATTTATGCCTACCATGGAACTATTTATGCCTAACGTTACACTATTTATGTCTACCTTTGCACTATTTATGCTTTTGATTTTATTCACTATTTATGCTACCATTGCACTGTTTATGCCATGCTTTTCCTACCATTATACTGTTAATGCCAACCGTCGCACCATTTATGCGTATCATTGCAATATTTATGCCTAGCATTGGACTATTTGTGCTTTTGATTTTTTATTCAATCTGACAACGATTATTCGATTTACATACCATTGTATTTGATTTATACGATTACTGATGAAATTATGTGGTCGTTTTTATGCTTGATAAAAACCGTTTATATGCAAGTTTGTGTAGACTTTTATGGTTTTATACGATTATTGGCACTCATTTGTATCATTTTTTGATACGAGGTAATGATGAATGATTAGTGGCCATGGAGGGAACATAGGAGTTCTAGTACTCGGCGATATGGCAGTGGTCATGGCGGCATTCTCTTTTAGCATGGTGTAAAACATGTTATTTATTGTCAATATTATTTTTAATTGTTCTCAATGAAAAACTTACGTGAAGAAGTATTTGATCGGTTCTTCAAAATCTATTATTATTGCAATAAAAAGAATTTATGACTGCGAACATATGTTTTTATGCTCTGTCAACGAACGGAGTTTGCGGCGGCTAGTATTCGGTGTAAAATCATTGTATTATGAGTACAAATATTTTCAGTTTTAAAATCATTATAGTCAACCTTCCTTCCCTTGTCGGCGATGCCCCCTATCGACCTGTTGCAGTGCGCCACACGTCCACTATTTGAAAGCGGCACTCACGTAAACCGCCCGCCAATCACGCGCGCAGTTACGCCCGACACGTTGATTACGCAACATCGTCCAAACGGCATAAAAACCTGAATTTTACGCAGATCCATGCTCTTATTTACGCAGTTGTGAATAACCATTTACGCTACCAGTTTAGAATTTTTTTAAATGCATAGATGAATAAATGAACGTCATTAAAGCGTAAATTTATGACTATAAAATTTCAAAAAAAATATAGTCACAATGGAGGTCAAAACGTGCGTAAAAATGTCAGCATTCTAATGGTGAAAACCGCTAGTGTGATGGAATGGACTGCATGCATGCGTGCGCCAGTTGGCAGAATGTGTCAGAGTCTGTTCCTTCCGATACAACAGAAGCCGAAGTCTATGCTCATTTATACACAGTTTTACGCTACTCTTGCTACGGTTTTACGCTAAATGGGTCCTGACCCAACCAGCGCCACGTCTTCCATCTGAACGCGGCACCCGCGGAAACTCCCCGCCAATCACGCGTGCAGTTAAACCCCTGAAGCCAATGACGTGACGTCTCAGAAACGCATAAAACATTGCTTTTTACGTACTCCATTTCTATTTTTTACGCAATTTTGCATAGCAATCTACGCATTTTTACCCAGGCCACTCTGGTCGGACCGTTTGCGGTCCCTCGGGCTGACCCGACCAGGATTCCCGCCCCGGGGGCCCACCCCCGCGCCTGCACCTTTGGGTTGACCTTCTCGTGGGCCGACCCCCTGTCTGGTGCGCCTGGCTCGGTGGGAAGGCTCGGGCTTCCTGCAACTAATGGAAGTCAATGAGCTTCCTTTATATATATATAAGAGTTTTATCTACATGCGCATGTAGCTACACTCACCTTCAATAAACCAACAAAGATATGTTCGCATACTCATTTATCAATTTGAGTATCTTCACATACTTATTTTAAGATATCTTAAATGTCACCACCCGAAAAAATTATAAAACAGCCCTTGTTTTTGTTATATTTTGATAATATGTTCATATTAGTATATATAACGGGGTATGTCTACATACCTCAGGTATACTCGCATACCTCGTGTACATACCACCTCGGATGGTCTAGTATCATTGCATACTCCGTGTACATACCTTCCGTTTCACCAGATACGCCCTCAATCATAAGATACATACGCGAGTGTAGCTACATGCACCACATGTAGAAAGGAATTTTCCTATATATATATATATGTATATATATATATATATATGTATATATATATATATATATATATATATATATATATATATATATATATATATATATATATATATATATATATATGTCTTTCCATGTATGTTCCTTTAGAAGTTAGGGGGTGTTTTTGGTTTAGGTGGGATTTTGAGAATCTAGATTTTGGCTTGAGATTTTCAAATTTTCTAGTGTTTGGATCCTTGAAATTTTACTTTGGATTATGTACCAACCTCAAATATCTCCCGTTATCAAGCACAAAGGAGATTGTGAGATTTTGCAGTGGGTAAAAACGTGTCCACTTTACATTAACCCACAGTCTCAAACCAAACAGGGCCAGTTGGAATAAGTTTGGAATCAACCGGCTATGAGAGCCTTGGTCTGTATGCTTGCGTATCGACGATTTTCTGCCCTCATTTTTCATGGCTTATTTATTCGACGTTTCAATGTTTGGGATTGGTGGATTATCCAAATGCCGGGTACTACGTGCTTGGATAAGAGGGAAACAGATTTGATTTATATTATTGCCTAGGCCACTTGAGAGGCGCTTGCGCTACGCAGGCATCATCCACCTCTTCAGCCGGGGCATGCATGCTGAGGGAGTGCGGGCGGCAAACCAGAAATGCACAGGCCAGTTGCCTTTGCCTATCCCTTCCCTCCCAGAGAGCAGAGTCTCCTCTCCTCCGATCCGCATCCGCTGTGCTCGCCGGAGCCCACCACCGGTGCTAACACCCGTCATTTTCGCCGCCGTCGCTGTCCCCTCGCGCGGCCGCGCACACATGCTCCCCGCCCTCCCCTCCCTCCCGGCGACGGCCTCAGTGCCTCGCGCGCCCCGCCAGCCCACTCATCATGCACGAACCGGAGGTGAAAAGGCCGCGCGTCGTGGGCAGCGCAATCATGCCATCCTCGACCTGGAATGGAAGACGTCTGCGCCTCTGCGGCCTCCATCCATCACCATTAGTCGTCTGTTTCCAACCCACCGCCCGGAGGTAGAGCCGTTCCACTTCCACAACCATCTCCATCTATCCCTCCTGCAGGCAGAGGCTTTGCACCATGCAGCTTAATTCGATGCTTCACTCTCCATCAGGTGCTGGTGCAGCTCTCATTAGTCGCCGTCGCATAAGGCATAAGCTCGATCGTCGATCTCCGTCGAGCTACCTAGCTGCTGCCATGTAGTGGCTCACTTGCAATCTACTAGGTCGTAGGTCTGGTCAGGTCATCGCCATCCTCCACGGTCGTTACCAGTACTGCACTTCCAGCGCCCTCCGACGAGGAGGAGGAGATCGAGGATGAGGGTCCGCATGGCCATTCTCCTCCTCATCCACCTCCTCGTCTTCCTCGCCGCTTCGGCGGCGCCCGTGGACAAACAGGCCAGCATGGGCGACGCGGAGCGGCGGCGGCAAGTCCGGCGGGAGGAGAGGCACACTCTGCTGGCCCTGAAGCGGGGGCTCAACCTGCCAGCGGCGGCCCTGGCGGACTGGAACGAGTCCAACGCCCACGTGTGCGCCTTCACCGGCGTCACCTGCGACCCGCGGCGCGAGCACGTCGTCGGGCTCGACCTCGCCAACATGGGCATCTCCGGCTCCATCCCCCTCGTCATCGGCGATCTCTCGCACCTCCGGCGCCTCGACGTGTCCGGCAACAACCTCTCTGGCCCGGTGCCGGCGTCCGTCGGCAACCTCACGCGGCTCCGGAGCCTCGACGTCTCCTACAACAGCATGTCCGGTGGCATCCCAGCGGCGCTCACCGGCCTCAGGCAGCTCCAGAGCCTCAACCTCTCCGGCAACAGCTTCTCCGGCGCCGTGCCTCCGTCCATCGGCAACCTGACTCTCCTCGAGGACCTCGTCATCGTGTCCACTAACACCATCTCCGGCGGCATCCCTCCGGCCATCTGCACCCTCGCGATGCTTCGTAAACTCGACGTGTCCGGCAACACCATCTCCGGCGCCATCCCTCGGTGCATCGGCAACCTGACGCGCCTTGAGAGCCTGTCCATGTCCGACAACCTCCTCTCGGGAGCCATCCCTCCGTCTGTCGGCAACCTGACAAGCCTCCACGAGCTTGAATTGTCCGGCAACCACCTCACCGGCCAGATCCCGGCCGAGATCCCCAACGCCCGGAACATCGAAGTGCTCATCCTCGGCGACAACCAGCTCCACGGCGGCATACCGCCTTCCCTGTCCCAGCTGACTCAGATGTTCTACTTCAACCTCAAGCACAACAACCTGTCCGGGGCCATCCCGGCAGTCATCTTCATCAACTGCACGCTTCTGGGCTACATCGACCTCGGCGACAACAGCCTCTCCGGCGAGATCCCCCGCGCCGCCTCCTTCGGTGTCCGGTTCGCGTTCCTCAACATCTACTCCAACAACCTCACCGGGACGCTTCCTCGGTGGCTCGCCAATTGCTCGTCCCTGATGTCCCTGGACGTGGAGAACAACTCGCTCGACGACGAGCTGCCGACGACCATCGTCTCCGGAAAGCAGTACCTCAAGTACCTGCATTTGTCCAACAACAACTTCGCGAACCGGGACGGCGACCTCGACCGCTTCTTCACCGCGCTCTCCAACTGCACGTGGTTACAGGAGCTCGAGGCCGGCAACGTGGGGATGCGCGGCCGGCTGCCGTCCTGGCTCGGCTCCAGGCTGCCGCCCAACATGTCGCACCTCAACCTGGAGCTCAACAGGATCGAGGGCACCATCCCGGCCTCCATCGGGGACATCATCAACATGACGCTGATGAACCTGTCGAGCAACCTGCTCAACGGCTCGATCCCGGCGTCCCTCTGCGGGCTCAAGCGTCTGGAGCAGCTCGTGCTCTCCGACAACAATTTGACGGGCGAAATCCCGGCGTGCATCGGCAACGCCACGCACCTCGGCGAGCTAACTCTGTGGGGGAACCAGCTGTCGGGCACCATCCCGAGCGGCATCGGCAGCCTCGCCGAGCTCAGGTACCTGTTTCTGCAGGGAAACAGGCTGACCGGAGCCATACCTCCGACCTTCACTCACCTGTCGATGCTCGACCTCTCCAGCAACGGCTTGGTCGGCGTGATACCAGACGCGATCGCCAGCTTCTCCATGCGGACGCTGAACCTGTCTCGCAACCAGCTCGGCGGCAGGCTGCCGCCCGGCCTCGGCAAGATGCAGTCAGTGGAAACCATGGACCTGTCCTGGAACAGCATCACCGGCGACATCTTCGCCGGCATCGGGGACTGCGTCGCGCTGGTGGTGCTCGACCTGTCGCACAACTCGCTCACCGGCGGCCTCCCTCCGGCGCTGGGCCTCCTGCGGAGCCTCGAGAGCCTCAACGTCTCCAACAACCACCTGAGCGGCGGCATCCCGGACAGCCTGGCCGGCTGCGGCAGCCTGGAGTACCTCGACCTGTCGTACAACGACTTCAGCGGCGACGTGCCCACGGGGGGCCGTTTCGCCAACTTCAGCTGCCTCTCCTACCGCGGCAACCCCCGGCTGTCCGGCCCGGTGGCCAGGCGCTGCGGCGGCGGTGGGAGGCGGCGCCGCTCGTGGCACCAGACCCGGAATTTCTTGGTCGTGCTGTGCGTGTGCGCGGCGGCGGCGGCGTTCGCGCTGACGATCCTCTGCGCGGTCAGCGTGCGCAAGGTTCGGGAGCGGCTGGCGGCGATGCGGGAGGACATGTTCGGGGGCCGACGCAGCGGGGGCCCGTCGCCGGTGATGAAGTACAAGTACCCGCGGATCACGTACCGGGAGCTGGTCGAGGCGACGGAGGACTTCAGCGCGGACCGGCTCGTGGGGACGGGCAGCTACGGGCGGGTGTACCGGGGCACGCTGCGCGACGGCACCATGGTCGCCGTCAAGGTGCTGCAGCTGCAGACGGGGAACTCCACCAAGAGCTTCAACCGCGAGTGCCAGGTCCTGAAGCGCATCCGGCACCGGAACCTCATGCGGATCGTCACGGCGTGCAGCCTGCCGGACTTCAAGGCGCTGGTGCTGCCCTTCATGGCCAACGGCAGCCTGGAGCGGTGCCTCTACGCGGCGGCGGCGGCGGAGCTCAGCCTCGTGCAGCGGGTCAACATCTGCAGCGACATCGCCGAGGGGATGGCGTACCTGCACCACCACTCGCCGGTGAAGGTCATCCACTGCGACCTCAAGCCCAGCAACGTTCTCATCAACGACGACATGACCGCGCTCGTCTCCGACTTCGGCATCTCCCGCCTCGTCATGAGCACCGCCGGGGTGGCCAACACCGCCGACGTCGGCGCCTCCACCGCCAACATGCTCTGCGGCTCCATCGGATACATCCCCCCTGGTATGTCGGACGCCATACGCTTCCATTTCTCCCACTATGCTCCTGATCGATCAGTCCTGATGATGAGTGGTACGGTTTCTTGATGGCCCGATCTATGATCCAAAGAGTACGGCTACGGCTCCAACCCGACGACCAAGGGCGACGTGTACAGCTTCGGCGTCCTGGTGATGGAAGTGGTGACGAAGAGGAGGCCGACGGACGACATGTTCGAGGCCGGGCTGAGCTTGCACAAGTGGGTCAGGATGCACTACCACGGCCGCGCCGACGCGGTGGTCGACCCTGCGCTGGTGCGCATGGTCCGGGACCAGACGCCTGAGGTGAGGAGGATGTCGGACGTGGCCATCGGCGAGCTGCTGGAGCTCGGCATCCTCTGCACCCAGGACCAAGCGGCCGCGAGGCCCACCATGATGGACGCCGCCGGCGACCTGGACCGGCTCAAGCAGTATCTCGGCGGCGACACCACGGCCACCTTCGCGTCGTCGCTGGGGTTCTCATCCACGACGTTTGAGCTCGAAGACATCGATTGACGACATGACGAGTAGGAGCAGGCCCCGGTACAAGGATTCGTGATGCGTGCATGCGTAGCTAGCATTCCTCCAAGAGGTAGTACAGTATGATTTCAATTTTAACCGGTACATTAATTAATTATGCAAGAACATATATAGGATTAATTCTTTGAAGATGTCTGATGTGTGTAATATAAGCCTCTATGGTTTCAGTTCAACAGGGAGCTGCTGCTGAATTGCTCGTCTGTTTCTCTTGCATATGTCTCTTCAGTTTGCTTACGCTTCTTAACTTCTTTTCCACACGATGCATGCGTCAAGCACCAGGCGTGCACCTATCTGCATATATAGGCTTTACGAAAGATTTAGCACAGGCATGATGATATAGCGCAGTTGCATACAGATTGAGATTGTCAGGCTGAAAGTGTGGTCTATGAGCATATATAAAACGAGCAAATCCGGACGTGGCTAAGTTGGATGGAAAGTTGCCTGCGTGATTAAGATACATCAAGCGTGCGTTGCAGGTTTGGGGATGCGCCAAGTAGCAATGCCAAAATTGGACCAGCCTAAGCCTAGCGAACATCACTACCTCTGTTTTTTAATGTGTGATATACTTGATGTTTAGACAAGGTGTTTGACTTTTTAACTTATGAGTTTAAAAATTACCTTTCTCCTATATGACGTTTTTTGTTAGAATTGAGCTAAAAACGTCATTTAGACCAGAGTGAGTAGGTAAATACTCTCTCCATGCACTCTCTTCATTTCAAATTATTATCCTAGTTTAAATGAATCCTTTCTATCTTTGACCGATTCTTTATATATTAATACCACACAACCAAACATCCAAATATATTTCATGGAGGGCAATAGAATTAAGAGAGTTAATTCAATGTTATCTATGTTGGTGGTCTTTTTTTTTCTAAAAACTTCGTCAGAACAAGATTATTCTTCAAATCAGAGAGTACAGGCGCATCACGCATACACACAGTACACTCAAAGCTTATGAACATACATGCAAGCCCTACTCCTATCAGAACCACAGAGAAACTAAGCTGGTAGATCTCGAGATTGACAAAGTCAACACATACGCCTGGCTACCTCGCTATCGAGACGAATTAATTTGCATACCACTGAAAGAACAATGTGGCTAAATCTTGGAATAAATCTAGGGAAATGTGAGCACCCATGTCAACTATCAAGTCTATAACTTGAATCTGGGTGGGCAGATTTTACCAAGAACCTAACCAACTAAGCTACATACTGAATTCTCAAAATAAGAGAGGTCTGGCTTAGACAAATATTATACTTTGGGATGGAAAAGGTACTATTTATTTTATTATTTTATACCATGACTTATATTTTTATATATTTATGTAAAAAATGAATATAAGAAAACAAGAACCCTATTGTGCTCTTAACAAATTAAAGAATGGGGCTAATTTGATCACTTTTGATGCTTTTATACAACATCTGTGGTGACTTAGACTTCCTAACTTATAGCTGAACTTACAGAAA
This sequence comes from Paspalum notatum, assembly GCA_022530915.1. NCBI lineage: Eukaryota > Viridiplantae > Streptophyta > Magnoliopsida > Poales > Poaceae > Paspalum > Paspalum notatum. The sequence goes on from CM039685.1 coordinate 38,121,119, forward strand.
AACAACATCTCTTTTGGATTTGGAGCAAGGGGAACAAAGAACTCATGAAAAGAAGATAGATATATCAGCATAGCATAAAAAACAACCTAATAAATAACCAGGAGTAAAAAGCCTTAAGCTTGATACCATGAAAGCGGATCTAGTTACTAACAATTACAGCTCGAACGATATTTGTGATGGCATGAAGTGCAAACATGACTCTAAAACCTCTCTCCATGCTCCTCAACTTCAAGTGAACTTTGGGGGTGGGGGATGCAAGAGTGAGACTGAAAATCTCAATAAGCGAATGACTTTAAGAGGCTATATTTGAACTACAATAAATTAAGCAACGATTTCATATGCCATCGAGTATTTAATTAGAAAACATCACTATGGAAATGTTTTTTCATGCCAATTGTTAATTATTATATGATCAGAGCCAAAAGTGCATTATCAAATTTGTATAAAAGCTATATGGATCCAATGGAGATTCTCATTATCTAGTTAATAGGCATTAGCTAGATAAACTTTGTATGTATAATAGCAGGGAGTGTTTGGATCCATAGATAATGAATTGGCTAAAAATATAGAAAAATAGGGAAAGTCTATGATACCCTTATTTGGGAGGCAAGCGGGTCGGCCTCGGTAAAATTGGAGGTGTACCGCTTGGACATCTCAACAGAATAATCTCCCGTATATGATATTATCTGATATTATCCATTTTTTGGTGGATTATGAGATAATGAGAATCTAAGTGTGTAGATAAACTTTATCCTCTCTAGTATGTTTGGATCCTTAGAGCTAAACTTTAGCGGATTATGATTATCTGACTGAATCCAAACATGCCCTAAGTATTTAAGTACACAACCAATCCTATTTCTCAAAGTGATTGTTGGTAGATTAGCAAGGTTATTAGACTATAAGTTTATATCAACTTGGATTGTGTCTCAACTCTCAACATGCAGTGATGAACAACATTAGCATTATTAGAGATAAAAACAATAAAAGCATTTGGTTATATTCGAAGGGGTTTTGATTATATTTTAATTTTAACATCTAAAACTCACACATTTCTCAAAGATAAATTTCCCCATACCGTATCTCAATCTAGATACTCAAAGCTAGTTGTATACATAGATATGATGTCAACATCCATTCATATCATATCTGGTTATCCGACATAGTTGACGCTATCTGTATTTGATCCAAATTCGAGAGAGAAAACTATTATATGCGTGTGTATAGGTATTTGTCTGTCGTAACCAATCCATTTGCACCCTTGGCTATTTTCACCATGATGAAAAGGGAAGGAGCAAATAGTTGATAGCGGGGGAGTGAACTTAGGGTTGGAGATGAGATGAGGGAGGAAACCTTGGTTTGGGCTGCGGCAGGGAAATGAGTGGGCTATGCTGGGAGAAAATGCTGAGGGTGGGAGAGCTTTGGTTAGGCTAGCCCACGGAAATTAAGACAAGAAGGTGAAATAAAGGGGAAAGGAGGGAAACCGATGGGCCAGGTTTCGGTCAAACACTTTGCGCTAAAACAAGACTTGTGATTATATTTTTGGACTTTGGATGAATTCAAACTATCTAAACATGGTTTGTCAGTGATTTCCAAGTGGAGAAATTTCAGGTTTGTGCTAACTTACGAATTTTTGGGACTTGTGTAAGATTCGAATGTGAACCTTTTTTCAATCGAATTCAAGGGTCTAAGAGCAAAAGGGATTTTTGGAAACTTATGATGCGGTACTCATTATTTTTTATGCACTTGAATTTCTAAATGAATAAATTGTTTATGACGAAGCTTACTGGTTAAATTTTGGGTTTTATTCTCAATAATTTAAATAATCCATGCTTCAATGTTTAATTAAATAATTTAAAAATTGGGATGTTACACTAGCCATTAAGTTGAGTAGCCTAGGATCAAAACGAACAATGAATAATGACCCCACATACGCCATGAAAACATAGTACTACAGTTTATAAGTAAAATCATTGCACAAGTTGTGAAGACGATTCATCGTTTTCTAATAGTTTAAGTGACTTCGGCGGTACAATTTAAATGCATATGAATGCAACTCGGAACAATGTACAACAGTCGTAATATCTAAAAATATCTTTCAGTTTGAATATCACTTGTTCGTTTTTCTGTAAATGAATGGCTAGAATGTGTACTTTGCTGCTTTTTTCAGGCTGTTTCTGACTCGATCGTGTCGACCCTTTTTTGTCCATAGACCGCATCTGCAGTTCGACGTTCCCAAGTCAAAATTTTAGCGGAAAGTCGGCCTAGCATTTGTTGGCTTCCACCAATTTGTCAACGCCCTTCGGCCAGCCGTCAGCTCTCACCTTCACCTTCCCAAGCTCAGATCATCCCCACAGCCCATAAACTAATGCGAAATGCAAAGCTCGCCTTCCAATTCTTAAATCCATCTTTGACCCAATTTGCATCTGAGCACGCGCCGTGCTCGAGAACTCGCCAAGCAAGAAACCTGTCAAGAAGAAGGAAAGGGAGCTAGGCACCAGTCAAGAATCCAAGAACCATGCTGGAAGATGACGCCGCCGAGGACGCGGAAAGCCTCGTCGTCGGTCAGGAGCCGGGATCGCCGCCGCAACCACTGCGCCGCGGCGAGGGGGCCTGGGCGGCGGCCGTGCTGGAGCCGGTGCGGTGGGTGCGGATGCTGTGCCGGGAGTTGGGCGCGACGTTCGTTGTCGGGGTGGTGCTGGTGTATGGCCTCAGCCAGGGCTTCGCCGGCTCCTTCTTCCGGGTGGCGTCGGACTACTACTGGAAGGACGTGCAGCGGGTTCAACCGGCCACCGTGCAGTTCCTCTCCGTCTTCTTCTACGTGCCGTGGGTGCTCAAGCCACTTTGGGGGGCAGGGGCGAAGCTCCATGGGCAGCAGTGGGTGCACATGCACCCCCTAGAGTTTGTCAAATTAGTGCAAAAACTCAAATTTTCACCATATAAGCACCCCCCACATCACACATCTATGCACCCACAAAGCATTTGCACCCCCCTCATGTTGGCTCTAGCTTCGCCACTGTTGGGGGGTGATGACCGACGTCTTCCCCGTCCACGGGTACCGCCGCCGCCCGTACTTCCTCTTCTCAGGTCAGCCGTCCGCCGGGGATCGATCTTCGGCCATTTTCTTCTTTTTCAAGCGAATCGTCTTCAAAGAAATTATTTTTATCTGGATGTTAATTTCAGTGATATGCATGCCTGCGCAAAAACAGATTTCTTCCCCCACACAAGGATCTACAAATCACCAACGCTTATTGTTCACTTGTTTATGTTATTTATTGTTCACTTGTTTATGTTATTGGTCAATAATAGCTTGACCATTGCTGGTTGTTGTCTACGTGAGGCTGTAAAGGATCGGGTAGATGTGGACGAGAAAATGACAAAATGTTCAGACTGTGACATGCAAAGTGGAGTAGGTTTGAATCCTGGGCAGTCTGCGCATTGGATATTTGAACTTAATTAGTCGGTGAAAGTTATGAATGATTCAGTGTTTTGCCCTCCCTTTTGGGGCACAATTTAGTATATGTCACTTTCAGCTAATTTGTTGTTTTTAGCACAATTTAACATTTCTCAATCTAGGTCTTATCTAATTATGTGTAGTAGACTCTTCCATCCATGCATATAATTTCGAAAAGCGCTGTATGATTATTCATCTGTATAATATCCATTTAGTTTATTTGAGCATTGAGAAGTTGTTGTTGTCCCACTTTAAATTGTTGTGCAATTAATTGTAGTGTACACAGCAGGGACACTGTGGGCAACTAAAATGGTATTGTCAGATACCAATTCTCGAATGATCTTCATGTTATGTTATACTAATAAATTAACTGGAGTTATCTATTTTTATTTTTCTTCTTCTTGTGGCATGACTTTAAAATGAAATAGGGGGAAATGCAAAGATGGTTGTTAAACATGATACTACTTTATTATTGACCCAAAGATTAGTAAACTTGCAGGTTTATGGCTGCTTACATAGGACTGAACGATTTAGGTTGTGTCAAAAGTAGATTCATAGTTGCAGCAATTGTAGACATTCTTACGGGAAACAGAAAGGTTCCCTACTAAAACATAGCTAGTGTAAACTTCACTGATAAATCCTCATTTATTTTTCACGATGGTAGGAATACTTGGAACAGTTTCAACTGCTATTGTTGCAATGGCTATGGGATTGCCAGTGAGTTCTGCTGTACTTTGCTTTGTTGGAATCTCAACAGCAGTCGCCATTGCTGATGTGACAATAGATGCTTGTATTGCAAAGAACAGTATTGATAAGCCCGCGTTGGCTCCAGACATGCAGAGCCTTTGTGCATTCTCATCGTCTCTAGGTGCGCTTATTGGGTATTCTACAAGTGGCATGTTTGTCCACCATCTTGGTGCACAGGTCAGTTTTTGTCTAAATGCTCTAATTTGCTATGTTTCATCTGCCTCTTGGTTCACTGAGGAATATTATGTTGCATGAATTTTGGCTCAATGTAGGGTGCATTAGGTGTAATGGCTATACCTCCTGCCACAGTGGTTTTCCTTGGATTTTTCATATACGAGGTGAAAACATACCAACATAATGTTAAGGAGAAGGTATGTTGATCAGCAATCGTTTTTAGGGCTTCATTTTGTCATAAATTATGTTCTTTTTGATATCATCTCATGCTGCTTAGTTTGCCCAAGCTGAATTGTGATTTTGTACATCTTTCTATCCTAGCAAAGTTCAGAATAAAATGACTTTGATACTTTAGTAATTGGAGTTCTTCAGGTGAATTGTTAAAGGAATTAATGCTTCCTCTGTTTAACCTAGTGAACCTAGCAAGTTAATTGAAGAGACTGTAGATGCATATGTGGGGGGTAATAATAACCCATGTACAAAATGTTTGTAATGACGAAAGAAACATGAAAAGTACATAATAAATCGATTTCTCACTGATATGCTGATGAAATGCAGGTTTTGAACAAGGTTAGTGTGGCAGTGAAAGGAATGGTCCAGACTATAAAGTATCCAGTAGTGTGGAAACCATCTCTTTACATGTTCCTTTCGCTGGCTCTGAGTATCAGCACTCATGAGGGGCAATTCTACTGGTACACTAACAAGACACCACCTAATCCTGGATTTTCACAGGTAAAAGTTTGTTTTGTTGCCTACTTTGTCATTGCTAATTAGTAGACCTGTTAACCAGAGCAATAGTGATATTTTTCCCTTGAGAATGGAATAATGTTCATCTTGATCTGCAAAATAATGGCTTGGTCCTGTACTATCTGAATGTCCATGGCATGCATGACCCAAAGAAGCAGTTTGCTCAGAAAAAATGTGTCTGCAATTCATATTAGTGAGCAGGATTCAGTCAGTGCAAAACCATACTTTTACCGCTGGCACCCTAATGTGTCTTTGGAGTGAATGGATCAAGTAAATGCACTATAGTAGTCAATTGTAGACATGCGGCATGCTGGATCTTCACAGATGGTTAGGTCAATGAAGTAATTACCTGGACTTCACAAATGGTTAGGTTCATGAAGTAATTACTGTTGCCATGCAGTTGAGTGGGGAAGGGGTGCATTGAACTGAAAACTGGAAGTAGAATAGTGCCAGTGAACTTAGTGTATGTGGTTGATGCGACATTGGTACAATCCTGACAGGAACTGGTTTATCAATTAAGGCTTCGTTTGGAAGGCGCAAACCCCGGCGCTTTCCCCGCGTTATCCCTGGGCAGCAGCCCCGCGTGGATAACACACCCCGGTCAAAGTTCCGGATTGTTTGGAAGCCCACCTGTCGGGGGAGTACGGCCCGATCCACGACTTTTCCCTGGGCACCGCTTCCCCGTCTCGGGAGGCCAGGCGCGGCTTCCCCGTCGCGATGTGCGATGCGAGCTAGCGATCTACCGCCACTCAGCGCCGCCGCTGCGCGCCATTGGGTCTCTGGCCTGCCCCTCGCCATGAGCTTCCGAACAACCACAGGGGAGCGGGAGGCACGCCCAGGGAAACATACGGCCACTTTAATCCCTGTGGAGGCGTCGGGTCCCTGGGTTTGCCCGGCATGTCCTTCCAAACTAGGCCTAATACTTGTTCTCAGAGCATGTGGGAAGAGTAGAGCGTGTGAGGAAATAACTGGCCCACTATTTCCTTGCTTCGCATCTTTCAAGTCATGGTGATTTTCACTTTCATTATGAGTAGTTACCTTTTCATTTCCAGAGGATATGCTTTATGTTTATCCTCATACTAAAAGTGCATGAGATTCCGAGGAAAGTACAAAAGGATAGAAAGAAAATAGTAACCTGAGGTACAACACCAATCACTCTAGTAAACTGAGACTAGCAAAAGCAAGATCTAAGGAAAAAAAAGTAGATAAAAGCTGCCCTCCTTCAGACTAGGAATCTATGAGAAGCAGGTCCTGGTCCCGCCAATATTGCTTGCTCAATTATGTTGTCCTGAATGTCCCTAACAGATGCCTTACTTTATGATGAACTGGCAGACTACATTATCCTAACTTTTTCTCTCTTTTGTTGGTTTTGGCCTGGAATGTTATAGGTTGTAACCAAGTTTAGATTGTTCTGTCGGAACGTTATGTGCAGTAAAGTGTAACCTACTAGACAGTTGATATGAAAAATCTTTACCGATTCAATATGGCTATTATTATGTCACGATTCTACAGAAGAAAAGTTTTTTCCTCTGTTCAACAAACATTATAAAACGAAGTGCTTTTGGGCAAGGGAAAAAAACTCTGCAAACGCCAAACAGAACATTAGAGCGCCACTATCATGAGGTTAATTACATACAAGAACAGACACATGAACAGTCATTGTTGCACCCTCCTCCATGCATGCAATGCAGGAATTCGTCGGGCTGGTCCATGCCATCGGCGCGGTGGCGTCCATGGTGGGCGTGCTCATCTACCACAAGTGCCTCAAGGACTACCCGTTCCGGAGCATCCTCTTCTACGCGCAGCTCCTCTACGGGGTGTCGGGCCTCCTGGACCTCACGTTCGTGCTCCGGTGGAACCTGGCGCTCGGCGTCCCCGACGCGGCGTTCGTGACCCTGGAGGAGTGCGTCTCCCGCGTGGTGGGGCGCGTCAGGCTGATGCCGATGCTGGTGCTGAGCACCAAGCTGTGCCCGCCCGGCGTGGAGGGCACCTTCTTCGCGCTGCTCATGTGCATCGACAGCGTCGGCATGGTGACGGCCAAGGCGGGCGGCGCCGCCGTGCTGCGCGCGCTGCACGTGACCAGGACCGACTTTGGCCACCTCTGGCTCGCCGTGCTGATCAGGAACGTGCTCAGGCTCGCCACGCTGGGGGCCATCGGACTCGTGCCCACCGCGGACCAGACCGACGTGCTGGTGCCGCGGGAGCTCCTGGTAAGCTCGCCGGCGGGCGGGGCCGAGGCTGACGACAACGAGGAAGAGACGCTGCAGCTGGCGATGCTCACTCCCCACACTGACGATGTATGATACGATTCATGGTGGTGTATACTATGTATACAAAAGTAAACGAACTCATCACTTGAGCAATGGACTCATGACCACATACATATACACCGGCACACATGGAGCGGGCTTGAGCACAATAACAGTTTTCAAAAGATTGTTCCACCTTGAGCCTGGAGGTTAATTTCCGTGAGTTGTTGGCCGTACATCTTTAGTTTCTCGGTCAAATCAATTAATCTCAAATCATATGTTCAATACTAGGAGTTACTACTATTGTAATGCCAAATAGAATGGGATATCATGACAATAAAAATAGACAAAATTTGCTGAGGGACATTGAAAAAACAAGTAATTGGCCAAATCATACCGTGAACTGCTAAACTTGACTTGAAGTGCTCAAGCATTTGCACTAGGTTCAGTTGCTGTGGTGTAGAGATGCCAATTAAAAACCAGCATGCTCTTGCAAAATTGCAGCGTAAGAAGAGGTGCTCTAGATTTTCTTCCAAGTCCCAATCACAAAGTACACAATTATAATTTGGGAGATTCATGCTTTTACGACGAAAAATTTCTCTTGTGTTCAGTCTGTCATGAAGAAGTAACCAAAAGAAGACCTTGTGTTTGTTTTAGTACGAGGAGAACCACAACCAAGGTGCGCATGCCTCTGTCCCGACAGTTGTTTGTAGGCTTTCTTAGTACTAAAGACCGATGAGCCCCAAATGTAATTCCAAAAATCCCTTTGCTTAATCATGACAATTCCATTCATCTTATTTGTGAGTGAAGAAAACTGTTGATATGTTTGCACTGATAGGGGTAATAAATAGAATAGCAGAGACAGGTCTGCATTGTTTTGGCTTTGCAAAGAGAGATGTGACCATCTTTGTTGGCAAATGACAGGAGCTCTGGGTATTCTACGGAGAGTAGTGTATTATCTCAAACGTCTGTCCATAACAAATATGTACGGCAATCTTGAATATGAACAGTTTCCATTCCTTTGAATTTGTCCAAGAGCTTAGTACGTCCCTCCACCAAAAAGATCTAGCTCTACCCTTTGATGGTAATTTGTTATTTGAGTAATATTTTTTCCAAATTAGATGCACCCATGAAATATCCTGCATGCTATAAAACTTATGTAGGTTTTTCGGCGAGAGGGTTTCATTTTGTGTTAGGAGGTTTATGACACCAAGACCCCTAGAATCTCTATCTAGGCATAGTGTCCAGGGCCTCAGGCTATCTTAGGCCGCCTCTTGTCAGTCCTTCCGCTTTGATCCTGAGTTTGTTGTTTACGAGGAATGACGCGGAGCTGGAAATCCTTTATTTAATCAAAGGTTTTCACCCAGTTTTTATTGGAAACCAAGAACTGAGAGCTGAAAAAAAAATCCGTTGATTTGTTTGTATATATAAATATATAAATCCAAATATCTAGGCCACCAGAACGAGACGACGAGGGAAGAACGCGATGACCGATCCCCTTCTCCGGCAGCCCTTGTGCTGTGTGTCTAGAGTTATTACAGTGAAAAACACAGTAAATGTGTATATACGAGGTGAAGCCATTTTATGGTGAGAGTCAGACCCAGCGGTGGCTGTTCTCATCGGTGTCACGTGCGAGTTGTAGTATTATATACCGTACCAGAGCAGAGCAGACCGAGCGCGCACACGCCGGAGCCGAGACGTGAAGCGAGATGTACAAGCTGTGGGTGACATGGCAATCGATCAATCTCTTCCGTAGTTTTTTACCACTGTGGCTATTTCTAATGGTATGGATATAAAACTGTCTATAACACAAATCGGCACTGCAGCGCGCGCTATTGATTGTAGACAGAAAAAAAGATAATTAAAATAGTGAAAAAACTGTGGATAGACCGTCTTTTTAGCCAAAAATTGAGGATGGTGTACACCGGCCGCCAGCGAGAAGCGAAGCGAGACGGATCGGAGCTCGCCTCGCCTCGTCACGCCCACACCACACAGCCTATCAATTCTACTAGGAGCACGTACCGCTGCACAGTGCGTCGCCGCCTAGGCCGTGGTGGTGGCATTTGTTCCTCTTATCATGGCCATGGCCGCCATGGCAATTGGCATCTTCGGGCACGTTTGGTTGTCTTGCTGAGCACTGTGTGGCCTTGACAGACAAAGATATCCCAACGGGCTGCTTGTTTAGTTTCTCGGCAAGGTTACGTTGGAGTCCGTACAGGCAAGTATTTTCTTGACAAAGCAGGCTAGCTGAAAACGCTCTCCATAGCGGACAAAGCAAGGCTTGCCGACGGGACACAGGCAAGATAAGCTCTGGCAAAACTACCAAACATGCTCTTCTTCTCCTCCGTGCCGTGCACCAAGTAGTACGACTGCGAGCTAGACAAAACAGCTAGGCTGCGTCGCTGACCTGACCCCTCTCCGACTCGGACATTAATGTCACTTACGCCCAGTTTTCAATGCGTCCACCCACGCCACGGCCACGGCTACGCACTCTGATGGCTACGCTATCCACAACGACATCCTCAAATCTCATTTACTATCATTATTCTAACTATTTTTCTATCTCTATCTACGATAATACAATATTTATATTAAACAGTATTTTGAAAATACTAAAAAAACCCAACCACGATAGCCATATTTTAATCCGCCACTGGTTCTGGAAGAGGTGCTTCGCCGACGCCGACGACGCCAGGGTCAACAACTGCTAGTTAGTGCTATAGCTAGCCTGCACATCTCTGGCAGATCCCAACAAGGAGTTTATTCTTCCGATTGAGATTAATTTCTACACATAATTGGATTTCTACAAATCTGGTGGCGGATTAATTAAGATGGTGATTATGACGATGATTAAATTGCTGCGATCTATGTACGTAGATTCCTAGTATATTAATATATTAATTGATTGATTGTTGATCCGAAATACTTGGACGTTGCACCTCGAAGGCCATTCACAGTTTACAGAAATTATGTTAAACAGTACAAAACAATGTTTTAAAAAATACTAAAAAAAACACCCAAACCACGATAGCCTAAACTCGCCGCCCGCGCCCGCCTCTTTTTCCTCACCACAACCCCCTTCCTCCTCCGGCTCCGGCTCCGATCCATACTACTAGTAGCTACGCCTACGCATACGCTGCGCTGGTAGTATAATAAAGAAACGTGTCAGCGGCGAGGGCAGCCTGCCCCCACCGAGCGAGAGAGGAGGATGGTGGGGCCGTGGGAGGAGAACGGAGGTGTGTGTGGAATTGTGGATGGAGAAGCGAGATGATGTCCTGGGGTGGTGCAGTGATGCGGCCGCCGGCCGGCCGAGCAAGAGGACATGCATGTGAAGCCCCCCAATAATTCCTTTGCTTCCCTCCCTCGCCCACACACCACAGGCGAGTACACACACCCCCACCACCCCCGCCCCGAGCCGACCCGGCGGCCAGCCGCCAGCTGCGACGCCTTTGTTCCCATGCGCCGCAACAAGCCCCTACCTCACCTCTCACTTGCTCACGCCCGCCACCTCCACCAAGAATCTTCCCCCCACCTCTGCTCTCGTCTTCTCCTCCCACCCGTGAGCGAAGTGAAGTGGACTGCCAGCCAACTTATTGCCAAGCTGGTGGGAGAGCTAGCAAGGGACGGCGAGCGATGGCATGGGGACCTTGCATCGCTGCTCTTCTCCTCCTCGCCGCCGGTAATAATGCCGGCGTGCATTGCATGGACGAGGGGGGGAGCCGCAGCAGGAGAGCCTTGCGGCAGGGGAGGCACCAGCACCTCAGGTCAAGTAAGTCTCTGTCAGTCCTGCTCCCCCCTCACGGATCACGATCCGGCCATCTCACCATCCCCTCAGCCTCAGCTCGCCGGCCGGTTCACTTCTTGCTTGGGCCCTCGCTCTGCTGTTTGTTCTGGGACGATGGCGCGTGGAAGAAGAGGAGTTGGGGGGACACCGGAATGATTCAGCCTTGTCCGAGCTCCCAACCGATGCGCATGGCTCTGCGAGCAATGCCAATTTGCCTCTGTTCTGCTCATACGTTTATGCTGCTAGATTGCTTCTCTCCTCGGTGAACGAAGCGTTGCGGATTCTTCTGTCCACTTTTGTTTTAGAGAGGAGCACTGGGAAAACTGCAAGAACTCCCCCCCCCCCCCCCCCCCCCCCCCATTCTTGCCATGGATGGAATGGAAGTGGTGGCGCGTGCGCGCGCAGAGATGGGACCTGCGGCGACGGCGATGCGATGCGATTTCCACGGTGTTTTTTCAGGTTTTGGGGGTCTGGGCTCTGCCACTGCCAGAAGTAGCACGTCCCAAGTACTTTTTAATGTGGGTGGATTACATAAACAACCATAAGAATAGTAAATTACTAAATTTCCATGCCCGTGGTAGGTGGGTCTGTGACACACACACACACCATCGCTGGTTTCGATTTCTCAGCTCAGCTCACTCATACCGAGGTGTGTGTGTGTGTGCATGCCGTGTGTGTTCTCTCGTTCATCACTGACTCGTCGTCTCATCCCATGGTGTGGTGGTGTTGTGTTCCCCCTCGGTTTCGTTGCAAATGTTCAGGAGCGGTGGGTGGCGCCACGGTGCTGGAGCTGAGGCACCACAGCTTCGGCTCGGCGCCGACAACTAAGGGCGGCAGGGACGGCGACGACCACGGCGGGCTGCTGCTGCTGTCCTCGGACGCCGCGCGCGTCGCGTCGCTGCAGCGGCGCATCGACAGCTACAGGCTGATCAGGTCGGCGGCGGCGGCGGATTCGGCGGCATCCAATAAGGCGCAGGTGCCCGTCGCCTCCGGCGCCAAGCTCCGGACGCTCAACTACGTGGCCACCGTCGGCCTGGGCGGCGGCGAGGCCACGGTGATCGTGGACACGGCAAGCGAGCTCACTTGGGTGCAGTGCGCGCCCTGCGAGTCGTGCCACGACCAGCAGGACCCCCTCTTCGACCCGGCCTCCTCACCGTCCTACGCCACCGTGCCCTGCAACTCCTCCTCCTGCGACGCGCTGCAGGTCGCCACGGGCATGTCCGGCGCCGGCGCCGGCGCCGTGGAGGCCTGTGGCGGCGGCGGCTCCGCGTCCGCGTGCGGCTACACGCTCAGCTACCGCGACGGCTCCTACTCCCGCGGCGTCCTGGCGCACGACAGGCTCAGCCTGGCCGGGGAGCTCGTCGACGGCTTCGTCTTCGGCTGCGGCACCAGCAACCAGGGCGCGCCGTTCGGCGGCACGTCCGGCCTCATGGGGCTGGGCCGGAGCCCGCTCTCGCTCGTCTCCCAGACCATGGGTCAGTTCGGCGGCGTCTTCTCCTACTGCCTGCCGCTCAAGGACTCCGGCTCCTCGGGCTCGCTGGTCCTCGGCGACGACTCCTCGGTGTACCGGAACTCCACGCCCATCGTGTACACCTCCATGGCGTCTGACCCGCTCCAGGGCCCCTTCTACTTCCTCAACCTCACCGGGATCACGGTCGGCGGCCAGGAGGTGGACTCCTCGGCCTTCTCGGCTGGCAACGGCAACGGCGGCAAGGCGATCATCGACTCCGGCACCGTGATCACCAGCCTCGTGCCGTCGATCTACAGCGCCGTCAGGGCCGAGTTCTTGAGCCAGCTCGCGGAGTACCCGCAAGCGCCAGGGTTCTCCATCCTGGACACCTGCTTCAACATGACCGGGTTCAGAGAGGTTCAGGTCCCCAGCTTGAAGCTCGTGTTCGACGGCGGTGTGGAGGTGGAGGTGGACTCCGGCGGCGTGCTCTACTTCGTCACCAGCGACTCCTCCCAGGTGTGCCTGGCCATGGCGCCCCTCAAGTCCGAGTACGAGACCTCCATCATCGGCAACTACCAGCAGAAGAACTTGAGGGTCATCTTTGACACCTCGGCGTCTCAGGTTGGGTTTGCACAGGAGACGTGTGGTTATATTTGACCTGACTGGGATGGGGGACCGGACCGGGCCGTGGGGGTATGTTGTGAATATCTTTTTATACTTGCAGATTAATTTGCGTTGAGATTAAAATTACCTCTGGTGATTGGCAAATGGTATAATACAGTATGTAGTTGTTGGCAGATGTACAAGCATCCACGATTGTTCTTATCACTCTTTTTCTGCAATTTCTGATCTGTGATGTCTCATCCGAGATCAAAGTGAGTTTAATTTAATTCTTGCGTAGTAGTGTGAATCCAAACAAATTACTGAAACAGGTAGATATTATGGGATTCCAATTTGCATCTGCTTTATCTTTATGACAAGTGTACAAGACATGTCACGACGGATGCAGTACTATAAATTTTTATGCGACTGAAAAGGGGATCAGGTGGTCATGCCGAGTGACCAGAATTCAGACGACAGACATGGTAGGGCGCCACGGCCTTTCCATTACAAGACACCTGCAAGAAAACAGCGCACAGGGAATATACACACACTGTGCAGTGCAGGGATTGTGTCGCTACAGAATACACATCATGTCATGTCACACGACGGTTTTCATCGCCACATCACAGAAAAGTGGGAAGACGAAGACAATCTAGTGTCACACTCACGCCACGGGTGAATCTCAATCCACCAAAACCTGTTGTATAAACCACAGTGGTTTATGGTTAGAATTTTTGATGGTTTTACTTAGGAAAAAACTAAAACAATTTCTCTTTGAAGACAGATGAAGTATTTTGTATTCTTATACGTCTTCTCGAAGAAACAGAGAATACCTCGGTCAGGCTGGTCTCACCGTACTCACCGGTCGTTTCTGTCCCGCATTTACCGTAACAAAACATCATGCTTGAGGAAACAAAAACTACTACTACAGCACAAAAAAGAAGACGTATAGTACAATCACGGACGCACAGTCGGTAAGCATATCGAGCTCACCTGAGCTGACAGTGCTGCTGGAGCCGCCCCTTTTGCGTGGGTGCGATCGCGGACCGGACAGCCGGACAGCGCAAGCGACCAAGGAACAGGCTGTGACTGTGAGCCAGCCAGCCAGGCCAGAGGGGCATCCGCATGAGCTTGGCTCAAACGTGCCATCCTATTCCTCCCCCTCATCAGGATTCTTCAGCAATCGTTCTAAAAAAGGATTCTTCAGAGGCTAGCATAACACTGTAGATTTTTTTTTAAGCCAAGAAGGTAGATGGATCAGGGGCCATAAACTTTACGATACTGGTATTAAGATTTATTATAGGAGCAGTATTTTTCAAAGGGGTTGGGATGTGTGTCTGACAATGAGGATCAGAGGACAGGAGATTTGCCACATGCAGCAATAGTGTCATTGGGTCACTCAGGAATCAGGAAAGTGTCAGCCAGGTAAGCAAAATGGGCAGAGCTCCCATGTTTGACTTGACCAGATCCTATCACCTCTCGAGGATTAGATTCAGTTGCTTCACAATTCACATTATTATTAGCGCAAATGAACCATTTACTTAATGATCCAAGGAAATCCAAATAAGCCCTTGGAAATTTAATTGGGAGTTTTGAGACCTGTGCCCCAAACTGGCCAGACGACATGGCCTTTGTCGGCATTCCAATAGTGCTAAGCTGAGTCCCGGACAGAAAGCATTTCGAAAAATCAAATTACAGTACTCACATTTTCATTACTCTCATGGAGACGTTTGAAATCAATCAATGTTTGCAATCCTCACAATCAGCTATAACTGGTGCCGCATGGGGAAAAAATAAAGAAAACACAAAAATGGAGGATACGTCCTTTCTATGTTGCACATGCATACTGAGGTACAAAACATTTTTGCCTGACCAGCTCATGCAGATCATGGACGATTTTGAACACGGCATCTGGCCGTGCTAATTTGAGAGCATTTTGGGACATAGCTCTGAGCTCGTCTGACCTTGGGCCAAACCAGTCAGCAACTATCTTTGCAATCTGTTTTGGAGATTTTGAGTATTTTCCGCATCCATTTTCAACAACGTAGGGAACATTGCCAGCTTCCTGTTCAAGTGAACAGATAAATTTAGAATTATATGCATATCATGCTTAACATAAGACTAATACTCATGTAGATGCAGTAGTTTAATACTGATATTTGTCTCTTGACATGATAAAACACATAATCTAAATGCGAATATGTGAACGATAAAAAAATGCATGCTTATAATCCACATGCTGCAGGGTTAAAAGGTTGTTTGCAGGAGCAGAAAGGATGAAATAATTACCCAGCAACTAGCGAAAACACAGGTTTTCATTTGACAAACTTTGAACACTAGGTTGCTTTGGTCATGTGAACTAACTCTGTCCAAAAAAAAAAAAATGCAACCCTAGTTGTCCAAATTCAAACAAATTTAAGTTTGACCAGGTTCATATAAAAAATACCAATGTTTATGGTGTCAAATAAATATAATTCAATTCATCATGAAAGAGATTTTCATATTATGCATGTCGGTGATATAGATGTTGATAATAATCTTTATAAAGTTGGTCAAACTTAAAAAGTTTGACTTAGGACAAAACTAGGATTGCATTCTTTTTCGGACTGAGATAGTAAGTAATATTACATTTTGCCTAAAAGTAAGATAAAACAGCGTTGCTTAGACCCTGAATGGCTGAATTGGCCCTTTTGAAAAAAAAAAAAAAAAACCAACTTGATCAATTCAATGACTTCTCAACTGAACAGTGATGGGTTTTCACTTTTCAGTGATTTCTTGAATGCTGCTACTAGTGCCATCCTAAATAGTTACTACAAGGTATGAGCTTATGACAATGTAATTAACGGTTGTTTATATGATTCTAATTTGTATGGTTTCTAAATAAGACACGCGATTGAAGTCAACAGATAATCTTAGATGTGCAAATAAATTTTGGATATGTGCCCACCAAAACAAGCCTATTCATAATTCAGAGCTTGAGCTTGTGGTATATGGTAATATGAATCTACAACAGTATGACGATCTGTTAACTATGTTTTTACTTATCAATTCCCCTAGATATTTTATATTTAACATAGAAATGATCAAATGAGTTCATGAACCAGGGATAGATTCAATGTTCTTTGGACAGCAAATATTTGAGGAGACCGAGATGCCAAAATGATACATGGTAGTAACAGATCAGCAGTTCGCACTGTCAGAACTAATAAAAAATGGAATATAACATTCCCTAGACTAAGTTGCTAAAAAAATACCTGCCCAGCAATATAATCATTAAGAATAATTGGTAAGCCACGGATCATCGCCTCTGCAATTGTACCAGGCCCTGCCTGAAATTCAACATAAAATATGTGTTACAAAAAGCACTTGTATAATTGTATTCAATATGAGGGCTCTAAGCCCAAATATATAGAGATACAAGAGTCTCTAATAGACTAGACTGGGACAAGACGATAGAACATATATCTC
The DNA here is from genome assembly GCA_022530915.1 of Paspalum notatum. Lineage (NCBI taxonomy): Eukaryota > Viridiplantae > Streptophyta > Magnoliopsida > Poales > Poaceae > Paspalum > Paspalum notatum. The sequence goes on from CM039685.1 coordinate 38,137,792, forward strand.
TCACATGTTACATAACATCACCACGAATCATGTAAATAAATTGTATCGCGTATTCAAAAACAAACTGCATGAATTGAACATGAAAGGCTAATATAAAGCATACCTTTGTAATAATACAATCACAAGCACCCATACACTCTTCCATCTTTGTAACAAAACCTTTCACCTAATATTTGAAACAAAAAAACAAAAAATAATGAAGAAAAGCTGGATAATGAACAACTTGCAGAAGGTGTGAAATAATGCATGTTATGTGTAGTCAGATGGGCCCTTCAGGCTAGGCCAGCGCTACAGGACACCTGCTACAGTAACGTCGGGTAATGCAGCAGGGATAGGATAGAAAGAGATAAAGGATAAGAATTGTTAAAGATAAGATTAGACTTAGTAGGTTAGACCTATTTCTTAGGAGTCAAACCTACCTATATAAATAGGGGAGTTGTATCAATTGAGATTAAGCAATGAATAGAGAATACTCGGTTCTCCTCCAATCATCTACCAAGCAACTGAACAGCCGACAATGACCTAGGCCCTCTTCTGCATTACCGGCTAGGCTAAAACCTTGCCAAAACATGCAAGCACAGTTTTTAGTTAGAGACATTTTTTTTTTTGCATTCAATATATACAGATACTGTTGTTACTGCACTCTACAGATCAGGCTATGTATTTGAAGTTTTTTTTTTGTCAAAATATATTGGCAAAAAATAATGTAGTTTGGTTTAAGTTCATTAAGCTATCTACGCAGTTGAAAAGGTTGGAGAAAAATACTTTTCCTTAGGAAGGAGGAATATCAAGAAAATGGTAACATGGCACAATTATAATGCTAAAATTATCGGTACAAATTCGTTTCAGGGATGTACCTGAACTGGAACTTTAAAATTTATTGACTGCAATCGGTTAGCCAGCTTCTTATTACGTCCACATATTACAAGTATCTGACCAGTGGGTTCCCCTAGGTTTTCATCATACAGAGCATCACCAAGAGCTTTAGCAGTGGCCTCAATAGGACCCATCCCTTCACCCCCACCCATTAATAGAACAGCAGGCAGATCTTCATCCATGCCTAGCTCTCTTCGCAGTTCATCCTATTAAAGAGAGTATCCGTAGATACTACAGTCAGTAAGTTCTGGCAGGTGAAAAAGATTCATAAAATAGTAGGATGCTACACTGGCACTAGCTGAAGAACTTGTGTACCTTTGGTCGAACTGGTTTGACAAAAGAGGGTCGGACAGGGAGTCCATAGACTTTAATCTGTGAGGGCTTCAGTCCAGCTTTTAGTGCTCTCTTTTCCACCTCGGTTGATGGACAGTAACATCTAGTGACAAGCTTGTGGAACCTAAGGGACAACAGTAGAATAACTATTTCATTGTAAGAATGTACGTCTCGAATTCCGGTAAGAAACTAACAAAAATAACGTTGAGTTATGTGGAACACTGAAGCCAGCATACCATGTTGGGTGACAAGTGCTGAGATCAGTGATGACAGTAGTGAATGGGATCTTATCCAAGAGACCTTTGGATCTTAGAATTCGGAGGGGCACATGTTGCATTAACGGATGAACACTGATAATTACATCAGGTTGGTACTTCATTAGACCTTTTGCAACCTCTCTGCATAAAAAGTGGCAACGGCAATTCTAAATTATATAGCTACCATATGAGAGAGAGAGAGAGAGGGGGGGGGGGGAGAAATAGAGTAAGACCTAACTACAGTAAAGAACAGCTTGCAGAAGGCAAAAATGGGTATATATTTCCAAGCAGAAGTTGACAATCCTAGAAACACTTGGTCCTAGCCAACACAGGCAGTCATAGGATTAAGACCGTATCATATAAATTTAATCTGGACTCTAGAGTATCCAAAGTGGTCATTGTTGTTCTTTGTGCCGTGGTTATCATTCTTCAATTATTTTTTAGTAATAGTACCATTTTTGTTCAAAGTTCATCATGGCCAATTACAGGTCAAAATGCAAACACTGCAGGCACATGAAACTTTTTTTTTTTTGCTCTTACTCTACAAATGTTGCAGGAAATTTGGGGCGAAAACTCATACAAATATAAGAAAAGAAAGGGGAAGAAAATATAATAATATTTTTCCTAATCTACATCACATTCCTCAATGCCACCAGCTGTACCAGCCTACCAGGACAGCAACTTGATGTGTAAGAACTGAGGTATTGAGAAAAAAATATATAAAAACATTGTACTTTATTCTGCATTACAAATGTGCAAGCCTACTAATTCATGAACGCAGCAAGAAAACTGTGGATACCCTTCCATAATGCAAAATAGAAATTTTATGATATAACTAGTAACCTTGCTATGAATGTGGATGTCGCTGCAAAATGGGGCTGATGGACTACACGAGGTGCAGTACCATAGTATGTCATCTTCCACAAGGGTCCATGTTTCACCAAAAAACTATAGCTCCTAGGAAGTTGGTTGAATGGCCATGGAGTGTGATCGGTCCACAGATCAGTGACAAATACCTGTAATAAAATTCTTTTGTTACAAAAGACAAAAGAAACTAAAATACTAATATTTTTTATCGACAAAACATCACCAGAAGAAAGGCACAGATCAGCCATTTGTTCACTCTATGTCTAAGAAGCAAGAACTAAACTAATGCAGATGACATTGGCCACCACAAGTAGGGAATGTCAACTACCAGAACTCCCCATTATACAATACACACAAAGAATAATCCAAATTTAAACTAGAGCACCATGTGTCCTTTCTTTATTGACTAGTTTATTTTTGTCATTCCAAACAAGTCACTCGGCAACACCGATGAGCAGTACCATAAGCAAACAAAGAGGCATTCTTCTTCTCCGCTAAAAGGACAGCATCAATACAGCATTATCCTAAAGCATCGAAAGAAGGCAGCGGTTGTGAGTATGGTCAGTATCATGTCGAACGATTTACTCATATTAGCTGTTGTGTGCACATTACCTAACCAATAGTAGTAAGGATAGGATAGGACGACCTTATTCAATGCTTAAGAGATAACAATGAGATCAATTCACCAATAATGGTACCAACCAAGTTGGTGTGCATAATGTGTAAATGTATTAAGGCCATAAGAGCAACATATATATAGTACTACTTGTAATGCAGAAATCCAAGTGACGCTGCGAGAGTGTACAAAAAAAAAAAAAAAAAAAAGCACCTACCAAGCGTATGCGTATAATGCTAAGGTCGAACAGGACAGCGACGGCGCACCTGGTAGTCGTCGCCGAACTCCTGGACGAAGGCGGCCTTGATGGCCTCGGCGGAGGCGCGGTGGCCGCCGCCCGTGTCGCTCATGAGGATGAGCACCTTCTTGGGCGCGTCGGCCCGCGCCGCGGCCTCCACCAACTCGCCTACCCCATCCACATCCCCTCCGCCGCCGCCGCCGCCTCCCCCACCGCCGGCGCTGCCGCCTCCCCCGCCGGCGCTGCCGGAACCCAGCCCCAGGGACGCGAAGCCGAGCGGCGCGATTTGGTTGCCGTGCAGGCGCACGAACCGCGCGAACTCGCCCCACATCCGGTGGAGCCGCGACGCCGCGGCGGAGGAGGTGGGGCCCGGGACGGACAGGGCCGCGGAGACGACGACGCCGCGCGTGCGGGGGAGGAAGGAGACGTGGCGGCGGGAGGAGGAGGGCGCGGGGGCGGCGGAGCGCGCCGCCGCGCCCGGGAGGGGCGGGGCGAGGAGCGGGGACGGGACGCAGAGGAACGCGGCCGGCAGCGCCGGCTCGGCGGCCGGCGCGGGCATCGCGGCTGCGGCGGCGAGGGGAGAGGGAGGGGGGGTCAGGGTCAGGGTCAGGCTCGCCGTGACAGTCGAGTGCGGGCGGGGGCGTGGTGGGCGTGTGGGGGAGAGAGGCGGAGGGGGGAAGGTGAGCCACACAGCCGGGAGAACCGGGAGGGGGAGCCGAGAGGGTGCGCGGCGCGTTGTTGGTTTTTGTTCTCGACGATGGTGCGCGGCTGGGTTGGGCTTGGGCCCGTGGCCGTGGGGTCGGCGAGGCGTGTGAATTTGACGTGGGTTCCGGCTCATGACCAGCGACAACGCAAAAGGTCTTTGTTTTTTTCGATTTCGACCGTGCAAAAGATTCCCTTTCAAAGTAAAGGAGTCTGCCTAACTCAACTCGGCGGGAAGTAGAAAAATGGGCTAAGGGAGTCATGTTACACGTGACTAATTCACTATGCTAACGTTTATGGGAAAATACATTTATAGGGCGGTTTCGGAGCGCTTCGTTTCTGCCTTTCACAGAGCGAATCGGGGACGTTGGGCGTGCTTCCACACGACAAAAACTACGCTCGCTACTCCCACAAAATTTAAAACGATCACTTTCTCATTTTTCACACAGAAATGGGAAGCTGAAAATAGCTGCTCCCCACTGATTCTCTTCCGGCTCTCTCATGCGCCAATGACAGAAGCGGAGCGGACGAAGAGTGCTACCAAATGCTGACCAGGAGTAGCAGCAACAGTGAGCGGAAGCAGCCAGGAGCAAAGAGCGCATCAGAGTGAAGTTGAATGGAAGCACCACCAAACTTGACTACTGTAACTTGACTGCACTCAAAATGATGGAGCAAATGAGATAGGGGGAGCAAACGAGATGATGTGTTTGTGAACACATCAGTGCTATTAAACTAAACCATACACTAAGTTCGGTATGCTTGTCTCATCATATATAACCGTTCTCTCCTTGTTCATACTACATTTGAGGTTATGTTCACCAATCAGTCCATCCAACATTCGGGCTGATCGGACGGCGTTTCTTTTGCTGCGGCGGCGGCGGCAGCTGAACAGAAAATACACAAGCCGATCGGCGGCCGAAAAGCGCTAGTCAAAAAAGCCCAGCCGATCGGTAGCGCTGAAATGAGTACTTCTGTTCACCAATCGCCCCGTTCCAAAACCCTCGTTCTTCCGCACACGAGCGTTCTTCCATATTCGGTATTCCCATCCGCCTCCCGTAGTCCCATCCCATCTGTCGCCACTCCATAAACTGGACCGCGCAGCTGCTACAGGTTATCACTGCTACCGTTGCCTGCTGCTATTGTCTTTTCTGATTACCTGCAGCTGAAACGCTGCTACAGTTGCCTGTTGTTTGTGTATTTTATTATCAGCTGCCGCGGCCAAATAAACGCCATCCGATCAGCCCCATTGTCCATTCACTATTCCAACTACCTCCTACAGTGTGCGCACAATACTTTGGGCGTCCATTTGGGCCTACTGGTATATGTGAACTGAGATATGTTGGGCCTCCTAATTATTGAGCATTTATTTCATGGCCCAACTAATATGCCACAATTTCTCAGTTTATGGGCTAATAACTTTGAACATGTGTTTGCTTCATGCCTCCAAGCTAGGCTAACACCAACTTTAGGATTTGCCGTTGCCTCGTTGCTCATTGGGCTGCTATATCCTCGCACACTCTTTGTGAAAGATATGGACATTTTTTTTTCTTGTGTTAGACTATGTGCAGCAAGATGTGTAAATGCATTGTGTATCTACTGTTCCAACTATCTTCCTCTCTGTAAACAGTGTCGCTACAGTGTGTAGACAATCCATTTACCCAACCCACTGCACGTAGTCTCAGTAGTACTTCCGAATGGGGCACTAATAGTATGGTTCGTTTTACCAAAGTTCCTTATCTAGTGCAATCATTGTTACATTGAAGTAGATGTATGAAGGTTGTTGCAACCTTTACATATATACTGCGACTATTTTATGCTTGAAAATTTAGTGCTATACGTGCGAGACGTCTCATCTTTTTTTAGTTAGACATGTGAAGAGCATGTCCCGTTTCTTCAAACCAAAGAAGATGCATTTTACAAAAGGATGTCAGAAAACAAGACAGCCCAAACTTCTATTCTATCTCATCATCATTAATTATTTCTATTCCTCTCTAAAAGTCAAAACACACCTGCTGTTAATTTAGTTCAATTTTTGAATAAAAAACGCCGTATATTAATAGGAGGAATATGTAAAACACATATGTTTTTCTTGAACGAAATTAAAACACATAGGTTTAAACTTCAATTGGCATCGTTTCTGTTTCAGGTGGCCTGATTTCTTCGTCCCCTCGCTGTCTCGCACGCTACTGTGCAGAAATTTTCCGTTCCGGCGACGGCGCGAGCGCGACACCACCGGCGGACGACCGGACCCGGCCAACCAGCCACGACGACCAGATACCGGCGGGCCGCCACGTATGGCCCACCGGTCGGTTACCACGCGCGTGGTCCACAGGAACAGGAGGCCCACGGCACCGCAGCGCTTCTGCCCCTCCTCCTTGGCTCCTTCCCCAGCCTCCCTCCGACCCACGAAGCGGCGGAGCCCCTCCACGATATGCAGACGCCGGCGACCACCTGCGGGGCCCACGCGGCCGCCTTCGGCCCCCGCCGGTCCTCCCCTCCCGGAAGCTTCAGGAAGCGCTTCCCCGGCCCTTCTCGGCGGGCGCCAGGGCTCCGCCTCGTCGCTCCCATGGCCTCCACCGTCGACTCGCCGGGGAGCTCCTCCGACTTCACCAGGCGCATAGAACGCGCCTGGCTCATCTCCCAGGTTCCACACACCCCCCTAATCGCTCGCTGTTCGGTGATGCTTTGCTTGCTTGTTCCGTTGGTCCGGCATGCGAGGCGTGGAGCTGTAGCCATTTTAGGAGGACTCTGTGGTCGTGGTTGTGCGCGTCTGGCTAGATTGTGCCCCTTTGTGCGAGGTGTATGCTGCAACGCAATACCAGGGTTTGGGATTATATGTGAAAGTGGATGGTTTGGTGAATGAACCGCTCGCTGATCAGCTGAATTCGAGACAAATTGAGACAAGTTAAGATGCTCACATGCTGACAACAATATTATGTTGCCATTTTGATTCAAACATCCATGTAAGTTCTGTTGGTAGAAGCCTAGAAGGTGCTAGGAATAGTATATGTACATGTTGAACTCTTGATCCGATAGAAGGCACTGTTGGTTCAAAAGACCCCTGTAGCATTTTGGGTTTACTTAGTAATAAGTCACATGTTACATGTATCATAAGGTGCTAGTTTGGGAAGCTTGGCTGGCTCTTCCAAGAAATTGGTGGATAAGGGCTTCAGCTCCTCACGACATTTTGCTAAACACCATTTGTGCCGGAATTGTGGCAAGCCACAAATCCTGGTAAGTCTAAGGAAGTGGCGAGCTACAAATTTAGTCGTGATTTAAGAACCAAGCAATTGTAAAACTTGGTGAACCTTGTGATCCTTCGTGGTTATTTGTTGTGGCAAACCATGGTAATGAACCAAACATGCTCTAAAGCTTCATTGAGAAGCCACACCTCGTTTGTGGGAGCTTAGCTAGAAATTGTGGCAAATGACTTCATATTCTTAAAATTTAGGGGACTTAGTGTCCATGTGAAGCCCAAGAATCCACACCATTTGAGAGAGTAGTCTACCTGTTCATTTGAGCTATGTAGACCCTCCTTTAAACAAGCCTTAGCTGCTCCAGCTTTTAGTGCCTTTGGTTGTTTTTTTATGAGTATTGAACAGTTTGGTTCATTAAGAGTTGTTAAAAGAAGGTGTGGGCAGCCCCGGTGTATGAGCTTCCACTTGCGCGGGGTCCGGGGGGTAGGAATCCATTTTGGGTTCTATTGTACGCAGCCTTTCCCTGCATTTATGCAAGAGGCTCTTTCCACGTGTTAAAAGAACCTGTACAACTATTTTTTTTCCTTACATAATAACTAATGAGAGTATTGATAATACTATAATTTTGCAATGTGGTGCTGCATTCAATAAGAAAACATCGCCAGTCTTAGGAATATTTGATATACTAGGAGTGCTTTTGTACCGTTTGATCAATTTGATTTCTTGTGTGTACAAAATAAGGAGAAGTGTTCCAAAGTTTTGGAAGGACATGGTGTTGGATACTGTTCATGTGTGTGACAATAACCTAATTTGGAGAAGATGGATTGGAAATGGAAATGCTACTCTAAATGCTTTATTTTAGTTCTCAAAATCTCTAACCAGTAAAAGAGATATGATTTTAATAATATGATGTGCATTGCTTAAAGGTTAAAATTAAATTATTTAGAAATCAAATTTGTGGACATCTTGCTTAAAAAGCTGATAAATATAGGTCCCAGTTTCTTTTTACTTCATCATCCGAGGCTGGTGATTAGAGAAGAGAGTTACATTAGATCAGAAGTGGGCAAACTTAATCTTTATTCTATCTACAGAAGTGCTTGCTGTGCAGTCTGTGCTGCAGTCTAACGTTTATGCTCTGGTGGTATGCAGCAACCAAAACCAATTTCTTGCTCTTCCTGTCAATCTGCTGGCCATGTGGAGTGCAAGTGGTGTGCAGGAACAGGCTTCTTTATCCTTGGCAACAACATGTTATGTGAAGTACCATCAAAAAATACAAAATGTGTGATATGCTCTGGAAAGGTGGTACAAATTGTTCCTGATTTACAGATTTTTCTAATACATCGAAATGCAGACCACCTAATTTGAAATAAGTACACTGTGCAGCATTTTTGTGCTCCATGAACCAATTCATTTGACATGACTATGAAGTAATCTATTAGGTTTTACATAAGATATCCTTCTTCTCACTTTCTCAGGGCTTTACAAGTTGTGCTGATTGCCAAGGGACAGGGTTTCGTGCCAAGTGGCTGGAAGAGCCTCCTGTTGACAAATGAGCTAAGGAAGTCAATCATACTGTAAACTTTACCATTTCACAGTAAACTAGCTAATTGGATGAGCCTCTGTCCATATTCCCCATATGTAACTATGGTATTATTATTTTCCTATAACTGCATCAGTTCCATTCCTGTGGGGACATGTTGCAGTTTTTCTCAAACTAAATGTTGATTACTCAACATATCTTCAGAAGATGAATACCAAAAGGTGTTTTTCTCTAACTCACAAATTGTGCCTCACCATTCTTCATCTTTTCCTGTGCAATGTGTTACATACAGAAAACTAGGAGTCTAGGATATAAACCCCCTTTCTCTTGCTTGTTTGTACTGAAACGGATGAAGATGCACACAGCACACTACTGTTAATAGCAATATTATTATCTTAATGTTATGGTGAGGAAATTTTATAACTATTTCTGTTTAAGTTATTCATAATTCCATATGCACACTTTATTCTTTTTGTTTAATTCATAGTATATCATCATGAGACCAGATAACCTATGTGAGCATTTATCATCGAGCAATTTGGATCCATACCACTCAATCTTTCAAAGAATATAAGTTATCATGCCACTAAATGGCGTCTCAACCAACATGAAATCTAATTTCTATAAATCGGGGTGCCATGGTTACTGTTTTCCCTTTATCTTTCCTTCCCTCGATTCTCATTTCTCTTCTACAAGTCTAACATTGTGAAAAAAACCTGCAATTCAAGTCTAAACTTCATGAGCAATTGCGACTTTGCAAGAGTGGTCTCATCTCATGTCAGCACCATCTAATAACTTGACACTAGTAGAAAACAAAAAAGGCACTCTTCTGTGTACAGGCCCCAAAGTAAGATGGAAAGACAATAAATTGTTTAACAGCTATGGATGACAAGCTTGCGTAGTTTATATTGTTAACTTTTTTATCGTGTTTATATTGTTAACTTAGCTATGTTGGGTAGGTATCGTGGTACAAATAGGCCCTTATAGAATTGGAACTCTTTGGGTAGGTATAATGTGAGCAGTGATATTCACTCTAGCGTATTCCTTTTAGCTGTTGCTTTTCTAGTTACATACCTCGGTGGCTCAGTAGTTACATGCTACAACCATGAAATCTTGTGAAAATATTAAAACCAAATCATCATTGGAAACATACATCTGCCCTGTTGTAATGGCATATTGTTGTTCTTTGCAACAACAGTATTGAGTAGGTTGTTCATTTGAATCCATATGCAGGAAATGCTACCAGTTGAGATCAACGTCAGATTAGCTGCCCACAAATCCTTGTGATTTCTGTTTTGTAGCTTCTATACTAGCAAAAATATTTTGGGATTTCGATGGGATATGTTACTTTTATATTAAGCAAACAAACCTGCACTAGGCTGCCAGAGAACAGAACACTTTTTGACAACCTATGGAGTATAGACAAATAATTTGAGTATGTGCGTTTCTTTGTCAGCATGCTTGCACATATTTCTGAAAATTGTTTGGCATCATATTCGTACATGTCTGTATCTGATAATTTCTTCACACATGGAAGGCAGATTTTATCTGGCTTTTGTCAGGAACATATATTAGATCAAACTGAATTTAAAGCTTATCGGGTAGGGACTTTGGATGAGCTGGCTTGTAAATTTCAGAAATGATTACTTTTAAAATCTGAAATTCGATGAGAGCAAAGCTATCCAATGTAAATCTAAATGGTTATGCTGTATTTTTGTTGTTTTCTGATAGTAGATTATTGAAGATGCCAAAATCCCCTTTGGCAACACTTAAAGGTCCGCAGCATATCTTAGCTAAATGAATTTTATATGGCCATTCATGGACTTACTGCCTTGACTTAAAAATCTAGCAATCCATAGCTGTTTACTGAACAAAGTTATTAGTTGGCTTTGGCACTGTCTCTAAACCTATGCATTAGGGTCATGTACGCAAAAGACAATGTTTCTATCTACCCTATGCTAGTTGTTTTCTTCCTTTGAAAGTAAATGAAGTTATGTGAAAGATCTGAAGGGGGTAACATTGTGAAGTACAAATCATCAAGCTTGCAATATTGTTGCACCGCTATGGACAAGAATGTTATTTGTCCCCAGTAACTATGGCTTTTATTCTCGAGATGGTTTTATTTACCTTGGTTGGCTATTTGGTTATAAATTCCAAGGTCATTTTTACATCTATGATTATGGTTGCGTGCATATGCCCTTGGTATAATGAACATTTCAAAAAAAAAAAATGAATCATCACTTTGTGTTTGCTTTTCCAAATTTATTCGTGTAGCTTTGTGCTTATGCTGATTAACTTGTAATCGCAATTTTAAGCTACTTTGTATTGTATGAGACGCCCATCAATTTATCTTTGGGAGCATTATCTAAGGCAAAATCAAAGGTGAGTGATCTTATTTTTATAGAAAAGGGAATGATGCATTGATACATGTAATTCATTGATATTTCCCTGTTTTGTCTTTTCTATTTTGTTGTGGGCTGTTTTAGCTTTTCTGTTGGGCTCATTTGCTATGAGGGAGAGATGGTGTCAGTAGTTGAGACAAAAAGAAATGTATCAAGGATTGGACTGCTTTGAGCCATACAACGCAGACCCTCCAAATGGAAGCAGCCAAAGCTGTTGTTTGTTTGTCATTGCAATTGATAGAACTTACAGCGCAAAACAAAACGACAATTGATTGGAGTTGTATGAATTGATTGTGACTTTTATGGCATATTTCTATAAATTTTACATTAGATATTTGGAATTTATATGGTTTATTTGCATAATATTGTATCAATATATAGGATTCCATAGTTTTTGTGTTCTGTAACTTGACCTTTGTCATGGGGCTTGAAATTAGTTTCCTTCATGACTAGACTTAAATTGATGTTTAAAGAAAACTAAGATATGTTTTATTCTGAAAATTTGGGTTGGTACTAAATGATCAAACATACCTCTTGTGTGTGATGGTTGATCAGGACATTTACAGAATTCATAGTGTGTTTTAATGCTATAGTTGATGGAGGCAAAATGGATCTCTCTATAGAGAGCGGGATGTAAATGATACGCACGTTGGGAAATTTTGTCTTGCCCCAAGTAGCCCTTTGCATGGAGCTCAAACACACAAATACACTTATACACACAAGGGATCCGATTGCATGTTGATTAGGGAATCTTAACGTCCTGTCGGGAATTTGTGTTAGAAGTAGCACTCTGCAAAACAATCGCGCAGAGTTGGGTTTGCGTGTGGTGTTAGTTTACCCTGTCCAGTCCAAACATAACCGACATCACTTGATCATTTGGTGCATGATGACCCTTAATTGGTCACTTGGTCCCCTGTAGCTGCTGGGGCGTCGAATGACTCTCACGGTCAGGTTGGTTTGAGACACAGGCACAGGTGGCTGGCTTCAAATCCTTTGAGAGTGTTGCCCCCCCCGGCCCAGTTGCCATTGCGGTCCTGAACTGAACCATCAGGTGTAGGAATTCAGAATAGTCCATCTCAAAATCAGTGGCAGAGATCCTAGCATTAATAGGTTATGGTTATCTTTAAAGAGCAAGGCTCACGTAAGAAATTATTTTTTTCATTTTGCCACAATTAATTAAGTTCAGCTGGCAATCGATAAGGTAATGAACTCAGCAGTTTTTTTCCTTTTTTGCCACAGAGTTAAGTTCCGACAAAAAAATAACCTCGGACATTCAGTTAGCCTTCATCTCAACCATATGTCCATACCCGTGGTTTGAAATATTTATACTACAGGCTCCCTGGAGCACTAGCAACGACCACAGCCAACTAAAACTTAGGCCCCGTTTGGAACGCGGGATTTTCTTCCCGTTCCTGCGTTTTTCCTGTGAAATTGAATTAATTCCTGAAAATTCCTGTATAATTTCTGTGAAATTCCTGCGTTCCAAACAGGCCCTTTGTATATCCTGCAAGTACGGCAACGCCCTTGAAGTCGTGATCATGGCGCCGGTCCTGGACGAGTGTTTACTCGGCAGTCGGCACTGGTTCCTGTCTCAATCGACATGTTCTAACGTGCCTTTCGCAGAACATGCTTTGGAAGTTTGGAACCTGTGGAGTTGAGCTTCGAGATTGATGAAGGATGTGTGCCTACATCGGTATCAGTATCACTATGGCCGTCACAGTTTGCCGTTGCAGCGTCAATCGTCATAACGACGGGGGAAGAGCTAGTTTTGCGGAGGGGCGGATTGTGGTTCCCGAACCGTCGTACTTTTTCCATCTCAGTTTACAGGTTATTTGATATTTTTATACCAAATTTGATTCTCATTTTATTCAAAAGATTCTATAATTATCATTTATTTTTATTGTAATTTAATTTAACATATAATATATTTTAACTATATTTTAACTTTTTTCAAATTTTTGAATTTTTTAATAAGATGATGTAGTCAAACTTTGTGTTAAAAAAATAAACAACCTATAAATTCGGACAGATGGAGTAATTCGCGAATTCCGCTTGCGCACTCCATGCTCCTCAAAGGGAAAACAATATATAAAGGCGTCATGGGAGGGACTGTGTTCCTCGACAGGAAACGATCATGCGGAGTATGCACAAACGATTCACTCTATTTTTTGTAAATACTTGTGTCCTGACGTTATGTTTTAATGACTGGAGGGAGTAATTGACGGTGAAAGGAAAGTGATTATTGGGCAATAACTTCTGGTCAAACAAATGTAGATTAGTCAGCTCGAAATATTACAGACTGCCAAATGTCAAGGCTTTTTCCCTCAGCCATAGCAGACGTCTGCAGTTTTCCGAAAAGAAGAGAAGTATTTAAAAATGAAAGCGAGACTAATATTATTTGTCTACCCATGCAGGGTTCAAATATTAAATGGGCAGCCCAATATCTGAATCTGAATATTTAATATCTGATAGGTATATTTTGAGACGCTTGTTAGAATGATTGGAAAGTACCGTCAGTGCTTTTCATAAAATCGAAAAGTACTGTTAGTATTTTTAGATTATTATAATCTAAAATTTATATTATTAAATAAAACATCAAGGATAATATATTTTAATACTGGTCCCACCTCCTTTTTAGTACCGGTCCCATCCCCTTTTAGTACTTTTCCACTAATTAATATTTTTAAGTAGTACTTTCTATTTTTAAAACCATTAGATCTTAATGAATGGAGGGCTCACATTAATGCCAATCTTTGTAAAACTTGTAATATTTTGAATTGTATTTTTGGTTGTTGTATATCATGAAAGCTATGCTCGACACGTTATAAAAAAAGGTATCCATACTCATATCCAAATATTCAAATGGATAGCTAGTATGGGCATGGGATGGATATCAATATCCAACACATCTCGACACCATCCGTACATAAATTTGATTTAAAAAATAATAATATGTATTCATATTTATATGTATATTTTCACATCTGCACAGTTCAAATAGAAAGCTCAACAACGCATGTTTGTATTGAGGCAGATAAAACGTCAGCTTCCACCTGGCTTTATGAAGAATTTAAGCATTTATCTAGCTAGAGGCCAACAGATAGAAGCTACTTCCTCTTAGTGGAAATATACGCTATCTAGGTTTGCCCTAAGTTATCATTTTTTTTTTTTTTATCTTTGAATGTTGATACATAAAAGTTTGTATGGATTGATAACATGAGATTAGCGAAACACACTTTCATATAGTGCTGTTTGGTTGGCGCAATGGCAACGGGAATGTGAATGTAATCAGATCACGGCGGGACCAGCGACGGGATCAACGTTTACGAGTTTTATTTGGTTCCCTCAGGTAATGGTATTGGATAGCAGAATACCGGCATACTGGAACAGAAATCCAGAGCAACAACAACATCCTCTTGCAACCCGCAGCTTTTGAACTCGCAGAATCGAGGTAGGCCGCAAGCGGCATGCTGCTCATTTTTTTTGGTTTGGACCTTTCTATGCTGAGATTAATGCATCTGCATCAGAGGCAATCAGCAACGAGCTCGTCGGCGGCCACATGAACAAGGCGATGCAGGGATGATGAGAAGCGCGGAGCTCTCGGATGGGGAAGCACAGGCGTCAGCAAAAAGCTCGTCGCCGGCCACGTGAACATGCGATGCGGGGATGACGAGGAGCGTGGAGCTTTCGGACGGAGAAGCGCAGGCGAAGCGGAGTTCTCGAGTGGTTTCGTAGGAGGCGGGATGCCTGTTATGTTGCGAGGAAGACGAAGATGCGTCGCGTTATCCAATAACGGTGGAAGGGGAGCGGAACGCGATAACGATAGAATTGTGAAGGCTCCGTAATTTGTTACCGCGTAAATAGATGACGGGATGGAGAAACAAACACTTGTAGTGAAATCAAGTCGCGGCATTATCGGATTGCGGCCACATTTTGGCGAACCAAACAGCACCATATTTTTTGTTAAGCACAATCTAATTCATGGTTTTTGTCTGGTTGTGCGGAAATTCTGGCATTCTTGTTTCAGAGAAATTCGTGTGGCGACTAACTGACATTGTAATAATCACACCTCGTCATGAATGTCAGCTTAATATCTGGATAATAATTAGGGCTACAGCTTTTCACATGGTATTTGTCATTTGAGAAAAATGTTTGGTCAACTAGAAGCAGCCTGCCTGTTCTTTGTCTTTCGAGGCCCACATGAAACAGAGGAATTGAAGAATGATATCATGAAACCTAGATTCCACAATATTTTTTGGCAAGTAATTCCCACAAGAATCCACAATAACGATAATTAAGAAAAGTATTTGAATGCCATGGATAAAGCAAATTCCTACTCCTAAATCTCAGAGCACATTTAGAAAACATGAGGTTGGATCTCGTATTAATTTCTCGTTACACCGGAACTGCACCCCAAATGATTTTGTGGAAGCGCTTTGTCTGACAAGAAAAGAATAGAACTCCAGAATGAATGCTAGAATTTAAGTCGCCTACATTTTTTCTTCCATGTACATCGAACGGTGACAAATTGCACCAACTTTGCAGCATGCGGAATCAAGTGGTCAAAATCTTACTTTTATCGCAGCAGTCTCACTCAGAAATTTCTTTCCAATGCTCTGTGTTGTCGCCTCGCCATCCTCCTATTTTCGTATTACCACAGTACCATCATGTAGCAAGGTCGTTGAAAGTCTATGTAGTTGTCATATATACGGAGTACGACGCTAACATTGTGTTATCAATTTAAATCGGCTCCTCCACTCTTGATGGAGGCCAGTGCGGCTGGAAAAGCAGTACAAACGTGAAAAATGAGGATGGACGGGGCTTATCACATGGAATGCGTTTTCTCCCCCTCCTTTCTCTAATTTATTTTGCGAATTTCGCCCTCTTCATTAGGCATGTGATGATTGCAGAATGAAGAGGTGATTTTCTTCGCATTCAGTCTCTACGGAAACCAGAGATTGAACTTCATAAGTATCTTAGGAGTTTGACAATCCTTGAATTGAGAGAATTGGAGTGTATCGAGAAGAATCAGGGAGGGGGATTCTAATTTGTTATGGGTTTAAACCCACTCGAGTCCCTCCAATCCACTTTTGGATGCAAGAGTATTGTAAGGATTGAAGTGCATTTAATCCCTACCTGTTCAAATTTGACTAGTAAAGGATTGAATCTTCTTCGATACTCTTATAACCAAACAAGCTCTTAACAAGGGTTGTCAGACTAGCCCTTTGCGGGAGGAGCCATGCACCCACCATCGTGTCGAGGGTGCTTTGGGCTGAAAAATCCAATTCGACAATGTTTATCCTGTGTGAATATTTGTCATTTTGCTATTGAAAGGCAAGAGAAATCAAATTATTATCTAATTAGGATTAGTGTTTTGGGGTTTAGTTTGTTACCTGTGTTTGGGCGGAAGAAGGCGCCAGTGGTCAGCTGTAGTGGGGAGGTCAGGGGCGGCAACGGGTTGGCGAAGGAACACCAAAGAGAAGCCTATGCAGCTAGGGTGATCATCGGAGAAGTTAGCAAAGGGCGGGCCATAGGCCGGTGGGCAAGTGGCACAGAGGTGGTCGCCAGCATCGAGGAGGACCAAGGTGGACCTAGGAATTAGATAATGTGTACTCCAAATTTCGAAAGATAAAGATTACTATCGTTATCTACGTGTACTACCTCCATATGTACTACATCCGTTCTCGAATATTTGTCATCGTCTAATTCATTTATGAACTAATAAAATGGAACAAATAAAAGAGGCTAACAACGTGTTAAATTTCGTTCATTGGATTTTAGAGCATGTTTGGTTTGCATCCAAACGCGAGCAATCCAAATGTTGGCACACATTTGTGCGCGCGTGGCTCGAGGCTAACATTTGATCAAACAGCTGCTTTCCTATTATTCTCAGCAGGATCAAATTGGAGCAAGAGGTGAGAGAGCAAGACGTGGCGCGTCGACTACCATTGGATCTCCCATCCATGGCATGATGCGGTCGCGCGCGCGCTGCCGCCATGGGGCTTTTCGTTACGGGCTACAGGTGCCAGACTGCCAGCTTCGCCCCGTCGCGCACAGTTCGCAGCTCGCTACGCTAGGACAAGGCGGCCGTTCTTCGCCGGCCAATCAGATCGGAGAGTAGTATAAAAATTTAGAGAGAGAGAGAGAGGGGAGTCGAGAGGAGAGAGAAAGGCCGGCATCTCAAGCATCATCCTCTCCCGTCTCTCTTCTCTTCCTTCCTCCTCTGCTGCTCATTTGGCGTCTGCGCTGCTCTCCAAACATCAACTAATTTTGCCGCCCCGTCACCTCTGCACCCAGTCCAATCTCTCCCTCCGCATCTTTAAAACGGCCACGGCCATGAGGCCACCATAGCTAGCTGCTAGCCACCCACCTCTAGCTCCCTGCTCCTCCTCTTCCTGCGCCGCCTCTCTCTGTGTCCTCCACAATCGCAATGGCGAAGCCGCGCAAGACCAGCGCCGCCGCCGCCGCCGCCAACAGCAACAGCGGCAACAACGCCGCCGGCGACCTGGCGGCGCGCGTGAAGCCGAAGCGCACGCGGAAGAGCGTGCCCCGGGAGTCCCCCTCGCAGCGCAGCTCCGTCTACCGCGGCGTCACACGGTACGTGCGTGCACCTGAGCCATGGCCAGCAAGGCAGCTGCAGCTTACTGATGGTCGCTCGCTCGCTCACTGATGGTCTGCTGCTTCTCCGGTCGGTGCATCGCTGGCAGGCACCGGTGGACGGGGAGGTTCGAGGCTCACCTGTGGGACAAGAACAGCTGGAACGAGTCCCAGAACAAGAAGGGCAAGCAAGGTCAGTAGATAGCAGCAATAATCCTCTCCCAGTCTCCTTTTACCTGGACCATTATTATTATTTACCGCTGCATAGCTAGCTAGGCCCCCCCCCCCCCCCCACACAGAATCACCATGCTCGGTCTGATCCATCCCTGCTAGCAGTAGCAGTACTTTAGCTGGCAGTGACAGTGAGAACCTTGGGGCTGTTTAGTGACCAAACTTTGAGCCGAATTTTGGTCTAAATTGGAGCTGAAAGCACTGTTCCGAATCGAAAAGCACTGTAGCACGTTTCGTTTGTTTGTGGTAAATATTGTCCTACGATGGACTAAGTAGGCTCAAAAAATTCGTCGCGTCAAGGACATCTCAACTGTGCAATTATTTTTTTATTTCATCTACATTTAGTATTTCATGCATGTGTCGGCATTTTTGATGTGACAGAGAATCTTCTTTTTGCATAGTGAATTTTGGAGCTCTTTTTGGGTACTAAACAGGGCCCTTATTAGTAAATTTATTTATTAATTACGAAAATAGGAGTATGTTTCTTGATTGAATCAGAAGAAGATGGCATGTGTCTGATCTGACCTGACCACCCTGTTCTTGCTGCTCTGTGTTGTTTGTTGGTGCATGCAGTTTACCTCGGTGAGGCTCTCCACCCACGGCCTTGGCATGACATGAGAGGATCATCGGAGGACCTCTCTGCTCTGCTCTCTTTCTCAAAAAGAAAAAAAAAATAAACTAATTTCCGTCACTAGCTCACCGTCGTCTCCCTCCCTCCGGCGGGCATGCAGGCGCGTACGACGACGAGGAGGCAGCGGCGCGGGCGTATGACTTGGCGGCATTGAAGTACTGGGGCCCCGACACCATCCTCAACTTCCCGGTACCGCCAAAATTCATTCTTTGGTCGCACCGCACGCGCCACCACCACCGTTCCCCATTTCCCCGCGCAATTATTCATTCACCCGTGCATTCATCCGTCCAAACCTTTTTTTTTGTTAAAAAAGTTACATCTATCCTCACTTCAATTCCCTGCCATCTCGTGAGGAAATTTCATTTACTACTAAATCTTTCTTTTATCCGGTCTCTAGATCGTTAAACATCTTTCTTTTATCTCGTGAGGATGTTTGTTTCTGAATATTCAGAATCTCTGAAGTCCGACGTCTTACAAAATTCAGAGTTACAGATTCTTTTTGCTGTTTTTTTTTTTTTTTTTTTTTTTTTTTTTGCACTCGGAGTACATGCACCATTGAACCTGCATGTGGGAGGTTTTTTTTTTTATTTTCCTTTTGGGCTTACTGAAATTTATACTTATCTTGCAGGCGTCTGCATATGAAGAAGAGATGAAAGAAATGGAGGGCCAGTCCAGAGAAGAGTATATTGGATCCTTGAGGAGGTGAGTCTTTCATTTGACAAACAGACTTCTCGGCGGTGAATTTGTTGTAAAAAGCGCCGATCCACTCAATGGAATCGTTACACTCGTGCATGTTTAACCAAATAATCAGGTCCATGAAATTTATCCACAGGAAAAGCAGTGGGTTCTCCAGGGGTGTCTCCAAGTACAGAGGCGTCGCGAGGTAGACCTCAACAATATATGTGGCAGAACTGGATACATAAAAGAAGGATAAAACATCATGGATTCTTAATTTCTTATCTACTGTATTTTTTTTTTGAATTTTTCCAGACATCACCACAACGGGAGATGGGAGGCGAGGATCGGCCGTGTTTTCGGAAACAAGTATCTCTACCTCGGCACCTACGGTAAATCCACTTTCCTGCACGCCAATATATAGCCACTCTTTCTGAAAATACAAAAAAAAAAAACATGCAACTGAAGATATATAGCGTTATAATAAAGTGTATTGATCTTTGGAGCTGCTATAAACTGTATAGGCTTCCGTATATATATGTCTAAAAGCCAAATCTCAGTAGCGTCGAGAGTGCAAGTTGTTCGGGCAACTGCGCTGCAGGCTACAGCAGTGCAGGATGCGTGGCCCCCTAGGCCCTAGTGACGAATGTGCCCTCACATCGGGTACGAATTCATTGGCCATACGAATGAATTCCCAACCAATTCCTGCATCCCACTGACTGTAATCACTCGACGAGACTTCAGCATCGGCAAGTTCAAGCCACATGTTCTGATCGAGCGCTGAAGGCTCGTTTGGAACGAAGAAATTCCATCACAGGACTGAAAAACAACGGAGCGACCGAAAGAGAAATCCATGGGACGAGAATTCCTGCAGCTGATGTTTGCAAGAATTCTGTTTTTTTTTTTTTTTTTTCTATCACATGGCTACGACGTCTGTCCCCGCAATTTAAGTATGGCTGGTAGTATTACTAGTCCACGATCACCAAGTCGGCTAATGGTCTACTAGAATAGATGGAGGCAGTTGGGGGCGAGCGGCGGCGGCTGATGCAAGGAGGCGAGGCCATTTGGGCGACTGGCAGCCACTTGAATTCCGGTTAGTTGGGGGGAGTTAGACGCAGTGACCTCAGTGACAGTGAGGTCGACCCGCGTGGCCATGGCCATGACCAGCAGCAGCGTAGTACAGTGCAGCACCGCCAACATCCAACGGTCCCCCACTCTTCTCCCCCTGTGCCGCTCGGAGCCTACATCCATTAACACATGGATTAGCACTATTAATTCTCATTAATGCAGTACTCTCCGGAGATGCAAAGATGGGCACGATGGATGTGTGCTTCAACTGTACTGTCCCTAGCAGCAACACACGAATGCAGCTGCACCTAATCCTCTTCTGAAACCCTCCTCCCACACGTCGTGTTCAGCGTAGCAGAGCCCCGTCCGCGTTTGGATTTGGAACGCAGGCCTGGACCTCTTTCTTTCTGTGGCAGTTTTGCTAGAATTTTTACCAGATTAAAGAAAAACAAGATGAATGGCAGCGATTCCTAAAGAAACATTCTAAACATGTGTATGAAAGATCGTGTCTTTTTGGTGCTGATCGGCTGTTGCTTGAACGTTCTGTGCGCGGCAGCGACGCAGGAGGAGGCGGCGATGGCGTACGACATGGCGGCGATCGAGTACCGGGGCCTGAACGCGGTCACCAACTTCGACCTCAGCCGCTACATCAAGTGGCTTCGCCCGGGCGCCGACGGGGTGGCCGCCGCCGCCGCGCAGAACCCGCACCCGATGCTGGGCGGCCTGGCGCAGCAGCTGCAGCTGCCGCCGGCGGCGGACGCCGTCGACGGCGCCGCCGCTTTCCAGCTGCGCGCGGAGTTCCCGCTGCCGCCGAGGTCGTCGCTGGGCCACACGCCCACCACGTCGGCGCTCAGCCTGCTGCTGCAGTCGCCCAAGTTCAAGGAGATGATCGAGCGCACGTCGGCCGCCGAGAGCGTCCGCGCCACCACCACGCCGTCGTCCTCGCCGTCGCCGTCCCCGTCCCCGTCGCCTTCGCCGCCGATGCAGGCGCAGCAACAGGCGACGAGCAGGGACAGCGGCGGCGCGTCGCCGCAGTGCGGCTTCCCCGAGGACATACAGACCTTCTTCGGCGGGTGCGAGGACGTCGCGGGCGTCGGCGTCGACGTGGACGCGCTCTTCTTCGGCGACCTCGCCGCGTACGCGTCGCCGGCGTTCCACTTCGAGCTGGACTTGTAGCTAGCTCATCAAAGGCTGCCTGCTGTTCTGTTAGGCCGTTAGTTATTGCATTATTAATTCAACTGCTTTTTTTGGGTTGCAAATAGGAGAGGCATATATATCGCCAAATGGAGGAGAAAGAGAGACAAACAAGAGGCAGTAACACAGACAGACATTGCCAGGTCTGTTTGAGAGATTTATTACAGTGGTAGTGAGAATATATTTACTGAACGAGCAAGATTGTATTTCTTTTTTCACCTTGGTAGCATGAGGTAGAGTGAGTGATCGTGTGTGTGTGTGTGTGTGAGAAAGAGCAAGAGATTATTATTGTTTCATTTGTTTCATTCCTGAATCCTGACAAAAGAAAAACAGCAACCATATATACATATCTATACTATCTGAAAATTTGTTTTCCCCTGAATAAAGGTGCAGCATGTTCTTATCTGTAATCTTTCGTTTGTTCACATAATCACATCATCTGATGGTCCATTGCCAATTTGCCATTGGTCCAGACCCCTGGCTCCTGAGCAATCCTGTCTGTTAGCAAGCTGGTATCTGAAACCCTGTCTCAGCATTCGAATTCTGAAGATTTGCAGCCACTCATCGAAGTTACTACAGTCAGCTCACAGTTAATGACACAGCGCAAGTACGCGGCTGCAAAATTTGGAGGGCGTCCCCTGCACTGCACGTGTGCCGGCTCAATTCGGTCGTGCGAGAGCAGCAGGGCGACCACAGCAGCAACGTGGTCGCCGCTGGCAGTGAAAATGTACTGCTCGGTCCGTCCGGAGCACAGTTCACCACCGGCGCCGTGGGGCAGCGGCCGGCAGCAGCTCGCGGTGCGACAGCCACTCGTTGTGGACGAGGACGACGGTGCGTCGGCTAGCTGCCGGGCAGTTGACGGCCGGCGGCACTGGCACCGCCGGGATCCGGCAAGCCGCAGCAACCCCGGCCGCCGTTATATATCAACGCCAACGGTGAATAATAGGCGATTCATAGCACGCCGTACGTGTGCTCACAGGTCGCGCCCGGTCGGCCTGCCTCGGCGACAAACGAGCGGTGCTCTCAGGGAGATCTTTGTGAGTACCGTCGCATGCCTTGTCAGTAGCTGCTGTTGTTAGGGTTGACGCACTCACGCACCCCTTGGACTTGGTCGCTTGAAAGGTTTCAGTTTCGCGCTGGCATTGTGCTGCCCTGTTTGCCTCAGAAAATACTGCTTGCAGCAGCTTGCGTTGCCAATGCTGGATGTCGGGGGTGCTAAGAAAGTTCCTCGTTTATCATTTCTAGAAAGGAAAGAAAAAACGACACCTTTCTTTTGGATCTTTGCCGTTGTCGCGATGGCGGAGGATGCAAAGGAAATGTAACTAACGGTGCAGTTTCTGCCCTGACATTGAACTCCATGCCATGGTTTTCTTGATGGAAGGGCCGAATGCTTTGCTTTTCATCCTGTCGCTAAAGATGGTCTAAAAGATAATGGTTGCTTTATGCTGCAATATATGTGGGGCTTCCCCATATTCATCTGTGTTCGGACGTATTTGATATGAAGTTTACTTTAGAAAAAATCATGCAGCTAAAGAATGTACAACATGTCTCTCTATGAATAAGAATCTAGTAGCGCCCTTCTGTACATAGTGTTAGACAAATAAAATAGTTGTATCAAAGTATGAATTGTTTATTGGTGTGAGCATCTACATTACTACATTTAGACCCCTTTGGAATGCGGAATTTTTTCTTGTTTCTTGCGTTTTTCTTGTAAAATTGAACCGTTTTATGTGAAATTCCTACGGTATCCCTATGAAATTTCTACGTTCCAAAGGAGCCCTTAGTGTTACTAATGAGTTTGTGAATATAAGGTCTAAATTCAAATTAGGTGCTCATGGGTAATCGAGAGGACCAAGATGTCTAATAGGAGTGGTGAATTGGACATTTATTTTAAATTTTAAAATTAAATCATACCATTTTAGTCCGAATTCATGATAATGCTTAGGCAAGTATGGCTAGATAGCTACTCCTCCGTTCTTCTTTATTTTACGCTTCTTAGTTTAAAAATAAACTAGTAGGTGATAAATATTCGAGAACGAATATAGTTGTTCCAATCATGTACTACCATACAATTTTAGAAATTAAAATTATGAAAAATAAATGGCACAAGAGTAAAAAGGCTATGGCAAAAGGAATTTTTCCTAGGGTATCAATGAGGCATAACCTCCTTGTCCTCGTTGGAACACCCGCACAAGGGTCGTGCTCCTCTTTGATATGTGCAACGATCAAATGATCTCTCATAGATGTTCTTCTTCACTTTGTAGTGGCGGACTCCAAGCTACATACACCACCCACACAAGAGTCTTCTCTTATTTCTTCCACAATCTCCTATAAGCTCGCGAAGATAAATGACTCATGAGCCCATCTAGGTGCTCACCAAGACTAACAAGCCACGATATTCACTTCATCAACACCATACAAGACTACAAGAGGTTTCACTCTCTCAAGCTCTCTAGATCAAAGGCTCAAAGAAAGGATGATTTGATGTTCAAATTACCTCAAAGAGTTGTTAGAAAATAAAGCTAGCTACCAATAAAATAAACTACCAAACAATTCAATGTATATAAACCAGACGATTTGACGTGTAGAGTCAAGAAACCTCCCAAAAAGTAAAAGAGAAAATTACTTCCTTGGCCCCTAAAAAAGTGTTGGTTTCTTCCTTGGCCCAAAAAATTTTTTGGTTCCTTTCCTGACCCAAAAATTTCACCCGGTTCCCTACTTGACATTTTCGTCCAATTTGTGACTTAATGGTGTTAAAGAAGCCATGAAAAGACGATTTTGCCTTTTGTGTACATTTATATGTCCATTTATAAAAAGGGATTATGTATTGAGATCTCTTATGCATTTATTTCAGCTTATGCAATATTTGACAAACGTAACTAGTAGATTCTCTTATGTATACGATATAAAAACATTATTTTGACAGGACGAACATTGTTTTATTTATAAAAATGCATTAGGTTGAGCATAGAAGTGAGTATATTTCAATTTGAGCTTTCAAAACATACATAATTAACATTATGTCCATCAAAATAGAGACCACAAATGCATCCAATTTGAGCATCTAATGTAACACAACATCCAAGTTTTAGCATTTAGGTTACACAACATCCAAGTTTCACATTCAGGTTATAGGTTTCAACCCCCAAGTTTGAGCAAACGAGTTGAATAGATCGAAGCATACATATCCAAAAGTGAAAGATGAGCTGAAACACACAACTTCCACACACATTACGATAAGAACACATCATTACAAATCACAAGCTCAGCCTTCTCTTGCTTCGCGTGGACATTGCAGGGCTAGCAGGATCAACCCTTTTGCTCATTGCGCCCATTGCAGGGCTATCAAATGGTAGCATTGGAATGCTTGCTTTATGTGTATGTTTCTTCTTCCTTTTGCCCTTTGCCTTCTTAAGTGGATGTCTATCAATAGCGATTGGTTCAGGTTGGTTGGAACCACTTCTTGACATGCGCTTGTACATGCATAGAAACCAAGTTGTTCATTGAGTCTAAAAAATTCAGAAGTGTACATACATTGAAAGAAGCCTAAGATACTTTTTCGATGGACTAGAATTAGAGTTGCCATGACTTCCATTTGTCTTAGATGTAGTCTCCAAGCTTTGGCTATGTATAACAATGAGAAGGGAACTACTGAGCATGGAAATCAAGTTGTTCATTGAGTGCAAAAAAAATTTTCAGAACTAGTGTCAATTACCCATTTTGATCCTCCTGAACTAGAGTCGATATGCTTTCTTTTTTTTTTAGATGTAGTTTTCAAGGTTTGACTATGGTGCAAATGGTTGTAAATGAAGTTAGAAACATAACATGGTACACATGAAAACTAGTTGTGAGTTTGAATTGCAAACCTTCATCTTCAATGGGCACAATCGACGACTGAGCTGATTTTGTAGTCTTTGCCTTCTTCTTTGGTGGTTCTCTACACAAAAAATTTGAGTAGTGGTTAGTTTTATGATTGACAATCCATAAAGGGTAGAGTAAAATTGTGGGACATAATACCTAATAGACATCATAACAGCAATGTCTTTTGGGTTTCCTTTCTTGCATATGTGCCAATGATGTCCATAGTCTTTACAAATGGGACATTGGTGCATTCCCTTTTTATTCTCATTGCCAATGATGTC
This sequence comes from Paspalum notatum, assembly GCA_022530915.1. NCBI lineage: Eukaryota > Viridiplantae > Streptophyta > Magnoliopsida > Poales > Poaceae > Paspalum > Paspalum notatum. The sequence goes on from CM039685.1 coordinate 38,163,358, forward strand.
CATCATCATCATCTAGCTTAGTGTTATTGTCTTACTGCATTTGCTCATCTATTTCCCACTCAGTGATAGTACATATGGCTCATATGCATCACAATATTGGATAAACATAGTGGCAACCTTTGTGGCTTTTTGTTTTGCAAACATAGACATCAAATCTTGGTTAGATATCACTTCTGGGAAGGTTTTCATGACAACATCATGGTATTGAAGATCTGCAGCTTCCAAATAACCGGACAACATTCCACTACGATAGATTCAACAAGATCCTTAATGTTAATTAAGTCTGAATCAACATACTTCTCGAGCGACCAACAACCCACATCCTTCCTGGCCTTTTTACGATTACCAAGCAATTTGATTTTCAATTCAAAATATGTATTTGGACCTATCTCAAGTGAAATACAAGAAATAAACCTATATACCAGTCCATATTTCGTAAATCTGTTCACATATTCATCTCATGACAACAATCTTGAGACATATGAACTCACCCTTCTGGAACCACAAATGGAAGTTCGGCATGATTGGTTTCTCCTACAGAGGCAGTGCTCGCAGCTCCCTTCCACGCGTACCCAGTCGCATACTTCCACACGTGTCTGGCAGCAGCCTGCCCTGCATCGGCCTGGCCTTCCATTGCGGCTGAGCCTGAGCCGGTCTCGACTAGAGCCTAAGGAGGCGGTGGCGCCGGCTTGGGAGGAGGAGGCGGTGCCCCCACCCGCGGCTGCACAACCTCCCATGGCCGCGCAGCCGCCCATGGCGGGCGAGGCTGGGGCCATGTAATACCCCGAGTTTTATCTACCTCAAAATGCACCTCTAAATGCACCCGGTTTTCAAATGGTTTGCAAAACTCTCCCTCAAATCTCCACAGTTCGATCTCTAAAATCAAATTCACAAATATGAAAAACCTTTTCTACCTTCCCGGGCCGAAATTTCCTTCTCCTTCCCCTTCCCTCTCTCTTTCAGCCCGGCCCAGCGCCCCCTTCTCTCCCTGTCAGCCTGGCCCAGCGCCCCCTTCCCTCTCTCTGTCAGCCCGGCCCAGCGCCCCCTCCCTCTCTCTTTCAGCCCGGCCCAGCGCCCCCATCTCTCTTCCTCCCCTCCCGCATGGGCCGAGCCCAGCCGAAGATCCCAGCTCCCGCTCCTTCTCCGGCCCAACGGCCCACTCGCTCGCACCCGTCCCCTACCTCCAGCGCGCGCCAGCGACGACGCGTGCACGCGCGCGACGCCGTCGTCGCCGCGCCGTCCCCCACCTCTCTGCGCCGCCGTAGCACCTCGGCCAGGCACTCGAGCGCCGCCGCAACACCTCGGCCAGGCACTTGAGCGCCCCTAGTCACCGCCCTAGCCCGGCCGCGGCACGCAAGCCGCTACCCCTCCCACGGGAGTGTCCGGTCCCCGCCGGCTCGGCACGCCATGCCGGCGCGCCACGGCGCCGCGTCGGCCCTCCTCCTCCCACTCGCACGCGCACACTGCCACACTCACGCACGCGGACGCGCCCACTTCACCCGAGCGCGCCACGCCTCCCCTCCCCTGCTCCGGGACCCGCCGGACGACATCGGCCCCGCCTCGACGCCGCCGCGTCGCCACCTATAAAAGGGGCAAGCCCCCGCGCCGGCTCTTCCTCCCGCTCACCCCGACGCACGCACCCACCACCTCCACCCTCGGCAAGCGCCTCAGCGCGAACGCCCCGTCCACCCCGTCCCGGTGCCCGCCTTTGCCGACCGCCTCCCTCTCCGATTCCGGAGCTCCGAGCTACCCCGAAGCCCCATTAGGTGAGCACCGCGTCCCTGGTAAGGACGCGCACTTTTCCCCTCTCTCTCTCGGCCCGGCCCCGCCCCGGCCTCGCCGGAGCGCCGCCGCGCCTTGACCCTCCACCTCGGCGCTCGCCGTTGAGCTCCCACACCGCGCCATCCACGTCCACGTCTACATCAACCTTCTCAGCTTGGATCCGCCTCGCTCCTGGGACGGTCCCCGGCGACGGAACCGGATCACCGGCGGCAAGCCGCCGGTGAACCGCTCCGCCCCCGGCGACCGGCTCAACCAAGACCCGGACCGGCTCGGGCCGGACGGCCGTCACCGTCGCCCCCTGTCGCCGTAAGACTGACAGGTGGGGCCGGGTGGACGCCGTTCGCCCGCCGTCCCTCCCCTCCGCGCGGCCAGTGGGCCGGCCTGCTAAGGCCCACGGGCGCGGTGAGGGGATGGGCCGAGCCGTTTCGGAGGAAGGGGTTGGGCTGCGCGCGCTATTTCGGCCCGCGTGGTTTTTCCCTTTTCCAAATGATTTTTGAATATTCCAGAAATTGAAATGTGTATATCTCGGTCATTTTAACTCCGAATCAAGTGATTCTTCCACCTAAATTCATCTAAAATCACCCTCTACCCATCCACATAATTTCCACTCTGTTTTGAATATGTATGCATGTATGTTTACTTGTGTGTTTGTTTTTGCGGTAGACGAAACGCCCGAGAACCCGCCGGAACCGGAAGTGACTGCTGTCGACACCGAGCCCGAGGAAGCAACTCCCGAGCTTCGCTGTGACGAAGAGCTTGACGACGGCAAGTCCACTGAATTTCCCCGTGCTTGATGCATAAAAATACCTAATTTTCGTCAATACAACCCCGGCCCAGGTTCATAACACAAAAACCCTGCATGTTTTGCTAGCTAAGGACTACCCCAATAAAGTAGCCTCCTAAGCCATAATAGAAGTAGCGCGCATAGGTGGGATCGCTCATATGCTATACCATTTATAATTCCTCGCTTGGAAAATGAATTATGGATGGGCGGAAAAGAAAAGGAAAGTGTTTTGGTGTAAAACATGGGGAAAGACCCCGGCAGACGACTTCGGTTGTTGAAGCCACATTTGGGGGTAGAAACCCTGGGGTGACGTGATCACGGAAGCCCCGGAGTCCGGCCCTTGTTGCGAGGGTCGGGCAGGTGATAGCTCAGTTGATGAGCGAATGTGGGAGCTCTACCCTTAAGGACCGAGTTTACGTCTCATCTCACCTAACCCGCTTGTGCAACCACTCGAGGTTGTATGCGGCAACCCGTGGTCGGACCCCGCAAGGACCAACCGGACGTAGACCGGTGTGCTGGGATGCATGAGAGATTGGGAAATGGGCGCGGTTGCATGGCTGCGGTCAGGGGTCAACAGTCGCGTGGCTGCGGGTCTGAGCGACAGGTGGTCCCGCGTCTCTCATGGTTGAAGTCTGGGGAAGCCTTGCACGGGAATGGCCTAGATAGGATTGATATGATATGGTCGCTCCTATCATGATATCCGAACTTGTGGGTAAAGTGCACATCTCTGATCAGAGTTTAAAATCTATCCGGATAGGCCAGTGTCCATTGTTATGGACGGGGTTACGGTTTGGTCTCGGAAACTAGCTTCTTACAAAATGTGGGATGGGAAGGGTTAAAAGGAATGGTTTTGAGGCAGCTGCGGTTGCCGAGGAGGAGTGTGTGAAAAATGTGGTGGCCGGTGAGCCACGAGCCGCCCGGACCGGCCAGTCCGACGGCAAGTATTTGTTCTGGGGGAATAAAACCGTTTTACTAAACTAAAAACATTCCAACTAGTTATCCCATGCATGCGCAACTCTTATCATGGCAAACACCCTAAGCTACAGATATTCCCTTGCATGTACTAATAGGTCTTTACCCGTCCCTCCGCGAGGAGTGAGGTGGGCTTGCGGAGTATGAAGTACTCACCCTTGCTTTGTTGTCGTTTTTCAGAGGACTTCGACGCGTTCGCTGAAGCGTTCTTCGGCTAGGTCGTGCTCTTATCCCCAACCGCCTGTGGAGTTGGGTCGAATAAAAGATGCTCGTTTTATTTACCGCTTCCGCTGATTTATGTAATGTTGTGTTGTAATCGCTAAGTCAGACTCTTTACTGCTTTGAATAAATGTGTAGCTAGCCTCCTGGGACTAGCTTTTGTATCACATTTAGCTTCCGAGAAATCGGGGGCACTTCAGGCCACAACCCTATCCGCACCGGGATCCGCAGGCGTTGTCGCACCCGAGCCCGCCGTGGCGCCGCATTCGCCGTCGCGCCCGCGGCCGCCACTGCGACTGACCCCGCAGTCGTGCCTGAGTGCGCTCTCCGGACGGCCGTCGCCATGCACATCTAGGGTTTGGCCGCCTCCCTTTCTTTTTCTGCCTTGCGAACCCTATTGAATCGGGATAGGGTTTGGCTCGACAAGAAATAGGTTGGGTGCAATTTGGTCTTTTCAATCTTGTCCCCAGCGGAATAGGGAATAGATTGGGCGGAAATGTCAAGTAGAGAACCAGATGAAATATTTGGGTCAAGAAAGCAACCAAAAAAGTTTTTAGGCCAAAGAAGGAACTAATATTTTTTTAGACCAAGGAAATAATTTTCTCAAAATAAAAACAGACCGTCGGAATGTACGATTAGTGTCCGTAGGAGCACCGATTTGTTGGATATCACCCTAATGAGTGTAATTAGCACGGGCACCCTCAATCGCAATTGTTCCATGACTTCGGTCCTGTGTGCTTAAAATTTCTAAGCATGGAATAAAAGACCTTAGCTTGTGGCACCTTAGCTATATACACCAGACCATTCAATATGTACGACATATATAAAAAATTATGATCAAAGAAAAAACTTAGTCATCTTCTATTCGTCTTTCTCTAATCTTATTTATGTGACATTGTATAATGTTTTAGTGCCGTTTAGAGCATTTTTCTTGGTCATGTGAGCTTGAGGATCATAAAGATCTTGAGTGAGACTCCACCTCTATTCAAGATACCAATCAAGTTACTAGTCTTGATCTCCCCTTCTGAAAAAAAAGATACTAGCCTCGATCCCTCTTCGTAGTGCAACAACCTACAAATAAGCAAAAGAAACCCTGTGTCCTTGGAACCTTGTGTGGGTCACCAATGATATAGAGCTTGTTCTTCCTTCTTATTTTGGCTTTTGCTTATTTGTTTGAAAACCTCACAACCCATGTCATAGTGGAAAGGACAAGATATGTTTGTTACTATGAAGGGCTTGTTTAATCAATCTCCTTAAATCATGGCATTTGAATTCTCTAGCACACACCGGTTCATCATCCCAACACATGAAAACATACCATTTAAGAAATTCCAAAAACTCCATTAAGTTTTTGAACGGTACTGGCTATGATAGATAAAACTAAAAATCCATACACGTGGAGGTTTGAACCGTATCCATTTGGCCTCTTAGGTTGAGTAGATTCCGTCCTTTGGTCCATCCGCTGAACATAGCCTAACACCTCACACCTTATTAATTGATGTGTTTAGTTTGAGGAATCAAACAATTATAGATGGAGTAATATATCATGAGCTGATTCTATGAATTTTGGTAGGATGGCCACATTTCTCGTCCTACTCGTTGTTAGCTAGTGATGAATGGAACGGTGATAGATCGACTCATTTCATTCTGTAAATCAAATAAAAATTTGAAGATTGAAAAGAAGATGGATTAATCCATTTCTTATGGTAGCGTTTGGTTGGTGGACATGGCGGGATATAATGATTCTATTCTCCGATTATGGAATAGAATAATTCCATCCCGTGTTTGGTTGAAGAATAGGACGGCTCTATTTCTGCATTTGGTTGAAGGGATAGGAATATAATCGTTCCAACTCTGTCTACCACCGTTACCTATGGACCCACGTGTCATACGAACAATAGGAACATCTTCCTTCTTCTTTCGGTTTCTCTTCCCCTTCTCATGGCCATCGGCCAAGATTTGGCCGCCAAGCTCTGCCACGGCCTCGCTTGCTGGCCTCGCCTCCCCTCAATGCCTCGCCCATCCACCGACCGCACCTCCCCGCCACGCCTCCCTCGCCGGCGCCGCAGCCTCGCCGCGGCTCGCAATGAGCTCCGTGGCCACCTCGTCATGGGGCGGAGGGCGGCGGCGCGTGCTGCCATGGGAAGGTGAGGGGAGAGTTGGAGGGCATGGGAAAGAAGGCGACGGAGGGCGACGGCGTCGGCTTGGAACCACTACGTTCCAAAAATTTTGTGGGATGCGTCGGCTCCGAATCTCAAGGGAATATTCGGTTTCGGGGATGAGTCCATTCCGATGTCCAGGAACCAAACAACACAAAAACAGAGATGGAACCGCTCCATCCTACCCTATACCTCCAACCAAACGACCCTAAACCAAACCCCCGGGAACACGTCCAACGTGAGCATGTACTCCTGCTTACCAAAAAGAAGAATCGTTCCATTCCCATCCCACCATCGTAAAGCCCATCGGGTCCTCGTACAATTGGGTCCAACCCAAGCAAGTCCAAATGTCGTCCAACCGGGCGCGCAGCCGCGCAGGGCTCCTGAACCCTAAACCCTCGCTCGGGTCTCCACTCTTCACCTCCGTCCGCGCCCAGCACCCGTCCCGTAACCGCCGCAACCGATAACTGCCCCTCGCCTCGCTTCCCCTTCCTCCTCGCCGCCGGCCGGCGCCTGGATTTGGGGTGGAGAACTCATCCATCATCAGGCTTGGAGACTTGGATTGATCTCCTTTTTTTTTTCTGTTGGTGTCGGATTGGTGCTCCAGTTCCTGCCGGATTTGTTTTTCGTGTTTGCGGAGCATCAATCCGGGTTCCGGTTCGGTGGCTGAAGCTCCTTTTTCTCCATGGCGCTTCGTTTCGAGGTGCGTAGATGCTTTGCTGCAGGTTCTACTCCTTCTCTGACTTTCGTTGGGCTTTTTGGTTTTTGTTTGGGGAGCGTTCGATTCGCTGAGGTGAGGTGAGAAGCGAACTTGGCTGTTTCCATTGCCGCGGCTTCGGGCTTTCCCCCCCAAGCTATGTGTTCGAGCAGAGATGAGGAAGCGGATAACCTTTGTTGATAAGCTGTTGGGGAGTGGAATATCTGACTCTAAATAGGGAAATGTTTATTTCTTATCCGTACTAGCTTCTGCTACTACAGATTCACATCGCGGCTATGATGTTTTGTGGTAGTAGGATTGCACGAGCCACGGCTTGTCCACATTGTCGGAGTTGACCGGTGCTATCCTAGTCTAGGCACGTGTTGTTCAGAGCTAGTAGATATCTTCTTTGCCCTTTTCTTTTTTGGAGGCGCGAATTGTCTTTGTCCTCTCTATATAGTTGATGCACATACTGTGCAATTGGAATAATCTATAGGTGGAATCTTTCAGTGTTCCTGCGCTTTGGTACTTTATTTCTGTAATTCTGCGTCATTCTTCACTGCGGTTTAGTATAGTGGTCCATGTAACAGGAGAAGGGTTGACAGGAAAAGTTTTAGGAAGTGGGTCACATGAAAATGCCACATGGCACATGCTGCTAGAGTAGTATGGTCCAGATGTGCTGGCGTCACTGTAAGCTCAGTAGCTCATCTTTCGGTCCCTGTCTAGCCCACCATCTTCGTTGGATAACATTGTGTGGAATGTCTGATTGAACTTGCTCGAGCTACACACTTCAAATTGCAGAATGCAAGTTATTAATAAATTTGGAAATAGTAGAGCGCTAGATTAAATACATAGTGGTGGAATCTGATGTGAAAGTGTTCATGTTTGCTTGCAGATATTAGGGAGATTCAATCGTGCCCGTGCAGCTCGCTTAACTCTTCCCCACTTTACTTGTCAAACACCACTTTTTATGCCTGTTGGAACCCAAGGTTTGTTTGTTATCTGCTTTGTTTAATTCTTTCATATGCAAGTTCGATTAGATCTGAAATAAATAGTCAGGGTTTATGTACTTTTTACTACTGAGTTCATCTTGACGTCAGTCTGCACCATTTTATATGAATTTCCCCTGCTGGCATAGTGATCAACGTCATAGTATCCCTGTCCTTTTCATCGAAATTACTCTTATGAACTTGAAAGAATAAAATCTTTGGCCATGATTTACTATTCCCATTTACCTGTTAATTAAGATTGGCTGTACTTCATTTTTTTTCTTAGGAGCAGTTTGCAACCTTTTCCTGCCTTCTTCTCCTCTAATCTCTGAATTATCATGGCTCTCAAAGTGTCTTCTCATTTGAATAGTTTAGTATGGTCAAGAGATTTTGTCTGTGCCTGAGCTCTAAAATTGCTTGCATATTTCAGGTATTTCACAATGGTTTTGTTTTTCTTTTTTTGTTTATAGGTACAATAAAAGGCTTGACCACTGACCAACTAGAGGATATAGGTTGCCAGATTATACTTGGAAACACATACCATCTTGAACTACGTCCAGGTTCTCAACTTATTGATGACTTGGGTGGCCTGCACACATTTATGAATTGGAAAAGGGCATTGCTGACTGACTCTGGTGGTTTCCAAATGGTTGCTCCAAACCTTTGTTTTCTTAACACATTACATCTTGTGATAGACCATTTGAACATGCAGAACTGAGCTATGGGCTTCTTATTTCAATGTTTGCATCATATATTAAGTACAAACAACACTTGCTGAAACCCTTCTCTTCTCCACACAAAAGCATCAGCATTAACCATGCATATATAATATGTTTATCTTTTTTTTTTTGTATTTTGTCCTTTTCAACTGTAGTTCTGCTCCTGTGTTGCTAATTTGGTTGGAAATTTTCTGTTAGGTTTCGTTGCTGCATTTAGCTGATATTACCGAGGAAGGAGTTACATTTCAGGTATATTCTTGTAGCCACTTAGCATGTGATGCTCTTGTTCTTCATTGAAGTCACATTAAATTGTGTTTCTTAACTCTCTAATGTGATCTGTTACACTGTCCAGTTACGTGTCTGGTATAGCGAATTAAATCTTTTATTGCGACATATTTCTGTTTTAGTCTATGTGTGTAGATAAACAATATCCATATTTGTTATCACAGAATAATTAGGAAATATAAGTTTTGCATTATTTACTCCGATTTCTATGTTATATTTTGCGGTTTTGCATTATTTGGAAGGTGATTGCCCTTGCATTCACTAATTTGATCCTTCTTCTGGATACATTCTAGTGCTGATGTTCAATGTTTTTCGTTTTGAACCTCTCTGATTTTGTTGCTTTTTCATGCCCAATCTGCAGTCACCTGTTGATGGGAAGCCCATGCTCTTAACTCCTGAGGAATCTATCCATATCCAGGTGCGGCCTTTTCTAGGCACCATTCAACTTATCATAGAATTAGGTTTTTCCTATCAGGCTATCACAAAGTCCTAGTTATACGTGTGTGCCAGTTCCCCACCTTCATTGTTATTAATGAATGCAGAACAATATTGGAGCTGATATAATCATGGCACTTGATGATGTTGTGAAGACCACAATTACTGGCCCAAGGATACAAGAAGCTATGTATCGTACCCTTCGTTGGATTGACAGGTGCATAGCTGGTAAGATTATTAATCTGGCTGACCGAGCAGCTGAGTGATCTGGCATTAAGTGAGAGTCAAGTTAGAACTTGAATCATTTTATATACTGGCTTTATGCTTTTATGTATGCAGTAAATTTAGTTATCCTACTAAAAGAACATTTGAAACTGATATTGGTGTATTATCCAGTGCTAAGCATGGTTTATTAAGGGGTGTTTGTGTTCTGTTCAATGTTCAATTGTAGCTCACAAGAAACCTGATGTCCAGAACTTATTTGGGATTGTGCAAGGAGGATTGGATCCAGTTCTTAGGTGAGTTCATCTAGCTTATTATGCATTTTATCCATTCTTTTCAGGTCATCGATTAGGCTGATAACTTTCTGCACAATACTTTTTCCATAATTCCAGAGATATCTGCGTGAGGGGCTTGGTTGAGCGGAACCTTCCTGGGTATGTCATGAACTAAAATTTGACATGATTGCTGAATTTGAAAAACACAATTTTATTTCCTTGACATTTGCATCTGTCACATATTAACCTTTTCTATTTTAGCTTTGCTATTATTGCCAACACCTATGGCATACTTTCAAAATGGTCCCCGTCTTAGATGTGTTATTTGTTGTGTTTGTGTATATATCACTCTGTGCCAGTAGTCAATTGTCCAGTGGCTCACTTCTTTTTTTGTTGCTAGATACGCAATTGGTGGTCTTGCTGGTGGTGAAGACAAGGACTCATTTTGGCGTGTTGTTGCCCAGTGCACTGCTGGATTGCCTGAAAATAAACCACGATATGTTATGGTATATACAAGTTTGAATTTCTTTATTCATTTTCCCATCGCATTGTAAAAATTCATATTCTTGGTGTAGGTATCTCTCTTTGCAAATAGAGATACTGAGGCCCCCAACCCAACAGGTTTCGCAAGGGAATGGTCATGGTTAATTCAAATATTGTTCTGCCTTATTATAAAAAATGTTCTGCCTGCATTAAGATATTAAGATTTCACATAGTTTCAATCATGTGGTACATACATATACTTTCTTTGGTTAAGTTCATTGTTATGCTTACATGCAGGGTGTTGGCTATCCACTTGATATTGTAGTCTGCAGTGCATTGGGTGCAGACATGTATGATTGTGTTTATCCAACACGGACTGCTCGCTTTGGGACTGCGCTAGTCCCTGAGGTATATCCCATCTGACAAATCTATTGAATCGTATGTGCCTGTTTAGTCACTCACAGAGGAGCCTTTCTTGCTATTCTGAGGCAGCTTCAAACTATGATCTCATATACTGAGCAGTGAGCAGATTTTCTTTTCATTTTCCTCCTGAGCTTCAGTAGCGTCAAAATTTCATACTTGTCTTCTTTTTTTTTCCTTAGGGTGTCCTGAAGTTGAAACAGCATGCAATGGCAACTGATGAGCGGCCAATTGATCCTACCTGTTCATGCATGGTAAGACTTCGACAGCACTGGGAAGTGGAACAAAGTCGTCAAGTAATCTGACAATCTTGTTAGCTGGTGTTCTATAACATGGCCATCTTGCCAGGTCTGCAAAAAATATACACGGGCGTACTTGCATTGTCTGGTCACAAAAGATGCTATGGGCTCTCAGCTACTGTCATATCACAATTTATCGTTTATGATGCGGGTATGCTAATTCCTTGTTTTGCCAAGTTATTTTTTGTTTCAACTTTTAAGTGTTGTACCTGAATGGTTACCTATCAATTTCAGTTAAGTAGAGACCTCCACATGTCTATTCTTGAAGGACGATTTCCAGAGTATGTTCTCATCAAACCCTAATTTGTCTATATTGCAAGTGGAAATCTGCATAGGGAAATAACATTTGTTGTGTCGTATTGTAGGTTTGTGCGAGGATTCTTGAGGGCACAGGTTTGTCTTACTTTTCTACTCTATCTTACATATTATTATGGCAGTTGTGTTCTCAGAAACAAACATGAACTGTGCGCAATCATACTGTTGAATTGGAAAAAAAGAGCCTAGATTACAGGCTGAAACACTTAAATCTGTCCAATTGCTATTATGTCTTACTTCTTAAACCATGATATACAGTTCCCAAAGGGTGATGTCCCGCAGTGGGTTCGTAACGCGATGGAGGTCGCTGGCATCGACATATCCGAGTGTTGCGCATCCACCAAATGTCTGACGCCAAGCATCCAGGAGCAGCCTATACCTGTACCGAATGGAGCTGTGCCGAACTAAGGCGCTCTGACTAGATACAGCACGACAGGCTCTCACGAAGAAGGCTTACCTGTCATAGATGTAGGGTCTCACTCACCGATTCAGCATAGGATTTTGCGATAGTATGCTGAAGCTTACCAACAGGTTTTGGTTGTGTTTTGAATGTGCCGTGTTGTGTGTGTTTAGAACCAGCAGGGGGTATGCAGGTCGTAGGTTATACGTCGTCGTCATTGATGACTGAATGGAATTGGCTGTCATTGCACCCTTCGCACGCGGTCGTTGTTGAAGGATGTTTAGTGGTACGGTCAGATCTCAAAGGAAGGTTTAAAGGCACCATCGCCCTACTCTGAAAATTTTTGTTGTTGTAACGGGAGAAATGTTAGTCCTTGCAAAGCTCGTTCCTTTTGCTGCTCTGGCCCCTGTTTAGCACGGGCGTGAAGACTACGTGCTCGATCACTGGGTCTGGGAGCAGGCGCGTACCCGCCATGTCGATTGTCAAGCGCCGTCCCTGGCCTTGACCGGGTCTGCAGCAACTGGTCCAGTCTAGTCGTGCTGCCTATGACGAGCAAAGAGCGCACCGCCGGTCTGGTTCGTATCTTGCTGGTAATAAGGTAAAAGTCATGGATCGATGCACATGTATCCAAGCATGTGTGACGGTGGTCCTCGGGCAGAGAACGGGGGTAGTGGTGGCCTTCTGGTTCTTGTGATTCTAGGTGCTCATGCGGCGGCGTTCAAGGAACCCGTGCCCAAGGAATCGGCGAAATGGTCCATCTGCATCAGACCGGCAGGAGACGGCGTGTTTGAACACAAGCCACTCCCCTTTGGCTACCAACAGGGGGCAGCGAATCTGCAGCGGCCAGGCCTGCCTGCACATTTCTAGTCGTCGCACTGTATCCGCTCTGTAGCACTAGCATTGGCCGGGTCCCCAGCTCTTTTGGTCCTTGCATTGCATGCGCTGCTCGTACCGTGTCGTCAGAAGGCCTGCCCCTCGTATATTGCTCTCCGCCAATTGTCTTTGGATAAACTAACCAATCGAGCACGCAGTACGGAGTGGTCTAGTAGTAGCATAGCGAAACTTGGTACCAATATTCTACATCCGATCCATGTCCTAAATTATAGTTTCTAAAAGTTTTGAATAGAGTCAATTACTTTCCTTGAATATGTTTTGTATATGTGTTTAATTCATCAACATCAGACCTGAACATGAACATGAACGGGCATGAAGAATTGCCGATGACGGAGGTAGCACATTTTTAATGGACTCAAATCCTTAGCTAGTGTTGAAGAATCGCCGATGACCTCTGCATATACAGCAAATATAGGAAATTATCTATATAATCCTTCTAGTGTCAAAATAATATACGTTTCAGACGCGACACTATAACCAAAACATCGCTTTGACCATCAGTTAATAGGGGTGCATATTCAAAATATACCAAGTGTGTATCATTTGAAACTACTACTAAAGATGAGTTTAGTAACACCAAATTTGCAATGTCAACTGAAGAGATATTAAATGGGCGAAACTAGAATATGTTGATTGCACACAAATTAAAACGTCTATTATTTTAAGACCAGAGGGAGTAATGGTTTGCTGTTGATATATACTGCACAATTAATACCAAATGCACTCTATCCTCTCAAAAAGTTCCTGATAGCTTGTGTCTCACCTTGTTGCAAGTATGCAGTCATGTAAGCTTGCTTCCCTTCTCTTTTTTATCTCATTACCAATGTGACGTGACACTTTATACAACCTGCTCTTATCAATTTATTATACTTGCTCCTTATGTTAACGGGTTCACTCATGATTTTGGTAAGTCTTCCTTACCGTGGCGCTCCGAGGTAACATGCCGCCTTGCCACGAGGTGACTTAAATCGAGTTCTGCACACGTTAGCACAACGTGTATATGGATGTGAATCTGTATTTTGGATGGTCGATTAGATAATCTAAGGAAACATGCATACACGTATTAGAGAGGGCGTGAAAAAACACTGAGAACGAGAAACACATTTTGTACTGGCTGTTGAATATAGCCTCAGGATGACCGATGATAGGAGCCAGAACAATGATGATTATGGGTTTGCTGGCAACACTGAATTAGTCAACTGTTGGTTCGATGATTTAGACACTATCACCGAACAATTTTGAGGATTAAAAGAACAGTTTTGATAAGTTTGGAGATCTGAGATCGGTTTAAGGATCTCATAAATATTACCCATACTGTACTCGAGACGAGAAATGATGCACCATCCTCTCCTATCAAGATCCAAAGGTTCAGGGGTCCTTCAACTGAGAAGAATGCAATTTTTAGCAACCCTGCTACCCTAGCCTCCGATCCTCTTTCCTCGCGGTCTCGCAACCGGCAACTCATACATATGTCAGTTCTCAGTGATCTGTGCATGTCATGAGGCATGAGCGTGTGCCAATGTTTATAGCATTTCCCGATCCGTGTGATGTGATGCGTCACATGCATATCCATGCGCACTGCACTGATGAGCAAATTATATCAGCAAGGGCAAAATTTTCAGAGTTGCATTTGCATGACACTTCTTCGTTCCTTATCCTCTGTGAGTTCAACAGGGCCTAGTTGCTACGTACCCAGCAGCCAGGAACTAATCCAGCTTTATTCTGCACCATCAGGTATCAGTAAGCATCTCATGCCATGCTTAGTTGCTTACCTACTACTCTAGTTACCTTCACACTCCGATCCCTGTTGTTGCATCGCATCAAACCATCGTCTTCCCAAGTAGACGACATTGCTTACGTTGTTCCATCAAAGTAGGCATGTAGCCATATGGGAAGAGACGAGTGCATGCATAATTTGTTTGTGCAGTTGTGTGCTTCACTCATAAAGCTTTCTCCTCTCTGTGTTATTTTTTTCCAATTTACCGACTAGTAGATGGGAATGAAATAATTAAAGTACGCATATATTCCTCGGGCACACCGCACACCATGCTGGAAAATCCTAAATTCGAACCTGTTCTTATTCCGCACGAGTTCGATAGCTTCTTCTTTCGTTGGATGAAATGAACCTGTGGCAACAATGGTCAGCACGTCTAGAGAGCAGAGCAAGCTGCGGCGCAGCCATGGCTAGATTCAATGAACCTCGAAGCATGGCTACAGCTAGTGCAATGAGATTTGGGAGCGCTGCACGGTCTTTGATGGTACGGTGGTTATCATGCATGTCTGTGGTTAATCACGGTACACAAGAGAATTAATCATCATGGCAAATTATAACCGCCGGATACATGAAAACCGCCAGCAGTCCGGCACACTGCCAGTTAGAGAAAACTAATGGCGATACTTCATTCCCAATCCATCTATGTGAGGATGGATGTTGTGAATCTATGCCTATATACAGAACACATTTATTATTGAAAATCAAACCTAAAATGATGTATAGTATGGGACAGAGGGAGTACTTCATATCACTGTGAGAAAATTCATTATCCGCCATCGAAAGAAAACCATGTTTTCTATCCGCCACTAGAAAGTTATTTGTTCCCTATCTGCTATCCACTCCAAGTTTCTTTTCCCTACCTATCATTCTCCGGTGGATGGCGGATAAGGAACAAAGATTTTTCCAATGGCAGATAGAGAACACAGTTTTCTCTCGATGGCGGATAACGAATTTTCTCATGATACCGGTTTAATGGAAGATGTACAATAAACTATCAAAATATCTTCCAATCAGACGAAACATTCATATATCCTAATGTGGTCTCTTTACAACAAGAGTTTTACCGTGAATTTTTCTAGTTTTTTAACGTGAATAAAAGCAATTGTGTATGGTTTTTTAATGTAAAAAGTTTTTTAAGCGGAAAGGAAAATTTGTTATCTACGACAGTTATATCAATGATGATATAGTTACTCTAAATATCCTAAGTCTCTATACACACAACCTAGAAATATATATTTTTTACCACCTCTGCTCTGGAATATTTGTCGCTTGCTAGTTCATTTTTAAACTAAAATGCGTCAAATTAAAAAGAATGGAGGGAGTAAAAGCTAAGAATGTTAGAGTTGATCTCGGGTCCGATAAGGAGACGTCTGACCGGGCCTAGATCTTGATTAACGCCTTGATCGGAGGCCCAAAACCCCCTGAGTTGTAGCCCCTTTCACCACGCACCTCTATAAAGAAAAGACCCAGAGGGGCACGCGAACCAACGTTCGCTGCCTCTTCGACCTGACTAACACGATCACCTGGGTGCGGGTGCTGGAGGGAAGGCCACTGCCACCGGCGTCACCACGCCGTGGTACCCATCACCAAGGGCGACACCAAGACCATGGAAACCCCGGTCGCACTCTTGAAGATCGAAGGTTCTCCTCTCTCTGCTCTTCCCCTCTCTTCTCTGGATCACGAGATCCACGGTTGAATTCCCATGAACTCCACTTAAGAACCCTAGTGGTTTAGGAGTTCGGCACTAAGATCCGCGACACAGACTCCAACAAAGAAGACTGATATGCCAACTTATCATGCTACTGCGAGCAACAACCCATAAAAGAATTTTCATCTTCAAACACCACCGACAACATTACTCGATCTGTGAGAAAGGGACCTAGAGCAACACCCCTTAAAAGAAAACGGTACAAATACATGACCCCATTGGCGGATCCAAGGCTTGGTGACATTTGGCCATCGCCTGGGCTCCCACGAATAAATCCAATTGGTATCTATTACTGTAGGTTTTAGCATATTTATCTCGTGGATAGTAGATACTAGTATATTACAACTTTTATGGTGGTTGAAAAAAAATGAGAGCCATTCATCGAGCGAGATCTAAAGGCTTATAAATAGACGGAACCGGAACCAGAACCAGAACCAGACGGTACCTAATAGGTAAGTTCAAAACAAAAAACGATGGGTCCAGTACTAATAATTATTTTAATTTTATAATTTTCAATATATAATTCAGCCATAAACTGGTTCCGTTCCAACCACTGTAAAACGTCTCACTAGTATATAGTTGCGAGATACCGGCGCCTAGGCTGCTCAAAGGTGTTGGGTGCGCTACTGCAAAACGTTATTGTCATGGTCCAACTATCAAAGGCTTAGACCACTAGACCATGAAGGGTTATCACGCTGAGCGGCAAGTTCTACAAATCTTCAAATTATTGCTTGACAAGGAGCGATATGAGCAGGGAGCACAACTATTGGTAGACAACAACCATCTAAAATTGAGGAACGGATGCTCAAGGTCCATTACCAAATTAGAGTCTTTCCCATGTTTCCGTTCTAAGCCAATACAACCAACATTTTACATGATCTTTTGGGGGGGTTTCATTTCCCTAAACTTTGAATAAATTTTGCCAAAATTATCAATGGCTTATCACCCGTTTGTTTTCTCGGTGCCTTATGAGCATCAATTATAATTGGTTTCTCAATGAATTTTAAAGTTTGCTTCTGGGTAGCTTTTCAGAGAGACATGAAAGTATTTCTAAACAAAATGCCTCCATCTCAGAATAATTGTAGTTCTAGTTTTGTCTTAAGTACAGCTATTCTAAAATTTACCAATTTTATAAAGAAGAGTGTACTTTAAATTGTAGTATAACTGTAGTATTTATGAAATCAAATAATGCTCATTCAGTGTCATAAAGTGCATTTTCAGTTAAAACCATTCATACTTTAAATTGTTTGACTATAGATAAACCTAGAATTTAAGTTATTTTGTGAAACGAATTAAGATGTCAACATTTCTTAAATCCAGACATTGGTTTTCCTAAATATAGCTCATCAATTATTGAAAAGTGGCAAAGATCTGTCAAACTCAAACCTATCATGAAACTTTTCATTCTATAATCTTACACTATATAGGTTGTTGGAGCACCCCAAACAATCTAAAGCCAGAAAAGTTGGACCTTTAGCCGGTGTTAATGTGGTTTTAATTTTTTTTAGGGAAAAACAATTTATTTAATTTTTCAAATATTATTAATTCATTTTAAATAAGAAAAATAAGAAACTTATTCATATCTTTTCTAAAAAATATAATCTATCTATTGGTTTTTTATTTGGTGTTATTTGTAATTTATTTATTCATGTTTCCAGTATTTAATTTTTGAGCAATGAAACAATTGGGGTAGGAATACAAAATTTAAAATTACTCCAAATGGATATGAATATTGCATTTTAGAAAAAGTTTCGTACAAGTTCATATGTTTAGATGTTAAATAATATTTTATTATTTCTAAAATGTAGAAAACCCACCTTCGAAATCAGTTAAAGGTTCAAATTTGTTAAGTTCTTGATAATTCAAGGTGATCATGTCTTGTTCGTATTTTGAGGTTGAAAATCGGACAACTTAGATAGTTTTTTTTCCTTTAACCTAGTTTAGCAATTTGCCAAAATCTTTGAAAATGTTGCAACATTTTTTAGCGAGCGTCGGAACTCTATCAGTAGGGCCGGTTTCTCGTATTAGTTTATAGGTCATGATATACATACACATTATTCATCAATCGTAAGTCAGCACACATACGATGGTATAAGAGATCAATTCTCGAGTGCCATGACGGGAAAAAAAAAAAGAACGGACGGTCTGAAGCGTTGAAAACGCCCAAGCACCTACAAATGCATGCAAACGGCTTACGCGGTTGTGCCAGGAAAACCATTGAACAGATGGTAAGCAGCCACTGAGAGGGTTGAATGGATCATGAGAGCTTGGCATTTCCTTAATTCAACTCTGACCAAACATCCCAAGATGGCAACACCCAAAAAAAAGGTCGTCGTGCCAGTACATAATCCGTGTTTAGAGCCGTACGAACGCACCAGCAGGCGAAAAGAATTTTGAGCCTGATCGCTTGAACTTGCTTCGGCTGTGGCTGCGCTGTAGTTTTTCCTGTAGCGTTGGCTTGCTGGCTGTACAGCCGCAGCCACATCTAGAATAACCGAATAGCGTTTTCCCGAACTGGACAAATGTATTAACGACAAGTCGACAAGTGCATTGAGGTCGCCTTATGATTATATGCGAAAAGAATTATGCAAACGATCTCATCTGTTGATATGTGATCCAATGGTCCCTTCATCCTCCTTCCTGCACAATATATATACATTTTTGTTTCTCATCAGGTGACTGATTCGTTGATTGTAAATCAATCACATTTTCTAAGCCATGTGATTGAGATCCGACGGAGTGTGCTGAAATGTATGTTCCTTTTTTATTGATTGATCCGTCAATCACAGTTTCTAGCCATTGGATGCAAATCGTGTGGTTGAAAAATGTAACTAATTGAATGTTAAATTTCAATCACCCTGTTCATTTTGCCGCTACGTCCCTGTATGTGATCCAAGTCGGAGTTGAAGAACACACACAAATGTCTATTAAAAAAAGGAACGAAAATTCTCCTCTACACTACAAAAGAGTCCAAAATCAACAAAAAGAAAATGTTTCTGCCATTTGGTCGAAAACTTTGGGTGGGAGTGCAGTATCCAAAACCACAAAAATACTACAGTATTAACTAAATCATGGTATTGAAAATTTTGTTTTGGAGTGGCCAACTAAATAGGTTTGGACCAAAAATAAAATGATATTGTATTCTTCAATAGTATGGTTTTATCCAAAAACTGTGGTTCCAAACGGACCCACATGTTGCTTTTCTTGATTTGGTATTAATGGGAAAGGAAGAGCGTCAATTTAGCGAGTTTTCTTCTTTTTTAATTCATTTTTTTTTCATTTTTATTGCTCAAGCAATCATCTCACAACGCGTATGTACACTAACCTTGGAATTTATTGTCCAATTTCTTTTCACGTACGTTCCCGCCAATCCCATTCGCACGTACATGGTTCGTCATCAGACGACGGTCGGTGGCTGCCATGCATTAGCCGTCAACAAGATCCCAGTCAAAAAAACTCAGAAGAGCATCCGCGGCCGGGACCCGGGGCTGCCGCCGCATTTCCCAGCCCGCGAAATTCTCCCCGGCCCGGCGCGAGACCTCTGAAAACAGAAAAGTGTCGCGTCTCCTCCGACTTGGCGCATAACGCAGTGCAGCCACTTGCTTCGTTGCACGTTGGCTAGCTAGCCGACCAGCGCCTGCCATTGCCGCCGCCGGGCCTCTATAAATTGCTGCGGCATCGATCAATCTCTCTCTAACTGCGACACACCACGCACGCATTTGCAGTTCTTGTCGATCAGCAACGAGCTCGATCTCTGCTCTCTGGTCATCAGCTGAGATCGATCGATCGGTCTCTCTCTCTCTCTCTCTTTCCTCCAAGAACCGATCGATCGGTTGGTTGCTCAGCTAGCTAACCATGGTGGTCGCGGAGGCGGCGGCGGAGACGGCGCCGGCGGGCGGGCGGTACGCGCTGCTGATGGCGGCGCACGACTCAGAGTACGTGCTGAAGATGTACGGCGGGTACCTCCCCGTGTTCGTCTCCGCGTTCGGCGCCGCGGGGGAGACGTGGGACGTGTTCCGGGCCGTGGACGGCGAGCTCCCGTCCGCCGACGAGCTGGGGCGCTACGCCGCGTTCGTGATCAGTGGCAGCCCGCACGACGCGCACGCCGACGACGCGTGGATCTTGCGGCTGTGCGCGCTGGTCCGGGACCTGCACGCGCGCCGCGCCCGCGTCCTCGGCGTCTGCTTCGGCCACCAGGTGATCTGCCGCGCGCTGGGGGGCCGCGTCGGCCGGGCGCGCGGCGGGTGGGACGTCGGCGTCCGGGACGTGGCCATCGCCCACGCCGCCGGCAGCAGCAGGCTCCTCGACGGCCAGCTGCTGCCGCTCCGCGCCAGGATCACCGAGGTCCACCAGGACGAGGTGCGTGTCAGCGTGTGCGTGCACTGCATTTCCACGTGCTACGCCAATGCATGGAGTTAGTTGGGGACACGTTAATGGCGTACGTTGTTGTCGCACGCAGGTGTGGGAGGTGCCGGAGGGCGCGGAGGTGCTGGCGTCCTCGGACAAGACCGGCGTCGAGATGTTCTGCGTCGGCGACAGCGTGCTGGGCATCCAGGGCCACCCGGAGTACACCAGGGACATCCTCCTCAGCCTCGTCGACCGCCTCCTCGCCGCCGGAACCATCACCGTGAGTGGAGTGCCTCTCAACTCTGAAGCATTTGCTGTTTTGGCCTCATGTATGCTGATTCAGCTTTAATTTGCCGCTCAATCTCATACGTGACCGCACGCTGCAGATTTCCTTTGCTGAGGCCGTGAAGAGGCAGGTGGAGGCCACTGCGCCGGACCGGGAGTTCTGGCTGAAGCTCTGCAAGAGCTTCCTCAAGGCTGATGGAGCATAGCATGTCTCCAGATGATTTTGTATCTGTCGCGCCTTCTTCGTGTGTGATGTTCGTTTTTATCGGTGTTAGTTATGGCCCTTCAGCCCTTGTGGTGGTCTGGTGGATGGGATGCCCTGTTTCTGGTATCAAGTTGCTCTGTCTGAGATCTGATTATGTTGATGCGCTATGTAGGAGTAAATAATACTAAGTTGCTGTTGGAATAACGGAAAGTTGACTGTCCATGTCTTCTCTAGCAATGGGAAAAAAAAGACCGGTTGATTTCAGGAATGCCAGGTCAAACACTTGACTACGCTCTCAGGAATGCAGGGCCAAATAGGCTCAAGAACGTACAGTTTTGTTTTTATGTATACGGAGCAATGCTTGATTATCCGTTTGTATGACAAACAAAAAGAAAAAAAATTTTACGGTACTAGTTAGTAGTATGTCTATGTAAATTTGGCAATTGTCCAGGCACAAGGCGGGGCAGGAGGTACAATTTATTTGTTGGGAGCAAAACTCTGCTTATCTGTTCAAACATCAAGAGCACTGGGAATAACTCTTTTTAACTCAAACTCGGATAAATTTGTCTGGAATGTCATAGGCTTAAAACATATTTTACACACTAACAATTTTCTTAACAAATGAAAACTCCCATTCGGGGCATTTCTCTTCAGAGCGACGTGATATGATAAACTGAAACGGCAAATTCCTTGCTCCAAAGTCTACACGAGGAATTCTCAAGTCTGAACAATGAACTTATATACCGCAATGTTGGGTCTAAGGCTGCTACTCATCTGCGGAGAAAAAGCAGCGCATAATCACCTCCTTATTTGCAAATTTACTGACTGTGAGATATAGCAGGACGCTGAAGATTTGTGGGGCATACAACACCTACCTGCAAAGATACTGACAATCTCTGTGAGGCTAGTGGTCCTTGATCCATTTTTAGCAGCCATAAAGAGATGTCAATGCTCCAGTTTTGTCCCCAGAAAAGGGTAGGCCCGGGCCTGAGTTGCGTGTGGGTCACTTGCTTTCTTGTTATCTCTTTGATCAGGACTATTGGAAGCAGATTCTATTATGTTAGTGTAGGGCCAATAACTTTCTGATATAGCCTGCCAGTCATGAACAACTTCTCCTACACAAGAAGAGAAATGCACTGCTGGCTCAGATCCTCCCAATTTGGTATTCATATATACCGAGACTAGGGAATTAAATGACACTACTGATACTATCTAAGACTCTGGAACTAAATGACACTACATTACTAATACCGTGCTAATAACTTGTGCTAAAAACTACATTATATCAGTTGTTAATAACAATCGATTACACTGACTAGTAAGACAAATAATTTAGAGCACATATTAGCCGGCCCATTAAAAAAGAGCAGTACGAAATATGCCACGAGTAATCACTACAGCAGTAGGGATGACAAATTGACAATGAACCGACGATTCACCAAAAAAAATCCAATTGAAAATAGGAGAGTTTATTACAAGATCATTCTCCCCACAAGGGCTCGGCAGCAGAAGCAAATGATGAAATAAAAATACGCAGCTCACTATGGCAGACGCAGCAAACCATCTAGAGCACTTATTCAGAAGGAACAATATAAAGGAGTAGATAATATGCTTGCCGGTAGCCCAGCCAGCTGCTTAACTGAAACTAGAAGATCAGGGCCAACAGAGGTCTCAGAAACCTCAAAGCTTCAAACTTGCAACAAGGTGAAGAACCACCGAATTTTCTCAGGCACTCGCATCTTTCTTCACCACCTTCTCAGCATCCCAGCAGCCAATACACATCTCGTCAGTCTTTGAAGCCATCTCTGTTCCATCGCTGCTCCAGCCATCCATATCCAAGGTCGACCTTGGCGACACAGTGCCAGGGGCAACAGCAGTAAAGCTCTGGTACATCAGCAGACCACCACCAGGAAGCTCCTGCTCGACAAGATCATCACACATGTAGGAATCAACATCTGCACCCTTTGCCCATGATTTGGCAAACCCGTGGCCACCGAAGATGGTAACAGCAACTGAGAAATCTGAAGGAGAGAAGCCAGCCAGGACCCTCTTGATCACATCACTGTAAACCAGAGTACTAGGGTTGAAGTTCATAGCCTCATAGCTTGCATAGCTGAAACCATCCTCAGGTGTAACATGGATGGTGGAGGCTGCAGGTCCAAAGACACCATTCATGGAGTACCCACAGGGGTCGAACACAAAGTCACAGATCTCCATCTCAGGGATGATCTCAGAAATCCCAGACAACTTCGTCATCTCCTTCGCTGATGTGCAGCTGCCATCAGCAGAGCTCTTGAAGAAAACCGCAGCTTTCTTAACATCAAGTCCTGTCATGCACATCTCAAGTGTCACCATAGGCTGCTCAGGCTCCTCCGTGGCATAGTAGACATGCCATTTCTTCTTGGGCTTGAATGCATCACCAATAACATAGGCATTGCCACCAGACTTGAGGCTACCAAAGAACCCGTTTAAAACAGATACCTCCTCAGAGAAGCTGCGGTGTGGCGCTGGTTGTGCACCAGGGAAGATGAACGTCCCACGAGAGTACTTCACTGAAAGAACGGGCAGTGATAGCTCTGCAGCAAGCTCAAGGATGCGAGGAATGGAGAGCAGCAGCTTTGTCGTCCCACAGGTCTTGAGGACAACCTTGTGGGGATACACAAAGAGGCTCGACTCAGACAGAACGTACGAGTCAAAGTCCTTGTTGGAGAGCTGAGACACTATGGTGCACCGTGCAAGATCCAAGAACGAGTCAATCTGCTCGCGAGAGAGCGCACGAAGGCCACGACCGCAAGGGTCCTCAAAGACAGGTGCATCAGAGAAGGTTATCTCTAGGCGCTTCTCATAGCCCTCAAACCCAATAGGGGAGGCAGGAGAGGAGCCCCAAGAATCCAAAGACATTTCCATTGGATGATGTGTTGCAAGCAAGAGATGGAGGATGAAGGGAGAGATGGGTGAAGACAAGTTGGAGTCTCAGAAGCAGAGAATGCAGCCAGCCAAGGGAGAACTATCAAAACAAGAAGAGAGAAAAACTGAAGTAAAATCCTACTCTACGGCGAATTGCATGTGAAGCGATATCAGGATGGCTTGCGGGCGCACTGCAAAGCAAAAGATCAAACAAATAGTATGCATTAGAAACCAGAGCATGAAATGCACCAATGGGCAAGTTTGCATTTAGAACAATATATATTGCTTAAACTGGTGGTTCTTTGTTCTTACGTTGGAGTAGGCAGCAGACTGAAACTTCTTGATTCCTCCGGCTGGGCGAACGTCCTCAATCTTGTAACCAAGGGGAGCTTCGTACATGGACTTACTACTACTACTACTAGACTTCTTGCCACCTTTCGATTCCATTAGAGCATCCACAAATGTCCCTTCCTAAAACTGTTGATTAAAACAGAGTTAAATTTCCTTCTTAGACAGCAGAACAGCACAAATCATTAGCAATTATCAGGATCCATATTCTAAAGATAGGGATGTGCACAAATGTCTGAGAATAGACAGTACAGATTTCAATATATATGATAGGCAATTTCAATTGAAGAGGAAATGTTGAGACCGGAATACATTAGTGCAGCACCGATCTGATACATGGCTTTCAGGTATTAAGCATGAATAATGGAACGAGCATTTGAAACGACCAACTCCATATAATTAATCAACGAAGGTATGACCCCATGCTAACTAGTATGATCAAAACACAGTATGCAAACTTGTTTGTTTGTCTGTTAATCATGCCTGTTTCTTCTAAAAAGTTGTGGTTTCCATATGCCTAATGGACGCAACGCATCACTGTGGCAGCATAGCATATCCCAAAGGACACCAACGAACAACAAAAGAAGCGTATGTGAAAACAAGTGCCTGTTCTAAGGGCCTCTCAACAACTAAAAAAGATTAATGGCTCGTGTAATCTGGGATTTTTTTTTTATTTGTCGAATGCCGTCCAAATCTTGTCTTACCCAGAAGAAAGGACAATAAAAGTTTCTTGTGACAGAGTGCCGGTGGACCTCCTTGAAGATTACTACAAGAAAACCGGCACGTTTCCCACGAACAAGAAATTTTAGCTTCTTGGCCATTGCAATCAGAGGGTTTGAATATGATAAACAACGACAACACATATATACGACAAAAAAGGGAAGAAGAAACATAACATAACTTGGATTCCCTGCGAACTACGTATTTGATTCACCACAACAATATAAACAAAACGAATTTGCAAGCGCACGGACAATCTCCCGCGGCCGCCTGGCTAGATCCAATCCAGAGCCCCGTCACACCCCGACGGAATAAAAACGTGAAATTTCCCGACGCCTCCAACAAACAGGGGAGGAAGGAGACGTAAATCCTAGACGCAAACAGAGCCGCCGGGGGATTGCCTCTGTCTGCGGACCAAAAAGCAAACGCGCCCCAGGAACACGTCCAAGATCCAAGCCAACGCGCTACGATCTACGCGGACGAGGCCGCCGCGGCTCCTCTCCCTAAAGAGCGCGCGGGCGCACACGGCAACAGGACGAGCAGAGCGCAAGGGAGGTAGAAAAGCTCACCCACGTTTGTTCAGGGACGCGACCACCGGCGGCGCCGGGACCTCGGAAGAACCGGCCGAGAGGCGAAGGGAGGGCGGGGCGGAGGCGGCGCCGGGACGCAGGGCGTAATGGGAAGGGAACCGAGACGCGGCGCGGCTGCGCGGCTTTGCTCCTCTGGGATGGGAGGGAGGCGAAGGTTTGGATTGGGCACGGAGGGAGGGAGGCGCGGGGCGGCTTCTTGGGATGGACAAGGGAAGACGGTGGTGGCGACCGGCGCCGCTATTTATAGCGGCAAGTGGGCGTGGGGGCCCGGCCCGTACCCACGAGACGGCTGGCTGGCTGGCCCGAGCCCTAACCTGGTCGGGCCCACTATAGTCCGGCGCGCCACGCGCGGTGGGGGACCCGGAGGGAAACGATACTAAGAAAACAAAACAAGCTCAAAATACTGTTCTGACTGAACGATCGTGAGAGAAAAATATTGTTCTATGGCTGAAAAAACTGAAAGTAGTTCAAGCGAACATGCCGAATAGTTGGTGGGACTTGCCGTGCCTAGCATGTCCCGGGCCTCTCGTCCTTCTGCGCTGCATCGTGCCATGTTTTAGGTACTCAATATATTTTGACGTAGGGTCAAGCACGGTCCATGCCACGTCGTGCCGCTATCGTGCTGTGCTAGCCCACTAAATCTTATATATGATCTACATAGTTTAATGTGAATGGAAAAAATTTAAGAAAAAAGCTAAAAAAAACTAAAATGATCAATTTCTCTTTGTTTATCAACATAAATACTCACGATGTCATATTATTATATCGTGCCGTATGGCCCATCGTGTCGTGACCCAAGGCACGACACGGTCCTCGTGTTCGTGTCGTGCCAATACGGTCTAAAAATTATCGTGCCGTGTTTTGGACCGTGCTAAAATGTCGTGCTTCGGGGGCCTGTGTACTGCAGCACCAGTGTGTAAATTCAGAGCTTTGTTTAGTGGCTTTTAGCATGCTTGAATTTTATAGGAATAATTTAATTTTATAAAGATGGGAAAAACTTTGCACTCCAAATAAACCTTTATATAAACATGTTAAAGAGATATAACTAATCTAAACGCATCTTATAATATAATCTACTGTACTAGTATTATATTTTTCATCGAAATATAGCCGTATTTTTTATTTTTTGTATTCTAGGTAAGAAAATATTAACATATATGAAACGGAATATGTTCTCTGAAAAATATATTTCATGATTTATATTAATTAATCCTGTATATATTGATATATTTTCATATAAATTTCATCACATATGACTATTTGACTTACAACTGTTTTCAAGTAGACCCATTCAATCGCCGGGTCGGATCGGGTCAAAGTCGTACCACGGGATATTCAAGACTGTTCGCACCTGACCCGTGCCTAGTGCCGGCCAGCACACTCCCTGCAGTCACGTAGGGCCGGGAGTTTTAGGGTTTTGGAGCTTTTAGGTCAGGTTTTTCGGGTTGGGTCGTCGGATTTAGGGTAAAAAAAATCATGATCCGTGCCTGGCCCATTGATTATAGTTGGTCAAAAAATACAGCTCTTGCCTGCCCATTGCATTGCTCGGATCAGACTGGATTGGGTTTTTGGACGGGTTGGGTCGGGTGGCCCATGATCGGGTCTATTCTAAAAGTAGTTATATTTTAAGACAACTGACGATGTATCTTTTAATGATTACATCTATATCTACCCATGGGGATTATAAAAAAACTTGACCTTTCCATAGTTGCATTGTTGAGACTATTTCCTATTTTGGGCTAATCTTTTTTTCCAGACATATATATGTAACCATAAATATCATATGTGTGTCTGCTAATCCTTGCTTAATTCATTATCTGGTGCATAAAACTAGATAGAGAAAAACCATTGTATGTCTTTAAAACTTCAAAATACTTTACATCCAAACAAGACCTAAGCTGTATGATCCGTATTATTACATACGATTATTGTGAAACTAATCTTTAATTTAAGCATCATGAAATCGCATAATATAATTATACCATTAATTGCACTACTTTCGAATTTTAATATGTGACATTTTTTACTTGAAACACAATGTTTGACCATTTATTTTATGTTTTTCTTCAAATATTTTGTACTTATATAAAAATGTAAGTAGTCGTCCTAAAATACCATCCATGCTAAGGCAAGCCACAATAAATAAATAAAACTTACACAAAAATAGTCAGATATCAAATTCAAAAGCTAACATATGTAGTCATATAGGAAAAAAATGAGGTGCTATGGTACACTGATTTTTTTGGTGGGATGTGTGTTTTATTCTACGTTCCTTTATCTTTTGTGATCAGCTTTTGCATACTTGTAAAGACTAAAGAGGTAATCTTATTTTTAGTGCTCCAATGATAGTTGAAGGGCCTTATTATAGACCACCATATATACCAGGGCCATTGAGCTAGAAATAGGACTATAGCGTGGCAAGAAACCCATATTAGCACTCCCATGCATTGGTTGGATTCGCCCAAGTTTCACAGTCGAGATTTGGCGTTTGATTGCTACACGGGGTAATTGTTTTGTATGAATCAGTCTCCATGTTGTACACATGTCCCTTTTTAGAAACGATGATACTGTGCAAATCTTGGACAATCCTTTTTTTTATCTGAGACTCCTACGGGATGATTTTATTTATTTAATTTATTCAAAGGATCTGAGTTCATATGTTCGAATAAAGAAACGTGGAGCTCTAGTTTATGTCCTTGAAGAGAATGATTAAAGATAAAGCGTCACAACGAGCGGCTAGGAGCAAGATAGCATATATAGCAACAAAAGAGGCGTGCCGTATTTCTCGTCAAGCATATATAAAGGTTGTCTGCAAGGTTTGACTACTATTGACGTCATTTCGTGCTTCACCTGCGTGCTGTGAACAGCATAGCTTCTTAAACAAAAAGTTAATCCTCCTATTCATTGTTAATTGCACCTTCTCTCTCTCTCTCTCTCAAGCAACAGAGATTAAAAATCGCATAGATTTGTTGAATCCAGATGCTTTATTTGATCAGCCCCGCCCTTTTTATCTGTGCATGATTCACTATATATATCGCTCCGATCCGGAGTACTAGTAGCTGTTAAACAACCTGCACTAATTGGAGCTTATCCCTCCCGCCGTATCTTCCACAAGACTTTCCCATAGCTTGCAAGCATAGAATTGGCATCCATTTTTTGCATTGACCAACAACTATAAGAGAGATCACAGATATAGTCATTAGCTACAATAAATATTTAGTACTTAACTTGCAAGTGCGCCTCGATCGCAATTATTGGCCAATTGCGCTAGACTAATCCTGATCACTGAGTCATCCCACGTCGAGGCCGAGCTGCCGAGCTGGTGTCCACGGCCACTAATAATAGCTGGGCTAGTTAGTACGGTGGGCACATATATGAATCCGTGATATATATGGTCTGATGGGGACCGCCTTATAACGTGCCTCAACAATACCCTGCTCACTGATCGATTTTTATACAGCAAGCAAATAATAAAGCGGTTTTGTGTGTATAATGCGCGCGTGGGTTTCCCATTGCTAGTAATGCACCACTCAGCTCCTTCCGGTGTGGCAGCTCAACCGTGCTTACATTGCATGAGAGATCATGTGCATTATTGTAGTGGATGTTTTTGAGAATTTTATTTTACTATATAGGCAGAAAGTTTGCTGGCTGCTGCTGTTAAAAACGAGTTAGTTTTTTTTGTCAACACGCTGCATATATTTCAATTCCATGGTTTGAACCTATGACACAAACACCATTTTTGAATCACTGCAGGAAGGAGGTTTTTTTTCATGGACCAAAAGCCGACGAAAAACAGCAAAAACCCATAAAAAAGGCTCTTTTTCGTAGACCGGCCGACGAAAAATCCCACAAAAAAATTCCATAAAAAAGTGTAGGTTTTTTCTTCGCCTCCCACGACGGCCCCTGTCGTGGCCCACGAAAAAGGGGCTTTTTCGTCGGCCCGTGGGGGGCCGACGAAAAACCTTTTTCGTGGGCCCTTTAGTGGCCAACGAAAAAGGCAACCAGCCCTAGCTTTTTCGTCGGCCCCTGCACTGGCCCACAAAAAAAGCTGGCGCCCCCCAACAGACCTCCTTTTCCCTTTCCATCCAATAAAAATCACAATATATACAACACATATATAGCAGTCACAGAATGCAACAGAAATCCATCCATCACATAAGCAAACACACACAGTTCAACATAGTTCATCACATACAATCCAGTCGAACATAGTAGTTCATCAAATCCATCACAAACATAGAGTCCAGTCCAACAAGGTTTAAACATACACGACCAACACACATAAACAAATGTGTCCACTTCTCAAAGTTTCGACACCCTAGCTTACGATTGTGGATTGTTGGAGTTGTGGCCGCTTCCAGATCCTCCGGCTGAATGGCGCAGGTACTCGTTGGGGTCGACCTCTG
Organism: Paspalum notatum; assembly: GCA_022530915.1. Taxonomy (NCBI): domain Eukaryota; kingdom Viridiplantae; phylum Streptophyta; class Magnoliopsida; order Poales; family Poaceae; genus Paspalum; species Paspalum notatum. Next base: position 38,192,997 of record CM039685.1, read on the forward strand.
CATCAGGAGTCACGTTGCCGGGATGTGAGCCTGATACCTGCAAAATGAACGAATCAGATGTGGCCAGAAGTTTATCAGTAGTGCAAGCTTATGAGTTTAAGTTGCTATATCACAAGTAATAATTGTAAAGTGTCATTCATGTTAAAAGGAAGTCATAAGTTAAAAGGTACTTCAAGTTGAGCCAAACAACAAGTGTATGTTACAAATATATGGAACGTGTTATCTACATCAATGTGGTAAAAATCCAAACGAAACAGATGATATTGACCAAATATATTTAAAAAAACATGTTTCATACTGAACAAAACTCAATTGAAGTTAAAAGGTCAAGTCATGAGTTAAAAGGTACTTAAGTTATTTAGCGTTACCCAGATGTCCAAATATAGAGTTCAATAACGTTACTTAAATTACTTAGCTTGATGTAGTGCTCGTACCTGCGGACCCGGAAGTGGCTGAATCCAAGGGTCATAGTTGGGATCTGGACCTGGTGCCCAAAAAGAACCCGGTTGCATCCACCCCATAGGTGGCTGAAAGCCCTGTGGTGGCATCTGCGAGCCTTGCGGTACTATCTGCGAGGCTTGTGCTGCCGGCCACGCCGGCCACCCTCCAGATCCCTGCGGGCCCTGAGGTTGCGTCCATGCCTGAGGTGGCTAATGTTGAGATCAAGTTAACATATGATTCGAATTGGGTTTGTCGATAAATGTAATGAATAGACTAAGCATATTTACCTGTTGGCCTTGCTGTGAGGTGAAAATAGGAGGGCAGAACGGTGGCAAGTTCACCTCAGGACCGAGAGAAGCCGACAGTTGCTGTAATGTATTAAGTGACGTTAAATTCACAAAACAGTATCAAATTGAAACAACAGCAATAGTGCAATGTATTTACTGTGGCTCCATCGAGGGTTGAATGTGTGTGATGTCGGTTCCTCTGGGTTTTGGTACGAATCGAGGGCCGAAGGCTTCTCGACGGACGACCGGGTTTAATACGGTCTAAGTACACTGAGAGCTAATGGTGGCAGGTGTACTTAGCCCGGATTAAATCGGCGGTTCCGCCACATTTACCTGCATAAATGAAGACATGTACGCCAAGGCTTGTTGGCTCTGCTCGCGGGTTTGGCGAGCATCCTCTCGCGCCTGGCGAGCCTCCTCTCGAGCTTCGCGAGCCTCCTCTTGTGCATCGTTAACCCTGGACCGTCGAGAAGTCGCTGTAGACGTACTCGACGATCCCACACGAGACACAGAACGGTTGTAGTCAACAACCCCTGTGCCAAAGGTGAACCTACAAACAATGATTCCACATAAGACATGTTACTAGGATCTCAAAAGCGCATCAAACAAGCAACGGACCTAATCCAAGGGAGCAAACCTGCCATGTCTTCTACCCTCACTGCTGTGATACAAAGCATCTACATCTAAAGGTTGCTGCATCCACTGGACACCCTCGCCGTGACGCTTCACCATTTCTTGCCCATATCGATCCTACAAACCAACAATGAGCACACCAAGTAATATTGCCAAAACCAAACTTTGTAGAACATGTAATATTGCTTACCAGTTTGTCCTTGGCCGCTTGGGAGCACAAAACATCGGTGTTGTTCGGATCAGCACCTCGGTGGCCTCGAAGGTATACATTTATGAAGTTTTGTTTAGTTCCACTCTCAGCCTTCTACAAACACATATGACAAGCATTTTACATATACGATCTCAAAGAATATATGGTTATGGCAACCATTGAGCCACATGCTTACCATGCGTCACTCTAGCCCAAAGTGTCCATCTGCTCCGTACTTGTGCCCCGGATCCTGCCCTCTGTTGATTCGCTTGCTCTCTGACTTTTCCATCCACTTCGGTGAGGACTACAACTTGGCCAACCACCTCCAAGCTTCTATGTACTTCACAAGTCAATCAACCTCGGTCTTGAGGTACTCTTCTTCCGTAAGGTATATCGTATTGGCTCATTTCTTCTTGGTCATTGACTCTCCTTTCACCGACTTATAGTAGTGGCAGACAGCCGTGATCCTTGCATTGTAAAGTGAATCATGGATGACCTTCTCAGCATCTTTGCTAAAGTGCCTCTTCAGCGCCTTCATAGCTTCATGATCGTCTTGGTCCGTATCCGTGTAGTACCGGGTCTGCATATGAAACAAATCAAACTCAGATGACTTGTTATGCACACGTATCAATGAAAATCACAATGTACGGCAATTCACCCAAAAGTCGTCCCAGACAATGCCCTGTAGAGTCCTACCCTCGACACCACCTTCCAAAACCTCCCTCTTAAAGCCCCAGTGTGCCCAGCGAGTAGCCGCCTAACGCTCACCGTTCACTTCTACCATGTCAGAGTAGTGGTAGCGACAGAGGGCACCCAATACACCGTTGATCTTGGTGCGTGGTCCTTTATTACCGTCCCATTTGACGTCGTCCCACAACCTACAAAGAGGATTTGGTGAAATATACTGGTGAAATATACAAGGGGTCAACAATAGATGTATACATTATAAACCTACAACATATCATATGATGAGACTCACCACTCTCCAAGTGGCTTGATCAGCAGCTTCTGACTCTCAACAGGCCTCGGACGAACTGAATTACGCTTTCGAAACCTACGTATAGCCAAGTGGCACGCAGGTTAAATTCTTTCTTAGCGTAATTATCATACGCCTTCACCCCTGTCCACAATTGTTTGAGTTCTTCTATTAATGTGTGTAAGAAGGCATTGAGATTCTTCCCTAGATGTTCAGGGACGACGAGCGCAAAAAATACGAATTCATCTTTAAGCACCATCTCAGGTGGAAGATTATATGGCACGATGAAAACTGGGCAGCAAGAGTATGGGCTCGCAGAAGTACTGAAAGGTGTGAACCCATCCGTCGCCAACCCAAGTCGGACACTCCTTGGGTCTCTCGCAAACTCAGGATCGAACTCGTCCAGTGTCTTCCATGCATCGCCGTCTGCCGGATGCACCATTACATCCTCACTCTGGCTGCCACGTCTGCGTTCTTTGTGCCACCTCATACTCTTAGCTATTTTTATATAAAGGAACAGCCGCTTCAGACAAGGGATGATGGACATATACCGCAACTGCTTAGCCGGCACCGTTGTGTCCGCGTTATCCCCCGCCTCATATTTCACCTGAATGTACCTAGACTTCCCACAGTGCCTACATGTACTTAGTTTATCATCCTCCCTCCAAAATAGCATGCAGTTGCTAGGACAGACATCTATCTTTTCATATTTCATCCCAAGACCTGCCATCATCTTCTTCGTGAAATATAAGTTTTTCGGCAGCTTATGATCAGATGGGATAACGTCAAACACCAGTTCGGTGATATCATTGAAGCAACTGTTTGAAATGTTGTGCTTCGATTTTATCGCCATAAGCCTCGACACCGTATCAAGCACGGTCTTCTCGGTATGGTCATACAGCTTCTCATCACCAGCTTCAAGCAGTCGGTAGAATTCTTGCACCTCCGGCGGTGGCTGATTGTCCTCTTCTGGATCAAACTCAAACCCCATAGCAAGGTCATTCAGCATATCCATCATCATGCCATCACAGCTTTGCTGAGCCGGCTCTGAGTTGCGATGGCTGGCTTGCTCTCCATGCTTATGCCATACAAGATAGTCAGGCATAAACCCAAATATACATAGTGTAATAACCCTACTTTTTGTAGCCCGAAAATTACTACTTAAAAATTTCTTTTGATTTATTTGTGCATTTCATTTAACTCACTAGGAATTAATTAAAATTAAGTAACCAACTTCTTATGCTAATGGGAACAACTTTACTTTGGCTTCAACTTGTGTAAGCATTTGCATCTCATGTATTGGATTTAATTGCCTCTTTGATTGAGTGTGTAAGTTCAAATTCAAGTTCAAAGCAAATCAATACAATTGGTAGAACACCCAAGAACTGGGAATAAATGGAAAAGCCCTTTTCAGCCTATCTGGCCCACTTAACCGGCTGAACCAGCCCATCTAAGCAAGCCACCCCGTGGCCCTAAACGCGCCATGAGGCCCAAAACCCCGTTCTCCACTGCGCGCCAGGTCGAGCCACTGCCAGGCGGGGCCCTCTGGCAGTCGCTCCCTTCCTTTCCCCTTCCTCCGAACCGGGCGAGCCCAAGCTCAAGCCACGCTGCGCCGCACCAGACCTCTTCCCCCGACCATGCCCACCTTATTGCGCTCCAAGCCAAATCAAGGAGAGGGTGAGGACGGAGCCCAACTGCCCATGGCCTCGTGGGGCCCAGGGCCACGCAGGGTGCGTGACCCTGTTGGCTACGCGCGGGTGAGAGAGAGCGGGAAGAGGAGCAGGAGGGTGGCGCCCGGTCGATTCCCGCCACCGCCGAGCCAAACCGCCTCCCCAATCCAATCCTAGCGCCCCTTCCCTATAAAGAGCGGGACGAGCCACACCTGGAGACCCTAATCGCTCGGGGATTCTTCCCCAATTCCGCCGCCAGGAGGGAGAGCCAGGAAAAGAGGGAGCCGCGGGAGGAGGTGACCGGAGCCGAGGAAGAAGAAGGGCGACGCCGTCGGAGCCATACCAGCCGAGGAGAAGGAGGCCGCGAGCCCGGAGGAGAGCTGCACCTCCATCCGCACAAGGACACCGCCTGCCCACGCCGAAGCCGTCCACGACGCCGCCGGAACCGTACCTCGCCGTCCACACCGTAGCCTGCTACCTCTTCACCGACGGGAACACACTACGCGCCGGTAAGCAATCCTAGGTGAGGAAACCCACGGCCCCTAGTCCAATCCCCGCCACGGACCCGTGCTCTTCGAGCGCTCTCTGTCCGTGTGCTGCCGCCGAGGCGTCCTGGAGCCGGCCTTCGCGCCGTGTCTCGAAGCCACGGCGGTCGTCGTAGGAGGTGGTCGAGCATGTAGGAGCGCCGATGCGCATAGATCATCGCGGGGAGATCGGTCTTGGCTGAAACCTTCCCTGGAGCCGAGCAACTGAGAAAATTGAACAGAGCGCGCACGGCCGCGTCGCGTCGCGTCACGCCGCGTAACCAAGATCACTGCACCCGCACAAGCCATCGCCGGGAGCCGGTCTAGAACCGCGCCCTCCCGAGCCGCCCGAGCCCATGCGCCGCGCCCGCCACGGCGCGCGACCTGGACGCTGTGCCCATGAGCGTGTCATGCGCGTTGCGACGCGCCGAAGCGCCGAATCACGCCACGCAGCCGGAAACACCATAACCGCGTGAGCTGTTTCACTTTGGTTGGGTGTTTGATGTCGTCGAGCACGATGAACCTCGCCGCGGCCGGGCAACGCCCGTGTCCGCGATGGCTCTGGCAAGAGCGGCCAGGTTCACACTGTGAGCACCGCCGCGCCACCCCCTTGCGCCGCCGCCTTGCAAAACCCGGTGGCCTAGTACTAACCCAGGCCGTCCACAGCCTCTTGACCAAGCCAACCGCTATCGGCGGCTCTCCGAGTATCGCCGGTGTCAGGGTGGGTCACCGCAGCCGCGCGCGACGCACCGCGCGACGCGAGAGACACCGCCGCGCAGCCCTCAAGCTATGTAGAACCGGCCTTGGCGCCGAGCCTTGTTGACCGCAGGAGGAGGAAAGGCGCATCTGCGCGTTGAGGTCACCGACGGCGAGCTCTGTCGGAGATGCACGTCTCTGTGGCATTACGTCGAGCATGCAAGGCGCGGGGTGGGAACCGCAGGCGAGTTAGAGGTAGAGTGTGGTTCCGATGTCAGACCGGCGCAGGCCGAATCCGCTGGGAGGAGGCAGGCTGAGCCGGCCAGTGACAGACCTGGGCCGGCGGAACAAGGGAGGCCGAGGTGGGCCGACGGTCGCCGCACGGCCTGAGTGGGAAAAAGGGTGACCGAGCGGGCTGAGCCCAGAGGAGAAATGGAGAAGGCCGAATTTCGGCCTGTTGGCCAGATCTGTTTTTATTTCCCTTTTTATTTAGTTAACCCCGGTTTAAACTTTAATAAATCATAATAAATCCATTCGAACTCCGAAAATTGTAAAACCAACTCATACTCTCATCTAAAATAATTCTCTATCACTGGAACTAAGTCTCGTTGAGTGGTGTTGCATTTTAATTACTCATTTGGTTCTTTCTGATAGAACTTACTCGTAGTTTATTCCCAGAGTCGGAGCACCAGGAGGACGACCCGGAGGATCCAGAGTACCTGCCTGAGGAGAACACCGACGATCAAGGTCAGCGAACACCCCGCTTCCATACCCATAGACACGCGCAAATGGTAGTACTGCATAGGTGAAAATGATTTTGCTCCGCACTAAGCCAACCCAACTGGATACTTATTTTATTTATGCCATTGTTTTGAACAACTAATACCCAACTTAATAAAATAAACATGATGTGAGTTGGGTGATATTGTGGTGGGATGTGATAACTCTTGGCGTGCGTGAAGTGGGATGGTTCTGTGTGCGAGATGGTGGTGAGGATGGGATGGCGGGAGTCGGCACCGGAATAATGGGAGAGACTAGAACTCTGCCCCGAGTGGAGTGAGGTGTGTGGTGGTGCGCGGCCCACCGCTGAGGGTGGCAACCGACCTCTGAAAAGCTTGCTCTCGCCAGTATAAGGACCGAGTAGGGGTGATAACTCTTGGATATTTCGTGCATACCACGCGACCTCAGATCCGGTTCTCGATCGATAGTGTTAGGAAATGATGGTGGGTCTGTGATGCAGCCACATGTTCCCGATAGACTCGACCCGTGGAGGCCCCGGACTACTCGAGCTCACAGTCCTGAGAGTGTGGTGGATAGTATATCCGCACAGTTTTCTAGCTCAGTAAAGCAGAATGATGCCAGGAAGGGGAGATCATTACCGGTGTGGTGGGCCAATGGCAGCGGAACACTGCCCTTATCCCATCTCGAGTGGGTACAGTTGTACAAACCTCTGCAGAGTGTAAATCTTTACGTAAAGCCGACGTCCACGGTCAAGGACGGACCAAGGGCAGAACTCACCTCATCTAGCATGGGTTTTCTTCTCTTCTCCCTCGAGTGATTGGATTCCGGCTGAGGCCGTTGAGGATGGGCGGGTGGGAGCTTCCCATGCCGCAGAAATAGTTGACAATGAGAGGGTGCATGGAAGAGGTGTTTTGGTGGTGAGGCGAAGTAAGTGTTGGGATAAGTGACGAGAGCGGGATTCGGTCGTGGAACCGACTACCCGGAGAATTCAACTGGATATACAGCTCTCTTTTCTCTCTATGCTTTGCTAGGAAACCAGTCTCCACTTGATTACTAGTTAGGCTTGCTTTGGGTGTTCGGCTAGTGACCTGCACGCTTATCGTGCAGACTCAGGTGACGACGAGCCGGATAACATCGTCACCCGGGACGATTGGTACGAGGACTGAGGCTGGAGCTACGCTCAAGGATGCCTGTGGAGGGGTCTACTACGTCGCTGCTACTCTGATCGTGATGCTTGTTCTGTTTGCTTAATTACCGGCCTGCGAGCCGAAGTATCGCCGAGATACGGCATGTAATAAAATTAAATTCGTGGAGTTTAGAGCTGATACTATGCTGTGACACTGCATGTGATAGCTTTTATGTGTTCTGGGACTATCACATGTTGTAAAAGGCTCCGATTCCGGCACCGCGGAATTGGGGTCTTTTCACATAGGTGCTCCTCCATCGCATGTCTGGTCTTGTACGACCTGTTCTTACAATCTAAGGCACGGCCATAGCGTGACAGGACCTCTTGCCACCTTGAATGCTTCCTTGAGAAAATCCTCTGCGATTGCCTGCCATTCCCTGGAGTGTGCCCCATTCTTTCGCTATGCTTCACGCATAGCCTTTTGATTGTCCTCCATTCTCAAGGCTAAACCACCAACCAAAATTCATCATATTGTAGCGACACGTGGCTTAGGTGATAACAAATAACCCTACTAGGAAAGGCCCTAAACCCACCCGAGAATGGAGGTGCCCGCATGCGATTCGTGACGTGGCCGATGATCCGTACGAAATTTCGGCAGCATAACCCCGCTGTTCTCCGAACGCACGCCTCTTCCTGGTGCGATGGAGAACAACTGGGTTATACTGTTGAAATCTCGTTCGGATCATCGGACACGTACACGAATCACATGCGGCCATCCCCATTCACCGGCTGTCCAAATACGTGGACAATTCTGAAACCACGCACATCACAAGTTATCCTATGTTTGGATCGAATGAAACTATACAATCCATGCATCCATAGATTGTGCAGCTTCATTAGGTCCAAACACCACCATAAATGCGACGTGTGTGCTTCCAAAACAGGTGACGCCTAGGGTTAACTACGGGTTTGCGCGTTAAACCCTAAAACTGTAGAAAATAACGGTTAAAATAAATAAAGTGCATAAACAAACAGTAATCATATGCCACCATAAATAGTAACAAGACAGTTTAGAATCTCATGAAATCATTAAATAGTATGAAGACAGTTTACGAATCACATATTATGAATATTCACCAAAATGGATTAATTTAAAATCTAATCTAATCATCAACATGTTTCACTCTCTAATAGCAATCCTACCACATCATTAACTGTAATCACGATTCGTCGGTTTTGGACATGGCCGACGAAAAAAATCAATATAATAACCTAATCACACTAGACAATAATCATCGGCCCAAAACGAACATGGCCGACGAAAAAACCAATATATAATAACCTAATAACACTAGACAATGCATATACCAAACAATCGCATAGTCCACTATCCAAATCAAATTGACATCAAGCTTATACCTTCGTTCCAAGTCAAAGTTGGTGCAGGCGCACCGAGGCGGCGGGTAGCAGGGGCGGTGTAACACCCTGAAAATTAGCCCCGGATTTTTCTTCTAATCTTCCGCTAATTCAAAATCAATTTTTAAAATATTGTTTGTTTGTGTGTAATATGAGCTCAACAAAAATCTTCAAATATTCCGGAATATTTCCCTCCAAATATCTTTCGAAACCATTACCAAAATCCTTCACAAAATCCTTTCCAAAATCCCTTTCAAATCCAAAAATCCAGAAACAGAGAAAACCCCTTTGGGCCAAAACCCTTCTCCCCGCGGCCCACCTCCCCCTCTCCCACTTTCCCGTTCGGCTCGTCCCAACTTTTTTCTCCCCCAGGCCAAGCCGGCCCGCCTCTCGCCCCCCATCTGTCTGCCATCGGTCCCCGCCCGTCAGCCCCCCTCCTCCCTTGTCTTCTTCCCCACCGTGCACTGCACGCCGCGCCGCGCGCCGCCTGGCTCCGCCACCGGCCCCGCCGCACAGCCACCGTGGCTGGTGCCACCCCTTCCCCTCTCTCGCTGCCACCAGGCCCCAGCCATCGGCCCCCCTTCTCCCTCTCCCTTCCGTGGCCGAGTGCACGCCGCACGCCGCACGCCGCGACAAGCGTCGCCGGCATGTGCCGCTCGGCCCCACGCACATGGTGCTCTGACTCCACAGCGCCCCGCCGTCGCGCCGCTCCTCCACTTGGGCACCGCGCCGCTCTGCCACTTGGGTAGCGCGCCGCGCCGCCACGTCGCCACCGCACACCTTCCCCCGGCTATAAAAGCCCTCGCCGCTGCTCGCTGCTCCCCGCCCCTTCCCTCCCCTCACCGCCGTGCCCCGCCTCGGTCGACTACCCCGAGCTACTCGGGCGTCGTTAGACGCGGGCCACCGGCAGCCCATCGCCCCCTCCTCTCTCCGCTCCGGTGTGCCACCACCGCCGTGAGGCACGCCACCGAAATTCCTCCCCCACCGGCTATTAGAGTGCAATTACCCACTCCCCGAGCTCTGCCATGCCATCCCCTACCGCCCCGGCCTCACGCCATCTCTCCTCCGCCCTCACCCGAGCCGCCACGGCACGTGCCCCGCGCCGCCGACACGCACCCGCACCCGCACCGCCCCGCCGTGGACACCCCTCTCCAGGTCACCTATCCTCCTCCACCATACCCCCACCGCGTCCGCGCCGTCGCCCCGGTGCCCGCACCCAAGGCCTCGTCGCCAGGACCGGCCGGACGGCGAGGAACCGCCGGTGAGCCGCTGCCTCTCCCCCCTCTCGCAGCCGGTTCGCCCGAGCCGGGCCGCTCAGCCGACGCCGTCGCCCCCTAACACCGTCGCCCCCCCCTCTTCCTCTGCCTCGTGGGCCCTGGCCAACGGCGTGAAGCCGCGCCGTCACACCTCCCCGTGGGCCAGCCCAGTGAGCCGCGGGCCTCGCGCGCGGTTGGGCCGAGCCAGGCCGCACACCGCGCGCCCGCGAGCGTTGGGCCGCGCCGGGCCGAAAACGCCCCCGGCCCAAGTTCATTTTCCCGGGCCAAAAACTCAGAAAAAGTCCATTTCTAGCCCTCCAACTTTCTAGAAAAGTCTAAAACTACCCCCTAGCCACTGTATACCCCATATCTCCTCCGTTCAAACTCCTATTTGGGCGATTCTTGCGCCTAAATTCATCTAAAACCAAGATCTATCCATCTATACACTCCACACAGTCACTCCCCCTGACCGAAAGACGCCGCCATGCCACCATGACGCATCCTACGCCCAGTCAATGCTTTACACCGGTCCCACACGAGTTTGTGTGTCTGGTGTGATGCCGTCGACCCCCTACTCTCTAGCAACTCAAAAGATCCTTGCCTTGATCCTTCCAATTCCAATTCAGGTGATGACGACACCGAAAATCATCTGAATATTGATTCTATTTCACAAAAGCCTCCCGTCCCAAAAATCGCCTGAACATCTTTTTCCATCGATTTCCATCCCGTCTATCTCACAAAAGACCTTTCCCCCAACATCGTCATGCGGCCACCATCTCATCATTTCTGTTTTCGCCATGGCCGCCCACATCCTCCCCCCTGGCATGTCCGCAACAACCCCTACCGTGACTACCGTCGTGGTCGGCAGTTTGCAGCCCAATCGGTTGCCCCTCACACCTTACCGGAACCACCACCACTGGTAAGCGCCACCAACAAATCATCCAAATAATCCCTACCCTCCCCAAACACATCCTTTCATCGTGTTGAGCTCATGTTATGCCTCAATGTATGTGTGTTTCCTTGTTGGTGCACGTAGGTTATACTGGATATACTAGCCGGTACGTCCCTCGCAAGGGCCCTCACTAGGCTCGAAGCTAGTACCCAGCGTCTACAGCGCATGCTGTGCCGTCGAGTCGAGTGGTACCAACGTGCTCGACCAAGGGTGGACCCACAACCGATGCACCGTCCGCACCATCGACAGTTTGCACAGCAAGCCCACTGGAATCCCCACTTGATGCATAAAATTCCTATGTTTTACAACCACAACCCTTGGCCTGTTAATCACATAAAAACTTGCATGTTTTGCTTGCTAAAGTAATCCCACAAAGATATAGCCACCTAAGCCTACTTTAGATGTAGTGCGCATAGGTGGGAATGCTCATTAATTATATATATCATAATCTTGATGATAAGTTGGGATTATGGTTGTGGAACTTGATGGGTTTGGGAATAAGAATGGGTGTGTGTGTGTTTTGAAATAAAATGGGGCAGAACCCCGACAAACGGCCCACGGGTCGGGATACGCCATTAAAGGGCAGGGTATGAACGGGTAACTTAGCAACCCGCGGTTACCCAAGTCCCGGTCTTCGTGGAGATGACCGAGTAGGTGGATGCTCGCGGTGTCGAGCAGTGTAAGGTGTTGATTGCCTAACTCTTTAGTACAACCACTCGCTGTGTATGAGGCATTGGCTGGGCCCGAGCTGGAGTGGATAGCCTAGTAGCTTCTGTGTTGGCGCACAAGGGGCAAGGGAAAGGGTTGTGTGCCGAGGGGGTGTCGAGGGACACCAGGGTGCGGCTCGGTGGCCCGAACCTCTAAAGTACTGCTAGGTGATGAAACAAAGGCAACGGTTTGGTTTGGAATTCGGATGTTTATTTGGCCGTAAGTGTCGCTAAGTCCAACTTGTGGGAATTAGTACAACCTCTGATCAGAGTAAAACCTATTCGAATAGTCCGAGTCCACTGGTATGGATGAGTTACGGCTTGGTTCTTCGATTAGCACTTTTCATAAACTAAAAATGGTGAGGATTGGTTTGGTTTTGGGTTGGGAACAAAGTGATTTTGGGTGGATGCTAAGCTACGGGGATAGAACCTTGTGGAAAGTGTGATAGCTGAAAAGTCATTGGCCATGTGGACCGGCAAGTACAGTGGCACCCCTTTTTGAGAAAAACTCTGCTTTTTTTCTGAATGACTAAAACTTGTTAGACTAGCTCAAACCCTGCATACAAAATGCTTTTATGTAAAACTTGCTGAGCTCCAGATATGACTTGCATGTAGATATAGCTCCACCCCTACTCCTTATGGAGGAAGGTGGGCTTGTTGAGTACGTATGTACTCACCCTTGCTTTGTTGATGTTTTTCCAGTGGAGACGATGAAGTCACCATGTACGGAAGCGATTAGGGCTACGACCTACTTCCCAACGGTGACGTGTGGAAGTTTGGGCCTACGTTTTATATTCCGATGCTTAGATTCAGGGCTGCGCTCTTTTGCTGTCCGATCCGTTAGGGCGGATCTGTATCACTCTGATGTAAGAATGTGATTACCAAACCCTGAGATGGTAATAAATCACATTTTAGTCCCATTATGGTAACTGGGGCGTTTCAGGCGACGGCGGGGCCGAAGGAGCCGAGCCCAGGGGCAGGGGCAGGCGGCCGGTGGCGTCGGGGCGGCCCGGGGCCGTGGGATCCCGGGCGGCGGAGGCGCAGGCGCAGGCGGCCGACGGCGGAGTGGCCGGCGGCTCCTAGGGGCTGGGGGCGCGGCACCGCGGCGGTGCACGGGACGAGGCCGCGTCGGCGGGCCGGCGGAGATGCGACCGCGAGTGGCGGGGCCAGCGGCCGGGGGCGGCGGGCCGGTGCGGGCGGGCGGGCGGCTGGGGCCGGCGCGGGCAGGCGGGCGGCCGAGGGCGGCCCGGGACGCGGCCGAGCGGAAGGCGGGCGGCGCGCGAGATGCGGCGGAGGTGGAGGCGACGGCGGCGGGACGACGGCGGCGGGACGGTGTAGACGGAGGCGACGGTGTAGACGAGGGATGAGATTGGGATTGAGAGAGAGAACGCTACAGGGTCGGACGGGTACATTTACAAATTTTTTCGTCGGCCACTATGGTGCCCACAAAAAACAATTGTTTTTCGTCGGCTAGCTCGGAGGCCGACGAAAAACAAGGCGCTTTTTGTGGGCCACGGAAGCCGACGAAAAACTTGTGGGCCCAGCAAACGGCCCCCGCCTCCACTTTTTTCGTCAGCCTGATCGAGGCCCACGAAAAAAATCGTTTTTCGTCGGCCTTTTTGGTAGCCCACGAAAAAACGTGATCTTTTCTGTTGGCTTAGAAGCCCACGAAAAAGGTTGCATGTTTTTCGTGGGCCGGCTCACGAAAAAATATGGGCCCACGAAAATTTAGTCTTTTCCTATTGTGAATGCAGTTTACCAGAATGACGGCCTAATTTATTGTTTATTTAAAAGTGTCTGTAAGAGCATTTTTCCTTTTTTACTAGTAAAGGTATATGTGCGACTAAACAATATCGTTATGTAAATTTCCATGTACACAATTTCAAAATTGGAACGTAATTATTAAGTTGGCACTACACATTTAACATTTTAGCTCAAAGAATGCGCACTTCATCTAAATTTCTAGCTACGCTTTTTTTCCTAAATTGCAAACTAATTTGCCATCTCAAAGAAATGCAAATTAGGTACGTAGCAGCAAACATGCCACCATCGGCCTACTCCATCATCAAATTGGTAGACTTGTAATATTTTTAGAAAATATAATAGATCAAAGAGCTAGTATTATTGGAGACTATTTTATTGATGGCTATATGTTTCTAATTTTTGTTGGAATTTCTAAGATTTATTTTTTTCTAGCACGCCCTGTAATCCGTGCTTTTTAAATTTTAATCTAGTAATAGTAAGATCGGTTAAGTGATTCCAAGCTTGGCCTGAGTAAACGCAGTCTTTGTGTGACAATGTGGAATGAAGAAAAAGATTAGTATTTGACGTCTTCACTCAAAAAAAAAAAAAAAAAAAAAAAGAGGGCCATGTGTGGCCATAATGTGGAGCTGTAAATTAACCGAGCCGTAGCACACGAGGCGGGCGTGGAGATGCACGTAGGAACGGCGACAGGACGGAGGCACGGTGCCGAGAGACTGGAGAGTACTCCCGAGCCGAAAGCGACGAGCAGCTGCTCTGCAACAAAACAAAATGCCTCAGCTGATGATGGGGCAAATTGCGCTCGCACCGCGGTGGCGTCTTCCCCGGCGACCGCGGCGCCCTCCGCCGGCGCCTCCGAGACGTGATGAGAAAAGCGAGGAAGGCGGGCGGCAGGCTCGAGGACGGACAGCCGGCCTCGCTCGCCTGCCTACCGAGAGACTGTAGAGGCAGCAGCTCGTGATGCAATGGAGGGAGGAAGGGAAAGGAGAGGGGGGACGGGGGAAAAGCGCCGCCTCGGGATCAGCGTAGTTTGTCTGGGTGGATCGTCTCGTCCGGTAGCGCGAGCGCTCGTGATGACTGCGGCCGATGGCTGGCCCCCACCTCCGTCTGACTTTCCGCCCGGCCACCACGCACCCCCACCACGGAATTAATCGAATCTGCAGAAAGCTGTTCCTGCTGCTGCTCTTGCACGCGGCGTGGGCGACGCTGCATGCAGCAGGAGCACTCCACTGCCGGATGCCGTCGTGCACGCAGTACTCCTGCTGCAGCTCTGGCTCTGCCACCAGTCCAGTCTACCAGTGGCCACAGAGTAGCTAGCGGCTAGCACTCACGGGCACAACAGCCACGGGCTGGGAGGGCAGGCGTGCGTGCAAAGAGCCGAGCGGTGAATCGGGGGGATCCGCACCGAGATCGCGAGCTGGCCGTGGCCGGGCGCGTGAACGATGCCACCCATGGATGCGATGACGACGCGCGATCTCAGCAGCAGGATACTCCAGATTCTTCGCCTCACCACGTCCTGCCGCTTGGGTCTGCCAGCGGCCAGTAGGCCACGGGACGACGGGAGTGGTACTGTGGTCTGCCACTGGCAGGCCGCTCTCGATCGCGACTACTCGCCCGGTCATCTCAGCGACTCACGTGCACCCGCGGAGCTTGGTTCAACCATCAACGATTTGTCTTGCTGCATGCTCTCGCGGTCTTGCCTCCCGTCCTGGCCCATCCATCGCCCATTGCTGCCATGGCTGGGCCGCCGTTTCCTGCCCCTGCGGCAGGCAGGGCTTTTCATCAGAGTTTCTCCTCGCTTCCAAGATTAGGCTCACAATCTGTCCAAAAAAAAAAAAACTCACAAGTGGTGTCTATTTAGACGTCCAAAACACTTTTTTTTAATGTACAACATAAACAAACTTTACTAGATCTCAACTTCGATGCTCTCCTGGACAGAAACGGCTAGTATACCTCAATTTCTACCAAGGGAAAAAGACAATTGATGAAAAAAAAAGGGTTATCTCACTCTCAATTCCCTTTTAATTCATATTGATGCTGATGAATTAGACCTATATTGAACATACATATATGGAGTAATGAACTGCAATTTGGGACGGAGAGAGTATTTAAGTTTCTAAAATTTCTAAAATGAATCTTAAGAGATGTATTGGGACATGAAAAAACAAATTAATGAATTTGCGAAAATATATCCCCATGATCATCCAAAAATTAGATTTATCTCTATAAAAATGGGGGAGATGTATTGAAAACTTTCCTAAATTTACTAATTGATGCCCAAGTGCATATAGAAACTTTTTCGCAGCAAATATATGAGCTGCCACCAAAATGAAAGTACAACACATGCATTAATGCATCCATGTTGGTTGCATCTTGTGTTTATTGTGGAAATTTTTTAAAATGAGGTCAGACATTAATTAGAATGCATTTGAGATAATTTTTTATATACTTTTTTTTATTTTTTCTAGAGTTAAATCCAATTTCGAGAATCTCTACCATATCTCATTCTTATCAAATTTGTTTTTAACTAACACAAAAGAAGATGCGCAGCAAAATTTGAATCACTGTGAAGCAGGTTAGCGTTGCCCTCCGACGAAGGCCTGGCCTGGAGAACTAGCTTGATTTACATAAATATAAATACGATAACCCAGCGTTGATACGGATCAGATGGTTTTGGGCTGGGATCCTCCGGACGGGCCAAGATGGGCCGCCTGGTTCGACTGTAGGCCCCAGCCGACACGAGGCTCGACTGTACATGTTTCTCCGGGCCTTTTCCGGTGCTCAACATGGACGGGGCCAGGTGTCGCGGTCACATGCTCGTGCCTCGGGAGCATCGCGGAAAGAGGCCCCCACCAGCCCAGCCCACGAGCTCCTCTAAAGCGCGCCTTACACGTGGCCCCACACGTCTGACACATGACACGTCCTACAGCTGGTCACCTGGCCCGCGTGTCAGCGTTCTCCCTGTGCGACCTTTTCCGTCGCCGCCTAGGAAAAAACAGCCGTCTCCCGCCCCGCTCCTCGGCCACGCCGGCGACCGACCGACAAGCCGGAGCAGGCACCGATGGCGGCGGCGGCCGCACGTGCCCGCCTCCTCGCCCGGCACGCTGTCGTTTGGCCAGCGCTGTCCGCCGCGGCGACGGCGGCTAGTTCCTCGCGAGGTTGTTGCACTCGAGCCGTTCGACGGAATGCCGCTGGGGGTGGTAAGGCTGGCTGCTGGCTGCGTCTCTCTTGACTGGCTGTGGTTTCTCCTTCCAGGCCTGCGCGCGCTCTGCACGCTCTCCACCACGCTGCGGTCCGGCGCCGGCGAGGACGAGATCGAGCGCATCCGCCGCGAGTTCGAGGACGCCAAGCGCAACTACCTCAGCATCCCCGCCGCCATCAAGGACATGCCCAAGATGAACCCCCAAGGTCTGGGAGTATGGATTGGCCTATCGCTCCCCTGTCATTTTCGTCTTGCTGTGCAGTGTCAGTCTGTCAGAGATCGGTTCTTCAGACTTTAGCATTAGCATGTCACGAAGTTTGGGTGTCGCGCGTTTCAGGCATCTACGTCAACAAGAACGTCAAGCTGGACGACCTTCATGTCTATGGCTTCGACTACGACTACACGCTCTCACATTACTCCGAGCAACTGCAGTGTCTCATCTACGATCTCGCGAAGAAGCACTTGGTCAATGAGGTCTGGTTGGTTTCCTTGTAAATGGGCTGTGTTGATGACGGATGGGTCGCTTGCGGTTTCTGAGCAGAGGTGATGATTCTATTTGCAGTTGAAGTATCCGGAGAGTTGCTTGCAGTACGAGTATGACCGCACCTTCCCCATCAGGGGCCTATACTATGACAGACTCAAAGGGTGCCTTGTCAAGCTTGATTTCTTTGGCTCTATCGAGCCGGATGGTTGCTTCTTTGGGCGGCGGAGGGTAATGCACTCCCTACTTTTGTTGTTTCTCTTTTTTACCTCAAATCAGTTGCACCCAACATGTTTAGGACAGTAATACATAGCACTACTTCGATCAACATTACATGATGTTTAGGACCACAAAAAACTAGTTTGAGCTTCTTATTCCTGTTCTAAACATCAATTTTGACCGGAGGGAGTGTATTGAGAAGTTTGTTAGTGCTGTTTTTAGAAAAAAATCCTTATCTGCCATCGAAAGAAAACCAAATGCCCTATCTGCCAGGCATGAAAAAAATTTCAGTGGCAGATAAGGCATGTTGTTTTCTTTCGATGGCAGATAACTGTTAAGTTATCACACTGTAATTGATTGCCTTATAGTGGATGATTGTTGATTTTAAACTTGCTAGACTAAGTCATGCATACTTGAGTTTCTTTTCATAATATATTTAGAAATTTGTTAATGCAGACTGTTATTTGGTTTCTGCATTAGTTATATCTGGGACATTAATATGTAAATATGTACTCCCTCCATCCCAAAACTCTTGTCGTTCTACCATTGCAAATTTGTCCCAAAACTAATGTCGTCTGCCACTTTCTCTCCACTGCCACCAGCCATGGGTCCCACCACTACCCATTCCGGTTCTCTCTCCACTGCCACCAGCCATGCGTAGTACTACTAGTACTGCTCCAGATCCCTTCCCCACGGAGACGCCCAGCGCATTTTTAAAGGCCAAAAGTGAGGGCAAACAGGTCATTTGGTTCTTCTGCTATTTTGGCGGCTGTATCCTAGAATGACAAGAGTTTCGGGACGGAGGGAGTAGGTTGTCATTGAACTCAAGCTTTGTCCGGTTTATTAAGCTTAATGTCAACAGCTGAGCATAGATTACACATAATGACTGTTCTAGAGAATTTCTGCACTATAATACTATTTACAATAACTGCTTATGTAGACTATGTTGATTTACAGCTTATGAATATGATTTCTTACGTTAATGCCTGTTAATCAGCTGAGTTTGAGTGAGATAAAAGAGCTCTACGGCACACGACATATTGGCAGAGATCAAGCTCGTCAACTTGTTGGGTTGATGGATGTCTTCTGTTTCAGTGAGGTACTTTTGAATTCATCTGAGCCTTAGTTTTATTCCCTTCTTTTTACGCTACTATTTACTTCCGGAATAGTAACTATCAGTTGCCTTATAAGCATGGCAACTGGAGCACCATATTATCACCCATTATGGTTGATGCTTTGTTCTTAAGCTAATTAGATTTTAACTATTCAGTATCCATAGATCACATTTTATGCATATTTGATCATTCTTTAAGGGAGACTTGTTGTATGTGGATCTGACCTACTACGTGGAGCAATATTTTGCACTTATAGATGACTTGTTGTATCACGTATTAATAACTAGGGTTATTGTGCAGTCATTGTAGTAACATACTATCATATACTTAGTAACTGCTGTGTCACCATAACGTGCAAGTGTGCAACTAAACTAGCTTTTCTGTAGTACTTTCTAACTATGAGATGTTCATCTCTTCACAGGCATGTCTGCTCGCTGATATTGTTCAGCACTTTATAGATGCCAAACTTGAGTTTGATGCCTCTTATGTATATGAGGATGTAAACCAATCGATTCAGCATGTCCACAGAAGTGGTTTAATTCACAGGCAAATTCTTTCTGAGCCTCAGAAATTTCTAATAAAAAAAGTAGGCAGCATGCTTTTGCTGATTCCTTTTTTTTTATCTGAAGTTTCAAATATCAATGATCTAACATGATGCTGCTTCTTATTTCTGACTAAGGCTGTTGCCTCACTGTGACCCACAGAGCCAGGTGTTCCGTTTCTTGAAGATGCTTAGAGAGAAAGGGAAAAAGCTGTTTCTTCTTACTAATTCACCTTTCTACTTTGTTGATGGAGGGATGCGTTATTTGCTAGAGGTTCATTCTAAATTTAAATCTGCTTGTATTCTTTGTGCATATTGTTTAGTATTAAAAAGCAGTATGTTAAGCCCAAACTGAATAACAGATTACTATCTGGTTCATGAATAACATATACTTGATATAACCTTTTTGTTATTTTCTGAGGGCTTTCATGACCTTGTATATCTTTTCTTTCTGGGTTGGATTTCTATCTGGTTCGCCATTCTTTTGATTGTTCATTTGTGCCTTTCTTGTAATTTTCTTGGTAAGTTGTTCCAAACAGATTAGAAAGTATCATGTAGGTATATTATGTCAAGTTACTTTTTGCCAACTCGCATATTCTCCACATGACTATTTCACAATTTGGTTGGCCAGGACCAGCATTTTGACGGAAATTCCTGGAGGGAACTCTTTGATGTTGTGATTGCGCAGGCAAATAAACCAAGTTTCTATAATTCAGATCATCCGTTCAGGTTCTGTGGAGCATCTATGTGTTGCTAACCAAAAAAAGATCAATTTTGATCTTTCTTGCTAAGATGTTACTGTCAATGTGTTTTTTTCTTTCCCACTGATGCATCTGTGTAGGTCTGTTCCTATAATTTGAATATTAATTAATGGAAAGTAGTGTTAATAAGTACAGGCGCTGTCATGTGGGGAATTCCCTATCACCGTAGGCGCCAGGGAGGACCAACACAGCAGGACTCCACATAGCTAAATAACAGGAGATTGCTTTGCAAGTTGTTACCTGACCGGCATCTATATAAGCCGAGATCAGGAAGGGGTTAGTTAGAATTAGATTGAGAAAACTCTAGTTCTCTTGCGCCCTGCCTCCCTAGTGCGTTGTCGAGCTCATCATAGCTCCGCCGCGCCGTTGAGGCCCAGGGCTGCGCCGTGTAACTAGTTTCTCTTATAACCTACGCCAGATTCCACCCACCAACCTCTCCTCTCCATCCCGTGACAATCTAGTATCAGATTCATCTGGTTCCGGATCCATGGACGCCTAAGCGCTCGCTGCCGATCTGAAGGAGACGAAGGTCGTGCAAGAGCTGGTGGACACAATGACCACCGTCACAACCACCCTCTCCAACATGTCCGCCAAGCTGAACAACATCAACAGCAAGGTGGATGCCATCCAGCGGCTCGTCCCGGCGGCGGCGAAACTGGCGGCGCTGCCTGACAAAGTCCAATCTCTCTAGGCGGCGACGTTCGACTACAGCGAGCAAATCAAGGCGCTTGGCCTCGCCGTCTCTTGACTGGAAACACGGCAACACGACGGCAAGCAACCAAGCTTCGAGATCGGCTCCTCCAGTTCGAAACCTTGCCGGGGTAAGGGCAATAACAGCTGTCTTCCTAATCAGCAATGCAAGCCCGGGTAAGGGTAAAGCAGCAGTCTTCCTCTGGGTACTAACAAAGAAAAGGAATAAGCCCCAAGCATAGAAATGGAAAGCAATGCGCGGAATAGAAGGAAAGGAATCTTCCCCAGCCGCCACGGGACCGAAGGCGCCCAAGATCACCGACGAGGACGCCACGGTCGAGCATCTGTTCGGACGGCCGCCGCCTAGTCGTTGGGAAGACGACGATGATGACCCCCAATTCCATCTAAAGCCCAAGTTGGAGTTTCCCACGTACGACGGCCGCGACGATCCACTTCCGCCGCGACTCCTTCCGCGGCCAACGCACCCCTGAAAGCCGCAAGGTCTGGTACGCATCGCTCCATCTCACCGGTGCCGCCCAACAGTGGTTCTCCAGGCTGGAACTCAACGGCAATACGCCATCGTGGCGACGCTTCACCCAGTTGGTCCGGCAACGCTATGGACCGCCCATGACGGATTCGGCGCCTCGGCGCTCGGCGAACTGGTCTCCCTCCGTTGCACCAGCACGGTGGAATTCACCGACAAATTCATCGCGCTGTCGTGCCGCGACTCTGACCTCTCCGAGCCGCAGCAAGTCCAGCTCTACATTGCCGGCCTCGTCAACCCACTTAAGACCGATGTAGCTCTGCGGCGCCCACGGACCCCCAAGGAGGCCATCATGCTCGCACGGGCGTATGAGCAGCGCCTACAACTTGGACCGGCGGACTCCACCAGCAACTGTGGCGGCCGATTGTGGTCGCGCTCGCCGGCGGCGGCGACTTCATCCACACCACCGGCGGCTACATCTGTGGGGTCCGCCGCCGCCGCCCCGATGAAACCAGCGACCACAGCACCCCTGCCTCGCAATTGGATCTCTCCCGCAGAGTTGGCTCAGCGGCGCGCCGACGGCCTATGCTACTACTGCGACGAAAAATTCTCCCCAGGTCGTCGCTGCAAGCGCTTCATCATCGAGGTCTCGGAGTTCGACGACGACGACACGGCCAACGATGCCTCGGAGGAGATAACGGAGCCTGGCATCTCTCTCCACGCCCTCACTGGCATCGCTGCGTGGGGTGTCAACATGATGAAGCTCCAGGTCCGTGTGGACGCCACCATCTTCACCGCCCTCTTGGACTCTGGGTGCACGCACAACTTCATCCACGACGAGGCAGCGGCCGCAGCTTCCCTGCCGATACAGCCGTCCCCCAGCCTTAGCGTCACGGTGGCCAACGGCGACCGCATCGCAGCGAGCGGCCGTTGCCGGCAAGTGCGCGTCTCGGTCGGGGAGGAGGCGTTCGACATCGAATTTTGCGCTCGCCCCCTCGGCTGCTACGACATGATCCTCGGGGTGCAGTGGCTCGTCCGCGGAGGCCAACAAGTCACATGGGCTGGCCTCGACGCCACACACTAGGCATCGACGGCTCTCTCCATGGACACTCATCTCGACCCCCACATGTCGGCGCTCCTAGAGGAATTCACGGCGCTGTTCGAAGCACCCCAAGGATTGCCACCCGCACGACACCTGTGTCACCGCATCTGTCTCGAACCTGGTGTTGCAGCGGTGGCGGTCCGACCCTACCACTATGCGCACATCCAGAAGGACGAACTTGAACGCCAGTGCGATGAGATGCTGCGCCTGGGGGTCATCCGTCTCAGTTCCTCTGCGTTCTCCTCGCCAGCACTGCTCATCAAGAAGGACGGATCTTGGCGATTCTGCGTCGACTACTGCGCCTTGAACACAAAGACGATCAAAGATAAGTTCCCGATCCCAATGGTCGAATAACTCCTTGATGAACTCCGAGGCGCGGCGTTCTTCGCCAAGCTAGACATGCGCTCCGGCTATCACCACTCAGTGTTAGCCTAAACGGTAAACAGTCGGTCACCTACTGTTTAGCCATTATTCGGTGCTAAACGGCCGTTTAAACGGGTTTGAACGGTGAAAATGACCAATTAAACAGAAACGGTCAGCCACTGTTTAGCGGTGTTTAAACGGGCTAAACGACCGTTTAGGCGAACAGTGTCACCACTCATGCACCCCGATGACGTCGAGAAGACAGCCTTCCGCACGCATCAGGGCCTCTTCGAATTTCTCGTGATGCCATTCGGCCTCACCAATGCGCTGGCAACCTTCCAGGCCCTGATGAACGACGTGCTCATGCCGTTCCTGCGCCGGCTCGTGCTTGTTTTCTTTGATGACATCCTAATCTACAACTCATCGTGGTCGGAGCACCTCTGCCATGTCCGCCTTGTGCTGCAGGCACTCCAAGATCACTAGCTACGCCTCAAGCGCTCTAAGTGCGAGTTTGGCCTTGCGGAGATGGCTTACCTGGGACATGTCATTTCCAAGGACGGCGTCGCCATGAACAAACAGTGCGAGTTTGGCCTTGCGGAGATGGCTTACCTGGGACATGTCATTTCCAAGGACGGCGTCGCCATGGACAAACAGAAGGTTCAGGCCATCCTTGACTGGCCACGGCTGTCCTCCGTCCGCGCGTTGCAATGGCTTCTTGGGGTTGGCCGGCTACTACCGGTGCTTCATCAACAGTTATGGCACCCTGGCGGCACCTCTGACCGCGCTACTCAAACGTGATGGATTCTCTTGGACAGAGGCAGCTACGTCGGCCTTCGGCACCCTACAACTACCAGACTTTGGGCGTGACTTCATCGTCGAGTGCGACGGTTGGGGTCAGGCCATCACTTCCGCTCCCGTCCTCTAACTACCGGACTTTGGGCGCGACTTCATCGTCGAGTGCGACGTGTCGGGGTTAGGATTTGACGCTGTTCTGCATCAAGGCACTGGCGCCGTGGCCTTCTTCAGCAAACCCATCGCGCAGCGCCACGCCAAGCTCGCCGCCTATGAGCGGGAACTTATTGGGCTGGTCTTGGCTGTGCGGCACTAGCGTCTGTACCTCTGGGGCCGCCGGTTCACCGTTCGCACAGATCACTACAGCTTGCGCTTCCTCCTCGACCAGCGCCTAGCCACGATTCCCCAGCATTAGTGGGCTAGCAAGCTGCTGGGGTTCGACTTCACGGTGGAATACAAGGCAGGCTCTACCAACGTCGTCGGCCTTTCGCGGAAGGACGAGCTCACGGTGCAGAACATGGCGATCTCGTCGCCACACTTCTGCCTCTTCGACGATCTGCGATGAGAAACAGAGGAGACCGGGGAGCTGCAGTCCCTCCGGGAAGCAGTCTTGCGCGGGGAGAAGCCTGCGCAGTGGGCCGTGGTCGACGGCCTGGTTCTGTTCGGCGGCCGTCTCTTCATTCCGGCCTCGTCCCCGCTGCTCCAGGACGTCCTACGCATGGCGCACGGCACGGGCCATGGAGGAGTACAAAAGACGTTGCATCGCCTGCGCACGGACTTTCACATCGTCAACGACAAGCGCACGGTCCAGGAGTTCGTGCGTGCGTGCGACACATGCCAGCGCAGCAAGGTCGAACATCTGCAACCGGCTGGGCTGCTGCAACCGCTCGAGGTCCCATCAGCAGTATGGGCTGACATCGCCATGGACTTCATCGAAGGACTGCCCCGCGTCCACGGCAAGATGGTCATACGGTTGTCGATCGCTTCTTCAAGTACGCCTACTTCATTCCGCTGTCACATCCATATACGGTGGCATCGGTGACGCGCACCTTCTTCCATGACATTGTATGCCTCCATGGGATACCAGCGTCCGTCGTCAGTGATCGGGACCCGGTCTTCACCAGTGCCTTCTGGAAGGAGCTATTCCGACTCGCCTGCGTCAAGCTCAACTTCACATCGACTTTCCATCCGCAGTCGGACGGGCAGTCGGAGGCCACTAACCGCATCATTGGCATGTACCTGCGCTGCCTCACAGGCGACCGACCGCGATAGTGGGTGCGTTGGCTGCCGTGGGCAGAATTCTGCTACAACACGGCCTATCAAGCTTCCATCCGCACCACGCCATTCCGGGTGGTCTACGGGCGCAACCCTCTGGCGCTCCGCGGCTACGACGCCCGGTCTGCGCGCGTCCAGGCAGTCGAACAAACGATGGCTGAGCGCGACAAATTCATCGTGGAGACGAAGGATAGGCTGGAGCAGTCTCAGCAGTTCTACAAGGCGCAATACGATCGTCGTCACCGGCTGGTTGAATTTGAGGTGGGCGCATGGGTGTGGTTGCGTCTGCTCCATCCGCCGGCGGCGTCCATGAATGTTCGTGGATGGCAGAAACTGGGGCCTAAGTTTTATGGGCCATTCAATGTCACGGAATGCGTCGGGCCGGTGGCGTACCGGTTACAGACTTACAGCTGCCAGCGGCGGCGCGCCACTACGACGTGTTCCATGTGGGACTGCTAAAGCCATTCCAAGGGGAGCCTCCAGCGTCGACTCCAGCGTTGCCGCCGGTCCTCCATGGACGCGTCTGTGTGCAGCCGGAGCGCGTGCTGCGTGCTCGCTTGGCCCGTGACAAGTTCGAGCTGCTGGTCCAGTGGAAAGGGCTGCCCGCAACAGAAACATCATGGATGCCGCTCTCTGATTTTCGCGCCCAGTTCCCAGACTTCAAGCTCGAGGACGAGCTTTTTTGAAAAGGGAGGGAGAGATGTCATGTGGGGAATTCCCTATCACCGTAGGCGCCAGGAAGGACCAACACAGCAGGACTCCACATAGCTAAATAATAGGAGATTGCTTTGCAAGTTCTTACCTGACCGGCATCTATATAAGCCGAGATCAGGAAGGGGTTAGTTAGAATTAGATTGAGAAAACTCTATTTCTCTTGCACCCTGCCTCCCTGGTGCGTCGTCGAGCTCATCATAGCTCCGCCGTGCCGTCGAGGTCCAGGGCCGCGCCCTGTAACTAGTTTCTCTTATAATCTACGCCAGATTCCACCCACCAACCTCTCATCCTCTCCATCCCATGACAGGCGCATAAGGACCTGGACTTATAGTGCAGCCAGATATTGTATTTTTTTCCTTTTATTGTTATTATTTGCTTGAGTTCTGCACTGCTGTGTCTTCTCCAATTCTGGATTCCTAACTCTTTTTGCTGGTTACTTGTAGGGTTTATGACACTCAAAAGGACACCTTAGCTTTTACTGCAGTTGACAAGTTTCTGCCAGATCAAGTTTATTACAATGGCTGTTTGAAATCATTTCTGCAGATCACAAAATGGAGAGGCCCAGAGGTTGGTTATTTTGAACCTAAATAAGAATCAATTTCTCTGTGTTTTTATCAATTTTGCCTTTTCTGTTTGAGTGATACAACTTTCACCTTTTTCTCCCTTAATTCAATACCATACTTTTCATATTATACAAATGCAGTTGATATTTGATAATACTGTTGCCTAATGGAGGCCAGCAACTTTGTGCTCATCAGCTCAATGTTGATTATGTTTCTTGCTTATTGCAATATTCTGATACAGTACATTGGAATAACCTGCAGACTAAAGATATAAATTTTATCTGGTCTTCTCTCACGCTAAAATGCATTGAAAAATTCTAAATTTCAGGAAATTGTCATTTCAATTTCTCATCTCAGATTTTTTTATGGCTATGTGTTAGGTGATATACTTTGGTGATCATCTTTTGAGTGACTTGAGAGGACCGTCAAAAGCTGGTTGGCGAACAGCTGCTGTAATTCGAGAACTTGAGGTGGATGCTTCTCTTTTTACTTGAGATATACTTTTACATACATGAGACATGGTTGTATGAAATATTGAAATTCAATCACCACCGCTTTAACATTTTCATATTTCACCTATTGAATATTAATGTCAGTCTAAGGTTGCCTTGATCCTATTAGAGTGTTGGTACCAATGAGAGTTTTAAGATGAGAAGATGAAAATAAAGGCAATTGTTTTGAAATATTCAAAATAGTATAGTACTACCTCCTCCCATTAGTATATCAGTGGTGGTGGTGGAGCCAGGAATCCTGTATAGGAGGGGCCAGCCAAGCTGTGATAGTCTGATAAAGTGTGAGGTCTAGCGGAGAGGAAGCCAATCAGAAGAAGAATTCTGCAAGAAAATGCCAAAAGTAGGGATGTTTGTGTTTGACTTGGTGGTAATTGCTTGTTTGCCTCTATGTAGAATTGTAGATACATGTCAACTTGGTATTTGATCACTGGTACTCTTTCAAAGCCATGATGTACGTGATATGAGCTTTGCGTGTGTGATAATTGGATCCATACATCAGTGATTATAGTAGGAAAATAATTTTGTGTGCGTGTGTGTGGGGTGGGGGGTGGGGGGGGGGGGGGCATGGCCCAGGTTGGCCTGAATCTCCACCAGTGAATATATGTCACTTTTTAGTTTAAAATTGAACTAAAAAACGTCATATATTTATGACCAGAGCTCATACGTTATGTTAATCCTGATTCCTGAATACGCTACTGGAGAACATAAACAAGCTTGTATTTGTTTTTTAAGACTTGGATGATTCTCTTGTAAAGTTTTCTTGACTTTACACTACTTTGTCATACAACACGCATGGTTATGTTTTGTACCATGTCACAATGATCCATGCTTTGTTGCTTCAGGATGAAATAGAAATCCAGAACGGCGACAACTACCGATTTCAACAGGTGTGTACTACATTATCTGCTTCTCATGTTTATAATATATTACTGGTAGTATGTTTATAATATATTACTGGTAGTATATCTATAATGTCTAGCTGGCAGAGCCTATCTGCTCATTACCTAGATCAGCTTATGTTTCCACAATTCCCCCCTTATTCTGTTTCCATAAGTCAAGGGGTAGATCGGCTTGCTGTTTTGCACATATATATGACACTTGACAATCAGTTGCACCACAAATTGATCAACAGTCAGCCATTTTACCTTTGTATTTGCTATATATTTTTGATTCCTCACCCATGCTGTTTGTTAGTCCATGGTTTTTAATCCACATGAACGGTTATCATTTTACTTAATGATATCTTACATTGCAAGGCAAAATTGAGTATAATACATGATCTACTTGGGAAAGTCCATGCAACCGTGGTTAGCACTGAGAAAGGCCAAGTCTACAGAGCATTGCTTGATGAGTTGAATGCAGAAAGGCGACAATGCCGACATGCGATGAGAGATCTGTTCAATAGCTCTTTTGGTGCAACATTTCTTACAGACACTGGAAGGGAGTCATCGTTTGCCTACCACATTCATCAATATGCTGATATTTATACGAGCAAGCTCGAGAATTTCTTATCACATGCCCCTGAATCTTGGCTTCATCCACCTCATGACATAAAGATTATGCCACACAATGCGAAGGTAGTTTAAATCCTCATCCAAATTCGACAGTTTACTCTTCAAAGGGAAGGAAGCTAGAAATTTCTCTGTTGTGGTTGATTTCGTGATTTTTCTAATAGTGTTTTTTTTTTTCTAATATTGAGTTGGAACAATCATTTTGGACATTCCATATTGCAGGTCCCAGCAAGCCTGTTCAGTACTTCCTAGTTCATTCTAGGCCCTTGTTTTGGTGAATCAATGTGTAACACCCATTACGGTTTCTATGCAAGACGACACGACTGGACTGTGGATTGCTGCTGCTTTTGTTTGGGCTATGAATAAAGCACCAGATGATGGATCAATCCAGCAGACCAAGATGCAAGTTAACTATCGTTCTCCTAAGTTACCATGGAAATGGGGTCCATGGGAGTAGGTGGCTCTTTTGCCTGTATGAGGAAGCTTCTATCTGCCGAAAGAAAAAGAAAGCTTTCTATGAGGACCCGCTTCCTTATGCTCAACTTACATTAGTATTGTCAGTAGCAAAGATGCCCATGAAACCCTAACAATCTGAAATGTCTGTCAATAAAAGAGTTGCATGCAACCCATTGTGTTTCCCTCATATTCTAATGCTGCTACACGCGTTGCTGCACTCCTGTTACTGAAAATTCATCTGTTGTGGGATGACAAGATAACTTTGGGTCCGGACGATCATTCTAGGGTAAATTACCAAACACTTATTTATCCTTGTCTGTTAGAGGAAGGTCATCTTGATTTCCATTGTTTCTCCCGGAGGCTGGCTGGAGTTCCACTTCTTGCTTGTATGACCGAAAGGACCTGAAATCCCAAGAGTAACGGCCATTAAGAAACTTGTGATTGCTGAACGCAAACAATCCCAGCACAACTTTTTGTTAACTGAACAACGTCAGAAGTTTCTGATAACATAATTAGTGAATAATTGTGCTACCTCTGACGGAAACTTGATCTGTTTGCACCAGACGGGAGTGCACAAGCAGGTGCAGAACAATATCCAACGTCCTCGGATCGTGATTGTGAAGCACCCATCTTATTTTAGAACATACAAAAAAAAAGTAACAGGGATGAAACAAATGTCAAAACGATGGATGTCAACCGTGCGTCCTTGTTTTCAGAGAGAAATAGACTCACACGCAGATGCGATGGGGATTGCTCCGGTGTGTGTCTTTCATTGTCGATTCGATCCCTTCGCTCATCCTTCAAAGCTTTTATGCATTTGATAAGGTAATACAGGAGAATGACGCCAAGCCATAGCATTATCATGATCTCAATTGCCATTAACCATCCAACCACTGAAAATATAATAGAACAGATCAATGACGACTTCCCTATTTTATGGGACAAGAACTTCAAGTTTCAGCACATGGGATTGTGCAACAAATCACCACCAATGGGAAAGCGAACAAAAATATTGTAAGGTTTCATGCTTACAGGGAGACCCCCTTAAGTTCATATGTTTTTTCTTTACAAGACGAATAGTCTTTGCAGCGGACAGTGGTGTCGACATCATCTCTGAACAGTCAGGATAGCATCCATAGTGTCCCAGGTCGTTTACAGTGATGGATAAGATTGTTTGGTTGCTTGCACCCTGACCCTGCAAGAGAAACACACCTCACTTTTGTTTCAGTATATATCCTCATGAACTCATGAATGAAGAAACAATATTTCCTATCTAATTTTTTTTTATCAATCAGGTTCTTACTTAGTCGCCAGTTTTGCTAGAAAAAATGAACAACATAAAAAATAAAAGCTAGCTACGCAATTCCTAAAAAACGTATTAAAAGAATGGAGATTCACGAAATGTACAGCTGAGACGATCTGAGAAGACTGAATATTTACTTTGTAACGCAACTGCTGCATCGCATGGTTGCAGTCCTGGACATTCCCATGGAACCTGATGGCAGTTCCTTTCAGGATAAAGTGATTCGCAATGGTAACGTAGTCCTGAGCCTTCTCCCAATGGCTAACGCCTTCAGGCTTCATCGCCACATTGGCAATGGCAATGCTGGTAGGCAAGGTCACCGTCAACGTTCCTTCGAGGACTTCTAGGGAGAGCACTAGGCAAAAATAAGACTTGTTCCCTAAAAAATAAAATATGTCAGTGTACATCACTAAATAAAAAATAATATATAAGTATATTTAACAATGCATAGCAGCACCATAAAAACTGGTTATAAATTGTAATTCATATAAAAGCACCTGGGAAACTGCCGAGATCAGGTTCAACTATTGAAAACTGAAATTGATCCCTGTGCTTATCAAATATTTGATGTCCTTCCCATGATTCCTTCCCACCCAAGAAAATTGATCTTGGAGCTATGATCACTGGAGGATCATTAACTGGGTCAACAATTATCGGGAACTGGGCGTCTTCCATACCGTTTCTGCTCACGCCATATAGTGCTATAACATCATTTCCATAGAAGTCTTGATTTCTACACATGGCGATATGGTTATTGTAACTAGAAGTCAGAAAGACAGTTGTAAACGTTCATGGTTTATAAAGACTTTGGGGATTCAGGTTCTTGATTAGTACCCAATGTACTGTAGTAATTGCAGCGCGTCATTCATTGCTTCTATTGTTCCTTTCAATATCAATTCCACTCCAGTTCCAAGTACACTAACTGATGGCTGTTGAGATTTCATTGTCATTGGAGCAAGAGACACATTTCCAGATCGCGCTTTCACCGTAACAGATATATTTTCTGTTATATCTGAATACATCATTTTGATCCCTGGAAATCCACTACCAAAAACATATACATATTTTGATTAGCTTAGACTAGTCCATCAACCCGTGCAACGTACGGGTTAGTCTCAAGGCACACACATATTATTATGTGTATATGAAAATATGGATAATTTTAATATAAAATTAAATAGTTATTTTAGATATTTTATCATAACAATTAAATATGGTTAATTTAGATATAACCTTGGGAGTTTATTTTATATGATTTTTACCATAGCATAAGAAATTTAATTAAGACTTAGACCATTTTTATAATTGTGCATGTGTTTAATTATTTAAGAAATGATCCTATCTAATCACTATTAATATTTTAATCTATCTAATTAATGGTTAGATGTTTTTAATTTTTATGGGAGTTATTTTAGGTTATCCATACAAGTGATACTATTGCATTGTAAATGCCGCTAAATTGATGGCCGGATATTTTTTTTTTGTGAGAATTTCTGAAATTTATCTATTTTTTTAGAACACCTCGTAATTAACATATCTTTTAGAACTTTGAATTAGTAATAGTAAAATTATCTATAAACCTATGTTCTCATAAGATTCAGATTCACATAAGATATTAGTGTCATAAATATGCTCTTATAAGATTTATAGCTATACGGGACATTTGTGTTACCAATTGATAGATAAATTTAATAGTGATGGAAGTTGGAAATTCAAAACTTATATATATCTTATCTATTTTTTATTTAGACAATTGCTATAGTGTTCTGAAATAACTATAGATCATGAATTTAATTTATCAAAAATAGATAGATATGATAACTTTTGACCTCCTCGAAGGTAATAGATGAAGTATATATTTCTCTATTTTGTTATGTAAAATAGCATAAATTATTTTCTACCACTGTAACATGGCAAAATACCTTATACAATTTATGCTCTTATTTACGTGACGTTAGAAAAGTAACGTATCTAGCCCTTTCAATGTTTGGGAAGATACTATACGGCTGTGCGTTTCACGTGAGGCCATATGAGCTACATGTGTTTTAATTAATTATTGAGATTTTGCTCTCCAATAAATTTATTAATTTAGATATCGCTCTCCAATGGATCCAAATCTTTTAGCATTCTAATTAATAATAGTAATATTTTTAATTAATACGCCGAATGTTGCCGACATGGAGATTTGAACCGTGGTCTCCTACTGCCATAGGCTTTATTTTTTTAATTAATACGCTAAATGTAGCCGGCGTGTAGATTTGAACCCTCGATCTCCTGCCTCTACATTTGCTGTGATTGGCTTTTTTTAATTAATACGCTAAATGTTGCCAGTGCGGAGATTTGAACCCTCGATCTCTTGCCTCTAATTTTTTAGGTCGCTTTAAAAATAGTGTTTCTTCGCTTTAAAAATAGTGCTACTTTTACAACCTCCAATTAGTAATAGTAAGATTAAAAAAGTGAATAAAAGATATTAAACTTTATGCTTAGTTAAAAAAGTTAAATAAATACAAGTATGCAATACTATTTAGTAGAAAATAGTATGGCTTACCCAAATTGTGGGCCGATTGTATCTTCAGTAACATGCAACTTCTGGGGTAAAGAGATGAATTGAGGTGGTCTGCAGAGAACATATATGAAAACTGTTGCGGTGACCACATTGTTTTGCGCATCAGTTAGCGTATATGAGAACGAGTCATTCCCAAAGAATCCTTCAAAAGGGGTGTAACGATAGATGTGGTTGAACTGCAGGACTGATCCATGAAGTGGCTTCAGATAAAAGGAAAATTATCATTAAGTCAGAATGTGAAGTAAGGAGTAAATAAAGTAAGGTGGATAATTTTTAGTAGAGTACATTTTTTAGATAAGGTTGTAGTATGTTTGAGATTGTTGTTCTTGTTATAGCTTCCTATTTCTTATTTGAAATCAGTTCTATATATGCTGAACATTACATAGAGACCGGGTTGTATGAAATTATGCATCACCATGATGTAGCTACAGGCCAAATTTGACTTCCCATTATATGTTCAAAAATAACTGAAATGTTTCTTTCAGTCAAAGTATTCAATAATAGTATTGTAAAATTCAAATTGGTTCTGTTAGAATCTTTTGTTGCAAAAAGTTTATTTGTTTCTGTAGCAGAACCATTCAACAATGACATTAGAAAAATATGGTCAGGTTTGCAAAAGTTGGAGAAACCATATCACTATAATGCGGAGACTGCGTTCTTCACTTACGGAAGATGAGTTAGTGATTTCGGCTTTAGTTCCGGAAATTTTATCATTTGACACCACATCGAAGGACACCGATCCATCCTCCCATACTGAAATACTATCGTTTTTAAGATATGAAAAGTAATCAGCTGCAAAGAGAAACACTTCATCAGAGTTACACGGGAAACAAGCAGAGAAATTGGGAGCGCTCAAATGCTTCAGTATGTAATGAGATAATTAATTTTCTACCAATTAGAGCTTAACTAAATAGATCATCTGATTATTGTTCCTTTTTTCTGTCGATTTTTTCTAGACTGACTGAAAAAATACCTTCGAAAACTTGTACTTCGAATGGACATGGAGCCAGCTGCTTATCCTCAAATAGAACACACATGCTATATTGGCCATAATCCGGTGCCACATAGTGACCAATATATGACCCATCTCCGTTGTCGACGAATTCCTTTGCCACAAAGCATGTGGTATTTTCACCGGGTTCATGGAATCTCAAATCTGCCTCGAGAGATACCACCGGGTTCATGAACTTGTCAAAAAGTCGAACAACAACTTCATTTTCAACTGACATCTTGACTATAGGGGCAAACTTAACACTTGATAAAGAAATATCGATTGCACCTAGAAAAAAGGGAAGGTTATGGTACAGAAAGTTACGGTTAATCTTAGAGGTCAATATGTATCAGATAGACAGGAGCTTGCCGTTAATTTGCTGTATGATCTGTGTAACTAGTTACTACTCCCGCATTTCTGAAATAGGGATTGAGTTTGTCCAAAGTCAAACTATCCTAATTGAACCATCTTAATAGAGAAAAATGTTATCATGCACAATTTCTAGGAAGTAAACTACAAACTATATTGCATAATGGATTTAATGGTGCTCATTGGGCATTTTAAGTGTTATTATCATTTTTATGAACTCAGTAAAATTTAGGATAGTTTTACTTAGGACAAATTCAAGATCCCTTGTAGTTTTTTTTTTCTAGAACGTGCAGGAGAGCTGCGTGTCATTGCGTTAAATCCCTTTTAGTTTAGGGCAAGGTATTATGTTCTAATGAGATTGCCCTTTTTTTTGAAATCATTGAGGATTTTTTCATTAGGAATTCATGAGAGCTATGAATATTTCAACTTTCTCTTTGTACGCTATTTCATTTGAATATAATCCATTCAGATCAGCATGTTACACACATTGCATGTAAAATAGCACCAGCGTATCAAAGTGCAAGAATTACAATTGATGTTACTGAAAGGTAGCAAATGCATGCATTACATAAATGTGAAAAGATTTATAAAAAGGAAACACAAGAGAGGTAAAAAAAAAAACCTGGCAGAGCTGTCATGGCATATGGATTCCCACCATTTATCACTATGTTCCCACACAGGACCATAATGTCATATTCCCCGGCAGTGTGAGGAGTGTACTGGACAAGAAATCTACTGACTTCAACATTTGAGGTCTCTGCAAACTAATTTGTTCAACATTGTGGCCAAAAAAAGAATTTTTCAGATTAACAGAAGGACAAGGAATTACAGTAATACCATTTGGTTCTGGTATAGGTAATATGGATATTGATTCTACGTAAGACGTGCCACTTTTACCCAGAATCTTCACTTGCAGTCTTTCTGCTTGAACTGGAGAACGGTTTTTGTACTGATCAAACAAAAAAACCGTAAAGGCTGATATGTAACCAGCACGGGCATGTGCCAAAGCAGCACCATATGCGTAGCTGTTTGATCCATCGCAAAATGCTGGAAGTAGAAACATTATTGGTTTGAGCATCTTGAGCAGTACTAATGAAGAAATACTAACTTTTGAAATTAAAAGGTTTAGTTGCATACCTACAAAAACATCAAACATGTAAGCCGTGTTGGAAACCCTTCGGTCGAGCTGAGGATCAAAAACTGTGAGCACAAACTCTCCAGGCTCTACAACATTAAAAGATAGGAGCTGAACTCCATCAGCTACCGCTTCCATCGTGAGACCTACTGCTGGGAAGGACAGATTTGTGGCTCTCTTAACTACTTGAGCATCGAATGGATGAATTTCTGGAACGGTATTTCCAAACGAGTCCCTTTGATATATGAACAATTCTAGCTTGGAATTTATCTGAAAGCCGTTGACTCCATTCTTCCACTCGCATGTGCTTTTTTCTATGTTAAGGAGACCTGAAAACATGTAAAAAAATTTAGAAAAAAAAAACGAATCATTGACATTTCCACCAAATGCACATCTGCATACTATGTACATATCTATTTAGAGTAGTATATTCAAAAAAGGGTAAAGTCCATTTTTGGCCCCTGAATTTATCATGGTTGTCTAGTTTTGGACCTCAAACTACAAAACCGGGTAGAACACAACCTTGAACTCTACAAATCCGGACATACTACCCCTTGACCGGTTTTTAGACTTGTTTTTGCTAACGTGGCACCGCGGACCCCACACGTCAGCACTGACAGGTGGGACCCTCTCCATTTCTTCTCTCTCTCTCCACCCGCAGCTTGCCGATCACCCTGCTCCTCGCCGCCGCCTGCCGCTCACCCCCGCCTGCTGCCCACCACTGCTCGCCGCCGCCCGCAGCGGTGTCCTGCTCCGGCTGCGACGTGGGAGGTGTGAGCACCTCGGCCGCCTCCTCCTTCCCCGCATTGGTTCCCGCCTCCTCCTTCCCCGCGCTGGTTCCCGCCGCCCGCCGCCGCGCCGCCTCGGCCACGCGCCCAGCCATCGCCTACTCAAGCCGAAGCGAGCCCCGGCCCCCTCTCACTCGCTCGCTCCCAGCACCCCCTGCCTTCCTCCTCGCCTCTAGCTCCCTCTCTTCCACCAGTGCGCCGCTGCCGCCATGGACGGCGGAGCTCAAGCTCACCGCGCCGATGACTCCGGCCCTCACCTGCATCAACGCGACGAGGACCACAGTCGCCTCGCTTTCGCCGTCAAAACCCCTAAGAAATCGACAGCTATTATCCCTCTCTCACTGCCATCCATACGCGCCGCCCTGGCGGCCCCGCCATGGAGCTCATGGCGAGCTTCGCGCTGCCACCCCTTCCGTACTTCTCCGGCCCAAATCGAGCATGCATCGGCTCTGCCGCCTCCTCCACAACTCCCCGCACCATCTTCCCACGGTGCACCTCGCCGCCGGCCACCCCTCGCTGTGGAGTGCCACGTCCGCGACACTCTCACGCCTCAAAGACTACACCGACGGACTCGCCTTCACCGGAACCACCTCATCGGCCTGCTCTCGTCCACCCTCTCCGTCGCGCTTGCCGGGCCCACATCACTGCCGCCACTGTTGTCATGCGGCGGCCGCCACCCGGTTCGCCTCTGCACTGTGGGTGGAGAGAGAGGGAGAGAGATGAACTGGAGGATGGAGCAGGGCCACCGGGCGCGGAGTAGGAGGCGACCAGGAGGACTGGAGGAGGCGACCGCGATGGGAGCGGGCGGCAGCGGGAGCGGAGGGCGACGGCGATAGGAGCGGGCAGGAGAGAGCAGAGGAGGCGCGCGGCGGGTGACGGCAGAAAGAAGAAGAGATGTGGGGCCACCTGTCAGTGCTGACGTGTGGGCCCCACAGTGCGAAAACCGGCCGCAAAACCACCCAAGGTTGTGTTCTAGACGGATGTGGAAGCACAAGGTTGTGTTCTACCTGGTTTTGTAGTTTGAGGTTCAAAACTAGACGACCATGGAAAATTCAAGGGCCAAAAATGGACTTTACCCTTCAAAAAAAGCTTTCACTAACCTGGTTTCACCGTTAGCATTAGAGGCGAGTCACGCAGCTCTCTGTTATCCCCGTAGACATGCACGAACAAGTCCCCAGCAACGGTGGGCACGAACTCGACGCCGATGCGCCCATCCGGTGCCCACCCATTGTAGTGGAAATCCGAGAACTCCACGGCGGACCCGTTGGCGTGGGAGCCGGAGACCCTGAAGTAATCCGGCAAGTCGGCGCCGCGCGCGACGGCGTTGCCGAAGGCGTCCCTGGGCGCGACGGACACGAACGCCCTGGACCCCGCGACGCAGCGGCCGCGGAACGTCCAGGCCGCCCGGGACGCGGACGGGTGCAGGTCGGCGGGCGCGACCGTGAACGGGAGGTAGGATTCGCCGGCGGCGGCGCTGTACCGGTCCTCACCCACGAGCGCGACGAAGCTGCCGGCGCGCAGGGGCACGAAGGTGATGGTCCAGGCGTTCGGGTCGTCGCCGAGGTTGGCGGCGACGTCGGAGACGAAGCTGCTGTTGCCCTTCTTGCCGTTCACCACCAGGGAGAAGGAGAGCGAGGCGCGGGCGCTGGCGCTCGCCTGGAGGTCCAGCGTCATGACCTTGATGGCCGCGGTGTCGCCGGCGCGGAACGAGTCCTTGTCCTCGAGCCAGCCGAACATGAAGGCCGGCGGCGCGGGGGATTGCTGCGCCAGAGACGACAGGGAGGAGGAGGTCATGGCCACCAGCAGCGACGCGCAGAGAAGGAGAGGAAGCGGTGGCAGTGTTGCGCGACGAGGGATCGCGGCGGGGCTGGACGCCATGGCTGCGTCGTGTTGCGTTGCCCTGCCGGAGGAAATGGCCGAGGATCGGAGAAGGGAACTGGAGCGGAGGACGGCCGGGCGGTTGGTGTACAAATGGCGGTCTCGGGAGCGCGGCCGTGCATGCATGGGAAGTTTCTGGAACTGCAAGGTGATAACCGCCGGCGCTTGCACTCCGCAGGGCAGAGTTGCAGTTGCTTGCAGGCAGTTCACGCACGCTGGGCAACTGCCGATTCCAGCGCGAGCGGACGGATTGGTGGCACGCAGAACAGAGAAGCCTCGTTTCCACCGTCCAAACATCAATTCAAATACTAGCACAGTTCGATCTAATGTCTGCAAGAACGCGTATACAAGCAGAGAGAAGACGACTGCACTTCACGAATCCATGTGCAGCAAAATGTTCGTTTACATTGCATGATGTTATGAACAGGAGCATACAATTCTTTGTCCATAGTTGGTCATGTCACATGTAGTACTTATTTATGGATACAAAGCTGAGTAGTGGCAATAATCACACACACACTGATGATGACTGATGAGCGAGCCGCCGTTCATCGTCTTATTATCACCTGCCTCCATTTCCAGAACCAGAACCAGAACCGTAGCCGTAGCCATGGCCCTCGCCGTATCCAGACCCAGAGCCGCCATCTCCATATCCACTTCCTGAGCCCTCACCGTACCCTTCGCCATAGCCGGATCCGGACCCTTGGCCGTGGCCAGAGCCGTAACCTTCACCATAGCCAGACCCTCGACCGGACCCACCTCCTTGGCCTTGTCCATGGCCTTCGCCGTACCCCGACCCAGACCCTGAACCTTGCCCATGGCCCGAGCCATGGCCTTCGCCGTACCCAGATCCTTGGCCTTGTCCTTGACCGTAACCAGATCCTGAACCCGCGCCGGACCCAGCACCTGAGCCCGCACCAGAGCCTGCGCCCGATCCAGCATATGAGCCTGCACCCGATCCCGCCGATGAGCCTGCGCCGGAAGCAGCGCCGGAGCCGGAGCCGGAGCCGGAACCGGACGCCGAGGCAGAACCTGATCCCGACCCAGACGCCGAGCCGGAGCCGCTGGCACCACCACCTATGCCGATGCTAATCCCAGTGCCGGTGCCGATGCCGATGCTTCCGCCGCCGGCGCCACCGAGGTCGATGCTCAGGTCCTTCCTGGCAATGCGGCCCTCGGACGTGAGGAGAAGGGCGGCAAGCACGGCGATGCCAAGGAAGATGGCCATGGCCGGAGGTCGAGACATCCTCGCTTCTACTAGTAATCACTGTAAGCTGGAACAATGCAACTGTGTTACTGTGTACTATGTGTTCTTCTGATCTTTTCTATGGATTGTATTCGAATCTTTATGTGCTGTATTCTTGCACGTCCTGGTGCTCGGGACGCAGCACGCAGTGGTATTTATAGGATCCAAAATTAGGGTGCTAGCTGATTGTGATTGGCTCATTATATTTATATTATTGGTGGCGGGGAACTTGTGGTGGTGTATGTGTGGCCAATGGCCATTGGACGGCTGAGTTTGACTTGAGAGTTGGTGTAGTGGTCTTGTTAGTAGTGCAGTGGATCGGGCACGGAGCCAAGGACGGTGCAAAGGAATGGGCCTGATGACATAGCGAGAGAGCTAGAGCATTTTGGGCAATGGTCTTGATAGACGATATGCAAGCCATGCATGCTATTGCTTCCAGAAGGACTCTTGTTGTAAATCGTCACTGCACTGAAAAGTGGGGTGGTTGTTGCTTGTTGTGATGGAACAGGGGCACTGGAAGATTCTGGAGGAAGCTCTTGCTTTTTATCCTTTTAGTTTTAGGTAATGGATTCATGTAATCATGTATGATCATTGATCAGTGGAAGCTTAGTTGTAATGCTTATCAAGTAGGAGTAAGTGCTAGTTACTCCCGTTCTTCTGCTCCCTGCCTCGTGCTATCAACCTCAGCGTTGACGCCTTCGATCCATATTTCATCTCCATGCATGGTTCATGGACACAATCGTTTTCGAGTTGATGATGCCTTTAAGCTTAGCTAGGCTTCGTGCAGCAACTGGGAAGTATAAACCATAGCAAACTCAATAATATGGATGCATTTGAAATTCTCAACATAACTTTTTTTTTTTTTGCGAACGTGATCACACCGCACGCTTTTTCATTAGGAGGAAGGTAGCAAACAAACAAGAGAACGGAACAAGCATGCTTGCTTACCACACACGCCAAACACAAAACAAACTAAGGGTTTAATTTACATCAATAATTGGCGACCCAGGTTGGAAATCAGCAACCAAGAACGAGCTGGACGCAGGCAACAAGGCGGCCACGCTGTGGAAAGCTCGGAAACCGGCCAAGCTCCAAAGTCTAGCTTCATCCAACAGCTTGGACAGATAATGAACATATATGTCCTGAGGTTTCATGCAACATTCCTTCTTCTAAATGTAAGTATAAAACGTCCACAGCCAACATCATGTAAATTAAATGTTATTGGATCATCCGTTCAATACACAGAACTTAATTTGTGATTGCTATTTTTATCTTCCTATAAGCTAACAATCAAGAGATGATTATTATTAAAGGGCCAGCATTTGTAGGTAAAAGAAACATATCAAGGATGGTGTTGCCCATTTCGAGATCCTGCACTAGACGACCCTGAACTGGACCCAGCGCTAGATCCATAACTAGAATCTGCAGAAGGCGGAGCACTTAATTGAGCGGTTGAACTACTTCTAGACGCTGACCCAGAGCCAGAAGCCGAGCTTGAAACCCCATTGCCACCACCGCCTCCTAATCCAATGCTAACTCCGGCACCAAGCCCAAGCCCAAGGCCCCCTCCTGAGCCTGAGCCTGAACCTGAAGCTGCCGCTGATCCAGAGCCAGAGCCAGAGCCTGAGCCTAACGCGGACGATGGACCTGATGAGCCACCGGAACCTAGTCCGATACCAACTCCAACGCCAAGCCCAAGGCCCAAGCCTCCTGATCCTGATCCAGACCCTGACCCTGAACCTGATCCTGACGATGATGACGCCGAGCCAGAACCGGAGCCAGAGCCAGAACCGCCCCCAGCACCAACGCCTGCGCCTACACCGATGCCGATGCCGATCCCAAGGCCACCGTTCCCGAGGTTGATGCCAAGGTCCTTGCGAGCAGCACGGCCCTCACCCACCGCCACCGGCGCAAGCAACACGGCGACCACAAGTACTGTATGTCCTAGTGGAATGGCCTTCATCGTGTTGCATACCATATTGCGTCTGATATGGTGATCTGCAGTGTGTACTGTAAGAATAGGTTGATCTGGACGATGATGCGAACTTCAGCAGCTGGTTCCATGGGAATTTATAGCTTGACGATTATACCAGTGTACACACACGAGGAGACTCCATAAGAGTAGTAGCGGTGTGGTTGTTGTGAATCGCGCGCGTGTTTGCCCTCTGGAGCCTCTGTGCGTGCATGTGGCTACCTGCGAGCTGTGTGCCTTTGAGTTTGCCGAGGAGAAAGCTATAGCGATCGAGAGTTCTAGAACGGCAGGTTGCCGTGTGTGCTGCTCATGGCCACGCATAGTGTGCGCACTGCGCAGTGTGTGCAGTGGGCGCGGCTGCTCGTCTGGTCTCGCTGACGGCGGCGGCGAGCTGCTGCTGGCCATTATTCCCTAGCGCTGCGCGAGCGCGGCACGTTTGGCGGCCCTCTGAAACTTGTGGGACACATATCGATCGGCGGCAATGCTAGCTAGTGCGACCTGCATGCTGGTGGACTGGTGGTGCGACGACGGTTCTAGAATTGATAGATGCTGCCACCACATGTGTTGATGCCTGCTGTAGACGTACACGGATAGAAACCCACACGGATGTTCACTTTTCTTCATTTTTGGCATTTTATATGACTCATCGCAGCGACTTCGTGATAGGCCGTCGTCTACTAGTATATATATACACCACTTGGTTTTTTTTTTTTGACACATACACCACTTGGTAGCGCACACTCTATATATATATATAGCTAGCTAGTTCTGATAACCTGACGACGATCTCGCCAGGTAGTGAGTGGTACTAGTGATGATTATTCTAATAAATGAAGTGTGCACTACGGCTTGATCATCCACCTAATTTTGCCAAACGACTGTTGACGCTATCATGGAATGGAGGGAGCATCATATATACCGGCCGGAAGTGGAGCACCGTCCGGTCCGGTGGTGTGCGTGACTCATGAATGGATCCACACTACCACTTGATCTTCCGCCTAACTTTTGCTGATTAATTAACGCGAAGAGAATTCCATGGTCGAAAGCAGCCCAGCAATCTACCTATATATAGTAGTATCTCGCTCGAACTTTGATTTGCCACGGCCAGAGACGAGGCTAGCCGCGCGCTAGACATCCAAACCACCGTTCACCGTACCTCTTGTGTGCGCCTCACTCACAGCGTACGTCCGCGGACACCGGGCTGACGGACGACGCGACAGGCGAGGTGGCCGGTCGCGGGAGGACAACCACGCGCCATCCCCGCCGGCAGACCGACGTGCAGCCGCTGCGCACGCCGGCATCGCGCAACCAGTCCGCGCACTGACCCAAGCAAAGCAAAGGCCGTCGCCTTTTCCGCACAGGGGATCGGAACCGCTCGCTCTCGCTCTCGCTCTCGCTCTCGCCCACATGATCATCGCGCGCTCTGCATGCGCGCCGCTCCCTATATAACCAACGGAGCTGCACGCCGGGGGCTTTCTCTTTCTGTATCTCGGTGAGCCAAAGTGTTGCAGCTTGTGCGTGCGTGTGGTCTGCGCGCGACGAAGAGGATGTTGGCAGGTGGCAAGGGCGGTGCGGCGGCGGCGGCGAGTGCTCTGGCGCTGGTGGCGGCCTCCCTGTGCCTGCTGTTATCCTGCGGTCCAGCGCAGGCCCGCGTGGCGAGGAAGGACCTCGGCATCGGCCAGAGCAGCGGCAGCGGGCAGGGCGAGGGCGTGGGGCTGGGCGTCGGGATCGGTGTCGGCGTCGGCGTCGGCACCGGCGGGGGAGTCTCGGTGTCCGGGTCCGGCTCCGGGTCGGGGTCGGTGGCCGGGGTGGGCTCGACGTCGGGGTCCAGGTCCGGGTCCGTGTCCGTCGGAGGGGCGAGTTCGTCCGCCGGGTCGAGCGCGGGCTCGGCCGCGGGCTCGAGTGGGTCTGGGGCCGGGTCGGCTGCGGGGTCTGGCGGCGGGCAAGGGTATGGGCAGGGCGGTGGAGGTGGGTTTGGGTCTGGGTATGGGCAGGGTAGCGGGTCGGGCGGTGGGTCGGGCAACGGGGTTGTGGGCGTGGGGTATGGAAATGGGTCCGGTTCAGGTGGTGGGCAGCCTTGATAAGTAAGGTCACAAGACTAATTCTAATCTTGGCCGTCTCAGTTTGAGCAACGTGGCACAGTTCTAGCATTGTAGATAGCGTGGAGTTTAAATTCGATGAATGTGATGGGTATGAGATGATTTAGCATAAAAGAAGTGGCGAGCCTTGATAAGTGTACGTTGTCCAACCGGTGAGGAGTGTATTGTCTTTTGTTTCTTTTGTATGTCATATATGTGATATGTAATAAATTAAATTGTTCAGGTTGCCTATTTCAATTTTTTAAGTTATTACCCGGAACCTAGGGTGGTGTGTCTAGATTGCTGGCTTGTGGCAACCTCTGCTAGCAGTTGCTCTAGGTTTTGTTTGGCATTTGTGGGTTGGATTGGATTTGGAGTGAAATGATGAGATTGAAGTGTGTTTAAATCTTTAGTAATTCAAAATCGCCTCCAATTTTTCTCATTCCACTTTAATCCACAGTTACCCAAACAATGGCATCGTGACGCTGTCACTATTCTGTCGCCCATGCTCGGTTCTCCAAGACTCC
This sequence comes from Paspalum notatum, assembly GCA_022530915.1. Taxonomy (NCBI): domain Eukaryota; kingdom Viridiplantae; phylum Streptophyta; class Magnoliopsida; order Poales; family Poaceae; genus Paspalum; species Paspalum notatum. The sequence continues at coordinate 38,236,007 of CM039685.1, forward strand.
AAGTTGAAAGCCTAGTCCTTTCGGATGGATGACTATATACAGCATTCGTGAAGGCGTATTTGCGGAAGACGTTCTACGTGCGAATGCCCTTGGTGTTGAGATATTGCTGTAGGGTTGCTGGTTGCTTGGCCCCATATTATACGCAGAAGTTTCATCGTGGGCCAAAAACCCGTGAGCTTTCTCTCTCTCTCTCAAGTTGGCCCAGAAATGAGAAAACGGAATCGTTTCGTGGGCCACAGCCGTTGTTTACCACTCGCGCCAAACGAACGATGCCAATTGAGCTGAGGGGTTAACCGATAGACTCCGCGTTGTGCGCGCGTAGCATATGATCACAGTACGTAGGTCATGATTGGGACCCACCCGAACCCGACACGCAAAAAAAAAAAAAAAAAAAAAAAAAAGTCGCCGAACGCTGCCGTGCGAAAGCGGCGGTCGGTCCCGGATCACGCACGAGAGAGAGACACACACACACCGCGTAAGACCGATCCACACTCAATCATCCCCTGCCCCGGCCGGTGGTTGTACGTTGACAAAAAATCGGGCGCGGTAGCTTGACACGCTCAAAAGCAGGCCGGGCGAGGAGAAAACCGCATGCACGTCAAATTAAATGGAAGTCCCGAAATAACAGCACTAAAATCCCGCGCCGTGAAGGCGGCGCATCGATCGATGCTCCCATCCACCCAGTCGATCGGTCTCGGCACCGGCCTCTGCACGCGCTCCTCGCGACACTGCACGTACGGTGACCACTCTGTCTCGTTCGTTTAATTTCTCCACGCCGTACGTGCGCGGGTGCAGTGGCGGCTGATCTGATCTGGTCTCATCACGCGGTGCGTACGTGTGCCTCCCTGTGCGGCCGCGGGTCGATCGATCGGTCTGTACCAACTTGAAAAAACGCCCGACCACCATTGACAGAGACGACTCCAAACATCGATCCAACGCGTCAACGACCTCGTCGTCAATAACAATACTACTACTAGCACTACTCCCTAATATGAACTCTATTGCAGGCCCCACTCCCCAGAGCCACACACTACGTATCACCTTTCAAACCTGGCTCGCCCTGCTACTAGCTACTACGTACTGTCCTTGCTGCTAACGTTGCCATCGACGAACACGTTTTCAAATAGAGTCGAAAAACGAAGACGAGACGAACCCAACCCAACCCAACCTCTCCTCCGCCGGTCAATGCTCTTGCGCGTGCAGCGATCACTCCCCCGGCCCCACCGGCAGCCACGCAACGAGTCGTCGTCAAACCCACACGCCAACGTCCGACGTTTTCCACTCAAACTCCCACCCAAAAATCCCACGAACTTTCCACGCTTCCTTCCTTCCTTCGGTGCACCCTCCTATCCCCTACAAGCCTGCAACTACAAATACGACGCCCGCCCACACCACACCACCCCACACCACCCCACACCACACCACGTCCCCGACGAAACCCTCTCCACTGTCCAGTCCATCTCAAACCCCAAGCACACAGCACAAGAACACCACCGCCGCCCAACCCAAACACCATGGCGTTCCGGCTGAGCAACAGCGTGATCGGCATCCTGAACGCCGTCACCCTGCTCCTCTCGATCCCGATCCTCGCCGCGGGCATCTGGCTGGGCCACCGCACCGACGGCACCGAGTGCGAGCGCTACCTCTCGGCGCCGGTCATCGCGCTGGGGGCCTTCCTCCTGGCCGTCTCGCTCGCGGGCCTCGTCGGCGCATGCTGCCGCGTCACCTGGCTGCTCTGGGTCTACCTCCTCGCCATGTTCGTCCTCATCGTCGCCCTCTTCGGCATCACCGTCTTCGCCTTCGTCGTCACCAACAAGGGCGCCGGGGAGACGGTGTCGGGGAGAGGGTTCAAGGAGTACAGGCTCGGGGACTACTCCAACTGGCTGCAGAACCGGGTGGAGAACACCAAGAACTGGAACAGGATCAGGAGCTGCCTCCAGGACTCCAAGGTGTGCCAGAAGCTCCAGGACAAGAACCAGACCGTCGCGCAGTTCATGGCATCCGACCTCTCGCCCATCGAGGTATATCTGCTGATTCTTCTTCTTCTTTTGGTTTTCTCTTTGCAAAAAACGATCGCCAAGACATGTACAGCCAGCTTTTAAAGACAAACTCGATTAATTTGCATGAACTGTTTTCTTTGGGTTTTGCAAAATCGATCACCAAAAGACACATTTTGAAAGCAACGCTCAGTTTGCAGCGTGTCGTTTTTGCTTGTGTGCTAGTGGATGACAATTGCGATCGTGACTTTGAAACCTTATCTTGCTACTAGGGTCGCTAGCTGATGGTTACCTGCACGGCTGTGCATCTCCATTATCAGTCGTTTTTACATTTTCGAAATAGTGTATCTAATTAAAATGCATTGGACTTGGACAAAGACATTGACAAAGGATTACTTATTACACCTGTTTTATGGAGTACTAATCTATTCGGTCCAAATCAACTAGCAGTACTTTAGTACCTGCTCTGAACTGCTCCCAATGCTCTGACTGACCCTTGCATTATTTGAACCAGGAAGGAATTTTCGTTCCTACTCCTATAGCACATGCATACATTTCAACGGCCCGGCGAACTTTTAGATTGCAGAACGCAAACGTTTCACGAAACTGCCCACCCGTTTCGGAATTGCAGTTACATAGTACTATCATAAACAAATCACTGCATTTTTACTCGCGTTGACCTGAACAACATCATATATTCACCAGCAAATGCTTACGCTTTCCTTGTTTCAAAGCTAGCCTCACTCACATGTTCTTCCTGTCCATGCAGTCCGGCTGCTGCAAGCCCCCCATCAGCTGCGGCTTCACCTACGCCGGCGCCACGGACTGGACGCCGGCGACCAACGCCACCCCCGGGACCGACCCGGACTGCGCCACCTGGAGCAACAACGCCTCCTCGCTCTGCTACGGCTGCCAGTCCTGCAAGGCCGGCGTGGTGGCCACCTTCAAGAAGGACTGGAAGCGCGTCGCCATCGTCAACATCGTCTTCCTCGTCTTCATCATCATCGTCTACTCCGTCGGCTGCTGCGCATTCAGGAACAACCGCAGGGACAACGCCTACGGCCGCGGAGGCTGGAAGGGCGCGGGCTACGCCGCCTGATACACCGTTCCATAGTTTATTTGGAAGGTGGAGCAGAGCCTGGCCGGAGCTGGAGCTCCATCGATCGCTTGTGATATATCGATCATTATTTGTCGTCGTACATCTTTAGGCTTCATCTAGCTCTGTACAGGCGAGATTATTACGGGTTATTATACGTCTTGTAGTTATTACCTTATTATGATCTGATGATTCTGATCTTGATCTGATCAGCGGTAGGTTTTGTATGTGCTGTTCAGTGGTTCGATACTGCTATATATACGTACGGATACCTTTATTCTACTACATGATTTGCTTCAGGCATTTTTATCTTCATGAGTGACTTGCACCTTTGCTTGTTCAGATTTTCTTTTCAGAACTTCACTTGACACGAAACCACCGTCTATTGTTCTGAATAATACTACTAGATGATGATACGGCGCCTTTTCGACCTGTCTGTGTCAACCGAAACTCTGTTTGTTCTCCTTGATAGTACCGTACCTACCTCAAAGTTGTTGAGCTAACTGCCATTTCCGGTTCTGAAAACCATTGCCCTTGCCGCCCTTGCCTCTATCATAGACACGGTGCAGCAGCAGCACACGGTTTTCTCTAGGCTGCTACTGAATAGTACGCTTCCTCCTGAATAGTACGCGGCTCCACACGGAAGTAGTCCAAGAAAGGGAGGCCGAAGCCTTTAAGTCTTCAACAATTTGTTATCAAGAAAGAAAAGTACGTATTCTACCACGACGAAGCGATATGAAAGCTGTGGTGCCCCATGAGAGGCAAGTCCAGCAGCCCAACAGGCCCCGGAAATATCCACCTCTTCCCACGCTTTCAGTGTTCAGGAACGAAAAACAACTCCCATCTTGCTTGTCGTCTTCGGTGGGAGATTCCTTCCTATCAACCTAGTAGACATATTATCTTATCATTGAAGGTAAAAAAAAAAGCACGAATTGCGAAACGTGTTTAAAAAAAATATCTTAAAAATTCTCATAAAAATCAGAAACATCACTATTGGAGAAAAACCTATCAGGTTTTAATCCCAGTTGTAGGAATCAACACTTATGGTTCGTAAAAAAGCTAAAATATGATGTTTTCATTAGGGGTCAAACTCAAGACTAACAACATCACGTGAAATCTATCGAACCACTACAACTCACTGCTCTAATTACATAGAGAATGTCTTTCTTTTATTTTAAGTACCTGGAAGACTTTAGTCCCGGTTAAAAAGGTTTTAGTCCAGGTTGGTATTACCAACCAGAACTAAAGGGTAGCCTTTAGCCTGTCCAGGTTGGTAACATCAACAAGACTAAAGCCTCTCTAGGGGTACCACATTTACCAACCGAAACTAAAGCATATCCAGGTTGGTAACATCAACACAGACTAAAGCCTCTCCGAAGGTATCATATTTCGAACCGGGACTGATTCTTCTATCGGTACCGCTCTATTTCAAACCGGGACGGATCTAGGGGACGGATTGCCATTCTCCAGTAGTGCATCTGGCCATCTATTAAAGGCTATCCAATAATACTAGTCATTAAATCTATTGTATTTAAAAAAAATACCCACCATACCATTACAAAAGACCATTAAAATAACCCTCTAAATTTCTATATAAATTACCCACCATGCCACTGTAAAACCCCATTAAAATAACTCTCTAAATTTTTATATAAATTATGCACCATGTCATTACGAAATATGAATTAAAATATCCTCGTAAATTTGCAAATAAATTGCGCACCATATACCATTATAAAATATGTATTAAGTAACTCCTTAAATTTGTATATAAATTACCCACCAATTCATTATAAAAGATGAATTAGAATAAGCTCTAAATTTGCATATAAATTACCTGCCATAACATTACGAAGGATGAATTAAAATGACCCCTAAATTTGTATATAAATTATCCACCATGTTATTATGAAATATCGTCTAATGTACTAAATATTAAAATAAAATAACCATCTAAACTCTAAACAACAAAAATATGTTATAAAAAATAAATAACAAAAATAGACTTATATACATGTTTCTAAATTATCAATTGCTGCTACAGTTACATGTCAATTTTTGGTACATATATCTACTAAAAACTAACCCGTGTGAGAGCACGTTGATAGGCTAGTGCATATAATTGGATTAGCTCCGATCCTTGGTGTTTTCCATAATCTACCTTATCAGTTCAGAAATATCTAGCAATGCCAGATGCCTGGCAGTGATTGATTAGTGGCCGTACCGATACACTGTAACTAATTGGAGGCTACAAAATAAAGACTATTTACATGTTGCGTTAGAAAAAAAATCAATTGTAGATATTCTTACAAAAATCAGAAGCGTCTGGCTAGTCGTAGCCTCTAATAGTTTTATCCACTAGATCTATTATATTTTTTCAAAAAATTACTAACTATGACATTATAGAAAATGAAAATATGAATTAAAATAGCTTCTAAATTTGAATACTCCATAAATTACCCAGACCTAACATACCATTCTAAAAGAGAAATTAAAATAGCTCTCTAAATTCCTATATACATTTTCCACCATGACATTGTAAAAGATGAATTAAAATAACCACTACATTTTTATATAAATCTAAACCCTAAATTTGCACATAATTACCCACTGTGCTGTTATAAAATATAGTGTTAAGTAGAACCTATGATAAGTGGATAAGATATAAAAAAATACACACATAGATATGCGATACTAAATATAATACAATTTTGATTAACTGTAGGTCTCAAATTTATATATAAATATCTAGAACGTATGTTTCGTAACAACACTAACCTGTTTTGTATGGGGTTGGTGTACTAATTTACTTCGATTTTATCCTAAGTAAAAGATCTCCTAACTTTGTCAAAGTTCGTGAAAAAATATACCATTGTTTATAATATGAACTTAGATCCACTAAGTCCACCATCAAACATGTTAATGATACATTTATTTGATACGGTGAAGGTTAATATAAATGTGCGTGGGCCAGAAACCCATAATTTTAAGTTAAGTTCGTGAGTAAACCACAAATTTATTTGACAAATAAAACTCCACAAAATTATGCAGTTAAATTCATAAGCCCACGAATTTATGTAAATTGATGGGCTTGCCTTAGCCCACAAATTTATTCACATTGACAAGTTAAATTTATGAGTCGCATCAGCCCACAAATTGATTCGTGGCCTAATGTGGCCACGAATATAACTCACAAGTAGCTTGAGCTGGTTTGGACCATCAGCTTCTGATTTTTGTAAGAATATCTACAATTTTTATAAGAACGTCAAATAAAACAAGAGTTTAGAGTCCTACGCATTAATCCACGTAGTATTTTGGGTAAAAATAATTAAGGGGCGGTAAAAGAAACTCTTTACGGTCCTCTCTTCTCCCAGTGTAAAAGTTTACGACGGTACTTCTGACAATGCGGGACGGAATAATGTGTGTGGGGTCAGAGCTCTCCCAAATCATTGGATAGAAGAGAGGAATTAGATCTAAGGGAGGAGATTAATTAAATTGGGTAAGCTTTGTATGAGTAGAAAATATTTTTACAAAACTCGTTAGTGCTTGATACATCAAGGAAACACTATTTGTACATCAAAAATTCAAAATACACTCCTCTTTTGAAGAAGGAATAGAAATCTTATTTTCTCAATTTTTCAGAAAAAGTGTACACAATCCCATGAGGAGTACGGTAGTATATTTGGCACCTTCAGCTCTAAAACCAGATGTTAGCACGTTAAACTTTAGAAAACTGAAAAAAATCATCTCTGGACGGTTTTGCTATCGCAACGCAGTGGACACATGGCGCGGGGCCCACATGTCAGATCCCCATCTTTTCTTCTCTCCCCTTTCTCTCCAATCCTATCTCATAGGTTTTTTTTTTACCTTGTTTTGGATTGGACGACAAAGGTCCGTCCAAAACACTTAATTTTTCCACACAAGAGAATAGTCGTATCAAGATATTAACGGCTGCATTCAGGAAGAGACGGAGTTGGCCACTATACCAAAGCAAGGCCCCATCCAAAAGAAGCAATCAACCATCGCCTTGAAAAATTCGAAATGACTCAAGATCTAGAATTCTAGATAGAAAAAGTGAGTTCACATTCAAACTTAACTGAACACATCAACAAACAACCGAATCATAGGCTGTAAAGCGATTGACCAAATTCTGCAGTGGTGAGAAACACCTAGTACAACTCAATCCCATTTTAGGCCAAATTTAACAACTTTTCTTTTTTTGAATTCAAGGGGATTGAAGTGGATTAAACCAGATTTTGTTGGCTCTTGTGCAAAGTGGTAAAATTTGCTATACTTTGTCACTTGGTAACAAAAGTACCCGTTGCGTGTCATTTCCTTCAGTTAATTAATTCACCACTATCTCTTGTCAGCTGCCACCGCTCAACAAGTACAAATGGCGCAACATGGATGCTAAATTGCTAAAAGGAAAAATACAAGTAGCTGCCGCCTGCCGGCATATTATTGCGAGGACAAATTTTTTTCACATATAAGAAAAGAAAACACAACAATTAAAATAGAGTCTGAGATATAGATAGGATCATGCATGGTTGCATTCAATAAACATAGGCTGTGTCCAAACAAATCGTAATCTGAAAAAGACAAGTTCGCAAGCAAACAAGGCCGGCTAATGACTGACTACACAAGAATCACAATGTCATCATCTAATTATTAAAACCGTCTTATTTGGTCTCTCAAGTTATTTTTTATTTTTGAAAAAAATAAAAATGATTTAATCCCTAAAATTCATAACTAGTTCATTTGAAATCAGGAAAAATATAAAGCTAATACCATTTTTTAAAATATAGTTCTCCTAGTTCTTTGTTTAAAGTTATTGAATCTTATTTATTACTTCTCCCAGTGTTTTATTATTCCCACACACATTTACCATTTTGCATGGTATTAGATCCAGATACCTCGCAAAAGAAATCCAATAGACTATGTGTACATAAGATGACACAAATTGATCTCATTTTTGAAGGCTCCACCTAGGCAGAGCATGGCCAGAACTTTACTTTACATTGGCTATATAAAATAATGGACGCAATTATAAACAATAAAACACTAGGGGTATAATGATATCCAAATAACTTTAAATAGAGTACTAACAGATGATCACATCTTTTGTAAAAAATATTACTAGTTTCATATTTTTTTAATTTAAGTAGATTATTTATATTTTTTAGGGATTAAATAATTTCTATTATTTAATAAAAAATGGAAAACGATCCTTGAAACCATTTAGGAGCCAAACATTTCCGGTTTCAATAGTTGGATGGATCAAAAATATCTAGTTTTAAAGTTTAATGGTGAAATTCATATTCAGATGATAATTCGGCGGCAAAAAGTAGACTTCTTGCGACAAATAACTATCAAACGAACAATTAAAGAAACTGAACAGAACTTCAAACTCCTCTGGATATCTCGTATGTCCGACAACAGGGTGTATAGATAGTGGTTTGAAGTTGCGCAAGCACATCAACACAATCCCCGCGATCTCGTCCACCTTAGCTTGATCCTGAGTTAAGAAGCGTCACCTACTTTTGCATAAGAGACAAACAGCACCGAAAATATCAGGGGTAGAGCTAGGGAACTGTTACTCAATCACAATCCTGTTTCGTGCTACGATTCTTACTATACTTGTCATGAAGCGTGCTTAGAAAAAATAAACCATATAAATTCTCACAATAATTAAAAATCTTAATTATCAGGTTTTTTTAATCATTAATACTTAAAGTTACCTTCAAAACATACTAATTATCTACTCTGCTATCATGAAATAAAATATAAATTGTATCTCTAAATTTATATCTAAATATCTACATTTGCTATTATGGTAGATAAATGAATCTTTAAATTTATATCTAAATTACCCGAATTGTTATTATGATATATAATCTAAAATAACATTTATACTAAAAAAATTACAAATTAAGTGCAGCTTAGTTACTTACTTTTATTGTAGTATAACTCGTCCTAGCGTTAAGTCCTCGACTTGATACGAATGTTCTAATGACTTGTTTCTCCGTGGTAGGTGACACCTTCATTTGTCCGGATACTGAACCTGTCTAAGTTCTAAGGGTGGGTTTGGTTGAGGAACGAGGTAGGATGGAACGGTTCCATTCCCGATTCTGAGGATAGAGCGGTTTCTTGGTACGTATTTGGTTTAAGAGTGGAACGATTCCATTTTTTATTTGGCTGGTGGGATCTCAAAAATGAGATAACGGATAGTGTAACCCACCGTTTGGTGGGGTCCACATGTCAGTGAAATAAACAAATCCTTCCTCTTCCTCTGCTCACAAACCACAGGCGCTTGCCTCTGCTCGCCCCGTCGCCGGCCCCTACCCCGCTCTACTCGCCCCGCCGCCAGCCCCTCCCCCGCCTCCACACCTGTCCTGGCCGATGCGAGGCCACCGGCGGCTTGACCGGCGACGGGCGGGTTCAAGGCGCGGAGGTGGCAGCGCGGATGGACCGGCTGCTCTCTACCTTCACCGTTGTCACCTGTTGGCCCCACCTTGCCAGCCACCGCTCCCTCCGTCGGCCACCTGCCTCGCCGCTCCCTCTTCACGCTCGCCGCTGTCGCCCTGCCCCCGTTGCCCCCTCGGTCACTCCCTCTCCGCTCGCCGTCGTTGCCCCTGGCCCCGTTGCTCCCTCCATGAGGCAGGCAATTGGCGGCGGGGCTCCGCCAAGGCAGGCAGCGTGGCTCCGGCAAGGCGAGGTGGGCTCTCTGGCTCAAGAGTAATGCGACCGCCTTCGTGCAAGAGGACGATGGGAGGAGACGGCGTGTGCGAGGAACGAGCGTGTTCCACAAATTTTTTTGGAGCGAGTCTGTTCCGCATTTATGCGGAATATTGTCTTTTCAGGAGAACGGTTACATTCGATGTCCTACGAACTGAACACTTCTAAAACTGGAATGGTGCCATTCCATTTCAGCCGGTTGCCTAACTAAACGGCACCTAAGTTCCAGGGCGTGGAAGCATGTGGGAAGACTTGAATTTTTTGTGAGACTACTGCTATGGCTCGGGCGCTCGGCAGTATTTCAAACACTCTCTTCGCCTCATACAAAATATGATAATTGCTCAAGATATGATAATTACTGATTATTGGGAAATCTGGTACGGAGATACTCGTAGGGATGGGTGTACGTACAAGCGCGAGCATTTACTTACGCATGTCCTGTGTTTCAAAGAAACCTAAATTAGTTAAACTATATATATCTATATGAGATATTTTATGTAGTTGGAAAGGTACCCACCGGTACCAGTCTATTTTAATTTTCTACCTGAATTATAAAATAATAAAAAAAGAGTATCGTCTATTTCTAAACCGATGGATTTCGCTGGATGAACGGTTCTTATTTTTTCCAACTATTAAAATTATTGTCTATATGTTTTTAATTTATCAACTTCAACTAATATCTACGAATCTTCAACAGAGGTAGAGGTACATCTAATAACACTCTAATACGTACAAGAGCACAGTTTGATAGACTATACACCAAATGGACCAGGACCAGTAGTTTTTTGTATTCCCTCTCGACACGCAATGAGCACAAGATGTCTCTGCACAGCTGCAGCCAAAACGACCGCCTCGCTTTGTCCTCTGGCCGCATCCTCTATTGGAGATCCCAAGCAGCCAAGAGAGCATCTTCAGCGACACTGACCTGCCTATATACGAACCGCAGAGCTTGTGATTTTTCACAGACAGCACAGCAAGTCAGCAACACACACACCCAGACTACAGAATCATCACGCAGCTGAAAGGCCGAGGAGCAACAATGAAGGGGAGCAAAGTCCATGAGCACGAGGCCGACGTCCCCGCCTCCGAGTTGTGGGCGATCTATGGCACGCTCCACGCCGCCGAGCTGTTGCCGAAGCTGCTCCCGCACGTCCTCGCCAAGGTCGAGCTCATCAGCGGCGATGGCGGTGTCGGTACAATCTTGGAGCTAACATTTCCCCCTGGTGAGTGGTGAAAGAGTGTTTATATGAGACCGCGTAGATGTATGCTAACATAATATTGATGTTGGGCACGGTATATTGGATGTGCCAAAATAGTAATAATTAACACATGTACTAATTGCTCTGCTTTTGCTAGGGATTCCTGGCCTGGAGAGTTACAAGGAGAAGTTCATCAAAGTCGACAACGAGAACTACATCAAGGAGGCGCAAACAATTGAGGGCGACCTTCTTAAGCTGGGTTTCCTCTACTACATGATACGCTTTGAGGTCATTCCAAAGGGGCCCAACTCGTCAGTGATAAGATCGACTATCGAGTATGAAATTGATGATGCGCACCCAGAGCTTGAAGCTATGGTGAGCACGGCGGCTTTGGCTGCAACTGCTGAGAAATTTTCCGAGCATGCCAAGGAGAAGATGGCCCCTCAGGCAGCCGCTTGAAAAATAATCTTTCCTGGAAAAACCCTCCTGAAAAAACTGAAGAGCAGAGTTTATCTTGAGAAACTAATGTACTACAATTTCGGCGTTTCTGTTTTTTTGAGTTTCAAATATAGCTCTGAACTTGGGAATACTCAATCCTGATCGGACAAACTACATGAAGATGCTTTGTTTGATCTATGAATGTAATGCACCATATTCACTGTTTCATATAGATATTGTAAGGTACTAAGAGTATAATTCTCGCCGTAAGAAATATTGATACCTTTTCCTCACAATTATATACCCATTACTACAATTCTCGTTGTCAACTTTGACGAACTTCTCTTTAAAACTCTATCCCACGAAGGAAGTCATTTGATTGGATTTCCATGCATAGTTAATCGCTTGTCTTATTCACAAAACAATTGCTAATATTATTTTTTTTATTGATTATGTTCGTAATCAAATTATGAACGAAATCATAAAAATAAAATGAATTGCTTCGTGGGACAGAGGGAGTAAGTAGAAAATTGTATGAGCGAGTAGACAGCCTAGGTAAAACACTATATATATATGTGTAATTTTAGAAGATCGCTTAGAAAATCCAGCAACATAGATGTGCATATACACAAAGGAGCATGCATATGACGTGGAAAATGATATCGAAAGTGAGAGGCACTTCCTGTTGCACACAGCCTAAGAAATTATTTAAATAATAAATTACACTATGTCTATATTTATTTTGTCTTCCCATATGAATAGTGCCGGCCCTGAGGGGGGTCGAGCGGGTCGACCGATTTGGGCCCCCCGATCGGCAGGGCCCCGGCCACCGGTTCAGGCATGCAGTACATCGACTACAACTGTCTGTTGGCGCATGCAGCTTGCGAGCAGTGGTGGTATCATACAGCAAAAAGGCCAAAAGTAGATCGGTCATCGATCACTGTATCATACAGCCGCCGTTCCAATAGCACGGAGATTTGCACGTGTAATGATGCTGTATTTCCCTAGCGTTAGCATTTTTTATGTATAGTCATCATCAAATTAAAATGTTTGATTTAGCATCAGCTTGATTTAGCATACAACCCAGGAGGACGTGATATTCAAGAAGATTTTAATTAGTTGATCTAATATTTTGTTAATTTATAGTTTTTTAATATTTCCATTACTTATTGGATACTACTGTACTACTATACATGCGACCACTAGAAAAGAAGCCTTCCAAAACTTAAATTGTTGAAAAATCATCATGTAAGAACTCAAGACACGGAGAGATTATTGAATTGAACAAGATCGATACTAGCATACTAACACTATTATTTATGCCTTCGAAAAAAATCTATAGAAAATACTAACACTATTATTTATGCCTTTGCCACAAAAAATTATGGAAACATATATTGATAGTTCTATTAAAAGGCCCCAACTTTAGTTTTGTTCCGGGCTCCGAAAACCTCAGGACCGGCACTGCATATGAATATATGAAATTTTAAAATACACATCTAGATCCACGATCTAATCAAGTTACTTACCTATAATAATCCAAATCTAGCTGCGCTGACAAATTTTACTTGTGTGGACAAGACACCACTCCACGTCACACATGATCCTAAAAGATTGCTTGAGCGAGCCAGTGGTGAGTGAGCTGCCACAGCGCTCACCTATGCGCTGTGGTCGGGTTTAGCCGTGAGTTGAGTAGGGGTGGGAAGGTGATGCTCGAAATGACATGGCCGGAGGAGAAGTTCAACGGCAAGCTACCCACGGCGACAACCATATGGCCACAGTTCAACATGCCGGTGGTGCTCACATTCTCGCAAGTGTCGTAACCGACTTGACCGAAGGTCAAGAGAATGAGCACTGGAACCTAGAGCTGGCTAGGATTTGGGCCGTGCTATTTCTAAGCCACCTGAAGCGATGACACTTTGGCATGACACGAAGCACGGCACGAGAAAGTTTGGATGCACGGCACGAACGCGAGGGCCGTGCTGTGTCTAAGATCTCGGCACGATGGGTGGCACGGTATGACACAGCCGTGTTTAGGCTATCTACACTGGTTGACTCTAAACACGGATGCAGTAGGCCTATGCAGTAAAAACAGCTGCAGCGGTCAGCTATATGTCCAACCCTACCATGCCGTAGGGTCTCTCTCACCCCAAATATGGAATGGTTGCAGTCGCCCCCTACCGCTTCACTCCTCCACGTAGGCAACGACTTTGCTCCTACCGCGGTGGGAGCGGCCGCTGCACGAGGGAGAGGACGCCGGTGGAACCCGCACGAAGGAGAGGAGGGTCGGCGAGAGCGGACGCTGCACGAGGGAGGAGACGCCGCACATGATCCGGCAGCCATGGCCGGGATTCGGACACAATGGCACGGATCCAGCCTGGGAAGGCTTGGATCCAGCCCGGGAAGGCCAGGATCCGGTGGCGGCGGTGGCCATGGTGGAGCGGGTGGAGGACGTCGCGGCCGCGTGGATTTGGGACGACGGCGACGACGAGGATGCGAGGCGGGTGGAGGACGCCGCGACCACGCGGATCTTCGACGACGACGACGGAGGGGACAAGGCGAGGCGGGTAGACCCGCAACCATGTGGATATTCGTGGACGGTAGCGGAGGCACAGCAGGGCAGAGGAGAAAGCGGTGGGGGGAGGCGCGGGCCGTGGCCAGCTGGCTAGGGAGGCGGGGCGGGCCGCCCTATGCCCGGGTTAGTGTGGGGTGCAGCGGCCGGCCAAGGAGGCGGGGTGCGGATGGCGGCGGATGTGAACTGGAGAGCCCGAGAGGGAGGAGGAGTGTGGGAGGGTAAGCGGTGGGTGGGCCTGGTGGAGTGGTGCCGGGTGGAAAAATAATAAAAAATAGTGGGAGTTAGTATAGGGTTAAGGTACAGAGTAAACACGAGCGCAGAGAATTGTCTATTGTATTTTAAAATGGTGATGATTAGAACGGAATATTCCTTTTATGGTAGATATTTAGAGTAGCATGAGTGCGGATAGCCTTAGGCCGGCACGGCACACAAGTAGCACATGAACATTATAGTAATAACATATCATTAAAATAATAAATCATATATTTCCCGATGTCTTATCTTGTATCATTATTTTATGAACCGTATATTTTCATAAAGATCACAAATATCTAGCTCTTATTACGATAGTAATACAATAATAGTCGAGTGGTTAGAGAAGACAAGTACAAATATCTCAAAGATCGTGTTTGGGCTGGCATGGCGTGTAACCATGCCGTGGGCCGTGCTTAAGGCTTGATGTGCCATGCCGGCACGGCACGACGTGCCTGGCATGCCTAGAAGTCATGGCTCGAAGTGACCCAAGGCACGAAAAAGTGGTTCCATGCCGACACGTCATGACCTAAGTCCCAGCTGTACTAGAGCCACATGTGCGTAGGCTATGGACCTACTCAGTTAGGGTGCGAGAGCAAATACGTAGCGACTGAAACAAAAGAAAAGATTGTGTAATACGATAGGTCTAGGCTATAGATGTCAAAACGGACAGCACAACACGGGGCTGGTTAAAGCACGGCCATCAAACGAACCGTGCCACAAATCGGCATCAGGCACGACACGAATTGGCCGTACCGGCCTTTTTGGTTGGGGTTGGCTGTGATGCCCCTGGCAACTCAGAAGCCGTACACACAATTATACATAAGCTAATGATGAATTAAGACTAAATCATGCTTAAGAGAGTAATGAGGAATTGGTAGATAAACCACTAAGTCAAAATTTCTCAAATCTGAAACTTTAGCTCATCCCCAAAGTTGATTCTGAAATTACTTTTGAATTCACTATACAACTTTACATTCTCCCTTTCTATGAAATGAAATTGAACTTTTTACCTTTCAAATGCACTTATTGTGGAAGTGATTGGCTTTCATTTGATACTTCAAAAGTTGAAACCAAGAAAAGCTTTACTTAGAGTGAATCTGCTGTTTTACCAAAATCCTAAACAAGATTAGGGTTGTATTTCAAAATATGTTGTGATTTAGAGGAGGATCATATTAACAAAGTTTTAGGTAATGATCTAGGAAACAACTTTGTCAATATGAGTCTGGTCATAATATGAATTCAAATTGGTCTTAACAAACAAATTTTGTCAGCCCAGAAACACACCCCTACTCTGTCCAGTTTGGTAATTTGAAATTTTCTCCAACTTAAATTCATTTTCATGACATGCCCTAGTGGAATGAAATGTAGATTAGTAAATTCCCAACAAAAGTGTCAATAAGCTCATTGAGTGGAAGTGGACATAAATTGGACTTTTACAATTTATAAACAACCCTGGTCTGTAGGCCAACTGAAATTTGAGAGCTAAATTCAAATGAAATTCATATTTCTATACACTTTTAGGTTTTGAGCCTTTTGAAAAAGTTGTAGAGATCAAAGAGAGGAACATTTCATCCAATTACGACTTTCCCAAATTCGGTCTCTAAATAGGTCAAAATGGCAATTTACAAGAAGGGAGAAAACACAAATAAATTTGTAATTACTCTGAGTCTATGACAGGTGGGGCCCACCCGTCAGGGTCGCCTTCCACCTCGGTACGACGCCCGCCGCGTGGGCGGCCGGCGTACAGGGAGCGCGCCGCGCCGCGGATCGACGGCCCCACCCCGCGCCCTCAGCCCCGGCTTCACCTAGACGTCGTTCCGGCCTCGTTCCGCTCTCTCTCATTGCCTCTCCCTCGCTTTTCCCTCGCGCACAGCAGCAGCAGAACGGTGGCCGCCATGGCCGCCCCGCGAGCTTGAGCTCCACGCGCCGGCCATCTCCGGCCCTCTTCCGCTTAGCCACCACCCCACCGCAGTCGCCTCGAGCTCCTCCACCGTCCCCGCCGATCCTCGGCCTCGCCCCGCCACCTCTAGCTCACTCCGAGTGCGCGCACGCCGCGGCCGCGCCATGGCCTAGCCCGCGGCGAGCGAGCTACGCCGGACGCCTCTGGCCGCCTCCCCTCCGTCCAACGCGCGCCCCGTCGTCGCCGCACCTCCCTCCACCGAAGCCCCAAGCCCTAGGCCGCCGCCGTCGGCCCTAGCCCCTTTCCCCACGCGCGACGCCGCGCGCCGCCCCGGCTCACCCGCGCCTCAACGCGGAGGGCCTTCCTCCGGCCATCTCCGCCCCTCCACTCCACCACCGCCGACTTCCTTACCTCGCCGCGCGCCTCACGTGCCCACCCTCGCCGCCTCTCGGTGCCCGAGCCGCCGGAACCGAAGCCGCGCCGCCGTCTCCGCGCGCCGTCGCCACCTTCGGTTCACCGGCGCCGCGCCTCCTCTCCTCTCCACCACCGGCAACGAGGTCAAGGGGGAACGGACGCCCGTGGACGGGAACACGTCCCCGGGCCCGGTCGGCTTCAAGGCCGGCCACCACGCCGCCGGCGCAGCCCCGCCGTTTCCCCCCCCCCCCCCCCCCCCCCCCCCCGCGCGCCGTCTCCCTCTGCCTGCCCGAGGAAGAAGAAGAAAAGGTGAGTTTGCGATTTAGCCCCTGCGGTTTTGTGTAATTATGTTTAAGTCCATGCGCTGTGCAGAGAGTCTTACGAATCTTACGGTCTAGCCCCTAAAGTCTACGGATAATTGCGTATAAGTCCTTGGTCTATATGTTTTTCTATTTATTTCATTAATAAAGCGGCTGAAACTTTGAAAAATCATAACAAATCAAATAAAAATCCAAAATAGACAAACTCAGTTGCGTTGAACTCCTCTTGAGTAGATCTACAGGTTAGGTATGATGAAGATGAGTGAAATGACCATTTTACCCTCGGTTTTGTGCATGTATGTAAAAGGAAAATAAATAGAAAAAAATGATCTAGATGAACTTCTAAAATAGTAAAACTTGGTCAGTATGCTTTGTAGCACATGAGAACACTATGACAAACTTTATGGCCATAGTGCTTGCTGTTAGGTGGGGCTTTGCCATTATATTTGCATAATGTACCTTTCTATTAATTAAAAAGTGAACACCATGCAAAACCTGCTAGAATGAGTCATCTGGTATTTTTCCTATGCACTAGATAACTGATAAGAGTCACTGGTAAAATATGAGTTTGTGCATGTCAAGTTTGAGTGGTGTTTTGAAATGGACAAAGTGCCACTAGCTAGGAAAGAAAATAAGAAAAAAGTGGGGTTAAATGGCTAGGAAAATTTCAGGAGAACTTTGGTAGCTTGTACATGATACATAGGACTCAGGAAGTATATATGTGCAGTTTTAAACCACTGTTTTGTATTAGGTAAACTCTTTTGCTAATTACACTCTAAGAGTAAGCTAGTTTAGTTAATATGATTAGTTGAGCTAGCTTTAGGTGATGGTTTATACGATTTCTTAAAAGATGGCATGCAGGATTTCCTAGGAGAGTATGAATGCCTTCCTCGGGAGGTAGACCTTAAATAAGAAGGCTTGTTTACTTTGACATGTAGTATCCACCGTGGGTTACTTTTCTACTGCACTCTATCCTGCATTGCATCCTTACACTCATTTGCATATCTGGCATGCATATAGACCACGGGATCGAGGAGCCGACGCAGGATCTACCGTTGATCGAGAAGCCAGACGACAAGTGGAACCCGAAGCAAGAAGACGACGTGTCGCTGAGTTGGCCGTCCCTGTAACAAGGGGTTGCCTGGGGCACAGCCTCACAACCCGGCAAACTAACAGTAGTTTAGTTTGTTCAAGTTGTCAACAACAAAGGTAGGCCCCTTAGGCATTTTCACCTATCTAGGGAGTCTCACCACCCTATGCTTGTTTGTGCATTACGTTTAGGGATTTTATGAAACCCCACATGCATAAATCCTTGATGCCCAAAGTAGAAAGGATAAAACGAAGTCTATGCTTAGCCATGCTTAGACGGTAGAAGACGAGTGAAGGTATTCACTCGCGAGATGATAGGGTCTACAAATTGTTTTTTTACAAATCCTTGGATCGAAAGGCAATCTGGTATGACTTGATGATAAGTTGAGACCGGGCGGAGATATGGTTTGATATGATGAGATTGTGATAATATGTTGGTGGACTCCGCCCGAGTCGATTAAGGCCCGTCCGCTGTTCGCCTGCTGATTGGCATAACATTGCTAGAGTGCTTATCCGGTATATGGGGCCGGTGAAACCTTACTTGTGCCATCCGGAGAACAGAAACACGTTCCTACCCACTGGTTGAGAGGAAGGTGGTCCGGGGGAGCTTGGTACTCATGACGGGGAGACCGGGATGCCGGCAGGCTCGTCATGGGGGCACAACCCGGAGGTCAGGCGGGAGTGAATCGAACTTGGGATGGGACAAGTGGAGGCGGGGGACCATATGTGGGAAAGCCGTCGTGTCAGTAAGCATATGGGCCCCTGGCATTTTTAGTTATTCCCGGGAATTAAAAATCGATTCGAATCGCTGATGCTCACCAGGTGTGAGAATGCCAGATATCGCACACGGGCAACGTAGTAACAACTTAAATACTTTATGCTTATATTCATGTTTTATATACAACATGCTTGGATAAGTATGATCCGTCCGACTATTCATAGTGCTGCCCATCCACTGAGAGGAGGTTGATGGATTTGGAAGATGCTTCGAGGTCGAGGGAGAGATGACCCGACGTATAGGGGCATCGCTCCTGAGACGGCTACTCCCAAAAGTTCGATGGGGGCTCTATAAATCTTGGGACGGAGCATGCGTTCATGTTTTATTTTTCTGCAAGATTTTCCCCTATGATATTGTTGATAATCATAACTAAGGGGTAGCAGTTGTCAAATCCTGCTATCTTATGATAACATGTTTTAAATAAACAATCAATGGCTAAGGACCCACTTCTAGTAAGCTTATGCGGGTTAGAAGTCAGTCCACCAAAAAGCCTTGCATAATCTCAAATGTGTCGGGCTGAAACCGCCCACGGGTAAGTCCTACGAGTTCCCCACGAACTCACCGTTTGTTGTTGATATTTTTCTTTTAGGTGCATATCAGATTATGATCAAGGATGACTACGGTGGGCTCGAGGTCATACTTGATGTTTACTTTCCGCTGCACGTTACATCTTTGTAACGATATGTATTCCGCTGCGAGGTTTATTTTGAAGTTCTTTTTCACTACCTTGTACTCCTTTTGAGCAAAAGTATTTGTAATCAATCAAATTATGTTTGTATGAAATGGTGGGTTGTTGTAATTGTTGTGGCTCTTCCGAGAGCTTAACGTGTGTGATGTCGGCATCCCTGGGAGATGGTTTCATCGAGTGCCCTTCTGGATAGCTCGACGGACTACCGAGTTTAGTTCGGTCTAAGTGCACTGTGGGCCAGTGGTGGCAGGTGTACTTGGCCCGTACTAAATTTGGCGGTTCCGCCACAGCTGGTATCAGAGCTGATCATGCACGAGCAACAATTATAACAACTTCGTTTTGATTTCAAAAGCCTATTTTCCAAATCTTTTCAGAGTATTTGCGAAAATGAGAGATATCGCGTATATGCCCATTATAAGGACGTTTGGAGATATCAGGTGACATCACTAACATTCTGACCTAGATAGAATTCATATGCATTTTGGGCGCTTTGAGAAGCAACTATTCGGCCATAGCTATCCCCAGTACTGGTGGAAGCTATTGGGTTTTGCGAATAGTTGTAATCTCTGCATTCATGCTGTATAAGTAAAAGCTCTTTAAGGGTGGTGGGCATGTTTGAGGCCTTCATACCCACCACACTTACATTCGGTTTTGGGATCCACCTTTTTCTCGACAATCCCCAGTACTGGTGGAAAGTCAGGCTTTGAGGAAAAGGTGCAGCGGCCCACCAACGTTGTCCACGCAGCGGTCACGCGTGGATGCCACATTATGTGGTAATGTATGAGCATGCATTTTTTCTGCAGGTACACTAACCACGTGCGAAACTAAGAATGACTAGGACTCGACTAGTTGCATTAAGGAGAGACGTGCATATATGTCACCGAATATCGCTAAGTTGTATACTTAGAAAGTGTGATGTGAGACCGGATAGGACGGGCATACCTCATTCCATCTCATCTCATGTGCTTTACCTGTCTGTGCTTGAAAATAACTAGATTTCTTACTGCATCTATAAGTATACTCGTTGGGTAGTAGCATTTTACATATGAATCCTGTCGGCGGTTTTAAGATGCATTTCAAACTACGAATAAAATCAACAGAAACTTATTATAAGGACCTAGTAGTACAAGAAATTTCTAAACAACTTATGTATAGATTACTTGCTCTGAAAGTGAATACGAGCGAGGTACCAGTTTAGGACGTGTCTCATATCCATTTAAAACAAGCATTATATATGAAAGATGTAGTGGGGAAAATTTCAACGAACAAACTTATCTATAACGACCTTTCGGCAAAATACTCTGGACATTAACTTACAACCATTTTAAGTCCAAGCTTACATCTAGGTAGCAAGTACGAAGTTTAGAAGGTGAAGTTCGGGACGTAACTTAATTGGCACATGAATACAAATTGCCTTATGACCACATTTGGCCTACGAAACTATCAAATTGACGGGAGCCTTATTCTTCCTGCTACAGATGTCGCAACCCTCGACGCAGCCCTTCGACTTATGCCCTAATTACCAAGAGTCCGCAAAAGCTAAAACAACGATTCCTCGAGAACAAAAGAAGAGAAAAGCGGGAGAATCTTCCACCGAAGCAGCCTCAGTTCAACACCTGCGACCCGGGATGGTTCTATTAAAAGGATTTGTCAAGCCTGAAGATCAGATCGGGATGGTTCGTATGTGTCGACAACTGGGTAAGGGCCCAGGAGGATTTTACAGGCCAAGCTTCAAGAATGGTGCCAAGCTGAACTTATGGATGATGTCCCTAGGAAAGAACTGGGATCCGACGTTACGCTCATATGGACCCACGCGTCCATTCGATGGAGCACAAGCCCCGACAATACCAGATGCTTTCAAGATGATTGCTCAGACTGCGAATTCCACTGCAAGCGAATTTCCTCAGATTAACCCGGACGTATGCATCGTCAACTACTACACCAACTCCGGGAAGCTCGGACTTCACCAAGACAAGGACGAGTCAGAGAGTAGCCTTACCAAAGGTTTACCTTTCATATCCATCTCCATAGGAGACACCGCCGAGTTCATGTTCGGCGACACGAGAGACAAGGACCAAGCGACCAAGATCAACCTCGAATCTGGTGATGTTCTCATACTCGGTGGAGAGTCAAGACTGTTATTTCATGGCGTTTCCCACGTGAAGACCAACACTGCACCAAGTTGGTTGAAAGAAGAAACGGGCATTCGTCCTGGGCGTATCAATCTTACGTTTAGGCAGTACTAGCTAGATAATATTTGGTGTGCTAGCAGTCATCGCAAACTGTTGTAATAAGAGGAGGTTGACTCTCATAACCCTTGAGTTTCCCATGTACCCAGCTCCTTGCAGTCGGCATATGTCCCACCCTCATGACTAATGTAACTCTATTTTCAATGGAGCATTCTAAACTCTTGTAGTTCTCACGTTTCACGCTTTTGTCATTCAGGCACTTCAGTCCCTGTAATCCATGACACTTTTGTTGTGGTTACCTCGTTCCTGATTGAAATAAGTCTGATGAGTTATACCTCCGAAAACATTATGCTATGGCGTGTAAAACTCCCTGTTTATGTCTTTCTATAATCCTGTGTTATTCGCATATCCCCTGAAGTTGGAAAGAAATACCGCACTTGATGGGGTGTCTACCCGAGTAGCCTATGGTGCCGCGACGGAACCTAGGGTCCTGTGTGCACGGCCGTCACACGGTTCCACTAGGGGCGCGCAGGTATCAAGACATGCAAAGGCATGACACCGCTGCATTTGTGGAACATTCCTATCCAACTCCAAACCCCTTGTGGACCTCTATACATCTCATTCGTGGAGATAATTTACTCTAATTCCACTGCCACCTTGTATCATTTCATTGCTTTGTTTCACCTTGCCCTTCGTGGTCTGTAGGGAAAGATCCACCTTAACCCCCCTATTGTTCACAACTTCCCCTTGCCTTGTTGAACCATGTTCTTCTCGATCCGTGAGACGAGTCAAATCTAGGGTTCCACTCGTCCACATCTTTTCGTTGACTTTGTTTATCTTTGCTGGTCGTGCTTCACGGGGATGAGCAATTCTATTCTCCACGATACATTTACACCCATTGGTCCAAACCTCGGACTCCTCTGCGCTTACCCCGATTCTCGTTAACGTCTTGTATATGTGGAAATGCTTGATTCCATTCCCACTGTCTTACTACATCATCTCATTTCTTCTTCCAACTGGCCTCCCTCTAAATTGTGGAGACAGTCAAACTCTGTTTCCACTGCTTTCTATTACGTTCCTTTCTGGTATATATTAAACCTTATCTTCTGAAGATGAACTTCAGCACCATCCACCGCGCTAAGCTTTTGTTCTCGGCTAGTGCTTTTGTCATATCGTCCTTTTCAAGAAGTTGCTTCGCTCTTCTTTGAAATTCATCTTCAGTTAAGCGTACTAATACTGACTATTGTTTCGTTAGTAAGCGCACATCATATGCCTATACGTCTCTTGGTCAGTCTTGATCGATTCTATGAAATCATACCAACCATCACTTTGTCTAGGCGAATATGTCCTACTTTCTTCCCGTGTTATCTTTCTTAAGGCAATGAGTAGTGTGTGCTATGCATCGCCACACCTTACTCTTTGAAAATATTTGGATTTGATATCTTATATGTGTACGCAGTCCCTATCAAATGAAATGAATGTGCCTCCTAACAACACATCCATTGTTGTTTTCTATAACTCGCGAGATTTTTGCTTCATTCAAACTCCCTACTGCGTATGCTTTGCTTCTCATTGTTCAAATAAATCAGATGTTTATTACGCTCCTAAACTTGGTGTCAAAGCCAGGAAGTAACCCTCTCGTCGTGCTTGAACCAATCATGTCATCCGCTCGCTGCCACCACGTTCTCTTCGTGGTTTGTTCATTTCCCTCTCATATGAGACGTGAATTATCGAGTACCTTAAAGGAACCATCCTAGTCAACCAAATGATGCTTTGTAACTACCTTGTGTTAGGAAGGTACTAACCACTCACCTGGTCGTTAACAAAGCCAACAAAGGACAAAGGAAGAGTTAAAGTGCGTTTGCAACTATTAAAAGAGTCCCGAGCCCCAAGATGCGGGTAGTATCTTTTCACCCTACGACATAGAACCCTGCCTCTTTCAAAATCTCGGGACGAGATTTCTTTAAGGGGGGTGGGTTGTGATGCCCCTGGCATCTCAGAAGCCGTACACACAATTATACATAAGCTAATGATGAATTAAGACTAAATCATGCTTAAGAGAGTAATGAGGAATTGGTAGATAAACCACTAAGTCAAAATTTCTCAAATCTGAAACTTTAGCTCATCCCCAAAGTTGATTCTGAAATTACTTTTGAATTCACTATACAACTTTACATTCTCCCTTTCTATGAAATGAAATTGAACTTTTTACCTTTCAAATGCACTTATTGTGGAAGTGATTGGCCTTCATTTGATACTTCAAAAGTTGAAACCAAGAAAAGCTTTACTTAGAGTGAATCTGCTGTTTTACCAAAATCCTAAACAAGATTAGGGTTGTATTTCAAAATATGTTGTGATTTAGAGGAGGATCATATTAACAAAGTTTTAGGTAATGATCTAGGAAACAACTTTGTCAATATGAGTCTGGTCATAATATGAATTCAAATTGGTCTTAACAAACAAATTTTGTCAGCCCAGAAACACACCCCTACTCTGTCCAGTTTGGTAATTTGAAATTTTCTCCAACTTAAATTCATTTTCATGACATGCCCTAGTGGAATGAAATGTAGATTAGTAAATTCCCAACAAAAGTGTCAATAAGCTCATTGAGTGGAAGTGGACATAAATTGGACTTTTACAATTTATAAACAACCCTGGTCTGTAGGCCAACTGAAATTTGAGAGCTAAATTCAAATGAAATTCATATTTCTATACACTTTTAGGTTTTGAGCCTTTTTAAAAAGTTGTAGAGATCAAAGAGAGGAACATTTCATCCAATTACGACTTTCCCAAATTCGGTCTCTAAATAGGTCAAAATGGCAATTTACAAGAAGGGAGAAAACACAAATAAATTTGTAATTACTCTGAGTCTATGACAGGTGGGGCCCACCCGTCAGGGTCGCCTTCCACCTCGGTACGACGCCCGCCGCGTGGGCGGCCGGCGTACAGGGAGCGCGCCGCGCCGCGGATCGACGGCCCCACCCCGCGCCCTCAGCCCCGGCTTCACCTAGACGTCGTTCCGGCCTCGTTCCGCTCTCTCTCATTGCCTCTCCCTCGCTTTTCCCTCGCGCACAGCAGCAGCAGAACGGTGGCCGCCATGGCCGCCCCGCGAGCTTGAGCTCCACGCGCCGGCCATCTCCGGCCCTCTTCCGCTTAGCCACCACCCCACCGCAGTCGCCTCGAGCTCCTCCACCGTCCCCGCCGATCCTCGGCCTCGCCCCGCCACCTCTAGCTCACTCCGAGTGCGCGCACGCCGCGGCCGCGCCATGGCCTAGCCCGCGGCGAGCGAGCTACGCCGGACGCCTCTGGCCGCCTCCCCTCCGTCCAACGCGCGCCCCGTCGTCGCCGCACCTCCCTCCACCGAAGCCCCAAGCCCTAGGCCGCCGCCGTCGGCCCTAGCCCCTTTCCCCACGCGCGACGCCGCGCGCCGCCCCGGCTCACCCGCGCCTCAACGCGGAGGGCCTTCCTCCGGCCATCTCCGCCCCTCCACTCCACCACCGCCGACTTCCTTACCTCGCCGCGCGCCTCACGTGCCCACCCTCGCCGCCTCTCGGTGCCCGAGCCGCCGGAACCGAAGCCGCGCCGCCGTCTCCGCGCGCCGTCGCCACCTTCGGTTCACCGGCGCCGCGCCTCCTCTCCTCTCCACCACCGGCAACGAGGTCAAGGGGGAACGGACGCCCGTGGACGGGAACACGTCCCCGGGCCCGGTCGGCTTCAAGGCCGGCCACCACGCCGCCGGCGCAGCCCCGCCGTTTCCCCCCCCCCCCCCCCCCCCCCCGCGCGCCGTCTCCCTCTGCCTGCCCGAGGAAGAAGAAGAAAAGGTGAGTTTGCGATTTAGCCCCTGCGGTTTTGTGTAATTATGTTTAAGTCCATGCGCTGTGCAGAGAGTCTTACGAATCTTACGGTCTAGCCCCTAAAGTCTACGGATAATTGCGTATAAGTCCTTGGTCTATATGTTTTTCTATTTATTTCATTAATAAAGCGGCTGAAACTTTGAAAAATCATAACAAATCAAATAAAAATCCAAAATAGACAAACTCAGTTGCGTTGAACTCCTCTTGAGTAGATCTACAGGTTAGGTATGATGAAGATGAGTGAAATGACCATTTTACTCTCGGTTTTGTGCATGTATGTAAAAGGAAAATAAATAGAAAAAAATGATCTAGATGAACTTCTAAAATGGTAAAACTTGGTCAGTATGCTTTGTAGCACATGAGAACACTATGACAAACTTTATGGCCATAGTGCTTGCTGTTAGGTGGGGCTTTGCCATTATATTTGCATAATGTACCTTTCTATTAATTAAAAAGTGAACACCATGCAAAACCTGCTGTCACTGGTAAAATATGAGTTTGTGCATGTCAAGTTTGAGTGGTGTTTTGAAATGGACAAAGTGCCACTAGCTAGGAAAGAAAATAAAAAAAAAGTGGGGTTAAATGGCTAGGAAAATTTCAGGAGAACTTTGGTAGCTTGTACATGATACATAGGACTCAGGAAGTATATATGTGCAGTTTTAAACCACTGTTTTGTATTAGGTAAACTCTTTTGCTAATTACACTCTAAGAGTAAGCTAGTTTAGTTAATATGATTAGTTGAGCTAGCTTTAGGTGATGGTTTATACGATTTCTTAAAAGATGGCATGCAGGATTTCCTAGGAGAGTATGAATGCCTTCCTCGGGAGGTAGACCTTAAATAAGAAGGCTTGTTTACTTTGACATGTAGTATCCACCGTGGGTTACTTTTCTACTGCACTCTATCCTGCATTGCATCCTTACACTCATTTGCATATCTGGCATGCATATAGACCACGGGATCGAGGAGCCGACGCAGGATCTACCGTTGATCGAGAAGCCAGACGACAAGTGGAACCCGAAGCAAGAAGACGACGTGTCGCTGAGTTGGCCGTCCCTGTAACAAGGGGTTGCCTGGGGCACAGCCTCACAACCCGGCAAACTAACAGTAGTTTAGTTTGTTCAAGTTGTCAACAACAAAGGTAGGCCCCTTAGGCATTTTCACCTATCTAGGGAGTCTCACCACCCTATGCTTGTTTGTGCATTACGTTTAGGGATTTTATGAAACCCCACATGCATAAATCCTTGATGCCCAAAGTAGAAAGGATAAAACGAAGTCTATGCTTAGCCATGCTTAGACGGTAGAAGACGAGTGAAGGTATTCACTCGCGAGATGATAGGGTCTACAAATTGTTTTTTTACAAATCCTTGGATCGAAAGGCAATCTGGTATGACTTGATGATAAGTTGAGACCGGGCGGAGATATGGTTTGATATGATGAGATTGTGATAATATGTTGGTGGACTCCGCCCGAGTCGATTAAGGCCCGTCCGCTGTTCGCCTGCTGATTGGCATAACATTGCTAGAGTGCTTATCCGGTATATGGGGCCGGTGAAACCTTACTTGTGCCATCCGGAGAACAGAAACACGTTCCTACCCACTGGTTGAGAGGAAGGTGGTCCGGGGGAGCTTGGTACTCATGACGGGGAGACCGGGATGCCGGCAGGCTCGTCATGGGGGCACAACCCGGAGGTCAGGCGGGAGTGAATCGAACTTGGGATGGGACAAGTGGAGGCGGGGGACCATATGTGGGAAAGCCGTCGTGTCAGTAAGCATATGGGCCCCTGGCATTTTTAGTTATTCCCGGGAATTAAAAATCGATTCGAATCGCTGATGCTCACCAGGTGTGAGAATGCCAGATATCGCACACGGGCAACGTAGTAACAACTTAAATACTTTATGCTTATATTCATGTTTTATATACAACATGCTTGGATAAGTATGATCCGTCCGACTATTCATAGTGCTGCCCATCCACTGAGAGGAGGTTGATGGATTTGGAAGATGCTTCGAGGTCGAGGGAGAGATGACCCGACGTATAGGGGCATCGCTCCTGAGACGGCTACTCCCAAAAGTTCGATGGGGGCTCTATAAATCTTGGGACGGAGCATGCGTTCATGTTTTATTTTTCTGCAAGATTTTCCCCTATGATATTGTTGATAATCATAACTAAGGGGTAGCAGTTGTCAAATCCTGCTATCTTATGATAACATGTTTTAAATAAACAATCAATGGCTAAGGACCCACTTCTAGTAAGCTTATGCGGGTTAGAAGTCAGTCCACCAAAAAGCCTTGCATAATCTCAAATGTGTCGGGCTGAAACCGCCCACGGGTAAGTCCTACGAGTTCCCCACGAACTCACCGTTTGTTGTTGATATTTTTCTTTTAGGTGCATATCAGATTATGATCAAGGATGACTACGGTGGGCTCGAGGTCATACTTGATGTTTACTTTCCGCTGCACGTTACATCTTTGTAACGATATGTATTCCGCTGCGAGGTTTATTTTGAAGTTCTTTTTTCACTACCTTGTACTCCTTTTGAGCAAAAGTATTTGTAATCAATCAAATTATGTTTGTATGAAATGGTGGGTTGTTGTAATTGTTGTGGCTCTTCCGAGAGCTTAACGTGTGTGATGTCGGCATCCCTGGGAGATGGTTTCATCGAGTGCCCTTCTGGGTAGCTCGACGGACTACCGAGTTTAGTTCGGTCTAAGTGCACTGTGGGCCAGTGGTGGCAGGTGTACTTGGCCCGTACTAAATTGGGCGGTGCCGCCACATTGGCCAAATGGCTCCAAAACTTCAAGCAACACCATCTAACCATTAGAACATCTTATTACATGTGTTTGATGTAGATAGTTAATATCAATGGGAACGGCTAAATTACGGCCGACCGTAAAATAGACCTTGTGCACGCATACCCAAAAAAAGGTAAGTTTTGCATGCACAGTCTAAATCATGAAAAAAAACTACCCCATCCCGCTCACATGCAGTCCGATTAACCTCCACCCACAACACAAGGTCCGAATTAGCTCCCACCCGCAACACAGAAAAAATCACGGATAAACAACTTTTGTTATTTCATTAGGCAAATAATACTAGACTCATTAGGCAAAAACAGTAGACTCATTAGGCAAAAACACAATGATATTTTTGCCTAATGAAGAATACCATTTTGCCTAATGAAAATATGCATTTTGCCTAACGAAGAACTACAAATTTGCCTAATGACCGACGGCGGAGAGCGGGGGAGGACTCTGCTGCCTTCTTCGTAGGAGACGTGGAGGGGTCCGGCAGCCGGCGGCGCGCTCAACGCGGATGGGGCCCGGCAGCCGGCGACGCGCTCGACGTGGGGGGAGGCGCAGCTGCCAGCGTCATGGGGCCGGCAGTGCGGCCACCTAGCGGCGCGCCCAAGGAGGCAGCGGGTACCGCGAGGGGGCCGGCAGCAGGCGTGGCGCCCAGTGGAGGTGAGCGCCGCACCGTACCGCGCGGTGCTGACTGCCGGCGCAGGGGGAGGCGGGCGCAACCCCGGTAGGAGGAGGGCGCCGCGCCGCGCGCTGTAGAGGCCGCCGGGGGGAGGCGCGCTGTGGAGGTCGCCGGGGCTATCAGCCGGCGACGCGCTCGACGCCGGAGGAGGCGCGGCCAGGGAGGGTGCCGCGCCGCGCGCTGTGGAGGCTGCTAGGGAGCAGCGTGCTGTGGAGGTTGCCGGGGTTGCAGGGGGAGAGGATAAGGTTGGAGGAGGAAGAAGAAAAGAGAAATGAATGGCCAGGGCAGTAGAGGATAAGGTGTGCGTATAAGAAGTTAAAAAAACGGCCGGCCTGAACGTAGTCTTCACCAATATTAATATAGATATATTTATTTTAAAAATAATTTAAAATTAAACAGGTTGTATTGGGCCTGCCAGGCCGCAAATGCTGGATGGGCATGGCATGGATTCATGCTAGGGTGAGTGCGGGCCCGCTAGGCATAGGGCCGGGCCGTGCTTGGGCTGTACCTATTAAGTGGGCGGGCTGATGGGCTGCGGGCCTTTTGGCCACCTATGGTCTAGGCTTGGGTTGTGTTCTCACACGCAATTCCTATGTGTTATGGAAGAAAAAAACGCACGTAACTTGCAGTGCCTGCGATTCGTACCTATAATCTCATCCGTCCGATTCTATCGCCCCCCACGTGCGGGAGTCGCAGTTTCCGTCGCAATTTAGATGGGCCGGTTCTCCCAGCAGATGGCAACAGACCTTAGGCCCATATCGGCCATGCTGTCCATGGTGACTCCATGGCCCACGCTCCACACGGTGACTTTTGGTCGCTGTAATTTTTGCTTGCTCAGTTGCTCCTGTGGATGACCGGTGTTGTTGCATAGAAGTGGACAATCAATCTTTTCTCATCCACTCTACTAGTGTACTATTTCAACATTATGATTACACCAATTCAACATTTTATATATAAATTGTTGAACTCGTATTTCTAAAATGTTGAAACTCAGTCAGAAGAAATGTTGAATCTGATATATGAAAGTGTTGAAACAAAAATACATTTCAACATCTTATTTTAGTATCTAATGTTGAATATAGATAGAAACTAATGTTGAATATAGATAGAAAAAAAATAACCTATCATTTCATATTTGGATGCACTTTGGTCCGATGGTCTTCACCTTTTTTGATCAAATTGGGCTACTTGGGCTTTAAAGTTAGCTAACTTAATCACCTTCCACCGGGTAGATAGGAAACCCCGTTCTCACACGCCCAACTACCCACGCTTAGTTGAGGTTGTGTCAAGCTACACGTTTTCTATATACCCTCCGGAAGACAGAAAGTTACTGTATCTTCCACTATTCCTGATTTGTGCGTACGATGAATCGGTGGCGAAGATGAACCATAGGAAGTGGGCCTTGGGCCTATGATTGGAGAAGAGTTTTAGCGTGTGAGTTAAATCGTGTTTGTTTTTCTACTTTCAAGTGACTTTTTTCGTTCATCCTTATGTCTGTTTTCGAATCCATTTCAACCTTGCTGTTGTTAAAAATTAATGCAACAAAGTAAGGTCAGATATGGATATATGTTTTCTAGAAAAATAAAATCAGCATTTGTAATATGCTATTTCCACATTTTTGAAATACTGTTTCGACATTTCTAAATAAAAATGTTCAATTTGGTTATTTGAAATGTTGACTTAGATTATGCATATTGTTGAATCAAGTTAAACAAAATATTGAAGCATGTGTATTAATGTTAATAATTGATAGATTGCTTGTATTACTGTGCAGGCCCAATGCTAAGATCTGCCACATTTGCTTGTTGAAAGAATCACCCCAAAACGTTTAATGTACGTGATCATATGCGCTGAATCGTTTGTTGGGTTTGTTGGGCCTTAAAGGTGGTTATTTTAATGACCTTCCTGAAGTTAAATAAGGAGCCCCTCAAAGCTATGGGTAGATTCGGTAGAAGCAATTTGCCATTGGTCGAGGCTGCCAATTTCACTGGTAACAGCCCGAGGCAAGACATCTCGTTGGACCTTTTTCCCCGTCGCCATGACCCTGCTGCGGACAATCCAAACCGGGTCCTCTTGGTCGATTCCTCATGCATTTCAGGTCCACTCATCACCCACATCTTGCTCGATCAATTATCTCACCACGCATACCTCTCCATGCACATCAGTGTCGTCATGCTTCCATGCTCACTCGTTACTTTTTTAATAAAGGAACCTTTATTTTAAAGTGAAATAATATTTCGGTCTCTGCACTTAAAAATGCACTCAGCCATAAAAAAAAACAAATAGAAATCTAGAATACTCTGAGTATTCTAGAATTTCAAACTCAACGTACAACTCACACCACCTATCAAAACAAAAGACCCAAACTCGGTGAAAATTTAATGCCGCATCTATTCTCAAATACCACGAAGTGAGATGGTCTAAGTCTATGAAAACTTCATTGTCCTTCTCAAAAGAAGTTAATGAATAGAGCATCTAAAACATCTTAGAAATCTTCGAATTCCACCTTCTTCGCTGACCATCCACGAGACCGACAACCACAAACGATGCTCGATACACTAGCCGGTAAACCATTGATACCATTGAGTTGCATGCACCTGAACTTCTTCTGTTCACTTTGCTCCCACAAACATGAGCTCCCTTCTCCTCTGAAGCACGCAGCCAAACCACCGTCGAACAAACTGAATACATCTCCATAGACGATTGGCGTCGAGGTGGACCATGACCATGCGAAGGTGAATCACCCCCCGCCCACCGGGCACGGAGCTTTCACTGCACGGTAGGTGCGAGCAAGGTGCAGAGAGGACGCCTCCAAGGAGAACGCGACGTCGTTATAACCTCCGTCACCCCACCCAAACCCAAACACCACAAACGCCGCAGCAGTGTGACTTAAGCTGCACTCAATTTATGTAAATTGAGTGCAGCTTAGTTACTTATGTTCATTGCAATAGAACCAGTCTGCCTAGGTAGTCTATCTAATGTTTAAATTCTCGACTTTACATAGGTGTTTTAATGGCTTTGTTTCTCCGTGGCAGGTAACACACCTTCGCCCTTGTTTGGATACTCATGGATTGAAGTGGATTAGTGTGGAATGAAAGGGATTGGAGAAAATTTTGAACTATTATGAATTTAAACACACTCAAATCTCTCCAATCCATGTGTATTTCACTCCAATCCACATGTACCCAAATAAAGCCTCATTTGTCTTAGACGCTGGACCAGTCTCAGTTCTAGGGCGTGGAAGCATGTGGCAAGACTTAGATTTTTTTTGTGAGACTACTGTTGCATGGCTTGGGATCTTCAGACGCACTGGCCTGCCTATATATACGCACCGGAGAGCTTGTTGTTTTTCACAGACAACACATCGGGTTCAGCAACACACACACCCCCGGGCTACAGAATCATCACGCAGCTGAAAAGCCGAGGAGCAACAATGAAGGGGAGCAAGGTCCATGAGCACGAGACCGACGTCCCCGCCTCCGAGCTGTGGGCGATCTATGGCACGCTCCGCGCCGCCGAGCTGTTGCCTAAGCTGTTCCCGCACGTCCTCGCCAAGGTCGAGCTCGTCAGCGGCGATGGCGGTGTCGGTACCATCTTGGAGCTAATATTTGCCCCTGGTGAGTGAAAGATTGTTCATATGAAAACCACGTAGATTAGATGTATGCAGTATGCTAACATAATCTTGATGTTGGATAATGGATATGCCAAAATAGTAATAACACATGTAGTCAATTGCTCTGCTTTTATTTGCTAGGGATTCCTGGCCTGAAGAATTACAAGGAGAATTTCATCAAAGTCGACAACGAGAATTACATCAAGGAGGTGCAAACAATAGAGTGCGACCTTCTTAAGCCGGGGTTCCTCTCCTACATGGTACGCTTTGAGATCATTGCAAAGGGGCCCAACTCGTCAGTGATAAGATCGACTATCGAGTATGAAATTGTTGATGCGCACCCAGAGCTTGAAGCTACGGTGAGCACGGCCGGTTTGGCTGCAACTGCTGCGAAATTTTCCGAGCATGCCAAGGACACGATGGCCCCTCAGGCAACCGCTTGAAAATAAAAATCTCTTCCTGGAAAAACCCTCCTGAAAAAACTGAAGAGCAGAGTTTATGTGAGAAACTAATATGCTACGATTTCGGCGTTTCTGTTTATTGAGTTTCAAATATTGCCCTGAACTTGGGCATACTCAATCCTGATCGGACAAACCACATGAAGGTGCTTTGTTTGATCTATGAGTGTAATGCACCATATTCACTGTTTCATATAGCCATTGTAAGGTACTAAGAGTATTATTCTCGCTGTAAGGAGTAGTGATACCTTTTTCTTTACAATTAATACACCTAGTACTATAATTCTCGTTGTCAACTTTGATAAACTTCTCCTGAACAAAATTATATAAATACAAAGTTGTATGGCTGAGTAGATTGCAACAGCCCATGTAAAAGACCGTGTATGCGTATTTTAGATGACCGCTTAGAAAACCAGCAACGCGGATGTTGCAACGCCCGGAGTAGAGACAAAGACGATGGAATGAGATAGAGTTGAGGCTTGGGTCATCCTCACACATCCAAGGCTACAAGCCTAGGGGGAGCTGTGGGTAGATGCAATTGTTATCGGTCACCCGATTGCTACCAAATTCTCCGATAACGGCGATGTAGGCCCTTTTTACCTGCTGTCATGATCCTATAGTAGACAATTAATTCAAAGCAGGCCAGGCACTCTTGCTCGATTGCTCACGCAATTGAAGTCCACTCCCCCCCCCCCCCAACACACACACATATCTTTCCTGCATCTTTGATCCATGGTCAATTACCTCATTGCGCACACCCCCTCTTTGTACGCCAGTGTCGCCATACTTCCATGTTCGTTGTAGCTCATCACCTTACACTTCTGTAGATCTAGGCACCCGCCAACGGGAGCAGTTTGTCACCTTGGACATGCCGGTGGTATTCTCGTCACCAGCAGGTGAGTTAGTTGCCGGTCATGGCCAACCCCTCGCATTGTGACCACGTTAGAGCAACATGTGGCCATGGTGGCATGTCCACATAAGCAAAATTGGCCCACGTGGTTGGGTATGGACTATGGCTAAGCAGCATGATTAGACCCTGAACATCCATGTGTACTTTAAAAGTTCATAACCAGGATGGAATGGCCATGTAAGTTTTAGGACTATAGTGCAATTCGCTCTTATTTAAATATTGAAAGGTACTACCTTGGGTCGTCACGAAAACTCAGCTTATGTCGCCGACTTCTTCTTTTTAATAATTTTGACTATTCTTCTTATAAAAAAATTGTGAAGACTTTTAAAAACACAAAACATGTTCAAACAACCCACATTGATAAAACAAATCACAATAAGACAAACGATGAATTATTTATTTTAACATAAAATGAAAGGTCAAAGATGTGGAAAAAAAAATTTAAGGGTGACAATTTTTTGCGACTAAAGATAGCAATGTAAAGAAATTGTCTGGTTCTAGAGTAAAAAGAGGGTTCTAAGACTAGGAAAATAATATTGGTTCTAATTTCTAAATATCCGTGCAAACTTCGTCTAACCTTTACCTTTGGTTGTAATCTTCATCTATGACCACCAACCACATCACACCAACACCTACAGGTTCACAAGCTGAGAGACATGTTTGCTCTGTCATCGAAAGCTTCAATTCACCTTTCGACCACTCATCATATCATATATGGTAAAAGACACATTTGCACCAAAACTTGTCAACAAGAAAAAGGCGTGAGGTTGAAGACACATTTGCACCAAAACTTCAACAAGAAAGCGGCGGGAGGTTGAAGATGCACCACCGCCTGTCCGGTCCCCATCTAATGGTTAGAGTTAGGACTCAGGAGGCATCGACTGTGTAGGTGCTAATTTTCAGTCTTATGAGGTGTTAGCATCCCCACGTGAAACGTTGAAACCATCAACAACATGTCTGAGCGTGCAGATCCCCTTTATATTCTCAAAGAAAATTAGCATGTCTGAGTATCAGCAGTCCTCGACGTCGATAGCAATGGCTCTGAAAAATTGGTTCGGCTCTCTACTCTGACACCGATACAGTCCGCATCTACCGCCTGCTTGGAATCACTGCTTTGGATGGCCAGCCTCTCGCCGCTGTTCGAATCACCCGCTTTACCCCACAGCACGACGTACAAGCCAACGATGATTGTAACGGCACCTAAGACGCTGCACAAGAGAAAAGCTTCACTGATATCACTGCTGACACATGAATAGGTAGCAAGGTGTTCAGGCTTTGCTATGCTGCTGCTGCTGCTGCTGCAGGAGGATGTACAATGGAGGTGTGCGTACCTTCCAACATGGAGTTTTTCATGCAGGAAGATCGTGGATAATATTGCTGTAATCACTGCACTCAACGGCGTAAAAATTGCGCTGTAGAGGGGTCCTTTTACTGATATGCACCAGGATTGGATGAAAAAGTTTGCGCCGGAGGCAAACACGCCCTGCAAAATTTGTTCAGTTTTGATCAGTATACACAACGATGCCGTTCAAAGCAACGGACCAACGATCTAGGTGAACTTACTCCATATAAGATGCAGGGGAACTCCCAGAACGAGGTAAGCTTCCATATCTCCAAGTAGTTGTGTTCCAGAAAGAACGCCATCACCGCGCACTGCAGGGTCGCTAAGAAGCACATCCAGGTCGCCAGGGACAGAGGATCAAGGTACGATTTGCTGACCGGAACCTGAAACCGTTTCACGCAACACCAGCCAGTTAGTCATCTAATTAAAATACGGTGACGATTGGTTGAATCTTGGCAAGGTGTTCGCGTCGCTGAAAATCATCAGTTACCTGCAAGATGTACCAGATGGAGACGCAGACGGCGTTTCCCACGAGGTAGATCCCTCCTTTCACCCAGTCACTCGGTGCCGAGAGAAGAACCGCGCCGAGGAGCTCGGGGCCCTTGAAGAACGCCATGAACACCGCTCCGGTCAGGCAGATGGCGGTGCCGACGATCTTGGCGATGCTTCTCAAGCTTCTGATGTCCACCTTCTCAAGCCTGAGCGCCGGATCGAAGGCGGGAATGAGAATCTGGGCTGCTACGAGCGTGGGCTTTATTTTGGTGGCACTGGGCCTAGGAATTTGCCCTATTTACCCCCGCAAGCAAATAAGCCCATCTAGAAGGATTTGGACTGGCAGGCCCAGTGGCCCAAAATCAGGAAATAGTGGGCCCACCTTTCCAGTAAAAAAAGGGCAACAGAAACGAAACAGAAAGAGAAAAAAACACTTGAACGCGTGCGTACCCGATGACGGCGGCGATGGCGAATGTGATGCCCGGGGCGAGGTTGGTGGTGGCCCTGGCCATGGACGGCGAAGCCAGTTGGAGGCCCTGGAAGTAGAAGTACTGGCCCGTGGCGCTGCCCCACCATGGATCCGTTCAGACGATGAAGTCAGATCACAGGCCGCTGGGTGATTCCATTCCAAGCTTCAAGAACGGAGAGAGGAGAGCTTACGAGGCACTCACGTGGCTAGGGACGCCGCGAAGACGAGCGCGAAGGCGCGCGCGCCGACGGCCATGGGGCGCAGCGTGCATCCCCTGGTGGCGAGCGACGCGAGGAGGAGCGTGGCGGCGGCGATCCCCTGGCGGTAGGCGACGAAGACGATGGGGCGCATGCCGAGCCCGTACGCCGTCTTGAGCGCCACGTCCACCAGCGCGTAGAAGAGCTGCACCAGCACCATCCCCACGCTCGGCCCGCACCGCTGCAGCCACGGCGCCGCTCCGGCGCCGACGCCGACGGCCATGGCGAGGCAAGATCTGCTGCGAGGAGCTGAGCACGCGTCGGGGGTGTGCAGGAGCAGGACGACGTACGGGCGCCCACCCGATCCGCCGCTTCGCCAGCTAAGTAGGAGGAGCATCCATGTGGGCGGACAAGCACTAGCAGGCACAGGCAGCAGCAGGTAGCAACGACCGGGAGCTGAGTCAGCTGCGACGTCACTCTATCTTGGGCCTTTGTTTATTATGGCTTGGCTGATTGTTTTCTCCGATCCTGTGGAGTTGAGTGGTCAAACCAATCGTGGAGATGGGGGGAATTATTAATGGACGTATACGTGGCATATGTAATCATGCGTGTTCTGCTGAATCCCCGGATCTCATCATGAATTTACTTGCTGTCGGTGTCGCGGGCATGGTCGTTGATTGATTATCAGCAAACCTCCTCGATTTCTCCTCTTCTTCTTCTCCGTTGCCGCCATTCTACAGGTACCATCTCGCTCCACCACATGTGCTCTGCGACTGCGAGCAGACAAGGCAAGCACCGCCGTCCGCCGCATACTACTATACGATATCCACAGCCCTTGTCGCATTCAGCTTCTTCAGTTTATTGACTTAATTCATCAGTTCTTTCATATACAACTTACGGATGCATATGCCACGCATCACTTCTGAGAAGCGCAATTACACGGCAAGCAAGCAAATAAATAAACAAAGCACCTCTAGAGCTCCTCTGAAAGTCAGTTGGGCTTGGGCCTCTCTGCACGTCCCGTGCCTGCCATTAGAGGCGCAGCGAGGGCGTTCTCAATGTCGATCGTCAAGCCCAGAGCAGTGACGATGAGGAGGGTCGAAGCTGTCAGCGGCCTTGGCGCAGTCTTTGCTTCTCGCCCGTGTCCTCCCCGTCCTCGCGTCCTCTGCTTTGCCCCACAAGACGATGTACAGGCCAGCGACGATGGCGACGGCGCCTACCAAGCTGGAGGACAAAGAAACAAACAAAAAGAGTGATCCTAGTCACCCTGGTGACATACAGCGAAGATGTAGCAGGAGAGCTCGAAGCGCGAGTGGATCGGGATCCTCCACGGGCTGCGGTGAGGCAGCAGGAGCAAGGCGACCGCCGCGGACTGCAGGGTCCAGGGTGGAGAGGAAGCAGGTCCAGGCCTGGCTCGACAGTCGACACCATATGTGGTAAGTCCACTCACTCGCCTGCACCCTCTCCCCATCCATGTTCTTCTTCATTTTGCATTCTGCAGCATGGTTCTCCGGCAGCAGATTCTTGCAGTTCAATTGTTGTCTGTGATTTTACAGGCAGAAGCTATTGAACAGGAATCGGCTTCCAGGAGTACTATAGAACGACAAGTGCAGCGACGGGCGGCACGGAAATATCCTAAGAGCCGTTCTCCATTCTTCTCTAGCTTTCGCCGCTACCTGTTCAGTTAAGAAAATTGTTTTTTTTTTAAAAAAAAATCGCCTATTGCGCTCCTTACAGATATTCCTCATTGTGCAAATCACCAACCAA
This sequence comes from Paspalum notatum, assembly GCA_022530915.1. Classification (NCBI taxonomy): domain Eukaryota; kingdom Viridiplantae; phylum Streptophyta; class Magnoliopsida; order Poales; family Poaceae; genus Paspalum; species Paspalum notatum. The sequence goes on from CM039685.1 coordinate 38,274,263, forward strand.
GAGATTAACGTAGCTGCTGCCTGCCACCAGTCATAAACAGATGGGAGGTTCTCCCAACCAAGGCACTAAGCACCTGGTTCCACACAGCTTGTGCGAAAGGGCATGCAAGGCAAAGATGAAGGCTGGATTTCAGGCAACACTTAGGCTATCCCCAATGAGATGTGTATATGGCTATTTCAATGGGATGTGTATATGGATGCCTATACACTGTAGAGCTACTATAGATAAAGAGAAGGATAGTTGAAACAGTGGATAGACATCCTTACACATCGCATTGGGATGGTCTTACCATCATAAACCATCACAGCTGGATCCAAGGATTCAAACAAATTTCGTCTTCTAGGGATTTTCCATTGCAGCGTAGTATATATTATTATACAGAACTAGGGGTCAGAAATATTTAACTGTAACTGGCGTACTATAGAAGTACAGTTTATAGTCGGATCCGAACACATACTCAATATGACAGATGCACAGTTGCGTACAACTTGCTACAACGTGTTCAGGTGGCAGGGGACAATTTTTTGGTTTTTGTTTTTGGAAAAGGAAGGTTTGCTATCATTTCAAGAGCAATACATCGAAATGATCTGAGGTCCTGAAAGAGAGACTCCCGGCCTCGGTTTCAATAAAAAAAACAAATAGCTACCTGAGGTTGCCTTTTTTTCTGGGCTGTGCGCCATGGATTAATTGAGGTATTACCTCCTAAGAGGTAATAGAATTAAATAGAAAAAAGTATTTATTCCGAAAATGGGGCAAATACAATAACTACCTCCGTGATCTATCGAGATTTCCATGGCGCTGATTTTTTTCTCTCATCATGATCTATCTGCCGTGACCTGCGATGGCAGGAACCGATCTTGTAATTTAACGTGGTAGGGATAAAGCGTGTGAGAATAGTTTAATTCAAAAGCAGCATTAGTCTCTAACAACATATGAAGTGTGTCTCTTGAGAATCTAATCCAAAAATAATGAGCTGGATGCTATTCTCCAATAAACAAAAGCCGTATTAGACTTCATGTCCAACAAGTTAGCTTGTATAGTCAATATGATGGGCCTTTAGCTCTAACAGATGTATTAGCATTTTTTTCTCAATACTCGTCGAATGGCGTACATGGTATGTTTCGGCATCCATCTACGATAAGAAAAACTGCCGTCCGTTCAACGTGGGGTGGTGTGCTAGAAACGTGGGTGATAATGTAGGTTCTTTTCCTATTTAATTTATTTTTCCATTTTTAATATATTATATTAATTATCTTTTTTTAATTGAAGGGCTCAGATTAGTTTGAAGTCTTACCTCTTAGAAGATAATTTGTGTACCGTAGCACCGCCCTAACCTATTTCACTACTTGAGGCCTCATTAGAACCTAAACCTCCAAGATCTTTGTATGCCACCCAAGCTCCCAAAAATTGCTACCCAAACACTAATAAGAGGTCCTTTGATGTCCAAAATAATAGCATCTGGATTTTCTTTTTCATGTGTCGATAATTATGGCTGGAGTCCCTAAAATTGTACTTTGATAACCTCCCATGCCCTTTCATCGTGATATTTTTAGTCCATGCTTATATCATTCCAAACAGGACAAACTGGATAAAAGTGAAGTAGCGTACATGTCAATTCCATTTTTGTATTGATCCAAGTCATCTTCTGTACAACAATAACTAGCGACATATGTACGGAGTGAGCACTAAACTGGCCAAATATGTACAAGCCAGGGGGCTTGCTGGAGAGCAGGAGCAGCTATTTCCAAACTTTGACAGCACCATCTCTGCTGGCTGATATTAACCTATGGCTCGATAAATTGAAGGATGCCAACGCGAGTACAGCATCGTGGTGGCACCCAGCGGAATCTGCCACGGCCGCCGCGATCTGAGTCTTGGCTGTCAATCCAGAGGCCGTGATAGTCTGTTTGTACATTTCCTAGACAGTGACATGAAAGCCTGTTACTATCGACAGTTTATGGTATGCCTTGTTTAAAGTCAAGGACTGGTGAATTTGCATGGTTCTTGAGTAAATACAAGGGAAATATCAATGTCTAATCTAGGCAAAAGAACTATCCAACAAGGACACAAGGTTACCTGCACGACTTGTACTCCAAAACTGGATCTTATATCATAACACTCGTCATTTCCAACTGCTTTTTCCAAAATGTCTCCTTTTGCTGAACGGACTTCTTTCGACAAAGGACCAGCAATACAGAAGCTTTGTTCAGGCCTAAATTGTCAAATACAAAATCATCATGATGACAGATAGTGGAGAAATAATTACAGTATGAAGCAAGAATGTGGTGCAGATAGTAATGAACCTGGCTTGATCCCAGTAACGAATCTTCAAGTCTGTTCCTCCAGTCAACAGATCACCGCCTGGTAAGGGCAGCAAAGCACGTATGCCTGGACGGCGTACAGGTGGGTCGTTCAATTCATCGATTCTGTACTTATAATTGCCTGCCCGTCTTACATCTTTGATGATTGGCTTGTTAAGAGGCCTTGATGGTGCTTTTGGCACAGCTTCATTCTCAGTGCTGGCTGTTCTAAACACCTGCATAGTTTGTTGAATGTTCAAGATGCAAATTTAGTATTGAAATAATATGAGCATATGGTTTAGTTACTCACTTCACAAACAAGTGCAAAGGCTTCTTAGAACATGACATAAGCTGGAAATGCTAAAAGGTGATGGAAACGTTGTTTTATCTACTGTGCTAGGAGAAAATTTAATTCAGAAAGAACAGCCTTTTTTATGACATGTGTAATCTCTATAACGATGATAAAGCCATGGTGAGATGTTCTACCAGAAGACCTCATAAATACTAATCAGATAAGTTTTTAATACCTGGTGGCAGCTTCCATTTTCAGCATTCCACAAAGAAACTTCATTGCAGCCAGCGGCAACAAAAACCAATGGCCTTCCAGCAGAAGATATTGAGCTTGGTGGGGGTATAAGCAGGCACAATTTCTCAATAGGGCTTACTGTTGAATAGTTCCACGAGTTAACAGGCAGTAAAAACCTATTATCCCACAATGTAAGGACGCCTCTTGAAGAACCTGAGATGAACCAATTTCCACACTGGCCCACAACAAGTGCTGATATATAGCCCTCCTCCGGGGAGGATTTAAATGACCAAGATTCTGAGTTGGTCCTTGTATCCCATTTATGGATGCCACAATGTTCAGTGCTGAAAAGGACAGTTGAGCTAAAGCTGTCTGGTGAACAATTTACAATACTGAGAATTGCGCCTTCTTTAACATCGTTCCTTTTTACATCAACAATGCCAGAATACATTTCCACAACACTTCCAACGCTACGTGCACAATCCACAGTAAACGAGTGTAATGTTCCATCGCAAGCACCAACAATAACCTGTGAATTACCATGAACCATTGTCGTACATAGAGCTCGGCTAGTACCCATGCTGTATGTTAGCCTAGATCTGAAGGCAATGTCCTTTTCCAACTTTCTTGTGTCCCATACTTTGATACTTGAGTCATCAGAAGCAGACACAAAAAAGGTATGGTCGTTCGACACCGTGATGTCATTGACAGCCAAGCGATGCTCCTGGAGATGTGCCACTAGAATTCCACGAGGCTTCCATCCAGTCTCCAGGTAAACTGCTGATCGGGAGAAGGACGGCAATCCTCCGGTATCAGAGTTTGGAATGCTATCCCCTTGCAAAGAGGAACTGCTCTTCATAGAGTCACTGATGCTTAAATCTCGCCACTTGCTACTGAAATGATCATCTCTAGTCTGCACACCCGGTCGGTTGGGTTCCAACCAAGGTAGCCTTATTGAAGCTTTATACACCGATGCATCAGGGACCATGTGTGTTTCTCCTAAACCCCGCTTATCAGTAGATACAGAGTATGATGGTATTCCTTTTGATAAGACATCGTAAAAAGAGCTATTTATAGTAGATGCATGTAGAGCAAAACCAGAATATAATGATTTGTCAAAAGAAACTGAATTTTTGATGTCCAAAGACATGTTACTGGAAATATTAGGGCCTTTCAGTCGCACAACATCTTCAAGATTGGTCAAGGATCCACTTTGTGCTGTGCCAGGGTATCTTCCACCATGTAATGTCTGTTCTTTCTTGCTGTCGATCTTAAGTAAAATGTCTCCCATGTCCTGAGCATCCTCTAAAGCTTCATAAAAGACTGATTTTGGTAGTGGAGGCTTAAGGCATGAAAGAAGAGCAGCTTCAGAGGACAATGAAGGTGGTTCTCTCTGCAGGAAGTGCCTTAGATGACAAGAAAGGTAGACATGAGTATCTATGGACCCTAAGCTCTCACTGCAGGCAGCAACAAATCTTACAGCAGATCGTTTAACCCAATTGATTGGATACCGGAGCAGGGGGAGAACCTTCACCAATAGACCAACAATTACTCTTTTCCTCAGATAACCACTTTTGGACATCATGGTCAAGCAATCAAGTGCATTTACAAGGACGGCTTCCATACCATCACTTAGTGCCTGTTCAAGATATGGCAAAAGATATTCCTCAACGCTCCTTGAACCAATAAAATAGCAAACAAAGACGATCTGGCCAAAGAAAACTGCACGGAGCTGCTCATCATGGTCATTTAGAAATGCTGGAAGTATAGGAAGAAGAAAATCATTGCTTTGTTTGTGCCCAAAGAAGTAACACAAATAACCTATGTCCTGCAGAAGAGCTCTACGGGTATTAGGTGTCTGCTTTTGTCCCATTACTAAATCTTGCACTATTTCATAAATAGATTTCCTCAGTTCTGCAAGCTGGGCAAAATAATTATCTTGCTTCTTCGCTGGTGAATCTGCAGAGTGTGATCTGGGAGCTACCACTGATTCATCCAGAGGTCCAATATCGGCTATGATACGAGAACGGAGTAGGAACCTATAAGCTGTTAAAGCCAACTTATGAATGTTGCTAGCATAGCAGATCCTAACACTCTCTTCTGTGTCATCAGGGAGTAAAGATAACATTGGGAGGATGTACTCAGGGAATATAACAGCATCACTGATAGGGAAGTCTTGCACAAGGCAAAGAACATCACATAAGGTTTCCAAAGCAGCACAGCGAACAATGGCAGCTGGATCTGAGAGCATCGCAATCACATAGGGAACCACTAGCTGTAAGCGACTATCATCATCTATGTATGTGGACGCAAACTTCAGAAGAATGAGGCTGGCCCTTCTTAGCTCAGGTTTTTTCACACTGCGTATGCATGGGCACAGTAATGAGGCAAGCAGAGCCATGCCTTCACAGCTCACCTTGGAGTCTAGCCGTTGAAAAATGTCAAAGCTATAGGTATCTGATTGGCCATCATAACCAGCCACCAATGAGCATAAATTACTCTTTGAAATCTTCTGAAAAAGAGATGCAACGTTGTTCCAGCCCATCAAACCACTTCCAATTTGTCTTCCTGCTGAATTACCCAGCTGCGAGGACTGAGAACCACTTGCACAGGAAATGCTTGGCGCAATAAAATGGTCCATATCTTTTGTGACCTTCGTCCCTGTGTTGTTGCTTCTGTTCTCCACTTCTTTGAGGAGAAAATTGATGTCTCCAACAATATGTCGGTGGTCTACAGGAGTACTCTTCTTAGCTATAGATGTGCCTTTTCTAGAATCTCCTGGTGAGTTTAAAATTTGCTCTCCCATGCCTTTTCTCTCAGATGGTTCGCTATGCTCACACAATGTAGATCTCTCAATTTTTTCAATTGTTGAGCTGCCCATCATTATTGCATGTATCTTTTCAAAATTTTCTTGAGTCTTCTCAACCTGCATAGAGAATTACTTTTAGCAACTTGTGCTGAACAGTAGCAAAGAAACTAAGGTTACTACAAACTTGAATGATCCTTACCCTGGCATCTGAATCAAGTGGAACAGTATCTGAGAAGAACTTGTGCAGAAATTTCGAAAAATAAAGAGGGAACACAACAGATTCATATTTTTGTAGATAGCCTCGACATGGTAGCCTTTTTTTGGGATCCAACTGGATCATGTGAAGTATCATGTCACGGATACCAGCATCTTGTATCTGTAAGCACAAGTTTATTTTAGCGGTTTTGTGTAGGTAGTATCTGAATTGAATCCAACAATCCTCTAGTAAAACAAAACAATGAAGCAGTAAATTCAGTATGGAAACTGATGACAGCGATACAAATGCAAATGAAGACATGTTTATATCCAGAAAAAAATGTATTCTTGCTGTCTACATACATATTTTAGAGGTACAATGTTTTGTCAAATAAATCACAAAACAAGAAAGGCATGTTTCAAATAAATTTCATTTTCAGATTTCACTGATTAGGTCCGTAAAATATCATGTTATATTCAGATTCTTCTAATATAACACGGGAATGCAAGCATAGTATAAGACATGCTGAAGTAGATTATGTCCTATTTATTGGCATTTGGACGTGTTAAAAGTGCACAGGTAATAACTACAAAGGGAAACTGTTGAGATCCTTGGGCACATGAACACTAAGATTTTTTTTACAATCGATATAACACTAACTCATGTGACGGGAAATCACAAATATAAGAAAATATCATGAGTTTTCTCATCTAGGATTGTGGCATTAATTTATGCAAAGGTTTTCGCTCACAAAAGCTCCTTTGCGTTGAAGACTACCATCCATTTACATATATATCCATAATGATCTTCCTAACAATCCACATTGGTCCAATATAATACATAGATACTCCTCTGAAACATAAGAGGTCTAAACAGTCTATATTGAACCATTTAAGACAGGACATGAAATATTTGTACAGATACACCATCTAAAATCATGCATAGCAAACACTCCCATGTTCCTGTTGCACACTTGCTAAATATTCACAATCCAAGAAATATGGTAAAGTGCGAGTTTTGAATATGCAAGACAACCTATCATAAGAAATATTAACCATGTATATTTTTGAAACCTGAAATAAGTTTAATCAGAATGTACTGATGGTCCCATCAGAGATGTATGTGCAGACACTTATGTTGCAACTCAAAATAGGGTATAGTTGCTGAAAGGTACGTAGCCAATATTTTCGGTATGCAACGCAAGATTATACAATAGAAGAATATAACATTACAGTGATCCATAACAAAGGATTAGACTGGTGAAGAAAAGCAAAGGAACAACATGAAAAAACCTTTTCTAGGGTATGTATGGGGTCATACTGACCACGCCGATAAGACAGAAGTTGTGAAAATTCAAAAAGCAATTGGCCCTCAAGGAAAAGTTCAGCAAGAACACACCTGCAAAGAAGATACATGATATACCATTCAATTTCAATGGTCAATGTATTTTCCTTTTTTTTTAAATGGCGATCAGAATTCTAACATAAATAGACTAGTGCTAAAAATGTGAAGCCGGATGACAAATTCACAAATATGTTTTCATTCTAGACTTGTTTGTGGCAACCACTAATCTACTTTTGGAACTGACCTACAGTCCATGAATATAAATACAGATGAGATGTGAAAATATACTCAAGATAAACAAAGCAAAGATGTTGAGAACAGGTCCTTCTATCCTAAAGTTTGATTTTGAATGCAAAAGTAACTGTTTTGTCCCCAGTCAATGGTCAAGCTGTGTATTTCAGCAGAAGCCTGTCTCAAGGGTCAAGAAAATACTTAACACAGAATTCGGCATCTATATTATTGGTATACAATAGTTTTGTCGCTTTGTGCACTAACTTATGAGTCCCATCTTACAATAATCATCAGCTTTCATCTGAAAAGAAAATAATCTGTTCCCCTTGCCACAGAAGAACCATGAAAGGAAAATCACCCAAGCAAAACATTCATGTAGGCAAACAATTCACATGGAACATAAAGCATATCTTTGTCATGCAAGGTCAAGAGGTCAAACACGAAACACAACTTGCACTTAAAAAAATGGAGAACACATTAACATGAATGTGAAGCATACTGCATACCCAAGAGAAAAAATATCCATAGATGGTTGTAGAGGTGCATCTGCTGCAACTTGGGAATCACCACCATGTTCGTAGAATCTCTGGGTAAATTGGATTCATTCACAATCGGCAACAAAATTTAGTCTTATATCAGATCAAAGATGTAGCATAAAAGTAATAACACACATGGCAGCCTTCAAAAATATCACATTGTAATATGAATGTTTTTGTTAGTATAGAAACTATTCTATCCTCAGTAACAATAGCAGTTTCAGAATACTTTCAACTTTCAAGTAAGCACATAAAAGTATAAAACACACATATAGAACAGAAAATGTTAGAAGGAAATCAATCAGATGAGACCTTGACTGCAACAAGTCTTAAGTCTTTAGGGGACATTCGATGATAGTTAACTTTTATCATCTTACAATTACACAGACAGGACGAAAAAAAATAGGTATTACTGCATTTGTGGAAAGGGAACAAATGAAAAGGAAACAAACTGAGATAAACTATCCACACTCAATGTTTAGCAATTTTCACAGAATCACCTCTGCTTTTCCACAGGAACAGCAAAAACAGCATATAAATTTTGAGTAGTTTGAATTAAAGAACTCACTTCAGGTGCTAGATAACATCTCCGCCTTCCTCCAGTGTCAAAGTAGAACGAGAAATCCGACGGATCATCATGTGGAATGTAAGTTGGCTTGAAAGATGCAAAGTCCGCAAGATATAGCCAATTCCAAGAAGTAACGAGCACATTCTCACATTTTATGTCACCTAACCGAAAAAAAATGAAATGTGAAAATAACGGCCAAAAGAATTTACTGCCAATGTGACTCAGGCAATCCATTCCCACCATGGCAAATTCCCTTACTATGGCTCTGCTCCACTGCAAGAATTAACTGCACAACCAAATGACCTAAGTCGACAACCATCTCTAGAGAGGAAAAGAACAAATAAAGAATAACTCTTAGGGCCTGTTTGGGAACAAAGTATTTTTGTGGTTTTGAAGACAATACTACGGTATTTGAGAATACCATGGTATTTGGACCAAAAGGTGTTTGGGAGCTCCTAACCATGGTATTGCCAATATCATGGTATTTTTGGGGTATAAAAAACTTTGGTCTAGACCAAAGTTTCTATTGTGGGAAGGAAGTGATGCTAAATACTATGCCTCCAAACATGTGATAGATGGTATTGTAAAACTATGGTTTTGTCATGACATTTAATAGACCATGGTATTGTAAAACTATGGTTTTGAAAACTTAGTTCCCAAACAGACCCTTACATGCCCCACTAATTTTAGTGTAATATTTATATCAGCACTTAGCAGTGAGAATATACAACTACCTATGGGCTAGGGCCACCACCACCAGCAGGATCAACTTGTACGAATTGTAAATATTGATAGCTACATCCAACAGACTCACACACACAAACCAAAAAAAAAGTGGCCTCACCTGGAAAGCAAGCCATTTCTTCACAATCTGACTGAGGAAAGGGCGTGTACTCAATCGATCGTGCAGGTTATTGAAGAAGTACTGTCTCAAGAGATATGCCGCCTTATCTGTTTGTAACCAAACCTGAACAGTACCAGAAGCCAATTGAGCACGTGAAATGAGGTACAATGTACATTCATTGATTCATACTAGTATCTTATTATTTCAGACCCATGCCATCTTGTGCGGAAACATCCAAATATGTGGGTATAGCACTAATTTCTCATCGGGATCGCATCAAACCAAAGAGCCTGGCATTGCAATCTATGAAGGCCTAAAAAAACATCACTTGGAAGGGCACTAAAACTAACTTAATGCTAAAAACACAAAACCAGGTAGCTGGAGCCTTAGATGAACCAAACAAAAATACAGCACATGGGGATTACAAAACGCTAAACCCCGCTAAAATTTATCTTATAGCAAGCGTTGGGGAAAACGGAAAAGCATCACTGATATAATACAATAGTGCTACAGCTAGCGGGAGTTCAATCACTAGAATCACCAACGAAAGCCCAAGCAAGGGAATCCTCACCTGGAAGGGCCACACGTGGGAGCCCTCGATCCCCTTGAAGGCGGTCCTAATCCGCTCTAGCCTCCGCTCGTGCTCCTGCCAAACCAAGGGCGAAATCTCATCCAATGAGACTACCCAAAAACACAACCAAATCTGAACAATGCAAACAGAGTAAACAAACCGCACTCACCTTGAGGTCGATGGGCTCGCCGGCGCGCTCGAAGTAGACCTTGACGAGGAGCAGCCCCTCGTCGTGCTTGCAGCGGACGGACTTGAGGAAGCGGCCGCGGCTGACGACGTCGAGAAGCACCAGGTTGTAGGTGGAGGGCAGGTCGTGCAGGTAGTACTCCGTCGCCGACGCCTGCGTCGTCCGCGCGATCTTATTCCCCATAGCGGCCCCTCCTCTCGATGCTGCCTCCCTGCGGCCCCTCCTCTCGAGCTATAGTGATTCCTGAGTATTCCCAGGGATACCCAATAATTTGAGCCAAGAACACAACAGAGACGCCCTTGGTCAGATGAGAGAACAGAGATGCGAGGAGGTCTGTGTTGCTCACCGTCCAGTCTGCACCGGGGAACAGCGCACCAGGGGGCCGGCCGCTGGCCGCGGAGTCGCGTAGATGCAAGGGGAGCCGGGGAGGGGGCGCAGGGGGCGGGCGGCCGGGCCGAGGCGCGGGGGCGGCCGGACGGGGAGGGGGTGCAGGGAGGCCGGGGCGGAGGGCGATAGGGCAAGGTTTCACACCCGTGGCCGCCGACGAGAGCAACGGTTTGCAACTGTCTATTTTTCTTTACATGGCATGGCACCGTACTCCCTCCGTCTCGAAAAGCAAGTCGTCTGCGCTTCAAAATTTGTCCCACAAAAGAAGTCGTCTGCAGCGATGGGGCTTACCACTCCTACTTTCCCCATCCTCTCACAGTCTCGCACGGCACCTTCCCCAATCCCCACCCTCGCAGCGATGGTGGCGGCGGCTCCCACTCCCGAAGCGGCGCCCGCGGGAAGGCCTTGACGGAGGTGCCCCTTCCCCGACGGCGAGCGCGACGGCGGCGGCGCAACGGCGGATCTTCTCCGACGACGAATCGGCGTCGGCGGCGGCCTGGAGGCACTACGCTTCGGCTGCATCCGCTCCGGCGAGGGAGAGGTCACGCGACGACAGCGGAAGGGCCGTAGCCGGCGGCGGCGCGCGGGAGGCGCCGGCAGCGGCGGCGGGTGCGACCTTCCTCGGCGTCGCGCGACCCCGCACCTCCGGCCTTCGCCCGCGTGGCCTTGTGCCGCCGGCCTCCTCCCGTGCCTCCTTTCTCCTGCTGCGCGGCCATCTCCATCTCCAGCCTCCTCCTCCAGCGCCGGTGTCCTTCGGCTCCGCCCGCCCGCTCCACCCCACACCGGCCTTCTCCTGTGCGTCCCCGGGCCTCCTGCCTCTTGCCGCGCGGCCTCCTCCTCACGCGCAGTCCTGGAGGCACCGGGAAGGCGCGACCCCGCTCTCTGCGCCGGCAAGGGAGAGCCCGCGCGGCTACAGCGGAAGGGCATGTGCCGGCAGTGATTCCGAGAGGCGCGGGAGCTTCGGCGCGGCCCTGTTGGCTGGCCAGTGCTGCCTCCTCGCCATGGAGCCCCAAGCGGAGCGGCGGCAGCGTGGGTGGGTGGAGGATAGTGTCATGGAGCAGACGCATTAATGGAGGGGCATGGTGGTCTTTTTCTCCCACTGCTATTTTTGCATCGGGGTCGTAGAACGACTAGCTTTTCGGGACGGAGGGAGTATGTCCGTATGTATGAAAAAAGTGGAATTTTTTTTGATAAAGTATGAAAAAGTGGATTGAATCCGGATTGGATCTTTGCTTAAGACTATGCGCAGCATACTGTGTTAAAGGACTGTCTATGCACACGGTAGCGCTACTGTTTACAGAGAAAAAAATAATTGTAACAGTGAATAGACAAGCCATGTAGCCAACCTACTGCATATAGTCTAAATCTCTCACGCAGTCCTCCTCTTTCCATGTCTGTCTATTGACGTGTGGCTCTAAGGCGGAAGCTAGGGATCCCTCATCCTCCCATCCCTTTCACTGTTCCAACTATCCCTCAAAGTATGAGAATCATTTCTCTCTGCTACTTCTCCGTCTGCATGTGTCGTGTCCCTTGTTAAATACTCCGTAAAACTAGCACATAAGGAATCACCATTCGTAAAAGTAGCAAATAATTAAATATCCCACGATAAGAAGAAAGAAGACATTTCCTATTTTCTCTTTTTTATGGCTGTCAATGGGAGGATCACGATGGCACCGGTCTTGCAGCTGGCGTCAGAGTCGTGGCCGGCTCATATATGGGGTTAGACGAAGAAAAAGGATACAATAGAGTACATGCGTTATAGAGAGACATTGTATTTTAATGGTTTTGAATGTGCATGAATCAGGATTCGAGGTTGAGATGGTCTTTAATTTCACTGATAGCATATTGACATGCATTGGTCAAGTATAAATAATTTTTAGTAACCAATTAAATTTTATTTCATGGTTATTAACTAACCAAATTGTATTATAGTATAAAATGGTTTATTGTATTGGACAGATGCATGGAAAGGTATGGATAGAATAGAGGATGGCAGAGAATTGGGGAGATGGTATAGCGAATATTGTTGGAGAGGATTCTGATATAGAATATAGAATCGTTTTAGAGGAAGATCGAATATTACTTCAAAGACGTGAATTTAAAAAATACCACTGCAGTCAGCCTTACGGGGGTGCACTATAAACATATATAAGGGTATCTCAATTAATGACGAGGTAGTTTGAAGATTGAACAAAAAACCTTGCTAACCTCAAATATTATTATTATTTAAAAAAAACTATGCAACTTTGATCCAATAGTATGCCAAGATATTTTATTTTCTAAAATAAAATGATCAGATATCTTTATAAACTTTTTTTTTGTGTTTTGTGTTTATAGAATATTCTCTTAGTAGTTTTATAGGGGCAAAAACAGTAAAATATATTAAAAAAATGAGTTCTACATATTTTAAAACATATAAAATGATACATAATGCTGGTGTAACTTTTCTAACGCTATCTTGTTTTTATAGGAAGAAGCAATCGACGAAACACACATCAAATCAATAATAATCTAATTTAATCTACTTATGTGGCTATGCCTAGCATTCTAAGAGTATGTAGGCACGATATGACTAAATTGTACAATTCTAATGCAGTAAGTCAAAATTGTTAGGTACCAATATGTTTGTTAAAAAAAATATAGTCCACGACATGTCTATTGTAACTAATAATAATCTCTTCGACTGATTTTTGCCAGCCTCCTGGCAGCAAAGCTAACACCGCTGCTGACAGCACAATGTCAGCTGAAACCACATCCTACACTACAACTGGGTTCATCAAACTACAGAGTGACCTAAACACACTAAATTGGGTGCACTGACTTGAAGATCAGGGGTACTTGAATAGTGATCCTCAACTTCAGTCTATAAGATATGGGTGACACACCATCAACTAGCCACATGTTGGCAGTACGCCAGGTTAAGTTAACAAATTGCAGATGTCAGCAACATCCTGCAATGTAAAAAAAAAAAGATCAACCTCGTGATAGTTATGTAACAATAGTAATGACTAATCAAATCGACCACACAACTTTCTTACCTGTAATATCTACTGTGTTAGCAGGGAGCATCTTCGTCTCCGACTCTCCGTTACTAGATTCTGGAAGAAGAAAAAAATTGTTACTTAACAGGAAGGAAAACACTGAATAAGGCTTCTGGTACAGGAAAATTAGCAAGAGAACAAGGAGAATACCTTCAATAGCAGCTAAATTTTCTTCTTTGTAGACACCAAGAGGTGAACCATGCACAGATAAGAGCATCTCGCCATTCTTGGGTAACCTTACGGTTTTGGGTGTCATGCCTAAGGACAGCCGGTTACTCATGGCCTGTTGAATGATTATGTTTAAACAAAAAAATAAGAGATTGCGAGGCAATCAAGAAGCAACTCATCCACTTGGAAAGCATGATACACAGTATTAGAATGCAATACAGCGTTTTACTGTGTAAACTCAAAAGAAAAAAATGCATATACCCCAGGTGTCTGAAAAGCATCTGCTGCTCGTGCCATTTGGCCTTCAGGTAGCTCACCCCAAGCCTTCAAAGCAACATACACTCATAAGAGCAGTTAAGGGTAGAGAACAAGTATCTAGCATCAGTACGGGCAGAAATACTTACAAAATCACTGCAGCCGCTAGTGCGCCTATAGAAGTCCTTACCAACTGCATATGCAGTAACAGAGTATCACTTAAGCCGGCTGGCTACGATAAAGTAAATAAACCATTAGGTAGGCAGACGTCATTATCAAACCTGAATCTCCCGAGAAATGAAGGCCACCAGCATTTGGCAATGATGCAATCGAAGCTCGCAGAATCTTGTCATCTAGAAAGTCTCCAATCATGAATTTGTCGTGGTCCTTCCATTTCATCTCAAACACATCATGCTTTTCATTAGGGACAACTGATAAATTGGGGCAGTTCTCCTGAAAATATTCCATGGCGTTTGCCTCTAGCTGTTCCTTGAGAAAGTAGGAGTTCGCCAATTGCAGCTGATAACGTATATTCCCAGCCTCTGCATCTTTCATCGCTTTGATGGCAGCAATCCGACGTTCACCTGTTTGTTGGAACTCTGGATTAGCAATTTGAACCATAAGCATCGCATGAGAGTATAAAATGCAAAGAATAGTGCATTTATGCCATGCATCGGACGGAAAAAGAAAACAGCTGCCCCTCAACATTAGCACCTGAACAGGAGTTAGAAAACATTAAGACGAGGCAGTTCTTCTAATCCGCACAAAATAGAAATACTTTAACCTGTTTAACCTACCATCAGGTTTTTCTGGTGCGGTCCTTATGGTTGTTTTACACAAATTTTTTTAGGTGGCAATGATTCTTCCATCTAAAAACTCGAATAGCTACCTCAACTATTTGCTGATTTGTTGCTGCCAATTAAGAGCTCCTGAGAAACAGGGCCAAGGTGAGCCACCTATTCTGGTTAATCTGACAGGCAGAGCGAGTGCAAAACACTTCAGAGCAACGAAATCCTACGCACTGTAATCTTGCCCAGCTTACAGGAACTACGGCCAGACGATATGCTTGCAAGGTGCATCAATCAGTAACTGAAATCTAACACGTCCCCCTAGCGTGAATGGGGAAGAAGGGAGGGAGGGGGTCTAGGGTGCCGTACGTTCACGGTTGCTGTCCCATTCCAGCCGCTCCTCCAACGGCGCGTCGGCGCCTGGAGGCCCCTGCGGCTGCGGCTCCGCTTTGGCGGGGGGCGCTCGCCGCTTCCTTCTCGGCGGCATCGCGTCAGGTCCTCTGCGAGCAGGACGTGGCGTCAGGGGCGGACCCAGGAAAGCATATGGATGTACAATTAGATCAGATCCGAGTACAAATAGTAAAATTGCTTAGGGCTCGGTTGCCCTGTTTCGCACAGCAGGAAGGCAAGAGAAGCTGCGGGCATACCGGGTGGATGCTAGTCGCCGGCGAAGGGCCCAACCCACCTGGCGGCGGCGGCGGCGGGTGGTCGCCGGGAGAGACAGAGAGCACGCGCTGTTGAGGGTGGGGCGCGGGGGCAAGGGCTGAGTTCGAAATTCAGGCCCGTTACGATTCGACGGAGAAAAAAATAGTTTGTTTTTTTTTTAAAGAAAAAATAGTTTGGTTGGTTCGACGGAGAAAAAAATAGTTTGCTTTTTTTTACAAAGAAAAAATAGTTTGGTTGGTTTGCGGGTTCGCCTAGCCTAGCCTAGCCTAGCAAAGAAAATTTTATTTTGGCGAAGAGCAAAATCAGCTGGATATGCTGAAGCCGTGGAATCTTCAGCCCCATCTTCTATCACTATTTCAACTATTTCTGTCATAACAGTGTTAGGGGGGGATCTCGTATAAAGGATCCGTTGGCTGCAGCCTAGCAAAGAAAAGTTTGAAAGCATAGAAAATGATGCAGGAAGCAAATGAACTAAACACAGGTGAACTTTGTCCAGCCAAGCAAAACAAGTCTTGGCAAGGGATCTAAACAGACCCTCATTTTTTTAGTATATTTTTTTTTCAAAATTGAACTGTTTTACTTTGCGATCCATGCGTGATTTCAATAAAATTCTTGCGTTCCAAACGAAGTCTTAGATTTTAACCTATTATAATACAATACAAGCTAACCCTACGGATAATAACATGGTTGTATGCTTTTGCATGTGGAAACTTAAAAGAGTTTCTTAGCTTGTATAAGTGAAAAAATTAAAAGTTTTTTAAAACATTTGCAAACTTCTAACTATCAGGCAGTGCAAGCACTAAGTTCTAGTGCTACACACAATTTGAAACTTGGTGATGTGTACGCTTTCGCCCTTGAAAACTCATGTCTATGTTTGACACATGTTTGATTTGGTTTAAATGATCTGCCTAATAGTCGAGTGTTTCTAGGGCTCTGAATGGTATGCGTGCAGTAAACGACGTATGTACATATTTTTGCACCTAGAAACACAAAAATAAACAACTTCCTTCTTATCAGAATTCGTATGGTTCTGAGGATTAACTTTTGGGCTCCTTTCTTTGGGAGAAAGAACAGACTATGAAGATAGTTTTTTCGGAACGACTTTGAAGATAGATAAGGGATGTTTGTGTTCGTTGCAACGGGAGAAAAGAATACTACGTATAGGTCAAATACATATAAGAATGGGTCTTGTTTGACCTTTTCTGTAGATTATGAGCGAATTTTAAGGTGCTATCAGTTGAGTAGCTTTCTAGCAATATATTGATAATAAAAAACGGAGTCCATATGCGATCTTAGCGTCCGTTTTTCACGTGGGTTGCTCCTGCAATCCGAATCGGGCTTGCGAATAAATTCCACGCCATATTGTTTCAACGATTCCCATGGACTGCGAGCGAACTGTAGGGTGATATTAGTAGGATTGGAAATGTTATTATTTTTAGCTTTCCATTGATATATAGAACGTAAAAAAAGAGTCCATTTGCGACTTGAGCATCCGTTTTTGCATGGGTTTCTACTGCAGTCCAAATCGTGCTTGTGAATAAATTCTATGTTTTATTATTTTGACGATTTTTGTTGACTGCATGCGAATTTTATGGTAATGTCAGTTGAGTTAGAAAGATTATCGTTTTAGCTTTCCTTCGATATATAAAATGCGTCCGTTTTCGTGTGGGTTTCTACTGCAGACCAAATCGTGCTCGTGAATAAATTTTACATTATATTATTTCAACGATTTCCGTTGAATGCAAGTGAATTTTATGGTGGTATCAGTTGGGTTGGAAGGATTATCGTTTTAGCTTTTCATTAATATACAGAACATCGAAAATGGACTCTGTATGCGACCGTAGCGTCCATTTTCGTGTGGACTGCTCTGCAGCCCAAAGTGGAGTCGCACGTGTTTGGCTACTTAGCTCCACCAACTCAACCAACTCAGCGAAGAAGGTAGGAAAGCCATGTCAACGGGAGGGAAAAGAAAAGGTCATGGAAGCACAATGGCCTTCTTCACCTGCGTTTAAGCGCGCGGTCAGTATGGGTGTCGATTTAAGTTCTTAAATGATGTACCAGCGTTTCTGATGTAGTTCAAAAAAAAAACTTTGGGCCACGTGTGACGTCTGCAGCAGCGTTTGTGACAGGTCTCTGGTGGACTCCGAAGACCGAGCGAGCGCCACGAGTCTGGACGATTCACGCGGGCCGTCGCTGCGCCCAATCTGTTCTAATGCCCGCGTGTCAGCCTTACGGGCCGTCAGATGCTCTGTGGAGGGCGATCTACGCCTCCTGCTGCTCCGTACAACTAGCGCGACATTAGAAAATGCTATGAGAGGCGACAAAAGAACACGACGAATCATATATGCAGAAAAATACGAAAATTGTAGTACAAACAAAAGTGAAAAAAGTCTATATAACTCCTAAAATATATAAAATGGAACACATCGTTCCTTTAACTACGAAACCGAATGTTTTGTATTTGAAAGTATTAAAAACCAATCAAATAACCGCTTAAGGGCTTGATTGAATACTGGCTAAAACCCTCCAATCCACATGGATTGAGGGGAAATTTAAACTAATTTGCACTCCAAACATTTTCAATCCACGTGCATTGTGTTTATCCAAACAAAGTCTGAATTTGTTTTGGTTGGTGATTTTGATGACGTGACATGCTGATGTGTTCAACTCACCCCTCTAACTATTTCAGTTGGTACATTTTATTTACCTTTGATAAATTTATATTTTTGGTACATGCTGATTTATGCGCCAATTAGTGTAGCTGTACATAGGGATATACGTGGCATATGTGATCATGCTTGTTCTGCTGGAATCTCGTCATGAATTAATTTGCTGTCGGTGTCGCGGGCAAGGTGGTTGATTGATTAGCAGCAATCTTGCTCGATTTCTCCTCATCTTCTTCGTTGCCGCCATTGTACATGTAACATCTCGCTCCACCACATGTGCTGCGAGCAGCCAAGAGAAGCACCTCCGCATACTACCTTACGATATCCACAGCCCTTGTCGCATTCAGTTTCTTCAGTTTATTCACAAGTTCTTATATATAGCTTGGATGCATATGCCACGCATCATCTCTCAGAAGCGCAATTGCACGGCAAGCAAATAAATAAAGTATCTCGAGATATATACTCCTTCTGATCTAAACATGTGTTTTTTTTTCAATTTTCAAATTAAAAACGTCATATATTAATTGGAGGAGGTAGCAACAATTGGAAAGAGCCCCTCTGTTCCTTCAGTCAGTTGGGCCTATCTGCACGTCCCGTGCCTGCCATTAGAGGCGCGTCGAGAGTGTTCTCAAGGTCAAGCCCAGAGTGACGATGGTCAGTGGCCTTGGCGCAATCTTTGCTTGTCGCCCGTGTCCTCCTCCCCGTCCTCGCGTCCTCTGCTTTGCCCCACAAGACGATGTACAGGCCAGCGACGATGGCGGCGGCGCCTACCAAGCTGGACAGAAGAAACAGAGGAGTAGCCAGTTCTCCGATGTCAGTCCCCTAATGCAGAAGGGCCTAGTCTCAGCTTGATGAGAATGGCAAGAAACTGAAGAAATATAATGTAGAGAGCGTGCCTTCCGATGTGCAGCTCTTCGTGGAGAACGACGGCGGAGAGCGCGGTGGTGACGACGGTGCAGAGCGGGGTGAACATGGCGGAGTAGAGGGGGCCCCTCACGGAGATGCACCACGACTGCAGGTAGAACACGACGCCTGACCCGAACACGCCCTGCATTGCATTGCATTGCATTGCATTGTCGTCGTCCTCGCGACGACAGCTCCGTCTGTTAGCTGGAAGATGTAAGTATTTTCTGAGACCAAGAGCAAGTGGTGGTACCGACATACAGCGAAGATGTAGCAGGAGAGCTCGAAGCGCGAGTGGATCCTCCACGCGCTGCGGTCCGGCAGCAAGAGCAGGGCGACCGCCGCGGACTGCAGGGTGGAGAGGAAGCAGGTCCAGGCCGACAGGCACAGAGGGTCCACGTACGATTCGCAGATTGGGCCCTGGAAAACAAAAATTACAACCCTGTTTGTCAGTGCATACAGTTGCTATAATGCCTTGAAATCGGTAAGAAAACGTCATTTTAAAACTCAGCAATGATTAGATTGGTTTCGTGCTTTCAGAATTGACCTGCAATATGAGCCACAAGGACCAGCAGCAGCTGCTGCCGACGAGGAAGAGCGCGCCCGTCACCCAGTTGCTTCTCAAACGCAACTGATGCAGAAGCATGGACGGGTCACTGAGAGAGTGGCTCAGCAGCAGCTTCGGACCTTTGAAGAACGCAATGGTGATGGCTCCTCCCACGCAGACAGCCGTGCCCAGGATCTTAGCCACGCTGCTTGCTTCTCTGATGTTCACCCTTTCTTGCCTATTGATGAATTTCATGCACGAAGCTCTAGTATTTTAGCAACGTAGCTATCATTTTTCTGCCTAGAAGTTAAAATTTTAAAATGCAGGCAAGGAAATGCAAGATTGTACCAACTGGCAAAGGAAAATTCCAAACACGATTACAACATGGGATGGTAGGCACTCCCATTTCGTTTCTAGATGCGGTTGACGAAAACAGGCCACGCACCACCTCTGTAAATATGCATTTTTTTAGAGACGGTCCAACCACCTCTAGAAATGCTTCTCTTTCTAGGGGAAGTCCGTACTCCATAGCGTCACCGTTCATGGAAAACGATTATTAGAGGCAGACCTAGAAATAATTCCTGGAATGAAAAAATATATATTTTTCATATAAAATTGGATTTAGATAAACTGTATACAAAACTAGTGTAAATGCACGAGCGGCATTTACACTGTCCTACGTCAAACACGATTACAACATGGGATGCGTTTGCATTTGAGATTATTTAAGGGTTTGAAAATTTAATACTAGTTTTCGTATTTGTAAAATAAATTATTTGAATTTTTAAAATAAACCTCATATTGATACATGAACTATGTCAAAGTTGTAGTATTCGACACGATCTAAAACTATGTAGTTCTTAGATTTCTTATTTAAGATTATTTAAAGGTTCAAATGTTATAATATAAATTAATCAAAGTATATACAAAAGAAAAGCATCCGACACAAGTACTTGTGTAGTCCGGTGGAGGGGAAGGATCATGCGGGATATGAGATTATGAGTTTGATTCCCTTGTAAAATCTGGAGAGTATGTGAGTGAGCATTTGCCAATAGCATCTTGTAGAACATAAAATATTCTTCTTTTATCGTTATTTCTAAATTATGGTATTATTTTTACAAGCAGACCATCCACCAACCGTCCCTAGAAATGGATTTTCTAGAGGTGGGTGATGAAGTGGTCCATCGGTGCCTCAGCAACCGCTTTTGTAAATGTAAATGGTGGTTTCAAAAGGCCTATAATAGAGGCGGTTCCTAGAACCCCTCCTACAAGTCCTTTCCTAACTGCCCATGTAATCGGGGGCGGGCCTAGGGGGCCATGGGTATTTAACCAAATACCTAGGATATCCATGAATAACATGTATATATGTATTTCCAAGATGCTACACATTTGACAGATTTTTTATTGATTTTCTGTAAAATCGGTCGACACATAATGAGAGGGACCAATACCGTACCTGATTGCTGCAAATTTGACAGATTTTTTTATTGATTTTTTGTAAAATCGGTTGACACATAATAAATTACCTCATAGGAGGTAAGACTTTAAATAGATCTATACCGTTAAATTAAGAGAAAATAAAATAATTAATATAATTGATTAAATGGAAGAAAACACTAAAAAAGAAAAATGCTCTTGTCCTCTTATCCTCTCGCTGTCTCGCACGCCTCCGCCTCGTCCCCTCCCCTCCCCGACACCAAACCCACACCTCTGCCGTTGCGCTCTCCCTGCACCGAAGGAGCCCACGTGTGCGCCTGTTCCGCGACGCCGCGCCGAGGGAGAGGCCGTTGCGCCGCCAGACGTTCTCGGGAGATGGATTCGGCACTCGGTAATAGCGAGTGGTGGGATGCGTGGCCGATGGATCGAGAGGAAGGAGGGCAGCGGCGACTCAATCGGTCACGTTCAGTACAAAAGAAAGGTCCAAGCCGGCCACGTCCATGATCACATCCAATACAAAACAAGGTCCAACGTGGCCACGTCCGGTTGTTAACTAATCCTAGATGTTTTTTTTACGCCAACTAATCCTAAACGTTTTGATATTACGGTTTAAAACATAATTTTGGTCACGTGTGCAACAAACATCAAACGATCACGTTCGATGCAAAAGAAGTCCACTTTTCCGTCCAAGCCGGCACGTCCAGTGGGTAGTTGACGTAAATTATCAATCGTTATCCTTATCATTTTGATATTAGGATTTAAAAAATAGTTTTAAATTATTTTCTAAAAGGTAATATCTATAATGTAAAGAACGAGTTAGTAAAAGATCTTTTTTACTCGAAGAGATTCGTACCCACGTAGACTCATAGGCTAATTGTGGACCCACAAAACCCGTTAAAAACGAGTTACGAAGGCAGAACCATCGTTTCTGTCTTTGAACTTGCAACCGGCTGGCGTCTCTCCCTATTTTTTTTTTCACCGTATCTCTTCTACCCGCCCGCCCGCGCCCGCCTGTAATCGAGACGATCCCACCTAGGAAACAAATCAGTAAAAAACGTCCTCTCAGCCCAAACAAATGAATGTCGATCAATTCATAGGCCCAAAAAACAAAACTAACAAATCTGTTATACACATGATTTAGTACCACATCGATCATCAAACAATTGTTAAGTCTACGTATAAGCTGTCAACAATCTCGTTGAATCATCACATGAAAAGTTGAAAATCAAGAACAAAAAATCAAGGATGAAAGGAGAACCGCCGCCGCGGATCCGGCATTCCGGCCACGACGGGGGCCGAACCAGCCCCGACGAGGCGAGAGGGAAGGGAGGACGCGACGAGGCGGCTCGAAGGAGTCGGCGGGCGAGCTGCAAGGGGTCGCCGGAGCCGGGCTCTGGAGGGAGGAAGTCGGTGGGCGACGACGCATCCAAGTAGGAGGGCGCGCCGGCGGGGAGAGACAGCGGCCGGACCAGCCCCGACGAGGCGAGAGGGAAGGGAGGACGCGACGAGGCGGCTCGAAGGAGTCGGCGGGCGAGCCGCAGGGGGTCACCGGAGCTGGGCTCCGGAGGGAGGGAGTCGGTGGGCGACGACGCATCCAAGTAGAAGGGCGCACCGGCGGGGAGAGACGGCGGCCGGACCGGGGAGGAGGAGGCAGCGGCCCGGCGGGCCCGGCCAGGGAGGAGGAAGCGCCGGCGGGTAGAGACGGCGGCCGGACCGGGGAGGAGGAGGAGGCGGCCCGGCGTGCCGGGAGGTAGCCGGAGCAGGGGAGGCGGCGGGCCTGGCCAGGGAGGAGGAGGAAGCGCCGGCGGGTAGAGGCGGCGGCCGGACCGAGGAGGAGGAGGCGGAGGAGCCAGGGAGGGGCCAGGGTGATAGAGGTAGGGTTTCCTAGGGCGGACCGAGGAGGAGGAGGCGGAGGAGCCGGGGAGGGGCCAGGTTGATAGAGGTAGGGTTTCCTGGGGGGGGGGTCACGTTTATAAGCGAAGGGCATGGCAAATCCTGGCCATTCATCGCGATCGACGGCTGAAGCCAGCCCGCCTGATCCAGGCTGGGCCGGTTTTAGCAGGCCACGCCTGGGCCGGGGACGGTTCACGGGCCACTTTCCAAAAAACCAAGAATGTTTTTTTTCTAAAAAATAAGTATGTGAAGAAAAGAAACTCCGTACATGATAGAATGAAACATATTTCAAAAAAAATTGTCCAAGGTGAATTATTGCCGATGTCTCTTCCCATGAATATATGATAGTGACTTTTGATATTTTGCATAACTTTTGATATATTTTGATATAAATTTGGTCAATACTTTTAATAACTATAAAAACATGCAAAACAATTAATAAACCATAAAACTATGTTTTTTAAAAAATAAACTTTCACAAATAAAAAGCGTAAAAAATGTAATAACTAACTTTGATACTATAAAAATGCACGTGCGCCACATGCGGGACGCACGTGTATTTTTACTAGTAATTAGAAAATAATAGCATCCATATATTAAAGAAACAAAAAACATGTAACATATGTGTATATACCACACATGTTAATCAAGGAAAGAAATAAAAAATCAAAGGAGTAAATTAGTTGTTAAGTGAGAACTTTGAAATGAGTCCATAATGGATTGAATGTATATTTTATCAATGAAATAAAAAACCAGGATGCACAAATAAATAGTAAAGATACTATTATGTAAAAAATCAATAGTCAAAAGTCCAAAACTAAACAATGCATGTATAGCCACGTGCAGGATGCACGTGCATTTTTACTAGTTTCATTTAAACTCACTAGATCTAACAAAATGGACGGCCCACAATAGTTTCAATGTACCGTAGCAATTGCCGACACATAAACAGAAACACCTTTAATTTTAAGGCTCTAGTTAACTGACTAATGCTAATATTTATCTCTAAGCATAAAAAACTAGCTAGCTTGACTGAATGAAACATCTGCGAATGGATGAAATGGGAAAGAAAACATTCAGGCACAGACTTGTTCAGCTGTCATGCGGGCCTGCGCTCATAGCATTCGCGTGTCAATGGCAAAGTCGTACTAACTTTAAATCAGCGGAACCGATTCCTATTAGATGCTAACAAATTAAGCTAGCTACAAGAGATCAAGATCAAACGGCACTGCAGACAGTGATCGCAAAAGACAGAGCAAGCATGTGGGGACTGGGGAGCTAGGTGACATGGCATCCGATGTCACTACAGACTAATTTAACACGTAACTACAACAGAAAACTACAGCGTTTTTTGTTGGTTAGTGCCTTAGTGGCCTCTGGAATCTGCATTATTAGCTACCCGTGCATTGTAACCATCTAACAATTATTCATAAAAAACATAAACCTGCTCGACGAACACTCAGTGCTCATTGGGAAAATACAGCCAGAGCCAGTGAGCTACCAATATACTACGTACTAGTTAAAAGTGCAGCTGGAGTGTTGTCTAGGTGCTCACCGAGCGGCTACTGCCATGATGAAGGTGATCGCCGGTATCAGGTTCGTCATGGTCGTGGCCAGCGACGACGTACCGAGGTGCAGCCCTTGGTAGCACAGGTTTTGATTCGCCGTAGCTCTGTTGCAGTTGCGCCAAAAAAAAAGAATTGTTGGAGGGCACCAAAATATAATCCATGTTCGATGAGCAAGAATTTATTCAGAATCTAGCAACATTCCACAGGTATATACCCAACCAAAGCCGCCAGAAACACCAAGAAGAAGCCTTTGATTCCCAGTTTCATCTCCTTCAGCCTCGCCCTGGTGGGTCATCCATTTCAGAAACAAATCAGCAATCACCACTAAAATTACATGCGGCTGGCCAGGGGAGGAGAACGAAGAGCAGCATCAGCAGTGACAGTGAGTGATCGATGAACTCGTACCGTTTGGCGAAGATGGCTATCGGGGCGAGGACGATGGTGGCGACGGCCTGCCTGTAGACGACGAAGACCATGTGGCTCATGCCCTGCCCGAACGCCGCCTTGACCCACAGCGTCATGGCCGCGAAGATGCACTGCGTCGACACCATGGCCGCGCACGGCTTGTAGCCCTCCGCAGCCGTAGGGATGCCGCCGGCGCCGGCCATGGCTGGCCAGGGTGCCAGCCTGCCAGCCAGGCAGGCACTGTGGAGAGATATTTGGGAACTACAACAGCACGCTTCCCCAAAGCGGACGAGTGAGGCCGTGCTCTGGGCGGAGTTTAGTGCTGCTTGTGTTGTGCCTCGGAGGATAGTGGAGTGGGCTACACTTCGACGGCTCCGCGGGGTCGGTGTTCGTCCGATAGCCTTGCGCCGCCCGCCGCAGATGTCTTCGCCGCTTGCGGGTGCGAGACATACAAATTTGACGACCTCGAGTGTGCGTAAGACGGCTGATTTCAAAGTTTTGATATATAGGGGGTACTCAAGATTATCAATAACATTTTTTAATATGCATCCCTCCTTTGTATTTTTCAAAGAAAATCAACATATATAAATATTAACGGGTCTGTTTGGTTTAAGGCCCTTAGTGACTAGGCCAAACTTTAACTACGGTTTGACCATTTTTTATTTTAAATTAAAATTACACTATACAATATGATTTTCATCTTTATAGTTTATTTGGCTATATGCACAAGCCATATAAATGAGTAATTTATTGTTTGGCTAAACTTTAATTAAAATCAAATATAGTTTGACCGTGACCAAAGTTTGATCTGGCCACTGATGGACTCAATCCAAACAGGCCCAGCATTCGTCGTTGTTGATATCAATAGTTTTGAAAGATCGGTTCGATTTTCGATTTCGACACCAATATAATGAGCGAGACTAATCTTAGTTTGTAAGTCCTAACCTTCCGATCAGGATAGCTCAGGGATAGCACTGAAGGCCTATGCTGAACACCAGCCACCACTAGTGCCGGTGTCTTCCTCGCTGCTACTGCTCCGTCGATGCCACGACCTCGCCGGAGCCGCCCCGCGCACCGACAACCGTAAACATCTACAGATCGACCAAGCCTGCATTTGAGCAAGCACGGGTCCTCGCACACGGGGCACATGGCCGCCAACAACAACTCCAGAGGTATTCGTCCTTGATCTACATGTTCTAGTGGTTAGAGGTTAAGAGCAAGATCTAACAAATCTATCAACGAGGTCCGCTAGCTGTTACCTTAATGGGAGACTGGGAGTATGTCTGAGGACGATTTGATCCCTGTTGATACACTCTCCGATGAAATGTATTCAATTTCTATGCTTGCCTTGAGCATTGAAGATGGGGTTTCTACTAAGGGCGATGGCAGACTCGTTGTCCATCCTGAGCTCCAGTGATTTACGTTAGGTTTAGTTCCAAATCGGTAATTGATGGTGGAGAAACATCGCATATAAGAACAGACTAGTCTTTTGGTCTAAGTTAGACCTAGGGCTGGACCACACTAAGGCGCGACCCCGTCGCGCAATCGTCAACGCGCGACCCCTTTGACCGCGTCCGCCTTTCTCCGACACAATGCCATCTCCCTCTCCGTCCATGGCGCTTCCCTCCCTCCGTCAGTGGCTTCTCCATCCTCCATCTGTGCCCCGACATTGCGTTGTCTCTCTCCTCCATCCACAGCTCCTCCTTTCGCTAGCCACGACACCTCCATCCTCAGGCCGCGCGTGGTTTCCTCCCCCGCCGCAGCGCCCCCCTCCAACGACTTCGCTACCCTCGGACGACCGCGCCCCCCCCCCGTCTCCGTTGGCTCCTCCATCAATGTCGCCCCCCGGCTCTCGAGTTCCACAGATCTGAAAAAAAAAGTCTGTGGCAAGTTTGTGAAAGTTGATAGCAAGTTTTGTGAAATTCTATGGCAAATTCATGAAATTATGCAACAGGTTCTGAAAATTTTTGCATAATACATCAAGTTTTATTCCCCTTTTATGTAACAAGTTATGCAGTGTTTACGTCAAAAAAGTTGTGTTTTTAGAGCAAGGTTGTGTGTAACATTCTTGTGTAGCAAATTGTGTAATGTTTTACAGCAAGTTCATGTGCACCAAAAAGTTATCTTCTTTTAATTTGCTTATTAGAAACCATGTCATGTAAAAAAAATCAGCAAGTTACGTATAAATATGGTCTAAAGTTCAGCGAGTTATCTTTCACCCTCTCTTGTGTAGCAAGTTGTGCAATGTCTACAGCGAAAAAATTATATGCAAAACAACAGCAAATTGTATACATAGATGATCTAAAAAATCAATAAGTTATTGCAAAACGAGATGCAAGTTGGAGTCGCGAGGCGGAGCAATTGAAGGCCCACGAAGGCCCAACTTCCGTAGGTCGCGTGAGGCTGGAGGCGCGGGGTGCATGGGCCGAGCAGCCCGCGGGGGCGCAAGCTGGAAACGCAGGACGCGCATGGGCCAGAGCGCGCAGAGCAGGCCGCGGGGTCGCGTGCTCGCCCACCCACACGACCCCGACGCGGCATAGAGTTTACGATAGGGCTTTATGCGTCGGTGACTCTATGCTTATGGACCTTGTGGGCCGCGACTCGTGGGTGTCAATTCCATTGCGCCACTCTAACCCTTTGAGCTCAATGCCGATCATGCCATTCACCAACTAAGCTAACAAGACTGCCTAACACGCCACCATAACTTCTGAGATAAACTCTACATCACATGAAGCTAGAGCAACACCACCTTTTATTGCTTGAATGATTGTCGAGTTCTACCACCTTTTGCTTGGATGATTCGCCACCGGAGCACAGACCTTGTCAAATTCTTCAATCTCTAGAATCTTGCCCGTTGAGGGGACTGGCCTTGTCGTGCCTTATAGCGCCCTTATCTGTGTCATGCTTGTGCTTGCTGGCATGACACAGGCCGGGCATCAGAGATCATGCCTGCACATACACTACGCATGTCATATTGTGTCGTGCTTATTAGTGCTGGCCTATTTTGCCAGATCCACCACTTGGTCATCTATAGCCACAACCACAAGCCACGAGCGATCTAGAATCTCCAGCCCCCGGACGATGGTCGACGGTGATGATTATAACAAAATCAAGTAGATACATACACATACACATCAGCGGCATGGACGTCAAACGCAACCAACCACCGGACCAACGAAACCTTCTAGTACGTGACAAAAATGGCCTTCCACGAGCCTGAAAACCCGCAAACACACGGAACAGCGGGGGAGCTCCGGACAGGCTAGCTACTATATTGCAAAACACCCCCTCCTCCTCTACTTGTCCGTTGCATCCAGGAGAGGCTCGGCGATGCCATTGCCGGCGTCGTCGTCGACCATCGAATTCGACCGCGTCGGAGGCTTCTCCAAATCGTCTGCTGCATGCTCCGGCTCCGCCCCTTGTTTGCCGTCGCCCGCTTTGCCCCACAGCACGACGTACAGCCCCGCGATGACGGCGATCGCCCCCAGCAAGCTGATCACCGTACCACCAGAAGGAAAAGATGATCCATTGTCACAACTCCGTCGTCGATCCGTATATATATATATATATATACGAAATGAACCCAAAAGATTTAATGACTCTTGATAGAGGACGGGTAATTTGTCCATAAGGAACAGACCTGCCGACGTGCAGCTCTTCGCGGAGGACGGCGGCGGAGAACACGGTGGTGATGATGGTGCAGAGCGGGTTGAACATGGCGGAGTAGAGCGGGCCCCTCACCGAGATGCTCCACGACTGCAGGTAGAAGGTCACGCCTGACCCGATGGCGCCCTGCATGCATCGCAATCGCAACGCCAGCACCACCAATCAGACAATGCAAGATTAATTCCATGGCGATCGACGACAGCCGGAGTGCAAATCAAGCGAGGAGGGATCAGTTGTGCTTGTGGTCAGCAGATCGAACATTGTACGTACCGAGAAGAGGCAGCAGGAGAGGTCGAAGAGCGAGTGGATCCTCCATGCGGCGGGGTCCGGCAGGAGGAAGGAGATGAGCAGCGCGGACTGCAGCGTGGACAGCAGGCACATCCACGCCGACAGCGTCAGCGGGTCCACGTACGACTTGCAGATGGGAACCTGCAGGATGAGCCAGAGCGACCAGCAGCAGCTGCTGCCCACGAGGCACAGCGCGCCGGCCACCCACCTGCTGATGACCGCCGGCGACTGGAGGTGGAGGAGGAGGGCGCGCAGGTCGCCGCCGAGCAGCGTCGGGCCCTTGACGAAGGCCATCACCATGGCGCCGCCGATGCACACGGCCGTGCCGAAGATCTTGGCCAGGCTCCTCGGCTTCCTCACGTCCACCCTCTCTAGGCTGGGTTAATTTATTTGTTGAGTGAATTTTGACCAGTCACATTTTCCAGAGAAATTTGACATCAGAAACAAATTTCAGACAAATCGATACGAATATTTTTCTACTGTAATAATGTTACGTAGTACGTACTACAGCACTAATCTTGCCAACTCACGGAGCCAGTGACAGACTGACAGATGTAATGTGCCAGTAAAGATGATCAATTGAACTCAAGAGTCGCATGAACCGACCAATCATTTTGTTCTGAACCGACACACATGCAGTGCAGCTTCTGGATGCTGGCAAAGAGTCCGAAAGTCAGAGACTCAGAGTCCTTGTGTATGACCTGGATCTTGAATTATTGATCTCTTTTTCCTTGGAAAAAGGAAATTCGTACAAAGCCAATCAGCCAAGCCATCCCTTGCTATGCCCGAAGCAAAACAGAGTGAGTGGTTTGGTACCATGGCAGGCTGCGTTATGTGTTCATGTGGTCTCCGTGCCTTTCGTTCACAGGCACTCATGGTGGCGGACCAAGCGTAATTATTAGTGAGGTGGCGCGTTGGTCCAGGGCATTATTAGCTGAGCGGCCGATCGAAGAATAGTGTAGGTGCAGTGCAGCTAGCCATGGACATGGTGCCCAATATGAGACGATGGTGGAGCTAGCAGAGATTTACAGCATCTCTGATTTCAGGAATTAGATTTACAGCTTCTGCGTACTACAGCAGAGATTTACTGCAAGCTGCGACGCCACGGAGCAGTACAAGCCACTAAGACTATATGCAGCAGGATGTGCAAATGTATTGTGTATCTACTATTCCAACTACCTTTCTTTTTGTGAACAGTGTCGCTACAGTGTATAAACAATCTATTTGTCCAACCCACTGCACATAGTCTAATACTAGTATTATTATGTTTGGTTCATGTATTTTGTAGTAGGTTACTAGGTTGATCATATCCATCACCAGCTCATTCTTCGTAGCTAATGATTAGTACCCTAATTAGTACCGGTACAACGGGTGGGTGCTCTCTCTTGTCACGTACGTACTCACCCGACTGATGCTGCCATGACGAAGGTGATGGCAGGAATCAAGTTGGTCATGGCCGTTGCCATCGACGACGAGCCCCGCTCCAGCCCTGTGTAGTACAAGCACTGATTCACTGTCGCCCTGTTTCATATGCCGCAAATAGCAAAATTCGATGTTAGAAGAACTCATCACACAGGTACGTGAGAATCTGAAAAAATGCTTCACTACTGTGTAAACGACTATTTCGTGATGTGGATCGGCCGAGTATTGCATACCCGGCAAGAGACGCGACGAAGACCAACGAGAAGCCTGTCATTCCAAGGTTCATCGTCTCCTTGATCTTCTTCCTGCAGTGCAGACCACCACGAGTCACTCACGAACGGCAAAACCAGCAGATAGAATTAATCAGCGAAACAGCTCGTATATATGAGTGAAACACCAGCGAAGACATGACATGCACCTGTTGGCGACCATGACGATGGGGACGAGTACAGTGGTGGCAGCGGCCTGCCTGTAGACGACGAAGATGAGGGGGCTCATGCCGCCGGTGAAGGCCGCCTTGGACCAGAGCGCCATGGTCGCGTAGATGCACTGCGTCACCACCATGGCCGCGCACGGCTTGTACTGCTCCATGGCGTCGCAGCTTGCAGCGCCGCCGGCCGCCGTTACCGGTTGGGGTTTGGCTTAGTGGCTCGATCTCGCACTGCGTGCTCAGGAGCTAATAAGGCGGGCGGCACATATATATACGGAGAGTATAGAGCAAGGCGGAGAGGCAGACTGGCACACAGACAGTGCAGAGAGAACGAATCCGGTGGCTCAGAGGTTCCCACATGTGCTCACAGATCGAGAAGCATTTGGACGTGTTTGCTATCGTAAGGGACCCGTAGTTAAATGATTGCATATGTCACAAAAAGTTCGATCTAAAACATGTGTGCTCACATGGTATCTAGCTGCCAAACTTATGGTACGTGCTTATCGGAAATTATTGGAAAGTGGAATAATGCATGATGCCTAGCTTCATAACAAATGGCATGTTTGGTTGCCTAGCTTTGTGGCGTTTGAGTTGGTTGATCAATGGTGGGACGATGTCATCTCTAGAAATATTTCTGCAAGATCTGGAATGCTCCTGTCCCAAAGGAAACGAGGGATGATGTTGTCCCTCGCACACGGACGTTCGCTTCGGTCCACCTACGCGCCTCGGTCTGCCTTCAACCCCGCCGCCTTGATCCGCCCCTGTGCAACCGTGTCGCCCTAGGCCACCTTCGTGTCTCAGTTCTCCGACTACTAGTGCCTTGGGTCACCTCTGCGCCTCATCGCTCTAGCCACTAGTGCCTCAGGCCTTCGCTACGGTGGCACCCCCACACCACCACAAAGTCACACACCAGCGCTGTCTCGCTCGCCGCACCCCTCACCGCCACGCTTGACGCACATCGACGTGCTCACCATTGTGCTGCCACGTTTACACCCTAGTGGCTAGTGCCACATCACCACGCTTGACCTTGCACTGCCGTACCACAAACACCATAAAGTGTTGGGTTATATTTATGAAAAAAAAATAAAATTTTGATCCTCACCTAAGAGCAGTAGAGCACAAAAATTTAGATCAAAATAGAACAAATCTAAATTCTGGTAAACACTGACATTGGGTAGGGCCCAAACAACTCGAGGATAAAGAGCCGATAAGTGAATAGTGTAGCGCGAGGCCAATGTGAGGTTTGCGAGGCATCGCCGAGACGCCGACACCCTGAGGATTGGCTGGCGGTGCTCCGGAGGAGGGAGCTCAGTGGTGGTGTGGTGCAACGTCACACGTCAGCGCACACAGAGCGGATGGAGGGGTAGAATGGTTTGCCAGGGAGTGCGGTCAGTGGCAATGGCAAAAGGTTTGACGCAGCACGCGGATCAGCGCAGGTGTGTGGTCACTGGTGCGGCGCCGGTCAAGCGGCAGGGGAAATAATAGGCTTTGATGAAATCCCAATCCCAGTGACGACGAATAGCAACTCGTGTGTGTTTTTACAAATTCTAGTTTTGCTTGCTTATTTGTCAACCACGTAGTGGCGTGTGGACTGGGCTGGCTGTGGTAAAAAATTGGATAAATGTCCATGGGATGATGGCTTGGTATGGGCTGACAGCAACGATTCTTGGGAGGGAGAGAGTGGGCTCGTTGTGGCGTGGATGGTAGTAATGGCCAAGTGGACTGTCGCATAGAGTAGAAGGATCATCATATACAACTCACACGTACGGTTCATAGAGCAGCGAAGCCACCGCCACCGACATCATTGATATAAACTCTAGAGTGAAGCTAGGATAATGATGTTTAGGAAAAAAACATATTTTACATCCTTAAATATTTTGAACCTTAAATTACGAAACTAGGTAGCCAGGACAGCAGGACCCTGAACCAACCAAACTGAACGAAACACCCCTTGGCCCTCGTGAACATGGTATTAAAGGGTGGTTTTCTATTTTTAAAAATAATAATACCTTATTTAACATATGAAAATTCATAGTTAACTCATTTTATGTTAAAAAAATGAATCACACACCAAGTTTTGTCTAAAGGTATAATCTATCTATATGTATTCTATTTGAAGATATTTACAACTTATTTATTCATGCACCTATTGTACGTTTTATTGCTCTAAACAGAACATTAGAAATAGAAACAAGTAAACTCCAAAAATCTCCAAATAGAGCACCAATAGATACATTATATTTGTTGTAGAGAAGTACAAGTTTCATATTTGTCTGATTTAAAATGAATTATTTGTGATTTTTAGATGTTAAACAAGGTTTCATTGTTTTAGAAAATTAAGAAACTACCGTCGAAACTGCTTTCAACGTGGCAGGAGGGTATTTCACCCGGATCGGTTAGTTCAGGGGCTATAAGTACTAGGTTTCGTGATCCAAGATTGAAAAATCGGACGATTGTGGTAGCTTCAAATCGTAAAATGTACTTTTCCCCGTGATGCTATGATATCTCCTGTTTAGAAGCCAAATAAAGCTTGGCCCGCTAACCCCTGCAATGGACGTAATGTAATACAGCCTAACTAAATCAGTGGGTCAAGTTTTTTTTTTTTTTTGACCGTATCAGTGGGTCAAGTTGATGATTCGGATACCGTTATATATCAGATACCGTTATATATCAACGTCTGAAATGGATCCCTTGTGCAATTACCAATAGAGAAAGCAGCAGCAGATTGGCCGCATTTGCCTACTTAGTAAACACTATACATACACTGATCTCCCTTTCCTCGGGCAAGAGAAGCCGCGAGCCTATGATATAAATATATACTACTATCATAGAGTCTTCCAGAAAAAGCCTAATATATAATTTGTTTTTTTGTCCGGTGGAGGTAGAGGCCACTCTCTCGATCGATGATGAAAGCGGCGTAATTAATACGGCTAAATAATGAGCCAAGATCTGTCGCGCATTGCATTATGCAAGAGAGGTGTTTGTGTACTCGTGGCTTCAAAATGACGAAGCGAGGGGCCCATCCGATATATATTTTTCCGGCAAGCGAGGAGCCCCCCACTCGGCGTCTCGGCCACTCGCTTGCCAGGGCGCTAGATAGCTCCTCCGCGCGCGCCCACGTCTTTTGAGCGCCGTCCGTCCGTTCGTCGGCCATCCGCTCCGCCATCGTCGCTCCTCTGCCAAACCCCGTCGGCGTCCACATGGATCGCGCCGACGCCAATAATTGCCGGCGGTTTCCGTGGCGTCGCCGTCGGACACGTGCCACGATCGACGTAGAGAGCCCAGCCGGGCGTGCCGGGGCAGGGGCGGGCAGCCGGGCAGATCCTTGATTCGCTTGCTCCCTTTGCTTTGTGGAGATGCGAGACTTGTTTGTCTGCACACTGCGCTGCATGAGTCCACTTTTGTTGCCGGTTGCCGAGCTCCGGCGCCCAGCGCGGCAGAGCATTGCTTAGCATCTTGTTGAATTTTAGTTTTTCTTGACACTGATGAGGAAATCGAGGAGATCCACCAGTATTTTCAAGTATGTTTTGGCACCCAATGAGCACAAATAAAATATTTAGAGCTTATAAAAAGATTCAGAAGAGCCTCCAATAAATGGAATTTGCTCCGAAAAACATATGAAAAGTTTTTTCGGATAAATCTGAAAAATTCTCAGAAACAACTTGACGATGACCAAACACATTTAAAAATGTTTTCACACTCAAAACACCCATGCTAGCTTAGCATGGTGGGACGAGATGGTCAGCGGCCATCTTTCATAGCCATTGAATCATGTGAAGACCATGCTGCACAATCCCATCTGAAATTTAATGTCATTGTGTTGTTCCACATGCAGAATATTCCATAGATAACATGGGACAAGTAGGTCTACAGAATCTTATATAAAAAGTAGCCCTGCACAAGGAGGAAAATAAAACAAAAAAAAATGAATATGTGTAGACAAAACGATAGATGACTTTTCAATCATAAGGAGAAAAATAGAAAAAAAAAGTGTCCTATTGCTTACAGTTATTGCTTGAGAACAATGCACAGAACGCCAGGACTGGTACAAGGATGGTTTTATTTTCTATATTCATGCACTCCTATGTATTTTTAAGGATTTTTTTTTCTCTCATTGCAGCGCACGACATTTTGCTAGTAATATTAAAGCAAATAATTAAGGTTTTTCGGTCCGTCGTGACACGTGGGCTCATCAAGGTTTCTTTGTCCGTCCATCGTCCTATAACAATGAGAAAATACGCTTGTAAAAAGTAATTAAGTTTCCCTATCCGTATGTTTCTATGAGTGCAAACATGCTAGCAACCAGACAGAGATAAGGAGCAGCGATCCCAAATTGATAAGGACAAGAAGCATAATATGAATCAAAATCCAAATTGATTAGGATATAAATAAAACAAAATCAAACATTGAAGCCTCATCTACTCATCCCATCGCTATGGGTTCTCTTACCTCCTACCTCATCCCCATCGCATGTACCCTGTGACGCCTATTTTTTTTATCGAATACGCAGAAAATCTGCACATCTTTGTATTAAGGAGAAAATGAGCAGTTCATAACAACGCAGCCGGTCTAAGCCGGTGCAACAAATTCACACTCACAGAGGATACTATCTCACCAACAAAACAACCAAAACCCCGTGCAAATCTAGAGGCTGGGAAGGCGCCGCTTGAGCTGGGTAGAGGATGCATCTGCTCGAGTGTGTCGGGTGATGCGTCTGAGGACGATCGACAATGGCATCGGAGGCTGCGATGCAGACGGCAAACAAAAGAAAACAAAGCTAGAGTTTTGGAGTGTTCATTGCTGAGTCGTTTAGTGCAGGGTGCGGACTGGCTCCACTGTATGATTAGAAAAGACAGCCACAAACGAGCAGGGGAATGAATGGCCCGATCAAGTTGCCTTCGGCCCGTGTGGGCTGCTTAGTGAAGTACGAGCAGATATTATTCTAAATGAAGCCCAACACGGACGGTTGGTTCAAGATGACGATTTTTCCATTTTACTTTGTGTTTCTAGGCTGAATAGTACTCCCTTCTCCCCACAATAAATGCTGTTTTAAGATTCAAATTTTGTCCCACAATAGATCCTGTTTTAGGAGATTAGTTGTATTTAAAAGAAAAGGTAGCTTGCATGCATGCAGACACTAAAAAATGAAAGATTAATATGTTAATTAGGGACACATGCGTCATATCTTACTCTCCATAATCTGTCCTAAAAACTCTAAAACAACATTTATTGTGAGACGGAGGGAGTAGGCGATTACTATGCTGAAATGAAATGAATCGAGTCTACGCTTTTGTGTTTATCAATTTTTTATGATAATTCTAATGTTTTTAAAAATACTATAGCAATGAATTAACAACAATGCTTTATTCCTTTGATCTACAAATAAATTTTACTAGAGATTATTATCCTAGAACCACGAGAAAGTTTTACTAGAGATTATATATATAATATTATATAAGCTAAATATGATTTTGCAATCTTATATTGAGAATATTATGGATAGCTTAAAGTCACTGTTGACGGCACTTAAACACGGCAAATCTTATACTGTAAACGACAGTATCGTGTGTAACTTTTTTCCAGAATAAGTATCATGAGTTTTGTCAATTCAGAAAACGAACTAATTGAGAATTAACTAACAAGAGCTTAAGGTAAACTAAGCAATTAGATGATATCTAAACTACATCTAATCTACCTCTAATCTATGTCTAAACTACGTCAGAGTTAGAAGATAAACAATTAGAACATAATTAGAACACCAAATAGAAGGAACTAAACATCGTCTAGTCAAACTCTAATTGGATCCAAATTAAAACAAGAATGATAGAAACAACTAAGAGATTAGAGCACTCGAGATAACTAGCAGCTCAAGGCAGATATAAACATGATCAAACCTGCTTCTCATAGCATAATTAAACCAAGGTCATTAACCTGTAAAACAAATGCATCTTTTCATCATAACCAGAAGACTGGATTGGGTATCTACTTTGCTAATACAAGCGACCAATCTCCTTGGGCATTGCAAATCCAAGTAAGAACCACATATGCTGCTTCTCCTTTGCACGCTGAGGCCCTTAGCCTCTACCTTGGAATGCTCCTTGCTTCTATTTTGCAGGTAGAGGACTGTGTTTTCTTCACAGATTGTTTGCCTCTTGCTCAATGCATAACTGGAGATGATGTACCAGAATGGACAGCAAGGCCTATCATTCAAGATATAAAGAGCATCAAGAATCAAATTCATGGTTCATGCCATTACATTCCTAAGGAATCAAACATTGTCGCAGATTCTTTAGCTAGGAATGCCGGTATCTCCGAAATTAGCACTTTTGAATTCAGATGTTCTAACGTCAGTCACATTGGAGCCTGTCCCTTTGAAGATAAATTTTGTAAATGGCCTAGTTAGACTAAACTCCGTAAGGTTTCATGTATATAAATAAAAGCCTCTATAGGCATTTCCTTCAAAAAAAAAACCTAACTCCCTCAATCAACTTAACCTTTCTCCAGCCCTACTGTCACTGGAACCAGTTAATCGAAGAGAAGCTCTCATAAGACATACACTTACGTATAGTCTAATAACATAATAAACATAACTAGACTTCTAATCACCATGATAACAAGAACTAGCTACGCAACCATATTACTAGTAAGTAAGATTAAAGACCAAGATCGCTAGAAGAACAATGACCTTTAAGAACATGATCAAATTAACATACATCTAGAATTAAAGCTAATTAGAGCAAGAACATACATAATTAGACCAAGAATATGATAATTAGAGCAAGATCAATACTTCCATTAATAATCATATCAAAGTATACAACCGTGATCATACCTCACACAATGACATGATTAGACCTAGAATTCTTTGCGATTTTGTTGGCAATTGAGAAATGGCGACATTTTCATTTCAAGGGGAGAAATTGATAATTAGAACCGAGCATAAAAGCCTCAACCACACCACAGATCAGAAGTTTATATGCAAACACGATCCCACGCTGCTGCTGGGTATATAATCTCGGTCCTCCCCTTGCTTTGAAGCCTACAGCTCCACAATTCGTTTTTCTATAATTAATGGCAAGAATCCAAAAGATACTGTTTTTTCTTCTGGAGCTAGGTAATTAGAAAGCCATGCAAGGCCTCTAATCATTTCTAGGAACTAGAAGAGCCTCTAATCCCAGCCTAGAACTCGACCCTCAGCTCTCCTCTTGTGGATGTCCCTCTACTTTACATCTTGTCGCCTTGATAATGAATTGGATGTCTCGTCTCGGGACCTATACTCGCTATGTATACCCTGAAGAAGACGTGGTAGAAAGGAAGCCTCGAACCGACGTAGGAATAGGTGGGGTCGGCCGACTACGGGGGTCTGGTCAGCCGATCAGGGCTCCTCCCTCGCCCGATCGTTTCTATCTTTCGCGGGGACGTTGCTTGCCATCTAAGAAATACTTGTACGGGGCCTCTCGGACTCTTGGGCTTCTAGAATCTTCGGTATGGGCCGAGACTTGACGGAATCTTCTAATCTTTGATATAATTGACGTCTTTATTATACAATTATCTCTAATTCCTCGTAGCTCTTGACATCTTCTTGAAGCTTCTGATTAGAAAGTCTTGATTAACACAGAGGGGGTTATAAATTAACCAAGTCTTGCTTGTTCATCATTTTCAGTGAATGTCATCTCAGAGGTTTTTTCTCACTCGACATAGATAGTTGTGAACTTCGCAAAAATTGGTCAAAAATCTATAAAAATCACATATAGCATATTTCTATGACAATGTTGCAAAATCCACAATAATAGATGATAAATGCTAATAAAAAATATAGTTGACGCTTAAAATCAAAGAAAAACTATGTAAAATGATACAAAATATTCGTTCATAAGCCACATCAACCGTCACGAGTATTAATGCTTTTTTATTGCTCTTCAGGTTTATTAATTTTCCCATATCCTTAGCTGAGGATTAAATTTGCTTAAGTCCATGAAACATGAAGAGGTACATTGAGTGCAATGAAAATGTATGATAAAAAATTTGAAATGTTAAAAGAAAAATAACGAGGTCTGTATTCCACAATAGAAATGCACAAATTTTATATTGAATGATATGTTATTCAATTCACCCATAGCAATGCATGTGCATTTTTGCTAGTATTCAAAAAAATTATATAAACATATAAGAAAACTAATCATCCTCAAACCCTTTGCAATGGTAAAACAAATCACATCAAATAAATTATAAATTATAAATTTTTAAATAAGACGAATGACTGAAGTTCTGAAAAAAAAAGTCAATCACAACTTATATTTAAATATGGAGGGAGTATAATTTAGTAATATAGGTGCAAAGAATTGATTCATCATAAGGTGTTAAGGTAGGAGAAATATGTTTTAATATATAGATCCATAGTCCATGCTATAATGAAACCCGCATCTAATTTAATACTACCTTTCCTACCAGCAACATGGATAATGTGTAGAAAGAGAACGGGCGAGGAAAATATTGGTTTAATCTTAATAGCGGGTGCAAAAACAAAACAAAAAAGGTGCTTGAAGGTGCTAATATGCTAGCACCTCCTCTCCAATAATCTATAGCACCATTTTTTCTCTTTCTTTCTCATATTAGCGTTCTCTTTGACCACACATTGGAGCTTCTCTGAGCGTGCCATGGTTCATAGATGACTGACTGCTACTGGTTTGCCGACCCACAGAGACACAAATCCACTCGAGCAAGCGAGGTCCGTACCTGAGTAAGGCTACTCATTGATGAGATGCTACGCAGGGTTTTTAGCTGACATGACACAACATTTTTAATGTAAGAGAGCAAAGTTATATCTTGAGAAAGGTATTGCTTTGGCACAATATATAAGGCCATGTCACAAAATTTAATATGATGGATCTGTTTTCATAAAAATAACCATCACAAAAATAATTATTATAACATTTATGCATGATATAATGTAGATGTTTTTCTAACAGTGTCATGCTTTTTATTTTATGTGCTATTTCTAGACATCGTAACGTGATATTTTGCATTAGGAACAGACTAAGCAAGCTGCAATGCAAGCGACGGGACGGGCAATGCAAGCGCGGCCACACGCGGGGGCACAGGATCCATGCAGCCCGCAGGCCTTGCCTCTCAGCCGGCCAACGTTGTGGTCTCTCATGTGCAAGGATTGGAGTGAGAGGCCGGCCCGGCCTCCCGTCCGTCTCGCTCCTGGCGAGACCTAATTCCTTTTCGTTTTTTCCTTTCCTTTTCAGCCAGGATCGGCGCGCCCGGCCTGCAAACATGGGCTCGATCTGCACGCTAGCTTCTTCTTTCTGGGCTTCTTCGAGACAAAAAAAAAAAAAAAAAAAACTTCCATGGGCTTCATGTGACTACTACTCTAGAACCACTTGCGTACTACAACTACAAGGGCCTACCCCACCACCCCCACCACTCATTTTGCGCTGTATTCAGGTGGTGCAGAATCTCTCTAGCTATTACTTGGGCGTTTCTCTATTGTACTTTCACTCACTTTTCCACGGATGTGATTTGTGTTAAGATTAGTGCTAGTTTGACTGCAATGCTGGAGTGTGAGAGTGTCTGTTGGGCTTTTTTTGTTTCATTTGTAGGCCTGTTGGTTTTGTGTTGGACTTTTGGCCTTCGTGGGTCCTGTTCAGAAACTAGGTGGTCTATGTATCAAAGGGATCCAGTTGACTTGCCGCTGCCCCGATCACGACATGCTCAACTCGAGGTATATGCCCTTGAGTGGTCATGTCAGGCTCCTTCCCGTGGACTGCATCGTGATGCAACTCTTTGGGACTTACACACTTTGTCTTAGTCTATGGACACGCAAAAGCATACACAAATATATCACACAAAACTAATTTGGTTGTTATTTAAAAGCTCCAAGATTTTAGAAATAGATGTGGGAAGATAGATATTGATTTTATGTGATCATATGGGAAGAATCAATAGAATCGGAGTCAGGATGAAGTAAGGTAGGTGTTTATTTAAATCCCAAAAAGGAAAAGTAAATGGATATCTCGGTATGGTAATAGGATATTAATCGGGTCATAGATAATTCTTTTGAATAAGACGGCCGACTAAAATCATATAAAAATATTAACCACGTAATATATTTTAGACCGGAGGGAATATATATAATTTGTGCGATTTTATTTAAAATATGGTATATATTCATCTGTTTTTCTATTTTTGGTTCATTTTGTTCAATTTCACCCCGTCTAAAAATTCTAGGGGAGGTCTGCCACTGGATGAATGGTTGATGAATTAAGGAGCTCAAAGGATCTTTGCAAGCTAGCAGATAAAAAAAATATAGACAAGACAAGCTAGTCGCTAAATAAATTTTGCAAAATACGATTGAATTTGTTTTTTGAGTTCAAACAAATTTGAGATATTTTTAGGAGTGTTAGAGGGTAACAACCTTTGCATGGCAGCATGTGTACATGTGCCACACATGTAGGAGTGGGAAGCGGCATCCAACTTGTGTGATAACTTACCAAGCTAGACATGTGGAACAAGGAACATTATGTTAGTCCCAGGTACGAACAGAGCATGCTGCTTTCACTGGCATTAATTTGTGACAATGTATATGTATCCAACTCGGGCTTAAGACAATGGATTGTGTACTTAAGAGATATGCCCAATAATGAAGCATCACAAATATATTTGAAGAAATGAGGTTTTTTAAGGTGCTTGAGTGGAACCGGAGGTTCCTCCAATACTGTAAATAAGGGTAGCTTAGTAATTTGTCGCGGCATACAGTGGACCAAACAGATTGGGATTTAGCTTTGCTCCCGTCCTGCACATGCAACCACCATCTCCGTCTGCATCCGCCGGCGGTGTGCACAGGGGCAGAGCGCCAAACCTTCCGCTGCCGCCGACTGCGTGTGCACAGGAGCAGGGCGCCACCTTCTGCGGTCCGCGCTGTCCGCAGCCATGCACCATGGCTGAGCCACGGGCCTCCCTAAGCTGTTCTCGGTGGACTGGCACATAGTCACATAGACCGGATCAATGGCAAGCAGGTGGTGATGGTGATGATCGGCACGATCGGGTACTCAGACTCCGGCTGCCACAAGCAAGAATTTTGTAGAAGCATGCGCTGCCGTGGTGCGGCGGCATGGACAGGTCCTAGCGAGCCAATGGTGTGGCGGCCGACGGCGAGGGGTGATCTGCTGGTCAGAGTCAGGCTCCCCAATTAATCGACGAGTGCCAGCATGAAATTACTAATATATCCTTATATTTTAGTTTTGTTTAAGATAATTGAAGTTCTTGGCCCACGAGTTTTAGGTTCCGGTCCACAACTTTAGTTCCTTTCACTTAGTTTCTCTTAGTTTTTAACCATTAGATTTGGACCAATCAATGGCTACAATTAATTCCATGCGCTGTAAAATCTCTCTTGAAGAAATATATACACAGCACATCTTTTAAGATGATTCCTGAACCCACTGCATCTGTTGAGCCTTCTGAGCAACCACCTAAGAACGTGCTTAAGGAGGTTCATAGTGATCCTCATACAAAGAGTAAGACATAGAGGATTAAATTTTTTTAGAAGACAACTTCATGTTTACCTTGTGGATGATACTCCAATGTCTATTCCAATAGGCATACGCATCTCTTGATGCAAATGGTTGAAAAGAAGCCACCTAAAATGAGAAAATTTGATTCTTTCCAAGGAGGCTTATGGCTACGAATATGTGGGTTGTAAGTGGGTATTTATGAAGAAGTTGTCTAAGTCTGATGAAACTATTGGGAAACACAAGGCTCAGCTTATGGCTGAAGGGATATACCCAAAATGTTTTTGGTACTTGTTCACCAGGGACTATGTTTCCTTGGATGCCTCATATATATATATGGTCTCCCGATTG
This sequence comes from Paspalum notatum, assembly GCA_022530915.1. Classification (NCBI taxonomy): domain Eukaryota; kingdom Viridiplantae; phylum Streptophyta; class Magnoliopsida; order Poales; family Poaceae; genus Paspalum; species Paspalum notatum. The sequence continues at coordinate 38,316,769 of CM039685.1, forward strand.
TTCATCAAATTGAAATTGTATTTTAAAGTCTTTGCAAAGTCGGAGGGTTTCAAATATCGTTAGGGTACGTCCTAGTATGCACCAGAATAAACAAAATGCTTGGGGTGGTTCAAGACTATGACTATGATATAAGAAACGAGGAACTCCATATTCATCTCTTATCAAGCTGATTATTGATCTCTTGACTAATGTGTAGTTGAAGCTTTGAATATATACTCGCATTTTGGCTGGCTTAAATCGTATAAGAAGGCTAACATGCAAAAAAAAGGGAAGAAATGAATACATTCTCTCTGCTCTGCCTAGTGATGGGCACTGCTCATCATGAAATTGTGTCTAGCACACTCAAAGCTCACAACGGCACGGCATTAAGTTAATTCTGGTATACCAGCAGGACTACACCACCCTACCGGCCACACACACACATTCCCATTCCCTCCTCTCTGTCTGTGGATGGACGATGGGTATTGGTCATAAATTCCTGTGTGGTGCAAATTAATAATAATAGCGAACGAAACTCCATGTTTGCCGTCCGTTCCGAGTGGCATGGCAGGGCCTCATTTCCTCCCAAATTATGGAGTATATTTATACGGCAATCGACAAGTCGTTAATGATTAATTGGACCGGTGGTGATGGTGCCACGCAGAGGAAGCCAAAGACACAATATATGGCGTAACAATATATCCCTCACTGACAAGTCGGAACATGGATTCTCGTCGTCGTGATTTAGCCAGCAAGGGATCAGAGTAAAGCTAAATGTCAATCGATTGTTTTGTCTATTTGGTCAATCGATTTTTTGTGAGCCATTAGATCTGTATTGGATGGACATAAATTACAGTGTATAACTATCGTAATTACGGTGTATGACTATAGAAATTACAGTATATGACTACCGTAATTACGTGTATGTCCACCGTAATTACAGTGTGTGACTATTGTAATTACTGTGTATTGGCATAGGTAGAAGAAAAAGAAGATCTGAGCCGTTAGATCGCGATCTGACGGTCAAAAAAATCGATTGACGGTGCCTGTGGCCGTGGATGGCCGCCGACGTCGTGCTGTCAGTCGGCGATCACCCTCACCTCACCTCCCTGAAAACAGCGCGGAACCACCCCTGACTTTACTTTGGGTTTGGTTTGTGCAGCGGCGCGGGGCTTTATTGCGCGGCGCCTGCGCCTGCGCCTGCGCGGCGCGAGCCGAGCCGTGGCGTTGAGCGCTACGTGCACCGGCGGTCCGCCGCCGTCGCCCTCCGTGGCTTTTCAGCGCCATAATTCCCAGCCAACCGCGCTGCGCCTCTCTATCTCTTTCGCCGGGCCGGGGGCCGCCGGGGGACGGGGCGTTGCGCGTCCTTTCGTTTCGTTTGTGATGGCATGGCATGGCATGGCATGGCAGCGAGACTGCGAGAGTAGTTATAGTTTGGGCTGGCTTGTTTCTTCTTCCTTTGGAACCTGCGATGGCCAGTACAGTAATCGCCATCCGCCAACAGTTAACCACATGAACCGTCGTCACGGCAGTACGGCACAGCACTCACACGTCACAGCAGCGGCACAGGATTGCAATTGGGCAATTGCTGGCCGGTCGTTGGGTTTCTGTTCGGGCGCCATAACTGCAGCTGGATACTACCTAGCTCTGCAGGTGGGGAGAGGGGAGCCGGACGGACGGAGGCCGGTGGGGCGGCTGGAGAAAAGCGATAGGTGCTCTCGCCGCCGCTAGCTGCTGACTGCTGTGCCCCCTGCTTGCACCATCACCTGCACTGCACCCCCAAGGCGACCGGACCGGCCACACGATGACTGACCCGATCCTAGCGAGGAGGTATAAAGCCTAGCCACGCGGGGGAAGCCGCCGATAGATGCCGCAGCGCATGAGCATGACCCTTGACCCGACCTGTAGGGAATCGAATTTGAAGAGTACCATTCGGTGGTGGACTGGTGGTGTGCCGGTACCCCCCCTCGCCCCTACTCCAGCAGGCCTCTCTCGATCGGCGTCACACAGGACAGGAGGACAGAGATCAAGCGCCGCGCGTGCGGGCGGGCCGGCCGGCATGGGCGCCGCGTTCTTGGCTTCTTGGCCATGGGACAACCTCGGCTTCTACAAGGTCGGGTTTCTTTCTGTCTGTCTGTCTGCGTTTTGCAGTTTTGCACCGCCGGTGCTGATTGATGCGTGCAGTACGTCCTGTACGCGCCGCTGGTGGGCAAGGCGGTGGCGTCACGGGCGTGGGAGGCCGGGAGCCCCGACCGGTGGATCCTGCTCCTGCTCCTCCTCGTCGCCCTCCGCGCGCTCACCTACCAGCTCTGGACCTCCTTCAGCAACATGCTCTTCGCCACGCGCCGCCGCCGCGTCGTCCGCCGCGGCGTCGACTTCCACCAGATCGACCGCGAGTGGGACTGGTAAACTACATACTGTGCCGCCACTGCCCACTGTTAATATTCTTTTTTTTTTGGTAGCTTCAATTCTCTGACGACGACGAACCATTAAGTTCAACATGCATGCACTGATGCACGCACCCACGCAGGGACAACTTCCTGATCCTGCACGCGCTCATGGCGGCCGCGGCGCTGTACGCGCTGCCGGCGCTGCGCCGCCTCCCGCTCTGGGACGCGCGGGGCCTCGCCGTCGCGCTGCTCGCCCACGCCGCCGCCGTCGAGCCCCTCTTCTACTCCGCGCACCGGGCGCTGCACGCCAGCGGCCGCCTCTACGCGCGCTACCACGCGCTGCACCACTCCAGCGCCGTGCCGCAGCCCTTCACGGCGGGGCTCGCCACGCCGCTCGAGCACGTGGTCCTCGGCGCGCTCGCCGCGCTGCCGCTCGCCGCCGCCGCCGCCGCCGGGTGCGCCTCCGTCGGGCTCGCCTTCGCCTACGTCCTCGCCTTCGACTGCCTCCGCGCCATGGGACACTGCAACGTCGAGGTCTTCCCCGGCGAGCTCTTCCAGGCCGTCCCCGTCCTCAGATACATTATGGCCACGCCCACGTACGTATATTCACGTGACTGATCTCTAATTATTATTTTTTCCCCTTCTTCTTCCCCTCTTGCTTCGTCACGGATCCTCAGAAAATTAAACCTCCCCGTGTTCTTCCTTTTTCGATACACGATCCCCCGCGATTTGCACCCACACACTCTGCATGCCTGCACGTTGGATAATGATCACAGCTCCGTCATCACTGGAGTTCAAGGGGAAAAGAAATACTGTATATATAATCCCTCAGTTAGAAAAAAACAAATCTTTTGATTGCGATCGCATTCCGTGTGTGTAACATGCAGACGATGCAGCTAGTATATACGGTGATGCGTGTGACTAGCTGATACGTACAATACAGTGCATACAATACAAGTTGTATGATACAACCGAATACGTACGTACGCAGTTAGTAAGGCCGCCGCAAGAAGTTGCCATTGTTTTTTTTTAATTCGCCACTGCAAATTAAATAAATTCGATTTTTTAGGCATATAGCTGCTGCATCATTTCGAGCCCTGTCTGTCTGGACGTACAGTACCAGCTACTAGTTGTCATGTATCATATCATCAACTGCCAACAACGTAAAGTAGGAGTACTATAGTACAACAGCTGCTTGAACCAGCATACAGTGTATACGCATGAACCTGTACCGGACAGCCAGGACTGCTTCTTACTTCACGGGCTTACAGTACGTAACGGTAACGTATTATTTGTGATCGCTTTATTTGTTCCCTGGCCGGCAATACGTGCTGAATGACAACTGCTGGATGCTGATACTCCATCACTGCAGCACTCAGGAGCAGCTTCCATCGGATCGCACCTTTTATTTTTGATTTGCGACTGATTCGATCTGCCTTTCGAGGCTTTCCGCCGGAGCTGTCGTCGTCGTCGTCGTACTAACGTGCCGATGCTATACACCGTGTCACCCTGCAGTTCGAGTCTCATGCTGCTTGGCCCTCCTGTTTCGTTCATATATGCATGCATGATGCAGGTACCACGCGATCCATCACACCAAGAGGGACGCCAATTTCTGCTTGTTCATGCCGCTGTTTGATCTGCTGGGTGGCACGCTCGACCACCACTCCTGGGAGATGCAGAAGCAGACGAGCGCAGGTACGTACACGTCTACCTAGCCTAAGCCTCCATCATATACAATCTTTTAAGTCAATATAATTAAGTGTGTACGTACGATATATATATATATATATATATATATATATATATATATATATATATATATATATATATATATATATATATATATATATATACTGATGGTCCATATGACATGTCACCAAACTATTAATTATAGCTATGAACTAGTCTATCTCAGAGATTTAATTTGGACATCTATGATGCGCTACCCAACTAGCCCGGCCAACAACATATGCCTCTTGCCCATGGTCCATGCACGCAGCACGCCTAAACATGGAAAAAAAAAAAAAAAGGAAAACCATGCCGTGCCACCATGGTTAAATACTGAGATACTTCTTAATTAGTTCCTACTATATAAGATCATGTTTCACCCAGAAAGAAAAAACACAATGCAACAATAACAATAGGACCCTTTTGTACGTTGCACATAACAAGATACGCACATGCACCCGTTTTTGTTGCCACAGGATGTTTTGGGAGTCTCTCGTTCCGCAGCCTTGTATATGTGGACATAATCACTGTCTCACCCATTCAAATTGCGTTGAGATTTGTGCGGCTGTTATGGATGTGGAAGGGAGATATAGGGTGTGGAACGAGAGGATGGGGCGGGTGGCAGGTTGTTTGCTGCCACGTGGGTGATGCCGTGATGGTGGCATGTAGTAACGTCAAGTTCCTCGCAGCGAGAGATTTTTGGTTCACCAATAGCATGCCCCGGTTTTTTGCGGTGAGCAGTCAGCACCGCGTGGAAAATTAAAGCGCGGCGCCGGCTGGCCACAAGATCCTACTCTACTGTACTACTCACATGTAAACACACATCCATGTCAGTAACAGTCTAATGATTGACCCACCTGATTCCCTTTGTGCATGTGTTGATATAGAATAGCAGGAGCTTCTAATTCGCCGTGACCATGCAAATTAACCCAAGGCAAGGGTAGTTGTGTAGCTCGTCATAATTGCGTGACGCAGCCCCGGCCCCTCGACCGATTCTTCCTCACCGGAGAGAACTAACTCGTCGTCCACCGTCGACGTACGAAGACCCCAAGGTTTTATTGTATTTATTAATTTGCTCGGTCCCCCGTATAAAATTCGTGTACGTTCTGGCTTCGCCCTACCAGCCCCAGCAGGCCACCGTAACTGTTAGACCATGCGAATGGGAATGTTGTGTGTGCATCCACCATTTCAATTATTTTTCTTTCTGTCTATAGCAGCGCTACAGTGTTAAACAGTATATAGTCAGCCATTTTACGCATGTTCGTTGGGGACAGCCTACACGCTCTTCCTTCCAAAATTCCCCGATCGAGCAGTCAGCGTCCGGCGGATGGCCGGAGTGGGATTTGCCATCGGCCGCATTCAAGGCGCGAGCAGTCCGGTGAACGCCGTACGTCGCCGTCGCCGTCGCCACCCGCGCTGCCCAATCACCAGTTGTCTTCCCAAATTCCCTCACGTCCGGCCGATCGATGGAGTTGGATGCATGGCCGGGCCGGCGCCTGCACGTTCCTGTCGATCGAGCGGGCGGCGAGGTCGATCAGATCATCAGGCAGGCGGTGCCGCCTCAGCTCGTCGGCAAGTGGCGACCGGGCCGGGAGCAGGTCAGCAGCCAACCGCCTGGGCAGCGACGTGCGGCGTCGTCCAGGTGTCGCCGGCCGAGCGGCGGGGTTGCCATGGCAACATGGCGAGGTCGCCGCCGCTAGGTGTAGCCAGGTGGCTGACATGTCACAACAGAATCGGTTAGTTAGAGTAGGAGGGAAGCGAGCGAGTAGCAGGAATTAAATGTGTTCAGCAGGACGATCAAAAGCCGGACAAAGGAAGCAATTTACACTGACTGTAGCAGCATTATAACACATAGTGGAGTTTGAATCAGTCCTGACGCCTAACGCTTGTCTGATCTAATCTCTGACGATGATGCGACGCGACGCAAAACGCAGGGGTGGACGAGGTGCCGGACTTCGTGTTCCTGGCGCACGTGGTGGACGTGATGCAGTCGCTGCACGTGCCCTTCGTGCTGCGGACCTTCGCCTCCACGCCCTTCTCCGTGCAGCTCTTCCTGCTGCCCATGTGGCCGTTCGCCTTCCTCGTCATGCTCGCCATGTGGGGGTGGTCCAAGACCTTCGTCATCTCCTGCTACAGCCTCCGGGGCCGGCTGCACCAGATATGGGCAGTCCCCAGATACGGGTTCCAGGTAATTCGATCAAATCAATCATATAGTATATCATTCGTCGCTCATTCATCTATGGGTAGTGGCGGCTGGCTCAATGTGTGTCGTCCATGCATCTGCAGTACTTCTTGCCGTTCGCCAAGGACGGCATCAACAAGCAGATCGAGCTCGCCATCCTCAGGGCCGACAAGATGGGCGTCAAGGTCCTCAGCCTAGCGGCTCTCAACAAGGTCCTCGTCTAATAAATTTGTCTACGGTTGTTCATTCGTATAAATGTTGATGATGGTGTGCTGATGGCTGCTGCTCCTGGCCTATGTATATATATATATATATATATCTATCAAATGCAGAACGAGGCGCTGAACGGCGGCGGCACGCTGTTCGTGAACAAGCACCCGGACCTGCGCGTGCGCGTCGTCCACGGCAACACGCTCACGGCGGCGGTGATCCTGAACGAGATCCCCGCGGGCACGGCCGAGGTGTTCCTGACGGGCGCCACGTCCAAGCTCGGCAGGGCCATCGCGCTCTACCTGTGCAGGAAGAGGGTCCGCGTCATGATGATGACGCTGTCCAGCGAGCGGTTCCAGAAGATCCAGAAGGAGGCGCCGCCGGAGTCGCAGCAGTACCTGGTGCAGGTGACCAAGTACCGGTCGGCGCAGCACTGCCGGACGTGGATCGTCGGCAAGTGGCTGTCGCCGCGGGAGCAGCGGTGGGCGCCGCCGGGCACGCACTTCCACCAGTTCGTCGTCCCGCCCATCATCGGCCTCCGCCGGGACTGCACCTACGGCAAGCTCGCCGCCATGCGCCTCCCCAAGGACGTGGAGGGCCTCGGCGCCTGCGAGTACTCGCTGGAGCGAGGGGTGGCGCACGCATGCCACGCCGGCGGCATCGTCCACTTCCTCGAGGGGTACAAGCACCACGAGGTGGGCGCCATCGACGTCGACCGCATCGACGTCGTCTGGGAGGCCGCGCTCAGGCACGGGCTCAGGCCCGCATGAATGAACGATTCGTCGCGGCCGTTATGTTTGCTGTTGGGCCCCGATAATAAACGGGCCTGGCTTTGCCACTTTCACTGTCACCCTCTGCTTTTTTTTTTTTTTTTTTTTTTTTGTTTCCAAGTCCATTGGGTGTGGCTGGCTGGTTGGTTCCTGGCTTCCTGCCGGGTGCTCGCGTTTTCAATTTTCCTTTTTTTTCTTCTTTCTATTCTACGATCTCAATATATATACTGTAAACAATATACACGAGACAAAAAAGGATGTAGCCGGGGGAAACATATTTATTAATAGAAGGGAAAATGTCTACGTAGATTCTATATGAGAAAAGATGCATTATCATTATTTGCATTAGAGTGCTACTATATGCTCTTGTTTAAGCATTTGACACTATTGGTTTTTTGGAACGCATTTGGTCACTCATCTTATTTAAAAAAATAAAATCATGATAAAAATAAATGGCATCTGTGCAATGTTTTAAATAAGATGGATGATCTATTTTAGAACTCGCATAGCACTTTTCCACTAAGAGGAAGAAGGAAGCAAACAAAAAAACAGGGCAAAAGAAGAAAAGGAGATACAATGACGGCCCACAAGGAAAGGAGTCTCAACGCCCAGATTTTAATTACACCATGATTAGTTGAAAATTACACCCAAAAATTAAAACAAGTGTCACTAAGCCATGCATGGAGGCTATAAAACACCTGATATTTAATTTTCATCGCAAGGGGAAAAAGAAAAACTCTAGAGAAGCTAGGATCGGATGGATGGACGGAGACACAATCTGATGCGTCTAAAACGTGTGTGGTGTGTTGTAGCCTTGTAGGGTACAGAAACAACCAAACGTTCTTTAACTTCCGTCTTTTTGTTTCAGAACCTAATTGACAGGTCTTCGGATGAAATGTTAGTTACTACACAATTTATTGCTGAGTAGCTAGAAACTGGCAAGTTGACAGCGTTTAGTTTCTGATAATCTGCACCAAGGATGGTTACTTGCTGCAAATGGAAAATCAGGGATCTTGGAGAACTGAATGTGCTTAGCTTTGTAGGCTTCAGAAATAGTGCGGTAATAAGGTAGGATACTAGGATCTATCCTTCATGTTACTTATGTCACCATCGTCACATCACTATATTGTGTCTTGATGTCACGATCTCACTGGAAGGATCTATGAGTGATATGAATGGTCCTTGAGGTTGATTGGAGCAAAAAGACCATTTTTTTATCCCTCTTATCTGGTTACAGCTGTAGTATTTATGCAAAAAGACCATCTCACCATCCATATTCAACGTCCAATTTGTGTGCAGATTCCGTTTTTTGTCCATCCTTTGGTCATCACGCGGCACCGTTCGTTTGACAAAGCGGTCAGCATTGCGATGAGCAGTTAAGCACTGTACGTTGAAATTTGGATAGCCTACATTTCCAGAGCCCTCAAATCAGTTTGTTCTTCACAGGCAGTCTCTTGCGCGTTTAGAGAATTCAAAGCATTGAATAGATTTTGGCTTTGAAGCATTAAATCTTTTTCTAGTTCACTCGTTGGTCATTGGAAAAGAAAAATGTGAACAGGAACGTACAATTCCATAAACTGAATACAACCAATGGGATCCTTGTTCTTCTAGCCAGCACCACCAGTGACCCTATGCCAATGGCTTGGCTTCACCTGAAACTACAAACTCCCATATGTACCACACTTATAGGAGCCACAAGCAAGCATACTACTAGTGCTGAAGGGCACAGGAGATGAGCAGGCAAGAAATGTTCTCCCCTCCTCCCCGGCTTCTCTCCCTTGAATGTACAATTGCAACAGCTTTTGAGCTCAAAACCTCTAACCGTGCGTGGACATCACAGTGGTCAGACCACGGCGAACGAAGGCGCCGTCGTCAGCGCGACAGTGAATGAAGGAGATCTGGGCTCCCATATCACAATTCATAGCCCGTAGATGGCTGAGAGCCTCCGCAAGGCAGTCACCTTGAGCTCGAGGACGCAGATGTACTCAGCCGTTCGCCGGAGCAGCACGTCCACATCGGCGTCGTGGGCGTCAGGGACGATCTTCCTCAGCTCCCTGAGCCTCCTGAGCGCCATATGCTGGAATGGCGGCCTCCTGGTCATCTGCGACGACGACGACGACGCCACGCCTCTGATGCCCTTCTTCTTGCCCACCGTGAACATGGATTTCCTTCTCATATCTCCCGACGTCCCAAGAGAAGGAAGAAGTGGCTCTGTTCGCGGCTACAACCTCTATGATGCTATATGCCTGTGCTGTGTAGTAGATCATCACAGGATGTGTGGTGGTGTATGACACGGCGAGGAGATGGGCATATATAGGTGAGAGAGGCGAAGGATGTTTCACTTGGCCATGTCCATGTGGGAGGACCTTGGTTCTAGTAACTAGTAGACGGAGCTGTCAGCCTGCGAGCATAGCTCTCACGAGGCATGGCTTGTTGCTGTGCTTGTCTGATATGCATGGACAGATCAGGTAGGGAAACTATCTGGTGTGGTATGTACGTCGATGCATGCTTTATTTTGACCAAATTATTCAAGATTCCCAAGGCGGTTTTATTACCACGTCAAAGCAATTTTCGATCTATCTGGGGGTGCCAGTGGATCAGAGCTGTAATTTTTTTTTTTTTTCACTCTGGCTTAAACACAATGAGAATGCGCAGACTGGTGGTTCTGCATGCTGAGCGATCTTACTCTGCACTCTGCACACGATCGAGCAACAGATAACCCTATCTCTCTGTTCTCTCCCACTACCTATACACCAGGTGAGCTTAAGACAGATCCTGTTGTCCTAATCGTAATCATGGAACTGCTACCATTATTTGCAATGATAGGAGGAATTCCCATGTGATCCTTTTGCCAACTTGCGGCTTGTAAACTGCAAGAATCTGCAACTTGGATGTCAATCCGTCAGTGTGGTGAGGCCAGCTTGGGCCTCTGGACACGTCGCGTCGACCGAGAGCGAGAACGAGCCTATCTTATTAAGTGAGGAATCACTCACCGGCCTATTGTGTAGCACTTTGTTGTCGTATTTTGGCATGTCGATATATGTAATGTTGATTTCAATTCATATGGAGCCGATTTTATATTAAAGAAAAATCACGAGCCATGCATGGGCATGAGTTTGGGGAGCCATTAAAAAAAGGAGGAAATGAAAGATCTATCGATTGAACTGGGCGTCGGCGACGACACCACATGTGACCCATACATCTCACCAGTCACCACTGCTCTATGTTGCTAGAGAGGAACATGGGCTTGTTTCACTGAAGCACCCTGCTGCTTGGTGCTTGCAGAGAACCACGTACAGCTCGGACAAACGCAATTAAATATTGCCTCTGCATTATTTTCATATATATAGGAGTAAATAAATACTTCCTGCGAAATTACGTGGAGCGTGTAGCTTAGCTACCACACGTGGTACTACGTGCCAGTTCTGAGGTGCCCATTTGATAATTTGATTTTTTTTCCCCAGTTAAATTTCAGCTGGGAGATATTATTTTCAATTAGGATCGCGTCGACATGACATGTATTTTTTGCTTTCTAAGTGGCTAGATCGAGAGTTCATCACCGCGGCCCACGGCCATGTAATAATGAAAGTGGTACTCTACTTGCTTCCATCATGCAGTGCGTGTGTATGAATGATGATCGAGTTGGGCGAAGTGTTGAATCGATTATCTCGTTCTGGCCAAATGCATGCTCTCTCACCTGTCGGAAGCATAGCATGTCCTAGAACAGTAGAACGTACGTATGTCGGTCTGAAAAGAAAGAATTGGCGGTGCGAAGGATTATTGCATCCGCACGCAGTACTGCTAGCTCGAGCGTAAAAACTTGTGATCATCAATCGATCTCTATCATGCACATAGTACGGTGCAAGTGAAAATATCGGTACTTTATGTGGTCTAATAATAATTAATATAATGCGGGACTACTAGAGAGTCCGGGGCTTTAATTTCCATCAGATGGCAGGCGATGTAAACTGTTCTCCCAAGCAAGCAATCCGAATCCGGGCTGCGAAGCACAATGCTAGCTAGGTAGCCAGTAGAGTGTGATGAGCGGTGAAGAAGAGCTCCTGATCTGAGCACGCAGGCACGAGTTGGTACACAGTTCAGTTGTTTCTTTACGCCCTTTTTCAGTTCTTGATGAAGCCACTGTTCGAAGCCGATGGAAAGAGTACAATAATTGCTAGCCGATCAGCGCGCAACAGATTGGTAAAGTATCTGCATCTAGGGTAGATCTAACTAGTTACATGGATAAGTACATTGAAATTAATTTCACTTATTACCTGCATAAACTATATGCATGGGCAGACGGGCACAGCATGTATGCCATGGATGTGATCAGGTCAGGCATGCAGACAGCAGCGGCGTGCGAATGACAACTCGGCGTGCCGGTCTCGATCGATTGATCGAATCTTGCAGATTGATGGGTAATAGATGCATGCAAAAGGCTATTGATGAGGGACGACAGGTCGATGATTCGACGTAGCCGGAGCGGCCAGCCGCGCGGGCTCCGGAGAGCTTCAGGCGACGAGCGCACAACTGACAACTAGCTAGGGCGACGTGGACCGGCCGGCATCGCTCAAAAACAACTGATGCATGTGCCCGTGCCGACGCGACGAACCTGGCGCTCTGCGATTGATTGATTGATTGATCCGTCCATATCGCCGAGATCATGGAGTTAACCGACGGTGGCACATCATCATCGATCAGTTGGCCGGTGTTGGCGGCCCATCATTCGTTTACACACACATGTGCTTATTTTCGTACACAATTAACTGATTATATATGAGACATATATATATGGCCGTACACGATGATGATGTGGCATAGATTTATTCGTTCGTACGTACTGTACGTGCTTGCTCTCGGCGTGTACGCACGTTTAATTCAGCACGTACCGGCTAGCTGTTGTTAGATACACGATCGATCAGCACATGCTGATGCATGCATGGCCGATCATGCGATCAACAACAGTCCGTGCAGGGTGCTGCAGTGGCTGAAAGGGGATTGACTGTTGAGCTGCAGGGCGTACCGCTCTGCATGTGCACACGTCGCCTTCGGAAGACCGGCCCCGTGGGGCGTGGGCAGCATTCAACCCCATGCACGTGTGCGCACCCCGGCCACCTTTTCGTTCGTTCGATCGATCGATCCATCCACGTGTGCCGCCGCCCGCCGATCGATCCACGTATATCGTCCATGATCCCAAAGCTAGTACCGGCCGGTCAATCGATCAGTGGCCCTCCGTGCTAAGTTCATTTTCAGCGGAGCGTTTAAAAAAAATATCTATAACATAAAACGATATTGTAACGATACTATAGATATAGTGAAAAGTGAATGGAACAGTGATAGAAAAAAGTGAATAGCATTTCGCTGGAGACAACGTTAGTACGTGGAGTGATAATCAGACGGGGCAGTCTACTTCCATTTGGTGTGTGTAGGACCGTACGATCCAGTAGTCAATAGCTAGTTGTGCAGGTAGCTCAAACGTTTGATATAGACAAACTACTCTACTCTACCCAACACATAGAGTTTTACTCTCAAATAATCCTAAATAAAGGATAAGATACGTTAAAGCCAAAATAAGATTTATTTAATAATAGATATAAACACGGCAGGGATGATGATGACCAAGCGGAGCGCATTTGAATCAATTTAACCACAACATTGTAAGTACAAAAGGCACTCCAATAGTAAAACCAAGTTGCATGTACTTGGCAGCATGATGATTTGTACAGATATATATATATAGGGTTTTGGCGTTTATTACCCTTATTTTTTTAATTTTGTAAATCAAAACGAAGATAGAGTTTACCCCTAATTAGTTAATTTTTCTTAATTATATTAATTTCGCTGTCAAAAAAACTAGCATGCCCATACGATTTTGTCTCCATTTTTTTAATGGTTTGGGATAGTACCCCTATCCGCGCCGCCTCTGGCGGGTCGTGCCCAGGGAACTGTGTTGCTACCGCCGAGTCTCCCGATGACGCGTCATGCCTAGACTATGCCGCGCATAGATTTTCACCGGTGGGACTCGAGTGGGTTGTGGGTGCAAGGATAAGGGGCATTCTAGTCTATTTCCCCTGCTTCGAAAGATTTTTATATTTGTTTTAAATGTTTTAGTCCAGCTGCATCTAGCAGGGTTAAAAATAGGGGTAAACAAAGTCTTCATTTTGAAAACGCAAGAGTAAACTCACAAAGCTTTAAAAACGAGGGTAAAACACAAATAGAGTTGCCAGCAGGGGTGCATAAACACCAATCTCCCAATATATATCTGTTTGATCAAGAATTAATGACTATGCGGGCCTGCTTGGTTCATTGCTAAATTTTTGGCATGCCAAAATTTTAGTAATTTTGACTGTGTTTGAATCTAAGTAAAAATTATATATTTAACAATAAACTTTTCGTTCCAATGGGTTGTTTGGGCCCCAAATAACTCATCCGAATGAGAAATTTGTTCTTTCGTCAAATTTTAATTTAGGTTCAAACATAATCAAAATTGCCAAAATTTTGGCATGCCAAATGTTTGGCAATGAATCAAGCAGACCCTACTTGCTATAGCATTTACTTTGAGCTCTTGTTCGGTTGTCCTGGTTTTGAAAGGGATTGAAAGGAATTAAATCCCCTTAGATTTTCCCCTAACCGAACACCCCCTGATGTGTCGGCATGCAACTCTTATCCTTCAACTAAATCAACAAACACACCAAACACGAAACTAATGCAATCCGATTGAGAGGAATATAGTTTGGGGAAGGAAATACAGCAAGTAGAATCAGGGAAATAGACTAGATATGCATCTATGTTGAAGGCTTAGACGAAGAGGAAGAAGAAGAAGGGCGTCAAAGGAAAAACTTAAGCACATGAAGAAGACGTGTTCTTATTTCTGAATATTCGATTATCTCTCTTCGGCATCATCTTTTGTATGCTTCTTTCTTATAGAATATAGCCCAGACCAGTATATACGTAGCGGCTCAGCCTATGATGCATTGATGCAACACCACCCCAGTACTCTTTTATGTTATCAATCTTTCTGCGCTCTCCAGGCTCGGAGGCTAAAAATGTATCCTCATCTTATGTTGCAAACCTTCTCTTACTTTGGCCAATTGGTGTGGCATATGGTCCAGCCTTGGCCTTCATTTGTGTGTGTGGGGTTTCGAGCAGCTCATGAGCCTCCATCGTGCCGAACCGAACATAATTCTCTGGGCTAGACAAGCCAGCTAGCTCGTGAGCTCAGCACAAGGCCACAAGATAGCCTAATTGATGTTTCCAATGTTTCCATGATGATCGATTGATTAAATTTTCATAATCGGTGGTAAAAGAAATAATATATACATAACATAACATTTTGTAAATATGCAAGAGATACACACCATATAGCTATTGTTGGTTGTTTGTACCATCCAAAAATCGTGCAAATTGATTCATCTTGGAACTTGGTGTGGGAGTTTGGTTGTGGCTCACAAAGCGCCACGACCCACGATAGCCTCCACCGAGTTGAGCCGACCTTGCAATACTGAAGGAATCAAGATGTCCAAAATATTTTTTTTGGGGGGGGGGGGGGGAGGAGGGCGGAATGGACTTCTAATTTGTGGAATGTACTCCAAACATGGCTTGTTCTATAAGGAACTTGTGGGCGACTTGCAGCTAGCAAAAAGCTGACTTTTATATAGACAGATTCTCCTCTAAGAGCTTGTTTGGGATTTTTTTCAAAAGAAAAACATAGTATTAGAATACCATAGTTTATAATTTTCATAATAATATTATGATTAGCTCCAAAAAAACATGGTATGCCTTCGAACTTGCCATATTGTTTTAGTATAGGAACATGCAAAAAGCTAGACAAAGCTATGAAAACTTTTGTTTGGAGTGGAATTTCTCATACTCCAAAAATACCGTGATATCTGTAAAGTTATAAATTTTTTAAAACACAGTTTTTTAGATGGCAATTAAATTATAGTCCAGAGTAGTTGCAAATTGGGCCATAGTCTTTGCAGAGGGGAATTCCTAGCAGAGGTTAGGGTTTGGAAGTAGTTCGTTCGGCCCATGTTCTCCTTCCCGAAGCCCAGCCCACTCTCTCCCGAAGCCTTGTCTTAGCATGGCGCCGTCGACTCGACAACATCCTCCGGCCTCCCTCCACCATGGCGCCGCCGGGAAGCCTTGCCAGCGCCGCCATAGCTGCCGCCATCGGCGCTGCCATCGTCTTCTCAAGTATTCTCTCTCTGTCTCTACTCACCTTGTCGTCTATCCAACACCTACCTCTCCTCCTTCACCGACGTGGCCATCTCACAGGCTTGCTCTACAGGCGCAAATGCGCCCATCTGGCCGCGCGGGTCCGCGAGGTAGAGGCTTCGCTGGCGGAAGCTTCGGAGAAGGCCGCCGCCGAGCGCCGCGGCAGAGTGCGCGCTCAGCAGGTGAGGTCGGCGCCCCGCGGTCAGCAAGTTTTCGCGTGTTCGAACTTGCACCTCTCTTCGAGCTGGGCCATATCATCAGGTTTAGGCTGACGAATCTCTCTCTTCTTGCTTGCAGTCGCTGCGGAAGGCTCTGAGCCAGCTAGAACCCTGCTCCGACGAGGCGAGGTCGCCCAAGGCCGCGGCACCAGCATCTTACCCGATGGCTCCGATCGGCACTGTCCAGTCCTGCTTCTCCACTAGGTCTGATTGCATCGATTTTGTTTCCATTTTCTCACGCGTTGTCGCATTCAGTCAAATTTGAATCGTTACCAGACAATTATTGCTATGGGCCAGTCTTTCTGACTGGCAAAAGTATCAATTAATCCATGCTATTGGCCTAAAATTGTTGCCTTGTTGGCTCTACAATCACAGAAATGGTACGCCGAGGCAGCCTTTGGTGGTTACGTTGGCCAGGGCGATTGTGGTGCTTGATCCAGCCCGAGTCCCGGCCGCAGCGCTGGAGGGATTAGCTAGTTTCTCACATTGCTGGATTCTTTATGTTTTCCATCTGAACACTGATCTTGATAAAATGTGGAAAGATCCTGCTAGATCCAAGCTCAAAGCAAAGGTATGTTTTGTTCTCAGTCCTTCACTGGTTCCTTTCTGATGAAAACAAATATTCTTCTGAATATTGTAGTGGATATGGGTGAAACTAATGAAATCTTCTGTTTCTCTTGGAAGGTAAGGGTACCGAGATTGAAAGGGGGCAAGATGGGGGTTTTCGCAACTAGATCGCCACATCGGCCTAATCCAATTGGACTCAGCGTAGCAAAGGTAAGAAAAATTATACAGTTCGACACTCCACATATTATCCTCTGTGATCTCTGTAGTACAGTGGTTGAAGTGTCACCTGAAATGGTTCAACATTTGTCTTCCATTGTTATTGCTTTCTAGGACACATGTAGAGGATATCAACATTAGGATTGAGGTAGCCAATAATGATAATGATAATTGCAATCTATATGTTGCTTGTTGCATTATCTGTCGTGTGAAGAATGGTTTTACACAGATTTCACCACAATGTTGGTCTTCAGCAGTTCTTTCCTGTGACCAAAACATTACTGTGTCACTTCACTTATAAGAAGGACAACCAATACCTTTGTTTTTTTTTCCTGACTAATTCTCTCTCTATACAATATAGTGTACTCTATAGCATAAACATTTCTTATTCATTTATTTTCTATTGCAATTAATTGATCTTGTTAAGCATGCTATTGTGTTTCAAGGACTTCTCATTTGAATGTTTTATAGGTGGAGGCAGTGGATGGGCATGATGTTTTGCTTTCTGGGGTAGATTTGGTTGATGGCACGGTACCACTTTAAGCGCTTATATGGTCCAGCATTATACAGAGGATTAGTGTAACTAAACTCTGTCAGCAGTGAACTCACCCTAATACATTAATCCCTATCAACAGCCTGTGCTTGATATTAAGCCATACCTGCCATATTCTGACGGTGTTAAAGGTTCAGTTGTTCCCAATTGGTTGGAGGTATGTACAATATCGCATCTCAGTTCATGTATTTCTCCAGACTGAAATTCATTTCTCTCATCAGTTCGAAATAAGTTGTCTATTTTGTTTTTTCTGGACCTTCATTCCGCACAGGAGTGGACTCTAGACAGCATAGGATGCTTGATGGTGTGCCTTGTAGACTGATATATACTAGTATTACCTATTATATATCTATACATCTTTATACAATTTGGCACTGTCCCTATCTGACTAAAAAGATGTGTAGTTGGTTTGGTGCTTTACCTTTTAGACAGTTCTGAATCTTGGTAAAACTTTTCTGTTGTGATGTGGGGGTTTTGAATGATACTTTAGAGTAAGATTTGGGTACTAAAAGAAAAGTTTGTCTCATTACACAGAGCTCACATGAAATATCTCATAATGTTGTCTTTTTTTTTTCCAATGCCACATTCAAGTTTCCTTCATTGTTCACAACGTGTAATGTTGAATATTTTGTCGAAGCAGGTTGATGGTGCATTAGCTGTGGAGTCTGTCCGTTTTTCTGAGCACTTTATTTCTGCACTTCGCACCTGCTGGATGCATGCAGTAAGTGATACTGATGTATTCGCCTTTCAAAAAAAGATAATAAATCTTGTGTGCTGAGTAGCAATTTAACTGCCGTTATTTTTCAAAAGAGAAAGTATCACAGTAGGTCAGCTGTAGGTACAAAAATGGCTTACAAAAACCCATTTATTTGTTTCAGCAAAAGGAGTCGCTCTACGCTTCAGCAGACGAGTTTCAGGATCTGATCAAGCAGGTCCTCTCCTGGGACATCAGGTCGATCTCACAGCGGATCCGCCCCCATCAAGTGGAAATTGAAGCCGATTCCAGCGACCACTGTGGCGAAGACCCTGATGATGGCCGTGTGGACGCAGGGCGCTGTGGCATCATCTACCACCTACATCTTGAAGGCATCGATGTGTCGTACAGAGTGGATCAGGGCTCCAACATTGTTGTCGAGGACGCTGCCCTTCTTTCCAATCTCCTCCGGAACCAGAACCGGCACGGTTACTTGGCGTGGAGGGATAAACTGGTCAGCAGCGTTCTGTAGCATCCCCATTCGACCTGTCTGCATTTCGTTATCCTTTGCAAGAGTGCGGTGTGCTGTGATGCAGATGGATTTGAATGTGCTGTTGTCTAATCTCTGAATTGAACTCGGAATGTAGTAGCCCCCTCTGTTTTTGGCAGGATTTGTAAACAAACTCGGTTCTGAAGAATTGAATGCAGAATGATTTGCCCCTGTTTTTCGCGGGAGTCATAAACAAACCCGTTCTGGCTTTCTATTTTTTCACTCGAGCACGAGCCTTTGGTCCGCCGGAGATACCCTTGTCGCCTGTGCAAAATGCCCCTGGTTGCCGATTGTTTTATAAAATTTTGTATAACCATGATCTTGATGTGAACACTATGGGGACGGACAAAGGTCGATTGGATTTGTGCGTGGAGCCATGGCCGGCTACTCTCTTTCTCTAGTCTCTCTCTTCTTGGCTTGGCCGCGCTAGGCCCTATCAGGATAGCACCAAACTCCCCACTCCTCTGCTCTGTCTCCCACATCATAGAGAGAGTGGGCTGAGTAGAGATGGCAATGGGGAATTCTCCGGAGAATGTTTATCCATCCCTGTCTCCGCAGAGAGAAAAAATCTCCGTCCCCACAAACAACAATGAAGGAAGAATTGTCCCCATCCCCGTGCGGGGAATAATCCCCGTGAGGATCTTGTCCCTGTCTCCTTTAATTTATTTTGCTCTGTACCATCATTGTTGGTCACCATCTCACTTATAATAGAGGAGAGGGAGTTTAAAGTTATTGTGGTTACTTCAAAATAAAGTTTTTATAGTTGGTTAGAGGGAGTAGAAAGAAATTTGAGATAGATAGTAAAATAAATTGTTAGATTTAGAAGATAACAAGTTAAACAGGGATCTCCGCAGGGAACGGGTACGAGGAATGCTCCCCCATCCCCATCCACACCAGGATTTCCCTCGTGGGGAATAAAATGGCCCCGTCCCCGTATTCTTTATGTCTTTCTTTGCGTGTAACCGTGTTCTTAATGTTCGCAATTTTTGCATAGCGGAAACTTTGGATAAGAACTGCTGCTTCAAAAGCATTTGTGCAAGATTGGTATTGTGATAAATTTAAAAAAATTACATATATGAATGGAGGGAGTATGAATTAAGTCTCCATTTTTTAAATAACTCATTTTACTAGTAGTAAATACTACTACCTTCTCCTATTAAAATACGGTGTTTTTCATTCAAAATTGAATAAAAAATGTTCATGAGTGGAGGGAGTACTCTGGCAATTTTTTCATAAAATAACGTTGTCCTGCCCTGCCCTACGCCCCTACCCCGCCCCCACCGACCAAACCTTGCCAAGCCTTTCGGACGCTATGCTAACGTTTTTTTATACTAGTTATGTGTCCGTGCATTGTAACTGGAGATAAAATACATATCCTAGCAAATTCTACTAACCAAAGACAATAGAGAAGCATCAAATCCGCATAACAACGAATTATTGTTCATCAAAACTACCAAAACCAAACCCATTAACCGTTATTTCATTCCTGCTCTTCCCCTCTCCCTTCCCATAGCTCTCTTTCTCTCCCTCTCTTTCTGTAGCGCTCATCATGCTGCAACAGGAGAGATAGATATATATATCCTTCATTCTCTCACGGGAGAAATATTGACTAACACATAAAAATACAAAGAATCTATGACACTGATATGGCTACATATGTGTACTTAACTTATTTTATACTTAAAAGATTGCCTTATAATTGGAAAATGTCTCATGTTTTTCTCCTAAAATTTCAAATAATATTACAACCATTTTGATGATCTGTACATCCGGAATACGCACCCATGGCGATCAGTCTGTACATCGAATGCGTAGGTAATGGAACTGCTTCACAGGTATTTCTTGAAATATTCATTTGCTTCGGCCACCAGATGATCATCATCCCACTCGTCGCGATAACTCTCAGGACGATCTTTCTTGTTCTTTGCGTTAACAGCGTACATCTGCTTCCTCCATTCCTCGACCGGTGGATGACCGCTTTGTGCAGCAAGCCAATCATCATACTCAAACTGCACACAAAGAGTGTGTATCAGGGGAATTTCAAACATATTCTCTGTGAAATGTCAATATAACAGTGTATGGTCAAGTCACAAAGCTTAACTGAGTATCGGCAAACATCTCTAGGCTACCTGATAGTTTGAAAAGTTATGAGTGTATCTCTTAGGCCATCCCCGTGCTTCTAGTTTCGAGTAGAAGGCTTTCACATCTCCCATCATTTCATCTTTAGACGGAAGCCTGATCCTTCCCGCTAAAACTCCAGCGACCCACTTGCTTTGTAGTTCAAACAGTGGAAAAGGAATAACCTGGACGGAACAGACTCAACAGAGGCTGAAAGGTTTCAGATCATAGTGCATCACAAGGTAAACTACGCGTGCATCAGAAGTTCAGAACTGATAGTCAGCTATTTTCAGCAAAACTGACCTTCCATGGCAACCCGATGAAGGATAGTTGAGGAGCCACTTCCGGTGGGAAAACATGCTTGTATAGTGGATCAACACGGTTGTCATCCACAGTGACAGTGCTATCATCTCCAAGGAATGGGAAGTCATACAGGTATCTAGCCAACATACAAATGCAGGAAACACACGATGAACTTCAAAAAATTAGCACAAGATGGCATGCTTTTGTAAGGAGTGGGAGGGCAGGGATTTGCAGCAAGGATATGTACCCAGTGCAGTGCATGATGACATCAGCTTTGATTGAACTGCCATCCTGGAACACCACACTGCCATCCTCCAGCGCGCGGTCTATCTGCAGCTTGAGCATTAGTTTTGCAACAGTACTAGCTGTGGCAGCTCTTCCAATAATACATAAAAGCTACCATATCTCGGGTTGTATACCATGGAATGAAGCCACAGATTACTGTAGCCAGGCTGCTTCTCACAGGTATCAACTGGCGCTGACCTATCCGCAATATGGACTTCTTTCGCAGTGGTGGCAATGTCCCTTGAAATGTCAAATGCACTTGCAGAGGCCCCGATTATGATCACTACCTATCGTTGCAACGGATAGTCTTCATTAACTACTATGGAAATGCATAAACGGGAGTGCAGATCACCGAGAGAAGAACGCGCACTTGATCAAGGAATGGCTCCGGTACACGGTAATTGTGGCTATGAATCTGTTTACCGGGCCAAGCATTTACCCCTGCCAAACTTTGAAAGTGTAAGGATTTTAACTACTAAAGGCTTAAATTATGCAGTTTGTTGCAGAACATCAACACATCCATGTTTAGGAGCTAGCTCAAATTTACGCAGTCACAAGTTGTATGGTGCCCCCAGGCCCAGGAATTTACCTGGAATGGCGGCGATGCGCGGCACCGTGTAGTGGCCATTGCAAACCACGACGGCGTCGTAGACCTCCTCCTCACCGCTCCCCTTGTCCCCGAGCTTCCTCGACGTCACAGCCCACCTCCCGGCGTCCTCCCTCCGCACGCTGACCACCTCCGTCTCGAAGCGGACGAGCTGGAGCAGATCGAACCGCCGCGCGAACGCGTCCAGGTACCGAAGCACCTCCTCATGCTCGGGGAACCTGCGGGGGTCCTCGGAGCCCGCGGCGCCGGCGGCGAAGGGGAAGTCGAGGAAGCCCATGGTCTCGCGCGGCAGATTGGTGCGGAGCGACGCGTAGAGGCTGGAGTGCGTGGCCGCGGCGCCGAGCGGGTCGGAGGCCGTGGCCGGGGGCGCGTAGAGCCAGGTGCCCCCCACGGCGGCGGCGCGCTCGAAGACGACGGGCGCGTGGCCCTCGCGGCTGAGCTCGCGGGCGGCCGCCAGGCCCGCCGCGCCCGCGCCAATGACGGCGAGCCGGAGGGAGGCCGACGGCATGGGGAGCGGGAAGTGGAGAGCCGTGTGGAGTTTGGGTTTGGGGTACGGACGACGAGTGGGTCTCGCTTCTCTTCTTCCAGCCATCAGTTCCGCTTGCCTAATCAACCTATTACGGCCGTCAATCCGTGATTCCGGAAGATACATATGTGATCCTGGATTAAGAACTCGAGATGTTGATGGATTGGTGCGGATAGAGCACGGTTCAATCAGCTGCCGTCGATGCAGCACAGATGTTCGACGGAATGCCAACAAGAGGATTCTGTTCTTTTCTGGGTCTTATACTTTTTCTTTGTATGTTTCATAGGATGCGGATTTTCTAAAGAAAGTAGTGGTGCGATTTGGTACGGCTGCGAGCCTGCTGACTTTCAGCGAGATCAATTTCTGCATAGGCAAGTTTCAAGCTGATGTCCGGCTTCCTGACTAATAATTTCTGAAAGTGCACTGTGAAAATCATCAGGGGTATCATAGGGCTTCATCTTGGATCTATCAAAACCGAGTTCTTCCGAAAGTCCCTTGATATATGAGCCACGATGGTATCCTACATTTTGTCCATCTTTTAGGCTCTATTTGGAACGCATGAATTTTACAAAAATTGTGCAGAAATTTTACAGAAATCAGTTCAATTTCACAGAAAAAACGCAGAAACGGGAAAATTTTCCCGCAAACAGGGCCTTAGCAGTTCTTGGATATCATTTACGGTAGGTTGCAGCTGTTGTACAGTCAACATTGAAGTCAAGTTCGCTGTGTAACTTGATGTAAGTACCAGAAGAAAACACAGCCACACAATCATCACTATCCGAGATAGAAAACGTTCCACAATCTCTTCTGCAACAACCATGATAAATGAGTTAACGTTTTTAGCCATCTCAAATGCAACTTGATAGCTGTAATATATACATCAAAGCATATTTTTGTTAATTTTTTTAATTGCAGGCCTGTTCACTGGTGTAAATATTCCTTGATATAGTGTAGCAAAAACATTTTGCATCCTCTCCCTTTTCTTGCCTTGCTGAATACTGATAGTACACAGTTACTAAACATTTATTAGACATAATTTTATTCTTGTGAGAGCTGTTATGTTCATAAAAATGAATAATATCAGTTGCCTTTTATGATGCTAGTTGTAGCTAAAAGGTTTTGTCAATTGTTACTTTCCAACTGTACTTTGCTATGCTGACTTACAGCATGTACTGCAAGGCCATTTAGCAGATTAAAATTTGTCACATTATTTTTCTGTAATAAGAAAATTAGTAATAAGTAACTAACGTTACTACTTGCTAGTAAGGATTTTTTTTTTTTTGAAACTCAATAAGGATGGTTTGTAGTGTGTCTCCTTGTTATGACCGGCGTCCAATATCAGAGGTGTAACCCATCAGTGGCTAGGAGGCGCTGGGAGTCTTACGGTCCCAGGCCCAAGTTATCATAGTTCGGTTCACTAGCAAGGGGATTATAAATACTTGTAACATACTCTATTGGTGATTAAGCAGAAGCAACATATCGTTGCCGGCTTCCCTGAGAGAGCCGGGAAACCCTAGCCATCTCTCTCTCATGATTACCAACCACGGCGCCCCAGCGCCGTGCTCGCCCTCGCCCTCCAACTCCTCATCCATATTCCCTACGCCACGTCCCTAGTAGGATCTAGAATCCTATCAACCTGGTATCAGTGATGTCAGACGCTCCTTCCACCACCAGTCCACCACCAGCCCTCTCTGCGGCGTTGCCGCAGTCGTCGACCCCTTCCGCCCCGCTGCCAACCACCACAGCTCCGGTGATCGCCACACCCTCGACCGCGCCGCCGCTCCGCTGTCAATGACCTCACCCGCTCGGTGGCGGCCATACAGGCCTTCTTGGCGGGTGCCTTCCTACCCCAGGGGCAATAGCAGCCGCCCATGCTCCCGCTAACGCCACCGGTCACAACCCTGCTTCCCTGGTCGCCCCGTGTAAGGAAAATGGCCTCATGTGTCATATTTCCATGGTTGTGTTTTGGTGATTGATAGCGCCGGCCCTGAGGGGGGGGTCCAGCAGTGCAGCCGAACTGGGCCCCCCAATCCATAGGGCCCCACACTATATGTGTATAGATTAGATATTGCACGGTATAAAATGTCATATGCTAGTACACGAGGGTTCTCCGCCTACACATGAGTAGTATGTTACTACGTAAGTTATGTCAGCACCTCAATTGCAGACGCTGATAGCAGATTCGCGTTACGTTCGTCGTCTGTTTGTTGACGTGCTGATTCCTGCTTTGTAATTTAGATGTGTTCCTTATGGCCCCGCCAATATTTCTATGCTCGTTAAGGTACAGTATAGTATAATCTTTTGTCTTGAGCTAACATAATTAGATTGTTGATTAGAATTTACATTTTAATCTTTTTAATTTTCACTTCTTGGGAAGGAAGAAACGACCAGAAGAGTTAATAAAATCACACATCATTAATTTGAGAATTTCAAAAATGCCGTTATAAGAAACTTTAAAGGTAATATTGCAGTATATGTATTCCTAGTTTTGCTCGTTTGACGCGAATAGTTTTTATATGCAACTTCAGTGTTTAGTAGCTATATCACAGTATAAATGGGGGCCCCCTCTTAAGTCTTGTTCTGGGCCTCTGAAATGTCAGGACCGTCACTGATGATTGATTGACAACCAACACTTTGACTAATGAAATTATTTAGATGCACATTCTCAAGTGTTTAGGTCCAAGGGATGAAGAAGAAGAGAAGCCAGAGAAAGGGTCGCCCCAAGGGGGTACCACTATCCTTGAAACCTCACATGATTGTGAGGATCGGAAGGTACGGTCTGCGAGACCGTCCTATCCTCCGTACCAAGTATCCTGAGGGAGCAGAGGAGTTGAAGTCTGGTGAAGACCGGATGGTACGGTCTCAAAGGGATTCAATGGACCATACCTATTAACCAAGGAAGCAGAGCTGAGTAGACCAAGTTACACTGACCATATGATACGGTCTAGAAGACCGTTCATGGAGCGTACCAAGTAACCCGCGGGTGCCAAACCTTCGGACTGGAGGTTACGTAGTACGGTTTCACAAGATCGTCCATGGACCGTCCTAAGAAACTCAAGGCTAGGGACTTTGAAGGACTTGCAGTGCACAATGGACTGGATGGTACGGTCTTTATAAACTATACTAACCTTCGGACTATTTAACGGCTAGTTGGAAAAATACACGGACCGGATGGTCCGTTCTATGGAAAAAAGGGCAGACCAGATAGTACGGTCTACACTGCGTCAGCAGCCCGTTGGAGCAACGGCTAGTTTGTGTTTGGGGGGCTATATAAGCCATCCCACCCGGCCATTTCAAGGGAGTTGGAGCCACTGAAGTTCAGAGCAAGTGTAGAGGTGTATTCCAAACATATCCATCACTCCAACCACCATATGAGAGCTTAGTGTATCACCCAAGCTAGTTAGAGCTTAGAGAGAGTGAGTTTGCGAGCTCTTCTTGAGTGTTGCTCCTGCGAGAGCAATTGGAGAAGCCTTGGCTGCGGTCAAGCCACATTGTATTCGTTGCTAGACCCTCCTTGTTGGTGTGAAGCTGCGGCGACACTTTTTGTGTGGGGACGAGGAGACCCTTCAAACTCCGTAGTGAAGAATCTGACGCCTTGTGACCGAGAGAGACGGTGGCGGTGGCTAAGCCTTGGTGGCTTGGTGGCACTTAGCTTTTGCTTGCCGTGAGCCTCGTGTGGCAAGCGCAAAACGATGATCAGAAAAGTCTTGGTGCTTGGCTCGTATATTGCCTTTGGTGGCGAGCCCGTGGACGTAACCCTTTGTGGTGAACCATGTTAAATATCCGCTTCTCCTCGGGAGTTTGCATCCCCTTGCCCTTACCTCTTTACTTACCGCATTAACGTTTCTGCATTTGCTATCTTGTGTGCCTTTAGCTTTCCTAATTAGTTTGAGTAGGTTTGGCTCTAGGTTGCAAGTCTTTTGGGTAAGATAGAGAGCACACAGATAAACCTTAGACTTAACTAGCATGTGTAGGGCGAAATATGTTTATCTTATGCACTAGATAGCCCTAGGTTTTAGTTGAGCGATTAGCGACCCAATGTACCCCTTCCCTCTCTTAGGTCGGATACCCCGGCACGTTCTTTACACCCCGGCACGGCCTATTGGACTAGCGCGCCCGTGGCGACGGGACGGCCACTCCATCTACTGTCGATGCCGTTGTCACCCTCTTCGATCCCGTCGTGCGTGCTCACCCCGACGACAAGGCCACAGTACGCGATGGCGACGTCCCTGACGCCGACTGCTTCGTCTCACCCTGACAATCACGGGTATTCTACGGAGGGGTGGACGAGACCCTCTTCTACGGCGTCCCGCCTGGAGGCAGTGGCCAGCCCTGACGCGCCGCGACCCTATGGAGTCGCCCCGGGGCCGAGCCCTGGCCTGGCCCCGCCGTGCTTCTACAAGCTCGAGTTCACCACCTACGACGGCGCCGAAGATCCCCTCTACTGGCTCAATCATTGTGAGTAGTTCTTTCGCGGCCAGCGCACTCTAGCCTCGGATCGTACATGGCTAGCCTCCTACCACCTCACCGGCACCGCCCAATCGTGGTACTACGCCCTCAAGCAGGACGAGGGAATTCCCTCATGGGAGTGTTTCCGCGAGCTGTGCACCCTCCGCTTTGGACCGACAGTTCGCGGCACTGGCTTGTCCCAACAAGTGTGCCTCCCGTTCACATCTACTGTCCAAGACTACGCCGAGCGATTCAACTCGGTGTTGTGCCACGCCCGCAACCTCTCTGGCCCCAGAAGGCCGAGCACTGTGGGGGGCCTGCCGGACCATATTTGGATCGACGTCGAGCTTCGTGAGCCGCAGGATCTCCAGACGGCAATGTACCTGGCACGGGCATTCGAAACCCGCGCGGCCGCAACGACCTCGGCCCCCCACTCGCGGCACCAAACCTCCTCCACACCAGGGCCTGCCTGCGCTGCCTCGGCCACCACCAGGTGCCCCAACGCCGGCCAGCGCACCCTTACCCCAGCAACACGCCAGCGTGGGCGTGCCGGCAGGGGCAGGCGGGACCTCCCGCCCGTTCCGCCACCTCTCCCCAACTGAACAGCCGGAACGCCACCGCCAAGGGCTGTGCTACAACTGCGATGAGCCCTATGTACACAGTCACATCTATCAGCGCCTCTTCTACTTGGAATCCGTGGACTACATCGACGACAACGTTCCCGCTGAGGGCGCGCTCGTGACACCACAGCCCAGCCCGATGATCCGGAGGCCGCGGCGACCGCGTCCGATGGTGCCGCGACACCCTCGGTTTCCCTCCATGCCATCGCTGGCGTCCGCACCGAGCATGCCATGCTGCTACCGGCAATAGTGCAGGGCCACCTCCTCGTGGCCCTCCTCGACTCCGGCTCCACAACCAACTTCATCAACGCTGACCTCCTACACCAGCTACGCCTTGCCATCGATCCGCGTCTCTCCCTGTGGGTGCTGGTGGCCAACGGGGACCGCGTTCCGTGCCAAGGCGTGGCCTGAGGTGTGGCCCTTACCATCGACAAGGAGGAATTGGTCATCGGCTGCTACTGCATCAGCCTGGGAGAGTTCGACCTCATCCTGGGCGTCGAGTTCCTGCGTACGCTAGGCCCCATCCTCTGGGACTTTGAGGCCTTGCGCATGGCTTTCACTTGGGGCGCCCAGCGCATCCAGTGGATCGGCCTGGGCTCGCGCCACGACGCAAGCCCCGAGCCGGCTGCACGCGCGGCCACCACGGTACCTGGGCAACCTCTCCTGGATAGGCTGCTGTAGCAGTTTGAGCACGTATTACGGGAGCCGCAGGGGCTGCCGTCGGCGCGGTCCTACGACCACCGCATCCACCTACTCTCGGGCACCGCTCCCATCGCCGTCCGGCCCTACCAGTACCCGCAGCTGCAGAAGGACAAATTGGAGTGCCAGTGCGCGGCCATGCTCGCCCAGGGCATCATACGACCCTACACCTCGCCTTTCTCCGCCCCGGTGCTGTTGGTGCGAAAGACAGACGGGTCTCGGTGATTCTGCATCGACTACCGCGCCCTCAACGCCAGGACCTCCAAGGATAAGTTCCTGATCCCTGTGGTTGACAAGCTGCTCGACGAGCTCCACGGGGCCTGTTTCTTCACCAAGGTGGATCTGCGTTCGGGCTACCACTAGGTTCGGATGCACCCCGACAACGTCACCAAAACGGCGTTCCGCATGCACCACGGGCACTATGAGTTCTTGGTGATGCCGTTCGGCCTCTCCAATGCACCAGCAACATTCCAGGCTTTGATGAACGACGTGCCCCGCCCCTATCTCCGCAAGTTCATGTTGGTGTTCTTCGATGATATACTGATCTATAGCTCCACCTAGGATGAGCACCTACAGCACATCGGCGTCGTCCTCCATGCCCTCCGCTTGCACCACCTCCACCTTAAACGCTCCAAGTGTTCCTTTGGGGTGACCTCGGTGGCCTATCTCGGCCATGTGATCTCGGAGGGCGGCGTTGCCATAGACGCCGACAAGGTCACGACGGTCGCCTCCTGGCCGGTGCCATGCTCGGTATGCGGCCTCCGGGGCTTCTCAGGCCTTGCAGGATACTACCGGAAGTTAATCCATGATTTCAGCATCATCGTGGCCCCACTCACGCGTCTCTTACGGTGCGACGCGTTCGTGTGGGACGACGAGGCCACATCAGCCTTCTAGGCGCTGACCACCGGGCCGGTTCTGCTGATGCCGAACTTCGACAAGCCCTTCATGGTCGACTATGATGCCTTGGGTGTGGAGTTCGGCGCTGTAATCCACCAAGGCGCTGGGCCCCTCGCCTTCTTCAGCTGGCCGTTTGCTGCACGCCACCTGAAACTCACTGCGTATGAGCGGGAGTTGATCGGCTTGGTCCAAGTAGTGCGCCATTAGCGTCCGTACTTATGGGGCCGCCACTTCATCATCCGCACCGACCACTACAGCCTCAAGTCCCTGCTGGACCAAGGTCTCTCCACCGTGCTGCAACACCAATGGATCAGCAAGCTCTTCGGCTTCGGCTTTGAGGTCGAGTACCGCCTCGGCTGACTGAACATCGTGGTGGACGCCCTCTCCCGCCGCAACGCTGAACACACGACCCTACCAGAGTGGAGCGCGGGGGCTGCTGTCCATGCCCTCTCTGGGCCCTCGTTCGCCCTCATCGACGCCATCCGCAGCGCCACCCAGGATCTCCTCTGACGCTTGCAGGAGGGCGCGCTGGCCACACCATGGCGCATGGAGGACGGGTTGCTGCTCCATGCCGCCCGGATCTTTGTACCGGACCACGGTGACCTACGCCACCAGGTGCTGCGCCTGGTTCATTCGGTGGGCCACGAGGGCGTACATAAGACGCTGCACCGCTTCCGCTCAGAGTTCTACATCCCGAGTGACCGCATGATGGTCTAGGATTGGGTTCACACCTACGCCACGTGCCAACGCAACAAGACGGATATGCTGCGGCCGGCTGGCTTGCTGCAGCCCCTCAAAGTGCCGTCCCAAGTTTGGGCGGACATTTCGCTCGACTTCATCGAGGGACTTCCCAAGGTCAGCGGGAAGTCCGTCATCCTCACCGTGGTCGACCGCTTCTCTAAGTACGCGCATTTCATCGCGCTCGGCCACCCCTACACTGCGGCCTCCGTCGCCCGCGCCCGTGTTCGCCGGCCATGTGTGGCGCAACCTCTTCAAGATTGCGGGTGTGACGTTGCGCATGAGCACAACGTTCCATCCCCAGACGGACGGTCAGTCCGAGGTGGTTAACAAGGTGATCGCTATGTATTTGCGTTATGTGACAGGAGACCAGCCGCGAGAATGGGTGGCTTGGTTGTCTTGGGCGGAGTATTGCTACAATACTTTCCTTCCATACAGCTCTATGCGCTGCCCCCCTTTGAGGTGGTCTACGGCCGGCCGCCCCCGCTGATCCTGCCCTACCGACCGCGGTCGGCACGCACGGAGACTGCGGATGCCCTCCTTCGCAGGTGTGACGAGATTCTGGCCGGGGTGCGCCAGCGTCTCCTCCAGGCCCAGCAGCTGTCCAAGAAGTACTACGATGCCTCGCACTGCAACATGGAGCTGCAGGTGGGCGATTGGTTCTGGCTGCGCCTGCTGCACCTCTCTCGGGATTGCCAACCACGGCGCCCCAGCGCCGTGCTCACCCTTGCCCTCCAGCTCCTCATCCCTATTCCCTGCACCACGTCCTTGGTAGGATCCGGAATCCTATCACTCCTAACTGTAGTCACCTAGCTACATCCTTTCCTTAATCCTTACCCAGGATTCTCACAAATAGCTTATATAGAGTTCCATTATGTTGTGAAATTTCATTCACTAAAGTTAGATCCATGTTTAAAACATAAAAAGATGGAATAAGATAAGATCCAAATATGTAGTAATTTTGGACAAATTATTCTTTTTATATCATTTATTTCAAAAAACTTAGTAGTAAATAATTTCAGTTAGAAGAAACTGGTTAGCATTGCGTCAGGGCTAACAAGTAACAACATAGAGCAAATCTGCCTACATGGTCTTTCTTATCTGATTGATATTTGTAAATTCTTGTTGTTTTGAGTTCTCTAGTTTGATTAAGATAGACCCAATACTTATCTGTTTGCCGACCACCAGTGTGTAGCTCTGATAGTTACATAAGCACAACAGGGTTACAAACATCCCATGTAGATTTTGTTGATTTATACTAAATGTTGTAATACAAATGTGATGAGTACTCAACTCTTTTCAAATAGGGCGAAAAAAATCATAATCCCAAGCTGTTTGGAAATTGGTCCACGAACATCCTCATTGTTGCCTAAAAACTCCAATGATAATACCACTACACCAGTGTAGATAAAGAATACAGTGCTCCCAAGCCACATGCCAGGTGTTAGTGGCTTCAAGAAAATCCAAGTGTTCTTGTTTACGCTGTCTCTGACAGTAACAACCAGTGCTATCCCTGATTCTGTGTATGGCACAGTAAAGTCAGCGTAGAAAGTTCGGTTATACCTGATTGTTATATCTCCAATTACTATATCGTATACCTGCAAAGCATTAAAAAGAGAGTTAGGCATGCATTAGGGATTTCCATTGGGTTCTACTACACTATAGTTTAGGATCGTGCAGCTGATGTTATTGCAACTAATGTGATTTAAGACATTTAACCCTGGAGAACTATATGGCATCCTAATGTTCTCTGTTATAATAAACAAAAATGTGCAGAACTGTATCAGTGTACGACTGTACATGACAAACTATGTCAAGTTGACCGTTGTTTCAAGTCTCCAATGGTTTACTGCTTGCTAAGAAAGTCAATTAGGAAGTACTAGTCAATCAACCCGTGCGATCGCACGGGTTAGAGTCCTAAATGTGTTATGTGTAACCGTACAACATATATAGATCTATTTTTATACTTAGGTTTTTATAATAACATATCTTGCTATTTTATATGTATGCTTAATTGATTTAGATAATCTTTGATCGATTGCAAAAATAGGTGATTTTAATATAATTTTGAGGGGTTACTTTCATCATATTATCAGTCATAATAACTAAGGTAAACAATTCAAATATAAATTAAAGGAGATATTTGGTATTATCCTGTCAAAATAGCAAATGTGAGCAATTAGATATAAATTTAGGGCGTTATTTTATATTTTCCTTTATATTGGCAGATTGGGTAATTAATATGTAGTTTTAGGGATTATTTAATATTATTTTGATAATGGCAAAGGTGGGTGATTACTTAATTAGAAAACAGATCTATTAGCTATTAAGATTCCAACATGTTAATTGATGATAGGGTAATTTTTTATTATTATTGTGAGGATTTCTATAATTTTATTTTTTTCTAGCGCATCTTGTGAGGATTGACATGGAAATTTTAAAAAGTCTACAAAATATCTGTTTCATGGAAATGTTTCTAGCATCTTTAATGGAAAAAAGACGAAAACTAAAAGTAAATTTAAAAATAGGAAAAATCTAAAAAAAGATATTTAATTTCGTTGCTCAAAATCTTTCGTAATGGCAGAGGTGGATAATTACTTAGAAAATATATATAATGAAAGAAAGTGGATATTTGCTTTCATTGAGAGTTGAACTCAAGACATTTCATAATGGCAGAGGTGGGTAATTACTTAGAAAACAAATCTAGTGGCTATTAATATTCCAATCTGCCAATTAATGGTCGGATGTTTCTGATTATTGTGAGAATTTCTTGGATTTATCTTTTTTTCTAGCGCGCTTTGAAATTGGTGCAATTTTTAGAATCTCCAATTAGTAATAGTAAGATTTATGTCCTAAACTTATTTGTACCTTAATAAACTTGATAGACAAAATCATCGTAGCTTCCTCTACTTGTATCCTCTGGAGAGCCAAATAATACATACTCATAAGGCACTGCATATGGAAGTCTCTTTAGTGCCTCTTCAAACACATCAACTGAAAGGCCAGTTTCTTTAGTTGCATCTGTGATTTGATCCTTCTCAACCTTTATAAATTGTTGATATCCACTTGAGTGTACACCAACTCGAAGTTTCTTCCCAATTGAAGGAACCTCAAAGCCTCGAGGTATTTCTATGGATTCTCCTGGCCAAATCACAGGATTAAGATCTGGCGAATTTTCTGTTGCTGATTGTGATTGATTTAATTTTCGTGAAAGTCCATTTTGTGCTGTCCAAAATCCTATTTCCCTCCATCCTCTCCCAATTATGTTTATTATTTGAAATGTTGATACAGCCAGCTGCCTATCTGAAAGGTCAAATCTGCCACTCAAACCTATAAATTTAGTCTGCAAGATTTCCTTCAAGAGTTCTGGACCATGACTAAACATTTCCAAGGCTTCCAAGTCTGTTGGTTTTTGTTTGGATATTGGTTTACGAAATGTGACATTGGCACGCCCAACCTTTTCTGCAGCTTGTGCTATTGCCAGATTGTATCGTAGCTCCAGAGTCCAAATATGCTTAGTTTTAATGGTAGATCCGTTGGGTTGTCAATTTGGTACCTCATATTCCACCTTGTAGTGAAGTTGTTCAGTTCTGTTGATTTGGGAACGTAAAAGTGGACACCCAAGGCACCGTTCATTGATTCCACAACAGAAGGATGAAGAGAATCAATGAGATTAGTTACTCCATCGGTTATGATCCATACATATCCTTTTGCCATCATTCCTACTTCTTTTGCCTTTATGAAGAGAGTGGAAGCCAATGCCGAGGACATGTGCACAATATAGACCCTTGTTTGCATTGTCATCAGCTTATATAGTTCTTGGGTAATTTGTTCACTGGTTACTGAAAGAGGGATCACACTGCGGTAAGGAACCTGCACATTAACTTCTTGGAGGACATCGATAAGGTATGGTATGAAACCTCTACCATATTCAGTATCTTCGTAGATAGGAGCCACCATTCTCCATCCATAAGCCATAATTGTCGAGGCAATGCAACTCACTTGTGCTGAGTCATTTAGTGTTGCTCGGACAAAATATGGAAGACTTCTAGGGGATAGAGTTGGGCTTGTTGCAGTGAAGGAGACGATTGGAACATGGCTTTTAGTTCCGAGGTCTGAGATAAATATAGCTTGTGAAGATTTCTCAGGACCAATGATCATTTCTACATTGTAATTCTCCAGCAAGTCAAGAGCTGCAGAATAGCATACAAGGATAAACTTTGATAGAAGATCATTATTATAAATAAAATATAGTAATTTGCACAAGAAGAACCCTCGGATGTTTACTTGGACCTGAATCCTTGATTTGGAACATGACTATCCATGTTGCAAGGATTCTACAAGTGAAAAAAAATCTAACACTCAACTACAACTTGCAGAAAGTTATTGATGCATCTGCACAGTCGAAATAGGCTGTTTACTGAAAGAGGAAAGGAATCAAAGTTGTGGACCGGAACCTAAATTTTGTGGACCGAAACTTAGATCTCATGGGTCTGGAACCAAAGGTTTCTCCGGTTGTCTCACTAAACTTATGGACCGGAACAAAAACCATGTAGGCCGAGAACTGAGTTTTCAGTTGCCACTATGTTTGGTTAATTCAAAGTTAGAATAGTTTATCTTCCCCATACCATGTTAGGTGTTATGGCCTCTCAATGGATGCATTCTCTACTAGTGTTTGACTTTTTATAAATAAAATTAGTGTTCTGCACTCTATCTATGGTCTCACGAAGGGATATGTTGTCCCGGAAATGTAAAAATTTGCATGGAATTGTTAGCTAACATTACTGCAAGCAATTGTAAACTTAAACGGTGATACTTAAAATTGACTTTTGTCCTTAGTCCAAATGACCGAAACAGGTTTGATACCCACTGCTTGCATAATCCGGTGTTCAAGTTTGTCTATTTTCTACATTTGTTGGGCCCTTTTCTCTAGGTATACAAGTACAACTGGTAAAATTTTCACTAATTTTAGATCTGTTATTAGTTAATGACTTCAAATATATACTATCAGGAATCACATCATCGACCAGTTCTGAGCAACAACAAAAAAATAAATCATGGCCGAACACCTTTTCAGCTGGGCATTTAATATTATATGTATTCATTAAGGTGACAAAACTTGCCCATTTTGTCCTGATGCAATCCCAATGGCAAAATGCTTATAGGAACTTTGTCCTCTGGCATCATATCAAGAACAACTAGATATAACATGACATTTGTTGTTCTTATGTGATGCAAATATCTTCCTGATCTATTTCTTGAGAACACTGTGCATTTTCACGTACGAAGGTTGCACCTCTTCACATGGAGTGGCTATGATGCACCATATTTTGTTTTTATTATGTTTATTGTTCCTTTTACATTGACTTTCAATTGTAATGCAAACACTGTGGTAATATCTCATTTTGGCAGCTCCTTTGCATGTGTGCTCTCTCATGGCCAATTAGTAGTGCTGAATGAAGACGTATCTACTTATGCTTGGGATTGTTCAGAGTTGAGCAACAGCACGTGCAGCATAGCATTGAGCAGAACAAAAGTAGCAAGTAAATGCAATGGACTCATAGCAAGGTTTTAGACGTCTACCTTGAGATGCAGCCCGAACATCATCATTCATGGAATCCCTGATGTGGAGGAGAAGCTTTGTGCTATAGTTCTGATGTGCAGCATAGAAGTCCTCCAGAGCCAATGAAATGCTGGTAATTGATATTTTCCCGACTATGGACCCTAAATCAAGGATGACTCCAACATGGACCTCCTGTGTTCCTCCAGAAGAATTTTGTGCGATGGCAGTTTCAGCTAATAGCAGGAGGAGCAAAATGATTCTGTTTCCTATCTCCATTTGTGGAGCTGTGATGTTTGCCGAATCTACTAGTACCCTCTTACTTATCAGTTATACAGACTGTTTCAGTAGCCTCTTTCCAAGGTGTTTCTGCTTGCATAATGACGTTATTTAGTTTGTACACTACAGTGTTGCTTCAAGCTTGGCAATCACTTGAATAGCAATGGCGGTGGTGATGACATTTGACAACCTATCGAGGTTTTCTTTGTTGCAAGCTGTCATTTCTGGACCATGTATTTGTTTATGCTTTTACTAATAACTGATCATCGTAGTTGATCATATAGAAAGGACTGCTGTAGTTGACATTAGTTCTCATCTGGGCTGGGTCTCACTGTCAATTTGTCTTCTCAAAGTCAGTTGCTTCTACTTTGTGCCATTTCTGTTGGCATGTTTGATGGTTGACTTGATGGAAGAAAGTCAAACGTTTTATGCTGTTTTGATTGGCTCAATATGATATTGTTCTCATCAACTGGCTTTTGATACTATTTACTTTCGCAATCACAGTGGTAGGTGCAATTTTATATCGGGAGAGGAAGTCCTGCATCTGATCTGGCCATTGTAAATTCAGTTCTATTGGTTGGTGTAACGATGTAATGTGCAATTTCAAGGCAATGGTTACCTAGACTAACCAGAGTAGATAGATAACAAACTGCTCGTTAAGCTAATCCGAAGGAGGGACTTACCTTGTAGCTAGAGCTTTACTACACCCGCACAAGAGTAAGGATTCCGGTATTTCAAAGAACTAAATGGATATAAGGAGTTTTCTAGTGTAGTACTAAAGCCCTGACTGACTCGTCTGCCAGACGCAATGTTAAGGGAATGAAGTAAACATGCAGGTTTATTTATTTTGGGTCGATAAGAATTGGACTGTACTTCACATATTAGAGCCTCGCGAGCCTGCAGTTCGTTCTCCTGCTCCTTAGCTTGGCCTTGGGCTCTTAACTGTTGCCACCTACTGCTCAGTTGATCTTATTTCCCCTTCACAGAGATCTGTTCTCGAACTCCTCGGTTATGCTCAATTGGAGCTAGTTGTTTCATCTCTCTCTCCCCATATCCATCCTATC
The DNA here is from genome assembly GCA_022530915.1 of Paspalum notatum. Classification (NCBI taxonomy): domain Eukaryota; kingdom Viridiplantae; phylum Streptophyta; class Magnoliopsida; order Poales; family Poaceae; genus Paspalum; species Paspalum notatum. The sequence continues at coordinate 38,353,188 of CM039685.1, forward strand.
CATATATTGGCTTTCTCTGAGTCTCAGCATCTTGGCCATGGAAGACAAGATGTGTGGATCCGAGCTTTCAATAAAACTGAAAAGCTGGGAATAGGTTGGCCTTTGGTCTAAAAAACGAATTTCCAAGTAAAGTTAATTGCAATATAATGTGGAGATGTCCTCTGCATGCGAGCTAGGATATCAGTTTGCGTTGGTAAATACTCCATCAGCTTCAAATTATAGATCATTTGACTTTTTGACACCAATTTTAATTTACTCACCTCATTTTAAAAAAATTCATAATTACCATTTGTTTTGACAAATTTAGTTTATCATATAATAAACACTTTAAGTATGACTCAGATTTTTACATATTTCCTAAATTTTTTAATAGGACGAGGAGGTCGTAATCTCAAACAGAGAGAGTATTTACTTCTTGTCCCAGCAATTGTACATTGGCACTGTTTTGGGTCCTGATGAATGCGACGAAAGTTCAATGATTCTCTTCTCATTTCGGATCGACGTGCTCCAAACTTTTCAAAGCTGGTGGTCACATTCGCATCAGCGCATAATTCTTTTGTCACTAGGAGGTGCAAATGAACGTGTAAAACACTACACACACTGTAGACACTAACATAAGTCAACGACAAGGTCTACTCAATATGGATTAGACGGAAATGAAACCTTTGCAAAAATCTAAAAAAAAGATATTCAATTATATCAACTCATTAAATAAAAAAAGAGTAGGCTTAAGTTAATGAATATGTTTGATTCATATATAATGCGTGCACCTTGTGTACGCTTAGGAATTCCACTATAGGAATTTTTTTTATCCACTATAGGAATTGGATAGGAATTGAGTTGTTGTTATGGTGAGTTATTGTTATGGTAAATTAACACGGTTCGTTATTAAACCGTGGATTTGATTCACCAAATCCATCGTTATTGTATACTCTGTGTTCCAAAGGACGCCTTAAAAGGCAGTAACAATTTTGTTTTGTAGAAGTTTTCCTGAGCTATGGAGATGCCGGTTACGAGACTTTGCTGGCCAAACGTTTTTAGGTGAATGTATAATTTGATTTGTGGATGAGGCTCAGGAGTGGTCTATTAGCTGGCCCCGGTTGATGGCTTCATGCTTCCTTTCTTGCCGAGAGGTGGAGAGGCCGAGAGGGTGACGCGCCAGGGACCGCCATCCCGCCAAGGCATGGGGGGGCACTCTGTCTCTCGCTCCTCCACTTCTGCATGAATGTTTCTGACAGTGCGAATGTGCGATCTGTAAGTCTGTTGGTCTCTACTCTCGACAGATTGTCTGTTGCTTCTACCGCATTCTTCCTTTTCCCTTTTCTTTTTTCCTTCCCCATCGCAATGTTAACCCCGCCGTTCTCTCTCGTTGCAGTGGATTCTAGCACCGTGGCGTGGTTTCCTAGCTGCTCGTTGCAGGCGGCATCGTTGCGCACTTGCCCTATGCGTTGGCATGTCGATTACGCAGCCATGGTGTTTGTTAGAATGCCAATGGGCAACAGCAAGGGCAGAAAGGTATGGCAGTTGGAAGTTCCATGTGCACTAGTTGCGCAGTAGTTCTTCTTTGATGTGAAGAAAAAGGGTCTATATATAGTAATCGATTAATCATGCCAAACTCAAGTTGTAGCACTCAATGGAAAACCGTATGGAGATTGGGTGGCCTTTTACTCAACCGATGAGGGAAGAGTGCCCCGTGGCTTTGAAATTAAGGTACAACCAACATTAACCGCTTGCGAAAACCCCTCGAACACCACCTTTGCCGGTGAGGGGAGGATGGGGGTTCAATCACGTTTAAATTTGGTCCCATGGGTAGTCTAACCCAAGACCTTAAGTCAAGTGTGCAATGAGACAAAATTTACTCTTTCCTGAGGCAAAATTAATCAAAAAAATTTACTACTTTTCCATATGGATAAACTATTTGTCCCAAGGCCAACCAGGCCTTCTGCTGCTGACCTTTGAGCTACAAAAAAACAACTTCACCTGGCTCAGTTATGAAACTAAACCTGGGCCAATTGGTTACCTATACCAGGTCTGTCTCCCCTATGAGTGACTTGCGAACCATAATGGGTTGATGTTGTTGCCTTGTTATTTTGTGTGCAGTCCTGTAGCTGATCAGTATTTGTGTTCGGGCTACAAGGCACGGATATAATTGTTACTTGGTTTTCTGTATCATTGCAGCCTCCATTTTCTTCATTGCTTTGATCTCCATTTTGATCATGTTCATTTTCTTCTTGCTGCCCATCTCTATGTTGATTCTGCTCATCTATGTTGACCCTTGCCTTTTCTTGACCCTTTTTGTAGTGGTTGGTCAGCAAGGCGATAGAAAGGGAGCAGGTTGTCACAAATCCACTTAGGAGAAATAATCCCCCAAAATTTCCAAAAGTGATAGCACCTGAATCAGAAACTTTTTCCTCATTTTGGCAGTTGTTTTGATCAGTCCATTTCTTCTCGATTTGAATGACATCTTCTCCTTCTGTTATGTTGAGGATTGCCCTTGATATTTCAGTAAGTAGTGGAGATCTCTTGGGAAGTGCCTATCGCCAATGAGGCAAAGAGAAAGTTCTTAATAATTAAGTCTACTAATATTTCAAGAATAATACATTTTATCTGACTCAGTACTAGACATGAAAAATAAATTTCTGAATCTCCCCCAACTGATCTAACCTTTTCAGCTTCAGTGACGCAATGGAAGGAGGAATTTAATGCAGCACATGTAGTAATATTTCGACATTAGAATTTTCATCATGACTTAGAAGCCTTTTTTATATCTAGGAGATTAAAATAATTGGCTAGCAAAGAGTAGTTGAACTTACAAATGCAAAACCAGCACTTTTGTAAATAGGCCCGACCATTGTGTAACCTTTGCAGTATTTGGCGAGAAACAATTTGATGTATGGGACTTCCAGAACGAGAGCAGCAACACCTCCACTTTTTACTTCATTAGAAAGAGCACCATGGAAGTCATCAGGAGTATCATAGGGTCTTATTTTTGATCTGTTAAAACCAATATCTTCCAATAGGCCCTCTATATAGGAGCCTCGGTGAAACCCTACGTAGTCTCCTCGCTTCTGGAGTTCATGAATGTCAGTCACTGTTGGTGAAAGTTGCTGTACAGTAAGCATTGATGCGAAGCTTGCAGTATAACTTGATGCAAGCACCAGAAGAACAAACATCCATACAAGTAGCACTATTCGAGACAGAAAGCATTCCAGCTTCTCCTCTGCAGAATTAACTACAAAAGGTTATTTTTTTAATACAGCAAGTCAATTTGTAAGGCTGAGGCACCTCAATGCATACTACTATGAATTTGGACTTCCTACAAATAAGGTGGAATGATAAGTTCAAGTCTTCATTCATCAAGACTACTTCTTTCATTATTATTTTTTAATAACTCATGTTATGGCATATCTAACATTTGTTTGCAAAAAACATAAAACTACCATTTTGTTGAGGAATGAATAACAGTCAGTGTGCATTCTCCTTTCTAAAAACTATGAAGCTTCACTTTCACAATCTTTCTTGCAGGCACTTTACAATGCTCAAATATTTTTTTAAGGAGGTTCCTTGTATGCTTTATCTATGAATTTCGTTAGGATAAGGCTTTGACTAACAATTGCTTCATTAATATATCATTTATGTGATCAAAATCGTAATCGTAAGAAGGTACTCATGGATACAAATCCAATAACATCAATCTTGTGCAGAAAATTATTTTTCAAAGTAATTGCTGGTCAAAGCCTTGTACTAACAAAACAAAACTTTGCTTGTATTTTGGGATGGATGGAGTATATGCTAAGCACATTTTTGTTACTAACTTCCATGGTTGTTGTTCAATTTTATATGGATAAAAAAATTAATGAGCTATTTTACTGTTTAAACGTTTGACTCAACTCTCTTCAAATATGGAGAAAAACATCAGAATGCCCAGCTGTTTGAGTGAAAAGGGACCATGTAGATATCCATTGCCACTTAACCGTTCCAACAGCCACACGACAATTCCAGTATAGATAAAGAACATGATGCTTCCAAACCACATTCCTTTGCTTAGTGGTTTCGAGAAAATCCACATATTATTGTTCACTTTTTCCTTGACTGGGACAATCATCGCCACTCCTGATTCTGTGTATGGTACCGTGAAGTCGACGTACAGTGTTCTATTGTATCTGATTGTTATATCTCCAATTGCTATGTCATATCTCTGCATTGGCATAAGTTAGTTGTATTTAATTGCTAAATGAAAAGTAAAGTCTACTTATTATTATTTGATATGTGCTACAGATTATTCAACAATGCATTGTCATTTATTCAATAAAGGAAAAGAAGAGCAGTGGCCAGTATATATTTATTTACTTTTGATAAAGAAAGAAACAAGCCTTTCTTATTTACATCCTTTTAAACAACAAACTTTGATTGTAGTTGAATTGGGTGATGAAAAAAATCAAAAATTTTGAACCGCTAGAGTACTATTTTACAGTAAAATATATGCATTTTTCAGTTTGTTCACTTGGCAGATTGACAAATTTGACGGCATCTTTTTGAAATTAGTTCTCACCTGAAGATAAACTTGGTAAACAAAATCATTGTAGCTCCCTGTACTTTGTGTATCAAGTGTATCAAATGCTTGATACTCATATGCAAGTGCAAAGGGCAATTTTTTTACTGCTTCCTCAAATATGTCTATAGAAAGGCCAGTTGCCCTTGTTGCATTCGTGACAGGATCCCTTAACGTCCTTATAAATTCTGGATATGCACTCATGTGCACGCCAACCCTAAGCTTGTTACCACTTGCAGGAAGTTCCCAACCCCTTGGTATTTCTGTTGACTCTCCTGGCCAAATTACTGGATTAAGATCGAGCATTGAGGCTGGCATTGCTATTTCAAAACCATTTTGATGTAACTCCCGTGAAAATCCATTTTTCAAAGACCAAAACCCAATATGTCTCCAACCTCCCCCAACCACATTTATTATTTGTAATGCAGACACTTGCAGCTGTCTGTCTGTGAGGTCGAAGTTTCCACTTAAACCTCTGAATTTGTTTTGTACAATTGTTGTTAGGAGCTCTGGGCCAGTTGTGGAAACATCCAATGACTCCAAGCATGTAGAATTTTTACTGGAATGCAGTCTCTTATTTTTGTTACTCAATACCCCAACCTTCTCTGCTGCTTGTGCTAATGCCCAAACTGTATCATATCCCCATAGTCCGACAATGCTCAGTTTATTAAATGGTGAGTCATGTGGGTTATCTTGTTGGTACATTCTGTTCCATCTCATGGAAAAACTTTCAAGTTCTTTTGATCTGGGGACATGAAATCTTACTCCTATGACCCCATTCATTGCCTCGATGACAGATGGATTGAGTGAGTCGATGATGTTTGCTAATCCATTTGTAATTATCCACACAAATCCTTTTTTCATCATCCCTGCCTCCTTGGCCTTTGTAAAGAGAATGGAGGCCCTGGTCGACGACATATGAACAATGAATACCCTTGTTTGCAATGTCCTTAGCTTGTAGAGCTCTTGCATAATGTTTTCGCTTGTTGCTGACAAAGAAATGACACTGCGATATGGAACACGTGCATCTATCTGTTGAAGGCCATCAATGAGGTGTGGTAGAATGCCCCTCCCATATTCAGTATCATCATATACCGGCACCACCTCTCTCCATCCATAGGCTTTGATAAGAGAGGCAATACTATTCACTTGAACTGAGTCATTCAATGTTGCACGCACAAAGAACGGCATAGTATCAGAAGTGAGTGAGGGACTTGTTGCGGTGAAGGATACGATAGGTATTTGTGTTATATTACCAAGATTGGATATAAATGCAGCTTCTGATGATTTCTGGGGACCAATGATGGCTTGCAGTTTGTAATTCTCCAGTAATTCAATAGCTTTAGAATTGCAAAGGAAACATACTTCCGTCAAGTAATATCAGCAAAATAAAATTCCAGTATTCATCATACAGTTTTTTCTTCTTATTATTTTTACTTAAAAGATCTAATCTAGACTTGCAGTTGATAACCAACCTCATGTCTGTCTTTTATCCAAATGACACACAATGCTGTCTAAGTGGCAAGTGTTTGACAATGTGCCAGGAGGGTTGCCTTAGCGCAGCTAGCTAGTATCTGCGGTAAGAGCTATCTGATCAGAGTTCCAACCCCCGTTCCCACACTTGTTCAGTTCGCCATCAAAACCCTTCTGTTCTCCACCCTCGTTGTTTATTGACATTTCTGTCACTTATATAAAGAAGTTGCCATACGAGTTTTTTACTCTGTCAGTCTATGCTTATAAAAAAATCAATCAGAAAGGAACATCTTTTGTCCACTAAAGATTCAGTACTTGTTCTAACTTCTAAGATGATGCCCCCCACCCCCACCCCCACCCACACACACAAACACACAAACAAACAAACAACAAAGCTAACCGACAGGACACTAATATAACTATGTTTTTTTTTTTTTTTGCATTAAGGTGTCAGATACTATACATTTACTTTTTCTAATTGTACAGGTAAAAAGTTGCAACTGAAGTTCTATATATGATCTTTTATGATAAATTGAGAATGCCGCATAGCATGTACCTGCTGAAGCAGCCTGGACATCGCTGCCTGCTGAATCCCTGAAATGAAGAACTACCTTCCTGCTGCTATTCCCGTGGGCTGTATAGTAATCTTCCAAGGCCAATGCCACGCTCGTCCGGGCTACTTTCCCCACCAGTGAATCCAAGTCGAGGATCACGCCGACATGGAATTCACTTGCCCTGCTTCCTGTGGTGTTCTGCGCTGCACTAAAACTGAAGACGAGTAGAAGGAAGAGGATGGATCGAGGTGTTCTCTCCATTACCTTTTTGCTACAAGGTAGTATGCTAGTTTTTTTGAGAGTAAGGTATGGAAGTCTTGTACTAATATGCAGCCATTATCAATTTATCATTGTCAAGGGCCCTGAATCTGAAGTCTGGTGATCTGGTCAAGTTGGAACTTGCAAGGTAGTTTAGGTAGTACGGAGTAGTACTGGTTGCCAGTGACTTAAAATACTGGCATATGGGAACCCTCTTGTATCGTTTTGCGATGTTGATTGGTCATGTAACTTGACTGCGGACCTATTGTTTGATCCCCAGCCCAAGTCGCGCTGGGAATTCCGCTGAGAAACATTCAGCATGCTGCGTGCAAGTCATCTTGAAACGAATTAATTGGTAGGGGGGAAACTGTTGGTAGTTGGCGGCTTGGCGCTATGCCGCTTGCTATTTATGTGCGTTCCATCAGGTTAGGGACAGATCTGGCCGGGCCAAATTGCATTAGCTTGTCAAGGCTACTGGAGACTTGTGTTAAGTCCATTTTGGGATGTGCACATTTCATCTTGAACATTTTCCTGAGTTTACAGGATCTGGCCGTCTCCAACCACGTGATCTGTATTTTGTCCTCTATACCCTATTTTACAGGTTTCTATATAAGATTCACTCACATATGTGCTATTCTTCTCCAGCCGGAAATGGCATCCTCCGTGATTTATCCTTTATATAGACCATATTAATTGTGTGTTTTGATCTATTTTTTTGTACTTACTTGGGCCATAACCTTTAAATATCACGTAGTGTTGAATCTTTGTCTAATTCAATGTATGTTATAATAATGTTACATATAAAATAGATAGAGGAGCCATTAGAGTCTACCAATAGAGGGCAGGTTTCGAGCTCTTTTTCCTCTAAATTAGAGATAACCATTAGCTCTCCTCGTTGGCGTTAGTTTGACCGCGTCCAGTCCAGTGGATTTGCCGGGATTTTTTGTTTGAAAAACAAGAATGGTTACATGCATGACTTTCTGCCATCTAACATTGCCTGACTTGTTGAAAGTATCATCGAACCATGTGACGTGATAAAATTTTTTGCCGTTATTGGTGCAACGGTAGTCACACTATGTGTTGTATAGAATAATAGTCTTGCAACTAGCGGGCTTTCATTGCCTCACGTTCATCGCATCTTTTCCTTGTGTTGCTTTCTCCTCCGACTACCACGGTGCCACCACAAGTCTAGCTAGGGTTATGGGGCAGGGTTTCTACGTCTTCTTGTGGACTTTATGGCCGCCACGGGTCTAAAAAAGATTACAAAGACGCCAAACAAGTGATAGCTACAGGAGCGACAATAGAAGCGCCGCCACTTATCAAGGTGGTGATGGGTGATAATCATATAGGGTTGGTGGTAGGGAAGGTAATGAGGTGCAAGTGGATACGCGGAGTACAATGACAGAGCCGGAAGATCTGATTGGCGGTGACGATGGTGAGTAGGCCACTTCGGTGGGTTTTGTGTGAGTTGCGATGTTCCAATATCATATGTTTTTATATGGGATATAGATTGTGAGGTAGAGATATTCCTATTTCATCTCCTAACATATTTCAGCTTTTATTTCTATTTCCGTTCTACTTTTTTATTCTATTATCCAAAAGTCACCTTAGACCTGGTCAAATATCGGGTCGGGTCGGGTTCGGATCGGGTCAAGGTCGGATCGCGGGTCGCATAGGACGGCCCGCGCCCGACCCGTGCCTATCACCGGGTCGGGTCGGGTTGGCCCGTGCGCCTTCTGCGGGCGCGTCGGGTCGGGTTTTTTCCGAGTTGGGTCGGGTTTTTTAGTCTTTGGGTTGGGTTTTTTCGGATTGGGCGGGTTTTGGGTCAAAAATCAAAGTCCGTGCCCGGCCCGTCGATTCTTGCGGGTCAAAGAAAACGGCCCGTGCCCACCCGTCACGTTGCTCGGGTCGGGTCAGACCGGGTTTTTTTCGGACGGGTTGGGTCGAGGTGGTCTGGTCGGGTGACCCATGCCCAGGTCTACGTCACCTTATCCAAACATCACGTTAAAGCATGTGACATCCCAATTCCCAACTCCCAAATCGGATGGGGCAGGCGGGCAGGACGGACGGATTCGTACCTCTCTGTACGTGCTCGAAACCGGCAAATCCTATTCAGGACGCACCGGGACTTTTCGGCCCAGGATAATACGGCCCAGCCCGTGCGAAATAACCGTCTACAAGCCCACCTCCCAGTTCCCACTCCGTGACGGTGGCGGTGGCCGGCGGCGGCCGCACCGCTGGCCGCGGGAACCGCCGGCAGATGACGCTGGGAAGGCAAGAGGCTTCTGGAGACTGGAGTTCTGGGGGCGGACGACGAGGTAGTCGAGGGTTGGGCGGCGCATGGACGGCAATCAGCGGGCAAGCAGCTGTGGAGATGATGGGGCTCTCGGCTCTCCATCCCGCGGGAGGCATTGGGGATCACTCCTGCTCGTCGGCGCCCATGGGAGGTGAGGTGAGCGAAGGAGTAATTTACCAGTTTCTTTTCTGCTATTCTACGCGATTTATTGCCGGCGCCATTGTTCGTTGGTGAACCCTTCCCCGAGCGCGAGCGCAGACGCATGCTTATCGCTTTCTTCAAAGGGAAAGAGAGAGGTTCTATTTATTTTGAATCTATGGTAGAGGGAAGGGGACCAAGTCCTATTTAAATTCTAGCAATTCATCAAAAAAAAACTTTTCAGTTGTTAGAATTTTAATTATGCGTGCTTAATTTCACCCAGAAACGAGGAATATTACATTTACAATAATCAATTATTCATGTGAAAAGTATGAAGATCGAGTGGCCTTGTCTAGTTACAATTTCATATACACGCGGAAGCCAGAACTCCTACATTATCTAAAGGAGTAACACATCTCAAATGCTAAAATTATTTGAAAATGTACTTCTTTAACCCACACCAACCAGGTGGTCTCCTAGAACCTTCAATGCAAAATAGTTCTGCCTGTATCATTTATTTTTTAAATCAATCTTGATCAACTCTATGACATATTAGCTTGTTCGTCCACCCCATTAATGATAATGACTTGTGAACCAAACTGTGTTGTTGCCATTGCACTGTTATTCTGTGTGCACCCCTCTGGCAGATCACCATTTGTGTTCAGACTTTGAGGCACCGATATTGTTGCTTGATAAACTATATCATTGCAGTCACTGTTTGCTTCATTACCTTGATCTGCGTCTTGAACATGCTCATTTTCTCCTTGTTGCCCGTGCCCCTGTTGGTTCGTGTCATCTAGTTTGTCCATTGCCTTTTGCCGATTCTTTTTGTAGTGGTTCATAAACCACGCTACTGGAATGGAACATGTTGTCACACATCCAGTTAGGAGGAATAATCCCCCAAAACTGCCTAAAGTGATAGCACCTAAGCCATCTATTTCTTCCTCATCGTGGCACCTGCTTTGATTGATCCATCTCTTTTCGATTTTAATGATATCATCTCCCCCTGTTATGTTGATGATCGCCTCTGATATTTCAGCAAGTAGTGGAGATCGTTTTGGAAGTGCCTAATCAGTAAAGAAAATGTTTACATTAGTTTGAGCACATTAAATATTCAAAGGCCACCACATTGTATCTGATTCAATACAATTATACAAGCCATACAAAAATAAATTTCTGCATCCTGGTTTATCTAACCTTTTCAGTTAAAATGATACCCTATAGGCCCCCTTTGGAATTTAATGCAGCACATGGAGGAAATGTTTCAAAGACACATTTTCCATGGTAGCTTAGTACTTAGCTTTTTTCTAAAAAGAAAGGGATAGATCGAAATAATTTGCTAGAAAGTGTAGTTGAACTCACAAATGCAAACCCTGCACTCTTGTAGATAGGTCCAACCATTGTGTAACCTTTGCAGTACCTAGCAAGAAACGATTTGATGTATGGAACATCCAGAACAACTGCAGCGACAGCACCCTGAGAAAGAGCATTATGGAACTGCTCAGGATTATCATAGGGTCTTATTTTTGATCTCTGAAAACCAATTGTATCCACTAATAGACCCTCCATATAGGAACCTCGGTGGAATCCTACATATCCTCCTTGCTTCCGGAGTTCATGAATGTCAGTCAGTGCTGGTTTAAGCTGCGGTACAGTGAGCATTGAAGCAAAACTTGCTGTATAACTTGATGTAAGTACTGGAAGAACAACCATCCATACAAGTAGTACTATTCGAGACAGGGAGCATTTGAGCTTGTCCTCTGCAAAAATAACTAAAAAAAGGTTATTTTATAATAAACTGAGTTAATTTGCAAATCTAAAGTACAGCAAACATGCCACTATCGGATTTCCAACAAAGCAGATGCAGTATCTGTTTCTTTAGACAATACATCCAGTTTTAGTTCATTAAGAGGTAAAAAAGTCTTAGTTCATTTATACTACTTCCTTCATTGCTATTTATTTTTTATTTTTTTCTTATTTTTCATACCTATGGCTGGTTTTGCAAACAATGAAGCTTCTGCAGAAAATTTTTAAATGCATCTACCTTTTTAAGGTGGTTCAGTCCATGCATTATCTAGAAAAACTGTACATTAAGCTTATTATTTGGCACTAAGGCTGACTAAGGCTGAGCTCACCAGCCTGCCTATCCTACACCTATATTTCAAACTCCTCTCTATTTATATGTTTATAGTGTGTGTACAGTGTTTTGCATGCCCATTTGGGCTCCCTGGTGAGCTCAGCCTAAGGGCGTCACGTTTGGATGGAGATGGATGCATCCCACAGCCAAGCTAATCTTCGGTTGTTGACCATGCACAGGGACAACATTTGAACTGATGGCACAATTTGGCTTGCCCTGGCTGCCGTGCTGATGTGCGGTTCCCTGCACGGCTAACTGCCTAACTCATGGGTGGCTGATTCATTCGCCGAATTTTGGCCGACGGATGGTCTGTAATGACACACGCAGGGCAGCATCCAAACGAACCCTAACTGCCATAGTTGTTCAGAATTTGCACACATAAATCACCAAAAAGAAAAAAAGAACTGTTTCAGTGTTTTACTCAACTCTCTTCAAATATGTAGAAAAACATAAGATTCCCCAGCTGTTTAAGTGAGAAGGGTCCATGTAGATGTTCGTTGCCATTTCTACATTCTAACCACCAGACAACAACTCCTGTGTAAATAATGAACATGATGCTTCCAAGCCACATATCTGTGCTTAGTGGTTTCAAGAAAATCCACATATTTTTTATCACTTTTTCCTTGACTGGGACAATCATCCCCACTCCCGATTCTGTGTATGGCATTGTGAAGTCGACAAACCTTGTTCTGCTGTATATGACTGTTATATCTCCAACTGCTATGTCATATATCTGCAATAGCATTAGTTAGATAATTATGTTTAGTTGTGAAATAAAAAAGAAATCTACACGAACTAATTCAACATGCATGCTCATTTATTACTGATTTAAGCAAAAATAATTGGTGACCGGTATATATCTGATAGAAAAAAAAAATCGTGGTACATGACGCCCCGATTTTGTGGCTTTAGCTAGAGAACTCCAAGAAGAGACATGTTTGCCTCTGCAGAAGCAAACACCTAGGAAGAATGGTTATTTGTTGGTGGACACCACACCTTAATTTTTTTTATTAAGGAGAAATGACTCAACACTCTAAATATCCCTGTTAGTTCACTATGGGGGGTGGGGGGTCAGGGGACCCTCACTAACTAGCAATGGCTTCCGTTGGGGAAGTCAAGAAACGAGCTCAGCAACTTCCTACCGACTAGTGGGTGACCTCCGGAAAAGCTGAAGGAGCAAGTCCAGTGACTCTCCTCCCTCCCTCCCTCCCTCTCAAGGTTGGCTTGATGAGCTAGACTATGAGATTGTGTAGCAAATATGATTAATCTCCTCTAGCTAAAGGCCACAATGTCAGAAGTGTCCTACAACAAATGGTGCCATCTTACTATTACTAATTGGAGGCTCCTTTTGAAGCCTCCACGTTAATCCTCACCAAATGCGCTATGAAAAAAAGATAAATCCTAGAAATTCTCATTAAAACAGGTTGATGGACTAGTAGTAGATTTAATTTGAGAAAGAAATAGACAAACTATATGTGATTGTTGTCCGGTTAATAAACCAGCAGCAAGGCTTAATTGTGATTGAAGGCAGAATATAGTTTGCACTGAAGCATTGAGAAAAAAGAAATAGATTGTATATTGTTTAGGTGACTAGAGTATTACATATGTATATTACTTTAGTTTCTTAACTAGTCTGATTAAGAATCTGGATAGTATCTGTTTTAAAAGTTACTGCTTACCTGAAGATAAACTTGGTGAACAAAATCATTATAACTCCTTGAACTTGATAGATCATCTGTATTAAATGCTTGGTACTCATAACTAAGTGCAAAAGGTAGCTTCTTTACTGCTTCCTCAAATATGTCAATAGAAAGGCCACTTGCTGTTGTTTTATTCGTGATAGAATCCTTTGATACCCTTACAAACTCTCGATATGCACTTAAGGGCACACCAACCCTAAGTTTACCAGTTGCAGGAAATTTCCAGCCCCTTGGTGTTTCTGTTGATTCTCCTGGCCAAATGACTGGATGTAGATCAACTGTTGAGGCCGACGACCCTGCTGTTTTCAAACCATTTTGATTTAACTGCCGTGAAAGTCCATTTTTTGAAGTCCAAAACCCAATATGTCTCCAATCTTTTCCAACCACATTTATTATTTGTAATGCAGAAATTTGTAGTTGCCTGTCAGTAAGGTCGAAGTTTCCACTTAGGCCTCTGAATTTTGTCTGTACAATTTCTGCCAGGAGCTCTGGACCATTTACAGAAAAAGCCAAGGAGTCTAAGCATGTAGAATTTTTACTGGACTGCAGTATCTTATTTTTGTTGCCGGATACCCCAACCCTTTCTGCGGCCTGTGCTAATGCCCAAACTGTATCATAGCCCCATAGTCCAACGATGCTTAGTTTATTAGGTGGCAGTTCGTTAGGGTTATATCTCTGGTACATTCTGTTCCATCTTATTAAGAAGCTAGTATCAGGTTCTTGTGATTTGGGAACATGAAATCTTACTCCTATTACACCATTCATCGCCTCAATGACAGATGGACTAAGTGACTCGATAATGTTTGCAACCCCATTTGTAATGATCCACACAAATCCTTCGTTCATCATCCCTACCTCCTTGGCCCTTGTGAAGATAAGAGAAGCACTGGTAGATGACGTATGGACAATGAATACCCTTGTTTGCATTGCCATTAACTTGTAGAGTTCTAGCATAATATTTTCTCTTGTTGCAGATAAAGAGATAACACTGCAATATGGAACATGAACATCAATCTGTTGAAGGGTGTCAATGAGGTGTGTAAGAATGCCTCTTCCATAATCACTGTCATCATGTACCAGAACGACCTCTCTCCATCCATAGGATTTGATGAGAGAGGCAATACTATTCACTTGAACTGAGTCGTTCAATGTTGCACGTACAAAGTATGGCGTACTGTCATAAGTGAGAGAGGGGTTTGTTGCTGTGAAGGATACAATTGGTACTTGTGTTATGCTCCCAAGTTTAGATATAAATGCAGCTTCTGATGATTTCTGGGGACCAACGATGGCTTGCACTTTGTATTTCTCCCGTAATTCAATAGCTTGACAATTGGAAAAGAAGGAAACAATGGTCAAATAATATCTGTGAACCATTGCAATTCATAGCATGTTCATATTTCCAGTGTTTCAAGATTTGGAAAAAAGAAGTAAACTTCGTGGGACTACATAGGGTTACAGATGATACTGGTGCCGATACAGCCATTAGAACTAGGGAGAAGTGGTGTACCTCAACCATTGAATTTTACCGGCTGTTATAAAAATAAAGACTTTAGTGAATTAAAAAAATTATATGGGTACCAGCTGGTCACATCTTTTTTACCTATTTGATACTGTCTGGTGTTGCCTATTTTTAACCATTGAATCTCACTCGATGGCCAGCTTTCATTTTTTACAACCATCATAAAATTTGTAAAAATATAAACCATTACAAAAAATTAGAATATGTTCTACATATTGGTGTTCTATTTAGAGGTACGTATTTCGATCTTATTTATGTTCATAGTGTTTAATAATTTCTCGTAGTAGCATGTTTTGCGTTAGACTACGAGATCAACCAAAAGGATCCAATATACTTTGAGCATAAAAGGATCTTGAAGGAGACACATTCTCACAGATGCCATCCTCCACCACCTATAGATCATATTTAGGCATTGCGTGACTAGCACTTTACTCTTAATCGACTGACTATGTGACTGATTTAAAGTAATGCAGGGACTGAAACAGGATAGAATCAACTAATCAATAATTGCCAACATAAAATAAAGCGTAAAACAATAGTTTAAATAAATAACCGTCATGACTATCACGTATCGACAATAAAACACTAGAAATGGTAATAAAATCCAAATAACTCTAAATAGAGCAATCGAAAATATTGTCTTCTAAGAAAAAAATTGGCTGCCGTTTTGTATTCTTCTTTCTAAAAATGAATTGTTTACTTTTTACATATTCCAATTTTATTGTTTTTAAAAATAAAGAATAAATTAAACAACCTTGGGAACAAGCTAATTGATCAAATTTGTCTAGTTTCAATAGATTAAGGGTTTATTTAGTTTTAGTGTTTAATGGACAAAATAAGATTGCAATGATTGTTCGATAGTATAATATATACGGATTCATTCCTAAACATGTTTTGTTAGGATACTATGTTTCTATCTAGTGAACTTAGCAAACCAACCACGTAAAAAATGACACATAAAAAGGTCAAAGGAGAGATTCACAAAGATAAAAAATAACCATGTTTAGATACATGACTATCTTCTTGAGTGTCACTTTTAATTATACTAGCATAGATGTACGTGCAATACGCACGTGTTGTGAGACGACGAAGGAGGCAATAGGAAATTGAAAAAGAGAATAGTATTAAAGGAAGGAGACCTGATTGATTGATGTCATTCCTTTCTCGTTAAAATCAAGAGAAGAAAAGTAACACGTGGGTGTGGGTATAAAATGAGGTGAGAAATAAAAAGAGAAAGTGGATGAAACATTTTGCATGTATGGGTTTTGGGCCTTTCCACCTCTTTTCAACCTTTTTCAAACTGCGCAGTGGGGCCAGCGTGAGGGGTATATCTATGCCTTTCTAGGTAAAAAAGATTTTTAGAAAACTCGTCCTTTTATAGTGTAGATTAGTATAGATGTACGTGCAACATGCACGTGTTGTGAGATAATCAAGCAGACAATAGAAAAAAAAATAGAATTAAAAGGAAGGAATTCTAATTGATTAGCGTCGTTCCTTTCTTATTAAAACCAAGAAAAGAAAAATAACAGATGGGTATGTGTATAAAATGAGGTGAGAAATAAAGAGAGAAAGTGGATGAAACATTTTGCATCTATGGGTCTTTCCACCCCTTAACCTTTTCCAAACTGCGCAGTGGGGTCAGCATGAGGGGTATACCTATGCCTTTGTAGGTAAAAAAGATTTTTAGAAAACTCGTTCTTTCATAGTGTGTAGACTAGCAAACACGGCATGCCGTTAGTGCTAACTCTGCCAGTATTATGTATTGGTTCTTGGCACCTTGCTACTGGTGCCTTGCTAGTCTACACTATAAAAAAGCGATTTTTCTAAAAATCTTTTTTACCTACAAGGCGTAGATATACTCCTCATGCTGACCCCACTGCGCAGTTTGGAAAAGGTTGAAAAGGGGTGAAAAGGCTCAAAACCCATAGATGCAAAATGTTTCATCCACTTTCTCCCTTTATTTCTCACCTCATTTTATATCCATACTAGTGTTCGCCCAAACGGCCGTTTAAACGGTGTTTAAACAGTAAACGGTGGAAAACTGTGTTGTTTAGGGTGTAAACGGTCAATTAAATGGTCTGAACGGTCTAAACGGAACGGAGTTAAGCGGAAATAAACAGGCTAAACGGCCGTTTAACATGCTGTTTAGGTGAACAAAGTCATATTCACTCATTTTTTTCATGCATAAATAGGAATATCTTATATTATACATATATAAATAAGTATATTAGATTTGTTGAATGTATAGATATGCATATTTATTTTTTACATGCATAAATATTTATACTTGTTATGATATTTTATTATTATCTAAACAAAAATATGTATATTTTAATACTATAGTTCAGAACCGTTTAGGCCGTTTAAATCATGTAAATACCGTTTAAACGGTCTAAATGCTAAACGAAGGGTGACCGACTGTTTACCATTTAGCGTTTAGGATAACACTGACCTGTACCCACTTGTTATTTTCCTTCTTTTGGTTTTAATGAAAAATGAATGACGCTTTTCTTTTAATTCTATTTTTTTCTTTCATATTGTCTGTTTGATTATCTCAGAACACGTGCATGTTGCACGTACATCTATGCTAGTAAAGATATAAAATCCGGCTATCTGCGTAGTAGAGATATTGGACTGAGGTCACCATAGTGGAATTTAAAACGTAGAGGCCGGGTTGGGATAGATGGGATGATGACGTTAGCCTAACAAATGTATAAAAGAATTATAGGGCGCGTAATAGAACTTATGTTGATTTACAATAAGTACTTAAGTTATTAGAAACATAATTCACCTCCTCTTAACATAGCCGCAGCCCTTTTGAAGGTTAGCTTTAACTTTTAGCTCTCTATGTAAGGACTCTAATCTCACGTGCTTGATACGCAACCTCAGGGGCCCATGTGACATGCTATCTTTATTTGAGCGACTGCATGCTACGTTACATGTGTGATGTGTCCCCCTATATATATATATTTGCAATCAGAACCCAAAAGCCATGCATAGCACATTTAAGATATGTTTAGTTTCTGTAACAAAACATTTTTTTAAAAACATTTGTAGCTAGATAGTAAGGCTAACCTCACCAAACCTTCCATCACACCTTTTATCTCATCTTCTATTTCAGACTATACTATGTGTGCAGTGTATTTATAGTACTTCTACATTGTTTTGCACATCCAACTGCAAGCACTGATGACCTTACCCTAATAATATTGATCAATCTATAAGAATGTTTTAATTTGTGTTTTTTTTTTTGAACCAGAACAGAACTGTTATCTACTTGTGTGATTTCGTAAGATTGACATACCTGCTGAAGCAGCTTGGACTTCACTGCCCATGGAATCCCTGATGTGGATGGCTAGCTTCGTGTTGTAGTTCCGGTGGACCGAATAGAAATCTTCCACAGCAAGTGAAATACTGGCTCGTGATACTTTCCCTACCAATGAAGCCAGGTCAAGGATGACCCCTATATGGAATTCGTCTGGCACCCTACTACGTGCGGTGCTATTTCGAGCTGCACTGAGACTGAAGAGGAGTACGAGGAAGAGGACGGTCTGAGGTATTTTCACCATCACCGTAGCTAATACAAGGCCAGACCAGCAAGTTTTTTGCGTTGCCGTGCAGTCATTTATATAGAACTGTTTGTCGAGGACGAGGATTCTTATATAGTGTCAAAAAATTCACTTTTCAGTTTTTTAACTGTAGCCTGAGTGGAAACTGCCTGGAAAGAAATCCCTCTATTATCAAAGCCAAATCAATTGACGCATGCATATGGCCTTTATGGTACCACGTAGCATGCACTTCAATTTAACTTTCATTTCTTTAACACTTCAATTTAGTGCAAGTAGTGGAGCATTAGATAACTCTATATTAGCAATTCAATTTAGTGCATGTAGAAGAGTATTAATAGGGGCGGGCAAAATGCCCGTAACCCGGACCTGAATCCAAATTATCCGACCCTGACCATGAATTACTCGAACACTATACCAGGTAGCAACTCTCTAGGAACTTGAAGGCTTTGTTCGGTTGGACCTCTCTCTACTATGTAAGTGTAATGATCAATGTCCCATAAGGAGGTCGAATTTGGCATTTTTAAATCTGGCAAAAATGATTGTGGGGCATTGAAAATGATGCTAATTGCAAACATTGCCCGATCAATTGCCTATTGTCACACACTCCTACATCGTGCAAATTTACTAGAAGACATCATTGTTCTTAAAATAATAATTTAATGCTGAGTTGAAGAGAGAACACAATGAAATGACATAATGCCCTTAGCAGCCTAGCCCCACTATCTAGATCCTTCTTTCTCCTTTTATATCTCTTCAGTTTGTATGCTCGGAATAGGACCATGTACTATTGTCATTAACACACTATATGTGGACTCAACCCTCGCATCTATCATGGTCCTCTAAGTACCAAATAACCATATTCCATTCTAGTGTTGAGGACAAATGCCAATACATCACCCATATTGTTTTCAAGTGGTTTTGTATTTATCAACTTTTATAGGTGTTTCACCATTGTCTCACCTCTACTAGTCTACTACAATTTTGTATCCAACCCCGATATAGTTAGATCACATTGATATCAACATGCGAATAGTTACGAAGAGAATAGGTTAAGTGCATGAACGGGTAGCCATATAATTTGTCTTGGGAAAAGTATTTCTTGGCATCATTCATGTTCTACATGTGCCCTGCTCTTATCAGTTTGTTGGCATCATGACCAAGAGTCTTATCTCTACCACGACAATTTAATCTTTGCATTTAGTACATTCGCGAATCCACAAAGGGTATTGGAGATAACTCTCCTTATATATATACATGTATGTAGATTTAGATTGACTTTCTCTTGTTGTAGTCTCATGTATTGTAATCCTCTAGATAATAGCCCCTTGTATCTCAGTTAGAGGGGTATAATAACTCATATGTTTTGTACACTAGCATAGATGTACGTGCAACATGCACGTGTTGTGAGATGATCAAGGAGGTAATAGGAAAGAGAAAAAGAAAATAGAATTAAAAGAAATGAGACCTAATTGATTGACGCCATTCCTTTCTCATTAAAACCAACAGAAGGAAAGTAACATGTGGATATGGGTATAAAATGAGGTGAGAATAAAAAAAGAAAGTGGATGAAACATTTTGCATATATGGATTTTGGGCATTTCCACCCCTTACCAACATTTTCCAAACTGTGAAGTGAGACCAGCGTGAGGGGTATACCTATGCCTTTCTAGGTAAAAAAGATTTTTAGAAAACTCGCTCTTTTATAGTGTAGATTATAAGGTGAATTATCAAGCCACATTTTGCCCTTCCTGTCACATAGAGCTTGTGCTCATTACCTTACTCCATGGTCCACCAACATTGAGCTAGATGTTGCGTCCTTTCTATGATGTAAATGTAACATCTCATAACTTAATAGTATATTCTTACCGGTGACTTTCTAAAACCTCTTGGATAAGTTTTGATGTTGATTGTTTATGTATCCCACCTTAGTTAAAACTTCTAATATTCTGTTTGTTTGGTAGTCCAAGGCCGGAAACTTCAGTTGAGTTGCAACAATCTATATGCTAGTCAAGTCAGTGGAATTTGGTCGGTGGAATTTGTTCTCAAGGGGAAAAGGGCATGTCGCTTCTGAACATTGGTCAATCCTGAACTTGCAAGGTAGTTCAGTTAGTACTAGCTATCTTCAAATGTAAGGCATTTTTTGTGAGAACAAATCTTTAGTAATAATTATTCTAGACTCTTAACATAAATTTGCTCCTATTGGATTATATTCCTTAAAAAGCATGTGCATATGACTATGATCTTGTATCATCACATATATGTCATATTAGTTGAGTAATTGTTAGTCAAGTCTTATTCTAGAAAAGCAAAAATGTCTTACATTCGAAGGTGGAGGGAGTAGTTTCTATCTAGTTATGTCTACTTAAAACTTAAGAGTAACAGAAAACAATGAATTTCAAAAATGTTTAGTTTCAATGTTGCTAGATTACATTACATGACTTCTCTTGTTTGTTTGCTTGACCATGCCTCCGAAGTCTTATAAGACATCATGCAAGAATTGGTTCTTCAGAAGAAAATTGCATGTCCTGGTTTGTGAGATTTATTATCGTGAAGAAAGGGCATGCATAATTTGTTTCCAATCTTTCCTCTAATAAATAGTCAACTAATGATGGTTCTCTCAAAAGTGCATTGGGATTCCTGCATATTGAAGAATGGCTTTGCCAAAAATAACTTATCTTGTTAAAGGACAACAAGTAGTCAAGTCAATATGGCCGTGTTGTGAGAATAAAGCCCAACTTCTAAGTTGATTATTAAAGAACAAATCTTTAATAATAACCAAAGCCCCCTTTTGCTATGTTTATATTTTTACTTTTTTGATTAAAAAAACTAATCAACAAATGGATTACAAATTACCGTTCCTAATATTTTTTAACAAAACTAGATCACATTTCTTGTAAAATTCAAAATATTTTGTATTGTTTTTTGGTGCACGGAACCAAACATGGGCACAACAGAGCCTGCATGGCTTGGTACCAGCTAGCCAAACATAACAACTTAGCTCTTGTGGACCAAGCTCATTCCATCCCGACGGGCCACCCTGGACTAGGGTAACAAACATGCATAGGTTCTACATGTAGCTTGTATATAGTACAAAGAAGCTATTGAAACCATAAGGTGTAGTTTCTATGTTTAGCCTGCCCTCTCTTATTAGCTGAATTTTGCCATTTGCTACAGCAGACAAGTGAAATTAACTAACATTTTGGATGCTGCACAATGCACTGGCCATCTGGTGCCACAAATTATTGGACAAGAGGCACCAAGGAAGACAACGATAAGGGTGAATAGGAGACTTACCAAAACTTTGGATAGTTTTTCTTTTTAATTTGACACATCTCCCTTCATCATGATTACCTAATCACATCAAGCATGTTATATTAAGCATATAGGAACTGGTTTATCCCCTGTGTGAAGCCCTGGGGATTTGCAGTTGGCCACTTGTGTGTCATGGTGGGAGATTGCTTGTTGATTCATTTTATATATGTGTCATTTTGGTATATCTATTTATTTATTTTTTTTGGGGGGGGGGGGGGGGCAAACCAAAACTTTTGTTCCCCTTGAAATGCGGTGTTCCCCACTGCTATTTAAGTGTGCACATTTTTTGATACAGAATAGATGAGGAAAATATGTAAACCGAACTCATATATAGGAAGGAAAAACATAGAAGCAATTCTCCCGTCCTAGGATGACAAAGAAATCATCACTACTATATAGAATTAGTGAAACTTTGAAGGAATGAATTCCTACATGGAATTATTCTATGATAATAAGTGATTGAATCCAATCAATTTTTTTGAAATTTCTATAGAATGGACTCTTTCCTCAGAAGTTTAGAGAAAGATAAGCGTGTTGTCCAATCTCATATGTTGGCTTAAGATTCATGTACACGTAGGATTATCACAATTCCACGGGCGCTCCAATTCTATGTTTTCCCAATATAATTCCTTTGTTTTGAGAATTTTGCGTTTAAAAAGACTCAAAAGGTTCATCTCTCTCGGGTTTCAAAGACGAATGCCTCCAACGGTTCGCATGCTGTAAGAGGTTGGTTCACATGTGTGTAAGAGGTGAAACCATAATTTTCTTGCCTATGCATAGTTCATGAAAAGCACTAGAAATTAGCTAACCAGCATAAACAATTTAAACTATTTATAGACCCTGGGAATATGTGTATGTTGTATGACTTATATATACTTGCAAAATGAATTATAAAAAAATGTAGCAAAATGCTTAGAGTAAACACACATAAATTAAAGTTTGTACCACAACAATATTCTTGTTCAGTTATGTTCCTTTTATCTGTACTTCTTTAGTATAAGAAACAGTATGAAAAATGGTGAGTGAGTAGACCTAGCACCATATGGCACATATGCCATTGCCCATCAGCACGTAACCTTTTTAATCAGGGTTACATCAGCTTATTTTGCTTTGGTTCCCGGAAGGCGCGGCCAGGGGAATCAGAAAAACATATGCCAACAGCAATGATGTGCGAACATACCTGCACTACACAAAGTCAAATGCTCCTACAAAGAATTAAAAAAAGGAATTTAAAGGTCTGTTTGGCAGAGCTCCGATTCACGTTTTCTAGCTCCGCTCTAACTGTCGAACCAAACATGTGCGACTCTTTAAACTCTAACTTCAGAAAAATGGTGGAGCTAGAGGCCAACTCCAAGAAAATCCTAGAGCTGTTGAATGGGTGCTCTAGAAATATTTTTTTTGAACCTAATTATGAAGTTGTGGGAAAATTACCCACAATGTCATCGATTACACACGTACCAATTCATGTAAAAAACGATTAGTGTGACAGAAAAAAAGACCGCTCCATCCCCGCTGACCACGGCACCTCCATCCTCGCAGCCTGCGCCCGGCCACGGCACCTCCATCCCAGCCAGCCACGCCCGGCCATGGCACCTCCATCTCCACCGGTTGCGCCCAGCCCTGCTGCTCGCCGCTCTCCTTATCTACTACAATTCTATGGTGAAACTGCTTCATAGTAGAGTTAAGGTAGTGAAGCTGAAAAATTTGGAACACAGCTCTCCTAAACTGGCCCTAAGAAACGAACCATCATTTAGTTAATCAGATCTCCATCTATGGAAATTACTGAAGGATGATGACAAGAATCCGATGCAGTCAAGTCCAGTCTCCAAGAGTCCAACTAGTAACAAGCGGCCGAGAATCGATTCCAAGTTGCCGTGGGAGTAGATCTGGACGGTAGGAGTGGGACGACCTGAGGAGGTGACACTGCTATGCAGAAGAGCTTCTAGAAGGGAACGAATACGAATATACGATTACCAGTAACCGCCGCCCCAGGTATTCGTTACTGCTATCCATTTTAATTTTTTCTTACCCGGGCTTGCCATCGATTCTGCTGCTACGTGTTCACTGAAGAGCCCCGTTGGCATGTCACGTTATTAGAATCGACAAAACCAGTCTCTAAGGGTTATTGTTAGTTTTCTAAAATTTGTTAAGATTTAACCTAATTTTTAGAATTTTTAATGGTATAATTTTTCTAAGTAAAATTTTTCATAAATGTTTTTTAAAAAGCCTATTGACCGCCCAAACTATATTGTGTATTCTAGCACGTGTAAACTAATTTACCCCTTACGGTTTTGAGAGTTTCAGCTGAAGGACCAAACCCATTCTACAACAACAGTTGGAGGGGACGAAAAGAACTTTGAAAAACAGAATTTCTGAACATCTCTCGGCATATTTCTCATCCTGTGATCTTTCACTTTTCCATCTCATTTGCACTCCTAATAGAAATAAAGGAGATAGCCACATTAAGAAAGAAGTGGAAGATGAAGACAAAAAAGAAAGATGAGTACAGTAGTCACTAAAAAAAACAACACTAGAACGTTTTTTTCTGATCTTTTCCGCGTCCCGCCTGAACTGGGGTTTCGGCCCAACCAGAAAAGGTCGCTACCATTTTGGCCCACGACGCATTCCACTTCACGCGCTGTGGCCCACACCAACCACGGAACCAAAGCCGCTTCGAGTCGAGGGCTGGCGACCGGCGACCGGCGACCGGCGACCAACGGCCGACGGGGAAACCAGGAAAGTCGAGGAGGGCGAGGCCACGGTGCAGCCTGGCGGTGGC
The DNA here is from genome assembly GCA_022530915.1 of Paspalum notatum. Taxonomy (NCBI): domain Eukaryota; kingdom Viridiplantae; phylum Streptophyta; class Magnoliopsida; order Poales; family Poaceae; genus Paspalum; species Paspalum notatum. The sequence goes on from CM039685.1 coordinate 38,377,475, forward strand.
GGATGGGGGGCACGAAGGCTATGCGATAGATGAATCTCCCTGTCCCGGGCGAGGCGTTGGGGGATTCCTCATTCTGGTAAGGGGAATTTCTGTTTCGTTTCTTCTGCTCTAGCATCTAGAGATTTTGCTTCGCACATCGTCGTCCATTTGTGAACCCATCCCACAAACGCACACCACACACGCCAATATTAATTTCGGGGTCCATCGATTTCTCACAAAAGAGCAGATCCATGTTATTCTTATACTTATTTCTCTGCTTATATTATGGCATTTGGACATAATATGAACTGGGACATCAGACTAGTTTTAGTATCTCTGTCAGTTCCTTGAATTACAATAATGGCTGGTTGAAATGTGATGTTTCCGTTGGGTTGCTCTTCAGCTGGTTTGCTGGCTGAAATTCTGGGAAGCTAGGTGTGCATGCTTATACTTTTTTTAATGTGATTGGGTGACTTCTGGAGAATGGAGTCATGAATATCTGGATTACGTTGACTTATCATGGAGCAACAAGCCATTACTTGGTGGTGCTCGAAGAGGCGAGGTATCTGGACTTGTTTGGACTGCCAAACCAGTAGGGCTGGTGAATTCTGTGTGTATTTCTATCTCTTGCTGGCAAGCGTCGCCTCCTGAGTCATTTGGCACGGTCATCTGCATGCCTTGGACCTGGTTGCTGTCTATTTCCCTTTCTTGGTTCAGCTCATTTGAATTCTCTAATTCTGATACGTATCCTTCCTGAGTCTGCTGGTCACAACCTATGCTGCTCCTTATTCTGTGCTTGTTCTTGTAGAGGAACATTATCAGGGCTAGTAAAAGGGCAGAAGTTGAGGCAATCCCAGTGACTAGAAAGAGCCCTGAAAAGCTTTTGAAGTTTAGACTACTCGAGCTGGCGATGGTACCATCATTTTGACAGGTATCTTGATTTCCAATCCATTTATTTTCTATCCGAATGATAGTGTCCCCTTCTGTTATGCTGAGGATTGCTCTAGAGAAGTCGTAAACCATGGGAGATCTCTTTGGGAATGCCTAATCAACAAACACAACAAATTCAGTAATAAACAAAGTCTCAAATCGAATATGTAATGGTTAGCTTTTTGAATTGAAATGGTTAGCACTATAAAGATTCAGAAACATCCACAGCAAATGCATGTTAAAGATTAATGAATTGCTTGGTTCTTGCAGTTTCCAGCTTTTGCAAACTCATGCTTGTGGTTATAGAGTGTTTTACTGTCAACGAAAGTTCAGTGTCTAGTTGGACCAACAATATACGATTAATAGAAATATGTCAAGGGTAACTTATATCTTCCCTTTTTTTTTCCTTCTGTTGATCAAATTAGGATACAGAATTTTGTGTTGATGATGTGTCAGTACACTACATGTACTTTTTGGCCATCTGGTGTCTTTGGGCAATCTATTCAAGAACCAGTTACATAATTTTAAATAATACAGTCCTACTCCATTGCACATATATTTAGAAGTTTGAACTTTGAACCTCCATTTCAGTATTCTGTTTCAAATAACATGAGATGTGTTTTAGTCACAGGTAACTGCAAGTAACTTGCAACATTGGTCAATAGTTTAGTAAGATATTTCTGCTACAGCTCCTAAAAATATGCCTCTAATAACCGCTCCATCAGAATTTTGAAAGAAATAAGTGTTTTTGAAAAGCCAGTGCAATTCTAAATAGAACGATGATGTTTCTATAGATATATTCCTTCAGGGAGTCTCCACCCTTTTCCCAAGTTTAAGCAGATTTTGGGTATATTGTTTCTACTTCATAACCTTTAGGGGCATATGATGCACACAACTTATCAGGTGTAGCTAACTTACAAAGCCAAAACCTTCAGACTTGTATATTGGTCCAACCATTGTGTAACCTTTGCAATGCTCTGCTAGAAATATTTTGATATATGGAACTTCATGCACAAGGGCAGCAATACCACCATTTTTGCTCCCTCTAGAGAGAGCATCAGCAAAATCATCTTGACTGTTGTATGCCCTGATTTTTCTTCTGTCAAAGCCAAGTTCTTCTAATAGATCCACTACATAAGAACCATTATGATAACCTACATATTCTCCTTTTGAAAGGAGTTCGTGAACGTCAGTTACTGTGGGTTGAAGCTGTTGCACAGTAAGAATTGATGATAGATTGGCCGTATAACTTGATGTAATCACTAGAAGCACAAAGACCCATACAATAACAACCAATCTAGACAAAATACTGTCCACCCTCTCCCCTGCAACATGAAGAGCAATAATAAACATCAATTTTCCTTCAAATAAAGCATGAATGCGAAAACACTATCCTCTGTATTTGTACTGAGACAAATTTAAACAATTACGAAAATTGATTTATGGTAATGGGCTGCAATAGGCGAATATGATAGTTATTTAAGAGTCCCTGCTCACCCTCTTTAATAGTACAAGTCAGTTTTTTTTTCCTATCAAGAAATTTCATGAAGAGACTGATCATCTATTAGAGAATTTATTGGGTATAGCAAATGCAATATATTGGATGGCAAAGAAAATCTGGTATTATTACTCACTATCTGCAAAGAAGGAGAAATATATTGCTATCCCAAGCTGTTGGAAAAATGAACCGGTCAGTTCAGCATTATTGATCCGTCGCTCCAATAGCCAGATGACGATCCCTGTATAGATGAAGAAGGCAATGCTTCCAAGCCACAAGTCAGTAGTCAATGGCTTTGTAAATACCCAGGTATTCTTATTCTTGTCATCCTTGACTGGCACAATCATTGCTACTCCAGACTCTGTGTAGGGTAGTGTGAAGTCAGCATAAGAAGTTCTATTGTACCTGATGGTTATATCTCCAATTGCTGCATCATATATCTGCAAGCATGACATTTGGTGTTATGGAGCATAAGTCGCTTCTTTTACTACAATTACTAGAAGATTAGCACGCCTCAACTTAAGCTCACATTGACAGTTATGGTGCTTGTGGGAAAGAATAGCACATAATGGCAACAATAATGTTATGGCAACTATAATAGCTGGGCAGGAGTAACGCCTTGGTAGGCCCCTAGTACACAGCTGTAGAGGTGATCTTCAGCCTCCGGTCGGCGATCTATTTTGGTAAGCAAGAGGGAGACTAGAGGAGAACATGAGGGATTGGCGACAGGCTAATCTATGTTCACCGAACCATGGTTGCATTCTGTCTTACATAAGCCTGTGACCACTAACAAACTCCAAAGAATCCTAATAAATTGATAATTACCCTAACAATGCAAGAGATACAAGTGATCTACTAGCCACCATGGGCAACAGCCCTCCTGGGCCTCCTGTTGTAGGAGCGTCCACACATGTTAATGAGGTTCGGCCGAAGCCTACATCCCACGGAGCATGACTATGGGCGCTCCTCCACAATATCAGATAGCTATGCCAGCATCGGGATACACCATGGCAACGCCGCATCTCCACGCCAAGCCATCTAGCCGTCCTTGTTACAACAGCAGCCCTCCCCTCATATTTATGAGGAGCTCCGGGCTACAGAGGCCCTCCCCTCATATTTATGAGGAGGTCCGGGCTACAGTGTTTAACTAGGACTACCCTATACTGCTAATACAACTCAAAATAATCGTACAAATATTCGACACATATCTAACACGCCTCCTCATGCCTATTTTCTAACAGTGCATAGCAAGTTGGATGTTGTTTGAATTATAGGCGCCGAATAGGATGGCATTGTCGATTACCGCACATGGGCTCCCCACTGACCCTGCCTCGATCCGTTCCTTGAGCGCGATTGTAGCCGCCTAATATTTACTTAGGCTGAGCTCACCAGCTCGCCTATCCCACCGCCTATGTTTCAAACTACACTATGTATAGTGAGTGTACAATGTTTTGCACGTCCATGTGCATGCTTTGGTGAGCTCAGCCTTAGGGGTCAAGTAAGTCGTCTCTATAAAAGAGGCACCCTTGTATTGTTATGGAAGGTGGCTCGGCAGCAATCATAGTTTAGAGATAAGTGTTAGTTTGTTCAGCTTAGAATAAGATTACTTATTTGGATAAGATTTGTTAGTGAGTTGTTAGGTGCCTAATCTATAAAGGCAGCCTAGGAGTCCTAGGTTTGGGTAAGCAGAAAATATATCAAGAAAGCAGTTAGAGCCTCTAGAGGGAGGCTGACTAGGTGATCTATGCTGCTATCTCCATCTACCCAATCAATCAACCACATCATCATTTGGTATCTGACTAGTGATCATGTGACCTGCACTTCCACCACTCTGAATTGATCTTCAATCCAGAGCACCACTCACCTACCCAACCGATCCATTCCTTGATCTTCCATCACATCACCACCTGTCAATTTGTTCCCTTGATCATGTGGCCACAACTCCCACCCAATTCACACCACCTGTCAATCGGTTCTTCATCAGCTGCTACTACAAATCCCATCCAATCTCCAATGGCTCACAACAAGCGTTATAATCTGATGGAGTTGCAAGCTGGCAGCGAGATGCAAGCCGATCTCCCTGTAATCAAGCTGCACAGACCCCCTTCTTTGATGGCAACGGAGACCTGAACTTGTGGTTGAGTAGCCTGGAACAAATTTTCCAGGAGAATCAGATAGAGGAAGAGAAGACTGGATATTGGTGTACCATCTGGTAGGTTTTACTGATGAGTTGTACACCATAATGCTGGAATCCTAGGGTTTACAAGGGTGACTGGGATTTGTGAAATAGCTTCGACTTGAATTCAGATCTGTACTTGATGATGCCCTAATTCAGTAGCTGTTGCCCAAGGTGCCTGCTTCACCATCTGCAATAGCAACATCATCGGCATCTCCAGCCTCGACATCCTCTGCCCCCAACAACTGTGACACCATCCTCCGCATTGCCATTACTAGCGCAGATTGAGGTTCAGGCTGCTGTACCTCTGGCCTTGATGTCCTCTGCCCCCGTGACGGTGACAGTTTCACCTCTGCGAACAGGGGCACCTTGTACACCAATTGCAGCCACTGTCGGATCAGCATCAGCGGAAGCCCAGCCTGCTGGATGGGAAACCTTGACCCTGCTGCATCCACACCATTGTCACCTACACCTGTTGTCCCCCACCTCGATCGACAATGCTTCCGTCAACGACGGCGATGTCTGGCTCGCCGGCACCATCATCGCTGTCAATATTGATGCTGAGACTACGACTGCTGAGGTTCTGCCCATTGCTGATTCCGCCCCCACACCCCCCCCCACCCCCTCCCCCCCCCCCCCCCCCGATTCGCAGGAGCATGGCCACTACACGAAGCGCCCACTGAGGTGTCCGCACAGCACGCTCCCACATGCGTGTGTTCCCCGTGTGTCTGGCAGGACGGACTTCATGCACCTCCGCTCCATGCGATGTGCCACCCTCCTTGTCACTTCTGCGCATGGGCGCCCTATTGGCATGGACACCTACCCTACCCTGCTTGTGATGGTGGCCTTCATTCTTTTGCTTTGTGGAGATAGAACCAATCTGGCGGCTGTCAACATCAACAACATTCATGACATACAGCTTTTTTTTAATAATTATGACATCTAGCTTTCAATCCCAGCTCGAGGATGAGCTGTCTTGAAGGGCTGGAGAAGTATTATGGCAAGTGGCACCGGTAGCAATCATGGTTTATAGATAAGTGTTCGTTTGTTTAGTTATGATAACATTAGTTATTTGGATAAGATTTGTTAGGGAGTTTGTTGGGCGTCTGGCCTATGAAGGCAGCCAAGGGTCCTAGGTTTACGTAAGCAGAAAATTGATTAAGAAAGCAGTCAGGGCCTCCGGAGGGAGGGCGACTAGCCAATCTATCCTGCTATCCCCATCTACCCAATCAATAAACCAACTCATAAACCTTAAATAGTTCAGAGCCTCCAAGGTGGGACAAACTAGTTTATCTTGTTATCCCCAGCCTAAACTATATTAGCTCACTTTCTAGAATTAGAAATATATATCTGATACTTGCAATGGTCAAAATCTTAAAAAAAAAAAAAATGAAAACCACATAATTTCTTCCCTTTGAGCTTACTGACAAAATAAGAATAGCAATTCCCTTACCCCAAGATGAACTTGGTAGACAAAATCATTATAGTTCCCTTGATTTGCATTACCAAATGCTACATATTCATAAGGTATTGCATATGGTAGTCTTTTCAGCACCTCTTCAAATACATCAATGGCATACCCAGTAGCAATAGTTGCATTGGTGATGGGATCTCTTTCCACCTTCATAAATTCAGGATATCCACTTGTCCTTACACCTATTCGGAGCTTCTTTCCGTTAGTAGGAATTTGCCATCCTTTAGGCACCACATATGATTCCCCTGGCCAAATCACTTGGTTAAGGTCAGGCGTAGAGTTTACATTTGTTGTTTCTGATCCATTTTGATCCAGCTGCTTTATGATTCCATGCTTTTCTGTCCAAAAGCCTATCTCTTGTGAATCTCTTCCAACCACATTAATTATCTGGAATATGGAAGGTTGCAGCTGTCTATTTTTAAGGTCAAAATCACCACTTAGGCCTCTGAACTTATTATGTAGGATTGCATCTAGGAGTTCCGGACCAATTGTAGAAATACCCAAGCCTCCAAAACATGATGAGTTATTCCTGTGCTGCAGTTTCTGAAATATGGCATTGTCCCTGCTAACATTTTCTGCTGCTTGTGCCAAGGCCCAAACTGTATCATAGCTCCAGAGTCCGAAAATGCTCAGTTGAGATGGTGCAACATTTGGGTTTTCTTGTTTGAATCTTTTGTTCCATCTTGCAGTGAAGTTATCAAGTTCCTTTGATTTAGGCACATAGAACTTCACACCCAGGGCACCATTCATTGCCTGAAGCGTTGAAGGGCTGAGTGAACTAGCAATATTTGCTATCCCATCTGTCAAGATCCATGCATACATTTCGCTAATCATTCCTATCTCCTTGGCCTTCCTGAAGAGAACAGAGGCAATAGCAGATGACATGTGCACAATGTAGACCCTGGTTTGCATTGTCATTAGCTTGTAAAGTTCTTGCTCAACTTGGTCGCTGTTTGCAGACACAGAAATTGCACTGCGATAAGGCATAAACGCTCCAAACTCTTGCAATGCATCAGCCAGATATGGTATAATACCTCTGCCATAGTCTGTGTCCTCGTAGATGGGTACCACTTCTTTCCAACCATAGGCCTTAATGAGAGAAGCATGCTTGAGCTTAGTGTTGCACGCAAAAAGTACGGAACGTCTCTAGATGAAAGAGTGGGGCTTGTTGCACTGAAGGAGATGACTGGAACATGGCTCTTGTTTCCAAGATCAGATACAAATATAGCCTCAGAAGATTTTTGGGGACCAATTATTGCTTGCACATTATAATTCTCCAGCAGGTCAACTGCTGTAATATTGAATAATCGAAACATTGATGAACTTTTAGTTAACAGTGCATTTGCTTGCATTCTGGTTATGGATTTATAGCTAAGATATCTAAAACTTTATGCAAGAAATAATGCTATAACTCAAAATGTTTCTACCTCCGTCCCTAAAAGAATGCAACTAGGATTTTTCACACAGATTAGTAGTCATGAGAATTGACCTAGGTGCCATATTTAATCACCTTGGGAAGTAAAAAAAGAACAAGCAATTAAAGTGCATGCACCTTGAAAAGGATAAAATAAGCAATTAAATGCACATGCGTCTTGGAAAAAGTAATCCACTAGCTACAGTTGCCTTCTTTGAGGGACAAAATTTGAATGCTCAAATTGCATTCTTTTTCTGTACAGAGGGAGTATCATTTTCACTGGGCCTGTATAATAATCCATATTCCCTGTTTTGATCTTTTGATTATACATATTAAAGTTATTAAGACCTTTTGATTTTAGCTAATATGAAATAATTAGAAAAAGTCCATGTAACTCCCAACATATAGAAGGACGTCTACATCAGCCCGAGTGGGGGTTATTTGTCTGGTTTTCAATACTTTAAATGACTCTCTATATATCGGGGGATTATTTAGACTCTCTCTCTCTCCTCTCCCCCCCCCCCCCCCCCCCCCCGCCTCTGAAATAACTTAGTTGGAGCCTTTATGAAAGAAAATGCGCCTATGGTGTGGCTGGGTTAACCGCGGATAAAAGCATGAATTCTGCAGAATAGGTGCAAATATAAGTATCTAAGTACTGGAAATGCAAGTTATTTGACATCCATACCATATTTAATTAAAAATAACTGTTTTTTCTAGTTTGTAACAAATTGTCCATGCTAAGGCTCTAGCCTTCATGTGATGTACAACACCAAAATTCACAGCTAGTTTATGTAAATGTACCTGCTGAGGCAGCTTGGATATTATCTCCATTGGAATCCCTCACGTGAAGAACTAACTTTGTTCTATAGCTGCTATTTGCTGAATTGAAATCTTCCATGGCCATCAAAATGCTCATATGTGCATTTTTTCCCACCAATGACTGCAGATCGAGGATGACTCCAACATTTAGCGTGGCACCACTGGTTTTAGTGGCATTTTGAGCAGCTGTGACATTGAAGAACAAGAAGAAGATGATGACACTGAATAGGATCTCCATCCCCTGAGTTCCGAGTGCTGCATAACTTATGGAGATACTACAGTGTCTTATTTAACTGGTTAGCTGTGCCATTATTCTAAGCAGGTCAATTTTCATTTGAATTTTGGCTTGGTCAGATCAGTGAGTCTCAAGTTTCCATTCTGATTATCTTTTCCTTTACTTTTGGTCAGTATGAACATTTACCTTGTGAAAACAGTTACCATACTGTTGACACACACATTTTTTTATTGAATAGGAATGAAAAGTACAATATCAATATTTCTGAGAAATTACCTTGTGAAATGAGGAGTCTGAAAATTTAAGAAAATTTCAGTTGAAAAATCCAAGAATGAATGAGATGGAAGTGTGGCTCCATCTAAGGAGCTGGAAATCTGGGGCTTTGAAGTCAAATTGACTTCATTTGGCATGCAAGGCACACTAGGATTCTTCTACGCTTGTAAGTATAGTAAGGTCTTCTGAGTTATTGTCTTGGGCGTAATTTGGATAGTAAAAGTCAAACTTTACTAATTTTACCAACAATTACTAAAATTATATTCTTCTTCATTATATAAAGTTGCATAAATATATTTGCAAAGTACTTAGACTGTTGACTTCTTTTAGCAATTGACAATACTTTGTAAGAGAAATTAAGTGTCAAAATCTGATTAGAGGACTTCTCCTGTACCAAAACACTCCTTACATTGATGGACGGAGGGAATAACCCTAACTCCTTTGCTCCCCCTGTTCTATCACCTTTAATGCTTCTGTTATTTAGCTTCTTCAAAACTCTCTTTTATTTTTAACAATTATTCTTAATAACACCAGGGAGGATAGTTATTATATTTCAAATTAGGAAGAAAAGAATATATAGGTCTCCTTAGAATTATTCCATGCGTCTCAATTTATAGGTCGTTTGATTTTTTGACACTAAATTTGACTTTCTCGTCATATTAAAAAAATCATAATTATGATTTATTTTCATTTTGATTTAGTTTAGCATATAGTATATTTTAACTATGACTTTAATTTTTCCTATTTTTGTAATTTTTTTGAATAAGACGAGTTGGTCAAACTTAGTATAAAAAAAGTCAAATGACTTATAAATTGGATAGAAGGAGTAGAAATTTAGCCACTGGTTTGATATAATTTCTATGTGCAGCTATGATTTTTATACTCATTCTCTCAAAAGAGGATCGAGATTCCTGCTTATTGAAGAATGGCCTTTTCAGAAACAGCTCATATTGTTGTAAGTTGTAAGACAGTATGAAGTCAAGATAGTTCTGTCATGAAGATGAAGACCAAATGCACAAGACGGCACGGCAACTTGACATGGTGTTCATTGCTTGAGAATCAGGTTACTGGTCATCCAAGTCTACGGCATCCATCCATTGATAACCACAATTTTTTGCACTTATTTTTGCACATTTGACAGCAACATTGAGGGCCTGTTTGGAACGGAGTAAAAAAAATCTTATGAAATCGAACCGTTTCCTATAAAATATTCCTATGCAATTCGTGCGGGGCCTCAGCTGCTCGTGAGGCCACGTGCCACCAGTTAGCACTCTGCGACCGAGTGGTCGACAAACAGATGATTTCTTTTTGAAATGATGTTAATTTGTGATAGAAAAATGTAACTTAGGTATGTGGTACCGGAAAATTGCGAAAGTAGAAACATTTACTAGGTGAATAGATGATTGAATATCAATATGTTTGTTTGGTGACATGCGGCATCCGCTGTGTAATTGTTAGAATTTTCTTCCGTTCTGTCAATGAAACCAAACATCATCAGTGGACACCAATATGTACTTGTGATCGATGAAAACACCTCTCCAGCTCTCGGGGTGCAGTGGCAGACGAGCCAGCCTATAGGGGTGTGGACGGTCTGTGGTTCACGACCTCTCCTTTTATGGACTCGATTTTAAGTGCCTCTCGTATCACTGTGGTCTGTGGATGATTCGGTGGTGCACTGCGGACGGTTTTAAGTGCCTCTCTTGTCACAATGGATGATTCGGCGGTGCACCGCGGATGGTCTGTGGCACAGTGGCAGCTTGGTGCTCTCTACCTCACCCGCGGATGGTCCAGCCGGTCAGAGTGGACGATAGTAAGGTAGTATGGGATGGTTGATGAGCCCGATAGTAAAGTATAGTTTAGTACAGTGCAACAGTAGCAAAGTTCGGGCGTAAAGTTGAGTCTAACGGTCACCCTATCATTGCTCATTTCAAACTCCAACTTGCGTACAGTGTCAGAATAGTATGAAACAGTGTCAGAATTCTCATTTTGTCAATACCGGTTGAAGAATCCTAACCTCATCTCCTTTTCTGTCTCGATCTTGCCTCCTCATACGATACTTTTTGGAATTGGAGTAAATTCCTTCTGTACCATCAAAATTTATACCAATTATTTCTATGCCATTAGAAAATACAAGTTTCCTTCTGTGACATCGGTTTACGTTTTTTGCTTCTTTCTATGCCATCGCCGTTAGTACCATCTCTTTTTTGTTTCCTTGTATGCCATCGCTATTACGATGCGCCGCTTGCGCGCTCCATTGTGTCCGCCGACGCCGCACCATGGCGTCCAGAGTTGCGGAGCTGGCCGGCGCGCCCTCGCGCGGCTGCTCCGCCCTGCCGCCGCCATGGCGGCAAGCTCGCCCTCGCGCGGCCATAGCGTCCGCTCCGCCTCGCTCGCCCGCGCCGTGGCCATGGCGTCCACTTCGCCCTGCTCCCCGCGCCCCTGCTCCAGCGTCCGCTCCACCTCTCTCCCCCACGCCGCGGCCATGGCGGCCAGCCGCAAGCTCGCCCTCAAGCCACGCTTGAGGACCTCCGTGCCCGCGCCGCACTCGCTGCACTGGCCTCGGCGTCCCGCGTCTCCGCGGGACGAATCCGCCAGCTCCCCGTGCCGCGTCCGCCGTGCGCTGCCGCTCCTACGCCAACGCGACCACGTGAGCACGAAGGCGCGAGGGCGAGGGCGTGCCGGCCGCGCGAGCATGAAGGCGCCATGGCCGCGGCGCACCAGACGCCATTGTCGCGGCGCATGAAGGGCGTGGGCGCCATGGCCGTGGCACGGGGGAGCGGGGCGCACCGAACGCCCTGGCCATGGCGCGAGAGCGAACCGGCCGGCTGAGCATGAGGGCGAGGGCGTGCCAGCTGCGGCGCGCCGGGGCAGGCGCACCGGACAGCATGGCCATGGCGTGAAGGCCGCGGCGCACCGGACGCCATGGGCGCGGCTCGGGAGGTCGAGCGGGAGCTCCTCCGCGCAGTGGCGGCGGGCGCAGGCGCTACCGCGGGAGGGCGCCGGGCGAGCGGGCGTGGCCGTCGGAGGGCGCCGGTCACCGAGCGCGGCGGGCAGGGAAGGCGAAGGTGCGGGTCACTCGGCCAAAACGGCAGCGGAACGGCGTGACCGACGGGTGGCCCATGTGTCAACTTCCGTTCCAAAGTTCTAGTAAACGTAGGGAATTGAAAATGAAAATTCAGTGGCATAGAAGGAAGACGTTAATTTCCAACGGTACGTAAGGAATCGGTATAGATTTCAATGAATTTGCTCTTGGAATTGGGGGGGGGGGGGGGGGGGGGGGGTTGTTTCTGAAGAGTTTTCATAATCCGCATATCATGCAGCATTCCATTTTTTACTGTAATTAGTCGTTCATAATAAATTTCTTCACAAACTCATAATACTTATATTCGCTAAGATCCTAACCTGTGCAAAAGCCAATGTTAACAGACTTGTTAGTAACAGTAAGATATGGTATACAAATTTTGTACACAAGTCATCCGAAGCACAACTTTTTTATTCCAAGACCGAACAAAACATCAACCATAATAATATGAAAACGGAACTAGTTGTACCTATGGCATCCTGTCTTCGAATATTGTTCTATGAAAACAGAGCTAGTTCTATTGTGCACTTTATCATCATCCTTCGAATAGCTCTTGCAGCATCTCCTGTAGCTCGTGCAGAGCGACTTCTGGGGCGATGGTATTGTTGTCCTCCAAGTATTTCGCAAAGCCTGAAGTGACCATCTCGATGATAGCTCCACGCAGCCTTTTCCTCAACTCAGGGTCCGGGACCTTCCACAGCTTCTGCGCAGCGTAGGTCGTCTGAAACCTCGACTGGAACTCCGGCAGCGGAGAGTTTCTCGTGAAGCAATGAAGCGTGGGGCGATTGAGCAAGCATCTCAACACCGGTGCCCAGGACACCTGGAGATAGCTCTGTATGTACCTGTCGATCTTGTGAGTGAGGTAATGGAGAGGCCAGCTTGTCCGGAGCTGCTGCCGTATGAAGTAGGAGTTGTTGATCAAGAATAGGAACCTGAGGCTCTGGTCTGGGAACGACAGCGATGCTCTCGCAAGCTGTTCTTCTAGGGAACGGACCATCTCCTTGATCAGGGTAGTCAAAGAACGCATGTCTCCATGGCGAGATCCATAGTTTGCAGGCAGCAATGCTTTACTTATAATGGGATCCACGGACCAGTAGTTGGCGGAGAGCACATTGACGACGTTTATCACGGACCGAGTGACCTTGTGGATGTCGGGTGATGACTGCAGGGCACCCCACGAAGAGTCGTCATCGTCGTCGTTCAGGGACGACACGACAGCAGCCCTGATCTGATCCACCGTGTCGCATACGGCCTGATCCAGCTTGCCCAGTTCTGCTGACAAGACGCCTCCCATGTCGTCAGTTATCCTCGTGGACTGCCGTACACCGTGTGAGGAATGCAAGGACACCATGATCTGTTCCGAGGCCGTGGAGAGAGCCTCACGAACGTCTAGCAGTGCCACGAGCTTCTCAGCCGCCCTCTCACAGCAAGAAATTGAATCATTAGCATCTAAAGGAGCAAGGATCATCGCGTGAACAAAGGTGAACATCTTCAGCAAGGTCGCTTCGAAAAGCCGTAGGAATTCAGAAGGTGCAGGTGGCCCAGCAGTTGCTTCTGCTGCTTCCTCCTCGCTACAGAAGCATCCCCAGATGGATGCGCTGATCAACGATAGAGCCCTGATCCAGCTCTGTGCAAGATGCTGTAGCTGCCGCGAGCTGAAGATCCTCTGCGCCGATGCATCAAGCTCAGCAACAGTGACAAGCCAGGGGACGTCAGCTCCGAGAGCCACCTGGCAGTGGCAGTGGCGTTGCCAATGGGATCAGCGGAGAATTCCTCCACCAGGTCCCTCATGTGCGCCATTGCTCTTTCTTGGTCGAGCCCCTCCGCGTTTTCCTCCACGACGAGAGGTGGCCCTTCTCCGGTTGGATCGGATGAGGTGGTGTAGGTGGCGGTCGATAGGGTTGTACCTGCTGATGTGGTGGTCGTGCTGCCGAAAATCAGCTGCGGAGAGCCACCGCCGCGCCCAGTGGATGAGAGCTTCGACGACCTCCATGCTCCCCGCCGCCAGATCGCCGCCATATATCCTGGTTGCTCAAAATCTATGTGTGCGTGGATGGTGGATCAATCTGCAGAGCATGCGAATGAAAGGATCGAGGGATCACATCGTCACCCTCATCGACTCCGGCTCAAAGGGTGTCCTCCATAGTTGACCCATGCCCCCATCCCACAACTCACAACACGATGTAGAGGACCTTAACTCCCACCGGAATGGAATTGCTGTGGGCCTGTGGCAACTACCTGTCACTAAACCCAGCCCGCTAGTGCAAGTTCAGACTTAATGACAGGCAAATATCTGATTTGCGTGGCTGTGGGGATTACCCTTATCGCCTGATCGCCCTGACTAGCATGAAACGATGGAAATACCTCTTCTGGATTAGCGTACAATTACTGGAATCTTACCGTGGCTGCGTGGGATCGAAGGAGTAATTTTGATGGCAACCGCAGATGTCGTGGATGCTGAAGCAAGGGGGCCTGTTGCAGTAGGATCTGTCGCTTCCCTGGGTGCATTTTCCACCCCTTCACCGCGAGCTGCGACTGGGCAATTTTGTCAACTCTATTTTTGAAAAGATTTTAGGGGGATTTAGAAAAATAGAGGAAAAATGAACTAATTGTCTTTCCATTATCTCAAATTCTTGAAAATGAGGTTGCCAAACCAGTTCTGATGAATTTACTTCTGTTCGTTCTAGCGTGCATTAAATTTTTTTTTAAAAACACAGTACAAACGTAGACGCTCCCACACGTACGCATACTCACCCCTATGACTGTATGTACGCACACCCTACTCCTATGAACACCGCAGACGCTCAACACACACGCACACTCACCCCTATGATCGTATGCACGCACACCCTATCTCTATGAGCACCTTTAAAAGACTGGATCGGCAGATCTTGAGATTGACGAAGTCACCACGGACATCTCGCCGTCGACGGAAATGTCGACACTCACACATGCACGCACACTCACCTCTATGACTGTACGCACGCACACCCTACCCCTATGAACACCGCAGACGCTCAACACGCACGCACATTCAACCCTATAACTGTACGCACGCACACCCTATCCCTATGAGCACCTCCGAAAGACTGGGCCGGCAGATTTTAGATTGACGAAGTCACCACGGACGCCTCGCTGTCGACGGAAACGTCGTCTACCACTTAATGAACAAAACCGTTAAATCACGAAATAATTCGCTCCCCACAGAAGTCAAACCTAGGGTACCGCTCGAGATGCTGTAACCACTAAGCTACGTGTCTTTTGGCTAATATGAAAAAGATTGGATTCTGCTGTAATCTCCTGCTAACTTGTGACAAGACCCAAATAGTACCATAACAACAAAGTACCATGGGATCCTGAATTTGCCTCCGTGGTGCGTTAAACTAATCGCATGAACACATGTTACATCATCCTGGGCTGGTTTATGTGGGCCAGCCCAATACTTATTGGTAAGCCTAACCCCTGCTGAGGCCTAGTCGGTAAACGGCTCACGGTGACGGCCCATCCTTGACACGACTCTCTTTTGGGCCACCGCTGTATGTCCCACACAAAGAAGACGAAATCAGAGCATTTCCTCTCGCCTCCGCGAGTAGGCGTTCAACACCAGTCGACCACGTCCACAACAAAGAATACCAAATACGCGAGTCTCGCTGAAATTTATTGTGAGAAATTATTTTTCCTTTTTTTTCTTTTTTTTTCACTTGTTACTATGTCAAGAGATTTATCTTGACCTTATTCTTCTTCTCTCCAATCTACGACAGCCGGACCCCATGCGTCATCCCTTATCTCTTGCCATCTTCTTTCCCCTAACATATCTCCCTACTTCTCTACAACATGCGCTCTATATGTGCCACCGAAGGCGGTGGTACCACCAGTCCACTGCTCAAAGCTGGGGCAGCGAGCCAACTAGGGGTGCGTAGGCTGGATGGAAGCGATGTTATGCAACATGGAGCAACAAGCCCGGGACGCAGGCCGCGTGCCCCTCTCTGTGCCCCGCGTGGGGGCGTGTGCGCGTGGCCCAACTAGCCCTGCAAATAAGGTGTAATCCTAACTTTACCCAGCCCAAACCATCTCAAATAAACTATGGTAATTAACCAACCCCACACACTCCATCTTCCGCAGAACCCACACCACACCTAACCATGCTCTTCTTCCTCTTCGGAGGAATCCAAACCATGACTCACAATCCATAGGAACCGAAATGAAATCAACAGAGAGAAGCACGTAGAAGTACATAACCAGCACAACGGAGAGTAGCGCGTAGCGGCCAGCGAGTAGCATGCAGTCGCGTGGTGGCTGGCATCGCGCGCAGTCGCTCGGCGGCCAACGTTGCGAGCGGCGAGGAGCGCGCGGCGGCAGGCGTCGCGAGCGGTGGCCGCCGGATAGGAGCGCACGGCGGCTGCCAGTGCGCAGGCGCGTATCGCACGGCGGCCGGGGTCGCGAGCGGCGGCTGCCGGCGAGGAGCGCGCGGGGGCCGGCATCGCGAGTAGCGGCAGCCAGCGCGCAGGAGAGGAGTGCGCGACGGCCGGCGTCACGAGCGGCTGCTGGCTGCTGCGCTAGGACGTTCGTGCGATGCTAGCGCCGGCGGTGGAGAGTCGACCGGGTACCCATCCTAACCTATACCGTTCCGTGCAGTAACCAAACAAACCCAGCCCATCTAAAATTTCTATGTATTGAAAACCAAACTAAAGCATCCCATTTAATTAACCAGCCCATTAAAACTATTTTCCACCGAACCATTGGAAGGGCTACGCCCAACGGTCCCATGTTCGGGTGATGACTGCAGAGCCACCCCGCGAAGAAGAGTCGTCATTATTCGGAGAAGACATGTGAGCGGCTCTCATCTGATCCGTCATGTCACATATGGCCTGATCCAGCTTGCCCAGTTCTGCTGACTAAGACGCCTTCCATGTCGTCAGTTATCCCCGTGGGCTGCCGCTGTACACAGTGCGAGGAACCTTAAGACACCGTGATCTGTTCCGAGGCCGTGGAGAGAGCGTCACGACTCACTCACGAACATCAAGCAAATATAATACTTACTAGGCCATCTGCCGAGCGCTTAGGCAAAAAGGGGAGTTCTCCCTTTGAGAGCAGCAATGGTGAATGGATCGCCGGTGCTCTCTCCTACAGCTCCGTTCTCAGGTAAGTCTTTGCCTGCTTGGCCATCGCCGATCCGATAAGATAATTTCTGGGCTTCTGACTGATTCATTTTAATCATACATTAGAGCGCTGTCTAGAATTTTTGGTTCTTCATCGCATAAGTATTCAGCTTGAGGAGCCTGAGCAGGTAGCCAACAGTTAAAATATTTAGCTTTCATATCCACAACTCTTTAACATTTAGGCATGGAAGCACTTTCACATATGACTGCACTTGATCCATAGATCCAGCGACCACAAACAACACCTGTTTGTGCCACCCATGGTGTGTGGCTCTCTCGCTTTAATTTCTAATTCCCAATCCATTCCTTGAACTCGATCTACAATGGCAATGAGGCACCAAAGCTAGCTACATTGATAACTGAATATTTGATTAACTGTAAAATAGGAAGACTTCTCAATTCTGATAAATAGAAAGAATTTTATGCGCCAGCAGTTTTATCCAACTGTAAAATTCCAAAATCTCCCGATACTCCCTTTAGATCATCTTAGCTAAAATAAAAATACGATGGCAGGAAGCTCTAAGTATAATACGACAGTAGGACAAGCAATTTACAATTTAAAAGAAAGGCATGTTGCAATTGTTATTTCTGCTGTACAATAAGTTTTTTTTTTTTGAACTATTGAAAGTCATGACTTGGCTCTTTTTGCAATGCAGTATTAATCTCTCCATTTGATGGGAAGTTTGGAGCTTCTGTTACTGTTTTTATCAGTTTCTGCCTTCAAAGATGCAGTTTGGCAGAACATATCATCAACACTTTCCATGGATAATTTACAACACATTGCTTCTTTTTCTATTTTAAACATCGAATTTCTTGAGCCAACTATGGAAGAAGAACCGGTGCCAATGTTAGCTTCCAAGGTTGCTGCTGACATATCAGGATTTTATATACACGGGAGTCTGCCAAGACGCGAGATATAACCACTCAAATTGTTGGATGCTTTCTAGAAGATTGAAAGATCAGGATTTAGATATGTTTAGCATGATGAGGTGCCAACCTAGGGCGACACTTGTGATCTTTGTCTTTGGTTATGCCCGTTTCAGTTCTTGGAAGGGCCAGAGTATGATGCACGACTTGATTATGGTTTTCCTTAGATATTAGATAAATCATGGCCGCAAGGTGCATAATTCACTATAGATTTGTGTTAACAACAACAACAACAACGCCTTTTAATCCCAAACAAGTTGGGATAGGCTAGAGTTCAAACCCAAACCAAACCGCTAGAAAATGGAAAGTTTTTTTTTAATAGGTTGCTTTCAAAAAAAAACCGAAGTTTTAAAAGATTTTGGAAAGAAGCGTAAGGAAGAGCCTAATCAAGGCTCAGGCACGTGTGGATAGCTGCTTTCCAAGCCGCTCTATCTAAAGCTAACTCTCTTATTATATTCCATGCCTAAATGTTAAAGAGTTGTGGATATGAAAGCTAAATATTTTAACTGTTGGCTACCTGCTCAGGCTCCTCAAGCTGAATACTTATGCGATGAAGAACCAAAAATTCTAGACAGCGCTCTAATGTATGATTAAAATGAATCAGTCAGAAGCCCAGAAATTATCTTATCGGATCGGCGATGGCCAAGCAGGCAAAGACTTACCTGAGAACGGAGCTGTAGGAGAGAGCACCGGCGATCCATTCACCATTGCTGCTCTCAAAGGGAGAACTCCCCTTTTTGCCTAAGCGCTCGGCAGATGGCCTAGTGCCCATCTAACGCCTAGCATTTTTTTGAACCTTGATTATTTGCAAATGAAGCGGACCAAATGATGTCACCTATTAGTATATTAGTAGTCGAGATTGATGATGTAAAAAAATGCAATGCAGTAGTACCAAGCATTTAAATGTAGATGCACTAAAATCAAAGTAAGCATTTAAAATATTTAAAACTGCAAATACTAAAGTGTCAATAAGCATTAACCTCTGAGTCACTTTGAATTTATCTCACTTTGAATTAATGGCCTCTACAATAACAGAATGGATCGTATGCCTGAGCGAAAACAAAGATCTTGACACCTCAGTACAAAGTACGACAAAAAAGGTCAGTTATAGAGAAAAATATTTTGATATTTAGTACTAATCTCTTGTTTTGTACGACAAAAAAGTCAGTTATAGAGAAAAATATTGTGATATTTAGTATCTAATCTCTTGTTCCAGCATGGTTCTTGGTACCTTGCGTTGCACATTGGGTTAATCAATATTGTAATTTTTTTTAGAATGCATCATTATGTTTCAGGTAATCGGCTGTTGTAGAGTGACACTCCTCCATGCAGTCAACTTAAACAATGGACAATATAAGCTAATTATCGAAGCTTATAAATTTCAAAATCTACAAGCTGAGTCAAAGTGAAATGAAAGCAACAATTTGTGTAATCCACCAATAGCTGAATGGACACCGAAACAATCATACAGGACATACCCAAACCACAAAAATGCACAAACCAACACTCCTCGGTGCACTCTCAGCTTACCCGTTTAATAAAACAATATAATAACAATTGGTTAAATAGACACTGAATTGAGGAGTTTTATCACTTTAGAATTTTCCGTCTGTAGAATATATGTAATGTTTTATTTCCTACTGCAGCAAAGTTTCTAACTGATCCCAATGTGCCACAATCAGGTCCCATTCTAGTTTGTTTAATTTTCAGCTTCAAAATTATTCCCCCAACTAATTGCTTTTTTCATTAATTGTGTATCGAGATTCATTCATGAAGCTTTAACAATACTTTGTGACAATCCCATGGTAACGAGGGTAAGCAGACTCCCTGATTGAAACAATAAATTAAGCTTAGTTTGCCTACATGTGTATAGTGTGACTCAGGTCCATTCCATGACACATGTTTCACACTTTCACCTTCCAGATCTAGATGTTTTATCAAACTAATTCCTCAGTTTGGAGCTACTAACTGACCCAAGACAAACTAATTCCTCCATTCTATGTGACCTAAGGCAGCATCACAAGACAGAGGCACGCATAAACCCTAGATTTCTAACAGCCTACCAAAGTACTGGCCAACCTCCTAGCCCCCCACAGCTCTAATAGGCAGCAAACAAATAAACGTGAGCGTTTGGATAGTCTGGACCGTGCTGAATAGGATGAATAGGGAATGTACCTGGTGGAGGCAACTGGCACACAGGAGAAGAATATCGGGGTGGAGATCGATTTGCTTGGTGTCTCCATTGAGCACCTGCAGCGCAGGGATTGGAGTTGGAGGTGGCGCTGGGATCAGCGGGAGGGCACACACCGACAATCGGACTTATGTGGGGGCGGCGGCGCTCTCTAGGACAATGACCCCATCTCACATGTTCACACCCTCGTGGATCCGACCTCTTGGTGCCTTTCATCGTCTCATCTCATCATTGCGGTGCGGTCGTGGCGGCGGGCGAGGGCGCGCCGTTGATGGTCCGACCGGCGGCGGCAGGGGTGAGGAGGTTGGCGGGGGCAAGAGCGGGCGGATGGGCGCCGCCGGGGTGGAGAGCGCATGGCGGATGGGCGAGGAGAGGCACGCGTGCCGCGAGCGGGGCGAGGCGCGCTCCGGGTCGGGTGGGGGCGAGGGTACGGAGGGCGGGGGGAGTGTGTCAGTGGGCTCGGCGAGGTGCGTGCCGGATCGGTCTGGGGCGAGGGTGCGGCGAATGGGGCTGAGCACGTCGGTCGAGCAGCCGGGCAGGGCGAGGCGTGCGGCGGCGACCGGAGGCAAGGGCGTGGTGGTTTCCCGCCTGCAGGAACGTGCGGAGTGGGGGCAAGACGATTGGCGGCACTGGTCCCCGCGCGTGTCTCCTAGCCCCGGCGGGCGCATCGGCAGCGTGGAGGCCGCGGGGCTCCGGCGCTCGTGGCTCAGTCGTGGCCGCGGCGGGCGCGTCGGAGGCGCGAAGGCCGCGGGGTGGGTCATACGCGGTCGCAGCGCTTGTATAGGCGGCGTACCCGCGGCGCGAAGGCACTAGTCTGGGCGGCGGCACGGGGCGAGTCGGGTGCGGTGGCGGCGTATGTAGGCGGGGTTGGAGACGGCGAGTGCAGCCGGCTGGGTCGGAGGCGCTAGTCTAGGAAGGCTCGCGGGATTGGCGCTCTTGGGCGTGGGAATGTGGGGAGGCGAGGGGATGGCGGGGGCGGGGGCGGGGGCATTGTTTTCTGTGTTGTTGTCCACACTAGGGACTTAATAAGTAGCAGAGATATGCATCTCACTGTTCCGACTCGATCTGCCTCCACCGCCGGACTCTCTCAACCCCTTTGCTCTAGGTCCGGTGAGGACATCCTCTCCTTAAAAACCCTGGTCCCAGCGAGCGCGAGGGGCGGGGTGCGGCGATGGCTTAATGGGCCGTGGGCCGCCTAGGTCACGCGACCCGGGTCCCGCACTCCCACCGCCTGCTGCCAGTCCACGCTCCACAGGAAAGAAGACGAAATCAGAGCATTTCCTCTCACCTACGCGTGTACGGAAACATAGCGAACTTCTTGAAATCGCTCACGACCAGTCGAGTCGACCACACCACAAGACCATGGCTGCGCGGTAATTCTCTTCTGTCTTCTCGTCCCTAAACTGCCTGTCTGTTTCGGTCGGTGCACCCAATTGTGCCTTTTTTCACTAACACATCTGACATCTCGCCAGAGGTTCTCTCCTCCGCCTCCCCATGGCCGGCCGCGCCCGCCGGCACCCTCCCTTCCGCCTCCTCTTTCTCCTCGTCAGCCTCGCCTCGCTCATCCCGGCCACGTCGCGGGCGAAGACGACGCCGGTCACGGTGGGGCTCATCATCGACGCCGCCTCTCCCGTTGGCAGGATCGCCAGCACCACCATCCCGATGGCGCTCGACGACTTCTACGCCGCCTTCCCCAACGCCTCCGCGCGCGTCCGGGTCCGGCAGCACGACTCCGCCGGGGACGTCGTCGCCGCCGCGTCCGCTGGTATGTGGACACGCCCCCCATCCGTCGTCCCTCTCTCTCGCGCGCGTTCATGACGTCTTCGGCCCGTCGCCTGCGTGTGCAGCGCTGCAGCTGATGACGGCGCAGGGCGCGCGCGCCATCCTGGGCCCGCAGTCCTCCGTCGAGTCGGCCTTCGTCGCGGACCTCGCCACGCGCGCCGAGGTCCCCGTGGTCTCCTTCTCGGCCACCAGCCCCTCGGTGTCCCCCTCCGGGGCGCGCTTCTTCGCGCGCGCCGCGCTCAGCGATGCGGCGCAGGCGGGCGCCATCGCCGCGCTCGCCACCTACTTCGGCTGGCGCCGCGTCGTGCCCATCTACCAGGACGACGACTACGGCGCCGCCTTCGTGCCGTTCCTCGTCGACGCGCTCACGGAGGCGCGCGCCGAGGTCCCCTACCGCTGCGCGCTGCCCGCCGCGGCGTCCAGGGACGCCGTCGCCGCCGCCATGTACCGCCTGGAGTCGGAGCAGACGCGCGCGTTCGTGCTGCACGCGCGCCGGGCGCTCGCGGAGCTCGTGTTCGCCGCCGCGGCGGAGGCCGGGATGATGGCGGAGGGCTACGCGTGGGTCATCACCGACGGGCTCACCTGCCTCGTCGGCTCCGTCCGCCCGCCGCAGGGGGTCATCGGGCTTGCGCCCCACGCGCCGCCCACGCCGCGGCTGCGCGACATCCGGCGGCGGTGGGCGCACAGGTTCATGCGCGACCACCCGGACGCCGACCCGTCCGAGGCCGACATGGGCTGCGGCTACGCGCTGTGGGCGTACGACGCCGCGTGGGCCGTCGCGTCCGCGGCCGAGCGGCTTAGCCCCGGTGACCTGTCGTCTCCGCCGGGGCTTGTCGGCGGCAACAAGAGCGGCCCCACCGACTTCTCCGGACTCGGGAAGTCAAGCTCCGGCGAGAAGTTCCTCGCGGCAATAACCAACACTACGTTCGATGGCCTCGGCGGCAGGTTCGAGCTCGTCGACGGCGAGCTGGCGGTGCCGGCCTTCCGGATCGTCAACATCATGGACAACGCCAAGGAACGAGGCATCGGATTCTGGACGCAGCAGCACGGACTGCATCGGCACTTGGGCCGCCACGGCGCGAGTGCGTCGTCGAAGACGAACGCCGGACTTCTCGCGCCGGTCATCTGGCCGAGCGAGTCGACCGTGGTCCCGGCCGGTTGGTTGCAGCCGACGAGCGGCCGGAAGCTGCGGGTGGCGATGCCGGGGGGCAGCGTTGACCCTGGCTACCAGCCAATCTTGCACCTTGACGTGGACCCGACGACGAACCGGACGGTTGCCGGCGGGTTCGTGGTCGAGGTGTTCGAGGCGGCGGTGCGGCTGCTGCCCTACGCGCTGCCGTTCGAGTACGTGATGGTGGACTCCATGCCCTACGACAGTCTAGTCGAGAGAGTCGGCAACGGGGTAAGTTCAATACTCCTACCACCGAATAATCTTCAAGTTAATATTTTCTGCACCTTTTTTTCTTTTTGCTACGTGCTTGGCGTTGCAAGATCAACCTTTTATGGTTTATTTCTATATAATGACATGCAAACTTCTTAGAAGTTTACATGAAATGACATAAGGATTCCTTTGAGCACGATCGACAAGGTTTAGAGATCTTGATTTATCGGAGTCACGCGCCGAGATCTAGCAGCCAATGGCTATTGGCAAGTATTGCACAAGCTAATTGCATGGTCTTTTTTTGTTTCCTCTACGAGGAAGGTATTAGCTGGACCCTGTTTGGTAGGGCTTTTTAGAAATGGCTTCAATCCATGAGCCAAAAAAGACGAAGAAGCCATGTTTTGGTTTCTTTTCTACAGTGTAAAAACGGCTTCTCTTTTTTATGGCTTCTCTTGTAAAGCCGTTTTTAAAAATATTTGGTAGAGCTTCATCTAAAACCATGAAAAGCCGGAGCCGAAGCCACACAAGAAGCCATGCCAAAGGGGGGCCTTAGTATTCAGAATTTTTTTTCTGCGCAAGTGTTCAGATTAATGGTCAACTATTCAATTTTTTGGTTCAAATATACTCCATCATACATTAACCTTCAACTTTTAGTAAGCATGAATGAAATAATCACGATTAAATTTGTTAGCTGCAAGATGAGGGCAACAAGAAAGAAAGCATATCAGATGTAACACCAAATTTACATGCTTTCCACAAGCACGACTTTGATTTATCCTTTGCAAAAAAAGGGACACCTTTTGCTCTAGCAAGCACTACACGTAGTATATTATTTCTTGGTAGTATGTAAGTTACTCTCTTCGATGTCAAATATATGTAGAGGCCTAGAAGATTATGTTGTTTCAGATATAAAATGTTACATTTTTCATGATAGTACACGCACCGAACTTACACTGGTGATTAAAATGTGAACTTACTGATAAATCTAGGATTGGACCCCGAAGGTAGTAATAGCGTCAATAACATTTTCTGGCAGCAATAGCGTTGGCCGTTGGTATTGGTAGCCAGTAGCCACCACTAGTAGTAGAACATGAGCACACACAATGATTGGTCGATCGACTTCTATGGGTTGTGAGAGTTGACTTAGTGTGTGGAGACTCTACCTGCACACGGCATGGTCTGCGTCTATGCATTCTTATTCTTATTCTCCCCCACTATGTGCCCACAACATCTTTGAAAGGAACGGAATTTAACCTGCAATTTACATCGATAGAGACTAATAGCCCTTGTTGTAGTTTAACTTTCAAAGAGCACCATGTATTGCTCGTTGACTTCATATCCCACGGCAAGTTTTTCAAACACGTCTGGTCCCATTCTTCCATATATATGCCATTTGACTTTCATTTATTAGTCAAATCAATGTCACATATGTGATTAACCTGTTTAAATAACACGAGACTATGTGACGAATAGTTTAACAAGTCTACACACACTGATGTTTTTTTAATTGCTGTACGCCCCCATTTCCAGGGCTCCTACATACAACCAGACTCTGGATCCTGCTATATATAGTAGCAACGACTCATATAATAACCCTGTTGAAGAGCAAAATAGGGGTTATCAGCTCTTGATCCAGTTTATTTGGGGTGGGGGCGTGTGCTAATCCAACAACAAGCATATGCAAAATTGATTTGCATGTACAAAAAAACAAGCATAACAACTCACAAATAAAGGCTATTACTAGTAAAGACTCCATATATACAGGTCAGAAATTTTCTGAGTTATCGGTTAAGACTTCTCTGTCGTCGATCGTCGTATATTAACTTGAGTAATTGACTTTGAAAACATTGACCAGCTGACCATTTCCAAGACATACGCTTCTCGCGCAAGTTGCCATTAGTAGCCCACGGACCAACCAACAGCAGCATATTAAAGACTTGACCGATTCTGCTCTGAGCTTGCATTGCTAGCACACTTGCATGCGATTTTCTGGTGGTCTCAGAATAGTGGTTTTCTTGTCCTGTCTTTGTTCCCTTGGGAGTACCATGCATATATACGCACGGCATGTGGTCCGTGAAAATTACAGTGAACGTCGTCTTATGACCCCAAAAATGTATTCTTCCCCCTGACCACGGAGGATTCAATTCTCCAAAGCCTTTTCCTACCTAGTAGCGCACCTCTTCACCATGGAAAACTGCTGAGACCAACATATACGGTGCACGCACTAGGGTGGACTGGGGACTGAGTGGAGTTTACAAATACACGAGAAAGAAACAAACCAAGAATGGAAAGGAAGAGAGGGGGAGAAAAACTGTAAGGTTATCTCCAACAGCATACTTATATGGTCATCTCTATTCCTCAAATTCAAACTCCACTCTGTCCAGAATACTCAAAATGAGTATGCCATTGGAGTGATCCTAATAAGAGCATCCGACATTAACTGCTGACCACTAGCTAGGTGCTACAAGATGTTGGCTATTTTCTTTCCTTTAATTTGTCTAAAAAAATACAATTCTTCCACCACATTGCATTTAATTGCTTTTTTTCTTTATTTTTTAAATTATATATGATATAGGTCTTTGTAATGACTAGTAATCTGTCTTAAAATGCTATGATTGTTTTTTTTTTTTTTTTTGAAACGGAGAGAGCAAATACGTTATAACGGCATGTACACATAACTGGAAGGAGAGTATACTTTGCTTGCGTACTATTCATCCGTTCATCAATATATATCCGTTCATTAATATATGACCTTTTTATTTCAAAAGTCATGGTTTATAACCTTTTGAGGTCTTCTGATTTGAAGGTACTGTAATAAGTAGTGCGTAGAGGATATATATTAATATATAAATATTTAGAAGCTCAGTGTGCGGAGAAGCGGAGAGACGAATTGAGGTAGACTCGTTCAGCCTAGCTAGCTAGGGATAGATATGTACTCCATGACGCACCGGTGTACGTAATTGGTGTGATGCCGGCAACTGAAACTGAAGTGTGAACCCACGCTCATATACGGTCGATCATATGCCACTTGCCGAATCTATCGAAAAGTAGACAAGGGTTGAATTAGAAATATCAAATCTCATGCGCTATGGGTCTCTTGTCTGGTCTGTACTGGTTGTTTAGTAGCACCTAATTTAATGGTTCAGTTAGCAACTTCTGTCTCGTAAGTCGTACGTCTACTTACTTCAACTTAATTACAAGTACTTGAACTACTGTCATACTGATATGTATATATGTAAGTCTACTTCATTACTCCTAGTGGCGGAGTCAACCCTGAAGTCTAGTGGAGGCACAAATTTTTTTCTTCCTTGAAGTCGGCCTGTTTGGAACTAGATCTTGTCGGTAGCAACACTGATGGGCCGGAGCTTGTTGTATAATTCGGACCGGCTCTCAACAGAGGTTTGGTATTCGTCTCCCTAAGCATAACAACGAGGATGGACTGATGGAGGAAGACAAAGGAGATGGAAGATATCATGGAGAGGGTTGGTTGCGTTGGTGTTGTATGCTGATGGCGAGTCTTGTGGCTGTGGGTAGTGCAATCACAGGGGAATGCATGGTAAGGCTATGGGGAGTGTGTAGCTGAACAATAATGAGAGGCAAGATCAGGAGGCAACAACACCGATGAACTGAGCAAGGTGATGGATAAGGAAAGAAGTGATACTCTCTCCACTCTGAATTATAGTTTATTTTGGTTTTGTTCTAAGTCAAAGCCCTCTGCCCCCTTTGGAACACATGAACGAACGCAGGAATAGGATAGGGATACATATGGAAAACAGAGGAATCTAAAACAAAGAAATTGTGTTGCAAATGTTGTTTGGATGAATTACATGGAAAACACAGGAATCTACCTCAATCCTATGAAAAGGAGAAACAAAGAGGTTGGAGTGGATTCTTTTTTTCTATACACTTTTCCTATGAAATCAAGGGGAAAGGAAAATTTCCTTCAGTTTTTCTATGGTCCATTCTTGCGAACCAAAGGCTCCTATAGGACCGGAATCCTTAAGAATTGAAATCCTATGTTTTTCCTTTGTTTCATCTCCATTATAAAGGAGCCCTAAATTTGTTGAGTATTTTTAAAATCTATTAATATTATGATACCAAATAAATGCACTACTGAAAACATATTTTGTGGTAGATATGATATAACGGAGTGATAGATGTTTGTGTTTTTTTACAAAAAAGTTGATCAAAGTTAGAGAAATTTGACTAATTAGCACAATATCGAAGTGAACTATAGTTTGAAATGGAGGGATTATTAAAGTATTAAAACAAATACTGACGTGCGAGGCCCATGTCAAATTAGGAGATCGTGTTATAGTCAGACCATTTGATGGGCGATGTGTAGTATTGGTTAAATATCCTTCATTGTCTCAAGGACATTGTTGTTACAGATATCACACTGACTTTGTTGTTGGAGGTGCCACCATATTTTTCTCTGGCAGGCTGACCTCAAAGGGCCAAAATTGAATATTGTCATGGGTCAATATTGAGAATCGGTTTTAGAAGGCTCAAGTACGTGTGAAAAAGAAAAGAAAAATACACCATTTGTCGACTTGACGTAAGGCTGATATCACCAGAGCATTTATATGGATTTGCAACACACTAGATACAGTGTAGACAGAGATAGTTTAAAATAGAAAGTAGAATAGAAGGTTTGGTGACAACAAGCAAAGGAAATACTCTTTGTACTATTACAAAACAAACGGATAATGTGACAACTTCCCGGGTTGAAGTTCCTCACCCCTCTCTCTTCTCGTCGTAAGAATGAGAAGTGGGCTAATTTTTTTTCTCACTTTGGCGAGTTGGAACTTGGAATCACAAGCCGACCAGTTACTTCCAACTGAGTTGAGCTTAATTGCTTTAAGCTTCTCCACATGATAGGCCCACACAATATCTGGGCTGGGCCAAGGATTTGAACAATTTGATCATCAGCTTGATCGACTTAGCAGCATCTTCTCTTCTCGCGCCGTTGCGCGCTGTGTGTCGCATCGCATGCAGGAGTTCGACGCGGCGGTGGCGGACATCACCATCACGGCGAACCGGTCGCAGCACGTGGATTTCACGCTGCCGTACATGTCGTCGGGGATCTCCATGGTGGTGCCGATGCGCGACAAGCGCAGCGACCGCGCCTGGGTCTTCCTCAAGCCGCTCCGGTACGACCTCTGGCTCGTCAGCTTCGCCTTCTTCGTCTTCACCGGCTTCGTCGTCTGGGTGATCGAGCACCGCGGCAACGAGGAGTTCCGCCATGGCCCCCCGTCCAACCAGATCGGCACCCTCCTCTACTTCGGCTTCTCCACCCTCGTCTTCTCCCACAGTATGTATAGAATCTGCTCTCCCCTCCTCTTCTTGGCCATGGCCATGCCAGTTTATTGATCGCTGTGTGGACGACGCATGCAGGGGAGAACCTGAAGAGCAACCTGTCGCGGTTCGTGGTGGTGGTGTGGGTGTTCGTGGTGCTCATCCTGCAGTCCAGCTACACGGCGAGCCTGACGTCCATGCTGACGGTGCCGCAGCTGGAGCCGGCGATCGCGGACTACGCGTCGCTGTGGCAGGGCACGGACAAGGTCGGCATCATGAACAACTCCTTCATGAGGGTGTCCATGACCAGGTCCGGCTTCCCGCAGTCCAGGCTCGTGCCGTACCAGGCCACGCAGAGCTTCCACGAGGCGCTGCTCAACGGCACCATCGGCGCCATCGTCGACGAGTCGCCCTACCTCCGCCTCTTCCTCAAGACCTACTGCGACAACTTCACCCAGACCGCCCAGACCAACAAGACCGGCGGCTTCGGCTTCGTAACCACCTTTTAATTAATTTCCCACTACCCACCTCTCAATGCTAGCTGTCATATTCAGCACTCACTCACTAACTCACTCTGTCTCTGTACTGTACTGTGCAGGCGTTCCCCAAGGGATCGCCGTACGTGGCGGACCTGTCGCGGGCGATCCTGGAGCTCACGGAGAGCGACGAGATGAGCGAGATCGAGCGCAAGTGGTTCGGCGACGACGCCGCCGACGGCTGCGCGGCGCAGGGCGGCCCGTTCACGTCGGACAGCCTCAGCTTCTGCAGCTTCTGGGGCCTCTTCCTCCTCACCGGCGCCACCTCGCTCCTCTGCTGCACCGTCCACCTCGCCTCCTTCCTGTTCGCCACCCGGCACCGGATCTGGGAGGTCGCCTCGACGCCTCAGCTGCCCTGGAACCACAGGCTCCGGATGTTCCTCAAGCTCTTCGACAACAAGGACCTCTCGTCGCACACGTTCAGGACCAGCAAGGACGGCTCCGTGGCCGGCCGGAACGCTAACGGCGGCGGCGCCGCCTCCCCGGCCGTCACGCACATTGGGGGCGGCAGCCCGATCAGCGTGTCCAACCACACGTACATCAGCGAGTGGTCGATGGAGACGGCGAGCCCGGCGCCTGGTGCAGGTCCCGGTGATGGCGAGATCGAGCTGGCTGCCGGTGGCGAGGCAGAGGAGCAAGAAGGGGCCGTCGATCCCCGTCCTGACGACGGCTCCGGTGACCAGAGTGGTACAGGAGGAGCCCATCACGCCAGTAACTGATCAACAACTGCCTGCCATTTCACGGCTGCGTCTGCAGGAAATGGCAGCGCGCAGCTGGTCTATGACCTGTGTTCTTGAGGAATTATTATTGACGGCGACGACTAGATTTCTTTTAACAGAATGCATGGATTATTGTAACAGATCAAGGCTACTAATGTGTACATATGATTGTTGCTAGCTGGAAGCCTCCTTATGTGTTATATAAGTGGGTTGTAAATTAAGTAATTGTGCAGTGTAAACTTCTCGTCTAAGGAAACTGAACATTGTAAAATTGCAGAAAAATCAATAGTGAAGTGTGCAGATGGTTCAGTGGTAAACTGAGCATTAGTTTCTGCACGCTTCCTACTGTTTTCTGCTAAATAGCTCCGTGGGAGCAGAGCAGAGCAAGGACGATGGACTGAACTCTGAACAGAGCACACATACTGTAGGAATAACGACTATTCCTTCATATAGAAACATTATTACACTCTAGTACAGTATTTAATTTACTATCATAGCTGTCACCTTTTGCTAAAAATGCTATCAGGATAACGTCGTCAGGAACGCCCGTGCAAGTCAATGGGGGCAAAGTCGCTGCCCCCTCCGTGTCCAAAGTCCAAACGGCCGGCCGCGGGAGGAAGAGAGAAAAATCAACAAACATCCAATGGCGACGGTGTCGCCTTCAGGCCGCCGTGCATGGCACATCAACCGGTGAAGGGCGTCGTCGCATTGCGCCACTCCGGTTCCACCACAACTCCCTCGTTGCTCTCTCTTTTCTTGAGAGAGAATCACCAGAAAGAACTCCCACGTCGTCCAGTAATCGATTGACGTCGCTCTCGTTTTTGTTCTAGCTGGCTGGTCTCGTTGGTCGTCCAGTCCAACTTATCTTAGGCTATTTCTACTGGGACTCCTCAAAGCAGGGGCGGAGCTAGAGAAAAATTGTGGAGGGTGCGGCTTTAAAAAAAATTCTCCAAGCAGATATCCCCAATCATGTATATAGCGTCAATAAAGTAGCAATATACGTACCAAAATAACAAAATGTAGAGAGTGGTAGCATGCCATATCAGTATATTCCACAATCACGAACAAAAAATAGCCAATTGAGAGGCAAAATATATTATCTGACATCAAGATCCTCGCTGCAATAAAGAAAGAGAAGAAACAAGTTAATTTCAAGCAATCATACCGTATACTGATCTATTGCAAAACTGAAAATAAATGTCTCACCTTTCAGAGATCATATTTACGTCCTTTTCCTTCCATGTTCATAAAACGATCAACCACTGCTTCATTGCTAACTTTTTTAAATTCTTCCTTCTCCACATAGTAAACAAGTCTATTACTCAAGTGTCATCACCATTCAGGTTGAAACCTTCTTAGATTTTCTTTTTCTCCAATCTGTGAAGAGGGAAAGATGCATCTACGAGGTTGGCAAGGCCCATTCTCTAAATATTTTCTTCTCACTTTCTCCCTTTGATTAGGATGATAGGCATCAATTTCTTTCCTCAAGCCAGGATCATATTTAATTTTCTCTTCAAAATTAGTCTCAGGTAGACACATTGGACTGTTGACATGATTATTCTCTGGTGCTTTTCTTTTGAAAAATCTTTCCATGTTTAACCTATAATTTGCTGTAAGATTAATTCATATTTTAGTTGGTTGCAAACTGCAGTCAAAATTGCAAGAGAAAGAAAACCCCAAATACAAAAATAATAAACTTTAACTAATAACCCTAGAATCTGGTTTAGACATAAACTGCAGATGCTCTATTTGACTATTCCCCCAGCATATCGAATTGATACAATTGAAAAAAAATAATTAAGGAGCCTTACCTTGTGATTGATCGACGACGACGAGGGAAGACAACCAAACTGGAGTGCTAGGCAGGACGGACGGCGGAGCCGGTCAGCCGGAGGAGGGAACGTGCAGCTGCGCGCCTGCGCCGGTGGCCACGGAGGTCGGGGAGCCTCCTCCGAGCCGCGCGCCCTCTCAATCAGTGGGGAACTAGGAGATGAGCCACGAGCCAGGCGAGGTTGGGAGAGAGCGGGAGAAGGGGATGATGATGAGCGGGAGACGAAACGCCGAACGCGTGATGGCGTGAGGAGGAGGCGAGCAGCGGTGTTTTCTCGGCGTTCTCGTGCGGCCGGATGAGTCCTGGAGTTGGGCTGTCGAAGCTGGGCCGTGGGTGCATAGAGTTGGACCGGGGGGTACGAATAGGGTGAAAATTTGATGATTACAACTAATTTTCGTTTTAGGCCTAGGTGCGCACCCACATGGGCCAATGCCCGGTCCCGGCCGGGACGTGATCGTGAAGCAACTCCGATCCGGCCGGTGATCATCTCCCGGCGTCCCATCACGGAAGGACCACCGAGTTTAATCGAGCTGGCGCCTGCCGGCCCGGCTCGAAGACTTTGACCTCGCCGCAGCATCTGATTCCAGGATCCTCCTCTGCGGCTCTGCACGCGAACAGTGCACACCCGCCCCGGTCGAGCTATACTATACGCGGCTCCCACGACGCCACGGCCGCGGCTGCTGGCTTCAAGTTTTCTCGCCCGCCCGGTCGTCGGTCACGCCGTGCCGACACGGATTAAATTTACGTGGCTGCTGCCGCTGCTGCCGGGGCTTGCATTGCGTCGTCGCCGAGGCCCAAGGGACCGATCGCTCTGTAGTCTGGGAATGCGAGGCGTCTCTGACTGGGGTGCGGTTGGGTGGCCTCCCACGGCATGGGCGCCTAGCTGCACTGTACGCGTGTGCGGTGTGCCCGTAGAATTTCGCGGCAACACTCCACGCCACGCGGTTATTCAGCAGGCGCCGCCGTGCCACAGAGGGGAACTACTAGTCTCGATCGTCTACATGACTACTGGTGCTATCCGTAGAACGACGCGGCGCCAGAGCCATCGTCACTTGGGCAGGCCGCAGGCAGGCAAGCGAGCTGCGAACCGAACCGCTCGCTTTCTAGTAGCTCCCTGAGAAACGGCGCGGCGCGGCGCGTCCATGAAAGCTGGAGCGGCGCTCGGCGTCCTCCTCTGCCTCGTCCTCGGCGCGGCGGGGCAGCTGCAGGCGGCGGGGGAGCGGCGGCGGGCCGTGCCCGTGGACGTGGGGGTCATCTTGGACCGGACCACGTGGCTGGGCAACATCAGCTGGGCGTGCATGGAGCTCGCCCTCCACGACTTCTACGCCGCCGACGGCGTGGGCTACGGCACCAGGCTCAGGCTGCACCTCAGGGACACCGCCGCGCGGAGCGCCGTCGACGCCGCGGCCGCAGGTACGTGCGGCGCCGCCCGCCCTGCTTGTGCTCGCTGCCTCCTCAGACCTCACTCAGGCTCAGGCAGGCCTCATCGTCGTGGCGCTAACATGCAGTGCTACTACTGCACCACTCCTTTGAATCGTCAACCTCTGAGCTTATAATTGTTAATGCAGTTTATAAATTCGTGTGCCTGCCAGATCCAGGCTTCCATGTGTTCGTTCGCAATGCCAGCGAATTCGCGTATAGGAAAATGTACTTATGTACTCCATTCAGTATGAGCCGCTCTGAAGTCTGAACCCCTAAATTAATTTATCCATCACAAATAATCTGCTCGGTGTGATTGGCGAGATCTTGAGCTGCGTGCGCCGGAGCTTGTCGGTCTTCGCTGACAGAGCTCACATTATCAGCCGCTAGCGAGCGCCCTTGACCGCGCTGTACCCGTTGTGTACTTGCGTGTGTGGTGGGCGACGTCTGTCCGAGACTCCGAGTACCCTTGCGCAGGCAGCTGCAATGCCGGCTGGTGGGACGAGCAGCGCGCCCCGGAACTCACTGCCTCTAGGGCAAGATAGGTTATTGGTACCGTATAACCAGCCGTCTCAATACTGCATTGTCGTATGTTGTCCGGGCCAGAAAACTTTAGTTACTACGTCCTCATATTAATATATTTTTTAATATCAATACTGAACTAAAAAAGATCATATATATATTTATGACTGGAGGAACTAATTTTTTATGAGCAAAAATATAGATAAAGATATCATCGTTTCACATAGCAAGACCACAAGTATTAGCTTCCTGCCTGGAGGCGGATATAGTAGATGGGAAAATATTTAAGATTTAGCAAGTATCCACAGTTGCAAAGGTGGTCACACGATGTTCCTAGGGATTCAGACCCATAATCAACCTCGAGTGTAGCTTGTTTTCTACTATCTCACATGCAAAAGCAGTTATATGGAGATATGAGAGGATATTCTTTAAGTTCGCCTATATGGATCTTGTATTATAGGACTCTAAAACGATCTTAGATGGAAATTCGAGATTGATTGATAAATACAAATTCTCTTTTTAGAAAAAATTAAGCCCCAAAATGATCATAAATAAAATTATATCTCATTGAGCTATACAATTCCTGTATAAAAATTGTTTTTACATAACTTTATATGAGAAAATTATGAATTTATTTGTGCCATCCTTTATTGTTACAAAACGATTTATAGAGGCAACCGTAGTAAGACATCCCTTTTTAAAATTGGGTGTTAGTATTGCACCTGTGCCAACAGCTGCAGATAAAAAATTTCACCCTGGAGTTCTGGAAGCACGTGGATCAACGGCATAGAAGACAGTGCAGCCGATGACACTTGTGTAAAAACCACTCTCCTTTGAAAAAAACATTTTAAAAATATGCTCCCTCCGTATTAGAAAAAAACTTATTAAGTCAAAAAATTTTAAAGTTTAACCAAATTTTGACGGAATAGGGCAAATTTTTGGTGAAGTGGAGCTCTATCAAACACCCCTTAAAAGATGTCTGAATTTAAACCCAAATTATCAAATAATTTGTCGGCTTCAGCGGTTCAGCCGGAGCCAGGAATGAGGAAGGCCCAAAGGGTGTGTCAGACGGCCCATTATCTCAACCCAACACGACGGCCCAGCAGAGCCCATATCGCACAGCAACATGCCAACATCCCTCTCCTTGCGGACCGCGGACGGCGGACGGCGACACGGTTTCCGGCGGCGGAGGGTTCGCCGTCTGCGTCGCCGCCTGGGCCCTACCGACCCGTTCCTGCCATCCTCGCCGAATCATTTCCCTCGGTTGCCACGCCACCGAGCTCCGCGGCATAAGGAGAAGGTATCTCGCCACCCGTGCCCGGTGCCCCCATTGCGTTTTTAGCAATTGCGTACGCACATTGGGAGTTTCCCATGGGCGACAATGCCCAGTCCCCAGTGCATAAATTTCCTAACGTTGTTGATCCTTGCTTTCTGTTAGGATTAGCTGTATGCTTTTGAACATTTTTTTATCCCAAAAAATAACCCCCTCGTAGTATTTTGTTTTGTTTATCTCAAGTTTCTCTTTTGCAAATCTACTAGTCTCAGAATCCCTGGATCTTATGTAGGTTTCAACTTTCAAACTAATATCCTCATGTTTATGGTGGATAAATGACAGAACGAGTGACACTGAACTTTTCAATACCCTGAATTGCTATTCACTTGCGTGTGTTTGGGTCTTTTGGGAAATACTGCAGGTGTTGATCTACTAAAAAATGTCCGTGTGCAAGCAATCATCGGGCCACAGACATCAACTCAGGCTAAATTTCTTTCAGAGCTTGGGAGCAAGGCATCGGTTCCAATCATTTCGTTTTCTGCCAATAGCCCATCCCCGTCATCGAGCCAGACCCCATACTTCATCCGGACATCATGGAACGACTCCTCTCAAGTGGAAGCTATCGCCTCACTTGTGCAGAGATACAACTGGAGGGATGTTGTCCCTGTCTTCGAGGATGATGATTCAAATACTAGATTCATCCCTGATCTTGTCGATGCCTTGGGGCACGTCGACGCTCGTGTTTCACACAGGTGCAAAATCAGTGCTTCAGCTGGAGAAGATGAGATAAAGGCAGTTATCTCAAGTTTAAAAGGGAATTGGACAAGTGTATTTGTTGTCCGTATGTCGTACCAGTTAGCCCTTAAGTTTTTCCGGCTTGCCAAGGATGAAGGCATGATGGGCCAGGGCTTTGTATGGATAGCAGCATTTGGTTTGACAGATATGTTTGACATAGTTGGTTCTCCTGCACTTGATGTCATGAACGGTGTTGTTGGGGTTGACCCGTATGTTGAAGACACCGTGAAACTTCAAAATTTCAAACGGAGATGGCTTGAGAGATACCGAATGGAAAATCCAGAAACAAAACTAAATGGGCCCATAGTGTCTGGTCTCTATGCATATGATACTATATGGGCATTAGCATTAGCTGCAGAGAAGGCTGGATATGTGAATTCAGACTTTGTGCCATCTGCAGCAAACAAAGGGTCAACCGATTTTGACAGAATCGGTTCTTCAAAGGCCGGTAAAAAATTGCTGGCCGCATTTTTAAAAAGTAATTTCTCAGGTTTGACTGGCGAATTTCACATTCAGGATCTGCAGTTAGTATCAACAACTTATAAGATAATCAATGTCATTGGCCAAGACATAAAAATTGTTGGTTTTTGGACTCCAGGATTTAACATATCACGTAGTCTAAAAATGAAAGCTGATCTCTACACCATCATATGGCCAGGGGGCAGCCATAACGCATCTAGAGGATGGCTATTGCCGGCTAATAAAAAGCTCAAAATAGGTGTACCTGTGAAACCTGGGTTTGACGATTTTATTAGATTTCAAAATGGTACGGCTAGAGGCTTCTGTGCCGATGTATTTCATAAAGTTATTCATGCATTACCTTACAAAGTACCCATTCAGTATGAGGAGTTTGGAGATGGTAAAGGAGAAAGTAATGGAACTTATGACGAACTTGTCTACAAAGTTTATCTTAAGGTATGTGTTGCTCTGTTTTCTATTTCTCTTTAGCCTACCTGGACTTGCTCTGGAGTCTGGACTAAAAGGCTTTGTTGTTGTTGTTGTGATCAAGCCAGAGTTAAACTTTCAACCAGCCAATGATGTAATTTAGTAGTTAATCATAAATGATTTGGCATATAACTGAACTGAAAGCATATAATAATTAATTGATCATCAGCCATGGAAACTGTAATTGTTGTCTAGGCATCTGTTCATTTAATGTTTCTATACTTTGATTATGCATAACCCATGTGCACAAAAGATCAATAACCCTTGGCATTAAATATTTAATTTTTGCAATGAGTTTGATTCCTGCTTCTGTGCAATGTATCTGTTGATAAGTTTTGTTGATTTGCGTTTCGCTTTAGGGGATTTGGTGGTTAATGCTTAAATTGTCATCTAATCTACATCACTGAAGTGGCAGTTGCATATGAATACTCCTGATAGATGGCAGTATCCCTGTTATTGATCCAATCAGTTGTTTATTGACTCCTGGCATCAAAAGTGTATAATGTCTCCTTTATTGAAATCTGAGGAAAGAATTATTCCTTCAACCATAGACATTCTTTTATCTGACTATTATTCCCTAATAGATTGCTTTATTCTAAATATATAATATGTGCAAAATGGTAGACATTCATATTTCGTAGTCTCTACTCTCTACTCTAAAGTTTCTCAACTAATTTCATGTCAATTGCTCGCAGGAATATGATGCAGTAGTAGGCGATGTAACAATTTTGGCAAACCGCTCCTTATATGTTGATTTCACTCTTCCTTATACTGAATCTGGTGTACGCATGCTGGTTCCAGTTCATGACCAGAGAAAAAAGACTGCATGGACATTCCTAAAGCCTTTGTCTCGTGATCTATGGTTAGGAACTGGGGCCTTCATTGTCTTTACAGGTTTTGTAGTTTGGTTTATTGAGCATAGAACAAATGAGGAATTCAGAGGACCTCCAGCCAGTCAAATTGGATCCATGTTCTACTTTTCATTCTCAACGCTTGTATTTGCTCATAGGGAGAGGATCTCGAACAACTTATCCAGAATTGCAGTTGTAATCTGGCTTTTTGTAGTGCTAATACTGCAGCAGAGTTATACAGCAAGCTTAAGCTCAATTCTCACTGTAGAACAGTTACAGCCAACAGTAACCAATTTAGATGAAGTTATCAGGCAGGGGGCAAATGTTGGCTACCTCAACGATTCTTTCTTGCCTGGGCTTTTGAAACGGTTGAAAATTAATGATTCAAAGATGATTCCCTTAGACTCTCCTGAGGAGTACAATGATGCCTTATCGTCTGGAAGAGTAGCTGTCATTGTAGATGAGATACCGTACCTCAAAGTGTTTCTCTCAAAGTATTGCCACAACTACACAATGGTCGGACCGACTTATAAATTTGATGGATTTGGTTATGTAAGTGACTTTTCCTGATTTTCTCTGCAGCTGTGTCTGTGTGCTTTCAGTAGCTACATTGTGAGTAAACTTTTGCATTTGCTTTGATGCAGAACTCAACTGTATTACTATCTCACATCTCGTCAAGTTTTTTTTTCATGAGAGACATTTTTGACTAATCTTGGATTTTATTTTGTTCTGGGATTCTTGAATCTTTTAGATGTGAAATTCCCAAGTAAGGATGAGATGCTCGAACAGATTTGTATTTTTGCGGTATTGAAAACTCAAGCATGGAAATGGGGTGCCATGGTTTTATTTTTCAGTTGTGGCATAGAAGCCTTGCTTGTAGAAGTAAATACTAACATAAATAACTATACTTTCAGATTGTAATGCAGTTTGCTTGTAACTTGTGCGATGTTCATTCAGTATGTTTGTACTTAGATTGTTAACTGCTGTATTGTGAAAATTGTGATCAAATGATTTCCCCCATCGTATGTGGGGTTTGTGCAAAATTGTCTATATAATTATTTATGGTTACACGTCTTTTATAAATGGTCAATAGTACCCTGACATTTTCTAGCACATGTGTCTTAATTATCGATGCCTTTTTATGTTTCTCATGTCTGTCCTATTTCTGCAGGCATTCCCTCGAGGCTCTCCGCTCACACCTGAAATTTCTAGGGGAATACTGGAGTTGGCAGCAAGCGGCAGGATGACCAAACTGGAGAAACAATTGTATGGTGATACTACGTGTCCAGACAAAGATGACTCCCAAACTTCAAGCAGCCTTACATTGCACAGCTTTCTTGGACTGTTCATCATCACAGGGACAACTTCATTGCTGGCTCTGATTCTGCATGTCGTTATAACCCTTTACAATCATCGGAGTCATTGGATCAGTGACAGTCAGATATCATGGCGTCAATTAATTGGCGTTCTCTCCATTCATAACCATGACGATAGCTCCAATACTCCAGATACAGATGATCCTGCTGGAATAGCAGATCTCGATCCTGCAGTTGAGAGCCCATGGAGCACGCCTCACATCAACGTGAACTTTGATTCAGACTCTGATCCAGGAAGCCCACCGGAAGGAGATGGAACCCCAGGTAGGGATGTTTCGAATCAGGATCCTGGTCCACCATCATTTGCGTACATGCATTCTGAGGGGGTAATGGAGTAGCGTTCTTTTCTCTTGCAACTGAGCACCAAAAAACTCTATGTTCATCGCATACTGTTCAATGTAATTGATTCATTGCTTTTAGTTTCATCGCTTGTATGTGTTTGCCTGTATCACTGATTGTTTTCACGGGTTACCTAGAAAATTCAATGTCGTAAAAATCTTTATTGAAACATCCTGTGCATCTGATAGGAACCTATCTGATGCATGTGATTCTGAAATAAACAGTAAATCTGTCTCACTGCAAGTAACACTAAACTTGAAAAATTACCAGAACATAAAATTCAACACCCGTCAACTTCTTATGTATCTCTTCATATTCTTGAGCAATTGGTTAATGCTGTCACTGAACTGAGGCCTGTTGATCATTAATAAGATGAATCCGATATATAAATTCCTAACCAAATATAGCATTTCATGCACAAGCCAAGTAGACAACCAGGCTTCTCACAGCAGAACCGCATGGTGATGTTCCAATCCTGAAATTCTGGCGGAAATTATTAGGGTATATCCTTAACCAGACTCAGATCGTATGTACCGAGCTAGCATCGATGACTCACATATATATGTCAAGATTTTAATCTTCATCAGAAAAGAAAATTACTGAACGATTATTATACATATTGACATATATATGTATTTAAACTGACAATATATATTATCTAGCTACTCTCAGTATTTATCGTATCACACGTTCACAAGTCACAACTAAGCATTTCATCAATCTAGAGACAAATAAATCTAGCACGTACGTGTGCGAGCACTGCCATGCACGTCTGCAACAAAGCTTCGATCGATCTAGCACTGGTCGTATCCGTGCACGTAGTCCTGATGGAACACCGAATCGTCCACTGCAGGAGTAGAGTGGGAGCTCCAAGAACCAACGTTGCTGCCGTCCACCGTCTCATAATCCATTGCTCTGAAGCAGCTGTCTATGCCGTCCACCGCCTCGTCGCAGACGTGGCCGTTGTCCCCGAAGCACTGAATCTGCCGGAGCAACATGTCGATCTCATCGTCCATGCTGCCAAACGTCGTCCCGGAGGCGGTAGAGCTCGCTGTCGGCGTCGAGCTGGAGCTCTCCACGCCTACTGCCGCCATGGTCTCTCCAGTGCTACTCGAAAGCGGCGGCGTGCAGGTGCCGTCCATGCTCTCTTGTTGCACCCCAATCCCAGCGCCGCCGAAACTGCTTGGCAAGTAGGACCAGAGCCCGGAGTAGCCGCCGGTGGAAGTAGCACTGCCGCCGGCTGGCTGCCGCGGCAGCATCTCTGAGCTCTCACTCGCCGCCGGTGAAGGAGAAGGCGAGGGAGACGGGCTCGGCCACAGCGGCGCCGCCGCGCCGAGGCCGCCGTAGTTATACAAGGTGAAGGCCGCCGCCGGGCTGTCGACGAGGCGAGAAGCCTGATGGCGCCGGTGCTGCAGGCGCATGCTCATCTGCATCCTCTCGAGCGCCGACGACAAGGAGAAGGAGTAGTTGTGCTGCCAGATTGGTGGTGGGCTGGAGAGGAGCTGGAGCCGAGCCTCTGCCCTCGGCCGCCGGCCGCCGCCGAGCAGGCGACGCTTGAGCTTGGTGTTCCAGTGGTTCTTGACGTCGTTGTCCGTCCTCCCTGGCAGCTGCGCGGCTATCGTTGCCCACCTGCATCCCAAAGCATGTGTGATCACTGGTTAATCCGATCCGTCGGCAAGCTGGGCGGCTGATTATTGACCTATAGTAGCTACTAACTACTCTTGAATCTTGATGGGTTGCAGTAGTTGGAAAGGTGCTTGGATAGCTGAATTCGTACGCGCATGTGCTCACCTGCTCCCGATGCTGATGTAAAGGCTGCAGATCAGCCTGTCCTCCTCCTGCGTGAAGCCGCCGTGCCGGATGTTCGGCCGGAGGTAGTTGAGCCACCGGAGCCGGCAGCTCTTGCCGCACCTGTTCAACCCTACAATGAACAAAACACGTAACCACATCAGGCCCTTTCAGCGTGCATGCCCAATCGAGTTCGCCGGAGCCTCCAGCTAGCCAAGAAGGTTGGGCAGATCGGTGATGGTCCAGGGCGTGCTAATTTCCACCTACCAATCTTGTGGGGGAGCTGAATCCAGTTGCCGCCGGCGCCGTGCTCGTCGATGTAGGCCTTGAGCACGGCGTCCTCCTCCGGCGCCCACGGCCCCTTCTTCACGGTCGCTTTGTCGCAGCACGGCGCCCTGCCCATCTCCCACTCTCGTCGCTGCTCTCGTGCCTCCTCGCCGCCGTTAGGCCGGCCGATCGAGCTCTCTAGAGGTGCCTCTAGGGGGTGTGGCAGCTGATGGCTTGTGGGCTGTGGCCATGGATGGCTGGATGTAGTTTATTTATAGGAAAGGACCTTGATGTTGGACATTATTAATTATTTTGTCACAACACAAAGGCTGATCGACACGGCATATATTTTTACTTAGATTTATTTTGCTGTATACGTATTCATTAGCCTATTAGGGGACACGGTTATATAGTTGCAATAGTTTTTATCCACTGCGAAATATTGTAACTTAAACAAGAAGTGATGTATATAGTACTACAATTTATTTTATGGACCACAGGCGTCTACTTAACCAATATTGTACAAGTCGTATAAGCATCTGGCTGAGGTAGTTTAGTTTCAAATGATTGGCACTAGTTTATAACTCAAATCCTTACATCATACCGTTACATGTTGCCTCCGGTTTTATTTCTTAAATATTGTCTATATCTTTTTTCTTTTGCAAAACACATTACAAACACATACACACACACATATACGTGCAATCACTCCTATAAAGGCATGAATCCATGCTCTACTCCTATATAGCCCTGGGCAAAAACAACCGGAACTGAGGAACCGAATAAAAAAAACCAAAACCGAAAGAACCGGAACTAAAAAAAACCGATGTTGAATTCGGTTCCAGTTTGTAGATATAATCGAAAGAACCGAGGCATTTTCGGTTCTAAACTCCAAAGAATCGAAAAATCGAAGAACCGATATTTGACCCAACAAAGAATGGACGTTGTGTCCTATATTTGCGTATCTGAAAGATTGAGACGGCATATCTTAAAATCTTATCACTGAAAAAATAATGCCATTAAATTCTAAAGTAATTCACTCCTACTAGGAGTCGAACCTAAAATATGAGATGCTATTGTGCCGTTCACAAATATTATCATACCTTAGTGGTGGGACTGTCAGGACTTTTGAGCACCTTAGCAACGTTAAAGCCAATTTCTTACTGGAAGTTACTATTTGCATAGCACAATTCGGGTTTAATTTCATGCATATACCAACATATATATAATCATATCGTAACCATTCTCTTCAAGAATAACCTTGTATATATATAACCACTTTAGCCAAGTCTACTATATGACTGATCCTTACAACATGCAAAGACCCTTGACATGCATTTGGTACTTCTCAAAGTAGTCTCAACTTGCACACAAATATCTCTAGAAAAACATATAGAAAGAATACGTAGACATTGATGACTACCTAGATCAGGCTTATTGTTACGCGCTTAGATTTTGAATTAGTCTCCGAAAGTGGTATCCTACCACGATTAAAAAAATACTACCTAGTAGACTTACTAAAGCGATTGTTCAGTAGTCAACCACTACCAGTGTTACGGCTTAAAACTACATTGCAGATTTTTTTTGGCTAGGCAAGCAATGCAAATTGCAAATTCAAGTGTACATTTAAATCCGCCCGTAAGAGGGCAAGA
Source organism: Paspalum notatum (assembly GCA_022530915.1). Classification (NCBI taxonomy): domain Eukaryota; kingdom Viridiplantae; phylum Streptophyta; class Magnoliopsida; order Poales; family Poaceae; genus Paspalum; species Paspalum notatum. The sequence goes on from CM039685.1 coordinate 38,420,406, forward strand.
GGCAGTTGTGCCGATGAGCAACGATTTATGGGATGACGCAACTAATATAAAAAACTATATTTTTAATGAATATCTGCATTATGGATTTTATTTATTTCTTGGGGTGACATATTCAAATTCCATTTACTTCAAGTTTGCCTGTATCTGTAGGGATGTATTGAATCGGATATAGACGGATATTGCTGATTTTGTATTTGATTTTATCTTTGGATTTGGATTGGATACAAACTCTCTAGTTCGCTGTGAGCAAGAACAAATGACATCTTGCACCATGATATTACCGTTGGTTATATTTTTGCCTTCTCCATTTTAGACTCATTTGTGGTGAGAAAATATCTTCTTTTGCATAGGGGACTCATTTTAGACACTCTTCCTTTTCTCCTAGTCTCATTTGTTCGTTTCCTTTTATTATGAGGTGTAGGGACGTCACATCAGCTATGTTTTTAAACTTGTTTTTTGATTTGTTGAGATCAATAAATAAATAAAAAATTATATATATTTTTACATGTATGTTTGTTTACTTTGCTTGCAATTTATGACAAATAAATCTCTACAGTTATAGCTTGGGTCCACTATATACAGACATGTTTGTTGTTTGGTATAGGTTTATGGCTAAAATAAGCTGAAACTACCAGCCAATCGATGTCCTTTTATTTTTTAAGCTTTTTGTGGCCGCACCTCTCCTTACCACCTCTATTTGTATTAAAATGCAGCCAAAGCTCGATTAGGACAATTTATCTTTGCCGCACCATTCACCTATTTAAACAACTTTTCATGGAAGTGCTTCTTCCCGCTGTGTGCCTAACAAAGCCTATATACACTATGTAGTTTTTTCTATTTTCCTATCAATTAACATGGTATGTTGGAATATAGATAGTGTGGTGGTTTTTATAATCAATGGCGTTTGTCAGAGAACTTTATTGTTTTTTGTGAAATTAGTCTCTTTTGTAGTTGTATTTTATACAAAATATTACGATTAATTTCAACAGTTGAACGGTCATATCAATTATAGTGGTGACCTTTCTCTTTTTGTTAGTTGTATTTAATATAAACTCTTTGATTTGATTTGATACAAACCAATATATTTCTAAACGCACTCGGTGAACATGGTGTCTTTTTTAACACTTTTTTTAATATAATAGATTTACTCTAGTATATCTTATCTTACTATTACTAATTGTAGGTGGTAAAAAAACACTATTTTTAAAGCAAGAAGCACTATCTTTAAAGCGCGCTAAAAATGTAGAGGCAAGAGATCGAGGGTTCAAATCTCCGCGCCGGCAACATTTAGTATATTAATTAAAGAAAAGCCAATCACAACAAATGCAGAGCCAAGAGATCGAGGGTTCAAATGTCCATGCCGGCAACATTTAGCGTATTAATTGAAACAATAAATCCTATGGCAGTAAGAGACTACGGTTCAAATATCCGTGCCGGCAACATTCGGCATATTAATTAAAAATATTACTATTATTAATTCGAAGCCTAAAAGATTCAGATCTATTGGAGAGCGATACTTAAATTAATAGATTCATTAGAGAGCAAAATCTCAATAATTAATTAATAAAAAAAACATGTAGCTCATATGGCCTCACGTGAAACGCACCGCCATATAGTATCTTTCCAAACATTGAAAGGGTTAGATACATTACTTTTCTAATATCACGTAAATATGAGCATAGATCGTATAAGGTATTTTGCCATGTTACAGTGGTAGAAAAAAAATTTATGCTATTTTACATGACAAAATAGAGAAATATATACTTCATCTATTACCTTTTAGGAGGCCAAAAGTCATCATATCTCTCTATTTTCGATAAATTAAATTCATGATCTATAGTTATTTCAGAACACTATAGCAATTGTGTAAAGAAGAAAAATAGATAAGATATGTATAAGTTTTGAATTTTTAACTTCCATCACTACTAAATTTATCTATGAATTGATAATATAAATGTCTCGTATAACTATAAATCTTACGAGAGCATATTTATAACATTATTTAATGTTTCATGTGACTCTGAATGTTATGAGAACATAGGTTTATAGATAATTTGACTATTACTAATTCAAAGCTCTAAAAGATGTATTAATTACGAGGCATTCTAGAAAAATAGATAAATTTCAAAAATTCTCAAAAAAAAAAAATATCCGGCCATCAATTTAGCGGCATCTACAGTATAATAGTATAAATTGTATGGATAACCTAAAATAACTCCCGTAACAATTGAAAACATCTAACCATTAATTAGATAGATTAAATTATTAATAGTGATTAGATATGATCTTTTGTTAAATAATTACACACGTGCACTATTATAAAAATGGTCTAAGTCTTAATTAAATTGCATATGCTATGGAAAAAATCATATAAAATAACCTCCCAAGGTTATATCTAAATTAACCATATTTAATTGTTGTGATAAAATATCTAAAATAAATTATCTATATTTTGATATACACGTAATAATATGTGTGTCTTGAGACTAACCCGTGCGTCCTTGATGGACTAGTGCTACATAATTCATATTCTTGAACTCAACACTATCAAAAGGACTATGTTGGTGACAAACCAACGTATAGATGCCAAGGAAGCAAAATTTTACTACTCGGGCACGCATACAAACAAAATCTTAATATAAAAATCGAGCCGTATAGCCAAACAAAAAGTCAACAATGTTCGCACACCAATAGCGCATCGACAACAGTATTAAGCTATATTGTCAACCGCACATGTGTATAAAACCGGATCCATGCCATTGGGAAGCATGGTGATCTCAGATATACACATACACTGATAGCTGCAGTAAGTAAACTATTTTTTTTCTTGCCACTGTGTTTAACATATACAATCGTCGGCCGTACCATGGAGGACACAATGGTTAAGTATTTTGCTAAATGCTAGATTTTGATTGGGACAAGGTTCTCACAGTAGGCGGTGATATCGTCATGACTCTTAAGAGAAAAAGACAAAATGCATAGCTTATATTTATTTGAAATGGGAACTTTTCATGGTAAAAAAGTATTGTGTTCTTCATGTTCTGGTTATCATCAGCAGGCGTATTTGTTTTACCATCCATATAGATTTTTTTGCGTTAAATAATAACGCACGAAGCCAGATGTTTGTGTGTGTTGGAGGGGTGGATATGCCATATATTGGATGCAAAATAATGAAGAGCAGGGCGTTCCTTTGGAGATTTATGTACGTGTAACTTCCTAGGTTTCATCCTACAACCAGCACTTTGAGGTTTGAGTTAGGGAAAAAGATTTGGAAATAACTATGGATCCAATAAAAGATGATGGGTAAAGTTAATCTTTCCACCTCATAGTTATCTGATTCTACACTCTGAATTACAATATCGGACATAACACACGTCTATCAACTAACCAAACCAGACGTTGGTCCCTTTTCTCATTTCAAATATGATTTTCTATTTTTTTGAATTGGTTTAGTCCTAAAAATATCATAAATAATCTATTTTATATAAGAACAATGTGAATCTACTAGCAAAATTCTAAATTATCTGTAGTGCTCTATCTAATAGTTAAATACTATTTGTTCATTTTACTACAAAGCATGTCAAATAAATTTTAAATAGCTTAAAATAAATCACCAAGGGGTAGATTATATTTTATAACAAAATTGTTACCGATCCTTTTTTTGATATTGAGCATGAATTTTTAATTTAAAAAAATAAAAACCACCTATGAAATGAGCAAAAGACATATGGTTAGTTGACAAATATGCTATGCCCCCGTAGTCATAGATGCGATTAAAAAAATAAAAAACACAATTCGAAATGAGCGAAAGACCACCGGTCAGTTGACAAATATGCTATGCCTGGCAGTCATAGGTGTGTTACATTCGGTTTTACATTCAGACTACAATAATAAGGTAAAGGTTACAAAATAGACTTTATTTTAAGATCGTGGATTCGGTTCTGTACTTGGTGGGACAGGACAGTCGGTCCTATTCCAATGCACCCTTTCACCTAACCCTCCACCCTTTATATTTCACTTCATCAATTTAGCTCAAAAAGGCCATTGGCCCAAATAGACCCCCTCCTCTTCCTCCCCCGAGCGCAGCCACTGGTTTTCCTCCTCCATGCCTCCCCCTCCGCCATGCCTCCCCCTCCGCTGCCGCCATCTTGCTATCGTCGTTGTGGCGCCCGCATCGGCTTTGGGTTCAGGGTTTGGGGTTGGGATGGTCGGTGGGGTCTCCTCCACCTTCGGCCTTAGAGGGATGGCCGCGGGCGGTGGCCATCTGGCGGTGGTGGCGAGTGACAGTGGATGGCAGTCGGGGAGGGTTGACGGCGGGGGTGACCGGCAGCGTAGTTAGTGGAGGGCGGTGGCGGCAGGCGGCACGACGAGGCGGCGAGAGCCACCAACCGCGGGTGGTGACAGTGGTCACGTTGTATGGGGCGGGAGGCCGCGGCGCCAAGGAGGTGCCGACGGCCGGGCACGAGGAGTCCAACACAAGGGGGAGGACCGCGGGAGCGGGGTGAAAAAAAAGAAGAGAGCGGGGACACCGAGATGTACCGAATAGTAAAAAAATGTGTCTCTCGTTACAAATTAAGATTACCACCAGACCATCAGTAGTAAACTAGAAAAAAAAATCCTTCATATAGTACTGCCAATTGACAATTTTTTTTCGATAAATTGCAGTAATAAATTAAACCGTACCCAAATTAAGCAGCTGTGGATCGAAAAAGAATATATTGATTCACTACTAACTCAAGACATTCAAATACTTGATCGCCATCACACATACTTACGTTCAGTAAAAAAAACCTGCATAACTGGGGTTGGTCCATTCGAAGCTTCTGTCAACGCAAGTGCCTGTCATTTGTGAAAGCGCGCAGAAACATTCTTCACCCCCAGTACTAGTAGTATCCACCACTTGCATGCGGTGAAAAAAAGAAAAGAAAAATGGAGCCGCTTTTCAGACGGACCAGAGACGAGCTGGCGGAGAGCCTTTACCAATAGTCGCTGCAGAATGCCGATCGAGAAGACACTTTCCGCGAGCGCTCGAGAGAGAAATTCTGCTTATGCAGTGAGAAAATGCACGGCCCAGCGCATAAAGTTGCTGCGGCGTCCGTGTTTTGACCGTTTTGGATGGGATCGGAGAAGATGCCGCGCGCGGAAATGTCGCAAAGCTTGTGTGCATTAGTGATTAGTGGAGCCGGCCATCAGCGACTTTGGGTGCACACCATGCATGCATGCGCTCTGGACCCTGGGTCCTTGAGTTTCCTTGTTACTGCAGTCTTAATCAGACGATGGTTCAGAGATATCACAGCGATCCATGCATATCCCACTGAAGAATCGTGGGTTCTCACACCACTCGCGCCCCAACCGTACTCGTTTGCTGTACGTATCCACTGGCTGGGTTTCAATTTTCATTGCTAGTCTGTTCTTGTTCCAATATACTCAGTTCATCAGTACTATACATACATATATATATGAGCTTTTCCACATGGTGGATATATAGTTGGTGATCGACTTACGGTATTTAATTTGTATGAAAGGACTCCGTGGTTAATTATTAGGAAATTTCTTGAATGGGTATATACAATATCAACGCGCGATCGAATAATCCTGGAAAATGACCGCTCAATTACAATTCCTTGTTAGCAGTACTTGAACCGTATAGTCTGACTCTCAGGATACGTACTAGCTACTTTTCATAAAAAAGAAAGGTTTAGTATTGAACACACATCATCAAATGATCAACTCCAGGTCCTATTCGGAGGAGTCTTCTACCCTTGCCTTTTCCAATGGAGCTGCAAAAGCTATGTGAAACTTGTTGCTTCCGAAATCTGAATCCACCTTCGTTCTGGTGATTGGTGAAGCAAAAATCACGCGACGACGGTCAGAAGCCAACAGCCACGTACGAAGGGGAAAAGCTGCATGCTTTATTTCGAGAAGGAAAACGAAGAATTCAAAAAAAAAAAAAAGAAAAAATCCATGGCAGCAACTCTCTCAGTATATATACATACTCGGTCGACGATTTGGTTATCCTCTACATGCATAGTGCAGCACTGCACCCACCCAACGTATGTACTCCGGCGGCGGGCGGCCATGTCCATGTGAGAGTGACAATTCTTTCAGGTTGCTCCCTCCACCTTTAGAATGAGGAGACCCAACAAGATCACTATCACTTTCTTCAAACATGACGACCAACCTAGCTAGCTGGGGATGCTGATCCGTATACCGTGACAAACCTGTCACGCCGGAGTGCTGTAAATCTGTAATCGCTGTCATCCGTCGACAACTTTGCTTTCAGTTCTATAACCATCAAATTCAAGTCAACATGGGCGAATGTAATGTAGCTCTACCTCCTCAGTATGGTCACCCAACACATCCCTAACAACAAGCTTTTACTCTGCACATACAACTTACTCCCTCGCTCGTCCTAAACTTTGACCTTTTGATACGATATTTGATCGTTCGTTTTAATTCAAAAAAATATGTTTAAGTATAACTTACATTCGCCCATGTTGAATAGTTTGACTTATCATCAAAAGTACTTTTAGCATAACTTACATTTTTAAGTATTTATTTACACTAATTTTTTAAATAAGATGAATAGTCAAACATTGCATTAAAAAAATCAATGGCGTCCTATAATTCGGAAAGAAGGGAGTCCATACATTGAGTAAACTAACAGCCAAATACTGAAATTCTCCAATTAAAGTTACACTATATCGCTCTTTTTTTGGTAAAAATATATATCTGTATTTATATATTGAGTGTTTTATAGGAGCATTACTTATAACCGAATTACTCTCTACTACTAGTTGCAATTAGATTATGTGATTTTTTACGGTGTTTGAGAGGAACCCAGTTCCAGGCCTAATGTTTTTGGTTCCAGTCACTAAGTTTAGTGAGACAATCGGAGGAACCGTTGGTTCCGAACCCATGAGATTTAAGTTTCGGTCAACAACTTCGGTTCCTTTGAATTGGTTACTCCTAAGTTTTAGCCATCAGATTGGAGCCAAATGAATGGCTGCAATTAATTTCAAATACTGTAACAAACCTCTTAGATTATAAGTATTGCTATTATTTTTTACATTATAAAAAAGCGAGTTTTTTAAAAATCTTTTTTATCTAGAAAGGCATAGGTATACCTCTCGCTCTGGCCCCACTGCGCAGTTTGGAAAAGATTGGAAAGGAGTGAAAATGCCCAAAACCCATAGATGCAAAATATTTCATCCACTTTCTTTTTTATTTCTCATTTTATTTTATATCCATATCCACATGTTATTTTTCTTCTCCTGATTTTAATGAGAAAAGAATGATGTCAATCAATCAAGTTTTTTTTTCCTTTTAATTCTATTTCTTTTTTTTTTATTTCTATTGTCTCTTTATCATCCCGCAACACATGCGTGTTGCACGTACATCTATGCTAGTTTATTAAAAATATACTGTACTCAAATTTTGCTTTTTTCCCTAATTTTTCACAGGATATAAAAAAAGAGGAGAGAATCGATATGGTGCTGATGATTGGAACCTCCTCGTCTTCGGCCAAGAAATGGCAAGTGGATGGGGGCGTCACAGTTCACACCAATTTACCCAACCAACCCAGGAAGAGGAACCCCCGCCGGGTGAGAACACCCTGCAGCTCCGGGCTCTTTCCTGGATACCATGGCCATCCAGCCGGCACAAAAGAGGCTCGCATTGACCTGGTTTGTGCTGGAAATAAACGGGAGGAAAAGACAGCCAGATAGGGTTTCCTGGAAAGGCAGGATGACAGGATCATTGCCATCTTTTTTCCAAAAGGAATAATGTGACACCGGAACGATGATCGACCCGTCGCGTTCTTCACTCAAAAGCGATCAAAAGTGGTGGTGGACTTGGTTAAACCCTAGCGACCAAAGCGGTGTTTTCTGGGCCTTTTCTCCTTGTCTTGGCTGCCCTAGCGTTTGGATTCAGGAATGGGGGCGCTGATCGATCGATGATTCAATTTTTGCAAACAGTGATCATCGGCCATCAGCATGCATGCATGGTGTCATGCGTAATCTTGACAATAATGGCAGCAGAAAAGTACTATTGTCATTGGGCTGTTAGGATAAGCTTCAATTAATATATCCCCCTTCCCTTCTTTTTTTGTCGTCGTGAATTCTTATCTTAAATCTGAAGGTGCCACTAGCTGCTGCCTGCCTGAACCATGTAGAGACTACACCTGCTGACCTAGCCTCATGGATGATTCCATTTCACACAGTCATGTCATCACATCTTAGACTCTTACTGGTCCGGGCAGTAGATGAAAATTGGGAAGTCAAAAGATTAGCGAAGATTGGTAGCACGGGTAAGTCAAAAGCTCTTGTTTTTACTCTCTCTCGGTCTCTCCCCTTCGAAAAAATTGTGGTGTACAAGGGCCGGGTGAAATCGATTGTCTTCAGAGCCTAGTAGAAATGGCAAATATATTGGTGTCTGTCGTTGATAAGTGCGTATATATGTAATAATATGTGTAGCAGCTAGCTGTTTATTCATAACATGTAGGAGTACAATAACAAATAAAATGAAAGCGACCAAGTGAGCAACTTGGTGCTTCTTTTACAATGCAATTTAATTAACAACATGATTTACTTCTGGACTTGTGTGATAAATATCCAAGTTACCCACTTGACCTACGATATTCTTGTCTATCCATCGGTACAAGTAGCTCATCCCTTTTTTTTTATCTCACTGATCTCATCATGGCGGTCACTTAGGAGGTTAACTATGCAGTTTCACTCATCTGGATGTGACAGACGAGGTTAAATGAACTGAACTTGACGAAGTTCTTTTTGTCCTACTACGCACGGAATCAACTTGGCGTACGTTTGTATTGGAAAAAAAAAGTTAACCAATGATACCGGTAAATTCTAAAGCATATTCGAAGTGTGCAACTTTTTTACTGCAAACATTCAATGATTTTCGCTTTCATACTATAGATCAGTTACTGTCTGAATTGTTAAACCATATCGTTGCGCCGGCCATGATTTGTTAATCTCTGCTAAATCGTCAGCGGAAAACTGGTTTGTTCTTCTTCTTTGTCACTTTATGCAAGTGAAAACACTGAGATAGACCTTAGAAACTTGTGATTATAAAATCTATATCGATGACCACGCAAATAGAAATTGGACAGTGATCAGACGACTGTGCAAAGATTTTGAAATCCCTGATGGTGGGTTGGTGGCCTAAATATGATAGTAGGGCTAGTCCTTTTCAGAACCAAGCTGCACTGAAAAGATGAAATGTGTCAAGTTTATTTTTATAATAAATGTAGGGAGAAATTTGATTCCTATTGTCGAATTAACAAAACAAAGTCAAACATGCATGGTACATTGGTACGGTTGATGGTAGCATGAGGAGACCTTTTCATGCCTCTGTATAGGCTTCTAGTGTGTGCTATAGACAAAAAACAAGGACACAATCAATCAGTGTGGTCATGTGAAAGTACATACTAATCAATCTATCAATGATGGAGGAACAAGGACCTATAATCGTCCAAAGAGATGGTCTCCTAGGGCCAGGGGTAATTTGACAATTTGCCACCTGTAAGGGCTGCTACTGCTACAACTATTTCTGCTAGCAAAATATTCCTTAAAATTAGAAGTATTTTTTTTGTTTTTCCCTTTTTAAATATCCATGATGTTTGGTCAGGCGTTCCTTAGTCCTGTACGTTTCAAATGCCTGATTTTATCAATGATAGATCATAGAAGATGAGTACGCCCACGGCAGACGACACCATATGCCATGAAGCCTTGTTCCATTCAGTTTGTTGCATTTCGTGAAGGCGAATCGGCGAATTGACTTGTGTTCCAACAATTCCGATGCTGGATTAGACAAACCAGACCGATCTGACCTCCAGATTATCTTCTCCATGCCTAGCTGTAAGTTCCCAATTCCCATTGAGAAAGGTTGCTGCCAACCCAGTCATCACGAGCAATATAAAACAAGTGCAACGACCAGTGGCAGTGGTAATCGAGACAGACCAATCAACACAGGTAATGCCATCTCAGTCAGTACGTAATCACACTCTAATGGTCAATAATAATGCATTACAAATAGCAATGAAGTTCACACTTTGGAATTATGTTAGTCCACTGTCAAATCGAATTAACTGGGCAAGAAAGCCGACATGGACATTCATTCAACACGATCCCCGTATATATAATTCCTAATTCCGCTTGGACGTTTTTGGTACAGGCTGGTTCAATCCACAAATCCAATCTACTCTACTCCTCTCTTGTTGAAGGAGCCATTCCTGCGGAAGGGCTGTCTGCGAAGTACTCTGGGTGTCTCAAGTTTACACCATGCTGCAAGAAAAGTTTCTTGAGTATAAAATTTCACAAATGGGGTAAATGATAATGTGGTGACAAGTGGTCCAGCAACCATTGCCGGTAGTTACTATGAAATGAATGGAATAGAACTTAGGCCTAAAATAACCATGTTTTCACTGCATCTGGATTTGGCATTTGCCCCAGGGGGTGGTAAGAGATGCTACGTTCATGTGCTGCTTGTAGATTGTACAGCGCGTGGAATTAATTGTAGCCATTGATTGGTCCAAATCTAATGGCTAAAAACTAAGAGGAACTAAGTGAAAGGAACTAAAGTTGTGGACCGGAACCTAAAACTCGTGGGCCAAGAACTTCAATTATCTTTAACAAAACTAAAATATAAGGATATATTAGTAATTTCATGCTGGCACTCGTCGACTCATTGGGGAGCCTGACTCTAACCAGCAGATCACCCCTCGCTGTCGGCCGCCACACCATTGGCTCGCTAGGACCTGTCCATGCCGCCGCACCACGGCAGCGCATGCTTCTACAAAATTCTTGCTTGTGCCGCCGCTCCCACCGATCTCGTGCCCTTAGCCCTCGTACTGAGCATGGCAGGCGGAGTCTGAGTACCCGATTATGCCGATCATCACCATCACCACCTGCTTGCCATTGATCCGGTCTATGTGACTATGTGCCAGTCCACCGAGAACAGCCTAGGGAGGCCCGTGGCTCAGCCATGGTGCGTGGCTGCGGACAGCGCGGACCGCAGAAGGTGGCGCCCTGCTCCTGTGCACACGCAGTCAGCGGCAGCGGAAGGTTTGGCGCTCTGCCCCTGTGCACACCGCCGGCGGATGCAGACGGAGATGGTGGTTGCATGTGCAGGACGAGAGCACTGTATGCATCCGCTGCCATGCTCAGTACAAGGCAGCCCTTGTTTACAGTATGGTGGTTGCCCCTGTCCACTGTATGCCGCAAAAAATTACTAAGCTACCCTTATTTACAGTAGTGGAGGAACCTCCGGTTCCACTCAAGCACTTTAAAAAACCTCTAAAGATTTTAAGAACTAAGATTACAGTTAGCACCTTAGTGGTTACTCTTCCAACAATGTTTGTTCAGGAATGTGGAAACTTCATAAGCGTATTGCAAAAAATCAGGATTTTATCAATCCAATTTCTAGAAGGATGTCTGGATGGTGGGCACTGAAGAACCTCTCTATCAACCATTATGAACTTTCTACTATAGAGCATGAAAAGATGCCCTTTGTGAAAGGTTCGGATATAAGATAATTTATTTCGGAACCTAAGAAAGAACAAAAACAACAGCACCATGCTTAGCAGCAATGGTATGGTACTAAATATAGGTCAACAGAATAGTAACTTATGCGTCAACAGAATAGAAACTAATCGCACTGCCGATTAAGGCCACACTAGGAAATTAGAAGTTCCATGTTCCTGCGGCCACTGGGATGGAAACTGTACTATCCAGTGAAATTCCTACATTCTATATTGTGGAAGTGCTGCTTCCATGAATATAATGGTCTTCTTGCCAATGGTTTTGCTTTTGCACGAACCATTAAACCATACATTCTTGACAATACGGGTAATAGGGTATTGTCACTGAGAAGGTCAGAGTATGCGATATGGATTGACAATTTGAAGTTTGGTTGCCTACTCTATTATAAATTTAAATGGGAGATGAACTGAAATTTCAAATGTTTTTAGTAATTTACACATCCCACTTCTCTTCCTTACAATGACAGTTAGTTTGAAAGTTCTGGTTTAATCAGTACAGGCAAAGAAAACCACGGTATTTCTGATCTCTATATAGGCTTGTATGTTAGGTGCAGGTGATGTATCAAACTATCAATTAATAACAGAAGATGGTGTGTAGCTGAAGGGATTCATCATATGTAGTCTAACATCCTTGGATGGAAAACTAAAAGAATTCAATCATCATTAGATCTCTAAGTGTGCAGCCGAAAATACATGCTCAAATACCTATTTCCTGTATCATTTAAGTCTTTGTTCATGTTCTCTTCTTAACAGCCGCTAACTGTTTGTTTTTCTTTATGAATTTTGGTAATTTGTGAGGATCATAGTCTCATAGAGAATATCAAACTGAATCAACATAACTTTTGAAGTCCAAGAAAACAGTTAGCAGATTCAACTTTCAAGTCCCGACAAAACTATTTCTGCAGTATCTAATCCAAATAGTGCGCTCCTGACTGAATTTTCCCACAAGAATACACAAGATCTACCCAACTGGATCCAGGCATGAGAAAAATCTAGTAAACAGTAAGCTGCTCCCCAACAAAAAGCAAACATGCTGAAATACAGAATTAAGTGGAAGCTTGGTTACCTCACGCAAGGCTTTCGAAAGATCATCCATAGTTAATACAAGGCGCCTATCCTGCAAAGTTACATATATATAAATTTGATCAGTAAACTGCAAGGATATTAAACAAGATTTAATGCAAACATGAAAAGTTCAACTGGAGAGTAAATACACCTTAGGCTGTTTGCTCTTATTGTCTTTGATAGGTGCAGCTACCCTGGCCTTGCAGTGCCTAATGGAAGGGAAAGAATAACATAATAATCAAATTATCGCATGTGGAATGCTGTGGTTATCACAAATTATGATACACCAACAGTGTGTACGATGCATATCGCTAAGAAAGGTTAAACTAGTTTGGTATAAGGGATTAAAACATTCAAATTTGTCCTCAAATATAAGGTATTCTAGATACATTATGACACAACTCATTTAATTCTCCATGAGCTTTCCCCATTTGGTACTGTTATTCATGCTTAGTAATTGCTTGGAGTAAATAGTGCCAATCAAATCTAAAGTTGCCTTTAAAGTGCTTCGTAACTCCAACAGCCACCTAGTAATCTAGGCAATCACACAACAACCCTGAACATAATGAAGGGCATGTTAGTCTTTTTAAAGTCCCCTTAAAATGTCCTGAAATCTGTAGGCTCCCTTATATTTCAGGACAGAGGTAGTAATTATTTAGTTGTTCATCAGTTGATTATTATTAACCCAGCCAGATGAAGAAAGAGTTTAACTGGGTAAAATATTATGGAATCTTCACAAAATTAGGCATTCACTTTGCAAAATTATGTTGCATGTTTTCTAATTTTATTAAAGTAACTTTGGATAGTGTGTTACACTGTTTTCCCCTTTGGATTTAGTGTTACCCCCTTTGGATTTAGTGAAACCAAGCCTCAGCTGGTAAATTAATACACATTATCTGTTTATAAATGTAATTTGGCCATGCAAAAATAGGGGAAACTTGTCAATATCTTTGATTTTTGGCCGTTGTATGCTATATCACAAAACCATACGGGGGATCCAAAGGTACTAAATGACAGGCACCCCCACCACTTCCACATGTGCCTCAAACCTACTTACCTATATGTTTTTACAAATAAATACTAAAATTTGGAGCACGTTAATTGCTAAAGCACATTACCAAGGAAGCACACAAATGAAACTTAGTTAAAAATGAGGATAGCTCTCACAAATCAAGTATGTAGTATAGGCACATCCATTATGTATTAGAATCTCATCCTTTAACAAAAGAGAACTCCTTTAGTGACCAAGAACCCTGAGAGGGAGTCGGTGGAGGCATAGGGATCCATAAAATCCTTGGACATTTTAGAAAATTCCAAGAGAGATCACACTATATTTTGAGACTATAAAAAGAAAGTCTATTCTTTATTTATTTTCTACCTAGAAAATGTAAATACCCAAATGACTAAGCCATCACTACGGTGGCATGGTAAGTTTGGTTGAGCAGCACACAGGAATAATGTTTCAGCAATTGGCAAGGCAATGGAGTGACGACTATCATAAATGCAAATAAATGATAACTAGGAGCATAACATGAAACAATGTAACAAGAGGAAATCCTTTGTCTATCAATAGCAACATTACATTAATTGTGAATGAATAATTTCACAAGAATATTACATGGATTCAGGTTAAGGAACTTAAAGAACCAAACAAAATCATGCACTTGCACAGAAGATTTGCATTGACATCTAAGAAAAGAATAAGAGTGTTTTTATTCTCGAATGTGCAGAAGGGATGCATATCATTGACATTATGAAGGGAGTCCCATTATTAATGTATAATAACGAGAGTGCAGATTTACTCACTGAAGAGAATCGCTAGCGATGTCAGAAAGGAATTTCTGGGTGGCTACAGCAACCAGTCTCGTTCTGCAAAACACGAAATCAGATGACGTGAGCGAGATATCAAGCAATTCGTGCATTTAACTCTAATGATTCCAGGGCACCCATCAAATCTTGGATCATTACTATCCATGAAGTCAATAGGCTCCCAGTCCCAGGGGAGACATAAGCCTTCAAGGGAGAGAGAGCGCTCACATGCGGAGGTCGGGGCAGTTGAATCCGCTGCGGCCGAGGTAGTGCTCGACCAGCTCGTCGGGAATCTTCCGGCACCACCAAACAAAGCAAGCCTCAGCGCTAAGCCCCCGACAGAAGAGTGAATAGAACCCGAGGACGGGAGCGGCAGCATCGTACCGTGGGGGTGTAGTCCATGAGGGAGGAGAGGAACTCGGTGAGCGCGGCCTCATCGTCGTGCCGCCCGTCTCCGCCTCCGCCTCCACCTCCACCTCCACCCACGGGCCCGCCCATGCCCGGACCCATTCCCCCGCCTGGGCCTCCTCCTCCTCCGCCGCCGCCGCCGTTGCCGCTCATCATCCCGAACTTCACGTCCTGCCGCCTCGCTACCCTCACAGCACGAGCAGCTAGTAAGATCCGAGGATTAAGAATCGCACAGATCGATAAAAGGCGACGGGCGGCGCTCACCGTGAGAACGCTCGCCGCCGGCGCCCTGGAAACGGCGATAGGTATCAGCGACGACGAGCCTGGTCGAACTGGACCCACCCGTGCGAGAGGTGCGAACCCGATGAACGGGCCTTAACTGGGCCGGAGCAGAGCAGCACGTACCTTTCAATAGGCCCAGAGTACTGAGGCAACCACAGCCCAACGAGCCCACGGTCGGTGCGGCCCTCGCTTTTATCCACTCACCCCGCGCGCTCGTGCTCTCAGTGGTCGGCCTCCGCGGGAGCGGCAGCGCGAGGAGAAGAGGAGATGATGCTGATAAGGCCGCCGCGGCTCCTCTCCCCCTCGCCCGCGCCCGCGCCCGCGCCCGCGGCCACCGCCGGGACGCGCGAGCCCCGGCTCCGCCGGCGTCTCGACGCGTCCAGAATCTTCTCGTCGCCTCGTCCTCCCGGCCGCCGTTCTCGCCCGCGCCCGCGCCCGCGGCCCCGGCCCGCCTCCTCCTCGTCCACTGACCTCCGCCGCCTCACCGCCCGCATCGTCGACCTCACCCGCCGCAGGCAGCTCGCCCAGGTTCGCCTCGCGTGACCTTCCCTTGCATCTGTACACTCCGGCCGTCGGTTGTTTTTTTTTTAATTTCTGCGGGTGCTGAGTGCTCACCCGAGGTGCGCGGCGCAGATCATGGAGGAGGTGGAGGAAGCGCGGCGTCGTGTGCGCGGGGGCGGGGGCCTCAACACCATTGTCATGAACGCGGTTCTGGAGGCCTGCGTGCACTGCGGCGACGTCGACCGCGCGCTCCGGCTCTTCGAAGAAATGCGCGGGCCCAGGGGATGCGGCGTCGACGGTGTCTCCTACGGCATATTGCTCAAGGTGTGTGTTTTTTATGTACGCCCGCAGACTCAACGCTTGCGTAAATATCCATATGGTCAATTTTGATCTAACTGGGTGTAAGTAGTGGTGGGATTGCGGAGGCGAATGAACTGAGGAAGAGTATATTGAGTCCAAAAGCATAACCTATCCTGAAAATGTATGATAAGAATGCACATCCAGTTACTCCCGTTTAGCATTGATGTAAGGGAAATGGAACTTTTACTACTCATATTTAACTAATTGTTTGCTTTGAACCACATGAACTGCTGGTTGGAATGGTGTCAATTTGTTGGAATGAAGGGGCACTACTTTACTACTAGTTGATACCCTGTGTGTTGATGAGGGTTTTTTAGGGATTAAATTATTGATACAAACTACACATAGGAAATAGCACCTTACTCCTGCCGTTCTACATTTTTTGCCTATAGCATCGGAAAAATCCGTTTCCGTTCCACAATGTTTGTCCATTGGGGATATCAAGATTTTAGTTACTGCTATGTTTCCACTCTCTACCCCTAGTTAAATGCTTTGAAAGAACAGTGTCAGTGCCGTGGGAACAGGGGTTCCCTAGGCACCCCCTACATCTTCCGGAGCAGGTTGGGGTGGGCCCTAACCACCTCCGCAAACAGCAAGACGATGAAGATCATGTGGCTGTGGATCCCTTTGGCGAGGCTCGACCACAGGATGTTCCCATTCCCATTGGGTGCCGGTGCCCCATGCCACGGCGGCCCGTCTGACTAGGGTGGTGCTGCAACAAACGAGCAGGGTGGGCTCACTGCCATCAGGCGCATTGGCGCTGCCCATTCAGAGCTTTAAATACAGAATGTACAGGCACAAGTGGCGTGTCGTCAACATCTGACCTGCTCCTATTCCGTTAGGTGTAATGGCCCATCAAGTGGCGTGTCATCACCATCTGACCTGCTCCTATTCCGTTAGGTGTAATGGCCCATCAAGTTATGCGTAGCCCAAGGCACAGTTTGTGCACGCCATCATCACCCTGTCGACCCCTGCCTACAAAGGCATGGGGTTGCCGACTCGCCGTAGGTTTAGACTTTGCATCCGGATATCTGGCTGGGACATCACCGGGTATATAAGGTGACCCATTGACTTTGTAGAGAAGGATTCTTGGTTTCATCCACTAGGCCTGCTTCCTCCACCTCATCCCTGAGCGTGTATCGATGGCGCATCCAGCATGTACCCATATCGAATACACATCTGTCTATCTGATAGGGGATACAAGGTGCTCCTATGTATTCGATACGTATCCACACACCTTGTGACCCAGGGGATGGGCAACTGAAAATGGGAACATTTCCAGTTTCAGCTAGAAGACAGTATGCTTGCAGGACTGAAGGGGTGTAGGAGACAAACAAGAACTGGCCATGTAAAGGGACAGTTGTGATATAATATAACAGAATTTAAAAAGAGGTTATGTTTATCAATGTGGTTGCAGAGAATATGAGTTAATGATGCTTAGTGGGTTGCATTTAGATAAGATATATAGATTTTTTTCTACCATTGATAGCATGTTATGCAGATATTCCTTTTCCTTCTTGAAGAAACAGTTATGCTAGCCAAGCAAGAACCACCTTTCTGAAACGTAGGTAGATATCCCAAACTACACAAGGAAACTTGTGTCTGTTTCCACTGGTGGTACGTTTTGATCTCCTATGCTTCCTTTCTCAGCCACCCCCCACCATCCTATATGAACATCCCATGATCAACAAAGAAGCCCATTGCATTTTTATAATCAGAAGCAGTTCAGTCATGATAACATCAAGGCATTTTACACTACAAGGCCTGCTAGAGCTATCTAGGCAGTAGCAGTTACAGACTTGCAGTTACGGGTACATCTGTTTCTTGCTGAGACTTAGGTTCTTGATGCTTTTCTGAGCTTGTGTTCGATGTTAATCCAAATTCACCAATGCACAGTATCATTATGTTTCCTTTTTTTTATTTGTTTATGGGAGTTACTTTTCCAAATCGTGCAGTGTTGTCCAATCTTTTACCCCCGTGAAACTCTTACCAAACATACTTTCCTCAAAATACAGAACTTTTGTTGCTTGATGTTTTTCTCAAGTATATGCTTTCTGCTGCTTGGTTCAATTAGGAGCCAAGGGAATCTCTATTATGCAAACATTTATTTGTTACATTGCTTTTCATTGAAGGGCCTGGGTATAGCGAGAAGGATTGATGAAGCTTTCGAAATACTGGAATCAATTGAGAAAGAATCTTCTAGTGGGAGCCCCATACTCTCTCCTCGTCTTATCTGTGGTTTTCTAAATGCCCTTATTGAAGCAGGTTGGTACAAAACAAGATTGATCTTTTAATCTTCCATAGTGCTAGAGTTGTTTGCATTCCTTCTATCAAAATTATTCGCCTCTATCTTGAACAGTTTTATTCTTGATTAAACAGGTAATTCACAAACCCCAACTTATCCTGCAAAATTCAGTCCAGAATTCAAGATTTAGTGGCCTTATTAATGGGAAAACACTAGTCCTTGCGTCTAAATCTAAATCTATATCATACATGATCTTGCCCATGAAATACAGTGGTGATAAGATTCTACTTATGCCCTGTTTGGATCCTTAGAAATGAATTTATTTCCATGAATCAGATTCGATTTCAGTTTCAAGTGGAATTGAATCTACTGGAATGTGATTCAATTCTCATTCTGCTGTTTGACAACTCAAAGAATGAATTTAGGAAATCCAAATCAAAATATTATTTGCAGCACCGGGTGCGCACAACAATCGTCAGTTGGAGTCTGAAATCGCAAGCAACATCCAATCGCGAATCTCTCACGTGACTCACCTCCATGCAGTCGCAAGGGGAGCAGAGAAAACCGATGCAAGCGAAGGTACCTCGTGGGATCATGTGAGAGGAGGCTGACTGCGCAGAGGGTGGAGCAGGAGGCCGGTAGACCGGCGTCTCGTTCAGATCGTTGAGGGGCATGAAGGTGCCATCCTGTGAGGGGCGGGGTGGGACAGCCCATCGTCCATGGTGTCCTGGGATTCTGGGAAATACGAGATGAGACTGCGGGTCCTGCGAGACGAAGAAGATGGTCAGACCTGCATGCAATGGAATTGCTTTCTTCTTTTTAGCCAAAGAATTTGACGCAGGCCAGAAATCCAGACTGTGGAAAGGCTTCGAATCTCCCTTTTCTGATTCTAGGTGTAGCCAAACAAGGAGTCCCAAGAAAATGATTCCAATTCAATCAAATTCTGAGGAGCTACTAACTAGTATAGCTGAAACATGAAAATTTGAAATGAGTATACCAAGATGAGTGATCATTATAGTATTAAATCTCTTATGACCTGGATATAGTTGTTTTCATTGTTTCCAGTTCCCAAAAGTATAGCCGAGGCTAAGTTTGAACAGGCACTGGTCAATTATGCTCATCTGTATATTACTACATTTTCCTCACAAATTACTGTTCTTTAGCTTCAATATACTACAGATTAACAGATACTCTTCGCTTACACTAGCTGGGCATTAACTGATTGAATTGAACTTAAACTTATCCAGGAGATATGAGGCGTGCCAATGCTCTTGTCGCCCGTTTCCGCAAAGTCCTTTACGAGGGTCACTCTGTCTTACTATACAACTTACTGATGAAGGTAACATTGCAATTTACATTCTGTTTGCTGTTAATATTGTTATTTTCGTTTTCAGGAAGTCACCACTGTAATTACATTTTCTCAACTGAACATACTCCAGGGGTACATTAAGAGCAACTTTCCTCTCGGAGCTTTGACTGTTAAAGATGAGATATTGCGTCAAGGGTTGAAGCCTGATAGACTGACCTACAATACCATCATTTATGCCTGTGTAAAATCAGCAGAGATTGATAAAGCTATCCAATTTCTTGAAGATATGAAGGTGTCACACAAGTGTTGGAAAGGCCAGTTTTAGCCACAAATTTGTTTTGGTATACAAGTAATTGTGTTGTGTAGTGAAAATGATTTGATGATATTGCAATGCAGGAAGAAGCTAATAGGGAAAGTAACCCTGAACTCCTACCGGATGCTTTTACCTACACAACGTTACTTAAGGTGCGTTGCCTACTACTGCACAGTGGTTGCTGCCATGTCTTGAGATGATAACAATTACAGGCCTATGACTATACTCTACTTTCATTTTACATAGTGGCTTTTACAACCATATTCGAGTGGTTGTTACATTACTTCTTTTTATACTTTTGAGAATGCTACATCACTGTTTAAAAAGAAGACATTGCTTTTCAAAAATGAGTCATTGCTTTTCAAAAATGAGTTTACAGCCTTAAAGTTGAGAAATATGATCGAAATTTAGGATTCCTCTGATCTTTGACCTTATGAATAAGCTGTTTAATCACTCCTGTGTGGCTGTGTTTGCTTTTGTTTTTTATTAGTCCATAAGTTTACAAGCTGTTGAAGCATCCTGCAGGGTATTGGAAATAGCCAGGACCTTTATTCAGTTTTGAAGATTGTTGTGGAGATGAAATCTTCATTGCTTTCGATCGATAGGACTGCGTACACTGCTATGATAGATGCCTTGCTAGCTTGTGGGTCCATTGATGGTAAGCTCTATAGCATCTTTTTTGTGGCACAATTTCCGCGTCAACACTACAATGAATTTGTAACTTGGAAAATAACATTGGTGCCTTACTAGGAACCCACTAAGAACTAACAAGAGAGCAATTGACATCTTTGCAGTATTATGAACAAACCTTCTGCTTTTTACCCTTTTATGTCCCAGTTGCCCAAGTAGCATATCCAGTGTAAAATGTCCAAAATGTTGATGCTTATCTTGGTCAGTTGTGCTACATAAATATCTATAATTACTTCACAGATGTGTCTAACTTAGCTGTACATTTTACATCACCATATACAAGGCTTAAAACTTACACCAAAATCATTTGCGAATTTTAGATAGCTTGATTTTCAGTATGGTTGATTTCTACAAGGCTTAAAACTTACACCAAAATCATTTTGCAAATTACTTGACAATACTTGATGCATTTGGATACTAAATTCTACTATTATCAAGATCTGGCCTGGTTTTTCAAGCCCATGCCTTAAATGCTATGGTCCATTAAGCTCCTCCATGCTCGAGAAAATATCAATATTAGCATGTTTTTTGTATCGTGGCACTCTCTTTTGTACCTGAACTCCACTGCAGGGTCTAGCCTAATGTTTTGATAACTTATCAATGCCATTCACATACCTCGACTGCTCTCTAACAATTCAGCATTTTCCGTATGTGTTATATCAAGTACTCCTGAATTTAGTTTTTAGTTACATTTATTCAAAATAGCCACATATAATTCACACATATACTTCATCATGCTGTGAAAAATGTGTTCATATTTATACTGTGAAAAAGAAGGGGAAAAGAGATAACTACACATGTATTAACATGAAAGTATATGGGAAATGAGGCATGCAACTGGTAGCCTGTTCAGTTTTTGTATCTCGTTTTTGTATCTTTTTGTTTGTCTATCTTCTTTAATAAAATGCACAGTAGGGGCTTCCCCTTCTGTATTTTGCCTAAAAAACACAAAGTGAGTGTATAAATTTCTTGAATTTTTTTGGAGTGTACAAATGTACAGATACAGACTCAGGTGTACTCAGTGTCGAAGCTAAATATAAATGCGGATGAGGCAACCAAAGTTACGTTGTTGAGAGAAATGCAATACTGTTTATCTATTAGATGATGGATCATGGGAGAGAAATCTGTTGTTGAGACAAAGACTTTCTTGCTTGTGATAGGTGTACTACGTCTGTACTAATATGCTTCAGACCTTTTTGGTGGTTATTGTAGGGGCCCTTTGCATATTTGGTGATATGATAAAGCAGGCTGGCAACAACAAAGATTTGAGACCTAAACCCCATCTTTATCTTTCAATTATGAGAGCTTTTGCTACCAGAGGTGATGTTGATATGGTCATGAGATTGAGCGAGCGCATGTGGCCAGATTCAGTTGGATTCATTAGCCGTGCAGCGAAAGAAGAGGCACATGAGCTCTTAATGGAAGCTGCTATAAATAATAATCAGGTAGAAATGAATCCTAGGGTGAAATTCTCCTGTATATCAATGTGATTTGAATTCGTTATATAGCAATGCCTTGGCTCTTGGGTATTAGTTTTGTTAAGTTTGACTAGGATGAGCAAAACACCAGTGCCTTTTGAATTAGATGCATACTAGGTTACAAAACACCAGGGCCTTTTGTGCTGTGTGCTTGCTATTGAAACACCTGCTAGGGATGTATGAGAATATCTACCTTTAAAATTTATACCAAATTTATCAGAAATTCTGGATTTCTGGTTGATCCAACTCATTGATTCACAAAGCCGGCAATGGAAAACACAGCTGATTGTTCAAACCTTCAATGCACAAGATGCTGAGACTCTGAAATTCCTTTGTAAAAAAAATCCTACAAAGGACCAAAGGAGCATGCAATTTGAGACTAGTGAACCTTTGTAAGGAGTCTATCACCAAATGGTGAGGTGATAGACTCCTTACAAAGGTGTCCTTCCGTTTGCAGACAGCTCTGGTGCAAACGGAAGGACAGAATAAGTTGGGTATGTTGATGCTGGAGAAGAGGATCTTTCGTTGTATATGAAGAGTTCTTTTGCAATGACGAATTTATTGGCTCCGATCGGTTCAGCTTATCAGTGCCGCAGCTGGCTTTTTCATCAGTGCTTTCTGTCTGAAGGAACAGTGCTGCAGCCAGCCATGGTACAGCTGTGCGGAAAATCACTTCCGATCGGATCCATTGCTAAGCCCTTCCAACAAAGTGTATTATTCACTTTCTAGCTCGTATGAAGAAATGGGAATGTATAAATTTCTTTGTTGAAGTCTTTTGGCTAGGACAGCCACCCAAAAGGTTTCAATGTGCTGCTACAAGTATATCTTTTCCCATTTGCTGTATGGCAATTGATGGATGCGATTCGATATACAGTTGTCATTTCTGGATTGTATGTTCTTATGAAATTTTATATTATATGATTAAAAAATCTTGGGGATCTTGTAGGACAGGTTTGTTTCTCTGATGAGTTAAGCTGCCTTATATGTTGTAAGATTTTACCAAGTCAGATTCAACGTACTGCACTGTGTGCATGATTATGTTTATCTATCTATATTATTGTAATCCTGAACGTTTAACTTTGCTCAGTCTTAACGTTTTCAAATTTTCAATAGGTCATGTCCCTATGTACTTACTGCTCCATGATGCTCCCTCATTAAATCTTTTCAGATAGATTTGGCTAGAGGGCTTCTAAGAAGAATAGTGAATGAGAAGGAATGTTTCTCTTGGACAAGTCGAGTAGGTCTGGTACGTTCATCTCTTGGATTTATTTAGTCTCTTAAATACTAGTACGGTTAACTCCTGGAGCAGAACTAGGATCTGTTCCCTTCTCATGATTCTGTTAACAGTGTAGATCCTTACTCACATATAATTTATCTCTCATTCCTCTAACCATCCTTTATCTGATGCTTAAGCTAAAAATGGTACATGTATGAAAGATCTGTAAAAAATTCTTTAATGTTGTTATATATTGCTTTAGTTTTTGACACGAACTTATATGCCATTGACACATTTCTTATGGCTAGTTGATTTTATAATGCATCCATATGAACTCTGTTTCCTTTTGGAAACAAAGCATATGAAACCTGTTTCAGCCTATGTTATTGTTACTGTTGACTTTATGCCTCTAGCATGTAATAGATCTAGTGTTCTATTTATATATCAGTACACTATATAATTCCACATATTGGACCACATTAACTGAAGTAAGAGGGTGTTATCCCTGCTTTAGTATTAAATTGAAAATCAAAATGTCCAGTCTGACCAGTTACCCGATTTCCTCTGACTCTAAATTTCTAAATACACTATTTGCTATGTTGTTGTGAATTGACATAACACTTTACTAGAATCTTTATGCATTGAAGATAACTTTGTAACTTTAATGTAGCATAGTACTTCCTATTAATTTATTAAGCCAGAATATCAGCTGCCACCACCCATAATAATACTTCTATTATGTGTGGTACTGTGGTGCTTGACAATGTCTATTTTCGGCTTGGATATTTTTCCATATCATTACTTCATATTTAAGTGAAGCATCATGTCCTAGTTTATTTTTTCCCTGAGCGCGCAATAGAGCTATGCATCATTATAGTATTAAGAAGATAAGGGGCAAGAAACCCATACAAACACACCCACGCGCACAATAAACTCCAGCAAAACAGAAACAACATGGCCTAGTTTATTATGTGGGAAAAACAAATTTTCGAGCTTATTATAGCCTAGGTTAAATGAAACTGCTCTCTCAGTTTCTGAGGATAAAAATCCGACAGTTTGTTATACACCAAGTAACAGATGGAGGCCTGTGAACTGTATCTGACTGGTCATTTTGTTTTCTTTCTTCTGCCCACCAGTCTGGCTTCTGAAATAGAGGACCAACATGTAGTTAGCAATAGCTACTGTATGGTGATTCCTGTAAGTTGAAATGTATGGAAGACCTGTTGAAAATCAAATTGTTGCATTTAGTTATGTATCGGAACGCAAGAAACTGGAAATTTAATTTTTTATTGGGACTAATGCCTGGATATAGGAGCATATGTCACATAGTTTTTTATCTTGTGCCAGTTTTACAAGCTTAAATTTACAAAAGAAAGCGGTCATTTCTTAAGTTAGTTTCTTTGCTTTTGCTAACAGGTTGCAGTTAAAGTTGAAAGTTTATCTGGATTCACGAACTCTCTTCTAAGACCCTATGTATTTCCACAGGTAGTTTATTTATTGCATTCTTATCTTGCATCCCTTTCTTCGCTTTACTCTACTTGTTCAAATCTTAAGTTTTGTCCATTGAAATCATAGGTTATCTTGAATGACCCAGTTGAGAAGTATATGGTTCCATTTCAAGAATCTCGGCCATTACCTGCTGACTTAGCCTTGCGGAAGGTAGTGTTGCGGTTCATGAAAGATCGTGCAGTTCCTCTTGTGGATGATTGGGGAGGCTGTGTTGGCATTGTTCACCGCGACGATTGTACCAAGGTACACTGTGCTGTCTCTTTCAATCCGCGTGGGCAAGATATTGTCGATCCTTGTACGCAAGCTAATGAAACAGTTGGTACTGGCTTTAGGGGCAGGGACCATGATTTGAAAAATCAGAGAGTTTAGAGATTCCCTTTTTTGTCACATCGGTTTCTTATGTGATGATGTTGTCCAAGACTCTAAGTTAACAATTTCCATGAAGAAAACAACATTAAACCCTTTTATCAAGTGTCCTTTAACTGGAAACATGATGCTTCATTGAGTTATGATCAATCGTACAGTGATGCCAATGTCTGTGCTCCTAAAGAGGACAAATACATCTCTCTAAAAACAAAAAAAACCACCTACCGTCATCTATACTTGACATTCTGTCAGCTTAAATGGTACTATTGCTAGCTCTTTTATCTGGTCTGAAACGCCTACTATTCTTGACTGGAGATAATAGAAATGTACAATAGATGACTTGAAATACTTTTCACTACCGTAAAACTGGTACCAGGCTAGAATAAAACACCATAAAATTTATTCTCCTGTGACTCGGGATAAATTCTTTTGTTTTTCTATTTTCAGCTGGATGCGCCCCTTCTTTCGATGTCGAGAGGACCACTGTGCGTTCCTACTTCAACAACTGTGGAGCACGTCATAGATCTTCTGCTGAGAGAGAAGTCCGAGATGGTGGTCGTGGTGAAGAGCGGCAACATGTACGAAGGCAGCTACACATCCAGCTCAAGGCCCTTGGGCATTTTCTCCCTCACCATACTGTGGACCTTCATCGGCGACTACTCGTCGGGGCCAGACGCCGTAACAACACTCAAGCAAGATGCCGAGGCCTGCAACTGCGGCTAATTTTGCAGCTAAGACTGGTGTGTGTTTTTCTTTCTCTTTTTCCTTGCAGCGACTCCACATCGTCGCTAGCGCTGAGTATACCAGCAGTGTAATGGTCCTGTCTTCTCTATAAGTGTTTAGTTGGACGAGGAGAGCGAAAAGCTTTTATCAAAGGAAGCCGCTGGGCTGATCCTGACCTATGGCTGTGCATGATGTTTCTGATGCACAGATCAAAAGTGACAGGGGACCCGAGATTCTCGCCCAGCCTTCGGTTGAGGCGCCACAGCGCCAGGATGGTCCTGGCCGGTCCGGTGGCATCCCCACTCTCAACCTCCTGCGGAGGGGAAGACCTTTGCATGATTGCCAAGGACCTTTGCATGATTGTCTCTGCCTTTGTCCAGCCTTTTGATCCTCACGGCGCGGCTGGCGACTGATAAAAGGTGGAGCTGCCGTGGGGTAATTGTTCATCAAACATGTTCAGTGATCAGCAATACAGTACTGTGTGCCGCTGCTGTTGCTGGGATCCTCGTGCACAGTTGCTTTACCATCTCTGACCATCATATGGACGGGGGACGTGTTGATTAACGGCCCGCGATCAATCGGTCAGGTCGTTGGGACGCTGCGCGCCATAGCTAGCTTTTCTGTCTCCTGTCCAGTAGGTTACATGCATTGTGGTCACTCCTTGTGTCCTGGGTCGTGGCCCACTGATTCGGTGCTTTTGAGACGGTAGTTTAACATTGCAGCTCTTGATCGATCCCTTGCGTGTGCGATGCGTGCGATGTTCTTGGTGGGTTGTGGGTAGGCCAAGGCGCTCCTGCCCATTTGCATTGGTCCAGTTCTATGTTTGGGTCCGATCCGGTCCGGTCCATACCCACTGCATGCATGCTCTAGGTAGGCGAGGTAGCAGACATGGTACCACCGGCTGCACGTTGTGACACAGAAGCAGTAATTAGATTAAGCAGTTTCAGCTTTGCTCGCTGTCGAGCCAAAGGACAGGTCCGCCGTGGCTGTTGCATCTGCACCTCGTCTGTTGTGTTTAATTGGTGCCACTGCCGTACTTTGCTCGGCTGCGGTACAAGCATGAGACACCGGCCGGCGATCGTACTCGCCCCTCTGCCTGCGAGATGCATGCATGGCTTTCTATCCGCACGCACCAATCGGAGTCTGGATCGTACATGGTCCTTGCAATGCGTGCTCCAATCTGTGTGTCGCTGCATCACTGTGGGCATATATGCCTTTTTCGGCATGACTGGGTGTACTCCGTAACTATTTTCTCGTGAGTTGGTCATTGGTATATCTCCAGATTTAGTAGTATATTAGGATGGTTCGATCCTGTGATGCATGCCTTATGTAGGAGAGGTCAGAGGTGCTGTGGAAATTAAAGACAGATAATGCCCAAACACGATCGGAGAACGTACACTACACGCGCAGCAGATATATAGATATCCTCTCTATTCCACTTCTGTGAAAAACAGGCATACCCGGCAGCCTGCCTGCAGTCACTGTGTGGTCCGGCACAGAGAGCTAGCAGCTCGCCACAAAAGCTGATTTCTGTGACTATCATGCACGTACGTATGGCGTTTAGTCATGATGAATGAGAGTAGATGATCGGTGACCGCTCCTGCTCCGTGTTTATTACTACGACATACTGTATCATGCATGGTCCATGCATGGCTTTCCTCTGCACCACTGAATTGGTCGACCCGTGCGTTTGGTTGGAGGGACCAAAGGAGATGGGATAGGATGATCCCACTTTTGCTTTGCTGCTGTTTGGTTGGGAGTCAAGAGGGACGGAACCATCCTAGGGACGGGGCCATCCTCAAAATCCTGGGACAGCATCGTCCCCTGAAATCGGGCGGACCACACCGTCCCCTGTCTCTCTCCTTGCTTGCGACTCGCCCCCTCCCCGACTCGCCTAGCTCTCACGCGGGATCTCCTGGCCGGCGGCGCCTTCCCCTGTGCGGGAGATGGGTCCGGCGGAGGGAGGCGCAGCCGGTGCGGGTCTTGGTGACGGGAGGCGCGGGAGATGCGACCGGCGGCGGGAGGCGGAGACCAGGCCTATGGCGGGAGACACAACTGACATGGGGCCCGGTGACGGGAGGCACGGGAGACGGGGCCGGCGCGGTAGGCACGACCAGTGCAGGGGCTGACGCCGGCGACGGGAGGCGGAGATGACGGGCTGGAGGAACGGATGAGAGAACGGGGAAGAAGAAGGTAGAGAGACTGACAGCACGGTCCCATATGTCATATGTCTCCATCCCTTGAACCTTTGTCTCCCGACCAAACAAAAACCACCAAATAGAGGATGGGATGAACCCACCCCTAAAATCAGGGATATGACCGTCACATCCTTTGCAGTCCGCGATACATAGTTGATGAAATATGTGAAATAGTACATAGTTGATGCGGGGCTGAGAAAATAAATAAATAAAATATTCTCGGTGTCTTGAAATGTGTGAAATGACATGTCTATTTGCTTGTCATATCTATCGAATTTAAGAAATAGTTTGGGTAAACAAAAATGGCCGAAAAAAATAAGTAGCTTTTCCTAAACTTAAATGGTCTCAATTGAATAAGACCGCGCGGGCTACCACAACACGGCTGTGCGTCCGGCCTGCGTGGAGAGGATCGATGCATGCATCTATGCTGTGTTTAGATCCAAATTTTTCCCAAAATTCTACTATGTAAAAAGAAGATTCTCCATCACATCAAAAATGCCGGCACATGCATGGAGTACTAAACGTAGATGAAATCAAAAAATAATTATACAGTTTAGACGTACTTTGCGAGACGAATCTTTTGAGCCTAGTTAGGCCATGGTAGGACAATATTTACCACAAACAAACGAAAAGTGCTACAGTGCGCTACAGTGTCGGATGTGATGTTTTTGGCCAAATTTTAGTAGATTTCGGCTGTTTTTCGTCTCCACTTTTTAGATCTAAACACAGCCGAAGCAAAGCCATAAATGAATGAATGAATGCAGAAGGGAATGCGTGCATGCATGCATGACTCAATGATCATGGGAGGGAGATTGGGAAGCGGGTCCTTTTACCCTGTGCAGCTGCTGTTGATGCCTCATTGGCCACGAAGGGAAGATCTCCAGCGTGGGGGGCCTGGCCGCAGCGCCCGCGAGATATCCTGCCGCTGCTGCATGCATACAAAGCTGTGTTTAGATCCGCTGAAATTGAGACTGAAATGCACTGTAGCGTTGAAAAATACACTGTAGCACATTTTGTTTGTTTGTGGTAAATATTATCCTACTATGGTCTAACTAGGCTTAAAAGATTCGTCTCGCAAAGTACATCTAAATTGTGCAATTAATTTTTTATTTCATCTACATTTAGTACTCCATACATGTGCCGGCATTTTGATGTGATGGGGAATCTTATTTTTGCATAGTAAAATTTGAGAGAAAAGTTTGGATGTAAACAGGCCTATGCCGAGGGAGAGCTGGCGGCTGGTCAGTGGCAGCAGCAGGCACAGGACGACGTCAGCCGATCAGCGTGTGCCCACTGGTGGCCGGCTGGCCGCGGCTTGTTAACTTGCGGTCGGCCTGTATAGAAAGCTCTCCCCGATCCGATCGATCGGTGCTCCGGCCGGGCCCTAGCTAGGTCAATGCATGGACAGCGGCTGACACACTGGCCGGCCGACGAGCCCGCCGGTCGTCGTTACAGCATTCGCGCGCGGCCGGCGAGGTCCAGAGGCTTGTCTATCGCGCCGAATGGAAGCGCGCGCGCGGCGTCCGGCTGGCTGAGTTCTGCAGGCTGCTGATATATGATCTGACACGTCTGCTTCGTGTACAGCTGTGGCCAACATTTTTTTTTTTTGAAGAACTGCTGTGGCCAACATAATTACCACTATTTACAGATAATAGATGCCATGCACATAATAATTAGATAAAATTAATAGCTTACACGCTAGGTAAAGTGGTAAACGAACTAAACAGAGATGTAGGCAAACAGTGTCCATACTCCATACAGTCTATAATGTGGACTAGTTCTGCTCTGGGAAAAATATTCTGTCCCACTCTATAAACAATGGCTCAAGGAGAAAAAAAACTTGCTTTATTATGGAGAAAAATGCTCTGAAGATTAAACAAAAATTGACAAAGCCAATTTGAGTTGTTGGATAAAAAGCCAAGAACTAAGAAATATGATTTGGATAGGCAAAATTTCAATCACCTAATATGAAAACGGACCCCGGCCCTTATCTTAAATAGAGCATGTCATATAATTTGAATTTTATTCTTCATATATATGAAATTAGGTGTGACAATCTAGTGCCTCGATCAATATAAACTTTTATATATTCATAATAATCAGATGATTAAAAATGTTTGTCTTACAACAAATTGATACTCCCTCCATCTTATATTCCATGAAAAAAGAGGGAGCATGCATGGACTTACATTTCCGATCAGAACTCAAAATGTGTGGTCATCAAGGGCACAAACTAGGGAAGCTAAGGTATCAACTATCAATTGTCCATTTGTTAAGTCCATGCATGCTCCCTCTTTTTTCTTGTGCAATCAAACAATCTCAAGCATCCAATCAAAATCCAATGGTAGAGTGTTTTCAACAAATTTCAAAGGGAATGAGAGATTGCATATGAATTTCATATGAGAGGGTTTAAATGTAAAATATCAGTCACCGTTGGATGTAAAATGAGTGTTTCAGATTGTTTGATTGCACCAGATGGATGATTGCATAGGATATTAGATCATATCTTAACGTGCAAGTTATCTACATCATCATTCATTAAGAAGCAATGCTATCATCCACTAGGACACTGTGTTAACGTGTTTCGCCGATCTTCTGTGGCTAATAACATCCATGCATGCAACTATTTGTCCTTTCGATCACTTCGCCATAAAATTCCCGCAACATAAATACATCAATCATTTAAAAGTCAATCGCTCTCAACTAAGATGAATAAGTTATCAAGTATAATGTGTTTAAAAAGTAATACGTTCAAAAAATAATGTGTCACTGATGATCAATCATTTAAAAGTCAATCTCTCTCAACTAAGATAAATAAGTTATCAAGTATAATGTGTTTAAAAAGTAATACGTTCAAAAATAATGTGTCACGGATGATCAATCATTTAAAAGTCAATCTCTCTCAACTAAGATAAATAAGTTATAAAGTATAATATGTTTAAAAAAACAGTATATTCAAAATAATGTGGCATCCATGCATGCAACTATTTGTCCTTTCGATCACTTCGCCATAAAATTCTCGCAACATAAATACACAGATAATCAATCATTTAAAAGTCAATCTCTTTCAACTAAGATAAATAAGCTCTCAAGTATAATGTGTTTAAAAAGTAATACGTTCAAAAATCATGTGTCACAGATGATCAATCATTTAAAAGTTAATCTCTCTCAACAAAAATAAAAAAGTTATCAAGTATAATATGTTTAAAAAAATAGTACGTTCAAAATAATGTGTCATAGATAATCAATCATTTAAAAGTCAATATCTAATAAATAAGTTATCAAGTATAATGTGTTTAAAAAATAGTCCATCCAAAAATAATGTGTTTAAAAATGTTGTCATACTAGATGATCAATTATTCAAAAGACAATATCTTTTTTTCTCTCACATATATACACAGGTGAACCTATCATGCTTTAGTCATTGCAATTCATTCAGTAGCAAGTTGAAGTTACCCTCTACAACTTGCATTCATTCGTGTATTAATGTTGCTACACTTTATAGATGTAAGACTTCGAATTATATTAAGACACTTGCCTTTCTTACCTATATAATTATATAATATCCCTCTATGCAAGACAGCAGGAGATAAAAAGATAGATAAATGGTTCTCTGTGCAGCTCTTTGATTCACGTATTGGGTAATAAGTTGTTATCGCTAGAGATGTGTTCCTCATGCCATAATGAAATATCCACTTCACAAATTTTTTAGTAGTTTTAGTTGCATAGGTTTATTAGAATTATTGTTAGAGGTTATACTAATAGACCCATGGCAGTTCGGTTGTTCTATTTTCTTTACCAAATAAACATTTAAATCAATACTATTTTTTTTTTAAAAAAAATATTGAAATCACTCTAAATCCCGCAGCAATGTGCGTGGAAATTACCTAGTATACTATATGCTTTCATAACTCGTTGAGAGAAGTGCTCGCAGCATGTGTGTGGTGTGTTTCGCTGTTGCCAGCTTCATCAACCTAGTTGCACACATGCCCTGGGATGCAAGATCGCTCCATGCATGGTTTTAGATGAGCAAATCAATGAGGTAGAGCGAGAGAGCTAACTCATGATTCATGAAGCTGGTGCGTCTGCGGTCCAATTAAAGGAGTTCACTGATTTACCTCATGAGCTAAATCATGGGTTCCTTTGGCTCCAAGGGCTCCAAATCATGCACAGTACTCCCTCCGTTTGTTGTTTTAAAATTTTTATGACAGAATAAAGAGATTGGGATATGACGCGTGTGCTCCTAATTAACGGACTAATCTTTTCTTTAGTGGTATATATATGTATGCAGATGGTTTTTTTAAGACAACTAATTTTCTAAAACACCATTTATGAAATAAATTTTGAATCATAAAACAATACTTATTATAAGTATTGTTCCAAAGGACTATGTGCACAGATCCATGATGGTTTTAGACACTGTACAATAGGTTCATTTGGCTTTGGATAAGGAGCGGGAGACAATGGATCATAACTTCTTGGTTGTGTGCACAGTAGGAAGACTTGACTGATGTGCCTCCAGTTTGGAAGCCAACTTCACCTGAGGTTCACTACTTGGGTGGGTGGATGCTAGGAAACGAGTTGCCAAGCAATCCTCTTAGAAAAGGCTTCAACGCGTGAGTTGAGTCTTCTGGAGTTTGTGGAAAGAAATGAACAACAGGGTTTTAGAAGAAGACCCTTCAACCGGTTGTGGAGTAATGCAGTTTTCTCTGCTCTCCCTCTCTTAGGCGTGGTAGGAGAGTTTTGTAGCCTTGCTTTTTTATCGTGTTCTTTCATTCTCTTTTTCTTGTGTTGGGTCTCGGAGGTCTCGTCTTTATATCGGTTTAACTCTCTTTTCTCTTTAAAGAAAAACATGTTCCGTAAATAAAAAAAGGAGAAAATTATTTTCTTGGCTCTAAAAATTTTTCTTCCCTATGTGACCCAAAATTTTTTGGCCTTATTCTTTCATTAGAAGAATTCCGAAGATTTTCGGCGGCCGAAATTATTTTCAGCGGCTACAGGGAGCTGCCAAAAATAAATTAAGTGGCCGCCGAAAATAGTGCGGTAACCGCCGAAAATAACGTACTATTTTCGGCGGTTTAGGTAGCCGCCAAAAAGAACATCTATATTTTCGGCGGCAGGTTAATTTCGGCGGCCACTGTTTCGGCGGTTCATAGAGGCCGCCGAAAATATAGAGGTTATTTTCGGCGGCTACCTCTAGGCCGCCGAAAATAATGCGCACCCTGTATCTCCACGCTGTCCGCCCCCGAAGCCCCCTCCCCCCCCAACCACACACGCACGCAACCTACCTGCGACACCGCCGCCTGCACCCTGCGCGCCGCCCCTGCCACCGCCGGCCCCGACCGTCACCCCGCGCCGTGCTGCCCTGGCCCCGGCCACCACACCGCCCCGGCCCGGCCCCAGCCCTGCGCCGCGCCGCCCCGGCCCAGCGCACGCCGCCCTGACCGCCGCCTGCCTAGGCCGGCCTCAGCACCTGCGCACCCCTCTCCGTCGGCCGGCGCCCCTCCGTGCGGCTACCCTTCCCGGCGCGGCGTCCTTGCCCGTCAGACGGCGGCCCTTCCCGGCACGCCCCTGCCCGACGCCCCACCCACCGGCCGCCCTGGTGCCCCTTGCCCGGTGCCTCCACGCGTTTGAAGTAAGAAACCATTGCTCTTTTTACAGTAGTTGTAGTTAATTTTCGGCGGTTGGCCAGTGAAAGTCACGATAAGAAGTGCAATTATTATCAATTTCATTGATTAAGTGTTGATTGATTAGGTCCAATATCAAGCTAGCTTATATATTGAGTTATGGTTTGTTATGGTTTAATATTTTTAGTTATATGTTACCACTTATACAGAGTATTATCATTTTGATATGCTATGATTTATCATGCCATGTCTTAGTTATACGAAGTTATGGAACCTATGCGTCACCCGTTTCGAACCGGCAATGTCTCACGTGCGTTGCGCACGTGAGATGTAACTGGTCCGGAATTGTCCGTTTTTTGGACAGCCTCAGAGTGACCGATAGAGCATGGTATTTATGATGAGCTATGGGGTCTAAGTGAAGTTTCAGCGGCATAACCCTGTTGTTCTCCACTACACAACATTTGGGCGTGCAGTTGGAGAACAATGGGGTTATGCTGCCAAAATTTCGTTCGAAGCCCACGACTCATCATAAATCCGCGCTTGTCGGCCACTTAAATCCGCGCTTGTCGGCCACTCTTGGGTGGCTTTACTCATCATAAAATTTTCTTGGCCTTTTCCGTCCAGGCTGTTAATATTTTCGTCTGTTGCTCTCATTGGCGTGCACGAGGACATGCCCCTGAGCTCGCGCGATACCTCGGGCCCCGGCTGTCCCTTGGCCGGCGGCGGCGCTATGGGAGGGAGTGGCACGGGGGCCAAGGTTGGGTGGCACAATGGGTGCCTGCTCCTCGGCCGGACGGGGCGGAGCGGGGACGGGCGAAGCGGCGCCACTCGCTGCCGACGCACACCTATACCGCGCTGACACCCCTCGTCCAGGTGCTGCAACTTGCCCCTCGCCGCCGGTAGGGCCCACGGAGGCTGGCTTCTCGAAGTCGTCGCCGTCGTCCATGGCCCGACGGCGACATACATTCCGCTGCCAGTCCCCCACCACGACCAAGCGGCGCGGGTGCCCGCTCAAGTCCCTCGCGTTCGCACCCGCCGCCGTCGCCACCTCCTTCGACTGCTCTCTCTCCGCTCTAGCCTCCTCCTCCTCAACACGTGCCTCGCCGTCCTTGGCTCTCCGCGCCCGAGCTCGTGGCGCGTGGCTGCCGCGGCTGTGTTCCCACCTGTGGCATCCACGCTGGCGGCGCCCGCCTCCTCAAACAAGTTGACGAGCACAACACGGAGGCAGAATTCGATGCCGCCGAGCTGGTGGTCCCCCTCCGCCACACACCTCGCCCGGACTCGCGTGGCCGCCTCTCTCGCACCTGGCGCGGCCTTGCCGGCAGTGACCGCGCACGCTGGCCACCGAGGGGCAGCCACCGCCTTGCCCCATAGGGCCGCTACGGCACGTCGCCTGCGCGCTGCTGGTCGTTGCACGCTGCTGCCGGCGCCCGCGCGCCGCTGGTCGTTGCACGCTGCTGCCGGCGCCCGCGCGCCGCTGCCCAGCGCCCGTTGGGCGAGCTGGCCGCGCATGAGGGCGAGGGCGCCATGGCCACGGCGTGGGGGAGCGGGTGCAACAGACACCATGGCCGCCGTTGTCCGGTTCATGTTGGCGTTGGGGGTTCGGACGGTCCGATCCGTTGTCCGTGGGGGAATAGCAGCATGGCGGCGAGAGAGGGGAAGAAGAGCGGGAGCCCCCGGCTGCCGCCCTCGCCCTGGCCACCTGCGACTCGCTCACCGCCCCAGACAAGCTCCGCTTCCGCCTTTTGTTGCGCGCGAGCCACCTGCACTGCTGCCCGGCACACCGGTGACGGCCACGATGGCCATCGCACGCCCTCGGGGGCGCACCCTCGCGCGCGGCAAGGGCAGTGGCAGATGGAAAGACTAACAGTATGGACGGAAAGGCAAGTAAGGAATGAGGCCAAAATTTTGGATCATACAGTGCAGATGAAAAATTTTTAGACCAAAAAAGTAAGCATCAATTTTTTAGGGCCAAGAAAGTATTTTTCTCTAAAAAAAGTTGGTGCCTTCAACTTCTATTCAACAATTAATATATACTTTCTATTCAACAATTAATATATACTAATATACAAGTATAAAGGAGATTATGGCGTATATCAGCAAGCTGCCAAAAAAAGAAATGATTTGAACTTGGAGCTGCATTATTGGTAGCTAGCGTTAGATTGTGGCAGGGAAGGAGAGAAAGAGAGATGTGTCAATGCATGACCGGCAGTTGCTCTCCATCTGGACCATCTCGATGTCCACTGCTTTACCAAAAAACTGTCCGTTTTAAGGGGCGAAATCGTTGGGCCGTCCATTCGATTCAGGCCCCATTGATTGCTATATACTACTAACTATATGATCTAGTAGTACGGACTGTCACACGTCGCGTATCACGACAAGCTCTGCAGCTTCCATCACGCGCGTAATTGTGTTCGCTGCCTGGATGATCACCGTCCACAACCGCCTCTCTGCGAGTTTGATCGATATATGATCCAGGCACTTACTGACCGATCACCGGGACTGTTCACTGACTGAAGTCGAGCTTGACCATGTCTTTTATTAGAAGCATGTTGATTGTTGACCTTTCACATTTGTTCTGTAAACAACACTTAAAACGTGGCGTTTTTTTCTGGAGTGCTCCATGATCTAGACGCTCTTGCTTCAAAAAAAAAATGATCTAGACGCTCTAGAGGTTGGGATATGATGTTATTCTCATCAGTTTCTCACTGCTCACTGATTCCGTTTCTGAGGCCTCGAGCAGATCATCGAGTGCTCTACACAGTGAATAAAACTGTATCAGCCAACAATGATCTGGCAACTCAAACTAATCCACATGCTTTTTAATTACGAATGCACATCTCAACGATGAAATCTCAGCGAAACTCCAACCGGAAGTATTTCACTCTCTCCTAGTTGTTTACTTGCATGTGGATGTGATCCCCCGCGTTAGCCACTTGCTGAAGGTGCACCACGTCCTTTTAGCCTCTTCGGCATCCCCTTCTTCGCAAGATTTACCAGCTAGTTACCAAGACACGAGCAAACAAGATGTATTTTACCATTACTAATTACAGATAAAAACACACAATAAATAAACGAATCTATTCTTATCATAAAAATTGGAAACATCAAACCATTAGCTAGGCTTGCAGGATTCACTAGCTAGATTTCTTATGCAGGCGGCCCAGGACACAGGTGCTCATTTTTTTCGATAAGAAAAGCTTTACTAATTCCAATTAATTATATCAAAATAATACAATTCAACTAAGATTACCTCTTGTCTCCACAAAGTAAAGACGTACACAGCCTAAGAAAACAAAACAAAAAATTGCATGATAGCTATCTTATCGATTGAAGCGAGCTAAAACACAAGATCTTCAAATTCTGAGCTAAAAAAAAAGCAATGTACACTTAGATCGTGATAAACACTAATAGAAAAAATACCTACATCTAAGGACCCGGATTTCTTAGACGGTGCTGAGCAACACCACAT
The DNA here is from genome assembly GCA_022530915.1 of Paspalum notatum. Taxonomy (NCBI): domain Eukaryota; kingdom Viridiplantae; phylum Streptophyta; class Magnoliopsida; order Poales; family Poaceae; genus Paspalum; species Paspalum notatum. The sequence goes on from CM039685.1 coordinate 38,457,537, forward strand.
AAAAAATCCTCATTATTGCAACCATGCATATTCTTCTTGCGGTTGAAACTAGAGAGGTAAGGGAAAGAGAGGGAGGTTGTGGAAGACCCCCTCCCCAGGGAGCTCAGGAGGACCACCCCCCTCCCAAGTTGTTTGCACTACTAGAAAAGTCTAAAACAAAAACGTCTCCCAAATCACATTAGGAACGGTTTCAATAACGAACCGCTCCTGTTGTGCTCTGGGCGAGCCCCATGAGGTGCACCGCTCTTGCTGTAAGCTCAGCAGGAGCGATGGACTCCACCAACCGTTCCTATAAATAGCAAGAGCGGTTGGTGCCACGCACCGTTCCTGTTGTGGGCAATTAGCAGGCAAGGTTGGTACAATGCACCGCTCTTGCTAGTTGCTCTTTAGCAGGAGTGGTGCACGTCACCAACCACTCATACTATTTTGTTTATAAGTGCGGTGCAAAGCATCAACCACTCCTGTAAATAAAAAAACAGGAACTGTTGGTAAAGTATAACGCTCCTCCTAACTTTCGGATCGCCACTACAATTTTCAACCATGCCGCGAAAATCAAAATATTCCTCCTCTTTTCAAATACTTTCTTCAACTAATAGGAGCGGTGATCTCTCCCACCGCTGTACTCTCTCATGAGTCCCATCCAGTGCTTCTCCTTTCTATCTTCTTCCATAGTACTTGTTCCTATCTTCTTCACACCAAGGCCATCACGAGCAACGGCGGTGAGGGAGCGACGGCTTCGGCGGCGAACCAGCGGGCTGCGCCGATAGGGCGGCGGGCGGCGGTGGCGGCGCGGCCAGCGGCACGCGACGTCGGCCAGGCACGCGTGTCGGGCACCGAGGCTGCGCGCGGCGACGGCAGCCAGGGGCGCCCAGGCGGCGCGCGGCGACGGCGATCAGTGGCGTGGCCAGTGGCGGCAGCCAGGCGCACGCGGCGGTCGGCGTCCAGGCACTTTCGGCGACGACGGCCAGGGGGTTGGCATCCAGGCGCGCGCGGCGTCGGCGGCCAGGGGTGCGGCCAGCGGCGACAGCCAGTCACGCGGGGCGCGGCGGTCGGGGGCCAGGCGGCGCGCCGCGACGGCAGCTAAGGGCGCAGCCAGCGGCTGCAGCAAGGCGCTCGCGGCGGTCGGCGTCCAGGCGCTCGCGGCGGTCGGTGGCCAGGCTGCGCGCGCGGTGGCGCCCTTGCACCAGCCGAGTAGCTTTTTTGTTTTTTTTAATTGCTCTGTAGGAGCTGTGCATCCGAAGAACTGCTCCGGCTAAAAAAACTCTGTAGGAGCGGTACACGTTTGGAACCGCTACTGTGAAGTCCTCGGGAGGAGCGGTTCAAAACATGAGCTGCTCCTGCTGAGGCCTCTATAGGAGTCGTCCAGGATCGATCCTACAGTGGAGGTCTTTCACTGCTCCTATTGTAAGTTTTTGCAGTAGCGTTGTGAAAGCCCTCCTCCGTCAGAAGAAGCAACTAATCTTGCCACGACACCTGCATCACGACATCTCCATAAGCATATCATCATGTGCACAAATCATCCCATATGTGCAAACACATACTTGACATGCATGGACACGAAAAACCATTCACAGTGAATGAAATTTTGGGAGCTAAGGCTTGAGCGCTAAAGAGCTTGTGGGGGTAAATAACACATGTACTAAAGAACCCAGATAAGTGTGCCACTTTTCAGCTGGGTGGACTGGCTGACTTATCCTAAAAAGGAGGCCTATGGTACAAGACAGTGCCCCAAGATAAGCTAGAATCTTAGTCACGGCAAGATAAGAAATTTTATACAACTTTTACGGTGGTTGAAAAAAATGAGAGCCGTTCATTCAGCGAGATCTAACGGCTTATAAATAGATGGAACCACGGAGCCGGAATGAGACGGTACCAAATAGGTAGGCCCGAAACCAAAAACGGTGGGCCCAGTACCAATAATTATTTTAATTTTATAATTTTCAATACATAATTCGGCCATAAAAATTAAAAAATGCCTGGTTCCACCTCGTTCCCCTATTTCCATTCCAACCACTGTAAACCGTCTCTTTTTTTTAACATGTAATCGTGTTCATTTGTTCCTTGTAATCCAACTTGGAACAGAGTTCCATACCGATATGTTCCTTGAAAATTTGGGATTTTCATTAAACATTCAATCTTTGCGAGTGTTTACATGACTCTATCTCTTTAAATTCTGGAAAATATTTGTGATTTTTTTAGGAAAAATGTTTTTCAACGGCAGTTCAGAAACTGCATAATACTGTTTGTTAATGCAACTTTATTTTAGACTTCAAAGTTAGTTAGCTAAGTACTATTTAGTTGTTTCCACTAAGTGTGTATGAGTCAACTAAGAATTGGGACCACGTAAACATGAAATAGTGGAAATGCTTTCAATATGTAAGAGACTAAGCCGTGCCAAACATGAGCCTTTTTTGCATGATAAAAGGTTCATGCTTTTGCATGGATGTACGTAGTATTACTTGCTCATTGTTGGGCTCAAAAAATGGTCAAGTATTTCTCCATCCCCACCAAAGGTGAAATAACCTTATATACAAGATAATACCCCATGTGTTGTAGCGGTGATATATTTCGTGGTATCGGATACAAACATGATTTATAAAGTAAAATGTAGCAAATAAAATACTAAAAATATTAGAGAATATGTGTGTATTTTTTTTCTTCTTCTCCTAACCCTACATGCATAATGCATAAGTGATGGTAGCCACAAAAAATCGATGGAAACAATTAATGAGTGGTGTATTGTATGGTGGACCTTGTGATGACGTGAATATATAGGTTGCATGTTGAGAGAAATAGAATTAATGATTATTAATGACCTCCATCACTTATATAGATTATGTGCCTTATTTATCGGTTGCGGTTACAATTTCCAAAGGGCCATGTCCGAGTGAGCCGATGCCAGATGATGAGTGACAATTTTTATAGGATACCTTAGATGTTAGAGTGTCATTTTTGTAGGGACGGAGACTCGAGAGTTGCATATATTGAGCTCCATATATGGCAGAAGGTGCCCAGCAGGCTGTCTTTTAATACTCAGCTACCGGCAGACTATGTCTTGATCCTTCGTCTCGATAATTGCGTTGACGCGCAAGAGGGATCTCCGTACATTCTTCTTACCCATACCCACCAGGCCACCATATGGCTCATGGCACGTTCCTAATTTGGACTGATCTTATCACGCTCACGCGATAGACAGATCCATATGCAGACATTTCATACTTTCATCGCAATGTTGCATCTAGAGAATGGAGATAAATATATACGGTCAGTCATGCATTGATATTATTTTGACATGTTAAGGCATGATGAGAGAAATTGCTCGTGGAGAACAAGATTATTAAACCATTTTTGTTCCTGCACTTTTTCCAAGTTCACAAGCTCTTTCTTTTTGTTTTTTAACTAAACCATAGCATTGCGCATATACTAGTTTGAGTCCATCTATTTAATGTTTGCATTTTAGCAAATACTGCACATATAGCTATTATTGGTAGCATTGTTTTAAATAGCGGCTAATGGGTTTAGCCTCACATTTCTCAAAAGTGAATAAAATAGCAGGCTATATCAAGATATAGCCAACTATAGTGGGCTACATGAGTCTATAACATATAATTTTTACCTGCTAAAATAGCTATAGCTAGGTATACAGAGGCTAACCGGCTATTTGAAACCTTGATTAGTGGCGGAGAAAAGCGAGAAATAATGTTCGGGGGATATCTAAAAGAAAGGATCTGAAATGTATCCTACCTACCCTTAATTTGGTAGTACAAATTATGATCGACATTTACAAGTGGACACAATAATAAAGAATCTACATATATATATATATATATATATATATATATATATATATATATATATATATATATATATATATATATATATATATATATATATATATTACATAAATGAAAATCCTTTCCATTCTTCCATTTCTACTTATTGACAACCAGTGTCCAAGTCACTTGTTTGCTGGAGAATGATAAATCTATTTTGTGTGCTCTTTCTTATTTAGCTCCATTTTTCAATTTAAGATGACCTGAATCTTATGCACGTAATAATAAGAGGCCGGTATATATTTGGATCTTGTAGGTATATGGTATATCGTTCGATAGTGGGTTGTTTCCATGTTTGACCTGAGTGGGTATTTTACTAATCCACATGAATGGGCAGAGACGTTCTCGATGATACAACGAAGGTCACCCAAGTTTTTCTCTAAGTTCTTTGTTTTCCAGAACCATTGTTTTTTGTGTCTTATATTCTTGTAGTCTTGATCTACTTTATTTCTTCTATGCTCATCAAATTCTATTCAATCCGTCCTAAATCGTTAGGGGTTCCAGCCCTCTTTTTATTTGTTCATATTCATATGGATATTGATGAATTTAGAGACATATTGAACATACATACATACATAGAAGAATGAATGAATAAATCTAGTTGATGTCCAAAACCCCTTACAATTTGGGATGGATGGATTAGCAAATATGCTCTTCTTCAAGATTAAGTCTGTTATTCAACAAGTTTCCATGGAACCAACTCCAGCTACTTGGCTTCGATTTTGCGGCCAAATATATGTTCGAATATGGACAAACTTATTGCAATATAATGTCAGCTCTTTATCTGAGGCTTTCAAACAGATGGACGAACAAATCTTCTGTAAATACTAGACATTTGGTTTCGAGTGAGACCATTTACACTTGCCTACATGGAAAAGAAATGACTTGGACACCTTCCGTTATGCTTGCTGTTTGAAAGGTGATAGAGATAGAACAAGTAACAAACTAAAGGAGTATGTTTAAGAAAGGGATCAAACAAATTTACATGCAACATTCAGATTGGTGAACTGAATTTCACGGGATCACAAGTTCTCATATTTAGTAATAGAGAGTATTGGAGCGTATAACTTGAATGCTCACATGATTGGAAAGAATTCAATTTTTCACATGATGCGTCTGTGGGGTATGAGGTAGAAAACACAAGGGGTATGGTATATGTTTATCATGTGCCATAGGATCTTGTAGGGTTTCAGCAGATTTTTTTATTGCAGATTATTATGATAATATGATGTGATGTGCTTCTTCCGTTCACAGGAAAATGCATTCAATTGATAGTTTTGGCAACAAAATAAAACAACTCATGAGGGAAACAAATTAAAGGAAACTTAACCATTGGAATCATAGTCCAATTCCAATGAGATTAATTCAACAATTCAATGAGGATCCTGAAAAGTTCCCCATTAGAACTAAATACACTGCAATGTCTACATGTACTAGTGTACTGCAGGGGTCATCATTCTATTTCAGGAAGAGAAAGATCCTGGAATCAGAAAAATCTGGGGCGTGGGAGACATCAACCATCAGCAATATATATGCTCGATAGTCGATATACAGGTCGAGGAGTTGTATCAAATTGATAAAAGTTAGACATGCCATATGCCCAATTTAGAATCACTTAAAGAAGCCCCCAACATACCATGTCTTCAATTAAAGAAAGCTGCTAAAATCGATAGCTAATCAAGAGAACAAACAAAGATGACACAAGACACAGCCGAAGAGCACACCAAATACCACGCCCTTTGGAATTGGATAGCAGGATATGGAGTGGACCGACAACAGCTCTTGCCGATAAATTCCATCAGAGAACACACAAGCAATGACACAACAACATGACGCATCCAGCAATGGCACAGACTTGCACTCATGGCACAAATCTAATTATCTAAGCAAAGGAAGACTGGAAGAAGAGGAACCAATCAAAGCCTGAGGGAGAGATCAAGCTCATCGCCGTAGATGTACTCCGAAGACCTCTTCCTACTGCTCGGCGGCAGGGCAGCAGGCACCGCCGGGGCGGCAACGGCAACAGCAGCAGCCTGCTGCTCCTCCATCCTCGCCCTCTTATCTTCTGCGACGACGACGACGGCGACTCCGGCGCCGGTGCCTGCTGCGGGCCTGGCTGCCGCGGCATCGCGAGCGCCGCCGCCAGTAGCAGCGGCGGCCGCCCCGTGCGCTCGCAGCGCGGCGGCGATCTCCCTCCGGCGCTTGGCCAGGCTCCGCTCGTACTTGTGCGCGTTCTGGTGGCCGCCAAGCGCCTGCGAGCTGAAGAACTTGCGGTCGCAGTACATGCAGATGAAGTAACCTGGCGGCTCCGGCGAGACGGAGGGGTGGAATAGGGTGAGCTCAAGGCTCAGCTCCTGCTCCATTACACACGTAGTACGGTAGCTAGCTAGCTAGCTAGTAGCTAGGTAGCACAGTTAATGTGATGGGTGTGAGAGCCTGAGAGGGCCGGGCTGGGAAGCTTGATTTGCAACAGCAATCATGGTGCTAAGCGAGGGTTAAATACAGCACCACCAAAAAGGTGTTGCATGTAGTGTTCAGTGAGATCAGGTTAGAGAGGTTACTGGAGACTGGCTAGTACAGCGCCCCACCTTTGTTGTGGTCTGTGGATGAGCGTGGCGCACGTTTCCGTTTGGTAGGTCTGTGGCAAGGAACGGAAGAATCAGGCCAACTTGGTTTTGCCGCTGGTAGTGGACCGGAATACACCAGTTGTGTCCGACAGAAACTTTAGCAAACTCGAATATCTTTCTCAGGTGATACACATCGGATATGGGTACATATATATCGTTTATTGTATACCAAAATCAACACATTAATAGCTCTTGACAGTATTTCAGATAATAAGCTTGTAAATGGATTTCATATGGTACATATATATCGGTTATAATCCAGTCATAGTGTGTGGTGTATACGCCTTTCCAACTAATTGTTTTCAATCTGTTTTCAATTTTGATGTATGATAACGATCGTGGCTTAATCAGATCATGTCCAAAAGAATGGGCGTGGGGTGACATCAAATATTTGGTAAAAGAAATCATTTCTCTACTATAATGTGGTCTTGGTTCGATGACTTCTAGCTATCAACTTAGAGCCAACTTTAGGGCAATGTCTCTTGGGTTAGAAAATTTATCTCTTTAGGTTTCTGTCAATATGCAGAACGTCCGAAACGGAGGTAGTATGCAACATTGACACTCACGGTACTCTGGCGGATTATTCAGATCATATTGTTTCGACGATCCCGTGGTTTCCGAGCAAATTTTGTGGTTGTATCAGTTAGGTTTGAAATGTTACCTCTTTAAGGGTTGTATTAGTTAGGTCTGAAAGGTTATCTCTTTAGGTTTTTGTCGATATATAAGACGTAACGGAGCATGTGACATGGACGTCTGTTTTCATGTGGCATTCCTACGGTCCAAACTAGATTCACGAATAAAATATTTGAATAGAAATCATATATTAGACTTATTTTATCAATTTATAAGGATAGGTGGACACTTTTTTTTCAGAACCCACCTCTCTTAAGTATTATTATATTATATGTGTTGTTATATATAGTATCTATAGATTTGGAGTTTAGTTTGCCTTGCTTTTCAGAGACATCTTGTGCCATACAGTAATTTGAACTTTGAATGAAGGATGGCGAATAGTTTGGTATATATATGTGTAAGAGTGAATTGCAAACCAGGTTCTCAAACTTATTCCGTGGTACCATTTCAAGTGGATCATTTAGGTCCACGATCTTTTAAAGTGATCATCTAGGTCCTTCAACATTTCAAGTGGATCATTTGAATGTAAATTTAGGTCTGCGAATTGGACTTCAAGTGAATGAAGAATGAAAACTTGATGGACCCAGATGACTATTTTGAAAAGTTAAAGAACCTAGATGATCACTTTGGAAGATCATGGACTTAGATGGTACGGCGGAATAAGTTTAAGGACCTGACATGCAATTCACTCTATGTGTAAAATTAAGTCTATATATATGAGGTAATTAAAAAATACAAGGTACATATAACCAAAATAGTATGCAAAGCAACATGAATCAATTATGGAATTCTCGTTGTAATAAGCACGGGAAACAGAACAGCACATATGCGGCCTTCGCTTTTCGGCTTCGCCCATCAACTAATAGCAGCGTGCCCTCGGGCAGGCCACAGCCGAGGACCGGATGGCGGCGCTTGCCATCGATCTCAGACGGCACCTATCGCCATTATTGCCTCGAGCAATTGGCCGGCCGTGGCTAGCTGCCACTGGGACATTGGGTCGTCGTATAGCAAGAAGGCCCCGAGCGTGTTTCCTTGTGACTTTTACTCCTTTGGAAGTGCTAAGATGGGTTGTCTCTGGCTGCATATACGCACAATACTAATCCTGCAAACTGGACGCCCAACAAAAATATTCTTACAGCAGTTTTTTTAGTTTTTCTGGAGACGCTTTTATATTGCCTGTAGGCTGTAGCCACGCGCAGGTACAAATGGTTTATTTTACACGGCTGTGAAAAATAATATTACCTCTGTTTTTGTTTGAATGTCGTTACGACAAAAGAAATCAATAGAAAACAAACTATCTCTGGTTGTCAGAACATCGTATGAAAGAAAACAGAGGGAGTATTACGTATGCATATGTTAGTTGATTTGCTCATTGCTGCTGCGAGCATCATAGCTAGTCATGATTTAAGCAAACCTCTAACACATTCAAACCAAGGCATTATACACAAGCCATTAAACCATTTTTTTCTGAAGGGAGGGCGAAAGCTTTTGCTTCGCCGTAAATTTAATTTATTAGAAGAAGAAAATTGGTCCAATTTTTAAAGAAAAACCGGATCCGAAAACCGAACAATTTGAGGATAATAACTCGGACAACTCAACTCATTTAGGAGTTTCTCACTGAGCACAACTAAAGGGAACAACTCCACACAGCTTTGGTCTACAGATCAAACAACTAGGAGGGAGTGCCGTACCGTACAACTCCGGTCCTCTAGGGGTGTGCACTAACCGACTCTGAACAGTTTCGGACCACCACCCAAACCACTAGGCAACTACCGCCCCCGAAAGTTCCAAGCACTCCGCTACAAACAGAGCTCGAACCATTGATCACTGATAGGCCGTTGGATTGGGACATCAACCACCGCACAATACCTTGCACCAAAGGCATCTCTACTCAACAATCTCGACCGTTCTATTGGATTGGGACATCAGTCAAAACAACACAAAAAAGGGCAGTTAGATTGGGACCTTAACACACCAAACCAACTCAACTCACAAAAGTCGGTTGGATTAGGACATCAACACGCTGAATCAAAACATCACAGGTTCCCTTTTTTCATTTTCATTTTTCTTTTTCAAAACCCTTGCCAGAAGCCACTAGAACCTATCTATACGCGAACATTCAAAGCGACACCTCCAAGGAGGGGACATCATCACCTACGTTGTCGTCGCCTGACCCAACGGTCAGGGCTTTTCCCTCAGAAGAAGGTGCTCTCAGAAAAGCCCAACAAGGTAGGCCAGCAGAGTATCAACGCCTCCAAGGAGGAAACGACACCTGCAGGCGTCACCGTCAAGGCTTTCACCTAGAACCCCACCATTGCAAGAAACAACCTGGCCATGCCAACAATGCGACCACGACGTCCTTGGCGAACCAAAACTTGGCCACCGTCAGGCGTGCCACCATGGCACCGCCAAAAGCAACCAATGCAAGCATGCTGCCATCGGCCACACCACCACGGTGTTGTCGAACCATCGCCGAGCAATCACATAATCATACCTTCTTGAAGGAAGCAGCACGCGGAGAGGGGTGGGGGCACCTACGCAAGCCGACCGACGCACCCACGGCCGCCGAGAGACACACGACACCCACATCCGGAGACCCAACCCCGACGATTGTAGAGGGTAGAGCCGGCTTGCTGGACTAGGTCCAACAACGCCTGAGTGGATCTGCCAAGAGCGTGAGAAAGGTGGTGAAAGGCACTAGATCTAGGCAGCCCGAAGCCAGATCGAGGCACCAGCAGCCCACGGACAGTCGCCGCCAGCCGCAACAGCGAGACAGGGACTAGTCAAAGGAGCTCTCATGTCCTTGCACACGGGAGGAGAAAGGTTGGAGAAGAGAGGGGAAGAGGGAAGCATATGGACAATGCCCTGTCGTCGCCATCCTTGTGGTCATGCAGCTTTCGCAGCGGCCTACTCTGGCGGTGGCGAGAAAAGAAGAGCGAGGGAGGAAGGTGTGGCAGCACCAGGCCGAGGAGTTGCCCGAGTCGCCCGGTCAGGACGACATGGGGGCATGACTAAGATATCTCTCTTGGTGTTCCAAAGTTGGAATGCAACACAAGGACTTTCCGGGAGGTCACCCATTGAAGAGTGAGAATTTGCCTAAATAGAGCCCCATTATTGCCTTCAGATCATAAAATGGTTAAGATAATGTGATCAATAGGCAGACTAGTTGAAAGACTAAAACAAACGACTAGAGGTGTTTAATAGGTGCATGTAAAAATTTAAACATGAACCTCTCATCTATCGCAAAACTACATAGCAATAGGAATGCTACCAATACCCCTAGGACGGCCACAAGGAAGCCCGTGATGAGAAGCTAGGGAACACAATAAAAAGGAGCTAGTGAAAATACAAATTTTAGCGAAAGTGAGCTAAATGAATGACTTAAACCGGCCAAGTCACTTAACCCACTTCAAATCCAACTAGGTAGGTTTTCCGTAGTTTCAGCCTTTGAGTTCTTTTTTTTTCTATAAAATTTGATAAAATTCAACACAACAGCCTGCCAAAATCATAAAATTGTAATAATATCATCCTATATAGGCCAAAAGACAAGGGGAAATTTGGGGGAAACTCCAAACTAAGGGTGCTCTCGTTAAGGATTTTCTAGGTTTTATAACCATAGGGTTTTTTACATATTCCCTAGCACCAATTTGCTCTAGATATTTCCAAAGAAAATGTTGCCAGACCACAATAATGGAAATTCACAAAAAAAAATGACTCCGAAAATCCAAAGAAAGGAAAACACAAGCACTTGAGGACTAGAGGGGGATTGGACAATGAATTTCGTCCGAACTTATACAGTTATAAGAAAAAGAATTCTCTTATACAAAAGTACCAGGCAACCTTTCTCACTTGATGGTCGCACCGGTCGCCATTGACCATCGCGTTGTGTATACAACACACCACAAGTCCTAGCCTCTTAGTTCTAATCCGTCATTTTTGCCTTTACTCTTTGCAATTTTTTCTTGAAACATGGTGCGCGTACCCAGGCGCTTACATATACACACATACTCATCTTTATAAAGACACATACACACATACTATACCTAGAAGCATATACTAGCATCTCAAAATTGACGAATCACCACATTGAACAGAAGACACGTACAAACACTTGCCAAGAGATGCTGGATAGATGGATGCATCTTGTTTTCTTCTTCCTGCACCGCTGACGTGCAACATTTGTTTTCAGTAAATGTGCGTGGCCCATGTCAGCCACCGTATCGTGTATATGTCCGTGCAATGTAGGGTCAGCCTGTCGATCGATCAATGCGTTGTTGCACAGATCATAATCTCGGTCTATCTCTGCTGCCTTCGTCGTACGTACTACTACGTCAGTAGCTGGCTGCTGCCCTGGCAACTCACGCAACGCAGCCGCTGCCTCCTGCACTGCACCTGCAGGGACGGGCCGTCGCACACATCGAGACACGTATGTACACCTTGCTCTAGCTGAGAGTAGTACTACTGTGCGCCAATTGGTCAAAGGCTCTCGAAAGGGGGATCAACTTGTCGCGCAATGCATGTCAAGTCTTCGAATGGCTACAGCGTCCATGCTAGGTTTGTACTCCTATATCGTACGGAGTACTACGTAGTATAGGCTAGTAGGAGCTTTGCCAGCTACGACTACGGGCGACTAAAAATCATCGTCTATGTTATATTAGACTAAGTCCAGCATGTCATATAAATAGTTGTCTATAGTATAAAAATATGTAAACAGCTGTATATAGTACGAAAATAACGCTGTAGCTACGGTGCAGAAAAGGTAGATTTTGAATACGATTGTAGTTGTCCATTGAGAACGAACGCCCTCGAAAATCATAATGGACCACCAGGCACGTGAATGGATTGGAGTCATTGGTCACTGCAGACAATTGTGTGTGGGACAAAGTGCTAGGGGATAGGACCACTTTACATCGTGTACCCTTGTACCCTCCTACATAAATGCCAGAGCCATATGCCTCCCACCTATCTATCATTTAATAAGGCATCTCTCGCTATGACCATAGATATATAAAAAATTATTTTTATATGGATCTTTTTAAAATTGTTGCACAATAGTAGCGCTACATGGATACTCACGGGTGCATGATTGGAGGGTCCAAAATCTACTGCATGTGTACATAAACTGGTTCATACTCTAGTAGCAGAGGAGATAAAAACTTTGGGATCAATCTATTGCACGACCTGCTAATTAGCTAGCAGCCACTATGTTACAAATCGATCGAGGTGCTCTTGTGCATAACCCACTGCAAGGACATGCTCCTGTTTCACCACTGTTATGGCCATAGCAAGGATACGTTTTTCTCCCGCGTTCTCCCCGGTTGGAGTGATGGGAGAGAACACTACTGTGGCTGGCTGGCAAGCAGCATCAAGTAAACTAATCTCCAAGCAACATTGTTGGACACAAGTACACCAACTCAAATGGAAAGCTGGAAGCACATCTAATTAACCTCATTGTTGGCAGGGATCATGGGTTCCCTTTCTTGGGCACTTTGGTTCAATAAGAGTGCTACTGTGTTTAACATTCTGTCAATCAATCTTTAAAGGTGCTATTTGGGGAAACACATTTGCACTGGGTCTGGCTCTGCTGTAACACACTAAAAGGACAAAAGGGTTGTGTTATTAAGGTGTGCCAAGTTCTGAGAATTGAGATAGGAGCCTTGAAACCGCTTTGCATCTTATGGATGTACCTTTATTATTTTTTGTGTCAAAATCAACAGCGTTGAATTCATATGTGGACGTTTAAGCTAAGGTGTGTTTGTAGTATCGATCTGATGTCTCTCTTCTTTAAATATATTTCCTTAATCTCCAAAAAAAGTGTATAGTGCAAAGTGCCTGGCAGTAGAATGGTAAAATACTAGTCTGGTGATGAATTTGTCCTCTGTCTGGTTTCGCTGGCCACAGCTGCGGCAGCCACTAAACAGCAGCAGCTAAATATCTGTGGTGTTCCAACCAGTGATACGTCGGAACAGAAAGCACAAGGAAATTAAAAAAGCCTACGATGCCGAATTGCTAGGCTGCATGGCAGCGGCAGCAGCGCAGCCGCAGCATATTGAAGAAAATACATCATTGCCATCAGTTAATAATGTACTCCCGTTTCAATGGACATTTAACCATGGCATGTATATTGGCATGCCCAAGCTTATAAAGAACAAAGAGGGCAAAAACAATTGGTCCATTCAAACTTCTTGTTTAATTAGGAAGTATAATACTACACTGCATGTACCAAGAATGTTTTCACAAATCTAGGATTAATTCTTCCTTTAAAGATAATATTGTTTTTGTTGCCTACAAATTTATTTCTGTTTTCGTACAATCATTGACTACAAATATATATGATATGGAATGAATGAAGTATGTACTAACATCAACTAGCAGTCTTTAGGCGGCCAATCCTTAAGTAGGATTCAATTCCAGGAATGAGATGGCACATAGGCAAATTGGCAGAGTTTATGTTGGGGGGGGGGGGGGGTGGGTGGGTGCATTGGGGTATATTGGTTACACTTACATATACGTGACATATGAACTTGTTCACAATCTCATGCACAACAATTCAGTGCCTTGGAGAACCTATAAAACATAAAAAATAAAACAAAGAGAGATTATTTTAATGAGCTTATGTTCCATATTGGGAGCATGCAAATAGAATTCTTTTTGGGAATATAAAAATCGTCACCAATAAGCACATTTATCTAATTGGGAACAAAATATAATGCACTGTCCTCACTCGTGCCGAGCTGGAGCCCTATTCTGCTCAATGATCATATAGCTGGTCCTCTTTTTACAGTTCTACTAGTTGCTGTATTTGGAATAGGAGTTCCGTTCTCATGAAACAGAGTATTGTGTTAGCGTATTAATGTGACAAGGAATTAATGAAGCTAGAAATAGATTATGTTTTATCTTGATAAAAGTCTAAAACCATACGTACATCCTTTGCAATATAGCTTTCTATTACATGTAGACTGTAAAAACACTATATGATCAGGGAAAAGCTAGCCTACACAGCTGAAAAACAATCAAGTGATCAAAAGCATGTTATCCATGAAAGGCCCCCTTTGGAATGGAGGAAAAAATTTCCATTCTTGTATTTTTCTGTAAAATTGAATTGAATTCTATGAAATTCCCACACGATTTCTGTGAAAATCCTGCATTTCAAAGGTGGCCTAGAAACGAGGTTGTCTACCATATCATGTTGCAAACTTTTTTGCATGTCATGATTAAGCCAATGTCAGACTGAAGGGATGCACGAGGTTAAATTTGTAGGTAAGAATTCTTGTCTTAAACATAAAACTACCTGCTTTTTTTATTATTTTGTGAGATTTCGGCCAACAAGCTTAATTGCCATATATAGTTTGACATAATTTTCAAAGAATTCAGCTTGTGGCAGAGGTAGTGAAAGGTAGCCTTTGTTTCCTCAATATATGCGATATCAGGTTCTCAGGCTCTCAGCTTGTTATGCTATCTCGAACGTACACTTCTCTCTATGATCGCGGCTGGCTGTTGGAACAGTGAAAACAACATCTTAACAGTGCCAAACAGACACAACAAGTGCAGCAGCAACAAAAAGGAGCTGTACTGAACCGAGCCAGGTTGCCTGGTCCGAAAAGATGAATTGAATATATTCGCAGTCAGAATTGTGAAGCTTTGATCAACGTGAAAGTATGTGAGTTCCTGCTATTTTCCTCCCTTGGAAAATAAAATTAAAATTTCATCATGTGAAGCTCAAAAAATAGTAGACATAGTTCAAAGTTATTTCACGTCATATGCATAGGTTTTATGACTACATAGTAAATTGGTATATTCTGTGGGCGAAAACGATGTCAAATTAAATTGAAAAATCAAACATCACGATGGTATTGATAGATCCATCAAAAGTTCCTTTATATATGTCAAAAGAGATAGTATGTATGTAACATAACTAGAGTAAAAAACTGATAGCCAAAACATTCATTGAATGCCGCGCGAGCGCATCATCAGTGCGATGAGCAATTTTGGCGAAGTAGCATGGCATGTGAAAGAAAACATTTAATAACTAAATATTCATCCCATCAGGTTCGTGTACGTATACATCTTAAGCCATTATGTAGTATAATACATAATATTTCTTGCTGTGTGCCTTAAGCAGCGGTTTTTGTTTCTTTATTCCGGCTTCTTAAGTGCTATCCCTGTCCAATCCAATGCCCTGTATGTTGCTCGTACCAAAGCTAGCTCCCGTTTGGTCAGCTTCCCTGTCGCTTTGCTGACAGAAAGGTGGCCTCTGGTCCCTAGGAGACGTCGCTATCCCAATGTGTTGTCGGAACCACAGCGTTTTGGTGGCTGCGATTTATTTTTGTTCAGTATGGTTTCTAGTTGTCAGTGGCTGCCGTCGATTCAGGGCACTGTGCATCACGCGTCTGACAAAAAATACTCGTGAGATTCGACAAAGAAATGTGTTCGCACGTTCCCGAAACGGTAGGGAAAGATATCGAAGGATCTATTTAATTAATTACTGACAGCTTGAATTAGGGGGCAGGGTTAATTTTTTTTCATTTCCTAATACATACTGCGCGCTTCGGGTATATTCCTCTATTAGAGCACTTTGATCAGCCATCATTTATGTGTCACCAAAGGAAAAGCCGATCATAAGAATGCTACTTCATATACCAATCTAATCACATCATCTTGTAGTACTAATACTCAATAGAGTAATTGTTGGTTAATGGCTTGGTCTTAATGAAATGAAATATGCTCTAAGATTTCAAGCCGAGAGACTCTTTTTTTTTTACCTGTACAAGCATGTGATGTACAGACCATCAATATATCCATGATGTGATGTCGGTTCAAGAAGAAGTGGATGTCGATTTTATTACATATAAATAGAGAAAGATAGGATAAACCATGATTCCCCAAGGACGCATGCATTTGCGCCCCCACGCACGAATAAATTCTCTGTCATGGAATATTTTTTTTTATTTTCTTTTCCAAAGAAACAGTCGATGTTTGTGAAATTGTGAGCAAGCATGCGATCGGGTGTGGTATCCAGAAGTAGCACGCGTGTGAAACGTGGTGTCGCTCAGTCGCTACCTGACGTGCATCTATATCTACCATCGATGACGACAGATGATAGGATTGATATGCTCCAGATGTGGCAGGGAAGCAATGCAAGAGAATGGCGACGCGAGCTGATCGTCCTTATCGCTTCAGGAGATGATTAATAGGGCACAATATTGTTGAACCAAATAAAAATTAGACGTTGAGAAGCAAATAATATTACTGTTACTAATTGGAGGTTCTAAAAGTTGCACCAATTTCAAAGCGCGCTAGAAAAAAAGATAAATCCTACAAATTCTCACAATAATCAGAAACATCCGACCATCAATTGGCGGATTGGAATATTAATAGCTATTAGATCTGTTTTCTAAGTAATTATCCACCTCTACCATTATGAAAGGTTTTGAGTTCAACTCTAAACGAAAACAAATATCCTCTTTTTTTAATTATATATATATTTTCTAAGTAATTACCCACCTCTGCCATTGCGATAGATTTTGGGTTCAATTCTCAACGAAAGCAAATATTTTTTTTTTTTTAGATTTTTCCCATTTTCAAATTTACCTTCAGTTTTTGTCATTTTTTCCATTAAAAATGTTATAAACCTTTCCATGAAATAGATATCTATGTCAATCCTCACAAGATGCGTTAGAAAAAAAAATAAAATAATAGAAACTTTCACCATAATAAAAAAAATACCATATCATCAATTGACAGGTTGGAATCTTAATAGCCATTAGATCTGTTTTCTAATTAGATAATCACCCACCTTTGCCATTATCAAAATAATATTAAATAACCCATAAAACTACATATTAATTACCCACTCTGCCAATATAAAAGAAAAAATGAAATAACACCCTAAATTTATATCTAATTGCTCACATTTGCTATTTTGATAGGATAATACCAAATAGCACTTTTAATTTATATTTGAATTATTCACCTTAGTTATTATGACTGGTAATATGATGAAAGTAACTCCTCAAAATTATATTAAAAACATCTATTTTTGCAATATTATCTAAATCAATTAAGCATACATATATAAAGTTGCAAGATATGCTATTATAAAAACCTAAGTATAAAAATAGATCTATATTTGTTGTACGGTTACGCATAATACATTTAAGACTCTAACCCATGCGAAAGCACGGGTTGATTGACTAGTATATGTGAATGTGCTTCCCCGTGTACAATTTCATACTAGCTACTTCATTTGTCTCATATGACGATAGATTTTATTTGTTACATTTAATTAATATTTAACTTATGTGGGAAAATTTTAATCATAAGTTAGAATTTTTAATATGGTTCTAATGATATTAATTTTGACACAAAATTATGTATTACTAGACTAATTAGTTGTTGGCTAGCTAAACACACTATCCAACATTATCTCGGAGAAATGAAATAAGCTTTGTAACATCTCCCAAAGAAATGAAATAAACTTTTTTTTCAGAAAGCGTGCCCTATATATTTAGGACAAGCATGTGTACGTGAGGTGCCAAATTTTCCATGTGTGATGCACGATGTGGTTGATTATACTAACTAGATTTTTTTTCGTCATACTTTATCAACACGTTCAGTTCGCAAACGGTTAACATACTAAACCCTTTAGCCGTTTCAGTATAATCACTTTCACTGTGGGGTCCTGATGATCAGTGGCGGAGCCAGACTTGAAGCAAAGGGGGCTATTTGATGGAAGGCCAAAATTTTAATAGTGCCATAAAAAAGCTAGTTCTCATCTTAATGCATCCAAGCATATCTTGATCAGTATATAATATCAAGCTTCACCCAATCATCACCAAATTTATGAGTAATTTATGGTATTTCTTTTCTCACTCGCAGCTAAACCATATAAACAATTATTTTGGAATTGGTTCAATGTCTTTAACTGTTGCGAGCCAAAGACAGAGCGCTTCAACTGCACGCTCACGTCAAGTTGCACGGGCACTACTGATGCGCTCATATCACAAGTTAAAATCTAATGATGTCAGAGCCAAACTACCGCCTGCTGAACACAGTAGGACGGCTATCTGCTAAGACACGGTACAAGTAACTGGACCAAACTGCTGATTTGCGAGGCCTCTCACCGATGCGTGCGCTGCGGCGCTCACGTGGCCGCGCCAACGGGCCCACGTGGGGCAGTGAGGGGAAAGCCGCGACGCGCGCGCCGGGTAATAATTGGGGCAGATTTGCCCCTGCTGATCATATAACTCATCCACATATATGCTATGCATTGCGGCTCCAAAAGTATACCCAAGCTAGTGCTGTCAGTAAGGAGTTAGGGAGGGAAAAGTTAAAATAGAGGATTGTTCAGCCAAGTATGTGTCAGGAGTAAGTAAACCATCATCGCTCGAGAGGGAGAATATATCGTATACATGTGCTCCGAGGCTTTAGGTGATTCTGTGCCCTCGTAAGAGAAAAAACCATAATTTGTTTCTCTTTGATTATGCTACCTCGAATAATATTCATGAACATACATAAACCATTATATCACCTATCAACATTTTATTTTTAACTAAAATGGCAGCAAGCAACCAAAGTTGTTGCAATTTTTTAGGGCATAGATGAAAAGGCGCCGGAAAAAACTGGGCTAGAAAAAACCTACAAGAAAACAACTTAGATAAGACCCCTCAACACTCAAGTTAGAAACAAAAAAGGCAAAAAAGGAGGACTAAAAAAGGTTAAAAATAAATAAGGAAACCAGATGGGAAAGACCAAAACCAGACCAATAAAAAAACAACTTGAAGCTACTCTAGAAGTGACCAAGCCATCGTATTGTACAAATGATTATTTTCAGCAACGCATTGGCAAGGGCGATCCATATGTCCGCCTCTAAAAATGGTTGTCCAACTGCCCCTGAAAATGCCTACTATACTAGTGGCAGTTAGAACATAACTACAACATCTAATTAGGAGGTACTACTGGGAATCTAATTAGGTACTAGTTTGATCCAACCAATCATATCATAATATGATGAAGACAACATCCGGAGTAGATCTTCGAAGAGTGTGTGTACTTGGTGCACCTACACCAACCATTGGGCATACGAGAATGCCTCGACTGATGCGTATAATACTAGGGGTGCAACTCCGGACCATCTAGTTCCTCCCACCATGGCGGTCAAGGGACTAACCCACTCATGCAGTCCACAACCAGACCCCCTCCCCGACAAGACAAAACAAGCAGGGTCATCCAAAGACCCAGATCCCCTATGCTCCTAGCCACATGCCCTATCCCTCGGCCGAGGATGGACGCCACAATCAATAGGGACTAATTGCAGAAACATATGATACACCACCTTTGATTAAACAACTAGACCCTCGTGGGGCAAGCCCACGTCACCGATGAACAGTGACAGCGATGGACACGACATCCCCTATGTCGTGTACTTGTGATACAGGGGACATACTATGCAACAGCATGGCAATAGTGTGAAGCCACCCACTCCGCTAGGCAGGAGAGGACGTGCTGCACCGCCGCGCATGTAGGACGACGATAAGATGCCAGAAGTCGGCCCCACGTCTGCTAGAGTTGGTGAGGGGATTCCACCTCCTTTTCACACATTTGTAACCTACCCCCTCTAGTATATAAAGGGGGTAGGGTGTATATGCACAATGAGGAACAAGGGTACTCCTAGAGAACCTTAGCTTCTACTTCTTCTCCAAGTTTGTAACCCTACCGCAAACTTTGAGCTTTTGAGATTAGATCAGTAAGATATTTTCCAACAAACATGGGACGTAGGGAACATTGCCTAAACCAATATAGATCCTTGTCTCATTGATCTTGCCATCGGGACATGTTTAGCGCGACTACACACTATTCAGTAATCATAAAACACCGACAAGCTCATACCAGCTATCAAACTCAAGACAAATAGTGTGATAGTATAGAATGAAGTATAAAAGCAACTTAAAATGTAACCCTCTAACTACCTCCTAAATAATAAAAACTATTACTAATCCCAAATCCTACCCCGATCATGCCATTTTGTACAAGCACTCTAAGAGCAAATGATATATGTCTAGCTTGCATGATTTTTTATCGACTAAGAACTTCTACACACCATGATTACTAGATCAAGCAAGCAATATAACTCAAGATGATATTGAGAAGCATAATCAAACTAGAAAGAAAGCATAAGATATAGAAGATCACGGGTCAAACTCAAGAACTAGATCTAAAACTAGAGCTAGGTAACAATTAGAACTAGAACATTATGAACTAGATCTAGATCATGAAAGCTCTAATAATGATATAATGGTATCAACCACATATGCTACCCCAGACATGATATGAATCCTCAAGTTTGCAACTAGGGAACCATATAGGCTTTCTAATCATAGCTAATTATAGGGTATAGTTGATTAGCCTTGTAATCCCTAAATTCGATACTCGAGCCTTAGTTCTCTCCCTTCTATATATCTATCTCTATTTTGGACATCCCTCTCTGCAAGTCCTTGTAGCCTCAATTGAATTAGATGGTCAAATTTTAGGCCTAGACCCATGTTTTATAGTTTTATACCATAGGACCCTATAGTAAAAAGGGGACTATGGTGCCCTAAAAGGAAAGGGGCTAACATCTTGGGTCTCAAGGAGCCAACTGGCTCTTACTTTCTTGGAGCCTCTCATCCGGATGTTCTGCTTTGTCTTCTCTATATGTCAAAAAAACTTCTATACCAAGTCATCCTCCAAAGTTGATCATGAACTGCCTTAGGAACACCTCAAATCACTCACCTTTAGGCCTATGGTATTTTCGGTTTAGGCCTCTGGGGACTTAGGTCAGCCTCATCTTCATCTAGCATCAATTTCTTGTGAATGCACAACATTATACTTGCTCCAATTTTGAACAAAACCCACTAAATTCACACATTATCAAAATCCAAACACAAAGTTCAAAGTCCATGATCTTTATGTTTATGTTGTCAATGATAATTTTGATATTCTCAGATAAATCAGGCAAAATAGACCGTAAATGTCATTTTTATCTTTAACCAGTAGTGGACCTATGAACTTCAGTAGGACTACATAGAAACCAAAATCCTTGTGCTTTTAAACCATTGTAGTGGTTGTCCTATGGGTAAAAGCTAGCAACATAAAGTTATTTAACAACACTAACAATTGAATAGACTTGAAGTGCATGACAATATATAGTATCTTATGTATCCATGATTAGGTTAAATCCTTTTAGGCATCTACCAAACATAAAGCTTATTCACATCAATAGTTTCATCTTGAAATAGTTGTAATTAGAGAATATGTGATTGGTCTATTCTTCCAACTATTTGAGGGCCTACACCATAGAATTAATTGAGGTAATTCGTGTTAATTGATATATCGTTAGAGTTGATATGGACAATAAATTTGCCACCTCGATCTTGATTGTGCATGACACTATCTTTCATGGCACAAAACATAACAAGCATCCATTAATGTTCACGCATTTGCTCTTCAACAACCACATGCTAGGAGCTACCCATCTGTATTATGACTTTTTACCATCTACAATAGTAAATCATAATCTTCAATGAGCTATCATAATAAATGTCATAGGAATGTATCTCATCCCTTAGGTTAGTGTCTCTGATGTTCAATTTGGTGAAGATATGTGATTGTCGGGATGCGAGCATGCATTTAAGGCGTCTAAGATGTTGGGGATTGATGTGTTGAATTTTTTATGGTATTGCTATATCTCTGAGATACACATATAGAGCATGGATGCCATATTCACCAGGTTTCAATCCATAATATACAAAATCCACATGAAGGACCCTACCCTACACCAATCTTGACCAAGCTAGGAAACTTCTTTATATCTGGATTAGAGGATTTGGGAGGTGACGGTACCCACTATCATTGATTCAGTTAATTATGATACCCTCACCACCAAAGAGATGTTTGACAACCGCAAGGTGATGGGGATAGAATCTAATCAAGGTAAATACTAGAAGGATATACTCCACAGAACATTGCTACCATGTCAAGTCCTAGATGGGTGATTGCTATCTCCTTAGTTTATCCTTGTTCACTTTGATGTATCGTACAGGGGAACAATTCGGGGTGAATGGGAAACCTTTCTTTCATAGGTTATAACACTTTCATAACAACTGATGGAATAAGAGGTAAGTAGGATAGCCCAAGTGTGACTCTAACAAGGGTAGTGGCAGTGTAGCACCGACCACTTCATTCCTAACTACCCAGAGAAGAAGATCAATATTGTAAGGAAAATGGCCCCATGGCATATTTTTTTTAGTGATTAATTGACAAACAACACTTGGACTAATGAACTTATCCAAATGCGTATACTCGAGTGCTTAGGTCCAAGGAATGAGAAGAAAAAGAAGAACTGAAGGCAGCAAGGCTAGACCTCTTATGGTTGGACTAACTATGGGACCATTTATCCTAAAGATGCCGAGAGATGGACATCTCGCGAGATATAAGGACCGGAAGGTCTGGCCGTCAGAAATTGAATGGAGTAGACTTTTACAGCAAAGGTAGGTGAAGCAACTAGGATACAAGGACCAGAAGTTCTAACCCTCCAAATTTGTATGGAACAGACCTTTGATGTAGAGGAAGTTGAAGTAAGCCAGGATGCAAGGACTAGAAGGCCAACACCCATTGGTCAGACTATTGGTTGGACCTCTTTAGAGCAATGGCTAGTTGGCAACTACAACGACTGAAAGGTCCAATGTGTGCCAAAAGTGTTTGTCGGATTGTCTAGGAGATACACTCAACCTTTTGGCTAACGACTAGTTGATTTTTAGGGGTCTATATAAGCCACCCTACTATGTCATTTGAAGAGAGTTAGAGCTACTAAAGACCACAAAATATTCCAAATATTTCATCCACTCCAACAATCATATGAGTGCTTAGTGTGCTTAACCTAAGCTAGATAAGAGCTTTGTGAGAGTGAGATTTCAAGATCTTGTTGAGTGTAGCTACTATGTGAGCTATTGGCAAGACATGGTTGCGGTCAAGCCACATTGTACTCATCGCAAGACCCTGCTTCTTAGTGTGAGCACAGACTACACTTTGTGTGGGGATGAGGAGACCCTTCAAACTTCATAGTGAAGATCTGGTACCTTGTGACCAAAGATATAGTGGCGGTGGTGTGGCACTTAGCCTTTACTTGTTGGAAGCGTTGGTGGCTAGTGCAAAATGATTACCAGGAAAGTCTTGGTACCTGGAAGCGGTGTAGTCATTTGACTTAAGTGGAAAGTCCATGACTTAGGCCTTAGTGGTGCATGTTAATTAATCTCCGTATCTCCTAGGAGTTTAGATCCCCTTTCCCTTACTCTTTACTTACCACATTTATGTTTCTGAATTTACTCTATTATGTATCTTTCCATTTCCTAGTTAGTTTTAGTAGGTTTGGCTATAGGTTTGCTGCAACCGGATACCGGCGGGCGGTGAGGTCAGGGCACAGGGCATATGGAAGATGGGGATCACGCTGCTGCTGCACTCGTCTCCCTATCGTGCAGCTTCGATAGGCTCCGCGGGAAGCCGATCAATGGTTGTGCGTGGTAGTGCGGGCGTACCACCTGGTTTGACCTTGCAGCCAGGAAGGTTGATGGGTGCAGTGGTTGGCTACTGTTCTCCCTAAAAAGCGTACACAATAGATCTTAAACGTTAAATTCCTGTCGGATCGCTAGGATCGGCAAACACGAGGACTCGTACACTCTAGTCGGCCGATGTGCGAGCATCAGGTGTTCCATTGGGTAACATATAATCATGAAAATAAAGGAAAAGAAGCGAAACCGCGTCCAAAGAAGAAACAATATGAAAACCTATCTAAAAGCATGATATAACAGATCTGCATAACCAAATCAACTTCTAACCTGGACCTTCAAAGAAGTCCATCTAGCTAAACAGATACAACTTATGACATGTATAGATAGGATGCTCTATGTACGCTGATCTATCGACAGATTGCATGCACACGCTACAGCGGCATGTCGTGGATTGTAACAAGTGATGAGGTAACGTACAAAGAGCTACACGAGAATCATAAAGGCATAAACAGATAGATAAACGTACAAGATAAATGATGAATCTCCTGCCAGGTGAGGCCTGACACGATCTTCATCGAGATAACTAATGGATCTCATCGAGATAACTAGCAAACCGTACCATCAAAAATGCTTGAGTACACGGTCATCATATGGCTCACTCCCTTATGCCCTAACGAATCTGAGAATCATTAGAGAAGCATGACGATTACTTTGAAAAATTCTAATTTGCTAGGGGTGGCGAAGCGTCGAGTGAAGTTGGAGACAATCTGCTGTGAAGGAACTTATGTTGTCTCTTTTTCACGTAGACCATGGGTACATATTTATAGTCCGGAAACTTGGACAACAAGTATGACTCTTTTCTATATCTAAAACTCTTTCTAAACTTCTGTTTTTAATAGGCCGGCCCCAACTTGACTCAAACTAGACTAGATACACGACACGAAAATAAAGATATATGGCCCACTGGCCCTCGGTATCACCTCTTCCATGGACGACTAATCAAATCCCATCAGCCGATCCACCTTTGTGATGCTCGGCTAATTCAGCCCATTCAGCCGATCCGGCCCAAATACCAATCGGCTAGATTTTGGCGATAACAAGGTTGTAATTCTTTTTGGATAAGTTATAGAGCACATAGATAAACGTTAGACTTAACTAGTATGTGTAGGACGTGTAAGGTTTATCTTATACACTAGAAAGCCCTAGGTTTTAGAAGAGCGAATTAGTCACCCAATTCACCCCTCTCCCCCTCTTGGGGCAAATACCTCGGGCACGGTCCTTACAAATAGTCATAAGGGTAAATTTTACTATGCCAAGCACAAGCGAGAGTATGGTAAGAAGATAAAACCATCATGCTTCAATCGTGGGGCATTGAAGAATGAGTACAACAAGGAAAAGGCCTTTATAGCCTAGCTTAGTGACATCTATAGTTACTCCAATAATGGCTACACCTTAAGGCACGCGATGATGAAGACCATAAGGTGGATGGCTGCAACATCAATGGGATTTACTCTTATGCTGGTAGAACATGAGGGCATTGTACCTTGGATATTAATGACCTCAAAGCTCAAGTAGAACCCTTGAGTGATTACTTGCTAATTAGCATAGATTAGTTGCTAAAGAGAGTGAGGAATTAAAACCTATACTTATGAAGGAACTAAAAAACCTAAAATTGTTAAAGCTTCTTATGTTGCTACCTTTGAGCCCAAATGCGATATTTGTACATGACTAGCATAGCCTCTTGACGTTCCAAGTATGATGCAAGTTTAGGAAAACTAGTTTTGAGTGCTCTAAATGACATAAAGCTAGGCTTTCTTCTTCTTTGAGTGATCTATAACTTGATATGGCTACTCCTATTATCTTTGATGTTCCTAAAGGTGAAGAATGCTTTTGTCCACAAGTCAAGCTTAGATTTTATTGTGACCAAAATATGATTTCATGATAGGGGATATAAATGTTCCTAAGATTTCTTTCACAAAGCTTAAGTCTCATCGTGTTTTTATTGGAATTTGCATGTCTTGTCATGTGCTTAAGTTAGAGTTTTAGGAGATATTTCCTATGATAAAAGATCATAAGAATAGTAGCACACTTAGCTCTATATATGGATGATGTTGTAGATTCTGATGTTTTTTATGGCTTTCTTTCTAATTTGCATGAGATCTTTTATGGAAAGGAAGAGAATACCTATCTGAAGCGCCCCAGCCCTTAAGCGGGACTAAAATGTGTATTATTACCATTCCCAGGAGTTATGGTAACCACATTTTTCATCAGTTGAGTACAGATGCGCCCTAACGGGACAGACCAAACGGGGCGCAGCCCGAAAACACTGCAGCGGAAACTATAAAAGCGCGACCCATACTTTCCCACAACACGCAGTTGGGAAGCAGGCCGTAACCCTCACACGTCCATGGTCTTCTTTGCTCTGTAAACCAAAAACAAAGCAAGGGTGAGTACATACGTACTCCGCAAGTCCACCTTCTTCCATAGGAAGGGGGATATAAGCTATCATTACATGCAAGATATATCTGGAGCTGAAGGTAAATTTGCAGTAAAACATTTGATATGCAGGGTTCCTTAGTTCTCAGTTTTAATTGAGAAAACATCTTTATCCCAAAAGAGGTTGCCACTGGACTTGCCGGTCCATCGCGGCTCATGGCACGCATGCCATCACATTTTCCACACACACACCTCCTCGGCAACCGCAGCTGCCTCAAAACCATCATTTTGATCCCATCCCCAAAAACCCACATTTTATAAGATGCTAGTTTCAGAAACCAAGCCGTAACTCGTTTGTCCATACCCGTGGACGGCGGACTATCATGATAGGTTTAATTATACTCTGGCCAGAGGTGCGCACTTTACCCACAAGTTTGGTCCAGGACACACATCGTCATGTGGCCCCTTTCCGCTCGCCGGTTTTTCCCCCGCAAGGAATCCCCAAACTCAGCCATGAGAGAAGCGGGACCACCTGTCGCTCAGACCCGCAGCCACGCGACTGTTGACCCCTGACCGCAGCCATGCAACCGCGCCCATTTCCCAATCTCTCATGCATCCCAGCACACCGGCTTACGTCCGGTTTGTCCAAAGCGGGTTCAAACCGAGGGTTGCCACATACAACCTCGAGTGGTTGCACTAAATGAGTTAGGCAAGATGAAACGTCAACTCGGTCCTTAAGGGTAGAGCTCCCACACTTGCTCATCATCTGAGCCATTCTCCAGTCCAACCCCTGCAACAGGGTCGGACTCCGGGGCATCCGTGATAACGTATCCCCGGGGTTTCTACCCTTCAATGGCTTCAACAACCGAGGTCGTCTGCCGGGGTCTTACCCCATGTTTTCCATAAAAACAGCCGTTCCCACTCATCCATAACCATCACCACATTCCCATCATTTTCATCAAGATTAATGTATGTACTTGAGTGAGCGATCCACCTAAGCGCACTACATCTAAAGTGGCTCAGGAGGCTATATCCTACTATGTTTATCTTAGCCAGCAAAACATGCAAGCTTTATCGTTATACAAGGCAATAGGATGTGTATATAAAAACTAGGTAATTTATGCATCAAGTGAGGATTCCAGTGGACTTGCATTCATTTCGTCGAGGTAGCCGGTACGACGGTTGTTGCATCATTAGACTCCTGTTCCGGTCCCTGAGTAAACCATTTCAGAGACGGAACCGAACGGCTCTCCGAGAAAGCCTACACGTACAGACAAGCAAAACACACCAAATCATGGTACAATCTGAGCTCATCTTGATATGGGTTTTGTGGAGCTAAAGATATCCTTATGGTTTGGCATGTAAATAGAGCGGGAGTCAAACGGATAAAATGGCACATTTGGCCCCCTTTTAGGTATCAAGAGTTTGATCTTTAGAGCCATCCATGCCGGGCTCATGGGACGGATTTTCCGGCAGCATGAGGACAGCATGTCAGCAATAAAGATAAATTTTGGAAGAAGGGAAAGACGACACGGGCCAGCTCTGGCGCGTGCGGTCCAACTCTTCCTTCCGGTTGGGCTCGGTCTACTCTCGCAGCGTGATGGGCTTACATCGCGGTGAGGGAGAGAACGACGAACTCGGGCAGTGCCAACCATCCCCTCCTGTCGTCCGCATTACGGGGACAGGAGTAGAGTTTGACAACCGTCCGGTTCGGTTCAACCAAACCGGGTCTTCAGTGAACCGATCGGCGAGGGCGGAACTAACGCACAAGTGGCTTGCCACAGGTGCCCTAGTCCCGTCGTCGCGGGTCGACCCAAAATGACGCAGATCGTGAATCTTCAAGTGTCGTGGTCGGCGGCGTGTGTGAGAATATTACGAAAAGTACATAAATATATAGAGCTTGATTTACAGAGTATGTAGGTACAAGAATCACATAAATCAGAGCTAGAACGGAAAAGATACGGAGTATTTGTGACAGGGGGTATATTTGGACTTTCTGGATAGTTCAAGGGTTAGGGATAAACTTCCTTGGACGTTCTGATCTGGCCCGAAGGGGAAAGAGCACTTGGGCCTGTGGAGAGATTCGGCCCACGGGGCCTCTTCTTCTTTTTCTTCTTTTTCCCTGCTTTCGGCCTGGCCTTTCCCTTGGCCCACGCGCACCAAGGGGGCCCGTTGGGCCGGCCCAAATGGCCAAAGGCCAAGGCAGGGGCGAGCCGAGGCGTCCCCGGGCGAGCGCTCGCTCGCGCAGAGCGCCCGGCTCGGCTAGGGGTGGACCGCTGGCGGCGGTCCGGCGGCGGCTCGCCGCCGACCGGCCGGCTCCGGCGAGAAGGCTGAGCTTGCGACGACGAGACTGGCGCGGCGAAGCTCGTGGCGCGGGTCCCATGGCCGGAGGAAGAGCGGAGCGGGGAGGTCCACGGGCGCCGGCGGCCATGGCCGCGGCTGCTCGTGGGCGGCCCTGTCCGAGCGACGGAACGTCGATTGGAGGTGGGGCTAAGGTAGAGGTGGTAGAGGTGGTGCTCTCTGCGAAAGGAATCGGACCGGGGTGGCGCGTGGGTGGAGTATTTAGCCACGCGGCGGCGGGTGTTCATCGGGGTGGTGAGCAGGGCATGGCGAGGAACGGCGTCGTTCGCGGTGGGCGGCTCCCGGACCAAACCAGGGGCCGTCCGCGGCGACGGTGGGGTGGTGCGCGCCGATGGGGTGGGTGCACGGCGGGGTACAGGGGGTCGGCGACGTCGGCGCGGCTCGTCGCGGGGCGAGCGGCGCGGGCGGCGCGATTGGAGCAGGGAAAGGAGGGGAAGGCTCGCGTCGGGCAGCGCCGGGTCGTGGTGAACCGGGGCCGGCCGCGGCGAGGGGGAGAACGGCGCGGTGGGGAAAGGTTCGGCGTCCGCGGCGGAGGGCGTCGGGACTAAACCCGAAGCGGTCCGCGGCGGCAGCGCAGTGCGAGTAAGGGAAGGGGAGCTTGCGTCGGGGCACGGGGTGGCCCTAAATAGGCACGGCGAGCTCGGTGACGGCTCACGACGTCGGGGGGGTCCGGCGTGAGGGCGTGGCACGGCGCCACCCGGGGCCCGGCGCGCGCGTGCGCGGCGCGGCGCGTACACGCGCGACGCGGTGAGCAGGGGGTAGGGGAAGGAGGAGGGAGATGGGGGAGGGGCCGGTTGGGCCGCTCGGCTTGGGCCGGGAGAGGGAGTGGCCGGGGCTTGGCCCACGCGGTGAGGAGAGGGGGGAAAGGGAGAAGTGGGCTTCGGGGAGCAGGCCGAGAGGGGGAGGGAGGTTGGGCTTCGGCCCAGTGAGGAGAGGGAGGAGTTTTTCCATTTTCTGAATTTGATTTGGGATTGGAATTTGGATGAATTTTGAGAGGGAAAAGTGGGAAATAATTTTGAGGAATAATTGAGGAACTTGAGACGATTTTTGTTGAGCTCAAAAAGGTACACTTGCACTTAAACAACAAGCTTTCGAAATTCATTTTGAATTAAGGTAGAGATTAGAGGGTAATTTCTTAGGGTCAATTTTCCAGGGTATTACAAACCTACCCCACTTAAAAGAAATCTCGTCCCTGAGATTAGGTTAGAAGGGTTTACAGGGATAGCTTTACTTCAGCTAAACAACTCTTGTTTACAACAGGAACTTGATTCTTCGCACGGACGGGAGATGGAATTTCAACAACAAACAGCTCTTGCTTCTTC
Organism: Paspalum notatum; assembly: GCA_022530915.1. Lineage (NCBI taxonomy): Eukaryota > Viridiplantae > Streptophyta > Magnoliopsida > Poales > Poaceae > Paspalum > Paspalum notatum. The sequence goes on from CM039685.1 coordinate 38,487,293, forward strand.
GGCTAGGATGGATGGAGTTTCTGCTTGAAGCAACTTCAACTTCTGCTTTTCCACGGCTTTCCCTTGTTTGGTTACTTGTTTCTTCTTTTGGGAATTTGCCGTGCAAACCTTCCACATACAAAGAGATATTTCTATCTCCTCCATCTCATGCACTTGGAAGGTTGCTCTGGCCGGTAACGGCAGGCGGTGGCATGCACTGGCAACTCATGCATCATCCAGAAATTTGCATGCCTCAACTTTCTGGATCTTCCTTCATCAGGACTAGCAGAGGGGAGGCTACCCCACTTAAAAGGATTAGAGTACCCTTTAAGTGGATTAATATCCCTTCTGGAAGCGGGGAGTTGCCGGGGAAGAAGCGGTCATTTGGGATAAACTTCTTCATGTTACTTTTCTTTTTATCCCAAGCGCTTCTGGTTACTTTTCTCTTTATCCCAAGCATAACTTATTGCCTGCTTGTTGTCTTGATTCCTTGCTTGCTTCTTGGAGCTTCTTCATCTGGGGGCCGCTTTATTAGCAGGGAGCTTCTTCTTGCTTCTTCTCTGCCCGTGAGAGAGTGACTAACCGGAGGAGGATTAGGAGGCATAGAACGAAGATCTCAGCAAAGACTATGTAGCGAAGTGGAAGGCAAGCTCTGGTTTCTGGGTTCATGCCTCGGAGGAATTTGGGGGATAGTGCGCGAGGATCTGGCTTATGCGGTCCTGGAATCTGACTATGTTTCTTGCAAGCTGGAGGAGGACTTTTGAGATCTTGTAGAGAAATATGCACTGGATCAGAAGAAGTGTGATGATGGCTAGGTTCATGCTCGGGTATTGAGGTGAGCGGGGGTGTTTGGGCTAATCTCTCTTGCTTTGTTCTGAAGAGGGAGGATGGTGGTCTTCCCACAGAAAAAGGAGGTACATGATGAGAATGAGAAAAGCAAGAGCGTAGAAACCTAAGAGGACTTGTTCGATGAAAGAATCAACGAACATCTGGGGGAATTATTTTGATTTAGCTAGTGGAGGGAGGGTGTTATGAGCTTGCTCGGCGGGGTGAATGAAGAGTGGCGCCCGAGGCGTGCTTTTATAGACGCACGGGAGAGCGGTGGTTGCGGTGGGTGACTGCGTACCGAGGTGACATGAACGGTGGAGAGGGAGTGGGATACACGCGGCAGCATGCATGCGAGGGTGTAGGGGCCGGTTTCGGTCGGCAGCAGCGCGGGGGTGCACTGCTAAAGCGGTGAGCGGGGCACATGCATGCCTGCACGGCGGCAAAGGCAAGTGGGTGGCGGGGGCAGGCGCAGTGGGTGCGGCGAAAAGACAGGAGTGGCAGCTGATAAGGCGGGGAGACGAAGGCAGTGGGAATACGAGAGCGTCGGGGAACTGTAGCATGCACAGTTCGCTTAGAGACTGTAGTACGTAATGTCTTATCCGGTCTTTCCCTTTTTTTTTCCAGGGCACTATTTCCTTTCACTGTGTACACTTTATCCCCTCGTTTGCCGTTGCTTGTATTGTGCTTTCATGGACACACTGTTGTTGCATGCCGACTGCACTGATTGGTTTGAACAAGGCTTCTTGTAGACGTTTTGCTTCTCTTTAGCAGACGGTTTTTTTTTTGAGGTAAGAAGGGGAAGCAGGGATAAGAGTTAGGTCTACAAATGATGTGTTCCTTATTAGCAAAACTTCACAAACAGAAACTACAAACACAAGGATGAACACGCTAACGCGGCTACTCGCGCAGGACACCTTTCAACTTTTGAGGATTGGAGGCTTGATTCTGCACTGGAGGCTGATGGCTGGATCCTTCTCCTAGACATGAGAGTGTCAAGATTGCACCCATGCTAGTTTTATCTTCTCGTCTGTTGAGGTCTTCTGGGTTCTTATCACTGGTCTGCATGTGATTGAGCAGGAGGGCCTGAAAACTTCTAGGATGACTCAGTATTGGTTGGTTAGGAGGGTTTGAACTTCCTGCCATCATGGGGTTCTGTATTTCTCCTTGAGGTGGGTGGCGAGGACCGGACATGGCCCTTACCCTTACTCCATGACTGAGAGGGGAGTCTGTTACTGATCCTGGATGCATCCACGCCCTCTTATACTTGATCAACTCTCTTTCTGTGTCTTGGTGTCGGTCTACCAACCTGTCATGCAGGCGGCTCAGTTTTTCATACTCGTCGTCCAAGGCGAGCAGATATTGGACCAGGTAGGCTAGGGTAGGATCTCTGGACTTCTTGATCTCTGTCAAGATTGCTATCCTCTTAATCCAAGTACTAGCACGTTGGTTCACTGGTGGAAAGAACCTCATAGGGCTGCTTTGTACTGCCCCATGGTAGGTCGAGCATAACCTTTTTATTGCCCCACGAGCGGCAATGTGGCTGGCTTCTAAGAATCCGTTGCCGATGGCTCTGCAGTACCAACCGTTGAGATTGAGGTTCTCTCTGATATAAAGTGTGACGGTCCATCCTCGTTCTTCCCTTTCGGGGAATGCTAACCCGCAGTACTCCGGGTATCCTGGAATACTGAGGTACCGCATGGTATCTCTTAGCAGCTCGGGAAAGCCACTTTCTTCCCGGCAGCAGCTGACATGGGTGACACCTTCCATCTGAACGAAACACGCAGGACTCGGCTTAACACTAGCACAACAAAAAACAAAAAGCTACACACTGACAACCATAACACTACAACACACGTAGTCTACACGATCTACCCTCACAGGGTGCTAACCTAAGTGGAACAAAACTCCACTACCCACATGTAAGAGGGGAACTGGGTACAACTAACTACAGACCACACGGCTTCATTCCCGGAGGGCGCTGGTGACTTCATCCGGAGATGACTCCCTTGATCTGGCGTTGAGGAGCTCTGGCGGCCAGACGATTGAGTCTTCTTCCTTGTAGGATGCGGCTGAGCTGGAGGGCTCTGGGGTAGATTCCGCAAGAGGAGACGCAGCTCGCGTCCTCAGCAGTTCTTCCCAAGGCAGCTCACTGAGCAAAACAGGACTTGGTGGTGGAGCTCTTGGGCTTTCTACGGACAGGGGGGAAGTTGGTGTGGCTTCGGGGGTTTCTGCTAGCCCTGGTGGAGGAACTGGGGAGAGTTCTGGGTGATCTGGCTCACTCTCCTCAACTGGTATGCCTTCCAGGATGAGAACTCCATTGATGAGGTCTTCGACTTTCCGCTTCTTTATAGGCATGGGAATGCCTATGAGCGGTGGAGGTTGCTCGGCCATGGCTGCTTGTATTTGAGCGGCTCTCGATTTCTTCTGGTCCTTCTGGTGGGCTTTTATACACCTTGCCGGCGTGTCTGGGGTTGAATCCTTGTGTCCTTTCCAGACAGCAGACATGGTGTTAGGCACCGATCACTGTGCTGCGCTGATTCAGAGAGGCTCTGCTGGAGCAGTTTCTTGTCCACTGGGTTACACTGATTCGGATGGGTTCTATATGAGCGGTCTCTTGTCCACTGTGCTACACTGTACGGCCATTTAAGGCGGGGAAGGCAGGAAACACAAGGAGGGTTACTTCCTTGTCTCGCGGTGCACATGTCATGGTCATCCATAGGGCATGGTGCCACTTCTGACTTCCATAGGGTGTGCACGCCTTTTGTTGCAGACTGGTCGAACACGGTCTTCAAAGCAGAACGCTTGACTGAGGAAGAGGAAAAGAGCAGATAAACTCTTTTAAAACAGAGTAAGGTAAGGAGTAGAGGTGTTTTTTTTTCCCAACTAAGTTTGGACCCAAAAACGTTTTTCCAACCTAGGGTTACGTCCTACGGCCAACTTACGGCTCTGATACCACCTGAAGCGCCCCAGCCCTTAAGCGGGACTAAAATGTGTATTATTACCATTCCCAGGAGTTATGGTAACCACATTTTTCATCAGTTGAGTACAGATCCGCCCTAACGGGACAGACCAAACGGGGCGCAGCCCGAAAACACTGCAGCGGAAACTATAAAAGCGCGACCCATACTTTCCCACAACACGCAGTTGGGAAGCAGGCCGTAACCCTCACACGTCCATGGTCTTCTTTGCTCTGTAAACCAAAAACAAAGCAAGGGTGAGTACATACGTACTCCGCAAGTCCACCTTCTTCCATAGGAAGGGGGATATAAGCTATCATTACATGCAAGATATATCTGGAGCTGAAGGTAAATTTGCAGTAAAACATTTGATATGCAGGGTTCCTTAGTTCTCAGTTTTAATTGAGAAAACATCTTTATCCCAAAAGAGGTTGCCACTGGACTTGCCGGTCCATCGCGGCTCATGGCACGCATGCCATCACATTTTCCACACACACACCTCCTCGGCAACCGCAGCTGCCTCAAAACCATCATTTTGATCCCATCCCCAAAAACCCACATTTTATAAGATGCTAGTTTCAGAAACCAAGCCGTAACTCGTTTGTCCATACCCGTGGACGGCGGACTATCATGATAGGTTTAATTATACTCTGGCCAGAGGTGCGCACTTTACCCACAAGTTTGGTCCAGGACACACATCGTCATGTGGCCCCTTTCCGCTCGCCGGTTTTTCCCCCGCAAGGAATCCCCAAACTCAGCCATGAGAGAAGCGGGACCACCTGTCGCTCAGACCCGCAGCCACGCGACTGTTGACCCCTGACCGCAGCCATGCAACCGCGCCCATTTCCCAATCTCTCATGCATCCCAGCACACCGGCTTACGTCCGGTTTGTCCAAAGCGGGTTCAAACCGAGGGTTGCCACATACAACCTCGAGTGGTTGCACTAAATGAGTTAGGCAAGATGAAACGTCAACTCGGTCCTTAAGGGTAGAGCTCCCACACTTGCTCATCATCTGAGCCATTCTCCAGTCCAACCCCTGCAACAGGGTCGGACTCCGGGGCATCCGTGATAACGTATCCCCGGGGTTTCTACCCTTCAATGGCTTCAACAACCGAGGTCGTCTGCCGGGGTCTTACCCCATGTTTTCCATAAAAACAGCCGTTCCCACTCATCCATAACCATCACCACATTCCCATCATTTTCATCAAGATTAATGTATGTACTTGAGTGAGCGATCCACCTAAGCGCACTACATCTAAAGTGGCTCAGGAGGCTATATCCTACTATGTTTATCTTAGCCAGCAAAACATGCAAGCTTTATCGTTATACAAGGCAATAGGATGTGTATATAAAAACTAGGTAATTTATGCATCAAGTGAGGATTCCAGTGGACTTGCATTCATTTCGTCGAGGTAGCCGGTACGACGGTTGTTGCATCATTAGACTCCTGTTCCGGTCCCTGAGTAAACCATTTCAGAGACGGAACCGAACGGCTCTCCGAGAAAGCCTACACGTACAGACAAGCAAAACACACCAAATCATGGTACAATCTGAGCTCATCTTGATATGGGTTTTGTGGAGCTAAAGATATCCTTATGGTTTGGCATGTAAATAGAGCGGGAGTCAAACGGATAAAATGGCACATTTGGCCCCCTTTTAGGTATCAAGAGTTTGATCTTTAGAGCCATCCATGCCGGGCTCATGGGACGGATTTTCCGGCAGCATGAGGACAGCATGTCAGCAATAAAGATAAATTTTGGAAGAAGGGAAAGACGACACGGGCCAGCTCTGGCGCGTGCGGTCCAACTCTTCCTTCCGGTTGGGCTCGGTCTACTCTCGCAGCGCGATGGGCTTACATCGCGGTGAGGGAGAGAACGACGAACTCGGGCAGTGCCAACCATCCCCTCCTGTCGTCCGCATTACGGGGACAGGGGTAGAGTTTGACCACCGTCCGGTTCGGTTCAACCAAACCGGGTCTTCAGTGAACCGATCGGCGAGGGCGGAACTAACGCACAAGTGGCTTGCCACAGGTGCCCTAGTCCCGTCGTCGCGGGTCAACCCAAAATGACGCAGATCGTGAATCTTCAAGTGTCGTGGTCGGCGGCGTGTGTGGGAATATTACGAAAAGTACATAAATATATAGAGCTTGATTTACAGAGTATGTAGGTACAAGAATCACATAAATCAGAGCTACAACGGAAAAGATACGGAGTATTTGTGACAGGGGGTATATTTGGACTTTCTGGATAGTTCAAGGGTTAGGGATAAACTTCCTTGGACGTTCTGATCTGGCCCGAAGGGGAAAGAGCACTTGGGCCTGTGGAGAGATTCGGCCCACGGGGCCTCTTCTTCTTTTTCTTCTTTTTCCCTGCTTTCGGCCTGGCCTTTCCCTTGGCCCACGCGCACCAAGGGGGCCCGTTGGGCCGGCCCAAATGGCCAAAGGCCAAGGCAGGGGCGAGCCGAGGCGTCCCCGGGCGAGCGCTCGCTCGCGCAGAGCGCCCGGCTCGGCTAGGGGTGGACCGCTGGCGGCGGTCCGGCGGCGGCTCGCCGCCGACCGGCCGGCTCCGGCGAGAAGGCCGAGCTTGCGACGACGAGACTGGCGCGGCGAAGCTCGTGGCGCGGGTCCCATGGCCGGAGGAAGAGCGGAGCGGGGAGGTCCACGGGCGCCGGCGGCCATGGCCGCGGCTGCTCGTGGGCGGCCCTGTCCGAGCGACGGAACGTCGATTGGAGGTGGGGCTAAGGTAGAGGTGGTAGAGGTGGTGCTCTCTGCGAAAGGAATCGGACCGGGGTGGCGCGTGGGTGGAGTATTTAGCCACGCGGCGGCGGGTGTTCATCGGGGTGGTGAGCAGGGCATGGCGAGGAACGGCGTCGTTCGCGGTGGGCGGCTCCCGGACCAAACCAGGGGCCGTCCGCGGCGACGGTGGGGTGGTGCGCGCCGATGGGGTGGGTGCACGGCGGGGTACAGGGGGTCGGCGACGTCGGCGCGGCTCGTCGCGGGGGCGAGCGGCGCGGGCGGCGCGATTGGAGCAGGGAAAGGAGGGGAGGCTCGCGTCGGGCAGCGCCGGGTCGTGGCGAACCGGGGCCGGCCGCGGCGAGGGGGAGAACGGCGCGGTGGGGAAGGGTTCGGCGTCCGCGGCGGAGGGCGTCGGGACTAAACCCGAAGCGGTCCGCGGCGGCAGCGCAGTGCGAGTAAGGGAAGGGGAGCTTGCGTCGGGGCACGGGGTGGCCCTAAATAGGCACGGCGAGCTCGGTGATGGCTCACGACGTCGGGGGGGGTCCGGCGTGAGGGCATGGCACGGCGCCACCCGGGGCCCGGCGCGCGCGTGCGCGGCGCGGCGCGTACACGCGCGACGCGGTGAGCAGGGGGTAGGGGAAGGAGGAGGGAGATGGGGGAGGGGCCGGTTGGGCCGCTCGGCTTGGGCCGGGAGAGGGAGTGGCCGGGGCTTGGCCCACGCGGTGAGGAGAGGGGGGAAAGGGAGAAGTGGGCTTCGGGGAGCAGGCCGAGAGGGGGAGGGAGGTTGGGCTTCGGCCCAGTGAGGAGAGGGAGGAGTTTTTCCATTTTCTGAATTTGATTTGGGATTGGAATTTGGATGAATTTTGAGAGGGAAAAGTGGGAAATAATTTTGAGGAATAATTGAGGAACTTGAGACGATTTTTGTTGAGCTCAAAAAGGTACACTTGCACTTAAACAACAAGCTTTCGAAATTCATTTTGAATTAAGGTAGAGATTAGAGGGTAATTTCTTAGGGTCAATTTTCCGGGGTATTACACTATCTTATTGTGATATTGAGTTTGTTCTTGGGTAGTGATCTAGTCACATGTTGGTATCATGTTGGAGCAATTTAAGCTAGATGATGGTTTTGAGGTCAGGTTGAAATACCATAGTGGGATTTTACTATGGGGTGGTTGAAGAGACTAGTGGATGAACCCAAGTGATAAATCTATGTCCTCCACTATATTTTCTACATAGAGTGACTCCAAACTTGGTATATATGGTGGACACAATCCAAGTGAAGGAGTTTTCATTGAGCTACCCAAATCTTCCACAATAGTAAGTGTAGGTTAAAGAAAACAAACCCTCTAAGGAAACCTATCTCCATAGGCAAGACTGAACTAGAACCAACCTTGTGTGGCTAAGTAACCTCCTAGGATAGATGGTACATAAACTATTGGTTTTGCCACCAATACGACCCACCTTGAAGAGTTTTGCTTTAGGATGAAGAGGGGTAAGTGAAGAGAGCGGGAATGAGAGCTAACTGTGACACTTACCACCAATACGATAGTGTACATGTTCCATTTTGAAATGAAGACTATCAAGATGCCCACATCATATGTCGGTAGAGGTCGTAGACATGGTGGGCACCATGCTCATGTGAGTGGTGGCTTTGATTTGTTGGTCATGCTCCTAGTAGTCATCCATAGTATGGGTATAGACGACATGACCACATCTTTGGATGTTTTGATGGATCATGCTTTCCCTGTCATGGTAGGCGTGTCGACCTCATGGGATCGCAGAGATGAGGAATGGGGCAAGGGATAGTTGATTGTGCTAACCTTCTATTGAATAAATGGTACAACGCCAGTTTCCTTCACACTTACTAACCCCAATGCCATGTCATTTTGTACCCCCTATGTATCATTTATGAGTAGGTTAGAGACCTATAGGACATTTGGTGAAAAAATTTATGTAAAAAATGGACCCTAATCCTCATACTTAGCTTAGTGTGTTTAATGCGGTTTTGGTGATTCTGTGATAATGACCATTAGGGACTAATGTGTTCGCTATTGTATATGTCTAAGTCCTAGGGATGCAAGTGATGGATTTGGAGAAAGAAAACCTCATAGGAGTGATCAAGTGCACAAGAGAAGACCATGAAGATCACCTTGAAGAGTAAGTCATCAAGCAAAGCTAGGCCCGAAGGGCCGAAGCAGTGATGGTTCCCATCCGTCAATGGAGGAAGATTGAAGTCCAAAAGTCATGTCAGTTGTACTATCAGATAGTCTTTTCGTCTCCTCCAGTTGAATGGACTGAATCATCACTATAGCGGAAGCTAAGTCAGCGCAAGAGTTGAATTGATTAGACTATTTGGAGCAAGGTTGACCCTAAGGACTTGGACACTCACCCATGGTCTACTTATACTCCGGTGCAACGACTAAGGCCCACACACCCAACAAAAGGGTTGGCTCCATTTTTTATTTGTCACTGCACAAAAAGTGGAAGCCATTAAAAATTATTTCTATATTAGTATGATATGTGTGCTGAAGTCATATTTAAATTGTAGACCCTACGTGGGGTAGTTTTGGACATTGATATACCCTACCAGTGTAAGCCATTACATATTGTATTGCATACTTCTAGAAACAAGCAACGCTATGACATCATGATATTTCTAATATTCATCCATGTATAAGAGTGGCTCACATTTTTGTTGACTCCTCGTAGACATTTTGTTGCTCAAAGTCAAGATTGTTCACCACAGACCAAATCATAAACATCTGAACTTTGCAATAATTTTGTGTGGCCCCTGCCAAAGGATAATTTTATAGAAAGGAATTTTATTGACTATACCACACGGGAGGAAATAAGAAACTATTTTCAAAAACAAGACATATCATCAGCACCATTAAACGCCTATTTGAATGTATATCCAATTTCAAATAAGAAAAGCATTATATTATGCAAGTGTTTGTTAGGACTCTCCATATTAAAGATTAGATCTTCAAAGTACTTTGTATATTTTTTTGGTTAATTTATGTTGTCCTCAGCTTCTATATGAAACTCAACAACTGGTTATAACATATTACTTGTGTAGGCCATGAAATTTTGAATACATAAATCCAAAAATATAACATTGTAAGAAAATAATTAGAGGACAAATTAATCAGAAAACTCTAATTATAAAGTTTCCATGTAAGGTTTCAAATCATGATTGCCTAGTAACATTATATTAAAGTCAAAATGATAAGGATCCCTAAATTCAACATTTATTTATTTCCTTATATTAGCCCATGTTTTCTAGACATGAAAATTATTGTTTATTCCTTATGTGTCATTTAATTTTGAAACACCAAAGGAAAAAAAACTAAATTGATTCCACTCAAAGTTTAAGCATTATACACAAAAATTGGATTAATAACTAACCTAGAATTGCTTGACAATACTAATTAAATAAAATATTAAGCTAAATATATTATTATGTAAATTATATTGTTTGAACTGCCAAAACACTTTAAGATTATGTGTATACAAACATTATATCCTAGAAAACATAAATTTTCTTCTTGAACACTTTGACAACTATAATAATACTTAAGTGTTATAATTTCACATGAATATACATTGATATATGTTTATTTATCATGTTTTATTGATGTTTTTTTAATCTATAAATCTTATAGAGTAAACCCCACTAAAAATTTTTCTCTACTTTCAAGCCACCTAGATCACCAAATCACACTAGCATTCCCATTAATGCAACCTATCCACATAAGCAAGCATTCCATGAGCATAGTATATTTTTTGCAAGACAATACACGAGAGATACATCGGTGCAATAAATCATTTCAATTATTATATAGACAAAAAGGATATGTTACTCTTGAATCTAAACTAAGCGTAAAGGCATCACAAAGCACTTGCCAACTGACCATCATGTTATCGCTATTAGCTAGCTATGTAAAAAAAGGGAGAATCACATGTGCACACATTTTTTAATAAAGAGGACCCTAACAGAAAATCATGAAAAAATACCTCCTTTACTTGTCGATCGCTCTATTATTAGCTCAAATACTTTTTTTCTTTATATAGACATAGTTTTTAAGTACTATTATACTAAATGCTTCCATCTAGTAACATTTATTATGTTAAAATAACACAGAGTTTACTACTTTCTTCAACCATCCAATAGTTATCTACAATTAGTCCCCTCAAATTTTCATGGCAACATGCAGGGAATTCTCCTAGTTCAAGAATATTTGACTTACATAAATTATCATTATTTCACATCAGATCAAAATTTTAAAAGCATAACTCAGCATTACAAATAAAAGTGTTGTTTAGTAATTATTCATACCTTTACCAAAACCTCCCATGTTATGAAACTATTTGTTGAGTATTTATCAAAAGCTCAATTTATTATATTTCTCCTCTAGATAGAGACATTTTGGCCCATGACATCGATCGACTATGGTTATTTCATTTTCCTCTTGATAACAGTTTTTATAACTATATGGTTTTCGATCAACTCAAAAACAAGCCCCTCAATTAAAACAATAAAGTTCAGTTCCAACTGAAACAGAAACTCCAAGCGGAACTTAGCTGGGAACAATATATAACTTTAGTGCTGAATTTCTGATGTTGTATTTATAAGGAGGGCACATAAAGGATATAATCTGGTCTTGTATATTTATAATAAACAAGAAAAATAGAAAAGGGTCACTATCACCTATTGCCGGATATCAAAGAGCAGTCCCCGACCATATATATTTTTTTGAGGAGACAGGAGGGGGAGTCCCCGACCATATATATTGATTATTGAAAACTGTGTGGCTCCAATATATACAAAAAGAAAAGAAAAGGAAGGGTGATAGAACCATTGCAGAAACACTGTTGCCGACAGCAACATGTAACTCTTTGAGAGCATTATAGCACCAAAAGACATATTACATTTTTTTTGTCATGAAAAGGGCAGTAGTGATACTGAAGTCTACGAAATACTAATATAATGTAAACATCTGTCACCATGCAATAGTTAATTAGTTTGATGTTTCAAAGCGAGGGCCTCACATTCACACAAAAATAACTTACAAAGGGATCCTTTTGTCAGTTGCTTAATTGTATTATTATATTTTTCCTCCACACAGCCTCCCAGGAGCACCAGCACAACCAGTCAACCACCTGTCGCTGCTGACGGGTCCCGTCAAATTATTATGGTTATTAGATTGATATCACTATTAGGACAACGAAAAGGGCGGTAATAAGTCACGTGCTTTTATTCGCAAAACCACTGGCAGCGACAGAGATGAGCCTAGAGCTAAGGGCTACTGGACCGCACACCTACACACCCCATCCATCCATCCACGCTCCACAGGATCTGCTTGGATATAATAATATAAAATAAGGATTACTCCATTGATGATGATTGTAACAGCTGCTAAAAGCCATAGAGCTGCCTGAAGCTTCACTGCATAATGTACTGTGTACTGTGCCAATCGATTTCGCATCATATATAGTGTGTGAAGCGGTAACAATTTCTTGCGCACTGCACAGTACACTTGAAGCTGGCCTAGCTCGACCCTCACCTCTCCATCTCCTTGTTTCCATTTCTAGGCTTCACTATATGACAAGTAACAGTAGGTAAATACTAGTCATATATATCCCAGTACAATGTTAAAACACAAAGAGGAGGAAAACCGATCAAGAAGAAGGTGAAGGGGAATTGGTTGAAGATGGGATCAAGGAAAATCATGAGGAGCAGGAGCCTGTTTTCAGTTGCTGCATGAGGATTGAGGAATCAACAGGTAGAGACCTAACCAGCACACAAAAAACCGGCCTGCGCACACAAAAATATGGAGCAACAAGAGCTCAAGGAGGGATCAATAAGCTTCTAGGAAAGGTCGGATCGACCGTACGTTCCAACGACGGCAACCACCTCAATTACGATGAGCAGCCGCCGCAGCCAATCATAGCTTCAAGGAGAGGTCGATGTCGTCGGTGAGATCCCTGTTTGCCTCCGGCGCCGCCCCGATCTGGTGCGATGAAGAGCTTGCCGCCGAGCTCCGCGCTGCAATGCCCAGCTCCTTTCCTCTCCTCGCCTCGTCTTCGGCCGCGCTGCCGCCGGCGCGCTCTCCGCCCTGGCCAGCAGCTGCGGGCCGGCGCGCGGCAGCCTGCTCGCGGGCACGCTTGGCAACGCTGCGCTCTAACTTGTGGGCGTTCTGGTGGCCGCCGAGCGCCTGCGAGGAGTAGAATTTCTTGTCGCAGTAGGTGCAGGAGAAGTAGCCCAGCGGCTCCGGCTCAGGCGCCAAGGTCGGCTGCAGGGAGAGGTTGAGATCCAGGTCGCCCTCGCCGCCGTTGGGATCCATGGCGGCCGGGGACAGCACGGCAGGACAAAGGTGGAGGCGCCGCGACGGTGGTGAGCGAACTGAAGGAGTATATGTTTGCCTGTTGTTTGGGATAACAGCAGTTAATGCACTGTGCGGCACCATTGCACCAATCCCAAATGCTCAAAGTACATGCGTGTATACTACATATACAACCATAACGAATGTATTTCTACGTGTATATGGTGGTCCAGAGTAACACGTGTGAACACACGAGAGGCTCCCACTGGAGAGAAGAAAAAAAAAAGAAAGAATCAGAATAAAGACAAAAGATTTCAGCCGTCGACAGGCCGGTCCAGCCGGAGAGAGCGAGCTGGGGTTGCTATGCTAGATGAGCAATCGCCAATCGCGAGGGCGGCTACTTGCATTGCCTACTTGGACATTGGACTACCTTGGACCTAATAAACCGCATACATCCATCAATCCATGGCTGCTGGACCCGTAAGAAGCAAACAGCTAAATCAGTGACTGGACAGTGGACAGGCCGTCAGGCCCGTGATACCGTATGTGCTGATGTGCATCGTACAGCTGCCTATAGGAGCTTTGTGGGCCTGTTTTGGTGGGGCTGACTACATGATAATTATCTATTGGAAAGAAGGCAAAAAAAAAAAAGGTTGTCTACCCATCGAGCTACTCCAAAATCAGAGTATCTCCTTGTAATCAAATTATTATATACAACAAATTATGGGCCTCCTTATTCATCATATGGGCTGCAGGTATAATACAAAAACGGATCGAATATGGACTTGTATATATATATTCCAATACATAATTTCTTTCTTATATTTGATCCGGGCATAGAGATACTATTAAATGTGTTGGACTATACAGGTGCAAACATATATGTTTGGTCAAAATGGTACTAATTATCAAATACGAGTTGATACCCCCAAGAAGCATCAAACATTGCCGATGAGATGCCTCGAGCTATTCTAAGATATCAAATACTAGCTCCCAGTGCTACTTCAGAAAAAGCAACAAAAGAGAATATCGAAGAAAATGAAACATGACCCATTGCATTTTGTATGAAGTCTAAATTATCATAAAACTCATAACTTTGCACATTTCCCTCCAAATTTAGAAGAAAATTGGATTAATAAAAGCATCTCTATTTTTACTATTTTATTTAGAACAGTTAAAATATGTTTTCACGATATATAATTCTAGATATTTATATTATATCTTGTTTAAATTTAATCAAATGTTTTAGTGATGTTAATATTTTTATATTTGGTATTCTAGATATATTTTGTATTTTTTAATATTTTCTATAACTTGAGATTATGTCTTTGCTTCCTAAGATATATTTTAGTCTTGTATATTTTGGTAAATTTTATGATATTAGTTTTACATTTATTTTGGGTTTACTTGTTTTTAAATAAAACTTTAGCCTTGTTTGTAAATCTATTAGGGAATTATTGAAATTTCAATCAAGAACAATTAAAATATATTTATCAAGAAATTTAGAATGTTTTAGTGAAGCCAAGTTTTTTATTTGATTTATTTTAAATTTCTTAGAATTTATGTTAATTAGAAATATTAACTTTGAGGTTTTTTATGGTCTTATACTTCTTAGAATTGGGCCGGAAGAACCAATTATTCAAATTTCATATGGGCCCAATTATACCGGTATTATTTCTGAAATAGTTGGATGTGTATATCATATCGATATCAGATGTCTGACTTGGATTCAAATCTAGTATTAAACATTCAATATTAAGATTTGGATATAGACGGATCTAAACCTTTTCGCAAATACCAGACTTACTTACTATACAAACAGCCTGAACTCCTTCAAATGGTTGGACAATGACAGATTTCTGCCCCCATCTTCATCACAAGTTGCAGGCACCTTTGAAAGCATCATCTTGATGTTATCTTTTGCTTGATTCCTCTATCATTGCCCACTTCTTGGCTGCCCCTAAAGAAGATACTAGGCTTTGGGGCTGCCAATTGCCCTATATAGCAACCATGAAAAGGATGTAAAAATAAAAATGATGATATATGAAGTGGTTAAATAGAATATAACTCTAGCTATATAAGAACTAAATAATTATATGAATCACAGTAAAATACGGTTTACTCTAATTGTGTAATAGTAAATTACTATGATTGTATATGAAGTGGTTAGATATATAGTATCAACTCTAATAATGGCCATAA
Source organism: Paspalum notatum (assembly GCA_022530915.1). Taxonomy (NCBI): domain Eukaryota; kingdom Viridiplantae; phylum Streptophyta; class Magnoliopsida; order Poales; family Poaceae; genus Paspalum; species Paspalum notatum. The sequence continues at coordinate 38,502,320 of CM039685.1, forward strand.
TAGAGAGAGTTTAGATAAAATCTCTATATATGTAGGAATTACATGATGAAAATATAGTATATGCAACGTTAAATGTTCTACAGTGAAACTACAAAACACAAGTGTTTATGTGTGAGATTAGAGCGTCAGATATTAAAAATTCATACTAAGTCGGATTATGAACATTTTAGTCCTTAGCGAGATTTTTAACTTTTAACTGAAAGTCGTTTTCATTTAGATTCATAACGTTTATGCAATATTCAGCCAAGAAAGGCAGAACTAAAGGAATGAAAGTTTCCGCAGTGGCGGAGCCAGAAACTCAAAATTTTCATTTTTAGAGGGTCCAATAGTACTAAATTTTTAAATTTTATTTTAATTTCAAATTTGTCAGTGTAAAATTTTGGATCATAGGGGTTGCTTGCCCCCTAGCCCCCCCCCCCCCCCTGCCCATGAGGTTCCGTTATTAACAGTTGAAGGATGGGTACTAGGTAGGATGCATGGTAATGATTAAGGAGAGATAGTAAGATGAGGCTGTAGTTTTTCTCTTCTCTTTTGCTATTTTTTTATGCGTGTGCAGATGTGGAGTTTTGGAAAATAGTGCACTCGTGCCGTAACAGTAACATGGATAGCGATCGAGGCTTGTTTGGATCAACCATTTTTCATAGGAAATGGGTTTTGCCAAAAGAGCTCACCGCGATTTTTTTTACCATGGCTAATTATCCGTAACAGAAGGGGGCCTCTGCCTTAACTTCTAGCAACATGAAGAATTAAGAGGTGTGAGGTACCAGCAGCAAACGTGGCAGAAAGATTTAAAAGTCTGTGGGTGCCCTGGCCTAGCTACTAGTAAACTACTCAACGACAAAGTCTAGATAATAGCATGTGCGCTAATCATCCGGTGTCAAACTAGCCTTTCCAAGTTGCTGGGAACTCGTTGGAAACGGAAGCTAAATAAAATACGGTGCCCAATAGTAGTTATTAGCAGTCAATCAACCCGTGCTTTCGCACGGATTAGAGTCTTAAATGTGTTATGCGTAACCGTACAACATATGTAGATCTATTTTTATACTTAGGTTTTTATAATAACATATATTGCTACTTTATATGTATGCTTAATTGATTTAGATAATCTTTGACCGATTGCAAAAATAGGTGATTTTTTTAATATAATTTTAAAAGGTTACTTTCATTATATTATCAGTCATAATAACAAAGATGAACAATTCAAATATAAATTAAAGGAGATATTTGGTATTATTCTATCAAAATAGCAAATGTGAGCAATTAGATATAAATTTAGGGTGTTATTTTATATTTTCCTTTATATTGGCAGAGTGGGTAATTAATATGTAATTTTAAGGGTTATTTAATATTATTTTGATAATGGCAAAAGTGGGTGATTACTTAATTAGAAAACAGATCTAATGGCTATTAAGATTCCAACATGTTAATTGATGATAGGGTATTTTTTATTATTGTAAGAATTTCTATAATTTTATTTTTTTTCTAGCGCATCTTGTGAGGATTGATATGAAAATTTTAAAAAGTCTACAAAATATCCGTTTCATGGAAAGTTTTCTAGCATCTTTAATGGAAAAAAGACAAAAACTGAAGATAACTTTGAAAATAGGAAAAATCTAAAAAAAAGAAGATATTTGCTTTCGTTGAGAATTGAACTCAGATTTTTCGTAATGGCAGAGGTGGGTAATTACTTGGAAAATATATAATGAAAAAAAAAGGATATTTGTTTTCATTGAGAGTTGAACTCAAGACCTTTCATAATGGCAGAAGTGGGTAATTATTTAGAAAACAGATCTAATGGCTATTAATATTCTAATCTGCCAATTGATGGTCGGATATTTCTGATTATTGTGAGAATTTTTTAGATTTATCTTTTTTTCCAGCGCGATTTGAAATTGGTGCAACTTTTAAAAACTTCTGTCAGTAATAGTAAGATTTGGGGCTGCATGCATGCCGGGAGCACCACACGCACGGCTTTCTTGCAAGCCAGGTTAGTTGGCCAAATCTGCAGCGACAATTTTGTTTTGGACAGCGATTTTTGCAGAGATTTTTTTTTTCTCGAACAATTTGCAGGGGACTTGCATTGGGAGGATCCAGAGTATGTACATCTATAGTGGTAAGGCTGATGTCATCAGGCTGGTCTCTTAAAAAAAACAATGCAAGCGCCGCCTATATGTACATCGCGCTATTGCCAGTCGCCACCCGGCCTGTCCGTGTGCACTCCACCGTCGCCTACCTGCAGGCTACCACCCACATCGTCATCGCGCTGCTCGATCGCCCACGCCCACACACCATCGAGCGATGTTGGGATGGATCATATCGCGAGGGCACATGCCTAGTTGTTGAGGGCACCACACCGCACCGTATCGTACCTATCAGCGCTAGCTCGTCCATCCGAGCCATCTATCAACTGAACTGACAGCTGCAGGCTCGATCCTCCATTGATCAGCTAGCCCCTCTTCGGTCAGTCGATCCGACCGGCGGCCACACACCCCGGCCCCTTTCGCCCTAGCTAGCTCCCTCGTCAGATCAGCTGATGATTTTCTTTTCTGGTCGATCTCGGATCAGAAATAATTACCCACCATGCAGGCTGGGAGGAACCGTGGGTGGGTGTAATATAACCTGCTGTAAGGCTAACTCCAACGGTTTTCTCGTTCTCTCCTCATTTCAAATCTCACTGTGTTTATAATACAGAACAGCATCCGCCATTTTAGGAAAACGGCTGGAGTGTTGCTGACCACCTGACGTTGTGTGTCCAGAGAGCTGCAGTGTTGCTGATCCAGCCTCTCGAAGTCCCTCGAGTGTGTGTCCCGACAAAAATCATTACTCCATTTGGTAACAGGACCGATGGCACAAAGGGCTGCAGCAGTGCAGCTAGCCTCTGCTTACCACTGTCGTCTGTCAGTCGGTCGGATCTTATCCGATCCAAAACGTGACCGCAGCTATAACGGCATGTGCTGAATTGGGGCTCAAAAAAAAATCGGGCGCCAGTACCCCTTTGCAAGCTCTAGGGGCCAGCATCAGCGGGCGATCGCAAACACAAACGAGTAACAACAAATTAACGATAGGCGTGATGGATCGCGCTCTATATACAGGAGTGCGTGTACAACCGTACATACCCCGCCCTCCTCAGATGTACCACCAATAACTTTTGCCGGTGTGAAGTCCCTATCCAAATCCAATCAACTCCGCCCACCGCGCATCCATGCCGCACCTTTTGCGGAGGACGACGATACCTTCCTCTCATCACAAAGCGACGGTGCAGCAACTAGAATTGTGTGATTGTGTTATTATATAATTTTAACTTTGTGCTAGGTCTAAACACATTCCACTTTTTCGTCAGTAGATAGTTAAAAAGTTATCTAGCCTGCGTTCGGTTTCTGCTATAAGGAACAAATGTTACATGTTATAGTAGTTTGTGAGAGAAAACAGCTACGGCATAAGCCAAATTAGCTGCAAAAGAGGGCGGCCGATCAACCCGTTATATAAATAGAATCAAAAGAAAGTGTACTACTTATAAAAACAAATAAGTAGAGGTGATAATCTATTTTCAAAAACATTAGATAGGTAAATGAGAGAGAAAGTACAAACATAGGTATCCATGCATAAGGCCACATATCCAAAATAAATTTTGTGATGCGTATATCTTGTTCGAGAAAAATTGATCATTTATATATATACTGAAAATTACAAATACGCATAGTATATTAAATGTGATGATGATGATGTGATCAGCTGGAGTCGAGATCGTTTTTTCTCAGCACTGTAGCAATCGTGGCACCTTTGTTCCTTTGTATGTAGCAGGGCCTTGCTACTGATAGCTCATCGGGAGTCAGCTGGACCCATGCATGTTTCGATTATTGCAATCATTTATATATATACTGAAAATTACAAATACGCATAGTATATTAAATGTGATGATGATGATGTGATCAGCTGGAGTCGAGATCGTTTTTTCTCAGCACTGTAGCAATCGTGGCATCTTTGATCCTTCGTACTGTAGCAGGGCCTTGCTACGGATAGCTCATCGGGAGTCAGCTGGACCCATGCATGTTTCGATTATTGCATTGCACTGTTTTGTATGCGGCCAACGGTGCGGCTTTCGGTCCTGGTCGTCAAACAGTGTGATATGATGCTACTGTCCGATGTATGCGATCCATACGTTCGACTCGAATGTGTGTGGCAGCGATGTGTGATACGTACTACGAACCCCAAAAACGTGTTTGACGATGCAGGGCCGTGTTTTTTTTTTCTCCTCGATGGGATTATATAGTTTGCCCTATATAATCTTATAAATAACAAATTTACCAACATCCCAGCTTATATATTGTATGTTTATAATCTCTAGATATAAGACATTACGGTAATCTATAAACTGCTCAGTGAGTGCTTATTTCAGCTTTTGTTTTTGGCCGTTTATCATTGTATCAATAGCGCTTTGTGGTATTTATCTACTGTTCACGTTTAGCATATATATAACCCGGCTTATATATTTAGCATAGATAAGTTAGAGTATATAATTATTAGGGTGGAAAACAATCAAAGCATAGCTAGGTCCAGGTCCATTGTTATCGCCCAATTGATTATGTATTTATGCTAGCAAGTAGCAACGACGGTATACCAGATTTGTTGCCGGGCGCCAACATGCAGATCATTACTGCATAACGTGATTTTTAGTGGTGTCCCTTCTTATGCATTATATTGGTGGACCAAAAATAGAGCCGCCTCTACTGTCGCACGAGTGTGACCTAGGTAGTGCACCGGTCTTTTGAAAATGGGTTACTACTTACTAAAGGTTGTGTATGCTACGACGACCTGTCTTTACAAATTGCACGATCTCTAAATAAGGTCCATATATAGCATGGACTGATTTTGGTGTTGTTGATCTCTAGAGGAAGACAATGCTATGGTCCACTGGAAAACTATGAATATCTAGGAGGTGGTAGCGTGGCCTGCCCTAAAAACTTCATCTGCTACCAGTCTACCACCTATGAGCTGAACAAGCCGGAGTGTGTCACTTGACATTCCTTTAGTTGGACCTATAATAAACCAAACAAGGTCTCTGTTATAAATTCTCAGATCCCAAACATGAGTTCAGTCCTCTCTATCCCAACTCCGCTCTCTCACCTCCTTCGTATATCACATGGCTTGTGGTAATCTTCCCTTCAACCGTCTCGTCTCACCATAATTGCTCCCCACAAACTCGCCTCCCCCTAGTTCATGGTGACCGACGCCGTTTGCCCTACCATAGTTGGTCATTCTGCACCTTCTAGAGATGGATTTCTATGGACAGCTCGTGCGATGGCCTGGTCATGGAAAGTTCTTTTTTCAAGACTGGCTGGCAGTGTTAGTCTAAATGCTAAACAGTAAACAATTGGCCACCTACCGTTTAGCCATTATTCGGTGCTAAATGGCCGTTTAAATGGGTTTAAACGGTGTAAATAACCAATTAAACAGAACGTTTAAACGATGTTTAAACGGGCTAAATGACCGTTTAGGCAAACAGCACGGCGGCTGATTAGGAGTTTTCTAGGACCGGCTAGGCGTCTGACTTCACAAAACTGTATTTTCAGTGACGTTCAATCAACGATCGGGTTTGAAAACCGCTAGCTCTACAGATAGCCATAGAACTGCCATCATAAAATGCTTTATGTAGCAGTGGATCCGTATGGTGAATTTCACTCTTCGGTAGTAGTAGACTACTTCGTTGTTGTCGCCATTCAGTGCTCGTTTGGGGCCCTGCCTAAGCCCGATACAGTGACCCTGACGGGCAATCAAACACAAACGTTTTATAGAGCTAGAGTCACACCAAAATGGTACTAGCTTGCTATATTCACATTCCAGCCAGTTTAGGTATTTTGGATTTGAGTAGTTTGAAAGATTGGGTATGCTTAAATCCACAATGGATCAAAATTTCCCTCCCAATTTTCAATCGGTGAGTACCCTAGACTGGGCCTCCGTTTTCTATCTGCAACGGTACTCGGCCCTATCCAGCAACTTGGTTTTGGGGAAATGAAAACTTCTCGTCGCCAACAAGTGTCACAAATACATGATGACTGCGCACACGAGTGAGTTCATAAATTACTATCTCTGGCTCGGGAGTGACAGGTTAAGCATAAGATGTCCTCTGAACTTAGTTTTTTTTTTTTTTTTTTGAGACTCTGAATTTAGCTCTTGTTGAAAGGCAGCTGACTGATTCGTGGATTATTGCTACACTAGTAGCTTGGAACAACATGAGCCACATCCGACCCAGCCCAGTCCAGTACATTGGCATCCGGGTTAGTCGGATGGTTGTGACCTCCAAGTTGAAGAAACGACCGGCCCAGGATTTCAACTTCCGTTGTCCATTGAAGCCCATGCACACACTCTCTCCTCTTGGTAATATTACTTTTTTTTGAGAAACACAGGCACTCACCCTGTGAAGGCACACACGCGCACCCTATCTCTCTGAGCACTTCCATGAAACTAGGGTGGATCAGCATCTCGAAATTCACGAAGTCACTAAAGGCGCCTCGCTATCGATTGGGACGTCGCCTACCACTAAAAGACCAAAGCCGTTAAATCATGCGACGAGAATTTGAACCCGGATGGACAGATTCCACCACAAGAAGCCTAACCAGCTAAGCTACGTTCAGTTCGGCCTCTTGGTAATATTACAGATGCACAAGATTATATAATCGGGATTTCTAAACATCTACGGAAGATTTTCTGTCATGTTTCATGTAGTTTCCTACAGTTGTTACAGTGTCTTGATCCGTGCAGATTTTGATTGAATTGTTGAGCAATGGGCCACGGCGGTGCTTTGTGTGCAGGTTTGATTCGTGTTATGCTAGTTTCGGTTCATTCTATAATAAATTCTAGCGTAATTATTATGTATCTTGAATTCATTATTTCAATAAATGAAAAATACCTTGTATTTGGGGAAAAATTAACGTCCTGTATTTTTAAGACATGGCATTGATTACCTAAAAGTGGAAAATACTTTGGTTTCCTATGTTTTATAGTGAATAATGTGGCAGATTTTGATTGGCTAAAGAAAGTGGAAGAAAACAAATAGCATAATCTTCCGCAAGATAAGTACTACCTCCGTATAGGAAAAAATAATTTTTAGCTTTGTTTTAAGTTAAACCATCGTTACTTTAACTACATTTATATAAAAATATATTAAGGATTATGCTAATTAGTATAATATTATAATTAGATTTATGATCAAATATATTTGATATAATAAATGTTATTACATTTCAAAACTTATGATAGTTTAGCGTAGTCCGCATGAATCCTGTCGATTATGCTAGGCGTCGTGATGACCACCGTGCCATGCGTGTCCAGCAGACAACGTAAGGCGGCGGCGTCACACGCGCTGCTTTTACCGGTGCCTGCGCATCAGGCAGATGAGCACTCTGGCAATACCCTGGCTGGCTACATGATCTAGAATTAGATCGTGTTTTCAATCTGTTAAGGGCATGTTTGTAAGGTCTATATTTGGCCCAATACCACTGTAAATTACAGGCCCGATAATATTTCCGACTAAATTCAAATTGTCTATTTGGATGCATGGTAAACCCACTATTTTTACTATAGGATTAGTCCAAACCGGTTGGAAAAAAATAATCATCTCCCAGCCCCGGAAAAGAAAACGATAGACATCGGGCGTGGCTCGCCCCGGTGCTCGCCTCAACTCGCCCGATGCAGTGCCGAAGGTTCCTGACGACGGCGGCGGCGCTTAGGTGCAGGCGAGCGGATCGATGGCTGCGGCGGCGGTGGCGCTTAGGGGCAGGCGACCGGATCGATGGCTGCGGCGGTGGCGGCAAGCCGAGGACGAGTGGATCAACGGCGGCAGCGGCAAGACGAGGATGAGCAGATCAACGGCCTCGGCAGCGTCGATGGGTTGAGGGTGAGCAGAGTGACGATCTTGGCGGCGGCGCCGAGCTACAGGAGAGCGGATCGACAGCCACGACCATGGCACCGAGCTGAGGAAGAGCAGATCGGCACCTTGGAGGTGAGTACGATGAGCAGCGCCGATCCACTGACCACTAGCTCACCGAGCCGCTACGCCTATGGCCACAGCAAGGGTAAAGCGGGGGAAGGAGGATGGAGAGGCCATCGTGGGCGTGGACCTAGTGGGCGGTGGCTGCAACGCGCACGAGGTGGCTGAGGAAATGAGCGGCGGCGACCATCTGGCTTTGCCGTGCGTGGGAAAGGGAGTGGAGCGAGCATTGTCTGCCTCCATTGGTACTCCAAATTGAATTTCTGAATTGATTTGTTGGAGCTTCATCTTAGCAATGATCTGAATTTCTTCAATTACATGTCCGAATCTGATGTCCTAACACAAAAATTTTGAGGTGTGGTCAGAGCTCCTGCTTGCTTGTCTTGTTCCAAGCTTCTCCCAAACTGATCTGTTACATCCTAGTAGGCTAGTAGCCAGATTGAATACAACGCTGAAATCATCGAGAACGAGTAGCCCATGGCAGTGGTGTTGGTGCGGCTCTGCTAGTTGGAGGTAGCACGTGACTGCGTCCTCTGTGTTGTTGGAACGAAGACAGAGTTATTCTGAAAGCTTAGATATATTTTACCCGAACAACATTTTTTCAGGGAGAAATAATTCACCAGTATGCTTGTGTACAAGAAATTACGAGCGGAAAGTAATTACACGTGAAAAATAATAGTACATTCTCAAACAGACCATAGTAATTAATATGTATGCAAGTGGATCGTCCATCAATTGCATGCACGTGACGTGCGCGAGCAGTCAGTACACCACTCACCGAGGCATGCTCAGCCCCGTAGGCTGCCGGCCACACCCAGCCCCACTCACGCCGTCACGCGATGGCCGCGGGCCGCCGCTGGAACGGCCACTACACCGACGTCCGCGCCGGCCGCCGAACAGACGGCCGCGCCATGCGCGCGCCTGCTGGGCAGCACCCGGCTTGGGCCCCTCGCGCCCGCTGGGCCGCCAGATCAGCTGGGCCGCTCGCCCTGGACCCCAAACTCGCAGAGGGCAACTGCCACCCGCACTAGGGTTGTCGCGCCCAGCAGACCAGCGGCCGAAGGCGTCCCTAGCATCTAGAGAGCTCTCCTCGCTTCCCCTTTGCTACAGTCGAAAGGCGAGCCAGAGGCGATTTCCGGCGTCGATTCCGGCGCTCCTCCTCCCCTCCGGCGACCTCATCGGCGTGGGGGGTGGGAGGAGCCCCGGATTTGGCGACCGGTGTACATATCCTAATACTACTACTGTCTTATGTTTGAGTAGAATAGGGTTCATCTACTCATGTTGGCGGTGGCCCATGAGTTCTTTTGTCTCCTCTTTGTCTCCGGCGATTCGGCTGAGGATGGCGGCGTGGATGGCTGTAGCCAGTCTGACGGCGTGGATTTCTTCTCCGACCGCTTCAGGGACGCGAGAGTGAGTTCTTGTTTCCTTGGCCTTTTGGGGGTGGGCTACTGTCGACTCCCCTGGCTGGAGGATCTTCTCGGCCTGCTGGTTTTGCCGTGGTGGCCCCCGGTGGTGCTGTGCTTCTACTCCCTCCTAAAGGGTGAAGGAGAATCCTTCTTCATCTGGCAAGGTGTGCCCTGTCCGTTCATCGTTCTATCGCGTCTCATTTTTGAGGCGTTACTGATGGTGGCTTCTGAAAAATCTAATGGCCTTCAGTGGCCCTTTCTTGCCAATGGAGGAAGTTTCTGTTCGGCTCCTTCGATCCAGCCGGCGTTGGCAGTCGGAGGTCAGGCCTGGGGTGCTGATGAGCAAGAACTGTGTTAAAATGTGTGCTGTAATGTTTTATTTGTTCACATGTTCTTGTGCGGTTGCTGTACTATGTATGTGCGTTTGATCTTATGAATAAAGTCACCCCTTCTCAAAAAAAAAAAAAAAAAAGCAGACCAGCGGCCTCAGCCGCACGCCCATGTTTTTTTATTATTATCTCGCGAATTAGTTCTTGAAGAAACCTTTTTCAATGTACTGATATGCGAATAAATATCGTCTGCATGCATTTTAATTTATATATGTTATTTTTTTACATCAAAATTATTTTTGGTAGAAAATAATTCGTACAAAATTATAAATGCATGTAACCGGAAAATTTAACAAAATTTTGCTCTGTATACCTGTTGTTGTGCGCATAATTTTTTTTCCCCGGTTGCTTTTGTGCATCCGGAAGGTTCACACATGGTTTTTGGTTCATCGCACATGTCACACACTATATGAGCATGTATGCTCTGTGTGTTTATCATATCGGTCACACCATTATTGTGCCGTCACATGCCACTTATGTCGCGCTAGTTGTGCTCTGCGTATTTGATAATTTGTGTTGCGCCTGTAGCGTTTCTTTGTCATTGTTGTGTCATATGTTGCCGCGTTAGTCGCGCGTGCCTGTTTTGCTATATACGAACGTAGCATAATATGTCACATATTTGTGCAAGTTAGGTTGGCTCTCGATGAGCCTTCATTGCTGTCATGGACGCCATAATAACCATAGGCAAGCCACGTATGCCACCACTGCTCTGATGGTCGTGAATGAGTTGTAGCTGCTTTGCACACTATTATGGCCATGCATGGGCAAATTTAGACGCTCGAGCTTAGACTCGCGTAGGATGCAATGGACGGCTTAAACTCCTGAAGAGATACGGTTTTTGGCAATTTTTTACGTGCATGAACAATTCTTTTATTTGGCCTTGTATTTTTTTCGTGTGATTTGTGTTATATGGCATCATATGTTATATACATATATAGCCAAGTATACAACAACTAAAAACAAGTTATACAATATCTTGAAAATCTGAAAAATTAATGAAACACATATAAGACCATCCTTGTCTTTATGCTCTCTCCGCTCTCTCAACATTCATAAAGTTATTTTTACCTGAAGTAACCAGAAAAAATACAACATAATGCATCAAAAGCTTTTTGGCTAATAAGACATCATAAATTGGGATCTTCCTGATGTGCTCAAGTCGTGAGTTCAAAATACCTTACCAGTGCTCTATGTTTTAAGTAGTGGCTCAATATCTCAGTCATAATTAGTCGACTTGCTGTTGGCATATTACCTTCATTGTCGCTGGAATGATATAAAGCATAATCTGAGATAAAAGACAATAACCGCCAAGCAACGTGCAGTTGCTAATACACCGAAAGGTTATTCTGAGAACGTTTTCACCATATATTGTGTGGAAAAGGACCGTGTGTATTTGGAGAATCACTTTACTCGTCCTGGTTTGGACACCGTTAGCTCATGTAGGATATATTTCTCAGAATTTTAACTAATCATAGCCACTGAATAGGTTTTTGGGAGAGTATGCCACATAGTAAAGGTCAGTCCTTAATGGACTTATCATTGGAGTTTACGTAGCACAACTACATTGGATTGTACATCTCTTTGCATTATTCGATTCTAGTCTATCAGAAATAAATAAGAACATAAGATCCCACGTCATTGCATAGCTACGCAGCGAGAGCACGTAGACAATTCTTTGCGTCCACCAACAAACCTAGCTCTGCTCTGTGCTCCTCTCTCCCAACCCAGGCCTTATACCCTCACACTCCTGGCCCAGCAGGCCGAACCAAACCCACGTCCACTGGACCCAAGGGGAAGTATTCCAACGTTCCTTCCCACAATCCAAGCCCACAGGCCGTGCGTTGCGTCGTCCGCGCCGTTTCCACGGCCCGCTAGCAGGAGCGGACGCGAGACGACACCCCACTACCCCAGGGAGGCAGGGACTCGCTGCCGCGACGCCGGCGCGGCATCCCTGTCCCGCCTCCCGCCACTGCTTTCTGCGGCGTTGACTGAATCCATGGCGACGGACGGGCCATCACGTATGGCGCACCGGTCACCTCGTACTGCAGTGCAGGCAGTCCCACAAAAACGGCAGCCGGTGGCGAGCCAAAGTCAGCTATATTTGGCAATGCAAAGGCTATGGAGTATCGACAGACAGATCGACAGCCACGGCCATGGCCCATCGCACCCGTACCGTACGTAGAAAAGATCACTCACGGCTCTCGATCGGCAGTGCCCCGCACCTGCCCGCCGCCGCCGCCGGCCGGCCGGCAGGCGACAAGAGCTAGCGCGGCATGTGCGGTGCCGAGATGCGGGGCGCGCGCGATCCCAGCGCACATGGAACGGCGGCCTCTCCAGGCAGGAAAAGCCGCGCCGGGTCGACGGCGCGAATGCGCGATCACACCCCGCCCGCGTACCCCCGCCACTGCCTGCCTTCCACATGCTTCCGGTTCCGCTTGTAGCCGCCGGCACGGCCACGGCCACGGCCACGGCGGCGTAGAACCCAATGAATCCGCGGCGACGGCGAGTGGGCGCGCGGCTCTTGGATTCTGATTTCCGGCAGGCAGGCATCCGAAGCGCGGAGCGGAGCGGAGCAGAGCAGATCAGAGCGGCCACATGACAGGCACCGAGGAGATCGATGGAGCTACGCTTAAAATATGAGGGAATGTTGCAGGAGAAACATGCGTCGTAGATTGGATTCCCGTTCCCAGAGACTACCACCACTTTCAGACCAAGTCGCGGCCCCCATCACCCACGCATTTGACTGACCTGCCTCTCTGCCTATCCGTCGCCACTGGTACAGTGCACTACAGCTCGCCTCTCTCCTGTCCTAGCTTTTGTTCTTTGGCTCGCTCTGATGATGAGTAGCTTCTCTGCAAAGACTGCAATTGCAAGACACGAGAGAGAGCAGACCACAAGCAAGCGAGCAACAGACAGCTTGGTGGTGGCGCGCAGGGACAGGCGCCAACAAAACAGTCCTTGTCACCTCCGATCGCCGTCTCGTTTACAATGCAGGGGCCGTGAGGGGAGGAGAATGATACGATACGGGCTGACCACGCAGTCGGTTGCAACGGAATCGGACAGTTCGTCCCCGCCAAGAGTTGCCGGCCGGCGTCGAGCTGGAAAGGCCCTGCCCTGGATGCGACAGGGGATCCAAGGAGCAGAGCAAGCTGCCGAGCAGCGACCCAGTGTACTACCCACTACCCACCCAAATCCAAGCAAGAAACGCGGCGGGAAAGGGCGAGTAGTGTAAAAGCGTTGATCGCGATGACCCACAGCTGCCTGCACACGCACAATCCAGATCTCTTCGGCGAAAACGAAGTGTCCCACCTCTCTTCGTTCCTTCCTTTCTTTCTTCCTTTCTTTCCTTCTGAGCTCTGACCTAAAAAAAACTGAAACAGCCACAAAACGGCGAAAACAGAATTTTGGAGTCTGTCTACCTGTCGGGCTTGATCTTGCCGCAGTGTCCAAGCAAGAGGTTCAAGATGGTCGTGAGCAAGATGATAAGACTGGGCTCGCCTATCCAACCCCGTCCATCTATTATTCTAACTACCCATTTCTCTGTCTACAGTGCTAAACAGTGTACTTTTGGGCATTCCAGTGACCCCAGCCTAACAAAATGAAAAAGGCACGATGCAAAGAAAGATTTTTTTTAACTACTGCTACGTACTACGAATACCTCATATGATCCCATTACTAAATTATTATGTTTTTTCTTATTACAATACTAGGCGATACTACCGCTGGTGACTACTACTAGGTAGAGCTGGAGAAAAGGATCGAGACATGGACGACAACGACAGGCATCAAAAGAGGGGGGAATTAAACAAAGAATAATCAGACGAAAACAAAAAGAGAGAGAGAGAAGATGCTCTCCACAAGTTCCTCTCCTGCATTGATGTCCCCGGTGACTGAAGATCGGCAAAGGAAAGTGGCATCATCCAACAGGGAAATTTTGAACCCTTCGCTTTCCCTCTTCCTCGTTCGCTCCACCTGCAGAAAGGTGAGCCTCGCCCTCGGCTCGGCATCCTCTGCTCTGCTCTGCTCTGCTCTGCTCTGCTGTCTGCTCTCCGCCGCGGCTGGCCGGCACGCCTCACAGTCACACCTGTTTCTTGGCCTCCGCCTCCTCGTCCTGTCCGTCCCCGCAGCTGTCAGCGCCGGCCTGCTCCTTCCCCTCCTTGGGGCTCTCCAGCGCGCGCTTCTCCTCCTCCTCCTCCTCTTCCTCCTCGTTCTGCCCGCCGCCGGCCTCATTCCCGGCCGCCGCGGCCGCCCCGCCGCGCCGCTTCTCGGCTCGGGCCTTGAGCACGCCCAGCAGCTCCCGCATTGCCTCCGCCGTGCCGCTCCGGCGGTTCTTGATCAGCACCTCGCTCACGTCCGCCGGCGTGATCTCCGCGGCGTCCACCCACTCCTCCAGCCCGCGCAGGACCGCCGCCGTCTCCTCCTCGTCGTCTTCTCCGCCGCCGCACCGGGGCTCGAAGCTGAGGTAGTTCCTGAGGAGGATCTTGAGCGCCGGGAACGAGCAGTAGGACATGAAGATGTGCATGTCCATACGGCCGGACCGGAGCAGCGCCGGGTCCAGCTTCTCGACGTGGTTGGTGGTGAACACGAAGATGCGCTCCGCGCCGCAGCACGACCACAGCCCGTCCGTGAAGTTGAGCAGGCCGGAGAGCGTGATCGTGGACCGCCCCGCCCCCGCGCCGCCGTCCTGGCAATGGGGGTCGATCGCGCCGCCGTCCATGCCCGGGCGCAGCCTCGGCAACGGCGCCGGCGCCGCCGCCGAGGCGCGGTTGGTGAGGTCCACGGAGCAGTCGATGTCCTCGATCACGATGATGGACTTGGACGTGGTCTTCATCAGCAGCTTCCGGAGCTCCGCGTTGCTGCCCACCTCCGTGAGCTCCAGGTCGTACACGTCGTAGCCCAGGAAGTTGGCCATGGCCGCGATCATGCTGGACTTGCCCGTCCCGGGCGGGCCGTACAGGAGGTACCCGCGCTTCCAGGCGCGGCCCGTACGCTCGTAGAAGGCGCTGCCGTCGGCGAAGTCGCGGAGGTCGGCCTTGATGGCCGCCTTCCGCGCCGGGTCCATGGCCAGCGTGTCGAACGTGCTGGGGTGCTTGAACGGCACGGGGTCCCAGGGCAGGCCGCGCGAGTCCATGGCCCCGCCGCGCGCGTTGGTGTAGAGCAGCCGGTCCTGGCTGCGCCGCTTGATGTCCGCCGCCGCCGCCAGGATGTGGTCCAGGTACGCCGGGAGCAGCTTGTCCCGGTCCCCGCGGCGGATGCGGAGCGTGAACCGGCGCTTCTCCTCGGGGAGCGGCCGCCACGAGAAGCCCTGGCCCTGGCGCGGCGCCACCACGTGCTCCCACGTGACGGCGGCCCCCGCGAAGGTGTCCACGACGCGGTCGCTGGCGGCCAGCCCGAAGGTGAAGGAGGAGGCGTTGAGCGGGCGCGACAGGCTGAGGCGCGCGCCCGACGCCGGCGCCGCCGTGCTGCTGAGGTACAGCTGCACGGCGTCGTAGATCTCGTTGGTGCTCATGCCGTCCATCTCCGTCACGTCGAAATAGCAGTAGGGGGAGAAGGCCCTCGTGAGCCGCCCCAGCAGCCGCGCCACCGCCGCACGGAGCTCCGCCGGGAACACCGTGTGCAGCACGCCCTGCAGGAACGCTATCGCGCCCATCAGCGACGCCAGCGCCGTCCAGTACTCCTTCATCGTCGTTGGGTTTCCCTCTCTCTCCCTATCGGTTCTTGGTTTCTTGGTTCTTGGGACGCTCCGCTCGCCCCCCGGCCGGGTCTTGGAATTGGAAGGAAGCAATGCGGCCGGCAAATAGAGAGGAAGCAAAGGCTGGACCTTTGAGGCTTTCTACAAGCGGAGGCGAAGCATTTATAGGAGGAGCGGCAGAATGGAGAAAGATTTGAAGAGGGCGGCCGGATTAATGAAGGGGAGCGAAATGACAGTGAGAGAGTAGTAGGCCAGAGAGCCTGCAGGCAAGGTGTAGACGGATCTCGGAGGAAGAGAGAGAGAGAGGATTGAATGCGGTGTGCGTTCAGAGAGCGATCAATTATCGCGCTGCATGTGTACACATACCAAGAGGGATCCTCCGCTCAGGGGGCTCACTGCGAGGGAGATTTTGCAGTGTTCATCTTGGATTGCTGCAGCCAAACAAACAGCCATTCTGCCAATCGTTCTGGCTGATGTGTACTTTGCCTTGGGCTCTGGTTGGAGGCTGACAGCACGGCCTTTCTTTGGACCTTGTGCTCCATCCATGAGTTGGAGGCGTTTTGGAACAGTGCCTTGCCGCCTGTCTATGCTGATTGGGTTCTGATGTGGATGGAAGCCATCAGCCAATGGAGATCTCCAAGGATCCTAGGGTACTCTACGTCTGCTCAATTTTCCAATCAAGATAAGCTTGGCCGATGCAAAAAGTAAGCAACAGACCATTTGTTTAACTTTTTCATACCAAGTAAACAACAAATCCAGCAAGGGCTTTGCCCCTCCTGTTCCATTAAAAAAAGGGGTAAACAACAAATCTGTCAATGAAATGCGAGTTGAAATTAGCTGTGGCTTTGGAAATTTCTGTGGAAAAACGTAACCGGTTGTTCTCCTGTCCAGCTTCTTGTTGGTCTGAAAAGGTAGCCGACCACCCTCCCCACTGGGTTATCTTTTATTTTCTGATTGTTTTTAAACAACCTTTTATTGCATACCAGGAAGCTTATTCACATGCTGCTATATATTTTTGTCATTATAAGTCGTACTTTTCAGTTTTAAATAGTTGGATTGAAATGTGTGTATCACACGCGAGCGCGTAGCCATGCATACGCAAGACCAAAGATCAGATTTTTTTTTTCTTTCTTTTTTTTAAAAAGGTGGCAGGGGCTATGCGGTTATTAACCAGTGCCATGCAAATTTATGAGTATGTATTAATAATGGGCCCAAGTAATGCATACTCACATCTTTTAAAACCCTCACATTTCAGGGTTCCTTTGTAAAGCAAAGGAAAATAGAAAAAATAGAGGCTTGAAATCCAGAAAATTGTATGGCCCTTTCGAACAAGGATTAAGTTTGTATTACCTCAGTTTTTTTATATTTGACGTTCCAACAGCTTATCGTAAGCCTTTTTCTACACGTTTTTTGGTCGGAAGCGTCAAACATATTCGAACGGAGGGAGTACTTTGTACAAATCTTATTAAATTTGTATGGAATGTCTCAATGTATATAAACTTTTGAGGAATTCTAGCCTAAAGTCCAACCTCCTTAGATGCTTTCCTATGAGTCCACCTCTCTTTCTCTTCTAACTATTGTGTTTTCTTTGCCTATGATGCATCCAACCACTCATTAAAATATTCTTGCATTTTCAATTCACGTATGATTACACACGACATGCAACTCCAATCATATCCTTTTCTATTTCCTCTAATTTAGAAATTGTGTGTTATAAAGAGACCCGAAGAGAAAATTAAAATAGTTTTTTTGTAACTATGGGAAAATTTAAAATGCCTTGATCATTGATCAACTATACCTAAAGCCCAAAGGTGTATAATTTCATATGTTTGCTTCTACACATCTCACTATTACCACAAGAAATGCTAGAAACTATAGAATTTCTAAGAAACGAACAAAAAATGTCTAGACATCAAGTCAATAGATTCTAACCATCATTAAAAATAATAATGTTTAATTTAATATATTATCTAAGAAAACAACCTTTGCTATTATGAAAACAACCCTAGGTCTGCATCTAAATTATCCACCACTCTCACTATAAAAGATAACGTAAACATCCTCTAAATTTATAGCTAAATTACCTACACTAGCCATTGTTAGAATTAAGCAAAAAAAAAACTTCAAATGGCCATCGACTTATAATATTACAAAAGTTAAAGAACTATAATGTGTGCGTAGCCTATGCAAGAGTATGGATTGATAGAATTAAGTATAATACGAAAATATATATCATGATAACTCTAATTGTACTTATTTGATACTAGTGGTGTTTGTACGATCTTATGACTTTTATAATGGTATATGGCTTACAGCAAAAAGTTAGAATTATATTCTTTTATGTACGGAAGTATTCAACTTGTCACTAGTACTATCTTTGGGTTGTTCAATAATCAGTCGTTCTGTTCCAACCACCTTCTCGACGAAGCAAACAGCAAGATTTTTTGACGCCTTGGGTATTTATTTCGATGGTTCCTTGGTTTTGTTTCGCAACATTATAGTAGTAGAAAATAAAAACAAATAATAGAGCTAGGAAAACATTTTCCCGACATGGACAAATTTGACACGCATTGGACGCTGCGCGTGGTATTGTACTACTGGAAGGAAAAACAGCAACGGCACCAAATGGATGTCGCGATCCGATCACTGCGTTGTGTCTCTGTAGCAAAGCCAAGTTGCTGGACGACAAAAGGACGATTTGGACAAAGATCTCTACTACGCGGGTCACTGTTGCTGGGCATGGAAGGTTCTTCTTGCACTTTTCGATGGATACATCTAGGCTATTCCCTTGGCGTATGTTGCAGCCCATGCCCATTCCATGCTATACAACTCACACTCCTTCAGGTCTTGTTCGGTTTATCCGGTTTCGGAGAAGATTCGAGAAAATTTAATTCTTTTTTATTTAAATTTGGCTAGCAAAATATTAAATACCTTCCAACCCCTAGGATTTTTCCCTAACGAACAAGCCCTTAAGGGATCGAATTGAATCACCGGGAGAAGAACGGAGGATCCAAAGCTAATGACCGATACATTTTGAAATAAAGCTTCTTTTGTCTAAAAAATCAAGATAACCGAGCCAAATGATGTTATATTTTGGATAAATGTTTGATGTTATTGATTTATATACATGAATGTTATTAACTATGAAAAATTAATGAAAGACATCAACAGAGGATTCTAGCCGGTGGTGACATGCCTTTTTGCCTTGGTGTCAATAGTCAAACACACCACAGCAAAATGTAGAATCACTCCCTCTCTCTTTTTTTTTTTTTTTTTTTTTTTGCGTCCTGAACTAAGATTGCGTGCATGACTGCAAAGCCTTCTCCGATCTTCAGGCCTTTATCATGCTACATTTCACATCTGCGGAAGATTTTGGACGAAAAAAAGCAAGAAAAACAAAGTCTAGCGTCTTCTCTGTGGCTACCTGACTTTTTAGAAACTCGAAAGTTGGGTTCGCTATTGTATACTTCTAGCACGATCGCACTGAGATCGGACGGTGTGTGGGACACCAACACCCACAAAAGGACACTGACCAGTACAAATCATGCGTGGAAAAGCTACGAGTGGACGCTTGTACACTGAAGATTGCCACGTCCGACTATTACCTTTGTGCTCTTTTCGGGCAACGCATTTGTTCTGCAGAGGAAAGTTTAATTGCCTGCAGAGTTTCGTTTCCTCAGAAACGTAGCAAATTAAGCCAGTAAATTACACTAGTATTGCATATAGGGACGAGAGGTGTCTCTTTCTGTTAGATTTTATACCGTGTCTTCACTGGGAGTCTGTGACAGTTCAATCTTTCTAACGAACATTGTGCCGATATGTAGCCATCCACCCATACACGTTCTTAAGTATAGGACGGCTTAGGATATTGTGAAGGAGCCCATGCATATAAGTTTGTAGAAATATATGGACCACGTCAAAACAGACTCTAGAATTAAAACTTCACTAGTCAATCAACCCGTGCTTTCGCACGGGTTAAAGTCTTAAATGTGTTATGCGTAATCGTACAACATATATAGATATATTTTTATACTTAGATTTTTATAATAACATATCTTGCTACTTTATATGTATGATTAATTGATTTAGATAATCTTTGATTGATTGCAAAAATAGGTGATTTTAATATAATTTTGAGGGATTACTTTTATCATATTATCAGTCATAATAACTAAGGTCAACAATTCAAATATAAATTAAAGGGAATATTTGGTATTATTCTATCAAAATAGAAATTGTGAGCAATTAGATATAAATTTAGGGTGTTATTTCATATTTTTCTTTATATTGGCATACTGGATAATTAATATGTAGTTTTAGTGGTTATTTAATATTATTTTGATAATGGCAAAGGTGGGTGATTACTTAATTAGAAAACAGATCTAATAGCTATTAATATTCCAACATGTTAATTGATGATAAGATATTTTTTTATTATTGTGAGGATTTTTATAATTTTATTTTTTTTCTAGCGCATCTTGTGAGGATTGACATGGAAATTTCAAAAAGTCTACAAAATATCTGCTTCATGGAAATGTTTCTAGCATCTTTAATGAAAAAAACACAAAAACTGAAGGTAAATTTAAAAATAGAAAAAATCTAAAAAAAAGAAAAGGATATTTGCTTTCGTTGAGAATTGAACTAAGATCTTTCATAATGGCAGAGGTGGATAATTACTTAGAAAATATATATAATAAAAAAAGAGAATATTTGCTTTCATTGAGAGTTGAACTCAAGACCTTTCATAATGGCAGAGGTGGGTAATTACTTAGAAAACAGATCTAATAGCTATCAATATTCCAATCTGCCAATTGATGGTCGGATGTTTCTGATTATTGTGAGAATTTTTTGGATTTATTTTTTTTTCTATCGCGCTTTGAAATTGGTGCAACTTTTAGAACCTCCAATTAGTAATAGTAAGTTTCTAATTATTGTGAGAATTTTTTGGTTTTTTCTTTTTTCTAGCGCATTTTGAAATTGGTGCAACTTTTAAAACCTCCAATTAGTAACAGTAAAATGTCGACGTCTAGAAGTTTTAATGAAATCGAGTACTGTAAAATTTATCGGAGATGACTAGGTGGGATACGAAGCTACTACTTCATGCAAATTAGTGCCGCCGGACCAACATGTTGGGCCCATGTCAAAACTGACACTCTGAAATTAAAACATTGTATTCACGCTTTAATTTTTTAAGAAAATCAATAAAATTAGTTGGAGAGTGTTAAGTGGGAAATCGAGCTACTTTATACAAGTTAATACAGCGATATCAATACTTAGTCCTGATGAGGGCCTTAGAATCAAACCTTGTAGTATTTGTGCCTTCAAACTTTAGCAAAACTGACTAAACTTTACTAAAATTATTTAGTAGTAGAATTGAAGCTACTTGGTGCCAATTAGCATGGCTATATGAACAATTAGGCCCCACACAAAAGGCAGATCGCAGAACTAAAAAAAAAACATGTTTACACCTTACAACTTTAGCGAATTTGATTGAAATTTCCCAGAGATGGAGTTGGGCCCCAGATCATAATAAGCTAGATCATAGAAACTGAGAAACTCATATTTACTCCTTGCGACTTTGTGAAAGTTGTCAAACATGGATATATGGAACTAAGGATACAAGCCGGTCTATTCGCGATCCTAGCGGCAAGTATTGTAAACCAATTAACATAATGCCTGCTAGTACACCTAACACAATAATTGAGAAAAGCCAGAAGACAACCGGGTCCGACTTCTCCACCTCCGGCGGCGCAGCCCCTCCTCCTTCTCCCCCGGCGGCGCAGCCCCACACTCCTCCTCCCCTCGGCGGCGCGCGCCCCGCGGTCCTCCTCCCTTGGCAGCGTGCTCCCAGCTCCTGCTCCCCCGGCGGCACGCCCGCGCAGCCGCCTCCTCCTTCCCAACGGCCCGGCCCGGCGCGCCCACCGAAGCCAGGGCCGGCGACGGAGGCGCCGCAGAGAGGGGCGCGCGCGTGGATCTGGCGGTAGGGATGGGTAAGAGGAGTTACACTGTAATTACAGTGTAATCCTAGCTAATGGCAAAAATTCAGGTGTTAAAAATCATTATAGACAGACTCCAATAATTTAATTAGTTAACCAGTAGACATACGGTATCTAGCAAATCGAAAGATGAACCAATAGGTTCAACCCATATGCAGCCCACAAAAGAACCTTATCTAACCTGAATTTTCTTTATTTACCTAACCCAATCCATTAGCATGTCCGGACAGATGAATCTTTCCCGTGCAGCAGTATATAGATAGAAAAAGGGCGAGGAAAAAAAACAGCTGATATGGGCTTTCGTATCCGTACATCAATATCGACAATACGCCCCCAGATCGTTGGATCGGAGTCAACGAGGGGATTGGACAGCATGGAGAACAAGACGCCTGAAACTGAGGTTAATTAATTATAAAGCGTCTATCCCGATATCATTTGTGTTGTTCCTCTGTCTCATCGTCAGGTACCACCATGTTTGTTCAATTAGCGGCGGGGAGGTCAACCGGCCATCAGAGACATCGTACGATGCAGTAAACACCGACTAATACGCCCTTAAACTTATCTTCTCGGCGCTCGATGCAGCGGTCCAGGATTAGCCTCATCAAGGGATTGAGGCGTGGAGTGCGAATTACAGCACCGCGATTACAGCCAACGATGCACCTCGTTATGATTAGATTAGATTAGATCAGTTAAACAAAGCTAATCAGGGACAAGTTTTGTTACATGCATGCAGTCGAGAGTCCAGCTTTCACCACAACCAAGTCGGAGAGAATGACAGTACAACATCTGCCAAATCTTGCACACTGACGGTAACGTACGCGCTGCCGGTGATGGCGGTCAGCGATGCAGCGACAGGTCACAGTCACACAGAATGACAGAAACGCAGTGGACATCGAGGCGGCATTGCACATTTGCATGATCGCTTCCGCTCAACCGCCGCACAAGCTAGTACTTGTTGTAGCGTGGGGCGCGACCTGGCCGGGCGCTACTGCGTGGTGCATCATGGCCATGGCTGCAGTCTGAAGCATACAGGCATGCAGCCATAGAGCGAGACACAGACACAGACGCTCGGGGCAGGCAGGCAGGCAGGCAAGCCGTCAGTCAAAGATGTCATTGTGCTAGCAGTAGCAGTGCGGCCATCATCGCCCTCGGATCTCCTGGCCGCCGATGATCCTCAGACGACACGGGGGACGGGACGGGTGAGGCGTGCACGGCGGGCGGAGAACAGGGAAGAGAAAGGGACACGGCGGCGGCAGTGCGCAGCTGCGGCAGCCGCGGGGTCCGAGCTCCCTCCGAATCTATCCCTGCGGCTGCGGCAGCGCAGGGCAGCCACTGCGGCCGGCGGGCAGAGGAGAGCGTAGCTGAGCGCACGGCGTCAGGACATCGGATCCCTTTACGCATTGATGGCCAGGGCACTGTGCCGCCTGCCCTGGCTGTGTGGGCAGCCTCGTCCTGCTGCCGTCCAGGAATCGGGCGGCGCCAGCGCCCCGGCAGGCAGGCGGCAGCGGCTTTCCCGGCCGCGACCGCCAGAGCCTCGTCCGCGGCACCCTGCCTGGACGGACGGCGCCAGGCCGCGGCCCCGCACGCGGCCTGCGCCGTGCACGCTGCCGAGCCGCAGTCCCGTCGCTTGCATTGACGCTTGCGCCCGGCCCGGGTCTTGTCAGTCGTCACGAATCGCCCGTCGAGATCAAAGCTGATGGACGCGGGGTCTGTTTAACGGGACCAGCATATGCCCACTCAAAATGCATGGCTTGGGACGCCGACCGTTTCCCCGTCCGAGATGGCGCATTGGCGCTCCGCGTCCGCCCAAGATCGCAGCGGCGGCGATCGTGCCGCCAGCCTAGACGACCTCGAGGCCCGCCGGCCGGCCATCATGCAAATCTTTGAATCAATCGGCGATCATGGCCCTTCGTTGCCCTGGATTCATGAGCCAAGCTGGGCCAGAACCGTCATCAACCCTGCCTGAAACCCTGATCCAGTGATCCAGCCAGCCAGCCAGGGCACTCAACGCAAAAGCCAGCTACAAGCACCACCGCAGGCGCCTCCTTGCACAATGATTGAAGCTGCGCTGCGCGGCCGCTTTTCCCTCGCTTTTGTTGTTTTGTTCGCATCTGCGCAGCAGAATCCTGGGGAAAGAAAAAAAAAATGCTCTGCTGCGTGCCTCGTGCACCGCTGCCCAGCCGCCGAGTCCGTCGCGTCCATGGGCCGGCGGGGGCGATCGATGCCGTGCCGCCGCCTGACAGAAAGCCGGGCGGGGCCTTCGCAATCGATTCGCTAGAGCGCTGGACGCCCAGCCAAGCCACGCAGGCAGCCATCGCTTGGAGGCAGCTGCAGGCCGCCGTGAATAATTCGCGCGATGATTGCCTCTCTGCCGCCTTCCGCTGCCGCTGCCCCGCCGGCGCCGCGCTCGGACCTCGGAGAGAGAGGCAGACAGGTCGGCTCCGCGAGATTGTGCGCCTGTGGCTGCTCTCCGGCCGCTGCTGAGCTGCAATGATTCGCGCGCTTATCAGGCAGGATCGATTCGAGGGACGGGGCGCAGCGCATGGCAGAGAGCGCCACGGTAAAAGCTGCCCCGCCGGGCGCCAAGGCTTTGCGATTTCCCCGGCGATTCAGCGCCAGCCACCAAGAAAGCTGTTGTGCGCCGTGCAAGCGCAGGTGCAGGTGCAGCCACAGCCCCCAGGCCAGCAATGCGGCTGCTGCGTCGCGTATATTCTTGCGTCTTTTGATGCCTGTAGCCCTGTACTACACTATGCCAGTGTTGTATCTGACCGGCCGCCTGGCCGGCAGCTGGATCGCTCGACGTCGCCGCCGGTTCTGCTGGAGACGCTGGGGCTGGGAGAGAGAGAGGGGGAAGGAAGGCGGAATGGTGCTGTTCCCGTTTCCATTCCTCGCGGGCCTGCAGCTGAGGGTGGCCCAACAACCATCGGGTGGACTTTGAGCCGAAGCCATCGAATTGGCCCAGTGACGGCTATTTCCTTCTTTTTGCGGTTGCGAGGGCAAAGGCTGGACATTGTCTTTGGTTGGAGGATAACAAAGCTGCCACTAGGGTGTAATATACAAATACAAGTCGCCAACCATCGCGTCCCGTGGGACCCCGACGCACCTGCCCTCCTCCTCGTCGACGACGGGCAGCCCAGAGTACTACTGCGCGGCGAAGAAGGCGTCGACCTCACGTCCAGCAGCCGGACTCCGCCAACTGCACGCCTCGTCCGCCGGCGCGCCGCTGCTCGTCCAAGCCGGCCGCCTCAAGGTGAGTACTCTACTGCCACCATACCGGCGCGTGGGAGGAGGACGTTTTGTAGGCGCTGATTGCGTTTGCGCAGTATCCATTCGAGGTATTCATCAAGGATGAATCCTCCTGACATATACAATCGAGAGATGTTCCCGGCGTTGAGGGATCGGATGCAGCGCATCAGACCCCGTGCGGACACCAAATTTCCTATGAAGAAAGGAAGGAATCATGATTTCGAAGCCAAGAGTTTCCCCTTTGATGAAATTGACCTAAATAGAGTGAAATTAAAGAGTATTCCAGTTGAATTTCGATGGAGAAATCATGAGAATGAGGAAATGAGTATGAGGCAAGAACCGGAAGAGAAGGAACATTGCGAGAGTCCGCAGGATCAGGTGCCGCCATGGCGACACCACCGCGGTCAGAAGATTGAAGATGACCAGAATGACCCTGGGGGGCAATTTGGTCATCCTGAGACAAAAGGGATTGAAAATCAATCCCCGATTCTTGTGCCTCCAAAACCTAAACCTCTCTCTCGGTTCCTTGGTCACTTCTAGGGGCAGAGCAGATCCTTCGCTAGAGCGGTGAAATCTGATTCGGCTCCTGTAATTGCAGTGATGCGAGGCGGTGCTCACCGCGGTGGAGCGGGATTTGGGTCCAGGCGGCGAGGCCGCAGGGCTGGTCGCACCGGTGCTCAAGTTTGGCTACGTCAGAGGGATGAAGTTCCTCGAGAGGAAGGGGAATTCAGGGAAGATCCGCTGGAAGAGAAAGAGAAAGTGACTGCTGCTGAGGAAGATCATGACCAGAAGTGGGAACAAGCTCCACAGGGGCAAGCGGCGCAACAGCAGCCGTGGAGCAAATCAGGGTGTATCGATGCAGGGGCCGATGAATCACCAAGAGGTAAATCAGAATCACATGCCCCCCAGAGCTAGCTGTGCGTTCTGTGGTTTGAAAAACCATATCACAAGAGAGTGTAGGTTCAAATCTTCTTGTGAAAACTGTGGATTGGAGGATCATTTGGTGTTTGATTACAAGCAGTACCCCATGTGGAACTTAGGACCCAAACTCTGTGCTTCTCAAGTTGAGGACCAGAGCTTTTTCTTCATTGAGGAGAACATTGATACCAGGGTTGCTAAGGATAAATCTAATTTTGCTGTCATAACTGTGGTTAGTGGCAATGTGACTTGTAAGTCAGTCCAGGATGAGTTTGAAAATGCTCTGGGAAGGGATAAATGGAAGTGGTCAGCTAGACAAATTAGTGATGGAAAATTTGTCATGAGATTCCCCTCTGCTCAGATTATCAAAGATTGGGGGTACTTCAGGCCACTGGGAATGAGAACCATACATGCTCAGATTATGATAGATCCCTGGAACCCTGCTGCAGGTTCAAAAGGAATATTGCAAAGGGGGTGGTTCAGAATTAGAGGTATTCCCCTGGATCAAAGGTCCATCAAAACAGTGGCTAAGGTGGGAGGCTTGGTTGGCAAAGTCATGGAAATAGATGAGAAAACTAGAAAAAGAAATGAACATGTGAGGGCTAGAATAGCCTGTAAAGATGTGACAAAGGTGCCTCAAGTTGCTGAAGGGACTTTAGGTCTTCATATCTTTGACTTTCATTTTGAAAGGGAAGTTTTGGTGGAGAATGATGAAATGGGCAGGAACAAGACAGCAGTTGGGGATACATCAAGTCAGCAACAGGCAAAAAAAGCTAGAATAGAGGAAGCTGGTCAGAAGGATCAGAGTTATGGGAAAGGGACTGCCAGTAAAGAACACATGAAAGAGAATGCTGGAGATAGGGGTGATAAATGTGGGAGAAAGTATTACTCAGCACCTCCAAAATCTCAACAAAAAGGAGATAGTGGTAAGTTTATGGCAGATGCCTTCAAAGCTGCCAGGAGTCAACTCATTCCTCCAGTGGGGGAGCAGAAAAAAATTCAGTCAACTAATAATGAAGATGATGAGAGTGATGTAATGGAAGGACAAGCTGGCAGGGGAGAGGCATCTTTATGAAGGGATGGAACCTGCTCAGTAACCATTGAAGAAATTCTTTCAAGTGATGGACAGTCTCAAGTTAAAGATGTTAACCCTACACCACAGGGAGATGGGGGGCATAGATCAGCAGTACTGTCATCACAGGAAGACCTTATTGAGAACACTCAGGAAAGTACAGTGGAGGAATTATCTCAGGAGAAGAAGGTGGAGGAGCCCATTGCTCTTATCACTGAGACTGCTGGTGAAGGGAAGAAAAATGATCGAGGGAGGAGAGCTAGTAAAAGGCTGAGAAAGTTCACTGGTGTTACCATTGAAGAGAAGAGCAAAAGAATGGCTATGAAAAGGAACCTGGAAGGTGACCCTCAAACCTGTTCTAATTCTTTTGCTTGTCTACCCACAGAAAATATTATAGATATGTCTGCTAAAATGGGTGTTAAAATAAATGATCATGCTGTTGCATCTATTGTTTTGCTTAAGGAATTAGAAGTAGCCAGGAAATTGTTGGCTCAAAAAAAGAAAGATTTGTCTGAGATGCAGAAAACACAGGATGAAAATCTGGAGATTGAAAATCTAGAAGACACATCTAGTGATTGGTCTCAAGGGGGGACTAATAATCCTGATGATTTCATATTGGTGGGATCCAGGAAGAAAAAATATAGGAAAGTTGGGAGGAAAATATCTATATCTCCTGGTGCTGGTAAAAATTACAAAGGCCAAGAAGATCTTGGGCCTGTGAAAAAGAAAAAGGGTAATAAGGAAATTCCTAAAAACCCCACCAATTTTCCCAAAACAAAAAGAAAAAAGAAATGAAAGGACTCATGTGGAACTGTAGGGGCCTAAAAAAGATAGGGGTCTCTACATTCTTGAAAAATCTAATTTTGCAATACCAATTTCATTTCATTGGGTTGCAGGAAAACAAATGGTGGAAGATTCTCCTGAGACATTGCTTAAGAAATTTGAATATAATTGGAAAGCTTGGAATAGAGCTTACTTTGATCAGAAAATAATCAAATCTCCTGTGGAAATCATTTGCCATGCGTGTGCGCTAATGAATCACTGGGCAGGTCTGAGCAAGATGGAGCTTCAAGAGTTGGTGCATATTGGGGTTCACATGCTGATACAGACTGGGGTTCACATGCTGATACAGGTAACAGCGTTAATGAACTGACAAGAGGATGGCCCGAGTCGGCTGATGTATTACCAAGTCAGGAATGCTGGGGACAATTCTGGAGCTTGATCCCCCCCCCCCCCCCCCCCAGCAAGAAGAAGATGAGGGAAAAGAAGACCAGTTAGCAAAAATGTGATGAAAAACTGTACTTCCTGCTGAATTTGTAATAATGTAGGCGAGAGGTTTTGGATAATCCTTCTCGTATCATGTCTAGTGTGGTTTTAAGATAGGCCGTAGTCTTTTGCTGGGTCGTGCTTACTCCAGTCTTTCCAGTACCTAAGCGAATTATCTGAAATTCAGAATAATGGTTTAGGTTTGAAATAGCTGTGGGGGTAAGGAAAATAGATCGAGTAGCCAATCAAAACTCTTCTGTCTCTGCCTCTGTTTCTCTAGTCTGTTTTTTCTTTCAAACATTGTATTTCTGTTATGTTTGCATAATAGAAATGGGTTTTCCCTGGTTCAAAAAAATTTTGCAGCAAATTATGCCAACATGCCGAATATTAGAGCTGTTGTGCGCATCTCATGGAACACTTCTCTCTACTGTGAAAACATTGCATTACAGATGCAGCTCAGTTTCCTACTAGCTTGATAATAATTTTCCTATTTCACTGCCATGCGCCCATGATTGGCTCATTTTAGAAAAAGTCTATTAGCTAAACTTTTAGCCTCCTATTAGTCATATCCTGTTTGGATAAACTTTAGTGGATGTATTCAAACACCTCTTAATCAAGAAGAGGCCTAATTTCTATTCTGCTTCTGGCGCACAATATCTTCTGGTTTGCTTGCATGTACCGTTATAAGTGATATACAACTATTGAGAAGGCGAAAAAACAGCGCCCAGCTGCACTTGCGTCGAGCTGAATGAAACGTTTGTCATAAATAAATGAGCTAAAAAATACTTTTATATAAACATAAAAGAAATATCTAATGGAATATAAGTTAATATTAAAATATATGGTCAGTGATCTAGCCATGTAAATTTAGGTGGGACACTTGCTACCTTTCATTAGGTTTTATGATTTTATTGACTTTTAAAATAGATTTTCCTTAATTAAAAATTAAAATAGTTCCATAACATTACAGGGTCCATTATGTTTCATTTTTTGTCAAAATACTGTATTTGCGATCTTGTCATTGTCTACAGGGTGAGGTGTGTTTAACCTTAAAGATCGCAGTCACTGTTTTGCTATTGCAGCGAGCGTGCATTTTATTTTCTGATGACGGCAATAAAAAAAGAGGATGGAGAAATTACCTACAAAAGTATGGGCATAGCAAAGAACACACGGCATTCGGCTTTGGAGAGTCTGGGGCAAATTGCTTGTGCGCTCTGATCGTTGACTAGATGCCCAATCAGAGAACTGAGAAGTTTTTTACAAAAAAAAAAAAAATCCTAGAAAAGAATGTGGATTACGTGAGCCAGCTTGGCACAATCAAGCAGCGTCATCTCAGGGAATACAGATCCCAACAAAAAAAATTGGAAAAAAAAAAAACGATCGAACAGGTCGATCACGGCAGATGGTACAGGTTGGAGGAGGGCTTGATGATCCCATCGGTGACGTTGAAGTACTTGAAGGTGGCCGCCCACCGTCGGTTGTCCTTGAGCATGTGCACGGCGATGGTGTCCGGCTGGAAGTTGTCCATGAACCAGTTGAGGTCGTACATCCTGGGCTTGAGGTTGTACCGGTTCTTGCCCTTGCCGCCGATGTTGAGCCACTTGCCGACGAGCAGGTCCTCGGGTCCGTGCGTGTCGTTGTGGCGCAGGATCTCCTGGTTGGTGGACACCCAGGCCGCGACGTCCCAGGACACGACGTAGCCCATGCCGTGCATGAAGGGCATGGGGTCGTCGCCGACGGCGAAGCCGTGGCCGAGGTAGACGTCGTCGCGGGGCTTGGTCCGGAGCTCCTCCACGAGCGCCGCCACGCGCAGGTACGTGTCGTCGTCGGTCTTCATGACGTAGTCGTAGGGCGCGGCCGCGAAGAGGCGCGGCACGGCGGAGAGGTACTCGTGCGTCTTGCCGTCGTTCATGTTCTCCGTGCAGTTGAGCACCAGGATGTCGCCGTGCCGCGCCGCCTCCACGGCCACCAGCGCCGCGTCCACGGGGTCCGACACGCCGCAGAAGACGAAGCGCACGTCCACGCGCGCCACGCCCGCCGGCGCCGGCGGCGGCTGCAGCGCGTACGCCATCCGCACGATGTCGCGCCGCTCGCGCCGGCCCGGCATGGTCAGCACGCCCACCAGCAGGCTGAGCTCCGGCTGCGCCGGCGCGTCGGCGGCGGCGACGGCGGCCATGTTCTCCTTGGCTGCAGCGGTGTAGTAGCCGTCGGCGTCGGCGCCGGCGCCGCGGCAGAGCACGCCGAGGCCTTCGGAGCGGGCGTGGGAGGAGCCGAGGCTGGGGAGCACGAGCAGCGCGGCGAGGAGGCCGAGCGGGACGAGGAGGAGGTACGGGGTGCAGAGCGACGCGGAGTGGAGGCCGTGCGACGAAGTGGTCTTCATGGTGATCGATGGAGAGCGTGTACGTGTAACGTGTCCAGGTCCGGGTCCCGGCCTCGCGCGTCGGGTCTCGGCTTATATAAAGCGCGCCGCGCGCACACGGTCACACCCACACGCCGAGCCGGCGAGTTTGCCGACGTGCGGTGCGACCGGTCGTACGTGCTGGGTTGTTGGTTGAAACGTTCGCGCATGAGCATACTGTATCAACCAGCAGCCACGCGCGACGGCGTCCAGAGTACGGTGTTTCGCGACTACTTCACTGGCTTCTCACCTTGTTTCCGTGAACGCGTGGTAGGAGATGTTTCAACGTCCGAGAACATGCCTGAATGCCTTCGAATGGAGCTTCCAACAATATTTAATTCGATCTCTGTTCGATAGAGATGCTCTCGTGGCCTTGGATTGACAGCTCAGGATCAATACAAAAAAACAACGGCCAACGGGTCACGGGCAATCATCATGTACTAAATCATATGATACAGGGTGATTGATTCCGAGCACGGCGTGGCATGGAAAGAGCGTTGTTTAGTTGGTTTCAGGCTGCCTGTTTGTGGGACGGCGACGGCAGCAGGGGCAAACAGGCAAGGAAGTCGCCGGCCGGGGACAGGATCCTTCGTCGGTTACTGCTTGCTTGATGAAGCACAAACCCTCGGTGGCGTCCATGGCTTGCCTGCTCCATCGTATTCATATATGATCGAAGCTGAGATCTCACCAACCTTGCCATATAGCACGGCACGCTCGGTCATCGACAGCGCCATTCACATTGTTTTCGTGCCACGACAGGGCATCTCATTGCGGAAAAAAAAAAGTTTGAGAAAGGGAGGTGCACTTTGCGGCTTGCTATCTTCTCTTCATATCAAATTGCAAAAAATTGCTGTTAGCTTTTATTATCTCATCCCTTTAGAACAAGCTAAAATTTAGGGTTAGCCACTTAGCGCAAGAATTGTCTGTAGCTAAGATTTATAGCAAGGCGTGGGTGGAATGCGGACATGTTCGTATGATGTCCTCTACCTTCCCCTACAATTTGCGAACTCCCACCAAGCATCTGAGTACATCAATGGCTCTTCAGAGGCTATAACGAAGGTGACATCGAGGAGTCTACACCACGTCGTTCCAAGAGGGCAAAGGTGGCAAAAAAGAGCGTTTTGCACATAGTTGGTGGATTGGAGGACCTTATGATGAAAATTGTGGTATAGTTCATTTGGATGTTGATGCTTTGACGCCCTTCGGCACTAGACACCTCGTTAGAGCCGTTGCCTTGATACTCCCCTTCCTGCAACCTTGGGAGACCTTAAGTTAAAAACGTTGTTTTACGTTCGATCGAATGAGTGACTGAGGACTTGAGGTATATTCAACGTTACATCCTACTTGTAGTTGTAGGAATCACTTATGGAGGCCTAGTCACTCTAAATCTTTGTTGTGTTGTTGCGACCATCGGATCACATCGATCCCTATGCCGTGAGTTTCGAAGATTTGACGGACAAAGTGTCAAGATATTAATTTTTTGAAAGTGAACTCAAGATATTAATCGGAGCCATATTTTGGACAAGTTTCTAGGAGTTTGGCAAAGGAATGGATTGGGAATGAGTACCCTGCACATGTGGTGCTTTGGGGATATATAGAGCCTTAGCTAGCTTTATATGAAGGTTTAGCAATAGATTATACTACTATATGCTTTAGACATATATATATTGTTGAGCATTTTATTCTTTTGAGCGATATAATCTATGTGTTTGCTCTTGCCGCAAGTTCCGTGTTATCGAAATAGAATAGAATACCGCTAAGGCATCTCACAGCATGATAGATTTTGTATCCCATCTAGAAAACAAATATCACATCTGTTCCAGATTGTGGTCTTTTGCTTTTTTAACACCAAATTTGACTCTCTCATCTTATTCAAATATTAGCAAAAACATGTAAAAATTCAATCCATAATTATAGTATAATACATAGTAAACCAAATTATAGAGAAAATAGATGATAAATATGAATTTTTTGAAATAAAACGAGTTGGGTAAAATTGTGGTCTAGAAAATCAAATGAGCTATAATTTGGAACGGAAAGATTATAACTTGAATATTCTGATTCACAGGTGAGCTCAATTTCATCCTTCATAGGTGCCATATCGTAGATGCATTTGTTTTCTTTTTCTTTTTTTTTTTGTCCCGACATGTTCTGCGTGGGAATCAAAATCTTGTTTGCAAAAACAAAAAGCAATCGAATTGTCATTTTTCTAGCTGAAAGTTCTAAAGGACATGCCTGCGAAATATAAATGAAACAAAAAACAATCGAATTGTTCTAATGAAACATTTGATTTTATATTGTGGAGACTTTGTGTGCTCCTTGCCTAGTTGCCTGCGAAATATATAAACAAAACCAAGAAATAACCAGCGCATGGGAACAATGTTGGTGTGCCTGCTACTTGTGGAAGGAACAAAGAACAGCTTTCCTGCATACAGCATACTCCATTCATTACTTACCCCAAGAGATTATTGATAGTCATGGTGTATACCACGAGGCAGTGACAAAATGTTAGATGCAGACCAAGGAATATACGGCCTGTAACATGCAGTATCCGTTTGTTTGTTATACACCAGACATTCCACTCGGCGTTCTTCAAGTGGACAAGAGACAAGATTAATTAGCAGAATGCTCTGTAAGCTTTCGGTAGGTAGATGAAAGAATTGGGAGTGAGGGTGTCACCTCACGACGCCAATCAATGGAGGCCTGGGCCAACCGCCGGGTCCGGGTAGGTCGTCGTCCAAGTGAAACTACACCGAAAGCGATCGTCCACGCGATTCGACTTGCACGGCGGTTTGGATCGCGTCAACCCAAGGAAACATCGTCTCACATGACACTTCTCCTCCTCCACTACCGTTCCACGATCCATTCGTGCCCCGCACAACCCACGCACGATCATGAACACTCATCAAAGAATTACTAGTAACAATTATCATCGTCACGGCACGGATTACTTGCAAACGGCGATGAACACACACACACACACCCTAAAAAAAGAATTGCTGGTCCTGGCCGATCGATCGATCACGGCAGCAGGTGTGAGTTTGACGACGGGTTGGTCCCGGCGGTGACGTTGAAGTATCTGAAGGTGGCGGCCCAGCGCTGGTTGGTCTTGAGCATGTGCACGGCGACGGTGTCCGGCCTGAAGTTGTCCATGAACCAGTTGAGGTCGTACATCCTGGGCTTGAGGTCGTACCGGTTCCTCCCCCTGCCGGCGAGGTTGAGCCACTTGCCGACCATGAGGTCCTCGGGCCCCATCGTGTCGTTCCTCGCCAGGATCTCCTCGGCGCCGGCGCCGGCCACCCACGCCGCGACGTCCCACGACACGACGTACCCCATGCCGTGCATGAACGGCATCGGCTGCCCGCCCATGGCGTAGCCGTAGCCCAGGTACACGTCGCCGCGCGGCTTGCCCCGGAGCTCGTCCGCCAGCGCCGCCACGCGCAGGTACGTGTCGTCGTCCGTCTTCATCACGTAGTCGTAGGGGTCGGCCGCGAAGATGGCCGGCACGGCGGAGAGGTACGCGTACGTCTTGCCGTCGTTCATGTTCTCGGTGCAGTTGAGCACCAGGAGGTCGCCGTGACGCCGGGCTTCCACCGCCACCAGCGCCGCGTCCGTCGGGTCCGTCACGTTGCAGAACACGAAGCGGACGTCCACGCGCGCGCCCCGCGCCGGTGGCTGCAGCGCGTACGCCGCGCGCACGATGTCGCGACGCTCGCGCCGGCTCGGCATCGTCAGCACCCCCACCAGCAGGCTGAACTCCGCCGCCGCTGGCGGCTCCGAGGTCTCTACCGGCGGTGGCGCGGCAACGGCGGCGGTGACCGCGGCGGCGTTGACGAAGCCGGCGCGGCGGGCGCACTGGACGCCGAGGCCGTCGGAGCCACCGGCGCGAGGGCGGAGCGACGGGAGCAGGAAGACGAGGAGGAGGACCGCGAGCGGCGCGAGGAGGAGGTAGGTGGTGGACGTGGCCGTGAGCGGCTTCATCATGGTGGATTGGTGGTGCGAGTGTGCGAGGCGCCGCGGGCGGCTTTGCTCACCTCAAATACCTGCAAGTTGTCTTCTCGTTCCGGAGCTCGAGAAGAACCACCGGTCGATGGAGACTGGCGACCTACAAGAATGTGTTTGTTTTTGCTGAAAAAGAAAAAGAAAAACAACTTGGCGTAATGAATTCCGCATAAAGTTAAAGAACTACGGAGAGCCCACCTCACAGCGTGTCATGCATTGGGGCGGGAATCGTGGCACGGCGCATCAGCGCATGGCGTCGGCCTCTCTGAAGATTCCATCCATGGATTCGTCGCGATGGCTTACAGCAATGCTGATCAGGAACTACACCCGAGACCACGGGGCCGAGGCATTTTTGTGTAGAAGAGTTGAACCGGCGCTATCACTGTTACATACTGTAACGGCAGACACCAGAGAATCATCCACTGGAGGAAGAACAACACTCGGTCGCCCGTTGTGACCATTAATTAACGTCCAGTATGACACCAGGGCGACGCGTCAGAGCACAGACAGTTGGGAGATGAAACAATAACAAGTGCTGGCGTTTCTGATCCTCGTGCAAGCATTCTGATTCTCGCCGGTGGAAGGGAAGTCAAAGATGCGCCCCCCGTCCGGGCGGAGCAGCAGGCGCACGGTAGCCTTCACGACGGCAGCACAACGTGAGCATGCAGATCGACCGGCACATGCGAGCTCTAATTGAACAGACTTACAGACTGATGAACTGGCGGTCTGGCGCACCGTCGAGACGAAGCCGTGTCCATTCTCCACTGTGTCTTTCAAAGTCGACGTCTCAGCTAGCGTCTCCGTCGCCGCACAGTCTCTGTTCTGATCAGCGAGCGAGCGGCGCGCCGTGCCGTGCTCGGCGGCGCTTCGCTAGCAGAATGCTGACCCGGCCGGGGATCGATGGAGCCTTTGAAAGGCACGCAGCACCAAACTGATGACAGACAGCTGCGTCTGCGGCGACCTTTGGCGTGACGGAAGGAAGGAAGAAACAACGACCGAACGGTACGTGTGCTCCTCGTTCCTCGCACAGACACATGATTCCATCCCAAGGATGGAACTGAAGGAACAGCAAAGGTAGACCTTTTCTACGAGCACGACGCGGCGTCGCGTGGGAGCAAACTGAGCACGGCAGGCGTTGAAAACCCAGGATGGCTGGCTTTTCTTGTTTCACTCAGATGGGCGGGGTTTTCGGGTGACCGAATCACCGTGGGTCAGGTCACTCCTGAATCTGAAGCACACAAGAAGGGGACCGTTTCTCTCTGTCTCTTCCTGGGGTCGTCGGGCCGAGAACGAGTCCAGCGGATACGCCCGGACCGGAAGTCGGAACATCCCCAAGGCGGATGCGGCTGGCTGAATTGAAACCGGCGATAGCCGACGACGCCTACTCGCGGCGACGGCGGAAGGCCTGGTCTGCGTGACGCGCCTGCCGCTGGGGGGAGTTGGGACGTCAAATTCTGTGGCCTGCTAGGCACTACATCTAGGCACCCGTGTGCCAATCAGCAGAGAGGTCCAAGCCTGCAAGTGGCAAGTGCAAGCTATAAGTACACTAGATGCCAATCAGGTGTACTGTAGTCTGTACTTGGCTATCAACTCGAAAACACATCAGAACATACTACCACTACATGCTGCGGTTGGTGGACGGACGGTACCAGCGCCCACTGCTGTAGTGCATTTGCAAGATAGCAGCCGCCGCCCCTGACAGTAGCTGCTAGTCTGCAGTACTGGACTCTGCGGTTCACACACTACTCCCTCGCTGGGCCTTCTTTTCGGCCCAGGCCGAGTAGAGAACGCTGCCGCTGCCAAAGCTCTTGTGGGCTCGAGCCCACAACCTCATACCCCCATCACACTCGCAGCCCACCACGAGCCGAACCCTGAATCCCCGTTTCCCACCAGAAAATCCCAAACTTCCCAGTTCCCACGCGATTCCCATCCCGCCTCCGCGCACAGCACCGCCGAAAAGCCTCTGAACCCCTCGATCCGCTACCCCGCTCCTCCGCCAATAGGAGGCGAGCGTTCCCCATCCAACGGCTCGCGCCACCTCTCACGCGGATCGCGCCGCCATCCGACGCCTCCTAGCTCTTCTCCCACCCTATATTATCGTCTCCGCCGGTCCCCATCCTCAGCATCCCGTCCCAGTTCACAGCTCTCCTCCTCCCAACCAGCGAAGCAAAGATCCCCAATTCCTTCTTCCGAGGCGGCGGCGGCGGCGGTGATGTCGGGGCGCGGCAAGGGCGGCAAGGGGCTGGGCAAGGGCGGCGCCAAGCGCCACCGGAAGGTGCTCCGCGATAACATCCAGGGCATCACCAAGCCGGCCATCCGGAGGCTGGCCCGGAGGGGCGGCGTGAAGCGCATCTCGGGGCTCATCTACGAGGAGACCCGCGGCGTGCTCAAGATCTTCCTCGAGAACGTCATCCGCGACGCCGTCACCTACACCGAGCACGCCCGCCGCAAGACCGTCACCGCCATGGACGTCGTCTACGCGCTCAAGCGCCAGGGCCGCACCCTCTACGGATTCGGCGGCTAGGCCACTCTTCCTGTGTCGTTTGTGGTTGTATTGCTGCTGCGGTTCTTCTTCCGTCTCTGGATGGAATGTTCTGCAGTGGAGAAATGCACGCAGGTCGCATATGTTGTGTTCTGGCCTGTGTGAGTCTTGCAATGAAGAGATGCGATGATTAAACATGCCTTTTGCACGAATTATCTTACCTTTTGAACCTGCTGTCGTTTCCAGTTTAAACCTGCTTTATACGTATCTCGTTTCTCCTTTCAGAGAACTTTCAACTGCAAGTGCTGCTGTTTGGTTTTCTTTTTTAAGATATGTCTATATTTTGCTGTTTGATCTCGTATTATAGGAACATTAGAATAATTATCTGCTCCGATAAATGGTAACAGCCCTTTCATTGTACTAGCTGTATAGTGCGTCTCTGGATGTAATCCGATGTTTCAGTAGTGGAGAAGAAATGCCAGTAATCATGCTGCATATGATGTGTCTGCCCTTGGTGAATCCTGACTGTGGTGAAGAAATGCTAATGGTGTCTGGTTCATGAATCAGCATGCTCTCTGAACGATTGCCTGGTCGTTTGTACCACTTCGTGTCGAATCTTTGCAATTTTTTGCACACAACTTGAAGCCGTTGCTGTTTTTGTGGCTGCTTTTGGCCGTTTCAGAGAGCTTTGAACTGCTGCCCATTTTGTCTGTACTATGCTGTGCGATCGTGTATTTAGTATTCTGAAGAATACTGCTACTGTAGAATTATATCTGCTCTTGTGAAGGCTGTCTCCAAACCGGGTAGGCATTTGGAGTCGGCAAAAGTAGTACTCCAAATGCCATGGGTGCCAATTTGCCAACGCTAGGCAAACCGAGTAGCTCTCCATCGCTTTCCCTCCAAATTTGGAGCAGAGGCCAGGGAGCACCGACGGCGAGGAGGGATGGACGGCCACGGCGGCGGGGCGGGGGGCAAGCTGACGCGCACTCCCGCTGCTCCTCCGCGGTGGCGGCGGCAGTGGAGACGTACACCACCTCGCCCTCTTCGCGGCCATTGCCGCCCCGCGCTTGGCGCCGCCGCAAGGGTCGCAACCTGCTTCGGCGCTGCTTGCGTCTGCGCCACTCGCCCGTCTCCGGCTCCATCCAGTGGTTCATCGGCGACGATGACGACAAGCCGTAGAAGCCTTCTCTGGGTGTGTTTAGATGATGGGGTGTGTTTAGATGGTTGAAAAAAACACTGTTCCGAACTGAAAAGCACTGTAGAACTATTGTAGCACTTTTCGTTTGTTTGTGGTAAATATTGTCCTACTATGGCCTAACTAGGCTCAAAAGATTCGTCTCGCAAAGTACATCTAAACTGTGCAATTATTTTTTTTTATTTTATCTACATTTAGTATTCCATGCATGTGCCGGCATTTTGATGTGACGGGGAATCTTCTTTTTGCATAGTGAGTTTTAGGAGAAAATTAGGGTACTAAACACACCCTCTATCTTTTCTGAGGAATGACTGTTGCTCGGCTTCAATGCGTCTCCGCTAACGTAGCACCCAATTTCGGTTTTCTCTCACCAGCAACGTAGAATGCCTACGGGCTTTGGCTACGCAGTTGGGCTGCTTTGCATATCGCTACAGTATCTAAACGTAGCCATTTTGGGTTTGGCAGCCGAAATGGCAATCGCGGTTGGAGATAGCCTTAGAAGGTGTTTGGTTCCATAGACTAGAATTTAGTCCCCATCACATCGGATATTTCGATGCTAGTTAGAAGTATTAAATATAGTTTAATTATAAAACTAATTACACAGATGAGGTGTAAACGGCGAAACGAATTTATTAAGTCTAATTAATTTATGATTAGCTAATGTGATACTACAGTAACTAGTCGTTAATTATGGATTAATTAGGTTTAATAAATTCGTCTCGACATTAGCTCCTCGACTATGTATTCGGTTTTCTAATGAAATTATATTTGATATTTCTAAATAGCATTGAAATATTCGATGTGACATGAACGACTAAAATTTAGTCTCCGAATCCAAACACCCCCCAGTGATAGCAGTGAGGAATTATATGTGCTCATCCGGCCAGCAGGCGCTTGCGTCCCCAAACTGCAAATCACATGTCCTGCGTCTTGCGGTGCAGGCAGGCTTGCATCCTCTGTTCTCGTTTGTTGGCAGGGTGTAACATGGAAAATCCCCATCTTCTTGGAGACGTACTTTGCATGGCCATTCATTTTTTCCATGAAGCATTGCTCGGTCATTCTTTTTTTTTCCCCCATGAAGAATTGTTTGTCATATGTTATGTTAAAATCCTAGATCCACCAGCAATTCTCGGGTTAAGAAAAAGAGATAAAGGTCAGAATGTATGAATTTTCTAGAATTTCATAAGAGTAACATGGAAAATTCCCCGCGTTCGAAATGAACGTTAATGCTCAATGGGAAGCCATGTTGGCCCACGGTGCTCGACAAGCGCCACGCCCCAAAATTTCTCCCAACGTGCTCCTCTACCCAGTTGTAAAACATGTGGCCCAACAACAATACACTACACTACGCTATCGTTTCCTGAAAAGGTGTCTGAAGAAGTGTTATATAACATATATAAGTGGAGCCCACTTAACATTATTATTTTTGTATATTTTCTTACTCATTATAGATGTACACGGGCATTATTTATATAGAGATGGAGAGTCCTTTACAGACAAATTTGTTATGAACCCATACTCCCTCCAGTCTTCAAATAATAGACGTTTTGGACATAATCTCACGTACCAAGGAGGAGTTAATTTGGATGCCTATTTTCTGTTGTGTCCATATTAAATGACCTTGTTTTCCTTACCTAGTCACATAAGTGTTTAGTGTGAGTGGTTTGTTCTCTGGTCCCCACGCTCTACCGCCCAGGTTCGATTCTCAACTCAATCTTTTTTTGCCACTTTAGCCGAATGCATGCGTATGCATTAAATACTTTGGAACAAACACAACTATTAACTGAAGGGCAAAGCAGTCCAACACAATAGTAAAACACTCCAGCATCAAGCATTTGCATCCAAAGTGAAAACTCCTAAAACATCGAATATTTGAACACTGGAGGGAGTATAGTTCTAACCAGGTTTAGGGTTTATTAACATCCCCTTTGTGTGAATATTGCGAAAACTCATACTACCTCCGTTCTTTTTTTATTTGATGCGCTTGATTTTTTTTAAAAATTTCAATCATTTGCCTTATTCAAAAAAAATTGTACAAACATGTAAAAGTACAATACATGCTCAAACTAATCTTACCGATAAAACAAGTAACAAAAGGTTGATAATCACTTGCAAAGTTTTTGAATAAGGCGAGTACCTTATTAAACTCATGAAATCTAGTGAAAAAAATATGAAACATGAGTGCTCAGTGCCACAAGTTGCACTTGCATATTGTTACTTGGTTAAAAATCATATGTGAAAATCTTTAGAAAAATACACCAAGGAAAAAAGAGTATGGAGATTGTTTTCAAGACAAATTGTGATCTTCTAGCTCTATTCTATCAAATCATCTGCAGAGGCTAATTTTAGGATTTTCTCCCTCTTATGCTTGCAAAACTATCTTAATTTGCCAAGAGCACCACTTCTAGAAGTGTATGTGCAATAAGCTTTAGCAATTTGTCATTATGGTGCAATGGAAATATTTTGCCACTAACATCATACCATTTGTGTTTATGCCTTCAAGGCATAAAAGGATGATATGATTCCAACCTTCTGCTAAAAAAACACGTTATAGAGAATATATGTCATGAATGTATGTACATATACACCTAGTAAAATTCATGAAATGCACATGCTTACCTAGCGAGCTTCAAGTTTTTTAATTTGGCACCTCATTCATTCTTTTTTGGGTCTTGTATAAGTCTTTGTGGCTTTATTGGGATTATTAATTTTGCTGGTCAACTTAGTTTTATTTTATTTCTTCGTGAATAGTTCTATGGGAGAAATAACTCTCTATCTATCGGAAGGTGTTTTCTTTACAGAAAGAGAGGTCATTCTTCAAGAAGACAAAACTTTTTCGAGAAGATGATATAATTGAATGAGATTTATATGTCGCATATTTATAATTTCATATTTTGAGTTCCAATGGAATCTTAAGATGGATTTTCACAACTCTATAACTGCATATTTCAATTAATGACATTTGTCAGTGCTGGAGAAACGACAATGGGCATATCATATATTCATATCCCATTGCTTTATGTAGCACATAACCTTGATCATGGAAGCAAGGTTTAATGTGTTCATTACGGACGGCGGTCCATGTTGGACGGCGTGACTCCGGCGGTGACGTTGAAGTACCTGAACGCCGCTGCCCACCGGCGGTTGTCCTTGAGCCTGTGCACGGCGACTGTGTCCGGCCAGATGTTATCGACGTCCCAGTGTCCCAGTGTACGTCGTACATCCGGGGCTTGAGGTTGTGGCGGTTCTTTCCCCTGCCGCCGACGTTGAGCCACTTGCCGACGAGGCGGTCCTCGTGGCCGTGCGTGTCGTTGAGATGCCGCGGGATTATATCCTGGTTGTTGGGACACCCACTCCAGGATGTCCCACGACACGACGAACCCCATGCCAAGCATGAACGGCATAGGGTCGTCGCCGACGGGGAAGAGAC
Organism: Paspalum notatum; assembly: GCA_022530915.1. Classification (NCBI taxonomy): domain Eukaryota; kingdom Viridiplantae; phylum Streptophyta; class Magnoliopsida; order Poales; family Poaceae; genus Paspalum; species Paspalum notatum. Next base: position 38,543,799 of record CM039685.1, read on the forward strand.
GAGGAAGCCTCGATCGGCCGAAGTACACGTCGACGCGGGGCTTGGTACGGAGCTCCTCCACGAGCACGGCCACGCGCAGGTACGTGTCGTCGTCGGCCTTCATCACGTAGTCGTAGGGCGCGGCCGCGAAGAGCCGCGGCACGGAGGAGGTATGCGTGCGTCTTGCCGACAGGTGCTAAAAATACCCGGTGCGTTGTTTTCATGGTTGGGACATCGAGTACGCGTTCTACCAATTCGGCCCAGGACACATAAAAATTAAGGAAAACATTGATTCGGTCTACCGAGAACCAACCGTGCTAAAAGCCCATTGCGATTCCTGTGCTAAAAGCCCAGCCCACCACAGCCCAGATCTCTATGGAATTTCCCACGCGAATTTTCAGTCCCGCGCGTTCCACTCGCAGAAGCACAAAACGCCCCGCCCCCGATCCGTGCTGCCGGTCGTCCACCAATAGCAGCCAAGCTCCGCCGATCCAACGGCTCGCACCGCGCCTCCCACCCCTCACGCGGATCGCTCCCGCATCCGACGCCTCGCAGTGCCTCTCCCACCTCTACATATCACCCTGGCCTCCACCGCCCGTCCCCATCCTCCGCTCCTTTCGTCTCCAAGCACCTCCCGAAAAATTTCCCCAAATCCCTTTGATTTGAGCGCGTCTTCGGCGAGAGGAGACCGGCGGCGGCGAGGATGTCTGGGCGCGGCAAGGGCGGCAAGGGGCTGGGCAAGGGCGGCGCCAAGCGCCACCGCAAGGTGCTCCGCGACAACATCCAGGGCATCACCAAGCCGGCCATCCGGAGGCTGGCGAGGAGGGGCGGCGTGAAGCGCATCTCGGGGCTCATCTACGAGGAGACCCGCGGCGTGCTCAAGATCTTCCTCGAGAACGTCATCCGCGACGCCGTCACCTACACGGAGCACGCGCGCCGCAAGACCGTCACCGCCATGGACGTCGTCTATGCGCTCAAGCGCCAGGGCCGCACCCTCTACGGATTCGGCGGCTAGGCCTGGCGTTTGTGTCTCCTTCGGTCCTGCCTGTCGTGATGCTGTGTTCGGTTGTGTGTTAGTTGTATGCCAGTGTGGTGGTGGTAGGCTAGTACTGTTACAATGGTGTTTCTGATGCCTTTGAAGAGATGCAATCGGTACTACTAGCTTGTTTCATCACCCAGTGACGGAGTACCAGTAATCTTGGTACAATTGTGATGCCACTTTCTCTCGAATTATCATCTTTCTCCGAATGTAACACACTAACACAGGTACTAATTTTATATGCCAGTCGGTCACCCAGTTCTTGCTTCAGGTTGTATTTCACTTCTGTTGCTTTGTTAATAGTTCTTTTGGTTATGCCTTGTGCAATTTGCCCTGAACTACTAGTATAACATATCTATAATTTTCTCAGCTGTGTTCAACGATGCCAATGTTTACCTACTTGTGCTTTTGGTTAAGTTGCCCCCAAATATGTATTCACGATGTATTGCTTATGCCTTGTTAAATTCAGCAGGGTCGTTTTGTGTTTATTCCGCTATGGCGCTATCTATTTTACATGTTTAGATATCTTGTTTTTGCTATCTATTTTACATATCAGATAAATTCGTTTTCCGCATGCCTTAGGCAAGATTTGCTAGACTTTCTGATCGGTTGTTTGAAATATGTTGTTTCAAATGCACATGTACAACTATTTGTATGATTAGATGCGCATTGTATGGAGTTTGAAATGCACAGTAATTTTGCACAAGCTGCTACCGCTGGCCTTAACCTTATGTCCTGTACTTACGTATACTAAAATCTCAGTATCAGGTACACGCAAAATGTGCGAGGCAGTTTTGGTGCAGGGCCGGAAGCCTTGCTGGCTTGATCTTGTCCCAGAAGCTTTAAGCACAGGATCAAGCAGCAGAAAAATGGAGACAAAAGATGGCGGATACGTGTTTGCACGACTATTTGCAGTTTATAATAAGTTATCCGAAAGCAGAACTGAAAATCGGAAAAGGTTGAAACGATCAGATAGTTCGTGCAGAAAACAAGTCGACTCATCGCATTTCTTCGTGGCAAGATTCACCCAGGCCAGGCACCACATAAGCAACATGCGTTTTTTTTTATATTAGCATTTCTTCACTGCAGGAACATGAGTACACAGAGACGCGAGAACTGGCGGAAGACTCTCCTAGCCGCCAAAGCCGTAGAGGGTGCGACCCTGTCGCTTGAGCGCGTAGACGACATCCATGGCGGTGACGGTCTTGCGGCGCGCGTGCTCCGTGTAGGTGACGGCGTCGCGGATGACGTTCTCGAGGAAGATCTTGAGCACGCCGCGGGTCTCCTCGTAGATGAGCCCCGAGATGCGCTTCACGCCGCCCCTCCGGGCCAGCCTCCGGATGGCCGGCTTCGTGATGCCCTGGATGTTGTCGCGGAGCACCTTGCGGTGGCGCTTGGCGCCGCCCTTGCCCAGCCCCTTGCCGCCCTTGCCGCGTCCAGACATCGCCGCCGCCTCGCAAGAAGGAATTGGGGATCTTTGCTTCGCTGGTGGGGAGGAGAGCCTGTGAACTGGTTGCTGACGAAGGGGGCAGGCGCAGACGATATATAGGGTGGGAGATGAGCTGAGAGGCGTCGGATGGGGGCGCGATCCGCGTGAGGGCCGCGAGGGGTGGGCTGAGCCGTTGGATGGGGAGCGCTCGACTCCTATTGGTGGAGGAGCGGGAGCGCGGATCGAGCAGGGCGCGAGGTTCCGTAGGACGTTTGGGATTTCTGGTGGGAAACGGGAAATTCAGGGCTTGGGCGTGGCGAGCTGCGATTTTGATGGGCTGACTGCCGTGTTCCCGAACTGAGTTCTTTTATGAACGGTCCACAAGCTGAAGTACTGAACGCGTAGCAGCAAGCTAGCGGGTGCTATGCTGCACTGCATTCTATCTTAAGAAACCCAATCCTAATTAGAGTTTGGATAGATTCATACCAAATATATTCCTAAAAGGTTATCTATCTCTGTATAACTAACACCCTGTGTATCTATAATGAATAAGATAAGAGGCCAGAAGTTCCATCTACATCTGTCTTCCGTGTGTTCTATCTGTCGTGTATCTATGATGGGAGTATTCAATGCAGTATTCATGCTACTGCATTAATCTAGTTCTAAGCTCACTGTATATAATGTTTAAATGTAAACCCTTTTATCAATGTGCATAAGATTTCCCAATAAATCACCACCACAGTATGCTTTGGCCACAACCAGAAGATTGTGGTTGGGGATCGTATTAGTATGCTTTGAAATATCTCGGCATTAGGAGGAGATAAAAACCCATCTTGTGTAATGCCTTGATATTTCTGTAAAATAATGAAACGCATAAAAACCGAACTGAACCTGTTGTTCATTGTATACTCTCGTGTTTATGGAGTTTACCAGAAAATTGTTAAGGAGTAACCGTATCTGTTGTGATACATTATAAATGTTTCTACCTGAAGTAGATATGGATATACCCGGGATTAATATCATATCGTTATTTGACTTGTTGGCATTTGATCTAATTCTGCGGGGACGCCTGTGAATAAGATCCGTCGGCCTCAGTCAAGCACATGCTCTTGATGCAAATTCACAATGTATGTGAATCTCTCTTCCGATGAAGTCACCCAGGTGGTGATATGTCTCATGAAGAGGCTCATCTTGAAGATGAAATTTCCAGCAATGCGCGCAGTATATTATGCTGGAATTACGGAACACGATTGATCATTCGTTTTGGGAAATAACGAATATCTTAATTAAATGTGGGAGATGAATGTGTCGACACCTATCTTGCCTCTCTAGTTGCAAATGATTCTCTTTTACAGAACCCGGATCCGGAACAAAGTTCTAGGTATGAGTGCTTGAAGCTCTCTTATCGGGTCAATGAAAAGTGCAATTGAGGCTGAACCAAAAATCGCAAAGTGAAAGTCACGAGGCTGAAGTTTGGACATCTATGGGTCACTATCAAAATAAAGTGTGGTGAAAGCGATGGTTCAAATGGTGCTAGAAGAGACCCATACCCACGTGTGTTGAATAAACACGGTTTCGTTATATAATATATCTAGCTAATGGCATGAATTGAAATATGCAGTTAATGGATTCTGAAAATCCGTTGAGATCCTAGTAGGACTCAAAATATCAAATTGTAAATATGCAACATGTAAATCTCGTACCAATATTATCTTTTTGAAGAAGTATGTCTTCCTGAAGAATGACTTCTCTCTCGTGTAGAGAGTTTTTCGCCCAGCAGAGAGAATGCTTCCTCGAAGGAATTTTCTCGAAGAAATAAAAGTCTGAATTAAACGCCGAAATTTAATAATCCCGATGAGGGAGAAAGACCCATACAAGACCCAACAATGAATTAAATGAGGAACCAAAGAACTTGAAGTTCACTTGATATGCACGTGCATCTCATGAGTTTTACTGGGTGTGTATGTAAGTACACTCGCGATATATGTTCACTATCATGCATTCTCCACCTGAAGTTTTGGAATAACGGTATCCTCTAATGCCTTGAAGGCAGAAACCCAGAAGGTTTGGTGTTATTGGCAAAATATCTTCATTGCGCCAGAATAACAGACTATATCAGTCTATCTGATACATGAAGATACTTGGAGGATTATAAATGGTCTTTGATAGACTTTTTAATTTTGTATAATTTTTATAAAAGTTGCAGTGAATGAGCGCCTGAAGCGATGAATCATATCTGAAATATGTACTCTAGCAACTATGTTATCCCCTATGCCTTTTAGAGCGACAACTATGCAGATTGTGGTGTGTGATAGAGATGAAAATATACCCCAAGATTTCTCAATCATTGTTCCAAAAGAATGATGAGGCACATATCTTGAAAAATATGTTTGAGTTATGAGAAATAATGACTTTGACGTATGTCATTGTCAGGGGGAGCGAATGCTCAATATTGATCACATTTGTGAGACACTAGATGTCCTCTTGTATGCCTCGAAGGCATTACTTTGATGGTCAATTCATAAGCAAACCTTCATATAAGGCTCTATCAATAATCAGATCTTGTAGATCAATACCACTATTGAAAGTGGCTTATTTATGTGCACTGACCTCGTGAATCCCAGAAGAGAATTGAGAAAAAATTTCCTGATATAATCTTGCAACCATATGCAATTTGTTTGCTAAATCTCTATGTGTATATACTTCCAGAAGAAGGTGTTTTTGCCATATCGAGAGTCCTGCAAAGATCAGGGGGAGCACATCCTAATGTTAGCCATTGCAATTAATTCAATAGAATCTAGATCCAGAAGATTACATTATGTCTTGAAAACATGTTGTACTCTTTTTCTCTTGGTGAGTTTTTCTGAAGTTTATCACATGAGGTTTTTAACGAGGCAACAAATATGCAAATGCAACTTGCGGCACTGTGCGCTTTTTCTCCATATTTTTCCCATTGGGTTTTTGGGAGTTTTAATGAGGCATGAGTTGGTCGCGGTATTCGTCCAAGGGGAAGTGTTAAGAAACCCAATCCTAATTAGGGTTTGGGTGGGCTCATATCAAATATACCCCTGAAGGGTTATCCACCTCTGTATAATCAACACCCTGTGTATCTATAATGAATAAGAGAAGAGGCCAGAAGTTCCATCTACATCTGTCTTCCGTGTGTTCTATCTGCCGTGTATCTACGATGGGAGATGGGTTCTACAACTTCTCCACACCTGATCTGCTGCGGAAGGGAAGGGAAACGGATCTGGTGATCCGCAGTAACGTAGTTTCTCAACGCTATCAACGCTACGTATACATCGGTCTAGTTTGAAATGTGTCTTTGTGTAATGTCAAGGCGTGAAAGAAAGTATGCCAAATTGCCAATACACGCTGCTCTTGATCTTGCTCTGTCAAAGAATATCCAAATTAATCCGCTATATACGACTGAGACGTAACCGTGGTACGAGAAAAAAAGGCTTCATGTACAATTGTACAGGTACAAAAGGCAGATACTATATCAGCCATCAGTATACCAACACCGGGAACTTGAAGAACTGGGCGTACATGCAGGCACATTCCACTCGCGCGTACAGTGAATATCATCCCCCGCCGCGCCCTTGCCGGCGCGGCACCTCCTCCTCCGATCCATCTCCATATATCATCCCTGCAGCAGGACGCCCGCCCGCGTGGCGGTGTCGATGGCACACTGGATCCGTGCTCATGTAAACAGGTCGTACTTGACGGGCGTGCCCGTGGGGTCGATCCAGGGCTGGGCGTGCAGGAAGTTCTGGACGGTGAACTTGGCGGCGTCCGCCTTGCCGATCACCTTCTTGAACCCCGGCCAGTTGACGCGGCCGGCCATGGCGGCGCCGGGCCCGGTGTTGGCGTACTCGGCGTACCACAGCGTCTTGAGCCCGAAGTCGCCGTTCCAGGGCAGGTACCCGGCCTTGTCGATGAAGTCGGGGATCTCCGACTCCATGACGAGCGTGCGGGAGCACTCGCGCCACGGCCGCCCCAGGTAGTTGCGGATGGGCGGGCGGGCGGCGTCCCGGAGCGCCGTCTCCGCCTGGAACTCGCACTTCTGGAGCACGAACCCCGTGGCCTCGCGCGCGTCGGCGCGGCCCTGCGCCGTCGCGATGTTCTGCTGGTTGTCCAGCGGGCGGCGGAGCACCAGGATGCAGTTCTGGAACACCGCCGCCGCGTCGCCGAAGATGAAGTCCACGGTGCCGGAGATGACGCAGTTGCGGTAGAACTGCGCCTTGGAGTGCGCGTACAGCGTGTCCTGGAACCCGTCCATGCGGCAGTTGAGGAAGATGGACTTGTCCGACTGAACAAGCAGCGCCACCGCCTGGTGCTTCTCGGGCCCGGCCGTGTTCTGGAAACCCATGCCGATCGCCATGAAACCGTCGCCTTGAGCAGCTACACGTATCAAAAACAATCGGCAATCAGTTATTGCCGATCATGATGCACACTGCACGGCGGTGTCCATTGTCCTTAGTTCCTTACTGAATGTTGCGGTCTTGAAAGTCGTGATCCCGTCCATGAAGTTCTTCTTGCCGGTGACGATGGACTTCTTGGAGCCGTCGCCCAAGAGGGTCACGTTCGCCATGGCCTTGGTGACCGTCACGTACTCCTCGTACACCCCTTCCTTCACTTGGATCACGTATCTATAGGACGATCGATGCACGTAATAAGGCCACTCGTCAGACGCTAGCTGCAACGTGCACCGCCCAGCAACTAACGTGCATGATCCACACGACCGGCTATATATACCTGTCCTTGGTCTTTGGCATGGCGGCCAGCGCCTCGTTGATGGTCTTGAACTTGCCGCTGCCGTCCTTGGCCACCACCACGTTCGGCGTGAGCGTGTTCTTGAACCCGCCGCCCTTGAGCACCCTCCGCTCGCCGTCGGGCACCCACTCCGGGATGCCGTCCTTGTCTAGCGCCGGCACGGCCCGTGCCGCCGCCGCCGCCGCCGCAGCGCCATCCTCCCCCTCCTCGTCCTCCACCAGCAGCCGTCGCCCGACGCCCTTGAGCGCAGAGAGCAGCGACGAGCCCTTCTCGATGAGCGCCAGCGCGTTGCTGGTGAGCTCCTTCCCGTTGGTGAAGGAGTCCTTCACCTTCGCCTTGAAGTCGTCGTCGGGGAAGCCGTCGATGCACGTCTCCATGTGCGCGATCACGGCGCTGAGCCAGATGCGCAGCTGGTAGCCCTCCTCCTTGCCGAGGCCGTCCTTGGCGTCGACGCCCCTGAGCGTGCTGTTGAGGTCGTCCTTGGCGTCGCCGAAGAACTCCTTGCAGTCGGCCACGGCGGCCTTCACGCGCGGGTCGTTGCTCAGGATCAGGTCCGCGCGGTCGAACGCCTGCCCGATCGCTTCGCCGATCACCTCCACGGCGCTGCGGACGATGTCCGTCGGCGACGACGAGCTCGCGTTCGCGGCCTTGCCCAGGCTCTTCTCACACGCTTCCGTGTAGTCCGTCTGCGAGCACATCACCTTGATGCTCTTGGACACCGCCTTCAGATCCGTCTTGGAGGAGCCCGAGTCCTTGTCCGAGTCCTTGTCTGAGTCTTCTGACCCATCAGAGCCACCGCCGGACTTGCCTTTGGCCGGCGACGACGAGCCCTTGGAGCCGGACTTGTGGCCGTCGTTATCGCTGGACTTCTTCCCGCTGTACATGACCGCGGCGGCGCCCATGACGATGAGTAGGAGAATGATGGAGATGGTCCCGACGGCGATCATGATGCGCCGGCGCTGCTGCCGCGCCTTCTCGGCCTTGCGGCGCTCCGTGAGCGGGCCGAAGTCGCCGAACGCCGACGACGACATGGTCGATCGGAGCTGTTACTTTTTAGGGCAAAATTTTGTCTTTTTTTTTTTTATTATTGACCGCTTCCTCCTGGCTGTCACTCTCTGCCTTCCATCATCACCGTACCCCAAGGCAAGGCAGAGAGGATGGAGCAAATGCAAGCGCGCGCGGGAGGCAATGGCGAGCCAGGTTTATTTGGGGAGTGTGGATTTCCGGGGAAAGAAGGGCGGGGAGACGTTCGTGGAAGGCTATGTTTGGGAGTTCTTCGTTGTTCCTTGGATTCGTTTTTGCCACGCCAAACTATGGCGGCCAGTCACAAGCATGACGCACTGCCTATTTTTGTAATACGTAGTACTTGGAACCAGCATGAAGATCAGTCGAGCTTGAGGTAGGCGCAGGGTTCTCGAATTCATGGGAAGAAAATTCAAGGTACAGGGGAAATGGGATGAAATTTGGTTGAAAAGGCACACAGAGGAAAAGAATGGATTAAGCTTTAACAGGTCTGCACTTTTATTTGGAATGGGCTTCTTTGTTCTCTCTAAACCTGAGTCATACTCCCTCCAGGTTTCAAAAGATTGTCGTTTTAGAGAAGTTAGAAGTCAAACTTTTAAAACTTTGACTATATATAACTTTTATATTGTTTAGTTTTAAATGTTTAAAGTCATATGTATAGATTTGAGTTAACAAGTACTTTTATAAAAATATAATTTTATTATGATATTTATTTATATTCTAACAAAAACATTGGTCAAACCTATATTTGGGAGACCGTGTCGATATCCAAAACGATATTTTTTTGGGACCTGGAGGAAGTATTGCCGTAAGACTATGTGCAGTGGATTGGTTAAATGGATTGACTATACACTGTAGCGACACTGTTCACAGAGAGGGAGTTAGGTGGAATAGTAGATACACAATCTATTTACACATCCTGCTGCACATAGTCTAACAACCAAAGTCCACCCATAGATCTACGGATGAATCTTAAATGTTGTGTTTAATAGGATGACCAAAGGACGGAGCAAAATACAAAATCTGCATCTTAGAGTAGAGTTTGAATATGGACGGTGGGATGGTCTTTCTGCTAGAATCAGAGAAGGTAAGGGGACGGCTCACATGAACCTCACTGCTACAGGTAACCACTCGACATCCATCAATGAAGGTCACACAAACACCTTGACATCCATCAATGAAGGTCAGCATGGTACGCTCAACTCTGCCTGTGATGGACGGCGTGCTTCCGCCACAATCGTAGATTCCCTGTTTTCTAAGTGACCCAATTCATGAGGACTTGTTCGTCGGCAAACGATGATGTCGGAACAAAAGTTGTGTCTAAGATATTAACGTCTGATTATTCTGAGCATGGACGATGTGGGGGACGTTTGGTTGCTGGCCGTAGTTTACCATAGCCACAGATGTGTGGTCGCCACAAGCTGTCGCAAGAGGGCGTTTGGTTCCACGCGACCATGCTGCAGGTTTGTTTACCAAAGAACATGGGCGTCAGATTTTTTGGACGCATGTGTTGATTTTTTTGGAAGCTTGTGAGTGGATCCCGCCACAGGCTATGGTGTTGTTTTTGGTTGCCATAGATGTGGCGCACCGAACCTCAGCTCGGCAAGCAACGACTAATAACCAAACAGGCTCGTGGCGATAGTTTATGAATATCTTAGACTATTGCAATGGGTAAAAGACTTGGATCTCACCACCGCAAGATTCGATTGATTTCAAATATATTAACATATGCAATACCAAATAAATGTGTTATTATCGTAGCACATTTCATGAAGTATAGCTAAATCAATGTTCAAAAGGGAACCATAATTTGGAATGTAGACAATATGTATTATTGGCTTATTTCCCTCATCAGCACAAATTTAATTAACACACTGTATTGTTGTTCTGTATGACTTCTGTAACCAACAACGACTAAAGTATGTACACTGACATGACACTGAAGTAATGAAGGACAAGGACTTATGCATGCTTACGTGCGATACATTCCCTATTTCACATATAAATTTCTGACCACTGTTATAGAACAACATGCATATCAAGCTTAGGTGCAATATTAATGACTATAAGACGGACACTCGCACTGGTAATGCGCCGGGTTACTTGAGCTGCAGGTAGGGACGCTAATTAATTATTCATCGGAGCAGTCGGAGGGCAATGACCGGTTTTGCCCTTACCGGAATCATATGTACAATCAGAGTGCCCGGCCTTCCCTTTGGATACCGTCGGCATTGACTCCGCAACTCGACGCCCGCCACCTCCCTTCAGCAGGCGCGCCGCCGCCGTCGCGGAGGACGCCGCCGAGAGAAACAGAAGCATCATTAGAACCAGCAGCACCACCACCTTCTTGTTTCCTCCTTCCATCTCAAATTCTCAATCGACTCCCCGAGCTCTGGTCGATGAATGAACAAACGTTAGTGCTTGTAGTAGGTACGTTATGGATTCTTGGACTGATTGAATGATATATAAGCGATGGTACTGGCATTCTTATAGCATCAAAAGCAGGTAAAAGATGCACGGCGGTAAACTCCAGGGAAACTGCAGCTTACTGACCGTGAAAACAAACGGAGCATCTAATTTGGCACGAAATCGCGGGGCACGTACATCGTGACGCACACACGGAGTACTTTCATTGTTTTTATTGTTTTTAGTTTCAACTAGCAAAATGCCCGTGCGTTGTAATAGGAGAAAAAAATCATCGCTAAATCAATACATAAAAATAGCCTCGCAGATAAATTTCATATCCTATTGTTTTGAATTTTTTTTGCACGTGACCGAAATTTAGGTGGTGTTAGTTTGGTAAAAAATATTATTTTTTGTTTTTCGGCAATATATAGAACATCGAAAGCGGAGTTCATATACGACATGGGTATCCGTTTTCATGTACGCTACTCCTGCTGTCTGAATCGAGTTTTCGAATAAATTGTAGGACATTGTCTTTACGATCTTACTGTTACTAATTGGAGGTTCTAAAAGTTGCACCAATTCCAAAGCGCGCTAAAAAAAAGGTAAATCCAAGAAATTCTCACAATAAGCAGATTAGAATATTAATAGACATTAGATCTGTTTTCTAAGTAATTACCCACCTCTGCCATTATAAAAGGTCTTAAGTTCAATTCTCAATTAAAAAAAATATCCTCTTTTTTTTCATTATATATATTTTCCAAGTAATTATCCACCTCTCCCATTACGAAAGATCTGAGTTCAATTCTCAACGAAAGCAAATATTTTTTTTAGATTTTTCCTATTTTTAAATTTACCTTCAGTTTTTTTCTTTTTTCCATTAAAGATGCTAGAAACCTTTCCATGAAACGGATATTTTGTAGATTTTTTAAAATTTCCATGTCAATCCTCAGAAGGTGCGCTAGAAAAAAATTATAGAAATTCTCACAATAATAAAAAATACCCTATCATGAATTAACAGTTGCATCAATTTCAAAGCGCGCTAGAAAAAAAGATAAATCCAAGAAATTCTCACAATAATCAGAAACATCCGACCATCAATTGGCAGATTAGAATATTAATAGCAATTACATCTGTTTTCTAAGTAATTACCCACCTCTACCATTATGAAAGGTCTTGAGTTCAACTCTCAATGAAAGCAAATATCTTCTTTTTTTCATTATATATATTTTTCTAAGTAATTACCCACCTTTGCCATTACGAAAGATCTGCGTTCAAATCTCAACGAAAACAAATATCTTCTTTTTTTAGATTTTTCCCATTTTCAAATTTACCTTCAGTTTTTGTTTTTTTTCCATTAAAGATGCTAGAATCCTTTCCATGAAATGAATATTTTGTAGACTTTTTGAAATTTCCATGTCAATCCTCACAAGATGCGCTAGAAAAAAATAAAATTATAGAAATTCTCACAATAATAAAAAATACCCTATCATCAATTAACATGTTAGAATCTTAATAGCCATTAGATCTGTTTTTTAATTAAGTAATCACCCATCTTTGCCATTATCAAAATAATATTAAATAACCCTTAAAACTACATATTAATTACCCACTCTGCCAATATAAAGGAAAATATAAAATAACACCCTAAATTTATATCTAATTGCTCACATTTGCTATTTTGATAGAATAATACCAAATATCTTATTTAATTTATATTTAAATTGTTCACCTTTGTTACTATGACCGATAATATGATGAAAGTAACCCCTCAAAATTATATTAAAAAATCACATATTTTTGCAATCGATCAAAGATTATCTAAATCAATTAAGCATACATATAAAGTAGCAAGATATGTTATTATAAAAACCTAAGTATAAAAATAGATCTACATATGTTGTACGGTTACGCATAACACATTTAAGACTCTAACCCGTGCGAAAGCACTGATTAATTGACTAGTTTCTGTTAATTGCAAGTGAATTTTAGAGTAATGTCAATTGTGTTGGAAATGTTGTTATTTTAGCTTTCTATCGATATATAAAACATAAAAAACAGACTCTGTATGCGATCTGGGCATCTGTTTTCGCTTAGGCTGCTCTTGCACTCGTGAATAAATTTCACGTCATATTGTTTCAAATATTTCGGTTGACTGAGACCGAATTTTAAACTGGTTTCAGTTGGGTTGGAAAGGTCATTCTTTTAGCTTTCCATCGATACATAGAACATCGAAAACGGAGTCCGTATGCGATTTGGGCGTCCGTTTTCACGTGGGCTCCTTCTGTAGTCTAAATCTGGTTCGTATTGTAGTTATGATTCGGATTATCGGATACAGGATGGGGAGGGCTGACCAGCCGGGTCCAACTGTCACGACGGACCGGAAAACCAATGGACCAGAAAATCTTATTTGATTTAATATTAGGTATAGATCTTACTATGTAAAAAAACACAAATTACAAAGCGCATTAGAAAAAAAGATAAATCTAAAAAATTCCCACAAAAATCAGAAAGATCTGGCTTTCAATCAAATGGTATCCAATAATACTAGCCATTGGATCGATTATATTTTATTAAAAATACCCACCATACTATTACGAAAGACCATTAAAGTAATCTCTTGATTTTCATATAAATTACCCACCATACCATTAGAAATATGCATTAAAATAATCCTCTAAATTTGCATATAATTGAAAATTTTTCTTGTTTTTTACAAAACCGATAAATGAAATAGCCTTTAGCTATAGCCTGTTATAACTTTACATATCCTTTAAAGGAGGTTGTTGCTAAATTTTATACGGAGTAGCACGCTATTTAAAACATTGAAGCTACTAATCCAAATAAACATGCCCTTATCTCTACTGAAGATGTAAGGTTCGCGGGAACGTCCATACGCGTGGATTACATTATATATGTTCTTCGCATGCCCACGCATGTTGAGCTGTGGAAATTTCTCTACCTTGTTTCTGTGGCAAGCATAACATTTTCAGTTCTCTCCTAATAATAAGAAAGAAGATGAATATGTTCCGCAGCTTTCTTTTAGTCAGGAAACTACTTCATCAAAAGCCACATTGTGCTTGCATACGAATACGTGGCCTACAAAGTTGGAGGAGCACAGTCGCGCGTCACACCGCCACCGAACTGAAAAACAGCCTTAGCCCCCAGGTGGTCTGGCCTGGCCAGCTTCAACGTTTTGGCGTGATGACAATGTTGCATTGTTTTAAATTCTGCTACAGCTGCCTACAGAAACAGGTTGTTTCAACCAGGTTTTTCTGGACGCAAGTAATGTTGCTTGTCTCTGAACGTCTTTAATTCCCGACTGGAGAGAGCTGCTATGTACCTGTAGGATTTAGCGGTAACCTTCTATGAACACTCCGCTACAACCTGCTATTTCTACTGCGGTCATAGTGGTAGTTCTTCATAACCGCTGTAACGACATGTAGCGAAGCCAGCAGCCCCAAAAGCCACTGGGCGATCTACAACTACAAGATTGTTCGGGTCAGTTCCATTCTTCACTGAGTTGAGTTGTTTTGATGACTTACTTCTTCATCAACTTGTGTGGTTTCTTTATTTATTTATTTTTGTGTGTGTTCATTTGTAAATCACGTGTGATTGACACACATGTTAGTTCCAATAACCATGTTATCACTCAAGCGGCAAAATCAGAAAAATAAACATATATACCTTTTTTTGCGAGGAAGAAACATATATACCTATGAAGAAGCCATTTTTTCTACAACCCTACCTAGAAAACATAGGAATACAATATGGGATAAGATATCTGTTGGAGCATGCACCTCCATCAACTAAAATGCTATAGATTACACGAAAAGGATGGGCGCGCAGTTTACTCTTATTAGAACGTACTGTAGGTAGGACTTAGTTCTTCAGGGAAGCAGCTGTAATTGAGATTTTATCTTATAGATATGGCTTGGATAATGTAGTGCATGTAGTATCCCAACTTAATTGTTAGCTGTCATTCTGATCTCTTTTGGTTACATATGAATTTTAATGATCAAATGCATTTATGCCGGACTGCCATCATATTTTTTTTTTTGGTTACAACTTACAACTGATGGACTATAGACTATGGAGCATGTTGGTTTGTGTTGTCGGTTATCTTAACCAACGATTTATACCAGCGTATATGTTGACGTTAGAAATAACTGCAAGTTCACGCAAATCCAAACTTTGCAGTACCAGGATCTTTTTTTACCTATGGCACTGTGGTGTATTTGTACTTTCGCAGCAGTGATATATTGTCCAACAACATGAAGTTTCTTTTTGAAAGACACAGCAACATGATCGAAGGTTTCACACGCCATGCATTACAGATCCCTGCTGTACACAAGCACATATATTTCAGCACTAATCAGATTACAATTTATCAGATATATGTAAGGAGTGAACGACAGAGACGATCAGACGATACACTGCAGTAGGTTAGCAAGCACACTTATATACTATGTCAACCTGATTATTTCACCCTCCGCTAGTATTAGGTAGCTACTGTTTTGGAACTTTATCAGGCACTCCAATGCCAAGATACAACTCATGATGTTCATTTAGCATGCAGCCGTGAGATCTCCATGCTTATATATATACTTACGTTCAAATCGAGCGACATAAACACGACGATGGATAAGCATGCACTGGTTATTACTTGATCCACAGTCAGTCATACTCATATCATCACTCAGGAGGGCAAGGGCCGGACTTCGGCTTCCTGGGATCATGCGTGCAGTTAGAGCTCCCAGCGCCCTTCCCTTCAGCTACCGCCAGCATGGACTCCGCGACACGACCGCGGTGGCCGTGGCCGCCGCCTGCCTCACCCTGCAGGCGTTCCGCTGCAACGGCGCCGCAAGCGGACGAAGCAACCAGAAGGATCAGAAAAAGCGTCAGAACCATCGCGGCGGCCGCCGGCTTCCTCCTTCCTGCTTCCATCTCGTCTGAGCCTCTCACTCTCAGTCGGGTATATACGTCTGTTACAGTCTGTACGAGGCTACGAGCAAGGTATATGAACTCGATCAGTCACTGTATCTGTATCGATGGCTCTGTGGATTGAGGAGCTAGGGTTCGGACGCCATCGAGAATTTATAGGCCCAGGTTGCAGAGAGGAAGAGTTGCGTCGTAAATTGCAGCGAAGTTGCGGTCGAGCTCACGGACGAAGGCACGCGCAGATGAAGTTCGGAGAGCTCCGAGTGAAACCGCTACCAGCAGGATATATACCGTAATCTGATACGTACATGACAATTGAGCTCTCCTTCTTTCGGCAAAGAAGAAGAAACTTGGGAGCCAGCAGCCACTAGACACTAGTGCCCTGAGAATCTTTGGCAGTGTGGTTTTTCTCTAGATAGGAAATTGTTTTTTATTTGCGAAATAGGTATACGTATACGAACGCAGGTAAAGACGATGGATGAATTCACTGCACCGACGCCTAGTTGCATTGTTAATTAATATAGGCGCGTTGGCTATCAATAAAAGATAGGTCTATCTTATCTTATTTTGTTTCCTAATCTTTTAAGCATGTACTGTAATCTTCACAAGGCGATGTTGGAAAAATTCTTAAATTTCTCGTAATAATCTAAAATACCAATACCTTCACGCAAGGTTCTATTCTTTCTCCTTGAAATTTTGAATATTGATGGTGCCACCTCTAATGGCCTGAGCCCCTGCAACCAAGCATTGGTCTAGAATTTGATTTTTGATCCATTGCCGATTTGAATGGTAGTGGCTGCAGCAAACAAAAGTTCGTCCCTGACATTGCAAGGTAAGTCATCACCTATCCATGGTTTATCCTCCGCAAACCACTCACGCCACAGCCATCTCAACCGCAGTGCTCTCGCAAATTTTCCAAGGTGAAGAATGCCAAGGCCACCATTCTTCTTAGGCCTTGCAGTCCTAGTCCAGTTCACTTTGCATTTGCCGTCTGTTAGCCTTTCATTACCTGCCCAAAGGAATTGCTTACGCTTGGCATCAATGTCTTTCAAGGTAGCCTTTGGAGCCCTAAGTGCCGTTAAAAGGTAAATGGCCTGCGAAGTAAGGACTGATTTTACTAGCGCCATTCGTCTAGCATGATTCAGCTGTCGCCCGCTCCAACCATTAAGTTTTGCTGCTGCTTTATCCACAAGTGGCTGAAAATCAACTCTCTGCAGACGGTAAGTCGTGAGTAGGAGGCCTAGGTACTTGATTGGAAAATGAGATTTTTGTGCCGGGAGGTCTGATAGGGTGTCCTCAATGTTAAGACCAGAGCAACGGATAGGCACCACAGTGGACTTGTGGAAGTTAGTTTTCAGGCCGGACGCTTCTCCAAAAAAATTGAGAAGCTTAGATAATGCTGAAACCTCTTCCTTGGAAGGTGATAGGAAGAGCGCGGCATCATCTGCGTACATAGAGATTCGGATGCCCGATGTTCTGCCTCCCATTTTGCTGAAAATCCCCATTTCAGTAGCTTGAGAAGCCTCTGGAGGGGGTCAAAAGCGATGACAAACAGTAATGGAGATAATGGGTCCCCTTGTCGCAAGCCTCTCCCGTGGTGGATGGGCTGAATTGGTACTCCATTTAGAAGAACCCGGGAACTTGATGTAGACAGGAGAAAGGCTATCATATCCCGCCACCTATTCGAGAAGCCTAGTCGTTGAAGTAGAATGAGCAAGTAATCCCAGCGGACCGAGTTGAAGGCCTTGGTAATATCTAATTTCAGGAAGAGAGATGGCACGCGGGTTTTGTGTAGGCGCCTAGCTGGCCACACAACCCTGTCTGTGTGCTATGTCGGAGGTCACCGGAGTCGGGATTACATCTCTTTATCGATTGCAGGTTCGCTAGACGGTCTGGACAGTATTAGCTGATTGGGTGGCTTGCGCTAACCTAAGCCCGTCAAATTGGGAGCTTGCTTTTTCGGTTCACAGTTGGTGGTCCACCATGGCCACACTTCCTAGTCCTTCAAAGCGGGGTGTGAGATCTTTAATCATCCTAGTTTGTTGGGAATTATGGAAAGAACGTAACGCTCGTATTTTTGACCACTCAGAGGTCCCATCCTTCATGGTTGCTGCTAGGATCAAGGAAGAAGTTTCAGCGTGGATTTTAGCGGGTGCGAAGCATTTGGATAGACTTGTGAGTGGGTGCTGAGTTTGCCGGTGGGGCAGCGGTTGTTGTTGTTTTCGTCGTAACCTTTGTACAGCTTTGTTCTGCCATTCTGGCATTTTCTCCTTTATCAATATAGCCGGCAGGTCTCCTGCCCGTTCGTTTAAAAAAAAAACTCCTACTAGTACTGTTAAATTTATCTACAAATTTTTAATATATATCAAAACCTTTAATACATGTGAGAGCATGGAGTAATAGAATGGTTAAATTCTTAGAATAAATCTAGGCGGGAAGGCTCCATGAGAAGTAATTTCTTACACCGCTAAGTTCACGTGAAATTCTAGGTCTCGCACAAGTCAATAGACTAGTTAATTCTTAGAATAAATCTAGGTGGGCAAGCATAGATCTCTTCACAGATGTATGACATGGTTGATTTTTTTGCATGATTAATTATAGTCATTTATATCTTATTCAAAAGAACTATTCAAATATGTAAAAATACAGGTCACACTCAAACGACTTTTAGTGATAAGCAAATGGTAAAAAAATAAATAGCAACATATAAAAAATGTTGAATAATAAGCAAATGATTCAAAATTAAAAAAAAAGTAAACCGTGTCATAAATTTGTGAACAGAGGCATAGCATCCTACTCCTAGACGATGTGTTCACAGAAAATTCAAGATTGAAATATGTTGTTTGAATGTTAATAGATTAATTAATAGTTTAATACATGTAGGCTCTAGCTATAGCTAGGGAGTTTGCACGGCGTTGGAAGCAAAGCATTCTTTGCGATGTTCATATCCCTATAGTTGCAAGTGGAGAGCGATAAAAAGGTGTCAAAGTTTGCATGCGCGTGCGATCAGGAGAATATTGAAACACGGTGATGGTGTGTTGGATTGTCTAGACGAATATACCTCCTTCCCCGAACAAAAAGTTTTCCATGCCTTGTCTTCAGCTTTCGTCGTGTCCATGATCGATGTTCATGATCGTTTCTCGACGGCTTCGTAGCATCTCGACAGTATTTTCGCGGAGGAGACATTGGTTTAGGTATTACTAGGGTTGCTCGATCAGGTATATTATTTGTAGTTTTCCCTACATCCTATATTGTACTTTTAAAAAAATAAATATATATATGGAGAGTGATAAAATTCCATTATACCCTTCATCAAATTTACCTCTGCATATATGCATAATCTACATATATATAGCAGCAATGGTTGTACACTACTGCATGCCTCCACACGGTCCAAGTTAGAGATGTCAACGTGGAATTCCCCACCGGGTTTCAGCACCCCAGACCCATCCCCATCAGACTATAGCCATCTCCATCCCCATACCCATACCCATCATGGGTATAACACTCATACCATACCCATCCCCATTCGGGTATCGGGTCCTCCATTGAAGCCCCATCCCCAGTAAAAATACGTTAGCATATAAAAAAATTGGCAAAAAAATGCAAGAGTAGTACATCACCGTTGAATTTAACATGTTAATAGCCTAGATAGATGATTAGGTGAATAGTGTGAATGTACTAAGTAGGGTTAGGTTAAATAGACAAAGGGTTTTAGGGCTTATTTATCGGGTCTCGGCTGGACTTTAACCTATTTGATAGGCTACATATTAGATTTAGATAGGATACACATCAAACTTTACTGATGTACATTCTCCATGGGTAATCGGGTTCGGATGTTGCCTCTCTAGACCCATACCCACATACCCAATGGAGAAAGAATTTCTCCCATATCTATGTCCATGGGTAACAAATTCTCCCCATACCCTAACCCTAATAGAGGAATTCCCCATGGATAACCGGGTATCGGGTCCCCGTTGACACCTCTAGTCCAAGTTAAACAAAAGGAGTATAGTATTTTTTTTTTCATCTGTGATCTATTCACCTACTTAATCAGGTTTGATTTAGGAACTTAAGCAGAGCTATTGTTTTAGAACAGGGTATCTATATTTTTGACACGAAGTGAGAGTACCTTGTTCCATAATAATAAATTGATCTATTTACTCTTCTCATGTTGGAGCATCCCAGGTATCCATGTTATGAGTCTATATGAGACCACGTGCATGGGCATGGCTGGAAGCAGAAACGTCTTCCGCTGCTTGCTCGTCCGGCCAGTTTTTTTTTTTTTTTTTTTTTTTTTTTTTTTTTTTTTTTTTTGAGAGGTGCTCGTCCGGCCAGTTGAGAAGTCCAACTCCAACCTTTGGATATTTGGGCCTGCTACGCGATGGCAACTCGGCCCTCCTGGTATCCGTCGATCCAAATTCCGAACTCTGGCCTGGCCCAGACCCAACTGCCTGAGCAAAGCAGCATGTTAATTGCAGCTCCTAAAACCTTTTAAAGTTAGAAGTTGGTACATCACATGGATCCAACGCCTTCACAGCTTAATTCCGCCTCACCATAAGATTCACCATTCATTGTTCAATGATGCCACCTTAATTTGCCATTCTTCTTGACCTGGCCAACCCAGCCTCCACAAAGTACACGATCAACGACACCACCGTACCATTACCCTTCTCAACTTATTAGCCAGCATATTTCTCACCCGTGTACTCTTTGTTCATCATGTGAGTGATGATCGCCCATGGATCTGCCTATATCGGTGCGGCCCAGCTCCCTAGCCTACTCTTCATCGCTCGTCACATCCAACATTTAGGTTGAGTCCAATGGGACTCCCTGTCCCCATTCTCTAAACACTATTCCAACTACCTCTTTCTCAGCATTTATGTCAAACAGTGCAAAACAGTGTTTAGGGAACCCATATAGGAAGTCCCATTGGACTCAGCCTTAGTCGTCACTTACACTTGACAGACAAATAGACACAATGCACAAGCATGTCACACGTACACAGCACATATATAGTTCCCCACCAATTAGCTATTAACATAATCAAGCACATATATATAGAAAAGCTAGCTAATAATTTAACCCGATCGATAAAATCCTCAAGTCATCTCATCCATCGCTCATCGTCACAGACCATGAGATGAGATTAAGATCCCTCTCCACTTGAACTCTTAAAAACTTGCATTGGTCATCACAAAACATGCATGGGCTAATAAGATCATCCGTCCCTGTCCGCTTCACCTCCTAGAACCTTTTTTCTCTCAATGATATTTTTAAAAAGTGGAAAGAACAGTATGTAGCTGGGCGTTCCAGTATATATATGCAAGGATGGCTTGACACTCCACTACTGCCGCGTCGTCGTGTACGTGCTCCTGTCCGTCGATCATCCCTACCTAGCTAGCTCACGGCATCACCTCACCCCTGACCCTGAGCTGGCACCATCCAGTAGCTAGCTATAGGCGTCCATCATATACTACTGTATTATCGTTCCGGCTCCCGAGGCTGGCCGGCACCATGTTGTGGACGGTGACGACCGTATGTGATCTGGCACTCGCACAGTCGCACACTCGCACGGTTCAATTTGCGTGTTCAGTTGTCTGTACGCGTTCACAGCCAGTTGGCCCAGATCACGTACGTTGCATGGGCTGCTGGTTAATAATCTTCTGAAGACTACTGGCAAACATCTTCTGAAGACTTGGAGGACGACTGAGAATTTGATCGAAAGAAATGGTGGCGATCGAGTTCCCTTGCAGGGTTTGCTGTGCTGGCGACACAGCTGAGGCACCAACGACGTATGGACATTCCGAATTTCCGGAGGGCTACCGTACCGAGGCGACAACACGCGCTCAACTTCAGTGGACCGACACGATCGTACGTGTTACCTAAAATCAACGAGTGACGCTGTTATGCCCCCATCAACAGTACATCGCTATTTATGGCATGTTTAGTTAAAATTACTCCTAGAAATTTTGAAAAAAAAAATCACCACCTTTGTTGTAGGGATGCAGTTCTAGCAAAAGACAATCTAGCTAAGTGCATCTGGCAAGCATCGGAATTGCTCTTGTCACAAAGTTGAGACAATTTGACACTTGTTATTCAAGCAGCATCAGGGCATGCATCGACCTTGTAATTTTTCAAATATATTCTAGATTAGCTATGGGGTATCTATACAGACTTCAAATCCATTATATTAGTGTGCTGCTGGTCGACAACTACTTGTTGGTCTCTATGGTTATGTAGAGATGATTTGATCTTTAGAAACAAAAAAAATCATATCTTTTGCAGGTTATCTATTCGACTATTCGGATACATACATGTGTTGTACTTAGAAATGGTTTGTTGGGTCTAGTTGAGTTTTTGTTGTTTTTTCTTCCTTGTGAAGGTTTTTGGGCCCGTTTTTTCCCAAAAATAAAAAAAACAGGCCCATTTTGCTTTCTTCTGTAAATCTTGCAGCAAATCTTTTGCTGCCTTTTCAAAAAAATTGCGGTTTTCTTTAGAAATTGAATTGTTTTCATGAAATTGTTACATAATTCATGTGAAATTCCTGTCTTTCAAACGCACAATTTTCATTGGAATTGTGCAAAACTTTCATAGAAAACGATTCAATTTAGGGCTCCTTTAAATTGAAGGATTTTCAAAAAAAAAAAGAAAATAGGAAAAAGTCGTTTGTTCCAAATGGTCCTTTAATGTGTAACAGCTTTGGAATTAATAAAAATAATTATTGGAAATGCATAACACTTATGGCATGCTTGAAACACATAAAAATTCATTGTTTCTGTGTTTTTTCGTTAAAATTATTGTGTTATCTTTGTGAAATTTCTGCGTTCCAAATAAACTCTAAGATATTATTAATTTGGTGTGGCAAACACTGGTACCTGCCACTTCACGTTTGCAGCGCCTAATTGCGCGTGAGGCGATGCGACACAATTGATCCTGGCATGCAGCATTTTGTGTGCCTTAGAACTCTCTGGAAAGCTAGTCTCACTTGAACATCATTTTCAGCAAGCATATGCCTGTGTTTTATGTTGGAAAGCAAATTGAGCTACGCAGAGGCATACATATCATCATCCATTAGCTATTCAGCTTTCTCCACACAAAGCCAATTAATCTACAGCAGTTGCAGTTGAGACGTTCCCATCGCTCTCAATTCTCAAATATCCAGCAGCCAAATCACATTAGCTAATTATTATAGGGCGAGCCCACCTGTAGCAAGTATAATATAGTATGTCTAAGCATGTTAATCAAGCATACTTGCACCCTCTCTTGAGGACACCAAGCAAGTGCCTTTAAATACCCCTCACTCCTCTCCCCCTCACACACCTCTCCTCCACTGGTAACCTCAAAGAAAGGCAACTGAGGAGGAGAGCGGTCAGTGGTCGCCTCGCCGCGCCATGCTTCCGAGGCCGAGCCAAAGAAGCATCTTCCACCTCGGGGAGGAGGGTGGCGACGACGACCACCACCGCGGCGCCGACCATGATGAGCATGCCAAGAACATCGTCATCGAACCCGCGCGTGACCTCGGTGGGCGCCGAGACCACGGGCGGCAACAACGGCGGAAGCGAGACGCCGCCGACGCGGCCGGCGTTGGGCTGCAGATCCTGGTCCAGCACCGCCACCACGCGCGGGCGCCGTCGCACATCGTCCTGAAGCAAGTGGTTCTGCCCACGGCGGCGCGCCACCGCCGCGGACCGTGCGGCGGCAGCTTCTTGAGGGCCTGCTCCCGCTGCAGGAGGGAGCTCAGCCCCAACAAGGACGTGTACATGTACAGGTGCGTGCGCGTGCGCGTGCAGCTCGACGCGAGCTAGCCAGCTCGATCGATCGATCCCAATCTCCGAGATGTCGATCGTCTGAACTGAAACAAAGTGCTCATCATGCGTGTTCGATCTGGCTTGTGCGTGCAGAGGTGACCAGGGGTTCTGCAGCGAGAAGTGCCGGTGGCAGCAGATGTTGGCAGACGAGGCGAGGGAGCACGAGGCCATGATCAGGACGGAGCGCATGCGGCGAGGCTTGTTGCCTCACCATCTCCAACACGGGAACGGGACCCGATCGGCAGTGGCGGCGATCCGTGGCGCGCCGAGGAGACTAGTTGCGGTAGCTTAAGCTTGCTACCATCTGGCAGATGCACTAGAGATTATATGATATCCTTGAATCCTTGCCTGCTTTCAGAGAAGAGAGACGTGGGGAAAAAGGGAGTAAATCGAGATGCAAAATTTTAGTACAGAGAATACACGGGAGAAACCGAGTATATTACTCTATATGTTGATGAACTGATGAAGTGAGAAAGAACTGCCCTATCTAAGATGTATTTCATCAAAAGAAAAAAAACTGAGATGTAAACCGAAGGGGAAAGATATGCTGAATATAATTGCATATAGAGCTGAGAATCACATGTGAACACAGAAATCAAAGTAAGTGACTGTTTTTCAGTGCCAGTTGTAACCTGTAAGCATGCGCAGTTTCTATGTATGGTGGTAACTCGCTCGTCACACACACCCGTATTCATATCGCGTTCGTGGTTCCTCTTGAATCAAGCTCTTTGACCGAGGTCGTGGAACCATTGTGGACACAAGTGCTGTACTGCTGATGAGTCACAGTGTGCCCGGAATTTGATGCTGAAAGAATCGAAAGCGGGGAGACGAGAGAATGATACCATGGCGAATGGCATCTAGCAGCAGTTTGATGGGGAGACAAATGGCACCAAAATGGAATCTTCCATATACGGGGCTAGGAAACGGTTACCGATTTAGAAGCAAGCAGCTAGAACACGGTCTATGAAACGGGAACAAGAGGGCACCAGCTTAAAGAATATACTAGCAGTATATCACTGTATATTTAATTGTGTTTGGGCTTGTTTTAATACCACCACATATATACCAACCTCCTACCCAACAAAAAAAAAACAATAATATGAAATACAATTTCCCCCGTCCTCTTTTCTTCACTCTTTGCTTTGGGCCAATATACTAGCTGGGGCGGAGATAGCATCTGACTGCTTGCTCTGTAGGCTTTGCATATGTGCCCAATGCCGTGCATTAGCAAAAGCAGCTCCCTGTTAGGGCAGCTTTCATGTAGGAGTGTTTCTACCGGTAATGGCAAAAAAGGATTAGGCGAAGGAGATCAAATCTGCCGCCATATATAGTGCAGAAATGAATATATAACATCTTGATAGGTTTGTTAATATTTTCGTGAACTAACTTTTTCCGTAATCCTGATATTGGAGGCAACACGGCAGCTAATCAGTTGCAGTCTCCATGCTCCCACTCACTGTCTCGCATGAAGCGATGCACCTTTGCGACTGATGCATGCATTATATTAGCACCACGGAAGATAGATTCGGCCCGCCAATCATTGGTAAAGACAAGCTTTTCAATAGATAGAAGATAGTATATTAATTCGTTTTAATAAACAGCTTCTGGAACGATGAGTCTCTTGCTCGTTGCTGCTGTTTTGGTGACCAAGATTCCATCGACATTGAACAGCACCGCACCGGGCAGAACCGCAGTAGTACTCCTTCCGTTCTTAATTGTAATTATTCTAATTTTTTTTATTTGTCCACGATTATATTGATGCTGATGAATCTAGACACATATTAAATATATATGTATAGAAAAATGAAAGAAAGGGACTCCTTATCATCCGTATGATAATGTGTTAAGCTTTCATCCACTTTTAACCAATTAGAATTTGACACGTCACCTATTCTGCCCTTCATCCCTGTCCTCCTACGCATCTGCGCTTGGACCGCACCTCCTCCAGCGGCGGCCGGTGCCCCGCGCGCCGGCCTCCATTCGCGGCGCCGCGGGCCTACGCGCATACTCCCCCCTCGGCGGCGGCACAGCCCGCGCGGCTCGAGGAGGCGGCGGAGGAGCAGTGCCGGCGGCCGCGGAGCCCTACTCCAACCGTCGCCGCGCCTCCGCGCCTCCTCCAGTGGCGGCCGGTGTCCCACGTGCCCGCTCGCCTCCCCCCCTCGGCGGCAACGCAGCCCGTGTGGCTCGCCTCGGGCCCGCGCGCCTCCTCTCCCCCTCGGCGACGACGCAGCCCACGTGGGAGAGGGTGGAAGGGGGAAGAAGGGGGTGGAGGGCGTGCCGCCGGCGTGGCCAACGGGAGGAGGACAGGGAGGAAGGGAGAAGGAAGGAGGTGGCCATGGCGGCTCGACCAATGGCGCGTCCGCCTTCTATCGCGGCGGCGTCGACTGGCAGCACTGGACCGCACGCACATCTCCTACCGCAGCGGCGCAGCCTCCTCCTGCGGCGGCGTCGACCGGCGGCGCGGCCATGTCGTCCCGCGGCGGCAGGTGCCCGGCGATGGCAGCTCCGGCGGCGGTCGTGTGGATCGCCCGTGCTGCCCCTCGTGAATGACGGCCGGCGGAATGAAAATGAAATAAAAAAAAAGAGAAACAAAGGAAGGAAAATGGACCAAATACAAAAACCCAATCACTGCACAAATCTTGAAGCAATCGTAGCCACGTAAAAACGAATGAAAAGAGGAACCAAAATCATCCGCGTAATATTTAGAAATTGGGTAAAATTTGGGACTAAGGGAGTAGGCTCATCCGTCCAATCTCGCCCCTCAGGGCTCAGGCCTTGTTCGCTTCCACCGTTCCCGGTCGGGATTGAAGCCCAATCCCCGTGGATCGCCCTGGCCTGGATAGAATCCCGGCCTTGCCACTGATTCGGCCTGGGATTCCATCCACCGCAGGCTTTGTTTGGGTACTTGTGTATTGGAGTAGATTTAGTATGGAATGGATAGTTTGGAGTGTGTTTAAATCCATAATAGTTCAAAATCTTCCCTAATCCCTTTTATTCCACTCCAATCCATGTACACCGAAACAACGCCGGAGGTGGCGTGGAAATCTTCCACGCGACTACGCAAGGAAGGGGCGCAGAGGCGGCGCTTAGGGATGTCTCAAACTAATCTTAACAAAAAATTTGTGCAAACATGTGAAAGTATAATACATACTCAAACTAATCTTAACAATAAAACAAATAACAAAAAAGTAGACCATAACTTACAAATTATTTGAATAAGATGAGTGATTGAAGTTTTGAAAAAAAATCAACCGCGTCAAATAAAAAAGAACGGAGGGAGTATCTTATAAGTTTGACCTACTCGTCTTTTTAAAAAATTTATGAAAATATAGAGAGTTTTACTCATGGTCAAAGTGTATTATAGTCTAAAATATATTACACCGAACATAAGTGATAATTATGAAGTTTTTTCTGAATATAAGTCGAGTATGTTAAAATTAGTAAAAATAAATAAATCAAATCTTACTATTACTAATTGAAGGTTCTAAAAGAAGCACTAATTTCAAAATACGCTAGAAAAAAAGATAAATTCTAGAAATTCTCACAATAATCAGAAACATCCGACTATCAATTGATAGATTGGAATATTAATAGCCATTAGATCTATTTTCTAAGTAATTACCCACCTCTGCCATTATGAAAAGTTTTGAGTTCAACTCTCAACGAAAACAAATATCCTCTTCTTTTTTCCATTAAATCTATTTTTTAAGTAATTATCCACCTCTGCCATTACGAAAGGTCTTGAGTTCAACTCTCAATAAAAACAAATATGTTCTTCTTTTTTTAGATTTTTTCCATTTTCAAATCTACATTCAGTTTTTGTCTTTTTTTTTATTAAAGATGCTAGAAACCTATCAATGAAACAAATGTTTTGTTGACTCCTTTTAAAATTTTCACGTCAATCCTCACGAGATGCGCTAGAAAAAAAAATAGACGGGTTGGAATCTTAATAGACATTAGATCTATATTTTCTAAGTAATCACCCACCTTTGTCGTTAACAAAATAATATTCCCCCTAAAAACTACATATTAATTACCAACTCTGCCAATATAAAAGAAAATATGAAATAACACCCTGAATTTATACATAATTGCTCACATTTTCTATTTTGATGGATAATACCAAATATCTCCTTTAATTTATATTTAAATTGTTCACCTTAGTTTATGACTGATAGTATAATAAAAATAACCCTCAAAATTATATTAAAATCGCCTATTTTTGTAATCGATCAAAGATTATCTAAATCAATTAAGCATGCATATAAAAAGTAGCAAGATTTGCTATTATAAAAAACTAAGTATAAAAATAGATCTATATATGTTGTACTGTAACACATAATACATTTAAGATTCTAACCCGTGCGTCGCACGGGTTGATTGACTAGTGACGTCTAATTCAAGACGGAGGGAGCAAACAACCTAGCATAAAACCATGGCCAATATACAACAATAGAGAGAACACTAGGTGATACACATGCACTATTGACATAGGGGTACTTTATTTAACATCCATGCATACAAGCGCAACTGTATTATTCAACTTGCAATCTTGTATGTAAGTTTAAACGAATCAGCTGGCATGTGTGCCAGGCAAAAGAATGGAATTAAATTCATTCTATGACAGATACTAGATCAATGGTTGGCTTCCTGCATCTCCGTCGTCCGGTCTTCCATATCCTGCTGCCCGCGTGCGGCGGCTTGCTCATCGTCCATCACGCGTTGGTCCTCCTCGGATGGGAGCGCGAACTGGCAGATGGGGCAGAGGCGGTTGATGAGCAGCCAGTTGTTGATGCAGTGCTGGTGGAAGCAGTGGTGGCACGGCGTCATCCTCAATTTGTGGCGGTAACGGCGCACGTCGAGGTCCTCGAGGCAGATGGCGCAGCGACCGCCCTCCTCCGGCGAGCTGCTGCTGTCAGTAGTAGGGGGCGCGGGAGGCGGCATGCAGAGGCCGGCGATGGCCTCCGTGGAGGCCCGGACTCCATACGAGGGGATGCTGATGAGCTCCCTGAGCAGGTTGAAGTGCGCGTCGATGCGGGCGTCCTCGATCAGCGAGGCTTCCCACATCTGTTTCAGCCGTGCCGCCCTTGCCTCCTTTTCCTTCTTGCTAAGCGGCCGCCGCCGTCGTAGCCGTCCGGGTCCGGCTTCAACGAATTTGAAGGGCAGACCCATCGATCTCTTGGCTCTCTTGCGGGGGCACGCGGCGGCCCGGCCGGCTTGTCGGAGGAGCAAATAATCAAGAAGCCAGACAGTCGGGCGGCGATGCGCGCGGTGGACTTTGGTGATCGATCAGGTGATACGCACGGCTGGGGCTGGGAATGAACCAAAGCAAGACGACGATGAAATGGATCGGAAGGGAAGCAACTGCTGTAGTATTTATAGGCAGGCATTAGGTAGGGCGGGATTTCATCGAAGCTGAGTCGCACTCGATCTCCGACTCCGACTCCACTACGCATGTCAAGTCGGTTGTCCATTATTTCCTCCCCTCCACCCCTGCAAAGAATTTGTTCCTTTCCTTTTTTTTTTAAGTTAAAAAAGGTGTTAATCAGTCATCACGTACTCCATCCATCATGCGTATCACCCGATGCGGTTTTTTTTGTTTCTCTAAAACTTTAACCACTTGTCTTTTTAAAAAAATTATGAGTTATTATTTATTTTGTTGTTTGTTTTATTATTAGATGTAGCTTGAGCATGGCTTGTATTTTTATATATTTGCGTAATTTTTTTTTAAAAAGTTGGATGATTAAAGTTTTGAAAAAAATCAACCATATTTAGAAAATAGAGATAATATTGTATTTTCTAATAATTTCAGGATAGATGACTATGAAGGCCAATAACAACGCATGTACATCTAACTAAAAGGATCTCCAGCAGTTCCCAAACTCTCTCCCAAAAATCTCATTTTGTGTGTGATAAGAAAAATCAGCACTCCAACAGTTCCCTATAGCAGTGGCCAATCTTTACGAACGCCCAAAATACCTAGCCTTTGTCCTCAAATTCCCCCACGCGGACGGCGCTCCCAATCGTCTCGTACGCTGCGGAAAGGCTGCCTTGAACCCGCCGAGGCATCTCTGCCCTCTGCCATGGCTGAATCCGGCGATTCCTCCCTGCACTCTGCCACCCAACAAACAAGCAATACCTGCATCCACATCTCTTTTTCTCCGTCACATGAATCAGGAGGCAGCCTTGCTCTCCTCTCTCTCTTTGATCCTGTCCTACGCAAGTGCTAGTCCTGCTCATCGTCTCCCAGCCTCCGTGGGCAAGAAAGCACCAGCAGATCTCTGACCCGCCTTTGCTCCTTTTCTATTGCTTATTTGTTCCTCCATCGACTCAAGCTCTACTTCTCTCTAGTGCACTGTAAAAAGATTTGTCAGAGAAGATGACAATCCATTAAAGACATATACTAGATTTTTATATTGGAGTAGTCTTCTGTTTGTTTTGTTTCTTGTGTCTCGTCTACATATTTCTAGATTTGTCTAGAATATGTGCGAACACTCTGTAATAATTTGGTCTGATACATCATTGAAGCGCCCCAGCCCGTAAGCGGGACTAAAATGTGCTTTATTATCATTCCCAGGGATATGATAACCACATTATTACATCAGAGTAGTACAGATCCGCCCTAACGGGACAGACCAAACGGGGCGCAGCCCAAAACATACAACTGCAGCGGAACTTAAACGGTAGACCCAGGCTTTCCCACTTCACACCGTTGGGATAGCCCGCAACCCTTATACGTACAAGCCCTTTTACAAGGCGACTTCGTCTTTCTCTGAAAAACAACAACAAAGGGGGAGTGAGTATGAAAAACGTACTCCGCAAGCCCACCTTTCTCCATAAGGAATTGGGGTCAAAGCTATTAGTATATGCCGGATATATCTGGAGCTCAGGATAGTTTTGCCAGAAAATATGCAAGACTCATTGATTCTCAGTTTTATTTTTCAGAAAACATTTTTTCCAAAAGGGGTGCCACTGGACTTGCCGGTCCATCGTGGCTCATGGCACGCAGGCCAACATTTTTCTCCAAAGCTCCCGAGTCACGCCCGTAGCTTCCAAAAACATCATTTTCACACAACCAAACCTCCATTTTATAAATCACTACCGGTAGAAACCAAACCATAACTCGACGTCCATACCAGTGGACAACGGACTATCCGGATAGGTTTATACTCTGGCCAGAGGTGCACACTTTACCCACAAGTTTGGTCCAGGCACTCATGATTCGTAAGGCCCTTCCCGCTCAAGGCTCTACCCCCGCAAGTATTTTCCCGACCTCAACCAAAAGAAACGTGGGACCTTGTCGCATCAGTGCCAGCAGACACGCGACGCCGCTTCAGTGCCAGCAGACACACGGCTTCCACCATTCCCAGTCTCTTGGTGCTCCCAGCCTACGGGTATCGGCTGGTTATTCCTTGCGGGTTCCGGCCAAGTGTTGCCGCATACAATATCGAGTGGTTGCACGATAAAGAGTTAGGCAAGATGAGACTCCAAAATCGGTCCTTAGAAGAGCAGAGCTTCATCAAACACCGCTCGGTCCTCTCCACGACGCCGGGCCCCAATGTAACCGTGAGAACGGTACCCGGGTTCTCCACCCTTCAACACGTGGCGTAGTCGACCGAGATCGACTGTCGGGGTCTTTCCCCATGTTTTCGCAAACGCACACCAACCCATTTCCAACCCAAGTTCCACAACAAGATTAATATGCATAGTATTGAGTGAACGATCCACCTGTACGCGCTACGTCTAAGAGGTTCGGGTGGCTATTCTACAAGCTTTTCCTTAGCAAGCAAAACATGCAGGTTTTATCATTAATCAGGGCAATGGGTGGTTTATCAAAAACTGGGTAATTTATGCATCAAGTGAGATTCCAGTGGACTTGCCGTTCACTACGTTGCGGCGGTTGAACTAGCGGCGGTGGCTCTGGTTGCACGCGGGCTTCGGTTGTTGCCTAGCGATCCTCGAGCGGTGTATCGAACAAACTCTCCTGTGTAACCTACGTGCACAAACAAGAAACAACACGCAAACAGTGGTATATCATGAGCCCAACTGGTTTGGAGCTGGAGTTTGGATTTCAGGGGAAAGAATTGTCGTAAAGCAGAATCCGGATGGAGATGACATGGATTCATTGGGATTCTCACTGGCGGTATTATTGCCAGCGGTCGGGGTTGTGTAGCGAGCCTTCGGGCAAGCTGGCGGGCTCGGTAACGGCTGTTACGGAGGCGCCATGGTAGTGGATGCGGTCTAACGAGACGGGGCCGGTAACGCCGAAGGGGTGGCGGTCGCATGGCGGCGAGGAGAGTATCTGTGGACACAATAAGGAAGCGTGTGAGAGTCATGAGATGCATATGGTTATGTAGAGCTTGATTTATGGAGAATTTAGGCGCAAGAATCGCCTAAATCGGAGTCCATATGGTCGAGATATGAAATTCTTTAGAAAAGAAAATCATAAATCGAAAAGAAAAAGAAAAAAAGGCTTCGCGGGCCGAAAGTAACGCGCGCGGCCCACTTCCTCCGTCGCCCGGCTTGGCCCGCAGCCGCCTTACCGCTCGTGGGACTTCAGAGGCCGGCCCACGGGGCGGAACGGCGCGCCGACGGCGCGGCCTGACGGCAGGGCAGTGGGCCCCACGCGTCAGTCGCGCCGGGGGAAGGACGGCGCGGCGACGGCATGGCGGTCTGGTTCGGTCGAACCGGTCGCCGTCGGGGTCCCGCGGCTCGCCGGCGGTTCGCCGCCGGTGGCCCGGTTCCGGCGACGAGGTCAAGCCGACGAGGGAGAGGGCGGAAGGGCGAACTCGATGGGGGTATCGTGGAGATGGGAGGTGTTGCGGGCGGCGCGGGCGACGGTGACCCGAAGTACCGGCGCGGGAGGGCGTCGCGGCGCGGCGGCGCTCCGGCTCTGCCGGGGTGGTTCCGGCCAGGGAGAGGGGTGGAGGAGGTGCGCCCGAGGGTGGTGGAGCTCGGGCTCCCCTCAATTTGAATCGTGGGTGGCCGGAGAGGGTGGATTTTGGAGATGGAGGGAGGTGGCGTGCACGGTGGTCATGGCGGCGTCTTCTGCGAGAGCACCGGCGAGGGGGAGTGGGAGTGTGTGCGTGTGTGCTCGTGCGCTCGGGTGTGTGTGTGCGAGAGCGTGCGCGCGTGTGGCTGGGGAAGGGGCGGCGAGGTTCGTCGGGCCTTCTCATAGGCGCGGCGAGGGCGGCTGGCGCGTCGCGTCTCGGTCTAGCCGAGTGCGTGGCGCGGGTACGCGCGGCGTGGCGTCGAGGACGGGGGTGGCGGGGCAGTGATGACGTCGGTGCAGGGAGTGAATGCGGCGGCGACTTGGGTGGCGTATTCTGCCGTGCGCGACGGGCGAGGGTGGCGTTCGCCGCGGCGCCGGGCGCTGCATAGTGGAGATGGTGGCGGGATTCGCGGTGGTGATGAGATGGCGTCGAGACGCAGCGGGGCCGGGCCGAGCGGAGGCGGCACGGCGACGACGCGCGGTCGCCGGGACGGAGCGCAGGCGGCACGGCGCGGCGTGGGAGACGGGCGAAAGACGTGGGCGACGGAGAGGGAGACGACGGCGGAGGGAGGTGGCCTGACGGGTGGAGCCCGGGCTGTCAGGGAGAGAGGGAAAGGGGAAGGCGCTGGGCCGGCTCGGCTGGGCCGGGGGAGGGGGAAGAGGGAGGCGGGCCGGCTTGGGCCGCAGGGAAGGAGGAGGGAAGGAGAGGAGAGGAGAGATGGGCTTCGGCCCAAGGAGAGGGGAGAGGATTTATCTTTTTCTGATTTGTATTTTGGGATTGGAGATTGAATAATTGGAGAAGGGATTTGAGAGGAATTTTGGTGGAAACTTTCGTCGGATATTTTGAGAAATAACCAAAAGGAGCGAGATAGAATTTTTGAAGGTTGATAGGATTTGTTGAGCCCATAACATACACTCAAACAAACAAGTGAGCCCATAACATACACTCAAACAAACAAGATTTGAAAATCTAATTTTGAATTAGAGGGAGATTTAGAGAAAATTCTCAGGGTCAAATTTTGGGGCGTTACAGACCTACCCCACTTAAAATAAATCTCGTCATCGAGATTCAGGTTGGAGGGTTTACAGGGATAGCTTTTCTTCAGCCAAACAACTTCTAAATTACAACAGCACTTGAACGGGCGGTGGAGCTTTAACAACAAACTGCTTGATCCCCCTTTTTCTTTTCATTTCTCTTTTCTTCCCTGGGGTCGTGGCGCAAGTCTTTCACACACAAAAGA
The DNA here is from genome assembly GCA_022530915.1 of Paspalum notatum. Lineage (NCBI taxonomy): Eukaryota > Viridiplantae > Streptophyta > Magnoliopsida > Poales > Poaceae > Paspalum > Paspalum notatum. The sequence goes on from CM039685.1 coordinate 38,577,433, forward strand.
TCTTTCTATCTCTTTCACTTCATGAGCTTGGAAGGTTGTCGGGGTACCTTTTGGCGGAAGAAGCAGCAACATACAGCAAGGCACTTTCTTTTCCATTCTTGCTGCTCCTCGAGGTGAAATGTATGGGCAACCCATCCATAACCAGAAATTTGCATACCTCAAATTTCTGGGTCTTCCTCTGCCAGAGTTAGCAGAAGGGAGACTATCCCACTTAATAGGGGCGAAAGCTCCTCTTAAGCTCCTTGATATTTTTTCTGGAAGCGGGGGGGGGGGGGGGGGGGGGGGGCTGCGGTGCTTTCCAACTGCTGCTGTTGCACCGGCAGTGGGGAGAGGGTTGGTGGGCGACCGACTACTTGGGATAGTCGTCTTCTTGTTACGGCTCTTTTTATCCCAAGCACCTCTTGTTACGATTCTTTTTATCCCAAGACTTTTCTTCTATCTCCTTGCCTGATACTTGCTCTTTTCTTTATTTCTTCAACTTCGCACAACTTTGCTAGCAGGAGGCTTCTTCTGGGCCTTTTTTTGACCAGGGGAGGGTCAGGAGCCGGAGGAGGATTAGGAGGCATAGGAGAATGATTTCGGCGAAGAGTATGTAGCGAACTGGGATACAGATTTTGGGCTCTGGGTTCATGCCTCAGATGGGTTTGGGGGATAGTGTGCGAGGATCTGGCTTGTGCGGTCTTGGAATCGGACTATGCTCCTTGCGAGTAGAAGAAGAAATTTTGAGATTTTGTAGAGGAATATGCACTGGGTTAGAAGGAGTATGATGAGGGCTAGGTTTATCATCGGGCGGTGGAGTTGGCAGCTGGTTTAGGGCGATTTTGTTCCGAGGGAAGGGGCGGTGGATTTCACAAAGGAGCAAGAGACCGAAGATGATTGTGAAAACGCAGATGGTGTAGAAACCGAAAAGGAAGTGACCTATCCCGGTGTCGTATAACATGGGAAGAGAGGCTTTAGTTGCTGATTTAGCTTGTGGGGGGGAAGCGATGGGTTTGCTTGCTCTGTGAGGTGAGTGGGGAGCGAAGCTCGGGGGTGTTTTATAGGTGCACGGGGTGCGGTGGTTGTGGTGCGGCGGTCTGTGCACCGAGGCGACGTGAGCGGTGGAGGTGGAGCGGGGCGCGTGGTGGTATGTGCGCGAAGGCGGAGTATGGGCCGGGTACTGGTGGATGACACATGGTGGCATGCGGGATGTAGTAGGTAGGGGCCGAGTGCGGCTAGCGGCGAGGCGGGTGCGCGCGCTGCTCAAAGTGGCAGGCGGTGTCGGCGGAGTGCGCTTGCGGCAGCGGCGTTGGTGCGTGCATGCAACGACACAGGTGAGTGGGCGGTGGGGTCTGTGGCAGCGGATGCGGCAGAAGCGGTAAAGACGGAAGCAGCAGTGATCACTGTGGCGGTCACTGTTTTGGATGGCGAAACTGGGGATTGGACTTTTCCTCCTGCCTTTTCCTGATTCCCAGACTACTGTACCATCCTGTCGGGGTCTGTTTGCTGTTAATGTTGGTTGTTTCCTTGGATCGCGGGTTGGGTTTCATTGACCACTTGTCTGTGCCTCAGAGGGCTTTTCTGATGGCTTCCTTCAGAAGACTATGCTTTTCTTTTTGAGCACACGGGTTTAAGATAAGAGGGAAAAAGTAGGGACGAGGGCTGGGTCAAATACTTTCTTTATTAGAAGCACACAACCAAACAACCAGGCTGGTCTTGACTAGCAAAACCAAGGCGAGCCACACACAAAGAAACAGACACAAACCAACTACCACACGACGCACTAGGTACTAACGCGGCTACTCGAGCTGGATTGGCTCCAGTTGCTGACGGCTTGTCGCTTCTGGCTGAGAGCTGGATCCTTCTCCTGGAAGCGAGAGCGTCAGGAATACGCCCATTCTTGTTTTATCCTCTTGACCATTGGGGTTCTCTGGTTTCCTCTCTTGAGTCAGCAAGTGGTTGAGCAGGGAGGGCTGAAAACTTCCAAAGTGACTCTGCACCGGATGATTTGAACTTCCGCCCGTCACGGGGTACTGCATTTCTCCTTGGGACGAGTAGCGTGGTCCGGACATGGCCCTTACCCTTACTCCACGACTGAGAGAGGTGTCTGTTACTGACCCTGGATGCATCCAGGCCCTCTTATACTTGGCCAACTCTCTTTCTATATCTTGGTATCGGGCTATCAACTTGTCATGCAGGTGGCTCAGCTTTTCATACTCGTCATCCAGGGCGAGCAGATGTTGGACTAGGTAGGCCATGGTGGGATCTCCGGACTTCTTGATCTCTGTCAAGATTGCAGTCCTCTTAAGCCAAGTTGTGGCACGTTGGTTCACGGGCGGAAATAATCTCATAGGGCTATTTTGTACTGCCCCATGGTAGGTCGAGCATAACCTTCTTACTGCTCCACGAGCGGCAATGTGACAGGCTTCTAAGAATCCAATGCCGACGGCTCTGCAGTACCAACCATTGAGATTGAGGTTCTCTCTGATATACAGGGTGACGGTCCATCCTCGTTCTTCCCTTTCGGGGAATGCTAACCCGCAGTACTCCGGGTATCCTGGGATCCTGAGTGCCGCATGGTATCTCTTAGCAGCTCGGGAAAGCCACTTTCTTCTCGGCAGTAGCTGACATGGGTGACACCTTCCATCTGATCGAGGCACGCAAGGCTCGGCCTAGCACTATGGAAACTAACACGTTGACTACCACACAACGGATACAGACTCTGCCCACAAGGCAACAACCACTACACGCACACGAACTACACGATTCACTCTTACAGGGGTGCTAACCAAAGCGGAGAAAGAACTCCACTACCCAATGTAAGAGGAGCACTGGACACAACTAATCGCCAGACCACGAGCACGAGGTCTCGCTGCTGCGGGAGTTGGAGCTTTCCTCGAAACGCTCTTCGCTGGAGCTGACGACGATGATCTTGGGTGATGACTGTGTTGAGGCCACAGGGTCGTCTTATCCAAACAGCCACCAAAGCGAGGCAATGCCTAATGTCTCGATTCTCGCTTCTGTCGATGAAGTTGTTGGGCTTGGTGGGGGACCTCGTGGTAGTTCTGCTGATAGCGGGGAGGTTGGTGCAGCCTCTGGGGGATCTTCCTTCGCCAGCAACTCGGGGTTGGGTGCTGGAATCTTCTTCAGGGTAAGGGGTTCTGCTAGCTCCGGTGGAGGAACTGGGGAGGGTTCTGGTTGGCTTGGAGGCTCTAGAGGGGTGGCTGGGATGCTTTCCAGGACTGGGACTCCATCTATGAGGTCTCTGGCCTTTCTCTTCTTAAGGAAGGTGGGGATGCCGGTGAGATCTAGAGGTTGCTTGTCCATGGCTGCTCACACTTGAGTGGTTCTGGGCTCATCTAGTCCTCTTTTAAACACCTTGCCGGTGCATTCAGGGCTGGTCGCTGTGTCCTTCTTGAGCGGTGGACACGGTGTTAGGTGGCAATTCCATGCAGTGCTGTTGATGCACAGTCCTTGTATGAATGGTCATCTGTCAACTGAGTTGCACCGTCCTTCCTTATTTATGTCAGGGTCAGCGGAAGTCACATCCTTGTTTCCCGGGTTCTTGGGGTGCACGTCATGCCTGATTCTGAGGCTGTCGCTGACTTTTGCGGCATGTGGTGCATCTTATTCTGTGGTCCTTGTTTGAACGCGGCTCCGAGAGCGGTCACTTAACTAAAGCCGGGCAAAGAAACTGACTAAACTTGGTTTAAAACGGATCAAGGTGAGAAGCAGAGGTATTTTTCAACTGATTTTGACTCAAAAATGTTTTCCCATCCTAAGGGTTACGCCCTACGGCCAACTTACGGCTCTGATACCACCTGAAGCGCCCCAGCCCGTAAGCGAGACTAAAATGTGATTTATTATCATTCCCAGGGATACGATAACCACATTCTTACATCAGAGTAGTACAGATCCGCCCTAACGGGACAGACCAAACGGGGCGCAGCCCGAAACATACAACTGCAGCGGAACTTAAACGGTAGACCCAAGCTTTCCCACTTCACATCGTTGGGATAGGCCGCAACCCTTACACGTACAAGCCCTTTTACAAGGCGACTTCGTCTTCTCTGAAAAACAACAACAAAGGGGGGTAAGTACGAAAAACGTACTCCGCAAGCCCACCTTCCTACATAAGGAATTAGGGTCAAAGCTATTAGTACATGCCGGATATATCTGGAGCTCAGTATAATTTTGCCAGAAAATATGCAAGGCTTATTGATTCTCAGTTTTATTTTTCAGAAAACACTTTTTACAAAAGGGGTGCCACTGGACTTGCCGGTCCATCGTGGCTCATGGTACGCAGGCCAACATTTTTCTCCAAAGCTCCCGGGCCACGCCCGTAGCTTCCAAAAACATCATTTTCACCCAACCAAACCCCCATTTTATAAATCACTACTGGTAGAAACCAAACCATAACTCGACATCCATACCAGTGGATAACGGACTATCTGGATAGGTTTATACTCTGGGTGCACCCACAAGTTTGGTCCAGGCACTCATGATCAGTAAGGCCCTTCCCGCTCAAGGCTCTACCCCCGCAAGTATTTTCCCGACCTCAACCAAAAGAAACGTGGGACCCTGTCGCATCAGTGCCAGCAGACACGCGACGCCGCTTCAGTGCCAGCAGACACACGGCTTCCACCATTCCTAGTCTCTTGGTGCTCCCAGCCTACGGGTATCGGCTGGTTATTCCTTGCGGGTTTCGGCTAAGTGTTGCCGCATACAACATCGAGTGGTTGCACGATAAAGAGTTAGGCAAGATGAGACTCCAAAATCGGTCCTTAGAAGAGCAGAGCTTCCTCAAACACCGCTCGGTCCTCTCCACGTGGCCGGGCCCCAGTGTAACCGTGAGAACGGTACCCGGGCTCTCCACCCTTCAACACGTGGCGTAGTCGACCGAGATCGACTACCGGGGTCTTTCCCCATGTTTTCACAAACGCGCACCAACCCATTTCCAACCCAAGTTCCACAACAAGATTAATATGCATAGTATTGAGTGAGCGATCCACCTGTGCACGCTACGTCTAAGAGGTTCGGGTGGCTATCCTACCAAGTTTTCCTTAGCAAGCAATACATGAAGGTTTTATCATTAATCAGGGCAATGGGTGGTTTATCAAAAACTGGGTAATTTATGCATCAAGTGAGATTCTAGTGGACTTGCCGTTCACTACGTTGCGGCGGTTGAACTGGCAGCGGTGGCTCTGGTTGCACGCGGGCTTCGGTTGTTGCGTAGCGATCCTCGAGCGGTGTATCGAACAAACTCTCATGTGTAACCTACGTGCACAAACAAGAAACAACACGCAAACAGTGGTATATCATGAGCCCAACTGGTATGGAGCTGGAGTTTGGATTTCAGGGGAAAGAATTGTCGTAAAGCAGAATCCGGATGGAGATGACATGGATTCATTGGGATTCTCACTGGCGGTATTATTGCCAGCGGTCGGGGTTGTGTAGCGAGCCTTCGGGCAAGCTGGCGGGCTCGGTAACGGCTGTTACGGAGGCGCCATGGTAGTGGATGCGGTCTAACGAGACGAGGGCGGTAACGCCGAAGGGGTGGCGGTCGCATGGCGGCGAGGAGAGTATCTGTGGATACAATAAGGAAGCGTGTGAGAGTCATGAGATGCATATGGTTATGTAGAGCTTGATTTATGGAGAATTTAGGCGCAAGAATCGCCTAAATCGGAGTCCATATGGTCGAGATATGAAATTCTTTAGAAAAGAAAATCATAAATCGGAAAGAAAAAGGAAAAAAGGCTTCGCGGGCCGAAAGTAACGCGCGCGGCCCACTTCCTCCGTCGCCTGGCTCGGCCCGCGCCCGCCTTTCCCGCCCGGCTTGGCCCGCGGCCGCCTTTTCGCTCGTGGGCCTTCACAGGCCGGCCCACGGGGCGGAACGGCGTGCCGACGGCGCGGCCTGACGGCAGGGCAGTGGGCCCCACGCGTCAGTCGCGCCGGGGGAAGGACGGCGCGGCGACGGAGTGGCGGTCTGGTTCGGTCGAACCGGTCGCCGTCGGGGTCCCGCGGCTCGCCGGCGGTTCACCGCCGGTGGCCCGGTTCCGGCGACGAGGTCAAGCCGACGAGGGAGAGGGCGGAAGGGCGAACTCGATGGGGGTATCGTGGAGATGGGAGGTATTGCGGGCGGCGCTGGCGACGGTGACCCGAAGTACCGGCGGGGGAGGGCGTCGCGGCGCTCCGCTGCCGGGGTGGTTCCGGCCAGGGAGAGGGGTGGAGGAGGTGCGCCCGAGGGTGGTGGAGCTCGGGCTCCCCTCAATTTGAATCGTGGGTTGCCGGAGGGGGTGAATTTTGGAGATGGAGGGAGCTGGCATGCACGGTGGTCACGGCGGCGTCTTCTGCGAGAGCATCGGCGAGGGGGAGTGGGAGTGTGTGCGTGTGCGCTCGTGCGCTCGGGTGTGCGTGTGCGAGAGCGTGCGCGCGTGTGGCTGGGGAAGGGGCGGCGAGGCTCGTCGGGCCTTCTCATAGGCGCGGCGAGGGCGGCTGGCGCGTCGCGTCTCGGTCTAGCCGAGTGCGCGGCGCGGGTACGCGCGGCGTGGCGTCGAGGACGGGGTGGCGGGGCAGTGATGACGTCGGTGCAGGGAGTGAATGCGGCGGCGACTTGGGTGGCGTATTCTGCCGTGCGCGACGGGCGAGGGTGGCGTTCGCCGCGGCGCCGGGCGCTGCATAGTGGAGATGGTGGCGGGATTCGCGGTGGTGATGAGATGGCGTCGAGACGCAGTGGGGCCGGGCCGAGCGGAGGCGGCACGGCGACGACGTGCGGTCGCCGAGACAGAGCGCAGGCGGCACGGCGCGGCGTGGGAGACGGGCGAAAGACGTGGGCGACGGAGAGGGAGACGACGGCGGAGGGAGGTGGCTTGACGGGTGGAGCCCGGGCTGTCAGGGAGAGAGGGAAAGGGGAAGGCACTGGGCCGGCTCGGCTGGGCCGGGGGAGGGGGAAGAGGGAGGCGGGCCGGCTTGGGCCGCAGGGAAGGAGGAGGGAGATAGAATTTTTGAAGGTTGATAGGATTTGTTGAGCCCATAACATACACTCAAACAAACAAGATTTGAAAATCTAATTTTGAATTAGAGGGAGATTTAGAGAAAATTCTCAGGGTCAAATTTTGGGGCGTTACAATCATCTTCTGATGATGTCTGAAGCCGGAATATATTTTCCATTATCTAAAAAAAGTCACCACTGGATATACTAAAAAACACGCCAGGTGGTTCAAAATTTACATTTTTAAGAACTAAATTTGGGAACTGTTGGAGAAGTATAATTTTTTTTGTCCCAACTGATTTTAGGAGCACCCTAAACCTATGTTATTAGGAGTAGTTCTTTGGGCACTCTTGGAGATGCTCTAATCTTGTTGCATTCTCTAATCCACCAAGATCGTTGCATGCAGAGAGCCGGGTGGGTAATCCAACTATTTAATGATTCGATGGATGATTGTATATTTTAACCATTATTTCCTATATTCTATTACAAATTATAAACTCTAGAAAATAATGCAATAGTATTCAAGAACAAAGGGGCTACTTGTTTGCCCGTTCCAAAATCCAATGAATTTAAGGTCAATTCTTTGTGTAAACCCTATACCCGCTCGGGGTTGCACCCATAGGGTGCACTTGCATGCACTTTCCTAAAACCTCGCTAACTGACATGGCGGTTGTGCATCCTCGGCCGCATGTGTTGATCGGGAGCACTCACACACTCCGTTGCTGTCGCCGAGATAAACTCTTTAGCACTCCCAACCTATTCACGGGCTTAGGGGTTGTGCCCATAGGTTGCACTTGCGCGTAGCTACTTAGCACCTCACCCATCAACATGGTGGTCACATGTGCTAGGCTGCCATGCATTGATTGGGACCGCTCACGCACACCGTTGCTGTCCTGAGCTAAACCACTGACTGGCAACCTTCTTGGGGGCTGCACCATGCCACATAGGGGGTGCGCTTGCGGCCCCCTGCTCGGCACCTCGCGGTGATCACGACTGATTTGACACTTAGTCGTTGTGGTCGAGCTAACCCCCAACCTGCTATTGCGATCAGTTTCGGACTGTACTATAGGTGGTGCGCTTATGCGACGACTCTTTCACTTTGGAGGCTATATATATGGGTTCCCCAGGATCATTTCGTGCTTTTTGACACTCCAACAACTTCATACACTCAGAGAGCCCTTGTGCTTCAACCTTTGCATCAACCACTCATATTCACACCTTTGAGAGCAAGATCAAGGTCAAGGGCTTGTGCGCATCCACTTGGTGAGGATCAAGATCAAGTGAAGGCCGAAAACTTATTACTCTTGTTGTTTGGCAGCACCTAGGCGGATTTGGTGACCGGGGTGCGTTCTTGGAGCTTGCCAAGGACTTGTGGAAGACCGAAGAATAATGGTGTACAAGGCTTGAGCTCCACCTTGCTGGGATGGCGAACGGAGACTCCTAGAGAGCGCATACAAGCATGGGTGACAGCAAAACACTATAGGGTGTGCTACAACGTGGACTAGGGGAGGGTGCCAAACCTCCGATACCACAGGAAAAAATCTAGTTGTCCCTTTTCCTTGTCCCTCTACTTGATGCTTTTGTTTGATTGCTTATTTTCATAGATAGCATCTTGTAGTCACCATGTTTAGACTTTTCTTGGCTAGTATGTCTCTTGCTATGGTCATTAGTGTTGCTAGTTCTAGCTTTCATTGTTGTTTCTTTTTCACGAGCATGTGTAGGGCCCTTTCTCTTGTTGAATAGAGTAGTTTCGTGTAGAGGGTGAAGTGGGTTAATTGGTAACATCGTTAGGTTAAGGATTTTCGATTAGACTTTGAAATTAGCCCAATTCACGCCCCTCTTGGGCATCCGATCCTTACACCCGTAGGTCGAGTTCTAGTTGGACTCAGCATCGGCTCTTGCCAGAGCCGATACGACTCGGAGTCGAACCTGGAGGTTGCCGCGCGGGCACATCTCCATCAGTGGTGTACCACCGGACCGTCCGGTGGTGACGCAGAAAAAGGGGAGAAAGCTCCCAAGAGCTAGTTTGGAGGTGGAGGCTATATATACCTCTATGGCCGGCCTCCACAGCGTGGTTGGAGTATCCTGAGCTAACACAAGTGTTGATGCACCCATTTGATCCATCCCAAGTGCCTTATACACACATTTGAGAGCCCAACCACTACGAGAACAAAATAGACACATCCCGGCACAGCTAGAGCTTCATTGCATCTTTGCTTAGGCCATCTTGTCTTTCCCCGTGCCTGCGTGCATGTTTACCCTTGTGTGTGTGCGGTTGTAAGTCTTGCGAGACTCTCCGAAGTGTGGAGTGGCTGCCACCACCTTGTGAGAGGGAGGAAGGCCCTCGACTAGTTGGCCAAAAGCTTTCCATAGTAGAGACGGCGGGGTAGCTCCGCGAGAATGACTCGGAAGACTCCAACGGCCGTATCCATCCTCTACCCTTGCGTGGGCGAGGCCATAGTCCAGAGGACCACGTCAGAGATAGGCTCGGGCGGGTGTGTACCGAGGATATCTAGAGACCTGACCGGAGTTTCTTGACTTGCGCGGAAGTACTTTGCCATCCTCTACCCTTGCGTGGGCAAAGTCGTATTCCTTTGAGGACTATGCGTGAGCAAAACCCTTTGTGGAGCGCCAACGAGGACTAGGGACAGAGACCCGAGTCTCCCCGAATCTCGGAAAAAAAATCTCCGTGTCTACATCGTGTGCCAATGCCGACATCGTCAACGAGAGTTTGCATTCCATATTCCATCTTTCTAGTTTCTGCATTTACATTCTTGCAATTGTGTGTTTATTTTCTTAGACTAGCTTGTCGTCACTGTTCCACTAGTTTAAGGTCAATGTTTGATTTTCATTTTTCGTCTATCAGTAATTAAAACAAGAATGAAAGGAAATATTGTTGTCTCCCTCAACATACTAAATAAACTAGAAGAAAAATTGGCATACACTAGATGATGCGTGGAACAAGCACTGCGGCATCCTCATCAGGGTGGTTCTTGGTCATCGGATCAGCGTAGATCGTAGAGAAGTTGTGACCTTGTTTAGCTAGTGGCTTGTGGTGATAACTCCTTATAAATATATGGAGGTGATATATGACTTTGTATAAACTTCACTTTTATTATTTGTATTTTATATAAAAATTTTATAGTAATGTAAATTGTTGGATGGTGATAACAACTAGCGATGATGGTCTTCCTCTTTTTTAGTAGCATTTGATTTAAAGTCTTTGATACATTGATACAATATAGATGTGAGCTATTAATAGAATCTGATGGTGTAGTTTTTTCTTTATTTTGGCTAATATGGTTCTCCCTTGTTAAGATTATAGATAGACGGTTGGGATCTTTATATCTTATTTATTGGGCAAAATTTTTCTCTTTTGTTAGTTGTATTTGGTAAAAAAAATATTTAAATTAATCTAGATCACTGGATGATTATAATAACCTATTGTATAATATTTTCCCAATTATATTTGATGTATGGTTCAATATAGGCCATGAGGTATTCAGGAATTCATGTGTTTTTATTCCTTTTCTGAATAATGTCGTAATTTCAATTTTCAAGGCTTTCTCGATACGGTTTCTTTTGACACACTTTTGTTATTAATACAATAATAAATAAACATTATTTCTACTGACAGTTTCAATTAAGGTTTAGTTTAGCAACTTGAATTAGCGATACTAGCGCGGATTCAAAGATCAAAATCCATCTGAATGCCTTTTAATCATTTCAGTTATTTCCACCAACCCAAGAGTTGACACAGCATTCGCCGCTGCACAGGCGGCCATTCCCGGCCCAAGTCCCAACCCGGTGGCGTGTCCAAACTCCGAGCCTTGGTTCGATGTGGGACGTGTCCGCGCGCACCGCCCAAGCCGCCGCCAAGTGCCAAGCTACAAGAGCAGCAGCAGCAGCTTCATCAGTGAGTGACCCAGTGCTCCTCTCGCTACCGCACTCGCACTCATAGCATCGGCTCCTCGTCTTCGTCTCCCACTGCTCGCCACCCGTCCCCGTCCCCTCTCCCAGCTGCCTGCCGCCGCCGCCGGAGCTCGCCCGGCCCGCGCGCCATGTCCTACAACAAGGCCCCATCCATCACCGCCGAGACCATCAACCCCAAGGTGATCGATCGATGGGGCGCCCCTCGACCTTCTTCTTTCATTCGCACATCATCGTCGTCGTTTATTTCTTCTTATCTGACGCGCCTGCCCTGTTCATTCGAAGGTCAAGCTCTTCAACTACGAACCATGCGGGGAAATTGTCATGCACGCCGAGGTAATGCCAAAGAACCCGTATATTAATTATACCCGTATTAATTCCTTCCCTATATATTATCTTCCGTTAATAATGCCATAGAATCAATCAGGCTCGCTCTTCAAACTGTATGGCAACAATTGTAGCTTCTTTTTTAAGATCTGATGAGTATTGGTGGTCTATAGTTTAGAGTGCACCATATATAGCTTTTTTATGAGTAAGAAATGCCTGGTGCATCACGCTGCTTTATGATATCCCTCACCCTAAAAAAGTGATGGTTTTGTCTTTGCCCTTTGTTATGTGTCATTCAGCGGTTACAGCAGAAGCTCGACGAAAACCCTGGTTCTCTCCCTTTTCAAGAGGTGAAGCTACCTCCTGCTCTGTCAGTTTATATCCTCAGATTGACCAGCCTTTGTGAGCATTTAGATTTTGTCCAACAGATAACACACTGCAATCTTGGAAACCCCCAGGTTCTTGGTCAGCGACCAGTAACTTTCTTTCGTGAGGTTTACATCCTTACCCTCCTCAAAATTTTAACATGATGAAAGTCGTTGCTCTGTTTCATGACTCAGAGTTAAATTGCTTCAGGTTCTTTCCCTATGTGACAATCCAACCCTCCTCGACAAAGATGAAACTCGAGCCTTATTCAGGTTGTTGGACTATATAGTGAACTCTGTTTAGTGTAGCATTTGGAGCTTCATAAACTGAGCATGAATTTTTCTTTTCACTTCTACTGCCGCCAAAGCTGGTAAGAACTTCTTTTGACGATACAGAATTTGACACAAACTTGACTGGATATTGTTTCAACCTAATTCCACAGTCCATGTGCCATAAGAAGAGCCCGGAGGATCCTAAATTCGCTTCCAGGCAAAGATACTGGTGGATATACTGACAGTCGGGTACTCAACTGGACGTTACAATTTTTGTGATTGCAAAAGCTTGGACTTTAAAATCTTGAATGCATTAGCATTCTGGAATCATAACTTAAGGATCAATATGCAGCACAAAACTTCTTGTTATGTATTATTGTAACTATGTTTGCTAGACGGTGTATTTCACTACTACAAAAATGATTTTTCCTAGACATTACCTCTCTACAAGTGGATTAAATTACAGACCGTCTGTAGAATGGACTGCCCATGGGAACACATTTTCACAGACAACCACATAAAGAATATTTTGTAAAAATTGCTTATTTCCACAGGTGTTCCATGTAAGGAACTGCCCATGAAAAATCGATTTCTGCATTTGGTTATTTATGTGAACCGCATATAGAAATTGTTTTCCCTAAGGTCCAAAAGGAAAACTTATCCTATTACTATTTTTTAGATAAAGGATAGAGATCCACTCTCTGCAAATGCACACAACCAATCTTTTACAAAAGTCACAGCCTCATAGCTGTATCTCAAATAATACAACTTTTAGCGAAATCCAATGCTTTAAAAAGAGGCGGTACCACGGTATCGGTACCAGACGGTACCAAATAGATAGGTCCTGTCAAAAAATGGTGGGACCAGTACTAATACCCTTTTTTGTTTATTTTAATTATTCAATAATTCAGCTAAAAAATTAAAATGGTGTGGTACCGCCCGGTACCAGTGGGTTCCTTTCCAACCACTGTAAAATATCTCAATAATAAGGGAAATGATAGGTGGAAATCAAAAGCAAATGCTATTATTGCTTCTCCATCCATTCTTGGCAAAGACATCATCAATGGCTATGTGATGTAGTGGTAAGGATATGTAAATAGACCATTTGTACATGTGTTGAGCTACAAGAAGGAGGCTAAACGCCATACAAAATACATTGCCACCAGCCTGTAGAAATTCTTTTTGTGGTAGTGTTTCTTTCCATAATTTTGGGTTACATTGAATTATGTATCATCATCAGGGAATCAAAAATCTACGTCAAGCAGTTGCAGATGGGATCTGTGCAAGAGATGGATTTCCATCAAAACGAGATGATATTTTTCTGACAGATGGAGCAAGCTCAGCAGTAATACTATGCATTTTAGAACTTTAATGACATGAAACTGGGCCTTCTTTTACAAATAAACAGAAGTGTGGGTCTTCAACGTTGCTGCTCACATTTATGTTTTTTTCAGGTCAATTTGATGATGCAAATACTCATTAGGTCTCATGAAGATGGCATTTTATGCCCTCTGCCAGAATACCCCTTATACTCAGGTTCCATCATACTTCATGGTGGAACAATGGTACGGTGCTAGAGCTGAAAAATAGCCAGACAGCATTTGCAATTAAAGAAGTTCTACTTAAAATGTTCATTTAAGCCCAAATTGTTGCCTTGTCCCTTTTAAATTTTGTTTCTTAAATTAGAAGACGAACATGCACACCATATTATTGAAGTCACTACTGATTGAACTGAACCTAGGTGCCATACAATCTTACTGAGGATTGTGGTTGGGGGCTTGAGATTTTTGAAGTCAAGAGATGCTTGGAGGAGGCTCGTTCGGCTGGCTTGACTGTTAGAGCTATGGTGGTCATAAATCCCGGCAATCCTACTGGACAGGTATGACACATGATTTTCCTGTGTGTTTTACCTGTTGCGGTGCATTAAACATAAAATCAATTATAGAAACAGAAGATGTTTCAGAGGTTTTTCCTATCGATCAGTGCTAATACTGTTGGATCAACACATCAACTGGACCCCACCAATACTAGTGATATATCCAATTATTGGGAAACCTTTTGGTCCCAATTAAACTCAAATTCAATTTTTTTGGTTGGAATAAATAAGCTAAGATTTATTGCTGTGAAAAAAGACATAACTGGGTAGTGATACGGCAAATTTACATTTAATTCCAGCCATTAAGTTCCGTTTTTGGCAGTTCCAAATGGGCAAAGGAGCATTGGATTTGGAAACTATAGCAAACCATTTATTTATATAGATTGATAAGTTTGATTTTTTACTAATCGGGAATTGAGTATATAGGTGATATATAGATCTAACTCATGTTCCTATAAAAGCATGTAACATGCTAGAATTAGACCATCAGTGCAAGTATATTGTAATATTGGTGCTGTCCTATTGGTCTTGTATAGTGAGATCAAACCTTGAGACGACTAAATAGATACCATCTACAATAGGGTGTGTTTTAAGTAGTCTCGTAGTAATTTTAAATTTCTTAGTTTGTGCATGAACAAAGGAAAAGTCATGTGTTGCATGGAAATAAAATTCATACAATGGTGCACGAGTTGTCTCATATTCCTAAATTAGCTTCGTGCAACAAATTAAAAACCATATTTCTCTCACCTTCTTATCTCTCCCCCACATTATCAAGAATCCTGTATATGTCACTACATGAGATGATCTATTCAAGGGTTGATGTGTGCTTGTACTTGGCGCTTACTAAGTTCTTCTCTGTTGATGTCTCCATCTCTTGTTGTAAGGTACTGTCCATCACCAACCAGGAGGAGATAGTGGAATTTTGTCGGAAGGAAGGTCTGGTTATACTTGCCGATGAGGTTTGCCCTCAATGGAAATATAGGCCTTTTAGCAATGTCAAATCGCATTAACCACATTAAGAAAGGAACATTTTGCTCTGCAAATCAATACCAAGGATGTATGTGCAGGTATACCAGGAAAATGTGTACTCAGAGAACAAAAAATTCCATTCTTTCAAGAAAGTGGCAAGATCACTTGGTTACGACGAAACAGACCTCTCCATAGTATCATTTCATTCTGTTTCAATGGGTGAATCTTCCTTTATATATTAAAGCACGGTCTTAAATTCTTGGGAGGTTCAGGTTGGGGCATTGCTTCTAAAATTTGGCTATTTAACTTTTGAACATGACAGGCTACTATGGGGAATGTGGCAGAAGAGGAGGGTACATGGAGATGACTGGCTTTCCAGCTGATGTGAAGGATCAGATTTACAAGGTGGCTTCTTTAACAATTTGCCCCAACATAGCTGGCCAAATTCTTATCAGCCTTGCAATGGATCCGCCAAAGGTTTCAAATTCAAACTAAATCCCTACCAAACTCCTCATCCAATCCAAGTACTTGTGCTTTTACTAAACTTTTCTAGAGACGATGTATGCAGCTAGGAGATGAGTCTTTTGAGTTATTTGAAGATGAGAAGGAAAAGATCCATTCGTCTTTCTTGAAGTGGGCCAAGGTATGCATGCGTCATCCTTCATGCACATCAATCGGCATACAAGACCACTCTTATTGCTGTGAGCCCGTGACAATTGCACCATCCCCTCTTCTCTGTGCAACTGCAGACCCTGGAGAAAGCTTTCAGCAGCCTAGAGGGCGTGAGCTGCAACACGTTTGAGGGTGCATTGTACTTCTTCCCACGGCTCCACCTGCCCCTCGGTGCGATTAGGGCTGCCGAGTCTGAGGGTGTTTCACCCGATACATTCTACGCCCACCGCCTACTTGATGCAACCGGGATCGCCGTTGTGCCCGGCTCTGGGTTCCACCAGGTGAGTCAGGCTTCACATAGATGATTTCACCTTCAAATTTTGCTTATGCACCATGTGACATATCACATACGTTACTTCTTTATGTTAATCCCAGTGAAATGAAAAAAAAAACTAGGTACATCCTATACATGACCAATGCTTCTGGTTTATTTTGGAGAATTTTTAGAAATTATCATTTTTTCTAGTGTGTTTAGCATGGATTAACATGGGTGGAGCTCTGCTAGAATTTCAAATTTACAAAGTAACACATGAAAAAAATAAGGGAGGCTAGATGGGCAATTTTGTTATCAAATTATTATCAAATTTCATGTTGTTTATATCTTTTAAAACTATCAGCTTACACAGAACCACGTATTGATGGAATAGTTGGCCTAATCACTACCATCGGTTTTGCATCTGCACTGAAGTCTATAAGACCGTTTTGCATCCATTTTACACTTAGGTCTATTAAGACAGGTTGGTGCAAGAACAATCTTTAGATCTGTTAAAAAGTTTAATACTTTTAAGTGAACATGACAGTCTTACGTGGTAACCCTATATACTTGTTTCTATAAAGTTTATTAATCTCAGACAATGATATCAAGAAGATACGATAACTTTAAGATCACTTCCAGCATCTAGATATCTAGGATGCACATGGTTAATTTAAAGGAAAAATAAGAGTGGCATGATAACTTATGATGCCACAACAAGGGACAACACATTAGAACCACATGGGCAGAACTTGCTGCGAGAAAGCCTCTTAAAAAGCATACAAGTTTTATGGCGGTTGGAAAAAAAATAGGATTCGTCCATGAGAAGAAGAGATCTAACGGTTTAGAAATATGTGGTAACACGGTGCCGGTACCAGGAGGTATAAATATGAGTGTTTTGTACTAAAAATAGTGGACTGGCACCCACTAAATTTTTAATTCCACACAGGATATAAGATTATTAAAAATTAAAAAAAAGAGTAGTACCTCCTGGTACCGGTTTGTACATTGTACCTTTCCAATCACTGTAAAATCACATCACTTAAAAGGGAACAACACACCCTGCACACCGTGTCATTGTGGTCCAACCCATGAAAAGACCAAACCATGAGTTCACAATTCTCATGCTCGAGAGAAATTTAGGCAATATATTTTAGCAAGGGGGCGACACCGACACCAGCATCTCCATTGTCACACACAGCTATAGCTAAAGTTGGACCAATTGATTTCTCCCCAGAATTGGGAAAACAATGCCTGAGGAGCACCACCAAATCGAAGTATTACCCCAGTTTGGCGGTGTTGCCACCTTTTATTCTCCTAGCCATTGATGCCAAACCTTTTAGTCTTAGTCAACTACAAATGACCACAAACATCACAATTTACAGCATGTTCGAGGTATCGCCCAGCGATGATAAAATAAAAGACATGAGCATGCCAAAGTACGCATATAGATTTGGTTGTGCATTCTCCAGGCTACATCATTGTCTGATCTTGTTTGGTGCTATGCAAATGACTAAGGCATCTGGTACGACCCATATCCGGTGCACGATCCTACCTCACGAGGGTAAGATCGCGGCGATGATCCCACGTTTCAGGGCGTTCCATGAGGCGTTCATGAAAGAATTCCGGGGCTCTGAGCCGCGCATGACTGATTTCCGCCGTTGAGGATGCTTTGTACGGCTGGAGCAAGTGATGTGAATCTGAAGCTGATGTGGCATGTGTGAGTTGTGTACAAAGGAAGCCCGGGTGGCCTGAACTCTGGCAGAGCTGTGTGTGCCAGCCTAAGCGTTTAGTGTTCTTGGTTTCAGGTTGAACTGTGCCCGTTTTGTACTCGCTTGTGCTGCATGAGTCGGCTAACTGTGATCTGCCTAAACTGGTTAAATTCAGCTGTGAGTAGCTCTGTTCAAGAACATGTCTAATGCTGTGTACAAGCGTGAAATCCTTGGAGCACCGGGTTTTACCTGAATCTATGGCTTCCTTGCACATCGACCAAGCTGTAGTTTTTTTCTTTTTT
Source organism: Paspalum notatum (assembly GCA_022530915.1). Classification (NCBI taxonomy): domain Eukaryota; kingdom Viridiplantae; phylum Streptophyta; class Magnoliopsida; order Poales; family Poaceae; genus Paspalum; species Paspalum notatum. The sequence continues at coordinate 38,595,082 of CM039685.1, forward strand.
CTTTTTTTGTCGAACAAACCAAGTTATGTTCATCAGATTATGTTATGATAGAATTGAATGGGTCATCGTATCATCTAATGTTCACCAATTTTAGGCTAGCTTTTCTCTGAACAACTAGTTGCTTGAGTTATTTGTACCCCCCTCCCCCTATTGAGCTTCAAATTTCAATAATCTCTTGAAGGACAATGCTAAGGACTTGATTGGAGATAGAGTAGTTTGGATCCTATTTTGGTGTGGGAACACTCGGATCAAGTGAAAACTCTTAATTATTTTGTCACTCTTGGTGATTAGGCCTTAATTTGGTGACTAGGTGATCTCATTTGAGTTTGAGAAAGAATAATGGAAACCTGAAGAAAATAATTGTTTAAGGAGTGGAATATTTCTCGTTGGATATGTCAAACAAAGACTATTAGTGAGCACTAATGTATAAGTAGTTTAAGGGGAAGCAATACCCTTTATTGAATGATTCCTGCCAAGGTAACAATTAACAAATAGTGTTGTAGAGCTCGATATAGCAGCCTCAATAGTGCTAATGGCCCTCTACCGCTACCGCTGCAATGTAACAGTCCATCTGTAGCTGTTTGAAACCTAGCACCCACTATTTGCCACCATTTAGGTTAGGAGGCCGCAATAGCACTTGTCAAACCACAATTATAGAGCAGTCAGATTTAGAACTAACGAGTGAAACACAATGTCGAGTTGGTCTTAAACATTGAAGTGCAATGTATTTTTGTTATATGTATATTTATTGGATAGCATTTTGTTTCTTGGTACGTTTTTTTATTTTTTAGATAGTTAAATTCCATGTCATATATACTCAATTTTATTATTGATATTTAAATTCCACTATTGGAACTTAGCATCCTATTCGCAATAATGCATGTTATCAATTTGCTATTTATTACCTCCTACCGATTACTTAAAAATATACATAAGAATAAATTTAATTATTTTTAGGCTTACATATGAAGAAAATTTATTTTATTTAGACTTTGATAAAAGATAGCAAGGCACGTGAAGTGACATTTAACATGTAAAAGAAAGTTATCTAAACTCTCGTCTACAAATTGGTGTTATCTTTACAACTCACATAAACGCCTTTACATGTCATCACATTTGATATATAGATCTAATGAGTTCCAACAACTCATACAACATTACAAATAGATCATACAACATTACAAAGTTAGTTTTATGAAAATTGAAAAACGACAACAATATTTGACATGTAAAGTAAATAATACAAAAATAGATTTGCTAGGCTACCTAATTTTGCACAAAACAACAAATTATAACACAAAGATTGAACACATCCACGTCAACAATTAAAACACTTAAAGTGAGTGGTGAGTCACACTATCTAAGAAAACATCAACAGAAACATCATCTAATAACTATCATCTTATAAATTCAAGAAAGTGTGCCATCAAAGCTATAAGTAACCCTCGTTTTATGTTCGCACCCATCCATCGCCACCTTCAACACCCATACATACCATGAAATCCTTCAACTTATTAACATAGATACCAATACAAAATAGCATTGATCACTCCAATCCAACAACCATGAAGGAGATGATTGTGGTCTTTGCACTCATGGCTCTCATTGCCAGTGTCGTCTCCACGCAGACAAGCACTTGCGGTTGTGGACAGCAGCAAATTCATGAGCAATACCACCAACAGCAATATCATCCACAACAACATCATCAACAACCACAACATCACCAGCAACAACAGGTCCATCACCAAAATCAAGTCCATGAACAACATCATCAATTTCAAGGCCAGCAACAACATCAACAACAATCACAAGAACATATGCAACAAAACCAGCAGCAACAACATCAACAAGGGATGGGCCATGAGCAACCATATCACCAGCCATGTCAAGGTCATGTCCAGCCACAACATCAATGGCAGCATCATGAGCAACAACAACAACATCAACAATATCAAGGTCATATGCATCAGCAGAGCTACTATAGTGGTAGCCAAAATCTATACAATTGTCATGAATTTATAAGGCAGCAGTGCAACCCTTTAGTAATGCCCTTTCTCCAATCACGTTTGGTGCAACCGAGCAGCTGCCAATTGCTACAACAACAATGTTGCCATGAGCTTAGGCAAGTTGAGCCACAATACCGCAACCAAGCGATCTACAACATGGTTCAGTCCATAATCCAACAACAACAACCACCATGTGGGTTATATGGTTCTCGGCAAGATTCTCAACGTGAGGTGGCGATGCTAACGGCAGCGCAATACCTACCATCAATGTGTGGCATGTACAACTCCTACTATCAAAGCAATCCATGCAGCAACAATGATGCTAGTGGTGTTCACAACTAAAGCATTGTGTAGCCGTTATAGTTTTTATAGCGGTGATAAGTAATAAAGTGTCACACATTATGATGTGTGAAAATAATATTTTAATATTAATATCAATATAATGCTAATGTTATAGAACCATGGTGCACATGCTGTGACCATAGATAATGTATCTGGTTTGGCATACCATATTTTGATTAGGAATTATGGCAATTTAACTCCAGAGCTAACTACTACAACTCATCTATGGCACTCCTACATGTATGACAATGTAGCTCCTTTCATGGTAGTTTTTATTTATTTATTTATTTATTTATTTTTGTGTGTGTGGTAGCTAGCAAAAGGAAGAGTAAAAGAACATGAAGGGGAAATATTAGCTTCAAGTGGTAGAGGTAGAGAGGCATCACAAATGTGATGTGCTCACTAGTTAACCAGAGCTCAATGAGATGAAATCTATTAATGTCCATGGATGCAATTAGAATATATTAATCCCGTTAGGGCTTGTGGAGACAAAGTGGTGTTCACCTGAGTGGTGAGAAGGACCACAAGCTAAAGATACACATCGATGCATCATTTTTAAACTAGGAAATGGGATGTTTGAAATTACTATGGCCAATGAAAGAATCCCAAATCCGTATGTAATTTCTCCTCCACACATAAGCAAGTATCCTACTCAATAGAAAGATGTGTGAGCATGGTCCGTGAAGAAACATGTATAGAATGTATTTTTCTAATGGCGTGTCAAGCATAAAGCTTGATCACCAGACACTCTTGTAAGGATAACCTCATATATTAATGATTCCATAGTCCCCTAAAAACAACCTTTTGGCAAAATATAACGTGAGACCCAAAAGAGAGACAAACAAGTTTTTGTTGCAAAGGTCTTAAGAAACCTTAGATCACGCCATCCAATTTTTCCTAACTTTATGTGCTTGTGTATCTTAATTGTGGCCACTCTCAAGGCTCCACTTGAACGATCCTAATCAGGGTAGGGCGTAGGGCGCGCATTATGACCACTCTCAAGGCACCACTTGACTGGCTGTATGAAGCAAGTCACTAGTTGCAAACATCTGCTGACGTGTCTTAACCGTGGAATTACAAGTTTTCCTTGGACCATACAAGTGTAGGTTGCTTGAAAAATACCTGAACACAGATGGATCAATCTCAATAGTAAAGTGAGGAAAGTAGAACAACCTTTGGCATATGTGCAACTCCACAAATTGGCGAGGTCTTAAAACAACGACAAACTTGATTGCACGTGAGGGCATTGGGTCCAAATATAAACACTTTCTATATGTACGACGAAATGGTGAGTCATTTCCAAGTCACGCTCATGATCTGATACACGGTAACAGTTTGCTCACACGACATTACAAACAACAACTCATACCCCAATGCAATTTGATACAAAGTTGGTTTCTTGAAAAGTAGAAGAGGACAATAATCCATGGCGTGTAAAGCGAAGTACCAAAGCCATATCAAGCTACCCAATTCGTTTTATCTCAACAGCCTGCACAACACAACAGACTGAGCCACGTAGAAGTGCAAAGTGCATCCATATCAACCCTCGACTTGCTACGTAAAGCGAGTGACGCGTCATATATTGGGCAAAGCAGCCGTAAATGACACGACCCTGCATCGTGTCCTACAAACACGAGAAACTGTGTGCTATAGCAAACTGATCGAGGCTATAAAATAACCCTCGTACGCCTACGCACTCCCCCATCACTACCATCGATCTATCTTTGATCAGCTTAGCCTATCATCATCATCTATTGTCCACTCCGAAGCACACACCATGATGAAGCAGATTCTGGTTGCCCTGGCTCTCCTAGCCCTCGCCGCGAGCGCCGCTGCCACGCACCAGTGCGGCTGCGGGCACCAGCAACCGCCGCAGTACCCGTACCCATACCCGCAGCCGGTGCAGGGACCGAGCTGCGTCGGCAGCCCGGTCATCCTGAACCAGTGCAGCGAGCTCCTGAGGCAGCAGTGCAGCCCGATGGCGACGCCCTACTGCGCGCCCCAGTGCCAGGTGCTGCGCCAGCAGTGCTGCCAGCAGCTCAGGCAGGTGGAGCCACTGCACCGGTACCAGGCCATCTACAACGTCGTCCTCCAGTCAATCATGCAGCAGCAGCCCGGACAGGTCGCCGTGGTCATGGCGTCGCAGGTGGCGCAGCAACTCATGGCGATGTGCGGCCTGCACCAGCCAGGTACCTGCATCGGCCCGTACTGCTCTGCTGCCGGCGGTTTCCCCTACTGAATTGGAGAAAGAATGTAATACTGTGTCACCGCTGGCTAGCTAGCTAAGCTAGCTTATTCATTTAGCGGGCACAATAAGTGATAATAAAGTGTCATGCATCATGTTCTGTGTGAGCAATGACATGAATGTATGATTGGAAGGGGAAAAAACCTCACATTTCAACGAACGAGATCCTTCGTAATGTCAGCGACAACGTGTCTTGAGACAAACGATTAGTACTGTAACGATTATTCGCATTCGTTACGGATTGCCGTATCCATCCTACAGTATTAGACGAGGTTAAGGTCAGCGTGTGACCCATCGCCTTTCTTGCCGACGAGCCTCATCTCGGCCTCTTCACTCTTGTCGCCACACGAGCCTCCCTCGTGGCTCATGCCACATGCCACCTCCGGTCGCCGTCCGCCACCACTAAAACTGCCAGTCCTAGTCTAAACAGCCACCGCCTCTGCCACCTTCCGCCGCCACAGACACCGTTAACCTCGCTGTCACCTCCTCCACCCACCAGCCTCCTATCCCTCTGCCTCCACCACGCACCGATCGTTCTAAGAAGCCTGGGTACAGTGGCTGCCGCCACCGTCTCTGCTCGCGGCTTGCTCTACCGCCAGCCACGAACTTCCATCTAGACCACCTCCTTTAGATCCGCCGGACACAGAACTCCTAGCAACTCCAAATCCTAACCCCCACCCCAAGCTCACGGCCCCCTGCGCTGGCGTGTTGATGTGCTTAGGCTGTGCAACGCAGGTTGCAGGCTCCACACGCAGGACAAGCAGTTGCGGCTTAGCTTTAATTTTACCGGTCAAAATGCACGTGCGGAATACACGTATAGAATAAAAAAATAGACACAATTTTTTTAAACTTCGATAATTTGAAAGTAACTTGTAGGAGTGTATGAGTGCTTTCATGCATTTGAAACCGGTCTTACATTATCTAAAATTACTTTCTCATATGTATAAACGTCGATTCTATGATCGAAGAGTGTTTTTGTGGGGCTGTGAAAATGCTCGCTCTTATGCATCTAAAATCAATATTTCATTATTTAAAACCGTTCTTTTATGATTCAAACTTCACTCACGACACATCTCATTCTTTCTCATGTAACCTATTTTCCTATATGGTCCCTCATCCCCCCCCCCCCCCCCCCTCTCCCTCTCCCCCTCACTCTGTCAGTCTTCTAGCGTGGACGATTAACATCTCATATAAGATTAAAATTTTCCTAAATGATTTACTTGTGCAAATAATAGGTACAATAATATAAAGGTCTTCATTAAATGTATAAGAATATTATACATGTAGAAATGTCATGAAAATCTAAGTGCTATAAAAATCTCATGACAATCAACATATAAATAAGATCGAAACTTTGATAATTAAAATGATTTATAAATTGTGCCAACAAAGAGGCAAGTATAAATAATACAGGCTAGGCCATTATCATAATCCACATTTCATTTACACCAAGCAACACCTATTATCTATCTATTTGCATACTTCATGGCCGCTGACTTAGATACCTATCTCCTATAATATTATCAAGTGTAATCTCCAGGCATTCACAGCATTTAGTGGGTGCTTTAATAATCTTCCATCAATGGTAATGACCGTTCATTGCTTCTCAATGCTGCAATCTATGCCAGGCTCCTTGGGGATCTCTGCAAGCCCCTCAGCAGCTAGTTAGGCTGCTCTTTTTCTTTCCATAATATGACCACTAACTTTTGAACCTCTGTAAATTTTGACAGTACAATAAATAAATTTACAAGGCCATTATTTTTCACTTTTTTCCAAAATAAAGGTGTCATTAGCCTATTAAAAAGATGACCATCTATATGATTGCATCCTTGCATCACATTGGCATTGGAGAAACATAGATCTGCGATGACTTCCAATTGAAGAATGAAGGGATTTTAGTGATGAGAAAACAATTGTGCAGATATTAATAGTGTTAGATTCTCATTGGTATCGTATATGCAGCAACTAGGCCTGTTCGCGGTTTGGTCCCAAACCGTCTAACCCGTGCAACCAGACCAGCCCAGACTGCAAATGTGGATTGCGTGGTTGGGTTAGTCCTGGTTTCAAACCAGGCAAACCAGGCGCAGCAGCAGGGACAACTTCGGCGGCGGCGCGGCGTGGGAGTTGCAGCAGGGGCGATCTTGACGCCGACGTCCGGCAGCCGGCCCTAGCAGCGCCTTCTCGTTTCAGAAGCAAGCTATGGCGGCAGCAGCAGTCTTGTTCGGCCGCAGGCTCCTGAACCTCTCCGGTAGCTCCCCATCCTACTTTCCTCGGCAACTACGGTCGGAAGCAGCGGCGGGTTCCTTCCTCAGTCAAGATTAGACAGGGATAGATGGAGCTGGGGAACAGATTCATATAGGAGATTGAAACATCAGAGAAGGCAACTGGTTTAAAACCAGTCAACCCGTCAAACCAAACTGTCTAATAAACCGGTAAAGCACGGTTTCGTTGCGCTGGGTCTGTACAACCGCGCAAAAGCGCCGTTGAACAGGGCTAGCAGCAACCATATAGGAATGTGATCTCAGCAGTGATAGGAAAAATGAAAGGTGCCTCAAGACGCTTAGCACACTCAAAAAGAAAACATAGTCATAAAGTTACTTTCAAATAATATGCTTACTCTATCTAATTAGAATAACTGAAATAGGCATGTCTCAGCAGCAAGGGATATCAGGCTACATGAACTGAAACAATGAACGTGAATCAGCCAAACTTTAAAGAAGAGGGAAATGAACTTAATTATATATTTCATAACCATGAAATCTCACACACATAGGCAAAATCTGCGATTGAGAACAGTAGAAACATCTATGTAATATTCTCTGCAACTTTTTTATTCACTGTAAAGTGAACATAGGTCTGAAACATTGTGCAGACAGCATGCATTTCGAAATTCAGTAATTTGTAATTTATTCTACCAAACTGGTGTTTGAAATACTCCATGGAGATATAGATAAGTTACCCTCAAGTATCAAATATGCCACTTCCCTAAGAGCTGGCCTCTTACAGAGTTACAGTACTTAATTGGTTGAAAACTGTGAGGTATGCAACCTGGCCAGCAAAATATCGCCCCACGTTGTCTTCCACTGCCACTTTGCGCAGTGCCTTTGGGCTGCTCTCGGCTTCTCCATCGACAGCGACCAGGAAGTGCAGAACTTAGCAACCATTACCCATCCACGTGATGTGCCTGCGATGGAATTCAGCGCCTTTATTCAGTGTGCTGTTAGCAGCTCTGGAAACGAAAGAACAACTTCATCTTCCGCCAACTAAGAGCAGGCTACCCTCCCTCGGATGCTACGTGCTTGTGCAACAGAGGCCAAGTTTGGTGCAAGATGCCAGTTGGGTTCACCACCGAAGTTGCTGTAATGCTATCTTAGCTGTTTTTGGGCTACCCATATAATACAAAATAAAGGTGGAGACCCCCACCCCCTACCCCGACATTAAAAGAAATGTCCCTCCAACCAGCCTACTGCACACCCCACTCTGGATCCGCTTTTGGCGTATCTGCAACCTGTTGTGTGCTACTATCCAATCTGCAGCAAACAAGAAGGACAGGGGGAAATAAGATGCAACAACAGCATATCCTTTCTCTCGCGTTGATTTAGGGGGGAGGGGGAGGCAACACACACCTACAGAAGATAGTAGTGATCGGTATTGGTTTTGGCATGTTGGAAAAACAAAAGGTAACTAATCTGATGAAGGTACCCGAGATGAGGGCTTTAATATGATCAAGGTAAAGATTTATCAATGCTCTTTCTCTGTATATTATACGTGTTCTCCTTCTAATCCGCATAGGTGAGAAAAAAGCAGCAACACATGACGTTATTATGCTTCCAGAAATACATGGACACCACTCAATCAAAACTCAAACCATGTCTAACTCCACTGATACATAGCTGTACAAGAACTTGTCGAGTTAAATAATGGATTAAAAAGTTTATTTATTTATATATAATCAGTAGGGACTCAAATCCCTCGTGTTTCATTAAAAAAACAGAAACCCACCAGGAAATAACCATTAATTTTGCATTCCAAACAGTTAGTAGAAATAACAAAAGTACAGAAATAAGTACTCTGAATATCCAATGCAACATTAATGTTTGATCAAGTGAAGCGACAAAAAAAAAAACAGAAAGTGAACTTCACAAGGGGAAAAAACTGAACATGTGTAGTACTTACAATAATAATCGCCTTATTATTGTGAGATGATGTCCCTTTACTGCTCCAATGGACTACCTGCCTTGAGAGGATACTTTTATTAGTTAGTATTTACATATTTGGATTTAGGCTAATAAGCAACAGATGTAGCAATAACAATCCAATGAACCATACAACTGATTCAGTCCTGAAATCCAGTTTCGACTGAACCAAAAAAAAAAAAAAAAAAAAAACAGGCAAGGCATTTCGTTTCATAACAACATAGTTTATGGTTTCAGATTTTAGGGGGCCTGGGCCTGGGAAGGATCCGCAAAATATGTTCATTACTTTCTTAGTGGTAATGTTTTCTTTACAAAGGTTGATTGATATGATACCCTTTCGGGCATTCAGGCTCCATGGATCTACATCCTAATCGATGCATCCACCAAATTGGGGTATGATGTTCTGTTCCTGGAGGCCTAATTTCATCTGAGGTCTACCCAACTGGTTAAAAATTTAAAGCATTTTAGGGATCAGGTGAGTGACTTCCCTAGATTTAGCTCACCAGATTACCATCAAGTACACTAATGGATGGATCAGAACTCAACTGGAAGCTTGTATAGAATTAATTAATATTTGTCTGGGTACTGAAGTTTACTAATTCCTGCACATGATCATAACTCCTTCCATTACTTTAAATCAGAGCAAAATATAACATTTCTTTAGAAACACTGACTCATCAGAACTCACACACGTTTTTGGCTTTTTGCTCAACAGCTAGAACAAGATGTTTAGACCATGGCCATTCCTTTAAACCCACAAAAAAATAACTAATCCTAGTTGTGATCTGGCCAACAAATAAAGTGATAATTTCCTTGTTCATGGAACTAGTATGGAAATCTATATGGAGTTAGACTATGGTAGGTACATGAGAGCAATTGTGTATAATATTTAGGAAGAAAGTTATCAAATTGTTACCATCAAACATGCGACATGTCATGCTTCTCCATAGTTGAAGTTGAAGCAATCCGATATTCTATTTGAGCATAGCTATTGGACTGCACAAACTTTGAAATTGCACCAAGCTCTGTGTAAGCCTATGATGTCAAAAGGAGCAGCTACAGTGAGTAGCAGTGCAACTATGTAGCTGGAGGAAAGAACATGTATTGAGTCAGGTGCACAGGTGGCATTGAACCAACAATTCTAAAGAACAAGTGAACACCTCGTGATCTTGAATAACTCTCTATATAATATGTATTATTTCAGCTCTCCATTGTACGTAGTTGCACATTAGAAGTAAATAGACAAGGGCCTGCAGCCTTTTGAGAAGGAAAAAAAGTGTTTCATGGTATCTCAAATCATACCAACAGTTATGCAATAAACACTCAAGATTACTTTCACACTCCTGTAAGGAGTTAAGGACTGCCCAGACCTTCGCTGTGGTATTTGGTTCAATCTTTTGTCATTGAAGCATATGAATCAGCATCCGAACTTCGGTTGAGATGCGGCGCTGCAGCATGATTCATACATGATCTGCCACAACTTACTCCGCTCTGAACTTTCTTCTGAAGATTCACTTTGCCACCGCCACTCCTGGGCAGGAAGCGGCTCCTTCCGCCGCCGCCGTCACCATGGAGATTTGAGCCCACTCCTGCATGGAAGCACATATTGAGGTAGGCAACAACAACAGAAGCACAAACAATTACGAAATGCGCGATGGCACGGGGATCAACTGACCTGCACGTGGCTATTCATGGCCTCACCCATACGCCTGTCACAAATCGCTTCAAGACAGGGATCGCAATACCCTTCATCCGATGTATCGCCTCCGTGCCGCTGGATCCGGACATACGCAGTGCTGGGCGGGAATCGCAGGCGGGGCATAAGCAGGGGGCGGGGAGCCGGGGAGGCAGACCCACGGGGTGTGGGTGCCTCCCTTGCTGCCTTCAGGGGGCCAGGGCGCCGTGCGGCGCAGGCGGCCACAGGCAGGCAGCGCTGGACGGCGCCCGCGGCCGTCGCAGGGCCGGCAGGCACCGGACGGCCGCGCTTGGCGGCGAAGCCGGGCGGCACAGAGCCGGGCGGCCACGCTGTAGGGCTGCGGCAGGCGGTGCAGGCGGCCGGAGCACCGGGCAGCCACGATGGAGGTCGCAGGCGGCGGCGCAGGGCCGGGTGGGGCAGGCGGCCGGAGTACCGAGCGTTCTCGCACTCTCGCAGGCGGCCGGGGCGCAGGCTGCTGGGCTGGGCGGCGCACGATGGTGCAGGACGATGGCAGGCGCTAATCTCGTCCAAGGTAATTAGGAAGGTGCCAAATCGGGTCCAACTTAATTCGTTCCAGTAGAAAAATTTTGAGTGGGTATGCGCCCGTGGGACAGGAGTTAGCCTATCCCAAACGGATAGGAGTTAGTCTATTCCAAACGGAGAGTAAATGGACTGTGTATAACATTGTTTGACATTGAAGACATAGATTGGTATGCGCCCATGGGGTAGGAGTTAGCCTATCCTAAACGGAGAGTAAATGGACTGTGTATAACATTGTTTGACATTGAAGCGTTACCGTAGATATAGATAGAGATAGTTAGAATAGTTGAGGAATAGTGAAATATGCAGTAATTTTATTTATGGATGAAAAAAAAAAATAGATGGAACATTTTGTATCTATGGGTTTATTTATCTTTCTATCTTTTTCTAAACTTTTTCAAACCGTAACGTTGAGCTAGCGTGAGAGACCTTAGCCTTCCTAGGTAAAAAGTAAAAAAAAGTTTTTTAGAAAACTTGCTCTATGTACATGGATTGAATATCATAGAGTTCAGTCCAATTTGGATCATCCAATATTCCAATTCCTCCATTCCAATTTGGTCCGTGTTGACAGAAATCGCATGCAAGCAAAACACAGAAAGAAAAACGCATAGCTTCGCCAGCCACTTCAGAGCTTGTTGGAACAAAGAAAGGTAAAACAGAGCAATGGAAAAAATGTAGAAATAGACTATATCTGTTGTGATATAACAGAAGAATCGAAAAAAAACAAATCAATAGAAAGTGGTGTTTGGAACGCATGGTCTTCTCTGTGCGAAAATCTGCTGGTCAGACTGCTGCCCGGCTCGCCTCAGGCATCCGCATAGGAAATGGAAACCAGAGGTCGGACCAGTGATGCCCTAGGCCCACCTAGGCCCCATCTAAGTCCTGCCTAGGCCCTAGGCCTAGCCTAATCGCCCGGATTTAGACCTAGTCCTTTGTCTAGGCCTTTTGGCCGCCTAGGCCTTCTAAACGGCAAGTCCGGCCTAAAATGCATAATGGGTCTATAATTTTTTGTTGAGCCATGCCAGTTTATGCTACCTCTGGTCTTGCAAAAGCAAAGATGTTCGAAAGTGATCATGAAGAAGTGCTTCTAGCCAAGAATTATGAAGAAGAAAAGGACTAGTTATTTAGAATATAAATTTCATGCTTCATGCTTGCTTAATTGATTTATATACTATAGTTAACTGTTCATGGACTTATGGTATGGTCTAAATGCTATGGTTATGCTTTAACTCTTATGCTAGTGTTATAGTTAATTGTTTGTGGACTTATGTTATTAATCTATGGTTCAAATGCTATGTTTATTTATTCTTGACTCAAGATACATCAGTAGCTAACCAGTTGCCCATAAATGTCCTTACCAGATACTCCCATATAGTAGTAAATAAAAATTTTTATGTATTATAGTTTATTCGCCTAGACCCAACCTCACCACCTGCCTAGCGCCTAGGATAACCTTTGGTCAGACTACATGTTTTGCTTCTTAAGACCAAGATCATCAAGAAGACCGCAATCACTTTTCAACTATGTGTACAATGCACAGTATTTTTCACACTCGTTTCCACTATTACAAAATCTGCTGGTGCTCTTTCTTTCGAGGAAAGGGTTCTCTTGTTTTCTGTGTTCCAAACACTTGTCTCAACTTCCTTTAACCATTTCGTTTTCCTCTACTTCTCTTATCAAAAACCTTCGTTCCAAGCAGCCCCTCATCCCATACAACTCCCATGTTCCATCAAGCGTTTCAGAGACAACGTAAACTGATGGCACCTGCGAGACAAATATAAACAGAAGCTTACACTGCATCTAACCAACTACTGTGTTATCAGTTGTTACATGCTATAAACCTCATAACCACTAAATTAATGCGATGATACAGATCAAATACTACAAACCTGCACGGCCCTCTCCCCATCTTTCCATCACCCTATTCTCTATTCTATTGACTCTGCTCCCCCCACAATATGGGGCCAAAAGAAAACAAGAACCAAGAAAATTAAGCATTTCGAGGTACAGACGCTGTATTTGCAAAACCGTTAGCTACTTTTGGTAGCGGTGGCTTTTTCTTGTAACTACAATTCGGGCAGATGTATTCCAATCCGTCTGTCTTAGCATAATCCTGTAAGTAAAGCAGCTCATGAGATCAAGCTGTTGATTTCAGGCAATCGTAAGATAAATTATCTTCGTTATTCTTACCTTGAAAGTGCCTAGTCCTTGTCGTCTGTCGCAACCAAAGTGGGCCCATTCACCACATAAACCGCAGTTCACCCAATCTCCAGGTGCGCTACTGGAATCACATAAAAGGATGTGTTAGATTAAACCATGAGTATTGAAGCAGATAGACTGAAGGATTATGCCCTCAAACCTGTGACAAAGTAAGCAGCATTCGCCATCCACATCATCATGCGCCAACTCATACTCCAACAAGTATGTCTCATAATGTCTTTTCAATGTGTTCCCTACACCCTAGATAATACAGAAAGAGTGCATAAAATTAGAGCACAACATTTCACTATATATTGGTGTCCGTCAATGGGAAGCTAAAAGCAGGACCAGACATTAAATGGCAGAGAACTGGAAAAATACATACAGTCATTCTGTTTGTTGCAGTATGGTTGCTCATCTTTGAAAACACTTGACCCTTCCAGTTTATGCCATTTCCCACATAAAATCCACCCCTAGATACCACCTAGAAAAACAAAGAAAATCTTTATCAGGAAACAAGCTGACAATATGGCATACTTGACATCCTTAGTTGCCCTAAATAAACTACTTACTACGGTGAAGAATTACCTCTTTGTACAAGTTATAGAGATCAAGTCGCTTAGCATTAAGGATTGCATCAGGAAATTCAGCTAGTCCTCCATGAGGTACAAGACGATTGTGGCCCCTCTGAATTAAAAACTGCATTACATCCTTCAAGAAGTCCTCCTGAAAAAAAAGGTGAACACATCATACTTCTAGCTTGATAATGTGTGTACATCGATGCCATGACTCATGAAGGTTAAAGACATGTACCTCAGAGCACACTTGGATAGGCAACCTATCACATCCATGTTTCTTCATTGGCAAAGGATTCAATTGAATGGCTGGAGCATGGGATGGCCCTGATGCTGATTTTCTGTATGTGGTTGGGGCAGAAGATACTGAATTGTGCTTCGCAGGTGGCGCAGGTGGCAAGCTTGGCTTGAGCAGACTAGTTTCATGAAGGGTGGTTTCAGATAAACCCATAAAAGGATGCATTTGTTGCTTTCGAGAGTGAGGAATGGGTCTCATAGTTGCAGGCTTCAATTTAGCCTTGCCGGCTGAGAGCGACGAAGGCCCTTCCATCATATGTTTCTTGTCTTCCGAAACTCCATTTGCCCCCAACAGATTTGGTTTTGAATCTGAACCCACCTTTGTTCTGTCCTTGGTAAGGGAGGCTGACCATCTTGGCAGATGAAAATAGGGACCATTTTCATTAGCCAAATCTTTACACTGACTTGTGCAAAAGAAAAGAAGGCGGTCTGCATCTCGCCTCTCAAACGAAGCAACAGGGGTACCATTTATACAACCAATACCAAGTGCAACCAAGCTTCTGTATGATATTTCTGGTGCTAGATGCTTCAGAACCTAAACATTGAAAGAAGAATGTTAGTTTCAAGGTGAACAAATACACGTTCATGAAAGGATTAGAATTTCATAAGGGAAAATGGTGATACAAATAAGAAACATCAACACATTGTAAAATTCGAATCAGCGCATATTATATGCAGCCAGTGTTATAAACGAACCTGTGCCGCCCACTTAGGAAGGGACATCCAAACTTCAAAGGTAGAAGCCCCACAAGCCATGGACATGGAAGTTAAAGGCTCACTTGATGACAACTTGTCCTCACTATTTGAGAGAGCACGGACTAGCTGGCTCTTCTCAACTATTTCATTTTTTATGTGGCTCTCTAGAAGCTGCACAGACAGGTGAGCACCATATGACTTTGCAGCACAACAAAAAGAAATGAGTAAAATGCACCATTAGTCTATTAACTTTTTGGATTGTGTCGGTTAGGTCCATCAACTATCTATGTGCATTTTTTGGTTCATTAACTTTTTAAAGTGTATTAGACACGTGCATTTTTTGGTCCATAATTTTTTAAAGTGTATCAGACATGTCCATACCGCACCTAACATTAACACAAAGCTATATATCAAAAATCATGTACATATCCAAAAATTATAAAATCATTTTTTATCTTTTTATTGATGGCCATGTTACCCCTATTTATGCTAAATAAATGCTTAGTTACTATTTACTCATATCTATTGTTTAGTACATCTAAAAAACATACAAAAATACTATTGTGCATGTTATGCTCTATGTATACATGTATACATTTATCATGGTTAGTGGTTGCAATTTTCTAAAAGAAATGATGTACTTATGAATTTTGGTCTTTTGAATGAAAAGAAATGCATAGCTTCTTGTAGCACTTAATAAATATCACAAAAATTATGCTGCTTGTATTTTAGTCAGTATATGTACATGTAAAAAATTCAAGAATAACACTTTCTATTTTGGGATGAAATAAATAAAAATAGGTGTTAGCATATAAATATGTTTTACCACTTAAATAGAGGCAAAGTGGTCTATGTCAGTTCCACCGTGTAGATCTAATTAGGACAGAGCTATCAAAGTTGATTTTATAATTTTTGGTAATTATATGATTTTATATGTATTTTTGTTAATGTTATGTGCGGTATGGACATGTATGATACACTTTTAAAAGTTAATGGACCAAAAAATGCACATTGATAGTTGATGGACCTAATTGACACAGTCCAACAAATTGATGGACTAATGGTGCATTTTACTCAAAAGAAATTATCCAAGGTCAAAGGAATATGTACCTGGTCATCGAAACAAGTTTGTGCACTGCCAGAAACGAGGAGTGACACATGTGACAAACTGCAAGTACTGATATCACACCGCATGGTAACCATTCCACGTGGTAAAGACGCAGCTTCAAGAGGTGGCGGAGAAGCACTGACAGAAAGGACGAACATCCAATCAGTTTCTGCTCACAAAATCATTCTATGGCAAATGTATATTGGCAAAGCACAACAAAATTGTATATAAACTGCTTCTTAAGACAAGAAAAAACAATATGGAGGCAAGTTTTGACATGAAGGAAGACAGATGATATCGAGGCTTGACATGCAGAAGGTAGATGCAACATGTGAAGGCTCACTAGTTCATTTTCTTTGAGTAAATAATGTTCTACTTCTATAAGTATCATTATCATTTGCTTTTCGTGAATAGAGAAGAATAATACACATCTACATAACCGAGCATGACCTACAAACATAATTGTCCATGGCAGCAGCAAATCGAATTTGGTTAACGACTCATGGAGTCATCAATATATTAAATGTAAAAGTAATAACTAGAACTATAGTAGAAAGTAATCCAAGATACCTGATTCGGTTCTGCAGTTTGCTCCCACGAATCTGAACAATGAAAAACAAACAAAACATGAGCACTTTTGCGTACCAGAACAGGAAAGCAAAAAGTTCTATAAAGATCACTAATAAGAATTACTTAACTAAAATCATGGAACATAAAATATTCGCACAGTTATTTTATTTGTCTGCATGCTTTAACCAGGAGAAAAAGGGTGCTCAAAGGTTTGATCAAATCCCATGATGATTAAGCATCTAAAGATGTGGACTGATTAAAAAAAACAGGCCAAGAGATGAAATGATGCATCTTGCAATTGATGCCCTAAAATTTTAATTAACAAATATCACCAACACTGTGTATCTAGCATTTCATCTATGCAATGTGCCTTGGTGTTGCACGTCTAATTGGGCTTGTTTCCAGGATCCTTGCAGAAAACATCCATGAAATAAGAGCAAAGGCAATTGTTACGGTACTCCAAAATGACTGAGTCATTCATTTAGGCAGATCTAGATGACAATGATCACCTATTACTCCCTCGGAGGTAATTAAAGAAATATATATTATATATTCTAAAATCAGGAAAAAATAATTAGGTCTAATGTGCCAAGTTAACTACAATCCCAACATGATTTCCTGCCATGTTGGAGCATGTGACTCTTCCCTGCAATGTTTTTCCTGACGTTACTATCTATGTTATGTTTTGTTGTATTGGGAACGCATTTCTTCCCTGCAATATGAACATGACATAAGTAATATTTTTTGATCGAACGTGACATAAATGTATCCTAAATTCCTAATATGACATGTTTGGAAAACTCTATACCAAATTGTGAACGAACACTATACATTGGTACAGTGCTCTAATAATATATGTGATAAGTGCAATTTATTTTATGGACTGATAGACGCAATATGTAACATTTTGATGATATATAGTAAGTTTTCTTGTTGCAAAAACTCAGTCAAGATTATGGGTACAGCAACTCGTGGCTGCACGGCAGCTAGCAACGAAAAGCCAGAAGCCCGGAACGGCACAGATGCGGAACGGGAGTGATCCGTTCAGGTCGCTGGTGGTTAGCAGAATGGATAAACCTATTTTTATTTTCATTTATTCTATTAATTATGCTATCTTATCTAAATTTCAACGGCTCAGATCTATTTATGATCTTACCTTCTAGGAGGTAAGAGCAGTACCGTAGCATTGCCCTAAGAGCAAAGATGGCAATAACATCGCAATATATCTGAACTACTATTACATATACTGAAAACAAATAAATGCGATCATTTCTAGTGCGATAATAACTTTCTAAACAAAGAGTTTATAGAATTTATCACCAAACAATAATAAACTGAGGAATCATGAATCATCTGTCACAGAAAAAAAAAAAAAAAGAAGTTCCAACACAAAAGGGTACTGCAGAGCAATAATTCTTTTTGTCCATACTTCAATATTCAGAAGAGCATTCAGACCATCTTCCAAAGAGCCTAATAAACAAGGATCCTGCGGAAGAGTAAAAAGGAGAACCATTAGTTTGCATCGGAATAACATAATCACTAATCTTTGGACCAAAGTTTTAAAATGCCGGCTATAGCGGGCGCTGTAGCCAGATATAACAGCTCAGCAGGTCCGCCGCTAGAAGAGTTGCCTTTTAACGCTAATTGAATTGGCCACTAATGCGCTATGGTGGCTATTAGCTCGCTACAAACGCTGAACTAGCCTTCATTTAGCGCGGCTAAAAGGAAGTGCCAGTGTCCGGCAGGCTCAAATCAATATGGGCTTCTTAGGAATTTATCGCTTGCAGCCCAAATATCGCGGGCGGCGGGCGTGCCATGGCTGCTGCGGTTGCAACCTCCTTCGGGGCAGCCTGGCAGTGGATCCTAGCCTGCTGGCTGGGCGGGCCTACATGGAAACACACGATGGGAGCTGGCACAGAACAGAAGGCCAGTAGCCCTCACGCAAGAAGGCCATCCAGGAGCGTGGGCACAGTGAGGTGACGAAGTAGATTGAGGGGTATTTTGTTAAACCACTAAGTGGGGTTAGTGAATACTATATCCGGCTATAGTGTTTCTGGCTCTCGCGGAAAGCTGCCGCTAAACGTGATAGACGGTTTATTTAGAACAGTGCTTTGGACATAAATATTAAAGCTTACCAAGGTGCATGGCACTCCACAGAGAAGCAATTTAATGTTGGTTTCTTCATCGTATATTTTTATAGCGGGGATTGCTTCAGAAGAACCTTCTTCATCAACCAATTCAGTCTCAGGTGGGCTTATATTTATTTTTGGAGCATCCCCCAGTAGACGAGGACCAAGCTTAACACTTTGCACATGATTGTTTCTTACACAATATAGCCGAAAGGATGCGTGAGCAAGCTGAAAAGCATCCCATGTGTGGCTCACTGAACTGCATCCAAACATAATCACGCTGTTAAAATAATTCCATTTACATTGAATTGGAAGAGGGAGGAGGGATGCATACCTTTGAACCACTGACATCAACGCATGACGAAAATGAGATGCTGAATAAGATGAGAATGAATTTCTCCAGTATATTACATATGGGATACCCTAAAATAAAAGAATACCAACATTAGCAAAATTCCAGAAATAATAAATTGGTTCCTTAACAGTTAACACTGGCAATATAAATTAAGAACATATAACAATTCGTCTAGCTAAAGAGAAACAGAAGAATAAAAAATGGTATGAATAGATTTGTAAAAATAAGCCAACACCTAACAGCAATGTGACATTGTTGCCGAACTGAGAAAAGCAGATCCAAAGTGAAACATCTGAAGAAAACATGGATACTTGATATGTACCCATCTCCAAGAAAATATGGAAATAAGAATAGTGGACGGGATAATAACACTAGTTGCCAAGCTATGCAGTTATTGTACAGGGAAACCACCTACCTTTGAGTGGACTGCTTGGGCAAGTTTTTCGCCAATAGGAACTTCCAGATACACCTGCATAGAGAGTATGGTTAATCATCAGCCATATAAAAAACAAAAGTTGAACCCACGTGGCAATATATCCAAGATGTTGGAGCATCAAAGGTCACATATTCTCTGAATGAGACATGGCTTTCTGCTTCCATAATACAAATGAAACAATTTATTCACAGGATATTCAGAAGTGGATTCGGCTCCAGAGTACCCAAGTAGTTGTAACATGAATAGTATAGACAAGACAGTCAATCTCATTGTTCAAGTAATAGCAATTGATGTGAAATGCAACAACGAAACAAACTTGGCATTGTCACTGCAGGCTCATATATACAATATAAGTTGCCAAAACATCATCAGTTGCAGTACAAGTTATGAATTATCCAAAAATTCAGATAATGATGCAACTAGAAAGTGGTGCTGATATCAGATCCTGGTATTGCTGTTCAACTAACAGCTAAATGCACAGCAAGTTAGCACATCAACAAACAAGTACTACCTCCATTTTTTTTTTATTTGACGTTAGGACAGGAAAAGTTAGTTCATTTTACACTAGCTGTCCGAAATGTCATTTATATTTATAAAAGTATGAAGTAGTAATAACATTTGCACACACTTGACTGAAGCTCAGAGCTTACTATCGTGGGAAAAGTTAGTTCATTTTACACTAGCTGTCCGAAATGTCATTTATATTTATTAAAGTATGAAGTAGTAATAACATTTGCACACACTTGACTGAAGCTCAGAGCTTACTATCGTGGGGAATGGTGGGCTGATGAGAGTGCTAAACGCCTGCGGGTCAGAGACATCGGCGTCCCCCCACACGAGTGAGCCAATCTCCTTCTCATCCTCGAGCTGCTGCCCCTGGATGTACAAGAAGTTGGGCTGCACCACCCGCTGCGCTTCGAGGAACTGCTCAGGTGTAGGATTGAGCAGCGTGTGGACCTGCATTTAGAAGCACCCTAGTTCAGCCGACACACAGTAGGAGGGGAAACTGCCATGAGTACACTTAGGACACCACCAACTGACCTCCAATCTCCCGGCCGAGCTGAGCTCCGGGAAGGGGTAGGACGGCCGCAGCCGCTTCGCCTCGGGCCCCGACCTTGCTGCCGGCGAGCGCTTCTCGGCCTGCTTCCCGCAAAGCACCGCGAGGAGAACGCAGTTGCTCCGCGAGAAGCTCTGGATTTGAGACATGGCTGGCTGGTCGGAATCAGAACCTCCCCGACGGCGGCCAAGCAGGAGAAGCCCCTCCCCTCCAAATCCACTTCACAAAACCTTCATGGAACAAACCCTAAGCGCGACACAAACAACGGATCAGGAACCCCCGAAAATCCAACCATATCTGCAGCGAAACCCCACGAATCCGAGCGGGCAAACTCACCAAGACGCGATTTTGCGGCAGAATCGGCGGCGGCGCAGCTGGAATCGACGGCCGGGGAGGGGGGAGGGTTCGATCCGGAGCGAAGGGAAGGGGCAAAGAAGGGTAAAGTGCGCGAGAAGAGAACAGAGCCCCAGAGGATTAGAGGAAACTGAAGCTATGGCAACAACGCGAAAGCAAATCCCACTGCGGAGGCAATAAAAACGAGGAGCCGTGCTTGTGGTGGCGGCGAATCGGCCCACGCCCTCATCCCGAATCGCTCCAAGAACCCGAACAAAAACTGGAAACTGAAGCTGGATTAACCGGCGACGACGACCACGTGGATCAGGCGGGCGGGGCTCATTACCAGCGGCGACCAACCAACCAGCCGATAGCAATCCCGCATCGCAGAGGCAGAAACACTGGAACAGTCTGGGGACGCGGCAAAGATTGGATTTTTGCGCAGGGCAGCCCGGAGATTCTCGCGGACTTTTCCTCCTCGGATTTTCGTCCTGCCTGCCTGCCTGCTCACACCACGCTCGTAGTAGTAATCACACGCATCTCCCCGCTCGATGTGTGTCTGCGGCGCTGGTGCTGGTGCGTTTCTTTCGCTGCGCCTTTTCGGTTTCTCCTTTTTTCCTGCGCTTCATTACTGCTCCGAGCCAGGCGACGGCCAGAGGAAAAACGTGGATTAAAAGATTAGGAATTTCGGAGCAGAGGATTGGGGTTTGGGAGAACCGGCGAAATAATCTCGTTCCGGGAGCAGGATTGTTTCTGCCGGGATCTGAATATCTGCTGCCTTTGGTGTGCATGTACGAGTACCTTTTTTGGTGGTGGCGTTTGGTGCAGATGGATGGATTCGGTGTGGCGTACGGCTGGGATCGGGAGGCCTGGCAAGTGCCATCGGAAGTTCAGAACACTCGGGGGCGTGTGCACGGGTGTTGCTCGCGGCGGCTTTGGTTTTTGGGTGGGGCGCCCTCTCTGTGTTCGTGGAATCGTGGGAGCAAATGGCGCGTTTGATCCGTTTCGGCGTGTTCCCAACGGTGGAGCGACCGCCCAGCGACGCCAGAGCTCACGCGCCGTCAGCGTCAGGAGATGGTATGGGCAGTGCTGTCTCTGACTCGTGGGCCCTGCTCTAATAAAAGGCATTAGTCTGACATCTGTGTTACACAGAGCCATCGGCCCATGCATGGTTGGTTGTGAGACCATCCCAGCAGCGATGAGTAAATTGCGTATCTTCGTTCATCCACTGTTCCAACTATACATCTACAGTGTCAATCCGTGTTATAAGCAGTCCATTTACTTCTCCCGTTGAAGATAGCATGAGGCTACTGTCACTGAAAGATAACAGTGCGCTGTAGTGTCGATATAAATGCAGTTTGAAATAAAAAATAGGATACAAGGTTAGATACGAGTTTCGTTGATGTTATGCTGAGGTCGTACATTTTATAGCTTTGGATAAATTACGGTTTGTTTCACCCACTCACACATCTACTATGTATTTGATACATACGACGGGCTAACATTAACTTTAAAATAACTAGCATTAACTATATCTAACAAGATAATATGTGTTAATAAATTATTACACATATTATAAGGATCCACAGATATTCTCCAAGTGCGATTTGATTGGGGAAGATCTACCTCCAATTGGCGCTATGGCCGCCATCTCCATGTGCAACGTAAGGGTCTGATTAGATCGAGGCTTTGAGTGGTCAGGTCAAACTTTGATCACAGTTTGACCGTATTTGACTTTAAATTAAAATTACACTATACAACAAAATTTTCATCTATATAGTTTATTTGGTTATACTAAAGCCATATAAATGAGTAGTTTGTTGTTTGACTAAATTTTAATTTAAAGTCCCCACGCCGTTGGGCGGTGAGCGGAGGTTGACCCAGCGGCAGCGGTCCATGGCGAAGGTCGATTCTTGGCCGAAGATAGAGCAAGACAGGGGATAAGGACGGTGGGGTGTTAAAAATAAAAAAAAAGGAAAACGTTAATAGATAGTGGAGTATGGAGAATATAACACAGAAAACACCATTTATGGAAGAGAATGGTTTAGAGGATGTTTTTTTAGACATGTAACTATACTTTTAGAGGTTAAAATATATAAGACATCATTACGGACAACTCGATAACCAACTAAGAAGTAACAGGTGAACAGACAAATAAACATGATTCGAAGATAGAAGTAACACGCACATTCATAATTAAAAAAAGTTGCTCATAACAAGCATAAAGAATTCCTATGTAGAAACACCGTATTTGCTCACGCTAGGCCGATTTCCCATAAATAGAATATACAATGTTCTGCAGACATTCCAACCGCGGTTCACAAAAAATTATAGTAAATCAAAACACAAAAAATGCTTAATAAGTAGCATAAACAGGTTACCTGAATTAGAATAAGTTTTCTTGGACTAAAGCGCATGTCAAAAGAGGCCAATGGTTGTTGTGCTGCAACGGTCACAAGTTCAGAACATGGAAATTGCTGAACTAAGATGAATAATTTACATGTTGATTCAACATAAGTCGCATACAGATGAAATCACATGTCGAATGAGGAAGTAAACTGGGGTGGGCGTGGAAAGGGAACTATGCGACAGTATCGTATAGGAGGCAAAAGAGGTCTTTGTCCTTTTTAGGTCTTGTTTCAGTTGAAGGAGATTGAATCCTTCCCTATTCAAATTTGACTGGAGAGATTTAATCTCTTTTAATCCTCTCAATCTCCATCTAACTGAACAAAGCCTTGCTACTGGAGCTAACGACGGGGACTCTGTGTACACCCCTAATCAACCCCTAATCAAGACTCAGGACGAGCCCTATGCCACAAGGAGCAGAAGTTGTACCCACCACGGTGATGCAAATCTCCATAACGACCTACCAACCCACCATGGTGATGCAAATACCATAACGACCTACTGAGGGATCATCTCGTAGTGGGATCATCTCGTGGTTGCCTACAAAGTCATCACCCGGTACGGTATATTTAGAAGAAATTTCATATAAAATCCCGGTTTTTGTGATATTTAGGAAGATTTCTTGAGTTTCAAATGGGGCTCAATGTTGACGAGTACCAACATATTTTGAGAACATGTGGAGTTTTCATTAAGAAAAAAAAGAGAATACAAAGACCAAACAACATAACAATGACCAACAACAAAGCAAAGGTAGGGAGAGGAGATACACCACCACCACAACTAGACCTAAAGCTAAGGAACACACCAAACCACTAACCACGACCGTGCAGAGCACGCTTTTCATTAAGAAAAAAAAGATAATACAAAGACCATCATTAAGAAAAAAAAGATAATACAAAGACCAAACAACACAACAACGGCCAACAACAAAGCAAAGGTAGGGAGAGGAGATACAACACCACCACAACTAGACCTAAAGCTGAGGAACACACCAAACCACGACCAGAGCAAAGCAACCACAACTTGAAATAGAACCACAAGTACGACCAAAGCCCAAAGGTTTGAAATAAAACCACAAGTACCAAAGCCCAAAGGTAAGCAGAGGCTGCAGAGCAACCTGAAGCTAGGGAAGGAAACGATTTACAAGTACCAACATATCAAAGATCTCACTGCCAATGTGCTTATACATCATTAATTGGGGAAGGACTTGCCCCTCAAACTTCAGTTCAAATTTTGAATCTAAACAAACTAAAACAATCTCTCTACCAGACGAAGTTTTAACCTTAAGTTGTCAGTAAACGTTCCAGTTCCGATCAAACAACATCCCGCTGCGGCACCTTACAAGCAGTAAGACTAATAATGCATCCATCACAAATTGCATTGTTCAATGTTCATCAGGCACAGATATGGCAAATTTATGGACAATGAGGTGCAAGGGCGGCCCTGTACGGCATTTGTGGAGAACGAGACATGTACATGAACAGTAAATTATCAGAAAATCACAAGGACCAGTATGGAACTACATTCTGGTACTGCTGAGTTCAGATATACATGAATTCTCCACCCCTGACAGCATTAGCGGCTCCCCTCCTGTCTTCCTCCTCCTCTCTTTCACGCTCCTTCCTGCTCTCATAAACATGGTCATCCGTCCTCAGCTCATGCCGGCAGATCGGGCAGGAGTTGTTCTCATCCTAAATGAAACAAAAGATTGAGATTGGTTAGCAACGCTGGTTGTAATAATGATTATATTCTACTCCAAATTTATCCAATTATTCACAGGGTTCACGAGAAGATTACCAGCCATGGCTTCAGGCAAGGGGGATGGAAAAGATGCTTGCACGGCAGCTCCTGCATCTTGTCATCCACAACCAAGTTTTCACGGCAGACAGCACACTCTGTCTCGCTGCCCAATCTAGCGATGACTTCCTCGGTAACAGTTACGACTGGTAGATTAGCAACAACTTCCTTTGAAGCCGGGGGCGCTCTAGGGGGCTGCCCGATGATTCCCTGGCAATTAAATTTAAACTATTAGGTCAATATTTTGACATCTATTACAGTTTTAGCTAACTGAAACAAACTTGCATGACAGAGTAGAAAGTTGTCACAGCCGGACTAGAAACTACTTAACTATAAACTGCACATCTAGATCCTTCCCACTATAGCAAACCTAAGAGTACGTAAAATTGTAACTCGATGATGCCAGGTATTAACAAAGATGATAACTGTATACCGATTTAAGATAGCAATTTCCCCCATCCATTAAAAAAATGATGAAATGATCTCTGGCTCTATTTTTGAGCAAAATCAGTACTATCACTTGAGAGCAGTGCAAATTAAGCTCAAAAAGGTAGTTTGTCATCAGATTGGACAAACTAAATAAAGTTGTTATCCCAAAAGATCAGAAGCATACAATTGTCTACCCTCTTTTTAGAATTTAGATGGTTATTAAGAAACCTAGCAGTGTGCACTGACAAACTTAGAGAGGAGAGGCCACCATGGGAGAATATATACTAAAAAAGTCTGAAATGATTAAATATTCATTATGCCCACCTGCAATGATTCTTCCAAGGCAGTTTCTAGATCCCTGTCGCCTGATATGGTTTCTAAGAAGTTCATTATAGCAGGTGTAATCTCAGCTCCAGGCTCTGTTCTATTGCTATTTGCATCTCGTTCTCCAGAGGATTCAGTCAGTATGCTCAATTCCTGTGCTAAATTCTGTGCAACAAGCCATGCCGGAGGTGGAGGTTCCTGTCCCACAGTAAGGTGCCCTTCAAAAAGAAATCTGGTGTCTGTGAAAAGCAACACCTTATTAGTGAAAATGTACTTACAAGTATAAGACTTTTGAGGAGAAACAATTATCTTAAGTGCATAAAGACAATATGCCCACATGTTTTTTATTTGTCTATACTCATCAACTTGATAATACTCCCTCGTCCCAAATTGAAAGGGGTTCTAGGGTTCTATTAGATTCATTCTTTTGTCTATGTATGTCAATATTTATGTTCAATATATGTCTAGATTCATCAACATCTATATGAATGTAGATAAATAAAAAGAGAGCTAGAACCCCTTACAATTTGGGACGGAAGGAGTATATACTATCTAACTAAACAGAGGGAATTTGAAGCTTAAGTTCTTCCGAATTATAGCGTCACCACAGACCAGTCATTAATAAACCACTCCATGTGTATTTAACTATTTATCAATGTTTTTGGATGTTTTATTATGAAAAGTAACATAGTATATTAAAAAATTATTTGGACTTGTTTATTAATCTAACATTTTAGATGATTATGAAGAAATAGGCAACCAAATTTGCCTCAAAAGGACTTGAATTTGGGTGGTCTGGGCATACATCAACACCCTTGACCCACTGAGCTAGGCTCAGTTATGTTATGTACCTGCTTCTCTGTTGATTGGAATGGTATCCTCATTTTCTTTTTCATCAAGATGCTCCCGGGCCCTCAAAATGCAGGTCTTTAAGTGCTCCTTTTCAGCAGGATTAGTTACCAGCTTCTCTGTTCCCACGAAGAGATTCAGACCAGCACGCCAGAATCCAGGAGCTGTATATCTGGTCTGAAGCACTGTTGCAACACGGCAAACTGTTGAATACATCTGAAAAAATTAAGAATAATTAAAAAAACAAAAAGACAATAGATGACACTTGTAACATTCAAGAATGAACAAAAAGGAGATTGAAGGCCTAGCACAGGATTGAATGCACAAGATATGTAAAATAATAACAATATATATAGTCATATAGTTGTACTATAGAACACATGATTGAATGCACAAGATTGATTCGAACTGAAAGAATCGCCAAGCATACATTTTATTTACAAAATGATATAGATTGAGAGGCCCGCCAAAATTGATGCAGCTCCATGGCAAATATCTCCATTATTATGAGTATAGGATAGGTGTCATGCAGTAGCATATACATATCTTTCATGTACTCATAGCTAAGCACATCAAGAAGTTACCTTGGCCTTACTACTCCCTAATCCACATATTATGCTACTACTTTCTGCAGAAAAGCCTGGCATATGCATATCTCATAGTTAAGCACATAAAAAAGTTACCTTGGCCATATTACTCCCTAATCCAGATATTATGCTACTACTTTCTGCAGATAAGCCTGGTCCTTAGATGGAGATCAATACTTGGTTTCCTATTACCTCCTAACTTGTTGGGTTTAGCTCATTTGTAGCCCAAGTTATTGTGTGCATTTGGTTTATACTCCCCCCTTCTTTTTTATTCAACGATTCTTAGTTCAAAATAAGCTAGCCGGCGACAAGTATTTGAGAACAGAGGTGGTATATGTTATAAGCATGGGGAGAAAACTTCTTCCACAAAGTTCTCCCATGCCACCTTTATGACCTCAAACATGATGATCGCATCTTAGTTAGACCATACCTTAAGTGATACTGATACAGCAGGGTGAAGCAAATTCATGGCATTTTGAACAGACCATGGGCGTCACGGCGCCCTAAAATCTGAAAGTCTGAAAATCGGTCGGTCATGCTTGCTACCATACGAAGGTCTAACATTTTGACCAAAACCATATAGTAGAACAAACGACCTTAAGGCAGCCTTGCTTGGGGATATGCACAACACTCGACGTCCCTGGTAAATTGGTAAATGGAAACCCCACGGCAAAATTTATCAGCCGCAATCAAAACAAATCCAAACCCCCCGTCTTCTAGATCCACGGCCAAATGTGGAGCTCCCTTGCACAAGCAAGCATTCCCCGCCGTCACGGCGCGCTCCTTGCTGACCGGAGGAGTAATTTCCGTGGAGACCAGAGAGGCAGGTGGGGGGCAGTGAGGCGGCGGGCTTACCGATTCGCGGAGGGCCGGGGAGGCGGCGGCGTAGCCGTCCCGGAACGCGGCGGCGAGCTCGGTGACGGCCTCCTCGAACTGCTGCTTCTTCCCGAGCCTCTGCCGCAGCGCCTGGAGGCGCGCCTCGTCCGTCGCGGCGGCCGACGACATGGCGGCGAGGCTGTGGGGGGGGGGGGGGGGGGGGGGGGTGGGGCTCCGGTTCCGATCCCGCGCCCGGCGAATTAGGAATCGAAAAGGTTCGTGCGGGAGGCAGCAGTGGCCAGAATGGCGTGCGGGAGGTAGCAGGAGCCGGAGGTATAAAAGGGAGGGAGGGCCGCGGCGGCGGTGCGCGCTGGCTTTGCCTTGGCGGAGAGGAAAGAAACACCGGCGGGCCACGCGGTGGCGGGCGGAGGCTGACGGGCAAGTTTGCCCACCGTTAACTTGATTGAAACGGCGTGATGACGTCATCGGGGGAAAAAAACTTGATCATGATTCATGGGATTTTTTTTTTTTTTGATAACGGAGGTACCTGTATTAAACAAGGAAACCGTACATGGGAACAGTACAGGTACATGAAACCGCTAGAAGGATACAGTGGGACAGTTGTCCAAGCCAAATTGCACAAAGGCCCCTATAGAAAACAGAAATTACAACAAAGTCCAGGAGAACTTTTTTTTTTCTTCCTCCGCCGCTAACGGAAGCATCGGAGTTGGAGAAAACCGATAGCATCTCCCAGATCGGAAGAAGCCCCATCGCCCGCAGGCTTTGCATAGAGCCGCAGAAAAAGAACTCCGTTGAGGCGCCTCGGCCAGGGACGCACCCCAAGCTTCTCCGACCATGGATTAGCACCCATCGCCAACGAGCAGCGAAGAACAGGCGCCAAACCATCCACCAAACCTCCTCCAAACCCTTTAGCATCCCTCTGCAGAACAACACCAACACTGCAACCATACCTGGTTGAAGTAATGGTGCACGAACTGCCGGAAAAGAAGTCCACCATTGCCGACCGGATCGGCAACTGGACAAGAAGCTCATGCATCTGCTGCAGAAGATGTTGGAGTAGCCCGCATTAGGGAGAAGCTCGACGCAGTCCCTGATGTAGTCCCCGCGATCGCCAGCGACGGACCGGAGCAGGCAAAATAGGCCACGCGACGCTGTCGCCATAGCCATCACAACCTCCAACCGACCTGGCCTCCCGGATTCGGCACCGACGAAGTAGCCGCCAACACCGAGGAAGAAGAGTAGGAGGATTATTCGGCGGCGTGGTAGTGTCGCCCCCCACACCGCAGACCTAAGCTCCCCCGCCATCTAAGACAGGAAGCAAACCCTAGTACACTAATTACCCTAGTTAGCTACTATTCACAACCGGCCGACGAAATCCCCGGTTCCCCACCCTCACCGGCGCCGGAGAGGCCACCAGAGAGGAAGGGGAACCGGCGAATTTGGCCCCGGAGTCGCGCCGCCCTCCTGTCACCTATCTCTTCTGTCGCAGGGGAAAGAAGGGGAAGGAAGGGTGTCTCAAGACTCATCAACTTGATCATGGGACCTGGCTGCCTGCACCGCACGTCCGCACGGCCGGAGGAGCCTGCCGACCTGTGTGGTGGGTGGATTCACCAGCTTTGAGCCTGGTGTCTCATTTTGCAGGCCGAAACTGGACTGGGCCGGGGTAGGCGGGGTGCGCTGTCGGGCTGCGTGCGCCCACGACGGCGACGGCCCGCGCAGGCGGAAGCAGCAGCCAGCTGCTGCAGGAGCAAAGAGTTTTGGGGCTTTCTATGTATCTTGTGGAAGATAATTAGCCCTTGCGTCTTTAATCCAGCAAGCACAGTATCCGCACGGTCCATGAAAGCTCAGCAGCAAACAGCCCAATCAGCACACAAGAACGTCCGGCCCTGCATAATGAGAAACCTGCTACGTTCAGTAGCGTGGTCATTTATTATTTTTATACCCCCATCAAAAAAATTATTATTTTTATATTGTTTTGTTTTTAAAGCCTAACTGTTGTGATACGATATTCAACGTTCTTATCAAACCGATTCAACACTCTGAAAAAACTGTCTAACACTATGAAAAAACTAACTCAACATCTTTTAAAAATGTTAAAATATTATGTTGCAAATGTTGAAACAACATATTAAAAATGTTGAACTAACTATATTGAAATGTTGAAATAAAATATTAAAACTGTATATTGGATGACATTTTGTTGCATTAATTGTAACGAATATCATGGTTGAAACGGATTTTCAAGCGGCTGCATAGTCTACACTGTAAAAAGTGCAAGTTTTCTAAAAATCTTTTTTACCTACAAAAGCATAGATATACACCTCACGCTGACCCCACTGCGCAGTTTGAAAAAGGTTGGAAAGGGGTGAAAAGATTCAAAACCCATAGATGCAAAATATTTCATCCACTTTCTCTTTTTATTTCTCATCTCATTTTATATCTATACCCACCTGTTACTTTTTTTAGGTTTTAATGAGAAAGAAATTAGCTAATCAATCAGAGCTTTTTCTTTTTAATTCTATTTTTTTATTGTGTGCTTGATTATCTCACAACACGTGTACGTTGCACGTACATCTATGCTAGTTTAAAAGAAAAGTCTAGTTAAAGATGTAGATGTATGCCATCCTACCTCCAATCTGGCAGCGACACATGTACTGGCAACAGACATCTTCGCCTCCAGGAAGTCACGGGCTCACGGCTCACGCGCATGCAGTCTGCGCCTCCATGGTTTGCTACGCGTCTACTCTAGCTTGTAAGATCGCAGCCATTAATACCGGCTGTAGGAATCTTAAACATGGCAAGATACAGTCCTTCCGGAAGTTTAGATAGGATCTGCAAAGAGTTTGCGGCGTCGTGGGCCGGGGAGTGGAGCCCAACGCGCGCCTCCGCGGATTGGGATCGGATCGCATCGGGCGAGCTGAAACCAGGTACGCGCGCCGCGGTCGCCGCGCCGCGTTCGCGCTGCCGCGGATGAAAACCCCGCCGCCGTCGCGCTCCCGGGCCAGCTCCGGGGTCACCGTACGTCTCGGGGCGCCGTCGCGCGCGCGAAACCGGCTCCAGCAGAGAGAGAGATTCCAGGCTGCAGGCTGCGTACATGCGTGACGGAACCTCCGCGATGCCTGTCACGCTGATCACCTGCTGGAGGGTCTCGGCGACGGCGACCAGGCCTGCGCGCGCGATAGCCAACCGCGGCGCGGACTCGGTCGGAAGCAGGCACACGTCTAGCTACGCTACGAGACACTGGCACCGCCCACCGGCGGTCGCGCGGCGCGGCAGCAGGACACGGTGGTGTGGCAGAAGGCCCATCAGGCACGTACGGGATGGCCGGCGGTTGGTGTTAGCTAGAGGACCGTGTAGGCGGCGCACGTGTGTGAAGGCGAGCCGCAAAAACACCAACAAGAGGGAAGGTGTGCCGCCGCAACACGTCGTCGTCGATGCGATCGAGCCAACTCCTGATCGATCATCTGTCTGTCGTCCCCACGCGCCGCAAAAACACCAGGCGCGGGGCAGGAATGCAGGATGGTGTCCCCAACACGTAGTACGTCGTCTATGCGAGTTGCGAGCGCAGCGATCTCATTTATTCATCGGTCGATCTGTCGCCCCCACGCGCCGCATCGATGTGGCGATGTCTAATAAGCTAAGCTAAAGCTAGCCTCGTCGTCATCGTCAGCTTGGATCTGCCAAACCACGCGCGCCATGGCCGGTCCCCCGGCCTGCTGCCTTATCCTATATGTGTACGTACTATACTGTGCTCGTTTTCACTTTCACCCGCCGTCCAACAATAATGGTACCAACTAGTAGATCGATCGCAAGCACTGTGCCACTCACATGCATGGTAGTAGTACTAATGCCGACCGGGGCGCAGCTGCACGAGTTCAGCCCATCTTGGGACGTAAACCACGTATGAAAATAAGTGATACTTATGTAATTTTTTGGATAACACAAGTTTATTGTCAAACGACATATAAATTGAAACAGAAGCAGTACGAGAATAAGAAGTATATAGGGGGGTGGGAGTTTGAGAGGGATCCAGATAAATATAGAACCAGCTAGCTAGTAAGTATTCTTTCTCTGGTAGAAACACTTGCAATTCAGATTTTTTGCCGACGTATCCGGTTGAAGATGATCATAACAAGGTTAAACTTTCTTGACACAAACAGGCAAATTTCGGTCAATGCTTTTCGATCGCAAAACATTGCTTTGGCCATAAAAATGAAATATTTAATACTCCCTCCGTCCAATAATAAATGCAGTTTTAAGATTCAAAACCAATAACGCACAACAAGTGATGTTATATAAGGGATTATTAGCCTCTAAATGGAATTTGATCTGTATGCATGCATGCCATATACCAAAAAAAAAAATTTAACATGTTAATCAATGGCACATGCGTCATATCCCACCCTGCCTAATCTGCCCTAAAATACTAAAACAACACTTATTATTGGGCATACCATTTTCATTGTGTGTTGGGTATATACAACATTATATTGGAAGAGATACACATGCATGTATTCCGGTAGGAAATCAACGTTTTCCGGTTGGAAAATTTGGATCCCATTTTCTTTATTTTGAACACGTATTCCAATCAAATATTTCAAAATCCAGCGGTTTCTCGGTAGATTTTTTATTTTCAGAGCTATACGGAAAAATGGTTTAGTTTCCGTCGCATAAAACCTTGGATCATATATAGTAATCACGTCTCTATATATACATACGGACTACGACTATATACACTCCGTATCGTACGTCATATATACCCACAAATTGTCTCACGTCAATCATGCATATCATTTCCCCTCTCTCATCGATATTTGTCCTCTAGCTAACATCGAAAACAGACTTGTTGCGAGCTAGGGACGGAATTCAACATGCTGCTAGCTAGCTACGTACAGCATCGCACCGTCGATCGTCCACACATTTCATTCTCCCACGTCCACACCACATTATTATCAATTCATCCGCCAGGGGATCGGTTGGATTGGAGATATCATACATGTACATATATATAGTAGTACCACTAGTGCTTATTTATCCCATCACTATTATCTCTCGTTCGATATGATTTAACGCATATATACACACATCATAAACAAAGTGCACATTATTTCTCTGCGGTACGGTGCTCCATGGTCTCGTCCGGCCCAGTTGCACCCACGCCACGCCAAAACGGAGCCAAGCTAATAGAGCCGATCGAGAGCTGAGCAAGTGGTGAGTGGTGACGCATGGACATATAGATGCGGACACGGAGAAGGGTTGCATTGTGCGCCGAAGTTGGCTACCGGCTGCGGCGCTGCTATCTTACTATTACTAATTGAAAGTTCTAAAAGAAGCATTAATTTCAAAGCACGCTAGAAAAAAAAAGATAAATCATAGAAATTCTCACAATAATCAGAAACATCCGACCATCAATTGACATATTGGAATATTAATAGCCATTAGATCTATTTTCTAAGTAATTATCCACCTCTGCCGTTATAAAAAGTCTTGGGTTCAACTCTCAACGAAAGCAAATATCCTCTTCTTTTTTCCATTAAATCTATTTTTAAGTAATTATCCACCTCTGTCATTACGAAAGGTACTGAGTTCCACTCTCAACGAAAACAAATATCTTCTTCTTTTTTTAGATTTTTTTCTATTTTTCAAATCTACCTTTAGTTTTTTCCTTTTTTTCATTAAAGATGCTAGAAATCTATCAATGAAACAAATGTTTTGTTGACTTCTTTTAAAATTTTCACGTCAATCTTCGTGAGATGCGCTAGAAAAAAAAATAGACAGGTTCGAATCTTAATAGCGATTAGACCTATTTTCTAAGTAATCACCCACCTTTGTCGTTATCGAAATAATATTATCCCTAAAACTACATATTAATTATCAACTCTTCCAATATAAAAGAAAATATGAAATAACACCCTAATTTATATATAATTGCTCACATTTTCTTTTTTGATGGATAATACCAAATATCCCCTTTAATTTATATTTAAATTGTTTATCTTAGTTATTATGACTTATAGTATAATGAAAAATAACCCCTCAAAATTATATTAAAATCACCTACTTTTGCAATCGATCAAAGATTATCTAAATCAATTAAGCATACATATAAATTAGCAAGATTTGCTATTATAAAAAACTAAGTATAAAAATAGATCTATATATGTTGTACTGTAACACATAATACATTTAAGACTCTAACCTGTGCATCACACATGTTCATTGACTAGTTATATTTTAATTTGTTTCCTACCTGCAAATTGATTTTGAAAAAAAAAAGGCGAAATGCGGTTGGTGACCTCTGATAGATGAACTGTTTGTATATGTCCGTGTCCAACCCCAACGCCCGGGGATGGGCTAAACTCGATCGGTGCGCGTGATATATATATTATTCAAGTTTGTTATTGCCCATATGACGACGATGGGATGCCTAGCTAGTAGATTTAGTTGTTGCATACACTAGCTAGTGCCCCGGCCGGAGATGATCGATCGAGAGGTGTGGCATGCATGCATGCATGCATGCGACTGAATCCGTGTGCAAGTGTTCCGAAATTTTTGATGTCCAAGTCAGATGTATGGATGGATTATTAATTAATTGTACCCAAGATGTGTATGTATGGATGCATTATTGTACCCAAAGTCAATCGCTTGAACACTTGGAGTGTATAGTATCCCTTCACAGGAATGCAAAAGGAGAGAAAGAAAAAGAAGAGAGTTCATCAATTTGAAGTTTAAAAGAAAGGAACCAAATAAATAAACGTGGATCGGTACAAGTAGTAGGGAGACCAGTTACTCTTGCTGCTTGCTTACTACGTACTTGCTGCTTACTAGAGAGATGATCGAAGCTGCTGCTCGCTGCCTGCTGTGCGTATTCAGAAATCAGCAAGGAGAAGAAGGATCGGAGATCGGAGCAGGCGCGCGAGGCCGTCACGTCAAGATCACACCGTTCGTCCCTGTCTCCTTGATCTGCCGTGCCGGCCGTTCGGCTCCGGCGGCATGCAGTTTCTTATACTTTCTTAATCTTGGCACCACCAACACCAACACGGCAAAAAACGTACGCACACCGCCCCCCAAAACCGCCTTTGATCAGCCTCATTTTGTGCCAAACCTAACAGGGCTGGCTTAATAAACCGGACACCACCATCTCAGTCGATCGAGACGATGGATCTGCTCTGCGTGCCCACAGGTTTCATTCCAGCAGCTGCAGGCTGCAGCTGCTCGTCCGTTGCCACGCCATCTCGGCCGGCCGCCCGGGCGGTTTTGTTTCCTCTTTGCATGCGCTCGATCGGCGAAGAAGACCGCCAGCCCCAGGAAATCAATCCCCGTCCAAAGACAGAAACGGAGCACGAAAACGAGCAAGATTATTATCATGGCTGCCCAAGAGGCCAAGAGCGTGAAAAGCGATCGATCGAGGAGCCTGCGACACGCTTTTCGCGCGCTACGACCGATCTAGTAGGGCCTCGCTCGACATCATATCACATGAACAGCCTTTCTGGCTAAGCTAAAGCATCTTTTTTGTCCGTTTTTACCGAAAGCAAAATCATATCTTTTATTAGCAGACGTTTACTATCGCAAGTAACATCTCTGATGTGATGACAACTGCTCTAATGATGGTTTTAGCCTATAATAGTACTTGCAAAGTATGGTGTGAGGTGCTGTGCACCCGGAGCCAGCCGGTAGAGCACAGTGCTTCGGCTGGGTTGCACTGTAGAACGAGTGCTGCCATGGCTCCACCACTGGTGCCATCGGACACGAACTGGACTGGTCTACCACTGCTTTTTCATATTGTATAATTTTATTATGAATATCAATGTTTATACCTCTGCTAGCGATTCTAATTGTATTTTTCTTTCGTTTTTAAAACTTTATGATTTTACCCCTACGTTTTTAAAATGAAGACTCAGTTTATCCATGTTTGTAATCCCGTTAGATACATCTAGACTAAACCATTTAAAACAAAAAAATAGAAAAAACTTCAAAATAGGGGGAACATAATAGAGTATAATGCCCCTTATTCTTCCACCCACAACCCATGAGCTCCACGAGTGAAAATTTGGGCGTGGCATGGCCTGGGCAAGCTGCACCATGGGGAGACCCGGCGGTGGCAGCACAGTTGCCTAGGTACGACCAGGTAGCGGCGGCGGGTTATTAACCCAGTCGATTAAAAAATAAAGGTAAAATTGTATGGGCATGATGTTTTTTTGGCACCGAAATTGATATTGTCAAGAAGGGTTAACTAAATAGAGGTAGTCTCTATCTTTGATTTGAAAACGTAGGGCTAAATTGACAAAGTTAAAAAAGTGAAGAAAAAAATCACTATGAGACCTTAAAGTGAGGATAGAAACACCATAACCCCCATTTTATCGATAAATCCTTCCGCATGATTTCACAATTTTAAACTAACAAAAGGCGTTATTATATATTAATGACTGAGCAGTTACAATGTTACATCGAACTATACATTAAATCTCTAAATTTATTCTAGGTACCATCAAGATCTATGAAGTCCCAAAATGATAATTTGAGTTCTTTAATTTTTTCAAAGAGATCATCTAAGTCTGTCAACTTTCCAATCTTAATTCATCAGATCTAATTATAGATCTAGATTTACGCTGAAAAAGGCATTTTATAGAAATTAAAAGAGCTCAGTTACCCGGCTGATCACTTTGGAACTGGATAAGAATTGTTTTCCGGCAAATAAGGCGGCATCGCCGGAGGTAACTTCCTTAAATTAATTAACCGGGGTGGGTGGTGGCTGGGTAAATAAAAAGACTGCGCCGAAACGAGGAGAGGAGGCCGAGCCGGAGCCGCGCCGGGGCAGCCGGGCAAAGCACACAAGAGGCGACACGGGACGCGAGCGCCCCACCGCAGCTAATCTCCTGTCCAGTAGCGCGTCAGCGTCGCTTCCGATTATAAGTAGCGCCTCCAGGCTCCAGTTACCGTCTCGGCGTCTCCATTCCCCCCCACCACCATTCCTCCCTCACTCACCGTCCTCGCCGAGGAGCCAGGGGCCCCGTCCGCTCCCTCCCGGGGCCGTTTCTCACCAATAATCCGTCCACCACCACCACCACCACGCGATGTGCGGCGGCGCCATCCTCTCGGGCTTCATCCGCCCCTCCGGGGCTGCCGCGGCGGCCAAGAAGAAGCAGCACCACCACCAGCAGCAGCAGCTGCGCCGGATCACCGCGGACGTGCTGTGGCCGGGGCTCGCCAGGAAGGGCGCGCTCCAGGACGAGGACTTCGAGGCCGACTTCCGCGAGTTCGAGAGCGGCCTCGCCGAGGACGACGACGTCGACGGCGCGGACCACGAAGATGACGACGACGAGGTCCAGGAGGTGCCTCCGCCGGAGCCGCCCAAGTTCGTCTTCGCCGCCGCGGCCAAGGCACCTGGTGAGCACCGCGCCGCATTAAAGTCGTTACCTTTTTTTTTTTTCTCTCTCTCGGTTCTGTTCTGCGGCGCACGCACTCTGCCTAGACGGGCGAAAGAAAGATGCCTCTTTTCAGTTTGATGAGGGGCGTTTTCTCGGATCTCCTCTTGTTGTTCAGAGGAGAGAGTCGGGGTTCCATGGAGTGGGCAAGGCGAAGATTTTCTCTCCCATTCTTCTGGTTAGCCATGGAGTGGGCATGCAACGCTGTTTGGTAGGAAGTAGTAGGAACCGAGGGCTGCCTTGGTATCTGGTCTGCTATCAGCTATCTTCCCTGTCAAGAGCAATTTAGTAAAATATACGCTGCAAGTGATAAATTATTTTGTTCGTAAGGTAGTTCATGTGCTTTGTTCTGTGGTGTGTCGTTCTAGATCCTCGTGCCAATCTCGGGATTTTAACCGCGCAGAGCCAGATTTGTTCATCTTTTTGTGATTGCGATTTTACGATTAACGTAAACAGTCTACTTAGCAATTATGGAAATAAGTAGCACTTGTTGTTAGGGTATGTTGAGATTGTTAGCTGTATTCTGATTAGGGATCTTATGTCCAGTTAATTTTCATTAAAGAATGGTTATTCCTTTTCAATTGGCATCTGAATATAAATGGTTAGATTCAGTTCTAAGCTTCTTTTTCTGTCATTTTTATTTCTAAAAATTCAGGTTATGCTGTGTTCTTCTGTATAGTCAAGAGAGAAGAATTCTAGACCTTCTAATTTTCATGTTCTTATTTATGAAGTTTAGTAGATAAAAAATCTAAAGTTATGTGTTAATTGAAGATCTCGGGATCTTCAAAGGTGACTGATCGTAATAGATCTAGAACATACTATTTCTTCCTTCTTGTACTCCACCAAATTGTTTTCGTTGACAGCATATGTTTGAGGACATTTTGTGTACTACAGATTGCATCTACTCTTAGTTTATTTGAGAAAACGATTATTTGTGCTTCAACCTCTTTGTTATTTGCCACTATTATCCAGTTCAGCTACCCTGAAGGCCTGAAGGACAAATTATCCTACAATTAGAGTGCTTTGTTATTTGTTGATTACAAACACTTCATGCTAGATGTGGAAGGTGCCAAGCCCCTGGTCCCTGGTTTGTTATCTGAATATTTGATTTCGTAAATTTAGGACATAAAATGGGATTATAGTAAATAGATTCATCACCTATTGGAGTGTGAGATCCATTTTTTTGACTGCTGGGATGATTCAGTCAAAGTATTGCATACTAGACTATCATGACGTTCAGTAAGCTGCTGTTGAGATTATTTGTTTGCATACTGGTATTGCTTGTATTTTTACTATCTGTAATTGCTGTAATTCTTCTATATCTGTTACTATCTGCTTATACAAGTATTCTTCGTTTTTTTACAAAACTTGCAAATGCCTATTCCATATGTAGATGGCGCGGTAACTCCAAAGGATGTTCAATGTGATGGACCTACTGCTGGCTCAGCCAAGCGCCACCGGAAGAATCAGTACAGGGGGATCCGCCAGCGTCCTTGGGGCAAATGGGCAGCTGAAATCAGAGACCCTAGCAAAGGTGTCCGTGTTTGGCTTGGAACTTACAACACAGCTGAGGAGGCAGCTAGGGCATATGATGCTGAAGCCCGCAAGATCCGTGGAAAGAAAGCGAAGGTTAATTTTCCCGATGAAGTGCCGGGTGCCCACAAGTCAATCCAAAAGCCAACTGCTGCCAATGGAACAAGGCTAGCCCCACCTTCAAAGACCTGTGCTGAAGAGGCTTTCAATATTCCAAACAACGGAGACAATGATTTGTTCGCAATGTTTGCCTTCAATGACAATAAGGTTCCTGTGAGGGCAGCTGAGAACGCCAGTCCCCCCACTGCAGTGAAAGCTCTTGTGCCCACTAAGAGACCTGCGACTAACATGCTCTCTGACCAGAGCAGCAACTCATATGGCTCTTCTGACTTTGGGTGGGACGATGAGAGCATGACCTCAGATTACACCTCAGTCTTTGCTCCTAATAATGTTATTGCAGCATATGGTGATCCTGATTACATGCAAGATGGAGTATCAAAGAGAATGAAGAATGACTATGGTGTAGCCATGCTTCAGGGAAATGGCAAGCCCAGTCTCACACAAGACATGTTGGGTTTTGATCCTGCAATGAATTATCAGCCATTGCCTTATGTTGAGAGCAGCTCAGAAACATCCATGGACAGCCTTTTCCAAACTGATGTTCCACAGAACGGAGCAAGCAACGGGGATCTCTGGAGCCTTGATGAGCTTCTCCTGGCAGCTGGTGCTTACTGAGAAGCTATGGTTATTGTCGGTGTGGCATGTTAATAGCAAAAAACGTAAGACATCCATACTGGCCGTTTTCTTTTCCCTACACAAATCTCCTGTAAAAGATTACTTCTGTTGTCAATGGAGTATATCAGCTTCGTTTTTTTTATGCCAGGCCCCCTACCTGTGGTGTGATGTTGAAGAGCCAGTCATATCCGCAATGTGTACTGGCGGATCGTACCGTAGTTATGTATGCTAGATTATATATTTATATATATGCTTTTGCCAGTGGAACTCTATGACGATGTTTATAGTATGCCGATGCAAGGTGCAGTCTATGACTCTATGTTTGGAAGCAAGTTTGAGACTGATTCAATAACTACCATGCCCATATACCTGCTGTACTGTGATGTGCGTAATGCTTGTTATGTATATGCTGTGCTTATATTGCAATTCTTTGTCTGCAAGCACTCGATTTCGCTTTCTAGGCAACATTTCTTTTCAGGAAATGTTAGGTGCCGGCCAAGGCCGACGATATGTGGCACCAGAAATCGAGAAAGATCTAGATGAGCTAATCAAACTTTCAGATTGCTGATGTGCTTTCTTTTTTTGTCTCACTCAGCTGTTTGCTGGGAATAAATGGAATAAGTTTGCGTTAAATTCCGGCTGTGTTTGTTTAAGGGCCACTGGGTCAAGCCATTAGCTGAACCTGGGCGGGTTCTGTGTGTATAGTTTTATGCTCAGGACATTTGTATGCTGCGGACAGATACTGGAACAGTCCAAGATACATAAAAAAAAAAAGGTAATCTTGGACTGTGACCCCAAACTGAGAGAGGTGGTTGAAGTGCACACCGATTTGGTGCCTGGTTTTGCCTTTTTAGGTTAGTACTGAGATCTACAGCCACAAACTAAGTCGAATTCTTGTTTTTTTTTAAAGACCAAAAACAAAGTCCTGAATTAACCTGTTGTAGCTGTTAACATCTCTATCTTTTTCACCTTACATGTCTAGTGGTGTTGTTTTTAGAAAGTGCCAGTATTAGAGGCTGGGAAAATTCAGGCTGCAGGCCGAGTCTGCTTCAACCGTGATTTATTTTCAAGATTTGAATCGAAAAACAAGGCAGCAAATTGGCCAACTTGGTCCTCAGGCTGTTGCTTGTGCTGTCAGCTGTGGTCCCTAAGGAATTATTGCCATGGCGTCACTTTTAGTGGCATTGCGGTTTAAGGATTCCGACCTTTCTCTGACCACCATCCCAGTGGGTTTTGAGAAAGTTCCAACCTCGGACCATCGAGGGGCAATAATTTGCGTGGAGAAGCCTGTAACTCTTACTCAACGTTCCCACTCATACTATAATTTCAACCTGAACTAATAAACCATCTAACACACACGCCTCCAATCCCCTGCCATGACCATTCGAATTTCGAACCGATGCAACAAAGCATTAAGCCTAGTCTTAATTTATTCTACGTCAACAAACATGAGCATTTTTAGGATTTAAGAACAAATGAAGCAAAATGGAAAAACATCGTCATGTCCCTCATCGAGGCCTTGTTAGATGTACCGAGTTGTATGCACAAGCTTTAGTCAAAACCCAAAAAACTTAAGTTGATGAAGAAACGCTGGGAATTCACTTATAAGTACTTCACTACTCTTACGCAGGCTTTCCCGTCATCCCATGCCTCCAACGTAGAAATAGGGGTCATCAATAAATATTTTTCTTTTAATTGTTCCCATTAGGATTTGAGTTGAAGACATCTAGTCATGACACCATATTAAGTTGCATGCTTGAACTAATTCAATCCAAAATGCTTAATTATGTTGTTGGGGGAAAGTCACCTATAGTTCAACATGATGCGATGACAAATCGTTTATCGGTAAAAGAATAAATAAGAGTGAATTGCATGCTAGGTTGCTAAACTTATCCCACGGTAATCCATGAAGTTTCGAAGTGACCATCTAACTCTTTTAACTTTTCAAATAGTTCTTTCTAGTATAAATCTAGGTCTATAATTGGACCTCAATCAATTAAGAATGTAAAGTTGATGGACTTAGATGATAACTTTGAAAAATTAAATTACCCATATGATCATTTTCAGGCTTCATAGACTAGTATAGCAAAACAAGTTTAGGGACATAGCGTGCAATTCACTCAAAGAATAATTACTACAAACATGAGTACACATGTTGATTCGGATGCTCAAACCTATGTGAGCGGATTTCACTGTAAAGAACATGACCAGGTGAGGCTCACTCTGTGTTTCCTCACCTTTATTGATCGATGCGGTGAATGATATTAACACATTCAAGGCCGCGCCGAGCAACACAAAAATCTTTTTCCTTGAACGAAAAAGGTAGAACAAAATCTGACGTGTCAAAAACAAAAGAAAGAAGAGGGTGTGGATGGGTCGTCATCTTGTGTCGACGATGGAATAAGATCAATTTCACATCAAACTCTCGCTTGAGACGGACAAAACATCGCGGCCTACAGCACAGGACTGGCTCGAAATGTGGCCATCCAGCACTTGGCTCGGAAAAGGACCGCATGACGCTCCATCCCTCGATCGGTTGGCTGATCATTTGATTGGCAATTTGGCATGGATCCCACTGGACTTGGGTTCAATGAACCAGGCCTCCCCGGCCCCCCCTCGATCTCCGTCCCCAGCAGCACATCCCCCTCAGATATCACCACCACCACCACCAGCAATATAATGGGTAGGTCTCCTTTCGGTTTTCGCCGAGGACGATACGAACACATTAAAACAAAATGTACTAGCAGACTACTATGTACTGTTTCCTCGCAGGTTACGAGCAATGGACGACTAACCCATCAGCTGCGTTGAGGTGAGGAACCAAGTATATATGTGGGTTTGTCAGGCGATCCCCGGAGAAATTTGTCAAACGATCGAAACAAGTGCTCCTCATTTGCATGTTATGTTCGATGTTTTGGAATAATATGTATAAGTGGTAGATCGTACTCTATATATACCTTTACGCAAAGATGAAAGATTCACTGGGGGCGGTCGCGGCTTTCCATCATGCATGAGCATAATAACAAACCTAACAATAATGGCAACAATAATGTGGTCATGCCCTAGTAGCAAAACCCACCGCGGCAATGCATTGCATATATAGACGACCACAGGGTGTTTTTTTTTTTTGGCAGGACTTTGAACGACGAAATTAAACAGTCGTGATTCCTGATGAGATATATTCTTGTGTATAGCCTGGCCAGAGCGTGTGTGTGACCAGCAGCAGGGCCGTTGCAAAAGTCACCGGCTGTGGTTGTCGTGTAGCGAGTAACTTAACCTGGCGGATGATTACCCCCTGATCCATTTCAATTCCTTTGATCGAGTTGAGATTATCTGGGATCCGATTACCTAGACAACACGCTTAGTCGTCTAAGAACGCGTACTAAACTATACTACTACGCTGAATCAATAACCCATCAAGTTGGCCGGTCATTGGAGGGTTTCCTAAGCTTCTTCCCGGCCGTCAGCTAACTTAATTTTAATTAGTCGGTACACTGCATCCGCCCGCGCCCCCCTGCATCTCCCTTTCCGGCCGTATGCTCCCACATGTAAGTGGGCAAGGACCAACTTGCGGCAGCGGCACTGTTGATTAATTGGCACCGCATGCTATAGCTTGTACTCCCCCCCCTTTTTTTTTCAGTGTTTACGCGTATTATTCGTTGATTAGATTCGTTGTATATGTCGACACGCGCACGTACGTAAGCTAACTGGGTTGGGCGTGGGCGTGGCAGTTGCTGCTGCGCAATTTGCAGGTGGTATGCTGAGATCGATCTAGGCTGTTTGTCTTGGCATGCAATATAATGTTGCAATCATTTTTGACGTCTTATCTCCTCGATCGCTAGCTCGTATATACGTCGATGGGACGACGGCATTGCGCTCGTCCCCGCCGGCCGCCGACTCCAGAAAGAGTCCAGACTAGACCGACGCCGGCGTGTGTGCGTCGTCGCAGGGCCGTGTGTTTGGTACTGTCTGTAGAGTCTAGAGACATGTACGGTACGGACGCGGCATTGCCGGGACGACCGCCCCTGCGCAGAGAGGGAAAAAAAAATTCTCGTGCCATACGCCGTCGCCTGTGCGGCACCGCGCGGATGTATGCCACGCGTCTGTCTACGCATCTCAAAGCTACTCGCCCCGACGCCCAGTAGTCGACTAGTCGCTGGTCCTCGTCCACAAGCTGCCGCAAGCCGAG
Source organism: Paspalum notatum (assembly GCA_022530915.1). Lineage (NCBI taxonomy): Eukaryota > Viridiplantae > Streptophyta > Magnoliopsida > Poales > Poaceae > Paspalum > Paspalum notatum. The sequence continues at coordinate 38,638,973 of CM039685.1, forward strand.
CCGATCCTACGAGCCAGCTCCCACCGTCCTAAGCCTAGCGTCTCCATCCTCAAATCAAAACCTGTTTCTTTCGTCGTCGGACCGGCCGCCTCCGCCGCCGCTGCTAGAGAAGCCGCCACTGTGTTGGGCGTACTGGGCGTCCAAGGTGCTCCTAGAAGGCATCGAGAGGACCTCCGGCCCGGTGTAGCACTGCAGCGGGTCCACGTCGAGGAGGAGGCCGCCGACGCCGAGGAGGAGCATCTGCTGCAGCCTCAGCACAACTGTCGTCGAGGTCGAGCGCAGTGCCGGCCTTGAGGGGGGTCGAGCAGGGCGAGCAATCTGGGTCCCCCGATCGGCAGGCTCCGTTTGAGGCATGCAGTACATCGATTGCAACTGTCCGTAGTTGTGCATGGCTGGTGGCTGCTGCAGCAAGCTGTGAAGCCCAACGTTTACAGCAGTACGTAGTACATCGAGCCCTGATTGTTTGACAGCAGATTATTGGAGGCTTGGAATGGAGATACTGGAATGTCACAGGACATCATTTTTCAGAGATGCACAGTCCAAATATTCATAAAGTCACTGCGAAAGGTGTGGAGATACAGGGCTTGTTACCGCACATCATTTTGTTCAGGAATGCACGTTACAGACTGAAGATCAAACAATGTGTTGGATGTTAGCTTCACATGTATGTTGTATAGACTATAGTCTGTGTGTTGTGCTTCTGATTGACTCGAATGACAATAGTTGTTTTAGTAGGATATACAGATTAAGGTTGTAAAAGACTGCTCTGATGTTCCTGGCACACACTGGAATGTGGTGGTACTAACATCTGTTTGTAAATTATGAAAACAATGCGAATGAGAAAATACACTTTTACTATTCCACCATGAAAACATGTGTTTAAGGTGTGAATGTTTTAGCCATAGTCCAAGGACTCCAGGCTGAATGTTTCTGATGTGCTCAATGTTATGTCATCACAGTAGAAAAGGATGAATGATGCTCACTGAAGAGATGAAATTTTCTGATATTGGTCTGAAGCATGGATCAAACGTACAGGTTACGTATGATTGTTTATTACTAAAATAGTACCAATGAAAATTTACAATCTTGGTTCCATAAATAAAATCTGCAAAGCACCACCACTACTAAAACGATTAATGATCTAGAGATTCATCAAAATGTAATCTTCGAGATACTGAAGCATCTTGATGAACTCCAAGTAGAAGACCAGTAAATCCTCCTTGTGTAGAAGGAGCAATATTAGCTCCACCCATGTTGCTGACTCAAGCGGAAACCTTGATGGTAGAATGGAATGCGTGCTCCCATGATCTGCATCTGGTTGCACATCCGTAGATTTCTCCATTGATGACAGGTGCACTGGGGCAGCCAAGCTCCTACAATGAAATCGTGGCTGTCGTCCCTGCTCCGCGACGATGGTTGGAGACGACGATGGGAGACTGGCGCTCCTCTGTGACCTGTTGATGGAAACCCTTCTCGCAGCGGAGACAAATACGATCACGGAAGATGGAAACCGTGGCCTGATTTCACGCAGCAGACGTCGTTCGGCTCGATGGTCAAAACGTGGAAGCGGAAGGAAAGACCGGCTCGATTAGCCAACATCATCAACAGCTCGATTAGCCAGCGTCATTAGTTGATGATTTGAGACGCGTGGCATACATCCGCGCGGTGCCGCACAGGCGACGGCGTACAGCACGCGTGCAGAGAATTTTTTTCCCGCAGGGAGCTAGAGACGTACACCGCGCACCCGGCCGGCGGCTTGATTGCTGATTGCATTTTTTGCATGGCGCCTCATGATGCCAAGCAAGCATACGTACTACATAGAGAATACGTAGATACCAGCAGGAGTATGTATGTCAAATCTCTACTCCTATTAAGGCCCTAAGGGCGATACGTCGCCTGTCGTCCTGCCGATTCCGAACGGTGCGCCCTCCCGGTGCCGCGGCACGACCGGCCACCATGCCCTCGCCCTGACCGGTGCCGCCGCGGCACGCCCATCCGCCACGCGTTGCGCTTGCCCAGCGCTGCTTCCCCGCCGGACGCTGAGGGCGTCTCCAACGGTTGCCGATTTCACTAGCTATTATATTTTATTCAGTTCAGAAGGAGCGAGAAGCTAAAAATCAAGTCGCTAGCGCTTTCTCAAGGAGTATGCTCCCACATTCTCCAACACAGCCTGTGTCTTTCTCTCTCCCATTCTACAAACTGGAGTACTGTAGCTTGTATTATTTTATTGTTTCTTGCACTAGCGATTTGGTATCGCTGTTGGAGGCGCCCTCACTCTTCGTGCCCGTAAAAAACTATCCCTTATTCACGATTGTTGCGCCGTGGCAAAGTACGGGATACACCTAGTGATGATATGATTTATCTAGAGGTGTGATTTGGCCGTACCGTGCTAGCACGGTTCGGTCCTCTCGTGCTTCGTGCTATATCGTGCCGTGTTTGATACTGTGCTTACGTGCTCAACATATTTTGAAATAGGTCCAAGCACGGTCCATAGCACATCGTGCCGTGCTAGCCTAAGATCTGGACTTTATAAATTTCACTAGATCTTATAAAAGATCTACCTAGTTTAATGTGAATGGCGAAAATTAAAAAAAAAGTTAAAAAAACTAAAATAATCAATTTTTCTTTGTTTTTCAATATAAATACTCATAATGTCATATTATCGTGCCGTGCCGCGTGGTCCATCATACCATGATCCTAGACACGGCACGGCCCTCGTGTTCGTACCGTGCCAGCACGACCCAAAAATTATCGTGCCGTGCTATGTTTTGGACCATGCTAAAATATCGTGCTTCGGATGACCCATAAATCCCAGCTCTAGGTGTATCGCTACCCGACTTGAATTGTGCACGGGCGGGCCGCGGGGCGGCTGAAAATCCGGAGATCACGTACGTACGTAAGTAGTACTGCGTACGGTTCCGGCCGGAGGCGTACACACATACGTTCATATTACGTGCTCCCCTGCGACTAGCTACACGGTTCGCACGTACGCGGGCGAGGAGCCAGATACAAGAGCCGCCCATAGCGCTCAACTGAAATCCTATCCTGGAGGATGATAATATAATAGCACGCGGCGCCTCGATCGTCTTGCTTAATTCCTCCTGGATCAGAATGTTAAGAAACACAATCTTAACTAGGGTTTAGCTGGACTCAACCACATATATTTCTAAAGGGTTATTCATCTCTATGTAATTGTGTAACTATAATGAATAAGAGAAGAGACCAGAAGCTCCACTTACATATGTTTTCCGTATGTTCTTTCTGTCGTACATTTGAGATGAAAGACGGGATCTACAATTTCTCCACGCCTGATCTGCTGCGGGAGGGAAGATTAACGGATCTGGTGATCGGCAATAACGTAGTTTCTCAACACATTTTCCGCACGCTCTATCTCAACATCGCATTGCTATGAGATCAGATCTATATTCTGCGTCAACTCTCCGTCAAGCCGACAGATCTATGGCCTAACCGAGCTGTCCTACGCGACGGGCTTCGATTTCCTTGCATCAATCACGAAGGTACGAACGCAGTAGCGTCTGTAGACCACAGCTCAATGACGGCTAGTGTTCGTTTGATCGTTTCAATCCAGAAGATTGATCTCGGATGATATTTTTCTCTGTACGGTAGATATCAATCGCATCTTGAAGATCGATTGCATGGTCTAGATTGGTTTTGGCCTTCAATCTAGTCGATTGATTATGTGTGATCTTTTGATATGCTAATTCACGCGGATCTAAATACCACGCCGTCCCTGTTGGGCCGCCGGCCACCTATGCAAGTGCAGCAGGACACCACCACCCCTGTTGGGCCGCCGGCACATCACCGGCTCACCTGTACGGGTATCACGCTGCTCGTTGCGTGTTCCTGCAGAGTCACCACCGCGTCATGCCCTGCTGGCAGCATGGATTTTCTTTTTCTATGTCATTTGATCCACAAGCTTCTTTCTTGATCCTTGTGCATGCAAGAGATAATCCACGTCTAGGCTCTTAGCCATGCTCACGGGAGTTTCTGATCCTAGAAGTGATCGGAGGCTCAATGATGCATGCACGTGGTGCCCATGACACATCGCAAGCCAGAGTCTACGTCCTGAAGTCACACGGCAGGCGGCATCAGGCACGCTGCCGGCTGCACCTGCACCACCGGCCGCTCGCCATGCCCTAGGCGCAGTGGCCCGCAACAGCTCTCTGGTTGCGCCTGCCCAGAGCTGGGCCGTGCCAGCCGCGCCAGGGCCGCATCGAGCCCGTTGTTGGGCCACGCCGAGCGTTAGCTGAGCCTGGCGTTTTTTTTATTTTTAGATTTTTTATTTCGTTTTTACAAAAATACACGGCGTCGATCGGTATTAGCAGGAATGGGCGTCCGGCGGTCCGGGCGCCAGGTGCCTGGCGCCAGGACCCCGGGCGCCAGGCCTGGGCCACAAACGGACGCGACGGGCGCGGGACGGCCTCCGGCTGGAACGGGCGCGGGACGGCCGGAACGGGCGCGTCGGAACGGATCGGCGGGGCAGGGGCCTGGCGCCCGGAGCCCCGGCGCCAGGTCCCCCGCCTATTCCACCCGCCCTCGCCTCTCTCTCTGCCCCCGCCCTCTCTCTCCATCTCTCTCCCAGAGCCGAGGCGCCGCCGCCCTCGCGCTCTCTCTCTCGCAGCCGCCCTCGCTCTCTCTCTCACGCGCAGAGCCGAGGCGCCGCCGCCGCCGCCGCCCTCTCTCTCCGAGAGCCGGCCCCGCCCTCTCGCAGAGCCACCTCGCTTTCCAGAGCCATTCGCCCCCAAACTCCAGCGCCATTCGCTTCGACCTCGCTCTCTCCGAGCCCCGAAGACCAGCGCCGTTCGCTCCCGACGGCCATTCGCTCTCTCCCAGCGCCATTCATTTTCTCCCAGCTTCGCTCTCGCTCCTGCGCCGCTCACCTGCGCGGCCCGCGCCTCGCTCCTCGCTGTGCGCAGCTCGCAGCTCGCCCCGCGCCCTGCGCCGCCTGCTCTTGTGCTCGTCCGCCGCTGCGCCGCTCACTGTGGTATTTGTTCCTGTGGGTATTTGTTCCTGCGCCGCTCAGAAGACCTCCTGCTCAGAAGACCTCCTGCACCTGCGGCGAAGGTAATTAATTTTTTTCATAGTTTTTTATTTTTATAAAGTATTTATTTACGAATTTAGTATAGTTAAATGTGGTAAATCTGTTAGTATAGATTTTTAGAAAAATTTTAAAAAGTAGAATTCCGCAGAAGTAACTCTAGATCTGTTGTAATAACTGGATTTAGTATTTAGTATTAGTATTTAATTGAATATATTCTGTTATATTTAGTATTTATTTATAGTATTTAGCATTTAGTTTACGTATTGTCATTATATATAGAATATGAATGGTTCAATATATTGCAGAGATGTCAATCAAGTTGCAGTTTGAAATATATTATGGTAAAGGCAGTGTTGTCGAAGGTCCATATGGAGTACAGTTGAATGGGTTTAGTCGTACGAGGAAGGGGATAGATAAACCTTGGGACAAATCATTTGGTTCCGTGCATAGGTGGCTAGAGCGTGGGTTCCAGATTGACACAGAAACACATGTGATCACAGTCCAAACTCTTGTGACATGGGCAAATGAAGGTGTTTTCTGGAAGTTAATGTTGATCCGCAACACCTCTGACTGGAAGATGTACATTAGTACGGCTGTGCAACGTGGTTGGTCCCTTGGAATGCTTGTTCAAAACATTCCAAGGGGCATAGTTTCTTCTGAAGGTATTGAGAACTACGGGAACACAAGTGTTGCGATGGCAGAAGATATAGGTTTCGAACATGGACAACAAAATGAGGATGGGCACGCTGATTTGGAAGTTGCAGTTGTTGGACATGGGGCCAGTGGTACTGCAGATGATGAAGAAGGGAATGGTAGGCAACATGAGGTGGAAGAACAAGCACATGAGGTGGAGGCCGGAGACCCACACGTTCCACATGCCATGTGGGGAGATGGCACCGACACTACAGGACGTCTCCTATTTGCTTGGACTTCCAATTGCAGGGACTGCTGTCGGGCCCCGTGTGGTCCCAGCGTCGTGGAAGGATGACCTAGAGATCCGCTTTGCTGGGGTTGACCGTCTAAATGACCTTGGTGCACTCGAGCCGCACCCCAATGCTCGGGGCCCGGCAAAGACTTGGTTGTTGCAGTTTAAGGTACATTGTTTCATCGTAGTTAGTCCATATTATTTACTATTACTGCATCATACTTATGTTGATGAGAGAATCACATTTACACTTGCAAATGTAGGCAACCAGTCTGCATCCGGACACAGACGATGAGAGCGTACGCCGTTCCCTGGAGGCCTACCTGTTGTGGCTGTTTGGATTTATTACGTTCAAAAATGGCACTAGCAACTCCGTCGACAAGGTACTCATACCCTATGCGCGAGAGATTGCAGATGCACCCGAGGATGCTGTTCCCCTTTGGAGTTGGGGTTCAGCTGTGCTGGCGGCGACGTACCGTGGCCTTTGTGATGCCTGCAGTAAGGATGAGAGCAACGCAAGGTTTCAGGGCTGCGCGCTACTACTACAGTTGTGGTCGTACGAGCGGTTGGCCGTGGGTCGACCTATTGTGGACCATAGAGGCTATGAGGCACAGTACTACGGCCAGCATGACGACGATGGGCCGACTATGGGCACGCTTTGGGTGTGCCCCCGTGAGGTACGTTGTTCATAGCGACGTTTATAAACAAAAACAAAATTGCATCCTCCATTGTAACTCGGTCATTCATGCTTATTGCAGAGGACTTGGGCCAATGAGCAGGCAAGACGTACGTATCCGAGCTTCGTCGTCGCGCTTGATCGGCTTGTGGCCGAAGACGTCATATGGGAGCCATATAGTGCAGCCGCTGTGGGAAGTCGTGCTCCTTATGGGTTGTCTTCTATGTGCACGTCGAACGAGACTTTGTGGTATACGACAGCCTCGTTGGTCTATGATATCTACATCGAGCCACACTGTCCGCACAGAGCTATGCGACAGTTCGGGTACGCGCAGCAGTTCCCGGTACCACGTGTGATTGATCGGGTTACACCACAGGACCACAGGTACGTTCCTCTTTGTAAAATGCACCATTTCAAATGTATATCAGGTAAGAATGCAAGGAAACGGACAATTTATATTCTATTTCAGGTTGAGTCGGCTTGGGCAACCATGCTCAGGCACGTGGGTGACCAAGGTCGAGCCCTACGTCCAGGCTTGGGACAACGCTCACCAGGACGTGGTGCATCCCGTTGCGCCACACACAGATTGGTGGTATGAAACTTTCCTGACGTGGTACCGACCCCGCACTCGTTGTCACGTCACGTATGCCGACACTCAACCTGTGCCACATGAGTCAAGCTCCACGGATGCATATGCCCGCCATAGGGACGAGGCACTAGCGGGAGCAGTAAGTCAATGTTTGAATTCTTGCTAATGTTTCGGTCAATGTTCAACACTAGGAAACATTCGCTAATGTCGGTCAATGTGCAGATGCAGATATGCTGCCAACTACAATCAAACACCAACGATGCACTACAGCGTACGAGGCGGCAACCCTTTTACCCCAGACGAGCAGTTGCAGCGGTTGACAGAGGCGAACGAAAGCCTCGTTTCCATGATGCAGGCATGGGGTTATTCTATTCCCCTGCAGGGTCCCCCCGGCAGCAGCCACCGATTCCTCCATAGTACACTGGTACATAAATATACTGCGTTACTTATGTCAATATGTATCCACCTCTTTAGTTATTCCATGCCACATTGTTTGGTTTTATTGCAGCATCATCTTGCTCATACATGCCACCGATGGATCCTGCATCGACGTCCTACACGCCGATGCATCCGTCTCCACAGCATGTCACACCGATGGATCCTCCGTCCATGTCGTACACTCCAATGGGTACGTCACTTCAGCCTCAGTCGTCCATGCCGTACCAGCCGATGGGTCTGGCCACGTCGATGTCGTTCACGCCGATCCGTCCACAGACGACAGGTGCTCTCATACAATCCTTTGCATGCTTGTTTATTTGTGCGGGTACATAATTTATTTGTATTGACAAACACATAATATTTTCTTTCAGGATTTAACCTATTTGAAGGTGTACAAGACCACCAGCTCAACTTCTCAGACTTGGAACACGACCAGCACGATATCATTGGCGCTTCACAGTTAGAGGGTGCTCCACTTTTTCCCACACAGGAGGCCACACAGACCCCTGTAGAGCAGATTAGGCCGCACCGAGTGCATCGGTCTCCTGATCCTTTAACGTACTCGGTGGGGCATGTGCACGCGCAGCAGAGGCCAAAGCGAGGTCGGAGTCGCAGGGATGGGTAGCTATGTCGACGCGTATGTGTTTATGATGCATGTATGTTTTTATGACGGAAGATGCAGATCGCCTTCTCCAATTATTTCATATGAACAAATATTATTTAGTATTTCATATGAACAAATATTATTTAGTTAGTATGAATAAATAATTTGGATCAGGGTCCTGGTGCCCAGACCCCGGGCGCCAGGTGCCTGGCGCCCTGACCCCGGGCGCCAAGTGCCCCATCCTCGGCCGACCCCGTTTAACCCGCCGGCGTTTAACCAGCCGGCTCCGACGGCCGTTAACCCGCCGGCGTTTAACCGGCCGGCTACGACGGCCGTTAACGGGGCCAGGCCTGGCGCCCATTCCCGTCAAATTACCCAAACGGTGTATATTTTCGTAAAAACAAAATTAAAAAAATCTAAAAATAAAAAAGCGCCTGAGCCTGCAGCTAAGCACGTCTGGGCTGCGCACGAGCAGGCCACAATGACCGTGTTGAGCCCCCGTTCTTTTTATCCAACGTTTTGTTTCTAGAAGAAACATTTTTCAATAAATCTATTAATGCAAATAAATTCTGTACATATGCATTTGACCTCATGTGTTATTTATTATACGTTTAATAATTATTTTCAGTAGCAAATAATGTGTAGAATTTGATATACGCATGAAACCGGAAAATTTAGCAAATTTTGCTCTATACACGTGTAGTTGTATGTATATTTTTTTCTCCCTAGTTGCTATATGTATGCCCAGAAGATTTACACGGGTTATTTAGTTCATCGCACATGTCACATATCTTATGAGCCTATATGCTTTGTGTGTCTGCCACATCCGTCACATCATTATTGTGCTATCGCATGCCTCTCTGTGTTGCGCTCACGGTGTATATCCGACAATTTGTGTTGCGCCTGTAGCGCCACTTTATGTCGTGTTGCCACACCGTTGTACCATATGTTGCCGCGCCAGATGTGCGTGTCTGTTCTGCTGTCCGCGGACATAGCAATGTCACATGTTTGTGCAAGTTAGGCTGGTTTTGGGAGAACTACGCACACCACCCCTGCCCTGACGGCCATGAGTGAGCTGCTGCTACTACTTCTTTGCATACTATTGCGGCCATGATGGCTGTATATGCGCGAACAATTCTAGACGATGGAGCGTGGGCTTGCGTATGACGTGATGGATCATGTAAACTACTGAAGAGATATGGTTTTCGATAATTCTTTTTACGTGCATGAACAATTCTTTTGTTTGTCCTGTATTTTTTCGTATGATTTGTGTTGTGTGACATTATATGTTATATACATATATAGCCAAGTGGCCGACAACTTAAAAAGATTATAACAATATCTTGAAAAAACTGGGAAATTAATGAAAAATCTGGGAAATTAATGAAACACATATAAGACCATCCTTATTTCTATGCTCTCTCCGCTCTCTCTTTATGTATAAAGTTATTTTTATCTGAAGTAACCAGAAGAAAATATAACATAATGCATCAAAGCCTCCTTGGCTAATAAGACATCACAATTTGGAATCTTCTTTGTATGCTCAAGTCGTGAGCTTAAAATACCTTGCCAATGCTCTATAATTTAAATAGTGGCTCAATATCTCAGTCATAATTGGTCGACTCGAAGTTGGCATATTGCTCTCGTTGTCATTGGAAAGACATAAAGTATAGTCTGAGATAAAAGGCAATAATCCCCATGCAATATGAAATTGCAGATATACCGGAAGGTTATTCTGAGATAATTTTTCCACAATGTGTTGTGCGGAAAAGGATTGTGCGTTCTTGAAGAACCACCTTGCTCGTCCTATTTCGGACCTCGTTTTCTCGTGTAACATATAATTCTCAGAATTTTAACCATTCATAGCCACTGAATAGGCTTTTGGGGGAGTATGCCAAATGGTAAAGGTCAGTCCTTGATGGGCAAGCGGTTGGGGTTTATGTAGCAGAACTACATTGCATTATATTCTTCGCATAATCTGCCTCTAATCTACCAGAAGTAAGAATAGTTGAAAGATAAATATGAAATCCCGCATCACTACAAAGCTAGAAGCTAAATTGGATATTAATCCATATCTGGTCATTGTAATTTTTGACGCTGAAATGTCACACAAGTTTGACCATCTACTTGCTAGTGATGATAATTTGTGATATAAAATGAAGATCTTGTACAGACCTGTTGCATTCTTCCTAATCTTGATGACTTCTTCATGTGAGAGTAGCTCTATTTGTTGTCTGAGACTATTCCAGAAGGATATTGGTCATGTTTCGCTCTTGCCAAGCAGTTGTCATCCTTAGCTTAGTCAGAAACTTTGCATTTGGATGATATTTTTCGGATAATAAAAATTCTTGGTCTTATCTGTTATGTTCTAAAGCTTATCTTTATGCTGAAAAATAAAGACCTTTCATACTTCATAGAACAGATGATATATAATATTGAGAAAAAAAACTTGCTTTGCAGGTATTTTACACCACAAATAGCTAACATGGGAAACGATTAATCAAAATATGTTGACATTATTCACCTGAAGTTATGCATTGGGTTTGTGCTAAATACAAGCTAGCCACATGTTTTTGGATTTTATCGTGCACTTGAAGATGCATGTGTATACATCGGCTTCGTAGGTCGTTTTATTGAAATCCAACCATGCTTTAACTATATGCATGCATATTTCCTTATATATTCTCAAGCATTTTCTTGCTTAATGTGGTTTTAATTCTCTCATAATTGTTGTACTTTAAAATGTTGCAATTTATAATACCCAGTTTCTAATGGTATGAGTATTTGGGTAAACTATGGACAAATATTAAATGAGCCGGACTATACAACTCTGCACACCAAAATACTTTGAAATAGACCCAAGCACGGCCCATGGCACATCGTGCCGCCATCGTGCCGTGCTAGCCCAAGATCTTGACTTTATAAATTTCATTAGATCTTATAAAAGATCTACCTAGTTTAATGTGAATGGCGAAAATTTAAAAAAAACTTTAGAAGAAAAACTAAAATGATCAATTTGTCTTTGTTTTTCAATATAAATACTCACAATGTCATATTATCGTGCCGTGCCGCGTGGCCCTTCGTACCATGATCCTAGGCACGGCACGGCCTTCGTGTTCGTGCCGTACCAGCACGGTCCAAAAATTATCGTGCCGTGTTGTGCTTTGGGCCGTGCCAAAATTTCGTGCCTCGGATGATCCATAAATGACACGGCCCAAGTCCCAGCTCTATGTGTATCGCTACCCGACTTGAATTGCGCGCGCGGGCCGCGGGGCGGCTAAAAATCCAGAGATCACGTACGTACGTAAGTGGTACTACGTACGGTCTCGGCCGGAGACGTACACACATACGTTCATATTACGTGCTCCCCTGCGACTAGCTACACGGTTCGTACGCCGGCGAGGAGCCAGATACAAGAGCCGCCCATAGCACTCAACTGAAATTCTATTCTGGAGGATGATAATATAATAGCACGCGGCGCCTCGATCGTCTTGCTTAATTCCTCTTGGATCAGAACACCCTCTGGCACGGGCTTCAACTAAACGTGGGCTCAAGTCACTGGGCCGCATCTCGGCCCAGCCAACGCGCGCCCACTCTGGCGGCTGTCTGCTTTCTTGTCATAAAAAATAATGGTATTTTCACAAGCTCACAATACTTTGCTTCGGTTTGTCGTGTTCAAATCTGTCTTTATGGTTTTTTTTCTAATCTTTTCATTTAAGAATATATATTTTTGTGGTTCAGAACTTTATACGGTTGTTTACTGAATTTATTTTTTTATAAACTAAAAATGATTGTATAGCTTAAAAACCTCTGTGAATAACACTTTTAACCACCACAGGGCGGCAATTAGAAATATTGTCTGATCTCAGGAGTTTGAGGAAGAAATACAGACTCCAGCAATAGTCAAGGAGGGGGAAGGGGGGGGGAGGTAAATACATTTTCTTTGTAACAGAATAACTGGCTAAGAATTGGGCCTAACAGTAGCCCAAGTTAAGAATATAAAAGAGGGACGAATGGGTGGTTTGAGTAGGTTATCAATCTGCGCGGTTGGCCTAAGTTTTCCATTTTCATTTTTTCTATGCATGTGGCAGTGCTGTCAACCAGCTAGGTCATTAATTAGCAACGGGCACAAGAGTAAGCTCGCGCAACGGAACATTCCCTCTATGAATTTATAGATACTAGAGCCGATGGCCCGCTGATGCCACGCCCATCATGTAATTTGCGCTTAAGTTGACCTAGTCTTAGTAGGGTTGTAGCAATTGATGTGTCCATGATACGGCACCAAATGTAGGGATTATCGGTCTTGGCAAGTTAGTTTTGTGAATTTGTGTGGACCGAAACATCATGACGGTAAGGCAGAGAGAGATACACTGTTCAAGGACACGTAGGGAGCGCCCGAAGGCCTGAATCCTCTGCGTGATATAGAGATACTTATACTTATACTTATGGATAAGAGGAAGAAGAAGAAAATAATTCAGGAGAGGGAGAGAGATGGTGGCGGTGGTGAAGAACAAAAATCTCTATCTCTATCTCTACTTCTCTACTACTTAAGTATGGAGTGTAGGCGTCAACACCTCCTTGCCCTCGCTCCCCCGCACGGCCTCGCCTCCGTGCGCACATAGCGCCCCCAATCCTCGCCTCCGTGCCCAACTCCACGTCCCGGGCTCCTGGCGCTCGCCCTGGCCGCCATTCCCGCCGCAGCATGCGCCGGCCTCAACCGCCACATCCGTGCGCGTCTCGGCGCTCGCCCTGGCCATTAGTCACCGCTCGCTCGCCCCAACCCACGCCCAGCGCCACCAGCCCCGCGGCTCGCCGACCCCACCCCGACGGGATGCCGTCACGCGCTCCAGCCCCACGGCCCCCGCGCACCGCAGCGGAGCACCCTCCGCCCGACGCACATGTGCCGGTCCCGCGGCCATCTGCTACACGCCCAGCGCGCACCGCCACCAGAGCCGCAGCCGCCCGGGATCCGCCTCGCCCCGCGCGTGTAGCCGCGGCCGTCCGCCGGCTATCTATCATTGCCTCGGCTCCTCCACGAAGTCCTCACCAACAGCCACCACTTCGCCGCCGCCCTTTGCGCCTCCAATGTCCAATCTCACAAAGGTTCGGCTCCTCATCGATTCCCTGGCTGGCCTCCACTGCTCAACCATCGCAGGTGCCACCAACATGGTCTTCCATAGCATGGGACTACGGGAGCATCACCCAGTCGAGGTACCAGACTACCACTGCTCTCCCGCGGTGCAGGGGCGTCACCTGGGCGAGGTACCAGCACCACTTCCCTGAAATCTCTGTCTCTCGGGTATTATGCATTGCGCTCTGCATTGTTGCAATTCTTCTCAATAATATTTACCATGGTCTCCATTGCATATGATTTATTTGTTGGAATGCCTAATACAAATTATCAACCAAACCTTTGACACTGAGTAGTTCATAAACCAGTTTTGTCATTCGTGAGATGGATCTCTCTGGTTCATGATTGCATTTATTTTTTTCTGGAATTATGGTTACCAAAAGCGGCAGATGATTATGATCACAGCAGGTAAATATGGATGCATGGTTCAATGATTAATTTCAAATTTTTTTTTTTTTGAGAAATCATGTTCACTCTACAGATAGAACCAGTAGGGTAATGTGATATTGTTTTAGGGACAAGCACAGTCATGCAATTAGAAGATCTATTTATTTTTATTCCAATGCAGGCGTTCATTGCATATGCCCATAGTCACTGAAGGGATTAAACATTTATGCTTTATGGTAGGGCTGGAATAGGTGGTAGTTGACCTCCATTTTTGTGAAAATAATTTGAGAAAAATGATAAGAGATGATTTCTAGAATTTACCTGCTATGTCTATGCTTATTGTCCGGTTAGAGAAAACTTCATTTGATATGATAGATAATCATTCTATGCCATGCCTATCTACTACCTGCTCTATATAGAAATTAAATTGATTAATTAAAGTGCCAAGAAGAAGAATAGTAAGAATTGGGAATATAGACCCAAAATTTTAGATGTGGCTCTTCCGTTCGTGCAATGCAAATAAACTAATACTTTGGAGTAATACTGGTTACTTGTCCATGTTTCATCTTACATTCTGCAGGCCGGATCTGCCGCCCCACGACATGTTTCCCATCAATGGTTCTAAAGTCTGACATTGAGTGCTTCTGCTATATGAGTTCAGGTGACGCTTCCAGCTGAGTTCTGGTTTATGGTGCAATGAAATTTATGAAACAACATCGGACAGTACCATCCTTTGTTTGAAACTGAATATCAATGACTAAATTATTATCTATAAGGTCATATGTTTTTGTGCTCCTGGCAGTGGACTTTGATAATTTAATGATTATTCCAATGGCTATTTCTTCAACTAATATAGTATTTTGTTTCAGTTGACAAACATGTACAAGGGCAGTTGACTTATTTCAATGATTAAGTTTTCCTTGACATATGCTGCTACAGAACCATTTCAGAAATTTTATCTGAGTCAATTGTGTATTCTATCTGCCCTCAATTTCTTGATTTTGACCATGTCATTCCATGTTCACTAGGGGAGTGCAAGTATGCCCACTGCAAATTGGCTGAGAGCAACATGTGTTATCTGTTCAAGATCAACACTGACATGGTTCTGATGATTGCCGATGGCTGGTAACGAATAAATCAATGAGAAAATTTTCCTGATAAATACTCCTCAGACCTTTTATCCATTTCAGCTAGGAAATTTGTTTGCGTTCAACTTGTGAACCCAAAAGACCACATCAGATCAGTGCAGGAATGGTTTGTTTATTTGCATGAGCAAAGCACAAGTTGTGATAGCTTGCTGAACTTGACAATAACATCCAATTTCATGATGCTTTGGATACTTGCTGTGACAATGAGTGTGCCACACAAGACTTCGTTTTTTTTTTTTTGTTGTGGAGGTATCATATATATTATGGTTAACTACAAAACTGAGATAACCGCAACTGAAATTGTATGGTTTTCTCATTTCTAGCTGTAATTTCATTTAACAGATTGTGATGACCAAAATAATCTCAATTGTGGCAATATACTGTAACAATTTACCGTTCTATGTAAATACAATAATTAAAGAATAGTGCACTTTACAAAAAAAAAATGAATTTTTCGTATCCATTTGCTTTTATGAATCAGGTATTAGAGTCACCCGATAGAGATCATATCGAACATTACGTCACTTCAAACATAAGTGCTTTCTTGAAGGCGACCTTTGTTTGCAGCTAACATTATTCCATTGGTAGTGTAGTTCTCATTTATATGAAATTGTATTATTTTGTTTCCTCTCTGAGATTGTCCTCCATTTTACCATGGATGCTTTCACTTGTGTTTTTTTGTCTGTAATGTTTGCTCGACTGCAATTGAAGGGTTGCATGTGCCCTCTTTGTGCTGTCGTGTGATAAGTACCTCTCTATAAATTGACCCATTCATATGACATGGACAGTTTTTACTTTTATTGTAAGAAGAGGCACTAAAAGGGCAAAATCCGAGCAGTAACAGGTTTCTTCCTTGCTTTTTTTTTTTTTTTTGTGTTGACGCGTTATTGTTTTGGCAAGGGTGGGAGTTTTACAGTCTTATAAGTTATCATTCCTCGGGGTATTCCAGTCCCCCTTATCTGATCCTAATCTTTCGTATGCCATTCCAATCAGTGTAGAAAAAGAGGTATATATTGGATTTGATGACTCTCCAGCTATTTCACATTTAATCCTTGGCTTTCACAATGGAAACATTTCTGGTTCATTCATTTACCGTGAGATTAATCACTTTGTATGGCTTCAAGATTATAGAGGGCCTCATTTGTTTTGCCGAGACAAATATTTATTGGTATCTCTTATGCATGTTGTGAAATCCTGTTGAAGACCATGATTTATATAATTATTACTCATTTATATCATGATACGATATTGCTATTGTATTGAAATACACACATGATGCTGTCTATTGGATCAATGCATGTTATTCTGCATTTTTGTTTTGTATCAATGTTTTA
Organism: Paspalum notatum; assembly: GCA_022530915.1. Taxonomy (NCBI): domain Eukaryota; kingdom Viridiplantae; phylum Streptophyta; class Magnoliopsida; order Poales; family Poaceae; genus Paspalum; species Paspalum notatum. Next base: position 38,655,267 of record CM039685.1, read on the forward strand.
GTTTCCGTGGCAACGCACGGGCATATACCTAGTAAGAATAAGAAGAGACAATATCATATATTGTTGGTTGGTTCTGAATCCACCATTGTTGCATTATTGCATATATTTAGTAATGCCTAACTATCATATATGATGACCATTCTTGGCTCCCCTTGGTCTCCTGTGAGCTGAGACGGAGAGCAGCGGTTCATGAACTGGACGCTACATGGCGACACTGATGGAATAGCGTGTGGAAGCGTTCTTCGCAGAGCTGACGGATTGGTCGAACATGCACTTGTACATAACACAATGTAGCATCTAGCACCTGACGGATTCACGGATTCTGAGCATTCATAAGAAAAATACTGCTACCTTCTTCACAAACTTATGCCACGATTAACTTTTTTCTGTTAAAAAAATCATTCAAATATGTAAAAACACAATTCATACTCAAATTATGTTTAGTACTAAATCAAATCACAACAAAATAAATGATGATTTATGAAATTTTTTGAATAAATTAACTGCGTCATACATTTGTGAACAGAAGGAATATGCAGGTAACATTATTGCCGCTGAGAAATGAAGAGAATTCACAGAACTTTGTGAACAGAAGGAGAACTTTGTGAACAGAAGGAAAATGTAGGTAACATTATTGTCGCTGAGGAGTGAAGAGAATTCACAGAACATGACGCAAAGTTCTCAATAACTATAAAATCAGTTTCAGATATATACTGCTGCAAATCTACAATCTCTCTCCCTCACACACGCGCACGCACATGCAATGGATAACTCACTTTCTTGATTCAACATTTGTCGATGGAAATGCCTGGTTTGCATGGTAATCCAACTTGCAGCAGAGTACAGGCAGAGGCAGGGTACCCGTCCTCTTGCCGAACGAAGCATCTACAACCATTCCCTGAGAGAGGGGAGCCGCAATCATAGCAGAATACAGTGCCGCACCTGCACATCTCAAGAACAAACAGAGATTAGGTAGTTTTTATCATACAGATGCAGTTCTTTCCATCAATTTCCGCAAAGGTAACTGACTAACTGCTGATCAGTTTCCTCGGAGGTTTCAGTCAACATCAGTCAAGTCAACAACATCACCGAAGGTCAAGTCAACTCAAGACTGCCAGTCTACCAGATGCCTGTGCGCGTAACTGAAATTCTCCTATCATCAATTTCGAAGATTGAACAATAGCAGAGGTGCAGTGCAGCAACATTCGATTCGCGATTTGACAAGTGGAATTGAAGGCACGAATCTGCAGTGCAAATCGGATAATCAATTACCTGCACGCCACGCGCTTGCACCCGTCGACCTTGTCGATCATGGCGCGGCAGCTCGGGCAGCGCGTCCAGTTCTTGCCGGCGGCGAGCCTGGCCAGCACGCACCCTTGTCCTTCGCCGCCGCCGCCGTGGCGCTCGTCCCACGGCTCCTCGCACTGCAGGCAGAAGGCGCGGGCGCAGGTGGGGCACTCCGCCTCGGACACCGCGCCGTCGTCGGCGGCGTCCAGCACCACCAGCTCGCCGCAGTCCCTGTAGGGGCACCGCGCGCGGGCCGGGCCCACGGCGCGCTCGCACAGCGCGACGCACCACGCGTCGAACACGTCCATGTCCACCAGCTTCTTGCACGCCTCGGGGTGCATGGCGGCGCCGCCGCGGCACCCGGGCGCCGGGCAGGGCACGGGCACGGCGCCGGCCGCGACGCGGCCCTCGATGTACCGCACGAGGCACTCGATGCAGAATTCGTGGGCGCAGCCGGCGCCGGCGCCGGCGCCGGCGCGGAACCGATCGAGCAGCAGCCTCGGCTCCATGCAGATGCCGCAGCAGAACCAGCCGATCTCGTCGTCGGTGAGCGGCGCCACGCGGGAGCGCGACGACGACGGGCCCGGCACGGAGCCGCGGATCAGCTCCTGCAGGTACGCGTCGTCGGAGGCGGGCGCAGGCGCGGCGTGCGCTCCCGCTGCGTTCGCCATGGGATGATGGGTGGGGGCAACGGTGGATCCACGAAAGGATCGGATAGTGGAGTGGACTCGTCAGTGGTAGTCGTTGTCCGTTGAGACTTTTGTTTTTGTACCGGGGGAACCCTTCTTTTCAGGATTACAGGGCATTTGCCTTGTGATGTCTTTTCCTCTTGGCCATTTTACTGCTACAATTTTAAATGGCCATCTTTTTCAACGCGTATACTCTTATTTTTTTTCTAATAATGTTCCGCGGTGTAGGATGCGATGCTGGTGCCGCAGCCAACTCTATGCGAGTACTCATCTATAGTTATAACTATAGCCAGCCAGTACATATAGCCAAACAGATTGTATAATTGCAGATCTTTTGAATATCTTAGTATATCCGCATTATCAAATGTGCGTATCTTTCTAGCACCCAAGACTTTTTACTCTTAATTTGTTGTCTATACTACTATTCTAAACGATTAAAAAAATATATTTAGTAATGCCTAACTACTATACTCGATATTTCCCTCTCTCTACATCAATCATTTACTGTTAGAAATATCTTTATCAAACAGCCACAAAATTGTCCTTTTTGTCTTAGTTTTTTTTTTGGAAAGAAGTGCGTTTTCATCCCTCAAATATTGCAAAAGTGTAGCATTCATCCCTTTAGCTTTAATTGGTATATTAATTGAACCAGGACATTAATCATCTCTATCTTGATTTAGTTACTACACTTACAACATTTAGTCGTACAATCATCTAACTAATTATTTATTAGCCATGTCATACGTTGACTAATTGACCCACGCCCACACCCTTCCGTGCCATCTCTTCCTCTTCATCCACTGAATGGATGAGGTCCTCCACCTTTATTAAGAGACAAGCTAGACATTCCTCACATCGCCCATTATGCATGGTTGAAAAGAAAGCATCAACATAGAAAAGAGAACCAAGAAACGAGAGGCGCTTACCTCACAAATCAGTTAACTACATCCGCTGAGAATCAGCTGCCTCTAGGAATCTTTTCCCTGTAGGGTGTGATCGGTTAGGGAAAAATCCAAAACCGTGCAAACTGAACAAGCCCATAGGATTTTAAGGCAGAGGGAAAAACAAACGCCAGTGAAATATTGCACGCCTAAGGACACGGGTCATATAAATACGTTTCACCCATTCGATTGAGCATCCCTCTCGCAGTACAGCAGCCATGGATCGTGGCAGCACGCAGCAGCAAAGACTGCATGCAGGAGAGGGCGAGAGGCTGCAGTCATAAATCAAGCAACTAGCAGGTTCAAGCTGTATAGTAGTACACAGCATCAGCAGGGTACATTTAAGCAACTAGATCCAACTATCCAAGCAAACAAATGAAGCAGCTGCCAATACATATGTTTCCTTGAGTTCAGTTCAGACTCATGGTACGCATCATCAGCATTCCGCAACATGTTGTCCTCCTTCCCTCTTCGACGACAGCGAGATGTGGCGTTCCCACGCGGCACAATTACACACGATGGTTGCGATTGTGGCCCCGACACAGCTCGGCCCCTTCTTCCATCCCACTTTGTCGTCCCAATGGGAGCCCGCAAGCATAGCAGAAGACAAATAAGCACCTTTAGACAACCATCAGAAACATTAGGGGGTTAGAGATTCCACGGCATTATTATATTGCAGCAAGTACTCAAATAAAATGTACTCAGGAGTCAAGACCAATGCATCAATGTTTTTTTGAAGAGACACGAGGGGTTCCCCCCTACTGATATATTAATATATTAAAAAACCCAAGCGCTGAAAAGAGCGCTTAAAAAGAGTTGTACAAGGCAAAGAAAGGAACAAAAAAACCAAATGAGAGAAGTGAGGGAAGGGAAGCAGGTTACAGAAAAGGTTCAAGCCAAAAATCAATGGCTCGGAAATAACTATTTTTGGCCCTATGAATCAACAAACTGAAGGTCTGTGAGAATAACTGCCTGCAGCTTTGAACCTCTGGACTGATGTTCCTGAAAATCTTGTGATTTCTTATGGTCCAGATGGACCAGGACATGACGATTAAAATTTCCATGAAGAACAGAAGCTTTCACATCAACACATACTAATCTTGAGCACTCAATCAACCTAGGAGAGACTAGGTGTCATCATAAAAAAAAAGGAAGAAATACCAAACATCTAAGTAAAAGTGGAGTTGAAAATAACCTATATAGCCTGGATGGTCGGCATGTATCATGTATGCCTTGTCATGAAGTAATTGCTTTTTTAAAAGTAAGAGATCAACCAATAAATTAGTATGAAACAACAAATATTGTGTAAACCCTGTTGGATGAGAATGTGGGCGTAGCGGAGTGGATGTTCACAGAAATACAAACTGAACTCAGGAGTTTGATTTCCTACTCTTCTAAAAAAAGACCACTCACTATGGTATTTTAGTTAAATGCGTGGTTCACTTACGGTTATAGTCATATAGTGTGATACACATTCAGTGATGGGAGGGTAATAGTTTAATGAGTTGTTCGGATCTTTAGGCTGTGATTCTAGGACCCTGAAAACCCAAGTATATAATAAGCTAAAATAAGTTGTTCGGGCCTCTACCCACTAGTTTGGGATTCTACCCTTGAAACCTTCAATCACAAATTTAGATTATACAAGTTGGGGGGACTGGGGGAGTAAAAGCACTAATAACAATTGTGATTAAACCAAGCAAATGCGAAGTGTTGATGATTGAATATTTAATTTGAGAAAACACAATAATAACAATTAACTTGAGGCAAATAACCAGCAGAAGATAGAGTGCAGAAGATTATACCTGCAACGCATGGCATTGCACCCCTGAATCTTTTCAACAAGCACCTTGCACCTGGGGCAGTGCTTCCAGCGACGCTGCTTGGCGAGCTTCTTGAGGAGCGCGGCATTCGGTTCCTCGGTGCAGTCGTGCTGGCCGCTGTCATCGCGTCTCCAATCCCAGCCGCATGTGGCGCACATCGGGTGGCCGCACGCCGGGCAGAAGGCCATGGCCGGCGTCTTGCCGCCTGTTTTCTCGAGCATCACCCCGCACCGGAGGTTCGGGCAGTAGGCGCGGCGGCTGGGCGGGATCGCGCTCTCGGCGAGGCGGTAGCCCCAGTTGCTGAACGCGGCGAAGTCGATGGATTTCTTGCACTGCTCGGGGTGGAGGATCCCCCCGTTGCTGTCCTCCTGCATCTCTTCCCTGCAGGTTGGGTCTGGGCACGGGATCGGCACCTCGCCGGCGTTGATCTTTCCCTCGATGTAAGTGGCCATGCACTCGACGCAGTACCTGTGCCCGCACTGCATGCCGTGGAAGAGGTCCAGGATGGGGAGGGTCTCCAGGCAGATACCGCAGTCGAACTTGGGCACCTCGTCGTCGGCGAGAGGGGGCAGGGGCACCCTCGGCCTCGGCCGGCGGCGGCTCTGTGTCGACGGGCCAGCCTCGTCGGGGTCGAACCTGATTGGGCTGTAGTAAGGTTTTTCCTCCTCCTCGGATGCTGGACATTGTTGCTGGTGGTGGTAATGTAGCTGATCATGGAGTCCCAACAAGCCCGGCTCCTCCATCTGCTCCATCTTCTTAGCTTCGAGGATAACGGAGTCGTACCAGCCGTTGTCATGCTCTTCTTCCATGGCAGCGAGGACGTCCCTTGAGGAAGCGGTGGCCAGCACGGCCTGTCTCGCTGAGACGAGTGCATCATTGGCGCCGGGAGCGGGAACGGCCCGTGTGCCCTCTTCCTCCTTGACAACTCTGAGGAGGGCCCTGGAGGAAGCGGCGTCGACCACGGCCTGCCTTGCTGGGATGGGCAGAGCACCATTGGCGGCGGGAAGGGCCGGTGCGGCCAACAGTGTTTCGAAAAGGGCGGGAATGGTGTTGCCGGGGGCAAAAGCCTCGTGTCTCGAGGTTTGAAGAAGCGGGACTGGGGGCACCACGCGGCCTGTACCTCTTTCTCTCCTCTGCCTCTGCGGCATCAAGGGCCGTCGGTCGGCGACTCCTGCCGCGGCAGGCTGGTTGTTGTTGGCGGCGGCCGCGGCGAAGATATGCAGATGCACGGCAGCGTCGAGTTCGGCTTCGGCGACCTCCAGGATTTCATGCATGTCGGCGTCCTGCTGGCCCTGCACAGCAGGGCTTCCTGCGGGACCGTCGTCTACCCTGTGGATGCTCGTAATGGACTGGGCGGCGCCGCCGGCAGGGACGTTGGCCGCGTTGGGCTCCTCCTCATCGCCATCAGAGATGACCAGGTCAGGGCCGAAATCCTCCATCTGCATGAGTTCCTCCATGTACATGGCATGCGCCATGGCCTCGTCCGCCATGGAGATGGCATCGAGATCGAGATGCGACTGATCTGGGCCACCCTCCTCCTCGTCCATGGCCACGACCTCCACCTCCTCCTGCACGGCGGGAGGTGCCTGCGCCCGCGCCTCCACTACGCCTGCGGCGGCGGCATCGCGGACTTCTTCCTCCAACAGTTGCTGTAAACCGTGGCGCTGGGGTTTCTGTCCTTCCATTGTAGCCGCTCGAAAACAGTCGCACTCGCACACGGCGTTAATCCTGCATGAAAACAAGGAGGGGACGCGTATGAGATCCAGTTGGCCAAGGAAGGTGCCGCGCAGAGGGCAGAGGTGGATGCGAGAGCAAATGGGAATCCCACATTACAACCTGCTAATAATGGTCTGCAATCCGAGCCATACCCACATACACGCAAACTGCTTGATTAATGTACGAGAAGCCAAACCCACTTAACCCAGTCCAAACCAAACTAAGACTTTGTTCGGTTTGAGTGCGATCGGAGGGCATTGAGGAAGTAGGATTAAATCCCTATAAATTCAAAATTATTTTCAATCTCTCACAATTCCCTCCAGCCCTGGCTAACTAATAAACAAACCCAAAGTATGCTTGAACCCTGAATCAGCCCCCACTCACTTCTGAAACATTCGGTTCAACTCGTTAGAAACCAAATCCACAACATAATCCCTCACAAAAAAAAATCCACAACACTGTCTCAACCAGCTTGACACTCGGGCAAGGCTTAGGCATCGTCGAGGGTTTCGTATTGATGTGAGCACTCGGGCAATGCCTTCTGGCTCGCAGGCTTGCTGCTCCACGATTGAAGCCTAGAAAGTTGAAAGCATAGGCTGGCAACTAAAGTATGGACTTTGAGCCATTTCAAACATAAATGTGCTAAGTCCACTCCAAACCAAGTTAAACCATTGGCCTTGCACGAAAGCAAACCGCCCGATTAAGTAGCAGTTGCTTCGCTGATGGGCCCAGTGAGGGGGGCATTGTCCCTCAGTTCTTACCTCCCCCCTCAACCAATCCAAACAAGAGCATTCCATGAAGACTGCCCATGCCTCTCCAAACCAATAGAGCCCAAGGCAAAATTTAGCCCCAAAAAACTAATCCCACACAAACCACAAACAGGGATACGAGTTCCCTCGAATCTTGATCATCTACGTCACCTCATCACGCATGTCAAGTCAAAAGAGCGCCCTGATATAGTAATAATAATGTATACGCAACAATGACACGGGTTTCCATCTACAAACCAGATATCCCATAAATTTACAACTTGAATCCACCTAATTCAACAACCATAAATGGGAAATTCTACCCTCTTGCATGTTTTTGCTTTCATTCTAGACGACTCATCTGAGCCATTTGATGAGAATTTGATGGCTCATGGCCCTTCGTCTTCCGGTAGGTGTTAGTTTTACTCGTCCCTCTCATCAGATATGCTCGATCTGTCCTACCCTCACAAACATCATCATGTCGCCAGTGAGGCAGCGATACACACTACTAACACAATCATAGTCATCTGCTCCCATGTTAACTCAGCTCTCATCGTGGCCTGGCCACCCACCTTCTCATCTACTACCATCTGCATCACTTCGTTGCCGCTCCCCTCCCCTTGCCTCCCCCCACCAAAAAAAGAAGGCTCCCTCTAAGATGGAAATTAGCGAGTACTAAAATCCTAAATTCTAATGTTGTGTGTGTGTGTTGGTGGGGGGGGGGGGGTGGAGCTAAAATGGAACATAGTGTTCTTACCTCTTGAGCACCAATAATTTCTCTTTCCACTTTGCATTCTACGCCATTTTCAGCAAGAGCAACCAACGAGATCGGGATTGGGGTTTTATGATTTAGGATATAGGGTTCAAATAGAAGTGCTCCTACACGTTTAAGGGGTGCCGGATGAGTAGCTTAACAAGCGGTGGTTGTGGATGGGGCAACGAAATAGAAGGCAATCAGATGGGCGGTGCTACGACGGAGACATCATGCGTCACCAAGTTCTCATGGAGACGACGGGTGGGAAGAGTAGGTTCGAGCTCACCTAGGATACTCACCGGTGTTGCGGATGTTGAGTAGTGGATGCAGGCGCACAACTTGCGGCGATGGTAGCGGCGGCGGCGACGATGCGGCGGCGACGCGAGGATTCAGAGGAAGACAAAGGCTATTAGGGTTAAATGAGTGAGTACATGGGTCGTTGTGTGAGATGGATTCTGGGCTAAAATCCAGTTGTTATATGGGCTTGGCAGGGGCAGCGCGAGGAGTGAGGATGAAAAAGACTAACAAGGTTATATGGGCCAGTACATGGGCCATTGTGTTAGATGGATTCCAGGCTAAAATGCAGTTGTTATTTGGGCTTCAAACATCCAATAGCATGGTTGTTGTTGTGGGCTATGTGCATGACCTAAAAATGAGGTTGCATGTTACTTGCCAAGGTGAAGGTGGATCATTGGTTAGGTGCGAGCGGTGACAAGGTTGCCAAGCTTTATTGTGGTTATTTGAAGAGATGGGCCGAGTCCTTGCAAAAAAAAGTAGATGCTAGCTTGGGAACTGGAATTTGCATGGAGAGAGAAGACCATGGAGGATACTTAGCGCGTTGTTTTGATGGTGAAGGGAAACAGGCAATGGTAGTGGTGTGTGTGTGAGCTTAATTAGGCTGTAGTGTAGAAAGGGGCGGCTATTGATTGAATCTAGCGCATTGGGGAAAGAAAGGCCTAAGCTAGTAAGGGACAAATGAAATGCTACCCTACTTGCTTGTTGTTGCTTTCATTCTAGTCAACTCATGTGAGCCGTTTGATGAGAATCCAATGGCGGTGACAACGCGGCGGCGACGCGAGGAGTCAGAGGATGACAAAGGCTATTAGGGTTAAATAGGTTAGTACATGGGCTGTTGTGTGAGATGGATTCCGGGCTAAAATCCAGTTGTTATATGGGCTTGGCGGGGGCGGCGCGAGGAGTCAGAGGATGAAAAAGACTAACAAGGTTAAATGGGTGAGTACATGGGCCGTTGTGTTAGATGGATTCCAAGCTAAAATGTAGTTGTTATTTGGGCTTCAAACATCCAATAGACATGCCCTATTTCTAATCTCAACATCCAAGTGTATGCAATGGGTCGTCCACTTAGGATAAGAAATATTATTTTTATATTTTTCAATGGACATGCCCTATTTCTAATCTCACTAGCGGCATGCATATGTATGAAGTGGGCCATCCATTTCGGATAAGAAATATTTTTTTTTAAATTTATCTAGCTATATTTTTCTTCTAAGAAACTTGCCGGAACCCTAACCTCATAAACAGAGACAACATTCATCCTAGACACTTTTTGCTCAATCTTCAGTGATCTCCATGAATTCCCATGAGATTTAGAAACAGGGTTCGTGTTTCTAGTTGGAGTTAGGATTTGGGATCTACGATTTTTAATGGAATTTGAATTGCATAGAGTAAGTTAAGTGGTCACTAGCATGGTGGTTGTTGTGGGCTGAAGCGCCCCAACCCGTAAGCGGGACTAAAATGTGCTTTTATTATCATTCCCAGGGATATGATAACCACATTTTTACATCAGAGTAGTACAGATCCGCCCTAACAGGACAGACCAAACGGGACGCAGCCCGAAACATACAACTGCAGCGGAACTTAAACGGTAGACCCAAGCTTTCCCACTTCACACCGTTGGGATAGGCCGCACCCCTTACACGTACAAGCCCTTTTAAAAGGTGACTTCGTCTTCTCTGAAAAACAACAACAAAGGGGGGTGAGTACGAAAACGTACTCCGCAAGCCCACTTTCCTCCATAAGAAATTTGGGGTCAAAGCTATTACTACATGCAAGGTATATCTGGAGTTCAGGATAGTTTTGCCAGAAAAATACGGAAGGCTCATTAATTCTCAATTTTATTTTTCAGAAAACACTTTTTTCAAAAGGGATGCCACTGGACTTGCCGGTCCATCGTGGCACCACTGCTTCCGGGCCACGCCCGTAGCTTCCAAAAACATCATTTTCATCCAACCAAACCCCAATTTTATAAATCACTACTGGTAGAAACCAAACCGTAACTCGACGTCCATACCAGTGGACAACGGACTATCCGGATAGGTTTCTACTCTGGCCAGAGGTGCACACTTTACCCACAAGTTTGGTCCAGACACTCATGATCAATAAGGCCCTTCCCGCTCAAGGCTCTACCCCGCAAGTATTCCCCGGCCTCAACCAAAAGAAACGTGGGACCCTGTCGCATCAGTGCCAGCAGACATGCGACGCCGCTTCAGTGCCAGCAGACACACGGCTTCCACCATTCCCAGTCGCTTGGTGCTCCCAGCCTACGGGTATCAGCTGGTTATTCCTTGCGGGTTCCGGCCAAGTGTTGCCGCATACAACATCGAGTGGTTGCACTATAAAGAGTTAGGCAATATGAGACTTCCAAATCGGTTCTTAGAAGAGCAGAGCTTCCTCAAACACCGCTCGGTCCTCTCCACGAGGCCGGGCCCCAGTGTAACCGTGAGAACGGTACCCGGGCTCTCCACCCTTCAACCACGTGGCCTAGTCGACCGAGATCGACTGCCGGGGTCTTTTCCCATGTTTTCGCAAACGCACACCAACCCATTTCCAATCCAAGTTCCACAACAAGATTATTATGTATGATATTAAGTGAGCGATCCATCTGTGCGCGCTACGTCTAAAAGGTTCGGGTGGCTATCCTACCAGGTTTTCCTTAGCAAGCAAAACATGCAGGTTTTATTGTTTATCAAGGCAATGGGTTGTTTATCAAAAACTGGGTAATTTATGCATCAAGTGAGATTCCAGTGGACTTGCCGTTCACTCCGTTGGGGTCTAACGGGACGTTGACGGCTGAGGGCGAGGGTTCATCATCCTCCAGATACGTTGGCATTCTAACTCCCATTGACGGGTGTGATGGCATTCCAACCACCTAGCGTGCTCGTCGAGAGTCTGCTGCATGCGCCGGTTGCTTTCTTCAAGTGTCTCGAACATCCTTGACATGAAAGGCGTTCCGACCAAAATCTCCGGTATGACCTACGTGCAGCAACAGAGAACAAAACAAACAAGGCATATTATGAGCTCAACAAGGGTTTGTTGGTGTTGAGAGAAAGATTTGAGGATTTCTCAGAATGTCGTACCAACGGGTCTGTAATCCATAGGCTAAAGGGTTCCATGGTTTGGTGCTGCGTTGCAAGGCGCTGAGCCAAGGGCCGATTGCGCCGCTGGACTTGATAAGGGTCGGGGGAGGGGTGCCACGGTAATGGATAGGGTCGGTTGCGACGAGGGCGGTAACGCCGAGGGAGTGACGGACTCGTGGTGGAGTGGGACATTTTCTATGGTACAAGGTGGGGAAAAAATGGACAGAAGTTGGTGTAGGTGGGTAGAGTGTGATTTTAGATGAATTTAGAGACTAAAATCACCCAAATCAGAGTTGGAACGGAGGAGATATGAGATACTTAGTGTAGGAGGGGTAGATATGGACATTTGGGATAGTCTAGGGGGTGGAAACAGACTTTTCTTGACGAATTCCGGCCTGTTGGATACAATTTGGGCCGGGGCTGGTATCGGCCCGCTTGGCCTTTTGTCCCGCGCAGCGCGAGGCGCACGCGGCCCACGCGGTCAGGCCGGCCCGCTTGAGGGCCGACGGCGTAGCTCCCCGTTGGCGCGGGGCCCGCGTGGCAGAGAAAGGGGGAGGGGACGGCGTCACGGTTCGGCGGACGGCGGTTCGGGGAGGATTGAACCGACCACCGTCGCTGCTCCGCGGCTCGCCGGCGGTTCACCGCCGGTGGCCCGGTTCCGGCAACGAGAGCAAGTCGGTGAGGGCGAGGGTGAGGCGGCGAAGTGGATAGGGGTATCGTGGAGGTGGGAGGTGTTGCGGGCGGCGCTGGCGACGGTGACCCGAACGCCGGCGGGGGAGGGCGTCGCGGCGCGGCGGCGCTCCGGCTCTGCCGGGGTGGTTCCGGCCAGGAAGAGGGGTGGAGGAGGTGCGCCCGAGGGTGGTGGAGCTCGGGCTCACCTCAATTTGAATCGTGGGTGGCCGGAGGGGGTGGATTTTGGAGATGGAGGGAGGTGGTGTGCACGGTGGTCACGGCGGCGTCTTCTGCGAGAGCACCGGCGAGGGGAAGAGGGAGTGTGTGCGTGTGCGCTCGTGCGCTCAGGTGTGCATGTGCGAGAGCGTGCGCGCGTGTCCGGGGAGGGAACGGCGCGGCTCGTCGGGCCTTCTTATAGGCGCGGTTACAGCGCAGCTCGATCCAGCCAGGCCTGCGCGGGGCGTGCACGGCGTGGCGTTGAGGACGGGATGGTGGGGCAGTGATGACGTCGGTGCAGGGAGTGAATGCGGCGGCGACTTGGTGGTGTATTCCGCAGTGCGCGACGGGCGAGAGTGGCGTTCGCCGTGGCGCCGGGCGCTGAGATGGTGGCGGGATTCGCGGTGGCGATGAGATGGCATCGAAATGGAGTCGCAGCGGGGCCGAGCGTAGTGAGGGCGGCACGGCGACGACGCATGGTCGCCGGGACGGAGCGCAGGCGCACTGTGCCTGCTGGGTGGGAGACTCCAGGGAGGAGACAACGATATAGGACGGGAGGCGTCCTGACAGGCGGGGCCCGTCTGCAGAGAGAGAAGGGAAGGGAGAGCTGGGAGGCGCTGGGCGGCTTGGCTGCTGGGCCGAGCGAGGAGGAGGGAGGAGGAAGCCGGGGTGGGCTGAGAAAAAGGGAAAGGAGAGAGGAGAGGTGGGCTTTTCGGCCCGAGGGAGGTGAGGAGATCTTCTCTTTTTCCGGATTTTGATTTTGGATTTGGATTTGAATATTTGGAGGAGAGTTTGAGAGGGATTTTTGGTAGGAACTTTGCTGAATATTTTGAGAAGTAGTCGAAGGGAGCGAGATAGAATTTTTGGAGATTTGATTGAGCTCATAACATACACTCTAGCACACAAAAATTGACACTCAAATTTTGAATTAGAGAGAGATTTGGAGAAAATTCCCAGGGTCAAATATTTTGGGGAGTTACATGGGCTATATGCATGACCTAAAAATAGGCCGGATGTTACTTGCCATAGTGGAGGTGGATTATTGGTTAGGTGAGAGAGGTGACAAGGTTGGAAAGCTTTATTGTGGTTATTAGGAGAAATGGGCCTAGTCCTTGCCATAAAAAGCAGATGCCAGCTTGGGAACAGGAATTTGCATGGAGAGAGAAGGCAATGGATGATACTTAACGTGTTGTTTCGATGGCGCATGTGTCACCTTAATGAGGCTGTACCGTAGAAAGGGGCGGCTATTGATTGAATCAAGCGCATTGGGGAAAGAAAGGCCTAAGCTAGTAAGGGACAAAGGGGGAAATGCTATCTTACTTGCTTGTTGTTGCTTTCATTCTAATCGACTCATGTGAGTCGTTTGATGAGAATCCAATGGCCCATGACCTTTCATCTTCCTGTAGGTGTTATTTTGCACGTCCTTCATTTCCTATCTTCTTTCAAATGCTGATGTGCTCGATCAATCCTACCCTCACAAATAATATCATTTCCCCAACGAGGCAGCGACACACACTACTAACACAATCATAGCCATCTACTCCCATGCTAACTCAGTGCTCGTTGTGGCCTCGCCATCCTATCCCCTCATGTAGTCCCATCCGTTCATCACATTGTTGCCTCCCCCCACCCCCACCCCAAAAAAAAGAAGGCTCCTTTTAAGATGGAAATTAGCAAATACTAAAATCCTAAATTCTAAAGGGGTGTGTGTGTGTGTGGAGCTAAAATGGAACTTAATGTTCTTACCTCTTCAGCACCTATAATTTCTCTCTCCACTTTGCATTCCACTCCATTTTCAGCAAGAGCGACCAACGAGATTGGGATTGGGATTTTATGATTTAGGGATTAGGGTTCTCATACAAGTGCTCCTACATGTTAAAGGGGTGCCGGATGAGTAGCTTAACATGCGGTGGTTGTGTTGGGGACGATGTCCTTGAGTGGTGGGTGCAGGCGCACAACTTGCCGCGATGAGGGTAGCAGTGACGACGACGCGGCGGTGGCGCAAGGTGTCAGTGAATGTCAAAGGCTATTAGGGTTAAATGGGTGAGTACATGGGCCGTTGTGTGAGATGGATTCTGGGCTAAAATCCAGCTGTTATATGGGCTCGGAGGGGGCAGCCCATGGAGTCGTCAAAGGATGACATAGACTAATAGGGTTAAATGGTTGAGTACATAGGCCAGGTAGATGGATTTTCAGGCTAAAATCTAGTTGTTATATGGGCTTCAAACATCCAATAGACATGCCCTATTTCTAATCTTAGCATGCAAATGTATGCATTGGGCCATCCACTTTGGATAAGAAATATATTTTTTATTTTTTTATGGCTATGCCCTATTTCTAATCTCACTAGCGGCATGCATACGTATGAAGTGGCCATCCATTTTGGATAAGAAGTATTTTTTTTCTATTTATCTAGCTGTATTTTTCTTCTAAGAAACATGCCAAAACACTCACCTCGTAAGCAGAGACAACATTATTCATCCTAGACACTTTTTGCTCACTCTTCAGTGATCTCCATAAATTTCAGTGAGATTTAGAAACGGGGTTCATGTTTTTAGTTGGTGTTAGGATTTGGGATATATGATTTTTAATGGATTTGCTGTATAGAGTAAGTTAAGCGGTTACTAGCATGGCGGTTGCTGTTTGCTATGTGCATGGACTAAAAAGAGTCCGAATGTTACTCGCCATGGTGGAGGTGGATTGTTGGTTAGGTGTGAGTGGTGACAAGGTTGTCAAGCTTTATTGTGGTTATTAGGAGAGAGGCGCCGGGTCCTTGCCAAAAAAAAAAAAAAAAAAGGAAATGCCAGCTTGGGACCTGGATTTTGCATGGAGAGAGAAGGCCATGGAGGATACTTAATGCATTGTTTCCACGGCGAAGGGAAAGAGGTGATGGTAGTGGTGTGTGCGTAAGCATAATTAGGCTGTAGCATGGCGGCTGTTGATTGAATCAAGCACATTGCGAAAAGAATGGCCTAAGCTACTAGTAAGGGACAGAGGACTGAAGATCAATTTCCCTTGTTGAATCCGTCTGCATGCTAACTCGAACCACTAACTCCCATGACCTTTCCTATTAGTTGAAAAAAAATCCATGTTTGAGAATGTGTAGATGTGCAATACATTTTTGGAATAGTAACAGTTTAGGAATGTGGAATACACTTTAATTGGAAATAATGGTCAAACATGAAGTAATATATTACTCCTTCAACTTATTAAATTAGTGTGCTGGAATAATTGGTAAAATATGCAACTGTAGCTATTCTTGCGTCTTGTGTGGAATGCATTCGATGCCATATTTGGAGCGGCAGAAGTTACTGTAGCATGTAAACCATGCAAAAAATTCAATTAATTTTCTGTATTCCAAACAAGGTTGTGGGAAAAGCTCCTAAAGCTGGTGTCACCAGCTCGTCTATAGTGTTTTGCACATTCAATTCATTTCTATGGCCTGATGACACTGGCCCAATAATATAGTGTGAATAAGTGAAACCCTGACCGTCAACTGTGGCAAAAAAAAAAAAAAACTATTGAGTAGTGAGCATCAGTCCCAAGGCCCAAGTGAGCTAAGCTTAGTTGGATCATTTAGTTTGGTTGTGATAAAATAATCCTACCATGGTTCATGTCTTGACTCAACGTGGGTGCTCTCATTTTTGGCTAATTCTTTTAGCTTGTGTTTGGAAAGGAGGACCAAGATGGATAGAATGGAATGATCCCTTATTTGCCTGTTTGGATGGGGAGCTACTGAGACGGGACCTTCCCCTATAGGGAATATACCGTCCAAATTCTAGCTGCCCCGTCCCTAGAAACGAGCGAACGTGGATGTCCCACTTCATCACTATCTCGCTCCGTCTCTCTCCCGTCCGAGTTGTGGGCAGACGATACGGCAGTCCCACACGACGAGGCGAAGGCACAACGCGGAGGGGCAGGTCAGAGCGGCAGCGGCGGATGGAGCACCGGAACGAGGAAGGAGGAGGACGGTATGGGTGTGGCTGACAGTGGCCCTACTACAACAGTGTTTAACTGGTTCAGAATATCGTTCGTATCCTCCAACTTCAATCCTCGGAATCAAACAAAAAAAATAAAAATGAACTCATCCCTACTAACCAAACACGAGTTGGGACGATTCCATCTTAAAAATAAAAAATAGAACCATCCTATCCGCTAGTGTCTAAGAACCAAACACATACTTAGTTATAAGTGAACTCTTGATGAAAATGCGTACCTCCCCCCTTCTAGCTAATTTTTTAGGAGCCTTGTTACCTGCTATCCCTTGCTATTTGTACCTTGCCATGCAATTTCCTCCCAAAGCTTGCAAAACCATTGCTATCATTTGCACACTTGTAATTTTTAGGTCCTCCGTGTCAAGAAGACATATTCCACCGCTACTGTCAGTTATCAGGGATTCACGGCCAATCAAACCAGCTCGCGTCGATCCTTCAACATCCATTCAGGCCCCGTTTGGTTCATAGTTTTCCATAGGAAAACCAAAGAAAACCAAAACTAAGAAAATGAAAGTAGAAATGGTGTTTGGAACATGGAAAAACATTCATTTTTTTTTGAATACCGTAGCTCCTTCGCGATTCTAAAGGAATGGAAAAATCCACTTGTTGCTCTTGTTTTCTCTCTTCCTGGTGGAAGCTTGAGCACACAACCGTCAATTCCTGTGATATAGTTTTCTATGTTCCAAATATGCCTTCCAATTCCTTTCTTGGGTTTTTTTATTTCTCTATTTTGCTACTACACGCATATCTCTTTTTTTTTGTTATTTCTTATTCATGTGGTTTTCATTTTTTTTGTTCCAAACAGGGCCTCACTTTGCACGTACAACCCGTTTGTACGCATGGAATCTTGTCTGGATCCTTGTCCTGACGTCCAACATGTCTTCTTTCCTCTTCCATCTTCCGCACAGACAGAACCGCACAGGCCTCCTGTTGATTAGACACATACAAGACCATCTCGTAAGGTAACAAGAAATGTTACAGGGCTGGCGCCATGGGTTAGGCTGTAGTGGACACTCCACATTCTCCGGAGAAGTAACCTCACTGGTTCACTCAACACTGGTTCCGCCCCCATTTGAATGCAGCAAATTAATTATTAGCTATATGAAATCACAGAAAGTTAGCTGGTTCAAATCTAAGCATGTCTAGCTAATATATCAGCTAATATGCGTACAACCTATTTGCATCCATTAGCTGGTTGAACGATGCAGTTAATGTTATCTAATAATATTTAGCAGCTAACTTTAGCCAATGCAAATTAAACCAAACATGGCCTAGTAAGAGCTGTATCTTTGAAGCAAACTCAATATTTAAATGTTATCTTTATCATTAATCTCTGAAATTAGACCTTTAGTCTAGATGCTCACAATGTTTGTCACAAACATATATAATTATAATGCATTAACACTACCATATACCAATAAGTTAAACACTTTGCGATATCATCAATTTCAATACAAAGTTACACTAGTCAATAGTCGATCTAGCTAAGCGGAGTCGAGCAGACACCTGCGTACTGCGTAGCTGCCCCCTGAAGTGATGCTCCATCTTCTCTCGTAAGGATCTCAGATTCACACAAACTTTTCACGGAAGGAATAAAGGGCAAGCGAAGTATTTGCACGAGGCTTGAGACCAAGGAGAACCCCTTGCATGCTTTCCCCTCGCTTTGTGGGCAAACGAAAACATATAAATGCATCTTGCTCCTCTGATCCTTGCCTCCTCTCGCCGGCAAACTGCTGCTGGCCTGCTGCAGCGTCTAGCAATGGATCATGGTGCCAGCACCACCACCAGCAGCAGCAGGCGAGTGTACCGCCGCTACAAGGAGGAGAGCAGCCGTGTCCACTGCCCTCCTCCTCACTCTGCCAGATGCCTCTGCCTGTACCTGCTCCTCTCGCTAACCCTCCTGCTCGCCGTCGCCGCCGCGCTGCTCGCCGTCTTCGTCACGAGGCTCAAGAAGCCGGCGTTCTACCTGCAGTCCATCCAGATGGACCGCTCGTTCAGCCTCCGGCAGACGTCGTCGACGTCGAACCGCAGCGGCGGCGCGACGAACGGGTCCGCCGCCACGACGGCGGCGTGCGCGGTGGCGTCGCTGCTGTTCGCGGCGCAGAACCGGAACGCCATCGGGATCCGGTACGGCGCGGCGGTGCTGGGCGTGGCGTACGCGAACGAGTCGGTGGGCGCCATGGACGTGCCGGCTTTCTACCAGCCCCCGCGCAGCGCCAACGTGACGCTGCTCATGCACGCGGTGCTGGCGCAGCGGGACGTGACGCGGCTCCTCGTGCAGGAGCTGTCCGCCCAGCGGCGGTACTTGGAGATCAGGGTCGCCGGGAGCATCGACGCCCGGACGCACGTCATGAACTTCCCACTGCCGAAAGTTCAGGTTCGGCCGGACTCCACACGTACACCTAGCTAGTTTTCTTCTCTGTGAGCGCTAGTTCTTCTCTTCGTGCTTGTGTGGTGGTTTTGGTTCAGTTTATGAATTATGAAATGCTTCTGAAATTTGATCGGAGCTTTTGTTTTGGTTGGGTGTGTAGTTTTCGCTGGATTGCATATTTGGGACCAACTACACCGACATTGTGCTGCGGGAGGGAATCGAGTCCTTCATGGCACGCAAGGTATTTGCTGCGTAACGTTTTGTGGCGGCGGTCGGCTCACTGGTCAAACACGCGTGCTTCTATCAAACGAACGACCTGAAACTGAAATTTAGTAGTGGTTTCCTTGTGCAGGCAATCCTCGTATCTTCACTGCCCCACCTTTCACAGAAGTGCTCTATAAAGATTCACATGAGGTCGAGACGAAACAGGCCAAGTCTTGATGATCTAGGATGCTGATACTTATTAGTCTGACAGATTATTTACCTGCATGGCTGCATGCCGATTCTTTAACTTAGGAAGAAGAATTCTTTTATGCGTCGTTACTTTTTCGCTCTGCGTACGGTACGCAAACAATGTTTTTCACGTCCATTTCCACTCTCCGTTACTCTGGTCTCAATTACCGTTGAACTTGGACCGAGCTCTGCTGCCACCAAATGCAGGCCCGCCAAGCTTCACGCCTTCACCAGCCAGATCCAATCAGTTTAATTTGGATTTTCACTTTGCAAACTATGGCCTCTTTAATTTTTTTAAACCTTTTAAACATGCAAGTAAACTTTTTTTTAATTTTGTATTTACTCGATATGCCCATTATCAATGGGATAACTATAGTGACTTCATCAATTTTGAGATACGTTCAGAGGGGTTCAAAGATAGGTTATACTCCATGTTTATGTTCAGTTATGTTTATAGAAGTGTATGTGTACATTTGAACAACTATTTAAAAAAAAAACAAACCATGCTCAATTCAGTTCCATTTGCAAACTTGAGCTGAATCACCGAGCCCACTAAAATAGCAATCACACAAAGGCAAAAAAAAAAAAATCTAAACACAACTATTATATAAGTAGTCACAGATAACATCCATCCAAACTTGCTAATTACTAACCAAAGCCAAGGACACATACCATCGATTACCGAACTTTTAATTTAGTGGAGAGGGCTTTCATCACGGCGATAGAGCTAGCTAGGATATGGCAAAATGTCACGTGTCCTACACCTAGCAGTAGGTAGTATGACACTTGTGATTCTCCCTAATAATTAAGCAACCTCTTTCCCCCTTGAGCAGTCCTCGTGGAAATCACCCCTTGCATCCAGTTTCCCTCCTCCCTTGTTCAGGTAGCTCCCAGAGTTGCAAGGGAAAACAACAAAATTCGACAAAAAATACCAAATTTCATTTTTAATTTAAAAGTACTCCGGTCCGGTTTTTAACGAAATTTGCCAAAATTCAGGTTTGAGAATCGTTTTCGGACCTCTCCGAAAAAGTTTATTTCGCCGAAATGGGAAACCCTGCTTCGGTGCCTACCGTCGCCGCACCCCACAATCCCCCACCCCCTGGTGTCTCCGGTCCCGGCAGTTGGCATGCCGACCTGCGGTGGCAGCCAGCGGTAGTGTCCCAAGGGGGCCACCGTCGCGGGTTCTCCCTCCATTCTCCTTCCTTCACCCACTCTCTCCCCTTGCCCCCTCCCACACGCCTCCCTCCCCGTCGCCGGCGGGCTCTGCTGACCATGGGTCACTGGATCCAGGCCTTTAGGGGCTGGATCTGCCTCCCTCTTGGTCTTTGCGCTGGTCTAGGCTGCTCTACCCACCCTTCACGATGGGTTGTCGCGGACCATAGGGCGCCATCGTGCCTAGGACGGAGATGCAACGGCTAGGGCTACACCGCCACCACAGCCCCTAGAGGCCAGATCTGGCACCTGTGCTGGGGAACGCCGAAGTTTCTGACTATACTGCATGGGCTGCGCCGCGACAAACAACCTTTGGTGCCGCTGCGACTTTCTTCATTGAAGGTCATCGTCGAAACCTGGCACCCCGCGCAGACCTGGTACCGCCAATCCATAAACGTCTTTCAATGCATGAAGCGCTAGGGCGAGACTTCGCAGATTCATGGTGCAAGAGATATCGTTGCGTGATGCATCATGCCGCTCGTGTGAGCCAACCAAGGGCTCATGCGGCATGGTAAAGTGCAAACTTTACCAACTTGTGATGTTCAGGATTCTGGTGGGATGTCATGAGCTGAAAGCCCATGCAACGGTGACGCCTTCGAGCGTCGCTCACCTTCTTTGAGGCGTTGTGGTAGTGGTGGTCACTGCCCCTCGCAACTACAGTAGCCTTAGGCTCGGCTTTGCCTGCGTTGCCACTTTGAGGTCCTTGTCCTGTCTTGTCTCTCCTCTTACTAGTTTTAGCTCTGCATCCCCGTATTAATGATTGCTCTCGTGGATTGTTGGTAAGTGCTCCCGCCAAGTGCCTTGCCATCATCAGGATACTTGGTTGCGTCGCTTCATCATTTGTCGAGTCGGGACCATGATTCCCTCTCTTGGATCTCCTTGTCAGCTCTCCCTCCGTTGAGGTTTCCTCTCCCTAATAGACGTTGACGGGTGGCGATAGGACCCCGAATATGCTCCCAACGTTGCGTAACCTCGATCGTTGTCTGTTGACTCCGATTCAGAGCTCTTACAATTGCTTGTTTCATGGATTTTGTGCGGAGTTCAGATACTAGTTGGTGCCATTGACCGATGAAGAAACGATGTGCTCTTGTCTTAGCTGTTGCAGAAGGTTTGTTTTATTATTTTTTTCTTGTAATCCTGTTTCTGCTTTGTTGTAATCCTACGGGCCACGTCGGGCCAGCGTTGTTTTCTCTTCTTTTTATACCCTTTTGCTTTGTTGTAATTTTATAGACCGTGTTGGATCAATTGGCCCGTTCATTTGGCTTGCTGTGGCGGGTTTCTGCCGCGAATTCTACTATAGCAATAGTAAACATAGACTGCATGTGGGTCCATACAGGTAAGCAGCGGTGCAATTAAAAACGCAAACCGAAGGGACCTTAGAAAAACAACTGTGGCCCCTTTTGGATCCAGAGAGCTAAACTTTAGCCCCGTCACATCGGATGTTTGGACGCTATTTAGAAGTATTAAATATAGTCTAATTAGAAAACTAATTACACAGATGAGGACTAAACGGCGAGACGAATTTATTAAACCTAATTAATTTATGATTAGTAAATGTGATGCTGTCGTAACCGTTCGTTAATCATAGATTAATTAAGCTTAATAAATTCGTTTCGTCAATTAGTTTTCGTCTGCGTAATTAATTTTTTAATTTAATCGTATTTAATATTTTAACAAGTCTCTAACCATTTGACGTGACATGGGTGTTTCCTAAAATACGGAGGACGTATGGGCCGATTACTTCTGTAGAGGGTGTGTAGGCCTGCTGACCTGCTGCAGCGAGCACTTTCTAGTGGCGTGCTGTAGGCCTGTAGCTAGTTCTGCGCGCGTTGCTGCACATGCACTCTCCTCTGTTACTACTCGCAGACACAGCTACGCGCGTTGGCCAACGAGCGGCGCCACGCGTTCGTTGCAGAAGCGCTGACAGCTACCGTTTTCTTCTCCACGACTCCACCACCTCATCTCGGGCGACACGGCCCCACAGGTCCCGCGCCCTCGTGGTCTCGACGGCGCCCCACGCCGCCTCCCTGCGCCGTACACTGTACACACTTCGCGCTCTCGCGGGCAAGGCAGTCCAAGCGTTCCACGCAACGTGCTGGACCCCATCCGTCGGTGACGGAACACGTGGGCCCCACCGGTGCCACGCCAAACGAACTGCGGGAGCTTTTCGCTCGAAAAGCCGCGAGCCTTCGTCCCCGACCGTCGACGTCGCGTTTCCCCTTTTTCCCATTCCCCCCGCCCCCATCCGCTCCGCTTCTCCCTCCACCACACCACCGCCGCCCGCATTCCCACTCCTCGCCTCGTGGTGTACCGCCGCAGCCGCCGCGGATGCTTCTCGCCTCCCGACCCCCTCACCCCCCGCACCTCACTTGCGGGGGCGCCGCCCCTGCCCACGCCCCCTTCGTGCTCGTCCTCCGGCGGCGCCAGCGGCGCCGGCGCCACGACCAACGCCTCGTCCCCCGCGCCTCCCTCGCGGACCTCATCGCCAGCCTCCCCTCCTCCCTCACTCTCGTCGGCCCCGCCGCGCTCGCGGCCGCGGCCGCGGTCGCTACCTCTCTCTCCTCCTCGTCCTCGTCCCGGACCAGCCTCCCGCCGCCGCCGCCGCAGGAGCCCGAGGACGACGGCGCGTGCGGGGATGTCGCGGGCGAGTGGGTCCTCTTCACCAACCCGACGCCGTTCAACCGCTGCGTGCTGCTGCGCTGCCCGTCCGTGTCGTTCGAGGACGGCGGCGTGCTGCTCGACGGCGTCAACGACCGCCTGCTCGCGCAGGACCGGCACTACGTGAACCTGAGCCGAGGCCGCATCCCCGCGGCGGGCGGCGGGGACGGCGCCTGCGACGTCTCCTACCAGAGGGTTTGCGTCGGCCTCGAGGACGGCGGGGTGATCGCGCTCGACTGGCCCGATAATTTGGACCTGGGCGGGGAGCACGGGCTGGATTCCACGATGATTGTGGTGCCTGGCACGCCCGAGGGGAGCATGGAGAGGAGCATCAAGGAGTTCGTGGTGGATGCGCTGAAGAATGGCTACTTCCCTATTGTGATGAATCCCAGAGGGTGCGGCGGCTCCCCGCTCACCACAGCAAGGTGAAATTCTTCTGCACATTTGGGATGCTTAATTGTTTCCCTACTTAATTCGAAAGCGTTGGAGTAAATCATTACTACCCCTGACCTGTCGCAACTCACAAGAAGTTCCTAACAGTTTCCTTTTTGGTGCTCATTGCTTGATATGCTGTAGTAATTCACTATAGCTTCTTAAACTTTTTATTGGTTGATGAATAGTACCAGAATTGTGATTGTTCGCCATAGGCATTGCTGATATACTAGTTGAAACAAAGTATGCCTTAGATACATACTAGTATTACTTCTGTTCATTCTGAAGCCATCTTGGCATCTTGCAAAAAGTTCAGATGAAATATTGCTTATACAACATAGTGACGGTGATTACTGAAATACAACAAAACGTAATTGCAAAGTCTACTGTATAAAATCAATGCCACTGGACTGCTGGAGGACTATGAATGCTAGTACAGATAATGTTGTCAACTGTCAACCACAAGTGTTCCTATTATTCTACTGAGCCATGACTAATCAATTAATCATTGTGGATGTTTCGGGTCCGGATGTTTCTGGCACTGAAAATTCTTGTAGTTTGGTACCACCATGAACTCTATTTTGGTCCGTTGTGCAGTCCAAAACTGTTGCATTAATGCACCCATCTTATTTTATTACTTCATTATATTTGTGTGCCTCCTGATGCTTGTACATTAAGTTTTAAGATGTGACAGTGATGGTTATCTGTTCTAAATTGTAGGGCTTCTAAACTACCTGCTTATGTAGGTTATTTACAGCAGCTGACAGTGATGATATCTGCACAGCGGTGCAGTTTATAAACAGCAAGAGACCTTGGACAACACTAATGGGTGTTGGATGGGGCTATGGTGCAAATATGCTTACAAAGTACCTGGTAGAAGTTGGAGAGTCTACTCCCCTTACCGCTGCTGTTTGTATTGACAACCTTTTTGACCTTGAAGAAGCAACGAGATTGTTTCCTCATCATGTAGCTCTTGATCAAAAGCTCATGGGTGGCCTGGTTGATATTCTGCGTGCTAATAAGGTTGTGATCCCCACTGATTTCCCAAGAACTCATCACCGTATGCTATGTGTTTTCATATGTTCATATGCACACAATCTCACAGGTGGCCATGTGCATATTCGATCTACGGAACTAGTACTAGTGTCTCACATCCTCTTTTTCTCTAAATAGACCTAGGATGTAAGCTGTATTAGTTGAGTTACTCTATCAACCAGCTGCTCTTGTGGCGACCTCTATAATTTGTGGTATTATCACAAGTATTTTGAGCCTAAGTGCATTGCTGAACAACTGATGTTGTATTCTTTCAGGAACTCTTTCAAGGTAAAGCTAAAAACTTCAATGTTCAAAAGGCGTTATCAGCCAGTTGTTTGCGTGATTTCGATGGAGCTATATCCATGGTTTCGCATGGGTTTGATACTCTTGAGGACTTCTATTATGAAAATAGCACAAGGCTGTCAGTTGCCAACGTGAAAATACCTCTATTATTTATACAGGTATATATCTCTACCAATAGCGAATATAGGCAATAATAGAGCTTACTTAACTTTATATTTGTGCATTGTATTAATTCTAATGTCTGTATGTCAAAATTAAAACTGTAGCATTATGCTAAAATTTTAGGGCATGCGTTGTGAACACCGTCTTTCTAGTTATCTAATATGAATGTATGCTGTACTGCAGAGTGATGATGGGACTGTACCGCTTCTATCAGTACCCCGCAGTTTAATATCGGAAAATCCTTTTACAAGCCTTCTCCTTTGTTCTTGTGTACACTCCACAATCTTCACCTTTCAGAGATACACTGTGTTATGGTGCCAGAATATTGCCATAGAGGTAAAGTTGTTTTATTTATTTTATCTTAGATCCCTGATGGAAGCATTCTTATGCCATTTCAAGCAGTAGACATGTATATTTGTTTTCTTAACAAGTTTTTTTTTTTCACTTAAGCAGTGATCAAGGTTGTGTGACTAATTTTCTAGAAGTACTCCTTGTAAAATAAATAATTTATTGAAGAACCAGTAACGTACAGAAAATTGCTGCACACCCACAACCTTGAT
Organism: Paspalum notatum; assembly: GCA_022530915.1. Classification (NCBI taxonomy): domain Eukaryota; kingdom Viridiplantae; phylum Streptophyta; class Magnoliopsida; order Poales; family Poaceae; genus Paspalum; species Paspalum notatum. Next base: position 38,680,669 of record CM039685.1, read on the forward strand.
CTTTTTTGCTTTGCTAGATATTATTAGCATGCATGTTGTAAGCAAAAGATACTCAACATTGTTACTTGCAGTGTCCCATAGATTTAACATTTTTGTGAATCTCTCCTGGACGTGCTTCTTTGTTATCTGCATTTTCAGCTGGCTCACTAGATTGTTATTTGGACTTATGCAGTGGTTGTCAGCAGTGGAGTTTGCTCTTCTGAAGGGTCGCCATCCACTTATCAAAGATGTGGATATCACAGTTAACCCGTCCAAAGGTCTAGCATTTGTTGAGCCTCAAGTGAATCAGAGGAAATCTCGAAAAGGCAACAGTTTTTGTCAGCAATCTGAGCTTATTTTGTATAATAATGTTCCGCATGGAATAAATGGGCTGCTAGTTGATTCGGCAAAAGAATATTCTGGTGCTCAAAACAAAGAAAATGGGCAGTTGGAGGACAACGATGTTAAAGAAAGGATAAACAAAGATCCAGAAGAAGAGTCTGAAGAGAGCTCTGAAGATGTTGAAAAAGGTCAGGCACTACAATCAGCAAGTCTCGTGATGAATATGCTAGATGCTACAATGCCTGGTACTCTCAATGATGATCAGAAGAAGAAGGTACATAAACATATCAAGTTGGCGAAATTGGTTCTATAGCACCAAAAGTTCCCGACTTAAGCAAATTAGGAGCAAAAGGTTTTGGTACAATTTAATAGCACCCAAAACGTTAAGTATTTTAGCACTCTGTCAATTGCCGGTAGCATTTTTGCTATTTTCCTATTTTTTAATTGGATTTACCATGGGAAATACTACGTACCAAAAATGCCTCTGATCATCCTTGTGCTCTTTCCATGCCATGCCTTGCCTGTGTTTGCTTGCCCTCCTGTCAGTGATTGAGTGGCTTCCAGCTGCCTCTTCCTCTTTGGTGGGGTCCCTGGTGGCCTTCTGCTGGGGTTGCGCTGCCTCCCAAATAGCTAGCAGGTAGTGTGGCCTGCAGACAACATTGAACCGCATCCCTTGTTCTCCCCCTTCCCTGGCACCCAGCAGGTCCCCATGGCCCACACAGCAAGTGTCTGGCTGGTTTGTCGGTGCCGAGGGTGACAAGCTTTTGCAGTGCGTGTGCTGGTCAAATGGGCGCGGGGTTGACAAGCTTCGATAACAATCAAACAGTAACTCTAAGGCGCGACATGTTGCGCTGCGTGCGGAGCACGTGACCTGTCGCGGCCCACGGTCCATTACGCGCCGCCGCCGCCGCACCGCGCGCCGCCGCCGCCGGGGTTAGGGGCCAGGGTTGCCAGGGCAGGGGTTTCTGTGTCCGGCGGCCTTAGAGGAGGGGTCGGGGAGGTCGTCGGCCGGTGGTGGAGACGGTTCGTGGGCGGCGGAGCGGAGGCGGCCGAGCGGCGGAGGACGGCCTGTGTGTGGTGGAGGCGGCGGTGGCAAGGAAGCCGCGAAGGTTAGTGGTGGGTGGCGGAAGCAGGCGGCGACTAAGGCGGCGGGGGCGATGGGTCATGCGCTTGGTGACCGCACGACCCGTCACACTTTAACTTCGTCCCAATCAAAGCCTTGTTGGGACTAGCCGTAGAGGGCATTTTGGTCTAGAAAATTGCAATGTATGGAAATGTCAACTGTGGGCTGGAAATCTGAACATTGGAAACTTTGGGTGCTATTAAAGTGCACCAAAACCTTTTGTTATTTGTTTGCTAATGTCAGGAACTTCAGGTGCTACAGAACATATCTATCAAGCTGCTTACATCTTTATTTCTTGTTATAAGGTTCTGGTAGCAGTGGAGCAAGGAGAAACTCTTGTGAAAGCTCTAGAAGAAGCTGTACCTGAAGATGTTCGTGGGAAACTTACAACTTCAGTGACTGAAATTTTACATTCCAAAAGAGAAAATTTCAGTTTAGATGCATTGAAGCGACTTGGCTGGGGCAACGTAAGACCAACCACCACTAAGGCAGTGGCCCAGGAAAAGCACAAAGATTTGGATCATGAAAGTGGGCCTAAGGATGCCAAAATAGTTGATCAGAACAGGAGTTCTGCGGCTGCTGGCGAGGGGGATGAGAAAGACTCTAATATAACAAATGCCGATAATCCTGGAGAAAGCATCGAATCATCACAAGGAAAGCCTTCCCAAACTTCTGGAACTGCAGCCGAATATGGAAGTGAACAACCATATAGATCAGATAAAGATAACTTTGGAACCAATGATAGTAGTGAAGAGCAGCATAGAATAGAGCAGGACAACGAAATGACTCCAAAGCAAGTTTCTGATGATCAATCAGTGGTCAACCCAAATGGGACTCCTAGAGAAAGGGTGCAATCAGCAGATGCTACAACAGACCAGAATCTACAATCCCAAACAATAGAAAAGGAAGGTGACATAATTCACACAGGTGAAGATAAGCCTGCTCATAATGTGAATGATCAAAGTGTGCAAGTCAGTAAATCAGAAGAATCGAAACGTCCAACCATTACTGTGACCCAGGCATTAGATGCATTAACAGGATTTGATGACTCAACTCAGATGGCTGTCAATAGTGTATTTGGAGTTCTTGAAAATATGATTGATCAGTTTGAGAAACAACAGGACCCTGACAACGATGAAAATTCTGATGAAGATGTTGATGACACTGCTGTGGATGAGACAGAATCTCATGTGAAGGAGAATACGGAGAATGCCTCAAGTGGAGAAAATATAAACCAATCATCTAAACAACCAGAAGGTAGCATTCCTGCAAAAAGTGATTCAATCAAATCCAAAGATGATTGCACTTTTCATGAGGGAAATCCCAATTTAAGTGTTGTTTCATCTGGTAGAGGAAAAATGCCGTATTATCGAGGAAGTAAAACTGGTTATCAGGTGGATGATGATGGCATGAAGCAGGTCAGTGGCTTGCCTGACTATTTATTAGATATATCTGTCAACTCTTACTTGAAGGCACAATATGCAATGTACCTTCATGAATTTCTTTATACACAACAGCAACTCAAATCACCAGAGTCTAATTCAGCAACAGATCTTTTCCTTGATCCACAAGAGGGTAAATGGAAAATGGCAGAACAGACGGATAATGTGCAAAATGACATTTCTAAATCTGGTAGATATAATGGCACCATGAAAGAGGTCCATTATCCTGGATCTTCACAAGAACCATCTAAGATGGACAGTGCTATTGAGCCACCCTACTTTATACCGGGAAAATTTTCAAAATCTGCATACAAGTCAAATGAATGGAATGATACACTAGCAGCTAGGTTGAAACCTAGTAATGATTTGAGAGTGGCACTTACATGCTTTGTTAGAGATGAAATATCAAGTGCCCTCAAAATTGAAGTTGGTCGCAAACTAGGTATAACAGATACTAAGCAACTTCAAAGAAGCCTTGCAAATGATGTAGAACAGGTTGCTGCTGAAGTTTCCAAAACTGTTGTGTTTGACTGTGAGTTATATTCTGGGGCTAGTGTTCAGAGAAGTCCCACAACCATCAAATTTGGTGCAACACATGGAAAAGATGTTGTTGAAGCTGTAGCTACTGCAGTTCAGCAATCTCAGCATCTGAGGAACATTCTTCCTGTGGGTGTCATAGTTGGTGTAACTTTGGCATGTTTGAGAAATTACTTCCATGTTAGTGCCTCTAAGCATGATGACCATATGAAAGCAACTGTCAAGTCAGATATTTCGAGTGAGGAACTTATTGGTGAGGATAGCAGGGATGAGAATATTCAGGATAGTGAAAAAGCAAATACAGATAATAATGCTGAAAAAAATGGTGGGGACAACCAGCAGGAGACGGCAAGGTCACAGGGTCAAGGTATGATGGTGGGGGCTGTGACGGCTGCCCTAGGTGCTTCCGCTTTGGTAGCACATCATGTAAGTAAACTAATAGCCGAAGATCATTTTTTTCCCTAAAATTTCATTTGGCCTTGTTAATCTATTTGTATTGCTAGATCTGTTTTCTAAATCCCTTTGATTATGTTTGTGGTTGGCTGGATCAGATAAACGGAACATGTTTCATGGTTTTATTTTTTTGTAATTAATTCCTTTTGCATACAAAACACGCGTGATGGGTCTCATCCTAGGTTTCATTCTTCTAGGTATGCTTGATGGTTTGGATGTATGCCCAAACCACCCAGGTTCAAGTCCTCGTCGAGGCAAATTAGGGTGCATGTTTTCTTAATACATAAAGCCACCTAGTTCCTCCTCGGTTTAGTTTTTCTTTTACTGCAGTGCACTGCTTTAGAGGTGTGGTGCATTTTTTTTTTACTTATTAGTTCTTTTTTTTTCTTCTTATTGTTTCATTCTTTTCTAAAGCACACCAACTTCCATACATTTCAGCAAAATAAGGATGAAAACCATGATGGTCTGGATGAAAATCAGAAGGATTTTGTTCAGGTAGGAAGTGCCAAGCATGAGGAAACTGCGCAGGAAAAGAGCCAGAACAACTTGATGAGCAGTTTTGCTGAAAAAGCCCTCTCTGTTGCAGGGCCAGTAGTTCCCACAAAGGGTGATGGTGAGGTTGATCAGGATAGGTCTGTTAATGTTGCTGCTGTTTTGTGCCTTTATCACACCCCCTCCCTTGTGAAATATTTATCATGTTTTGACTTTCTGCAAACAGGATTGTTGCCGTTCTAGCTGAACTTGGACAAAAAGGTGGGATTTTGAGGTTCATCGGAAAAATTGCTCTACTCTGGGGTGGAATTCGTGGTGCCATGAGCTTAACTGATAGGCTTATCTCATTCTTACGTATCAGTGAACGACCCTTATTTCAGAGGTTAGTCCTATGCTCTTATGTGCAAGAGAAAAATAATTTCATAGGAAACTAGAACTTAATCAGAGTGCCTTCATCAGATGTATTATGTTAGTATTAAAACCCTGGTTATCTGTGTTTCTTCTTTGTATTGTTTTGAGTATCTGTTTTCCGTTTGGATTAAGTTCAGTGTTTCTCCGGTGTTCCCCTTGGGGAGTCTGCCTGGGATGGTTGATGTTTCGAACCCTATTCCTCTTTTTAATTAATGGAGAACTCCAATCCTCCATCTTTTCTCCAATAGATATAGTTACATTTGATTTGTTTTCATTCAAAAAAATATTGGCATTTAGTCTTTTCTAATTTCAGTTGTTATTTTGTGTTTTGATTTCTCTGAAAACAGTATTTCTACTAAAAGCATATTGACTCTTTCGGTTGATACAGTTTCATTTTCCCTTCCCATCCATTGCATATAATTAGAGATGATCAGCCTATACCTATCTTGCCAAGCAACTTAGGTGATCCAAAATCATAAATATACTTGAATGGCCCTCTCAAAACGGCAGATGTAGTCAATATAGCAAGCTCTACATTCTTAGCTTGAACTTTATTTTCGTTTAACATTGCTATTTGTGGTTTTTCTGTGCTAGCTTCAAGGAGTTCCGTCTCTTTTGTTTTCTTTTTTATGAGCGCAGAGAGAGGTTGTCCTTAAAGTTCTGTTTTCGGTCAGTGAACAGCTGGCACACATTTTTGTATGTTCATATTTTCTTTTCTAAAGCAAGTGGGCTCAGGACTATTGATTTCACTTATGTGCATCAAACAGTTAAAACCTTGCGTTTCTTTTAAGCTGCAAGAAGCATTTTGACAAGTATCATACTGTGGTTTATTCTTAAGTATTGCAGTAATTGTTACTTGAGCCATGGTTTTGGGACTTAGGTTTAAATCTGTCCTTGTAAGTGTCATGTGTACAAGTCCCCCACCCACCATGGATCAACGAGGTGAAATTTCACCATCATTGAAATGCTGTATCTTTTGTTGTTTAGTTTCTGTTCTTAGGCTGCCCTTAAATTGTGCCTTCTTTGCATTCACAGGATTATGGGATTTTCTTTAATGGTTCTCATCCTATGGTCCCCTGTTGTGATTCCTCTGCTGCCAACGCTTGTTCAAAGTTGGACAATAAGCGCTTCAACTGGGATTATTGGATATGCTTGCGTTGTTGGATTGTATGTATCTATAATGATACTTGTCATGATTTGGGGCAAAAGGATACGTGGCTATGGGGATCCAGTTGAGCAATATGGGATGAATATTTGGTCCGCATCTAGGGTATAAACTTATCATCTCTTAGCCATCTTGTATTCTTGTTATTTCAGATTGCTGATTTTTGTATGTATATAACAAATGATGTTTCGTTGCAGCTGCGAGAATTTTTTCAAGGTGTGGTTGGTGGTGTAACCGTTGTAGGGTTGGTGCACTCAATAAGCATTCTTCTTGGTTTTGTGGCTTTTCGGAAAGGGTTGTCTTCATCTTTAGCTAGACCCCTTGATCTTATCAAGTCTTCTAGTAATGTTTTTGTCCTAGCTCGAGGGTTTGCCACGGCAACAAGCATTGCAGTAGTGGAAGAAATGGTTTTCAGATCGTGGCTTCCAGAGGAAATTGCTGTTGATCTCGGTTACTACAATGCCATTCTGATATCTGGGCTTGTGTTTTCTCTAATTCATCGGTATGTCGATTCTGTCCCACTATCACTTGTTTTCTTAACTCATTGATATGTTCATGTTTTATGCGATTGCTAATGAATGCATAAGTTAGTCATCATTAAATTTGGGAGAAATAATTACTATAGTGCTGAGTCTGATTTGGGAGGGGGTAAGGGGTTACACTTCAACATTGACACTGCATGACAGCCACTGGCCGCATAAAGGTAACCCAGGAAAACTCACCCAAGATCAAACATGTACACAGGGGATGTTTTTTCTCTAATGACTCCAGCTACTCTAATTTCCCTCATATATAGTTGCTATAGGGCAATTAATCTTCCATGATTTGCATACTATTCACAGGGGATGTACACAGGAAAACACACCCAAGAACAAACATGTAGACGGGATGATTTAATGCTGTCAATGCCCTCTGATTTGCATATTATTCACTTTAACGACTAGCCGTTCCAAATTACAGTTCACTTTGGCTTTGCCTAAGTCTAATTTATATACCTTTGACCAAGTTTTTAGGAAAAAAAAACATCTATAATGCAAAATAAATGCACTACCAAAAACATATTTCACCATGGATATAATCTAACTAATTTGATGTTATTGCTTTTTTTCTCTAGAAATTTCAAAGTTAAAGATAAGTTGGATTTAGGACGACAAAGCCAAAGGGAACTATAATTTGGAACAAAGGGGGTACTTACTAAAGGTTGTATCTAGATAGATTCATACACATGCACACATGGTTATTGCTATCAATGTCCCCCTACATTTTGTGTGTCGATTTGAAGTTCATATGGATCATCTCAATCCTTGTCCAAAGCTCAAGGAATTTGACTCACTTAATCGCCTTAGTTCCGATGAAATTAGCACTAATCTTCCCGTCCAAGCACTCCCTAATGAAGATGTATTTGCTATGCGCATTTTTTATTAGCGCTAAAGTTAACTTGTAGATTTTTAGTTTGACAATGTTGGCGTCCTTCCACTTGAAATCTCTAAGTAGCCAAACCAGCCACACCCTCTGTACGACTACAGTAGTGGGAGCAACATACTCCGTATAGGACAAGAGTACTACCACCTTGTTGGAGAGCGTGCCAGCTCACACTGTAGCCAAGGAGTCGGGCCTTCCCTTTCCTTCCACAATGGCAGCCAAAGTCTTAAGGGTCTCGGTGTTAGGTTTAATGTCACATTGGTAATTGATGGTGAGGGAGTGCACATATAAGGTGGGGGTAGTCCTCACCTAACGGACTAATCTTTTGGGCTAGTTTAGCCTTGGGCTTAAACATCGCAGACATGGGCCTAGTGCGTCTGGCTCGAGGGTACTGAGCCCATGGTTAAAAACATAGAAAATCTCAGTGGGTCACATGGTGATGTGAGAGTCTATGGATGTCTCCAGAGGGGTCACAAGGTTGTGTGTGTGATATGGAGATATCGACTTGTGTCAACGAGCTGGGATAACATCTTTGGAGGTCACCGGTGGTGTGATAGGAAAGTTGAGCCCAATATATGACGAGGGAGGTTGTTAGGTTTAGTCCAATGGTGGGGATGCACGACATATAAGATGACACACGACATATAAGTTGGGCAGCCCTCACATAAGTTGGGCAACACTCACTTAATCTTTTGGGCTCACTTAATCTTTTCCATGGTTGAAACCTGGGAAATGGTGACAGAGCAGTCCATGGATGTCTCCAGAGGGTGACACAGGTTGTATGTGGTAGGGAGATTCATACTCGTGTCAGCAGGCTGGGATAACATCTTCAGAGGCCATCGGTGTTGTGTGATAGAAGAGTTGGGCTCGATGTGTGACGGGGAAGATTGTTAGGTTTAGTCTCACATCGGTGGTCGATGGTGGGGGAGCACGGCCTATAAGGTGGATGCAGCCTTGACCTAACAGACTGGTCTTTTGGGAGTTAGGCTTGGGGCTTTACTTGTTGTGGACATAGGCCACGAGGTGGGCCCGATTCTGTTGCGCCACTCGTAACACTTGGCCACAAAATCCTCATAAATGCAACCATGTGCTCCTCTGTGGGCCCTCGCCATGAAGCAACTCAATGAACCTATGCTAAAAGCAAGATGATATAGCCGCGTATGGACAAGGTAGAGGTTGTCGATGACTCTCTTGTACCCAGGGACGTCTACCCTGGGCTGTGCTTTTGAGCTCCTCCATGAGGGTGTGCAAGGATGTGCTTGGCGTAGTGCACGTGGCACAACAAGATATCTCGGACGTCATTACATTGTTGTACTTCGGTAGGAGATCTAGCCTAAGTTGCTCATCCTAGCCTTCATCTTCGCCTTGAAGCGAATGATCACTACCTCAACTGATCTAGTGATGATTAAATCATCAACCCTAAGGAGCACTGTGTCACAATGGTTGCACCCATAGATTGTGGGCTCATGCATAGTGCTTGGACTCGAGAGCTCACCACGTGGTGTGGAGCTTCTTCTAAGCACATGGTGCTTGTTACAACCCATAGAACGCTTCCTTCAAGCGCAACACCTTGTGCTCAACTGGCGGCGATTGAGCCCAGTGGATGTACGACGCAAACCTCCTCGCACAAATAACCGTCGAGCAAGGATGACTTCACATATCCCTTGGTAACAAGGTGAAACTTGTGCTTGATCACTGTTTCCTGCCTCAATTCTTCTTGAGCTTGAAGACTCACTTCAGCCAAATTGGATGATGCCCGTGGCGGAGCTCCACCATCATCGTACCCCATTATGGTCATTGGAGTTTATCTCCTCGCAAATGGCGACTTGGATCATGTTGCACCTCACTGCAGGAGCATGACTCCTTGTTGGCCAGCAAACTGTACTCGCCACGATTGGCAAGGCTCCTGCCGACCCAATTGACGAAGAGCATCAAAGTTGATGCGCCCATAATGAGTGCCAGCACTCACGATGCCATGTCACAAGGCACACAAGAAACCCAACATTGAGGTGCAGGATGTAGAGCTGATTCCACCTGTGGTGCACCTTTGGCAATGATGCGCTACACACTAGTGGTTCCAGTGCAGCATGCCATCCTCAATCAGCACCTTTGGGTTATACACTTGTTGAGTTGGCCGATACTGGTTATGTTGTTCTTTGGGTGTGGTAAAGTAGACGTTAGAAAGCGCCTTGTTCATTGTTCTTGATGGGGAACAAGCCATGTTTGGACTTGGAGATCATGCCGCGTGATCAATTATGGCTGGTGGCACCATTGTCGAGGTACTAGCTCTTCTATAGTTAACCGATGTCCATCTCGCCAAGGAACGTCTACGCTCGTGGTTTGTCGAGGTGGATGGTGGTCAACATTGGCATGTGTGTGCCGTTCAACACACAAACCTGTGCCATCAGAAGCGTGGGCCCGCCACTTCCTCATTCTATGATGTGCTTGACGTCAAAACGGAAAGGCTTGGGATGGCTCTCCTCCCACCCCTCCGCCCCTCCCACCCGGGCGCCTCCGCCACCCTCCAGAGCCCCACGCCGGCGTCTACCCCGGACCCGGCGGCCACCTCCAAGGTCGCGCGCCCCTTGCGCACGGCCTCCCCTCCCCTGGAGGCGCCACCAAGCCCCGCCCTGTCCCCTTCCCCCGCGCCGTACGGAAGATCCAAGGAGCAAAGGTGGAAGGATTCTAGCCCTATCTGCCACGACGGGCCTTCTCCCAGAGCTCCCCGCTGCCGCTCACCATCCTATCGTGACGTTCTCCTTGCCCCTCCGGCGGACGCCTCGGCTGCCCAAGCTGCTGCTGCGGGGGACGCAGCTCCTGAGCCGCCAGCTGAGGTGCCCCTGGAAGAGGGCGTGGGCTCAGGTTGGCAGGTGTACGTGGGGCGTAAGAATCGGCGTCGCCGTGCCCCTCCGCGACCCCGCCGGCCTGTCCCGGAGGACCTGAAAGGAAGGTGCTTCAACTGCCTGGCCACTGACCACCGCGCGGCCGACTGCCGGCGTCCTTCCCGCTGCTTCCGGTGTAAGGGTGAGGGCCACCGCGTGGCGACGTGCTTGCGCCTCCGGTCTACTACGCGGATGATGGAGTGGCGCCCGGTCGCCCGCGGTCCATGCCCGCCTCCCCGGTCGACGGCGACGGCCTCTGGCCCAGTTGCTGGCGTTTGCGAGACGCGCGGCGACGGCGGACAGTGCGCGGGCGATGAGCGGCCGCGTCGTCGAAGGACCAGGCGGCGCCGTTCTCCTGGGCAGCGCGGCCCCCATCCGCCTCCCCCGTGCCCATCTCGCGAAGGGTCACTTACGGGGGACGGTTCCCAGCCGGATGTTGATGCTGCCTTAATCCCTAGCCGCGTTCTGGCGCGTAATGCTCGCCTGGACGGCATAGAGGACAACCTGCGGCGAGCCCTGGTAATCACCTGCATCAGTGACCGGGGTGAGGTTCTGGGGCAGGCCATCCAGTCTCTGATCGCCGGAAGGTTCAACCTCGATGCAGAGATGCTGGACCTCAGGCGTCTATCCGCATCTGAGTTCTTGCTCATCCTGCCTGATGAAGCGACAGCCACTCGGGTCTACGATGGCGGCCGGCCAGTGGTCTCCCCTGCTCTCCGTCTCCACCTTGCTCGATGGACGCGTTTCTTCCGTTCCTCAGGCGCTGTCCTATCGCAAGTGGTCGACGTCGAGCTCCGGGGGATACCAGCCCACGCCTGGGACGTGGAGACGGCGGCGCTACTCCTAGATGAATTCTGCTTGATCAATGGTGTAAACCAAGAAGCTGATGGCCACCGTGATGTCCTTCGTCTCCAAGCATGGTGTTCGCGGCCGGAGCAAATCCCAGAAGCCATGAATCTTATCATCGAGGAGCCGCGGTTCGCCGTCGAGGAGGTGCCTCCGGCGTTGCGCACGCTCTCCTACCCAATTACAATCTCAACATCTATGCCAGCACAATCGTCCGGAACGGCAATTCCTCCCCCACCTCCGGCCGGTGATGGCCGGCCTCGCCGTCGGTGGTGGCGTCGGCGTGGTCCACCCGCCGCGGCTCCCCCGCTGGACGGGCCCGGCGACGGTTCGGCTCCGGCGCCTGCTGGATCGCGTGCCCCCGTGCACACCCGCCTGGGGCCGCGAGGCCACTTGATGGTGGTGGACCCGGCGTGCCCTGCTTCTCCATTGGGTGGTGGCGGTTCGATGGACGCGACGCTGCATGCTCCGTCCCTCCATGCAAAGGCGATGCGGGTGGATTCGAGTCGCACAGCGCCCCAAGCGTCGCCGACTCCGAGTTACAACGGTTGCCCTCCCCTCCTGGCGGCGCCAACTGGGTCCCGAGGGGCCGACGACGCCTCTGCCCGGGAGTTGGAGGCGAGCAGGCCTGGAGTGGATGGGCTGAATAATCTTCCTAGGCTGGTCTGTCCACTGGACCGAGAGGTGACCGAGAAAACTGGGCCGGCTTGTCACTTGGGCCGGGTGGAGGCTACCCCTACTTCGACCCCTGTTTTGTGTGTTGTCGCCTTGTCCACGCCGGCCGCCTCGTCCCAACCTTGCTCCGTTTCCTCGAGCGCTCCGTCCATCGCCGCCGTGACCTCCTCGGAGCGGATGGTTGCTGCGGGCGGTGGAGCTGCTGTTGCGGGCGGCGGAGCTGCTACAGCGGGCGGAGGTGCTGCTGCGGGCGGGGGAGTTGCTGCTGCGGGCGGTGTAGTTGCTGCTCCGGGCGGTGATGTTGCTGCTGCGGGCGGTGGAGCTCCCCCTCCAGCGGCGAAGGCGCCATCTCCCTCGACGGCCTTTCCTCTGCGCCCTGCCCCCGTAAAGGTGTACTCACGGAGGGGTGCTCGGGGGGCCTCCTCACCTATGGCGGTCCCAACTACCACGACGACGTCAACGGTTGCTAGAGGCCGCCGATGGCAGAAGTTGCAAGGGAATGATCAAGAGCCAGGTCCTGTTCTCTCGGAGCCGGCGAGGGCCTTCATTGCTGATATCACCATGGATATTGCTGGCGTGTTACAGACGCCGGCAGCCCCGAGAAGACGGACCAAGCAGCTGCCGCCAGATTTCACTCTTCGTCGGAGTGCCAGATTGAAGAACAAGCGTGAAAAAACATCGTCAGTCGAGGTGCAAACCCAAACGGACTTAATGCAGCAGCTCGAATTGGTGGAGGCAAATGCAACCATTTGTGACCAAGATCTGCAGAGGTATTGTAGCCTGTTTGATAAGCCACTCTCCCAATCCCATGTGGCGGCCCTTGCTGCTCTCTTCGGTTGGATGCCACCACTGCCGGGGGATACATCCTGGAAGGATGTCACCCTTCCTAGCCCTGTTACAGAAGAGCAGTGACCCATAGCTGTCCGTCCTCCCCTGGTCGTTGTTATTCTGTATCAATGATATCCAATATTCTAGTTTGGAATGTAAGAGGACTCAACCGCAAATCAAGGCGTGACACTGTCAGACACCTGGTTAATTCTGTTAAGCCAGATATTGTGTGTTTACAGGAAACGAAAAAAGAAGCCATTTCTGGTCGTATGGTCATTTCTATATTGGGAAGTGATTTTGGGCGGTTTATAGTACTCCCCGCAGATAGAACAAGAGGTGGATTGCTTGTGGCCTGGAGATGTGGTGTGTGCAATGCACTTTCTTCGAGGATTGACACTTATTCTGTGTCTATTCAGCTTGAATCCCAGGAAGGAGAACCATGGTGGTTTACTGGAGTTTATGGCCCTCAATCTGATGATCAGAAAATAAGTTTCCTTCAGGAGCTGCGTAACATACGCCAGGAGTGTCATGGGCCGTGGGCCCTTGGAGGGGATTTTAACCTCATTTACATGGCAGAAGATAAGAATAATGCAAATGTCAATAGAGCTATGATGGGTCGCTTTCGAAGATTCTTAGAAGATTCTGAATTAAAAGAAATCCCTCTACTTGGACGCAAATACACTTGGTCTAATGAACGTGAAGCTCCTACCTTGGTTCGCTTGGATCGAGTATTTATGACATCTGATTGGGAGCAATTATATCCAGACTGCATTCTCCAAAGCACTGCCTCTTTGATCTCAGATCACTGCCCATTAATCCTTGGCTTGAAGGATAATATACAAGGAAAACGACGCTTTCACTTTGAGAGCTTTTGGACCAAGATGGAGGGATTTTCTCAGGAAGTCGAGAGCTCCTGGTGCAAACCAGTGGCAGCCTCATGCCCTCTTCAAGTCCTATCTGTCAAGCTGGGCCGCCTGGCAAGTGACCTGCAATCCTGGAGTCAGAAGAAATTAGGGAACGTCAAGCTCCAACTCAGATATGCCAAGGAAATCATACACAGGCTTGAGATGGCTCAGGATAACCGCGAGTTGTCCACAGAGGAGGAGTGGCTGCGCCGCCAACTTAAGAGGCATGTTTTGGCCCTTGCCTCCCTCGAGCGTACTATTGCCAGGTTGCGCTCTCGATTAACCTGGCTAAAAGAAGGCGATGCAAATACAAAGTTCTTTCAGCAGCAAGCAAGATACAGGAAGAGGAAAAATTTTATGGCCAAACTCAAAGTAGGTGACCAAGTCATTGTTGGGCAAGAGGAGAAGCAAGAGGCAGTGTGGGATTTCTATTCTAACCTGCTTGGTGTGGCTCCTGATCGCAGCAGTACATTGAACCTGCAGAATTTCTTGCATGGAAGCGTGAATCTCTCAGCCCTTGATGAGTTCTTTACTGAAGAAGAAGTGTGGGCAGCAGTCAAATCCCTACCTTCTGACAAGGCTCCAGGGCCGGATGGATACACAGGAAAGTTTTATAAATCCTGTTGGCAGATTATAAAAGGTGACATAATGGCTGCTTTGAGCCGGCTGCTGCAGGGCGATATCAGTAAACTTCATCTGCTAAATTCAGCATATATTACTCTCATTCCTAAAACAGCTGAAGCCATAGAAGTGAAGGATTATCGCCCTATAAGTTTAGTGCACAGCTTTGCTAAGCTTGTGACCAAGATCCTAGCCAACCGTTTGGCTCCTTATCTCAAAGATTTAGTAGCCCCAAATCAGAGTGCCTTTGTGAAAGGAAGATGCATCCTTGATAATTTTGTTTTGGTGCAGCAAACAGCCAGAGTGCTCCATAGAAGAAAGGAACCTAGAATTCTCCTAAAGTTGGATATCTCAAAGGCATTCGATTCAGTCTCCTGGGCTTTCTTGCTGCAGGTACTGAGGCATAGGGGCTTTGGACCTGTATGGTGCAGTGTACTATCCAAGCTACTGTTTTCCTCTACCACAAGGATTTTGGTCAATGGGGTACCCGGAGAACCAATTCAACACCAAAGGGGCCTCCGCCAAGGGGACCCTTTGTCTCCCATGCTCTTCATTATTGTCATGGATGTTATTAGTGCACTGATAAATAGAGCAAGTGAGTCTGGTCTGCTGCAGCCCATTCTAGCTAGTGGACCTACCCAGCAGGTTTCACTATATGCAGATGATGTGGTGCTTTTTCTCCGGCCGCATACAGAGGATTTGATTCTAATCAAAGAGATTCTCAAAGTTTTTGGGAATGCCTCAGGGTTGGTTACAAACATCAGCAAATGCTCGGTGACCCCCATTCACTGTCAGGACTAGGACATCACTGAGGTGCAGAATTCTTTTGGTTGTATGGTGCAGGACTTCCCATGCCGATACTTAGGCCTCCCCCTGTCAGTGAAGAAGCTTCCTAAGGCTGAATTCTATGATGTGATAGACAAGATAGCTGATAGATTACCGGGGTGGAAGGCTGCCATGCTGCACCCGGCTGGGAGGGTGACCCTTGTCCGATCTGTGCTGTCAGCCATCCCCATATACCAGCTCATGGCCTTGGATATTCCGAAGTGGGTCATCAAATCCATTGACAAAGTGCGGAGAGCCTTCCTATGGAAGGGTCGCAAGGAGATAAATGGGGGACATTGTCTGGTAGCTTGGGGCAGGGTCCAAAGACCACTCGATCTCGGCGGACTTGGAATCTTAGATCTTGAAACTATGGGTTGGGCTCTAAGAATGAGATGGTTGTGGCTAAAAAAGACAGAACCTGATCGACCTTGGGCTAACATAGATATACAGGTCCATCACAACTCACTGGCCATGTTCCGAATTTCAGTTTCCTCCGTGGTAAAGGATGGAACCAGAACACTTTTTTGGAGCGATAGATGGCTTCATGGAAAGTCCCTGCATGATCTTGCTCCATCTTTATACGAGCATGTGTCAAAGAGGGCTATCAAAGGGAGAATTGTTCGGGATGCTTTGGATAATAATGCTTGGGTGAGGGACATCCGGGGGGTCTGTCTACTGCAGCACTGATAGAATATTTGCAGCTATGGGATATCCTTGCAGATGTGGTGCTCCACCCTGGAGTGGAAGATCAACACAGTTGGACACCCTCTCCTACAGGACTGTTTTCAACCAAGTCTGCCTACCGCTGCTTCTTTGTTGGAGCTGTTGAATTCGAGCCATGGCAAGAGATTTGGAAGACTTGGGCCCCGCCTCGATGCAAATTCTTCATTTGGCTGGCTGTCCTGAACCGATGCTGGACAGCGGACAGATTGGCTCGCCGAGGTTTACAACATCCTGAACGCTGCCCCTTATGTGATCAAGAAGAGGAAACAGTGCATCATCTACTCATAACCTGCGTTTTTTCGCGGACTGTGTGGTTTGCTGTGCTAGAGAGGGTAAGGCTGCAGGAAGTTGCTCCTGGTCTTAATGACACCACTTTTGCTGACTGGTGGCTCCAGGCAGTGCAGCGTATACCAAGGGGCTGCCACAAAGGTTTTAACTCCTTAGTAATCTTGGTAGCTTGGAGCTTATGGAAGCTTAGAAATGGGTGTGTTTTTGATGGAGCCTCACCTATCCTTGACAGTATCTTGAGGACTGTAGATGAGGAGGCTAAGCTTTGGTGCTTGGCAGGAGCCAAAGGGCTCCGTAGGATATGGCCTTAGGTTCTCCCTCCTTGGCCTGTGGTCGATTGCTAGTCTGTGTGGCGAGTAGTCTTGTGGTGTTTTTGCCCCGTATTGGGGTTGTACGAGTCGTCTAGACTCTTTCTCCATTCTTCTTAGTATAATGATGCGCAGCTCTCCTGCGTGTTCGAGAAAAAAAAAAAAAATGATGTGCTTGACTGCACTTTTGTTAGCAGCAATCATGGGACAGTGACCGCGATGACTGCAATAGCAGCGCTTGTCAGGATATAGGGTGGAGCCAGGATCCTAGATCACAGTTGCAAGGTGCAGCGGTACCGTCACTACTAGTGGCAGACTGTGAACCACCCTCACCAGCGTGCCTTACCTGGCACGTGAGCCACTGCTCATTCATGAGTGGCAGCTTGCCATCAGCTGTCAATGGTAGTGTGTGGTCTGGGTCGAGGTGGTCATCCACCCCCTTGAGCCGTCTCATGACCACCTCGATCGACATCGTCAAGATGTCAAGAAGCATCGAGATGGAGAGCACAATCTGTGCGAACTGGATCACCAAGGCCTCCAATTGGTGGACGGTCCTAGTGAGGCGCATGGTGAAGTCAACAACCGACTCGCCATCGTAGAAGGTCGCCTCATAGTCCTTCCTCAGCTTATAAGCAGTTGCTTTGCAGGTATAGTCGGAGCTGGTGCACAGCGTCTTGATTACGTCCTAGGCTGCCTTGCGTCTTCTTGGTAAAGTCGGGCATCATCTCCGGTGGTACCACGCTCATGATGGCTTCCATGGCCATCCTGTTGCCAAGTAGTTCTGCACTGCCTTCCTCCACTACATGCCCGAAGCTTCACGGTCATCAACACTGCCCACTCAGTTTTGTTGTACTTGGTGTTGGTGAGCAGCAGGAATGAGCTGAACATGTCCCTTACCACTTGCCGCACCAAAACATCCTTGCTCCTCAAAGCACCTGTTGGTTGGTGTGGGGAAAGATCTTGGCTGCCATGGTGCCACCATTACCCGACATGAGCTTCCCACTGTACCAATTGACAGCCACAGGCCTCACAGAGGCAACCCAGGAAGACTCACCCAAGAACACACGTTCGCAGGAAGTGTTTTGTCTCTATTGGAATGGCTTGCTGCTACTCTAATTTCCCTTCTATGAAGAGCTGCTATAGGGCAAGCTTGCCCTTGATATCTTATAGTTAAATACAGTCAATGCCCCTTGATATGCAACTGCTAGCTGAAAATCTGCTACTATTAAAGGCTGCACCTAGACAGGCTCAGTCTCTACATATACATGCACACAGGGTTATTGCTAACACATGAAAGGGGGATATATGATTTATTCATGTTTTTATGTCAACCATGATTCATTTGTGGAAAGCATTTGGAAAATAGTGACATCGGTCCTATTGAATGTCAGGTCACTACCCTCGGTACCAGGTTTCCTGCTGCTTTCTCTGGTGCTTTTTGGACTTAAGCAGAGGACGCAAGGAAAGCTTGCTGCACCCATTGGCCTACGTTCTGGAATTATGACTGCCAGTTATCTTATACAAAGCAGTAGTGCTATAATATCCAAACCTGAAACTCCATTTTGGATGATTAGCACGTACCATCTACATCCATTCGATGGTGTTATTGGCTTAAGTATCTGCTCTTTGCTTGCTATCCTTTTCTTCCCACAAAAGCCTGGTCAGAAGGATACATCTGTGTGATGAGAGTCAGAAGATAAGATTTTACTCTTTACAATAGCTGCCGAGTTGCTGAGTCTTTCAACAAGGATGAATCACCTCTGTGTATATGCGACCAATGAAGGTTGCTCTTGCATGCCATGTTAAGATTCAGCTCAATGTTCTGATGCACCTCTACATGCTGGCTGCAAAGAATTGTGCTCAGTAAGCTCCTTGGTCATCAGACTGAGAGGCCTGCTGAATGGAATGACTTCGGATCTGTAAATAGAGTTTCCGGGCCGTTTATGCTTGGGAATTGGGTATACTATTTTTTCTGGACTATCCGAACGCCAAAAGGGTCACGGGGATGGTCTCATTCCTGCGCTGTAAGGTTTGTATTTTAGCCATAGTTGAAATTTATTTTTTTTCTATCATATAAATTTCTGACTCCCTTCAGTGTTACTTCGAATGCAGGCAGGGGAGAACGAAATAACAGCATACCGATTGATTTGTAAGATCGGCATGTTAACAGCATACTGTACTTTTGTTCATAAAACTTTGAACACAAGCACACACAAGTTTTAGGATAGCAAAATTTGCCAACTTATACTGTGTACAGAAGGTAGCTACACTACAGGGACAGTAATTAGATGATTAGGTGATGTATCTCCTCCGGTTTTATCGTGTTGTTGTATCACTGTAATGTTATCCAACTGTGACTATATTTAGGCACAGATTGGCAGCACTTTAATTGGAGAGATTGTGGTGGGTATAAATCCATATTCAATTGGAGAGTTGTCCGACTAAGCCTTAGCGAGGTTTACAAAAGAAATGCCCATGCATTATGGCTCCAAAGTTTTTGGCTAGTGTTGGCCCTGAAGCTGGAGCATGCTGTAACGTGCTCACAAAGCACTTTTGCAGCGTCGGAAATATGAAGTTCAGTTTCATAGATGATAAGGTATAATGTTCTAATTTCGTAAGGACAGACTAAAGAATGCTCGTCTGGGAGGAATTTTATCAATGCATGCGGTTGGGCTAGCAATTGAATTCAAGGATTTGGAAGAGAATGAAAGGACAAAGTGTCTAAGAGGGCTGCAATTGAATTGGACTTCTAATTTTAAAAAGTTTGGATTAAATCCTATCACAAAAGTTCAATTTACCCTACCTCAAGTGTGACTCGAATTTTATTCGGTATTAAAAAATCTAACTTGCAACATAGAGCTAAAAGTTTAAATGCGACTGTAAATCGTAGAAGGTAAAAGAAAGGGAGGCAAGTTAATTTTTTTCTGAGACATCGATGAGTCGCGATACCCATAATTCTTAGACTTACTCATGGAAGGTCTTGCTCCCTTTAAGGGGAACAAAATTCTCTGCGTGCGTAACGTAGGACAGACCCTGTGCAGCGCCGACGGGATGGAAGACATGTGTCCCCACCCACACATCTCAAAACACGGCTTCACCTTCGTGAGACAGCGAGCTGCCGCCGTTTCGGGGCGTGCGAGGCGCAAGCCGGAAGCAGAAAAAATAAACAGATCGAGTCTAGACTCTGGAGCGTGGCGATGGACATGGGAGGTGCCGGTGGTGGTGCTCGTCTGCTCGGCGATATGATGGGGGCAGCGATTCCCTGGCCTGAGACGGCGTGGCGATGGACATGGAGGAGGTCCGCGTGTGCCCGGACCATGGACCTCCAGCAACTGCCCATAAGCGGTGGCAAGCCGGCAACTCCCCGTCCTCCAGCAACTGCCCATAAGATTGGAGTCGACTGAACCTCACGATCAGAACGAGAGAAGAGGCAAAATCATTTTCGGCGGCGGTGGCAGGATAGAAGATTCGGAGGCGGTGATTCGTCTAGCGGTGGCGGCCGGCCGGCATGAACAGGAGCCACGATGTGTCTTCGTAGGCTGGCTCAAACCCACAAATAAATTCGGTTCGGCTCCAAGCGCATAGCCGCATACGTGGATGAGAGCCGGAAGCGGCAGCTTTAAGATGCGCCCGTGAGGACACGTGTCTTCCATCCTGTCGGTGCTGCACGGGGTCTGTCCTCCGTCACGCACGCAGAGAATTTTGTTCCCCTTTAAGGCGTATCAAGCGATCTCTAGTGGACATATATTCTCCACTCTAGAGTAGTGGTTACCAAACCATGAACAAGATCATCTTCTTGGGCCTTCCACAATGTAACGGAAGAATAATAAGTTCGCTTCCAAACTGTCTAGGTGAGCATGATCACTAAAAATAACAAGGTTTACTCTTCATTTGTTCTTCTCTCAAGCTTGCTTAAAAGACTCTGAGCTTTAAACTTTGAAGTGGGTAATGGAATTGATGCTCAAATGACCATTAAATGTATTTGAGTTTTTTTGGTGTCAAGAGTACAAAACGGTGGTGGTGTACGGCGAGATAGTGTTGAGAAAAAAGTGCCGACAGAAAGCTTTCTTTATACACCGAACACCTACTGAGTGAAACTCCCCATAACACCAGATCATTTGGTGTACACAATTTTTTTACTGTAAAACTAATCGTTACTGCCGTACGAATGTCCGATGCAATTGACTGCTGGAACACCGATCAATCCATCGCTCATTTGTTCGTTCTAAAGTCCTACATAGAGAAGTTATTTTATAAGATTTTAATTCTCTAAAATCCCTCTATTTTTCATTTGTTCTGAAGATGCCTAAAATTATATGATGACTCATACAACAATCGAGAGCTCATCATCAGTTCCACGGCATTTTATCGCAAAAAAAAAAAAGTTCCAAGACATTTTATCGGAAAAAAGGTTCTACGGCATCGGATTTTCAAGGAGCCAACACAGGAGCCTCAGCAGCAATATAACCGGCAGCGTGCTATTGTGATTTTTTTTTTTTTGACTTTATCTCTTTTTATTTAATCAATATTTGAAAATAGTCTAGTGAAAATAGTTTTTTTCATGCGCGGTCTAAAAGGTTAGATTTGAAAATATTTTTTCAATAAGTTATTTTTTTAAATGTAGATTAAAAGGTGCCTTTTTCAGCCACGTGATTTGCATTCAATGGTTAAAAAACATAATTGACGCATTTGCATTCAATGGTTAAAAAACATAATTGACGCAAACTTATGCATGAGTCAACGCAAACAAAAAACACACTGTTGAACTCCATCAAATGGTCTAGAAATTTAATTGTTGTACACCAACAAATCAATCACCCGATAAGAAACAAATTCTTTAAAAACATCGTCAATGAGTGGCCTTCCTAAAAATCTCTGGTTGACATCCTCCGGCATGATCGGACGGTTGCCACGAAAACAAGTCGCGCCACCCGTCCACGGCGGAAAGGCCCCGGCCGCGCCGCGGGCCTCGTGGCTAAACGGTCAGCTCGTGTTCCTTTCCGCTGCCCGATGCCCGCCTCACCTCACCGCGCTTCACAGTTCACCCGCAGACCCGCTCCCTTGCCATGGCGTCGGCGGCGGCGGCGGCGGCGGCTCAACTCCTCCTCTCCGCACCGGTCGCCTCTCCCGCAAACCCCCGGTCCCTTCCTACCCGCTTCCATCGCACCCACCGGGGCAAATCATCGAGAGGCTTCTTCCCCTGCCGCGCGTCGCTCGGGCCCGACGGCTCGCTGGCCGTGCTCGGGCCTCCCAATACCAGGCCGGCGGCACCGATGAGGAGGCCGTACCTGCGAGAGCACTCCTGCCTCATCTTCCCGACCCCGCGCGGCCGACGCCCGCTCGCAGTCGTCAAGTTCCTCGGCGGAGCATTCATCGGCGCCGTCCCCGAGGTCACCTACGGGTAAGTACGTGGGTTCCATTCCATCCGTTTCCGCGGTGCGGCCGCACTGGAACACAAGACGTTTTGATTCGTTTTTTACTCGCGTTGAAACAGCTACCTGCTGGAGCTCCTGGCGCGGGAGGGCTTCCTAGTGGTATGTGTGCCGTACAACGTCACCTTCGACCACGAGGCTGCCGCACGGGAGGTTTTCGAGAGGTTCCACGCCTGCTACGACGCGCTCCTCGCGTCGGGGCTCCCGGAGGCCGGTCTGAGCGCGCTTGACATCGCAGAGCTCCCGCTCTACTCGGTTGGCCACAGGTGATTTCAGCGAGGAGTGTCGCACGCCACTTGTTCGACGGTTTGACATGGAGGAACTGTTTTGTTGGTGGTGTGTATTCTTCTTGTTCAATTTTTCATGTTCTGTTGTGATGGTTTTGCAGCAACGGGGCGTTGCTTCAGCTGCTGGTGGGGAGCTACTTCTCAGAAAGGATACCAAAGGTCTACTGATAGTATTTCCTTGATAAGAAATCTGTCTACAAAGTTTCTGTTTGCCTTAATAGTTCGGTCGGTGTAATGATTGGAGAAAAGCATTGAGTTCCTTAAGATTGCATATAATCTGATACAATGCTGACTGTCCGGTGGCTTTTATCTTATTTCTGTGTTGGGTTTTGCTCCTTTTAGGCTAACGCCGTTGTCTCATTCAACAATAGGCCAGCTTCGGAGGCTGTTCCTTACTTTGAACAGGTATGTCTAGGCTTCCTTACCTTATGGTTAATGGGTGTGCCTTTTTCTGTTTCAAGCCTTACTGTTTTCCCTAAGACTGATGCCAAGTTCTGTTTCTGACTAACAAGCATAGAAAAGATTAAACTTATGATAATATCTTTTAAGGACCCATAGAGAAATCGACACTGAACTTTAGTTGTAGGGAGGTTCAACTCTTCTTGTTGCTAGTAAGTAATACCTAAACAATAAGGAAGGAGGATTTTGACTTTAGGCTAAATGAATATTATTGTGTGGTGTTCAGCATTATAATGTTTTTCAATTTGTTGAAGTATAAGTGAATTGCACACCTTCCCTATCAACTTAAGCTTTTGGGTTGGACCGAACTCTATATGTTATCAGAGCCAAAGGTCCCGAGTTCAAATCCTAATGGGCGCAATTAAGTAAAATACCAGTGGATGGCACTCAATATGATTGAGCTATATAATTTTTATTTAAATAAGTAGTTGATAGTTGAGTATCTATTTGAGCCATTTTTTTCTCTCGAAGTGCAAGAGAGCTACACATCGTTGCATTAATAAGGGGGAGAGAGGTCCAAACAAAAACAACCTTTAGAATCATATTTGAACACCCACACAAGAAAACAGACATGAAAACACTAGTTTCAAGTTCAGACGCATCACAGTAACATTGTAGTTGATCTGGCAACAACAAAGCTCACTAAAGCTCACTAACCATCTTTTTTTTGCGAGCACACCTAACACAACCAACTGAGGGAACTGCATCTCTCCAGTCTCCAGACCTGAAGTTCCATGGCCTTGCGCACGGTTTTTTTTTTTTTTTTTTTTTTGTTGTTGTTGTTGTTGTTGTTGTTGTTGTTGTTGTTGTTGCGAAACTTGGAACTACCTCCACTGAACATGCAATCGATCTGGTGTTTCTGTAACAGCCATGACCCAATAATCACTAATGAAGCCCTTCCCCAGCTGTTTGTCTAATCTCTTTGTTGACCTTTTCCACCAATCACTGAAAGTTGTATCATCATTCTGAGGTCAGCACTTCGAGGTGAGATGGTAAGCTGATCCTCTGGAGCAAATAGAAAACTACACAAGAGACCAAAATCCGAGATGTTGCTTATCATTTTATTCTCCTGATCACAAAGTAGACAAGTGGCTGGATGTGGCAGCCCTCTATGGGCCAACCCACCTGCTGACCAGCAGCTGCAACCTATAGAACCATCAGTGTCTTGGCGCCCAAGTTTCTAAATGAGTTTCCATGGTGCAAAGCTAGCACCCAGAAAGAACGAGTATATCCTTACATCTCCAAGTATTGTCCACAAGCTGAAAGCCTTTGGCAATGCTCGTCCTGTGTAGGTTAGACTGTAAGATAACCTGGGAAATGAAGTTCCATTGATCCAGATACTCTGTCAAGACATTTACAGATAAAGCACCTCTGATACCCTGAATCCATTTGTTGTGGAGTATAGCTTCCTGCACCGTCTATTGATAATTCGTTTGGGAATGCAATCAATTAGGTTAGGGACTAGACTGGTAGACCCATGATAGGCTTTCCTTGCAGACATCTATTACTCTGGAAAAAGTGTTGGCACCATCACCCACTGAGGTCACCACCAAATTGATAAGAGGCCCTGGACATCTAAATTTGAGCTATTGCATGGAACTATCAAAGCTACATTGGGATGTTAAGTTGTACTAGGGATGGCAATGAGCTATGGCCCTAATGATATTTAACAGTCCAATTCAGCCTGGCCCCTTTTGGGGCCTGATCCTTCAATTTTATAGTCCCAATTTTAGGGCCCTTTACCAGGCCTTGTTGGACTCAACACAAACTGTTTCACTGCAGAACGGCTTAACATCGTACAATGTCAATAATTTTTTGGACTGGCTAGGCCAAGTGGCCAACCCATACTTGTGTGTCTGACCTTGCTTCAAGCTGTGGATATGTAGTCTGTAGACCACACCTGCAATCTCCCTATAACCCAAAAAATGTAGTTGTTCTCAGCTACTACTGTCATGTGTTCATTTGTCCAATGTTTGATATGGAAAGCATTGTCACTTTCAGCCAAAAAAAAAGGTAAAGTATTATGGGGGCAAATATTCGGGATCAGTTATTTTAGTTGAGAAATGAGCATAGCAAACACATCACGAGCCTGTACAACATTTTCTCTTGGAAATTAAAAAGTTTTAGCATTAATCTGAGGAACATATGGCATATGCAATGCTAGTCAATACTCAAATCCCAAGTTTCCAACACACAATTTGCATTTAGAGTTGATTTCAGTCTAAAGTGTTAGGTTCTACCTTTTGCTCTGTCTTATTGGTCTTTTGAAGTTACTCTCTCTTAAAGTACATTTGTTTTATGCAGATAGGCCCCCTTTTTAGTCAACTGATGCCTTTGATGGAGGCTTCGCCTGTTTATTCTGTGGCCAGAAATGCATCAGGTGATTGTTGGGTTACAACTTACCTTCTCATGTTATCTGACATTTATCGGTTTGGTAGAATTTGTTTTGGCTGATAGTGCTATAGAAAAAACTTATACTCGACCACAAGCTTTCCACATGGATCAAACAACCAAGCAACCTGATAACCCCGTCTGTGGTTGATGGCTTGCTCTTAATTACAGTTTGTACTTTCTCAAGTTGAGTGCTTCATGATATAGGGTTGCTGCTGCCTCATATAATGTCGTTTTCTGACATGTCAAAAGTTTGTACAGTTGTATGTTGACATTTGTTAATGAAAGAGTGAAGCCAGGACATTAACATGTGCTTGATATGCTTCACTGTCTGTTTTAGTAAGTTGTGATGTACTGATGTCATGACTTCAGGAGATGCATGGAAGGCTTTATTTGATTTAGCTGGAGGTTTTATACGTGAGTATGATCAAGAAGCTATGGTATCTCTGAGTAAATTTGTTGATCAGTTACCATTGGTAATGAATCAGGTACTGTATCTTTAGTGTTATTTTTTAGAGTAGTTCGTTTATTTTTTCTATTTACCCGTGCTTTTGGCCCTTTCATGTCCTGTCCTAAACTTCTCAGTTCTCACGAGTCACGAGCTTCAATACATCTGTGTCATGATGAATTGATGATAGCTGTTTCCATTTTTTGTACAGGTTACGGAAGGTGTTTCTGAATTCAAACCAACACCACCTGAAAACCGTGAATTCTGCAAGAATTCCTACAGCGTACCCAATACATTATTGGTACTGAAAAACTTGTATACTCAATTCAACCTCTAGCTGTTCTGGTTTAGTGTTTAAAATTTTATACATGTGTCGTAGGTCAAATTCAGCGTTGATGCTATTGATGATACAGACATAGTTGAAGACATCCTGAGACCTCGAATAGACTCAGTTGGTGGACAAATAAAGAAGGTCATACTGTCAGGAACTCATCTGACTCCATGTATACAGGTATTGCGTACTTTTCTTTGGCGCATTGTACGCAGAAAATGGTATTTATAAGGAATTCTGAAACATATGTTCAAGAACATGACCCTGTTAAGCATTCACCACCAATAATAGTCTCATACTCGTTGACAGCAATAGAATGGAAGTAAAAAAGCTGATGTTATTTTCCAAACACTTCTTCGCACTAAGGAGAATTTTATGTGCACTAAGGCGTGTCAGGTACTCACCTTTGATATATTACAGGATGTGAAATGGCAAGTTGGTTCAGAATACACTCCAGCAGATGCCCTTGCCCAGGGACTGAAATCGTTGGCTCTCAATGAGACAAGGGTCCTCTCAAGAACTATTTCTGATTGGTTTAGATCCCTTTAAATTTTGAGTTAATACATCCACTGGAGTTCAGAATTATTCTTACAAGGTACGTACTGCTGTGTGTAGAGTTTTAAATCACCAGCTCAATCGACGATTACAGAATTACAGAACTAATGCATCACTGATCAAGTTACCATGTTGAAATCGCTCTTCTTACTTCAGATCTTGGAAAAAAAATCTATGTATAATCGATGGTACGATCTTGTTTAACTTGGGCACATGCATCAGGAATGCTTTATCAGTTCCCAGTTCCCAGCATTGCTGATGCAGTCGACTGAGGCTGGCGTTGTAAGAGGTATGAGAGTAGAATGTATGGTACTGTACTTTGAAGCAATGCATTTGGGTCTTTGGGGTGCGTGGTCACTGCTTGAGTTGGTCATGCTCGCCCACAGGCCGTACTGGAAATATCTGATCAAGATTGGTGTCTGGGGCCTAGTCGGATTGTAGTTGCAGGCTATACAACGCATTGAACCCAAATTCCAAGAAACATGATCCTGTTGGAGGTACGGTGCCAGCAAGGCCAAGTTGGCCAAATACCCCCGCAGGCTGGCGGAAAGGCGTCATAGAAATGTGTATATATTGCCACATTTGTATTTTTTTATGGACATAACTCAAGGTATATAGCTCAAACAATTGGACGCCGGTTTGGAAAAACTTCCTTCTGTGCTGCTGTTGTTTCTGTACCCATTGGCTTCCCTTGTCTGTGCTGGAAGAAGCCCTGGACGCTGACCTGGAAACCGAATGATTTCGCCGACGCTATCAGCCGCTCTTCCAAAAATGTTCAGGCAGAATGATCCGTATACGTTCAGGAATCGTACGAGGATACGATCTGCAAATACAATAGCCTTGGGATTCTCATCAACAGCATCACTCCAGCTCGACGAACGTTCAGCTAAACGGGACCGCCGGACCGGCCAGCGTGTAGCCGTAAAGCCGACCAAATCTCTGGGAAATCTGGCCGGTTCATCATGATATGCTTGGATCGGCGGTACCCCGAGTCCAATCAGAGAGTCAGGATACAACGCTTTCTTTTGTTACATGGGTCACGTCATATATACTCCTATAGAAGAAAACACGAGGGTCTGAAGCTACATTTCTGTGAAACCGACAGCAACACATCATCTCAAATTCTCAATATCAATGTCGAACCTGCAGTCCTGCATGTCATGCCAAGCATGCATGATGCCTGCTGCTATCCAACTGAAACAGTTTATTTGCTGCATAACCACCCAGCTTCCTCGCTGTACACGCTCAAATGCTCAATTTGGCCGCGCGCATATCATGGGCATGGCTCACATCAGAATCCCGCCGCGGCCGCGCCACTGATAAGACACAAGTTAGCCGACCGCCGCGCGCGCCGTCGCGTCGATGCATTTGCACACACGTACGCGAGCGGCGCGGAGATGCCATTTCCGATGAGCGCGCACGTTGCCCGCGGCATGGGGCAGACTCGATCGATCACGAGATACCCTGGTGATATTTCGCGCCGCCGTCGTGGGGTCGTATCAAATTATCAATGACGAGATGACATGAGTACAGGCCGGCTGCATGCGGTTTAGGATGCCTGTGTAAATGGACTGCTTATATACTATAGTGTCACCGTAGATAGACAGGATAGTAGTTGGAACAGTGGATATTCAAAATGGACATACAATCCGTGGGAGATGGTCTTGGCCGCTTGGGGCAAGGGCAGGGGAGAGGGCAAGGATGCAATATACTAGTAAACTATATAGTACGGAGTAGTAGTCTACTAGAGCCTGATTGGTTGACTGGATGAGGCTCAGCCAGGCTCGCCAGATGCAACTATAGTCTGATTGGTAGCCCGTATCATCACTTGAACCTGGCCTGCACGCTTCACAAAGCAGGCTGGAGCTTGGCTCCCCAGAAACGAGAATGGTGGGTGTATCTGCTGAGCTTCGCTTGCTGGATGCGAGTAATGAATCAGCTAATGATGTTGTTAGTGTATAATTAGCAAATACTAAATGATATTAGTATATTTTAAAAGATATTAGGTAGAGATTAAGGAATAATAGGATGAATTATAGTTGTAATGAATATTTGTATATAATAAATAATATGGTGATGATTTTATATCTATTTTTATTTCATGCAACGTATCTTCATACGACCAACTAAACACCATTTCATCTAAGCTAGGCCAAACAAATACAGACAACCAAACATACACACTTACATGCACCTAGCCTGGCTATGGTGAGCCAGGCTCAAACATACGAGCCAGGCCGGTCTTGTGCAAGCAACCAATCAGACCCCTAGTTGAGTTGACCCTGTTTCAGGATTTCAAGGTGGTGGGCTCCAATCATAATCCATCTCCGGTCTTGTTTGAATACTTGTGGATTGGAGTGGATTGGTGTGAAATGAAAGGGATTGGAGAAAATTTTGAACTATTGTGGATTTAAACACACTCCAATCCCTCCAATCCACGTGTATTCCACTCCAATCCACGTGTAGGCAAACAAAGCCTCTTGTGGTGTCTGACCCTCGCTGTCTATCATATCTTCAAGCCTGCAGCTCATATGCATTCATGCAGCCCAACTTACACGCCTCTTTTGGCGAAACAATCTGAGCAAAAGGAAACGGAAGACAGACACTGGCTGCATTTTTGTATGAGTAGCTAGCTCATCAATAGCTCTAGCTTATTACAAGAAGTTGCACACACAGACGACACAAGAGCAGCAGCAGCACATGCCGAGGAACCCTAAACGGGGGAAAGCATGGGTCCGACGATATATATACATTGATACTAGATACATATCCTTACTAGCAACGTTTTTAGCTAGCTAGTATAGTATACTACAGTATGTACGTGCTGGCGTCCAGCAACGAGACAATGACCACTGTTCGTAGCGGAAACGTTGTTTAGCAGCACCGGTACGTGTCTTGCATGTTCCTCTGTCGAGCGGATCCGATGCAAAGCGTGTTCATAGCGAGCTGAGGGCGACTCATAAACGTGGGCGGCTTCATCACTCGTGGGTGAACTCGGCTAATCGAAATGTTTCTCGAATGATCGGCGAGCTGGCTATCGGTGACGGCGTCGTCGTGTCCCTCTTATATCTTCTTACGCCTGCCAAAGGTGACCCGACGACAATGGCACATTGTATGCCCAACTTCATGGCGGGTGCCCTTAGGGCTTAACGAATAACGAAGCACCTTGTACACTATAGTCTATAGTAGTGGCCAGTTTTTATTCCACACTGCACTACACATCTAATGGTAAGTATCTATGACGATCTAGTGGTCAATTTTTCTATGTGTAAGTTGAGAGACATCAACCAACAGTTCGTATGAAGATCCCCAAGTCGACGGTATATATACATACCTCGGATCACTGTCGATCTCGACGTCGACAGTGACATTAGAGCCGAAGTATACTATATTAAGGTCTCCAATAATTAAAAAAGAGACTTTTACGGTGGTTGAAAAAAAAAAAAGAGCCGTCCATCAAGCGAAATCCAACAATTTAGAAATAGGCGGTATTACGGTACCGATACCAGGCAGTACCAAATAGATAGGTCCCGATACCAATACCATTTTATTAATTATGTTAATCATTCAATAATCTAGCTAGAAAAAAAGAAAATGGAATGGTTCCGCCTGATACCGGTGGGTACCTTTCCGACTACTATAAAACGTCTCATTAAAAAATAAAAAAAGTTCTTGTTTTATCCTTATATAATCATCATGGCTTGTACCTGCAACAATTTTCCTTTGATTTATTATTACTGTTACAGCCCCGGCGTTTGGATCATTCGATCGGCGGCATCAAATGCACATACGACGCCACCGCCGTGTACGTCGGTTCAACTGCACTCAACAGTGTCAGCCGCCACTATTATACCTGCCGTGTGATTCAAATTCAATAATCAGAGATCCACGTTCTCAGCTACACACAGTACTACGTAGCTACAGAAGCACTGTCGTCTCGATCGTCTGCATGATTTGAATGCATGCATGCATGCTAAATTCTCGTTTCATGTAGACCTAATTCTTGCCACTTTTTTCCTTGTTTTGTCAGCGCGTGGGGACAGCTAGCGTCACCAACAACCCAGAAAGCACGTCGCGATCGATCGTCGGCGCGTTGGCCGGCCTCTCCGTTGACGTCACAATTTCCGAGGACGTACGAAGGGATCGATCGGGATGGTAAAAATATGCACACACACACACACGTAGTAGTACAGCAGTACTACTGATGAAGTGATGAGTAGATGACCCAGCCAGATATATCATATATGCAAGCAAGGCTCTCGAACTTGATCACGATTTTCCATGCATGCATGATGATTCCTTGCTTGATCCCAGTCACTAGCTGCAGCCAAGCAGTGATAGATGGCGCCGGTGTACCACGCCACATGCATGCTGGAGCCTTGCCGTCCGGTCCGGCCGTCGATATACCACGCCGCGCTGCAGCACGTGCAAGCCAGTTAGCGCAGGACATATATCTCTTGAAATATATACTACGTACTGTGCTGCTGCTTAATTAGGACGCCTTATTATTAGCCACGTAGTACGTCACAACAAGTTGTGCATGCCGTTGCGGAATCAGCTGGGAGCTAAACAAATCCTTACTGACCAACACCGATCGATCAACCTTTGTTTTGCATGCATGCGGGTGACAGGTGTTGCAACACTGATGATCCACATATACACAGTGTGTTATAGTATATATGTGGATGAGTGGATCGAAAGAAACGCATCAAATTGCAAGCCTTGCGGCTTATCGGGATCGTAGTACGTCGTCCGGGCTCTAATTGACCACCACAGTACTCTATTTTGTCGTTGATGATGCTCTCTTAATTTGACCGCTGCTAGATCTTATTGCCCATGTGTCCATCCGCGCGCGCGGCGCCGAAGCAGCCGGCGGCCGCGATCTGCTATATAGCTCCGAGCAGACGGCGGCGTGTTCTCATCATGTGCACGTGCTCCGATCCAATGCATGCATGCAGCGAGGCCAGGCAGAGGCAGCTGCGCGCGCTGCACGGCGCGGCGCCCGGCGCCTACGGCCTACGAGGCTACGACGCGTAGAGAGAGGCCAAGCCAGCAGGGATCGACGAAATGATGCTCGGGTCGATCATATCATATCTGGCCGGATCTGCCAGTGCACTGCACACGAGCCGGATCCTGACCATATATATCAAGGCAGGCAGCAGCAGCTCAATCAGCAATTGATGCGGGTAGTATTATTGATGGCCAAAACGCATGCGTTAACTAACAAAGTACAGGCCACATTTATATTCAGTTATCCTTATCCGTCAGGAGTAATAAACGGTGGTTAATAACTAGCTAGCCGGAGGACTAGTAATAGCCGTGGCGTGGTCTCACAGTAGTTCATCTTGAAGTAAAATAGTATTCTGTTTTTTTTTTTCTTAACTTTATCCGCTTGGCCTATAAATTTTTGTAATTTATTATTTGTTTTAACATTATAAAAGGTAGCTTGAGCATGGCTTGTGTTTTTACATATTTCTATAAATTTGTGGGTAAGATGGATGTGGGAAAAAAAGTCAATGCGTATAAAAAATTGAGAAGATATATAATTTGCTCAGCCAAAAATAACTAATCCTCATGAAACAATCCTAAGTTTACCATGATCCAAACAATCTTAATCTTGATCAAGCTAATAGATAAAATAATAACATTTATGATATTGAATGTGCATAATTAGATTTATCATATAATATATTTTTATTGATATTGTAGATTTGAAATGCTTTTTTATAAGTTTGGACGGATATAAAACAATTTGAATTAATACAAACTTAGGTTTTCGTATGTTTTAGGACAGAGGAAGTACAACCTTAGTCTGTTCTAAGTCGTCAAACCATCTTGAATTTGACTATATTCACACAAAGACTTCCTAATACTTACTATATAAAAATCGGTAAATTCATAAATGAAACATAGTTTCGAATTATATCTATTTGGTTTCATCACTCTGCTCTAGAAAATGGTTGATTTTTTTCACTAATTTTAACTTCAAATGAAACTAAAACTGTAGTTGTTAATTTTTGAGATGGAGTATTAATTGGAGGAGCAACTGCACACAACAAAAGAAAAGCTGCCATACGTCGGCTACGGCTAGTTGATCTATCAAGAGTAAGGGGAAATACAACCGATAGGAAATAGTTATCTAATATATATGTAACTACAGATCAACCACAAATAGTAGGTACACGAGAGATTTTATAGTTATTCAGGCGCTCTAATTAGGTCAGGGCATGTTTAGTTGCATTCACATGGCTTTATCATATTTTCCTGGATGAGTAGAAGCACGTACGTTGAGTGGATGTGGCAACATGGTAAAAAAAATAGAGTATTCGGTAGTTAATCTGCATGGGCGAGTGCAGTAACGCCACATATCTGGATGCAAAACCATGTGAAGATGTTTGGCTGTTTTGTGAGCAAATACAAAGACTCTTTGCCTAGTGGCACGTGGGCCAGTGCATAGATCCAACCAGCTATTATGACAAGTAAATACGTTTTGAGCTTTTTTTTTTTTTTTTTTGAAACGAACCGGCAGGAGATCTGCCTGTTATATTAAAAAGAAGGAGCGCCTAAGTAGGCGGAATAAAGGTCACAGGAGAGCCAAACAGCCGGCGCAAAAACACAGGAGCCCCAAGCTCGGCCAGGGAAAGACAACAAAAAAATGCTCAACTCGACACAGAGCGACACAAAAGATCAGACAGGTGCTTAGCACCCGCTGTCATCCAGGAGGCTGCCTGTCCTCTAATCTTGGCGAGCACTTGTTGAACGATGGAGCCTCAACCCAAGCTGTGTGTGTCTACTCATGAAGCAACCAAACTTTTGAGTTCAATACACCAATGGTTCACGAACATATCACATTGTGCCATTCAGGTTTGTAAACATTCAAGCATTGCTATGTCTTTCAACTTGTGAAATATAATGTATTGTCCAGATCCGAAGTGTCCAAAAGTACCATTATAGTTGGTGACGCGTCAATAATAAATCGACACACAAACATGCCACGTCAACAACCATAGGTGACACATTTCACACAAGTTTAAGACCGAAAAATGTATTTTCAAAGTTCATGCATGGACGTGGCATGACAAATTCATGAACCATTAGCGCATTAAACTCTTTGGCACATTATTATATGGCTCTCTAGTCAGCTAGGATGGAGTGGACGCATGCAGCTAAACAACCATGGCATAGAAATCCTATGTCCAGTTGTTGATGGTGTTGCTAATCTTGACAAGTAACATATATAAGAGTCTACAATCGTGTCTTCACCCCTATCAAATTCAATTATATCTATATGTACAATAACTTCGAACATGTACAACAAACATGTAACCATTCGATCCATGGGAGGAAAATTAATCTACAATCAAGTGATTTGAGCCATTCAACTAATCCTAAAGGCTGCTCGAATTGTATACATGGTTACACTACATATATATTAGCTGTGCAATCGCAGACAGTCCATCTAACAACCCTCTGGTTTTACATGCAAGAGTTGAGCATGCATTGATGACAGACCAGTTAAACCCAAAAGAGCCTATTAGTCTTTCTTCCAGTTCCAAGGGCCAAGCCAAGGCAACACATACTGTATGTATATATATGTACTGTACAGAGAATAAGACTACTGGCTCACACTCACAGTTCAACGTAATTATGCATCTAACGTCGTCACCCACTCCGTGTACATAGTAATTTGATCAGTACTATACCAGACCGGCCCGGCTCGCTCTCCTGCTGCAAGTCAGTCATCAGACCCGGCCAGTCATCTGAATTGAAGCCGCTCTTTCGAGCACATGCCTGCCTGCCTGCATATGCACGTCGTCCTGTCCGTCCCCGGCCAGCCGGCCGACGACGGCCGGACGCGCAAGTTGCCCGCTCCGGCCGGCGGAGGGTACGCGCACCGGAAAGCCCGGCGTCGCATAAATGAAAACGGATGTGGATGCGGCTGTGCTCTGTGCCACGTACCACGGCGGCTGTTCGCCGATTGAAGGCGCGGCGACGAGCATTGGCCGCTCATCTTGTTATTATTAATCTCGCGCAGCGTCCGCCGTGGATTGCGTTGCCGGCCGGCGTTGGGTGTGTGGGGGCCTGTGGGGTGCACTGCTGGGTGTTGGGTGCAGGCCATGCAGAGGATTGCAGCTGGGCAGGAACGACGCCAGGCGAGCCACCACAACGGGACGATCGATCGGCGACGACGAACTGTGGCGACGATGGGGATTGGGGACGGTGGTGGTCCGACGTACCTGTTTGGCCGTTAATCTGGGAGATACCGACGCAATCGTCGTCGTCTGCAACGAGAAGAGAGTGTGACTGTATGTGCCATGCGCTTGCAGGGGGTACAAATGCGACTATTGCGCGCGGCGCCTGCACCGTCGGCGATGGTTATTTATGGCGGTTGTTGACGGCCATTCTTTACGGTTTCACTCTTTGTTAGAAAAGGAAACGACCCTAGCAGAGACAGACCGTGAATAGAAAGGTGAGTACATTGGTGGCCCTCTCACCATCTCATTTATTGTTATGTACTTTTGAAACATACCACAATAGGTTGCCTTTTGAGTTGTGTCATTAACTATATCATCCCATAATTTATGAATAGAAAAAAGAATGTTAGCGCAAGTATCACGCGGTGCTCATAGGGGTGGATATCGAGCAGCTTAGACCGTCGAAGCTCGGCTCATTATGGCTAACGAGCTGAAAGTCTACCTCAGTTCGGATCGTTAGGCTCTTTTACCTTAGTTCGGATCGTTAGGCTCGTAAGCCAGTGTAACAATGTAAGGTATCAAATGCCAAAAACATTACTACTATAAGGCTGTTCCCAATGGACTCTACAAGATGGTTCCTCAAAACACTGTTTGGCACTGTTTAACATAAATACTGCACTGTAAACAGATAGAGGGGTAGTTGGAATAGTGATAGGGAATAGGATTTGAGGAGTGTTTGTTGGAGACAGTCTAACCCTTTAGACATCAATAACATCACTTAATCCATTTTTATTAGGTTGTTTTAAATCTCATTATTGAACCAAATAAGTAAACATGTTATATTTTGACTCGCAGGCCTAGCTTGTCTGTGGCTATTTATAGATTTGAGTACTTGACTCGTTCGGCTCGCGAACTCACTTGTCAAGTAAAAAACGAGCTAAAATATTGACCCGGCTCCTTATAAATTACAAGCTGAGCCGAGTTGAGCTAACGAGCCAAGTCGAGCGAGTTACTAAGCCACGAGTTTGTTGTCTATCTCTAAGTACTGTGTAATTTTGAGAAAGCTTAACAAATACTTCTTCCAGGTCCGAAATTCTTGTCATTTTGGACAATGTTTGAGTCAAATATTTTAAACTTTGACTACACATAACTTTTAAATTATTTGGTTTTGAAACTTTAACGCCATACCATTAGATTTGTTTTAAAATTTGCTTTTACAAAAGTATAAATTTGGTATGATATTCATTTATATTCTAATAAAAAACATTGGTCAAAACTATGTTTTGCAGACCGTGTCATTGTCCAAAACGACAAGAATTTCGAACCTGGAGGAAGTACATATCTAGGCTACCTTGAGTTGTTTCATAGTTACTTCTTCCTTGATTTATGCATAAAAGGAAACAATGATGGCACATTATGTGTCCTGTGTGTAGTCCTAATTTTAGTTTTTGCCGTCATCGCTTTGCGAAACAACTATCTCTTCCTCACACCTCCCTCTTCCTCGTCCACATGATAAAAAAAGTTCTCTGTGGCACTATGAGACCACACCACTGAAGTGGCAATGTTTTGTTCTACTAATACAATGCAAAGTTCATTACTAGTGAAATATTTTTTGATAACAATTCAAAATACATTAAGTGCAAAATTCATTATTAGCGAAATATTTTGTGATAACAATTCAAAATACATTAAGTACACGAAATATTTTGTGATAATAATTAAAATACATTAAGTACAAAATTCATTATTAAAAAAATATTTTGTGATAACAATTCAAAATACATTAAGTACAAACTTCATTATTAGCGAAATATTATGCGATACAGTTCAAATGCATTAAGTACTAAATTCATTATTAGCGAAATATTTTGGGATAACAATTCAAAATACATTAAGTAACATCATTAGAATTGTCATTACTTACCGAAATCATTATATTAAGGGTTTTTTTAAAAAAAAAAGATGAACAAACTAGAATAACAAAATGTTGGCGAGGTGAGTGAAATGTAGCAAATTAAAGCACTCTTCTAATCTCACAAGTTGTACTTGCTTTGTAGCTTCCTTTTGGAATAAAAGATTTTTATATGAACCATTTCAAAACCATAGGAAAAAAAATAAGATTTGGAGAAAAATCGTGTTCCAAAGAGGCCTAAATGGTAATACAAAGAAACGGCAGGCAGAGCTATCACTGCTACCTAATTAGACATTATCTATAGCATAGAAAAATGTTACTTTTTGCTCACCTGATGCTTTTTGTGTATACTTTTCCACACAGTAGCTGTGATTAGGCAACGATAACTACAACTACTCCATGCTTAGAAATCTAAAGCACTAACGACATGAAACCATGCCAGTGTCGTTTCCTTCAGCAGCAGTTCGCTGCCTCCTAATTAATATAAGACGTAATTAGCCATTTTATAATCGTCGATAAAACAATTGCTGTCCTGAACTTGCTCAGGCATCTTCAGGTTCGTCAGGGTGCCACGTCCTAAATTCTAAAAATATAATATTCTTTTCGATCTGAATGGTTTATATAGATATTACAAAGAAAATGTGCCAAGAAGGATCAGATTGAATTGTACACAAGTATTTTTTTTTTTTTTAAATGTGCTGAGCATGTTTTTCGTTAAGAAAAATAAAGTACAAACTTACAAAAATCAAAAGAAAGGACAAAGGCAAAAACCTCCAACAACCTATAAAAGAGAACAAGAACACAGGAGGGACAGCATCACACCACCACCCGTCACAGAAGAAGAGATCCACCCGGCTACACAAACCACAAGACCTAGAAGACCTGACGTTCCAATACCGGCAAGCTAGCGTCGACCGACCAAACAAGAGGGCAGAGACAACTCCAACAACACGACGCCTTCAAATCTCACTTTTTTAACATAGTAAGAGATTGGGCCAATATATTGTGAAGTTAACAAAGTCACCATATCTTGTCTTCCAACTGAAAGAATAATTAGTCCTCAGTGTGAGGACCCAAGTGAGAGACTCAATCCGAGAATGACACACTTAAAACTAGCTTGCCAGATCCACTTTTTTCTTATTCATGTTACTCCTTCCAATGTTGATTATTTATTCAGCTCTTCTATCATGGTTATATGTATTCTAGGGACGAATCCATAAATGAATATATATATATAAGCTATATTTCTTCTAGGCAGTAATCAAAGTTCCATGATGAATATTTAGGGGGGAATGGGGTGCATGTAGTCAATGGCATATAGGTGGTACTTCTCTCAAACTTAGAAAAATCAAAGACGAAGCTATCCTCCTACGATTGCTATGTTCATGCACGTTGTTCTGTAGGCAATCAAATCCTACTACGTGACAAACGGCAACATAATTTTGATTTGACGAGGACACCCGGCCTTCAACCAATCTCTTCTGATCGCCAGAGACAACTAGTACTAGTATTTTTAGATACCAAATGTTGTGTCAGTTGAAAAATATCATTGGAGGTTAGGCGTTGAATAAATCTAAAACAAAAAAAGGACCCCCTCTAGCTAGATGCATGCCTTTGTCAAATCACCGAGATGCATGATGTTGGAAACGCTTAATTTTCACATTATTATAGTACAAACATAGTCCAGCTAGCTAGCTCTTGTAATAACCTTGTTACTATTGCTTTTGGTTAGTTTGCCATTGTTGACTCTGAAGGAGTGTTTTTTTTTAAAAAAAAACATGATGTCAGTTTTCAACTTTTCAGAAAAAGAAAGTTGAAACCATAATGAACACTAAGCCTTCCTTGATGGGAAGCCTTCACCATTTTTAGGTTGCATGCTCCTGATCAGGCTATTTTACAGCATCCAAATGCAGTGTGCCACAGTTTATATGGCGGGCAAAGTAAAGTTTCACCACAACTGACCATTTATTATTATTATTATTATTATTATTATTATTATTATTATTATTATTGTTATTATTATTATTATTGAAATGGACACAATCTCGTACCAATTCGTTCAAGAAGAACAAAATATACCCCAATGATGGGCATATAATCACAAAAATTGCATGACCAGCAAAGTTTTTGTTTATGCCATATACTTTTAGCCGCATATAACCAGACACCAGTTCAGGTTCACTGTATGAGCTGCAAAGACAATCTATCTAGAGAAAAGATTCATGCACGCACAATTAATTCTTGCAAAGTAGTATAGAGAACGTACTATAATGGAAGTTTGGCTCTGGCTCTCTGACGACGCAGATGGTGGTTGGCTCAAAATATAAGGATTGGAGAATCTATTTGGGGGTGTTCAGAACTGGCTAACGACCTTTGCAGATTGAATGGCCGTTGGAACCCTGACACGTATAGCGGCTGCAAAATTTTGGCCAGCTGGGGGTTGCAAAAAGGCAGACGCGACGCCTTGTTGCTGCTATGCTACGAAACAAAAGGTGCCACGGACGTCTGAATCAGCAAAGGGAATATTGGCGCGGAAGTGTGTGTGTGCAGATTATATAGAACGAGATGGTGCTTCAGAGTGTCAAAAAAATATGCAGTCTTCTTAATTAATCAGAAAGCTGATGAGCATTATATTGCGTTCTTGATCAAGCTAGCATTGTGTCCTGGTTATTTAGTGGGGTCCTGTATCAGTGATTGTAGTCATGGCGCCGGGACATGCGGCGTGGGACGAATCTTATCTGGGACAAACAATTGGCAAGCAGGAACTGTATATTTAATCAGGATGGTTTTGTTAATGCAGTACTAGTATAATATGTTCTAAATTTTGTGATGTTTGGATGTTTTTTATGTCCTGCTGAAGAGTCTGATGGTGTTCTTTTGATTACTACGAAATCTGAATCGATTGTTGAGTATATCTCGGTTAGAACACACAAGTCCTGTCTCAACTTCTGTTGCACATACATTCGTTCAACAGGCAAGCGATGACACTTGTATAATGCAACGCAAAATACAGAAATGTCAGCAGAGCTTTCTATTAAAATGTGATGCCAGAGGCCAAAATATTGCCTACCAACATGGAGTTGGAAGCCTCCATTTAATTTAACATTTAATTACGGAAAGCAAGCTAGTTGCGGAAGTTGGTTAAGGATATCTCCCTCCCTGATATGTAGAGCACCTGTTCCATTACCTCAAAAATAGACCCATTCTCCATTGACCAAAGGTACACGAATTCAGCAAACGAATCCATGGACCTGTAACAGTCGTCCACTCGTCCTTAGCCACGATACCTCCTGCGTTTCCAAATTGAAAAAACGGGACCTACATATATAGTTCGATATCAAAGGATACCCAGAGCACTTGACAAGATTAATCTATACCTATTATCTAATATTAAAACAAATAAGGTTTTCTGGTCTCTGATTTTCCGATCCGTCGTGACAGGTGGATCCAGTTGGTCAGCCTCTCCCCGTCCTGTATCCGATAATCCGAATCGTAGCTACAACAGAAATCAGATTTGGACTGCAGAAGGAACCCACGCAAAAACGGACGCCTCAGTCGCATACTGACTCCGTTTTCGATCTTCTATATATCGATGGAAAACTAAAATTATAACATTTCCAAACCAACTGAAACCACTTTAAAATTCGGTCTCAGTCAATAGAAATCTTTGAAACAATATGACGTAGAATTTATTCGCGAGCCCGGAGCGCAGGAGCAGCCTATGCGAAAACGGACGCCCAGATCACATGCGGACTCTGTTTTTTACGTTATATATATAGATGGAAAACTAAAATAACAATCATTCCAACC
The DNA here is from genome assembly GCA_022530915.1 of Paspalum notatum. Classification (NCBI taxonomy): domain Eukaryota; kingdom Viridiplantae; phylum Streptophyta; class Magnoliopsida; order Poales; family Poaceae; genus Paspalum; species Paspalum notatum. The sequence continues at coordinate 38,720,756 of CM039685.1, forward strand.
CATTTGACAGCACTTTAAAATTCGCTTGCGATTAACAGAAATCATCAAGATAATATGGTCTACAATTTATTCGAAAACCTGATTCAGACGGCAGGAGCAGCGGAAAGCAAAAAATAAAATTTCTTACCAAACTGACACCATATAAATTTTGGTCACATACAAAGAAAAGTTCGAAACAATATAAAATATTAAATTTATTTGCGAGGCTGTTCTTACATGTATTGCTCTAGAGATGCTTAAAGATTTATTTTGGCTCCATTGCAACGTACGGGCATTTTTGCTAGTTTAATTTAAATTGATCATTAATCCGATCCGTAGCGTTGTAATAAGTAGCACTTGACAGTTGCTTCGGCTCTGTGTTTGAGGCTGCCCAAATCAAATCCCAATCGGCCAACCGGGGCGAAAGGGAGATTCATGCGTCCAACCGACTCACCACACCACGTACAGACAGATCGGCCACTTGCCTCACCACGGTTGCTTTCCGGGCCCACCCCTCAGGTGGCCCCCTCCTCGACACTTGGGCCCCACCTCCCACGGCCCCCGACCCGCCACGTGGCCCCCTCCTCCCTGCTATATAAGCCACCACCTCTCCCCGCCCTCCACCTGCATTGCCACGACCACCTCTTCCCCTCTCCTCTCCTCTGCTCTGCGCTCTGCTTCTTGATCGGGACGGGCGGCCATGGCCAAGGGCGGGCTGAGCAAGCTCAAGTGCATGATCAAGAGGTGGCACTCCTCGAGCCGGATCTCGCGCACGCCGTCGGGGTGCTCGGCGCGCTCGCACGACGCCGGCGCCGGCGCCTCCTCCCTGGAGGACTCGTGGAGGCGTGGGGTCGCGGCGTCGTCCGCCGTCGCAGCCTTCGGCAATGGGTCCGCGTCGTTCCACGGCGCCGACGGCGTGCCCCCGGGCCTTCACCCCGTGTACGTCGGCAAGTCGCGCCGCCGCTACCTCATCGCCGCGGACCTCGTCGGCCACCCCCTGTTCCAGAACCTAGTCGACCGATCCGGCGCCGGTGGCGCCGGCGCCGGCGGGACCGTCGTCGGCTGCGAGGTCGTGCTGTTCGAGCACCTCCTCTGGATGCTCGAGAACGCCGACCCGCAGCCGGAGTCGCTCGACGAGCTCGTCGAGTACTACGCGTGCTGATAACCGGCCGAGCCTATCCGGCAATGTCCGCGGCCGGCGCCGCGCCGAGGCAGAGCAGAGCTCGCCGCCGGAGCCAAGGGCTAATTTGGGGCTATTTATTTTAATGGTAGGGGTAGGTTGCAAGGGCCAGGAGCAAGACGCGTGGAGATGTAGTTATCCCTTGGGGTGTCTGTGGTAATTGCCTCCAGATTAGCCATGTAATTACCGTGCGCCCAAGATGATGCTCTCTGCTGGGGCAGTTAATTAATCTCTAGTGCTTGATGATGTAATGGTTTGCATGCTTCTTCTGCTATCCCTCTGTCTTATTATAAGCAGGATTGAATAAGATCGATTTAGGTATGGATGTATGTGTATCCATGTAGGAGTACATTTCACCAATGTATAAAGTCCATGCTCATTCCCTTCCTCTGAGTTTCTTTCACTTGCATTCTGGGCCATGCCGCTATTGCACATATATATAGATATATACTGACGCCGAATGGAGTCACATAAATTAACCAATGGTGAGCTACAGCTTTCAGGCTTCATCTCTTCTGCACAACTGGAGCTAGTAACTATATAGAGAATTGAAATGCAAAGATCAAACTGAAATTCAAGGGCCAAGCAACTATATAGAGAATTGAAATGGTTTACTGACGAAAGCATCACAAGCAAAGCTTGTGATAGGGTCATATATAGATATAAGATTAAATTTTGAAAGAAGCAAAGTTACTAAAATGTACTCTAGCATGGTATGTGCTTTTTACCCCTCGTCGCAACTCCGCAAGGAGAGACTTCACTACTCCACCGAGCAACTTTAGTTTAGGGTAGGGAGGTACCAAACCCTAGCTGGCCAACTAGGAGACTCGCTGAAGAAACCAGTTTTTCAGATATATAGGCCGGTTCAAGCTCAAGTGCCCGTCCTCTCAATGAAGGCACTAATAACCAGTTAGCTAGTGCTGCTCCGTTCACACCAAATATGTGTCCCACAAATACCTGACATCTAGTTAATTCGTTCACAAACCCCAAATCGCGCTCAATTCGTCGAATCCAATGATTAATTAGCCATCATGTTAGTGCTGAAAGCGACATAAGCTTGATTATTACCAAATCTTTGTATACTAATCAGAGGTTTTAAATAGCAGTTTGGTGACGCGATTAGATAAAGCCCTCGCTGTCATGGCGTCTTTCCCCTCCCCTTTTGCATGGCGTCCATGCATGCTTAATCATGCGTGCTTCATCCCTTTGATTGACTGGATGATGACAACCTTTCAGACATGCATTTGGACGTACTAACTAGGGCCACTTGAATAGGTAGGTAAAGGAAAGCAATTTGGTCCCCTGAAATATATCGTTGGACCATACGTGTATTTTCTGTTTCTCTCAAACTGATCTGAAAGCTTTCGATTCTGAATTATCATTACTCATGATTCCTACCTTTAGTACGTGTACTAGGTGAGGCTTAGATGATAGTAAAACTCTTGATCCCGTTTCCAAGGAAAAAAAGGTATTTTTAATTTACTAGGTGTGTATATATCATCAAGTACGATATCATGCATGGACATTAGAATTTTCACAAATGTAGTAAAATTAGTTGCATCATCTATAATTTCCATCAATATATATTACTCCTCCTCCGATTCTAACTATTTTGGTCAGGTCCAAATATAACATGAACCCGACAGGCAAACAAGATATATCCTATTTGGCGACGTGTGCTCTGAAGTCTGAACTGACCCTTTTGCATCCAGTATCTTGGCACAACAAAATTAGAGTATACTACAATAGAGTAGTAGAAGAAGGTGTCCATGCTAATGATTGATGCAGTGGGACTCCAACACTAAAGCAAGGCTGGGGACAAACAGGAGACCTGCACTGTTGGATTAAAAAGATGGTAGGCCAGTCCATTGCTGTTAGCGTTATTGTTGCGAAATTAAAGGAGGAAGCGCTAGCCCTAATAAAGAAAAATCCTGGCCCTTCGTCCCTCTAAGGCTACTCTACCAATTAATATAATACTCCCTCGGGTCATCCATGATGTGTGTGTGTGCTTTTTTTTTTTCAAAATTGAACTGAAAAATTTCATATATTAATGGGACGAGTTAGCATATTAAAACTTCTATGAGTAGTACTAGCTTTTTAACCTGCTGGTATTTATTTCCACGCATGTAACGTAAAGCACTGATCAAAAGCTCCATGGCATGAGCCTTATTCTGCAGATAATCATGCCATAGCCCCCCTGGGGCCTGCCTCTTAAAGAATGGCACGTCGAGAGGCGATCGAAGTTATTGTTAGCTGATCGATGCTGCTGCTGCTGCTGCCTAGAAGGATCCCCCAACCACAATGGCCTGGCCCTTGGCCTTGGCCGGCACCACCCTTTTCCCCATCCATTAGCTTCACCAAAACGCCAAGCAAAAAACCAGATGGTCCTTGCAATATTTGCCGGTACGACAGCGATCATGGCGCTTGAGAATGTTCGGCTTCAATTGACCCGCCCGGCCGGCCGCCCCCCAATGGTGGTTTTGACGGTTGGGTGTGTGTGTGTGTGTGATGATCGTCGATGCATGCCCGCGCGCGCACACACACTGCAGTCTGCAGTGCTGTACGTATGGATCCGACGATCCCGGCACCCCCGGCTCGCTCAGGTTGGTTAACTGGCTGCTCTGCTTGCGCCAAGCCACAGGGCTCAGCTCACCCCAGGCCGGGTTGCTGGTCACCCGTCCATTTCCCAAAACCGACCCACCGTCCGTTACACTGTCTGTCTGTCTGCCTGTGGCATCATTCAGTACTGCGGTACTGCTAGTTAATTTGGGGGGCATTGAAATCCAGTAGAGGAATCGTACTGTAGCTACTTAGCGGCTAGTAGGCACACCAAGTTAGCGGTGCGTGTTAATTGTAGCGTCACGCACAGATAGATGTGCTCTTATTACTGACAAACTGATGTTGCTCGTTATCCCTGGGTGGGAGATCGCGGCGTAGACGCTGTAGTACGTTTCGGCCAGCTGACACGCTTTGGTGCTCTGTGGTATCTCTCTCGAACAGCTCAGGCCGACGAGCCATGCGAAATCAATACTGTGGCCTGTCCGCCTGTGGGAGAGATGAGCATGAGCATTTCTGACGAGGCGTCGCATCGATCGGCTTAATCTCTCGTGCGTCATTGCGTGGCAATGGTAGCTCTCAACGACTAATGGGCACCATCGACTTGAGTACAGGTACAGCTGATCGATGCTGCAGCGTAGATTGTGTGGCCAGTTTTTATTCTCCTGACGAAGAGTGCGCACGGCCGTTAGCTGATGATGGCCTCACACACCTTCATCAACAAGGTAAGATAAGACAGAGGTTAGCCGTGTGTACGTCTAGTTGTCCGTATTATCGTACTCGTTACGTACGTGCAGTGTGATTAATTAGAGCTGCAGGAGAAAAAGATGGAGAGAGAGAGAGAGAGAGAGAGAGAGAGAGAGAGAGAGAGAGAGAGAGAGAGAGAGAGAGAGAGAGAGCAACCAGTGACCAACCGATACCGATCGCAGCAGACGAATAGATTTGTCTATTTCCACGCTCCGAGGCATGCGCCCACAACCTGGCGACTGGCGTGGCGATGAGCAGCGGACATCTAGGAGGAAAAGCTCAAAAGCTCAGCCAGTAGCCGATCGTCCTCAGCGATTAATTAGCGCGCCTGATAGAGACACGGCGATCTCGAGTGCGTGCGCATGGCAGCGTGCGCTGAAGGCGACGCCATGCACACAGAATCTGGGCGCTGGCCGCGGACGCATATGCATAATCGCAACCTCCCGTGTGTGCTTTTTGTCCCACGCCATGCAACGGCCGGCGAACCGCCGCCGCATGTTCACAAAATCAGGAGGCGATCCACCTGCCGGCGGCCCGCCCGCCTGATGCGCCACTGCACTCCGATCCACACTGCCGTGCACATTAACTTTCGGTTGCGCCGTCGCGGTAGCGGCCAACAGGCGCCGGCGCCGCGCCATCATCGCCGCCATGTGCGCGCCGCGCGGAACACGGGCGCTCGCCCCACTGCACCCAGGGGCCAGGGCTCCGCGCGCGCGCGCGTCCGTGTGGCATGGCCACTTGTGCCGAGAGCGGGCGACGTCGTCGATCGGCCGCCGCCTCATGCATGGCCACGCCCAACACGGCCGCGCGTATAGTACTCGATCCACCTCTTCTCTCCTGGCGGCTCCGCTGGACCAGGCGTGACGTCTACGCCACCGCATTTATGCCGGCGTCCCCCCGGCCGGTAGGTCGCGCTTGCCTTTCGCGCGCGCCCCCGTGCATGTGCCTGTCGGGGCGTAGGGGCGATGCCCACCAACAAATGCGATGCGTGCAATCGTTTAGGCTGATCCGTGCAGCATCAGACTAACTAATTTGTTGCTCCTCCGCCCTCTCGATTTTAACACACTCCCCATCCACATCCCACGTACTGTCGTACGTGTACCACATCCATCCATCCATCGTAGATTCACCACTCGCTGGGCTGTTTGTTTTCACTACCACTTTTAATTAAACACGTGCTTTCGGCACGAGTGTGCATGCCATGCATGCACTAACTGCTCCCGTACGTTTCGACACTGACCGCGTACGTCGTCGAGATAGACGACGACGGCGGCGGCGCGGCATCGGCCGATCGATCTACTACGCCCAGACGGTGCATGCACCAGCACAGAAAGACAAGGCGCGTGCGCAAGGGCAGGCCGAGGCCGTGCATGCATCCCGGCCGGCCGGCCGGCGTAGGGTGCGCCTTGCGGGGCGGTTTCCTTTCCTGCAGGCTGCAGCAGGGCTAGCTACACGACGACACGGCCGAGTTGCCTGGGGGCAGCTGCTTTCACTCTGAACCTGCAGCAACTACCCCGTCTCCAGCGCATTCAAATCGCCCACGAGGAGAGGCGCAGCGCAGGCGGCCGTGATGACTGATGACGAAGCAAACAGGCGCCTGCCCAGCCAGCCCAGGAGACCACCAGTAGGGCCGGGCACAGGCCAGGGTTCTGTGCATGTTAGGTTTTTAAGCACCGATAATACCACCGAGAGCTAAGCATTATAGTACAGTATATATGTACTGTTTATATATAGTTAATTATATACTCTTCGTATGTGCAAGTGTGCAGGAGTCAGGACTGCCGGCCAGGAGAGGAGAGCACAGGCACGTTACGTACGGTACACGTACATCATTGAAAGAAGCGTGTAAACATACATACTGTGTATACTTCATTGAAGGATGTCTGGAGCGTACGTACATCAAGCCGAAAACAAACTTCCAGGTCCCGCGGTGCACTGTGCTACTGCTTAGCTGTGCATAGTTTCCGCATGGACCCACACAAAACTGTGGTACTGCTAACAGTTTGTTCTTGGTTAACGCTTAAGATTAGCCTTCCAATAGTGGGCCGCACGTTGATTGCTCCCGAAATTCCTATCTATCTTCCGCAAGGAAGAAAGCCCATCCACCTTCCAATATTTAAGATTCGTGCAAACTATCTCTGCCGTCCACCAACCCGCCGCCGCCCCTCACCTCCTTCCGCTTGTCTCCACGGCTCCCGGGCGCGCCGCCGACGCGAGCTCCTGCTACGCGTTGCCGTGCCCCGCGAGCTCCGCCTCGCCGGCTCCCCCGCCGCCGACGCCGTGAGCTCGAGCTCCGGCTCCCCGGCGCCGCCGCCGCGAGCTCCCACCGCGCACCACCGTGCCCGCCTTCCCGGCTCTCGGGCGCCGCCGCACGAGCCACGGCGCGCCGCCAGGAGCCCCCACGCGCCGCAGGGGCAGCCGCCGAGTGCCGCCGAGGCAGCCGTGGCGTGCGCTGCCGAGCTGCTACCGCGTGCGACCTCCCACAGGTGTTCCCTCCGATCTACTATTTCAACATTGCACCTCCACCGATTCAACATTCCATCTATACCGATTCAACATTCCACTTATACTTGTTCAACATTATATGTATAATAAATTGTTGAATTAGCATTTGTAAAATGTTAAAATCGGTCAAATGAGATATTGAATTAAGTATTTGCAATTGTTGAATTAGGTAAAAAGAGAAAAAGTTTTTATTGGGCCTTCGTGGGCTTTTTATTTCGCTAGCCTAACTATCTTCCGGTATGTAGATAGAAAGTCCCGATTGCTCCTCTGCTAAGTTACGTTGCCTATAAAAATAAAGAAAGAAACACTCAAAGAAATAAAAAAAAGTCTGGTCCAATCAGGCTGAACAGCAAAACAGAAAACCCCAGAAAAAACAACAATAAAGCCGAAGTAGGCCAACAACCAACGAAAAAGTCAAAGCAGCCCAACCAAGAGAGCCGAAATGAGCTGTAGTAGCCTTCTTTTTCCAATGTTTCCTTAACGTTGGGCCATAATTGGGAGTTTGGGCTAGAAAGCCTGGTGGGGGACTGTGTGGACCGGGCCGAACCACGGACAGAAATTTTCTGGCGGGTGGACGCGGATGGGCCGGACCGTGTCCCGTGGAAGGGCGCCAGCCGCGGGTGGCGGTGCCGTGTCGCCCTCGCCCCCCGCGCGCACGGTGGCCGCCAGGACGGTGCCGCCGCGCCGGTGCGCCAGCGACACCGTCCCCGGAGGCGCGGACGGTGTCTTCCTGGCTTTGCTTCCAAGGCTGCCGCGCCTGCGCGAGACGTACGGGCGCAGGTTTGGCCACCATGGGTGGCTCTGGATGTGGTGGTGGTGCCGGCCGTAGCGCGCGGTCAGTTCAGACTTCGGAGCGACGACTTCCGGACTTGGCTGCCGCCGTCGACAAGGTCGACCGGGACGAGTCAACTGCCAGCGGCCGCCAGCCTGACGACTTGAGTTTTATTCCGTGGTCACTGATCGGCGAGGGGAGATAATGGTGGCGTCGTCGACGGATGCTGGCTGCGCAAAAGCTTATTATAGACTGTGAATTCGATCCTATATCAGTGTTAAACTAATGTCTAATGGCAGCTTGCAGGGGATTGTTTGCTGTGTTCGGATCTTCGGGGATCGGTCAGAGGGCATTCAGAGGCAGAAGAACGAGGGGGAACAGATTAATTGCAGTAGCAGAAGCTTGCTTGCCAGCGTCACGGACAGACCTCGATCGCGATACGTATCATATACGTTCCAGCTCATCTGAGCTGCGGAAGTAAGCTCGATCGGAAAAGGGTGACAGAGCAACCATAGATCATCTCAACATATAATAGAAGCTAACTGGATTCACAACCAAATACTCCTACTTTGTGAGTAGCTAGAAGCCCTAGACTGACAGACAGATCAACTTGAATTCTTGTTGGCCGGCCTTACAACAAACGATGTCTTGGATACTAGAGATCATACAGAGCGGTCCCTTTTTGTTCTTCAAAAAAAAATATTTTGTGAAAAAAAAAACACAAATAGTGTACAACACATTGCAATTGCAACATAACACCATCTAGCCTAGTATCGATCTAAGCATGATGCATCGCTGGGTCTTCTTTCTCCAGCGCCATAGTCGGGTGGTTCGCCTCTGAAACAGTTGGAGGGGAGGCGTCAGAAATGGATCGGTACTGGGACTGACTGAATGGATGGCAGTCATCGGGTCAGCAGCTCTGGTGGATTAGATTAACGGCGTAGTACGTGCGCACGTACCGTCGGCGGCGGGATCATCGCCGGCGGCGAGGCCGTTGTCGTGGCGCTGGACGCACTGGAGGATGTACTTGAAGGCCTCGGTCTCGCAGGGGATGGCGAGCGCGCCCTGGTGCCGGAACCCGAACTCCTCCTCGGCCTTCTCCAGCAGGAGCCGGAACACGGGGTGCGCCAGGTAGCTGGTGGGGATCACGAACCGCCGCTGCTCCGGCCCCACGTACACGGGGCAGTAGCCGCGCGGCACGTCCGGCGGCGGCTCCGGGCTGTGGCAGCTCTCGTCGTCCGACAGCAGCGAGTCCGCCGTCTCCGCCCGCCGCAGCCGCCGCAGCACGAACGGCGGGATCGCCGACGCCACCGCGTCATCGTCCGGCGCCACCCCGTGGTCCTCCTCCTCGTCGTCCTGCGGCGCCGGCTGCTTCGACCCCATCGCCATGGCGGTCTGCCACTTGTGCAGCAGCTCCCGCAGCCGCGTGATCTGCTTCATGCCCGTCGCCGCCGCCGCCGCCTTCGCGCCGTCGTCGCCCATCACGCACGCACCACGGGACAGTCACCGGTCGAGATGGTCTCTTCTTGGATCTCGAAAGGAGATGGAACACAACAATGCAAGAAGGGCCGGGATGATGGAGAGTCTGGCATGCAGGAGCTGGGACGATTATATAATCACGTCCTACTCCTTCGTTCGTACGTACTCCATCGATCAGGGGTAACATGGCTCGAGGAAAAAAGATTCCTCTGCTGCTGATTTTTTTTTTAAAAAAAATAATGGTTGATTAGCTAATCACCGGCGTGTGGCTCCAGAATACCAATGTTTGTTTGACACAACAATCCATCCGGCTAAGCTACTCTAGCTTGGCCTTAGTTTATTCAAAGTTTAAAACTTTTTCTCGGTGGCATTGATGGAGGAAACTATAGACTAGTGCTGCCTTGCAAGTTAAGCAGGAACATTAATTAGCACACGGTTAATTACAAAACAGCACTGTGCTACCATGTAGCTTAATTTTTCTGAATTTTCTTCTCTTTCTGAACCGGAGCAGCAAAAGCTGGATGTGTGCTGGAGATATGAGATATCTACTATATCACACCAGAGCGAGCTTTAGCAGTTCACACACTCTGCACAAGAACGTGGTTGCATGATTGCGTTGGATCGGTGCCAGTGTTTAGGGCATGATCCTGCCGGTGTGTGTGTACGTACGAGTAAAATATATTGCAGGGAATTTCCCTGTACGGCTGTTTCCTGCGTTCCTATTCCTATCTTCATATTTGCGACCCGACAGGGAAGGAACAAGACACCCGAAACATTGAAAGCTGCCATCAGATCACCTCTTTAAACAATTCTTTTTTTTTAAAAAAAAAAGTTACATCAGATAACCAATGACTTGGAGTGGCAGTAAAATAGTAGAGATTAGAGAAGGATAAGGTATATTCCCTCTTTACCTAGCTTAACGCGCCAAACAACCGTTAACACATGGGCAGAGCAAACCATAAAATAGTTGTAAGCCATGATACCATCCATCCTTGAGTGTTTTTTATGCGGATAGGTAGGCTGGTGAATTCAGTGTAGGTCTGTAACAATAAACAGCCCTAATAACTCGTTCCACTATGTGATGATGATTTAGGCTCTCTTTGGGACACAAAAAACTTCCCCAAACCATGTGCGTTTTCCATCTGTTTTAATTATTTCCAGTAAAATCTCTATACCGTTCATGTAAAATTACATTCCTACATTTCAAAGGGGGCTTTACTGTTCTTACTACCTATGCTTGAGATGGTAGCTAGGTTGCCAGTGGATGTGACGCCATGCCCTGAGCCCCTGACACAGAAGTCACGACTAGAGAAACTTCACACACCGTAGCCAAGTTGGTCGTTCACTATCTTGCTCCGTTAACTTTTGAGCGTACATGACATTTAGGGTATCATCCAACGATCACTTTGAACAGTTTATTTTTCTATTTATTGAAATCTTGATATGGCTCCCTCATGCATGATCGATTGTCGTCTTTGTTGGAACTTCAATTCTTGTTTTGAGGATTCTCCTGATCTGGTCATATCATCTCGTTCTCAGGTGTTTGGTGTTTATTGCTCTATCAATGTTGGGTGGTGTTGACGTTGAGGACGTTGTCGAGGGAGTTCTTTCAATTCACCTATACTAGTCAATCAACCCGTGCCTTCGCACGGGTTAGAGTCTTAAATGTGTTATGCGTAACTGTACAACATATATAGATCTATTTTTATACTTAGATTTTTATAATAACATATCTTGCTACTTTATATGTATGCTTAATTGATTTAGATAATCTTTGATCGATTAAAAAATAGGCGATTTTAATATAATTTTGAGGGGTTACTTTCATCATATTATCGATCATAATAACTAAGGTGAACAATTCAAATATAAATTAAAGGGGATATTTGGTATTATCCTATAAAAATAGAAAAATATGAGCAATTAGATATCAATTTAGGGTGTTATTTCATATTTTCCTTTATATTGGCAGAGTGGGTAATTAATATGTAGTTTTAGGGGTTATTTAATATTATTTTGATAATGGCAAAGGTGGGTGATTACTTAATTAAAAAACAGATCTAATGGCTATTAAGATTCTAACATGATAGGGTATTTTTATTATTGTGAGAATTTCTATAATTTTATTTTTTTTCTAGCACATCTTGTGAGGATTGACATGGAAATTTCAAAAAGTCTACGAAATATCTGTTTCATGAAAAGGTTTCTAGCATCTTTAATGGAAAAAAAACAAAAACTGAAGGTAAATTTGAAAATGGGAAAATCTAAAAAAAGAAGATATTTGCTTTCGTTGAGAATTGAACTCAGATCGTAATGACAGAGGTGGGTAATTACTTGAAAAATATATATAATGAAAAAAAAAGATATTTGCTTTTATTAAGAGTTGAACTCAAGACCTTTCATAATGATAGAGGCGGGTAATTACTTAGAAAACAGATCTAATGGCTATTAATATTCCAGTCTGCCAATTGATGGTCGGATATTTCTGATTATTGTGAGAATTTTTTGGATTTATCTTTTTTTCTAGCGCGTTTTGAAATTGGTGCAACTTTTAAAACTTTCCATTAGTAATAGTAAGATGTGCGGTCAAACCTTTTGTGACACTTTTGTTGTCGAACAATAAGTTGGATGCCCCTGAGGCCGTCGCTAGCCCTCCTTCTGCAACCTCTAGTTGTTTGTATCCGGACCATCTCAATAGGTGGTGGTGTGCTCAATTCCTAAGTGCTTCCTTCTTGGTGATGTGTTGGTGCGGTGTATTGGTCGTTTTCCCTTTGGCCGGGATCGTTTCTATTGGGTCCCTGGTGTTAGTGTGAAGATTCTATTTTCGATCAAGCATCATGCAAAAAGGACGATTAAGTGTGCATGCTTTATATGTGACGGTTAAGAGCGGCCGGGGCTCAAGAGACCCAGCTACCCCGGCACGGACAATGGAATTGCCCTACCTAACCCCCTCCCTCTAGGCATAAATAACAATGAGACTAAAGTAGTTATTAACCCTAGCTATGTGTTGCTACTAGATCTTCCATCCACTGGTGAAGGTGCATTTCTACCGTGCTAAAAAATTAACAATGTATATAGATAATAGCCATGCCACTAACTGAGCGTTTTGGCTACATGTACAAAATGGGAGATGGATAGGAGATGAGCTAAGATAAAGAGTCGTCGTCCCGTTTTTTTTTTTTTTCTGTAGTACCTCGACGTGACATGAGCGTGAAAGAAGTTGAATAATGTATTGTACTGAACTAGTACTGATTATCATCCAAGGTGAAATCCTTCAACCCAGTACTACTTTCTACCAGGACAGATGTATGTATCAAATGATTTATGAAAAAGATCAACCGATCGAACCACAACGCACGGAATAATGATCCTAATCATGTTTGCTTGGTACTAGCAGCCACACTCCACACACACTAAAAGTTACTCTGCAGGTCATCACCTTCATACGTGTTGGTCGATCGATCACGCTAGATCTTCAGATAAGGCCAGAGGCGGCATCGCTTGCAAAGCTGGCCGTCGGCAACGTGCGAGCACATGATGATCGTCGACACGGGCTCGCTACGCTACACGGCCGGTGGAGGCGAACGCGTACGGCGTACGGCGTACTGTACGCGGTCGAGACGGCTTTTCCTCTCCCTGCATGCATTGCCATTTGCCACCACAGCAGAACTCCAGAAGAAGCGACAACGATGGAGCATCAGCTAGCACGCCAGGCGGAAAGGATAGCCGTAGCCGTGACCCATCCATGTGACGGAGCTAGCAGCAAAGCTCTCTCGGCGCATGCAGAGCTTAGAGAAGGTCGGTGCATGATGAAATGATGATTGGTACGGCCCCCCACTGCTTTTGTTGTTGATTATTCCACGGTTACTACTAGTTAATCGGTGGTGATCATCAGTCGCTAACCGGTGCAGAGTGCAGCTCCGCGCGGCCGGCCTGTCTACTCGATCTAGTTCTTTTTTCCCGGCCCGGCCGGAAAAGTTCTGAATACTAGTAGCATAATGTTGGCTTCGTTCTCTGGGGACACCTAGGCATGCCTTTGGCAGCTTTGGCTAATCTGACGACTGACATCTTCAATTCTGTGATGCCAGATTCCTGAAAGGAAACTTGCATACCTGGAGTGTGCAAAAAGTGACCACCGACTAGCAGCTAGGAGCCGTTGAAATAAACGTTTGATGCCTTTCATTCCCACCATGATTTCGTGGCTCTGGAGGAAGGCATATGCGATGCATTGCTTTCGGACTACACAAGCCGTGCAACGACGACGACGCGGGTCCGTACCTACAGCTGTATCTGTGTGTCTATATCTCTGCAAGAAAGTGGAATACTATGGACATAATATTATACAAAAAGAGGGGGTGGGGATGGCCAGGAACTGGCGCGAGCGAGCGGGATAAGCTACATTATTTTATCAAACCTAAATTATCGAACCTTGAAATGCTGCCAGTAGCGGCGAGTGATTGAGAATTTGAGACGCCGGAGGCGGTGGCGGTGGACAAGGAAGAGTATTATTTCTCGTCTGATTGGGCTACATCTGTACCTTACTCCGGCCCAAACAGACAACCGTGGCCAACGATAGAGCTATCATTGGGCCAGGAGCCTTCAAGTCTGCTACACGATCCGCGGCCACGCGGGCGAGGGGCCACATCTCGATTCTCGAAGGAGCGGACGAGCGGTGCCACTTGCACTGGTTTCATGAGCTCAAAAAAAAATTGCACTGGGATCAGAATTGGATTGTGGCTTCAACCTTCAACTGCATATCACGAGGAGAACTGTGTTTCAGAAATTGAGTCTCAATTTGCACGTCTCTTAGAATTCTACATTCTGACCTACAAATCAGCGACCTAGCAAGGCTGAAGCCAACGTTTTTCCCAAACGTGTCTCTCAAAATTAAATATGCTACTGTTTTGCAAGATTGACAAAGAGAGATAGTTGGAATAGTGATAGGGGACGAAAAATGAGGGAACGAGCTTAACCCCACATCACAATGTGATTTGATGTTAAATTACAGAAGACATAAGACGCGTGTTCCGAAATCTCTCGACTGAACTCAATACCATTTAATCCTTTATCCAGAGGACCAGCACACAAAGGCGCCTAAATATCTCTCCATCGCACACGTCACTGTCGACACGCAGGCACCGATCGAGGTGTGAGTGCGACGGCGCCATGACCGCTTGTCGTCTTCGCACACGCAGAGAAAGAAGGGCCTGAAAATTAAAGCGCACGCCAGAGCACAAAAGCGTAGGAGGCTGTGTTTAGATCTAAAAAGTGAAGGCGAAAAACAGGTAAAATATGTCAAAATTTGGCCAAAAACATCACATCCGACACTGTAGCGCACTGTAGTACTTTTCGTTTGTTTGTGGTAAATATTGTCCTACCATGGCCTAATTAGGCTCAAAAGATTCGTCTCGCAAAATACATCTAAACTGTACAATTATTTTTTGATTTCATCTACGTTTAGTACTCCATGTATGTGCCGGCATTTTTAATGTGATGAAAATTTTTTTTTTTGCATAGTAGAATTTGAGGAAAAATTTATATCTAAACACAGCCGTAGCCGAAAATGCATCTTGGAGGACTAGCCTATATATATTCATATTCTGGCAGGTTTTAGAGGGAAAAGGCTTTGCTAGCTGTCAACTACTGCTGCTGCTGCTAATGTTAGTCCAGATGAAGGACGTTTACTGCTCGGACAGTGACCTCCCTTTAGCTTGCTTGCTTCTATCCAGCAGTCTTCTTTTTATGCGTATGCATGATTGGTTTGCGTCTTCTCTCCTTTTTTTTTCTTTTGGATGCCGACTCTTTTGCTTTTCCTAGCTCACGGCTTCGTACCTAATCCAACGTGGGTTAAGCTTGGTGCTTTAGGTTGAGTCCAATGGAATTTTATAAATGAATTTTTTAAAATACTGTTTTGTATTGTTTGACATAAATACTACACTGTAAATAAAAAAAATAATTAAAATATTGATAGTGAATAAGATTTGAAAAGCCCTTCAGCCTTATACAATATTTGGTGAGTCCTAGGCAGTAGCTAGATAGGGCAACCAGACATCCACCACGCTCATGGCATTCTAGCTAGAGGCTCAGACTGTCAGTCCTTGACAGAACACACAAACCCAAATAAAAGCCTAGCCTGACACGACTCAACACAACTGAAATCGTACTTCGATCCGTCTAGGGGGCCGGGGCGTGGTGTCGCCACTGTGTGTAGGTACGGTGCACTAACTGGTACTTCCTCCGTCCACAAAAGAATGAAATTCTAGTTTTGTTCTAAATCAAACTATCGTAACTTTGACCGTGTTTATAGAGAAATGTAACAACACTTATGATATCAAATATGTATGATATGAAAATATATTCCAACAAGAATCTAATGATACTAATCTGGTAACATAAATTTTAATATATTTTCATATAAAATTGGTCAAAGTTACGATGATTTGACTTAGGACAAAGTTAGAATTTCGTTCTTTTGTGAACGGAGGGAGTACGTACATAGGCTCAAAGCAACAATGGAAGAAGTTCAGGAAAGGTGATCAATAGTTGCCACAGCGCGCGAGCAAAAAGATAATCCACCGCTGAGTTGTCTCACTGAGACCATGTGAGCAGGACGAACGAATTGGAATAGTATACATATCTATCTCTGTCTGTATATATATATATTAAAGCAAATAAGGTTTTCTGCTTCTTCGGTTTTCCGGTAACACGTGGATCCGGCTGGTCAGCCCCTCTCCGTCCTGTATCCGATAATCCAAATTACACCTACAATACGAACCAGATTCGAACTACAGAAAGATCCCACGCGAAAACGTATGTCTAAGTCGCATACGCACTCCGTTTTCATTTATATATATATCGATGGAAAGCTAAAATAATAATCTTTTCAACCAAACTAAAACCACTTTAAAATTCGGTCTCTTGTCAACTAAAATCTTTAAAACAATATCACGTGAAATCTATTCGTGAGCTCAGAGTGCAGGAGCCGCCCACGCGAAAACAGATACTCAAATCGTATACGGACTCCGTTTTTGACGTTATATATCAATGGAAAGCTAAAATAACAACATTTCCAACCCAATGAACACCACCCTAAAATTCGCTTGCAATTAACGAAAATCGTCAAAACAATATGGGCTACAATTTATTCGGAAACTCGATTCAGACGGCAAGAGCAACCTGCGTGAAAACGGATACCCATATCGTATACGGACTCCGTTTTTGATGTTCTATATATTGCGAAAAAGCAAAAAATAATATTTCTTACCAAACTGACACCACCTAAATTTTGATCACATGCAATTGAAAATTCAAAACAATATGATATGAAATTTATTTATGAGACTATTCTTATATGTATTGATCTAGATGTGTTTAAGGATATTTTTTTCCCGTTAAAACGTACGGGCATTTTGCTGCTACTGCCTGTTAACCTATACCATAATACAAGTACCGCTGTGTCTACTACCGTATACATATAGTCGCTCATCATGGTACACGTTATCTAAGCTGATTTCCTCATGCTGCTGGTATATCACACATCAACGTACATAGTACGTGTTGGAAGGAAGGAATCCTATTCCTATAGGAGTTCATATCTAGCTACTAGATCCGATGCAGACGGACGGACCCCTCTCCGATCCTCTTCTGCATGCTCTCCGTGTGTCCCCGGAAACAAATATCGAGCTCGATCTGTCTTCTGCTGGGTTCTGGCCCCTAAATAATCAACAACAACTAAAGCCTGCCACGAATGAACAAATATCTCTGCAGCTCGATCGACATGCATATGCATGCATCTCTTTTAAGGGTCAGATTGGTTCAAGGTCTAAGTTGATTAAATGATAATATTTTTGTTTGTAAACCTTATTTAGATGCCAAATAAAACATACGAGCCAAAAAACTTTAACTAAATATTTTTAAATTCAAATATAGTTAAATTTGACTAAAGTTTGATCACGCCAATTGTGGCTTTCATCCAATGTATACGGCTGTCAAGGGTTAAAACAATTGTATACTGGTGCCAGCGCGTATGCTTTATCATCAAGACGGCATGCGCAGGACACATCACCAGCAGCCCATGATGATTGATGAGACCTCTCGGCCGGTCCGGTCACCTTGTAAGCCTCCCTCCCTGCTCGATCGAGGTTTCGCGGCCACGATGCATCCCTGTTGCTGCTGACGACTGCTGTACCGGGTCGATCTCATCTCGTTCGTCTCATCATCAGGCCCGCGCGCATCCAACGGCTCAAATTGAACATGAAGCGCCCGGCCGTACACGTACGTCTCGTGTCATCAACTCATCATAAACCCGGTAGGCCAGGGCCCCGGTGCGTGACTGCGTGCCGTGCTTCCTTCTCGACACGACGACGTCGTCGCCCCTCGCCCGGACCGGCTCGTCGCCTGCGTGCTGCGTGGCGCGCGGGAGTTGGCGTTCAGCGCCGGATCTTATCTGCTCCAGGAAACTCGGGGCCACCGTGGGCCCGGCTCTGAGCCAACCGTGACCGCTTCCGGCCAATGCAAGGATGCATTGCATGCTTGCTCTCGATTTTGAGGCCCGCGGTTCTCCACATTTCATGAAAACTTGTACCGGGACATTTTTTTTTCGAGGAAAAAGAGGCCCTTTAATTACTCAGAAAAGAATTACATTTCTGAGCAATAATCTGCTCAATACATACTGAAAAAAAAAACGCCACACTGCTGTACGTTTAAAACATTTCGCCAGCTGTGCAAGCTCATGTGCAGCACCATTAAGCTCCCTTTTCACATGGACAATCTTTCATTCAAGCAAGCGTTCACCTATCTCCATGGCTTCAGTGATGATAAAAATTAGCTTTGATCTTAAGCATCTTGGTTTTTTCAAAGCCTCCTTAACAGATTTACAGTCTATCTCCAAGATAGCTCTTTTATTAATCCATTCCACTGCCAAAGACAAACCTTCCTTACAAGCAAGGGCTTCTATTTCTTCAGCATCAGATCCTGCATAGACGTATCGACATGATGAGAGGAAAACCTGTCCTGACTCATCTTTAATAATCATACCAATACCAGCCTTTTTGGAATTATCATCAAAAACGCCGTCGACATTTATTTTGATCCATCCTGATTCAGGCAAAGTCCACCGTCCTTTCTTCTTATGATTAGAGCAAAGCTAAGAACATAGTACATTGCAGTCTATATAATATTGCCATGTCATACGTAGTCAATTAAAAACCCACGCATATAATAGCTGGTCTATCATTTTCTTTTACAAAGTGTCTTAAAAGTCTTTGAGAAGCCCATTTTAAATTGGCTACAAGTATGTAGTCCGTTTTTCTTCCCTCACCATTTCCTTTTAGGGATGTTGATGTTTATATCCCTACTAGCAACTTCAATGGTATTTTTATTCTCATTTTTAAAACTTTGTGATTTTATCTCTATGTTTTCAAAACGAAAACTCTATATATCCCTATTTCTAATCTTGTAGATATAGTTAGACTAAACTTATTTAAAAGAAACGAAAAACCTTCCAAAATAGGAGAATATGCTAGAATATCTTTTATCCTTTCACCCACAACCCACCTGAGTCATACTGGTGAAGACCTAGGTGCGACGTGGCCTGCGAGCGGCGTGGCATGGGGAGACCCGGCGGCGATGACATAGTTGCCTGGGCATGACCCGCCGGCGCCGCCGTGAATAGAGGCATTATAACAATACATTAAAAAAATAGGGGCAAAATCGTATTGGCACGATGTTGTTTTAGCACTAGAATCGATTTTGTTAAGAAGCGTTACTAAAACAAAGGTAAACTATATTTTCAATTTGAAAACGTATGGGTAAATTCACAAAGTTTAAAAAGTGAGGGCAAAATCACTATTAGATTCTAAAGTGTGGTTATAACCGTCACCACAAATCTGATGTGGCATCCCTTACAGCCTGCCTACATCACCTTATAATACTTGCTCGTAGTGCCATATTATACAATCATCTCAAAAGTTTGGGTAATAGCAACCAACTTCTGAAGTTTCCTAGGGCTAGGTGTGATCGTCGCAGGTCGTCATTCCTTGAATCATCGTCCTTGTAAATTTGAACTGACAAGTCGATCTGCAACACCTTAAAAATACTATGTATGAAAATAGTGATATGTAAGATGGATAGACACCTGTCTGCTGAAGATGGTCTTAAAAATCACTCAGCTCCTCGAACCACCATCCATATTTGAACCGAAAGGTAGATCTACAACATGGAATGTCGCATTCAGAAGTCTAAATTTCTATTTCGGGGGAACAATTCTAGTACTCCACGTAGGTTAGGTACTACTCCCTCTGTTCGGGAATGGTTGACGTTCAGACAAGAAAATTCTTCACAAAATGATCTAACTATTGATGTCCTAACGACAAACAAAAACAAATGGCGGGAGTACCTTTTACGTAAATCACTAATTTCACAAATCGGATATAGTTTGGAGGTGTAAGCAGTTCAGCTTCCAAGTTGGAAAATGGCGAGAGTGAATGCAGCCTTGCAGCGTCGCGGCTGGATGCCTCAACGACGAACAACCACTCAACCAGCCATGCATGGTGCATGCACTCAAACGGAAGAGGAGAAGTGCTACAGCAGAAACAAAGCTGCTATAAGCATGCGAATATATGATAGGGATCACACAACTCAAGGGAGCTCATACGGGACCGCGCAG
Source organism: Paspalum notatum (assembly GCA_022530915.1). Classification (NCBI taxonomy): domain Eukaryota; kingdom Viridiplantae; phylum Streptophyta; class Magnoliopsida; order Poales; family Poaceae; genus Paspalum; species Paspalum notatum. The sequence continues at coordinate 38,740,640 of CM039685.1, forward strand.
GGGAACAAATGCTGCATTGGTTCTTCCTGTTAGCACACTTCCATGATCTCACACGTAGGGTAGTACTCCCACCGTCCCTAAATTGTAAAGGGTTCTGGTTTTTTTTTTTTATCTACATTAATATAAATGTTAATGTATCTAAATATATATTAAACATATATATACAGATGAATGAATGAATATAATTGAGGTGTAGAATCCATTACAATTTGGGACGGATGGAGTAGTTAAGTGGTAAACAGAAGATATTTTCATAGTTTATATGGCCCCAAAAATTCCACTAAATCAACCTGATTATGCCATTAGATTTGTGGAACCTATATCCATAAAACAAGTCATTTTTAGTAGGTTTTCGCACCGAACCCTACATTGACGCTCCATCGGAGACAGTGCGCCAGAGCCTAGCTTTAATAAGGAAGAGAAAAAGAAGAAAGACTATCCAAAATTACACATGCCCCCCAAATATGTCGCCTAAATGCCCTCTCCACCCTCAGTATCCTCTATAAGACTCCCCACTCCCCTGCCAGCCTTGCTCCTCCAAGAAGAAAGGAACAGAGAGCACAAGGAACGACATAGAGAACTCTGCACACCTCAAGGCCAGATCGAGAGCCTTCTTCTGTTCTTCCTCCTCTCATCCAACAAGGACAAAAAGAACGACATCAAACAAGAACACAAAGAAAGAGAACAGAGAGCAAGTCAGAGGACGACCCCCCGAGATCTCCTCTCTAAGCAAAACTCGCACGCACAGCACAGGACGTGTGTACCCCCGTGTGCATGGGTCTCCTGGACCAGCTGTGGGACGACACGGTGGCCGGGCCGCGCCCGGACTCCGGCCTCGGCAAGCTCCGCAAGTACGCCTCCTTCTCCCCCTCGTCGCCGTCGTCCTCCTCGGCGCCCGCTCCCTCGGCCGTCTCCGTCTCGCCGGCGCCCGCGGCGGAGGGGGCGGTGGCGGCGCCGCAGCCTGCCGTGACAAGGAGCATCACCATGCTGCGGCCCGCGGCGCTGTCCGTCGTCACGTCGCCGCGCAGCGAGTCCAGCTCCGCGCCGTCGTCCCCCGCCAGCGCCACCGGCGCCCCGGACTCGCCCTTCGGCGCAGGTACGTACGGTGACCGGGCGGATCGATCATCGTCTTAATTTTTCAGTGATTGGTATTGCTGTTAGTTTGTTTTCGGCGCTTCATTATGTTTGAGCTAGCTGCAGGAATATCTGGATCACACAACGTACGTATGCCTGGTTAAAATATAACTGCACCTGCACTGGTCTTTGGATCAAGTGCCTTTATAACTAATATAAGTCAGGAATGCTTCCCCTGTGTATCCCCGATGAAATTGTCAAAGAAAACCGAAGTTGCGTGCTTTTATTTTCGCAGGATTTTTTAGATCTATGTCGCCCATTTAATTAACCAAAGCTACTTTAGATCTGCTAGAGTTGAATGTTGGAGATGTGAGTGAAAATAAGAAGCGCAGCGTTTTGAGTTGACACCCGGCTGACGCTCTAGAACATGTACACGTTGGTTGCAGCCACGACGCCCAAGGGAGAGGGCGGCTGGAAGAAGCTGCGGCGGAAAGGCAGGATGGGCGACGGCGGCGCCGATGCCCCCGGCACGCCGAGGAGCCCCACCGTCTACGACTGGTGCGTGCGTGTGCCTCGCTGTGCTGCTATACGTGCAACCACTATAAGAACGCGCAAGAATCTAGCATGGATTTGATCTGTTTATTATGGTGTCGTCAATCGTGTGTGTGATGTGGGTGTCTCCGATTCCCTCGGCAGGGTGGTGATCAGCTCGCTGGACCGGTGAAGTAGGCGGCCGGGCCCAAGACCAAGACGAGACGTGGAAACCAACCATCGGCAGGGACAGGGAGCTCCGAGCCTCCGAACCAACTGAAGGCGGATCGTCGGAACAGAACATCTCCTCTTTCAGATCTGATGACGCTTCTGTTTATGTACATAACCCCTACGTATAGCTACTGTACACATGTCGTCCAAAGCCGTGGAAGACGAAGCGGGATCTATGTGTAGCAAGAGTACTGAGCTGTACTGTACCTATAGTGTGGTAGAGAGTTGATGTATGTATGTGTGTATACTCAAGTAGAATCCGGTCAGTCCAGTCCAGCAGGGGCTGCTGGCTCTGCTCCCTGCCGTGTAACCCTACACAACAACGACGACACCAACAACGGGCGTATAGTAGATCTGGATGTACACCAACAATAAAACAAGGCACTTTCGCCAGCATCTTCTTATCGTGTCTCTACAGCAGAAATATCCTATCATGGGCGATTGGCCCCGGCGTACGTTGATGGTCTAGTGCCTTCTTCCCGTACCAATAATTCATTCATGAGCCCGTGCCGTGCCTGCCCGTCGCCGCACTCGCGACGTCCAAATCGATCGGCCGGCCCGCCAAGGTCATGTTTAGATAAAAAAAACTTCTTTCAAATTCTACTATGCAAAAAAAAATTCCCCGTCACATCAAAATGCCAGCACATGCATAGAGTAATAAATGTAGATGAAATAAAAAAATAATTGCACAGTTTAGATGTACTTTGCGAGACGAATCTTTTAAGCCTAGTTAGACCATGGTAGAACAATATTTATCAAAAAAAACGAAAAATGGTACAGTGCTTTTCAGTTCAGAACAGTACCAGTTTTTAGGGATCTAAACACACCCCAAGTTTATCCGCTGGAAAGTCGCAGCGTCCTTTCTACCCTGAGGTCAAACTGGCTAATCTCATGATCGCGAGCGGGCGATGGCGATTGGGGCCTGGATGGTCTCGCTCCCGCCGGAGACGAGACGCTGCCGTGCCGTCTCCGTCTGGCCTCCCATCAACCCTGCCGGTACCGGACGCCACAGCACAGCACTCAGCACAGTACAGCGCTTTCTGGTGAGCCTGCTGCTTTTTAATTTCTGGTGTTCGCTGCATCTGCTTCTCGTACTCCCCCATGTGAATGCGATTAAGCAGTGGGAATGGACAGTGGAGTGGCTTCAGCGTGGTCTACCACTCACCATCACGGCATCATCACGCATGCTATTGTGCAAGCTACTACTAATAGTACAGCATCTCTGAATCATCTAAAAACGCAATCGTCAGTTGGTAACATCCTAATCCTTCCACTGTCAGAGATCTGAAACATAACTGAAGCGTGGCCCTCGCAAGTGAGGCAAACATACATACGCCTTTTTCATTTATTATTGGACAGGTTTTCGAAGACCCCAACCAGACATACATGATGCTTGACCGCACCAATATGTAATGTTCTGGGATTCTGGGTAGATCAAATACAAGCTGGGCTGGGGGGGCTGACTTCGGACGACGGCCATAGCAGGGCACTCTTTGAGTGCTGCACTTGATCGTTAGATTAGCTTGTTGCCAGTTTGTATGTAGAGCTCAGCCTCTCCTCTAAGTAGTCACCACTCTTGATAGGCGGAAACCTGAAACAACAAGTGTCGATTTTTTTTTTTTTAAGCATGGCAGGGAGGTATATAGACGGAACTTGGCAGAACGTTAGCATGATCAAAGCGGACCTTGCTGGATACGCCTCGCTGCAACAGCTCTCCATGCATTTCACCACTAGATTTGGGCTTGGATCAATGAAGAAAGCAACCTGACATGTGGTACACAAAAAAAATGTTCCTGTAAGAACCCTAATGCACTACTTAAGTCCATTAATTACCACGTCTGTCAGTGACACTAAGCATGCAAAAACAGTGGTGCTTTCTGGATTTGTAAAATGAAACAGGTTGACCAATTATGAAGAGGCAGAAGATGTAAAAGGCCAATAAAAGGATTCTGAAACACCGAGCAGATGAATTGAAATAAGTTCTTCGCTACTCACAGAATATCGCTCTTTCCCTACAGTGATGACACGGTGCAGGGTAGATCTGCAAGTTGCAATAGAAACACATTAGCAAATACCAACGCATGCGCACAGCCTTTTTTATTTTTATAGAAAGGGAAGGGAACATAAATGATAGGAACGAATGCAAAACCAAGTTGTATCTAAGAAATTGGGTCTGTTGCATCGTGGACTCTGAACAATTGTACGTAGGAAACAATGTTTTCAATTCGCTAAACTAGCTCTTAATTATGTCAAGACTCTTCAAGAAGATGTTTGCTTCGACGTGATCACAAGAATAGACTTACAAATGAAAAAAAATTAAGAAATGATGATACCTGAAAACACAATTGGTCCACCTTTCTAACAGATCACCAATATTAATAATAAGGGACCTACAATTAAACCAAAACAAGAGCATATCATATAATACACTTATACACAAAGCAATGGAGAATCATCTACATGGCATATATAGGCAAACAAGACAAGATAGAACATGTTTAAACAAACATAACAAGCTAAGATATGTTAGGGTAAAGCACTTGAATTCTTTAGAGTAAATGTGTTGAAAAGCTATTGTATTGTATTTGAGATAGCTGTTCACAAGTCAAGAAACAAGTATTACCCATCAATGTGGTGAACGTCTTCCCAGATCTGAGGATGCCTATCTTTTTCTCTGCATATCTAAAATGCAAGCAAAGATCAATGACTTACATGTGAGCATATAAAAAATAATTACTGATTTTATTGTTATAAGTGAGTATGTGAATTAAATAATAACAATGATTATGTAAAAATGAGAGTATTTTATAAATCCATCGGTTTAATATTGTGCAACCAAATCATGCCTGCAAGCCAGCCGTGCCATCTGATGCCAAAAGGGTTAGCATTCCATAATCTGAATGTGCTCCTGCACCAATAATGTCCTCGTCCTTGGAACCATTTACATCGCCTACACCAAATTTATCAAATGTTATAATCCATTTAAAATATATATATATAGGGAGATAATACAAAGGTGCTCCAGTCATACATTAAATTCAAAGTATTCTTCAAAAATACTTAGTAAAAAAAATTATAAGGGTCGTCAAAGGGTTTTCTATCAAATATATTGGGCTAGTCGCAACTTTGTCACTTGGACATCATTGGGTAGATATACATTAGCTAGGGTGTAGTGAATTACTTAGTAGTGTTTCCGATCAACTTACACAACTGATTGATGAGCTTGAGAATGCCAAATGCCATGTTCTTTTTACTTGAAAATGACAATTTTTTAGGGGAAACAATGGATGCTACATCCAGTCATGTCCAAACTAAAGCAAACATTTGATGGACATACTAGGATAAAAAAATTGTTTTTAAACTTTTAAATGGGCAAAACTTAAGGAGAAAAAAATGGAGGTTGCAATAACAAGAGTGTGGTTCCGTTGCTTATAACTTACACTAAAACATAAAAAAGGAACTTACCTGGATAGTGTAATAATCGAAGAAATGCTGAAGGGATTTCAAATGCACCATTCTTTTCAAAGAAATCAGCATCAAGGTCCAAACTCAAAGCAATTAAAGACAATATTCTTTTGCCAGTAGCCCTAGAAAGGAAGAACAACACAAAGCATAGAAACAAATAGTCCTATGAAATTACCATGAAAATGCAACTACAAAACTATTAGGATGGTACCATGAATATCGTTTGTTCGATAATACAAACAAAGAATACTTACAATGCATTTGCATGGTATGATTGCATCGTATTTTTCCAAGATGGAAAGAGTTCTGCAAATAATTTAGTTAGATGAAAATGTACCAATTTTTTTCTTTTGAACAAAATAAATCAGTAAAATAGTAATCCCAGATGGCCATCATATATAAATGTAGAATCTAGAATGGTAGTAGGTTGTCACGAGAACGACTATAATTGATTCATGGCAAACATATACCTTCAGAAGGCCACTGATTAACATCACTTTGCAAATTTTCATCACCCATAGGCCCAATATAAAAGGTTTCCTTGGAGTCTCCTACATAAGCTCACCACTTTGTCACAAAAAGTGTGGACCTCAGTATATCACAAAAATACATGTAAAATGTGATATCTTATGACAACTACATTTGTCCTCTCAAAAAGTGTTACCTAGAATAATTGGCCGCAAAGCATATAGTAGTCCACTTAAGGTAATTCTCAATGGAAGTTTCTTGGCACAGTTAACAAAGGATGTCGGTAACAACAATGTATCCTAAGTTTAATCCAGATGAAACTCTCTCATCTCCCGTAAAACACTCCTTTTCTCTCTTTTCATAACTACCTTTTCCGACTATAAAACATGCTGTCCTGTCATAGCATTTAATAAAAATAAAGTTTAAATAAAACACTACTGGGAATGAACTAAATCCGTTGTCAAATCCTAGACTCAACCCAGATAGCATATGACCCTTCTCCTTTAATAACACCGGAACCAGAGAAATTATTTTGTATTCCCCTTCTTTTATATAAAGTTTGAATATTATCATATAACTTAAGCAGAACATCCCTTGTGTAAGGCTCTCTTCAACAACTTCTCCATCTCCCATCTTTCATCACTGTTTTAACTATTTCTGTCATCATTTAATTTTGGAGGAAATTTGGAAAACCGCTGGAGCCTAACGCTACTGGGCTTGACGTGACTCTTCAGCTTGGTGCCTTGGTCGTCGTGCGTGCCAATGCAAATTGGCGTGACGCAAGCTAGACGATGGATCGTCAGTCGTCAAACTCGCACCAGTCCCTTTAATTTTGCATGCATGACAACGTTGACTTTTTTCTTGGAATTTTTTTTAATTCTACATATGTGTTGTGCCATTAGCATTTTACTTAGATTTAAAAGGCCAGGACTAAAATAAAATTAAGGAAATTGCCGGATGCTGACCTCGTGACGCGGGGGAGTCGTCGACCTTCTCGGAGAAGGGGGCGGTGTAGCCCCTGTGGCTGCTGTTCTTGCGCAGCGCCATCTTCTCCTCCATGGGGCGCTGGAAGAAGCTCCTGCTCTCGGCGAACACCCGCTCCAGCAGGCCGCGCTCGATCCCGTGGTTGACCACGTAGAAGAAGCCGTACTCCACGCACGCCTGCTAATAATTATTAACATGCTTCTACAAAGTTGTATTTCGTGACCGGCGGTAACCAGGCAAGCAAAACTCCGACGAATGAGAAAGAGGCTTGAGACTGTAAGTATCTCGATCTGACCTCACGGATGGACTTGGCGGCGGCGCGGAGGTCCGGGGACGCGAGGTCCACCACGGGGAGGTCCAGGCGGCGGGCGGCGGCGGCGGCCATTGATGGTCTCCTCCCGCTCATCCGCTTGCGCAGCCTCGCGCGCGGAGACGACGAGGACACTGGACTACACCGACCGAGCAGCTAGCGCGCGGCCGGCGCACTCACCTTGTCTGCTGCTGGATTCACTCAACTTTCACCTGCTCCTGAATCCTGATTGCCTCTCGCCGACTGAGTTTATATTTATTTATAGCTAGCGATTCGCGTACGCGCGGAGACGACTCGGAGAGATGCATGCGCTCTCGGCAGATGTGCACGTTTCCCCACGTGCGCTGCGTGGGCAATATAAAACTGGGGGCACCTCACAACATGCGATCCACGCTGAAAGGCGATGGGAGGGGCAGGCGTAGGTACAGTACGTACTACCTCCTTCCTGTTCATGGCCTCACGGGTAGTCACTAGTTATTGCAGGGCGCATAGTGCTCTTGCAAGTTGCAACGTTCACGGCCAATAAGACCAACCCCAATGGTAGTGTAAGGTGGTAGTGTATAACACTGTTTGATACTGTAGTGCTACTGTACAAGGAGAGATAGTTGGAACAGTGGATTGATGGGAATATAGTGAATGGGGATGGGAAAGGACGGGGAAGGGTTGGGGATGGTCTAACTTGCCAACACGATCGGTCATTGCTCGGGCTGATACAGAGGCACTATGCTGAGCAGGGCGGTGCGCCAGTGCCGTTCTCGGTTCGTTGCCGAATCAAATCCAATTCCACTGCTGCAGGAACCTATAAAATATAAAAGTCAATATGGGGACGTAGCTCATATGGTAGAGCGCTCGCTTCGCATGCGAGAGGCACGGGGATCGATTCCCCGCGTCTCCATTCTCTTTGTTTTTTGGTTTCGGATGCATTCTGTGGTGCTCCGGAATGCAATTTTTTCTCTTGCATTTTCCATCCAGAATAGATTGGGCTAGAATGAGTAGAATGAAGTCAATGGCGGTGTTGGGCCATGGAGGGCCCAACGAACGATGGACCGCAGCCTTCCTTCTCCAAGCCCGGTTTGTGCCAACTGGACCAGCCCAACACGGTGAGCCTGGAACTCCCCAAACCACCGAACCACGCAGCGCCGCCCGCCGGCGCCGCTCGCTCGCCGGTCGCCATCTCCTCCACCGGCACCATCGGGCGCCGCTAATCCATCCGAACTCCCGCCCGGCCGGAGCCCGGTGCTACCTCCGCGTCTCCTTCGGTTCGCGCTCCGCGGATCCAGATGCTGTCGAGGCTCTCCCGCGCCGGCATCCAGGCCCTGAGCCGGGCGAGGCCTGCAGGTCCGCGATCCATCTCTCTCTCTCTCGCCTCAGTCCTCCGCGCGGCGACCCCGTTCGCCGTTCTGCGTTCTGCTGCTGCGTGGCTCTCTCTCCGCTCAGGACGTGAGAGGTTTTTGATGCGCGCGCTAGCGCTGCTTACGAGCTGCTCGTTGGATGCAGCGATGTTTTCCCAGAGACGCTGAGTTCTGAATGGGCTCGTAGATTGGCTATGGGGGCACACTATGCATATGGGTTTTGATTCGGGTCGTTGGTGCTACGCTTATCAAGCTTCAGCTAGTTTGCGTACGGATATGCTCGGTCTCGGGTCGGGGTTTTTAGTTTGTGGAGTATTTGTAAACATCTTACGACAATTTGTGGGTTGCTGCGCGTTGTTGGCCAGCTTTGATTTCAGAACCGCTACATGGGATGGTCTATCGTGAGTTCATGACGTAAACTTTGGTGGGATGACCCTATTCCTCATGCTTGTACTAAATTTTAGCTTGTGAGGGATGAGGTGATGATAGATCAATCTATTCCATTCTACAAAACAAACCCTAAAAAAGTGAGAAGATGATGCATCACCTCATTCCTCAAACTAAACAGCCCTATCATTTCCCCTTCTGTTCCTGTGGGAATTGATATGTTTAATGGTCGGAGGGAATTTGGGTGATAACTGTGCTAGGGTGGCTGGGGATTTGTGTCGGTTGAATTGACATCGTGTTCCATTGCTTCCTCGTTTTTTTTGGGTGTTAAATTATATGCCATGGCCTACCAAACTGATGATATCTAGTCAAATCATTTTTAGGGTAATTCCCCTTCATATTAACTAGGCACTTGATGAAGAGCACCTTTGAATTTATGTCTGGATCCTGCATTTTCATTTCGAAAGAGATGCAGTTAGTTCATGCATCTTTGATCATGTATGCTCTTTAGAATAGTAAAGGGCGTGTGCATCTGGACTTCCACTCTTTCCTAACTAAGCCCATCACAATTTCTTACTTTAGATTCTATTCAAGTCTAGTACACTTCCTGCTCCTTTTTTTATCTTGAAACAAGTGTTTAAAGTAATTTTTTAAGACAATGTTCTCTTTCGTATTGGATCACAGTTTTGACTGGTGTGTCCAACAGCTTCCTGTGACTACTTACATTTATTCCATATGATCTGTCTAAATTCTTCTAACCCTAAATACCAGGGCAAACTTTGGTTACTTCCAGGAGCAACGGAGTAGGGGCCATTAGTTCTTATATGATCCATGCGGTTAGTTGTTTTTTTTTATAGCTCTTATACTTCATGTTGCATTATGGAATTTATTTCTTTTGGATGTTTTGCTAATTTTCTTTCTTAGTGACTCTGGATTTATGAAAGCTGTGTTCATTTCTTGCCAACATATACAAGATATTTTCCATTGCAACTGCAATTTGCTAATGGATCTCCAAATTCCTGAACTTGCTTTTTCATTCAAAATGTTAGATATACATTGTCAGATATAGGTATATATGAAGATGAATTACAAATGCATCTCATATGCTTAGCTTTTTACATGTTCTAATAATCTATGTCAGCTACCTACTGCAAATATTTTTTTTTAATTAACAAATGGAAATACTTTTAGGGGAGGAATTTCTTCTGTTCTTGTACGAACGCTACAGATGGTGATAATAACAACAAACTGGAAGCTAAGTGAGTATTTTTTACATTTCTTGCTTGGCCAGTTAGCTACTATTGTCAAATTTATTCTTGCTTACAAAACCAGTATCCTTAGTTCTGTATATCTGCTTGCCTCTAAAAGAAACATTAATTATCCACTGATTTCAAGATCTACATCTCTTCCATTTACAAATTAATGCCTATCCATTAGGATCATTACAATCGCATTTTGATATGAGATTGAGCGAATGAAAGTAGTAGTAGCCACTATAAATCTAGAGTATCAAAACAAACCAATGCGATCACTTTTGCTGCTATTTTGTTAAGCAGTTACCAATCCTCTTTGATGTACTGGCGATGGGGGGATCAAGTGGGTCAGGAATCAGGGTCTACGGAAACTTTGTGTATTCACGCCTGAATGATGATTTTCCTATTATATTTATTCCATCAAATGCCCAACCAGATGGTGTTTGTTTGTGTTTTAAAGTGGTTTGAGGCACTGTTTTTGGTCTAAAATGGGAACAATTTGAGTATTTGCCTCATAAAACATCTTCCCATTTTTATCTGTAGTGCTTTTTTGTGCACATTGGATTTCCATTTTCTAAATAGGGAGAGATACCTGATTAGAGAAGAAAACAAGTGCATTATTGAGAAATTATATAATAACCTGGACATGACTCAGAGGGTTTGTTCAATAAATGTGTCATATAGGGGTTTAATTTGACAAAGTTTATGCAGATAATCTCAATTGAATAGACTTGGCCAAGAGACCTCTGGCTGCAATTCCTATTTCAAAATCGATTGTCAAAATCTTGGGGAACTACATGATTAAACATTTCTCCACCCATAGTATAAGCCATCAGCAGACCAGCCCACTAGAGAAACTCTTTCATAAGTTGTCTCCTTCATATGCTGCTATTGGACACGTCATGCTTGTTGGCCCTCTATCCTAGTGATATTAAAATCTTATTTTAGCCTTGAAGTTTGGTTGCAGTTTGTATGCTATGCAGTTACAGTTAGAGTAGCCAGCCTATTTTGGTGCCTACATTTCGCAATTAAGGCAACTCTGCAGAGTGTCCACTAATGGTAACATTGAAAGTCACTCCATTTAGGTGTGTTTTGTGAATATACTTTATTCTTTCGAACACCAATGGGTAGACTATGCCTGTGTGTATTTCATAAATAAATGGAGTTTATCCCTCTTGATTCTATAATTTACATTTCTTCTTAATCAATGTCTTGTTGCTGCCATCTTTAGTATGAACTATGAAATATGTTACATGTTCCATTGACCAATTAGGAACATAAACTCAAATGTCAGGACTTGTTACCCTCTTTTCTTCGATTTTTTATGTCTTCCATCTAATGAATCACGCACACTTTTGATGTAAAAGATTAATACTTTGTCTTAACTCTTAACAGTTACACTTCATTACTGATGACTAATATCTACTTTGCAGAATATCTGTGACTTTCGTTGATAAGGATGGCGAGGAAAAGCTTGTTAAAGTTCCTATTGGAATGTCAATGCTAGAGGCCGCTCATGAGAATGATATAGAGCTTGAAGGTAGTGCACATTGCTTTTAAAAATCTTGATCCATTTTGTTTTTACTTATGCATATTGAGTACAGTTACATTCAGCTTGGTTTATAATTATCTCCTTAGACTTAATATCACTCGAACAAGGCCTATTTTCTCTTCAATTTTATTTTAGATACCTTAGCATGCTACCTTGTCATTCTGTTGCTACACTCCCCTTTGATGGATCAGCTTATTAACATTTTGTTTAAATTCTGTATAGCTGTTCCTTGTTTGTTTTACAAAAAAAAAAAAAAAAGGTTAACTTCATACATGTGTGTGTTTTAGTCTGAAACGCCTGTTCTGATACATTTTTCAGGAGCATGTGAGGGCTCTCTTGCTTGTTCGACATGCCATGTGATTGTAACGGTATGTAATCTATACACAAAGGCTTTAGTGAGTTGAGACAGCTATAAGTGTAGTTTGATATGAAAGGCTCTATTCAGGATGTAAACTACTACAACAAAATGGAAGATCCTGTGGATGAAGAAAATGATATGCTGGACCTTGCTTTTGGGCTTACTGAGACGTATGTGTATATTCTTTCTGAATCCTACAAAACTTATTGTTTCGGTTGAACTAACTCTATCTCGTTTCAGATCTCGCCTTGGTTGCCAAGTAATTGCAAGTCCTGAGCTTGATGGCATACGCTTGGCACTGCCAGCAGCAACCAGAAATTTTGCTGTTGATGGGTATGTTGCAAAACCACACTGATCGAGAGCACTAAGATCACGAAAGACACATTTTGGAATTTGGGTTCCTGCTCACTTTAACAGAATATGAGGAGGAGATATATTGTCTGTTACACTTGTATTATCATATCTTCGATTCAAGTTCCCACATTAATCTGGTTTCCTTCTCTAATTTTGGTGAGATGGAAAATCTTTCAAATTGCTTTGTCAATCTGCAGTTGTAAAATTCATTGGTTATTTACTATTTTAGTTTAAGTTTGAGTTGGTAGAAGTACTATACATTCCCTGGCAAGAGGGCTATAGAATGATTATCTTCATAAAAAACACATTAGTGATTATGGTATTGATTATGCAGAATTTTGAATGCTTGAAAACATAATCTTTTGTTGACTATAAGTTTTCTGTTCTTATGCGATGACGAAATCATGCTGGGAGGCACGTAGGTTTACGAAGTGTGCATAATAGCCAACTATGTATATTGCTTTCCAAAAAGTATGTGATCTCAGCCTGTCACACATCACCCTAGAAACCCTGGAAAGACCTATGACTTATTTTCATTCAGCTATTGAATTCCTAAAGCACTTTCTGTTGAATATATCCAATTAAAGATAAGTGCAATGTCTCACTGAGTACTATGCTGACTGGTAATATCATAGAAACACTTTTATTTAGTCTGTGATAAGTGACCTGGAGATGAGTTGTGTTACATATGGACGGATGTGAGTAATGTGCAAGTGACAATAACTCTTACTAACTAAACTGTCTATTTAGTATTCTTTCCCACGGGCACCAAAATGGCACTTTTTTTCACTGCATTGTACTCTTTGCAGATTCAGTTTTAGTTTATATTCCTTTAGTTTAGGCTCTGTTTGGCTCCGAAGAATTAGGATAATTGAAATGTGACTAAATAGTTGAGCTAATGATGCATTTGGATTGGAATCCATCATTCCACATATGTATTAATCTAAGAGAAAGTGATCCTTCTCGTCCACCGGTGAATTGTTTGGAATTTATCATGAAGTTGTCAGCCCCTACCTCCTTCCCAAGGCTCTCAAACTATCTCTTCTCTCCCATATTAGTGGGGAACAAATAGTTATTGTAATGAATTTACAATTCAATATACCCAAACAACCTCTAAGGTTCTTTCCTTTTATATGGGCCATAAGTGGCTTGGAAGTCGGAATATCTTTTACTACTAATATGTGAACCATACATGTGCGTATACGAAACGTTGTTCTCTGAATAGACATGCCTTTATGCAAAGAAAGCGTTGTCCTGAAGCTGACAAGTTCTATGGTTGCTATTTGTGATCGTTGTTGAACCAAAGATCACATCTGAATTAGCCACATTTGGGGGCCCAGCTGCCCTAGTGGCTCGTGACCAATGTTGCTCTCTATCATTGTTTTTTGCTCGGGAAAAAAAATCAGATCAGAGTGGCACTGTTTATTTTCTAGGTGCTGTCACTTGAGTTATCACCTACCAGCTGAGGTCTCTCTCTTGATGTAAAATTGTTGATGTCAGTTTGCATCTCTTTGGCTGCTTTTGAGCCCTCACTTTCGACTTTCTGAATTATGTCCCATGGTCAGCGTTTGGGACGTTGACATCCCAAGATTTCGCCATTCATCTGAATATCGGTCCTGGTGGCATGAGCATTACTGTCGCTGACAGCGTATTGATTGTGGATGTGGTGCTGTTTATTCGCACAGTTGACGTGACAAGCTGATGTTCAGGAGCTGGTTATTATGTCGGTTTCCTCTAGAAGCAAATCTTTGTACAGAAGGTTTCGAGCCCTTGAGCTTCAATATCCACAAGGTTTCTACGAATTTTGTTCATGTGTGCAGAAGTGCGGAACTGACCGTGCTGCTTCCTGATGACCGTGAAGCAAGTAATATTCATAAAAGAGCAAAATTTTTGTCTCTTTGCTGATTATGTCGGTTTCCTCTAGAAGCAAATCTTTGTACAGAAGGTTTCGAGCCCTTGAGCTTCAATATCCACAAGGTTTCTACGAATTTTGTTCATGTGTGCAGAAGTGCGGAACTGACCGTGCTGCTTCCTGATGACCGTGAAGCAAGTAATATTCATAAAAGAGCAAAATTTTTGTCTCTTTGCTGATTATGGTCCGTCGTTTTATACCTGGGAATTTCGTGTTTTACGGTTGCCTGTCCTTTCGGCTTTGGTGGCCATTGCTCCACTTTCCTCTGTTGCATGCCCCTACGGTGTTGGTTTCATTTCGTGGTTTCGGCTTCATCGCGTGGAAAAAGTTGGTAAAAGGGACAGGAGAGCTACCTTCTGCATACTCTCTCGAAGACTGCAGCGTCAGTTCACTTTCACCATAATGTGACATGAGGAATACCATGTGGGGATGTTGCGTCATTGCGTTTAGGTGGAGAGTTATTATCAGTTTGATCCGCCAATTACGGTGGCCGGCCGGCAGGAGATGCTGATACAGTGCCGATGACATGGATACGCGCCTGGCGGCCTAGGACTGGGTCGCGCGCTATGACTTGACAAGGGGCAGGTGTCTTGGACTCATGTGAATCGAGCAAATGCGCCGGAGATTTATTTTTTTCCCGGACCTGAAACATCGTTTTGGATTTTTGTGACTTGTCGATCATCTGGCACCACACTACCACTCACACGTTTCGCGTTGCATCTGGCTGCACGCTTGCATCCGTCTCCAGTGTTGTGACCGACGGCCCTGTTTAGGAATTAGGATGTACCTCGGATGGTCACAATCTAGGAATGTCTGGCAAAACAGGTGTAGTGCACGACTGTTCACTCAGTGGCACTAGCCGGGAGTGTTTGGATCCAGTGGCTAAACTTTAGCACGTGTCATATCGGAGATCCGGAAGCTAGTTATAAGTATTAAATATGATTTAATTAAAAAACTAATTACATAGACGAGGACTAAATGATAAGACGAATTTATTAAACCTAATTAATGTGTAATTAGCGACTAGTTACTGTAGCATCACATTTGCTAATCATAGATTAATTAGGCTTAATAAATTCGTCTCGCCGTTTAATTCTTATCTGTGTAATTAGTTTTGTAATTAGATTATATTTAATATTTCTAACTAGCGTCGAAACATCTGATGTGACGGGCTAAACTTTAGCCCCTTGGAACCAAACGGCCCCGAAGCATTTGCAAACTGTTGGTGCAGTAGCAACACACGTCAGGCTATTCCAACGGTAGAGTAAAAAAAGACTGCCTATAATACTATTTGACACTGTAGCGTATCTGTAGCAGAGAAATGAGTAGTTGAAATAGTAGATGAGTAGAAATAGACAATGCTTTTACTTATCCCATTGGAAATGGTCTCATAGCAAGTCCTGGGGAACTTTTCCTTCCGTCCAATGTACTGCTTACTAACTGTCTGGCAGGTCCAAATCAGTGGTGCTATCATCAGATAAGTAAAATAACGAAAAATGCCTCCCCTCGTTTTCCACTTCAGAAACTTTGGGTGAAAGCTGAAAGGACCCATGTCTTATGATTTTCTTAATGATGGCGGCATTTGTGCTCGCCGTTAGTCTCGAGACCTGGAGCGTATTTCACCGTTTCATTCTGGAATCTTCTTTGCAATCACGCGAGAACTATAAGCCGCCATGTCGTTCCCGCCGTCGGCCTTGGAAGTCCTGAGTACTGACTTTTTCTACTCGTTATTAACCGTCTTTTGTAATCGACCACCTACCCCATAAGTGAGGTCCGTGAAAGCGAGATGTTTTGTACTGCTGTATTTGGACCTGCTTGAATGCCATTCGTTTTTTAAAATAAAAAAAACACGGTACTAATGTACTATAGTTTATGCTTGCGTCAACACATGAATTCATCGCAACCGTTCAATTTTATAGAAAAAACACATAAAATAAATAAAAATCATGTATTCCAAAGGACCATTAAAAATAGAGAATAACGAAGTAAAATAGACAAGTGGCCTAAAACGTGGTAGACTGGTAGTCCTTATGTTGGATGGACTAGAGCTAATTTTAAGCTAAACAATTTAGTCAAAGCATCCATTTGCAGTTTTGTACTCGCGGCAGTTCCTTTCACTAGGAATTAAAGAAGAAACGGTGGGCAACACACCAAGATCTGATACTGATAGAACTCTAGCCTCTAGAAAATGCGCTGGGAGCAGCCACATCTCATCCATAGGAGAAGAGAAGGAAAGCTACGCGATCGAACAGGGGGTGCTGAAGCCGCTAGAGATGGCTAACGTCAGCCGTGGTTGGTAAACGTCGCCACGAGCGACGCCACCGCATAGTTTTCATTGTCTTGATGGGTGAGACATTTTTTTTTCTGAATACGCAGAAGAGCTGCGCATCTTTGCATAAAGAAAAAGTTGACATTACAACGCGACGACTCGCCACACATCGGAGAAAGGCAACAGTCTCACATAACAGAGTAACCAAAGAAACAACGGTTGCGGCGCTTAGACGAAGCCAAGCTCACGCAGCGCACACGCGCCACCGGAAACCCAAAACTCTCCCCAGCTCACGGATGATGTTGAGAACCTCAGCCTGTGTGCTCTTGAGGCCATCAAAGCACCTCCTGTTGCGCTCCTTCCAAACACACCAACAGATCAGGCCGACAAGTGTATCACCTCCCCGCCTAGGGGCGAAGCCAGGT
Organism: Paspalum notatum; assembly: GCA_022530915.1. NCBI lineage: Eukaryota > Viridiplantae > Streptophyta > Magnoliopsida > Poales > Poaceae > Paspalum > Paspalum notatum. The sequence continues at coordinate 38,757,565 of CM039685.1, forward strand.
TGGAAAAGAGGGTGGTGCACACCTAAACAATCATGTGTAAATTTGAAGCAATATTATCATTTTGGGGGTCAAAATGAGCTCTTTAGTAGACATTTTCTAAAATTTGCCTGTTGCCGGTGCACCACCCAGCTATAACGTGGCACCGCCCCCCCTCCCCCCCCGCCGCGTGGTCACTGGCCAAGCCACTCTGACGGCTTCCCACCAATCGAGCAGGGCGCCACCGGTGGTCGTAGGCGCAACGATACCACACTTGGCCAAAGCAGCAACCCAGATGTGCCCGATCTTCGTTTATCTCTGACGCCGATACTTCAAGTTGTATATGTATTACATTCGTCGTACACTCAGTTCTGAAACTGAAAAGTGTGGTGTCTGCGACGGTCACCGTGGCCACTCCAAGGCACTTCAGCTGCAAACCGTTCCAAGTCGTTTCAGCAGTCTGCGTGTGCGATCATCGTTGTGTACTAGAAAGCCGGCGTGGCTTTGCCACGCCCACGTTGGATCGGACCAGTTTATTGGATGCATGTCACAAGTCACAAGTCACAATCGAATTGAACTATTGATGTTTTATATGCCAAGACCCCATCTCTGTCTATTGTTGCATGTACAAATCTTAGCAATTTCAATTTTCAGTGGACAATGGCTTTCATACACTGATGATAGATGACCCTGACATAGCACTGCGACACATATTGCTAATCATGGGGAAGACCTATCAAGGTAAAGCTATATATGATGGGTAACAAGACGAACACAGTTTTGACTAATGGATGCCACTCTGACCTTGGTATTTCTATATCTAATAGGTGTTTTTTATATTGCGTATACTTTTTAATGAAGGAAAGCACATTTTCTACATTGTTAAAAAAAACTCAGCACACCCAATAACATGTAAATAGGAAAGGAATCAGAAAAGCAAAGTTGAATAGCATGTAAATATGAAATGAATAAGAAAAGCAAAGTTGAGATTCAGAAATACTTTAGGAACAGGGGCATCTATAGGAATGCAGTTACTGAAAAAAGAACATTGGTTCCAGCTTGCAGTTCATGTAATTCGAAATATAGATTTGCCGTATAGAATATAATAATACATATAGGATATGGAAAAATAGATAAAGCTAAACAGAGATGATGGAAGATATCCTTGGGAAATGCACACTTGCATAATTTCTGAAACTCTATGCAATCACAGAATTGGATTTCATATAGTTTGAAATTCAATTGATTGGCATGAGTTGCAACATTAAATTCAACTTTGAAAATTTGGGCATGGATCCAAATTGCCCAAAATAATATGCACAGACTTTAACATTTTGCTTCTTCATGAAAGTGCATGGCAATAATATGTATACTGCATTTAAGCTATTAATTTCAGAAAGCAAAACTGATATAGAAACACTTGTTGAGCGTTTACATGAAAGATACGATATAATGATATATGTGTCGCATATTGAATGATTATAAACTTAGTTTGAATTAAACATGTGCAAGAGCGAAATCACAACTAGCAAAAGGTACTTGCATTGATTTAATTGTGGTAATCAGTTGTTTTTTCTTTTCATTGGTTTAATCACGGTAATCAGCTGGAGTTTAGATGTGGATTTCAAGGGTAGGCAGATTGATAAATAGCTTACAGCGTTCTGGACAGCCATTTCGTCGAACACCATGAGCATGTCCCTGAGCCTGTTCCTTTTATCATGAAAGCGAGCAGCCTCCATGAGTAAGGAGCAACTGAATGTGTCCGCTGGAATATCTATTTGAGTGGCATAGAGCGCTCTTGTGGAGGGGACATGAGACGGATGGCGCGAAGGAACGTAGCCGTACAAGAGTCCACGACTTGTGCTTGTGGAGGAAGGGCTGCGAGGTCCGCGCGCCATGCTGGGCTGTCGTGGGGCATGGAGCAAGAGAGGCGCCCGGGTCCTGCAGCGCACAAGTGAAGGGAGCAGCCAGCAGCCCCGGTGCAGCGCGCGGAGACGACGCCGAGGCGCAGAGCTCGGAGTCGGAGAGGCACAGCCGTAGAGACAGGCTGTCGTGGAGCCACGGACGGCCGCCAAGGAGCTGAGGCAGTCAGCCAGCCGCTGCTGGCTCGTCCTCGTCGACAACAAGTGCTTGCTCATTTGCATGGGTGGCCGCAAATCGGAGGGGGTCGGATTGGAGGGAGGTGAGAGGTGACCGGTGGGCGGTGGCAGCGTCCTTGGCGTCTGTACCCATCGAATTGGAGTTCGAGGCCATGAGAGGTGAAGCATGAGCGGAAAAGAGACAGGGTGGGACGGTCGAGGTTGGTGGCCGGAGCAGTAGGCGACGGCCTCCGCCGTCGAGGGCGGCAGCGCGGCATAGCTATGGGGCAAGTGGAGGGGTTCTGCAGGATTCGCGGCCTTGTAGACTGCGACACGGGCGACAGATCCGAATCGACCCGGATTGAACGGGCTAGATGGTGTTCTCGCTAGATCCAACGGTATGCGGCCTAACGGGTGACGTGGCTTAACGGGTTGCCCTGGTTTGGACTCTGGATTCGATATATAGAGATAGAGATAGAGATAGAGATTCCTTTTATTTTTCTTTCTTTTGTTTTTGAAATGGAAATACACTAGGGCTTCATTTCTCAGCCTGTCGATTGATTGGTGGATGGATCAAATCACCAATCAAATGGATGAGAACACATGTCGACAGGCAACATGCCACAAGTGTGGTACTACGGCTCTACAGCTCCTCCTAATAGGTCCTAGGGTAGGCAGGGGTGGATAGAATTTCATCCTACCAGGTTACCAGATCACTTGGGGTTTTGCTCTGGAATTCCTTCAAGATCATGTTCGAGACAACGAACCCAGTTTAACCTGGCTTATCACTTGAATGATTGAGCAATTAACCGCTCAACAGCAGCCTTGTCATTTTACGGCGATGACACTGGATCTGGATGCTAGCTTTGACTCGTGTGTTGTCTTCATTTTCTAGATGCGTGCCAAGAAAAATGGGGACATATGGTCTCCTTAAATAAAAGAAGAAAAAGGTTGTTTTGGAAAAGATCATGTGGGGAATGTTTTTAAAGGAGAAAACGTTTATCAGAAAAATAATAAAAGGGAAAAGGGGCTGACCTCTGCTTTGTGGGCAGCAACCTCTCTTGCTGCACCACCAAGTTTCCTGCAAGCGTAGAAATGGGAAAAGCAAATATGCAGCACTCAATTTTCTCTTTCTCAAAAATAAATAAGAAAATACTACTATAAAGAAAGAAAAAAAAAGGTGTCGGACCTTGCCACTAACGCCGACATTAGCGACAGAAATTGAATTAGAAGATGTTATCTCACTGATCGCACTGCAGGAAAATTAAAGGGATGAGCGGACATTAAGTTCTTTGTTTGTAAAGGGACGTTTGGTGTTATTAACTCACTTATAGCAAGTGCATAAATTGGGTATGTTTAGATTTACATATTGATAAATATAGTGCATACGTATACACGCATGAGTGGAAGGAACTTCATGTCCAGTCTTTGTGTATCATACATGCCTTACAAAGAAGTGGCAAAATTAAAGCCTGTCTTCTTGCCACTGTCTGAGTACCTGTGGAATTTTTCTATGCCAACTGAAGGACAGACCCCGAATAATGAGTTGTTTGGTTCTTGCTAGTTCCAAATGATATTTTTACTCACATAGCAACTGCCATCCTTTTGTGAATGTAGTCGTAGTGCCGTGTATCATTCCCTTGCTTGTGTGCCTATATATTTTGAAATAGAAGGTCTGCACACATGTAGTTACGGAACAATTTTGTGTACATTTCTATGTACAATTTCTATGATATTAGATTAATTTTGGGTCGCTACAAATTCAGAGTTATTAATTGATGCTTCAATTTAGTTACTACGAGTTGATAAATGACTAGTATATATTGAAATGTGGAGTGTTTGGTTTTTGTCAATCTTCTATATCTACACTGGAGCCCCTACTACAATATTTTTTTAGATTCTTACAAAGCCACGTCATCATAAAGCCCACTAGCCACTAAGAGTCTTATAGTTTTTTTAAAAAAAATATATTCTATCGATCTTATATGGCTAACAACACTCGTGCATGTGTTTAAGAGTATATACTAAATTGATGGCAATATGTTTTTGATCTTATGATTTATATTTGTTCTCATTACATCTCGTCTACAACTAAATAATGGTAAAACAACATTTCAGTCGCATGAAACAGAGTAAATCTGTTTGAAATATATGTTATTTTAGCCACTTTATTTCAAAATGTTTTTTGTTCTACTAATTTGGTGATGACCTGTTTATTTCTGGTAATTCTCTTCCTTGATAGCTTAAGTAAATGTTTAAGTAATTTCTATCCATATATGCACGCTTTAGATAGGATTATTGCCTCAAACTCAAAAAACAATCTTTGTGAATCGGAGGGAGAGTGACTTGTATTCGCTTCAGCCTGCTTATTGTTTAAGGGTCAACGCGGACAGGAACATATAAGGAAAACAAAATAATGAAAGTATTAGCGGAAACAATATCAATCAAATCTTGGAAAAAAATTCAACAATTTATCTTAGCCATACATGTATCACCTTGATTTAATGTTTCACCTGCACTGTCTCGATTTTTCTTCCAAGAGCTTCAAACGTACTGACATCCACAAGTCCAGAATTTTTAACCAAAAAATTGCTACTGTACCTTTCCTCCTACTCCTCCAAGTGGGAGGAAGTTGCTCAGTTGTAGGTGGCAGAAGCGCTGTCAATAGTTAGTATGCACTAATAACCAACCTTGATGCGAAATTATCAAATTATAGTGATTTTCTAGGTTACCCTAGCACTTAACAACTAGCTAAAATAAGCTGTTGGTGTTTCACTTTAGACCCATTTTTGACATATATGAAGTAAAGAATCACGTTGGCCAAATAAAAATAACTGAAAACTAGCCGGACCATGTGTGTGAGATTACCAATTTATCACTGTTCAGTGTGACATTACCAATTTATCACTGTTCAATATAATTCAATACTCAATCAGTTTAAAATTAGTAAGAATTGCTCCATTAATATGATTTTTATGCGATCTAAAATCTTATTAATAAGTTTTTTCAAATTTCAAGTGAAAGTGATGGCATAATTTTTTTAAAATTTAAAAACATGTATTAATGAAGAAATTGTTGGTCAAAGATTGTACTAACAAAATGAAATACACGTACTAACTTTAGACAGAGCGAGTACCATAATATAATATCCTCAGAAAAAAGAGAGAGTACCGTAATCTTACTATTACTAAATGGAAAGTTCTAAAACAAACACTAACTTCAAAGCACACTAGAAAAAAAAGATAAATCCTAGAAATTCTCACAATAATCAGAAACATCCGACCAACAATTGACAGATTAGAATATTAATAGCCATTAGATTTATTTTCTAAGTAATTATCCACCTCTACCATTATGAAAAGTTTTGAGTTCAACTCTCAACGAAAGCAAATATCCTCTTGTCGTGGTTCCGGGAACCGAGGTGACACAAGCAGTAGATTTGTTGTTCGGTGGGGGATGTCAGCACGAAATGGTGAGCCGGTAGACTCGAAGGTTTATACTGGTTCGGGATGAATCCCTACGTCCAGTGGAGTGTGTTTCTTGTATTACGAGGTGTGTGAAGGTGTTACAACGGGCGCAAGCGCAGCGAAGAGGGTCTCCCTGTTACTTGGCCTCTGTGCTCTTTGTGGTGCTTCTTGCTATCCTACCATTTGTGAGTGCTTCCCCTCCTTTTATAGTTCAAGGGAGGTGCTTACAGTTCCAGGGGAGAAGAAGAAGAAAGGATATAGAGAGGAGGGAGGGACCCTGACGCGTGGGTCCCCTTGTTACAAGAGTCCTGCTAGAAGCCCGTGCGTTCCCGGCACGCCCTCATCACGCGCGGTGAGGTCGTCTGTCCGGGGTCCTGTAGCTGAGCCGTGCCGGGGGTTCGGTGTACCTGCGAATGCTTCCATTCTCACGGAGTCAGAGAGCCGTATGGGGAGGGTGTTCCGTCCCGTCCGTCCTGGCCTCCTTTCTTTAGCTCTTGGCGTCAGACGGGCGTGATGTTAGGTGGCGGATTATCCGGCTACGGAGCGTCCCTGCCGAGTCGTTCCGTCCGTCCGTAACGCATCGTGTATCATCGCGCCCTGCCGAGGGGTGAAGGTCGGTCGGTTGCCTCCCGCCTCGTAAGTCTGTACGAGGCGGGGCTCAGTGGTCCTGTCTCTTGCGCTTGTTCGGTTTTGCCGGCCTCGCCACACCCTGCCAGGTATCTCGTTTTATAGGGTCAACCAATATCTGGCGTCATCCCCCTAGCCCCGTTGTGGCGGGGTGTTCCAGGCGTGCGGCGTCAGATGGTTGATGGCACATCTTGTCGCAAAGAGTACGCGTGCAGGCACGCGCTTGGCAGGTGTTGGCAGCGTGACGCCGTTCCGTCGTAGCAGGCGTGGGCGCAGGAGGGCAGCGTGTCGTCCCATTATCCGGGCCCATAAGTGGACTTTTCACTGCCTGGTCGTGGGCCGCACGCCGGTGGGTCCCAACGTCGGGCGTGGCATCGGTCGGGACTCTCCGCCTCGCCCGAGCCTTGATCTGAGGATCGGCTGCCTCGTGGGAAGGTCGGCCGCCTTCGTCCCGTACGAGCGTACGGGGCGAGGGTCGGATCGGCTCACTCCTCCGGTTGCTGTGCGTCGGGTAAGGCCGTGGGCCTTCGATTTGGGCCTGTGCAGGCCTTTCTTGGGCTTCTTTCCTCTGGGGGGTTTTATATTCTCCCTCGTCAGTAGCCCCCGAGCCCCCAAGTGATTTTGTGAGGAATCGCTCGGGGGTTGTCAGGGACTCGTGTGTGAAGCCGTTATGGGCATTGTACAGGGTTTGCCTTTTAAGCCCATCGTCAGGTTTTCAGGAGAGTTTCCTGAGCACCCAGTTTTGAATGGTATTCTTGGCGCGACCCCCTCCGGAAGGCCTGTCCGTTAGACCTTTTGAAGGTTGGGCCGACCATCACCAGCCAGGTTGGTGTGGGTGCGGCGGCCATCGAGCTAATAGCGGGTAGTCCAAGTGAGATCCGACGGTTCTTCCGGTTTAGAACGGTCGTGGCGAGTTATCCCGTTGAGAGGCTCGACCCGCTGGGGGCATCTCATTGAAAGAACCTTTCCTTACTCGATCTTATTCCGGCCCTTTGGTCAGGAGTCTATCCAAAGGGGGGCCACGCGGCCACCCCATCAGCTGGGTTACCGCAAGAGAGTTTGAGGTATGGTCTCGGACACGGTCGGGACAAATGGCCTTATGCCGGCTCACTTGGCATGTAGCTCGCTTGGGAGCTTGCCTGCCGACCGTCCCTCGCTCTATGCGCCGATTTAAGTTGGATCATGCATTGGTTTGGAGTCAGGTTTATGCTTACCCAGGATCGCTCTGGCATAAAGGACCCGTCCGCGTGTCGTTCCGTCGGCGCCGGCTACCTGCCATCTCAGTTAATGCACGCGGGGTAGCTTAGGGGTCATACCTTTTGAGGGAGGTGGGCCGTCCCGTCCTTCTGCCTTCTCGCGCCGTTCGAGAGAAGTCGGGGCGCGATCGTGGCCCTGTTTTCGAGGAGACACCGGGGGTCGTGGTGTTAAATGCGTAGTGGTGGGCCCGTCAACGGCCCTCCACGTCCGCTTGTCCCTTGTTTCCTTGATATGCTCTGCGCGGGTTTATGAGGGAAGAGGAGAGAATTAGACTGTTTACTTGCCTCATTTTCGCCTCTGCTGTTTGCCTTCTCCTTCCTCGCGTTCTTCGTTAGTTCCTGCGCGCTTCTTCGCCGCCGCCGATGGCTTCCTTCCCCCGGTGCACGACCCCCAGGACGCGCCTGGCGCTCTTGGAGAAGAAAGGCTTCCTCCCCCCCGGACGGTGTCGGGATCGCGGCTGCCAGAGCTCGGTAGCCTGCCTGATCCTCGGGGGAACGAGATCATCGTTCTCGCGCCCTTCTATGAGCGCGGGTTCGGTCTCCCCCTGCACCCGTTCGTGCTGGGGCTCCTCTTCTTTTACGGCCTGGAGATTCAGCACTTGAATCCCAACGCCGTGCTTCACATGGCGTGCTTTATCACGCTGTGCGAGGCCTTCCTTGGGATAGCGCCGCACTTCAAGTTGTGGTGCTACCTGTTTCGCCCCTAGCTCTCGCAGGGGCAAGGCGGGCAGTCCCTTGTCGGCGGCGTGATCATCTAGCTGCGCAACGGCCGTCGACAAGACTACCTTCAGATCCCCTTTCCGTCTTCCATCCATGGGTACTCGGGGGAATGGTTCTATGTTCAGAACCTAGGCGACCCTCCCCTGGCGGACGGGGTCATGCCCTCGCCCGGATACATCGGGAGGGCCCCCGCCTTTACCGGTGCCGCCCCCTCGAGGCGGGACCAATGGGACTGGGGTCGCGAGAAGAGGAGCGCCAACCAGGTGGGGTTCCTCTTGGAGAAGTTAGGGCTCCTCCGCCGCCGCGGCTTGACCGGCGTGGTGCTGGTTTCGACCTTCATTCGGAGGGCTCTCCAACCGCTTCGGTACCGTCGTTTCCCCATGTGGGAGTATACCGGCGTGGCTGATCCAGACCGAATCTCTGGCGAGGAGCTTACTCCTGCAGAGATCCGGCTCCGTGTGATCGCCATCACCGAGGGGACCTTGACGGCGAACCTCCTTGGCGGTCCTCTGGCCCTCAACCATTCGATCAAAGAAAACTTGGTAAGTCTCTTTTTACCGGGTTGTGTGATGGGTGCTTCTAGGCTTACTAATGCCGCGCCTCATGTGGTTTTAGGGCATTGGTTCTATGAAGCCGTGCCCCGCCCCTCTTCCTGAGGATGCCGCCGTGAAGGCGGACCGGAAGCGAAAGAGGGAGGCGGAGGCGCACTTGGCGGATGAGCGCAAGAAACGCCATCAGCTCGCCCGTGATAGAAAGAAGAGGGAGCGCGATCAGCGCACCCGGGAGGAGGGTCACTCGCCAACTCCTTCTACCGCATCATCCGACGAGAAGTGGTCTTCAGATGATACGCTTGAGGCCGTGCCGCTTGCTGGCGAGATTGGGGAAAGTTCTGGCTCGGGCGTTCTCCCTGAGGCGATGCTGATCATGACTCCGCCAGCGGCGGGTGCCGTGCCCCCATTGAGAGGGTCTCAAGGGTCGGCGGGGGAGTCTCAGCGCGTTCCTGTTCCGGCTACGGTGGTTCAGGCACAGGTGAAGCCGGTCGTGGAAGTGCCGTCCTCGTCGGAGCCGGAAGGGTCCGGCGTCCCTGTCGCGGTCTTGACGTCGACGTCCGTGGCAACGCCAGGGACCGTGCCGGTGGAGGCGTCCGGAAGCTCGGGGGCGCCTATGTTGCCATCAAGGGCGTCGGCCGAGCTCGCTGTCGGCTCTTCTTCGGGCGCTTTGGTAGCGGTGACCGTCCAGGGGTCACCTCCTGGGTCAGAGTCGTCGCTGCCGGTGGGGGCGAGCGTGGCCCCGTTTACTTCTCATGCGCCAGAGCCGCCCTTGAGGGTCGACACGCCGTCCGTCTCCCTGCCAGCAAGTACGAACGTGCCGCCAGGGACGGCGTCTCGAGGTTGGAGGCATCTCTTTCCCGCGCCGCGGTCTTCTCAGTGAACGATCCTCCCGTCTTTCTGTCGTGGTCGTGGTTCCCTCCGTTTTTGTTTTGTATGGCTGAATGCTTTTGGTGCAGCCGGTTCATTCCGCATAAGTCGCTCTCGGAGGCCGCACGGGCTGCGTGCCAGGAGGCGTCATCCGCGGCGTCGTCGTCCGCGACGGCGCCTTCCCTGCTGGGGGCGTCGATCCTCCGACCCCCTGTTGCGTCGCCGGCGGGTCCGAGGGTCGCTGCGGCGGATCCGGTGGGGGAGGCGGCGCCGGAGCGGTTGGAGCCTGCTCGCAAGGGTGCCGCGGACTCAGGTGGCGCGTTGATTCCGTTGCCGTCATCCCCTTCTGGGCCTCCTCCATCGGGTGCCATCCGTCTGTTCATCCCTGCCCAGTTGCTTTCAGCTGTCCGGGAGGAGTCTCCGCCCCTCTCCGCGGAGCAGGAGGCGATGGATTGGGGGATCGTACAGGAGGCGTCCACCAGCGCGGCCGTCGACGTGGGAACGGTTTTGGAATCCCTCCGGATGGCGCTGGCAGCGGCGAGCCGTGCTGAGGAAGCGATCTCGCAGCGCGTGCTTCGTCATGGGGCGGTACGTGACCTCTTTTCGTCCTCCTTCGCATCGGTGTCTCTTTGGATCTTTCCGATCCGTGGAACCTTTTTGTTGTAGGCTCTGTTGGCGCAGACTACCGAGCACATCTCTTCGCTCGGCGCCGCCCAGGCTGAAGCAGCGCAGGCGCGCACGGATGCCTCGCGCTCGCAGGAGGCGAGGGCCGCTGCCGTCCGGCAGGCGAGCATGTTGACCATGCGTCTCGACAGTGTTTCGGCTGAAGCGGCCTCGCTGCGCGCCGAGGCGGGGAACCTCCGTCGAGAGACGGAGCAGCTTCGAGCGGAGCGCACCGCCGCCGTGAACGATACCCTGGCGTTGCGCCGGGAGCTCACAGTCGCGACGCGGCGGGCCACTGAGGCGGAGCGGTCCCGCACAGAGCTCTCTGCCCAGGCCTCCGTCATTGCCGGTGAGCGGTGTTTTGAGGCGGTTTCTTGACTTCGCCTGAGGGCCGTTCGTGATTTTGTTGTGCTCTTCTTTTCAGAGCTGCGAGGGTAGCTCCAGAGCCCTCGGGAGGCAGTTGGCTCGGCGTGCGCCTGGCTTTCGCCGCCGTCGTCCGCGCCGCTGCTGGAGCGGGTGGCGAGGCTTCTGGAGCACGTCGAGCGCGTCGTGCGGCAGATTGCCTTCTTTGGGAGCAGCCTGTCCTTTGCGCAGGCAGTTTCCCACTTTAGGGAGCTCCGTCCAGTGCTCGCGCAGATCGCGGAGGGGTTTGCCGCTGGGGTCGCCGACAAGGAGGTGGAGAGGATTAAAGACGAAGTCCGCCCCCACGCCCTGGTGGTCTCAAGCCACGTGGATCCGCCGGCCCTCCTGCGAAACCCATTGGCAGACTAATTTCCGTCAGGAATTTGAACAATATGTTTGTAATTAACTTTTGTTGTCACCGGTGACCGACGGACTTTTAATTTAATCCCGTGCCTTTACCCTTTGTTTCTAAAAATTCGCACGTGTTTTTGCCGTGCGATCGTGTGCCTTGCCTTAGGCTGCCATAGCCAGGGTCGCTGGGACCTTTGAGGCGTAGGCCAGCCTTTGGGGGCTGATCTAGGCTCGGGAAATTTTTGGAGGAAAGGTCGGGCGACGGGGCTTAAAGAAAAAGGTACTGAGTTGAGGGGGAGGTCGGGCAGCTAGGCTGGCCCTCTTCTATTTTTTTTGTGAGGGTAAGGGAAAACATGTACGGATAGTACGTTCCCAGCCCCCGAGTAAAGCAAGGTGACTTTGTTCGGTCACTTTGTTTTATTGGTACATGAGTAAAAATCGAATGAAACAGTTAGGGGTAGAGTTTCCTTATCTTTTAATATCCCGCGTGTGGGTGAAGGGGTCGCCTCTGTCCGCGTTGCTCTTGCCGTGGCCCTTGCGCGCCTCATGCTGACCTATCTCGGGGGCCATCCAGCGTGGCAATCCTGGGGGGCCATCTCATCTCCCCTGTTTTGCCTGGTTATACCAGTGCGTCTTTGGTACCGCTTTTTTTATTGGCCCGAGGCGCGTTGTGGCCGTGGCAGCGCCGGACGCAGCGCATGGTATCTTTGCGTATTTTTTGTTTCGAGTAGTCGCGTCGTCTGCAGCGGGTCAGGGCATCGGATGCCTCTGCGCCCTTGGCAGGGCCGTCGCGTCTCCGGAGCGAGGCAGAGGTACGGCGAGCCCCGGTGGTGTCTGTTGGGCCCTCTACAGAGAACTTGGGAGGCCGGCCGGGGCGCTCGCCCGCTGTCTCTTTGGTCGCGGCTATAAATAGGGGGGATTCCTCCCAAGGAAGGCATTTAGAGCCAGACAGCTAGAGCTCCTTGAGTCTCTACGAACCATGGGGTTTGCTTGTTCCATGGGAGAGCGACTTTCCTTCCTTTGTAGCGAGCAGGGTTGCCTGGGTTCAAGTTTTTTGTCCCGGGCGGGGAAAGCTGACCTTAGGATAGCATGGTCTTCTCTATGGTTCCTGCGTCTTTGGCTATGAGTGTCTTCGTATGCGCGCCAGGTTTTGGCTACGAGTGGCTTCGTATACGCCACCTGTACCCAGAACTCCCTCCGGTGACCTCGTACCTGTGCGCCCCCTACGCGGGCAGGCGTTCCACCTCGGGTCCTCTCAGGAGAGGCTTTGGTGGTTGCCTAGGTGAGGTTGTCGATGAGGATCCGGCGCTGGATGGTGGTGCGGGGGTTTCGCCCTACCACCGCCTGGTGGGTCACGCGTCCTGCCGTCCGCGGGAGCTGGAGCTGAGAAGTCGCCGGCGTGATGGTGGTGAGGGGGCGACTATCAAAGTCTGGCCCTCCGCCCAGCACGCTTTCGGTGGCTTTTTGGCCACCCTCTCCTTGGTTCAGGTGCGTCATCAGGTACCTGACCCCCACGTTGAGCTCCCAAAAGAGGATGCTCATTGGTGGCGGCAGGCCCTATGTGGTGGAGCGCCGAGGAGGGTTCCCCCCTTCTTTGACGCTTACCGCACGGCGAAAACACCCACAAGGAAGGGGTGATGGCTCTTGTTGAGTGGGAAGGTTCTTGAGTGGGAGGGTTCGTGGCCTCCCCGCCGCAGAGGCACTAAGAACCTTACTCCAACAAGAGCCAATGCCCGGGGGGGGGGGGCCATCTTCGCCGGCGCAAGATGCGTGCGACCTTTTCCAACTCTGGCCCCAGGAGGCGGGACCCAGAGCTCCCTTTGATCCAAATATTGATGTAACGAGAGTTTTTTTAACAGAAGAATAAACAACTCCCGTACTTGTCTTGTGATTTTGATTTTCATTAATTTTTGCGACTTGTGGAGATTCCGGGGCAGCGCCTGGACTCCCGCGAATTGACTTTTTGGGTCAGGCAGTATGTCTGCCTGGTTCACGCCTGGCTCACTCCCAGCCCCTGAGTTGGGCAAGGCGACCGATAGGTTGGTTCGGCCAACTTAGTCATGTGGGGGAACGAACAGTAGTCTAAGGATAAAATCTCCTCAGGTTTTCAATGTTCCATGCGTTGGTGAAGATGTTACCGTCGGAGTCTTTGAGTTTGTAGGAGCCTGGCCGTAGGACCTTGGCGATGATGTAAGGTCCTTCCCATGGCGGAGTGAATTTGTGCTTGCCTCTGGTGTCCATGACCCTTCTTAGTACTAGATCACCAATGTTGAGGGACCTGCTGCGGACCTGGCGGTCGTGGTAGCGTCGCAGGTCTTGTTGGTATTTGGCCGACGTGACGACTATTGCCTCTCTTGCCTCGTCTAGGAGGTCGTTGGCGAGTTCGGCGTCCGTCGTTTGTCGCTCGCTGTCGTACGCTCGGACCCTAGGGGATCCATATTTGAGCTCCGTGGGAAGTACGGCTTCAACGCCGTATGCCAAGAAGAAGGGGGTGCATCCAGTGGCTCTAGATGGGGTTGTGCACAAGCTCCAGAGGACGGCGGGTAGCTTGGTCACCCATTTTCCGCCGAACTTTTTCAATCTGTCGAAGATTCTGGGCTTGAGCCCTTGTAAGATCATGCCGTTGGCTCGCTCGACTTGGCCATTGGTCCGTGAGTGCGCCACGGCGGCCCATTCGATCTTGATGTTGAATTGGTCGCAGAACTGGAGGAAGTCATGACCTTTGAATTGGACTCCGTTGTCGGTTATGATGGAGTTTGGTACTCCGAACCTGTAAACAATGTCATGGAAGAAGGAAGCGGCGTTCGCCGCTGTGGGCAGCGCGATGGGTTTGGCTTCTATCCACTTGGTGAACTTGTCGATAGCGACGAACAAGTGGGTGAAGCCCCCGGGTGCTTTTTTGAGGGGTCCAACCATATCCAAGCCCCAGACCGCAAAGGGCCACGTGATGGGGATAGTTTGGAGTGCCTGCGCAGGCATGTGAATCTGCCTGGCAAAAAATTGGTATCCTTCGCAGGTTCGCACGACCTGCTCGGCGTCAGCCATGGCTGTCGGCCAGTAGAAACCTTGCCGGAAAGCCTTTCCTACCAGTGCCCTTGGGGCCGCGTGGTGCCCGCAGACGCCTCCATGGATTTCGGCCAAGATCTGCTTCCCCTCATTGGTGTGGATGCACCTCTGTTTGATCCCGGAGGCGCTCTTTTTGTAGAGCTCTCCATTAATAATAACAAAGGACTTTGCTCTGCGGGCTACGCGTCTGGCCTCGGTCGCATCCTCGGGTAGGTTGCCATCGGAGAGTCGGTTCATGATGGGAAGATGCCAGTCTGGACCCCCGACTACAGCTACCAGCCCCCGAGCCTGTGTGGCAGGGTCGGGGGGAATTGCCGTTGGTTCCTCGTCTGACGGTTCGGTCGTGGCAGAAGGTTTATAAAGGTCAGAGGCGAAGACTCCATCTGGAACGGGTTCCTGACCGGACGCTATGGTTGAGAGTCGGTCAGCTTCCTCGTTGAAGCGTCGATAGTTGTGCTCGAGCTCGAAGCCTTTAAATTTTTCTTCCAGCTTGCGTACCTCTTTATAGTAGGCGCACATCCTGGGGTCGCGAGGCTCGGCCGCCTTCATGACCTGGTCGACCACGAGCTTTGAGTCTCCTCGCACGAGGAGGCGCCTTGCCCCCACCTCTGCTGCTATACGGAGCCCGTTTACCAGGGCCTCGTATTCGGCCACGTTGTTAGTGGACGGGAAGTGGAGGCGTATGGTGTACCGCAGCCTATGTCCCTGCGGGGAAATGAGGACAATGCCTGCCCCGCTGCCGGTCTTGAGATAGGACCCATCGAAGTACATGATCCAGTACTCCGGATCCTCGACTGGCGGTGGTTCTTGTGCTTCGGTCCATTCGGTGACGAAATCTGCCAGGGCCTGCGATTTGATAGCAGTTCTTGGCAGGTAGGTAATGTCGAGCCCGTTGAGCTCGAGTGCCCATTTCGCGATGCGTCCTATCGCGTCACGTTTACGGACGATGTCGCCCAAAGAGGCAGTGGAGACGACCGTCATCGGGTGTCAGTCGAAGTAATGGATAAGCTTCCTCTTGGCGATGAGTACCGCAAAGAGGAGCTTCTGTACTTGCGGGTACCGAGCCTTGGACTCGCTTAAAACCTCGCTGATGAAGTAGACGGGCCTCTGTACTTTGAGCGCTCGGCCCTCTTCCGCTCGCTCTACGACCAGGGCCGCGCTGACCACTTGTGTGGTGGCGGCGACGTATAAAAGCAGCGTCTCTATTAGGTCGGATGCGACCAACACCAGAGGAGTCATAAGAAAAGCCTTGATTTTGTCCAGGGCCGCTTGGGTCTCCGGGGTCCAGGAGAAGCGGTCTCCCTTTCTTAGTAGCTTGTAGAGCGGCATCCCTCGTTCGCCGAGCCTGGATATAAAGCGGCTGAGCGAGGCGATGCATCCTACCAGTCATTGGACTCCCTTCAGGTTTCGAATGGGGCCCATTCTTTGAATGGCATCGATTTTTTCTTGGTTAGCCTCGATTCCCCTTTCGGAGGCCATGAAGCCCAGGAGTTTGCCCTTGGGGACCCTAAAAACGCATTTTCAGGGTTGAGCTTAATCCGGAACTTGCAGAGGTTCGCGAAAGTTTCCTCTAGGTCGGCTATGAGGCCATCGGATTCCTTGGTCTTTATGACTATGTCGTCGACGTAGACCTCCACATTTCGTCCTACCTGATCGACGAAACACAGGTTCATGCATCGCTGGTATGTTGCTCCCGCATTCTTTGTGCCGAATGGCATGGATACGAAACAGAAGGGACCGAAGGGAGTGATGAAAGAAGTGGCGAGCTGGTCGTTTTCTTTCATCACGATTTGGTGGTAGCCGGAGTATGCGTCCAAAAATGATAGCAGCTCAGAACCTGCGGTGGAGTCTACCAGTAGGTCAATGCGAGGTAGAGGGAAAGGGTCCTTTGGACATGCCTTGTTCAGGCTCGTATAGTCGACACACATCCTCCACTTCCCATTCTTCTTTTTAACCATTACAGGATTGGCAACCTGTGATGCTCCAGCATCCCGAGTGCATTATTATATCTTAATCATGCACTAAGCATCATTTAGCATCATGTGATTTTATGTAATTAGGCTAAGACTTGTTTGGATGAGATGGAATGCATGAAATCTGAATTTTATGCATGTGTTCTGCTAGGTTCTTGTTCATAAATCCAAATCTATTGGGATCTAGGGGAAACTCATATTACCAAACTTGTAGATAATGAAGATTTGAACAACTTTCATAATTGGGGTTTGGCCAGATAATGAAGGCAACATAGGGTTTGGAGTCTTTCTTTGTCAGTACAGAAAACTAGCTCAAATCAGCCTTGTTTAAAAACCCTAAGTTTGCACAAACATACAACCACTTTCATGCAACACTCCCATTGAATAAGTTGTAGGTATTGAAATTCTAAGCAAGCTACCCAAAAGGCACTTTGGGTGAAAAGGCTTGGAAATAGGGTTTTTCCTTTTTCCAAACAATAAAGGTACCCTGTCCTTACCTAGGGCTGATTTCAAAATTTGAATTTAAACCATATTTACACTTGGATTTTGGGGTTGTTCACTTTGACAAAGTTGTAGAGCTCTCTGAGTAGAACATTTCTTCCAATTGGACTTTTTCCAAATTCGGCCTCTAAATACGCCAAAACATCGAATTACTGAAGGAAGGAAAACACATTTAAAATTCTCCAAAACTTACTGTCACTGACGGGTGGGCCCTCGGATCCGGGGCGCGCCCGCGCCCGCGAACCGGCGCGCGCCGCGTGGCTCGCCGGCGTACAGGTAGTACGGCGAGCCACGGGCGGCGCTCCCGGGCACGTCAAAAGGAGGGGGAAACCCCGCGCCCAAACCCTAGCTCACTCCCTTCGCACTCCGTCCCGTTTCCACCCCGCCCCGCGCCGCCATTACCGGCCGCGAGCTCGGGTTCGAGCTCGCGCCGCCGCCGTCCGGCCTCCGCTCGCCCCGATACCCCCACCATCGCACTCCCCACTCCACCGCGCATCCAACCCTGTAGATCTCATCGCCCCTCTCCCACCCGACGCCGAGATCGACGCCGGCGCGACGTCCTCGCCGCGCCACCGTCGCCGTCGTCCACGCCACGGTCCACCGCCGTTCCGCCTCGACCGCGCCGCCACCGTCGACGAGAGCTACCTAAGGTTGACGCCCTAACTCCCGCGCATCCCCCGCGCCCCTCGTCGCGGCTCCGGCGAGCCGGAGCTCGCCGGCGCGCGCGCCGCGCCGCGCGGCCTCGGACGACGCGAGGAAGAAGAAGGGGGGCCGGGAAACTTTAGATCCGGCCCCTCGGTTTCTTTGATTTTGCATCCCGGTCCTCGCGCATTTTGAATGAGTCTTGCAGATCTTGCAAGCTAGCCCCTGGAAGCTACGGTTAATTGCGTAGAGGTCCTCGGATCTGTTTTTTTTTTTTTCTATTTACCTTTTTCTCGGTTTGAACTTCGAAAAATCATATAAATTCAAAGAAAAATCCAAAATGGACAAACTCAGAACCTATGAACTCCTCTTGAGTAGATCTACAGAATGATTTAGATGTGGACTCATGAAATGACCATTTTGCCCCTGGGTTCTTGCATGCATGTTGAAAGGAAATAAATAGGAAAAATGGACCAAATGGTCTCCAAAAATTGTAAAACTTGGTCAGAAACATTCTTGTGGTATGATAGCACTGTGAAGATTTTTATAGCCATAGATCTTGCTGTTTAATTACTCTTTTACCATTTTACATGTGTTAGGTGCATCTATTCAACTTAGAGAGTGGGGGCTACATAAAGTAGACTTAAAATGGCTCTCTAGTGTTTTTTATACACTTGGGACAGCACAAGTAGCTCACTGATGAAATCTGAGACCTTGCATGTTAAGTTTAGGTAGTGATTTGAAAATGACAAAAAAGGGCATTAAAACAACTAGGAAAGTTAAGGGATAAATTTGGTGATCTATTTAGGATGTTAGGATTCAAAAGAGCATTCTTGAACACGTTATTACCACTGTCTTGAGCTATGTGAATTCTTTAGTAAAGAAAAATATGGGAAATAGATGTCCTGAAAAACCAAAGATATTCACTTGCCAAATTTTTGTATGTGTAGTTTATGATAGGTTATGATTGCTTTTAGTGATGGTTTATACGCTTTCTTAGGGATGGTTTGTATGATTTCTTGGTAAGGTTTACGTTGATACCACACATGAGCATCTCGCATACCATATGCATTCGTTGCACTCATTTGCGCATGATGGCATGCATATAGATCCCGGAGTCGAGGAGCAGACGCAGGAGCAGCCACTGATCGAGGAGCCCGAGGACCCGGAGCCGTACCCGCAGCAAGAGGATCTCCAGCAGGCCGCCGACTCCGCTCCCGACGACACTGACCCTAGCGAGGAAGGTAGGCAGGCCCTACATTCTCCTAGCAAAATTATGATTTATGATTACGCATATGCATTAGGTATTGTTTGGAACCTTATTGCATTAGAACCACTGGCCGTCCTGGCCCTAGCACCTATATTAGGTACGTAGGACGAGTTGCCTAGAAATGCTAGGCTCGAGTAGACACGAGTGAATGGTCACTCGTCGCGTAGAGTGACTTTGAAAAAGAAATGGAACACTAGCAGTTTTGCCATGATAGTCTATGATGTTGATGATAAATTGGAGACCGGGCGGAGATTAAGTTATATTCTTGCGGTGTGCGTTGTTGCTGTGTAATGGCTCCGCCCGAGTCGCATAAGGCCCGTTCGCTGTTCGCCTGCTGGTTGGCATACCATTGCTAAAGTGCTTACCCGGTTAATGGGGCCGGTGAAACCTTACTTGTGCCATCCGAAGAACAGAAACACGTTCCTACCCACTGGTTGAGAGGAAGGTGGCCTGGGGGAGCTTGGTACTCATGGCGGGGAGTCCGAGATGTCGGCAGGCTCGTCATGGGGGCACAACCCGGGAGTCAGGTGGGAGTGAATCGAACTTGGGATGGGACAGGTGGAGGAGGGGGACTATATGTGGGAAAGCCGTCGTGTGAGTAAGTATATGGGCCCCTGGCATTTTTAGTTATTCCCGGGAATTAGAAATCGATTCGAATCGCTGATGCTCACCAGGTGTGAGAATGCCAAATACCGCACACGGGCAACGTAGTAATAACTTTAATACCATATGATTATGATTCCTGTTTTCGATTATTACATGATTTGTTACTTAATTGATATTTGGATGCTTCAAGTTTATGTCAATTATTATACTCTAAATGGTTATCTCTTTCTATCATAAGGGGTAGCGGCTGTCAAATCCTGCTACCTTATGTAAAATCAACCTTTGTTAAAAATCAATGGCTAAGGACCTAAATGATAGTAAGCAAGCTTTGCGTCAGCCGTAAGCCAATGCCATTAAGCCCTCTGAGTAATTAGTACTCAGGGTTTGCCCCCAACATTTGGTTTTCAGGTATGGAGTTCCTCTTTTGTGCCTGCGTGGGTGGAGGAGCTTGTTACCATCAGGAGTGAGCCGAGTCATGATCTGCCAATGGGGTGACATCAGTGGGCATGATGTCACTCTCCTACTGCAATTCTTTTGTTTATCGTGAACTATGATCTTTAAATTCCGCTGCGAGACACTATTTCGAACTCTATTTTATTATGGACCTATGTTGAACCTATTTTATTCAGAACCTGGTTTGTAACTTAAAGTCTTACTACTATCTCTTCAAATGCCTGTGATGATGTAACCGTTGTGGCTCCATCGCGAGTCGGATGTGTGTGATGTCGGTTCCTCTGGGATTTGGTGCAAATCGAGAGCCGAGGGCTTCTCGACGGACGACCGGGTTTAGTACGGTCTAAGTACACTGTAAGCTAATGGTGACAGGTGTACTTAGCCCGGATTAAATCGGCGGTTCCGCCACAGCTGGTATCAGAGCCGATCATACACAGACAACAGTTGTATCATCAAGTTTTGGTTTACAAAACTATTTTTGATAGTCCTTTTCAAGTAATTTGTAAAAGAGAGTATACGATATGCTCGTATTAAGGATGTTAGTGTTATCCAGGTGACATCACTGACATTCTAACCAAGATAGACCTCATATGCATATTCGGCGCTTTGAGAAGCAACTTTTCGGCCATAGCTGTCCCCAGTACCGGAGGAATGCTATCGGGTTTTACGGATTGTTGTGAACTCTGCATTCATGCTGGTAGGCTAGAAATTTTAAGGGGGGTGGTCACCTTTGGTGTGTTTGTGACCATTCTCCTGTTGTGACGCAGCAAGATTCAATTTGCTTGCGTGGGTGCCAGCCCGGTCTAGCAGAGGACCGTACAGATGCGTTGTCCACGTGGCGCAAAATGGCGTGGATGCCACACTATGTGGGTATGAGCATGCATTTTTCTGCAGGTACACTAACTCCGCGCGAAATTAAGACCGATTAGAAAATGACTAGTTGCAGTAGAGAGTGCCGTGCATATTGTCACCGAATAACCGATCGTATATACTAGACTAGGATGTGTGATGTGAGACGGTACCAACGGATCATGCATCATGTTCATCGCCAGGGTTATATATGGGGTATTTCGAATAAGTCTACAAAAGAAATCACGAACTTAAGTCCCTTATCGTCTTCTTTTCAATAGTGCATAAAATATTATATGAACTCACTCTAAAAAATTTTAATGCAAAGGCCTTTCTTTTGTGTCCCACAGATGGTTAGGACCAAGCAGACCGCGCGTAAGGCCGTGGGGGGTAGGGGGCGCCCGCTCCCGCCAGTGACCCACACTCCACCCCTGGTAGAGGACGGGCTACTCCACACTCGCTGCCGGGAGGACAGCTCCCTCTCCCGGATCCTGTGCAGGGCCCTGAGGCAGATGGGACGCCGCCCCTGTCCCTTCTACTCCGTGCAGACCATGCACGGGCAGGGGAGCTGCTGGGCCCGGGTGGTCCTTCCGCACCCGAACTCTGCGAACCCACACACCATCGTGGTCTATGGGGCGAACGAGGAGGAAGCCTATCTAAAGGCAGTTACGACAGCTATCACTTTTCTGAGCCCCGAGGAGGATGCGGGCCACTCAGACCTGCGTTATCTCCCCACGCAGGAGATGGACGACGAGTGGGTCCGCCGCCACGACATGCTCAATGCCCGCAACGACACACGACCCTATGCAGCATGTATGGGGTTTGCCAGTGAGATGCACAGGATGTATGACCGCGCTGAGGGCAGGAGCCGTTTCTACTTTCACAGGCACGCGGAGGCGCGTGCTCGAGTGGAGGAGCTGGAGGGTCAGGTGGCTCAGCTACAGCAGCGCCTCGCGGTGTACGAGCCGCCTCCAGCGGAGCAGGACCCTCAGGACAGGGAGTCCTCTGAGCCGATGGAGATGGAGGAGGAGGGAGAGGGCTCCGTCCCCACAGGCCGCTCGGCGACTTAGAGAGGAGTGGTGGTGATGAAGGAGGATGAGGCGCTTTTGTGAATCGTTTAGCACGTTGATAGCGATATTTTGTATTACACCGCTCCGTGCATTTATATGTGGCTGTACTAAAAACCTTGATGAGATGTGAGAGCTCATTTGTGTACACCATTTATGTAATATGGGACGCCGCACGACATGTGATTTGGGTGGTTGATCGACGTAGCCACCATTCCCCTGATGTAACGACTGAACCTTGAGTCGTAGTTCGTATCTTTAATTATATTCGAACCTTAGTGATGCACTACTGATCTTGAGGTTGATTGGATGGATGAGTTGGAATGCCGCATAAAATTTCTAACTGCCTGTTTTCATGAGATACCATGTTGTGTAGATGCTATGTTTTATAACTACGCCATTGTTTTACACTTAAATTGTCGGCCAAAAAGAAATACATAATAGTATACTCACGTTGCCCCCACTTGCAGATGGTGAACACTCGCAATGGGCAACACTCGGGTTCGGAGCAGCAGGTGAACGGCGCCCCACCTCCGCCGAAGTTGGCCACCCTGATCGTGCAACAGGGTGAGCTGATCCGACTGCTAGCGGAAGAGCGCCAAGGCCGCGGTAATGGGCAGCGGGAGCCTAGAAACCGTGGTATCTCATACCGGGACTTTGAGGATTTGCGCCCTTCCATCTTCAGCAAGTGCCCCGAACCGCTGGATGTTGATGACTGGCTCCGCACTATCAGATCCAAGTTTACTCTCCTCCCAGAGTTGACCGAGCAACAGAAAGCGCGCTTTGCCGGGCAGCTGCTACAGGGACCTGCGGGAGCATGGCATGCCACGTTCCTCGAGATGCAGCGGGCTGGGCATGAGCCCACCTGGGAGGAGTTCTCTCAGGCTTTCCGGGCCCACTATATCCCGGATAGCCTGGTAGAACAGAAGAAGCGAGAATTTCGAGAGCTCAAGCAAGGGAACAAGACGGTGATGCAGTACGTACAGGCGTTCATTCACCTGTCGCAGTATGCACCGGAGGATGTGCGAGATGACCCCTCTCATGCCGCTAGGCTTCTGAGCGGCTTTGACCCCACTCTCCATACACACTTGGGGCGTCGCTACCAGAGCTTCACCGACTTGGTGGACACCGCGCTTGATATGGAGAATCGCCTGCGGGTCGCTAATGAAGATCAGAGGCGCAAGCGCCAAGCCAACACATCTGCTGCTGGCTCCTCCCAGAAGCAGAAGACAGCCTATAGGCCCTCACAGCAGTATTATCAGCAGCCCCGTTTCACGGTCCGGCCCAATCAGCCGGGCTGGGTTCACCGGGCGCCACAGCAGCAGCAGCCACAGCAGCAGCAGAGGCTCACTGCCGGCACACAAGCTCCGGCCCCCGCGACACGTGTCGTCGCTCTCCCGGGACCTGGAAACCCTTGCTTTAACTGTGGCAAGGTGGGGCACTTCAGTCAGGATTGCAGGGCACCCCGCAAAATTCAAGGCCCGAATCCAGCAGGCGGCACCCAGCAGGGCAAGCAGAAGGGGCCGGCACAGAAGACGGGTCGGGTGCACTACATCCACCTGGAGCAGATCCCCGCCGGTGTGCCGGTGCTCGCTGGTACGTTCATGATCAACGGTCATCCGACCGCGTGCTATTTGATTCGGGGGCTACGCATACCTTTATTAGCAAAGCATATGCACAGAAGCATGACATAAAAATGCACAAGTTGAGGGAAAACTACCACATCACTGCCCCAGGGTCTCCTATTGATACCAGTCTAGGGGTCAGGCACTTAAAGCTGGAAATAGGAGCCGAGACGTTTATCATCAACCCCGTGGTGCTGCCACACCAGGGGATTGATATTATTTTGGGAATGAATTGGATGACTGAAAACAACGCCGTCCTGGATATTGGTAGTAGGACAATACAGTTAAGGTCTAGGGTCAGCGGCAAGGTTATACGAGTACACATGCCAGACATGAAACACATGGTGGCCACAGTAAATGCAACTGAACTCGATGAAATCAAAAAGATTCCTGTAGTATGTGACTTCCCGGACGTATTTCCGGAAGAACTGCCGGGTCTGCCTCCGGATAGGGATGTAGAGTTCCGCATTGACCTCGTCCCTGATACAGCCCCTGTCTCAAAAAGGCCATACAGAATGGCACCGGATGAACTAAAAGAGCTAAAAATACAACTCCAAGAGCAACTAGATAAGGGTTTCATTCGGCCAAGTTCGTCACCTTGGGGTTGTCCGGCCCTCTTCGTAGAGAAGAAAGATCAGGGAGGTAAAAGGCTCTGTGTGGACTACAGGCCGCTAAATGCAGTCACAGTCAAAAATAAATATCCAATTCCACACATTGACATCCTGTTCGATCAGTTAGCTGGGGCCAAAGTCTTCTTAAAAATTGACTTAAGATCGGGCTATTATCAGATAAAAATCAGAGAAGAAGACATACCAAAAACTGCTTTCTCGACCAGATATGGCTTGTATGAATATCTGGTCATGTCCTTTGGGTTAACCAACGCACCGGCCTTCTTCATGTACATGATGAACTCGGTGTTCATGAACGAGCTCGACAAGTTCGTCGTGGTATTCATTGATGATATATTAATCTACTCCAAAAATGAAAAAGAACACGAAGAACATTTGCGGGTAGTACTCACTCGGCTAAGAGAACACAAGCTCTATGCCAAGTTCAGCAAGTGCGCATTCTGGTTAAAGGAAGTGGGTTTCCTGGGGCATATTCTGTCAGAAAAGGGAGTAGCGGTTGACCCTAGCAAAGTAAAGGATGTTCTGAACTGGAAGCAGCCAGAAACTGTTACGGAAATTCGGAGTTTTCTTGGTCTAGCGGGCTACTACCGCCGCTTTATCAAGGACTTCTCCAAAATTGCTAAACCAATGACCTCCTTGACTAAGAAAAATGCAAAATTTGTGTGGGGTCCGAAGTGTGAGGATGGGTTCCGAGAATTAAAAAAGCTACTGACAACAGCACCAGTGCTAGCCCAACCGGATGTCACAAAGCCATTTGATGTATATTGTGATGCTTCCGGCCAGGGGCTAGGCTGTGTACTAATGCAAGAGGGGAGAGTAATTGCTTACGCCTCCCGCCAACTAAGAAAGCATGAAGGGAACTACCCAACCCATGATCTTGAGCTAGCCGCAGTTGTACACGCCCTGAAGATATGGAGGCACTATCTGATGGGCAACACGTGTCATATCTACACTGACCACAAGAGCCTCAAATACATCTTCACACAGCCCGAATTAAACATGAGGCAAAGACGGTGGTTAGAGTTGATAAAAGACTATGACCTGGAGATTCATTATCACCCCGGGAAGGCGAATGTGGTAGCTGACGCACTAAGCCGTCGGGCTCATTGCAATGTGATTGAAGCTCGGCCCACGGCAAGATTGATTTGTTGGGAGATGGATGAAATAGAAATGCCAACCGAGCAGCTAGTCGAACTCTATAGCCTCATCATTGAACCGACAATAAAAGACCTAGTCATTGTAGCACAAAAACAAGACCCGGGTATGGCCCACATCCGTGAGGGTATTGATGAAGAGAAGAAGGCTTGCTTCACACTAGATGACCAAGGGGTCCTGTTGTTTAACAATCGCCTAGTAGTGCCAAAAGATATGGAGTTGCGGAAGAAAATACTCGACGAAGCCCACACCTCCGTGCTTACCATGCACCCAGGCAGTAATAAGATGGACCAAGACCTGAAACAGAAATTTTGGTGGACTCGCATGAAGCGGGAAATCGCCAAGTATGTGTCAGAATGCGACGTGTGTAAGAGGGTGAAAGCTGACCACTTAAAGCCGGGCGGTATGCTTCAACCCTTGAACATCCCGGCTTGGAAGTGGGAAGATATACACATGGATTTCGTGGTGGGTTTGCCTCGCACTCAGAAGGGTTATGATTCCATATGGGTGATTATCGACCGGTTCACGAAATCGGCCCATTTTCTCCCTGTAAAGACAGTCTACCGTGCCAACACGTATGCCGAGTTGTATATAGCAAAGATTATATCCTTACATGGTGTCCCTCAGACCATCACCTCAGATCGGGGCTCAGTTTTTGTGTCTCGCTTCTGGGAACAACTGCAGAATGCCTTAGGAACAAAATTGATTCATAGTTCGGCATACCACCCTCAAACCAGTGGACAAGTTGAAAGAGTAAATCAGATCGTAGAAGACATGCTGAGGGCGTGTGCCTTAACTTATTCCATAAAATGGGATGAGTGTTTGCCCTTGGCAGAGTTCGCATACAATAACAGCTACCAGAAGAGCTTGAATATGGCACCTTTCGAGGCCTTATACGGCAGAAGATGTAGAACACCCCTCAACTGGTCTGAACCCGGGGAACGCGTCACCTTTGGCCCTGATTTGGTAACTCAAGCCGAAGAACAAGTAAAATTTTTACAAAGTAACCTGAAGAGCGCACAGTCCAGGCAAAAGAGTTACTCGGATAGGAGAAGGAGACCGCTAGTTTTTGAGAAGGGTGATCATGTATACCTTCGAGTGTCACCGATGAAGGGGGTACATCGCTTTGGGGTAAAGGGAAAGTTAGCCCCACGGTATGTTGGCCCGTTCAAGATCATCGAGAAATGTGGACCAGTGGCTTACCGATTGGAGTTGCCACCACATCTTGCGGCGGTGCACGACGTGTTTCACGTGTCACAACTTAAAAAATGCTTACGAGTGCCGGAAGAAGAAGTCGACACGTCTCAAGTTTAGATTGAGCCTGACCTTACCTATGAAGCCCGACCCATCAAAATCCTAGACCAAAAACAAAGGTCAACACGGCGTAATACTGTCAACTTTTATAAGGTGCAATGGAGTGATCACTCCGAAGAGGAAGCAACGTGGGAAACTGAAGAATATCTACAAACTAAACACCCGGGTTTTCTCCCATCCACTTCAAACCAGTATGTTTAACTAACACTCCTTACATGCTCGTTTACTTAAACTATTCCACCCACATCACATCAAAATCTCGGGACGAGATTCTTTTAAGGGGGGTGGGTTGTGATGCTCCAGCATCTCGAGTGCATTATCATATCTTAATCATGCACTAAGCATCATTTAGCATCATGTGATTTCATGTAATTAGGCTAAGACTTGTTTGGATGAGATGGAATGCATGAAATCTGAATTTTATGCATGTGTTCTGCTAGGTTCTTGTTCATAAATCCAAATCTATTGGGATCTAGGGGAAACTCATATTACCAAACTTGTAGATAATGAAGATTTGAACAACTTTCATAATTGGGGTTTGGCCAGATAATGAAGGCAACATAGGGTTTGGAGTCTTTCTTTGTCAGTACAGAAAACCAGCTCAAATCAGCCTTGTTTAAAAACCCTAAGTTTGCACAAACATACAACCACTTTCATGCAACACTCCCATTGAATAAGTTGTAGGTATTGAAATTCTAAGCAAGCTACCCAAAAGGCACTTTGGGTGAAAAGGCTTGGAAATAGGGTTTTTCCTTTTTCCAAACAATAAAGGTACCCTGTCCTTACCTAGGGCTGATTTCAAAATTTGAATTTAAACCATATTTACACTTGGATTTTGGGGTTGTTCACTTTGACAAAGTTGTAGAGCTCTCTGAGTAGAATATTTCTTCCAATTGGACTTTTTCCAAATTCGGCCTCTAAATACGCCAAAACATCGAATTACTGAAGGAAGGAAAACACATTTAAAATTCTCCAAAACTTACTGTCACTGACGGGTGGGCCCTCGGATCCGGGGCGCGCCCGCGCCCGCGAACCGGCGCGCGCCGCGTGGCTCGCCGGCGTACAGGTAGTACGGCGAGCCACGGGCGGCGCTCCCGGGCACGTCAAAAGGAGGGGGAAACCCCGCGCCCAAACCCTAGCTCACTCCCTTCGCACTCCGTCCCGTTTCCACCCCGCCCCGCGCCGCCATTACCGGCCGCGAGCTCGGGTTCGAGCTCGCGCCGCCGCCGTCCGGCCTCCGCTCGCCCCGATACCCCCACCATCGCACTCCCCACTCCACCGCGCATCCAACCCTGTAGATCTCATCGCCCCTCTCCCACCCGACGCCGAGATCGACGCCAGCGCGACGTCCTCGCCGCGCCACCGTCGCCGTCGTCCACGCCACGGTCCACCGCCGTTCCGCCTCGACCACGCCGCCACCGTCGACGAGAGCTACCTAAGGTTGACGCCCTAACTCCCGCGCATCCCCGCGCCCCTCGTCGCGGCTCCGGCGAGCCGGAGCTCGCCGGCGCGCGCGCGCCGCGCCGCGCGGCCTCGGACGACGCGAGGAAGAAGAAGGGGGGCCGGGAAACTTTAGATCCGGCCCCTCGGTTTCTTTGATTTTGCATCCCGGTCCTCGCGCATTTTGAATGAGTCTTGCAGATCTTGCAAGCTAGCCCCTGGAAGCTACGGTTAATTGCGTAGAGGTCCTCGGATCTGTTTTTTTTCTTTTTCTATTTACCTTTTTCTCGGTTTGAACTTTGAAAAATCATATAAATTCAAAGAAAAATCCAAAATGGACAAACTCAGAACTTATGAACTCCTCTTGAGTAGATCTACAGAATGATTTAGATGTGGACTCATGAAATGACCATTTTGCCCCTGGGTTCTTGCATGCATGTTGAAAG
The DNA here is from genome assembly GCA_022530915.1 of Paspalum notatum. NCBI lineage: Eukaryota > Viridiplantae > Streptophyta > Magnoliopsida > Poales > Poaceae > Paspalum > Paspalum notatum. Next base: position 38,785,559 of record CM039685.1, read on the forward strand.
GAAATAAATAGGAAAAATGGACCAAATGGTCTCCAAAAATTGTAAAACTTGGTCAGAAACATTCTTGTGGTATGATAGCACTGTGAAGATTTTTATAGCCATAGATCTTGCTGTTTAATTACTCTTTTACCATTTTACATGTGTTAGGTGCATCTATTCAACTTAGAGAGTGGGGGCTACATAAAGTAGACTTAAAATGGCTCTCTAGTGTTTTTTATACACTTGGGACAGCACAAGTAGCTCACTGATGAAATCTGAGACCTTGCATGTTAAGTTTAGATAGTGATTTGAAAATGACAAAAAAGGGCATTAAAACAACTAGGAAAGTTAAGGGATAAATTTGGTGATCTATTTAGGATGTCAGGATTCAAAAGAGCATTCTTGAACACGTTATTACCACTGTCTTGAGCTATGTGAATTCTTTAGTAAAGAAAAATATGGGAAATAGATGTCCTGAAAAACCAAAGATATTCACTTGCCAAATTTTTGTATGTGTAGTTTATGATAGGTTATGCTTGCTTTTAGTGATGGTTTATACGCTTTCTTAGGGATGGTTTGTATGATTTCTTGGTAAGGTTTACGTTGATACCACACATGAGCATCTCGCATACCATATGCATTCGTTGCAGTCATTTGTGCATGATGGCATGCATATAGATCCCGGAGTCGAGGAGCAGACGCAGGAGTAGCCACTGATCGAGGAGCCCGAGGACCCGGAGCCGTACCCGCAGCAAGAGGATCTCCAGCAGGCCGCCGACTCCGCTCCCGACGACACTGACCCTAGCGAGGAAGGTAGGCAGGCCCTACATTCTCCTAGCAAAATTATGACTTATGATTACGCATATGCATTAGGTATTGTTTGGAACCTTATTGCATTAGAACCACTGGCCGTCCTGGCCCTAGCACCTATATTAGGTACGTAGGACGAGTTGCCTAGAAATGCTAGGCTCGAGTAGACACGAGTGAATGGTCACTCGTCGCGTAGGGTGACTTTGAAAAAGAAATGGAACACTGGCAGTTTTGCCATGATAGTCTATGATGTTGATGATAAATTGGAGACCGGGCGGAGATTAAGTTATATTCTTGCGGTGTGCGTTGTTGCGGTGTAATGGCTCCCCCCGAGTCGCATAAGGCCCGTTCGCTGTTCGCCTGCTGGTTGGCATACCATTGCTAAAGTGCTTACCCGGTTAATGGGGCCGGTGAAACCTTACTTGTGCCATCCGGAGAACAGAAACACGTTCCTACCCACTGGTTGAGAGGAATGTGGCCCGGGAGAGCTTGGTACTCATGGCGGGGAGTCCGAGATGTCGGCAGGCTCGTCATGGGAGCACAACCCGGGAGTCAGGTGGGAGTGAATCGAACTTGGGATGGGACAGGTGGAGGAGGGGGACTATATGTGGGAAAGCCGTCGTGTGAGTAAGCATATGGGCCCCTGGTATTTTTAGTTATTCTCGGGAATTAGAAATCGATTCGAATCGCTGATGCTCACCAGGTGTGAGAATGCCAAATACCGCACACGGGCAACGTAGTAATAACTTTAATACCATATGATTATAATTCCTGTTTTCGATTATTACATGATTTGTTACTTAATTGATATTTGGATGCTTCAAGTTTATGTCAATTATTATACTCTAAATGGTTATCTCTTTCTATCATAAGGGGTAGCGGCTGCCAAATCCTGCTACCTTATGTAAAATCAACCTTTGTTAAAAATCAATGGCTAAGGACCTAAATGATAGTAAGCAAGCTTTGCGTCAGCCGTAAGCCAATGCCATTAAGCCCTCTGAGTAATTAGTACTCAGGGTTTGCCCCCAACATTTGGTTTTCAGGTATGGAGTTCCTCTTTTGTGCCTGCGTGGGTGGAGGAGCTTGTTACCATCAGGAGTGAGCCGAGTCATGATCTGCCAATGGGGTGACATCAGTGGGCATGATGTCACTCTCCTACTGCAATTCTTTTGTTTATCGTGAACTATGATCTTTAAATTCCGCTGCGAGACACTATTTCGAACTCTATTTTATTATGGACCTATGTTGAACCTATTTTATTCAGAACCTGGTTTGTAACTTAAAGTCTTACTACTATCTCTTCAAATGCCTGTGATGATGTAACCGTTGTGGCTCCATCGCGAGTCGGATGTGTGTGATGTCAGTTTCTCTGGGATTTGGTGCAAATCGAGAGCCAAGGGCTTCTCGACGGACGACCGGGTTTCGTACGGTCTAAGTACACTGTAAGCTAATGGTGACAGGTGTACTTAGCCCGGATTAAATCGGCGGTTCCGCCACACAACCCACTCTGAGTGTTGCACTTCTTTTATGAATCCTGCGGCTAAAAGCTTAGTGATCTCCTTTCCTATAGCCTTACGCTTCTCCTCGTTGAATCGGCGAAGGCGTTGGGCGACCGGTCTTGCGGTCGGTCGTACATTTAGGGAGTGCTCGGCGACCTCCCAGGGGATTCCTGGCATGTCGGCAGGCTTTCAAGCGAAGACGTCCCGGTTGGCTTGGAGGAAGTCGACGAGCGCGCTTTCCTATTTCTAGAAAAGCGCGGCCCCGATCCTGACCTTCTTGGAAGGGTCGGCAGGGTCGAGCGGCACCTCCTTCGTGTCCTCAGAGGGCTTGAAGGTGCCTCCCCCAGCTTTGGACGTCTCGGGGACGTCTGGGGGTGTTTCTTTGGTTGCCTCGGGGGCACCCGTTGACATGACCTTTTTGAGGTCGGCCATCTCCTTGGATGCCACAAGGGACGCGGCAAGCTCGCAGTTGGCCCGCTCGCACTTGTAGGGTTCTTTGAAGGAAGATCCTACAGTGATGACCCCGTGCGGACCGGGCATCTTTAGCTTAAGATATGTGTAATTTGAGATGGCCATGAACTTGGCGTAACATGGCCGTCCCAAAATCGCGTGGTATGACCCCGCGAAGTCGACCACCTCGAACTGCAACCGCTCCGTGCAGAAGTTTGAAGGGTCGCCGAATGTGACGGGCAGCGTGATCTGCCCGAGGGGGTAGGCCTGCTGGCCTAGGATGATGCCGTGGAACGGGGCGTGACTAGGCCGCAGGCTCGTCTTGGGGATTCCCATTGCGTCGAGCGTCTCAACATACATGATGTTGAGGCCGCTTCCGCCGTCCATGAGTACCCTTGTGAGGCGCTTGGGGCCGATAATCGGTTCCACGACGAGCGGGCAGGTCCCCGGGTGCGGGACTTTGTTCGGATGGTCACGTTGATCGAAGGTGATCGGCTCTTCCGACCATCGGAGGTATTCAAGGACGGCGGGATTTACGGCATTTACCTCGCGGTTCGCGAGCTTGAGCTTACGCTTGTCGCCGTAGGACTCCGGCCCCCCGAAGATCATGAGGCATTCCGTCGTCTCGGGGAATGCCTCGGTGTCGTCCTTTTTCTCCGCCATCTGGGCGGCCTCCTCCGTCTTTGCCTTCTTCTGCGAAGAGTTACCGACGAAGCGCTTGAGGAGTTCGCATTCCCAGAGCTTGTGACGCACCGGGAACCCATGGTTCTGGCATGGCCCATCCATGAGCTTTTGGAAGTGCTCGTTGCTGGACTTGGCCGGTGGCTTAGGAGGTCGGTCGGCTGCGGCGACTTCACTTCTCCCGTGGTGTGGGCGCTCGTCCCTCTGATGCCTTTCATCCCTCTGGCGCTTGCCGCGGCGCTCGCGCAGATCTTTTTTGGCGCCGCTTGTTCCCTCCCCGTCATCACGGGAGGTTCTTCCTTTGCGGAAGATGACGCCGACCGCGTCCTCGCCATCGGCAAACTTGGTGGCGATGTCGAGGAGATCAGCCGTTGTCTTGGGGCGCCCACGACCGAGCTCGTGGACGAGCGCCTCGTTCGTAGTGCCGTAAGTGAAGGCACTAACGACGTCGGCGTCAGTGATGTCCAAAAGCTCGTTCCTCTTCTGAGAGAATCTCCGGATGTAGTCCCGGAGACTTTCTCCGGACTTCTGGGTGCAACTCTTGAGGTTCCAGGAGCTCCCGGGGCGCTTGTACGTCCCCTGGAAGTTCCCTACAAAGACCTTCTTGAGGCCTTCCCAGTCGTGGATGGTGTCCTCGGGCAAGTGCTCGAGCCATGCTCGAGGCGCGTCCCCGAGGTGGATGGGGAGATACTGGATGATCAGAGAGTCATCCCTGATTCCTGCTAGTCGGCAGGCGAGTCGATAATCCTCGAGCCATACAGCCGGGTTCGTGGACCCGTCATACCTGGCGAGGTTGGTGGGCGCGCGCACTCGTGAGGGGAACTGCGCTTCGCGGTTGCGCTCCCGAAAGCGCGTGGTCCTGGTCCAGTTGGACCAGATCCATACTCGCGTCTTGCGTCCGGGGTACGCGAGTGTGCGATGTTGTCCTGTTCCCTTCGGCGGGCGTTGAGGGTGTCGCGGGCGTCACGTTTGTCGCCCAGGCGATCCTTGACGGGTATCGCGGACGCTCGTGCCCCATTACCCTGTGTGGTCGCCGTCCGCGTGGTGCGTGCAGCCGTATCCGCTGATGGCTGATTTGCCAACTCGGCCTGCTGCACCGCTGCCCTTTGCACGAGGCTGCGAAGGTTTTGGAGTGTGGCCTTGGCGGCAGGCTCGCTGGGCTTCGGGATTGCCTGGAGCATCATGGCGGCGGCGGCGATATTTTGGTTGGGGCGTGGGAAATATGGCGTCCCGTCGCTCTCTTGAAGGAGCTGGTTGTAGACGTGGCGCCCGCGGGGCCCTTCATTGTGGAGCTCCTCGAGCCTATGTTCGAGGTCGTCGATCTCCTTCTCCTTCTGGCGGAGCTCGTTTCCTTCGCCTGTTGTTCACGCTGGTACTCCACCTCTTGGCTGGGGGTCTTTTGACCTCCAGCATCTCTGCCTATGGGAGGGGTTGCCACGAGGCATGCCCTTCCGATTGCGGCGGGGTGGTTTTCGTCCGAGCTGGAGACAGACCCGCTGCTGGAAACGTCTTCCAGGAGGTCATGGACGGACGTCGGGTAGTGGCCCGTCATGGCCACGAGGGTTGATTGACGAGGCGTCCCGTCCCCGTAGATTGTGACGCGTGCGTCGGGGCGGCGCTTGAGCGCAGCGGTACGTCGCTTCAGCCTCCGCTTATCTGCCTTGGTTCCGGCAGGCGCGGGGCGTATGGGTCCTTCCGTCCTCGCTGCAAGGGGCGAGTCCGGGGCGGTGCCTTGGAGCGCCGCCATGGACGGCAGCGGTGGGTTCCCATGCAGCTGGGTTACCACGTTCGCGAGTGCATAGAGCACTTGATCGCGGTCCTCACAAGTGGAGGTTGAGCGAAGGAGCGCGTTGGCGCAGTCAGCGAGCGCCTCCATGTTGAGGTCAGCGGGCGTCGAGCGCGCAGCTTCTCCCATCGTCGTGTCGCGCGGAGCGTCCGCGATTTGGAGGTCGTCCATGCCCTGAGTGAGGGCGTCGATTGATGGAGTAGGGTCGATGAGGCGGAGCTCGCCGGCGGCGGTGGCAACGAAGGTGAAGGTGCCGAAGGTGATGCAGCTCCCTGGTGCGAGGACCTTGTTGCCGACGGAGGTGGATGATGATGCCATCAGAGCGATGGTGTCACTTAGGCGCGCTGAAGATCCCCTACCTGGCGCGCCAACTGTCGTGGTTCTGGGAACCGGGGTGACACAAGCACTAGATTTGTTGTTCGGTGGGGGATGTCAGCACGGACTCGCTTCGAATGGTGAGCCGGTAGACTCGAAGGTTTATACTGGTTCGGGATGAATCCCTACGTCCAGTGGAGTGTGTTTCTTGTATTACGAGATGTGTGGAAGTGTTACAGCGGGCGCAAGCGCAGCGGAGAGGATCTCCCTGTTACTTGGCCTCTGTGCTCTTTGTGGTGCTTCTTGCTATCCTACCACTCATGAGTGCTTTCCCTCCTTTTATAGTTCAAAGGGGGTGCTTACAGTTCCAGGGGAGAAAAAGAAGAAAGGATATAGAGAGGAGGGAGGGACCCTGACGCGTGGGTTCCCTTGTTACAAGAGTCCTGACAGAAGCCCGTGCGTTCCCGGCACGCCCTCGTCACGCGCGGTGAGGTCGTCTGTCCGGGGTCCTGTAGCTGAGCCGTGCCGGGGGTTCGGTGTACCTGCGAATGCTTCTATTCTCACGGAGTCAGAGAGCCGTATGGGGAGGGTGTTCCATCCCGTCCGTCCTGGCCTCCTTTCTTTATCTCTTGGCGTCAGACGGACGTGATGTTAGGTGGCGGATTATCCGGCTACGGAGCGTCCCTGCCGAGTCGTTCCGTCCGTCCGTAACGGTGCATCGTGTATCATCACGCCCTGCCGAGGGGTGAAGGTCGGTCGGTTGCCTCCCGCCTCGTAACATCCCTGCCGAGTCGTTCCGTCCATCCGTAACGGTGCATCGTGTATCATCGCGCCCTGCCGAGGGGTGAAGGTCGGTCGGTTGCCTCCCGCCTCGTAAGTCTGTACGAGGCGGGGCTCGGTGGTCCTGTCTCTTGTGCTTGTTCGGTTTTGCCGGCCTCGCCACACCCTGCCAGGTATCTCGTTTTATAGGGTCAACCAATATCCGGCGTTATCCCCCTAGCCCCATCATGGCGGGGTGTTCCAGGCGTGCGGCGTCAGGTGGTTGATGGCACATCTTGTTGCAAAGAGTACGCGTGCAGGCACGCACTTGGCAAGTGGTAGCAGCGTGACGCCGTTCCGTCGTAGCAGGCATGGGCGTAGGAGGGCAGCGTGTCGTCCCATCATCCGAGCCCATGAGTGGACTTTTCGCTGCCTGGTCGTGGGCCGCACGCCGGTGGGTCTTAACGTCGGGCGTGGCATCGGTCGGTTCTCTCCGCCTGGCCCGAGCCTTGATCTGAGGATCGGCTGTCTCGTGGGAAGGTCGGCCGCCTCCGTCCCGTACGAGCATACGGGGCGAGGGTCGGATCGGCTCACTCCCCTGGTTGCTGTGCGTCGGGTAAGGCCGTGGGCCTTCGATTTGGGCCTGTGCAGGCCTTTCTCGGACTTCTTTCCTTTGGAGGGTTTTATATTCTCCCCCGTCACCTCTTCTTTTTTCCATTAAATCTATTTTTAAGTAATTATACACCTCTGCCATTACGAAAGATCTTGAGTTCAATTCTCAACGAAAACAAATATCTTCTTTTTTTTAGATTTTTTCCTTTTTCAAATCTACCTTCAGTTTTTGTCTTTCTTTTCATTAAAGATGCTACAAACCTATCAATGAAACAAATGTTGTGTTGACTCCTTTTGAAATTTTCACGTCAATCCTCACGAGATACGCTAGAAAAAAAATAGACGGGTTGGAATCTTAATAGACATTAGATCTATTTTCTAAGTAATCATCCACCTTTGTCGTTATCAAAATAATATTAGACCTAAAACTACATATTAATTACCCACTCTGCCAATATAAAAGAAAATATGAAATAACACCCTGAATTTATACATAATTGCTCATATTTTCTATTTTGATGGATAATACCAAATATCCCTTTTAATTTATATTTAAATTGTTCACCTTAGTTATTATGACTGATAGTATAACGAAAATAATCCCTTAAAATTATATTAAAATCACCTACTTTTGCAATCGATCAACGATTATTTAAATCAATTAAACATACATATAAAATAGCAAGATTTACTATTATAAAAAACTAAGTATAAAAATAGATCTATTTATGTTATACTGTAACACATAATACGTTTAAGATTGTAACCCGTGCAGTAACCCGTTACTCGCACGGGTTGATTGACTGCTAAACAGAATTGTAGTACGATTCTAGTTGGCCGGCCGGTAAGGCAACAAAAAACTAGATTGACGCCTTGTCCTCTCAAATGATACTGGCCTGGACGCCTGGTGGGGGACCTTGACACGATATGTGCAAAAATCAGCGCTAGCGATACCTCCAGAGATTGGTCTCTGCATCAAGAATTAACCAAACCCACTGTCCTTGTTAACCATAATACCGTAGCTAGCTACCGATTGATTAAGGCAGATATCTTGCACGAGTGCGTGGCTATAAATCAACCGCCCAATATATGGGGGAGTGCTAGTTAATAGTTATACACTTCATCACAAGAAAATCTTAAAACCAGCTAAAATGGATATAAGAATAGGCGGCTCTGCATACTGATGAACAAACAAATTAAACCATCCGATTCTGAATCTGAACTCTTCACACGGTACTTTACATGCTTGAAAAATCTAGGCAAGCTTTTATTAAAAAAAAATGTTTTCGTTATGAAAGATGGATCTATTGTACTATACATTATCGTTTGCAGAGCAGTTAGAAACGATTCGGTTTGCATCATAGTAAACAAAAGCATCTGATGCAACCCAAATGGGCAATCCCTTTCAAGTGATGCTGAGACTCAGTAATAGCTGATTATCCATGGGCAGCCTACATCAACCAAAGAGTGGAGATGTGATAAGAAGGGATAGGAGGCCTGCACTGCATGAGTGCTCACTATTCTCATTTCTTATTAAAGGTAACCCCTACATTACACGTATGCTTTCACCTACGCACTGATGACATTCTATACGCACATGCGCGCGCGTACACTTAGCTTCACCTAACACCTAGCTCATCACCGAACCAAAGAGATGAGCAACTAACTGACCGGCAGCCTAAAGCATATAGAATAATACCATATGGCAATGCCTGAAACAAAAGCAGAAAAAGATGGCAGGGGCCTATACAAATGGTGCGCTAGCTTTCTCCATAATCCCCACATCATGCTTAGCCATTGGATCCAGCCCCCATCACAGTCCATCCGGTTCTTCAGCGGCATCTAGAAGCCTGTCAATTTACACACATTGATCATCTATGTGTTGCATCAGTCTGATCATTATTTATACATGGGTTAGTTGATCAAGAGTACTGGTCAGCGGTGTGTTTGGTTTGGAGCCATGTCATTAGTGCGACGATTTCAGTGACACCTGTAAGTGATATGATCCTGGGCGTCTTGGAAGGCTTCGCCTTGTCGCCCTCGATCGGCCGGTTATTAATCTGCGTATGGAGAACTATAAATAAAAATATGGGGACAGGCCGGCCGATGGCTTTGCTGAAAGCTAGCAGACACGGACGGACAGGGGCAGGTAGGGGATCACCGGATTAACTCAGCTGCTCACGCCGGGTTCTACTCCCACGACCACAAGCTTAATGAAGCTTGCCATCAGTAGGCCTGATGCAATGCAGGCGTAAGAGATCTACTAAGAATGCTCTGTGCTGTTTGATCGATTCTGACGGCAGCAGGAGCACTGCAGATTGCCGGGGACAGTATATAGCCATGCCCATGCAATGCCGGCCTGTCGAGATCATCAACGGCAAATTAAGCCACGCATAACATCAGTGCATGCACCGACCAGGGCTTGCTGGGTGCAGACACGTCTCAGACAAGATCCGGACTAGTTGGTCTTCAAAGATCCAGACGACCAATCTGGCAAATCAGCGGAACTGTCTCTGTATGGCTAGGTTGCACCGCAGTTCTGGTTGGGTTACGACCTGAAGAAGCGCGTGATCTCGTGTTTCGCCATGAACCTACGCGCAACGGACGCTCCGGCCAGCGGGCCATGTGCTACTGATTTGGCCTGCCGCTATCGGATCAGTTGGAAACCACGGCGATATACTGCAAATCATCAGAATGTGATGGGACTCCGGCGGCGACCGTATAGACTGCCTGGATTTCTCTGTCGTCCATAGACCATAGTCAGTCCATGGATTGAATCGGTTCCGTTCGCCAATGCAGTCTAGTCTTGCAGACAAGTGTGTCTGGTAAACCCAGAAAAAATTGTAGAGGTAGCCCAGGCAAGTCTAATTTCGACTTCACCTCCTCCTCAATCTACCTTGTAGAGCTCAAGCTATCATTGTCGCTTGTCCGCTATTAGTTCTTGGTGAAAGGGGGTTTAGAACTAGTAGTAGTGACTGCTAATTTTTAGATTTGATGAAGTGTAACTATTTACTCCACCCAGAGTATGTTTGGATCCACTAAACATTTATCTACTAAATTAAAGTTTAGCTCTTATTAGTCCTAAACTATCCAATCAACCCGTTCGACGCACGGGTTAGAGTCTTAAATGTATAATGTGTTACAGTACAACATATATAGATCTATTTTTATACTTAGTTTTTTATAATAGGAAATCTTGCTACTTTATATGTATGCTTAATTGATTTAGATAATCTTTGATCGATTGCAAAAGTAGGTGATTTTAATATAATTTTGAAGAGTTATTTTCATTATACTATCGGTCATAATAACTAAGGTGAACAATTTAAATATAAATTAAAGGGGATATTTGGTCTTATCCATCAAAATAGAAAATGTAAGTAATTATGTATAAATTCAGAGTGTTATTTCATATTTTCTTTTGTATTGGCAGAGTGGGTAATTAATATGTAGTTTTAGGGGTAATATTATTTTGATAACGATAAAGGTGGGTGATTACTTAAAAAATAGATCTAATGGCTATTAAGATTCCAATCCATCTATTTTTTTCGAGTGCATCTCGTGAGGATTGACGTGAAAATTTCAAAAGGATTCAACAAAACATTTATTTCATTGATAGGTTTCTAGCATCTTTAATGAAAAAAAAACAAAAACTGAAGGTAGATTTGAAAATGGAAAAAAATCTAAAAAAAGAAGAAGATATTTGTTTTCGTTGAGAGTTGAACTCAAAGACCTAATGGCAGAGGTCGATAATTACTTAAAAATAGATTTAATGGGGAAAAAAGCGGATATTTGCTTTTGTTGAGAGTTGAACTCAAGACTTTTCATAATGGCAGAGTTAGGTAATTACTAAGAATATAGATCTAATGGCTATTAATATTCCAATCTGGCAATTGATAGTCGGATGTTTCTGATTATTGTGAGAATTTGTAGAATTTATCTTTTTTTCTAGCGTGTTTTGAAATTAGTGTTTTTTTTAGAACATTCAATTAGTAATAGTAAGATGTCTCCAATATACTAATATTTACTAGGAGATTGCACACCTGGTTGCAAGTTGTTCCCGTTTTTTTTTAACGAGGATAGATGGCTCCGTTTAAACCAATCCTAGCCGGATTTTAGCAGATTATCACTTTCTTGGTGAACCCAATCAGAGATCGTAAACCGTTATGAAACGTGAAGTTCAATGCCAAATGGGAAAACCTTGATCGAGAATCAGATGAATTGTGTTAAAATACACATATAATGCACTATACTTGAAGATAAGTTTCAAGTGATTTAGTTTTTTTGTTTGTTTTATATTTTCCGTGCAGAACGAAATCATACTCTACTAAAGGACCAGTCCGCCAATTCTACTTTCTATATTTCAAACCCCACTAGTCTATAGCATACTTACATTGTCTTGCACGTCAAAATACACTTAATTAACACACCTAATAAGAGGGCGCTCGTTGATTGAAGGCCTTTGATAACCGTTGCATATTACCATAAATGGTTGTATTGTCCGAATCTCAATCTCCAAGTGGATCATCGAAGGTTTATTTTTGCACAAGTTGCTCTCTCGTATTGATTATCTATACTGAGTGTTGATCAAGCAAATAATAATGACCGAAACACAGTGCATGCAGTAGTGGACGACTGGACGTCGTCTCCAAATGCAAGTGTCACCAACTAGCTATATGTACATTTTCTATGCAGCCAAAAGTGCTAGCGCTTAGCCACACACTCCGATCCAAACTAAAAGCTAGACTTGACTTGGAGGTAAAACTAGGATACCATACCACACCCCACTGCTGTTGAGCCCTGAAAGATTTTGGGCCACGAATTGTCTTTACTGCTTGGTCGCCGACGTGCTGGTGCTGCACTGCACACGGTATTTGACGTCAATAGTGGTGGTAGTAGTGTTCACTAGCTTTCACACACACAAAAAAAAACTTATGTTTGTAGACTCTGCAATCTGCATCGATAGATCTGTGTAGTCTTTTCGATCTACCACATTTTTATTGACTCCTCAGTGAACAACTTTCATTGACTACTCGATATATAACCAAGCATCACTACATAACGTATCTCCAGCTTGATATGATTGCTAGCTCCTAAATTTTGTGTGATTTGGATATGTTCTGAAGTGGCCTTGAATTCTCTTTGTACGTACGAGATTGATCAAGTAGGGATGGGCGCGGCGCACCGCAAAGCACAACGAAAAAAAAACTGTATTTTGGCCTGCACAAGTGAGAGGAACCTGAGTACTGTGGAGTAATAACAGAAAATTAATTCTACCAGATCGAGTATATATGCATCCCATCAGAAGCTTCTAGAACGATCTTTAACAATGGTTTGACACAGCTTTAATTGATTGCTCATATATAACGGTAATGACTACTTTACCCTCTTTCCATTGGCGCCGTACCCCTAGGCTAGTTCCCAGTCGCATCCCACATGCAGTAGTGATTTTGCTTTGCATTATTTTTATTTATGCCGATGAAAACGAGAGCCACGATAGCCGTGTTTTGCACGGTGCATTTAGTGCCGGACAGTTGATCACCGTGATGGGCAGTAGCCAGGCTCCTCCAAAGCTTTGCTTTCCTTGGCGTCAATTCTGACATGAGCAGGGCCAACCACAGCGTGCCGCTAAAGGACTCGTGCTAGTGGCGCTGTATCTGGGGATCGAAGCGGTCCTGGGCGCGATTGCATCCTCGGAGTATCCTATCGGATCAAATTGCATATTAAAGATGAATGAACATTCAATTAAAGATCCATTTAGCACAACAACACCAAACAATAGAGCTACGAATGCACAAATTGCAAGCAACATTTTGCTGATAAAAAAACAAGGGGAAATAAAAAAAAATCGCGCTTTTTTTCTCTGTTGCAACTCACACCAATTCCAGGCCGTTGGATGGCGTCAACTATCTCTGTTACCCGCGGGATGTGACGTAGGGATATGCCGTTCTGATTTTTTTCTCTTTTATTTTAAGCCACTATGTTATTTGTTTCCGTGCATGCACTAAAAACCATTTTAAATTCTAGTCCCTAATTTTTTTTCAATCTAAGCTACATTTCGCCTTTCAAGACCTATCAACCCATTTATCTTACACCCGAATGGGACTAAAACCACCGGAAAAAAACACATTCGCAAGACAGGGAAAAAAAACGACGAACGTCGGGTCTTCCCTTCCCCGATCCCCCTACACCCATCCACCGCCTCCTCTCCCGCCGGCCGCCGTGTCTCATCCCCGCAGCCACTGCCGCACGCGAAGGAGGAGGAGGAGGCGCTCCGGCGGGTGCCCATTTCCTAGGCTCACCACCGCAACGGCGCTCCTCCGGCTCGGTCATCGCTCCCGCCTCCCGTGTACGTCGCGTTGTCCTCCCCGCCGGCATCCTCCTCTGGCTTGCGCGCCGCCTCCACCTCCGCATCGACCTCCTCTAGCTCGCGCGCTGCCTCCACTTCCGTGGCGACCTCCGGCTCGTGCACTGCCTCCACCTCCGCCGTCGTCCTCTTTCGGCTCGCGTGCCGCCTCCACCTCTGTCGGATTCAGTGAGGCGAGCGGATCCACCCCGCCATCAAGCATAGTTTATCTCATTTCTTCTTTTTTTTTCGTCTTCAATTTACTTTCCATGTGCTACAAACCACTCTCCCAAGCAATCATTTACAAGGGTAACAATTTTTCACCAGTTTTTTTTGTGCACTGCAATTTACAAGCGGAAGACAATTGTAGGTGTATAAAATTACAAAGCTGCCAAACAGGCTCTAAGGGTGTGTCTTTGATATTTGTTTTTGTGGGAAACGCACCCGTTCAATACAATATACTGTATATCGGCTTCCCGCTCTCGCTCTGTTCCAAGGCCGACGTCTCGCCGGCCGGCCGGGCACGTAGTAGCGGCGGACGACGAGGAGTGCCACGGGCGGCGACGAGCTAGCGTGAAGATGGACAGACACGTTGGAGAGGATGCCGATCGAGAGCGATCACGGCGGTGGCCTCGGATCGAACCTCATGGCGACGGTGGTGGCACTGGCCGTTGATGGGGGCCTGGGGGGCACCGAGCGGTCCGAGCCTGGGGTGCACCATGCTCGTCCGTCCGCCACTCTCGTGGGCTCGTGACAAGTTCCACTGCACGTCACACACACATTGAGGACCAGTCACCTCTTCGTAGGGTTATATACCGTCGCTCGGGCACAGTCACGAGTCACCGGTGCCCATGGCACTGAGAGCGCGTACGCATCTGCGAATCGAGCGGCTTGGGGGCTTTTGGCCCACATTAGGTACGCAGAATGGTTTCGATCTCCACATGTATCCTCTCACTGATTATGGTGGTTCCAGATGCTCAGATTATTGCTAACTACGAATAGGAGAGGCAGCGAGCATCCGGAAGGGAGTTGTTGAGCTTCTGTCCGATGCCATGCTAGGCAGCTTCTTCTTCCGTCTGCTCACCTGCATTCCGGCGACGAGTAATCTGAAGAGCAGGCAGCAAGTGTGGTACAGTAGCAAGAAGTGCTCGACTCCGGCCGGCCGGGCACCTGCAGCTGGATACATACGCATACTGCTTGCATTTTTCACATACGGTAGTACGGTACAAATCGCTGCTAGCCGGGTAGCGCTCCGTATTTCACGGTGCGCGGTGCGATCTCTCGCTGCGAAAAGATCCTCCGTTACGCGTTCGGAGCGTGCGTACGAGATTGGCGGTGAGAGCAGCACGACATCGTGCCCGCGAGATTTTTTTTCCACGTGGCCCTTTGTTCGGTTAGTCCGGTTTTGCAAGGGATTTAATCCTTTTCTAGATTTTTTTTCCTATCTGAACAAAGCGTGTAGGATTTATATTCTGGCCAGGGCCGCAGCAGAGACGGAGACCAGCTAGCCCACCGACCGCGTCCGTCCCCCACGTCAGAGCCGAGCCGAGCGCCGCGCCGCGGACTGGACTCGTGGCGCCCGGAGCACGTTTTGGGGGGGTGGGGGGCGGGGCTCTAGCGGCTCGCTCGCGTCGCGCACCCGGGGACCCGGCGCATGCAGGCAGGCCGGCTCCAAAAAAGCGCTGCTCGTTTCCGCCCTCGATATAAAGACGGATGGGTAAAGCAGCGGAGCGCCGAGGCAGGCAGGACGGACGCAACAGCTGCGGTCGGAGCACCGCACCGCGAAGCAAACGCGAGAGAGAGAGAGAAAAAAGTAGGGGGCGACGAGGCCGCGCCCGCGAGGGAATCACCGCACCGCCCCCCCCGGGCGCAGGCCGCCCACCGCCCAGGCGCCGCCCGCCCGCTGCTGCTGCCCTGCCCACGGGATAGCTGAGCTGAGCTGAGCTGAGGCATTGTTGCGACTACGGGTGAGGCAATAAAAGGAGGGCCGTGCCGGGCGCGGGCGGGGCGCAACCACCGCCGCCGCCGCCGCCGCCGCGCGTCGGAGACGGAGACGGAGGCGGAGAGGCCCTCGTCGTCGCGCCGCGGCAGCCATGTGGACGCCGTCGCGCGGGAGCAACGCGCGGCGCAGCGGCCACCGCCGCATCGCCGACTACCTGGCGGACGACCAGACCACCACCACCACGGCCACCGACGCCTCCGACAACGAGTCCTACACCACCGCCTACGGCGAGGAGTTCTTCGCCGCGGCGGCGGCGGCGGCGGCCGCCGCCGCCGCCTCCTCCTCCTCTCCGGGCGGCGGGATGCTGCCGGCATTCCTCGAGGACCAGGGGGACCTGGTGGAGGTGATGCTGGAGCTGGACGAGGAGTCCATGGTGGTGCGCAGCGTCACGCCCACCAGCGCCGCGCTCTACGGCGCGGCGTCCCTCCCCGCGCCGCTGCCGCCGCCCGGGATGGGGCTGGGCGTGTCGCCGTCGCCGCGCCACCGCGCGCCCTCCGAGGGCCGCCTCAGCCGCTGCTCGTCCACGTCGTCGCGGATACGCCGCAAGTTCGCGTGGCTGCGCTCGCCGTCCCCGTGCCCGTCGCCGTCCCCCGCGCCCGCGCCCGCCCCCGCCGAGGCGCAGCGGGAGGCCGCCATGGCGGCGCGCGAGCGGAGGCGGGAGCAGGCGCAGCTCAACCGGTCGCGCGCGGGGGCGCGGCGCGCGCTCAAGGGGCTGCGGTTCATCAGCCGCACCACGGGCTGCGTCGAGGCCGCCGAGCTCTGGCGGCGCGTCGAGGACCGGTTCAACGAGCTCGCCCGCGAGGGGCTGCTCTCGCGCGACGACTTCGGAGAGTGCATCGGTAATTCGCATTGCCATCCGCGCATGCGAGAAACTGCTCCGTCCATCGTAATCGCAACTCAACTGTATCAATCAATCAAACACCGCAGGGATGGTGGACTCGAAGGAGTTCGCGGTCGGCATCTTCGACGCGCTCGCGCGGCGCCGGCGCCAGAACCTCGAGCGGATCACCAAGGAGGAGCTCTACGACTTCTGGCTCCAGATCTCCGATCAGAGCTTCGACGCGCGCCTGCAGATCTTCTTCGACATGTACTTCCTTGTTACTCCTACTTGAGCGTCCTCAATTCACGCCCCTCCCGTTCCTCTTTCTTTTCCCGGATCCCAAGTAACGTCACAAATCGATCCGCACCAATCCCCGATGCGCGCGCACCTGCACATCTCGCACTACGCTTTGCCCCCCGGCCGCCAGATGCTTGATATGCTTCTTCTTTCTTTCTTTTTCTTTCTTCTTGTGCTCCAATTACAGGGTGGACACCAACGTGGACGGGAGGATAACGAGGGAGGAAGTACAGGAGGTGAGTTGTTTAACCACTTTTTTTTTTTTTCTGATGAAGCCTTTCGCTCCTCTCCGTGCATGATGAATCTCTGTTTTTAGCTCAACTGCCAGTGCCAGGCACCACAAAGAAACAGAGCATTAGAACCTTCCTCTTGTGGGCACGGGCAGGGCACCCTGCTCTGCTCTGATTACCAAGCCACTGCTCCTACTAGTGCTAATTACTTGGTAAATTATCGCGGTTGCCCCCCACGTGCTCCGCCGCTAATCCAGCGACTCGTTTGGCTCCTCTGCCACCGCAGCTGATCGTGCTGAGCGCGTCGGCCAACAAGCTGGCCAAGCTCAAGGAGCAGGCGGAGGAGTACGCGGCGCTCATCATGGAGGAGCTCGACCCGGAGAACCTCGGCTACATTGAGGTGTGTTCGTGTTCGTGTTCGTGTTCGTGGCCGTGTACTCTACGCATACTGCGGAGTACGTGTGCTGCCGGAGCGCTGACACGTGTGCTTCCTCTTCCCTCGCCAGCTGTGGCAGCTCGAGGCGCTGCTCCTCCAGCGCGACACCTACATGAACTACAGCCGGCCGCTGAGCACGGCCAGCGGGGCCCAGTGGAGCCAGAACCTCGGCGTCGGCGGCGCTGGCGGCACGCTGACGGTGGCGGGCGGGGCAGGAGACGGCGGCGGCTGCGGCGCCGACGGCAGTGACCACGCGCGCGAGCGGCGCCGGGTGAGCTGGGGCGTGCGGAAGGCGGCCGCGCGGGTGCGCGTGGCGGCGGAGGAGAACTGGCGCCGCGCGTGGGTGCTGGCGCTGTGGTTCGCGGCCATGGCGGCGCTGTTCGTGTGGAAGTTCGTGCAGTACCGGCGCACGGCGGCGTTCCAGGTGATGGGGTACTGCCTCCCCACCGCCAAGGGCGCCGCCGAGACGCTCAAGCTCAACATGGCGCTCGTGCTCCTCCCTGTCTGCCGCAACACGCTGACCTGGCTGCGCTCCTCCTGGGCCCGCTTCTTCGTCCCCTTCGACGACAACATCACCTTCCACAAGGTACGTACGGCCCCCTCCACTGTCCACTTCCATTCCTTCCGGTGCCACAAATATCGCAGCGTCCGACGTGGCGAGCCAGCCTCCCATGATGGTAAAAAAGTTATAACCCCGACGTCCGGAGGGGTCGGTGGTTGGCCCGTCGGCCGTCGCCGTCGGAGACGAGGCGCGGCGGCCCTGTCGTACGCGGCGGGAACGTGGCGCGCAATGATTGGCGGCCACGGGAGGGCTCCCGGATCCCGTGTGGAAGGAAGGGCCGCTGCCGGCTTGCGACGCTGCGACCCCATGTGGTAGCTCGAGACTTTGGTACTACTCGTAGTCGTACACCACCGCTCTCCCGGTCCCGGCGACGAGTCAGACGACGCGCTCCGCTTGTCGTACACCGTACTTGCACGCGACGCCCGGGCAGGTGGCGACGCGGCGTAATGATTCTGTGCCGGCGGTTAGTGAAGCCGTGTTTCCTATGCCGCAGAAGATCCCTTGCCCCGGTTCGGACAAGTGCTTTGCAGTTGCAGCCCCGGTAAACAGTCCAGTCAAAAGTCAGAGCCGCTTCCCGGTCGGTGAAAGTCCGGACGGACCGACAGATTGTTCCTGTCAGGCGGGCCCGACGCCCGGTGATGGTGGAAAGTAACCGGGCACTGTCCACAAACTTACCGGTCGGTGGTAGGTGGTCGCCGGCCGGTCGCGACTCGTGCGCGGAGCGAAGACCACGACGTCGTGCGTTCGTTTTCACTGCCGTCCGTTGTCCGTAATTAGCACCGCAAAACTATCCAGAAAAAAAAAACTTGATTATTATTAACTCAGCATGTTTTGGCTCTGTCGTTGAAATCATGTTCTCTCCCTGTGTGTCGTCATCAGATGATCGCGACGGCGATCGTGGTGGGCATCACGCTGCACGCGGGGAACCACCTGGCGTGCGACTTCCCGCGGGTGATCGCGGCGAGCCCGGAGGAGTACGCGCTCGTCGCCGGCGCCTTCGGCCCCGACAGGCCCACGTACGCGGGGCTCCTGTCGGGCACCGAGGGCATCACCGGCGTCGCCATGGTGGTGCTCATGACCGTCTCCTTCACGCTCGCCACGCACCCGTTCCGCAAGGGCGAGCCCAAGGTCGCCGGCGGCGCAGGCGGAGCGGGCGCCGTCACGTCCCGGCTCCCCGCGCCGCTGAACCGGCTCACCGGCTTCAACGCCTTCTGGTACTCGCACCACCTCCTCGGCATCGTGTACGCGCTCCTCCTCGTGCACGGCTACTTCCTCTTCCTCGTCCGGAGATGGTACGAGAAAACGGTACGTACGTCCGTGGTTTATTTATTTATTAATTATTATATCTTTTGGTCTTGATCCGTGATTTTTGTTCATTTTTTTCATCAGTTCCGTGGTACGTTCGTACGTACTTGATCTTTTAATCGCACGAGGTTAATCGCTAGTTCGTTGCTGCGAGTGAGTGTGAGAGAGAGGTGGTTGGTCGCGCCGTGTAGCTTTTCTGGACGGCGACGGTTTTCAGTTTTGCCCCGTCGCAAAGGCAATGCTGCCGATCGACGGTAACCGCCCGTGCGCGACCGTGCGCTTTGCTTTTCTTGGAGACGCCGTTGTCGCGGGGGGCTCGCGGCCGCCTGCCGCTGCTGCTTTATGCATTATGCTGCCGTCGTCTAGAAACGCCTCGTGGCAATCCCTCGATTATCCAGAAGCAAAGGAAAAAAGGCAAAAAGGGCAAACAAAAAGCGTGCCACCGTACCATGGGCAGGCAGGATACGTGCGGAGGAGTTGAGTGAGCATGTCTGAGTTTCGCCGGGGGAAAGCAAGGGCTCGCGTTGCTTCGTGACTAAGCCTGCCACGCCTAATTTCGTCAAAATATAACTGTTAGGATATGACTTTGAAGGTGTAGATGCTAGGCGAGGGATCGATGCGTGAAGGCCGGAAGCACGCTGGTGTCGGTGTCGCCGGAGCCATGCATTTCTTTCCTTGCCAGCCAGACCGGCTCTGACTTGCGAGCTCTCATCTGCCGTGGCCGAGATCGTCAAGGGAAAGCGTCGCGTACGGGCCGGGTCCTTCCGGCTAGGCTCTTAAATGGTCGTACACGGCGAGCTTGGCAATAGGAGGGGGGTAGGCAGGGCGGATTGCGATAGCGGTGGCGGCAGCAGTCGTCGGCGTGAGCTGTCGTCGCGGGGCAGGTGGCGATGTGCTCCACAGCTATCAGTGCCGGGTGCCACTGCCACCGCGCACGCAGTACTACTGACGACGTGTGGGGTGTCGTCCTCGTCGCCTCGGGATCGGCGGATCCATGGACGGATCGAAGTGATGACTTGTTGCGGAATTCCGGGCCCGCGGCGGTCTCGCTCGTCGTCGTCCCTCTCCCATGCATGCATGGATCCTGTCAGGTCAGGTGTGGGCTACCATTCCACCGGTCGGAGGCCTCGCCATGCCAGCCTCATCAACGTGCACGGGCCTTTCGAAAACCATGCTGACATGCTGTCTTTATTTACGGCAAAGCCAGTGCAAGGCGAGGACACTGAATAATTATTGCCCCAATTTCATTTGTCATTTTCTTTATATATATGAAGCTCAATCACCCCCTTTTTTAATACGAGCATGAGGCGTAGGTGCGGTTGTACACTAGGCGCCTACACGTATTGAGTGTTTATGATGGTCCTACACTTGCTGGTGGATCTGGCTAGTGTTGGGATCGCTTTACAGAGCACTTCCGTTTTGGATCTTGCATTGAAATACTATCTTGGTGGGGATTGCGCTAACACTAATCATCGACGTAGATGGACCCTATTAGTGCTATCAGTGGCCACAAAATGTCCCCCGGCCCCCGCTTTCCAGAACGTAGGCACTGTGTTAGCAGCAGTGCACGGAATTAAATCCCTAGCTACTGCATTCAACGCTGGATAATTGAAACGGACGTGTGCTAGGCATCATCCGTTGTTCATCCTAAAAAAAAGCCTACCAACTTGTACACGATCGATCGAGGGGCGCGGTCACAATGAGTGGCCTCGATTTGCCTTTTTACCACTCAGCGCGGCTCATAGACACCCCGAATCTGCAAGCGACGGGCGCTGCCTGCCTTAGCCTTTAAGCTTCCGGTGATGAGGCGCGCGCGGTGAAGGGAAACTTTTTATATTCCTGCCGTTCTGCTGCCTACGGGCATGGTTCATTTCTTCTTGGTACCAAAGTGTGCCATGAAGAAATTTTTGGCAAATCAATCAATTTGGCTTGTTAAAAATTTCGACACGGCATGTTTTAGTAGCGGAACAAAAATGTTTACACGGCATGTGATCGCATTGTCTCACCGGCGCAACTAGCTGGGGTTGACGAGCCCCCAAGCCGTCCACATGGCCCCGACGGCATAGTGTATATACATAATTCCCGGCCGCCGTTCACCTACTGCCACCACCGGCCAGCCGGCAGCAGGCGACGCGACGAGCCGGCCGGCGGTTGGTTTCTCCGTTTCCACATTTTGCCACCCACGAACCCGTCACTATCCCATATACGGCCTTTGCGCATGTGGGTGGCCTAGCCTCTCTCTCTCTCTTGGCACGGCGTGGCCTGGCCTGGTGCCCACTCCCTCCCGTCTCACCAAACTTCTTCCAGGCGAATTAACCTGAGGGCCATGCGGCCGGGTGCGTGCGAATGGCGACCCGCACCGTGCGCCCTTAAACAAATGCTGCCGGGTGAAATGAGAAATGCGTTGGGTCCCTTGCCCACATGACGGCAGTGTGATCGCAGCACAATGCTGTCCGAAACATTGCCGTGTTATCTGGGGGCAATACCGGAAGAAGGCCTGAGTTGTAAAGGGTTCATGGCATGGGGTGGGGGTGGGGTGGTCTCGACGCATCTCATTCTCGTCATCGGATCGAATCCAATTAAAGGGCATGTCTACTCTGCTACTCTAGCTTGCTAGTGAAAGGCAAAAGAGGAACAACTGAATAGGGGAAGAAAGAAAAGAAAGAGCGAGCATGTAGCCTTGTACTAGGGTAGGCACCACTCGCCCCAAGAAGAGAACTTGCCCGGCCGCCCTGTGTGACCAACCCGTACGTGCCTGAAGAAACTTCCCCGGGGAGCTCAGATGCATCGGAGTGAGTGCGTGCCTACTGTGCTGACTGCTCGATGCGTGCCTTTTCTCGTTGGCCTGGCGCTGTAGTGGGAGCCCTTTTTGTGGCTGCGAGGGGGCGGGTCAGGCTCAGGGCCTCGACAGGACCACCTCGCATTTGAGCCGAGGGGGAAATGCGGGGCGGTCCTCTGATGCATCCCTCGCAAATTCGCAGTTGCTTTTTCCATAGGCGGAATTGGCGTTGGATTCTGTTTGGTCTTTGGTCTGGGCCGCAGGTGTGTTAGGTTGGGCGAGGGACCGTGACGTTGATATCAGGCAGACAGAGTGCTCGACCGACTCATCCAAAAAGAATGCCTCTTGTGATCTTTCCTGGATTTTCGGCTATTTTGATGGGGTGAGAACAATGTTGATAAATACTGTGTTTCACGAAAACCAGGAACGGCTGTGGTTTCCTAAACAAAATATTTGATTTCATATGGCGTATATGGAACTATGCCATTTGCACAACTCCGAAGGTTCAGATATCAGAAAGCACACTCCAATGTCCAGGACAAGAGCTATCCTGAATGTTTATTGAGAGCCAAAAAAATTATCTACCGTACGCATGAGGATAAGTGATTCGATTATGGGTGTCTTTAGATGGTTGAAAAAAACACTGTTCCGAACTGAAAAGCACTGTAGAATCACTGTAGCACTTTTCGTTTGTTTGTGGTAAATATTGTCCTACTATGGCCTAACTAGGCTCAAAAGATTCGTCTCGCAAAGTACATCTAAACTGTGCAATTATTTTTTTATTTCATCTACATTTAGTATTCAATGCATGTGCCGGCATTTTGATGTGACGGGGAATCTTCTTTTTGCATAGTGAATTTTGGGAGGAAATTGGGGTACTAACAGGGCATATGAAACACACCATGTTGCTACGCGGCATTCTAGAAGTACAGGAATCTGACAGCTGCCAAGCTGAGTGGTTCCACTTGTTATTTTAGTGCGTGTTGTTTGTCTCATCTCCTTGGAAGAATGCAATGTGGGAAATTTCTTCTCATGTGGAAACAGCGGTGCTATCTGCCTGCCATGACTTTTTGCACATCTTGTAATCATTGCAGCAGGTCCTGTTTCAGAGGCTGATGTTGAGTTTAAGCACACATTTTTTTTTTCAACACACTGACATTGTGATCTCATGGTGATTTCAGACATGGATGTACATTTCTGTCCCACTGGTGCTCTACGTTGGTGAGAGGATGCTTAGAGCCTTGAGGTCAAACGCGTATACCGTAAAAATTCTCAAGGTGAGTACTGTAGGTAAATGCAGATAAATTCATCCGTTTGTAATAATGTCAACCTTTTTTAGTCAGGTAACTCCACTTGTTGATTGTTTGATATTTAATACTAGAATGGTTCCATAAAAAGTTCGCACAAATCACACTCAAATCTCTAGATTCAGTAATTCGTGATTCATTACAAGTTCCGATTCGATGGAGTTGGATACATCATTTTAACTTCGATGGATACATCCGTTTAGTGACGTAATGGAACGTGTATGTGGACAGGAACAATGGAGAATGTTGTGGCCTAGTCATTCGGCCACTACTAGGACACCACAAAAGAATATATAGGCCCGCTCGAACATTTCTCTCCTTTAGAAATTGCCTGTCGCTCTCTAATGATTTTCATGCCTAGATGGTCCATGGTTTTGGTTGATTGTTGTTTTAGTTATTCTTTCCTGAGTGCTCTTCCGCCCGTCACAGCATCAAATATTCTCTCACCAAATACTTGTAATTACTGGTGCTTGCATCTACAAGACTTTAGCATGTTAAGCGATTTGATAGACATGTTTCTGTTTTCCTTCTCCCCCATACAGTTAGATCAGGATGGAATAAGCATCCAATTATTAGGTGCTCCAGTAATAAACATTAGGAAGTGTCAAAACAAGAAAGAAACACAAGCATGCAGAATTTATACTACATTTTAGGGAATAGTTTCTGTGGCAAAAAGGATTATATTATTTCAATACATGAATATTTTCTTTTTAAAATTTTGTTCACTCAGGTGTGTCTTCTACCTGGAAATGTATTGACCATAACAATGTCAAAGCCCTACGGATTTCGGTACAGAAGTGGACAGTACATATTTCTTCAGTGTCCAATGATTTCTCCATTCGAATGGTTTGTATGACTTCTGATTTGTGTCCCCTTGATCTACTCTTAGTTTCCATATGATTTAGTTGTTCAAGTTCTGCTGCTTTGTGTTTGCAGGCACCCTTTCTCCATCACTTCAGCTCCTGGGGACGACTACCTCAGTGTTCACATCCGAACAAACGGTGACTGGACACAAGAGCTCAAGCGCATATTTGTTGACAATTACTTCTCACCGCATCTTAACAGAAGGGCTTCATTTAGTGAGCTAGGTGCGGGTGCGGCAGAACCAAGGAGGTCCGTCGATCTCTTTTCCTATGGCTGCTTCTTTACACACCTGATAAAAACTGAAACTGAATGTGTTTTCTTTCTATCCACAGCTTGCCAAAACTACTTGTAGATGGTCCATATGGTGCCCCTGCACAGGATTTTAGAAACTACGATGTTCTACTTCTTGTCGGCCTCGGAATAGGGGCAACACCGTTCATAAGCATTCTGAGGGATCTGCTTAATAATATTAAGATAGCTGACGAGTTGATGGTACTGCTTCATCTTATTTTGTTTCCATTTTTACCTTTTTCTGTGGATTTGCTCGTTCCTGTTTATAGTTTGCATATTTTTCTGCGATTATTAGGACCTAGCAATGGAGACTAGCAGGTCTGAGGACAGCGCCAACAGCTTCAGCGTCTCAACAGCAAGTAGCAACCGGAAGAGAGCATACAGAACAAGCCGTGCACATTTTTACTGGGTCACTCGAGAAGCCGGATCATTCGAGTGGTTCAAAGGGGTGATGAATGAGGTTGCAGAAATGGACAAGAAGGTAGGATTTGCATCGTGCCACATTGCCATCATTCTTGGTGTCTGATCATCCCTTCAGTTTACAATGTGCCCACAATATTTTCTATACTGACACTGAGCTCATCGAAACCAGGGTGTCATAGAGTTGCACAATTACCTCACAAGTGTTTATGAGGAGCGTGATGCGCGGACAACACTACTGTCGATGGTGCAGGCTCTGAACCATGCGAAGCACGGCGTCGATATCGTATCAGGAACCAGGGTATGCTAATTCTCTGAAACTAGACGCTCAAGTTTATGAGGAAAGAGCAATTACAAAGAACAGTTGCAAAGTAATAAGTTGAAACAACAGTTCAACAAAAGCGAATTAAGTCCTATAAGGAAAATTATTGTCCTAGGTGTAAATTAGAATCGAACATTTTCTGTGCAGGTGAGGACACATTTCGCTAGACCCAATTGGAAGGAGGTCTTCACCCGGATCGCCTCCAAGCATCCAAACTCAACAGTTGGTAACTATCTGCTCAGACAACCTATTGATTCGCATCAGCTCTTAAAACGTCTCCTCATAATCCACAAGAACTAACGCTTCTGATGCTATCACGCGTGCAGGAGTGTTCTACTGCGGCGCACCAATGCTGGCCAAAGAGCTGAAGACTCTGTCGCACGAGATGAGCCACAAGACGGGCACTCGCTTCCATTTCCACAAGGAGTACTTCTGAGGTCTGACACAGAGAATGGACAAGCCCGATGCTTGATCTGGTCTCGATAGCGTTAGGTACCGGTAAACAAGACAGAAAGGAAAAATTTTGCACAGATGCAAGACAATAAATCAAGCTGACCTCCTCCTTACCTGGAACTGTACATAGCATAAAAGTAGCACAGAGGTAGTTTAGTACGTAGCACAAATCAAATATAATATTGACAGAAAAGAGAGAGAGAGAAAGAAAGGGCAGAATAGAGGCTGTTAACTCGAAGATATTGATAATAGGCATGGTATACATGTACACAGTATAGTTAGGTAGGGCAGTAGTTATATGACTGAATAACGAACGAATGAACGAATGACTGAATATACGAGGAGCCACATGCTGCCGTTCTGAAATCTGAATGTGCATATTCTACAGGAGGGTGGGGGTTCCTGTCTTGTTATTGTTACCTTGGCTGGCAGCCCATGTGGTTGCTGGAACGATCCATGCCGTAGCCTGAAGGCAAGGCAAGTTGAAGGAGGAGACGTGCTCTCCCATGTGAGCCTTCTTTCCACGGCGCGTGACGCGTGTGAGCGTCCACGTCTGTGCGCCCCGGAGCGTTTGCGTTGCAGTCTTTTCACCCGGTGCCGTCCGGCCAACGGCCGATGGTTCTGCTTCGGCACGTTGCTATCTCCACCAGGTCGTCGCGTCGCGGCAGAAGCTCCCCGAGTCCCCGTGCCCCATCCCTGCGTAGCCTACAACAGTAGGAGTACAACCTGTACAAGCTTCGCGGCCACCGCGTTGCTTTGCTGGAGCCTGGAGATAGGGGTTCCCGCTGATTTTGCTCTGCGTTGGGTTGGGCTTGGGCCAGTTTGTGGAGTTGTGAAGTGGTGAGCCCAGTGGGTCGCTTAACTGCCTGAGACGATGCCAAACGGGGGCGTAGACCGAAGCAGCTGGACTCAAAGCCCATCATCACCAGGGCCACACACTTTGGAAGTACAATAGAGGCCGTTACACGACAGCACGGGCTGCGAATCTACGTGCTGAGGGCCGGCGGCGGAGCCGGAAGAGGCCTCCGAAGTCGGGGAAGACAATTGGGCTGTTTGTCGACATGGGCCTCCAGCAGAGCTCGACCTGTCCTGTGTCCTGTCATGTCCACCAATGGGCGGTAGGCCGGTGGGAGTGGTCGCCGCGAGGGAGAGAGGAGAGGAGGGCCATTGTCTGTGTGGAGCTGCGCTGCGCTGCTCTTTTGCCGTCGCGAAATGAGCAAATGCTCGAATACAGACATGGCAGGCAGCAGCGGGTCTGCCTCTGCCTAGCTACTCCATCTCGTTCGTTCTGGAGGCACACTGGCAAACCGATTCTCTTTTCTTCTTCTTCTTCTTCTTCTTTTTTGCCTCACTATAAAAATCGATAAAATCCCTTTGTTTTTCTTTTGCAACACACTGACAACTCGTCAGGTCCACCTGCCATTCGGCTGCTCCGAGTTCGCTATCTATCATCTATGTATTCGCTCCAGATTAGGTTCCTCATCCATGGATATCATCACTGATCCCTGCTAATTTTGTGTCCAGCTTGCAACTGCAACGTCCATTTCTGTTCTGAGCTCGCAACAGCAGGTTCCGAAAACCAAGTTCTCCAGTCTCCACACCAGGTTTCGGCGGCCCTGCAGAATTCTTGGAGCTGTGACAAACTGGCGACGGGGACGGGCTGATCATGCACTGAACCCAGTCAGCTACCCGCCGTGCGACGTGAGGTGCTGTGAATTGTGATCTTCTTGTCCTCTGGATCAGTAAATCTCAAAGATGCCTCCGTCTGCACCGAATAAACCTTTGTTTGAGCGGCCATATCAAGTGGAAATCACCTACTACCAGGTAGTAGCATACTAGCATATGACTGAGTATATTCTCGTGGTACTGGTACATATCTCGACATCACCACATTGATCAGTGGGTACTCGTCCCATTTATTAATGTTCTACCAGATTGATCCAAAGCCCGTCGTAATCGCTCAATAATCATGGCTCCATACTAGAGCCGTGTCGACCGCTTGCTGTTACCTGATAGTTGCTGCAGAATTTTCATATCCACCGAAAGCAACCCACGCTGTATCTGTATCTTTCCTTCACCACCACCAAATCCATTAGCCCTTGTGCCTGGTGGCGACCTGCAAGCTGGGAACATCCACGACCATGAGTGGCTAGATCGGTTGCAGATTTCCGGCCTTTACTGGTATCTAGCAGAGCAATAGCATCAAGTGTGGATTTTAAACTGAATATTCTGAAGAAACCATCTACTCCAGCTTTTTGTTAAACCTTTCACAAGACTGATGAAATCGTACGTATGGCTGGTCCTTAATATTTTGACTCCACTTTTGCTAGATTCAACTTAATTTTTGTAAGCTTTACCACAATAATGGGCTGTGTGCTCATCCAGGTGCAGCGTTAGCCTCATTCTGCTCGCTAAAGCTCAAATCATTCAGGGCTGTATATTACCTATAGCTGACATTATTGCATTTCGTTTGCTCATCTTTATATTGTTCGTTGTCATATACACTATACGAACAGAGAGAAATCAAAGCAGGGAGAATTATGTTGCCTGCCACTATGAACTTCCAAGGTGGTTCACTAAATTCAATGAATATCGATTCGATGGGCATTCAGTGGGGACAGAGACGGAAGACATCACATTTGTTTAACAGCTTTATTTATTGGTAATACTGTTTGGTTAACTAATAAGCCGGCTTGGACCCATCATCACCTTAATTTTTATTATTGTTGTTTCTCAACTGATCAGATGGTATTATAATTTGATACCCTCTAATAGAGGGCTACTAGTATCATTCTAAATACTCTTGGTGCTTTGCTAACTACATTTTTTTTCTAACCCACAATGAACACGAAGATAACATGATACGATCACGAGATGGACCACTGGATAATATAGTCTGATAAGACTTTCATGGAAGCCATTGGCATTTCTGTTAGACTTTCTTTTCATCTGCAAACAAGGTCATATACCACCATTTACAGCCATGTGGAATGTCTTCCATTAAAACTGATAAGTGTGTAAGGAAAATAAACCGATATAGGTGTGCATTCCGAAGCATCATTTCTGTTGTCCAGAACAAAACAGAAGATAGCAGGGTAGCAGAACAGGAGATGAGGAGAGACCACGGATTTCCGTTGTCCAGTTTCTTCCGTTTATGTCCTCGCCCGAGTACGCGATTACAAGAGGGTCGTTCGCCCCGGCCACATCATATGACAATCTCAAAGGCCAAAATTGTCATACCCACCCCCACTAATAACATCGCATTACTGTTTTCCTGACCCCAGAATATACAGCCATTAACCACGCTATACCTACCACTCCGATCCTATAGTGACAGTTGGAATAATTCCAATCCTGCCCTCCTCCTCCTCCCCCTCGGCGACGCCGACGCCGTGAGCTCGCCGTCCCACAGCCGCACGACGCTGCCGTCGAGAGCCGCCATGTCGATGTGGCGGTACCATCCCAGGTCGCTGCTCCGCCTCACCGCCATCTCCCGCTCTTCCCACGACGGCGACGTGGTTCTTCTCCTCCCGGGGTCCGACGCCGTCCTCCTCAGAACCATCTCGACACCGCGCCCGCGCGCGGCATCCTCCTCCGCCTCCTCCTCGTCGTCGTCCGCACCAGCGCATTTCCTGACGCCATCAACCACTCCGTCGTCTCCCGATCCGCCGTAGTACGCCGTGAACCGAACTTTGGACGGCGTGCCCGGCTCGCTCGCGGACGCCGCCGCCGGCCGCGGCTCGTCATCAGTGGCAGCCGCCGGGGACGGCAAAGAAGGCGCCTTCTGCTCCTGATGCAGCTTGCCGTCGTCGACGAGCGCGCTGACGCTGCGGACGGCGCCGGCGCCGGGCCTGGAGCTGTTGGAGGCGCTGGCAGCGCGGATGCGCCAGAGGCCGACGGCGGCGGCGAGCGCGGCGACGAGCCAGGCCCAGAGCGAGCCGGCCGCCGCGGGGAGAGCGCAGAGGCGCAGCGCAATGGCGTCCGCGGGCACCATGTCGAGGAGCTCCATTCGGGTGGTGGTGGGGAGGTTGCGGCGGTTGTTGAACTTGGAAGGAGGAGGTGGGGGGCGGTGTTGGTGCGGTGAGAGGTGAGGTGGAAAGATGGGTTTGGGTGGGACGCGTATATATAGGTGGCTGGCGGGGCGGGAACGACGAACGCATCGGTGAACGAACTGCCGCCGGTAATTGTTATTGCAGGTTTCACCTTCACACCTGAGCATTTTGCAGTTTTCTACTACTGTATTTGGTTTCAATTATTCAGGTCCCTTTTTCTATATTGTACTAATTATTTAGGGCTTCAAATCAACTCCTGTAGTGGTACATGATTGAGCCTTGTGTGGAGTTGGGCTAGTGTGCCAATTGCATTCACCTTTTTTTTTTCTCTCTCTCTGTGGTACAGAGCACTATGCCGCCCGAATCTTTGCCATTTTCAGTACGAGTACACTTCGTTTGCTCAAGCTGAAATTGAACAGACGTCGACGTCCTCGCATGTAAAATTAAAGACTGAAGCTCCGGTTAATTGGGTGTCAAAGAAAGCGTAACAGCGCGGGCAGAGAGGAGACGGCATCAGTGGGGATCCCAGCAGGAGATGCCGGGAATCGAGCTCGGCAGATGCTGGGGGCGAGAGCGAGATGCCATGCCGCCAGACAAGACAGCGGTGGGCGTGGTTGGATTGGATCTCGTGGGCCTCAGATCTTTTACTCGGTGGTCGTGGGCTCGTGGCTGCCCTCGCTCCGGATCTCGGTATGAATCCTGAATCTGATGTGTGGCGCCTGCGACCCGCGTGAGCCTGGTTCTGGAGAGGTTAATTTGCCAGGATAGACGTGCAGTTCAATTTCCATGCAGTGTAGAGTCTGAGTCAGCTCTGGA
The DNA here is from genome assembly GCA_022530915.1 of Paspalum notatum. Taxonomy (NCBI): domain Eukaryota; kingdom Viridiplantae; phylum Streptophyta; class Magnoliopsida; order Poales; family Poaceae; genus Paspalum; species Paspalum notatum. Next base: position 38,815,752 of record CM039685.1, read on the forward strand.
TTTAATGTTGGTAAAACAAGATCAGTTAGTTATAAACGGTGACAAGCCATTCACTTGGTGGCCAAGATTTACACCGACCGGTCTCTTACAAGACAATTTACAAGGTGTTGATCAAGTTGAGAGAGAGCTCCCGTCCCGTGTGCAGTTTATTTGCGGCAGGTAGCGGAGGATCTGATCCTGATAGGACGGCGGCGTGGCAGTGGTGCCACACCCACAGGCAGAGGGAGATGTTGCGCACGCCCGGCGGCGATCGGGGCTCCATGCCACCGGCGACGGCCCCGTACGCCGCGGCCTATGTGGGTCTGATTTGATGCGCAGACGACAGGCGGCGGCGCACGCGTCCGCGTCACCCTCACGCCCGTGGCGCATAGGGCAAGCCGCGCCATGCCCGGCCGTCGCGCATATTCCCCGCGGGGGCTGCGGCCCTGATGCCGTTTCGTTTCGATTCGGAGTTTGGGACTGGCCGGTGCGCGTGCTGCGTGTCTGGGCTTCCTCGTTTTTGCTCGTGTTGTGACGTCTCATTGGACGCCTACCGCACCGCCTAGTTTGTCCTGGGGGTAGGCGACCTGCCATGTATCGTTTCTATCGATTACTGTGACTGCGTCAGTATCTGCCCGCTTGACTCCCGCCCCCCGAGATGATGCGAGCGCCGTGTTTCTGCACGTGCGTACGCACGCCGCTGCTAGCCCTGCTGTGCCATGTTCAGAAGCGAAGCGACTGCACAACGGTCCATCGCAGACGCTGCATTGCCTGCATATCAGCATATGCATGTGTTGAACATCCACGACGACGACGCGTAACTGCATTCTCGATCTGCTAGCTGGGCGATGCGTCACGTACATGCCCAACAGTTCGGCCGCACCGCGCTGATCGATGAGTACACACATGCCGAATCCCCGGGACGGCCAGGTCTGGTCGATCGGGTCATCTTCTGTACCTGCTTGGCTCGGTAGGCTTGAAATATCAGCACTGCTTGAGTGCTTGTGGTTTTCGGCGGCGGACGCTCGTATCACCACAGAGTAGCCTGTAAATATCGGCAGGTTCATTCATTCATTCATTCCGTAGCCTGTAAAGAAAAAGATAAGGATAAATTTACAAGGATGGTGACGTGGGCCCAATTCAAGTAAAGGAGTTTGCTGCCTCGGCCCTAGAAGAGCGATTTTTTTATTTTTAGAATTTTTTTATTTCGTTTTTACGAAAATATACGCCGTTTTGGTAATTTGACGAGATTGGACGCCAGGCGCCCGGGGTCCGGGCGCCAGGTACCTGGCGCCCTGCCTCCAGGCGCCAGGCCTGGCCCCGTTGACGCCGGCGTGGGCCCGTTAACGGCCGTCTCCAGCCGGTCTCCGGCCGGTCTCCAGCCGGGTCACCTGGCGCCCGGGGTCTGGGCGCCAGGCCCCTGGCGCCCGAGGTCTGGGCGCCAGGCCCCTTGCCAGGCCTACACTGCTAATAACTGGGAGGCCTACACTGCTAATAACTGGGGGAATACTTCCTTCGAACTCCAAACTGATAATAACTGGGAGAAGACGATCTGCATCTTCCCATAAAAACATACATGCATCATAAAAAACATACGCTGGGAGAAGGCGATCTGCATCTTCCCGTAAAAACATACATGCATCATAAAAAACATACGCGTCGACATAGCTACCCATCCCTACGACTCCGACCTCGCTTTGGCCTCTGCTGCGCGTGCACATGCCCCACCGAGTATGTTAAAGGATCAGGAGACCGATGCACTCGGTGCGGCCTAATCTGCTCTACAGGGGTCTGTGTGGCCTCCTGTGTGGGAAAAAGTGGAGCACCCTCTAACTGTGAAGCGCCAATGATATCGTGCTGGTCGTGTTCCAAGTCTGAGAAGTTGAGCTGGTGGTCTTGTACACCTTCAAATAGGTTAAATCCTGAAAGAAAATATTATGTGGTTGTCAATACAAATAAATTATGTACCCGCAAAAATAAAGAAGCATACAAAGGATTGTACGAGAGCACCTGTCGTCTGTGGACGGATCGGCGTGAACGACATCGACGTGGCCAGACCCATCGGCTGGTACGGCATGGACGACTGAGGCTGAAGTGACGTACCCATTGGAGTGTACGACATGGACGGAGGATCCATGGGTGTGACATGCTGTGGAGACGGATGCATCGGCGCGTAGGACGTCGATGCAGGATCCATCGGTGGCATGTATGAGCAAGAGGGTGCTGCAATAAAACCAAACAATGTGGCATGGAATAACTAAAGAGGTGGGCACATATTGACATAAATAACGCAGTATATTTATGTACCAGTGTACTGTGGAGGAATCGGTGGCTGGTGCGGGGGGGGACCCTGCAGGGGAATGGAATAACCCCATGCGTGCATCATGGAAACGAGGCTTTCGTTCGCCGCTGTCAACCGTTGCAACTGCTCGTCTGGGGTAAAAGGGTTGCCGCCTCGTACCCGCTGTAGTGCATCGTTGGTGTTTGATTGTAGTTGGCAGCATATCTGCATCTGCAATTGGAACGACATTAGCGAATGTTTCCTAGTGTTGAACATTGACCGAAACATTAGCAAGAATTCAAACATTGACTTACTGCTCCCGCTAGTGCCTCGTCCCTATGGCGGGCATATGCATCCGTGGAGCTTGACTCATGTAGCACAGGTTGAGTGTCGGCATACGTGACGTGACAACGAGTGCGGGGTCGGTACCACGTCAGGAAAGTTTCATACCACCAATCTGTGTGTGGCGCAACGGGATGCACCACGTCCTGGTGAGCGTTGTCCCAAGCCTGGACGTAGGGCTCGACCTTGGCCACCCATGTGCCTGAGCATGGTTGCCCAAGCCGACTCAACCTGAAATAGAATATAAATTGTCCGTTTCCTTGCATTCTTACCTGATATACATTTGAAATGGTGCATTTTACAAAGAGGAACGTACCTGTGGTCCTGTGGTGTAACCCGATCAATCACACGTGGTACCGGGAACTGCTGCGCGTACCCGAACTGTCGCATAGCTCTGTGCGGACAGTGTGGCTCGATGTAGATATCATAGACCAACGAGGCTGTCGTATACCACAAAGTCTCGTTCGACGTGCACATAGAAGACAACCCATAAGGAGCACGACTTCCCACAGCGGCTGCACTATATGGCTCCCATATGACATCTTCGGCCACAAGCCGATCAAGCGCGACGACGAAGCTCGGATACGTACGTCTTGCCTGCTCATTGGCCCAAGTCCTCTGCAATAAGCATGAATGACCGAGTTAGAATGGAGGATGCAATTTTGTTTTTGTTTATAAACGTCGCTATGAACAACGTACCTCACGGGGGCACACCCAAAGCGTGCCCATAGTCGGCCCATCGTCGTCATGCTGACCGTAGTACTGTGCCTCATAGCCTCTATGGTCCACAATAGGTCGACCCACGGCCAACCGCTCGTACGACCACAACTGTAGTAGTAGCGCGCAGCCCTGAAACCTTGCGTTGCTCTCATCCTTACTGCAGGCATCACAAAGGCCACGGTACGTCGCCGCCAGCACAGCTGAACCCCAACTCCAAAGGGGAACAGCATCCTCGGGTGCATCTGCAATCTCTCGCGCATAGGGTATGAGTACCTTGTCGACGGAGTTGCTAGTGCCATTTTTGAACATAATAAATCCAAACAGCCACAACAGGTACGCCTCCAGGGAACGGCGTACGCTCTCATCGTCTGTGTCCGGATGCAGACTGGTTGCCTACATTTGCAAGTGTAAATGTGATTCTCTCATCAACATAAGTATGATGCAGTAATAGTAAATAATATGGACTAACTACGATGAAACAATGTACCTTAAACTGTAACAACCAAGCCTTTGCCGGGCCCCGAGCATTGGGGTGCGGCTCGAGTGCACCAAGGTCATCTAGACGGTCAACCCCAGCAAAGCGGATCTCTAGGTCATCCTTCCACGACGCTGGGACCACACGGGGCCCGACAGCAGTCCCTGCAATTGGAAGTCCAAGCAAATAGGAGACGTCCTGTAGTGTCGGTGCCATCTCCCCACATGGCATGTGGAACGTGTGGGTCTCCGGCCTCCACCTGTCAACTAGGGCCGTGATAAGGGAGTTATCGATCATCAGCCTGGGCCTGCCGCGACCGTGCCGACCGATAGGACCACCCTCAACAAGACGACAGAAAGTAAGAAGTCCTGCACCCCGCAACCTGAAAGGGGGCATTACAATAGCATCAGTTTCAAGAAATACAAAGGACGACAAAATTGTCACAAATTATTGCTTACCTCTGCAACCAACGGTTGTCAAGCTCAAGGTACTCTTTAGGGGGCCGACATTGAAAAGTTGCAAGGTGCTTGTGCTCCACGGCACTCATGTACGAACGGTGACCCGAGTCAACAACTGGGTCAAGCAGCTCAGGCGTCGGCAGCTCCTCAGCCATACCTACAGGAAACGATAATAGGAGTAAGATTGCATATTAAAATATTCGAAACCGATTGCATATTAAAATATTCGAAACCGATTGCATATTAAACGATACCTATATTACGTCCGATCGGGTGGATTTCACTACTTTAAATTCCTTTGTAGGCGTGAAGTCGCCATGGGCACCCTTCGCTGACACAACAGACATCATACACACTCTGGGTAGATTTCACTACTTTAAATTCCTTCTTCAGAGATAATGACCATAGTTTAACTGCATCCTTAAGAAGTGCACTAGAAGCATATTTTGCACCTTGAACTACCTCATTCTCTCTGTACTCCCACTCCTGCTGCTTAGCATCATGTACAACAGGGTTGCCAAATCCATATTCTCTCCACTCGCCGGGTATTGGGTAGTTCTCATCTTCATCGGATCCTTCTCCGATTTCCTGCGCCTGAGCAAATTCATCATCTTCATTCTGCATTTGTTGCACAATGCTTGGTATCCTCTCCCCCTCATCCGCCAGTCCTTGCGGCTCTGCCTGACTACCTCGCCCCTCATATGCTTGTTCTTCCACCTCATGTTGCCTACCATTCCCTTCTTCATCATCTGCAGTACCACTGGCCCCATGTCCAACAACTGCAACTCCCAAATCAGTGTGCCCATCCTCATTTTGTTGTCCATGTTCGAAACCTATATCTTCTGCCATCGCAACACTTGTGTTCCCGTAGTTCTCAACACCTTCAGAAGAAACTATGCCCCTTGGAATGCTTTGAACAAGCATTCCAAGGGGCCAACCACGTTGCACAGCCGTACTAATGTACATCTTCCAGTCAGAGGTGTTGCGGATCAACATTAACTCCCAGAAAACACCTTCATTTGCCCATGTCACAAGAGTTTGGACTGTGAGCACATGTGTTTCTGTGTCAATCTGGAACCCACGCTCTAGCCATTTATGCACGGAACCAAATGATTTGTCCCAAGGTTTATCTATCCCCTTCCTCGTACGACTAAACCCATTCAACTGTACTCCATATGGACCTTCGACAACACTGCCTTTACCATAGTATATTTCAAACTGCAACTTAGTTGACATCTCTGCAATATATTGAACCATTCATATTCTATATATAATGACAATACGTTAACTAAATGCTAAATACTATAAATAAATACTAAATATAACAGAATATATTAAATTAAATACTAATACTAAATACTAAATCCAGATCTAGAGTTACTTCTGCGGAATTCTACTTTTTAAAATTTTTCTAAAAATCTAGATTTACCACATTTAACTATACTAAATTCGTAAATAAATACTTTATACAAATAAAAAACTATGAAAAAATTTAATTACCTTCACCGTATGTGCAGGAAATCTTCTGAGCAGGAGGTCTTCAGAGCTCGGAGAGAGCGAGGTCGAAGGAAGCGAATGGTGCTGGAGTGGGAGCGAATGGCTCTGGAAAGCGAGGTGGCTATGCGCTGTCGGAGAGAGAGGGCGGCGGCGGCGGCGGCGGCGGCGGCGCCGCCTCGGCTCTGGGAGAGAGAGGGAGAGAGAGGGCGGGGGCAGAGAGAGAGGGGCGCCGCCGCGCCTCGGCTCTGGGAGAGAGAGGGAGAGAGAGGCGGGGGCAGAGAGAGAGGCGGGGGGGGGGAGAGAGAGGGAGAGAGAGGGCGGGGGCAGAGAAGAGAGGCGCGGGGAGTAGTAGGGGACCTGGCGCCGGGGCTCCGGGCGCCAGGCCCTGGCGCCGGGCCACCGGGCGCCAGGCCCCCCCCCCCCGCCGATCCGTTCCGGCGCCGTCCCGCGGCGCCGTCCCGCTCCGTCCCGGCCCAGGCCTGGCGCCCGGGGTCCTGGCGCCAGGCACCCGGCGCCCGGACCCCGGGCGCCAGGCGCCCATCCCTGCAATTTCCGGCCGACGCCGTGTATGTTTGTAAAAACGAAATAAAAAAAAACTAAAAATAAAAAACTTCCCCTAGAAGAAGGGGTCTCCTGATCCGACATGAACGAGCAGGCCTGCTTCGTGTGGAGTCAGAGCAGGGCCCAGATTTTGTTTCACGGAAGCAAAGAAGGCAAGAAGTGAATAGCCAAACTTGAGTGTGTTACGAAGGTGATCTTTTTTTTTTTGGTTTTATAGCAGAATAATGTTCCTAGTTTCGATAAAATTGCTCTAGGTCGAGAACATTATAGTTCCGGGAATTATTTAGGTGAAAGAAAATAATATTCTAGGTTTAAGAAAAAACATTCTAGCTTTGGGTGTGTTTTGTCCCGTTTTGAATAGTAAAATGGGTCCATTAGGCTATCCGCAATGGGGATGAGTAAAGTACTGTCTATAACGCTGTTTGACACTGTAGTGCTACTGTACATACAGAGAGAGGGGTAATCGAAATAGTGGATGAATAGTAATAGGCAATGTTTTTGCTCCTTTCCGTTGGGGATGGTCTTATCCGGTTTTAGAATCCAAGATTGCAACTTAGATAAACATGACAAGTGCGGGGTTGAAAAAATGAACTTTGTCTATGGGCCCGACTACTAATTCAGTGATAAAGGCAATTATTTCCCTTGAAATTCATTGGGCACTTGGCATTTTTTAGTAAGAAATATTTGATTGTTCGTCTTCAAATATAGAGCCAAAGATAGCGTCAATGGGCCACAATGGGAGAGATGCGCTAGCCACCGGTGGAGCTGGGTCTTCATAAATCTTTGGTATGTATAGGCTCTAGATTCAGATGTGCATGTGTAGGATTTAGTATATGTTTGGGTGTGAATTCAAATACTGTAGTTTGTACAACTAGATTTGAGAATTAAGAAAAAACGTAAGTCTGGCCTCAATCAAAAGGCTAGGAAACACGGAATTTCTAAACACAACAATAAGTTGCATACATGAATTAAAAACAAAGAAAGATTTTTTTTATGAAACCTTAAAGAAAGACAAAGGGAAGTTTCCACAAGTTGGAGCGCATGTTAGAATTTCTCCGAAATCTCAACGTAACGAGTCATTTTATAGAAATTTCATAGATTTAGTAGAAATTCAATCTTTTGTTTTAAACAGCTACCTGGAAAAATTCATACGGGATTTGAATCCTACAAAATTTGTGTCTTTTCCTTGGCCTAAGATCTGAACCGCACGTCGAGGAGAGCAGCGCCTCTTCATCTAAGCACTCAATTAGGTGCGAACTGCAGGCCTACCGACGAGAGAGTTATCTTGCTGGCCTGCTGGATACTACTAGTTTCGTGCCAGTTAGATTAGATAGTGGCACAAATAATCGTCAGTGTTGCAGGCGGGCGGGCAGGCAGGAGAGACGTACCGTGCCGAGAACGACGAACTTTTGGAAAGCAGGAGGAGAACAACGGGGCAGATGCTCGCGTAACGCGTGCAAACTGTGTGCACTTCCAATTGTGCGTGGGGTTGTATACGCGCGTGAATCACAATCAGCTTCAGTTCTGTATACGTCACGACCATGTTAACAATGCTTCGACGAGTAGGACACAACACGACGACCTGGGAAAGTACATTTCATACAGTATAATTTTTTAGCTTGAAACTCGATTATTCCTGTTCTAGCTTGCTATACCCGAGCAGTCACCTGATTACTTGGCGTCGAGACCACGCAACGGACAAGATACTTGCTTTGCCAGACCCCCATCATCAGAAATTAGGCCTTCGTGTGGCCCAAACTATATACTAGGGTCTGTTTGGCGGTTGTCCAGGTCTAGCCTGGCTAGCCCCCTTAGGCCAGGCTGGACATAGACTGGTTACAGCTGGTTTTGTACTGTGTTTGGTTATCTATGGCTAATGGGGTGGACATAGATGGCGTGTGTTTGGCTTTTCTACACACATTCACGCCCACCGCCGGCCTCCTGTCCTCCAACCTTCACGTCCTCGCCGCTCCTCATCCTCGCCTTGCCTGCTCGCCATGCCTCGTTGCGCCGACCCGCTCCACCGCGTCATCCTCTGCCGGATCCGCCATGGTCGGACGCTTCTCGAGTCCGGCCCGAGCCCGCTTCCGCGGTGGGGAGGAGTTGCTACTCCGGCGGTGGGGCCCGAGGCTGGACGCTTCCGCGGCGAGGCTCATGGCGGGGCTCCACCGCGTCGTCCTCCGTCAGATCCGCCATGGCCGGACCCTTCTCGAGGTCGGCCCGAGCCGGCTTCCGCGGCGGGGAGGAGCTGCTGCTTTGGCGGCGGAGCCCGAGGCCGGACGCTTCGGCGGCGGTGCCTGCGCAAGCACGCCGCGGCGGGGGAGGACCTGCTGCTCCGGTGGCGGGGGAGGACTTGCTGGCTCATGGCGGGGAGGAGCTGTTGCTGCCGCGGCGGGGAGGAGCTGCTGCGGGGCTCATGGCGGGCAGGTGGGCGCGGCATCGGAGAAGGAGAAGGTCTAAGCGAGTGCTTTGCGGGGGCTCTGCGGGGGGCTCTGGGGCCTCGCCAGGGGATGGCTCAGGCAACCAAACAATGGTCCTCGCACTATGGTGGCCTGGCCAGCCCCCTGGCGTGGCTGCCAAACAGCCCCTATGACTCAAAATATCCGCTCTTGATTCGATAAATAGTTCCTGAAAATGATATACTAACTCCAAACATATAGGCTCTCTTGTGGAAACGAGTATCAATGGTCCGTTCGGTGGAGTTTCTACTTATTCTGATGCTATGTGATTTTCAAAAAAAAAAGTGATCTTGCAGCTGACCGGTAGAGATTCTGGTGGATATCAAAAAGCAGATACTTAAAAAAAAGAGGACGCTCGGGCACCGGTGGTTGAGACCAATTCCTGATGAAATGATCAGGTACTTAAAAAAAGAGGACGCTCGGACACCGCTTTTTTGTTTCCTGGGGTGCCCACCATGTTTCCGTGCCGCAATGAATCGCATAGTGCTGCTTGCTATACATGGTGTTGGTGTGGGAGAGGCGGCTCAATATGGGACTTATGTGGGGTGGAGATGTAATTCCATTGCGCTCAGCTGGGGGGCTTGCAACCTAATGCATACAATACATCTGAATTTTACCTCTTTGATCGCTGCCTCAGCCCCAATGTTAAAGGTGTTATATGTAATGTAGTCTTTCATAAAATGAAATTGGACATGCTATGTACCGTTGTTGATTTTTTTGAATGCCTCTCATCTGAGTACAGCTCTAGTATCTATTCAAGTACATCACATACACCACCACACACACTCACACCTACACACTCACACTCCATGCACACAAACAAATCTACAACTACACTCAGATCGAAGATCACGTCCTTGGAGAGATCATCGAGACCGTCCATGGTTCCAAAGATGACGTGCACGTCATACTCCTCTTGCGGCTCCACGCGTGAGAGGCTTGTCGATTTATTCCTGAACAGGATTAAATCCCTGGGTGAGGCACTCGGGGTTTGGCTTGGAGCTCGGACCCGCGAGCGGTCCCTCCGCTCACCGGGAGGCTAACCAATCGCACTACATCCGATCCTCGTACTGATTGTTGATTATACTATGTGCTGAACTGTGGACATGTCGACATCTTATTCATATGTAGTTTTAAAGTTCACGAAGATATTTATTTATACCCGCTGCCATTGAGGTTGTCTTTATTATTTGTAGCTCTGTTGTTACTTATTATATATGGACTTATATAATGTTTTGGTAACACAGGGTGCTTTACGCGCATGGGCGCGCTTCAATCACTAGTATTGTGTGGAGCCGTGGAGGAAAAATGATCGGATGGTACGGGTGCAGCAGAGTAGTAGACGTGTGGCTTTGGACTGGCTGCCAGCGAGAGTGGTAGCAGCTAGTGATGTGTAAGGGTGGGCAAAAATAACCAAAACCGAAACCGAACTAACTGGAACTGAAAAACATGCTGTTAAATTTGGTTTCAGCTCCTAAATAACTGAAATAACCGAAGAATTTTTTATTCTGTGATCCAAATAATGGAGAAACCGAAAAAAACAGAAATATTCTAAAGGCTCTTCAAATTAATGTAGCTTGACCCAATATGTTGTGACAAGCCATCAAATAAATGTGGCCTGGCCCAATTTGTCATCACCACACGTCGATTCCACCACCACCAGAACCTTCTTGCTAATCGCTCCTCCTGGATGCCTCCTCGACAGCCCCACCTCCGTGCCGGCCCCGGCTCCTTGCTGGCCCGGCCTCTGTGCCTCATAACGGCCCTGCCTCTGTGCAGATCTAGGCTCCACAGGCCTCCTCCTGCGCTCCACAAGCCGACCACCAACCGCAGAAGCAAACGCCTAACAAGCAGCCGCCAGCCACCGCACCAAAGCCAGACTGCGTCAGCCGCCCCGATTGCGGGACCCCGCTTGGCGCCGGCTCTCTCGGCCCCTCCCTCGCGGCGCGGCGGCGCCCTTCCTCACGGGCTCATGGCGACACTCCGCCGTGTAAACATGGCGGACGCAGGCGGCTCTTCGTCTCCCCTGCCTCCGCCTCCACCTCCGCCCCCGCTTCCGCCGTCATGTTCTGTGGTACGGTTCTCTTGCCCGACTTCGTTCCCGCCACCCAATCTGCCCGAGGCGATTTCTGATTCTGCTCCCAGTGCTTCCTGCGGGCTCCTCCACCTACTCTGTGGTCTTGCAGATGATTCTGAAGGCAATCCAGGCTCGGGGGCACGAGAGTGGCTCCAGCAAGACGGCCATCTCGCACTACATCAAGGACAGGTTGGGCGCCACCCTCCCGGGCATGCACAGGGCCTTTTTCACGTACCGCCTCAAGAGCATGAAGACCACCCGCAAGCTGATCTCCGCCAAGAAAACTTCTTCCTCCCCAGCAAGAAGGAGCGCACCGCTCCTACGCCCGTCGACCTCCCCTCCCCGCCACAGGACCCCGCCATCGCCAAAAATAACCGAAACCGAAGAACCAAATCGAACTAACCGAAATCAAAACCAAACTAACCGGAACCGAAAAAACCATTTTCAAATTCGATTCCAGCTCCAAGATAACCGAATAATTTTCGGTTATGAGATTCAAATAATGGAGAAAACCAAAAAAAAACTGAAATATTCTAAAGGCCCTTCAAATGAATGTAGCCTAACCCAATATATTGTCACAAGCCATCAAATGAATGTGGCCTCGCCCAATTTGTCATCACCACCCGTCGACTCCATCACCACCAGAACCTTCTTTGCTAATCGCTCCTCCTAGACGCCTCCTCGATAGCCCCGCCTCTGCACCGGCCTTGGCTGCGTGCTGGCCCAGCCTCCCCGCAGATCCAGCCTCCTCTCGCGCTCCGCGTGCTGACCGCCAACCGCAGAAGCAAACGCCTAACAGGCAGTCACCTCCCACCGCGCCAATGCTAGACCGCGTCAGCCGACCCCGGCCTCTGGCCGTGCCTTGCGCAACCCTGCTCAACGTCCGCTCTCTCGTCCCCTCCATCACGGTGCGGTGACGCCCCCTCCTCACGGGCTCACGACGACGCGCCACCGCGGAAACCATGGGGGATGCAGACGGCTCCGCCTCTCTCCCGCCTCTGCCTCCGCCGTCATATTCTGTGGTTCGGTTCTCTTGCTCGACTTTGTTCCTGCCGCCCAATCTGCCCGAGGCGATTTCTAATTCTGCTCTTTGTGTTGCCCGCGGGCTCCTCTACCTGCTCCGCGGTCTTGCAGATGATTCTGGAGGCAATCCAGGATCGGGGGCATGAGAGCGGCTCCAGCAAGACGGCTATCTCGCGCTACATCAAGGACTTCCTCACGTACTGCCTCAAGCGCATGAAGACCGTCGGCAAGCTGATCTCCGCCATGAAAAACTTCTTCCTCCCCGGCAAGGAGGATCCCACCATGCCTACACCCACCGACCTTCCCTCCCCGCCGCAGGACCCCACCGTCGCCGAGGTCTCCACTATTGGCGTGTCCGATGCGGCTTCTGATCTCGGCATTGACATTGATGGCGTTGCGGATTCTGCTCCAGTGCCTGCTATCCCCGCTGATGACATTGTTGTGACTGTTAAGCGTGGGCGTGGGTGCCCCCAAGGCCACCAGTGGCATGCTCAAACCGCGTGGTGGTCCGCCCAAGAAGACCAAGGTTGCCAAGGAAGCTCCTAGCATTGCTGTTGATGACAGTGTTGTCCCTGTCAAGCATGGGTGTGAGCGCCCCCCACGACCACCAGCGGCATGATCTTAGGGGCGCCCACGCCCACACTTACAGGTACAGCACTGCCATCAGCAACATGGCCAGGAGATTCCTTGGCGACCTTGGCCTTCTTGGGTGGACGGCCACACGGTTTGAGCATGCCGCTGGTGGCCGTGGGGAGTCGCCCACGCTTGACAGGTACAGCACTACCATCAGCAGCAATGCCAGTAGCTTCCTTAGCGACCTTGGCCTTCTTGGGCGGACGACCACTGATAAGGGCACACCTACAGCCACGCAGTTTGAGCATGCTGCTAGTGGCCTTGGGAGGGGGCATGTCCACGCTTAATAGGTACAGCACTGCCATCACCAGCAATGCCAGGAGCTTCCTTGGTGACCTTGGCTTTCTTGGGCGGATGGCCACGCGGTTTGAGCATGCCGCTGGTGGCCTTGGGGGAGGGCGCCCACGCTTAACACGTACAGCACTGCCATCAACAGCAATGTCAGTGGCTTCCTTAGCGACCTTGGTCTTCGTGGGCGAAAGGCCACACAGTTTGAGCATGCCACTGGTGGCTTGGGGGGCGCCCACGCCCACGCTTAATAGGTACGACACTGCCATTAGCAGTAATGCTAGGAGCCCTCCTTGGCGACCTTGGCCTTCTTGGGTGGACGGCCACGCGATTTGAGCATGCTGCCGGTGGCCTTGGGTGGGCACCCACGCCCATGCTTGATAGGTACAGCACTGCCATCAGTGGGGATAGAGGGAGCTAGAACATGTTCCGCAATGCCATCAACGTCGGACACGCTAGTAGTGAAGTCCTCGACGACGGCGGGGTCCTGCGGTGAGGAGGGAAGGTCGGCGGGGTGTAAGCACGGTGGGCTCCTCCTTGCTGCGGAGGAAGAAGTTTTTCCTAGCGGAGATGAGCTTGCCAGTGGTCTTCATACGCTGGAGGCGATACGTGAGGAAGGCCTTGTGCAGGCCCGGGAGGGTGGTGCCCAACCTGCCCTTTATATAGCGCGAGATGGCCGTCTTGCTGGAGCCATTCTCATGCCCCCGAACCTGGATTGCCTCCAGAATCATCTGCAAGATTGCAAAGCAGGTGGAGCAGCCCGCGGGCAGCACAGGGAGTAGAATTAGAAATCGCCCTGGGCAGATTGGGCGGCGGGAAGGAAGTCGAGCAAGAGAACCGTACCACAGAATATGACAGCAGGAACAGGAGCGGGGGCTAAGGCGGAGGCGGAGCCGGGAAAGAGGCGGATGCGGAGACGGGGAGAGGTGGAGCCGTCTGCGTCCACCATGGCTGCCACGGTGGCGTGTCGCCGTGAGCCCGTGAGGAGGGGGCACCGCCGCGTCGTGAGGGAGTGGCCAAGGGGTGAGTGTTTGTGAGTGTCTACGCTGTATTGTGTATTAAAAAAAATCAAAGTTTTTAAAAAAATCAACCATGTCAAATAAAAAAATGGAAAGAGTATAAAAATATAAATCATACTTAAACTACATTTAGTGATAACTTAAATATCAATAACATATACATATACCACGTAACGATATAAGTACTCAGCCAATTGCATCCATTTTCCTAGATGTTAGGTTGCTATCATAAGCTTTTTCAAAGTCACATATTTATACGTGTGCCCTTTGGGTCTTCTATCAAAACATATCACCAGTTAAAATTGAACATGAACACCATATGCAAATTAACATTACGGTGACCCACAGTAGCGAAAATGGATAGAACCGCTTACGTGCATGCAGATCTGGGTTAACTCCACCTAAATTCATAAATTATTGTTTGGCAATTTTGACAGGTTTAGCAAGCAGAGAACGAAAAGAATGATACTTTGACGCAATCGTAATGAATATTGTTTTTAGAGAAAAATTATACTTTTTATATAGGCTATTTTTAGAAGAGTTTATTGGCTACCTTTTTTTTATGTTGTTGGCTACAAGAGAGAACCATATTATGTCAACAACCAAGGCACTGGAAGTCTTACACTAGATATTTTTGCAAAAAAACGGATGTAGAAACAATAGACCTTTTTTGTGAAACTCTGGCCAAGCAAGATATGTGCAATTGGCCAATTGCTTCCACCAACTCTTTAGTTAACTGTTTACTTTATAATTTAAGAAATATTATAATTGTTTATTTGATCAATCATTCAATAGCATCTACACATATTGATTATTGTCCTATTGTCTTACATGTCTATTTCATGCAAAAGAGGCATTTAAAAGTTACATAATCATTCACTCGTTGCTTCATCAATCATGCTTGTATACATGGTCATTTACTCATTTACTCATTGATTCATGAATGATGCATGTGCTAGCATCTTTTAAAAAAGGTATTTCAGAATTTTTGCAATTCATCAAATCCTTTCTTGTCTTTTTTACAACTTGCTTGTTACAAATTACAAGCTAGCAATGTATAAATATATTCATATAAATGACGTATAAATAAGCAAGAGTACATGTATTTAGTTTGACCGCCTAGCATTTGCCTTACTATTCGCCTACGACATAACGCTTGGGATAACCTTGGTTGCGAGTAACCCCGCATGCCATTGAGCCATTGGCAAGTAGAGAGATGAGATAGTGATAGATGAGGAGTGTGACGCTAGAAGCCTAGACATTTTTTCGGGCTTTGGTCGCCAAGTCATCAAAACCTCTTTTATTTATTTATTTATTAGAAAAGTAAAACAAAAAATGATACGGTTTTGAGAAAAGGAGGTACTAAATAAATGATTTTGCAGTTCAAGGTGTTATCCGGTTGAGTAGAATGTTGTACTTTTCCTTGTCTATTAAATGTGGTCATCACAATAAAACGGCTTAGGCCTTGTCAACTAGGCTTAGGTTAGAGTTGTTGAAAAAAGATTGGAGAGAATTTTAATTTGCAGCAACAGATTTAATCTTCCTCAGTTCCCTCAAAAGTCAAACCGAACCAAGATTCACGGAGGAGTCTCGAGATCGAAGTGGCTCGGACCCTCCGTATTTAAATATATGTCGTGGTTGACATTTTTTCAAAACTTCAATCCTTCGTCTTATTCAAAAAAAAATTATATAAACATATAAGTCATGCTCAAACTGTATACTCTGATAAAAACAAATCAAAACAGAATAAAGTACAAATTTTTCGAATAAAACGAGTGACTGAAGTTAAAATAAAATCAACCTCAACTTAGCTTGGATTTTGGACTTGCAAAATTTAAGTGAGAAGAAAAATAATCTAGACGACGCGTGGGACATCGGGAGCCAGAGGCCGGAGCGCCGGGCCCAGACACAGACGTCACCCCAGATCTTCAAAGGCCAAAATCTCTTGCAGGGCCCATCGCTCTCTGGTGGACCCCGCGCGGGCGCAGGCCCACCCGCAGTGGGCCGGCCGCGCACGCCACGTGTTTGGCCACGAGGGGGGCCGTCCCCGAGACCGAGCACGCGGCGTCGGGCGAGTGGGCGCTATATAGTGCGCGCTGTTCGGACCACCACGCTTCCTCCACTCGTGTTCGTTGCCTGAGTCGCTTGGCTTCGTCTCCGGCTCTCCGCTCCGATCGAATCGAACCGAATCGGGTTGTGCAGGCAGAGGCAGGCTCGTGCGACTCGTGCCCGTCTTGTCTCGGCTCCCACTCCTCCCAGGAATAGCGTAACGAGATCCCTCGCGCGCGCGGACCAGCAGCGCCAGCAGATCGCGCGAGCAGAGAGAGCCTGTGGAGGAAGCCAAGGAGGCATGGGATCGGAGGGACGGAGCTGGAGCGGCGTGGGCGCGGCCGCCGGCAGCGGCGCGGAGGCCAAAGCGACCACGGCGGTCGTGGCGGCCGCGGCGCCCGCCGAGATTCCCACGTCCTCGGCCTCCGTCGACATCTCGATGCCGCTCCCGGAGATGACGCCTCACATCATGCAAGTACCCCTGCTCTGCTGTCTCTCTTCCGGATTCCCTTGCTCCCACTTGGGCTGCGTCTGTCAGCTCGTGTCATGGCCGTGGGGCCGGCGTCGTGCGGACCGGCGCCGGCGGTGTGCCGGCCGTGCCCGCCCGCGAGCGGGGAGGGTGTTTGGGGATATGCCTCCGAGTGTGTTGGGAGAGACAGGGGGTGTGCTGAATGCTGATGCGTTTCTGTTTCTCTGACCGGGGGTGTTGTTGATTCTTCAGAGCTCTCTGCAAGGAGTTGCTCCAAGGGTGGTCGTCGCTGGACAGCTCGTGCTTCTCCATCGAGACGGTGTCCGGCGGCATCACGAATCTATGTGAGTTCCTGCGCCCTGAGAACTGCATGGTATACTATTCAGATTCCTCGCCCTTTGGCCTTTCGCCTCAGCAGCCGGGCCGCATGCTGTAGCAAATGGTTCTAGAGGCCGTCAGGTTACAGAAACAATGCATAGTTATCGATTAAAATGTTGCGCATCGTTTGCACCAGGATATCATTTTGTTTTGTTTAAGGTGGCAGCGACGGCTTGGCTGCTTCCTGCTACTCATCATTCCCATTTCTTACTCCTTACCGTCACTGCATAGTATATCCTTTGGGCTGTATTGTTCCTGCTGTCATGCTTGCAGGATTAGAAAAATAATTAGAATATAATATCAATCTGCTGTCCCTGTACCTGCACCTAATTCACCTATTCGGATGATTGGTATGAACAGTGATTCATGTATTCAGCAACAATTACTTTCAGTTTCTCATCCATGATGTTTATTTCGTTAATATTTGCAGTGCTGAAGGTGTCTGTCAAAGAAGACACTGGCAACGAGTCTTCTGTGACTGTTCGGTTGTATGGACCAAATACAGACTTGGTGATCGATCGGAAAAGAGAACTGCAGGTGAGAATCTGAATGCCACGAGGTTGTGTGTCACATTCATATGATATTTACCTGCACTCTGTAATATTCCACCATGATCTAGCATTAGTCCTTCTGTTGGTGCTATGTTTTTGTGGTAGCACACTTTCAATTTCTTAGATAGAGAGCAGTCATGGTACAGATAGATTGGCAATATTCATTTTCAACAGCTATGTGACATAGAAATGCCTATGTTGTGTTGGGTACTTGGGTTTGTGGTCATACAAAAATTGAGGAGTCTGAAATGATGATATACATGATAGGTTAAGGGAACCACCAATTCAAAAAGCTTGTCCAACACAATTTAATATGGTTTGGACATATCCAATGGAGACCTCTAGAGGCATCGTTGCATAGTAGATTCCTAAAGCTAGCATTAATGTGACAAGAGATAGAGGTTGGCCTAACTTGACATGGGATGTGGCAATGAAAAGAGACTTGCAAGAATGAAATATATCAATAGAGTTGTCCTTGGATAGGTGTGGAGGAAAAGCAACTATACATGTGCCTAGACTATGAATAGTCATTCATAATTTCCTTTTCCTCATTTCTTTTCCTTGTATAGCCTACACCCATTTTGCCTAGGACTACATGGCTTTGTTGTTGTCATTGTCGTCTTGGTGGTCATAGAGTGATCATGTTTGAATTTTCGTTTTTTCCCCTGATCAAAAGTCGGAATTTCATCCTCGGAAAATTCCAATTTCGAATGATACTTTTTTAGCCACATCATCTATTTTACTATTTTAGCCACAAAATTAAATCTCATTTCGTGTCTAAAATATATCCTAATCCATACATCCATTACCGTCATGGTTAGGCGATACCATATCTCTCAGCTGCAGGGTTTGGGGCTCGACTACTTGGAATATTTGAGAATGGAGTAGTTCAGTCATTCATCAATGCTCGAACATTGTCACCTGCAGGTAGGCATACTTTCATTACTTATCATGCATTGGTGTGCGCTCCAAATCAACTTAGGCTGCGTTCTTTTGTGTGGTAGTACCTATTGTCCACTAAAACTGGTAGGGAAAAGAAGCCTCTTGACAATGGAGGGACGCTACCTGTTTTGGCTACCGCGGGTAGCACCTACCAAAAAGAACAGAGCCTTAGTGCGATAGTTTTCCTATTCTTTTTTTAATTTAAAATACAAGTTCAAAAGAACAGGTGTTGTTTTTTTTTCTATTGGCAGCATTATCCACAATTTGGTACACAAGTTTGAAGACTTGGATTATTGGAGAAGTCACATGAAATGTTCTGTATATAAATGTACTGTTCTAATTATTTTGTTTTCCAGACATGAGAGAACCTAGAATAGCAGCTGAAATTGCCAGGGAGCTCCACAGATTCCATCAAGTAGATATACCAGGATCTAAAGAACCACAGTTGTGGAATGATATATTTAAGTTTTTGAAAAAAGGTATCTGGCTTATGTTTATTTATCTTTTATGATTCTGTTAATTACTTCCATGTAGTCAGTATCTGAAACATGACGTTTTTTTGGCGCAAGTTTTAGAATTAACACTGATAATATTCATGTATTCTATTAAATCCTTTTGCAGCTTCAGCATTGAAGTTTGAGGATACGAAGAAGCAGGAGAGATATGAAACGATATCATTTAGAGAAATACAAGATGAAGTTAAAGAACTTAAGGTATCCTAAATTTGGCATTGTATCTTGTGATGTTTTGCGCCGGTTTTATCTTATCCTTCATGAAATGATCTTATACTTTTTTTCCCTTGGCCACAAATGGTTATTCTATATTTAATTATTTATA
The DNA here is from genome assembly GCA_022530915.1 of Paspalum notatum. Classification (NCBI taxonomy): domain Eukaryota; kingdom Viridiplantae; phylum Streptophyta; class Magnoliopsida; order Poales; family Poaceae; genus Paspalum; species Paspalum notatum. The sequence goes on from CM039685.1 coordinate 38,834,790, forward strand.
TAGTTGTTTCTTCTCTGGTATAGTGGGAACTATCATTTAGCATAGCAATAAAGTAAAATATAGTTGCTGTTGCAATGGGTTTAAGTTCACACTAGGGAGTTAGAATAAAATATAACAGTTTCCCTTGCTTATTCTCATTATCTATACCTTTGGATTCCTATGCCATGAACTACACTTCTCTTTTAGGATCTTTCGGACCTTCTGCATGCTCCTGTGGTTTATGCACACAATGACTTACTTTCAGGAAATCTGATGCTCAATGATTTGGAAGGTGAAATCAATTCCCGTGCTTTCCGTATATATTAGTTTCCACATTTCTATTATTCATTTGCACATTTATTGTGGTGTTGTTTCCTTTGGCAGCGAAGCTATATTTTATTGATTTTGAGTATGGGTCATACAGCTACCGTGGTTATGACATTGCAAATCATTTCAACGAATATGCAGGATTTGATTGTGACTATAACTTGTAAGTTCTCTCTGTGTCAGTGAAATACTCCGATGCAGTTTATTATTTTTGAGTAAAATACACCTACAGTCCTTAAAACTTGTCTCACAATGTCATATATTTTATGTACTCGTAAAATGTACATGTAGGTCCATGAACTTGTTGAGCGTGTTACTTGATGTCTAAATCGACCTAGTCAACACATAATTACACCTAAACTACACCATCAAGGAATAACACTTGTGGCACTCTAACATGGGGCCTAAGATTCCCATGCTCTACTATGTGCTCACGGCGGTCATGGCTTTTGTGTATACAGCATGCCGTGTGCCATGTTTTCATGCCAAACAAGCAAATTTATTTATTAAGGTAATTATGAACTTGTCTGACCCCATTTTCAAGGACTTATGGGCTTGCTTGATTTGGTGCCGAGGTGTGCCAGGCCAAAATTTTGGCAAGTCAATTTGGCTTACCAAAATTTTCGCTTGGCACGTTTTGGCACCAAACCAATCAGGCCCGTTTAGGGATCTTTATGACACCACATGACAAGTTTTTGGATCACTGGTGTATTTCTTTTTTTTTTTTTTCTGAAATGAAGCAACTGAGTATTGTGATGTTGTTGATAGGTAATATTCATTTTGTTGCTTCTTTAGGTACCCAGATAAAGATGCCCAGTACCACTTCTTCAGGAATTATCTGCAGCCTGACAGACCTAGTGAGGTATGTGAAACATAGCCAACTGAAATCTATTAGTGGAATTGGGGGTTCTTCTTTCGGGAGTAAACAAAGTTTTTTGTCAGTACCTGCTCTTGTAAAATACGGCAGATGATACAAGTAGTCCTGTCTTTGCTTGTTTTGGATAAAGTTGGCAATACCTCCTTCCTATGTGCAACATGTGCTTGACATTTAGTGTGCTCTCAAGCTGAACATGTATTGTTAGCATTTTTTCGGACTGGGGTATGCCGGATGTTTGGAATTCGTAGAAGGTTAAGAGATATTAAGAGTTTTTTACCTTTTCCCTCAAAAGGCACAACATTAGGACTTCTCTGTTCTGGTGTAATTGCACTGGCGCATGCCTGCATATTCACGACCCTCTTCTCTCTCTTTTTCAATTGAGAGGTGCAGGCACAAGACCTGGAAGCACTTTATGTGGAAACAAACACTTTCAGATTAGCATCACACATTTACTGGGCACTATGGGCCCTTATTCAGGTGACGTGCACTCTTGATTCTGCATCCACGAATTTTCTTTGGATCGCCTAGGTTTTGACTCTCATATATAAGACAGTGAACGATAAAACAAACTTTATGGTTGGCACGTGAATGCAGGCAAAGGTATCCCCAATTGATTTCGACTATCTTGGATACTTCTTCCTACGGTATGGTGAGTGCAAGAAACAGATGGACTCCTGCTTGTCCTTGGCACAAAGCTTCCTCTCGGGATTGAGAAATGGGTAGAGCGCCAGATAATTTGTTCAGGAGTAAATATTGTCGTCCGCTTACTCGCAATCACGGCGGATATGCGTTGTGATCTTCGGCTGCTGCTTGTAAACTCTATTGTCGTGGTGGCAGTAGCAGTTTGACGTTGTTGTATCTGATGTTAGATTCCTCGCTCATCGCCTGTTAAGAAGTGGCACGATCCGTCCTCGGGAACACATGGTGGCAACACCTGTGCTCCTATTTGTAATAAAACAGAATCCTGATGGGTTCTGCTCTGTGCAATTTGTTGTGCACAAACTTAATGCATTCTTGCCGCAAAAGCCCTACACCTAGACATGTTCCGGAGTTTGGAGATAGGACTTGGCAATGCTGGTGCATGCAAGCCGTCTCTTGCTCGCAAGCACGCTGTGGGAAAGTTCGTTTGTGTCGTCTCTCTTTTTTCTTGCATGAATTCGAAAACAAATCAGACAAAAAGTCAACAGTGATAATCAGTCGAAAACGGCAACCAGCAGTCCAGCAGTTACATAGCTCATAAAGCTATCTCCAATGGTTGCCTAAAAAATACTGTTCAGACACTGTAGCGCTACTGTAGTGTAGTGTAGATAGAGAAAAACGTAGTTGGAATATTAGATAGGCAAGTGTTTTTTAGACAATGGTTAGGGATGGTCTAAAAACACACGTTTGAGAGTTTTACAGATGACATAAGAACACCAGCAGTTACACATCGTCTCCAAGACCTTCTACTGCTAATTTCATTTTTCTGTCAGTTCGGCCGGCAGCTTTATGAGTTTATTATTGGTGTGGTAGTAGTTTTGAAGTTGAGCCCTTTCATTGGTGACGTACATCAGCGAGCTTTTCCTTCGCTCCTCTGCCTGCGTCCAGCTGCTGCTGGCTGCCGATCACGGTCCTTGCTAGCCCGTGACGATACGGCAGCGTAGGCAACGCCTCTGAATTGACACGTACTACATGGGCACCGCCGAAATGTAAATGCACCAGCGGCGTCGGAGATCACCAGCAACATCGTACTGGTACTGGTACGGCCGGGACCGGGGCGTCGTTCTCGTCTCGTACGTGACAGATTTTGGTATTCGCAGGGAACCCCATTTTGCTAGGATAGCAGATGCTGTCGGGCTCGGTGCGTGTCAGTGTGTGTGCTGCACTGCACTCGACGAATTCGAAAGCCTAGTAGGCTAATACGAAGTGGAAGAACAGCAGAACTGAAAGAACACAAATTTCATCTCTACCAAGGCAGCCAGCGTTGTTTTAGTTGTGAGAGATTGATTTTGTATTCGGACGCGGTCAACGCGGTCACCGTCAATCACCGTGTGTTTTTTTCTTGCTTAGTACAAAGATACGTAGTTTTTCTGCGTATTCGTCAAAAAAAAATTCTCTACAAAGCAGCGAAAATGGATCGCTGGACCATGCATGCATGATGCTGATATTCACCAAGATTTCCCTGCAGTACTAATTAACGTCTAACCCAGGCATGGTCACTAATTCCGGATTTGCTCAGTGCTCGAAATTAAGTTGACAGCAATTAAGCGCAGCATTGCATCAAGCCATCAAGCACGGACGACGGAGACCAGATGATGGAGACGGTACCCTGTGCCGTGCGGTGCCCCGAGCGCAGCATTTTGCAATCAAGGTGATCCCGTGGCAAGTCCGAGTCAACGGTTGGGCGCCGTGGCGCGCAGGCCTCGTCTCATCCGGAGATGCCAACTGCCCGCGTCATGCTCATGGGGAACCGGTGCCCGTCCAGGCTCGCGCCGCGGTCCAGCGGGACGTCGACGAGGGAGCAACCCGACCACCCTTTCCTCACGGTCACGGGCTTCCCGCCGCCGCCGCCGCCGCGCGGGCTGGCCGCCGGGACAGCCACCGCCTGGTCGACGACGCCGCCGCTCCTGCCCCCCTTCCGCACGAAGCTCAGCAGCTTCCTCAGCCCCTTGGACAGGTCCCTGCTGTGCGAGTCCGAGTACATCGCCGCCGGCCTCTCCGGGCTGCCCCACCGCTTCCTCGGCCTCGCCGCCTGCGGTGACGCCAGCGACGCCGTCTCCAGCGGCAGCTCCGACACGGACCGGGCGTGGCGCGGCGCCTGGGCGAGCTCCTGCGAGGGCAGCAGCGGCCTCGGGGTGGCGACGGCCACGTCGATGGCCGGGAGGTCGTGGACCCGCGCCCGCGCCGTCCTCGCCGGCGCCACAGCGCCGCCCGTGCCCGTGCCGCGCTTCAGGAACGGCCTCGGCGTCGCGCACTCCGCGAGCTCGGCCGCCGCGCCGAGGCTGCTCCGCCGCTGGTGGTGGCTCGGCGGCCTCGCGGGGCTGCCGCCGCTCACCGTCCTGCTCCTCGGCAGCTCCCTTCTCGGCGTGCTCGGGGCCGGGAGGACGCACGGCACGGCCGGCGTCCGCTTCGCCTGCGCGCCGACGGGCCGCGGCGTGGCGGCGCCTGCCTCGTGCGACCTCGCCGCGCGCGGGCTCATCGGCGTGGCGCGCGTGGCGCGAGGCTGCTGCGCCTTCCCCTGCAGCGGCAGCAGCAGCTGGTGGTGCTGGTGCTGGTCGGCCGACGCGGCCACGCGCCTGGCGTCGCGGCGGCGCATGTAGGCGTCGTACTGCCTGCCGCGGCAGGTGGTGGTGGTGCTGCCCCCCGGCGTCCCGGCGCCGTCCGCGCACCCGGACGCGCCGGCGTCCTCCCCGCGCGCGGCGCGCAGGAGCGCGAGCTGCAGCTCCAGCTCGTGCAGCTTCGCCCACAGCGCGCCGTCGTGGCTCTGGCTCGCCATCTGATCACCACCGCCAACAAAACTACCAAAGCTAGCGACGCAAACCGAGCCCGTGCCTGCCACGCCAACAACCGGCTGCCGGGCGGGGGCGCTATATATACGTGGCAGCCACTTCGCGCCGCGCCGCGCGCGATCAATTTGGCGCCGTCGAGGCGTGCGTGACCGTGTCGGGGGGCAGCGGTCGCTCGGGGGCGGGCTCAGTTACTGCAGGCTCTCGTTTTGATTTGGTCGCGCGCGGGCGATGGCGATGCGGGTAGGAGGAGGAGGAGGCTGCTAGCTTGACCTGACGGCTTGGCGGGGTCTGGCAGCGCAGCGTCGACCCGGCCAAGTTCTGGCATCTCCAGAAAACTACTGCCTCGGTCAGAGAAGTTATGCTGCCCGGGGGCACATCAAGTTGATTCATCAGACAGACTCGTTAAAAAATACGTCATTCGATAGAGCATGATCATGGTCATGATCCAGATTTTGTTATTGTTGGCCAGCTGCTACAGAAGTGCTAGATAGTAGATACTGACGTGCAGTTCGAGTTGCATGGACCTCAGGGTCGGTAAGTAAGCACACGGTGTTGGTCCATTCGTGGTGTCGCTTGCTGCCGTCTACTAGCTTCTAGAGCATGCCGGTCGCATGTGAAACGGTCTTGGTCCGGCAGTGTGGATGTGCCTCACAGACTCTCGGACTCGTGCAAAGCCAGGTCGTCAGAATTGACCAACGACAAATCATTCAGGTTCTGCACGCCGCAGATCGCATCATATCTCTGTTCGACTCTTCGGATCTTACCGAGCACCAGCGCAGTTACGTGCCGATAGACGCAGGAAAAAAATCTTAAATTATGACCCTTTATCACTATCCAACTATCTTCAGTCTACCCTTGGTCTCTCGAAACTTTGAAATATGAAAATGTTGATGTCGTTGGCTAATCTTGGTGAAAATGCCGGCTACCAAGACGAACCACCAAAGCCGACCTGCTGGTCAGCTCACCTAACCAGCCAAGCAGCACATTGCGCAGCAAATTTCTGTCCCAGCTCATCTCACTTTCCTTAGCAATTGCACCAAATTACAGTTTAGAAAAATTCCACCGATTCCAAACTAGTACAAGTGAAAAAAGACGAGGTTCGGCCTAAACATCAAAATTTTCTGTTGCACAAAGGGCGGTTTATGCTTTTGGGGGTTAGGAAAGAACAGCCATCACGTCGGACGCCCTGAGCACCATGTACTCGCCGTCCTCGCCCTTGAACTCGCTCCCCGCATACTTGGTGTACATCACGTTGCTTCCAGCAGTGATCGACAGGGGGTTCCTGCTGCCGTCCTCGCCCAATGGGCCAGGGCCAACGGCTACCACCTACAAGGGTCATAGTGTTACAAACACAGGAAATGAAGTGGATGCTATAAGACTGTCAGGAGTGAACGAATCAAATGGAGAATGAACACAGCATGTGGGGAGTGCAGAAGGATGGAATTTAATACATCCACACTGAAGGCGGCACGTTGAACTTTTATGTGTTGTTTTTCACCAAAAAGTGACTGTTGATGGTAACGAACCACAAAATTAAAGCACAGGATAAACCAAAGTATGAAGCGCTGCTAATTGCTGGGCCAGCATTCGTTTAATACAATTATGTTTTCTTCTCCTTGCCTTAATATAGTACTCCTAGCTTGCAAGAATAACTAATGGTTTGAACTTAGCATCAAGTTAGTTTCACTCTCGAGTCCCGATAGGTACCACTAAAACATGCTAAAGTATACCGATGCTCATAAAAATTTGAAAGGACCAAAACAAAAGAAGTCTTTGAAATGATACTACTGATGTATAGCTAGAAGGTTCATAACTTGGAAATATAAGCAGTATAATCAAAAGAAAATCAAATAGATCACTGCAAATGCTGAATGATATACTGAAATGCTTACTGTTCCAATAGAAGGTTTTTCTTTAGTTGCCTGCGTCAATAGCAAACCGCCAGCAGTTTTTTCTTCAGCTTCAGCAACCTGGTACAAAAGGAGAATAAAAAGATTTAGTAATCAAAATGGTATTACCAATATGGATGTCTCAATTCATGCTCCAACAGGACAGAGCATTTGCTGCTTCTTAACATGCACTGAAATGCAGATTTCCTCTTCCCTAGAGGGAATGTACTGAGTTATTATCCAATTTGACTCTGAAGAATAAAACCACACTAGAACACAATATGCACTGCCTAAGTTTGATCTTTAAAGAAGTGTCTGCAGAGACCGGTATAGTAGTATAGTATTATGACCTTATCCAAAAGAAAGTGTCAGAGAACCACTGTCATAATGCTTGCATACGAGAACCTTTAGGCTGGAGTGCTCGACCAAGTGCAAATGTAAGGAAGTGCCAGAGAAGATTGGTTCAGGATGAGACAGCAGTGGATTGAATCATGCTGAAGGGTGCTCAGGAGAGTACAGAAGGCACAAAATTGAGTTTCTAGAACAAGGCAACAAGCTTTGCTTCTATTGTCCAGACTTTACAGATAACATAAAGATACCATGAATAATCAGAGCATCGGCCAAAGAAAAATCATAGAGCCTTTGTGACTTCTATCCAATGTGTAACTTTCTGGCTCTGTTCTTAGTGGATGAATATTTTGTACCAGTTTAAAATGGCCCATCTACAATTTTCTAAACATGATATAAGTCGTTACCAGAGATGTAGCCTGCCATATACTACCACTTATGCATGAGGTTGCCAAAAAATGCGGCGTGGGACAAGATTTGTTTAAAAGAGCATGAGAGTAGGAGCACAGTAGCCAATGATTCTGGATGGTGTTAAAATATTAATATTCTTGGCAACATACCTTAATCAGAATACGATCATTCAGTGGCTTCAGGTCTTTCACATCATCACCTTCGAGAATACCGATAATGTCATCTTCTTTCAAAATGAGATGGTCAGCGTCGTTGAATTTCAATTCTGTGCCTGCGTATTTCGAGTAGACAACTTGTGCACCAATCTGTACAGGATTATAATAATAACTGTCAAATTAGTTGATATAGTGCCTTCATGAACTAAAGGTTTGATCACTGGAGAAAATTGTATACATAAAAAAAAAACTCAGCATACAAGACATACATCTACTTCCTCATCTTTTTACCATGGATGGCAGCCAGGTCATTAATTATTTTTCGTTTTGCTATTTATAAATGTTCAAATACACAGGTATAGAATTACAGACATGTCTACCTACACAAAGTTAACTTAGTTGGGAAGATATACATACTGGAACGCTGATCTCAATGCTGTTACTGCCAAAACTCCTACCCTCTCCAACGGCAACAACTTCCCCTCCTTGTGGTCTTGTCTGAACTGATACCGGAAGTAAAATTCCTCCTTCAGATTTAGCCTCAGAGGTTTTGATCTTCACAAGTACTCTGTCTCCCAATGGTTTTATGGAAGTATACTACAAATTGTACGCATGTATATTAACACAAATGGCCAAGCATTTACATGAAAAAAGACAAGAATTGCACAATATATTCTAAAAACTTTGATCTTCACTAAAACATACATGTCTCATCACATGCCTAAAAAGAGTTGAAGTGCCATGAATTACAATAGCAGCATTTTGAGCAGCTTCCTAGGTTTTTCCACAGGCTGACCTGTTAGTCGTCAGGTGTACAGGGAAGGATGGTCATGACTACTAACTGGAGGCTCCAAAGGAGCCACCATGTTAATCCTCATGAAACACACTAGAACAAATGGATAAATACTAGATTTTTCACAAAAAAACACAAATATCTAGCCATCAATTTGGTAGGCTTTAATCATCATTGACAATAATAGCTTGGGTCCTTTTTTTAACAAAAATACCCACCTCTACCATTATAAAAAGTCCAAAGGACCCATAAATTTATATCAAAGTTACACACCTCTGCTGAAAATAACCTCCATAATATTAATATAAATTAAGCACATCTGTTATTACGAAAAGTATACATAGTAATTGTTGATTAGAGAATATCACAGATGAATAAAGATAAGAAATTATTTAGGTCAGTATTCTGTTATAGTAGAGCAAACGGGAGAGAGCGGAAGATTAGCAATTTTGATTAGGTGCGGGCTCCAAATTTATGAACGAATTATAGCGTTCACCGGAGCACAGGGTTGATAGACTGGTTTCGAAAACCAAAGGGGTTGTGAACTTGTGATGTACTTCAAGGTTGCATTTGGATTGCATTGGGTTTGGATTACATCGGATACTTGAATAATCTAACAAGGAAATGGCTTGTATCAGCCAGTGGGCACTAATCCTATTGAAACAAAAATCAAACTATCCGTACCATGAACTGTTATGCTATCAAATATGATCCTGGGGTTGCAAAGGTGGAAAACTAAGACTCCAAGTTGCATCGATGGCATACTGCAGGCTTCATTCCCTTAGCGATTGGAGAGAAAGCGTTGTTTCTCGTTTCAGCACTCTGGTTTGTGATTCAAGAGACTAACACAAGTTTTATTTGCGTGATGTGCTTTCATTCAGAAGGTTATCCTGCCTTGGTGAAGAGCAACTACCTAGACAATCTCACTCTCCATAGGAAGTTGAGACTTCCTGGCAATCCCCCAAACCACGACCATAAGCTTTGTTTTAGCACAACATTCATCCCACGAGAGCCCAAACACAGGCCACCAAATGCGGCCTGCAACCTTGGGTGACACATAGAGAATAAGGGAGGTGGCAGCAGAGCGCTCGATTTGTTACCGTACCTTGGGTGACACGACCGTGGCAGCCCTCACGACGAGCCCCCGGGCCCTCCGCCACCTCGGCACGGCAAGCGACGGCGTCAGGAGGAGCCCGCCCACCGCAGCCGGCTTCGCGGCCAGAGCCACCCGTTGCCCAGACAGGTGCACCGACCCCATGGCTGCTGCCTGTAATAGCAAATCACAGCGAGCGCGAGGACAAGAATTGAGGGATGGGGGTTGAGGCGTTGAGCTTAGGATAAGAACCCCCTGTATTATCTGGAAGCGTTGAGCTTGGACTGTTGCGTTTTAGGGAGGAAGCCGGCCGATTGTTCTAGAAAACTGGGTGACCTGGCCGGCTGACAAGTGGGCCTCGCGCTGATCACTGGCCACTTTGATCATATTAACGAGTACCTTTTTCCAAGGCGTCGTTCGGTTGACCTAGTTTTGGAAGAAATTTAATCTTTTGCTAGCAAATTTAAATAGAAAAGGGTTAAAAATTCTCCAATTCTCCAATCCTCTTGGATTTTCCCGAACATGGCATAAGGAAAAGTTTAGTAAAAACAGCTTTATTTAGATAACGGGTAAAGCAACTTCTGTTTGCAAATGCACCCACAATTACGCGGATGCAAGTTTACTCCCTTCAATCAAAATTCACAGTTCAAAGGTTTGCGTTTGTAAGACCAGAATCACCAGGACGTCCGGCCGCTCATTCTACTGTTTAGCACTGCGCGTGTGCACTGTAGGACAGAGGGAGAGACAGTTGGAACAGTAAATGGACGGGGTTGGATAGGCATCCTGATGAACGTAGTCTAAGGTAGAGAAATTCAAATACAGTATCTCTTATCTTTGCTGACGATTTGTCAACCAGCACCACCAGTCCTCCACGCCGCCGGGTCTGCTAACCGTGTATGGGTGTGACATCACTGCACCCTGCATCCAAATTCCCCATCACATATCCGAAGCGTCATCCAGGGAAATCTGAAATGTTTCGCCATCACTTCCATAATCCTTGGACGTTAGCTTCAGTGGCGTCCATCCCTTTCATCGGATGATCTCCAAACATAAATTTGTATTCAAGCCGACGATACTGGAGCAATGGGTTCTACTCGTTTAACAACTGGGCAAGCATAGCCTCTGCACTCTCAGGGCCATCATTGTTCACACTAGGGATTATGTGCTCTGGTGATATGAACTTGACAAATTCTTGTAGTTCCGTGAAGCTGCTGTGTTCACTGTATGGCACTTCATATCTGTAGAGAACAAAATAGCAAATGAAACTTTAGTCCAAACACGGTACCAGTGCCTTTAAAATGTAGTCTCTGAGATAAGCACTTCCATATGGAGATTATTGTGCTTGTGAGCTGGAGCATCTTGTTGACACGTAATGTGGTCATATCTGAAGGGGCAAATCCAACAACTGAACTGTGTGCAATTTTTCAAGGAAATCGTTGTCCATAGGGCGAAACCATCATTTTCATCTAGCTTTGTAATATGGATTAACAATTTGATGCAAATCTTTTGTATTCTTTTTTAATTAATATAGTATATAAATATAATGTAACCAGTAGGGGCTATTTGCCCCCTCCTGTTTCATCAAAGAAAAAAGAACATTAACAAAAAAAGGAACAGATTCAGGATGGTACCTGATGATTGATCCTTGTTGCCACCTTTTGCCTGGTGTCCTTTTCCTACCTTTGCCAAATGCCCAACCAGTAGGGCAAAACGCCACTATGAGGTCAAACCGGCCCTGAATGGAACGTAACTGTCAGAAAATAAGAATATATAATACAATGTGATTTTTTTTTAAAAAAAAATGCACTGAGATTCTGGTTTGTTGCTGGATGGCTACTGGGAATCTGGAACAAAATTAGAAAATCTAGACAGTTCACCTAAATGAAAGGCTAAGCATAATGAAGGGAATAAAGAAACTTGTATATATGGTTAAGCTTCTGTTAAATTCTAAATAAAATAATTCCTAGCAAGCAACATCTGCGTATGAGCATCCAGAACATATTTTTTTCCTTGGTTTAGTCCAAATTTTAGCCAAATTCCTACAGATTTTGATTATCCCCACTATCGGGACAGGCTCTTAAATAATAATAATAATATCTCTTATAGTCTTATGAAGTCATAGAATACTTGGCCTTACAGCATATTGATTGGATAAATATTTCATCCGTTTGAAGCTTGCTAGAGTCCACATGGGGACAACATGTATGTGACTTTCTGCTTCATTGGCTGTAAACCAGTGCATAATTTCCTGAGGAAGCTCTAAATGTTTCAGTATTTGCAGCTTTGCAGCTCCAACATATATTTTCTTCTGAAGCAAACGAGCAACCTCCATAAAGAGTCTTTCTTTCCCTGCATACAAGAACACTTTATAAATCACGATCCTAACTTAGAGAAACACTGAGATTCCCAAAACATAAAAGATGAGAATGTAATAGTACCAATTGTGTAACTACCAATCAAAAACAATGTTTTTGGATTGAAAGCTTCTGCTTGGATGGCCTCAATGACGAACTGTATCACAGTCTCTTGACTTGGGAAGTCATACTGCAAAACAATTTGTTCATGGTAGATTAACCTTGTTAGAGTTCAACTCGAACTTTCTAAACGCAACTTTTGGAAAAAAAAAAGGTAAAAAAAGACATACTCGCGGGTTGCAATAGGTTGTGTCAAGTATTAGAGTGTGGATATGAGAAGACTGCAAAACAGGATTGTTGACCATCTCTGAAGAGAACCGGAAGTCTCCAGTATGCAGAACAGACTAAAAAGGCAAGAAAAGAACGATGATATATTGAATAGGTTGTGTCAAATAGATGGGAAAGAAACTCAGAGAAACACTTACTTTACTGTTGGGAGGCTCAAAGAGAATAATGATTGATCCAGGGCAATGATTGGCATCAAAACATGTCAAATTAACCCCAGCAACACTAATCTTTTCATTTAGTGGCAATACATGCAATCTATCCCATGGGATACCAATCTTATGATGCACAAGACTCGCTGTAATTGAGGAACAGTATATCTTCCCATGGCAAAAGCTCTTAGTCAAGCCTTGATAATCTGTTGAGGGAATAGACATATCACATATGTGTTAGACATCGATAGAAAATCAAGCAATAATCAATGAATCAATAGAAGCTGTACACTTGTACTTACGATCTACATGGAAGTGAGTGAGAAACCAGTGGGAACAATCACCTCTCAGATAGCGAAATGCATCCTGCAGCAACATATTGAGTTACAGAAAAAGCTGGTTGACATTGAAGAAAGATGTTCATGTACACCTGCTGAAAGAAAAGCATACCACTCGAAAAGGGGTCCCTGGGATGCAACACCAAAGAGGTGTATCTTTAACATTTCTTTTACCAGCACAGCTTCTTCTAGTGGGTATCTTAGTACTAGAACTTTTCTGCTCGTTCATATTAGGCGTCTTGACTTTGTAGACCTTTCTTTGTCTTTGATCAACTGAGGAACATTGAAAGTATTGAGTAATTAATTTATTCCCGTTCATCGGAAGTTTAGTCTTCTTAGTATTTTCTGAATTTAACACAACATCTTCTGTTTCATTTGCATCATCATGTTTCTTCCGTAACTCTCCTAGAGCATGGATAATTTTCTTTCTTGGTCCAAGAGAGGTGATCCCCATACCCAGAAGATCCTACAGCCCATAGGTAGCAGATGTTAGTTGTTTTACTGAAAACCAGAATAGTGATTGAGCATCATATAACAACAACCACCAACCGATTCTCTCAAAATCTAAGATTTTGTGCAAGTGAATGCAACATGAGAAACAGACTCCGACTTACAGTTAAGCAGTAATGGAGTTGTGCTCTACACTTGAAAATAAAACCATTCATCTAAAGAATACTACAGAATGTACCTCTTCAGTGAGCCACTGCAAGGTTTCCCAGTCAATTTCTTCTCTGATAAAAACTTCCTCATATTTGGATAACCCAAGGTTTCTTAACCATTCGACAGCACGTCTGATATCAACACTTTCTCCAGCACAGGGTTCTTTTTCAGGGCTGGGATTAGATTCCTGAAACACAGGTAATTCAACCATATGACTGTTTTAAAATATGTTGGCCTTCTATATTGCAGAGAGAGAACAATTAGGGATGCCATATGAACTATCACAGCCAATAAATTGGATGATAACACAAACTTCTTCATTGATGATTGAATAACACAAACTTCTTCATTGATGATTGAATTAATTAATTCAAACAAAGAGTTCATTGCTCAGTTTGAATTCTTTTTATAATTTATTATCAGGCAATTATGATAGAAAAAACTCCACATCATTTACACTGCAAGTTTCAATCCACAGTGAATACATATTCAGTTATGTTTGTTTATTGCCCCAACTAGGTAGGCGGTGATGTACATAGATAAATCATTATGACAATGACAAACAATTCTGCAACCAAACATATCAACTGTACTATCAAGCACAGGATCAACACAAAAACAGCAGTATTTTTTAAAAAAAAATCTAGCCAAAATCTCAGAACAACAATTTAGCATGAATATTTGAGACACAATAGCACTAAAAGAAACTGTAACCTTAGCAGGTTGATCAAGACAGTTGTTAGTATGCAGCTGCCGAAGCTCCTGGCTCAAATCATATATATCCAATCCACATAGAGGGCATTTCACTTCATAATCTGACTTGAGCCTCTTCGAATCAAAAATTCCCTGTTCCATGGGAGACGCACTGCAGTTTGACTGGCCCTCTATAGAATCCTTCATGCACAAGTTAATGAGCTCACTGAGTTGTGTTCCAATCTCAAAATTATCATAACCATCAGCTTCAAAATCATGGATCATTTGTGATTCTAGAAGCTTTGATTCAGATACATCAGGTCCACTTGATTTGTTCTTCGTAGTCACGTCTTCAGGGGTTGCACATGCACAATATCCTGCTGCTACTTTCCTCTCCTGTGAAATCAAGTTACAGGCTTTCAAACCAGGCTCTTGGATTTCATTGCGATCACAACCTCTAGGATCATACTTTGCATTCGGCATTAGAAGCTTTGACTCTAGAGAATCCAGGTGGAGGTTTCCATTATGAAGCCCTAATCCACATTCAGATGCCACCCCATTTGCTTTCTCCATGTTTTGTTTATCAGTGAGCGAGCCAAGAATCCCTGAATCGTGCCCTTCTGAATCATATGAACCTGCAGTTAAAAATTTACAGTTTGCATCTGATTCAAGAAGCCCTGGTTCAATCAGCCTGGACCGGTGGTACCCCTCAACAGCTTCAGAGCTGCTAAGCTTCTTCTCCAATTTTGGAGGATTGTACTCAGAGTCTGCCATCTCATCAGTGGCATGCCCCTCAGCGACTGAAGTAGAATACCTGGAGCCAGGTATTTGCAACTCCTCGCAACGCTCAACTCCCAAATCGCATAACGCACCGAGAGCCAAAACCCTCGATTCAATCAAATTGGGCAAGGAACTAGAGCTCCCATTGTAGTATCCGTATCTATCCAACCCTATCTTCACCTTACTACCTAGTTTCTTTGCCTCGGGAGCGCCGCCACTAACCTTCGAACCGGCGGCTAGGGTTTCGGCAGCCTTGGCGGCCGTCGCCGCGACCCCCTTCGCGGTAGCGGCGCCACCAGCGGCCGAACCGTTCTCCTTACCGGAAAGGGAGGGTGAAGACTTGAGCTTCTTAAGGGGCCGGAGTGCGGCAGCGCCATTGCATGGCTTCAAGGGGCGAGCGCGGGGAGGTTGGAAGTCGTCGTCGTCGTCACAGTCGCCGAGGAAGGGATGGGCTGTAGATTTGGAGAGCGAGGCGGGTGCGACCGTCGGAGAGGGTGAAGGCTTCGCCGAGACCTTGCGATTCGCCGGCGAGGGCTTCGCCGAGAGCTTGCGATTTGCCGGCGAGGGCTTCTCCGAGAGCTTGCGATTCGCCGGCATCTGCTCGCGGAAGCGGACGGATGGGAAATGCGAAGTGGAGAATAAGGAGGGAAGCTTTTTGAAAAAAGAGGAATAGAAAAGAAGGGACGCGCGTACAAGGCAAAAATGCCCTTCGGGCTGTTTAAACTTCGGCCGTAAATGGGCCTTCATATGGGCTTTGAACTGGTGGGCCTGAGATGCGATAGCTACCTTCGTATTTCCTCCATCCGATCATTATATTTGACGTTTTCTTATTCAAAATTATGGGGCTGTTGAGAAGGCTACCCTAGGATGTGGCCAGTGTTTGGCAAAGCACCCTCTCTCCCTAGCCCAGCCCTAGATGTCCAACAAGAGCCCCACGGGGTGCCGTTCTTTCGTGGTTCGCGAGCCTCGCGTCGGCCTGAGCTAGCCACCTTGCTCCTCGCCCCGCCCCCAATCCCGATCAACTCCGCTCGCCTCCGCTGCCGTCCATGGACCCCCACCTCCGGTCCTCAGCGCGCCAGGCCACACCGCTTCCTTTGCTCTCGACGCCGCCATCATCGCCTCCGTGGTCTCCCGCCGTCTTCCACGGGTGAGCGCAGTCGGCGAGGTCCGAACCGCCATGGATCCCGCCTGAGTGCCTCCTCCCCACTGGAGCGCCTCTCCCTCCCCACCGGATCTCGCCGGAGCGACGACAACGAGGGGCACCGTCCTCCATGGATCTGGCGACGCGCGAATCCGCCGCCTCGTGAAGGCTACGTCGCCTACTCGTCTCCCTCCTCCGGCGACAGAAAGCCCAAGGTGGCGCGGGTAGAGACGGGAGCCGACGAGGTAGGTAGCAAGAGGAGCAGGGAGCCGCGCCCACGTCGAAGAGGGAGGGGAGCGGGAGTTGCGGGCGCCGGGCGCGAGGAGAAGGAGTAGGCGGCGACGACGAGGAAGGAGTAGGCAATGACGGCGTTCACCAAACGAGATCTAAGTCTGGATGTACTA
The DNA here is from genome assembly GCA_022530915.1 of Paspalum notatum. Taxonomy (NCBI): domain Eukaryota; kingdom Viridiplantae; phylum Streptophyta; class Magnoliopsida; order Poales; family Poaceae; genus Paspalum; species Paspalum notatum. The sequence goes on from CM039685.1 coordinate 38,851,017, forward strand.
CACTAAGAATGCAACCAAACACAATCTAGTGGAGGACAGTAGCCTAGAGTGGCATGGACACAGTTAGGCGGGCTACGATTGAACTTGTAACCAAACAGACCCTTATACTAGCATATTAATGACCTGGTGTGTTCGGATGGTGTTTGGGAGGGCTGTGGTGCTGTTGAGCCATCAAAGCTACAGCGGGAGCAACCTGCCATCCGAACGCAGCCTACATTTTTCAATAATTTTGATCGTTCATCTAAATTAAAAAATATAGAGATTATTATTTATTTTATTGTGGTTTATTTTATTATTATAGAGAGTTTGAGTTGTTTTCCTATATCTTACGCATATTTTTAATAAGATAAATGGTCGAAGTTTTATAAAAAATAAGAAAAAACGTGATTTATGTTTAAACACGGATGATTTATTATTGCTAACAATTAGAGTCTACCGAATGATTGATCAATCATTTAAATATTATTTAAAAGTCGGTCTTTCAGCAAGTATATTATCTCTAAGTTGCAAAAATCATACCACTATTTATATCTTTAAGTATTATTTAAAAAACGATCTCCGTGGGGAACATGCGTCCCCCGAGATTTTTATTAAGAGAAATAAACCTTAAGGAGAGATTTTTATTTAATACGTTCCAATATGGTTCAAACTCGCGACCTCAAGGTACCAAAGAAACATGTCCTCCATTGGACTACAAGCTCCTTAGCAATATTATTTTAGAAATTAGTTTTAAAAAATTCGCAGCAACGTATATACGGAGTATCGATCTTGACATGTCTCACTTTTTGGGTCATTTTGACATGGAATTGGCTGCCGTGTCAAAGAGTTTGACGGAACTATAAGGGTTAATTCCTTAGGAATTTAGTTATTCGTGTGTTATTAAAGTGCTAAAAATATCCGCGGGCGCGTGGTTGGCAGGGAAAACCGCGTTCGGGGATCTGAGCGCTAGCTCAGTCGGTTGTTGCTCCCCGCTGCGGAGCAGGCGGTGTTGGGTTCAAAGCGTTGGCTCATCCAAGATATCCACCGGGAGTATTATTCAACAGTACTCAATAAATTCCGTTCAGTTGCCTCAGCGCAGACGTAAGTTCGGATACTGTGTGTACCTGAAGGGTGAGACAATAAAAAAACCGCGTTCGGCGTAGTGACCTCCCGCTCAGCGGCTCAGGACAGACTCGCCGATCTTTTTCTTCCCGAAGCCGACGCGCCACCTACGGCTGGAAAGCGGGCGTGCGCCGCGGTGCGGCCGGACCGCCGGATAGACAGAGATGCGTGCCGAATCGGACACGGTTGCCGGGGAGCGGAGGACGCCACGCCACAATTGGCACGATCGATGGACTGGACACGCCGAGGCGTGCAGGGACGGCAACGGCGAGTGGGGCGCGCGGTCGCATACACTAGGACTAGGACCACGCCGCACACGTCCATGTCTTCGCTGGTTGGCCCTGTGGTCGGGCCGACGAGCCCGGCCAAACTCGTGCGCTATTGCCGGTTCCTTCTCCGACCTTGCACGGCTCGCACAGCAGTGTGCAGTACAGTACCAGTGGTGCTGCAGGACTGCAAGGGAAATTTTAAAGGCTGGGCCTTCCGCTGCAGGAAATCCTCCAGTTCTTGTCTCAGCACGTTTTTTTTTTTTTACTCCCTGAACAGGGCTAGATCTTGTCGTTCCAACGAAGAACTGAAATCCCATTGTTTCCGTTGCCGAGAACATATATCTTTTAAAAAACCAGGAACTAATCCCCTGAAACTCTCCTCAAGTCTCTTTGGTACCTCAATGTCGCGAATTCGATCTTTTATTATGACGAATTAAAATAAAAATCATTCTCGTCGCTAGTAAAGATGGGGTTGCGAAGGATTTTTCGAGCTCCATTGAGATTTAATCTTTTTAATGGATTTTTGGAGGATGTGTGTTCCCTGCGGGTTCGTTTTTTTCTTTGTTATCAATGCAAGGAATTAAGGAGCCCAATATGAACCATTTGCAGCTACTAGTAATCAGGTTCAAAAAAACTTGTGCCGTACTACGAGATAGTGTTTAGATAATGAGATGTGAGCAGTGAGATATGATTTATCCTATCTGTCTTTTATCTAACTTAAACACTGTCCCACTTCTATCCAAACACCGCTGTGGAGTACAGAAATGGTACTTAATATGCTTATACCTAAATTCCACAATACATGACACGCAAGCAGAGCAAAATATCTTCCACTGAACATACATGTCCTCTTCGACGGAGGGTCCAGCGCAACATACAGGAGAAGATTATGAAACTGGAATAAAAATGGGAATCGAGCAAAGCAACCATCTGTTGCTACATAACGCGGTGGCAAACCTAAACAGAGAAACTGCTGCGATGCGATGCGAGCATAAGCATCTCCAGCAGCAAACAATCTTGCCAACGAACGGGCTGTACGTACGCTGGTGGCCATGTCGGATCACCAGCGGCTGAATAATTAATGGATTCCTAACCTCACTAGATGACTAGAAGTAGAACCGAGTAACTGGCGGTAAATTATTGTCTCCATTGATTAATAACCTGAAGCTGTGACGAGCACCATCCATGAATCCCTACTGATTCATGGATCATATCTCCTGCTTGACTGTCACTTCTTGGCCAAGGCCGAGCCAAGGTTTAGGTTTCTCCACTCCAGCCGTCTGATTGGGCGCCTCAACACCAACAGAGCTGTTGTTAACAACTTGGTATGGCGCCTTTGCAGTTATCCTGGAATTTGAAAAGGTTTTAAAAAAAGATGTCAGAGCTGCAAACTGAGCTCGATTGCGCAGGAGGTACGTTGGAGCGCAACCACTGAGAATTCCAAAATGCAACTCCCGTTACCTGTCCTTTCTCTTCGCGAGAAACCTGTGGAGGGAATTCCGCCTGGCGATGGGCATATCTGTTACAAAGCAAAAACCCAAACACTTCTGTCACCGACAAGGCTTTGTGAGACCGGTTTTTTTTTTCAACAGAGTTTGAGTAACAAAAGTTCATTAGTCGTTGAACTTGAATAAGTGTGTGTGTGTGTGTGCTGCCAACTACATTAAAAGGACGGGGGAGAGACCTACCAGGGAGACTGTTCGGTGCTGCAGGGGCCTCCGCGGCATCGCCGCCGGCGTTGGCGATCTGCAGCAAGTCCTGGACCTTGGTGGAGGGGAACTTGTCAAAGACGACCACTTTTCCGGCGTAGAAGATGGTTAGCTGCCGCGTCTCGTCTCCAGCTGCTGCTGCCGCCTCCCTACAACAATCGAAAACGTAAAACGTAAACCATTACTAACAGTAGCAGGAAGAACAATGTCTTTGGCACAAAACAGAGACCACACTTGTTCTTTATCTGGTGTAATACCTTGGATTTCCATCGACGCGCTGATCATGGTCCTTCCCCTCCGCGGCGGCGGGCTCCTGGGCCGGCGCGTCGAGCGCAGAGAGCAAGTTCATGGTGGTAGGCGGCCGGAGAGCTCCTGCAACGACGGGCGGCCGGTCGAGTTCTGATAAGCAAAATTGAGAAAAAAGACGACACAGCCTAGTGGTCGGCTCAATTCTGCATGGCGCTTATAGTAGCAGGCTAGTGGTCGACGCAGAGGATCGCACGCACGCATGAAAGGAAACCACGGCAACGAGAGGAGGCGGCCAGCCTTACCAGCAGCAGGCGCCATGGCGAGGCCGCCGAGTCCCTGCAGCCCGGCCTTGTTGTCCCTGAGATACTGGCTCAGCAGGCTGCACGTGGCGGCGAAGCTGGACTTGTCCCTCGCCGGCGCACGTCCAGCCTGCGCCATGGCGGCGGCGGCGCCCTGCGGCTCCTCCACTTCCCGCCCCATCATCCACCGTCCTCACGTCCTCGCCCAGGAACAATAACCAAAGACTATAGAAGTCGCAGCTTCCTCCTCGTTTCCTCTGCTCTGCTTATATCTATCACACACAGCACAGAGGCAAGGCACGAGGCACCGATCCGACAGTCTCTCGTGTAGTACTTTTTCCACCCTCGCGAATGGCCTTTGTCCTTTTAATAGCGCGTGCCAAGGAAAGGGGCAAGTGGGATTGGGACAGGGAGCGAGAGCGAGAGCGATCGGCCGGCCGGGCCGGGGGGGGGGGGGGAGGGCGCACCGGCGTCGCATGGAACACGTGACGGATGGCCGGAGCGGGCGGTGGTCCTCATGGAATGGGAATGCGGGAGAGCGACGGCTCGGGTCGGGGGCAGCGGTGCCGGTGCCGGTGCCGGTGGCGACGTGGCCGGACGGGAGAGGCGAGGGGCGCGGCCCGATCCGGCGGAAAGGCGCGCTAGCAACACGCGGGGCAACACGTGATGTGGGCGGGGAGCGGGGGGAAGCGGCGCGCGCGCAGGATTTGACTCCGGCGCCGCGGTCCCCGGCCCCGGCCCCGACGCCGAGAACGACGGGTACGGGCCAGTCGCCCAGACGTCTCTTCGGTTCGTATCGTGAGTTCGTGACTCGCGTGGCTGGGTTTACGACACACTCATACAGTCCTACTCCTGTGGGTAGGGCGGTAACTGGTACGTTGTCTCATAGAGGACGTCGAGTCTCTTTCTTTGAATCACGGCGGAGACGAGACTGGTGGGTGCTGTGGTAGATTTTTCCGGCCGTCGATGAGCAGTCGCGTTGATATACGTGCAACACAACGCAGGCAGGGGGCAGATCTTCGTCGAGTCGAGGCCAGCCGAGCCCTTTGCCGCTCTTTACGTCCGTTTAACAAGAGTCATGTTAGCTTCATTCAGCATTCAAAGGCCACGAGTAGTTCGTGCATAGTCTCCTGCCATCGGGCATCGGCTGGCCCCGCCAGCACAAGATCCATTGTACTGACACTCTGTTGACCACGCTACCAGCTAGTACAAAAATAGTATATCCGTACTGCAATTATTATTTTTTCACTCTATGTACATTGCGTAAACAATGTTTTTTACACTCATTTTCACCCCTGATAACCCCAGCGTCGCTAGCAGGGGACGGACGGGCTACTGAGAGATCCGAAACGATCGAGCACGGCATCGGCACCTGCTGTGGGCGTGGGTTCCAGTGCCCCGCACGCTGTCGTCGGCAGGCAGCCACGTTCATCAGGAGCGCATCGCCCGCCTCCGACGTGCCACCACCTCATGATCTGTTGCCGCGGCAGTCACAACGCTTGACCCGCGACCGCTCTCCCGTCGACGGCGACGGCTCGCTCGCCACGCCGGGCAGATCGTGGATGGTTGTGCAATGCTCCTTTTCCTTTCCGAGCCGGTGCAGCACTGGCAGCTCGGCGGGGCTGCAGGGTCCCGAGTGCCGACTACTACCGACTTGCAGTAAAGGACCTCACGAGATTCATATGGCCCGAGTGCCCGACCTATGGATGAACCTGGGGCTCCCAAATTTGTGCCACGATTCCCGTGTGAGTGCGCGCGTGCCGACCGGCTCTGGGGTAGCTTAATTAAGGCGCTGTGTAGTCCCTACGGAGTACTATTCATTTCGTCAACTCCTTTGTCGGAGGCCATATCCAAAGGTCACGAGCGAGAGCAACAGTCCAAAATTAAAGGCCAGGCCACGTACAGGTATACTACACGAGCCGCAAAACAAAGAATGCTGTGTGTTCTTCCCGAGGCAGCGAGGCCCAAGGAATACTGCGCGCGCCGCGCGGTAGTCAGAATCCAACAAACCATATAGCAACAAAGGCGCGCATCGTTACCGTGAGCTCACATGTTCCATGAAGGCAACAGAAGAACGTCCTATATACGGAGTATGTACGTACGAACAGGGGCGGGCCTAGGGTGATAATGGGTATTCAAACGAATACCATGATCCCGTAAATACAATGTATACATGTATTTTATAAGGGTAAAATTAGTGTATCTTTTGAAATTTTAAATCTTCGCTGTATATTTGAATACCCAATGTCTGAATCCTAGACCTGTCTCTGCGTACGAATTTATATATTCATCCATTGATACCAAACAGAAAAGAAATTGAGGCGAGCACCGCATGGCTCCTCTCGGTTTCCCCATCCTCCACCCAAACTCACAACAGCTATGGCACGGTGATAATTCATGACCGCAAGGCCAATAGATTCGTCACCGTTGAGGTTGGATATCCCCAGATACTCATGGCTAGTTTGGAAACCTCATTTCTCCAATGAATTTAGAGAGATTTGGGAGAACGGAGGGAAAAAATCTCTTAGGTGGCATTTGGATGGCGGACACGGTGGAATGGAATGGCTCCGTTCCAAGATTCTAGGATAGAATGGTTCAATTCCGTGTTTGGTTGGAGAATGGAGCGGCTCTGTGTTCTACGTTTGGTTGGAGGGATTAGGACGAAGAAGCTCTAACTCAGTTTAACACCGTTAGTCGCAGGAACCACCTGTCATAGACAGGTCCGTTGGCCAGCTCCTGTCTGCCCGCGGCAGCCCCGTCCTCGGTGACGCACGCCGCCCTCGTCTTCGTCGCAGGCACCGTCCCCGGCCTCGCGTCGCGCGGCCGCCCGCGGCGCACCCACCTCCGGCCGCCTCGCCCCCACGCGTCACCGGCTTCTCCGTCGTTGCCACGGGATCCACCTCGGAGCGCCGCCGAGTCCCGTCCTCGCCTCGGCGACGCACGCCGCCCTTGTCCTCGCCTCAGCGTGCCGCCGCCTCCTCCTCCGCCGCCGCGGGATTCGCCTCCGCGCGTCGCCACCTCCTCTGCCGCCGCCGCGGGATCCGACTCGGAGCGCCGCCAGTTCGCGTCCTCGCCTTGGTGCGCCGCCAGCTCCTCCTCCGCCGCCGCCGCCGCAGACACACGACCGTCGGCTCCCCTTCCTCCTCGCGTCGCTAGCTTGGTCTCCGCGCGCGCGGGCCGCCGTCGTCGTGCGTGTGCTTGGAGACAGGCAGCCGGGAGAGGAGACGGAGAGACACGGCGTCGGTCTGGGACGAGCGCGTCCGGCCAATTTTTTAGAGCGCGTCCGTCCCGGATCTCGCGGGAATATTCTCATCTGGGGACGGCTCCATTCCCGTTTCTATGAACCAAACACCCTCAAAATTGGGATGGAATCGCTCCATCTTAGGACGTCCCTCCAACCAAACGCATCCTTAGAGAAATAGGGTTGCCAAACTAAAGATGGAAAAAATCATATTAGAATATGTACAATGCAAAGTGTTTAGACACATATCTTTATATTGTCACAACGTTAAGCACCAATGAAAAAGCTCAATCTGTACAATGCACTATGGCATAGTGAAAATAAATCAATTCTTTCTCTAAACACCACCTGCCACCCTAAGCACACAATTCATGACCGCAAGGCCAACCAAGATAGATTCATCACCATTGAGTTTCCATATCCATAGGTACTAAAAGGATACACAAATCCTATCAGAGCACGTAGAGTGCAAGGTGTTTAGACAAATGTCCTTATATTGTCACAATGTTAAGCACCAATGAAAAAGCTTAACCCTACAATGCACCTTAATGGCACTAGTGAAAATAAATCAGTGTTTTCGCTAGACACCACCCATAAACACCTCCATTATACATGTCCTCAGGGCTCCCTAGATGTCATGGGACTCTTACTTTGTAACCGACACATCCAAGAACCAGAATCATTTTTGCCGACGATTTCAACAACTATATTTAAATTTGCTTTCACGGTGACACAGGCAATTCTATGGAAGTATTTGTTTTAAGGAGGAACCTATATTTGGTCGGGTCTTTCTACCCACCAGAAGATAGTTAAGCTAGCGAAATAAAAAACGCACGAAGGTCTAATAACAATTTTTTCTATTTTTACCTCGGTCACGTATTCAACAAATGCAAATACCTAATTCAACATCTCATTTGACCGATTCCAATATTTTACAAATACTAGTAGCTGTAATGTTGAATCAGTATAGGCAGAATGTTGAATCGATGTAAATGGAATGTTGAACCGGCAACAGCACCCAGCGGCGCCAAGAGGAATGCCACGGGACGGCGCCACCGAGCCCCGGAGGCAGCGCGGGGGTGGAGCCCGGACGAAGGAGGGAGATGGGAGAGAGGGGCTAGGGTTTAAATGTGGATTCAATGGTTGTAGTTGTTTGCACGAATCTCCAACATTGGAGGATAGGTGAACTTTTATCTAACCGAAAGATAGATAGAAAATTCGCATTTGGTTTCCCGCCTGGCCCAAGTTGAAGATCTAACTGATGGCCAGTCAAGATCGGGCCCAGTCGAGGGGCAAAGCGTATAGATGGGCCTAATCCTGCCCATCTACCGATATGGACCTGGACCGTCCTCCAATACTTATACCTCATCGGAGGGTACGAAAAAAAAAACTCTCGGCGGATTAACCACGGTGGCGGATCTTCACGTGGGAAACGCCGGTGCTGGAGACGAGGGTCGCATCGCGCAGTGTGCCCCTTGGCCATCGCCCAGGTCAACCACAGCACACAGAGAGGCGAACATTGTTTGTGGCACCGCGCTGGATCCAATGCGGGGGTGTCCCCCCTCCCCTCCCCATGGAGTCACGGAACCTCGCAAGCTGATTCCCAAGTGACTGACGGTAGTAGTAGTAGAACACTACGCACAGTACTTTGGCCCTGTTTAGATCTAAATTTTTCTTCCAAATTTCACTATGCAAAAAGAAGATTTTTCATCACATTAAAATATTGGCACATGCATGGAGTACTAAATGTAGATGAAATAAAAAATTAATTGCACAGTTTAGATGTACTTTGCGAGACGAATCTTTTGAGCCTAGTTAGGCCATAGTAGAACAATATTTACCACAAACAAACGAAAAATGCTACAGTGTATTTTTTAGCGCTACGGTGCATTTCAGCCTCGATTTCAGCGAATCTAAACACAGCCTTTGTTTATTTCAGTTTCAGGACAGAGACCTGTGCATTGCGTCGTTCTGAAGCAACTACTACAAGGACGCGCGACAGTGTCATCACTCATCAGGCACGACTTGCACGAGGATCTAGTGCAAAGCTTCTCAGCCCGTGTGAAGTGGGAAGAAGCAGCACAGCCACACAGGCGTTGGAGGTGCCGCGCACATAATCAATCGCCAAAGCATGCTCCAGATCCGAAGAATCAGTGGTGCGAGAGCCCTTGAGAGCGAGTATAATAATAAGGGGTTTAGAAAAAAAAAGTAGATTTTTATTCAAAGACCAGTTTTACATGGGCTCTTAGGCAAAATGAGAAAAAAGATATTAAATAAAAAGCCAATCCTATTATATGAGATGGCTTTAAATGACATAGCAACGACTTAAGCTCGTAGTGTATTTTTATTATTAGCCTTGCTCAGATTAACCGAGTCTTGTCGTGGGCGCCTCTTCCGACAGGGGGAACCTCTCGATCGTCGTCATCCGACGACCCGAGTACCAAACGATCATGGACCTGGACCAACCCTGCCCTGGGCAGTGCCGCGGTGGGCAGTGGGGGCACCACGCGGCACAAGTCAAACCGGTGCGCGGCGGGCTCCTCCTCGAAGCCGAAACTTCCACTGCCAGCGGGGCCCACAGATCACCCAGGCGCCAAGACGAACACCTGCCCGCCGTCGCAGGTCGATCCAACGGCTCCGGAATGACTAACTGACCGGCCACCGCACAGGGGCAGCTCGGTCATTCCGCCGCCGCCGGCGGGTTCCGCCCCCAACTCCACCTCCACGCCGCGGCGCGAGCAGGAGCCGCCGAGCAGCCCACTCGTCAGTCGCCGCCGCGCGCACCACCACCAGCCCCGCCCTTTTAAAAAAAGGGAAAACTGCGCCCGAGCCCGTGCGCCGAGCTTGCCAAGCCCACCGCTCCGCCCGTCTGCCGGCGCGCGCCTGCCTGCCTCCTCTCCCCCATGGCCCCCCGCGCCCGAGCCGGGACCGCCTCACCCACCGGCCGGTGCGCGCGCCGCGGATAGATCCCGCGCCCATCGCCACCAGATCCATGCTGGAAACCGCTGCCGTGTCCTCCCCGCGCGCCGCGGCCGCGGCAGCCACAGCCGCCGCCTCCGCCTTGCCGGCGGCCGCGGCGGCGGTCGTTTCGTCCCCGCGGCGGGGCGGAGGCGCCGCGCACCACCAGCGGCGCTGGGCCCCGCCCCCCTTCAGGGCGTTCCTGGTTGCGCTATGGCTGCTGGGCTTCGCGCTCGTCTTCCTGTGGCAGAGCACCTCCGTCGGCCGCGTGCGGCTCTACACGCGCCCGCCGATGCCGAAGCGGGCGGCGGCGTCGGAGATGGGAAGCTGGGTGGCCTCGCCGCCCGTGTACGATCTGAGGGAGTTCGGCGCGGTCGGGGACGGGCGGACGGTTAACACGGAGGCGTTCGAGGCGGCGATCGCGGCCATCGCCGAGAGGGGCGGTGGGAAGCTCACCGTGCCCGCCGGGCGCTGGCTCACTGCGCCGTTCAACCTCACCAGCCGCATGACGCTCTTCCTTGCTGCCGGCGCTGAGATCATGGGGATCCAGGTGAGACGTTCGGCTGCTATTTGGATCAGCTTTGGCTAGCTACAGACGCTTCTCTCGGATCTTTTGTCGATTTTGGATTCGTTTGTGCAAGGATGCACTCCGGGGGCCAGTGAAAAGGAGTGCTGCGATTGTAGTGTGATTCGTTCGCCCATATTATGTCAGCGACACTGTAAAAGTAATTGCAACCAGTGATCCTTGCATGAAACAATGAGGTCATCATCAGTCTATGGAGTAATGACAATGCTATGAAGTTTAATGAGATATTAATAATATCTGGTGTTGGTCTCGAGTTCAACTACACTCCAATATTTTCTGGAGACTTCAAGTTTGACACTTGAGCAAGCATTTATTTATACACCCAGGTGACCATCATGTGAAAGTTAGACTGGTAGAGTGATAGGTCTCGAATGCGTGGCCATACACCACACTATATGTTGTGGTTTTGTTGTAGGTCAGCTCAGACTTGCTTCCAACTAAATTTGGTCACTGCTTATATGCAATAGTCAGATTTAAGCTCAACTAAATTTATTCACTGCTTTCACGTTTATCTTCTAAGTTGTTTTGCACACTTTGTTTCATTTGCTGCTGCTGTATTTTTCATGGACCAAATGAAGAAAAATTCCAAACTTATATAACAGCACTAGAAAAAGTAGTTGAACTACTAGCTTCGATTTTTCCTAGTATCATCTACTGTTGTTTGGAGACACCGACGATGGTTGGCCAGGAAATTGCTCTTTTTCTTTATTTATTACCTTTTACTCCATAAAAAAATTACACTGATACCTCTTTTGTATCTCATAAAATTCTCTCAACCTCAGGTAAAGCACAACAAAAGTTTTCTTACATATTATTTTACTGGTACCTTTTTCAGTTTGGTGCACTTATTTACCAATTGAGTTAACATTGGCGACTTCTTTATGTCACTTTATATCCAAGGATGAAAGATACTGGCCATTAATGTCTCCATTACCATCATACGGCTATGGAAGAGAGCACAAGGGACCTCGATATGGGAGCCTTATACATGGCCAAGACCTGAAGGATGTGACTATAACAGGTAGGTTGCTTTTCCTCCCCTTATCTATAAGAAATCATTGTTACCATATGTATTCCATCTTGTATAGAATTTTCCACAATACAAAAAACTTAGGAAACAATAGAAGTTTTTCAACTTCAATTATACTTATTTAGTGAAAGGGATGTGCAAAATGTAGCTAAATATCACCTGACTCATCCGTTCAAGAATGAATGTTGTCATTATTGTTTGTTTTTCTTCTGCAGTTTCATTTTCCTGAAACTTTAATAATTTTTCAGTTGACATTCAGTCTCGTTGACTCTTTGTAAATAGGTCATAATGGCACCATAAATGGACAAGGTCAAAGTTGGTGGGTAAAATTTCGGAGAAAACTCCTTAATCACACGAGGGGTCCTCTGGTGCAGCTCATGTGGTCTAGTAACATCATTATTTCAAATATCACTCTTCGTGACTCTCCGTTCTGGACTCTTCACACATACGACTGCAAGAATGTTACTATCTCAGAAACCACGATCCTGGCTCCAATTGCTGGAGCTCCAAATACTGATGGGATAGATCCAGGTTGCTCCTAACGCTTGCAATTGTTTCTGATTATTGAACTTTATTCATTTCATCCTGCTTTATCCAACTTGTTGTGTAATCTATAACTTCCACCAACTTTTTAACAATCATAGGAGATCAAGAATCGTTCATTGCACTTCGTTAATCAAACTCTTTGTTACTTAATGTATACGCAGATTCTTGTGAAAATGTGGTGATAAGAAATTGCTATATTTCTGTTGGTGACGATGGGATAGCTATAAAGAGTGGTTGGGATCAATATGGAATTGCTTATGGGCGTCCATCTACTAACATTACTGTTCAGAATGTCATAATACGCTCCATGGTCAGGTAAGAGATTACATCGTTTGCTTAGGCTTGTTGATTCACTTTATAATACGTGTTTATGATGTGTTTTGAAATATCATTGGCTAGTGAATGACGCTTGCCCTGTTGATAATACGAAAAATTGCTGCAAGTTAGTTTGATTAGATTTGTTGGCTGGATGTTTCTGGTACATATTATGCTGGTTATTTATTCCTTGTTACAAATCTATTTTGTCTACTAGGATCATTTCTTTATCTTGAGTAGAGCTTGTTACATAGGCTATTCTATTTTGTATTCATTGTTTGTTTTATCTTTCATACTGCCACTGGTGCTCTTGTAGGATTCATGATCTGGAAATCAATCAACACCAATATTCAAACTTTGTGTAACCAATGTGATTGTAAGTTTGATCTCTTTTGCATTCTGTGGGCAGTGCTGGTGTATCGATCGGAAGTGAGATGTCTGGTGGTGTCTCAAATGTTTTGGTAGAGAATGTTCACATTTGGGATTCGCGGCGGGGCGTGAGGATAAAGACCGCCCCTGGAAGAGGGGCATATGTAAGCAACATCTTGTACCGGAACATAACCTTGGTGAATGTCCGTGTTGGTATTGTGATAAAGACAGACTACAATGAGCACCCAGACGAAGGCTTCGACCCAAAGGCTGTCCCCACCATTGGAAACATTTCTTACAAGTCAATCCACGGGCATGGTGTGCGCGTGCCGGTCAGGATACAGGGAAGCGCTGAGATCCCTGTGAAGAATATTACCTTCCATGACATGTCAGTAGGTATATTAGACAGGAAGCACCATGTTTTCCAGTGCTCCTTTGTCCAGGGACAGGTCATTGGGTATGTTTTCCCTGTGGCTTGCAAGAACCTGGACCAGTACAATGAGCGGCATGAGCTTGTTAAACAATCAACATTACAGAACATCTCTGATATCGACTACAGTTTTTGACAAGGGTGGTTGACCCCAATTGTACTATTGCTGTAGGAGTATTCACAGCCCTCATAGTCGTTTCAACACATTTAGAAGAACTATTTTGGTAGTTTTTTACACCGTCCACCTCAGGCATGTATTTAATGAGGTTCGGCTTGTCTATACCGTCTAGCAGGACACCAGGATTGTTGTCTTTTCACTTTTTTTTTAATCTCTGTATCATCACAAACTAATTCGGTTACACAGGTAACCGTACACTTTTGATAGTTTTTACTGTTGATGGCAGTATACACTGCCACTTGCCTTCCGTTGTCCAGAGATGTGGGTGTATAATGTAGCTTGAACTTGGGATGGTCGGTTCGGGCATGATGTCTGGCTGCAAAATTTTCAAAAACCATGGTTTTTGAATACTGTGATTTTCAGTTGTTCATGACACAATTACCATAGTTTTTTCACAGTTCCGAAAAAACAGAGCCTGTTTGGTTTCACAGTTATCAACTACCAATGTTTGGTTCTATAGTCTACCGTCACCTCTCCTCTCCTTGCCATCCTAGCGGCACCAGAGCGGGAGGAGACTGGGCCAAGCTAGCAGAGGAAGCGGGCGGCAGCAGATCAGGCGGAGGGGCCTGCACGTCTAGGGGCGAGGCGACGCGACGGCGGGCGCGGGAGGCAGCGCAGCGGCGGCTGGATGCGGCACACAGAGAGGCGGCACTTGGAGCCACAGGAGGAGGCGTCGGCAGCAGTAGCAAAGCTGGGAGCCTGCGGCGGGCGTTGGAGACGGGGCATCGAGCGTCGCCGAGCAAAACCGAGGAAAACCGAAGTCCTGGCCTCAGTTTCTAAAACTCCAAAAATACCATAGTTTTGAATAAACCATGGTATTCAAACCTGTGTTTTGCTGGTATCAACCAAACACCTTTTGGCTTTAAAAACCACAGTATTGACAAAAATCATGGTATTGCTTCAAAACCATAAAAAAACTTTGCTACCAAACATACTATTCTTCTTTCAAGCTGTCTCCGTAAAACTCTGTTTGTCAGAATAGCTTCTAAAAAATGTGATATTCATACTCAAAACTTCTTTAAAGTAGCACTAGTAATAAAAAGGGCCCAACAACTGGGGGACTTCCTATCTGTCCATCGGAAAAACGTTAAGCCAGCGAAATAAAAGGCCCATCAGGCCCAATAGCACCTTTCTCTGTATTCAACCTCAGTCACTTCAACAATTGAAAATACCTAATTCAACATTTCATTTGACTGATTTCAACATTTTATAAATACTAGTTCAACAATTTAGACATAAAATGTTGAATTAATGTAGGTAGAGTGTTGAATCGGTGTAGATGAAATGTTGAACCAGTGGTGATGGAATGTTGAAATCGGTGCAGTAGAATGTTGAAATAGTTGGACGTAGGAAGCCTCGCGCGGCGGCAGCGGCGCGCGGAGGCCGAGTCGCCTCGCGCGGTGGCGGCACGCGGAGGCCGAGGCGCACGGCGGCGGCGTGCTGGCAGCCCCCGGCGGCGGCCTGCGCCGAAGGCGGCAACGCGTGGAGGAGCACGGCGGGCGGCAGCGGGGCAAGCCGGTGGCGGAGGCGGCGCACAGCGGTGGGGCAGGCCGGCGGCAAAGGCGCGGCGGCCGTAGGGCAAGCCAGCGGCGGCGATGCCGTGGGCATGGGAGGGAGGAGAGGAGAGGAGAGAGATGGGAGAGAAACTTAGGATTTAGATATAGATCCAATGGTTGTGGTTGTCTGTACGAATCTCAAATATAAAAAGATAGGTTAGTTTTGTTCTACCGAAACATAGATAGAAATTGCGAACAACTGACCCAGCGGATCGAATATCATGACGCAAAAGCCCAATAAAGCCCAAAAACAAGCGACTTGTTAGCTTAGCTGCCGTCACCACCCGGCGCCTCATTGGCTGGCCATCCTTGCATGCCACTCCCCTCCCTCCCTATCCTGAAACCCGAAATGCAGATAATAAAGCGCCCACCCGCGCCTTCCTCCAGTCTCCAGTCCAGGCCCCAACCATCCTCCTCATCCCTGCTCCTCCTCGATCCTCATGGCCCTGTCCGCCGGCTCGTTCGCGGCATGCAGCCTCCTGCCAAGGTAAACACCATGGCACACCCTGCACCTGCCGCCGCACCATGAGTGTACGTCTCTGCTGCTGCTGCTGCTGCTGCTGCCTGTTACGCTGACGCCGCCGTGCGTACGCCTGCGCGCTCTGTTTCTGCATGCAGCAGAGCTAACGTTCGGGCGTGCCACGCCCCGGCGCCGAGGCCGGCGGGTGCTCCCGCGGTATCGTTTGCGACGAGGACGGGCCACCGGACGAACGCGACCAAGGGCGTCTCCGCCGTGTGCGAGCCGCTGGGCCCCGACCGGCCGATCTGGTTCCCCGGAGCCTCGCCTCCCTCGTGGCTCGACGGCAGGTAAGTGTCCGGAGTAATCCCAGCCTTGCCGCAGCTAGAAATGTATCGTCGTTACTGCCAGTGTACTGGATGAACTCTTAGATTCATGTGTACGTACCGGATACAATCGCGATCGCGAGTACACTTTCGTTCTGATGATGATGACGATGAGATGATATTTCTTGGCAACAATTGCCTTGCAGCCTTCCAGGAGACTTTGGATTCGACCCTCTCGGACTAGGTAACACCACCGTTCCTCAGTCAGCAAAGTTCACTTAGCAGTTAGCAGAACACAAATTTCACCCTGCAGCTGTTTTGCGATTCGTACACAAAAAATTTCCTCTGCCTGCACTGCAGGTTCGGAGCCGGAGCTGCTGCGGTGGTTCGCGCAGGCGGAGCTGATGCACGGGCGGTGGGCGATGCTGGCGGCGGTGGGGATCCTGGTGCCGGACCTGCTGTCGCGGTGGGGCTTCATCGACGCCGGCTTCTCGTGGTTCGACGCCGGCTCCCGCGAGTACTTCGCCGACCCCTGGACGCTCTTCGTGTCGCAGATGGCGCTGATGGGGTGGGCGGAGGGGCGGCGGTGGGCGGACTACCTCCACCCCGGCTGCGTCGACATCGAGCCGCGCCTCCCCAACCGCAAGACCCCCGTGCCCGATGTCGGCTACCCGGGGGGGCTCTGGTTCGATTGGGCCAACTGGGGGCGAGGGTCCCCGGAGCCCGTCATGGTGCTGCGCACCAAGGAGATCAAGAACGGCCGCCTCGCCATGCTCGCCTTCCTCGGCTTCTGGTTCCAGGCCGTCTACACGGGACAGGGACCCATCGACAACCTCCTCGCGCACCTCGCCGACCCTGGCCACTGCAACGTCTTCTCGGTAATTAACATCCATTGCCTTGCCTGCTTCGTACGTTGGCTTTCTTCTTTCTCATCATCCTTGTCACAACTCACTGGAAATGCTGGGTCTGGTCTTGCAGGCATTCACGTCCCACTGATGACTGATACTGGGAGGAGAATTGGAGCTCTTCGTTTGGGATGTGGTGTCGTTTTTGCCCTGGACATGTGGAAATTGATAGTATGAACCTGCAGAGAAATGTCAAAGCACTTGTATAAATAAATGCCAGGGATGGCTAATACTGCCACTAACGAAGTGACCATGCGTCTTAGCATCGATAAAGCTCCAATACCGGCGATCTCAGAGAACAGTCTGATGACACTGATAGTACTTATAGTATGCCTGCACGACACCACACCATTGAAATCGAACGGCGTCCTAGCCTCTGATTGCTGTTGCTCCACCCACGCGTACGGTAGTATGACTGCACTGCACGGTACACTGGTACACTAGTGTGCTGCATGCTACTGTAGCATGCCCCCTGCTGCTGTAAACGAACGGAGTATGGTGTGATAGACACACTCTTGTGCACCAACTATTTTAAAGAAAGGAGGACATTGAAGGAAAAAACCAAAGTGCTTATGTCAATTATCTGCAACCAATCTAAATGGTACCGGAGTTCAAAACAAAAACTAAATGGTAGACATGTGGCTATAAATAAGAATTCTCTTTCTCTCAAATCCACCTCAGTTCACTAGTTGACAAACTAGGTCTAAAGCCCTATTCTTTTGGGTAGAAGTATGGCAGAAGCGCTGCCGACCTGAAGCTTCTACGTGGCAGGGATTTGGATTGCACGGCTTGGGTTTATTTCTCCTCAACGTGGCATTGTTTGGCACAAATTTTATATTCTGCTCAGCCTAAGTTGACTAAAAAATGGGCCACTGAATGCGAAACCTATAATTTAAATGCACTAAAGCCTTCATACAGTTTTTCTGGAACAATGTCTTAGCTAAGAAAAACATACGAATGTTTTTATTTAATAATAAGATAAAAGAAGAAACTCTGAGACAATTATTGTTTCTCGATTGTCTGAGGTTGATTTATCAACAGTTCGGCCATGGTCTGTTGGGTTTGGCGGTTAGGCCCATTGATCCTTTGGCAGTTGTCAGGCACCTCAGAACTCAGAAGGAACTACTAGTACGGCTTGTTGCGGTTGTGCCGTCCACACAAGAACCAGCTGAATGAGCTGTCAGCTTACCTACTTCGAATCATCATCTTCATCTGATGTGTTCGTTTCATAACTGTCTCTTGGCTCTGATTTTTTTTGAAAAGCTCTTGCCCTGAATTAGCAGCCAAGAGATTTGTTTTTCAGGAGTCCACGGACCACGGTAACCCGCTACAAGTAATCGGTCTGCTCCCACTCTAAAATTATCGGTCTCTGCCCACATGTAGCACTAACTGAAATTACTGGTCGTAATGACGATTCTGATCACGTCAAGGTTGCCTCAAAGCCAAACCCGAGACGCACGAGCATAGTATAGTACGTGACCTGCGACTGCGACGCCAACTCTTCTCTAGCCCTTGATTGCCTTGGCGGTACGTATCCCTGCCCAAATTGCCAGAGCCGCCGAGCCACCACAAGCTCTTCGCAGCCACTGACGAGTGGGACCCCACTCTGACGTCGCCGCACAGCGCTTTCACCGACAGGCGGGGCCCGCAGAGGCGTGGCCTGCCCCCACCAATCAGTGACGGCCGCCGTCAGCCAGCCCTCCGCCCGCCGGTTGGTTACCTTGTCGCTAAACACAATTAATCCACAGGGAAGCCCAAACGGACGAAGCCAAGTCGCCGAGATGAACAAGGCGATTAGATAAAGCGGCCGGTCTTAGCGGGACCAGCAGACAGCGCCCTACCCCCTCGGCCCCTCCTCTCCTCGCGTCGCCGCCGCTGATTGCTGGGAGTAGCGTACTGCGACCACTCATCGCGGCCTCCACCCCCAAGCACGAGCGGGGAGGGGGACTGCTGCTGCAACCTGCAAGCCGGTGAGGGTTGGGCAGTTCTGCAAGCATGGAGGCATCCGCCGCGGCGGAGGTGGAGGCCGCGGAGCGGGTGGTGATGCGGTGGGACTCCACGGTGTCGGCAGCGTCCTCGGGCGGCGGGGGCGGGGACGAGCAGATGCTGTTCGACGGCGCCGCCGCCGACCGCGCGGAGGCGGAGCGGTTCCTGCGGGCGGTGGACGACCTCACCCGCCTGGCGCCGGCCTCCGCCGCCCGCAGCCCGCGCCGCGCCTCGTCCGCGGGCGGCGCGCTGCAGGTCGCGATGGCGCGGCTCGAGGACGAGTTCCGCCACGTGCTGTCCGCGCGCGCGCTCGACCTCGAGGTCGAGGCGCTCGCGGGCCTCAGCTCGCTCTCGATAGCCGGCGACCGGAGGAACTCCGACGCCACCACCGAGGCGGACGACGACGACGGCTCCGTCTCGTCCTCCGTCGGCAGGCGCAGCAGCTACCGCTCCATGCAGAGCATCCGCGAGATCGACCTCTTCCCCGCGGACGCGATCTCTGACCTCCACGCCATCGCCTCCCGCATGGCCGCCGCAGGGTACGCCCGCGAGTGCGTCCAGGTCTACGCGTCCGTCCGCAAGCCCGCCGTCGACTCCGCCCTCCGCCGCCTCGGCGTCGAGAAGCTCAGCATCGCCGACGTGCAGCGCCTCGAGTGGGACGCCCTCGAGGCGAAGATCCGCCGCTGGATCCGCGCGGCTCGCGCCGCCGTGCGCGGCGTCTTCGCCAGCGAGCGCCGCCTCTGCTTCCACATCTTCCACGACCTCCCGCTGTGCGATTCCACCGCCACCGCCGCCGCGGCTGTCGCCAACCACGACGCGCCCTTCTCTGAGGCCGTGAAGGGCGCCGCGCTGCAGCTCTTCGGCTTCGCGGAGGCCATCAGCATCGGACGCCGCTCCCCTGAGAAGCTGTTCAAGATCATTGACCTGCACGACGCGCTCTCTGATCTGCTGCCTGACATCTCCGACATCTTCGCCGCCTCCAAGGCCGCGGAGTCGATATACGTGCAGGCCGCCGAGATCAGGTCGCGGCTGGCCGATGCCGTGCGTGGGATACTCTCCGAGTTTGAGAACGCCGTGCTCCGCGACCCGTCCAAGACTCCGGTGCCTGGCGGCACCATCCACCCGCTCACTCGCTATGTTATGAATTACAGCAGCCTCATTTCAGACTACAAGGCCACGCTCTCTGAGCTGATCATCTCGCGGCCATCTGCTGGCTCCCGAACCGCTGCTGAAGGCAATGAGCCCACACCGGCGTTCCCTGACCTTGACCTGCCCGATCCTGACAGCCAGTTGCCCCTTGCTGCTCATCTTGTCTGGATTATTGTTGTTCTTGAACACAACCTGGAGAGCAAGGCGTCACTCTACAAAGATGCCGCATTGTCTCATTTGTTCCTTATGAACAATGAGCACTATATCGTGCACAAGGTAAAGGATTCAGCTGAGCTCCGGGCGCTAGTCGGGGATGAATATTTGAAGCGGCTGACTGGGAAGTTTAGGCAGTCAGCCACAAGCTACCAGCGAACTGCATGGTTGAAGATCCTGAATTGTCTTAGAGACGAGGGGCTCCATGTTAGTGGCGGCTTTTCGTCTGGTATATCAAAATCGGCATTACGGGAGCGATTCAAGGCTTTCAATGCTGCATTTGAGGAGGCACACAGGGTCCAGTCTGCCTGGTATGTGCCAGACACACAGCTGAGAGAAGAGCTTAGGATCTCAATTTCGGAGAAGCTGCTCCCAGCATATCGATCATTCCTTGGCAGGTTCCGACATCACATAGAGAATGGTAGGCACCCAGAGTTGTACATCAAGTATTCTGTTGAGGATCTTGAGATGGCAATGGCAGATTTCTTTGAGGGAGCTCCACCATCACAGCATAACAGGAGGAGGTCTCATGGATGAAAGATGGATTGAAAAAAAAAAAAAGCTTAGTGTTCCTGCCATGTATTCTTTAATTCTTTCGGGAAGAAGGCCAACAAGTCCACTTGGGTCTTTTGTTTTGGTCTCCTGAGACTCAGGGTTATCGTTGGTGATGATTTCTTCTACTAGAGGTAATCTGAAATGGGATCAAGATCTTGATAAAGCTGTTACACTATTGTTTATATTTTCTGCGAGTAGCGTGTTCATATAGGAATCTTCTTTTAGTCATGTAACATAGTTGTAACTTCTGGTATTTGTTGACATGTAGTTGAGTGCTTTACCATCTCTTTGGGTGGTTCACATGTATATGAAGAATGCTGCTTGATAGATGAGGTGCAAAAAGAAATTTGAGCTGGGGCTCTGCATACAAAATTACGCAACCATTTTTTGTTGCCTTGAAATATATGTTTGGAGAATTTTCTGTCTTATAACAGCAAATATGGTTGTATTACAACTTTAGTCACTATAAAATTACAATCTGTATAATCTTGAGTTACAGTCATTCTCCATGCAAGCATTTACTTGACTGAAAATAAGCAGAGATCTTGTCCATTTCGTTAACTAAAGAGGAAAAAGTTGTTCTCTCTCTGTTACAAATTATACTAGGCTACTTTAATTCTGTCATAAGCTGGACTTCTCTGGCTTTTGACAAGGTTTATAAGAAAATGTACCAACGACTACAACATCTTCATTAAATCCGACATGAAATATGTTTGATAGTGCATTTATTTGGTGTTGTATACTATGCTGAAACATTTTTTTAGAAAACTTGGTCAAAATTAGAAAAGTTTGACTTAAAGGTAAAGCTGAAGTAACCAATAATTTGAAACTTAGGGAGGGTGTCTACTCTTTTATCTACTACTATCCCTTTTCTTATTTTGGAGAATACTGCTGAGCACATGCTTTTTTACACATATGCAGGCTTCTGTTAATAAGTGCTGCTACAAAACCTTATGCTTTATAGATAAATCATTTACAGTCGATCTATCAATTAATATGGCACACGTTAACATTTTCTACCTGTTACATCAAAAGTTCAAAACCATTCGTACAGTTCTCTGAAGATTAACTAGGAACTGAAACATTAATAACCAATGCTACAGGTCAACATTAGTACATTATACTTAATCAAGACTAACTACTTTATTGCAGTGTCGTCACTCAAATTGTGCACATGATAGTTTTTCCATTCAGGTTGTGAATGCCATTCTGTAAATTGTATCTACAGACGAGCTAGATTTGAAGAGAAATACTACCCCCGGCCATTAATATATGACGTTTTTAGTGCAAATCACACTGAAAACGTCATATTAATGACCCGAGGGAGTAAAAGCCAGTGTACTGTTGGCACTACCAAGTAATGTAACACCGGTGACATGTGATTGGTTCGTTCAAGAACAGGGAAGTGATTGGATGCCTGTGATGACATGCGGTCCCAGTCACTGTTTAGTTCTGTGCTTAACAGTGTTGTGTTGCAAATAGTAATGATTCACTATGTGCAGCAGGATGTGTAAATGCATTGTGTATCTACTATTCTAACTATCTCCTTCTCTGTAAACAGTATCGCTACAGTGTATAGACAATCCATTTACCTAACCCACTATGCATAGTCAAGCATTGAACGGATGCACAAAGCTGATACTACTTGATGGTCTTTCACTTCATCTACTGGCTGCCTTTACCGATGTTTGCGTGTTTACGCTGTCAGAATGCTCCTTTTCAGTTTTCCCCTTATTACTGGGAGCTTTGTGTTGTATCCAAGTGCAGCCGAGTGCAACTCTGCTCAACCATGTTGTGCAGGTATTGCTGCCTTTGGCGTCAGTTGCTTCGCTCCTGATAATTCTACTAGGAATTGGTCTCCAGCCGATCAAAACATGATATTTGCAGTTCCTCCCAGTTGGAACGGTTGGCATGAAAAGGAAATAGCACCAATCAGCTGCTACCATCAGGAGCCCAGACATGGCAGTGGCATCTCATGGAGCAGCCCCAAGCGCTGGTTCAGAGCAACGTAGCAAAGCCAGAAATAGAACACCCAGTCTATTTGAAGAGTTTGCAGTCGACGGCTCGACTCGACTCGACGGATGCCTGGACCTGCAGAAAGGAAGACACGAGGGGCACCACGCACCAGCCGCGCCCGTGAGCGGCGGCGGCGGGTTTTGTGCCGCCGTGTGGGCGTGTGCCCCGTGAAGGCGTGAACCGAGGAGGTGGAACGGGTGGTCGCGTTTCGGCGGCCACTGCTTTGCGGATTCCAAGCGGCAAACGGACGGTGGTCGGGCGGCCGGCGCGGCTCGGCTCGGCCTGCACGGGCACGGCCGTTGGCCGTTGCTGCTGCGTGCCGTCCGCCCAATCAGCTGCGCACATGCAGAGACGACCGCCATCCAGGCAACGAGTTTCGGCTTTGGGGGACCCTGAAGGCCTGAACTGAAGTACTGAACTGAACTGCCGGATGAAGGCAGCCCATGTGGGGTTGTGGATGTTGGAGCAGAGCAACTGGCATCCTCGAGAGACCGGGAATCATTCCTCCGGTGACCTTGCGCGCATGAAAGGATCGTGTACATCTGGATTGGCCCAACTCATGTCGGCGACTGGAAGAGCCGAGGGAAACGATGCCGAGTCGTTTGACAATGGTTTTGTTAACCGTTCATGGTTGCCTGGCTGACCAAACAAGGGTATGGTCACAAAAGGCCTTAAACGACGTTAAGTTTGGATCAAACTACCGAGCATCAATCAAGCAACCAATTGGCCTTGACCGTCTGTAAAAAAAAAAAAAAAAGGCTTTGACCACCTCTGAGATACTGATAGCACACTGACCTGTGCCATCAACCAATTGAAGCCCTTTCGAGAAGCCAGAAATTAGTGGAGTGAGCTTATACAATCGTATCGGTGTACCAAATGTTCTGGGGACCTTGCTTATTTGCAACAAAGAAATTTTCTGAATATTATCACTTATCAGTGAAAAAAAAGGACCATCAAGAAAAATGCTTTTAGCATTTAAGAAAGCTAACGTTTGAATAAGAGTCTTATTGTTGCGTTTGATCCATGTGTCTGACCAATTACTGATAAAGCTTTGATCACAGAACATTCTGGGAAATTAGACAATCAGGTGAAATTCTAAGTAAGGTCCAGCAGAATAATTTATTCTCTAACATTCACTGCATATGTCGAGTTCGCACGAACCAGAAGCGATATGATGTCTACAATATAAATATTATACAGCATAAATACCTCATAATTCCATAGACTAACTGTTTCTATCATATACCATCATTCAGACTATGATGATAACAGCATGCCTGGCTGTGCAAACTGCTATGGTGACAATGAATCAAATGAAGAAAAAAACCCTCAAGTGGTGTGCTTCATTAGCATGGACAATCCTCCCCTAAATACCAAAAATACTCTAGCATCCACTTTGGTTGAACATTCCCTCCCCTAATCAAACGGACTGTACCTTCTACTCCCTTTTGTTTTCCTCGTCATCCCCATCAAAATCTGTTACCGTGTTCACGCTCTTTGTTGCTTTGGCCTCTGGTGGTGCAGAAGATAAACTCCATCCATTCTTGGAAGCACTGGGCGCAGGCCTAATTAATGATAGATTGTCCTTTCGATCAAAGAACTTGTTTGCATCATAAGAAAATCTGAAATGGAAAACCAAACAGCTGTAAGATTTTTCATTTCTAACTGAAAGCACCGATGCAATGGTAGAAGTAGAACTAAAACATCATCCAGCTGAAAGTTACAAAAAGATTGGACTATACCTAGTTGAGTTCTGCGAAGGTGCCCACAGGTAGCAAATGACACAAAGAAGTGAGAAAGACAAGACATGCCAGAAGGCAGGAATAATCCATGCATACTGCCATCGTTCATTAAATACATCTGTTGATTTGAAGTAAATCTGCAGAAAAAATTGAAATGGAATTGTGAAACCGATGCATGAACAAGTAGCAAACAGATGAAGCTAGACAAGGCAAAATGGAAGATTCTTAAATGTAGAAAGGTGCAGTTTAAAGTTATACTCCTTCTGCAAAACTGAAGATGAAGAGGAACCAATCTAATATTGCAAGATACACATGTTCCCTTCATAATTATGGACTTACAAAAAAATACAATTTTCACATGAATAAGCATACCTCATAGCCAATCCATCCAACAGACACCAGAACAGATACAATCAATGCAATTGCAAATCTCCTATAAATGTCAAGTTTGGCCATCAACCTTCTTGCCTATCACCCACAATCAAAGATAGGAATAGTTAGTGTTTGTGTTTCTATCAGTATCACATAATTCAGTGCATGGGAAAAGAAATTAACACAAGCACAAATGATATAGTGCAGCAATACTGATGCTGCAGGTGATCTAGTAAAGGATATGAAGAAGTTTTACTCACCTGAAGTTTACCAATGGTCTTAGCTAGAGAAATGAATATCCAAATAACAAATGCGGCATCTAAAATGGCCACTGGATAGACCAAGAACAACCGAGCTTTTCCAGATAGATCGTTCACAGCACCAAGATTTTCTACCAGTTCGAGAATTTCTGTTGCTAGAAAGAATGTTCCTCCAAGCATGACCACTTTTGATGTCAGGCCACCCAAAGTAGGCGTGACAACTCCATATCCCATTGAGACAATAAGAACAATAACTTCAGCAGCCGTTCTCTTGACAGTTCCAAATGTGACAGCCCAAAAGGTGATGCCTTTTGGCCGAACTCCAGTCTCATTGAACTCAGCATACTCAAAATACCACAATGCCATCTCAAACATGCCCAATGTAATCACAAGAGTAATACAGTTCTGAAGTGGAAGAACCTCTCTCCAAGACTTCATGTACTGATAAAACCAATAGATGCCAAGCACGACAAAAGCCAATGACATCAGTCCAAAAAAGTTCTTAAGAGGTGCCATCCGGCCTGGAAGGTACCCTGTAGGATTTTTCCAAATGGTTTTCCCCTCAATCTCCAAACTGCCAAGTAACGGGTCACAGTGTATAAAGTACATATTGTACATCCCAGTTTTGGTAATTGGAATGGTCCTTGACGGTAGTGTCGCAATCAGATCACTTCCATCAAAAGATGCAACAAATAACTTTGGCCAACCAGGATTTATCTGGGATGGCCGGTAAATGACAGAACCTTCTGTACAGGCTCCTAACTTTGCAAGATCTGAAGTACAGCAGATAGCTTTCTGACCTCCATAGGCTGATCCACCTATCATTTCACGGTCTTCTATCTCAAAAACAAGTACCTGAACTTTAGCTGAACTAGTCTCCTTCACAGAATCGGTAGCATCTTCTGGTCTCCTAAAAATAATCTTGTCAAACCTGAAAAATATTAGGAATGTGAAAGTCAAATAGATTAATCCAAGTATCTGACTTGACTGAATTGAATAGATGCAATTTCAAGTCAAAGTAACAGAGTTAAAAAAATAAAAAATGCAAAATGCATGTGCACATTTATATACAGTGGCTCCGCCACTGCCCAGCAATACAGGGCAGCTGCCCAGGCTCGCTGGCAGCAGCCTATAGGACGTCTACATCAGTAGGTCTCATAAATTGGTTGCTAGCAAAATTGATGAAGCTAAGAAGTTATGATTGAGAATGTGAAGGAAGCTTGAGCTTGTCTATTCTCCACAAGTTCTCTACTTCCTCCACTGCTTCTACATAATTGTTCAATTTACTTGTAACACTTCCACAACAACGGATTTCAGTGACGAAGAGTAATCAACTTGCAAGTAAAAACTCATAGAGAGCTCGTGGCATTCTTAAAATAATCAGCACACGCATGGAGCAAACGGCAGAACTTTCTCTGTGCTGTGTTCTATCAGATGCATCTGCATTTTAACGAGTACAGAACACATGATTGAGGTTGTCCCTCTCCAATGTAACCCTACATTACCTAGCTTCGTCATCGTTATGACCCAAAGTCACTCATTCTCACTTCCCACGAGGTAAATGCTAGCTATCAAGCGTCAGGGACTCAGTACAATACAGATGAACACATCTCGCTCTGCCGTTCACCTCCCAGCCCGCCACCGACACAGCAGTTGTTGCACAGCGACTCCTGGCGCAAGATGGCTAAATTCTCGCAAAAACCCAGCCCATCCAAGTGCCCGCCAACAGGGTGCCCAGGTAGGCAGGATCCAATATCCGTCCGGCCGCCGGCATCCACCCCGCAGTACCGCAGCCGACCCTTGTCTTGCAGGCCCACGCATGAAACCAAATTAGCCAGTGGAGAGCGAACCGAGGCTGCTACTAGCTAGCACATTACCGAATGAACGCGTCGGCCACGGCGGCGGCGTCCTCGTCGTCCTCGGCGGTGGCGTTGGCGGGGGAGGCCGCGTAGAGGCCCTCGCTGCCGGCGTGGAGGATGAAGGCGTTGCCCTTATTGGCGAAGCTGAGCCCGCTGTACTCGTGCACGGACGCCTCCCCGGGGCGGAGGAGGAGCGCGAGCGCGACGGCGAGGAGGAAGCGGGCTGCCATGGGGGCGAGCTGGTGAGTCTGGTGAGGCTGGATCTGGCGTGGAGCGGAGTGCAGCGCCTCCCCGCTGAGCTCGGCGGGGGCAAAACCGGAAGAAAAGCCGAGGAAGCTGTCGCCGTGTGGCCCCCGCGGCCGTCGGTAGGAAATGGGGGCGAGGGAGGACGAGGTGCTTTGCTACCCAATTATTACCGGCGGTGCAAGTGGTGTGGATAATTATCCGATCCGATTCGAATTCTAATTATACGGATATGGAGGAGGAATTCCGATCCGATCGGATCCGAATTCTAATTATGCGGATATGGAGGAGGAATTTTTATATCCATACGGATATGGATAATCCGAATCCGATTTACACGCGGATGCGGAGTAGGATATGGTATTACCAAAATCCGATGGATATGGAGTATCCGATATTTGAATGCGGATTATCCGATGTTTATAATAGGATAATCCAATTAGTTTGGCAAATACTGCCTCCATTTTTTTGTTTGACGTTTAGGGCATGCAAAATGAACTAATCGTAAGCTAAAATGTTTCTCAGGAGCGACAAACATATACGATCGGAGGTAGTACATGAGAGTCAACGATGATTAATTTGTGCAAAAAATACCGTTCCTATTGTTTTTTTTACTGATATGTAAACTATGACATGAACGATTATACTTTAGTTTATAAATTATTGATCATTATAAAAAAATTTATATGTAAGCATGTATTATCCGATATTTTTAAATTCGTTTCCGCTCCGAAATCGATCCGACTCCGCATCATTTCCAATATCGTAAAAAATCTGTATCCATATCCGTAGCCGAGTAATATCCGTTCCGCTCCGAATCCGACAAAAGAAATAGGATTAGGATATGAAAAAATCATTATCCGCTCCGATCCGATCCGTTTGCATCCCTAATTATTATCCGGCGAGCGTGTACGTGCCCCCTGTTTGGCCATTGTGAATCAAAATAGTTTGAAAGGATTAGAGTGTGTTTAAATTTGTAATAATTTAAATTTTTTTCAATCTTTCACCCACTTCAATCCTTTTCGATCCACGAGTAGCCAAACTAAGCCTCAGGCTTTCTCTAACAGTTCCTCCATTCCGCATCTCTTGTCGTCTACAGTGTATAACAGTGTTGTAACGGTGACAGGGGATGGAAAATAGAGGCACCGTTGGAGAAAGCCTCGCTGCCCCGCGTGGGCAGCCGCATGAGGCTCGGGGTGGATAAATGGATGGTACAAAACGACATTGCAGCGCTACTATAGGCAGGGTGAGAGGTGGTTGAAAATAGTGATAGGCAAATTGAACAGGCATTCTGCCGAAGATGGTCTGGCACTGTGGCATGCGCTTATCGGAGAGAGGCCTTGGCTTTGGTCGCCCCACTTATTCTTCTTTGGTGTTCAAAACTTCAAACTTCAAGGGTCAATGGCAATTGGCAAACCATCACTAGAAAACAAATCGAGGGTACTGTAGGGTCTTGGCCTCCCGGAGCTTGTCTCTAGGCACATAATTTATGCTGCAAAAAGAGTAAAATCGGTACAAGGTCTCGATTTTTAGATAAGAGTACAAGGTCTTATTTTGTTTTTCTTAATGGAGTATACAAGGTCTTCATTTGCCATCTTCGAGTATGTTTGTTTGCAGTGCCAAGTTAAATGTACGGTCTGAATTTATAATCACCATGGCACGTGTAAGCCATCAAGGACCATCAATAACTATTGGTAGGACCACAAAGAAGATACATTTAATTTTTAACCCTTTCACAAAGTGTAGCCATATTGCTATAGAAGATGCAACTTAGAGAGGGAGAGAGAGATAATATTCAGGTCTTGCATTGGCCAACTCCACAAGCTCTTCTAAAGGGGCATGCATATGCAACATGCACATCTTAATCCTACTATTTGCTCCCTAGCTAACCATAATCATGTCAACTAATACATTATTTTCATTAATATGTAAGAGCATGTCTCCATTACTCATTGATAAAGGTTGAGTCTCAGCCGGAAAATTTATAGAGCAAGTCAATAACATTGTTTCCCATATAGGTGGGATATATTTTGTTGATGATTCACAGGTCTATAACTAGGAACTTGTTGCCCAGAGATGGCCATGGGTATCGGATAGCAGGTCAGTGATATCAGTGTTACCCCTTATTACTCTTCGCTTTGACAAACCATCGAGCCCCCTGTGCCTCCTCACACGATGTTAACATCTAAGTTAGCACTGGTAGCTCCCTCAACAGCTCAGCTTCAGAGTTCACTTGCAAATGCATCGCTTTTCATAGAGCGCATTGAGACCATTGCTATGTTGATTAAGCCAATACCTCAATCTGTCTCCATTACCTTTGTTGTAGCTGAGACAACCTCTATGACGGTCGCGTTTTTAGCCCCCATTGCACCTCCGCGATCTGCACAGATAGATCTTATCCTCAAGCGTGGAATTGATGTAGCTTTGGAGGGCAGATCGAGCTCTAGATGATGACACAATCGACCAATTCCACACTGCACTATGTCAGTCTCCTCTAGGGCTTATTACCTCTTAATTTGGTTTTGATGCCAAGTGGGGAATTTTTTTTTAGGGGGGGGGTGATGGGGGCAAAGCTACTTAAAGGGAGCTAAAAAATTCTAGTAGTGTAGGACCCATATGATGTATTCTATGATTTGTGTTGTTCCATATCCGTGACATTTGAGACTACTTGTTTGGACACTTTGACATGCTATCCATTTTTGTTCTTGCTTATGATTTAACGTGTCCATGTGTGATTTTCTATGAGATGTGTGTCTCGCTGAACTTTGAGCTTTATTTGTTTAAATTATGTCCTTTACTTTGAGAAAGTGCATATAATTTCATATTAATATGCACTTTACTCTTTAGTTGTCATCAATCACCAAAAATATGAAAATTGTGAGAAACATAGCCCATGTATTAGTTTTGAGGATTACCGATAACACTAATTGTATTACTAATGAGTTCAAGACTTGAAAAATAATTTAATCTAAAATATCATTGGTTATTGTCCTATTGATGATTGGAGACCCCTCAAAGGGCTAGAAAGTCAAAAGAAGGCCATTTAGACCATCCTCAATGGGATGTCTAAAATGAATGCCTATCCACTATTCCAACTACCCCACTCTCTGTCTACAGTAGCGTTACAGTATATAGATAACCTTTTACACACCCCCATTGGGGATAGCCTTAGAGATTAATTACTGGTTTTGCAGATAGCCGTACTAGCTAGGTTGGTACCTTATGTGGTCTCAAGTAAGATTGGACCACTCGTGGTTCTAGCGTGGCATTGACAAACCAACCACGGTGGTGGAACTTCATCACGCCAACCATTGTTCACTCCTGAGTACTATACCGGAGGTACGTCGCACGGTTTTGATAGACATGCAGGACCATCGGCACCTGCGCGTTTCACCAACTAAAACATAGGGTCATCAACTCCGCTATGGTGGGGATGAACCTTCATAGTCACTGACCGAAGGATGTACGAGGAAGTGGAGAACATCAGCCGACTTACCACTAAGATGGAACGTCAATTGCACGCCAACAACGACATTCTCTGGGAGATCCGAGAAATGGTAAACACCGGCACCAACGAGGCCCACGAGTTCTATGACCACTACTATTACTAGAACCCCTAGCTTCATTAAAGCTTGGGGGATGGTAAATCACCAACAACATGGGTACCTTCTCAACTCCTCCTGACTCAGAGTATGATCCCACGTGCCTCTCTCTCTTGCAATCAAACACATACCGTCCTACCTCCAAAAGACCAGTGAAGTGAGCCCACCTTAGAAGTAGAATAACAATACTAATAATAATGTTTGCTATCTTTATTTCAGCTTGCTCTAAAAAAAGTGTGAATAAAAGCAACTCCCACCTTGACATGCTATCTTCATTGTCGAAATGATGAATAGTTGTTCTATCATGCTCTTGATTAGTTGTCTATGCAATGACCATACTTAGCTTATTTTCAAGTTTGTGTGTCTAATAAGAAAACATGACCTTTTACTTTATGGATGTGATTTGCATAACTGACTTGTACCCATACTAGAGGTACCCCCAACGGTCCAAAAACCATAGTTGGGCCGAACTTGGTAGGCCCAGGGGCCCAATGGCCTCGCGAACGATCGCCCGACCCCTAGGTCGTATAACCTTCGGCGAGACCTGACCGACGGACGGTCGATCCCACGACCTAAGGGCATAGAGCTGGTCGTGTGATCGATATTCGACTTGTACTACGGGAGACCCCTCTTTGAGAATGATCGGAGGAAACCCTGCGGGCAGAAGGCAGCGCGAGCCCCCAGGCTGCTCTTAAAAAAATGTGAATAAAAGCAACTTCCACCTTTGACCAGTTGCTATATCATGCTCTTGATCAGTTGTCTATGCAATGACCATACTTAGCTTATTTTCGAGTTTGTGTGTATAATAAGAAAACATGACCTTTTACTTTGTGGATGTGATTTGCATAACTGACGTGTACCCATACTAAAGGCACCCCAAACGGTCCAAAAACCTCAGTTGGGCCGAACTTGGTAGGCCTGGGATTCCAATGCCCTCGTGAACGATCGCCCGACCCCTGGATCGTATTACCTTCGGCGAGACCTGACCGACGGATGGTCGATCCCACGACCTAGGGGCATAGAGCCGGTCGTGTGATTGACATTCGACTTGTACTACGGGAGACCCCTTGCCGTGAGAATGATAGGAGGGAACCTTGTGGGCAGAAGACGGCGCGAGCCCCGAGGCTGCGCCGCATGTACCCGCGGAAGCGGCAATTGGGGCACATGGGTCAAGCGCGACGCGTTAGACGGTGCGTAAAACATCGCCGAACACCTCACGAAACATTGAAAATACCCTCGGAACATTAGAGCCACGACGTCTCCGAATTCTTCTTCCACCCCAATCAAACGCCAACCTAGCAAACCCTAGCAGAAGTTGAGGGCGGTGCCCGTTCTCGCCGTTTCCCCAAATCACCCTCCCAGAACTCTCCCGGCGTTGCGCTCCCAGTCACTAGCAACCAATCCCAGATATTCTTCTCCGGCGGCGGCGCGGCGGCCGTTGCGCGCGCGAGCGAGATGGACCGCCCTGCTGCCGGCGCATCGTACCAGCGCTTCCCCCGCGTTCGGATCCGCGAGCTCAGGGACGACTACGCCAAGTTCGAGCTTCGCGACACCGACGCCAGCATGGCCAACGCCCTCCGCCGCGTCATGATCGCCGAGGTCCCCACTGTCGCCATCGACCTCGTCGAGATCGAGGTCAACTCCTCCGTCCTCAACGACGAGTTCATCGCGCACCGCTTGGGGCTCATCCCTCTCACCTCCGCCGCCGCAATGCAAATGCGCTTCTCCCGGGAATGCGATGCCTGCGACGGCGATGGCTCCTGCGAGTACTGCTCTGTAGAGTTCCACCTCGCCGCGCGCGCGGAGTCCGACCAGACGCTTGAGGTCACATCCAACGACCTGAGGTCCAACGACCCAAAGGTCTGCCCCGTCGACCAGGCACGCGCCTACCAGCAGGCGTTAAGCGGCTCCGACTTCGACCCTAATACCGGGGACCAGAGGCAAGTCATCCGCCATTTAGCTAGGGGCCTACCTGTTTGTGGTCTTATTGTGTGTCGTTTAATTCATTCCGCTGTTAGTCGTGCTTAATTTTGGATGGTAGATCTATCTGATTAATAAATTGAATTTGAGACACTACATTTGTCATTGTGTTATCTACAGGGGTTAACATTTGAACGACATGTCACCTTCAGACAAATGAACCCTTTTCTTTCCAACGTATAAAATTATTTGTTCTAGAGCGGTTTAGACATTTTAGTCCGGCCTTCCATAGTTTTCCTATTTGTTATGCTGATTTGGTTGGAACTTATTTCAATCCGTGTTAACTGTCTCAGTGTCTCTGACCTTTTGGTGTTCGAGATTCTGGGTTTGTGTCGTGTCTTGCTTCATTGTTTCAGCAACAACCCTGTGCGCTGCTGTAGTCTATATGTGATGTATCCTAATGGTTGGATTAGTATTCTGAACTTAAGTAGTCATAAATATTCATTGTTTCCTGTCTAAACTAGTTTAAGCTGGTTCACAGGTGAAATTTGTACCATCATCTTCCTCTAGCTTCTTCTTGTTCTCATTCTTTTGTCTGAAAGAAGTTTGTGCCATTTGCAGAGCACAGTTGGGGTTGCATTGCATTGGACAATATATGGCTGCTATGGAGCTGTATCCCAATCATGCTTAACCAATATTCTATTTTAGAAATGTTAATGATTAGATCAAGTTATGTTGATATTCCTGGACCAAAAGAAATGTTCTGTACCGCACTGTTCAACAGGATGTCTGCATTATGACTGTATAGTTTTGGTCTCTCCTCTAGTTACTTAGTAATGATTTGAAGCATGGTTCTATAGATGCATCCTTTTTTGAATAGCTGTATATAACTATTGTTTCCACTGTTCATCTTACTATGGAATCTGGAATTCACAACTGAACCATATTTTTCACATAGAAATTGACTATCTGTTTCCAGTTCCTTAATTTTAAATATTTTGTCTACTTTGATTTTTTTAGGGGTGGGGGACTGGATTTGTTAGCGTGCTATCTTGCTATTGAGTGGTCATTTCTTATTTCATGCTATTTGTTTTAGGGGCATACTTATTGTCAAGCTGCGTCGGGGGCAAGAACTTAGGCTTCGTGCAATTGCTAGGAAAGGAATTGGCAAGGACCATGCCAAATGGTCACCAGCTGCTACCGTCACTTTCATGTATGAACCTGACATACGTATCAATGAAGAACTCATGGAGACATTGACGCTTGATGAGAAAAGAAGCTGGGTCGAAAGCAGCCCTACAAAAGTATTTGCGATTGATCCTATTACCCAACAGGTCAGCTTGTTTCCTCTAGTTGACATGATCCTTAGAATCCAACGTGCATCATTACTAGTGCTCTTTCTGTTCTATGCTGCAACTATTATGCTATCCAACCATGGTTATCAAGGCTTCGCCATGGCGTTGCCTAGGCGTCTGGGCAAGTTTCAATTCTGGGCGTCGGGCTCGCCACGACTTGCAGCCATATGGCGTCTAGAGTTGTCGCCAAAGCGCGATTTGGCGTTGCTTTTGCGCCGAGCGAATGCTG
This sequence comes from Paspalum notatum, assembly GCA_022530915.1. Classification (NCBI taxonomy): domain Eukaryota; kingdom Viridiplantae; phylum Streptophyta; class Magnoliopsida; order Poales; family Poaceae; genus Paspalum; species Paspalum notatum. The sequence goes on from CM039685.1 coordinate 38,885,042, forward strand.
CACGCGCGAAATCGCGGAGGGATGTTGCGCCCGATGTGGGCGCGGGAAGCGGAAGGAAGTTGTGTGCGGGAAGAGGAGCCGCGCAGCCACCAGAGAGGAGTCGCGCAGCCGCCGGAGAAGAGCAGCGGCCGCCGGAGAGGAGCCGTGCGGCCGCCGGAGAGGAGCTGCGCGGGCGCTGGAGATGGAGAGGAGTGGACGGCGCCGGCAAGAAGAATCAGCAGCCCCCCACTGGAGAGAGGAGAGAAGAAGAGGAAGGTAGTCGGGTGGTGGATGGGTGGAGAAGGAGCCGAGGGGAATGTATAAGATAGAATGTTTTTGCACTTTGCCCCTTCACTTCTTGATTCCTTACAATCTAGTCCTTAGCACTTATTGATCCCTTCTGTTCTGAACTTACGATAATGTGATCTATTGCTATTTGATTCCTAGCTTGCACAAATTGCTTAGATATTAGTGTATAGGTTAGGACGTGTATGGCGCGCCTCGCCACACGCCTTAAGCGCCTAGGCGTTTGGAAGGGGGTAGGGCGCCATACCTCGCCTTACCTCCTTAATAAAATAATAGCCATGTATCCAACTACTGGTTCCTTGTATAGTGGCAACTAGTATTTGCTTCCACTTCCACGGATGCAGTATCTGCTGTACTGTATGGTCAAGGCTCAAAATGGTTTTAGTTTTCCTAGAATATGGACATGCTTAGATGATCTGGTCTGCTATTTCACAGCAGGTGTCCATCATGTTCCTTCTGTGAACTTCACATTCTTACATCTTGCATATGTTATATTTCATACTAACACTATAGTTTCCTTTTTCATACTATATTCTGCCTTTTGTATTTATTCTGCTTGCTTGTATTTAATATGACCACCGACCACCTAATGCATCTATCAGTCTCTTATAATGCTGTTAAAATTGATTAAATGGTGCTATAATGCTAATACTTTGTTGTATTGGCTTGTATGCTATTTGATGATGAACTTAGATTATAAAACTGGGTTGTACTACATTGTTTGAGTATATGATCACAACAAATAAATTTATGTTGCAATTATGCAGTAAACCAAGGGTTTATTACATGGTATACCATATATTTTAGACCAGCAACTGTAGTACCCGCAGGAGTAGGGTGAAATCCAGTGTTGTATCCAGAGAGTTGCGTTATTGGAAGGCTGTTTGGTTCCTTGCCACAGATCGCCACGCCTTGGATGTTGTGCCTCCGCAAAAATTTGCCTGCTGTTTGGTTCATTACTAGACTGCGGCGCGCCACACCTTTCGCGCCATAAAGCTGTTTATTTTCTGCATCGCAATATGCTGCAGGTGTGGCATTGATTTTTTGCTGCTGCGGATGTGGCGCCGCCACAGGTACAACATGGCAACCTACGGCCTGGAACCAAACTGCTCCTTTGTTTCTTAAGATGATATTTGGTTAAAAAACAGAGAATGGATTAAATCCAGGTGTGAACATTTTTGCTATTGATGTTTTGCATTCCATCATTGTGAGCCCCACCTTGTTGAAGAGGCCTTCACTAGAAAGCCAGAGCAATGTTGAAAACTGATAGTCAATTCAGGTTCCATCATAGCTCAATCGCGCCACCGTTGTCCAGGGCTACGTCCTGTAATCGATATTCTATATAATCTACGACATAAACCATCCTTTCCACCTTCATCTTCCTCTACCCATGACAACATGTTATTAGATTCTTCTAGTTTTGAATCCATGGATAATTCCATTTCTACATCCATGAATGACACCAAACAAGTCGTCCAAGACCTGGTGGACAATAACACACAGTTAACACTCAACACCATGGCCACTTCTCTCACCGACATTGCATCCAAGCTCAGCAACTTGTCCATCAAGTTTGAAACAGATTTAAAATAATGGAAACTCAGGCAAACAAGGACAAGGGTAAATCAAACAGACGTCCTAAAAGAGCATAGCTCAGATTGCTTTGGCTTCAACTCGATAACTCAAACATATAAACTCTTCAATTTGCAAACTTCTATCTTGCTCCACCTTTTCTCTGCCTTCTTCTCTCCTCTACAAAAAATAGAAATCAACAACAAATGAATTTAAAATAAATTGACATGCACAAAAGGATATTCTGTAACACATCTCAATAACCTAACCATGATGACGACTACTCAGTACCAAATGAGTTCTACTAAACAGTTGAGCTATCTCTTTGTTATGGAGGCACATGGTTAAGAAAGTTTAGCAGCCTACTTGATTGTGTCATGCATCAAGGCTAAATTCAGAGAGAAGGGACAGACACAAGATAAATCACAGACTTTAGGTCTGCATTTTTCTACTGTGTACTGCGGCTAAGGAAAACAGGGCATATGCGATTATCAACTTGGCACAGCATAAATCGTTCTCCAATGCATACATCATAACAAAATTACAGATCACAAGAGCTAGATTATCTAGGCCATGCAAACTTGCACATTTGGCCCCAAAACTCCAGCTCAATTTAATGCAGCAGGACACTAAAGTAACATGCTGAACTAAAACAGATGGTCACCTGACATCTTGTTGAGTAACAAGAGCAGATGCTACATTTGGAACTGACATCACAAGTAATCTAAGTAGAATATTCCTATACACACTAAAGACAAGTATCAAAACGAGAACAAGATGATTAAGATACATTCCAAGTCATAAAGCATGCAGAACATGTACCAGATACACATATGACAAGGCAGGGCGACAAGTATCTTCTTTCTTCCAAGATACAACGGTCGGTGATTGTGCTTCTCGTGTCTTCTTTCTTCCATTTCATTCTCTTCGCGCGTACAGATCTTGCTATGTCCAGGCCTTGCGTTTTCTTGCTTCCCTTCCTCTCCCCTCACACAAATCTTGTTGGCTCTCTCCCACAGATCATGCTGTGTCCAGGAACCTCACAGGCTCGCACAGATCTTGCTCGTGCCTCCAACGGATCTTTTGCTGTGCCCAGGAAGAATCACATCTAGGGTTAGGGATGTGGAATGAGAGAGGGGAAGAGAGAGGAGGTTCATGGGAGACGGGCACATGTGGGCCTTGGGTAGAACATGTAAAATAATTATATTTTAAAATTTATATAGTGCTCAAACATTCATGCCACAAAATTTTGTCTATGCTAATTTGATATTGTTCTAGTGACTGAAAGCAAAATGCTAGCTTAATCCAAAGTCTACAGACAATATATGACCTAGAACCTAGAATATGAATACTGGGTGGTATCAAGTTTTTACCATGTTTTTGGTTGTTAAAATAGCTTTGCCATAAATTATGCATTGGGTGGTATTGAGTAATGGCCACTGGTTTTAATAAACTTGACCGCAAGAAGACATCCCTCAGGTTGTCTTAAGAGTTGGGAGAACTGAAACCCTTTTAGGCCTTGTTTGGATAAACACAGTCCACATGGATTGGAGGTGGATTGGAGGTTTGGAGTGGAAATTAGTTCAAATTCCTCCTCAATCCCCCTCAATCCATGTGGATTGGAGAGTTTTAGCTAGTATCCAAACAAGCCCTTAGGAGTTATTACTCATATGACCTGCAGCAACTCAGGACATTCCTAGCTGCGTCGTGGCTCACCTTGGCATGCCATAGATTGCATTTCTTTTTGGGAAAATTGCATAACTGCCCTTGTTTTCAACTACAACTGCACGTTTGCCCCTTCTTTTTAGGGTTTGCATGTTTTGCCCCTGCTAGTTGAATGTGAATCGTCCGTCTGCCTGTCATTTCCAACGACGTAAGCAACTTTCAGCGAATAAAGAAAAATGAAATAAGAAAATTCTAGATGGGAAAAGTCTCATACCCCTACCTTATCTATTGGGAAACAACTCATCTCCACTCTTGTGGGGAAGAGCACCAGCGGGCGGAGGGCAAGGCTGAGGGAGCGCACCGCTTGCGAGGAGCCGTTGGCACTGCACACTGCTCGTGAGGAACCGGCGGGCAGCATGCCCCGCCAGTTGCCGATAGCCAGCGAGGCCGTGTGCTGTTCATGTGGAGCCGATGAGTTGCCTGAGCACCATTTAAGAGCCGGTGAGGCCGTTTGGGTGCTGCGCACCGCGCGTGGTTCGTGGGAACCGGTGGGACCGTGCGCCATTTGTGGGGAACGAGCTAGGTGGAGGGGCGTGCTCGCCGGGTCCGCCCGCTTGCTGGGGCGGGGCCGCATGCTCGCTGATCCGGACGCTCGCCGGGGCAGGGTTGTGCTTGTGCACTTGCTGAAGGGTATGTGTGTCTTTTCAACCTTCTTTTAACACCGTTACCTGCTTTTAACAGAACAGGGGTAATGGCAAGCTTCGGATTCAAAAATAGGGGTAACCATGCAAAGTTTTTTTTTAAAGAGGGGCTAACGTGCACTCAGAGGACGAAATGAGGACAGTTTTGCAATTGCCCCTCTTTTTTTCATAAGTGCCATAGATTGCATTGGTCTGTTCTCAAGTTATTCTATGTGTGCACTATTTTCCTTTCGAACGAATGTGTGCACTATTTTGAATCTAAACTTCCATTTTGGATTTGATTGGAATAATGAGATGAATAGTTGCTAGTCACTTGTTGGCTTGTTTCTTTGGTGATTGTTCTATGACAGCACTTGAAAACATGTATTCATGGACATGAACACTAAATAATAAAATGAATAGTTGCTAGTCTTGCTGCTTTGGTGATTGTTACAATATAACTTAACCTACAAAAACAATCCATTGAGAAAAAAAGAGAATCCATTTGATTGGGCTGCACTCTTGTTAGGTGAGTTGTGGTACAGATGGCGGCCCTTTGCCACATCAACAGTAAAATTTCTGCCAAATTTCATCAAACGATGGTCCTCAATGATGACAAAGCTAACCTGCTTTAACATTTATTTGAACAGTAAAGCAGCTTTATGGTTCGGATAATCTTTTCAAACCAAGTTCCGTCCCTGTAAAGCCGGTAAACATAGTTTACTTGCTATAGAGGTATGCTTTGTGAAGTATTAGGGAATGGAGTTCGACTGCTTGACCATAAGTTATCCCTTTGAACAGTGGCAGCCAACTTAATGAAGCATTAGGTCAATGACATGAATTCTGCACCTAAAATCTAAGGGGCCATTGCAGCATAACACCTGCTGTTGATTAATGGAGTAGTGCTTGTCCTTGCTAGAGATAATGCATTGTTGAGCTGCTGGTGCTCCATGCATGTTAGTTTTACTTGATATGTGCTGCTCAGCCGATTTACCGTTGCAACTGTGCAAATACAAACTTGGTTCGCAGTTCGCACCCTCGTTTTCCCTTGTTATTGACATGGCTGGATTTGACATGGCTGTTTGCATCTCTATCACTATGCCTCCCTTTTGTTTTCTTTTGCTAATAAATCCCTGGAGTTGAGCAGTTGCGTTATTTGTGTAAATTATCAGGTGAAGGTGGCAGAGGCTGAGGAATACACCTATGACGATGAGGTGATCAAGAAGGCTGAGGCCATGGGAAAGCCAGGCTTAGTGGAGATCAACGCGAAGGAGGACAGCTTCATCTTCACTGTAGAAACAACCGGCGCCATCACAGCCTATGAGCTGATCATGAACGCAATCACAGTCCTGAGGCAGAAGCTGGACGCTGTCCGCCTTCAGGATGATGATGGCGACCTTGGTGAACTCGGCGCCCACCTTGGCGGACCTTGAGAGTTTGGCACGAGGAATTGTCCTTGATGTCTTTCTTGCCAGCCTTAACGTAGGCCTATCTAACTGCCATGCTAGTCGAACAGCCTACACCCTGCTGTTGTCTTAAGCTCCAGATTAAAGATTTCCAAAACATCCAGTACCGTTCCTCCCCCTTTTTGTGCTGTGATATCTGCAGCGGAGCTTTTCTGCATCAATCTGGCAATGCTTTCTTGGCTATGTTTAGTTGTGCGCGTTGCTGAAATCTGGGACGAATCTACAGTGTGCCATCGGGGTCAGCTGACCCCGACGGCTTCCACAAAATCACTCATACCCTCTGTTATTTCACCATGGTTGACCCCAGTAAAAAATGATACGGTGACTCTGGCGACCAATGTAATTATGTAATCTAAAGTGATGTGGGCGGGCTGGGTTGTTCACTTGTAGTCAACTTTGGCTAATCATGGATTTTAAGAAAATTTGTGAGAGAAAAAGCTGGACCAAATATTAAATGCACAGTTTACATAAAGAGGAAGCTATTGTATGAGTGAGTTTTTTGTTGGCTATATATGATATGGCAACGTCATATAGCTTATAGTGGATTTTATTATTAACCGCTTAATCAGCCCAACGAAGCGAGCGACCCAGAGACCAGTCAACTAGTCTTTGTGCCGTTGTGCGTGTCTTGCATTAGGCTAACTCCAATGTATATTCCACCAAGAGATGCAATGTATTGACACACCACGAGTGCTAAGGTTGAAAAAATATCTTTAAATGTATAGTTTTATAGTCCATATTATAATAGGACCTATATCTAATACTTCCTCGTATTTAAATATATCTGTATTTAAATATAAGTCGCGGTTATTTTTTTTAAATTTTAATTTTTCGTCTTATTCAAAAAATTTGTGTAAACATACAAGAAAACTAGCTATGCTCAAACTATCTACAATGGTAAAGCAAATCACAACAAAATAAATAATAAATTATATAATTTTTTAAATAGGACGCGTTATTCAAGTTTTGGAAAAAATAACCGCGAATATATTTAAATACGGAGGGAGTATAATATTTGACATTTTCTACCAGCACAGAGATAGTGGGTAGAGAAAGAGTGTGGGAGTGTAATATTGTTTGTTTATCTTTAGCACCAAGTGCAAAATCAAGCACCAAATGTTTCAAAATGCTAAGCTAGCATCCCCTCTCAAATGTATGGCCCGTGGATATGACACCCACAAGTGGCACAACTATGTTGATAAGAGACAAGTTTACGCCTAGAGAATCTACAATGTATACCGTTGAAGGTGGAGTCATGAGGTATAAAATTGTAAAAGCAGTGTGTTTTGAAGGGATATGTGTGTTTTGAAGGGACATGTTTCGTACAAACTCGTCGGCTGTTTGTAGAAGCAGCCAAAGGTGAAGACTCAAGTCCGGTGTACATGGAGGTTCACACATGACAGATTCGAGGTGGCGAGCATATTCGGCAAGGTGGAGTTTGTTAGATATGTATCGAATATTTGTAAGTCCGGTTACAATGGAACTTTGAGTTGTAATTAGAGTTCTAGTCCAACTCTATTTTTAAAGAACCATAAATATGAGACCGACTTTGTGTAACCGCAGGATGACTAGATGATTTGATGTGGGGATGCGGTGTTGCCGTGGTATCAGATGTCAGCCTAGCTATTTGATAACGGGAAAGAGCGTCTATACTCATGCTCCGACGATAGACTTCGGCTGAATTTTGTTAACAGACTGGGCCTCCTGAATGCCGAATCGTCTAGGAATATCTCGATTCATAGATGTCTCTACACGCTTGTTTTCTAACATGTAGTTTTGCTAAGGCTGCTGCCGATCCTAGCTCATGCAGGCTCCATCACCGCGTTCGTGTCAAACGGTGGCTGGCAGTGGACTCCACTCGCCCCGCGCCACGGAGAAAGGCGGCCGTCGACGACCCGTTGCCATCCCGTCATGTCCGCCTGTCACCAGTCCATGGCTGTCGGAATACAGCCGCTCCATGCTATTGCGAGCACGGTTGTAGGAAGCAGAGGCACGGAAAAGTGAGCTTCGTTCCCGTCTTCCCGGCGGACCGCTCGGCATGGCCGGGAGACGACGGAGAGGAGCCGAGGAATCTTGGCAGAAGGACCCGGTGCGCCGTGCTTTCCTCATCACGCAAGCACGAGCTAGCGTGGCTGTCCTGAACCTCGGTGGAGATGTCGGCAGAGGATTTCGGAGAAGGACACAAAGAGGTTGGCTGAACCAATCACCGTGCAAGTGGATGCTGAATTTGATGGAGGATTTTATAAAAGGAGGACCAAACAGCTGCAGAAATACTAGTAGTGGGCAACAGATTTCGAGGATCAAAGAATAAGGAGAGTTGAGGAAACAGGCAACGGCACTTGAAAAAAAAAAAATCGGATGCCTTCTTTACAGTCTCATTGCTCATAGCCAAGGAGAGAAGCAGACATGGTTCCGAAAGTTTCTCATCACAATCCAAATTACAGATGGTTCATGTCAGAAACCGAGGACCATTACATGATAGCTTCATGCTTACAAAATCCCATATTTCCTTCTATTTATCATAAAACCGGGAAATGTACCAAGCCCGTTAAGACCTTCGGAACCTGAGCATCCAATAAACCAATCAGACTACCAGGACAGCTGATCAGATGAAAAAAAAGAGTGATGCACATTGCGACCAACTGATATTCAGCTGAAAGTTCTAAAAGAAGTGCTTACCTGGCCTACAAGAACAAACATATCCACGCGCCTTTACATTTCAAGCACAATAACTGGAAAAAAAAAGAAAATGACATAAATGAGTCGTTATTTCAAAGTCAGAAAGATAGCATGCAAAAGAAACGTGAAGTGTGCGACAAACACGGAATTTTGCGAGAGGTTTTTACTACTTACAATCTGAATCAGTTTTGTCCCACTTTGCGCCGTCTTCATCGAGATCACGCAGCGCATCGTCAAGGCATTCATTGATCGCTTTCTCGTCTAGCTTCCAGTCCAGGTGCCTCCTGGTTGCTAGTGTGGAGGAATTTTGTGGGTGTATTTTCTTCTGTAGTACTGCCTTGAGTAGCTGCAGCCATAACCGCATATGAGAATGAGATGCAAATTAAGAAGGTTCAGTGACTATTATTAAACTACTAATACTAGTAGAATTTACAGAAGAATTTGACTGTACCTTCTCCATCCTTGATTGAGGGAAGGAGTTCCTTGGATCCAGAACTGGGGCGGTAAAACCGCCCTTGCATACAAGTAATCTAAGGAGCGAAGTGAACGATCTTGGCTTGAGTGCACTCCCTTTCTTCCCTACCATTTCCCTCGCTTTGCCTATGATCATCTCTTTGTTCATAAACTGCTCCCTGCCCTGCTTCTCGTTGTCATCTTCAACAACATGTTTTTTCAATGCTACCTGTTCATCGTCGCAAGAGCCCTGAGCTTCTGCTTGATCCTTGTCTTGCAGCAGCACTTCGAATTCTCTTCGTATTTTGTCTACTTCCTCCTCTGTAAACTTGAGGGGATCGTGCGTGGTCTGAACATTCGCTGAAGAACTCTGTGCTTCCTCCACGATCTGCTTGTTCCCGAATGTCCCAATCGCAAGCAATGATTGGGGCCAATCACTGAACTCGTCGTTGCGACATTCCGATACATTGCCTCCTTTACATAAGAAATTAAGAAGTAAATTAGTTGCCAAATCAGTACAGAAACAACAATGTATGGTCCTACACACTCATATATTATCATAGATTGTCTGTTTGTGACATGGACCACTAATTTTAAAGCACTGCTGTTCTCTGAGCCTACCACTGAATAGAAACATGTTTGCCCATGCTTACTCCACACCACGATGTTTTAACCTGAACAAGCTGATATATATACGCCTCATCAGAGATCAGCATCCAGAGAAGATTGTATTCCTCTCCAAGAAACAGTCTTTTTGGAAAACAACAAACAAAAACCCCTAATATAACTGGAGTAATCTTTCTAATTAATAATCAATTAAAAAATGTACTAGTGGCCTTCAGATCTGATTCATTGGTATGGAACCATCCTAGGTCCGGATTCTGCGCTAGGAATGTAATTCTTATTAATCTCAAGTGAGCAATCTGTATCGTATGAGATCATGCTGGAGTATAACAGCGTTTTTAATACTCCGTATACAAAAACAGGATTGAAAGGAAAGATCAAACAGAATGCCATATGCTGCCGTGCTCATGTATCAATTGCACTGTGTTCCCTTTTGATTCATGGACACGGATACGTGATCGTCAAAGAGAACACTAGCATTGCCAGAAAAAGAAATATGTAAAGGACTTTGAGTTGAGTGCAGTATTTAATTTTTCAAAAGAACGTGCTAATGACCACCCCAAAAAAAAAATATATATATACCCGTACTGAAGCAGAATGTCAGAAGGCGACGACTGAAAGAAAACAGACTCGTCACAATCCCTAACCATATCTTCTTCACTATCTCTCATTAAAGGAAGGAAGGAAACGAGAGTTTTTTTTTTGGCAAACAAAAACAGATCGAGCTGCACAGTGCCCCGGACGGTGAATGAACAATAATCACCTCTGCTCTGAGGAATCTACACAAAATAAGAAAAGGAAACGAAAATTCTCGAAAGGGTCAGGGGCTTACGATAAGAAGCGGTAGAATTCGCGCCAGATCGCTTGGGTTCTTGCTTCCCGCCGATCTTGTTCGCCACCCAACTGAAAATCTGTGGGGGAAAGGAGAAAATCCACCATCAACAACAACGACGAACAATGAAATGATTCTGGCAAGCGGCGGCACGGCGTGTGGAAGCGGCGCGCGGGCGAGTGACTGCGGAATAAGCATTCTTGTAAAATGCCACCATATATATGCCTAGCTCACCTTCATAGTATCTTTGAGAACTGGGGACCTGCAGTACGTGGGAGGAGCTGGGATCAGCGAGCTGATCGAGCTGGAGCGCGCCTTGAGAATGAACTGGGATGAGGGCAGGAGAGGGGCGAGACGAGACGAGAGATATAGGCGAGCGAATGGGGCCGTCGGGGGGTGCAAGTGCAAGGCTTGCGGTGGCGGCAACCGGCGAGATGGGTTTGGGGCCGGCGCGCGGAAGCTGTAGCACTCAGCAGCTTGCTATTGGAGTGGAGGGGCTCAAGTTCCGAGGGTTTGGAGCGTCCGGCGGCAGCTGGCATGGCACACTACTGCTAGTAGCAGTGCCTCATCTGGCAAGTCGATCGACTGATCGAGTAGTAGCAGTGTCGTCATTACTGGAGTACTAATAAACAATCACGCGTTTAATTAACAGGGTTTCTGTGGAGGTCGTAGCACCGAGAAGTATAGTAGATGCCCTGGTCCGGACGACCCTGAGTGTAGAGTAGACGAGTCAACCTGCATGCTGAGACGGCGAGGAAAGGAAGTGCAGAACGTCAGTGTCAGCTGGGTGATACGCGAGTGTTCTCGATACCAGTTACCGCAAGTGTGCTCCGAGCCAGTTCGTTCCTCGATGCTGCTACAGCTAGGTTGACTTGTCAAGAGAGTGAGTGTGTGTGTGCATGCAATGCATACATGCACTTCTGGCACTGAGATCAATCAAGAATAATAGTACTCCCCCCTCTAGCAGATCGAAACCCCGGCCCGATCGATCGAGCAGCCAATCAGCGGCTGCAAATCATGCTCTAAAATAATCAAAAGCCACTACTAGCTAGGTTTGGGTTATGAAGCCCCAGAGGCTGGCCCCCATATGTACCCACATGGGGCGTGGGCAGCCATGCATGGAGATCACGAAGACGGATGCGCGCGTGCGATCGATGCACGCAGCGCAGTACTACATACATACATACTACAACAGCAAGTTGCGCACCAAGTGTCACGACCGCGCCGCAACGGATCCCATCGCGCCTGGTCGGGCCCCGACGCGTGTGTGCCAAACCACGTGTTTTATTCCTTAAACCCGGCACTAAGCAAAGGCGGTGCACGTACCAGGGCGCTTACGCCGATGCTAATCGCGCCTCGGCCGCACTTAATTACTCCCACCACCACTAGCTAAGCTCTCACGTCTCGTCTCGATCACCCATGGAGTGTGGCTTGGACGACCTACTTGTGCACACGTACTCGATCTACGCAGGAAAAGTAGTGCAGCGGATGTACAGGATACATACTACTCTACGATACGGCGGATTTCTTGGTACGCGCGGCGGCTGAAGAATAAACGGCCGCTGCAAGAAGAAGATTCAAGTGTACCGTACTGTATAAAATACGTAGATAGCAGCGCTGGCGGTTCTTCAATTCCTCAGTCGCATCGCATGCAGTCCTCGACTCGTGGAACCACCTCCACCGCCTGCCACTGCCACCAATTTGCACCAAGCAAGCAAGTAGCTAGCTAGCTGCGGCAATGTGCTACACTGTTTAGAATCGAGAGATTGGGAAATTGAGAGCGAATGATTAGAAAATGAATCTCGTGTCGTATTCCATTGATTGATGAACATATATATATTATATATACATGGTGAACGGGTGTCCGTTCGTGGTGAACGGACATTAACGCGTCTGTTCATCCTAATCACGTTTACAACATAATAATCATGATTAGAGAGAGATTAGTAACCGCTAATCTTCTGGATTGTTCTTGTATTATCATCTTACAAAAACCCTGTGGAAAAATAGATGATATGACACATCTCCTATGTTGATATTACCTTATTAAAAACTTTAAATGGTAAAACCTCTGTAAGAAAAAAATCCATATAAAGAAAAAAATATAATATAATGTTAACTGGGTTATATTTTGGAGAGTGACGCTCCCCTGAATTCTGCAAATCTCTAAGTCGTATCATACCTATTCCTTTAACATATTTCAAAATGTAGAATATGGTAATGATTTATTGAATAAATCAATAATATATCACGAGACTTAGTTTGCAGTATGTTTATCTTCCCTTTTTTTTTAACTCGTGAAGATAAAACAATTTTTGGGCCAATACATTTTGCAGTATTGTTCTTAAAATAATCAGTCTCCATCTGAACAACGTAGGAAACATTATCTTCATAGATAATAATAGGTGATTGAATATAATCAACACCACGTGACTTTAGTATGTGGTTTATCATTCTGCGAAACCAAACACATTAGGCTTCATATAATATGATTATTTCAGAATGATCAGTGGAGGTGGACATCAAAATTTTGTTTGGATGATTTCCAGAGATATACGTTCACTTCTGCACTGCTGCTTTTCCGGGGCAAAACCGCAGCGCTGCAGATATCCCGGCCTAGCCTTCCGCCCGCGACACATTCAGCTGGTGCCACGTGACATGACCCCGTCCCCGCGCGCTTTTCTTCCCCTCCGATCCGCTGCAGTGGTTCCCCGGGCCCGGCGGCCGGCCGGTCCAATCCAGTCGGTGTAGCGTAGCCTCTGCTAGCTGTCTGCTTCTCTAGCTAGCCCGTGTCGCCGTCTCTTGTTCACCGTCGTCTCATCATCAGTCTCGTCGTCTCCGGACACCTCTCGGCGAACGGCCAGCCTAGCTAGCACTGGCGACGAACAGCCCCGCCTGCCGCCTGGCCGCGCCCGCGCGCCTCCATCATACCACCCATTCCAGGCGACCAGGCCCCGGCCACGCCGAGCGTGTGTGTAGTGTGTACGGTGGCGGAGGTGGACGCAGGCAGGCAGGCAGGACGTGTGCGCGTGTCCGTGCCCCTGCAGAGTCCACGGCGACGATGGCACGCACGCACGCGTCTCCATCCCTCGCTGGCCTTTACGTGTGCCGACTGACGGACTGACCTATTATGACCTAGCTGTCCGTCGATCGGCATGGAGAAGCTTGTGGGCGATCATGCAGCCATGCCACAGTGTGCGCTAGCGTCCAGCGGACTGCGGAGAAGGCGACCTGGCTAGGTGGTGTTGGCGCGCGGCCGGGCCGGGGGAAAGAGCTAGCGGCGCGGCACTGTTACTAGTAGCTATACTAAACGCCACTGTGCTGCAGACAGTCAGAGCGACGATGTGCGTATATTCTTGGATCGGCGGCACGCGCGCTTTCACTGCTACTGTTGGTTTGCAGTATCGTGCCATCTGGATCTTTGATTCGATGATTGATGAAGCGATAGGTAGGTGGTGGACGGTGGTGCTCACACGGGAGCTAGGACACAGTGCCACTGATAGATAGATAGATAGTACGTAGTACCCAGGACGACCAAGTACGACCAAACAAGTCAGGTCACAAGAAGTGCGCGCAATTATGCGCGCCACCGGCTCCGGTTTCTGAAGAAAAATCGTGTGGTTTAAACACAGTTCGTAAGCACATTACCTTGCCTTAGTGTGTGGCTAAGGCTAACTCTTAACTCTAACTCGTAATCAAGGACGTAGGGCGAGCTAGAGGAGTACAATGTACACCGTTTACAGTTCACGCGATCGAGCTCCAGATAATGTATAGTACTCCATCCGCAGGAAATAATGCTCGCGCGCGCGCGGCCGGCCCGCCTCGTTTGATTTTCCTGGATGCGAGGGACGAAGCGCGCACGTAGCTATCTATATATATATGCCTAGCTTTCCCCATGTGGCGCGTGCCGGGCTTGGCGACGAGAAGATAACGCCCATCGATCCCATCGGCGTCGCTCCCTGTCCCCGGCCGGCGCGCGCGCTGCTGGTGGAAACTCGAGACGCATGCAGTGGCAGCCACGGCACGCCACGTACGCGCGCGCCGCTCTGATCGATCCGATCCACGGCGAGCGAGCGAGCGAGCTGCCCCGCCGCGATCGACTTTGTCCATCTTCGATCGCTGGTGACTGGTCGTCACCACCTGGATCCATCCATCGGCGGCATTGGCGATGCCGATGCGTGCGCGCGCGCATCTAGATCACTTGGGTAGACGCAAATTGATGAGTTGGAAACTTGGAATCCCCACGCGCTAGCTGTTCCCTCGCGCACCTGAAGTGGAAACCACCAGGGAAACTTTGCGATCCGCGCAACGACCTGGTCTCACCTGGCCGATCGATGATGACTATACGCAAGTATACGTCGCAGCGTCGTCGTGTGCGAGGGATCACTGAAATGGTCCCGTAGCTATAGATCAATGGAGGCCTAGCTAGGTAGGAGGGTAGCAACGAGATAGCCTCCATTAACTAACCTCATAGCAGTACTAGTAAAACCTTGCTGCTATCCCAATTCTCAAAGGAGGGACACGGGCAGAGGTCGTCTGGTGGTCCTGGATGAAGAACATAGTATGATCGTCGCTAATTAATTGCGTTTACTAAGACTGAGAAGGTGTTTCTAAATCATTTTCTTTCGTCAAGCCTACAATATTAACAATAGTACACTACTGCATGAGCTGATGGCTAGGATGTGGTCTTACTTATGGGCCATGCCACACGTCACTATTGGGGGGATGGTTTTTGGTCCCAGCAATATATAGGTACCGAAACAAAGTTGGTACTGATGAAAGTTTTAGTAATCGGTTAGAAAAGTTCAGCCCTGAAGAGGCTTTAGAGTACGGGTTCGTGTTACAAACCAGCACACATAACTTATCACAACGCTTTATGATCATAACTTTTTCAACATACATAACTTGTTGGTGTCCAACGTCTTCCAAACTTATACACACAGCTTATCGTGAAGACTGAAGACCCATGATCATAATTTTTGATACACAAATTTTCGCTATTCAATGTCCTCGAAACTTATACACATACCTTTTTTAAAAACCGTATAGACATGTGAGGCCGAATAATTTTCTTGTTAAACTAGAACATTTTCTTCTGAAGCTAAGCACAGTTTTCTTATGGGCTAAACATTTTTTTTGTTGAGGGGGGCTGAACAATTTTATTGTGGAGCCAAACATTTTTCTTAGGGGCTGTTTGGAACAAATGTTTTCCATAGGAAAAGTAGAGGAAAAGGAAACAGTGGAAAGGAAGTTGAAACAGGTGTTTGGAATACAGGAAACAAGAAAACCCTTTCCTCTGGAAAGGAAAGGAAGAGCACCAGCAGATTTTGTCGGAAACAAAACATCCAATCTTAAGGGTTAGTTTGTCAACCACATTTTTCCAAGGGATTTTAGAGAATTAAGGAAAAAATAGTTTATTTTTCCTTGGGGAAATAGAAATCCCTTGGAGAAATGGGGTTGCCAAACTAGCTCTAAGATAGACCATTTTCTTGTGAAACCGAATAGTTGTCTTGCATGCCAAAACATTTCCATGTAAAGTTGAACAATTTTATTTAGAAAAATATTTTTTAAATATTAATCAAACATACTAATGTTTGGTCTTGTTTTAATGACTTTGTTGTGATATTGTCGCAGTCCTAATTTTATTGGACGCTCCGTTTTGGTACTATGCCTTTGTTTTCTCGGTTGAATTTGCCACCATTTGCGCTAACATAGTTTGTTGGGCCCAATAAATGAAGGCACAGAAGAAAAGCAATGCGCTGGCTTGTTCCTTGGTGACTAAATATGTTCACCGCCATGATGCTCCCCTTTAGGTGCCTACTTGTTAGTCTAAATGATAAATGCTAAATAGTCAGTCGCTTTACCATTTAGCGATTGGTCAGACTACACGGCGGTTTAAACTGGCTAAAAATAGATTATATGGGATTACAAAGTTGATCTTTGAGTAGCGTTTAAATGGCATATAAACAGCCTACACGACCATTTAAACGGGCTAAAAATGAATTATACGGGATTATGGATTATAAGGTTATAAAGGATTAAATGGATTATAAGGCTAAGTTCGGCAGGAGGACCATAGTACGGAATCCGCACTATAGCAATATTGTACAGAGTGAAATTTAAAATGTGAGAATGGAATGGTCGTTCTGCTGGACTTAGCCTAACACTGCCATGATGCTCCCTTTTGTAGGTGCCTACTTGCATTGTTAGCCTAAATGGTAAATGCTAAACAGTCGGTCGCCTCACTAGTTTTTTTGACGCCTCTCATCTGGGTACAGCTGTAGTATCTGCTCATGTACATAACGCACTCCACCACTACACACGCACACCCTACTCACACCACGCGTACACCAACAGACCTACAACTACACACAGACTAGAAGACCGCATCCGCCTCACTAGTTAGTGATTGGTCGGACTACACGGCGGTTTAAACTGGCTAAAAAATAGATTATACGGGATTATAAAGTTGATTTTTCATAGTGTTTTAAACGGCATGTAAATAGCTTACACTGCTTACACGTCCGTTTAAACGGGCTAAAATAGATTATACAGGATTAAATGGATTATAAGGTTATACGGGATTAAATGGATTATGAGGTTGATTTTTGAGTAGCGTTTAAACGATGTGTAAACAGTCTACACGGCCATACAGGCGGACATTGCTTACAGGATACTCCTTATGTCTATGCGAAGAGGAAGGGCATATGAGAATAAGAGGTGAGCTTTCGTACAAGAGTTAGCTTCTCCATGGGCTCCAAAACAAGAGAGAATTAGATGAATTCTTCCTGCGTGTAAGCTAAAAAAATTGCATGCATAAAGTCATAGAAAATCGTTGGAAGATATAAATAGATGACTTAGTGCATAGTGATGTGAAGACTTAGTGGATGGTGATGTGGTACGACTACATGTTGAGAGAAATAGACAGTGGGTCTGTTTAGACACAGAAGATATGTCAACGTAGGAACCGAGTGCCATTTCTTTAACTATGCTATTAGTGCTCTATACCCGGCCCAAGGTTCTGCCCATATATCCGGCCCGTTGCGGGCATATGCCGTATCTGGGCCGACTCGTCCGCAGGCCGCATGGTAGATGGGCTAACGCATGGGAGGGGGCGCTGCTGCGCTGGTAAGCGTCGTAGCCTATTTCCACTAGCGAACGGGCCGATGAACAGCAGGCCAGCGGCGTAAAGACTTTTTTTTTTTATGTACCCATCTGCATGGGTGTCCCAGGCCCAGGAACGAACACACCGCGGGATGCAACGCACTGCGGAATCGAAGCACGACGAAAAGAGGCCGGCCCGGGTGGCCGGGTGTGCGTTCCGAGTCAACAGGACATTTTCTCGCATCACCAGACGGAATCGGGATGCGGTGCATGCAGATCGGAGGTGGAGACCCGCGCTGCTAATCATTGCATGCAGTCAGCAGAGACTCGGCGCTGGCCGAGTGGCTGCTGTGTGTGTCGCCGCTGTGCTTTTTCCAGTTTCCATTCCTTTCCTCATGGAAAGGGATCTATCCGCCTCGAAGCTATATGCCCGTCAGCTACAGGCCGCCGGGCGCGATGAAGAACTCTCTCCGTCTCCAAGACCTCAACACGCTCTGCGCGACTAAATATTTCTCAAGACATGTTGATAGATTCTGTTGATTAAACGGCTTCTGAGGTCCCGGTCGCGTAATGACTTTGCTGTGGCTGTGCACCACACACTGACACCGCGGTGTCCCGTGTGAAACGCGGCCAACCAACATTCAACAATTTGCGAATGTGATGTCACGCCGTGTGAACCAAACCAGCTCACCTTCCTCACCTGCGCCTGCGCGCGAGGGAGGGAACAGAGACAGCAGCAACCACCGTGCCCAGCCAAATAATTCACGCGCGCCACCCTCTGGCATCTGCCGCAATCAATATCGTGGCCGGCCGTCGGGCCACGGCTCGTGAATGGCCTTCAGCCTCCGGGACTTGGCTGCCTGCTGTTGCCGCTTTCTAGTCAACCGCGCCTGCGCGCAGGCTTTCTCGGCGGGCAAGGCAAGGAGAACCGACCGCGAACGGGACAGAGGAGGAGGGTTCTTTCTTCTTCCTCTCCGATCGATGCTCCAGCTCAATAGCTCATGATGATGGGCGCAACAGGCAGGCCATGTGATCCGGCCTGCGCCCTTCACTGTGGGTGCCACGCTACAAAAAAGCGCGCGGGAAAAGTGGACGGTTGGAGCTTGCTGTGCTGGAGGGTTTCTCTGTTGTTCACTGTGTTGAGGCACCCACCCAACCGGTGGGTTGGTTTGGTTTGGTTGTGTGTCCCCGGTTGCAAAAGGAGAGAAAGAATAAATCTAGCGGACGGTTTAGCGAATTTCATTGTTTTTTTGAATTCATTGTTTGTTATTTATTTGTCGAAGTAGGGTCTTGCCTATGCGATGGTGTTTGCATTATGCTCGTCAAAGTGAATATGTTGTGTGACTATCTAATGACTTGACTTTCTTCGATGAGAAAACATATATTTTTTTCACACCTCGCGTGCAAACATTAGTCTATCTATTCATCTAACAATATATTGTTTATTTAAAATAAAATCTAACCACTCATTATTAAGTCGAGATAAAGCCCTAAACATTCGATAAAAATCAATCAAACCCCAACTCGCCACAGCAATTCATCTAGACTTTGACTCACGCATCAGTTCATCCATGCATATTCATATAGACATGCATACTCCACAAGAGGACGAAAGGGGGAGTGTGCTTACGATCAAAGAAGAAAGTAGAAACATCAATGGTGGGACGGTGACAATAAGGGTCGAGGACAAGACGATGGTAGGAGTCGAGGGCGATGAGGTGTGGTAGTGCTAGCAAGGACAAGGTGTCGTCGAGAAATAAGGATGAGGAAACAACGGGGCAACGATGACACAACACTACTGAATCAAGAATAAGGCAACCTCATTGGCACACACATCAACAAGGAGGAGGAAGTAGAGCCATGCACGGCGACGACGAGAAACTCATAAACGATGTGCACGTCCCTTTGTTTAGCAGTGCTAGAGCACAACCTAAGTGTCCGATTTGAAAAATAAAAATAAATAAATATCCTTTTAATGAAATACGGACTACGTGTGATGGCAAAAAAAAATATTTGAAAAACAAAGATGTGAATAACGACCGTCTTGCCCTCACTCTCTTTTTTTCCATAACATCCTCATTAAACATGACTACGCTGGTTTTGTGCTTATCATTATCGCCCAGTAGCCATCTTTAGCCTGTCACGAGCACGTTTTTCGATCCATACCTCTCAACCCTAGACATCCTTGAACCTCATAAAACCAAGTTGTCATTGATGACGTGTATTACGATAGAAACAACTATAGACCTAAAAATCAATAAATCAGCATTAAGATGCGTAATTACGACTAAACATCAAGCCATTCATGAGATTAGTACACCTCAACACTCTAATATCATTTCCAATCTTCCGAGAACGAGACACTTGCAACAAAAAAAAATCTACTTATATGGATGACATCGACTCAACTCGCCGTCTACCATTCTACTACCCTCTTGCATACTCAACTAGGGACAACCAATGAGCTCAACTAACCCGAAAACACACTGCTTCCGGTAAACAAACCACAAATTAGCGCACCAACTAGGCAACTATCACCATCACATCTCAACAAAACGCAATACAAAAAGCAGCGGCTGTACCTGTACCGCTGTTCTTGCATCCTGCCCTGTCTCATCTGCTGCTGTTCCAGCCTCATCACCAGCAGTAGTAGAAAAAGGGAAAAGAAAGCCGGGGCAGGCAACCAAGCGAATCACACAGGCCCACCCTCTCAACGGTCACCTCGCCGGCCGTGTCGCTAATCGTCGTCCACCGCCGCCCGCTGCGAGGTCCCCCTCCCCTCCACTGGCCGGAGCCAGGAGGAGAAGGGGAAGGAAACCGCCCGCGATCGCCGCCATAACTTCTCTCCCCCCACCCCACCTCGAAAGCTCCACCGGATCCGACCCCAACCTCGAAGCCCTTCCCACTCTCTCCCTTTCTCCCCACCTCACGGAACCCCTCCATCCACCCGCCTTTTAATGCTTTCGCCCCACATGCGTCGCGCGAGCGCGACTGCCGCCGCCGCCTTCCGACGCCACGATGTCGCGTAGCGGGGTGGAGGTGGTCGCCAGCAGGGGGTGCGCGCGGCTCGTGCTCCCCGGGATGATGCATCACAGCCCCTCGTCCGCCGTATCCGTCGCCTCCTCCTCCGCCTCGCGCGGGGCCGCCGCCGGTGCGGGGGCGGCGGCGGCGGCGGCGGCGGAGGCCCGCGCCGACGGGCCCTTTGCGGGCCTCGTCATCTGCGTCACAGGGCTGTCCAAAGGTGCGCGCGCGGTTTAATTGCTTGTGATTTTGCCTACGGAAGTTGGAAAAGGTTACCAGTTTGAATTGATGGATTTTTTTTCTGTGTGTTCTCTGTTGGCTGGTTGCAGAGGCGAGGGCTCAGGTGAAGGAGGCGGCGGAGCGGCTGGGGGGCGAGTACAGCGGGAGCCTTCACCCCAAGTGCACGCACCTCGTCGTTCAGATATCCTTTTCACGACATGACCGTCGTGTGTTGTTTCTTTTTCTTTGTGTCCAGTCCACTGCGGTAGTAGTATCTGCCTCCCCAGTTCAGGAAGTTGTGCCCCCCTTAACCTGCAGCACAGCTTTTCGGGGCGCAAGTTCGAGCACGCACTGAAGCATGGTCCGAGGAATGGGCTGTTTGTCGTGACGCTGGGTTGGTTTGTGGATTGCGTGCGGAGGAACAGTAAGCTGAAGCTTCCATGATCAGCTCGTGGCCTTGAGTTTTGGCTGAAGTCACTAACACATTGTTTTATCCGATCCTGTGGTGTTTTGTACTGTAGTGAGGCTGGCTGAATCCTTGTACGCTGTCAAGAACATTGGGGAGAATGGTGTGCCTCTCCAGGAGTTCAACCGCCTTGTTGGAGTTCCTGTTAACGAGAAGTCTTGCCTTCCACCATTGATATTTCAGGACAAGGCATGCTCAGATGCGACCCGGAAGCATTCTCTCCAGACTCCTAGGGAAGAAGGTGACCATGACGGGTTGGTTTTTGTGAATGACACAATTTACATTGACCCTGGGATATCTGGTGAGATGAGGAAAAAGGTATGGTCCAACTATTTTTTTCCCCACCTTTCGTGAATGTTGCTCTATTAGTGGAAACTACCGAACTGTTACTTTTAGGCAAGGAAAGAGAATTTTCTGTTGTTTCTTTTGATGGAATATTGCATTTGCAACACCATTTTGAGAAAAGAAAAATTGCTGATCAGCTCAAATGATGCAATGAGTTTCCCTGAATTTCATTAGCTTACGAGGATCATTGAACCCCCTTCATTCCAGATTTCTGATGCTGCTACTAGAGAAGGTGCAAAATTGCTTGAGCACTGGTTTATTGGTTGTCCTGCCACATATATTGTGTGCGAGGATGCTTCAGTCAAGAGATATGTAGGCCACTCAGATAACATCGTAACTGTAAGCAATACCGCATTACTATCCTTGCATTTGTTTCTTGGATGCTAATTAACATGAGGCGTTGCTTTTCCGTAACATTTTCTCCTTTCAATCTATCAGCCACTTTGGATCCTGAAAACAGTGAAGGAAAAGAATTTGCAGCGTCTTGTCCATTTGTCTTCGGACCTAGCCAGGCATGTTGCCATCGTCCTGGAAAATGTCCGGACATCTGAAGAGGTATATTACTATGTTGTACAATTGTACACTTCAATCAATCATCCAGAAAATACTGAATTGATATCCAGCAAACCCTACTTCACCTATATTCATAATGGATAAGATGGGGTAGAGTGTATTTGATAACAGGCAGCTACCCTTCTGCAAAGTGTTTAGTGAGGAAAGGACAAGATACTGCGGCATTGTGGTCCACATTAAAGGGTAGTAATAGACCTGACAACTTTTTCTTATTTTGCATGATGAACAACCAAAATGCCTTCCAATGAATTATCATCCTATGTCTGCACAGTCCTTTGCATTTAGAATGTTGTGCTCTATTTGTTGTTCGCGGTAAGTAGCTACTGCTTGATTACAAATGAAATGACATTAAATTTTCTGTTAATTTAGAATAGGAAACTTGGGAGTGTTCCTTCTATAAACTCAAACTACTGTGGACGTCCATTAACCCAAGAGGAGATCGATAAAGTTCACCAAGAGAGGCAAAAGTTTGTTGAAGTGGCAAAGAAAGAAGTTCGAGACCGCCGCGCTCGTCGTATGCAGGTAAAAGTTATTTTAAGAAATTGCTCATAAAACTTATTTATAAATAAGACAATATTAGACCTGAATATGTGATCAGTCATTTGTATCATGATTGTTTATGAGGTAATGACCTAGGTTCCTGCAATCATGCCTAATTAGTCCTCGATTATGTCTTTTTGTGCATTGCATTGATCTGCATGTGGAGTTCCATCTCTCTTTTTTTTTTTTCGTGCATTGCCATTAGTCTGCATGTTGAGTCTTCTCACTAGCTGCCCAGACAGTCCAACTGGACATTCCTGATTATCTGGTTATTTAGTGGCCAGTATGACTCTTTAAGTGAAGTGGATCTATCACCCGGAAAAGATTGTAGGATACAGTGAACACACAATTCTTCATGGAATGCTCTGCACATCATATGATTATATGATTAAAAAATTGATAAAAAATAGAAAATCTTTTAGTTAATTTGTGATTTCATTTCTTCAAATAATAATGACTAAATTCTGCTTTTAAGCTAGTCATGTGAAGTGCCAATTCATCCGATAACACCCAGCACGCTTCTGGATTCAATCTGCTGGACAATCTCGGAGCCAACTTCATCCGCAGCTATTTATACAGACTCTTCATGGTCTGATGATGCCAATGAGCAGCAAACCACCACTTATTTTGATGCAAATGGGGATGTGAGGGATCCAGATCAACCAACTGATAATTTTTCCCGCCCACTGAAAGAAAGGTGATCAATCATTGGAATTGTGATGGATCAAACCTCTTCTGAATTGCCATTGTAATTACTTTCTTTTGTTTTTTCAGCGAGCGAAGTGAGGTGATCTTCAAGAATCACTTTCTTACCATACTCTTCCCTATGGACCGGTTTGGAGAGCTTGGACCTTCCTCGAAGACATTCTATAACAATGGTGGTTTTACATGCATACAAGTTCTGGATCACATCTACAACTTCTACCAGGTATAAAAATAGGAGCAGTTAGTGTCTTGGCACATCACTTTTGATAAATTGTTCTTATCTTCCAAGCATTAATAGCAGATAAATTATGTCTCTTTTGTAGGAGAACATGTCAACCAATGAGATAGACATGGCCTTGCATACAGATTCGCGGCATGCTGATCGACTTAGATCTTTATATTCATGTGCAGAATCAGCAGAAAAAGGACTTGTAGCTTTTAAAAGAATAGACTTCTTAGGAAGCAGGAGAAGTTTTGAGGCCCTAAAGCGCCTTAACAGGGAGAGTAACAGCAATGTATATGAGCTTGTGATTAGGGCATGATTGCACCACACTCAGGTGCCATTTGACAAAACTTGTTGCTTTCAAAAAAGAAAAAAAGGAAATATATAGTGAGAAGGTACCCTATTTGCAGAAAAAAAGATGTAGAAAATAAATTCCAGGTGCAACCTTGCACTGTTACGTGGATTACGCAAGTTTGCGGGGCCTGGTGCTGTGATAGGCACGCTTCCTGTTAAAACAAAATATTCGGTGGAAACCACATTCTCATTAAGACATAAAAACCTTCAAAATGTATTTCAAATTTTTTTTCTTAAACGATGCATATGAAATTTACCAGTATATGCTTAGGTGTGCATGTAGTAATAGTTAGGATATAGTCAATCTAGAAAAAAATCACATGAAAATGATTACTTGTACGGGGATGTCATTTTCGCATTAGAGTTTTTTTTCCCACATGAATTTTCTAAGCTGAATTTGCATTTCAATTTTTGCGGCAAGCTAAACCTGTGCATACACTATGAATGTGTATTCATATTTCAATTTTTTTTAAAAAAAATAAGTACTCCCTTGGGTATTGGTGTTTTTTTTGTTGAAAATTGAACCAAAAACGTCACATGTATTAATTGAACTAAAAAAATATTTTTAGAGAGTTTGACGTTTCAACCTAATATTTTGCTATACTGTTATTCCGGTGGTAAATTCTTAGAGCTCTTAGGTTTGCACCTAAAGTCGTGTTTGTTGCTCGAAATGAATGGTACTCCTTCAATTCGACATACCACCAATCAACATCTTATTTTTATATATACACAGTACTGCTATCCTCCAATTCAGGTTTGACAACTGACGCCGATAAAAACTGCTTAAGTCTAGCAGAGATATCTTAACACGGTAGCGTTAGTGCTCCCGCATGGCATCCATATCTGTAGAAAACACCGAGATCCATGCGCAACCCTCCTGCTAAATTAACCAAAATTGATTCCTTGTGCTAGAGGTAGCTCACTTCCATAGTTGATTGTGCTGCAAATTTGTGGAATGGCATTAGTACAACAGCCAAAAAAAAACAGAACCAACACGTAAAGTATCTTGAGGATACTTAAAATTTTGACCTGAAAATTATCTTCAGATCGTTACAAATACCCACCCACAAACAAAGGATGCTCATAACTTGTGTAGTTCTCGTTTTGTGTACTCATTGTTTCACTACATGCTAAAAACAATATCCAGCAAGAAATGTTGCCGTTGGCAAGTGCACAGACAAAGGTCAGAATGATGATTAAGGCCAGCTCCAAACAACAAGGCTGAGCGTTGGTTGGGTATTGTACAAGTGACTAGCCTAGCGGAAGATAGTTGAGTATTATACCTATGACATCTAAACAACCAGCATAAAATACATGCTCTTCGATTTTAGACTCGGTGATGCATGTGGCATGCCAATATAATGTTAAACTATGTAACTATTTTGCAGCAATCCTCATTACCCACAGCTCTAATAATAACAACCATTATCTAAAGTTTCACTATTTCAAATTCAACCACAGCTAAAATGTGTATAATCTTACCAAGTCGCCCTCCTCATGTACTGCTTCCAGGAATCACTCCCTGCTTCTCGTCCACCGCCAGTTGCTTTTTCACCACCAAATGCTCCACCGATTTCAGCACCATTAGTAGGTATGTTAACATTCACTATACCACAGTCACTACCATGGGGCCTGTATAATAAGAGAATCATCGGTGAGACTGTCTTATTAGCAATCAAAATATATAACTGAAAGAGTACACAAAACAACAATGTGTATTTTTTTTTTGCAAGTAGATTCAAAATATATTTTGTGGCAGAGGATTATGAATGTATGATTAAATGCTTGTGTATTTTTTTTTGCAAGTAGATTCAAAATATATTTTGTGGCAGAGGATTATGAATGTATGATTAAATGCTTGTGCCATGTATGGCAACTCCAGTTGAGCTTACTGGTACTATCAGACTCAATGTATGATATTGATGTGTCAATAAACACGAAATTTTGTCCTCGAAAAGGGAACTGGCACATTATTATGTTGTGTACAGATACCAATAAACAAGAAGGAAAATACCAAGCTTTCTAAAGTTGCACGTTGTAAACTAAAGTAACTACCCTTCAATAAAAAACTAGAATAGCATGCTATGGATGCCAGAAGTACCAACATGTACATTTTAAGGGATGCAATGCAACTCCCATTTTCTTTCCAATTACATAAAGACATGCACTTTCGTCTAAAAAGCATTAAAGCAATTATATTCCCTGGGTCGCTGTGGAACAGAAACTTACCCAAGCCACTTAAAAATAATATCTGGCCTCTTTGTAAATATAGAACTGCTCAATCCTTGAGGAACAGAGTTATTGATTTCAATTGCTTCCTTCAAGGTCTGTAGGAAACAAAAACTTCATGAATCTAGATGGCCATTAGATGTAGTGGTTTGTAATTATAGCAAATAGAATAGGCAAAAAAATTAGAAGAAAAACATTGTATTCATGCACCACCTGAAATTTCATAACATAAAGGACAGGACCAAAGAGTTCTTCTTTCACAACTGGCGCAGAAGGTGAAATTTCCACAATTGTTGGTTCCACAAAGTTTCCTTCTGATTCAATGGCAGATCCTCCAAAAAGGATTTTCCCTCCCTGAATAAGGTCAAATTGGATTGTTATACTTCATGGTTTACATAAAGTAATACCCCATTTCACTTGTTACCACTAAACTCCAAATCACTACATCCTAATAGCTATTTATATTCAAAGAGGTCAAAACTCAAAACAATTGAAGGAACGATGTTGCTTAACCGACAATCTACATTATTTTTAAGCTTCACCTGAGATTTGATGGTCTTAATGCCTTTCAAAAAGCTCTCTTTTGAAGCAGGAGTGTGTAGTGGTCCCAGTAAGGTGCCCTTCTCCAACGGATCCCCAATTCGGACTTGTTTATATACCTCAACAAGTTGATCAAGGAAGGTTTGGTATATGCTTTCATGAAGAATCTGTAATAAGGAGGAGAAAGGCAATTAAACAAATTGAATATACACCACATTATATAAAAAAGAAATATAAACACCATACCAGCCTACGGCATGTAGTGCACCGTTGTCCTGCTGTACCAACAGCAGCAAACAACACAGAACGCACAGCTAGCTGAATATCTGCGTCATCCATAACAATTATGGCATTGTTCCCACTAAGTTCGAGAAGGCATTTACCAAATCTTGCATTAACTTGCTGCTGAACCATTAGACCAGCCTGCATTGAGAAGCCAAAACACAATGTTTAAGCACCTACCGCAAGACCCCCCCCCCCCCCCCCCTCCTCCTCCTCCTCGACCCCAAGGTTTAAAAATAAGATAGAAGAAATTCATAGCTAACAGGATTAACTTGTACTGTTCATGCAAGAAAGTAGATCCAGCAAAACAAATTCATGGTCTGTTGCTACACGGCGCTCCTCCCTCCGTCCCAATTATAAGAGGTTGTTGCAGTTTGGATGCGACACTTGACCATTTTTCTTATTAAAAAAATTATGTAAATATCATTTATCGTCATATTTTAGGGATGGCTTATATTTTTTAAAGTATTTGCACTAATTTTTTGAATAAGATGAATGGCCAAACATCGTATCCAAAAGTCAAGAACCTCTTATAATTTGGGACAGAGGGGTACGCAAAATCAAAACAAAAGGGAAGTATGTGGAAAATGAATACCCTTGTACTTCCAGTGAATGAAACTAACGGTATCCTCGTGTCAAGGGCGATCGCTTGGCCAATTTCAGTGCCCCCGCAAAAGGCTGTGAAAATTGCACCTGGCAGGTTGTTCTTCTCCAATACACTAGCCACTATTTTAGTCATTGCGATAGTGATCAGTGGTGTTGTTGGGGCACCTTTCCTGCAATAACCACAACAACATTACACAAGGAAACTGCCCTCCCTGAAGTGCCAACCCAATTTGTTTCCACTAAACAGAACAACCGGTGCAAGTATATTGAACAGACTATTTTCAAAGATCAACATTTCTTTCAGACTTGAGAACCAAAATTGACCTCTCATTATGCCTGTTACAACAACTTAATTTTCAGTTACATCACCAGGAAATGTTAAGAGAAAGTTACTCTATGTAATTGCTGCGATGAGACTTGCAGGCATAAATGTCACTTCAAACAAGGCAACATGCTATGAGACTTGCAGGCATAAATGTTAAGAGAAAGTTACTCTATGTAATTGCTGCGATGCAGAACCAGTAAATTGTTTTCATGAGCAGGGATAGAGCAATAGATGAATCATCATTGTATTGTATGGTAAAATTTTCTATACAGATATATTAAAGCACCAGCATTTTATCAGAAAAGCAAACCATTCTTACCAGACAACACAGTTTCCACAGACCAAAGCAATGCAAGCATTCCAACCTGCATGGCACAAGAGAGATTATTGAGGTATTCATGGCTGTTGAGATTACATGATTATATGCTAAATGTTGACACCAATTCCATAGTGCTAGAAATGAGCAAGCGTACCACATATCATACATTGGGAAGTCACTGAAGTGTATAGCAAACTCATGAAATTAGATTAAAAAGCATCCTATGGGTGCAGCTAAATACCAGGTTACACCGTAAAGCACTAACTGTCAATTGCTGAACTTTTTAGCTAAACACTCCCTACATCAAGAGTTGCCAAGCTTCCAGCTTAACATTTGCTATAGCGAAAGTTGCTAGACTTTTTGGCTAAACAGTCCCTATACCAAGAGTCTGAAAATGCAAGCAACAGGGAGAGGTGATCCAATCTGTCAATTTTCATTGCATAGATATTCTAGAAATGTAATGCATCAAATATATGAGCTGTTAGATACTTACCAAGCACAGCACAAGGAAAATTGAATGCTGTTATAACACCAACAACTCCAAGAGGATTCCACACCTATTCAGATAAGCATATCCATGAGCATACATGCTGATATCCAAGAGTAGGATATACCAATTACCACATGAGAAACTAATTGTAAAAGAAATACTACCTCCATCATCATATGGTTTGGACCTGCATAAAAAAGAAGACAAAAAAAAAAAAAGGGACTGTTAGCAGACCTCGCAATATTATCATCAAGAAGCACATATGCTTTATATCCAGAAGTTAGGAGGAAAAGTTGATAAGCAGCTACCCAGGAGGCCAGGATTAACGGCTCTATAATTGGCAACCGGGACTCTACCTTCTGCGACTAATAAAGGTAACACTCTAAACCCTGTTTCCTAATACTTATGATGCTCCTTTACTGTGAGAATACAAAAATAGAATGGAATTTGAGCAAGTAAAAAATCGGTGCAACATTTCTGGGAGTTGGGAAAACTGAGCTCATACAAAACAGAAAACTGGAACAGCAAGTTGATTGTACAGCGCTCAAGTAGTGATAAGGAAATAATTTAACACGAACAAAGCTTCTGTATTGTAGCAACTCTAGTAGTAAATATGGGCTGACTTCAAACGAATCATGTTTGATACAATACAAACCTAGATCATTACAAACCTAGATCATTAAAACTATTCAAATATAACTTTTAGCATTTTTGAGAAACAATACCCCTTCTGACTCCTAAACAGTAGTGTATTATATGAATCAACTGCAAGTTGCAACCATAATACAAACCTAGACCATTAGAACTATTCAAATAAAACTTTTAGCATTTCTGAGAAACAAGACCCCTTCTGGCTCCTAAACAGTCATGAATTATTTGAATCAATTGCAAGCTGCAACCAACATCATCAAAAGATTCCAATCTGCAGTTTCATTCCTGATGACTGACCATCAGAAAAAGATATAATGGAAGGGGAAAAGGCTCTTACGTTCAGATGGTATAATGGATCCATTTAGCTGGCGACTTAGCCCCACAGCATAATCACACATGTCGATGATTTCCTACCAGAACAAGGACAGCCAAATAATCATGCATATACAAAGGAACCAAAACCAGATTTCATTAGAACTCATTTGATGATTCAGTTAACTTCACTTTAGCATATCGAGCATATGGTTTGGTGACACAATACCAACTGACTTAGTCAATACTGCTGCACATATGGGAGAGGTGTTTTAGGATGAGTTGCAGTTCTACATGTAAGGGAATAGTAACAACTCACATAAAAGATAACATGGTATCTATGTGAGCATTAAATTAACAATTTAACATTAAAAAATGCAAAGATGTACTGTGAACTCAATGATGAACCTTAGCTTGAGTACAAAAGATAGCGTGCAGATCGTATCATACGCACTAGAAGTAACCATGATCCTACCTGAACCTCACCGATCCCTTCGGGAAGAATTTTCCCCATCTCAAGTGACACGAGCCTGCCAAGGTGATGGAGCTTTGCTCTCAGCGCATCACCAATTTGCCTAACAATCTCTCCTCGCTTCGGAGCAGGAATCTGGGCACATTGGCAAGCCATTATGAGCACATTGATATGATGAGAGTAAAAGTTTGGTACCAGATCACTTGACGGACTGAATAACTTTTTTGCATTGCTACCCCATCCCCAGCATATATGATATTCAACAGCGTCGTAAACCTCGCAGACATCCCATAGATTCCAAAATCTGATAAACCCAGACGTGCCTGCACTCTGGAATTGCAGTGTTCTAAATTGTACCCCTACTAGTTCAGGAACGCAGACTTGTACAGTAGGGTTCCGTGTTCCCGAGTCATATCGAGAACCCATATCACCCCATCGTACGACTATGAGCACTCCAGTGAAAACAAACAAGCCAACGAAACTCACCGCCATCCACGCCTTGGCGGCATCGAAGCAGGCGCGCATGCCGTCCTCATAGTCGTGCACGGAAGCCTCCACAACCTCGGCGATAACCTAGCGCACAGAGGGCGGCCCGCACACACAAAACGTCAGAAATCAGAATCCAACAGAAGCCAGCGCGGAACCTGCCGGATCGGGGCGACGCACCTGGTTGTTGGTGGGGCTGGTGGAGGTGACGGCGGGTCCCGAGCCGCCCCACGCGCCGCGGGCGAACGCGCCCGGGTTGCGCGGCGCGAGGCCGAGCTCGGCGAGGAACTGGTGCTCCTTCTTCGCGAACGTCGCCATTGCGCCGGGCTCCTTCCCTTCCGTACGGCGCGAGGGTGGAGGGGAGTGGGGAGCGGAAGGTGGTGGTGGCCGGTGGCCGGTGGCCGGTGGGGGCGTGGGAAGGAGGTGGAGTAGGGACTGTGAACTGCTCCGCTCCGGGTCCGGGAAGGACGGAGGAGGATACGGTGGCTGGCGCTGGCGCTGGACTGCTTGTTGTTTGTTTGTTCAGGGCCTCAGGGGACGGGCACGGGCGGGGCAGCACGAGACGGCACTACACTGCTAAAAAAGCGTGGTTTGGTGAAAAGGAAACTTTTTCCTGCTTTGTTTTGTTGTTAGGAACCTTGGGAATGGACGCCTCATCAGCCTGATGGTGCACGTCTGCAACCGTGCCCGCAGGAACTCACGAGTCAGTCAGTCGTAGTGATCCACACACACACACCTAACACGGACGTGGCGTCGCGTGCGATGAGGCCTGATCTGATCTACCTCCGGCGGAAAGCGGCCGCATCCCGCATATCATGGGACGCTATCATATCGTGTCGTGGCGGACCCGTGCTTAACTTGCCTTCGCCTTCGACGAACACG
This sequence comes from Paspalum notatum, assembly GCA_022530915.1. Lineage (NCBI taxonomy): Eukaryota > Viridiplantae > Streptophyta > Magnoliopsida > Poales > Poaceae > Paspalum > Paspalum notatum. Next base: position 38,916,442 of record CM039685.1, read on the forward strand.
GCGGAGCCTTCAGGTACGTCCGTGTCGTGGGTGGGACACGACATCGTCACTGCGCTTCTTCCATGGTTCAGTTTCAGTACTACAGTTTGCTTAAGCAAAAGGGACAGCCCATTTGTGATAGCTCCAGCGCGAGCGTATCCCATACGGCACTCTTTGCTCAGAGCAAGAGCGCGTGCGTAATGACAAGCTACTACTGTGATGTGTCCACAGGCTGAGATCTACTCCTATCTACAAGGGCTTTTTGTCACACGGACACTACCAAAATTTGGTTTTGTCTACCATACGCCCTCGTTCATTTTACGCACTCACACAAAAAACATGTATTTGTCTGCTGCACAGTGTCCCTAATAAAAAATCACATGTCCGCCTGCACCAACACAGGTCAGGTAACGCGAAGACCAAAATGCCCTTACCCGTATCAAGATGCCAGCATATAAACGCAGCAGGCCACAGATTGAGTACCACATCACAGTAACTCAGTACGTGAATAATCATTATATTACAAATAGTTTAATATGCCATACAGGTGCTGGTCACATAATATAGGGCCCTCATGTTCATTTTAGGCACTCACACATCGCAAAAAACATGTATTTGTCTGCTGCACACTGCCCCTAATAAAAAAATCATATGTTCGCCTGCACCAACACATATCATGTAACGCGAAGATCAGAATGCCCTTACTTGTATCAAGATGCCAGTATATAAACGCAGCAGGCCACAGATTGAGCACCACATCACAATAGCTTAGTACGTGAATAATCATTATATCACAAATAGTTTAATATGCCACACAGGTGCTGGTCACATAATATATCACAAGTTCACATCGATTTAGCATGTTAAAAGACTTTTTCTAGCATACAGCTTTCAAATTAATAATGCATGAGATGTTCCAGCGCCATTCTACCATGCACCTCGGCTTCCTCCGGCTTCCTCCATTGCAATTTTTCTAGCTCGACTGTCAAAGATAGCAATGATTAAGAGAAAAAAATGTCAGTTTCAATTTCATCAAGTTTGGTAGGTGTAGCGAAAATGGCCTCATGCCATGTTTCACAAAGTGTTTTGGTGATTTGATGACAACTCAAACCAGTAGGACTAACAAGGTTGCCAAGCTTGTGATTATACGGTTTTAGGTTCCAAGGGTGAAGTATAAAGAGAAGAGACAATACAAATTCTGTACAAATATGATGATCAAGAGAGATGGATTCTTCCATAACTTTGTAGAGCTCTTAACAACCTTTCCGAAAAGTCAAAGCTCATCAAAATCGGAGTTCGGAGTGAAAAGTTATGCCCAAAATACAGACACCCAGTTTGCTGAAATATATAGAGCGGACAATCCGGTCTTCACATGATACAAGCTGAAGAAAACATCAAATTCTGTATTAATCTGCAAATCCAATCAAATGGGCATTTGTACAACATTGTAGAACTCCTCACGAGCTTTCCAAAAAGTCCAAGATCATCGAAATCGGAGTTCGGAACAAAGAGTTATGAACAAAATACGAAAGTGTCTTTGCCTAGCCAAAAATGGTCCGGTCCATTCATTTTCTTGAGAAAGGATTGTCCGAACCCCACTTCGGACAAACCTTAGGACAAAGTAACCTGAAGCTTCAAACTTGAAAAAATTCAGTAGAACAATGGACCGGACAATCCTATGTATGAAGACCGGACAAATGGAAGGACAAATAAACCCGAAGGTATGAACTTGGGAAAAAACAGCCAAAACAATAGATAGTATTGTCCGAAATCCAACATGGTACAAATCTAAGGACAAAGAAACCTGAGACTATGTTTTCAGCGTGTGCAAGTGAATACATGGACAGTATTGTCCGAAGTCTAATATGGTACAAATCTAAGGACAAAAAAACCTGAGGCTATGTTTTCAGAGTGTGCAAGTGAATACATGGACAGTATTGTCCGAAGTCCAACATGGTACAAATCTAAGGACAAAGTTACCTGCACTATAACGGCTAGTTTTGTGACCGTTGGAAAAGTGAATGGACCGGATTGTCCGAACCCCCTACTTCGGACAAACCTAAGGACAATCCGAAGAACACTGCGTCACCATCACCTTAGCCAACGGCTAGTTTGAGTTTGGGGGCTATATAAGCCACCCCACCCGGCCATTTGAAGGGTGTTGGAACCATTGAAGATCAGAGCATTTGAAGAGGTGTTTTCCAAGCATATCCATCACTCCAACCACCATATGTGAGCTTAGTGCATGATTAAAGCTAGGTTAGAGCTTAGAGAAAATGAGCTTGCGAACTCTTCTTGAGTGTAGCTCTTGCATGAGCTAGAGAGAAGTTTTGGCTGCGATCAAGCCACATTATAATCGTTGCTAGACCCTCCTTCTTGGTGTGGAGTGGCGGCGACACTTTGTGCGGGGACGAGGAGACCCTACAAACTCCGTAGTGAAGCATCCGGCGCCTTGTGACCGGGAGAGACGGTGGCGGTGGCTAAGCCTTAGTGGCTTGATGGCACTTAGCCTTTACTTGCCGTGAGCCATTTGGTGGCGAGCACAAGACGTGACCGGAAAAGTCTTAGTGCCCGGCTCGGATTTTGCCTTCGGTGGCGAGCCCGTGGACATAGCCTTTTGTGGTGAACCACGTTAAATCTTCGTGTCTCCTTGGGAGTTTGCATCCCCTTGCCCTTACCTCTTTACTTACCGCATTTACGTTTCCGCATGTTCTTGCTTGTGTGCCTTTAGCTTTCTTAGTTAGTTTGATTAGGTTTGGCTCGCATAGATAAACCGCAGACTTAACTAGCATGTGTAGGATGCGATAGGTTTATTCTATGCACTAGAAAGCCCTAGGTTTTAGAAGAGCGAGTAGCGACCCAATTCACCCTCTCCCCTCTTGGGTCGGATACCCCGGCAAATTCCTTACAGTAGGTGATATTAACTAAGAGTCCAGTGAAAATTGTTTAACCTCCTCGTCAATGCTCCAGGGCTGCAATTAAGATCGAATGGGCTTGATGGTGTCTGTTGCAGTCTATGTTTGCAACTAAGGTCAAAAGGGCTTGATGGTTCTTCCTCTTGGTTCTCTTTCTCTTGGGCGTACTTGGATTGGCTTCTACTTCTTCTATTACCACTTCCTCCTTCTTAGCCCTATTTCTCTTAGGTTTTGGTGGTGCTGGTGGTGGCGCATCTGAGTCATACAGTGTCTCATTGCAAGCTTTTTGGATGTGTCCAAACTGACCACATCTCTTGCATTGCCTTCTTTTCTTGCTGCCTCCTTCCTCAACTCCTTTCATTCTCCTTGTCCTTGGTCTACCTGCTGCCCTTTTAAGTACTGGAGGCCATAGTTTGAAGCCCATGTCCACTTTAGGCCATTATGTCTTATCTGGTATAGGTTCAACCCAACCTTCATATGCAGCTTTGAACTTAGATACAGAGTAGCAGCTGTCAACATAATCCTCCAACTCTAGACCCATGTATGAGCATATCAAACTAATTGCATGAGTGCATGGTAGCCCAGTCATTTGCCATTTATTACATGTGCATGTCCTTGCTTCCAAGTTCACAGCATATCTCCAAGGGGTCAAGTCCTTGTAAACACTACTGATTTCTGCTGTATGTCCAATATTTTTGTGGATTGAATAACCAACCAACCCTCTACTCTTTGCATTGAGGTCCTTCACTATATGGCAGCACTTTACTATTTAGCTTTAGGGCTAGATTTTTTCTCTGAAATAGCTTCTCCATGATTTTTTGTCTAATTTTATCCATGAGTTCTATCACAAGAAGTGACTTATCATGTTTTACCCATTTATTAAAGGCTTCAGCAATGTTATTGTTCACATAATCACATTTGCTGGCTGCTGTGATGCCCCTAGCATCTCAGAAGCCGTACACACAATTATACGTAAGCTAATGATGAATTAAGACTAAATCATGCTTAAGAGAGTAATGAAGAATTGGTAGATAAACCACTAAGTCAAAATTTCTCAAATCTGAAATTTTAGCTCATTCCCAAATTGATTCTGAAATTTCTTTTGATTGGACTATACAACTCAAAAATTTTCTTTTATATGAAATGGAATTGAACTCATCACCTTTCAAATGCATCTATTGTGGATGTATTTGGACTTCATTTGATATTTCAAAAGATGAAAACAAAAAAAGCTTTACTTAGAGTAAATCTGTTGTTTTACCAAAATCCTAAACAAGATTAGGGTTGTATTTCAAAATATGTTGTGATTTAGAGGAGGATCATATTAACAAAGTTGTAGGTAATGATCCAGGAAACAACTTTGTCAATATTAGTCTGGTCATAATATGAATTCAAATTGGTCTTTTCAACCAAATTTTTTCAGCCCAGAAACACACCCCTACTCTGTCCAGTTTGGTAATTTGAGATTTTCTTACCCATAGAGTCATTTTCATGACCTGACCTAATGAAATTAAATATAGTTTAGAAAGTCCCAAACAAATTTGTCAAAAGGAGCAAGTGGAGTTGAGGCCTATAACTAGGGTATTTTCCCCTCCCAAGCAGATGACCTACCCTGTCCCTACCTATGGCTGCTGCATAAATTCAAACAAATTTCATATTTGCCGGCCGAATTTGAATATGAGCCAATTGACAAACTTGTAGAGCTCTGAGAGTAAAACAATTCATCAAATATCCACTTTCCCAGATTCGGGCTCGAAATAGGGTAAAAGGTTGATTTTCAGCAAAGGAGAAAAACACAAAGTCACATTTCCAGGGGGGAAGTCACTGACACGTGGGCCCTCGGATCCGCGTCGCGCCCACGGCGCGAACCGGCGCGCGCTGCGTGGCTCGCCGACGTACAGGAAGTACGGCGAGCCACCGGCCGGCCGCCCGACCGCGTCAAAAGGAGGGGGGAACCCCGCGCGCCAAACCCTAGCTATTCCCCACCTCTCTGTCCCGTCTCCACCCCGCGCCGCGCGTTCAAACGCCGAGCCGCCATTGCCGCCGGCAAGCTCGGGTTCGAGCTTGCGCCGCGCTCTCCCGGCCGCCTCTCACCCCTAGGCCTACACCACCACCACCACCGCTCCGAGCCGCGTCCGCCGCCCCGAGTCTCGTCGTCGGAGAGCCACCCTACGCCAAGATCAACACTGCCGCGACGTCGCGGCCGCGCCACCGACGTCCCGGTTCGAGCTCGGTGCGCCGCCGTTCCCCGTCGCTCCTCGCCCCCACCGCCGACGACCCTACCCCACGGTGAGCGCCGCGCCACCGCGCGTCTCCGGCGCCCCGCGTCGCAGCCCCGGCGAGCCGAGACTCGCCGGCGCGCGCGTCTCGCCGCGCCTCGCCGCGCGGGTGCGCCCGGCGAGAGGAAGAAGAAAGGGGGCCGGGAAATTTTAGATCCGGCCCCTCAGGTTTTTCAATATTACACCCCGGTCCTCCCCCGGTTTCTCTGTGTCTAGCAGATCTTGCGGTTTAGCCCCTGGATCTAACGGATAATTACGGTGTAGCCCCGGACCTATATATTTTTCCATTTATTTGATTTTTATTTCGGTTTGAACTTTGGAAAATCACCATAAATCATAGAAAAATACTAAAAAGGCAAACCCAGTTGCATTGGACTCCTCTGTAGTAGATCTACAGGTTAGGTATGATGTGGATGAGTGAAGTGACCATTTTACCCTTGGTTTTGTGCATGTATGTAAAGGGAGAATAAATAGCAAAAGTGGTCTAGATGAACCCCTAAAATGGTAAAACTTGGTCAGTATGCTTTGTAACACATGAGAACACTATGACAAATTTTATGGCCATAGTGATTGCTGTTGTGTGAGGCTTTGCCATTATATTGGCATAATGCACCTTTTTATTAACTTAAAAATGTGTACCATGCAAAACATGTTAATATGAGTCCTCTGGTATATTTATCATGTTCTATATAGCTAGTAAGTCTCAATGGAAAAATATGAACCTATAAATGTCAAGTTTTAAAGGTGATTTGAAATTGACAAAATGTTAAGTGCTAGTCTTGTTAAATAGAAAAATGGGTTCTAAATTGCTAGAAAAATTCTAGGAGAAATTTGACGGCTTGTAAATGATGTCTAGTGCTCAGAAGGTATATATGTTCATGTTTAAACTACTGTTTTGTATTAGGTAATTTGCTTTAATAAATAAATATATGAAAAATAGATGTCCCGCAAAAGGGTAGGTATAGGACTTGCCAAATTTTGTGCACACTCTAAATATTGATAGTTGGCTGCTGGGAAAATTTCATTTACAGAAATCAATCCTAGATTTTATGAAAATTCTGACAAAGTGTAGGGCTAAAAATTAGTAGTAATTAGAATAAAATAATTACATTTCCATTAGGGCTGAAATTTTGGTAGTGGCTTAGTGTGGGCCAGATCTGTGTGGCATAAAATTTTGGGTTCATTTGGCTATGTCTTTTGGTTATAACTTGAGGGCACATTTTAATCCAAATTTAAAGCTAAAAGAAAACCTACCCTAAGTATATGCACATCGCTAAGTGTAAACTCCTTTGCTAATTACACCCTAAGAGTAAGTTAGTTAGTTAATATGATTAGTTGAGCTAGCTTTAGGTGATGGTTTATACGATTTCTAAAAGTTGGCCTGTAGGATTTCCTAGGAGAGTATGAATGCCTTCCTCAGGAGGTAGACCTTAAATAAGAAGGCTTGTTTACTTTGCCACGTAGGATCCACCGGGGGTTACTTTTCTACTGCACTCTATCCTGCATTGCATCCTTACACTCGTTTGCATATCTGGCATACATATAGACCACGGGATCGAGGAGCCGACACAAGATCTACCGTTGATCGAGAAGCCAGACGACAAGTGGAACCCGGAGCAAGAAGACGGCGTGTCGCTGAGTTGGCCGTCCCTGTAACAAGGGGTTGCCTGGGGCAAAGCCTCACAACCCGGCAAACTAACAGTAGCTTAGTTTGTTCAAGTTGTCAACAACAAAGGTAGGCCCCTTAGGCATTTTCACCTATCTAGGGAGTCTCACCACCCTATACTTGTTTGTGCATTACGTTTAGGGATTTTATGAAACCCCACATGCATAAATCCTTGATGCCCAAAGTAGAAAGGATAAAACGAAGTCTATGCTTAGCCATGCTTAGACGGTAGAAGACGATGAAGGTATTCACTCGCGAGATGATAGGGCCTACAAATGTTTTTACAAAACCTTGGATCGAAAGGCAATCTGGTATGACTTGATGATAAGTTGAGACCGGGCGGAGATATGGTTTGATATGATGAGATTTGTGATAATGTGTTGGTGGACTCCGCCCGAGTCGATTAAGGCCCGTCCGCTGTTCGCCTGCTGATTGGCATAACATTGCTAGAGTGCTTATCCGGTATATGGGGCCGGTGAAACCTTACTTGTGCCATCCAAAGAACAGAGACACGTTCCTACCCACTGGTTGCGAGGAAGGTGGTCCGGGGGAGCTTGGTACTCATGACGGGGAGACCGGGATGCCGGCAGGCTCGTCATGGGGGCACAACCCGGAGGTCAGGCGGGTGTGAATCGAACTTGGGATGGGACAAGTGGAGGCGGGGGACCATATGTGGGAAAGCCGTTGTGTCAGTAAGCATATGGGCCCCTGGCATTTTTAGTTATTCCCGGGAATTAGAAATCGATTCGAATCGCTGATGCTCACCAGGTGTGAGAATGCCAAATATCACTGACGGGCAACGTAGTAACAACTTAAATACTTTATGCTTATATTCATGTTTTATATACAACATGCTTGGATAAGTATGATCCGTCCGACTATTCATAGTGCTGCCCATCCACTGAGAGGAGGTTGATGGATTTGGGAGATGCTTTGAGGTCGAGGGAGAGATGACCCGACGTACAGGGGCATCGCTCCTGAGACGGCTACTCCCAAGAGTTCGATGGGGGCTCTATGAATCTTGGGACGGGGCATGCGTTCATGTTTTACTTTTCTGCAAGTTTTCCCCCTATGATATTGTTGATAATCATAACTAAGGGGTAGCAGCTGTCAAATCCTGCTATCTTATGATAACATGTTTTAAATAAACAATCAATGGCTAAGGACCCACTTCTAGTAAGCTTATGCGGGTTAGAAGTCAGTCCACCAAAAAGCCTTGCATAATCTCAAATGTGTCGGGCTGAAACCGCCCACGGGTAAGTCCTACGAGTTCCCCACGAACTCACCGTTTGTTGTTGATATTTTTCTTTTAGGTACATATCAGATTATGATCAAGGATGATTACGGTGGGCTCGAGGTCATACTTGATGTTTATTTTCCGCTGCACGTTACATCTTTGTAACGATATGTATTACGCTGCGAGGTTTATTTTGAAGTTCTTTTTCACTACCTTGTACTCCTTTTGAGCAAAAGTATTTGTAATCAATCAAATTATGTTTGTATGAAATGGTGGGTTGTTGTAATTGTTGTGGCTCTTTCGAGAGCTTAACGTGTGTGATGTCGGCATCCCTGGGTGATGGTTTCATCGAGTGCCCTTCTGGGTAGCTCGACGGACTACCGAGTTTAGTTCGGTCTAAGTGCACTGTGGGCCAGTGGTGGCAGGTGTACTTAGCTCGGATTAAATTTGGCGGTTCCGCCACAGCTGCAGAGAAGAAATATCTTGTCCACAAGTGCTTGTGATTATCCTCATCCATTTAATTGCTTTTGGTGATGCTTTCTTCATGATATCACAGTGCTTGTCAAACAAATCATTTCTCTAAGTTCTTGCTGCTGGCCACAGATTCTTCTTAAAGATTTTTCCATGATATCTTTTCTTAAAGTTTTTGTACAGATGTCTCATACATTTCCTATGCTGTGTCAATGCCTTTACCTGCATCAGTTGAGATGACAAGTCTAGGTGGGGACCCAATTGCCATTTCTAGCTTGCTCATAAACCAGCCCCAATTTTCCTTGGTCTCTGACCCAAATACTCCATATGCCACAGAAAACATCCAGTTGTGTCCATCAGTGCTAGTTGCGGAAGCTAGCTACCCCTTCTACATTCCAGTAAGTGCAGTGGAGTCTATCCCTAAGTATGGTCCGCATCCATTTTTGAAACCATCTGTGCATGGCTTCAAAGCAACAAACATCTTACTGAATCTGATCTTGGACCCAACCTTCTCATAGTCTATCTCAACTATGCTACCAGGAGACTTTCTCTCTATCTCTGTTTTGAATGCAAAGACATAGTCAAAACTGTCCTTCCATTTGCCTAGAATCTCATCCAGGGCTAATTGCCTCCCATTGTAGACAACCCAATAGGACAACTGGATCAAGTACTTCTCTTCCAACTTGTTTTTCAAAGCAGAAGCACCAATTGTAGGATCATCCCTTAGCCATTGTGCTACCCTGTCCCTAACCCAAAATTGGTTGGCCATGCAATTGCTCTCTAGTTTGCTTGTGTTTTTACAATAATGCTTGTTCGGTATCTTCTTAATCTACAAGAAAATGCACTACTACTTTTGTTGACAGAAACTAAGAGAGGGAGCCTCCTGATGTCCCAATACATGTCTAATGCAGCTAGCAATGTTGAGTCAGAATTAATATCCTTGTACTCTCCTGCAACCTTGTCCCAAAAGCTCACTGAAAAACTTTGGTTTCTACCATGCTTTATTTCAACATCTAGGTCAGCATATAAATCCATCCATGAAATTGTATCCTTATCACGACCCAAGTCTTATCACTCGTAATATGATACTCGGTCCTATCATTTTCCATAAGCTGCTCATAGCCTGGAACACGAATGGCAAGCCTACAAGCAGCACTGTGGTCCATCCTATTTGCACACGAATGCAAAAAAATGAAAGAGACAAATTCAGTAGAACTTGTTAGATCGAACCGACAATATTTAAGCCTTAGATCCCTAGAGCAACTGAACACATGACAGTTGCTAAAACCTAGATCGTCAAATCACACAAAACCAAGCACGAAAACAAGATTCAAATCTTACCCATCGGGAACCCATGAGAGGTCTAGCGCCTTCTTTGGAGAATCGATGCTACGCAGCCGTCCCATCTCAATCCGCAGAGTTGGGGACGGATTCGACGCCATCGGGACTTCCTCTTAGCACACAGTTGCCGGGAGGAGGGAGGCTTGTAGGATTTTTAGGTGGCGTCGGTCGCAGGAGGCATCCTCCTGGTCACAGCTCTCACGGTGAGCAGAGCAAAAATCAACAGACGGAGCGAGCGGAGGAATCACGCCGGAGAGCAAAAATCACCAGACGGAGCGAGCGAAGGAACCATGCCGGAGATGCGGCAAGCCGATGCGAGCAGAAGACGGACGGGCGAGGCTGCAGGGTCTAGATAAGGTCGCTGGGCATTTTGGTCTTTTTACGGGAGCTCTCGATGCATCTGGACGAAGGATATCATTTTTTAATGGAACGGTGTGCAGGGCACAAATACAGAGTTTTTACCGTGTCCAACAGACTAGTAGGCGTGTTTGGCTGCTTTGCTGCCTTTTCTCGCCTGGCCTTGCCTAGCCTTGCCTGCGCAGGCAAGCCGGAGGCACTCTCCTGCAGAAGCAAGGAAAAGCTTGCTGGCGCGGTCTCGGAGGTCAGCTTGCCCGAGAACCAAACGGCTGGTCTGTTTTGTTTCTTGTGCCGAGCAAGGCGAGGCGAGTTTTTCTGGGAAACCAAACATGCTCTAAAACGAATTGGACGGTGTGTGCAGCACAAAACCAAGGTTCAGCGGTGTCCTGGAGACAAATTTCCCTATCTACAACTACAAAGAATGAAGCGCGCCAACACACCCCAATTTTTTTCCTTTTTCTTTCTTTTCTTTTGCCCGCTTACTTCTCATGCTCGCCTCGACTCGATCGATCGGAAATTCCATCTACTTCAACCTTCTCGTACACTTGACTGCTTCTCTGTTCGCTGGAGTACTAAGGGAATGTTCGGATCCAGAGCTAAACTTTAGCCCATGTCAAATAAAATGTTTAGATACTAGTTTAAAGTACTAAATATAGTTTAATTAAAAAACTAATTATACAGACGAGAACTAAAAACGAGACGAATTTATTAAGCTTTAATCTATGATTAACGAAGGGTTACTGTAGCATCACATTTACAATCATAGATTAATTAGACTTAATAAATTCGTCTTACCGTTTAGTTCTTATTTGTGTAATTTATTTTTTAATTAGACTATATTTAATAATTCTAACTGGTGTCTGTTAACGCGGCTTATGGACGAAAATTATACATCATTTTATATTGTTTTTACCTATTATTATGCGTCAACTTTGCCTTTCACTAACAAATAACATAGATTATTGTGGATTTTGCAATATTGTCTTGGAAATTGTCTACTTGTAATTTTTTGCAGGTTTTGGGCCAATTTTAAGCAAAATTCATCAAAGTCTACCTCGAGTAAAAAGACCTCTGAATATTATTCAATAATGGAAGAAGAAGCCCAATTAAAGACCCATCAAATGAAGCCCAATTCTAGAAGACTCGACAAGATCTCGGGATACAGAAGAATCTGGAAGGTTTAGAGTCCGAAAAAGACTCCAGGAAGATTTATATGAAGGTTATCCCGAAGCCCGCGAAAGATGGAAAGCAGAGGAGGTCCAGGGACTCCAGGTCGGCCGACCTGGAGCCCTTTGGTCGGCCGACCCCACCCCCTCCCGAAGGCGGTTGAGGTTTCCTTTTCGGCTACGGCATCCCCAGGGTATAAATAGTCAGTCTAGGCCCCTGGCCGACGCATCCAATTCATTATCAAGGCGACAAGATGTAGAGAAGAGGGACAACAACTAGATGAGAGCTGAGGGTCGAGTTTCTAGGCTAGAATTAGGGTTCTTCTAATTCCTAGAGGTGATTAGAGGCCTTGCATGGCTCTCTAATTACCTAGCTCCAGAGGTCTAATTGTATCATCAAGGGTAGGTATGGCCATGGTTGTAAGTATGATACAGGTATATTAATGAAGCATTGTTCTTGTCTAATTACCATGTTCTTGTTCTAATTATGCTTGTTCTAGTTCTAATTAGATTTAGATCTAGTTTGCATGTTGATTAGAACATGTCTTTTAAAGGTTATATTCATCTAGTGTTCTTGTTCTTTGATCTTTGATCTAGCTTACTAATGATATAGTTGTATATCTAGTTCTTGTGATCATGGTGATTAGAAGTTCTAGTTGTGCTAATTATGTTATTAGACCATATAAAGTGATTAGGGGTGCATTCTTTAATCATGTGCCTGTTGAAAGCTTCTCGTCGATTACCTGGTTCTAGTGACAGTAGGGCCGGGGAAAGGTTAAGCCAATCTAGGGGGTTAGGTTGATTGATCTAGATCTATTTATGCTATGATGAATATGCTTGATCATGCTTGTTTACCTTGAGCTACTAGTTACTCGTTGTTCTTATCTATTTGTGATGCCCGTTATTATGCTTTGTCTTGGATCCAATTAGAGCTTGATTAGAAGCTAGTTAATACCCCTTAATTAGTGTTCTAGTCTTGTTCTAGTTGTTTATCTTCTATCTTTAACGTAGATTAGATGCAGATTAGATATAGATTAGAGGTAGTTTTAGATCTATACTCTATGCCTTAGTTTACTTTAAACTCTTATTAGTTAGTTCTCAATTAGTTCGTTCTCTGGATTGACAAAACCCATGATACTCATCCTGGGGAAAAGCTACCACGATACTGTCGCTTGCAGTATAAGGTTTGGCGTGCTTAAGTGCCGTCAACAAGCTTTTCTGGCGCCGTTGCCGGGGAACTAATTAATCGAGTTCTAATTAATTTGGGTTTATGTATATATCTAATTTGTCTTTTATTTCTAGTTAGTTTATTGTTTTTCTTTTATATATTTGTTTTGACTAACATTTAAAAAAAAATTTAATGGACCTCGGTCCAATTAAAAAAAAATCTCTCTTTTCCAATCTAGCTCTTTAATAGTAGGTGCTAACGCTGTTAGTTGCTTATGATCTATTATTGAGTTTTTCTACAGCTATCACGGAGCAACTCCGATGATAAAGGTATGTCTGCTGTGTCAATTTATTTTTAATACTAATGTTTCTTTGGAGCTTGTTTGTTCTAAGCTACAGATAATGGAAGCGGAGATATGATTAGCCGAGAAGGTTCCGGAGATCAAGGATTGCTTGAGTACAAGGAAGGTGAAGATATGGAAAGCTTATCTCAAGTCCAATCCAAGCTCCAACCAAATCTCGAGCTACTCTCGAAATTCAGGACAGCAGCACCTTGTGGGGCCAATTCGGAGACCTTAACGACGTCAAATGAAGAAAGTCCAATTGACAAAGTTGTAGATCTTTTCGTGCTCTTCACGAAAATGTCCGAATTTGCATTATTTGGATTTCGGATGACAAAGTTATGGTCGAAATACTAAAGGGGTCAGAACAAGGGTGGCTGAATTTCGAGAAAGACAAAAGTGTTCCTCTCCAATATTTGATGGTGCATGCAATGATGGCATTCAAGGAAGAAGATGAGTTACCATAGTTTCACTTCTTCAAAACTAAGGTAATTTTTATTTTTATCGTAAAATAATTAAAAAGTTTACCTATGTTTAATTAGAGAAGTTTCACAATGATCACTAATAGGTTGTTTGGTTGATTGTTACCCTTCTATTCTTTCTTTTGTTTTGTTTTATCCTTTTGTTAACCTTTGTTCCCTTAATTCTTATCTTGAGAATCATCTAGACTAGGTTCTTGAATCCATAGCTTTGCAATGCTTAATTCCAAGCATGTTTACAGGCCACCATGAAGATGAAATTTCATGTGTTCATGCTCTTTTAGTAGATCTTTTTTTACTTTAATCAGTCAATTGAATCTACTCATGCAAAGTGATGGATATGATTTGCTAGTCTATTTTAATTCTCAAGTTTAGGCTTTAAGGTTAGTTTAGAAAAAAATTAAGAGCCAAGGTTTGTGCAAAAGTAGAGGTTGACCGACTGCTTATGTCTCCTTGAAGTGGTTCGGTTAAGGTTTAATTGTTGTGCAAATTGCTTTTGAAATTTTAAACATAAACATGTGCATGTTTCTCATGATTTATTATCTGTGCACAATATTATCTCTGAAATTTTTAAAGTTTCAAAACGTTTGGTCTCTTTACAAAAAGAACCCTGGTTAGAATTTTATCTAAGCCTATTTTTATTTTTTTCAAAATCATCTCTCTATTTTAGCCAAAATCATTAGGAACCTATAACCTTGTTTATCCCATGTTTGATTTCATGAATCATGTTCATCTATGATTTACATATGCTTTAGTGCTTTGCTATATAATTTCAATTTGAATTATAGTTGTCCTTGATTCATGAATCAAATGTTTGTTTAACCTCAATCAACCTTATGAACATGCATTTATCTCTAATCGTTGCCATGATGCTTTCATTTTATACATGTGTGTGTGCACTATGAGCTAACCATGTAGAGAAATTCACACTTCATTTGAAACAATGAGATCAATGTGGTAAAAGAGTACAAGACAAAGTTCAGTTACAAGGAGCTTCAAAAACATTAGTACATGAACACACAAGCAGAGGATTGTGCACACAAGTGATGCTTTGATCAAGACACGATGAAGCTGCACAATCAAGTTATCAAGCTGCATGGACACTTCGGATTCTTACTCCAAGGACCATGGCTTCACTTCAACGAAGGCAAGTAAGAAGTCTAGCTTTATGACTTTAAATTAAGCGCTTTTTCGGGAGGCAACCCATTTTATTTATTTGTCTATACTGTTAGAGTCTTTATAGAGAATTAGGAAGCATGACACTACCCTTTTATTCTTTAGCTTGTGGCTAGTTAACTTAATTTAGATAATCATCATCATATCATTGCATATTTAGTTTTATTCCTTGCATTTGCATTATCATTGTTTCTCCACACTTGTTTTATTAGTTTTGAAATTTTCATAAGCTTTTTGATGTATGCTTTATAATTATGCTGAAACTCGGCCGAGTTTTCTTCTCGGAAAATTAAGTGTAAACATGGTGTTTAGATTTAATTTGAGACCATCATCATTAAGTTTATTTAAAAGTTTCTTTCTAATCATGTCTTTTGTGGATAAACTTGTTGCATTCTTGCATAAACCACCTTTGCATTTAGATTAGATTTACATACTTGCATTATAATTGGCTTGGTTGTTTATTTAACTTCATGATGAGTGCTTTTCATGTTTATTATGACATCGCTAGAGTGTTGTAATTTAGCAGTTTTATGTAAGCATGGTGCTTAGATTAAATTGTTGATCATCATGATGAAGTTAATTAACCTTGCTAGTTATACATAATTTCATTTGATTAAGTTTATAAGCTTTGCTATGTGCTTTGTTTATCTTATGCTTACATTCATCCTTTAGTTTAGTTTTTCTTTTCGTTAAGTTTAGCTAGGCCACAAGTTAATAGAAATTAGGAATATTTTTAGATTATGGTAAACTGTTTCTACTCTCGACCGTTACCTCGAGAGTAGTATGTGCATTTGAATTATTTTGCAGGGAGTTATTTAATGAAAAAGAAAATTGAAGGACTATCCGGTAACAAATTTCTAACACCTTCTCTTTTCATTTTTAAATTCTGCAAATATTTACCTATATCTATCAATTCGGTGTTCCCTTTGTGTTTCTCTATATTTGTAGTGTGTTAGTTTAGATTTAAAGTTTGATTTTTAGTTTTATCTTTTATGAGTGATTTTATTTTCTTTATGTTAGTTAGTTTAATCATGATCATGTTGTATCCTTGAAATAAAAATGTTTGTTTGCTTGTAATCTGATGTCTTTTAATTAAGCTAATTTTATACTCTCAATTAATGCATGCTAATTAAATTATGACTTAGCATTTATATAGTAAATTTGATATTTCATAAAGACCCGCATTTTATTAATATTTGATTTCAAGTTTTTGTCATTATGGATCTCCTTATAATTTTTATTTGAGCTATTAATGTTATAATCAATGATTCTTATGATTATCTTATATAGGCCCTACCTATTAGAGCTTTTATTTGAAAACCATAGCTTGATCAAATTTAATTCTTGGCTGAATTGGATTAAGATTTGAATCTAGGGTCTGAGATTTCAAAGCTGGTCATTCAATTTGCTTATCTTTCATTTGCTAGCCAAATTATCCATGCATTGTAACTCTCTACATTGGAGAAATTACAAAACTCGCTGGATATCCTCCCTAAACCAAATATCGTTTCATTTATCTCCCTTGTCCACAACCTATTGTTTTCTGGAGTTTTCAATCAAAACAAAAAGAGGTGTTTAGACAAGCAAATCCCCAAAATACTATTCAATAAGATACTCAAAAGTGAGTATTATCTAAGAGTGGTGATATTGCTTGTCAAATTTTCATTCAATCTTTGAGGAGGTATTGTCTAAAAAAAAAAGAGGACGACCAAGTGGTCGCCACATATATAAAAAAAAAAGGTGAATAAAAAAGAGACCAAGTGGTCAAAGTAGAATTAGGAATTTATAGATATGCCCCTCATTGATCTACTTTTGTTTTACCTCTTTTTGAATCCTCTTCAATAAAACTCCAGAAAATACTCCAATCATATGCAATCCGATAACAAGGACTTCATTTGTGCCTTGAGATCAAATAGATATATTTGCATATGACCACTTTTCTATATTTTTCTTTAGTCCTTTTTCATCATTATGAATTCCATGACCTTTTTGAGAAATCTCAGTAATTCCAGCAGATTCTTTTCTTAGTTTGATAATATATTGAGATTAAATTTTGATTAGGATCCATACCAAGCTCCAGATAAAGCCTACACACATATATTATAGATTAGTACTTAACCTGCTTGTCTATATACTTTGAGAGCCTGGAAAGATGAGAGTTTGGGCCTTATAATTTAATCATTGATTTATCTTTTGAAAAATTTATTGAAAACATAAGGAGATCTGTTTTGATGAATTCTTGATTTCTTATATATATATGATTGTGGGATATGCTTACATGAATATCTACTTGTCTATATATCTTGCTAGTCTAAACTTAGAAAAATTTTGAGAGTTTAATTTTAGTTTGATTAATTGATGTTAGTTTATAAGTAGACTTATTTATAAAATTTTGACTTACTCGAGGACGAGCAAGGTTTAAGAGTGGGGATATTGTTAACGCGGCTTATGGACGAAAATTATACATCATTTTATATTGTTTTTACCTATTATTATGCGTCAACTTTGCCTTTCACTAACAAATAACATAGATTATTGTGGATTTTGCAATATTGTCTTGGAAATTGTCTACTTGTAATTTTTTGCAGGTTTTGGGCCAATTTTAAGCAAAATTCATCAAAGTCTACCTCGAGTAAAAAGACCTCTGAATATTATTCAATAATGGAAGAAGAAGCCCAATTAAAGACCCATCAAATGAAGCCCAATTCTAGAAGACTCGACAAGATCTCGGGATACAGAAGAATCTGGAAGGTTTAGAGTCCGAAAAAGACTCCAGGAAGATTTATATGAAGGTTATCCCGAAGCCCGCGAAAGATGGAAAGCAGAGGAGGTCCAGGGACTCCAGGTCGGCCGACCTGGAGCCCTTTGGTCGGCCGACCCCACCCCCTCCCGAAGGCGGTTGAGGTTTCCTTTTCGGCTACGGCATCCCCAGGGTATAAATAGTCAGTCTAGGCCCCTGGCCGACGCATCCAATTCATTATCAAGGCGACAAGATGTAGAGAAGAGGGACAACAACTAGATGAGAGCTGAGGGTCGAGTTTCTAGGCTAGAATTAGGGTTCTTCTAATTCCTAGAGGTGATTAGAGGCCTTGCATGGCTCTCTAATTACCTAGCTCCAGAGGTCTAATTGTATCATCAAGGGTAGGTATGGCCATGGTTGTAAGTATGATACAGGTATATTAATGAAGCATTGTTCTTGTCTAATTACCATGTTCTTGTTCTAATTATGCTTGTTCTAGTTCTAATTAGATTTAGATCTAGTTTGCATGTTGATTAGAACATGTCTTTTAAAGGTTATATTCATCTAGTGTTCTTGTTCTTTGATCTTTGATCTAGCTTACTAATGATATAGTTGTATATCTAGTTCTTGTGATCATGGTGATTAGAAGTTCTAGTTGTGCTAATTATGTTATTAGACCATATAAAGTGATTAGGGGTGCATTCTTTAATCATGTGCCTGTTGAAAGCTTCTCGTCGATTACTGGTTCTAGTGACAGTAGGGCCGGGGAAAGGTTAAGCCAATCTAGGGGGTTAGGTTGATTGATCTAGATCTATTTATGCTATGATGAATATGCTTGATCATGCTTGTTTACCTTGAGCTACTAGTTACTCGTTGTTCTTATCTATTTGTGATGCCCGTTATTATGCTTTGTCTTGGATCCAATTAGAGCTTGATTAGAAGCTAGTTAATACCCCTTAATTAGTGTTCTAGTCTTGTTCTAGTTGTTTATCTTCTATCTTTAACGTAGATTAGATGCAGATTAGATATAGATTAGAGGTAGTTTTAGATCTATACTCTATGCCTTAGTTTACTTTAAACTCTTATTAGTTAGTTCTCAATTAGTTCGTTCCCTGGATTGACAAAACCCATGATACTCATCCTGGGGAAAAGCTACCACGATACTGTCGCTTGCAGTATAAGGTTTGGCGTGCTTAAGTGCCGTCAACAGTGTCCAAACATCCTATGAGACGGGGCTAAAATTTAGCCCCCCGGATCCAAACGGTGCCTAACACTACATCTCCACAGTCCACCCTCCTGCCGAGGCTTATCCTTGTGTTTTGTTTTTCAGCGACTTCATGTTCGTTCGTCAAGTCAACAAAAGTCCGCGGAAATCGACGCTGATTTGTACGTTGCCCAAAACACGTCCGGTCCGGAGGGCAGGAGTCTGCCTTTTGTTTTCCTGGGCCGAAAATGGGCTGAATCCATCTGTCGTGGTCTCCTCACATTGTCTTTATTTCGTTTTTTGAAAAATATAATAGCTCCACATGTAAAATGACAAACAGGATGAGATGGCGGAATTTCACCGGATCGACAGTTTTTTCCCTGAGAATTTAATATATTTTTAAATATTAACTATTTATTATGAACTCGGACGTAGATAAAATTGATATGAAAATTGTACAAGGTAAATACATTCGGCTACCAAGTGTGGGTAGCTTGACCCAAACGTTCATTTTTTGTCAGACATCTTCGATGAAATAGGCTAGTCTCTAGGCGATGGGATAGGTTTATGTTGTCTAGGCTGCCCAACATGAACAAAATTTTCCTCTTATAAGAAACGAGAAAAGTTTTATGCTCACGGCTAAAGGCCTCATTGAGGTGAGGTTCTTCCATTATCTTTGTTTCTCCAATGTAGGAAACGGTTTCTCGGAGCTTCGACCAGGTATGGTGTGACTCTTTCTTTTCCCCTTGCTACAGGCGGGAGGTGCAAAAAGGAAGCGACAACAATGAGTGGTCCTCCCCTAGGCAGGGGGGCGTTCCCTTCTGCCTCCGGTGGCCTTGATGGCCTTGGATGCGAGAGGAACGAGCGGGCCTCTCCTCAGGGGCGTAGCGTAGGTTCTTATAGGTCTAGGATTGGTCTTCCCAGCCACACTTAGGGTGGAGACGGCGTGGCTATGGTGGAATAAAGTCCTTCGATCCTCTCTTTACCTCACCATCACTCGCTTTCGGTGCTGGTGACAGGATTGTGAGGGTTAGAGTTCGCCGGATTTGGAGACCTAGTTGGAGCTCCAGATCTTGCGGTTTCTTGCACAAGAGTCTTGTGCTACCTGTTCTGTGCGGCGCGTAGCAGAAGGATGGTGAGCTGGTGGCTGGATGCGTGGTGGAGGGGTTGGTGCTTAGTGTTCACGGGCTCACGGTTGCCGGCATTGGGTACCGGTCCTGGATCAGAGAAGCTTAAGGTGTGTCCCCGGCCGAGGTACTTCCTTGCTTTGTTCCTTTTGTGGCTCATATCAAAGCTTTCGTGCGATGAAGCTTCTTCTGGTATTGGTGTCTTGCCGTCTATTATCTGCTCCGGCGATGGTTCTGGCGTCGGCGGATGTAAGTGCTGGAGACAGTGGGTAGCACAAAAGATCTTCAGGGCGAGGATGTAATTTTCCTTTGTTGCAGGGTCTTTTGTGTAAGATGTTATAGATAACTGTCCTTCTACAGAACAATGCAGGAGGTGTGGTTGCTGGGCTTGTGGATGTGAAGTTGATGGACACAGAAGATAAAAAAGTCGGTGCTCTGGCTGGCCTATCACTTTATTCTGCAAAGTAACAAAAAGGCCCAACTATGCATGAACACGGTTAAACTAAAATGTATTTTGTAGTTCTCTAAAAAAACATCGATTTGAAAAACTATTGTTTTTGGTAATACTATGATATTTTTGGAGTATATAAAATTTTGGCGTAGACCAAAGTTTTTGGCTCAACATAAAATACAGTGACACCAGAAAAAATGATATATTTTGGTTTCACTAAAATTATGGTATTGTCATAACAAAAGTAAATCATAATATTTCTAAACTATGGTTTTGAGCCGTCGCGGCCTCAAGAATGAGAACGGGGAAGAAGACATCCAAGGTCTCAAAGAACAACTGATGTGTAAATGGGCTTGGGCTAAAAGATGCGTGGACAGAAATTTGAGGGATAAGGCCCATAGCCATTGTCACATACTATATTCCATTAAATGTATTTTAGTATGGATGTATCACTAGAAACCCTGCGCGGCGTTGCCGCGCAAAAGCTGCAAGATAGGCTAGTTTCATGTGTAGAACGCTTCTTCTTGTGTTGTCTTGATACTATGTGTCGTGGTTCCGGGAACCGGGGTGACATAAGCAGTAGATTTGTTGTTCGGCGGGGATGTCAGCACGGACTCGCTCCGAATGGTGAGCCGGTTGACTAAGAGGTTTATACTGATTCGGGATGAATCCCTACGTCCAGTGGAGTATGTTTCTTGTATTATGAGGTGTGTGGTGGTGTTACAATGGGCGCAAGCGCTGCGGGAGAGAGGTCTCCCTGTTGCTTGGCCTCTGTGCTCTTTGTGGTGTTCTTCGCTCTTTTGCCCTTACTCGTGAGTGTTTCCCCTCCTTTTATAGTTCAAGGGGGGAGCTTACAGTTCTGGGAAAAGAAGAAGTGATACAAAGGGGAGGGGGAACCCTGACACGTGGGTCCCCTTACTACAAGAGTCCTATCAGATACTCGTGCGTCCCTGGCATGCCTTTGTCACGCGCGATGAGGTCATCCGTCCAGGGTCCTGTAGCTGAGCTATGCCGGGGGTTCGGTGTACCTGCGAATGCTTCTATTCTCACGGAGTCAGAGAGCCGCATGGGGAGGGTGTTCCGTCCCGTCCGTCCTGGCCTCCTTACTTTAGCCTTCGGCGTCAGACGGGCGTGGTGTTAGGTGGCGGATTATCCGGCTACGGAGCGTTGCTGCCGAGTCGTTCCATCTGTCCGCAACGGTGCACTGTGTATCATCGTGCCCTACCGAGGGGTGAGGGTCGGTCGGTTGCCCCCCTCCCCGTAAGTCTATACGAGGCGGGGCTCGGTGGTCCTGTCTCTAACGCTTGTTCGGTTTTGCCGGCCTCGTCACACCCCGCTAGGTATCCCGTTTTATAGGGTCAACGTACATCCGGCGTCACCCCCCTAGTCCCGTCGTGGCGGGGTGTTCCAGGCGAGCGGCGTCAAGTGGCTGATGGCACATCTCGCTGCAAAGGGTACGCGTGCAGGCACGCGCCTGGCAGGTGGTGGCAGCGTGACGCCGTTCCATCGTAGCAGGCGTGGGCGCAGGAGGGCAGTGTGTCGTCCCATCATCCAGGCCCATGAGTGGACTTTCCGCTGCCTGGCCGTGGGCCGCACGCCGGTGGGTCCCAACGCCGGGCGCGGCATCGGTCGGGGTTCTCCGCCTCGCCCGAGCCTCGATCTGAGGGTCGGCCGCCTTGTAGGAAGGTTGGCCGCCTCCGCCCCGTACGAGCGTACGGGGCGAGGGTCGGATCGGTTCACTCCCCCGGTCGCCGTGCGTTCGGTTAGGGCCGTGGGCCTCCGATGTGGGCCTGTGCAGGCATTTCTTGGGCTTCTTTCCTTGGGGGTTTTGCATTCTCCCCCGTCACTATGCGTAGATGTAGATCCCTATGCTTTACAAAACATTTCAGCACCAGTCATTTTTTGTGGTATGTATAAACAAACCGTACCTTATGAGCATGAGCAACATCATGTTAAAGCGGTATTTTTCATTAGCAGTATTAAGGGGACATAGTTAAATTTACTTACAATACAAATGCGGAGTATGCTCAACAGCTGAAGAGTGTCCTGATAGTTGTGTATGAGGTTGGTGCATTTGACTTTGCTTCCCCTTGGCGAATGCTTGCTATGCAATATATTCCTCTAGCTTTGTAGGAATAGAAGGAATGACTATAGCACAAATGGCCTCCCTGCAAGTTTCACGAAACAAATAATGCCATTTACTCATGTGACTTATCATTGGGCATGAGCACATATCGTCAAGTATCGTAACTTTGCAAGATAAATTTATTTATGCTATTTCTACGTATATATGAGATTGGTTGAGCATTATTATCTCTTTTGAAGGCATATATACAAATAGTTGCTGGAGTTTTTAACTAAGAAAGTAGAACTATTCACGAAGTAGGAGATTTGGGTCACTAGGTGACCATAAGAAGCAAGAAAGGGAAAAAAAATTCATATGTATCAGTTGCTTAAGAGCAAATATTATATTAATTAATGTTTATGCACCGTACCATAGCAGTTATATAAACAGAGTTATATGAATGGGTTACTGTATGATTAGTTTTTATGTATTTCTTTGTGTAGGTCTCCTATGGCTTCAATCGGTAAAGATGGCAGTTGCTTTTGCTATGCGGACACTACAGTGTATAACTGTATACCGAGATGTTGATTAGTTGCTGCCAATTCCTGCTGTACATCCATAAGTTCAGCTGCATCAATCGGAGTTGTGTTTTAGAAAAAAATCTTTCTCGACAATGATCACTGCTGCTTGTCCTAAATTGCGCATCATGAGAGAAGCAAAAGAATAGAAAAGAAGAAAGTGAAGTAGAGTAGGAGTGGAGAACTAAGTGTTTTGATCAATTAATAAGCAATCATGTTTACTTAAAATTATATAAGCTGTTGGTGGCTGTAAACTCAGAGCATGCGTATCTGAAGGTCAGTTTCAGACAACACAAAGTTCTTTTCTGATGAAATTGAACCCGCAGTCTAGAAGTTCTTAGGTATCCTTTGCATTTTAGTTGAACATCTCTTTGTGGTTAGCGCAAAGAACTGTAGAATTGGATTTCGGATTTGTGCTAGCTGGTTTTGATTTTTTTATAAGGTCTGTAATCATTGCAGGAACCAAAGTAGCTTAGTGTTATCTCATAAGAAAGCATTTGGATTTAAACCATAAATAACATGTTCATGACATATTATCGAAGATGTATTGCTAGCAATAGTTATATATTGTTTATACCAGAACCTATCAAAATATGCAAACCAAGTCATAAGTTAAAATTTTTGAATAACATGTGAGCAGAGTTTTTTAATGTTGAGAACACATCAAAGATTTTTTCATTGTTGTTAAACATATCAAAGTACATGCTCTTGCTCTAATTGATCAGGAAATAACCAAAATGAATTCGTATTGTAGTATTACTTGTTAACTTGGTACCTTCGTAGTGCATTGTGGCCTAGTACTGCTTCGTTGGGCACTGCAGGCCTGCCTCCAGCAGGTAGCCACATTCGTTTGGGTGCTGGTGTGAAGCGTCCCAGCCCTTAAGCAGGACTAAAATGTGTATTACTACCATTCCCAGGAGTTATGGTAATCACATTTGTACATCAGATGTATTCAGGTCCGCCCTAGCGGGACAGACCAAACGGGGCGCAGCCCGAAAACACTGCAGCGGAAAACTTTAAAGCGCGACCCATACTTTCCCACAACACACAGTTGGGAAGCAGGCCGTAACCCTCACACGTCCATGATCTCCTTTGCTCTGTAAACCAACAACAAAGCAAGGGTGAGTACATACGTACTCCGCAAGTCCACCTTCTTCCATAGGAAGGGGATATAAACTATCATTACATGCAAGATATATCTGGAGCTGAAGGTAAATTTGCAGTAAAACCTTTGATATGCAGGGTTCCTTAGTTCTCAGTTTTAATTGAGAAAACATCTTTATCCCAAAAGAGGTTGCCACTGGACTTGCCGGTCCATCGCGGCTCGTGGCACGCATGCCATCACATTTTCCACACACACACCTCCTCGGCAACCGCAGCTGCCTCAAAACCATCATTTTGATCCCATCCCAAAAACCATATTTTTATAAGAAGCTAGTTCGGAAACCAAGCCGTAACTCGTTTGTCCATACCAGTGGACAGCGGACTATCATGATAGATTTAGTTATACTCTGGCCAGAGGTGCACACTTTACCCACAAGTTTGGTCCAGGCACTCATGATCAGTGAGCCCCTTTCCGCTCGCCGGTTTTTCCCCCGCAAGGCGCTCCCCAGACTTCAGCCATGAGAGAGTACGGGCCCACCTGTCGCTCAGACCCGCAGCCACGCGACTGTTGACCCCTGACCGCAGCCATGCAACCGCGCCCATCCACCCAATCTCTCATGCATCCCAGCACACCGGCTTATGCCTGGTTCGTCCAAAGCGGGTTCTAACCGAGGGTTGCCGCATACAACCTCGAGTGGTTGCGCTAGATGAGTTAGGCAAGATGAAACGTCAACTCGGTCCTTCAGGGTGGAACTCCCACAATGCTCACGCATGAGCAACACCAGCCCAGTCCTCACAACAAGGACCAGGTTTCCACCCCGTAAATGGCTTCAACAACCGAAGTCGTCTGCCAGGGTCTTACCCTATGTTTTACTGAAAAACAACCGCCCATACCCACCATCATATTCCCATCATTTTCATCAAGATTAATGTATATAATTGAGTGAGCGATCCACCTAAGCGCACTACATCTAGAGTGGCTCGGGAGGCTATATCCTACTATGTTTTACCTTAGCCAGCAAAACATGCAAGTTTTCTTGTTTTACAAGGCAATAGGATGTGTATATAAAACATGGGTAATTTATGCATCAAGTGAGGATTCCAGTGGACTTGCCTTCATTTCGTCGGGGTAGCCGATACGACGGTCGTTACACCATTGGACTCCTGTTCCGGTCTCTGAGTCAACCATTTCAGAGACGGAACCGAACGGCTCTCCGAGAAAGCCTACAGGTTCAGACAAGCAAAACACACCAAATCAAGGTATACTCTGAGCTCATCGTGATATGGGTTTGGTGGGGCTAGAGATATCCTTAGGGTTTGCATGTGAATAGAGCGGGAGTCAAACGGATAAATGGCACGTTTGGCCCCCTTTTAGATATCAAGAGTTTGATCTTTAGTGCCATCCATGCCTGGGCTCATGAGACGGATTTTCCGGTAGCATGAGGGCAGCATGTCGGCAATAAAGATTAATTTGGAAGAAGAGAGGGACGACACGGGCCAAACCCTGGCGCGTACGGTCCAACTCTTCCTTCCGGTTGGGCTCGATCTACTCCCGCAGCGCGATGGGCTTACATCGCGGTGAGGGAGAGAACGACGAACTCGGGCGGTGCCAACCATCCCCACCTGTCGCCCGCATTACGGGGACAGGGGTAGAGTTTGACAACCGTCCGGTTCGGTTCAACCAAACCGGGTCTTCAGTGAACCGATCGGCGAGGGCGGAACTAGTGCACAAGTGGCTTGCCACAGGTGCCCTAGTCCCGTCGTCGCGGATCGACCCAAAAGCGACGTAGACCGTGGATCTTCAAGTGTCGTGGTCGGCGGAGTATGTGAGGATATTATGAAAAGTGCATGAATGGATAGAGCCTGATTTGTAGAGAATTTAGGTGCAAGAATCACATAAATCGGAGCTATAACGGAGAAGATACGGGGTATTTTGTGGCAGGGGGTAGATATGAACTTCCGGGATAGTTGAGGGGGTAGGATCAGACTTTTCTGGACGAACTTCAGCTCTGGCCCGAGGTGAGATCCGGCCCACGCAGGCCCTTTTTCTTTTTTCTCTTTTTCTCTGTTTTCGGCCTGGCCCGCTCTTCGGCCTGGCCCGTTCTTCGGCCCACGGGCGTGCGGGAGCTGCTGGGCCGGCCCATGTGGCGCGGGGCGGGGGCAGGCAGGCGCGCCGAGCGAGCGGCTCGCTCGACCAGAGCGCTCGCCCGGTCGCCGCCGGGCTCGCTCGCCGGAGCTCGTCGGGAGGGAAACTCCCGACCTCCGTTCGCGAAGCCGAGGACACCGGCGCGACGGGGGGGGGGGCTGGCGCGAGTCCGTCCGAGCGGTTCCGGGTGCGGGGAAGTGCGCGGAGCAAGGGTGCCCACGGGCGGCCATGGCCGCGGCCGCGGGTGCTCGCGGGGAGCGCGACTGGAGCAACGGGAGGAGAAATTGAGGCCGGGCGGAGGTAGATGGCGATGGTGTGGTGGTGTATGCCCGAGGAATTGGACTGAGGTGGCTTGTGGATGGAGAATTTCATCACGAGGCGGCGGCGGCTTGCTCTCGGGCACGAGCAGAGCAAGTGGGGGAGGCGGTGGCGCTCGCGGCGGATGGCTCCCGGACCGAACCCGGGGCTGTCCGCGGCGACGTGGTGTGGTGGCGGTTGCCCGGCGAGGTGGAGCAAAAGGAGGAGGAGCTCGCAGCACCGGCGCGGCTCGCAGTGGGTGTGAGCGGCGCGGACGACACGAGTGGGAGCGAGGAGGAAGAGGGAGGAACGGAGGGGACGAGCGCGGCGTCGGCACGGCTCGTCACGCGGGCGAGCGGTGCGGGCGGCGCGAGTGGAAGCAGGAAGGGGGAAGAAGGGAGGTGGTTCGCCGGGGTTCGTCTTTATGGGCACGGAGCAGGGCGGAAGGGGGAGGATAGAGGTGGCGACGGGGCGTCGGGTAGTAGGGGCCGGTCACCGGGGGGGGAGGGAAGTGTGCACGCGCGAGGCGCGCGTGGCATCGCGGAGCGCGGCGCGGTGGTGATGCGGGGTTGTGGCGTCGTCCGGGGCCCGGGGCCCGGCGACAGGGAGCGGTGAGCAGCTGGCGCGCGCGCGTGGCGTGCGGCGCAGCGCGTCGCGCAGGGAAGGGGAGGGAGGAGGACGACGGCCGGCTGGGCCGGTTCGTCTTGGGCCCGGGGAAGGAGGGGGCGAAGCGGGCCGGGGGGGGTGACGAGGCCCACGTGGGAAAGGGGGAGAGGGAGTTGGGCCATGGGGAGGTGGGCCGAGAAAGGGAGAAGGGGTGGATTTCGGCCCGAGTAGGAATAGGAGAGGATTTTCCTTTTTCTGAAATGAAGTTGGATGAATTTTGGAGAAATTTGAGAAGAGGTTACGGGGAATATTTTTGAGGAATATCTCCGGAAATATTTTGGGAGAATTACAGGAGCATGAGATGATTCTTGTTGAGCTCAAAGAGGTACACTTGCACTCAAACAACAAGCTTTCGAAATTCATTTTGAATTAAGGGCGAGACTAGAGGGTGATTTATTGGGGTAATTTTCCGGGGTATTACAAACCTACCCCACTTAAAAGAAATCTCGTCCCCGAGATTATGTTAGAAGGGTTTACGGGGATAGCTTTACTTCAGCTAAACAGCTTCTGCTTATAACTGAAACTTAAGCTTGCATGAACGGGGGATGGAACTTCTACAACAAAGAGCTCTTGCTTCTTCGGCTAGGATGGATGGAGTTTCTGCTTGAAGCAACTTCAACTTCTGGTTTTCCACGGCTTTCCCTTGTTTGGCTACTTGTTTCTTCTTTTGGGAATTTGCCGTGCAAACCTTCCACATACAAAGAGATATTTCCATCTCCTTCATCTCATGCACTTTGAAGGTTGCTCTGGCCGGTAACGGCAGGCGGTGGCATGCACTGGCAACTCATGCATCATCCAGAAATTTGCATGCCTCAGCTTTCTGGATCTTCCTTCATCAGGACTAGCAGAGGGGAGGCTACCCCACTTAAAAGGATTAGGATACCCTCTAAGTGGATTACTATCCCTTCTGGAAGCGGGGAGTTGCCGGGGAAGAAGCGGTCATTTGGGATAAACTTCTTCATGTTACTTTTCTTTTTATCCCAAGCGCTTCTGGTTACTTTTCTCTTTATCCCAAGCATAACTTATTGCCTGCTTGTTGTCTTGATTCCTTGCTTACTTCTTGGAGTTTCTTCATCTGGGGGCCGCTTTACTAGCAGGGAGCTTCTTCTTGTTTCTTCTCTGCCCGTGGGAGAGTGACTAACCGGAGGAGGATTAGGAGGCATAGAACGAAGATCTCAGCAAAGACTATGTAGCGTAGTGGAAGGCAAGCTCTGGTTTCTGGGTTCATGACCCGAGTGGATTCGGTGGAGGGTGTGGGTAGCAAGGCTTAGTCTAAGTAGACAATCTCACCGACGATTGTCTCTTTGGGGGGTGGAGGACAAAAGGATGGCTATTCGGAAGGAGACTTTGATTATGTTGATGGGGACGATCAATCGGACGAGAAGGGCAAAGAGGGTTCCCAAACTCATCGATTCTGGGTGGTGTGGGCTTATCTCTCTTGTTTTGCTCTCAAGGGAGGGTTTGATGAATCTTCCCACAGAAAAAGGAGGTACATGATGAGAATGAGAAAAGCAAGAGCGTAGAAACCAAAGAGGACTTGTTCGATCAGAGAATCAACGAACATTTGGGGAAGGATTATTTTGATTTAGCTGGTGGGGGGAGAGTGTTATGAGCTTGCTCGGCGGGGTGGATGAAGAGCGACGTCCGGGGGGTGCTTTTATGGACGCCCGGGAGAGTGGTGGTTACGGTGCGGTGGCTTGTGCATCGAAGGGACATGAGCGGTGGAGGTGGTGTTGGTACACGCGGCGATCATGCAGGGAACAAGGGCAGTGGGGATCGGGTTGCGGTTGACAGCGGCGCGGAGGTGTGCTGCAAAAGCGGCAGGCAGGGTACGAGCGGATGCATGCGGCGGCCTGTATGCGATGGTGTAGGGGCCGGTTTCGGTCGGCAGCAGTGCGGGGGTGCACTGCTAAAGCGGTGAGCGGGGCACATGCATGCATGCTGGCGGCAGAGGCAAGTGGGTGGCGGGGACCGGCACCGTGAGTGCGGCGAAAGGACAGGAGCGGCCGCCGATAAGGCGGGGAGGTGAGGGCGGTGGGAAGACGAGAGCGGCAGGAAACTGTGGCGTACACAATTCGCTTAGGGATTGTAGTATGCAGTGTCTCATCCGGTCTTTTCCTTTTTCCCAGGGCACTATTTCCTTTCACTGCGTACACTTTACCTCCTCGTTTTCTGCTGCTGGTACTGTGCTTTCTTGGACACACTGTTGTTGCATGCTGACTGACTGGTTTGAACCAGGCTTCTTGTAGGCGTTTTGCTTCTCTTTAGCAGACGGTTTTTGAGGTAAGAAGGGGAAGCAGGGATAAGAGTTAGGTCTACAAATGATGTGTTCTTTATTAGCAAAACTCCACAAACAAAACTGCAAACACAAAAACGAACACACTAACGCGACTACTCACGCAGGACTCCTTTCAGCTTCTGCTGCTTGGAGGCTCGGTCTTGCACTGGTGGCTGACCACTGGATCCTTCTCCTGGGAGCGAGAGCGACAAAAAGGCGCCCATGCTTGCTTTATCTTCTCGTTTGTTGAGGTCTTCTGGGTTCTTATCACTGGTCTGCATGTGATTGAGCAGGAGGGCCTGAAAACTTCCAAGATGACTCAGTATTGGTTGGTTAGGAGGGTTTGAACTTCCTGCCATCATGGGGTTCTATATTTCTCCTTGAGGTGGGTGGCGAGGACCGGACAGGGCCCTTACCCTTACTCCATGACTGGGAGGGGAGTCTGTTACTGATCCTGGATGCATCCACGCCCTCTTATACTTGACCAACTCTCTTTCTGTGTCTTGGTGTCGGTCTACCAACCTGTCATGAAGGCGGCTCAGTTTTTCATACTCGTCGTCCAAGGCGAGCAGATACTGGACCAGGTAGGCTAGGGTAGGATCTCTGGACTTCTTGATCTCCGTCAGGATTGCTGTCCTCTTAATCCAAGTACTAGCACGTTGGTTCACTGGTGGAAAGAACCTCATAGGGCTGCTTTGTACTGCCCCATGGTAGGTCGAGCATAACCTTTTTATTGCCCTACGAGCGGCAATGTGGCAGGCTTCTAAGAATCCGTTGCCGGTGGCTCTGCAGTACCAACCGTTGAGATTGAGGTTCTCTCTGATATAAAGTGTGACGGTCCATCCTCGTTCTTCCCTTTCGGGGAATGCTAACCCGCAGTACTCCGGGTATCCTGGAATACTGAGGTATCGCATGGTATCTCTTAGCAGCTCGGGAAAGCCACTTTCTTCCCGGCAGCAGCTGACATACTCGGCAGATTCCATCTGAGCAAAAGAGGCCGAACTCGGCTTAACACTAGCGCAACAGAAAACAAAAGCTACAACACCGACAACAACAACAACACTGCAAGAAACACACGCGAACTAAACGATTCACTCTTACAGAGGGTGCTAACTAAAGCGGAACAAAAATTCCACTACCCACATGTAAGAGGGGAACTGGGTACAACTAACTGCGGACCACACGGCTTCACTCCCGGAGGGCACTGGTGACTTCATCCGGGGATGACTCCCTGGATCTGCTGTTGACCTCTTGCAACGACGGGGGCCAGACTACTGAGTCTTCTTCCTGGCGGGATGAGGCAGAGCTGGATGGTTCTGGGGTGGACTCCACAAGAGGAGACGCAGCTCGCGTCCTCAACAGCTCTTCCCAAGGCAGCTCACTGAGCAAAACAGGACTTGGTGGCGGAGCTCTTGGGCTTTCTACTGACAACGGGGAGGTTGGTGCAGCTTCTAGGGTTTCTGCTAGCTCTGGTGAAGGAACTGGGGGGAGCTCTGGGTGATCTGGCTCGCTCTCCTCAACTGGTATGCCTTCTAGGATCGGAACTCCATTGATGAGGTCTCCGACCTTTCTCTTCTTTATAGGCATGGGGATGCCTATGAGCGTTGGAGGTTGCTTGGCCATGGCTGCTTGTATTGGGGCAGTTCTTGAGTTCTTCTGGCCTTCTGGTGGGCTTTTAAACACCTTGCCGGCGTGTCTGGGGCTGAATCCTGGTGTCCTTTCCAGACAGCAGACACGGCGTTAGGCACCGCTCACTGTGTTGCACTGATTCAGAGGGGCTCTGCATGCACGGTCCCTTGTCCACTGTGCTGCATTGCAAGGCCTTTCAAGGCAAGGGAGGCGGGAAACACAAGGAGGGTCACTTCCTTGTTTCCCGGTGCACGTCACGGTCGTCCATAGGGCAGGGTGCCACTTTTGACTTCCATAGGGTGTGCACGTCTTTTCTTGCAGACAGGTTGGACACGGTCTTCAAAGCGGGGCACTTGACTGAGGAAGGGGAAAAAGAGCAGATAAACTCGTTTTGAAACGGAGTAAGATAAGGAGTAGAGGTGTTTTTCAACCGATTTTGGACTCAAAAACCTTTTTCCAACCTAGGGTTACGTCCTACGGCCAACTTACGGCTCTGATACCACCTGAAGCGTCCCAGCCCTTAAGCAGGACTAAAATGTGTATTACTACCATTCCCAGGAGTTATGGTAATCACATTTGTACATCAGATGTATTCAGATCCGCCCTAGCGGGACAGACCAAACGGGGCGCAGCCCGAAAACACTGCAGCGGAAAACTTTAAAGCGCGACCCATACTTTCCCACAACACACAGTTGGGAAGCAGGCCGTAACCCTCACACGTCCATGATCTCCTTTGCTCTGTAAACCAACAACAAAGGAAGGGTGAGTACATACGTACTCCGCAAGTCCACCTTCTTCCATAGGAAGGGGATATAAACTATCATTACATGCAAGATATATCTGGAGCTGAAGGTAAATTTGCAGTAAAACCTTTGATATGCAGGGTTCCTTAGTTCTCAGTTTTAATTGAGAAAACATCTTTATCCCAAAAGAGGTTGCCACTGGACTTGCCGGTCCATCGCGGCTCGTGGCACGCATGCCATCACATTTTCCACACACACACCTCCTCGGCAACCGCAGCTGCCTCAAAACCATCATTTTGATCCCATCCCAAAAACCATATTTTTATAAGAAGCTAGTTCGGAAACCAAGCCGTAACTCGTTTGTCCATACCAGTGGACAGCGGACTATCATGATAGATTTAGTTATACTTTGGCCAGAGGTGCACACTTTACCCACAAGTTTGGTCCAGGCACTCATGATCAGTGAGCCCCTTTCCGCTCGCCGGTTTTTCCCCCGCAAGGCGCTCCCCAGACTTCAGCCATGAGAGAGTACGGGCCCACCTGTCGCTCAGACCCGCAGCCACGCGACTGTTGACCCCTGACCGCAGCCATGCAACCGCGCCCATCCACCCAATCTCTCATGCATCCCAGCACACCGGCTTATGCCTGGTTCGTCCAAAGCGGGTTCTAACCGAGGGTTGCCGCATACAACCTCGAGTGGTTGCGCTAGATGAGTTAGGCAAGATGAAACGTCAACTCGGTCCTTCAGGGTGGAACTCCCACAATGCTCACGCATGAGCAACACCAGCCCAGTCCTCACAACAAGGACCAGGTTTCCACCCCGTAAATGGCTTCAACAACCGAAGTCGTCTGCCAGGGTCTTACCCTATGTTTTACTGAAAAACAACCGCCCATACCCACCATCATATTCCCATCATTTTCATCAAGATTAATGTATATAATTGAGTGAGCGATCCACCTAAGCGCACTACATCTAGAGTGGCTCGGGAGGCTATATCCTACTATGTTTTACCTTAGCCAGCAAAACATGCAAGTTTTCTTGTTTTACAAGGCAATAGGATGTGTATATAAAACATGGGTAATTTATGCATCAAGTGAGGATTCCAGTGGACTTGCCTTCATTTCGTCGGGGTAGCCGATACGACGGTCGTTACACCATTGGACTCCTGTTCCGGTCTCTGAGTCAACCATTTCAGAGACGGAACCGAACGGCTCTCCGAGAAAGCCTACAGGTTCAGACAAGCAAAACACACCAAATCAAGGTATACTCTGAGCTCATCGTGATATGGGTTTGGTGGGGCTAGAGATATCCTTAGGGTTTGCATGTGAATAGAGCGGGAGTCAAACGGATAAATGGCACGTTTGGCCCCCTTTTAGATATCAAGAGTTTGATCTTTAGTGCCATCCATGCCTGGGCTCATGAGACGGATTTTCCGGTAGCATGAGGGCAGCATGTCGGCAATAAAGATTAATTTGGAAGAAGAGAGGGACGACACGGGCCAAACCCTGGCGCGTACGGTCCAACTCTTCCTTCCGGTTGGGCTCGATCTACTCCCGCAGCGCGATGGGCTTACATCGCGGTGAGGGAGAGAACGACGAACTCGGGCGGTGCCAACCATCCCCACCTGTCGCCCGCATTACGGGGACAGGGGTAGAGTTTGACAACCGTCCGGTTCGGTTCAACCAAACCGGGTCTTCAGTGAACCGATCGGCGAGGGCGGAACTAGTGCACAAGTGGCTTGCCACAGGTGCCCTAGTCCCGTCGTCGCGGATCGACCCAAAAGCGACGTAGACCGTGGATCTTCAAGTGTCGTGGTCGGCGGAGTATGTGAGGATATTATGAAAAGTGCATGAATGGATAGAGCCTGATTTGTAGAGAATTTAGGTGCAAGAATCACATAAATCGGAGCTATAACGGAGAAGATACGGGGTATTTTGTGGCAGGGGGTAGATATGAACTTCCGGGATAGTTGAGGGGGTAGGATCAGACTTTTCTGGACGAACTTCAGCTCTGGCCCGAGGTGAGATCCGGCCCACGCAGGCCCTTTTTCTTTTTTCTCTTTTTCTCTGTTTTCGGCCTGGCCCGCTCTTCGGCCTGGCCCGTTCTTCGGCCCACGGGCGTGCGGGAGCTGCTGGGCCGGCCCATGTGGCGCGGGGCGGGGGCAGGCAGGCGCGCCGAGCGAGCGGCTCGCTCGACCAGAGCGCTCGCCCGGTCGCCGCCGGGCTCGCTCGCCGGAGCTCGTCGGGAGGGAAACTCCCGACCTCCGTTCGCGAAGCCGAGGACACCGGCGCGACGGGGGGGGCTGGCGCGAGTCCGTCCGAGCGGTTCCGGGTGCGGGGAAGTGCGCGGAGCAAGGGTGCCCACGGGCGGCCATGGCCGCGGCCGCGGGTGCTCGCGGGGAGCGCGACTGGAGCAACGGGAGGAGAAATTGAGGCCGGGCGGAGGTAGATGGCGATGGTGTGGTGGTGTATGCCCGAGGAATTGGACTGAGGTGGCTTGTGGATGGAGAATTTCATCACGAGGCGGCGGCGGCTTGCTCTCGGGCACGAGCAGAGCAAGTGGGGGAGGCGGTGGCGCTCGCGGCGGATGGCTCCCGGACCGAACCCGGGGCTGTCCGCGGCGACGGTGCGTGGTGTGGTGGCGGTTGCCCGGCGAGGTGGAGCAAAAGGAGGAGGAGCTCGCAGCACCGGCGCGGCTCGCAGTGGGTGTGAGCGGCGCGGACGACACGAGTGGGAGCGAGGAGGAAGAGGGAGGAACGGAGGGGACGAGCGCGGCGTCGGCACGGCTCGTCACGCGGGCGAGCGGTGCGGGCGGCGCGAGTGGAAGCAGGAAGGGGGAAGAAGGGAGGTGGTTCGCCGGGGTTCGTCTTTATGGGCACGGAGCAGGGCGGAAGGGGGAGGATAGAGGTGGCGACGGGGCGTCGGGTAGTAGGGGCCGGTCACCGGGGGGGGAGGGAAGTGTGCACGCGCGAGGCGCGCGTGGCATCGCGGAGCGCGGCGCGGTGGTGATGCGGGGTTGTGGCGTCGTCCGGGGCCCGGGGCCCGGCGACAGGGAGCGGTGAGCAGCTGGCGCGCGCGCGTGGCGTGCGGCGCAGCGCGTCGCGCAGGGAAGGGGAGGGAGGAGGACGACGGCCGGCTGGGCCGGTTCGTCTTGGGCCCGGGGAAGGAGGGGGCGAAGCGGGCCGGGGGGGGGTGACGAGGCCCACGTGGGAAAGGGGGAGAGGGAGTTGGGCCATGGGGAGGTGGGCCGAGAAAGGGAGAAGGGGTGGATTTCGGCCCGAGTAGGAATAGGAGAGGATTTTCCTTTTTCTGAAATGAAGTTGGATGAATTTTGGAGAAATTTGAGAAGAGGTTACGGGGAATATTTTTGAGGAATATCTCCGGAAATATTTTGGGAGAATTACAGGAGCATGAGATGATTCTTGTTGAGCTCAAAGAGGTACACTTGCACTCAAACAACAAGCTTTCGAAATTCATTTTGAATTAAGGGCGAGACTAGAGGGTGATTTATTGGGGTAATTTTCCGGGGTATTACATGGTGCGACATGCCGCCTGCACCACTTGAAGTCCTAGAGTCGCGCATTAGACATGCTTCCACAGTTCCGCTGCCCTGCCCCCTCTGCCTGTGTACGGTGTTTATGGAAAGAACTAGGGATTGTAGATTGGGGATCAATTAGAATGGTGAAGACTCCTTTCTTCCTCACAAATCCAAAGCAAGAAGAGGGAAGACAGGAGGCGGACTCATCAAGTAGAAATGAGTTGGAAGTAGAAATATGCACTAATGAAAAACTATTGACCATGCCTAGCCCATGCACCATGAGAGCCTTTGTCCTTCCCTACAGTTTTTCTGTAAGTTGTATACGGTGTTAGCTCCATTAGTATTTTTTCTAAGTAGTCAACAGTGTTCATACTTTATAATATTTTGTCTTCCCCAGAGTTTTGATAATTGCAAACAATGTCACCCCACAAGATTCATTACCTGCAGCAATTTCGTGTGAGTAGCGACACCCGTGGAATTGGAAACGGAAAGATATCATAAGTTTTTGATCGAGAAATCATTGTTGCTACCGTTTTATATGCTGTCCTCCGGCAAGTTCACCCTTAGTTAATTGTACTTATGTCAGGTGGCAGTGTGGTACTGCCGGCTGTTTTGAGAGGTGATCCCTTTCACTCTGATCCCCTGTCTATCCTCAAAATCAACAACATATAGATGAAATAACGTTAGACAGTGGTGTTGTTTCTCCGGTGGTTGATTTCCTCTGAGCCAATCTCTAAGACTCTAATTGAATAATGCGTGTATCCTCACCTTGTGGGTAATTTGTTGAACATCTACCGGGCGTTGTCTAAAGTGGCGTGGGAGGTTGTACAGGGGCACAGCCGCAGAGGGACCTGTGGAGTGCCGGCCTTCTTCGTGACTCGCATCTTGCTCTGAAGGACGGCTGCTCCGGTGCGCAGAGGGGGGAAGTAGCGGCGTCTTCATGAGTGGTACGAAGAGGCACTGGAGGAGTGTGGCCGCAGAGGAAGGTCGGGGAGGAGCACCATCGCTGAGCATACATCTGTAGTAGGAGACGAGGCCGCGCAGCTACGTGGAGACCACGCGCGGTGGAGGCGGGGCAGAGGCGTGCGCGTGGGCGGCGGTGTCAGCCGTGTACGCGCACGAGCTGTCGGCGGAGGCGGGCACGCATTGGCGAGCGCGGCCGTGCCCACACAAAGCCGTTAGCGGCGGCAGCTGCGCGAGCGGCGGCTGCGGGCGGCGTAGGACGAACGACGCGAGGAGTGCTGCGGGCTGCCGGTTGCGGGCGAGGCAAGTTCGAAAGAAGTCGCGATAGCCGGGTTCGCGGGCGGAAGATCCAGAACCACTTAGACCGAAGAGTTTCTATTGCAAGCTAGGTGGATCCAACGGTTCATGCGTTAACAGGCGATGTGGCCCTATCGGGTGCCCGTGGTTTGGTTGTAAATTCGTTTTGTAGAGATTTGTGCATTCCAAATTGCCACAAAAAATATTATTTTACAAATTTTAGGCCTAGGCCAAAAAACGTGCAGGCAAAAAAATAAGGCCGATGGCATTGTGATATATATTTCATCAAATCTATTCTACTATGGGACAATTCTACAGTGTACTTCATATGGCTGGGTGAATGCAAACGATCAGCGTCGATATCAAGCGCTCGCACGACGCGTGTGTGCGTTCCAAAGCTATCACGCCCCAATTTTTTTTACAAATAATATATTTTGACTTGAGAAGTGGATTTGAAAAGTCATTTATTTGAGTATTAGCTAACAACGATTTGAGAAGTCATGTGCTTTTATCTAAGGGGGTGTTTGAATACATCCACCTAATTATTAGGTGCTAATTGCTAAAATTTACTTGTTTTTTATCCAAATAGATCCAACTAATATGTCAGTTACACTACTACAGAAGTGGCTAGCAGCGTTGCTGCTCTTGAAAGGTTAGAAACGGCTGAAAATGATACCCGCGACTGCTATACTCAGGGTGGACCCGAGCTTGTCCACCGTTTCTATTACAGAATCATTAGGAACGGTTGAAAATATGTGCCGCTCCTACGAGTAGCATCCTATTACAGAATTATTAGGAACGGTTGAAAATATGTACCGCTCCTACGAGTAGCAGGAACGAATTATGCTACCAGCCGTTCCTGATAAGGGGTTTAGCAGAAACGGCTGATAGCACCGACCGTTCCTGCTATGTGTGGAGCGGTTGTTGCTATGAGCCGTTTCTGCTAAGCCCCTTAGCAGGATCGCTTGGTAGCATGGACCGTTCCTGCTATTTGTAGGGACGGTGCATATTTTCAACCGTTCCAGCTAATTGACTTAGCAAAAATGGATCACGCTTTGAGCCGTCCCTCCTAATTTCTCCCTAATAAATACACTCCTGCTATAATTTTTTTCTACGATAAATCGTGAAAAATGCAATTAAACTCATAAAATATTCTAGTTTTCACGGAAAATTGCAAATAAGGTACCTAGACGAATAAACATAATATACGAGGGTAACCTCAAGTCCACGTATGAATTCGATGAAGCAAACTAGTGATCACGTTGAAACTTGGATGGTGAGAGTGACTTCACACGTAACCCGCACAGGGAGTGGAAGACGTATGAAAGAAATGCCGGTATCTTGTGGAGTTTCTTCTCCAAACTTATTTGAGGATGCTACGTGCCTTCCGCCAAATATCGTGAATTTTTTAGGCTATCTGTGTATTATTAGTTTTTTTCTGAGGTAAATCATGGAAAATGCAATTAACTCATGAAATATTCTGGTTTTCATACAAAATTGCAAATAAGGTACCTAGACCAATAAATATACTATACGAGGGTAACCTTAAGTTCTCGCATGAATCCGATGAAGCAAACTATTGATCTTGTTGAAAGTTGGATAGTGAGAGTGACTTCATACGTAATGTACACAATGTGTGAAAGACGTATGAAAGAAACGCCGGCATCTTGTGGAGTTTTTTATCCAAACTTTTTTGAGGATGCTAAATGGATATATGCTGCCCCTCCTCCAAATATCGTGAATTTTTTAGGCTATCCGTGTGTTATTAGTTTTTTTCAACGGTAAATCACCAAAAATGCAATTAAATTCATAAAATATTCTAGTTTTCATATAAAAATATAAATAAGGTACCTAGACCAATAAACATACTGTACAAAGGTACCTATAAAAGTAAATGTATGATATGTGAAAAAAAAGATAAAGGTAAATGTAAAATGTGTGTTTGTGCAATGTGTTTTATTTGAAATGAAAATTATAAAAAAACATACAGTATGAACGGTGGATAACCTGTAGTCCTACTAAACCTGTAGTAGGAACGGTGGGTAAGGCGAAAAGTTCTAAGTCCAGCCGAAATTGTCAGCCCGTGCCATTTCCGCTACTATCCTCGCCGACCGCTGCTGAGATTGAGTACCGCCGCTGTTCTTCATCCTCAACAACTCCGGCGCACGCCTTCGTCCCTCCTCTCGATCTTCCCTGAGCGTCGCCTCCGTAATCTCAGCTATCTCTACTCGCATCCGCATCTCCCTTCCTCACCATGCGCAGGGCAGCGAGGCGCTCGACGGTGATGCGCAGGCCAAGCTCGGCAGCGGTGGTGGCAGCAGCGATGGCCTGGTGCACGGGTCACAGACGAGCAGCGCGGCCAGGCCAAGGCGGCGCGGCAAGGCTGCGGGGACGGGCGACGGCTGCGTGGATGCGTCCGGCCTACGTCAAGACTGCGGTGGGCTAGTGCGGTGACTGCGAGCAGGCGGAACAGCGGCGACGGCGGCGGCGCCCTGCTTGCGGCTCTGGGCGGCGGCAGCGGCCCTGCCGGCTTTTTTTTTTAATCCACAGCAGAAACGGACCATGTTTTAAGCCGTTTCTGCTATTAGTATAGTAAAAACGATTGGAATCATCCACCGTTCCTGTTATAAACTTAAAACATTGATCGTTCCTGCTATGGTACAAAACCGTTCCTACTAACACGAGATAGCAGAAACACTACTGTAGAAACGTTTTTGTGCCACCGTTTCTAAAAGGAGGTTTTTGCACCGTTCCTGTGGACCACTTCTGTAGTAGTGTTATAAGCTAATAGGTGTGTAATCTATTAATACCCATTAGCTGGTTTGTTGTAGTTAATTTTTACTAGTTGTTATCTAATTCTTTTTTCTGTAGTTTAATGTATCATGAGCATTCAAAAGTTTTCTCGTCCTTTGTAATGCGCAGGCAAGTTTTCTGGTACGTTGCGCAGGCGGTCAGAGCCGGTGGTTGGTTCTCTGCCCACTACGTATGGTCCAAACCGTATCGTAAGACTGAGCTCACCAACCATCCAATCCGACCCATTCACTGATTTAACTATTTTTTTATTTGTCTACAGTGCTAAACAGTGTATGGGCGTCTTCTTTTGGGCCTTTTGGTGAGCCCAGTCTAAGGGAATTTTCTTCGTTTGTTGACGTAGGTATTCTCAAACGCAGATGATATACAATGGTTAGAGTGGCGTGAGAGCGTGGATTAATAAAAAAGTACAGTATGAGAGCGTGAAAAAAATAGATGTAGATAGAAGAATCTTAGGGTTTGTTTGGATCAAGGCTATGAATGACCAGGCCAAAGTTTGGTCACAGTTTGACCACGTTTAACTCTAAATTTAAATTTTATCAAATAATAAATTACTCATTTATATGGATTGTGTATAGGTAAATAAATTATATAGATAAAAATTACAGTGTATAGTGTAATTTAAATTTAGAGTCAAACGTAGTCAAATTGTGGTCAAATTTTGGCCTGGCCACTTATGGCCTTGATCCAAACGGGCCAATGATTAGACGGAAAAGTTGTTTTGGAGCCCCCTTGTTCTCTCCTCCGTGGCTTTCTAGCCTCTATTGAGACCATGCCGACCGTCCGTCCCCGACGAGTACTCTCTTCAGGTCCCAAAAGAGTGTTGTTTTAGAAAAACTAGATGTCAAATTTTTAAAACTTTGACTATATATAACTTTTATATTATTTAGTTTTGAATGTTGAAAATCATATGCGTAGATTTGTCTTAACAAGTATTTTTATAAAAATGTAAATTTTTATGATATTTATTTTTATTTTAGAATAATGTTGATCAAATTTATGTTTGTGACACTGTGTCGATATTCAAAATGACACTTTTCTGTAACATGAAAGGAGTAGGCACCGGGCAGTCCGCTCGCGACACGCAACCGGAAGTCCGGAAGACAAGAGGCGAGGACTTGCAAAGTTGCAAGGAATAATTCTGGCTGTGTTTAGATTCAAAATTTTGAGGGTCAAAATGCACTGTAGCGCTAAAAAATACACCGTAGCACTTTTCGTTTGTTTGTGGTAAATATTGTCCTACTATGGTCTAACTAGGCTCAAAAGATTCGTCTCGCAAAGTACATCTAAACTGTGCAATTAATTTTTTATTTCATCTACATTTAGTACTCTATGCATGTGCCGGCATTTTGATGTGATGGAGAATCTTCTTTTTGCATAGTGAAATTTGGAAGAAATTTTGAGATCTAAATAGGCCTCTGTCTTCTAACAGTAGCAGCCGCGAACGAATCAATGAGCACATGGAGCACGCGCATGGCAGCAAACCCGAGCAGGCTCCGGGTCCGCGCTCCGCGGTCCAGCACTCCAATCCAAGCTTCTTTTCCGGCCCGTCCGAGGCGAGGGCTCCGCTTTCGCCGGCCGGCAGCGGCGCAACGCGGACCTATAGTACAGGTGCAGTACAGGTCGTGCCCCTGTACTGCGCGGAACGCCCGTTGGATGGGGCACGTACGCCTGCAGCGCTAATTTACATGGGAGCCCTTGGCTGGCCTCTGCAGTCCGCGACGCATGGGCATGGTTAGTCGTGCTTGGCAGCCTAGTTTGACAAATTCGCTCCCTGAAGAACCCAAATGTGAAGCACAACAAATAATTGGCCTCTGCCCGCTCCAAATTCCCGCTGGATCAAAAAATGCAGGATAAAATAGCCCGAATACGTTTCTCACAAGCAATCATCGCTGTTCCTATCTGCATAGTCAATCAAAACATTCTCCCGATGAGAAGATTGTACCCCTACTTCCACTTCAAAAAGTCAACCATAATCCGATTCTTAACCGCACTGATCGATTTTCTCACGCCTCCTGCTTGTTTTTACCGGACAAACAACCGCCGCCGGCACCGGCACCGGCACGGCGACTACTGGCGCCCGGCGGCGGGCGTGCTGGTTGCCCGGTTGCCCCCCT
The DNA here is from genome assembly GCA_022530915.1 of Paspalum notatum. Lineage (NCBI taxonomy): Eukaryota > Viridiplantae > Streptophyta > Magnoliopsida > Poales > Poaceae > Paspalum > Paspalum notatum. The sequence continues at coordinate 38,957,770 of CM039685.1, forward strand.
CATCTACCCGCCTACCTACGTGCCGGGAAACCGACCCGATTCAAGTGGCGCGGGCGTAAATTACCCAAACGCCGTGCCCCAATCCACTCCGCCGAATAAAAACCGGCGCTTTAAAATCTCACCGGCCCCTTTCCTCGCCGGCAACGCAACGCAATCCTCCTCCCCTCCCCCCGCCCTCCTAGTCCCAGGCCCCACCCCTTTCGTCCCCCGTCGCCCCCCGCCTCGCCGGCGCTCCCACCCCACGCCGGCCACCATGATGCACATGACCTTCTACTGGGGCACGTCGGCCACGATCCTCTTCGACGGCTGGCGCACGTCCACGTGGGTCGACTACCTCCTCTCCCTCCTGGCCCTGCTCCTCGCCGCCGCCTTCTACCAGTACCTCGAGGCGCTCCGCGTCCGCATCAAGCTCGTTGCGGGCGGCGGCGCCAAGCCCTCCATCCCGCCGCCGGCCAGCTCCGACCCGCGCGCCCCGCTCCTCGCGCCCGTCTTTGCGGTCGCTGCCGGGCGCTGGCCCGCGCGGGTCGCCGTCGCCGCCATGTTCGGGGTCAACTCCGGCCTGGGCTACCTCCTCATGCTCTCCGTCATGTCGTTCAACGCCGGCGTCTTCATCGCCGTCGTCGTGGGGCTCGCGCTCGGCTACCTCGCGTTCCGCAGCAGCGATGGGGAGGATCTCGTCGTGGTTGACAGCCCCTGCGCCTGCGCCTGAGGGGACGGGGTCGTCCCCCACGATTGCCTTGTCTCCCTAAGGTCTGGTTGATTCTTGTTGTACTATAACACAGGTATCGTAATAAAAATCATGTACAAATTCAGTTGTGTGTTTGGTGGATCTGCAGTGTTCATGGGTTGTCTGGGAGGAGGCACCGTGTAGAGTGAAAAAAAATGCCTTGTTTCTTCTAAATGGATTGATGGATTGGTTCCTTTCTGGCCTAATGTTTGTGCTAGTTGCCCTTTGCCAGTTAACTGATTGACTCTGAGATCCAATTTTGAGATCAAATTAAGGAGGATAATCTCTATAATGGACAAATTTATTTTGTTTCCCGACTAATCCAAGAAACAGATTTAGGAGTATTTTGTTTGCGTTGCGGCTAATCTATGAAACAAGAAACGGTAGTAAGCATACGACTGAGTACAGATCTGGCCACACCTGCTGAAAGAATTTGGAGCTATCTAGATCTGGCCATTGTAAAGAGAGTACCTGTCCTCTCTCTGCTGCCCTTTATGCATTGTAGCTGCCTGTCCCTACGACTGAGTACAGAAAAGGCCAGGGTAAGGGACGGGGAAACCGTTATTTCTGGTTGATGTGAAACAGTAAAATGGTAATATCCAGTTCTGGCTGTTCATTTGCGATGGGATTCTGAAATAACAGAATGTGCATTGGTTGTCGAAGCGGTGGTAAACATCTGAGGGTAGCCAGCAGATCATGCTCGTTCGTTCATGCTTTGTTACCTTTTTTCACAGTCAGGCCATGTTTGCTACTAAAGTTTCTAAATACCATGATTTACGAATACTATAGTCTACAGTAGGTTATAACACAAATACCATGGTTTAGAAAACTTTGGTGACTTCAGTATTTAATACTCCAAAATTAGTGCAGTTTTGGCAATATTGTACTATTCAAAACACAGTTTTGGAAAGACCAACCAAACACCTCCAAGCCTGAAAATTTCCAAATACTGTGGTATTACATTGAAACTAAAAAATTTTTGCTACCAAACAGAGCCTAATTTGGGTTATCTGAATTTTGAAATATGCGAGTTGATTGATCTTCGACAATTGGACTAGCAGTGGCCAGTGGGCGACTAGCCGACGACCACTGACAAAGGCATCCTATTGATGCCGTATTGGTGTATCCTGTCCCGCCTTTCTCTTCTATGGTGTATCCTGTCCTGCCTTTCTCTTCTATGGCATCGAAAGTGGTAATGGAATTTGGATATCGAAAGTGGTTGTGGAATTTGGATGTGACCAGATGGCTCCTTTCTGAGGTTCGTTTTAAATCGTAAAGAACGGCCGGGAAAATGACTTCATCTCCTTCTGGATAGCACACCACACCACACTTGTCTTGTCCTCTCTTAGATTCTCTCATTGATCTTTTCTAGTGAAGACCCGGTGGTGGCGAGAACGATGTAAGGGCTTTGCTTGCAGAATGAGTTCACCCATGCCATTTGGCTGATATTAGAGTTATTTGTTCTTCGAAAGCTCAGCGCTGCTTCTTTTTACTCTCGTCGGCGTTGGTTCGGACACTTGAGTCCAATTTGGTACTGCCTTTTTGCTTGTACAGTGCCTAGTACATCCGAGCAGGTCTGTGTAACTGCTCATGGTCCCCTTGGTATGCAGTAATGCACTCTTTCCGTTCTCATACAATCATCTGGCCATCTGAGTTTTTTGTATGAGCTATGAGGTCAATTTAATCAAAGAGTGAAATTCAGAATTTCAAATGCTAGAGAGAATAATATTATCTCCGTCCCGCTCCGCTCGCGTCGCTCCCAGGCGACTTGGGCGGAGACCCGAGCACCGCCCCCCACTAGCCCCCTGCCGGTCCCTCCCCTGCCTCGCCGCCGCCCGAGCTCGCAGCCGGGAAGCCCGCGCCGGTGCAAGGACGGCGGCGGCGGGGCTCTCTCCTCTCCTCTCGTCTTCGCGGGAGGCTTCTCCTTCGGGTCCTCGGGTCCATGGCCGCCGTGCCGTCGATTTGGATCTTTAGGAGCCAAATCCGGCGAGCCCATGGCCGGATCCGACGGGCGCATGGCCGGATCTGGCGAGGCCACGACGGTGGCTGTCGTTCGCTGCCCCCAGTAGCGCGGCCCCCGTGGAGGTGGTCTCCGGCGGCCGGCGGGCTCCTAGCCCCGTGGTGTCCGTGGCGTCCTAGTCCGTCGCCGTGCCGTGGCTGTTGGCCTGCTCACGGCTCCGGGTTGTGGGTGCTTCTGCTTCTGCGACGGTGTGTCGAGGCCGTTGGAGGTTGTGGTGGAGTGGCGCCAACGGTCTGCGTCAGCCGTGGATGAGTAGGTGGTCTGGCACCACTCTGCTCTGCCTGCGTGTGGCCAAGAAGCTTGGTCGGCGAGGTGGTCTGCAGCTGAGGGCGGCGGTGGCTTGCTGGGCGGTGGCGGTGGTCTCGTGTGCTGGCCTTTGGCCGCGTGCGAGGGTGCTTGCAAGGTCATCTGGCGTCGTTGGGTGTGGCAGAAGGAGATGGGCGAAAGCCTTGCATGGTTCCACCCATGCCGGCGGCGGCGACACCATTGGTGCCGTTCCTTTCTTGGAAGCGTCATTGGATTCCTCTTCTCTGCCATCGGGTGTGTCTCCGGCAGCGGTGGCGCTCGGCGTCATATCCCTTCTTGAAGGCGCTGCCTAGGAGTTTCCGACCACCTTCTTCGACAAGCGCCACCCCTTCATGTCGGATGTTACCTGATGCTGTTACCTGCGCTGTGGTGCGTCTCTGTCATGACGGATGCGAGTCTGCTTGGGTGCTAAGTCGGAGCTGCTCGCCACGGGGTGTGGTTTTGCTGGGCAACGATGAAGTACTCTCTCCTCGTTCTCGTTGTGTTGGTGCGAGCTTTGCGTAGGCTTCGGTGTTTGGTGGCCTTGGCGGTTGTTCGCCGCGGGAAGTTGGAGCTACTTGTCACTTAGGTGATAAGCTTGGCAACGATGACTCACGTTGAGCTCCTTCGGTTTGGCTGACCGCTTGTTCCTTCAGGACTGGCTTGTTTGGAGGCGTGTGCTTTGGGAAAGTCGGAGCTGCTACGTTGTTGTTGCAACCTAGCTTGGCAACGATGACCCTTTAGTGCGCTCTTCTGGCTGCTGCTAGTGAGTGGTAGATGGTGGAGATCCGGTCGAGGTAATCGGAGCTGCTTGGCTTGTTGCTGAGCTCGGCAACGATGACTTGCGCCGGACTGCAGGGGTCGCCGTCGGGTTTTGTGCAGGGTGTTAGTGTTGCACGGCTTATGTTGATGTCCCAGTCCAACTGGCCGGTGTCATGTGTTGTGCAGCGTGCGTTGATGACCCAATCCAACTGCCTGTTGTGTAAAGGTTTTTGACCCGATTTTTCTTGAAAACACGGTGAACTCTATTTTTTCTTAATTGAAAGGCAGAGCTACTGCCATTACGTTTAAAAAAAAAAAGAATTTCAGATGCTAAAGGTGGAGTAAAACACCTTCTGTTGTTCCGGAGACTGAGGTTTCACCTCAATTTCATCATTTGATTATTTCAGCATTTCAGATTTACGAGTATTTTACTCTCTACTCTGTGATAGAGATTTGGTGCTGTACAGTTTTTTTAGCAGCAAGCTGTCCATAGAATAGGTTATCAACAGTTTTGTCTGAACTTGAAGGTGGCCATGGTTCAGACTTCAGAATAAATATTGTATATTCCTCACAAATCTATAAAGAATTTGCAGATGGCAAATCAATGTAGAATGGATAATGCCTGAACTCTGTTTTCTTTTGATTGCGTGATGCCCTGATTGTTCCCTGATGAAAATCCAGTACTCAGTTGTTGAGACATGTTTACGCATAAAGTTAAGGCATGTTGCCTGCTGCTAACAATTTGTTTACGCATAAAGTTAACTCAAGACATGTTGCCTGTACTTTGTGGCCTGTGACTCTGAGGTATGCTCCAACCAACAACATAGTTAGGATTCGGCTCAGTAGTTACATCTCCAGAAGTTACAAGCAATCGTACTATTGCCTGCAAAATGTAAGCGAAACAAAAATATATGCATCAGGTCAATTACAACAGCCATGACCCCAGACATCATCAAGCAGCCAAAAGCTTACAACACCAAAGCTTATAAACCACTGCTTCATTACGTGATTTCACAGCTTTAGACATAAGTATAATACATTTTCAGAAGTCAAAATATTTCAGATAGAAGCACATGGATTCATTGTTATGTATGGCCTCTCCACTTCGATGTTACATGACCAATTCCCAACATACGGACAAACTGATTTACAGTCAAAGATATAGAGTTGCAAACAGGAGTGTAGCATTTTTCTTTCTAGGACTGATGATGATTTTGTCAATTTTGACGTGGCCGATTCATATTTGCTAAGGACCTCAGATATAATATCAGTGTCTTCATAGTTAGAACTTACATTGATGCATGAGAGAGCCAACTCCGATTATTACTTTGTCTCTCTCTTCCACATGCATGCTTAAAATTTACGTCCCCTTATAAACATGTTATAAGCCCTATTAACTAGGAGTATTATACTTGCTCAACTGCTCAGTCCAACCAAACGAGCCGTCCCATTGGGGAGACCCGACAGGACAACCTTCGCGGACGGCCCAACGGGCTTCTGAGAGGTCCGTGCTATTTTGGTCATATATTTTTGGAAAAAGTTCATCTGGCCACCCTTAATTTTGGCTGTAGTTTGATTTTGCACCTCAAACTACAAAACCAGAAATCTTTGCTCCCGCAACCGAGTATTTTTACACCTTGGGTGGTATACGAAGGCGGTTTTGTGTGACGTGGCAGTGGGTCTCACTTGTCAGGTGACACATGGCAGCGGGCCCCACGTGGCAGTGGCACAACCATCTTTTACCTCACTCTCCCTCTCTCGTACCTCACCGTCGCCGCCGTCTCATCCTCCCTCTCCGCCTCTGCCCCTCCCTCGCCGCCGCTGGCGCCGACCCGAGCTGTGCCCCCCGCCGCTCCGGCCGCGGCACCGCCCCTAGCCGCAACGACCTCGGCACCGACCCGAGCCACCGTCCGCGCCATGCCGCAATGGGGACGGGCGCAGTGGCAGCGGCGCGATGAGGACGGGAGCGTGGGGCAGCGGCCTCTGCCGCCGGCGCCACGGCTCTCCCTCTTGCTCTGTTCCGCTTCGTTCCGCGCGGGCGAGCTCCGCGTCGCAGCTCGCGGATGTCCAGCTGCACCTTGTTCACGCTCTTCATCACCGACCCGTAGATCTTGCGCCACCGCTCGAACCCCGTTGAGTTGAAGTAAGCGTGCACCGCCTCCTTGTCCCCGCCGCACGCCGCCTCCGCCTGCGTGCGCCGCCTGCGCGCGCCGCCTGCGCTCCAGGTTCGAGAGCGACACCACCGCCGACAGTGTGGCCGCCGCGGCCGGGAGGGAGGTCGGCAGGAGGCCGGAGGCCGTCGAAAGCACCGCGACGGCGGCCGTGGGAGGCCTGCGCTGCGGGTGGAGGAGGACGTGGACGTGGGACCGCGGGTGCCGGAGGAACGCGGCGGGCCAAGGTGGCAGTGAGTGCAGGCCGAGAAGCGGGTGCCCAGCGAGCGGCGGCGAGGGAGCTCGGTGGTGGCGGGGGAGCGGCGGTGAGGAGGGGCAGAGGCGGAGAGGGAGGACGAGACGGCGGCGACGGTGAGGTACGAGAGGGGAAGAGGGAGGAAAAAGAGGGACGCCACTGTCACGTGGGGCCCGCTGCCACGTGTCATCTGACAGGTGGGACCCACTGCCACGTCACACGAAACCGCCTTCGTATACCGCCCAGGGTGTAAAAATACCCGGTTTCAATAGTTGCGGGGATAAAGATTCCTGGTTTTGCAGTTTGAGGTGCAAAATCGAACTGCGGCTAAAGTTAAGGGTGGTCAGATGGATTTTTTCCTATATTTTTTCCTCGCAAACTCTATCACACGCGATTCCGCGCAGCCCATAGCCCACCACACACCACCGACACCTACTAGGTTAGTGGTGGCCTGGCCTTACCGGGTCGTTTGGTGTCCACGGTTGGAGAGGCAAACAGGCGGCAGTGAAGATGAGCGGCCGGAGTTTGCAGTGGGAGACGGCGGTAGAGGCAGGTCACACGCTTGGTAACTGGAGATCCGTCATGGGTTAATGTTGTCTTTCTTTTTTTCCTCTTTAGGCTTTGTTTGTTGCAAGGTCTGTTGAAGGGGATTGATGGTGCTTAAATTCCTTCATAGTCAAATTTCAATAGCGATGGATTTAATCCCCTCGATCCTCCTCAAACCTAACCCGGCCTAACTTGGCTGTTGTCTTGTCATGCGTACATTTTAGTTGCTCAGCTCGACTTGTTAAAGTTTGATCTAAAACAAGGCTGGTTCGTGTGAATCTTGTACGTGGTCCGCTCCGCCTCGCTCATCCTTGAATTGAAGTGTGATATATTCGGCTGACCGCCGTAGCGGCAAATGCCAATGTTCAGCGTAGTGCGTAGAAAGCTCTGACGGAAGATACATATATATAGAAGCGTGATCGACTTATCGTGCTCCATCGATAAGTCGATAACTGTACCATGCATGCCATATATAACAGGGGGTACACCAAAGCGCTAAAATTTTGGTACACCAAGAACGCATCCATTCCCACGCCACGTGCTCGGATGATGTTGGCTTCTTCGCCCACATTTCGCAACCACTCATCAAAGCAGAAAACAAGGGAGAAGATGGCAACCGCAAACAGCCGAGATCCGTGGATCGGGCACACCGCGCGCAGTCGCGCACAGGGAGCCAATCACACCAACCCTCAACGCCAACCCGCGTCGTGGCGTGGCGTGTCAACTGTCACCGGACGTGGTAGTGCGAGTTGCACCGCAGCACGGCGCCGGTCACCGCGGCCGGCACGACCGCTGCCGGCCTCCCCCTCGCCGTCTCCCCGCCGGTCCCGGCGGCCTCGACCATCCGCCCTGCCTTCGTCGCGGGCTCCGCTGCCGCCGCGTCCGCGACGAGCCGCCTCATCATGTCCGCGTAGTAGTCCCTGAGCCGCGCGAGCGCGCGCCGGGACCGCAGCAGCAGCGCCCGAAGCCGGACGAGCCTTCCCAGCGCGAGCAGCCTGCCGCGGCGCCGAGGGGCCGCGTCGCCGAGCCGCGCCACGGCCATCCGCGGCCTCCTGCTCTGCCGGCCGCCGCGGCCGGACACCCGGAACTGCATGCTCCTGGTGGTGGACGCGAGGACGGGCAGCGGCGGATCGTCGTCGCTGCGGCCTGCGGGAGCTAGAAACGGTTAGAGAGGGAATGGTCACTAGCTCGCTAGCTGAGTGCCGTGCCTTGACGCGGCTACGGATCATATGGGCTCGCTTGCTGGACCAATAAAGCGGGGCAGGTTCACCAACAATTTGGTCGACGACGAGGCCGCTGTGCGGTTCGAGCATCAGCGTCGTGCTTACCGGCGAGGCGGCGACCGCTACCCGCGCATGCCGCGGGTTCAATTAATCGGCCGCAACTAGCACTAGGAAACCACGCCAAACCTAACAATTGTTGCCTGATGCGTGGCTTAGGAATTAGCAATTGGGACGATTACGAACAGGTACGCGGGCATGTTACTGAACAAAACATACTATTATATTATTATGATGAAGCTCATGCAAACGTAAAACGTTTCTCTTGGAGGTTCCGATCCATTTGTGCGAGGCTTTCGTTTCCCAAAACTATCAACCAGGACTCAGGACGGTGGTTTTGGGTTCTGGCTGACACTCGCTGATATCATGGGCATGTCAGCTGTGGCAAAACCACCAACAGAGGGATATAGATACTCCTATATAGATAAGATTATTGGACATGACAGCACTCCTCAAAATGCGTTAATGGAAGCACTACGAGATGGTGAAGTAGGCAACTGGAGCATTAAGGGCGGCGATCCGGCGACCAGCTCACGCCTCCACCACCTCAATCAGTCGATGCCGTGATGGGTGGCATCGGTCACACGGTTGAGAGGCCACTATGGCATGCAATGAATAATGGAGCGAAGGTGATCGACCACTATATAGGATCTATGAGCATACGTGTCTCGATGTCTCTGAAATCACAAAACATCTATGTCTATCTGCATAGAAAGCTCTTTCATCAGCAGAATGGTAGTAGTAGTCTAGTAGAGAACTTCTGGATCAGCAGAACTTACATTTTGGTTCAACTTGGAACTCAGCCCCGAATTCTACCGAAAATACACACGCACATTGGTCGTTTCACAAGCATAATCACACGTTCAGGTTCATTCTTCATCATTATTAATCACAATGGTCCTATGAACTGTGTTCGCCAGATCGAATGCCATGCAGAGTGCAAGCTGCACAGAGTACATGCAGCGCTGACAAAAAATCGAAATGGGGGACACAGAAAAGTGCTCACTTTATGCAACGTACCCTTTTCTCCGTTTGTCAATGTATTGCGAATCCCATAGCAGATGGTACGCTGAATGCCAGCTGCTTACTGTGAAACGAGATCTTCAGAAACTGCACAAAAAGAGGCGCAAAAGCCCATCAAACGCCGTCTTCACGAAACCATCATCGATCGCAGGCCGCAGCAGCTGTGGCAGCCACCGACTTACATGGGCCCAGCGAGTCTCAGCCCACGCTGTCATCTCCATCTCGTCTCTGTCTGTTCAAGTGTTCATTTCTGCGGATAGCGTCAATAGGACACGCGTGTTTGGAGGCTTGGTAGCACATGATCCCCCCATTAGCACCAGTGACCAATAGTTGTTTGAAAAAAAAGTTACTTCAATCGAATTAATGTGTTGGGGAGGATTCCAACTCCCTAACTTTCAATTACACCATCATTACTTTAAAATTACAACGAAAAAAAATTTGGTGCAACTTTGTGGAAAGTAGCAGTGGATAAAGCTAACTGTAATTGACTGTGACATAAAATTGTCTAAATTCTTATTATCCAAACAAATAAAAAACTACCTTATTTGTTAACGGAAATGACGCACAAGAATTCGTGTGTAGAGAGCCCCCGGCCAGAACCCCTCTTCCTGCGCCGTCTTCCGATTTCAATATTCCCTTTCCTCTGCTCTCATTGTTCAACTATCCCAGCAGCTAATGCAAAGTGCAAGTTCATGTTGCACTGTAGCATATATAATTATATAACTATATATGTCCTTCTGATCATATCCACTTGCGCGGCTTATTGCATTAACTATAACTATTTACCGTGTATATCGGTGCTATGCACGTTTATATATACGGTGTACCTCAAGGTAAGATATCAGCGTGAAATTTAAAATATAGGTATTGTTGATAGCGCAATTTGGCTAGTTGGGTTATTAATTGAATTGGATGGGTTTTACATGTTGTTTAAGAATTCCAGCAGGGTTGAGAAGCGTAAGCATTAAAATGACAGGTGGATCCATTGGGAAGATGCAGACGCATTGCTAGTGTTGGGATTGTGAGACACATGCAGTAAAAACTATTTCCAGCCAGGTGTGGTTTCTACTTGTGTGCGCTTAATTTGCTTGCATGGATGAGGCACAAGATCAATATTTATGGAAGCGATGATCTCCCTTGAATTAAGCCTGGCGCAGGGTCACCTGATGTGATCAGCATGATAGATAGCTGGAGATTTTTTGTTTTTATTTATTTTGTTGTAAGCCAACGAATATTTGCATATGTGGGCCTGGTCTCGGTGCAGTCACGTTTGTTAGTTGATAAGTAGTATCTGGCCGGATTAAAATATTCTAATCTGTAATCGTTCGGCTTAGAGAGAGTCCTGGCTGGTTACGCAAAGTCCAGCGTACCTTATAAATTGAGGTCGTGGCCGATTGAGAAAAAATGCAATCGTCATACACAGACTTATTTTTCTATCTACGTTCTATTTTTCAGCACAGTAGTTCGTTAGTTTTTCTAAACCCTAGCCGCTTAGGGTTTGGATCATCTTTGCCGTTTTGCGCTGAAAAATGGTCGGGTCTTCTCCACGAAAGCGAGAAATCTTTGTTGCTTTGCTCGGAAAGCAATCGCCCGTCGTCGCCAAAGACGATATTTATCGTGTTCCGCGCGGATCCGTTTTGCGTGTCAACACAATTGGCGACTCCGCTGGGGAAGAGAAAGAAGAAAAGCACGATGACTGGCGACCCCAAGGACCCAAGCGACATCAGCACCAGTAACATTATTCCCGTCACGCTCCAAGATTTATCTGAAGAGGAACAGCGGGAAATCGAACGGGAGCTCGAGGAGGAAAAGATAGAAAAGTTGAAGCAAAAATTAGCGGGCTACCAAAAGACCAGGGATGGCGTCTTCAAAAGGGAAGTGGCACCGGCTCCTGCACATGGCTCGAAGGTAAGTAACACATCTACTACCGAAGAAATTGCTCATTTGATTGATGTGTTAGTAGCTAGTAAATTTGGTACTGTCGCTACAGATTTCCAACATATGGCACGTACAATAACACAATCCGTTAGCAAACAACTTTGTGACTTCAAATATAATTATAATCAAGACCTTCAGAATAATTTAGTTCGCGATGTTCGTTCAATAGTGCTGCAGATCAATGACGAACGTCGCGAAAAACAGCCGGTGCATCCTGAAATTAATTATTCAGTTGGTTCGCCGAATATTTCGCAAGTGCCCACTACATCGGCTAATATTATGCAGCCTATTATTCCTACAAATAATGGCCAGACCAGCCAGAATTACAATGGTAATTCGGCTAACAGTTTTATACACACAACTAATGCTATTGTTGCTACTCCGGCTCCACAAAATTCCAGCAATTATGGACGAAATGTTGCAAATCCTAATTTGCAACTACCTTATTATACTACAGTAGCTTATGGTATCCCGCCTGTGCCACCTATTGGTACCGGGGTTCCTTACGGGCCGGTACCGGATGCATGTTTTAATGGATCTCCACAACCTATGCCACATGCCCAATCCTGTTTGCCGGAAGTAACCCCACTTACTTATGTTGCATGTGCGCCGCAAGCTAGCCCATTACAACCCTCCGAGACTTTTAAAGACCAACTTGCTGGTATGCTTAGAGAATTCGGTCTAGAACCTAAGGGCAAAGCACGTGTATATCAGAAACCTTATCCTGATTATTTTGACGCTACACCTTATCCTCGTGGTTTTAGGATTCCTGATTTTGTGAAATTCACGGGGGAGGATGGTAGAACAACTTTTGAGCACGTGGGACAATTTTTGGCACAATGCAGTGAAATTGGTACATCGGATCTATATAGGGTGAAATTATTTCCTTTGTCTTTATCCGGCACCGCATTTACATGGTTTACTTCGCTCGCTCCTAATTCTATTAGAACATGGGCACAATTAGAACAAAGGTTTCATGAGTATTTTTACAATGGCGAAATGGAACTTAGGCTTTCTCATTTAAGATCTACTAAGCAAAAATATAATGAGTCAGTTTCTGATTATATTAGGAGATTTAGGGATGTAAAGAACAAGTGCTTCAGTTTAACCATAGCCGAAAAAGACTTGGCTGATCTTGCTTTTTCTGGTTTACTTGCTCATATTAGAGAAAGGTTAGAGGGGCAAGAGCTTTCAGATGTTAATCAAGTTTTACAAAAGGCGTTGGCGCAGGAAAACCGTGCTAAAGAAGCCAAACAGTATAGCCGGTTTAGGGACAATAAAAATAGGGACCATGAAAAGCCTGTCGTTAATGTTTTGAACTATGAGAGTGATTCGGCTAGTGACGATGATGTTGATATATGCATAGCCGAATGGGTGCATGTGCCTAAGTCAAAACCTTTTGTATGTCCTGCTTTGAAACCAACACCTGCCAGGAGAGAGGAAATTAAATATACTTTTGATGTTAGCAAGTGTGACAAAATTTTTGATATATTGCTGCAAGGGAAATTAATTAGGCTAAAAGAGGGACATGTAATTCCATCTCCAGAAGAATTGGGCAAAAGGGCTTTTTGTAAATGGCATAACTCTTTTTCTCATGCTACTAATGATTGTAATGTGTTTCGTCGACAGGTGCAATCGGCCATTAATGACGGACGATTGGCTTTAGCAGAAGGCCCTAAGATGAAGCTTGACACTAATCCTTTTCCTGTTAATGTAATCGAATTTGAGAACAAGAGCGTGCTTATTCGGTCTGATCAAGCCGAATCGGCAAAAGGGAAAAAGGTATTGGTTGATGGTGATGCTGCTCCCAGGATGATAAAACCAAAAAATCCAGAGGTGGGGGTTTGGAAGGTGAATGAAAACAAGAAACAAATTCCTAAATCAAGACCTACAGTTAAACAGTTGTTGGACAAATATGCCTCACGCAGGGCCAGCAATGTGTTTAATCGGCTTGGTGGTAGCAAGCGTCCAAGGTCCCCTACTGGACATGGTTTTGATGGTGACAGATACCGGCAAAGAAATTCATATGTCCAGCAGCCATATTTTCCATTGGAGCAGACATATTGGGGTTGTGCACCACCTATGTACCAGCAATTTCCTCCATGGGGTTTTGATTCTTGGATGTCATATCCTACACCTACAGTGCCGGTGAGTTATCGTCCACCAGAGTGGATTCCAATGCCTGACAAGAGGGCTCGTTTCAATCAAGCAAGGCCAAGTGATGCTATTTTAGTTCATGGGGGTCACGGAAATTCAGGCGCTGGAGCTTGCAATACAAGCAGGGGAGTTGCAAATGGTATCATCAGAACGAAAGAATTTTCGGAGGGCAGGTTGACGAGGTACAGTGCATCTAATAAAAATGTTAATACCGTTACAAAATCTATATGGAGGCCAATCAAACCTGTAGGCGGTGCAAATTCAGGTGCTTGTGGTAATGATTCGAATACTGTTCCTGGTCTGAAAGTTGGCGGCATCACCCTCGATAAGCCCAAACTAACTTCGAGCACTATTCTTGGTCTGGAAAGAGGTATTGCGAGGCTGAGGTTTGGGTCAGTTCAGACTTCGACAAAAAATTGCGATGGCATACAGCAACAGCAGCAGCAATCTGGTGTATTTCAGACGGGGGGTGTTGCAGTAGAGAAGACAGGTGCTGGTCTACAATCTGAATCGGCAAGCTCGTCTGCTGAGTTGGTCATGGAGCGCAGCAATGCAGGGGCTTCTAAAAGTGTGACTGAACAAGATAGTATTTCTTTGGCCAAGGGCAGCATCTTTACGTCAAAAATAGCAAGGCATCAGTATAGGCCAAAGAACTTGGGGGGCAGCAAGGTCATGTCAGTTGCACCAGGATCCAAACCAAAACCTCAATGGTGCCCGGGCGGACTCACACATACTCAGAAGCGACGTGTACAGCGGCTGCGAGCACTGGAGATCAGAGAAGAGCAAGCTGAGAAGAAACGTGATGAATGGTTTAATCAAGTCCGACCAATGGTGCCTGCAAGAATGACATGGAAGGAGAAGCGCATTGCAAAAGATGAAGGTAGAGTTGCGGAGGACATGGTCATTGATGAAGAATCAGGAAGTAAAAAGGGGACACCTACTGATGTGGAGGTTGCAGAAGAGAAAGGCAAAGCTGCAAAGGATGCAGTTGTTGAAGAAAATTCAGCAAATACAGGTGATGCACCTACTGCTATGGATGTCAACGTGGTTTTTGAATTGCCGGCTGAATTCCGGGCACCTGAGATTGAGGTTGCAGAGCTTGTTCTCGGTCCAAAGGATGCTATATTTGAAAAGCCAGAACAAACTGGGAAACACTTGAAGCCCTTGTTCATCAAGGGTCACTTAGACGGTAAGCCTATTGGTCGCATGCTTGTTGATGGCGGTGCTGGTGTTAATGTTATGCCTTTCTCGGTTTTCTGTAAATTGGGTAGAGAAGAGAGTGACCTGATGAAAACTAATATGAGCCTTAGTGGATTTTCTGGACAGTTATCTGAGGCTAAAGGTGTTATTTCTATGGAGCTCACAGTCGGAAGCAAAACATTGCCGACTGCTTTCTTCGTGGTTGATGTCAAAGGCCGATATAATGTTCTTCTAGGGCGTGACTGGATTCATGCGAACTGCTGCATCCCATCTACCTTACATCAGTGTGTGATTCAATGGGTTGGTCACGATATAGAAGTGATTGAAGCAGACAATTCAGCATGTATTGCTTTGACTGAGGCAGCGGTTGATTGTCAGTATGGAGATATGCAATGCTTGACAGGTAGGGATTTATCGGATTATGATTATGTTGCTGTCAATAGAGATGGTTTTGTGCCTGTACGTGTACAGCCGGCTACGGTAGCTCGGCTTAATGATTTATCATTGTAAATAATGAATAAAGAAGATAGTATTAAATGGCTGCAAAGGCGCACTGAAGAGTATCGTTCTGGGAAGAACGATATGCATGAAGCTATCGAAGATCTTGATGATATGGAGAAGCTTGGGCAGGGATTCTCATCGGCTGATCCGCTTGAAGAAATTGATATTGGTGATGGATCTGTTCCGCGACCAACCTTTATAAATACAAAACTAGATGCCGATCAGAAAATCAAGGTACGTGCTTTGCTTAAAGAATTTGTAGATTGCTTTGCTTAGGATTATACAGAGATGCCTGGTTTGGGTAGAGATTTAGTTGAGCATAGACTACCTATCAAACCTGGTTTCAGGCCGTATAAGCAGCCCCCTAGGCGTTTTAATCCTATTATGTATGACCGCATCAAGGAAGAAATTGATCGGTTGCTCAAAGCTGGGTTTATTCGGCCATGTAGATATGCGGAGTGGATTTCTAATATTGTGACTGCTGAAAAGAAAGATACTGGTAAAATTAGAGTGTGCATTGATTTTAGAGACTTAAATAAGGCTACTCCCAAAGATGAATATCCCATGCCTATAGCCGACATGTTAATTAACGATGCTTCTGGTCATAAAGTGATTAGTTTTTTAGATGGCAATGCTGGGTATAACCAAATATTTATGGCCGAAGAAGACAGGTCTAAGACTGCTTTTCGTTGCCCTGGTTTTGTCGGTTTGTTTGAGTGGGTTGTCATGACTTTTGGGTTGAAAAATGTTGGCGCAACGTATCAACGTGCTATGAATCTAATTTTTCATGATCTCTTGGGCATTATTTTAGAAATATATATCGATGATATAGTCGTTAAATCGGAGAAACTTGATCATCGTTTAGCCGATTTAAGATTAGCTTTTGAAAGAATGCGACATTATGGGTTGAAGATGAATCCACATAAATGCGCGTTTGGTGTATCGGCTGGTAAATTTTTGGGTTTCATAATTCATGAAAATGGCATAGAGATTAATCCTAAGAAAGTTGAGTCAATTAGAAAATTAGAGGAGCCCACATATAAAAGGGATGTGCAAAAGCTGTTAGGGAAGCTTAATTACTTGAGACGATTTATATCTAATCTCGCAGGAAAGATTGAATCGTTTCTTCCTTTACTTCGGCTAAAGCATGAAGCCAAATTTTCTTGGGGGGCAGAACAACTGGAGAGTTTTAATAATATAAAGTGATATTTGTCAAGCCCTCCGGTTCTTCGGGCGCCCAAGTCTGGTATGCCATTCAGGTTATATGTTGCTGCACAAGAGAAGGTGATTGGCGCGGTCTTGGCACAAGAGGACGGTGGGAAGGAGTACATCATTGCATATCTAAGCCGTCGTCTGCTCGACACCGAGAGTCGGTATGTGTTTATCGAGAAACTATGCTTGTCTTTATATTATGCGTGCACTAAATTTAGACATTATTTGCTTTCTAGTACATGTGTGGTAGCTTGTCAAACCGATGTTATTAAATATATGTTACAACAACCGATTCTTAGTGGTAGAATTGGAAAATGGGCTTATGCATTAATAGAATATGATTTAAAATATGAATCGTTGCATGCTATGAGAGGTCAAGTTGTTGCCGATTTTATTGTCGATCATAGAATTAAGGATGAGGCAGAGATTAATTATGTCAATGTATGCCCATGGAAACTTTATTTTGATGGATCGGTTTGTGATAATGGACAAGGCATCGGTATTGTTTTAATCTCACCTAACTGTATGGTTCATGAAACATCGGTCCGTTTAGAATATTCTTGTACCAATAACCAGGCTGAGTATGAAGCCTTATTATTTGGTTTGCAAAGCTTAGTAGATATGGGCGTAAAGGATATAGAGGCTTTTGGTGATTCGCTCCTGGTAGTTCAACAAATTAATGGTGAGTATCAGTGTTTTGATGGTTTACTAAATAGTTACTTGGACCGGTGTTTAGATATAATAGAGTCCCTGGATTCTTTTACTATCAAACATATATTTAGGGAAGAAAACCCTAGAGCCAATTATTTGGCACAACAAGCATCTGGTTATTTGATTAAAGGAGGAAACTTTTTTGTATTAGAAAAACCTATGCTAGCGGCTGCAGAGGTTGAAGCCAAACAGCAAGGTGCTAGTTCGGCTCAGCAGAGAACAACACAGGACACGTATGATTTGGTGCAGGGTTCACAAATAGCCGATTCTGTTGATAGTTCTGAATCGGGTGATTGGAGATTTCCCCTTATTAGTTATTTAAAAGACCCTAGTCAAATAAAGGATCGGAAAATTCGGCGGCAAGCGTTGAAATATACTCTTTTAGATGATGAGCTATATCGCCGAACAATAGATGGGTTGCTTTTAAAATGCTTAGGTTCCGATCAATCTAGGGTTGCTATGGGTGAAGTGCATGAGGGGATATGTGGGACGCATCAGTCGGCTCATAAAATGCGATGGTTATTAAAAAGAGCTGGGTTTTATTGGCCGACGATGTTGGAGGATTGTTTTCGGTATTATAAGGGGTGTGAGGCATGCCAAAAATTTGGGAATATTCAGCTAGCACCCGCGGCTATGTTGCATCCTATTGTTAAGCCATGGCCTTTTAGGGGATGGGGTTTAGACTTTATTGGTCAAATACATCCAGCTTCGTCCAGAGGTCATCGTTTTATCTTAGTGGCAACAGACTATTTTACCAAATGGACGGAAGCGGTTCCTTTAAAAAATATGACTCACAGGGAAGTGATAAATTTTGTTCTAGAGCATATTATTCATAGATTCGGTATTCCTCAAACTTTAACTTTTGATCAAGGTGCTTCTTTTATGTCTCACCAATTTCGTGAATTTGCCGAATCTTTTAGGATCAAATTGTTGAATTCGTCGCCATATTATGCTCAAGCTAACGGGCAGGCCGAATCTAGTAATAAGACTTTAATTAAGCTTATAAAGAAAAAGATTGAAGAACATCCGAAAAGATGGCATGAGGTGCTTTCGGAAGCTTTATGGGCTCATCGGATATCTAAGTGTGGTGCAACACAAGTGACACCGTATGAGCTCGTATATGGGCAGGAGGCTGTATTGCCGGTAGAGATTAATTTGCAAGCTTTTAGAATAGCCAGGCAAAATGGATTGTCGGCTGCAGATTATAATAGTTTAATGATGGATAGAATAGATGATGTTTCAGAGGAAAGATTGAGAGCCTTGAGGGAAATTGAAAAAGATAAAATTAGAGTGGCTAAAGCTTATAATAAAAGAGTCAAGGAAAAATCGTTTCAGCTTGGAGATTTAGTGTGGAAAACGATTTTACCAGTTGGAACTAAGGACAATAAATTCGGCAAATGGTCGCCGAGTTGGGAGGGTCCTTTTAAAATTGTAGAGATTGTTCCTGGAAATTCATACTTTGTGCAATCTTTGTAGGGAGAGAAGCTACCTAAAGCTCTTAATGGGAGATATCTGAAGAAATACTATCCTAGCGTGTGGCAAGAGGCTTGATAGTACTTTGGCCGATATGATTGTTGAACATATCGCCCTGAGATTGAAAACTGATGGTGGCCGATATGATATCTGAAATATCGTCCTGTGGGAAAATAAAAAGATGGCCGATGAGGTTTGTTCATCGTCCTGAGCAACGGTATGGCAGAAGCAGCGGTACGCATCATTCTAAGGAGAAAATGCTTGATTACGATATTATTTTTGGTAAATGCTATTGTACCAAAAACAGGGGGGCATGTGTTGATAGTGCAATTTGGCTAGTTGGGTTATTAATTGAATTGGATGGGTTTTACATGTTGTTTAAGAATTCCAGCAGGGTTGAGAAGCGTAAGCATTAAAATGACAGGTGGATCCATTGGGAAGATGCAGACGCATTGCTAGTGTTGGGATTGTGAGACACATGCAGTAAAAACTATTTCCAGCCAGGTGTGGTTTCTACTTGTGTGCGCTTAATTTGCTTGCATGGATGAGGCACAAGATCAATATTTATGGAAGCGATGATCTCCCTTGAATTAAGCCTGGCGCAGGGTCACCTGATGTGATCAGCATGATAGATAGCTGGAGATTTTTTGTTTTTATTTATTTTGTTGTAAGCCAACGAATATTTGCATATGTGGGCCTGGTCTCGGTGCAGTCACGTTTGTTAGTTGATAAGTAGTATCTGGCCGGATTAAAATATTCTAATCTGTAATCGTTCGGCTTAGAGAGAGTCCTGGCTGGTTACGCAAAGTCCAGCGTACCTTATAAATTGAGGTCGTGGCCGATTGAGAAAAAATGCAATCGTCATACACAGACTTATTTTTCTATCTGCGTTCTATTTTTCAGCACAGTAGTTCGTTAGTTTTTCTAAACCCTAGCCGCTTAGGGTTTGGATCATCTTTGCCGTTTTGCGCTGAAAAACGGTCGGGTCTTCTCCACGAAAGCGAGAAATCTTTGTTACTTTGCTCGGAAAGCAATCGCCCGTCGTCGCGAAAGACGATATTTATCGTGTTCCGCGCGGATCCGTTTCGCGTGTCAACAGGTATAGCCTCAGTCTAAGAGTTATAGATGGTGGGGATGCCGGGCTCTCCTTTGCACCTTTGTCTTCTCCGCTGTCGGTATAGATCAAAATAAGGTTTCAACTAAATACACATCGAACACACTTTGAAGGTGCAATGCAAACATATAAAAACAATGGGTGATAATTTAAACGTATATAGAGACTTACAAAGTAGTTAATCGATGGCGAGAAAAGTGAAATTTAATGGCTGAAGATCACACCTAAAATACCCCCCACGAGGCCATGACTACGATGCTCAGTATAGTGGGACAGAGCCAGGCTGAGAAAGTGAGTGAGATCTCGCCGGCTTTCGCAACAGAATCCAGCTATCCGCCATCGCGAGGCAAGGAATCGTGGCGCCACGCGGTGCTCCTCCGCCCAAGAAAGTGGAGGCATGGGCGACGCAATATCAGAAGAAGGCGAAAAAAAGGGACGCCACGCCGGACGATTGGGCTCACGCACGCACACTCGCCGCCCGTGCGCGCGTGCTCCGCGCGCCATGCACGCACCGGCGCTCTCGGCGAACTGGCTGCAGCGGTGGTACCGGCGCCTCTTTTCGTATCCACGGTCCAGGCCTCCCCAGTCCCCACTACGAGCTGCGCGACGAACCAAATCCCCCCACTTTGCCCCCGGTCCACCCGGCACCGGTGCTACAGGCCTACAGCGAGGCTGGACGGCGACTACGGCCGCGCCGCCGCGGCGTACGTGCGCGGCCGTGGGCTGCGCCGCTTGTAAAGGAGGGCGGGGTGGCGGGAGGGCGAGCGTCCCTGTGAATCATGGCGCGCTCGGAGGCCGGCGGACATGCATGATGGGAGGTCCGGTGCGTGATGCGCTTTCTGCCTCGTTGTCCGGCTCGATCGTGCAGGGCGTGTAGCTGTAACCGCGGGGGAAAGTCGATGTTGACGCCAAGAGTTCCACGAGTCCTTCCTCCATGTTTGTGGTAGTGGGCGAGGGACGCCAGCATTTTCGGTGGGGTTTTTTCTTCTGTTGAGACAAGAAGATTTTTCGGTTCATGATGATCCGGGAGACACGGCAGATCGGATATATGCTTTGCTTGCACTAAGGCCTAATGGTGGAATGAAATTGGGTCCTGAGCTGTTCATGTACAGAGAGAAAGTTCAAAAGGAGAAAGTGTCTACAGTGGCGCCATCTGGTTCTTTATTTGAACCGGCCGAACGGACGGTCTCACTCGGAGTGTGGACTCGGTCACACCACTTCAATACTACTCGCCAGTCGCCATGCTCCCCATGCAGCAACTGCTCGTGCTCCTCCTCCTCCTCCTCCTCCTGATCCAGTTCGCCGGTTCTACGCATGCTGCCGCCGCCGCCTCCGGCGCGGCTACCTACATTGTGTACCTGAACGCCGCGCTCAAGCCGTCGCCCTACGCCACGCACCTCCACTGGCACCACGCCCACCTCGACTCGCTCTCCCTGGACCCCGCGCGCCACCTCCTCTACTCGTACACCACGGCCGCGCCGTCCGCGTTCGCCGCCTGCCTCCTCCCGTCCCACGTCGCGGCGCTCCGTGGCCACCCCGCCGTCGCGTCGGTGCACGAAGACGTGCTCCTCCCGCTCCACACCACGCGCTCCCCGTCGTTCCTGCACCTCCCGCCGTACAGCGCGCCCGAGGCCGACGGCGGGGGGACGGACGTCATCATCGGAGTGCTCGACACCGGCGTCTGGCCCGAGAGCCCTAGCTTCGGAGACGCCGGTCTGGGCCCCGTGCCGGCGCGGTGGCGCGGGAGCTGCGACACCAATGCCACCGACTTCCCGTCGTCGATGTGCAACCGCAAGCTCATCGGCGCCCGGGCCTTTTTCCGCGGCTACTCGTCGGGGGGCGGCAATGGCTCTCGCGTCGGCGCTGACGTCCTCATGTCGCCGAGGGACCACGATGGGCACGGCACGCACACCGCGACCACGGCAGCCGGGGCCGTCGTGGCGGACGCGAGCCTCCTCGGGTACGCGTCGGGCACGGCGAGGGGCATGGCCCCCGGGGCGCGAGTCGCCGCGTACAAGGTGTGCTGGAGGCAGGGGTGTTTCAGCTCCGACATCCTGGCGGGCATGGAGAAGGCCATCGACGACGGCGTCGACGTGCTCTCGCTGTCGCTGGGCGGCGGCTCGCTCCCGCTCTCGCGCGACCCCATCGCGGTCGGCGCGCTCGCGGCCACCCGCCGCGGCATCGTCGTCTCGTGCTCCGCGGGGAACAGCGGGCCGTCGCCGTCGTCGCTGGTGAACACCGCCCCGTGGATAATCACGGTCGGCGCGGGAACGCTCGACCGGAACTTCCCGGCGTACGCCGAGCTCGGCAACGGCGAAACCCACGCCGGCATGTCGCTCTACTCCGGCGAAGGGCTCGGGGACGCCAAGTTCCCTCTGGTGTACAACAAGGGCATCCGCGCCGGAAGCAACGCGAGCAAGCTCTGCATGGAGGGCACCCTGAACGCCGCGGAGGTGAAGGGGAAGGTGGTCCTGTGCGACCGGGGCGGCAACTCGAGGGTGGAGAAGGGACAGGTAGTGAGGCAGGCCGGCGGCGTCGGAATGGTGCTCGCGAACACCGCCCAGAGCGGCGAGGAGGTCGTGGCGGACAGCCACCTGCTACCAGCGGTGGCCGTCGGCGCTAAGAGCGGCGACGCCATAAGGAGATACGTGGAGTCGGACGCCAACCCGGAGGGGGCGTTATCCTTCGCCGGCACCGCGCTCGACGTGCGGCCGGCGCCGGTGGTTGCCGCGTTCAGCTCCCGGGGGCCAAACAGGGTTGTGCCGCAGCTGCTCAAGCCGGACGTGATCGGCCCGGGCGTGAACATCCTGGCCGGGTGGACGGGGTCCATCGGGCCGACCGGGCTCGCCGTCGACGAGCGGCGGTCGCCGTTTAACATCTTGTCAGGTGAGCGCACGCGTTGCTTCCTCCTTACTACTGTCACACTGATCACTCGTGCTCAAAATTGATTCTTTAGCTCGTACCTGTCTATGAACGCATTATTGTTGCCACTGTTTTTGGTAGCAGCTTTCAATTCTTTTTTGCCATGATGTCGTTAGCTTTTGGGGGTGCATGCAGTTTTCCGCGTGCATCAAAATTATGATATGCTCGACACTGGACAGGCTTTTAGTCGCACGGCATTCTGACACGCATTCGACGGCGCAGGGACATCCATGTCGTGCCCGCACATCAGCGGCCTGGCGGCGTTCGTGAAGGCGGCGCACCCGGACTGGAGCCCCAGCGCCATCAAGTCCGCGCTCATGACCACCGCCTACACCGTGGACAACAACGACTCGCCCCTCCTCGACGCCGCGACGAACGCCGCGGCCACGCCATGGGCGTTCGGCGCGGGGCACGTCGACCCCGTCAGGGCGCTGTCCCCGGGCCTCGTCTACGACGCCTCCGTCGACGACTACGTCGCCTTTCTCTGCACCGTCGGTGTCTCGCCGCGGCAGATCCAGGCCATCACGGCGGCGGAGCCGAACGTGACTTGCACGCGGAAGCTGTCCCGCCCCGGGGACCTCAACTACCCATCCTTCTCCGTCGTGTTCAGCCGGAAGTCGTCACGCAGCAGCACCGTCAAATACCGCCGCGAGCTGACCAACGTTGGCGACGCCGGTGCTACGTACGATGTCAAGGTCACCGGGCCTAGTGACATCAGCGTGAGCGTCAAGCCGGCGAGGCTAGAGTTCAGGCAGGCCGGGGACAAGCGCGGGTACACCGTCACGTTCAAGTCGGCGAACGCCAGGGGTCCCATGGACCCCGCCGCGTTCGGGTGGCTGACGTGGAGCAGCGATGATCACGAGGTCCGGAGCCCGATATCATACACTTGGAGCACGTAGATTAATTGAGAGTGGAACAGGCATTTAGCCGTGCCGCCGTATTGATCGGAGAGTCACAATAGGAATGAATATTGGGGTGGAGGCAGAAATATTATGTGTTCAATAACGATACAAGATTGCTATATCATATACATCCATATTTTATATAGAGTCTATCTAGCGGGTGTTCTACTGATGGAATGAAATCCATCACCCAAAATCCAACAGCCCAGCCTCCTCCACGCGTCTCCATCGAACGGCTAACGTGAGTCCCACGCTTAACCTTACGCCATGGCCCGTGCCTCCTCTATTCCTCCTCGCCTTCTTTCTCCTCGCGGCCACCGCCACCACCACCTCGCCCCCGCGCGCCTCCTCGCCGCCCCGCTCCGACCACCTCGGCCCCGCCTCCACCACGGGTCCTCCCGTCTCTGGCAGCGTCCTCGCCGTTGGATCTGCCGCCTCCGTCACGCGTCATCGTCCTTTCCCTCACCTTGAAGCCCTCGCCCCGCCCTCCTACCGCATCTCCGGCTGCTCCCGCCACCGGATTCGCCGGTGCCGACCCCTCCCCGCAAGCCTGGCTTTGCCGAGGTGGCGTACGCCGTCGCCCCCGCCTCCCGCGCTGGCCCAGTTCCAGCGGCGTCCCCACTGCCTCCGCCACCGCCCACCGCCAGCTAACTGAGGCAGGCGGCGCGGCGAGGCGGAGAAGACGTCCCCGATGCCGGCACCGGCCCAATCACCGTCCTCCACCACCCGCGGCCGACGGCTACCACCGCCTCGCCGCCCCGCCGGCTCAAACCGTGGCCACCGCTGGGCCGCTGGCCTCCCCATCCACCCCTCTAAGGCTGGTGATGACACAGGTAACCTTCACCCCAACCCCTAACCCTAACCCCCACCCCGAACCCCTAACCTCGCCAGCCAGAGTTAGGAAAGAGGGTTGACGTGTCGTTCTTGGATTGATGGAGAAATTTCGAATGTTCAATATTGGAAATCACTCGATTGACATATAGCTTTCATCTTTACATACAATCCATCACATTCCATCTTCTACACCAGAGTTTCAGTTCCCTTTTATTCTTTCTTCTTCCACTGTCCAAACCCGGTTATGGAAAACCAGCCAAGCAAAAAATCTTGCAATTAGGTGGCACCCATGCTTGCCAAAAGAGAGTGTGGAGTTCAGTTTTGGTTGATCCGAGAGGAGGTCTGCACAATTTGTGTATTTCTTCATTTGAATATATATTCATGATTTGAAGCGAAGTCGTTACAATCAAGTGATATGGCCGGGGGGCGAACAACACGTTTTGCAGAAGCTCCCAAATCGACACAAATTCTAGAAAGTATTGACTTGTGATCAAGGAAACCACGTTTAAAGTCTGCCCCCGATATGCGTGCCCAACAACAACATATTCATATTACTTGATTTGTTATGGAAAAACATGGCATATAACCTTTATCATTGGATTTTTTTATAAATATTGTTAGTCGAAGTTAAAAGGTTTAACTTATTAGGATAAACATAGATGGGCTTATATTTGCGATAGGAGCCTGATCGCCTGGAGGTAGGGTTGGTCTTATCTTCTAGCGCTTCATGTGAGGATTTACCAGACTCCAACAGAATAATCTAATTGATGACAATATAAGACGATATATATCTTAGTATTCAACATAGCATCAAAGACAACCTTTTTGAATGTGTAGCTAGGTATCACATTTGACTGTAGTTACACCATTATATACCATATATAGGTCTCCACATGATACACAACATTTATAGCTTCCAAAAGCTTTAACAGTCACGTGGTGGTGGTGCTCCCACTTGACACACCCACACATGCCTTAGTAGTACACGTACGGGCATCAAGCACCCATGTACAGGCGGGCTGCCAACCTGGGCTCGACCACGGCCTCGAGCGGGAACTTGCGCGGCACCGCGAGCCGGTAGGTTTCTTCCATGTTCAGCTCCTCCGCCGCCACGTCGTCCGGGAGCCTCCACAGGAAGCCGTGAAGCAGGTTGGCGAGGCTCAGCGCTATCATCTTCAGCGCGAGGTTGTAACCGGGGCACATGCGCCGGCCAGACCCGAACGGCAGCAGTTCGAAGTCCTGGCCCTTCACGTCGATCTTGCTGTCGAGGAACCGCTGGGGCCGGAACTCTTGGGGCGCGTCCCAGAGCGCAGGGTCGCGGCCGATGCTCCACACGTTGACGAACACGGTGGTGCCCGCGGGGATCCCGTAGCCGTCCACGGACGCGTCCTCGCGGGACAAGTGCGGCGCCAGCATCGGCGCGCCCGGGTGCAAGCGCATGGTCTCCTTGAGGATGGCCTCGAGGTAGGGGAGGCGAGGGATATCCCCTTCCGTGACCAAGCGGTCGAGCCCGATGACGTGGTCCAGCTCCTCGGTGGCCTTGGCTAAGATCTTGGGGTTCTTGAGCAGCTCAGAGACTGCCCACTCCACGGTATTTGCAGCGGTATCCGTGGCTCCGATGATTAGGTCCTACAGCGGCGTAATAACAGAGTTTCATTGTTGATGATAATTGATAAATCAATCTATTAATCTGTGTTAACGGTTCATCAGTCGTTCTCATGACGTTAATTGCTGCGTGCCATATACAGTATTTGCTATTTTTTCCTTGTACAACTAAAAGAGAGTGAGATAATTAGGTAACTTGATCCTTCACAAATGAGAAGCCAATTCCCTCCTCCCAGCAACGCTCACATCTAGCCGAAATTTTTGACAATTTGACTATCTCTCTAGCTTAAAATTGTGATTGTAGATTCGAAAATCAACCCAATTTTTAGAATAAAAAAATTTTATTCTGGTCTCTGCAAGATTTGCACTTAACCACACTTATTGCAAACTAAGCAAATAACAATAAACTCTCAAAGAGTAAAGATATTAAAAACATATTCTTTTAAAGGCGACCATCCGTGCTTGACGAAAATCTCCATGACCAGTGGCGGAACCAGTAAATATTCCAAGAGGCGCCGGTAGACGAGAACAACATATATAGATTAGACCGTCCGGAACCATTCAATCCGGAAAAACAAACCTAGGAATCATTTAGTTTGATTAATTAGTTAGAGTCATTCGTCGTGAAGGCTAAATGCATCCTGCACAGCTCCCAGCAAACTAGTTCCGCAAGATATGTTGGTTCCACAAAAAACACCGGATGAACCCATTCAAAATGTATGCAGGGTATGATGATGCCAGACGAGATCAATCCGTAGACCAAACACACAATCCAGACAAATCATATAGCTCACTTTTATAATTCACAAAAGCTACCTATATAATTTACAAATAGGTTAAAGAAAATTTCCCCATTTTTAGTACTCTGCGGGTCTTTGTATAATGATTATCAACAATTTCGGCATCAAGTCTTTGTGTTTTTTTCTACCCGTGATTTGTAACAAAGGTGAGGAAAGATGTATGGTTCTTCAATTTGGACCGCCTACTGCAGGGTGCCGGACTGTCACTTCGGCTCCAATGTTCCCATAGCCTGCTGGACCTGATATGGACTATCGACTCAGATTCACATGCACTTTTTGCCTGTATACTGCGTAGCGCTTTTGACTTGGAGAACGTGTCAACTACCTTCGCTGAGGCAGGGTCCAAAAAAATTATGCAACCTTGGGAGGTGCCATGGACCCTGCTGGCCCCCCTGGTTCCGACGTGATCCATGGCCGTAGTTTCTAGCGCTCGACGTGTCCACTTTAAGATCAACTTATTCTTCTTTTTCTATAGAAAGCTTCAAAAGTGAGTCCAATATGACCACCCAAAAATATTATACATGTATTTGACATGTATATAATATTTTTTTATAAATCTTTCTATATATTACTAGCTAGATATTGTTTTAAGTCATATGGATCCACCCACTAAATTAGTAGACTCTAGTCACCGACTAAACAAGACCACCTATGCCATAAGAAAAATGCTCTAGAGTAAACTCCTAAATCTGCATAAGTGAAAATGTGAATGAGGGTATGTAATCACCTGTGTGATAGCCTTAACACTGACCCTACTAAGCTGGACCTCAAGGTCAGTGTCGTCGGCCAGCTGCAGCAGCACGTCCACCATATCTTTGGCCACGAACCTGTCTCCCTCGAGCCGCCGCCGCTCGTTGTGCTCGTTCAGGACATGCTCCAGGAATGAATCAAACGTCGCGCTCATCTTCTTCATCCTCCGAACGTATCCCTGCAGGTCCAGCCAATCTAACCACGGGATGAAATCACCAATGTTGAACGCTCCGAGAAGCACGAAGACCTCATCCATCACCTCCCTGAACTCGGCAGGCGTTATCGCCGGCGGTGAGGCCCCCTCCTCTTCCACCACGTACTTCCTGCCCAGGACTACGCGCGAGATCACACCAAGCGCCAGCGTCTGCAGGTAGTCCCTGAGCCGCACGGTGCGCCCGGACGCTTGGTGCAGGTGTCGCAACATCACGCGCACCTCCTCGTCGCGGACGTGCTCGAAGGACTCGAGCCGCTTGGCGTTGAAGAGCTCGGCGGCGCAGATCCTGCGTGCCTGCCGGTGGTGCGGGCCGTAGCGGGACCAGAGAATGCCGGAGTAGTCATACGAACTGTGCTTGGAGATCGCAAACCTCGGCCGGTCGGAGAATGCCTCGTCCTTCGTCTTGAGGAAGATCTTTGCCATTTCGACGGACGCACCGACGACAACAGGCACCGACCCCAGCCGGAGCTGCATGAGGGGGCCATAGCGCTTGGAGAGCTCGTGGATGGAGCGGTGGGGCAGCTCGCCGATGAGGTTAAGGTTGCCGATGATCGGCCATGGCTTGGGGCCCGGCGGGAGGTTGTAGGCACGCCGGCCACGCGAAAGGAAGGTTATGAGGGGGAAGAGCACAGCGCCCAGGAGGAGTGCGAGGAATATCGTGGCCCATGCTGCTAGCTCCATGGTGTTGAGTGACCGGTTTAGCTGAACTAATCAGAGGGTTGTGAACTCAGAAGGTGGCAAGCTAGCTAGCTTAGTAGTCACTTCTGTAGTATTGCTCTACATATAAAGCTGGCTAATTTCTTCAGTCTTTTTCTCAATCTTCTCGTGAAAGAGACATCAACAATTTAATAAATTATAAACGCCGCATTTTGATTATCCTTTTACGCATCGTAGGGACTTAATCACTTAATTAGACCATTTGTTATTTCCCTTGCACGTTATATAAGCTTGCTTATATATGATCCAAGCAAAGACAGTATGGTAAAATATAATAACCTAAAATTTTAAAATAAGCTGAACTTAGTAATCTAGGTGCAGCTTATTTCAGTTTATTGATATCAGAGTAGTGTTTTATTTTTACCACATTTCCTTTGGACCACAGGTTACCTTATATTATAGTATTATATACTATAAATTAGAAAACAACCTGTCTTGTTCACTGGCTGCGCCTTTCAGGCCTAATAATCTTTCACTTCATGTTGATTAATTAGTCCCAATCAAGCCTGCATCCACGTGTAGTTCCACGAGCTAGTATTTTAATCTGTTTCTCCTACAATATTTATATCTATCATCCTAGTACTTGGCGGATTAAAAGACATCTAAGCACGCTCGCCATGTCTAAAAGTTGTTACAACAATCCGAGGGGAAAAAAGAGATAAAACTCTCCATCTCTAGCTTTACGGAAAAACCCAAACAAATATATATTGCCTCCGTTCTTAAATATTTGTCACCAGCTAGTTTATTTTTTTGACTAAAAACGTCAACTAAAAAACTAAGAAATTGCAATTTATAAATTAATAAGCTTTGTCATTGAAAAAATGTACCGTACCTCTACCTAAATTATACATCACTAGAAAACATGTCCTTGCGTTGCAACAGGTGACGGCTATATAGATACTTTTATCATATTGATGTGCTTATGCATTTGCTAAAGGTTGGGTAAAAAACAGCACACATCAACCATAGCTTTAGTAAACATTCAACAACAAAATTGCTGGTGGTGATGGCCTTACTATGTATCGTCGTATTGTATTCTGATTTTTTTCATACACGCATGTACAGTCTATGAAGGCACACACACACTCTAAAGAATAAAACCGTTAAATCATGCGAACGCCCATGCTAAATCGAGGACTTGAATTCAGATAGATAGGTTCCACAAAAAAACGTAACCAGCTGATCTAGGCTCGTTTGGAGTGCAAGTGGCATAACGATAAAAGAAAAGGCAATGCACACGAAGAGACGGAGATGAGAATGGATCCAACAATGTCCTCCAAATTCAACCTCATAAACTGTGCATTGTTAGGGTTTGTATGATTTTTTGTTCGGATTTTTTCTTAAAAATAGGCCAATTCTCTTCTTCTACTAATATTTACAATAAAGCAAAAACATTTGTTTTCTTTCTAAAAAAAATATTTCAACCTCCCTTAAGGGATACCACCTTTCCAATTTTTTTTTATTTTAGCCATCTTCCCATCTATCCACAGTTATTTAGACAGATATAGTAAAATTTTTATACTACTAGCAATTGGCCCGTATGTTGCTATGAGCATATTGTTTTTTCATCACTTTATATTCTGAAATACAATACATTTTTGTTTTTTAACTTTTATGTAAAATATTTCAAATTCTATTCGAGCGCACAGTGATGGTGGCGGAGCGTGAAGCATGGGGCATGGCGAGGGACGGCTGGCGAGGAGGGCGACCTAGGAGGCATGGGCGTAGTGGCCACACAAGGTCGTGAGTGAGTGGTGCGTGGGATTGGGGGGAGGGAATCTCGGGTGAGAGGAGGGGGCGCGGGGGCAGGCGGACGATGGACCATGGTCAGACCACGGACCACGGTCCATTAGAACTATTATCATGAAGGCCAAAATAAATCCAATAAAATATATAATCATTAAAATTTATGCACAATTAAAGATTTATTATGGTCACGTGAAATAAAGCAGTATAGCTTGGCCCCAATAAAAAGGACACATCGTAAAGCATTAGATATGTGCACAACATTATTCGAAAAGATGCAAGGAAATACTAAGGTATTTGAAAGCAGGAATATGAAATAAAATTTGCCCTGATAAGGCACCATTATTGTTAAGGAAACAAAATTAACCATAAATAGTGACAGTGATCATAATTGCAGCGGAAGTCAACATCATTAATAGACGAAATTATCATAGTACAGTTATAAGGTCCATTGCAATATACTGTCTTATAGTCCCTCTGTCATTTTTAAATCACACCACCTAGCTCAATTTTGACTTGGCGAGCGACAAACAAAAACGACCGGAGCCAGTACAGTTATAAGGTCCATTGCAATATACTGTCATATAGTCCATGGTTGCTTGCAGCTATACACTTATAAATGCATTTTTTTAGGGAGCTATGTAGCAAATCGTTGTATGTCATTTATTAGATTTGACCCTTATACAACTATCATTGTTGAAAAAATTTCTTTTGCTTATATGACTATCAAAGATGGAGGGAGTATATCTATATAGATGGAGGCCACTACAAGTCATTAATTACATAAAGCAGCCCTTATATCATCTATCCGTCCATGTGTACACTATCACGACGGCATTTAGTCATCCACTCTAGCTCCCACAAATGCAAATTAAGTTTGCCAAATCAAATCCTGTCACCATGCATGCTGCCACCTTTTAAAATCCCACCCATGGAACATTGGATATGCATGATCTTAATCTTTCTACGTTGCCCTCCTTTAGCCATTTAGCTATATACTTTATGCTTAATTTGTATTTAAATATTTTGGCTCTTTTGTAAGGGATTAGTAATAACATTAGAGAATCTGAGCATATGAACAGCCTCTCACCTCCGGTGTTCTATCTCACTACAAGAAAACATAGATTTCACGAGGGTGACGTATTTTAGTGAGAGTTACTCCAGAAAAAATATGTTTGGTGAAGGTGCTCTAAAAACCCTCATGGAAAATATTTTTCGTGAGGGTAGTAAAGGTGCTCTAAAAAACATCATGGAAAATATATTTCGTGAGGGTAGTGTATAAACCCTCATGGATTGAAGTTTATTAAGTGCAAGTTACCTTTTTTTTTTCGAAGTATAAATCAGTCCAAGCCCACGCACCTATTACATCATGTGATGTCTTTAGCCAACATATCCTTAAATCTGTGTTATATTTTCTATTTGCATGCCATCCCCTATCTCTCGCAACTCTGTAATTGTTTAGGTTTCTGGTGATCCTTGATTCACTGCATCCCAACCATGTTGTGCTTCCATCATGGAGAGTTTCTAGTTCTTGCCATGCTAGGTGTGTTCCAGCAGGGTAATACAATTGCCTCCACATATGTTGCGCTCTTTTGCTGTCTGGTTCTAAATCTCAATCACCCTCTGTATCTCCACTGTGCTATATATGCATGTCGGAGTTCACGAATAAGACCACTTGCACTTTATAGAAGAAAACAAATTCCTACAGGCTGCAGGATAAAATGTATGTGTAAATAGAGTCCTCTGCATTTTTTGATTCACATATATTGCTAGTAAGTTTATTCAAAGATAATAAGTTTTCATCGTGAAATGTGTTGTTGACATCGTATTGAAATGACCACTCCAAAAATCTTTTTAGCTATTTTATTTACATGGTTTCATTAGAATTGTTTTTGGAGGTTGAGCAAGCACCCAGGGTAGAAACATTGTACATTTTTTCTCCACAGAATGAACAATATATTTTAATACTCCCTCTGTTCTTTTTTATTTGTCACGTTTTAGTTCAAAAATGAACTAGCGGGCGACAAATATTCGAGAATGGAAGTAATAACTATTTGTTTCTTAAAGAATATATGTGGAATTACTCTTTAAATTCTGCAGTAACATTCAGGAAATCACCTAGTTTCAGATTATTTTGATATCGGAGTAATGTTTTACTTTTACCATATTACCTTTGGACGACATGTTGAAAAATAACATATAGCTTATATTATACCATATTCACTGGCTGCGTCTTTCGGCCTATTAGGAGCATGTTAATAATGCACGACCGGGTCGCTACCTTTTAGAAGCGTGCGACCCCACTTTCCTTCTCAGTGTGTAGTCTGATTCCATTTTTTCTGTGCAGTGTGATTCCTACTTAAGAAACTAAAGGACGTTTTCATTGTGACGTCATCGATGATCTAAGCACAACAAAGTTAGAGTATTTTCTTTCATTACTCACTACTCTTGTGTAGTGTTTGTTCTCAAATCCGTTTGTACCGTCATGTTCCTTGCGACGAGATCTACAAAACGAGACCCATATTATATATGTTTAAAAAATGAATAACATTAAGTAGCAAATTATACACACAAGTAGGTGAAATAAAGTTATTTACTGAACTAGCGTCAAGTTATTATTACATGGTTAACGGTTATAACTAAACTTGCTGGTTATATTACTGTTAAGATTTGTTGTATGAATAGAGAAAAGTTATGTATCATGTTGTATAGTAGCGTATGTATCAAACTTATGTGTAAAAAGATAACAACCAGCTTGTCAAAAAAAGAGTAATGGTGCATGTCGTTTCCTAAAGTTGCACGGACTGCTTACGGTGATACATCCTATCTCAACTGATATAGGCCACGGGCCCATTTTAATCAAGCAGGCGGGGATGCACGGGTCGTACAGTAGCACTGCGCGCGAGCCGTCGTCCACTAACGTTTGTGTAACGTAGTGACTTGGTCATCCTCTTTCCTTCTCAGTCTGCGGGTGTGATTCACGCTTATACAGAAACCAAAGATCGTTTTCATTGTGATACATTGATGATCTAAGCACATAAAAGTTAGAATATTTTCTTTCGTTACTCACTACTGCATCGTATGGTATCCGTTTCTAAATCCATTTTCACCATTACATTCCTTGCAACAAGATCTACAAAATGAGACCCATATTATATATGTTTTAATAGCTTTTAACATCAAATAGCAAGTTATACACAAAAGTAGTTGAAAGTCATATACTAAACTATCATCAAATTATTATTAAATGGTTAGTGGTTATAATTATAACTAATCTTGCCGCTTATATAACTTTTAAAGTTTTTTATAAATAGAGGTAAATTATGCATCATGTTTTATAGTAGCGTATGTATCAATCTTATGTGCAAAAATATAACAGCCAGCTTATGTATTAAATTTATATAGAGAAAACATACCAGCTCACAGAGAAAATGTAGCAACTTAAGTATAGACGAATATATAAATTGTGTACGGAATGTGTTACCAACTTGTTGCGCAGCCTTTACATAATTTGATACATTATCTACATAAAAATTGAATCTTGCAAGTTATAAAGAAACAATGTATCAACTTATGTAGAGAGAAAGTGTAACAAGTTACCCCTAATGTCTAATAGCAAGTCACGTGCGTATTATTATAATGCATCAACATATGTAATAATTTCCAGTAGCAAGTTATGTTGAATTAAATTATATATAAAATTATACCAACTCAATGTTATTAACTTATATGAAACATAGTGTGGCAATCTATATAGATAGTTAGATAACATAAATTAATATACTTTTCAATAAAAAAACTACTATTGACATTGTACGTAAATTATCAGTCGCGTAAATGACTCTAAAACATATTGAATATAGATCTTGTTTGGTATATCTCGTCAAAGAAGTGTTATGGTGCAAACGGATTTTAAGACGTATACTTTTATAGAAATAATGCTCATTGGAAAATAAGAAAAAAATCTTGTTATCTGACATCACGTGAAATGGCATCTCCTTATGTTGCACATGGTACCTAACGTACGGTGATGTATCCCAGCGCGCCACAAGTTCATTTCAATCACGCAGGACCCGTGCATCTCGGTCGTCCTCTAGCGTTTCTGGTTTTTTTTTTTTTTTTGAGAAAAACGGAGGGGAAAAGATTTCCCCACCTTGTTCATTCAATAGCTCAATAACAATATTGAGCTAAATAACGTTTACAGCACAAGAGGAGAACAACAACAATAAACAAGCAGTGATCCAACATAGCCTGCAGGTTTACAACAGAGCAAAACGGAGATTACAAAGAAGAGAAACATTAAGCCTCTACAACGACCAAGATTGAGAGCACTACAAATGCCGCCGACCAATGGAAACCACAGATCACCAAAACTTCGACGACCCCAAGTACAACTGACTGTAGAAGCATTGAGCCAGGGATGGCAGACGACAGCCTTGGTTTCACCGTCTTGGAGCATATCCGGGGTCCTATTGCTGCCCGCCAACGCCCATTAAGGGGAGGAAGCCTTAGTGGAGGGAGACCGACAATAGGAGAAGTGAGGAGATCCAAGAGAGGGGATCATGCCCCCACCGACCCGACATAAGATGAGGCGGCAAACCAGGTAGCGGGAAGATGGTGGAGCAGTGGCACTGGCAGAAACACTTGCCAACAAACAAGTATGAGTGCGAACATCGAGGACGAAGATGGAGCTCGAACAGAAGGGAGGTAGAATCACCATGGTGGCACCAACAGGGGAGAGATAACACCGTACACCAACTACAAAACCTGTCTAAACCTCATAACAACGGAAGCATGGTACTGCACGCCGACCAATACCACTGCCAAGCAGCAAAACCTCGAAGAGCTCCATTCCAAAGGTGGCCGTGAAGCACTGAGTCAAGATTGCAGACGACGGTCGTGACTACAACATCTTGAGGCACATCCAGGATCCTATCACTGCCCACCAACGCCCAATGAGGGGAAGGAACCTCAAAGAAGGGAGAGCCAGCAATAGGAGAGCGAGGAGATCCAAGAGAGGGGACCATGGTCTCACAACCCAGCATTTGATGAGATGAATGCAGTCAAGGAACATGGAGGACGACGAAGCAGAGTGACTAGCAGCAAGCACTTGCCAGCGAGCGGCTAGTACAACTATCGGGGGAGGAACAGCAGCTACAGTAGAGTAAATTGGTGATGAGCTTTTGCACGAGACATCCATGACGACGCCTACAGGTAGGGAGCAGCGCTGCTGACGCCGCCGTCGCCCATCCGGCAATGCCGAGACATGGTTTTCACCTGGAGGTTGGGGAAGGGCGGGTTCTCCTTGACGACGCCTCCAAGAGGGCCAGAGGCGCCCGAGGGTGGCGTTGTCGCGCTGCCCCGACAGAGGTCGGGCATGGCTTTCGCCTAGAGCCCCCTAACCCTAGCTCATGCAAGCAGCAATGGCGAGGAGCAGCACAAACCTCACCACCGGTGGACTCTGGGAGACGAGCAGCCGGTGCGCCCGGAGTCAAACCGTGACTTCTGCCAGTGATGGCGCCGACACGGTCGACGGAGCCCCCTCCCCAACCCCACCGCAGCGACGTGAGCCACCGCAGCGCGAAGAAGGGAGAGGGGCCGCCCCTTGAGGAGGCGCACATGGCACGGGCCGGCGGCGGGCGACGCAGCACGCCATTGCACGCCACGCGCGCCGCCTTCCGCAAAGCCGGAGATGGGGTCCGCCGAGGACGACGAAGATCCAGCACCAGGAGGGCCGGATCCGGCCATGGAGAGGCCGGATCTGGCCGCGGCGGCGGCCGGAGGTCCCCCGCCGGCGTCGAGCCCGGCGTCACCATGGTGGGGAAAAGGGAGGGGGAAAGAGAGGGAGGGGGGAGGAGGAGGCGCAGCGGCCACCTTTTTGGGCGCCGCCGCTGGCCGCCGCCGCCGCCGATGGCCGGGGCAGGCGACGGCGGCCGGACTGGTGCCGGCGGGGGCGCGGTGGAGGAGGGCCGCGGGGGTCGCCCCGAGTCGCCCCTGCGGGACGACGCGGGGGAGATGAAATTCCCGTGGACCAGAAATTAATAATTTGATATATCAGCGTTTCTGGTTGATTAGTCCCAATCAAGTCTGCATCCGCGTGTAGTTCCACAAGTTAGTTATTTTATTAATCGTTTGCTACAACATTTATATCTACCATTTATAATATATTATATAAATTTTTTAATCTACCCTATAAAAATGCAAGTTTAACAATAAATATTTTGCACCAAAATATAATCTACCCAAAGAAACATCCACCATCGGATTCTCTTCCGTGATTTAATCTAGCGGTCTAATGTAAATTTCTA
Organism: Paspalum notatum; assembly: GCA_022530915.1. Classification (NCBI taxonomy): domain Eukaryota; kingdom Viridiplantae; phylum Streptophyta; class Magnoliopsida; order Poales; family Poaceae; genus Paspalum; species Paspalum notatum. Next base: position 38,993,923 of record CM039685.1, read on the forward strand.
GGCCCACACAATCGAACCGGTGAAAAGTAATATATTTTGGGCCCACACAACATGCGATGCATCTCTAACATCGTTAATTAGTATCGGCAGAAAAATTGTTTAAAGGGAGAAACTCTTACACGTAACACGTTTCTGCCAATATCAAGTTTTTTTTCATCAATTTTGCTACCCACCTTGATCGGACAAATTGTACATCTACTATGCACGGCGCCTCTTTCTCGGCCAGATCCATAAAGGCCCAACACATAATACAACTTCGGTAAAATACAACAGATTGATTAGATACATACACATCACACATGCATACACAATCCCAAACTGCCATCGAAACCATGGACAACGCTGTTAATAACAATCCAGGGGCGGACCGAGGTGAAGGCAAGCCTGGACAGTCGCTCAGGCTTTATGATTGAGATCCTGTAACAATCCTTGAATAAGTCCATATCAGCCAGGACGGAAAAAGAAAATTGATTGGATACTGCGTTCACGACTCTTGGTCAGCAAGCTATCCGCTGTCGTGCCTCCCTTTACACTGATGATTTGGTGATCTTTGTGCGGCCAACACGTCAAGATCTGGTTGCTCTCCGTAGCATTCTGGAAATTTTCGTGGGTTACCAGTTGATTCAGTTTCCGTGTATTGAGTATCAAGAAGCTAAACCGTGCAGTGGAGCAGGGTTTGATCGATAAGGTCGCCAGACGCATTCCTCAATGGAAGGGTAAGCTTTTGAGCGTAGCTAGGCGGATGGTGCTAGTCAAAAGCACTCTGTCTGCTATCCCAGTTCATATCTCCATTGCCTCGTGCCTATCCGCCTGGGGGATTAAAGCCATCGACCGGCTTCGGCGCTCGTTTCTTTGGTCAGGCTCGGATTGTGTTGGTCATGGTCAGAGCAAGGTTGCCTGGCTGTCGCTGTGTAGACAGGTGGAGTACGGTGGTCTTGGGATCACCAATTTGTCTCTTTTTGGCTTGGCGCTCCGAGTTAGGTGGTGCTGGCTTCAGAGAACAGAGCCAGAAAAGGTATGGGTTGACCTGGATTTCTCTTCAGAGCGCGCAGTCCGGGATCTTTTCAGGGTTGGCTCCGAGATTATCGTTGGCAATGGTCTGACCGCTCTTTTTTGGGTGGATAACTGGCTGGATGGAGCTGCGATTGAGGTCATCGCCCCAAATCTTTTTGTAGCAGTCCCTCCGCGCTTTCATCGAAGGACGGTGGCTGATGGGCTCTATAACAAAAATTGGATGCGAGACATCAAGAAGAATCTCTCGGTGGCAGCTATCTCTGAATATGTGGTCATTTGGGAGAGGACTCAAAGCTTCATGCTCGTAGACAGGCCGGATAGTTTTTGTTGGAGGTGGTCGCCGAACTCCCAGTACACTGCTGCTTCGGCATATAGGTCCTGCTTCATGGGTTCAACATTGTTGCTTGGCGCCAAGTTTGTTTGGAAAGCTCGCGTGCCGCCAAGGGTGAGGTTCTTTGCCTGGTTGGCGCTACAAGATCGTTGTTGGACCGCGGAACGTCGTCGACGCCATGGTCTGCAGGAGACAGATGACTGTGCCCTGTGCGACCAAGCCGCGGAAACAATAGAACATCTGATGATCAAATGCTCGTTCGTCCAAGAGGTTTGGTTCAAGGTCTTCAACGCCCTTGGTTGGGTTCAGAGGCTGCCACCCCTCCATCTGTCCTTTGCAGACTGGTGGCTTCAGGAAAGGAAAAGGTTTGACAAGCTGTCGCGTAGAGGCTTTGATGCCCTGGTGCTGCTTGTGATCTGGGTGGTTTGGAAAGAACGCAACGATCGTATTTTCCGACGGAGAGCGTCCATGCCAAGGGTTGTAGTGGAGAAAATAGTCGAGGAGGCCAGGCTCTGGTCTTTTGCTGGTGTAGTCGATCTAGGGCAGCTTCTTGCCGGGGTGTCGGCGTCGAATTGGTCGCAAGCTATTCTTGATTAATTAGCTCTTAGACGGTTTTTGGGAGTCTGTCTAGGCAGCAATCGATTGACCGTCAATCGATTTTTTTAACCGTCAAATCGCGATCTAACGGCTCAAATCTTCTTCTTCTACCTGTGTCAATGCACTGTAATTACAGTAGTCACACACTGTAATTATGGTTGACATACACTGTAATTCCGATAGTCATATACTGTAATTCCTATAGTCATAAACTGTAATTATGATAGTCATACACTGTAATTCCCGTCCATCCAATGCAGATCTAATGGCTCACAAAAAATCGATTGATTAAATAGACAAAACAATCGATTGTCCTTTAGCTTTTCTCTAATAAAAAAACGTGCGCTGCGCGTTCGCTAAAAAAAAAGATTGGTGGCACAATCGAGAAAAGAAGGTTCAAAAATCAAAGAACGAGAAATATCTGATTGAGATGCTATGTGCTCGATCCATCAAAAAAAGATTAAATCAATCAAAGAACGGAGAAGGGCCAGTTGAAGGAGTAGAACCACGGATTTAGAGAGTGTTCAAGCGTAATCTCCTCAAAATCAGAAAAAACTTACATTGATGTGCCTGCTCGAGAAGAAGAGAAAGCTCTGCGCATGGCAGAGTTGGGAGAGGGGAGAGAGAGCATGAGTGCTCAGGCGGGCATGCGACGCCGCTGGTAAGGGCTTGCATTGACGTGCCTGCTCGAGAAGAAGAAAAAGCTCTACGCATGGCAGAGTTGGGAGAGGGGAGAGAGAGCATGAGTGCTCAGGCGGGCATGAGACGCCGCTGGTGAGGGCTTGCAGTGACGTGCCTGCTCGAGAAGAAGAAAAAGTTCTGTGCATGGCAGAGTTGAGAGAGGGGAGAGAGAGCATGAGTGCTCAGCGCGGGCATGAGACGCCGCTGGTGAGGGCTTGCATTGACGTGCCTGCTCGAGAAGAAGAAAAAGCCCTGCGCTGTTGGAGGTCTCACGGAGAAAGACCGACTGGATCACCGGAGGCAAATAGAGTGTGACTGGAGGGGGAAAGCCAGCTAGGTTTAGGACTCCTGCACTCGCCTCGCCATCCATGTTGTGGGGCTGCGATCAGATGGCTCAGAACACATGGGTAGAGTGAGCAGCCAAAATGAGATTTTATTAATCAGAAAATTATCAAAATTTATCATTTTCAATGTTGACAGAATTTTCTGATTTAATTTACATTTGAGATATAATTTATATGAGCTTTTAGTTTTGAGTTAAGTTTTAATTCTACAATAATTCTTAATTAATCTTGTAGGGCCAAAATCACTAAGCTAAAAGACCTTAAATAAATAGTCGGCATTATGATAAACAGTTTTTCATGATAAAAAATAGCTCAGCTAAAATCATCAAGATAAAAGGAAGGTGGGCGAGGACAGAGAGATAAGCTCGGGCTCTGGGAACAACCAATGGTTTGGGTTCTACTAGAAGGACACCAAGCAACATGGTATCCAATATGATACAATCTTGGTATTATTATTTCCCTGATAATAGAATAATTCTTAGTTAATCCTATAGGACCAAAATCACTAAGCTAAAAGACCATAAATAGATAGTTGGCATTATGATAAAGAGTTTTTCATGATAAAAATAGCTTAGCTCATATCATCAAGATAAAATGACGGTGGGCGAGGACAGAGAGATAGGCTTGGGCTCTGGGAACAAACACTGGTTCGGGTTCTACTAGGAGGACACCGAGCAACGTGGTATCCAATATGATGCAATCTTGGTATATTATTTCCCTGATAAAGTAAGCTTTAAATAAATTCCACATAATATTACATCAAGAAGATACAACTTATTGGCACATGCACATGTTAATACAAATGCTAATAAATAATATATTTGATGATTTGTGTGTTTAACTGGTTAGCAGGTTATGTTATGAACTTTTTAAATATTTATATATGGTATAAAGACTACAAAAATAATTAAGGTATATTATATAAATTTTTTAATGTTAGAAAAAGACACCACGTTCGCCGGGAAGTTCTAAAAATTACCCGTTAACAAAAAACTCTCCACTATCAGATTATGAAGATCTAATGGTATAGATTCTATTAAAAAAAATAAAGAATTCAGACCGTTGGATTTGATAAACATCTAGCGGTTTATAGTAAATCGAAGAGTTGTATTTTGTTAACATCTTGCTTTCTTAAACAAGGAGTTTGTATCAATAAAACTGTTAAGAAACGAAGATCTGCATTGATCGCTTCAAGTGTTATTTTTCTTTGCAAACCATGTTGGACAATGATTTCAAAGCCCTGCCCAATCTCCGATGCGCTTCGGATGTGCTTCGTTGTGTATTCTTTTTTGAGTAATCAAGTACAATGGGATGCTTATGATCGATGCTTAGGAAACAAAACCGGATTTTTTTCTCCGAACTCAAAGTAAGCGGTGTTTAGCATGAGGCCCAGCGGCTTATATTTGCTTTGATGCTTCATCTTCAGTTGTTGCCGTTGTATATCCCAGTGGCAGAGGACAACAAAAATATGAGGTATGGCATACTTAGGAATGCTAACCAATAGGAAAAAATAGCAGAAAAAATAATGGAGAAGGGGCAAAAAAACAAGGGAAAACCAGCGCTCGAACCCAAAAGCTACTGCTTAAAATTGCATTACACTACAATTGCACCACATAAGTACTTCTGTTAGTGGGTGAATGTACATTATTTTAATATTTGAGGTATGGCGCCAGCCACACTAAACCATAACAGGTCCTCCGCCACTGGTATATCCTCGATGCTTCCACAAATACCGAGCTGAGACTTCCGCAGATGCCGTTTGTGAGGGGCTTGCATGCACAGTCACGTTCCTATCCAATATATAACAACCCATGCGGCATGGGGAGTGAAGCTGCTTAAAGAAAAGCTAACGTGCTGCAACCTACCTAAGCACCGGCAAGCATGGATGTTTCCATTGTAATCAAAGCTGCTTATGTAGATGCTTAGTGTTTTTTTTCTATCTATAAGCATCTTCCAAAGCACTATAGCACTGCACATGCCCTAAGAAGTACCCCTTACGAGCATTGGATCTGAGCTTGGGATGTAGCGCGCCTGGCGCTTGTCGCGGGGCTCTCTGGACGCTGGTAGTTGATCTCAAAGCTCTGTGTCTCTCGCGATGAAAGTAAGTATAATAAAAATAAGGTGATGTAAGGGATACATGTTAAATTTATGGTGATATAGACAAATGAAAATAAAGAGAAGAAAAAATGGGTGGTTTACTTGTAACTAGCTCAGAGTGAATTGCTCACGGACTCCAAACATTTTGTGAGAAGCAGAGGTGGGCCAAACATTACATGTACAACTTGCACGAAAAAAAGAGCTATTATATGGCTTTTAGTTACCAATATGTGACATAGCAACGTACGTCATAAACACTATAATGGGCTTTATTAGACCATTGAAACGCCCCAGTTTTTATAATGAGACTAATATATGCTTTATTACCATCCCAGGGTTTGGTAATCACATTCTTACGTCAGAGTGATACAGATCCGCCCTAACGGGTCGGATATCAAAGGGGCGCAGCCCTGAATCTAAGCAGCGGAACATAAAACGTAGGCACAAACTTTCACACGTCACGGTTGGGAAGTAACTCGTAGCCCTTATTCGTCCATATATACGGAGAACTCATCCTCCTTACTGGAAAAACATCAACAAAGTAAGGGTGAGTACTTACGTACTCAACAAGCCTACCTTCTTCCATAAGGAGTAGGGGCATAGCTATATCTACATGCAAGTCATATCTGGAGCTCAGAAAGTTTTGCATGAAAACATTTTGTATGCAGGATTTTAAGCTAGTCTACCAAGTTTTAGTTATTCAGAAAACAGGGTTTTTCTCAAAAAGGGGTGTCATTGGACTTGTCGGTCCACGTGGTCAATGACTTTTCAGCCATCACACTTTCCACAGGGTTCTATCCTCGTAGCTTAGCATCCACCCAAAACCACTTTGTTCCCAACCCAAAACCAACCAAATTCCCACAATTTTTAGTTTATGAAAAGTGCTAATTGAAGAATCAAGCCGTAACTCATCCATACCAGTGGACTCAGACTATTCAAATAGATTTTACTACTGGCCAGAGTTGTACTAATTCCCACAAGTTTGACTCAGCGACTGCTTACCGCTAAATAAGCGTCCGAATTCCAAACTAAGTCGTTGCCTTTGTTTCATCACCTAGTAGTACTTTTGGGGTTCAGGCCACTGAGCCGCACCCTGGTGTCTCTCGACACCCCCTCGGCACACAACCCTTTCCCTTGCCCCTTGTGTGCCAACACAGAAGCTACTAGGCTATCCACTCCGGCTCGGGCCTAGCCAATGCCTCGTACAGAGTGAGTGGTTGTACTAAAGAGTTATTGTAACACCCCAAAATTTTAACCTTGAGATTTTCTCTAAATGTCCCTCTAATTCAAAATTAGATGTTCAGATCTTATTTGTTTGAGTGCGCAGTTATTAGCTCAACAAATCCTATAAATCTCCAAAAATTCTATTTCTCACCTGAATCGCCCCATCTATCCTCCTGAGGAGAAGTTTGTTTGGTTTCAAACTCCGATTCAAACAGGAGAGGTACGCCATGCTAATGTGCCTTGGATGATCCACATCTTCGGGTCAGGCGCTGATGACTCGCTCCCTTCGGTTACTTCTCAAAATTCCCGGCAAATTTCCTACCAAAAACCCCCTTGAATTCTCCTCCAAATATTCAAATCCAAATCCAAAATCAAAATCGGGAAAAAGAGAAAACTTCCCCCTCTCAGCTTGGGCCGCCTTCGGCCCAACTCCTTCTCCCCTTTCCCTTCCCCTCGGCCCAATCCGGCCTGCCTCCCTCCCTTTCCTGGCCCAAGCCGAACCAGCCTCCCCTCCCCTCTCTCCCTGACACCCGGGCCCCACTCGACTGTCGTCTTCCTCCCCGTCCCCCACGTCGAGTCGCGCCGACCGCGCGTGTCGTCGCCGTGCCGCCCCCGCTCTGTCCCAACCCCGCTACCGTGCCCCATCCGCTCCGCCCGGCCCCGCTGCGGTCCCGCTTCGGCTCCACCTCGACGCCACCTCACCACCACGTCGGCGTCGCTGAGTCGGTCCGCCGCCCGCACGCCGCCACCCTCCTGCCACGCATATAAGAAGCGCAAGCGAGCCTCGCCTCGCCTCTCAGGCCACACATGCGCACACACACGCCCTCGAGAGCACGCACACACTCACGCACACACCTCCCCTTTTCCCCTCACCGGTGCTCTCGCGGTGAGATAACCCACCGGGAAGACACCGCCGTGTGCGACCACCGCCGCCGCCCAAAATTCCACCTCTCCAGTCTCCCCCTCCCCAAATTGAGGCGAGCCCGAGCTCCGCCGTCTTTGTGCGCACCTCCCTCACCGCTTCCCCCGGCCGGAGCTGCCCTGGAACGCCGGAGCGCCGCCGCGCCGCGACGACCTCCCCTCGCCGGCGTTCGGGTCACCCGCCGCCGGAGCCGCCCACTGCACCTCCCACCTCCACGATACCCCTATCCACTTCGCCGCCTCATCCTCTCCCTCACCGACTTGTTCTCGTCGCCGGAACCGGGCCACCGGCGGTAAACCACCGGCGAGCCGCGGCCGCGACGGCAACCGGTTCGGCCGAACCGAACCAAGACGCCTTTCCCACGCCGTCCCCCTCCTTGGTGGGACCGACGCGTGGGGCCTATAGCCCCGCCGTCAGGCCGCGCCGTTCCGCTCCGTGGGCCGGCCTGTGAAGGCCCATGGGCGGGAAGGCGGCCGCGCGCCGAGCCGGGCGACGAAGGAATGGGCCGCGCACTGAGTTTTCGGCCCGCGGTGCATTTTCCTTTTTCTCTTCGATTTATGATTTCTTTTTCTAAATAATTTCATATCTTGATCGTTCAGACCCCGATTTAGGCGATTCTTGCGCCTAAATTCTCCATAAATCAAGCCCTACACATCCGTAGACTTTCCACCACCCTTCACCGCTTCCACATCGGTTCATTTAATGGGGCTACAATTGACCCGTTAACAAACCGAACAAGCAACCACTTCCGGTCAAGCCAGGAACTTTTCCTTGGTCGCACTAGTGGTTAGCTTTCTGGCACCACAGTCACGACAAGAGGAATGGTCTAAGCCTTTGACCGGTAGCCCTGTCTCGTCCCGCTAACCCTGAGTTAATCCATTTCGTTTCTCGCCTTGTTGGCTATAGGAGCTCTCCTTGTCGCCATGCAAACTCCTCGCTCCCTGCGCCGTCGCCCTTGCTATGGCTAGCCACAACTGCTGCCATGGTACCCCTCCCTCGACCATTACCGAGCCCAACGGTGTGTTCGGCCCTCGGTTCAGCGTCTTGCGGCGCAGCGCCGAACCGTGGAGCAACATAGCCACGGGAGCCAGAACCGCCGGTGCAGTCCTTCGAGAAATCCTTGATCCTTGTCTCAACACAAACCCGACCGTTGTTGAGCTCATAATATGCCTTGTTTGTTTGTTCTCTGTTGTTGCACGTAGGTTATACCGGAAATCCTGGTTGGTGCACCAACGTATCCGGAGGATGATGTACCCTCGTCCCCAGTCGTCGATGTCCCATTAAACCCAACGGAGTGAACGACAAGTCCACTGGAATCTCACTTGATGCATAAATTACCCGGTTTTTGATAAATAACCCACTACCTGATTAATGATAAAACCTGCATGTTTTGCTTGCTAAGGAAAACCTGGTAGGATAGCCATCCGAACCTTTTAGACGTAGCGCACACAGGTGGATCGCTCACTTATTATCATACATATTAATCTTGTTGTGGAACTTGGGTTGGAAATGGGTTGGTGTGCGTTTGCGAAAACATGGGGAAAGACCCCGGCAGTCGATCTCGGTCGACTATGCCACGTGGTTGAAGGGTGGAGAGCCCGGGTACCGTTCTCACGGTTACACTGGGGCCCGGCCTCGTGGAGAGGACCGAGCGGTGTTTGAGGAAGCTCTGCTCTTCTAAGGACCGATTTGGAGTCTCATCTTGCCTAACTCTTTATCGTGCAACCACTCGATGTTGTATGCGGCAACACTTGGCCGGAACCCGCAAGGAACAACCTCCCGATACCCGTAGGCTGGGAGCACTGAGGGACTAGGAATGGTGGAAGTCGTGTGTCTGCTGGCACTGAAGCAACGTCGCGTGTCTGCGGGCACTGATGCGACAGGGCCCATGTCTCTCCTTGGTTGAGGCCGGGGAATACTTGCGGGGGTAGAGCCTTGAGCGAGAAGGGCCTTATTGATCATGAGTGCCTGGACCAAAACTTGTGGGTAAAGTGTGCACCTCTGGCCAGAGTATAAACCTATCTGGATAGTCCGTTGTCCACTGGTATGGACGAGTTATGGTTTGGTTTCTACTAGTAGTGATTTATAAAATTGGGGTTTGGTTGGGTGAAAATGATGTTTTTGGAAGCTACGGGCGTGACCCGGAAGCAGTGGAGAAAAATATTGGCCTGCGAGCCATGAGCTAAGATGGACCGGCAAGTCCAGTGGCACCCCTTTTGGAAAAAGTGTTTTCTGGAAAATAAAACTGAGAATTAATGAGCCTTGCATATTTTCTAGCAAAACTATCCTGAACTCCAGATATACCTTGCATGTAGTGATAGCATTGACCCCAAATTTCCGTATGGAGGAAGGTGGGCTTGCGGAGTACGTTTTCTTACTCACCCCCCTTTGTTGTTGTTTTTCAGAGAAGACGAAGTTGCCTTTTAAAGAGGGCTTGTATGTGTAAGGGTTGCGGTCTATCCCAACGGTGTGGTTGTAAAACATAGAAATTTTATGCATCAAGTGGGGATTCCAGTAGGCTTGCCGTGCAAATTGTTGACGAAGCGGACGGTGCATTGGCTGAGGGTCCACTCTCGGTCGAGCACGTTGGTACTCCAACTGTTGGGCACGATGGAGGAGTGCTAACCACTCGGCGTGACGACACAACATCTGCTGCAAATGCCGATTACTAGCTTCGAGCCTAGTAAGGGCCCTTGCGAGGGACGTATCGGCTAGGATATCCGGTATAACCTACGTGCACAAACAAGGAAACACACGTACATCGAGGCATAACATGAGCTCAACACGATCAAAGGATGTGTTTGGGGAGGGTAGAGACGCTTACCAGTGGTGGCGGTTCCGGTAAGGTGCGAGGGGCAACTGGTTGGGCTGCAAACTGCCGGCCACGATGGTAGTCACGGTAGGGGTTGTTGCAGACATGCGAGGGAGAAGGATGTGGGTGGCTATGGTGAAAACAAAAACGGCTAGACGGTGGCCGCATGATGATGTTGGGGAAAAGGCCTTTTGTGAGATAGACGGGATGGAAATCAATGGAAAACATATTCAGATGATTTTCGGTATCGTCATCATCCGAATTGGAGTTGGAAAGACTAAGACAAGAATCTTTTGAGTTGGTAGAGACTAGGAGGACAACGGCATCACACCAGACACGCAAACTTATGTGGGACCAGTGTGAAGCACTGACTGGGCATCGTCACGGTGGCATGACGGCGTCTTTCGGCCAGGTAAGGATTATGTGGAGTGTGTGGATAGATAGAGCTGAAATTTAGATGATTTTTGAAAGAATCACAGCCATCGGAGTTGGTATAACTGAGATATTGATTTTGTAAATTTAACAGAATAGAACGCAATCTGCGTACAGTATTTGGTAAACGAACGATCTGAATAGTATCTGTTTGTTTATGGACATTGAACAAATGGACAACGATGGACGAACGACCGATGAACGGACGAACGAACGACGAACGGACGGACGGATGGATGATCGAACGAATGGACAACGACGGACGAACGACCGATGAACGCATGAACGAACGACGAACGGATGATCTGAATATTATCTGTTTGTGTACGAACGACGAACGAACGACCGATGAACGGACGAACGAACGATTAGAATAGTGTCTGTTTGTGCGTGTGTGCAGCAAACAGAGGGAGTGTGTGAGTGAGTGTGTTGTGTGAGGCAGGGAGCTCTTGGTGGCTATTTATAGCCACGGGAGAGGGAGTGGGCTGCATGCATGCAAGTGGCCGGCCGCTTAGCGGCTAAGCACCTACTTAGCTGCGGCGACGCACCGATTAGCCGAAATTAGCGTATAAGTACGCATAAAATGCTGACGCCGTACTTTTTATGGATAGTAGGGAGGTCTGTGTACGCGGTGACGTAGTGGCACGGCCAATAGCAACAAGATATAAGCGCCGGTGACGTACGCAACGACGGTAATTAGCGTATAAATACGAGTGTCGCATCGTTTGAGGCACGTACGACAACCGCGAGCTGGATATAGGATAGACAACGGCTTGTACTTGGTGGAGAGGGCGTCGTGGCTACGACAGAGGGCGATGCGTGCTGTACGTACGTACAGACAGAACCGAGAGGGAGGGAGATGGGCCGGCGGGTGGGGAAAACGGTCCGAAGGAGATTTCTGTTTTTCTTTTTCCTTTTTGGATATTTGGAAATAATTTTGGAAAATCTTTTGTGGAGATTTTTATGTTGAGCTCATATTAACACGCAACAAGCAAACAATCAAGGTTTTGGAAAATGATTTTGAATTAGGAGAGAATTAGAAGAAAATTTTCGGTGCTAATTTTCGGGACGTCACAACCATTTCCAACCACAATGTGTAAAAGCATTGTCTATTTCTATTCATCCACTATTCTAACTACCCCTCCCTCTGTCTACAGTAATGCTACAGCATCAAACGGTGTCAAACAGTACTATAGGCAGCCGTTTTACTCCCCCCATTGGGGATAGCCTTATTACACCATCTCCAACAGATTGGGTATATGGACTGTCTGTAGTACAAAACGACACTATAGTGCTATTATATACCGAGTGCTACGTGGTTAGAACAGTATATACACAAAGATGGATAGTCATTCTGCTAGAGATGTATTAACCTTGCTCTGACCCGGCGGTGGCGGAAGCAACGAGCCAGGTCACCACAGGAAGCGGAGCGATGGTAGGCCCACGCAAATGAAGCATCTTCCATGAATGCCAGTGACAGTCTTCCCAAGGCTGTAGAGGTCTTGAATGCGGCGGAGCTCCCTGGTATGAATGCATTTTGTAACAGAGAGGCTCCGGTTGGTGTCGTGCGTCAACACGCCTTGAGCAAATATATTAATGGGTTAATGGTTTTCTTACCTAGCATTTTTCGTCTAAGTAGAAAAGAGAAACATAACAAAAGGTGGAAAATATGCTCTTACGCAAGAGTCAGCCCTTACCAAACTCCAAGATAAAAGATGAAATAGAAAGAAAGATGTTAATATAAAAATCAACCGTATAGCCCCACTTTATTATACTCTCTTCGTTCCATAAAATAAGGCATACATATATAATGTATTGGTACGGTCTTTAAAACAAAAGTTTAACCATTTATTTCTTTCAAAATATGACATCAATCAATACCAAAATATCATCATCTTAAAATTCTCTTGAATACGAATTCAAATATATAACATGAATACACTAAAAATTCATATTTTTTACTAAGTTGTTAGTCAAATATTTCAAAGTTTGATTTTTTCAATTACATGCACGCCTGATTTCATGGGATGGAAGGAGTATGAGTAAATTTTAGATTGACTCTATGTGATATGGCAAAAATATAGAGTCCACCGTAGACTCTTATTAAACTTGCTCTTACTTCGCTCTAGCCTGGCTCTGCCACAACAGAGTCGCGTCCAAGCGGCTCAAGGCGAGGTGCCCGCATACAAAGAAAGAAAATAACTGGACTAGACATGGATTCACTCAATAATCTTGTAGACACATACAAAGAAAATGAATAGACTAGACGTGGATTTACTCAATAATCTTGTCTAGATGCATGTGATGACTATATAACAATTAGTAAATAAATGCACGACAAGGCTCCCTCGTAGATGTAGGAGCGTGGCGATGGCTGATGAGGACATGTCTCCTATAAATATGACCGAGATTCTAGTTGTGATGCAAGGTCCTCTCACAAGAGTACGAGCACGACAATTAAATTAACAGATGAGCTCGTTCCCAAGTTCTAGTATATATACTTGCGAGGATTGTATACTACCTAATCATATTGTTGATTATGTTATACTTAAGAATTTTGGAGAGAATCATGAAGGCCTTGGAACCAGCAAGAGCGACGAAGGAAGTAAGGAGTGCGTCCAAGTCAAATTAGAGGCGTAATTCATCTTGGAGTCGGCCCCCTCGGCCTCTAGGAATAGCATGCACCAAGATCATCACCCAGGACACAAAACGAGCTCTGTTTTCCACCATGCACCAAGATCATCACCCAGGACACAAAACGAGCTTTGTTTTCCACGATCCACGTATGGCTGGAAAGATAAAAAAAATATAAGCTTTCCTCTTGGAGTTCAGAATCAACGTAAAATCACGTCGCAAGTTGATGGACAAAATATGTCTAGGGTATTGCGCCACCAATTTGGGCCATTTGTCGTCCATGCATCATATGAGAGTCCATTAGGTTTGCATCTAGGGGGTCCTTGGTCGACCCTAAGTCCTATAAAACATTTTTCGTCGCCCAATTTAGGGTTTGGGTTTTGTTTAGACTAATTCTATCTTAAATAGTGTCGCCATTTTATTGGTTTGTGAAACTCCAACTCGTGAGCTTCATCCTCATTTGCAATTTGAGTTTGCATCTACCTTGTTCTTGCTTGTTTTCTTCGATTCACAGGCAGGGATAAGCCTTCATGGCGAGGTTAGTCGTGTGCTTAACCAGAGGAGACATGGTGTTGTGATAGTAGGGTTCGAATCGTGTTGGTTGGAAGCAAGATCGTGTGTGTCGTGCCTCCGCCAAATCGATAGTTATCATAACCTGATGGATGAATGGGCACCCATCCCCATAAATTGGTATTCAGAGGATCCTTATCCGTCAGGTTTACCTTACGAAAAAGCCCCCAAAATATTCATACCAACGACCACGACCTCAACCTTTGCACAATTTCGATTTCAGAGTCTACAATTCTGAGTTGGTGTTCAAAGTCAAGTCGTGTTGCTCGCATGGATCATGTTTTGTGTTCTTAGTTGTATTCCGTCTCTGCTGCATCTCATATCCTACACCAATCCGCCGTTTGAATCCTAGTCCAGCTAGGGTTCCTTGCTATCCTAGCTAGTTAAGTTGTGTGTCTACCATCGCTGTCGTATTACGAAGTGTTAGGGTTTCCATCATAAACCCTAATCACCACCCTGCACCACCCCTCATCACATAGATATCCACCATCGACCTTTGCCATCCATATCCACTCCATACATCCTTGTTTCCGAAGAGGTGCCGCCTAGAAAACCCTAATTTGGAGTCCTTCAGTAAAACAACCGTAACTTTCTCGTGCGAACTCGAAATTAAGCAAATAAATATATTTCTAAAATTTGCAGAAAATTTCGCAACTGATTCTCGACTTGTAAGGGATTTAATCCTCTCGATCCCACCCAATACCCATCAATTCTACGCTAACCGAACAAGGACTAAAAGGTTTGACTTTAGATAAACATAGATGAACTTGTGTTTATGATTGGAGGAGGTATCGGTTTATGTTATCTTCTACTAGCGCATCATGTGAGGATTTACTATGGGCTCCAACAGAATAATTTAATTGGTAACAATTAGACGATATATATCTAAGTAAGTAGAGATATTTTCGGTGCTCCCTCTGTTTTAACCATCATGTCTATGCCAATAAACATTAATTCTAAGCGCAGTAAAATTCAATAAGCATTAATTCTAAGCACTGTAAAATTCTTAAGTACTTGGCATCAGGGGCGGAGCTAAGTTATGAGCTGCAGGTGCAGCCGCACCCACCAAATTTTAGAAACACCGTATACATTCTAAATTTTCACCTCATATATTTGAACATCTTACGAACACTATGAAGCATCGCACCCCCTTCGTTTGTTTCTAGCTCTGCACCTGCTTGGCATCATAGAACATAGACAACCTTTTTGAATGGGTAGCTAGGTATCACATTAAACTTTATTAGTTACACCATTATATAGACCATATATAGGTCTCCACATGGTACACAACATTTAGGCTTCCAAAAGCTTTAACAATCACATGGTGGTGGTGCTCCCACTTGACACACCCACACATGCCTTAGCCAACACACGTACGGGCATCAAGCACCCATGTACAGGCGGGCTAGCAACCTGGGCTCGACCACGGCCTCGAGCGAGAACTTGCGCGGCACCGCGAGCAGGTAGGTTTCCTCCATGTTCAGCTCCTCCGCCGCGACGCTGAAGGTAGGACCGACGCCTAAGAGGGGGGGTGAATTAGGATTTCTAAAAACAAGGCTCACTAAAAACTACAACTACTAAGCAAAACCTACGCAAGTTAAACTAGCTATGTGCACTAAGGTTTTGCTAAGTGTTGCTACTTCTACCGTGGCCAAGTCTTGCAACCTAG
Organism: Paspalum notatum; assembly: GCA_022530915.1. Lineage (NCBI taxonomy): Eukaryota > Viridiplantae > Streptophyta > Magnoliopsida > Poales > Poaceae > Paspalum > Paspalum notatum. The sequence goes on from CM039685.1 coordinate 39,009,250, forward strand.
TTCCACCTAGAAACTAACCTATCAAGCTAGTCTAGAAATGTAAGCACACAATTGCAAGAAAGTAAATGCGGAAACTAAAGAGATGGGATAGAGAATGCAAACTCCCAATGATGACGATGGTAGCACACGGTGAGGACACGGCGATGTTTTTCTCGAGGTTCGGGGAGACTCGCAGTCTCTACCCCCTACGTCCTTGTTGGTGCTTCACTAAGGGCTTTGCTCTCGCGTAGTCCTCAAAGGAATACGGCCTCGCCCTTTGCAAGGGTGGAGGTTGGCAAAGTGATTTCCGCGGAAGTCAAGCCACCACGGTCGGGTCTCCGAATATCCACGGTACACACCCACCCGAACCTATCTCTCGCATGGTCCTCCCGTACCACGGCCTCGCCCACGCAAGGGTAGAGGATGGTTAGGTCGTTGGGGTCTTCCGAGCCCTTCTCGCGGAGCTACCCCACCGTCTCTACTAAGGGAAGCTTTGGCCAAAACGCCGAGGGCCTTCCTCCCTCTCACAAGGTGGTGGCGGCCACTCCACACTCCAGAGGGTCTTGCAAGACTTACAACCGCACACACACAAAGGTAAACGTGCACGCAGGCACGGAGAATAGACAGGATGGCCTAAGCAAGGATGCACTAAGCATTAGCTATGCCGGATGTGCCTAGTTTTGCTCTTGTCGTGGTTGGGCTCTCAAATGTGGTTGCTACACTTCAAATGGGCATGGAAATGTGTCTCAACACTTGTGCTAGGCTCAGGATACTCCAACCACAATGGGGAGGCCGGCCAAGGGGGTATAAATAGGCCTCACCTCCAAAACTAGCCGTTGGGGGCTTTTTCTCGTTTCTGTGTGATCACCGGACGTTTTTACCGGACCAAATTATATCGTCCGGTGTTCACTCCCAACTAGCCGTTGAGTCGACCGTTGAGCTAGAAATTTGACCGTTGTGATCACCGGACGTTTTCACCAGACGTTATAATATCATCCGGTGAGTTGAAGCACGGGTCTTCAAGCTTGTGAAGTCCACTGTCTATAACGACCGGTGCTCACCTCTTGCTTAAGTACCTCAAATTTCTCCTCCCTACAAGTTTCTTCATACCAACTAACAAACGGCTTGTAAGGGGGTGAGTGAGGTTTAGCATTTAAATCAAAACAAGAGGTAGAAGCATCCTTTTTAGATTTTTCAAAAGAGAGTGTGGATGCATTACTTGAAGTAGCTTTTAATTCAAGAAGCTCAATTTTCTTTGATAGCTCATCATTATAGTCTAGGACCATATCAAACTTAAGCACCAATTTTTCATAATAGGTTGATTAGCTAGCCAATTGAGCTTTAAGACTCTTGTTTTCGCAAATTAATCTAGCTACTTGTTGTTCAAGCTCATTAGGGGAGAGGGCACCATCATTACTTACATCGCTTTCATTTTTACCTTGGGCCATAAGGCATTTGTGCGATGTAGAGGATGATTTGCGAGAAGTAGACTTGTGGGAGTGCTTCTTATGATGATTTTCAATGCTTGACACATCTACCCACATGCCAATGCTCATAAGCGCCTTGTGCCTATCTCTTTGTTCTTTTTCCTTCTTCTTGATCTTGTGCCTCTTCTTCTTCTTTTCCTCCTTGGCAATGATAGCACATGAGTCCATGTAATGCTCTTTCTCACCACATCCAAAGCAACCACCTCTTCTTTCCTTCTTCCTTTGGCAGTTGTGCTCAATTTCCTCAATGGTGATAGGAACGCCCTTGGAGTTGAGCTTCTTCAATGCCTTCTCTATCCTCTTGATCAACATTGCAATTTCTTCTTCATCATCATCAGAGGAGAAGCGTTGGGCTTGATCATCTTCATCACTATCTTCTTCTTCTTCACTTGAGCTTGAGCTTGTTTCTTTCTTTCTTTTGCCCTTCTCCATCTTCTTTTCACCATGAATGGTGAGTGCATGTGACTTGGATGGAGATGTGTCTTGGCCAATCCCTTGGTATTGCTCAAATGCAATGATCTTGCCAAGAACCTTGGTGGGCGTCAAGGTGCTCATATCTTGTTGGAGAAGATAGGTGGTGATGCTTGCATATTTGTCCTTTAGAAGCACTTCGACGATCTTCCTTGCAATATCGACATCGCTTAGCTTGGTTTCAGCTATTGAATTGAACTCATTGACCATAAAATTTAGGTGAGAGTACATGTCATTAGCCAATTTATTAGGAAGCATAGTAAAAGAATTTAAAGCACGCTTAACCAAGCCAAGCTTTTGCTCCTTGACATCACTTGTGCCGCCATGGAGTGCTTGAAGCGATTTCCAAATCTCATGAGCGCTTGAGAGGCTACATACTCTACTAAATACATCAATGCTCAAAGACCCAAATAAAATGTCACGAGCAATGGCATTGAATTGTATTTCTTTCTCATCGGCTTTTGTCGGTTTTGCTGGCCGAGAGAGGGGTTTCGTTCCTTCCTTCGTCACTCTCCAAACATCCAACCCTACGGCCTCTAGATAACTAGCCATTCTAACACGCCAATAGGGGTAGTTCGTGCCGTCAAAGTGAGGAGCGCTACCGGTACTCATCCTCCCACTCAAAGATGTCTCTAGTACTCAATCCGACGGTGAAGCCAAAAAGTCCAAATATGAGTTGTGAGCTCTTATGACAATAAAATGGACTAGATTGAGCGGCCCGGCTCTGATACCAATTGAAGGTAGGACCGACGCGTAAGAGGGGGGTGAATTAGGATTTCTAAAAACAAAGCTCACTAAAAACTACAACTACTAAGCAAAACCTATGCAAGTTAAACTAGCTATGTGCACTAAGGTTTTGCTAAGTGTTGCTACTTCTACCGTGACCAAGTCTTGCAACCTAGTTCCACCTAGAAGCTAACCTATCAAGCTAGTCTAGGAATGTAAGCACACAATTGCAAGAAAGTAAATGCGGAAGCTAAAGAGATGGGATAGAGAATGCAAACTCCCGATGACGATGATGGTAGCACACGCTGAGGACACAACGATGTTTTTCCTGAGGTTCGGGGAGACTCGCGGTCTCTACCCCCTACGTCCTCGTTGGTGCTCCACTAAGGGCTTTGCACTCGCGTAGTCCTCAAAGGAATATGGCCTCGCCCTTTGCAAGGGTGGAGGTTGGCAAAGTGACTTCCGCGGAAGTCAAGCCACCACGGTCGGGTCTCTGGATATCCTCGGTACACACATACCCGAACCTATCTCTCGCGTTGTCCTCCCGTACCACGGCCTCGCCCACGCAAGGGTAGAGGATGGATAGGTTGTTGGGGTCTTCCGAGTCCTTCTCGTGGAGCTACCCCGCCGTCTCCACTAAGGGAAGCTTTGGCCAAAACGCCGAGGGCCTTCCTCCCTCTCACAAGGTGGTGGCGGCCACTCCACACTCCAGAGGGTCTCGCAAGACTTACAACCGCACACACACAAAGGTAAATGTGCACGCAGGCACGGAGAATAGACAGGGTGGCCTAAGCAAGGATGCACTAAGCACTAGCTATGGCGGATGTGTCTAGTTTTGCTCTTGTGATGGTTGGGCTCTCAAATGTGGTTGCTACACTTCAAATGGGCATGGAAATGTGTCTCAACACTTGTGCTAGCTCAGGATACTCCAACCACAATGGAGAGGCCGGCCAATGGGGTATAAATAGGCCTCACCTCCAAAACTAGCCGTTGGGGGCTTTTTCTCGTTTCTGTGTGATCACCGGACGTTTTCACCGGACCAAATTATATCGTCCGGTGTTCACTCCCAACTAGTCATTGAGTTGACCGTTGAGCTGGAAATTTGACCGTTGTGATCACCGGACGTTTTCACCAGACGTTATAATATCGTCCGGTGAGTTGAAGCACGGGTCTTCAAGCTTGCGAAGTCCACTGTCTATAACGTCCGGTGCTCACCGGATGTTTTCACCAGACGTTATAATACCGTCCAGTGAGTTGAAGCGCGGGTCTCCGGGTTTGCGAAGTCCAGTGTCTATATCGTCCGGTGCTCGCCGGACCATATCACCGGACCGTTCGGTGAGAACACTTGCCAGCTTCCACCCGTTGCAAACACCCGCTATCTATATCGTCCGGTGCTTCACCGGACGTTATCGCCGGACCGTCCGGTGAGTGTAATTCGCACGGGGTCTTGAGTCTTCAGTTCCTGGCTTTCTCTTTCTCTCCGGTTCACTCGATAGGGCTTCTCTTGACCTCTTTTTGCCCCAAAAAATCGTCAGGACATCGGCTTGCACCTCGATGGCGGCTTGGGTCTTTTCTTGTGTCTTTTAAGTCCTCCTTTGAGGTGTTGGTACCCCAAGTCTACCTCTTGCACCCTGGGACTTCAACAAAAACACTTGCATACTAATATTAGTCCTATGGCACGTGTTGTCAATTCAACCACCAAAACCACTTATGGGAACTAAGCACAAGGCTTAGGGCCTATTTTCCTTACAGACGCCGTCCGGGAGCCTCCACACAAAGCCGTGAAGCAGGTTGGCGAGGCTCCGCGCCATCACCTTCAGCGCGACTTTGAACCCGGGGCACATGCGCCGGCCAGACCCGAACGGCAGCAGCTCAAAGTCTTGGCCCCTTACGTCGACCTTGCTGCCGAGGAACCTCTCCAACATGAACTCCTGGGGCGCGTCCCAGAGCACAGGGTCACGGCCAATGCTCCACACGTTGACGAACACGGTGGTGCCCGCGGGGATCTCATAGCCGTCCACGGACGCGTCCTCGCGGGACAGGTGCGGCGCCAGCATCGGCACTGCTGAGTGCACGCACATGGTCTCCTTGAGGATGGCCTCGAGGTAGGGGAGGCGAGGGAGGTCCCCTTCCGTGACCAAGCGGTCGAGCCCGACGACGTCGTTCAACTCCTCCGTGGCCTTGGCTAAGATCTCGGGGTTCTTGAGCAGCTCGGAGACAGCCCACTCGATGGTATTTGCAGGTGTATCCGTGCCTCCGACGATTAGGTCCTACGGCATAATTAAGAGATAGGACGACGCTATCGCGCGACCCCACCGCTCCATAGCGATCGCGCGACCCCCTCCCCTTTCCTTATTCGGCCAATCAATCGATTCCTTTTCCAATTCGCTGCCCCAACAGCGCCCGTGGCCCCTCCCTCCCCGCCCGCCGTCGCTCCTCCCTCCCGCGACCGCCGTGCCTCTCCCCTGGCCACGATGCCTCCGTCCCGCCTTCCTCCTCGTACGTGCTGCGTCGCCCGTGCATCCTTCCTCCCCCTCGGCCGCGGCGCCTTCCTCTCCGGCCTGCGGCGCCTCCGTCTCCGTCTGAGCGCGTTCCGGCTGCGGCGACCACGCACCTCCGTTCCTCCCGCCGTGACGCCTCCACCCACCCAGGCGGCGGCGCCTCCGCCCGCCCCCGACCGCTGCCCCATCATCACCAGCGTGAGGCCGCCCTGCTCCGTCGTCCCGTGGACACCTCGGTGCCAAAGCTCCGACGTGTAGCAAGTTCTTTAGAAATATGTAGCAAGTTATGTACGAAAGATGTACCAAATTATGTAATGTCTAGTAAACTCATATGATTACGTAGCAAAGTTTAAGGATTTTTGTAGCAAAAAGTTTTGTTGTGGCAAGTTACATGATTATTGTAGCAAGTTTTGTAATTTCTAGCAAAGTCCATATGATTATGTGACAAATTCATGGAATCTTGTAGCAAAAAAGTTTACTGTTGTGGGCTGTAGAAGTTCATGTGATTAGTTGGTCTGAAGATCAAACAAGTTCATGGACATGGATAGCAAGTTGCTGCTATGGCAAAATTTACGTGATTATGGAGCAAGTTATGTAATTTTTAGCAAATTTATATGATTATGTAGCAAGTTCGTGGCATCTTGTAGCAAAAAAATTTCATGCTGTGAACTATGGCAAGTTCATATGATTATGTTGCAAGTTATATAATATGCAGCAAGTTTAAATTAATATGTATCAAGTTTAGGGAGTGTGAAAACAGTAGCAAGTTTATGTGTGTAGTATCAGCAAGTTATGTATGTCAGATGATCTAAAAATCAGTAAGTTATTGTAAAACAGCCTGCAAGTTGGAAAGGTTATAAAAGCCTAAAACCAGGGGAGGGGCGCAGCGTATGGGCCAGAGGGGCGAGAGCCAAGCAGGCCGGAAGGAAAAGCGCAGCGCGCGGGCCGAAAAAGGGTGGGGAACGAGTAGGCTGAAGGGGGGGGGGGGGGGGGCGCAGTGTGTGGGCCAAAAAGCGGCGGGAGCAAATAGGCTGCAGCGCGCGGGGGCCAAGCAATCCACAGAGGCGCGCAGGCCGCGGCCGCGCGACCCCGACGCGGGTTAGAGTTTGCGAAGAGATAAGTTTCAATGTTGGTGATAATGTGTGTGTTAACGGACCTCACTGTCCATCCGTAATTCTTATGACGTCAATTGCCGCGTCGTATATTTGCTGTTTTTTTCCTTGCACTCAGCTCCGTCCCAATTTAGGCTTAGTTTGGGTACTTGGATTGGAGGAGATTGGCGTAGAATGGAAGGGATCGAGGGGGATTTTTGAACTATTAGAGATTTAAATGCACTCCAATCTCTCCCATTCCGCTCCAATCCCCTTCAATCCACAAGTACCCAAACTAAGCCTTACAGGTCATTTAACTTTTTTTACACAAATTTGACTAACTCGCTTTATTCAAAAAATTTACGAAAATATGGAGAACTTTAATTCATAGTTAAAGTATATAATATGCTAAACTAAATTATAATAAAAATAAACGATAATTATGAATTTTTTGAATAAGACGAATAAGTCAAACTCTATATCAAATAATCGAATGACATATAGATTGAGACGGAGAGAGAGTGCAAGTAAGAGTGAGTGAGATGACTAGGTAACTTGATCCTTCAAAAAGAAGCCAATTTCCTCCTAGCAACACACACTACCGAAGAAACCTTCCTCAGTATCGGATCGGTACTAATGTTCTGAATCATTAGCACCGGCTGTATAAACCCATAAGCTTGTCACACTACTGGAGCTACCTGCATCAGTACCGGAATTGGTACTAATGTTCTCAGACATTAGTACCGGTCGTAAAAACTGGTAAGCTTATAAAAAGGTAGGTAAAAACGATTTAACCCAACACATGTAGGTTTGCATGCAATCCCTCACTGCTACACTGCACTGCACAGTCACATATAACTACGTAGATGATGCTATTAATTTATTTGAAATAATCAAAAGGTTTTAGTACCAATGGATAAGGCATTAGTACCAGTTATTGTTTATTTGAAATACTCAAAAAGTTTTAGTAACGGTGGATGAGGCAATAGTACCAGTCAGTTATTGTTACGAACTAGTAATAAAGGACCTTTAGTACGCTAGTACTGGTTAGTGTTACAATCAATACTAAAAGGCTTTAGTACCCGTTCATAACACCAATCCATGCGTACTAACGGCTCTCCAAGGGCTAGAAATATTTTCAACTGGTACTAAATCTTTTATTTATACTGGTTGCAACTTGATTCGATATAATGGTTGGGATCGAAAGACATTTCTCCGGTACTGTCACGTCTAGCCGATTTGACATTTTGTACTATCACTAGCTTGAAATTGTGATATATAGTAGATTTGAAAATTCACCCAATAATCAATATGTACTTTATATATAATACTTTCTTATAAATCTTACTATTATCAATTAGATCTTCCTTTACGTCATATGGAAATTTTCATAAAAGTGAAAACACAACCACCCATTAACTATGAGCCTCATTTTTTGCCATGAAATTTTATTAAATATGTATTTTAAATTTAGGTATAGACTATGGGTTGATGAGCTAGTACCAGTTTATAAAAATGTGATCAAAACGATGTTTATTTGCAAATTATGCCATGCCTCAAAACATCAAGTATATATCGGTGACTCTTAAGAATAATCTGGGAAGGAAGCTATGAGTATGCATGTAATCACCTGTGTGATAGCTTTAACACTGTCCCTGTTGAGCGGGACCTCAAGGTCAGTGTCGTCGGCCAGCGGCCGCAGAACGTCCACCATATCTTTGGCCACGAACCTGTCTCCCTCGAGCCGCCGCCGCTCGTTGTGCACGTCCAGGACATGCTCCAGGAATGAATCAAACGTCGCGCTCATCTTCTTCATCCTCCGAACGTATCCCTGCAGGTCCAGCCAATCTAACCACGGGATGAAATCACCAATGTTGAACGCTCCGAGAAGCACGAAGACCTCATCCATCACCTCCATGAACTCGGCAGGCGTTATCGCCGGGGGTGAGGCCCCCTCCTCTTCCACCACGTACTTCCTGCCCAGGACTACGCGCGAGATCACACCCAGCGTCAGCGTCTGCAGGTAGTCCCTGAGCCGCACGGTGCGCCCGGACGCTTGGTGCAGGTGTCGCAGCATCACGCGCACCTCCTCGTCGCGGACGTGCTCGAAGGACTCGAGCCGCTTGGCGCTGAAGAGCTCGGCGGCGCAGATCCTGCGTGCCTGCCGGTGGTGCGGGCCGTAGGGGGACCAGAGAATGTCGGAGTAGTTGTACGCGCTGTGCTTGGAGATCGCAAACCTCGGCCGGTCGGAGAATGCCTCGTCCTTCGTCTTGAGGAAGATCTTTGCCATTTCGGCGGACGCACCGACGACAACAGGCACCGACCCTAGCCGGAGCTGCATTAGCGGGCCGTAGCGCTTGGAGAGCTCGTGGATGGAGCGGTGGGGCAGCTCGCCGATGAGGTTAAGGTTGCCGATGATCGGCCATGGTTTGGGGCCCGGCGGGAGGTTGTAGGCACGCCTGCCACGCGAATGGAAGGTTATGAGGGGGAAGAGCACAGCGCCCAGGAGGAGTGCGAGGAATATCGTGGCCCATGCTGCTAGCTCCATGGTGTTGAGTGACCGGTTTAGCTGAACTAATCAGAGGGTTGTGAACTCAGAAGGTGGCAAGCTAGCTAGCTTAGTAGTCACTTCTGTAGTATTGCTCTACATATAAAGCTGGCTAATTTCTTCGGTCTTTTTCTCAATCTTCTCGTGAAAGAGACATCAACAACTTAATAAATTATAAACTTCGCATTTTGATTAACCTTTTACGCAACGTAGGGACTTAATAACTTAATTAGACCCTTTGTTGTTTCCCTTGCACGTTATATAAGCCGCTTATACATGATCCAAGCAAAGACAGTATGGTAAAATGCGATAACCTAAGATTTTAAAATAAGCTGAACTTAGTAATCTAGGGGCAGCTTATTTCAATTTATTGATATCAGAGTAGTGTTTTATTTTTACCACATTTCCTTTGGACCATAGGTTACCTTATATTATAGTATTATCTATACCTAATATTAAAGCAAATAAAGTTTTACTGTCCCTCAGTCCGTCCTGACAGGTGGGACCCGCTTGTCAATAATAAAGAGAGAAGGGTTTTTTTTTTCTTTTTGCCTCACTTTCGTGAACCAGATTCGGAGTGCATGAGTAGTCCACGCGAAAAGGATGCCCATATCACATATGAATTTCGTTTTCAACGTTCTATGTAACGATGGAAAGCTAAAATCATAACATTTTCAACACAATTGAAAGCACTTTACAATTCCCTCTCTGTCAAAAGGAACCGTCGAAACAATTTGACGTGTAATTCATTCACGAAATAAATACGGACTGAATAAGGAGTCCACGTGAAAACAGACGTATATGTCACATACGGACTCCGTTTTTAACGTTTTATATATCGATGGAAAGCTAAAATCATAACATTTCTAACCCAATTGAAACAATGTTAAAATTCGCTCTCAGTCAACGGGAATCGACGAAACAATGTGACGTAGAATTTATTCACGAACCAGATTCAGACTGCAAAAGGAGTTCACGTTAAAACGGACGCCTAGGTCACATACGGACTCTGTTTTCAACGTTGTATATATCGATGAAAAGCTAAAATCATAAACTTTCCAATCCAATTGAAACCAATTTAAAATTCACTCGTAGACAACAGAAAAATTCGAAACAATAAGAAATTGAAGTTATTCGTAAAGCATATTCTTATATGTATTGATCTATTGGTGTTTAAAGATTTTTTTCTTTCTCCCGTTACAACCCACGAACATTTTGCTAGTATACTATAAATTAGAAAATAACCTGTCTTGTTCACTGGCTGCGCCTTTCAGGCCTAATAATCTTTCACTTCATGTTCATTAATTAGACCCAATCAAGCATGCATCCACGTGTAGTTTCACGAGCTAGTGTTTTAATCTGTTTCTCCTACAATATTTATATCTATCATCCTAGTACTTGGCGGATTAAAAAACATCTAAGCACGCTCGCCATGTCTAAATGTTGTTACAACAATCCGAGGGGAAAAAAGAGAAAAAACTCTCCACCTCTAGCTTTACGGAAAAACCCAAATAAATATATATTGCCTCTGTTTTTAAATATTTGTCACCTGCTAGTTTATTTTTTAACTAAAATTGTCAACTAAAAAACTAAGAAATTGCAATTTATAAATTAATAAGCTGCCATTAAAAAAATGTACCATATTCTACCTAAATTATATATCACTAGAATACATGTCCTTGCATTGCAACGGGTGATGGCTATATAGATACTTTTATCATATTGATGTGCTTATGCATTTATGCATTTGCTAAAAGTTGGGTAAAAAAAAACAACACACATCAACCATGGCTTTAGTAAACATTCAACAACAAAATTGTTGGTGGCGATGGCCTTACTATGTATCGTCGTATTGTATTCTGATTTTTTTCATACATGCATGTACAGTGTATGAAGGCACACACGCACACTTTAAAAAATAAAGCCGTTAAGTCATGCGAACGCCCATGCTAAGTCGAGGACATGAATTCAGATGAGCAGGTTCCAAAAAAAAATGTAACCAGCTGTGCTAGTCTCGTTTGGAGTGCAAGTGGCATAGGCTAAAAAAAAAAAGCAATGCACATCAAGAGACGGAGATGAGAATGGATCCAACGATGTCCTCCAAATTCAATCTCATAAACTGTGTATTGTTAGGGTTTGTATGATTTTTTGTCCGGATCTTTTCTTAAAAATAGGTCAATTATCTTCTTGTACTAATATTTACAGTAAAACAAAAGCATTTGTTCTCCTTCTGAAAAAAATATTTCAACCTCTCCCTTAAGGGATACCACCTTTCCAAACATTTTTTTACTTTAGCCATCTTCCTATTTGTCCACAGTTGTTCAGACAGATATAGTAAAATTTTTATACTACAAGCAATTGGCCCGTATGTTGCTACGAGCACATTGTTTTTTCATTACTTTATATTCTGAAATACAACACGTTTTTCGTTTTTTTATCTTTTAAGTAAATTATTTCAAGTTCTATTCGAGTGTGCGGTGATGGTGGCGGAGCGTGAAGCATGGGGCGTGGTGAGGGACGGCTGGCGAGGAGGGCGACCTAGGAGGCACGGGCGTAGTGGCCACACACGACACAAGGTCGTGAGTGAGCGGTGCGTGGGATTGGGGAAGTCTCGGGTGGGAGGAGGGGGCGCGGGGGCAGGCATACGACAGACCGTGGTCAGACCATGGACCACAGTCCGTTGGAACCATAATCATAAAGGCCAAAGTAAATCCAATAAAATATATAGTCATTAAAATTTATGCACAATTAAAGATTTATCATGGTCACGTGAAATAAGACACTATAACTTAGCCCCAATAAAAAAGACACATCATAAAGCATTAGATATGTGCATAACATTATTCGAAAAGATGCAAGGAAATACTAAGGAATTAATTGGATCGATATAATACTTTAATGCCCCTCATATAATGTATTTGAAAGCGGGAATATGAAATAAAATTTGCACTGATAAGGCACCATTATTGTTAACAAAACAAAATTAACCATAAATAGTGACAGTGATCATAATTGCAACGGAAGTCAACATCTTTAATAGACGAAATTATCATAGTACAGTTATAAGGTCCATTGCAATATACTGTCATATAGTCCCTCGTTTTTTTTTTAAATCACACCACTTAGCTCAATTTTGACTTGGCCAGTGACAAACAAAAACGATCAGAGCTAGTACATACAAAAGACACAGAAGACAACATATTGGGCCATACTCCCACACATTTTCAGTCCCAACATGGAACTAAAGCCCACAGTCCACTCCCTCACCTAACCCTATCCGCTCCCTACCCAGTCCCTTCCCTCCCCCCCCATGCCGTCACTCTCTCCGTCTTCCTCTCCCGTCCTCCACCGCCGCCAGGCTGCCATGGGGAGCTCCCCGCCTCTCAGCTGCTACCGATCTCTTCTCCTACGAGATCCACCGCCTAAGCGAGCGGCGGCGGCGCGCCTCACCCCTACCCCCTCTGGCGCGCCGCCTCCCCAATCCAATGTGCCGCTGAGGCGCCGACCGCCACCGCCACCTCCATGCCAACCATCCTCGGCGTTCGCGAGGCGCGCCGCCGCTCTCCCACGCGGCCGCTGTCTCCTCCACCGCCGGCGGCTTCCTCCTCTGCCTCTACACCGCCGCCCTGCCCGTGCCGACTGGAGCTGCGTCCGTCAACGCCGCCTTCTCTTCCGCCTCCGGCCGACGATGACGACCGGTGCCTCACGCATTCCTCCTCTCCATGCCGCCTCCTGGATCCGCCCGCTGCCGCCCGGGGCCGCCTCCACTGCCACGGCCACCCATGCCGCCTCCCACACTGCTTCCTCCCTCTGCCCCCTTGGCTTCCTCTCTCATATGCCTTCTCCAAGCCTGACCACCGCCTCCCATTTCTCTCCTCTTCTGCGCCCGGGCCCATGAGCCACAGAGGTGGTGCAAAGTGGGGCGACCGACTGCGGGAGTTGGTGGTGGGGTGGGTGGTGGCGGGGAGCGGATACCGCTTGGGGCGGACACACGGCGTTGGAACCGTAGAAACTTTAGTAGAGATAGAGATGTTACTCACTCCGTCCCAAAACTATGTTACTCTCTCTGTCCTACAATATATATTTTTTTAGCCATCTTTTTGTACATATAAAAAAGAATTATATGTTGAGCAGGAGGCAATATAATTTATTCACTAATCCAACAAGTTTATTAATTAACGGGTAAAAAAAATGTTTGCCAATACGATTGAAATGATTTAACCCTAATGATCTATTTTTATTTTTGATAATTATTTTCTCCCTACGTACCTTTCTCGATCCCTCCTGCCTTTCTCGAGATTGCGTTGCATCGGCCGCGATGCCGCCCCCCTCCCCCGCCTCTGCATCATTCCCTTCCCGCGCCTCCCCTGCTCGCTGTCTTCCCAATCCCGTGGCCGCGATGTCACCTGCCCCTATGTTCGCCTCTGTTGCGCCTCCGCGCTGCGGCTTGGCCAGTACGGCTCCTACTACTATCGTGAGGATCCGGCTGGAAGGCAAGTGCCCCTCCTCGTTCCTCTCCTATTCCGGGCTGCTCTTGGGGTGGCTTTTGCTGCTCGTCCACTGTGTTGTTTTTTGCTCTCATATGTATTCATTCCTGGTCAGCTGCTGCTCATCTGATCTGTATTTTTCTAGGAATCTTAGGTTTGTTCTCTCTTTTTCTTCGATTCGGTACGCCTCAGTTCATTTGAAGTTTCTAGCAATTTTCTTTGCTTCATCCTGGGCTTTCTCTCCTATCTAGGCGTCTAGGATTCCTGGTGGGTCGTGATCATATGGATTCCATCTTGCATCTGGTTGTGTTGCTGGTGGTCATGACCGGGTAAATTTGAAGCTTTATTACAAACGATGTGGTATTATACTGCTGCCCAATACAATTATTGGGTTGCTGAAGATATCCGATTTTCGTAGGATGGACTTTGATATCCGATTATTACTGCTTGTCATGTTTGTATAGGGGATTATTGTTTGGTGGTCGGACCAAGTAGGAGTCCGTGGGGATGAAGTATTCGGCTTCGCGGACAAGGGAGTCTGGCTGGCGGGCAATGGACCGGGATGTCGAGAGGCCAGGTGACGGATAGGTGGGATCCACCTGTTATGACAAACCAAAAAACCTTATTCTTAATATGAGGCACAAATTAAGAAAACTAAACCAAAGTACATAACATCAAAGACAATCTCTTTGGACGTATAGCTACGGTATCACATTTTGACTTTGGGTACACCATTATATAGAGGGTAAAGTCTATTTTTGGACCTCGAACTTGTCATGGTTGTTTAGTTTCTAATCCAGAATTGCAAAACTAGATAAAATACACCCTTATACTGTTAAAGTCCAACCCTCCGCTGATCGGACACGTCAGCCTTCCCATTCTTCTCCTCTCTCTCCACTCCCACAGCAGTACACTCTCTTCCCTCGCCGGCAAGCTCCTCCACGCCGGGGCCAGCGCCATGCTGAAGATCCCGGTGAAGGCCGCACCTTCCGGCTTCCCTTTGCCGCCGCCGCCGTGGGATGAGCTACGTAGCGGTCGGGGAGATGCCGCTGCGCTGCTGGGCGGGGCTCCACCGCTTGGACCGCCGCGCTGGACATGGCCCCTCTGGCTCCCAGCGAGCGGCGCACGGCCCCACCGGCGCCTGTGCAGCCTTCCTGCGAGAGGCGCGCATTTAAAGGCACGTGCCTTAATAGCCAACGCACGTAATGGTGGTGCTCCCACTCAGACGCACCCACACGCAGTGGCGGAGTCATGATTTCGGTACAGAGGGGCCAATCCACTGACTATATACAGTGGCAACAATATAGCATGATATATACACATGCATATACTAACTTTTATATAGCATAGATAATAAGAAAATCAATATAAGTTGCATAATAAAGTCATCTAATAATTAAATCCAATAGATATGAAAACAATGGTCCTTACCCTTTTCATATTGCCTAAAAATAGTAAACAATCATCTAGATAATCAAAAGATAAAGGGATTATCGATTATGTTATTTAATCTATCCATGGAAAAAGATAAATGAGTCAATAGCTTCCGATTAATTTAATTGTGGCCTAGGGTATCCGGATTACATTTATAAATTAGTCAATCTATACTATAAAGCCTGATTAGTCAAAAATCTTTTTTACCCTAACACATCTTTACCCACATTGACCCAGAGACCAATCGTGGCCCCACAATCAGGTGGCAGGGCCCACCTGGAACCCGGTTTACCGCAGCAGAACGCGGTAGAACCTGAGTTCCTGCTGTGGAACCAACCGGGCGCGGGGCTATTCTCCCAAATTTTTCTCACCCATGGCAAAAGGTGTACCCGCACCCACAAATCACCACCCCCCCGCACCTACAGATGGCGCACCCAATGACCGATAGTGTCCATCACAGCCCAACTTATATGAACAAATGCAAGTTTATAGTCAAAATTAAGGCCCAATAATAAACAAATACAACATAGTACATCGAATCCAACGAAATATAGTACCAAATCGCCATCGAAACAATGGCTAAACCTACTCATAACCATTCAACAACTCGCCTTCATCGTAGAGGACATCACAGAGGGCGACGGCGGCAGTGGAGCTTAAATTTGAGTAATGAAATGAATAGGCTGACAGAGATAGCCTTACACAATCGATGGATCCTTACAAAACGCTCATCCATGTAGAAAAGGAAGAATGATGCAAAGGGCACCTAACGTGCTCATCACACAAAGTTGAAACTATGATTTACTAAATGCTTACAACAGTGCAGAGCTCAAATCAGACTGAGGATCCATCGATTCTTCCTTGTGGATGGAGGCCAGTGCCGCTTGACAACAACCGATGGATGGAGGCCTACTTGTGGATCAAATTAACGGCAACATTAACAGCCGGTCATGCTGGGAACATTAACGGCAACATTAACATTAATAACTACGGCGACGTCGCCCGTGAAAGACGTCCCTCCAGCCATCGCACATCATCGTCAGCACGGTGAGAAACGGGCCCTCAACCCATCATCTGTCAGACGGAGGCGGCCGCGGAACCCCCGACCCCGGCGGCGTCGGCGACGTCAGATAAGATGAGAATCGAACCATGGGAGGAGGAGGGACGCCACGAGGAGAGCTCGGCAAGCGGCGGCACGGCAGTCGGCAGCTCTCACGCCCGGAGGCCGGAGGCCTAGATGCAGCGGCGGCGGCGCTCGTCTACATCGAGCAGGTCCTGCAGGGTATAGGCAGGACACTGCAAACGGGCCGCAACAGTTTCATGGGCTTAGCAGGCCATCCTTCTCCAATCCTCAATAGCAAAGAAGGCCTCCTACATTGTCCGACAACATTTTTTTTTTTGGCAGGCGGGCAAAATCGGCCTGCCCGGTCCGCTTGCATCCCTAGGTTTGCCACACGCTATAAACCAAAGCTTCCGATGCCGCCCTTGATTATACTTTCTTGGATTATTGCTGTGCTAAAAAAAAGTAAGCATCATGTCGTATTGAGCATCTTAAACATCGTGCAGTTCGTATCTACGCAAAAGACTTGACCTTAACTGTTCAATCTTCTGAAGAAGCTACAGTAATTTTGCAATTTGTGAGTTCAACTTCCACGAAAAGATGATAACTACCTTGCAGGCCAAATCCTGTGGTAGTGTGGAGTCATGGGCTCTAGAGCAGTCGAGGATACGGTATACTATTTTTATTTTGTTAGTTATAATTCTTGCTGCTTATCTTACAATTTGGAATTAATATAACTAGAAAAAATAGATAGATTTAAAAATTCTCACAATAATCTGAAATAAGTAGCCATCAATAATTTGAGGGCCTGTTTGGATTGGAGGAAGGGCATAGGTAAAGTGCAGGAAGTTCATTCCAAAGGAACCATCTTCTTTCTCATCGTTTGGAACAAAGGAATGGGTAGTAAACTTTCCAATGGAAGGGCAGCTGTACATGTACTTTTGGAGGAATCAGAAAATCTACTCCGAGCTCATGGAAAATTTTCCTTTGGCAGCTCAATGGCTCTCTGTCGCTGATCATGCTAACGGTCTGCACATAACCAAGCTGTTTACGGATGGGTTAAGCATGTAGACGAACGTCTCCAGCTTTCCGCATGCAATAAGATGGAGATAAAATATAAACTGTAATAATGTCTTTAATTAATCGATCATTATGTGCCGCTACATGGTCCTAACTCCTCAAAAACAGGAGATTAGATATTATTATTCTAAGTCCATTATTAAGTGAGAAAAACACTAGAGATTTAGTCTTAACAAATAATATTTAGCGTCAACTTTAATAGTTCCTGCAAGCTTCTTCTTCTCCGTTCCAAACGCTTATTCCTACAAAGTTCCTGTGTTTTTCATTCCTCTGTTTTCTCACCTTCTTCCTTTCCTATTCATGTGATTCCTTCAATTCATGTGTTTTCTATTACTCTGTTCCAAACGGAGCCTGAAAGAATGAAATCTTAATAAACCGGTCCATTATTCACCTCTCCTAATGTAGAAACAAGATAAAATAGTTCCCTAAGTCTATGGCAAAGTATCGGTCTCTCTCATTATGAAAGATAATATAAATATCCCTATATTTTGTACATAAATTACCCACTTTTTCTATTATGAATATGCTTGGTTCAATGCCAAAATTAGCAATGCCAAAATTTTAGCATGGCTAGTTTTTTGCAATAAACCAAGTAGGCCCTATGACAGGTATCTAAATGCATATAATCTAAATTACCCACATTTACTTAAATATAAATAATTTAGATAGATAGAAATGAAACATCTTTGCTACTATTAAAGATAACTAAAATATACAAACTTGCGTCTAACTTACAACATATGTTATTTTGAAAAATAATACACACTTGTGTTTCTAAATCACTAACTTGTACCACTACTAAATTTATCTACTAACTTTTTACATATATATGTCACCTAATAGTTTAATCCATGTGTTGCTTATGGGTTTATTGACTATTATAATTACTTCGAATAAAGAATAAGAGTCACATCGCACACGACTGTGCATCTAAAAAAAGAGATCTACAACTCTATAGTTGATCACATTTTTTTGTACCGATACTGATCTTGATGCCCAAATAATCTAAAAGTGCCTAGATTTATAACAAGGCAACAAAATACAAAACATGTCTAACTCCAATACAACAAAGCTTAGGCCCTTCTCAGAAACACAATATTTTCTTAGTTATAAGACAAGACTATGGTACACCTATTTTACAATGCTAAGGTATTTTAGCTAAAAAGTTTGCTGGATACCTTATCCAAAAGCTATATATCTAGAACCATAAATTTATCAATAGAATAGTATTATAGGGGTATAGAAGATGCACGGGAAGTGCTGAAAATATCGTTTCTCCAATAGGTGTTGGATTGGAGTGATCTAACAAATATCATGGTCGTGCCATAACATTTGGTAGCATAAAACTGTGATTTTGAAAAATTGTGCTCCCAAATGGGTCTTATTAGCTTTCAAGTCATTTGTTTATTTTTTGGAAGTGTCAGTACTGGAGCACACAATCATGAGCTACTTAGCATATAATGTGTATTAATTGCGTTGGTAACATGTATAAATAACATGTCAATACGTTGGTTTGATTTTGTACAAGTAAACTTGCAGCATATGTCATACACTTAGTGTCATGTATGTTGGTCTGTTGGACTAAAGTCACTAATTAACTCACTATGTTCAGCTATGTCATATGGCTGTATGATTGTATTGTAAGTAGTTTGTGGACTATCAATCCGATAAATATCCTCTATTCATTTCTATTCGCACATAGTATAATACCCGAGCCTATCATAAACTCAATGCTATTTTTGACTATCCAATGTGATCTCGAATCTGAGTATGAGGATATGATACAGATCAACTGACTATATGCACCCGTATTCAACCCAATATTTGTGATCTAACTATGAGGACCCGTTAGGATCTTTAGAATTGAAAGATATTCCAAAGTCATATCTAGAGTAAGATTTTTTTTTTTTAAAAAATAAACTATCCAGAATGTGGTTTAGTCTATTTTTTTGTGAACACTGGATTCTTTCTAGTCCGAGCCCACATTTCCCTCTACACACCCGAGCTCGAGAGAAGAAGACTCCCGTCAGGGCAGCCATTGTTTAAAATAGCGGGGTATGCAAGATAGCGGCAACTTTTTTCCAACCGCTATAACACTGTAGTGGCGCTATGGCGCCGCTATGGCAAATAGCGATTGTGTAAAAATAAAAGAAAATATGAATAATTGATGCAATTAGTTGTCACAAATATGAGATCTAAAGATTTAAATGTCTATACATAATTAATTAAAGTGGCATTACAAGGTCAAAAGTATGGTCTGTACTCTATATTAAAACGCTAGTCACCGCAAGTACAAAGTCACCAACACACGATTTTGGAATCCGAGAGAGTGAGAAATGAGCATAATACTATAATTTTAGAGTCTTGAATAAGTTATTTTGGATCTATGTGGGATGTGCCATCAATCATAGTCTAAAAACTTAGAGTACTGTCAAAATCAAGAATAATGACGCTATTTTCAGCCTACAGCTACTGTGTTTAGCGCCGCTAAAGCACGCTATAGCGCTTGTAGTTGCCATAGTGGCAAAAACCAGAATAGCGCAGTGTCTGGTCTTAAAAACACTATAGCGCCGCGCGCTATTTTACACCATGCAGAGCACCGCGATGAGTAAAACTAGCCACGTATGTCCTCCTTCCGTTCTCCCTGATCCCTGCCGCCACGAAGCCGCCGTACTCACGCCCCGCGGCCTCGCTCGCCACAGCCTGCCAGCCATGGGGGACAGCAGAACGAGGAGCGCTAGTGTCGCCCAGGAGCCCGAGCTCACGAGACGTGCTGGCGCGAGTGGAGAGGTGGGGGCGCTATGGAGGCAGCTGCACTGGTCCCCATCACTGGCGTGAGTGAGGGAATAGAGTCGGGGTTCCCCATTACTGGCGTGAGGGAATAGAGTCAGGGTAGAAGAAGTGCCGCCCGTGGAATCCATGTCTAGTTTTTAGGCCATGAATAATCCCAAGCAGGCCATGATTAAAGCGTTATTAAAATCTTATTTTCCAATTCATATGGGCATCCATACTTGGACAAAACCTTACAAAACGACACCATCAATAGAAACGCGAGCAACAAGCGGATACTCGATCCGTAGCAACGCGAGATCGGTGTCTATATATAGTGAAGACCCACACGCACGCTGGCTCACATCAAGCCTCGGCGTAGAGGTGTGCCGGCAGCTTGGGCTCGACGACGGTCTCGAGCGGGAACTTGCGCGGCGTGGACAGCCCGAAGATCTCCTCCATGTTGAGCTCCTCCTTGGTCATGCCATCGGGGAGGCTCCATTCGAAGCCGTGCAGCAGGTTGGCAAGGCTGACCTGGATCACCTTCAGGCCGAGGCTGTACCCGGGGCACATCCGCCGTCCGGACCCGAACGGCAGCAGCTCATAGTCCTGTCCCTTCACGTCGAGCTTGCTGCCGAGGAACCTCTCCGGCATGAACTCCTCCGGCGCCTCCCACAGCTCAGGGTCGCGGCCGATGGACCACACGCTGACGAGCACGCGCGTGCCGGCGGGGATGTCGTAGCCGGCCACGGTCGTGTCCTCGCGGGACAGACGGGGCACCAGCATGGGCGCCACCGGGTGCAGCCGCATGGTCTCCTTGACGATGGCGTCGACGTAGGGGAGGCTGGGGATGTCCTTCTCCGTGACCCAGCGGCCGCGGCCGATGACGCGGTCCAGCTCCTCCGTCGCCTTGGCGATGACGTCGGGCTTCTTGAGGAGCTCCGAGATGGCCCACTCGACGGTGACTGCCGAGCTCTCCGTTCCGCCGGCGATGAGATCCTGCACGTGGCGCATGCCCACATGAGATGTTTATCATATCAGATTGCTACAGTTTATGAGCTAGTACGTTCCTACGTAGTCTAGGAGGTTCTCATTAAAAAATCTTCTTCATTTTTACTTTCATTTCTGTAGCGTGCAATGTCATACTAGCTGCCGACTACAGGATGTTGACGTACGGCGTAGCAGCTCTGCAGTCTAAACTATTCCGTTTGTCAAATGATTTCTGAAGTTGTTTAGCAAAGTGATCTAAGCATGTAATATTTCTAATGTTACTGAAGGTATTAGGATAAAAACACACCTGAGTGAAAGCCTTGACGCTTTCCCTGTTGAGCTCGACCTCCAGCGTAGGGTCGTTGGCGATCTGCAGCAGCACGTCGACCATGTCGTTGGCGACGAAGCTCTTCCCCTCGCGCAGCCGCCGCTGGTCGTGCTCCTCCACGACGTGCTCCAGGAACCTGTCGAACATCTTGCTGAGCTTCTTCATCCTCTTGATGTACCCCTGCAGGTCCATCCAGTCCAGCCACGGGATAGAGTCGCCGATGTTGAGCACGCCGTTGAGCAGGAACAGCTCGTCGAGCATCCACTTGAACTCCTCGGGCGTGGTCACCACCGACCCGCCGGCGACCACCTCCTTCTCCAGGTACTTCTTGCCGAGCACCATGCGCGTGATCACGTTCAGGCTCACCGTGGACAGGTAGTCCTTGAGCATGATGGCGGCGCGGCCGGCGCCCGACGCCGCGTGCAGGTCGCGCAGCAGCGCGCGCACCTCGGCGGCGCGGATGTACTCGTACGACTCGAGGCGCTTGGCGCTGAAGAGCTCGGTGAGGCACATCTTGCGCGCCTGCCGCCAGTAGGCGCCGTAGGGGGACCAGGTGATGTCGCGGTAGTTGTAGGTGGTGTACTTGCCGGCGGCGGTCTTGGGGCGGTCCGTGAACACCACGTCGTGGGTCTTGAGGAAGAACTTGGCCATGTCCACCGACGAGCCGACGACCACGGGGAACGACCCGAACTGGAGCTGCATCAGCGGGCCGTACTTCTTGGACAGCTCGTGGACGGAGCGGTGCGGGAGCGCGCCGATCAGGTTCAGGTTGCCGATGATCGGCCACGGCTTAGGCCCCGGCGGAAGCTTGTACACGCGGCGGCTGCGCCCAAGAATGGCCTTCAGAAACAGCAAGGTGGCGAGCACGACGCCGAGGAAGGACGCCCACGGTGGGAGCTCCATCGAGACGGCGGACGAGCTGAGATAGAGGCTAGCTGCAGGTGGTGACTGGAGATTGGGAGTAGCTGGTCAAGTGACGAGCTGAGCTGGTGAGGTGGTGCCGCGGCGCGCGCGGGTTCTTATAGGCGACAGGAGCCGGGGAGCGCGTTCGGAAGCTGCGGTGTCCCTTGGTGGGAAAAGCCAGGGAAATGAAATCGGAGACGACTTGAGACCAAGAACAAGAAATCTTGACGAGGGAACGATGGCGTCGTTCATCGCCCCGTCCGTCCAGGAAACACGTGCTGGGGCGAGCTGATTATTCAGCCAACGATTTGGCAGTTTGTACTTGTTATCTCGAGAGCGGCACCCTGCACTGAAACTGCACATGGCACTCTGGCAGTAGAAAACTCTGACGTTGCTGTTTTTTTTTTTTCGTTGCGGCGGAAATACTGGCCAGCTTGTACCCCTGACCGACGTAGTCTCGGCTACAGATTCCCTTCTGTTCATCGTGCGCAGCGAGTGAAAGCATCCCAAACAGTGTCGCCTTCCCCTATGCAAAGAAAGAAAGAAAGAAAACAGTGTCGTTTTCAGCGATCACTAGGCGAACAGATCAGCGGAGCAGGTAAGGTAGGAGAAACAGGGTACCAGACGTTCATGGCCACATGGTGTGGCATCAATGATCTATCGGGACTTCAAAAATAAATATGACCAATCGGTGGGTGCTGTATATGGCGCATGAAAACCGACTAATCAGTAGTCAGTGCTCCCCACGAATCTTCTCAAATCAAGGACCACCCTTTGTCTGCCCTGAATCAAACCCTTTCTTAGGCTTAGTGCCGTGTGCGTGTGGCGTCACATATCTGACGCAAATTGGTGAAACGATTCGGTCGCGTGGGATTAAGGCAGTGTTTGGTTGGAAGACAAAGTAGGATGGGATAGGGCCATCCCTGATTTTTGGATGGGACGGTTCCATCTATAGGTTTGGTTGAAGGGATGGGGATATCCCTATTTTTTGTTTGGTTCGTGGAGGATAGGGATGGATGTCCATTTAACACCGTTTGCAACACTGACCGTGGACCCCACCTGTCACTGATAGACTATCTTTCTTCTTCCTCCCATCCTCACACGGAGCGCTCTTCTCCTCCGGCCCGCTCCTCTCCGGCTCCCGGTGGCGCCTCCACAGCGCTGCCGCCCCCCCGACGCGTCGCCTCCGCCGCGCCGCCCCGACGCGCCGCCTCCGCCGCGACGCGCTGCCTCCTCCTCCCTAGAGCTCCGGCGCCGTCCCATCGCACCACCTCCGTGTCCTCCTCCCTGGCACTCCGGCGCCGCCAGCTCCGTTGGCTGGTCGGCGTCCGCTCCGGGTGCATCCGCCTTCGCCCCGGTGCTCCACCTCCGCGGCGCTCCGCACCGCTTCCAAGGAGGGCGGGGCCGGGCGGTAGACGGGAAGAGGCGAAGGGGCCGCCGGCGGCGGCCTTGCCGGCGGCGAGCGGGGCCGGGCGGCGGCTGGCGGGGTGCGGGCGAGCGTGAGGGAGAAGACGGAGAGCGACGCCGTCTCCCGAGGACGACGCGGTCCCTACTTTGAGAAGGGATGAGGTAGGACGGCATCTTCAAGGAATATGCTCTTTTGGGGATGATCCCGTCCCTCCTCGTCCTAGAACCAAACAGGTAAAAAGTGGGATCGTCCCACTCCATCCCATCCCATCCCATCCCTGGAACCAAACACTACCTAAGATGTCAAATTTCAAATCTGAATAAGACCCAAAATAAAATGGGAGAGCCCTGGTGGATGATCACATTGAGTTGCATGCATTCAACCCAAAAGGTTTTTTATGGTCCGTGCTCTGTGGAATACAAGTTTATCATTATCACATTCCTCACCAGCTAATTATTGTTACCAATATGAAAAACTACGTAGATTGACGCACTTCGCTGCGCTGTTTTGGGTGGACACAAACCGGTTGCCGCAGGGTGGAAGACGCTGATGACAGTGTCCTTAGACTTAATTGTTACTCCATCAACCAATGGAATAATAGGACACGAGGAGCTATTACATCAAACCAAAATCAACAAATTGGGTGGCCTCCACGACGCCACCAGTGGGAGGGCATGGTGAATCCCGACGGTAGAGGCCCCCGCACACCCACGAATGATGTGTGCACTGCACCAAATCCTATTTTTCAAAGTGTCGCAGAGATACCAACAATGTCGTTTTCACTGAAGAGGCACCTCAATAAAAATGTCTTTATGTTTCGTAAGAGCAACCAATTGAAAAGAATATATATAAATGAAGAAAAGTATCATGGATAATTGATTAAAGCATTATGGATAAAATGTATGAAATATCACATATAATACTTATGAGATTTTTTACGGTGCTTGGAAAGAACTCATGTTCCTCCATGTTGTTTTGAGTTTTAGTCCACCACTTTTGAGTTTCGATCCATCATTTTTTGGTTCCGGACCACCAATTTTAGGTTCCTCCTTACTTAAAGCTAAAAAAACTAATTAAGATAACCCATAAAAAACCGTTGCTCAAATTTGATCATTTTGTCTATAGCTACAGTCGAAATACAGTTGAATTGGACTATAGGAAACAACTGTCATGAATAGATGGGATCAAATTCCAAAACAAAAGATATAAACAAGTTAAACTTTTATATATATCCATAAAAAATACAACCTAACCCTGCAAACAAGGTAGAATCGTGCACCTGCCCTTGCTTCTGAAGGTATGAGTTGACCTCGTGGAGTATATGGCTTCTGAAGAATGTTTTTCTCGGTGGATCCACAGATTTACATCAAACGACACAACGCCCCCGACAAAGTGTGAAAGAACTGCACTAAACAGTCAGGACTTGACGCTTTGACTCTAATGAACTACACTGGCTCTGTAGCAAGTCAAGTCCTACAAAAGGGTGTCCGGAGCAGGTAATGACTGATGCAGTGCAACTCGACCGGCAAGTTGCTGTTTTTGTTTATTCCTACGACGAGCTGGTTCTGTCACCGGTTGCTGAGCTCTTGAACAGTTGTATTGTATCCCGTCAGCGGAACCTTGCTTCGTTCTTCTTTATTGGTGATTACGCCCAATTGATTACGGGAGAAATTGCTCGGACAGCGCAGCGAAATACCAGCTGCTGATGGTCGCCCCTCCATCTTGTGAACCGGCGGACCATTTGAAACGGTTGATTGACCATGGACGGACCGGGCGATGATAGAGCTGACAAAAGTTGCCATTTCCATTTCTTTTCCCGCTTGGAGAGAGTGAGCCTTGGCGACGGCGACCGGTTTGGCTTCTGCTGCAGTCTCACCTGTCTGGGGCCTCGTTTCACTTGGTTCCGCCGGTGAGGCGATAGAGAAAATAGAATAAGTAGGTGTAGAAGTGGTGCGAATAATTTTCAAATTTGATATTATCTGAACCCAAAATAAACGGATATAGGAAGGTGTAATTAGTACACATTATATGCTAAGTAACTCGTGAAAAAAATAAGAAAATGGCTTCAAAGCTAATAAGACAATATTGGGAGCACAGTTTTTCAAAATCACAGTTTTATATTACTATGGGCTACTAAATGTTATGACACAACCATAATATTTGTTAGATCAGTCCAATCCAACACATGTTTGGAGCAACAATATTTTTTTTCATCGTTTCCCGTGCATCTTCTATACCCCTACAATACTATACTATTGATAAAATTGTGGTCTTGGATATATAGTTTTTACAAATTTTACGGTGGTTGGAAAAAGTAAGAGTCATCCAGAGGAGATTTAACTGTTTAAAAATAGGCGGTACTACGGTACCGGTACTTGACGGTACCAAACAGGAGGATCCGGTACCAAAAATGGTGGAACCATTACCCATATTTTTATTTTTTTAATCTCTATAAAGGGCATAAAGACCTTTAAAAAATAAAAAAACACTGGTACCGCTTGGTACCAGCGTAAATTCGTAAAATCCCTCGTAGTTTTTGGAGAAGCTATCAAAAAAACTTTTTAGCTAAAATACCTTGCATTCTACAATAGGTGTACCATAGTCTTGTCTTACAACTAGGAAAATATTGTGTTTCCAAGAAGGGTCTAAGCTTTGTTGTATTGGAGTGAGACATCTATTGTATTTTGTTGCCTTGGTATAAATCTATACAGTATTCAGATTACTTGGGCATCACGATCGGTACAAACAAAATGTGATCAACTATAGAGTTGTAGATCTCTTTTTAGATGCATAGTAGTGTTGCGATGTGAATCTTATTTTTTATTCAAGTAATAATAATAGTCAATCAACCCATAAGCAACACAACGATTAAACTATTATATAACATATGCGTAAAAAGTTAGTAGACAAATTTAATAGTGGTAGTAGTGATTTAGAAACACAAGTGGGTAATATTATTTTTTTCAAAATAGCTTACATTGGTACTAAGTTAGATGCAAGTTTGGCTATTTTAGTTATATTTAATAATACAAAGATATGCAATTTGTATATAAAGGAATTGTTTATATTTATAATAGCAAATATGGGTAACTTAGATTATAAATTGAAATTCAGATATGTGTCATAGGGCCTACTTGGTTTATTGCAAAAACAAGCCATGCTGAAATTTTGGCATGGCTAATTTTGGCACTAAAGAAAGAATATTCATAATAGAAAAGGTGGGTAATTTATTACAAAAATCAGTGGGTTATTTAAATTATCTTTCATAATGAGAGAGATGGATACATTGACATAGATTTTGGGACTTATTTTTATGTTGTTTCTAAAATAGGAGAGGTGAAATGGATCGGGTTACTAAGATTTCGTTCTTTCAAATTATTCATGGCTAGTTATTTCAAATTATTGTGAGTATTTTAAGTTTTTTTTTATCTTTTTCTAGCTCGAATATTAATTCTAAATAATAATAGTAAGATACTTAGCAGGAATTAGAACTGACTGAATAAAAATATTATGAGAGATTTTACGGTGCTTGAAATTAACCGTACCCTTTTATTGGCCTAGATCTAACGGTAAAGACGAAAGAGGAACCCATTAGGAGGAACTTTGTGGGCCGGAACTCAAAAATGGTGGCCCAAGAACTTTAATTTATTGACTATACAATAATTACAAAGGGGTATATATAGATAATTTTACAATCTATTAGAAGGACTTAAATTGTGGACCTGAACTTTAAAAATGGTGGGCTTCCCCAATTCCCCATCTTCATGTTCTCCCTTGTTGTTCACCGGCCATCTCCATAAATCCTCTGCAGCACCAGCACCCAAGACCCAACGAGATTGGCGAGCTCGGTGGCTGTGGATGACCTCGCCATAGAAAAGCACCCGATCCCCTCACCATTGGCGGTCTCCGGATGGGAATCGACAAGCTCGGCGTCCTTCTTTGAGTCGTCGTGGCACTGTATCTTAGGCTCTTATATTATACCATATGTTTTGAGTTTGGTTTGAGTGCCCTAGAGCCCATTACTCCACTGGATTTCGACGGCAAGGTGGCATCATCTTTTCGTGGAAGTTATATGGGTAATCCATAGAGGTACTCACAAATCACAAAGTTACTGTAGCTTCTTCGAAAAAATGAACGGTTAAAAAATGACTGGTGAAGGTCAAGTCTAGCGAATAGCGATACGAACTGCACCATGTCTAAAATGTTCAATACGACATGATGCTTACGTTTTTTAAGCACAGCAATAATCCAATAAAGTGGAATCAAGGGCGGTAACAGAAGCTTTGGTTTAAAGCGAGTGGCAAAGGCAAACCCATCGCTGTCGTCGGGCAAGCAAACTACACGGGTGGGCCGGTGGGGGTGGGGGCCGGCTCGCTTTTCAGCTGTTTGCATTGGTCAGTCCATGGTCAGTCATCCGTTTCAAATTAAATGGTTGGTCCCGAAGTCCTATAGCCAATAGCAGTAGGTGTTTCTCTGTGATGTCACAGCAATTGCCCTCGCAATTGTATGCAAACAACTTCCCTAGAGTTAGTTTGTGAAGCCTACGCGGACCCGACTAAAAGATTCATATATCTTGATCATGACCGCATACGCTGACAACAGGCGCTCAACTTGCCTACTGAATTGCATTAGAGACTTGACGAGAAGCTTATTTCAGCCAATTATTTCTGTGTCAGCATGTTGCCATGTTACACGCTCCGAATCCCCTTTTAGGAATTGACTAGCTACAGAATCAGTGGGTATATAATTAATTTAGAGTACAAAAAAGTGTAGGCTATCAGAAATGAAAAAAAAATGAAGAATATTTTTTTAATTGAAAAAAAAAATGAAGAATATTTTTTTAATCAGAACCACCTATAGGACGTAGGAACGTACTAGCTCATAAACAGTAGCAATCTGATAGTGTGATAAACATCTCACGCGGGCATGTGCCACGTGCAGGATCTTATCGCCGGTGGCACGGAGAGCTCAGCGGTCACGGTCGAGTGGGCTATCTCGGAGCTCCTCAAGAAGCCCGAGATCGTCGCCAAGGCGGGAGGAGCTGGACCGCGTCATCGGCCGCGGGCGCTGGGTCACGGAGAAGGACATCCCCAGGCCCCAGCCTCGGGGCTGTTCGCTTCCACCGGGCCCACCCACCCTGCCGCTAACCTCGTCCGTCATCATTGGACTGAATCTGGCGCCGGCCCATCTTTGTCCGTTCCTTCATCTTCCTCTCTGCCGCCATCCGCCGCCGCTGGCCACCGTTCCCACCCCGCCCTGTCACACCTACACCAATCTCGAGCGACTATGGGAAGAAGGCGTAACCAGAGAAAACGTCTACGTATACGGAAGGCGTATGTACTAGAGTAAACCATTATTTGTCTCGGATCCATGTGGCAGTGTAACAGAGGGGGAGGCTATAAACCTGAAACTGACTCTCTGTATCAGCTGTCGAAAAACTTGAGTAAAAAGAAAAGAGACCGGAGGACAGTCTCTCAGCTTTGTATCTGATCTCGATTCGTGTTGTGTCTCTCCGGCGGCCCCGGGTGGTTACACGCCCCCACCACCCTCGCCGCGGCCTCCCTGCTCGCCGGCCGCCACCCCGCCGACCCGCCCCACCACCTCCGCCTCCCCCGCGCTCCGATCGTCCCTACCCTATCCCGGCCCAACCGCCATCCTACCCCGCCTGGCCGGTGGCATCCTCACCGTCGGCCTGCCTCCCCCGGCCCTCTCTCTAAGGACGGAGGTGGAGGAGGCCATGGGAATGGCCATGGAGGTGGCGGCAGCCTCCCACCCCAACCCCGAACTCTAACCCTGAACCTGAAGGTCATGGCGGCGGCGGCACGTGGAGGAGAAGGCGGGCGGCGGAGGAGGAAGGCATGGCGGTGGTCGATGCGTCGAGCGAAAGAGAGAGAGAGTAGGGGAGAGGAGAAAGAAAGCTTGGACCGATTTGGACCAAAATGAGATAAAAAAATGTGAAAGGTAGAAGGTGGGTGGACGAGGTGTTTCGGTCCACCTAGGCGGTCCGGAAGATTTTCGCCCAGCCTCCCCTACATCGACGCCATAGTCAAGGAGACCATGCAGCTACACCCGGTGGCGCCCATGCTCGTTCAACGCCTGTCCCGCGAGGACACGACTGTGGCCCGCTACGACATCCCCACCGAAACGCGTGTGCTCGTCAGTGTGACGTCCATTGGCCGCGACTCCGAGCTGTGGGAGGCGCCGGAGTAGTTCATGACGGAGAGGTTCCTCGGCAACAACCTCGATGTGATGGGACAGGACTACGAGCTGCTGCCGTTCGGGTCCGGCCGCCGGATGGGCCCCCGGGTATAGCCTCGGACTGAAGGTGATTCAAGTCAGCCTCGCTAACCTGCTGCACGGGTTCGCGTGGAGCCTTCCCGACGACATGACCAAGGAGAAGCTCAACATGGAGGAGATCAGTTCAGGTTGTCCACGCTGCGCAAGTTCCCACTCGAGGCCGTCGTCGATCCCAACGGCGGCCTGCTAACCGTGTCGGGCATGCCCGCGAGCACGCCGCGCCCAAAGAAAAATACATAAAAAATGTGAATGGGTAGAGATTCAAACCCCAGACCTATTGGATAAGAGCCTTCACCCATCTGAACTAACCATTTTGACCCACATTCTTTTGTGATTCTAATACGATATACATAAATATATACATATATAAATATAATAAAAAAAATTAATCGTGCCGAGCCGGCACTGCGTGCCTTGGTCTCGGTCCAAACACGGCACGCCTTCGGACCATGCCGGCCCACGGCACTACTAATCGGGTCGTGTCTCGTGCCGGCCCGTTGGGCACGGCCATCTGGCCATCTATAACGCCAAGGCTTGATGCATGACAGTGTGCGAGCGGATCTTCACTATAAATACGTATATAGGTGCCGATCTTGCGTTGCTGCGGAATGTCCGCTTGTTGCTCGCGTTTCCATTGGCGGTGTCGTTTTGTAAGGTTTTCTCCAAGTTTGGATGCCCATATGATTGGAAAATAAGATTCTAACGCTTTAATCATGGCCTGCTTGCGATTCATGGCCTAAAAACTAGAAACTAAAAATGGATTCCACAGGCGGCACTTCTTCTCCCGCGACTCATCTAGTCATTTTGCTCTAACTCTGCTCAGCTCTCCCTCACGCCAGTGATGGGACCTGTCATGTGCGGGCGCGCAGATGCCACGCGCAGGCGCGCCCGGGACGTTCGCAGGGCGGAGGAACGTGTGGCCCGCGCCCAGGATGAGTCGGCGCCCAGCGCCTGATTAGTTAGGAAAAGATTGCTTTCTATTTGTGGTTCCTAGAGTTAAGGAAAGGTTAGTTCTATTTCGGGTAGGCCAGAGGATATATAAGCTTGTAACAGAACAGGATGAGGCAAGCAAGATTGTTATCCCTAATTCTCTCTCTCTCTCTCAACAAGCCGACGGCCGAGGGGCATAACCTTGCTGGCGAAGACGGACCGCGGCAACGAACTCCGTAGCCAAGGGCCAGCTACCCTAGGTCTTAGCGCCCTTGACAACTTGGTATCAGCCTCCAGACTATCCTCGGCTTCCTCTGCTGCGCCGCCGCCCCAAACACCAGCCCGCCCAACGCGCCCCCATCGCCCGCTACGTCGATCACCTTCGCCATGGCTGACCCCACCATCGCCGACCTGGCCAAGATGATCGAGACCTTGACCACGACCGTGACGTCTCTCCAGGCGACCGTGGTCCAGCTCCAGAAGGACAAGTCTGCATCCTCGTCGAGCTCCGACGCGCCTCACGATGGACAACACCACCATGATCGGCCCCCAAGATTTCAGAAGTTGGATTTTCCTCGGTACGACAGCAAAACCGATCCATTGATCTTCACCAATCGCTATGAATCCTACTTCCATCAACAACGCATCATGGAGGAGGAGAAGGTTTGGATGGCCTCCTACAATTTGGAGGATGGCGCCCAGATGTGGTATATTCAAGTCCAGGAGGATGAAGGCACTCCGTCCTGGCGCCGGTTCAAGGAGCTGCTGAACCTGCGCTACGGACCACCGCTACGCTCTGCCCCGCTGGCCGAATTGGCTGAGTGTCGACGCAAGGGCACGGTCGCTGAATACCAAGATCGGTTCCAGGGGCTGCTCGCTCGTGCCGGGCCGCTTCGGGAGTCACAGCGGGTCCAGCTCTTCACCGGTGGCCTGCAGCCGCCGCTCAGCATCAACGTCCGCATCCAAAACCCGCAGTCCCTGGCCGCCGCAATGAGTCTGGCCCGCCAGTTCGAGCTGCGCGAACAGTACGCCGCCCCGGCGCCCCGGGCCCCAACACGGCCGCTGCTTCCTGCGCCGCCGCCCTGCCTGGCCCTGCCGGCGCCGCCGGGTCCCAGAGCGGCCACGCCCGCACCAATCTCCATCGAGGGCCGCCCGATCAAACGCCTCACGCAGGCGGAACAGGAGGAGCGGCGCCGCAAGGGACTGTGGTACAACTGCGACGAGAAGTACACACACGGCCACAACCGCGTCTGCCAGCGGCTGTTCCTCCTGGAGGGCATCGAGGAGGACGGTGAGGAGGGGCCCACCGAGGACTCTGAGGAGCCCGCGGCTGAGGACGCTCCCATCTTCTCCCTACAGGCCCTCGCTGGTGTCGCCCTCGCCGACACCATGCAGATCGCCGTCAAGCTTGGCTCCGTGGCGCTTGTAGCCCTCCTCGACTCCGGCAGCACGCACAATTTCATCTCCGAGACGGCTGCACGGCGCTCCAGTCTTCCTCTCCAGTAGCGTCCACGCCTCACGGCCATGGTCGCCAACGGCGAGCGCGTCTCCTGCATCGGCGTCCTCCACAGCGCGCCACTGACCATCGACGGCGCCGCCTACCCCGCCGATCTCTTCGTCATGCCGTTGGCGGGCTATGATGTGGTCCTCGGCACCCAGTGGCTCGGCGCCTTGGGACCGATTGTGTGGGACCTCGCGCGGCGCCGAATGACGTTCCAGCACCAGGGGCGCCCGATATGCTGGTCAGGCATGGCGTCCTCCAGCTCACCGGCCCTGGGCGCTACGGTGGCCGGCAAGCCCCTCCTCGAGGAGCTCTTGGACTCCTTTGGGGACGTCTTCGCGGTGCCCACCTGCCTGCCCCCCAAGCGCTCGCACGATCACCGCATCACTCTCAAGACAGGTGCACAGCCGGTGGCCGTTCGTCCGTACCGCTACCCGGCGGCCCACAAGGATGAGCTGGAACGGCAATGTGCGGCTATGATGGAGCAGGGCATCGTCCGCCGCAATGACTCGCCGTTTTCATCGCCGGTCCTCCTCGTCAAGAAGCCGGACGGGTCCTGGCGTTTCTGTGTCGACTACCGCGCGCTGAACGCGCTCACGGTCAAAGACGCTTTTCCCATCCCGGTGGTCGATGAGCTTCTCGATGAGCTTCACGGCGCGCGGTTCTTCTCCAAGCTGGACCTCCGGTCCGGGTGCCACCAGGTGCGGATGCGGCCGGAGGACGTGCACAAGACCGCGTTCCGCACACACGACGGCCTGTACGAGTTCCTGGTGATGGCGTTCGGGCTCTGCAACGCCCCGGCCACATTCCAAGCCCTCATGAATGATGTACTTCGTCCCTTCCTTCGCCGTTTCGTCCTCGTGTTTTTTGACGACATCTTGATATACAGTAAATCCTGGGCGGATCACCTTCGCCACCTCCGCGCCGTCCTCTCCGAGCTTCGACAGCAGCAGGTCTTCGTCAAGCGCGCCAAGTGTGCGTTCGGCGCCCCCTCCGTGGCCTACCTCGGCCATGTCATCTCGGCGGCGGGCGTCGACATGGATCCCGCCAAGGTGCAGGCCATCCTCGACTGGCCGGTTCCACGTTCGGCGCGGGCGGTGCGGGGCTTCCTCGGCCTCACGGGATACTACCGCAAGTTCGTCCACAACTACGGCACCGTGGCCGCGCCGTTGACCGCCCTCCTCAAGAAGGACGGCTTCTCGTGGTACGACGCCGCGGCGACGGCGTTCGCAGCGCTCAAGGTGGCCGTCACCTCGGCCCCCGTCCTCGCCATGCCGGATTTCTCCAAGGTCTTCATCGTCGAATGCGACGCATCGTCGCACGGGTTCGGCGCCGTGCTCGTCCAGGACAGTCACCCAATCGCCTTCTTCAGCCGCCCCATCGCCCCCCGCCATCGCTCCCTCGCCGCATACGAGCGGGAACACATCGGCCTTGTACAGGCAGTGCGGCATTGGAGGCCGTATCTATGGGGAATGCGCTTCATCGTCAAGACGGACCACTACAGCCTCAAGTACCTCCTCGACCAGCACCTCGCCACCATACCACAGCATCACTGGGTTGGCAAGCTCCTGGGATTCGACTTCGCAGTGGAATACAAGTCCGGCGCCACGAACACAGTGGCTGATGCCCACTCTCGCCACGACACCAAAGAGGGCGAGCTGCTAGCCATCTCCGCGCCCCGCTTCAACTTCATCGCGTGCCTCCACCACGCCCAGGCCACTGACCCGGCCCTGGTCGCCATCCATGGCGCCGTCTCCGTCGGCACGCGCGCGGCACCGTGGGTGGTGGTCGACGACATGGTCGCCTACGACGGACGACTCTACATCCCGCCCTCCTCCCCACTACTGCAGGAAATCCTGGCCACTGTCCACGCCGACGGTCATGAGGGCGTCCACCGCACGCTTCATCGTCTCCGCCGCGACTTCCACTTCCCCAACATGCGCCGTTGGGTGCAGAACTTTGTGCGGGCCTGCACGACCTGTCAGCGGTACAAGTCGGAGCATCTGCATCCAGCCGGCTTGCTGCAATCATTGCCGGTCCCTTCCGTCGTTTGGGCGGACATCGGCATGGACTTCGTCGAGGCGCTGCCCCAGGTGCACGGCAAGAGGGTCATTCTCTCCGTCGTCGACCGTTTCAGCAAGTACTGTCATTTCATCCCCTTGGCGCACCCCTATACTGCGGAGTCCATGGCGCAGGCCTTCTTCGCCAAAATCGTGCGTCTCCACGGCGTTCCGCAGTCCATCGTGTCCGATCGTGACCCGGTGTTCACATCGGTGTTCTGGCGCGAGCTCATGCGCCTCATGGGCACGAAGCTGCACATGTCCTCGGCGTTCCACCCCTAGACGGATGGCCAGACAGAGGCGGCTAACCGCGTCATCGTCATCTACCTGCGCTGCTTCACTGGCGACCGCCCCCGGCAGTGGCTTCGCTGGCTGCCGTGGGCTGAGTACATCTACAACACCGCCTACCAGTCGTCGCTCCACGAGACGCCGTTCCGGGTGGTCTACGGCCGCTACCCGCCCTCCATCCACTCCTACGAGCCTGGTGAGACTCGTATTGCAGCGGTGGCCCAGGAGATGGAGGAACGCGCAGCCTTCCTCGGCGACGTCCGCTACCGTTTGGAACAGGCACAGGCGGTGCAGAAGCGCCACTACGACCAGCTCCATCGACCGGTATCCTACCAGGTCGGTGACTGGGCACTACTACGCCTCCGGGAGCGCGCGGCCTCTTCTCTTCCACACTCGACAAAGGGGAAGCTCAAGCCTCGCTTCGTTGGGCCCTACCGCATCACTGAGCTGATCAATGAAGTGGCTGTCCGCTTGGAACTGCCGCCGGGTGCGCGTCTGCATGATGTGTTCCATGTTGGTGTGCTTCAGAAGTTCATCGGGACGCCGCCGGACATGCCTCCTGCCCTTCCCACAGTTCACCATGGCGCGGTGGTTCCTGATCCGCTCCGGGTGGAGCGGGCGCGCCTTGTGCGCGGTGTTCGCCAGGTGCTCGTCCACTGGCGCGGTGAGCCGGCCGCGTCCGCTTCATGGGAGGACCTCGACGATTTTCGCGCTCGGTTTCCAGATTTTCAACTCGAGGATGAGCTGGACCTCGAGGGAGGGAGAGATGTCATGTGCGGGCGCGCATATGCCAGGGGCAGGCGCGCCCGGGACGTTCGCAGGGCGGAGGAACGTGTGGCCCGCGCCCAGGATGAGTCGGCGCCCAGCGCCTGATTAGTTAGGAAAAGATTGCTTTCTATTTGTGGTTCCTAGAGTTAAGGAAAGGTTAGTTCTATTTCGGGTAGGCCAGAGGATATATAAGCTTGTAACAGAACAGGATGAGGCAAGCAAGATTGTTATCCCTGAC
This sequence comes from Paspalum notatum, assembly GCA_022530915.1. Lineage (NCBI taxonomy): Eukaryota > Viridiplantae > Streptophyta > Magnoliopsida > Poales > Poaceae > Paspalum > Paspalum notatum. Next base: position 39,044,594 of record CM039685.1, read on the forward strand.
TCTCTCTCTCAACAAGCCAACGGCCGAGGGGCATAACCTCGCCGGCGAAGACGGACCGCGGCTACGAACTCCGTAGCCAAGGGCCAGCTACCCTAGGTCTTAGCGCCCTTGACTGGACCAGTGAAGCTGTCTCTATAGCCCTCCTCCATTCCTCCTTACAGTGCCTTCGTGTTGAGCGCCCTGGGTGAGCAAGGCCGTGGGCCGCGACTCAACTAATTAATCATGGTGCCCTGATGGGGACGTCTTCTTCTCTCGAGCTCGAATGTGTAAAGAGAGGTGTGCACGGATCCTGTGTAAAGAGAAAGATGTGCAGTTAGTTAAGTGGAGACCCCTCCTCTTTCCTTAATTAGAAAATGCATACCTTTTTAGGCAGGAAGCGGGTCACTGCATCCAGATTGTACATGTCCAAATGGATGGGCCGGGCCTGCACGGCACGGCACGGGCACGGCCGGGCACTGCAAGTTTCGTGCCGGGCCAAGCACGACACAAGTAGGCAGCCGTGCCGTGCCGGCACGGCGAAGCTGTGAGCGTGTCGTGCCGCACTGTGAGCCTAGGGGCCGGCCGTGCCCGTACCAGCCCGCCGCCCGCCGGTGCGCGTTGCTGCAACATGCGCTGGCCGCCGTCGCGCGCCGCCGGCCCCTCGCGAGCTTGTCCAACGTCGCGCGCCGCCGCCTCGTGCGCTCGACGCCGTTGCACGCTAGGGTTGAAGGAAGATCTTGAGGGAGGGAAGGGAGAAGCACCGGCCGGATCAAGAAGGGTGGGAAGGGAGGGGTGCTGGCCAGGAAGAGGGCGGGGATGGAAGGGCATCGACGACGCCGCGCCGGCTGGGAAGAGGATGGGGTGCCAGGGAGGGAGGCATGCGGCGTGGGGCGGCGGAGGGCCAGGGGAAGAGTTAGCTAGGGCTGGTGAAGTGTTGAAGTGAGTGTATATATACATGGTTGATCATGGCCCATTATTGAGTTTCGGAGAGAGTCGGGTCATCATCATGCCTAGAAATTAAATGGCCCATGCCCGTACCGGCCCTGTGGGCTGAGGTTGTGGCCCAAGCACGGCACGGTAACTGTGCCAGGCTGGCCCAGGCCCGTTGATCACCGTGTCGGATCGTGCCCGCGTCGGCTAAAAACATGTCGTGCTGCGGGCCGCCCAGCAAGGCCAGTCCGTTTGGACATGTATAATCCAAATACACACTACACACTACAGACTACATTGAAATAAAGAATCTAGAGGTAAAAAAAGAAATAAAGAATCCACCTGCATGCATGCAAAGATACTTTCAACTCTTAAAAAAATTCATTTTAATGACTGAGCATCCAAATCAAAATCCGATCACACCATATTACTTGCTTCAATAAAACTTCGAAATAAGATCTCACTTGACTATGTTTTGATAATTTAAATAAAGACATTAAAAGTTACTTTTTTATAAGATAAAAGTTACTTCTTAAAACCAAAACAAATACTGTACTTTTTTATTACATTGAATGTTACTTTTTTATGTATCAAAATGTTACTTTCTACGTATCAAATATTACTTTCTGTGAATCAAATGTTATTTTCTATGTATTGAATGTTACTTTCTACACATTCAATGATACTTCCTATGTATCAAATGTTATTTTCCACGCATCGAATGTTACTTTCTACCAACGAATGATGCTTTTTACGGATTGAATGTTACTTCTACACATTGAATATTACTTTGTACGCATTGAATGTTATTTTCTACATATCAAATGTTACTTTCTACGCATCCAATGTTACTTCCTATGTATCGAGTGTTACTTTTATACGCATTGAATGTTACTTTCTAAGTATGCACTATAGGAAAAGGAACATCTTTCGTTGGCCAAAATAATTTTCATCGGCTGTTGCGGGGACCGTAAAAAACAATTTAGTTTTTGTCAGCTAGATATGGCCGATGAAAGTTGTACTTAGTTTTCGTCGACCTGGGCCTATGCCGACGAAAACTAAGGTAGTTTTTGTCGGCCAAGCGTGGGCCGACGAAAATAAGCGCAGGGTAGCCACCGCTGGGCCGCCGCTAGGGTTTATTCCGATAGTTTTCGTCAGCTCGAGGGTCTGGCCGATGAAAATTAGCACGCGGCTGCTAGGGTTTATCCCGATTGGTTTCGTTGGCTCGAGGATCTGGTCGACGAAAATTAGCCGGCCAAGGAAACCTACTGGAGTTAAGGACGAAACCGCCTAAGGTTTTCGACTCTCTCTCCTCACTATTTCTGTCCACATGCCCCAGCACCTGCCGTCACCGTCCCGCAGCCCCGCCGCCCTACCAGTGCTATCACCGTGCCACCGCCGCCACCCCACCACCCCGCTGCCTGCAGCCCTACCACCATCACCGTCCTGCAGCCATGCCACCCTACCCTCGCCACCTCCACCTGCCCAGCTCACGATCCACCGCCGCTCGGTCCGTCCCGCAGCCATCTTCACAAGCGCATCTCCGGCTACGGTGCCGACACGCCCACAAGCCCAGCGCCGCCGCGGCTAGTGTGCGGCGTCCTGCGGTCCCCCTGCCAAGCCTGTCAATGCCCTGAGGTCACCGGGTGGCACTGGCGCGCTTTTGGCGCCGGGCGGCAGTGGGTCCGTATCTGTTGGAGCCGGTCCTGCCCCTGCTGGCCACCAGCACCACCCGATCTACCCCAACACAATGCCTGCGACAACTTGACTGTACTTGCTCATTTCGTGTTGCTTCCGCTAGCGAGGAACTAAAGTGACGTTTGGATCCAAGGATTTGGTGGGATGGAACCATCCCATCCTAGTTTTGGGGCTATTTGGTACTCGGACACCAGAATGGAACCGTCCCCGCAATGGAATATTCAGTGAAGACTTAGAGTCTGTGTGTTCCAACAAATTTCTCGGACGCGGCCATCCTAAAGCGACGTCGTTGGCTCCCATTTCATTCCACCTTTCACCCCCTGCTCGCCCCTCTCCTCGCTTTCCCCATGGCCGTACCACCAGCGAGGGGAGGCACGACCGGCGAGCGAGGCCGCGACGGGGCGTGGAGGATAGGCCAGCAAGCGAACGAGGCCACGGTGTGGTGTGGCGTTGAGGCGCGGCGGCGGGCGAGGAAGACGCGATCGGCCGCTGCGAGAGGCGCGGTCGACGGGGAGGTGTTGTGGGGAGGCGCCACCGGTGCGCAAGGCGGTGGCGGGATGGGGCATCCAGCGAGGGAGGGGCTTGTCGGGGTGGCACGGCCGGCGGGCTAGTAGGCGGCGGTGCCACAGCGGGGAGGGGAATCATAGCCAATGGCCGGCGGGCGACGCGGCTGCGGCAACCTAGGAGGCTAGGAAGAGTGACGGACGAGGAGGGGATGAGTTTTGTTTGTAAGGCATGTAGGTCCTAGAGTTAACAGTGGTAAACATAGTTACAATAGTTCTATTCTCATTCCTAAAACCAAACATCAAAACGGAGCTGTTCTATTCCTTCAACCAAACATGGAATAGAACCATTCTATCCTAAAATCTTACAACGGAGCCATTCCATCCCACTATGTCCGCCAACCAAACACTACCTAAGGTATGTTTTGGTTTGGGGACAAACTGAGATGGGACGATCATGTCCTTGTTTTTTTGGATGTGTTGGTTCCAGCTTACTGTTTAGTTGTAGGGATAGGGTCGTCCGTGTCTTTTGTTTGGTTGTAGGGATAAAAGGGACGGAATGATTCCATCCCTTCTTTGGTTGAGGGACATGTATATATGATTATAATCCCTATATTCTCAATTTTCATTCTCCATGCACTATGTATATAATATATTTGGATTTCTTTTCACTTTGCTAACAAATTAGAGTTCATGCATCACCAGGCTTGCGACCACGGGATCTCACATGCTCAAGATCAATGGCTACTCAGCAGGCAAGCCGGTCATCACCAATGGTTGTTATGTTGACTCCTGCAAGTTCGAGGTAGCTTGTCACACTTGGTGCATCAGCTACTACCCTAAAGGCTGGAGGACCCAAGACGCCAACCACATCGGTCTTTTCCTCAAGCTGGTTCGCAGTACCGGCAAAGTCACCGTCAATGCCAGGTTTCGGTTCATCCTACTCAGCTCCCCTACCACAACATGCTGGAGAAGAAGCTGCTGGCGACGAAGGCGACGCCCTACTGCGACAGCTCTCCCTGCTTCAAATTCGAGTTAGAGTCCACTTTCTATGGCTTCCACGCTTCATCAAGAGGGAGGCGCTGGAGAAGTCGGAGTACCTATTGGATGACTGCTTCACCATCCGGTGCGACATGGCTGTCCTAGAGACCCATCAGTGACGGCATATCCGATTGTGGAGGCGCACAACATGCTCAGGCTCTGTAATGGTGGTGCTTGCAAGTTTCAACAGGTGCACGGATGACCTTTGCAAGTGCAACTGCAACGCGTCGAAGCAGCAACACCGCTGCCAGTGCAGGCTTACGGGAGCGTGGTTTCGGCTCTTGGGTTGTCTGGGTCGATTCTGTTGCTCATGAGGTCCATCTTCATCTTAACCAACTTGTTAGAAAATTGATTAAATATCGTTAGCTACTTGTCTATCTAGTACTACTAGTAAATGTGGGCGCAACCTAGAGGTGAAAATGGGTCGGGTATACCCGTCAGGTATTGGACATGTATATTGAATTTACCCACTTTACGAGTAATTTTAGTTTTAGTACGGATACGATTAGTACCCGAATAATTTGCCATTGGATACGGGTAGGATACGGAGCGACTACTACCTGGCAATTACTAGGCTTTTCCATTTTTTTGGTATAATTTATCTTAAAAATCATAATTTTTGCATATAAACTTGGATGAACGAAGATACAATTTTCAAATTTTTGTTTGAACACATCTTATTGTTGAAATAATCAAAATAATGCTTAGATCTACATCAAAGTAACAAGTTACGTCAGTTGTGTAATTCCACAGTCCATAGCTTATTAGATTTCTATCATTTGCTTATTTTTAAGAGATAATGAACCGGTTCCTACGATAGGAGTTATTTTTTAGCTAATTGTACCTGTTAATTATCATAGTAACATATATGAACTTAACTTTGTGTCAATGTACTGACTAATTTTATATGATATATGCTTCGGTTAGTTCTAGGTTGTGACAAAGTGTTTGTAGTGAGGTTTATAAAGCACCTCTTGACTCTGGTGCTTGCGCGCACCATCTTTGTAAGTGTGGGGCTTGTAGTCTTGTGAGAGACTCCAATGTGTGGAGTGGCCACCACCTTATCTGTGAGAGGGAGTGAGACCCTCGGAGATTCGACCGAAGCTCACAGCTAGTGGAGACTGACTGGGAGCATCTAGGAGAGGCCCAAGTGACCCGGTCAAGAGCTTCATCCTTGCTTAGATCACCTTGGCCTAGCTCTTGCATGAGCTACGGCTCCTAATCCTTGTGCGGACTAGGTTGCCTTGATCCTTGCACACATCAAGTGCACAAGGCCCTTGCGAGGGACTCCAACGACATGGACGAGTAGGAAGGACTAACCGCCTTTCTGATACCACGTGATAAATCACTGTGTCATCATCTACACCCAGGAGATTGCATTCTCCACTCTATCTCTACTATATGCATTTACGCTTCCGCATTATATACTTGCAATTAAGTGTTTAGCTTTTTAGAGTAGCAATGTCCCCGGATTGGAATTTAGGTTGCAATTTTTTTTACGATAGAGGTAGCAACACTTAGCAAAACCTAGTGCATGTTGACGCGGCTTATGAACGAAAATTATACATCATTTTATATTGTTTTTACCTATTATTATGCGTCAACTTTGCCTTTTACTAACAAATAACATAGATTATTGTGGATTTTGCAATATTGTCTTGGAAATGGTCTACTTGTAATTTTTGCAGGTTTTGGGCCAATTTTAAGCAAAATTCATCAAAGTCTACCTCGAGTAAAAAGACCTCTGAATATTATTCAATAATGGAAGAAGAAGCCCAATTAAAGACCCATCAAATGAAGCCCAATTCTAGAAGACTCGACAAGATCTCGGGATACAGAAGAATCTGGAAGGTTTAGAGTCCGAAAAGGACTCCACGAAGATTTATATGAAGGTTATCCCGAATCCCGCGAAAGATGGAAACTAGAGGAGGCTGGAAGGGCCTGGGTCGGCCGAACCAGACCCCCCCAAGTCGGCCGACCCCAGGACTCCGTATGTCGGTTTCAGTTTCCTTTTCGGCCACGTCTTCTCCAGGGTATTTAAAGCGAAGCTGAGCCCCTGGTCGAGGCATCCAATTCATTATCAAGGCGACAAGACGACGACTTGAGGGACACAACTAGAGGAGAGCAGAGGGTCGAGTTTCTAGTCTAGGTTTAGATCTTCTTCTAATCTCTAGAGGTGATTAGAGGCCTTGCACGGCTCTCTAATTGTCTAGATCCGGAGGTCTAATTGTATCATCAAGGGAAGGTATGATCATGGTTGTAATTATGATACAGTTAATTAATGAAGTATTGTTCTTGTCTAATTATCATATTCTTGTTCTAATTATGGTTGTTCTAGCTGTAATTAAGTTTATGTCTAGATGCATCTTGATTAGACCATGTCATTAAGGGTGATGTTTATCTAGCGTTCTTGATCTTTGATCTAGTTTACTAGTAATATAGTTTTGTGTCTAGTTCTTGTGATCATGGTGATTAGAAGTGCTAGTTGCTCTAATTATGTTATTAGACCAAATAAAAGTAATTGGAAGTGCATTCTCTAATTACGTGCCTGTTGAAAGTTCTTCGTCGATTACCTGGTTACCAGTGACAGTGGAGCCCGGGGAAAGGTTGAGCCGATCTAGGGGATTAGATTGATTGATCATGATTTAATTATGCTATGATAGATGTGCTGGAACATGCTTATTTGCCTTGATCTACTAGTTATCTCGCTGCTCTAATCTCGTTGTGAAACTTTATCTATCGTATGCTTTGGATCCGATTAGAGCTTGATTAGAACCTAGTTAATACCCTTTGATTAGAGTTCTAATTATGTTTCTAATTGTTTATCTTATATATATATAGTTTAGTTTATCTCTTTTACTAGATTAGGCTAAGGATTGGTTTAGTTTAAGGATTGGTTTAGAAGTAGATTAGATATCCTTTTTACCCTAGTTTTCACATAAACTCTTGTTAATTAGATCACGATTAGTTCGTTCCTTGGATTGACATAAACCTACGATACTCATCATAGGGAAAAGCTACACACGATACTGTCGCTTGCAGTATAAGGTTTGCCATGCTTAAGTGCTGTCAACAAGCTTTTCTGGCGCCGTTGCCGGGGAACTAATTATTAGGGTTCTAGTTAATTAGAGTTTATGTTTGTTGTATGTATTTAGCATTTAAATTCAGTTTTATTTCTTTTATGCATTTAGATTTATTTTCTTTATTTTCTTTTAGGCGCAATAATTTTCTTTTATTTTTATTTATGTTATTTTTATTTATTACTGTTCTTGCGCCATTTTTTTTATTTTATTTTTTTAAATTTTTTTTTATTTTTTTCTTTATTTTCTGAATTTAAATTTTGTTTTTAAATTTTTGGATTCAGGACTAGTTTAGTGTAAATTTTGTAGAATTATTTTTGCTTTGTATATATTTTCTGCCACTAACCTGAGCAGGAATGGATGGACCACGATCCAATAAACCATCTAATTATGTGGATGATCCAGAAAAACTGCTGAGAAAGAGCCGAAACTCTGCCAAATTTTCTCGAAAACAAGAGGAAACTCTGCCGAAGATGAAAGACCAAGAGAAGAAGCTTATGGAGCTGTGTGTGCCAACATCAGCAGACTTGAAGATCAGAGACTTGGCACCACCACCCAGAGCATTTGAGATCAGGAGCTCAGTGATCAACATGGTGCAGAATCAACCATTCAGTGGAAAGGAGGACCCAAATCAACACTTGAAGACGTTCTTGCAGATTTGCAACACATTCAACGTTGAAGGAGTCACTAACGACCAGATCAGAGCAAGACTTTTCCCATTCTCTCTGATTGGGAAAGCACACCAGTGGTTGGCGACACTACCAGAGGAGACAGTGAGCAACTGGCAGAGTCTACTACAAGCATTCATCACCAAGTATTTCTCACCAGGGAAGACTCAAGCTTTGCGCAACAGGATCTCAACATTTGTGCAGTACCCCACTGAGACATTCAGTGAAGCTTACGAGAGATTCAACGATTATGTGTCAGCATGCCCTCATCACAATTTTCAGAATTGGGACATAATTCAGAAATTCTATGGAGGACTCAACGCAGTGTGCAGAGGTCAAGTTGATGCATCATCCGGAGGATCAATTCTCAGTCTCACACCCACTGAGACCGAAGCCTTATTCAAGAAGATTGCAGAAAATGGAGCATGGGGAGCAGATAGAGTGACGCCTACCTCACTGGAGCAGCATACTTCCACTGGAACAGCGAAGAGTGTGCTAGAGGTAGACAAGATGGAGATCCTTGGTGGAAAAATCGACTCACTAATGAGGAGGTTCGAGAAGATGGAAAGTGGCAGAGCAGAGGAAGTGAAGTCTACAGATTACATGATGACTTGTGAAGAGTGTGGAGAGTATGGTCACTCAAGTGAGAGGTGTTCGGAGGAAGCTAAGGCTTTGGACTATGCCAGGAAGGAAGGTTGGATTCCCCCGTCCAATTATAGACAAAATAGACAACAACAGTTCACTGCCGGATCAGCTATTCAGAATGTCATTCCTCTGCGGATTCAGCTCAAGGACTTTATGGAAGAGCAAGCTAAAATCAACAAGGATACACACTCAAAATTCAAGGCTGTAGACAAAGTGTTAGAAAGCATTGATGGCAAGATCACTACTGTGGGAAGTTCAAATCAACAGCTCATGGGGATGATGAAGATTTTAGAAAATCAACTATCTCAGTTAGCAGAGCATCTCCCAAACAAAAATGAAGGAAAGTTGCCAGGACAGCCACAGTCTAAAGAGTCACTCAAAGCAGTCACTACCAGATCCGGGAGAGAGACTAGAGACCCAGAGTTGACTACAAAAATTGCCAGTTCAGTGGAAGCAGAGAAAGAGAGTGAAGACGAACCAGAAGTGACAGTAGACGACACAAGAGTGTTACCAGAAAAGTGTAGAGTTCGAGCTAGCAAGACGGATGAGCATTTCAACAAGTTCATTGAAGTGATCAAGCAGCTATATATCCACATGCCACTATTGGATGCACTTCAAGTACCCACTTATGCCAAGTACTTCAAGGATATACTAGCTAACAAGAGGGAAATGCCATCTGAGTGTGTCAAGCTGACGACTGAGTGTAGTGCAGCCATAACGGATGTCCCTTTACAGAAGATGGCAGATCCGGGATGCCCCACCATCCAATGTTCTATTGGTGTACTCAACATTGATAAGGCTTTGTGCGATCTTGGAGCAAGTGTTAGTGTGATGCCGAAGTCAGTGTTCGATAGACTCAAGCTGCCTAAACCAGAGCCTACATCCATATGTTTGGAGCTAGCAGATCGTTCAGTGAGATATCCAGAAGGAGTAGCTGAGGATGTGCCAGTGAAGATTGGAGATAATATTGTACCAGTTGACTTCGTTATTCTGGAAATGGGAGCAAGCTCGAGATCACCACTGATACTTGGAAGACCTTTCCTAAGGACTGCTCAAGCCACTATTAATGTGGGGAAGGGAGAAATCAAGTTCAACATCAATGGTGAATCAAGTTCATTCAAATTTCGTCCGAAGTTTGAAGTTTGCCAATCAATTGAAGAGGACGGAGCTTGAAGAAGAAGACTCGTCTGCAGTGTCTACACAAGACATTGGACAGTAAAGATTTGAAGTTGGGCTGAAGGACTCATCTTAAGCGCTATTGGGAGGCAACCCAGGTATTTAGAGTTTTTAGTTTAATTTGAGTTAGTTTAAATTGAGTCAAAACTTTATTGTTAAACATTAGTTAAATTAATAAAGTTTGAGTTAGTTTAATTTAAAGTTTTTAGATTTAAATAGGATAAGATAGCTACTCTCACTTACGTAGCTATCTAAATTTTGAAAACCACGAAGACTTTGCCGGTTTAAATTTGGTTCGATTTTATTCGGTTTTTAAATAAAAATTAGAGTAGATATGTTTTTCTAGATTTTATCTATATTGTTTGAATTTCAAAAATCATCTCTCTAATTTTATTCAAAAACTAGGCGTTTAACCTAAGCCACGCTAAAGAATTGAAGTTAGTTTATTCAATTCAATTAATGAATTGAGTGACTATCTTTATTCTGAAATTAAATCGGTTGATTAACCGAACATTTGTTTTTAATAAAAACTTTAAACATAGGTTTAATTTTCAATATGCTAAATAGGGATAATCTTTAATATGAAAATTAATTCTATCTTTTTTTGTGCTGAAATTATTAAACCTACATTAGTAGGGATATTTATATTGCTTATACGCATTAAGGACTAGAATTAGTGAAGATTAACATCAACCAAATAAAAATTAATTAATTAGGCAACATTGGATCCTCTTTTGATCTTGTAGCAACCAGCCAAGACATAGGAATAGGATAGGATTAAAACTTTTTAGGATAGCCATGATGAAGAAACATCCAAGGGGACAAACTTATGGTTGATTGAAGTTTCTGTCCAAAGCTGCATGCACGACGTTCAACTTGCAGTAGAAGCTATCCAAAAGTATCAGGAATCCATTGGGCATCTTGCAGGAGAAGGAGGAGACCCAGCAGAGCCAGCACAAGGCCAGCTCGGCCGAGCCACCCCCCCTGGTCGGCCGACCCCAGTAGACCCTTCACCAGATGCACCTCCCCTTTCAGAAGCAGCCTTGCCTATAAATTCCAGACCTTTGTTGATGATCTTCACCACCCAGAAACCATTCCAGAGCCAGTATTTCGAGAGAGAAGAGCAAGAGTAGTAGTTCTTGAGAGTTCTTGAGAGAAAGAGTTTAGAAGATGAAGAAGGCGGCAAGCTTCATCAAGAAGACTTTCAAGGGTTCTTCATCAAGGAGCAGCTCTCAACCCCAAGACGACGATTCATCAAGACTTTCATCAAGGAGACACTCTGTCTCTGAAATGGGGAGTTCCGGTTCTGAGCAGAGTCTCCGTCGGGATCAAGGATTGAGAGGATGTTCTTCTCGCTTCTCTATTGAAGTAGAAGATGTCATGGAGCCGGTGAGGAGGCCACGCACTCGTTCTCAAAGTCAAGTCCCTCAACCGATGAACATTGATGATGATGATGATGATGAAGAGTGGAAGTATTCTTCAGAAGGATTTTCTCTCCGTTCAGCTATAGAAGAGCAAAGGTACAACAGTTGCAAAGAAAGGATTAGGTCCAATCTTGATTTAGATCATGATTTTATGAAAGTTCTAAACTTTGATTCAAGTATAGAGAAATCATTCCTTAATCTTGGCTGGGGTCCTTTCATTCATATTAGTGCTAGTTATCAGAGTGACTTAGCACTAGAGATTATGACTACTATGGATATAGTTCAGTCTTCTGATGGAATCAGCACTTTAAGGTTTAGACTTAAGGAAAACTGGACTGATATTTCTTTTGGAACTGTTGGAGCTTTATTTGGATTCCACACTAATGCACCAGAAAGTATAGAAGTTGATAATACTACACTAGAGAATTTTTGGTTGCGTATTGCTAGTGGACATTCAAAGGAGAGAATGAAAATTATCAACCCCATCCTTCGCATCATTCATAGATTCATGACAGTAAGAGTTTTGGAAAGGATGGATGACACTAAGGTGCAGATTGCTGAATTGAAATGGCTATATATTGCACTGTGTCAACCTACTTGGACTAATCCCATTAATGCAATGATTAATCATTGGATAGTCCAGAGAAAAAGAGCAACCGGATTATTGGGATATGGACATTATCTTACGGTGATTGCCTTCTCACTGATACCCAATTTGGTTTCTAGCCCCGCATACACTGTGCTACCAGCTAGTATAGATGAAAACTCCCTTAAGAAAGGGAAATACATTTTTGGGAATTCATCTACTGGATTTTATGTGGCTAAAACCAAGTTTAGAATCCCAGATAGAAGGTTGTCTCTGTTTATTCAGAATAAAACTGATTGGTTGGAGAAGTTTATGTTTGAGGAAGAACCAAGTCAGCAAACATCATCAGAATGGGACGCTTGGACTACTCCTAATCAACAGTTTCCTAGCAGTCAGTTTGGAGCAGGTTCATCACAAGGGCCAGTCTATCAAGTCAGACCCATTAGCTCTTATGATCCAACCTCTACTCCTGTATTTCAGCCATCAGGGAATATTCCTCCACCTGCAGTTTTTATTCCTAGAAATGCAAGATCCTACGATCCAGATTTCATTGCAGCTCAGCAGATGCCACACAGATCTTATTATGGCATTGAGACAATGACGGCAAGAGATTATGGTATTCTTGATCATGTTCGGGAAAATTTACAGCAGTACGAGCAAAACACTCAGAATATTGAGGAGCAATTATTCAACCTGAGGCTGTGGGACCAGAACAATCAAGGCAATCAAGAGTGAAGCTCTTAGTGGTTTGATTTTCTTTTTCTTTTTTTTTTATTATTTTATTTTTATTTTAATTTCGAATTTATTTTAATTCTATATATTTTGTATAATTATGAGTGTTTAATTCGAGTTAATTTGAGTTTTATTTGAGTCATGTGAGTTAACCATGTATCACCTCCTTTGTTTAATTGAATAAAACTTGTGTTAATTTGTGTTCTAAAGTCTTTTGATTAGACTAAGTTTATGCTCTCAATTTAATGCACTTAAATTTGAATTTTGATTTGCATATATGAGATAGATTTGATATTTCATAAAGACCCATATGATATTAATATTTTGATTTCAGATTTATCATATTGAGTCTTCTTTTTAAAAAAAATGATGATTTTATTTTATAAACTTTTATGATCAAAGTTTTTCTTGTGATTATTTTATATAAGCCCTTCCTATTTAGAGCCTTATATTATATAATACACTATAGTTTGATCAAATTTAATTCTTGATTGAATTGAATTAGGGTTTGAATCTAGGGTTTGAGATTTCAAAGCTGGTCATTCATATTTGATTATCTTTTCATTTGCTAGCCTTTTTATCCATGCATTGTATATCTCTACATTGGAGAAAATACAAATTTCGCTGGATATCCCTCCTGAAACCAAAATATCGTCAAAAATATATCTATCCTTACCACAACCTATTTGTTTTCTGGAGTATATCTTAAGTTTATTTTTCAGCTGGATCCCTGTTCCAAAAAGTTAAAATACTCGAGGATGAGTATTATTCAAGAGTGGGGGAGGAAAGCTTATTTTAAAATTAAAATTTTTATAAAGTTTTTGAGGAGGCAAGGAAAAAAAAAAGAGAAGACCAAGTGGTCGAAAATTGAAAAAAAAAAGAGAGAGAAAAGAAAAAAAAAGCCAAGTGGCCGCAGTAGAATTAGAAATAAAAATATATATTATATTTATGCCCCTCAAAAATCTTTTATATGAGAGTTGGTGTTTATTCAATATATATACTCCAGAAAATTTTCCAACCATATGCAATCCGATATCAGGGACTTCATTTGTGCCTTGAAATCATTGATTTATTTGCATATGTCCACCATTCTATATAATTTTTCTTTATCTTTTTCATCAATTTATTTTCCATGACCTTTTTGAGAAATCTCAGTAAAACCAGCAGATCCTTTTCCTAGTTTGATAATATATTGAGATTAAATTTTGATTAGGATCCTTACCGAAAACTCCAGATATAAGCCTACACATATATAATATGATTATTAGATAGTTTTTAGCCACATATTGAGTGACTAGAAAGATGAGTGGAGTTTTGGGCTTTATATAATCTTGATCCTTGAAAACTTTGTCGAAATAATAATTTTTGAAAAGAAGGAGATTCATTTGTGATAAAGTTTGATCTCATTTATCATACATTGTGGGATATGCTTACATGAATATCTATCTATTTTTATATTTGTAGATCCAAACACTGAAAAATATTGAGAGTATGAATTTAGTTTGATTATTTGATTTTAGTTCATAAATTAACTATATTTTAAGTTTTTACTTACTCGAGGACGAGCAAGGTTTAAGAGTGGGGGTATTGTTGACGCGGCTTATGAACGAAAATTATACATCATTTTATATTGTTTTTACCTATTATTATGCGTCAACTTTGCCTTTTACTAACAAATAACATAGATTATTGTGGATTTTGCAATATTGTCTTGGAAATGGTCTACTTGTAATTTTTGCAGGTTTTGGGCCAATTTTAAGCAAAATTCATCAAAGTCTACCTCGAGTAAAAAGACCTCTGAATATTATTCAATAATGGAAGAAGAAGCCCAATTAAAGACCCATCAAATGAAGCCCAATTCTAGAAGACTCGACAAGATCTCGGGATACAGAAGAATCTGGAAGGTTTAGAGTCCGAAAAGGACTCCACGAAGATTTATATGAAGGTTATCCCGAATCCCGCGAAAGATGGAAACTAGAGGAGGCTGGAAGGGCCTGGGTCGGCCGAACCAGACCCCCCCAAGTCGGCCGACCCCAGGACTCCGTATGTCGGTTTCAGTTTCCTTTTCGGCCACGTCTTCTCCAGGGTATTTAAAGCGAAGCTGAGCCCCTGGTCGAGGCATCCAATTCATTATCAAGGCGACAAGACGACGACTTGAGGGACACAACTAGAGGAGAGCAGAGGGTCGAGTTTCTAGTCTAGGTTTAGATCTTCTTCTAATCTCTAGAGGTGATTAGAGGCCTTGCACGGCTCTCTAATTGTCTAGATCCGGAGGTCTAATTGTATCATCAAGGGAAGGTATGATCATGGTTGTAATTATGATACAGTTAATTAATGAAGTATTGTTCTTGTCTAATTATCATATTCTTGTTCTAATTATGGTTGTTCTAGCTGTAATTAAGTTTATGTCTAGATGCATCTTGATTAGACCATGTCATTAAGGGTGATGTTTATCTAGCGTTCTTGATCTTTGATCTAGTTTACTAGTAATATAGTTTTGTGTCTAGTTCTTGTGATCATGGTGATTAGAAGTGCTAGTTGCTCTAATTATGTTATTAGACCAAATAAAAGTAATTGGAAGTGCATTCTCTAATTACGTGCCTGTTGAAAGTTCTTCGTCGATTACCTGGTTACCAGTGACAGTGGAGCCCGGGGAAAGGTTGAGCCGATCTAGGGGATTAGATTGATTGATCATGATTTAATTATGCTATGATAGATGTGCTGGAACATGCTTATTTGCCTTGATCTACTAGTTATCTCGCTGCTCTAATCTCGTTGTGAAACTTTATCTATCGTATGCTTTGGATCCGATTAGAGCTTGATTAGAACCTAGTTAATACCCTTTGATTAGAGTTCTAATTATGTTTCTAATTGTTTATCTTATATATATATAGTTTAGTTTATCTCTTTTACTAGATTAGGCTAAGGATTGGTTTAGTTTAAGGATTGGTTTAGAAGTAGATTAGATATCCTTTTTACCCTAGTTTTCACATAAACTCTTGTTAATTAGATCACGATTAGTTCGTTCCTTGGATTGACATAAACCTACGATACTCATCATAGGGAAAAGCTACACACGATACTGTCGCTTGCAGTATAAGGTTTGCCATGCTTAAGTGCTGTCAACAGTGCACCATATGCTAAGTTATTTCTAGGTTTTGATAAGGTCAGAATTTGGAGCCCTAGTTTAGATAGACACATAATTCACCCCTCCTCTTAGGGTGTCCGGTCCTCTTTCAGTCCACATAGCTCCAAGAGTGGTTGACACATTGGAGTCCCTACCCTTGATGTGGCGAGCCACAATGATGACCCATCACTTGTTTCCTAGATTTACCTCATGTGCCATAATTTCTTGGATTATTTTGGAGTCAGTATGTGACTCTGACCAAATCGAAGAACATGATTCAGAACACCACAACAATATTCAGAAGTCAAGCCAGGGCTAGAGGAACAGAGGATGGAAGCAATGACACAATACTATAGGTAGGATGATTGGAGACAATTGCGATGATGACATGCATTCCTCAATGGATTGGGATTTAGGATGTAAAACAGTAGAGTGGACATTAGCAAATGAAGTGCACGTGGGAAGAAATGACATGTGGACACAGTGGACTCCACAGGTGGCGAGACATGGGATGGTTCAACCGCATCCTTTCTAAAAGGAAATGTTTTGTTTCAGATCTTGTTTCCCCCTTCCACCACCGTTTATAGTTGTTTGATCAAAATCTAATGGTCTAAAACCATCCAAATCCCATCTATTTATTTCTCATCCACCCGCTGCCCTATTCTTCCTCACAATCATTGTGCGCCTCACATTCACCTAGCACTCCCACTGCCCCCGCCGACCGCTCGACTGTGGCGGAACCTCCGCCCCTAACATTCACTTATGCTTACCTTTGCTTCCCGCAACGCCCCCACCTTCTCCACGGCACACCGAGAGTCTTTCTCCGCCTTGGTGGCCCGCTAGTCGATGATCTACTCAGTGATCCTTCTATGCTCGAAGGAATCAGGTAACCCCCAAATCCCAACCCCAAACCCTAGATCTACTCGGTGTAATTTTGGGAGACTAATGGATGATCAAGAAATCAAGCAACTGGTATGGACCCCCTCTTTCTTCCCTTATTTTCTAAATCTGATGACCACTTGTGAGACTTTGCGATGGTTTGAGAGCGAGGATAGACTAGAATCCACCTAGTTAGGCTAGGAGGGAGTCCGTAGTGTAGGCCAGTTTGGCATGCAGAGGTGTCATGTCATCATTCTTGTGAAGAAGTGTTCATATGGTGGCAGATCTGGTAGTAGGAGACACCAAAGGAGAGAGAAAAGAGAGGTGTGGGTGAATGGGAGAATGAATTTTGTAGGCGAGGAAGAAGGGGCGATAGGAAGAAGGGGCGATAGCTCAGCAGATGTGGTTAGTCGGTGTCGAAGTTGAATCGTACATGTGTTTCTTTGGTGGTGGCGGTTCTTATTGGGATGAAGAGGGATGTAGATGTAGGATGTCTGCTAGGGTTATTTTTCGTAGGAGCAGTGATTAGGCTTTTTTATCTTGATCCCACTAATAGAAATTTAGAATGTCCATAGGCCTATACACATGATTACTCTCTAGATGAGCCATAAAAACAAGATGGAGAGAACAAGGAGTGAGCAGAGGCTAGGTGGGGAATAGGCAGGTTTGGTTGTGGAGCTTATGGAAACCTGGGCTAGATAGAAAAAAGAAAGTCTAAGGCAATTAATAGGTAGGAAATGATTCTATGTATCAATACTGCATTAGTACAACTCAGAAACTAGCACGAAAAGAAAAAACAAAAGAGCAACACACAATAGAGGACACAAACTACCACAACAAAAACAACTAGAACTATTGATATTTGGCGGATGTCCTGTCTTCAAAACCAAGCTGACCTGTAGCACAAAATTGCTTCTAAAATCTTGGCTGCCACCTGGTCCATTGTTGAGGACTTGCTCTAGAACGTTCTGAGGTTTCCTTTAATCCATAAATTTCACCAAAAGTAGATTATAAATCCATCAAGCTCCCTTCTATTTCTTTTTCCATATATGTTTCTAATCCTTCTCCACTGGGTATACTTTAATCCATCAGAGTTTATATTCTGAATCTCTCCTCGATTGATGCTTTGTTATTAGTTGATTCCACACTTGGTGGGAAAAGGGCTGTTGGGCCAATTCCTTTTCTATAGACTATTAGTTTATTCTGGAAGACTATTACAAAAATGCACTTCCGTTCAGCTCTCGCTTTCCACATGGGTGAAAACTTTCTTCTACTGAATACATTTGTAAACTGAATTAGATAGGCGAGTGGGCTTTGTGTTGTTGGTTTTCTGGGCCTGGCTTTTCCCTCAAGAAACTGGGCCGTTACTCTTTCTTAATAATTTCGTGGCAAATCTCTTGCTGCCCTTTCAAAAAAAAAAAAAAATACTCTGCATTTGTACCAATGCTCGACCCATTGTATAATTATGTCTTTTTTGCCCTAGTTTATTGTCTGCTTACTTTCTAGATTTTCTCACAATTGCCGCAAAAACTGTGCCGAAATTGCCAGTGCAGATGTATTATGTGCATGACAACTTCGTGCAAAGTGTATATTTTGCAGCCTTCCTTTGACGCCGATCAATTTTGTTTCCAGGGACTGTATTTCCACTCTTGCCTGAATTGAACTTGCTATTGGTTGAGCCTAACACACCATGTTCCCTTACAGTTCATCTCCGGAAACCATTGCCATGGCACCGCAAGTAAATCGCCAGCGCACAGAGCACGGCGACGCAGATGGGGTGGACCGGCTCAGTGACCTCCACGACGTGCTGCTCCTCCACATACTCGACTGTCTCGGCGATATCCAAGCAGCCGCTCGCACCAGCGTCCTCTCTAGCCGCTGGCGTGGCCTCTGGACCGGCCTTCTGGAGCTGACCTTTCGCGAAGTCGACACGCGCTCGGTCGAGGCCGCGCTCGAGAAGCTCCCCGTCGGCAAATCGCTGAACCTTCTCGAAGTGCGCGTGAAGAAAGAAACGACGCCCGAGAGCATCTCCTCGCTGCTCCGCGCCGCCGCGAAGCTGGAGCCAAAGAAGCTCACCGTCACTGGTGGCATGCCCACGGCCAGGGGGTGGGGGGAACCAGAGGGATACGACGACGTTGTGGACCTGCCCTGCCTGCACAGCATGGTCTCCCTCAAGATTGACATGAGGGACATGTTCTTGTTACCGCCACCGGCTGGCTCGTTCGTCAAGCTCACCAACCTCTGCCTTGCCTGGTGCCAGTTCGACCCTACTGCCCTGCTCCCTCTCTGCCCGAACCTGAAAGTGCTTGTTTCGAATATGTGCTCCTTGGGCAACGAGCCCTTTGGTCGCGACGCGGTGTTTCACTCACCGTCGCTTGAGGAGCTCGTCCTCAAGGGATGCATTCTGAGTCGTATCGACATCGTGGCGCCATTGCTTAAGAAGCTGAAGCTGAAGCTCTATGTGGATGGTGCAGTCGATGTTTCCTTCTCTGCGCCCATGGTGGATTACTTTGACTACTACATCATATATGAGGACATTGATGTTGGTTTTGATCAGCTATGGCGCCTGTACTGTGTGCGTGGGCTCCTTGTACAGGGGGAGCCGCCGCTCGTCCGGATCCAGCTGCGCGCAAGTGTGCGTTTCATCTGCTCCTTTTCCACCATTACTTGACTTTCATGAGCAATTTGTTCTAGCTTGGTGTATATTGCTATGATACTAAGTAAATTTCCAAATGCAGGGGCAACACCTACTCGATCAAGAATTGAGCTTCGAGGAAGCCATAGCGCAGCTTAGGATGCCCAATTTTTATGCTTTGGACCTGGTTATATTGGCAGAGGGGCATGTTTTTGGACCAATGTTGTTGCATCTACTCCGGATTCGACCAGTTATACAAAGGCTTCAGATTTTCTTGGAAGGGGACCCAGTAAACGCTCACACCAATTTCTTTTAAGTTCTGTTTATTTAATTTGTTGGGATGGCCATTGAGCGTGCATCATTAATGATACATTGTACTTCAACTTCCTTTCAGGATGGAGAAAAATGCTCAACAAACTGTACTTGTAAACAACCTGACAGCTGGACAAGCAAAAGTGTCGCTTTGACTGATCTTCAAGTGGTAGAAATTGAAGGCCTCACTGGAGAAGATCATGAACTTGACTTCCTAAAATTGCTATTCCGAAGCGCGACATTGCTTAAGAGAATGGCTCTGAGACTCTCTGACGGAGTTTCACCAAGTACAAGTACAATGAATAAACTCGGCAGCATTCTTATGGAATATCCCAATGTGAGATGTGTTGTCTACATCAATGGGGTAAGTGTATCCTAATGCTTTGATTCATCAGAGAACTTCGTATCTCAGTGTTCATGTTGATGATATCCTTTATTGGAAATATATTATTTACTGTTTGAGTGAGTCCCATCTCTCACCTCTCATGCTCCACAAATTTGGCAGGATGATGGCACTAGCACATTTGCATGTGTTGTTAATTGGTACTAATTATCTTTAGATAAAAAACGTATATATAACATTGATCTATGTTTTACATTTGTTAATTTTCTTTTATCAATGTGCTGTCTCCTTTTGTTTTTGTCATAAAACGTCTGCTCTTTTTTTGAGACGACAGACATTTCATTTCTATTATAGCATATATAACAGAAATACAGCCATTGTTCAAAAAGAGAGAACTAGAAATTAAAGAGAGACTATGCTACTCCTACTGAGAAAAAGCGCAAAAGAAATGCCCCACTCTTTTGATCCTGCATTGCTTACATTTGTTGTTTGTCATTGGTTAACTGACTGGCCAATTCCGCAGAACAAGTGGCTACTCCAAAAGGTGGTGGAACAAAGAGAAAATTTGCCTGGTTAGACACTAGGTGGAAGCTGGTGTTTTTGGTGGTGGCACCGGATGGCGTTCGTTGGTCTTAGGGTGCGTGATGTAGAATCAACCTGATGAAATCAAACTGCTGTATGGGTATTGAAGGAGAAGACCTGCTTGTCAGTCATTTCGCGGATGTGGTGATTCTGTTGAATCTTTACTCCATGGCTTTAGTCTTTTGCTGGAAACCCTTGAAGCTAGATGTTTTTTTCAGTTCAGTTGCAGACGTGTTTGCTTTTTGCTGTTAAGGCACTGATGCTATCAGTCCTGTAGGTACTATGGTTGTATTCGTATTAATTTAAAAGATAAATGGGCAACGATACATCCCATTACAGAATTTAAAATCAAGACTCTGCAAAGTGCGTGGAAGTGTAGCCTTAACGTGGCTAGCTTGAGCAATGTTCTGGTATTGAGGTGCGGCCTTGACGGCAGCATGGTGATGGCGCACGACATTCTCCCCGCTCAGGTGATGAGGGAGGACAGGATTTGGCTGACTGCCTGTTCATTCTCCCGATATGATACCCGATACGATAGCGGAAACGCATCGTAACATGCAGCTGGAGGTCTCCAGACGCTCCATGAGCAAAATCGAATGGCACACAGGGCCACGGACCACTATACCGATACGATACGATCTAGGAATCGGAGAAACGAACAGAGTCTGAAGTGGTTCACGAGGTGACGGCGAACGTGATGGTGGAGAAATGGAGGCACATGAGCAGCTTAGTACGGTGAGCACCGGCTCGGCGCGGCGGCGCTTGGTACGGTGGTGCACAGTGGAGGGGGGAGGCGATGGCAAGCTCTCCAAGATCTTGGGAGAAATGGTGAGGAGGGAGAGACGGAGCCGATGCACGCCCTAACTTGACAAGGGGGTGGAGAGCAGTGAGGCGGCGAACACTACTGGGAACGAGTCTTTAGTACCGGTTGGTAACTTCCATATAGCACCAAATTTCATATCGGTGGTGCTGCTGAAATGGCACTAAAGACATAGAGCATCAGTAGTGGGTTATGTAATACGAAGGCACCAACCGATACTTATGGTTTGCCTGGTAGGCCCAGCCAGGATGCTTGGGTGGGCCCTCTTTAGCGCCAGTTGTTGTTTCTAACCGATGCTATAGTCGTATCACCCACGTGACTTAGGTAAAGTGGAATGGCCGAAATTACCATTTAAGCATTCTTGTGATTTTCGGGTACTCTGATGGTGGCTTTCTCAAGGAGTCCAAAACAGTGACGACTCCTTCTTTGACCGAGACTACAATTAGCATTCAATGAAAGCTGCATCCACAAACAACAATTCCAAATTAAGTGCAACACCGATTTAGAAAAAAAGAGCATGTGGCAATAAGCACTCACTCAAAATTTCATTCTATAGCGGCCTTGTTCACCGACTCAGGGTCGATGAAGTCTAAAGATATAATTTTATTCCTCCGACACCTTAGCATGTCTCCATTCTGCATACATCGATGAGACAACACGGGTGAACGGATAATAGTGAGGATATACAGATCATCGGGAGTCATATAGATAGGTGGTAAAAAACTTACGCAGTCCAAACATTGATTAGCGTTATGTCCATAGCGTTTTTTCGGTAAACTTCAAATATATCCTTGAAGTCCAACCAAATCTCGTCATCAGAGTGGTATTCTCTTTTGGCACAGACACCAAAAGCAGCAGTACCTTTAGATGCCACAAACATATACCACGCATGGAATCGACACATTTCAATTGGTAGGTCCATATTCAAATTTCCATTGCAGAAAAAATGCATGCTTTTCGATTTCTTCGGATCCCACCATCTGCTCGAGTGTAATTCAAGCTTCTGTTAAAAAAAGTGCCTGCATATATTCATCTCGTGATGGCATCTTAGGCTTCCATCGTCGCTGCTCTCCAGGCTATGGCACTGGTCTTTTCTTTGCACAAGCCTTTTGAACCTGACGCTCGTAATATGATACTTTGGCCGTCTCACAAGGCTCCTTGGCCTTAAGATTATTTTCAGCCTCTTCTCAGGCCGTTTTGGCGCCAACCGCTCCTTTACATGGTGAGCCACGATCTCCATTGTTTCCTCCTCTTCGGATTATATTGCTATGAGTGTTATATATATACACAGATACCTTAAGTAGACAGATTGTAACCACTCTGCCAGATGAGCCGACTAATTTGCCATGAAACTCACGGTGCAAAACAGCGTGGGCTATTAGAGAAATCCTACTAAAACTCATATGAGTTATTGTAATCCTACTAGGGATTATTTTATTACATATTTTATAATGGCATAGTGGATAAATTTTCAAAAAATATAATAGATCTAATGGCTATTATTATTAGATCTACACGATGGATGGCCGAATGTTTCTGTTTTTTTTTTTTTAAGAATTTTTAAGATTTATCT
This sequence comes from Paspalum notatum, assembly GCA_022530915.1. Classification (NCBI taxonomy): domain Eukaryota; kingdom Viridiplantae; phylum Streptophyta; class Magnoliopsida; order Poales; family Poaceae; genus Paspalum; species Paspalum notatum. The sequence continues at coordinate 39,067,327 of CM039685.1, forward strand.
TTTTTTCCTATCACATCTGGTGAGTATTAACTTGGAGGCTCCAAAACAAATCTCTAATTATTTTTTCCAGCACGTCTGGTGAGGATTAATCTAGAGGCTAAAAAAAGTCTCTAATAAATAACAATAAGATATGTTTAACTGCCCTAAAGCCCATTACTCCACAGGATTTCGACTGCAAGGTAGTTAGCATCTTTTCGTGGAAGTACCTATGATAATCCATAGAGAAACTCACAAATTGCAAAATTTCTGTAACTTCTTCGGAAGATTGAAAAGTTTAAAAAGGGGGCTTTGGCGTTTATGCCCCTATTTTACAGTAAAATGGTAATTTTGCTTTTATTTTCAAACTTTGTGTATTTACCCCTTCGTTTTCAAACGAAAGCAAAGTTTACCCCTGTTAACTTAACGGTTCTTAATGGTGTCAATTTCCATGTCAAAAGACCATTGTGTCCATGCAATTTTGCCCTTGTTTTTCTGCCGGTGTTGGTGGGGAGCCGTGCTGCCTGGCCCACCATCGCGCTGGGGGAGTCACACCGCCGGGGAAGGGAAGCCAGGCTGCGCCAGTTGGGCCACGGAATAAAATTCTCTGCCTACGTGATGCATGCCACGTACAGCAAATGGTAAATCTTTCCAGCGGAAACACAGGAGCCGCTCTTCGGCTTTCGAGGGAAGATAGAGCGAGCCGACGAGCCAAGCCAACAAGAACACATCAAGCCTAGCCGCATCCTTGCATGCATCAGCCGCCACCAACTGCCACGCCGCTGGGGAGGGAAGTCACACCGCCGGGAAGGGAAGTCGCACCGCCGGTGGTAGAGGGAGGGAGCTGCGCCGCTTGTCTGCCGCCGCGTCAGGGTGGAAGCAGCACTGTAGGGGGGAGGCATTCCGCACTGCGCGCCAGTGGTGGAAGCCACACCATCGGTAGTGGTGGCGGTGGGGAGCTGTGCTGCTTGCCGGTCGCCGCACTGGGAAGACAGTCATCGGGGGAGTGAAGCCGCGTCACCGACCGCCTCGCGGGGTCGCGCCGCCAGGGGACGGAAATCACGCCGTTGGCCGCCTTGCGGGGCTGCGCCGTGCCTACACGAATTGGGAAGGGGGTGGGGGGGTCGTGCCTGTGGGAAGAGGCGGAAGGGGAAGGGGAGGCACGGGTGAGTGGAGGGGGCGCCGGCGCGGGAGGGAAAGGCGGCGCATAGAAGGTGGCGGCGGAAGGCACCGCCGGCCCTTGCTTCCTGTCGGGCGGGAGGAGTCGGGTGGCCAAGCGGAGTCCACGGGATGAGAAGATTGAGGAGGATAGATGGATAAGGGGTAACATGGTCAATTCCTCTTATTTTAAAGGTTTTTTTTTAAAAAAAATGTTTTATCCTACCTGTTTTTAACAGAGTTAGAAGTAGGGCAAACGGAACGTTCGCTTTCAAATCACAGGGGTAAAATCACAGAGTTTAAAAAAACGAGAGTAAAATCACCATTTGAGTTCATAGTAGGGGTAAGAACACCCATCTCCCTTTAAAAAATGACCGGCGAAGGTCAAGTTTTAGCGTCCATACGAACTGCACCATGTTTAAGATGTTCAATACGACATGAATACATGATGCTTACGTTTTTTTAGTACAGCAATAATCCAAGAAAGTGGAATAAAGGGCGGTAACAGAAGCTTTGGTTTAAAGCGTGTGTGCAACCCATCGCTGTCGTCGTCAAAGCAAAGTACACGGGTGGGGGTCGGGGGGATCGCTTTTCAGCTCTTTGCATTGGTCAGTCCATGGTCAGTCATCCGTTTCAAATTAAATGGTTGGTCCCGAAGTCCTATCACCGATAGAAGTAGGTGTTTCTCTGTGATGTCACAGCAATTGCCCTCGCAATTGTATGCAAACAACTTCTCTAGTCAGTTTGTGAAGCCTACGCGGACCCGACTAAAAGATTATATCTTGATCATGATTCATGACCGCATACGCTGACAACAGGCGCTGCAACTTGCCTACTGAATTGCATTAGACATGATTCATGACCGTTTGTAGATAGATGATGTTGCATCAGACCATGTTGCCATGTTACCCGCTCCGAATCCCCTTTTAGGAATTGACTAGCTAAAGACTCAGTGCGTATACTTTAGAGTACAATTTCTAGCCAAAGGTCAAGTCTCGAGGGTTAGTGCATTTCTTCCACACTTCAGCGAAGGTGTCTAGACGTTTAATGCAGATTTTGATTCACTGATATTCCAATACTGAATCCCTTGATATGAACCACACTGGAAAGTTTGCATGACTCTTACCTGAAATTTACATCGGATCGTTTCGCTAATTGCGTCAGATGTGTGACGCCACACGGCACTAAACAATGTGTTAGCGCACAAAGAGGGAGCAGCTTGATTTGAGAAGATTTTGGGCAAACGTGTCACTACGCACATTATAGAGGAAAATAGCGCGTAAACAATGCCGGTAAGGGCACATTTGTTTTTCCGTAGCAATAGTTAGCTGCTAAAAAATATTTTCTCAATCCTAAAAAAATAAGTCTTTCTGGCTTTGTCATAAGTCAAACTTAGAAGGTTTGATCAAATTTGTATAAAAATATAAATATTTGTGATACTAAATGAGCATTGTTAGATTTATTCTCACATATATTTTTTACAAGATACTTATCTGGTGTTATAAATGCTGATACTTTTCTCTATAAATTTGGTCAAATTTTTAAAAAGTTTGACCATTGATATTAATATATTAATATATATGGCTGTAGTAGTTATGTTTTTTATATGGTATACTTTACATATTTGAAAATGTATATTGTTACACTAGGTCGCGAGCCTAATAAACTGGCTCGAGCTAGCTAACGAACCGAGCCAATCCAGACTTTCAACTCGTTAGTATAACGAGCTATTGAGCCACAACGAGTTGAGCTATAACGAGCTATAGCTCGATATCCACCTCTCCTGCAGCATCCGATCAAGCAAGCCCATGTCCAAAAGCCTCCTAAATCATCGTGAGCAAACGTTTTATCTCCCTATCATTTATGTCTTTTAAAGGTCTGTTTAGAACATAGAATATCGTATAAATAGTGCAAGAATTTCACAGAAAACTGTTCAATTTTATATGAAAAGACGCAAAACCAGAGAATTTTTTCCGCATTCCAAACAGGCCTTAAATATCCTGCCATGCTGTTGTTTTTGCTGAGCTGCCACATCAAAGAATGAGTAATAGGGGTGTAATCGGATCGGATGCGGACGGATATTGTCGATACCATATTTGTTTTCATATTTTTCCTTCGAATTCGGATCGGATACGGATATTAATAGTTGGTGTCGGATAAGACTTAGATGGACATCGACATCATATATATCCAACTTTCATTATTCGGATACGGATATAAATCGATTACGGATCGGATACTGAATGTCCGGACTCAGATACGGTCGGATCTCAACCCTTCTAAACGGATCCGGACTCGAATACGGACGGATAATATCCATACCATTTACACCCCCTAAGTATATGGGCACAACAATCGGCCACTGCCAAAGTGCCAATGCTATAGCTTGTAGTGAGCTGTTGCTGCACGTGTTCCCCCACGATGCCACGAGACGACTTAGACCAGACGAGCGTCGTCTCCGTCTCCTCGTCAAGTTTTCATAGTCGTCTCCTATTGCCCCGTCCTTTCGCACCAAGTGACACCACAGCTTCCACACTCACTACTAACGTTGCGCTTTCTATAAGAAGGCCCGCGTGCGTTCCAGCATCATTCACCAGCTCAGTACCTCACCTCACAAGTCTTAATTTCAATTCTAGCTCGATCGTACCAATGGAGCTTCCACCATGGGCGTCCTTCCTCGGCGTGGTACTCGCCACAGTGATGTTTCTGAAGGCCGTCCTCGGCCGTCGTGGCCGCGTGTACAAGCTTCCGCCGGGGCCAAAGCCGTGGCCGATCATCGGCAACCTGAACCTGATGGGCGCGCTCCCGCACCGCTCCGTCCACGAGCTGTCCAAGAAGTACGGCCCGCTGATGCAGCTCCAGTTCGGGTCGTTCCCCGTGGTCGTCGGCTCGTCGGTGGACATGGCCAAGTTCTTCCTCAAAACCCACGACGTGGTGTTCACGGACCGCCCCAAGACCGCCGCCGGCAAGTACACCACCTACAACTACCGCGATATCACCTGGTCCCCCTATGGCGCCTACTGGCGGCAGGCGCGCAAGATGTGCCTCACCGAGCTCTTCAGCGCCAAGCGCCTCGAGTCGTACGAGTACATCCGCGCCGCCGAGGTGCGCGCGCTGCTGCGCGACCTGCACGCGGCGTCGGGCGCCGGCCGCGCCACCGTCATGCTCAAGGACTACCTATCCACGGTGAGCCTGAACGTGATCACGCGCATGGTGCTCGGCAAGAAGTACCTGGAGAAGGAGGTGGTCGCCGGCTGGTCGGTGGTGACCACCCCCGAGGAGTTCAAGTGGATGCTCGACGAGCTGTTCCTGCTCAACGGCGTGCTCAACATCGGCGACTCTATCCCGTGGCTGGACTGGATGGACCTGCAGGGGTACATCAAGAGGATGAAGAAGCTCAGCAAGATGTTCGACAGGTTCCTGGAGCACGTCGTGGAGGAGCACGACCAGCGGCGGCTGCGCGAGGGGAAGAGCTTCGTCGCCAACGACATGGTCGACGTGCTGCTGCAGATTGCCGACGACCCTACCCTGGAGGTCGAGCTCAACCGGGAAAGCGTTAAAGCCTTTACTCAGGTGAGCCTTAATAAATTCCTTCCCAGCTACTGTAGGATTACGATTCTGCATCTATTCGCTCCCATGCTTTGTACAGCTAGTCTGAACTGCAGACACACCACGTTGCCAACAACTACTCAGTTAGTCAAACAATTTCAAGACCCAGTTGAGTTAATGAAAACTTTCGTTAACAGAAATGCCACGCTGTGTTTTGCACAGTAGCCATCAATCTATGCTCCTTCAACGTGCTATCTTTTCCCTCAATTTTTCATGCTCTACATAATGAATACTGCTCATAGAGATACTTTTTATTTTTATTCCTTTGTGACAGACTCTATCTTTTCCCTCATTCTTTGTTTTCTCCTTTTTACATCTTTGCCTCTATGGGTATTTAACATGTGTTTAATTAAAATTTTAGCTTCAACTATGTGTTTGAACTTTGAAATGAAAATTAATATGTTCATTATCACTTCATGGATTCATAAATGCGTGGTCTGCATGTGACATACATCATGCGTCTATTAAATAAGGCAAAAATTTTAGAAGCATTTATATATGAATTTGAAATATTTTTATAATGACAAATATAAGTAATTTAAATGTTTATTAGGGGGCTACTATCTTGTTTTTAATAATGAAAATGGTGAATTATTTAGATGCAAAATTTTGGGGATTATGTTATAGTACTTCTTTTATTACAATTGGATAATTTACATATAGATTTAGAATATTAATTACTTTAGGCTGTTTTTATAATATCATAACTTTGGCTAATTTAGATGATGACCGGAGTCTACTAAATTATTAATGATTGGATATGATGTCTCTGATTTTTTTATAAAAATATATAAATTTATTTGTTTCTAACTCATTTTTTAAAAGATTAATTGGAGGATCTTTTTGCCTTGTATTAATGTAATATACTAGTAAGGTGAGTCAGATTGTCATACTTGGAAGAGCGAAAACACGTGAAGGGGTACGTACTGTTTAAGCCTGTCAACCTCCATCATTCACTCATTGTCTATGAAAAAAATTAAAAAAAAAATTTGGAACCACGTGAGGCCCGCCGTCGGTAGTATGCAGGGTAGGAAGCAGACAAGCAGTGGTCCACTGATCCGCTCGTACGCCCACACCAAAATCAAATGCTTAACCAAGTGCTCTGGAAAAATGATAAGACGGTGACAGCAATATCTCTATTATTACTCAACTGCAACAGTAGTGGCTCCACAGAAATGCTGCACACACACAGTGTTCAGACATATTTTGATGGTCTCAAATTTTGCTTTCCCCATGTACTCATCTTGAATTCATGAGTTAGTGACCGGTGCAAGGAGATCTAAATGCACAGACAGTCCCAAAACTAACAAGAAAAAAAGATGCACGGTGGTTCCTAAATTTAGCAAGCTACTTCATAAAAAATATAAAAAAAATAGATACACGAACTTGACCACCATCTCGAATTGCATTGCACGTGCAGGATCTCATCGCCGGTGGCACAGAGAGCTCAGCGGTCACGGTCGAGTGGGCAATCTCGGAGCTCCTCAAGAAGCCCGAGGTCATCGCCAAGGCGACAGAGGAGCTGGACCGCGTCATCGGCCGCGGCCGCTGGGTCACGGAGAAGGACATCCCCAGCCTCCCCTACGTCGACGCCATCGTCAAGGAGACCATGCGGCTGCACCCGGTGGCGCCCATGCTGGTGCCCCGTCTATCCCGCGAGGACACGACCGTGGCCGGCTACGACATCCCCGCCGGCACGCGCGTGCTCGTCAGCGTGTGGTCCATCGGCCGTGACCCTGAGCTGTGGGAGGCGCCAGAGGAGTTCATGCCGGAGAGGTTCCTTGGCAGCAAGCTCGACGTGAAGGGACAGGACTACGAGCTGCTGCCGTTCGGGTCCGGCCGGCGGATGTGCCCCGGGTACAGCCTCGGGCTGAAGGTGATCCAGGTCAGCCTCGCCAACCTGCTGCACGGCTTCGAATGGAGCCTCCCCGACGGCGTGACCAAGGAGGAGCTCAACATGGAGGAGATCTTCGGATTGTCCACCCCGCGCAAGTTCCCCCTCGAGGCCGTCGTCGAGCCCAAGCTGCCGGCTTATCTCTACGCCGCCGAGGCTTGATCGATGCGTGCGTGTTTATTCAATATAGTAAGTGCTGCGTATTTATTCAGTGTAGGTGCCGCATTTGCGTAGCTGTCAGCTTGTCACTTGCTGATCGTGTTGCTGCTGCTTGGGTGCTCGTTTTCTCCTGGCTTGCGTTTTGTGTGCTGCCTTATGACATACTCCATCGTGGAATAATGGTGTAACCCAAGCGTATACTCCGAATATACAATACAACAGAAATAAATAAATACTAAATACTTTGCCCCAGATCTAGTACACTACTTTCCCCGATCTCAAATACACTACTGAAGAAATATAGCTTTAATTTCCATTATTCTAGCGATTAGGCCCGAAATAAGTTATAACCGGTACAGATGAAAGATCTAGTGGCGCTTGGAAATGTCCTACCCCTAAAGAAGCTTTACGACGTTATAAATCAGGAAAAGGTATTAAATCCTTCCGAGCACTTACAATAAAAAAAGCATCATCTACATAGTTAGATGTGACAGTGAAGTGCAGTGATTCGCGCATGTGATGTTGTTGGTTAGCTTTTCGAACCATCAGTACGGGTCCTGCAACCGGTACTCCTACAGGCCTTTTCTCCCGTAGTGGATATCAGGCATTCATGTATTTTTTAAAAAAAAAATCAAACTTTATAGTTTTTAACCAATAATTTATCTTATAATATATCATTTTGTAGTAATAGAAATTCGGTCATTATAAAACATTTCTAAATATAAATAGAATGAAACCATTATGTTTTTAAATTGTTATAAACTAATTGTTGGTTAAACGTTATAAAGTTTGACTTTTTCAAATACATATGTGCTTTTTATTTTGAGATTGAGAGTATATTGTGTTTTATTGCCTATCCTTTTTACCTTTTGTGACTAATTACCATGGTGTTTTGTACGAACCGTCAGATTTGTCGGTAGTCTTTATGGGTTTATAAACCGACTTTTTAGTGGAGTTTGTAGTGGTAAGAGTTTAATTTGTGTTTTTTCTGTCTAGTTCTATCTAGTTCCTAGTTCCAGTGGTTTCTTTAGTGGAATTTTGCTAAGGTTTTTTAGCCCAAATTTGTAAACCGACTATTTAGTGGGGTTTTGTAAACCGACTGTTTAGTGGGGTTTTGTCAAGGTTTTCGAGCCTAGTTTTTTCCCCTTGAAAAACAAGGCTGAGCTCCTTCTAGTATATTTATGGTGAAGCTCGTACTGTTATCGAGATTTCTATTTATCATTCAGATGACTTTCAGTTGTCATTTTATCTATTTTTATGTGGCTGTGATTGCTTTTAGATTTGTAAATCTCATTGTCATTTGGGCTTTTTCTATTGGGTCCATTTTCAGTTTTTCTCCTTTCTTTTTTCATTTTCATTGCCCGCCTCCCCCCAATCGCCGCTTGACCGCCTCCCCCAACGCCGACCAGTCGAGAAGGGCAGCGCCCGACGCGCGTCAGCCGAGCCCCGCCGCCGGTTGAGGCCACAGCGGAGGTCGCGGGCGCATCGCCGCACGGCCTCACCGCCTCAGTACAAGGGGGTGTGTGGGGCCACGCCGCCGGTGGAGGCCGCCGCAATCGGTGGAGGCCATGGGAGCCGGCGTTGGAGGTGCCTAGGAGGTGGAGGTGAATCTGACCATGGAGGTGGAGGCGGAGCGCATGTTCCGCAGCTTGTAGCTCCAGCCGAACAGGGAAGAGCGTATGACGATGCTCGGCGAGGAGCTCGCGAGGTAGCGCCGCCGCAGAAGGAGCCGTGCATGCGGAACCGCATCGTCGCGAGGGACCGTGGCGATGGCGCCGGATGGAGGAGGGGGTCACGGTGGTGTGACAAGGAGGCCGCTAGCATCGGGGGCGAAGAAGCTGAGGTGGGAAGGGAGGAAGGAGAAGGAAAAGTAGATGAAAACTGAGTGAAAAGTGGATGAAAAATGAGTGCATCATCCGCATGATACACAGTCACTCCTTTAGAGAAACAGGATGAATATCTTTTTCTGGCATGTTGGCCCACGGAACATTTCTTTTCCAGCCAAACCCAAAGCCCACAACCCAGTACAACAGTTTAAGCGTCTAGTACACAGCCCAACAACGAAACATGGATCCGTAGCTAGCTAGCAGTAGTAGAGGTAATACTCATAGCCATGAAAGAGTGAGAAAGCAAAGACTGCACGTCGTGTGTTTGTTCAGCAAAAGAGCGAAGTAGCTGGGACGACACTACCCGCTACGGCCATAGCTGGGGTTTGTTCGCCTCCACCTGCACCCACCCCTCACCACTCCCACATGCCATTTTGGCCCAATCTGAGGGCCGGTCCATCTCCTTCTCCTTCTTCTTCCTCCTTCCGTCACCCGCTGCCGGCCACCGCCCTCGCCCCACCTGCCGCCACGCGGATGCCGTCGGCTCATCGGCACCCTCATCGCGGCCTCCCCACCCGTCGGCCGCCTCCCCAGCCGCTGCGCCGCCACCATCGCGTCGCTCCCACCTTCCTCCCGTGCTGTTGCCAGGAGCTTCCTCGCCCCAACCTTGGCCCAACCGCCGTCCTACCCCACCCGACCAGCGACGCCCTCGCCGTTGGCCACCCCGCCACCATCGCGCGCCAGGCCAACCTGCCTCCCTCGGCCATCCCTTTAGGCCCGGCGCCCCGTGGCCAGTGGCAAATCCATGCAACACGCAGAAGGTGATCCCCATCCGTAGCTGCAACGTCATTAGAAGGCTAAATCACTAACGTAGCCTTTCCTCTCCAAACTCTGTTGTACTCGCTCCGATCTTTTTATTTGACGTGGTTGATTTTTTTCAAAACTTTAATCATTCTTCTTATTTGTATTAACAAAAATGCCCATGTTTTCCGTTGCTTTGGAATGAAAAATGCGATGATAGCATGGCTAAATTTGTTTTTGCCAGCAAACCAGAAATTCGTTTCTGCTGCAAAGTTAACACATATTACCAGTCTAGACACTTGTCTAGCCTTGGTTCAGAAAAACCCACGCCTGATCCCATGCACGTTGCACGCCCAGAGGTGCGATGCAGACGCGGTCGGTGAAGTTAGACTATCTGCTGTTACTCCATATTTTTACTCTGAATAGAATATTCCTGCCTAATCAGCAAGATTCTTTTTCTCCATATGAACTTCTTCGGCACTCCTATTACTCTATATATTTTCTCTAAATCCAACTATCCAATATTTTATTCATACAACTCCAACTACCATTTCTTTTTCCATACACAATAATATTATTTCACCCTCCCTTACAGGTGGGCCCAGTATAAACCTTCCCCTTCCCCTTCCCCTTCCCCTTTTCTTCCTCGACTGCTCTAGCCTGACCCCGACACCGCCGCCGCACTCCGCCCTCCACATCGCCCCACTCCCTCCACGCTCTCAGCCACCGCCCTGCCCCGCGCCGGCCGGAGCGGCGTCCGCCGACACCGTTTTCTCCTCCGCCTCCGATCGGCGACGACAACCGGCGACGCCTCTTCTCCCCACACCTCCTTTTCCCCCACGCTGCGCGGTGCGCTCGGCGCCCGCCATCGGCCGCGAACGCCGCTACCCCGACCAGATCTGCCACCTCCGCCGTCGCCCGCTCATCTTCGTCGTCCGCCCCGCCCGGATCTGCTTCCATCGCCGCCGCCTCCGTGAGCGCCGTCCATGGAGCTCGGTCGGCTATGGAGGTCCGTCCATGCCTGTCCTCCTCTCCCAGTTGCCCTCTGCTCTCCGCACCGCCGTCGCGCATCTACCTTGCCCCCACGTCCGCCGCCGCCACATGCCTGCTCCAGCTCGGCCGCCTCCTCGCCTCTTGTCCCGCCATGGCGGTTCTGCTCCGAGACTCTCCAGCGCCGGCGTCGCTCCTCCGCGTGGTGGCCGCAGCTCCCCGCCTCCTTTGCTCGCCGGCTATAGCTCCCCGCCTCCTACGCGCGCCTGCCTATCCTCTTCTCCAGACATGGCGGGAGCACGATCGACTGTTGACGCGGAGGGAAAGAGAGGGACGATGGAGTAATCTCCGTACTTTCGCCAGAGCTGGAGGAACGGCGGTCTTCCGACACCGTAGCGGAAGGCGTGGAGGGATGGGCTGCAGCGTTTTTTACTCCACATTTTACGCCATGCAGAGTAGCAGAGGGAGTGCAGTAACCTGAGTGCAGATAGTTTTTACTACCGCAGACCGATGTTTCAAAAACAGAAGCTGCCAGCACCCGGCCGCACGTTGCACGCGCAACTCAATTACTCAAGTATGGCATACAGACGGGCACAAACCCTGTGTCCACCGGCGCCCGAAACGGATCCGCGCTTGAATGCTTGATCCGCCATTCCGTGGGCGCTGCCGAGTGCCGATGGCAGCGCGCGCGGCAGGTTCGGCAGGGGATTCACGTGCCACGGCGCACGGCAGCGCTGGCGCTGCTATGGTGGGTCGGCCTCGGCGGCAGGCGGCCAGGCACCGTACAGCTGCTGCTGCCGCCGCGCGAACTGGCGAAAGCTAAAGCAGCGCGTGTCCCATCGCACGGCCGGCCGAACCTCGTACCCGTCTCGGGGCGGGGGACATGGGCTGTCCACGGTATCGACCGTGACTCGTGATGAGGCAGAGGCAGGGAGGTCTGGGGACGCACGCACCCTGACCTTTGGTGAAACCTGGAGCCGCATGGGCTCACCGGCAAGTTGCCGCAACGGTAAGCGCCCGCCCGCTCGCTCGATCTGGGTAGGCGTTCGCCTTCTCTTCTGCTTGCTTCACCATGTCTCTGCAAGGACTGGGCGTTCGGGTGCCGGGAAGGCATTGCAGGCCGCAGCCCAGGCGGCCAGCAGATCAGGCCCATTTGTGACCTGCATCCCGCGCGGATACCGTGAGGACTGGCCACTGGGGACTCGGGAGCGTGGCGGGGGACAAAGCGCTGCCGCGTCCGCGCTCTGGTCCTGCGCGCATGGCATGGGCGCATGGCAGTGGCAGTCGGCAGATGCAGCGCAGGCGCGCTGCCTGGCCTGACCTGACTGCTGCCGGCAGCCGGCCGGCCTGCGTGGCGCACGTCAGCGAGCCGTTTTGGGCCGTGGATGGGCGTGCGAGCCGGGCCCCGCGCCCGCACGCTCCTGTCCACGTCGGCGGCCCCGCGGCGCCAGAAAGTGGCCCCCCGAGCCCCGGCCGCGAGTGGCGTCGCTGTTGCGTGCCTTCCTGTTGGCCGGCCCGGCGGGCCGGGGCGTGTCCAGGCCAGGCCAGGGCGACGTTACGCCGTGTCGCGGGACCACGGTGCGTGTGTGTGGCTGCTCGCTGCAGTTTCGTGCGCCGTGTGAGCCGTTGGTTCACGCGGGACAATAATGCCAGGAACAAGAGTTTACGGCGAGGTCTAACGTCTCACAATACTGGATTATGCCCCCAACGACAATAGTACGACACAAGTGCTCTGCTCTACGTATAACGTCTCTATGCACCAACGGCGTTTCCACGATGTCATAGGTAGTGTTTGATTGGTGGGAGGTGGTGGAATGGATCAACAATTCTAACGTTTGGTTGTAAGGCTGATGAATGGATCCGTTCAGAAAAGAGAATATTCTCTTCAGATTCGGAACAGGCGCATTCCGAAAAAAATTTGGAACGCAACCGTTCCACCTAGAATGTGAGACTGACAGTGGGTCCTATCTTAGAATCTGGGACGGAACCATTCCATTCCTTAAATCTAGGATAGAGCCATTCTATTTCTAAAATCTGAGATACAACCATTCTATTCCACCCCACCTTCCAACCAAACGCTACGTCTTCTTTTCGAAAGATGGCAACGTCTCACAATCCAACCAGCAAAGCGCACTGCCACCCACCACCATACGTACAGGGCAGATCTGCAGTTCTTCCATAATCCCATCGCGCCGGGGCTACCGGCAGTCGGCAGAGCCTGAAACTCCTGAGCCAAGTCAGGTCAGGTCAGGAACCACCCACTCCTCGCCGTCTGGGAAGCGCCCATCCGAGGGCAGCAGGCCAGGCGCGCCGCGTGACGAGCATTGAAACGGGGACGGGGCGCTGGTGCAGTGCAGCCGCAGCAACCACAACTACTGGTCCTGCGCTGCTCCACACCAGTCCACAGTGCACAGAGGGTCGCGCGCGCACGTCGCAGCAGCGCTCCGAGGAGTGCACGGAGGGTCGCTTCGCGTGCGTGCGTGCGCTTCCTTTTTCAAATCGAGCAGGCCCGCGGTTGCAGCGCGGCACTGCACCTCGGCAGCTCGTCCTCGGGCCGTCGGTCGGGCGGGCGCTGTTCAAAGTTCAATTCGCCACGGTAAACTGCGGATGCGGAGGCAGGGCCCAGCGCCCGGCCTGCGTGTGGGCCGGCGAGGAGACATGCCGTACGGCCCACGGTACGGGCGCCGCTGACACCTGGGCTCGCGAGGCGCCGTGCTGCTCTGCCTTTTTCTTTCCGTTGCCAGGTCAGTAGGAGTGTACCCTCTGCGCTCTGCTACGTGGGCGCCAGCGCACTCATCGTGCGGTGCCCCGAGGACTGACGTGGACGTGTCCCGTCCGTGGTCGGAGGAGCGAGGTTGCGCCCTGCCGGCGCTTGCCTGCGACAAGGATGCTGCGCCGCGCTCCCGCCGGTCCATCTTTATCAAAAACCTTACAGTTCTGTACATGCCATTATTTCTCTTTGCGAAAAGAGAAAACTCCGTGGAGAAAGCCTCCAATCCCATACTGCGTTCTATTGGCGCACCAGCTGGGGTCGCAACGTTTCCGCTGGATTGTCCCACTCACTCGCACCCATCCTAACCAACCACTAACCCCTGTTTACTAGTTCAGAAATCCTCTGGAAAAAGAGTGGTTCATTCAGAAACAAAATCATGATTCCGCTTCACCGACGCCGAACGAATCATGGCTTTGCACTGTTGAGCCCATGAGTGGAGGTACCACGCCGGCCACGGCAAGCCCAGCTGCGCTACGCCCCGAGCCCGACCCGACCCGACCCGACCCAACCCAAGCAAGCGAACGCCGTCCGTGATCGATCCGTCCCACGGCATCCCCTGTGGGCCTAGGGCCCGCCTCTCAGTCAAACAAAGCCCCCACCCATTAAACCCCAAACAGCGTCCTCTCCCTCTCATTAAACCCCACGCCCCTGCTGCTCTCCCGTGGGGTTTCTCTCTCCCAACCCCACGCCACGCCTCCTCCCCCCTCTGCCATTATTGCCCGCGCAGCGCAGCGCAGCCATCCTCTCTCTCACCTCACGCCCCGCACCCGCTTCGCTCGCTATATGGGGTCCTGCTCCTTCCCCTACTACTCATCCAGCTCTCCCACCTCATCTGCTCCCTGCTCACCCTGCTCCCGTCGCACGCACACAGGCGCGGAGCCCGTCGTCCGCCACTCCGCCTCGTACGTCGCCGTCGTCGTCCGAGACCCACGCCGCCACCGTCGGCCACCGCTTCCTTCCTCAGCATTCGGCTTCTCTGCCCCCAACTCCAACACCGGGACTCGTTAGGCGGCGGCGGTCGTGGGAGACACTCTGCTAGCCGCGGCCGGTACATGTGAGGTGAGGTCGATGGGGGAGGAGGTGGCGGTGGTGCTGGAGCCGCCGCGGCCCAAGTCGCCGCCGAGGTACCCGGACCTGTGCGGCCGCCGGAGGCTGCAGCTGGAGCTCCAGATCCTCAACCGCGAGATCGACTTCCTCAAGGTGAGCGTCGCCCGCCGGCCGTCCCGTCCCGTCTCGCCCTCTCCTCTCTTCCCTCGGTGGCCGCGCCCGCCTTCGCTTCGTCTCCCTTTTGACTTGCCCCGATTAAAAAAAAGTTTATTTAACCACTAGCAGAAGGACTCGATTCGTCGCGCGATCTCGTTTTCTAAAACCAAGTGTGCAGCGTGACCTCACCGTAGAAGGGACAAGTGCCAGCAGTAGCAGTACTAGCGCGGGGCGGAAATGCGGTAGTTAATGGCAGGTTGGTGCGAAATCTGATCGTTGGAGCACGCCATTTTATTTCGCCTTCGTTTGGGGATGAGAGCCTAATGCGAAGCGTCGAAGCGAGGGAAGGGGGGAGGGCGGCGGATCGCGGCGGCCGGCAGCGCAGTTAAAACCCGAGGCGCGACAGGCTTGCCCTCTTTGGGCGTGCCGCGGCTGTACTGCACCTCTTGGGCCGTGCGGCTCGGTTCGGTTCCTTGGGAGAAAAAGGGGAGGGAGGCCGGAGGCATGGGCAGCGGCCAGTGGCACTGCCCGTGTCAGTGCTGCGCGTGGAGCGGCGGGTGGGCGTGTCCTGTCCCCCTCCCTCTTCTCTTCTCTCCCGTTCTTGCTTCGCGGACACGCACACGGCATGGCTCGGGAAATAAAGGCCCAAAGGGTGTGTACTGTCACTGTGTACCGTACTGTGGTCGTGTTTATGGGCTGGGCTGCCGCAGTTTGGGGCTTTTCATGTGCTGGACTAGATTTTGCGTTTTCTCAAGGGGAAACGGATGTCTTTTTTGACACCGTGCTCCGCTTTGAAGGCGCAGATTTGCGATGCGGTGCAGGTGGCCAAAGCACTTCTTTACTGCTCAAGTGTGCTTTGGTCGTCTTTTTATCTCGTCTCGCAAGTTCAGTTGCTTTTCTGGGTACAGTAAAGCGGGAGTGTCATTATTAGTCAGTTAGTTGTCTCACGGTATTTGACTAGAATACACCTTTAAAATCAGTCTGTCAGGGGTCTGGAGTTCACTTTAGTGTTTGTAGTATAAAGTGATACCGGCTCAGGGCATGTACAACGCAAAGTTTTTTTTTCAAATGGCCTTACATGGCCAGCCTCACACATCCCATGTTGTTTGTTAGGGAAGTTCCCTTTTAAAGTAACTATGTATAATGCCAAAATGTTTAGTATTCCTTCCACATTGTTTTTCATGGGTGATGAATAAGGCCTAGCTGTCTTAATTCCTAATGCTATTGCTATTGTTACTGCTTTGGGGAATTGACGTCATTCTTCATAGGTGCCTAGCCAAGGAGAGCGTGGTCCTCGATTCATGTGGGAATTGTGGAACTAATTGAATACCATTCTTGTCTTCTAAGACAATTATTCTTCCTTGCAGCTTGCAACCGATGCATCCACCGTACTAAGAGCTCCTTCTTAATTTACTGATTATGTCAAATTCCCATTAGGATTGTGGCTCCCTTTTAGTTGGCACCCATATTCCTTTGTTTGCACTTTGATGAGTAGCATAGGGAGAAAGAACTGCATTTGTTTGACAGGAATCCGGTTTTGCAGGATGAGCTGCATTCACTTGATGGAGTTCCACCAGTTTCTAGAAGTTGTAAAGAGTATGCACTGTCACCCTTCCTGCCCTCGGAATCTGTTGCAACTGTCTGTGTCTATGATGAAATGCAGGTCTTCATATTAAGTGGCATTGAATTCATCGTTTCCCACCAAATTTCACCTCTGTTTTTCAGATTCTGCTGAAAAGATGTTCTTATCAGTCGTGTTTTGACTCTAGTCTGATTCTATATCTGTATGCTCTATGGAAGCTATTGTTGCTATGCAATCCTTTTATTTGAAGTTAGCCCTGAGTGCAAATTTTCTTTACTTTTAAGGTTACTTTCGTATCTTCTTTTCACCCACATCACAAAGTTCAGTATATGTTTTCATTTTGAAAGTCTTTTTCCTCATTCTTTTAGATTGTGTTCCAGTGATCCGTTGCAATATTCCCCCTATTCCAAGATGCCTGAAGGACTTTCTGATAATATTTTGATTACATATTTAATACACTTGGCCAAGTACTCAAAATGAATATCTGTTGGCTGAAATTTACCTGCTACTTCCTCTGTCCACTAATCTAAGCATTTCTAGAAATTGTAGGGCTGATTAAGCAAGATGTGAAATACCATGATGCCCCTAAATCAGAGCCAAGGGAGATGTAGGCGATAAAAGGCAGGATTAGGCCAAAAGCACTTGACAAAATTTGAAAGTCAGAAATGCTTAGATTTGTGGACAGAGGGGGTACTGTATCTAGTACTCCCAAGTTCTGAATTCGTCGCTTGCATTGGCATTTGTTTTCACCATGGAATGTGCAATATCAATATGAATGGAAGGCTATTAAATTATTGCCTACTGAATTATTTTCATACTGCATGTCTTTTTCACTGTTTGAAGCATCTTCTGTTTATGTTTTCCTAACATTCTCCCATTTAAAACCTGCCAGGTTAAACGAGTTTGTCGGTACAAAACAGGACCCACTAATACCAATGTATGACCTCTAGACTTGATGTTGCAATTACTTTGAAGCATCAAGTAATACCAATGTAAGCACCAACGAGTTATGACTTCTTTTGATTTTTTTTTCAGAAAGAAGAAGAGGCACAGATCATGCCGTCTTTTTTGGTGGATCAGGTATGTTTTGCACTATACATTCCTGTCAGCGAGTGCATAGAAGGTGCATGAAAATCTTGATAATTTTCATTGTAGTTTAACCCCACCCCCCCCCCCCCCCCGCCCACCACCACCCCGCCAGAAATATATATGGAAAAATAAGCAATTTTTTACCTTTTGTATTTGTTCTTGGAGAATGCAAAGTAATTATTCTTGTATCTCAAAAAGCAAACATTTAGATTCCTGCTTTTGCATTTTTGTTGGTCTAGAAGCTGCATGGCTTAAATCGACGCAAGTACCCTCACGTGCTTAGTCTCTATTATTGTTAGCGGAGCTAATTTTTCATGTCCTGGATTCAACCCAGGAGCCTCTCTTCTAGCATAGCAAAGTCCACATAGTCATGGCTTGCTTATTGGGCTTTTGAATTATGTAGGAATGTCTCAAAACGGTTAGGATGTAAACACGGAAAGATCGAGGCAGAAAGCCTATAATCACAGAAAAAATTGAACCCTCCAGTATTGGAACTTTACCTTGTTCTTTCCCAAAACCGGTCTCTATGAAGATTTCTGAGAAAAAAAAAAGGAAATCCAACCCAAATCTCTGCCAATTCACAAGAATGGAAAATCGCACAAAATATCTCCAAAATACCCAAAAAACATAAATATTCTATATTGAGAGAGGGAAACAATTGAGCAAGAATTAGTCCATATATTAGCTCAATATGTACTATTACAAGGCACTCCTAGCAACTCTCAAAACTCGGTTTGCCAAAAACTGAAGAACAGAAGTCTCTCCCTCTCCTCTCTCTAACCTAGCTTATATCCCTCAAGAGCAAAATGGCTGTCTATTTTTCAAGAAATAGTTATGTCTGCATAATTTTGTAGAAAGCTTTTCTTTCACTAGAAAAACACTCATTGCTAAAATTTGTGGCATGATGCTTGTTAGCACAGCACTTTTTTTCTTACAAGTCTTTATTAATGTGCTCTCAAGGAGACAAAATACGTTTACCGTGATCTAATACCATTATACTCCCTATTATCCAAATTATAAGGGATTGTGTCCCTCATTTTCTCTGTCTTTATTCTTTTGGATATATGGAAGTTGATGAATCTTGACACGTATACAAAAGACTTAACCCCTTACAAATACTCACCCTATTCCAAATTATAGGTCGTTTGACTTTTTAGGCACCAACTTTGACCAACTAGTTATATTAAAAAATCATAATGACCATTTATTTCATTATGATTTAGTTCACCACATAATATACTTTAAGTGTGGCTTGAATTTTTATATATTTTTACAAATTTTTTGAATAAGACGAGGGGGTCAAAATTGATGTCAAAAAATCAAACGAATTATAATTTGAAACGGAAGGAGTATCTTTTATTTATCAAAATGTATAGTTACATCTGTCGTTCACACTTGTACTATGGAGTGTGCTTTATGCCTTTTCATATTGAACTGAGTTTTAATTTCTGCAATGCGAAGATGCTGAGATTACTGTCTTTTACTCCTCTGCGCAGGTCAAAATTGTGCTTATGCGCATCGTTTTTCTGCTGTTCCTGCCATTGCCTGCCCAAGTGCAAAAGACCATCCTGTTTCGATTGCTCCTGCTGCTCATGCCCCGATGTGTCGTGCTGCAAACCGAGCTGCAAATCATGCAACAAACCGTGCTGTGGGCCCAACACCTGTTCGTGTTGTGACGTCTCATGCTGCAAACCAGATTGCACATCCTGTGGTCCGAGCTGCAGCTCGTGCTGCAAACCCAACTGCGGCTCGTGCTGCAACTGCAATCCGTCATGTTGCAAACCCAACTGCAAACCCAACTGCGGCTCGTGCTGCAACTGCAATCCGTCATGTTGCAAACCCAACTGCAGCTGCTTCAAGTTCCAGTGCAGCCCAGACTGCTGCACCTGCAGCCTCCCAAGCTGCTCCGGCTGCAACCCCTGTGGCAGTTGCAAGCAGTGCTGCTCATGTCCCAGCGGCTGCAAGCCAAGCTGCGGCTGTTTCGGAGCGCAACGTTGCAGCTTCGCGGAATGCTGCTCCTGCACTTGCCCTCGGTGCACCAGCTGCTTCGGTTGCTTCAAGGCCTTCAAATGCTCTAGCCTGTTCGGGTGCTGCTCCTGCAAGCAGTGCTTCAACTGCCAGTCATCGTGCTGCAAGGGCCCGCCTTCCTGCTGCAAGTGCCAGTCGGCGTGCTGCGAGGGGGGAGAGGGAGACGGTGGCAGCAGCTGCTGGAGGTCATGCTGCAGTGTTTCGAAGCCGTCGTGCCCTGGGTGTTCCTGCGGGTGTGTTTGGTCGTGCCGAAAGTGTACAGAAGGTTGTCGATGTTCTGGGTGCCGGAATCCGTGCTGTGCCACTGGATGCTTGTGTTGAATTCGACTCTTTTTTCTCTCTTTAGTTGCTTTTCTGTTCGGTAGGTACTATGTGGGCTTTGGTTTCGTTCGTACTTTATACATTTTGTTTAGTGTGGTGTCTTTTATGCAAAGAAATAACAAATCATCAGATGTAAAAACTGAAACGACGACACGAGCTTTGTTGGTTGAATAGACTTGCCTGCAGTCCTCCATCCGCACCATCTGCTCGGATCCAATGGCGTCTAGCTCCTACAGGCTCCCACCAATCTGTTCTCAGATTCCACAAAAGCCGAACGAGTGCCCAGCTAAGCCCACTGCACCGAACAACATACCAACAATTTTTTATGCTCTATATAAACTTTTTCATTGGCATACCCTATATCTAAAAATTGGGTCCGTCACTAGTGTTGGTATAATTGGGTAGCAAAAATAAATAAATATATATATATATAAGTAACATTTTTGTATGCTATATGAACTTTTTATTAGCTTTGTTTAGCATTAAGTATTTCTAAGCAATATTTTATAATCTTTGGCGATATTAACTCTTTACCTATTTTATTTTATATACATATCGTTTTTGACAAACCTAAAATATGAAAGTTATACATGATTGTAAGTACTAACTTGTATTATGGAAAAAAAAAAAACGAAATCAGCTTCTCCTTGTTTGGCTTCTACACCCCCCCCCCCTCCCTCCTACTTCTCATTCTCGCTCTCCTCTTCCTCATTCTCCCTCTTATTCTCATCCTTCTCCTCCATCCTCCTTCACCCCCTCCTCTCCATGCATCTCATTTGGTTTTAAATTTTACTGTAAGGTGCAGAGTCATAATGGTAACTTTATGTTTTTCAGAATCCTTGTTTTTATCGTATAAGATGGAAAATAAATAAAATGTTTTATAATTTGCTACATAAGTTCCTTTTGCTAGCGCTTTATGATAAAACTCTTCAGTTATAACTTGGGGTTCATTTTATATCAATAGTGCTTTTTTATATTTTTTTCACCACTTTAAACGGTGATTTTGAAGCCATATAAGGAACATGGTGCTTTTTAAACAAATGGTAGAGATTGTTTTGTATTTTGACAAAATTTATCCTTTTCTATTATTTATATTTTATATAAAGTATTTAGATTAATCTAGACTGTTGGTTGCTCATAGCAACCAATCTTGTAAACATTTCACATTTTATTAGATACATTTGATGTAAAATATTTAGATTAATTTAGACTGCTAGATGCTCATAAGATCCAATATTTTATGCTCTCTTCTTTTTCTTTTCTATTAACATGAGAACTTATAGATCTTTTGGTGAATGTGGTGGTTCTTTTAACAACCATTTATTAAAATAATATATGTTAGACATCTTTGTCTTTTTTGTGAAATAAATTGTTACAGTACGTACTTGGTACAAAAAATCAGATTAATTGAGGCTATTGGATGATGATCAGAACAAATCACGTAGATATTTCTCATTTATTCAGTACCATGTTATATCAAATCTTTGATTTTATATAGATAGTTGCATAATTTTTTCGATGGCCTAAGGAGGTGTTTGAATACCCCTGGCCACTAAAATTTAGTCTATTTGTAGCCAAACGGGGTAGGACTAAAGGGGGACTAAAGTTTAGCCAACAAACTCATTTTATCCATTAGACCATTAGCTCCTCAAAGTGAGCTAAAGTGGGCTAATGCGGACTAAAATTTAGTCATGTGTATTCAAACATCTCTTAACTCTATCGGCCCATACAATTGCTTCTTATAATACAACCTTAAATCTCTTCTCTCTGTTTTTTCTTTTTGCAAAATTTGGTGTTTTTGTTAGTGCATATTATTTTTCAGATTTATTGATATAATTTAACATAGCCCGTTAAAAATTACAAATTGTAACATTCCAGGTTCTTTTTTATTAACACGATAATTCTAGTTTTTAACGCTTGTTTAGTAAGATAATTGCTATTTATTTTCGTATTGGACTATGATATACTCCTTAGTCGATTTCTAGCACATCTGGAATCCACGCGTCGAAAGAAAGATAAGTTAGAGAGCCTCGCGCTTCTATGATATACTACGAATCTAAGGCTTCCGCTGGAGCTTAAAGATAAGTTTAGGCCCCCTTTGGAACGCAGGATTTTCATAGGAATTGTGCAGGAATTTCACAGGAAACAGTTCAATTTTACAGGAAAAACGCAGGAATAGAAAATTTTTCCTGCATTCCAAAGAGGGCTAACTCATAGAAAAGCAGAAAGTAGGGTAGTTCTCAAATCGCAACTGAGTTAGCGAGCCCCATGCTTCTAGGACCAACGTGTTAGAGCAAGTATAATAATGGGCTAACAGTCTACTTACATATTTTTTCTATGCAGAGAAAAGAGACATAAAAATAAAGGAGTTGGGCTCTCATGCAACGCCAACCCCCCGTGGTCCTGTAGAAACTCTAAGACAAAAGATTAAAAAAAATGTTATTCTAATAGCCAACCTATCCATCCAATTATATGAGCATGCTTTATATTGGCTTTATATGATATAGACCTCCCATGAGCTATATTATTAAACGTTTTTGGCACATGTTCGATAACCCAAGGTGCTACTTGGTTTGTAGAGATTCTAAGAATCTAGATAATACACAATGTCCATGGATATTGGATAGAAGTATATTTACGTCTCGTGCACAGAATCCAACATAATATTATCACCTAGTGTTTGGTTTAATATCTCATTTTAAGCTTCTTTGAAACGCAAATTTTCCACAAGAACTCTATAGGAAACCGTTTCATTTCACAGGAAAATACAAAAAAAGAGAGAAAAATCCCGCATTTCAAAATTCTAAAAATCTTGCAGCAACCAACACTGTTGGAATCGTTCCGTGCAACTTCGGGTGTTTATTCCTAGAGCCGAGGGGCATGATTGGTAGGCTGGATATAGAATAGCCTGGTTCTATGGCTGCAGGTTTGAGTTGTTTGGATGGTTGTATGTTGTACTGAGCCAGGTCCACACGGAATGCAAAAGTGAAGGACATGGGTGGCTCTTGGAAAACGAAATTGGAGTTCGTTTCTGCCGAGCCTGGCTCGCGCGGCGCAAGTGTGCCTAGTCCAGTTGCATCTCTATCTCACAGTTTGTGCAATGGCTGCAGGTTTGAGTTGTTTGGATGGTTGTACGTTGTACTGAGCCAGGTCCACGGCATGCAAAAGTGAAGGACATGGGTGGCTCTCCGGAAACGAAATTGGAGTTCGTTTCTGCCGAGCCTGGCTCGCGGGGCGCAAGTCTGCCTAGTCCAGTTGCATCTCTATCTCACAGTTTGTGCAATATCCCAACCAACCAAACAGCTGCAAGCAATGCTCAGCAAGTACATATTTATTCGTTGAACCAAACAGCAGCATGTTGCAGCCGTTGGGCCTATCCCAGTTCAACCTGGATGGGATATGAGAGGCTGTCTCGGACAACAAATCAATCACGCCCGAGATGACCTGTGCTTGTTGCTGTTGTGCGCTGCTAAAAAGTCCACGACACAGAATGTTTCGGTGTTAATTAAAAGAATTAAATATAGTCTAATTATAAAACTAATTACACGGATGGGCACTGAACGTTGAGACGAATTTATTAAACCTAATTAATCAATGATTAGAAAAACTATATATTTTTCTGATAATAATTAGACTATATTTAATATTTGTAACTAGCATTCAAACATCCGACGTGATGGAAGCTTAAGTTTAGCTCGGTGATCCCAAACACGTCTAGCAGGAGGACCATTGAAGTCCCCATGAGTCGCCAGCCCGCCAGGGAGAGTGTCTGCGAGTCTTGAAGCATGCACGCCAACCTCTTTTAATGTCTACAGTGCGCATACAGTGTTTGGGCTTTCTATTTGAGCCTGCTGGTGAGCTCAGCCTCAGCAGCAGATCTCATTCCGGCATGACGTGGGAGACGTCAGGCGTGATTGGTTCATGAAGAAGCCTAGCCTGCATGGTATGCCGTTACCCAGGCTGCCGTCGGCCAGGCTGGTAGCATGCAACATCGCTTGTTTGGTTGCTTTCTTTGGATCATCCTGGCTTACAAGAGATGGTGTTTGGTTGCCCGCACAGGTACATGTTGCATGGGAGTAAAATTACAAAATAAATTATTATATTTTTATTATAATATAATAGCAGTCTATAATTGATCATACTAAATCTTAATCTACTTTAACATAAATAAAAAACCTTCATTATGCTCTAATCCTATGCTAATACGTCATTAACTTAATTAATTGCTGCACGGCGGCAGCCTGTATGGCGAGCGAAACTCACCTTGGACGTATGGTGGGAGCCCGGCTGGGAGGATGCAAATGCGTGATGGGATGCAGGGAAATGAGCTGGGCCACGGAACCAAGTAGTCATGCATGCTGCCAGCCTGGATGGTGCTCCGTTCGGGTAACCAATCACGCCAGTCAGATCTCCGGCGGCTGCTTGAACTGGCTAAAGCTGCAGCTGTTTTTTCCTCGTATACTGTAGCAACAGCCGCAGACACTTTTTCAAAGAGAAAATCTAAAGGTCAACCGTGTGACAAAAAACATTTGATCACGCGGTTCATCGGCTGTTGATCAGGCGAGAACAAAGCCCTGAATGCCGTCAGATACGAGATACGAAACGATGACCAGAGATGATGTCGTTTGCTTGTCAGGTGGGGCTTCGTTACTTCTTTCTCTTTTATTTGTGCTCTCTAGTTTTCACTTTTTTCTCTTTTATATTTTTTTTCTGCGCAGGAAAAACACCTCACTGTTCGCAAAGAAGCAGGGGAGGTACATGTGTGTTTTCTGCATCTTTTTCTAGTGTTGCATTCTTTTTAATTTTTCAAGACTACTGCAGTTTTTTTCTTAATTGTAACTTTTCTAGGGTAATTACAGTATAATTTGCAACTGTAATTACAGTATAGTTGCAACTGTAATTACACTGTAATTGTAACTGTAAATTTTTTTTACAGTGTAAAATATGTCATTTACACAATAGTTAGTAGGACATCGTATCACTGTTTAAAACAATGGAAAATAGTAATTGCAACTACGCTGTAACCGTCACTGTAAAGTATTTTATAGTGTAAACCCTCATGCATGGCTGCCAGCAAAAATTCGGGTGATTTAAAAGCTGTCAACACACGGATCCGTGGTGTACCAAAAATTCGAGTGATTTAATGCCTGCCAGCAACCGGTTGACAGATTCCGATGAAACACTCTCTAAGCTGTCAACACACGGATCCGTGGTGTACCAACACACGGCTATGTTCGTTTTGGGGGGTGGGTGTAGGATTTTTCCACCCGCAGGGTACGGAATCTTCCAATGCCATCGATTGCCAGCATATGGACGGCAGCAAATCAACTGAAGTACTGTTGTGGGATAGCAGGGGGACCATCCCCCCGAAACGAACACTCTCTAAGCAGTAGACAGACTCTTTTCAAAATGGGAGGCGGCAGCTTCCGCGCGAAATGGATAGAGACAGGAAGGGGAGACGACCGGGGCCTCCGGCCTCCAGGCCGCGAGTTAATAAAGCCGGGGGTCGCCAGTACCCGCCCGCATCGCATCGCCTCGCCTCGCCTGACCCCAAACCCGCCGCCTCCGCTTCCCTCCGCAGTTTGCGCTACGCGGCTCCGCCTCGTCAATTCGCCATGACCGCTCTGCTGCTCCCGGTCGCCAAGGCGCTCGTGCCGGCCGGTGCGGAGTTCCCTCTCCTCCCGGCGGCCGTCGCCTGCACCGTGCTCGCCGTCACGGCGCTCTTCTGGCTGGGAGTCCTCCCCCGCGGCTTCCTCCTCGGGCGCCGGCCAGCTGAACACGAGCCGCTCCCCCCGAACGGTACGGCCGGATCCGCATCGAGATCCCTACTCCTCCATTTCGTCCTGCTTTGCTTCGGCATGGCCGCCGCGCTGCACGCAGATCCGCTGGTGGCCGCCGCCGAGCAACACCTCCACCGGGCGGCCGTCGTCTGCGCCGTCCTCGCCTTCGCCGTGCTTTTCAACTCGGCGATTCTCCGCCTCAACTTCGGCCTCGCCGCGGTAGGCTCTTCCAACACTGCCCATTCCGCATTCAGCGCGCTCGCGGCTCTGATGCGCCCAAAACCCCCATATTCCCCAACTGCGCCAGGCGCCGAGCGCAAGGGATCCCGCCCCGCCGCGACCCCGCCGCCAGTAATTGCGGAAGCACAGCCACCAATCGCCCCCGCATTACGCCCTCACCAATCCCGCCTCGCGCGCGCCGCATTCGTCATCCTCTCCGCTCTAGTTTCCACCTCGTGGTTCCTCGAGCCGGTCGCGGCTGCCGCCGCCGAGCTGCGCGTGCCCAGGTCTGCCGTCGTCGCCATCCTTGTCGTCTTCGCCACATGCTTTTTCACCTCGTTGCACATCTTCCGCTCCTTCTTCCTGCCGCGCCCGCCGGCCGCCGCAGCGCAGCAGTGGGAGGGGATCGCGGTGATCGCCGCCGTCGGGGCCGGGGTCGCGGCCTGCCTCGTCGCCGCCGGAGGGTCCGCGTATGGGTGCGCTCCGGCTCGCAGTTGAGTAAGCATGGGTCAGTCGTCAGTGGCGGTATATATAGTGTTTGTCAAGACAAGATGCACATGTATATGTAGTTTGTCCAAGGGAATTCCACCCAAAAAAAGTAAAATAAAAAAAAAAATTCTGTTTTATGAGTTCATCACGTGGATTGTGGATTCTTGTTTGAACTTTGAACGGGGGATCAATGTTGGATTGGACCCCGCAAAACATACAGGGAATCCAATCAATGATAAGTAGGCAGAGTTTGGTGGTGGAATAGGTGTTTAGTACTTCTCAATGTTTGTGAGATTTTAATGATGCTTTCATTTGACACAATCGTCAATTAGCCAAATGAGTCACTGAAGATTGTGGCAAAAAGGGTATGTCCTGTATCCAGTGAACCCACTAAAGGGACATTTGTTGGTTCATCACTGATATATATGAGCATACAGGGATTCAGTGCTTGTGCACGCGCATCAGTTGATCATGACATCTCTCAGTGTAACTGAAACTGATATTTGTGCAATAGTCACCTGCACCAAGGCCTGCTGGTGGGGCCAAAAAAGAAGAAGATTACATTTGTGCTATATTGGAAATCATATAAAGCTTTGTTGTCGTTGTGGGACATTGCATCATCTACAGCTTTGTTCTAGAAGTAAGGATATTTCACTCTTCATTTCAATCAGCATATATTTGTAGAGTAAACATGATCAACTAACAGGGTTCATCATTAGAATGCTACTGAAAATCGAGCAGCAATCACTAGAGATAATAAAACGAATATCAATTTAAAATATAAAAACATTTACACTGATCTGCAGTTGCACTTGGAATTAGCATCAAGGTCCATGCTCCATTTTCCTGATTGTGTTTTTATTCTACAAAATGATAACATATTCAAGCTTCACTGAAGAATTCGTTTGGCATGTAAATTTGGCCCAGAAGTGGCAACAGAGCACATCCCTTTGAAGAAAAAGAAGATTAAGATTGCCAACATTTTTTCTTTACATTGCTTCAAGTTTTGTGGATGCAATAAGTTGCTGTGAAAAAAAAATCCTGTACCGATTGTGTAACAGAAACATTCAAGTCGTTACTCCAAGTTTTGTCATTTTGATGCCTAAAATTTATGTACTTTCAGAAAATTCTGTGGAGCTCGTAGAAGGAACATGGATGAAATA
This sequence comes from Paspalum notatum, assembly GCA_022530915.1. Lineage (NCBI taxonomy): Eukaryota > Viridiplantae > Streptophyta > Magnoliopsida > Poales > Poaceae > Paspalum > Paspalum notatum. The sequence continues at coordinate 39,094,387 of CM039685.1, forward strand.
TGAACTTTATTTGTTTTGGTGTTAATTAATAATCTTTTTATCTATCAACTTGCAAACATACATGAAAAAAATCAGTCTCTGGTTCTTTTTCTAATTGCAATTTAGTTCACAAGCTATAGGAAGTTTTTTTTTTTATGTATTACTTGTTACCCAAACATGCTTATTCAAAATGGCGATCAAGGGGAGGAATGGCTTTCAGAAAGCATTGTTTCATTGCGGCAGCCTGAAAACTTTGGAAACAAAGGAATTGCCACATTTTGCAAGGCCGACTACCAAGTCTCAGGCTGTATATATGTACCACAGAAGAGGTCTCTCCTGATGATTTACTTCAGAAAAAAAGTTAAGTTGGTACATTCATGAACAACTAGAACCCCTGAACATTGCTGTTTTTCAACATTAGTTGTGCATAGCAGTCCTGAGCTCTGAATTCTGATTGTAACTTGTCTTTGCATCTCATAGAATCTCCCATGTGGTATCCTGTCTGATTTTAAATCACCATTAGCCTAAATATCTTTCTTATGCTGAATTGGTCATTTAGTGATATCATCATATTATGATAGTACTGTGGGTTCTGCTAGTGTGTGTTATTTTGGAAGATGCAGTTTTGCATGGAAGTTTATATTGTTCATCGAGGTGTTTTACCTTTATGTTTGAAAATTTTTGGAGCATCCATTTGTCAGTCTTGTATGGACTACCAGAGGGGGAGAGAATATTTGGCAGAAGGAACATCCATGAAGTATGAGGTTTGCTTCTTTGTTTGTGTTTTTGGTAGTGATTAAAAATGTATGTGTTGGTCAACTAATGAAAATGTAGGTTTGTGCGACTCTGTTTTCTTTGAATTGCAATTTATAAGCCTCGATGACTTGTAGATTTTTTTTCTACACAACTATAAGTGTTTTTATTTTAGTATAATTTGCTATTTTTGTGGTCATATAGCATTACTGTCTTTGCTTTCTAGATTAGTTGTGCAGAGTGGTAATGTTTCCATCTTTGCCTACCAGTCCTGAGTTCTGACTAGTTTCATTTGTATTTTTTTAAAGAAAAATGTTTAATGGTTGATTTGACCATAACTTAATACAATCTCACATTCAGTCTCATTCAAGTCTGCCTTTAAAATTCTGTATTCCTCTGTAATCTATATTTTTGTATTCTCATTCTATCATGAATTCATAATTTTTTTCTTGAACGATGCATTCATAATACCAGTATATATTTTCCAAGTTTATCTTACTTTCTGCTATGTATCTGCTTGTATGTATTATTCTGGATAAATTGCAGTTTTGTCTGGAGTTTTATGCTTTGAGTAGCATACACATACACCAGTTACTGTGTCTGAAGTTCCATTTTTTTCTTCCCCAGGTTCCTCCAAAAGGTTCAAGGCTAGAGGGCAGGAGTTCTGGTGAGGATTATTGTGTATATTGCCACCAGGTGCGGATCCACCAGATGAAGAGATAGAAATAGGTAGCTCCGACTCTTGTTTCATCCTGAATCCGCCATTAATCACCACTACTGCTGCATGTGAGCTTGAGTGTTATACTGGTGTGTGAGTTCTGAGATAGCTGATATCTAACTCATATGTGGGAACTCTTGTGCTTTTATTGGGAACTGAATCAATTGATCCTCCATGCTTATAATTTACATCTAACAACGAGTTACCATTGATCATCCATGCCCATAGATTACATGATGGTGAACGTCATTTCTCTCATATCATAGGTTAAGATGACAAAGTACAACACAATAGATGCTCTCATGCCACTATCAGATATTTGTATCAGCACATCTGCTGCCCCAAATATCTACCATCACACTACGTCAAGATATAATACTGCCATGGGAATTAATAATTATGCATTAGTGAATTAACGACTTAACCATGTGGTGCTCTTCAAAACCGTCGGGATTCTCTAACTTGGCCCTCAGTCACTGACGGATGGGGTTGGGTCCACGTGTCAGTGACCAAACGTCATAGCAAACTACGTCGGAGAATTCACGTGCTTCCGAAACACCCATCACCGAAATTTAGTCAATCTCATAAAGTAGGTCTATCATGCAACTTTAAAAATATACAGTATAAATTAGCCATAAGAAAGCACATATCTAGACCTTTATTACTATAGCTATGCTTAGATAAGTGCATTCATCTATGTTTGTATACTTTGTGGTAGTACTCCCTAGTCCCTACTAAATATACTCCGTGGTACTAAGTATAGTTATGTACTACTAGAGTCTACAGTTATATACTATTCCCTCCGTTCTTTTTATTCAATGGTTTGAGTAAATGTTTTTTTGTAACAGTAAATATCATTTGGCTAATTGGGAGAGTGTTGCTATTTGTAAAGAGTTTGGAGGCTTAGGTATACCAAACCTAAGGGACCTGACTATTTGCTTGTTAGGATCCTGGGCGCAGAGGTATGTGAATGGTAATGACAAACTCTAGAAAGCAATTATAGATTTTAAGTATAAAATTAGCAAGCCAAACATTGTTGTCACAAGAGATGATAGAGCTTCTCAGTTTTTTTGAAGGCTTCATGTTTGCAGCTAAGGCTGTTGTTGGGCTCCTCTAGCCTAGCTATGCAGTATTCGAACACTATGTTATAGTGAATGAGAAGTCTAACACAATCCTAGACCTGTGGGATGGGTCTAATCTGAAATGTTCATTTAGACGTATAGTGGATGGTAGGCTTATGAGTCTTTGGGAAGTAGTGCAATTGGCATCTACAATTAATTTGTCCACAGAGGAGGATTCCTTGGTGTGGAGATTCAGTTCTGTGGGTTGCTATTCCTCCCAATCGCTTTACAAAATAATAAATTTTAGAGTAATTACCCCAGTTCATGTTCCTGCTCTGGGAAATAAAAATCCCCCCTAGAGTTCATATTTTTATATGGTTACTGTCTCAAAATAAAGTTCTGACTAGAGATAATCTGAGTATTAGAAGAAAGGTGGATGATGCTTCTTGTTTGTTTTGCTGTGATAATGAAACCTGCCACCACCTGTTTTTTTGAGTGTGTAGTTGCTGCTCAGATGTGGAGGGTCATATCTCATGTCTTAAATTTGAATCTGGGTAATGATTTTGAGTCTATAGCAAGGTTTTGGTTGAGTAATAAAAAAATTGATGTACATAACATTGTGAGTTCTGCCTCTGTGGAGTGTGTGGAAACTAAGAAATTCTATTTGTTTCCAGAATGGCAGTTGGAGAAATGTGAAAGCTTGCTGAAGGAGATAGCAAGTTCCGGAGTGGTCAGGCTTTAAAAGATGGACGTCTTCTGTACGAGCCGGAGTTGGACGCTTGCATAAGCTTCAAGTGGCTTAAGCTCGAGGAGGAACAAGTTGATGTCCAAGAGGAGGCTCTAGGAGGACGTGCCTGGATAAATGGTGCTTGGGCAAAGGCCTTAAAGCTAGCGTTGTGATGATGGGATGAGAATACTGCTCTTCTTTAGTTTAATCTCCCAATTCAGTCTTTAAATAGCTGTTTATTGGTTTTTTGCTAGGTGGAGGTTGTCATTACAGATGTTTCAGGCCCTGGTTAAGGGATGCCTTGCCTTGAGATGTAAAACTGCTGAACCGTCTTTGCCTTTGGGTAATAAAGTCTGGGCCCCCTATTACTCTCAAAAATAAACCAACCACCGACAAATATTCGAGGATAAAGATAATATGTAAAAAAAATATAGCAAATGGCCAAATGCTCCTTTGGGAGTTCGTCATGTTTTTTTTTTTTTTTTTGACTGTCAGGAGTTCGTCATGTGAATTTTGTTTGCGTGGATTCCCTGCTATGTTTTTGGACCCAAAAGCAAAGCAGGGGAGTTGAATTTGTGAGAAAATAGGCAGTTCTCTTACGGTGGAGCGGGCGCTCCTGCTCCACAGCTTGACGGCGACGACGCGCGCATCGTGTTTATGGCGGACGTCGACGTGCACGCGCTCTCTGCCGCCGCGCACCAGCCTCGGCACCATCGACGTCAACAAGTGCACCAGCGGGGCGTACCCCACGGTCGTCCCGGCGCTGGCGGGGCTCCCCCTCCGCGGCGGCCCGCGGGAGCGCCAGGAGGCCACCACGGCCCTCTACTAGCTCTGCAAGCTGCCGGACAACCACCGGCGCGCGGTGTGCGAGGGATACGACGTCCGTGCTTGCAGACTTCGCCTCCAACGCCGCGCGTGCCATCCAGGTGCTCGGCTGGCGTCGCCAGGAGCGGCAGGGAAGAAACAGAGGGGTAGAAGCGTCTATTCACTTGGGTTTGTCCGTTTGTGATTGAAAACGTGGTGAGTCTCTCAAAACGAAAAAGTTCGCGTGTTCAGTGTCAATTTCCGAAGGATTGCGAATTAGGTATCAAATATCGAAATCTCGATATCACATAGGGCGATTTGAAGTTTTAACCGATGGAAACCCACACGGACACAGTAAGCTCGGATGCCATCTGCACCAACGCGACACTGCAGCACTGCACAGCCGGGGACGTCACTGGACACCACTCCCTGACAGATAGACCCACTAAAAACACGGTACGCTTTCTGGGCCCGGCGGTCAGTGAGCTAGCAAGAAGCACAGTTGCAGTCAGCGAAGCCTTTTTGGTTGGTTCGTTCAAAGGCTGCGTTTAGATCCGCTGAAATTGGAATTGAAATACACTGTAGCGTTGAAAAATATACTGTAGTACTTTTCGTTTGTTTATGGTAAATATTGTTCTACTATTGTCTAACTAGGCTCAAAAGATTCGTCTCGCAAAGTACATCTAAACTGTGCAATTAATTTTTTATTTTATCTACATTTAGTACTCTATGCATGTGTCGGCATTTTGTTATGATGGAAAATCTTCTTTTTTATAGTAAAATTTGGAAGAAAAATTTGTAAACAGGGCCAAAGCCAAAAACGAAAAGTCCCCATGCTCTGCTCCCGTTCCCGTCTCGCATATACTCCTACCGTCCTACGTGAGTGGTGAGAGCGAAAATCCCAGCAATTCCCGAGCTCCAGATTTGCAGTTCGACGTCGAATCCCACATTCCAATCCCACCCGACGCTAGATTCGCCCATCGGCATCGGAGCACGAGTCCATGGACATCCCGGCCCCAATCGCTGCACCAAAGCTGCCACCCGCCGCCGCCACCCCGCCCCCAATCCCTGCACCGCAGCAGCACCCACACGCACCCGCCCCGCCTTCACCGCCCCTGCCCTCCCCCACCTCGCGCGCTTCGCATTCCTCGCCGTCGCCGGGCTCACGTCCGCGTCGTGGTTCGTCGAGCCGTTCGCGGCGGCGGCTGCCGACCTCCGCGTGCCGTGGCCCGCCGTCGCGGCCACCCTCATCTGCTTCGCCGCCTTCTTCTTCGCTTCGGTTCTCCTGCTCCTCGGGTCCTTCTTCCTGCCCCGCCCGCCGCCCGCCGCCCGCCGCCGCCGCTGCCACGGCGGCGCAGTGGAAAGGGGTCTGGGCCGTCGTGACGTCTGCGGCGGTCGGTGTCGCCGCCTGCCTCGTTGCCGCAGGTGGATCCGCGTATGGGTACGCACCAGCTCGTTGCTGAAGTGAAAAGCGTAGCTGCTGGCTACATAGTTACTGTATAATCGATTGTGTATCCGTATTGTTGTTGTGTGATAGTAGCTCTTGTTGTGATTCGTATACGGTATACTACTACTCTACTAGTACTGGTCGTGCAGAGTATATAAACATAGATTAGACAGAGATTTATAGTTTGTAAAGGAAATTATGAAAACAGTAAAGTAAAATTAAAGCCTCCCTTTGGTGAGTTCAGCATGTGGATTATGGTTTTTATATATGTTGGGCCCCAACTATTTTCAGGGATGTTGATCTGTGAAAATTCAGCAGTATGTTTTTTGGTGGAATCATCAAGGAGCGGTACTACCAATGTTTGTGAAATTGTAATGTTCTTTCTATTTGGCCCAATATCAAGTTGGAAAATGAATCTCTGAGACTGACACAATAAGGGTACATTTTCAGTTTCCTGCTCGTTGATCATCTTCAGTTCGTTCCTAACTACTGCAGGGGTGTTCATAGCAGACCACATCTCTCAAATAATTATTGAATTAATATATGTGCAACACTGAGACATCATCTGGCGCTTTGCACTAGTGACCAGATTATCATTGTCTTCATTCCAACCAGAGCTTAATATAATTGACTAGACTCTAAAGAATTATGTGTTCATTGAGGTATTGGCCGTTCTGTTTATGAAGCATCAATTTGTTACTCTCAGTTGGATTTTGATGCCAGTCTCTGGATTAGTATGATCAGATTAAAGAGGGGAAAGAATTTGGCTGAAGGAATATGAAACAATGGGCTGCTGCTTTGTTTTGAGATTCTAGTATGGGCTAGTATTTTTTTTCCTTGTTGTGTTTTATAAGTTTTGGTGATTCAATGAAATTAGTTTTAAAAATCTATAATCACTTTTCCTTTGCGGAATAGTATACTGCAATTGGCGCTGATATCTTCAGGGCCTCAACGCATTGCTGCTTTTGTTTCCTACATTGGTTATACATAAACCAAGGATGTTTCCATATTTTGTATTGATGTATTCTGATTCGTTTCATTTGTGTCTTTCTTCTTTCTTTTCACAAATTCTCGTGGATGTTGTCATCACAACTTCTCTTTTGCAACATGTAGAATCTTCCTTGTGGTGTCTGGTGTCAATGCTTTTTATTAATTGCTATTGGCCTGTATATCTATGTGTTCTTTACTGAATTGGTCATCTAATGGGATCATTCAGTGTTGATAATAGTGCAGGCCTCCCAATTCTAACTTCATTCCATACCATTATATGCCTAATGCCTCTGCTAGTATGTGTTATCCTGGATAACAGTTTTGTGCAGAAATTATGCTTGTTGAATATTATGTTGACTATAAACCACTGGCTATCTCTGCAGTTTGTTGTCCAGCTTTCTCCAAAACGTTACAGGCTAGGGAAATAGGAGTTTCTGGTAAGAATTTTGATCGCTATCTATTGCATGATGGAGTTTCTGGGACATATAAAGATATTTAACTCATTTGCGGAAGCTCTTCTATTTCGATTGAGAGAAGTTTTTTTTTCGATTCACGTAATTCTGAATTATAGATTTTTTAATATAGTTGACCAAAATAGAAAGATCATAGACTATGTTTTGACAGAACTATGTGGTGGAACTTGAAGAGGTACCCTGTGGAGTGTGGACACCTGGATAATAAACATTGTAACTCTGGACTCTGGTAATGTAACTGATCATGGATGGACCTTGTGCATAATTTGCAGCTGCTGGGCATAATATGTTACAGGACGTGTGATATCAGTTATTGAAATTTCAGCTATCTGTTACTTGGCTTACCTCCTGCATAAGCGATCTTCTGACATATTCTTGCCCTCTGTGAGTTTCGCCTGGCATTTCTATACTGCAACATGTATTCAGTCCAGGTTGCAATTATTTTCTGACACTATCAACTTTTTTTTGATAGTGTTGATTCATTCAACATCCTTTAAAGTTTCACCTATAAGTAACATTTGCAATTTTCAAATATTTGACCCAAACTAGAACGAGCAAAACGTAGGAAGCATCGGGTAGCCTTTTAACCTGACCATTTGCTTGTATGAGGCAAAAACCTTTTCAAATCCAAGAGCTACAGATTTCAGGAGAAACAGTGTTCTGAACTTCTGATTACTTCTTTGTATAACCTTGTTTGTGGAACCTCTTCAATTCTGATTGCCAGGAACCACCTTTACTCATAGTTTTCTCAGTAATAATTTTTGCAATTGGCCGATCAGAATTGAAATACCTGCAGATTATTTTCTTGGCAGCAGAACTTAACAGTTGAAGAGGTACCTATGCGGACACCTGGACAGTAAGTATGTCTGTCTGTAGCTAACAGTTGATTTGCTTAGTAATCCCTCTTCTGTCTGTTTCCCCCTGTGTCTCTTTAAGTAAATTCCTATGAAATCTACTTTCTAAATAGCTCTTGTCCTGTATATCTATGTTTTCTTTACAGAACTGTTCGTCAAAGGAGACCATTTGGTCACGATAATGGTCCAGGATTTCCTAGTTTATCTCAACTCTGTTATTTCTCTGGACTTTATTCCAGTATGTGTTACTCTGGACAAAATGTTGTTTCCTGTGTAGCTTTGTCTTGAGTATTTATGTTGATCATATTTGAGTGACTGTTTCTGAAGTTCTATGCATTTTCCTCCAGTTTTCTCCTAGAACATCCAGGAAGGGCGGGCCTGGTGCAGCGGTAGAGCCTACCGTCTGTAACCGGAAGGTCCCGGGTTCGAGCCCCAGCCTCTGCATATTATGCGGGTAAGGCCTGGCGCTTAAAGATACCCTTCCCCAGACCCCGCACGTGCGGGAAGCCTACGGCACTGGGTACGCCCTTTTTTCTCCTAGAACATCCAGGTTAGAGTTGAAGCAGGAGTTTCATTGCTGTCTGTTGCATGAAACATGGGATATGAGACATTGATCAAATATGCAATTATATGTTCAGAAACTTCTGTTGGCGGAGCTGTGGATGCCTGGATAACAAACCTTGAACTCTGGTGGTGAAACGGGTCATGGAGTCACATCGTGAGTACCTTGCAGCTGTATTGTATCTATTATGTTATTGCTCATCAGATGATATCTGTTCTTGACAATTCAGTTATCTCCTGCCACTGAGCTTCCTTTTGTCAACGTGTCTTTTTTGTTCAAGCATACCATCCACAAAGCTGTTGCTGTTGATGTAACCTGGATCCTTTTGCGGTGGGTTTTGTTTTGTCAGGTGATCATGTTTGCCCCTTTGACCCAGCATTCCTATTTATTGATGCAACATGTGTTCCAAGTAGCTGTTATCTGACTCTGCCAACATCTTTTGATGTGTCAGTTCAATTTACATCCTTTTCGTCAATAAGACTTTCTAGTTTTCCAAATAGTGAACTTAAAACTGAAATGAGCTAATAATACAAGTAGACAGCCTTTTAACCAGATCATTTTCTTGTATACAACATCTTTAATATAAAAATCTTTCAAATCCGAAATTACAGTCTTGAGTAGAAAATAGAATGTTCTGGTTGCTATTTTTTTATGGTTGCTAGTGTTACATGATTACCAATATGAGGCATCTTTATGGAAACTACAAAAAAAATTTGGCAGAAACCTTTTCAATCTATAATTTTCTTTTGTTATTGTTTTGCCAAGAGGATTGATGAAAATTGAAATACCTGCAGAATATTTTCTTGGCAGAGCTTAACATTTGAAGAGGTAGCATGTGCACACCTGGACAACAAACTTGGGTACGTTTGGATGTAGATATTCCAGCTAGTGGAATTGAATTGGGTTCCAATACCAAATCAGGATGGTATTGGAAATAGTTTGCAATATCAAATCTATTGTTTGGATATGAAGGAATTGTTAGCTGGAATCTATTACCACCCAATACGGAGGTGCCAATCTTTGAACTGGGAGAAGCAACTTCTAGTTATAGTCCAATACTAAGGAATTGGGTTCTGATTCCAACTCTGACTCTGAATTCCATACACCAAACACCATCATTCAGGAAACCAGATTCCAGACTCCAATGTCTACATCCAAACGGGTGTAAAACATCTAACTCGTAGTTTTCTGAATATGCCAAGACTTTTCCCTATCTTCTCCTTAACGAATTTATCATTTACGTGCTTTTTTTTTCTGAAAAAGAAGGAGGTACCCTGCACACTTCTGGGCAACAATCCTGAATATCTGGTGGTGGTGGAAGCACTCTATATGTAGCTTTTATAGTTGTATTCATACTGGTAACTTTTATAGTTGTATTCATACTGGGTTATGTCATTACTGCCGTTGACATTTCAGTTATATCTTGTTTGATTCGATAGCCTCTGAAACAACTTATTCTGTCAGCAGGCTTGCTGTTGGTGTGTGCTTTCGCCGACGCTGCTGGTGTGACCTTAACCCTTTGTCGGCAATCTTCGTTTGGCCAGGTGAGTTATGTTTGCTCCTCTATTTCCTGATGCAGCGTGTGTCCACAAATCCTTAGTAAACAAAATGTGCAAAATGCCAGAAGCATTTCGGGTGACCACTTTACCAAACCATTTCCTTTTACACAACATCTTTGTGCAACAAACCCTGCAAGTCCGAGCCGGACTTTTCATGGCACTATTTTTGCATACCTATCTCACCTAACATCCCCTATCGCTATCAAGAAGAAACAGGAGGAAGAATCACAATCCCCAGAATCAGAACTAAAACAAACCAATGTGACATTGCGTCACATCTCTAGTATATACACACACGCTCACCTCTTTAATATTCCTACTCGTCACTTCCCACCCCTGCTCTTATGCCCCTCTCTCCTTGTGGAGGCTTGACGCCCTCCGCTGCCGCCGGAGCGCGCTGGTGTAATCGCCGCCGAGCATTCCATCCCGGCTGTGGAGCACAATGCCGGCGTGGATCGACGAGTTAGGGTACTTCTGCCGGTGCCTATCCTGGTGGCTCTGGTGCTGCGGCCGGTGCGGCTTTTCCTCCACCTCCACCTTCACGTCCACCACTTTGTCGTCCTCCACACTGATGGTGAAGACGAAGGGGCCGGCAGGGAAGAAGTCGTCCATGCGGAGCACAGGCTCTAGGGCCTTAACCACCTCCTGCATTGTGGGCCTGGATTTGGGGTTCTGACTCAGGCACTTGTAGGCCACGATGGCCGCCACCTCGGCACCCCTGCACGAGTACTGGCACTCTAGGGCCGGGTCCATGACCTTGTACAGCCTATCAGCGTGTTTGAGGTACGGCCTGGCCCAGTCCACTAGGTTCTGCTCCCGTGGCCGCCGCGCGCGGTCCACCGACTGCCGGCCCGTGAGCAGCTCCAGCAGCACCACACCGAAGCTGTATACATCGCTCTTCGCAGTGAGGTGGCCCGTCAGGATGTACTCCGGCGCGGCGTACCCATGGGTCCCCATGACACGCGTCGTCACGTGCGTCTCGTCGCCCTGGGGGCCGTCCTTGGCCAGACCGAAGTCGGACAGCTTGGTGTTGTAGTCCTGAAATCACAGCACAGTAGAGAAGATAATGTTAGGTGAAAGATTAGTCTTGTGGGTAGTATATCTCAGTGAGATACAGTCGTACAGATACGCCGACGTATATTCGTACGGTGCACCGAGATATTGGTGGTCTAGTATAACTGTTCACGTATTAATCCGTGCAGTACTTGCGTGGGGATAGGGTGACAGTGATGGTTAGGATATTTTGGTTAGGTGGATGATGTGAACGTAGGATAGATAGATAGATAGATATGGATTCACAAGGTGTGCGACCAAGAATCTTCCGAGCTCAAATCAGGTCAAGGCTGCCCATAATGTCCCAGCAAGGTGAAGTTCAGAAACTAGCGGCGCAGCCGGTGATGGATACTGTTACTCAAATGGTCATTTGGGTGACTCAAGTGGTCAAAAGGTTTAAAGCTGAGATTAAAAAATTTATTGGGTAGAATATATTCATGCTATGATGGAAACTTGGTCCCCAGACTTGTCATTTCCCCTTTTTGTTGAACACTGCAAGTATTTTTTGCGGTCACCAGAGTGACGTGTGTCAGCCTATCCCGTTTGTTGGTAACTACTACGTGGCATTTCCAAGTGCAAGTGAGGTTGCGTTTCGGAACCGCGTCATTTTTCGGCCAGGGCCTAGTGCTGGGCCGGAAAGTACTGTCCTGACGCGAGCAAGAAACGGGAACTATTTGCTCGAACTGAACTCTGTATCTCCGAGACTGTCTATTGCTTACCAAGTCGAGCAGGATGTTGGAGGCCTTGAAGTCGCGGTAAATCACCGGCGGGTCGGCGTCGTGGAGGAAGGCGAGGCCCTTGGCCGCGCCCACGGCGATCTTCATCCTTGTCATCCATGGGAGAGCGCCGTTGGCACCTGCAGCGAAAAGGACGTTTCAGGTGAGTTTCCTCCACGGCATTGACAAAGGCTTATAAGCACGAAATAATCCTGGTATTTGTCTTCGCAGCAGGAGACCTAATCGTTTTTTTAAAAATGTTGCTCCTCCAGAAGGCACATTACAGCTCACCTAGTCCTATGACTTTGCAGAAAGGAAACAGAGGACGAAGACTGCAGTCTGGGCTTTGTGTTTAATTTTTTTTCAGACTGTCAAATTTTTTTTCCATTACTTTCTGTGCTCAGAAACGACCGAAAGAACACGCTAAAAGCGACGGAATCAGCCGCGTGACGCAGGAAAGGGAGCTCACTTTTGAAGAGGTGCTTCTCCAGGCTCCCGAAGGTCATGAACTCGTACACCAGCATCCGGTGCTCTGCCTCGTAGCAGTATCCGATGAGCTTCACCAGGTTCTTGTGCCTGAGCTGCCCGAGGAAGAACACCTCGGCCTGCGAGAACAGCGACAACCCCCAGTCCAGCAAAGCAGACGGTTAGCGTTCCGTTCAAATTCTCACGCGCACGCAACCGCACGTGCATTGTGAGGGGGGGGGGGGGGGGGGGGGGGGGGGACTCTGTTCTGTAATTCTGTTCGGCGGCGCTCACCAGCCACTCCTTGTGCCCCTGCGTGCCGCCCTCGAGGTCGAGGTACTTGATGGCGACGTCCTGCGCGCGCAGGCCCGGGCGGAGGTCGTCGCCGACGGCGCCCCTGTACACGGGGCCGAAGCCGCCGCAGCCGAGGAAGTTGGCGCGGCAGAAGTTGGCGGTGCAGGCGCGGAGCTCAGCGTAGGTGAAGGCGTGCAGGTTGGAGCCGGACAGCGTGAGCGACAGGTCCTCGGGGGACAGCATCTCCGACGAGCTGAGGCTCGTGAACGACATCCGCGACGACGACCGCGGGCTGTCCTTGCCGCTGCCGCCGCCCCTCCGCGTGATCCGCCGCCGCCGCGGCGTCGAGTCGTCGTCCTCCACCGCCGCGCTGCCGCCAACGCAGCACAGGTAGGTCCTCCAAGACTGGGCGCCAGCCATGTCAGATCAGTTAGTTGGTCGGGCTGAGAAATGCGTGCGAGTGCAGAGGGAGCCCAGGGGCAGATGGAAGAGACAGAGCCGTGGAGGCCGGAGGGTCTGGGGAAGAAGAGAGGGAGGCAGAGGCTTGCGGGGAAGCACAGGTGGCCGGGCGTTTATATAAGCGCGGGCCGGCGGCCTGTGCGCTGTGCTGGGACAGGGAGACGGCGATGGCATGGCCCAACCCGGACACCCGGTTGTGCAGAGGAGGCGGAGCCCGCACGGATGGGATGGCCTTGACCCCCCCGCCCTTGTGGCGCTGGCGCACACCACACCTACGACCACGACGACTAGGAGGAGCGCAGCGCGGCAAAACCAAAACCGCGGGTGATGTGACGGCCGCAAACAGGGGACAACCACGGGAGAAAACAAAAGCAACACCACTCGAGACAGCAGCGCTGCACTGCACGGCGCGTGTCGAGTCGAGGTGGTAGCTGGGGGGAGGGAGCGGGGACGCACCGCACGTACGGCGTCACCGCTCGTCCGCTCCCACCGGCCACCCCAGGCTGCAGCAACAACTGGTGCGGCGACTCGCTGTCACTGGGTGTGGATATTGACTATTGAGCCAGTCCGGCTCGGTTTGGTCTAGCTCGGCTCGCTTCGTTAAGATAACGAACCATAGCTCGGCTCAGCTCGTTTGCAAGCTCAAACCAACTTATTTGGCTTGCGACCTTTTATCACAAGAATAAAATTTATATTTAAAACTACCAATATGTTTTTAAAATACATAACAATATTTTTAAAAATACAATAAATGTGGATCGGAGGAGTAGGTATCAAATTTGCAAACAAAATGTGTGAATTACTACCACAATTAAGTATATCGATGAACAAAAAATAGTGTCGAGTGAAGAAAAGAATAGAACAAATCATGTATATTGGTTGGAATTGGAAAGGGGCGCTAGAGTCTGTCTAGCGTTGAAAATTGAAATTAAAATACGTCAATTCGTTTTAACTCATTTATGTTACAATACATAGTTTTTTTTCTGTTCGTTAAACTCATGAGCCGGCTCAAGCTTGCTCGTTTAGATAACGAGCTAAAATCTTAGCTCAGTGCGTTAAGAAATCAAAACGATCGAGCAAAGCTAGCCACGAACTGAGGGAGCTAACGAGCTTTGAGTATTTTATCCGGCCCTAGTTGTCATTGTGCTGCGTCACAAATAGTTTTATACTTACTCCATAGTGGTAGTACAAGGCTGTTTCGTCCTGTTACTGCCTCGGGAGTTTAGTTTTTATAATACAGCGGGTTCGTGCGATGACAGGACAGCCGTGGATTTATGCTTCTCGTGTGGGGCAAAGCAGTTTGCGGCTGCTCTTAATTTACGGTTGGTAAAAGAACAAAAAAAAAGGAAGGGGCTGGCATGCGATGCTTTGCAAGTTGTGTGGAAGGTGAAGTAAAATATGGAGGGGATATGGCCTGGCCGTAGCTTAGGGCATAACGAAATTGGGCGCCGCCGCTGTTTAGCCGGATCAATGCCACTGGGGCGAAGTGTTAACGTCAGAACAGTTCTGCAAGTAACCTCCATCATCGTCGCCCTAGGTACGGCGATGGTGTCCTACTGGTCCAAAGTCCAAGCTCCAAACAAACGCTAAACAACATGGCCTAAAATAGAGGCTAGCTAGCTCGTGTGCCACTGCCGCCTAATCCTAAATTCCTAATCCTAGTACCAACTTGGCGGGGCCACGGAATGTGGTTCCGTGCTGCATATCATATCTTCGCTCTCCGTGTGCTCGAACAAAGGGGACGCTAGCGGAAAGTCTATCGCGACGACGCTGACGTCGTCACGTGCGGTATACCCCTGTGCTGTGCTCGCAAAACGGGTGGGTTTTCTGCCTTTTTGGGGCCTTTCTGTCCCTGTCTGGGCGAAAGAGGGCAAAACTATCCTATCCTTGCCGCGAGCTAGCTGCATTATTTTTTCATGGAACGCAGGCTAGTACCTAGAGAGCAGAGACAATGCAATATGCCAGTATCTGAACCACCCTACGAACAAGATTCTTTCCCTGTTTATAGAATTTGGGGAGGATAATATTCTGCCCACCGCTACAGAGACAGAAGAATGGAATGATGAGGCCAACACATGACAGTTCTGTATAAAAAAACATACGACGGTTGAGCGTGCGAGAAGCCTCAGGCCTTGCGCTCTGGTGCTGCACCTGTCGTGTTCCTGTCTGTCCACGAGTCCTAAACGATGATTCCTAATCCTCCCCCCACATGTTTGCAGGATCATCAAGCAACGCCGCAGCCTGGCCTGACACGCGTTTGACGTTGCATTTAGGATCTGGCACTGGATTATTCTAACCCGTGCTGGTACCTCCTCCTGGTGCAGTGCAGAGAGGACCAAAATGATTTTCTGTCATGAACCTTCTTCCAGGAAAATGGCAGGGAAAGGAACCGAAGCCACGAATGTTTTTTCGTGCCGTGGTGAGGAAAGGAACGTCCCGGTCTGCCATGCGTTTTATTACTTGTAGTAGTACCGTACGACTCAGCTTGATTTCCGTTCAGAGATGGTTTATTTGTTTACCTGAGGCTGGCCGGGAGCTGCCAAGTGGCTGAATAACCCTTTTACTCTAGCTGATTCTCGGCTTCCAATTCTTCCAGACTCTTCTTCTACGTTTCCCCACGAGAATTAGTAAACGGCGGGAAATCAGTGCAGGTTACGTGGAATTTCGATGAGAGGGGAACTGATATTCTCACTGGGTAGGGTTTGTATTCTCGCTCAAGCATCAAAAAGTAAAACGATGGGAGATACATATGTGGGGAATCATTACCTGGTGATCAGAATTTTGTGTTCACAATTTTCTGCTGGTGTGATTTTGATAGGAGACTAGCAGAGGTTATACGTGTGGAAAATTCGTCGCAGCATGCACTTTGCGGTAAGTTGTAGACTGTACTCGATTTTGACAAATAGCCCATGCGGTGAAAGATCTAGAAGAAGAAAACAGTGGAGAGACAGAATCGCGTCCGGCGTTCAGCCATGATAGCGCGATCATTATACATGACGCTGAGCTCGCTGTCAGATCGCACTCCCATCATCACTGTGCACATCTGGTAGTATTTGGCACAGTTAGAACCTCTTGATGGTAATGATGATGAGTCCCTTAATAAAGCAGCCGTTGGCCGCGGCCATCATATTAACAAACGATCATGGTGCCTAATTTGTTTGAATCCCTATTGAATTATCCCCGGATGCATCGAGTGGAGTATCTTCTTTTTTTGTGGAGAAGGGAACGGACCCGCCGACCAAACAAGGGTAGAGCCGGTCAGCTGACAAGTGATGGGTACCCGAACGCACACGTAGTACGCCGATCGCTTCAGCCGGTAGCATCCTATCCACCCCACCAAGTCCAGGGCGACCCTGAACCAATGAGAGAGCTCGGCGGCAGATTCAACTCTCATAGGACGGGCAGATCACCAGGACATGTCCCCGGACGCCACGTCCTCATGGCGAAACCACCCAGCGCACGCACGCACGGGACACGAACCAACGGACCCGCCCGCCCACCAACAACCTGCCGCCGCCGTCCGCTGCGGTGCGGTGCGGTGCGGGGCAGGGCAATCCCGCGACACCGCCGAGGCGCCGAGTCAACTCGGAAGAATCCCCCTGCCGCTCCGGGGCATACGTGCCGCCGGGAGTCGGTGGTTCCCCCGTCGCTGCCACGCCCGATACGTGGGCGGCCGCGCGGAGGGACGAGCCCCGGCCCCGCCTCCGCCGGTTGTGAGGCGGGGAGTCGCACCACGTGTTGCCGAGCGCCGAGCGGGGGTCTTTCCCTTTCCGTTGCCCCGCCTCGGCACCCCCCCGCGCTGCCGCTGCAGCCTCCCGCCAGCCACGCACCGGCGCCGACCGACGGCGTGGTAGAAGGGCGCGCGATCCACCACCGGATCTCCCCACGCGTTTTGGCCATTTTGGTGGAGGGCGCCGTGTCGGGGGACGGACGCGTGTGCCTCACGTGGAGCCCCGGGTCCGGGTCACGAAACCTGGTGGGCGGCTAGCCTTTTGTCCGTTCCGCCTGCGCGCGCGTGTGTCGGGGCGACGGGCCGCGGCCAGTTTTTTTCCACGCCGTCCACGCGAGGCGGACAGCGGCCGAGCCCCGGTGCCGGCGGCGGGCGGGAGATTTTGTTCAGGTTACGGCGTCTACGCCGCGCGCCATGTGATGTGATGCGGTGCGTGCGGCGGCCTAGTAGGGCCGAGCGCGTCGCTGTCCCACGCACAGCAGTTCCGAGCTAGCGCGCACGGCGGGTCGTCGTTCCTCCGGCCGGCCAGCGCGCGCAAGGTGGGTGGCGGAGGACGCTGCCGCCGCCGGCGATGCGTGCGAGGTGCCGGGTGCGTGTTGGTTCCCAATGTGTGGTTGCCGCACGCATGACGGCAACACGTGCGTACGACCTCGCGGCCGGCCGCCTGTCGTCGCGATAGATGGATGGTCAAGTGACCATATAGTATTATTACGGTGTGCACGCGCGCACGTGCCCTGATTCATGTTACCGTATAGTAGCGGCCGGTCTCCAGAACGTGTAGTGTAGTGCAACATCGGCTTTGAGGTGTGGTTCGTGAGACTTCATTCGATTCTCGTCACTTCGGAACAGATCACGATTCACGATATAAGAATCTTATCAGCCGGCCGGCGCGGCACGTACATATCGCCTCTCTCCGTCCGTGGCCGGCCGTATCATCCGGCGGCCGGTAGCCGAGTCCGTCACGTACGAATCACCGATCCATCTCAATCTCACGGATGCGTCCGCGATCTCGAGCGTTTACGTGCATGGCGAGACCTTCCCCGGAGTGGCAGTGCGGCACTGTGGCATCTGGGAAAAGCCTCTTCCATCGCGAACGGCCGGCGGCGCTGGCGCCCTCTTGCGTGTGCGTGTGGCGGGGCCAGCAGGCCGGCCGCCGTCGTCGCTGTCTCCTGTGCGTTGTGAGATCGATCGGATTGAATCGAACGCCACGACCACAAATATCTCTCTGGACCGGGCGCGGCCCCCACGCGCGTGAAGCTTGGGCGTTTGCGTTTCCAGGAAGAAATGATAATAAAAAGTGAAAGCGCGGCAGATTTTCGTCAGTTGTTGGAGCGACGCCGGAGCTTGTGAAAGTGAAACCAGAGGCGTCAGCGAATTCATCAGCCTCGGCCTCGAAACGGTCATCGTGCAGAGACAGAGTGATCGGGTGAGCTGCAGCGCACGAAATGGCAACGGAGGATTTACATCATGCATTCGTAGCAACCGATTGACGGACCCTGGATTCAGGAACAGAAGATTTGTTTGCTTGCTTCAGCCAAATTTTTTTTTGTTAACAAACGAATGAACGAACGTGTCGTGTAAATGCTCCTAGGCAAGCTGACAGGTTGACTAAGGATTTCTTCCTCTCTCCTCCTATGCTTCTATCCTTTTTTTTTTTTTGTGAAACAAGTACTGGTTTTTCTTTTATAACAAAACAAGTACTAGTTGAGTGGAACATACTCCTACATGATACCCATAATATCAATATGAAGATGAGCTAGAATGTTACGGAGTAATTACATCATGCACTCGTGGCAACCAATTCACCGGTCGTCAGTACGTAGTGAGCCTGATCGGTTGAACTACTGCTAGAGCTTCAGCGGCTGTTGTTGTTGCTGCAAGTACTAGGCTTGTGCTACAGACATTTTTGCAGCTCGCCCAATAACTTTTACTCCGTCCTTCTCTATTTTCTCTATTTAAGACCCGTTTGGAACGCATGAATATAAAACATAAGATAGAGAAAAAAATATAAGAATAAAATGTAGCACAAAATGAAAACCTATGGGAATTCAAAATAGAGAATTGTGTAAAGTTTGCTATGTGGTTGGATTGCAGGAATCCATAGCACCTATCATAAGCAATACAAGAAATCAAAGGAAAATTTGCTTTGGGTCTTACTGGATGCTTTTTTTCATACATTTTGTGAAGGTACAAGAATATTTTTTTTGTAATGGGAAATGGCTGATTTTCTCTGTTCCAAACAGCAAGATGAGAAGCCTTTCCTAATAATTCCTTTGATTTTCTTTTGAAAATCCTCTATTCCAAACAAGCCCTTAGCTGTACCACTGCCAGAGACACTATGACAAATCAAAACTAATCATTTAATTTCGACGATCAAAAATCAAAATGACTTCTCAAAACATAACCAAATGAAAAGATGCATAAATCTTGCACTCAGAACTAGAAGATTCTTTGCCTTGCTTCAACCAAATTTTTGCAATACATCATCAGATTGTACATACATAGCCTTGTAGATAGCTCTGATGAGTTGACTAAGCATATATTTGTTCTTCTCCTCCTCCATCTCTTGGTTAAGATAGTTGACTGAAACCCCTCTGAAGCATACATTATACCCATAATATCAATCTGAATCTCTCTAATTGGTTCCCCAAATCCTATGACTTATTTCTGAAGATCTGGATGAAGCAATAATTCATACTTAAACTCGCCGATCTGTCTCCAAATCAATCCGTTACTGGATTTCCCCAGTTTTGATAGATTCTTTGCCTGCGCATTGTTGAATTGGTGGTTGTAGGCTACTAGGCTATCGGCATCGTCTTATGTCCCATTGTCGACCGACCAGTTGGATGCCTTGATTGACTGACATTGTGGATAGACAGATATTTTGTACCAACTACCTATACACTGACGTGTATATTTTTCCCTTCGCAAACTTCTGACGTGTACATGTTGACCTGGACTAGAAAAACACGCGAGGCTATTATTCCACGAACGCACACACACACATCGATCGGGTTATCAGGGTGAAATGTGTGTTATTCTTGCATCCATCGTCTTGAAGTCAGGGACACGTAAGAGCAAGCATGACTTCATTTTATTTTCCGTGCAACAAGTTGATCGCAGCAACTCTGGTAGAGGCTTCTAGCAGCTACTAGATAATAAAATAAACAAATTACGTTAGTCTCCCGTAATTTTGCACGGTTATTGGGGGAAGTACGGAGGTGGTAGACGACCAGTGAGCTAGGAGGCCGAGAATAGACCGGCAAAAAAATCGACCTGGATGATGCTACATAAATCACGCTGCCGTAAACTCGCCCTCAGCCTAGCCTATCCACCGTACTATAGCAACTGTTCTTGAAGGAGCTATTTTCAGATGATAGTAAACGTTTCGATGGGAACAAAAGTATGGATTTGGTGAAACAGAAAAAGTATAGTCAGGGTAGTAACGTACTTAGAGATCTATCTTTCTCGAAATGAACCCCCAGTCTTTTCACCAGAGAATAGTTGCTCTTTCCTTTTCCGGGACAAGATTCCTTAAGAACAATGTTGGGCAATCTCGTCATCTTTTCAGTTGAAAACGTAATTGTAACTTCGATGTGCGATCATTCCAATCTATCACATATGCGCCCGTGATGCAAGCAGTAGTAATGGCTAGTTCTGAAAAAAAAAAAAAGATAAAGGGCTCGAGTTACTGAAAAGATCAGGATCGATCTCTGGAAGTCCGGATCACTCATGCTATGGCTGCACGGCGTTGGAGAGATAGTTTAAGCAGGCCAGCATCAGACGCGAGGGCGCAACATAGTACGGCGGCGACCTGAGCTCCGTTTTGTATTGTAAACTGCCAACTGGACGGGCAGATGAGATGAGATGGGAATGGGACGAGCTCCGGTCAGACCAAATTGCCGAATAAACAAAACTCTGCGCGGAATAGCGTCATGCGTTTCTTCAGCAGTTTTTGCCGCGCGCGCCATCCACACGCGCCGCCGCCGCTGGTTGTGTGATGAACCGGCTGCGGCTGCGGCTGGGGCAGTGTGTGACACCATGCTGATTGGATCCTCGAGTCATCATCGCCGTACAGGAGCTCGTCGATGTGTTGCTGTCCGGGGCTCCGGACAGGGAATGCGATCATCGGTTGCTTTCTGTGTTTTTGTTCTTGCGGTAAGTGGTTTCTTGCGGGGAGCTGGAAGGCGAAGCTCGCAGCTGATCGGGAAGATTAGGCGTATAGGTCAGAACTAATTAAGGCTCGTCTTGACAAATTCTATATTTCTATGCATGTGGGTCGATGATTCAGGTCAGAAGGGCTGCGAGATCTTTTTTGGAGCAGATGATTTCGTGACGGGCGACCCGGTCAGGGGCGACGCCACGTTCACCGTACCTGGTCCACCGGCACCAGGTAATCTTTCTTTTTACCACTAATTATATTGATGTTCACCACATAAATTTGTCAGGTTATGTATTTTTTTTAAAGTAGTGCACCAGGGTCTAGCTTCGCCTCTGGACCCGGTGGTCCTCAACTCCTGATCAATGCTACATGTGAAGTAGCGGGTGTGTTTAGATGGTTGAAAAAAACACTGTTCCGAACTGAAAAGCACTGTAGAACCATTGTAGCACTTTTCGTTTGTTTGTGGTAAATATTGTCCTACTATGGCCTAACTAGGCTCAAAAGATTCGTCTCGCAAAGTACATTTAAACTGTGCAATTATTTTTTTATTTCATCTACATTTAGTATTCCATACATGTGCCGGCATTTTGATGTGACGGGAAATCTTCTTTTTGCATAGTGAATTTTGGAAGAAAATTGAGGTACTAAACAGGGCCAGCGGTGTGCTACTTGCTGAACAATCACTTCGAGAACTGGAATTCTGCAGAGGTAGGTATTACCGTATTACGTGAGTTCTGAGGACAGAATGACGCCAACCTCACGAGATGCAATCCAATTGTGCTATGAGTCGTTTTAAACATGAGCTGGATTAGTTGCCCCGTGGCCAATAATGTTTTCCAATAGACTAGTTAGTAGTCTGCAGCGGGATAAGGCTGGTGAGGTGAAAACTGAAAATGATTGGAACTTCTGAAAGTCCACCACATGGCATATAAAATGGTGCCTCCAGAACTTCTTGAAACCGATGGCTAGTTGGGAACTGGGATTAACCCAGTACATTAGCAGGTTTAGGGATCAGGATCAGAGAGCATGGGGGCCATTCTTGCATCTGCCCGCGTGCGGCCAGCTGCAGCGCCGACGAGAAAGACATTCATTCTAGCACATGCGAAATGCAAGCTGCGACCGTAACTTGGTGAGTTCTTTTTTTAAGAAACGATCGCTAGTGTCTGCATGTTTCGATATGTGATTTGTATGCTTTTTGTAGCTTTGCCTGCTTGCAATTCGTTGTTATGAATTTTCTTGTGTTTCCCAGACGAATTCTAGCTAGCTAGCTACCTAGCTTGCTGAACCCGCCTCTACATTTGTTGCAAAAATTATTGGTTGCAGTAAAAAGTATCGACATTTATACTGTACTTGATCAATATATTCTTCTGTGGCGAAATATATCCTTCTGAAACATTTCATGATCGTTCCGGCTATTTCCAAAGAAAACTGATTCAACATCAAGAACAGTAACGTTTTCCAGTGTAAAAAGACATGCTTGAGGACTGAGTCTGTGTGTCTGTCCTTGGGGATATGGAACAGAATTACAGAACATCATGTGCAGACGATGCTTTGTTTTCCTTTCATTGCTGCTGGGACCAAAACGATTGAACCGTTTCTGTTTCTGCTACATCCGACCGGCCCGAAACGTCAAATATCCCTGAATGGAGGTACTAGTACTCCTCCTCTAAAAAAGAAACCCCATATAAGATATCCCTTACAATCAAGAATCGAGTGAGTTATTTACATGTCAAGAAAACAGTTAGTCTCATATTGATTAAAATTATGCGTTTCTCATTATCTGTATTTCCGCGAGATGTTAGCGCAGTAGGTCCGGATCTGTATTTGTATCTATTCATCTCTCGGCTTCCAAGTTGGAGTTTGAAAGAGAACTTCTAGGGCTAGGGAGGGAGAGCTCCAAAAGCCAGGGTAAGGCTGTCTCCAGCAGAACATTTATATGACTGTTTATAATAAAAAACGACATTATAGCTACATATAGATAGATGGAGTTTAGAGTAGGCAATGGGAATAGACGTTCTGTCAGAAAAAGCCTAAGGTGTTCATCCGATAATCCTATGATGTATATACATCTAGAGGTGAGTATATGGAAAATTCCAACCTAAAGTACGGATGAATAATTGAGTCAAAGTGGCCGTCTGCTTCTGTTAGGGCTGAGGAGCTACGAGCTACCAAGGGCAGCGGCATCATGGTAGGCCTAATCATTTCTCTTTCACTAAGTTCTATTTGGATCCAAGTGATTAAAGTGATTAAATTTTAGTCACCTCTGTTTAGATTAGATGACAAAACAATGATTTTACCCACTTTTAGACTCTCTTGTTTGGATCCAAAGGGCTAAAATGAACTAGCTGTTGCATTTTAGCTCTTATAGCTCCTCCTTGGGAGCTAATGGGACTTTAGACCCCTTTTAACTCTTGCTGTTTGATTTTTTAGCCTCTAAAATGACTAAATTTAGCTTCTTTGGCTTTAATCACTTGGATTCAAACGGGCCCTAAGCTCAAAAGAAAACTTTCTTTCTCGAGTGGTGGCATCAATTCCTTGTATGTGACATAAGCGGGCCAAATAAGCGATGCGTGTATGCAACACCAATTTAAAAGAAAAAAAATCATAGTTTAAAATTAAGCATCTGGCTAAATTCCAAATGTATTGTTTTTATATTTTACAATAAAAGTTTTAAAACAAGGCCCCACATGAATATATTTTATGGTATTTTCTCGAGAATGATCAATTGGGAATAATATTTAGGTTCACTAGAAAAAAAAATGTTTCATGCTCAAGATATTTATTCTCTCTTTACGAGAAATCAATTCCATATATTCATAAAAAAACATCTAAGTTTATGGCAGTTGTTCTAGCTCCACAAGATATTTATTCTATATTAAGAGAAACATCCTAGCCTAACGAGAAAATTGTTCCTTGTTTAGAAGAAAAATGTTCTAGGTTAGAAATCAAATATTCCAAGTCATATAAAATTATTCTAGATTTAGAAAAGAAGTTATAAATAAGAGAGATTTTAGTGCGGTTGGAAAGATACCCACCGGTACCCGCAATGCCACTATTTTTTTATTTTTTAAAGCCTTTATGTTCTTTTCAAAATTAAAAAATAAAAATTATAGATAGCGGTCCCACCATTTTTTGGTACCGGACCCTCATGTTTGGTACCGGTACCGTGGTACTGCCTATTTCTAAACCTTTAGATTTTTTCTGATGGACGGCTCTTTTTTTTTCCAACCATCGTAAAATTTGTATATAAATAATATAAGGAGATGCATCAAATGTTAAACTGATTTGAAGTCAGAAACACACGAAAACGAAAATAAATTTCAAATAATGAAGTAAGTTAAATTAAATTAATTGTTGAATTCAAGAAGAGGAAGGAGAAACTAGAAGCTGCTGCTAACACGGGACATTTTTTTGGACGAGGTTAATGCGTTCCAACCGTGTCTCCCTCCTCCTCCAGCCGCACCGCTCTTTTGGCTGACCGTCTCCTCCGGCCACAACGCCTTTCTCCCCCGGCAGCGGCGTCTCTCTTCCCAGCCGCGGCGCCTCAGTCCCCCCGAAACGCGCGATCCGAGCCTCCGTTTCTAGCTGGCCGCCACCCGACCATTAGCGCGAGCCATGGCAGCAGCCTCCCGTCGCCACCGACGCGAGGCCGCCACCAGACGCTGCCCCATCGTCCCCGGCGTGAGGTTGTCCCGCCCTGTCATCCTAGGCGTGAGGCTGCCCCATCGTCCATTTTTTCTAGGAAAAAATCCATCTGACCACCCTTAACTTTGGCCGCAGTTCGATTTTACACCTCAAACTGCATAACCAGAAATCTTTGCCCCCGCAACTATTGAAACGGGGTATTTTTACACCATGGGCGGTATACTAAGGCGGTTTCGTGTGACGTGGCAGTGGGTGTGGGTCCCACCTGTCAGATGACACGTGGCAGCGGGCCCCACGTGACAGTGGCACAACCATCTTTTTTCTCCCTCTTCCTCTTTCGTACCTCACCGTCGCCGCCGTCTCGTCCTCCCTCTCCGCCTTTGCCCCTCCTCACTGCCGCTCCCCCGCTACCACCGAGCTCCCCCGCCGCCGCTCGCTAGGCACTCGCTCCTCGGCCTGCACTCGCTGCCACCTTGGCCCGCCGCGCTCGGCGGCGAGGGAGGGGCAGAGGCGGAGAGGGAGGATGAGATGGCGGCGACGGTGAGGTACGAGAGGGGGAGAGTGAGGTAAAAGATAGTTGTGCCACTGCCACGTGGGGCCCGCTGCCACGTGTCACCTGACAAGTGGGACCCACTGCCACGTCACACAAAACCGCCTTCGTATACCACCCAATGTGTAAAAATACCCGGTTTCAATAATTGCGGGAGCAAAGATTTCTAGTTTTGTAGTTTGAGGTGTAAAATCGAACTACAGCCAAAATCAAGGGTGGTCAGATGGACTTTTTCTTTTTTTCTATGGGGATAAACTGGGACATTATGTTTGGTCCAAAAATGGGCTCACTCGGGACGGCAATCTATCGGATCGAGCACTCGGCTATGATGGGCCAGAGAAAGAAAAAAAAGAAACGGCCCACCAGGGAACACGTGGGCCACGAGACAACCAACCACTAAACCTGGTGGAGAGCTTGGTAGCAATTGAACCACAGAACCCGCTGGCCTGGCGCCGAAGAAGCTGGGCTGGTCTGGTACGGAAGAATGCTTTCAGTTTGGCTAACCGAAAGCTCTCCTCAACGCTAGATTCTCTCCCTTTGAAAGGTACAGCTACCTTTGGGCATGCATGCAGTAAAAAATCATTCGTTGAAAATCCTCCTATTCCACTCCTTCCGAACATTCCACCATCTGTGTCTCTATTATTAAAGGTGTGCGTCTTTGATATTTCGAGATGTTCTTTGATGCAATATTCCACCAGCCTGCAAAGTTGATGGAGTTTGCTTGCGGGACTACTCTTGCTGGGCTACACTGAATAATTACTCTCAATTCGAGATGTGCTCCAATACCCCTACTGTGAAAGGGCAATGTAATAAGGTGAAGGAAATGACAGCCTCCACCAGTTGCCTAAGGCGCAAACTACTTTGATGCATGCAGTCACCTGCTTCGCAAGTTTCTCTTGGCCTGTTTGGATGCTGCAGTTTTGAGAAACCAAAGACACACAAAACCATGGTTTAGAAAAAGTTTAGGGGCTGTTTGGTTCAAAGGAAAAACGTAGGAAGAATGGAGGAATCAGAATCCTATAGTTGTTATCACTTAGCAGCGTTTGGAACTAAGGAAGTAGGCAAGTAGCCCAAACCTTTCTAGAGAAAAGATGAGAAAACCTGTACTTTTGGAGGAAAAAGAAAAATGAGCTCTTAGCTCATGGAATCTTTCCTGTGCCTCTTTCGTGCACGCTCATTCACTAATCAAAGCAGTTTATGTCTCACTGGTCACTGCAACGCTGCTTCTTCTGCATCAACCGTGAGAGGGCAAGGAGAAGATGAGGACAGGTGTAACTGTTTTAGCGGATGGACTAACCCATGGACCAACACCAAGCAGCCGCAAGAGTGCATAGAAAAGGGATATGTGCAGTCATATATTTTTGTTAATCCATCATTAAGTTTTAAGAATTTTTGTTACTTGTCTAGTTTTTTCAGTTCCTGTGATATGGATTCCTTTGTTCCAAACGTAGTTCCTCTCTGGATTCCTACGTTTTCTATTCCTTTATTTTGCCGTTACATTCCTATCAAATTTCTGTGTTTTTTCATATTCCTGTGTTTTTGATTCCTTTGTTCCAAACATACCTTAGAATGGAGTTTCTAAAACTCCGAAAATATTTTAGTTTCAACGATACCATGGTTTGTAAGACTACAAATCTTATTCCATCCAAATACCTCATGTCTTTCTAAAACCAAGGTATTTTGCAAAATCGATGTTCTTTCGAACTCTAAATCCGTATTATTGTCCTTAAGGCACTGTGAACCAGTCAAACGAGCTACCCATTCGAGTTTTCAAATTTCTACGCATTATCTATCATGCCCACTGCAATCGGAGGCCTTATGTGCGTGTTGCTGGGGGAGCTCGGATTTTGTGAGCCCAAGTCACCAGCCTGTCCACACAATGACACTAACCTCCTTGATGCGCACCATGTCTGCATTGGGACAATTGGGGACGGGTACAAGATCGCCGTCCAAGCGTCAACATCGTACCATTTGTGTGGAGAGATTCAGATTCCGTGATTTTCATTCGAGAGGAAAATAAAGGCACCTCAAACACCAAACTGGGCCCCACAAGATAGAATAGTGCTGGCTTCACAACCTACACGAGAGATAGAGATGCAAGTGGGTCTGCATGAGAGTTCAATCAGCTGACTGTCAATGCAAGTGAGGCAGAAAATCAAGGTAGTTGCGTTTCGGGTAAAAATCATAGCTCGTGGATTATTACGGGTCAAAAATTACGGTCCGCGTCTATCCAATACGTTGGTGCATTGGGTGTCCCATGATCAGTCCAATTTTGAGTGCAATCGATGTACTCAAGTCCAGCTGAAAAGGTGTCTCATACCAAATCTTGCAACGGAAGCACGCATGTTATCTACTAGAAAAATAGAAAAAAGGTGTGTGTCCCTTTTAGTTATTAGGTGTTACATTATCCTAAACTACAAATATTAGATATTAAGCACACCCCAAAACGGTTTTACTAGATGGTAATATGTGGCACACACATTGGCATGTGCCCACCTACTATGATTGTTATTATGTTTCCAGCGGATAGTTTCACGTTTTACGTGGCATCTCTGATGTGCACATGTACATTCTGTTGGACCATCTAATCCAGCATAATAAATGTGTACATCTATATGCACGATCTGGTGAACTTAGTCTTACCCTCCGTATTTACTCTACCTTCACCTTGCTTACCCTCTGCTCCCCTCTTGTCCATGGCTCCTTCACATATGAGCCTTGCTACAACGTGTTAACTAAAGTGGCATCCTTGTCATACATGGCATGCAATCTCAGCAAAACCATCCATCAATACTGTCACGTCCCAAAATTTCTGTTTTGCGAGAGTGAATAAATAACACTAATAATATAGAATTTCCTAATGTTCTAAAATTTTCCAAGATTTATTAAATAGCAAAACATTTGAATGAAGAAAACAAATTATTTTCTAATTAAAATTCGATTTGACATAGGCTATAAAAATGTTTGTTGCATTCATGCCTCAACGCATAGTGTCTATGTGTGAAAAATGAATTTAAAATTCGTGATCCGAATCAAATTTGAAATGAATTCAAATCAGTTTTGAAACAAAAGTTTGGAAATGTTTGAAAATGAGAAAACCTTCCTTGGGTCGAATCTTCTCTTCTCTTCCCTCCCCTTTCTCTTTCTCCTGCGCTGGCCCACGACCCCCGGCCCGCTCCCTCCTCTTTCGGCCCATGCCAGCCCGCTTCCCCTCTCCCTCTATCACTGCGCGCTGGCCCCCGCCTTCCTCTCTCACCGACAGCGGGGCCCACCCGTCAGGCTTCTCCTACCTCTAGCCGCCGCACGCTCTCTCTCCCTACCGCAAGAAACTGCCCCGCCCCCACTCGTCTGGTCATTCCTCTTCGATTGATGAGGCACCGAGCCACCCTCGCCCCTTCTCCTCCTTTTCCCTCTCTTAAATCCCTCCATCAAGGCCGGTAACGCCTCTCCCACCTTCACCGCGCCATTAATGACGGCTGCCACCCGTGCCCCTCTTGCGGCCCTCTCTCCTCCTCGAGCTATGAAAAGGCACCCGGAGCCCTCTCGCGCGACCTCTCCTCCATCCGCACCGCCCTACCCTCCTCCTGTCCCTCTCCCGCGCCTTGCTGTGCCGCCGCCTCTCCGATCCACCGTAGAGCCACCTCTCCGAGCCACCGTAGAGCCGCCTCTCCGATCCACCGCGGGCATCGAGATCACCATGGTTGAGTTCGTCGCGTCCCCGGCTCCCCGCCAAGCCTCTCCGCGCAATAAACGGACCATCGGAGCCTGAGATCGGGTGAGCTCTGCCCGTTGCTGGTGCCGGCTATCCTTCTCCGGCGCCGCCCCTCCTCGCCGTCCATCCTTCATCTGACGACCAAGATCCACCCGCCTTTTACCCCTTCGCCATGCGCTCGGTGCACCGTGGACCGCACTCAGGAGGAACCCTGGTCCACAGCGCAGTGGACTTAGTCCACCAGCCGCGGGCCGCCGATCTCACGCTGACGTCATCGTCTTTTTCCAGAAAATCCAAAAGACAGAGATATTTGCAGAAATGCCACTCAACTTTAAAAGGTCATCGTATCTTCCTCGTTTTAAGTCCGTTTTGGGCGATTCTTACGCTCACGGATTTGTCTCGACGAGCTCTACCCTGTTAGAGCATGTTTTAAAATATTTTGAATATGTTTGGTGTACTATTCTTATGTTTTTATATGTTATGCTTTGTTTCAGTTACTTACGTTAGATGAACGTGGTTCTATAAGAAAGTGGAGCTTTGGAATCAGAAAAGTGTCCTCGATCATATTTTTAACTACCTATTTTTATTTTATAGAGTAGTTAGATAGTATGCATGCTAGTCATAATCTTGAATCCCATGATAGGGTTTACTAGTATCATTCTTTGAAACCTAGGTTGGTTGGTTTGGGTAGATCATGCTTAGCCTTCCAGTGTGGTTTGGGTTGGGTATAATAATCATAATATCAATCTGGTTAATGCTATGATCTTGGATCATGAGGATGTTAGAATCTCGGTAACATGTTGGTGTTGAATACCCAGCCAGGATGAAAGGAATGGTATGATGTTTCGTTGGTTTTGATATATGATGTTACTGGGTTGGTGCAAGTTCCCGCCTCGGGTTTTAAGGACCGTATTTTAGGAGCTTTGTTTTCCTGGCTTAACAACGCAACCATGGGACCTAAATGGGCTATGGTCTTGGTCAAGATTTAACGGTTCCGATCTTAATTGCACCGTGGTGGTTTGAGTGGCACAAGAGGGGGCCCCTGGGGTCTGCGGACTTGAGTACGAGGGCTGAATCCTTAGTGGGTGCGAGGCGGGTCGGATAAAGTTATTGGAGATCTCGTTGTGTGACCCGGCCAAACACCTAAGGCTGTCTCCAACAAGAGTTGGCATGTCCAGTAGCCAAAAGTACTATTGGCAACCGGTGCCATTTTGCCAATAGTATCCAAACCGGATAGGACTCCAACAGAGTAGGCAAAAAAAATCCCCCCTGGCACAGTTCGTTGGCTCGCGCCGGTGGTCGGAATCTGCTGCCGCCCTTGCTTTCCCTTCGGATCCGGCCACCACGCTGGCCCAGCTGTCGCTCCTCTTCCAAATCCGGCCACCACGCATAGCAGCGCCACAACAGCTGGTGACCGACGGCACCTATTCAACAATGGGGGCTGGTCATTCGCGCGAGGCCACTTCCTCCTGGACTGATGCGGGCCTGCGGCGTCGAAGTTGCAGCGGCCTCAGCCTCCATGGCCTCGGCGGCGGCCGCGACTGCCACAACGGCCTCCATCTCTGCCGCCAGCTCGGCATCCTTGGCTTGCCGCACGCAGGAGCATGGGCGAATTGAGCTGGGATTGGGCCTCGTCTTCTTCTCCGGCGCCGTCTCCATGGGCGTGGCGGGCTCGGCCTCCCCGTCCGACGGCGACGACTCGCCCGCAGCGAGGACCGCCATCACCACGGCGTCCCTGTCCCCACGGAGACGCTTGTTCTGGCGCCTCCCCGTGGCGGTGTCTGCTACAGCGCCTGCGGCATGGCAGGGCCGACAAGCATCTCGGCCATCTCGTTGGCGTCGACCTCCTCGGAGTCGCCGGCCTCGTAGAGACGCGTGTAGCCCGCGTGGGAGGTGAGCTGTGTACTTTCTCCTTCCTTCCTATGAGATGGTCGTTGGTCGCTTCTGTATGCCTCGCCCCCAATGGAGAACGCAATTTGGCTATCCTCTCTCCACCAACGCAGAATGCCTATCGAGTTTGCCAACATTGTTGGAGTTGTTTCCCTAGCGCTACAGTACACGAAAATAGCCATTTTGGGTTTGCCAACCCTTGTTGGAGACAGCCTAAGGTAGTGTATGGCGGAAAGGGAAAACACTGCCTGTGGTGAAAGTGTGCAACCTCTCGAGAGTGTTAAAACTGATATATTAGCCGTGCTCGCGGTCAAAAGCGGCCATAGACTCCTTCTAATTAGTTGGTTTGGATGGTTGGATGAGCAAGTTGGTATGTTGATCGATGAGATCCAGTGGTTGTATCAAGATTGTTAATGGTTGGGTTGGTGGTTTTCACAACTAGTAATTAGGTGCTAAGGACTTATAATAATTTAGGGTGTTGCTTAGGCGCGAGTTCAACCCAAAATAAAGCCATGTTTCGGTCCGCGTCATCTTTTACCTACACTTGCGGAGTACAATTACATTTGTACTCACCCTTCGTTTTCTCCCCCTTCTCCCCACCTTACTGCCACTTGGCAGATGATGAAAAGAATTGGATCCTAAAGATGGTGTGGAGTTCTAGGCTGGTGTGCCCCCGGCCGACTGTCTGTGGAAGATGGTGCCTACGCTTTATAGATGATCGTTGTGATGCAATCTTTTTACAGACTCCTGGTCATTTTGTAATAAATTATACGTTTAATAAAGGATATATGTTCTGTTTTTACCGATGAAGTCACCCATGTATGATTAAACAGATCCTGACATACATGTGGTTTGCATTCGGTTGTATTTGAAAAACCGGGTGTGACAAATACGGTCTAGGAGTAATTTGTTCGGTTTCCGAAAGTTGTTCTCTTCAATATCAGTTTTTGTAGTTCGAGATGTTATGCGCCCGACACTAGAGGGTCGTTTGGCAGGGCTTCTACGAAAACTACTTCAACAAAAGAGCCCGAGAAACCGGAGAAGCCACTTTTTTTTTTTTGCTTCGGCTCCATAGTGCAAAAACGACTTCTTCCCTCTATGGCTTCTGTGGAGAAGCCGTTTTCTAAAAAAGCCTTTGGTAGAGCTTCACGTGAAGCCGCAAGAAGCCGGTGGAGAAGCCGTTTCAAAAGCTGCGCCAAACGAGCCCTAGATACTCATGGGTTATAGACTTTATGGAACTAATGAATTCCCCACACATTAGGTACACCCTGCGTGCAAGCAAAAAAAAAAAAGAATTGCATGCATAAGGTCACAGAAAATTGTTGGAAGATATAAATAGATGACTTAGTGGGTGGTGATGTGGCATGGCTGCATGTTGAGAGAAATAAATAGATATAGAAGATAGGTACATACAATTAGTTAGGGCATTAGTTAGACGGCGTGTAAGCAAAATGATAACGGTACGAAGAGTTAATGAAAAAAAAAAGAGAAAGAAACCATTTGTCATGACACAGGCCAAGAAATGTCAAAAGGTATTAGGTGAAAAAACTGTAGAGAAAAGAGGGGATTGAATGTTGATCTATTTTTAGAGAATCATACATCGGGTAGGCCTTAAGGTAAAGCTATCTCCAACAAAGAAAGGCATTTCTTGGCAAGCATTTGTTTGAATGGCTATTGTACAGTGTAAATTTGCATCTCCAACAACCAATGCAAAACCAAATGTTGGAATTGTATGCATTACTTTATAGTTCTATGGGAGAGACATATATGCGTTTTGTGTGACCTTTTGTCTCCTATGCTGGAGAAAACATTAGGTAACCGATTTCGATAAATGACACTAATAAAAAACCAGCGGAACGGTCCATCCAAAAAGGCATATCCGCATGGACGCACGTAGTAGTGTCCGAGACGGCGTTCCATCCCTCATCTGTCGCCGTCCTCTCGAGTCCATTCCATGTGTGTGACGCCATCTACGCAGCCAATGAGCCAATCGCAGCCGGCCCTGGCCTCCAATGGAAATATCTCCCCATGGCTTGAAATAGATTCACCGCTTCGTCACTCTTCTGCTTCCTCCACTGGCCAATCAGCATCATCAGTCCTGCCATCATCCCCTTCTCAACTCCAAGCCCAAGCGTCACCAGTGGCGTCACGGTTAGTTTTGTTCACTACTTGCAGAAGCATATGAGTTACTCGGTGCAAATGCTGCTCATCAGATCAGTGATCAGATGCCATAACGTACAACAGATAAAAAAGAATCCAAGACCAAGATACACCGACCGGATTTAGGGTTTGCAATCGAGACTACTCACAGATATTTTCAGCAAATTATTATTTTTAGAATCTTTAGAAAAATGATTTGGCACAATGGTCCTGAGGCCGCCTCCAACGGAGCACACATATGGGTTGTTACTGTATACAGAGAGGGGTAGTTAGAATAGTGATATGCAATTTTTTTCAGATATTTGGTTGGAGATTGTATTTTTTTGCACTGTTACGACCAACCGTAGATCCCACCGCAACAAGCTTTGCCGATCCGAGCAGTATCCAAAAATGGACCCACTTGCAATCAGATTCAGGATTCGTTTGGAATGCATTAGTGAAATTAAACTGAGATAGAGTGTATTTGGTTTGTAGCCAAATTCGTAGCCAAAAACTTTAGCCATAGCCAAAATAGTTGTTTTAAACATTTATTTTGACTCTTTGACCATAGCCAAATTTGGATCACGATTTTGATCACGAACCAATCGCACCCTAAAAGACCAGCCGTCCAGTAAAAAATAATCGAAGCAAAAAGCATGAGGATAAAAAGATGCCCACCAATCATTTACGTAGATATTTTGGCACAAATTAACGGAGAGTAGGAGTAGGAAATCGACATCTTTGACAAAAGGGTGTGGCGCCCAAAGCCCCGGAGCTGCTGTATATAGGACCTGGACAGCCGACGAGCCCGCGCTCGCTGGCCACTGCCCATCTCGCCAGACCCAGTAAAATATCGTAAAATATTACCCATCCCGCCGGCGAGATGGCCCACCGCCGCCTGCTCCTCCTCGCCGTCCTCGCCCTCGCGGCCGCCACCGCCGCCGCGGCCAAGTCCAGCTTCGCCGACTCCAACCTGATCCGCCCCGTCACCGACCGCGCGGCCTCCGCGCTCGAGTCCACCGTCCTCGCCGCGCTCGGCCGCACCCGCGACGCGCTCCGCTTCGCGCGCTTCGCCGTCAGGTGAGCAGGCCGCTGCGCGCCGCCCCGCCCCCGGGGTCAACATAATCCCTCCCGCCCCGTCTCTGTTCCTCCCTGACCCGGCCGACCGATTCGGACGAACGCAGGCACGGCAAGAGCTACGAGACGGCGGCGGAGGTGCAGAAGCGGTTCCGGATCTTCTCCGAGACCCTCGAGCGCGTCCGCTCCACCAACCGGAAAGGCCTCCCCTACCGCCTCGGCATCAACCGTACGACGGCCTTCACCCGCCCTCATCCCTCCTCCTCCTCCTCGTCCCGTCCCAATCCGCAACGTGCGCTTCACTTCAGCGCGTCCCGGATTCGTTTCTCACCCGTTTCTCCTGCGCGGCTGCTGTGCAGGCTTCGCGGACATGACCTGGGACGAGTTCCGCGCCACCCGGCTCGGCGCCGCGCAGAACTGCTCCGCCACGCTCGCCGGCAACCACCGGATGCGCGCCGCCGGCGCGCTGCCGGAGACGGTGAGTTACCGAAGCTGCTCTCGCTGTGTGTAGTGTAACGTAACGGTTCGCCTCCCGAAGGGGCGGAGCGCGAGTAGGTAGGTTGCAGCCACGCTGGTACTATGATTTGTAACGGCATCAGTCACATGGGAGACAACCCTGTGTGGTTCACTCTCTCTGTTCCTGGTGTGAAGCTTGGCAGCTTGCGGCTGGCTGCCTGCAGTATTTGCTCATTGCTCTCATGCGGTGTGGACCGTGTGGTCCGCACCGGATGCCTGTTTGCTCCGCCGGCTCCACCACGACAGGCAATGTTTTTCAGCTACTTTCTTCCTTGGTAGGTAGTGTTCAGATGACCATGACCCCCTAACCTCCTTTCGGTGCAATACCAGTGGGACTTCCGACGTTGGTTTATGTTTCCAATAAAACTACAAGTTTGGTTAGTGATTAATTAACTAATTGGTACTGAAGTTGGAAGTGCGGTGGAAAGGCAAAGTTCATACTTGTCACTAATTAGCAGCTAGTATCTTAAAGATTGGAGAACATCAGTTCTGGAATTCTCCTACACCACGCGTGTCCAGTTGTGATCCTTGCACTCTTGCAAAGATGTGGTGTTGTGTTGGCTAGATCTGAGCCATCTGAGGTTGTCATGAATTGAACAATTTCAGTTAGTGTTGGATGCTACAAAATTTATTTTGGGCATTTTGCTGTGAACTGTGAAGTGTGTTTCTGATGTTGTTCTGGCTACTGCAGAAAGACTGGAGGGAGGATGGGATCGTGAGCCCAGTGAAAAACCAGGGTTCTTGTGGATCCTGCTGGACCTTCAGGTAACTACTGGAAAATCAGCATCATCTTTCCCGTTCGTTCATTCATTTCTTATTGTTCTTAGAGAAAACTGGAGGGAGAGGGTTTCATTACCGGTGTGCCTTCTTCCCCAACGTACTAAAAACTAATAATATATGGTAATTGTGTCATTGATACTTGTGTTTGGTGCATATGCTCACTTTAACAATAAAAGGTAGCTATGATATCTTACAGGAAGTACCAAGTGGGCATTCAAATTGCTTCCATGGGCATCGTGGCCTTTTAAATCAACCATGGTCTTGAAAGTATTCAGGGTGGGGCACTTTTGAACCACATGCTGCTTCTAGTAATTAAGAATTTAAAACTACATTAGGTGTGTTCCAGGATGGTTGCTGACTGCTAATAGATATATAAATATTGGTGAAGCTGATTATTGCTAGCTTTCAAGAGTAGTAGCTCAGATCTTTCCTTACAGAGACAATCCGAGACTTTAAAAATGTGTTTTTCGGACTAAAGAGGTTATTTAAAAATGTCCAACGGGTGATTAAACTACTGCACTCGTGACTCGTGAGACATGCAGGCAATTAAATAAATGCATCAACCAACCAACCTTAACTGTTGGGCTATGATTTGCTCTCAGATCTGTTCCAGTAGTTGACCAATGATTATTTTGTGGCGCCACTCATGTTTCCTGCCAACTAAATTTACTTGCAAATAATATTTAATTTAGTACTGTCAATGCATTATGAAGCTTTATATGCACACATGCTAATATGTTGCTGTATACAGTACTATCCTATAGTGCAAGTGCAGAGCTCTGTGGATGAATTTGCTTCATGTATTGCATGAAAACTAATCAATCCATATGTAAGGAAAGTTAACTGTAGCACGCAAGTCTGATTGCCCATTTGATCCAAGTAACAAGTTAACATATCAATATCAATGATAATTGTGATAAGGACCAGATCCTCCAGTAAAGGTGACACTCCGATTCCTTGTAAAAGTTTGTGTTCATGAATGATGTCTTGAAAAGCCTGTGCTCCTCAGGGCTTACTCAGGGGCGGAGACACGAGGGGGGCTGCAACCCCGGTTGCAGTCCGATAATTTTAGGATACCCTATGTATTTTTTTATCCAACAAATGAAAAATAGTCCAATAATTCAAGTTATCCTACGTATTTTTTTGGCTCAACAAACGAAAAGTAGTGTAACAAACGAAGTTTCATATGAATTGTTTCATTTACTTGTGTAAAAAAAAGTCTCATGTACTACCAAGTACCAATTAATTACTCTTTTAAAATTAGCCCCCCCACCCCCACCCACCTTTGATTCATTCCTGGCTCTGCCACTGGGCTTACTGGTGCTGCACATGAGGGTGAGGGCGATACCCTTGGGTCCTTAATAGATGAGACAAGAGGGAAAACAGAGGAGGCACAGGCGCACGGCAACAATCTGTTGCCCTGCTTAATCTCTTATTGATAATGTTTATTGTTTAGGCTACTTATAGCCATGCTTACACCCAACAAACTAGCTAAGAAATAGCAACTACTAATTATATGGATAAGAATTAACACTTCTTTTGTGCTGGCACTTAGCCACGGTGGTGCTTTTGGAGCCTCTGCTATGTGGTGCCGGTCATAACAATATCCTTGAGTTAGTGTTGTATTCATAGTGAAAAGTCAAGTCATTATCAATAATTCTGTGCTTTCAAACATTTTTTGTCTACTCTCCTTTTGGGCCTGATAAAATCAACCAAGCACAATAAGAATCTGCTAGATTCAAAATTGATAAATAGATATAGAAACAAAATCACCCAAGAGGTAAATGGCCAAATCATATTCCTAATTGTCAAATGATTGCAACATCCATAGTTACTTTTGTTTGATTCCTCCTTTATTCATGTCAATTTATCTGACAATAACACTGCAAAAAGAAATGACAACAAATTCAGGCTGCCGAGCTTGATGAATAACATTAAGTTTTATTAGGAGTCGACATGTGGTTTAGATTTTTGTGATTTAATGTGATCTGTATTTCCCTTCCACTATATTACTGAAAGTATCGTTTTGCCATTGGATTCTCTCACCACGTCCAGTTCCAAACTATAGCCAATGATAGAAATGAACTTCGTGGTGAAAAAGGAATCGACCCCAATAAAGTGTCAGTTAGCATTTTCGCGTCTATTCTGGAATAGTATTCAATCGTATTGTCAGATATGCCCCACGAACAAAGAGACAAAGCGAAAACATATGCTGGAAAATCTTCACGGAATGTTGATGGCTTGATGTGCTACAATGTCAACTTCTAAACTAGGGAAAAAAAAAGAATCATCAATGTTTCAGGGAGATACCCCAAAGCTGATTTGTATTGCTTTCTTTCGTCGACATTATTGGATGGTTCCCAGAAACAACATATAAACTTCTTAAGCATTTGAATATTATTCAGATACTTTAGCCATTCTTATGCTTCCTATTGCATGTTCTTTTCGCTCTTCTCTTATCTTATGTGCATAAAATTGGCTATCTTTGTCCATTTAGCATGTTTTCTGAAAGCAGTAAAATGGGGTTGTGCAGAAAAATAATTAAATTTATCTGGTGCTTATTCTGGCAGCACTACTGGTGCACTTGAGGCTGCATATACCCAGGCAACTGGCAAGCCCATCTCTCTTTCTGAGCAACAGCTTGTTGACTGCGCTGGTGCATACAACAATTTTGGATGTAATGGAGGCCTTCCGTCCCAGGCCTTTGAATATATCAAATATAATGGTGGTCTTGACACCGAGGAATCTTACCCTTACCAGGGTGTCAATGGAATCTGCCATTTCAAGAATGCAGATGTTGGAGTCAAGGTTTTGGACTCGGTTAACATCACACTGGTGAGGAGAACCTCATCTTAAATTTTAATTGAGCTATATTTACAATAACATATTCTAAGATACTATTTCTTTTGCTGTGGTAAGGGTGCTGAGGATGAATTGAAGGATGCTGTTGGTCTGGTTCGCCCAGTTAGTGTTGCCTTCGAGGTGATCGATGATTTCAGGATGTACGAGAGCGGAGTTTACACTAGTGACCACTGTGGAACTACTCCAATGGTTAGTTATAGTAGCCTTGTTCGTGTCATCAGCCTACTATTTATCATTTGGTTTGGTTATATTATGATCTGAACTTATGAATTCGTTTGCATTACTAGGATGTGAACCACGCTGTTCTGGCTGTTGGCTATGGTGTCGAAAACGGTATGCCCTACTGGCTCATCAAGAACTCATGGGGTGCAGACTGGGGTGATGAGGGTTACTTCAAGATGGAAATGGGCAAGAACATGTGCGGTGAGTTTTCCATATACATTTGCATATTCTCTCTAGAAAAAAGAAGAGGGCTTGTGCCTCAGAATATGTGCACTCGTGACACGATATTGATCTGACTCTAAACGATGCAGGTGTTTCTACTTGTGCATCCTACCCTATTGTCGCAGCGTGAGGCCCTCACCTATTGCATTGTTACATTGTCTGCTTGGCATCAATAATGTGTGTTTAGCCTGAGCTTGGTGATGGGTTATACGGGACAGTGTTGTGAATATACAATCATGAAGGGAATGAATTAGCCCCTGCTTGTACGTCTCCCCACTACGGTTGTGTAGGTAGATTGTTAGTTGGGGTTACATAATACTCGTGTCGATGGCATATAGTACTACTATTATTTACGAACCGAAATCGCCATTGATCATGATGGTGCAGCATGGAACATTATATATAAAAATAAAAAACAATGCACCACATCAGTTGCAGATTACGTATTATCATGTATTCATGTAAATGTCTCAGAATTGTCTCTGGTTGGTTCGAGTTCCTTATCATTGTTTGGAAAACTTGGTACCTAAAAAAGGTGAGGCTGTGCACATTCTTTGAGGTAAGAGGT
This sequence comes from Paspalum notatum, assembly GCA_022530915.1. NCBI lineage: Eukaryota > Viridiplantae > Streptophyta > Magnoliopsida > Poales > Poaceae > Paspalum > Paspalum notatum. The sequence continues at coordinate 39,133,376 of CM039685.1, forward strand.
TGGTATTACTTTACCTCATCTTACCATTATTAGTAACAAACCCTAAATCTAAAGGGTGTTTGGTTTGACGAGTGGACTAGTCCATCGTCTTCTTCTTAATTTTTTTGGTTGGTTTGTGGAATAGAATGAGTTATCAAACCATCACCAGTTCACCACTTCATCCTCATTTCCCTACTAGCTAATAACCAGTACTAGGATGAGAAATGGAATCATCCTACTAAAATTCATAGAATGGTCCCATGATACATCACCTCATCTAATCTAGAATGGTTTGATTCTTCAAACCAAACACATTATTATATCATCGCACTATGGTTAATTAGAAATCATAAAGGATCATTCACTTCAATCTCTAATAGAAGTGTTGGAAAGAAAAAAATAATCATAAAATTAGAAACATCACGCCATCAACTTGATATATTGTAATAACCATTAGCAACAATACTCATTATATGCATATATTAGAGAGAGAGAAACCCCCACTGAACCTATATCTCAATTACATAGCTCTATTATTAGAAAATAATCTAACATAATACCATGATCACAGATTCATAGAAGTTACCCACCTATGTCATTGTGAAAAATAATCAACCCACACTTTGTATCCCATTTCACACGCCGATAAATTTCCCAGCTTCGTTGTTAACATGGATAACAAGCCAATTCAACTTTTTCTGCACTTTTATCTCAAATGATTTATTCTTTCTTTTTATTGTATTTTGTATTTTGAGACAAAACTTCAAATTGAGCTTAACAAGTCAAGATGAAATTAAAGTTCATTTGAAATCAACTATTTTTTTACTTTAAAAAAACATGATCAGAGCAATTTTGAAAATGAGGCATGATCCAACTCAATGAGATTTTCGTACAGCCCAATTTTTTTTTAATCAAATAACCTAAAGTAACCTATAGCTTTGTTATAGACTAGTTAGGCTATTAGAAAAGAATTTAAAATGCTCCTACGTATACTTAAAAATTGTCTATTATTCTTTTCTAACTAAATTGACACAAGTAGTTAATTATACGTCCATCTCAAAATAACTATAGTGCAAATTTATTTTAAGTCTAGATATTTTATTTGACCAAGCCCATGGAGAAGAACACCAATATTTATAAACTAAATAGATATATCATGTAAATATATTTATAATAAATATAATGATGCTTATCTAAATTAAAATACTAGTACGCTTTTATATGAATTCAATCAAACTTAAAGCAGTATTGTATGGACTAAAGGAACTTATTTGTTAATTAGTAATCTTGTATATCTATATCTAAATTGGAGCCTCTCACTACAAGATTTTTCTAACTTCTCATAAAGCTACATCATAGTAAGACCTAGTTGCCACTAGGACTCTTATTAATGTCTTTCATCAATCGTTTGTGGCTAAAAACACTCGTGCACGTATTTAGGAGAAGCCATGAAATATATACACATATATTTTTATGTTATGATTTTCATATTTTATTTACCACTTCACACTCTATGCATCGTATTTCTATTCAACGCTAAAAAATCCGCAGCAACGTGCCGAGTGTGCGGGGTCTCATCTAGCATGATAAATGCTCCATCCTATCTCATAGCCAGGAAAAAGAAACAAAGAGGTCATGGATGAATAGGATGTACCCAACCTAAGGCTACATACCCTCGGGTGAGACCCCTCCCTCTCATTTGGGCCGCCACACCCCTCCTCTATTGTGGCACACAACACATGCCTCCTCCACTTATACAACTGTTGGGTGGTGACCTCTTTGAATAGGATAGGACATAATAAATTAATGACAGTCCTAAATTTATATATATAAATTTTCATGGTTAACTGATTACATTTATAAAAGTTGTCATAACAATAAGAAATTTAAAGCAACGAGGCGGAATGTGAATAAAAAGTCAACCAATTAACACGGTAACTTTGCACTGAGCAAGCTGTAATAAAATTGACAAGCTTCCGCATCTGAACGGTAGCACTGAACTTATTTGGTCAGCCTTTATTCATGTCATTACGTATCCACCAAACGAGCATTACGAGTGACCAAAAAAATTGGAATCCGCGCTGTGAACACGTAGTACTGTGCTAATGAACGGATGCCTCTTCATCTCCTACACGCTGTGTTCGATCGGTTGTCACTGAGAAGGCGCCCCTTCGCGTGAACTGCCGCCGATCACCTCTCAACCACGGCCAGCGTCGCCCATATATACACACGACCCGCGTCTCTCTGACCTCTTCATCTTGGGCATCATCGCCGTCGCGGCCACGGGCCACATCCATGCCCGGGGCAAAAACCTGTAAGCTTCTTGACACTCAAAATCGTAAAGAATTTTCCCTCGCTCTTCTTCTTTCTGAAACAGCGCTCTGTGAAGTCTTTTACGAACGATTAGGAAAGGAGATTGGATTCTGCGAATCAAGTTCTCAAGTGTTGCATTCGCACACTCACTGCCCATTACCCAAGCAGTTCTTCACGTAGATTCCATTCGTTTGGACAACACTTAAAAATCTCGTAGTGTTGGTTGGTATGTATATGGAGCTAGCAGCATACGGTTCGGTAGTGCGATTGATCATCAGAGCGAGCGACACAGCCCAATGCAAATCATGAACCCCTTGTGTCCATGGGCCCCAAGCTGTCCCTGACGACGCCAGATGATGGTCGGTCCCTGGGCCTACGGCTCTCCGAGCCTTGCGGCGTAAGCCAGCATCACCGCCTCACACTCCCGCCGACTTAACTGCGATTAACTAGCTGATTAACTAATAAGCTTCCTTGCCGGGAACGGAACGCCATTTATAAAACAGCAGGAGATTTGTACAGGGGCCTCATGAACCTGGCTTCAATGCCATACCCTCTAGCATTCCACCCACCGAGCAAGTAACAACTAGGCCGTGCCAAAGGAAGCCTGATCGTTTCATTTCCATTTGTGTGCGTCTCTTTCACCAACGCTGCAAAAAGTCCAGACCACTCTGTTTTTCTATTGGAAACATTTGATTCTTTATCCCGCCTCTGCCTTGCCGGCGAAGGAACACAGCTGTGACCACGACTGCTAGTAAGTATATTATCAGGAAGGCATTCACTTCCGCAGCGCCCGAGTTTTGCAAGAACTCGCTGCGCCGCCGTTGCCTTGCTTGTTCTTGAACTCGTGCCGCATCGAATCGATTTAGGTTGTTTTTGGGTTGGATTTCCATCATCATTTTCTCTGAAATAACTTGCTTCTTGAAGAATTTATTGGTCTGAAACACTAACCGATACCAAGAGCTGTTCCAGTTGTTTAAATTCAGACTAGTATGAGCACACCAATCTCGATCTGTGTCAATTATCAAATGAACGGGTTATGATGCCTCCCTTGTTCGTTCCTGGCAGGGACCGCGATTAACACTCTGATTTTTCTAACCTGCCAAGATCGAGATCACTTCTTGCCGGGGCCAGCTTCAGTTACCGGTTGAATCATAATCATGTCGAGAAACGTGTGGTCCGCGCTGCTGATTTTGATCTGCGTATGGGTTTGCACACCGAGGGCCAGTGGGTTCTCATGGAACATCTTCTCGTCGTCGTCGTCGCCGGCGGCAGCGGCCGGTGCGCGCGCTCCACCGCTGGAGCTGGACGGCGCAGTGGCCGACTTCGCCATGGACGGCGCCAACGACCCGAGAGGGATCAAGCTGCTGGAGAACGCGCGGAGCAGGCTCGTTGGGCCGAGGAACTGCTGGCAGGAGGCCTACCGGAAGCTCTTCACCAGCTGCGGCGACATCATGGCGGACAAGGAGAGGCAGTCGCGCCTCGCGTGGCATCTCAGCAGCTGCTTCCAAGAGGACTCGGGGCGGCCGCCCTTCCCGTCGTGCGGCGAGGGCTCCAAGATGGTGTATTGCCGCAAGAGGCTCACCGAATCTGAGGACAAGGTCTTCCTTGAGTTCTACTTGGAGACCAACACACTGTGCCACCAGTTGCAGTAAGCCTTTTCTTTTCTTCTTCTACTCGCAATTGCAAATGAAATGTTTTTACCCGTAAATTTTTTTTTTCGTTTTAATGTTGTTCAGAGCTGAAGCTTTCAAACACAACACTGAGAGGCTAATCAACGAGCTGGCAAGGGCATCCAAATCCACGGAGGAGAAGCTCGAGGTGATCGAGGAGCGGTCAGAGCAGATCATCAAGGAGTCTAGCAAAGTTCAGGACACGCTGATATCTATCGAAATGCAAGCCAACCATTTGGAGGAGACGTCAAAGCATGTCGGGGAGCAGATCGACAACGTTCTAGCTCACTCCAAGACTATATCTGATCAATCTAAGGATATCGTCGCCGCTCAGGCAGAACTGAGGGAAGGGCAAACGGAGATGAGTGAGAAGATGGAGGCTGGCATGGCACGGGTTCAGGAGTCATACGAAAGGCTTGGAAATGGGATGGATAAGCTGAAAAACGAGACTGGATACATGCAGAAGGAAATTAAAAGTGTTGGTGATTCAATGTCTTCGAAGATGAAGGATTTGCAAAGGACCGCTGATGATATTGAAAGCGTGGCTGGAAAGTCACTAGAGAATCAACAGCAACTATTGGATGGACAGACACGAGCTATTGAAGGACTCAATAATCTCCATAGGTCTCAAGCACAAGCTCTTGAAGAAAGCAGGTATTATTATATTCATATGTGTAATGCTCATTTCGTATTTATTAATTATTATTAGACAAATAATTTATACATTTGATTTAAAAAGATATTGATTCAATGAATAATTGCAGGGAAACAATGCAGAAGCTTGCACAGTTCGGCCAGCGTCAACAGGAAGAGCTACTGTCACGTCAAGAACAAATCCAGCAAGCTCATGATCATCTAATCCAAAATTCTCACACCATACTGGAAGCACAGGTTTTTATTCAAATCAATTCTAAAATACTAACCAAATCTGCATGTCTTACTTATATTTATTTTACCTGTTGCGTTGCATGTAGGAAGAGTTCAGAGCAAAGCAAGCTAACATTTTTGCTGCTTTGGACAAGTTGTACATTCTGCATAACGCCATTCTATCAGAGACTCGCTTCATCAAGGCTTTCTTCTTCTACTGTTGCATCGTGTTCCTCATCTACATGCTCACCAGTGCAAAGCAAACGTTCAGCATCAGGGGCCAGCTCTACTTTGGTATAATTTCACATTGCAACTAAAATGTTGTTATGGTATACTAGGTTCTAGTGCCTATTTTGCTAACATTTATGCCCCTACAGGTCTATGCATTACGCTTGTGGTGGAGATCGGGTTGATCAAGGTTGGCGCCGACGACTTTGACAAGCAATTCTGGGTCATGTCCAAGGTGTTCTGGGTCAGAATGGTGTTTCTTGGCGCCGCTGCTGCTCAGATGCTGCACTCCATATTCACCTACAGGTATGTGAAAATAAGTGCATCTGCTACATTCTGCTACATTATGACACGCATCTTCACATGATTCAGTTTTAATCTTTGACTATATATGATCCAGGGATTACGAGCTGTTGAACCACCGGCTTCTCCAGACGCTGGTCGAGAAGGTCCGGGTGCTAGAGCAGAACGCCGGCAGCAGGAGGGCATTGTGGTACAGCTCAGAGGAGAGTGAGGAGAGCCTGAGGAATTACTCGTGGATCTTCGACGAGCTGGTGGACGAGGTGGACAGCAAGATGGACCCGAGCTACGCCTTGCCGCCGGTGAGGTCGCCCCAGAGGGGCAGCAAACTCGTCTTGGCGGAGGAGGTCGGCGAGAACTCCGTCGCGACGTCGGTCGGCCGGAGGTACAACCTGCGGTCGCGGAAGTAGACATGATCTCCCGATTTCTCTGCTCCGGGCTTTGCCCATCTTGGTAGTTCCTGTTGAGAAGAGGCCTTTTGAGCACCACGTTCGATGTTGACGAAAATGTGCGCGATATTTTTCGAGTTGTGACTGTGAGAGTGTTCGTTTCGGGGGGATGGTCCCCCTGCTATCCCACAACAGTACTTCAGTTGATTTGCTGCCGTCCATATGCTGGCAATCGATGGCATTGGAAGATTCCGTACCCTGCGGGTGGAAAAATCCTACACCCACCCCCCAAAACGAACATAGCCTGTGTTACAGTTTGCGCTTTCAAGAATTTTGCTGTGTCTATTATAAAATGGAATTCCTTATAAAATTTGGACCGGCTATTCCCTCTTCGAGGTGTTCATCATTTGCACTTTTCCTATTTCCTAAGGTGTTTCAGTGATTTTTTTTCCTTTTTATTTGAGCGAAAATTGGAAAAATCCGTTCGGACTTGGGGAGTGAATGATAGCGAAAAAGGGAGTGTTGTATGGAAAAGCCTGCCTATGATACATATGGTGGAGCTGGATTTGATGAAGCCCAGGCCCAGCTTGTTGCGCGGGCCCAAAGCTAAAAGATGGAAACCGCGTTGTGCGGCCCCGACACCGAGCGAAATTTTTTTATTTTTATATTTTTTTTCGTTATTTACAAGAATATACTGTGTGCACAGGGAATTGCAAATATAGTCTACGGACGCCCGGTGGCCAGGCGCCAGGTTCCTGGCGCCCGAAGCCCAGGCGCCAGCGTTCCTGAATTTTTTTTAAATTGAATCTTGTTTTATAATTTTTTAATTTGAATCTTATTTTATATTGGTTCTTAAAATATTTTTAAATTGTAAGTTTGTATTCGTTGAAATTGTAAGTTTTTATTTGAGAAGATAACACATAAATTGAATACTGTTTTTATTTGAAAAGGTAACACAGGAAGTTTACTGGAAGCATATCTTGCACCTTGAACTACCTCATTCTGTCTATACTCCCACTCCTGCTGCTTGGCATCATGTACAACAGGGTTACCAAATCCGCGTTCTTTCCACTCTGCGAGTATTGGGTAGTCCTCGTCTTCATCAGACCTTTCTTCGGATTCCTGCGTCTGAGCAAACTCATCTTCTTCATTCTGCATTTGTTGGACAATGCTTGGTATCCTCTCCTCCTCATCTGCCTCTCCTTGCGGCTCTGCCTGACTACCATGCCCCTCATCTTCCTGTCCTTGCGGCTCTGCCTGACTACCGTGCCCCTCGTTGCTTTTTCTTGCGCCTCACGTTGACTACCATTCCCTTCGTCATCAACTTCAGTACCACTGGCCCCGTGTTCCACAACTGGAGCTCCCGAATCAGTGTGCCCATCCACAACTGCTTCTCCATGTTCCAACCTTACATCTTCCTGCATCGCAGCACTTGTGTTTCCGTAGTTCTCAACAGCTTGGGAAGCAACAATGGCCTTTGGAATGCTCTGGACAAGCATAGCAAGGGGCCACCCACGTTGAAGAGCCGTACTAATGTACATCTTCCAGTCAGAGGTGTTGTGGATCAACATTAACTTCCAGAAAAAACCTTCATTTGCCCATGTCACAAGAGTTTGGACTGTGAGCATATGTGTTTCTGTGTCAATCTGAAACCCACGCTCTAGCCACCTATGCACGGAACAAAATGATTTATCCCAAGGTTTATCTATTTCTTTCCACGTACGACTAAACCCATTCAATTGTACTACATATGGACCTTCAATAACACTGCCTTCACCATAATATATTTCGAACTGCAACTTGGTTGACATCTCTGCCAATATATTGAACCATTTAAATTCCATAGACAATGACAATACATATACTAAATACCACATATTTCTATAACTTATACCGCTAAAATTTAATTATGTGAACTAAATACTAATACTAAATACTAATATTAAAAAGTAATGCACATTATATTTTGAACTAAATACTAATACTAGATACTCAAACTGCACATAATAATTTAAAATCAATGTTCTCTAACATCAAATTAATACAGTACATCTAAGGGTTCCTAATGCGCACTACTACACTAATATGTAGATCTGCTCAAACACATTATATATTGTACTATATATTCTACATTAAAAAAACTACGATATTCTAAATTCCTATACTACCAGATCTACCATATTTGACTAGGCTAATATGAATAACAATTACTTAATGGCAATAAAAAGTTGAGTACACAAATTACCTGATTTTCCGCTTCACCCTCTCCTCCCTATCCCTCAACTCTCCAGCTCTCCTCCCCTCGGCGCCCTCTCCTCTGCAGCTCTCCTCTCCTCCTCGGCGCCCTCTCAGCTCAAATGGCCACAGGACCCGGACGCCCGGGTGCGCGCAGATATATATGGGGCACCTGGCGCCGGGGCTCCGGACGCCAGGGCCTGGCGCCTGGCCTCCGGGCGCCAGGAGCGGGCCCCACGGCGCACAGGCCCTTGGCGCAGCTCGGTTTGGCTTTTGGCGCGGCTCGGTTTGGCTTTTGGCGCGGCTTGGCACGGGGGACCTGGCGCCTGGCCTCCGGCGCCAAGCGCGGGCCCCACGAGCCACGGGGGTGCCTTTCGGAGCGGCTCGTCAGCGGAGGTGCCTTTTGACGCGGCTCGTCACGGGCGATGTGGGCCATGGGCCTGGCGCCTGGCCTGGTCTTGGCGCCCGGCCCCCGGGCGTCGGTAGACTACGTTTGCAATTGTGCGTGCACATGGTATATTCTTTTAAATAACGAAAAAAATAAAAAAATCGCCACACCCAGCTCCACCCGAGTTCCATCTAGGCCTGTAAGCTCCACCCGAGTTCCATCTTGGCCTGTTTGCTCTCGAGAAAGGCCCAGCACGTCAGTAGAATTCCACTGACAGCTACAGCTGTCGTTGTCCATTTTTCATTTTTGAGCGGGCTGAACAGGTTGCTTCTGGTAGAGACGTAGAAGAACACCACTGTTACGTCTGCACCAACATAACCGAGAGAAGAGGAACAAAACTACGGCTTCTGGACTGAAAATATTCAACCCAACTAGTCAAAAAAGTCGACCTACACACACCTCAAGCCAAACTGAAGAAAGAACTGAGCCATCAGTGTACCCCGTCGTACGCTGGTATTTCCCACACGTTTTACCCAGCCGGCTAGCTACCAGTACAACCGTCCTCACGCTCACGTACGTAGACGTAGACGTCTTTTGTCCGAGAGGAGACGAGACGGCACGCGCAGCTGTTGGCTCCCGCCAGTCGGCAGCCGCCACCTCGCGCCCGGTCCCCGGCCGGCCCCAGGCCACGTGCCGCCGGCCGGCACGGCGGCTGCTGGAGCGCGCGAGACGCGTGTCTCGCCGGCGCGGCGCGCCCGCGAGCCTGGGAGGGCAACGGCAGCGCACGCGTCACGGCTCATGAGGTGTGCGTACACAGTACAACCTGTTTCGTTTCGTCGTCTGCCCTCCGGAAACGGAAAGGAACTGTTTTACTCTTGCTGCACGACACCTACAGGTTCAGAGAGCTTCAGGTTTCTCTTCTGATAGAAAAAAAAAATCAGGGAGCTTCTATCCCACACGTCATATAGCAGATACTGCAAATACTCCTAAAAGAAAACTATTACCGTGGGGGCGCCAACCAGATTTTATATTCTTATGCTGTTTTGCAGATGGAAAAAAGATACTTTCAGATAAAGGGCGAAAAAGAAAACTGAAGTGTTCATAGCATAGCATGTAGATGCGCACTGAGTCTCAATTTATAAACAGAACCCCATCCCCAGGTGATGGAAATTTTTGCCATCCGGATCTGCAGGCTATCTGCAACCACCTATAGGAGGTTTTGGGAGTGCAGGAACAGTGGATTAGAAAAATAGCCACCTCGCCACTCCACACTCTCCTGGGTTTCTAGAGGTAGTGGAGACCGGAGGGAGAGTAGCACCTTCTAGAAAATCCTTTTTTTCTGATATTTGCTTAGCATTGCTCTTATCACTATGACAGCGGTATCTTGGCATCACATAGGCCATCATTAGCTGTGGCCAGGGGACGTGAATAAGGTTTTGGATAGGGCAAACTTTAACAAAGACGCGTCTCGGTTTGTCCAATGACTTTTTTTAGGCCTAAAGTAAGTTACAGTAACACCACCATGGATGCCATTGCTCAATTCTTTTCGATATAAAAAGCCGTTACCTGAGTAGGCGCCTAGTCGGCAATCCTACTTTGCAGATGTATCACCAGTATGATTTCCTATTTCTGTCCGGAGAAAATTTTAGGCCAGACAGATAGTACAAATTAATTACAATCACATTAGGATATACAAACAATAATTATAGCGAACGTAGGGCACAAATTAAGTCAAATGTTAGGTGGTAAACCGTCAATTGCAATGATTCAGTGTTTATTCCTAATTTTCAAATGAGCGGAAGCTCACCTATATAGCTCACTTAGAAGAACTCCACAAAAAAATCCTCGTTTTTTTTTTAAATCGTTGGCACAAAGAACAAAGAATTAAGACAATGAAACTTCGTCTTCCTAAACACTGACGATCTCTAAAATTACATACTCATATACTGATAAGGTCGACCGGTTTGTTTTCAAGACGACACAAATTGAGTTAAAAACCAGACAAATTAGCCCTATATGGTATTGGAGAGTGTGTTGCTGAGGTGGCACTGTGGCTGGCACACCATGTAGGACAGTGATGCCACCTTAGTGAACAAGCGGAAGCTAGACCCACATGTCAGGAAATATAGAAGTAAAAGAGAAAAAGAAAAAACTAACATATGGGCCCTACACACCATGTCGGCACTGAGGTGGCTACTCTGTCTTAATATCTGCCAGGGGTTATTTGTTTGGTTTTAAAAGTTCAGTTTATTCAATATCTGGTTTATGATTCGGGGGGTTATGTATCCGACACTCAATAGCTCAAAGGTTATATAAACTTTTTTCTGATCTAGGGTTCTAACGTGTGCCACAAATAAGTTATGTTATTTGTTTTCTTGCCTAACTTACATAAGCAATAATTAAACATGTCTATAACATACTTATACGTTTTTTTGAAATGAAGAAAAAGTAAGGGTCCATTTGGATGTAGATATTAAGATTACCAAGATTGAATTGGGTACATATATTAAATCATAGTAGCATTGGAAATGGGTTACATCACCAAATTGGCAAATTCATGATGCAACTAAATTTACTAGTTGGAATCCAATTCACCCAATACATAGGGATCAAGCTTGACATTGAGAGATGTTACATCTGGCTACATGCTAATGCGAAGGAATTGGGATCGTAATTCTAAATTTGAATTTCCACGTACCACATACCACGTGCAACCAAACAGTTATGAAACATAATCCCAATTCCCAGTTCCAGACTCCAATATCTGTGTCCAAATGGAGTGTAAAGGAATTTGTTAGGATTTGATTTTTTATGATTTTTTCTATGAGAGAACAAATTATTTAATCCTACCAATTCAATTGAAATTCCCACTGAATGACATCATGCATATTAGTTTTGGAGAGAAATAAGAATGAGGTCCAATACTATGTTTTCTTTCCTTTTGTGTCTTGGGATTGCTACATTCATCATATGTATATATATACATGTTTTTTTATATGTTGTACATTTCGATAAGATTTTAATTGTATGTAGGTATTCTAATTTATTTTCCACTTTATTTATATGGTTTTGTTTGGTATGGTGTCAAAATTGGCTATGCCAAAAGTTTTCCAAGCCAATTTGACTCGCTAAAATGTTGACATGGCCAGTTTTAACATTGAACAAAACAGACCCTATGTTTAAGATTGGGCTCACCGGTGCGCCCATCCAACCCCGTTCATCCACTATTCCAACTATCTCTCTCTGCCTACAGTGCCGAACAGTGTATGGGCGCCCTCTTTTGGACCCTCTAGTGAGTCCAGTCTGAAAATCATTTATCCGAGAGGTCTCGTTTTGGATTTGTAAACAACGACTCGAGCAAACTTAAATTAATTTATACTTTGTTCCCGTTTTGATGAAGTTTCAGAAAATGCAAGGAAACAGCTAGGATCTTCGTCACTCAGGTTAAGTGAACCAGCAAAATTCCGGCAACAGGATAGAAGATTCCTATCTTAGGGGTAGTTTCGACATTTCAAAGCAAGCCGCCTTCCTATAACTGGCGAGGAGGGTCCCAGATTCTCTTTCTCTTCACGCACACGCAGCAGGTCAGGAGAAGCGACGCAACCCGCGAGGAGAAAAGTAGATTTCCCCATTTCGTTGCTTTCTCCTTGCTCACCCCCCCACGAGAGCGCGTCCCCCCAATTCACCTGCTTGATCGCGCTGAGCTCAGTTTTCAGCGTCGAATTCGCACTCTGCAGCTTCGATTTCCCCCAATTTCAGCTGCTTCCACCTGCCCAATCAGTACAGTTGTCTTTGTTCGGTTTGTTGCAGCAATTAGAACACACACCAAACTCATCGACTCCACCTCACCGGGATCAAATCTTGGCATCTGATTCTTTGCTGCCTTCGGCCTTAATCCTGTCCGGTCTCAGCTCGGAGTTCCGTTCGGAACCGCTTGCCAGTTCGTTGTAGCTTTAAGCGGCTCTTAGTTCGGGCATCTCGTGCTCGCCGGAGGCATCCCGGGTTCCGGTGACCATGTCGTTGTCCGCGATTTCCCTGTACACCAGTCCGCCTGGAGCGGTCTACTCTTCCGAATTTGACACGAGCTCCCGTGGCTCGTCGCCGTCCACCACAGCTGCGCCCCCGCCGCCGGCGGCCTCGCATCGCTTGCCCTCCGGCGGCGGCGGCCTGTCTTGCCTCTTCTCCTCGCCAGCAGCCGCGGCCGCGCCGCCCCGCACCCCAGCCCATGACGAGCTCGGCGCGCTGTGGCACGACAGAGCCGACGACCTGAGCGTCGCGGGCGGCGGGGGTGGGTACTCCTACTCGTCCTCACCGCTCAAGTGGCGGGACCTGCACCACCACCACCACAGCCCCGTGTCGGTGTTCCAAGGCCCGTCCTCCTCTTCGCCGTCCCGGAGCCCGCCGGCTTCTTGGCTCGCCGGCCGCGACCGCGACCGCCTCTTCGCGAGCTTCGTGCGCAACGCGCTCGGCTCCTGCGTCGACTACGCGCCGGCAACCAGCCCTCGGCCGGAGGTCGGTGCCGGCGAACTCGCGTTCGAGCTCGACGAGAACCTCGCGGAGGCTAGCCCTGCCTGCGAGCCATACGCCCGAGAGCTGCTCGCCAGTGCCCAGGATCACCACCGCATCTTCCACGAGGAGCTCGTCGTTAAAGCCTTCTTGGAGGCCGAGAAGGCTCACCGTGGCCAGGTCAAATCACAATTCCAACTTCTAGCTGGGAATTATCCGTTATCTGTGCATTAGTTACTGATTCTTGTTTCTGCTTTTGTTCTGTGATTTAGACACGGGCGAGTGGTGATCCATACTTGCAACATTGTGTGGAGACAGCCGTGCTGCTGGCCAAGATTGGTGCGAACGCAACGGTTGTGTCAGCTGGGCTTCTGCACGACACCATTGATGATTCATTCATTGACTATGATCACATCTTCCATATGTTTGGTGCTGGGGTTGCCGATCTCGTGGAAGGGGTACGCGTTCCTTTTCCTTTGGATATTGATAATCTGTTTCAGTGGGATTGGAAAATATTGTTATTTTTATGTAGTTTATATATGAAGTTGTCGGGTGAACCAGTTGCAATTATTTGATATCAATAATGATGATATACTCCTTGTTATATCTTTAAGCCAATGATCATGTGCCGTATTTGTTTAACTTGTATTATTATAAACTCCTAAAGAAAAACGATCCATTTGGATCAACCCTGTGTGACTTTTGCGGTACCAGATGAGTTGTTTACCTGACAATTATGGCACAATGTTTAGTCCTTTTCTTAACAGTTCTCTATTTCTTTCCACAATCACAACTTGCAGTATATTTTGTCAATTTATGCTCAGTTGCCTGCATTCGTTTGTTTGACATGTCTATTTCAAAAGCTTGCTTTTATCTGGTCCTAAGGATCGGTTTTAAAGTTGCAGTTCCATTCTCATGCTAGCTCCATTGTCCTTATGTTTTTTGCCTGATTTGTTCAGGTTTCCAAGCTGAGCCATCTTAGCAAACTTGCCCGTGACAACAACACAGCAAGCAGGACGGTTGAAGCAGATCGCTTGCATACGATGCTTCTCGCAATGGCTGATGCACGAGCTGTTCTAATAAAGCTAGCTGATCGCTTGCATAACATGACGACTTTAGAAGCTTTACCTTTGGTCAAACAACAAAGATTTGCCAAGGAGACAATGGAGATTTTTGTACCGTTAGCTAACCGACTAGGGATTGCTAGCTGGAAGGACCAGCTGGAGAATCTTTGTTTCAAGTATTTGAATCCAGAAGAGCATAAGGAGTTGTCATCCAAACTTGCAGAGTCCTTTGACGAAGAACTAATCACATCTGCTGTGCATAAACTAGATAAAGGCCTGAGGGATGCTGGTGTCTCGTATCACAATCTTTCTGGGAGGCACAAGAGCCTGTACAGTATTCATTCCAAGATGCTAAAGTATGTTGTAACCATCTCCATCCTTTTTGCGTTATACGATCAGAATGATTTATGATGAAACGATCATAGCTGCATCTTCTTTGCTAACTTAATTTGGTCAATTCATCAGGAAGAACTTGGCAATGGAGGAGATCCATGATATACATGGCTTGCGCCTTGTGGTTGAGAAAGAAGAAGATTGTTATCAGGCCCTTTCTGTTGTTCATAAATTATGGCCTAGAGTTACTGGCCGATTCAAGGATTACATATCCCGTCCAAAATTGAACGGGTATGCTAAGATGCAATTCAACACACACACATTCAATGTTTGCAAGGCCTTGCATTTATTTGCTTGCTGATGCAGGTATCGATCATTGCACACTGTTGTCATGAGCGAAGGCGTCCACGCATTCGAAGTTCAGATCCGCACAAAGGAGATGCATCTGCAGGCCGAGTATGGATTTGCTGCACACTGGAGGTACAAGGAAGGCACTTGCAGGCACTCATTTGTGCTCCAAATGGTGGAATGGGCAAGATGGGTCCTTACATGGCAATGCGAAGCGATGAACAAAGAACGGACCACCTCACTAGGCAGTGTTGACACTGCAAGGCCACCATCGTCATGCCCATTTCCTGTGCATTCAGAGGACTGCCCTTACTCGTATACTCGCCAATGCAACCACGATGGACCAATATTTGTCATCCTCCTGGAGCATGATAAGGTGAGCCCAGTGTCTGGTTAATTTCGTGTATGGCACATTGCATGTTTACGTTTGGTTCAGTTGTCTTATAAAGTTTGCGTTGTGGGCTGTGGCTTTAGATGTCTGTCCAAGAATTCCAAGCAAACTCGATCGTGATGGATCTCATGGACCGAGTCGGTGCCAACAGCTCAAGATGGAGCCCCTACAGCATCCCCATGAAGGAAGACCTGCGACCAAGGGTGAACCACGAGCCCATAAGCGACATGAGCCGGAAGCTCAGCATGGGGGACGTGGTGGAGCTGACCCCGGCCCTGCCTCACAAGTCGCTCAGCGGGTACCGGGAGGAGATCCAGCGCATGTACGACCGTGGCGGTTTCGCCCTCGCAACCCGAGGCGGTGGCCCGAGACGCTGCTGACAGTATAGCAACACAGTGTTAACCTGGTGTAACACCATTGTACCATTCAATTCGTTGTAAATATATATAGATTTAGGTCTTGCAGCCGGGGTGGGGTTCTGAAATTTGTGGTCGGCCTGGGGTGCGTTTGTCGCCCTTGTCCTGAACCTCCGGAGGCTGCAATGTGTAAAAGTAGAACGCTGATCTCTCCAATGTGTAAAAGCTGCTCGAGTTCGTTCCAGCTTCTCCATCCCAAGATCTCTGGAGAGAGAGTTGTAGCTGCATCTGTGATCTGTATTGTCTGCTGTCCTTGTTTGGATGATGAGATTTTGTGTGATGTGATGCTACGCCAAATAATGGGCGCACAGCTTATTTGAGCGAAGCCATCAGGCTGGCCGGTGGTGTCTCTGCGGTGACGGCGTCCAGGCACGAGCTGTGTGGACCAGGATCTAGCGGCGCTTCCAGTGAGGTGTAATAAGAATCTTCTAGTCCGGGGGAGGGCGAAGGGAGGTCGGAGTCGGATGCTGAGACGGAGGCGTCGTCCTCCGGTCCGGTGTGATTGGGATCTTTCTTGTGGCGGTGCAGCGCCGGAATCTCCAGACTCCGGGCGTGGGAGCCACCACCGCTGTACGCGTGGTGTGTCCCCGTCGGCCGCGAGCGGTTGGTGGCGGCTGGAGGGAGCGGTAGGCAGCGACGTCCTGGTGGTCCTGCATTGAAAGGGGGGATGGCTCAGCTCGCGCTGGCGCACGGCTCTGCCGCCCGGCAGCGTGGACTCGTGCGACGACACGGCGTGGTCGTGGAAAACTCTAGTGACAGTCGTCACGCCCGGTTTAGCGCGCGGTGTTAGTAGTGCACTAATCACTCTCAGCCTGTCACTAACTGAACGCATCAAGCACTGCCATCAGCGCCCACGATTCAGTTTCTCGCTGAATTAACATTCTGATGAAGATGAACTAGTACAAGTCAGCGGATAAGAAGGGAAGAAAGGCCGTTGCCCCCACCTTGTTTGCCAAGCCGGCTACAGGGCTACAGTTGAAACGTGAACGCCTAGCTTCTACGCTCGCCTACGTCTCCTCCACCCTCCACGTGGGAACGGACGGACGGTGCCGAGCCGAGCCGGGGGAGGAAGGGGCACGGCAGCGTGCACGCGGCCACTTGGCGAATTCCGCGCGCCATCGCGGCCACGTTCGTCGGCCCGTAGGAGCGATAAGGATTTGCGCTCGCTTGCGGGTTCTTGTCGCCTGCCGGTCGAGCAAATTCGTGGGAAAGCACAGGCAGGCATGCCGCCCGCAGCGCACGCAGAGCGGTGTTATAGACTTGGCCGCCACGCCAGGTGCCAAGCTAGCCGTCTCCATCGGCTACTGCGCTGTGCAGAATCGTACGTCCATGGGAGTTTGGTCACAGAGGAGGCACGAATGGTCTCACTGTACGACTTCACCAGACATGGTAGTATGGTACTAGAACTCTTTGATCCGGAAACGCCAAGGGTTGCACGCTGGAACCTACTGTACCTACCACTACCACCTTTTGACCTCAAAACTGTATCCTAAGGCTGGTCCAATGAGACTCTCTTATGAGTTTTCTATACACTGTTTTGCACTGTTTAACATAAATGCTGAGAGAGATAGTTGGAACAGTGTTTAAGGAGTGGGGATAGGGAGTCTCATTGGATTCAGCCTAATGTCTTCGTTCAAGGTTTCGCAAGTGAGAGAAGGAGATGGTACAAACCTAGAAAGAAAGCATGATGACCCAAGTACTTCTTGAGAAAAATAAAATACATCTCTGATCTCTAAACTTGCCAAGCCCGTGAACAGTTTCTCTGTAAGTAAACGAATGGGGATGAGTACTCAATGGGGATTCTAGATGAGACCCACGGATGCAGTGTCGATACCTGATAGCCCCACCATGAGACCCGTTCACTTAGGAACCTAATAAAACCTAATAAAAGTTTTAGAGACCAAAGATGTATTTTACTCTTTATATAAACAAATATAACTGCATGCAAATTTTCTTTTTGAGATCATAACGGGCCAAGCCGTAGCCATTAGCCCATTTCTCTATTTGGCCCAACAGCAAGTGAAGAGAGATCGGGGAGAAGGGCCGAAGGGGAGTTGGGGAGTTCACTTGGGAATCCGAAAGCTTTTTTTGACATGTACCTTTTAGAAAACGGTTCAAATTTATAAAAAAACATGAAAATGAGAATTTTTTTCCTCCGTTCCAAACGACGTGTTACGTGGAGGAGAGGGAATGCAGAAAAAGCAAGACGTTTACTCTTTCTTCAACGCTAGCGCAGAGCTAGGATGCGCGTCACCTACCAATAGGTATATTTTAAACTTTACTGTGTATATAGCATTTTAGACTATCCCCAATGGGGATTGACAAAAGTACTGCCTATACACTGTTTGACACTGTAGCGCTACTCTATACAGAAAGGGGGTAGTTGGAATAGTAGAGAAACAGTGGATAGAAAAGATTTTTAGGCAATGGTTGGGGATAGTTTTAGGCCCTGTTTGGTAGCACCGTGTTTTTGCAGTTTTGCTCTAAAACCATAGTATCGAAGAATACTGTGGTTTTAAAAGCCATAAGGTATTTGGTTGGTACAATCAAAACACTATTTTGGATACCATGTTTTACCCAAAACTGTGGTATTTTTGGAGTTTTGGATATTGAGGTCCAGACCTCAGCTTTCTTTGGTTTTCATCGATGCCGCATCCACTCGCCGATGTCCCAGCCTCAGCTCGGCGTCCTGCCGCCCCGCTGCCTCGTCTCTGGCTGCCCCCTCCCCGACTGCGGCCGTGGGAGCAGTAGCCCGCGCCCGACCCGTCGGCTCGTCTCCTGCCCTTCCTTGATCTCCCGCTCCCTCCTGAGCCGGGCATGCCGCCGTGACCTCCCGCGCTGGGGCCGCGCCGCGACGAGCTCCCGCTCCCTCCTGCGCTGTTGTGGTGAGGCTCGAAGGAGGCGCCGCGTGGGGGGCGAGAGGAGTCCGCGCGGGGATGCTTGGAGGAAGGCTCCTCCACGACCGCTCCGCCTATTCCTCGATTCGCGGATCCGGTCGGCCGGAGGTGGGGCTGGGCGCGCCGCAGCTCGTCCTCCGCCATCCCCGCGCTGCTCCGCCTCACGCGGCGGCCGGCTTCTTCCCGGCGTGGCGTCGCGGCCCGTGCGGCCGGCCTCCCGCCAGCGTGGCGTCGCGGCCCGCGCGGTCGGTCTCCTGCCTGCATGGCGCTGCGGCCCGCGTGGCCATCCTCCTCCCGGTGAGGCGCAGCCGCCCGCGCGACTGTCCTCCCGGAGTGACGCAGCCGCCGGCGTGGTCGGCCTCCTCCTGCCTAGGAGTTGCCTCCGGATGCATCCTAAGAGTAGCAATACTGAGAAACCAAACGCATCACAGTTTTGAGAAATACTTTGATCTTACTGCAGTACGTGGATACTACAGTATTTGTGTCATGTACAAATGCAAACTATGGTTGCGGCGGAACCGCCGATTTAATATGGGCTAAGTACACCTGCCACCATTAGCTTGCAGTGTACTTAGACCGTACTAAACCCGGTCGTCCGTCGAGAGGCCTTCGGCTCTCGATAACACCATTTTCCAGAGGAACCGACATCATACACATCCGACTCTCGATGGAGCCACAACAGTTACATCATCATAGACAGTTGAAATATAGGTTAAATAGACTTAGTTTACAAACCAAGATTGTATATAGTCAAATACATGTCCAAAATATATATAATGCGGAAGCGTTTTCAAAACATCTCACAGCGGAAACCAAATACTTAAGTAGTCTTCGTACAGACGAACGAGGCGAGAAGCACCGAGCCTACCGATGCTATCTTTCTCCAAGCAGCTATCCAAATGCCGTCAGTACCTGTGAGCCAAAAGTAGGGGCAAACCCTGAGTACTAATTACTCAGTAGGACTTAATGGACAGGGTTTACGGCTGACGCAAAGCTCAGCTTACTAGCAAGTAGGTCCTTAACCATTGATTTTAAACTGTAAACTGTTGCCATAGGATAGCGGGATTTGAAAATTATCCACTGGTCATGCTATAGCGGGATTTGACAGCCGTTAGTCCTTATCCTAAATATCATTGGTAATATAAAGTGAATAATTTGCATGAAGTAAAGCATGTATATCCATTGTGTAGTATCATATCATTAATTCCATAAAACATCATGCCTCAAACAGTTCTACGTTGCCCGTGTGCGATATTGGCATTCTCACACCTGGTGAGCATCAGCGATTCGAATCGATTTTTATATTCCCAGGAATAACCAGAAAATACCAGGGGCCCATATGCTTACTAACACGACGACTATCCCACGTATAGTCCCCCTTTTCCACTTGTCCCATCCCAACTTCGATTCACTCCCACCTAACTCCCGGGTTGTGCCCTCATGACGAGCCTGCCGACATCTCGGTCTCCCCGTCATGAGTACCAAGCTCCCCCGGACCACCTTCCTCTCAACCAGTGGGTAGGAACGTGTTTCTGTTCTTCGGACGGCACAAGTAAGGTTTCACCGGTTCCATTTCCCGGATAAGCATTCTAGCAATGTTATGCCGATCAGCAGGCGAACAGCGAACGGGCCTTATGCGACTCGGGCGGAGTCCACCATAACATCACATCATTTTTCAACATAGTAATCACATATCTCCGCCCGGCCTCAATTGAAAGCATAACGTAGCAATAATAAATTCATAGTAATGAGAATTCATCATTTGAAAGTAAACCCTACGAGACGAGTGACAGTGCTCACCCGTGTCTACTCACGCCTAACCATTCTAGGCACTCGTCCTACGAACCCTAAGTATAGGTGCTAGGGCCAGGGCGGCCGGGAAGTCTAATGCAATTGGTTTCAATCAATCCTAATGCATATGCGTAACTCAAAATACTTTGTTTGCTGGGATTTGCATGGTCCTGCCTACCTTCCTCCTTCCTCGCTAGGGTCAATCTCCTCAGGTGCGGAGTTGACGGCTTGCTGTTGATCTTCCTGCTGTGGGTCCGGCTCCAGGTCTTCTAGCTCCTCGATTAGCGGCTGCTCCTGCGTCTGCTACTCGATCCCGTGATCTATATGTATGCCATCGTATGCAATGAGTGCGCGAATGCAAATGTGTGCATGAGATGCACATTATAAAGAACTTTGGACGAAACTGGGAAATCGTACAAACCATCACCTAAACTTAACCAAAGATCCCTCATGTAAACCATGTATCCATGTCATGACCATGCATTTGTATCACGTAGCATTTTTGATTTTATCTACTGTTTGCCCTACTTATAAATGATTGTTTTTTTCCATTTAATCAAGCATCTGAGTTTAAATAGCTCCTCTGCCCCCAATTGATTTCAAATTTCTACATGGTGTAGACTTTATGTGCAAGAAGTTACTGACCAAAATTCAGCCCAATTGGAGTTATAATGAATTATATAAAACATCTAACAAATTAACAGCCCTTTATCTTCTCAGATTTATCATTAATTACAGGAAAGGATTGTAACCATGAGATTTAACTAGTGAACAAGATGGGCTATAAACTACTTACACAAAAATTTGCAAGTGAAATATTTTCCATTTGACAGGACATCTATTTTCCATATTTAAATATAGAGGAAAATAAACATGCAAGACAAAAGAGCATGTAGGGTATACAACTATATACTTTCTAGACACTAGGCATCATGTACAAGTCACCCTATTTTTTCTATAATTTTTCTAGTAATTTAAATACACTTTTTCCTATTTTTCTTTCTCAACTAGCACCTTTTGTCATTTTCAAATCACCATAAAAAACTAACATGCAAGGTCTCGTATTGTAACAGTGGACTACCCATACTGTGCAAAGTCCATGAAAATATTAAGGAGTCATTTTGAGCATCTTTTATATAGCACCCAACTCATACTACAATAAATACATGTAATTCTCATGATAATGGAAAAACATCATGTAGATGAGCAATGCTAGGGCTACAAAAATTCCTACACTATCCAAATACTCTAGACATGCTACTGTCCAATTTCATAGCATTTGGAGATCATCTATATCACTTTTGGTATTTACTTTGCTTTAACATACATGCAACAAAACCAGGGGTAAAAATGTCTTTTATCACAACCACATCATACCTAACCTGTAGATCTACTCAAGAGGAGTTCATAGGTACTTAGTTTGTCCATTTTGGATTTTTCTTTGAATTGATATGATTTTTCAAAGTTTAAACCGAGAAAAGCAAAAAGAAAAAGAAAAACCCCTAGATCTAAGGACCACTACGCAATTAACCTATAGATTGATTCAGGGGCTAGTTTGCAAGATCTGCAAGACTCGGCCAAACTGCGGGAGGACCGAAACATAAAATGAAGAAAACCGAGGGACCGGATCTAAAATATCCCGACCCTTTCTTCCTCCTTTCGCCGGCCGCGGCCGCGCGGCGCGGCGCACGCGCCGGTGAGCTGGGGCTCGCCGGGGCCACGACATGGGGCGCCGGAGGTGTGCGGGGGCGAGGGCTACCACCTGGTGTAGCTCTCGTCGGCGGCGGAGGCGAGGTTGAGGCGGGAACGGCGGTGAACGGAGGCGGCGTCGGCGTGAACCGGCGCGTCGCGGACGGCGAGGTCGATGCCGATCTCGTCGGTGAGGGGGGGAAACGACGACGAGAGTTAGCGGGGGAGGGGCGGCGTGGAGCGGTGGTTGCAACGGTGGCGGTCTCGGGGCGAGAGGTGGCCGGACGGCGGCGGCGCGAGCTCGACTCCGAGCTCGCTGCCGTCAATGGCGGCTCGGCTTTGGGCGCGGCGCGCGGCGTGGAAACGGGACGGGAGAGAGCGAATGTTTAGGGTTTCGGAAGGGGGGTGCTCGCGCCCCGTTTTGACGCGCGCGGGCGGCCGGCCGGTGGCTCGCCGTACTCCCTGTACGCCGGCGAGCCACGAGGCGCGGCGCGGCGCTGTTCGCGCCGTGCGCGTCGCGCGGATCGCGGGCCCCACCCGTCAGCGGCTGAGATTTTAAAAAAAGAAAAATGTGTTTCCTCTCTCTCAGTTTTTCGCCTTTTTAACCTACCTAGAGCCCGAATTTGCAAATGTGCCAATTGAATGAAATGTTCTACTCTTCAAGATCTACAACTTTGTCAAAACGAACAACCCTAAAATCCAAGTGGAGATATGATTTAAATTTGAATTTACATATCAGCCCCCATTTTGGACAGGGGACCCTTATTGCTTAGAAAATTTAAAACTCTTATTTCTGGGCACTATCACCCAAAGTGCCTATTGACAATATTGTTTAGAATTTCAAAACCTACAACTTTTTCAGTTGGAGTTTTGCATGAAAGTGACTTTAAGTTAGAGAAAATTTGAATTTACTAAGCAAGTCAGATTTGATTTGGTTTTCTGTGTTGGTAAAGGATGACCCTAATCACCATGTAAACCTTAACAAATGTCCAGACCCCAATTATCAAAGTTGTTAAACACCTCTTTGTCTACAACTTTGGTAATATAAGTTTTACCTAGATCACTCTAGAGTTTGAACTACACACACAAGCATGTTTCGAGGGTTGGCAAAACAGCCGACTTGCTTTATGGAGTGTCTTTCTTGTTTCTAACTTTTGAGGTATCAAATGAAGTCCAAATACTCCCACACTAGGTGCATTTGAAAGGCGATAAGTTTAGTTCCACTCCACAGAAAGGAAGATTTTGAAATTGTATAGTGAAACCAAAGAAAATTTCAAATGCAAATTTGGGTTAAGCTGAAAATTCAGACTTGAGAAATTTTCTAAGTGTGACTAAGTCTTAATTTCACCATTAGCTTTCGTATAATTGTGTGTTTAGGCTTCTGAGATGCCGGGAGCATCACAATGGTATTCCAAAACCATAGTATTACACTGGCTATGTGTGCACTATGGTGACCTTAGTCTATCAGTCATAAAAAAAAAAAAATCTAAGGCATCAGCCACAAACTCGCCACTGTGCTGCTACTGTATCAAGTTTTTGCGTTACCGAAAACCACCACAAGGCACGAGAAAGACTCGGTGGGAAGCATGTGAAAACAAGAATTCCATCGTGGCGTAAAACTAAAACATCAATGTTGAAAACAAGAATTCCATCACGGCGTTAAACTAAAACATCAAAGTTTTACCATTTAAAATTATACAAACTCAGCGGCTCAGCCAAACACCGGTTGTATTTCTGTGTTCTGAATTCCTGTAGGATCCTGTATTTTCCCTATTCCTGTCCTCAATATCACAGCATGAAACTAAAACGTCAATGTTTGGAAAATAAGAATCCCATCACGGCATAAAACTAAAACATAAATGTTTTACCATTTCAAAGAGTTATACAAACTCTGTGTCTCAGGCAAACACCGGTTCTATTCAGTCTTACACTTAAGGCAGCATGTTATAGATCGCGCAACAGTCTATCACACACCAAAAATAAATAAATAAATAAATAAATCGCACGCTTACACCTTGCTCATCGGCACAACAAACTGCAGAATATGCGGCTAACTACTAAAGTTTGTTACCTAATTTATAACGCACTGATCTCTTTTGCTTCAGGCCTGAGTGCCTCAGGGAAGAACCATCCCCCAATCGTTGTGTCATGCTTCCAGGGGAACATCGGTGGAGGGGTCAATAGTTTGCCATCTTTCATGTTGTATGAACTGAAACGGTTCAAGGGAAAGGTCGTCATCCAGTTGTACCTGCAGAGAGCCTCGGCCTCATAGCAGCCATGATCATCCAAGAAGAAGATGTGGTCACCAAGCATGCCATATTGGGACACATCAACAGCTCTGGAAGACCGTTGCCCTAGGAAGAGCGCCTCGTTGTCCCCTAGGGTCGTCACCGTCGTCCACCGGGATTGCCCAAAGTCAGCCATGAACACATTGACAGTAGCACCCCCATCGTGGATCAGCCTGCGCACCAACAACAGAGCACCGCTGCACGACTCCACCAGATAGCGCAATTGTGTGTTTTTGTTCTGGAGCCATAGTTCGCAGGAGTAGCCGCCATTCACGACGCAAGAGACCTCTGTAACCTGTGGGCGGAGAACATCTGTGCAGCTGCTGTCAGATTCAAGGACAAGGAGGTTTTCTGAGTCATCGATGGCGTAGAGCTTTCCTTTGTGGAACACTATGTCCTCAAGGTGGGTGTCAAGAGCCCCAAGGTCATGGCAGGCCAGTGACCACGACGATCCCTGTGGATGGCACACTGCAATGATCGTGGATACGTTCCAGTCACCGGTGGAGATGGCCGCAGCAGCTAGGTGTGGCAAGCAAAAGATTAGCTTTGCATCGTTGCGGGCGCGATATCCATTGGGGAATGGAGGGAGCGTCGTGGTGGCCTTGGAGAAAGGGTCACGTAGCAAGAAGCCATCTGCACGCCGGTAGATGAGCCAGTTGCCGCAGGTGCCGTGGTAGCCGCCGTCGACGGGAAAGCGGAACAGCTCTTCCCGTGGGAGGCACTGGAAGGTCCCGTCCAAAAACACTATCAGCGGCAGCGGCGGCGGGGGCAGGGGAAGCTGCCGCGCGGAGGCGCGCCACTGGGGGCACACGGCGGCGAAGCGGGCGCGGTCGTCCAGCGCGGGGAGGAAGCGGAGCACGCGGCCAAGGAGCTCCGGCAGGAGGTCCGACCACGACCGCGGGGAGCAGGGTGGCACTTCGCTGCTCATCTAGCAAAAAGAAAAAAAAAAGGCGAGTTGGCAATACATCGAGCACCTCTTGTGCCCCAGACACGGCGGTGGGGAAGAAGAGCGCCGACGAGGGGGGAAACCAAAGCAGGGAGGAGGGGAGGCGGGGGCACGCACCAGAGCAGCAGAGCTCGCCGGAGCGTGGAGCGGACCTCCTTGGGAAGCCGAAATACCGGCGGCGGAGCCCGTGCTTTCTCCTGTTGCGCCTCCGACCGAGCGGCGAGCGCTGATGGCTGGGGAGGGGAATTGCGAAGCTTCCGTGGTGACGTCGACGAGGTTTAGCCAAATGGAAGGAACGGCAAGCGTGCCTCTGCGATGCCGAATCGTTGCAGGATACGGAGGCCCATGTGCCCGGCCCATTCTGCCTAATTGCGCCATGGGCCTTAAATTAACCAGGCCTAGCCAGAGCCCAGGTGTGTCATTTGGAATTTGCCGATATTTTATCCTCCCCGACCAAAGCCCGTTTGCGCACTGAAGAAGCGGCGATTCTCCCCCTTCCACCTCGCTCGTTCGCGTGCGGCGGCTCTCCTGAACCGCTCCCCGCTCGCGCTCGTTCCGCGGCCCCGTCCCTCCATCCCCGACCTCCTCCTCTTGCATCTGGACTCGCGACCTTGAGGTGAACCCCATCTGCTATATGCCCCCTTCTGTCTCATAACAGATCCGATTTATTTCGATTTCGGTATAGACCTACCAGCAGATGCGGATGTTCAGATCTACCTGTTCCTTAACGCGAATTGTGAAGTTCCTACGTTCACGGTCTGCAGTTTAACCTATTGCCGTGATCTCGTCCCCGTTTTCGCAGGGAATTAGTATTTTCTTGTTGGTGTTGTTGCGTTAGGATATTTTGCCAATTCTCAGTTCTCTTAGTTCTTGTAGCGATGGAATCTGGTCGTATTTCTTATTTACTCCTTGCTCCTTTTTGTGTGGAGGGAGCATGGATAGAACATTTTAATGGTTCCAATGCAATAGCATTGTATATGGGGATAATATAGTATTCTAACTCAAACGGTCCTTGGTTAGTCCTTAAAAAAATTCAATACCATAGTATTGCCAATACCATGGTATTTCGGAGTATTCTAAACTCCACTCTATTCTGAAGTTTCTCATCCAACCAAGTAAGGGACTAGGAAAGTAAAATATGCTAGTTAAGAAGACTATAAAACCAAACAAGGGTTAAAATATTATGGTTTTAGTGGAAAGGAAAATACCATGGTTATGTCAAGACAAATATAAACCATGCTATTTCTAATACCATAGTACTGAAAACTTTACTTTCAAACATGCCCTTATATTGTTGCCCATGCTTTGTTTCAATATGGCAGGAAGGGGCCTCTAGTCTAAGGTTGGCACAACTCAACACAAGATTTGGGCTTGCTAGTTTCAGTCCATTCACAAGATGCCTCCCCACAAGATCGAAACCGGGCACCAGGACGTGGTGCATGATGTCGCCATGGATTACTATGGAAAGCGCATCGCGACTGCCTCCTCGGACAACACCATTAAGATTGTTGGTGTCAGCGGAACCTCGCACCAGCAGCTGGCTACCCTGAGCGGGCACCAGGGTCCGGTCTGGCAGGTTGCGTGGGCTCACCCCAAATTTGGCTCCATGGTTGCGTCTTGTGGGTATGATGGTCGTGTGATCATATGGAAGGAAGGGGGCAGGCCCGAGGAATGGGTTCAGGCTCATACCTTCACCGAGCACAAGTCCTCTGTGAACTCCATTGCATGGGCACCTCATGAGCTTGGGCTATGCTTGGCTTGCGGTTCTTCTGATGGGAACATTTCGGTGTTTACTGCTCGTGCTGATGGAGTTTGGGACACTGCACGCATTGATCAGGCACATCCAGTAGGGGTGACTTCGGTTTCTTGGGCTCCAGCAATGGCACCTGGTGCTCTGATCACTGCTGGACCTTCTGGTCAGTTTGAGTATGTTCAGAAACTCGCATCTGCTGGCTGTGACAACACCGTCAAAGTTTGGAAGCTGCAGAATGGAAGCTGGAGGATGGATTGCTTCCCTGCCCTTCAGATGCACAAGGACTGGGTGAGGGATGTGGCATGGGCACCAAACCTTGGCCTTCCAAAGTCCACCATTGCCAGCGCATCTCAGGATGGAACTGTTGTGATCTGGACTGAGGCCAAGGAAGGTGAGCAATGGGTTGGCAGGATTTTGCATGACTTCAAAACCCCTGTGTGGAGGCTGTCATGGTCCCTTACTGGGAACATTTTGGCTGTTTCTGATGGTAATAACAATGTGACCTTGTGGAAGGAATCTGTGGATGGTGAATGGCAACAGGTGACCACTGTTGAGCCATAGGTGTTTGGATTGCTGGGTGTTGCCAGTAACATTGATTGCTGAGTAGTTGTTAAGAAATTGGGCTTCACTTACATCAGAACTATTTCTTCCTTTGCCCCCATTGTTCATAATTGTTATGCACTGTCGTCTCTGGTAACGTGTACCTTGGTTGTCAAGGCATGCCTGATAAGATTTAAAAAAGCTTGAATGGAAGCATACATTTCTTTTTTCCAGGATTTTGGAGTATCTGTGTGACGTGTTAAATCTTGTGTAACTCCAGATTCCAACCATAAGATACTAATAAAGTTAGGCTAGGAAGATTGTAAGGAACTGAATTTGGTTAATTAGGCAAGGAAATGATCAGTTGATCACTCGTATGTCATATCTGTATCCAGTGTCCATTTTTTTCGTCGATTTTGAAGTTATGCTGTGTTGGGTTTTTGCTTCTTTTCTTATATCTAAACGAGAAAATCATGTTCATTACCGTGTTGCCTGATGGCAGACTGATCTATCCACATTTTTAGCACAGTAAATTATGAACGCAGGTTGTTCTCCGTGCTGAGGACTGGTTTGCGCTTGTTACCGTCGAGAACATTTGTACACTGTAAAATAGCGAATTTAAAAGTTACTTGTTGACCTGCCATCAAATTCTTGCCAAGGAACAAAGTTAAAGAAACGATTAGCTACTCCCTGTTTATTGGGGTGGAGGGAGTACTACGTATTTGACACAAGTTAACATGCCGTGAAAAATGAAAAAGGCAACCGTTTACCAAACAGGCCAACAGCTGCAGCCCTATCCATTGTTGGGCGCGCCACCGCACTCGATGCAGAGAGTTGCAGACTAACCAAAGCCAACCTGCTATGGCGTCGTCTCCGTCTCCTCGCCCCGCAGCCAGGCTCCGGAGGCCTACGGCCTTCCCCGCCTCCTGCTACTTTTCGGCCGTCTCCCTGCGCGGCCTCCTCTCGCTCTCCACCTCTAGGGTTCTTTCTGTCTCCTTCCGGCAGCAACGGCCGCTGGCGTCGTCCTTCGCTGGAAGGTCACGCCTGCTGAGGGCTGCGCGGAGCTCTGGAGACCCTACAGAGGTGCTATGTTCTTCTTTTACTCAGTTTTAGTTATGTGGTTGTTCGGATCCCCCTTTAGTTGCCTTGATTGGGGACATTGGTCACCAACTCTTACCTGAATTTCCCCGATGAACTGAAGAGCATACGTGCTGTGCGTTCTTATCTTTGTTTAGTACATATAGGTCGATTGGATGCGTCGAGTTCATTCTAGGCTGAAGTTTAGTGTTGATGCGGCAAACAATTGCAGGATAGATATAATTTTTTTGTTGAATTGTGGATTTGGACAGGACGGTCTCTCTTGTTTGTCAGTTCAGGAATCAACTGCTAATTCTTTTGGGCCCAGACAGCATTAGCACGAAGACATCACATGATCATCCTGTTTCCCAGTTGCTACTTACTAATCGTGGGAATTGTTAAATTTCTCTATTAAAGAGAGAATTATCAGTATGCCCTGTATGCCATATGATGTGAAGACATAGGGATCATTAGCTGGGCATTTTGCTACTAAAAATGTTGTAGCTAACGGTTAGTGTGGAGTGTGGACATACTGTTAACGAAAAGATGTAAGTTTTTTTGCAGACACCAGATTATAATAATGTGGACATGCAGGTAGTGGTGCTATGAAAAGGTTTTGCTGTGTGATGGGAGTTGAGTCTCTCGGTGTGCTTCCTTGATTGCCAAAGATACTTGAAGTTGCATTCTGTGTAGAGAAAAAACATGTTGAGACTTAGCATCTCCAAATATTTGCAGGCATATCTACAATGTGTGTTTCTTTTGTTCTTTATACAATTATATAGTATTCTTGGTAAAAGCAAAGTTGATGGAATGCATGTTTGTGCTTGTGTAAGGAGCTTAATTAATTATTAGAAAAAGAAACTTTGGTGGTAAGAAATTATTTTGATTACATTTGAGTGTTGTTATTTAAAACTTAACTAGTCTACATTTTATTGCTAGATCAATGTGGTTAATGTTGAAGAAACTGAGCAGTCACTAGGAGGCTCCACTGGTATGATGGTTGCAAGACATACTAGCTTTGCTTCATCAATTTTATATTTTTTTCATAGGTCAGGTTTCATCTTATTTTTTGGGTTCTGCACAGGTCGAAGAAAAGATGGAAAGGAGCCAGCCAAAAGTTTCTCATCTAAAGAGTATTCACAACTAACTGTAAATCCAAATACCAAAGATGGCAGATCTGTTATATGCTGTCTCGAACTCATGGCATATTAATAAGGTCACACAAGTTGAAATTTATTGTTACATTAGAAATTTTATTGAGTGGGAGTAGATCTTGTACTTGAAGAGGCAGAAGACCTCACAGAAGTTGGTCCTCTTGGAATTATCAAGTTTTAACAATAATATTAGCGATGATTTTTGTCAATTTATTGTTCAAAAAAGGTTGGAACCTGGAAACGATAATTGGTGGTTATTGGTTAAAGAATTACTTTTGATGAATTTGATCTAATCATTAAATTTTTGCAAAGCCATTCTCATGAAAAACTACACCTGTCCTTGGAATGACATCAGTTTTGCCCTTTGAATTTTATGCTACAAGTGACATTGTTGATTGTGTATTTCATCTTGTGTTGCCAGGCTGCTAGAAAAACTGAAGAGATATGGTGCTGCTGGTGTTCTGTCATATGGACTACTTAACACAGTATACTATGTCACTGCATTTTTATTAGTTTGGTAAGACATGCATGGATCTGTGAAATCTTAGACTTAATGCTACCTTGTCTGGAACATCTGTTTGCAGAAGAAACGTTGCTATTTATAACTTTATAAACCGGTGGAGTGGGCAATGCTTTGGTAATGGGAAGCAGGCTGAGAATATGCTTGTAGAATGGCATTAGGTCCTCCTGATGTGAGGCTACCAACCAGGGTTTAAACCCTGTGTCTCCCAAAATGACTCTCCTTCTTGGTTTGGCAGTTGCAAAGAGGCTTGGGTTCAGGGGTTTCTCGGTTGGGCCTATGGTTTGGTCCTTCTTAGCCCCATTAAGAGTTGTGTGCGGCTTGAGTGCCGACCTTGGGATTGTTACTGAAGGAACGGTCTTACCCCTCCTGGTTGTTTTTTTTTAAAGAAAGGAAACAGGCTGCTGGATTCACTTACACTTAGTAGCTGTTCAATGGTGTAGTTCACCAAGCAAAACAGCTGCTAGCATTATACACATTGGGTGGAAAATGAGTATCAGAATGATTTGCTTTTCAGGTTTTATTTTTCTCCTGCTCCTGGTAGGATGGGCTATGGTGCAGCTGTGGAAAGGTAATGGTTGTAAATTATTTTTCCTTTTTATGCTTTACTTGTTCATATTGTAACACCCTTTTACATACTAAACCAGATTCATTAAATTAATGGCAATGGTGTGGGCTGGCAGTCAAGTTACTAAGATTCTTCGTGCTGGAGGGTGAGTCAAATTCCTAACTTATAAACTTCAATTGTTAGTTTAGAATTATTTCTCATAACATCTGAAGCATATCTATTTACATTTCAAAGAATGTAGGTTACATACATGCCCGAATCCATTGATTCTGAAATTTTACTTTCGTCTTTTTTTTGTGCATGCTAGGGCCCTTGCACTAGCTCCTTTTGTTGATAGAGGATTAAGATGGTTCACAGTCAAGTTCAATTTCAAGTCCGAAGGGAAGGTAAAATACTAAAGATTTGCTTAATTTGGTATTTGTGCACATTTGAGCCAGAGTGGGTATCAATCTTCTTGTGCATCTTACTTTACTCTTGTTACAATGCAGGCTTTTGCGACAATTGTAGGGTTGTGTCTTGCAATTGCTGCTCTCCTGTTCTTTGGATTAACAATACTTTGGGCATAGAACATCTGCTTTGCTGATGCATATGAGCAATGATGAAGCGATGGTGTGAAAGTGGAATAGAACCTGGTTCCAATGGGTAACGCGGTGATCAGAGCCTACTAAAATCATTGTCAACTATGATTGTTCATTGTATCTTTTATGGATATATGTATTTTTGTTGTCCCTCGGTGATCACGAACCTCTTGAGTATAAATGTTCATTCAAGTTCCTATTAGGCGCATGTGTGGAGTGCGGACATGATAATTTTTGCAAAACATTAGATGATCAAGCCGAAGCATAACCTTCTTGGCTGGCTGGAACCTAGAAGGCAGTCACACTGGTGATGGCTTGGTCTTGTATCGATTTTGATGGTTTGGATTGTTGTTTGACTTTATGGTTTGGTGGGAAATGGTATGAGATGTGTATTACTCCATGGTGTGGTTTGGTTTAGGGAGTATAGCAATCTGGATCAATTTGATTTGGTTTTAATTGGCTTGAACTGTTCACATGGTAAATTCTAAGTCAAAAGCTGAACCATAGAATTAAAACTTTTTGTTCACACTTTAAATTGTATTAACTGACAAATTTGTTACAAAATGACTTAATATATCGATCAACAACTTTTGGATAAATTATTCTAGTTATATCAATATGTTGGTTCCACGTTAAAAACCAGACCCTGGAACTAAACTCCTGCATTTACACCTTAAAATTTCATCTAATCTAACTGAAATTTGTTAGAGATGACTTAGCATGTTGATCAGTAACTTTGTGTAGACCATTGTGGCTATATCATTATGTGGGTTTCACATCAAAAGCTGAACTTTGATCCAGAGTTTGCAATCACACTTTAAAATTCTAGTGAAATTGACCGAAATTTGGAGGCAACGAGTATGTCAATGAGATACTTTGTACAAATTAGTGTGGTCAGATCAATATGTGTGATTTTATTTCATTAATGGATAGATATGAGAGAGAAATCTAACCCCTTTATTGAAATGGTTTGAAACTATGGTTTCAGAACATGGGTTATTCAAGTTTGAATGAAATCACATACTCAATTCGGTTTGTTTGGTTTTGAAGTGTAAAGAATGAGTTAGTTTAAGATGAGATAGTGTGTTTTGGTAAAATGTTTTGGTTTAGTTTTGGCTCATTTTTATGCCCATTACCACCTTTTATCGCACACCCATCGCCCACTGTCCATCATATAAGATCTGGATATACACTAGAGCTAAGCAGATTTCTGATGCCATAGTTGGCCATTAGAAAAATGAGATCCTACCTATAAGAAACTAGGTGTTTTTTAAATAAAAAAGTATCAGATTTACTCATCTTCAACGCCTGATATTTGTTTATGGACCCATCAGTCAAATGGTTACATTTATATTTGAGTAGAGATGACTCGAAGTTGGATGGTTAGGTGTATGGCTACTCCTCCCATCTAAGCTAGACTCACTTTATATTAGTTGGTTATTAACGCCGACAAGTTAGCATACCTGGGGGAACCTCTGCCGTCTGAATCTACAAACCAGGGCGCTACATATCTGCTGGGCTGCACCAGTTGATTACCGGTGCAACTTTGATTCACTGAAGAATTTATAAGCAAAATAATTCACCGTTTTTTCACCAGGCGAGCTAGAAAAAAATATACAAAATTCCACCACATATACATGTTAGCCAATTACTTGCAAAAAAAACATGTTAGCCAATTTTAAAAACTTTAACATGCTAAACTTCTAGTTTAAAAGGGTAGTATGTGTGACACATCACGCGGACGGATATTCTAAATCTTACCGTTACTGACTGAAAACTTTTTTAAAGCCTCTGTATCAACTTTCACCTAGCGAACTAGAAAAAAAATAAAACTTAGAAATTCTCATAAGAATCAGAAACATCTAGGCATCCATTACGTAGCTCTAATAATAGCAGTCATTAGATCTATTATATTTTTAAAAAATTATGTACCCCCATGTCATAATAAAAGATGAATTAAAATACTTTTCTAAATTTGCTTATAAATTACCCACCATACCATTATGAAATATGAATTAAAAAACCTCCAAATTTGCATATAAATTACCCATCATGCCAGTATAAAAGATGAATTAAAATAACCCATAAATTTACATATAAATACCCAGCACGATATTATCGAAGAGGAATTAAAATAATAACCTCTAATTTTACTAATGATAAAATAAAATAAAGTCAAAATTCTGAACTACAAACATATATTATAGAAAAATTAAATAACAAAAATAGACAAATATATGTTTATAAATTATCAATTCTGCTACTATTAAAGTTATTAATCAACTTTAATACATGTATAGCATCATCCAAAACTAACATGTACGAGAGTATGTGTTGATGTACTAGTTTATATGAATGTTTTGATGAATCTAACACACACATTCTCTCTACATGTACATGGTACATGAATCTACCATCTGAACCATTAGAATTTAGAATATAGGGTGAAGAGCTACTTCTTCGGCGAATTAAGACCCCATTCTTCTGGCTGGAATCGTCAGAGCCTCGCGGTTTTTAGAGCTCAGACGCGAGGCTACACATTCTCTCTTTTCAGAGAGAACACATATACTATCTGCCCAAACGGAGAGTTAAAAAAGCCTTGTCGAACAATAATTGGATGGCCGCAGAAGTGGCAATGCCAGATTATTGACTGGTCAAACAGTCCACGAGCTCGCATGTCGAATCCATGAACACGGGAAGCTACTGCTGTTGATGATCGAACTGATGATCGTCCCATGCAGCGGTTCAGCTGAGCTGCCTGAGCACGCCGAATCAAGAGCACCGGTTAGATTTCTTTGTAGGTGCCAGTTCGTGGTGTCGATAATTCTTGCCCCACTAGACGACTTCTCTGATGTGATGGATCTAATGGTTGAAGTCGCGTTTCGGTAGCAAACAACATAGCTCACCGTGGTCAGCAAGCAACGTAACTTACCGTAGTTAGCAAGCAACGTAACTTACCGATGCCGACGCTTCAGCGTGCCGTCACCAAGAGTCTGCCATCGACGACCACTATAAGACCGAGTGCAGCAGTTTTTTGTCTCCGGCAGTATCAGCCTTCAGAGCAGAAAAGATGTCTCCTTACCTACTCGCCGCTGCCGCCGGCGTGCTTGTCTCAGCTGTCTTCATCCTCAATATCATCGTCAAGAACCGCCGGAGCAGCAAGCTCCCGCCGTCTCCCCCGTCGCTGCCGCTGATCGGACACCTTCACCTCATCGGCCGCCTCGCACACCGATCCTTGCACGAGCTGTACCTTCGCTACGGCGGCGGCGGCGGCCTCCTCTTCCTGCAGCTCGGGCGCAGGAGGACGCTGGTCGTGTCCACGGCCGCGGCAGCTGCGCACCTGTTCAGGAACCACGACCTCGCCTTCGCCTCCCGCCCGCACAGCGTGGCAGGGGACAAGCTGATGTACGGCTGCGCAAACGTCTCGTTCGCGCCGTACGGCGAGAGCTGGCGCCGAGGAAAGAAGATCGCCGTGGTCCACCTCCTCTCCCCGCGCCGCGTGGAGTCGTTCGCGCCGGTGCGGGACGCCGAGGTAGCAGCTCTCGTGGCACGGACCCGCCGCGCCGCGGAGGCGGGGGAGGCCGTGGTGCTGATGGACCTCCTGTACGGCTACAGCAACGCTGTGGTCACCCGCGCTGCCACGGGTGCCGCCGGGGCAACAGCCGAGAAGTTGAAGCAGCTCATGGGGATCTCTGCGGCGCTGATGTCGGGCTTCCAGCCCGAGGACGTGCTGCCAGACGCGCCGGCGAGGTTTGTGAGATGGGCGACGGGCCTCGATAAGAAGCTCGACGACATGGCCGAGGCGTGGAACACGTTCATGTCCGAGATATTGACGGCGCACAAGGAAAAGAGGGCTGACGACGGCGCAGGGGAGTGGGGTGAGGACTTCTTGGACGTCTTGCTTCGGCTGAGGGAAGAAGGCGCCACGGGGCTCGAGCTCACGGACGATCGTATCAAGGCCACCGTCCAGGTGATCTTGGCAGAAGAAATTTCTCTTTTTAATCTCTCAAGAAATGCCTATTTCCCCTGATCCGCTGCCTTGCTTGCGTCGTACTAGGACATGATAGCCGCCGCAACCGAAACATCATCGCAAACGCTGGAATGGACAATGGCAGAGCTCCTTGTCAACCAGCGGGTGATGGCCAAGCTTCGAGACGAGATCGAGCGATTCGCCAACGCCGATCAGCCGACCATCATCGCGGAATCAGACCTGAACAAAATGGAATACCTGAAGGCAGTGTTCAAAGAGGTGCTCCGGCTCCACGCGCCGGTGCCGCTCCTCGTGCCACACGAATCAACAACGCCCGTGGTTGTGCAGGGCTACGAGATCCCGGCCAAGACCACGCTCTTCGTCAACGTGTGGGCGATCGGGCGGGACCCCACGGTGTGGGACGCGCCGCAGGAGTTCCGCCCGGAGCGGTTCGTGGGCGCCGAGCCTCCGGTGGACTTCAGAGGCACCGACTACCAGCTCATCCCGTTCGGCGCCGGCCGGAGGATCTGCCCCGGCATGAACTTCGCGATGCCGGTCTTGGAGCTCGCGCTTGTTAGCCTTCTGCACCACTTCGATTGGGAGCTCCCCGCCGGCATGCGCCCGGCGGACCTTGACATGGGCGAGGCGCCGGGGTTGACGGCGCCACGGCAGGTTCCCCTTGTCCTTGTTCCCAAAAGCAGGACACGCTCAACCTGCGTGGTACAACTCTAGGAAGCAACACTATGTGTAGTGGGTTGGGTAAATGGATCGTTTATACACTGTAGCGACACTGTTCACAGAGAGAAAGGTAATTGAAACAGTGGATACACAATGCATTTACACATCCTGCTGCACATAGTCTAAGAACTGATGTGCCTCCAAATACAATCCCGTCATGAGTTGGGAACAGTGTTTTGTGTACGAACAAGTTCTAGATCATAATAATTCTTCTTTTGGAGGCGCTGCCGATCAAAAGTAAACAATATCTGCGCAGAAGAACAAGTTTGAGTGTTGTGCTGCAGACTCGATGGGCTGAAATAGTGAAACCCTATCTCGGGTTGACCGTTGACCATAGCACCAGGCCGCCTTCTAGTTTGAGTGTTATTGGATCGAGATCGACGTGATGAATCGGCATCAACTCTTCTCACGACATCGACCCGGCAAATGACGTCGACCTTTGGCTGCTTCAACTCGTTTTTCGCTACACCGCGCGTTAGTGATAACGATTTATGATCTTTTGTACGAATTCACATGTCTACGTGATAGAAGAAAGATGGCCAACTCCGTATACCTACATTGTCCTATATAAGTGTGAAATAGAGAAAAGATGCATATTGACTAGGGACGAGGTTGTTGACTAGGGGTGAATATGTATGAATCTTTAAAAATTCAACCCTAATCTCTTTTTTATCAAACATCTAAAAGATGCAGCTAGCACAAGCTACGTGTCCAAAGATCACAGCCAGGAAAGCATCACAGAAGCGTCCACAAACATTCCGGGGCCAGCGCTAAGACGCAAACGATTCCCGCAAATAAGCAGTCCCTGATTTCATTTGGTCACTCACCTAAGGCTTTGTCTGAGTATACGTGAATCGGAATAGAATACACGTGGATTATAGTGAATAGAAGAGATTAAAATGTGTTTAAATCTACAATAGTTTAAAATTTTCTCTAATCTCTTCCATTCTACACCAATCCACTCTAATCACACGTACCCAAACAAAGTCTACCGAGAAACAAATCCGTTTAACTTGAGCTCCCCCGGCGTCCGGACAAACAGCCCCCGCCGCACCCTGCCTTTCGTTGACTGGCCCACCATTCCAGAAAAACCACGGACCGGCGCGCGGCACGACGGCGCCCGCGTTCCACCAGGCAGGCACCAGCTGAGCTGAGACGAGAGGTGGAAATGGAAATGTCTGCATGTGAGATCGCGAGTCGGCCGAGCGCCGACGCGTCCAAATGGCAAGACCGTAATTGCCGCGCCACGTCTGACCGTTTCCGTGCGCCTTCCTCGGTTCCTCCTCTCCCGTCCGTCCCGGTCTCCCACTCCCGCCCGTCCCGTCGCCACAATCTCACTCCGTCTCCCTCACTTCCCCACCGAGCTCCATTAATGGTGCCTCCCCTAATTTTTGCCATAATAGCAGCAGCAGCACAACGCACACCGAGACCACGTGGGGGCACTGGCAAAGCTAGCGCGACTTGAGGGGGACGCCGCGCTCCGCACCCACATGGGGTACCAGCCCATGCACGGCAACGGCGGCGCAGCCGGTGCCGGGACATCAGGCAGCGGCGGAGACCACCTGCACCAGCACCACCAGCGCCTGCACAGCCCCCGCATGGCCGGCGGCGGCGGGGGCTCCATGACACGCCGGGCCAGCTCCTTCAAGCGCGGCGCCGGCGGCGAGATCGAGCTCCAGATCGGCTCCCCGCGCTCCCCGAGGTGCGACGGGCTGGGGAGCCCGCCCTCGGACTCCGCGGACCCTTCTTCCGGTACCGGTCTCCACCACCACCACCACCACCAGGCCCAGCAGCACCAGCACCAGCACCTCCGGTTACGGCTCTTCAAACCGTCGTGCTCTACCGGCAGCGCGGTCGACGTCGGGCTCGGGATCCGGGAGACGAGGAAGCTCGGGAACATGCTCTTCCTCGCCTTCTGCGGCGTGTGCCTGTTCCTCGGCGTCGGCAAGATCTGGGCGGGCGGCTGGTTCGCCCTCCCTGCCGGGGATAAAGACGCCGATTTGCAGGTATAGAGTCCCGGGCATTTTCTGCACTATGTAGCTGTTATCATTTGGCTGCCGTATTTTTCATCCTCCTGATCAACAGCTCGAGGTGTAGGACAGTCGCTTCAACGTTCTTATCCTAACTTCAATGCGGCTTTGAATAGAATTTATGAGCCTTAGCTTTCCCAATTGGAAAATTGCATCTGTCGAGCCTAGGAATTTCCAACTGTAATTTCTCACGGGAAATGGATTAGGACCACCGCAGTTCAAA
Source organism: Paspalum notatum (assembly GCA_022530915.1). Lineage (NCBI taxonomy): Eukaryota > Viridiplantae > Streptophyta > Magnoliopsida > Poales > Poaceae > Paspalum > Paspalum notatum. The sequence goes on from CM039685.1 coordinate 39,171,565, forward strand.
AGAGATGGGACCTGCATTCTATTTTGGTCCTTTTACTTTGGATGCTAGAAGTCTGTGTAACGAACTGGCTGAGAGATCTCAGACACTAGTCTAGCAAAAAAAATCAGGTATTGGAGCTTCTATTGAACTTCTCAGATAGGTATTGATGAGAAAAAAATGTGCTTTTAGGACACTACCTCACTTGCTGGAGCCATTGTCTAAGAGAACGCTAGTGTGGTGTTACTGGCTATTTGCAGTTGATTCTTGTAGGGTGTTTGTGCACCATCATTTTCTTCTCTCAAGATATCCCTAAGGTCTTGTTTACACCTTTTTTCTTGTTCACGGTCTTTGCATGCCCTAGGTATGCATATGGTAGTTAATGTGATTAATCCGTGAGCTGATTGTTGAGAACTCTTACTGAGTTAGTGTGAGTATGGCCCATATCAATCTAACCTTCTTGTTACCTGCCACCATTAACTGGAGCAGTGCCCTTATCTCTCTATTTAGTCAACGAATTAGCCACTTTTGACTTTCCTACACAGAATAATTTCATTTGATTAATGACCAATCTGAGAAAGACACCTTCCAAGCTCTTGTAGTCTTACCTTTGCTATGGCTAAAGCCTAAAACTATACATAAAGATTGTTTGGCAAAGCTATAGTTTCTTTTTCAACCATGCTATATTCTTACATATGCTCTGAACTCTAAAGTCTGAACTTATCACATTTTTTATTGATTTGACATTTCATGAATTTTATAATTTATATAGCCTGGCATTACTATAGTTAATTCCAAATTTTGTATGATCTAGATAGTACATTTAGGAAACAGAAGGTTCAGATGTTCAGTATCATAATGTAAATTGGCTGCATTTGTACATGTTTCTAGGATCTCTCTGGCTCCTTCTCCAGTGACAAAGTGCATCGAGTTGATCATCACTTTGGATACACGGGAGTAAAAGAGAGTGACAGGTCTTTGATGACATTGGAATCTAGCATTGGTGGAAGAGAAGACAGTGTGGCTGAGGCTAGTAGTATATCTCTGCCTAGACCTGTCCTTTGGTTGACAATGATTTCACATTTCTGGAAAGTAATATTCTTTCATTTCTCCTTTTTGTTGGTGCTTCATGTAGGCCTCTGATGTCTGGTCTCAGCCAAGCAGTACAAATTTCAGACAATGCATTGTTTCAAACTCTCATAAAAGTAAGTTGATTTATATGTCAGTAATATATCTAGTCTTTCATCTATCCTTTCTCAGCATGATTTATTCTCTTATTCTTAATTTTGTAGAGCAAGATTCTCACACGAATGGTTATATTCTCATAAATGCAAATGGAGGCTTGAATCAAATGAGATTTGGGGTGTGATTTACTATCCTTTAAACCTGTTTTAGGTTACTATCTGTTTTTGATGGCTGATATCTGACGGCACTGCTCGCATTGCAGATATGCGATATGGTTGCTGTTGCTAAAATCCTGAAGGCTACACTGGTTCTACCTTCTCTTGATCATACATCCTACTGGGGAGATGACAGGTTGGGATCTTCAACCACAACCTTCTAATTTCTAAATCTCTGAGTCTGATCCATTATGGACCTGTCAACCATTGCAATCACTGTACTCATTTCAAGTTGCTTTGTTTCATTAGTGAATTTAAGGACCTTTTCAACTGGAGGCACTTCATTGAGTCACTGAAAGAAGACATTGATATTGTTGAAACTCTGCCACCTGAATACAGTGGCATTGAACCTTTGGCTAAAGCTCCGATATCTTGGTCGAAGGTTGAAACTCAAAACTAGATATCCGTTTATAATTTGCATTGAGATGTGGTGAAAGCACTCACTCAGTATTTTATTCTGGGCAGGTGAACTATTACAGAGATGATATCCTCCCACTTTTGAAGAAACACAAAGTCATTTACTTTACACATACAGATTCTCGCCTGGCTAATAATGGCCTTCCTAGTTATATTCAGAAATTAAGATGCCGAGTTAACTACAGATCTTTGAAGTATTCTCATACAATTGAAGATCTTGGTACTACCTTGGTTTCAAGGATGCGTCAGGATGGAAGTCCATATCTTGCTCTCCATCTAAGGCAAGACCTTTTATCTCAGGATACTTCAGTTCGCATATCTTTATTGTTATTTTCTGTGCCTGACCAGTCCAATTAGTCATTTTCCTTATGTATGAATAATTTCTCTTTTTGGCGAATTACACAGTACAAACACAGACGGACTCTGAAACCGCGTATCTTTGACAATCCAACTATTGGGATTGAATATATTTGGTCCCCCAAGTGGTTTCAAGGGTGGTTTTTCATTTTTGAAAATAATAAAAAATGATTTAATCTGTAAAAACTCATAACTAATTCATTTTGAATCAGGAAAATATGAAAATGAATTAGTTATAAGGTTTTCGATATTAAATCATTTTTTATTAGTTTCAAAAATGAAAAAAGAACTTCCATTGAAACCACTTGGGGACCAAATATGTCTGCTTTCAATAATCGGATGGTCAGAAGGTACCTGGATTTAGAGTTTTTTTTTTTCGAATGACACAGGAGAGCTGCGTGTCATTTCTTTAAGAAGAAAAATAAATACATCCCCAAGGGAAAGATGAGAAACACCTTTCTCCCAGGTACAGCCCAGCCAACAACTGTGAAGATAACACCCCCTACTCAGACCACCACAACCTGGGAGGGTGGGGAGAGCTCCTGAAGCCCCACAGCCCCGGCCCTGCACCAAAGTTGCCCCTTAGACTCTATAGCAAGCAACAGAGCCCGCACATCTGGGCGAACTCTCTCAAAAACACACGCATTCCTATGCTTCCAAAGCTCCCAAGCTACAAGAATGACCAAAGAATTGAAGCCCTTGCGCGAATCCTTAGGAAGAGCTTGAGAAAGACTGGCTCCACCAAGAGTTGAGCCTACTAGAGGTGTCTGGGGGATGGGCAGCGTGAAGGTTAGTCTTCTGGAGCACCTGAAACCAAACCTCCCCGGCCACCACGCACTGCATGAGGATATGTTGTATTGACTCATCAGCTTGGTCGCAGAGGGGGCAGCTAGGCCGGTGAGGTAATCCACGCTTTGCCAAACGATCAGAGGTCCAACAATGATTAAGGATGGCAAGCCATATGAAGAATTTGCAGTTGGGAGGTGCCAAGCTTTTCCAAATCCTTTTCCAAGGGGAGAACTTGACTGTCCCTACAAACAGAGCATCATAAGCTGACTTGCTGCTGTAGCAGCCAGAAGAACTTCGATAATAGTTCGACAATAGTTCAATGGTAAAAAATAGACTTCTTTGAGTTCTTTCAAATATTGCTTATATCATATGGACAGAATGCCTAAATCATTTTGCTATATCAAAGCTAACACCCCAAAAACATGGACCAGCGGGTGGAGACCACTCTCATGGCATTTCATTGAGAAGAAACCCTAGCCAACTGGCCGAGAAACCCCTTATTAACCCTGGCCTTACCCTATAGGGAGTAGAGACGCACCACAACCATAGGCCCGTGGCCACTGCCCCCTGATAGGATTGCACTGTTACCATAAGCCAAGCACCCTGCCACTATTTGGAGGCACCACGATGGGGTTTTTTGTGTGCAAGCCAGGATTTGAACCCTGCCTGTCTGGTATCACTACTTGGTGACCAACCAACATACTACTAACAATGCGTTTGCATCGAAGCCAGCAACAGTTTTGCAAATGAAGTAAATTGCATATATGATATGGTGCATGATCTTAGGCCTGTTTGGCTGATATTCCATGAAATCATCTTCTCAAGCAAAGTTTTGGACCGCATTCATCATTATCAGTAAAAAATCCTGTGTAATTTTAAATTTAGCCATAATGTCTTGAAACTACAAAATTATGGTGCCAAATTTCCTAAGCTTTAGCTACTCCAGTAAAGCAGAATTTTCACTTCAAATTCTTGAACAACCATACTAAATATATCTTTTTGTTGAACTCTCTAGCTGCACCTTCTAGCACCTTAAGATGATAAATCATGTATTAACATACTGTAAATGCATAAAAGTAAGCTGTATCAATGTTAAATACTTATATGATACTACATTTCAGGCTTTGACCATTTGATTAATTTGTGTCTTGCAGGTATGAGAAGGATATGCTATCTTTTACTGGTTGCAGCCATAACTTGACATCAGAAGAAGATGAGGAATTGCGTAAGATGCGGTACGAGGTTAGTCATTGGAAAGAGAAAGAAATCAATGCTACTGAGAGAAGAAGCCTTGGTGGTTGTCCTTTGACTCCAAGAGAAACTTCACTTTTACTGAAAGGGTTGGGTTTCACGCGAAGCACCAGAATTTACTTGGTTGCCGGTGAAGCTTTTGGCAATGGAAGCATGAAGGCATTGGTGGATGATTTTCCCAATATATATTCGCATTCTACCCTGGCAACAGAAGAGGAACTTGCACCCTTCAAAAATCATCAGAATATGCTTGCTGGTCTTGACTATATTGTGGCTCTTCAGAGCGATGTCTTTATTTACACTTACGATGGAAATATGGCAAAAGCTGTACAAGGACATCGACGTTTTGAGAACTTCAGAAAGACTATTAACCCAGACAGGTAACACCTTTTCCTTTTAGAGTCCAACATGTTCTGGTCAATTCTAATTTTGTGCTGAATGAACCTACTACCTACCTAGTGATATGTGGTGTGGACTAGTAGTCAAAAGATTCTTCGTAATAGACCTTGTTCTGGTTTTCCTCCTTTTTTTCTGAATATATCTGATTCTTTGTCCTGCAGGATGAGTTTTGTGAACCTAGTAGACGAATTTGACGAAGGAAGAGTACCTTGGGATATTTTCAGCTCAGAAGTGAAAAGATTACACAAAGATAGAATAGGTGCTCCATATTTTAGGGAGCCTGGAGAATTCTCGAAGTTAGAAGAGTCTTTCTTTGCAAATCCCTTGCCTGGCTGTATATGTGAGAAACATAGCGAAGAATGAAGATGCAGGTACACCGGCAATTCATTACCCGCGTCTCTTATGTCAAAAGATATAGGTCTCTGCTGCCTGCCAGATGTTACTTGCACTTGCACCACTGTTTGAGCCGTGATCAGTTAATTCATAATGACAATCGAGATGGGAACTGGGATATTCGATTTCAGCTCCAGAGCTTAGTTAACCAGCATGAAGGAGGACAGATTTTTTGCAAAGGGCATGACAGTTGTTAATCAGTTTTCACACGACCATGTTATGTGAGTGGTTATGCCTACAATATTTGCCTCAATCGGTACATAAAAAGGTACATACACAGGAGATTGTGCTGAGGGCTTTCTTGTATTTTTTTTCACGACTTCTGTTGTATTTGACTATTTGTAACTAGCAAAATTGGTCGCGGAATTGCGCAGCTAGATTTGCAAATACAATGTTATTAGTATATACAGCTCCAATGCAAGTCATTTAGAAATGTAGCCACAGATTTTGAGTGTGTACACAGCCCTAGTTTATGTACTCATGAAAGCAATTTGAACTTGCTGTGCAATCTGTTTCAGATATGACATTCAGATCCAACTAGCATGAACTGCCCTTGCTTTCCCACTCTGTCATCTCAAACAATATACTTTTTAATGTAATATGTAAACTTTCACAGTTTCACTCGACACGTGTCATACAGCTGGGATCGCGGACTCAGTCATCTCGGTCCTGTACAAATGGTGATATACCACCGATAATATTATTCGCTTTTTCAAGCCTGGCGAGGGGCGACCCTTTCGTATATTGTGTTGAAGCTTTACACACGGGCATCAACCTTCTAAAAATCGCCATCCACCAAAGACCTGAAAAGACCTTCGGGTGTTTTATTTGGTGATATGAGATCCCTATGGTCCTTTTGGATGTCCGGCCAGGCGGCAACAAGCCAACAATACTCGTCCTTAGAATGTGTTCAAAAGGATAACTAGAAAATCGGATAGCAAAGGCAAGTCTCGGGTCGCCATGACTGCTGCAAGTTGTCGTCTGGCATGTGAGGCTCCCTCCCGCTCCCGGTCCGGCGGTCCCGGCCCTGTGTTGGTGTCCTCGTTGCCGCTGGCTATGGCTCCCGCGTTTGTGACCCAATTACACGCTTGAGCTCGATGAGGAATCCTGAAAGTTCAGTGCAGCGAGCCAGACGGCGGCAGGGGCAAGGCTGACTGCAGGTGTAAGGCTAAAACCAACCATTCTCCCATCCCCTATCCAATATTCTAACTACCCTTCTCTCTATGTATAGTACCGAAATTTATGAGCTACAGTAGATGAGGGAGATGGATAGAGGATGGGTTAGGTTTAGCCTAAAGCCAGAACCGGCGGCAACGGCGCATATGGGCATATGGCTGCCACTGTCAGTTCTTGACGCGGCCGTAGGACGACATCCTCGCATGGGATGGCGAACCAGGAGGAAGAAGGCACAGGCCAGATTGGAAGCACGCCAGCATATTGTGAGTTTGTTTTGGGCGCTGTTGGAGGCTTTGTTTTCTCAATCACACCCAAACTCAGGTTTTGGGAGAAGATTTTAGAGCACTGTTTGATGCTCTTACATAGTGTTTGGTTTCAGAAACAGATGATGCTATATCATTTTCTCGCTCATAGTTTTGTTTAGTTTGAAGAATAAAATTAGTTAAACTCTCACCATCATATTCCTTATAAGCACATAATAACGATGAATAGATTCACCCCGACAAACTCAATGGCAACCACGCGATAGATCACTCCATCCTTCATGAGGTAAGACCATGGTCACCAAAGCGTATATCCGTACTGTTTACAGTGCGCAAACAGTGTTTTTCTACTCTGTGTACAATGTTTTTCACATCCATATTCACTCTCTAGTGACCTAGTCTAACTTACCAAACACCCCATTGAAAGGAAACTCTCTGTTCCCCAATATCACGTGGAAAAGCACGTAAGCAGCATATAATGAAGACAATAGCATTATTGAAACTCAATTGAGCCATTTTCTCCCTTCAAATTCTTGTGGCTATCATATGTTTTATCCAAAATGTAGTAGTACTATAATTCTTGTATTACACTTGCATTCCTACCGAGACCTTACCAGGTTAGGGAAATTGAAATTAGGAAAAAAAAAATCTTGAATTCGACTTCCACTTATAGAAGAATTCATGACAACCCTCACGTTCAGAAACTCTGCTAATATCTCACCAACTAGGATGATTGCAAAGTGTACTACTTGAGGTTGGGTACTTCAGTACTTGGCTGTACTGGTGCTGCCCTCGCGTACATAGCCCACGCACGGCTGGCATTGGCAACACATTCTGGCAACTATGCAGGAGAATAAAACATACGTCGCCACTCGCCACATCAAGCTCTTTCTGAATAAAAGACAAAACCACGAATTTTGTTTGGACGAGACATTTTCTGCAGATCTTTCCTATCTGACATTCTGAACCCGCGAAGCTACATCAGACAAAAAAGGGAAGACTGCCTCATTCAAGGGAACTGATTTTACACAATTCTACTAATGCACAGAAGATGACACCCACCTAATAATCCCCCGCGGCACCTGCATGAGGAATGACAAACTGTTTAAATTAATCCTACACCAAATCAACATAAAGTGGATGAAATAAAACATACTCTAGAGTCTAGACTCCAAATCCAAAGTGCCTGTGCATACTGATGTTATCGTCTATCAGCAACTACTAAAAAAGTTAGCAAAAGCAGCCAGCAGATACATTTTGAATACTTAAGCTTAGCAATTGTCGGATGTGTATTAAACCTTACACCTTTTTTTACTATCAGGATCCTTTAATAAAATGCTTTAACCACTGAAACTGGAAAAAGGGCATGTTGTCACTATTTCAGATCAACACACTCCAATATCAAAAGTCAATGTAACATGATTTCCTCTTTTTTTTTTGAATATGCAGGACATGAGCATCATTACATCAAGAAGAAATGTACTCCCTCCGTTGAACTAGCAGGCGACAAACATTCGAAAACGAAGGTAATAGTTTAGTACACCGCGCCACAAAAGAAAATTCAATATAATTTAATCTAATATGAAACAGAGCAATTGGCGAGCATTCAGTTAAAAGAAGGCTTTGGAAAAAAAATAAAGTCTGAATTCCGCGACCCTACGTTCAATGTATTTCTGAATTTACACCATCAGGAGTATATCAAAGAGTGGAAAAAGAAATAATCAGAAGTTCAATCTGTCCCAGTTCAGACCGAAAAGGGGGAAAAGTGGTGACCACTTTGGCAACACTATGCTATCTTTCACAGCCACCATGGCTGCCTGACTATATAGTGGGTCTTGCTCTTCATGGAGGCACAGAAAACTTAGCACAAGTCCTATATTGCTCACATTTCGTTAACAGATAAACTTTTGACTTAATTAATCACTCTTGTTGATACTATGGATAAAGACATAAAGTCAAATACGTCACTAACATGCAGAAAATAAAAAAGAGGCACAAAGAAACCCATTCAGTTCAAACAGAATACAAATATGGAATTTCACAATGTAAAAATCGAGTTTCTAATTTCGCACCTTTAAACAGAACTTGAGCATGAGCTGAAGCTCTTCCATATGTTTCTAACTCGAGAAGTTGATCCACATGAGACACTGAGCAATCATCATCGTGACTAATGGATAACGTATGAAGAAACCGAGCTTTAGAGAGAATGAGCTTCATAAAAGACATTTCATTTGGAAGCCAATTGATACCAGTCATCTCCAGAAGTTGAAGATTGGCACACATGCCATCAGTCCACTGTGCATTTAGGAACTCCCCGCTTACCTCAGTTTTCTGCACTTCACCATAATAAATCTTCACAAATGAATACAGAAAAGGACAATTAGTAGAAAGCAACAAGACAACCCTTAAAGTTCAAACAATGTAGGTATGAGTGCATGTAAACCAATATTCACGATTACCCGTATTTTAAGTTTTTCAAGATTTGGAGCGCTCTTTAGGAAGCAAATCAATAGCAAAATGGGGGGTAGTTCTCAGAAGTGCATGAATAATTTCAAGCTCTTCAGGTTATCAAAGGTGCATGGAAGTGTCTCCAGTATCTTAACCCCATTTACCTGGAAAAAGAAAAGGATAGAATATAATATCAGCACAATGAAGCTCGGATACAGGGCAGTGATCTGGAATCATGGATGAGTCTTTCACTTATTTTTTTAGTAAGTGGGCACAAGCCTGGTTGAGGCGGGGCATGGATGGATACAATCAAACATGACTCCTCTCCGAAAGCGATATTTCACATTGTTTAATTTTTTAGGAGACTAGTTTTATTACACCTGAAGAGCAATATGACTTTCAGCCACAGGCCACATGTGCGAACAAAGAGGCAAGAACTTTTGTAAGGTGTTTACAATTTCATTTTTATCCAATGCTCATTCCAGTTTAACAACCATAATACAAGGTACGTAGCAAAACAGAAGGGACTAAAAAACAGAGCTCCTGCCATTACGTTCAAAAAAAAAAAAAAACAGAAGGGACTAAAATGCAGCAGGCAAAAGGTCATGAATTAAACTATAACTGGAAGAATAGCGATACCAATAACAATAAAACATGAACACTTTTCTAGAATGACAGTGAAACAATGTTTCCCATTTATACGAACAGTGCATCAACCTCAAGTATACACAGAAGTAATACAACTAACACAAGCAACATAGTCTTATCGAAAGCATGCCCATATGACTCCTTATACTGCCCCATCCTTTCCCATAGTTAGGTCGTCTAAGCCATTTTAGTTACCTTCTATTTCAATCCAGGCAAACAGATTTGGAAGAGATAATATGAACATTTGGAAAGAGTAGCATGTACCGGTGCATAAAACACGAAGAGGCTAAGCTTCCTAACTTGGACAAGCCCAGCAAGAAACTTGGCGAAATCTCGGTCACCAATGTACTCCCGCAAATCGATGACAGCGGAGCGCAGGCATGGCAGCTCTGTAAAATTCCAGCCATAATCGATACTCGAGCAGATTGTTATGTGCCGCAGATTGGGCGCCCGGATCTCCCATTCTATGAAGTCATTGCCTCCGATGCCGACTTCCGATAGTATCAGCGTCTCGAGCAATGGGGATGTCTCAATGATCTCCTCCAGTTGGTACTCCCCGTTCTGCTGCAGCTTCAGATTGACGAGGGTTAACACCTTAAGGTCCGGAAAGCCCTCGAAGTCCGGGGGTAGCGGCGGGATGTGGCAGGCGAAGAGGTCGATGGAGATGAGGCGACGCCAAGAAAAGACGGTGGAGTGAAGGGGGAAGAACTCGTAGGGAAAAACTGGACTGAGGTTGAGATCTTCGACGCCGCCGCGGCGGGAGAGGAGGACCAGCCAGTCGTCTACGCGGCGGGCGGAGAGCTCGTCGAGGGAGACTTGGAAGCGCCGGATGCGGCCGGAAAAGAGGGGGAGGACGCGGTCGACAGTCCAGAGCGCCTGCTTGCCGTCGTCGGAGAAGGCAGAGATGTCAATGGAGGGGAGTGACTCCCAGCGGCGGCGCCAGGCGCGGCAGAGCGCAGAGGTGCGGACGGCGTCGCGGAGGTCGAGGCGGCCAAGGATCTCGTCGAGGACCTCCGGAGGCAGGGAGAGCAGGGCGTCCGCCGCCGCCGGCGCGGCCCTGGCATTACGAATCCGACGTTTCTTGCGAGAACAGGGCGGAGCCATTTCGTTTGGGAACTGGGATTTGGGAAGTGGGATTTTGGGAACATGCGAAGCCGCCGTTCGGTGTGGAAGATTTGGTGGGGTTTAAGTGGGACCTGTGGTGGGAGCAAACGGCGGGAAATGAAAACCATTCCCTCTCCCTCCGGCTAGGCGCGGGACGGAAATTACTCCGCCCAAGAAGACGTATGCTAAAAATAGATTATACTCTACCCAGAAAGCACATATTCTTGAAATGTGTAATAGATCAGAAATATAGTAAGAAATTACCCAAACACCCCTATTTAGTTATATAAATTGTGGTCGTACATCATATAGGAGCAAATTAAATAATATTCCTTCAAAAACACATACTCCTTCGGTCCTAATTTACAAATTGTTTGATTTTATTAACATTAAATTTGACCAACTCGTTTTATTTAAAAATTACAAAAATATAGAAAAATCAAGTCATAGTTAGAGTATATTATATGTTAATTAAATTGCAATAAAAAATAAATGATAATTATGAAATTTTTTGAATAAGTAAAACTTGATGTCATAAATTGGTATGGAGTAATATTTACAAAAAAAAATAGAACTAGCAGTCTAGCAGTATTCTCACATGATTTGAGCATATGCATTTTCACATCCAATGGATCTTGGTATGCATTTGCAATGGAGCATTCAGATCTGGCGACTGTCGTAGCCATCTAGAGTTCAGATCAGGGCGTGTAAATAAGTACACTTTCTCTTGCAAGAAACGAAAATGGCACACCATCATTCAAATTTTGCCCCATAAAATTTTTTGATATCTTCTTTTGTTAGCATTTAGCACGCGGAGTCAGATAACAAGGGCCATGTAGTGGAGATTGCTTCGTTTGCGTTTAACTATGACTCATTTTGCATTAATTGGCATGGCAAAGAAAACGTTAAGCATGAGAATTGAGAAAATGACGGCAATAATAAAGGGGCACCATTTGTAAAAATTTTCAGTACCGATTTTATTTATAACTCCCGTAGTACTCATCTGTCATATCAAATTAGAATATACTAGTCCATCAACTCGTGTGAATTTTTAGGAGGTATATATATATTAAAGGTTGATAGATAATTTTAATAGTAGCAACAATTGATAATTTAAAGCATGTATATGTGTATTTTTTATTTAATTTTTTATAACATCATTTTTTTGTTGTTTGGAGTCTAGATATTATTTTATATATAGTATATTAGAGGTGTTTACTTTAAATCACATTTTATAATGCCATTGTGGATTTAATTCACCTTTTATAATGGTATGGTGGGTAATTTATATGCAAATTTAGGAAGTCACTTAATTCATATTTCATAATGGTATGATGTGTAATTTATATGTAAATTTAGAGCTAAATGAATTCATCGCTTATAATGGCAGGATGGGTAATTTATATGTAAATTTAGAGGGTTATTTTAATTCATATTTCATAATAGCATGGTGAGTAATTTATATTAAAATTCAAGGGGTTATTTTAACAGTCTTTCATAATGGCATGGTGGGTAATTTTTTTAGAAAATTTAATAGATCCAATGGCTAGTATTATTGGATACTATTTGATAGAAGGCCAGATGTTTCTGATTTTTGTGAGAATTTCTAGGATTTATGTTTTTTTAGACCACTTCGCAATTCGTGCTTTTTTTAACCTCTAATTAATAATAGTAAGATAAGATTTCTATGATTTTTTCAAGAAGGCTCAAAAGGAGTCTCTAATTAGTAATAGTAAGATTAGACATAAAATATATATTTTATGGAAAGGCTTCTAGCATCTTTGTGGAAAAAGAGATACATGATCATTTAGTAAGGTAAATTTGTAAAAAAGAAATCCGACAAAGAATGGAGGGTAAAATTGAAAATAGGAAACGGCGGCGGCGGCGTGGCCGTGGCATTAGGAATCCGGCGTTTCGTGCGAGAATGGAGCGGAGCCATTTGGTGTGGGAAGTGGGAATTGTGGACTGCGGAGGACGCAGTCGACGGTGTGGACAGTGGAGGATTTGGTGGCGGGGTTTTCTCCCTGTGGGCTGCGGACTTTGTGGCGGGAGCAAGTGGCAGGAAATGAAAACTATTCCTTGTGGCCAGGTGCGGAAGTCCGCAGTAGACGTCGAAAACGGAAACCCAACTCCAAACCAAATTATACTTCGTCCAAAAACACATAAATCTTGCATTTTTATATAGTTTATACATTTTGAGAAAACACATAATCTTGGAACTTTTAAATAGAATAGTACTATAAATTACCCAAGTGCCCCGGTTTAATTATATAAACGGTGTCAGAGCACATGCCACGTCAAATCAAATAGGACTAAACTAAATTATACTAGTCCATCGACTCATTCTCTCGTACATCTTAGAGTAGAGTTTTAGGAAGCATATATATGTATTAAAAGTCGATAAAAACTTTAATAATAGCAGTAATTGATAATCGAAATATATATATGTCTATTTTCGTTATTTATTTTTTATAACAACGTATGTTTGGGTTTAGATGTTATTTATTTTATCATTAATGATGTTAGAGGTGATTACATTAATTTGTTTAGATGTTATTTATTTATTTTTAATTATATTTGAGGTGATTACTATAATTCAACTTCTATGATGGATTGATGGTATGGTTGGGAATTTATATAAAAAATTAGTGGTTATTTTAAATTATTTTTTATAATGATTTAGTGGGTAATTTATATGTAAATTTAGGAGTTATTTGATTTATCTTTCATAATGATTTGGTGGGTAATTTATATGTAAACTAGGTGGTACCCCACGCTTTGGTGCGGAAATTTTTAAACTATTTTTTCTAAAGTGAATTTTGAAAGAAATATTGAAATGATTGCAAAGAATATTTTGATAACATCTTCATCTTAGTTAAAAGATCAACTCTTTAATTATTTATAGTGTTCCTGATATAGGAATTTTGTAGGATGATACTCACATTGACTAATAGTTGCATGCATAAACATTATCAGCCACAAAAAATCGATAGATGTCATTAATATAGGTTTCTAGTGGATAATGACATGGTTCTTTAACTTAATGGACTCCTAGATAATGTAGACATCTTGCATGTTGAGAGAAATATAATTAATAAAGGTTGGTGGGCTTCACTTATGATTGCAAGGAATATTTTGATAACATCTTCATCTTGGTTAAGAGATCAACTCTTTAATTATTTATAGTGTTTCTGATATAGGAATTTTGTAGAATGATACTCACATTGACTAATAGTTGCATGCATAAACATTATCAGCCACAGAAAATCGATAGATGTCATTAATATAAATTTCTAGTGGATGATGACATGGCTCTTTTAACTTAATGGATTTCGGACTCCTAGATGATGTGGACATCTTGCATGTTGAGAGAAATATAGTTAATGAAGGTTAATGTGATTCACTTATATAGGTTATATAGATATAGATTTAGAGGGTTATTTTAATTCATTTTTATAATGGCATAGTGGGGTTTTTCTTTGAAAAAAATATATCTAATGTATATTATTATTAGAGATATATGATGGATGATTAGGTATTTCTGATTTTTTTTAAAAAAATTTAAGATTTATCTTTTTTTCTTAGCGAGTTTTGTGAGAATTAACGAGGCTGCAAAAGAGTCTGCAATCTTCTATATCTAAATAGGGGTACTCTACTACGTAATTTCTCAACATGCGTAAAGCCACATCATCCTCCACGTCACCCGTTCATTAAGACCTCCATTTAAACATTCCATCGATTTTCTGTGGCTTTATGCATGCAATGACTTTCCGTAGTGTATTTGAGGGTATTATTCAAATTTTTGCAACAATACATGTGAAAATTTTCTTTCATGATGTTAGTGTTTTATCTACTATTTTTCAATCTATAAATCTTATTTTATTTAGTGTTATAAAATTACAGCAGCAACACGTTGGGTATCATCTAGTTAGTATTAATATAAGCTTCCTTCCAAAAAACATAATCTTTACAAAAAAAATAGATAATAGTATATAAGAAACTACCCAAAGCCCCTACTTAATCATCCAAATTATGACCAAAAGTCATGCGCGTGTAGAATTGGAGAAAAAAGGGTCAATTAAATATGTACAGATTGCAAAAGAAAAAATGAACAATTAAATACATATGCACATCCTCAACCTTCCACACCTAATCAAATTCCAAAGAACATCACTGACGCCGAATACATGAATGGGAAATCGAATGGCGGAAATAGTTGGATCAGATCATCAGGAGGCGTCAGATGTTTTGCTCCAAGAGACGTCGGATGATTTGGAGTTGTGGTGTCTCATTCCACGAATAGCCAATGAGCATCAACTCATCCAATAACCTTCGAACATAAATCACATTGGTTATATCGGTGGTTGTCATTAATCACCGAATATCTTACAGGTCTAAATGCGCAAGAGGTGATAGGATATTTGGTGGACCATGTAAATTTCTTATAGTACACTACTGTACTAGGATTTTAGGAAAAAAGAGAGAGGATGTGAGAGGAGTTCCTCTGCCTGTTTGAATCCTCTGAATTGGTTAGAAAATGGAACTATATTCTCAAGATAGCCTATTTGGCTCCCAAGCATCGTATCGACATTTCGACGAATCCCCGCTGCATGTTTTTACGCTGAGTGCATACCTATCACGGGTTATCCAGCATGAGCTTATTGCCCGCCTTCCAACAAAATTCGGGGAGCTGATTCTGTCAATCTCACACCCAAACAGGCTTTTGAATTTAATTCCTACAGGCAAATTCAGCGTACACCCAATACAAGAAAATTTGATGTGAATCAAATTCTTGACATTCAATTCATTTCAAAGACCAGGAATAGAATCAAATTTCAAGAACGAAATTCCAACCCGTGGATCCAAACAGGCCTATAAGTCTACGCACTATTCGAGTGCTGTTCTTGTTCTCCGCGTTGCACGATTTGCTGTTTGATTTCTCGAAGTGCTGAAGTTATAGTGGCAAATGAAGGTCGGCTCGAAGGCTCTGCATCCCACGTCCGGCAGATGAGATCGATCAGCCCAGTAGGATACGCATCACGTTCTGGGAGCTTTGGCCTTAGTATTCCATCTGCAACTTTCAGTGCAATCTGTGAAACAACATTACATACTCAGTATTAGCTTAGATTTTTCAAATCTAGACAGTCTGCCAGGTGAAATTTAGGCTTCAGGTAGACAGGTAAGGAAGTCTGAACATTTTTAAAAGACAGTGTCTCCATGCTCTTTCTTTCTTTTGAAACCACCATCTTCATGTTCTACAGAAGTACAGATCTGCAGGACGTGTGTTTACCTTGCTAGGTCCATAGCTTGTTTCGATGTATGGATGCTCTGCAGTGATCAGTTCATTCAGTATGATGCCGAAGCTGTAGACGTCACATTTCTCGGTGTACGGCTCACAGCGAATCACTTCAGGAGCCATGTACACATAGGTCCCTAAAAACGCTTCAAAAAACCATCAGTAATTCAGTAGAGTTTGGGTCGCTCACATCCATGTTTGCCCATTGTGTGATTGATCTCGTACCCGTCTCGCCAGTGAGCGCCTCCTTCCCGTCCGGCAAGAACCTGGCGTGGCCGAAGTCCGTGACCCGCGCGCGCAGGTCAGCATCCAGGAGCACGTTGCTGGGCTTCAGGTCGCGGTGCAGGACCCTGGGCGTCTGCGCGTGGAGGTGCCGCATGGCCAGCGCGATCTCCAGCGCCCTGGTCACCCTGTCCACCAGCGGCGGAGGCGGCGACGCCCGCGGACGCCGCTCCCGTCCGCCGTGCAGCCACTCCGCCAGCGTCGCGCAGCCCAGCAGCTCCGTCACCAGGAAGCAGCTGTCGGGCGGGCGCAGGCACGCGCCCATCAGGCGCAGCACGTGCGGGTGCCGCTGCCGCGACAGCACGTCGGCCTCCTGCGCGAAGAAGGCCTCGCCGCCGGGATTGGAGCGGAAGAACTCCGGCCGCACCCACTTCACCGCCACTTCCAGTCCTCGCCATGTTGCCCGGTGGATGTCCGCCGTGGTGCCCCGGCCTAACACCTCGTGCAGCTCGATCTGTTCCACGGCCGGATCACTCACTGGGGCATACATGCGCGCGCATGTTTTGGTGCGAGTTCTTGGGTGGTCGTTCGTTACCTCGTCCGGCGCGACGGACCAGCCGTGCTGCACCGATAGGTCGCGCGTGGCGGTCAGGTACGGATCGCACGGGTGCGGCGTATCGTCTAGCTCGTCGTCGTCGGCCGCCGTGGACTCGGTTTCGTCAGCGTCGCGTTCCGGCGAGCGCTGCTGCTGCGGCGGGCTGTCTGACATGAGGTGCAGGAAGCCATGCTCCTGGGCGACCTCCAGGCAGAACCCGAGGTACCCCTGCGTGCTCTCCAGCCGGGCCTTGTACGTCTCCTTGAAATCCCTCTGCCGCCTGAGCTCCTCCATCAGCTTCGCGATCTTGGCGACGCATCATAGCGCGGCCATGTGGAAAACAGAGCATGAACACAAACTGTGGAACGCCAGACCATTCATTTCATCGCGTCGTGACGCCAGATGGGTGTCGTATCGTACCTGGTCGTCGGAATGGTGATTCTGTGTGGGAGGCGGCGAGAAGAGGCCGGCGAGGCGGCCGCGGAGGCCGCGGTGCTGCTCATGCCGCGGGTGCTCGTCGGCCCCGCTCATCGGAGCAGCATCCAGCCTCCCGGACGGATCGGAGTTCAATTGTTCAGAGTGCAAAACAATGAAACTTGTAATCGATTGAGGCGGTTGGGTGTTCACTGCAAAGGAGTGAAGAACAAACAGAGGCGAGTGGCCGGTGCCACTGGCACGCTGTTCTTTACTGAAACTCTTTCTTCAGGGACAAAGCAATTCGCGTAAGACGTCGCGGCGGCCGGAAAGCCGATCAATCGGCGAACAGACAAGAGCAACGGCGATTCGTCCAATGCGGTTCGGTTGGCACGTAGTATTAGCTTGCTGATGGCTACTTCTGGTTGCACAGCACCAGAGCCAGAAGCTCTCATCTGAAAGGCACCCGCTATTTTGACCATGTCATCTCTCTGTAAGAACTCTACATCAGATTTTAGCCTACATAGAAGGAAGAAGAAAGAGAAAAGATCAAATGACCTAAGAGGGAGAATGGGAGATGAATTACACCTTTCTAAAATCTAAACTACAGTGAAATTAAAATTATCGTAGCTTAAAATATTACAAGACACCAATTCAAACCTACAAAAATTAGTTTTGCACATGCACATGCTGGCGTTGAACAAGAACTGAAACACAAAAAACGAACTAGTTGGGAGGCCAAGCTAGACACGTTAAATAAAATAAAGAATACTTAAGTATATGGTTGAATCGAAATTGTAGGAAATGCAAAAGTACAAGAGTTGATTGGATTTTGTCCCTAAGTTTTGCACCTCTCTCTATTTCTCGTTGCAGCATCCACCAAGCTGAGTCTCAAGTTCGCTAAAGCTGAGTCCAACAAATTGTCTATTCCATCGCCTATATTTAAACTTCACTATGTTTACAGTGTAGCTGCAGTGCCATTTTCATACTATAGATGATCTGTTGGACTTGGTCTAAGAATCTCTAGAATCGATCCATGAGCATTGGATGATCCATCCAAGAGCTAGCTCACCAAGTCCACCTAGGAACTTGATTGCCCAGGGGTTTTGTCGATCACCAAGAGTGATAAGCTAGGGATCCTCACTTAATTAAGAAAACCCATAGCTAGTAGGATGCACACTTGATTCTAGGACTAAACAAGTCCTTAGCCATCCATCAAGAATACAAATATTTGAGAAGAATGGAAGCTATAGTGACTCTCAAAATTGTAATGGATATATGACGTTCTTAGGGTGTCAAAGAGTAATGGCATCCCAAGCAAGTCAGTTGAGAAAAGAGACATAGAAAAAGTTCGGTTAATCCGAATATTGTATCATCCATACTAAGCTTGGTGTCACCAGGCCGTGCAAATGGACATGCAAAACACTGTTTGGATTGACAGAGTTTAGTTTAAAATATAGACGGTGGGATAAACGACCTGGTGACGATCTTGGAAGCCCATATTGTCATAATGTCCCTCTCTTTCTGTGATTGATGTCAACGCAAGAGAGTAGAGATATAGAATATGGTATGTAGAGCACAAAACACTGCTACTCCATTTCTGGGCATATGATTCGAGTTTCGAGGCATGGATCCATCTCCATTTTCACCAAGTTTGGGTTGCTCACATCCCGCCAGGCCATGCATGCCTGGTCCGTGGTCCCGTGCAATTTGTCCGCACAAGACTCGATCAGGCAAGCTGAGCTGTTCAGGGGCCGGTCACCCGCCTCACCGTGTCTCCAATAATTTGGCGGCCTGATTAACTTGGAAGCTCGATCGGTGGTGACAAACTTCGCTGAAGAGCAGGCGTACTATATCATATAAGATGAAAATGACACGCTGTACAACATCAGTGCTGAGCGCCCATGCCATTTCAGCTGTGCCTCCGTCGTCCGCGGGCGCGCGCCGCGCGGTGACCTGACGCCCGGCCCCGGTTGGTGGCGCGGCGGCGAGGCGAGCGAAGCCGAAGCGGAAGCCGCCGCGACGCGCAGGACACATGCTGACAAGCCAGCGCAGCGGATTCCTTCCACCACCACTCCGCTGCACGCGCCACCAACTTATATAAGCCTTACCGCGCACGTCTCGCCCTCTTCCCCTCCGATCGATCGATCGATCCTCGTCATCGCATCGATCCCACACCACTCCCACCTTACTCGCCTCTTCCACTTCACATCGATCGACGACCCCGACATATTTCTTTCCGAGCACCGTTCGATCGTTGCGCAGCGCTTGCTGGTACGGTGGGGTGGTGTGCGCGCGGTTCACTGACATGGAGGCGCGGCGCGGACATTGCCACGGCGGCAAGCACCCGCCCCCGCTCCCGCCGCCGCGCCGTTCTCGCGGGGACCGCGTCCGGCAGGCGTCCAGCGGCTCCTTCTCGGCCTCGCTCCTCGACGCCATCTACCGCTCCATGGACGAGGGCGACGGCGGCGGCGCGGACGTCGTCGTCGTCGACGCCGGGCGTGGCAGCGTGGAGGAGAAGGCGGCGGCGGCGGCCGCCACGGCGCAGTTCTGGTGGGCGAAGGAGGCGGCCAGGCCGAGCGCGGACAGGGACAGGCGCCGGCGGGAGGCGGGAGCTGCGCACCCGCGCCACTCGGGGTACGCGTCGTCGACCACGTCGTCGTCCGACTCGTCGGCCAGCTACAGCAGCTTCTCCTGCTCCTCGGCGTCGACGACCGACACTGAGCCCGCGCGCCGCCGCCACAGCGCGCCCCCGGCGCGGATGTCAGAGGAACCGGCTGCGGTCGCCGCGGACGACGCCGAGGAGACAGCCCCGCCGCCCAAGACCAAAGCGAAGAAGAAGGCCAGGCCATGTTTCCCCGTAGCAAGAATCCGACCAAGGGCCTCGGTGCCACCATCGTCCTGGCCGCAGCAGCCGTCGTCGCCGGCGACGTTCGCGTGCGCGCTCAAGGCTCTGTTCTCCTCGGCGCGCTTCCAAAGGAAGTCCAAGACTTCTCCGGCGGCCGCCCCTCCGCCCAAAACCTCGCAGCCGCCACCGCAGCCGCCGTGCATGGCGGCGACGAGCACTGCGAAAGCGGCTGACGCGCCGGAACCGGGACCGTCGGAGACGAGGACGGTGCCGCCGAGGCTCCGCCCGGACGCCGGTGCGTCGGTGGTGCGGCGAAGGGTGGAGGAGCTGGTGCGGAGCCTGGAGGAGCTGGAGGAGGACGAGGAGGGCAGCGACGCCAGCTCCGACCTCTTCGAGCTGGAGAGCCTCCGTGGCTCCGGCGCCGACGAGCTGCCCGTGTACGGCACAACCAGCCTCGTGGCCAACCGCGCTATCGCCAAGGGGGCAGCTTGTTGAGATCCAGAAGAGAAAGAACACTGTCAAAACAATGCCATTTCCCTCCTTGCTTTTCATGCGTGTTAATAATGCTGCACCGTACCATTTCGTTTTAAGAAAAAAATAATAATGAGACATTATAGTCTGTAATCTGTCTTTCTTTGCGAGGAATAATACACTGTGTCTATATTTGAAGTTTGTACTTTTCTCAAATCTGTTTTCTCACGAAAAATGTAGAATTCCACAAAATACTCCTATGTTGTTACTCCTTCGTATATACTCCCTCTATCCCATAAAATAAGACGTGCATGTTTTTGGAAAAATCAACTCTTTAAATCTTTGACTAATAATTCAGTCAAAAATATATATGTTTAGTTGATGCGTGTTATATATTTGGATTCGTATTCAAAAGCACTTTAATATGATGCTAATTTTGTATTTGTAGATCACATATTTTAGAAGTAATAAATGATCAAAATTCTGCTTTAAAGACCGTGCTAAGAACATGCACGCCTTATATTATGGGATGGAGGGAGTAGTATATCATGTTGGTTGGTGCAATTAATTTTAAACTAACGGTTGCCTTCTTTTAGAAAAATGGACGAGACTACGTGTGGGATCTTAGCCATTTCTGTGCATCTAGTACATGTATTTGCGAGTCGTAGGGAGCGTGTGCATATCAACTGATGTAGAGTATTATTGTACCTGTAGATTGCTGGAGCTTTTGCTTCCGTTGTTTGAAGGTTCCATAACGTTGTCATTCACACACTACCTATAGTACGTATTTCAAATGTTGAGAACTCCCCGTCAAACTCTAGTTGATCCAACATTGTCCTAGCTAGGCCAATTCTTATGTGACGCTCACCAATCAAACCGACACGCTAGACATCATTAGTATGCTTAATGTTATGCTTAATGTGGTGATGCTCTCTACTAAAACCACAGCTCATTGGTGGACACACACCGCATTAGGGGAAGGTCCGCTCCACGGACCAACACTTGCATTGCGCTGTCATCTTCTCGCATTCTTTTCAAGAGCTTTTGATCGGCATATGTGCCTAGCGTCGTACTTCTATGGATAGATATATGAGACTTCTACCTGAAGCGTTTGTTTTCTTTGCACCCGAGATCAACAGAACATTCAGAACTAATCATGATGCATGGACCATTTCTGTGCAGTCGGGTTAAAAATAGGACCTGCCTTCCATGTAGCAATATGGATGTGGTCGTGAGAGTCGTTCTTGGAATAGCTAGCATGGGACAGGGCATGCATTGTCAGCAATCGATCTCTGCTCCCATCATGCCATGGCCCCTCGTCCTCGTGCTGGAGCATCAAGCAGGCTTAACAATGCCCCCCTCGGTTTCATGTGTACTTGTAATATCTTTATACATAATTGCCAGTAATCAAGTGATACGACATTACGACGTAGTAGAGTGTATATACATAAGTCATGAGCATATCCAGCATGAAGAATATTTCCATTCCAGCTCAGTTTCGAGGAAGATGGCGAGGAGCAAAGTAGCTGGAGCAATGTGATCTTAAACAATAAGTACTATAGATACTGTTACGGATAACCTCATCAGAGATGGAATCTTCGGCCTGCACAGTACGGCATGCCATGAAAATGTACGACACGGCCAGGGAAGGCTGAAGCCTGAAGATGCCATGGCCTGCCCTCGAGATCGGTGTCCCCCCAGTCGATGTGATTAGCACGAGCTCCCGCATGGGCAGAGCAGTTCATGTCCGCTCGTAGACACACAGGCCTTAGCAGCCCAGCTGTGGCGAACATTTCTAAAAGGGTTCTAAGATCGAGTTCGAAGATTCAGTTGTGTAACTTGTAACCTGCAGGGCAAAAGGGGCGTGCATGATTAAGCATCGCAGGTGCTGCCCAATTAGCTGTGTTTACTGAATCATTCATTTCACGCTTTTCGCCATCATTCATGGCCGCTATAGCTTCTTCTCTTGTTTTTTTTTTTTTTTTTTATAAGGATGGCCGATGTAGCTTGATGTGTCGCTGCTGCATGCATGGTGCATGGGAGTGTAGAGAGGAAGGAAAAGGATCCAATGCGATGCAAGTACAGACCGCACCACACATGGAGCGCGCGGCGCCGGCGACGGGGACGGCTGATCTGTATGCCGGAGCAGGATCTGGACAGGGCGGCCGCGCGCGAGAGGGACAGCTCTGGTTGCACGATACCTACCTACCTGGCCACCTGAGCCGCACTTCAATTCTGTGAACCTCGCGACTGTGGGGAACAAGACAGCGTGCCAGGTCGATCAGGATCGAGCCTCTCTCGTTCCATTCCCAAGAACGCCGCCGCTCCGGCCGATCATGGCGGTGCAGACGTGCAGTGCACCGGTGGGAATGTCGTGTTCTTCTGTTCTGCCGGGCGGCGCGGAGATGCATGCATATGCAGCGGCGCAACGCATGGGCTGAGTTGCTGATCGTGGCATGTCGTGAATAGCTCGCCGATTCGATCGGGACAAAAGTTGGGATGGTTTGAATCCCTCAGCAGGTCGAGTTGATAACTTGCACACACTGTGATAGTAATTCAGAGCGGGCGCGGCACCGGCATTATCAGCACTCGGCCAGGCAGGCAGGTCACCGGTCTAGGCGCGAACGGCCAGGCAGACTGGCGGCAGGGACGTTATTGTGACGCGGACAGTGCGTAGACGCCGGTCAGTGCGCGCTCGCCCGGTGAAGGGCTACATGGCCAATAAAACCCACGAGGTCCCCAGCGCGGTAGACGGGCAGCTAGAAGCCGGGCCAGTTGCCGCGACACGCATCGAGTGGCCGGCCGGTCGGTCGATCTCCCGGTGGTTGCGCTCGGGCCGGGCGGCGTCCAGACAGACGCGGACGTCGCGACCAAACAGGGCGTCAGACAGCAGAGAGGATGTCGCCGAGTGCCTTTCGTTCTCCGCGGCGAGCGACGCAGCCGTCCGCTCGCCCCATTGCGGTGGTCGCGGCCGCAGTGGCCAGACCCCACAGAAACCGTACGCGGAGTGGGCGCGCACGGCGCACTGTTGCTGCAGGTGCTCGGCGTCGGCGGCGCGCGCGGGCGGCAGCTTGAATGCGCCCCTGCCCGGAGCCCGGCGGTGTGGGGAACGGGACAGGGTCGGGATTCGGGGGTGGCCTGGTGGTGGGTGCCGCGCTGCTTTCACGAGCACATGCCGGCGGTCGCGCGCCGCCGGAGGGTGGGGGAACGTGACCGGCCGCGACGAGCTGCGCCCCTTCGGCAGTTTGACCTTGGCCTCTCTCGTCGCCACGGATGATAGCCCCGATTTTTCTCTATATTTATTTATACGTATATGTATAGATTTAGATTTATATACAAATCGGAATATTACACGAATCTATTTAAAATCTATAAGCACTTGCAATTTAGAATCTACTAGCAAACAAACGTGTCGAGGCGTTTGCAACAGGAGAAAACACCTCACAACTCTAGCCTAAGAGTAAAATACACTTGCGGTACTCGAACTTGGCTCGCCATGTGTCAGCATCTTTGAACGTCCAAAACCAAAATATAGTGCTGCAAATTGACCACCATCCAGAACCATCCAAAACCAGGTTTGGCCAAACCAGATGCCGACGTAGCGTGCCCGCTAGAGCCCAGGTATTAAGTCTAGTCTAAAAAGACTATTTTACCTCAGTTCCTTTCTTTCTTCCCTGTCTTCCCTCATTACTGTGCGGCTGTGCCAGCTCCCCAAGGGCGCCCTGCACGAGGGGGCGCAGCAACAACCGGGAGGGGGTGCGTCGCGTGAGGGGCAGCACCGACCCGCATGTCGGCTGTTGTGACGGGCCATGGCGACACCGGCACGGGCACTCCCATGGGTTGTTAGGCAACGTGCAGCGAGGGGCACGACTATTTTTTATCCTTTACTTAACACCATTCAATTTCCAAACTGATGGAAGGGCTAAGAAAGAAACGTGAA
This sequence comes from Paspalum notatum, assembly GCA_022530915.1. Taxonomy (NCBI): domain Eukaryota; kingdom Viridiplantae; phylum Streptophyta; class Magnoliopsida; order Poales; family Poaceae; genus Paspalum; species Paspalum notatum. Next base: position 39,195,972 of record CM039685.1, read on the forward strand.
CTAAATTTTTGGCTATATAAGGAAGTTTTAGAATTCTTAAGCTAAAAAAGCAAGCAACTATTTTTGGGCCAAATAAGTATTTCTCTCGATGGCAGGACCAATAGCACCGTCATTAGTATTATAGTTAATTAGGCAGTGCTTGTTCAAAATATGTACATTCAAATCCATCATCATGCAATATAGAAACTGAAATAAGGTTTCTTCTTATGCTAGGGACATAGAGAACATTATTAAGCCTAAGAATAAAATTGCCATTCAAAAAGTGAAGGGAGAGTGCCGAAGTCTTCCGTATCCACTTCATGCCAGTTTGCCACTCTAATTTTGTGATCCGCCTTGCCTAGTGTCTGACCGGTAAGGAATTTCCATCTTGGAGGGTCAGTTTTTGAAGCCTTCGCAGTCTTTCTGAATGTGCCCGAACTTCTTTTTGTAGCGGCACTTAGCTCCTTTAGAAGAACCAAATGCACCATCAGTGGTCTGACCCTTCGACTTCTTGAACTCAACTTTCTTCGGCTTGATAAAGTTCAACTTCTTCTTAGAGTTAGGCTCCCTTATCTTGCTATGACCGACAATGTTAGCATGATCCTTTTTGTGAGCTAGGACCCTCTCCTCTTCCTGGAGGCACGTCGCAATCAGATAACTAATGCCCCACTTTTCCTTCAAAGAGTTGTAGTTGACCTTGAAGGCATTAAACTGAGGGGCAATGAAGTCATTATGAAGTGCACTAGGTAGCCGTAAGAGACTTTCATCTCCATGTCCTTCAGCTTAGCAGCGATGTCGATCATCATCATAATGTGCTCACGGACACTGTTAGTACCATCGTACTTCACGGTGCCCATTCTCGTGATTAAAGTGTTGGCATATGCCTTGGAAGAACTCTTGCACTCCTCCGCTACTGAGGTGAAGTACTGCTTAGCATTGAAGAGGACATCATCCTTAGAATCAGGGATAGCTCCCATGATTCGAATGCTAATGGATTTCTTCATGATCATCAAGGACAATCTGATGGAGCGCTCCATACACTGGTTCTCCATCTCATAAGGGCTGATTGGTTGCCTGCACAAGGGCCTATCCAGCTCAGGATAGTGCAATGTAGGATGTTTGGTTGCCTTGGCCCGAAACATATGCAGCCCAGAATTGTGCAAAAAGGGGGAGATGGGCTGTCCAGCTTTGTACGCCCGGATCGGCCTTCTTATCCTGGCCATGCTAGGGTTGTGCAACCGGGCTAGACAGCTTTAGCTTTTAAGTCTATGGAAGGAGCTGGTCATGGACAACCAAACACAACTAAAGCTAGCTAGCCCACAATAGCACAGACAACGAAACATGAGCTCCTTGCACAGCCAAGGCCTGCCCAACCATGGCCTGCATACGAATCCTATGCAGACTACTTAAATGCGATCAACCAATCACATTCATAGTGTTTGATTGCTTCAGTAGTGGCAGCTGCAGTACCCCCAGTAGTTGGGGTAGTGGGAGTATTCTTGCGCAGTGCATGGTCAAGATTCATGATACCAAGCACCAAACTGATGTCCTTCTTCCACCCTGATGGAAGTTAGAGCCAGAGAGCAGAGTAATGCCCTTGATGCGAGTGGCAACGGGGGAGGGGCTCACCATGCAGTGTGTAAGGACACTACCCCAACTACTCGGTATGATGCAGCTTCCACTACTGAAGTAATCAGGCAGTATGATATGGAAAAGCAGTGTTGGGAGTGCTACAATAGATTGTCCCTGATGATCATGAAGAACTCTATTAGCATTGGAATCAAGGATGGTGTCCTCTTCAATGCCAAGCAGTACCTCACGTTAGTAGCGGAGCAGTTCAAGAGCTCTTCCAAAGCCTATGCCAGCGCTTTGATCATGAGAATGGTCACTGTGAAGTACGATGGTACTAGCTGTGTCTGTGAGCACATTATGATGATGACCGACATCACTACTAAGCTGAAGGGCATAGAGATAGAAATTTCTTACAGCTACCTAGTGCACTTCATAACGACTTCATTGCCCCCTCAGTTTAATGCCTTCAACATTAGCTACAACTTTTTGAAGGAAAAGTAGAACATTAGCTATCGAATTGCGTTGTGCCTCCAGAAAGAGGAGAGGGTCCTAGCTGGCAAAAAGGATCATGCTAACCTTTTTAGTTAGAGCGAGAAAAGGGAACCTAACTCTTCTAATAAGATAAACTTCATCAAGCCCCAAGAAATTTGAGTTCAAGAAGTCGAAGGGTTAGGCCGTTGATGGTGCATCTCATGGGCGGATGCACGTTAGCAGTGCTGGGTGCGGCCGCACCCACGCGAAAACCAGAAATCTGTAATAAATGTCAAGTTTTGACCTCTTTTGCACCCCCTGGTCCAATTACGTGCACCCACAGCCCAGCCCAAGTACGCCAGCCCAACTTGCTTGTCCCTATTGGCTTTCTCCAGCTCGTACACATCACGGCAAAGAAAGTGCTGACGGAGCCGCGACTCCCTGCCTTCTCGTCCTCGCGCGTTTCGCCTTCCGCCTGGCCGCCCTTCCCCTTCCGTGGTTCGTCCCCTTCTCCCTCAGTCTCCCTCCCAGGCTCCCATTACGCATCTTCAATCCTTAATTCTCCATTGATTCAAGTTGCAGAAGGGCACGCGGAGGAGGCTTTTGCTGGTTGTCGGGCACGCGCGGCAAGGTTGGAGGCAGGAGCCTTGGTTGCAATTGCAAGCCGCGGCAACCCATTTTCTACTGTCCCTAGCTGGTCGATCACAAGGCAAGGACCTCAATCCTCAGTTTTCCTCGTTCGATTTCCATATGCTTGTCAAGTTTATTCTCTTTTTGCCTTCTTGTCTGATTCTAGGGTTACTAGTTTAGTACATAATTTTTAATTGTAATTGGCCATTGGGGATTTTTTTTCTCTTGCAATTTGTGATTACAAGCAACTAAAATATGAATGTTATTGCAAATGATAGGTTCAGCATGGAAAGGTTTTTCAAAAGGAAAGCACCAGAACATGATCACGTCAATAATTCAAGGTGCATACCTGAGATTAATTTTGAAGAGGAGATTAAATATGATCCAGGCCTGAGGAAAGAAATTGATACATATCATCCTAATCAAAGAGAGAAAGTGAGAAGAAAATACTTAGAGAATGGGCCTTGCCAACCACGCACATGCATTTTTCCTTCTTCACAAATTGGAGAAAAAGAAAACCCAAGAAGGTTTATTCCTGAATGGTTCGATGAGTTTGGTAGTTGGCTTGAATACAGTGAGTCGAAAGATAGAGCCTACTGTTTTTATTGTTTCTTGTTTAGAGAAAAGAAGGATGCATGATACAAAGCATTTGTTGTTGACGGTTGGAATGGTTATCATAGAAAAGATAGGCTAAAGCTGCATGTTGGTGATGTTGGTGGCTTACACTACAATGCAATGAAGAAGTGTGACGATTTGTTACAAAGAGACCAGCACATAGATGTTGCATTTAATAAGCTAAGTAATGCAGCTAAGAATGCCTATTTCACTCGATTGAAAGGCTCAATTGCTACTGCTAGGTTACTGTTGAATCAAGGATTGGCTTTCCGGGGCCATGATGAGTCCAAGGAGTCATACAACAAAGGGATTTTTTTAGAGGTTTATGATTGTTTAGCAGAGCATGATACAAATTTAAACAAGGCAATCAGTACTGCACTTAATAGTACTTTGCTAGCTCCTGAAATACAAAGGAACATTGTTCAATGCTTTGCAAATGAAGTTCTACACTCTATTCTTAAAGAACTTGGGAATGATGTGTTTTGCTTGCTAGTTGATGAGTCTAAGAGATGTCTCATGCAAAGAACAGATGGCTGTGGTGTTGAGGTACGTTGACAAACGGGGAATTGTGAAAGAGAGGTTTGTTGGCCTTGTGCATGTGACTGAGACAACTTCTTCCTACCTCAAGTCACCTATTGATTCTCTATTTGCAAAGTTAAAGTTAAGCTTAAAGCAAGTTAGAGGACAAGGATATGACGGTGCTAGCAATATGCGAGGTGAGTTCAACGGGCTGCAATCCTTGATTATGAGAGAAAGTAGTACAGCTTATTATGTTCACTGTTTTGCTCACCAGCTTCAGTTAGTCATTGTGGCCATTGTGAGAAAGCATAAGGGCATTAGTGAATTTTTAACCAAGATTTCCATGTTACTAAATGTGGTGGGTGGCTCGGCCAAGAGAAGGGACATGTTTAGAGAGATCAATCATGAACAAGTGACAAAGGCCTTAGGTTGTGGGCAACTTGAGAGTGGACGAGGGTTAAATCAAGAGCAATGCCTTCAAAGACCCGGGGATACTCGATGGAGTTCTCGTTATAAAACATTCAAAGGTATGATTGACATGTTTTCTACAATAATTGAAGTGCTGAAAGTTGTGGGAAAGGATGATAGGGATTGGACAAATAGAGACCAAGCATCAAATCTTCTAGTGTATTTCCAATCTTTCGACTTTGTGTTCTATTTGCATCTCATGTTGACTACATTAGCCATCACAAATACCTTGTCATTGGCATTGCAACGCAAGGATCAAGATATTGTGAATGCTATTAAATTGGTCAAAGCAACTAGACTCAGTTTGGATAATCTTAGAAGAGATGGATGGGCTAGATTACTTGATGAAGTAAATGAGTTTTGTGACTCTCATGATATCGCTGGATTGGAAATGGAAGATGCATATGTTAACCCCCAACAACTGAGGAAAAAATCTGGAATCACAAATAAGCATCACTATGAAGTGGATTGTTTTAATGAGGTTATTGATTGGCTGATTCAAGAGCTTGATAGTCGCTTCAATGAGACAAGCTCTAAGTTGCATATTTGTTCAGCTGCTTTTAGTCCAAGAGACTCATTTGGTGATTTTAATGTTGAGAGTTTGATAAGCCTAGCAAAGCTATATCCTGAAGATTTCCGCTCATCTAATGATTTGAGGGATCTTAGGGCTCAACTTAACCTATACATTGCTGATGTGCAAGAAGACCATGGATTCTCTAACTTAAACACTATTGGTGGGCTTGCACAAAAAATGGTGGAGACAAAGAAAGATCGCCGCTATACATTTATTTATCGTCTTCTAAAGCTTGTATTGGTGTTGCCTGTTGCTACCGCTACAGTAGAGAGATGCTTTTCAGCTATGAGGCTTGTGAAGACTTATTTGTCCAATAAAATTGGTGATGAGCACATGTGGAGAAAGAAGAGTTTAAGAAAGTTATCAATGATGCAGTGGTTCATCGTTTCATGAACATGGAAGGAAAAGAACGTAAATATGATCTCGAAAAGGTATTTCATCTGTTTTAAATTTTGCAATCGATCAATATTCAGTATCTTTGGTTGAAATTGACTTTTTTGTTCTCTTTCTATGATGCAGTAAGGATCTCAAGGTTGGATGATATATTTTGCAAACGTTGGCTGTCTTTTATTTGTGATTGTGGGATGTAGTTGGCTATCAATCGCTACATTTTGATGCAGTAACAATACAGTATTATTTATTTCTTGCTGTACATGTTGCAATAGCATATATACTATGCCAATCTTTGAACTTTTATTTTTAGATAAGTGTTGCACCCCCCATAAATTTTCTCTAGCTCCACCACCCCTGGTGCATCTAGTTCTTCTAAGAGAGCTAAGTGCCGCTACTGCAAGAATTTCAGGCACATAAAGAAGAACTGCGAAGGCTTCAAGAACTGGCACTCCAAGAAGGGGATTCCTTATCGCTTAGAGGCTAGGCAAGGGGGAGCGCAAAATTAGAGTGGCGAACGGGCATTAAATGGATGCGGAAGCCATTGACACTCTCCCTTCACTTTTGAATAGCAATTTTATTCTTAGGCATAATAATGTTCTCTATGTCCCTAGCATGAGGAGAAACCTTATTTCAGTTTCTATGTTGAATGATGATGGATTTGAATGTACGTTGTGGGAACAAGCAATGCCTAATTAAGTGTAATATTAACGATGCTATTGGTCTTGCTATCAGGCAACACATGCTTTATATGTTGCCTCTGAATAAATGTTACTAGTAGGCGTAAGAGAAACATGTCTAATGAGACCTCATAAAAAATTATGGGATTAATGCTTAGGCCACATGTCGAAGGGGAGAATAAAACGTCTCATTAAAGAAGGCATAATTAAACCATTAGACTTCTTTGACTTAGACCACTGCATCGAACACATTAAGTAAAAATATGTGAAATAAATTAAGAAAGGGGCGACGCGGAGTTCAAGACTACAAATAATTCACACCGACATATGATGTCCATTCTTTGTGACATCAGTTGATGAATTTAATTCTCTCATTACTTTCACTGATGATTTCTCTCGTTATGGATATATCTTCCAATTCGTAACCGTTCGAAAGCACTAGAAAAGTTTAAGATTTTCAAACTGAAGCAGAAAATTAGCATAACTTGAAGACTAAAGTAGTGCATTCAAAACATGGAGACGAGTATTATGGGAGGCACACTTCTCATGGACAAATTATCGGTCCATTTGCCAAGTTCCTACAGGAAAATGACATTGTTGCTCAATATTCAACTCCTGGCAAACTCAACGTAATGGTGTAGCAGAGATACACAATCGTACCCTTATGGATATGGTTCATAGCATGCTCATTAATTCCACACTACTAGTTGAATTGTGGATGGAGGCATTAAATACAGTTGTGCATGTGATTTACCAGGTTCATAAATCATCCCTAAAATATCTTATGAATTGTGGACGGAAAGGAAACCAAGCTTAAATTATTTTGCGTGTATGGGGTTGGCTAGCCGAAGGGAAATCAGATTCTAAGACATTAAGTTGTTATTTTTATAGGATATCACGACAGGTGTAAGGGATATCGTTTTATTGTCCTGGCCGTACCACAAAATTTGCAGAAACTAGATATGCAAATTTCTTAGAAGACGGGATTAAATGGAGCTCAGAGGCCAGAAAAATTAGTTTAGAGGAAATCCGAGATTATGATTATACACGGTGATTCCACAAAATCTTATTGATGTACGTGCCTCGAATTGTCGTGCCGCCTACTGAAAATATTAGTGCTATGCCTACAACTAAATTTATTGAGCCCCGAAATGAGGATAATGGAATTAATAATAGTTTGCCAAACAAGAAAAATAATAACGAATTAGGAAGCTATTAATGAGGCAGAAGTAAATGAGCCTCAGCAACCTGTCGTTGTGAAAAGTGAACCATTGGGTAGGTCACAACGGAAAAAAAAAAAGTATGCCATTTCTACGGATTATGTTGTTTACATTAGTGAAGACCTAGGGAAAGCAGATGATGCCACCTCATTTAGGGAACCCATGACAAACAGTAATGCATCAAAGTGGCTTGAGGCCATGGAGAATGAACTTAAGTATATGAGCATAAATTACGTCTGGAACTTTGTAGAAATTTCTAATGGAGTCAAGAAAGTGAGTTGTAAATGGATCTACAAAACTAAGTTGGAAAAGTTCAAGGCACGGCTTGTAGCGGCTTAATAGTTACTAGATATGAATCAGAGTAATTAGGATTTGACAGTAAGTAATTAGACATAGACATGATTAATTAGAGGGTATTAGGGATAGCAGTGAGCAATTAGACCTAAAACATGACTTAGATCTAATTGATCCATTTAGGTCTAGAACATGGACCAAGACATGAAGTTAGGCTCTAAACATGCACGAACGTGATCAACGGAGAGCCAACTAGGGCTAACTACATATAATTCGACCGTAATTAACTGAAACCAAGCATGATCCAACACGAAAAGGTTCAACCACTAGACTAACTGGCTCTTAATGCCAAATGTCAGTCAAAACTTTAATCCAGAGGGTCTCTTTGGTAGCGCTCTACTCCCTGATTCTTTGACTCCGAGAGCTGATTCGGTGGTGGAGTGATTCTATGTGATTCTCTAGCAGGAGTGAATTTGTCTGTTGAAAACCATTGGCAAACTATCTGTGAAGTGATTCTAGAGGGTTGGAAAATGGGAAGCAGATGGGAGCAGATTTTTTCAGCTCTCTGGTTGTAGTATAAAATGGAGAAGCGATTCTCTCGGATTCAGAGAATTCTGCTTTTTGTCGTTTGGCTACGTTTATTGGAATCATTCTATAGATTTTGGCAGTGAAGCTCTGCCAAACGGCCCCTGAATTAGCCTAGTAAAACTTGACCTTACGTACTTGCCATTGAGTCCCGATGAGGGAGGCGTAGACGAATGATTCTTCCAGCGTCGTGGCACCCTGCCTCTCGCCACCATCGGCCGGGCGGCATCGCGCTCTTGGCAACCTCTCGCATGCAGCTTGCGTCACGGCAGCCGCCTCTGGGGATCCTCACAATTTGTGTCGTCAGTGTCGGCGCTCTTGGCAACCTCTCGCGTGCAGCTTGCGTCACGGCAGCCGGCCTCTGGGGATCCTCACAATTTGCGTCGTCAGTGTCGGCGCGTCGATGGATCGGACGACGTCAGCAGGCGTGCCGTAGCCCTTGCGATATGCCATCCCCACAGACATATAATGAATCAAGAAAGATATATAATCAATAGATATGCTCACCCAAAGGCCAAAGCCTGGCTTCTCGTCTCCTCACTGCGGATCGGACGCTCTCGGCCGGCGGCAGCGCGTGCCGTCCAGGTAGACGGCATGAGCCCGTGTGGGGTAGTCGTCGTTGCCGGCGTGGTGCGGAATCGTGCCGTCGTCTGTCGACAGTTGCCCAGGCCCCGGGGCGAGAATCGTCTTTGGAGGAACTCTGCACCAGATCGGATGATGCTGATTGATGACCTGGGGTTCTGCAGGTGCTTGACGCGGCGGCACGGCGGTGAGTGAATCGACAGAGTGTCTCCCCGCGCAGAGAACCCTCATGTGGCGAACGAACGCCGGCCGGGTGCTGGACGGCCGCCGTTGTACGGTGCAGCCGACGGCATCGAGGTTGACGACGCAGTCACGCAGATGTCGATGGAGCTTCCCGTTGGCGTGGAGGTGGTCCTGAACTCCTCCCGAGGGTGTTCAATTCATGGAGCCGGCATCGTGGGGGCGCGTCAAGGCGCTTGACCAGGAATTTGAGACCCCGGTACAAAAAAATAGAAAAAAACTAAAGTCTATATTACTAAGGCTGAGTCAAATAGGATTCTATGTATGGGTTCTCTAAATACTGGTTTGCACTGTTTGACATAAATGATGTACTGTACGCAGAGAAAGAAATAGGGAGTCCCATTGGACTCAGCCTAAAGTATACTTGTACTCCGTACTTGATAATACAATTTTATTTTAAATAACTTTTTAATACATCAAAAATTAATGTTACTCCTCCTGTCCTGAGAAATAAATTTGTAGCGAAAGGTTTTGTTTCTAAAATAACTTGATTTGATGGCCACCAAACACTGTTGCTTCAACGTAAGACTATAAGAATATAAGGTTTGAGAAAAAAAACATATTGGTACTTTTAGTCATTTTATGTTTCATAACAAATAAAGTTTGAATAGCTGATGGCTATTGCCCTTTGTTTATTATGAGTTTGGGCAAACTAATACGCACTGCAAATAAGTGTGGTCCATTAATGAGTGAATATATGATTAATGGAGAGAAATTGTATTTTCTGTAATAAGTGCTGATATGTCAAAAAACTTTCTAGAAGTTAATTTATTTTTGGCAGAGGTAGTATCAAATATCAAACGAAAAACTAACCGTATCCTGTAATATTCCTAGTTAGAGGGCTCCACGATACATTGCTGGTATTATTTATTTTTATAATTGAACATTTAATTAAGAAACTAAGTAGGTTTTGGAGCTTTAATCTTGTTGGAGGCCCTGTGCAAGCACTCCACTTGCACCTGGCCATCGACGGGCCTGCGCTTGACAACGGCGAACTCGTCGTCGTGGATCGCAGGGTTTAGGGTTTACATAGGCAGCAGTAAAGGGCACATCAGGTGGACAGGTGCGTACCTGCGTGCCGCCGCCATCTTCTTATCATTGAAATCCACGAATATCGCGGCGATGCTTCTGGAATCTTCTTGGGCAGTTCGTTGGGCTCTTGTTTGATTAGAGCCCGTTTAGCGGACCTGAGTACGCGCGTAGCTCACGAGCATACGTCCATGCATGGAGCTAGAGAGCTAGTGTGTGAACATCATAGGCAGGGTTTTGAACAATTTTGTACAGAATCTCATCAAACACCGTGTCAAGAATATATATACCTAAAAGGCATTATGTAAGACAAGTACAAGGTACTGCTTCCTCTGTAAGGCGAACAAATATTAAGAGATAATTTCACCAGCGGTTCTCGAACTTGTCCCGATGTTTCATCTAGATCTCAGTACTTTCAAAATGCATAATTAAATTTTTAAACTTGTCCTGAGGTTTTATCTAGGTCTCGGTACTCTCAATTGCACATTTAAGTTCTTAAACTTGTTTGGATGTTTCATCTAGGTCCCCCGGGTGGTTTTCATTTTTAAAAATTATAAAAAAAACTATTTATTGTTAGAATTCATAACCAATTAATTTTAAATCTGAAAAATATGAAACTAGTGCCAAACTTTTTCTGAAAATGTAATCTATCAACTAGTGCTCCACTTAGAATTATATAGATCTCATTTATTATTATTCCTAGTGTTTTATTGTTCATATACAATAGGAGTGATAATAAATGAGATCCATGTAACTCTACAGCAGATTACTAGTGGATATATTACATTTTTTTAGAAAAAAATTGATACTAGTTTCATATTTTCTGATTTAAAATGAATTAGTTATGAATTTTTAAATATTAAATAGTTTTTATTGTTTTAAAAAATGAAAACCGCCTTTGAAAAACCACAGACCTAGATGAAACCTCCGAACAATTTTAAGGACTTAAATGTACATTTTGAAAACACCTTTAAGGACTTAAATGTACATTTTGGAAACACTGGGACATAGATAAAACCTCAAGACAAGTTCAGAGACCAGCAGTAAAATTATCTCAAATATTAATAACGATGAGCTATTGCATTGGCTATAAATAATATTATATCAATCAATAACATAAAGTTCATGCTCGCTTTGTTATGGCCATGCTCCGAATCCTGCAAGCTCGGTGATAAGATGGAAACAATGTGTCAGTAAAGAGGAAGCATTTCGCATGGCTGATTTAAAATAACGACAGTATCAATAAAAGGAAAAATTACCTAGCAAATACGCAGTACTTATGAATTAAATAGTAAACAACAAAATTTCAGCTACCACATGTAATTTACGCCTGTACACTTTAATATACAATGCCGTACGATTCCAAAATAGTGGTACAATATCGCATCAGCTTTCTGTCAATGTAAATGAAAATTACAATATCAAAGCAAAATCCACAGAAATGCACTCCAGCAATCACTTAGGCAATCACACCGATCGGCACTCCCTTCCTTCCCATGGGCTACAATTTCAATTTGATTTTCTCTGACCATTTGAATATATCCGAAAAAACCTGGTCGCCCCCAATTTCCTCACCGGTTGCCCCAGCAGCTATCCTGATGATGTCCTCAATCAAAGCGAAATTCCCCATGATATCAACATGTGCACCGCTCTGTGTACCCCTGCCTTCGAGGAGAGTTGAGGGTGGAGAGTGGCTGTACTCTCTTACGTAAGTCTTGCTGCCGGCAGGGTTGAACCGAGTTTTGCCACGCCATCCTTTTGCACACATGTAGCCCGCACTAAGAACTGGGACAGTTTCATCACCATCAGCTAAGTAAACACCACCTTTCAGGCAGCTATTCTCCTCTCCACCTTCGGCCGAGGTGTCAATCCTGAAAGGTATATAACACTCTGCCTGTGGGGCTAACTTATAGACATATGCCCTTTCTGTAGGAATGCCCACTCCATACATCGAAAATATTTCCATGTCAGGAGCATTTGGTAACCTGAAGATGAAAATGATTATAATGTTATATAAAGAGCACATAAATAAGCTTTAAAAGGTATCATCAAAATATAGAATAGGCGCAGTGGCAAGGACACATACTTTGTTTCCAAGGGGTTTGACCAATATTTGTAATGCTGGTACTTTGGATCATCCAAGTTGTCAGCAATTCCATATGAAAAATGAACATTTCCACGCTGCATCATCCTTGGAGCAACAAAGTGAAGAAGGTCTATAACCGAACTAGCAGTGTAAACTTTGTAGTCTGCAACTGCCTTTATTCCACCCCATCCCAATTCATGATACTCTGTCCAGATATCTCGGCATGACGTATTTGAATGAGCAATATTATTACCTTTAACAGCATCCTGAAATTATTTAAAAAAACATATGCAATAGCTTATCAATCAATTTTCATAAAATTGAAGTCCAAAATACATAGATACCCATTGTATACCAATCGTAGACAACACAGAGAAGGGAAATCTAGATGTGCTTCAAGGTGTCAGTAAAAGTATTTTGGCTAAATATTATGTGGAAAGTGGAAACCACTTTCTTAACAGAAACGTGAAACCCACCCCTAAAAACGTACTTTGAAGTTTTCAAAAGAATTGAAACAACACATATCCGTTGTGCATCCATAGTTGTACGTTTTTGTAAAAGTTGGAATGCAAACTCATTTTGTAAAAAAACAAATGAAAATGGTAAATTTCAGGTGCATAAACATTAGAAGAGGTCAAGAGGAAAAATTCTAAGACTTGTTTTCTAGTGCATTCTCAAATGAAATTTGCCATTCCGATGTGAATTTTTACAGATCAAGTTTGCATGCCAACTTTGACAAGATGGTACCTCCATGTCTGCACTATGGATGTGCATCGTTTCAAATTTAACTCTGAAATACATTTTGATGGAGCTTTCACATTTCCACGGAGAAAGTGGTTTTGGTTTCCACCAAATATTTTGCCAAGTGTTTCAGTACTAAGTTTAGACTTTAGAGCACACAAAGTCCTCATGTTAGCAACTCACTACCGCAACGAAAAAAACTATTTCAAGATTTTCTCAATTTGGTTTTTGGGAGACTAGAGAGCAAATCATCAAGGTAAATCAAGAACATCTCAGTCCAAACCGATTTATGGACTATGGTGAACAGAAAGGTTAAAACTAGCATACGCATACTACAGAAAAATAATAATATCTGAAACTGTACGAATAATCCAAACTGTAAAAGGCGCTGCAAGTGTAAGAAAAAGACCACGCCAGAGAAACAGGTTCATGATAATATGCTACTGAATACTCACACGAAATTCTATCTGCTCAATCTCTGAAGAAGGTGTTTCTGCCACATCTTTACCAAAAGACACCAGCCTTCCATAGTTAATAGGCTCAGGATGACCTTCGGCATTTTCTCCATTGCTATCCTTAGAAACCTCAGTATCATTGGTCTTTTGCTTCTTAGCTTTACATTCAAAGTCATCTTCTGGAGACCAATCCAGACCTCCCCAAATTGTATCACCACCTTTAGGAATCATTGACATTGTTGAATCCCATGTTCGGGTCATGCGCATCAAATGGCGTAAAGTTTGAAGCCCAAGAAAATCGGAATCCAGAACATCAGGCGCAATAGCTCTGTATGCAAACAACAAAACTTAGCGGGGAACTAATTTTCATTTAACGGGGAGCAAGTAAATAAGGATATTCCAGAAGGTCCAAGTTCATGTTTGAAATGAAATCAGAATGTATATTCTATTGCATTCACATCGTTAGTGCTGAACAACCATGTGCTAAACAATATCTGGATTCATTTATAGACTCATAATTCATAAAGGGATTATCTTTTGTCATGTCATACACTATGACTCATGGGATGATAAAGCGAATAAGGAAGACTTCTGCACCATTTTAAGATGAATGAAACCACCAACAGTGGTTTGCTTTAGCCCTGTGATCATATTACTGCCAAACTTAGGGGCAGAATTACAGGTCATAGAGAAATGCTAAGACTTGCCTTAGTGATTGATTTATTGCAGTGATACCTTGAATTGTCAAGTTACTCCCTCCATTCACAAATATTTTTTTGCGCTTGTTTTTTTATAGAATATACGGATTAATGTTTCATGGAGTTTTCTTGTTACTCCCTTACTTCAATAAATGAGCTCATCTCATGTATCCAAACTGAAGAATTACATGCAGTGAAAAGTGGACAGCAACAACATGCATTCCTTGAACTTCCTCAGAGTATAAAAAAGCAGCAAGTAGTATCAGCTAATGTAGAGCGATTTTATGCAATGACCCTTCTAAACTAGATCATGTACCACCCAATCGCCACAAACTTCATCCCAGATAACAGATTAGTAAGTATAGTTAATTTATACTCCCTCTGTTCACAAATGTACGATGCGGTTGGCTTTTTTTCCAAAACTATGATCATTTATCTTATTTAAAAAGAAATCCATAAGTTATCATTTATTTTGTTGTCATTTGATTTATCACTAAATGTAGTTTCAGTATGATTTATATTTTCACATGTTTGAACATTTTTTGAATAAGACAATCCTTTAAAGCTGTGCAAAAAAGTCAACCGTGTCATACATCTGTGAGCAGAGGTAGTACTAAACAATGTGATGAATTTAAGAGCTCTAGTTTAACCTCCATGGTTATATGGCTATATGATATTTTTATTGGAGCAAGACATGAGCTGAAATCACAATGGCAGCACAGCATTTTAACATTTGGGAAAAAACTATAAGTGAAAAAGGCAAATAGTTGGTTGACCCTTGGGCGTCGGAGCTTCAGATTAAATAAACAAAAAAAATCTTGTCAAGAAAAGATGAACACAATTACAATGGCCTTGACGTTAACAAAATTGGTATATAAATGATAGTCAGGTATATGCCACCAACTATTACAGATAAAGAGCAAAACAGTTAGAATGCAAGCTTATATTTAAGTAGGCATGACCTAGTAAACTTCAACCCTCTTAACATAACAATAGTGCAATACTTACTAAAACTATCAAACTCTTAAGTTTATTACCTAGCAACAGCAACATCTTTGGCTTCGGATGAGAACAAGCCAGCAACAGCCTTAGGAACTCCTAAGAAAGGTCCACCAATATTCATTACAGCTTTAATATGCTTCTCACACCAGTTTGGACCACCACCGCCTCCCATGGGAGGAGGTGCTTCGACCCATTTCATAAAGTGCATAAAATAAAGGACCCCCATGGAGTGTGGGATCACCACCACCCTGTTTCCACCATTTGTCGCTACCATGAGTTCAATGTTACTTTTAATTCTGCTCAAAGTTTGATCACGAACCTGCATATAGTAATCTACATTAGAAAGGCGGCAGCCCATTCTACACGAGAACCATTTACATGCTGTGGAGTTGTAACCAATAATTAGAACTAAATAGCCATGGTGACCTCTGACTAATTTACTGATATAAGGCCATGAAAGAAGGGTACCTCTGTGTTCTGAAAAGATAACCTCCAATCATATGCAGCCATGTACATGGTCTTTTCTTCATATCCAATACGAGCTAAATTGGCAATTAAAACAGCCCAAACAAAATATCCAGGGACGAAATAATCTGCTGCAACAAGGCCTGTGACTGGCCTAACCCTTATTCCTGGTTTGTCTAATCCAGTTTCGTTGTCCAATGACATATGCTCAACCCAGCATAGAGGTCTGAAAAAAAAAGATAAAATAATCAGAGAGAGAAAATAAGAATCTTCAGCCAAAGTAAAAGTGCACAACTGCACATAGGGCTGTTGACTGTTGTATTTACCCCAGGATGTTTTCAGGGTAAGGCTATGCATATGATGTAACAAACTTAATAAAGATGTAATGTCACAAATATGTCCTCAAAATGTGACGTGGAACCTGTCCGTGTACAACTATCAAACTGGACAGTTCATAAACTTTATATTCTTCACAGTAAGCACAACAAATTGGACTTCTGTCAACAAAGGGAAAAATAAAGCTGCAATCCATTATTTTCTTGGTACCTAAAGTATGTTGGGTCGAATTAGGCTTAATGTACGTCAGAATCCAAATATTTGCAAATTAAAATCACCAACCAGCCAAAAAAAAGTAGAAATGTTTCAACAAAAGTGTAAGGCATTTCTTTTTCATTTAGTACACATGGATAACTCAGCACAGGACTCGGAAGGAACAGCCAGCAGCCATGTTGTTCAAAATTCTGGTCAACACTCTCATCAAAAAGTGGCAACTTGGATCTTTTTAGAAAAGCAATACCTAAATGATGGAACTGCTTGAGGGGACCAATTTTCTGTCAAACTTTACAATGCATGCCTAATACCATACAGAAAGGTCATGCTTTTTATGCAAACTGCAGCTTTCTTCTAAAAATTCAGAAACCGTAGGAATTTGGGAAAATGTATCACTCTTGTTCAAGGCACAAAGACAGTTTGCATATCTCCACCACCTAAAATCAAGTAAGGATGGCCGAGAAATAGCAAAGGAAGGGAACAGTGTGGGTGCTTTACAGTTTCACAATACAAGCTCTATGCAGGTCCAAAATGCACAAATTGCACACCTGAAATTTCACTCCTGACACTAACACGTCAAGACAACTTCAGAAGCCACATATAACTATAAAAGAAAATTGAGATCAAACAGGCCACCACCAACCTACTGACCAAGCAACACCCGTATTCAAAGTACAAGGAAATTCTGAACCCATGTACAAGAAATGGAAAGATAATCATAGAGGAATTATCGTAGCAGAGATCCCAGTGAGAACCCTTCCATAGCTCCAAAAACAGAAGTTCCCTAAGTAGCGTTTGGTTGGAGAGCGGGGTGGAATGGAATGGTTCCGTCCCAGATTCTAGAAATGGTATGATTCTGTCCCAGATTCCAGGGATGGAATGGTTCCGTTCCAGATTCCGAGCTTGGGCCCACTGTCAATCTCACATTTCAGGTGGAATGGTTGTGTTTCAGAATTTTTTCGGAACATGCCCGTCCCGAATCTGAAGAGAATATTCTCTTTTCTGGAACGGATCCATTCCTCAGCCTTTCAACCAAACGCTAGAATTGGTGGGATAGAATGGTTCCATTCCACTCCATCCCACCAACCAAACACTAAAAGACGACTCAAATGCTCAAAAGGGTTGAATCTTTCCAAGTACAGAAGAAGTTCCCTAAAAGACAACCCAAAGGCTCAAAAGGATTGAATCCATAAAAACATATAAGACCAAGCTGATTGACTATCATTAATATTGCCAAAAACAACACACAAACCAGGGCACAAAATAGAGTAACATGGGTCTATTCTGAATAAAACATCCTTGCTTACGACTAAAACTTAAAGCACAAGTGATGTAGGCAACAAGCATTCAATCGACAGGTCCAACCAACCAAAAACTACATACACTCTCATAGCTAGCCCAGAAGAAACTCCAGCACCGTTTATACGAAAACTAAATTCGTGAGGACTAGAGTGATCCCGGAAACGAAAATGAAAGGGGAAGAAAGCAAACCTCTTGTATACGTCACCAAATGTGCCGCCCCATAGCCGCTTGCGGAAGAGCCCCTCGGCACAGTGGTGGCCCTCCCAGAGCTCGAGCCCCCCGGTGACGATGCCGGGAACGAACACGACGGGGTGCTTGACGCGCAGGCCCTCCTTCTGAAGCTTGACCCCGGGCGGGTCCGGCAGCGGCCCCGTGATGGCCTCCGTGACATACTGCGGGAACGAGGCCGGCATGGCGTTGTAGAGGAAGAGCAGCAGCCACCAGGCGGAACACACGCACCCGACCAGCCAGCAGCAGCTGTCCACGCAGGACCACTTGGCCTTGGTCCGCCTCGTGGGCTCCTTGGACGGCGGCGCGGAGGACGAGGACGGCTTCTTCCCCTTGTCTTCGTCGTCGTGGTCGGACCCGTTGCCGTCCGAGGGCGGCGGCGGCTGCTCCCGCTGCGGCTGCTTCCGCCGCCGCAGGAGCGACATGGCGCGCGGCGGCGGCGTAGGACGACAGCGGCGGAGGTGGGTCCGAAGGCTACCTGCGCGGGCCGGCGCGCATCCCGGGCCGTGGCGGCGGGCACCCGGTAGAGAACCCTAGACCTAGGCGGCGGAGGAAGCGAGGCGGGCGGGGACGTCGAGGGTAGTCGTGGGCACGCGGGTCGCGTCGCGGCCTGGCGGCTTCGCGGGGTTCGCGCTTGGGATGTCGCGCGAGAAGGAGAGGACGGTGGCTGGGGCGGTCCACAGCGACGGCTCCCGTGGGCCCGGTGCACGTAGGTGGGTGTACCGCTCGAGTAGCAAGGGGATGTGCTGCCCTGCCCATGACCTGTGGGGCCTGGTGTAACCGGGAGCGGCAGGCGTACCAAGGACTTTGTCCAGGGAAGTCGTACAGGTGAGGTGGGGCCTGCGAGGTGGCTGGCTCGACTGACGGCAGGGACGGATGGGTCCAACGCCTCGTGGGGCCAGATTGGCAGTCAGAGGTCGGTGACGTGGGACCCATCTTGTTTACTGCCACGATAACTGTGATTCGAGCAGCGTACCGCTCAAGTGTTTTTCATTTCTCATTCGAAAAGGTCATTTTCTCAAATAAAGTGTTTTTCTGTGTACTTGCCAAGCGCAGCCGATATTTTATGCAGTAATTTCCAATTTCAAGTTGTATCTTTGGGGTGTTTGGATCCGTAGTTAAAATTTAGTATGCGTCGCATCGAATGTTTGGACGTTTGTTAGAGGTATTAAATATAGTCTAACTGTAAAACTAATTACACATATTAGAAGTAAACGGCGAGACAAATTTATTAAGCCTAATTAATTTACTATTAGTAAATGTGATGCTACAGTAACCATTCGTTAATCATGGATTAATTAGCCTTAGTAAATTCGTCTCACAGTTTACTCTTCGGCAGTGTAATTAGTTTTCTAATTAAACAGTATTTAATACTTCTAGCTAGCATCCAAACATTTGACGTGGTATGAGCTAAATTTTAGCCCCTGGATCCAAACACCCTCTTAATATTATTGGTTTTCTATAGTGCAAATCTTTTGGTGATGATATTGCACGTGGTTGCCGATATCATGCATTACAGGCAATTAGTCAATTACCAGTGTTTCAAAAATGAAAATTGTTCTGCTGCCACTTGGATTCTTCAAAATTAAATTTCATATTTACAGTAAAAAAATCAACTTCAAAATGTTGGATCAACATTAATGCACGTATATTTTTGTTAAAATCTAGTATATGACAAATGCGGTCCAGTTTGTTTAGTTCAGTGATTATTTTATTATTTTTTGAGTGCCTGTCAGATGGTGTCATCTAGGTACAATTGTAATATTTGTTTAATACAATTATAATATCTGTTTAAGTACATTACATACACCACATTGAATAAAAGTTCAAAACACTCCCTCTCGGTTCTCATGTCGCGCATCTACGACCACATGTCCTCAGAAATTTAGCCTGCCGTTGGTTTTGTCCTATTCCACATCATATACAGTCAAGCTAACAACCCATTCATATATTAAGAAGTTACACATACATACGCAACTATTAAAACTTGGTCCACATTCCTCCTTTCATCATTTCACCTAGTTTCTTGGGCTTCTCTTCCACCTCCATCTCACCGTAAATTTAATATGACAAACATTACGGCCCGTTTACATCACCTTGTACTTGAGCTCGTGTAACCAAAGTCCATGTTGTACCTTGTTGGGATCATTTTGCTTGAAAGGTGCCGGGGCCCGGGGCCGGATCATAAAACACACTCCCAACACAGTTACACACACGTCCATGGGCCCACCCATCGCGCCCGACCGGGATCACCAGGAGGGGGAAAAAAGTGTATGCGCACTGCATCCGTACTTTCCCACTCTATGTACAGTGCGCAAACAGTGTTTAACAATGTTTTGCACCTCCATATGCTCTAATGACGTATTATTGGAAAGGCACAATGTGTCGGCAGCGTGGTTCGTGCAGCATGGATCGATCGAGCCCTGGCATGCCAGTTGCCAGGCGATGTAAACGGACTACAGTGGAGTAGGGCAGCAGTGATAGTAGTATTTTACAGTATTGAGCGACGCTGGGTCATTGACAAAAACTGCCCGGAAGCAATCACGTTCTCTCCACGTGCTGCACATCGATGCCCAGGACCACACTGGGACAGCCTGAGAAAGCTTTTTTTTGGGTTGAAGTTTTGGACGGGGGCGCACGCTCCACTCCAGTCGCCACAGCCGCCGGTAGTTGGATCATCGGATCATCCAGCTTAGCTTGGACACCCTCCAAGCTCAGCTCCCTGAGATCGTCGTCCCTTCCAATCCAACCAAAGGACCAAACGACGAGTATTTTTTATAGAGTAGTCTATTATAGTCTAGAAGAAGAGTGTGCCAGTAGAAACAAACACAGCCACGTTGGTAAGGTTGGTTCATATCCTTTGCATCGCGCACATTGATTAGTTCATTCCCCACAAGCGCAGCAAACCCCATAACGCATATCTTGATCTGCCCATACGGTCTACGGATCACCTCGGCAAGGCCGGAAAGGCATCGTATACGCGGAAACAAATTTTTTTTTTTTTTTGAGACGCGCGAACAAATCTGGTCACCGGATCAGTCCGTCTGATGACGAGGGCAAGAGGCCCACTCATTGGCTCCATACCAGACCACGGTCGCCGGTCCCTCTGCACAGCCCAGAACCAAGAAAGAAAAAAGGCGAGGAAACAGCGCGCCGCAAAAGGGCCAGGGCGAATGGGCCGCAATTCGCAACTGAAGTAAAAACGGCCTGCGGGGGCCTGCCCGCACCATCCTCATCCACCAGACAGACCTCCGGCCCCGCGTTCGGCTAATCATGGTGCACGCCGAGATGCAGACAAAGTAGCCTTAACTAAAGACGAAAAGGGGATTAGCGGAGGCGGGGGGTGGGGCAGTTGCAGCATTAGCATTAGCGACTCCATCCACGACGACGACGGGGAAAAAGGGGCGCACCAGAGTCGGTTGGGAGACAGCACGAGGCCCACCCCACCACCACCCCCGCCGGCTCCGGCTCCTTGCTGCCACCACCACTCCCGCCGGGGGTTTCCGCGGCGAGCGAGCCGAACGAACACCGGCTGGCCTGGTTTCTTTTCTTTTCTTTTCTCTATAGAATTGGCCGCGAGCTAGGTAGCCTAGGCGGACGATGGACGGACGCTTTGGCTTGATTGATTGATGAGTGGGCAAGGCATGAATTGAATTGATGGCCAGGGAGGCGACCCACCGTTGGACGGAGAGTGACGAGTGGGCAGCGCGACAGCGACGTCACTACTCATCCCGTTCGGTGCGGCGGCAGGCAGGCAGAGGCGGTGGTTCTGCTGGCGCGTTCCGCGGCCACAGCCCACAGCGGGATGATGAGCAGAGGCCAGACAAAAAGTCCTGGGAGGAGGCTGGCTGGGACACTGGTCTGGTCGTCGTCCCATCGCAAGTTTGCAACGCTCTTCGTCGTACGTTTTTTACGAGCTCCTGGATCTTGATTCTTTGACGGCGGCGGCGGTCACGGGAAGGAACAGTCGAGTCACGGCGGATTTGAACTTTCTTCCTCGACTCCGCTTTTCCAGTGAACCCCACGGTGGCAGGGGGCACCTGCACGCTGCACGAGTGAAAAAGGCCTCTCTCTCTCTCTCTATCTCGCGCCCGGCCTGGCCTGCCACTGGCAGGCGCTGCACAGCCCACACGAGCAGCGCCGCTGCCCGCTGGGCCCGCCGCCGCGGCAGGGGGGTTGTCAGTGAACTTTGCGTCGATCATTTAACGCGCAGCAGCAGCCGATCGATCGGTGGCGCCGCCAATAAATAAAACCCCCCCGCGCGCGCACACACGCCTCCTGCCATCAACGCAACGCCAGATCCTAGTCCTATCCCGCCATTAATGCCGTTACCCCGAGCTCGAGATCAGAGGCGACGAGGAGGCGGCGGCCGCGTGTGCGCCGCGCGAGGCACGACCGCCGCGGCGCGCGCCAGGCGCCGTTTATAAAAAGCGCCCCGCCGCCCTCACAGTCATCCGCTGCTCGTGTCGCTGTCACCGCCGCGCGTCCCTGAGCTTTGCTGCTGACCTCGGCGTAGGCAGGCACGCGCACGGACCCGAGGGGCGGGATGCTCACGTGCATCGCCTGCTCCAAGCAGCAGTTCGCCGCCGGCGGGCCGCCGCTGCACGAGCCGCCGGAGGACGAGGATGCCGGTGATGGAGGCGGCGTCGGCGCCGGCGCCGGCGCCGGCACGGCGACGCCCAGCACGCGGCACGCCATCAAGGCGCTCACGGCCCAGGTGGGTTCTCGCCTTCTCGGGACGGTATTTGTTTCGCCTTGTTGATGAACTTGGGGAAATGGGCGCAAACTTGTCGAATTTATAGGCGTCCAGGTTCTTGGGATTTGTCAATCCGTGCTAATTTCCACGGAAGTTTGAGGTTTTCGAGGCTGTAAACTCAGATCGGACGGGATGGGGTTCGGGCGCGCGAGCTGACGGGGACCTCTCTTTTGTTTTGGGTTCGTTCAGATCAAGGACATGGCGCTCAAGGCTTCGGGCGCGTACCGGCACTGCAAGCCCTGCGCGGGCTCCTCGGCGGCGGCCTCGCGGCGCCACCACCCGTACCACCACCGCGGCGGCAGCGGCGGATTCGGGGGCTCCGACGCCGGCTCGGCCTCCGACCGATTGCACTACGCGTACCGTCGCGCCGGGAGCTCCGCGGCCTCCACTCCGCGACTGCGCGGCGGGGGCGCCGCCCTGTCGAGTGGGGACGCCACGCCGTCCATGAGCGTGCGCACGGACTTCCCCGCCGGCGACGACGAGGAGGACGACGAGATGGCGTCGGAAGGTGGTGGTGGTGGTGGCAAGGAGGACGCCAAGGAGTGGGTGGCGCAGGTGGAGCCGGGCGTGCTCATCACCTTCGTCTCGCTGGCGCAAGGCGGCAACGACCTCAAACGCATTCGATTCAGGTGAGTTCCTTTGCCTAGTACTTGTGATGATGTTCCTTTACTAGTGCGTATGATCCTTTTGGGCAAATTTAGTTGAGATTTTGATGACACGCGGTGAATAGAACAATGCTTGTTGATAACTGGTAAGTTTGGTTGCGCATTTCCATATAGATGAGACAAACTGTTAATTTTGGGAGCTTCTTCTGAACTAGCTGTTGCTAAAGGTGCGAACCGAGCAGTTGACCTATGGTAAATGGTTAAAGAACTCCCTGTTAATCAAACCTCTGACAGTATCTTTAATTCACTTGTTAGACATAGCAGAATTTATACATTTCCTCGAGAATTGCACAATAGAACTGTTAAGATCCGTGAGGCTAACCTTGCTTTCATCAACATCTAAATTTTTTTAAAAGGATGGCTCACTCTTTAGTTCTGGATCAAAACGGTTTACTCACCATGTTCAGTTTTAGCATTCCATTCCGTCTTCTGTTTTTCTTTTGTTCTGTGTGGCTCGAAAGTTCTTGAATAATGATCTGAATTCCAATCAAACCTATAGACAAGGGATGCGGGAAAGTTAAAACTTGTCTATTACCGTCAGCTGTGTGGAACCCAAATTGGATTTGATGATGGACGAAAAGCATGCCATATCCTTGGAATAGCAACAGAGGCTCCAGTTCATTAAAATAAGTACGGCACATGTCTACTACACCTCTCACTCCTATACAACCTCATTAGCTTGCCCCAGAATCACCCATCTCACATGCTAATCTGTGTGCGGCATGTGGCTTCTTACACTGGTTTTGCCATTGCATATTTGCCACATATTAAACAACTTAAATCAGGGGTTTACTAAGTATGCCGGAGGAACAACCTGCTGCATTGTTAAAGGCGAGCAAATTAGGAAAAAAATGAGCAATGGCCCATTTCATTGTCAACTCTACTACAGAAAGCTCCATTTAACTTCTCACGTGCTGCAGCCAGGCCCAAGTCCATACATGTCGGCATGCATGTTCTAGAGTCAGTAGATTTTAGAATTTTAAGCCATGCATTGAAGGGGTTGAAAGGATCACGTCAGCTGCCCACCGTGGAAAAGGGTTTTGAATTTACTACTGCTAGTACACTGTGGGGCAAGTCCTGCTTGTGCATTTGTGCTGCTCTAGCGGTCCATACCGTGTACATTTGTTGTACTGGAGATGCTGCTTGAGATCTAGGCTATCAAGGGATGAAGGCAGGACAGGCCCACAACCCACATTTCTTCTGTATTGTCAATCAAGGAGTTAAATGGAAGTGTTATGTGCTGCTACAGTCTCTTTTCCATTTGGCTTTTTGTTACTGAGAAATGGTTCGTGTTGGTTTCTGGTCTTAGCCATCTCCAGGACTCTAGCAGAATACCTATCCTGATACCCATATTTCAAACTCCCCTGTATGTTTTTCACATCCATTTGCACATTCCGCTGGATGTGTAGTTTGTGGTCCATCCACAAGGGATTAGCATGGGAGCTGTCCAACCTGGATGCTGTTTGGCAGTGTCTTGCCTACTATATGGATGGAGTCATGGAGATCTTATTCAGAGTAATGGTGCTACTACCGCTGTAGATCTTAAAACCCACTATTGCAAACTTAGACTGGACATTGTAAAAGAAAGTCTGCGTATAAAAATGTGCTTGCTGTAAATTTGTAGTGTTCAGATTGAGTTCATGATGGCGTTTTAAGATTTATCTATGAGTGTACTAGTAAATTTCTAATAAGATTCTTGGGAGGAGTTCCTCATGGCCAGCTATGCCCATTGGTCCCCACTAGTACTGTGTGTGTATAATATTGTTTATGAATTAAATACAAGCTGGATCTCAAGATGAGTGCAGATGTCTTGTTTTTAGTATATGGGTTCTAGATCTGAGGGAGGAGGGACATTGGATGTGGAAGTATGTGGATCACTGGCTAGATTTGGTAACATTGGTTTGACAGCCAATGCTGTCACAAGATGCACTGTACCAACCTCCCCATTCCTAGTTGATCGCAGGGTTTTGTTGCAACTCTAGGGGCATGGGAGCCACACTTATCTTTTATTGCCCTTTTAGCATGATAAATATACATTACTGTCGGTTAGCACTTCATAGCCTGTCCTACAACTCATAGGGATGTTTTAACCATGTAAATTTCCATTCTAAATGATGTCACTTGTGTTAGGAACTATATTTAGCTCTCCATCAGTTATATATGTAACATCAATAGAGAAATGATTGATTGTCATATTTGTGGAATCTAGGTTTCTGCGATACTTTCTCTTGGTATCTCTGTTAGTCTGATTATAGATCTGCTGCTTGCAACTATTTTGGTGGCATGGATAAGGATTTATGAGGTGTGAAAACTGATGCACATATAGCATCAGTTTCATATGTGGATGTGCATGGTTGCGTATCTTACTTTACATGTTCATTAATCACTAGTAAATGCCACTAATACCGCACTGACCAGCGGAATATTGTGAACCATATACTTAGCAATGCTATGATTTTCTTGAGCCAGTACTTGGTTGCTGTGCCTGTGTATGTAACCACTGACCATATTGTTATTTGTTCTTTTGCATATATGGTGTATGGAAGCCGTGAGATGTTCAACAAATGGCAAGCGCAAAGGTGGTGGGCTGAAAACTATGACAAAGTTATGGAACTTTACAATGTCCAGAGGTTTAATCAAACCGTCCCTCTTCCGACTACTCCAAAATCTGAAGATGAGGTGAGGACACCACTCGGTTTATTCTTTTTTTCTAGAGTTCAAGGGACTACACGTCTACACCCCAGTCCATTTCATAACATTATTTTTATCTGTTTCAATAACTACTGATATAATTTATGTTATAACCGGTACATTGTTTCATGACATTTGTTTCTTACGGTAGAGTTCCAAGGAAGACAGCCCAGTAACACCTCCACTGGACAAGGAGCGACTACCTCGCACTTTCCACAGAGGTGGTGGAGCAATGGGCTACTCTTCATCGGATTCTCTCGAGCATCATTCAAACCGCTTTTGCAATGGCCACCACCATCCCCATCATGGACACCAATGCTGTGATTCAATGGGGCTGGCATCAACACCAAAGTTGTCAAGTATCAGTGGAGCCAAGACAGAAACCTCATCAATGGACGCATCAATGAGGACAAGCTCGTCTCCTGAAGAGGTCGACAGGTCTGGTGAGCTCTCGGTGTCCATCAGCAATGCAAGCGACCAGGAGAGGGAGTGGGTCGAGGAAGATGAACCCGGCGTATATATTACAATCCGGGCTTTGCCTGGTGGGATCAGAGAGCTTCGTCGTGTTCGGTTCAGGTTTGTCTTCCATGATGTTTCTGCGCTCATCAACAGGCTTGCTCTTAGGGTAATCTTTATCTTGCAATGTAGAACAAGAGCAACCTAAAGCAGAAAAGACACCTAACCCTTCACTGAAATACAATCATACTACTTTGCATTAGATGCATGATCATTGATCTCTTACATAACTCTTGTGCTTACAGCCGGGAGAAGTTCAGCGAGATGCATGCCAGGCTATGGTGGGAAGAGAACCGAGCAAGGATACACGAACAATACCTCTAAGAAGAAACACAGAGAATTGCTCCTTGAGCTGATGATCCATGCTTGTACATTTGGCACTAACACTTTCCCATGTATTCCGAGCTTCATTTGATGTTTCTACTAACCTAGGGTTCTGTTTCCCGGCAATTTACATTTTCGCTCAATCTTTTCGCCTTTTTTCCTTCAGTTTTGAACAGGAAGTTTGCGTGAGCAACTCATTTAGTTCGGAGGGTGTTTAGCCTAGGAACAAAAATAATGTATGTCTTTCACTTCTGAACCTGTAGTTTCCGGCAACCAAAGGTGTGTCTCGATTTTCATGGATACTCATATTAGCCTGTTGTTTACCATGGACAAACTAGCATGCTTGTGCGCTGTGTCTCTGATGTCATTGTCTATTTGTCTTGCTCTACTCGAGGTCTCGGGCTTTTCCAGTCCAGACATGAGACAGGCCAATTATGAAAACCAAGTTGGTACTGAGTGGCTTGAAAATCGGCTTTGCCTGCCCCAGCTCAAAACCACTTTGTGACGCGAATGAACGCCCAACGAGCAGAAATTTAGGAAAAGCTGTAGTTGTTGCCCTCGCCTGCATATGCAATCCTTTTGCAGGTTCTCTGGACATAAACTATTTTCGCTTGTTTTTTGCGTCACTCTTACCTCTGGGCCTTGTGGTGGTGAGCTCTCACCATCCAACAAATTACAAATGGTTAGCACTTGACCGACCCACATGCTAAACACTGGCACTTCTGTCCTAATCAGCCTAATTAAGCGAATCACTTTGGCACTTTAGGTAGGCTAATCCTGATTGGCATAATTTCGTCTCCACTGCAGTCTCTGTCCTCTGCCAAGAACCACGTTTTTAAAATTGGATTTGCTCGGCATGAGATTTTCATTGACTTCTTAATCCGAGGACTACTGACAACTTCTTCACTGTGGACCTGAAAGCTACTTTTGTCTTCCAAATTGTGGATTGTTCAGTAATATTAATATAGTAGTATTTGGGAGACAAGACAATCAACTGTTCCACTTCACTTTATATTTAAGCAATCGGCTGATAGGCGTTGGGCAACTATAGATACGCTGTGCTTGTAGGGTAGTAGCTGCAACGAGATACCCGATTAGTAAATGCTAATATCTTTTTCTAAAATTCTGATCAATGTTTGATTTACAGCAAAGTCTCTGTTCAAAATAAATCAGAATTTGAAACGGGGGAGTAGAATGATGCCAACTCTGACCTTTGAAATATTAGGTACAAATGTTCAGTATAGTTTCTGTTACAAATGTTCGGTATAGTTTCTGTCGATCAGTATTGGACTATTGGTATATAATCCTGTAATTTCCAGTTCCCAAACTTCATGACTTTCAATTTTAACCAGCAATTGGATAAAGCATCCATTTCTTCTCAAACTCATTCACCGGCATATATGATAGATCAGGCATGGAGTTAATTACGCTGCCAATATAAAGTACGAAGTCAGAAGCATGAGACAATGCTTTGAGTTGAAAGAGTGCGCCTTATCCAAAGCACAAGATGGTGGTATAGGACAATATCAAACCGAACATTGAGAAAGGCTACCGAACTCATAAACAAAGATAAAAAGATAATCGTTATCACACACAGAATAATTTAGGCAATTATTGATGTGACAGTTTTCAGGTAATTTCAAAATGACGATAAGACATTTGCATAATGCAGTTAGTTGAAACATCATATACAATCCTTTTCTTTTTAAATCCAAGAGAATACTCTTGAACCAGCAAATGACTGCTTGTTTCCAGGACTATATTCAAGCTAAATCCATGCTGAATTTGCCGCCTTTCTAACGACAAAACTCAAAAAAAGGTTGAGTAGGAACTGAACAAAAGGAAAATGACTGCTTGTTTCCAGGATATATTCTGATCACTTCAACAGTACATTCTTGTGTATGTCAACGCTTGTATAACATGTTACATATGTATGCTACTTGCATTGTTGCTAGCCACAAAACTATCACGCTAGGCTGTACACTGGTCTTTACGTTGATGAGTCAATCAAGCGTATTCGGATGATCAGATCCTGACATGCATCTGGCTGAGAATCAGAAACAGAACCGAGACTAGAGAATTGACATGAAGCCCATCTGATGCTTGGTGGCATGGAAATGAATCTGTTTGCCATGTCTTCTTTGAACCAGGTTATAACAATATAAACAGCAAAAGCACATACCAGCCCAGGTGCCACCATCACTGTACAGATTTTGCCGCCGCCTGCATATACTCACATCTACATTCTTATTCACAATGAGATGCCATCACAAACAAGAGTAATCCTAAGCAAACATAACAATGCTCTATTAAGATGGAACATGGACAGCACCGTTAGTGGCCACCAGAGTCTAAAGGCATTTACCCATAACTGTATTAGAAACATTAATGGAGCACAAACAAAGCTTTGAGTAAGCATAGTTGAATCAGATCAAGACATACCGACCAATTTGCTAAATGTCAGGACATGCAACTAGAAAAGCATATAATGCACAATCAACATGAACTGCATCGGTTTGGAACTTGATTAGAGGAACAAACAAAGATTATCTACAAACATTGGATCGCCATTCTCCTTCAACACCATAACATATCAAGTGTAGGGAATGAACCAAAGAAAACAAAGCAAAAAGCACCTGATTACTGTTGTCTATACTTGTCATCAATTGTCATGCAAGGTCGCTCTACTGGCCCTTGTCTGAGAGCCGCTTGAGGAACTCATAGGTGGTGATCATGGTGGTGGCAGATAATGACATGGATGCCCACCTTGGGCCAAGCCCCCTGTAACAAGCAGCCCAGCCGCCTTCCTTGATCAGCCTACGCACCGTCCTCCCCACGGTAATCGGTTCACCATCCCCATCCATGACCTGCATCCTGGTCTTGATGGTGTCCAACGGCATGGTCACAAGCGCAGATGCACCACCGGCCATCGCGGCGCTCACTCCCTGCACTGCCATGACAGTCTTGCAACCTGGCTGCAGCGAAGAATCCCCATCGCCGAGATCGATTTGCTGGACACCAACTCCATACTCGCACAAGTAGCAGCCAATTCCACTCCAAATAATCCTCTGCGACAGTGAGTAAGTCGCCCACCACACGGCATTGGAGGGGGCGTATGTTAGGATGGACATGCCAAACCCACGGTAGAGGCCGCGGAGCCCGTCGGACGCCACGATCTTGCGGAAGGCGTCAAGGCCGCCGCGGTAGTGGGAGGCAAGGCAGGGGTTTCCCTGAACCATGAGGCGCTGGCTGATAACGTCGACGGGCGTCCACACGACCTGCGCGGCGACGGCGGCGGCGAGGCCCGCGGCGGCGCCCGCGGCCGCCGACGCGGCGGGCTCCGGGGCACCGAGGCTGAGCGCGGCGGGGCCTACGGCGGAGCGCGTGGCCTCGAGCGCGCCCATGTAGAGCGCGCGCGCCGGGACGGTGCCGGCGAGGGAGGTGGCGAAGCCTCGGTAGAAGGCGAGGGGCCCTTCCCGGCGCAGGATGGCGGTGGCCGCGGCCAGGGCGGAGGGCGGGAGCGCCGCCGCCCCAGGCGCGGCGGCCGCGGGGGCGACCTGGAGACGCGTCTTGAGGACGACGGCGGGGTAGAGCGCGGCCGAGACGGCGGAGAAAAGGCCGGCGCCCAGGACGAAGAAGCGCGCCTTGTCGAGCCGCTCCCAGCGGATGTCCTCCGGGAGATGCAGACCCTGGGAGCCCTCATCCTTCTCCGCCGCCGCGTCCGGCGGCGGCGGAGGCGCGTCCGCACGATCTATGGCCTCTCCTCCATGCCGGCACGGCGGAGAGAGCAGCACGAGCTGAAGAAGTTTTGTTCCACGCGTGTCACACAGCGTACGCGTTGCCGAGAAGTGGAGACATGTCCTCAGCAGGCGGCGGCGGTGGCTAGGGTTTTGGGTGGGGAAGGTGCTCGTGTGATAATAAAAGCCGGGGAGCGAGCGAGGAGTGGACTGCGGAGGAAGCGAAGCAGAGGCGACGAGACGGAGCGGAGCAAAGCGGTGGGATGGGAGGAAGGAAGCGAAGGGTGTGGAACGGCGTCCCACGTGGCAAGTCGCTATTATGGCATTATCCTAATTTCACTTGGGCCCTATTTCCACGTATGGTTCATGTATGCAGTGATGTAGTCCATACTGAGAATTGGTCCAGTAGAATTAAGGCCTGTCAAGCACGTTCACATCGCAATTGGCATGTAAAAGAAGTTGGTACCCAATTACGGGCCCATGCCCTCCTCTCAGAGAGGAAAAAAAAACGGAACACTCTGGCTGGTGCTCCAGATCTGATTGTCTAAAGGTATGTGGAGCATCCTCAACTACATTGTTTGTATAATTGTATGGCACTTACAATGTCTTTTAAATAATTTATTATTTGTTAAAATTATGCCCTTAAACAAGAACCAAACAAATATATTGATTTTAAGGGGTATTCATAAACTTATTCAATGTAAGTCAGTCTGGTTCTCTAGGTGTATACATTGATGTGTGAAAAAAATCATGCTTGAAAATGTTCTATTTAATAATATTAGGTTGCTCATCAAATTGTACAAATGCTATTTTTTAACCAACTCTTACCACACTTGAAGTCTGTATATTAAGACGGTGTTTGGATGGGATGGAGAGTTGTATAAGAATTGCAATAGGATAGAATTTGGGATTGGGATATACGCTTATAAAAATTTCCCTATCCGCATCAATACAAACAGGGATAGGATTATCCCACTCTTCATTTCTCTGTCTTACTCCTCATTTCCCATGAGCCAAATGCCACTAAGGGTGTGCGGAGCAAAATATAGCAGCTACTGTGATATGTTTCTTTCTAGTAATCATTTTTTAGAATCATCATGCAGATTAAAATTTAAAACTAGAATGCTCTAGAAAACACCTCTTAACCTTCATAAGGCCTTATCAATGCCTTCCGTTTACTGCTACAGTTCTCACATATCTCTAATTTGTTGACGCTCGTGCCCTCCGCCTTGCGATGCCGCAAGGTTTCATTCCTGTTCCTATGACCTACACACCTCGTGCCGCTCTTTAGAGGGAGACCTATGCTACTAGGAGCACAACAAGACCACCAACCTCCCGACAAGTGATGCATTAGGATAGGCTCACACCATAAACATTTTGACAAGCACCTTGCATTGTTGCAACTCTACCTCGTGATCTCTGTGTCTTATTACTTATTACCACAGTTCCAATGGGACCGATGTCGATGGAGAGGACCTGACCATTGGCCTCCCGTTGAGCCTATAAAGAAAATGGACTGTAAAATTTTTGCTTAGTGAGATTTTGGTCGTGAGTGAGAACAATGGTCGTTTGGGGCTTATATGTTTGGTAGGATATTTGTTTTAATTTTAGAGATGTAAGTGATGGACTTGGAGAATAATCCACCTCAAAGGAGTGATCAAGAGCACAAGATGAGGCCCAAAAGATCACCTAGAATATGGTCTTCTCTTATGCTTTTCGATCACTCTTTTGATGTGTTTATTCCCAAATCCACCACTCGTATCCCTAGGACTAAAACAAATATTCTAGTGAGCACATTAGTCCTAAATGGTCAATGTTGTCACCACAACCACCACAACATTATACACAAGGCTTGGCTCCATTTACCTTACAATTATCATGCTATTCAGATGAGAGATGTGTTTGATTAAAGTGTTGAGAAATATGCCTTGGTGTTAAAGGCCCATGTTTACCCTCTTAAGATTCTAAACATTCTCATAGTGCAAATTTAATTTTGATTTCAATCTTATTAAATATCATGCCATATAAGTAAATATGCCGGTATGGCAACAATTGATGAGAAGAGACACGGAAGTGTTTTTTTTTTTTCGTTTAGATGAAACCTGATATACATGTTAGTTATGCAAAGTTGATGTAGTGCTCTTGTAAAACTAAGAAATGAAATTGTGCACGGGGAATAGCATGGAGTTGACTAGGATGATTTTATAGCATTAATTAGAGTGTAATATAAGAAAAAAGATGATATGGTGGCAATAGAGTTAATGAGCTGAGAGCCTGAGAGGGGGAAACATTTCTCATGTAATGAGTTGAGAGATAGAGGGTGAGAAAAAACAAATCACTGCGACTCTGCTGGTATGTACTCCATACTATGGAGTAGTTCTAAAATGGCATTGCCCTTTGTTACCATTCTAAGATTTCACACCTACAACATTTCATTATATTATGGGCAACCCTGATTCAACACTTCAAATGGAAAACATACGAGAATATTACTACTCCTACTTGCCACAATGAAGACAGCGATATATTCTTATGAAAATAATATATACATGTTGGAAGGCTGGAGTCACAAGTCGAGTTCTAGCGTTATACAGTAACTGTTTTTAGGAGAAAACACTGCCATCAGCCCACCACACAGGCACACCCTAGTATCTAGAGTTAGTGGGACAAACACAATGCATGTATACACATTAACTTTGACTACATTGGTATGAATAGGTCAATGGATTTATAGATATCACATACAAGCTTCCATACAAGTGTACATGTTGAACAATTGGCCAGTTACACCTCGATCTCCAACGACCTAAATCCATGAACACCGACATCGCCACCGCACGCCGCCACACACTTGCGCGGCAGGTGTTCCTCCTCCTCCTCCCCAGGTTCCGGCAGCCGCACGTACGCTGCCTCCGCAGGATATCTGTTGCTCACGCACAGATAGAGCGCGACGACAAGCACGGTCATGAAGGACAGGTACCACCCGAACTGTAGGTTGGCGAGCGCCTTGGCGCGGTGAAGGCTGTCCTTGGTATGGCAGCGCACGGTGTCGCGGCCGTCCTCTTCCACGAGCGAGCAGCCCTTGGGCACGTGGCTCGGTACCCACACCATGGCGCCGATGACCATGAGCCACACCCCGTGGAACGTGATGCACGCGGAGCGGACCAGGCTCACCGCGAAGCTCCGCGGGAAGCCGATGCCGAGGAGCGCCGTGGCGAGGCAGGCGGCGACGACGAGCTCGAGGAGCCAGTGGAACTGGCCCTCGACACCGGCGTGGTCGGTGGAGTGGAAGTGGAAGACGAGCAGCTCCTGCGCGAAGACGACTGCGACGAGGAGCAGGGAGAGCGTGCGGCGGCAGCGCGCGCGGACGCGGTCGAGGTGCAGCGCGGCGGCGCCGTAGACGAGGAGCGCGAGGCAGATGATGGCGTGCTCGTGGTTGTGCAGCCGGTCGGACGGGATGGAGCCGTCGGCGTCGAAGGGCAGGACGGTGGAGTGGTCGATGAACATCTCCAGGCAGAACTCGACGGCGCTGCCGGCGATGACGAGGAGGAGCTCGAGGTGCCGGACGCGCGGCGCCGGGAACCAGACGGGCGCCACGTACGCGTCGGGGCGCAGGGAGAATAGCCGGATGTGGTTGAACAGGTGCCACAGGCCGACGATCACGAAGCCGGCGCCGGGCAGGATGTGGCCGATGCTGTTGCGCGGAGTGCCGCCGGTGCCGCCCATGGCTCGCTCGCGTCGATCGCCGGCCTGCCGGTGGTTGCAAAACGGGAACTTGGTCTGGGGTCAGTGTGGGTCTGTCGTCGTTGCTTGATGGTTTCTTGGGGTGCTCGCCTCGCGATCGACCGACCGATCGATCACCTTTAATTTGTGCGAGGCTTAAAAGGTGGACGTGTACGCAGGGCAGCTGGGCAGGAAAGTTGGTCGAGGCGATCGATGGCAGGGAGGGAGGGACGTTGAGTAAGCGACAATGATGCCAAGGAGTTGCTTGTACGATACTGTACAGCGCTAATTGATTCTTTGAACACCGCGGCGGGACGGTCAGAGCTGAGCTCAAAGATCTCTGTCTTTTGTCATGGAAGATATGGAGGCTGCATAACTTTGTTAGCAGTTAGTGTTAAACATGTCGATGAGCGTTTTTTGTTCACAGCTAACGGAGTGAGCTTCTCAGCTTCACCGCATCAGTTGGTGCAATAAAGCTCGGCATTCACAAGACCCCAAGCCGCCTCCTTTCCCAACATGGAAATCCATCATTCATCACCATTGAACAGAACTGCAGTGCCAACCTGCTGAATTTGCCTCAGTACATTGTCCATTTCCAATGAGGATTATCATGGGACGACAGAGATATTCAAAACACATGGAAGTATGTCCTTCAATTCGTCGATACTGTATGTTGATTGCTTGCTAATACCGCTTTGACTCTCTTAGCACTAGTGTAGATATATATACTGGTACGTTAGACTGACAATCAATGGTGTTTTCAGATGGTCTTCAGTCTTCGCTGAGATCATTGCACTTCAGAAATTCAGTAGAAACAATTGGTCCTCTCATACATCTAGGAAACATAGCGAGGTGCACAAGGAACTCTAAATCTTGCGCCCTTTTCAGTCCCCGCGGGCACAGCGACAAGGTTGATCACCTGAATATATGCCGATTACAAGTTAACAAGCGATGCGGGTGCGCATCGCGTTCGATCGCCGCGCTGCCCGCTCTGTGGTGGTCAGGACTCAGGAGGAAGAGAA
This sequence comes from Paspalum notatum, assembly GCA_022530915.1. Taxonomy (NCBI): domain Eukaryota; kingdom Viridiplantae; phylum Streptophyta; class Magnoliopsida; order Poales; family Poaceae; genus Paspalum; species Paspalum notatum. The sequence continues at coordinate 39,230,780 of CM039685.1, forward strand.
AAATCCACCACCTTCTCACCTGATGCGTTTTCTCAAGATAGGTCGCGTTCGAGACGACCTTGTCTCGGCTGGGGCTGCGATTCTTCTGTTCTCCCTGGACAGCACACTGTGGTATTTCGGGACCGGTGGAGGGCAGAATAGATTTTAAGATACGGCGAATACAACAGCACAAAGCCACAGACTACACAAATACAAAGCCAGACTGCTGCAATCACAGTGTTGAGATAGACAAGCGAATCAAACACAAGGGCTCCCTCAGTCCCTCTACCCGGAAAGCAGCAAACTAGCCCTTGCCTGCTCTGCTCCGTTCGGATTAGGCAGGCAGAGGTGCAGAAATCTTGGGCTTGGGCTACACTGAGCTAACGCTGGCCCAATATTGTTTCGCCGTTGGCAATCACCAGCACAGTGCAACCTATTCTTCTTCCTCCATCTCCCCTCCCAGACACCCATATCGCATCGGCAGTTCGGCACAAGGTCAGCCATGGCCACCGGACTTTGGAGCACACTGGAAGTGAAGAGCACGGGTTGTAGAGAGCACCATAGCGCGCCGTAACGGGTCCTCCGTGGCTCCGTCCTTGGGAGTTGGCTTCATGAGAGGATGAATACAGTATTATACTTCTTCTATAAAAAAATAAAAATATAGATTTTTGACAGCATCGTTTTCTAAAAAAATATTTTTATCAACAAAAACAAAATAATCATCGAATATACTTTTCAATATGAATCCAAGAATATAACACGGTCACTCCATTGTGTTAGTCAAGGGCTCTTCTATGGTACACAAATTACCTCGTAGGAGGTAAGATCCTAAATGAATCTAAGCCATTGATTTTTCTTTAAAAAATAATTTATGAAAAAAAAAGCTATTCTGACGCTATCCCTTTCACCGAAATGGGCTTCATCTCCGTTTCTTTCGGGCTCTCCGTTATGTCTAACTGCCCCCGTCCACTTTTGCAAGCCGATGCACGGCGTGCCGCATGCACCATACATGCATAGATCCTCACGTTCAAAAAGACGGGTCACACAGATCAAATCCCAACAAAAAAACGTCACGTCCAAAAGAAAAGATGCTGCGATAGTTAGGGAAAGTTGTCACACCAAAAAATATTACAAGATGGCCTGTAAGTAATTAGGTAGCCAGATATATATATTATTATGAATATTTTACCTACACTTTCTCTGTTCACAAAATGAAAAAATGCCACATTAAAAATATATGTTTCAATACACGTTGCATTGGTCTCTCGACACGTTAAAGAGCAAGAGATAACCTATGGGTATAGTTAAAAAAGTAGTACATGTTATATTATTATTATTATTTATACACAAAATTACAGGAAAGAATGCCTTGTAGTTGCCACGTTTAAAGAAACAGGGTACAGAAGATCAGGTGGGTAGTTAGACATTTTAGGAATAAATATTATTTTAATCTATTACCTCTTAAGAGGTAATACCTCGCATTAGACTTAAAATGTTGATTTTTTTATAAATATATATGTCTTATTTTTTACGATGGAGTAGTACAATTTTTTTTTGCACCTGGTCATTTTTTGATTGTCTGTTTTATCATTTCAGTCAGATTTTGGTAGAAGCACTGTCGCGTCAAACCAAACAATGATTATAAACAACTTACAGAAATAGCCACTTACTGGGCCGACCGGCTCTGTAGCTCTTGTTGCTAACTGGGCTTTCATTAACACACTTATGGTTCATCATGGGCTCCGTTTCCATTCAAACCTTCAGGCTTCAGCGATCACCCGTCAGTGCTTTTTTTTTTAAAAAAAAAAAATCTGATCTGATACTTCCTGTTTTTTTTAGATCCCCGCGTGACGAGAATTGAGAACGATGTTGATGACATCCTTTGCTGAAATTTGAACGCTTCAAGTGGCGTTTGTCAATTGAGTTGTCCGTGCACTGTACCTGATAGTACTTAGGCTGAATCCAACGCCACCTCCATCCCCCCTTCCTCCATATTCTCTCTCATCACTATTCCAACTACCCACACTCACAGCTACAGTTGCAAACAGTATCGCATTAAATTTTACAGTCGTCTTTTGCGGTCTCCACTAGATTCAGCCTTACAGCTGTAAGGAATGCAGTTGAGCAATGGAAGAAACCGGAAACCGTCCAAAAATTGGCATAAACCATCTGACTGAGAGTATTTGAAACTTGAAAGCGAAATTTGACACCTCCCTCACTGATTCTTGAATGGCAATCTACTATCATCCATTAATAGCACTCCCCGTCCAAATTTACAGGTTATTTGGCTTTTTTACACCAATTTTGACTTTTATCATCTTATTCAAAAAATTCATAACTATTATTTTTTCGTTGTGATTTAGTTTAGTACTCCCTCTATCTTTTTTTTATTTGACGTTCAGACAACTTTTTTACTGTTTTTCTTTGTTGTTTGCTTGTCGGAACGTCAAATAAACTAAAGCAGAGATAGTATATAATATATTTTAACTACGATTTTAAATTTTTAAATTTTTATAATTTTTTTGAATAAAACAAATAGGTCAATTTTAATGTAAAAAAATCAAACAGTCTATAAATTAAAAGGAGGAAGAAGAAGAGGCAAACAATCAGAAGAATTTGTTGAAACTACAACTTCAGTTCCTATTCCTACCCAACCAACAACGTGCAGAGTCTTAGCCTTTGCCACTTCTTTATTAGTACCTCTGATCGTTTCCCCTTGATGAAGTAACAGAGATCGTCTTCAACTGTCAAGATGTCGCTGGCATAAGCATAAGATATATTCTCTCCAGGACAATCCAACCTGTCGCTTTGGTCCACTCATTTGCTTACTTTAGCCGTCAGTGTTCGTAAGCGCCCTCTGAAAAATTCCCAAGCAGCCGCTGGTTTTTGGCTCTGCGTAGCACAGCGCTGGCTGCTCAAGCCACCTGAACTGACTGCAACATGGCCGGCCACATGGAGAGACCCCCAAAACGGTGGCTTGATCAGCTTGGCACGTCTCTCAGCTCTGAATCAGCTTTGTTCTTAATATAAAGATACGCAGCTCTGCTGCGACTAAAAAAAAGAATCAACAGCTGGAAGTATAGATGTCTAAACGGGTGGCTAGACACAGGCCCGGTTAAAGCACGGCCCGGCAGACACGCCGAACAAACCGTGCCGGGCCGAGCCAGCCCACGGGCCACAAATCCGCGCCAGGCACGGCATGGATAGGCAGCGGGCCGTGCCGGGCTGGCCCACTAGCACGGAGTCCCATTGAATTAAATGGAAAAATAGAAAAAACGTAAAAAAAAATAATTTGAACCTTGACTAACAAGCTTCAAAGTACACCTTATAACCGCTAAAACAGCTTAGCACTTGTGTTTGATATAGATAATTAGTATTGATATGCATATATTAATTCTGTAAAATAAAACGTGTCGGGCCGGGCCAGCTCGCCGTGCTTGATGTGCTAAACGGGCACGGCACGGATCTCGTGCCGGGCCAGGCTCATGCCGTGCCTATTAAGCGGGCTCGCGAGCGGACTGACGGGCTTCGTGCTTTATGGCCATCTATAGCTGAAAGCCAAAAATATAAATGGTGAGGACATAGAAGCAAGAAACCAATTTTTTTCTTGGTTTATCGTTCTCATGTTATACGTTCCTTGCGGTCCCTGCTTTCTGCATAAAATGACAGCTACAATTAAAATGATTCGATACGATCATGCTCCTGTGACGATTTGCCTGAACATGATTTGAGCATTTTCTGGGACGTACATGATTTTATCATATTTAATGTTGCACTCGCTATCGACGAGGGGTTTGTATAATAATCCTAGAGCAGTGTGTCGTCACCGAAGATAATGGAATACGAGGAGTGGTAGGAGACCTACCTGCGATGCCTTGCTGAGTAATACAAATATAATCTTCAAAGAAGGTGCGGGCAGGTTGGCAATTAAAAAAAACCTAGGGTTTATCCATTAATTAATCGAAAAGATTAGCTCTTCTGATGCAGAAAATGACACGGAAATTATGCCTTTTGTGGTTGGTGATATACCGATACCTCTGCTGGAAACCAAAACTAGCGTTTGTATACTTCTTCGGTCGCATAAATTTTTGACATGGTCTTGAAAACCAGAGTGACTATTTATTTTTCTGAAATATGTTATCAACAAATAAAAAATTATAGTAATTCTAAATATAAATCCAAGCATGCACATGTATAGCTCAAAAATATTTTTAATTAAATTATTAGTTAAGTATTTAGAAGATGGACATTTTTAAATGCATACATGGTCTATTCGTTTAATTACTGTAATCTTGGTGGAGAAGTGTCTCGCGGAATCGAGTAAACTAATGGGAGGCTGCAGGGGATGGCGGAGTAGTTGGGAAATGAAAACAGGCACCCATTGACCAAATTCTGCTACACTGCATCTCACCTCTCAATTTCGATAGACATTGAGCCATTGACTATGTGTCCTAAGCCACTTTTCGCGGCTTCAATTTCAATATCATCCTCCTCGTTGTTGTCGTCTCCGATGCTGAATCGGCCACCGTTGCCGCCTCCCATCCCCAGCGGAGCGTACTGCGGCTGCCCCTGCCGGTACAGCTTGGCCAGCAGAAGGTAGAGCACGACGACGAGCGCCACGGTGCCGGTCAGGTACCAGTTGAACTGCAGGTTGACGAGCGATTTGGCTCGGTCGAGCGCCTCGTCGGTGCGGCACCGTACGACTTCCAGGCCTTCTTCGTCGTTTATGAAGCAGCCCTTGGGGATGAACGCCGGCGTCCACATCATGACGCCCATGACGGTGAACCAGACGCCCTGGAACACGAGGCTGGCCGACCGGACCAGGCTCAGGGCGATGCTCCGCTGGTAGGGGATCAGGAGCAGCGAGGTGGCGAGCGTGACGGCGATGACGAGCTGGAGGAAAACGTGGTACTGCCCCTGCACGCCCGTGTGGTCCGCGGAGTGGAAGTGGAAGATGAGCAGCTGCTGCGCGAACGCCGCGGCGGCCGTGAGCTGCGACACCACGTTCCGCAGGGGCGCCCGGACCCTGTCCATGTGGATGGAGGCGGCGGCGTAGACGAGCCACGCCAGCGAGATGGACGCGTGCTCGAAGTTGTGCAGGTGGACAGAGGGGATGGTGCCGTCTTCGTCGAACGGCTGGTGCTTTGCCTGGACGACGACGAGCTCCATCGAGATGGAGATCACCGAGCCGATGATTACCATCATGAGCTCGATGTAGCGGACGCCCCGGCCTGGCACCGGGAACCACACAGGCGCCAAGTAGGAGCTCCGCTGCAGCAGGAACAGGCGGATGTGACCGAACAGCTGCCACAGGCCGATGAGGAAGAAGAAGGCGCCCGGCGCCACGTGCCCGCCGAGCGTGCCCATGGCCTACTCGCTGTGGATTTGCCTGCAGCAATGGCACACGGAGAGCCGGAGAGGAGATAAGTGGTGGAGGGATGTGTTGATAGTGGAGTACTGGAGTGTGTGGAGGAGTTAGGGGAAGGTTTTCGACTTTGAGTGCTCGTGTCATGTGTGACCTTGGCGAAGGAAGGACGGTCTGCGTCGAACGCGGCTGGATGGACCTTCTGAACGACCCTTGATGGGAACTACTCGTACTGTTTTATATAGATTGTCGTTCTCAAACAATGCGAGCAATGCACCCTACTCCGTAGTCCGTACTACTCACAAGTCACTAGTCACTATCATTTGGGGCGTTAGTCTTACAGAGGGGACTGATCGGAACAGCCGTCGCCGTGGCTGTACAGCCAAAATGGCCGCAGGTGGCACCTCTCCTGTGTTTCTACTGTTCTAGCTGGCTGCTGCAGCCTAAAAAAAATCTGTTCCGAAATATGTTTCGATCAGCCTCACAGAGGACAAGATATTGCATCTTATCTTACTATTACTAACTAGATTTTTTTTTTATTTTTTTGAGCCAGACACACTAGGAAAAAATAAATCTTATAAATTCTCAAAAAATTACCTACCAAGTCATTATAAAAGGTGAAATAAAATAACCTTCTAAATTTATATAAAAATTACCCCCATGCCATTATGAATGATGGAATAAAATACCCCTTAAACTTATATAAAAATTACCCACCATGCTATTATGAATATAAATTAAAATACCCCCTAAATTTGTATAAAAGTTACCCGCCATGTCATTATAAAATACGAATTGAATTACGCTCTAAATCTGCATATAAATTACTCACTATGCTATTATAAAAAATGAATTAAGTCCTAAATCTACATATAAATTACCCAATATGCCATCATGAAAGATAAATTAAACTATGTTTATTGCATATAAATTATCCACAATGCCATTACAAAAGATGAATAATAACCTCTAATATTAGAAAGGATTAAAAATCTAACACGTGCGAGAACATGGGTTGATGAACTAGTTCTTTAAATTTATATGGTGAAATTTTGTGTACCTATACACGCATAGGGCGTGGACTTAGGTGTTGCCTTTGTTCACTCCAGCGCTTAGGGCTTAGGCTGAGGTCACTACGTGTATAAGAATGTGTAAAACATAGAGTTTAAAATATAGATAGAGGAATATGTGGTGCGGTGAGCTCAACATGCGGTCGTAAATAAAGGCATGTGTGATCTGCTTGTAGGGGTGGCCGGGTGGGTATTCTGTTAATCCAAATCGACTGATGGTTTTCTTTGTTTTGTTTTGTTTAATAAAATTCAGTTATTATCTAGAAATTCTCAAGGTCTCTTTTAATTCGGCTAAACCTCGGTACTTGCCAAACTCCAGAAAAAAAATGCTTTGAATTAAAAATCGGAGCATGAGATGAAGCACGAATTGTGAGGCCATTTTTAGTGGGAGTTTTTTTGAGTTTCATTCTCATTAAATGCATTGACACATCAACATCTTTGGTGGTGTGGCTGTGTATTTATGATGAGAGATAGAAAGAGTTTTCTGGGAAAAGAGAGGGTTTTATCTACTCAGGATGCACATGTATCTTGATAAAATCTGTTGCGGTAGTTTTGACAATTGTGTTATGAATTCCCACTGAGAATAGCCTAAATTAATATGACGACATTATCAGTACAAAGCACAACGTTGCCATCCTAGCCCCGACCCCTCTCCGGCGTGGCTCATCGCCCCATCCAAATTTATTTACATATGTTGGAAATTTAGATATATATTTTAAGAGGTCATTTTTTATTTTATTAATAGTATAGGTGTGAATTTTACATGCAAAATTAATAAATATAAGGATGGTTATTTTTATAGTAAATACTTTCTCTGTTTTTTATTTGCCACATTTTAGTTCAAAAATGAACTAGCTAGCGACAAATATTTGAGAAGGAGTAGTATAAGTTAAATCAAAAGATCATATTATATTATCCTTCATAATGATACAGTGGGTAATTTAAATACAATTTAGGCTTTGCCTTAAAATCATTTTTTGCAAATGTATAAATTTTTAATTTAAATGAAAATTAGCAGTTTTAAATAATCTTTTGTAATGGTGGGCTGAGTAATTCTTTAGAAGATAGAATAAATTTAGGGGGGCACATTAAGTTATATTTTTATAATGGCATGGAGGTAATTTAAATGCTAATTTAGGATTTCTCAAAATTCTATTTCGTAATGGTAATGGAAGAGATCTAGAGGGCTTATTATGGTTCAGTTATGAATGGATAGAAGCAGCAGCCCAAACAAATCGGGTGAGCGGGTATAAAGTTAGTACCCAACAACAAATATTAGCCATTATAGTGTACCCTCTATTGTCTTGGACAATATGAAAAATATCCAGAGCATCCAAAACAGGGTAGCCAGGCTGTCACTTCACAGTTGACAAGTCCAAACATTTATGCTTCATCCAGAACAGTATAGGTAAAATAGCAATAACTTTGTACTGCGACGTTATGTTTATGTGATCTTGGACTCTTCAAAATGCTCATTTAGAGGGAAATCCATCCCTAGTAAGAATAAGCTTCAAGACCACAGAGGGCAAGTATTGCGGCAATTGTTTCTGTCATGTTAGCACTTAGTTAGATCCCTTTGAGCACTAAGTCATAAACAAAGCTATCAATGCTGCATCACTCTTCATAGTGCATACTCTAGATTAAAGATAAAATATTTACTTGTCATTTCTCTATTTTTTTCATTCTTAAACTTCAGTCTTGATCTATAACAATTGAACTAACAATCTCTTCTTGATTGTAAGCAAAACACTATTAAACAATTCATATTGATATGTTTTTTCTCTGTTTTCTTATCCATACAATTGTGGATTGCTACCATACACCACATGAGTTTGTATTGACCATTAGCATTAATACCTACTGGAGCTCAACAAATACATTAGTTTTTAATTATGATTTTCCATCCAATTACAAATGCACACTTAGGGCCTAGATGTGCTTTTTAGAAGTAACTAAATATTCCATCCATATTATAAGTCGCGGTTGACTTTTTTCCACAACTTCAATCATTCATCTTATTCAGAAAATATGTGTAAATATATAAGAAAACAAGTTGTGCTCAAAATCTCCACAATGATAAAAAACATAACAAAATAAATAATAATTTATTTTTTAAATAAGAAGAACGATTGAAGCTGTGGAAAAAAGTCAACCGCAGCTTATATTTAAATACAAAGTATATGGTAGAAAAAAATAAAATGGGAAGGAAAATAAAAAACAACCCATCAGCCAGCCATCATGTGAATTAGTGCCAACAAACATGGATTTGCCCCTTGTCCACACAAGCGCGCTCAACGAAAACACTCGGACTTGGGTTCAAAAGTGATCATTGGAAATCTGTCGTCAGGTTTGCCCGCAACGACAGACCACTGATTTGTAATTAGCTTGCCCCCTTGATAAGGTGAGATTGGTCAATTCTTGAGCTATGTGGTTCAGCTTTCTTGTGCGGGAAGAGATTAAGAGCCTCATCAGGACCAAGAAAGTGGAACTGTTGGTTCAGCTTACACGTTACACACGTTTTTCTTTTGCTTAGTTGACTTAAATTGTTTGAGGTTGCAGCAGTGGATAATCGCTGGCTTCTTCAACACCATACATGAAATCGAATAACCATATCTTTATTACAGTAGCGTATCTATCTCTATACTTATTATTTATATATAATCTTCAACCGGAAAAAAGTATGGGTGTGTTCGTTTGAGTTGGCTGTGAGTAGCCTGTGACTGTGAAGCCAAAGCGGCTGCAGCGGCACACCCTAGCATATGTACATACAGTAATAACTGTGCCCTTTTTGGCTAAACAACCATTTGTTACGAACACTGCCGTAAGAATGGTGTTTTGGGGGCTGGATATAAGTTGAGTACATTGATCAGTACTCTGCTAGTGAAAAATGAATGTTCATATACTTAAAATTTTAGATAAGGGTACTTCACTGAAGACAGCGATGGATATATTCGTTTGGGTGAAATTTGAGCCTAAAGGGGCCGTAGAGTCAGCCGGCCTGGCGATGGCAACAGCCAGTGGGCAAAAGGTGGTAGAGTGTTGGCATTGCTAACCGCGGTGAGAGGACGGAACAATATAATCATGACAAGTATCAAGGACTTGACTATGGAGACTGAGAATAGATAAACATGTCTTGCTGTTGGGTCCATAGTTCCAAGGATCACAAAGCATCAACCGTAAACCTTTCAACAGTACCTTTTCCGGTCACACCATATATATACTTTTAAATACAACCTCCCTAAAAGAATATTGGTATGTTCCCCCACCAACAAACGCCGAGGTCAAATTACACTGTAATCACACAGCAATCCTAACCCTTACGGTGCTAGCCTCATCACCTCTCGATTTCGACAGGCTTTGTGCCACTAACCACGTGTCCGAAGCCCCGTTTGGCGGCCTCGACATCGTCCTCCTCGTCGTGATCATCATCTCCGATGCTGAACCGGCTATCGCTGCCTCCCTTCACCAGCGGCAGGTACTGCGGCTCCTCGGGGAAGAGCCTGGCCATCTGCAGGTAGAAGACGACGACGAAGACCACGGTGCCGGTGAGGTACCAGCTGAACTGCAGGTTGACGAGCGACTTGGCGCGGTCGAGCGCGTCGTCGGTGCGGCACCGGACGACATCGTGCCCTTCCTCGAGGTTGAGGAAGCAGCCCTTGGGTATGAGCGCGGGCGTCCAGAGCATGACGCCCATGACGATGAACCAGACGCCCTGGAACACGAGGCTGGCGGAGCGGACCAGGCTCACGACGAAGCTCCGCGGGCAGGGGATCCCGAGCAGCGTGGTGGCGAGCGTGACGGCGATGACGGTCTGCAGCAGCCAGTGGAACTGGCCCTCCACGCCCATGTGGTCCGCCGAGTGGAGGTGGAAGATGAGCAGCTGCTGCGCGAACGCCGCGGCGGCGACGAGCTGCGACACGGCGTCCCGCAGCGGCGCCCGCGCCCTGTCGAGGTGGATGGCGACGGCCGCGAACACCAGCAGCGCCAGCGAGATGGACGCGTGCTCAAAGTTGTGGAGGTGGTCGGACGGGATGGTGCCGTCGTCGTCGAACGGCTGGTGCTTCGCGGGGCCGATCACCAGCTCCATCAGGATGGAGGCCGTCGCGCCGACGATTATGAGGATGAGCTCGAGGTGCCGCACGCCGCGCACCGGGAACCAGACGGGCGCCGAGTACGAGCCCGGGCGCAGCAAGAAGAGGCGGGTGTGGCTGAACAGCTGCCACAGGCCGATGAGGAGGAAGCCGGCGCCCGGCGCGACGTGCCCGACGAGAGTGCCCATGCCGTACGTGCGTGTTCGTGCCGCCCCCCGCGGGCGCTGTGGCGTTCGCGTGCGCCGGTGGCGCGGACTGCAGGGAAGACGATGATGAAGTTGGTGGTGGTGGCGTGCGGAGAGGGGAGGAAGGCTGAAGCCTTTGAAGGCGGTTGTTGATGGGAATATTGAGGGGCCGTGGAGGGGGGGGGGGGGGGTTTAAGAAGGTTTGGAGCGTGTCTAGAGTGTTCGGAAGGTTTGAACAGTAGCCCTTTTTATTTTTACACTGGATTTAGACGGCATGCATGTCGTGTGTGGTGATCAGCAGTGATGTGTGTTGGTGTTGAAAGCTAACTCACCAGGGTGGTTTGTTCTTAGTTTTGTTTTGCTTGCTTGTCGGGGCTTCTAGCTTGCTATTTGTTTTATCGTTCGGTAGATATGCTACGTAATTTTTTTTTGTTTGTGAGGATATCTGTGGATAACACTTGATTCTACTGTGTTTGATATATATATTCTTCTATAGTATTGAGCAACATACAATCTAGGAACTCAATCATTTTTACGAGCTAGTACCTTACACTAGATTTATCTTTGTCGGACTTTACAAATTACAAGCCAAGTTTTTTTTTTGCATAAAAAAAATTCATTTTGATTAACTGGCTGTGTGTACATACACCCGTTCCCTAGTTAATGTTGAATTTCATAATGAAAGCATATTTTTCATGGTTTTGAAATTTCTCAAGCATTGGGTCGGTCATTCTCTACTGGCCACAGTGAACTAAACTCATGGCTCAGTTGGTAACGTGAGACGAGGGTACATAGAGGCTAGAGGGCTGTGATGGTAAGGAACGAGGACAAGAGGGATGATAGATTTGTACTACATGGATTTGTATCCGATGGATAATTCAATTAGTCAATTATTCTCTTGCATATGTACTCCTCGTGCTGTTGGGCCCAGCCGTGAGGAAATGAGGAAAGACTATATCCCGGTTGACCCGACCCAGGGTTACCTTTACCTCCGCTCCACACGATCCATCTGTGTGTTATGACTTTGAAACCCTTCTGGAACTCTTCGCCCCTCTCTACCTCTCCACCTCGGCGGCGTCGAGCGACGGTTAAAAACGGAGGGGGCAGACACGTCCACGTCCACGCCGACGCCCGTGGCAGCGCAGGGCAGGGCCCGCGCCGGCGCAGGCGGCACCGCAGCCGCCGGGGGTGAAAATTTTCACCTCGTGCGTCTGCGCCGGCGCAGGCTGGCTGGCTGCTTCGGGCCCAAGCCACACGATTCCGTGAGACGACAGGACATCTGCGGCGCCGAGCAGGGGCTTGTTGTCGCGCCCGCAGCCGGGAGCCGGCGGGAGGGGCACGTAGGTAGGCCGTAGGCGGCGGCGATTGTGGTCGGGGTCGGTTTCTGGCCGTTTTCCTTTTCCTTTCCCCGTGGGCCGTGGAGCGCGACCCGGCGGTTTCGTGCTGGGAACTAGGGCGCTGACGGGGACTGACGACGGGTTGGTGCAGTTAATGGAGCGCGGGACGGCCGGCACAGGTACGACAAGCACAGACGGTGGTGTTCTAGAAGAGGAAGACGGCTAATGCTGACGCGGCCTTCCTATTCCTTCCTGCACGTTCCTCGCCTTGCAAGAACGGAGAGTCCACGCCCGACGAATGCCACGTACAGTACAGGATCGCCTGTGTCCTAAAAGGTTCACATCAGTACACCACACGCAGCCGCTAAGCTCAGCTTCAGGTGAGGTCGCTTGTTTTGACCAGCAGCCTGCAGGCCCCGGGCGGATTAAGAAACTTAACTAGAACCAACTGCAACCGGCGGCTTCAGGCAACCGTCGTCCACCTCAGCGATGACGCCAACGCTTGCGCAGCCACCAGGTGCCTGCCTGCACGTACGCGCGCGCGCCATCACGGATGTCTGCTGTCTGGGCTTTCAGGCGCGAAACCGTTGAGCCCCCAAAACTCCAAAAAGGATCGAGGATAAAGCAGGTGATTCTCCAGAAAAGACCAGGTAATCATCCAAGTCGTCCAAGGCAGGAGCAGTGACGACAAGCAGCAATGTTCAGGCCGTGAGTGAGTGGTTGCCAGGGCACCTGCATCCTGTGTGCTACAGCCTACAGCTGCTTCTTTCCCGATCGACCTTCTCGGCCTATCCTCACTGGCTCGCTCGTCTGCCGGCCGGGCCGGGACGACCGGCCGCCTTTCGCATTCGCAATTCAGTTCTGGAAGTGGCGTTGGCCTACTGGGCTCTGGCCGCTGTCTTCGCCGCACAAGGATGGAAAGAGACGGACGGGACGGGTGGTGTTGAGTTCCGCGCGGCAACGGCAATGCTGGCAATGGCAGTCGTCTCGCTCTCTCGGTTCGTCCGTGGTTCCTTGTCCAATTGGGGTTGCTGCTGCGGACGACCGAGGACAGTTCCGGCTCTGGAAGGAGCAACGTACGGCGGCGGCGGCGGCGGCGGCCACTACGGCGAGCGAGGGAACATCTCATTGGACGCTGTCGTTTGAAACCACAAGAAGATTCCGTTTTTGGTCCCTGCTGCCAAAGACAGTTCACATAGCTCGATTGATGCGTTCGGTCAGCGCAGCTGCGGCCTCGTAAAAAAGATGGCCCTCAGGTAGCAAACCGAGTTAATTACGCCGTCAGAGTCAGAGTTACTGAACGCCACGGGCGTTGCGTTTTTACCAAAACCGAGTTTCAAGTCAAGGCACATCTTCCGTGAGCCTCACGCACTTGACCACATAAACGAAATTCCCGAAGCTTCGCCTGACGGGGTAATAACAGCAACCTCAACAGAACGACACGCCAAAACGCAGTGCATGCAGAGACCAGACAGACAGGCCAGTCCTCCAGAATTAATCTGTACTAGTGTGTAAAAGACGCGGTGCTTGTGACTTGTCTCTGCAATTGCGGTGAGATTTGGCTGGAACATTCGCAGCCAGCTCCAACGGTTTTTCAGGAATAAAATTAGGTGCTGGAGTCGAGCAGACGCCTCGGCATGCAGACCCTGTTCAGATTGACGACGCGTGGACACACAATCGATCGGACGAATGGAATGGAGTCAACGAGCGCTCGCAGCCCTCTGCGGCTCGCGTCGGGCGTCGGCTCGGCTTGCACGCGAGCGCCGCCGCCGTACCCGCTCCCTTCTTCTCAGCCGCCGCATCCGCACCTGTTCCCCGCCGACGAGCGGAGATGACAATACCTGTCCCCGAGGCGAAGAAGAGAAAGCCCATCCCGTTTCCGTGCACGTCTTAGGGAGATGCATGAAGAGCACGGTTCGGAGGAGTATCTCCAGGCGACCAGGCATATGACAGTGTTATTATCTTGGCATAATACGCCTTGTATAGTAGTTGTATGTCGATTATCTTCTCCTTGAGGTCCTCCCGAAGCAATGCAACAGAGTTGTGAATGGCCGACGCTGCTCCGGCATGCATGTTGCGTTCCAGAGCCTTCAAGAAATCTTATCTGGGTCCCGATGATCTCGTCGGTGTGCTAGCCACCAACAAGAAGGCTGCCGGGGGGTGGATTTCTCTTCTTCGCCTCGGGGAAAGGTAGCATCATCTCCGCTCGCGTGCAAAGGCGGTGGCTGGGAACTGGGAAGAAGGGAGCGGGTACGGCGGCGGCGCTCGCGTGCAAGCCGAGCTGATGCCCGACGCGAACGGTGAACCGCTGTTTTGCGAGGAGGGATGCGCGCGCTCGGCGCTCATCTCGTCGTTCGATCGATCACGTGTCCACGCGTCGTCAATCTGCTGGAGTCCAGCACCCAATTTTATTCCGTTTTTCAGAGCGACAGCAGAGCAGGGTGACTCATCTGTCTCGGCTATCCTCATCTTCCTTTGCTTGATCCCAATCGCCAATCGTCGCACGTGAGCGCGGTGATCCTGACTTCGACGAGTCGTGCACGTACTTAGCTCGGGATTCCGCCGTTGTTCTAGAGCTGTGGACGATTTTAGAGATGTTTACCTCTCTGCCGCACGTGGCGTCAATGTACTTGCTGATAGTCATGCAGGCACTGTGCTCAAGAAACCGACAGGAAAACATGTCCCATACCACTATGGCTGCGTTCTTTTCGGGGGGATAGAAAGGGGGAAGTGGAGGGGAATCCACAGGAACCGTTCGATGTCTTAAATAGATGGTCCAGATTCATTCCCCCGAAGGGGAGGGGAGCCAGTCTCCCAAAACGAACGCTCCCTATGTTTTTTTTAATATTCCAAGTAGTGTCGGCTTCATCATCCTCGTACGTCACAGAAGAGAGATCCCAGTCCACCATTGTTACAAGTTGTAGCGTACACTATTCGAGCACAGCCAAGATCACAACCAAAAAATAATAATAAAGAGTTTATCATTATTGATCGATTCTAAAATAAGAGGTCATTCAGGGGATGAGAAGGCCTGCTCATCCTTTATCTCTAAACAGAATTGTATATTGGAGAAATGATTTCCATGAGCCTATTTTCACATCCATATTAATGGCCTTCTCTACATGTCTAAATCCACCGTTATTTTAATTGGCTATGCATAAATAATGCATTGCCTGCAGTCTGTGCATATGGACATGTGTATATACATTTTGCATGGTCCTATAAATAGCACGACATGTCATAAATGCATGTAGATGTGCAGAGATGATGTGGATATATATAGTTGTGCAAATAGGACTGAACAAGTATGTGTGCACTTTGGTGGAGACGGTCCACGACTCCACTATGATCGCGCCATCACGGTAGCCGAAGTACAGCGCCCTGGACCGCGCATGAGTTTTTTTTTTAATTAAATCCATCATGTAGATCTGTACATGCATCTGTGTTGAATGAGGATCGGATGGATCTGAAGTATAGTACATTCAAGACTGATGAGTTAATGTGGTGAGTGGTAAATATATGAAACTATGAATACAGCGCAGAACTAGTTAAGAAGAGAACTACTAGAGATCAACTATTTCGGGACAAAGTCTTTGTTCATAATAAGAATTGAATTGTTATAGGACGGATAGAGCAACAAGGATTATTAGTAAACGAATTTGCTAAATGAAAAAAAAAAAAGTAGTACCAGGACATATATAGCTTCCGTGGGCCGTGATCCTTCAGTAGCGGGCCGCTTTGGTAGGTTCAATAGGCCGTGCAATCTGCTATCTTTGTACTAGTGCCACGCAGTTTGGCGGCTCGGCGAAGCTCCTCGCTCCGAATCTCCAATCCATGGCGCCGGGAAAAAGACACAGAAGCCCAACGCGAGAAACGGGCCACGGCAACGGGGGCGAGCGCGATCGATTCCACAAGTCTACGAGCTAACCCGTGCGGCGCGGTGCCTGCTACAGGGCATAGGGCCAAGCGGGGCGTGCGCCACACCGCGGCCGGCCCCGCGCCCGCGCTCGACACGTCGCCCGCGCCACGCGCAGACGTCCTCCACCTAATTTTATTCCTACGTGCGTGCGTAGCGTAGCCACTACCGCCACCATGCATGGGCAATTGGGCATGGCGCGGAAGAGGCTATGGACGGCTAGCTGCACTGTTACCATACCGTTCTCTCGTGGTGCATGCATCTGCCGCTCTCTCGTCCCGGCGCGAACACGCACACGCAGCCCAACGCGCATCGTCTCCGCG
Source organism: Paspalum notatum (assembly GCA_022530915.1). Taxonomy (NCBI): domain Eukaryota; kingdom Viridiplantae; phylum Streptophyta; class Magnoliopsida; order Poales; family Poaceae; genus Paspalum; species Paspalum notatum. The sequence continues at coordinate 39,247,046 of CM039685.1, forward strand.
CCCAGAGCTCTCATCGGCGGCAGTGCCAGTGCCAGTGGTCGCATAGGGAGGGCGACGACGACGATGTGTGTCGGTGTGCAGAACTGCAGCAGGCAGTGTGCACGCACGCATGGTCCCGGGCTTCCTGCGGAGCCCCGAGAACCCCGTGCCCGACGCGGTCCATCGACTAGTCTGTCTGATCCCCCAACTCTGAGCTACTAGCTAGTACGTAGGCCAAGCCAAGCCTCTTCTGGTTCTGGTTTCAATTCGCGGCACCATGCTGCTGCCTCAGCATGCATGCGCGCGGACGCAATGGTGGTCAGGGAGGGACACGCATCATGCATGATGCCCACAGGCCGGACGACGACGCTGCTGCGCTGCTTAGAGATGAGCAAGCTGGTGGTCAGTGCCTCAGATCAGTGGTCACCACCCTCTGCGCTGTACGTCTTTGCCTCCTACTCCCGGTATTCAGTGCTCAGAAGCACAGTGAGTCACTTGTGTATCGATCCCTGCGGGTCCTGCATGCATTCATGTTGACCTTCAGATGGCGATGATGCAACTAGCCGGCTACCTCACTACTGTTGACGATGTGGTCCTCTGAACGCACATCTGCCTGCCTCTTGAAACAGAGAAAACGCGCGAGAAGTGAAGTCGTCAGTGCCTAGAAATAAATAAGATCGACGAGAGCGAGACGATGAGGACGCCTGGATGCTGTGCGCCTGTGCCTGTGCTGCGCGCTGGCCTGGCTAATTAGAACCGCAGGGAGATTTTTAAGACATGCATGCATGCATGATGCGCCGCTGGAGTGCCAGGCAACTGGCAAGGGACGCATGCAGAGCGTTATTACTGACGACGAGGTCGTGCAGCAGTCCAAGGTACGGCTGCTATGTTACTCGATCGACAAGAAGGCCCCCATGTACCTAGCCGGCTAGCCGCGCTCCTTGGCTTGGCTTCGCCATCATGCAGACAGGCCAAGCTGGAGCCTGCAGCTACGCAGTCCGCACGCAGCTATTACCTCGCGTACGCGCAGCACACACGCTCCATGTCAAGCTACAGTGCAGGGCAGCGTACGTACGTGCCACGCATGGACGATTGGACAGAGCTAATTGTTGGCTCCTAGCTACTTGTCGATCGATCGACTTTCAGCGCCACACGTCTTGTTGGTTCCCTGTCTCCGTGCCCGTGTGTCCCAGTCCCAGTCCCAGTCCCAGCTTGGTGCCGAGGAGACACGGGAAACGCCGGCCCGGACCGCGCGACGCGCACGCAAAGCGGCGAACCGCGGGACGGCGACGTGCTTCTGCACTGGCCAACCAAATTCCGGTGGACGGGGCGTGCCGATCGCCGTCGCGCGGTAATACTTATATCCGACTACGACCGCACGACGCGAGCTGCTGCTGCGACGACAGGTCGATGGATGGATGCGTGGATCAATCAGCCCGGCGATGGATATGGGTTGGACGTACGTGCGCACTCCGGCCGATCCCTCCGTTGAATTGAACGACGATGCGGTTGGGCCACCCACAGCTATAGCTGCCGTGGCCGGGGACAGCGCCACGCACCTAGACGCCGGCCACACCGTACCGTACTGCCTAGCGAATGGAACGGCGATAGATATCCACAGGGAACCTCTGCCCGTGCACCTAGATTACCTGCTGCGCACGACCTGTACCTGAACTGTGTGCAGCGTCGTCACGTCAGTTTGGGTGCTTTCAGATGCAAGAAGGGTTGGTTGGTTGGAGTTTTTCCTTGGTCGCTGCTTACGTCCGGGACCTTTGCCTTGCCTTGCCGATGAGCGAGAGAGATCGAAGTTGCCGTCGCGATGCCGATGCGCGCACTCTGGGAAGAAACATGGAATCGATGGCAGGGCACAGCAGGGGCAGGCAGCAGACGTACAGGCAGGCGAGGCGCCCTGGAGGGTCGCGGATGCGGCGTGGCCCCGTGGGGGCTGCTCTGCTGCCTGCTGGTGCTGGGCGGGGGAACCACGAACCAGATCGAGCAAAGCTTATTAGCTTGTGGACAGCTGCTGCGGAGCCATCGCTTTAAACGCGCGCGCGGAGGGGGGGCTCCATCTCTCGTCACCTGGCCGGGGCTCCTCTCCTTGGCTAGATGCAAATGGTGCCCAGTCGCGTTGCCATCTGCCTCTGCGGGTAAACGAACGAAAGGTCCTTACAGTTGTGCCTGTCCGCCTCTATCTACATACGTACCTGTCGGTCAGGGTCAGCATTACTAGTAAAAACAACTTTTCTAGGCAACCGATGCGCCTGCCTGAGCAATTATTGGTGCTCAGCATCGACTATCCTGGTGGCAACATATGCACGCTAGCTGTCGAATAATTACAGTAGAAACCTCACGTGAAAAGAAGGGGAAAAAAAAAACGAAGACGAAGATCAGACGGACATAGTTAAGGCAGAGCACAAGCACAGTAGGGGCCGCATGCTTGCATGCGCTTCCTTCCAGTTCTGCACCGCAGCCGGCGGGCACTGGATGGATGGATGATGGATCCCTGAAACATTCGTGCCAATCCTAGCAGCTGCTACCACACAGGCCCCTCGCTTGCCCGTTCAGGCACTTGAGGCGATGGTTGAATGCGCGCCACGCCGGTGTCGCTGACGACGGCCACAACCCACAGGCCGGCCGGCGCCGGGGACCATCGACGGCATCCCCATCTAGTACAAAGGAGAGAAAGGACAGTTATGGCGGCAGCGACGGTCATGTGAAACCTCAAACGGATTCACCCACCTCAGTTATGCGAGGCCTGTCCTCTGTTGCTCCCCCGGCCGATCTATCGGATCCGTTGCCTGACTTGCCTCGTTGGGTATCCACCTCCTCGGACAGCAACAGTACACGGGTGCACGTCCCAAGCGTGACCGATCGGCCTCGGCCTCGCCGTACCGTACGCCATGGCCACCTTCTTGCTTGCTTGCTAGAGCTAGGGCCAGGCCCCGGGCCCGGATCGGATGCAAGGGAAGGAACAACACGTCGGTGAACAGTGCGTGCGTGCGTGATTGATGAGTTCATGGGACGGACCCAGATGTAGTAAACTAAGCCTGACAAATGAGAAGCCATGACCGCTCCATCTCGATCTTGAATAATTCTTGATCGACAAGGATGGTCGTGTGTAGTACTGTACTAGTAGTGTAGCACTATATAGGACAGGAGTACATCGTGTGCGCTTTCAGCTCCTCTGGTTGGTTGGAGAAAAGCAGGGCAACAATTCCAACAAACAACACACAGCGCCGCGCTGAATCTGATCTCTGAAGTACCACATGATCGGATCGGAGGCCATAAGCCTGTCCCCAATGGGATGCTCTAAAAAGGTGTTCCAAAACACTGTTTGGCACTGTTTGACATAAATATTGTACTGTAGACAGAGAAGGAAATAATTGGAATAGTGTTTTGAGAAATGGGATGAGGAGTACCATTGGGGTCATCCTAAGAATAAGATGGGGCGCGTTCAGGCCAGTTCCACGTCAGCGCGGCGCTTAAACAAGCAGGGAAGTACACGGCGCTCCATCATAACGAATTGTTGGCGGCACGGGGAAAAGTCCACAGGAGCTGGATTGTGCGCCGGCTATTTTCAACGATCAGCTATAGTTTGTACAAGGGATCACAGTCCTTTTTGGAGATCAATAATTCTGAATGAAGGCAGCTTTTAGTGTATTGTAGCAATTGGTTCCCTCCCTGCCGCCCACAAGCGACGCCACGGCACGGCGTCCGGCAACCTTTCAACGTCACCTGTCTTCGTTCTTTGGTTCGTTCACTTGGCGCTGGTGATGAATGCTGCAGGCAGGCAGCACCGCAGCAGGCAGGCATCGATATAAACTGACCAACCAAGTTCACTTCGCCAGCTGAAAACGCAGCAGCCAGCGTCATCGCTGAAACGTTTGCAGCATGCGTGCAGGGCCAGCGATCGGATGCGGCCTAGCGACTGCGGATTCATCATTGTCACGGCGTGGATCCAAAACTCCAGACACGATCGAGTTGCCCTCATCATTCAAATCCGGGAGAAAAAAAAAAGATTTGATCTGAGGCTCCAGTTCCTCGCGCGCCCGGCCGGCCCGCTCGCATAATTCCACCACACGATCGATTGCATGCATGATGCATCTGCTTCGCCCCCGGCGTTGCAACCCCACAGTTCGCTGATAGATTCTCTCCGTTCCGGCGGACGTCCTTGTCCACAAAAATAAAGCCGATGACGACGGCGTCCCTCCGCACTGCAGGCAATCGAGGCGTTCGGCTCCCGCCGGTCCAATTCCAACGCTCGCCGGCCGGCAACCGATCGAACCAAGGAAAAAAAACTACAGGTTCCTGATGAGATCGTCCCTTGAGTTTATCAAAGGTGGCATCTTGTGCGTGCGTCCTTGTTGCGATGCGGCGTTCGCGAGCCCACATCACATCGACGGCGCCATCTCTTTCCCTCTCTCGGCAGTCGGCAACACTACTACAATGCAACTGATGGCTGCGGTTTACTTGGAGTTACCGACAGTGAAATGCCGCGAGCGAGCCACCGGGCGATGCCGTGCCGTCCGCGTCGCCCGGGATCAGGGCATCCTGGGCGATGGCGAGGCCGCGCGCACGAGTCGGCCTCGCGGACAGCGACGCGACTCGGACACCTGACGGTGGCGTGCACCCGCGCATTGGACCGGTCGCGCGCACGCACGTCGGCGTCCCACGCCTGCCCCGCCGGCCCCGGGGACGACGCCTCGCCCGGCCGCGGCCGGGCTGATCGAATCATCCATCCTACGTGCGATCCATGCCCCTTTTGGAAGCAGACACGGGCGGCAACGGCAAAGCCGGCAGCGCAGGCGCCGCCCAGGGCCTCTCTCCAGCTCTGCTTCGTTTATTCACACTGGAAATGGTTTCAGTTTCAGGGGCATACGCGCAAAATGAGAGCTCAGCTCGTACAGAATTTGACAGGTCCTGTGCTAATACCTGCAGTTATTGGGCGGCCGCCACTCACCTATATTGTACGCAGCAGAAAATCGACCGGACGAACGGAATTTAAAGCGTGTCCCCATTTCAATGGGAAAGTGTGCTTTTCGTTTAGCTTCACGTCCGTCCCAATCCTCTCGCTCATGGAATCATGGGATGCTTGAATTCTGTTGGGGGATTGGGCCTTCGATCATCCCCGCTGTTCTGCACAGCACTACTGGTATGATGCAACAGTTCGTACATACCGATACATTCAACACCTGATAGTTGCTTACACCAGTGTTTTAAATAAGGCGGCGAGCAGTCGTTTGCGCCCTATATCCTAACATGAGCCCGCAGCTCAAAGTCGGCTTTCAATTGAAGTCCGGCCAGCAAATAAAGTTGAGTTATGTTCCTTTACTACATCTAAGCACGTTTTCACTAATTAAGAGAAAAAATACAACACAATAAGACCTACAGAAACCAATGCAATCCTCGTGCACGTATTGAGGATCACTCAATGAAGACCTGGCCGTCATTGACTTACTCATCACAACCCTTCACCACCACTCAATGAAGACCCGACCATGACTCGTAGCATACCCTCTTGAATTCCTTCCTTGCGAGTGGAGATCCATGCATGGCCGGGGGTGATTCTGGGACCCAGTCTAAACCTCGAGACAAAGAGTAACCGCCCATTCCTTCCCAAGGAAAAGATTTGTAGATCGAGCTTCCCATCATCGATCGAGGTAAAGTCAATTTAGATTACTAAAAGAATCATTTTTACTGAACACTAAATTTGATTTGTAGAGGCGGTAACTCAGTCGCCTCTAAATAAGAAATTGTGTAGGCCATTTCTAGATGCGTACAAGCAGCCACCCATAGAAATGCCTTACTAGAGGTGGTTCATCTCTTAGCTTAGACCAGCCAACGTCCTAGCCAACCGCCTCAAAAAAAAAAAATTACATACATATTACACTCAAAGGACAACTAAATTCACAAGTTAATAAACAAATTAAAATATGTAGTGCGAATAATATTAAAATATTCATTAAACATTGCAATTTCACATATTCTAAACACTGAAAGAATATACATATTAATTATAAATTTACAAACAAATTTAAAATATTACTAATATTTAAAAGTTAACTCTCAAAGTATAAAACAACATTATAAATATACAGAATATTGTACATGTACAAATATAGATCTAGCTACATAAAAAAATCCTAATTCTTTATAAATCTCATAATAAAATTTATGCTAGAAAATGGAAGAACCACGAGAATCTACTCAACTACATCAAGATTTGGACACAAAATTTAAACTAATTTGATGTCAAGAATAGCAAAACACACCATGCGCCCTAGCAACATAAAAGTAATTCAATCCATGAATCAAGATGGAAATTTTGAATAAAAGGTAATTATTCCACGAACTTACATTATAGCTGCACCACCTTCAAGAATATGGAGATTGAATCATCGCCCTTACATTTTGGCTTATCTTAGGCCGCATAGAGCTAAAAAATATCACTACTAATGGAGTAGCACGAGGACGGCCGCTATATATGTCGGGCTCATTTCGGAGGCAGCTGTTCTAAGTGAAATAACATTAGCAGTGAGGGACACTTATTAGGATGACCATTTCTATCATTAATGCTCATTTTTCAGATATGAATATTTAGGAAAACCGCCTCTAAAAATTGAGATATTTCTAGAGGTGGTTGGATTAGGAATCCAAAATATGGGGCACTCATGAAATCATTTCTACAACCGTTTTATTTAGATTACGGTTTTAAGTCGTTTTCACTTTGGAGGTAAAATAGGCAGGAAGGAGTGATGTCGTTGGCTTGTTGAGGATTTGGTGGCATCATCGTTTGTCGTCAAGAAATAACACAAGTGATGAGTAGATGGAGTACACAAGAAGGGAAGGCTGCCATTCTAGGGGCTAGTTGTATCAAGCAATGGGAGGGATGCATCATGGACACCATATATGGAATATAAGTTTTATTCATGGATAGAAATGACCAATAACTAAAATGAGATGAGAGAGAGAGAGAGGAAACCCACGGCCACGGAGACAAAATAGAAAACCCCTAAATTCATGTTGTTATTTGCATTGATTGCAATGAGGTAGCAGCTCACGTACGAGTGAGCAAATCTAAACAAGCAGAGCATTGAACACTTCCCCTGAGCCCTGTGAACACTTGCCCTAAACTGGTCCCGTTCCTACCCACCGAATTTAACCCTTTTTAGCAGGGGACAAGGGCAGCGGCGCCCAATACATCAGAGCAGCTAGCTCCATGCCAACATACCACCATAAACGCAACAGAAGCAGGGGCAGCCTCCTGGAGGAGCCGTAGGTTGGCTCCTGTAGGCCGGCCTTCCCCTTCCTTGCTTGCTTGCCTTACCCTAAGCAATGACCGAGCAAGACGGGCACCACGTCGGCGGCAGTCCCCCGGCGGACACGGCCATCGAGTCCTTCTCGCAGCTCCCCTTCGTCCGCCCCAAGCTGCCGCAGCCGGCGGCCTCGTCCAGTCCCTCGTCGATCCGCCTGTTCGGCTTCGACGTCCCACCCGACGCCGCCACTTCCTCCACCGAAACCAGCGATGCTACCGCCGCCAGCGCGGTGGGCCAGGCGGCGGCGGGTGCAGGCGACGGCGGCGGCGGCGGCGGAGGGCGCAAGTTCGAGTGCCACTACTGCTGCCGCAACTTCCCGACGTCGCAGGCGCTGGGCGGGCACCAGAACGCGCACAAGCGGGAGCGGCAGCACGCGAAGCGCGCGCAGTACCAGAGCGCCATGGCCATGCACCACGCCCACTACCCCGGCGGCCACCCCCACGCGTACCCCGCCTTCACCAGCTACCACCACCGCTTCGGCATGGCGCGGTACGAGCCCCACCAGCCGGGGCCGCCGCCGCACTACCCCTCCTGGGCCACCAGCCACCACCTCCCTCAGGCTGCGCCGCCCGTGGTGCCCAGGTACTACGCCGGGACCGCCGGCTCCCTGTCGCAGCCGATCAACGGCAGCCCGGTGCCGGCTACCGCGCTCTGGCGGGTCCCGGCCGTCACCGTGGCCGCGGCGCCACTGGCACGACAAGAGCGGCCGGCGCCGTTGTCCTTAGCTGGGCGCGGCGAGGAGGCAATTGCAGGTGCAAGAAGAGGGAACGTAGCTGCAGGGCAGCGCGGCTCGCGGCTATCGCCGTCTGCTTCCTCGTCCTCGTCGTCCACCTCGTCGCAGCATGAACGCCGCCGGCGAGATGCTGCTGCTGCGACCAGAGAGAATGTGAGTCTGGATCTCACCTTGTAATTCTAGAGGAACAGTAACAGTGGGCGTGACAATTTAGCGGGTCCGAGAAGACTGAGAAAATTTATTCTTCTTTAGCTCCTGAATCATTTCTTTTGGTAGAGGCGCTCAGTTGAGAGATTTGTTTGTCAAAAAATGGGAGACAAATTGGAGAAAAACTTCGGGCGCATGCATCGAGCATGAAAAGGACTGGTGCAATCTTTTCTTCCGTCCCGACCCTTAACTTTTGTCCCTTAAAGCATCTCTTCACTTTCTTCTTAGAGTCACCTTCCTGTGCTGAGTTGCTGACTAACGCCTTTTATTTTCTCACATTATATTCCGGTTTATGTAATCATACCGCTACGTACCCTCCATGTTTCATTTGTCAAAATGAGCAAATCGAACATTGACTCTTGTCTCTTGGCTGAAGTGTTTCATATATTGCAATGGTGTATTATGCACCGTACCTTCGTTCTCAAACATTTGTCGTTAGCTATTTCATTTTTAAACTAAGAAACGTTAGTAACTAAAAAAGAACAGAAAGAGTGCCAAACTAGCACTCATTTTAAGAATTCGATCTCTTGTCTATGTCTTCCCAATAATGGCTGTGGCTCCTCGTCTTTCTTGCTCCTCAAAACCTTCTTTCTTGCCATTTTGTTTTCACGACCATTCTCATGGCTACGGTCATTGGACCAGGTTTTTGGGGTTTAGTAGGGGTGAAATTTGGAACCCGACTGAAAATCTGAAATGGGTGTTCCGGAAATTTCAGATTGAGATTTAATTGTGTTGACGAGTGAAAACATGTTTTCATATTTTTGATGTAATTTGTCTGAAATTTGGTTCAAAAGCATAGGAAGGAAGTGAATGGATTAGGGTTGACAAGTTCAATGTTTGACCGATGGAAAAAATTTGTGGGCTTAATTTATTTGTAATTTGGACTGGACTAAAAAGGTCAAATTAATTAGACTAGAATTGTGTTCAATGCGTGATTGGGCCTGTTTGCTTTGTGTCTCCCAGGCAGCTCCACGCCCAGACAGCTCGCCCAGGCGTCCGATTGCCTCATTGAAATGGATGAAATACATCAGATTTCAATCATTTTGCACTGAATCCCAGAACCTACATCGTATCCACAACAATAACACGCTGTCATGCTAGCCACTCTCGTCTTGATGTACCTTCTCTCTAGTCCACCATGACCCTTACCGACAAAGTGACCATGCCATGGCACCACGGCCTCACATCCCCTGCTACGGATCCGTCCACTACATGTCTAGATGGCCAACCTTTCTCCTCTCGGCCCTCGCTTTAATACCTAGAGATTTATCAACTCCAACCCAAAAATCATCGAAATAGTTGGGGAGAGAAGGATACAACTTTTCCTAATATGTAATTTCATCTTGCAAATGCTACATGTCCTGAAATATAAGGAATTCTAAGTTAGTATTTACTATTTAGCCAAACCATTTTACATTTAGCCAAACATGTGGAAAAAGAACAATAATATTTGCGGTATCAAATGAATATAACTAGAACCATTATGAAATGTATGTGAGTTTACTTCTTTGATGCGGTGCACATTACAATATTATGACAGTCAAAAAAACATTACAATATTATAAACCTGGTCAAACTAAATAGATTGACTTAAAATAAATGTGTAATCTTGTATTTTAGAATAGAGTTAGCAGTATTTTACTCCAGTTTTAAATTAATCGTACTGACCACCAAAGCTGCATGTCTAGTTGGATCTTCTGTATTTTACTATCTCGGAAAACACGAAAATCTCTTTAAGATGCATACAGGAATCGGTACTAGGCAGTACTGCATCTGAAAATCTGAAGGAGCATTAACGCGGCTTGTTCTGGCACTGGCACCTCGCGGTGTGCTATATGCGTGAGTGAGGGGCCTACCTTGTGCGCGCAGAATTCTGCCTCTGTGCTCTTTATTCCATCCAATGTAGGAGTACATGCACACTGGCATACAACACATACTGCTACTGCATGCATGCCTTTGTCAGTTCCCCAAGAACTGAATCAGATGGCAAAGGACAGCAGCAGAATCCCAGGAAAAGAAAACGAAAGAATTTGGCGAGCGTTCGCGATTACGTAGGCCCATTTCGGACGTGAGCACCAAATATATGGGTGGCCCATTTACAGTCCCCAACAGCCCATCCAAAGCCTGCATATCTTCCGGCTTCCTTTTTTTTTTGTCTCAAATCAAATCGTATACCTTTCAAGATTTGACACTCTAACTATCATACATGTCATTGTGATAGGCTTTAAATATTAAAAGGCTTACACATTGATATTCAATTTTTGAGCTCTATTGTGGGCCTTGTTTATTCTGCTTTTCAAACTTAGACAAGCTCTCTTTCTTTTCATATTGTGTCATCTCCTTTTCCGCCGGTATTATTTGTCGCGCTACCTCAATTCAATATGCCATTGAAGGAGTCTTCTTTTGGTGGCCCAAATTCCTTGTGTGGCCCCTTAGTTCTACTCCTCCCATCAGTCATTGTGGATCCTTTTTCGTCAATTCTATTTTCTTTCTAATTCCTTTTCTTTCTGTGTTTTCTAGTTTATTTCTTTTCTTACATTTTCTATCTCTTTTTCATTATTTTCTTCTGTTATTTCCTTTCCTTTTCCTTCTATTTTGTTTATTATTATGTTATACTATCCTTGTCCCATACAAAATATAATCTTAGCGTTAGAAAGTTTTCAATCTTTTTTTTTCGCAGTTCTAGCTATTGGGCCATCTGTATTCAAGTCACCCACGTGGATAACTTCTGCATGCTGTTATAGAGTGACGGGCACATGTATTATTTGGCTTAGCACTAATCTGCCCCAACAAAGTTGGGTCACACGTCTCACACTCTTTATGAGACCTAGGTAGTAATCTCTTAAGTACATTTGATCAGATTTACATGATTTGAATATTTTACTTCTTGTACTAGAATGTATTTTCTCATGAACCTACAAATTTCATGTTAGAGCTAGAACATATTTTCTAGTCAATTGAAAATATGATTTGTTTGACCAATTTATTTTTTATTCGGAGTAAAATTTGTTCCACCGTTCTATTATATCCAATTGTTCTCATTGTATTTTTTTTGTTCAATTAGTATGTTTTTCGTTGTGCCGGTATAATTCATTGCAACTGTAAAAATCTTTGTTCTTTGAGTTCTTATACTTTATTATGGGTTTACTATAAGTTCATATAATTTATTATAGATGTAGAAATACTTATTATATGAGCTCATCTAATTTGTTCTAGTTGCACACATATTTGTTCTGTAGGTTTATATAATTTGTTGAAGGTTTGAAATGTGTCTTGTTTTGTGATGAGTATACTTTGTTCCAACTTGATAAAAAGACCTTTCTATTGCTCCCCAAACAAGTTTCTGTATAGTATTGTTTAGAAGATATCGTTGTAAGAAACACAATGGTACAACCATCCATAATTTAATTTGAATGTTCGGTTGACGAAATACATATATGAATTCTAGAAAAACAAATGGTGTGTGTCTGATGTTTACTCGTGGGCCATGTCAAGCGTTGTTATCAATCTCACGCGAGGAAACAGTCGGAAGCGTCCCGGCCCAACAATAAGATAAATAGACCTAAGAATGTAAATGGAGCGCTTTAGCGACGAAAACCATTTTTGTCACTGATGCGACGTGTATCTACGTCCTGTTTTTTTTTTCCCCCCATGATGGCACATATTATTCTTTTTTTAAAAGGAGAAAAAGAAAAGCAAACGGATGGTGAGTTGGTAACTCGATCAGATCTGCTCGGAAAAGGCACAGGCCAAAGAAATTAATGGCCTGTCATGTGACCACCAGGACACTAACATTGGTCTCCATGTCAGATAGATCACTCTTATCTCCCTGCCATATACTCCAAACCAAACCGCTAGCAGACATTCTTGCCTCGTCGTCTCCAGTTAACCACACCCTTTTTAATCTCAAACCACGCAGGAGCTGCAGATCATGCTCGAGCTGCAGGGAACATCGCCCCAAAGAAAAGAGTAGTACAGATCCGGCTGCCTGACCAAGGCAGCCGCTGCAGGCTGCAGCTGCACTGCACGCCACCGGCCAGCGCGGCAACGGCCGCAAGCCCCACGCCACCACCCCGCCCCGCTCCCGGCGCCCACGCCGGCCCCGCCGCGCGCTTTGCTTCGCGGCGACGCGCACGGCGCCCGCTTCCCCCTCCTCTTCCCGCGGAGCCGGCCCCACGTGCGCGCGCGGGGGGTGTGCGTGCTTGCCGGCCCCTGGTGGCCGCCCATGTCGCGTGCGGTGCGTACGTGTCGGGCGGCGAGTGGCCGGTGCTCGAGCTTGGCGCGGCCATGTGTGGTCGGTCACTCGTGGCGCGCGCCCCAGTGGCTGGCACCGTGATGCGCAGGCTGCCTATAAATGAGCTGACCACCCGAGATCGATCAAGCCCAGCATCCATTGCATCAAGCTTCGACCCAATCCAAGCAACCGGCACCTTGGAGTAATCACCTGAAAAACCAAACCATCCACCACGCAGCGCGCGCGACGACCGATCGATGGGGAACTCGCACAGCGGCGGTGGCTACTCGTCGGCGTCGGCGGGGGCGGGGGCGGCGCTGGAGGTGCCGCTGCACCTGTGCTTCTTCCTGCTGGTGCTGCTCCTCTTCCTGGGCTTCTCGTGGTACATGAGCTACGAGTCGGCCGCGGAGTCGTTCGCCAACCAGGCGCGGATCCTGCTCATGGCGTCGCCGTTCGCGCTGCTGCTGGCCGTGCGGCTGCTGTCCGGCGTCTCGGGCGAGGCGGCCGCCGGGGGCCGCCGGAGCGTCGGCGACCTGCTCGCCGTGCCCATGCCGGAGCGGGACTCCATCCACCGCGCCGGAGGGTCGCCGTGGGGCGTCGGCCTCCTGCTCCTGCTGCTCCTCGTCATGGTCTCCTACCAGTCCAACTTCCGGGAGAAATGGTTCCCTCTCTCAAGCAGGTGAGGACGTGAGGTGAGGTGACCATCCTCCGTCATCCATGGCTGTACGCTGGTGCTGCAGGGATAATCGGAACCATCCATGTAAACAAACAAACGCTTGCCGATTGTAGCGGCGCACACGCGCGCGGTGCTGTCTCCATGCATGGCTTGACTTCTTGTGTGTCTGTAACTTTAAGTGACATACTGATTGTCTCTAATTGTCAATGCAACGAAACAGTAATAATACTAGCTGCGTGCGATGTTGCTCGACTACCGCTCGTGCTGATTCTGCTTGTTCGGAAAATGACAAGTTGAGAGCAAAGAGGATTTCTCATTTAGGTAGCGTTTGTGGTTGGAGAGACGGGACGGAATAGGACGGTCTCAGTTTTAAACTGTTTGGTCGTGGGAAAAAGGAGGACAGAACCATTCTCGAAGAAAAATATTTCTCTAGATTTGAAGGCCACGCGGTCTCTTCAAAAATCGAAGCGACGACATCGTCCCTCTCCAATGGCGTGAAGGGTGTGGTGTGTGGGAGGAGGGGCAGGGCTACTAACTGCCGGTTTGTATAGAGATCCAACAGTGTTATCTCAAGTGCTACTAACAGCTGCAGAAACGATCCATCCGTGTGATATCAAGTGTCATCACTGGTAGATTGAAGTCTGGACCGACTATGATATCTCAAGTGTCATTTTTGGTTTGTACCTAGAATAGGCAGTGAAAATTGGACCAACACTCTTGGTTTTCATACACCCGAGCCCCGATAGTGATGACGGAGGCCATCACTGCCACTTATACCCATCAACGTTCCACATCCGACAGCGATGTGGGGTTTAAACCTGATAGTGATTACCTATCAAGTAGTAGTAGTGTTCTTTTCCACAATCAAAGTACTATTTCTTAAACAGGAAAAGAGTTTTACAACAAACCTTTGAGACTAAGAAGTTGTTCCAAGCGGAGCAAACCATTTTGCGACCCTAATAAAGCCTCCCATATCGAAACCAGAGGTATGCTTAGAGCACGTACAATTATATAGACAACTGCGGTCTATACGTACTTTGAATATCGCATACAGACCTCAATAGAGACAATTTGTACAATGGCTTGTTTGTTATTTTGTCTTTGAACTATTTAATTCATGCATAGGCCTGTATTGATTGCTTCATGTTGATCGTCATTGGTCAAGCAGACACATGATCTTTGTAGCCATTGTTTTGCTTCATTATCTTTCACACCTATCACACGTTATTCACATTTATATTCAGCGCATTTCCGCTTTCACATTCAGTGCATTTCACAAAAAAAGGCTTTCCATTCCAAATAACACATGCATTTCACAAAAATAAGCTTTGACATTCAGATCAGTTTCTAAGTTATTTCAGTTCGGAGCAAGGAAAAAAGTTAAGTCCATAGAACTAGTTCACACATTCTCACTGAAAATGAAAGGAAAATAAAATGGAAGTATATGATATGACACTATTAAGCAGGCATAAACTGAATTCACGATCTTATATATCTAAATAGCTAGCCCCCACTGCCTATTTCTCTCAACATGCGTGAAGCCACGTCATCTCCGGAGCCCACTAAGTACCATGCCACATCATCATCCACTAAGACCTTTATTTATATTTTTATATTGATTTTTTGTGGCTTTATGCATGCAGTACTTCTCTATGGCATATACCGTACACTCTAAATAGCTAGCCTCTACTATCTATTTCTCTCAACATGCGTAAAGCCACGTCATCTCCGGAGCCCACTAAGTCCCATGCCACATCATTATCCACTAAGACCTTTATTTATATCTTTATATTGATTTTTTCTGGCTTCAGGCATGCAGTACTTCTCTATGGCATATACCGTATACCGGTATCACTCAAATTTCCACAGCTACTCTCGGAGAATTGATCTTACACCTTTTTTACAAATACAACATTACACAATTCAAACAGCAACGCGCGGGGTGTTATCAAGTTTCATTAATGGCTGAAGCTAGCGCTGCTGCTACAATTCACTGCAAACATAGTTTCAGTGTCTTCCCCTTTGTTGGAAAGCGCTACCGAAAAGCGAAAATCAGCTCAGGAATGAAGAATATTAAAATACTTATATTAAAAATCTTACTATTACTAATTGAAGATTATAAAACAAGCACTAATTTCAAAGCGCTAGAAAAAAAATAAATTCTAAAAATTCTCACAATAATTAGAAACATCAGACCATCAACTGACAGATTGAAATATTAATAGCCATTAGATTTATTTTCTAAGTAATTACCCACCTCTGCCATTATGAAAGGTCTTGAGTTCAACTCTCAACGAAAACAAATATTTTTTTTATTAGATCTATTTTCTAAGTAATTACCTACCTCTGTCATTACGAAAGTCTTGAGTTCAATTCGAAAGCAAATATCTTCTTCTTTTTTTAGAATTTTCTATTTTCAAATTCACCTTCAATTTTTGTTCCTTTTTCCATTAAAGATGCTAGAAACCTTTTCACGAAACATATATTTCGTAGACTCTTGAAATTTCCACGTCAATCCTCATAAGATGTAACAACCCTAATTTTTGTAAACCAAAAATCACTACTTAAAAATTTCATTTCCAATTTATGTTTGTTGCATTGCATGTTAGGGAAAATATAAATAAAATGTTAAGCTAAATAAGACATTACATCTTATTCTTGTGTCATAACTAACTAAATAAAATTTTGTAGATTAAATATATTCTTGATGAGAACTAATTATTAATTGAACCAACTCTACTATTAACTTAAATAGTAATTAGTTACGGCTAATCTCACCTAAGTAAAATGTAGAATAAATAGTTTATCGCATTAACAATGTTAGTTCATCTTTGCAAGAGTGATTTGGCTCTTCATGGATTTTGCTTGTGTGCTAATTATACCCAAACCAAATAACAACGTAGGCAATAATATGTGCCAGGTATAACAGCACTAATATACTTTAACGAAGAGCCTAATCACCAAATCAGCCAGCATCCTCACATGAAGCCCACCACGAGCAATAGGCCAACCAGCCAGCCCATCATGAGAGGCTAGCAGGACCGCTGTTGACGCCACCAGCCCCAAACCAGCTGACCGGCTTCACCTTTCCTGCTGTGTCGCTGCAAGTGGGTCCACCAGGGAAAGATGAGAGCTCTGTTTGCCTTTCCCCTTCCTTGAGCCGCACCTATCCGAGTTCTGAGCACACGGAACGGAGAAACGCGGGCTATCTAATTTTTTGCCATTATAACGGATGTCGCCTCTCCGTTTGCCACCGTTCCCAGCGTCTTTATATTTTTGCCACCGGAGAGAGACGAATTCATCTATTTTTGCCCTTTTTGCCGACGTGGCAGGCCAACTCGGACCGCCACCGTGTCTAGGGCGTGTGGCCGCTAGGCGAAATTCCCCCTTGCCCTCTCTTCTGCATCACCTCGTAGGCATGAACAGGCACGGGTGGCCGCCCCGGCTCTAACCTTGGATCTGCGCAGGACGAGAGGGAGGAGATGGCAGGCATCTCACACGAGGCTCCCGCCGTCTAGGTCGAGTCCCACCGGGGCCTTTGCCGCAGCCGCCGCAGCCGCAGCCGCCTTGTTCTTCGGCCAGATGAGAAGGGGGACCCAGAACAGAGAGATGTGAATTGTGGTGTGGTAGATCTGTGGTTGTGGCTTGTGATGTTGCCCATGGATTGTCCCCCGTGGTGAGTACATCTTCTGTCATGGATCGCCCGTTTATTATTGATGGTAGTAGAATATGAGCTGACCCCATAGTGTTTGCATGTTCTCCCATTCTGTCAGGATTGATCCTGGCAATGCTTTTAGATTTATTATAAAATCCGGTAGCTATACAGCGAACTTGGAATATGGGAGCCTTGAAATCCAAGAGCAGGAGCATGAACACTGGATAGACACTAGCAGAGGGTACACTATGCAGGATTTAATTGATGACATGGCCACAAAGATTATTTGGGGGAACAGCCAAGATCTTGAGGTGTGGGGTGTTGATTCCGAGAGTGGTTCTGAATGGAGAGTCAGGGACAATGCTGCCTTTCAGCGGATGATTGGGTGTAGGCTGGATGAGAGAGTCATGAAGTTGCATGTTGATGTAGTTGAGAAGGAGGCTTACAAGAGAGGTAGGAACCCTGGCAATGCTGACTCAAGCAATCATGCTGCTTCTGGAGTTACAAATGTTGTAGACAGTGCAGATTGCACTGGGAATTTACCTAATCCAGCAGAGGAGCCTTTTTCTGGTTATGCAGTTGACTGGGACAGTTTGGTTGTAGTTCAGGAAGAGGAAAATGATGATCCTAATACACTTGTTGATGAGGAAGCAGTATATGAGGCAATGGGTTTTGCAGGCAAAGATAAAGGCAGTGATGACTATGTCATTCCATGCATGGCGGCAGAGATGGAGCAAGAGTACAGAGAGGCTGCAATTCCAGTGGATGACAGTGATATGGGTGAGCCCTTGGTAGACTGGGACAGAGACAATCTTGATATAAGAGTTGGGGCAGTGTATCCTTCCATGCTAGATTTTAGGCAAGCAATGAAGCAGTGGGCTATAGTTCATGAGTTTCGACTTGGGACTGAGAAGTCTAATCCCTCCAGATCTAGAGGGTTCTGCAAGGCTTCAGGCTGCCCTTGGAAAATAACTGCTAAAACACAGGGAGATTCAAGTGTCAGGGTATAATTACTAAGTATAATTACTAATGTTTTTCACATTGAAATATTTTACATTGCACAAATACGTTGTCCTAACCTGACTCATTCTTGCATTGACGCTCAAAATGCATGAGTAACATGTGTAACTTTTGGTGTGCAGGTACACATAATCAGGGGTAAGCACTGTTGTGCTTCAGCAGTTAGAGGGGAAGAAACCATGGTATCTCAGTCTTGGGTTGTAGAGAGATGTATCCCTCTACTGAAGGAGAAGCATGACATGGGTGCCAAAAAGGTAAAGGACAGGTTGCATGCAAAGTACAATATTGAGATACCTTATCAGACTGTTTGGTATGGTAGGCAGAGAGCTGCTGACAAACTTTTTGGAAAATGGGATGAGTCATATGATTGGTTGTACAGATTCAAGGCAGAGATAGAACTGAGGAGTCCAGGCTCTGTTGTAGAGGTAGATACTGTCACAGTTGAGGGCAAGAAGCATTTCAGTAGATTCTTTTGTTGTTTCAAGGCCTGCATCGAAGGTTTCCTTGGAGGGTGCAGGCCTTACTTGAGTATTGATTCAACTGCACTGAATGGGATGTGGAATGGGTGGTGCTTTTTGAGAAAAGAAGGAGGATCTCAGCTGCATTGAAAGGTGATATCTTGCCTGCAGTTGTGCATCAACTCAATGCAGCCTCAAAAGGTCTAACACATCTAAAGGTTACAAAGGGCAACTCAATGCAGGCTGAGGTTACAGAAATATACAAAGATGAAGCTGTGAGAAGGCATGTGGTCTACCTCAAAGACCACCATTGTACTTGCAGGCAGTGGCAGATAAGTGCCAAGCCATGTCCACATGCTCTAGCACTGATAACTACTGATAGGAATCCCAACATGGAGCCTTATGTAGACAAAGCATATTCAGTAGAGAGATTCCAGGCTGCTTATGCAGGGTGCATCCCTAACATCACTGACAAGGAGCAATGGCCACAGGTTAACAAAGGTTTTCAAGTAATGCCACCTGTAGGGAAGCCAAGACCCCTGGGCAGACAGAGGAAGAACAGAATCTTAGGAGCTCTTGAGAGAACTGGAAAGTCTACTAGGCAGTCAAAGTGCCATGGATGTGGACAATTAGGGCATAGGAAAGGAAGCTGGAGGTGTGCACTAACAGGCACGAAGAAAAGGTTAAAATAACCACCAGTACATCTTCCTTTTTGTTGTACTTGTCAATATCTGCTTAATACTTACTTTAATTGTTTTACTCTTTGAATAGGAAAAGAAAGACCAAAAAGGCTGGTGTTAAGCCAGGACCAAAGAGCAAAAAGGCTAAGGAGACCCAAGCCAATGAGAAAGCTGTCCTTCCTAATCCAGCTCAGATGAACACACCTAGAACTAGGGCTGCAGCAGCAAGAGAGGCAGCAGAAGCAGCAGCAGCAACAGCAAGACAGGTAGGAGCAGCAACTCAACCTGAACATCAGGGGCCCGAAGAACAGACCCAAACAAGAAGGTTTGCCATCATGCATGCATTCCATCATTTTTCTGTTACTTTAGCATACAATCTGAGTCATTTTTTTTGCACAGGAGATTGACTTTGGAGTCCCAGCCAGTTGAAGCTGAACCAACTTTGGAGTCCCAGCCAGTTGAAGCTGAACCAACTTTGGTGTCCCAACCAGTTGAAGCTGAACCAACTTTGGTGTCCCAACCAGTTGAAGCTCAACTTCCAGTGCAGCAAGTGAAGAAGATGACTCCCAAGAAGGCCAAGAAGAGGTTATGCACCAAGGTTAGGAAGATGCCGACCAAGAAGTAGTGGGAGTATGACCAAAATAATCTCTTGTGGTCTTGCATGACCTGAACAATGTTGGAGTTATGCTTTTGTGGTGTTGTATGACCTGAACAATGTTGGAGTTATGCTATTATGGTCTTGGATGACCTGAACAACGTTTCAGTTATGCTATTGTGGTCCATGTCATTCTATGAACAATGTGGTATTGTAATAGCTTCATTTTCTATGCCATGTCAACAATGTGTTATTGCAATTGCTTCATTAACTAAGTATGGCCATTACATAAATTGGTCCATAACATGGAGAACCATTACAGGAAAACTGATGTCAATTTACTTGGACATCAGGATAATTATTGTACTAACTACTAACATTACATCTAGAAGCTTAATTGCTCTGATCAATGACTCCATCTTCTCTTCCATTCGGGCCGCACGACTAGACCCAGAGTCAGCTACTTGTTCTTCATTGACTTCATTGCCACCGATCCCTTCCCAGTTCACGCTAACAATCCCAAGATCAACCAACACATTCAAGTACCCTTTGGTCCATTCATAAAACTTGCATCTTCCTGGCATCTAAATGAACAAAAAAACAACTCAGAACATGTAGGGATGTGTACTACTTCATGAAACAAGAAATGAGAACCTAGATTCAAACTCACCCCTTGAATGTTCCTAGGGCATTTGAAGAACATACGCCCTTGGTTCCCTTTCTCATCTGAGGCGGTCTTAAGCTCTAATACACGATCCAAGCAGCAAAAGGGGCACATAATCAAAGGCAAACCTGTTTCCTCCCCAACCAAAGACGCGGCAAAAGCAGGGCCGACGACAGCTCCCCTCGTCCTTGTCCTCCCCACTTGACCTAGGCCTAGGCCACCTCTGTAGGATGGACCCCTGGAGGACCCCGACGCACTCCATTGCGCCATGGATACACGCCTGGTGCGGCCAATGCGAATGCGGGGAAGGGAGGAAACAGGGGAGAGAGAACCAGGAGAGGGGCGCCCGCAAGAGAGAACCAGGCCAGGGATAAATATCAAGATGCAGAAGAGAGGGCAAGGGGGGAATTTCGCCTAGCGGCCACACGCCCTAGACACGGTGGCGGTCCGAGTTGGCCTGCCACGTCGGCAAAAAGGGCAAAAATAGATGAATTCGTCTCTCTCCGGTGGCAAAAATGTAAAGACGCTGGGAACGGTGGCAAACGGAGAGGCGACATCCGTTATAATGGCAAAAAATTAGATAGCCCGAGAAACGCCATCGCCCTGCATCTTCTTGGTGGCCAAGGAAGACCCCGACCAGCACCCGACAGCCCCCAACTGCCTCAATCCCAATCCCAATCCCTCTCACGCTCTCGCTGCCAGTGGAGCCCGCAGCCGCTCTCGCTCGACCAGAGCACGCCGAGGACCTCCTGCCGCCGATGCACACCACGTACCCCTGGTGCACGGAAGCCGAAAATCGACGGCCACCCGCGCGGAATCCTCACCCTAGAACCCTAGACCCTCACCTATTTAATCCCCTCGCTCACCTCTCCCCGTGCGCCGCCATCAGGAGCTTGCCCCAATTCCAACAATCGCCGCCGACGAGGGACTTGTGAGGAAGAAGAGGGACCGGGTACGGAAGAAGAAGCCGAACGCGGGTGCTACTACCGTTGCTGTGAGGGCGCCGTGACGAGTCGACGAGAAGACGCCTTCGGCGATGCTGCTGTTGCTGCTGAGGAGCCGGAGCTACGGATACGCCGTTCGAGCCGAGGAGAAGGACGCCGACGCCACCGGAGCCCGACGTCGTACCGCGACGGCAACCCGTTCGCCGTGACATCGACGTCGCGCCACGCCGCCGTCCCTCTGCCACCCCGACGCCGAGCCGTAGCTGTGCCCCTGCTTCCTCTGCCCCGACGTGAGTTCGCCTTCCCGTCCCCAAGCAACCCACGGTGAGCCACCCATGAATCCCCTTGACCAACCCCCTCGCCGCGGACCGGGTCTCTTCGGGATCCTTTCTGTCCGCGTGCGCATCGCCGCCGTGGCCTCCTGGAGCCGGCCGTCGAGCCACGTCTCATGCCACCGTTGCCTCGTAGATGCCATGGTCTAATTCTTGGTTGCGAGCAGAGTCGCCGCGCACGCGTGCGCCACGCACGATGTCGCGCTGGCCGGCGCCATGGAGAAGGCCGGTCGATGCCGAGCCCAACGGGAACCCGCCCTTGTTCTGTCATTGTTCGTGCCCTGTACACTTGTTTGCCAGTGCCATCGACGCTCCGGGCTTTTCCACGCGTGAGTTGCGAGACCGAGTTTCGCCGCGGCTAGGAACGCCCGCGTCTGCGCGTGTATGCCCATGCGCGAATCCGCGCCGCAGCGCCGTTGGACCAACGCCTCCCTAGCCTCCATGTTTTGGCCCCGCGCCTGCACAAGTATGTGCCTCGTCGCCACCCGCCGTAGAGCTGCCATCGCCGCGACTGGGTTTGACCCGTGCTCGCAAGCGTTCGCGCTGTGAGCGCGCGGCGCCCGCCATGATCCTTGCCGCCAGTTGAGCAGCCACCTTGGAGAGCGGACCTTCGAGCAGTGTGTGTGCACGAGGAGGAGGTCGTGCTTCTGCGCGCTGCCGTCTTGCCGTGAGGTCGGTCTCGGAGGTTTTTTCGTCGAACACTAGGCAAGCGAGGTGGGAAGGACAGAGTGGATCTCAGGCTTTAACCCGAGATGGGCCGTGGTTTCGGCCCAAGCTCATTCGTCGTGGGCTGGCGGAGTGAGAAGGAGAGTGGGCCGCCGGCCAGCCCAAAGCCGAGCTCCGCAGGCCGGGTCTTGCGGGCTGCGCCGAGTGGAAGGGCGAGCGGGCCAAGTTTTAGCCCATTGTCTAGACCTGCCCTGTTTTTGACTTCACAATATTTAAACCCGAATTAAACCTTAGGAAATTCATAGTAAATTCATGCGAAGTCCGAATAATATGAAACCAGAACCTAAATTCATCTAAAATCAAGTTCTATGAGTTAATGCTATTGTTTGAGTGATGTTGGTTCTTTATGCACTTTATTTGGAGTTTGTGCCGCGTGTGGTTTATTCAGATTTTCGCATATAGGTCCGGAGGATCTCTCGGAGGACCCTGACGAGTACGACTACATCAACTTCATCGGAGTTCTAGAGCGACCCGCTCTACCCGAGGTCACCATTCAGACACTTCCCTGCTTCATAACCTATAGACACGCAACTTGCTACTGCTACTTTTATTATTTATGCTTGCTGTGAACCCAAAGATAGGGAGCCTGTTTCCATATAGCCACTATTACTTTGCTTGCTATATCACCACCATTATACTACTATAACTAAATAAAATGAACATGATGTGAGATTGGGTGATATGATGGTGGGATGTGATAACTCTTGGCGTGTGTGAAGTGGGTGGATTTGAGAGCGAGATGGTGTGTGAGATGGGTGGCGAGAGTCGGCACCGGAAACATGGGAGAGACTAGAACTCTCTTCAGAGTGGAGTGAGGTGTGAGATGGTGCGCGGCCCACCGCTGAGGGTGGCAACCGACCTGTAGAAGGCTTGCTCTCACCGATTAAGGACCGAGTTGGGATGACAGTATTTTGGACTATGACTCGTGCATACCACGCGACCTCAGACCCGGTTCTTGACTTTCCCCAATGGCACTGGAACTGTTGGCGTAAGGCGATAGTGTTAGGGGGCGATGACGGTTGCGGGGGTAATCTCTCGTCCCCGATATACTCGACCCGTGGGGCCCCGGATCAGTCGAGCTCACAGTTCTAAGAGTGCGGTGGGTTTGTATCCGCACAGTTTCTAGCTCAGGAAAGCAGGAAAGGTGCCAGAAAGGGAGGGTTATCTATCGGTGTGGTGGGCCCGAGGCAGATAGCTACTGCCTCCGTCCCATCTCGTGTGGGTACATATGTACAACATCCTCTCGAGAGTGTATGATCTATACGTATAGCCGCCGTCCCCGGTCAAAGGACGATCCAAGAGCGGAGTCACTTCATCTAGCATGGGATTTCTTCTCTTCTCCCTCGAGTGTTTGGAAACCGGCTGCGGCCGTTGAGGCATGGACGGGTGGGAGCTGTCATGCCGCAGATGTAGTATGATGAGTGTGGATGATTTGAAAGAGGTGTATGGTGATGAGGTGTGTATGAGTTGGTTGAGTGATGAGCAGAAGAACCGGCCGTGTGACAGTCCCTTTTATTATTACGCTGCCGCTTAGGGGAGTGTCTCAGGGTGGCCTGCGCTACTGGCGCGCAGGTTTTGGAGATAAGCTGGATGACGACCTCTTCTTCGACGGAAGGCGATGAGATGGACGACGATCATTCCCATGAAGGACGGACAACTGAGTATCACGGTGCTTCGCTCAAGGATGCCTATGGAGATGGACTCGAAGACTTACTTTCCGCAGCTAGATTACGATTTCTGCTTGATTCAGTCCTGTTGGACTTGTACCGGCTTAGACCATTAATGTATAAATGTAATGTTATTCGAAGCTGTGGATGTGATACCGATTGAAACATATGAATTGCGATAGCTTATGTGTATCCTGGGACTATCGCAATGAATAAAGGCTTGGATTTCGGCATCGCGGAATCTGGGTCGTTTCATAAGATGTGCTAGAAAAAAAAATAAAATCATAGAAATTCTCACAATAATCAAAAACACCCGATCATCAACTGACATGTTGAAATCTTAATAGCCATTAGATCTATTTTTAAGTAATCACTCACCTTTGCTATTATTAAAACAATATTAAATAACCTCTAAAATTACATATTAATTAGCCACTCTGCCAACATAAAAGAAAATATGAAATAACACTCTAAATTTATATCTAATTGCTCACATTTACTATTTCGATGGATAATACCAAATTTCCCTTTTAATTTATATTTAAATTGTTTACCTTAGTTATTATGAATGATAATATAATAAAAATAACCCCTCAAAATTATATTAAAATCACCTACTTTTAAAATCGATCAAAAATAATCAATTAAGCATACATATAAAGTAGCTTCGCACGGGTTGATTGACTTGTTCTAACTAATTAGCTACAGCTTCTTTCTTTTTTTTTCGACAATGTACACTATGGCAACTTATACATGGCTAAAGAATCTCTCCTCTTATACATGGCTAAAGAATCTCTCCTCAGTACACAAGCATAGTTCCCGCAAAAAAAAAAAAAAGAGTACACAAGCATAGTTTATTACCAGTGATATTGATGGGTGCCGGCTAACAGATGACCAGATGCAATTTCAGAAAACGAAATTACCAACTGCCGAATCCGACGACGGAGAGGAGGGTGTTGTTGGCAAAGGTACTCCATCCATATCCGTCCATCAAGCTTGGATCGCCGGCGAAACCCCGGCTCCTTTCGCTCGTCCTCCGCAGCATTAGCTTTCCTCCCCATAGCCGTCCTCGTCGCCGCCACGGGCGCCACCGCTGCAGTCGCGTTTCTGGCGACCCGCCGCCTGCGCCGTCCCCTCCCGCGCCGCATCTAGAACGAACGCGGTCCACGTAGGATGGTTTAGCTCATCTGGCAGCATAAAGACGGCATCTTCTTAAATGCCGCTGTACGTGCCCTAATCCCTGATCTTAGCGACGACGATCACATGCCCCGCGCAAGCTGGCCTCCCATACACCCAGCCGTTGCACTCTTTCCAGATCATCCAAACAACCAGCACAACTGCAGTACAGGCTTGTTCCTCGTGTTCTCTTCAAAACAAGAAACAAGGAACTCAAGAAAAAAACGTATCGGAGCTATTCTAGGCACGTTCTTCACGCCCAGTCACCAGTCTATATTGCTAGACCTCAGCAATAATAAATCCTTGATCACTTGAAAGTTGAAATGCGTAGGCTAAGGCAACTAGCAAAGAAGTACCAAGTAACCCTGCCTCATCTCCGCTGCACACAAAGCTACAGCGAGCTAGGTGGGGCATGGGCACCCTCGTCGGGCACCTCGCACCGGGAACCGTCTTGCTCCTCAGCGGCCTGTGGCAGCTGTTCGGCCACATCCGCCTGTTCTTGCTGCGCCCGACCTCCTACGTGGCGCCGGCCTGGTTCCCGGCGCGGGGCGTCCGCCACCTCGAGCTCATATGGCTAGCCACCAGCGCGGTGATCGACATCCTGGCGGAGCTCTTCATCATCCCGGCGAAGCACCGGCCGTTCGACGCCGACGGCACCATCCCTTCCGCCCACCTGCACCACTTCGAGCACACGACCGTCTCGCTGGCGGCGCTCGTCTTCGCCGCTGTCACCATCGTCATGGACAGAGCCAAGGTCGTCATCAGGCCGAAGCCTATGCGCGACGCGGTGTCGCAGCTGGCGGCCGCGTCGTGGTTCGCGCAGGAGCTCCTCCTCTTCCACTTCCACTCCGCGGACCACGTGGGCATGGAGGGGCAGTACCACTGGCTGCTGCAGATCATCGTCGCCGTGACGCTCGCCGCCACGCTGCTGTTGATCGCCTACCCGCGGAGCATCGTGGTCAGCCTTGTCCGGTCGGCCAGCCTCATGTTCCAGGGGGTCTGGTTTATCGCCATGGGGGTCATGCTGTGGACGCCGGCGCTCGTCCCTAAGGGTTGCTTCCTCAACGACGAGGAAGGCCGCCAAGTCGTCCGGTGTCGCACCGACGGGGCGCTTCACCGCGCCAAGTCGCTCGTCAACCTGCAGTTCAGCTGGTACCTCACCGCCATCGTGCTGTTCGTCGTCGTGCTCTACCTGCAGATGGCGAAGACGTACACAGAGCAGCGGTACGTGCCGGTGGTGAAGGAAGAAAACTGCAGTGGAGACTGGAGATAGGTTCAGCATCGCAGACGACCACGACACGGAGAACCTATAGGCCACAAAAGGTGGATTAATTATATTCAGAGTTTCAGACACGTAGCCGGCAGCACAAAAGGCTATCCAAATATCTATGCTAGTACTCTTTTCATCTAGTTTCTGGCTTGATTGGTTTGGTGCAGGCTCAGTATTAAAAAGACTTTCATA
This sequence comes from Paspalum notatum, assembly GCA_022530915.1. Taxonomy (NCBI): domain Eukaryota; kingdom Viridiplantae; phylum Streptophyta; class Magnoliopsida; order Poales; family Poaceae; genus Paspalum; species Paspalum notatum. Next base: position 39,273,570 of record CM039685.1, read on the forward strand.
ACAGTATAGAATATTTATAAAATTGGGCTTTTATAATTTTACAGTTTCCAATTTTGAGTGAAATTGTTTGGAATTTCCGGCGCATATTGGTTAGACACCCACAAGGCCACAACCCCTGAGTGTTGGCTAAAAAAATTATTAGTGATTATCTGGGATTTAAACCCTAGTTATGACATAACATATCTAAAGCTTCAAATACTCACATAATAAATATATGAGACTTTTTATAATTTTATTTTTTTTAATTTTAAATGAACTTGTTTGGATTCTAGAGCGCAGTTGTTAGAGCCACAACCCTTGAAAGTTGGCTAAGGAAAATATCAACTATTATCCGTCTTTTAAACCCTAGTTATGACATAACTTAACCAATCTAAAGTAATACTTTCTTCATGTTGATATTACTCTCTCTTAACCTCAGCTTCAATACTCGCATGAATATATCATATATGAAGTGTATCTTAGTGCAATTTGCTGGTTCCATTTCATTGTGATGGAACTTGACGTTTGAGCCCTCGATTAATCCCGTGTGGTCCTATTTACAGGTAAATTTTGGTAGAAGACGATGTCGATGCCAACGACCCATTGTTAGGCAACTAGTTATCACAACCTAGCTATTGCCGATTCACACAAAATCGATGTATCACTTTTGGTTCTAGAAAACCAACAAAGATAATATAATATCACATAGCACAATTGCCAATTTATAGTTTCAATCGGCAATAATATGGTCTGCAATCGTTGGCAATTTATAAAATGTTGATGTCTAATAGTTAATGCTTTCCTCACCGTTGCTCACGGTACGGTGAGGCCCAAGCAGACGCGCGGCTCACACCATTCAGGCACGTGGCAGCAAAGGACATGGGCACATTGAGAAATCAGAGATTTCACCTGTGTTAAGGATTGTTAAATAAATGGACTCGCATGGGAGTTGTAGGCAAAGAGACATGCTACTACTGCTTGTGTATCGCTGCTTCATTCTGACGCGCGTGCGCCAAGGAAGAGGGGGGCTCTTTGCCGCGCCCGTTTTGAGCAAACGTGTCATTGGATCTTAACTACAACCTATGTAAACGAGCGGTCAGTAGGATTAGATATATCTATAGATCTAAATTGGGAATAAGCATGTAAAACGGTTACTGTATTCACCAAATGCTGATGGGGAAGCACGTAGAGTATTGGGTGCTGGTACAAAACCTTCTGTGTTCGGCAACTGTACGTTGATGTTGTGCTAGCGTGAAAGCAAACGAATTTGCATGCTATGAAGAGCAAAAAAGTTGATGTCTAATCTATATCTAAAGCCCACTAACTGTTTCCCTTGACATACAACATAGGCAAAATTGGCTGATGGACACTGAAAACGATTCCAATTTGCTGATGGACATATCACGATTAGAAATATACCGGTGGACATGCCTGCAACTTGCCAATTTGCTGGTGGACACCGCCGCAACTAAAATATGATTATTTGGCTGAGTTGGAGAGAGATAGGCTAGGAAATGTCCTCTTTGTCCTTGTCCCCACATGCTAGTCCCCTTCCTCCTCCCGCCGCTAGCAGTCGCTCCCCTTATCCTCCGCCGGCGTGCTCTGTCTCTTCCTCTCCCACGGGCACGATTGCGCACCGCCGCCATGAGCACACCAAAAGCTCGTCGTGCGGTCCAGCAGCTGTGTGTGAGGGAAATCGGGCGTGGCCGCCCGTGGGCAGGACAGGGTGGCACACGAGCGCGTCAATGGCGGTAGCGCGAGGTAGATCCGGTGATTGGAGTGCCAATAAAGGACAAGGGCAGGCGCGCGAGATGCGCATGACGAAGCTGTGTCCGGCGGTGCCGCCCTAGCTGTGAGAGGAGGTGGCGGAGGGGGTGCTCCACAGGCGCGCCGGAGCTTGCCATGATGCCGTTCATGGCGGCCGCACAGGAAGAAGGGGAAGGAGGCGATGGGTGCCACCGAGACCTTGGGAGATTTGAAGAGCGAATCGGGGCGAGCGGGGATGTGCGGCCAACGGCGAGGAATGTATGGGCGGGGACGTGCAACCGGGGAGACGAGAGGCGCGCCAGCGGAGATACGCAGCCGAGGAGACGAGAGTCGCACCGACGGAGATTCGCAGCCGATGGCAATGAAGGTAGGGGTGGGTTCGCCCGGGTAAGCATGGCGGCGTCAAGGATGTGCAGCCTAGAGGATGGGGGCGGCAAGGGAGGTGCCGAGCTGGAGGGGCAATGGGCTGGTGGAGCGGAGCGGAAGGAGGAAGAAGACCTGACCTGTGGGGCCAGGGGCAAAAATGACATTTTCTAGCCTTTCTCTCCCCTTCTTACTTAGAAATGAATATAATAATCACAGCGGTGTCCACCAGCAAATTAGCAAGGTGCAGGCGTGTCCACTGTCATATTTCCAATCGTGATGTGTCCGGCGGCATATTTTGCAATCGTGCGGTGTCCAGCAGCCAATTTTGCCTACAACATATCTACATCATCGCAGCGTCCACCACCCACTACACTACTCATTTATGGTTTTCATCGATTTTCTGTGGCTAACATCACTCATGTATGTGCTTAAAATAAAGATTTCTCTTACATGCAGCCTATCCATATCATCGCAGGGTCCATCACCCACTACACTACTCATTTATGGTTTCTATCGATTTTCTGTGCCTAACATCACTTATGTATGTGCTTAAAATAAAGATAAAATATACACAACATTTTTCCTAATATTTTTTTATTTTATTTATTACATCTCACTTTATAAATCATGTCTAATTCATTACTACAGAAATTCCGCTGCAACACGTGGGGTATCATCTAGTATTTAAATGCCTTCCTCACCGTTGCTCACGGTGTCGTAAGGCCCAAGCTGACGCGCCACTCACACCATTCAGGAAGCAAATGACTGGCCACACGCTAAGGCTATTCCCAATGGGGGTTTTATCAGAATTTCATTCTCATTAAATGCTACGGTACATCAACATGTTTGATGACATGGCAATATATTTATGAGAAGAGAGATAGAGAAAGTTTTACTAGAGGAGAGAGGGTAGACAAAATATGATATGAGACATATTTGGGAACGGTGCAATGATATCTTCCATTGGGAATGGCCTAAAAAATCGAGGATTTCATCTTAGTTAAGGATTAGCATATATTCAGTTATGTAGTAGCAACCGCTTACCACCTAAAATAAAGCATAAATACAAGCATTCGTGTAAAGTTAAGACTTGAACCTAATCTTTGGGTTTAAGAGTGGCATTTCCAAATGTCAAGATTTGGGAGGAGGTTTGTTGTTAATACCCCTTATTTATTCAATGTTCCATTTTTTCATTGATGCTCACCTTCGACGTGAGTCCTTAATTTATTTCTAGAGGTTAGGGAACTCCTGACCTATTCCATTCCATACTTCGGCCAGAAATAATCCATCTTTCTTTTCTTTTCTTTACGCCGCAGCTAATAAAATCATGTTTGCAGGGCTTCTACTAGCTCGGCCTTCTTCACTAGTAACAACGGCTCTCAGGAGCTAGTGAAGCTAAAAAATCTAGGGGCTTTTGGTTTGAAAAATGAGGTGATTCATCATCTTCTACTCCTCATTATTTTATTTGATTTGTAGAACAGAATGAGTTGATCCGTCTCAGTTTTATCTTTTATTTTTTCTTTTGAAATCACAATGTTACACATCACAAAATTGGGCAACTTGGGAAAATGGCAGGGGCCTGTTGCTAAGTGCAAGCAAACGAGTGAATTTGCTCGAAGTTTTGAAAGGAATTTTTCTCATTTTTAGAGCAACTTTAACAGCAGTGATCAACAGGATCCACCATTTAAAACTCTCTCCCTCAAAAAAAATCTCACTATTTAACAGAAGGAGAAATCTGCACATAAAAGCGCAGGTCTAATTTAATAACTTACTATTTAGGCCAAAGGTAGCACAGCTGCACAATGCAGTTGAAATAAAGAAAAAAGATAGTTTCCACGAAAGACGCAATGCAAAGCCCAAATAAAGGTTAAAGTTTGCACGCTCAGAAAAGTATAGTTTTCGGGACTCAAAATCAGATTCGCTGTCATGTGTATGGAGAATACTGCAGGCCGCAGATGCCGAATGCAACGAAAATTCCTGTCAAGGAAAGCGCCAATGTTTTTATCAGGGAAAGACAGCACAAAAGCAGGTAAGCATTCCAGGCCTTGTATTCTAGGTTTCTAGCAATTCTGTTGTGTTAGGCTTCCTATCACCCAAACAGCCAGGCTCTGAGAGTCCCAAAATAATGAAACATGAAGCTGAATTCCAGATTGCTTATCAGTAATACTCGTGTCCAAGAAACCAAGCATACTTAACTACTGAGTTTACATTGATACTGTTTCTAGCACGATGCCACAATCATTACGAACTTGGAGGGAAAGACCAAAAAAAAAAAAAGGGATAGAGTAGCACATTAGAGAGAGCATGATAATATAAACAGATAAAGACCCTGTTCTTTCACATGCATGATGTCAACCGAGCGGAGCTGCTCTACTGCAATTTTCGGCCCATCACCCATGTCGAAAGAGAAAGGGCGGCTTGTTGCACGCATTTGCACGCGACGGAAAGGCCCGTCTTGCAATGATGGGTTCTCGTTTTGGCATATATTCCCCCTCTCCTCGCCGACAAAAGGCGCCTCCAGCGCTCCGTCAGTCGGCTACAAAGGACAATTAGGGCCTTTAATCCCAGCCTTTGGTAAAAACTAATCTACCCTGCTTTGGCGCCAAAGATTGAACTTTTGTTTGGAATTGGACGTAAGAATCCAATGCTTCGTGCGAGTTCTTGATTCCCATGTGACATCCACATGTGTAGAGCAAAGTAACTGCAAGCTACTTCGATTATCTCAGCCTCTCAGGAATGTGCTTCTACTCTGATGTGCTGTGAGCAGCAGTGACATCACAGCAGACCCGTTCTGCAGCTGGTTATGAAATCTGCATGCACAGATTTCAGTAGCACTAAAGGAGAGTTTGGTTCCGTTATTGACTAAAATTTAGCACAAGTCACATCGGATGTTTCGATGCTATTTAGAAGTATCAAATATGGTTTAATTAAAAAACTAATTACACGGTCGAGAAGTAAACGATGAGACGAATTTATTAAGACTAATTAATGCATAATTAGCGGCTAGTTACTGTAGCATCACATTTGTTAATCATGGATTAATTAGGCTTAATAAATTCGCCTCGTCGTTTAGTTCTCATCTGTGTAATTAGTTTTATAATTAGACTATATTTAATATTTCTAACAAATGTCGAAACATCCGATGTGACGGGACTAAATTTTAGTAATAGAGATCCAACACCCCTTAGCTCTGTGGAAATGCAGCACTATCAGATATCTGTATGCGTGGTTCAGTATTTCGTCTGTCACATTCAAAGGCATAGCTGATCAGTCCTGCTGGCTGCTGTCATAGGCAGTCAGGCGCAGCTCGCTGTCAGTGTCCAGCTGAGGACACTGGACACTGGACACTGGGGGAGGAGTGTGACTGACCTATGCTGGTTGCTGGAGAGAACGTTCTATGCGGCAGCTCATCGCTGATCCCTCTCCGTGCGCATAGCCCTGCGGCTTTTTCTCGGCAGCAAGGCTGGCCGGCCGGCAGTGGCGCTAGCGAGCCACCGTGTCCTTTCTCAGCTGCCGAGGCGCCTCCACCGTCCCTGACGAAAGAACGTGTGCAAAAGAGAAGCCGCACCTTACTCTTGTCTCTCCCCACTTTCAGTTTCAGGCCTTTTTTCTCGTCTGTAGCCAAAGTATTCTTTCGCTCATCCTTCTTTAACCAGAGATTATATAATGCATATGTACAAGTACATGATGCGGAAGAAGATCTTGGGTGTGTTTAGAGCACCAAAAGTGCTCCAAAATACACTATGCAAAAAGAAGATTCTCCATCACATCAAAAATTCCGGCACATGCATGGGATACTAAATGTAGATGAAATAAAAAAACTAATTGCACAGTTTAGATGTACGTTACGAGACGAATCTTTTGAGCCTAGTTAGGCCTTGGTAGGACAATGTTTACCACAAACAAACGAAAAGTGCTACAGTGTATTTCGATTCGGAACAGTGATTTTGGACCCAAATTGGGCCCAATTTCACCTCAAAATCGGGGTGCTGAACACGGCCCTTCACTCCAGGAAAAAAAAAAACAGAGTGCTGCTATTTTCACACCGTAAATGAATGTCTCTTGATTTGACGGTGACACTCTGTTCTTGAGGCTACCGAGTACCGAACAACTGAACTAGGCAGAGCTTCAGTGATACGTGGCACTCAGCTGAACTGAACCCAAGACTTCTTAAGAAGAAGAAAAACATTGTTGGATTTAGAGAATAAACCTTTTCCATTGACATCCTGGGGCAGTTTATGGAGCTTTCCCGAAATCTTTTCCTGTCTTTGTTTCTAGCAGAGTAGTTTTCTGATTAGTTTGGCACTGGGGAAGTTGTTTGCTTTTTTGGACCTGGTTTTTTCAAACCTTTTTCTGCACTTTTCAAAAAAAAAAAAAAGCTCCTACAAAATGGAGTAGCAATTCTGATGATAATATGTCATCCCATTCTTAGAGAGGGGTTATGATTGACGGTATTGTGATCGTCAAATAGTATTCTTATCCATCTTATCTACCTTTTGGAGCATGCATGCAAGCATACATTCAAGTGTAATGTACGCCTTTTCTCCTTCCTCCTCTCTTTTCAGCGGACTTTCCCTCCATATAACAAGATGCCATGGCCAACCCCCCAGGCTGCACTGCACTACACTATACGCTACACCCTCACGCTCCAGCTACTCCTCGCTACTGGCACATCAACAACCATACCAGAACCCAAGAAGAGTTGCAGCTCGCAAGAAGCTGAGCTCAGAGATGGAGTTCTTGTCGCAGATGTGGTCGCTCCTGGGCCTGCTCACCATCCTGCAGAACGTCCTCCCCACGCAGCTGCTCTCCCTGCTCCACTCGCTGTGGCAGTCGCTCCAGGATTCGCTCACTCCTTACTCCTACTTCGACGTGCCCGAGTTCCTTGGCTCCGCCGCCGTTGAGCCCAACGCGCTCTACCGCCACGTCCAGCTCTACCTCCACCGCTCCCTCCTCCTCTCCTCGCCTCCGCCTCCCCGCCTCACGCTCTCGCTCCCGCGCACCGCCGTCTCCGTCTCCGGCGGCCGCGGCGCCGCGCCGTCCGTGTCGCTCTCCCCGAACCACTCCGTCCCCGACACCTTCAACGGCCACCGCGCGGTGTGGACGCACCACGCCGACACGCTCCAGGACTCGCTCGAGGAGCGCCGGTCCTTCTCACTGCGCCTCCCGAAGCGGCACGCCGCGGCGGTGCTCCCGGCGTACCTGGCGCACCTGGCCGACGCCGCGGACCACCTGGAGCGCTCGTCGCGGGCGCGGAGGCTGCACACGAACGCGGCGTCCCCGCGTGGCGCCGCCGCGTGGGCGTCGGTGCCCTTCTGCCACCCGGCCACCTTCGACACGCTCGCGCTCGACCCGGCGCTCAAGGCGCGCCTCCTCGCCGACCTCACGGCGTTCGCCGAAGGCAGGGAGTTCTACCGCCGTACTGGCAGGCCGTGGAAGCGCGGGTACCTCCTGCACGGCCCGCCGGGCTCGGGCAAGTCTTCGCTCATCGCGGCCATGGCGAACCACCTCCGGTACGACGTGTTCGACCTCGAGCTCACCCGCGTCGCCACCAACGCCGACCTCCGCGCGCTCCTAATCCAGACCACCAACCGCTCGCTCATTGTCATCGAGGACATAGACTGCTCCCTCCACCTCACCGGCGACCGAGGCCTAGCCTCAGAGAGGCTGAAGAAGAGACGCAAGCTCCACGCCACTTCCTACGACGACGACGACTCATCCGACTCGGAAGACGACGCCGGCGGTGGCGGCGGCGACGAGCGCCGGGGCAAGGTGACGCTGTCCGGCCTCCTCAACTTCACCGACGGCCTCTGGTCGTGCTGCGGCGAGGAGCGCATCATCGTGTTCACGACGAACCAAGTGGATGGCATCGACCCCGCCTTGCTTCGCCCGGGGAGGATGGACGTCCACGTCCGCCTCGACGCGTGCGGCGCGCACGCCATGCGCGAGCTGGTACAGCGCTACGTCGGCGTCGGCGACCACCAGATGATCGACGCCGCGGAGGATTCCATCAGGGCCGGCGCGGAGATGACGCCGGCCGAGGTCGGAGAGGTGCTGCTGAGGAACAGAGACGAGCCGGAGGCGGCGGTGACGGAGCTCGCCGCCGAGCTGAAGGCGAGGAGAAGCACGGCTGAGGATCTCCACCAGTGGGAGGACTCCGCGGCGGAGCTCTCCGACGGGTCGCCGACGAAGAAGGGCAGGAAGGGGTTGGGGTGGGAGGGCAAGGTCAGGATCCTGGGAAGGCTGAGGAGCCTCACCAAGTCGGACTCCGGCCGGCGATGAGATTAGACTTTGTTTTAGGTCAGGAGGTCAGGTCACGGTCGGATCGATCGGATTAGCTAGAAGTTTGTGTTTAGTTTCGAACTAGAAGTTCTCTTGTAATTTGGTTCCGAACTTTCGATGCATAGTGATGTTCATATATGTAATAAGTCCAGATTACGCTCTTCTCCAAATCCGAACACTATTTGACGTGAACGGTGAACTCCTCGCGTGTCCCGGCTGCAAACGCCGGCTCAATCGCCATGGTGGTCGCCAAGCGATCAGCAGCACCCGTCCGGTGCATGACCGACGACGAGCCCGAAAAGTCGGGAACGATCATGGACGCCACACTACTCGCCGCTGTCTGCGCCAAGATCGACGAGTACGCCGCCGGGGGAGCACCCATGAGCTGCAACCGAGTCGCCGCCATCTGCGCCATGATCGACGATCACGCCTCCGTGAGGAAAAGCCGCAGGAAGAAGAGGAGGCGGCGGCTGTGCGTGGACAGCACCCGCAGCTACAAGCAGATAGGTGAGATCGGCAATGGCAGCTTCGGCGCCGTGGTCAAGGCACGCCACCGCAAGACCGGCCAGACCGTCGCCATCAAGAAATTCCAAAGGCGAGACGACGTCAGCGAGGTGCTCCGGGAGGCCTGCTTCCTGGCGGCCTGCGGCGGCCACCCCCACCTCGTCGGCCTCCGGACCGTCGCACGGGACCCGCGCACCAAGAAGTACTCCGTCGTCATGGAATACGTGGGGCCGAGCCTGCGCCACGCCCTCAAGGAGCGCCTGCGCGTCCACGGCTCCGCGTTCCCGGAGGCCGACGTGCGCCGGGTCATGAGGCAGCTCCTAGCCGGCGCCGAGGCGATGCACGCGCGCCGCATCATCCACCGCGACATCAAGACCCAGAACATCCTCGTCAGCGAGGACGGCGGCGACGTCGTGAAGATCTGCGACTACGGGCTGGCGATGTCCACGGCCAAGTCCGGGCCGCCGTACGGCCGGGCAGGCACGACATGGTACATGGCGCCGGAGATGCTGATGCACAGGTCCGACTACGACGAGCGCGTCGACCTGTGGTCCATTGGGTGCGTCATGGCGGAGCTGTTGTCCGGCGAGGTGCTGTTCAAGGTCGGTGACGACGAGCGACAGATCGACAAGATCATCGACGTGATCGGCACGCCGGGCGAGGAAACGTTCCACACGTTCATGACGCCGTACATGGTCGGCAAGGTGCTGCGACGGCGAGCGCGGCAGCCGCGGTCGTGCCGCCTCGGCCGACTGCGCGAGCTTTTCCCTAGTCATATGCTGTCACAGGACGGGTATGACGTCTTGAAGCGGCTCCTGACGTGTAACCCCAATGAGAGGCTCACGGCTGCCGCCGCGCTCCAACTCCCGTGGTTCACCGGCACCATTGATGCCCCTGCTTCAGGGATAGGCGCCAACGCGTCGATGACGCAGATGGCATTGACTTTCATTCGGGCGCTGATCAGTGTCTGGGCATTTTTTTAGGAAGATGGCATTGCCATTAACGCCACTGTTTAGGCACAAGGCTTCGTAAAAGCACTGTTTAGAGTTAAACTAGCTAGCGGTAAGTTTGCTTCAGAGTTCAAACACCACAGTCCACAGATCGGTAAACGAGGAACAGACAGAAGAACAGAGAAGACCCCAAGAAATGAGAAAGCTTTCTGCCCATGGCCCATGTGATAGATGTGCATCAATGGTCTAGCAGTCAGCACCACTTGTAAATTCTGACGCTAGTAATACGTTACTTCTATGCAACTCAACTTACCAACCAAATACAAAAAGAAAACCATGAACGGTGCAAATCATAGTTGGGAGTGCAAAGTTTTCAATAAACAAACGGATGCAATGCACACGAAGGACACCATTCTTTTGATTAATATGGTTGAACAAAGAACTGCAAGCATCACCAGCGGAGCAAATAAGTAACAAAGAACAGACTTAGTTCCCTTTGGAACGCAGTAATTTCACAAAAATAGCGCAGGAATTTCACAGGAAAAACGCAGAAAACAGGAAAAATCCTGCATTCCAAAGGGGGCCTTAACTCTAGAAAAGAACAAAAAGGCAGCAGCAATCCAGCAGATTATGCCAGTCTTAATAATCCAATTAATCCGAGTAAAGGAGAGATTACACGATTACTGCTCACAAATAAACTCAGAACTTACAACAAGATTGCAAAAATAAATAAAACAGTTAGCTTGATTATAGCCACGGCAGCAAATATATTAGGATGCACACCGTGAGCAGAAAATGTAGATAATGATAAATACAAGATCTGATTAGAGAGATCAGAAAAGATGGTGAATAAAAATCATTGATTGTCCCACATCTATTCAAAGTAACTGTATACTATATTTTGTTACATTAATCAGACTGGTCAAACACCAAATTTCAACGCGCCAAGTTCTCACCTCCCATTGTAGGCTGCTAAAATCGATACAATGCTCTAGCCTTTAGTCACCTAATAACCAATATAATTGTAATAAGAGCTACAATTATAGGTTTATTTGTGTTTGCGATCTCATTATTTGGCATATCAGTACAGAACAACAAAGTTTGAATTCTTTGGGCTTCTTATTGTAATACAGTTTCATTGCAATGCAGCCATGTATGTTAAAAATAATATTGTTTCAGCTTCTAAAGATTGCATGCTAAAAAAACAAACCTTCTTAGTTCGTATCTCTTATGACCCTATGATACTCTGTGACTATCATGACATGCCATCTACACAATCTCTCCACCACTGTTGCAACACTTGCCTGTTTCATCAGCTCATGAGTTAAATCACTTAGCCATTTCTCGATGACATTGCAAATGGGTAACAGCAGGGGAAGACCAAGAAATATATGACTGATGTTATTTCGAAGAGTATACTTCATTTCTGCAAATTAATCATAAGGAATACTTCAGACAAGGTAGCAACTGAGACTACTTATTTAGCCCAGATTTAAAACTACTGGTATGGTGCCACTACAGGGTGAAGCAGTATTTTGTGATAGTTTAGCACAAATTTTCTCTTTCCACTTCAATTTTTTGTTGTACTTGCCGGTTTCAAATCTCACTAACTGATATTCCTTTCATCCCGAATTATAGATTGTTTCAATTTTCTCCGAAGTCAAACTCTAACTCTGACCAAGTTTTTAGAAAAAAATGTGTTAAAATCAACAATACTAAATAAGTGTACTATCAAAACAAATTTTATTGTGGAATTAGTAACGGAACTAATTTGATGTTGTAGATGTTGGTACATTTTTCTATAAAGTTTGTCGAACTTAGAGAAGTTTGACAAAGCTGAGTGTACTAGTTTGAGTGTCCTCAGTTCTCACCAATTTCCCTTTTTCTTTTCATATATCAATCTTATAGAGCATTTCATTATTATAAACATTAGTCCAGAGTCTGGAACAGATTGCTTTGCACAAAAAAAGGGCACAACCAACAAGAACATCCAACCTACTTAATAAGAGTTGTGGCTAAAGATGTAAATGCTAAATCACCATCTACATTTATATCCTTGAGCAAACTAGCATTATCTACTACAGTCACAACTGTACTGCATTCAGAAAAAATATAGAATGATTCTCAGTTCTCACCAGTTTTTTTTGTTTTTTTTTTAATATATCAATCTCATAAAGCACTTCATCATTATATATAGGCATTACTACATAGTTTTGAACAGAATGCTTTCCACGAAAAAATTCCAACCAACAAGAACGCACAATCTACTTAAGATAAGTTGTGGGTTGTGGTCAGAGCCGTAACCCTATTTCTGACAAAGGATCCACAAACTTAGATTACGCATTGGTCATACAGTACTGAATTTTTTCTGTGTCTAGAGTTAAACAGCAGATGAACCAAAGCATAGTTGCTGCTAATGCTACAGACCTAAAATGGATTCCATAGAAGCAGAACCAGGACCCAAAGATATACACTAGCTGCTAGCAATGCGTACAATCAGGTGGCGCGATCTTAGGGGAAGGGGGGAAGCCGCAGCACGGCTTGCTCGGTCTCCACCGGGTCCGACCGCGAGATCTGCAACGACGACCCCAGAACCAGAACACAGGATCAGTAACTTTGCACGAACAAGAGATGCGACGAGGAACAGACACCGCCAGCCAGGTGGATACGAACCGGGTCGCGGAGGACGGGCTTGGTGTCGTCCGCGGCGGGCCGGAAAGGCGGCTTTCGGCTCTTCGTCGGCGCCCCGGAGGATGATATCCCCTCAGCGCTATCCGTCGCGGCGGCGGTGGAGGCGGAGCCGGAGCCGCGGGAGAAGGCCCCCGGAACAGCCGAAGGGGTCGCGAAGGCGCGCAGGTGCGGCGGCCTCTCGCTTCCGGCGGACATGATCGGCGACGGGGAAGTGGATCGCGGACTGGGAGGACTCGCTTTCGTTAATTTCAGGTCTAAAAATGTGTGCCTGCTTTTTGTTATTTGGCACGGCTGTTCAGCAGCGGCAGCAGTCAATAGTCATTCAGTTTGCTCTTTTTTTAAAACACACTGCAAACGCGCACGCACACACCTTACCTGACTATCTTTAAAAGACTAAGCCAGCAGATCTTTAGATTGACGAATTCACCACGGGCTATGAGCACCTCTAAAAGACTGGACCGGCAGACAAAGCCGTTAAATCCTAAGATAATTTGCTCCCAGCTGGAGTTGAATCCAAGACCTTAGGTGCCGATCGAGCTGCTGCAACCATTAGGATACAGGCTCTTTGACATTCAGTTTGCTCATCCAGGTGAAATGGAATTAGGACTAAGCGAAAAGTTTGTTAAGGCCAATCCTTGGATTAAAAGAATTATGGTGTATTTAAATCCACTGCAGATTAAAATCACGCTTGATCTCTTACAATCCACATCAATATTATTGATCTTGTTAAATTAGACCTAATTAAATTGGTTTGTGGACAATTTTTAAAATTGCTCTTGAGATTATTTTACCTAATTGATAAAAGGATTGTAATTTCAGAACTATCACTAAAATTCCTCCGTAACTCCTTCACCGAGGGTCCCTCCATTCACCTTCTCCCTTCTTGCTCTACTGGCTTGTCATGCTATTACGCTGAAGTTGAGGTTCCCCCTCTGTGCAACATAGATTTTTGTGCTAGTTTCAGAATCATGATCTTTTTTATATACGGGTAAAAGACTACTTTTAGATGACAAATTCAGTTGATTTCAGATGGAGGTCACTTTCAACCCCAGTTCATCATACTAGGTCTTATAGGTTCAACAAGATAGCAAGAGCAGCATGCATATAAATTATAAAATAGTTTTTCTTCGCTCAAGCACATGTAAGACATCTATGTTTATCGCGCCACTACAGACGCCCTAACTAATGTAATGTGGAGGGACGACATGGCTACGGTTTCTTCCTTAAAACAGTGGGTGTAAAGTCAACTGAAAACGCTAGTGGGCCTTTGGAGATGCAGATGTTGTCTTTAGGGGAAGAGTTCGATTTACTCCCTTACATATATGGAAGATATCTAGATAACCCTAAAGTAATTTTAGGTTCAATTACCCCTGTAATTGATACAAATGGTCCAAAGAAACCTTGGATAAGATTTGTAATTTTTTTTCCTCCGTGTACATGTGAGTTTTAAGCTCAAAATCTGTGAGGTGATAGGCGACATCATAAATTAAGACAGAAAAATACATCATGATTTTTTCATCACTATTTCTCCTATAATTTTGTATCAGATTTTTTGTTTATTATAAGGTACTTAACGCATAAAAAACAATGATGAAAAAAAGCAATGCATTTCTAGCCTAAGTTACACACCAAAATTTAAACCTGCATCCAATTTGTACATGGAGTAATAAAAAAGTCTAATTTTGTTAAATGGCATAGCAGACCTGTTGAAATAGTTGGGTCAGTAACTTGGACATAAAATTATTTAGGGGTTATGAGGACATCATCCATATCTGGGACGAGTAAATTGAACCTTTTTCTCCTTTTTTATCAGCCATCCGGACTTCCGGAGATGCTGGGTTCATGGGTCCAATCAATATATCACAACGGATAGACCAACAGGAGGACCCACTTGTCGCTTTTAGAAAAAGTAATCCTCTTTGGCCTAGTTTGGCAACCCAATTTTTTCAAAAGATTTTGAAGAATGGAGAGAAAAATATTTCATTTTTTCAAGGGAAATGGAAATCTTTGGGAAAATGGGGTTGCCAAACTGACGCTTGGAGATATAATCCCTCCAGAAAAAAAAGGTACGAAGTGCACAATAAACTATCACAATCCGGATACATCACCCCTGGGGTGGTTTTGAAGGCTGATTTGCTGATGTGGACACCGAATTTGCTGACTGGCAGCTGGTTTTGGTTCAAGACTTGTCCACCATGGTTTTGGGCCCGCATGTCAGTGCCTGGCCAGGTTCCATCGCCCACCACTCCGGTGCTCCTAGGCGCTGCAGTAGTGCAGCCCCTCTGCCAACGCTCCCTACCCGCGCCACCCCTCCCTGCTGTCGTTCCCCGCCACGCCGCCCCACCCCACTGCCGTTCCTCTATCGCGCCGCCACCGCCGGCCACAGCCTCTGCTCCCGTGCTCCCTGCTGCTCGCTTCGCCTCCTTTCACTCACAGTCCGTCGCCGTGCCATGGACGCCTACCACCAAGCTCCACCGCGACCGCCTCGCATCAACGCCGCGTGCTCGCGCCTCTCCACCTCATAGCAATAACGTGCACTCGCGCTGCCGTGCGCTCGTGCCGCCACCACGCTGCGCCACCACCGTGACCGCCGCGCGAATGCCTCGCCGCTGCCATGGCTGCAGCTTGTGGCGCATGTGTCATGTGGTGCCCTCAACATCATTGCCTCCTACCCTCCCCATCACCGGATCCACGAGCACCGCCGCCGTCGCGCCGCCGCCCCCTCTCCCGGAGTTCATCGCCACACCACGCCAACCCCACCACCTCGCAGTCATGTGCCGGCGATCTCTTCGCTGGTGGTGTGCTCCTCCCGCTCCCCGTCCTTCTGCCCAAGGCCCAAGCCGGGGAGAAGCAGCCAAAGCGCGCGCGCCAGCTACGGAGCCGCCAGAGCCCGAGCCCGAGCCCGCCGCGGATCTGTTCGCCGCGTCGCTCCTCGCGACCGTGGCCCCACCGCCTGCGGCCTCCATCGCCTCCCTAGCGGTGCCTGCCCCCGCCTCCGGAGGACCAGAGCCAGTCGGGGAGCGGAGGGTCACGGGTCGCCGGTCGGGGATGTCTTGCATGCTGCAATGGGGGCAACGCGTGGAGGACCGGCGAGCGGCACGGGGAGGACCGACGAGCAGCGCGGGGAGGACCGGCAGCGCGGGGAGGACCAGCGAGCAGCGTGGGGAGGAGCGGCGGCTAAGGTGACGGGCGTCGTGCGCCGATGCGGGGAGGACCGACGTCTTGGTGGACTGGAATGCCAATGTGCAAGCTCAAACACAAAACCATGTTGACCAAGTCATCAAAACCATAGGCCACTTCAACAGAAAGAGCCCAAATACCAGGGTAAGGTGTGATTTAACCGGTTTAAAAGAACTTTAAGGCGCTATCTATATTTTTTTTTCCCGAAGGGTGAAATATATACCAGCCTATACTTCACGAGTTATCTGTACTTTTTCCGTCGCTTTTTTTGCCTGCACGCCACCTCCCTCCAGTAGCCCACCGCTGGATCACATCACGCTGAACTTCCTGGGCCCACATGCAGCCGCACAGCAATCCGTCCATGTTTCAAAAAGATTCCTCGCCGCGCCCAAACACTTCAATACAAATCCGGAAATTACAAAACAAAGGGGAGACGCCGTCACGGCTCGAGCTGGAAAACGAGCCAGGCTCGTCTCGACAGGCAAAGGAGCAAGCACAGCATTTTGCCTCGGCCCTCGAGCAAGCCCAAACTGAGCCGAGCCAAGCCGGCTTGGTTGCAACAAAAAAAAAAAAAAAAAGAAAAAAAAAATCTCAGCACCAGCCACCGCACTCACACCCGCAAAATTCCCCAAACCCCCGGGGACACAACAGTTGCGGGAACCCTAGCTCCACCCGCACCAATGGACGACCACCAGACCCAGGATCTCGTCAAGGAGCTCGTCCACCGCCTCCTCTCCGCCGCCGAATCCAGCGGGGGCGGCGGGGGCCGCGACGCGGGCGGCGCGCTGCGGTTCGCGCACCGGCTCCTCTCCAGCCGCCTCGCCCCCGCGGTCCTCCCCGACGAGCACGCGCTCGCCGAGTCCATCAAGCGCCGCCTCGCCGCCTCGGGCCGCCCCGACGACGCGCTCGCCTTCGCCGACCTCCACTCCAAGCTCTCCGCCCGCGCACGCCCGGCGTCGCTCTGGCCCCTCCTCTACCTGCTCGACTCGCTCTCCTCCCAGCGCCGCGCCGCCGCCGCCGCCTCGTGCCTCCCCCACCTCCCCAACGCCGCGCCGCCGCGGAATGCCGCCGCGGGGACGGCGTCGGGCGCCGGGGGCAGGCCGGCCTCGCGGGCGCACGGCGCGCCGCCCGGCGGCGTGGTGCTGGTCTCCAAGGATCCTGACAACATCCGCGAGATCGCGCTGCGGGAGTACACCGAGCTGGTGCTCGACGAGACGGAGGTGTCGGAGGCCGCGCTCGTGCGGGACGTGCTGTACGCGTGCCAGGGCATCGACGGCCGCTACGTGCGCTACGACAAGGCCGGCGACGCCTACGACCTCCCCGACGGGATCCGCGTGCCGCGATCCACGCGCACCCTCGTCCGCAAGCTGTGCGAGCTCGGGTGGCTGTTCCGCAAGGTGCGGGGCTTCATTTCTGACAACATAAGCCGCTCGCCGTCAGACGCTGCGGCTGAGGTGGGCACCGTTGCTCAGGCCTTCTGCTCTGCACTCCAGGAGGAGCTCTCTGATTACTACAAGCTACTGGCTGTTCTGGAGTCGCACTCGTTGAATCCACTTCCCACGCCCGGATCTGATTCAGGTGTGTCGGGCAACTACCTCTCGCTGCGCCGTCTTGTAGTGTGGCTTGCTGAGCCTTCGGTGAGAATGCGCCTCATGGCTGTTCTGGTGGATGGATGCCGAGGATTGAGGGGTGGCGCTATGGCTGGTGCGATCCATGGGCACGCCCAGCATGGGGATCCTATGGTTCAGGAGTTTATGGCCCGATTGCTGCGTAGGGTGTGCTCACCATTGTTTGAGATGGTCCGGAGCTGGGTACTAGAAGGGGAACTGGAGGATGTATTTGCAGAGTTCTTCATTGTTGGGCAGCCTGTGAAAGCAGAATCTCTGTGGCGGGAGGGCTACCTTATCCAGTCTGATATGCTTCCAGCTTTCATTTCACCTGTGTTGGCACAACGGATTCTTAGAACTGGCAAGTCTATCAACTTTCTTAGAGTATGCTGTGACGATAGTGGCTGGGCTGCAGCTGCTGCTGAGGCTGCTGCATATGTTGGCACCACAACGTCCCGAGGCAGTCTTGGTTATGG
This sequence comes from Paspalum notatum, assembly GCA_022530915.1. Classification (NCBI taxonomy): domain Eukaryota; kingdom Viridiplantae; phylum Streptophyta; class Magnoliopsida; order Poales; family Poaceae; genus Paspalum; species Paspalum notatum. The sequence continues at coordinate 39,291,372 of CM039685.1, forward strand.
GGAGACCGATGCTTTGGAGGCATTGGTGGTTGAGGCAGCCAAGAGGATTGATCAACATTTGATGGATGTCATTCATAAGCGGTACCGGTTTAAGGACCACTGCCTCGCTATCAAGCGGTACTTGCTTCTTGGGCAGGGTGATTTTGTCCAGTATCTGATGGATGTCGTTGGCCCTGAGTTGTCAGAGCCAGCAAATAGGATTAGTTCTTTCCAATTGGCTGGCTTGCTTGAGACTGCAATTCGAGCATCCAATGCGCAGTATGATGACCGTGATATCTTGGACCGGATAAAGGTAAAGATGATGGATCATGGAGATGGTGATCGTGGCTGGGATGTCTTCTCTTTGGAATATGATGCTAGGGTACCCTTGGATACTGTGTTCACAGCTTCAGTTATGAAGATCTACCTCAAGGTTTTCAACTTCTTGTGGAAGCTCAAGCGTGTGGATCATTCCCTGACTGGAGTGTGGAAGACAATGAAGCCTAACTGCATTGTTTCTTCTCCATTTTACAAGGAAGGAACAAGCATCAGAGCTCAGTTTGTTTCAGTTCTTCGTAAATGCCAAGTTCTATTCAATGAGATGAATCACTTTGTGACCAATTTCCAGTACTATATTATGTTTGAGGTCCTGGAGGTTTCATGGGCCCGTTTCTCTGATGAAATGGATGCAGCAAAAGATTTAGATGACCTTCTCTTGGCACATGATAAGTATCTCAACTCAATACTGGAGAAGGCCCTGCTTGGTGAGCGGTCCCAAGGACTTCTGAGAAATCTTTTTGAATTGTTTGACATCATCTTACAGTTTCGGAGCCATGCTGACCGATGGTTTGAGCGGATATATGAGTTGCAATTAAGGTTAGGTTATTGCAAAATCAGACACTGTAACTCCATCTTCCCTTCACAATATTATCTTGTATCTACTAAGTATTTGATTTACTCTGACCTTTCGTTTTTACTGCAGGGGAAAGGGTAAACCGAAATCAAAGTCTAAGGAAGCAGGTTCATGGCTTGACGGGGGCAGAAAAGCCATGATCCAGCTAGCTGGAGAACTTTTCCGGAAAATGGGCGAAGACCTGGATAGCATCGCCAAAGATTATACAGTTTCTCTTGATGCATTTATTACCCAGCTGCCTATGCAGCAGCATATTGATTTGAAGTTCCTTCTCTTCCGTCTCGACTTCACTGAATACTACAGCCGTCTTTCTTCCAACAAATGAAGCTGTGCTGATAATGTGGGGGAAAAATAGGAGTTAGATCTACCTTTTGTTGGGACTTGGGGAGGTATTCTTTTCCACACCCTGTCCCCACTGATTGATACTTGGTCACTTGATTGGCATGGTCACTTCCATTGGTCCCGCACCTCCTGATGAACAGGATCAGAATATTTGGTTGCTGAGGATTCCTAATGTTATGATCTGTGTTGATTCTACCGCTTTTCTTGTGCTGATGGTTATCTGCCGGTGCCACAAGACTGGACCCAGAATATTTGGTTGCTGAGGATTCCCAATGTTATGATCTGTGTTAATTATGCTGCTGTTCTTGTGCTAATGGTTATCTGCCGGTGCCATGAGGCTGGACCAAGAATATTTGGTTGCTGAGGACTCCCAATGCTATGATCTGTGTTGATTCTCCCGCTGTTCTTGTGCGGATGGTTATCTGCCAGTGCCACGAGGCTGGACCCATGCATTCCATACAACTCTAGTGTACAAAATTGTTGGAAGTTTGTTTTGGTCTTGATTCTTTCTAATGGATGTATCGGTGTAAATTTCACGCCTTGTTTTTTTTTTCTTTTACTGTTGACAAATTAGATTGCTTGGAGATTTCTCCTTGCCAGTTTGTATTTATTCAGAAGAGGGGGATATCGTTTGCTGGTGCTGTTCCTTGTCGGATTACTGAAGCTTATAACTATGCGTGGATAGCATATGCTAATTACTAATTGTAAGGAAAGCTATTGATACGGATTATGCTCTTGTAAAGTAGCAGTGTAGAACAGAGGAGTCGTGATTCACAGTGATTTCGTTTCCCTTCAGGCTTCAGCTGTATAGTTTTGGATTGGTTTCACTGCTGTTGAAAGAATCTGATATTGCTACCAGGATATGGAATGAATGGCAGGTGTCCAATCCTGTGAATGAACTGCTCGCAAGATCCAATCGAATGAACGAGGGCAGAAAAGGATTCATGCAGAACTGCGGGTGAGCGTGCTGATGTTGAAGTTGTGAGTTGTGACATGTATATAGGCACAGGAATGCGCCATACCTGACATCATCAACCATCTCAAAAGCAGCAGCATGAACCTGACTACCTGAGCACGCAAAACACATGATTCAGAATTTCAGAGCCTCCTGTTTGGGGTTCGAACACCATGCCTGTTCTTCTGACCTGTTGGATCTGAACCATGCTTCTCTCTCTCTCTGAATAAGGCCGAGCTGACTCAGAAAGTTGTCTTGCCTAGTATGCGACTCGCTTAACCAGTCACCCTTCCCGTTACCGCGTCGTAGATGACTTTGGTAAAGAAAACACGGTAAAGGACGTCGTGGTTGTGGTCGGCCGAGGCGCCCCGATAAACGCGGGTGCACTTGGCCACTTGCCACTTGCCACGAACACTTGTGCTCCGGTTTCAACAGGAACACCGGACGGCAGCAGGACCCGTTCTGTTCGTCTAAAACAGTGACATGTGCGCCGACGGCCATAACCGAATACACGTCGCCTTCCTTTTTAACTGCTCTCTGAGTTGACCGCCATCGCGACCCATCACAGGAGCACCATGAGCCCAGGAAACATCCAGCGGTTATCACTTTTTAGCAGCCGGTACCGCGACAAGACCCCCCTCGCACGCGGCGACGCAAGCAGATTCGGACGCACCCGCTCCCGGCTCTCGAGTTTCAGGTTCCGGCTACAAGCTAGGAAGTGACGGTGGCAATCAAGTGAAAGCCACGGCAAGTTGGCGAGTGGCGACGAGCCGACGAAGCATCTCGGCAGGCACAGTGCACACTCGTGAGATCTCACGCCATGGTCAAACCGGCGGCCGGGTCACCGCCCGTGGCCTATAAAAGCGCTCGTCTACTTCACCTCACACACAACAAAGCTCGCAAAGTCACAAGCAATTCCTTCCTCGGCGGATCGGAGCTCGCACAAGACTCGCTCTCGTGATCTCGTTTCTCATCCTGTTCAGGAATCATCGCCAGCTCTGCATTTGATCGGAAGACAGACTCCTCAAGGCAAGGCAAGAGAGAGCAGACCCGGTGTGTTGCCGCCATCCCATATCATGGAGCCGGAGATGCAGGCGGCGCTGGTGAAGGTGGGCGTGTTCGTGCTGGTGCAGGCGCTGGTCTACCTCATCCTCTCGCAGTCCTCCACCGTGTTTTCGCGCACCAAGAGCCCCCCGCGCTTGCTCAGCACCAGCCGCATGCTGGCGATGCTCTCCGACCTGCCGCTCGCCGGGGAGCCCTCGCCCGTCGCCGCCTTCGCCCCAACGCGGTCCTTCTCGCCCATGATGCTCGCCGCCGCCGGCTGCAAGGAGGACTAGTTTAAGAAAGGCGTGTAGTTGGCTAGCTAGCTCCTTTGCACCATTCTTTTATTCTTTGATCCATGTAGTTCATTTATATGATTGATGTGTGTCGGCTTTTATTCGATTGTAAATCGTCGATTCCCAATTTCATGGAAATTTCAATTGCGCATATGCGAGCATGCGACTACTTCTCCCTGTGATGCATCGGTACAGTCCGATCAACAAATCGTTCTTCAAGTGTATTCAGTGGACATTGGCCGGTGAAGGGTGTGTATGTACTGTGTAGGAATCCACCATCTATTTCTCTGTAATAGTTCCTGTTAGGAACACATGAGTTTTATAGAAATCACGTAATGACAGAAAACATTCCAATTTCACATGAAAAACGTAGAAAGATGCATGTCCTTAATTATTAGGGTGCCCTTAATGATGAGGTTGGAAACAAAAACCTATGTTGGGGATGCATATGAAGAGGGGAGTAGGGAGTGGTAGCATAACATTAGGTTCGGTAGATGCATGGTACATCGCCTCATCAGCCATAGCCGATATGGGGAGGTGGATGTGCTTGAGTAGCGATAGAGGAGGGGAGAGAGCCAGGGGTTTGGGTCACATAGAGTGGTGGCATATCATTAGGCTCGATAGATGCATGGGATGTCACCTCATCAGCCACGACCGGCATGGGGAGGTGGATGTACTTAAGGAGTGATAGAGGGGGAAGAGGGAAAGGGGGGAATAGACATTAATACAACTATAGAACACGAGGCAGTTGGAGGATGGGGGTAGGGTGCTTTGCAAGGGTCTCATATGTTAGAAAAACAGGCCACCACCACTATGGCACCAGGAGCCTGCATGGAGTGCCATATATACTGAACCACTCATAGATACCACCCGAAGTGGTTATTTATCCTACTTAGAGAAGTAAGGTGTATAATATCTAGTCTCATAGTTCGAGGGACTACATATCCAACCCTCAACATTCATGGGCTATATGGATTTTTTCCTCTCCAACGAATATAGATAATACCTAGTATAATGGTTCATGCACGTTTTTAAGGGATTTTTATTGAATTTCAAGAAAAACACATTGAAGACAGTCTTTGAGAAAAATCATTTGAATTGCATGATTCACACAAACTAACCAGAAATAAAAAACATGCATACTCTAACGACTATCAATTAATTATAGATTGCATCCCACCCATGTGCCTTGAAAAAGAATACCCTAGCCACATACGTCAACTTCTATGTTGCCACCACAATAAAATCCGAAGAAATCAACTTCTGAAGCATAGCCTAAGTACGATGCCAATGGATTATTGAGTAAATACTTGCATTGGAGATTTTTCTTTCGAAACACTAAATTTGACGCGCAACCTAAGTACGATTGGGCCAACAAAGAGGACCTAGTTGCTTTAGTTAGAGGCTAGACCCTAGGATAACCACAGTCCAGTCGGGTAGCTCGAACAACAAGGTCATGATAGCAGCACACACGCATCCGACTAAGGAATATCCTCCCTTGGGAAGTGTCAAGTGGAGATGACAATCTCCCTACACGCTCACCCATAACCACACCACTGGACGCTATCGCAGAGAAGTCCAAACCATCCGAGCCTCCTCAAAGGATCACCTAGCAGCACCGAAAGCTCACAAGACTAGCCGGACACCCAACCGGTCGAGGGCTGACCACAAGCAGACCTACCTATCTCACCAACCAACAGAGGGAAAGGTTAGAGTCCTCGCACACTAACCTGTAATCATACCACTAGATCTTCTGAAGGAGGTCAGGTCCTATCTAGAAAGAGTTAGATTGTATCGCACGCTGGGAGAAGTCAAAAATAAGGAACCCCACTATTTTTACTTCAACCTCTCATGTAACATGCCTCTCAAGCTATACAAGGGATAAGGGAGAGTATGATCCTTTGGAGGGGGGACAAGCAAGATATAGGAGAACACCTGGTTCTCACCCCGAACACACACAAGAATGCCTCGTTCTCAGCCTTGTAACACCATAGACTACTAGCAATACCATCTCAACACTATACGAGGGTAGCCTGGTGCATTAGTTCTCGCTTGCGTGGGGTCTATTGTACGTAACCTTTTCCTATATTTCTATAAGAGGCCGTTTCCACCTTATGACCATACTAGACGTAGGGATTTTTTCCGAACCAGTCTAAACCCCTCTGGAGCTCCCGAAGTTAGGCCACTAGATCACCATGACGCACGGGATCCCTCAAGCATACTACAAATTCTACTTGACGGTTCAGAATCAAGACAAAATTATTCCTATTTAACCTTAGAGAAAGCAAATAGCATGCACTCTTGGAGGGACTAATGGCTTCAAATCCTTACTAAATCCCCCTACCTAACTGTCAAACAAATGTGAAATTCTAGAAGGTTTAGAAAGACCCACCTGAATCATGGACCAAATTACACTAGTGGAATGGAAAATCATGTGCTTAATTGTCTTATATTCATAACAAAAGCAAAAGTTTAATAACTTCCATTTTACTTATGTTAAGTAGATCATTTTTTGGCCAGGATTATCCCCTTACTAAATACCAAAGAAAGGTCCTTATTTTTACTTGTTCTTTCAATTTCCACATATATTTATTGTTAATGTTAGGGACATGAATATGAATTTGTGCTAGATAACGTGATTTCACCAAGAGTTATTTGGGTTAATATATGTTCTAGTGCAACACACTTCCTCTCGCACTAGTAGTATGATGCTAGAAATGCATGGTAATGGATCATTACATGCTCTAACTTGCGGGTTGTAAGATCTCAGCGCCATGAGAAATTAGGCGCCGCCAAGGTAGTGTAGACATATGCTATGGTGAAATGTTTGTGGTGAGCTGTGTTATACATGCAAAGGTACTGGTATTGCAAGTGTGCGCTATCTAACCCTCTGTCTATCCAGAATCTAACATATGTGACGTCATTATCTATAACGAAGGGTTAAAAAATGAAAAAAAAAAACATTTAAACTTCGTTAGATTAGCATAGAAGTGTGAGTCTATTTTTGTTGAACAAGTGTAACAATTTAGAGCCAACATATCTGTTACGAAGTTTTGCTATCATATTCCATCTGTTAAGCTTTAAAAAAATCATATACTACGTAGGGGTGTTGAAATCATAAATCCTCATTGTGCCCTCCATCCTCGAGGTGACAAAAAAATGCTCCATTTTAGCAAGATGTTTTTTTCCCGCCAATAAAAAGTAGATGAAAAAGTACTCAGTGGCTCTTTCCTTTTGCTGGTTCAGTGCCACACGGCGTGGCGTGGTACTCACGCCCCGGCCCGTTCCTTTTGGCAGTTGCCCGGCAGGAGGAAACTGCAGAAGAGTACAAGGACCTTCCAGTTGCAGATGCTACCAATTCCAATCGAGTGGATGAGAGAGGCTCACCTCTCAACGTGCAACTGTTTGGCAGGGAGTTTCTATTCTGCTGCTACCGAAAACAACGGAGCCTTAACGAGCATAGCAGCCGGCTGGCCCGCGCAGCGGTGCAATGAACCACCCTAGGTTATGTAAACCTTTTCCTCTCAAAAAGCACACTATGACATAGTTGACATAGACAGACAATGGCTGATATAATGATATGTGTCGTTGTAAATAAGAGTAACTTGTACCTGTTCCATTGACCTCCCCACGTACGTCACGGCTCGGCACGAAGCATCCAGCCAGCGCAGTCATGACGGCGATCAAGCATGTTTTCGCGCAAGCGTTGACGCAAGCAGCAAACTGAGTGGGATTAAACAAAAACAATTTGGCACCCAGCTCTTCTGAAGCTTCACTTTCAACCCGAGGGAGTGGGATTAAACAATTTGACATCAACTGAACCAGACCACGGCAAGTTGGAGACGACGAAGCATCTCCGCACTCCGCACTGTCGACGCACAGGTACACCTCCTCCGATCCTCTCCTTCTCCTTGCACGGTCAAACCGGAGGCCGGTCACCGTCCATGGCCTATAAAAGCGCGCGTCTGCAGTGCGTTCCCGCCACTTCCCCTCACACAGCACAGCTCGCAAGTCGCAAGCAGTTCCTTCCTCGGCGGATCGCAGCTCGCAGCAGAAAACTCGCTCTCGTCTCGTCTCGTCGTGTTCAGGGGTCTCGGGCAGTTCTGAATTCGCTGCCATCCCATGGAGCCGGCGATGCAGGCGGCGCTGGTGAAGGTGGGCGTGTTCGTGCTGGTGCAGGCGCTGGTCTACCTCATCCTCTCGCAGTCCTCCACCGTGTTCTCGCGCACCAAGCGGCCATCGCGCCTGCTCAGCAGCACGAGCCGCATGCTGGCGCTGCTCTCCGACCTGCCGTTCGACGGGGAGCCCTCGCCCGTCGCCGCCTTCGCCCGGACGAGGTCCTTGCTCACCGTCGCCGCCGACCCCACGGAGGACTGAGGCGTCGTCTGTGACGCGGGCTTAATTAGACCGCAAAATGTCCGTGCGTCGCAATAGGAGAAAAAAATTCTTAAACACCTGTAACAGTCTCACAGATAAATTCCATATCATATTGTTTCTAATTTTCCCTTCCGTGTGACCGAAATTTAGGTGCGTCAGTTTGGTAAAAAATATTATTTTTTTGTTTTTCAGCAATATAAAAAACATTGAAAACGGAGTCCATATATGATATGGGTATCCGTTTTCACGTAGGTTGCTCCTGCCGTCTGAATCGGGTTTCTGAATAAATTGTAGGAGATATTGTCTTGACGATTTCCGTTAATTGCAATCAAATTTTAGAGTGATATCAATTGGGTTGAAAAAGTTGTTAGTTTAGCTTTCTATCGATATACAGCACGTCAAAAACGGAGTTCTTATGCGATCTGAGCGTCCGTTTTCGCGTGGACTGCTCTTGTACTCCGGGCTCGCGAATAAATTCCACAACATATTGTTTTAAAGATTTCAACTGACTGAGAAAGAATTTTAAAGTGGTTTCAGTTGGATTGAAAATGTTATTATTTTAGCTTTGCATCGATACATAGAACATCGAAAACGGAGTCCGTATACGACTTGGACGTTTGTTTTCGCGTGGGCTTCTTCTGCAGTCCGAATTTGATTCGTATTGTATATGTAATTCGGATTATCGGATAGGGACAGGCTGACCCGCTGTCGGGTTCAACCGTCACGACGGACCGAGAATCATTATTTGCTTTAATATTATGGGTAGTGCTACGGTACACAAATTACCTCCTAGGAGGTAAGACTTCAAATATATCTGAACAATTGAATTAACAGAAGATAAAGTGATTATTATAATTGATTAAATGGAGAAAAAAATAAAAATAGGAAAAAAAGGCACGCTCTCTCTCTCACACCTCGTGAGTTCCGCGATCTGCGGCTGTTGCGTGGCCACGCTGCCCTTTCCTCCGCGACCTCGTGCCGAGCTCCCGTTCGATGCCGATCCGCGAGGGAGGTCGTTCTGCCGCCAAAGACTTTCCCTTGAGATGGATCGATTGAGATTCGAAAGGAAGGGGCTACAGTAGCGCTGGTAGGACGGCGTCTCGAAACTTATTTAATGGAGATAAAGTTGATATGTGATCAATTGTATATGTTGCAAGGGTAATTGAGATTTAGAGTCTGCCTTAAATTAATTGAATGAGGGATGCCGAACACGTTCAATCACGTTTCATCGGAAGAGATCCAGTGCATGACCAGGTTAATCACGTTCCATCCGGCACGCAAAGTCTCCGTCCATCCACCACGCCTAAGTCTCCGTGCATGCCGAGGTTAGTTGCAGTTGTAACAATAATTATCCTTGCCGTTTTTCATTAGTATTTAATAAATAATTTTTAATTATTTTTAAGTATTACTTCTTAGAAGGCAATACTTCATTTATACCACTTAGATCTAATAAAATGGACGGCTCACGGTTGTTTCAGTGTACCGTAGCAATTGCCTAATATTATATAGATTAGGAGTAAGATCTAAAGACTTACGGCTAGTTCGGAATTCCACTATTCGTTCATATCCTTTCATTAATTTGTAGAGATGTGTTACTATGCTTGGATGGAATCCTCCGTGCTGCTATAAAGCGAGCCGTAGATCTAAAAATACAACAGGTTAATTGTGGATTATGTATATGAAGGCACTTTAGTAATTCTTTGGATCAGCTTAATCAACGCGTATTTGATTTGTTCATGCTTGGGCTTTTGATTGGAGAAAACTTGATTTGTGGTGGTCAAGAGATGCTTCCGCTCCTGAAGGCCATGTCCGCGACTCCGCGCCAACGATAGCTGTGCACATGAGCCTGCCGGGCGGCGTGCTACAGCCTACCAGAGCTCAAATCCAGCTTTGCGACTTGGCGTCATGCGGCAGTGCCGCGGCGTCGCCGTTCAGTTGCAGTCCAGAGGCCGCCAGTTCCCTAGCTCGCCGGATGCGAGCACCGTATCGGCGGCTCTTCTCCAGTTTCTTGTGATGTGCTTTGGCTGGGCATCTGCGCGGCCTCTGGTGTTGACACGCCATCGATCGAGCTTGACGAATGACAGGAACCTCCGGCGGCAAAAGCTGGACTTGAGCTCCTACGAGCCGAATAAGGACGCCATCGCATGAACTTCCTAAAACACCCTTTTTATTTAATTCTTTGTCAACAATTAAAAAGTTTTTGGCCCACAAATTCTTGGTTCTGGTCCACAACTTTAGTTCCTTTCGATAGATTTTTTCTAATTTATAGCCATTAGATGAAGACCAATGATTTGTTGGTTTGAACTGTTTGTACGTGGCTTGGATGTCCAAATTTCATCAAGTTCCAATCGATGTGGCCGGTCTGCGTTCTGCTTCCTTACACCTCATCCTGTATTCCTATGGCCCTCGTTTTGTCCCATTTAGAACATAAAAATTGTACAAAAATTTCATAAAAACAATTTTATATAAAAAAATACAAAACAAGAAAAATTTTCGCGTTCCAAACAGTTCGGCTAACTATTTCACCTATCCGTGACTCCTCACTCGGTCCACATATAAATGGCCGCCAAGCACTCAATAAACAACCTCCATGCTAACTTCAGGTTTGGGCTTTACATGTTGTTGGCTCATTAGGCTGACTCTAGCAGCCTCTTCATCTCCGTTCCTCATATCCAAAATAGTGCCAAATTTCTCAAATAGCTATACCGTTGGAGATAGCCTCCTGAGGAAGGTCTAAATAAATCTAGACACGATATACCTTCTCTTTTTCCTCCGACAGAGCTTGGTGCTTCTTGTTTTTAAACATTACCTAAACTCCATCCAATCCAACTCGGCCGGAAAAAAAAATTGACCCGAGCAACGCGATAGATGGACACGGACCGTATTTTTTTGACCTATAACAATCGACGGACGGGCGTAGGCTATGATTTTTTTTATCCAAAGCCCAATCTGAAAAACCCGACCCAACTCAAAAAAAATCCAACCCGAACCAACTTGACCTAATCCAGCATTAGGCACGGGTCGAATGCGGACCGTCCTATATAACCCGTGACCCGACCTCAGCCCAACCCAGTGGGAAGATTTATTTTTTCTATTTTTTTTTGGGTAGATTCCACCACAACAAAATACACCAACTAAGCTACACAAAATTGATGTCCTGGTGCTTCCTATTGACTTGTGTACTTGTAGTAGAATATACTCTAATCTAGAGCTAAAGAAATGGGCTCTGATCCAAACGAATCGCCTTGGCCGAGATTCGAACCAGACAGATGGCGACGTTGACGCTCGACCAGTCATCACTTGTATCTCTCAGCGTTTCTTATCCGCCTCATCCGACTGAACCAAGGCTTCAAAAATCCATGTGAAATTGTGAATCACCCATTCACCTCTCCCACCGAAGCGTGCCCTGCCAACTGCCATGCCTTGTCTCGTCGCTTACTTGGCTTCTTGGGATTGTTTGCGTGTTGCTTCACGTTGGCATGAATAAAAACACTCAATTCCAGCGCCGTTTTGCGCTGCCAACAAAAGGGTCAGATGTTTTTTTGAAGAAAAAGTTCCTTTGCACGCAGGAACGCACAAATTTGTTATTAACCCGCGCGGACCCGCCTACTGAATTTCACACGCAATGCTCGTGAACTGATGCAATGAACTCTAGCAAGGCCACCTATAAACCTTACCGAGACTTGGCTCATCCTAAACCCCTCACAATGCAACAGCATCTTGAGTTCATCACGTCCACAGCTCCGCAAGAGTCCTTATCTGGATTGCAATCCTTTTTCCATCCATCCATCCCGCGATAAGAGCACCTGGCCGAGGCCAAAACCCTCCCAAAATCTCTCCCCCGCCAGCTACCAGCCAATCTGAAAAAACCCAATGCTTTTGTGACTCTGCACATTGCTAGGCGTCAGACTCTCGGATTATACTATTTCGAGATCTCTGCTGCTATTTCAGGGTGCTGTGAGCTTTTTGTTTCTTAAACCAGTTGTTTTTGCGGAAAAAGGGCAGCGGGACCTTGATTTGTGAGTGTACCTCCATTATTGTGCAGCTGTCTGTGACATGGATCTGCTTGCCCCACCAACCACCAATTATCCCAACTATCTATCCTCCGTTAGGTATGATCGGAAGAGCTGCAACTCTATGGCTGTGGCTGCAGCTCTTTCCTCTCACCGATTCTTCCTGTACAAAACAGGCTGCTGCTGTACAGCTGCCGTTCCGATCAGAGCCATTGTCCTTTGCCCCCGTCGTCCTGACGCGAGGGCGGCGAGAAGGCCGCAACCGATAAACAATTGCGCGAGCCAGAGGCTTTTCCGCCCAATCGCATCGACGCCACGAGCCTCATCACACCACCACCACCACCACTCGCCCGGACCTGGCCGCAACCGCGTCATCGCGAGATCCAGCGCCGTCGTCGCGCCGCTGCCGCCGCCGCTGCTCCTGCCGGAGATGCCGAGCCCGACGATCCGGAGGCTGGACGTGGCCTCGCCGGTGCCGGCGGACATCGACATCGCCAATTCCGTCGAGCCGCTCCCGGTCGCCGACATCGCGGCGGAGCTCGGGCTACGGCCCGAGCACTACGACCTCTATGGCAAGTACAAGGCCAAGGTGCGTTCTTGATTCGGTCCCCGGGTGGAATCTGGCGGAGTTTGGCCGGATCTTGAGCCGTCCTTTCTCGTGGGCTGGCTGCAGGTGCTGCTCTCGGTTCTTGATGACCTCAAGGCGCAGCAAGACGGGTACTACGTCGTTGTGGGCGGCATCACGCCGACGCCGCTAGGGGAGGGCAAGTCCACCACCACCGTCGGGTTGTGCCAAGCTCTGGGCGCGTTCCTTGATAAAAAGGTAATTTTGCTTCACCCATAGTCCGATGATAAGGGTTAGCGTTACAGAGTTGCCGGACTTTAGCCTTTATAGGTTATTAGGGGTGATGGTAAAATGAAAGTCGTACGACCTGTTTTGATCCAGGGTCTTGTAAGAAACTGAAACTGATTGTTGCGATCATGGACAGATTATAGAAAAATGCAACCTTGTTTGATGCGTTTACGTTGGTCATGCTATTACTAGCTGCCTACTCTTTCTCTTTTGCAATCAGAATTTAGCATTCAGTTAGATTGATCTGCATCCATTTGGTGTGCTTTCATTGAGCATGCTTTGTTCAAACACATAGAACAATCTATTGCTCTTCATCTGGATAGGATTTACGTATTTAGTTATTCTGATATCAAGGGAAGATCACATCAAGTTTCATCAAGCCAGTGAAGGTGCCTTAAAATTTTATTTGTTGCATTATTTGCAACAATGTTATAGTAATAAAATATCTCTTTTGTGTAAACCTTCACTTACTTTTTTTCGTGCAGGCTATAGGCTGCAGCCTTGTTATGTATTGCCACTATATTTCTTTTTGAAAAGACAAACATATTGATATGGTGATAAAATAGCTTCAGACTATCATGTAACTACCTTCTCCAGAGCATGCAGAAGTTTTTTTCATGTATTGATGTAATTTTGTTATTATAGGTTATCACTTGCCTCCGTCAACCATCACAAGGGCCTACCTTTGGAATCAAGGGAGGTGCAGCTGGAGGTGGCTACAGCCAAGTTATACCCATGGATGAATTCAATCTTCATATGACAGGCGATATCCACGCAATTACAGCTGCAAACAATCTTCTGGCTGCTGCTATTGATACAAGGATCTTCCATGAAAACTCCCAGTCAGACAAAGCACTATTCAACAGATTGTGTCCAGCAAACAAGGAAGGCAAGAGGCGCTTTGCCGACGTAATGCTCAGACGCTTGACAAAGCTTGGCATTTCAAAGACAGATCCCAATGAGCTTACACCAGATGAAGTTAGGCGTTTTGCAAGGCTTGATATTGACCCTGAGTCCATTACATGGAGACGGGTGATGGATGTGAATGATCGTTTCTTGAGGAAAATAACTATTGGACAGGGCCCTGAAGAAAAAGGTATGGTGAGAGAAACAGGCTTTGACATATCAGTAGCTAGTGAGATAATGGCTGTGTTAGCTCTTACAACTTCCCTTGCCGACATGAGAGAAAGGCTTGGGAGAATGGTGATAGGGAACAGCAAGTCAGGTGAGCCGATAACTGCTGATGATCTTGGTGTTGGAGGTGCGTTGACTGTCCTCATGAAAGATGCTATTCATCCCACCCTCATGCAAACTCTTGAAGGCACACCGGTTTTGGTACATGCTGGACCATTTGCTAACATTGCTCATGGAAACTCTTCAATTGTTGCTGATAAGATTGCTTTGAAGTTGGTTGGGAAGGGTGGCTTTGTTGTTACTGAGGCAGGTTTTGGTGCCGATATTGGAACTGAGAAGTTCATGGATATAAAGTGTAGGTACAGTGGATTGGTGCCACAGTGTGCTATTATTGTTGCCACAATCAGAGCTCTTAAAATGCATGGAGGAGGCCCAGAAGTGGTGGCTGGAAAGCCTCTAGATCATGCATATGTCAGCGAAAATGTGGCTCTTGTTGAAGCTGGATGTGTCAATCTTGCTAAACATATATCAAACACAAGGAGTTATGGAGTTAATGTTGTAGTCGCAATCAACAAATTTGCATCAGATACTGAAGCAGAAATGAATGCGGTGCGAAATGCCTCTATGGCTGCTGGAGCTTTTGATGCTGTCGTTTGCACACACCATGCCCATGGTGGTAAAGGAGCGGTCAGTTCCCTTTTCCTATCTAGTCCAACTTGTTGATTCTGTGCAATATAGAGTAATAGACAGCTGAGCCTGTTTAGCTGGAAATACTTAACTGCAAGTCTGCTGTAATATCAAAACAAAAATCCATGGTTTTTAACTTGTCTAATTAGATGATTTCATTTAACTTCTTATCAGGTTGAACTTGGACTCGCGGTTCAACGAGCATGTGAAAGCCAATCAGAACCTCTGAAATTTTTGTATCCTCTGGAATCTAGCATAAAGGAGAAGATTGAGTCCATAGCTAAGTTCTATGGCGCTAGTGGTGTTGAGTACTCTGAACAGGTAGTTCCTTGTAACCCTGGTTGGTGTTTGATTTTCCCTACCCCACACATTCATTAATAGAACAGGATAAAACAAGCAGGACCTATGATTAGTAAAGACACTTATGTGTTCGAGAGGTTCCATGTGATGTATATGAATGAAGTAATAGAATTTTACTTTACTGTGCTGACTGCACTCTGAATTTGTTCCAGGCTGAGAAGCAGATTGAGATGTACACTAAGCAAGGCTTCTCCAATCTCCCCATCTGCATGGCGAAAACCCAGTACTCATTCTCACACGTCCCGTCGATGAAGGGTGCCCCGACTGGCTTTGTTCTACCGATAAGAGACGTGAGGGCCAGCATCGGAGCTGGGTTCATCTACCCGCTCGTGGGCACCATGAGCACAATGCCTGGCCTTCCCACGAGGCCCTGCTTCTACGAGATCGACATTGACACTGCCACTGGGAAGGTCATGGGCCTGTCATGAGTTGAAGCTCTGATAGACCGGATTGATTGCATATTTGTTGGACGGTCATTTGGGGTAGTCACAAAAATGTGGGACAATCCTGGGGCTGAATAATATAAGGTTCAATATTCATAATAGCCGTTCCTGGCTTCCTCAAGTGCAGTTTCGCTCGTTACTTTGGTACCCTCGGACCGGAGGCTGCAGATGTGGTCGAACTGTCGAAGCATGCAGTTTAGACTCCAACGTCTCAGTACCTGCATTATGTTCCTAATTTTTCTGGATGTGGCCTCATAGTTGTTACATGTCTTGAATTGCACTACCTAGGTTAGACCCGGCTGCTACCTGCGGAACAGGTGTTTGTTGGGCCAAAGCATAGAACGCTGCGTGCACTGAGGCCCACAAAGAAACAAAGTATTTGGGCTTTTTGAGCTTTGCCAGCCAGATCTAGTTCACGGCGCGGCCCATTATCTAGTTTGGTCTTGTTTCATTTGTATACATCCCTTGTGCTGTCATGGAAGAATTTCACATGGAATCGCATAAAACAGTTCAATTTTACATGAAAAACATAGAAATAAAAAATTTTCCTTCAATCTAAACAGGGCCTGAAGCATTTCCCCTCCCTTCGCCTGGAACCGTCTAGAATACACAGTGTAAATACCTGCATGTGAAAAATAAGCCCTGCTCATTAGCCTAGGAGTGCAGTAGTAAGTCGTACTCCCTCCAGGTCTCTAAAGAGTGTTGTTTTAGAAAAATTAGAAGTCAAACTTTTAAAACTTTAACTATATATAACTTTTATATAATTTAGTTTTGAATGTTGAAAGTCATATGTATAGATTTATCTTAACAAATATTTTTATAAAAGTATAAATTTCGTATGATATTTATTTTTATTCTAACAAAAACATTGGTCAAACTTATGTTTGGCAGACCGTGTCGATGTCCAAAACGACACTCTTTTGGGACCTGGAGGGAGTAGTAGTTGTGGAGTTTGTAAATGAGTAGCGGATGAATAGGCTCCTAGAAGGTGCCTTATCCGGTTTCCTATACATTCATGTCCAGCTAGAAGTTTTTATTTTAGTGCGTGATGATGACTGTTTTCTCACGATTTCTTTTCTATTGAGTGAATTTTAACCTGATGCATCTTACTAAATTTTTTTTTAGAAAAAAGCGTTTGTAGGGGAAAATAACGTGTGTGAACTACGATTTAAAATTAACTTAGAAATTAAAATTTGAAGTTAGAAATAAACATTATACTACCTCCGTAATGGGAGGAGAAGTTAATTAGCAAGAACAACAAAATTCATTTTTCTACTCCTTTGCCGTGTTGTTTAATTTTTCGTTGGTCTCTGTTCGCCCCTGTCACAGGCAACAAGACTCAGTCACGCGCGGCCGTCCCTATCGCCATCAGTTTGGCTCTGTTCTTCTCCCTGGCCCGCGGTGCATCAACGGAAAGCCCACAGCACGGACAAGCACGCGCCACAACCACAATGCCGCGACGAGTCAGCGAGCGAGTCGCCGACGCGCGGGCGCGGCTGATGGAGTGATGGGAAGTCAAGGCCTCGCAGCGAGGGCACCGGGCACACCGGCATCGCCCCCGGCAGAATTGACGTTGAGCTCACGCTCGGCTGCATGTTTGCCTGTTTCCTCGAAGGAGAACAGGTACCGGTTACTGTCAGGAGCGCGAGGTGGGATCCCGTTGCTGTCAATCCTATATACTGTAGGTGGAAATGTGGAATCACCGAATCAGGAACGCCGCCGGGTCGCCCGGACGGAAGGAAGACGCTTTTCCCTCTACCACAGGTCGGTGGGCACCGGCAGGCCGGGAATCACCTGACTAGTCCATGTCCTCAACGAAATTGTGGGCAGTCCGCCGGTGGAAAAAAAGTGAGAGGACGAGGCTGGGAAGAGTCAGAGTTGAATCCGTCAGATATACCGCCACCAGGCAGTAGAGATCCGTTTTATTGCCAAGGTGACAGAAATCGGGCAAACAGCTCTGCAAAACGTCCCCGTCTTGAGGCGCCTGCTGTTGGAATTGCTGGGGCAATTTCTACCGCCACCAGGCAGTAGAAATCCGTTTTATTGAGATGTACTGTATTATTAGTAGTATTCAGATCTATGCGTGCAGTGGGCTCACATGGATTATGGAATCTCCTCGCACATTTTTTCCAGTGTGACGCTACTAGAATGGCAATTGCATGAATGCTTATTTGCTGCTCATCAGTTCGTAGTATGGTAATTTATAAGAACAAAACAAAAGGTAAAACAAAATGCTTCGCCAAATCACCATCAGGTACTAACAACCGATGGTAATTGTTGGCCATCAGTGATCAGTCGCGTCGTCAGATGCCATGCGCGGGCTGCATCATTGCATTGCATGACGCGACATGAATCTCTGGGCTACAGCGCCTTTAATTTTCGGTGGTGCTAATGCGTTTTTTTTTGTTTTGGAGTGATGGTGGTGCTAATGCGTTGGGCCTACACCATGCACCACGCCACGCCGTGCTCTGTGCGTCGCGCGCGGGCGCGTGCCTTAGGCTAGGGTCACCAGTTTGGAAAAAAAGGTGCATCCACACTATTCTAACTACCTTTCTCTCTGTTTACAGTACGCAAACAGTGTTTTGCACCTCCATATACCCTGTTTAGTGACCCCGGTCTTAACCTGCTGACGCACCACGTACTAGTACTGTACCGGCCGCATGGGCTAAAGCAACAGGAGGCCCCTGCTCACGGTCGGCGTTTTTTGGGGCGTGCTTGGTTGGCGCCCTGGCAGACTTGCCTGAGCCAGGCAACAAATCCTGGCCCATGGGCGAGCTGCCTGGGCGTCTGAACCAAACAGACCCCTGTGCATGGCAATGAGTGGACGACGCTCGCATCGCATCGCATGCAGGCATGCAGCATGCGGCCTTGCGGTACGTTACGTATGCCGGATTGGTCGATCGGATTCGGAGCACCTGTCCTTGATCAGAACGTCGCAATCGAGTGCTGGACGTTCGTTCCCGCCGGGTGGCTTCTTGCCTACGGAGTAGCTACAAACGGCGCTTAAGGTTTGACTGCCCGTAGCACTAGCAGGTGGCGACTTTTATTAGAACACAAGTTTTCTTTGAACGTATTATTTAGAACACAAGTGAAAGCTCCTCTCAGCTACAACAGGGTCCGCACAAAGTAAGGGCACCTGGGCACGGTCCAAGAAAAGGGCCAAAAATGGTGAGGCAGGCGTCGTCGATCGATCACGACGGCATAAGAAAAAAAACCGAACCCTCGTGCTGCTAGAGCTAGGTAGTACTGTCGTAGCAGGTGTTGTTTATGCATGGCGGCTTGATTGCACGGCTGCACACTGTCTCCGGTGTTAAAAGACTATGTGCAGTGGAATGGGTAAATGGATTGATTATACATTGTAGCAACACTGTACGCAGAGAGAGAGGTAGTTGGAATAGTGAATATACAATCCATTTATACATCCTAGTGCACATAGTCTTAGGCTGTGTCCAACAACACTTTTCAAATCTCATTCTCTATTCTTATTCCAACTGTCTCTCTCTGTCTACGGTACAACGTTTACGTCAAACAATAACAAACAGTGTTTTGAAACACCCAATTGCCTGCCCCGCTAATTTTCTAGTCACGGGTTGTAAAGAGGGGGGTTGGCACTGCCGATCATTAAACAATTCGATCGCTGTTTGGACGAAAAGAATAATAATCACTGTTGCTCCACTAGTACTTTACTCAACAGGCACCGAGACCTACGTAATAAGCGATGGATGAAGCAAGAATAAGATTGGACGAGGTAGGTACGGCGGTATATACTACATACCGACCCCTACTTTCTTCGTAAGAAGTTCAACCGCGCGTGGTACATTATCAAAAAAAAAAAAAAAACTGCACGTGGCATCAGTGCTACCGTGTATCAACTTGGGCAGCTGAAGATGTGCTAGAGTTCTAGAAGGGCGGACAGCAGAAGTCTCCCGCCCTCCGGCCCCTTCTTCGCACGTGCTGCATCTGGACTCTGGACACTCGTGGCTTCTGGTGCTGTGTGGTGCATGAATACGCCTTACACACATCAAGCGCGCTGAGCTCCGGCGGGCCCGGCGCCCGACGGCACCCCTTGCTAGTCCCATGTCTGCATCCATTGCACCGGGAACAATATGTTCGCACCCCCTCAAATGCACCGCAGTATATACTGTGCTCAAACCGTCCGCTTCATCCAACACCCCACCGCGTCAGCTCAGCACCGGTCCACGTCCATGGGCGTGAGAAAGGGACGTCACATCGGGGCACGAGCCACTCGGCAGAGGCAGGCAAGCACCCGCACCAGCCAGCGGATTTGGGAGGCAGAGAGGCCAGAGCAGAGCAGGCATCGGCAAGTGGGGCGTCCACGCACGGCAGCACGGGCCGGCCGGGGCAGGAGAGGTGGTGGCGAGCAGAGCAGAGCCGGGCCGGGACCGGGACCGGGACAGGGGGAGATCAGTGGCATCAGTCTCGTGTCGTCCTCGGCGGGCAAGGGTGGGGGACACGACGCAACTTCCCCCATCAGCAGCCTGCCTGGTGCCTGCTCCCCCAGCCCCGGGGAGATCGGAGGAGGGGGACGGGTGCGTGCCGCCATGCCGGCCGGCCGGCCCCTCGCCCTCGTGGGTGAAGCCAATGAAATGTCGTCTCCCCTCGTCCCGTTTAGGCACAAATTATTGGCGCAGAACTGCACACTTGCGTTCGTTTCGTTTAACTGTTCTTTCGCTCTCTAGATATGTGAAGCTGGCGCGGAGTGCATGGAGCGAATCTTTGCTAAAATACGCATCTGCTGCGAGTCCACTCTGGAGTCTGGACTCCCAAGTAGTAGCATTATCTGCGACTTCTTTTTAGATGCATATCCCAGTAAAATATGACCACCACATGTCGACATGCATGCACACGCGCCAGCAAAATACACCGAATGATTGCTTGCTACCACTCGATCGTGCAGCCGTGTGGATCGTGACACCAGAACAGTTACGTTCTACTCTAGCTAGGTAGCCAGATGAGATCTCCATCCATTTACAATGAAGAAACCAACCGTGATCGTTTTCGTAAACCAACGGCTCCGAAACTCGACTTTCGAGAAGTTAAAGCCGGCCGGCGCTCCTCGTCGTAACGATAACAGGATCCTGGTACCGTTTCCTTTCGACGCTGATGGTTCCGCCACAAAATTAACTACTGCTGCTGCCGCTAATAGACTTTCCAAGTCAATTCCGCTTTCAACTTTGACTCGCGAGCGCTACTTAATTAATCAAGACTCCAACTACGTGTGATGGTTCGACACGCGAGAGGCGTACTGCTCCTACGTGTGATGTTTGCTGATGTTTGCGAACATTTCGAGCAGGGATCCGGCCAGAACTGCTGCTGCACTGCATGCCATCGTTGAGGTATCCAGTACCCGCGGACGCCGATGGCGGGTGGCATCCCCGCCCGCTTCCCTTGATCCCTTCCCTGCCCGGCCGGCCGGGGGTGCGACGGCGACCACCGGGCGGGGCGTTGGTCAGATCGAGGCGCGCGGGCATTGATGAGGAATCGCGTCCGGTCCGGGGAGAAAAGATTTGCTGGGGGAGCTGGGAGCCTGGGACGGATCCATATCGCAGGACGCAGGGAGTGGCGGACGACTTTGGAATTTATGGCTCGGCGCCAGCGCTGGAAAAGGATGCATCCATCGCTCGCTCTCTTCTGGCTGCGCGGTGCCCTCGTAGTCACGACATGGACCCTGGAAACTTGGGTGCCGATGCCGAGCATTCATGGCATGGCCACCCCCCCCCCCCCCCCCCCCCCCCGATCGACTTTATTAATAGCCACTCGCGCGCGATTTGGAAAACTGCGAGGTCAATATCCGGTTTCCAACCCTGCCATATGGCCTTTCGGTAGACCTAGATAGGCAGATTCACCTGTTGTTTTTTTGTTAATAATGATGAAACTAATGAGAGAAAGAGAGAGGTTTTGACGGAAGCGGATGGGTTTCACACTAGAGGCAAAGGCTTCCAGAAAAGAATGCTACTCCAGCCGCTGTTGGAGGTGGAGCACACTCGTGTCGCAATCATCAATCATGTTTACCATACGTATTGCTCGAAAAGAAAAAAGTTTGCCATACGTGCTTTGTCCAGCATTGCTGCGGGGTGTGCGAGCAGACGGGATGGAGCGCTGCTGGCTGCCTGGCTTCAGTGCTCCTACGATATCTTACGGGGACCACCTTTTCCTGTACGTACAGCGTTTGTAGCCGCACCTTGACATGTCGTCCACCGTCGCCTGCGTTCGGGACGGGAGCAGAGCACACACACACCCACAACTGTCGCCGTCGCTGCTCGCTCCCTCGCGCTCGGCTCCTTGCCCTCGCATCGTTGTTTCTCTTCTAGTACTAGCTCAGCTCCCTCTTGTTTTCGCACAAGTCCTCGTTTCATACCAATACCAAACACCAGAAAATCGGCGAAAATGGGAGTACGCTCGATGATTGATTACACAAAAATCTGCGGTGCGCCGAGTGCCAACCCCCAAGCGCAAGACCGGTTCGACGACAGCGCTTATTGCCACCTCCATTCCAACAGCGTTTTCTCATCATCAACAGTCAAAGAGCGAGAACACAAAACCCACATCTGACTCGTTTTGCTTGCTCCTCCGAAGTCCGAACACCACTCGCTGGTCGGTCATCGACAAACAGAAGCTTCGATCATTTTTCTTAAGGTTTGAAAAAAAAAAAGCTTATATTAAGACCAAAATGAGTATGCTAGCAAGGACAAGAAAAAAAAAACATGCCTGGGCTGGCGCTTCTGAGGTTAACAAATACTGTAGGAGCAAACTCTATCTATTGCAGCATTCATTTTCTTTCCGCATATCCTGGCCGTCCGCACGCTAATTCGACGGGCCAGATGATGCGCTACACCCTCGGGTTCTCCTTCTCCCCCCCTAATAAACCACCAGTAGTGAAACCCATCGGCAAGGCAAAATCCTCTTTAAACCGCACCATCATCAGGTGAGAAAACAATACTTTTCGGCTTTTTTTTTTCCAAAGAAGAGAAGGACGAGTAAAAAAAAAGGTGAGCGTATTTACAAGCTGGCCCAGTTTTTCCCTCCATCCTCACGAGCTCGCCGGCGCCGGCGGCTGCGTTGTCTGGGCGGCCGCCGCGCGGCTGAGGGGGGACGAGGAGAAGAGCGCGGCGAACGACGAGGGACGGCTGTGCTCCGACGCCGGCGCAATGCCGCCGGCCGCGGGCGCCGGGGCCCCAGGGGCGGAGCTGGAGGCGACGCGCTCGCAGGAGGGGCACATGGAGAGGGTGGTGGCGGGGAGGTGCGTGTAGAAGGGGTGCACCGCCTTGAGCGCGCGGAGCTCGGCCAGCTCCTTGTGCAGCCGCCGGTTCTCCTCCGTCAGCGTCTCGCAGCAGCGCTTCAGGTACTCGCAGTCCACCTCCGTCTGCTTCAGCTTCGTCCTGGCCCGGCGGTTCTGGAACCACACCTCCACCTGCCGCGGCCGGAGGTTGAGCTGCTTCGCCAGCGCCAGCTTCTGCTTCTGCACGCCACGGAACACGAAAGGCCAACAACGTCACGACACGAACGATCGACATACATATTTTCTCTGCGCTGCTTCCTTCCTTCCTTACCGGGTTCAGCGTGGCGTGCTCCTTGAAGCTCTCCTCCAGGAACGCGGACTGCTCCTTGGACAGGCGCAGCTTCTTGCGCGCCGAGCCGCCGTCGTCGTCGTCGCTGGCGCGGGAGGAGCCCGCGACGCCGCCGCAGGCGCCCGCGCTGGTGTTGGGCGACGACGACGCGGCCCCCGCGCCCGCCTCGTCCCGCTCCTCCTCGTCCTCGTCCGCCGCCGCCGCGCCGCCCGCGGACAGCGACGGCGCCCGGTTCACGTCGAACCCGCGCGCCCACGACGCCGCCTCCTCCAAATGCCCTGCAGCAGCCGAGCGACCTGGTGGTTAACAAAAAGTCTCCAGTACTGAAACTGCCCGATAAAAAAAGAAACATCACAAGCCAAGGCGAGGCGCGATGTGTGGGTGGCGTGCATGCGTCGTCGCTCACCGTTCGACGGGGCCGGCCACGGGAGGCCGCCGAGGCCGGGGAGGAGAGTGAGCCGCACCGCCGGCGGGTCGGGCGACGGCCGGCCGCACCCGAAGTCGAGCTCCCTCCTGGCGTCCCTGTCCCTCGTCCCCCTTTCCACCTCCACCTCCACCTCCTCCTCCCTCCTGGCCCCGACCCCCATCCCAAGGCCGAGCACCAGGTCCCTCCCGGCGTCCGCCATGGTCTCCCCCAAGCTGAGCCCCAACTCCATCCTCCTCCTCCTCCTCCCGCCCCCAGGAAGCAAGGAAAGAACCGGTAAATGGAACCGTCGGGACCGACGCGCCAGGGCCCCGGGGGCGGGGCTTTATAGCAGCAGCCAGCGGCAGAGCAGCCGGAGGAGTCGAGTCGGGTCGCCCGGCCCACCCTCCTCCCTCCTTCCCCCGGTGTGGCTGCCGGTGGTGCGTAATGCGCCTGTGTGAGTGATAATGGCGGGTTTTGACCGGTTGACGCGGCCGCACGTGACCCGGAAAAGGAGAGCGGACCGGACCGGGTGAGGTCCGAACACGCGAATTCGAGGGATCTACGGGGGTGTTTTTGGTAAGACGGCAAGGAACTGGATGGCATTGGCAGGCGGTAATAATGAGCTTAATCATTAGTGTATCGCTGGGGGCTACTACTACGTATCTTTTCCCCTTTTATAAATGGCACCCCAAATCTTTACAGGAAAGCTGGCGACGCAGCAGCAGCTCCTGCGAGCTGCGTGCTTTTATGTTCGTTTTTTTTTCTTTTGTGTGAGCTTTTTTTGCATTTGTACGCGGCAGGCGTGTGTACAGTCCTGGATTTGTGCTAGAGTATTTTGGGGATCGTAGTAGGTATGTATACTAGCTAAAAAACGTGTTATGTGTGCATCTACGTACTCTAAAACGCCCGTGCATCTGTTTTCAAAAGCAGTAGGGGTACTGCAGAATGTAGGTGCTATCTACCCAATTATCCATGATACGTTTGACGAATGTATTGCGGATTGATGTCTGCCGGGCCACCACAAAAGCCTTCTGGACGTGTGGGGGAATGTGGAATGATGGATGGATTGCCACGCAGTACATGTACGTCGTATAGATCTGTTTCTGTGCTGTACCCTGCTGCCATCAACTGCTACTCCAGTACACTAGCGACCGGCAGCAGCGAGCGATTCCTCTCTTGGCCTGCATGGACGCTCATGATGGCTGCTGCTAGTAGATCCTATTAGTTCTAATAATCGCATGGGAATGGGATGAGGTGGGAAAAAAAAGGCAAGAGGCTGCAAAGGTTGATGAGGAGGAGGAGAAGAGGAATTGCCATGCGCGTGTGATCACGGGTTTGGCAAAGGCTAGGGGCTCTTGTCCAGTCCAGCCGATCGAGAATTCCCCTTGGCCTTGGCGTTGTGCATGCAGGCATGATTACGGCCATCAATTCCTCATCCCCTCCCCGCCATCCTCATCATGTATGGTGCGTGAGGCCTGCCTACCTGCGTGATATGAAGCAATCCTGGTGATGTGCACACTGGGGACAAAGCCGATGGCCCGTTCGCTCTCCGCAATCATGCCGCGGCATGATGGCGCCATACGGCCGGCCGGGGGGACATGCATGGATCGGGCGACATGCAGCCAGCGTGTGTGGCCGTGGCGAGTGACCCTGACTACTGCTGCTACTCTACTCCTACATGCCTGTCGCTGGCCTGCTCCTGTACTCCTTACGTGACTGCTCCTGCTCCTACCCCTGCCTGCCATCATGGCGGTGAGGATGGCCTGCGGCTTGGGTCGCCATGGATGGGATGGATATGAGTGGTGGGAGCGCGGATGCTACGGCCGCGCGGCATCACGATGCAATCATCCCTGTTTGTACGCGGAGGGGTTCCTTTCTCCGCGGGAAAGCAGTTTCCGGGTTTTCCACAAGTGTGCAAAGTAGCAACTATGCACGCATCTCGCTCTCGCTCTCGCTCTCAACAGCGCGACTGAACGAAAAAACATTCCCAGTCCTTCCCGTGTGTAAGACTATGTGCAGCATTTTGTATCTACTATTCCAACTACTTTGTTTTCTGTAAACAGTGTCGCTATAGTGTATAGGCAGTCTATTTATCCAATCTACTGCACATAGTCTAACGTTTGGAGGTGGAATTAACGTGAGGAAGAAGGCAACAAGCAGAAACTTCTGTACATGTCCCCTCTCACAAAGTACTGTAATTATTATGACTTGTGTACACAGATATGACTATATGGCAAGAAACAATGGTGTGGGTTGCGTTCTCGATCGAGAGGAATGGTACAATTATTATCGGGACATCTGAAATAAGGCAACGAAATGATGTTCCGTAAAAGTGTATTTAGTTTTTATCATGACACGCTAGGAATCCAAGGTGCATGCATGCAGAGACATGAATGCCATTCAAACCAAGTTAATGACCACTCGGAAATTTCCATCTGACGTGTCCAGACTCAAGAGTGTTGAAATTTTCTTTGTGAACTAATTATTCCCTCCCTTAATCAAGAGTATTGATGACTATATTATAAGAAGACGATGAAAACCTACTTTAATCACTAGAACAAAAAAAGTTTCTAGCCATGCTTTCCTTTTATTTTTAACTACGGAACAAAAGTGTGCCTCTATCCACTGCACTCGTGGGTAGTAATCGGTTTCTAGCTGCCGAATGTTACGGTCCACATCTGGAAAAAAAAAGAGTTGGCATGTAAAAGTCGATCAGCAAGGCTGATGAGTGTACTTGATGAACTGTAGATAGCTGATCGAAATCTTATCAGCTGATAAGCAATTTCTCAATGGATTACCATGAATTAAATGTTTTCAATGCAATCTAAGAGTTACAGCCTAATATATGCAGCTCTAAATTACTGTAACATAAATCAAAATGATACTCTCTGTCTTATAATATAAGGCATTTAATTTTTAGCACAATCTTTAAAGCAGAATTTTGACCATTCATTTCTTTTAGAATATGTCATCAAATTAATAAAAAATTATCCATACAAGTAATTTTATATACAATAAAATGCGAAAATGCGTACACTAAATATATATACTTTTGACTAAATTATTAGTTAAAGATTTAAAGAGATGATTTTTTTAAAAAAATATGCCCGCCCTATTTTATACTCTTTATATCTTTTATATCTAAACTAAATATATACTTTTATATCTAACACGTATAAGAACGAGCCTCATTCGACCTTTTCCATTGATTACGAGCGAATTATAAGGTGCTATTAGTTGAGTTAGAAACAATAACTTTCTAGCTTTCCAGCAATATATCTACACTATAAAAAAGCTAGTTTTCTAAAAATCTTTTTTACCAACAAAGGCATAGATATACCCCTCACGCTGACCCCACTGAGCAGTTTGGAAAAGGTTGAAAA
This sequence comes from Paspalum notatum, assembly GCA_022530915.1. Taxonomy (NCBI): domain Eukaryota; kingdom Viridiplantae; phylum Streptophyta; class Magnoliopsida; order Poales; family Poaceae; genus Paspalum; species Paspalum notatum. Next base: position 39,318,143 of record CM039685.1, read on the forward strand.
TGGATGGAAAGGCCAAAAACCCATAGATGCAAAATGTTTCATCCACTTTCTGTCTTTATTTCTCACCTCATTTTATACCCATACCCACCTGTTACTTTCATTCTCTTGGTTTTAATGAGAAAAGAATGATGCTACTCAATCAGGACTTCTTCCTTTTAATTTTATTTTTTTTCCTTCCTATTGTCTGCTTGATTATCTCACAACACGTGCGTGTTGCACGTACATCTATGCTAGTAGGTCATAAAGAACGGAGTCCTATGTGACTTAAGCGTTTGTTTTTCGTGTGGGCTGCTCCTGCAATCCGAATCGGGCTCGCGAATAAATTTCACGTCATATTATTTTGATGATTCCCATTAATTGCTAGCAAATTTTACGGTTATGTTTGTTGGGTTGAAAAGATTATCATTTTAGCTTTCCATTGATATATAGAAAATCGAAAATGGAGTCCTTATGCGACCGGATAGTCTATTTTCTTGTGGGCTCCTCCTGCAATCCGAATCAGGTTTCTGAATAAATTCCACGTCATATTGTTTCGACGATTCCCGTTAACTGTAAGCGAATTTTAAGATGGTGTCAATTGGATTGGAAAGATAATTATTTCAGCTTTCCGTTGATATATAGAACGTCGAAAACGGAGTCCGTACATGACTAGAGGGTCTATTTTCGCGTCCTGCAGTCCGAATTGGAGTCGCGCATGCATTGCCAGTCCCATACTCCCACATGTCATGTTTGTGAGTAGACGGACCAAGAAACCTTTGCATGCATTAGGGAAAAACCGCAAAATGTATATATAGATTTTTATTCATAAAATTAATATTTTATTTACCATTTCTCTCTCTATAGATCATAATGCTATTCAACACTAAGAATTTTCACAGCAATGTGTGGGATATCATCTAGTTCCATAAAATAGGATGTGCATGTTTTCAGAAAAGTCAACGTTTTAAATGTTTAACTAATAATACACTCAAAAATATAAATATTTGTGTCTGCATATTATATATTTACATTTGTATTCAAAAGTATTTTAAGATGATGATAATCCATAAAAACATTTCAGTAGCTTCATATATGCCCACAGGGCATCATAAAATGAAGAATTTTAGATCAATCGATGCCATGGGTCGTGGTTGTCACCGCTTCACACTTATTTGGTCCCATGATGGTTTCAAGGGGATCTAGCCCCTTACTGTTCCTTGAAATTCTTTTGAATCTTTAAAAGAATGTCAGTATAGATGTATTTGAGAAGTGTGTGAATCCCTGACCCTGTGAGTTTTATTGGGTGCGTCATGAGTGATGACGGCCATATCCACCCCCTTGAGCCTCACATTGATGGCTGGAAGATATGTTTGCTGATGACTGCCTGTAAAATATAAGTCAACTAGTCAAATCACGTACGCACATTTGGTAGTCAAATCACGTACGCTCTTTCCACCACCGAATGTACTGTGTGATGGTTTAGATCTAGCGTGATCATGACATAGTGCGATGGTGCACATGAGAATAAAAAGAAGAAATGATGCAATCATGTTCAGGCTGCTACATTGCATAAGACCCTATATCTTGTATGCGATGGTTTAATTACGGGTGTTTAAGAAGTTCTATAGGGTCCTGCCTGCCTGATCTTATATAGGGTGATAAGGCAGAAGTAACAAGTCAGTTTGGTGACTATCCTAGTCGGACCATACCAATTATAAAGCTTTAATTCAATTACAACTCAAACTACATAGTCATATCCAACTAGTTATTGATGCATTGCTTGGAGCCCACTCTCTTTCTCCCACAGTCATCCAAGCAGCCGGATAATCTAACTGTCCGCTGGGATACCTGGGGTATTTATCCAGCACAAATCGTGGATGTGAGCGCCTCCTAGGTTTTTGCCACTTCTCACCGTTAGACCCTGTTTAGAGTATAAGAATTTTACATAAATCGCATAAGGATTCCACACGAAATAGTTCGATTTTATACGAAATAGTTCAATTTTACATAAAAACACAGGAGTAGGAAATTTTTCCTCCATTTCAAACAGGATGGTTCTCAAAAGACTTTCTCTGTTTTAACACAATTTTCGATCACTCGACTTAAGAAATACAAGTGTGCTATATTTGTTTTGACCTGTTTTATTAATAATGGCACAGTAAAAATTACTTCTATTTTTAAGCTTTTGATCTGAACTAAGTTTTTTAATAAGATGAATTACTAAATGCCATTATATCCAAATTGTCAATGGTGCTATTTTTCTCTTATAAAGAAAATAAAGAGGGAGGGACAACCATGATTGAATCCACGCTTCTTATAGCGTCCATCTTCGTGCACTTGTTTGACTAAGTTTGGGTCATATTAGGGAAAAGGGGAAAGCCTGCAAGCAAACCTGCATGTCAGCATGTGCTAAGATTTGGGTGATGATCTTTTGGCGTGCGCTAACTATGTTGGAAGACCATGTGGGGTGAGCCAATCAGAATCCGAGGTAGATCACGCGCAGCACACAGTACAACTGTACCAGAGGGCCTTGTTATCTCTCCACGATTAGAATATTTTTTTTGTTCGGGTAGAGTAAAGATATACTCCTACATATTTGGATTGAATAAAAAATCAGTTGTTGAAATAACTAATCTGCTAGGTGGACCCAGCTGGTCAGTCCTTTCTCATCCTGTATCTAATAATCCGAATCACAGTTACAATACGAACCAAATTTGGACTGTAAAAAGAGCACATGTAAAAACGGACGTCCAAGACGCATACGGACTCCGTATTAGATATTGTATATATCGATGGAAAGCTAAAATAAACCTTTTCAACCCAACTAAAACCATTTTAAAATTTGGTCACAATCAACATAAATCTTTGAAACAATATGACGTACAATTTATTCGCGAGTCCGGAGTGCAGGAACAACTCACACGAAAACGGGCGCCTAGATCACATACGAACTCTGTTTTTGACGTTCTATATATCGATGGAAAGCTAAAATAAAAACATTTCCAACCCAATTGACATCACTCTAAAATTCGCTTACAATTAACAGAAATCATCAAGACAGTATGATCTACAATTTATTCGAAAACCCGATTCAGATGACAGGAGCCGCCTACGTGAAAACAGATACACATGTCGTATATGGACTCCGTTTTCGATGTTCTATATATTGCCAAAAAGTAAAGAATAATATTTTTTACCAAACTGACACCACCTAAATTTCGGTCACATGAAAAGGAAAATTCAAAATAATAGGATATGGCCTTTATTTGCGAGGCTATTCTTATATGTATTGATGTAGAGATGTTTAAGGATTGTTTTTCTTCCGTTGCAATGCACGGACATTTATCAATCTAGTATAGAAAAATAAGCACACAGTTGCAAAAATGTAAATGTGGCTAAAAAGTTAAGTAGAGTTATGCAAACTTCCAATGACAATGGTGACGGTGGCACAAGTTAATTGTTGACAATTTTTTCTGAGGTATCGAGAAGGCGTGCAAGTCTTTCCCTTAGTACTCATTTAGAGCCCATCACAAGGCCTTGCTCTCACTTAGTACACGCAAGACTAAGGCGTTGATCCGTGCAGGAATTATGGTTGGCAAGGTGGCCCACACAATGACGCAAGGTAACTGACGACGACAGAGAAGCTTCTTTGTGCATGGCTCGTAGAAGGAGAAAGACCGTGGAGGAGAAAGAGCGCCCTGCCACCACCATCGTTGTGGTTGCATCCGTGCGGCTTCCGCGACGGCGTGCTCCAGCGGCAGCGAGGAGATGAGCGGGCGGGAGGGACTGTATTATCTTATCTATGTCAACCATAGAGGCTTCATCTGCAAATGACCAGTATGTAGTACTAGCTATTGTTATGTTTTATATTCATAACTTAATCCTGCAATTATCTAATTATATTCAGCAATCGCATGGCTAGGTGGCAAACTATCTAATAAGTCAAACTCTAATATATTTTGTTTAACAAGTGTAAACCGAAATATGTTTTGCAGGCTTCAGGGGGACCCATTGGCTTTGACTCTGGGCTCAGTTGCAGTGTACTGATGATAAAAAAGAAGAGGTTGTGGAGGCATTCAAGAGTTTAGAGTCCTCAGCTATGGAGCTATCTTTCTTATTTGGTTGGCCTTTTGTATTTCGGATTGGATTTTGATTTGTGGTTTCATTCGGTGTGAGTTGTAATAATTTGGCCTGAAGCCTTATCTTTGAGTGCGGAAGCCGGACTTGTTCCTTTATCTAAAAAAACAAGAAACAACGCAACCATTCTCTTGTGAGCATTGCAACCGAACGTCATACTTGCCCGTTTGACAAAGATCGTTGCCCTACCTCGCCACCCCTCGTAGCTACGCCTCGCTACTGCCGCCCTCCAACATCCAGAGGAAGGAAAGAGGATTGAAAGACTACCACAGTAGAGAGGGGACTCAGAGCATGAGGAGCACACTAATCTTAGCGTCACAGGAAACTCCGAGCTTCCGTGGAGATTGGTGGCACCATGTAAGCACATCCGAGGCTCAACCTACCGCCCTCCGACGCCCACCTAGGTAGGGAAGCCTCGATGGAGGGAGGGTCGGCCACCCCTCGAGGGGGAGCGCACCCGGCATTTGATATGGCACCACCAACAAGAAGGCCGGCGACGAAGAAGAGGAGCCAGAGGCAAGCCCACGCTGAACCTTGGATGATGCACCTGCATACAACACGATGGAGGAGAGGGAGCGACCGATGCAATCCTGTGGACTTGTGCGACCACAAGAACCTCTGATGCAACGCCTGCGAGTAGGAATGCGACGCCAGGGGCGTCACCATCGCACGTCCAGCAAAGCCAAACTCGGTTTTCACCGAGAGGTGCGTTGTGGACTGAGTGGAGACGGGGTGGTGACGACGAAGCCTCCAGGAAGTACATGGCGGCCACAGCCGCCATTGTCGCCGGCAGCCATATAAAAGTCGTGCACAGCTTTCGCCTCGACCTCCCCGCAACCACACCACCACAGACAACCACAACAACCAAAAGCTTGAGCTCGCGGGTGGTGGTCCGCGCGCGCCAGCAGCAGCCACGGCCGCTATTGTCGCCGGCCATGGCATGCCGCGCGCGCATCCCGCAGCGGCCACCGCGCCATGGAGGCCAGTGATGGAACCGTCCCCAAGCCAGGTCGGCGGCTGCAAGGCCAAGGCACCGCGCCGCCGCGCCCACTAGGTCGACGAGGAGGCCAAGGCGGGAGGCAGGAGGCCCGGATCTGTGGACCCATGGGTGCAAAGCTCAACGACGGGCCACATCTGCATAGCCGCGCCCACCGCGCCGCCGCACCACCACAGCCCGCCGCGCCCGCCGGACCGGCGAGGAGGCCAGGAGGGAGGCAGATCCGGCCCCTAGAGGCCCGGATCCGACGCTCCGTCGCCCTGGCAGAGCTCGCCATCGGCGGTAGAAGAGGCGTAGGGAAAGGGAGGTGGAAGGGGAGTGAGTGGGGGAGGGAGGGGAGGGAGAGGCCGTGACGGTGGCCACCTTTGGGGCCCCACCGCGGGCCGCCGCCACCGGCGGCAGCGGCCGGAGAGCTCGCGGGCGGGGGCTGGCGGAGGGGCGGCGCGGTTCGCCCCCGAGTCGCCCGAGTGTCGGCCGACGCGGGGGGGGGGGCTCACTCCTGGTTTGTATTCATGCCATCTTTAATTTGGTTTGAACCGAGATCAAAGCAAAGTTTTCAAATTCAGTACACTATGGCATCCAGAAGGCTGATGAGAGTGTCTCATCATTGTTTGTACTGTCTAAAATATGATTTTCTTGTTGATATACTACCACACAGTTCAGCGAAGCTCTGCAGTCGACTGTATACCGCACTTCAACAAAGATCAGAACACCGGCGTCTATCAGAATTTGTAATTGTGATGATGTGGCCGGTTGTTTCGCTATCTAGTACTAGCTGCCTTGTGCAGTACAAACCAACATTTTTTCTGAGTACAGTACCTTGCTATACTTTTTTTCAGATCAGAAATGCAAGATATGCTTACGTCAAAAATAAAAGTCACAGCATGCAGAAATATAGATCCTTGAACTGCCAAAGTCAGAGTAACTTGTCGAGAAGGATTAAAAGGGGGCATGGTTTCCAGAGAGGGAACCGTTGACCGGAATCTACAGTGCATGCAGGAGGAGGAGGGCCCTTGCAGGCCTCATGACATGAACCCACAAAAGTCAACACGTACGCAGGCGAGTGAGTGAGTGAATCAGTCCTGTTCTGAATAATCCTGATTCCATAGCCGCAGCTTCCGTCCGATCCGTCCCTTCAACACACATGCAACAGGCATTAGACTATCTGCAGCCCTCTCCACCAAGCGTTCCGGTAGCTGCATGGCGTATGGATTTGGAGAAAAAAGTGCTGCAGCTGTCTCCTCCATGCTCTACTCCACCGCAGCGGAAACCTTCTCTCCCTCCAAATCCAGAGGAAGTACGGCGGTTCCGCCAGCGCTGTGCAGTGGTGGGCCTTGGCAACCGCCACATCCTCGCGCGCCCCTGCCATCTATCGGAGTCTCGAGGCCGTTGCCGCCGGAGGGAGACGCGGAGCGGCTCGACGTGAGGCAGCTCCAGGCGGCGACGGTCGATCCGGCCGAGGACGAGGCGGATCGGGTGGAGGAGCAGACGGAGGAGGAGGGCGGCGGGGGCCGGGGAAGGCAGCCGCCACAGAGGTGGGCTAGCCGGTGAAGGAGACGGGGAAGGGCTGCCGCCGCGGAGGTGGGCAAAGCCGCCGGCGGCGGATCCGAGCGGCGGCGCGAAGACTCGGGGACGGCCGGCGAGGCGGCGGCGTCCGTCGGCGGACCCGGGCGGAAGAGTCGAGAACAGGCCTCTCATGCGGCTTGAGGATCCTTGTAGACTGACAACCGCGATGCCAGTTGAAGAGATTCCACTTCCTCATCTCTGATCCCGCAACGACCGTCCGCCGTGCCTCGTCGAAGCCCGGCAACCAATCGTTCACGGCGGTGTTGAGCAACTGGCTATTTGTATCTTGCCTTGCGCGGTGGTTGTGAATCTGTTATTCAAGCCATGCATGGAGCTTCATCCTTGCCCTTTTCGATTTGGATTCATGTCTGTTTCGATTTGATTCCAATTTAAGATTTGGAATCGTCCTATTTCGATTAGGCTGCTCCTGTCATCTGAATTGGGTTTTCGAATAAATTGTAGGTCATATTGTCTTGACGATTTCTGTTAATTGTATGCGAATTTTAGAGTGATGTCAATTGGATTGAAAAGGTTTTTATTTTAGCTTTTCATCGATATATAGAACGTTAAAAACGGAGTTCGTATGTGATCTAGGCGTCCATTTTCGTGTGAGTTGTTCCTGCACTCCGAGTTCGCGAATAAATTGCACGTTATATTGTTTCAAAGATCCAAATACCAACATACAGTAATACCAAATCGTCCGTGAAACACCAAAATACCCTACTCATAAATCATGACCAAGAATCTGTAACAGCAGGACACAGAGAAGTATGTGGGGGAACAGCATCAAGATACAATCTGCCAGGATCTAGATCTACCCGGCTTGGCTTTCCGGGATGAAGAATCCCGTGCGCCAGCAGGATACAATCTGCCAGGATCTGGATCTACCCGGCTTGGCTTTCCGGGATGAAGAATCGCGTGCGCCAGCCGGATCCCCAGGGTAGCAGGAGCCGTCGCCCGGCCACACAACTTGCAGGCCACATCGGGTGCTTGCCGTGCTGACCAGACCCAACCACTGCACGAACAGGAACATGTAGAGAAGAGGAAAAAAACTTTGCGTCAGGAAGAAAAGGGGGAAAAAGAAGACGCAGCGAGAACGGTAAAAATCCAAAGGAACAAATCGCTCCAGGCTCAATAAATCAACTCCGATAAGATGCAGATCACAAGAGAACGGAACGGGCAGACGAACAAAGAAAAGGAGGAAAAAGAAGACGCAGCGAGAACGGTAAAAATCCAAAGGAACAAATCGCTCCAGGCTCAATAAATCAACTCCGATAAGATCCAGATCAAAAGAGAACGGAACGGGCAGATGAACAAAGGAGAAGGACCAGATCACAAGAGAACGGAACGGACGGACGAACAAAGGAAAAGGACAGGCTCGCCCGGTTGGGGGGAGACCTCGCAGAACAGTGGTCGCTGGGCGGCGGGGGGAGAGAGGGATGCTGCGACTGCGACCTGGGAGCAGTGAGAAGAGAGGCGGTTAGGGTTAGCTTGTCTGCTTGGTCTTTGTACGGAGAGAAGACGGATTTTGACCATCCGATCTCATCATCCAATGGCCAGGAAGAGACGAAGAGCTGGGCTTGGGCTTGGGCGGTTATGGTTGAGACTCACCATAGGCTGAGTTTTTTTCAAATATCTTTTATGTACATTCTTTTTATTCAGATTCTCTAGATTTACGACAGCAATATTGAGATTAACTTAGCCGGCCACGTCTGATTGGGCTCATCATAGGCTGAGTTTTATTTACAAATATTTTATATTTACATTTTTTATTCAAACTAGCAAAATACCCATGCATTGGAACGGGAGGAAAAAATCCTTAAACACCGCTAAGAATAACCTCGCGAATAAATTCCATATCCTATTGTTTCGAATTTTTTTCCCTTCAAGCGACCAAAAATTTAGGTGGTCAGTTTGGTTATAAATATTATTCTTTAACTTTCTGGCAATATATAGAATATCAAAAACGGAGTCCGTATACAACATGGGTATCCGTTTTCGTGTAGGCTGCTCCTGCCGTCTAAATCGAGTTCCTAAATAAATTGTAGATCATATTGTCTTGACGATTTCCGTTATCTGCAAGCAAATTTTAGAGTGATGTCAATTGGGTTGCAAATTTTAGCTTTCCATTGATATAAAACGTAAAAAACGGAGTCCGTATGCAATCTGGCCGTCCCTCCTAAACTCTGGATTCGTGAATAAATTATATGTCATATTGTTTCAAATATTTCCGTTTATTGAAATTTAATTTTAAAGTGGTTTCAGTTGGGTTGGAAAGATTATTATTTTAGCTTTCCATCGGTATATAGAATATCAAAAACGGAGTTTGTGTGCGACTGGGCGTCTGTTTTCGCGTGGGCTCCTTCTACTATCCGAATCTGGTTCGTATCGTAGCTGTGATTCAGATTATCAGATACAGGAGGGGAGGGGCTGACCAGTCGGGTCCACCTGTCACGACGGACCATGAAATCTTATTTGCTTTAATCAACCCGTTCGGCTGCAAGGTTTTGCACATTGTAGGCAGCTGCACCTACAGTGTTTTTGTCAGTCTGCAACTTGCAGTACTAGCTGCAGCAACAGCCATGGAGTAGGGCAGCCAAATGGGCTGAATATTAGGTAGAGATTCTCCAGATTTTGAACAGCAATTTTGAGATTAACGTAGCAATCAAATTATCAATCTAATACATGATTTATGGTGCCTCAAAAGATCAGAAATAGTCTAACCATATTTGTTAGCATATGCTTTCCTTAAAAAATTAATAGATGTTGTGAACCTTGCAACATCATTCCTGTCCAAGGATTTCGAACATACAGAGCTAATAAAAATCAAATAATATAAAAAACGAGACAAGGCAGTGTTGTATGGCTCGAGCCAGAGCGGGCCTTCCTTTGCGATGTAGATATATTCGTACATAAGAGACATCTCCGTCTGCCACATCCATGCACTATTCTCTGTGTTCTACCAGGTTGAACCGGTCATCCAACTGTTGCACCAGGAAACTGACAAGTAGCACCTTGGAGAGCTTCACACAATAGAGTCGGGAGGTGTACGTGGACCGTAGGGATTGCTCCTCCTTACTGCGGCTCACGATCGACTGAGACAGCTAGCCGATCAACTGGCAGTGGTGGTTGGACATGCCACCTGGCTGACGACCAGCCAGGGAGGTTGTGGTGGTGGTGGTGGCGTTGGTCGGCTCCTGTTTCCCCTGCATAAACAGATAAAACAGAGCAAACGTTAAATACTAGCCGGATCGCTCGTATCGGTTCATCCTGGATCGGATCTTCTGCATCCGCAAGGCTCTGCTGTCTTACCAGTAGCATATCCAGATATAATATATAAAATACTTAAATAAAGGAAGAAGAAGCATGACTAGATCTATTCCAAACGGCTAAAAATCCAGATGAACATCAATCACGCCTTAAAATCTACTATTACACCAAAGATTACGCAGGAAAGCTATAAAAACAAATGCATCTTTGATAAAATAGATAAAAGGCATAGCAGGGTATACATCGGATCTTTCTAATGACATGTGATCTGTAGATGAAACTGTAAGAACAGATCTAATCTATGCTCTAAGCTTGTGCTATGCTAATCTAGTAACGAACCAGCAGCGTGAAAGCATGCACCATAGAAGATGTTAACATAACAGCAAGTTGTACATGAGCGATATGCATGCATATCGGCTCATGCACACGATGGATCTCGCGCCAAACTAGGCTTGACGTGAGATTTATCGGGATAACTAATGGATCTCGCACCAGGCTAAGCTTAGCGCGAGATTCATCATGGTAACTAGCAAACCGTGACATCAAAAGCGCTTCAGTACACGATCTGCCAGGCGACTAACGTCACCTAAAACTCTAGTCGCTAGAGGTGGCGATGCGCCGAGGGAATATGGAGACAACCGCTGCTTGATTAACGTGTGTCATCAATCCTATTCAATAACAAATGGTACATATTTATAGTCCGGAAACTTGAGCGGCAAGCCTGCCCTTCCTTAATTAAAGTACAAACCCTAACCGACTCGAACTGGACTCTTTTAAGTAATCATTAATGTACGATACAAGGCCCAACACTACTAGAAAATCTATCTGTAGGTACGCTTAATTTATATAGTAGACACGTTTTATTTTGTATCTAAATCAATTTTGACATATTTCCTAAAGCGTGCTAGAAGTGTCTTCGCAAGCACCGTGTCAAAGATTGTACAGATGGATTACCATAGCGTATATATAGTTAATAGAGACATTTCATAGAAACGTTATAGGCAGCTCTATGCATTTTGATACACTTTTATAAATACATTTATACAACGTGTCTAATGACATTGTTACATTTTATAAAAACGCTTTAATATGTATTTAAAAAACGTGTCTATTAACATTGTTACATTTTATAAAAACGCTTTAATATATGTTTAAAAATAGTAAAAAATATTTATCACTATGCATTCACTAAAAATTGAACTCATGGCCTCATTCCTTACATAATGCCTCCGCATCACTAGACCATCACATCACATACGAATAGTTAAGTAATGCACTCTTTTTATATTTACCAATAACGAATTTTAACTTCTCAATATCGTGTCAAATAACGTCTTTATGTGCCCATAGACTGAGGGACTCAAGTGTACCGAGTCTGGTCTTTCGTCCTGGCTGTGATGAGCGCTTGTCAACACCGAAGACTTGCTGAAGGACGAACGAGCACATCCTAAGTGTGACCTGGAGGAGAATCCCTCTCGAGTGGACTGAGAAGCGGCGCCAGAGTGGACTTGGTGTGACAAAAACCCTGCCGAGTAGACTGGCAGGTGGCTTGGGTGGAGGCCCAAGTTAGGCTCGGCCCACAAGTGCGACCGTGGGTGCGGGACGGTGTCGTGAGCCGTAAAATCACTCAAGTGGAGGCCCAACAATTGTTTCCTGGTTCCACCTTCAAAACCAGGGGGCTGGTTGCCAGTATTCCAAAACCAGTAGTTATCCAAAGGGATGAGCTACTGACCACGTGGAGGACATCGGGAGATTACTTCGAGCCGAAGAAGATCAAGGACTCCATCGTGACCGTTCATCTGAGTTTCCTGCGTCCTTTCTGGCCTCTATAGGCATTTTAGTGTAATTGTGTCTGTATCTTAGGGGGCTGTTTGCAAAACAGCCTAGAATGAGTCTTGTAGTATAAATAAGGGAGATGGCTGTCTAATCTCCCTCTCTTGGCTGTTGAGGTGTGCTTAGGGCTTAGAAAATCCTAGGTTTTAGGTCTCCAAGCAAGAGCATCAAGGTCTAGTGAGGTTTGAGTGATCTAGCCTCCACAAAAAGTGGGTAGGATGAGGGTGGCTGCTTGGTGAACGTGATTCATCTTGTAATCTGGATCTAAGACCTCTTTGAGGCTATCAATTGATGGATTTCGTGCAGCACGTTGTGTGTTCTTCCTTCCCCCTCTCTTGATTGGTTTTTGATATTCGTTTTCTTGCCTTTTGGTGTGTTTGGCTTTGGGCAAGAGCAAGATCATTCTATTGCCGGTGTTTTGGATTGCTATGACGTGGTTTTGATTGTGGTTGTGTTGCCCAATCTTTGAATCCACGAGCAGCCCCTCCTCTTTCGTTCTTGGCAAGTGGACTTCACTTCAGGGGCAAGTCAAATCTGTGGAGAAAAACTTAAGCCTAGGGCTTGATCTGTTGGGAAGAGCATCTCCATGGATTAGACAAAGTCCTTGCAAAATTTGGTGAAGTTTGGAGTCCATTTGACCGAGATTTGGATCGATTTTGAGGATTCTTGGCCTGTTTTCTCACTTCGGGCTGCCCTGTTTCATCCGGTGGCCTAGGGTTTAGCCTAGGCGGAGACTACGAGGCTCGGCCTCTCAGGCTTTTAGCAGCCACCGGACTGTCCGGCGGTGGTGCTAGAGGGTCAAGCCCTCAGCCTATTTCGTTCGGTGGGTGGCACCGGACTGTCCGACGGTTGGGTGTCGGACTATCCGGTGGTGCACCGGATTGTCCGGTGGGTTGGACTCGAGAGTCAAGCCCTCAGTCTTTACCGTCCGGTGGGTGGCACCGGACTGTCCGACGCTTAGGCACCGGACTGTCCGGTGGTACCACCGGACTGTACGATGCGTTAGCACGGACTGTCTGGTGGCTCCTGCTCCCAGCGGTTCTTGGCTTGTTTTGCGTCGTTTTCTCTCGGCATTTGAACGAGTACAGTGTAGTGCTTCCGTAGTGCTTTCCTCGACGTGTCTTAGGGTTGGTAGCTTGTCCTAGCTACGTGATCCTACACGGGTGAGAAGAGAGGGTTTTTGGGGTCATAGGTTTTTAGGTGTCGACCTATTCACCCCCTCTAGGTCGCTATTTCGGTCCTCAATTGGTATCAGAGCCAAGTTAGGGTCTTCTATACCTTAACCGGTTCTAGTTCCATCAAGAACGACCATGGATCAGTCCGTTGCAAGATTCTAGGGTTTGATGGCTCCGATTACTCATATTGGAAAATCCGCATGTCGGCATTCCTCCAGAGCCAACATTCGTCCGTCTTGGATATTTGTCAGCGTGCTGATTTTGAGGTGCTTGAGGAGCGTGTTACTCAACTGCAGCAGTGGGAACACGAAGCGAACAACAAGGCTAGTAATTTCCTCTTGACAGCCCTGAACCGCTCTGAGTTCAATAGAGTGAGTCATCTTAGGACGGCTCATGAGATCTGGACTACCCTTGCAAACTTCCATGAGGGGATAAGTCAGGTCAAAGCCAGGCTGTACGAGACGTACAAGCGAGAGTACGAGAATTTCTCCCAGCAACCTGGTGAGAGGATTGATGACTTGTTCAGTCGGTTTCAATCGATTGCCAACAAGATTCATGCTAATGCAAGAAATGGGGCTTTGTCGTACGACGACCATGAGCAGCTCTTTGCCTTGGATCGTAGTATTTGGCAAATGAAGAAGGAGTCTATAGTCGAGTCCAGTGGCTATGAGACCCTCACCACAGACGAGCTATATAGCAAGTTGAAGGCTTCTGAGGTTGACGCTCAGGCCAGAATGAGTGGACAAACTCCAAAGAGTCTAGCTCTGATGTCTGGTTCTAGTAGTGGCGGTGCTGCTAACGCTAACCCTTCTGTTGGCTATGCCTTATCCTTGATTTCAGCTACGGAGGAGGAGCTGGAGGCACTTGATGATGAGAAGTTGTGCCTACTGTCCAACAAGTTCCAGCGCCTCTACTCCAACAGGATGAGCCGCAGAAGAGGTGACAAGCTCCAGTGCTACGAGTGTGGAAAGACGGACCACTTCATCGCCGACTGCCCCTAGAGGAGAGCTCAGGAGAAGTACTCCGCCGGCAAGGATCACAAGTACAAGGGCGAGTACATCTCCGACAAGAAGAAAGGCAAGTACAAGGGCGACAAGAAGAAGCGGCCGTACTTCAGCAAGAGGGAGTTCGTGAAGCAGTACCAGAAGCACGCGCAAAAGCGCGACCGTGCTTTCCTTGCCAGCTTGAGTGACTGCGACGGCATTTCCAGTGACTTCGGCTCCGACAGCGACGATGATGGTGAGAAGAAGATCGTCGGACACGCCGGACTCTGTTTCTTCGGTGACAAAATCGGCTACTATACCATGGCGATCAAGGGTGATCAAGCCGGCTCCACCGACTCTGACTTCTGCAATAAGTTCAACTCCGAGCCTCAGGTGAGCGATGATGATGATGAGGCAATGTTTACTGCTTTGAAAAATCAGGATCGCTTGCTTAGAGTTGCTGCTAAGGACCTTAGGCTTGCTAATACTAAGGTTGCTACTTTAGAGGCTGAGTTTGAGACTTTAAAGTCTAAACTTGATTGTGCTTTGAATGATCTGTCTGTTGCTAAGGAAGCTTGTGCTGTTGCCGATGATATTGAATGCAATGATTGTCAGGTTGTAGCTATTGAAATTGCTAATCTCCATTCTAAGCATGCTAGTAATGTAGATTTGCTTCATTCTACTACTGCAGCGTTAAAGGAGTTGAAGGCTAGGCCGACTTTGCTTGCCAAGTGTGATGCTTGTCCTACATTTAGAAAGGAGTCGTAAGAAACTAGAGCTACTTTGAGGAAGTCTGAAAAGACTGCCAGTCTTTTTAGAGAAAAAATTTAGAGTAAAATAGATAGCCCCTGTATATACTATTCACCAATCGTCACACGCCGATGCGTTCAAACTGAACTGCCAAGGAACGGCCGGCGTCGACGGGGCGGCGAAACTCGACGCCGTCTGCATCACTGGCCTCTGTGCTGTGCCCAATCATCATCGCCACTAGTGTGTGCAGGTGCAGCTCGATCGATCATCTCATTGGCGTGCTGTCAGAGAGCTAGCTGCGAATCAGCATAAAAGAACTCTGTCAGTAAGCAAAAGCCAACTGTTTCTTCGTCTCCTTCGAAGGCCAACTTGTTGACTTATTTTAACCCTTGAACCTAATACACGTAGAACTGAGTATAACTGGCGTGGCTAGCTGCAAGCTGCTATGCTGCCCATTGGTCAATTAGTATAGGCTATGGCTCGCATTATTTCTAAACCCAGCCTATAAATACGCCTGCTCCTCGCCCTGCTTCCTCTTCATCCATTCAGATATCTCACTCAGCTTCCGATCGAGATCGATCGATTAACTCAGTAGTAGCATTATTGATCGATGAAGAGGTTCGCAGTGCAGGAGAGCGAGATGGCGCGCGTGCTGATGCTCATGTCGCACCAGGAGCAGGCGCTGCCGCTGCTGCTGCTGCCGGGCGCCGGCGGCGGCGAGCGCGCGCCGGAGAGGGAGAGGGTGTTCGTGTGCAAGACGTGCAACCGGGTGTTCCCGTCCTTCCAGGCGCTGGGTGGCCACCGGGCCAGCCACAAGAAGCCGCGGCTGGACGGGGACGGCGGCGGCGACCCGTCGCTGGCCAAGCTCAAGCTGCACGGCTGCTCCATCTGCGGCCTCGAGTTCGCCATCGGCCAGGCGCTCGGCGGCCACATGAGGCGCCACCGGGCCATGACAGGCGGCATGCCGCCGGCCACGACGACGACCATCGTCGTCGACAAGAAGCCCGACCACCACGTCAGCGTGATCCACCGCCACGACGACGGCGTCATCAAGCGCGGCGGGCTGTGGCTCGACCTCAACCACCCGCCCAGCTGCGACGACGGAATATGCGACGCCGCGGACGCCGACCAGTGCGGCCACAATGCCGGGATCACGTTCCACCAGTTCCTCGACACTGGCACCATGGCCGTGGACTGCCTGGGCTACTAGATATATACACTACCACCAAGCTCCATGATTCTAGCTTCTACCACTTCGATTCTGATGGTGCAGCTAGCCTTTTCTTTTTAAAGATCGACCATCGTCATTTTCGTTATCTTTTCTGTGGAGAAATCCACATTTTGTAGCAGTATATGTAGTAGAGGTGCCTAATGCATGCATGGGTTGTGCATGGAATCGAAGGTTTTGAAGTGCCTTTGAGATATTATGAGGCTGTTCTTCTGCCTTTGGTGGATATATAATTAATTTGGAGGTTTCATTGCCTCCAAAGCTAGCTAATTTACCTCGGGTTTCATGTTATTATGGATAAAAACCCTTTGGTCAAATGGCTTTGATGTAATTATTTGATCTCAGCAGTTGGTTAAATATAGAGCTTGTGGCTTTCTGCAGCAGTTGGTATGGTAATCCTGACTCCACGTCAAGTTGCCTCATTTAGTATCGTAGGTGACATAACACATGAATTGAATCTGCGATACCTGACGTCGAAATGAAAGGTCATCTTTGTTGTTTGGTATTTTCTCTGCATATAGTACTGTGATTATTACTGTTCTAGAAAAAGTTGACCTCTGTTCATCTACAATAATGAAACTAACCAATCTATAGAAAATTAGGGGAGAAAAATATTTGCCCCGGAAACTCAAAATTATGTATATATATGGTTATTTCCTCTTATCTACTATATTAAAGGTCAGAGTTATTTGAGTATATTTCCACCTATGATTCTACTGTGAATGCTTGTAGCTGTAGCAAAAGAAGGATCTTCAGAGTGAACTCTTGAAATTGAGATGCTCTCCTGGCTTTACATTATTTGTGAAATAACAAATCTAAGTATGTACTTAACACAAAACCCAAACTTTTGATCCAAGTCAATATCCTGAAAGCTCAACTATTCTCTTTCACTGATACCTTCTTTTCTAACTAAAGGCAGGAGCGCTGCCCATTCACTGAGGATGAGAAAATTTTCACTGATCCAATCAAATTCAGAATTAAGATAGATATGCATAACAAAAATCATCACAAACAATATGCGCATATTCATCATTTAAAAAAAAAAAGCTTGCAGGCAACAGAAGATTGAGTGAAAGGTTGTGTATAATCACCACTAGATTTTT
Source organism: Paspalum notatum (assembly GCA_022530915.1). Taxonomy (NCBI): domain Eukaryota; kingdom Viridiplantae; phylum Streptophyta; class Magnoliopsida; order Poales; family Poaceae; genus Paspalum; species Paspalum notatum. The sequence continues at coordinate 39,335,164 of CM039685.1, forward strand.
GTTTACCTCGGTGTTGTCAATAATAGAGCTCCTTATGTGATGATTAGGACGTAACGATGGAGGGGAAATGCATAGTGACCAACTTGCATTTGACCCTGATGCTTTGAGATTTACGGTGGTTCATCCTGCTTTAGTGCTTTTGCTATTCAGTGTACGTGATACAGTATGTCAACATTGTGACTTTTTATATCTAGCGGTGTACCGTTTCCTATTAATGGAAAGCGTGCTAAGACACGATAGCGGGAAAAAAAAAATCTGGTGGTGATGTACTCCTACTCCTATTGACATTTCTAGAGATTGTGCCTTCCTTTTGTTTTCTTTAATTTTTGAAACATGAGTGTGTTCTTCATGAGTGTGTTCTTCTTTTCTGGAGGTTTCAAATATATTATGTTTCTATTTTTTTAGATTAAGGGATAATATTCTTGCCTTTTGCATCTTGATGCATATATAATATTGCATCATCCAGTTGTATACAACTAACCCTTGATGGGGTAACACGAAATAAAATCATACTATTTCTACTGGTAGGGCAATTTAAAAATATATAGATGCCATATTAGCGGTATCATATTACAATAATATATGGAAACATTAGTCCTATATATGAACTATAAATGGCAGTACTATGTTCCAAATTAACCTTGCACTGTTTTATACTTACTTTGTCATAATTTTATATTAACTGTGAAATAATGGTTGAGTAAGCTGTATGTGTTATGCTTGGTGAGGTAAGATGAGCACATCTGTTGACAAACGCAAAGCACCCCTAATTTTCTAATACAATAACAGTGTTGTGAGCTCAGAGAGCTCAGCTTTTGTCAAATAAATCTACATTAGTTGAAAGAGAGGTGTAGCTCTCTGTGTCATCTCCTATTCGGAGAGCTGTTATAGCAAGCGAATCTTGAGGTCTGGAACATAATTTAGATGGTGGTCACCATGTGTGCAATCACCTCTTGCCCTGCTAATTGAAAACAACTAGTAGTTTAGGAAGCAAAATTCCAGTGCAACTCTTGCAAGTGTTAGAATATGTATGTAGAGAGTAGTGTATGTATGTGGAGAACTGCAGCTGATTTCTTTGCTTGCCAAGTCAGCAAAGCAGAGACACAAAATCTATTTTAGCCCATACGCGTGTTGGGTGTTCTTGGTTACTGAAGCAATCATTATACTACAGATACATCATATCGCTATAGTTCGCTGTAAGTACAGGGAAACAGCAAGTTTATTTAGAGACGTTTTACGGTGGTTGGAACGGAACCAGAGGAAACCAGGCATTTTTTAATTTTTATGGCCAAATTATGTATTGCAATTTATAAAATTAAAATAATTATTGGTACCCGGGCTCACCTTTTTTTGTTCCGGGCCTACCTATTTGGTACTGTCTGGTTCCAGTTCTGTGGTTCCGTCTATTTATAAGCCGTTAGATCTCGTTTGATGAACGACTCTCATTTTTTTCAATCACCATAAAAGTTGTATTATTGAGAATAGTCGTTTAGTCGCCTCAGGCATCAATTATATGCGCGTAAGTTTTTTTTTTCTTTCGAAAGGAAACTTGCATTGACCACCAAAAACTATATATATCATATACCCGCTTTATTTAGAGAATAGAGGTGCAATCATAGGTGTAAATTGGTGTTCTCCGCACGTAGGTTTCAGATGAACTACTAGTGTTTAACTATTTACATAACTATGAGTAAAGTCGTTTTCCAACTGGTCGATCGTGTGAACTTTGTCTCTTTGGCTCTTTGCTTGCTTCACGACACGACTAAAATGGATATATAATCGTACGTTAATAGTGATCGGGCTTTGGGTGAAGTTCATGATCAGTTGTATTGCGTGACAGAGTTCAAGAATGTGGACTGTCTCCAATCATAGGCAATTGCTAAAGCTAGCTAGCAGATTCAAACACAGACAGACATCACGCACATGCATGGATAATGTATTAGGAGCTCTCGCTCTAGAGAAGAAAAGCCATAGCAAACACATGTTTCTATGAAATATGAATTAAATTAATACCAAATTTTGAATATAAATTATCCATCATACTATTATGAAAGATGAACTAAAGTATACAAACAGTGAATCAAAGATATTCCCTAATTTAAATATAAATTACTTATTGTGTTATTGTGAAAGTTAATTTAAAGAATTCCCTAAATTTGCAAATAAATTAACACTATGACATTATAAAATAAAATATTAATTAGCTATAATCCGTTATAGATAAATAAGATAAAAGTTATCTATGTATACAGACATTTTATTAAATTATGAATATATAGAGATATTAATAGTATATTTTTTTATTAATTGCCAAATATATATATATATATATTTATTTATTTATTATTAATGTTTTGCTAGCCCACGCTTTGCAGGGGTTGACATGCTAGTTTCATTAATTATAGATTTCAAATTTATGTATATTGTGCTAGTTTGAACTAGAGATGATACATGGCTCACTCCATCCCCCGACCCTAGGTATTACTCTGAGTCCAATGGGACTCCCTGTATGGGTTTTCCAAAACACTGTTTTACACTGTTTGACATAAATGCTGCACTGTAGACAGAGAAATGGGTAGTTGAAATAGTGATAGGAAATGGGGGATAGGGAGTGCCATTGGACTCAGCCTTAGGGTAGCAGTGTTTTATAAGTTATATAAATCGATCGTGCATGCATTTCGATCTCTAGTTTATTTAAGAATCGTCATGATCCAAGAATCTTTTATATAATCATCAATTATTAGGGTAGCATTATTCGTACTCGTTTACAGATCCAAGAATCTTTTATATAATCATCAATTATTATTACACTAGCAAAAATGCCCGTGCGTTGCTACGGTGCAATGTGATCAAAATGTATGATAAACATGTTTCACGTTGAGCAACGTATCGACATGTTTTCTCAGTATATATGTTCGATGTGTTTTTCTAATTTCGATGTACAATGGCAATTGTGATTTGGTCCTATTGTATTTAGAAAAAAAACATAATAGATGATGATAAAGACGTCATACATGGCTTGGGGTGATAAACCAAACTAATAAAACAAAAGTAGTTCCGATGTCATTTTGTTTTAATGATTCTCATTGACTTCGAGAAATTTTGCGGTGGTGTCTGCTGGGTTAGAAAGCTTATCTCCATAGTTTTCTGTTGATATTTACAATGCCCAAAACTTACTTATGTAGCATGCAACATGGAAGGCTTTAGTCATAGCACCATGCAAATTTTATGTTGGTGTCAGTTGGATTGAAACATTTATCTTTTATATTTCCATAAATATATATAGAACGTCAAAAATGAAGTCTGTATACGATATAGACATCCATTTTTATATGGTCTACTCCCACTGTCTAAACTGGGATTGCGAATAAATTCGAATTTAATTCGGAGGTCTATAGCGAGACGAAGGAAAAAAGTTCTCTTTAATATATATATATATTAATAATAAAATTATATGACTATGAAATGTGAAATGTTTGGCCTGTCCTTACGTAAGAAAAATAAAAAAGCTGAAGCAATGAAGCTCGATTCTATAGTCCAAAGGCCTTACAAGCAGTGGGACCTCAGTGGCTCTTCCCCGGTGGGGTCATCACAGTACACGGCAGTTGCTTCTCGATCCCTCTCCCATCTTCTCGAGTCCCCAATCCTGCAAGCCAGCTGCTCCTCTCTCGTGTGCTCTGGAGCTTCCGCCTCCGCATCCGGCCGACCCCTCCCCTCTGCGCGGCTGCGCCCTTCTGCTGTCGTCTGCTTTGGAGCTTCTCGAGCGTCGCCTCGCGGCCGGGCTCCCATACGCGCCGCTGCTCCCAGGGCTGGCCGGCACGGCTCCTACTGCTCCGGAACCCAACCGACCGACGCCGCGTCCATGTGGAGCCGTGGAAGGTAGTCCCCGCCACTGTCCATGTTGCTGGGCTGATGCCTACAGCTGCCGCTTCCCATCCCGCACCTCCATTGGTTTGATTGTCCTTGATTTTGCTTCCCTAAACGTTTCTTCGTGTCTTTCGGTGATAGATGTGCTTCTCGTGACTTATGAGTAGGATAATACGGCGTTGTACGAACAATCTGGGATTATTCTACGATAGTATTTGTCTTGGTTGTTGGGCCGTTAAAGAGTACAAGAGGATTAAAGAGCCGTTTATTTGTCGAGGAGATATGTTTTCAATCGTATTCGGATTGATTCTGTTGTTAGCAGTAGGGGCGCCGCGCGGGGCGAGCGAAGCGAACGATCCGACGTAAAGAGGCGTAGTGACGACTGGTGGGCCCACATATCAGAGACGATTTCGTTGCGACGGACAGGATGCGGAGGGTTTGACGGCTGGCATGTGGGACCCACTTGTCAGGATAGACCAAGAAACCTTATTTGTTTTAATATTAGATATCGATATAGATACAGGTAGCATACCGCTAGGAACGTCTATTTATACAACGTACGAGCAGTCGAGCACCATCGAACGTACGTATGACTGGACGGCAGCAGGTCGGTCACAGGATCGGATTATGAAAATGTGATCCATGAATGCCGAGAGCACAGGAAGAGTTAAGAGTCGTCTGATGTTATTACTGTCTACACGTACGGTGTCATGTCAAGTTGTCAACGACGCCGCTGCACCATATACGTGTGCATAGTGTATACATCGCTACGGCGCGTGGGCAGTACCCACGACGTAGGCCTGTGGCTGTTCCCCGCGCACGTATACGACTGTAGAGAGTTGTGGACGCGCAGCGCAGGCCTGCACGTACGGGCAGGGCGTATACGATCATGGATGATGCGGTGCGCCGAGTCGTGTCGGGTACGCGCGGGCCGCGACGGTAGTTTGTACTTTGTACTGTGATGTACCGTCAGGGGGACACGGTGTGGAGCGTGCGGACGGCCGGACGTACGAACTACCGTCGATTTGGTTGACCATAGAAAACCTGCATCTCAGTCGCCCGCGCGAGCGCTAGCGTACTACACTAGTTTCACGAGGCGAACGTTGCAACGAAGGAGACCGGCGGCCGCGACCGCGCCACGCCGGCATCAGCGGTGGTGGACGGTGTTGGGAACTTGGCCCTCTTGGCCGTGCCTCACGCTGGCACGCGGATCGAACGAATCGACGGAGAGACGGGGCCCAAGCGGGAGTGGGGGACCAGAGCGACGGCAAGGCACGGCTAGCCGCGGCTGCCTCGCCGCGCGGCTCCCGCCGAGTCCTGGCACTGTTGCCGCGGCCGTGTCCGGCCGGCTGTGATCGCTGGCGCAGGCATGCAGTGGCAGGCGGCTGTTCGATCTGACAAGCACACGGGACGGGTCCTCGCCCTCGCGCGCGGTGGTGGCGCTGGCGCATGCTCCGTCCCGTCGCAGGTGCTTTGATTGGCGAGATCTTTTGGCCGCGATTCGCTCCCCGTTCCATCGACCGGACGGGACGGCGGGCAGCAGCGTAGTGGAGGGGGTTGGCACTGGACAGAAGACCGTAGACATCCTGATCGGCTACTACTACTAGACTACGTAGATTGGATCGTAGTACGGTAGCTACGGGGCGCAAAGTACCAAGGGATACGCACATGTCTCGGTCGCAGGAACAACAGTTACTGCCGTAGTACGTGCATGCGACGGCATGGCTCAACGAGGCGATGGAACGGCACACTCGGTGGATGGTGCTCTCTCTCCCTGCGGCCACCTTTTCTCGTTGGCGCATGCAGCTCGACCTCGGTACACCGGCGCGCTGCCTGCCGCTGCGCAACAGGGCCGCGCACAGCCTTTTGCATGATTGATGCGCAATTTCCCAATAGAAGAGAGAGGGAGAGAAAGGCCGGCCCGGACGCTGGGCCGGTGCCGAGGCGGAGAGGAATCCGAACGCTGGCACAAGGAAACGAACAACACGGCCCCGGGTCGTACCTGTCGTCCCTGCTCGGGCCCGCGGGTCGGCGTCGGGCCGACCGCGCCCCAGGCGCAATCATTAGCACGGTCGCGCTCACGGCTCCGTCCGGTTCCCGCGGGCCCCGCAATTATTTCCCGGTGATTGCCCCCCAGGCCTCAAGCCCCGCGTGCTCCGCCCCGCCCGGGGCTGGCACCCTCCGGTGGACGCGTGGTGGCTGGCTGGTCCCCCGCGGCTGCAGCCTGCCTGCGCTCTCGCTCACGCTCGCACAGGCGCGGCACTGCTGCACCGTGGAAAAACAAAACCACGCGACAATGGGTTTCGACCTGCGCCTGCCCCGACCCCGACCCCGACCCCGACCCGATCGCAGCAGCGCCCGCACAGGCCCCGGACGCCCGACGCCAAAGCGCATGGCGCCGCGCGCTCCCCTACGTGTGCCTGCCTGCTCTCCGATCCCCTTGCCGGTGTCCCCGTCGTCGGGGCTCGTGAGGCCGGCGCCTGGCCCTCGATCGATCGTCATCATGCGCCAGGTACTAGCTCTCGATGGACCGGACGGCTTGTTCGCGTTGCCGCCTGGCCGCTGGCCCTGCCTGCCGTGCCTGACTGCCTGGTCGGGGAGGAGAATTATTGGGAGGCCCATACCGCTACAGTACCATAGGAAAAAAAGGGGACGCGTCCGTGCATGCAGCACTTCCCCGCATGCATAATAACAGCATATGCATGGGCTCGTGGCCACCACGTGACTGTCAGTCTGGTTGGATGGAGCCAAGAGATACAGTAACAGCTAGAGGAGAGAACCGGCGTACCCAACACCCGGCGTCGCCGGCGATCTTTTACTGGTACCTGCACCACAAACCTTCTCTCCGATTGGGCCAGTCACTCTTTTTTTCTCACGGTTGGATTCTAGGCATCGCTTCTCTTCGAGCGAGTTTGGCAGCCCTCAAGCTCCTGCCTGCGCCTAGGCTAGCACTCGAGGTCCTCGGAAGTGCTTCCCTTATGCTAGGAGGGAGTAGATGTGTCTGGATAGGAACAAGGCAAGTAGGCATGAACGGGAATAGGCCTCTAGATCGAATCGTCATGAACCTTCCGCCGGACATCCTTGCCCGTTCGTCGCCACCAGTACGGCCGCACCTTCCTCCGCCTGGCGCTTCGCCTTCCGGCTTGGGCCCGCCGCCATGCTTCGCCCGCGCGCAGCCTGGCCGGCTCCGTTCCTCAACTCAGGCGCCGCCAGTCTGCCACCCCCCGTGCAATCTGCGGCGTCCCTTCCTTGCACCTGCGGCGAACCTCCCCGGACTCATGGCCCATGGGCACAGATGTGAGCACAGCCTCCCCCTTGCGGCCTGCCATCGACCCCCGCGGTGCGGGCAACCGCGCCTGCTGAGGAGCTCACGACGCGCCCGCTGCTCACGTCGAGCTGCCGCACCGCTGCCTTCTACGGTTGCTACACCAGCTCACTACCTGCTCGACGAAATGCTGTACCGCGCGTGCGGTATGCAAGTGGAGGGCGAGTAGCGACTGCCTGTGGAGTTCAGGCAAGGAAGGGCGCTACAACGCTTTGGTGTAGTATGGACGAGCGGCGCAAGGAGCGCAGGCAAGCCCATGCCCATCGCAGCGAACGGGCTCATGCACGGTGTTCGGCGACGGCAACTCATATCCAGTACCAAAACGAAAAAGCAAGGTATTAGATGAACAACAGTCAGTGCTTTTATCCATTGCCCCATTTGTTTTGATCCCAAAACTATACCTCAGTCAATCGCTTTGTTATCAGAATGCTCAACTGAATGTACATGCTCGTGTTTGATGAAATGCATACAAGCAGCATCCCTGCTTAATTAGTTGACGAATATGTTCCAAAAAAAACATATTCAGGTTACTGCCGGGGGCACATGTTTAAAGTTTTTGACAGGCAATGCTAGAGCCTCCGTAGGTCCATTGCACAACTCTCAAGCACATTGCATAGAACAAAGTAAGGCTCTCAAAATCGCACAGTAAAACTTCCGCATATATCATGCGATCTAGATCTAGCAGCGTGCCAAAAAGGATGAGGATGCAGCAGGTTTGGAGCGTACAGAGCATGCTAGCCATCATAGGTAGGCGCGGCAACGTCCGCGCCACAGTTTCTAGTATATACTCCCTCCAGTCTTTGAAAAATGGACGTTTTGGACAGGATTACGTATACCAAGGAGCAAATGATTAGCAGTTTTTTCCCTGCAGTGCCCCTATTAAATAGCATGTGGTCCTAGATGTTAACATCAAATGACCCTTGGCCTAGCTGGTTGCTGCAACGCCCCCGTTGCGCTTCGCCCCAGGTTCGAATCCCCGCATGGGTTTTTTTGTTTCAGTTTTGCATGGTGCATTTTTGCATGGCGTTGTTCCTTGTTTTTTTTCGCTCGCACCGCTACATGCGCGCCCGCTGCACAAGTTTTTTTCGTTCGCGCGTGGGCGTTTTGCTCTGGCGCCAAATTGGTAGTGACGTTTCGTATTTTACCGCCCAAATTATCTACTGCATCGGCTATAAATACCGTCACAATACTCCAAGTAGTACCAGCAAAGATAGCTACGATGGACTTGAACGTAGAACCAGCTGGTGAGATTGACTTGAACGTAGAGGTGCAAGGAGATGTCATACCACAGTTCGGTAAGCTTCTTGTCTCCTCTACTAATGCAGCGTTTCTTTATATTTTGTTGCTAATGTAAGCTTCTTGTCTCCTCTGCTAATGTAAACATACATCTTGGCACTACAGATTTGAACATGGAACCACCGGCATTAGAATACGCCTTTGATTTAAACATGGAACCACCGGCAGGCGATGTCATTGGTAGCTCTCTTATTTCTTTTCTTTTATTTTGTTTTATTGTGCAACCGTCCTTACATTCATACGTACACAGCTGACAATGACAATGTGAACGACAACGCTTTGCATGGTGGGATCGAAGTGAACGTTGAGCCTCCTGTACAAGCTCGTAATGGTACTTGCATCCTCCCATCTTCAACAGAGCGTTCGACGACTTCTTGGACAGAAGGTTCGACAACATCGTCGGCCTTCTTGGGGACGACGACATCAGCACGCTTTGTTGCTTGCGCGAGGACGGGGACGAGCTCAACGACAACATCGCTGCTCCTTCGCTTCTCCGGCCTACTTGACACTATGCATCGAGGCCTTCTCTTCCGGTTGACGTGCTCGTCGTCCTCCTCAGAGTCAAGAACGACGAGGACGAGTTTCTCGTCTTCCTGGACGAGCTCCTTGTCTTCCTGTATGAACTTCTTGTGCTCCATGGGGACCGGCGAGTTTGGAGTGCACCTTCTGTTGGAGTAGTAATAGTAGAACTTGAGAAAATGAAACGTTTGTATGCATGCACGCGCGCAGGGGTAATTCGCTGGCCACTTACTGTTCCTTATTAATTGCCCTTGGAAACATACTTCCTCTTAATTGCAGCAGGGGTAAACTGGTCACAAAAGACTCCAACAGCCCCCAGCGTCTAGTATTTGAAGTCATCTAGTAAATTCTCCCAACGTCCATTTTTCAAAGACTAGAGGGAGTATCGAATAACACTTGTCAAGGTCGCCCTCGCGGTCCACATGCCAGGAACAGTTCCGCTTAGCTTTGCAAGGCACGGGGCCGGGGGTTGGTTACGCTGTTTGTCTGGCCTTGAATTCTCCTAGGAAATCATGAGCAGAGTGTGCATGCAATCACTCCAATCACGACACCCTGATCCTAGCTACGAGTACAACACTAGACCCCCCGCGCGCGGCTGCTTAACTCCCTACCTAATTGGCCCTGCGTCCTCATCGATCATCAGCTATGACAATTGATCAAACTAATGCAAATACCTAGTATAGTACTACAGCAATTAGGCTGACTCCAGCAGCCAGGGTAAAAACCCCATCTATCCACTATTTCAACTACTCTTCTCTATGTGAACAGTATCGCTACGCTGACATTTTGTACTATACCCGCCCTTTTACCTAAACTGCTGGACTTAGTCTAGCGGTGGTGGCTCTACAGTACACACCAGCATGGAACAGCACCTGAGCTGAGCGCCCGCGCCCACACTGCAAGCAAACCTTGCGCTCTGCTCTGATCTGATCTGATCTGATCTACCACGCGCACCATCATCATGGACCTGATGATGCCGGGGTGGACCACGGGCACGGGAGCCGGCAGCGGAAAAGCCTGGCGTGATGTGGATCCGTGTTCCATGCCAAGCGGGACTGGCGTGCAATGTGACGAGCACGTCGTTCCAACCTGGGGCGGAGCCAGAAATTTTAGAGCGTGATCACCTGAGATTGATTTGATTTATTTGGCTGCGGTTCTTCAGTCAAATCCATAAACCACTAGCATGCATCCATAGCAGTTGAAAAGCGTTTTTCTAACGGAAGCCGCTGCCACAAAACTTTGGTAACTCCAACTTTTTTTTGGCACATACCCCTTATCTCAAGTTTTTGATCAAACCAATCCATTGACGAACGGTTCATGGGCAAAAAGTGAGCTGTTTGGGTCTTGCAAGTTTTCGAAGCCGAGAGATTCATCCGAGTCACTACGGGCATGTGAGAATTGATCAGTGATTTTATGAAATATCTGAGAAAGTAAAAAAAAGAGAGACATGTTATTTATCACCAAATAGAGATAAATATTATATATGATAGCAGCAGAAAATTCTTTGTCCTTGAATCAGGGTATTCAGGAAGAACATGTTGTTCTAGCTAGATACCGTCAAAAATTCTTAACTATTTCATGGGAACATATTCACGTCGGAATTCCACTAATCTCCTGTGTCAATTTGGCTGGCACAATAGATCATTGGTTGAGGCCTTCAATTGGTTCCTCCAATAATGGCGACTTCATCTTGGCAATTTTCTAAACTTACTGTAATGCAATTATCTGAACTGAACGCTGATGCGTTTCTCGGAACCGTACTGTAACTCGGAACGAAATGCTGCTGCGCTTATGCTTTATTCTGATTGTTGATGCTTTTCTCTTGTAAACCGGGTAAAATTGAACACTACATGGTGTTTGGTCTTGTGTGATGAGCATCACACGTTATGTGCACTTTGCATCATTTCTTTTTTTTTTTTTTTTCACAAGCATAAGCGTGTTCTTCGCGGGGACGTACGTACGGGAATGCATGGATCGTGTGCAGAATGCAGATATGCTTGAGATCGTCCACCCGCTAGCTTGGTACTCCGGTCTGTCCAGCGGACCCCGTATATATGCATATTGCATACATACTGGTGACAGCGGCCGCCTTTCGAAATACGTAGCAAGTAGGTTAAACAATGAGAGATAGATGATTGCAGCAAAGAGCAAAGCCGAGGATTACGTGCAGTGCAGAGGGGCTAGGGAGCGTGCAGCTGCACCATCATCTAGATGGATGGGTCTCACCATCACCATCAGGACAGGGATTAAAGTGTCGCACTTAGCTTTGACCACAGAGATATGAGGCAAACAAAGCTGAAAGCTCTAGTGTTGGCCGGCCGGGGAAGGAAGAGGTGGAGCAGCAGGGACAGGGAGCCTCTTTCGTCGTCTGTGGTGCTCTACAAAGGTTGGCGTTGGGTGTGCGTCTGCATCGGATCCGCGACCGCTTCTTCGACCGGAGCGGTACTTGCGAAGGGGTCCGGGCCGGTCCCTGCGCGCGTGCAAAGCTCTGCGTGCACCGCACTTTGCTGCCCTTTATTTTTGGTAATGGTAACCCGGCTTTTCTCTCTTTCTGGAAAAGCATCGTGTTTCGATATATACAGATACAGCTACTGCTGCTTCAAATATAGCACGCACGATTCAGAACCAAGTTCGGTAAAAGCTTCCAGCAAACATGCATCTGGACAATCACAACAAGCACGGCCTTCTGGCAGGAGCATTTCATGTCGAAATAAACATTCCCACATCAGTGTGCAGATGATTTTATTTTTCAGAAACGAACGGAATGCCGCTACATGACTTCACACAACCTCCTTTGCTTGCCGACGGCTTTATTTGCACCTTTGGGGGGGTGGGGCGGGGTTGTGGGGGTCTCAAGACAGCGAGGCTCTCATCACACACAGAACCTCGTCCGAGCGCTGTAGCTGCAAGGCAAAAGCAGAGCAAAAGGGAGACCGCCCACACAACCACAAGGAGCCCGATCGTTTTCACCAGAGAAGAAGAGACAATGATCAACCGGGCTGGCTTGCTGGGGCCTGGGAGGGGAGGAAACGGAGGCCAAGGCTTTATCTGGGCACGCAAAAAGGACGGGCCTTTCCGTGTACCTAACGCTGATGATGACTTTGTTTTACACGGCGATACGGAAGATCGGCCGCGGATCCGGAGTAAATCCACATGCTTCATTGGCAGGAGTAATCATGCGAGGAATCATGGCGATTGCGCCAGAACCGCACTAAATGGGTTTTTAGCGGTGAATAGATTTTCGGAAGAACCTGTTTGGATCCAGATGATTAAAGGCATTTAGTCATTTTAAAAACTAAAAAACCACACACCAAAAGGTAAAAGGTGACTAAAATGGTGTAGTCCCCTTAGCTCCCATAGAGGAGCTAAAAGACCCCCTTTCCCACCCCTGCTCTTGGTCCCCACTCTCTCTTCTTTTTGTCTCTCTCTACGCCCTCTCGTTTCGCCCACCGCCCCGCCCCGCCTCGCCTCCTGCTGCCGCCCGCCGCGAGAGAGGCGCCACCCTCCGCCATCACCTCTACCTCGCCAGATCCGCCCCCATGGCCAGTATGGCGCGCGAAGGAGGTCCACATCACCGGAGCTCCATGGTGGTGGAGAGGGAGAGGCGCGACCGGAGCTCCATGGCGGCGCTGGCGTGGAGGAGAGGGGGCAAGGCAACGCCAGAGGAGATGGCGGGGGAGGCGGGGTGACGGATGAGCAGAGGTGGGGCAGACCACATGAGAGGGGAGCAGCTCCATGGCAAGGGGCATTTGAGTCATTCTCCACAACAATAAAGCCTTTAGTCACTAATTTAGTACTGGTTTTAGTCATTTTGGTTTTAGCCACTTGGATCCAAACAGACCCTTATTGTACAAGATCAGTTGTGCTGCATGCGTTAATTGGATCATGCCACAATGTTGCTTGCTTTATTAAAAATGCATGCTTGGCAGAATACCTATAGCTTAGTAATTGTAGTAGTTCGAGCGGCACCTGAGTCCTGAGTTCGACTATTGTTGGGAACGAATTATTCTAAAATTTAATGGCATTGTTCATTCAGTGCTAGGCGACGTCCCCTTGACAGCCAGGCGCCCATGGTAACGTCGTCGATATCAAGATCTGCCCACCCAGTTTTTCGGAGGTGCTCACAAAGATAGAGTGTGCGTGCATACGTTTATAGGGATGAATGTGCGTGCGCGTCTGTACTGTGTTTCTAAAAAAATTACCTTGTCCAATCTCAAACGGCAACCAGCCTTTTTTTTCTTTTCATTATACCCGGTCCTTTAATCAGCCCATGGTCCACACGGCCGGCTACTACCTTGCATGAAGGCCCAAAGGGCGCCCTCTATCTTATCAGGAAAAAAAGCGTGCCCTCTATTGAAAGACTAGAAGGGGCGAAAACAACCGGCCCATTATCTCAGAATCAGCCCATGGTGGTATACTGCTTACTGTTGATGATTTCAAACGCTTCTAAATTTCGAAACCCAGCTAGGTCCAACGTTAAATTCGTGCAAATACTTGTCGTGGAGCATCTGGTCATCTAAGAATAATTTCATTTTCAGAAGAATTGATCCAATGTTAAATTCGTGCAAATACTCGTTTAGGGAGATGCTCTCGCTCTGCCAGGTTAGAGCAAAGTTCTCCCTGGCCCCGAAGCTTAGAATTTGGCTTGAGAATTTCTAGTTTTGGAAACTGTGGTGTTGTGCTGTGCTAGGCTCCTCCCGAGTTCTTGTACCCTCTTCTCCCTCCCTCTAATCTCTTTGTAATCTGTTGTACTTTACTCTTTTGGTTTAATTTAATTATTATTGTAGGGAGAAACCCCTCGGATTCGTAAAAAAAAACTGATAGATGCAGAAGCAGATCCATCCATCCATCTACGGCTAATATAACTGGCTATTGTACCGTTCTTATCTATTATATTTGCGGTAAATAATACTATTTATTAAGCAGTACATTGCCATGGACTCTTGCTGGAAGCAGACGGCGGCTCATCATATGTCAATGGACATGGCTAAAGGGAGACCCCTCTCCTTTTAGTGCTACGTGAAGACCCTGCCATAAATGGAAAGATTCTGCCATAAAATAAAAATTCCCTTTCAAAAGCATTGTCATCTTAGAAAAAAATTTCACAATTCCACGACCGAGCATCCAAATGAAAATCTGATCCCATCATCATGTTTGTTTCAACAAAACCCTTCGAAATAAGATCCCACTTGACCATGTTCTGATTTACATCCCATAAGAATTAAATTATGGGCAGAAATTTACATCTTATAGAGAATTTGTTACTTCCTCTAAAAAGGTACGTTACAATGATGTAAATTATGGGCGAAAAGTTACGTTCTATAAAAAAAGTTACATCCTAAAAAAAAGGCTCATCGAGGCGGGGGCAGGGGTAGGGGTGCGCTGATGCGGAGGCAGGGGTACAATGTAATTTTAACCCAATAAATTACATCCCTATACCACACATTTCTTATAGAATGTAACAAATTCTTTATAGGACGTAACTTTTTCTCCATAAGTTACATTCTTGTAATATAATCTTTCGTAGAAAGTACCAAATTTTCTATAGAACGTAACTTTTTCTCATAAATTGCATCCTTGTAACACGCCATTTTTTATAAATGTAACAAATTCCTATAGGATGTAACTTTTTTTCCATAATTTACATCCTTATAACAGACATTTTTTATAGAAAGTAACAAATTTTCTATTTTGTATCATATTTATTTGAGTAAAAAACCATAGTTAAATGAGATCTTGTTTCGAATTTCTTGTTAAAACAAATATGATGGTACGATCGGATTTTTATTAGAATGTTCGGTTGTAAAATTATGGCTTTTTAAACATGAGGGGAAATGCTTTCTCTCTTCTCGGCGCGACTCCCAAGATTCAAATCGATTTGGAGTCCATGGCTTTGGGTCCGGGCGGCTGGTGGGAAACGATGCGGAGGTGTTTCCAAGCGTAGGATCATAATTGGACGGCGATCGAGGAGGGTCTTCGGATAGCGCTAGCTGGAGACCGACCTCCGTATAGATTTTAGGTATGTCAATATTCTTGGCAATTGATTGGAATAGTTCAAATATATATGGATTCAACTCAATCTTAAGATTTGATATTCCATTATTTTCTTATGCTTGGCTTATTAGACAATCATGTTACTCACATGATTATATTTCTCCTTATAACATCGAATTGTCACTGCTGGCTGGATCCATTAGGACGAACTAGTAGGTTTCATATTTCATGACTTAATACTCCAAAAGGGACAAAATGAGTCTCACACCACTAATAAATTATATTGTAGCTTATTCAAGGATGGGTCTTATGAAGAAATTGTAGATAGAATGGCAAAAGAAGACCTGAAGTATTCCGTTTCATTTTTTCTTGAGTAAAAAATACGGAAACCTTTTGTTCACGCGAAAGATGGAAAAAATTGGACTAAGCAAAAGTAGTTTTTTGCTTTATTAGACTGGGCTCACCAGTTGCCTAAAAGGAGACGCCCAAAACACTGTGCGGCACTGTAGACAGAGAGAGAGGTAGTTGGAATAGTAGATGGGCGGTGTTGGATAGGCGCTCTGGTGAAGTTAGTCTTAGTGGTACACACGTATTAGATGTATGTTGAAAGAGAGAAACAAAACAAATATAACACTATTATTTTACTTTACAATTAATATTTTCTTGACAAAATTTGCTTTAGTTTGTTTTCCTTTTGATAAAAAATGTGACTATCCCGTAAATTCATTAATTAGGAGTAGGGCTAGCAATGGAGAATTCTCCGTTAGAGAATGCCTCCTCCTCTCCATCTCCGTAGGGAGAAATATTCCATGTCCCCTTCTCTCACACTATATTTTCTCCATCCCATCCCTGCAGGATCCCCTTTTGCGGCCTCTATTATTTATTTATTTGTCAAATGAACCCATTGTTAGTCACTGCCTCACCTAGAACAAAGAAGAGATGCATGTGATTGGCTTTGCTGTGATTACCCCGAAATAAGATTTTTCTGGAGTAAATCCACATGCTTCATTCGCAGGAGTAATCATGCGAGGAATCATGGCGATTGCGCCAGCACCGCACTCTGTGGGTTTTCAGCGGTGAACAGATTTTTATTGTACGGGATCGGTCGTGCTGCATGCGTTAATTGTGTCATGCCACAATGTTGCTTGCTTCATTAAAAATGTGTGCTTGGCAGAATACCAGTAGTCGTGTGCCTGGTCTACTACTACTACGCAGTTGAAACCAAAAAAAAAAAAAAAAGTGAACGAAAATTTTGCATTTTGTGATAACTGCTCCGATTGCCAATCAAATTACCTTGTCCAATCTCCAATGGCTACCAGTCTTTTTTTTTTTAGGAACGGCTACCACTACCGGTCCTTCTTAATCAGCCCATGGTCCACACGGAGGGCTACGGGCTTCCTTACATGAAGCCCCAAAGGGTGCCCCTTCTATTCTATCTGATCAAGAACTCTTTTTTTTTTTCTGAGGCAGATCAAGAACTCTATTGAAAGACTACAAGGGCCAAAAACAACCGGCCCATTATCTATATAGCCCACAAGGGCTGGGCTTTAACTGCACGAGTTCATCTCAGAACCAGCCCATGGTGGTATTATTGCGTACTGTTGACGATTTCACACTGAACGCGTCCGCATCAACACCTCTGAATTTCGAAACCCAGCTGGGTCCGCGCGAGAACCCTGCATTCCAGCAAGGATCATGTATTAGTATATAAGGATCCCAGGCATTAATTCGTTGGAGACTCATCGAACTGTGATATAATAATAGCAGCTTGCCATTTTGGGTGCAATTGCCATTCGTCTTTCTCCTACAAATCGAAAAACGGCGGGATCGATGTTGTTTTTGGCAGTTTCTTTGATCTCATGTTCGCACCATCCAACCGGCCGCAATTTGACATGAAATGGAACGCAACGGAAGCCCTATCTATCTACAAATGAAAGCACTGCAATGCATGACTATTCAGATTCGTGCACACGAAGCAGGAAACTCAACACATTGCGATTATTCCACATCCTTGTTATAAAACCACACCCTCCCCGGCAGATGGACCATCCACTTCTCAACGCTCCATCTCTCGATCACGTGAACACGATGTATCCATCGTCGTCCTCCCTTGCTCCTACGATGCCTGCTGCTGATGAGCTCGATGTAGCAATGTCGTTGTTGAAGTTGATGGAAGGCCCCCTCACCGATCTCCAAGGAAGACGAACGCCTGTTCCAGCGGGCTTGGGTCTGAACAACAAAGAGCTCGAGCCGCACAGTTCGCCTCGTTTTATCAGGGTCAGGGTATATATAGCTCTAGACTAGTCATCTTATTTTAACAATCTTCTGCAGGTGCTCAAACACATTGGATTCACTACAGTTTCTTAGTTATATTTTGTGTTCATGTTGCAAATATTTTGGTACAGGTGATGGATGACTTGGAGGAGGGGGACCCGGGGGTTGAGATGCTTGTGGATCTCAGAAACCTCGCGCTGCAGGACAAGGTGGACCTGGTGCTGTACCAAGGAAAGATTGTCGACAAGAATGCCCTGGACATGGAGGCGGCGGGCTTCACGATGCTCCAGGATTGTGGAAGTAACACTAGGGCGGTGTATCAGAGGTACAATTCCGAAACCCTCCTGTTCCTGTGGTTCTGGCCTCCTGGCGCACAGCCTTTGGTCACTGATTTGTTATGTGCGGAGCATATATATAGTTCAGCAGGGAGGAAGACTGAGAGGAGTTGCGTCCACACTAGACAAGCAGCCGGTGAGAGTTCTGGGGCATCATCGTCGCCATCGACCTCCCAGCATTGCACATGGAGGAAGCGGCGGCACAGCGCCGGCCGCAAACAGCGAGCAGTGAAAAAGTAAACGTCAACGATGGGATCTGCGTGAGTTCAGCATCGCAAGCAGATGCGGATGTTTATCCATCCATCCATCTACTGGCCGGGCTTAATTTGATGTTATCGTTTATCTGTGTCGATAGCTGGCTATAACTAGCTGTTGTACCGTGCTTATCTATTATATTTGCTCCGAACAAGTTTCATTATTAAGCAGTACATTGCCATGGACCCTTGCTCTGGAAGCAGACGACGGCTCATCATGTTAATATTCTTGGCAATTGCTTGTAATAGTTCAAATATATATGGATTCAACTCTTTCTTAAGATTTTGATATTCCATTGTTTTCTTATGTTTAGCTTATTAGACAATTGATCATACTCACACAATTATATTTCTCCGTCCTCATAACATCAGATCGTCACTGCTGTCTGGATCTATTAGGACGAACTAGTAGTCTTTATATCGAAAAAATGTCGAACTAGTAGTGGTTCACATTTCATGACTTAATACTCCAAAAGGGACAAAATGCGTATCACACCACCAAGAAATAATATTTTAGCTTATTCAAGGATGGGTCTTCGGAAGAAATGGTAGATAGAATGGCAAAAGAAGACTTGAGTATTCCATTTCATTTTTTTTCTTGAGTAAAAATAAGGCAACATTTGTTCACGGAAAAGCTGGAAAAGTTTGGAATAAGCAAAAGCGCATACCTCCGTTCGCAAATGTATGATGCGGTTGATTTTTTCTATAACTTTAACCCTTCGTTTATTCAAAAAATTGTTTAAACATGTGAAAATATGAATCATACTCAAACAACATTTAGCGATGAATCAAAGGACAACAAAATAAATGGCAACTTATTAACTTTTTGAATAAGACAAAAGCTTAAAGTTTTGAAAAAAATCAACCAGTCATACGTTTGTGAACGAAGAGAGTAGTTTTTCCTTTTTAGTTGTACAAACATATTAGATGTTTGTTGGAAGGGAGAAATGAAACAAATATAAGAATATTTTTTCTTTACAATTACTATTTTTTTGACAAAATTTGGTTCAGTTTGTTTTTCTTTTGATCAAGGAGAAACATGTGAGTATCCCCATCAATTCATTAATCAGGAGTAGGGCTAGAAATGGAGAATTCTCTGTCAGGAAATGCCTCCCCCGTCCCCTCCCTACCCCCTGGGAAGAAACATTCCATGTCCCCTTCTCACACCAAATGTGATTGATGAAAAGTTATATAATAGTCATCTTGACTACAAACTTTTTTCAGTACTTTTTTACAAGCTCTCATTGCATCCTTGACCAATTGCTAGCAACAATAAATAACTCATATTTTCACGAGTGAATAATTTCACTCGACTTCTACCGTCTCTAGGCATGGCGAAGCATACACTCTGTCCTATTTATACTAGTTGAGATATCAAGGATTTTTGCATGTGTCCAATGGAAGACATGTCTCTTTGGCACCTCGAGATCACGAGTTTGATCCCTCGTTGGGACGAATTAAATAAAAATCCCCTTCGTAAAGCTAGGGTTCGGGAGGTTTTCCGATCGAGCGTTGTTGCGGTTTATTCCTATTAATGAAATCTTGGGGGACGCCTGTTCCCCGTGGGGCCCTTTTTTTTTTCTAAATGTAAATGCACATATAAAATAAGTGATAGAAGTCTCTAATAGGTGTAGATGCTTAGAAGCCTACCTTATCTTATTCTTATTCTTGCAAACTGACAAGGGTTAGCCAGCTTATGAGGCACACTTTGGCGCAGGCAACCCCCTTTTTGCTCACAGGCTAACTCCTCCTTCCAAGTGTGATGGATCGGCACTCCAAGTCACGTTTGGCTGTTCTATATCACGTACCCGCGGTCGTTGTTGTACAATGGCCGCTCGTAGTCGTACAGCTTTGGTCACGGTCCTATTATGCATGACATGGAAAGTTCAATAGTTAGATGTATGTTATACATTATGCTTATGAAATGACAAAAAATGATCAACATGTTGAACAAGAAAATAAATCAAAGACAAAAGAAAATAAAAGTAACTCCGCCTCTGCAATGAAGCAAGTTTTGAAACTTTTTTACCAACTCAAATCAAACAATGCACCATCTTTGAAACAATCCTAAAAACACTAAAACAACGGCAAATGTCAAGACTTACACATAGCAACTATAAAAGGAAAATCATGTTTAAATAATTTAATGTATATATTTCATTGTTATTTTTATTATGTAAGCTATATACCCCATGGTATCCAAATGGTTACCACATGTACACATACTGATGACATAGGTACTGCGTGTATTTAATTCGAAAATACTAATGCAATATTTATGCATAGGCGATTTGATCATTTATGTTTTTAGAAGTTATTTCCATATGTACAGTAATATATTATCTTTTGGTTAAAAAAGATATGTTATAATTTATTCAGTATGGTTCAGTTTCTACAGACATCTTGTTGATCTTTTGGGCCCTTTCTCTACCACTAGCGATATTTATATATGTCTATATATTGGTATATATGACCTTTATATTGCCCCCCAGGCCCCCTCTCTTTCTGTATACATACATATTAGTTAACACTAGTCCATCAACCCGTGCTATTGCATGGGTTAAAAGGAGATATAAATTTAACTTTTAGCAATATTAGAAATAATTATTTTAATTTATCTTTTGTAATGGCATTTGGATATTTATATATAAATTTAGAAATTATTTTAATTTATCTTTCATGATGGTATATTGGGCAATTTATATGCATACTCAGGGCTTATTTTAATTCATCATTTATAGTGTCATGATGACTAATTTATATGCAAATTGAGGGGTGATTTAATTCATATTTTATAATGGCATGGCATGTAAATTGTATGCAACTTTAGTGGGTTATTTTAATTCATATTGATAATGGTATGTTGGGTAATTGTTATATAAATTTAGGGGGCTATTTTAGTACATATTTCATAATGGCATGGTGGGTAATTTTTATATAAATTTAGGGTTTTTTTTCCTATATTTCAAAATGGCATGGTTTTATCTTTCAGGATGGCATATTGGGTAATTTATATGTAGATTTAAGGCTTATTTTAATTCATCTTTTATAATGGTATAGTGAGAAATTTATATGCAAATTTTGATAATTATTTAATTCATATTTTACAATGGCGTGGTGGGTAATTTTAATGCAATTTTAAGGGGTTATTTAATTCAAATTATATAATGTCAATTTTTGTACAAATTTAGGAGATTATTTTATTTGATCTTTCATAATGTTATGGTGGGTAATTTTTTAGAAACTATAATAGATCTAATGACTATTGTTATTAGAGCTACATGATCAATGACGGGATGGTTCTGATTTTTGTGAGAATTTTTAGAATTTATCCTTTTCCTAGAAAACATATCTATTATTAGAGCTACATGATGGATGGCATATGTTAAATACATAGAAAACAAATCTAATGGCTATTAACATTTCATTCTGCAATCGATGATATGGTGTTTCTAATTATTGTGAGAATTTCTATGGTTTTATCTTTTGTTTAGCGCATCTTGTGAGGAGTAATAAGGAGACTCCAAAAGGAGTCTTCAATTGATAATAGCAAAATTAGGCACAAAATATCTGTTTTAAAGAAAGATTTCTAGCATCTTTATGAAAAAAAAGTTAGAGGATCATTTAGTAGTGTAACTTTGTAAATGGGAAAGTTTGACAAAAATGAGAGTAAATTTAAAAATGAGAAAATTTTGCTAGAAAAAATAAATTTGCTTTCGTTGAGCGTTGAACTCAAAACCTTTTATAATGACAGAGTTGGGTAATTACTTAGAAAATAAATTAAAAATAAAAAAATCTGTCAAAAAAGAAGAAATTTGCTTTCATTGAGAGTTGAACTCAAAAGCTTTTATAATGACAAAGGTGGGTAATTACTTAGAAAATAAATTGAAAATAGAAAAAAATCTACCAAAAAAAAGAAATTTGCTTTCGTTGAGAGTTGAACTCAAAATCTTTCATAATGGCAGACGTGGGTAATAACTTAGAAAACAGATCTAATTGCTATTAATATTCCATTCTGCCAATTAATGGTCGGATGTTTCTGATTTTTGTGAGAATTTTTAGAATTCATTTTTTTTCTGGTGTATTTCGTGAGGATTAACGTGTAAACTCCAAAAAAAACTTCTAATTAGTAATAGTAAGACGCGTGCCGCGCGCACAAAAAATCATGTCTACATATATGTTGTGTACCTTCTTCTCCTGTGCTCCTCAAATAATTAACCAAACAAAGGCATCAAGCGACATACGGTGGAGATGGAAATGAGTGTGCTTCTTGTGGCTGTTTGCTCTCCATGATTTATGCCCCCCACAGGATTCTGCGCTGGCCGGTTGTTGAACCAAACAAGCAAAGGGCATGTTTGGATCCATCGTAGATTTTCATTATCTGGCTAATAGGTAGTAGTCAATATCAGCTAGATAATGGTTACCTTGATGGATAATAGGTGGTAGTGTTTGGATCCACAACCAGTAGAGTAGATAATAGTTGAAGTAAGGAAGGAAAAGTCCAATTATCTTCTATTAGCTGATATTATCTAGTATTGAGTAGATAATGAGATAATAAAAATCTGAGATCTAGATAATCATTATCTCCGCATTATCTAGACCTGTTTGGATTTAAAGCGCTAAAGTTTAGCAGATTCTCATTATCTGCATGGATCCAAACAGGACATAAGTGGTATGGTTTCCCAGTAGCCACATTTAGTCGCCAATTTCTTTATTTTGTTTGAAAAAATAGCGCGGCCATCTCTCTGATGCACCCCTTTGTTGTTTATTTATTGGTTGAATGTATATGCAGGTTTCTCCTGATCATATGGGAAGGGCAGATGCAGAAAATGTCATGTTGACTAGGGACTCCTCCCTCTCATGGTTACGTATGTCGTCGGCCATCAACTTGACCGGCTGGATTGGACAAAACAAGGGTCCAAGTTCAGCACTTCAGCCATGCAGGTAGCTGATGGTCAGCTTGCTATACGGCCGCATCAGCAAACTATGGACGTCGTCGATCAGATAGCATATATATACACGTATAAGGCTGTCTCCAATAGAGAGCCTCAAATGGATCCTTAAAACACTGTTTGTCACTGTTTAACATAAATGTTGCACAGAGAAAAGAGTAGTTGGAATAGTGTTTTGAGAAAATGGATGAGGAGGACCATCAGGGATAGCCCAAGAGAAGTTAATTTTTTTAAATTATGTGTACTCGGTATATAGTCAGAATAAATTGCATGAATAACTTGCTGTTATATCATTGTTAACCGTGGCACTGTTAGTTTGCAGTGCAAGAGACAGAACCTGGCTCAGGTGACTACCAAGTGTTCGTGGCAACGTTAGACGTCTACGGTTTCTCGCTGAGCCCTCTGCAAATGAGCCGGCCTGCATTTGGGTTATCAATGTCGGAGATGGCGCACCCACCAGTTCAAACTACATCCAGATCGGTTGGCAAGTATGGAATAAGATAATGAAGTAGCCGTACCGTATTGGCACACATGCTTTAATTCTGTGTTAGTTAATTATATGTGCATATATTTATATAATAATATTTATCTGCAAAATATATATCTGTGATTATTTTTAGGTGTCGCCGTTTCTGTATGCCGATTCCAAGACTCATTTCTATACTCCATGCAGGGGCGACGGGGGGGGGGGGAGGGGGGGGGGGAAGCTCCCCCTAATGAAGAAGATTTGTTTAAGTTAAGAAAACCTGTAACGATCTTAATAATTTTGATGATTTTTTAAATACATAAGTTGGTTTGTCTTCCCTGAGTGCTGGTTTCGCTTCTGACTCTATGGACGGTGAGAGCTACAACTATTGAACTCATATTTCTTAATAATTAATGTGTTATTGTTCCTCTTGTTACTTGAAATTGATTAATTCTCAACATGGATGATTATACGTATTATACCATATACCAAGTGCCCTGGATTTCAACCCAGAGGTGGTGCAAGCATAATTACTGGAGCCATCATCGACGCGGTCACTCGAACACCCAATGCCAAGCAAAAGTTGTCCCTCAAGCTAGTCAAGGTACGTACTCCTATATATATGCCCTATATAAATAATTAACCCATTATTAATTGTAGTTATAATAAAAATATGGATAGTGTATATTGATATCTTATCAATCGAGTAATAATAATTAACCATGCATGCAATTGATTATGCCCATCCAGGACAGCGCGTCAGGTGATTGGCTGTTGCACTATGGTCTGAACAAAGATGCTGATGCACTCATCGGCCGCTTTCCCAAGTCTATCTTCACAGGCATTTTGGTGGCGGAGTGGCGGACAGCGGCGGCCAGTCGCTAGTGCCCATGGGCAGTGGCTTCCTTACCCTTCTGCCCTCTAATGACATTGCATCATTTACCGACGTCCAACTCATCGACCGCATGCAGCGGCCAGGCCTTGGTCATCACACGGCAGTTGCCCCGCATTATGACTGACTCCAACCTCTACCCCATCACAAACATTGCAAATGGAGCCTTCTCCTATGGGGGGGCCCTCTAGATAAATAAACCCAGATAATAATATATTAGTTAATCAACCAACATCATATTCTTATCACTACTGACTAATTAATATAATATAAACAACACAAAGGACCAAGAAAATGAGCTTGCTCCCTCTGAACTTGACATATATGCAATTGTCTTCCTCGTTCTCCTTAAAATCAAATTGGCTGATTATTTCATCAAATATGAGGTACCATTGCCTTGGCACTTGCTTCAATCCATAAATGCATTTCTTAAGCTGACACCCCAAATGTTCTCTTCCTTTCACAACAAAACCTTCCGGTTGAGCTATATGTAAACATTTTCTTGAAGTTCTCCATTTATCAATGTTGTTTTCACATCTATCATTTTAAAATGTCAAGTCAATAGTTTATGCAATTTTATGTTCTGTTAACATTTTTGAAATATTGAAAATGTTGTGTTTCAATATTTTGAAAAAAATGTGTTGACTCAACATTTTTCAGAAATATATAGAGCTACCAGTGAAGCCTTATAAGAGATATGTTAGTGGTACTAAATTGAACCACATGTCATGTGACATAATCATTTGTCAAGAAAAAATGCAAAACATAAACTCGAGCATGTTATTTTTGTCGAGTGCACACGCACCAAACAAATATGAGCATACTAGAATGCATATAAATAGAGCAATAGACCTATTCTATTCCACATTTGCTTTAGGAACCATAAGAGCATCTAATCAACAAAAAATGCATTGAAATATGAGAAAGCACAATAGTCTAGTCATAATGCTATAATGATAACACACACATAGTATATCTCTATCCTCTGTCCCTCTCATTGCACGCGCTTTGTCTGCATATGATCCTCCATGAACGTGCAATGAACAAGTACTCTAAGAACCACATATTAGAACCCTAAATGACGAAACACATCACAAACTGTTCAACCCCCTTCCTCAACCTCCATGCAGATGATACTACCACCTGTCTAAAAAGGAGTATATAACAAGCTAGAAACCTTAAGGTGTTGTTGTATCTCTATGATAAGATGTCTAGCCTTATGATAATTTCTCCCATAAGTGATGCTATCATGATCCATGGAGATGATGGGCCGAGGAAAGTTTACTCCAACATTTTTAATTGCCAAATATGATTCTTTCATATTAGATATCTTGGTGTGCATACCTATCAATCCAAGTCGGCTTCATGTTGAAGACCAGAGACCTTTGGAGGAAAAATATATAAAAGAAGCATGAAAAGGAAGCTCCTTGCCTTTGGCTAGGATAATTATTTTAATTAATTCTAGCCTCTCCAACTCCCTAATTTACCGTGTGTCCATATATTTGCTGCACAAAACGGTGATTTGCATATTGGACAAATAAAAAAGAACTTTTCTGTGGCACGAGGGAGAGACTAAGAAGTATCATTTGATAAGATGGGTTGGGGTGTGTGTGTGTGGAGAAAACAGAGGTGGTTTTGGAATAAATGACTTGGAAGAAATGAATATTGGTCTTCTATGAAATAGTGGTGGATTGGAAAAAGAAGAAGGTATTGCATGGGGAAACTATAAATTATTGAGACATATAATTGGTGATTCCCCCATATCATATGGGCTGATTTGCTGCTAGAAGTTAAAGAACACTATCTAGTAGGTGTTCAAACAACAGTGCAGGATAAAACTAGATCGTTGTTAGATTGCTAGCTTGATGAAACCCCCAGGCCCCTTGTATGAGATATATCCATTATTTAGATAACAGTTGATGAGGTGAGAGATTGTGATGTGTAGATCACTTTTAGGAGATGGTTGTATGAGGATACGGAATTTCAATGGGAGAAAATTAAAATAAATATGAGTGGATTCTCTTTCAAGAAAATGGGGATCATGTTGCATGATTTGAGGTTATAAAAACCTAACCATTTCGTATTTTTACTGTCAGGTCCATGTATATGTTGATGTCCACTAGAGTGTGTGGATAATATACCTGATGCATATTGGCTAGAGAAAATTCCTATCAAACCAGACTAGAGAGGTAGTCCTACTTATTTCTCTATAATGGTGATGGGTTAATTGAACATCTGTTCTTTCAGTAATCGGTTGCAAAAGTAAGGGGGCCATTGTTGTGGGCATCTCAGATATATGTTGTGCTATTTGGAAAGCGAGAAACAAAGAATGTTTTGAGGGCAAAATAATAAAATCAACCCTTTATAATATGCCATGCTTGCATTGATGTTGCACTGGGCAGCTCAAGTACCAGAATGATGGTGATGGTGTACATGACCTTTAGACACACAGATGCGGTTGGCACAAAAACATAGTAAAAAAGGTGAAGTGGACTTTGTGTGTGTTTTTTCTACCATAGCGTCCGGGGCATGCTTAAAATATCGAATGGGTCCAGCTTCAACCAGCGACAATGTTATCCTCTCCTATATATCCTTTCTCTGCCACACCAGTTATCTTCCTCCTCCGCCATGTCTGCTATCTTCCCTTCTCGAATTGGTATTTAGCGGCGGCAGCTCCAGGTGTGATGTTCCACCTATGCTTCACATCCAGCCAAGCTGACGCCTAGCAATGTTGTAGCCTCTCCACACCAGGGAACGCCTTTTCTCTCGGAAAGGCCGGAAAACCGGACCGGAATTCCGTTTCCGGTCTCTACCGGGAAAGGAATTTCAGTCCGGAAAGGGATAGATTCCGGTTCCAAATTTAAAAATATGAAAGTCAAATTTTTTGATCAAACCGAAATTTTGCTACAGTAAAAACGGAATGGTGAACTCTGCTCCACACTAGCTGTCCATGGTACAAAGTGCTGCTGCTACTGCCATGCTTTCGTGGTGGACTCCTCGTCGGAGGAAGGCACCAACCAAGGGACGCGATAGTCCGAATATATGATGCAGGTATGCTTGCCTCCCATGGACAAGCATGGCCACCGCACGCTCAACAATGAGCTGGCGGCAATGTTGCAGTAATTGTTTAATGAATGTTGCAACAACTAACGGAGACGTTGCCATAAAATTAATATATATTTCTTGTATTATAGCAACTAATTGAAATGTTGTGATAATAATTCTTGGATGTTGTGTTGATGTTTTGGTTGTTTTCATGGATTTGTTTGCGCGAAAAGATCTGTGATGGGATTTTTTTTTATGTTGCAACATGTATTTTTGAGATGTTGTAATAGGAATAATTCTTGTGTTTTGGTTTATTTTGTGATTAGTGTTTTTTCCTAAACATGATGTGATGAGGCATGGTTAGTATTGTTTATGTTTCTAACATGAGTTTTTATTGTTCAGATTGTATTCATTTTATTGTTGCAATGATAAATCTGACATGATCACATGCTCTCTCCAATCCTCTATGGCTCTATATCATTCATGCGCATACATAGTGTGTGAGGGCTAAGTGCAGTGTGCAACTATGCTCTAGGTGACCTCCTCGGGCAGACGCAGATGGAGGCAAATATTTTTCTTTTAATTAAGAGGTGCGAGAGAGGGGTGAGCACATATAAGTTGGAAGCAGATTGGAGAGTTGAATGATTAGTTGCTTTAACCCACAGGTAGAATTGAACGGTATACAAAGCGTCCGACGCACATACATTTCTCCACACGTCCGTGCGCCAGCATCTAGGTAAAGGCTTAGCTCGTTTGGCATTCTTACAAAATGCTACTACGTCTATGGAGATAGTAGTTGAGAAGGTTCGGTGGTTGAACATATACACGTGGAGAATAGTTTCTCCTCCTGTCCGGGGAGATTTATTTTTTGTATTACAAACTTTCGTCCAACTTTCATTGCATTGTCCCATTGCTAGTAGGTGCGGCTAATAATTTGAACACAGGCAGAAAAGAAAAAAAAATACACATATCCTGTACACGCATCACGGATTCAACGGCAACGGCACAGCCCTGAGCGGCGTGACCATGTTGAGCGAGGTGCCGAAACGGTCCCTGACGTCCACGTCCCCGGGCTGCATCCCCTCGGGCAGCCTCCACTCGAACGCGTGAAGCATGGAGGCCAGTACTAGCATCACCACCCGCGTGGCCATCGGCGAGCCGGGGCATGCCCTCCGCCCGGCCCCGAACGGCATGAACTCGAGCCGCTCCTTCCCTCGGAAGTCCGCGTCGCTGGCGCCGACGAACCGCTCCGGCAGGAACGCCTTGGGCTCCGGCCACACCGCCGGGTCGCGCATGATCGCCCATAGGTTTATGATCACCTTGGTGCCGCGGGGCACCGCGAAGCCGCCCACCTCGGCGCCGTCGGCCATGGCCAAGTGCGGCACCATCAAGGGGCCCGGCGGGTGCAGCCGCATGGACTCCATCACCACGGCGCGGAGGTACGGCAGCCTGGCGATGTCCGACTCGTCCGGGTGCGGCTTCGACCCCAGTGCGTCCCGCAGCTCGGCGCGCACCTTGGACATCACGGCCGGGTGCCGGAGCAGCTCGGCCATCGTCCACTCGACCGCGATCGCGTTCGTCTCAGTTCCACCGGCGAAGAGATCCTGCAGCATGCGTGGACACGTCAACACGACGATGAAATCGATCGACGACGCCGCGGAACCCATGGGCCATGGGTGGTAAGGTTCAAGATCAAGATACTACGTACCAAAAGGAAAGACTTGATCGTCTGGATGCTGAGCTGATCCGTCGAGTGAAGCTGAAGTAACACGTCTAAGAAATCTCCATTCTTTTCCTCGCCGCCGCCGGCAGCTTGCCGGAGACGGCGGGCGATAATGGGATCGAACAAGTCGTAGATCCTCCCCACGAGCACGGCGGTGAGCCGGCGGCGGCCCTGCAGGTCGAGCCAGGCGAGCACGGGGAATAGGTCGGAGATGTTAGGCTTGGTGACCTCCTCGACGCTGTCCCTGACCAGCGTCTCCAGCTCCTGCGCGCGGCCCGAGCTCATAAGGTCCGCCGCGTCGTCGGAGAAGAGCACGTCGGAGACGATGCCGATCGCGCACCCGAACACGGCGCGGCCCACGTGGACGGCCTCGCCGGCGTGCGCCCGGGCCCGGAGGCTCACGACGAGCTCCCTCACCTTCCCCTCCCGCGCGGCGCGCGTCGCGTCCAGCCCGCGCGCCGAGAAGAGGCGGTTGGTGCAGACGGCGCGCAGGCGCTTCCACAGCGGGCTGGTGGCGGGGAGCCAGATGGCGGAGCGGTCGTGGTTGCCCAGCGCGCGCGCCGCGTCGCTGACGGACCGGCCGGCCAGGACGTGGTCGTGCCGCTGCAGCGCGTCGCGGGCCGCCGCGGCGGACGACACGACGACGGCGTCGCCCGCGGCGCCGAGCCGCAGGGACATCACGGGCCCGTGCGCCTCCGCGAGCCTGGCCAGCGCGTGGTGCGGCTCGCCCTGGAGCTGGAGTATGTTGCCGAGTAGCGGCAGCGGCGCCGGGCCCGGCGGCCGCCGCGTGACGACGCTGGAGCGCGGCTTCTTGGTGGTGGAGAGGAAGAGCTTGTAGAGGAGGAGGCAGGAGGCGAGTGAGACGTAGAGGAGCCATGGCGGGGCTGAAGCTTCCATTGTTGTGACGGGGATGGTATGAGCAGATGGGGAGTGGACTCTTGAATCTTGATTGAGCAGGAGTGTATGCACGGTCTTATATATATAGTGGCACCACAATCACCAAGCATTCATGAGATGGTCTAATTTTTTCTGACCAAGACATGGTCAAATTAGCCAGCCTGAAAACGGGGAGGTTGTCACGTCGCCAATGCTCGTGTGCAGATAGATTATTTGGACGGCTCACTTTTGAATGTGCATTGGCTCCGGCCATCCGTGAACCTGGGATTTTGTACGAGGCTAGCTGGTGCACCACGACCCTGGACCCTGATCCTGGGCACACAGTGCCTCCCGTTGCTTCCTCGCCAAAATCCGTTGGATGGTTGCTCTCGTCTCTGACCTCAACACGGTTCGTGAGCGTGACCAAGTCAAGGCCGGCAGTACCAAACGGCCTCCTTGTGCACCGGACAGGAAGGTGGATTAGTTAGCTGCCAGGCTGCATGCCAGCCAGCCCCCGAGGCCAGATCGATCTCCATGACCATGAGCTGCCGCACTGCATCACACTCCATCTTTGACGGCCTCGCGGATCAGATTGGGTGACGCGCTGCCCCCTGTCGCGTGGCGTGAGTCAGCGTGTGTGAGAAGCTAAACAAATAACCGGGCAGTTTCAAAGCACGAAAAAGAAAAAAAAATCCTCGCGGCTGCTGTCCCAAGATTGACTTCCTGCAAACTACAATTTCACGTGCTCAGTTAATTAATTATTTCAGCCCGGCGGCATCACGAGGAGGCAATGAAGACCGATGCTGGCATGCTGCTTCCCTTGCTCCATTCCCACCACCTCTGTCCTCGTCGAATAGAAGAGGATCTAGTGGTTGTGTTCTAGGCAAACGGATTTGAGGTGCAGGGGTTGGAGGCGAGCGCCATGGGTGGTGCTCTCATGGAGGGCTCAGTGAGGCGAGGATAGTGAAAGGGTCAAAAGGTAGAAAATGAGGCAAGGGAAAAGGCGGTATAGAATGACGCTCTAGGAGGCGAGACAGGGCCTGAAGGAGGGCAGGTGGTCCTGCACGGTGTGAGAAGACAAAATTTTGGGGGCCTAAATGAAATGAAAAAAAATAAAATGAAGGGGTACGAACTACACTGAGTACTTTAAAAGGTTCGTGCACCCAAACCTGTAGCAGTTTCAAAGGTGGTGGATCTAGATGACAACACCGAATTTGTTAAGGTGCCTCCAGTCCATTTAACTCATTTTTCTATGTATAAAAGTTTTCTTCTTGGTTTCGTATATTTTGTTCAATGTTGTTCTTAATATGCAAACATGTATTCTCGAGTTCATATAAATTGTTCTACTTCTACAATATTAGTTCCATATGTTGATCTAATTTGTTGTTCTTGACATAGAAACTTTTATTCTCGACTTATAAATTGGTTCTATGTGTATGGATATTTACCCCACCTATTTATTACAATTTTCTGTTTAACGTATACAAACTTTAGTTCTCTAGTTTATATGAGTTTATAGAAATCATTTGTTGATTTTTCAGCGAGTTATACTATTTATTCTAAGTGTGCATATCTTATAAGTACGTTTTAACTTAATAAAAATGATTTTAAAAAAGTCATCTAAAAACGTAGCTCCCCTCCCGCTTAAAATATGAGTTTTGTCGTGGGCCTCACCGCTTCATGAGCCATTCTAACGACACTCCATTTGCAACCTTTGTCATGGGCTAGAGCGATATAATCATATTTTTGGTATCCTGTGATACCAATGAATTTTGAAAATTTCCTTTAGGCATGTTTGGATACAAGAAAAAACCCTTTAATCAACATGGATTGAGGAGGAATTTAAACTTATTTTCACCACAAACCTCTCTAATCGACGTGAATTGTATTTATCCAAACGATATATGCACACCAGTGCTCTAGAGATTAGATATAAAATCATAAACCAATAGAGATGACAGCAATGATCCTTTGCCTAGATCCGCTCTTGATCCGCTCTTAGTCATGGGCCTCGTGGGCCACCGTACCAAGAAATAGAAAATCATGAGACGTGTCGCTGCATGCAGCCTTCTCAACTACATAACGCAGTTTTGTCACTCTCGGGCTCACACATCTCGCACCTCGTTGGGTGTTGCTCATCACTTGCGCAACCTCAATACAGTACTATTTTTGCTTCTGGTTGTTATTGGGCCGAAATGTTTTTTTTTTGTTCTGTGACAGATACCTTTTGAGGTCGCCTTTAAGCCACATAGCATTCGCTTTAGTTTAGTAGATGAAAGGATTCAAAAAAAGTATAGTAGATGAAAGATGTGTGGGATAAAGCTGTTCAATATACGATAACCACAAAATAGAGAAGCACAAGTGTACACGATGCCTCTACATCAAAGGTAGAAGGCATTAAAAATATTTTCCCCAAACATAGCTCACAACTAAATTGTTCGGATTTGCAAACATTCTAACTCACAAGATAATTGTTTAGTTTTATAAGAAATTGATCGACTTCATAATGAAATGTTCTAAACTTCACAAAAAGATTTGGCTTCACATGAAAATATTCCACCCAACAAGAAAATTGTTCGCTTTATAAGAAAGTATCTAGCTCATAAGAAAAATTATTAGGCTTCACAAGAAAATATTATACTAATAAAAAAGTGTTTGGCTTCATAAGAAAATATATTCTGGCTCGAGAAAACATTGTAGCTCACAAGAAATATGTCCAGCTTCACAAAGAAATATTATAATTTTTAACAAAAATAATATAGCTTCACAAAAAATGGTCCACCTTAAAAAAGTTTATTCGGATTAATAAAGAAAGGGTTTTGGCTATAAAAAATCTACCCTAAAAGATCTACTCGGCTTGAATGCTTGACAAAAGAATATTTTAGATTCATAAATAATCTAGGATAATAAAAAATGACACGATAATGAGAAATTTAGAAATTGAGAATTAATAATCTAGGAAGAAAAATAAATTTGAAAACATGGAAAATATATGATGGGGAATTAAATAAAAGAACTACTAAGAAGGAAAATAAAGTGTAAAGATGCTATAAACACAAGGAAAACGAACCGAAAGAAAAAGAGGGGAAAAAACGATGGAAGAAAAAAAGAAACAAAGAAAGGAAATAAAAAAGACGCGACGTCGATACGGGGCTACAGCTACACAAAGGAGAGAGCAGAAAGAAGCCACTACGTGCAGGTCTTTCGTGTCTCCCCGATACGCCGTGATGCACCGTTTGGGCTCGCAGAAGTGGGCTAGTGTCGTGACTTCGTGGGCCATGGCCACACCACCAATCAGTCAGCCCAGAGGGAAACAGAGCGGTGCCGCGGCCGCAGCCATCGAGCTCGAGTTGGCTCCGTTCTCTTCGGAGGTGGCGGAGCTAAAACGCTCCGCAAAACAGTACCTAGATATCATCTGCGCCGTTCAATCTTTGATCCAAGAGTCCAGCAAGAGCTGGAGGCTGCTAGCGTCTGCGGAAAAACCACGCGGTCGCATGCGGCGGGGCCCCGCCCGCCTCGTTCACACGCGCGCGCGGAGTAGTAGGCCCGCCGCCGCCCCGCGGGCGTCTCCTCTCCTCTTCCTCCGCCCTCGGACTCCTGTCCACCACGTGGTGCCGACCTCGGCCGCTCCCGGCCTCCCGCTATAAAGGCTGCCGAGGCTCATCAGCCTCGCCCGCCCGCCTCCGCGGACAAAGTACACGGCGGCAGCACAGCAGCAGCCTTCCTTTTTCCTTCGGCTCCGCGCCTCCGCCCCACCGGCGAGCGAGATCGGAGAGCTCCCTTCCGCTCCAGTTCCCCCCATGATGAACGGAGCCCGCGTGGACCTCGAGGCCGGACGGGGACGGCCCCAGCTCTTCAGCGTCGGCGGCGGCAGTCCGGGTCCGGCCGACCGTGAGCAGGCGAAGGTCAGTGTGCGGCACGACAAACCATTGTACTTGTGCTTGATTTCCTCTGTGTTTTTTTTTTTTACATTTTATTACTCGAGCCTTCGTAGTTTTCGGGGTCCCGGCCCGGCCTCCCCCATATATCCCCTATTGGCAATCTGTACGCTCTGCTTGCCCCCAGAAAGCAAAAACCCTTATCATGCAGTGGCTGGATTTCTGTTTCTCTCCTTTTTCTTTTAAGGCTCCAGGAAACATATACGATTTCAACTCCTAAGGATTTTGGTCCTGCAGCACAGCAGCCGCCTTTGGTTTGCAGGAACGGTGTATAGGAAAAGTGAAAGAAAAACTCCTTTCCGTTTGACGATTTTATGAGAAAACTACAGTGGCTGTGTTTAGATCCAAACTTTTCCCTAAATTCTAATATGCAAAAAGAAGATTTCTCATCACATCAAAAATGTCGGCACATGCATGGAGTACTAAACGTAGATGAAATCAAAAAATAATTGTACAGTTTAGATGTACTTTGCGAGACGAATCTTTTGAGCCTAGTTAGGCCATGGTAGGACAATATTTACCACAAACAAACGAAAAGCGCTACAGTGCGCTACAGTGTCGGATGTGATGTTTTTGATCAAATTTTGGCAGATTTCGCCTGCTTTTCGCCTTCACTTTTTGGATCTAAACACAGCCAGGGTAAAAATAATTCGCTCCAACCTCTTTGTTCGCGTAGGATCGAGGCAGATTTCTGTTTTTTGT
Organism: Paspalum notatum; assembly: GCA_022530915.1. Classification (NCBI taxonomy): domain Eukaryota; kingdom Viridiplantae; phylum Streptophyta; class Magnoliopsida; order Poales; family Poaceae; genus Paspalum; species Paspalum notatum. The sequence continues at coordinate 39,369,622 of CM039685.1, forward strand.
GATTTATCCGAAAAACATTTACAACACAATCTGTCTGTTTTCCGTATGCATTCGTATCCTATTTCTACATTTTTTTTCATTCCTGCGTTCTAAAGGGGCTTGCCTTTTCTATTCCTACGTTTTTTTTCTCATGTGTTCTAAAAGAGGTCGTATTTACCATCGCCGGGAGGGGACTCCGATCCTTGAATTCATCCATCCAAGGCCTTCTTGCAAGCCAAATGCCGGTACATTTTGGATGTTCTGTAATTTTGAAAAGTAAAAGGAGCTAGTCATCTGTTCTGACAACATGAGGGTGAACGCAAAACACATCGCCATCACGCCGATTGCATTTATTTGCATAGTATGTGTTCCCGCAGAGCAAGGCCAAGCAGTGGTTGTGCTTGCTCCGGAGTTCTTTGTGGTCTTGCATGCTACGCCCTACAGAGTCGCTACCTTCACTCTGGCCGCGGCAATGGACTGTTGTTTCATCACTTGGACCTGCAAGTTTCATGAAAGAAAATAATAGGCATATCCACATGGCTACAGCAGTATCGTTGCTAGGCAATTTACAGTTCCGTTGATCGAGTTGTTGTGAACTCAAGCTCCGATTTGGGATACAGAGAGCTAGATTGAGTGGGGATTCCTGTGACGGGGACAATTGCGCGGGATTCCCCTTATCACTGTGACCTGGAACTTTGACTCTGGCCGTAATAGGTCAGTACTCAGCACAGCGGTTCCCATTACCCCTGCGTGTTTGGTGTTTTCCTCGTGCCCCATTGGGCAGGTGGAGTCTAGGAAACAGCACCGGCTTGTTATCATGTTTGGAAAATACAGTACTCCCTCCAGATTACAAAAGAACGTCGTTTTGAACATCGACACAATCTTCCAAATATAAGTTTGACCAATATTTTTGTTAGAATATAAATAAATATTATAATAAATTTATATTTTTATAAAAGTACTTGTTAAGACAAATCTTTACATGTAACTTTCAACATTCAAAACTGAATAATATAAAAGTTATATATAGTTAAAGTTTTAAAAGTTTGACTTCTAGTTTTTTTTAAAACAAAAATCTTTTGGGACCCGGAGGGAATAGTACACTAAATTTATGGATTCACAAAACAACACCAGTTTCACCCAGGCGAAATGTGAGTTGTTTGGGTCCTGGAAGGACGGGGAGAACTACAAGTTTTCAGGATAGATCGATTGATAAAACGGCGCTCCTCCCATTTTTCTCCTCCCCCATTTATCTATGACCATTTTCTTCGCAAAAAGAGACCAGACAGCCCCTACTGAATTATATATATGGCGTTACCAATAACCTCTCTTTCTCCTCTTTATGTGCAATTTGAACAAAAGAATCACATATTAATTATATTGCTTTCGTACTCTTTGAGCTAGGTTGAGAGCCTATTTGGATCCACCTAGCTAAGAATTAGCCGCTAACTTTTTAGTGGTGTGCATGCAAATATGTGGTAGCTAACGTTCAGCTAACATTTAGCCGCCAATAATTCTATTAGTAGTTAGCTTAATCCAGCGCTAAATCAGCTGATAGCAGCTAATGTGTAGCGGATCATCCATTATGTCCCTAAAAATCTTATCCAAACATGCTCATGTAGTTAATGGTTAGGTGTAGTAACAATGCAAGGGCATTGTGGACAATAATTAACAACTGAATCATAGATTAGGTAATTTATTAGCTGATAGACACAAATGCTCACATGTTATAGGTAGCAAGCTAATTTTTAGCCACCTAAGTTTTTACTGGCTAACTAATTATTATTTGCTATTGGATCAAATAGGATCTAAACCGAAAGAGAGGTTGTTGGAGTGTTGTTTTATTGATACAGATGGTGATACTGATATACCGGTGCCATTTTGCGAACGCATGGACTTTGTGTGTTGTTTTCCGAATATCATAGCAAATTGGTGCTAATGGCAGTGGCAATGCCGACACACACGAAGCTTTCCACGTTGTATTTAGTGGCTTCGTAAAAGGAACATAGCCTTCGGCTAGCAGCTGCTGCTTGTAGGAGCTGTTTTTTCTCTCTTTCTAAATGAACTAGGATTTGCTAGTGAACTACTGTCATACTATGTAGTTTTGTTTTCTTCACTCTGCGAGAACGGCTGCTACTCTTTAAGTTTTAACACAGGAAGCCCCGGTGCCGGTAGTAGCCCACCAAATTACGTCTTCGGTGTGTTCCGCGCGGGTGCCCACTCTGACAACGAATAGCCTTGTCGCCTACTCACCTTGCACCTTGTCGCCTTCTCAACTTGCACTCAGAGAGAGAGAGAGAGAGAGAGATATTTAACGTCTGATCAATCGTTTTATTCAAACTTTAGTATAAATTAAATATATAAAAAATTAAAATAAGTCCAACACAATAGTCTTTGCACCACATTTGAATAAGGTGAATGGTGGTCAAATGCTGCGTTAAAAATAATTGTATTAAATATTATAAAAACAGAGACAGTAAAGTATGTATGCCCAACTCATCAGTTTTGGGCTTTTGGTCCTTTCTCCTATTTAACGCCATTATCAACATCTGTTAGTCTGTCGTTGATGTGACTACATCTTTTGATCCTATACTTGACCGGATGTCCTTTTTAGATCTGTGCTATCCACGGCCCACGTGCCAGAATTTTCAACATCTGCATTATGTCGTTTTACGTGATATTGGAATACACCTCGTCAGATCAAAGACTTGACCAGAGGACGTTAATTAGCATCTCGGTCTTAAATATACTAGTTGTATCCATTTTTAAGAGAAAAATTAGTTTAGTTTACACTGTGGGTCCCTGGAAACAGTAGCATGCATTTAAATATATTTTCCTTCTTCCATTTGAACTATCATGCGATTCCTTCCCTGGTGGTCGTGGCCGTGCTCAGGCGCACTCATAGGTTGGTTGCATTGGTCAGAGACTCAGAGGACAAGCGAAAGCATGGATGGTGACGTCTGTAGATATGCCGCATCCTCTTTGGATCGGAGGCGTCCCCTTTGCATGTTTGGATAATGCGATCGAAAGCCTAACCTGAGTTGTTGGCGTCGTGTCTTCTCTAAAGATGCCGTCAGTCAGTTTTGGCATTGTGGTTGGGCTTTTCTCCTGCATGGCTGCCTTTGTTTCTTTACAACTGAGCTTAGGGGCAGTTGGTTTTGAGTTGTTGCTCAGCGTACTTGGGCATAGTGGTTTTCCAAGCAAAGAAGGACCGAGCCTAGCTCGGGTGACAAGCCTTGCCGTCGTGCAGGTCGCCGGCCCGTGTTCGATTCCCACTGTCAGGCGGAGAGAACCCCCTCCCCCCAATCCTCCGGTAACAACACTAGCAACCTTGTTAGTTAGTTCCTGAACTGCGATGACCCAACAGCAACCTTTGCTGCTCCTGTAGACATCAGTTCTATCCAAATTCAAGATTAGAGATTAAATACTAGGATCTTTGGGTGTAGAGCCAAAGCCGGGAAGTATATTAGATTAATCTATTGGTTGTTGTTTAATACAATTGTTATTTGTTTATAGGTAAGACGACGACTCTTAATAGTTATTTGTATATTATCTTTGTCCTCAAATATTTGTCGCCGGCTATTTCATTTTTGAATTAAAATGTGACAAATGAAAAATAAAATATATTGCTTTTTCTAAAATTGTTTAATATGGATATGTTGAGCCAATCAAATTGCAAGCTCTGTACAAAAATACATGTGTCTTCACGAAACCTGAATGAGCGAAATTCTAACTACACTACTCGTGAGAGATACATTGACGGATTGCCCCCCCCCCCCCTATGTTGAAATCCTAGCTCCGCCACTGTCCACTGTGGACGAATTTCGGATGTCTTTTCTCCTTCTTAATTGATTGGTGGGTTTTTCACCCCCTTCATTTTTTTCCAAGCAAGGACCCATTGACGTATGGACCTGTTTTGCGTAGTACTCGATGATGCACTCTGAGGCGGTTGTGCCGTTGGGTGTCTCGATCATCGATCTAGTTGTAGTAGTGGTCGTGGACTGAAATCGTGTGGGGATGGTCTGCCATCCTCTCCCCCCAGCCCCAGTGGCGGGCCAATTTGCGTTGCTAGTTGCTGGGCTGGTTGTACAGCCTACGTACAGACCGAAGACGCGTGTGGATACTGGATAGTCTACGTATCCTCTAGGCGTACAGTCTGCGGACCAAAGTTGTGTGCGAATATTTTTCCCTGGTAGTACGGTCCACGAACCAAATTTGTATGGAGTTATCTGCCCCATGATTCTATGGTTTGTTTATTTTGTTTGTCATCAATTTTCCTTATAATATGGTTCATCTTATCTTATATATCTAAATAGAAGAATCTCACTGTCTATTTCTCTCAACATGCGTAAAGCCACGTCATCGTCCATGTCACCGTCCACTAAGACCTCCATTTAAACATTCCATTGATCTTCTGTGGCTTTATGCATGCAATGTGTTTCTGTGGTGTATGTGCAGTTCCAGCGGCAATGCGTGGAAAATATTTAGTATTTTATCTAATATTTCTTAATCTATGAATTATATTATATTTAATGTTATAAAATTTCAGCAGCAACGCGCTGGCTATCATCTAATTCTACTAATAGTATCACCATAAAAAACTTTTGGCACACCTTTAATAAAAAGTGATGTCCTTGACTCTCCTTCTAGTGTTTGATTTTAAATTACTCGTCTACTATGTAATACTACTCGGTCCTATGAAGAGTGCAAATCAAATTTGTATTAAGGTTAATTGACCTATATGTCCCTTAATTCTCACTTGCCGTGGTGTACTGGATTCATGCAGAAAATAAATAAACATGGGATAATTTTCAAACGAGAGTTTGGTACTTTTCGTAGGACGGTGACAAAAAGATATATGGTTGGCGTGCCTTGGTATGGAAGATCTTGCTGACGACGGAGTGTATAATTCATGACGTGACGTGCGTTGCCATACCGCCAAAGTCACCAAAGTACCAAACTATTCACAATTGTCTGGACTCTGGAGCCCATAAATTTCTTCTGTCTAATGAATGGGGTACTTCTACTTCGGGGTTTTGGTTGACGTTGACTCTAGTTATTAGCTACGAACACACATATGACTGATTGTTTTACATGACCACTGCAGTGCAGTGCGTGACCCGCACATATCTTATTTGGATTTATCTTTCTGGTTCATAAATAAATCATAGTAATCACATACTAATGTCTTCCCCCAACTCTGAGCAGGCTCGCAGTTTCCGAAAAGATATATTCCTTGCCTACAAGACTCTCGGTGTTGTGTTCGGTGGCCTAGTCACATCCCCCCTCTACGTTTATCCCTCAATGAACTTGGTGTCTCCTACAAAAGATGACTACATGGGGCTTTACAGCATAATGTTTTGGACGCTTACTTTGATTGGTGTGGTCAAGTATGTTGGCATAGCACTCAATGCCGATGATCATGGTGAAGGTAACTAGTACCTTGCCTTTGCTACCTTTCTACCTTTGGACTGTATGTGTATGGCTGCTATATCAATGGCCATGCTGGAAGGAGATTTAGTTCTTGAAAGATCTGATATTTTGGAGCTTGCATCTTAGATCACTTTCGTCTCTAGTGTAAGGATGTTGCATCTATACTATGCACTACGTTGTCCAGTCAGTGTAAAGATACCGTTATCAATTTCTGCTCAGTCAAATTATTTGATGAACTGAACTGAAAGGTCTGATAGAGCCTAGAGAGGAGAGGCTGCATTTTCTAGAAATGGCTTCTGTTTACATGGGTAACTCTCACTGATAAGAATTTTTTTTGTAGGCGGCACATTTGCCATGTACTCACTATTGTGTAGGCATGCTGATATAGGCATACTTCCTTCCAAAAAAGTTTATTCGGAAGAAGAGCCTCTACTTCACAATCAGCCTGCAAATGCTAGAACTAGAAGGCCTAGTTGGCTTGGGAAGTTCTTTGAGCGAAGCATAACAGCCAGAAGAGCACTGCTGTTCATGTCGATACTTGGGATGTGCATGCTCATTGGGGATGGCATACTCACTCCTGCTATTTCAGGTATGTCCTCATGCTAAACTAGTAGTCTATTTTTCTGATCCCAGCGATATCTGACACTTCATTCTTTACCTCTTTTCAGTGCTATCAGCGATTGATGGACTAAGAGGGCCATTTCCTTCAGTCAGCAGCCGTAAGTAGTCTAACAGCTGCAACCAAGCAGCATGCCAGCAAAAATCTTTCTGATAATGGCATTTCTAACTGACTGATCATTTCCTTTTGGATCGGCCAGCTGTAGTGGAAGCCCTGTCTGCTGTGATCCTTATCGGCTTATTCTTGCTGCAAAAGTATGGGACATCGAGAGTGAGCTTTCTGTTCTCACCGATCATGGCAGCATGGACCTTCACCACTCCAATTATCGGCGTGTATAGCATTGTTCGTTACTATCCAGGTATCTTCAAAGCCATTTCACCTCACTATATTGTTCGTTTCTTCCTAAGAAACAAAAAGGAAGGGTGGCGCATGCTCGGTGGAACTGTTCTGTGCATCACAGGTAAGGACTTTATCACCATCATCATGCATTTGATCCATCAAACATGATGCGACACTTAATGTAATTACGGATCCTTCATGGATACAGGTGCTGAAGCTATGTTTGCAGACCTTGGCCACTTCAGCAAGGAGAGCATTCAGGTTATTTTCATCAGCATTTACATTCCTTGTGAACTGTTCATGGTATGGTCAGTTAAACGCTATGTTGTCTTTTTTTTCAGATAGCATTTCTGTTTAGCATATATCCTTCTCTTGTCCTCACATATGCTGGGCAAACGGCGTACCTTATCAACAATGTCAATGACTTCAGTGATGGGTTCTACAAATTTGTCCCTCGCCCTGTTTACTGGCCCATGTTCGTCATCGCAACGCTGGCAGCAATTGTCGCAAGCCAGTCCTTAATATCTGCCACATTTTCAGTCATCAAACAATCTGTTGTTCTGGACTACTTCCCGCGCGTTAAGGTGGTGCACACGTCTCAGCACAAAGAAGGGGAGGTTTACTCCCCGGAAACCAATTACATCCTCATGGTACTATGTGTTGGTGTCGTGCTAGGCTTCGGTGCTGGAAATGCGATTGGGAATGCATTCGGTAAGCGAATTCTGCCGAATGCTGCATCTGCTGATATGCGTCTCTGCTCTGTTCCTGAAGAATTGATTCGTGATCATTGTTACCGCAGGTGTTGTGGTCATCATGGTCATGCTCATAACCACGGTCATGCTCACTCTGGTGATGATCATCATATGGAGAACGCCACCTGTTCTTGTGGCTCTGTACTTCGTGCCTTTCTTCATCATGGAAGGATCTTATGTCAGCGCAGTCTTCACCAAGATCCCTGAGGGCGGCTGGCTCCCATTTGCAGTGTCCATGATCCTGGCGCTGATCATGTTCGGCTGGTACTACGGCAGGCAACGGAAGATGGAGTACGAGATGGCGAACCGTGTGACAGTGGAGCGCCTCGGCGAGCTCCTGGCAAGGCCCGAGGTCCAGAGGGTGCCCGGGCTGTGCTTCTTCTACAGCAACATCCAGGACGGGTTCACCCCCATCCTCGGCCACTACATCAAGAACATGGGCGCGCTGCACGCGGCCACGGTCTTCGTCACCCTGCGGTGCCTGCTGGTGGCCAAGGTGGACGAGCGGGAGAGGATCCTCGTCGCGAGGCTGGGGCCGAGCGGGGTGTACGGCTGCACCGTCCAGTACGGGTACGCCGACAGCCTCGGCAGCGACGACCTCACGGCGCAGATCACGAGCTGCCTGCGGCGGCACATCGAGGCGACGGCGGCGCCGGGCGCGGACGAGGCGGCGCGGCTGGACGCGGCGAGGAACGCCGGCGTGGTGCATGTTCGCGGCAAAATGAGGTTCTACGTGGGCGACGACGCCGGGCTGTTCGACAAGGTCATGCTCGGGTTCTACGAGTTCCTGCACGGCATCTGCCGCTCCGCGCTGCCGGCGCTCGGGACGCCGCTGCAGCAGCGAGTCGAGATCGGCATGCTGTACAAGGTATGAAGCATGGGGTCCGGCCGGAATCAGCAGTGCTCGTCGATTAAATGAGTCAACGAGTAGAACCACCCGTGGCGTGCAATGGTAGTGTGTACAAGAAATTCACGTGCGTACACGAATCTAATAATGTTGTGGTGATGAAGATAGTCCCAGTCTCCCAGAATTAATCCTGGCAAAATTTTACATGGCATGGCATGGTAGCTGTCTAGCTGGTAAGTAACCTTTGCTACACTTTTCGGTGGTACGAGCTCGCCAATGTTTGCCTGCTCCGTAGCAGTGCTTTTTGGTTGCATGATTCAAACTAAAACAGTGGGATGCAAAAAGGTAACTCCTATATCGGTTTTCTGTCATGAGGACAATTTACATCCCATCAGCTGTTATATTTTTGGGGTTCTCAGGGCAGGGGTTGGGTGTGCTGAAAAAGAAAGCCTAGCTAGGTAAGTCGGCCCTTTGGCGTCTAATCGTCGAAACCAGCTGGAGTGCCTAGGTTTGTTGGTTTGGCTTGCATTCATTTACCACCTTAATTTGCTTAGATAATAAAGGATTAAGATCCGGCATGGCAAGTACACACAACTAAATTTTACATAGATCATAGTCAGAAATATATAAAAATAAGGAAAAAGAAATAAAAAAAATCAAAGGCTTCTCCATCTATTTTTTGGCCAAGATGTACACTGCTACGTCCTCCTATGCCCCGCTTGCCAGTCTAATGGTTTCCCGTGTTATTCTCATGCTGCGGTAGTGCCCAAAACCTTAGACATATGTTCACTTAAAGGTACCATGCATGCAAGAAGTATATCGTTTTTCTCAAAGATTTAATCATTGTGTGTGCACCAAATAGCCTGTACAGGAGAGCACCCCCCCCCCCCCCCCGCCCCTCCCAACGCTCGCGCGCACACACAATAATCAATCTTATTTCCATGTTAACCAATTACTAAGCATATGAGTTTGGTGCCGATAATATAGCAATGTACACAATTCTGCTAATATATTTGCATGTTGGCACTAAAAAAACAAAGATATTTATTATTACATTACAATTAGTCAATTATAAAAAACAAAAATTGTGATTCCATACCAATTTATTTTAGCAAGATTATCATTTGTTAAAATTCATTCTCATTACAAATAACATATGAGTATCTTAATTTTTAAAGAAAGTTTAAGGAGCCAAATGAATTTCATGGTGAAAGGGTACCCTGATTCATCAAAAAGATATACAAAGATCAAACTACCTCCATTCATATTTGTTTGTCGCTCTTCAGTTCATTTTTGAGCTGGTGGACGTCAAACCAAAAAAAATCGGAGGTAGTACAAAGAATTGCACATGTATATGTAACCTAGTAAAAAAATTCCCATGCAATCAATTTAACCCTTTGTCCCCTCCACTAATGGTCTTCAAAAGGTAATATTTAGTGATAACTAAGTCAAGACATTTGACATGGTTCTATGTAGAGAATTGACAATGTTATACAAGTTAGAAAATTGCACCTTAGGTGGTGTATAGAGAACCCATCCAAATGACCTGGATTGTGAAACGTCTCTTATCTAAGGATCCATATTTCACGAAGTCATCCCTTAAATTTAAGAGCCCCTTTGAGAAACATATATGAGTCCCTGTGTTAAACATTTGGAGCTAAGATATTTATTTCTCAATAAGTTCTGTCATCTCTCTTCATCATTAATTCAACAATATTTCAATAACCATTTTGTTGATGAGACATTTATTTTTAATATGTATAGATCTATAATACCCATAAGCTTTTATTGATCATAGTGAATTACACCATGGTGACCTCCTTGACCGGATACATTTGTAATATGTATAGATCTATAATACCCATACCTCCTTGACCTTTAGAACACTCAGGATATCTAACATAGCCAATCGATATTTTTTCGTATTATTTTTGTCTTGCCAAGAAAGCCTAGGAATTTCAAAGAATGACTTCATTACTACTGAACTGAATTTAAGCCTGCACTAAGGAAAGGTGTTTGGTTCCATGTACTTTTGTTTTCGTTAAAATCTATCCTTGATTGCATTCTAGTCTACATTGTATCATGTAGTTTTTTTGCATTGGGTGCATCAAGATGCCAAGGTATTTAAACGGGTATGATCCTAACCCGCAGCCAAACAAGTCCATGGATTTTTGTTCATATATAATGTCTAAGTTTCAGTGTTTCACCAAAAAAATATCGCTTTTGTGGAAGTTGATTTGTAGATCCGATAATTGTTCAAAAACACAAAATAATAGCTTCATGTTTTAGGTTGGTCTATGTCGTGGTCTAAGAAATTAAAAGGATCGTACCGTCTATGTATTGCTCGATATGTTTTTACTATATTGATGCAAAGCAAAAGACACTTTTTTTGTTTTAACAGAAACCTAATACCTCCCTGAAAAAGACACACTGTATACGGAGTAGTAATAAAATTTGACACTGAAAAATGAAACTTGATACGTGAAGCTGTAGCCTGTAGGTGTACCCGCAAGCGAGCGTCTGCCTTGATACGTGAACTTTTGTTTCTCGAGGAACGGCAGATGCACTGAACCGTTAATGGAGCTCATTGATTCATATGAGAGCTTGGGCTTGAGCAGTCTCAAAGAGGATCATCGCCTGGAGGCGGTAAGAAATGGATCGAACTTGTCAATAGACGAACGAACAGGAACAGCGGGCGGGTAAAAGACAAATGGGTACAATGGAAGCGATAAAGGTGGATGGGGGCGTGATTGGTGGGGAAATCAGGCTCCAAAAGTGACGGAAAAGTGAGAAAGGCAGAGATACTGTCTGCACTGAAATTTTACATCTTTCTTTCACCGCAGCATTGCGCTAGCTGCCTCCCCTCCCTCCTCCTGTGCCGCAGCCCTTTCTCCAAAGGAGAAAGAAGCTACTAGTTGTTTTATACAATACTAGTATCTATTTTTTTGTAAAGAAAAAGGACACTGTAGAGAGTAGCTAGACGTCTTGTGGACTGCGGTTGTGTCGCTGCTAGGCCTCCTAGCTAGGTGATTGATCGCTGCTGCGACTCAACTGATCCGAGTAGTGTACTGTGGCAGTGTTGTTGCCCGCTTTCGGTACGTAGCTAGCCCGAGCTCCAGCCTTCCAGAACGCAGGGCCCCGCCAGGTGAGCGGTGAGCCTGCCAGGCCAGCACCCCAGCAGAGTGCTCGCGCTGTACGTACAAAACTTTGTGCGCAGCTGTGGCTGTGTGTGTTGCTGCAGAAAAACCGCACAGTAGCTTTCGCCATGCTTCAACTGTCAGCGATGCATGAGGCCTTTGCAGCTTGCAGATTGTCTGGGAACCCAAAACAACGTACTGTTTACTTCTACAGTTCTACTCCTATGCTTCAGGATCCATTTTTTATTTTTTTCCCCAGCCATGAAAAACACAATCGAAACAAAAAAAAAAGAGTAAAAGGCAGCAAAATTCACACGCCGAGAACAGCAAGAGCGGCATGTGAGGGAGCGGTGAAAAGCGTTGGTGGATACACGACGACGACTCGACGAGGTCGCAGTCGCATGCGTGGTCGTGCAAATCAGGCATGCGCGGCGGGGGGGGTGGGGATCTGTGCTGCCGCTCCCGTTCTCGGTCGTTGACCCGATGATCCCTACCGATGCTACCATGCAGGCCCGGTGGCTTTTGGTTGGGTTCTGGCCGGACGGATCGGAGCCCGGGCGCCCCCAAATCCAAATCCAAATCTGCTGAGTCCTTGCTGATTTTATTACGTGGAGCCCCGTTTCCTTGGATTTGTCTCACACTCACGACTCGCCACATAATGATGGGCCGTAATGATTCAGCCCACCGCCTAAACAAAGCGAACGAACGGTGAAGAAAAGGAAAGGAAAGCAATGGGTGTGGTGTGGGGGTCCGGACACGGGGGGCGATTAGCCGCGCCCGCCGAGTAGGCCACCAAACTCTCTGCTCCTCCTGCAGTTGTGTGGTAGGAAGGAACCTTTAGAAAAAGAGTGAGCTTCTGTGGGGTAAAAGACGAGGCAAAGAAGGCCCTTCTCGGATCGGATCATCGGATCTGTGCAGTAGTTACCTCCGGCCCCAGACAGTCCACTTTAATTCTACTACTCGGAAAAATGGAATTCAAGCATGCTGTAGAAATGCACAGTACCGTGTAATTCAAAAATGGACGGAGAAGAAAATCCCAAACCGTTACTGTCTTTTCGGTGCGGGTATTCTGGACCTGCTGCCTGCTGGATGATAGGGGCAGAAAAAAGCTGACGGGGGCTGCTGATCCTATACTCGGCCGGGCCCTTTTCACCCTCTGCTGACCAGCAACAGCAAGTTTACCTCACCAGAGTAATGGCCACCCGCTGCGAGCTTTGACCTACTCTTAACTGACACGAGACGTATAAAAAAAACCGGGGGCGTAAGCACAACAAACTTCACAGTCGCGCACATTGTCATTCTTAAAACGACGAGGATCAAATTGGAGGAGACTTTCTGAGCCGGGGAACGAATTATTAGGCGTCATGCATGTGACTGGAGAGAAAATTATGAGTGCTAGCTTTAAAAAAAAAAACCGCTAATTGCACACGCACCTCTGCCGACAGTTTCCGAACCGGCTGCCTTGCCAATGCCAGTCGCCGGCCGCAGGCGCCTGGCTCGTGATTCCCAGGAAGACGAACCGTACAAGCCGATGGAATCAGCACGAAAAACAAAAGAGCGAGGCAGATTAGCAGAGTCTAACGGGGGAGACTGAAAGCGTATAAAACAATATGGGGGGGTGGGGACATAACATGGACGAGGAGGAAGAAGAGGCATAAAAAAAAGGAGACCTCCCTCAAGGCGCTCACCAATCCAAAGGAGGAGGAAGAGGAGCCAAAGCGAGAGCAAAGCGGCGGCAATGGGGAAGAACATAACGAATCACGAGAAAGCGGCGCGAGCTCCTCAACCACCCACCCTCATCTTTTGCTTTCGTTGCTTCGCTTGGACTTTGTACTACGTCTACGTATCCGGCACCGTATCTTTTCCTCCTCCCTGCTGCATGCCCCAGCTCAGGTCAGGTCAGGTTATCTTAACCGACTGGGGCTGACGGCGCCCGCCCAACAAGTCGCCCCTTGCCACCAAAGGTGAACCAAAGTACGCGGTACAAGTAAACAGGCGTACGCCGCGGCCGGATAAACAAGAAGTGACACTGCCGCTGCACAGTAACAGAGGTGTGCCATGTGTGTGTGTGTGTGTGTGTTTTGTTAGAGTGGTGGTGGACTTGACATCCTAGTAGCTGGTAGGTCGCACGCTTTTGCTTTTCACGCCTCGGCGGAAAAAAAGCCCACCTGCTATTTAAGCACGCCGAGCCGCCGTGTCTCCACCACCCAGCCTACTCTCGACCGTCTGCTCTGCTCTCTCACACTCACACGCTGTCCCTCTCACACATCAGCAGCAGAGCCGAGGCCGAGGCCATGGAGAGGGAGGTGGTGCAGCTGATGGAGGGGGCGCAGGCGTGGCCGCTCCTCCACATGATGGGGACGTCCACCGCCACCGCCACTAGCAGCGCCGCCTGCAGCTTCTTCGACGATTACAGCAGCAGCAGCAGCAGCGGCAGCGGCGACTGCTTCGTGCTCGGCTGGGACTGGCCGGAGCGCGAGCACCCGGCGGCGCCGTTCGGCTGCTTCGGGCTCCTCGCCGCCGCCGACGTCCACGACCTCTTCCCGCTCTGTACGCCCTCCCGAGTCCCGCGACGACCTCTCCTCCTCTCTCGTTTCTTTGCATTGCCCGCGACGCATGGCTGATCCCCGTGCCTTGCCCACCGGCTGTTCTTTGCAGTCGCAGGCATGGAGTCGCCGCTGCCCGTCTCCTCCTCCTCCTCGGCGCTACCCGCCGCCCCACAGCCGCCGGCGCACGACGCTGTCGTCCCCGCCGGCGAGCTGGACGACCTTCTCCTGGTACGTAACGTTACTTGCGACACCAGCAGTCAGCGGCCATTCTGTACTGTGCTCCTCCTGAATTTACTCTGCCCATTAAACCCCTTTGCCTTGCGTGTGCTCCTGCAGAATTTCTGGGACGCGAGCTGCCACGACGGCGACGTGGGCGAGCCGCAGCAGCAGCCCGGTGCCTTCATCAATTCTAGCTGCGTCACGCACAAGCAGACCTGCACCGACCCTTTCTTCCAATGTGAGCCGTCCGATCCGTCCGTCCGTTTGAACCCAACCCCTACCTCCCCCGTCCTACGCTCCCCGCCCCATCGAAAAATTGACCCAAGGCTTCTTCGTCTGCAACGTACTGCAACCGGCTGGGCAGACTGGGACCCGACACGACCGAACGGGTCTGTTTAGTTTTAGGTCTGGCTAGCTGGTCCCGCGCGCTGCTCGCTTACTAGGAGTAAGTACATCGCCACCACGGCGGACAAGAGGACAAGCAGCAGCCAGGTCGTAGTCGAGTAGAGCTAATTAATAGTAAGCGTTTATAAACAATGGCGCCTTGTCAATGCATGCGTTGCCACCGGGGACGTGGGGCCCCGTCGGCGGGGGATTAGCGGGACGCGATTGTCACGGCCCTCTGCATGATCGATGCGTGGATTGGTAGCAGGTACAGTAGATTATTGTAGTGCTAATTACTACTGCTACGTGAGCCGTCAGGATTAAGAAATGCAGTGCAAACGAGCGTGGTGCCTGCGTCTGACTTGCGAGCCAGAACAGGAAGGCAAGACAGGGCGCGTCTTTTGAAGAAAAGACGCGTCTGGGTTCTACGTGTTTAGATTGTACTGCTAGTGGCTGGCGCCCCAGATTCTATCTATCTACTAGTAAAAAGAAATTAATCTTCTTCGTTACGCCCCCGCTTTAGTTTTCTTTTCTCTTTTTTTTTTTGAAAAAATGCAGCTAATGATTGGTGCTATTTCAGCTGATCAATCTCCCCTGCTCGCTCTCCTGCAGACGATGATGGCGGCGATGATCCCTTGAGCTCGATTTTCTGTGCGGGGCCCGCGGTGGCAGCGGAGAAAGACGTGTTGGTCCACCAGGCCCCGCCGGCAGAGGCAGAGGCAGAGGCGGAGCCCCTCCTCAGCTCGTCCTCCTCCAACTGCCGCGGCGGGGTCGACCCGCACCCGCCGCAGGGCGCCGCGGCCGCGGCCTCGGCCACGCCCAGCGCCGCGCGGACCCCGCCGCTGCCGAGGAGCTCGCTGAAACGCGCGACACGCGAAGGTGCGGTGCGAGTGTCGTCTTGTCACGCCGCCTGCAGGCTGCAGCCCATCGAGCTAGACCACTGCAGTTGAACTGAAACCATTCATCGACCATTTTGTGCTGATCCTGTTGTTGCCTGCTCGCAGAGCCTGCGGCGGCGGAGGCAGAAGAGTGCAGCCAGAGCGGCGGCGGCAGCGGCAAGCGCAGCAAGGCGTCGACGCCGGCACCGGCGGTATTGTGCCCGTTCGCGCTGCTGAAGCCGGACGGCCTGGACGGCGGCGCGACGCTGGCGGACATCAACGCGCGCATCCTGATGCGGCCGGCGCGGCCGGTGCGGCACCCCGTGGGCGAGTTCGCGTGCGCGCCGCGCGTGTCGGCGGACCAGCCGGGCATCTCGGGCAAGGCCGTCTCCAGCTTCACGCGCCTGCACACCCAGGGGCGCGGCACCATAACCATCATAAGGACGCGAGGCTAGCTAGCTTGGATTAGCTTATAGATAGCTGGTGCTTGTGGAATGTGGATGGTCGTTGTCACATGCCCGAGTGACAACGACGACGTAGAACGTAGATTAATTAGCCTGGATGGCTGAGTGACTTCTAGACCTCCGAATCGAGTTGCAACGCCGTGTAATTATATGCGTAATAACCTGTACATTATCGTATTATCGAACGACGATTAAGTCTCTCCAATCTATCTATGAGAAGTTGTTTCATCCTGCACCCACCAACAACACCAAGAGACTAGAGAACTGCGACTTTTGATCAGCACATCAATGAACTGATGAATCGAGCCGAGAAGAGAACTCTCGTTGTCGTTGGATGGTTTCTCGCGCGGCTGCCATTGGGAAACAGGGGACCTGTGCAAAGCTGGGCTGGCCCTGGCCTGTTGCCGCTGCGCTCGTAGACAAACAGGTTGCGCTTGCTACGGCTGCTATTTTACATTCCCAAAAGCTGGAGGCAGCTAGCTTTCCTTTTGTCTGCACAGCAAGTCGGGCCCTCTCACCGGCTCTCCGCTGCTGCCACCATTCCTGTTTCGATTAGCAGCTGGGTATTTTTTCCTTAGTATGTGTGTGTGTGAGAGAGAGGCAGAGGAAAGGAATGCTGGAGCTCAACTGGGCCGGCAGTCTTCGAGTTGGAGCTGCATGCATGCGCTGCGCTGGGTCTCTCTCCGATCTCCACGCACGGCGTGGCGGCGTGACGCCGTTGGCTGGTCGATGGGGCTTGCGGCGCCAGGACAAAGACGGGCACGGTTACAGACGCGGGGGGCTTGACTTGGCGCGCCTTGTTTGCTTGCGAGACCTCAGACGCTCAGGCGTACGCTCGTCTCGTGTGTAGTCGTGTATGGTATAGGGTAGCGTGTGCAATGTGCATATATATACAGTAGTATATGGGAGTGGTTGCATGCACGCAGATATAAAAGCTGAGCATGTGAGTCTGTGTGCGTGAGAGCCCCCGTACACGTAGTCGATCGAGTCGATAGTCGAGTCGGTCCATGCGTATGAGGCCGGCTCTTTGTTCTCTTGTTTCAAGCCTCTGCTTGGGCAAAGGGAATATACGAGTGGGGCGGGTGAGGACGGAGTAGTGCAGGACAAAGCAAAATCAACGGACGAACTCAGCGGTGTAAAGCTACGTAGTACGTACTGTAGGTGTTTTGATTTGAGTTGAGGCCGGCCGGGGAATAAGCATATGGCATGCACGGAGCATCTGGTTCGGTACTGGTAGAGCCACAGCCACAAGCCGCAGCTAGCTCTTAGGCAAAGCCCCCAAAGTGCAACGGCTCCATCATTGTGGCCGCGCAAAAGCGCAACATGAGCAAGGCTGAAGGCCCCGGGGGGACACTGTAGTCTGTAGCTACGTCGTACTCCTACTAGCGTATACGGCGAACGCAACCTTGTGTGAAAAAGCGAGTAACAGAGCCGCCGGCCGGGGCTGTTCAAAACAAACAGAGAGGAGAAATTTCAAAAAACACGCGGACACATGTATTTCTGCGTCGCGATGGGATGAGATGAGACCAAAGACAGGCGGAATGATGGTGCGACGTAGCGACTCTCTCGGGGCGCCGGGTGAGAGTAACGTCGTCGTTCGTACCGTATACCGCCCTGTCCGGACGGACGGAAAATGTGTTGTCGCAATGTCTGGTCCTGGAGCGTAGCACACAATAAAAAAACCGGAGGAAATTCCGAAAATGGAAGGGAAAAAATGATGAAGAAATGGGATGAAACGAGTGCTGCTCGTTGACACACAGTGGCCGACGACGGTTAAGTTGATGACACATCAGACGTGGGTGGCCGGCCGGAGCCCGGGGGAGGTTGGTTGGTGCCTCGTAAATATATGCGTGGGGGCACTGTCGTGTCGCCAAAGTTAGGGCAGGCATGACTTGAATTAAAGCCCCAACGGCTGCTCTCGCTCTAGTGCTACCATTCATTCTTCATGCCCTGCATGGGCCATATTCCGATTATTCCCATCACCCTATCATCATCAGGACGCCCTTTTTCTGTGTGATGAATCCGGCCGGCCGGGGGAGCTAGCAAAGTTATTCAAGGGACTCGTGATCTCGCAACTAAGCAGCATGTGGGTACGACCGAGCGAGCAATAATTCGGTCCTCACCGCCATCAGAATCTGTATAGCACTAGCAGTTCGGTGTAGGGCTACTTCGCCTGCAAATTAAATTGGCCATTCTTGCTTGCGATGACAAATAAAGAAGAGTCTTGATGAACCAGCTGTGCAGATCGATTTTTTTTTTGAAACGAACCGGCAGGAGAGCTGCCTATTATATTAATAAAAAGGGAAACCCCGAAGTAGGGGAGTTACAAGAGATTTACAACTACACAACTATACACATATGGAAAAGAAGAAAACTCCCAAAAGCATAGGCTCAGTTTAAACGACACAGGGTCGCTAGCCCTTTTGCTCCTGCAGTAGCCCAGAGATGCGCCTCATCTTTGATTTTTTGAAGAACTACGCCATTTGGACTCTCTGATCGGTTAAAAATGCGGTTGTTTCTCTCCATCCAAATCTCCCAGCATACTAGAATGGTGAGCGAACGAAGACCCTTTTTTGAGGTTGATGGAACAACATCCGTGCTTGTCCACCAGTGGTGTAAAGTGCCGCTTGGTCGCCAGTTTCTCGGGTCTAGTCCCTGAGTTGCCGTCCAGGATGAAAGCTCTTTCCAGATGCGTCTGGTGAACCTGCACTCTGCGAAGAGATGGATGCCCGATTCCGGCGCGCGACGGCAAAGGGGGCACTGACCTGCATTGTCCCAGCCACGTGCATAGAGCCTATCAGATGTCCAGATGCGATTTTGTATTGCCAACCAGCTGAAAAATTTGCATTTCGGCGGCGCCCAAGTTTGCCATATCAAGTGCTTGAGGTCCGTTTGTACTGAGCCGAAGAATTGCGCTCTATAGGCTGAGTTGCTCGAATACTCGCCCGACGAGGTGAATTTCCAAGTAATGGCATCTTCGTTATTTGGTTGCAGTTCAAGGTTTTGTACCGCTCTCCACAACTGGACGTATTCGAGGAAGTGTCCCGCCGAGAAATTTCTATGCCGAAAGTCTATGTCTTTTATCCAGTTTTTATTTTGTACTGCCCCCTCTAGCGACCTTTTCTTATTTTTCGAGATCGCGTACAATCTCGGGGCGAAGTCATACGGCCGCTGCCCTTGGAGCCAACCACTATGCCAGAAGGATATTTTCTTTCCGTTTCCTATCGATATGGAAGTTGCAGCTGCAAATAGAAGTCTATCTTTTTTGTTGCATGGGTTTTCCGAGCCAATCTCTAGGCTCCTCCCTCCGTTCCATTCTCGCCAGAGCCATCTTAAGTGCAGCCCCCTTGCAAACTTTCCGAGATGGAGGACTCCCAATCCTCCAAGATCTACTGGTCTAGTTGAGCGCGGCCAATTAACTTTACATTTAGCCCCAGTCAAAGCTTCCGAGCCTGCCCAGAGGAACCGCTTTCTTTTAGTATCAATCTCCTTTAGTGTTGATTTGGGAACCCTTAGGGAGGAGATGAAATACACTGCCTGAGAGGTTAGCACTGACTTTACTAGGGTTAGCCGGCCTGCTGGGTTTATATGTCTACCATTCCAGGCAGTCAACTTCTTCGCCACCTTGTCTACCAGTGGCTGGAAGTCTACTCGCATCAGACGCTTGTTTGACAAAGGGAGGCCTAGGTACTTGATTGGGAACTGCGTTCTAGTCGCTCTGAAGCTTGCCAATATTTCTTCCAAATCTAGTCCCTCACATCGTATCGGGACTACCGTTGATTTCTGGGCATTGGTCACAAGTCCTGAGGCGTCTCCAAAATTTACCAAGAGACTCATCAGCGTCGTTGTGTCTCTTTTAGTTGGTTTCAGAAAGATTGCGGCATCGTCAGCATACATGGAAACACGTAGGGTGGCTGCCCTGCCGCGCAGCTTCGCCAAATAGCCCAAGCTTGTCGCCAAATCTAGAAGCTTTTGTAGGGGATCAATGGAAAGCACGAAGAGAAGTGGCGACAGAGGGTCGCCCTGTCGTAGGCCTCTTCTGTGTTTGATTGGTGCACTTGGTACCCCATTTACAAGTACACGGGAGGAAGCAGTGGATAACAGTACCGCAATCCAATCGCACCACCTTGGTGGGAAACCTAATCTTTTCAAAAGTGTGAGGAGGTACTCCCATCGTACTGAGTCGAAAGCTTTTGTAATATCAAGCTTGAAGAAGAGGGCTGGGACTCTATTTCTGTGTAGGCGTCTGACAGCGTTGCGCACTGCTAGGAAGCTCTCGTGGATGTTTCGTTTCTTAATGAAAGCACTCTGGCTTGGGGAGACAAGGTTGTCCATGTGGGGGGTGAGACGCATCGCCAGGACCTTGGAGATGATTTTGGCAAAGGAGTGAATCAAGCTAATCGGACGATAGTCACCCACTGAATCTGCTCCTTCCTTTTTTTGGGACCAGGACGATGTTCGCTGAATTTAGGATAGGTAGGTTTGAAGTGCAGATCGATTAATAAGCTTGCTAACTGCGTGCATGGCTCACCGCCTCACCGTTTCGCTAATAGCCGCGCAGTGCATGCTATTGTGCTTTCAACAGTTTTCAGCTGCTTGTTATATATAGGGACGACCTAAATTTTTTTTTTCTAAAAAATGTTATATATAGGGACGACCTAAAATTTTTTTTTCTAAAAAAACTACTACTAGTACGTAGATAGAACTGCATGCCGCCGGCATAATCACGCATCTGATGAAATGGTAAAATATACATATGACCCTTTTCAGACTGCGTGATCTAGTGTGCAGATTTTGGTTTCGAAAGGTTCTGACACGCGACATGCACATGCATGACAACTGGACGAAGGCCAGCAGGGAAAAAAAGACGAGCTGAAGAACATCGCAGCAGCGTACACACGCACACGACTGGCAGCTTAATGATCATGCACGACGCTACTAGCTAGTACCGCAAATGAGGCGCTCGCTTCGCTTGCTTACCAACAGGATTATTGCCTAATCATGAGCTCCCAAACACACACATGCAAAAAAAAAAAAAAAAAAAAAAAAGGAGACGACCTTACTGCATGATATGCACATCAGTCACACTGATGAGTGACCACTACTATGTAATCTGTCTCTGCTGTCTGTCTTCTGCCCATCACGCGCCTCCATCAGTGCCCCTCTCTCGATCTCACACACAAGTCAAACCACACAGCTTTCCCCCGATAATCCGGTGACTGCGCGGTTTTTGAAATGGCCCGTGTCAATCATTGCCTGCCGCTGTAATCGATCACTTTCCCCCGCTCCGTCGTCCCGCGAGAGACGGCGGGGGGAACCGACAGACAGGCACGGCGACGGGCAATCGGGCATGCACAGTGCAGGCGGCAAATAAACGCTCGCAGAGGCAGGCAGCGCGCGGTGACTGACACTGGCACGCCCCCTACGGGCGCCGCGGGGTCGAGCGGTCGAGCCATATCGTCGCAAGTCAAACAGTTGCACCCGGCCGTGACAACACAGCCAGAGAGCCAGCCCCCAGCCCGGCAGTCTATCGGTGGGTGTATGGCTCATGTGGATGATCAATGCGGCGCGTCGCACGTATAAGTGCCTGTGGCCCTACAGACCAGATCGAGAGGCGCGCCGGCAGATTTGGTTCGGCCCGGCGTGGCCGCTCAGCCATACTCCTTGTCCTACGCAGCAGTCGATTTCGGCTGGCGCGCGGCGCGCACGGAGAAGTATCGGATTCAGAGGTGGACCGACGCGGCGCGCGCCACCGGGCGAGCGCCGCCGCCGCCGTCGGCGCGCGCGTACGTGTATTTACTTCCCGTGACTGCATTTGCGGATCGCGCCTACTTCCAACTCCGGCCTGGCCGTGGGTGGGTGGGGGGTGCGTGGGTTTCCATCTTCTGATCCGTGTGATCGAATGACTGAATGGGGCGGCGGGCAAGAGTGGTGGCGATGGATGCACGTAGCTTGTCGTCTCCACCGGCGGTGGACCGTGGACGCCACTGTACGTGTTGCCTGGCCCTGATGCACATGTACTCTGCTTTTGCCCTCATCAGCAGGCGTGGTGGTCTCCTGCTCTCCTAGCAGCCTAGCACTGTGCAGCGGCCATGGCTTCCCACATTGCCGCAATGTTCTTCCGTCGTTCCGGCAGCGCCATCTGCAGCGTGAGCCACGGGAGGGACCATGGGCTTTGCTTGCGTTCCAACAGTGCGCGGTGATGGTGCGCCCCGCCCGGCCCCGGCATGTGGAATCCATGCGGTGCGGTAGAATCGTCCCAGCCCGTAATCAAAATTCCTTTTCCTCGCTTCATCGTCGAAAATTCGAATTGGCAGGCCAACCACACCGCATCCATATCAGAGCTCTAACGCGTGTGTAAAATTAATTACTAATTTTTACTGGTGCGTCAGAGTCACATGAACCTCTTCCTTTTCAGGTTCGGACGGGGCCAGGTGATCTTCTCGTCAAAGAGATGTTTTGGGTTAGGTTAGGTATATTGGGCCTGGCTTCACGGGAGCTTGGAGCCTTTAGGGCCAAATGTCAACTTTACTTTGGCATACCACTCTATACAAATTACTCAATCATCTATTCATGTTTGCTGGTCAAATAATATGCAAATCAACCACAATGTTTTTGTTGAGAAATTAGATATTTTCCATAATATTATAGTATAGTACTCCCTCCGGCCATTAATATATGACGGTTTTAGTGCAAATTGCACTAAAAAGGTCATACATTAATGACCGTATGCATCTACCACCTCCTTCTCCATTTGTTTGCCGTCGGATAGATCAGCTTTGAACTATTCAACGCCAAACAAAACGATTAGAGGGAGTATCTAGCGATATGAATACCATTACGATCTCAAAATACACGATTAAGCACATCTTATGTTTAGATGCACGGCGTTATTTCACAATGGGCCGCAGAAGCCGCAAATGCTTATAACATTCCACAATAGCAACTTGAAGGTGGGTCATGGGAAGGTTTAGGAATGGCAATGTGGCAGGTATATTCTATCACATACTAATAAAAGATTAGAAAAATATTTATGAGTAATTTGTTGGATTATGATTGTATGAATAAATAGAGGATGTAATAGTTCATAAATTTATGTATAAAATTTTAGCATTTATATCAGCTAACATTACTAGGCCGCGCAAAGGTACGAGTTGATTGGAGACTCATTTTGATGCCTTCACACAAATCTCCGGAAAAAGTACTAGAAAAGGAAAGGATAATAAATCATATAAATCCTCACAATAATTAGAAGCATCCATTCTGTTTTCTAAACAATTATCCACCTTTGTAATTATAAAAACAACAACTACGCGTCACACGACCAGCGCATATGGATGCAGAGAACGTACGCCCAGGCCAGAAAATTAAAGTCAGTGCCGATGATCTAAGGATGGATCAGGTAAGGTCAGATGACCACAGAGCACGCACGATCACACGGCGGCGGCAGGGCCTACCGACAAACAAATGTCGTACCGTCTCCACATCGGAAGGAAACGTTTGGTGCTTCGATGGGGACGGAGCTGCCGGCCGGGCAGGCGACGGCTGATGCTCGATCGATGTCCATTGGCCAGTGGTACGGTGGCGGGGAGAAAAAAGATGAACAGAAGGAACAGACAGATTGAGACGGACACGAAGTCACACAGGCGGCACAGACAAGGATCGGTGGGGTTACTGGTGAAGCCTCCGTCCCCTTGCATGATTCGATGCTTGCATGCATGCATGGGCGCGCTGGATCGATCGTGTCGGCCGGGGGGCTGTGCGCGTGGCCGTCGATCGCCTAGGTGAGGCCGTGGCGCGTACGCCGCCGCCGCGTCCGTCCGGCCCGGCCTCCTCCGTGGCTGGGGAGGGGAGGGCCACGATTGAGTCCCCCACCATCACCACCACCAGGCGCAGGCGAGGTAAAGCGGCGAGCTAGGAGGGAGGAGGAGGAGGGTGGGCACGCAGACGCCGAGGCGTGTCCGTCCCGGCGGTCCTCTCGTCTCGTCGTGGCAGAGAGAGAGAGAGAGAGAGAGAGAGAGAGAGAGAGAGGTCGTAGGGTGAGTGAGTACGTGAGGGCGCACGCGGTCGCACGGTCGAAAAGCCGGCAGAGCTCTGGTTCGCGCTTTTCCGGACCGGCGCGTGCCACCGCGGCCGGGCTGAGACATGTATCCGGTGGGGACGGCCGCGCTTGATGTGGCGTGGGGCGCCGGCAGACGGACGGGCCTGGCTCTGGCTGGTGGATGGTCTTTTGGGTTTCGTGGGCTCTGACACCGAGGCTGGGTAACAACATACTAGTACTCCAGCAGGAGCAGATTAGTAGAAGCACTCGATTGCCGTGTTTTCAAGTCAAAATGATGACCCGTGTTCCGGCCACTGGACGCAACGCAGGACACCATCCTCCCGTTTGAAACTTTTGCATGCATGAACGAGTGAACGACGGAGCCAAGCAATGGTTCGTGGATGCGCAGGGTACTGTGAACGCCGTCGGCAAACTCGCGGGCCGACCGTGCCCGGCAGGCGGCAGCTACTGCTCCGACCCCGAGCGAGCGGAATGCAGGCGAGGCGACACAATGGTACGGTACGGTGGCTGGCCGCTGAGATTTGAAACG
Source organism: Paspalum notatum (assembly GCA_022530915.1). NCBI lineage: Eukaryota > Viridiplantae > Streptophyta > Magnoliopsida > Poales > Poaceae > Paspalum > Paspalum notatum. The sequence continues at coordinate 39,393,813 of CM039685.1, forward strand.
ATCAAGCGACAGGCGAGGAGAGAGCCCTGCCTGCTCCTGCAGAGTGGAAACGACCTGGTCCTGACACTCTCGAAGGCCCGCCGCAGCCGCAGCTGCCACGTACGGGCAGAGGTGGTGGGTGCTGCCTGCGTGCCGCCGATCGTGGCCGCGGCAGCAGGCCGAGCGCACAGCACAGGGCCCAGATGCAGCTCTCGCACGCAGTCGCAGCCTTTCCGTTTAGGGCCTGTTTGGATTTCGGGATAAAATTTCTGCCTCTGTACGTTAGTTAGAAGTATTAAATATAATCTAATTAAAAAACTAATTACATATATGAGGACTAAACGACGAGACGGATTTATTAAACCTAATTAATTCATGATTAGCAAATAGTTACGGTAGCATTTGCCGTTTTACCAAAAAATGTTTGAATCCTAATAAAAAAAAAACAAAACTTTTGGCTTTTTGCCATTTGCCCTTGGCATCAAACGGGCCCTTATTTCCTCGCCGGTCACCAAAACACGTGCTGCCGCCGGTACAAAATTATTGGCGACCTCGCTCGCACCGGCGCCGCTGTATAGCCGGACAGACAGAGGTCGCTCCCTACCTACCTATAGCTGCAAACCGCTGCGCTGCGTGCGGTCTGCTCTCGTATCTGAAATGGTGACCCCTTGGCTGACAGGGCAACTAGCCCGGGCCGGCACTGTGCGCGGCTGCGTGCATCTCTGCTCTCATGGCGCTCATGGACCAGGCGACGCTTGCTGAGTGTTGTGAGACTGTAGGTAGGTATGTTTGCATCGTGTGCAGATAGTTTCAGACTGCTACCTGCTGCCGTCGCTGTGGCCAGCCTACGGTCGTCCGTCCCGGCCGGACTGGACTGGACTGGACTGAAAGAAGCTTTGGCTGTGTTTAGATCCAAAAAGTGGAGGCGAAAAACAGGCGAAATCTGCTAAAATTTGGCCAAAAACATCACATCCGACACTGTAGCGCACTGTAGCACTTTTCGTTTGTTTGTGGTAAATATTGTCCTACCATGACCTAACTAGGCTTAAAAGATTCGTCTCGCAAAGTACATCTAAACTGTACCATTATTTTTTGATTTTATCTACGTTTAGTACTCCATGCATGTGCCGGCATTTTTGATGTGATGGAGAATCTTTTTTTTACATAGTAGAATTTGGAGAAAAGTTTGAATCTAAACACAGCCTTTCTCTCTTTTCTGCCAGTCCTTTACCCGCTGCTGGACACACTGGCCCGATCGTCAGGAAATGCTGGCTGGTGGCTGCTGTTTGCGTTTTTGAAAAAGAAAAAAAAAACTGCTCGTAAAAAGAGAGAGCAAAGTCAAATGGATCTTTCACACCCCCACCTTTAATTTTTCGCTGTTTTTTTTTACCATTTTGACAATTTACCAACTAGATTTCTCTTCGAGTCTGCTGGATCAATGACTTCCAAACGTGCCCGGACAAAAAGTGATCTGTGCACCTCGACAAAGGCAAGGTCCTGTGTGAACAATTTACTAGCAATTCTAGAGTGGACCAAGTGGACAAGACGGCAAGAGTCCAACTTTTCGCTTTCTTTTGGATAGAATGTACTAGTGATCATTGTACTAATGGTATGTTTTTAAGCAAATAATTGATTTGTATAAGGCTTACTTCTTCAGGCTACCCATTCCATCACCCAGAGTTTCAAACCACATTCTGTCCACACTGTGCAAACAGTGTTTTGTACGTCCATGCGCAATGTTCTGACGACCTCAAACTTATAAGAACGCTTATAAGATACTAATAATGCAGTGATGAATTTACACAAACACCCTTAGTCTAGGATGAATTACATAACTGGAAGTGGAACAAGACATGTCCCCACACACCACACGCGCGTCTCATACAGACTATGGCCAAAGACGCGTCGCACACAAGCAGCTTTAATTTCTCATTCTTGTTTTTTTTACCATTTTGACAATTTACCAACTAACGTCTTTTCTCTTTGTGTCTACTAGATCAATGACTTCAAGGTGTTCCTAGACAAAAAAAAAAGGAGTGTGCACCTCATGAGCGGATATTGAAAATGGCCAAAGGAGGACACCATTGGTTTCACTGGTGCAACTTTGACGAGTGTGATCGCCGTGGAAGAGGATGAAGGGCACCGGTACCAAGCAACATTTTGTAGATCTAGACCTAGGGCCTAGTCCATTACTTCTATAGTCTCAGTAATGGTTTCTCCATCAACAAACGTCAACACAATAGTACTAGAGCAAATGCGTTGAGAAAGTTAGGCGAGCATGTCCTTCCCATACATGGTGACTACAATCTAATGAGAGGTAGGGGTGAGGGTGGGGATGGTACAATAATACACCTCTCCTCTATCATTAGCCATAGCTGGCAATCCAAGTTGTGTTCCTCTCGATGATGAAGCTCGTCCCCTATCATCTTGATCACTAGCTAACTTTGAACTCTATTATTTTTGGGGTAATATGTAGTATTCGGAGTTAGCTCAATTTGATACCATTGTGTAGCCCGCACTAAAATATAGTGCTTTACCCCTAGATGTCCAATCGACTTCTACACTTCCACACATTTCGAGGAGCCACTACACTGAAATATAGTACTTTACTGCGTTTTGGGTCATATTAGATCTCATATTGTTGCATTAGCTCCAACTAACACTATGATCTAAATAGATTTTAAATTGAATGCATATTTTAAGAGAAAAAGACCATTTTAAACGAAAATTGTTTATCTTTCAGCATTCTCCCTTCACCCACATCATGACACGTCATGGTCATGAATACACACGGATCTCAAATAGTGGAGGATTTGTGGGCTAAGAAATCTTAGTCTTAGTTTGGTAACTATTGGATTAAGAAGGGTTGAGGATTGAGGTAGATTCAGAGAGATAGAAGGGATTTTGATTTATTGTAATTTAAATCCACTTTAATCCTTTCATTCAATCACTAGTTGCCATTTGCCACTGGGCCTTAGTCGGAGATGGATACGATTTCTCGTCTGCTCGCGCGTGAAACTGGGCCAACGTACTAATCGGCCCAGGAAAAGAAAATGGAGCCGACGACAGAACGAGTGAACGGCATGAAGTCGCGTTTTAGATTTTCCGTTTTCAGCGACAGGTGACCGAAAATCTTGGTGCCATACGGCTCTGGAGTCTGGACTCTTGACCATCCGCCGCATCCTACGCCGGCGATCCTTGCCGCCGGCCCTCCGCCAATGGCCGCCGCAGCAGCACCAAAATTTCTCCAGTTCCTCACCACTACCACCGTCACTGCCAACCTCACCACCAGCTCCTCGCTTGCCCCCTTATCCACACGGCAGTCCACCCCGACCTCCTGTTCTTGCGCCGTCCGCGCCCCCGCGGTCGCGGCTACTCTTCGGCCCGGTGGAGCTTCCAGCGTCCAGTTCCCGCTTCGGTCTCTTCTCCGTCCTCGCGCGGCAGCCTCGCCCTCAGCCGCCGCACCGTCGGAAGGTACTCGGCGCGGACGAGTTTGTGCTTTGTTGCAGAGTTGACTGGATGACGTTTAAAATTCTACTACTATATGTTTCTGATTGCTGAAGGCATGTCTGACCCGGAGCTGAGGCTGGTGCTCGAGCTCGCCACCGACGAGGAGCTGATGGAGTTCGAGGAAATCCTCTACGGAACCAGGTACAATTGCTTCTTCATTTTTCTCGCACTGCTTTGCCTATATTTAGCTCTGATGTAGCGTAAGTGATATAGGCATATAGCTGCATCTGTTGGTTTTGATGGCACTCCAGTATTGGGTTATTAAGACAATTGGATACGTTAATTTGGGGGTATTGATAACCGTGTGCATCTTGGGGCAAGCAGCGTCGGGGTGTGTATGCACCAAACAACTGCTCCCTCCGTACCAAATTATAAGTCAATTCTATCTTTCTCCTAAGTCAATTTTCCCAACTTTGATAACGTTTGTTTATCGAAAAAATGCACAAATATCTACAACATCAAACTACTTTCACTAGATACACCATGCAATATATATAGATTGTGCATTTATTTGATATCGTAGATGTTAAAATAATTTTTCTACAAAGTTGGTCAAAATTATATATGTTTGACTTAGGCCAAAGCTAAAACGACTTATAATTGGAATGGACCGTCGTTGTTCACTTGTTCTGGTTGGTTAATCTTGTGCAACCTTCAGTTGGTGATTCTCTTGTGCCAGTTCAGCACCTATTACAGTTTGTTTTTGGTGCTAGCTAATTTCCATGCCTCGAAGTTCATGAATGGTGACAGAAACAAAAGCGTTTCCAACTTCGCTGCAAGCTCCGTTCCATTTCAAATGCTGATCCTTTTTGACCTGTGCACAAGGATTAAGAAAGTAGGCAAATGACATTAGTGCCCCTTTTTTGTACAGTACTGTGAAAGATCTCACATCATTTGTGAGAGCGGTAGTATTTATTAAGTAGGGGCACTGAATGATGAAAAAGGGGTGAAATACACATTAAATTTTTTTGGATGACTTTATTTAAATAAAAGTTGAGAAGGCTAAAGGGGCCTACATTTGGAACTACATGGAGTAACTGCTTTGAAATATGTAACATGAATGCAAAAATAGTAACATCAGTTGTTACACCCTTGTATGATTAAAAATATATATGCATTGCTATATATCATCTACGAGACCAACATGATCGGAACTGCAAAGGCAAGCCTGTCGCCATTTTGGCAATTGACAATGGTTAAAAAAAATGAGAGTCGTTCACCGAGCAAAATCTAACGGTTTAGAAATTGGCGGTGCCAAATAGGTAGGTTTGGTACCCAGAATGATGGGACTAGTACCGATACCCTTTCCTTTACTTATTTTAATTATTCAATAATTTGGCCAAAAAATTAAAAGGTGTGGTACCGCCTGGTGCCGGTGGGTACCTTTCCAACCACTGTAAAATTTCTCATATGGTAATAAGGTAAATTTGTTTATCCTTTTCTCTTTTGTTTCTCTTTTACTTGCTGTTCTGATGTTGGTAATTGAAGAATAATTGCTTGTCATGTTTCCTTTTTCTTCATTCTTTTTTTAATTTGCCCACTTATTTAGTTAGACCTAATCACCTACCTGATCTTTCTACATGGGAGTGCTAGGTGACTAAGTCTTTATATAGCCAGTCCTCTGTTTTACCTACCCAAAATCAGTGTTAGCCTAAACGGTAAACAGTCACTTACTGTTTAATCATTATTCGGTGCTAAACGGCCGTTTAAATGGTGGAAATGGCCAATTATTAAACGGAAATGTTCAGCCACTGCTTAGCGTTTAAACGGTGTTTAAATGGGCTAAACGACCGTTTAGGCGAACAGTGCCCAAAATAAAAGTTTATTTTCTGTTTCCTTTGTTTGCAGCTACTTTAGTCCATTGCTAAAATCAATTGCAAGAAGACCAAACTCAGGTAATGCTGTTCTTTTGGATGATATCGAGGAGAGAGACCTTTTCATCTCAAAGTTAGAGTCGAGGTTCCTGTATCTTGCTGCAGATGCCCGCTCGATTATAAGGTCAGTCAAGTAGCCTTTTGTACCTATCTTTAATCGAAGATTGATTGCACTCCTAGTCAAATTGCTGTAGTTCATCACCTTTTAGAAGTTTTTCAACAACATGTCACACTTTTCACCGATTGTTCTTCATAGGGGGTGGAGACCATCATACAGAGATGTCCTGCTCAGAGTAAGAAAGAAACTTGGTGTTCAGTGCTCTAGCAAATTGTCTACTACAGACCTTGAGGCAGAAATATTTCTTCACCTTGTGAATGAATATTCAAGGTACTTACATGCACCAGATAAAAGAGTATGCTTTACTAAGCATATCTACGAAACAAAATGTTCTTGTGACAAGGGGAAAGCATTAATTTTGTATTCACATATACAACAGTCTATGCTAGTGTTCAGCTCCCACTACTCTATTTGTTTGTTAAATGTGAATCCTGTGCGAGTCAACTATTCTAACAGTGTTTTCCCCCTTTTTGAATTCCCCACGCATCAGCCATCAGAAAAGCCCAGTTTCATTTCCATGGGATAAACAGAAATCTCCAGAAGAAATCTCTAGCCTTGGTGTAAACAAGTGGAATGTGCTTACTGATGCGGCTTGGAGGATTGGAGCAAAGGGACTGGAAAGTACCTTTTTAAAGGTTCTTTGCAATCCTCCTTTTTTTTATCCTTTTCCTTCCGATCATCTAATTTTCTGACTAATTTAAGTTTCCTTCTTATGAAAGGGTGGTAGCGCATTGACCGTGAAAACAATATATGAATCGGTAGGTTACAGTTTTGTGTTGAAATATAGTATCGTATTGATCCTTATTGCATTAGTGTTTTCAACTTTTCATTGATGTCAGATTTCACTTACCATTTATGTTAGTTAGCCAATAGACTATCTGGAAAGCTGTTGATGGAGGCTGCAAATTATGAGATAAAGAAAGAACTTGTTAAGCAGGTATACCTATTGATATGATAATGATTGCTGTAATGTTCCTGATTTTTATGTGCTCATTTAGAATTTTTTTGGACCAACCAATATATCCTTTCACCTGTTCCTCTTGATTTTTACTTGAATTTTCTTATCTGAATGCATGCTTTTCATATCTATTTGCATCTCGACAAATGCATCACGAATCTTGTTTTTTAAGTAGACCGTACTTGCACTTACTTGTTGCTAGTATCTTTATTGAGTTAATGTAGGCAAGAATTGAAGTTTCCCATTTGCAGGGTGGGCGGTTGGCTGCAGTTAACCTGGAGTCTAGAGCTGGCTTGCTTGCAGCTAAGCAGGTAATATGATCAACGATCTTCTGTTAGCAATTAAATTTGTCCAATCCCCACACATCTATCTAAGATTGCACCTAGGGGCGTAGACAGACAAAGCTATCTCCAGGGTTTACTCGCTCGAACATTGGTGTTATGAACTACTTACCAAGCATAATTTGATAACCAAAACTTGAATCTGACAAAGATCAATGGAGTCAGCTGACCCCCAGTAGATCTGTACCAGCTCCGCCCCTGATTGCACCATTCAGGATGTTATGTTTCAATAGTCCTCTTGAATGTTTGCAGGGTTTGACTCGTGCAGCATCGAGATATGTTGGACTCAGGAGTGTCATGACATTTCTTGGACCGATGTATGCTGCTTCTGATAGTAACGTTTGATACTGTTACTTCTGCTTGTTGTTTTAACAAATCATTTTTAGGTCCTGAATCGTTCTACCATGTTTCAAATGCCGCTGTTATTTTAAGCAGTTAAATTTGTTGCATTTTTATTTATTACTAGATTACCATGTAACCTTGGGCCACAGACTATAGAAATCAGAATTCTCTTCATCGAATGGTATGTCATGTCCTGCTAGTAATTAATGTCCTCTCTTTGCACTTAACCTTGCTCAGAATGTGGGGGACACTCTTGGCTGATATTGTGATTCAAATGCTGGGGACGGATTATGCTAGGATCGTGCAAGCAATCTATGCATTTGCTCAGGTGAAGTTCATGTTATTTCATCGCTCTTCTCAGGGAAGACATTATTTTTTTCGCTAGCTGCACTGTTTTATATTTGTTCCTCCAAACAGATTCGTCTGACCCGGACAAGTTACATAGAACCTCATGAAGAATGACCCGAGGGCAATCGTTATTGGGCTACCCTAGCTGGCATTCTAATCTCTAGATTATTACTGCCCCATACTGTACATACTAGATCATCATCTGTGGATTCTGGTGCAATTCTCCACGGGAAGACGGTAACGAGGTTAGTGCGTGTTCGTTTCAGCGCGTGTTCGCCAATGCAACGCGACACCAGCAGTAGTCACAGTTCGTCACCGTTGCTGCGTGATGTGGTTCCCAACACGCTCAAACGAACCGGCTCTTATGCTTTCAGACTGTGGAGGTGCACCGTGCTACCGCTGCCAGCCACGGCCTTCCTTCCGGGGCTGCCGTTGCTATGGCATTTGGTTGCAGCTGCAGCCAGCTAACCGAAAAGGCCCAAGATGTTCGGTCGCAGGGACAGCAGAATATGAATAGCTTATTAGCTTGTGCCTGGTGATAGGCTACTTCCTGACTGAGAAAGTGAGAATTTTATGTAAAGCTTAGCAAAATTAACCTACTTGTACTACCTCTGATGTGAAATCAATAGCGGCTCAGACAAGAAAAGCTATAGGTTAACTGGTTGTTTTGTTGGCTCAGTCACACAATTTAAGGGATGTTTGGATCCAGGAGCTAAAATTTAGCTTCATGTCATATCGGATGTTTAGATGCTAACTAGAAGTATTAAGTATGATTTAATTAAAAAACTAATTACATGGTCGAGGAGTAAACGGCGAAACGAATTTATTAAGCCTAGTTAATCTATGATTAACGAATGGTTACTGTAGCATCACATTTGCTAATCATAGATTAATTATGCTTAATAAATTCGTCTCGCAGTTTACTCCTCATCGGTGTAATTAGTTTTATAATTAAACTATACTAGGTCTGTATCCGTGCTTTGCTACGGGTAAAACCTATGGGCAAAGCATATTGTGTCTTTGAGCACCAAGCTTTGTCATGTGAAACATTTACAAAAAGATGTGGCAGCGAAGTCATGTGCCAACAACTGAAATATATGTGTAGTGCATTCAATACTAATATTGAAATAACACTTAAATCATAACAACACATATATTTAAATCACTTGAAAATTATCTAGACATTAAGTTATTTTAACTATGGTATCATCCCCTAATATAATTATTAAGAAAATATCTATTAAGTTATTTCATTTATAAATGCGATAAAAATCATTTAAAACCTCTCTAAATATTTCATAAAAATAACTCATAATTTTACAACAAAAATGATTTGATACTTCTCTAAAACTCTCAGTTTCTCCACTTATATCATAGTAGACAAAATTCAAAATTGACAATGAAAATAACTTGGTAATTTTGATATACGGACTGAAAGAACTGATGAAGCTGTCAGCTCTAAACTTTTGTTTGCAACCTTGGCCGTTGTTCGCATGTGAAGTTCTACTGGTGCCATTAATATGTAGAAGCAACAACCCATCATTGTAGAACCTTGCAAAAATCATGTTATGTGGTCAGTTCAGGAAAGAACACACGAAAACATAATTACTGAAAGTGTAAAAACAAACTAACATCATGGGGAGTCTTCCATTGGGTTATAAAAAGGGTTTATCATTGCTATGTAATTTTTATGTAGGGTATTGTGGCGCAATGCTCGACGTGCTTTATCGCGCTCCCTCTTTGCCTGCCTTTGATCGGGCTTCATATTTCGCGCATTTTGACGATCACGTATTGCTTGCCTTTGCTTATGTGTCATGTTTGCATACCGTGCCCTATCTTTTGCACGCCGTCTTTCAATTTGCTCATCTGTTAATGCTTGAGAAAAAGTCTTTCTAGATGATGTGAAGTCACCTGCACCATGATCCATTTATTACATAAATAAAAATCACATATAGGAAATGCATATGCACTACTTTCTATTTTGGTTGCAAACATCCTATGATATAAATAGGACATCAACAGTTTAGTTAGTTAGTTAGATGGCTAAAGAAATCAAACTATACATATGCATTTCCTATTAATAGGACAACACGTAGGAAAGAACACATGCCCATTATTATTTGATGAATGAGGGGTCGTGACGTGCACATATTTATATTTATCATGCCTTAAATTTAATTGACAGCACATTAGTTTATCATTATGTATTTTTATTACTGGGCTATCAAAATAGATAATTATCGGAGATTCAAGGAATTATATGGATTTTGACTATATTGAGATATAGCAAAACATAATTCGTTGTACCTTACAATTAATTATGAAACATGTTTATGTAGTACAAGTAATAAGACTAACAATCCTTTGTAGTAGTGGTGTAGGAAATTGTGCATGCCATGCTTATATTTTTCTACACAACCAGTATTGGTTTTCTTGAAGAGCAATATTTCCATTGTTCCTACCAATGTGTCCTCTAAACGTAATAATAAAAAAAACGGATTTTTAAACACAGCACGTTACATTAAAAACAACAATAATTAGTTATCTGTAGTACCTGGCCCTTGCTTCTATTCAACAATAAGGTTGGCGGCTGCAACTTTCTTTTGTTGTCGAGCTTCACGACGTTTTTTTTAATAATTCTTCTTTTTGTTGGATAGGCATCTGCGCATACCTCTTCTATCTCGTTGCCTTTTACGTTCCCATGGATCTAATATGAGTGGTGAATGAGGATTGAGGTCAGCCAAAATAAATACTACTTTCATAGCAAACATCATTATATATAGAAATTTAACTATTTAACTACAACAATAGATAATCCACAATACTTAGGGACTGGTTATGGAAATTTGTTTCCTTAGTACCAGTGAAGAAATATCATCTCCTTCTAATTCTGCATGAAACACAATTACCTGACAATTGACGGTGTTCTGCGTCGTCACCAACATTCTTGATTGCAGCTTTCTTTCGTTGACGAGCTTCACAACGTTTTTTAGTAACTCTTTTTCTGTTGAATAGACATTTGTGCATATCGCTTTCTATCTCGTTGCCTCTTGCGTTCTTGGGCATCTATAAATTGCGTATGCACATAGGATGTTATTGACCCTTCAACTTCAACTTTGTTCCATGTGAAGTTGCCTAAATAAAATCATGTGCATAGTTTATATTATTAAATGGTAGATGAAATATCAATTTTACCTAGGTTTATTGTGTTGGTCAAATCGTCGTGTGGGGTGCAACCCTTGGGTTTATTTGAAGGTGCCATCTATAGAGTTGATAGATTGTGTTTAATAAGGGAAAGTAGGCAAACACAAAATATTAAGCACAAATATGTGCAAGTACAAAAATAAAAATAGCTAAAGTGTAAATTTATTAAATGGTAGAAGAAATATCAATTTTACCTAGGTTTATTGTGTTGGTCAAATCGTTGTGTGGGGTGCTACCCTTGGGTTTATTTGAAGGTGCCATCTATAGAGTTGATAGATTGTGTTTAATAAGAGAAAGTAGGCAAACACAAAATATTAAGCACAAATATCATGCAAGTACAAAAAATAAAAATAGTTAAAGTGTAAATTAGTACATATAAACATACCCTTACTTGTATTGTGTTATTCCTTAATGTGTTTCACCTGTTTAGTGAGCTAGAAAAAAAAATCAGCAAGTCATCATATAAAATCACAAACAAAGCTCAATAGGATGTACAAAGAACACTACGGGAGGATACCTGACAAGCTCCAAACAAATGTTTGTTCTCAATCACATCCTAATTTTTGTACCATCGGTGAATGTAAAATTACCCTCATGTGTATACACAGATTGTACGAATTAGGTCATGTTTGGATACCTGCATGAGGCTAGCTTGGTTCACACCCCGCAGCCAGGCACTTCCTAGCCAGGCTCTATGCAAGCAAGGAAGATCTGTTTGGATGCTTGCATCTCTTGGACAAGGCTCTGCGGGGACCGTGCTTGATTGGTTGCATGAGACAACACATGAGTTCATTTTCCACTCTCTCACGCGGCGGACGGCACGCAGCTAGCCAGGCTTGCGAGGAACGCCCAGCCTGGCCCGGAAGGGAATCTCGCACGCGCATGGCACCCTATCCAGGCATCCAAACAAGGCCTTGCAGCATCCGGTGGGACAGACCCACGCCTCGTGCAGCCATCCAAATATGCCCTTAATGTGTCAGGTTAGCTTGCTATGGATCTAAATCCACCAGTCCAAAACCTAGTGGTGTCGTTTTATTCTAGATTAATGGCTGGCAAAAAAAATAAAGAAGGCATTTTACTTAATTAGCACCATTGTCATCCATCGCTGAGTATAAAAATACATGCATCAACACATATCTTTACGGTGTAAGTGTAATCACGATATGTAGCACAAAACTGGTAGAATTACCAAAACATAAACTTGTTTTGTACTTTGTGTGGTATGACCGTATGAGTATGAGTATCGGCTTGATAGAATAACCGACAGTCCTCTACTTTTGGCATTTTGGCCTTGAACCAAGAGAGTGGATTAGAGCCAGGTTCTGTAGGATAGTAGAATTCAGTTTACCTCCATCATTCTTTTTTAAATGCAAACTATTAACCAGCAAGGAAGAGAACGATAAGATGCAGATACAAATACTAAAATCCTCCCTCCATTTTTGATATGTAAAACTTACCACAGTGAGCCCTTAATGCGAACCAAGTTCCTGCTTGTGCGTCAATGGGAAGTCGTTGAGCCCACGGCACCCATGATCAACGAACGATGAGCTGATGTCTGCTGCCCGCCAAATGCGACGACGCGCGACAACCTGTGTCCACCTAGCACCACGACATACTTGTGTGGTTTGGTGGTGGCTGCCCTGTGATATGATGCGCAGGTGCCCGACGAGCGGACGAGACGACGACGAGCGGCTTGCTGGGCGCTTGACTGCCGTGCGAGATGCAAATGATTCAAATGAGCAGTTACGAGGACGACGCGGCCAGTTGAGCATAGGGAGAATCTTAGCCAAACCGTTCCCGATAATTGTGGCACCGGTTTCGCAAGAGTAAGCACACGATTAAAAATATCTCTTTGTAGCCAGCGTTAACATGCCATTCTGTAGGGCGATTTACGTGGACCGTGGGATAAAAACCGATAGAAAAACTCGTGGGACAGGCGAAGACGGGCGACGTGGGGCGGAACCGACGGACGACGGAACGGGAGGCATTAGTGAAGGTGAATTAACTTAGTAGAGATTTAATAATTATAACTAGTGCCTAAACATCCGATGTGATGGGGGCAAAATTTTTAGCTGGGATCCAAACACCCCCTGTCTGCCAAATGTTTCTGTTATGGCCGTCAGATGGTGCTTGTTCGCGGTCGCGGGGTGGAAGCGCACAGGCCTACTCCACGAACACCTTGATCACCCTCAAGATGTGCGGCTGCTGCAGAAACAAACCTGAGATTAAAGGATTTTGATCTTAGTGTGGATTGATCCCATCTCAATTCGCACAATATTGTTTTCGAGAGTTCATCAGTTCATGTCAAGAGGTTCTCTTGACAAGCTCCATGCCTCCCATCTCTCTCCACTTCACTTCTCCAGATGAGTCGATCCATGGGGTGCGGGTGCTGAGGAGTTGGCTTGACTTGCGTCGCTGCAGTTTACCGGTGGTGAGGTGGCTTGAGTCGACGGCGTGGCTGTATTTCACCTGGTTTTTCACTCGGTTGATTGCTTGCTTCATAGCAATCAAAGACACCAGTGGCGGAACTAGAAATTTAAATATTTTATTGTTAGAAGATATCAATAGTACTGATTTTTTAAATTTTATTTGATCTCAAAATGTTAAACTAAAATTTTTAGCCATAGGGTCTCCACTCCTGGAAGAGAACAGTAGGCAAATCGCATATTGGCAAAAAAAAAAAAAAAAGGGCATTTGGGCGACCTACCCCTGTGAACGCGGAAGTTGTGACTGAATTACCTCCGCTTCACACTTCCACGGGGGCCGAAGTTGTAGACCATGCATTCCGCTCTGCTCCGGTTGAATACTGTAAAATACTGCCCCCCTTGATCTTAGACTAATCCCTCCTAACGTTCAGTTAGCCAAGGCTTATCTCATTGACACACCATCTGATGCCACAGCCTACAGAGTACAGGCATGCTTGTAGTTGGAGCAGTAGTAGACAACACAGCAGGGCAGAGTTTGCATGTGTAACCCAACACTCGTTTTCCTGGATAATTATGAAAGGGCGAGACCCTCCCTCGCAGGCTGCAGCTGCAGGCCATAAAGCGCAGGGGCGCGGCTGCACCACCGTACCAGCAAAGCCCCGGCGTCCTCCGCGGACGACACATGGCTGCCAACAAGCAGACGATGGTGATCAGCCTGGGGAACCCGCGGCGGCGGAAGCGCGGCGAGATGCTGTTCCGGTTCGAGTCGTTTTGCCAGCCCGGGTACCCGGCGCCGCTCGCCGGCGGGGGCGCCTTCAGGGACAACGTCAGGGCGCTGCTGGGCCTCGCGCACCTGGAGGCCGGCGGCGCGCAGGGCGAGACCAAGTGCTGGTCGTTCCAGCTCGAGCTGCACCGCCACCCGCCCACCGTCGTCAGGCTCTTCGTCGTCGAGGAGGATGTCGCCGCGTCACCGCAGCGCCAGTGCCACCTCTGCCGTCACATCGGTACTAACCTTTGCATGCAATGAGCTCCTGGCGTTGGCATGCATACACCATGCATGGGGACGTCAGACGCGTATGTGATGCATTCAGACAGTACACAGCAGACGAAAGTATATAGGGCATCGATCGTTTAGGTTTAATTGATGTGATGGAATTATTGGCAGTTCTACTAAATCCGATTCTTTCAGGCTCTTGAAATTAAGATCAAACTCAAAAAGATGTCAGTTTTCACCAAGTACTGCTAGTACGATAGTAATCAGATATCGACCTGCACTCTCATCTCATCTGCAGAAAACTAAACGGATCGGAGCGACAAGGTCATCAGATATGCTCACTGCCAGGAAAAAACCCCGTGGTGTTTCAGGTTGGGGTCGTCATCTGATCTGCAGCAAGAGGTTCCACTTCCTGCTGCCCAAGAGGGAGTTGTCGGTGGAAGCTGACGGCCTGCACTACGGGATCAACCACGGCCCTGAGAAACCGTCGTCCAAAGGCACGGCGACCACCAGAGGCCACCTGCTCCACGGCGTCGTGCACCTCAACGGCTTCGGCCACCTCGTTGCCCTCCATGGCTTCGAGGGCGGCTCCGACTTCGTCGCCGGCCACCAGCTCATGGACCTCTGGGACCGGATATGCGCAGCCCTGAACGTCAGGTGTGTGTGTGTGTGTGTAATAGAACGCGTGCAACAGCGACGTTCCTTAATTTGCGTGTCCCATAATCCCATCCCATTAGCTACTTGAGCGCATGATGATGGGTCGTGTTTATTAATTTGGTTGTTTTGTTATGCATCGCAAGGAAGGTGAGCCTCGTCGATACGGCGAGGAAGGGGCACATGGAGCTGCGGCTGCTGCATGGCGTCGCGTACGGGGACACGTGGTTCGGGCGGTGGGGCTACAGGTTCGGCCGGCCGAGCTACGGCGTCGCGCTGCCGTCGTACCAGCAGTCGCTGCACGCGCTGCAGTCGCTGCCGCTCTGCGTGCTCGTGCCGCACCTGTCGTGCTTCAGCCAGGACCTCCCCGTGGTGGTCACCAAGTACCAGGCCATCAGCGGCCACAAGCTGCTCAACCTCGGCGACCTCCTCCGCTTCATGCTCGAGCTGCGGACGCGCCTCCCGGCGACCTCCGTCACCGCCCTGGACTACCGCGGCATCATGTCGGAGGCCTCGTGCAGGTGGTCCGCCAAGCGTGTGGACATGGCGGCGCGCGCCGTCGTGGACGCGCTCCGCCGCACCGAGCCTCCCGCGCGGTGGGTGACGCGGCAGGAGGTCCGCGACGCCGCGCGCGCCTACATCGGCGACACGGGCCTCCTGGACTTCGTGCTCAAGTCCCTCGGCAACCACATCGTCGGCAACTACGTCGTGCGCCGCGCCATGAACCCCGTCACCAAGGTGCTCGAGTACTGCCTGGAGGACGTGTCCAGCGTGCTCCCGGCGGTGGGCGCCGGCGTGCCGGGCGGCGGCGGCGGCAAGGTGAGGGTGCGGTTCCAGCTCACGCGGGCGCAGCTCATGAGGGACCTCACGCATCTGTACCGCCACGTGCTCAAAGAGCCGAGCCAGGCGCTCACCACCGGCGCGCTCGGCGCCGTCCCCGTGGCAGTACGGATGGTCTTGGACACCAAGCACTTCGTCAAAGATTACCACGAAGGTTTCGCCCCGATCAACACCGTTGGATCAGCTGGGCACGTCCACATCAACCTGTGCTGCACGCTGCTTGTGAGGAACGGGAGCCCTGACCTCGTGCCGCCGTACGAGACGGTGACCTTGCCGGCGCATGCAGCGGTGGGCGAGCTCAAGTGGGAGGTGCAGCGGCTGTTCAGGGAGATGTACCTCGGCCTGAGGACCTTCACGGCCGAGTCCGTCGCCGGGGTCGTCGGCACCGGCCAGGACGCTTGCCCGGTGCTCGGGCTGATCGACGTGGGAAGCGTCGTGGTGGTCGAAGGGACAGTCGTCGAGCAGCAGCCGCAGCTGGCGGCCGACGAAGGCGTCCCGCCGGAGAACGAGGCGGCGGCTTTAAGCGAGGGGGGCGGCGACGGCGAGAGGGTCGTGGACTGCACGTGCGGAGCGGACGACGACGACGGCGAGCGCATGGCGTGCTGCGACATATGCGAGGCATGGCAGCACACCCGGTGCGCGGGGATCATGGACACGGAGGACGTACCGCACGTCTTCGTGTGCAGCCGGTGCGACCACGACGTGCTCTCGTTCCCTCCCTTGAACTGTTAGAAACTGCTATATCCGTCAATCCGTCATGGCGTCATGGCAGTGCGCGACAAACGATCACATTATTTCGATGTTTTATATTGGCAATAAAGAAACTAGGGATATATATGTGCTGTGATCACCGGTGAGATGATTAAGCAACATCAAAATTTAGACATGTGAGAGCTCTCCCATCCACAAATATAACACTGTACGATACAGGGATACACCATGTGTTATGCCTCATCCCGTGCTATAATAGGTGCATTACGCGGATGGTTTCTTTCTGAGTCTGTCTAGCTATCTTTCCAGTTCTTTATCCTATATACTCATCCCGTGGTTTGATTTTTTACACTAAATTTCGTATTAAAAATTTGTATTTATTATTTATTATTTATTTTCATTCTTATTTAATTTAGCATATAATATAAACTATGACATAATTTTATTATATTTTAGCTAACTCAAACCCAGGTGGTAGCCATATACGTCTGGAACACGTTGTCGCAGTGTAGAGCTACAATTTTCCTTCTTGGAAAATTTTTAGATTAATGATGCTTCTCCTTCTACTAGAATAAACAGTTTGTTCCAGCTGAAGTTTAATTTATTTCGCTCGCATATATGACTGTTCCTCCTGAAAAAATAATTCCCTTGGGAGAAAAGAAAAAACAGGGAGCGGACTTGTGGCACGCAGACTGCGAGCCCAGGTAGTGGCCCAGGCGGTTGAGAGGGAGCGGACTTGTCTGGGCCAATGGGCCATACACCCATGAGCGCAGAGCTGGGCCGCTGGATTGAAGCTTAATGATTTGCGAATGGGTGAGAGTTTCATTATTTCAAAATGAAAAAAATGAAAAAAAAACCCCAGAAATCCGTAAGACTGGAAACTCTGGAGGAAATTTGGAATTATGGATTCACAACCATATATACGGCCGGAGCAATACGTCCTTAGTAAAAAGTAAAAACACGGTAGCTTCTTTATGCATCGCACGATGACTTAAAATAGTCTAATCGTCTTCAGAAGAAGCAACAAAGCTGTCCAGAGCCTGCATAGGCTCTGAAACTTGCATCGAATCATCCCATCAAACATAATGATCTGCCAAAGCCTACCCTATGTAGCATTATATTTGAACTGATCGAACCGGCAAGCTAGTGACCACCTCCAGAGGAAAAGAGGCAGCCGAAATAATAATCAGCCTGGAGATCATGGTTTGGCCTTCCACGGCACCACAGCGATAGATGAGGCTCTGCACTCACATGGCCTGTTTGTGGGGCTACAGCCTACAGCTCCCTGCGCTCGGTGGTCTCGTCTCATCCCTTATCTGCTAATTATAATCCCTTTTAGGAAAAAGGCCTAGTCGTCCCTACTCTGTTTGTGTGCCCATGGGCGAAGGAGATTACTAGCATGCATGCCGTAGCTGTGCTTGGCCAAAGATTACTTCTGTCGGCCGGGCTGGAACTTGGAAGGATTCGACCAACCATCCAACCTTTGTGAATGATTCAGGCATAACTTTGATGGGAAGAAACATGCATGCATGCATTAGCCGACCAAACAAAAGCTCTTCACTGAAGACTGCACCAATGTACCACTGCACCCCCATGCATGGCATGCATGCATCCATAACTTTTGCTTCATGTAGTACTAGACTCGTCAGCAGGCATCTGCATATACCCGTGTGCGAAACGTTGTAATAAAGTCAGTCATAAAATTGCTAGTAATGCACTGTTTAACTGAACCTAGCTTTGGTTGGAACAGCAGCGGCGGTTGGTTTTTTCTTTCATAGTTAAGAGAGTTTTGTGCATCATTCTCGTGGTTCGTTAGGTAGTAATAGATTTCTTAATTATCGAAGTTGTCTTGGCATTCAGGCTGCAACAACGACAGAAAGAAATACTAGATGCTGGTAGCAAACCATATTGCAACAATGACTTATCATTGAAGCAAACGGAAAGGCTCAACCTCCTCAAGGGAAAAGTTGCCTTGCTTTATCTCTCCCTCTCCTGTCAGTAGTATAGTAGAGAGCTGATGAGGGGCTCCCTTTGTCCTGTGTCCCTAGTGAGACAACCCAGCTAGCCTTTCCCCTTTCCAGCTTTCTCACTTTCTGTTGTTTTGCGTTGCAAGGGAGAGGGAGAGAGACGACCCTAGCTTCTTTGTAGGGTTCTTATTTCGCGCTGAGAAAGTGAGAGAGAAGCAGGCTGAGTGATCGAGATGCGATAGATGTGCCCATTTCTCTTTCATGTCCCCGGCCCATGCGCATATGGCCATCTCCATCGCCATCTTTTTTTCCCGGCCGGCCCCGTCTCTTTTTGTTTCATTAATCTCGATCTAGCTCTGCCCCGTACGTCCCCGGCCCTGACATATATGCCGAAGGCTGGCTGAGAGGCACCACTGCACCAGCACCACTGTCCACTATGGCCGGCGTGTGAGGGCAATGGGGGCACATGCGCCGGTGGCTGTGGCTCTCGATCGATCGGCTGAAAAGGGGACTCGACAACCAAAAGGAGAGGTCAGGGCGGCAGCGATCGACCAGCAACTGGCCTGCCCGGCCGGCTGTGGTCACTCATTGCCATGCATGCATGGTGGTCAGTGCTGAATGCTGATGAGCTGATGATGATAGGGAAGGGAGAAGGAGACTAGGAGAGAAGGTAATGGGGAGAATGAAGCGACTTTTCGTACATCCTCCTGTCAAGCAGCTGAAGGAATTGAAGGAGCTAGCTAGGCGTTGGTCGATCGGTCCTCCTCATCGTCTATACTGCCTCGTCTATCTGTATGTATGATGAGAACTCCCCAAAATCATGGAGGGCTTTATATATATATATATATATATATATATATATATATATATATATATATATATATATATATATATATATATATATATATATATATATATATATATATATATATATATATACCAGTGTCTTGGGAGGGGGGTCGCGGCGGCGAACGGCGGACGGATGCGAGGCTGCGAAATTCCGAAACACAGAGCAACAAAATATACGAACGCGAACTGAAACTATTCAAATTCGCTCTGGTACTATTCAAATTCTTTTTACTATTCAAATTCGCTCTGCTACTATTCAAATTCGCTCTGCTACTATTCAAATTCCGCAATATGGAAGTTGGATGAGCACTCAGGGAGCACTTCCACTCTTGCATGCAATGGTGGGGGATTACTATTCCCACTACTCCAATTCTTCAGGTTGAATTCAAACGTCGCTTTCAAGATTATATTAAGCGCATGCAACGGTGGAAAATCACTATTCCCACTTGGCTCACTCTTCAGGATGAGATACGAACGTCGCTTTCGCGATTATATTAAGCGGGTATTAACTCTTCGGCGGTATTATATTTCACAGGATCTTTGGCAGGCTGGCGAGACCAAAAATATTCGGCCGGGTTGTGCTCCTATGCTTGCTTAGTCCTACTCGGTACTCACCGTACGATGAGCAGGTTTGCTTCAGAAGTAGCTAATCTTTCCCAAACTATCCCCAGTCTATGCATACGAGGCAAGGTTATGTCGTCTCCCCAGGCAGTTCCACCCGAAGGGAACACTTCTCCGCGGACACGGCTCTCCAGACGCCACAACTCCGGGCTAAACGAGAGCATCAAACGCAGAGGTTTCTCCTATAGGGTCCCTAGCACATAAACTCTCCCCATATACGCGGACTAGAATGACAGCAGAGATTTTCAAATGAAAACTACTTCATTTCCACAAACACAGCTTACATACGGCTTTCCCTTTCGGGAAACCCCAAGCACTTAGCACAAACTTAGATTACCTTACAAACGATGCCTGGATGCTCCACGGCTTTATTCCTTATGCTAATACTACTACCATTACAAGGTGGGTGGTGTGTGCGGTGATGGTGGATGAGTGGGTGTGGGTGTTGATGTTGATGGTGGGTGGCGATGGCGATGGATTTTCTCTTATGGATGGATGGTCTTCGGATTGTCGATGTATTGGCGGATGTCTTCAGCTGATGCCCGGTGCTCCGTTTTATAGCCGAGCAGGGCCTTTGCTTCGTCGATAAGGATGGCTTCAATAATTTACGCCTCTTGTGTGCTTTTACTGTTGCCACAGTAGCTCGTCCTTTTATTCTTCAATAATTGTACCTGGCACAGTATTTCGTCCTTTTATTCTTCAATTATTGTACTGAGCACAGTACAATATTCGTCCTGCGTCTTCTTTTTGCTGTAGAATTATTCGTCCTTGCTTTGTCTTCTGCTTCGCAATTCTCGGCGCGCTTGAGTGTCTTTGGAAAAATCTGGATACCGTCTTCCACGCCCGAATGATTGATATTCCATATCAATTATGTTGATATGCGATATCAACAATTTGGGCATGGGAAGACATATACATAAATTCATATAATATACCTTAATTGATATGGAATATCAATCATTCGGGCGTGGAAGACGGTATCCAGATTTTTCCAAAGACACTCAAGCGCGCCGAGAATTGCGAAGCAGAAGACAAAGCAAGGACGAATAATTCTACAGCAAAAAGAAGACGCAGGACGAATATTGTACTGTGCTCAGTACAATAATTGAAGAATAAAAGGACGAAATACTGTGCCAGGTACAATTATTGAAGAATAAAAGGACGAGCTACTGTGGCAACAGTGAAAGTACACAGGAGGCGTGAATTATTGAAGCCATCCTTATCGACGAAGCAAAGGCCCTGCTCGGCTATAAAACGCAGCACCGGGCAGCAGCTGAAGACATCGACAATCCGAAGACCATCCATCCATAAGAGAAAATCCATCGCCATCGCCACCCACCATCAACATCAACACCCACACCCACTCATCCACCATCACCGCACACACCACCCACCTTGTAATGGTAGTAGTATTAGCATAAGGAATAAAGCCGTGGAGCATCCAGGCATCGTTTGTAAGGTAATCTAAGTTTGTGCTAAGTGCTTGGGGTTTCCCGAAAGGGAAAGCCGTATGTACGCTGTGTTTGTGGAAATGAAGTAGTTTTCCTTTGAAAATCCCTGCTGTCATTCTAGTCCGCGTATATGGGGAGAGTTTATGTGCTAGGGACCCTATAGGAGAAACCTCTGCGTTTGATGCTCTCGTTTAGCCCGGAGTTGTGGCGTCTGGAGAGCCGTGTCCGCGGAGAAGTGTTCCCTTCGGGTGGAACTGCCTGGGGAGACGACATAACCTTGCCTCGTATGCATAGACTGGGGATAGTTTGGGAAAGATTAGCTACTTCTGAAGCAAACCTGCTCATCGTACGGTGAGTACCGAGTAGGACTAAGCAAGCATAAGAGCACAACCCGGCCGAATATTTTTGGTCTCGCCAGCCTGCCAAAGATCCTGTGAAATATAACACCGCTGAAGAGTTAATACCCGCTTAATATAATCGCGAAAGCGACGTTCGCATCTCATCCCGAAGAGTGAGCCAAGTGGGAATAGTGATTTTCCACCGTTGCATGCGCTTAATATAATCTTGAAAGCGAAGTTTGAATTCAACCTGAAGAATTGGAGTAGTGGGAATAGTAATCTCCCACCATTGCATGCAAAGAAGTGGAGTGCTCCCTGAGTGCTCATCCAACTTCCAAAGTGCTGAATTTGAATAGTAGCAGAGCGAATTTGAATAGTAAAAAGAATTTGAATAGTAACAGAGTATTTTGAATAGT
This sequence comes from Paspalum notatum, assembly GCA_022530915.1. Taxonomy (NCBI): domain Eukaryota; kingdom Viridiplantae; phylum Streptophyta; class Magnoliopsida; order Poales; family Poaceae; genus Paspalum; species Paspalum notatum. The sequence continues at coordinate 39,415,754 of CM039685.1, forward strand.
TCCGGTTCGCGTTCGTATATTTTGTTGCTCTGTGTTTCGGAATTTCGCAGCCTCGCATCCGTCCGCCGTTCGCCGCCGCGACCCCCTCCCAAGACACTGGTATCAGAGCCTGGTTTATATTTTTAAGCTGTTAATTATATCTGGTTTATATTTTTAAGTTAATATTTATATTTGTTTTATATTTTAAGTTGTCAGTTATCAAGTTTAATATTAATATTTATATTTGTTTTATATTTTAAGTTGTCAGTTATCAAGTTTAATATCTTAAGTGCCTGTTTAATATCTTATCTATTCAGTTATTTCGTGCAAGTTTCTAAATTTCAGTTATATTTGGAAAGTTTGTTATATTTTGTGGAAGTCATATATCTTAAAACTAGAAGTCTGAAGTTATCATCAGTCATCATTGAAAAACTCAAGTATTTGAACTTAGAAATCAATACAGGCAAGACTGTCAATACTAAAGAAAATATTAACATAAGGTGCAGAATCAATCATTTTGAAGAACATATTTGGCATACTTCACAAGGACAGTTAAATTTAGTAGTAGATTTAATACATAATTTTTATATAGCGTGGGGTAAAAGACAAGACGAATTAGAAGTAAAATTTGAAAATTTATATAAAGAGCATAAAAAGTTAGAAGAACAATATTCGATCATAAGCAATAAGTTTGACTTAGCCCTGCAAGAGCTGAGTTATAGTAAATCAGAGCAAGGAAGGATAAGTCAAAATAGTGATTACATTAAAAAAGATTTATCTTTGTTATACAAAAGAATAGAAGTCCCGCTTAATACTACTGAATCCAAGAAATCAGAAGAGTGTATCGAAGATTTAAAAGAAATCAAGGAGTTTGTCAAAGAAGTAAAAAGCGTAGCTCAGAATCTAAACCAAATAAAAATTGAAGAAAGTGGCAAAGAGTTAGTGCTGCTCTCATCAGGAATAGTTTCATCCACTAGGGAGATAAATTCAGGAAAATGGAAGTACCTCAAAATCTCATCAGAAGAGACAGAGAGCTCCAATTAGTAAATAGAGATGTAAAACCTTTAACTTTAATGGATAAGTTAAAGTGCAAATATGATAATATAGATAATCTTGAAGAAGTAATAGACGTAGAAAGAGATTTAGAAAGATATCAAAGAGACTCTCTCAGAAAAATAAGGCCTCAACAAATTTACCAAATGGGTTGGTTCGAAAATAAAAATGGGTTATATAGAATATCAAGAGAGGTGGAGTTAAGTGTCTTAACTCAGCCAGTAGAATTAAGAATAGTAAGTAAGCAATTTGAAAATAGTCTAAAATATTCAGGATATAAATATATACACCAAGGAATGTATATTATAGGAATTAAAGGAATGACAAGAAAGAAGTTAGGAACTAAGGTCTTAATAACTTTGTTAGATAAAAGATGGGATACAGTAAACAAAGCCGCAATGGGATTTTTAGAAGGTGATATGAATGAAAATATGCTAATAACCTATATAGCACCAGATTTAATGATGCCAATTAAAGAGTTCATAGAAAAAATGGTATTTGGTTTTCAGACCAAGGGTTATGAAAATTTTAAGGGAACAAATTTACTTGTAAGCTTAGAATTTATTGGAAGATTAACTAATAGAAGTGGTACTAAATATAAGGTAAATGTGAATAATGTTATAGAAAGTATGCAGTCTAAGGGAATTAAATTTATGAGTCCTCTCAGGATTAGTTCTGAAGAAAGAGCAGGAGAAGAATGGAATATAAGCGAATTGATACAGCCTAAGATTTTAAAACAACCTGAAGATTATATCAGTTACCAAAATAAGAAAGGTAACACTAGTATAAGATTTATGAATTATAAAGAAAGGGCTTTAGATGATTTAGAAGCAACAAGTTCAGAATCAAATATAGAAGAAGATAGAAGGCATAGTGTGTGTGAATTCATGGAAATAGTAGATATAGACAATGAAATTAAGCATTATGAAATAAAATTAAAAAAAGCATCAGATGAATATAATAGCTCTATGATATGTGAATGGGGTAAAATAAGAGAAAAGGAAGTTTATTTTCTCAGAGAAATACAAAGGCTAAAAAAGTTAAAAAAAGAAAAAGAGTTGAACATTAAGAATTCAGAAGAAAAGAAGGTTGTAACCAATAGAGAAATAAAGAGAGATGTCATAAAACCAATAAGTTCAATAACAAGAGAAAAAGTTGCAAGTAGTCAAGAAAATAGTCCAAGTAGACATAATAACATAAGTGAAGAAGAGCAGTGGAATATGAACAATAAGTTGTTGCTTGAAAGCTATGAAGAAATTCAAGAGGAACCAAATAATGAAAATAATGCGAAGGAAGAAGAGGTTAATTTAGATGAAGAAAGAAAAGATAAAGAGATTAATGAAATATATAAAGAAACTGATAATGCAAAAGAATATAAAGAATTTATATATTCATTAGGAGAAGATGAGCAGATTAATTTAGACAATATGATGGAAGCTATGGAAATAGGAATGAGTAATTCAAAAAGAAAAAGAGAATATGGTGACAGTTCTGTAAAAAATGAGGGAGAAAGAGAAAGACCTTCTAGAGCTTCAGGAACTTGGCCACCTGAAAAAGAAGATACCTCTTATAACTATATACCAGGAAGATATAAATATATGGGATCTAGAAGAAGAGAATTTGAAAAACCAGTAAAGTTCCAAAACTACAAAAATGATGGTGCAATATTAAACTTGGCAGCACATGACCCTATAGATTGGCCAAACATAATAAGTGTATGGAAAGGTTTAATAGTTCAGAAATATATACAGAATCAGCATAATATTAGAAATAGGGTAGAAGATATGATAACATATTTAGAAACCTTTTTAGGAGAATCTGTAAAAGTTTTATGGGAACAATGGGTAGAAGCATATCCTAATAGTTATGAAGAGTTAAAAAGAGCTGGAAGTAATCCCTATAATTTTGTTAATATCATATCAAATATAGTTATAGCAGAAGATCCAGAATTAGGTTTTACCACGTTGCAAAATGAAAGGTTAAGGGAAATAGAAAAGCTGACTTTAACAAGTTGGAAAGGTATAAAAGAATTTTCACAACATTATTTATACAATGCTACAACTGCTAAACAAGGGTATAATAAAGGAATAGTGGAAAGATATTTTAACAAATTACCAGATCCTTTGGGATCAATAATATTTGAAGAATACAAGAAAGAAACAGAAGGTGTTGTTATTAATATATCTCAAGCTATAACTTTTGTGTTTAAACACCTAAGAAAAATTTGTACAAGCATACAAGCTCAAAGATCAATGAAACATTCAGATTATAATTTTTGTAATAAGATAGTCCAAATACCTTTAACATATGGAGAAGAGAGGTCAAGAGGAAGGAAATACAAATCCTCAAGAAAACCATATAATCAAAATCTTAGAACAAAGAAACGCTATTTTCTAAGAAGATCAGATAATAAAGCCCCTTTCTTACATAAAAGAAATGTAAGAAGATATAATCCTACGAAAACATATGATAGTACATGCAGGTGTTTTATATGTAATTCTCCAGATCACTTAAGCAAAACATGTCCTAATAAAGATCAAAAAAGATATTCTAGCAAATATGAAGAACAAGAAAGAGTTCTGATTGTAGATAGTGTAAATGAGAATATTTTGGTCTGTGATGACGAACTCAATGATGATGAATCAATATATTCAATCATAGAGACAGAAGAAATAGAAAATGGAGATATAGATTATAGCTCAAGTGAAGATGAATTAGATTTAGTAGAAGAATTAGCAGGATTAAAAATTGAAATGATGGAGCAAACAGATAATACCATTAAGAATATCAAGGATATTGGTTGTACTAATACAGTTTTTTATTCTGCAGGTATGGAAGCAAAGAAAGGAACAATGAAAGCCGATTCCTATAAGAATATAAATGAAGAAAATTCAATAGTCTCGAAGAACAATTTAATATCAGAAGAAAGCAAGAGAAATAAATTTATGGATAAAATTTCCAAGAATAATATCAATATTCCATATGAATTTCTCATACCAAGATTAAGCTTCAAGACAGATCAGATGTTGTCTTGTTTCAACAAAGACATCAAAGATCTAATATGGAAGAAATATGCAGAAAGACAGAATAAGATGTTTCTAATGCTCCAAGAATATTTCAAAAATATATATACTGGAGAAGAAAAGATCAAAGGCATAGCAATTGAAGCTCATACATTTCCAATAATTCATTTTGATGGTAGGATGATAATTCAGCCTTATCATCAATATCTTATATTCAAGGCAAATATAGATCTGAAATATTTCAGAAATATCAAGAATATATCATTACAAACCATTATAGATCATGGGCTAATCCATGCTATATATGGTACAATAGAAGATATCCTCAATTCAGAGCTTGGACAAGCTATCAAAGAAGCTTGCAAAAGATTTGCTTATACCAGAGGGAAATATAAGATCATATTTTGTTCCAATCCTCCAAAATTTACACAGCCAATAAGACCAGCTTCTCATGATATCTTCATTACCAAAGGATATTATGCATTCCCGAATATGTGGTACTCAAAGCTCTCCAATTCCTATGAAGAATTATTCTCTAGAAATACCAATCATGATAATTGGAGAATATTCACAGAAGCCAAAGAGCTCGAAGGAAATATCAAAACAGATCCGAGTTATAGAATGATATATCAAAATAAAATAATAAGAATATTCCTCCAAATGCAAAAAAGTAATTTTGGTGCATTAACAAAAAATGTAGGCAGACTTATAAAACCAGAATTGGGAAAGGAATTACAGTTAAGAAAAGAATATAGAGAATTATTATCATGGTATGAAATATGGGAGCCTGAGCAAGTAGATAGCATAGAAAGTGCACCATGGATTGAAGAAGAAAATGTCTGGCAATAAGGTCAGAATAAAATAGCTCAAAAATATAATAGTAAAAATAAGCCCAAAAGATAATATATGTTGAAGTTAATAGCTATATATATGTTGATATGCGATATCAACAATTTGGGCATGGGAAGACATATACATAAATTCATATAATATACTTTAATTGATATGGAATATCAATCATTCGGGCGTGGAAGACGGTATCCAGATATTTCCTAAGACACTCAAGCGCGCCGAGAATTGCGAAGCAGAAGACAAAGCAAGGACGAATAATTCTACAGCAAAAAGAAGACGCAGGACGAATATTGTACTGTGCTCAGTACAATAATTGAAGAATAAAAGGACGAAATACTGTGCCAGGTACAATTATTGAAGAATAAAAGGACGAGCTACTGTGGCAACAGTAAAAGCACACAGGAGGCGTGAATTATTGAAGCCATCCTTATCGACGAAGCAAAGGCCCTGCTCGGCTATAAAACGGAGCACCGGGCATCAGCTGAAGACATCCGCCAATACATCGACAATCCGAAGACCATCCATCCATCAGAGAAAATCCATCGCCATCGCCACCCACCATCAACATCAACAACCACACCCACTCATCCACCATCACCGCACACACCACCCACCTTGTAATGGTAGTAGTATTAGCATAAGGAATAAAGCCGTGGAGCATCCAGGCATCGTTTGTAAGGTAATCTAAGTTTGTGCTAAGTGCTTGGGGTTTCCCGAAAGGGAAAGCCGTATGTAAGCTGTGTTTGTGGAAATGAAGTAGTTTTCCTTTGAAAATCCCTGCTGTCATTCTAGTCCGCGTATATGGGGAGAGTTTATGTGCTAGGGACCCTATAGGAGAAACCTCTGCGTTTGATGCTCTCGTTTAGCCCGGAGTTGTGGCGTCTGGAGAGCCGTGTCCGCGGAGAAGTGTTCCCTTCGGGTGGAACTGCCTGGGGAGACGACATAACCTTGCCTCGTATGCATAGACTGGGGATAGTTTGGGAAAGATTAGCTACTTCTGAAGCAAACCTGCTCATCGTACGGTGAGTACCGAGTAGGACTAAGCAAGCATAGGAGCACAACCCGGCCGAATATTTTTGGTCTCGCCAGCCTGCCAAAGATCCTGTGAAATATAATACCGCCGAAGAGTTAATACCCGCTTAATATAATCGCGAAAGCGACGTTCGTATCTCATCCTGAAGAGTGAGCCAAGTGGGAATAGTGATTTTCCACCGTTGCATGCGCTTAATATAATCTTGAAAGCGACGTTTGAATTCAACCTGAAGAATTGGAGTAGTGGGAATAGTAATCCCCCACCATTGCATGCAAGAGTGGAAGTGCTCCCTGAGTGCTCATCCAACTTCCATATTGCGGAATTTGAATAGTAGCAGAGCGAATTTGAATAGTAGCAGAGCGAATTTGAATAGTAAAAAGAATTTGAATAGTACCAGAGCGAATTTGAATAGTTCCAGTTCGCGTTCGTATATTTTGTTGCTCTGTGTTTCGGAATTTCGCAGCCTCGCATCCGTCCGCCGTTCGCCGCCGCGACCCCCTCCCAAGAATACATAAATTCATATAATATACCTTAATTGATATGGAATATCAATCATTCGGGCGTGGAAGACAGTACCCAGATTTTTTCCAAAAAGACACTCAAGTGCGTCAAGACGTGCGAAGCAGAAGACAAAGCAAGGACGAATAATTCTACAGCAAAAAGAAGACGCAGGACGAATATTGTACTGTGCTCAGTACAATAATTGAAGAATAAAAGGACGAAATACTGTGCCAGGTACAATTATTGAAGAATAAAAGGACGAGCTACTGTGGCAACAGTGAAAGCAGCTCGGCTATAAAACGGAGCACCGGGCATCAGCTGAAGACATCAGCCAATAGATCGACAATCCGAAGACCATCCATCCATAAGAGAAAATCCATCGCCATCGCCACCCACCATCAACATCAACACCCACACCCACTCATCCACCATCACCGCACACACCACCCACCTTGTAATGGTAGTAGTATTAGCATAAGGAATAAAGCCGTGGAGCATCCAGGCATCGTTTGTAAGGTAATCTAAGTTTGTGCTAAGTGCTTGGGGTTTCCCGAAAGGGAAAGCCGTATGTACGCTGTGTTTGTGGAAATGAAGTAGTTTTCCTTTGAAAATCCCTGCTGTCATTCTAGTCCGCGTATATGGGGAGAGTTTATGTGCTAGGGACCCTATAGGAGAAACCTCTGCGTTTGATGCTCTCGTTTAGCCCGGAGTTGTGGCGTCTGGAGAGCCGTGTCCGCGGAGAAGTGTTCCCTTCGGGTGGAACTGCCTGGGGAGACGACATAACCTTGCCTCGTATGCATAGACTGGGGATAGTTTGGGAAAGATTAGCTACTTCTGAAGCAAACCTGCTCATCGTACGGTGAGTACCGAGTAGGACTAAGCAAGCATAGGAGCACAACCCGGCCGAATATTTTTGGTCTCGCCAGCCTACCAAAGATCCTGTGAAATATAATACCGCCGAAGAGTTAATACCCGCTTAATATAATCGCGAAAGCGACGTTCGTATCTCATCCTGAAGAGTGAGCCAAGTGGGAATAGTGATTTTCCACCGTTGCATGCGCTTAATATAATCTTGAAAGCGACGTTTGAATTCAACCTGAAGAATTGGAGTAGTGGGAATAGTAATCCCCCACCATTGCATGCAAGAGTGGAAGTGCTCCCTGAGTGCTCATCCAACTTCCATATTGCGGAATTTGAATAGTAGCAGAGCGAATTTGAATAGTAGCAGAGCGAATTTGAATAGTAAAAAGAATTTGAATAGTACCAGAGCGAATTTGAATAGTTCCAGTTCGCGTTCGTATATTTTGTTGCTCTGTGTTTCGGGATTTTCGCAGCCTCGCATCCGTCCGCCGTTCGCCGCCGCGACCCCTCCCAAGACACTGGCATAGTTCCAGTTCGCGTTCGTATATTTTGTTGCTCTGTGTTTCGGGATTTCGCAGCCTCGCATCCGTCCGCCGTTCGCCGCCGCGACCGCCTCTCCGACACTGGTATCAGAGCCTGGTTTATATTTTTAAGCTGTTAATTATATCTGGTTTATATTTTTAAGTTAATATTTATATTTGTTTTATATTTTAAGTTGTCAGTTATCAAGTTTAATATCTTAAGTGCCTGTTTAATATCTTATCTACTCAGTTATTTTGTGCAAGCTTTAAATTTCAGTTATATTTAGAAAGTTTGTTATATTTTGTGGAAGTCATATATCCTAAAGCTAGAAGTCTGAAGTTATCATCAGTCATCATTGAAAAACTCAAGTATTTGAACTTAGAAATCAATACAAGTAAGATTATCAGCACCAAAGAAATTATTAATATAAGGCGAAAGATGATTCAAAAGAATAGAAGACATAGTGTGTGTGAATTCATGGAAATAGTAGATATAGACAATGAAATTAAACATTATGAAATAAAATTAAAAAAAGCATCAGATGAATACAATAGCTCTATGATATGTGAATGGGGTAAAATAAGAGAAAAAGAAGTTTATTTTCTCAGAGAAATACAAAGGCTAAAGAAGTTAAAAAGAGAAAAAGAGTTGAACATTAAGAATTCAGAAGAAAAGAAGGTTGTAACCAATATAGAAATAAAAAAAGAGGTCGTAAGATCAATTAGTCCTATAGAAATAGAGAAGGTTGTAAATAATAAAAACAAAAGTCATAATAACAATAATAGCATAAGTGAGGAAGAACATTGGAATATAATTAATAAGTTGTTATTAGAAAGTCACGGAGAAGTAGAAAATAAGTTAAGAGAAGAATGTAAGAATAATCTTAATAAAGAAAATTATGTAAAAGAAGTAGAGTTAGGAAAAGAAATACAAGAGGAACCAAATAAAGAAAATAATGTGAAGGAAGAAGAGGTTAATTTAGATGAAGAAAGAAAAGATAAAGAGATTAATGAAATATATAAAGAAGCTATAGATTCATTTGGCAAAAATAAACAGTGGAATATAAACGATAAACTGTTGCTAGAAAGCTATGAAGAAATAAATAATTTAAGCAAAGAAGAGTTAGAGTTAATAGATGCTTTCTCAATAGAAATGATGAATCAGGAAGATTGTGAACATAATTGGATTAAAGGAAGAGGAGACTTTAACATAAAGTGTGCCTTTTGTATATATTATCCCAGCCAAGAAAATAGATTTACTTGTGCTAGTTGTTTAAAACAAGCATGTGTTTCATGTTTGAAATCTAACAATCAAAGATGGAAAGCAGAAACAGAAGTAGAACCTGAAGATAAAATGTTATCAACAAGAGTCAGAATTTTAGAAAATAGAATAAATAGATTAGAAGTAGAATTAGAAGAATTAAAATATAAGTTAGATCAAGATAAAAATAATGACAAGCAACCAAATGAGGCTATAAGTAATACTGAATTAAAAGAACAGTTGATTACGATAAAAGAAAGTAAAGAAAACAAGCTTATACAATTAAAAGATGTCATAACAAGTTTTGGTAGTAAATATATAGTCAAATTACCATTCAAAGAAATTTTAGGAATAAGGATTCCTATAAAGATAAGGTTAAAAAATAATATTACTTATAAAATATTGGCCTTAGTAGATACAGGATGCACAAAGAATATAATACATGACAAATATTTTATAAGATGTCCAGAAATAGTCCATACAATAGATGAAGATAAAGCAGAAACCTCTACAGATATGTCTGGAATAAAAAAGATTCATAACCAATTAGCATATAATATTGAAGCACAAATAAATGGAACAAAATATATAATTGATGAAATCACAATAAGAGACTTATCTATGATACATGATGAAATGATTATAGGGTTAAGATTCTTGCAGCGTTCATGTCAAACCACAATCATACATGAGCAAGGTATTACATTTATTCCTCATCAAGATAATATTCATTATATTTCAGAAGTTAAAAAACATGGAGGAGCTCATCATTTAGAAAATTCTTACAGTAATACGATTGACGCTAGTATAGCTGGTTTAGAAATTGAAGATTTAAGTGGGAACATAGAAGATTTCTATATAGAACATTCATGTATAGAATGTTTTGGTTTGCAATCCTTTGCTCCAAATTGGTACAGAGATATAAAGTCTAAGAAAGATATAGAAAAGATTGTGCAGAGACTAGAAGATATTCAAATAATTGGAGAAATACCCATGAAACATTGGGATAAAAATTCTATATTATGCAAAATAAATATAATAAATCCAGATTATATAATAAAAACAAGTCCAATAGAAGCTACACCAAAGGACATAGAAGAATTTAAGATGCATATTGAAGAATTGTTAAAATTAGGAGCAATAAGAGAAAGTAGAAGTCCTCATAGGTCTGCAGCCTTTATAGTAACAAATCATGCTGAAATAGCAAGAGGAAAATCAAGAATGGTTATTAATTACAAAAGACTTAATGATAATACAGTAGATGATGCATTCAATATACCTAATAAACAAGAATGGATCAATAGGATACAAGGTAGCAAATACTTTTCAAAATTTGACTTGAAAGCAGGATTTTGGCAAGTAAAAATGGCAGAAGAGTCTATAGAATGGACAGCCTTCACGTGTCCTCAAGGTCACTTTGAATGGCTTGTTATGCCTTTAGGATTAAAAAATGCACCTGCTTTATTTCAAAGAAAAATGCAAAATATATTTAATGAGAATCAAGAATTTATATTAGTTTATATAGATGATTTATTAGTTTTCTCAAAAACCTATAAAGAGCATATAGCCCATCTTGAAGTATTTTTTAGAAAGGTAGAACAAAACGGGCTGATTTTATCTAAAAAGAAAATGGAAATTTGCAAGGAAAAAATAAAGTTTCTAGGTCATGAGATTGGAGAAGGCAAAATATATTTGCAAGAGCATATTGCTAAGAAAATACTACAATTTCCTGATGTTATGAATGACAAAAAGAAATTGCAGGAGTTCCTTGGAATAGTAAATTATGCTAGAAATTATATAGATAATTTAGCAAAGTTAGCAGGACCGCTATATGCAAAATTGAGAAAAAATGGTCAAAAATATTTTAATTCAGAAGATATAAAGTTAGTAAGAACCATAAAAGAAAAGGTAAAAGACCTAAAACCTTTAGAATTACCTCTAGATGGTTATTATTTCATTATTGAAACAGATGCATCTAAATTAGGATGGGGTGCAATATTAAAACAAAAACCCAATAAATACTCTCCAAAAGCTGAAGAAAAGATATGTAGATATGCCTCTGGAAGCTATAAGTTGAAGGCAGTAAATAATACTGATAGAGAAATATTAGCAACCATTAATGCAATAAATGCTTTTAGATTGTATCTCGGTTTTAAAGAATTTATGGTAAGAACAGACTGTGAAGCAATATGTAGGTATTACAAGCAAATAAATAGTAAGAAAAGTTCAACCAGAAGATGGGTCTTGTTTGAAGACATCATTACTGGAAATGGCTATAAAGTAATATTTGAGCATATAAAAGGAAAAGATAATAGTTTGCCTGATATATTTTCACGATCTTCTATCTTGCAGGAATGAAGAAGGGAATTAGCTTCAATGGAATTGAGACCTTTACGTTTGGGTCAGAAAATAATAAGTTAAGAATATTCCCACCAAATTCATATAAGTTCAGACCAAAAGATCATATAATATTAGATGAAGTCCAAGAATGTATACTAGACAATTTCTGGTACCAATATAATCATAAAAGAGAAGAAAAAGGTTACATGCTATCAATATTAAACAGTCTTGCTGAATATTTTCATACAATAAATAGCAAGATGCCACCAACAGAAGAGCATGAATATATTGAAAGAAGGTCCTTATATGTAATATTTGAAGGAAAAATGCCTGGTTTATATATATCATTTGAAGAAGTAGTGGTTCAAAAGAAAGATGGCAAGTTAGATGGAGGAATATCATGGAAAAAATATGGAGATATAGATGAAGCAATGATTCAAGCAAGAAAAATACTTGGAACAAATTATTATATGGAGCCAGCAGCAAAAGAATATATTCAAAAATACAGAAAGGCAAAAGGTATCAAAATCCCAGAAACATCATCCGGGATTAAAGATATGGCAAAGAAAGATACATATAAAGACTGTCTGACCAAAGGAGTTGATCCTATGGACGGACAATATATAGAAATGAAAATAGCACAAAAATTTGAAATGATTTCCCCTGAATGGAAGAAAACTCTGAAAGAAGAAATAATGATGGAGTTAAAAGGGGAATTATATAATAAATTGGAAGAATTTAAAAGAGATATGGATGCAAAAATGGATATATCATTCTCCGGCAGTGAAGAGAATGATGATATTGCAGGGCATGGCCAACGGTCAGAATAAAATAGCCTAAAAATATAATAGTAAAAATAAGCCCAAAAGATAATATATGTTGAAGATAATAGTTATATATATGTTGATATGCGATATCAACAATTTGGGCATGGGAAGACATATACATAAATTCATATAATATACCTTAATTGATATGGAATATCAATCATTCGGGCGTGGAAGACGGTATCCAGATATTTCCTAAGACACTCAAGCGCGCCGAGAATTGCGAAGCAGAAGACAAAGCAAGGACGAATAATTCTACAGCAAAAAGAAGACGCAGGACGAATATTGTACTGTGCTCAGTACAATAATTGAAGAATAAAAGGACGAAATACTGTGCCAGGTACAATTATTGAAGAATAAAAGGACGAGCTACTGTGGCAACAGTGAAAGCACACAGGAGGCGTGAATTATTGAAGCCATCCTTATCGACGAAGCAAAGGCCCTGCTCGGCTATAAAACGGAGCACCGGGCAGCAGCTGAAGACATCCGCCAATACATCGACAATCCGAAGACCATCCATCCATAAGAGAAAATCCATCGCCATCGCCACCCACCATCAACATCAACACCCACACCCACTCATCCACCATCACCGCACACACCACCCACCTTGTAATGGTAGTAGTATTAGCATAAGGAATAAAGCCGTGGAGCATCCAGGCATCGTTTGTAAGGTAATCTAAGTTTGTGCTAAGTGCTTGGGGTTTCCCGAAAGGGAAAGCCGTATGTAAGCTGTGTTTGTGGAAATGAAGTAGTTTTCCTTTGAAAATCCCTGCTGTCATTCTAGTCCGCGTATATGGGGAGAGTTTATGTGCTAGGGACCCTATAGGAGAAACCTCTGCGTTTGATGCTCTCGTTTAGCCCGGAGTTGTGGCGTCTGGAGAGCCGTGTCCGCGGAGAAGTGTTCCCTTCGGGTGGAACTGCCTGGGGAGACGACATAACCTTGCCTCGTATGCATAGACTGGGGATAGTTTGGGAAAGATTAGCTACTTCTGAAGCAAACCTGCTCATCGTACGGTGAGTACCGAGTAGGACTAAGCAAGCATAGGAGCACAACCCGGCCGAATATTTTTGGTCTCGCCAGCCTGCCAAAGATCCTGTGAAATATAATACCGCCGAAGAGTTAATACCCGCTTAATATAATCGCGAAAGCGACGTTCGTATCTCATCCTGAAGAGTGAGCCAAGTGGGAATAGTGATTTTCCACCGTTGCATGCGCTTAATATAATCTTGAAAGCGACGTTTGAATTCAACCTGAAGAATTGGAGTAGTGGGAATAGTAATCCCCCACCATTGCATGCAAGAGTGGAAGTGCTCCCTGAGTGCTCATCCAACTTCCATATTGCGGAATTTGAATAGTAGCAGAGCGAATTTGAATAGTAGCAGAGCGAATTTGAATAGTAAAAAGAATTTGAATAGTACCAGAGCGAATTTGAATAGTTCCAGTTCGCGTTCGTATATTTTGTTGCTCTGTGTTTCGGAATTTCGCAGCCTCGCATCCGTCCGCCGTTCGCCGCCGCGACCCAGTGTTGGAGAGGGGGGGTCGCGGCGGCGAACGGCGGACGGATGCGAGGCTGCGAAATCCCGAAACACAGAGCAACAAAATATACGAACGCGAACCGGAACTATTCAAATTCGCTCTGGTACTATTCAAATTCTTTTTACTATTCAAATTCGCTCTGCTGCTATTCAAATTCCGCAATATGGAAGTTGGATGAGCACTCAGGGAGCACTTCCACTCTTGCATGCAATGGTGGGGGATTACTATTCCCACTACTCCAATTCTTCAGGTTGAATTCAAACTTCGCTTTCAAGATTATATTAAGCGTATGCAACGGTGGAAAATCACTATTCCCACTTGGCTCACTCTTCGGGATGAGATGCGAACGTCGCTTTCGCGATTATATTAAGCGGGTATTAACTCTTCAGCGGTATTATATTTCACAGGATCTTTGGCAGGCTGGCGAGACCAAAAATATTCGGCCGGGTTGTGCTCCTATGCTTGCTTAGTCCTACTCGGTACTCACCGTACGATGAGCAGGTTTGCTTCAGAAGTAGCTAATCTTTCCCAAACTATCCCCAGTCTATGCATACGAGGCAAGGTTATGTCGTCTCCCCAGGCAGTTCCACCCGAAGGGAACACTTCTCCGCGGACACGGCTCTCCAGACGCCACAACTCCGGGCTAAACGAGAGCATCAAACGCAGAGGTTTCTCCTATAGGGTCCCTAGCACATAAACTCTCCCCATATACGCGGACTAGAATGACAGCAGGGATTTTCAAAGGAAAACTACTTCATTTCCACAAACACAGCTTACATACGGCTTTCCCTTTCGGGAAACCCCAAGCACTTAGCACAAACTTAGATTACCTTACAAACGATGCCTGGATGCTCCACGGCTTTATTCCTTATGCTAATACTACTACCATTACAAGGTGGGTGGTGTGTGCGGTGATGGTGGATGAGTGGGTGTGGGTGTTGATGTTGATGGTGGGTGGCGATGGCGATGGATTTTCTCTTATGGATGGATGGTCTTCGGATTGTCGATGTCTTCAGCTGCTGCCCGGTGCTGCGTTTTATAGCCGAGCAGGGCCTTTGCTTCGTTGATAAGGATGGCTTCAATAATTCACGCCTCCTGTGTACTTTCACTGTTGCCACAGTAGCTCGTCCTTTTATTCTTCAATAATTGTACCTGGCACAGTATTTCGTCCTTTTATTCTTCAATTATTGTACTGAGCACAGTACAATATTCGTCCTGCGTCTTCTTTTTGCTGTAGAATTATTCGTCCTTGCTTTGTCTTCTGCTTCGCAATTCTCGGCGCGCTTGAGTGTCTTTGGAAAAATCTGGATACCGTCTTCCACGCCCGAATGATTGATATTCCATATCAATTAAGGTATATTATATGAATTTATGTATATGTCTTCCCATGCCCAAATTGTTGATATCGCATATCAACATATATATAACTATTATCTTCAACATATATTATCTTTTTTGGGCTTATTTTTACTATTATATTTTTTGGGCTATTTTATTCTGACCGTTGGCCATGCCCTGCAATATCATCATTCTCTTCACTGCCGGAGAATGATATATCCATTTTTGCATCCATATCTCTTTTAAATTCTTCCAATTTATTATATAATTCCCCTTTTAACTCCATCATTATTTCTTCTTTCAGAGTTTTCTTCCATTCAGGGGAAATTATTTCAAATTTTTGTGCTATTTTCATTTCTATATATTGTCCATCCATAGGATCAACTCCTTTGGTCAGACAGTCTTTATATGTATCTTTCCTTGCCATATCTTTAATCCCGGATGATGTTTCTGGGATTTTGATACCTTTTGCCTTTCTGTATTTTTGAATATATTCTTTTGCTGCTGGCTCCATATAATAATTTGTTCCAAGTATTTTTCTTGCTTGAATCATTGCTTCATCTATATCTCCATATTTTTTTCCATGATATTCCTCCATCTAACTTGCCATCTTTCTTTTGAGCCACTACTTCTTCAAATGATATATATAAACCAGGCATTTTTCCTTCAAATATTACATATAAGGACCTTCTTTCAATATATTCATGCTCTTCTGTTGGTGGCATCTTGCTATTTATTGTATGAAAATATTCAGCAAGACTGTTTAATATTGATAGCATGTAACCTTTTTCTTCTCTTTTATGATTATATTGGTACCAGAAATTGTCTAGTATACATTCTTGGACTTCATCTAATATTATATGATCTTTTGGTCTGAACTTATATGAATTTGGTGGGAATATTCTTAACTTATTATTTTCTGACCCAAACGTAAAGGTCTCAATTCCATTGAAGCTAATTCCCTTCTTCATTCCTGCAAGATAGAAGATCGTGAAAATATATCAGGCAAACTATTATCTTTTCCTTTTATATGCTCAAATATTACTTTATAGCCATTTCCAGTAATGATGTCTTCAAACAAGACCCATCTTCTGGTTGAACTTTTCTTACTATTTATTTGCTTGTAATACCTACATATTGCTTCACAGTCTGTTCTTACCATAAATTCTTTAAAACCGAGATACAATCTAAAAGCATTTATTGCATTAATGATTGCTAATATTTCTCTATCAGTATTATTTACTGCCTTCAACTTATAGCTTCCAGAGGCATATCTACATATCTTTTCTTCAGCTTTTGGAGAATATTTATTGGGTTTTTGTTTTAATATTGCACCCCATCCTAATTTAGATGCATCTGTTTCAATAATGAAATAATAATCATCTAGAGGTAATTCTAAAGGTTTTAAGTCTTTTACCTTTTCTTTTATGGTTCTTACTAACTTTATATCTTCTGAATTAAAATATTTTTGACCATTTTTTCTCAATTTTGCATATAGCGGTCCTGCTAACTTTGCTAAATTATCTATATAATTTCTAGCATAATTTACTATTCCAAGGAACTCCTGCAATTTCTTTTTGTCATTCATAACATCAGGAAATTGTAGTATTTTCTTAGCAATATGCTCTTGCAAATATATTTTGCCTTCTCCAATCTCATGACCTAGAAACTTTATTTTTTCCTTGCAAATTTCCATTTTCTTTTTAGATAAAATCAGCCCGTTTTGTTCTACCTTTCTAAAAAATACTTCAAGATGGGCTATATGCTCTTTATAGGTTTTTGAGAAAACTAATAAATCATCTATATAAACTAATATAAATTCTTGATTCTCATTAAATATATTTTGCATTTTTCTTTGAAATAAAGCAGGTGCATTTTTTAATCCTAAAGGCATAACAAGCCATTCAAAGTGACCTTGAGGACAAGTGAAGGCTGTCCATTCTATAGACTCTTCTGCCATTTTTACTTGCCAAAATCCTGCTTTCAAGTCAAATTTTGAAAAGTATTTGCTACCTTGTATCCTATTGATCCATTCTTGTTTATTAGGTATATTGAATGCATCATCTACTGTATTATCATTAAGTCTTTTGTAATTAATAACCATTCTTGATTTTCCTCTTGCTATTTCAGCATGATTTGTTACTATAAAGGCTGCAGACCTATGAGGACTTCTACTTTCTCTTATTGCTCCTAATTTTAGCAGTTCTTCAATATGCATCTTGAATTCTTCTATGTCTTTTGGTGTAGCTTCTATTGGACTTGTTTTTATTATATAATCTGGATTTATTATATTTATCTTGCATAATATAGAATTTTTATCCCAATGCTTCATGAGTATTTCTCCAATTATTTGAATGTCTTCTAATCTCTGCACAATCTTTTCTATATCTTTTTTAGACTTTATATCTCTGTACCAATTTGGAGCAAAGGATTGCAAACCAAAACATTCTATACATGAATGTTCTATATAGAAATCTTCTATGTTCCCACTTAAATCTTCAATTTCTAAACCAGCTATACTAGCGTCAATCGTATTACTGTAAGAATTTTCTAAATGATGAGCTCCTCCATGTTTTTTAACTTCTGAAATATAATGAATATTATCTTGATGAGGAATAAATGTAATACCTTGCTCATGTATGATTGTGGTTTGACATGAACGCTGCAAGAATCTTAACCCTATAATCATTTCATCATGTATCATAGATAAGTCTCTTATTGTGATTTCATCAATTATATATTTTGTTCCATTTATTTGTGCTTCAATATTATATGCTAATTGGTTATGAATCTTTTTTATTCCAGACATATCTGTAGAGGTTTCTGCTTTATCTTCATCTATTGTATGGACTATTTCTGGACATCTTATAAAATATTTGTCATGTATTATATTCTTTGTGCATCCTGTATCTACTAAGGCCAATATTTTATAAGTAATATTATTTTTTAACCTTATCTTTATAGGAATCCTTATTCCTAAAATTTCTTTGAATGGTAATTTGACTATATATTTACTACCAAAACTTGTTATGACATCTTTTAATTGTATAAGCTTGTTTTCTTTACTGTCTTTTATCGTAATCAACTGTTCTTTTAATTCAGTATTACTTATAGCCTCATCTGGTTGCTTGTCATTATTTTTATCTTGATCTAACTTATATTTTAATTCTTCTAATTCTACTTCTAATCTATTTATTCTATTTTCTAGAATTCTGACTCTTGTTGATAACATTTTATCTTCAGGTTCTACTTCTGTTTCTGCTTTCCATCTTTGATTGTTAGATTTCAAACATGAAGCACATGCTTGTTTTAAACAACTAGCACAAGTAAATCTATTTTCTTGGCTAGGATAATATATACAAAAGGCACACTTTATGTTAAAGTCTCCTCTTCCTTTAATCCAATCATGTTCACAATCTTCTTGATTCATCATTTCAATTGAGAAAGCATCTATTAACTCTAACTCTTCTTTGCTTAAATTATTAATTTCTTCATAGCTTTCTAGCAACAGTTTATCGTTTATATTCCACTGTTTATTTTTGCCAAATGAATCTATAGCTTCTTTATATATTTCATTAATCTCTTTATCTTTTCTTTCTTCATCTAAATTAACCTCTTCTTCCTTCACATTATTTTCTTTATTTGGTTCCTCTTGTATTTCTTTTCCTAACTCTACTTCTTTTACATAATTTTCTTTATTAAGATTATTCTTACATTCTTCTCTTAACTTATTTTCTACTTCTCCGTGACTTTCTAATAACAACTTATTATTTATATTCCAATGTTCTTCCTCACTTATGCTATTATTGTTATTATGACTTTTGTTTTTATTATTTACAACCTTCTCTATTTCTATAGGACTAATTGATCTTACGACATCTTTCTTTATTTCTATATTGGTTACAACCTTCTTTTCTTCTGAATTCTTAATGTTCAACTCTTTTTCTCTTTTTAACTTCTTTAGCCTTTGTATTTCTCTGAGAAAATAAACTTCTTTTTCTCTTATTTTACCCCATTCACATATCATAGAGCTATTGTATTCATCTGATGCCTTTTTTAATTTTATTTCATAATGTTTAATTTCATTGTCTATATCTACTATTTCCATGAATTCACACACACTATGCCTTCTATTCTTTTGAATCATCTTTCGCCTTATATTAATAATTTCTTTGGTACTGATAATCTTACTTGTATTGATTTCTAAGTTCGAATACTTGAGTTTTTCAATGATGACTGCTGATAACTTCAGACTTCTAGTTTTAAGATATATGACTTCCACAAAATATAACAAACTTTCCAAATATAACTGAAATTTAGAAACTTGCACGAAATAACTGAATAGATAAGATATTAAACAGGCACTTAAGATATTAAACTTGATAACTGACAACTTAAAATATAAAACAA
Source organism: Paspalum notatum (assembly GCA_022530915.1). NCBI lineage: Eukaryota > Viridiplantae > Streptophyta > Magnoliopsida > Poales > Poaceae > Paspalum > Paspalum notatum. The sequence continues at coordinate 39,435,293 of CM039685.1, forward strand.
ATATAAATATTAACTTAAAAATATAAACCAGATATAATTAACAGCTTAAAAATATAAACCAGGCTCTGATACCAGTGTTGGAGAGGGGGTCGCGGCGGCGAACGGCGGACGGATGCGAGGCTGCGAAATCCCGAAACACAGAGCAACAAAATACACGAACGCGAACTGGAACTATTCAAATTCGCTCTGGTACTATTCAAATTCTTTTTACTATTCAAATTCGCTCTGCTACTATTCAAATTCAGCACTATGGGAGTTGGATGAGCACTCAGTGAGCACTTCTTCCACTATCTTTGCATGCAATATAAGGTGGAAAAAATACTATTCCCACTTGGCTTGTACTTCGGGATGAAATGCGAACGTCGCTTTCGCGATTATATTAAGCGGGTATTAACTCTTCGGCGTATTATATTTCACAGGATCTTTGGCAGGCTGGCGAGACCAAAAATATTCGGCCGGGTTGTGCTCCTATGCTTGCTTAGTCCTACTCGGTACTCACCGTACGATGAGCAGGTTTGCTTCAGAAGTAGCTAATCTTTCCCAAACTATCCCCAGTCTATGCATACGAGGCAAGGTTATGTCGTCTCCCCAGGCAGTTCCACCCGAAGGGAACACTTCTCCGCGGACACAGCTCTCCAGACGCCACAACTCCGGGCTAAACGAGAGCATCAAACGCAGAGGTTTCTCCTATAGGGTCCCTAGCACATAAACTCTCCCCATATACGCGGACTAGAATGACAGCAGGGATTTTCAAAGGAAAACTACTTCATTTCCACAAACACAGCTTACATACGGCTTTCCCTTTCGGGAAACCCCAAGCACTTAGCACAAACTTAGATTACCTTACAAACGATGCCTGGATGCTCCACGGCTTTATTCCTTATGCTAATACTACTACCATTACAAGGTGGGTGGTGTGTGCGGTGATGGTGGATGAGTGGGTGTGGGTGTTGATGTTGATGGTGGGTGGCGATGGCGATGGATTTTCTCTTATGGATGGATGGTCTTCGGATTGTCCATGTATTGGCCGATGTCTTCAGCTGATGCCCGGTGCTCCGTTTTATAGCCGAGCAGGGCCTTTGCTTCGTCGATAAGGATGGCTTCAATAATTTACGCCTCCTGTGTGCTTTTACTGTTGCCACAGTAGCTCGTCCTTTTATTCTTCAATAATTGTACCTGGCACAGTATTTCGTCCTTTTATTCTTCAATTATTGTACTGAGCACAGTACAATATTCGTCCTGCGTCTTCTTTTTGCTGTAGAATTATTCGTCCTTGCTTTGTCTTCTGCTTCGCAATTCTCGGCGCGCTTGAGTGTCTTTGGAAAAATCTGGATACCGTCTTCCACGCCCGAATGATTGATATTCCATATCAATTAAGGTATATTATTATATTTCACAGGATCTTTGGCAGGCTGGCGAGACCAAAAATATTCGGCCGGGTTGTGCTCCTATGCTTGCTTAGTCCTACTCGGTACTCACCGTACGATGAGCAGGTTTGCTTCAGAAGTAGCTAATCTTTCCCAAACTATCCCCAGTCTGTGCATACGAGGCAAGGTTATGTCGTCTCCCCAGGCAGTTCCACCCGAAGGGAACACTTCTCCGCGGACACAGCTCTCCAGACGCCACAACTCCGGGCTAAACGAGAGCATCAAACGCAGAGGTTTCTCCTATAGGGTCCCTAGCACATAAACTCTCCCCATATACGCGGACTAGAATGACAGCAGGGATTTTCAAAGGAAAACTACTTCATTTCCACAAACACAGCTTACATACGGCTTTCCCTTTCGGGAAACCCCAAGCACTTAGCACAAACTTAGATTACCTTACAAACGATGCCTGGATGCTCCACGGCTTTATTCCTTATGCTAATACTACTACCATTACAAGGTGGGTGGTGTGTGCGGTGATGGTGGATGAGTGGGTGTGGGTGTTGATGTTGATGGTGGGTGACGATGGCGATGGATTTTCTCTGATGGATGGATGGTCTTCGGATTGTCGATGTATTGGCGGATCTCTTCAGCTGATGCCCGGTGCTCCGTTTTATAGCCGAGCAGGGCCTTTGCTTCGTCGATAAGGATGGCTTCAATAATTCACGCCTCCTGTGTGCTTTCACTGTTGCCACAGTAGCTCGTCCTTTTATTCTTCAATAATTGTACCTGGCACAGTATTTCGTCCTTTTATTCTTCAATTATTGTACTGAGCACAGTACAATATTCGTCCTGCGTCTTCTTTTTGCTGTAGAATTATTCGTCCTTGCTTTGTCTTCTGCTTCGCACGTCTTGACGCACTTGAGTGTCTTTTTGGAAAAAATCTGGGTACTGTCTTCCACGCCCGAATGATTGATATTCCATATCAATTAAGGTATATTATATGAATTTATGTATATGTCTTCCCATGCCCAAATTGTTGATATCGCATATCAACATATATATAACTATTATCTTCAACATATATTATCTTTTGGGCTTATTTTTACTATTATATTTTTAGGCTATTTTATTCTGACCTTATTGCCAGACATTTTCTTCTTCAATCCATGGTGCACTTTCTATGCTATCTGCTTGCTCAGGCTCCCATATTTCATACCATGATAATAATTCTCTATATTCTTTTCTTAACTGTAATTCCTTTCCCAATTCTGGTTTTATAAGTCTGCCTACATTTTTTGTTAATGCACCAAAATTACTTTTTTGCATTTGGAGGAATATTCTTGTTATTTTATTTTGATATATCATTCTATAACTCGGATCTGCTTTGATATTTCCTTCGAGCTCTTTGGCTTCTGTGAATATTCTCCAGTTATCATGATTGGTATTTCTAGCGAATAATTCTTCATAGGAATTGGAGAGCTTTGAGTACCACATATTAGGGAATGCATAATATCCTTTGGTAATGAAGATATCATGAGAAGCTGGTCTTATTGGCTGTGTAAATTTTGGAGGATTGGAACAGAATATGATCTTATATTTTCCTCTGGTATAAACAAATCTTTTGCAAGCTTCTTTGATAGCTTGTCCAAGCTCTGAATTGAGGATATCTTCTATTGTACCATATATAGCATGGATTAGCCCATGATCTATAATGGTTTGTAATGATATATTCTTGATATTTCTGAAATATTTCAGATCTATATTTGCCTTGAATATAAGATATTGATGATAAGGCTGAATTATCATCCTACCATCAAAATGAATTATTGGAAATGTATGAGCTTCAATTGCTATGCCTTTGATCTTTTCTTCTCCAATATATATATTTTTGAAATATTCTTGGAGCATTAGAAACATCTTATTCTGTCTTTCTGCATATTTCTTCCATATTAAATCTTTGATGTCTTTGTTGAAACAAGACAACATCTGATCTGTCTTGAAGCTTAATCTTGGTATGAGAAATTCATATGGAATATTGATATTATTTTTGGAAATTTTTTCCATAAATTTATTTCTCTTGCTTTCTTCTGATATTAAATTGTTCTTCAGGACTATTGATTTTTCTTCATTTATATTCTTATAGGAATCAGGTTTCATTGTTCCTTTCTTTGCTTCCATACCTGCAGAATAAAAAACTGTATTAGTACAACCAATATCCTTGATATTCTTAATGGTATTATCTGTTTGCTCCATCATTTCAATTTTTAATCCAGCTAATTCTTCTACTAAATCTAATTCATCTTCACTTGAGCTATAATCTATATCTCCATTTTCTATTTCTTCTGTCTCTATGATTGAATATATTGATTCATCATCATTGAGTTCGTCATCACAGACCAAAATATTCTCATTTACACTATCTACAATCAGAACTCTTTCTTGTTCTTCATATTTGCTAGAATATCTTTTTTGATCTTTATTAGGACATGTTTTGCTTAAGTGATCTGGAGAATTACATATAAAACATCTGCATGTACTATCATATGTTTTCGTAGGATTATATCTTCTTACATTTCTTTTATGTAAGAAAGGGGCTTTATTATCAGATCTTCTTAGAAAATAGCGTTTCTTTGTTCTAAGATTTTGATTATATGGTTTTCTTGAGGATTTGTATTTCCTTCCTCTTGACCTCTCTTCTCCATATGTTAAAGGTATTTGGACTATCTTATTACAAAAATTATAATCTGAATGTTTCATTGATCTTTGAGCTTGTATGCTTGTACAAATTTTTCTTAGGTGTTTAAACACAAAAGTTATAGCTTGAGATATATTAATAACAACACCTTCTGTTTCTTTCTTGTATTCTTCAAATATTATTGATCCCAAAGGATCTGGTAATTTGTTAAAATATCTTTCCACTATTCCTTTATTATACCCTTGTTTAGCAGTTGTAGCATTGTATAAATAATGTTGTGAAAATTCTTTTATACCTTTCCAACTTGTTAAAGTCAGCTTTTCTATTTCCCTTAACCTTTCATTTTGCAACGTGGTAAAACCTAATTCTGGATCTTCTGCTATAACTATATTTGATATGATATTAACAAAATTATAGGGATTACTTCCAGCTCTTTTTAACTCTTCATAACTATTAGGATATGCTTCTACCCATTGTTCCCATAAAACTTTTACAGATTCTCCTAAAAAGGTTTCTAAATATGTTATCATATCTTCTACCCTATTTCCAATATTATGCTGATTCTGTATATATTTCTGAACTATTAAACCTTTCCATACACTTATTATGTTTGGCCAATCTATAGGGTCATGTGCTGCTAAGTTTAATATTGCACCATCATTTTTGTAGTTTTGGAACTTTACTGGTTTTTCAAATTCTCTTCTTCTAGATCCCATATATTTATATCTTCCTGGTATATAGTTATAAGAGGTATCTTCTTTTTCAGGTGGCCAAGTTCCTGAAGCTCTAGAAGGTCTTTCTCTTTCTCCCTCATTTTTTACAGAACTGTCACCATATTCTCTTTTTCTTTTTGAATTACTCATTCCTATTTCCATAGCTTCCATCATATTGTCTAAATTAATCTGCTCATCTTCTCCTAATGAATATATAAATTCTTTATATTCTTTTGAATTATCAGTTTCTTTATATATTTCATCAATCTCTTTATCTTTTCTTTCTTCATCTAAATTAACCTCTTCTTCCTTCGCATTATTTCCTTTATTTAGTTCCTCTTGAATTTCTTTTCCTACTTCTTTTACATAATTTTCTTTATTAAGATTATTCTTACATTCTTCTATTAACTTATTTTCTACTTCTCCGTGACTTTCTAATAACAACTTATTATTTATATTCCAATGTTCTTCCTCACTTATGCTATTATTGTTATTATGACTTTTGTTTTTATTATTTACAGCCTTCTCTATTTCTATAGGACTAATTAATCTTACGACATCTTTCTTTATTTCTATATTGGTTACAACCTTCTTTTCTTCTGAATTCTTAATGTTCAACTCTTTTTCTCTTTTTAACTTCTTTAGCCTTTGTATTTCTCTGAGAAAATAAACTTCCTTTTCTCTTATTTTACCCCATTCACATATCATAGAGCTATTATATTCATCTGATGCCTTTTTTAATTTTATTTCATAATGCTTAATTTCATTGTCTATATCTACTATTTCCATGAATTCACACACACTATGCCTTCTATCTTCTTCTATATTTGATTCTGAACTTGTTGCTTCTAAATCATCTAAAGCCCTTTCTTTATAATTCATAAATCTTATACTAGTGTTGCCTTTCTTATTTTGGTAACTGATATAATCTTCAGGTTGTTTTAAAATCTTAGGTTGTATCAATTCGCTTATATTCCATTCTTCTCCTGCTCTTTCTTCAGAACTAATCTTGAGAGGACTCATAAATTTAATTCCCTTAGACTGCATACTTTCTATAACATTGTTCACATTTACCTTATATTTAGTACCACTTCTATTAGTTAATCTTCCAATAAATTCTAAGCTTACAAGTAAATTTGTTCCCTTAAAATTTTCATAACCCTTGGTCTGAAACCCAAATGCCATTTTTTCTATGAACTCTTTAATTGGCATCATTAAATTTGGTGCTATATAGGTTATTAGCATATTTTCATTCATATCACCTTCTAAAAATCCCATTGCGGCTTTGTTTACTGTATCCCATCTTTTATCTAACAAAGTTATTAAGACCTTAGTTCCTAACTTCTTTCTTGTCATCCCTTTAATTCCTATGATATACATTCCTTGGTGTATATATTTATATCCTGAATATTTTAGACTATTTTCAAATTGCTTACTTACTATTCTTAATTCTACTGGCTGAGTTAAGACACTTAACTCCACCTCTCTTGATATTCTATATAACCCATTTTTATTTTCGAACCAACCCATTTGGTAAATTTGTTGAGGCCTTATTTTTCTGAGAGAGTCTCTTTGATATCTTTCTAAATCTCTTTCTACGTCTATTACTTCTTCAAGATTATCTATATTATCATATTTGCACTTTAACTTATCCATTAAAGTTAAAGGTTTTACATCTCTATTTACTAATTGGAGCTCTCTGTCTCTTCTGATGAGATTTTGAGGTACTTCCATTTTCCTGAATTTATCTCCCTAGTGGATGAAACTATTCCTGATGAGAGCAGCACTAACTCTTTGCCACTTTCTTCAATTTTTATTTGGTTTAGATTCTGAGCTACGCTTTTTACTTCTTTGACAAACTCCTTGATTTCTTTTAAATCTTCGATACACTCTTCTGATTTCTTGGATTCAGTAGTATTATGCGGGACTTCTATTCTTTTGTATAACAAAGATAAATCTTTTTTAATGTAATCACTATTTTGACTTATCCTTCCTTGCTCTGATTTACTATAACTCAGCTCTTGCAGGGCTAAGTCAAACTTATTGCTTATGATCGAATATTGTTCTTCTAACTTTTTATGCTCTTTATATAAATTTTCAAATTTTACTTCTAATTCGTCTTGTCTTTTACCCCACGCTATATAAAAATTATGTATTAAATCTACTACTAAATTTAACTGTCCTTGTGAAGTATGCCAAATATGTTCTTCAAAATGATTGATTCTGCACCTTATGTTAATATTTTCTTTAGTATTGACAGTCTTGCCTGTATTGATTTCTAAGTTCAAATACTTGAGTTTTTCAATGATGACTGATGATAACTTCAGACTTCTAGTTTTAAGATATATGACTTCCACAAAATATAACAAACTTTCCAAATATAACTGAAATTTAGAAACTTGCACGAAATAACTGAATAGATAAGATATTAAACAGGCACTTAAGATATTAAACTTGATAACTGACAACTTAAAATATAAAACAAATATAAATATTAACTTAAAAATATAAACCAGATATAATTAACAGCTTAAAAATATAAACCTGGCTCTGATACCAGTGTTGGAGAGGGGGTCGCGGCGGCGAACGGCGGACGGATGCGAGGCTGCGAAATCCCGAAACACAGAGCAACAAAATACACGAACGCGAACTGGAACTATTCAAATTCGCTCTGGTACTATTCAAATTCTTTTTACTATTCAAATTCGCTCTGCTACTATTCAAATTCAGCACTATGGGAGTTGGATGAGCACTCAGTGAGCACTTCTTCCACTATCTTTGCATGCAATATAAGGTATATCCTGAAGAGTGAGCCAAGTGGGAATAGTGATTTTCCACCGTTGCATGCGCTTAATATAATCTTGAAAGCGACGTTTGAATTCAACCTGAAGAATTGGAGTAGTGGGAATAGTAATCCCCCACCATTGCATGCAAGAGTGGAAGTGCTCCCTGAGTGCTCATCCAACTTCCATATTGCGGAATTTGAATAGTAGCAGAGCGAATTTGAATAGTAGCAGAGCGAATTTGAATAGTAAAAAGAATTTGAATAGTACCAGAGCGAATTTGAATAGTTCCAGTTCGCGTTCGTATATTTTGTTGCTCTGTGTTTCGGAATTTCGCAGCCTCGCATCCGTCCGCCGTTCGCCGCCGCGACCCCCTCCCAAGACACTGGTATCAGAGCCTGGTTTATATTTTTAAGCTGTTAATTATATCTGGTTTATATTTTTAAGTTAATATTTATATTTGTTTTATATTTTAAGTTGTCAGTTATCAAGTTTAATATCTTAAGTGCCTGTTTAATATCTTATCTATTCAGTTATTTCGTGCAAGTTTCTAAATTTCAGTTATATTTGGAAAGTTTGTTATATTTTGTGGAAGTCATATATCTTAAAACTAGAAGTCTGAAGTTATCAGCAGTCATCATTGAAAAACTCAAGTATTCGAACTTAGAAATCAATACAAGTAAGATTATCAGTACCAAAGAAATTATTAATATAAGGCGAAAGATGATTCAAAAGAATAGAAGGCATAGTGTGTGTGAATTCATGGAAATAGTAGATATAGACAATGAAATTAAACATTATGAAATAAAATTAAAAAAGGCATCAGATGAATACAATAGCTCTATGATATGTGAATGGGGTAAAATAAGAGAAAAAGAAGTTTATTTTCTCAGAGAAATACAAAGGCTAAAGAAGTTAAAAAGAGAAAAAGAGTTGAACATTAAGAATTCAGAAGAAAAGAAGGTTGTAACCAATATAGAAATAAAGAAAGATGTCGTAAGATCAATTAGTCCTATAGAAATAGAGAAGGTTGTAAATAATAAAAACAAAAGTCATAATAACAATAATAGCATAAGTGAGGAAGAACATTGGAATATAAATAATAAGTTGTTATTAGAAAGTCACGGAGAAGTAGAAAATAAGTTAAGAGAAGAATGTAAGAATAATCTTAATAAAGAAAATTATGTAAAAGAAGTAGAGTTAGGAAAAGAAATACAAGAGGAACCAAATAAAGAAAATAATGTGAAGGAAGAAGAGGTTAATTTAGATGAAGAAAGAAAAGATAAAGAGATTAATGAAATATATAAAGAAGCTATAGATTCATTTGGCAAAAATAAACAGTGGAATATAAACGATAAACTGTTGCTAGAAAGCTATGAAGAAATTAATAATTTAAGCAAAGAAGAGTTAGAGTTAATAGATGCTTTCTCAATTGAAATGATGAATCAAGAAGATTGTGAACATGATTGGATTAAAGGAAGAGGAGACTTTAACATAAAGTGTGCCTTTTGTATATATTATCCTAGCCAAGAAAATAGATTTACTTGTGCTAGTTGTTTAAAACAAGCATGTGCTTCATGTTTGAAATCTAACAATCAAAGATGGAAAGCAGAAACAGAAGTAGAACCTGAAGATAAAATGTTATCAACAAGAGTCAGAATTCTAGAAAATAGAATAAATAGATTAGAAGTAGAATTAGATGAATTAAAATATAAGTTAGATCAAGATAAAAATAATGACAAGCAACCAGATGAGGCTATAAGTAATACTGAATTAAAAGAACAGTTGATTACGATAAAAGACAGTAAAGAAAACAAGCTTATACAATTAAAAGATGTCATAACAAGTTTTGGTAGTAAATATATAGTCAAATTACCATTCAAAGAAATTTTAGGAATAAGGATTCCTATAAAGATAAGGTTAAAAAATAATATTACTTATAAAATATTGGCCTTAGTAGATACAGGATGCACAAAGAATATAATACATGACAAATATTTTATAAGATGTCCAGAAATAGTCCATACAATAGATGAAGATAAAGCAGAAACCTCTACAGATATGTCTGGAATAAAAAAGATTCATAACCAATTAGCATATAATATTGAAGCACAAATAAATGGAACAAAATATATAATTGATGAAATCACAATAAGAGACTTATCTATGATACATGATGAAATGATTATAGGGTTAAGATTCTTGCAGCGTTCATGTCAAACCACAATCATACATGAGCAAGGTATTACATTTATTCCTCATCAAGATAATATTCATTATATTTCAGAAGTTAAAAAACATGGAGGAGCTCATCATTTAGAAAATTCTTACAGTAATACGATTGACGCTAGTATAGCTGGTTTAGAAATTGAAGATTTAAGTGGGAACATAGAAGATTTCTATATAGAACATTCATGTATAGAATGTTTTGGTTTGCAATCCTTTGCTCCAAATTGGTACAGAGATATAAAGTCTAAAAAAGATATAGAAAAGATTGTGCAGAGATTAGAAGACATTCAAATAATTGGAGAAATACCCATGAAGCATTGGGATAAAAATTCTATATTATGCAAGATAAATATAATAAATCCAGATTATATAATAAAAACAAGTCCAATAGAAGCTACACCAAAAGACATAGAAGAATTCAAGATGCATATTGAAGAACTGCTAAAATTAGGAGCAATAAGAGAAAGTAGAAGTCCTCATAGGTCTGCAGCCTTTATAGTAACAAATCATGCTGAAATAGCAAGAGGAAAATCAAGAATGGTTATTAATTACAAAAGACTTAATGATAATACAGTAGATGATGCATTCAATATACCTAATAAACAAGAATGGATCAATAGGATACAAGGTAGCAAATACTTTTCAAAATTTGACTTGAAAGCAGGATTTTGGCAAGTAAAAATGGCAGAAGAGTCTATAGAATGGACAGCCTTCACTTGTCCTCAAGGTCACTTTGAATGGCTTGTTATGCCTTTAGGATTAAAAAATGCACCTGCTTTATTTCAAAGAAAAATGCAAAATATATTTAATGAGAATCAAGAATTTATATTAGTTTATATAGATGATTTATTAGTTTTCTCAAAAACCTATAAAGAGCATATAGCCCATCTTGAAGTATTTTTTAGAAAGGTAGAACAAAACGGGCTGATTTTATCTAAAAAGAAAATGGAAATTTGCAAGGAAAAAATAAAGTTTCTAGGTCATGAGATTGGAGAAGGCAAAATATATTTGCAAGAGCATATTGCTAAGAAAATACTACAATTTCCTGATGTTATGAATGACAAAAAGAAATTGCAGGAGTTCCTTGGAATAGTAAATTATGCTAGAAATTATATAGATAATTTAGCAAAGTTAGCAGGACCGCTATATGCAAAATTGAGAAAAAATGGTCAAAAATATTTTAATTCAGAAGATATAAAGTTAGTAAGAACCATAAAAGAAAAGGTAAAAGACTTAAAACCTTTAGAATTACCTCTAGATGATTATTATTTCATTATTGAAACAGATGCATCTAAATTAGGATGGGGTGCAATATTAAAACAAAAACCCAATAAATATTCTCCAAAAGCTGAAGAAAAGATATGTAGATATGCCTCTGGAAGCTATAAGTTGAAGGCAGTAAATAATACTGATAGAGAAATATTAGCAATCATTAATGCAATAAATGCTTTTAGATTGTATCTCGGTTTTAAAGAATTTATGGTAAGAACAGACTGTGAAGCAATATGTAGGTATTACAAGCAAATAAATAGTAAGAAAAGTTCAACCAGAAGATGGGTCTTGTTTGAAGACATCATTACTGGAAATGGCTATAAAGTAATATTTGAGCATATAAAAGGAAAAGATAATAGTTTGCCTGATATATTTTCACGATCTTCTATCTTGCAGGAATGAAGAAGGGAATTAGCTTCAATGGAATTGAGACCTTTACGTTTGGGTCAGAAAATAATAAGTTAAGAATATTCCCACCAAATTCATATAAGTTCAGACCAAAAGATCATATAATATTAGATGAAGTCCAAGAATGTATACTAGACAATTTCTGGTACCAATATAATCATAAAAGAGAAGAAAAAGGTTACATGCTATCAATATTAAACAGTCTTGCTGAATATTTTCATACAATAAATAGCAAGATGCCACCAACAGAAGAGCATGAATATATTGAAAGAAGGTCCTTATATGTAATATTTGAAGGAAAAATGCCTGATTTATATATATCATTTGAAGAAGTAGTGGCTCAAAAGAAAGATGGCAAGTTAGATGGAGGAATATCATGGAAAAAAATATGGAGATATAGATGAAGCAATGATTCAAGCAAGAAAAATACTTGGAACAAATTATTATATGGAGCCAGCAGCAAAAGAATATATTCAAAAATACAGAAAGGCAAAAGGTATCAAAATCCCAGAAACATCATCCGGGATTAAAGATATGGCAAGGAAAGATACATATAAAGACTGTCTGACCAAAGGAGTTGATCCTATGGATGGACAATATATAGAAATGAAAATAGCACAAAAATTTGAAATAATTTCCCCTGAATGGAAGAAAACTCTGAAAGAAGAAATAATGATGGAGTTAAAAGGGGAATTATATAATAAATTGGAAGAATTTAAAAGAGATATGGATGCAAAAATGGATATATCATTCTCCGGCAGTGAAGAGAATGATGATATTGCAGGGCATGGCCAACGGTCAGAATAAAATAGCCCAAAAAATATAATAGTAAAAATAAGCCCAAAAAAGATAATATATGTTGAAGATAATAGTTATATATATGTTGATATGCGATATCAACAATTTGGGCATGGGAAGACATATACATAAATTCATATAATATACCTTAATTGATATGGAATATCAATCATTCGGGCGTGGAAGACGGTATCCAGATTTTTCCAAAGACACTCAAGCGCGCCGAGAATTGCGAAGCAGAAGACAAAGCAAGGACGAATAATTCTACAGCAAAAAGAAGACGCAGGACGAATATTGTACTGTGCTCAGTACAATAATTGAAGAATAAAAGGACGAAATACTGTGCCAGGTACAATTATTGAAGAATAAAAGGACGAGCTACTGTGGCAACAGTGAAAGTACACAGGAGGCGTGAATTATTGAAGCCATCCTTATCAACGAAGCAAAGGCCCTGCTCGGCTATAAAACGCAGCACCGGGCAGCAGCTGAAGACATCGACAATCCGAAGACCATCCATCCATAAGAGAAAATCCATCGCCATCGCCACCCACCATCAACATCAACACCCACACCCACTCATCCACCATCACCGCACACACCACCCACCTTGTAATGGTAGTAGTATTAGCATAAGGAATAAAGCCGTGGAGCATCCAGGCATCGTTTGTAAGGTAATCTAAGTTTGTGCTAAGTGCTTGGGGTTTCCCGAAAGGGAAAGCCGTATGTAAGCTGTGTTTGTGGAAATGAAGTAGTTTTCCTTTGAAAATCCCTGCTGTCATTCTAGTCCGCGTATATGGGGAGAGTTTATGTGCTAGGGACCCTATAGGAGAAACCTCTGCGTTTGATGCTCTCGTTTAGCCCGGAGTTGTGGCGTCTGGAGAGCCGTGTCCGCGGAGAAGTGTTCCCTTCGGGTGGAACTGCCTGGGGAGACGACATAACCTTGCCTCGTATGCATAGACTGGGGATAGTTTGGGAAAGATTAGCTACTTCTGAAGCAAACCTGCTCATCGTACGGTGAGTACCGAGTAGGACTAAGCAAGCATAGGAGCACAACCCGGCCGAATATTTTTGGTCTCGCCAGCCTGCCAAAGATCCTGTGAAATATAATACCGCTGAAGAGTTAATACCCGCTTAATATAATCGCGAAAGCGACGTTCGCATCTCATCCCGAAGAGTGAGCCAAGTGGGAATAGTGATTTTCCACCGTTGCATACGCTTAATATAATCTTGAAAGCGAAGTTTGAATTCAACCTGAAGAATTGGAGTAGTGGGAATAGTAATCCCCCACCATTGCATGCAAGAGTGGAAGTGCTCCCTGAGTGCTCATCCAACTTCCATATTGCGGAATTTGAATAGTAGCAGAGCGAATTTGAATAGTAAAAAGAATTTGAATAGTACCAGAGCGAATTTGAATAGTTCCGGTTCGCGTTCGTATATTTTGTTGCTCTGTGTTTCGGGATTTCGCAGCCTCGCATCCGTCCGCCGTTCGCCGCCGCGACCCCCCCTCTCCAACACTGGGTCGCGGCGGCGAACGGCGGACGGATGCGAGGCTGCGAAATTCCGAAACACAGAGCAACAAAATATACGAACGCGAACTGGAACTATTCAAATTCGCTCTGGTACTATTCAAATTCTTTTTACTATTCAAATTCGCTCTGCTACTATTCAAATTCGCTCTGCTACTATTCAAATTCCGCAATATGGAAGTTGGATGAGCACTCAGGGAGCACTTCCACTCTTGCATGCAATGGTGGGGGATTACTATTCCCACTACTCCAATTCTTCAGGTTGAATTCAAACGTCGCTTTCAAGATTATATTAAGCGCATGCAACGGTGGAAAATCACTATTCCCACTTGGCTCACTCTTCAGGATGAGATACGAACGTCGCTTTCGCGATTATATTAAGCGGGTATTAACTCTTCGGCGGTATTATATTTCACAGGATCTTTGGCAGGCTGGCGAGACCAAAAATATTCGGCCGGGTTGTGCTCCTATGCTTGCTTAGTCCTACTCGGTACTCACCGTACGATAAGCAGGTTTGCTTCAGAAGTAGCTAATCTTTCCCAAACTATCCCCAGTCTATGCATACGAGGCAAGGTTATGTCGTCTCCCCAGGCAGTTCCACCCGAAGGGAACACTTCTCCGCGGACACGGCTCTCCAGACGCCACAACTCCGGGCTAAACGAGAGCATCAAACGCAGAGGTTTCTCCTATAGGGTCCCTAGCACATAAACTCTCCCCATATACGCGGACTAGAATGACAGCAGGGATTTTCAAAGGAAAACTACTTCATTTCCACAAACACAGCTTACATACGGCTTTCCCTTTCGGGAAACCCCAAGCACTTAGCACAAACTTAGATTACCTTACAAACGATGCCTGGATGCTCCACGGCTTTATTCCTTATGCTAATACTACTACCATTACAAGGTGGGTGGTGTGTGCGGTGATGGTGGATGAGTGGGTGTGGGTGTTGATGTTGATGGTGGGTGGCGATGGCGATGGATTTTCTCTTATGGATGGATGGTCTTCGGATTGTCGATGTCTTCAGCTGCTGCCCGGTGCTGCGTTTTATAGCCGAGCAGGGCCTTTGCTTCGTTGATAAGGATGGCTTCAATAATTCACGCCTCCTGTGTACTTTCACTGTTGCCACAGTACCTCGTCCTTTTATTCTTCAATAATTGTACCTGGCACAGTATTTCGTCCTTTTATTCTTCAATTATTGTACTGAGCACAGTACAATATTCGTCCTGCGTCTTCTTTTTGCTGTAGAATTATTCGTCCTTGCTTTGTCTTCTGCTTCGCAATTCTCGGCGCGCTTGAGTGTCTTTGGAAAAATCTGGATACCGTCTTCCACGCCCGAATGATTGATATTCCATATCAATTAAGGTATATTATATGAATTTATGTATATGTCTTCCCATGCCCAAATTGTTGATATCGCATATCAACATATATATAACTATTATCTTCAACATATATTATCTTTTTTGGGCTTATTTTTACTATTATATTTTTTGGGCTATTTTATTCTGACCGTTGGCCATGCCCTGCAATATCATCATTCTCTTCACTGCCGGAGAATGATATATCCATTTTTGCATCCATATCTCTTTTAAATTCTTCCAATTTATTATATAATTCCCCTTTTAACTCCATCATTATTTCTTCTTTCAGAGTTTTCTTCCATTCAGGGGAAATTATTTCAAATTTTTGTGCTATTTTCATTTCTATATATTGTCCATCCATAGGATCAACTCCTTTGGTCAGACAGTCTTTATATGTATCTTTCCTTGCCATATCTTTAATCCCGGATGATGTTTCTGGGATTTTGATACCTTTTGCCTTTCTGTATTTTTGAATATATTCTTTTGCTGCTGGCTCCATATAATAATTTGTTCCAAGTATTTTTCTTGCTTGAATCATTGCTTCATCTATATCTCCATATTTTTTCCATGATATTCCTCCATCTAACTTGCCATCTTTCTTTTGAGCCACTACTTCTTCAAATGATATATATAAACCAGGCATTTTTTCTTCAAATATTACATATAAGGACCTTCTTTCAATATATTCATGCTCTTCTGTTGGTGGCATCTTGCTATTTATTGTATGAAAATATTCAGCAAGACTGTTTAATATTGATAGCACGTAACCTTTTTCTTCTCTTTTATGATTATATTGGTACCAGAAATTGTCTAGTATACATTCTTGGACTTCATCTAATATTATATGATCTTTTGGTCTGAACTTATATGAATTTGGTGGGAATATTCTTAACTTATTATTTTCTGACCCAAACGTAAAGGTCTCAATTCCATTGAAGCTAATTCCCTTCTTCATTCCTGCAAGATAGAAGATCGTGAAAATATATCAGGCAAACTATTATCTTTTCCTTTTATATGCTCAAATATTACTTTATAGCCATTTCCAGTAATGATGTCTTCAAACAAGACCCATCTTCTGGTTGAACTTTTCTTACTATTTATTTGCTTGTAATACCTACATATTGCTTCACAGTCTGTTCTTACCATAAATTCTTTAAAACCGAGATACAATCTAAAAGCATTTATTGCATTAATGATTGCTAATATTTCTCTATCAGTATTATTTACTGCCTTCAACTTATAGCTTCCAGAGGCATATCTACATATCTTTTCTTCAGCTTTTGGAGAATATTTATTGGGTTTTTGTTTTAATATTGCACCCCATCCTAATTTAGATGCATCTGTTTCAATAATGAAATAATAATCATCTAGAGGTAATTCTAAAGGTTTTAAGTCTTTTACCTTTTCTTTTATGGTTCTTACTAACTTTATATCTTCTGAATTAAAATATTTTTGACCATTTTTTCTCAATTTTGCATATAGCGGTCCTGCTAACTTTGCTAAATTATCTATATAATTTCTAGCATAATTTACTATTCCAAGGAACTCCTGCAATTTCTTTTTGTCATTCATAACATCAGGAAATTGTAGTATTTTCTTAGCAATATGCTCTTGCAAATATATTTTGCCTTCTCCAATCTCATGACCTAGAAACTTTATTTTTTCCTTGCAAATTTCCATTTTCTTTTTAGATAAAATCAGCCCATTTTGTTCTACCTTTCTAAAAAATACTTCAAGATGGGCTATATGCTCTTTATAGGTTTTTGAGAAAACTAATAAATCATCTATATAAACTAATATAAATTCTTGATTCTCATTAAATATATTTTGCATTTTTCTTTGAAATAAAGCAGGTGCATTTTTTAATCCTAAAGGCATAACAAGCCATTCAAAGTGACCTTGAGGACAAGTGAAGGCTGTCCATTCTATAGACTCTTCTGCCATTTTTACTTGCCAAAATCCTGCTTTCAAGTCAAATTTTGAAAAGTATTTGCTACCTTGTATCCTATTGATCCATTCTTGTTTATTAGGTATATTGAATGCATCATCTACTGTATTATCATTAAGTCTTTTGTAATTAATAACCATTCTTGATTTTCCTCTTGCTATTTCAGCATGATTTGTTACTATAAAGGCTGCAGACCTATGAGGACTTCTACTTTCTCTTATTGCTCCTAATTTTAGCAGTTCTTCAATATGCATCTTGAATTCTTCTATGTCTTTTGGTGTAGCTTCTATTGGACTTGTTTTTATTATATAATCTGGATTTATTATATTTATCTTGCATAATATAGAATTTTTATCCCAATGCTTCATGGGTATTTCTCCAATTATTTGAATATCTTCTAATCTCTGCACAATCTTTTCTATATCTTTTTTAGACTTTATATCTCTGTACCAATTTGGAGCAAAGGATTGCAAACCAAAACATTCTATACATGAATGTTCTATATAGAAATCTTCTATGTTCCCACTTAAATCTTCAATTTCTAAACCAGCTATACTAGCGTCAATCGTATTACTGTAAGAATTTTCTAAATGATGAGCTCCTCCATGTTTTTTAACTTCTGAAATATAATGAATATTATCTTGATGAGGAATAAATGTAATACCTTGCTCATGTATGATTGTGGTTTGACATGAACGCTGCAAGAATCTTAACCCTATAATCATTTCATCATGTATCATAGATAAGTCTCTTATTGTGATTTCATCAATTATATATTTTGTTCCATTTATTTGTGCTTCAATATTATATGCTAATTGGTTATGAATCTTTTTTATTCCAGACATATCTGTAGAGGTTTCTGCTTTATCTTCATCTATTGTATGGACTATTTCTGGACATCTTATAAAATATTTGTCATGTATTATATTCTTTGTGCATCCTGTATCTACTAAGGCCAATATTTTATAAGTAATATTATTTTTTAACCTTATCTTTATAGGAATCCTTATTCCTAAAATTTCTTTGAATGGTAATTTGACTATATATTTACTACCAAAACTTGTTATGACATCTTTTAATTGTATAAGCTTGTTTTCTTTACTGTCTTTTATCGTAATCAACTGTTCTTTTAATTCAGTATTACTTATAGCCTCATCTGGTTGCTTGTCATTATTTTTATCTTGATCTAACTTATATTTTAATTCTTCTAATTCTACTTCTAATCTATTTATTCTATTTTCTAGAATTCTGACTCTTGTTGATAACATTTTATCTTCAGGTTCTACTTCTGTTTCTGCTTTCCATCTTTGATTGTTAGATTTCAAACATGAAGCACATGCTTGTTTTAAACAACTAGCACAAGTAAATCTATTTTCTTGGCTAGGATAATATATACAAAAGGCACACTTTATGTTAAAGTCTCCTCTTCCTTTAATCCAATCATGTTCACAATCTTCTTGATTCATCATTTCAATTGAGAAAGCATCTATTAACTCTAACTCTTCTTTGCTTAAATTATTAATTTCTTCATAGCTTTCTAGCAACAGTTTATCGTTTATATTCCACTGTTTATTTTTGCCAAATGAATCTATAGCTTCTTTATATATTTCATTAATCTCTTTATCTTTTCTTTCTTCATCTAAATTAACCTCTTCTTCCTTCACATTATTTTCTTTATTTGGTTCCTCTTGTATTTCTTTTCCTAACTCTACTTCTTTTACATAATTTTCTTTATTAAGATTATTCTTACATTCTTCTCTTAACTTATTTTCTACTTCTCCGTGACTTTCTAATAACAACTTATTATTTATATTCCAATGTTCTTCCTCACTTATGCTATTATTGTTATTATGACTTTTGTTTTTATTATTTACAACCTTCTCTATTTCTATAGGACTAATTGATCTTACGACATCTTTCTTTATTTCTATATTGGTTACAACCTTCTTTTCTTCTGAATTCTTAATGTTCAACTCTTTTTCTCTTTTTAACTTCTTTAGCCTTTGTATTTCTCTGAGAAAATAAACTTCTTTTTCTCTTATTTTACCCCATTCACATATCATAGAGCTATTGTATTCATCTGATGCCTTTTTTAATTTTATTTCATAATGTTTAATTTCATTGTCTATATCTACTATTTCCATGAATTCACACACACTATGCCTTCTATTCTTTTGAATCATCTTTCGCCTTATATTAATAATTTCTTTGGTACTGATAATCTTACTTGTATTGATTTCTAAGTTCGAATACTTGAGTTTTTCAATGATGACTGCTGATAACTTCAGACTTCTAGTTTTAAGATATATGACTTCCACAAAATATAACAAACTTTCCAAATATAACTGAAATTTAGAAACTTGCACGAAATAACTGAATAGATAAGATATTAAACAGGCACTTAAGATATTAAACTTGATAACTGACAACTTAAAATATAAAACAAATATAAATATTAACTTAAAAATATAAACCAGATATAATTAACAGCTTAAAAATATAAACCAGGCTCTGATACCAGTGTCTTGGGAGGGGTCGCGGCGGCGAACGGCGGACGGATGCGAGGCTGCGAAATCCCGAAACACAGAGCAACAAAATATACGAACGCGAACTGGAACTATTCAAATTCGCTCTGGTACTATTCAAATTCTTTTTACTATTCAAATTCGCTCTGCTACTATTCAAATTCAGCAATATCAAAAGTGGATGAGCACTCAGGGAGCACTTCCTCCACTATCTTTGCATGCAATATATGGTGGAAAAATACTATTCCGACTTGGCTTGCACTTCGGGATGAAATTCGAGACGTCGCTTTCGCGATTATATTAAGCGGGTATTAACTCTTCGGCGGTATTATGTTTCTCAGGATCTTTGGCAGGCTGGCGAGACCAAAAATATTCGGCCGGGTTGTGCTCCTATGCTTGCTTAGTCCTACTCGGTACTCACCGTAAGATGAGCAGGTTTGCTTCAGAAGTAGCTAATCTTTCCCAAACTATCCCCAGTCTATGCATACGAGGCAAGGTTATGTCGTCTCCCCAGGCAGTTCCACCCGAAGGGAACACTTCTCCGCGGACACGGCTCTCCAGACGCCACAACTCCGGGCTAAACGAGAGCATCAAACGCAGAGGTTTCTCCTATAGGGTCCCTAGCACATAAACTCTCCCCATATACGCGGACTAGAATGACAGCAGGGATTTTCAAAGGAAAACTACTTCATTTCCACAAACACAGCTTACATACGGCTTTCCCTTTCGGGAAACCCCAAGCACTTAGCATAAACTTAGATTACCTTACAAACGATGCCTGGATGCTCCACGGCTTTATTCCTTATGCTAATACTACTACCATTACAAGGTGGGTGGTGTGTGCGGTGATGGTGGATGAGTGGGTGTGGGTGTTGATGTTGATGGTGGGTGGCGATGGCGATGGATTTTCTCTTATGGATGGATGGTCTTCGGATTGTCGATGTATTGGCGGATGTCTTCAGCTGATGCCCGGTGCTCCGTTTTATAGCCGAGCAGGGCCTTTGCTTCGTCGATAAGGATGGCTTCAATAATTTACGCCTTCTGTGTGCTTTTACTGTTGCCACAGTAGCTCGTCCTTTTATTCTTCAATAATTGTACCTGGCACAGTATTTCGTCCTTTTATTCTTCAATTATTGTACTGAGCACAGTACAATATTCGTCCTGCGTCTTCTTTTTGCTGTAGAATTATTCGTCCTTGCTTTGTCTTCTGCTTCGCAATTCTCGGCGCGCTTGAGTATCTTTGGAAAAATCTGGATACCGTCTTCCACGCCCGAATGATTGATATTCCATATCAATTAAGGTATATTATATGAATTTATGTATATTAACTTGATAACTGACAACTTAAAATATAAAACAAATATAAATATTAACTTAAAAATATAAACCAGATATAATTAACAGCTTAAAAATATAAACCAGGCTCTGATACCAGTGTCTTGGGAGGGGTCGCGGCGGCGAACGGCGGACGGATGCGAGGCTGCGAAATCCCGAAACACAGAGCAACAAAATATACGAACGCGAACCGGAACTATTCAAATTCGCTCTGGTACTATTCAAATTCTTTTTACTATTCAAATTCGCTCTGCTACTATTCAAATTCAGCAATATCAAAAGTGGATGAGCACTCAGGGAGCACTTCCTCCACTATCTTTGCATGCAATATATGGTGGAAAAATACTATTCCCACTTGGCTTGCACTTCGGGATGAAATTCGAGACGTCGCTTTCGCGATTATATTAAGCGGGTATTAACTCTTCGGCGGTATTATGTTTCTCAGGATCTTTGGCAGGCTGGCGAGACCAAAAATATTCGGCCGGGTTGTGCTCCTATGCTTGCTTAGTCCTACTCGGTACTCACCGTAAGATGAGCAGGTTTGCTTCAGAAGTAGCTAATCTTTCCCAAACTATCCCCAGTCTATGCATACGAGGCAAGGTTATGTCGTCTCCCCAGGCAGTTCCACCCGAAGGGAACACTTCTCCGCGGACACGGCTCTCCAGACGCCACAACTCCGGGCTAAACGAGAGCATCAAACGCAGAGGTTTCTCCTATAGGGTCCCTAGCACATAAACTCTCCCCATATACGCGGACTAGAATGACAGCAGGGATTTTCAAAGGAAAACTACTTCATTTCCACAAACACAGCTTACATACGGCTTTCCCTTTCGGGAAACCCCAAGCACTTAGCACAAACTTAGATTACCTTACAAACGATGCCTGGATGCTCCACGGCTTTATTCCTTATGCTAATACTACTACCATTACAAGGTGGGTGGTGTGTGCGGTGATGGTGGATGAGTGGGTGTGGGTGTTGATGTTGATGGTGGGTGGCGATGGCGATGGATTTTCTCTTATGGATGGATGGTCTTCGGATTGTCGATGTATTGGCGGATGTCTTCAGCTGATGCCCGGTGCTCCGTTTTATAGCCGAGCAGGGCCTTTGCTTCGTCGATAAGGATGGCTTCAATAATTTACGCCTCCTGTGTGCTTTTACTGTTGCCACAGTAGCTCGTCCTTTTATTCTTCAATAATTGTACCTGGCACAGTATTTCGTCCTTTTATTCTTCAATTATTGTACTGAGCACAGTACAATATTCGTCCTGCGTCTTCTTTTTGCTGTAGAATTATTCGTCCTTGCTTTGTCTTCTGCTTCGCAATTCTCGGCGCGCTTGAGTGTCTTTGGAAAAATCTGGATACCGTCTTCCACGCCCGAATGATTGATATTACATATCAATTAAGGTATATTATATGAATTTATGTATATTAACTTGATAACTGACAACTTAAAATATAAAACAAATATAAATATTAACTTAAAAATATAAACCAGATATAATTAACAGCTTAAAAATATAAACCAGGCTCTGATACCAGTGTCTTGGGAGGGGTCGCGGCGGCGAACGGCGGACGGATGCGAGGCTGCGAAATCCCGAAACACAGAGCAACAAAATATACGAACGCGAACCGGAACTATTCAAATTCGCTCTGGTACTATTCAAATTCTTTTTACTATTCAAATTCGCTCTGCTACTATTCAAATTCAGCAATATCAAAAGTGGATGAGCACTCAGGGAGCACTTCCTCCACTATCTTTGCATGCAATATATGGTGGAAAAATACTATTCCCACTTGGCTTGCACTTCGGGATGAAATTCGAGACGTCGCTTTCGCGATTATATTAAGCGGGTATTAACTCTTCGGCGGTATTATGTTTCTCAGGATCTTTGGCAGGCTGGCGAGACCAAAAATATTCGGCCGGGTTGTGCTCCTATGCTTGCTTAGTCCTACTCGGTACTCACCGTAAGATGAGCAGGTTTGCTTCAGAAGTAGCTAATCTTTCCCAAACTATCCCCAGTCTATGCATACGAGGCAAGGTTATGTCGTCTCCCCAGGCAGTTCCACCCGAAGGGAACACTTCTCCGCGGACACGGCTCTCCAGACGCCACAACTCCGGGCTAAACGAGAGCATCAAACGCAGAGGTTTCTCCTATAGGGTCCCTAGCACATAAACTCTCCCCATATACGCGGACTAGAATGACAGCAGGGATTTTCAAAGGAAAACTACTTCATTTCCACAAACACAGCTTACATACGGCTTTCCCTTTCGGGAAACCCCAAGCACTTAGCACAAACTTAGATTACCTTACAAACGATGCCTGGATGCTCCACGGCTTTATTCCTTATACTAATACTACTACCATTACAAGGTGGGTGGTGTGTGCGGTGATGGTGGATGAGTGGGTGTGGGTGTTGATGTTGATGGTGGGTGGCGATGGCGATGGATTTTCTCTTATGGATGGATGGTCTTCGGATTGTCGATGTATTGGCGGATGTCTTCAGCTGATGCCCGGTGCTCCGTTTTATAGCCGAGCAGGGCCTTTGCTTCGTCGATAAGGATGGCTTCAATAATTTACGCCTCCTGTGTGCTTTTACTGTTGCCACAGTAGCTCGTCCTTTTATTCTTCAATAATTGTACCTGGCACAGTATTTCGTCCTTTTATTCTTCAATTATTGTACTGAGCACAGTACAATATTCGTCCTGCGTCTTCTTTTTGCTGTAGAATTATTCGTCCTTGCTTTGTCTTCTGCTTCGCAATTCTCGGCGCGCTTGAGTGTCTTTGGAAAAATCTGGATACCGTCTTCCACGCCCGAATGATTGATATTCCATATCAATTAAGGTATATTATATGAATTTATGTATATTAACTTGATAACTGACAACTTAAAATATAAAACAAATATAAATATTAACTTAAAAATATAAACCAGATATAATTAACAGCTTAAAAATATAAACCAGGCTCTGATACCAGTGTCTTGGGAGGGGTCGCGGCGGCGAACGGCGGACGGATGCGAGGCTGCGAAATCCCGAAACACAGAGCAACAAAATATACGAACGCGAACCGGAACTATTCAAATTCGCTCTGGTACTATTCAAATTCTTTTTACTATTCAAATTCGCTCTGCTACTATTCAAATTCAGCAATATCAAAAGTGGATGAGCACTCAGGGAGCACTTCCTCCACTATCTTTGCATGCAATATATGGTGGAAAAATACTATTCCCACTTGGCTTGCACTTCGGGATGAAATTCGAGACGTCGCTTTCGCGATTATATTAAGCGGGTATTAACTCTTCGGCGGTATTATGTTTCTCAGGATCTTTGGCAGGCTGGCGAGACCAAAAATATTCGGCCGGGTTGTGCTCCTATGCTTGCTTAGTCCTACTCGGTACTCACCGTAAGATGAGCAGGTTTGCTTCAGAAGTAGCTAATCTTTCCCAAACTATCCCCAGTCTATGCATACGAGGCAAGGTTATGTCGTCTCCCCAGGCAGTTCCACCCGAAGGGAACACTTCTCCGCGGACACGGCTCTCCAGACGCCACAACTCCGGGCTAAACGAGAGCATCAAACGCAGAGGTTTCTCCTATAGGGTCCCTAGCACATAAACTCTCCCCATATACGCGGACTAGAATGACAGCAGGGATTTTCAAAGGAAAACTACTTCATTTCCACAAACACAGCTTACATACGGCTTTCCCTTTCGGGAAACCCCAAGCACTTAGCACAAACTTAGATTACCTTACAAACGATGCCTGGATGCTCCACGGCTTTATTCCTTATACTAATACTACTACCATTACAAGGTGGGTGGTGTGTGCGGTGATGGTGGATGAGTGGGTGTGGGTGTTGATGTTGATGGTGGGTGGCGATGGCGATGGATTTTCTCTTATGGATGGATGGTCTTCGGATTGTCGATGTATTGGCGGATCTCTTCAGCTGATGCCCGGTGCTCCGTTTTATAGCCGAGCAGGGCCTTTGCTTCGTTGATAAAGATGGCTTCAATAATTCACGCCTCCTGTGTACTTTCACTGTTGCCACAGTAGCTCGTCCTTTTATTCTTCAATAATTGTACCTGGCACAGTATTTCGTCCTTTTATTCTTCAATTATTGTACTGAGCACAGTACAATATTCGTCCTGCGTCTTCTTTTTGCTGTAGAATTATTCGTCCTTGCTTTGTCTTCTGCTTCGCAATTCTCGGCGGACTTGAGTGTCTTTGGAAAAATCTGGATACCGTCTTCCACGCCCGAATGATTGATATTCCATATCAATTAAGGTATATTATATGAATTTATGTATATGTCTTCCCATGCCCAAATTGTTGATATCGCATATCAACATATATATAACTATTATCTTCAACATATATTATCTTTTTTGGGCTTATTTTTACTATTATATTTTTTGGGCTATTTTATTCTGACCGTTGGCCATGCCCTGCAATATCATCATTCTCTTCACTGCCGGAGAATGATATATCCATTTTTGCATCCATATCTCTTTTAAATTCTTCCAATTTATTATATAATTCCCCTTTTAACTCCATCATTATTTCTTCTTTCAGAGTTTTCTTCCATTCAGGGGAAATTATTTCAAATTTTTGTGCTATTTTCATTTCTATATATTGTCCATCCATAGGATCAACTCCTTTGGTCAGACAGTCTTTATATGTATCTTTCCTTGCCATATCTTTAATCCCGGATGATGTTTCTGGGATTTTGATACCTTTTGCCTTTCTGTATTTTTGAATATATTCTTTTGCTGCTGGCTCCATATAATAATTTGTTCCAAGTATTTTTCTTGCTTGAATCATTGCTTCATCTATATCTCCATATTTTTTCCATGATATTCCTCCATCTAACTTGCCATCTTTCTTTTGAGCCACTACTTCTTCAAATGATATATATAAACCAGGCATTTTTCCTTCAAATATTACATATAAGGACCTTCTTTCAATATATTCATGCTCTTCTGTTGGTGGCATCTTGCTATTTATTGTATGAAAATATTCAGCAAGACTGTTTAATATTGATAGCATGTAACCTTTTTCTTCTCTTTTATGATTATATTGGTACCAGAAATTGTCTAGTATACATTCTTGGACTTCATCTAATATTATATGATCTTTTGGTCTGAACTTATATGAATTTGGTGGGAATATTCTTAACTTATTATTTTCTGACCCAAACGTAAAGGTCTCAATTCCATTGAAGCTAATTCCCTTCTTCATTCCTGCAAGATAGAAGATCGTGAAAATATATCAGGCAAACTATTATCTTTTCCTTTTATATGCTCAAATATTACTTTATAGCCATTTCCAGTAATGATGTCTTCAAACAAGACCCATCTTCTGGTTGAACTTTTCTTACTATTTATTTGCTTGTAATACCTACATATTGCTTCACAGTCTGTTCTTACCATAAATTCTTTAAAACCGAGATACAATCTAAAAGCATTTATTGCATTAATGATTGCTAATATTTCTCTATCAGTATTATTTACTGCCTTCAACTTATAGCTTCCAGAGGCATATCTACATATCTTTTCTTCAGCTTTTGGAGAATATTTATTGGGTTTTTGTTTTAATATTGCACCCCATCCTAATTTAGATGCATCTGTTTCAATAATGAAATAATAATCATCTAGAGGTAATTCTAAAGGTTTTAAGTCTTTTACCTTTTCTTTTATGGTTCTTACTAACTTTATATCTTCTGAATTAAAATATTTTTGACCATTTTTTCTCAATTTTGCATATAGCGGTCCTGCTAACTTTGCTAAATTATCTATATAATTTCTAGCATAATTTACTATTCCAAGGAACTCCTGCAATTTCTTTTTGTCATTCATAACATCAGGAAATTGTAGTATTTTCTTAGCAATATGCTCTTGCAAATATATTTTGCCTTCTCCAATCTCATGACCTAGAAACTTTATTTTTTCCTTGCAAATTTCCATTTTCTTTTTAGATAAAATCAGCCCGTTTTGTTCTACCTTTCTAAAAAATACTTCAAGATGGGCTATATGCTCTTTATAGGTTTTTGAGAAAACTAATAAATCATCTATATAAACTAATATAAATTCTTGATTCTCATTAAATATATTTTGCATTTTTCTTTGAAATAAAGCAGGTGCATTTTTTAATCCTAAAGGCATAACAAGCCATTCAAAGTGACCTTGAGGACAAGTGAAGGATGTCCATTCTATAGACTCTTCTGCCATTTTTACTTGCCAAAATCCTGCTTTCAAGTCAAATTTTGAAAAGTATTTGCTACCTTGTATCCTATTGATCCATTCTTGTTTATTAGGTATATTGAATGCATCATCTACTGTATTATCATTAAGTCTTTTGTAATTAATAACCATTCTTGATTTTCCTCTTGCTATTTCAGCATGATTTGTTACTATAAAGGCTGCAGACCTATGAGGACTTCTACTTTCTCTTATTGCTCCTAATTTTAGCAGTTCTTCAATATGCATCTTGAATTCTTCTATGTCTTTTGGTGTAGCTTCTATTGGACTTGTTTTTATTATATAATCTGGATTTATTATATTTATCTTGCATAATATAGAATTTTTATCCCAATGCTTCATGGGTATTTCTCCAATTATTTGAATATCTTCTAATCTCTGCACAATCTTTTCTATATCTTTTTTAGACTTTATATCTCTGTACCAATTTGGAGCAAAGGATTGCAAACCAAAACATTCTATACATGAATGTTCTATATAGAAATCTTCTATGTTCCCACTTAAATCTTCAATTTCTAAACCAGCTATACTAGCGTCAATCGTATTACTGTAAGAATTTTCTAAATGATGAGCTCCTCCATGTTTTTTTAACTTCTGAAATATAATGAATATTATCTTGATGAGGAATAAATGTAATACCTTGCTCATGTATGATTGTGGTTTGACATGAACGCTGCAAGAATCTTAACCCTATAATCATTTCATCATGTATCATAGATAAGTCTCTTATTGTGATTTCATCAATTATATATTTTGTTCCATTTATTTGTGCTTCAATATTATATGCTAATTGGTTATGAATCTTTTTTATTCCAGACATATCTGTAGAGGTTTCTGCTTTATCTTCATCTATTGTATGGACTATTTCTGGACATCTTATAAAATATTTGTCATGTATTATATTCTTTGTGCATCCTGTATCTACTAAGGCCAATATTTTATAAGTAATATTATTTTTTAACCTTATCTTTATAGGAATCCTTATTCCTAAAATTTCTTTGAATGGTAATTTGACTATATATTTACTACCAAAACTTGTTATGACATCTTTTAATTGTATAAGCTTGTTTTCTTTACTGTCTTTTATCGTAATCAACTGTTCTTTTAATTCAGTATTACTTATAGCCTCATCTGGTTGCTTGTCATTATTTTTATCTTGATCTAACTTATATTTTAATTCTTCTAATTCTACTTCTAATCTATTTATTCTATTTTCTAGAATTCTGACTCTTGTTGATAACATTTTATCTTCAGGTTCTACTTCTGTTTCTGCTTTCCATCTTTGATTGTTAGATTTCAAACATGAAGCACATGCTTGTTTTAAACAACTAGCACAAGTAAATCTATTTTCTTGGCTAGGATAATATATACAAAAGGCACACTTTATGTTAAAGTCTCCTCTTCCTTTAATCCAATCATGTTCACAATCTTCTTGATTCATCATTTCAATTGAGAAAGCATCTATTAACTCTAACTCTTCTTTGCTTAAATTATTTATTTCTTCATAGCTTTCTAGCAACAGTTTATCGTTTATATTCCACTGTTTATTTTTGCCAAATGAATCTATAGCTTCTTTATATATTTCATTAATCTCTTTATCTTTTCTTTCTTCATCTAAATTAACCTCTTCTTCCTTCACATTATTTTCTTTATTTGGTTCCTCTTGTATTTCTTTTCCTAACTCTACTTCTTTTACATAATTTTCTTTATTAAGATTATTCTTACATTCTTCTCTTAACTTATTTTCTACTTCTCCGTGACTTTCTAATAACAACTTATTATTTATATTCCAATGTTCTTCCTCACTTATGCTATTATTGTTATTATGACTTTTGTTTTTATTATTTACAACCTTCTCTATTTCTATAGGACTAATTGATCTTACGACATCTTTCTTTATTTCTATATTGGTTACAACCTTCTTTTCTTCTGAATTCTTAATGTTCAACTCTTTTTCTCTTTTTAACTTCTTTAGCCTTTGTATTTCTCTGAGAAAATGAACTTCTTTTTCTCTTATTTTACCCCATTCACATATCATAGAGCTATTGTATTCATCTGATGCCTTTTTTAATTTTATTTCATAATGTTTAATTTCATTGTCTATATCTACTATTTCCATGAATTCACACACACTATGCCTTCTATTCTTTTGAATCATCTTTCGCCTTATATTAATAATTTCTTTGGTACTGATAATCTTACTTGTATTGATTTCTAAGTTCGAATACTTGAGTTTTTCAATGATGACTGCTGATAACTTCAGACTTCTAGTTTTAAGATATATGACTTCCACAAAATATAACAAACTTTCCAAATATAACTGAAATTTAGAAACTTGCACGAAATAACTGAATAGATAAGATATTAAACAGGCACTTAAGATATTAAACTTGATAACTGACAACTTAAAATATAAAACAAATATAAATATTAACTTAAAAATATAAACCAGATATAATTAACAGCTTAAAAATATAAACCAGGCTCTGATACCAGTGTCTTGGGAGGGGGTCGCGGCGGCGAACGGCGGACGGATGCGAGGCTGCGAAATTCCGAAACACAGAGCAACAAAATATACGAACGCGAACTGGAACTATTCAAATTCGCTCTGGTACTATTCAAATTCTTTTTACTATTCAAATTCGCTCTGCTACTATTCAAATTCGCTCTGCTACTATTCAAATTCCGCAATATGGAAGTTGGATGAGCACTCAGGGAGCACTTCCACTCTTGCATGCAATGGTGGGGGATTACTATTCCCACTACTCCAATTCTTCAGGTTGAATTCAAACGTCGCTTTCAAGATTATATTAAGCGCATGCAACGGTGGAAAATCACTATTCCCACTTGGCTCACTCTTCAGGATGAGATACGACGTCGCTTTCGCGATTATATTAAGCGGGTATTAACTCTTCGGCGGTATTATATTTCACAGGATCTTTGGCAGGCTGGCGAGACCAAAAATATTCGGCCGGGTTGTGCTCCTATGCTTGCTTAGTCCTACTCGGTACTCACCGTACGATGAGCAGGTTTGCTTCAGAAGTAGCTAATCTTTCCCAAACTATCCCCAGTCTATGCATACGAGGCAAGGTTATGTCGTCTCCCCAGGCAGTTCCACCCGAAGGGAACACTTCTCCGCGGACACGGCTCTCCAGACGCCACAACTCCGGGCTAAACGAGAGCATCAAACGCAGAGGTTTCTCCTATAGGGTCCCTAGCACATAAACTCTCCCCATATACGTGGACTAAAATGACAGCAGGGATTTTCAAAGGAAAACTACTTCATTTCCACAAACACAGCGTACATACGGCTTTCCCTTTCGGGAAACCCCAAGCACTTAGCACAAACTTAGATTACCTTACAAACGATGCCTGGATGCTCCACGGCTTTATTCCTTATGCTAATACTACTACCATTACAAGGTGGGTGGTGTGTGCGGTGATGGTGGATGAGTGGGTGTGGGTGTTGATGTTGATGGTGGGTGGCGATGGCGATGGATTTTCTCTGATGGATGGATGGTCTTCGGATTGTCGATGTATTGGCGGATGTCTTCAGCTGCTGCCCGGTGCTCCGTTTTATAGCCGAGCAGGGCCTTTGCTTCGTCGATAAGGATGGCTTCAATAATTCACGCCTCCTGTGTGCTTTCACTGTTGCCACAGTAGCTCGTCCTTTTATTCTTCAATAATTGTACCTGGCACAGTATTTCGTCCTTTTATTCTTCAATTATTGTACTGAGCACAGTACAATATTCGTCCTGCGTCTTCTTTTTGCTGTAGAATTATTCGTCCTTGCTTTGTCTTCTGCTTCGCACGTCTTGACGCACTTGAGTGTCTTTTTGAAAAAAATCTGGGTACTGTCTTCCACGCCCGAACGATTGATATTCCATATCAATTAAGGTATATTATATGAATTTATGTATATGTCTTCCCATGCCCAAATTGTTGATATCGCATATCAACATATATATAACTATTATCTTCAACATATATTATCTTTTGGGCTTATTTTTACTATTATATTTTTAGGCTATTTTATTCTGACCGTTGGCCATGCCCTGCAATATCATCATTCTCTTCACTGCCGGAGAATGATATATCCATTTTTGCATCCATATCTCTTTTAAATTCTTCTAATTTATTATATAATTCCCCTTTTAACTCCATCATTATTTCTTCTTTCAGAGTTTTCTTCCATTCAGGGGAAATCATTTCAAATTTTTGTGCTATTTTCATTTCTATATATTGTCCGTCCATAGGATCAACTCCTTTGGTCAGACAGTCTTTATATGTATCTTTCTTTGCCATATCTTTAATCCCGGATGATGTTTCTGGGATTTTGATACCTTTTGCCTTTCTGTATTTTTGAATATATTCTTTTGCTGCTGGCTCCATATAATAATTTGTTCCAAGTATTTTTCTTGCTTGAATCATTGCTTCATCTATATCTCCATATTTTTTCCATGATATTCCTCCATCTAACTTGCCATCTTTCTTTTGAACCACTACTTCTTCAAATGATATATATAAACCAGGCATTTTTCCTTCAAATATTACATATAAGGACCTTCTTTCAATATATTCATGCTCTTCTGTTGGTGGCATCTTGCTATTTATTGTATGAAAATATTCAGCAAGACTGTTTAATATTGATAGCATGTAACCTTTTTCTTCTCTTTTATGATTATATTGGTACCAGAAATTGTCTAGTATACATTCTTGGACTTCATCTAATATTATATGATCTTTTGGTCTGAACTTATATGAATTTGGTGGGAATATTCTTAACTTATTATTTTCTGACCCAAACGTAAAGGTCTCAATTCCATTGAAGCTAATTCCCTTCTTCATTCCTGCAAGATAGAAGATCGTGAAAATATATCAGGCAAACTATTATCTTTTCCTTTTATATGCTCAAATATTACTTTATAGCCATTTCCAGTAATGATGTCTTCAAACAAGACCCATCTTCTGGTTGAACTTTTCTTACTATTTATTTGTTTGTAATACCTACATATTGCTTCACAGTCTGTTCTTACCATAAATTCTTTAAAACCGAGATACAATCTAAAAGCATTTATTGCATTAATGATTGCTAATATTTCTCTATCAGTATTATTTACTGCCTTCAACTTATAGCTTCCAGAGGCATATCTACATATCTTTTCTTCAGCTTTTGGAGAATACTTATTGGGTTTTTGTTTTAATATTGCACCCCATCCTAATTTAGATGCATCTGTTTCAATAATGAAATAATAATCATCTAGAGGTAATTCTAAAGGTTTTAGGTCTTTTACCTTTTCTTTTATGGTTCTTACTAACTTTATATCTTCTGAATTAAAATATTTTTGACCATTTTTTCTCAATTTTGCATATAGCGGTCCTGCTAGCTTTGCTAAATTATCTATATAATTTCTAGCATAATTTACAATTCCAAGGAACTCCTGTAATTTCTTTTTGTCATTCATAACATCAGGAAATTGTAGTATTTTCTTAGCAATATGCTCTTGCAAATATATTTTGCCTTCTCCAATCTCATGACCTAGAAACTTTATTTTTTCCTTGCAAATTTCCATTTTCTTTTTAGATAGAATCAGCCCGTTTTGTTCTACCTTTCTAAAAAATACTTCAAGATGGGCTATATGCTCTTTATAGGTTTTTGAGAAAACTAATAAATCGTCTATATAAACTAATATAAATTCTTGATTCTCATTAAATATATTTTGCATTTTTCTTTGAAATAAAGCAGGTGCATTTTTTAATCCTAAAGGCATGACAAGCCATTCAAAGTGACCTTGAGGACACGTGAAGGCTGTCCATTCTATAGACTCTTCTGCCATTTTTACTTGCCAAAATCCTGCTTTCAAGTCAAATTTTGAAAAGTATTTGCTACCTTGTATCCTATTGATCCATTCTTGTTTATTAGGTATATTGAATGCATCATCTACTGTATTATCATTAAGTCTTTTGTAATTAAATACCCATTCTTGATTTTCCTCTTGCTATTTCAGCATGATTTGTTACTATAAAGGCTGCAGACCTATGAGGACTTCTACTTTCTCTTATTGCTCCTAATTTTAACAATTCTTCAATATGCATCTTAAATTCTTCTATGTCCTTTGGTGTAGCTTCTATTGGACTTGTTTTTATTATATAATCTGGATTTATTATATTTATTTTGCATAATATAGAATTTTTATCCCAATGTTTCATGGGTATTTCTCCAATTATTTGAATATCTTCTAGTCTCTGCACAATCTTTTCTATATCTTTCTTAGACTTTATATCTCTGTACCAATTTGGAGCAAAGGATTGCAAACCAAAACATTCTATACATGAATGTTCTATATAGAAATCTTCTATGTTCCCACTTAAATCTTCAATTTCTAAACCAGCTATACTAGCGTCAATCGTATTACTGTAAGAATTTTCTAAATGATGAGCTCCTCCATGTTTTTTAACTTCTGAAATATAATGAATATTATCTTGATGAGGAATAAATGTAATACCTTGCTCATGTATGATTGTGGTTTGACATGAACGCTGCAAGAATCTTAACCCTATAATCATTTCATCATGTATCATAGATAAGTCTCTTATTGTGATTTCATCAATTATATATTTTGTTCCATTTATTTGTGCTTCAATATTATATGCTAATTGGTTATGAATCTTTTTAATTCCAGACATATCTGTAGAGGTTTCTGCTTTATCTTCATCTATTGTATGGACTATTTCTGGACATCTTATAAAATATTTGTCATGTATTATATTCTTTGTGCATCCTGTATCTACTAAGGCCAATATTTTATAAGTAATATTATTTTTTAACCTTATCTTTATAGGAATCCTTATTCCTAAAATTTCTTTGAATGGTAATTTGACTATATATTTACTACCAAAACTTGTTATGACATCTTTTAATTGTATAAGCTTGTTTTCTTTACTGTCTTTTATCGTAATCAACTGTTCTTTTAATTCAGTATTACTTATAGCCTCATTTGGTTGCTTGTCATTATTTTTATCTTGATCTAACTTATATTTTAATTCTTCTAATTCTACTTCTAATCTATTTATTCTATTTTCTAAAATTCTGACTCTTGTTGATAACATTTTATCTTCAGGTTCTACTTCTGTTTCTGCTTTCCATCTTTGATTGTTAGATTTCAAATATGAAACACATGCTTGTTGTAAACAACTAGCACAAGTAAATCTATTTTCTTGGCTGGGATAATATATACAAAAGGCACACTTTATGTTAAAGTCTCCTCTTCCTTTAATCCAATTATGTTCACAATCTTCCTGATTCATCATTTCTATTGAGAAAGCATCTATTAACTCTAACTCTTCTTTGCTTAAATTATTTATTTCTTCATAGCTTTCTAGCAACAGTTTATCGTTTATATTCCACTGTTTATTTTTGCCAAATGAATCTATAGCTTCTTTATATATTTCATTAATCTCTTTATCTTTTCTTTCTTCATCTAAATTAACCTCTTCTTCCTTCACATTATTTTCTTTATTTGGTTCCTCTTGTATTTCTTTTCCTAACTCTACTTCTTTTACATAATTTTCTTTATTAAGATTATTCTTACATTCTTCTCTTAACTTATTTTCTACTTCTCCGTGACTTTCTAATAACAACTTATTAATTATATTCCAATGTTCTTCCTCACTTATGCTATTATTGTTATTATGACTTTTGTTTTTATTATTTACAACCTTCTCTATTTCTATAGGACTAATTGATCTTACGACCTCTTTTTTTATTTCTATATTGGTTACAACCTTCTTTTCTTCTGAATTCTTAATGTTCAACTCTTTTTCTCTTTTTAACTTCTTTAGCCTTTGTATTTCTCTGAGAAAATAAACTTCTTTTTCTCTTATTTTACCCCATTCACATATCATAGAGCTATTGTATTCATCTGATGCCTTTTTTAATTTTATTTCATAATGTTTAATTTCATTGTCTATATCTACTATTTCCATGAATTCACACACACTATGCCTTCTATTCTTTTGAATCATCTTTCGCCTTATATTAATAATTTCTTTGGTGCTGATAATCTTACTTGTATTGATTTCTAAGTTCAAATACTTGAGTTTTTCAATGATGACTGATGATAACTTCAGACTTCTAGCTTTAGGATATATGACTTCCACAAAATATAACAAACTTTCTAAATATAACTGAAATTTAAAGCTTGCACAAAATAACTGAATAGATAAGATATTAAACAGGCACTTAAGATATTAAACTTGATAACTGACAACTTAAAATATAAAACAAATATAAATATTAACTTAAAAATATAAACCAGATATAATTAACAGCTTAAAAATATAAACCAGGCTCTGATACTAGTGTCGTGGGAGGGGGTCGCGGCGGCGAACGGCGGACGGATGCGAGGCTGCGAAATTCCGAAACACAGAGCAACAAAATATACGAACGCGAACTGGAACTATTCAAATTCGCTCTGGTACTATTCAAATTCTTTTTACTATTCAAATTCGCTCTGCTACTATTCAAATTCGCTCTGCTACTATTCAAATTCCGCAATATGGAAGTTGGATGAGCACTCAGGGAGCACTTCCACTCTTGCATGCAATGGTGGGGCATTACTATTCCCACTACTCCAATTCTTCAGGTTGAATTCAAACGTCGCTTTCAAGATTATATTAAGCGCATGCAACGGTGGAAAATCACTATTCCCACTTGGCTCACTCTTCAGGATGAGATACGAACGTCGCTTTCGCGATTATATTAAGCGGGTATTAACTCTTCGGCGGTATTATATTTCACAGGATCTTTGGCAGGCTGGCGAGACCAAAAATATTCGGCCGGGTTGTGCTCCTATGCTTGCTTAGTCCTACTCGGTACTCACCGTACGATGAGCAGGTTTGCTTCAGAAGTAGCTAATCTTTCCCAAACTATCCCCAGTCTATGCATACGAGGCAAGGTTATGTCGTCTCCCCAGGCAGTTCCACCCGAAGGGAACACTTCTCCGCGGACACGGCTCTCCAGACGCCACAACTCCGGGCTAAACGAGAGCATCAAACGCAGAGGTTTCTCCTATAGGGTCCCTAGCACATAAACTCTCCCCATATACGCGGACTAAAATGACAGCAGGGATTTTCAAAGGAAAACTACTTCATTTCCACAAACACAGCGTACATACGGCTTTCCCTTTCGGGAAACCCCAAGCACTTAGCACAAACTTAGATTACCTTACAAACGATGCCTGGATGCTCCACGGCTTTATTCCTTATGCTAATACTACTACCATTACAAGGTGGGTGGTGTGTGCGGTGATGGTGGATGAGTGGGTGTGGGTGTTGATGTTGATGGTGGGTGGCGATGGCGATGGATTTTCTCTGATGGATGGATGGTCTTCGGATTGTCGATGTATTGGCGGATGTCTTCAGCTGCTGCCCGGTGCTCCGTTTTATAGCCGAGCAGGGCCTTTGCTTCGTCGATAAGGATGGCTTCAATAATTCACGCCTCCTGTGTGCTTTCACTGTTGCCACAGTAGCTCGTCCTTTTATTCTTCAATAATTGTACCTGGCACAGTATTTCGTCCTTTTATTCTTCAATTATTGTACTGAGCACAGTACAATATTCGTCCTGCGTCTTCTTTTTGCTGTAGAATTATTCGTCCTTGCTTTGTCTTCTGCTTCGCACGTCTTGACGTTCGCCGCCGCGACCCCCTCCCAAGACACTGGTATCCGAAGACCATCCATCCATAAGAGAAAATCCATCGCCATCGCCACCCACCATCAACATCAACACCCACACCCACTCATCCACCATCACCGCACACACCACCCACCTTGTAATGGTAGTAGTATTAGCATAAGGAATAAAGCCGTGGAGCATCCAGGCATCGTTTGTAAGGTAATCTAAGTTTGTGCTAAGTGCTTGGGGTTTCCCGAAAGGGAAAGCCGTATGTACGCTGTGTTTGTGGAAATGAAGTAGTTTTCCTTTGAAAATCCCTGCTGTCATTCTAGTCCGCGTATATGGGGAGAGTTTATGTGCTAGGGACCCTATAGGAGAAACCTCTGCGTTTGATGCTCTCGTTTAGCCCGGAGTTGTGGCGTCTGGAGAGCCGTGTCCGCGGAGAAGTGTTCCCTTCGGATGGAACTGCCTGGGGAGACGACATAACCTTGCCTCGTATGCATAGACTGGGGATAGTTTGGGAAAGATTAGCTACTTCTGAAGCAAACCTGCTCATCGTACGGTGAGTACCGAGTAGGACTAAGCAAGCATAGGAGCACAATCCGGCCGAATATTTTTGGTCTCGCCAGCCTGCCAAAGATCCTGTGAAATATAATACCGCCGAAGAGTTAATACCCGCTTAATATAATCGCGAAAGCGACGTTCGTATCTCATCCTGAAGAGTGAGCCAAGTGGGAATAGTGATTTTCCACCGTTGCATGCGCTTAATATAATCTTGAAAGCGACGTTTGAATTCAACCTGAAGAATTGGAGTAGTGGGAATAGTAATCCCCCACCATTGCATGCAAGAGTGGAAGTGCTCCCTGAGTGCTCATCCAACTTCCATATTGCGGAATTTGAATAGTAGCAGAGCGAATTTGAATAGTAGCAGAGCGAATTTGAATAGTAAAAAGAATTTGAATAGTACCAGAGCGAATTTGAATAGTTCCAGTTCGCGTTCGTATATTTTGTTGCTCTGTGTTTCGGGATTTTCGCAGCCTCGCATCCGTCCGCCGTTCGCCGCCGCGACCCCTCCCAAGACACTGGTATATATATATATATATATATATATATATATATATATATATATATATATATATATATATATATATATATATATATATATATATATATATATATATATATATATATATATATATATATATCGACATGTGTACAACTGATGACAGCCTCTTGGTCTGTATGAACGATCGTGTCCGTGCCATCACGCATGCATCTATCCCCGTCACAGCGCTTTCTGACGAGGAGTAGCATCATATCATATCGTCGGAGATCGATCAGTACAGTGCCTGTAGCAGCGGCAGCTCGTACACTGCGCCAACAAAATGTTCTCTCCTCTCGCCATCGCTGGTCGACCACCCATACGTGCTCTCTTCATTCAATTCGTCGTGTTATGGCGAGAGGAATATCGTCCGGACCGGTGGGATTCCCATGGATCGGAGGTCAGGTCAGCAGGTGACTGAGAGTGGCCGCCGGCGGGCAGTTACGTGCGTACGTACGTTGAGAGAGCCATCGCCGTCCGTCGTCCCTCCAGTACTCCAGCCCAGTGTCCAGTACCCCTTGCTCAGGCCGGCCCCGGCTCGCATGGTGGTATCTTGGAGCAAACGTACGCCTCTGGGAGAGATGACATGTGGGTCCCAGAATGGCATTGGAGAATGGAGAGCAGTAGGTGCATGCGGTTGGCCAGCCGCGCGCGCGCGTGTACCGCAGATCGTTTTGTCTCGTGTTGCACTGCGGATGGGACAAAGCCGGTCCGGCGACCGCAAGGGCGATCGATCGATGAGGTAACCAAGGAATGATGGTAAGTAGTGGGCAAGTGCTAGGGGTAGTAGAGATAGTGTCGCTTGCACTTGGAGGTTTTTGCTACCCTAAGATGCCTTATATATGATCGACTAAGTAGTATATCTTGCTTGGCACAGAGCCTTGTTTGAAAATAATAACGATATGGATGTCACCTCAAACAAATCCATTGGTATCTAACCATTACTAATTAGAGGTTAAAAAAGCACTCCTTACAAGGCGCTAGAAAAAAAAAGATAAACTATACATATTCTTAAAATATCAGAAACATCTGGTCATCTATGAGGTAGCATCTAATAATACTAGTCACCTGATCTATTATAGTTTCTAAAACACCATGCTATATTGCTATTTCCCTTCATGCAAATCCGACTACAGCTTGGCAATATAATCCATCCTCCATGAAATAGACTTAGGCACAATGATACACAACCGAGTCGCCAATAAGTCAATGAGTTTCGCATGGGCATCAATAACCAAGCATCTTCCCCTTCACCAAGCCCCAAAGAGCCTTGCCACCATAGGCAAGCACTGCAGGCAACAAATGTAGTGGCAAGGGCTAACCTAAAGTGAAGAGGAGAAAGAATTTAATAACAAAGCAAGGTCAAGTGGCAAACAAGAGTAGCAAAGGGTCAAGCATAAGCATGCAAAATAAGGTGGCAGAAGATCCTACACAATATGCATGTGCTACCTTTATTATTTATGATCAAGGCAAACAATGGGTGCCCAAAATAAAGAGGGAGATGGACAAGGCCAAGCCAAAGAAGCATCAACCATGCCCCTCCATTCGACTGAGTAAGTGGAGATGAAGCAATCATGAACTTGAGTTACGATCAAGCAAAGCCTCTAACACCCAGCGGCGGACCAAGGGGGTATGCTAGGTATGTCGCGGCATACCCTAAAATCGAGTTACGCGATGAGTAAGTCACGAAAGTGAACTAGCTGAAGCAAAAAAGGCTCTCTCCTTACAAGATTGTGGCAGCAGGTTTGAATCTCAGCTAGTGTGTTTTTCCTCTATTTTTTCTAACCCACTCTATTTCTTGTCAACCTTTTTCCATTGTTTTTTTGCTCTTTCTTCAATGTTTAATAGCCTATGCATGTGTATGTGGCATGCTCTACATTGAAATCCTAGATCCGCCACTGCTAACACCCGTTCTTAGCTCTTCACATCATCATCAAAATTTTGTCTGATAGCCAAAGGGTGGGGTAGAGCTTTATACAAGCCAAGGTGGGTAGTGTCCCCTCCTGGTATATTGCATCCCATGTAGATATTTGTTGTAGGAGTCATGTTCCTACGGATACCCCATGGACTCGGTTTACCTCCGCCCTGCCGGGTGGGCAGAGTGGTTTCCCTCGTGGGATGGGGCGCAAGGTGACTTGCGGGATAAGTAGGTTCAGCCGGCCGTATGGATAGGAGCACATATTTGGGCAATGCTTATCCCACTGATCTCGGGATTGTAATCCGATAAGTGATAAGTTCTACATGCCCGGCTTGTAACCCTAGCTCCTCAGCCTATATAAGGGGAGTTAGGAACTCTAGGAAGACTCTCTCGACTCTAAAACACTCAATACAATCCACATATCCCATACAGGACATAGGGTATTGCGCGAGCTAGCAGCCCAAACTTGTCTAACTTGTTGTCTCCTGCGATCTGTACACCTTTGTGATCCACTCGTGCACCCCCTTCGATCTCTAAAACCATCACGTGGTCTACCCTGTGGTGGGCTACCAGTATCAAAACTACTACAAAAACTCACTATAGGAGCGGTGAAAGACACCTCTGTAGGAGCGGTCTTGGGAAGCGTTTCTACTCGTGAGCTCCTACAGTGCTCTCACTGTAGGAGCGGTTCCCGCACCACTCCTGCCGAGGCCTTAGCAAGAGCGGTGGATGTTAAGGACGGCTCCTGCT
This sequence comes from Paspalum notatum, assembly GCA_022530915.1. Classification (NCBI taxonomy): domain Eukaryota; kingdom Viridiplantae; phylum Streptophyta; class Magnoliopsida; order Poales; family Poaceae; genus Paspalum; species Paspalum notatum. The sequence goes on from CM039685.1 coordinate 39,475,957, forward strand.
AAGAACCTTACAAGAACGGCTAAAAACGTGAATCGTTCCTGCTAAGATTCTGAGCAACAGCGGCTCAAGCCGTCCACCGCTCCTTGGATTAAAAAAATTAAAAAAAGCAATCATGAGCCGTCGATGTGCGTGTCAGGCTGGGCCACCGCCGCGAGCTGGGCGCCGCGCCGTCGCCACGCACTGGGCCCACCGTCGCTGCGCCGGCCCATCACCGTCTTATCGCCGTTGCGGCGCACTGTGCCGCCCGCTCGCCTTCACTGCACGTCCAGCAACCGTTGTGCCGCTCGCCGCCGGCCATCACCGCGCGCCCGGCAGCCGTTGTGTCACGCGCCGCCGCTGCATTTCTTCAACGATTTGAGTCTGTGTACAACTTGATGAGTTTGCCAAGGTCCTCCACTTGAGATTTAAGGTAGGAATTAGGAAGAGGTCATCGATTTGGTGCTCGCTCCCCAAATTAACGGATCAAACAAGGCAGAGAGAGAGAGAGAGAAGGGAACCTCGTGGTCTGGTCTGCCGCGTGGCTTGAAGGCGTTGGGGAAGTAGTAGAGCACGAATCTGATGCCGCTGTCGGAGAGGAGCAGGTCGGGGGTGAGCTTGGGGTGCGTGGCCCTCTCTTCCTTTTTATTCTTGCTGTCCACCAACACCAACCCCTCCACCTCCCGCTTCTTTGCACCTTGATCATGGTTTGTTTTCTCTGGAGTTCAAGTATGGTTCGATGGCTACTATGTATGAAGCGAACCATAAACAGTCCATGGTTCGATTCTTTGCAACACCGGAGATGTCCTTATTGGGCTCTTAATGTGAATTGGGTGGCACTCCTACAGTGGATTTTTGTAGTAGTGCAAACCCCTTCAGTTGTGAAGTTAATGTCTTATACACCATGCAAAGCAAAATATTTTAACCTAATTCAGTGATAATTTAGCGCGCTAGCCCCTCCTGAGATTGGACTCAGGCTCCGTCACAACGACTAGGGTTGTCTACTGCTCGAAGGGTGAAAGTAGTAACCTAATTTTTGGCCACTCTTATGGAGTGAATGGCAACTTATTTGCCACACCCTGGCCCACTGTCATCGACTCAGAGTGCCCCGCATGTCATTGACAGCGAGTTTTTGCTATCCGTAAGAGTGGCAAAAAAATTAAATGCCCTCAGAAGGGCTCGGGATACCATCACGACCTGAATAAACCATCCATCTCTAAATTGATAAATTGTTCTTTGTCTTTTATATATGTTAAACATTTTTGGGACCCACCAAGATCCCGGGTATAAATAGACATGATAGAGTATGAATATGATGATTGACTCTCTTTTACAGTTTACCTAACGTCGTAATATTATTACAACTATACTCATATGCAACGATGAGAGCCTGAACCGGCATAAAATCTTTTTCTTCCTATGATTGATCGATTCACGGATCGGACCACATTTCTGTCGGTACATATGGTCGACATGTCTCCTTGTGTACTTGACCATGGACAGACAAGATTTGGACTAATTCAGCTCCAATCTGCATGGTCGCGCGCTCGGGGATCGGAGAAGCCACCGGCGATTGGTGACCAGAAGAATCCTATGGCGCCTGTCTGCCTCGCACGTGCGAAGCGCAGAGTGAGCGTCGGGGACGACGACCGTGGCGAAGCGATCGAAGGCTGGGCGGCGACCGCACTGCGGCACGATGATCCCCCGAGCGCTTCTGCTGCTCGCTCGTCGTCTTCGTACAGGTCGTCTTTGTACGTGCCGTGCGTGGCCCATACCACAGGCGGCCGGCCCCCACGCGCGTGTCCAGAGACCAGTTAAGTGCGGCACGTGTAGCTGTCGCACTTTCACGTGAGTCCAAGCGGGCGGTGAATGATAAGCAGATGCAGGGGGAGAGACAGACAGAGGTGACGGACGCATCCTTTATCACTCGGCGGCCCCTTGGCCGCCGTACCATGTTGTGCTCCATACGCCGATTCGCGCGCGGTGGTGGCCTGGTGGGTGGCAGCGGCAGCGGCAGCGCAGCGAGATGGATGGCCGGTGGCCGGAGCCGGACGCATATGATGAATGAGAGGCCATGCCATGCCATGGCAGCAGCCAGAGCAGGGCAGGGCAGGGCAGGGGGCTCACTCATCAGCGCGGGCGCGGCAGTGCTGACTGCTCTGGGCGCTGAGGCAAAAGTAAAAGCGAACAAAAAAACGATGCGCTTTACCCGGCCGCTGTCCCTTTCCCTGCGCGAGTGAGGACAAAAGGATTAGCAGGGAGCAGTCAAGGCTGAGAGGAGGCCGGCCGAATGCTTGCTCGCTTGCTCGGTCATCAGTCATCACCCTGCTGCCATTGCACATGCATGCTGCAAAAAAAAGCTAAGCTGGCCTCTCACCAATGGCGGACACAGATGCGTTCCATCTGTTCCTCTCTTTTGAGCTTGAAAGACCGGCAAGAGGGCCGCCATCGGATGCTGCTAGATGAGATCCGTATCGATCGATGGCAGCCGGTAGCAACCCTGTTCGCCCATGACCCATCATCGTCCATGGCCATACCCGGCACGACCTCGTTGGCCGCGCAAACGCCGAGGAGCAGGCCAGGACTGTCCGCGGCCGCTGCCAAGCGCTCTGGCGTGGCGCGCGCGCGGTGACCGAGACACGAATTAAAACAGCACCGCTACAATCTGCTGGCAGGCAGGGGCAGCGCCGGGCCACCCGCGCGTGCAGCGGCAGCAAATATGAATGCGTTCGCGGTGTGCGCGTGGCGGTGGCAGGGGGCAGCCGCGCAAGCACCGTCGTGGTCGCGTCGAGCAGGGCCCCGTGTCCCGTGCCGCCAGAGGCCGGCTCGGCGCGGACGGCGCCACCGATGCCCCCCACCGCGCGACGTACGGGAGGGTGGGGGAGGCAAGAAGCGCCTTGGAAAATGGAGCGGCCAGCCGCGTGCCAAGCGCTGACCTGGCCGGGGCCGAGACCGCGCCCGGGGCCTGCCCTCTGCCCTACACGAATGTGTGCGCCCGCCGGCGCTGCGCCCGTCGGTCGAATTGATTCGCAAGCCAACGTCCGCGCGCGGTCAGGACTGTACGTCTGTACCGGCGCTGCCCCTGCCCCGCTGTGACGTGGCTGTCCCCGATAGGGTGCTTTCCAAAACATTGTTTGGCACTGTTTGACATAAATGCCGTAACGTAGACAGAAAAGAAAGTAGTTGGAATAGTGTTTTGAGAAAGAAAATGAGGTGCACCATTGGGGACACCCTAACATTGACCGACCAGGCGACTGGATTTTTTGAGCAACGGCAGCAAAATTAGCAAACTTAATCTGCAGGTGAGCTAACCTCACCATTGATCATTTGTCATGCCGTCTCAACAAGTAGTGACCCCATATAATAGAGCCTAGAGGTATGCAGATTTGTTCATTTCATGCCATCAGCTCATCACGTCTAAACCTTGGCGACATGGATGCCAGAACTCTGCCATGAACGGTGGAATTAAGCTAACCAGGAATAAGACCAATCTTGGAGGGCTACCCCTCGGTGCCATGCCGCCTTTCTTTCAGCGCCGCCTGGCTCCCCCAGAGAGAAAAAAAAGCTACCTGACGAAACCCCAACCAAAAATATCGCCGTGTTGCCCCCTGAGGTCCTCTCGTTGATGCATAGCAGGAGTAGCATCAAATTAAAGGAGATGGATCACAGAGGCAGCACGTAGCAACGCATCATTCCTCTGTCTCCGTTGCGTCAACTTGCAATATAATGGTTTCATGTCATACAGCTCGTACTTCGTAGGCCCGCCATTGCTACGCAAAAAGCATGGGGTGCTACCACCGACCTAGCCAAAAGCGAACCCCAGCCCAACGTGCAGCCGGCCGCAACAAGCGCTAATCATTTGCACAGGTGTCCTGATACATGCAGAGATGCCCTAGAATATGTGCAAGTGTGGCCCATGCAGCTACTCTCTCTCTCTTATCCCAGCAAATACATTATTTACATTTAAATTATCTACCATAACATTAAAATAACCCCATAAATTTACATATAAATTACATATTGTGTCATTTATGAAAAAGAATATAAATTAAACCCCTACATTTGCATATTAGCTATATCCACTATATATGCTGGTATAAAAATATATGTTAAAAAGGGTATGTATATTGTGTATGAATATCTTATTTGAATATTAACATATGAAATATAGGGAATAATAGTAATTTTGGTAAATTGCATGTCTCAGATTGTATATAAATTTGTAAAATTTATGTATGTTAACAATATGAGGACGGGTTGGCATAACAGTAAGACTAGATTTCAAACAACATAAATTATTCATTTTTTTACAAATGGCGGTATTAAGTACTAACCAAAGAAGATGAAGACATGGCCCGATAAAAATGGCAAAGCCAAGCCTTAGTGTGAATAAATGGAAATTCCATGGTGCTAGTATGTTAATCCATGTTTTTCCAGGGGCTCCAATCTTACCATATAAGTATTAAAATTTTATAGACAAAATTACTACCCATAATTAATCAAAATTATAATATATTTGCATGCTCTCTTTATGAACATCTATCTACTACCGTAATACCCATTAGATATTTTGTATCCTTTACTGGTTGTGATAAATTTGTGAGTTATCCTATAGATGTTGAACCAAATGTATTCATAGTTTTTTCCTTTTTGCATTACACCTCCATACATCTTTGAATGTGCTTCGTTAAAACTTTAGCACAAATGTGTCAGCTATTTTTATAGTGCATGTGTCCTAACATAGTAACATACGAATCTAGACTTTGCCTTTCAGATTTTGAACTTATACATATTTTTATCCACATGTTAAAGTGAAACTTTAACGCCTAATGTACTATTTTTATGAATTTTCATTTTGTGCTTACATAAGAGTAATAGATTCTAGGTCCTAGACATACTCATGGTTACTAAAATACCTTATTAACTCGTCACAGTCAGCACCATGATGCTTAAAAGCTTGAAATTTCTAAAATACCCCATAGAGTGAGCATTTTTTCTAAAGGGATCTGATGACTATTATTATTATAGGACAATTGACTGAGGAATTTATTTCTTCAGAATTTATCTTTTCTGGAGGAATTTTTAGAATTTATCTTTTTCTAGCATCTTATAATGAATAACGTGGAGGCTTGGAATAATGTGGATGCTCTACTGGAATTATATATCTTTTTCTAGGGCATCATGCGATGATTAATGTGGAGGTAGAGAGGCTCCAATGGGCACTGAGTAATAGCAGGATATATGCGGAGAAGTCGAGAAGATGATCCATTATAGTATGCAAGGCCATACATATGTGACAAAGAGTTCCGTCTTGCTCCTTTCTAGCATGAATACACTCTGAATCATTCCAAGCATTACATGCCATGCATGTACTACAGATGTGTACAGAAAAAGTCGCAGCAAAAATAGATGTATCTATACAGGAATAGTGAATGAACCAGAGCTAGTTAGGACGTACACAGTGCGACGACTGAACACCGATTATGGGCACACTGAACTAGCAGGACCACAAGACGCGCTCCATAACTCAAGCTTGCATGTTCAGCAAGCATGGCGCGCCGGCTTGTTGCTTCAGCACCACTCTGAACTCATTCCGGCCATCACCATTCACTCATCGTCCGTGACACAGATAATGCGGTGCCATCAGTACAAGAGAAAAGGTCAGAAAAGATGATGCTGTACCTGCAATTGTTAATCATATACTATATCGAACCCGATCGAGTAGCTAGTACACATATCTGAAGTGATGTTCGCTGAATTGAAAGATATCTCGATCTTTCTAATAAGAAGTAGCATGGCCCTGGACGATCGATCGAGATCTCCTTGGGCTTTTGGCAGGATCTCTCGAGAATAAAGCCAACAAAGAGAGATGATCCGATCCCAGTGTGTGCGCCGCTGCCGTTCTGCTGCCGACCCCCATCGTCGTCTCATTAACAATCATTAGCGCTTGTGCGCGCGCGTGAAGGAATCATGGCCGGCGATGGCCTTTTCTCCCTGAGCGGCTACCTAGCTGATCGATATGGGTATACTTTCTTAGTACCCTTGCCTTCTCTCTCGCCCATCACCGGCCCCCATCCCCCCAATAAACATAAACTACGGCGGCGGGGCGCGTACGGACGCCCAGCCGCCATGAAACCATGCACATGTCCGGCCAAAGCTTCTCGCTGAATCTTTATGGGGTAGTGCTGGTGGAAAACGACGCAGCTTTTCTCTATGTGTTTGTGCATATATTCTTCGATCCGTCGTCCACTTGCCTTTTGCTGAGAAAAAAGCGATCGGCGGCGACGTGGGCGCCAGGTTTCCTCCGGCGATCGCGAGTCCAGCTGCCCATGATTCGCACACATGCGTGCACGTACTACTGTACTTGCCTTAATTTGTGTGTGTGAAAGGACAAAATCAACTTACAATGATTGGAATTAATGTGAGCCCTCCATTCATTAAGATCTAATGGTTTTAAAAATAGGAAGTACTAATTAAAAAATATTAATTAGTGGAAAAGTACTAAAAAGAGGTGGGACCGGTACCAAAAGGAGGTGGGACCAGTACCGAATGGAGGTGGGACCAATACCAAAATATATTATTCTTGATATTTTTTATTTAATAATATAAATTTTAGATCATAATAATCCAAAAATACTAACAGTATTTTTTGATTTTATAGTACTTTCCAATTATTCTAACAAGCCTCAATCAACATATGTTTTTGTTTTGCTTTCTTACGTGACGTAAAACTACTCAATCCGACTTTTACACTCCCTCCGTTTTTTATTTGTTGTTTTTTTCAAAACTTTAATCATTCGTTTTGTTAAAAAAATTATGCAAAACTTACTATTACTAATTGCATACTCTTTTTAAGCCCCCACGCCCACGGTAATTCTCACCAGGTGCACTAAAAAAAAGACAATTCTTATAAATTCTCACAAAAATCAGAAACATGTTGCTGTCCATTATGTAAATCTAATAATACTACCCATTAGATTCACTATTTTCTAAACAATTACTCACATTCTATTATAAAATATGAATTAAAATAGCACTCTAAATTTTTATATAAATTACCCACCATGCCATTATGAAATATGAATAAAAATAGCCCCCTAAATTTGCATATAAATTACCCACTATGCCACTATAAATATGAATTAAAATAGCTCTCTAAATTTGCAAATAAAATTACTCACCATGCCATTATGAAATATAAATTAAACCCTCCTAAATTTGCATATAAATTACCCATCATACCATTATAAAAGATGAATTAAAATAACTCATAAATTTGCATATAAATTACTTACCATAGAATCATGAAAGACAAATTAAAATAACCACCTCTAATATTATTAAAAATAAAATAATATCTAAATTTTAAACTATAAACATATGTCTTTATAAAAATAAATAACAAAAATAAACCTACATGTATATTTTTAAATTATCAATTGCTGCTACTACTAAAATTATCTATAATGTATCTTCAAAACTATAACACGTGTGAGAGCACGTGTTAAAGAACTAGTATATAAAAACACAAGTTATACTCAAACTATGATAAAACAGTAACAGCAAAATAAATGATAAGTAATTAATTTTTTAAATAAAACAAAATATCTAAGTTTTTAAAAAAATCAACATCGTTAAAAAAAGAACGAAGCGAGTACTAAAGTCCAACCAGTGGATCAAAATTTAATGTACTCCTACCACCATACATGCATTAATATATGTTATATATGTGAACCACCTGCACCTGCGCAGTACAACGGCATTTGAACTGCACCTGTTCTTGGACCCTACTACGCCTTGTAGAGCATGCATGCGTACAAGTACTGCAGTACTGATGTAGTGATGTGTAGTATTGACTTGCAAGGGCGGCCGGCTAGCGAGCGTTACGGCCGGCGTGCACTGAAGTACTAGGGAGTGTACGTGCGTACGTGTGGAGCCGTACGTAGTGCTAGCTGGTGCAAGCCCGGCCGGTCGGCACTAGTGCCTCGGTCGCATGCTTGTCCATGCAGCAGTCATGTGACGTGTGACCCACAGTCACTGGCCACAGCGAGGTTTTGTCATACGGAACGGCTGCTCCATACGTTCTGCTCCTTGCCCATCCGCTGATCGGTCGGTGGACGTGCACAAGTTTACGTACGGTTGTCAGACAAATTAAGCACTGATACTACTATTCACGAACTTGGATTCTAGCAAGTGTTCGTTCAAACCCACATGAAACGTCCGGCCAGTAGCATACATGCTTCCTCCGTTCAAATTATAAGGGTTTTAGTTCTTATTTGTTTTGCTCATATGTTGACACATTGTTATATAAACCTATTTAGATCTTTTTTTGACATGAAAGAGCAAACTCATTTCTATTACTTGGTAATAGAAATACAAGTAAATCTATAAATGCTTATATGTGCGGCAGTAGAGGCAGAATATTGTTATTTTTTTCTAAGAGAAAAACTAGTCTAGAAGATTAAAGACGCAGCCAATTACCCCCACACCGAAATTTTACAGTTCCGAACGGACGGAGTATATTATTGCGTTCGTGCTCATCGATGCATATGCCATTGTGTACCTACAGGCTACACTGCTCGTCTGACGATTTGGCACAGTGTAGTGTGTTGGCCTCGAGTGGCTGCCCATGCCTACATTACGTGTTGATCGAGAATACATCGATGGATATCGATCGTGACTAGTATATACCACCGTCCAAGCTATCATGAACCGAGGAGTGAACTGTACGTAGGTCATTAAATTTATTCTGCAGTACCATTTGGGTCTACATGATCTTTCAAAATGATCATTTGAATCATTTAATTTTTCAAAGTGATCATTTAGGTCCATCAGTTTTTCATTTTTCGTTCGCTTAAAATCCAATTCGTGGACCTAGATTTACACTGGAATGACTCATTTGAAAAGTTAGAATATAGACGATCACTTTAAAAGATTGTAGATCTAAGTGGTACTCCAGAATAAATTTAAAGACCTGACATGCAATTCGCTCTAAACGAACGGAGGTACTAGCAGACGATCGACTTGGACAAAGACAAGATTGTTCGATGTGCTGCGATGGCCCTGCTCGTGCTCGACCATATGCATGTTGTAGGTGCGGTGTGCCGGCCGCGGCCAGACCGTGTTTCGTGTTGCTGCAGCAGTACAGTTGCACTCGCATCGCTGATCTATCGCTGGTCTCTCGTCAAGGACTGGCTCGCTGATCATCAAGTCATCGGTCGCTCATGCCTGCCTTCTCAACCAGCAGTGCGCATGCATGCATGCATGCATAGCCACTCAACCGAGCTATTATAGCTACAGTAAGTCTCGGGCCGGGGCAACCAGACCCGGTCGATCTGCTGGATCCGTGTATAGTTTTTTTTTTGAAAACTTAGATCCGTGTATAGTCACGCTAAAATTTTCTCTATCACCCTGTCACCCTGCGTGACACTACACGAATCCTGAAAAATTTCATCGCCGGGTTTGAATTTCGTCAGTGTTTAAGTCCTTTACCTTCCGTCACCTTTGAAAATGCAGTTTGGGTAGTAAACATTTTATCATGCGGGTCTATATTGCACATAACACTTAAAAAATTACATATCAAATCATATACATGTTGAAAAATTACAAAATCAATTTTGCTAGCTTTGTCACGTTGACATCTACACAACGGAACAAACTTGACATGTAAAATGACCACTTAGCCCCTATTTCTACTAAATAAATGTTTAGTCGTTTTTACTCGAATCTATTGTTTTATACTTCTATAAACCTTACAAAAATACCACTCTGCATTTTATGCTCTTTATGTACATGTATAAATTTATCATGGTTACTGGTTGTTGTTTTCATAAACAACCGATGTATTTAAGAATTATGCACTTTTAAATGGAAAGAAATTTATGATTTGTTGCACTACTCAATAAATGTCACAAAAATCATGATGTGTATATTTTGGTAATCATATGCATATGTAAAATTTTCATGAATAATGCTTCCTATTTTGGGGTTAAAATAAATGTGAATAAGTTTTAGCATTTAAATTTGTTTTACCATTTGAATAGGGCCAAAGTGCTTAATAAGGTTAGTTCCATTGTGTAGATCTCAACAAGACAAAAGCTAACAAAGTTAACTTTATAATTTTTGGACATGTAAAAGATTTGATATATAATTTTTTATTAGTATTATGTGTAGTATATACCTATATGATACACTTTAAAAGGTTAATGGATCCAAAACTGCACTTTCGAAAGGTGATGGACCCAAGTGACAACCCAAAACAAGGTTAAGGGGCAACTGGTGCATTTTACTCTTTAGAAAACAAGAGCACTGGTTCTAAGTCTTAAACTTGGATCCATATGGATATATTTTGTGACAAAGAACCTAACAAATGAAAGTAATAATGTTTATTAGTTGATAGCCTAACACGTTGCAATATGATTGTCCTAGTAAAAAGTAGTGGATAGCAAGATGTATAACAATGATTACTTGATTAATGATGTTTGCAGGTATGGTACTTTCCACCTGATGTGTTAGTGAGGATAGATGCCAGCATTATGTGGTCATAATATTTGTACCACTGCAAGACATAGTAGCATATATGCAGTCCTATTCTCACTTTTTCCTCAAATGGTGCACGCGCTTGCTGAACCACCATGGTAAAAGTGTAAGAGTGTGTGTGTGTGCGCGCGTGTTAATAGTAGTGGAGTAGATATAGATATATTATAGATACTTTATTTTTTATGATAGTTATTAGTACTTTAGATGTAGATTTAATTACTTTAGTTTATTTTTGTAATGACTGAGATAGAAATTCAATGTAATACCATAGGTGGATAATTATTCACAAAATAAGATAGACCTAATAGTTGGATGTTTTTTTTATTAATATGCAAATTTTAAGCTTTGTGTATTTTTTCCTAGGGTGTCTCATAAGGATTAATGTTGAGGCTCCAATTAGTAAGGAAACTTTCTCATTTTTATTATTATAATTGTAAAAGCATTCCTTATTAGAAAACCACACAAAAGATGATTGTTTGTTAAGGATACTTTACCATTTGGAACATTAGGAATTAATCCTTGTAAGACGCACTTGAAAAGGTAAAATCTTAGAAAATCCTCCCAAAACTCTTAGTTATCCATTTGGTAGCTCTAATAATAGTAATCATTGAATTTGTTATGTTTTGGAAAAAGATCACCCTCTGCCACCATGAAAGTGAATTTAGAAAATACCCTCTAAATTAACACTTAATTTACACACCATTGCCAGTTCGAGCCCTCATGTTAACCCCACAATAGATGCTAAAAAAATAAATCCTATAAATTAAGAAAACTAGAAACATTCGGACATCATCTAATAATAGCTAGCTCTGATAATTATTATCACCGAATTTATTCTATTTTTTAGAAAATTATCCTATGTCATCATGAAAGATAATTCAAAATTGCACCTGAATTAACCACCTTGCCATTGTGAAAGATGATTTAAAAATAACCCCAGGAGGTTTCATTCAAATTATCCAACCATGTCATAGTAAGAAATGATTTAAATAACCAGTAAATTTGTATATAAAATACCCACCTATCTTACCATTACTAATTGGAGCTCTTTTTGGAACCCCCACTTTAATTTTCACCGGATGATGTGTTAGAAAAAATAAACCCTAGAAATTCTAAAAAAAAACAGAAATGGTCATCCATTACGTAATTCTAATAATAGTAGCCATTATATCTATTGCATTTTCTAAAACATTATCCCCCAAGTCATTATTAAAATAAGCGTCTAAATTTGCACCATAGCATTGTAAAATATGAATTCAATAACCACCTAAACTTTATATAAATCACCCAACATGCCATTATAAAAAATGAAATAAAAAACTCCTAAATTAACATATAAATTGCCCACCATGCCATTATGAAAGATGAATTAAAAGAACCCCTAAATTTGCATGTAAATTACCCAACATACCATTATGAAAGATGAATTAAAAGAACTCCTAAATTTGCATATAAATTTGTAGAGTACACCTATACAAATTTCTATGTAACCCCTCAATTTTAAATCTAAATTATGAACATTTATCTTTATAATATAGTTAATTTAAATCTAAATTATGAACATTTATCTTTATAATATAGTTAATAATCTACGTAGGGCCCCACATAAATTACCACTTTAAGATAAAAAGCTATCCACTCAAATTTATATGTAAACTAGCAAGATGACCCGCGCAAATAGCGCGGATATCTAGCTTTTTATTTCAACATTTTAGGTTAGTTTGAGTTGAATACTTTTTCAATATTTTTGCTTAAGCTTAGGTTTGTTGATTTTTTTTATATTGGTCTTAAACAAAATACTTTTACTTTCTAGAATTTTGTTATATAATTTTGAGAACACATTTTATGAGTTGACATATTAAGATATGTAGGCGTATACCTTCATTGCTATTTTTAATTTATAATCTAGATTCCATCTTCTATCTAGATCGTCAAATTTTGTATGGTATCCAAATATGGCCTAGGTCATATCACTTATCAGCTTCTATGCCCAATACATTCCTATTACATTGTACAATAGGAATGTATGTTAATTTATGATTAAAAAGTGTTTGAATAGTAACCTATGTGTTGCATATATGCACTTACACAGATTATCTATGTTGAATTAATCTAGATAACACCTTCGAATCTAGATTAATTGGATTGATTAGCCTTCTTTACTCTCCAATATATAGTGCTATAGCCGCCTAATTTTTGTTTGTTATTTTTTTACTTTTTTAATCTTAATTAATAATGTGGTTGATGAATGGATAGACGGATGGTTATCTTTTTTCCTTTAAATTAATGTGAGAATTTCTTTGGAGTCCATGATTATGTATAGAAGATAGATTTGATGCACTGGATGCCTTTTTTATTTTAGCGTACTGGTTTAGAGTTGGAACACTGGTTTAGAGTTGGAATCCTACTATTAATCAATTTATCAACATCCCATCAGAGTTTGATTGAGACGTTGCACTGGACAGTCCTACTACGACTCAATATCACGTGAGGAAAAGAGACATATTTTTAGTAGAAAATATTTAGTTGTATTTGGTATGGAATATTCAATTAATATAGGCCGTCCGATGACTATAACGATCAATGGTGTAGATCTCTATCTTTTTTTATTGTATTTGATATATGGTTTAACATAGACCGTTAGATCTTCATAAAATCTAATGGTGTAGGGCTTTTCTTTTTTCCGATTAACGTGGGAATTTTTTGGCCCTCTCGGCGAACGTGGTGGCTTCTTTTAACACTCCCTTATTAATATAATAGATAGATAATAGATAGTTCCTATTGCTGGGACTGAAAACCCTCCCTTATTAATATTGATTCGATAGACATAATAATAGATATGATTAATCTAGTCTGTTGAATTATCATAACAATCAATGGTGTGGATTTTTTTCTTTTTTCGTTGGATTTTATGTATGATTTAATATGGACCGTTAGATGTTCATAAAATCCAATGGTCTAACTTTTGTCTTTTTCCCGATTAACGTGGTAATTTCTAAGTCCTCTCGGCGAACGTGGTGGCTTCTTTTAACACTCCCTTATTAATATAATAATAGATTACCAACATAATAAGCTCTTATAAAAAGAAGCGTTTTAATTAAGGTGGTTGGAAAAGTAGCAAACAATAAGTAAACATATGTTGTCTACATACACACATAAACTCCTGGGTCGTGGCAGAGCTGATCAGTTTGATGAACAACACAAGCGATAGATGAAAAAGAAGTGAGAACATGTACAGTTAACATGCATGCAACACCGCTCGCGCGCCGGGACCATGCGTCCACGAAAGTAAAAATAACTATCCGATCCACTGCACGGCCGGGTTAAATACAGTTAGGAGGACACTGGCCCATGATAGGTGCGTGGAGCATGCAGGCATGCATGGACCAAAGGATTAACAGCAAAGCAACCCCGTTTGATCTTGATCGCTGCAGGGGTTCCTTTGGTTTCAAGCTAAGCTGATCTCGCTTGATGTGTGCAGGCTCTCTCCCGTCTCACTCCGACCCATCGCTTTTATGCATGCATGTGTGGAACAGCAGTTGCGACGGCCGGGGAATAATTGCGTTAGCTGCCTCTGATCTCTCTCTCGTCGTGTGTTCGCGCGGGCCCTCACTTTTCGCTCTCGCATTACCAAACGCAGCACAGTGCGTGCTGCCGGTCGGTCGATCGATCACTGGATGGGGGCGGAGCTAGGTAGAGCCGCTGATTCCCTTGGTTCCTCTCAGCTTCATCATCCGGCCACTGAATAACTGATTGGTGCATGCAATGCATAGAGACGGACCCGGCCGCCGCTACCAAACTTCCAGTCAGTGCGCCCATCGTTCTACTAGTACACATCAGTGTGGTGCCTGCATATGTTCCATCGAGATCGATCGAGCTAGTTGTATGCAGTTAGTTGCAGAACGATCCATCCATGGTGATTTTTCAATCTGGTTGATTTGTGAGCTTGTGCTACTGTGTACATACGTGATACTGTACCTCGGCAAACTAGCATCAGAGCAGTACGGTGACCTTTTCTGATCTGAATTTGCAGTGGGCCCTAGCTCTTGTTCTCGGTACAGTATTGGCCAGCACACTAGCTCGCCGCGCCGGCGGGGTTCCAGGAGAACGACGCATAGATCATTACGCCGGTGCATCGGTGCTTGGGAGATGAGCCACTTGTAGTGCTGTTGAGCATGTGGCTATATGAGCATGATGATCCGGCGCTGAACCAGCCAGCCAATCGGACATGTATGTCTCGCCGCTGAACGAGACGATGACCATGTCTTGAATCGACCCGGCCGTTGTTTCTCATGCTTGAATCGGTCTACCCTCGAGATTACACGCCCGTACAAAACCCGTACACGGCCAAAGAGGGTATGCGCGTGCCATGAGATCCCTATAAAAAATCTCAAAAAAATATATACATATATAAATGTCCTAGCCTTGAACATCTGTCTACATTTCCTCAGCTCCTGACAGCATTATATATACACGTAAAGAGAGACGTACATGCATACATACTGCATTTAGTCAAGACAAAGAGCTAGAGATGAGAGATGCCACAGGAAGAGGCAGTCAAACCTATATCTGTTTTTGATGAACCTAATTTCAGCCAAAAAATACTTTTGCAGCATGAGCACAGGCAGCTCCTTTCACCGCGAAATGTGCATGGCATGCTTGGATGGCAACAAAATCTTTGCGTGTCGTGCTTCGCCCTTTTGTTTTTGGCTCCTTTCTACCTTATGCGTGATGACTGATGAGTCGACGCAGCTTTGCTAGCTGCTTTAGAGTACAAACATGTAGTGCTGCTGTACGTGGGTTCAGTGGTTGCATATGCAGTGACAATCATTTCTTTTAGACTTGCTGACTTGCTCTGCTCAATGTATAAAATGTTCTTCTTTAAAGATTGTTGCTATTATGTGTGTTCTTAATCTTACATACGAGATGCTATTTCTGATAATCCAATGGATTAATACTCCTGCGGGCATTATGTTTTTTTCATGATAGAATATATATACTGAAATGCACATGCTGGATATGTACATATTTGCATAGGGGCAACTGTATACCGGCCAGCGGCTCGCTGTACAACATCATAAAATTCTCTGGTCCTCTTAAAAACCATTGTCTATAGTTGTTCTGAGAGACATTGATTAATGTGTGTGTTTATCTTTGTAGCAGATCTGTGTTGTGTGCAGGTAGTACTGTGGTAGGCAGGTTCGCTGTACCGCCCTGTACGGGCACAAGACAATCCTGCTCTACAAATGCTCTTACTCCGCTGTTTAATGGCCCAGTGTACATGGGAGTACTTAATGAAGAAACCTCAATACTGAGCTACTATGTACCGATCAACTCGCCTATAGGTAGCCTAAGATGTTGAAACAAAGTAGACATTCACTAGAATTCAACAATCTTTATAACTTAGGCAGCATTTGGTTGGTGGACATGGTGGGATAGAACGGTTCCATCTCAGGTTCTGAGGATGGAACGGTTCCATAGTATGTGTTTGGTTAAAGAGTAGAACGGTTCCATTCTTTGTTTGGTTGGTGGATCTGAAAATTGGGATAACAGAAAGCCTAACCCGCCGTTCGGTGGGGTCAACTTGTCAGTGAAATAAAAACTCCTCTTCCTCTGCTCGACCCGCCGCCGGCCTGTTGGACCCGCCGCCGGCCTCCGTCCTCATCCTGCTCGACCTGCCGCCGGCCTCCATCCCCACCCGGCTCGAGCCACACCGTCGCGCCGCCGCCTCGCCTCGCCCCGCCGGCCCTGCGCCTCTGCTCCTCCCGCAGCTGCTCGCCCGCGCCTGGCTCGAGCCTCGCGGTCGCGCCGCCGCCTCGCCTTGCCCCGCCGGCCCTGCCATCTGCCTCTGCTGTACCGCTGCTCCTCCTTCCAACCTCCTCCACCGACGAAGAGGCAGAGGAGCCGGTGAGAAGCGTGAGCGCGAGGATAGAGGCAACGGGAGGAGACGCCGTGCGGGTGGAACGAGCGGATTTCACATTTTTTCGGGAACGAGCGCGTCCCGCATCTACGTAGAATATTCCCTGTCAGGTATCTCTCCATTCCAATATCCATCAACCAAACGGCTGCAAAACTGGAATGGAATCGCTCCATTCCTCCGTGTCCTCCCAACCAAACGGCACCTTAGAGACACATTCAAACCTCAGACAAGAGTGAGCAGATTTTGTTTTAATAAATACACACATGGCCCTAAAGTTTTCCAGCCATGAAATCCAAGCCCATGAATTAATAAAAAAACAGGCAATATGCCTTTAATACAACATACCTATCGGCTATCACTACCTCTATTCACCTTTATATGATGTTCTGACCAAAAACGATTAAAGGAAAACCCGATGGAAAGTTGTGTAAACGTCAAAAAACAAAATCGAAGGAGTACATTATTTGGCATATATAAGTTTTTTTTGTCTTCCTTCCACATGAATAGCTTAATTTCCTTTTTTCAAATAAAGGTCCAGGGATAAAAAAATGTTGGACGCACACATGCACAAGTACACCAATGCTAAGTAAAAAGGCTACTTGATGTGCTTTTCATGAGATCATTTTGATTGGTGAAATTTGGACTCTTATTCGTATGAAAAATAAGAAGGCCCAATGATGAATAAGACAATTACACTACTACAAAAATCTGCTACAGAACGCCCCCCAAATTACAACAGGAGTGGCTCCGATAACCAGCCGCTCATATTGTGCCCATGGTGGGTCCCACGTGGTGCACCGCTCCTGCAGCAGCAGTAGCAGGAGCGTTGCACCACACCAACCGCTCCTGCTATTTGTAGGATCGGCTGGAGCGGTGCACCGCTCCTGCAGAGGTCATGCAGCAGGAGCGGTGCACCTATCCAACCACTCCTGCTAGCCTCCCTTCAGTAGGAGCGGTGCACGCCACCAACCGATCCTGCTAACTGCCCTAGCAGGAGTGGTTCAAGAGTTCCACCGTTCCTGCAGAGGCATGCGGAGAAGTTCACGCACGCGACCCTATAGTCACCCACAGCAGCTCCTGATTGGCTGCCTACCCACTCCCACGGATCGTGGCTCGGATGCATCCACACGCCGTACCAATCTTCTTTCCCATCTCTTCTCTTCCCCCTCACTCTCCTTCTCTCTCCTCTCACTCCCTCCCGCCCACAACGACAGTTAGCTTGCCAGCGGCGGCGGCCGGGCGGGCGCGCGGCGGTGACCTGGCGGGCGAGCGGTGTCGGGGGCGGCCGGGCGAGCGACGTCAGACGCGGCGGCGTCCGGGCGGGCGAGCGGCGTCGGGTGCTGCGGCGGCCGGGCCTGAGAGCGGCGACAGGCGCGGCGGCGGCCGGGCCTCTGAGCGGCGTCAGGCCTTCGTGCGGCATGGCACCGCGGCGCCCAGGCAGGACGCGGCTAGCGGTGGTGGCGCCGCGGCCAGCAGCGCGCGGCGACAGTGGCCAAGGGCGCGGCGGCGGCACGGCTCGGCTGAGCGCGGCGACGACAGCGTAGACAGCAGCGCATGGCAGCTACGGCCAGGGCACAACGCTTTTTTTTGTTTTTTATTCTCTCCGTGGGAACGGGGCATCTTATAAACCGCTCCTGTAGATTTTGTTTCTATGAGCGGTGGGTACCTTAGACCGTTCCTGTAAAGTTCTCAGCAGGAATGGCTCAAAACATAGCCCACTCCTGTTGAAGGTACTGCAGGAGCGGTTGATAAACCGTTTCTATAGCAGGTTTCACTATAGGAACCCACGAATAGAAACACCTTGTAAAACTGATTCTGTTGGAAGGGAGTCTTCCACCGTTCCTACTGCAAGTTTTCGTAGTAGTGTTAGAAATATAGTGTTGTTTCATATTAAATAGAAGCACTCTTACTTCTAACCAAATAACCAAGGCACACGTATTTTTGTTTAAAACCAAACTAATATACAGCTAGCTTATCAAAGCCCAAATAAAACAGCAACATCACCCCTTTGGAAGTTTGGACCATGCAGAAGCCAGATATATATATACCGCAGAAAAACCCTGCAGACACAGCTTCGGTCTCAAGACAACCTTCCATATGGAGCCTAGCAGTAGCAGCAAGCTACTCAACTGGCATAGCAGATATTGATATATTATTATTATTATTTTACTTGATCATTTAACAAAGGTTTGGGTTATTAATTCCACAAGCTTCCAAACCCATCATTCCTCTCTGGAAATAAACTCGTCCAGACCGGCCGTATCCTTCTGGGGAGAATGACAAACTCAGAGACAGTAGGATCTTAGGTGCTAATCACGATATGAGAAATCCTTGTTTATTGAAGAACATACATAAAAAAGTAGCTCTATGACATGAGGTCCTGCTATGCTGTATCCGTTGTCCAGATGTGACTACTTTGCATTACTGAATGTTTATATATACTGCCATACTGGATCAGCAAGTTCCGTAATTTATGTGTTCAGAGGAACGTCCTACCAACCGAGATCCATGCATGGACCTTTGCACAACAGCAGTTGTACTAAAAGGATTCTATAGATAGCACAGTAATAATGCAGCTAACCACTCCACAATCACTCTCACATTTGCCCTAACTAGTAATCAGTAATAACAGAAAGATACCCATGACACTCAGAGAACTGAGGTGTACAGTGTTCTTTTTCACTTCAATTATCAACTTTGTTTGTGTGCATGGTTGCCCCTTTTTCAGTAGGGAAGTATCTGGGGGCCTAGCTACCTACAGTGCTGCAGCTATGGTTAGACAGTTCCTCATGGACCACTTTGGAATTGAATTACCACTTGAATCTAGCCATATTAATTTTACATGTGTCATTCTCTTGAAGATGAGTATTTTACTGCTCCAGCACGTATATAAAGGGATTATATATGCAACCGAGTTTGGTCAGAAATAAAAAAACAGAAAGCCCCATGATTATTTCAGGTACTTCCGCCGTTCACAAATATATAACGCGGTTGATTTTTTCCTAAACTTTGATCGTTCATAAAAATTTAATAAATTATCGTTTATTTTGTTGCTATTTGATTTATTACTAAATGTAGTTTGAGTATGATTGTATTTTTCACATGTTTAAACACTTATTTTGAATAAGACGAAGGATTAAAATAGTGAAAAAAATCAATCGCGCCATATATTTGTGAATGGAGGTAGCAGTGTTTAGTCCAAACTTCCATCCAATTCCCTCTTCCATAACTAACCCAAATAAACAGCCAGGGATCCTATCTAAACCCCCTTTCCATGCACCAAAAAGGCCTTTAAAGAATTGGGTTGAGAAGATGCATGCCCCATCTCCATCGTCTTCCTGTACTCCTAGCTTCTGCAATGCAAGGGCAGTTAAGACACAACGCGAACCCCGGCAGCAATACACTTACCAACTCCAGCTCTCCCCTTTTACCCCCCAAGCAAAGAAAGCTGCTAAAACCTAAAGCCAGTGTGGAAAGCTGCCCCCCTCCCTCTTCCTCCTCTCTCACTCATTTGGTGTCGTCTCTGTAGCAGCTGCACAAAAGCCAACACCCCAAGACCCCTTCTTCCTACCACCACCCCCTCCATAATTCTTTCTCACAGCACATTATTACTTATTATACTACCAGCAGTACTCATCTGTACTCACCTCCTCTCTTCGTCTCATTTCTTGTTTGTTTCCCATCTGGCTGTTTGATCTCTTCTTCTCCCCTTCGCCGCTCTGCGACTATATATACGCCCAATCTAATCCCCATCCCATTCCGTCTCCATCGCCTCGCTCGCCTGATCAAACACAACCACCAGCGGTAGAGGAAACAAATTAAAGGAGGAATTTTTCAGGGCCGCCGTGTTCTTCTTCTTGTTGTTGCTGCTCCGTGTTACTGTTATTGCTGGTGACGCTGCAAGATCGCCGGCGCGTTTCACTCATGCTGGGCTTCTGCGCCCACCCCGCGGCCGGGTCGCCTCCCGCCGAGGCCTCGCCGGAGGCGTTCCGGTCGCTGCAGATCACCACCACCACGGCCGCCGCCACGACGAAGAAGAAGCGCCGGCCCGCCGGCACACCAGGTAAAAGACAACTCCTCCGTCCGCCTATGATCCTATCGAGGTCACATATGCACGCATGGATGGTACTACTAAACAAGCAAGCACTGGCGCGGCGGCCGGCGGATCACCAGAGATCAGACGCCGAGCGAGATGGATTCATGTATATATATGCATATAATACATGCAGTAACGCCACTCACGGCCGGCGCGCCCGGCGGCAATGTCATGTCTGCAGACCCCGACGCGGAGGTGGTGTCGCTGTCGCCGCGGACGCTGCTGGAGTCGGACCGGTACGTGTGCGAGATCTGCGGGCAGGGGTTCCAGCGCGACCAGAACCTGCAGATGCACCGGCGGCGGCACAAGGTGCCGTGGAAACTGCTGAAGCGGGAGGCCGGGGAGGCGGCGCGGAAGCGCGTGTTCGTGTGCCCCGAGCCCAGCTGCCTGCACCACGACCCCTCCCACGCGCTGGGCGACCTCGTCGGCATCAAGAAGCACTTCCGCCGCAAGCACAGCGGCCACCGGCAGTGGGCCTGCGCCCGCTGCTCCAAGGCCTACGCCGTCCACTCCGACTACAAGGCGCACCTCAAGACCTGCGGCACCCGCGGCCACTCCTGCGACTGCGGCCGCGTCTTTTCCCGGTATGTATGTATATATGTAATTTCATTTCAGTCGCTATTAGTTATTACGATTGATTTGCCTTGCTTTTTTTAATTTGTTGGTTTGCCGTCCGATTAATTTGCATTGGGAGGCCGTATTGTCTTTGTCAGCGCCGGCGCCGGCGCCGGTAGCTCTCCCTTTTGGGACGTCTGCTACTGTTATTGCGGCATTAACGGGGAAAGGGCAAGGGAGGCCTGGCGGTGGCGGGTGGATGGATCACAGCACAATTCTCGAGGGCAGGCGAGTCGCAGCGCGCCGTCCTCTGTGTGCGTGCATCTGCGTCCTAGTCCTGCCCGCGTCGTCTTCGTCCGCATCGATCTCATCGGTTGCTTTGTGCCCGCGCTGCAGCGGCAAAGGCACCAAGCGCATAGGGCAGGGCCCAAAACTCCACGCGCCTGACAAGCTGACTCCGAGGCCGCCGGCCCGCCCGGCCTCGCCTCTTCTCTTTGGATCCTCTAGCCGTGCTTGCAGCAGCCACGATCGTCGTCTCACGCTCACACATGCAATAAAGTCGGGCTCTCTGGGTTCTTGGCTTTTGTTCTTGAGTTCACGCGGCCGCCGGCCGGCCATGCATGCAAGTATACTAGTCAAGCTGAAAATGTTCCCATCTCTTTGTTCTTGTTTCCAAATGTCATGGGAATGTTGGCTTATTAGTATTTGTCTAATCTGGTGATGTTTGTGCATCCAATGTGCAGGGTGGAGAGCTTCATCGAGCACCAGGACACCTGCAACGCCGGGCGGGCACGAGCGGCGGACCCCGGTGTGGCCGCCGCTGCTGCTAGTGCCGGGTCGCAGCAGCAGCAGGCGGCGGCGCACATGTCGGTGTCGAGGACCGCGTCCAGCACCAGCCCGTCCAGCGACATCATCCTCAGCCCGGTGGCCTGGCCCGCTCCGCCCATGCCAAGCCCTACGGCGGCGCCCGCGTTCCGCCGGTTCGAACAGGTCCCGTCGCCGCGGGCACCGCCGCCGGTGTCGGGCCAGGACCACCACCGCGGCGGCCACAGCCTCGAGCTCCAGCTCATGCCGCCGTCCTGCAGCAGAATGCCGGCGTACTGCGGGGCGCCGCGCTCGCCGGCCGTCTCTTCGCAGGGCGACGCCGCCACGCAGCTGCAGCTGTCCATCGGCGTCTGCTGCAGCAGCGGGGTGCTGGCCGCGGCGGCGGCGGAGGAGGAGGAGGCGGCGCGGGAGCTTCTGCGGCGCGCGGCGGCGGAGAAGGCGGCGGCGGACGAGGCCCGCGCGCAGGCGCGGCGGCACGCGGAGCTGGCCGAGCAGGAGCTGGCGAGCGCCAGGCGGATGCGGCGGCAGGCGCAGGTGGAGCTGAGCCGCGCGCACGCGCTCCGCGAGCACGCCGTGCGCCAGGTCAACGTGACGCTGCTGCAGATCACCTGCCTCGGATGCCGCCGCAAGTTCCGCGCGCCGATGGACACCGCCGCGGCCGCGGCGCCGCCCGAGGTGGCCTGCAGCTACGACGTGTCGTCCGTTACCGAGTTCGGCGTCGGAGACGCCGAGGTCGACGACCCACTGCTACCCCTCCTCGACGGCGGAGCGGACGGCATGCGGCGGCGCCGCCAGCACGTCGCCATGGCGATGATGGACGTCGTCCTCTAGCTGCTTAGTACGTAGGTAGCCTGATCTTCATTCGTTCCAACCGATGGATTCCCTTGTTTTGATGTAACCAGATGCGGCTAGCTGGACGGTGTGGAAGATCGCTAGTCGGATCGATCGACCCAGTGCTGCCTAGTGTTAGAGCCCTGCGACTGTGAGCTGGATAGAGGTAGCGAAGCGAGGACGAAGACGAGGGGCTACTATAGCAGCTAGCTTACTGTGACGTGCATGGAATCTTTCGGTGTTTGCTTGCTATTGGATCTTGTTGGGAAAGCAGGGTTGATGATGCCCTTTGTAAAGGTCAGGCCGGGCGGCGTTCAGTAGCCAGGCACCAAGGATAAAGGGTCGATTGACTCGATTCTTTCTCGATTGCATGCATGAATCCACGATGATGAGAATAGTATTTGTCACAGCTCGCAGTCTCTCAATTCAACGACTGCGATATGATCTTCAATGTATCATCATCTGTTTCCTTGTTGGAGTAAGAATGTTTTGATAGACCATAATAAAAAAACAGCTGGAGGGTCTCTCAGCCGTTTTCAGTAGTAGGGGCCATGCCACGGACGATTTGAGTGGCTTGAGCAGCGGTTGGTTGGATGGAACGAGCTGAGGGGCGGAGGACACCAAATGGATCGAAGCGACGACCAGGAATGGTGTTGGAAGTGGGGAACCCGGCCAGTGGAGGGGAAGAAGAATCTGAGGGGACAATGAGCTGCGGGGGCGCTGAAACGTAACACGAGGGAAGGGAGATACAACGCGCACGCACTATGCCACGAGACATGAAGTTTCAAAACTGAAAGCTCCCAGTCCCAGCCCAGGGGCAGCAGAACACTGTTGTGGCTCAGCGACGGCACTAGTAGTCCAAAACAACACGCACAATCATGCACGTACTCCAGAGATCGATCACAGCCTCCCTCCCCTTCTCTCTCTGCATCGACGTCTCCAACTGAAATGATGAAACGCTAGCTTCTGCGGGAGGAGCGAGGTAGGACTGTAGGAGTAGAGGAGAGGAGACCAGCTAGGGACTAGTGATGGGCATGGAAACGGATGAGGACGGGCGCATGGTTTTCAGTGCCAAGATGGCTTTCTTCCTCCTCCTCCTCGGTCTACTAGCCTCTCTGCCTCGCCGGGCCCTCCCGGCCTCCCTTGTCTGTCTTGGCTAGAGACAGATGCCCCTGTCTGATCTGTACCGTCTCGTAGCACTGAAAGATATGCAGAAAGCCCTCACAGCACCCTCTGCCATTGTCTGCACGTTTGCTGGCTGCGCATGCGTGCATGTGTGTGCGTGTGACCTGAGCTAGCGCGCGTGGGGAGGACAGGTGACTTGTACTGCTGCTGCTGCTGCTGAATGCATGCAAATTAAATGCTGATGATGCAGATGCGGCAGAAATTAAAGCCCGCTAATCAAGCAAGCAAAGTGCTTTAGGTATGACGATGATGACTAGTAGTAGGCAGGAGCTGGAAGAACATTCGTGCATGCGCTCCCACTGTCCCACATGGAGGCGTATCGCAAATGCGCCGCATGTGATATGCGCTGGGCTGGGCTCTGGGGCGCTGCACCCGGAAGAATGTGTGTCGTTTAATAATGTGTCTCAGCACTCGGCAACCTCAACACACAAGTAGATGTTGCAGGCTGGTGAGTGTAGAGTGCTCCTGTGCTCATCAAAGAGTACATTGCTGCAAAAAAAAAAAAAAAAAGAGCACATCGCTTGTTTCATAGTACTACTAAAAAA
This sequence comes from Paspalum notatum, assembly GCA_022530915.1. Lineage (NCBI taxonomy): Eukaryota > Viridiplantae > Streptophyta > Magnoliopsida > Poales > Poaceae > Paspalum > Paspalum notatum. The sequence continues at coordinate 39,500,429 of CM039685.1, forward strand.
CCTACCCTTTAGATTTATGGTAGACCGGTACTCCGATCCGTGCTCTATACGGGCTAGATCTCAGTAAATACTCTCTCCGTCCAGAAATGATCTACATATTTGGGGGAGAAAAATGTCTAGAAATGATGTACCCGTTTGCACAAAAGCTTTGTTAATACACCTTCTCGTATTTACCTATGGTGTGCATGTTTCCACGCATGCATGTACTATTGGCTCCATGTTTTTTTAGAAAAAGGAAATTTTATTCTGGCCTCTGTAAGAGGTTAATCTTTATTACAATGTGATAAGAGAGCTCTCAAAGAGCTAAACAGGATAAACTTGATTGAACCTAGCTAATTCTTCTAAAAGATGGCCACCCGTGCTTGGCAAAAATCTAAATAGCAAGGGTCTCCAGGGCTCAACATGCCCACTTGAGTAGCGATCTATACATTTAATAGTACTTCATATTTTGCATATTTAATGAAGATATAAGCAAGTGCTCATTTCATTTTGGTTTTGGTGCCACCCACAAATATGAAGATCATTTGTGAACGGAGAGAGTATCATTATGTTTGGTTGCTCTATATGAGCTAGGATAGAAATAATAAATAAATAAAATTTATTTGTTGACATTTATATGGCAAGTGTGATCTAGTTGATTCGTAAAAATGTCAAGAGCATAAATGTGAAATCTGTTTGTTGAGAATCATATAATAGAAAAAAGAGAAAAACTATCTTGATTTCTATGTATATCCTAAGCTATCATGTATTGCTAGAAACACAAAGTTCCACGTTTCTAGGCTTCCAGCTAGCCTGGCTAACACCCCCCTGATGCACCGGTTGAGCCTATCTTAGAGATCTATTCAGCCAACCAAGGAAACAAGCAATGATTGACTTACACTGGTCAGGCCAGAGGCTAAGACACCCTACCAAAAATGCACCCTATAAGTGTTAAAAGTTTATTGATAAATTTACTATCTAATACTAATTAAACTTACTTATCTTTATGCACGCTCTCTCACACTATGTATGTGTGTCGATTTGCTAACATAAAATTAATTACAAACTTCATATTTTGTATTAGAGTTTGTGACAAACTAATGAGATATTATATACTCCCTTTGCATGGCGCATTGTGCGTGTCTTTTTTTTTCATAATTTCAAAACTATACAAATATACATACATGCAAACCTCTTACTCTGCATGGTGACAAATAACATATATCGATTTTAAGTTAGTCTTTTATATGTTATTAGCGCCTAAAGTGAGTAACTTGCAAACATATTGTTCGCAAACTTTGTATTTATCCAACCTTTTCTTAGATATCCAATGTTAAAATTAATCTATATGCAGACATGATGGGGGGATTTTTTTTGTCGACTTCTAATAATGATGGATGTGGATAAATAATATTTTTTTAAATAGCAGTGTTATAATGGCGTTGTTGTCGTTCTGAAGGCCTGCTGCTTTAGTTGTTATAGTAAAAATAGTTCGCTATAGTGGGAAATAGCGGGCTATAGTAGCGCTAATAGTGTTTTCAGAAGGTTGCCTTTATACTATAGCCCGCTATTTAAAACACTCATAATTTGCATGTAAAATTAAAAGATCAATAGATTAACATTATAATAGAATATACACATAATATAGATATTAATTTAGTACTCTAAATTAATCATATTTCAGGATTTCATAAATTTGTGTTTAAATGGAATTTAGGAGGAGGGATAATTTAAATAGTATTCATAATCTAAATGGTTAATTAAAATATAAATTTAGGGGGGTAATCTAAGAGTGGGTAATCTTGAGTCTTTCGTAATCGAAGTCTTTCATAAAAATTTAAATCCAAGTCATAGTTAAAGTTTATTATATGCTGAACTAAATCAAAATAAAATAAATGATAATTATGAAAATTTTGGAATAAGACAATTAAGTCAAACTTGATGGTAAATTGGAACGAAGGGAACATTCTGCATAATCATCAAAAACCAAGATCATTAAACACTTAATTCTCAAAACATTGTCAGAAAAAAAAACGAATTCCAAGGCTCTGTTCTGTACGGATGTTGCAGTTGTGGTGCGCAAAAACCAATATTCCATGGATGGTTCTATATATACCCTTTGATTCTGTTTTGTACGTAGCGCTGGTTAAGCCACGCTGCGCTGTCTGTTTTTTTAGAATACTACCAGTAGGCAGCAGTCTAGCACACCGCTAAAAAAGAAAGATGACCAAGTCCAAAGAGGCCTGCAACTCTAATTCAAGTCGGGCGGAGTCGAAACCCAATCTTCCTCAGTCCCTCCAATCTGGCCTGCGCCTCACGCCTGGTCCTGGACCGCACGTCCGCGCCTAGCACGCCCGCCTGGGCCTGCTCCGTCTCGTGCTGGGCCGCGTCGCGTGCTCCGCGGAAACCGTGGGCCGCACTGGCACTGATAGGCTGCGCTGCGCTGCTGCATGGCTCTTCCTCCATGCCATGCATGAAGGCCAGCTAGGCAGCTCTCATCCCCTAAAAAAACTTAGCCTTTGGACTTTGGTTACTTATTAGGGCATGGCTACACTAAAACAATCACTGAGATGAGGTAAGGATGGCGTCGTCACAAGTTGTAAATGCATTCGGTTTGTTCTTCAATGGACCCTGGTGTGTACCTGCTGCAAGGACGAATGCACTGTCTATGTCTTGATCAAAGCAGCGGTCTTGCATGGAATGGAACAGTGCTATCGAGGGGAAGGAGTCAATGCATGGGCAACGGACCAAACAATCCTTCCGCTGAAGAACAACGGCCGATGCCCGATGTCACTGTCAGACACACACACACCCCACCCAAGTACGCAACACAACGGGTACCTCTCTCTCATCTGGCAGTCAGTGACGAGCTCATGGATTTCCTGTGGTGTGGCTGTGTGCTGGCAAGGACTCGCCGTCCAAGAATATCAGGTAGGCAAGCAGCCTGTTTGCCTGTTTCTGCAGGCAAACCGGGATCAGGCGAAATTTAGAAAGCTTGACCTGGTGGCCGTTTCAAGAATACCTTATGTTCGGTCGTGTTCTCGGTCATGCAAACGTTCTTTTCACGCGGGACACATTCTTGACACGGCTCTCTTCTATAGTTCATTTCCACGCCAAGTTGTCAGCCAATGACGGCAAGGCCTGGCGGTCGACCACATCCACGACCGCCGCATTGACCCGCCGTGCCACGGCGGCCGCGAGGCCGGCCGGTGAGGAGGGAAGACGCCAGAGGATCTGACGAGACATGACGTCCGTGCGGCAGTGGTGGTGCCGCGCCGCCGCGGCGCTGAAGGACAGGAGGAGCCTGCTCCTGGCACGCCTGCGTCCGCGGCGGGCCGGGTCGTGGCACCACCGGGAGCTGGAGGCGTGCGTGATCCGCGCGACGAGCCACGACGACCGGTGGATGGACTACCGGAGCGCCGCGCGGGTGTTCGCGTGGGTGCGCGCGTCGCCCTCGTCCCCGCGGCACGTCATGTCGGCGCTGGCACGCCGCGCGCGGCGGACGCGGTGCTGGGTCGTGGCTCTCAAGTCGCTCATGATCGCGCACGGGCTCCTGCTCCGCTCGGGCCTCCCGCCCCGCGCCGGGCGCATCCCTTTCGAGCTCGCTAACTTCCGCGACAGGTCGTCGTCCCTGCCGGCGGCCAGGTCCCTGGCCTTCTCGGCCTTCGTGCGCGCCTACTTCCGTTTCTTGGACTACCACTCCCTCTTCGCCGCGCAGGCGCAGGAGGACACCGAGTGCTCCGATCCCCAAACGGCGCTTCTCGACCGGATAGCCAAGAACCAGTTCCTCCTCGACCTGCTGCTGCAGATCCGCCCGTACGGCGACGGCATGGAGGTGCCGCTCGTCCTCGAGGCCATGGACTGCGCCCTCGTCGAGGTCTTCCAGGTGTACGGTGAGATATGCACCCGCATTGCGCGGTTCCTCGTCAGCGGCGTCCCCGGGCCGAAGAAGCCGCCGATGCGCAAGGCGGCCGCGGCGGCGGGGGTGAAGGTGCTCTGGCGGGCGGCGGAGCAGGGCGCGCAGCTCTTGTCCTACTTCGAGCTGTGCCGCGGGCTCGGCGTCGTCAACGCTCGTAAGCTGCCGGCGGCGTTCGTTCGCTTGAAGGACGATGAAGTCCGGGACCTCGAGGGGATCCTCATGGGCGACGCCCTGGACGATACCGGTGATGAGGCGGAGGAACAGGGTACGGCGCCGGCTGACGTGATGGACACGGGCTCAACGTTGAGGCGCACGGCGACGGTGACGACAACGGATTGGGTGGCGTTCGACGAGGAGAAATCAAATGATAGCGTTGTCGCCTGCGGCGGCGGAAGCACGGGGCACGTCGGTAACTGGAACCCCTTCGTTGCAATGGCTGGTTCAAGGCTTCAGCCTTGATGAAGCCAGAAACTTTGTGCAGTCGTTGTGGACCCGTCAGGTTAAAAAGGTTGTTTGGCGTTGTAAATTTGTTACCACACAAAATTATAGATTGTACGCGTATCTTTGTAAATACAGAAATGCGACTCGTTTAAGTTCAGGCTGCGCAGCTTTGTTCGTTTGTGTTGCGCCCGGGAATCAGGAACTGAGGAATACAAGTGTTGGAAATGCAAAGAAACGGAAAACAGAAATGAGAAATTGGATCTCGTTACTTTTCTAACGTCCCCTTGTCAGCACGATTGTACCCCTCTCTCAAGTCTCAATCATTATTTGTATGAAGGCGAATCGACAATATGTATACTGCATCCGTTGTCAAATGTTTCGCTAGCTAATTTACTTTAGAACATTATTAGAAAAAGTCAATGTACCATTTCTATGCACATTCTAACCATATTATGAGGTAAAATTTTCTGCCCACGGTAAATAATATTGGTTTTAGGGTCAAGCCAGCTTTTTCCTCTCATGGCCTTTGGTCCTCAGTGCCACCAAACTTTTAGAGTCATTCAATCTTCGCTTATTATTTCTTTTCACTTGCTGCATCATGGGATACGATGGATAAGGCCCGTTTGAATATATTAGATCTATAAAGTTAAGCCATAACTACAATGTAGTTTGTTAAAGTTATTCATTAGCCATGGAGTGATTAATATTATGGGCTAATGGTTAGTTGATCCATTAATTACACTAAGAATTGACATTGGTCCACTTTATCTCAATTTTTTTGGACTAATGGACTAATAGTTAGCTAAGGATCCGCTAAGGTTTAGCCCGTTTATTAGTTGTCCTATTTGGATGCAAATGGAATACACTTTTGTGGCTAAATTTTAATCCCTCGTATTCAAACACAACCAAAGCCCACCGAAGCCCTTTTTACACCAGTCAAAATGCACGTGCGTCCCGCACGTGACTAAATGAAAATATTATTAAATTCTATTAACTAAAATATCAATTTAAATAAACAAACAAAGGTTTAATATAAGTTTGTACAAAATGTTATGGTAGATTTTTTTTCATTTATCATAATGATAAATAGTTGTTAGTTAGCATTTAACAAAGTTTTGAGTTTGCATGCCATCTAGATGCGATATTTTGTATTAAAACTAATGAATTGCCATACAAAATAAGTATGATCATATGAAAATGTACAACTATTAAGTTTCATCAATATACCTAGCAATTATAAATACTTAAACATTGCCTAATAAATGTATAAAATAATTATAAAATGTATATAATACTTAAAACAGAGGAAAAACAATAAAACTTGTGCACTTTTACTAGGCCAATTGGCCCACACGGCCTACTCACCCCGCACCCCAGGCCATATGGGCCGAATCCAACCCAAGATGCTCCGATTCGATCTGAGCCATTTATCACCAATCAACGATCTACATTCTCCGAACCTAAGTATAAAAAAGGCAATTGGTACCACCCTAAAACCCTACTTCACTCTCTGCCTCTCCCACGCCTCTCTCTCTCTTCTCTCTTCCTTGGCGAACTAGCAACGATTTATTCTTTGTTTGCATATTATCCATCGAAACCAAACTGAATGGTTATCTTTTCAATCATCACAATTATTTTCGTGGCCCTTTCCACAAAAGGACTGTTACTCCTATATGGCTCCATTTTTCTACAAAATTTCCAAATGTCATTGGCATGCCTTCTCTTTACCCTCTCTATTTTCTCAATCTTCGATAAGAGCTTTATGGACAGTTTCCTATGTTGTCTGCTCCATAAAAGAACTAATTTATTTACTAGTTTGTATAATTATTTCACTGTGCCATCCTATTCTTCAGTTCTTATTAGCAAGAACCTTAAATCTCAATCATAAACAAGGCTATAAGTCTATTGATGCGTATTATACATCTATGTTTGCAAGATCTGTCGACGAACCCCTCCATGCCAAAGACTTAAACAAAAAAGATAAGTGGTGAATGCAGCCTCAAAAAATGTAAGGGGCTCCATGGCATATGAGGCGGTAGGGGGGGCTTGTGCCCTGGCAACCCTAGATCTGCCCTTGGGAGAAATATACAAACTATTCAATTGATCAACTTTTGAATAATATAATAAACAATAATTTGAATTGTAATTCCATAAGCAGTCCAAGCACTAAACAAACTTATTGTCCGCGCTGCTCCTTCACGCCGCGCCGAGGAACCACAGCATGAACAGGACCAAGCCTTCACGCCGTGCCGAGGAACCACAGCACGAACAGGACCAAGCCCTCCACGACCATTGTGACCCAGGGTCCGGTGGCCTTTGTCGTCGCCTGCAAGCTGGCTTGCAAAGATTATTGCATAAATTGTATTTGCAAAATTAGAACTTCTCATACATTAATATTTTGACGGAGATAAATACAAATATAAACTTGTGGTGATGGTATTTTCTATAAAAAAACTCCATTTTTGAATCCTGAGACCGTAATAATTATTTAGCTACTTTGAAAAAAATAATTCTTTAATTTGAGTTTCTTTCTCCTTAATAACTGGTTTAGTTGCAATGTGGCGGTCCCTCCCACGCGGGAGGAGAAACGAAACCGTTTTTTCCCTAAACCTATCGGGAGCGGTGCTTAGCGAGGAGTCCAGGTGCAGTTAGGCCCCGACGCTTCGTACGGAGCTGTGGCTGTTTTTTAGCCACGACACTCTCATGCGATGCTTCCCTGGAGGCAGTTGGGAAGCTTCCGTCCGTCAACTGCATGCATGCATGCATGGATGGTCCTATGTGACTGCAGGCTGCAGCAAGCCAGAAAGCGAGCAAGTAGGCACCGGCAACACGGTACTAGTAGAGATGCTTAAACCATCCCAACCATTGTCTAAAAGGGCTGGTCTATCCACTATTCCAACTATTCATCTATCTGTCTATCGTAGTGGTATAGGTAACATTTTAGAAACCCCATTGAGGATAGCCTTGCACATATGCTAAGTTATAACCGCCTAACTAAGCACCGGCAAATACAAGTATTTCCATTGTAAAGGAAAGGTGCTTATATAGATGCTTAGCGTTTTTTCTCTATAAGCACCTCTCTAAGCATCTTAGAATTGTACATGCCCTTACTACAGTGCTCCGTCATTATTGTAGCAGCCTCTGTAGCACTAACCTCGCCCAATAAAACAATCTATCTTTACAAGAAAAATATTTTATATTTAGATACAATATTGTATATGTACAATAAAAATATCCACCTTCGTGAATGATAATTTGTTTGCCTTCACGAAAAATATTCTTTCTGGCGTCAAGACTGAATATTCTATTCTAGTTCTGCAAGTGAAATACCCTCAACTCAAATAAAAAGCTATAAAAGTAAATAAAAGAACAAGAAATGTGATTAAAAACAAATTGAGAAGTAAACATATACTCTCTCCGTCCCAAATTGTAAGGGCTTCTGGGTCTCTACTGGATTCATTTGCTATTTTATGTATGTGTGTTCAATATGTCTAGATTTATCAACATCTATATGAATTTAGACAAATAAAAAAAGAGTTAGAACCCCTTATAATTTGGAACGGAAATAGGAAAAAAGACAAAATTGAATTAAAATGAGCGAAAGAGGAAATAAATACAAAACAAGAAGAAAAAGGAAAAGTATTAGTGGGCCTTAGCTGGGCGGAAGCTAGCATTCGGCGTCGCTCGTGAGAGACGCACAACCCGAGCCAAAATTTAAATCGGGCCTCCATCAGAAACAAACTTCTAAGCGGGCCGCGCGGCATTGTCTGCCTGTCCCGGCCCAACTCGTCGTGATGGGAACGGCGAGCACGAGGGAACGGAGCGACTAGGCCGTCGTCTGCTTGCCTGCGCCGCACGAGAACGCCTCCCGCCGGCCGCCGTATCGAACCCTGCGCCGCGGTTTTCTTCGTCGGAGACCTGCGCCGGAAGGCGAAACCGGAGCCGGCGCAACGGAGTTGGTGTCATAACGACGGGTATCTGGTCTCGTACAGCACGGAGGGCCCCGTTCCCCGGAGGCCGGAGTCCCAGTTCCCTCGGCCGCCCGCAAGCATCTCGTCTCCCCTCTCTACCAGGATATGGCTGCTCCGCCGGCAGGCGGACTGGTACTATTCACAGGTTGCAACCGCTCATACCTAGCACCCCCCTCCCCCACCTTGATTTATCGTCTACCATGCTTGCCTATTCCCTGGATTCCTTTGAAAAATTATCCAATCCAAACAGGCCCTAAATTTCGTTCGTTCCCAGGATGGTCCCCTTTTCTGTGGTGCAGCCCCTCGTCGCTATGCTGCCGACGCAATCCTTCGCGGTTCAAGGTGCTGTGTCATCAATGGCCCTGTGACTAATTACGCCCTGTTCTCTATGACTCTATCCCGTTTGCAAATGTTTCTGGTTTACATTCTTTGCATTTTAGGTCGCCACCTCCAATCCACAGCCTGGTGGTCACGGATTTGCTCCTGCCGGCTTCCGAAAATGTGCGGCTGTGTCGGACCATGGACGTCAGGAACTCCGGGCCAGCGATTACCAGTTTGCTGATGATGAGCCACTTTGGCTGGCGGTGGTCAGAGACCTCGCTGTGTAAGTGTGGGTTCACACCCCCCCCCCCCCCCCCCCCCGCGTCGTTTCCCTGTCTAAATGTGAAATTGAATTTTTTTTTCCTTTGTACTGTTAGGGTTTTGAAGGCATTGCTAGCTTTCTTAGCTGAGCAGCCCGGGCAACTGAAGCACCTGGAGTGGCCGGGTTTTCAGAACACGGTATGCCCCTTCCTTTGGACATTGTTGAGATGTTTAGAGAATTGCTATGATACATTGCGAAACATAATGTAATTCGGTGCTTGTATTACCTTAGTGTCAATAGAACAGGGAGATTGCAATTTGGGCTTGTCAGGTTGTGTTGAATTGGAAGCAAATTCTGTGTAGGAGCACAAGCACATGTGAAAGTGAAAAGCCTAAACTATTATGATGGCAAAGTGATGCTGTAGGTTGATATTGAGATTGGAGTATAAAGTCAAAGGGCAAGCCATCTAAATGATGAATCGAATGTGGATAAATTCGATAGATAACCTGAATTACCTTCAACCAGTGTCAGTATGTGTTTGTTTTTAGTGAAGGGCTAATGTTTTCCTTGTTCTGATTTCGTTCTCCATGAAGTGTTAAGTTCTATGCTTATCCTGAATTTTTTATTCTAGTTTTCACTTTTCACTAGATTTACTTGTGCCAGTTTGCTCTATGAATCTTGAATTTATTTATATACCATATTCATATGTATCCTAGATGACAATGTGAATTTTAACCTTATGTGTGTACAAATATGTCTCCAGATGCATTTTTGATATTGGTATAGTTGTATAGCTTAACATATTGTACGGCAACATAGGGTTTGTGGTACAATATGTGAAGGTAGACAACCCTAATAGCTAATGTATATAAAAGAGCACTCTATATAAAAGATCACCAACACCCCCCCCCCCCCCCCCCCGGGCATGAGGTATTTTCCTATTCTGTCTTTCCACAAAGAGGTCCACCTAAAAATGTTAATTTTAGAACTAGCATTTGTTTCAGTGCTGTGTGGTTATTTTGACTATCTAATAGGTACTTCTGGGGACTGGAGTATAGGAATCTAGTTAGTTCAGACTTTTGGGTGACTAATTCTTATCTACTTCAAGTGCAGGCCATTATCCTCTTTATAGCGACTAATTCTTAGTTTTATTTTTTTAAGATGCTTTATCAATTAAATCCTTGCTTACCTCTTGATTTAATCAATTCATCATCATTGGCAGCTGAAGACGGCTACACTTACTCTTATACTGGTAGCTGTGTTTATTGTTGCATTGTCAACTGTTGATGCTGCCCTTTGCTTCATGCTGGCCTGGCTACTTCGAAAATCTACCTAGAATGGCGGTATGTTACTTGTTCGTTAGACCTGAATTGTTTAAAACTCCCTGTTTCATAGTACATTTGACATCAGAATGCAGGTGCTCTGGCCTCTTATAAATGATAGATTTAGTTATTAATCACAGGACATTTTTTCTTGGCATTTTGTGTGTTGCTGTGTGGTCCCTTACCATTCATTTTATTCGTCCGATGAAGTATTTTCAAATATTTACAATGCCTTGTGCTGTACACCATCAGACTTACAACACCAGAAAAAGTGGTCTTTAAGGCCCACCTCTTGCAGTTATACTGACCTGCTTCTTGCACGAATTTAAGTGTTACCGTTTGGCAAGCTGTTGATTTACTGACATGTGATATATTAATCAGCAGGAATATCTGAGTGTTGCTTGAATATGATTTTGCGGGCAGGATAGTGGCAGGCACTGCAGCTTTATGCAAGCTCTTGTTGTCGGAGGGGTCAGCAATATTATGCAGAGTGGAGTTAGTGGGAAGGTGGATCTTGTCCCAGTATACCATGTTATTTTGAGAGTATTGAGAAAATCAAAACAGATGCTCTGCAACTGGTACAGATCTGATGCAGGTGCTCCTCACAGCAAATGGAAGGGAGGCTTATGGTTTCAGAAGAACAAAAAAGATACATTGTCTCTGTGAAACAAGTGAATAGGTCTAGCTAAAACTTGGTTGTGATTTAACAGAGAAAGAGCACAACATGGAAGGAATTGTGTGCGGTGATTTGTAACTTCTTTTTTATGTTACTTGCCTGCAACCTGTTGGTGCATAGCTAGGATCGGGAATAATTTCTTCTAAAGATGTGTGGTCCATTTTGTAGTTTTCATAAGCCTTTTGACCCTGATTGCTCGTTAGTATCGGACTGGTGACAAGCCTTTTGAACCTGATTGCTCGTTAGTATTGGACTGGTGAGTCCTTATCAATATTCAGGTCTGCAGTTGAGCATGCTTTGCTAGTTACGGAAGGATGCAAAATTATATATTACATCAGGAGATGGTTGCAATTTTTGCATGGCATGGTTAACTGCTTGATGGAATAGCAGCACTGCGTCTCTGTACCAATGTGAAAGTACTAATGGTCCGTCTCCTGATTCATTTCATCCTATCCCTTTGGAGAGTGTGCTCACCATCTAGGCACTCGATTTGAAATGTGCAGTTAGAAATCCTAGCGTGGTACGGAAGTCATCCAACAAAAAGTAGTACACAGGTGGGAGAGTTTGGGAAAGGAAAGATGAACCTAAAACACCCTGCACTGCAAATTGGCAATGTTTTGTGCAATAGCATTACTGGTTTCTTGATATAATGTGCATATTCATATTTGATCTCACTTGTGGTTCAAGGACATGGATAACACAACTTTGATGATTTCCTGTCAGCATCTTGGCGTTCATTGAACCAAAATGTCACGGAGCCACGATAAAGAAAATTCTTCCTCCAGGTACTCTCTTCATAACCCTTCCTGCAATTGTGGGAAAAAAGATAAGTTTGCTAGAGTGCTTCCAAATTTTTACACTCACTATGATTGTGTCTATGTGATCCATCATTGATTCAGTACTGCTGTCATGCTACCAGCGCCAGTGAAGCTGATGCAATATGTTGATGCAATGTCAAGTTGGCTATCGCTCGCTCGATTCGAAGCGAGCAGCGATGCCCGGCGGCACGGGAGGGGTCGGTGGGGCGGCAGCCAGAGAGCGGGGAGGCCGCAGCGAGGGTGCCAAGGCGCCGACGGCCTCCTGGGTGGCGGCGGGCGGCGGTTACGGTTCGGGGTTGGGTTTAGAATTGGGGTTGGGTTCGCCGGCGACGCTCCTCTTCTCCTCCACTGCTCGCTGCAAAGGGGAGGCCTAGGGGTGGCGGCCGGACCGGCGGAGGTCGGCGGGCGAGGGCACCGCCGGTTAGGCGGCAGCGGATGGCGGTTGGGAAGGGCAGGCGTCAAGGGCGAGGCGTCCCAAGGTTAGCGGTGGGCAGCGGTAGGCCGACGGGCGACGGCGGAGGGCGGAGCGGCAAGGCGTTGGGAAGGCGCCTGCCGCGGGTGGCGCACAAGCTGGGGGCAGGAGGCGGCGCGCGGGGAGGCAAGCGAGAGGACGAAGATGTACAAGGCGGAGGGGGGGAGGGGAGGGGGGCGTCACTCGCTGGATTCGAATCCAGTGAGTGCTCGCCAATTAGTGAGCCCATATGTTGATCACATCTTCATCCATCCTCGCCTTATTTAGAGCCATCTGATTCAAAGAGTTCATTCCCCGATGCCTAGGATCACATGCACGAGACAAGCATAAAAAAATTAAGACGCACATAATCACAGTTCACAGAAGACAAGTGAGCTACTCCCTCCATCCCAAATTATAAAAAATTTTAGGTTTGAGTTTGTCTTCATTGTTTTTCGCAAATGAGAGCTAAAGATGCATATTGGACACACAGGGAGTACTAATGCAGTAGATTCTGTACACAGATTTTCCGTCGAACTTGTACAAAGTTGCACACACAACTACACAAGCCAATCGCATAACTTATGATATGTCACAGCTGACTTCTCAAATCCAAATCACTCCCTACGTCTCACCTAATCGTCAATCTACAAAGCCAACAGCTCCAAATAATTTAACTCCAAAGTCCATACTCAACTCAAACCATGTCTACCAATTCAATACCTAGTAATCAGATACGAGCTAAATATATGACATCAGGAATTTACACAACAGTGCAAGAACTTCATAGTATGGTGCCCCATTTACAATACCCAATACTTGGACAGTCAGATCATCCGATCATCCTGTGAGGGAAAAAAAAAGTGACAAAAAGACATTATTGCCCAAGGTTGTTAGAAACTTCGAATTAAGAAGGAATGAATCTCAAATAGTACCATCAGTCTGGTGTTCAACCAAGAGAGGGGGATTCCGGTTCAGAGCCACTGATGGATGTAAATGTTGACAGCGAATCATCACCAAAGTTCAAATGGGAAGTCGATAGCCGCTTGAAATCACCAAAGTATCTATTGTGGCCAGAGTATGATCTGGGAGTTAAAAGCTCAGGCGTAGCACTTCCAAGAGATGATCGCCGAGGATTTGGAGTTTTGAGTCCATTAGCGCTTCCATTTGGCCGGTACCCATTTGTCTTCCTATTTAAGCTGCTCATCCTCTTTGGGCTTGGCTTAGAGCCGAAAATTGCTTCTTTCTCTGCAAGTAAGATGCTCTCCAGCTTCTTCTGGTCCTATTAATGCAAAAGTCATATTAATGGCTGTATCGTTCAAGAATTATTTTCAATCAACAAGGGTGATTGGGAAGCAATTTTACCCGGTATCGTCGTTTCTCCTCTTCTTTCTGTTGCCGGCTAAGTCTGTATTCTTCTAGAACAGATATTAGGCGCCCCTGTAAAAAGCGCATGCAAATCAACAAATTAATCAAATAAGTTAGAAAAAAGGTGTTCCTGCACACTAGTGTTCATCCATTATATATTTACCCCATCGTAGAGAAAGGGTTTATTTCTTGTGTTTTCCCAAGCAAAGGTCCTGTTTATCAGGTTGTCCACCATACCTGAGAAAATTCTGGGTCATGGTTTGAATTAACTGAACTTTATGCATAATTCTACAATGCTTGTATTGAAACTTACTTGGGATTTTTGTAACCAAAATCCGTGCCTTTTCTGCCCGTTTAAGGTTTATGTGAGCACCCCTTCCAGCACTATACCTCTTTGGGTCCTGCAAAAGATCTTTGGTGTCATGTTTCATGATTTATTTTATTATAGGTTTCTTGTTGAAAATGATAATGATCAGTGCTTTGCAAGTAGTTCCATCTTTCCAGCTATCTTTGTGCGGACATACATTGTTTGTGAGGCGTTCTGATTCCATCCTCTAGATCCTTACAGTACCTGGTTATATTCTTCAATCCAAGCCTCTTCATCACAAGCAGCAATCCATTTATTTATCCTGTCCATTATATCTTTTCGACTAAGAGACTCTTCTTTCGCTTTTGATATCTGTGATTCAATATTTGCCAGGAGCTCAGAAGGGTCGACAAGGCCTGGATGGAACAGGCACAAGAATGTCATTATTTTTAAAAACATAAGAACACGTGAATATAGTAGCAGAGCAGGATGAGAAAAGAACAACCAGAATCGATCAAAGCATCAGTTTGTTCAGGGGCTGTGCTGACATCAGGTTCAATGTGTGCATTTTGGCAGATCTCTTCTAATTCTGTCCTCCTTTTCATGACAATTTCCTTTAGTCTGCTGGTTTTTAGCTTTGTTAACCTCCCTACTTCAGCTTCCATCTGGATGAGAAATTAAATTTCTGAATGATCGCAGTAGGATGTAAACAACGTTTAAAGACCTGAACAACAGCAAAGAGGTAAAACCTTCTCAATTGTTTCCTCAGAAAGAACCCCAGGTGATGTGATTCCCTCATCTGGTAATATGAGAATGCTCATTACTTTACTAAATTGTCGTTTCTCTCCTTCCGGCGAGTCCATAAGCTTCCAGAGTTGACACAATGACTCCATTGTCTCTCTCATCTGTCAGATAGATCATTTGAAAATGTGTTATGAACAATTGGCAATATAACTTAAAACCAAGAAGAAAGGAAACTCAAAAGGACCTTCTGGATTCTAGATTTCCGTTCTGTTTTTAGCTTGGATATGGTGCTAGCAAGTCCCTCCAGTGTGCTATTGCTGATGTTTCTGGACTGTTCAACACCATTCTGATGTAAACTAGGATGAACTTCATTTACAGTCCTTGCAAAATCGATCCCAAGGACTCCACATAAGGAATGCACTTCATTTATATAGTCCAGAACCTTGCGAAGGCGCTCAGACTGAAAAATTGCAAACAAGGATCAGAAGTGCAAGTTGAAGTTGCCTGCGTTCCTAAAAGAGCTAATAAAAAGGTTCCTAGCTGCAGAGCAAGACAGGTCTCCACCCTGTACTGTACAGAAGTGGCGTCACAGCAAATTAAACGACTAATCTCTCTTTGACATTGGATAGTCTATCCAAAACATTAAGAAGATATATTTTTCTGAGTGAAATATCAAATAAGACAAAATTATAAATGACCAAGCATTTTTAGCATCTGTATTAGCTCTTTTCTTTCTAGAGCATGGAGGAGTCTATATACTAAAAGTCGTGCAATACTAAATACCACAGTCTTCAGAAAAGTAGACAGGCAGATTCAGGATGCATATACCTTTTCTTTTTGAAGGGCACGAAGCTGTGCTTGGTAAGTATTGAGCTTCCTCGTTGACAAATCATGTTCCTCTGCTGCAACACTGCTCGCATTATCACCATGGTCATTATATTCACTTAACTCAAAGCGGATCTTCTCAATTTGCGATCGAATATCTGAGAACTGCTTGATCCTTTCGTCTTTCTTGCTTTTCAAGATCTCCAGTACTGGGACGACAGCGGCAAGTTGTTCCTTCAGTGGTACAACGCCCTTGTCTTTCTGCACAGGTTGTTGAAAAATCATTTCACTGTCAGAGATCGCATTAACAAGAACTGTATTTCGACTGTCGATAAATTAATCTCTGTAGAAGATAGTGGAATCCAAACTAGTGCATAATATTAGTAATGCAAAAACTTCACGATAGTTTAAAAAGAAATAGGCTGAAGCCTACTTACTTCCCTAGCTTGTAAAAAGAGCCTTCAACATTCTTAAAAATCAAGCCTCCTAAGAGGCTTCATATGTGTACAATTCATATATATCCAGTTATCCACTACAGCAAGACGCACACCATGCATGCTCTTATGCAGCCAACATAATTAGGGCGTCACCATCAGTCCATCACCATGTATAGTTGTATACCTTCAAGTACAGCTTGTGCTCCCCGAGAGTTGCCATCAGAGATGCAACTTCGGCTTCTTTGGCAGCCACTGACTGGTGCAGCTGGACCCTAGTCCGATTGGCATCGTCCACCTTCCTGCGGTAGACTTCCAGGCACTCTCTTTCGATGTCCAACAACACCTTGTTCTTCTCACCCTCACTTTCTCCTACCTCGGTCCAAATTTGCTGATTGCATGAGCAATGAGTTATGAACAGTACAACCTTATGATCAAAATAGTAGATTAAAATGCAGATAAAACCAGAAAGGTGGCTTTTCAAGTACATTTGGTTTGTATGGCCCGATTCATGGACTCCGTGTGCATTATATAGCATATTAATTTGTCAGGACAGTATACACAGTAAATCCCTATTTAGACCGAAAGAATTAGTAGTACTACTACCTCCTCCCACTTTTGAACTAAAAACGTCCTATATATTAAATGACCGGAAGGATATTATGTATGACCGGAAGGATATTATTTACTTCGGAAAAAACTGAAATAGCTCCCGCATCTTAACTGCTACTGCCCTAAGCCTGAGTCCAATGGGACTCCCTGTGTTGTATAGGTTCTCTAACCACTGTTTTGTACTGTTTGATATAAATGTTGAGAGAGATAGTTAAAATAGTATTTAGGAAGTGAGGATAGAGATTTCTATTGGACTCAGCCTAAGCCCAACCAGAGTTGTCTTTTGAGCAGCTGAAGAACCAGAAAGGTGAAAAAGGAGATAACCATTCACAATAATGGCCATTCACCTGCTAAGCAGCTCGCCACCAAGCAAAAAGATACAGAACACGTAGTACAAGAGAAGCTCAGAAGCCCTCTAGCATAACTCAGGAAGAAAAGGGTAACTTTTTCTGCGACAAGTGTAACCCCAAAGAAGGCAAGAATATGGAAGTTCTGAAATCCCAGAAGAAACCTTACACATCCTTGTTTGGGTGTAGAGGTCGGAACATATTTTCCTTTATCTAAAATACAGAAGAAACCTAAGCACAGGGCTGGCAACTGAAGAACGGGAAAATGGCATCAAAATTTGTAGAACAAGCCCTGCTGAACTTTTGCAACCATTAAGTAAGACGAAATATGAAGAACTGCATAAACAAATATCACAAGAAACCACGAGACAATCTAGAGGAACAAGAGGATAACAGAGACATTTAACAGAACAACAGCAGGAAAGACGTCGCAAAACCAATTAGGAAAGAAAGGTCAATACCTGAAGCTCTTTGAGCAGAGCACCGCAGTTGGTACCTTCCATGCCCAAGCCCAGGCCAGCGCCAACGCCCACCATTGAAGAACTATTGCAGGAGACCTCGGCTCTCTGCTCTTGTCCAGAGACCCCGCAAAGAAGAGGGAGGTGAGAGGACCGGACAAGATTCAAAGCTCCTGATCCATAGGCGCTCAGCTACGGCCGAAGCTAGGCCATGAGCAAAGCTGCAGACGAGCTTTGTAGCTTCCTATTCCCTCGTCGCCTTGGGATGAGATAAAGCAATACCAGCAGGTGACGAAAAAGGAGGCGCGAAATGCCAGCAACTCAGGGTCCAAAGAAGCTCATTTTCATGGTGGCTTTGGGAGTTTTTAAGCCGTCTTTGCCTTGGTTTTGTTGCTTTTTCCTGGCTGCTAGATGAAGGGATGAGAGGTGAGAGAAACTGTGGAATGGAAGAGAAGAGAATGGTGAGAGAGTGTGTATAGGCAGAGAATTTTGCAGCTTCTCTTCCTCCCGATTCTTGTTGGTTAGGTGGTATTTGCTAGGTGGTTAGGGAGGCTCTTCACTTCTTTATGTTTGGGAAGGAAGGTCGGGGAGTGAGCCATAGCACAGCAGTATAGCACTGAGTGATGAGAAGGCAGATGGTGGAGGGTAGAGGCAATGGAGGGTGGCCTTTGTTTTTCAGTTATTTAATGGTGTGGTAAGGTGTGCACCTGTACTGTGCTGTGCATGAAGATTCCTCCAACCTTTTTGTCCAAACTACTCCAGCTGATGTGGTTTCGGTAGTGATCTTAGTAAACTAAAGAAAAAATCGATCAGATGGACAATGCTATCATGAACGGTCACCATAATTAATTAAGACGAACGCCAGTGTTACCAGTGGGTTCGTAGTTTTGTTTGAGAATGTCCTCTTAGCACGGGCATAATGCTGTGGCATACAGTACCTGGCTGCCAGACACTTTTATCAGTTGATTGTTCGGCGATCTGTCCGAGGTACTACTAGTTAATTTTCCTTGATCCCATAATCCTGTGTAATACTATATCTATTAGCAAGAATTCTGAAAAAAAAAGACTATTTTCTTCGGCCAGGGTCAGTACTATCCCATAGAACCGCAATGTCGAAGGAGGGAAAAGGAGAAAAGAAATTGGTAGAGCAGCAAAGTTGCAGAGAAGATCACTGAATCCACCTGACCGCGCCCGGCGCCTTGATGTTGCGACGGACGGCACGCATGGGATCATGTGAATCTACTCCTCTTCGCTTTCTGTGCTGGGGGCATGCAGAACGGTGCCCCCGGAAAGGCGTCCACAATCTTGCACTTGCAGTGATGTGAATCACAGCTTTGCTCACGTGGCGGCTGCACTGTTTCCTACGAAATCCTGAAAAAAAAAACTCCGGCCTTGTGAGGTTGGGAGAAAATCCAAAAAAATTAGAAGATTTCTGTTCAAATTTGACTAGCAAAAAATTAAATTCCCTCCAATCTTCTTCAAAACCAGACAACGGATAAGGCCTTCATCGAAATCCTCCCTAGCGAAGCTCATTCCTCACGTGAACCGCAGCCGCCCTCCCGTAAACAGGTACCGGATCACTATCAGTCTATCACAACCCACGGGTACATGCGTTGTGATGCAGTACATTCCGCATAAGCTACAGCACACAGGTACGTGATCACTATCACGAGCATTATTGAGCCCTGGGGGAAGTCAAAGGCTTCCTTCAGCAAATCATATCTGTCCGTCCGTTTCTTGCACCCATCTGCATGCAGCAGATTCATGTCAACTCTCAGAGCTTTGAACCTTCACCATGCGCGCATATGCATGTACGGGTGCATAATGCGTCCGTTTAATCCTCCCACAGAGCAGCTCATCAGCCTGTCCGTGCGAGAGGGTGCTTAGCAATTAGCAAAACCGCGGAAGCATTAGCAGGTGTGGTTGGCGCGTGGGAGCCCGATTAGGTCTGCCCGATTAATCATGGAAGTCGACGTCAGCGCGGATGATTGCAAGGGAGTGGGAATGGGTTGAGCATTCCAACGCGATGAGGGCAAAGCGCTTGAGGGTGACGCCGGACCGAACGCCCGGCGGTCTGTGTCGCGTATCGGCGTATGTTCTTTGCTACAGCTGCGCTGGCTGCCGTCTACTGCTCGCATTGCATATTTGCATGGCATGAGGGTAATAAGGCATTTGTATTCTTTGTCCTTAGCTTCAGTTTTAACCATAGGGAATTATATTGCTCGCTGCAAGGCGCTTTTGAGCGATCAGTGGATCAGGAGTTTTGGAGAATTTTCTTTTGCTGATTGGAAGATGGAATCGAGTTCTGTGGGCCTGCCCTATGCCCTCACCTGTCACCTCTCACTCTCAGAAGAAAAGGAGCTCCGTCTGTTCGCTGGTGCCTGCCTAGTGCCTACTGAGTACTGACAACCTCCTTTCCATGTAATTTAATTTCTTCCAACATTGAACTACATTTTCTTATTAAAGTGAGAGATGCTAGTAGCTGCATTGGGAGTCAATTAGGATGGCATGATAAAAGGCGACGCTGTCCCAGCCCAGGAACCAGCAAGGCGCCAAAGCGCGAGCGAATTCAGGGGGAGCCGACGAAGCCGAACTTGCCATCCTGAAGACATGAAGCCGACCGTGATCTCAACTGAAGAACGGTGTCCCCGGACTAGCTCCTCTGTCCGTAGAAGACCGTAGGGAGCTAGCTAGGCAGTCGCTAGTAGTCTTTTCTAGCGGAGCAGGACGCTGGCATCTCCTCGTCCCAATCAGGCGCGCGTGTTCTCCCTTATCCACTCTCTTGCGCAGATGTTATCATCATCGATCCGTCCGAGCGGTGCCCACAAGGGCCATGGATCAGATACCAGAGCTTGCACACGAACCGGGCACCTCTGCCTGCCCAAATGATTGCCTAATCCCGGGAGCTAGCGGATGGACCATCGCCTGCACATGTATATACAACCTCAGACGAACTGGAATTCTCTGCTCTGCATTTCTTTTTGGTGGCATGCATAGCATAGGCCATAAGGTGGTAGTAACAGTTGAGAGGAACCTGGATGTTTACTGTGTTTTGGTAGATTGTTGTGTAGTGATTCGCTTCTCCCTCCCAGCCACGTGACACGTCAGTTGAACCACACACACCCAGTGCCCTCCCTCTGATGCTCATGCACGATCTGCCGTTTTACTTTTTTTTTTTATGCCTCAGTACTTCAAAGTACAAGTTGTAGTATCTGATCCTGACATCCAACGCACACCACAACACACCCAACTCACACCCAGGACTCAGGTTAGACCTACAATCTATACTTAAAGGACCATACATACGCGGCTAAAAGATATCCAAGGCAACCTTAGATGATGATGGACACGTTTCCCTAACCATTGTAGCTCATCTGCGTCTGAGGCTGATCACCAGATTATTCGAGGAAATAAATCCCTTCGGTGAGACACAGGCGTCGAGTCTGGGACTCAAACGCCGGTGGGCAAGAAGCGAACCACGCGCTTTGCCAACTGAGCTGCGGCTCAGTCCTCGCCGCTTTGCTTATTGGCTCAGGCAGCCAGAGTGCCCTTTTTTCTTTAAACTGTCGGTGGCCTTTGCAAGTCCGCACAAGGAAACAACAAAAGGAAAGGACAGGAAAGAGCCGTGGCCACCACCGGGACACAACAAACAGCAACAGATGAGCTCTCACATCCGGTGCTCTAGATCGCTGACTGGCTCAGCTCTGCCTGCAGCCACTGCCCACTCGCACAGCTCGCAGACTCATCACTGGATCCAGCCAGCAGCGAGCCGACCGCGGTAACATCGCTGCGCGTAGGACACAGCAGGGCAGGCCTGCAGGGTTCGCCGGACGAGTGACGACCC
Source organism: Paspalum notatum (assembly GCA_022530915.1). NCBI lineage: Eukaryota > Viridiplantae > Streptophyta > Magnoliopsida > Poales > Poaceae > Paspalum > Paspalum notatum. Next base: position 39,521,528 of record CM039685.1, read on the forward strand.
ACCGGAGCGCCAGCTGCGCCCTGCCCTGTTGCGCGTCGGCAGGAACGTAGGGCTCCGCCGCCAGCCAGCCGCGCCGTGTAGGGCAGACGAGACGAGTCGGCAGGCAGGGCACTCGTTTCGTTTAGCAGGGCGCCCGTGGGCGCGTGTGCGCTCCAGGGCAGGGCCAGGTTGGCTGAGGCTCTGGACCTTTGCTAGGCAATGGTAGGAGTACGTGCGGCCGCGCGGGCTGCACGGGGAGGTCGGAGCCGCAGGGCCCGGATCGTGCATACGCCACGGCGGCTTTCGCCCTGCACGGCGACTCGTGTGGCCCGGCGGAGTAGGTAGAGGCATGGAGGCATGGAGCTGGGGCCCCGGCGTCTGGGCTAGGCTAGGAAAAGCCGCGCCGTACCCGCGGCCGGCCGTCGGCATCTCCCCGCGACGTGGACGGCCCAACCGTACAAAACACACGGAACACACAAGTACTCCTACGTGGTGACTAGCAACTTCGCAGCGGAGCAGGACATGCGCGCGTGTGAGATGGAGAGCACTGCGAGGATAAGCATGGTGAGACGGCATATTGATGCGGGGCATGCGTAGTTGCGGCGGCTGATGCCCCTTCGCCGTCTCTAACTACTGGCGCTGACTGCTCGTGCGGATACGGCGTAGGCGTACATGCATGGTGTGCTGTCAGATGTGGATGTGCAGTACGGGACGGCCGTCGTGTAATAATCTAATATAATGCTACGGTTGCGATGCGCCAGCTTGGAGTTTGATTGGTTGGTTCGATGGTTCGTAGGCTGCAGTGCAGCGACGACATGCCATTGCCGTGTCGCTCTGAGTTGTATATATGATGGTACTACCTGTACTTCACTACTTCACCGCCTCGCCTTCAGAATATACTATGCTACTGGCGCCTGCGTTCTTCTCTGTTCTTTGACTGCCAACTCGTGGCCGTGGTGGCCTCTCAGCCACAGAACGGAGCTCCATCTCCTCTGATGCAATCAGACAACGGTGACGACGCAAAGGACAATGGTAGGCAGGTCTGGACACAACCGCTACCGAAAACGAGTGCCCGTTGGGAGTTCTGCCGATCGCGTTTGCCATAGAAAACAGAGTTGGTTATGCTTTGCTCAGTCGTACTAAGAATAGGATCAGCGTCAGGCTTCCACACCGCGGGGCGCGGGCAATGATCCAATGTGCAGCCAGCCGCGAACAGATGGGCTGGAGATTGGCGCCTTTAATCATGGCGTCCGGCTTTGCATCTGCCGACATGCTTGGATTAAGAATAAGCACACGAGTCCATCTAATCTTAGAGACATTCCGGGCAAAGGACAGCGGCACAGCGCCACTATGGCAGCTGTCTGATGAGATTTGAGCTGCAGGGGCGGCTAGTTTTCCTTCCCGTTCTGGACGTTCCGCTCTCGCCGTCTCGCGTTCAGACACAGCAACAGCGCTGTTAGTGGTCACAAGTTATTTAGCCTCTAACTACAATCGGGAAAGGAACAGCAGCGGGTCTTTGGGATGTGCCGCGGATTTTCAGGTCCGCATAATGTGTAGTTCTTCAATCCATACTCCCAACTGCTTCAAGATTTACATTTTCTTTTTGAGGGGTGCTTCAAGATTTTTGTTATGATCTTCTGGCCAGCGGATTGCACTTTTTTTTTTTTTTGTTATATGATGAGGCCCTGGGACAGGAGTATTTTTCACATCGTGAAACTACCATGGGTTGGGTTTTCAAAACACCCCTTCTCTATCCCTAAATAAAACAATAAATAAACAGATCTGGCCTGCTTGAGTTTTCAGGCCTTCTGGGCTTTTAGCCCAGCTTGCGGCACGAAATTGCAAAATCTGGATATTTGGAGGATGTTATCCATTTTATTTACGCGAAAAATTCTCGCATGTGAAATGCGGAATTGCCAGTTAAAAAAAAAAGAAATACGGACTATCACTAAATTTCTTTGCTTGCTTGATTGTGCCAACTGCCAAGTGAACATTTTGGTCTTGTTAAGGGGGGATTGGAGGAGATTGAGAATTTAATCTCCCTCAATAATCCCCTCCAATCCCTCACAAATCGAGGCCTTATGGGTCAGCCGACATAGATTCCAATACTATAGTTGGTTTAATTTAATATTTTCTGAATCACTTGGTACATGTATGGGAAACACATGCAACCAAATACAAGGATAACACATTATTCATCACATTCGATGTAACATTTGATACATGCAACAAACTAGGAATGGGTGCGGCTAACCCGAGTGGACAGAATCCAACTAGATTATTTTTTCAGTGGACCAAATTCATTTTATTTAATATATATATTTTAGGTTTATGAAAAATGTTCTAATTGTATAAAAACAATGTTGCAGCTTATCACAAAAATTTAATATAGCGTCCCTATATTCCAGCTTCTTAGGAAAATATTTCAAAATCGAAATACAATATTGACATTCACATGGAAAATATTCTACTACCTTCGGTGACAAGTGTATGACATGACTGACTTTTTTTCACAACTTTAGTCATTTGTCTTATTCAAAAAAACTGTTCAAACATGTGAAAGGATAAATCATACTCAAACTACATTTAGTGATAAATCAAATGCCAACAAAATAAACAATAATTTATGACATTATTTGAATAAGACAAAAGATTAAAGTTTCGATAAAAAAGTCAATCGTGTTGTATATTTGTGAAAGGAGTAAGTATAATTCACAAGAACATGTTAAGAGATATATTTGCTGTTCTTCCACCGCCATTTTTATTGTCATAAGCGTAAACAAGTTCAAACGTAAGCTCACCAAAGAGTTTCAGTTCAGCTTAGGCTATTTCGGTAACATACTCGTTTAATACATGCCACGTAAGTATTTTCTATGACGTGGTAAGAGAGTTAAAAAAGGGTGAGAAAAAGGTTATTTATTGAGAAAGACGCCACTTGGGACTGAGAAGTTGCCAATGGTACTATGCATTGGAATAAAGTATCCAGTGACGGAGCCAGTAATTGAACGGAGAGGGGGCCAGAATTCTTCCTTTGTATTGTTGTTTTGTGAGGAAATTACTAGGACCAATATGAACTAAGAAATAATCATAAATTTTAGAATCTCAAAGTAGCTTTGCGGTAATTGTAGCTTGTTGCATTGCGGCAAAGCCACACACACAATGGTTGCCAAGTGCCGATGAGAAACCACATGGGATAGCTTGCTAATGGGTAGAAAATGCTGGCTCACTGCACATTTAGTCATTTGGATTATAAAAAAATTTCTTAGACTAAGGAGGCATGGCCATGGCCGATGAGTGGCTCCGCCACCGATTGTATCTTACGTAGTTTTATATGGCATGCCAGTTTTCAATATTGTGATAAGATATAATGCACCGAGGATAACCTTGTCGACAAAACAAGCACAAAAACAAACACCATCTCACACTGTGAACCGTTCATTATCTCTATAGTAAAAAGAACATGTCCTAATTTTCTTTTTTTAAAACACAATACAAACACATATGCTCACACACGCATGCATACTCACCAGTATGAATGTACGCACGCACACCTTATCCCTATGAGTACTTAAAAAAACGGAGCTGACGTATCTTGGGATTGATGAAGTCATTTCGGACGCCTCGTTGTCAACGGAAACGTTACCTACTACTGAATGAATAAAGCCGTTAAATCTTAAAATAGTTCGCTCCTAAGTCTCAATAAAAATCGAACCCAAAATTTTAGGTGTCATTTGAGCTGCTGCAACCAGTACTCTTTGTCATGTCCTAATTTACTTTTTTTTTGAAGCAATTCCCTGCTTTATTAAATAGTCCGAGAATTTTTTGAGGCAATTCCCTGCTTTTAAGTCCGAGAATAGGAGTTACAGACACCTTCAGGTGGATTTACAAACCACACGTAGCGGCCAGGAGTCTCATACATCGCTCTCTTGGCTGGCCTTCGTGTCTCGAGGAAGGAAACGAATACAATATTGACATTCACATGGAAAATATTCTACTATCTCCGGCGACAAGTGTATGGCATGACTGACTTTTTTTCACAACTTTAATCCTTTGTCTTATTCAAAAAAGACTGTTCAAACTTGTGAAAGGATAAATCATACTCAAACTACATTTAGTGATAAATCAAATGCCAACAAAATAAATAATAATTTATGAAATTATTTGAATAAGACAAAAGATTAAAGTTTTGATAAAGAAAAGTCAATCGTGTTGTATATTTGTGAAAGGAGTAAGTATAATTCACAAGAACATGTTAAGAGATATATTTGTTGTTCTTCCACCGCCATTTTTATTGTCATAAGCGTAAACAAGTTCAAACGTAAGCTCACCAAAGAGTTTCAATTCAGCTTAGGCTATTTTGGTAACATACTCGTTTAATACATGCCACGTAAGTATTTTCTATGACGTGGTAAGAGAGTTAAAAGAAGGAGGAGAAAAAGGTTATTTATTGAGAAAGACGCCACTTGGGACTGAGAAGTTGCCAATGGTACTATGCATTGGAATAAAGTATACAGTGACGGAGCAAGTAATTGAACGGAAAGGGGGCAAGAATTCTTCCTTTGTATTGTTGTTTTGTGAGGAAATTACTAGGACCAATATGAACTAAGAAATAAACATAAATTTTAGCATCTCAAAGTAGCTTTGCGGTAATTGTAGCATGGTGTTGTTGCATTGCGGCAAAGCCACACACACAATGGTCGCCAAGTGCCGATGAGAAACTATATGGGATAGCTCGCTAATCTACACTATAAAAGAGCGAGTTTTCTAAAAATCTTTTTTACCTAAAAAGGCATAGGTATACCTCTCACGCTGACCCACTGCGCAGTTAGAAAAATGTTGGAAAGGGGTGGAAAGGCAATACCCATAGATGCAAAATGTTTCATCCACTTTCTATTTTTATTTCTCACCTCATTTTATACCCATACACACATATTACTTCCTTCTATTGGTTTTAATGAGAAAGAAATGACGTCAATCAATCAGGTCTCCTTCCAATAAATTCTATTTCCTCTTTCTCTTTTCTATTGCCTATTTCGTCATCTCACAACACGTACGTGTTGCACGTACATCTATGTTAGTGGGTAGAAAATGATGGCTCACTGCACATTTAGTCATTTGGATTATAAAAAATTTCTTAGACCAAGGAGGCATGGCCATGCCCGATGAGTGGCTCCGCCACCGATTGTATCTTACGTAGTTTTATATGGCATGCCAGTTTTCAATATTGTGATAAAGATATAATGCACCGAGAATAGCCTTGTCCACAAAACAAGCTCAAAAACAAACACCATCTCACACTGTGAACCCTCCATTATCTCTATAGTAAAAAGAACATATCCTAATTTTCTTTTTTTAGAAACACAATACAAACACATATGCTCACACACGCATGCATACTCGCTATTATGAATGTACGCACGCACATTTTACCCCTATGAGCACTTAAAAAAACGGAGCTGACGTATCTTGAGATTGACGAAGTCATCCTGGACGCCTCGTTGTCAACGGAAACGTTACCTATTATTGAATGAATAAAGCCGTTAAATCTTAAAATAGTTCGTTCCTAAGTCTCAATAGAAATTGAACCCAAAATTTTATATGTCATTTGAGCTGCTGCAACCACTTGAGCTACTGCAACCAGTAGTACTCTTTGTCATGTCCTAATTTACTTTTTTTTTTTGAGGCAATTCCCTGTTTTATTAAGTAGCCGGAGAATAGGAATTAGAGACACCTTCAGGTGGATTTACAAACCACGCATGACGGCCAGGAGTCTCATAGATCGCTGTCTTGGCTAGCCTTCGTGTCTCGAGGAAGGAAACGAAACGCGGGCCCGGCCCGGCCTCGAGGAAAGGCGCATGCCAATGCAAGCGCACACACATGCGGCGTGGTGCGGGAGAGGGAGCAGCTAGGAGGCATTTTCACCACGCAAAGCGATTCGAGCCCGGGGGCCGGGGAGATCTGGTCGGGTCAGGGCGCGACCCGGCCTGCCTTGGACGCCACGTCCAAGCTTGGCACCCGATGCCAATCCCCCCGTCCTCCCGGGCCACGACTCGCAGTTGCAGTCGCAGCCTCGCAGGTATAAAAGCCCAAAATGCTAGGCTTGCCTTCCCCGTCCCATCATTACCCCCAACTGAATCTTCCTAGCTCGCCCCACCTATCGATCTCGATCCTTCCTTTCCCTGACCCTTCTTCCCCCACAGAAGCAGAGATCTCGCACTCGCGTTCCGATCAAGCTCTCGGCGTGCGTGACCGCGTGAGTACGATCAGAGTCAGAGCAGGAGGATGGGCAAGACATGGGCGCTCATCACCCACCTCCACGCTCTTGCAGGGTAAACAAACGATCGCTGATCCTCTCGTCCTCCGTCCGCTGCTCGCCTTTGCAACTAAACGATGTTCAGTGACTCCGCCATGGCTGAACGATCTGTGTTTTTTCTCTCTCTGTTTCTTCTCTGTGTGTGCGCAGGCCGGCTCTCACTCTGATATACCCTCTGTAAGTGATCAGTGACCAACCAGGTTTGTGTTTGAAAAAAAAAAGCAATGGTGTAACTGATAAATATGTGCAAGATGCTAATGTGGATCAGGTACGCGTCGATCTGCGCGATGGAGAGCACGTCGAAGCTGGACGACGAGCAGTGGCTGGCCTACTGGATAATCTACTCCTTCATCACCCTCTTCGAAATGGCGGCCGAGAATGTCCTGTACTGGTAACTTGTCGGCATTCTTCTCTTTCTTGACGCTCTGCAAAGCGCAAGCAATCTGCAGTTTTTTTCTTTTCGCTGACGTTCATGTGGACGCTGTAGAAATGTAACCTTGGATCGGAACGGTAAATTTGCCCAGCGTCCACCATCCTTGAGACCTTGACAAATCGAGCTCTCCTGTCCTGTGCCTTGGCAGGATACCGCTGTGGTACGAGGCGAAGCTGCTGTTCGTGGCGTGGCTGGTGCTGCCGCAGTTCAGGGGCGCCTCTTTCATCTACGACAAGCTCGTCAGGGAGCAGCTGAGGAAGAACGGGGTGAGGCTGCACGAACACCACGGGTATGGGCACGGAGCCGAGCACGGGCCGCACCTCCTCAAGGTATGCGTGTTGTAGAGCCTCTCGATATGCGGGTTGGTTTGGTTCCCTCACGCGCGGCCGCTGGCTAATCTTCTCCTTCACGCGCAGGCTCAGCACGCCGTGGCGCACTGAGGAGCCCGGCCCCCGGAGAATATGCGTTGTTCATCCGTGAAGCAACCTGACCCGCCGGAGCCGTTCCGTCTTGGTACAGAGGACCGAACGGTTGTCTGCTTGTGCTGTAACAACATTCCGAGAAGAGAACGGTAGCATAGCATGAGCCTGCTGAGACTGTGCTGGATTCCGAGATGGTCCCGAATTACCGGTTGTCCAGCGGACCGGGAGGAGTCCATGCTATTTGTGACGAATAAAATCTGAACAGAAATTGCATTGATCGATGCGCATCTCAAACCGCAAAGATCGTATTCAAAACCGCAAAAGCGCTTTCCTTCTTATGATAGGCACAGCAGCAGATCGTATTCGTAAACGCAGTGCGTCGCGAGTCGATTTGGTAGGGAGCAGGGCGTGAGTTCGATGCATCTGCCCGGCCACCGGTCCCGCGTCCCGTGGAGGTGGAGGCTAGCTTCCGGCAGACGACGCCTGGAGGCGGCAGAAATCGGATGATCACGACGGCCTGCTAGTTCCCACGCTCAGCGCGCCGGCCGCGATCCTGGCTCCTGTGCTCCTCAGTCACGCATGGTGTGGGCTCGTGGCTCGGTTATCTATACTGGCCTCTGCTCATCTCGGCCGGCTCCAGGAAGCATGTGTTTGGTTTCAAGGATCGAAGAAGGATGTGATAGGATGGTCCCGATACAGAGGTGTTTGGTTCGGAGTTTATAGGGATGTAACCATCCTCAAAGAGGAATATTCCTGTTGAAAGAGGGGCGCCCGGTCCCCTCAAATCGAGCGGACGGGGACATCCCCCGTCGTCTCCCCTTTCCTCCGTCTCCCACCGTGAGGCAGCGAAGGCAGGGGATGAAGCGCGGCGGGAGGAGGAGCAAGAGAGTAGAGGCGGGGCGGCTGGTGGTGGAGCGGTCGAGGCGGCCAACGCGCGAGGGGAGGCAACCGACGCGCGAGGGGAGGCGGCGCGACCGGAGGAGGAGCGGCCGGCGTGCGTGGGGAGGCGGCGCAACCGCGGCGGCCGGCACGCATGGGGAGGCGGCGCGGCTCAGATCCGGCGCGACGAGGAGTGGCGCTGGCTCGACCTCAGCGCGACGAGGAGAAGGGGCTTCGGCTCAGACCCCGACGGCAAGGCGAGGCGAGGCGAGGGAGTACCGGCGGCGGATCGACGAGGCGGAGGGGCGGCGACGCCGCCAACTCGACGAGGCAAAGGGCGGAGTGGCGGCGGGGACTGTGTGTGAGATGCAGTGGTGGCAGTGGCTTGTGAGGAGTAAAGTAGAGGATGACATATGGAACCACTGCAACAGTGCCTAACGGAGTCAACCAGACATCCATATCCTGTTTTCCAATCCTTACAACCAAACAAAAACCAAGGTTGAATCCATCCTCACTAACCAAATACTAAATGGGACGGTTCCATTCTAAAAATCGAGGATAGAACCATCCTATCCTACAATGTCTTCCATCCAAACACACGGGAAGTGGCGCCCAAGAGCCAAGATCGGTTTGTCTGGCCCATGCGGGTCTCGAGACTGCTCCCCGTCCCTTTCGTGTCGCTTGCAGAGTGCAGACACCGGTCTGGATCGGGCAGCAGCCAAACATAGGTGCATGGCTGAGGTATATTAACCAAAACGTGTATGAAACACCGTAAGCACATCGTAGAATGTAGACAGTGATTTTAAAATACTAGTCAATCAACCCGTGCTTTCGTTGAGAATTGAACTCAAGATCTTTCGTAATGGTAAAAAATATATATATATTAAAAAAAGAGAATATTTGTTTTTGTTGAAAATTGAACTCAAAACCTTTCATAATGGCAGAGGTGGGTAATTACTTAGAAAACAGATCTCATGGCTATTAATATTCTAAGCCGCCAATTGATGGTCGGATGTTTCTGATTATTGTGAGAATTTCTAGAATTTATTTTTTTAGCGCGTTTTGAAATTTGTGCAACTTTTATAACCTTTAATTAGTGATAGTAAGATACACGGTGAAATGATGGACCGGTTACATCAGTCTAAATGACCTTAGTGCCCGTTGTCTATATAAATTAAAACATACATACATGGTATAAAAACCTTCTCAAAAAAACATGATAATTACTTCTTCACCCTTGTACGCATCAACTAGATTTGCCCCTAGGCTAGGGCCAATCCTGCAGGTTGCGCCGCCGCCTCCGTGAATGATGCAGCCTTGGCCCATGCTAGGAGGAGGCCAAGAAGATGATGAAGTTGCCATGGCAGATGGAGGACTGGAGGAAGCATCGTCTATAGTTGAGCATTTGATTTCTCTACCCTTGGCAAACAACATAGCTGGATAGCGGTTGCTCCAAGTTGCATAGAGCGAAGGATGACGCAGTTGCTCGAGCCGATAAAGAGTGGACAATGTAGGTAGGGTCATTGCCAAATAGAAGTACTCCCTTAGTTCCAAATAATAGGCCGTTTTACTTTTTTAACACTAAAATTGATCAACTCATCTTATTCGAAAAATTACTTCCTCCGATTTAAATATAAGTTGCGACCGATTTTTTTTTCCAAAACTTCAGTTGTTTATCTTATTCAAAAAATTTGTGTAAACATATAAGAAAACATATCATTCTCAAACTCTCTACAATAATAAAATAAATCACAACAAAACAAATAATAAATTATATTTTTTAATAAGACGAGCGATTGAAGTTTTAAAACAAATAAACCACGACTTATATTGTTTTGTAACGAATCAAAGAGAATTCCATACGAGATGTAGGACCTGGTTGTTAATTAGCACAAAGAAACAAGGCAAGTTGATAGCGGATTGTCTTTTGTAGCAAATATATTACAGAACGGAGTGCACGTACGACGACACATATAGTACAACTATAGCTTGCAGGCTACCAGTGGACGAAGAGCGAAGACAGTGTCCAAAGACGCACATAAATGATCGTGTGCCGCTGCACAGCACGCCATACAGTACAAACTAGCAATCCTACGTTCCGACTCTTTTATTCAGGTCCAAGGTGGCCATGCCCATGCATATACTCGTAATTTGTAGGGTAAACCCAGATCGAGCGATAAGTGCCGGTGGCCCAAGCAAGTTTTATGCGATGGCGATGCGGTTGGAGCTCTCGGTTTCCATGGACTTGAAGGCCTCGAACCGCGGCTCCTTGGCCTCGAACTTGTGGCGCACGTACAGCTTCATGTAGTCGTCGAACACGAACTTGGGGTACGCCTCGGCGGCCTCCTCTGCCTTGACCAGCGCCGGCGCGGGGAAGATGACGGCGTCGCCGCCCGGGTTGTAGAAGGATGCGATGGACATCCTGTTGCCGTCGGGCTGCGCCAGCACCCGGTGCATCACGCTCTTGTACCTGCCGTTGGTGATGACCTCGAGCTGGTCCCCGAGGTTGACGACGATGGAGTGGCGCATGGGCGGCACGTCCACCCACTCGCCGTCCTTGAGCAGCTGCAGGCCGGCGACGCGGTCGTCCTGGAACAGCAGGATGATGCCGCCGGCGTCGGTGTGCGCGCGCAGGCCGCTGACGAGGTCCGGGCGCGGGCACGGCGGGTAGCTGCTGACCTTGGTGCCGAAGGTGGGCACGCCGCTGGGCCCGCGGAACGCCCGCGCCAGGTAGCCTTTCTCGAGCCCGAGGTTCTCGCACAGCAGGTCCAGCAGCCGCTCCGCCAGCGCCTCCAGCTCGGCGGCGAACCGCTTCATGGCGCGCCGGTACTCGTCGTCCAGGTCGGGGATGTCGGCGATGTTGGGCTCCGGGAGGTGGCGGACGAAGAAGGTGCTCTCCCAGTCCAGGTTCTCCGCCGCCTTCACCACGCCCTGGCCCTGTTGCGCGTCGCCGGCGCCGCCGTTGTCCTGGTTGAGCGTCCGGCTCGCGAACTCGAGGAACCTCTGCTCGCGCACCCGCTTGTAGTGGTCCTTGGTCAGCCTCTCCACCTCATCCATGAGCTCCGTCGAGATGCCGTGGTTCAGAATCTGCGCAGCAGCAAAAGCCAAGAGGGAGGGATTGGATATTTTTGTGCAGCTAGCAGCTTATTTGTTTGTATACTAGTTCTTGGAGTTGGATTAACCTCAAAGAAGCCCCAGTTCTCGCACGCATCGCGCAGCAGCTCCATCGCCGCGGGCCTCTGCTCCCCGCCGAGCAGCGCCATGTCGATGATGGGGAACGACGATGCCGGCGCCATGCTACCACTCTCTCTGTTTCTTTCTCGCTCGTCGAGCTCGCGGGACTACTGTGAACTAGCTAGAGTATGAGCTCACTCTGGCCACTGTTTTCTTCCTTGTGCGTGTCTAATGCAGAACGCTGGAGTGCAGTGAGTGGAAGTGGCCGGGTCGGTCGCACTTTATAGGCTCGGCAGCTAAGCCCCCAAGCTTTCTAGCGGAGCGGAGGACCTGTGTATCTGAGAGTTCACGCCGGCAGAGTTATACCGGTGGTTGCTGCTGCTGATGGACAGGGCATTGGCCCTGTGGGCGCCCACGCGGCACGCCCATGTGGCCGTCGCGTGTTGGACCGTGTCGTCCCGGGCCCGCGCTCAGCATGCACATGCACGAAATTCTCTTGCCCCCACCACGCCGTCCGCCGGCGCCGCATCGGCGAGCCGCGTCCCGCGCGCGAGCGGCGCGGGGGCTGGACAGGGCAGGGCAGCCGTCGACGCCGACGGGGTCCGATGGGGACTCGAGCGGGGGATGGCAAGCCATATGCCGCGGCATGGCACCTGTCATTTGGTCTCTCCGCGGCAAAGATTGGACGGCGCCCGTCGGCCTAGCATAGCCGTCCCGATCGCGGGGGCCGCCGTGCCGCTGCCGGGCCGTCGGCACAGGAACCTCCATTGTCTTGGTACGACAGGATGCGCGGTAGTACGATTTAGGCCATGTTTGGTACAGTTTTTATTAACCGCGTTTTTTTCCACAACTGTATAAATAAGCGAAAAACATGGCCAAAATAAGCTGGTTTGATCTCATTTCTGCTTTTTAGTATAAATAGGTGCTGTGGAAAGAAACGCGGCCAGGAGAAACTGAAAAAAACACACTATTTGGCTGCTAGTTCCGGTTTATTTTGGCCATAAACAGCAAATAAACTGTACCAAACAAGGCTTTAAAGTACCGAAGCTAAAGCCAGCGGTTCCTTCAAACCTGTTCCCAAACAATGTTCGTGCACTGTTTCTGTACTGTACTCAAACAATGTTTGTGCCCTGTTTCTGTACTGTGTGCACTGTTTTTGTACTGTACTGTAGACACAGAGATAATTGAAAAAGTGATAGAGGATAGAGGATAGAGGATGGAGAAACGTTTGGTTTCAACTAATCTCCTACCGGGCATTTAGACGAAGTGATGAACGACGACTACGCAAAGAAATGCCTTGATGTACGACGCCATTACACCTGTGTTGACACCTTTGCCACAGCCGGCCTGAGGTCATGAATTTGACTTCAAGTCTCTCTATCTACCACAGTAGTGCGTGTTTAAGCTATCAGACACCCGGATTTCTTCAAGTATGATATTGGCCAGATTTGAAGTCAATGTTAGCTAGACAACATCTTACGTAATTGATAGAATGATACTCAAATTTGGACGTTTTCAAAATTTCAAGGATGTTTACTTGAATTACTTGTCATTACTTTGGAAATGACAAAAAAAATATGACTGTAACTTTTGTAATACCATAATTATACACCTTCTCAGATGCTTCACCTTTTTCCCTTTTAAAAAAAGTTAGAATTGGCTGACATGTACTCATGTGTCATGTCGCACTTACTATACCTCCTGTCACTTTGTAGGGTTAGCGGTGGACAAATTAATGCAAGAGTTTGTGTTCTATCTTAATTTCTTGAACCTTTTTTTATTAGGTTTCCGTCGACATCCAACGTTCGTCTTTTACAATAGTGAAGATGCTGGCGCAAAAAGGTGACAAGAGAGAAAAGCATACGAGATCAAATTTACATGCTAAGGCGTGACCGAATGGTGCATTAAGGTGACAAAGATAGCGATGTGTTGTGGTAATGTCGGCAACTTGCAACATCACGGTACTGATTTTTGTTCGAATTTGAACATGCAGCTAGTTGAGCATGCAGCTTGTACAGTGTGAAAGACGAAGGAAGGTGGGTCATCACGTTTACCAAGCCTATTGCTCCACAAGGTTTGTCTCTCTGTTTTAGATGTCATGTGTTGTCAGCATAAATTCTGCTGCACTTTACTACCTTTCAAATATTAAATTTTTTCTGTAACTGGAGACTTTGGCTGAAAAAAGGTGGCAGCCCTTTGAAATGATTAGCTTATAACAATTTAAGCTAGATAATCATTCTTGCATTATGCAGTGGAATCTACTCATTGGCCTGTTTGCTAGCATAGTTCGTAAGAACTGTGGTTTTAGATACCGTGGTATATAAATGGCTGTGACAATAGTACCATAGTTTTGCCTTGCTCTACTAAACATAGTATTTCTTGAAACTAGCATATGTTTGGTTCCATAGCATCTTGACAAATAAATTCGAATAACAATACACACAACAAACAGCAAATTTGCCTTGACAACTTGCTGACAACAGTGCTAATAATACATTAATGAGTCAATTGGTGTGCCGTGTTTTTTCCCATTATTCTGATGTAGGGAGAAATGGTGATATAGAAAAACTTTGTGAAATGTCATGTTTGTTTCAAATGTCAGTTGAGTTTGGATAAGTTATGCTACTATTCAAATTTGCTCTTAACAACGGCATTATGTACTTAATTTGGTATTTTTTGGTGTGGGGTCTCTGTTTTACTCCTTCGATTAAATGAAAACCCGTAGGGTAACCAACTTTTTGGGGAAAAAAAGCAATCAGCAATGGGATCGTGGTCCAGCACCTCAAACCCCAACAGACGAATCGAGGCCAAGTAAGTAAACTCTAGCCGTCTGAAGCAAAGTTGCGGCGGCGAATACCTCACAAAGAGATGCTTTTCTTCGAGAGGTTGCTCAACACTATCTTTCTTGAACCATCTTATCTGTAATTAAAGCATATTTTCGGTGCTTTTTGTAAAGGCCTGCAATATATATCTCAGCCATTAGCCCCTTACTCATGTCCACCTCTGGAGGCGAAGACTTGGCGGTGTTGGTTTCTTATAAGTTATTACTAGAACACTTTTAGATTCAATTTGATCCAAAAGAATATGCTACAATCTAGACATGTAGAAAACAAAAGCCACACGTTAACAAATATTCTACGCTTGACGATAGAAGCATTCAAGCATCGGAGAAACATGATCTTCAGGTACTTCTCCTGTGCAAAGGAAGCAGCCATGATCCTGGAGGACACATACCGAAACTGATGAGCGTAATGACAAGTTGACAACAATGACCGTAAAAAAAAAGTTAACAACAACAGGCGGCGCTTCACTGAGGAAGAAGAACCACGAGAAGTCGTGCATGGTGCTTTAAGGCTATGTTCACTAGAGTGCCTATCCAATCCCGCCCATCCACTGTTCTAACTACCTTTCTCTCTGTCTACAGTGCAAAACAGTGTTTTGGGCTCTCCTTTTGAGCCCTCTAGTGAGAGCAGCTTAAGAAAAACTTTACTCAATACTCATCATGCGTTGTAGGAGTTGTTAATAATGCCTAGCTTAATGGCCATCAAATTGAGGATATTGGAGTCTTCCGAAACCAGGACACCCAACAAGGCTAGGGAGACTAGTCCTTCTGGTGGCTGCTGGTGGTGCAGTGCAGGTGCAGCATCAGTGTTGTGGGTCGTCCACTGTCCAGGTTGTGTTGGGTCCGGCCACATTGCATGTCGGCCGTGAAACATTCGTGGGGTGCTGTCACAAGCATAACACATGAGTACTCCATGATAGAGAAAAAAGAGAGGGGGACTAAAGTATGACCAGATGGGAGTTAAAAAGCTGTTGTAGCCAACTTGGAAATGGCTTATTATTGACACGCAACGCGGAGCAAAGCTTTGTGGCAGCTTTCCACTTTGGTACGTAGCCTATATGGCCGCACGGAGCTAGCTCATCTAGTGGGATTGTGGGAAATGGTCAGGGAACTGTGTTCAGATTCCACTACAAATAAAGTCACCTAATGCCCTCTGTGGATGTCGTTTGGACTACAAATAAGTTCCAGAATTTGTTCTTGGAGAGTGGCAGGGAAGATTCGTCGAACAAGCTAGCTAGAACTGTGTCTGGAACTCGGAGCTCATCTAGGCAGAAAAAGCCTGAAAATGACGACACTGTGTACAAGAGACGCAGACTAGGGATAGATCTTGCCCGCCGGCCGCAGCTTGGAGAGCACCCTCCGTAAACTCTGAAAGCGAAATCTGAAAAAGAAAATGCTGTCGTGAAAGTTGCCGGGCCGCTAATAGCGTGATTGGATGTCTTCTCTGGACAGCCTGTACGTGGGAACCAGGGCTCCGAGAGCTTGTATCGCACGCAGACAGCCAGGCTCTGAAGAAACGAAATAAAAAATCCGTTTCCCAGGAGCCAGGGTGAGGGCAAAGTTTTGCATCCGTAGACACAGAAAAAGAGCACGTGCAAGCAACCAAACATGCAGAAATTTGCTCGTGGGAGTCAGCAGACATCCGACCAGACATCCAAAGAAGAGAAAAGTTGTTCCCATGAACCAAGATGGGGGAATCCAGCCTACCAAACACGCTATAACTGATGGCGAACCAAGTGCTCTGCAACCACCATGGCACCATCAGTGCCGCAGCGGTCTGATCATCATCATCCCTACAGAAACATCTCCCAAAATATGGGAATCCAAGGGCGGCGCGGCGCCTGTGCTGTCCTGGGACTGGGAGTGCATCGCAGCTGTGACGACCCCGACGGATTAGCAGCCGCCGTCCGCTGATGATTGATGGCGAGCGCAGCAAGGCGGGTGCACTGCACGTCTGCATACCCCTTTGAATAGGTGGAGCCCTGGCACGTGAACCTGAGCAGGAGTGCTCCGGCCGTGTGTCGTGTGTGACTTGAAAGGATTCCGACTTGAAACGCGCAAGAAATGAATGTTGAGTTTGCCGGCGCCGGCCGAGCTCTCTATCCCGATCCGCGACCGACCACCCGCCGGCACCCAGCCCATGCAGATGGCATGCAGTCACGATCTCGGTAGATCGAGCCGGCCGCGCCGACGCCGTACCATCAGGTTGAACGAGTCAAAAGAGAGAGAGAGAGAGAGAGAGCTGCACCGTCGATTACCAACCGACTAGACGAGGCACGGGCAAGGCTTCAATGGCTAGGCCCGCTAGCTGCTCGCCGGTGTGCGAGCGGCGGTTGGTCGGAGCAATCATGCCGCCGCGCGCGCGGGCCTGGTACTCCGTATATGCATGATGTCGATGTCGTCCGATCCGGCGGGGAGGGGGCCATGCCCGCCTTAAAATCCTCCACGTCGCCCGCCGGCCGCTCGCCTCTCGCTCCTCTCATGGAAGCGAAGCGTGCACGCCGTGGGCTTTGCCGCTTGGCGAACGGCGATGTTGCATGCCATGGCGCGCTGGCTGGTTGGATGCCACCCGGGCGCCGCGCGCGGAGACACCGAGCGAGCGGCACGGCACGGCAAGTCGGCAAGCAGGACGCCCTCTGGCTCTATCCACCTGCTGCGCCGGGCCTACCTATGCCGTGGGAGCACAGGCCACAGGGCGGGACGGCGCCGTGTCATACACGCTCTCTCGCGCGGAAGGACGACGGCCGCCGCGCGGCTGATCGGACGGGACATGCGCAGATGCACGAAGACCCCTGGACCAGGTATTGTGTCTCGGACTATCCGTCCGGACCTTGGTGTGTTTTCGGGTAAACGCGTCAAAAACGCTGCCGTGATGAGTAGTGTAGCAGAAAAGCAGCCAATATGCATGGCCTAAACTTCTAAACTTCTCATGCCAAAAACGCAACACTAGTTTTTTTTTCTTATTTTGACCTTTTTAATTGATGTAAAAATTTATTATCAGCGTATAGATTTTTAAAGAGAAAAGCTAGAAGACAACCCGATGATTGGATCAATTCCATCACCCGGCTTCTTCCTCTGCGCAGCCCCGAGCCCCCGATGCATCCTCTCCCGGCGGCGCGACCCCGACCTCCAGCCTCCTTTT
Organism: Paspalum notatum; assembly: GCA_022530915.1. Taxonomy (NCBI): domain Eukaryota; kingdom Viridiplantae; phylum Streptophyta; class Magnoliopsida; order Poales; family Poaceae; genus Paspalum; species Paspalum notatum. Next base: position 39,538,712 of record CM039685.1, read on the forward strand.
CCCCCGGCATCGCACCCCCGCGCTCCCACCACCTCCTCCCGCCGCCTCCTACCGCGGCGGCACGGCCCCGCGCGGCGCGCTCCTCCCCTGCGCGACCCCGAGCTCCCCTGGTGGCGCAGCGCGCCGCCTTCTCCTCCCCTAGTGGCGCAGCCCCGTTGCCTCCTCCCCGGCGGCGCGACCCCGAGCTCCCACCTCCTCCCCCGATGTCGCGCCCCCCGCGCTCCCGGCCCCGCGCGGCCGACTCCTCGTCTCCCGGCGGCGCGCTGGCCGAGGCGCGGCGGGACGCCGGCGGATGTGACGACGAGCGGCGGGGTGGGGGTTGCCGGGGGGAAAGGGGAATTACACTGTAATTACAGTGTAATTCTGGCCATCCATCTCAGATCCAATGGCTAAAAATTCAGGTGGTTGTTGTATAGACAGACTCTTTTTAAACAGATTTTATCTTTTTGGTCATGCTAATATGCATGGCCTAACTTCTAAACTTCTCATGCCAACCCCAGCCATCAAAACGCAACACGTTAGTTTTTTTTTAATATGCAAATAAGCACAACGATCGCTTGTACAAACGGTGTTGCATTTATGCTATCAAAACGCAACATGCTAGTCATACCATGTTCTCTGGTCATTTTTCACGTCTTCATTTTCCATATCCATTTTGACGATTGCTTCTGCTGTACTGTGCATCAGCCGAAACAGTAGCCAAATCACTCACAATTGTTAGATAATTCAATCAACGGTAGATATATGCCTTTGTTTCAACAGCTACAGCCAGCCGCAGTAACACTTCCAATCTTTCATCTTTTCTTATCAAAAAAAAAAAAATCTTTCATCTTTCATCTTTCATATGTAAATTGGAAGCCCCCACTACTCCTATTTCTCTAGACATGCGTAAAGCCATATCATCACATAAACCCACTAAATTGCATGCTACATCACCACCCATTTAGACCCATATTTATATCTCCTACCGATTTGTTGTGGCTTTATGCATGCATGATTTTTGTGTGCCGCCATACGCATGCCACTCAAATTTCAGCGATGTGCGGGGAATCTTCAATATATAAATTGGTGTCCCTTACTATCTATTTCTCAGTGATTCGAAAAAGCCATGGTACCATCCACTATGACTTGGAAGAATCCACGTCATCAACCACTAGAACCACCTATTCGTTTTTTTCAATGTTTTTTATGAGCATATCACCTATTTATTTTTTCAATGATTTTTATGGCATATCACCTATTTATTTTTTAATGATTTTTTACGGGCATATCATTCATGCATACATGTGTTTTTTTTATGATTTTAGTCCTATGCAATAGTACAAATATGACTTGGAATAATCCTCATCATCAACCACTGCAACCACCTATTTAGTTTTTCAATGATTTTTATAGACATATCACCTATTTATTTTTTTCAATAATTTTTATGGGCATAATAATCCTCATCATCAACCACTGCAACCACCTATTTAGTTTTTCAATGATTTTTATAGACATATCACCTATTTATTTTTTTCAATAATTTTTTATGGGCATATCACCTATTTATTTTTCAATGTTTTATTATGGGCATATCATTCATGAATACAGGTGTTCCTTTTCATGATTTTAGTCCTATGCAATAGTACAAACTCTCCGCAACAACGTGCGGGATATCATCTAGTAGTTAACAACAATCAGGCCCTCTATATCCTACTACAATGCCAATCTAGCTGTGCAAAATGAGTATTCATATTTATACGAGAGAATTATCTATTTGGTCCAAAAAATTTTGGCGCTTCCTTCTTGGCTTAGAAAAAAAATTTGTTCCCTACTCGACCCAAAAATTTCGTTTCGTTTGTTTCTCGGCACTTCCATCAATTTGAAATTCCATTAAAATCAAATAAAAATGCTAAAAATTTAAACTTTATTTAGTTGTATTCTTTAGATCTAAAGAATGGTAAAGATAGAGATCCTGAAAAGACTATGCACTCGGTTTATTGCATGTTATCTAAAATAAAAAAAATGCCAAAAAAAAGAGCTAAATGAACTCCAACAATCATGAAACTTAGATAATAGCTTTCATATGATAATTTGGATTTGTTGTGATTTTTGCAGCCCTAAAATTTACTGTTAAATGGCAGATATAAAATTGTCTTGTCTTTGTGTTTTGTGGTGATTTTTGCAGCCCTAAATGGACAATAGGCTTGTCTTTGTTTTTAGATATAAAATTGAATTGGAAAGTACTTGATATAGGAAAAGTGTTCCAAATATTACACAAAAATTTGTATGTTTCCTTTGTTGTATATGTAGCTTACTGTAAAAGTTTGAACCTCAGCATATAAAGCTTAATGGGTATTTTGAAAATGATAACGATGTTGAAGTAAAGTTAGATAATTGAGAAATGTTTATTTAGTGTGCGTAATAAATTCCATTAAAAATCTGAAAGCAGGTTGGTTATGTATAGGGACCATAAAATATTTTTGGGAACTTTTTGTTACTCCATTTGACACTGTTATGACTCCAAATGGATGGAAGTGCCAAAAAAGGAGTCTAGGTCGAGTAGGGAATAATTTTTTTACCAAGGAAGGAAATGCCAAAAATTTTAGGCCAAATAAGTAATTCTCTCTATTTATATTCAATTTTACATTCTGGGGGAGTTACTTTAGAACGAAAACTTTGTCACGCCAAACAAACTAATTGGTCAAAATTTACTTTGCACGGACTATATTAATCTTCGTGATTTAGAAGGGCTCAGATAAAGAAATGCCAATGGATGTATGGTCTCGGGTGCAGCCGTGCAGGTCTTGCATTCGGTCAAATTCCGTACGGCTAATTCCTAGAGAGATGATGACCTGGACATGTGCCTGTGCTGTACTAGATTGCCGATAGATACATCATACATGTGGTTTTCTTGTCTTTCCATGTTGGGGTCATCAGTGTGATCATTTGCACCGGAACGACCAAAACAAACCATGTTACGGCTACACCTACTGACCAACAGCACGGTCCAAGGTTCGCTTATGCCATTGCCAGCTCAACCCACGCATATGTATATGACTGACCGCGCGCGTGGTCGAGGTTCTGAGGTCTGAGTTTAGCTGAACGTATATATAGATGCATATGTGCATTTTGGATGTTATGTTAGACCTTCCACCCGAGGATATGTATACGTGCATAGAAGAGAGGGTGTACAAAATTGTCATGGCCAAGATCATGTCTGGCCATGACAAGAAGCTGCTTTTGGTGTGTTTTTTTTTTTTTTTTGAAGCAGCTTTTGGTGTGTTCATTTGGCACCATGAAGGTTCGATCCTTGGTTATCCGTGAGTCGCGCTGACCCGCAGTGCAAACAAAGCGGTTCGACCCTTGAACCTGATTTAGAGTCTGCTCGGTACAGCGGCACGGCGCGGCGCGGCGCGGAAATGAACAATAACGCTAGTTAAAATATAATACGTGCACAGTGCGCGCGCCGAGCTTGGAGAAACGAGCAGCCTCTTAGTTAAGGTGGGGGCAAAGGGTCAGAGGCGCACCACTTTCGCTAAGGCTGAGCTCACCAGTAGATCTAAAAGGAGCGTCTAAACACTGTTTGCGCACTGTAAACAGAGAGCCCAAACACTGTTTGCGCACTGTAGAGAGATATGGGTAGTTGGAATAGTAGATGGGCGGACCGGTGAACATAGTCTTACCATCTCTTTGCTGCAGTGCCAAGTCTGTCGCCTCCTCCACCCTTGCTTTCGCTGGGTCCGCACTCTGCCACTCATCCTTCTTAATTTCTTCTGTGCTTTTTATTTGTGTCCGGTTTCGTCCATATTTCTTTTTTCCCTTTTGGATTTAACGAATTGTTCAAATGACAATAGCTGATTCATCCATGGGTGACAATGACCATAATAGAAGCTCTACTTCAAGGAGGGGAGGGGTGTGTGTGTGTGTGTGGGGGGGGGGGGGGGTGACAAATGATGTTTGTCATGGCTCTTTTTTTCGCAAGTACAAATCAACGGGGTCCTAATAATGTTGCTTCTCCAGAATGCCACCTGAACACACTGAGAAACACCCTATATATGCAAAATTTTGAGCAAGACTAAAAGCTCCTTCTAAATCCTACAGGTGTTAGCCCTATGTAAATACACTCGGCAAGGTGCTCTGTGAATGTATATTAACCGAGAGTGAAGTATCCCAGAGTTTCATGTCTCTATAATGATCTGTGTGTGTAAACTATGCATATAAATTACGTGAATACCCGTGCCCCAAGAGGCCAAAACGTTTCTGATTTCTGAACCAATTACCTATTAATGTGCACAGCAAATACGTGCGCAGCGAAGTGTGCCCATAGGAAAATAGGTTGCCATGAGTTTGCGGTTTGCGCTTTGTTTCTAAAAAAAATTGTATTGTCTTTTTTCAGCATCTCTATAGAAACTACATTTAACGATAAAAAAATACAATAAATGAATAGTTAATAATGTTATAAAAATCAACCGTGACAAAATATTTAAGGGTCTACTTTATTCATTCTTTTTATTTGATGTTTTTAGAATAAAATGAACTAGTCAGCGACAAAATAAATTGTAGTATTTCCATTTTTCTACACAACTTACATGATTTGCAATCTTAGAGCCTGCTTGGTTCTTGGCCAAAAAGCGCCAAAGCCAAAATCTTGGCACGTTTTGACAGTGTTGAATATACATCAATTTGATCAATCAATGTATTTTATTCATGTGGTCTATTTAAGATCCAAACAAACTATATCAATGAGAAGTGTGTTGTTTGAAAAAAAATTTAATATAGATTCAACACAGTAAATGTGCCAAAAATTTAGTTTTGACATATTTTGGCCAAAAACTTGCCACGTGCTTTTGGGTCACTTCCTGATTTTGGACCCACCCACTGGACTGACAATGCTGATATCTTGGTAAGCTAGCCCAATCCGGCCCATAAGATGCTCCTGGCCTTCTTTCCTTGAAAAGGCCTTTCGGGCCACATTTTGAGCAGAAAAGCCTACAAAACACCACCAGCTCTGCACTGCGCCACCAATGCCCTCGCGCCAAGGAAGCGAAGCCACTCCGACGTGGACAAACCCCAGACGTGGAGGACATCGATTGGCCCGCACACGCGTCCGTCTCCTTGCGAGGGCGCAGGCTTAAATCGCAGCACCACGGCGAAGCGCCGAAGTCGATCGGTCGATCCCTGCGCCTCCTCCTCCCCCCCTCCCCCCCCGCTTCCAGAAGCTTCGCGGCTCCGCCATGCGTCCCGCCGTCCTCGCGGCGCTCTTCCTCGTCGCTGCGGCCGCGTCGCCGGCTACCGCACTCTACTCCGCCGGCTCCCCCGTCCTGCAGCTCAACCCCAACAACTTCAAATCCAAGGTCTCGCCCGACTCTCACTGCCTCTCCGCTACCAGATCGGCGCCTCCATTTCGTGCTCTCTCTGAGCGGTGTGCGTTTTTGCCTTTGATGCAGGTGCTGAACTCGAACGGCGTGGTGCTGGTTGAGTTCTTCGCACCGTGGTGCGGGCACTGCAAGCAGCTTGCGCCCGCCTGGGAGAAGGCCGCCGGCGTGCTCAAGGGCGTCGCCACGGTCGCAGCGCTCGATGCCGATGCGCACCAGGCGCTAGCGCAGGTGAGCATGCCTCCTTTTTCATCCTCTTGTTTCGTTGTAAATTGTTACGCGTCTGCTGATCTGAGTGTTCAGTGGAGACTGGAGTGATCTAGGATCAGTTGCTGCCATTTTACTGTGGTTTGGTTCGTTAGGTGACAACCTCTTATCTGTGCACGCAGCATACCAATACCAGCTGATTCCGTATCCACATGTTATACCTGGGATGGGTTTTGTCCATTTGTTGTGTGATCTTCGGTAGTGCAGTCTGACACTTATTTGCCAGTTTAAGTCTAGGAATGGTAAATTGGTATTTATTGCATCTAAATGTTTAAATTTTCGTTTGATTAAAATTTGAGCATCTGCATAAGCAGAATATGGCAATTCTGCACGTAAAGTTATTTTAATGGAGGGTGGTAAAATCCTTGTTCCATTACTACTATGAAACCACCTGTCTTCTGTATAGTAAACTTTATGTGATGCTTCAGAAATCTGCTGAAGAACTATGCAATTTAATTGGTGCTTGTTAGGATTTGTTATTTTGTTTCTAGTTTCCTTTAGTTAAGCTGTTGCAACTTACAAATTAGCATTTATGAGTGGTTTCGAATTTCTTTTGGTTTCGTTATATTTGATATGGACTAATGTGGAACTTTCACCTGCAAGGGTTGGAAACTTGGAAATGGTGCCGAATTGTGCAATTTTAGTGACAAATCTGATGTTGCATTGGCTAGAAATTTATCAATAAAGTATGTAGTGTGTATATTTCGTTTAAGGATTATGTTTATGTTTTGATAATAACGTATCTAATGTGCCCCTTAAAAACCCCATAAGATGAAATAACTTGAACAAACTCTTGTCGGATGCAATTAACCATCTTCGCTGTGGGAAAGCAAAAAGACAGGCACAAACTCAGGTTGAATAATATGATTGAAACTAATTCTGGTAAAATGACCCTAGACTAGGATACCTTCTTTTGACTATGGGCCTGATATTTCTATTTTGCTTCTCCAAATAGTCCTCTGAGCTCGTGAAATGCCAAATTGACAGCCACGAATTTTATCTGACTTGCATAAGTTTCATTTGCAGATCTGTGCGTACAATGCTATCAGTTTAGTTGGCATATTTAGGATGATAATAGACATCTCAATTTTTTTCTTTTTGCAGGAATATGGAATCAGGGGATTTCCCACTATTAAAGTGTTTTCCCCTGGTAAACCTCCAGTCGATTATCAAGGAGCAAGGGATGTAAAGCCAATCGTAGAGTTCGCTCTGTCCCAGGTTTGTTGCATCATACACTACTTAGATTGCCATTTTTTTTCTTCTATTTGTTCATTGGATATATTTCATTATGTACTAGGTAGGTAGGTAGGACTTCCCCCCCTCTGTCCTGGAATATATGGAATCCTAGAGTTTTGTAGGACAGATTAAGGAGACCAATAAATACACATGTGTCTTTGAGTTAACCGTGAGGATCTGAGTTGCACTGCTTAAATTGTAGGTGCATGCTTGACCAATTGCCATACATAGCGGGTGCGGATAGCAGATAACACAATCCACCCGCATCCCCTAATTGTGCCAATGCAGTTATGATTTCGCTGTTTTTTTTTTTTTCCTGAACACTTCCTACTTTGTGCAAACCCCCTTTTTGTGAAAGCAATCTATGCTTTTCACAAAGCATTTAGCTTCAGTAGCTCATAAAGATCTGACAAGTGCTATCATAAATGGCTTTGGATCTTATCTAATACGAAAGCACCTGCTGACATAAATGTGCTGTTTGTGTCTTTTTAAACAAATGGCTGCCCTAATCGATGCCCTGAACATCTGAACATTTGAAGTTCTTGTTGAGTATGCATTGAGGCAGTCACTGCATTGCTCTAATTCTTTTGTCCTGCTATCCACAGGTCAAGGCCCTTCTTAGAGATAGGTTGAATGGTAAGGCATCAGCAGGGCCAAGTGGCAAGACATCTGGAGGTTCAAGTGACAAAAATGAACCAAGTGCATCAGTAGAATTAAATTCACGCAACTTTGATGAACTTGTCGTCAAAAGCAATGACCTTTGGATCGTGGAATTCTTTGCACCATGGTATGCAGCTTGCTGTACATGCACCATTCATCATGTAACTTGAGTTATTTTACATTCTTTACTATCAGTTTATCAAATATAAGAGAAGGAAAAACTTAAAAGTCTTTTACTAAGAATATTCTAGGACATTCTTCTTAAGCATATTTATTTAACCTATCATTTTCCATTACTATTGTATATCTACAACATTCTTCATTTATTATGGGGGCTTCATAAGTTTGACACATTTGTTCAGGTGTGGGCATTGTAAGAAATTGGCACCTGAGTGGAAAAAGGCCGCAAAGAACTTGAAGGGCCAAGTGAAGCTAGGCCATGTTGATTGTGATGCGGAAAAGGTGTGTCTTTGTTGTTCTTTGTATTTATTGTCTTCTTTTGGTAATGACATTTCCGTTCCTTTGCTCGTACTTTTTAGGCTTTTGTGGATATAATATCTGGCAGTAGTCTAGGCTGCAGCTTTCCATGCATCGTCCATATTTTCCATTCTCTTCAAAACATTCAATGTATTCCAAAGTTGCTTGCTAGTGAACAATGGCTATACAACTATTATAATATTACCACCTCCGTTCTCGAATATTTGTCTCTGGCTAGTTCATTTTTGAACTAAAATGCGACAAATAAGAAAACAGAGGGAGTATATAGTTTGAAGCTCTTGCTGATTTATTGCCATTTTGGTGATCACCAGACTTGGATGAAGGATTTGTAAGAATTTGAAGTCATTCACATGTTTTAGCAATTTAAGCTTAGTGTTAGAGCCCTAAAGCTGCAATTGCAGCCTGATCTAATAGTGTAGTCTGCTAGCACGTTGGCCCATCTTAATTGAGATCTCATCTCATCCGCTTGTTTCAAATGTCACTTTCTCATGATGATAAGACATATTTTTTTAGCATTTAAATACATGTGGGCAAGAGTTCAGGCACTGAATAAGTGGTTTAGAAGGTTCAAACTTGACCATCCAAAAGCATGGATGTGTTTGTGGCAGACTAACCTCTTTTCACTTCTTTCCCAATTCCACTTTGCTAATTAATAGTAATAATTCACCATTACTTTCCTACTTTGCAGTCCCTCATGAGCAAGTACAAGGTGGAAGGTTTTCCAACTATTTTGGTATTTGGTGCTGATAAGGAGAGTCCATTCCCCTACCAGGGGGCTAGAGTTGCATCTGCCATTGAGTCCTTTGCATTAGAGCAGTTGGAAGCAAACTCTGGCCCAGCTGAAATTTATGAGTTGACTGGTCCGGTAAGACTAAATCTTCATGATACCAACAAAATTTCTGGTGATTATTTAGTCTACTGTTGATGTTTGATGCGAGGACTTGGCCTCTGCAGGATGTCATGGAAGAGAAGTGCGCTTCTGCTGCCATTTGCTTTGTATCGTTCCTTCCAGACATCCTTGATTCAAGGGCAGAAGGAAGAAACAAGTACCTTGAGCTCCTACTATCTGTTGCTGAGAAGTTTAAAAAGAGTCCATACAGGCAAGTGTCAGCTTGACTAATTTCAGGCTTTACCAAAATGTTTCTTTGGCTCATCACTTTTAAAGAAGGTGAAAACCCCAACATTTTAACTGATATACTAGTTCCTTTTAGTGAATTTGCAAAAAGAAACATATTGGCCTTCAACTGTAACTGATGTGCATTTGAAATGATTAAATGTATAGTTCAAACAAGAAACTGAGTAACCTTGTGTGGAAAAAAAATTAAGACGATATTTCAAATTATAAACTGTACAAGTGGCTTTGCAATGAGGAATGTACTATATTGAGTTTTTTTTTTCTTTTTTTGACAAGGAATGTACTTTGTGACTTGGCATCAACAAAACATGTGATGCAATTATTTGTCTCTTCTAGTACACATCCTGAGCAAGACACTTTTGCCTTGCAGTTTTGTCTGGACAGCTGCTGGCAAGCAAGCTGATCTTGAGAACCAGGTTGGAGTGGGTGGCTATGGTTACCCTGCCATGGTTGCTCTCAACGTGAAGAAAGGAGCATATGCTCCACTCCGTAGTGCCTTCCAGCATGACGAAATAATGTAAGCTCCATGGCCTTATTATTATAGCTTGGCATGTTTCATGTTTATCTGCCAGGCATTTTAACATAAAGCTACCTCCTGCAGTGAGTTTGTGAAGGAAGCAGGGCGTGGTGGAAAAGGAAATCTTCCCCTGAATGGTGCCCCGACAGTAGTCCCATCCGAGCCGTGGGACGGGAAAGATGGTGAGGTCATTGAAGAGGATGAATTCTCCCTTGACGAACTCATGGGCGACAGCTCGTCAGTAAACGATGAGTTGTGATTCTGGAACTGATCTGCTTGCCGATTAGCCAGACTGTAAATCTGAGGAACTCTTACGTTTTACTTGTGTTCCAGTGAACTAATTCCTTCACTGAGATAATTTTTCACATTTTGGATGCTAGAATGGTTTAAATTAAAGGTAATTGGTGTTATAGGCGCATGTGTTTCCCTTCTCTGTGTCCCTGAAATAAAGTCAGTTTGGACCTCATTGTTGCCATATCCACCCACACAACTACCACCTGTTAGATGTTACCCACAGGAAGCGCTTGCCACAACAGATAGTTTCACACCAGAACATGTTGGCTCTAGAATGCGCCACTCCACGGGCGTGAAGCTTGCACAGCCTTGGCAAAATCAGGCCAAGTCGGATTGGCTAAGTGGCTAGCCGCTCAAGCATTTCGATCGTTTTGACTGGAGCTGCAGAAGGATGAAGTCTAATTTATGGTTTGACAATGCTACTAAATCCGGTTAAGATGGTTTATGAATTTCGGTAGGCTTATTTTTTTTTTCAGAATGCCAATTGTAGTCAGTATTCAATGGCTTGCTGGAACTTTCTGTTGTGCGAAGGCCAAAGCCGCGTAGGAACTTGGAAGACGCTGATTTCAGTGTCTCCTGTCTGACTTCCCCATGCTTTCTGCTAGTGCTAGAGTGCTTGCGTCAGACGAGACTGCAACGTTATTATCAATCGAAACCCAGGTTATATGATTTGCAATGTCGCTGCCACTTGCACTGCGCTTCCAAAGACTAACCGGGCTGGCAGTTATCTTGTCACTGATGACTTGACAATTTTGGAAAGCGACTGGTTAGGCTGCCTTTAATGGGAATCTCTAAATGGATTTTCTAAAGCACTGTTTTGTACTGTTTGACATAAATGCGATACTGTAGATAGAGAAAGAAGTAGTTGGAATAGTGATAGAGAATGTGATTTGAGGAGTGTTAGTGGAGATAGTCTTAAATAGACAGGGAAGCCGGAAGCATGTCGTTGCTCTCTCTGTACTCAGCCTGTCCTCTAAACTCTGCTTCAACCAACACGCATACGCTAGTTAGATGCCAGAAATATTGGTAAGGTACAAGGATACACCTGCAAAGCAAAACCAAAATGCAACTTCAAAAACGCAAATACCCAGCAAAAAAAAAAAAAAAACCTGCCAATCATCTGTCTGTCATGGATACAGAGGGACAAAATCAGTAAAGCTGACATCAATTTTTCAATTGTCATGGCTCAGTCATAGCATGATGAGCATCACTTTCACGAATCCACTGAACTCCACCCAACCCGTACGCCGGGCAAAATGACAGATGATCTGAATTCTGGCCGCATTGGTGGGGACTGGGGATTGGGGAAGGGCATGGGCGGATGAACCCCAACCAAAGGTGAGTGGGCCAGGCGGCCGCCAGCACCACTGCACCAGGCTGCGCCGCGCCCAGTCGGAGTCCGGAGTCCGCACTGGTGCCCAACTGGGCTTCGGCTCACCACCACGCGGCGTCGCGCCGCCCGCCCTTAAAAAAATCGGCCAGTACAGGTAGGAGTAGGACCCCCCCAACCAAAACTAACCCACGGCTCGCCCGGCCCAGCAAGCACAGCAGAGCGGAGCAGGGAGAGCGCTCTCTCCTCGCAATTCACACCAGCGCGAGCCCCGCAGCCGCCGCCCGAACCACCCCGAGCCGAGACCCTTGCTCCCCCCGCCGCCCGCGTCGCATGGCACCGAAGCGCCCGGCCGCCGCCGCCGCCGCCGCCGCGGCGCCGTCGGGGTCCGCGTCCGAGGCGTCCGACGCGGAGGCGGACGCGTCCCACCACACCCGCTCCTCCCCGTCGCCCTCCAAGACGCCGCCGCCGCCCAACCCTAACCCTAAGTCGTCGGCCGCGGCCGCCCCCGCCTCGGCGGCGGAGGACTCCGCCGCCGCCGGATCCGACTCCGGCGCCGCCTACGACTCCGACGCGGACCACCGCCCCGCGCCCCGCAAGGCCGCCGCGTCGCCGCCGCCGCGCAGGCCCAGGAGCCCCAGGCCGCGCTCCCGCTCCCGCTCCCCGGACGTCGCCTCCGACTCTTACGCCGCGGCATCCGACGCCGACGCCGAAGCCGCGGACTCCGGCGACGACGGCAACGCCTCGCCGCTCCCGCTCCCGCCCCCGCGCCCGGCCGCCATCAAGCCTCTCAGCTCGCGGCCTATGGACCCGCCGCGCCGCTCCATGGTGCCGGCCTTCTCGGAGCCGCGCCCAAAGCGCCCGCGCAGCGTCGCCGTCCCCTCCTCGGTGGAGCAGCTCAAGAGGCCGTCGCGGCTCTGGAGCCCCGGCGACGAGCTCGTCATCCTGCGGGGCCTGGCGGCGTACCGCGCCAAGCGGGGCGTCCTCCCCGGCTCCATGTACGACATCTCCAGGCTCCAAGGCAACATCCAGAGCGAGCTCAGCATTAAGGCAACCGCCACGCAGGTCAGCGACAAGATACGGCGTCTCAGGCAGAAGTACTACCTCTTTGCATCCCGTGCCAAGAACGGGCGGGACCCAGACTTGCCCAACCTGCATGACCAGAGTCTCTATGAGATTAGCAAGAAGGTTTGGGGGGAGGGTGCCAGTGCTGGTGGAGGCGGCATTCCTGGTGATGGGTATGAGATTGCTGCTGGTGGTCAGAGCGAAGATGATCATGAGGTTGGAGAAAGCGACGAGGATGTGGAGAGTGGGAGGGATGAACGGGCTCGCAAGAACAGGAGGTTGAGGCCGATCGCTATGGCGAACGGGAACGGGGCTGGGTTTGGCTCTGTGAATGCCGCTAGCAGAGGCAAATTTGAGTTTGAGAAGGGAAAGGATGCGTATCCATACCTTTGGGAGACCGTTGAGGATCTGTCGAAGGAGCACCCGAATGGGGTGGCATTTAAGAAGGCCTTTGAGTTGATTGAAGGCCCCAAAGCACGTGGGATGGAGGAAAAGCTGCGGAAGTTCAGGCTGACAGAGATCAGACACCAGCTGCGCCGGATGGAGCTGATGAAGGAGACAGTGAAGATGGTGCTTGATGCACTTGAGGGTTGACTGAGAATTAATGGGTGTGATCTTCGGGCTGGTGAGTAGTGCAATGTTAAAAGGAGCAACCCATGTCTTCTTTAGGTTCTAGATAGAATTTCTGTGGTGGAATTACTTTAACTTCTGTGGATGAGGTGCACTTGCCTCAGTAAGAATCTTGGTGTAGAACAGGGAGTGATGGTTTTTCCTTTGTTCTTGGTGGATCATAGTATGCTCTGTCACTTTGGCCCTAACTTACGCATTATATGGTTATGGTATACAATTTCTATGTTTAGTTCAGTTTGATGCATATCCACTGTGAAGGTTTTGCCCTACTTTACTCTTTCTGTGGTGTTCTTTTTGACTTTTCTACTGTATCAACAAATTCGATAATGTGCTTAGTGTTCGGGCTGAATGTCATAGTTCAGTACCAATGGTTTAAGTTAATTTACATATTGAGAACGTTTGGATCTTGTCATCTCCTGGAGAAAGTAGGAGGATTAGTGTTAGATCTCTCTGTGGTTGATGGTGAAACCAGGCTGGAGCGCCATCAAATTTAGAAGCACATACCTTAAGTAAAGAGTCTATTCTATAGTCTTTGTGAAAAAGCATTTTAATCCTTCTACAAAAAAAACCATCCTGATTATTATCTGAGTATTGTCGTAGTTTTGTGGATTTGTATCTTGGTATATTCAGATCTACATATCCATGTGCCGCTGTAAATTGCCCCTTATTGGACCATATTGGTGTCCATTGCAATTTTGGTTAGAACCAAAGTGTTCCTTGTTGGATGTTGGCTTGTTCTGTCTTTTTTGGTTGATCTTTTGTACTTACCTGAATCAGGCTATTTGTTTCTGTAATTATATAAAAAGAATCCGGCTGTACTTTGTTTCCTCTAGCTTAGCTTTTGACTTTTAAGCTTCTTATTTGCTTTTATATTCTGGCGATCATGATGTGAATGTGACTCATTATTCATGAAGGTGCTCTTATTCTTCAGGTTAACGTCACTTTTAATTTTGGTCTCATATGGTGTGAAGTTTGCTGACGCATATGATACCAAACAAGCATCTTTTATGGTTATAAAAAAATCGAGGAAAAATCAGATACTTGACCAACCACGATCGGGATTCAGAATGAGTCCAACGGAGTGAAGTTTGTCGATCGGTGACTTCATCTATTGGTCTTTCTTGAAACTGTCCGCAAATACTGCTGCCCAGTAGTGCGCTTGTGGGCTACTGATTGCTGCTATGACTGTTGCCCAGGCATGTGCTTCGTGCCTCCAGATTGTTTGCTGGGCAGAAAACAGAGCTTAAGTGGAACATACATTGGGATCCCGGGGTGAACGCGTTCAGACCGTACTGACCGTAGCGTTTGGATTTTGGTGCTGCTTATTTTTGGGCCTCTTTCGATGTGGCGATGTGATCTTGTTATGGTTCGTCGTTCATGAGTCTCACTCTCATGAGTACTGCCTTCGACTGGTACAAATGCACCGGATGGCCACCGGACTGGATTCACTTGCATGGTTGCATTGCCAGTTTGCCACAGAGCCCAGTTCCTCCCCGTACCTAAGCTTGGCCGAAATATGTGACGTACCGCGCATGATCCAATCGAGAAGATCATGCGACGAGCGACATTGTCATATTCATTACCAAACTCTCAGTGATTAGACCAGGACGCCCGCTTCCCCTCTGTGATAAAGTTCTCTTCTTTTTTATGTAATAAAAAGCATTGTCGATCTGAATATCTGATGGAACCGAACGATTTCAAATTCAGTGTATGATTCACTTTCGCTTCATAAATTTTGTAGGTCAATGATACCCACATGCAGCGAACACGGCAAGTATAATTACAAACTTAAGTAGTCTGCCTTGTTTGGCTGACTGAGCCTATTTGTGGCTGCACGTGAGGAGCCGGAGCTGGTGAAGCTACTCCACTGTGGCTCCTTTTTTTTTTTTTTTTTTTGGCTCAAAACAGCTGAAGCTCTTGGGGAGAAGCTGTTTTGCTTGGCGCTGAGACGGCTCCGACCGTTGCCCGCACCAAACTGGCCAATACAAGCTCCAAAGCTCAATGTTATAGCCTCCTTTCAAAAAAAAAAAAAAAAAAACAGGGAACTACAGATCCTTCATTTTGGATTATCAAGTCATACCGAACATCAGCCATGCAAAATACGCAGGAGTAACTAGGCAGTAAATGCAGAAAAAGGCAAGAGATCCGATCCAACGGCAATCAAATTGTGCATTTCCTTTTCTGAACGGGAACACACTGGCATTTCAGAAGAATCAGTTGTGCCACGCAATGGAGGGATGCACAGGAACAATGCACCACACGACACACTATAGGCTAAAACAAAGTATAAACAAAAGCCCTACACTATTCAACCACCACATCATCAGTGTTGTTGAATCAAATCCACCAAAGCTTAACAGGCTGTTTCTTCTCAAGATGACCACTGAACATTCCCTGAAATTCATTTAAGGTTCTCTGCAGTAAACGCATATTCCCACACTTTAGCGAGAGGTCCAGAGATCATGGATCAATAGACTCTGCATTAGCACTTTGCAGTGAATCATCATTGGTAGCGCCATGGTGATCACCACCTTGCCAAACAGATGCCATAAGCTCCTCAAACTGCAGCATAGCAGAAAGTAACCTTCGCACCAGTGAAGAAGTTGTTGAACAGATCATATCTTGCAATGAACTTCGAAATATAAGCCGCTTCCATCTATAAGCATCCAAGGGGTCCACAGCTCGTGGGTTTGTAGAACGGTGCTTCTTCTTGACATGCTTACAGAGTTCCCTGTATGTGCCCATGTATGAGCAACCGTCTTGCATGCAGCTCCTCCTCATGTGATTCAGCTGCTTCCGAGCAGGCTCAACCAATGTATATCCCTTAACCTCACCACGGCAAAGGGGACAAGCTAGCTCTATTGCGTCTGGGTCCTCAGAGCTATCCTTTCTGCACGACTCCACAAGCTGGTCAAGACAATTTGAGTGCTGGAAGTTGGAAGCACATATATATGGACGACAACCACTGCTATGAGATGAACAGAGTAGAAGGACGGCATTGTGTGGGTATTCCATGCACACTGGACAAGTTGCATCTGTCCACGCACATTTCTCAGTTGCTGCAAATGCCAGCTCCTGGCTGGCAATTTTCTTGAATACGGAATTACTGCAGCGTTTCTGATGAAGCGATGATCTGAACTGACGAGAATAGCTTCTCTTGTTCCTCATATACTTGGTCATCCTGAAACAAACTGTAAGATGTAACTAATCCATTTATTAAGTGGTCAGAAAAATTAAGCAGAAAAAAAGAAATGTAACTGGTTCTCAATTCTCATAGATCCATGGAGTTTTATCAAAAGAAAATTGACATTGTCCATATTAGAACTAAAAATCAAAGAAACCTAATTATTATTCTCTGAGCATGGAATTCATGTTGGCCATTGATACTATCTTGATCACAAATAATATACATTTTTTCATGAAATTACCAAACAGTTACAAGTTTAAAAAAATCCAACATGTTTTGATTCCAAACTCAAAGGAAAACTGTTACCGCCACACTTTAAATCACTTGTTTTGGTTCAGCACAAGTTCCATCGTGATAACTGATAACATCAGATGTATTTGGCGTGTATGTACTAGAGATGCATAATTATTTTCACCTAAGAGATTGCAAAAGGGCATCTTTGATATTCCTAGCAACCATAAAAAAATGGACAGCTTGGATATTCCTTGTTGCTACCACAAAAAATGGCATTCCAAGCAGAGCAAATTTAGGCCTAGTTTGGGAACTCTTGGATTGGAGTGGGTTGAAGTGGATTGGGAGGGATTGAGGATATTTTTTATCTATTGTGGATTTAAACCCACTCCAATCCAAGAGTTGCCAAACTAGGCCTTAAGATACAGAGTGATTCCGTTACATTCTCACAATTTGAGTGAGTGTGGCTAATGTTGGATCTCTACTCAATGTTCTGTGACTTGTTAGAAGAATTTCTTTAGCATGATTGTAGGAAAACGGATTTTACATGAAACCTACATAGATATATGTATCACTCATCATCAGTGATACATAATAGAATAGTCACGGTCCCAGGTCCCAGCACACAGGTATACAGGTACATGTGAAACACTGTGTCTAAAATTTCTTAAATATTCTTTACACTAACCAAGCATTGTGTAAAGTCTCATCAGAACAGGAAAGCAAGCATGGTGTAGGCAATTTGGTTGCAGAGAATGAGAGAACATCAAATCAACAGATTTGATCATTCTATTAGACATCTGCTGAAATGTAAGAATGTACAGAGCAAGCGAAAAATCATAGAAAAAATTCAGAGAAACTTCATCATTATTACAGTAATATAGATTTTACTATAAACTACATAAAGCCTACATTAATCGTCATCGACAGTCCAGTGGTAACACAGAATGACAGAACCAAAAGATCAGAACCCCACCTCCCAAGTATTTAGTGTACAAGTATCTGGAATTCATAAGGTACTCTTTACACCACCAATAACGATCTAAGAAATTACTACTACAGGAAACATCACAGCAGAGAATCTTGGAGCTCTATTGGAATTGGAGGGAAAGGTCTCTTCCAAAACCCTAAATCTGAGGAAATTACAACGCGAAGTCGAATCCAAGAAACGCTAAACGCCATTCTTCTAGCCGAATGGACCGATTCGGTGGCATTAAGGACAAGGGCTGGCCACCAGATCAACTAATTCAATCACCATGGAAGCGAAAACGTCCACGCCAACCAAATAATCGCAAGAAAGTAAGCGTCTTTTGCCGGCAAACGCAAAGGCTGCGGAGCAAGAAGACGCAAGAACCCGAGATAAAGCTACAGAGATTCGAAAAAGAAACCGGCGTGGGTACCTTGCTGCTTCCGAGAGGCAAGGGCGGACGGCTGATCTGCGGCGGCCGCGGCCTGGAGGGAGGGGCGGGGCGAGGAGGAGGAGGAGGCGGCGGCCGTTGGGAGGGGAGGCCGGAGGCCCCGAATCCGAGCGAGTCTGCTCGGGGGCGCGCGGCGGGGTTGCGTTTTGAGAGAGGCCGCGCCTCTCAAGTCGCCGGCTTTTCGAGTGGTGATGGTGGCTCCAGCGGCATGGGGGGGCTGTGCGGGCCAGTGAAAACCTAGGACAGCCCAAGGTCCAGTCACCGCAGCATATCAGCCCGTTCGACATACGGCTGCGATCCGCCTGTGAGTGGAAAGTTGGAGCGGGTACGGCCTGCCCGTTATGGGCTTATCAACCATTTTCGATCAGAATTCGGAAATGGAGAGAATATGGAAAAATTAGTTTAGTTTTCTCACAATTCTTTCCAACCTCTCCAATTTCCCATCGAAAATAAAATTTGTCAAAGGAACCCTATATGTCAAATCACTAGTAAACGGAGTCCAGTCTACTACACCTCTCAACCTACAAACTAGATTTAACACATTAAATTTTATCAAACCTAATAAATAACCCTACAACCGTCAGGATATCTCTGGTGGGTGGTCTTGCCACGCTTGACAATCATGTGAGTGTTGGACACCATAGTGACAGTGGCCCCACTTGTCAGTCATTCTACACTCTTCTTATGACTATCCACGAGGGCTCGCTGTCACTCTCAACGTGCATCCCTTAGCTCCACTCACCCACCTCGTTGCAGGCTCTATGTGCCACTCGCCTCGTCGTTACTCACTTGGAGCCTGTTCGCTGCAGCTACTAGCTGCTGCTAGCTGCTGTTAGAACAGTAAAAACAAGTATTTTAAACAGTAAAAAGTAGCAGCAATAGCTGCAGCCACAGCAGCAGCGAATGGGCTATGTTGCTCTCTTCACTACCTAAACTCAACAAGCTCCCCTCCTATTTTTGAATCTCTCTTACTCATGCATTCTCCACTATCACAGCTAACCTATTTACACATGCAAACCCTAGTAGTTCTATCACTACCTATTCTATGACGAAGAACTCGGCCAAAGTCTTAGGCCACCGTTGTTGCTCACATGTTAAACTTTACTTCCAGCTCCCACTGTAAGTCCTACGGCGACAGACAGGGAGAGCATCGCATTCTCATTCCCCTCTTGAAAATCGTGCACTAGCAAGCTAGAATTGAGGTCCCACCCAACGCAAGTTGGCATAAGCAGCAACTCCAATGACAGTGCACATAGAGCGACCTCCATATGCAACGATGAGAATAGCGACCATGCTTCGGCAATGGTGAGCGCAGGTAACCAAAGTGGTGGTGTTAGTGGCTCTGCCGACAGTGCACGGTGATGAGAACGACAGATAGATGACCGCAGGATAGAGTAGACAGAAAGTGGGCAAGGGAAAATACAAAACCAACATACACATGGGCCAAAGTGCCACATGGAGCACCAGATCACCATAACCCATTGAGCAAAACTACCTAGAGGTTCATTTGCATGGTTTTGTAGGTTTAATGTGCTAAACATTCGATTTTACAGGGAGAACTAGACTAGACTAGACCAATACGCAATCTATCATTTAAGGCAACGAGCACATGCCCATAGGTGGGTTATCTTCTCTGTCGTGAACTGTTGCTCTATTTCAGGGTCAGTGAGAGGCCAAAAGGTTTGCTGAGGATGTGTGTCCTTAGTCCTAGAGGATAAGGGTCGGGGCACGTATCTTAGATTGGGCACAAAATTCGATATCTTAGGCCATTTTCATAATTGCAATGCTAAATGAGTTTAATTATCTTGAATGTGAGAGAATTACTAGCAGTAACGTATTTTTCATCTGATGTGGGATTTTAACCATTGGAAGAAAAATGGGCCCCAAGTCTTGTGCTTAGTTCCCTAATGTGATTTTGGTGGTTGAGGTGACAACACGTACCATTTGGGACTAATATCTGTGCAAGTGTTTCTGTTTATGTCTCAAGGTATAAGTAGAGAACTTAGGGAATAAACACCTCAAAGAAGGTCTAAAAGATCACAAGAGAAGACCTAAGATTTCCCCAAAGTCAGAAGCATGTGCACGACATGGTGAGAAGAAAAGCCCGAAGATAAAGATTCAAGACCCGGTGCAGTTTACACGCACCGGACGGTCTAATGGTCTACCACCGGACATTCTAGGCAGAGAAGATGAAGACAACCACGTCCCACCGTTTTCACGCACTGAAAGGTCTGGTTCTCAAGCGCTAACACGCACCAGATGGTCCGGTGGTGTACCACCGGACGGTCCGATGGTTCTATTGGTAGAATTCCCAGTCCAACGGTCGACTCAACGGCTAGTCGGATGCACGCACCAGACGCTCCAGTTGTCGTACAGAAAAGTGAAGAAAGCTTCCAAGGGCTAGTTTTGAGGCTTGGGCTATAGATACCCCCCTTTCCCGGCCTGCACAGTGTGGTTGGTGACTCCTGAGCTCATTCTAGTGTTGAGGCATACTTTTGATCCATCCAAAGAGCCAATACACACATCTTCTAGAGCCCAACCACCATAAGAGCTAATAGACACATCCTGACATAGCTAGAGTTATCATGGCATCTTTGCTTAGACCCTCTTGTCTTCCCTGAGCTTACGTGCATGTCATTTTTGTAAGAGTGCAGCTGTAAGTATTGCAAGACCCTCTGGAGTGTGGAGTGGTCGCCACCTTACTTGTAAGAGGGAGGAAGGCCCTCGACATGCTGGCTAAAGGCTTTCTTAGTGGAGATGGCGGGGTGGCTCCGTGAGAAGGCCCGCGGAAGACCCTAACAACCTTGACAATCCTCTACCCTTGCATACGCGAGGCTGTAGTCCGAAGGACTACGCGAGAGAAGGGCTTATGTGGGTGTGTATCGGGGATATCTGGAGACCCGGTCAGGTTGCTTGACCTCTGCGGATGTCACTTTGTCATCCTCCACCCTTGCGTAGGCGAGGCCGTATTCCTTTGAGGACTACGCAAAACCAAATCCCTACGGGGGAGGGGGCACCAAACGAGGAGTAGAGGGTAAAGACACGTTGGTCTCCCCAAACCTCAGAAAAAAATCTCAGTGTCTCCATCGTGTGACATCGTCATCATCGTCATCATAAGTTTGCATTCTCTCTACCTATCTCTTTAGCTTCCACATTTACTTTCTTGCAATTGTGTGCTTACTTTCCTAGACTATGATAGCTTAGTTTCTAGGTGGAACTAGGTTGCAAGACTTGGCTACGGTAGAGTTTGCAACACTTAGCAAAACCTTAGTGCATATAACTAGTTTTATCTTGCATAGATTTTGCTTAGTAGTTGTAGTTTTCAGAGGATTTTAGTTTTAGAAATCCTAATTCACCCACTCTTAGGCGTCGGTCCAACCTTCAACCATCTCTATCAATTTGTGCATGTCTGTTTTCCACGGCCTCATTTGCATATCTATATGTACGTCAATTTCCGCAAAAACATATCTACGACCTTTTGCAACATCTACGGTATCGTGCAAAATGCATACAAATGTTTATATGCACAGACCGCTAAATGCTTGTCTTCAACTTTACGATATTAGAAACGAGATCGAGCTTCCTTCCAACTACGACCATGTTTAGAAACTTTGTTTTTTTGGGTTTTTGGCAATACCATGATTTGTAAATACCATAATATTTTAGGCCACAAGGTGTTTGGTTGCTATATAAAAACCAGTGTTTTCATAACCATGGTATTTTTGGAGTATATATATGAAACTCCACTCCAACTTTTCAATGCTTGTCTAGCTTCCTGTATGTTTGCACTAAAATACAATAGTATTGTCATGACAAATACTGCTGGCATGTCCTCTGGTGCCGCCTTATCGTCTGGCCCCGTGCCGCCCCCTACTCCCATGTCCGCCACCGCCTCTTCCCTCCTGCAACCGACCCGCGTCTTGCGCCTCCCAGGCCACCCACACTGCCCTGTCCTTCGGCGCCGGTCTAGGCTCCCGCGGCGCGGCCCTTGTCCTCCGACGCCGCCGCTACCTATGTCCCACGCCGCCCCATCCTTCTAGCGCCGCCCTAGCCTCCTGCATCCACACCTCCTAAGGCTCTCTCCAACAACACTCCTCAAATCACATTCCCTATCACTATTTCAATTACCTCTTTCTCTGTCTACAGTGCAGCATTTATGTCAAACAGTGGCAAACAGTGTTTTGAGGAACCACTTTACCAATTCACATTAGGGACAGCCTAAGCCACTCGCGCTGCCGCCGATCGCTCCTGCAGTGCACACGCGTTGCCGCCGACCCCGCTCCCACACTGCACTGGATACTATGGTATCAAGTGGGTAAATTGAAGCCATAGTATTTTTGTCACAATCAAATATAGAGACCACAGTATTTAAATACTATATTTTCTATAACCGTTGCCTCATTGCCTCCAAACAGGCCCTGCAATTTGGCCGTCGCTTATGGGTGGCCCGTGTGCATGGGGTCTGCTCCTGGGCTCCGGAATATTAGGTTCCCCAAAAGGCCAAAACTCAGCTTTTCTAGCGGTTCAGCAGTCACTCAATCACACTGGCATCATAACCACATAATTGCTGGCTTGCTGCCATCCTAGGGCACAGGGCATGCACATCAGCTACTGTAGCTAGCAGGGCCAATGATCTTCCACGACCGAAGTTAATCACGGCAGCCTTCCGCGGCGACAGGCCCCCATCTCACTGGCCACAGAATGTGAGTTACAGACACCCGGCCCAAGTTGTTGAAGGCAGGTCATTGATTTATTTTTTAATATCTGTGCACACAAATACTCCGGAATCGGAATAGGAGGTCATCTCGGACCATTTACTGCGGCTGAAAATTTTCACATGGGAAAGGTTCACGTACACACGCACGGTCTCTTCTCAGTTGTCAGCTGTCGCACGCTGACTGCAGCCCAAGCGCCCAATAAAAGCCTGCCTGCATTGTCATCACTGAGGCTCCTGTCCAGCACTGGTAAGCGCCTCCCAATAAATGGCAATTCAGTGCCCATCCAACCCAGGACACCGCCCTTCAAGAACCCCTGCCCTAGCTTGGTAGTGGCTCCGATCCCTTTCACTTCAAGAACCTCAGCCCTTGAGCCTGCCATCTCTTGCAGTTTGTCCATTCTCTTCTCTTCTCGCCGCCTCTCCTCTATTTTAGATGGCTCTACATATCCATGGCGCGTAGCTTTTCTTTATCTCATGGTGAGTTCAGCTATATCTTGGGTTTCTTGAGCACAACGTACCCAGCAAGGTGAAGGTTAGGTTAAGGGGATTGTTGTCTGGTTCAAGGTCACCACATGCATGCAGTAGATGCGCGTGTCTATTGGTGATGATCTCGGACCAGGCTTCAATCCCTTTAACCAACATCTGCATATATATTCATACTTTGGCTCTGATCAATTGTTCAAGAAGTTTATTTGCCTTCCCTGGAGTGATGTATATCTTGGTAAGCAATCTGGTTTTTTTTTTTTTTTTTTGTGTGCCTTTTCTTTGCATTTTACTGTTAGCGAAACAGCACAAAGGTTTACTGAGTACCAACTGGATTTGCCCCTACGTCAATTTTTCCGCACTCTCATCTGAACTAGATAGTATAGAATGGAACTTTATCCTGATATCCGGGGATATATATATAGCGATCCATGTTTACATGTGAATTTTTTGCTGCTGGGCTCTGAACGAATTTCTTAACGATCATTGTCATGCAAGCACCTCGGCAATTGCATTTGTCTGCACTTTGCACATAAAACGCGATTAAAACGAAGTACAACGCGTCAACATGCATTTGAATATGTACTAGTGAGTTTTTCTTCTTTGAATAGCACAAAATCTCGGATTTTCATTTCGAACTTTTTTTCGAAAGATCGAAGTGTATAGAGTGATCGATATGGTAGTATTACTGATTACTACATACTTATGCATGCAAGCAAAGATATCACGCTGACACTAGAACAGTAGAATGACGAGATTTGAAGAGAGAAATGAAGCATTTAATATATAGGCACTTCTGGCCAGACAAAGAAATTAATAGCTACTAGCTCATTACTTCACTCACATGGTCGTCATGAAAGATCCATGCCAATGCGACGTGCATTTGGTTCGCAGCTATCCTAACCTTCAATTTGCAAATCGATCTGTAGTTCAAGAGGGGCCAAACATATATGATACATGCGCTATATATTGGACATTATATTCTCTTATATAATGTATATATATTTGCATGCATTGCCCGGCCACTCGCGCACTGGTCTTTACGGATTGCAGAACTGAAGTATATATGTGTGTGCATTGATGTATGTATATGCTGAAAAAACATGTACTGACGTACGGCATTTCATGACACTGGCAAAAGCACATGACGTGCTTTGACATTGATAATTCTATATATATCAATACATGTACTGTTGATTTATTGAACGGACAGTGGAGTGATGTGTATGTCGTATTTCTTCGACACAATGATAATCACTGCAACATGTCCGGTATCTGTATATCGTCTACTCTAGCAAAAATGGTGCAGGGGCTTGGCATTCAATAAAAGAGTTCTTACTACAAAGCATACCCTCAAGAAAGACTGTGGGTGTGGTCGACCACAAGGGAGAACAGCATGTGATACAAAATGTTCTCTGGACACATGAATCTCTAGGGAATTACACATGCACCTCTAGCATTTTAAATATCCTTCTATTTCATTCCTTCCCATTCCCACAAGCATAAATGAACAGTATATGGCTCTGGCCATGACTTTGTGTATCTGCGCTATCGTATAGCTTTCCCCAACAATTTTCAAATTTTGTATGATATTCTCCCTTAGCATGCATTTTAATTAATTCTTGCCTGTTTGTTTAGTTGGCAACATGCATGCCCAAATATTAAACCTCCTTTGCATAAACATATTCACAAAAGACGATCAAATGTTTGATGCGTTATTGTAGGCAAAAAAAATTAGAATATCTCTCATACTATATTGTAGGTAAAGTGGCGAGCTTATAGTAAAAATTAAATATTCAAGTAGATTCTATGCATTTTCATATGAATATCATTGCTTGAAAAAGCAAGAATGCATTGATTAGGTTGGATCAAGACAAATCAACCAAAGAGCAAATTTTGGTCATTGGTGAACCAATACCTAAAATGTTTTAGAGAAGGCAAGAATGAGAAGGTCCCTAAGATTGCATCAAAGATTCCTTTGCTCAGGTAAGAAGGGGTGTCAAGGTCAAGAAAATAAGAAGAAGAGTTAGGTATCGTTTGTGCAACTATTATCTGAGTATAAGATATATGGAGTTGTCCGAGAAAGTTGACCAGTCAAACAAGAGCAAGAACTCAAAGTTTTCTCTATGGGTGCAACTGTAGAATCATCAATATCAAGGTATCATGCCTTTTGAATCACATATAAAAGTCTTCAGTTTGTTATGGTCCTCGTTTTTTTCCATATAATGTACTCTCTCCGTTCTTTTTTATTTGACGCGGTTGACTTTTTTTTAAAAAACTTCAATCACACGTCTTATCCAAAAAATTCATATGGTATCGTCTATTTTTTATTTGTTTTATTGATATGATTAGTTTGAGCATGTATTGTACTTTTACATATTTGCACAAATTTTTAGAATAAGACGAACGATTGAAGTTTTGAAAAAAAAAAGTCAGCCACGTCAAATAAAAAAGAACGGAGGTAGTAGTATAAATAACTACAATATATTATGTGTCCACAACCCTATTATGTCCAATAATACCATGTTTCATGGAATTGAGGGCAATGCCAAGACATCTATTTATTCAGTGATCTTTAATTAATAGCTTTCTAGTTTCTATATATATGTAGCGCTCCATCCAAAATCAAGTGCGAGCTCTACCTTTGCTTTCTGCTTAACGTCGGCCTTTAATTTCTATGCCATCAAAGTTTTGGAAACAAATACATATATTGTCCACAAAAAACCATTAGGGCGACCTAATGGTTCCAAGGTTGAGTAAAATCTTCCTAGGGAAGAATGTTTAACATGCGACAATCCTGATATAATTTGAGTATATGTCCATGCTAGCTAGATTAGAGTTAATGCAAGTTGAAGTCAAGGTGGACTCTTTGAGGTTTAATCAGCTAGGCTAGGATTGCACCAACAGGTTTACATCAACCGACATATAAATAAAGTATGAATGTGGATGATGAAACTATTTCTAGCTTTGTCATGGTAGGACATTGGTGTACTGGTGATAAAGGATTTTCAATGATGATTTCGGATTTCGTGCATCCTAGCCATGCAGGTGACTCAAGAAATGAACTCCCAAAGTGGTGGTACAAGTCTAGACGACAATGGACAACTAGATTATAAGCGATAGTAACCATGATGTGGTGGCAAAAAAAATTAAACTAATAAAGTTCCTTATCTGAATATGTCAATTTGGCAGGGCTAGATGGAGCAGCCATGGCTTGTAGGAAGAACACCAAGGGGATCATAGCAATGAAAAAGTTGATCATGAGCCTAATATAGATGATTCCCTCGTGGTACAAGAGGGGTCTGGTGATAAAGTGGAGGGATGAGTTTGACATTGATTTGGATAAGGAACAATAATTGAAGTTAAAGTGGTTTGTAGTGACATAGTATTATTTGGGCAAAAGATTTAATGTGATGTTCTTGTTCACATAGATCGAGTGAGGCTCGGGGGGTTTTAGAACTAGATACCGACAAGCATACCTTAGAGTGAGGTTCTAAATATGTATTCAATCTAGTGATGCGGGGAGGGGGAGGGAGAGGCTAAAAGCATAAAGGAGATGCATCTATAGTTACTCCGTATGTGGCATTGCAAGGCCTTTTGAGATCTACATCAAGTCCATCGCCATGTGGCAAGGATATATGATGTTCATGATGTTATGCTAAAAGAAAATCACGTCCATACATTGTAGGGGATCTTGCGGACATCATTGAGACTAGTAATTCTATGGAGGACTATGTGAGGGTATGAGTAGATTTTATGCTTGAAAGTTTATTTTAAATCCTACACAGAAATCAAGATCAAGGGAAGAGGTATGATGCCCTTTGAAGTGAAACATGAGGAGGTCCGACATTTTTGCTTGAGTTGTGGGTGCATTGAACATGCTAAAAGGGAGTTCCTAGAAGAGGAGGTTGGGCTTATTGTTTCGAACGTGCTAGAGAACATAATCAAAGAAAGGACATCTTCTGGAGTTAGGACTAGAGTGGATGAGTGGGGCACAAGGGGGTGGGCGCGTTGGGCCAAGCTCCTCCCCCTCCCACCCAAAACAACTCCAATTATTAATTTTGTTACTTTGCTAACTAATCACCATTTACCAACCACTAGGATTGATTGGTTGGAGATGGTGATCGCTAGGAGAGTAGGGCACAACTTAATTAATCAATTATTTTTTGTTTTATTCCTTTGATTATAGATTGAATAGGATAATCCTCTTATTGATCCTTTATGCCTTATTTTGCTCTCTGTTGAGACTAATTAGTACTAGACAATTTTGTGGTGCAACTTATGTTGAATTTCCAATTATTTGTACTCATTCAAGTTAGTATATGCACGGCATGCATCACACGGATATATCATTGTCATATTGTTGTCACTTGATACAGTTGATGGATTGGCCCCCTATGATGAGATCCTAGCTCCACTCCTACTTGCGCATCTTGCAAACACTTAACCAGAGTGTTGTAGGCATGGGTAACCGTTAAAAAGGTAACCATTGCTCAATATTTTGAGTAATGAATGAAACTCTCCTTACAGTTAAAAAGACATTCTATAGAAGTGGCTGATCCATGTATGGCCTCACTTTTTGCTATTTGAGAAGAAAACTATTCCTGTAAAGCTTTTCATAATCAATGCATAAAGGTAGAAAAGGGTAACCGTACAAGAAAGATGCCATGCAAATTGGATGGATCAGGTTATTGGTTGTGTCAGAAAACTAAGCGACAGCATCAGAATAGCATCCAAGCATGATGAGCAAACGAGCCGAAACGCCTTCTGCCAAAGCCACCTGCATCCTAATTTCAAACTGATGGAACACACGCAGATCTGGATCCTCCGTTGTTGGCAACAGATGGCCGCAGTCTAGCACAGTTTCATACTCCTAGTAAGTTTGAACTCGTTCAATGGAAAAAAAAAAAGAAGGATTGTTCTATAGTCGAAAAATGAACAAAAATATTTGAATCTTGAATCGCTGCCTTTCTACACTGTTTGTCTCAAGTTTACCATACTGGTACAGGTACAGATCACATTCCATTGGGATCGCTCGTTGGATCGTCCTTCAGTCCCTGTGCTATGTGCAGTAGTAGTTCGTACATTCACTAGCAGTCGAAATCCAGAAATAATCCTGCCACGATGCACCAGACTGGCAGTCGCAGACGATCCTGCGGCCGCGCACCGCACCGCACCAAACCCCCCGCCCCGCCCCGCCCCGCCCCGCGCCAAGATCCAATGCGCGCACGCATTCCCAGGATCCGCCACGCTGCTAGCTCGCGGACTCCAGTCTCGCTCGCTCTCCGCCGCTCTCGCCACCCGCCGATCATCGTCCTGGGGCCAGCGGCACCACCGCCATCGTCCGGTCGCCGCCGCTCGCTCACTCACGCGACCCGCACCGGACAGCCGTCATGCGGGCACCACCGGCGTCCCTCCTCGTCGTCGTCCTGGCTCTGGCCGCCGTGCCCAACGCCGTGTCCAAGTCGACGCTGGAGTCCTGCGCCTCCGCCACCGCCTGCCCGGCGCTGCTCTCCTACACCCTCTACGCGGACCTGAAGCTGTCCGAGCTGGCGGCGCTCTTCGCCGCCGACCCGCTCGCCATCCTGGCCTCCAACGCCATCGACTTCGCGGCGCCGGACCCGGCGGACCACATCCTCCCGGCGGGGCTCCCGCTGCGCGTGCCGGCGCCCTGCGCCTGCTCCGACGGCATCCGCAAGGTCACCGCCGCCCGCTACGTGGCCCGGGCGGGCGACACGCTGGCCTCCGTCGCGGGCACCGTCTACGCCGGCCTCACCACGCCCGACTGGATCCGCGACTCCAACGGCCTGCCCGAGGACGCCGCGCTCGACGCCGGCACCACGCTCTTCGTGCCGCTCCACTGCGCCTGCTTCGGCGGCGCCGACGGCGGCGTGCCCGCCGTGTACCTCACCTACGTCGTGGCCCAGGGCGACACCGTGCCGGCTATCGCGCGCAGGTTCCGCACCACGGGCAACGACCTCATGAGTGTCAACGACTTGGCCACCGCCGACGTCGCCGCCGGAGACATCATCGTCGTGCCGCTGCCCGGTGAGCCCTGCTAGTTATCATTTGATTGATTAGACCAGTGGCACGTTTTCTTGGATCTTGTCTTTGGCGATTGGCATTTGTTGGTGGTGTGGACCGTTGCTCGGCCTGAGATGTACCGTGCACAGTCACTCGCGTGCGTGGTCGGTTGGTTTGGTCAGATTAGAATTTAGATCAGATGCTGCTTGCCGACAAATTTGGTTGGTAAATAATTGCTCACGCCTCACGCAGCACTATTAGCTGATCACTGACCTCAAGTAGACTAGTAGCAAGCAGGATTCGCACCATTTACCACGCTGGTTTTTACGCTTGAAATGTCGCTTCATCGCCTAACATTTCTGCAGCCGCAGTAGAATCGAAGTTGCAGTTCAGTAAAAGCCAGGTTAGTCGTCCAGTCTGTATATCTGGACGGGGGCCATTCCCCATTTCTACAATGGTCCACCGGTGTTCTTCTTTGAACATGAAAAGAACACTGCAAATGCTGTCCTCTGGTCCAGTAGCAACAGAGTGCGCTCCATGTGTGATCGCGCATCTGCTGTCAGTTGTTATTTTGCTAACAGAAGGCTTGGGACCGACAGAAGAGCCCTTTAGTCAAAAAGATTAATTTCTGCATAAAGGTGGGGCAGCAGCATTGCTCTGGACGTTCTATTGTTCATGTTTCCCTTTCCCCATCTTCAGTAATCTGTATCATCAGTTGGTAAAACTCTCGAGTTAGGCGTTCCGCGTTCCTGAGTAAATCTTGCATGGCAGTATTTGTGTGTGAATAAAGGCACAAAGATTACTCTCTGTTAGTGTCAAAAAAACAAAGATTATTCTCTGTCAGATCACGGACTAACAGGACAGATTATTCGCTATAGATTCATGTGCCGCCTCATCATTTGAAATCTGATACGTTATCGACACGCTTCATCCATCGCTCTTCATCTGCTGTTTCAGCTTGCGCCTCGTCGTTCCCCGCGTTCACGTCGGACGCCGGCCTGGCCGTGGCCAACGGGACATACGCGATCACCGCCAACCGCTGCGTCCAGTGCAGCTGCGGCCCTGGCAACCTGGAGTAGGCATCTCATCTTCAGCTCCTCGCCTCACGCTCACGCAGTCTCCAGCACACATGTTTACTCTGACGGACGCTGCCGTCCGTCGTGTTGCTCGTTGCAGCTTGTTCTGCGTGCCGGCGCCGTTGGCGGACTCGACGTGCTCCAGCATGCAGTGCAGCAACAGCAACATGATGCTCGGCAACTTCACGCTCCAGATGACCAGCGCCGGCTGCAGCGTCACCTCCTGCAGCTACGGCGGATACATGAACGGCACCATCCTCACCACGTAAACATCTGTTCCTCCTGTTTCCAGATGATTTAACTAACAAAGAAACGTTTTTTTTTTCGAATTACATAGTAACGGTCGTTGTTCCCTTTCAGGTTAACCACGTCACTGAAACCTCAGTGCCCAGGTAATTTCCCCTTGCCACTGTTCTTGTGTGTTCTTTAAGTCCTGTCCTCGTGGAAGTATCTGAACGGGAATGCTGTACTGCTGCTTACCGTTTCTTGAATCGTTGTGCGTGCCGTCCGTGCCCAGGTCCGCACCAGTTCCCTCCGCTGATGCCGCCGCCGACGTCGTCGTTCTTCGAGGCGTACCTCGGCCCGTCGCCGGTGCCGATGCCATCTGAAGGAGGCATCGGTCCGCAGGTGGCTGGCATGGCGCCGACAAGCAGCCCGCCAGTGAGCTCTTCTCCTCCCCCGGCACATCGGCTCGTCTGGGCGCTCTTCGCTCTCAGCCTCGTCGCCAACCTGCTGTGGTAGCTAGCTGGGCTGTGCGGACAGGGCAGCATGCGGCCGGCGTCCAGAAGGGTGTTCTTGTACAGGTGCAGTCAGCTGTTTTTCTGGGCGCTGCGTTGTGCCTGTGCCAAATTTTGTTGTTTCTCGTTCCATTGATTGGTCACTGTATAATTTCATACACGTACTACTAGCGTATATTTTTTGAGCACGATTGCATTGTTGTCGCTGTCACCTGAAACAAAAAGACTGCCCGCAAATTTAGTAGGGCGCGTTGGGTTCGTGGCAAGCTATCTCGTGCGTCTTATTCATCTTAATTCTCATTTTCCATGGCTACTCGTATGCAGTACATAAACCGCTGGAAATAGCTTATGGACATATTTTGCCATAATTAAGGTTAATAAGGAAAGCTTGATCAGACATGGCAAGATTCTATCTTCCTGTTACTAATTGAAGGTTTCTTTTGCACTCTCCACGTTAATTCTCACCAGACCATGACATCATAAAGATTAATTAAAATAACCTCCTAAATTTGCATATAAATTACCCACCATGCTATTACGAAGATGAACTAAAATATCCTTTTAACTTTGTATATAAATTACCTACCATGCATTATGAAATATAAATAAAAAACCCCTATAACCCATCTATGTATTGGTCTTGGACCCACGTGTCATTAGAACAAACCATGGCATATACAGTTTTGATATTTAAGAACTTGAAAGTTTCGAAATTCTATTTTTTTTCTCTAAATTGTAGTTTTGCATTCATTTGATTTCTAAAATTGCAATGTATTGATGCCGAGTATTCTCAAAACTACGCAATCCAAATGCGCCTTTGAACACGTACGTACCCTTGCAATTGGAACAGGCAGTTGGAACTCGTTTACAGCCCGCGCATTCATCCGCGGCACGAATGTCTCCGTGCACCGCGCGCGGGTGCCAGCCCAAGCCAAGTTGCGAGGTGGCGTGCCCATCACTCCTGGGCTCCACCGCCCGAGACCGATCGAGAGCGGATCGAGCAAACAAAAACTCTGCGCGGGGATCGGGGAACAAACCCGATTCGACGCTCAAGTTGCCGAGCGGCGAGCAGTTCGCGTGCGCCCCGACGGCCGGCTGACTCCCGACGAGCCGATCCCGGCGGCTCCCCCGTTTCGTTTGCAATGCCGCTGCACATGGCAGACACGCCCCGTTAGTTTGAGGCTCGTCCATTTCGAGCCCTGTCGAGCCGCTGCCGTTGCTCTCCTGTCCCTGGCCGCCTTACGGTTGCACCTCAGCACCTGCGCCATGGACTTCATGGTGGATTCCTGGTTCTATTTACGCGTACATTTCTGTTCGATTAATCTGTTCATTTGTTCAGTTTGTTCTTTCAGCAGTCCACATTATTGCCGGTTTATATATGGTTGGAGTATCAAGTATGACTCTGTGTTTGACTCCCAGTCTTGGGTTACTGGACACAAACCAAAATCACGATTTATAATCGGTGAAATGGGCACACACACGTACAGGCGCAGATCTCAAAGCCTCCTACGGTAGCTAGCGTTGATGTTAAGGAACGCAGAGGCAGCCCGGGATTATTTTACAGCGACGCATCATTGCGAGCTCCCTCGATTTCTTGCCCAAATTCCCTGCTGCGACCTCCATGGCCAATTAAACGCCCTAAACCTTACCAACTACCTTCATTCCGCTGCCACCAGGCAGAAGCAAGAACTCATGTTCTCAGGATCAGTGTCGCGCGACGGGCGCGAGTGGAGCACCGTGCGCGCACGCATGGACTCACTCGGTATTTATACATGGATCCAAGAAGCCTGCTTCTTGCTCACTGCATCCCATTCATGGTAATGGTAGCCAGTGGCGTGTTGCGCTCGCCACCATCCAACTCCAAAATGCCGAGACTACTTGCGGCGCTCGTGGTCTTCTTGCTCCCCGCGGTGGGTAGTGCCGCCGCCGCCTCGCTTCCCCGTGGCGGCGGCCTCGGCTTCAAGGCCGCGCTGAGGCACGTCGACGCGGGCTCCGGGTACACGGAGGCGCAGCTGCTGTCCCGAGCGATACGCCGCAGCAGGGCCCGCGTGGAGGCGCTGCAGTCGCTGGCGACGTTGGCGCCGGGGGACGCGATCACCGCGGCGCGCATCCTGGTGCGCGCCAGCGACGGCGAGTACCTGATGGAGATGGGGATCGGCACGCCGCCGCGCTACTACTCGGCCATCCTCGACACCGGCAGCGACCTCATCTGGACGCAGTGCGCGCCGTGCCTGCTCTGCGTCGACCAGCCCACGCCCTACTTCGACCCGGCCACGTCGACCACCTACAGGGCGCTCAACTGCTCCTCCCCGATGTGCGACGCCCTCTACTACCCGCTCTGCTTCCAGAACGTCTGCGTCTACCAGTACTTCTACGGCGACAGCGCCAACACCGCCGGCGTCCTCGCCAACGAGACGTTCACGTTCGGCACCAACACCACGCGGGTCGCCGTGCCCAGCGTCTCGTTCGGCTGCGGCAACCTGAACGCCGGCTCGCTCGCCAACGGCTCCGGCATGGTCGGCTTCGGCCGGGGGTCGCTGTCGCTGGTCAGCCAGCTCGGCTCCCCCCGGTTCTCCTACTGCCTCACCAGCTTCCTGTCGCCCGTGCCCAGCCGGCTCTACTTCGGCGCCTACGCCACGCTGAACAGCACCAACACCAGCACCACCGACCCGGTCCCGGTGCAGTCCACGCCGTTCGTCGTCAACCCGGCGCTGCCGACCATGTACTTCCTCAACATGACGGGCATCAGCGTCGGCGGCGACCTGCTGCCCATCGACCCGGTGGTGTTCGCCATCAACGACACGGACGGCACGGGCGGGACCATCATCGACTCCGGCACCACCATCACGTACCTCGTGGAGCCGGCGTATGACGCCGTCCGCGAGGCCTTCGTGTCGCAGATCAAGCTGCCTTTGCTCAACGTCACCGATGCGTCGGTTCTCGACACCTGCTTCAAGTGGCCGCCGCCGCCGCGCCAATCGGTGATCCTACCGCAGGTGGTGCTCCACTTCGACGGCGCGGACATGGAGCTCCCTCTGCAGAACTACATGCTGGTGGATCCCAGCACAAGTGGCTTGTGCCTGGCAATGGCCACGTCCACCGACGGCTCCATCATCGGCAGCTTCCAGCACCAAAACTTCCACGTGCTCTACGACCTCGAGAACAGCCTTCTGTCCTTCGTTCCGGCGCCGTGCAATCTAATCTAACTGTAGCTTGGGTTTTCATGCATGTACGTTTGCTTCGTTTCGTTCCATTGCTATTTATTTATGCATAGACGATGTGCATGCCTTAGGTTTGGTGCTTGCATGGCTTTTTAACTATAGGTCGGTGATCTGTGTATCAGTGAAGATTTGGTTTATGTATCGTTGTACTCTCAACAACATCAAATGCTTAATAAGAAAAATAATCGATTTTTATAGAAAGGTAATAATAAGCAGAGGACAAGTGCTGTCAAGTACTTGGTATGTGAACACCGGTCCTCACATTAGAGCACGGACCCTAGTAGTATGGTTCTAGCGAGTAGTGACTACTGGCTAGTGACATGTATGTACGAAGGCCTTATAGCATGCTTACATAACACTTTTGTCTATATGAATGGGAGATACATGTAAAAGGGGAAGGAGTGCTTTTCCTGCAAGACTCTAGCTTTGAATACAAAGAGAAAAATTAGCAACTCAATAGCCAACCTTATAGCGCACTTAGGATGTCCACAACAGTACCGTGGTGGTGAAATTGCCTACTGACATGGTGTGAAAGAATATAAAATAATCGATCTTTCCTACCAGGCCCATAGGTTCTCTTACATACACATCATATTAAAATATTTTTGCTAGCGACATAGTCACTTGTTGGAGACAGAGTGTTGCTTCACGTCCGTCCCTTTCCAATTGGAGTCACTGCGCGTGGAGCCTGTGCGGTGGGCTCGTGTGGCAGTGAGTCAGTGACCCAACTCCCGAGAAACTAAAATTAGAGATCTGTTTCTGTTGGAGACACCCTTATTATATGAATAAGCAGGCTTTAAATGACATTGCATATCAACATAAAAATCGCAATAGACTATATAATAGCCTTACTCTAAGACACCCAGCCTGCACGTGTTTACAAACATATTTCCCATTTACTATCGCACGCTAATGCTGATCTTGTCGTGTGACTAACTGTCCATCTTATCTTACTATTGCTAATTGGAGGTTGTAAAAGAAACACTAAATTTAAAACGCGCTAAAAAAAATAAATCCTAGACATTCTCAAAATAATCAGAAACATCCGTCCATCAATTCGCAGATTGGAATATTAATAGCCATTAGATCTATTTTCTAAATAATTACCCACCTCTGCCGTTATAAAAAGTCTTGAGTTCAACTCTCAACGAAAACAAATATCTTCTTCTTTTTTAGATTTTTTCCATTTTCAAATTTATCTTCAATTTTTGTCTTTTTTTCATTAAAGATGCTAAAAATATTTCTATGAAACATATATTTATAGATTTCTTTTGAAATTTTTATGTCAATCCTCACAGGATGCGCTAGAAAAAATAAACTCATAAAAATTTTCACAATAATAAAAAAAACACCCAATCATCAATTGACAGGTTGGAATCTTAATAACCATTAGATCTATTTTCTAAATAACACCCACCTTTGTCACTATCAAAATAATATTAAATAACCCCTAAAACTACATATTAATTACTCACTCTGCCAATATAAAAGAAAATATGAAATAACACTATAAATTTATACCTAATTGTTCACATCTGCTAATTTGATGGATAATACCAAATATCACCTTAGTTATTATGACTAATAACATAATGAAAGTAACCCCTCAAAATTATATTAAAATCGCCTACTTTTGCAATCGATTAAAGATTATCTAAATCAATTAAACATACATATAAAGTAGCAAGATTTGCTATTATAAAAAACTTAGTATGAAAATAGACATATATATGTTGTACTGTAACACATAATACATTTAAGACTCTAATCCGTGCGAAAGCACGGGTTGATTGACCAGTGGGCCTACATGTGTGGGTCTAGGTGGTGACATTTTCTCATTTCAACATCTTTTTTCCTTCATTTTTCTCCCTTTTCACACTAATCCTATCCGTCTCCTTCTACAGCTCTACATGCTAAATTAACAAAATTTTATCCAGCTATTTTCCTTTTATTTTAGTAGAGTAAATAAATTACAACAGTTATTTGAAAAGGCTTCTTGAATTTTTCTTTCTGCAATGCACGTTGAAGTTAATCCAGAAAACATAGTTGATCAAGTTGTGATGAGAACAGTCATACTAAAATATAATTGAACAAGTTGTTTTAAAAACTTATTTCAAACAAGTTTTCCAGAGATGTTGCATAGAAAAAAGCTTATGTGTATAGATTATTATAAAAACTTTTTATAAACACAAAGTCTTATCGGAGCAGATCGAACTGTAAAAGACTTATGTAGTCAAGTACTTAAAAAGTTCCAAAGCTAGCAGTTTTCAAATAAAAAAAAACATCACATGGCAAAAGCCACTCGAAAGTAGTGTGGCAAATGTTGTCTTGAGAAGTTTGCCAAAAAAAGATAAATTTTTAATTTAAAAAGGTAAAGTCTATTTTACAACTTATACTTGTCATGGTTGTATAATTTGCAACCTAGAACTACAAAACTAGATAATAGACACATTGAACTATCCAAAACTGTAAGTGTGGTATTTCTAACGTGGTGTTGCATGGTCAGCACTAACATGGCGCTATGGGTCTCGCATATTATTGTCCCTGCAATTTAATCATAGATAATCAAATGAATACCTCTCCTTTATTTTCCTAATTGATCTGTCGAATTTGTAGAATCTGGAAGATGAACTATTGCCGTACTCTTTCTTCCCATTTTCTAGGTCGTTTGACTTTTTTTATACCAAATCTGATCAACTAAATCACAATAAAAATAAATAATAATTATAAATTTTATTTTTTTGAACAAAACAAGCAAATTAAATTTGATATAAAAAAATCAAACGACTTATACATCGAAACAGAAGGAGAACCATTGTACCATTGTACGACTACACCTGTCCGCCATAACTGCTAGTGAATGCAAATACTTAGTATCTGTGAAATACTGAAATCTGTCTGTGTCTGCACCATCTAAAACTACTTGCTATTTATCTGTTCCTCAAAATCTAAAATTATTGTTGTAGGGCTTTGCTACGGTACACAAATTACTTTTTAGAAGGTAAGACTTCAAATAGATCTAAGCCATCCAAATAAAAAGAGATAAAATAATTAATATAACAGATTAAAAAGAGGAAACGAATTAAATAGAAAAAAGCACCGGTATTTCAGCCCACGTTGTTCCGCAGGCTCCGCATGCGAGCAGCGGTTCGCTGCCTCCGCCGGCGATCACCTTCCCGAATTAGCAATGGACACTTGAGGATAGAACAAAACCGGCGATCACCTTTTCAAGAAGCGTTGGTTCTTAGCAGTAATCCAATTGTGGGCCAATGGATACTACGTGAATTTTGATCATACGGTACTTTAACAGATCAAAAGCTAGTAATTTATTACTATATCGGATGAGTTTTATTTAGCCAAGAAGGCACATAGTTGTCACGTTTAAATGTGTGCAAATGTTAGTTATCTGTACTGCCCACGTCCAGTCGTGTACAAGCGCTAAATACCCACGTTAAAAACTATTAGATCATGGTAGTTAGTTATCCATTAGTGATTAGTCATGTTCGTTCTTGACCAGTCACGTTTAATCGAGATGGAGCTTGGAGGTGTGTCACGTTCCATGCCATTGAATCAGGATGCGGATTTCACGTTCCATAGCATGTGCAACGCCAAGATTTAATAAACAGACCACGCTAAGCAGATAGATCATGATGAGAGAGAATAACAGCGCCATAAAAATCTCAACAGATCGCAAAGGTAGTTATCGTATATGCCCCCATTTTCAGAATAAATAAATATTTTTTATTTAATTCTATTACCTTTTACCTTAATTAATCAATGGCTCACAGTTACTTGAGTGTACCGCAGCAATTGCCATTGTTGTAACAGAGTACAACGACACCTGCATGCCATAAATCTTGCGACCACGGTTATGTATGTACATAAAAGCTCTTGGTGACTAGTGTATTGTGCGCTCTTAGTGGTGGTGTATGTCAGTATGTGTGTGTGCATCATCATTGCAAAGAAGAACGAAGAAACATCCACGCATCAGAGCTAGCCCATAAATGCCCAGAAATTTGAAATTGTACAAGCTACAAGCAACTCAAGTAAGCAGACGACGGAGGAAATTACCCAATGAGACATAAAGACCCAATCGGTCGTAAAGTTGATGAATACAATAATCTTTAATTTCACTATTCGCATGAAGAATAAAGCAGCAAAAGTATAAATTCCGCACTATTCTTATATTCAAAGCTGGAAATGACTAGCGTAGTAGTGCGTCCAGGTGCAACATCAACTAGGCATCTAGCACTACTGGTCCATCGCACAATTCGTATTTGGTTTCTGATTAACACTGCTGCCTTTACTTCAGGGGAAGAAAAACAGGTGAGGTTCGATGAGTGTACTCTGTACTCCTACACCACATACTCACATCGGCGCATTCTATTTCAATTAGCATTTGATGCCAATTCAGTTTATTTGTCATGATTTCCAACAAAATCAATCAGCAGTGAACCTTCTGTTTCCCGCTCTGAACAACAATCGTCTCCAAATTATCCATCGTATTAATTATGAAAAGTAGGAAGAGGTCGTTCCACGCGCCCTTTAAATTCCTGATCTTTCTTGTACTATCAAGACCATATTCCATAACCTGGCCTCATTCCTAATTATCTTGTCCACACTGTGGAACCACAAATGCGTCCTTTTTATGTTGTCTCCTATCACACGTGTGTGTTAACATCTCTAAAATACCAATTCCTCCATTGAAATAAAAAAACTCATATATTAATGACCGGACGGAGTACTACATCATATCTCTCGAAAAAGGATGCAATCTTTATTTGGCTTTAAGTCTAACAAATTTAAGTTTGATCAAGTTTACGTAAAAAAATGCTACCACGTGTGAAGCAGCACATTTGCACTCACGTTACCATCACGCCAACCTGCATTCCATTATGTAAAAGAAGGCATAAATCTGTGGCAACCCAAGCAGCTAGTGGTGCAGATGGAATTGGCTGGCTGTAGATCAAACACACTTTGGTAGTGAGTTAGTGCTGTAGTTCAGTAGATGCAAATTAAAGCCACTCGTTGAGGCTCACAAACCCAATTAACCTGAAGATGTCATCTCCACATACGTACTTTAATTACTCGGGTGCACGATGATGATCACAGGAAGTGGACTGGCATGGAGACACGTCCGCGCGGTCGGGCGGTGGACGTGGACTGCTTGCCCCGCCATGGCCAAGGAATCGCATATCTCAGGTACGGTGGCACTGCACCATCTTCTAATGGATGGCTTGCATCAGTTCATCCGGAAATACATGCCTGAACCAACCCTGATCCTTTTCTCTTATCGGTTACTCTGCTTGCCGTGTTAATGAAAAGCATAAGTATACTTGGATTAGGTCTGAATTAGATCCGCACATGTAGCTCCAGATGACAAAGAATATTTGATCCCCCAGGACCCCGGCAGCATCTCTACCTTCGGGCCTCTTTTCACCGGCAGGCACACGTGCAGAATCACCTCAAAATTCGGCGGTCACGTCAAGAGTTGTAGCCATGGTCTAGTACTGCCCTCGCTCGTGCAGCTGGTGAGTTACAGGTCGCCAACTTTCTCTTGCCCTTTCTTCTCGATCAGATGGGTGCCCCAAGAGCATTACCCCGACTTCTTTGGTGCCTAGACCACCATGGCAACATCCACAGACGAATTTTGTAAAGTTTCATGGGCCATCTTTCTTGCCCGTTGCTTTCGTTCACAGCTTGCCTCGATGCGTTAATTTGCATCAAGACACGGTGCAAGAATATGTATTCTGTGTGTGCCGTGCCCGTGCGCGAGGCATCCCCTCAGCTCGCGCATATATAGACAGTGCGATATCACCGTATATACCTAAGACCCTAGGGTGCGCGAGCTAATACAGCATTAGATCGAGAGCTAACCATGAAGCAAACATTGGTAGTCCTCGTGCTCGCGATTGCGTCGGTGTACGACGCATGTGCCGCGGCGGAGGCCTCGGCGTTCGTGGCAGGCGACGTCCGCGTCGCGCTGAAGCACGTGGACGCCGGGAAGCCGCTGTCAAGGCCCGAGCTCATCCAGCGCGCCATGCAGCGGAGCAAGGCGAGGGCGGCCGCGCTCTCCGTGGTGAGGAACCGCGGCAGCGCCCGCTTCTCCGGCAAGAGCGAGCAGCAAGCGCCGGGCGGCATTGCGGTCCGCCCGTCGGGGGACCTCGAGTACGTCGTCGACCTCGCCATCGGCACACCGCCGCAGCCCGTCTCGGCGCTGCTGGACACCGGCAGCGACCTCATCTGGACGCAGTGCGCGCCGTGCGCCAACTGCCTCGCGCAGCCGGACCCGCTGTTCACGCCGGGGCAGTCGGCGTCGTACCAGCCCGTGGGGTGCGCCGGGCAGCTCTGCTCCGACATCCTGCACCACGGCTGCCAGAGGCCCGACACGTGCACCTACCGCTACAACTACGGCGACGGCACGATGACCATGGGCGTGTACGCCACGGAACGCTTCACCTTCACGTCGTCGTACGGCGACAGTAGGCTGACCGTCGCGCTCGGCTTCGGCTGCGGCTCCGTGAACGTCGGCAGCCTCAACAACGGCTCCGGCATCGTGGGCTTCGGTCGGAACCCGCTCTCGCTGGTGTCCCAGCTCGCCGTCCGCCGCTTCTCCTACTGCCTCACGCCCTACGCCAGCGGCAGGAAGAGCACCCTCATGTTCGGGTCCCTGTCCGGTGGCGTCTTCGACGACGCCACCGGCCCCGTGCAGACCACGCCGCTCCTCCAGAGCAGCCAGAACCCGACCTTCTACTACGTGCAGCTCACGGGCCTCACCGTCGGCGCGCGGCGGCTGCGGATACCGGACTCGGCGTTCGCGCTCCGGCCCGACGGCTCGGGCGGAGTGATCGTCGACTCCGGCACCGCGCTCACGCTGCTCCCGGCGGCGGTGCTCGGGGAGGTGGTGCGCGCGTTCCGCCTGCAGCTGAGGCTGCCGTTCGCCAACGGAAGCAGCCCAGAAGACGGCGTGTGCTTCCTCGTGCCGGCGGCCTGGCGGCGCTCGTTGTCGTCGACGTCGCAGGTGCCGGTCCCGAGGATGGTGTTCCACTTCCAGGGCGCGGACCTCGACCTGCCGCGGCGCAACTACGTCCTAGACGACCACAGGAGGGGCCGCCTGTGCCTCCTCCTGGCGGACTCCGGCGACGACGGCTCCACGATCGGCAACCTGGTGCAGCAGGATATGCGCGTGCTCTACGATTTGGAGGCAGAGACCTTGTCGTTCGCTCCGGCGCAATGCTGACGCGCGCACAAAGAGTACGAGGCCGTGGCGTTTCGAACTTTGGATGCCGGATGCATGCGGAGACGACAGGGAGGGAGTCAGTGCATACGCAAAACGCAAGTGGACCATACGGTATATTGCACTTGCCAAAAAAAAAGTGTTGTAATAAAATGATCTTGTTTTTCCTCGAAAGGAATAAATGATACGGAGTATACGGAGTACTCAGGTATGGGGAGCAGGGATATGATTTCTAATGAAAATGAAATTTTAATAACAGCACATCTGACCGAACCTCGGGATAAACCTATTGTCCCTGTGTGCTTGCTTGCTTGTTTTTTCAAGATCATAGCATTCATATGTTCTCTCAATTGCGTTGTGGAAGCCTTGTTTGTGGTGATCTAAATTTGTAGGTGTACAAGCTTGCCCTTCTCATAGATTCCTAGCAGTTAAGGAAGAAGGAAATGGTTTGACTGGTTATTATGAGATCAATTTATATTTCTTCACAATACCTCGGTTGAACTGGCTCATACAGATTGAACTGACTTCAGGTCGGTTGAAATTGAACTGAACTAGTTGAACCAATTTGGTCTGATTTCGATCGTGAGTTTGTTTGAATTTTCAGAATTGCCTATTCATCCCGCTCTAAGCACTTCACTTTGTAATCTGACTTAGGAAGAGGCTTCAAGACTATCTTGAAGATGACAATGGGGCAGGATGCATATGATTTAATCGCTATAGGTTTACGAGGATACAAGGAAGAGTTAACTCTTTCCCGGCCATTATAAAAGATCGCAATCCCTTGTTTGTGACAGAAAAAGTTTTGTTTCCTTCACAACCATCGACTCAAACTTTACAGACTCATGTGCCATTGTCGTTTGGTTTGGGCTTGACACAAGGTAACAGAGGGATAAAAGGACCATTTTGCCCTTCACTTTCACAGCCGCCGCCGAAGGAGGAGGCTCCACAGCAGCGTCCTTTTCTTCGGGAGGCGCTCGACTATCGCCGGCGGCAGCAAGGGAGGCGTCGGGGCGGGTGTGTACGACAGCGGGTGCTCCACCCTCTTCGTTAGCACGTCGTCCAGCCACATTGGCCGGGACGCGCCATTCTCCTCCGTTGATTGCTTGTACAGCGTGCCAGCGAGCCCCGCGTGCGGCGGCCCCATCGCCGGAGACGAGTACGGCTACGAGCAGGGGTTCAACTTCGACTTCGATTTCTTTTCGCACTACCCATCGCCCGCCGCCACGGCCATGTCCTCTGCCGACGAGCTCTCCCAAAACGGCCAGATCTTTGGCGCGGGAGGCGGAGGGTGTCTGGAGCTGATCTGGTGCTCTCAGAGTGGCTCGGGAGTGTAGGCGGCTTGGGGAAGAGAAGGCAGTGGGACCATTGCTAGGCTTTGCTTAGGACCCATGGGGCTCGCGCCGCCGGATCTGGGTTGGTTTTACGGGTGAGAGAGCTCTGGAGAGGAGCGAGAGCGCTAGGGCTGGTGCCGCTGCAGCCGCCACAGTAGCAGCAGGCGGCTCTCCCTCCCCCCAAGGGCGCCGACAACGATACCACGGTCGCCACAGGCTGCTGCATCCGGCTTTGGACGGTCGGGGGATGCCCGCCGCCGCCGTTGTGCTCCAAGGTCGACAGCTCCACCACCAGCGCCTCGTCAAGTGGCTCGCCTGCGCCGGTCCGGAGCTGCACGCGAGGTCGTCTCCCGCTCCACCGACCCCAACCAGGAGGAGACGGAACCGGTGCTGCGCCACTGCCGCCTTATACCTGCGAGGGTGTGTCGCTGGCGGTAAGGAGAAGAAAGGAAGAA
Source organism: Paspalum notatum (assembly GCA_022530915.1). Taxonomy (NCBI): domain Eukaryota; kingdom Viridiplantae; phylum Streptophyta; class Magnoliopsida; order Poales; family Poaceae; genus Paspalum; species Paspalum notatum. Next base: position 39,581,821 of record CM039685.1, read on the forward strand.
AAAATAGCAGAGACTTGAGGGTAAAATGGACATTTTCTACTGTTTTTATCTGACTTGTGGACCCAACCTGTCAGTAAGGAGAGACGACGTTGACGGTAATGGCGAGTATAGAAAGTTTGAGTCGATGATTGAGACCTGACAACATTTATTACTAGATTATGATGGGACTGCAAAGAAAAGATATGATTTGGTCGCCACATAGCTGCGAGGCCACGAACATGACGACAAAAGATGAGGCATGGCGAGATTAATTACTAGAGTATCACGAAGATGGCAAAAAGGTAAGATGTGTATGGTTTGATCGCTATAGTTTATGAGGCTTCAAGGAAGTTGTGAGGCCACGAACATGACGACAAAGACGAGACGCAATGACATTGATTACTAGAGTATCATGGGGGCTATGAAGAATGTGTTTTAGTCGCCATAGAGTTGTGATGCCACGAACATGATGAAAAAGATGAGGCAAGATGGCATTGGTTACTAGATTATTGTAAAAATGGCGAAAAGTGAAGATGTGTAGGGTTTATCGCTATATGTTCACGTAGGATACAAGGGAAGTGGTAACAAAAGAAAAGATATGATTGGTTCGCCATAGAGTTGCGAGGCCATGAACATGATAGACAAAAGATGAGGCACGATGGCATTGATTATTGGAGTATCATGGGACTACGAAGAAAAGATGTGGTTTGGTCGCCATATAGTTGCAAGGCCATGAACATGACGATGAGATGAGCCACGACGACATTGATTACTAGAGTATCATGAGACTACAAAGATGACAACAAAGGTAACATACGGTTTAGTTACTAGAGGCGGAACGTTGAAGTGCCAATTTTGACCAATAAAGGCTTTAAGGCACTCGTGAAGACGAGAAAAAAATACGATGTGTAGGGTTTAACCGCTATAGGTTTACTGAGTTACAAAGGTAATAACCAAAAAAAGACATGGTTTGGTCACCATGGCAGTATGAAATTTGGCAATTTCATGTGGGAAAAAGAAAGAAAGAACAATTAAAAACAACCAAAGAACTCCAGCCTCCAGGCAAGCCGGGCTGGTCGAACCCAACAAGGCAACAAACCTTCCGTCAGCAAACAAAAAATGCCTGAGCGGAAACGGCCAGACTTTAAAAGAGGCTTTGGCGGTTTGGCCTGCGGTGGCCTGGGCTGGGCACCAACCTGGTGCCTGGCCTGGTGATGGGCTGCTTGCCGCCGCCTATATCATGCCCCACTGCCATGCCCTTTCGTGACACACAGCAGAGAGACCCTTGAGCTCGATGGAGCACGCGGCGGGGGGCAGCGAGGCCGATGACGCCGGCGAGCCGGCCACCGCCACGTCCAGGCTCACCGACGACCTCCTGCTGCTGATCCTGTCGCGTCTGCCTGCCAGGTCGCTGCACCGCTTCAGGTGCGTCTCCCGTCACTGGCGCGACCTCATCTGCGACCCCAGCCACCGCGGGAAGATGGCCCAGAGCCTCGCCGGCTTCTTCTACATCGGCTGGAACAACGACTACTCCAACGTCCACACCACCACCGAGAAATCTCTCCGCTTCGTCACCAGCAGCGCGTGCCCGAGAAGGAGCCCAGGCGGCGAGGCCGCGGTGGCGCCGGCGCCATTGATGATCGACCCGCTCGCCCTCTCGTCGTTCCCTCCCGGGTACCACGACCTCCTGCACCGCATCGAGTGCAGCAACGGCCTGCTCCTCCTCACCAGCTGGGCTCCCCCCGTGGCGTACGCGTTCAAGTACGCCGTGTGCAACCCCGCCACCGACGAGTGGAGCCCCGTGCCCGACCCCCCGGACCGCGACGTCGGGTGCGTCAGCGCGCGCCTCGTGTTCTACTTGGACCCTTCCGCCGCCGGCGGCGCGTCGTCGTCCCCGCACTCCTACTACCGCATCTTCCAGTTCCAGAGCGGCGGGCTGACGAGCGTCCGGTCCCCCGCGGCGTGGATCTACTCGTCGGAGACGGGTGCCTGGAGGTACAGGAAGTGCGGGTGGGAGAACGGCGCCGGGGCCGTCCTGCGCGACGACACCAGCACCGTCTTCTTCCAAGGTAAGCTGCTCATGTGCCCCAACGAGGACGATGACATCGTGTCGGTGGACCTGGACGGCGAGACCTGGAGCGGGTCCCCGAAGCCCAGGCACCCACGCGACGACGGCTTCCTCGGCGGCCCGCCGCCCGGGTTCATCGGCGTGTCCCAGGGCCGCCTCCGGTTCCTCAACACCCCGGAGTACGACCACACGACGATGTGCGTGTGGGAGCGTGGCGACGACAGCGACCGCAGCTGGGTGATGAAGCACAGCGTCGACCTCTGCTGTGTGTTTGGAGGCTGCTGGGACTACTGCCGGGTCGTCGGGCTCAAGTGCCGCGTCATTGGGATCCATCCGGACTGCGACATGATCTACTTCCTCGAGGGGAGCAACAACAGCAGACTGGTGTCCTGCGCCATGGATCGCGGCGAGGGCTCTACGATATGTGAACTTGGGGGCAGGCATTACATGCCGTACGTCCCGTATGTTCCCGTGTTCGCGCGGTCCCTCATTTGAGAGTTGAGTGTGTGTCGATCACTGGCAGCTTATGGTGATCTGATCTAATAAGCCCTCGTAAGTTACAATGTTGTCTTTTTACAGTGGCTACCAATCGGCTGATGTTGCTGTTTCTCTTTGAGAACTCTCGAAGGTTCAGGCACAGCTTCTGTTGTCATCAATAGGTTGCCTTCTAGGTCCAGGCACAGGCCCATGGACATTATAAAATTATGTGTCCAGAAACTGAAGCCATGATCTGTTTATGTCATCATCAATTTTTGTTAGCTGTACTTAGTTTGAGTCAAAACTATAGCTATTTCAGATTTTAACTTGCTTCTGAATGAATTTGTGTTGCACATATAAAGTAATTCAGCTAAGAGGTACATATATAGCCAAGTTAGTGCAAGAACCCGTGTTACCATTCCAAACATATCAACTGATCCTTGTATTCGATTGGGCATGCGCCGCTAGTGTGCGTGTCGGCACATGGGGGATTGGGGCGATAACGATTACACCATTGAGACAAGTAATCATTCATTCTCAAAGGAGATGAACGAACTAATTCAATGTATTTAATCGTGTTTTCTGCACTGACTTACCCTCCCACACGAGCCCTGTATGGCTGTATCATCTAGTATCTGTTAATAAAATAAAATAAAAACTAGTTTGTCCCTGTGGTTTCTTCCTTTATCAGATCAGACATATGCGTGCTTCTCTTCTCTTAACTTCCTTTGTGTTGTCATACAAAGCGAGTCTTCCAGGAACACAATGCCGCTATGACCTGCACGCAACCGTGTGTTTGTATATACCTGAATCAATGGAGCCTCTCGATCACTCTCTCTTCAGCCTGCAAACCCTTAAAGGCATCTCGTCAGAACGAGGCGCTCCAAATTGCATCCTCCCCTTCACTGCATCTCGAGTGCACGTATTTTAGCCTCTCAACTGGGTTGCAGACGCCACTGCACTTCCAGTCAAACGACGCGACGCAAACGTTCCCTGCTTGCGCCTTCCACTCGCAATCTGAGAGGCGATTTCAGAGAGCAAAGATTGGGTTACATGTGCCACAATGGCTTGCAGTTTCAGTAATAGTATAGTGCAGAAGTGCTGAAGAAACGGACCAGGTGGTGTGCCACAGCACATGTCCCTGTCGTCGATGTGCTCCACATCTAGGCCGATAAACCATGCGCCGAGAGATACATCTTCATTCGCATATTTGTGCAATATAGGACTGGGTGATACGATGAGTTTAGCTGCGTCAGTAAGACAGACAGTAGCCACTCTAGAAATGCAGGTTTCGTCAGAGTGAGCACAGATAGTCTTACTGGTTGATCGAGATATAGGTGGCGAGATCCTTGGAGATAGCGTATATCTGCCCTGTCGCATGCCGGAAGTACTTGTTCCCGTCTTCTCCAAACTTCCAGAACTCAGGCTCGTGGTATTTCACATTTCTGATGACAAAACGTCAGAGAAGTAGAATGTTGGTATTTGTAGAACTTGATGCATCGGAACTGCGGATGCTGCTAGTGTTTTCAGAAGAATTACTTGTCGGAGAGGACTGGTCCTGACTTCATACAGCCAATATACACCCGCGGTTTCAGTTTATGCCGACCAAGGGTTGCGACGAGCATTCCTGTACGTTTTGCACCAATTAATGAATAATCAATAAATCTCACCACTATGGTTGGTGATTTTAGAGGTATCTATACTAAAGAGTAGTACCTAGGTTTAGGTGAACATCGTCGTCCACCTTGACATAGAAATCTGCATCCCATAAGGCCACGGCAGTGGAAAAGAATATCTTGGTCTTTGCAGATAGCTTGTGATACCCTTCAACATGATCCTACACAGAACAAAGTTTAATACAGATGACAGCCCCCAAATCAGCGGCAGAAAACAGATTAAGATGATTGCATTCAGCAGAAAGGAGAAAACAATGGTGATGGTATATGGCTAATGAAGATCACCGTACCAGTCTAAGAAAATCGTGATGAATTGCATCCTCCGCGTCTATGGCTTTATCAAGGACATTGTTTGATGTAGCACTGTAATGCATAAAAAACAGTTTCTACTTCAGCAAATGCATAAAGTATACATGAGTTGTTTATCTTTTCTGAACCAAATATGTACAGTTGTACCGAGGTGTTCAGTAAAACTGAAAGGCGATACAATTAACATACCTATGTCCTATCGTAAATCGGATGATGATTCCCTTTTCCTCCTCCAGTTTCTTGAGCTTCTCACCTAATAAGCAGCAGGTCAATTTGCATCAGAGGGAGCAAGCAAAGTAAAATATAAACAACGGTCAGCCCTAATTGAGATTTCCTGGGGCATTGCATTGCATGTTTCAATAAAAAAAGGGAAAGAATCCTGCAGCATTTCTTCTACCCTAGGAGCCTAGGAACAAGGAACACAATAAACAACCTAACCAGCATCAGGAGAGAAAAAAAAATTAAGTTGCATTGCATTTGCACAGTGCGAACCTTGAGGCATCCAGGTCTCCCTCACAGAATCCCGTCGCTTCCTGCTACTAAAGGCAGTGTTGATCCCAATCACAACAAACGCCCTTTTCCTCTGCTTGCTTATGCCACCTGCACTTTCCCCATGAAGTTCATTGCTGCTGCGCTTTGCTGCCAGCTCCATCTGTAGTGTGTCAATTGATTTCTCTAGATACCTAAACACAGAATGGTGCCCATATTAGTCCCGAAAACCCGAGAGCCAGTGGTAGACAAGAAACAGTTTTAAAGATCCATACTGACTCACTGTATAGCCTCATGAGTCTTTGACACTTCCCCCATAATGTCCCGATCTTCAGTTGGTTTCTGAAACCAAGAAAAGGAGTTATACAATCAGTTATGAGAATTGTTATAACCTCCAAATCCATGTAAAAGAACATATTTTTTCCTTGTAAAGTTTGCTTTACGTTTCCTCGGTACAAATCTATGTGTTTTTATCGAAAAGTGTAATCAAATGCATGAGGATTTTTTAAAAAACAAGTGGAATAAAAAAACTACAAGAGGTATTTTTATTAATGCTAAAAATGGTGCATAGTCATTTCTGCATGTCCCCGAAACTGCCATAGTCTTTAATCTACGTTTTCCTGCATAACAAAATACAAATACTGCCATAGTTCATAAACGAGACATGCCTGAATAATATGATGCCTGTAACAATGTCCGAAGTAGCAAGCCGACTAAGTTGACGGGTTTATAAAGCGAAATAAAAAAAGGATAATCAAAAGGGGGGAAAATCAGGGGATAGGCAGCCCTACCGGTCTGGCAACAAAATCTTCCGTAAGTCTCTGCGGCTCCGTGTCGTGCAGCCGGGGCATCACAACGACCGGGCTCGGCACCGATCCAAACCTGCCACAAATAATCATCGCCGGCCCAGCACCCGTAAGCATTGCATCACGCGCAAGGAACTCGCCGGCCAGCATGGCTCCAAAGAAGAAGAAACGGAACCGAAACCAATCTAATGACTCACAGGTCGGTGACGAGCATGCCAAGGAAGAAGCAGAGGAAGCAGAGGAGCAGTATACGGCGCGACAGCAGCCTCCTGTCCGAGGCGGCGGCGCCGTTCTTGGGCTTCATCCGCCTCCCCTCCGGTCGCTCAGCGTCCCTCCTCGGCTTCGTCGCCGCCGTGTCTATCCTGTGCCGGCGAGGGGGCTCGTCCTATGCGTTTCGTGATTCACAGCAGAGGCGAAGGAGGGGACGGCTTTATGAAGGTTCGACGTAACCGAAGCAGAGGAGGGAAACAAGAAGCGGGAGACGACGACTAGTTTAATGGGTGGAGGCGGAGCAAATGCTACGTCCACGGCGTTGTGGGAAAACGCTGGTTTTTTTAAAGAGGGAGAGAACAGGGGACGGCACGGCTGCCTGTGGTATAGAGGGAGGCTGTTACACTGTTCAGTTTCATTTTTCTCTGAAGATTTTGCTTTGCTACTCATGATGGCATCTTATTTATCTGCAGCTTAGCTAAGTGAACCTTTTTCCAATGAGCAAGAGGACTAGATAATTTCTACCATTTAAATTATAAAGTGAAAAAAGTAATGAGAGAGGCTATCATGCCGGTAGGGTGTTGTGCCCACTGCCACTGCCGTGTTGCCTAGTTCACCATCTAGTTCTATCCAGCCCAGCATATAGTCATTCCATTTGATAACAGTTTAGTACGTACTTCCTACATAGCTATTATACCACCACATCAGGATATGTGGACTAGACAAATACAATACGTATTATGTTATCTATTTTATCAAAATATATGTGCTTAGACATGTCCAAAAAAAACAGAAAAAATGCCCTGCCTATTTTTTGCAAGCACAAAACAATAAAACTTTTTTTTGAATTCAAAGCATTAACATTCACCTTCACCTAGGTTGTTAATAGCTACGGGTACGTCTAGCAAATCGGTTTTAGGAACTCTATTTCACATCTCCTTTTCTCCGAAACTATGCTTTTATTTGTTTTTGGCTTAAACAAAACCGTAGGTTATTGATGCCGTAGTTTCCTAAAAACTATAAGGGAGCTACGGCAATCAAACAAGCGCTGTATTGATGGGTTCAACTTAACGAAGGTCCGTGGGGGTCCGGTCCCAGGAGCAATAACGGAAACCTAAAACACCGGCATCAGTTTGGGCGCCGAGCAGCCGACCTGCTTGCCGCGTTGGCACCGGCACGGGGGAGTTGAGTTGCGTACCACGACCGGGGTCCTCGGGGGACGCGGCACGGCACACGCGAGTGAGATCGCGCGGAGACCCACACGTACGCGCTGGCCATCTGGCACCCGTGCCGTCGATGACTCGCTGCGCCGGCCTGGGCCTGTCCCTGTCGATAGCTCGGACGGAACGCCCCGTCGAGGCAAGGGTGCCAAAAGCCGCCGGCGAGGGCAAGCTTCGCGTGTTGCTTCTCGAGACTCGTCGATTGATTCACACGGGAAGATTCGTCAGCGAGGTCAGCGCGAGGCCGCGAGCAACGCTGTTTCACCGGAGAATCCACGCTACACGTAGTAGTCACGCACGGTGGCTATATGTGAAGAGCCAAACCGTCTGACCGTCTCTAGGGAAATCTTCCTGCGTTCAACACGGGCTGCAATAATTAGAGCAAATATTATAATATGATGTTGAGAAGGTGAAATATAAAAAATAACACATCAGGTTTTTTATGACATGGAAAAAAGAGAGAAAAAAATGGGCTACTAGCCTGTAGCCAGCTGAAACACAAACTAAAAAACTTTGTTAAAGGAAGAGCTAGACCAAGCAATAATTATAAAGCATACAACAATAACATTTGTATACATTCAACAACAGGTTCAACTATTAACCTTGCTCTCTGCCAAGTTAGTAGGCTTCTTTGCTTTGTTCCTAGATAAAGTTATCTGATGCAGCTTCAAATCACAGGCATCAGCCGGGGGGAGGGGGGGGTGTGGGTGTGGGGGCTAGGATGACTGCCTGATGGGCGCTTGTCTAGGAGGACACCAAACAAACAAACACCGATTTTCCCTGTCTTGGGGGTCTACGAATAGGATGACTGCCTGGTGGGCGCTTTGTCTCAAGCCCAATATACTGCACTGCACCAAGTTTCTGATCATTGTAATGTACGATGCAATTTAGAAATGCAGCACGAGTTCCGTTTGCTAGTTTACGTTGTCAAGCTTATTTATATCCTCTCGAACCTGTCATTTCAGTGTTGTTAACATCCCGTTTGGATGTAGATATTAGAGCATGGAATCTGGTTTTCTGACTGTCGCTCGGTTGTCTCTACAATTCAGAGTTAGAATCAGAATCCAATTTTTTTTTGACATTGGACTATAACTAAGTTGTTCATCCGCTCTTCTTACTTCTTAGGACATAGTGGTCCCCTTCAATCCGGAAAACCCTATGTTGCAGTTTTGGCTCGTTGATTATCGGCTCAGCCTCTACTCAGAGGTCTCCATCAGGCTCTCAGCACAACTAGTACGAATTAATGAATTATCTGCAGACAGCACACTGACACTGAAAGCTTTGCCTAAGTCGTTACGTCCCAAACACATGTTTGGCATTTCCAAGGGTGACGAAGCTGAACCAGGCCGCGACCGCGATCAACGCGCCACACGCCAACGGAATGCTGTTACTTTCAACGGAACGGCATCGATTGCTATACTAAAATTTTATACTAGTCCTAGGTTGCTATCGTATCGAGCCGAAGCGGAATACCCCGGGTTACGATACTCTCGATCGAGACAAGGCAGGCATTCCCTCTGAATTTGTTTCGTGATGGATCATGACCAGCCTGCAGGTGCACAAGGCGCCGGGCGCCACAGCCGATGCTAGCGAAATTCATGTCTTGTAAGACATTTCTTATACGAGAAAACATGGGTTCCAGCAGTTCAGAAATGGTGTTCTCACATGCTTTGTTCTCGATAAGCCCTTCGGTATAACAACATTGACTGTCATAGCTGGACACTGGCTTAGATATCTCCGAGACAGCGTGGCATAGCAATCAGCAACAATAACGATGTAACAGGGTAAAACAGAATCTGGATTTAACGACGTCAGCTGGAACTGGACAGGAGTTGTTAATCTTAACAAGATGCAGGGGGCTATCAATTGCAACACATAGCTCAACTCATTGGCAGATGCTGAAAGCTTGCCCAAGTCGTCAAGTTAATTGAAAAGCTTTACCAAGTCATCAACTTACAAGCCCATGATTGGCAGTCTAAGACCCTCCTCTACGTTTCAGGGAAAGCGACGAAGCAGAACAAATGCCACGCGCCGACGGTGAATGTTGTTACTTTCAACGGAACGCCATCGGAAAGCCGTCATATGTTGTTATATATGACTTTTACTGAGCCCCACAGGGCGTAACGTACTAAATGGATTGTGGATTCTGAAGCTCTCTATCGAGGCAACAAAGGGCATGGATGATGACTTGATGTAGTTTTGTTATCGTGCCCAACCAGCAGTTGGGCCCCTGCACCGTCTTCAACAACTCAAACAAGAAAAGCTGGGTGCCGGCAGTTCAGAAATGCCATTCTTCAGCCTAAAAAATGGTGTTTCCAAAACGTCCATTGGCACAAGAACACAGGCTATCATAGATGCACATTGCCTTCGATACCTCCAAGACAGTATATCACAACCAGCAGCAGAATAATGCAAACGGTGAAATATCACCTGTACTTAAGTTAGGCCAACTGGACTTGCCTAGGAGGCGTGACGATAATAACTTGCTGCAGGTGATTGACTGGAATTGCAACATCAAGCTGATTCCAATGCCAGTTTCAGTTTAACCTCAAGAAATGCAAGATGATGATGCATCACAACTCATAAGAAGCTGGGCGAAAAAACGTACAATGGTGTTAAGCATCATTTCCGGAAAAAAGTCAGATATGCACAGATGAAACATCTAGTCATCCCACTCAACAGTGCGCACGACTTTCCATCACACAGAATCGTATGCTGGCAGAAACAATATTCTTCACACGTTTATGACCAACCTTCCAAGTCTACTCAGGACACTGCGGGCTTAATCTTCTGAGTAGCATGTCCAATACACGAGTCCACTGCAACGATGACAGGAAATCAGAATAAAATCTGGATGAGTAGATGAGGGTGTGAAAGGTTAGAGTAGATGAAAATGCAGATATACCTTATCAACACAAAAACACATTGAAGAACGCCAGCAACACCAGTCCAGACAGAAGGACCCTTGTCTGTCAGCGCATCTTGCACCAATAGACCCACGGATCCAGCTAGGCAGACAAAAGAAACAACATATGCCACAAAAAGCCACAGCTTCACTCTACAAGTAAAGAAACCAATGTTAGAATACTTCTATGTAGTATCCTGGAAAATAGTCCTTGCATCTGATATTCCATTTGAGCTGAGCACATTCTAGTTCCCCAAAATCAGTCTGTTAAATTCTTGTCATAGAACCAATGAGGCAGATTTTGTGATACGAACAAAAATGAGCTGTCATTTAGGGACTACAAGGGCAGCGTGACAACATACTGAACCAACGAAAAGTGACGCATCTCACAGCACAACGCTAATATTTTGAGGTTCTCCCATTCGAAAGCACAAATTTAGTTTGACACAGATGAAACTTCAGCTATGTGGCTCATGTCCTTGCCACTGGATGTTGGGATGACTGGAAGACAAATCTAGACTCTAGTCTACTCATGTTGAAGATACATTTTGTGTTAAAATTCCAATGCCTTCTCTGAAATTTCTCAAAGGGCCTTGAGAGGCATGACCTGTGTGAGGCCTATAACCGTGTCTGACCGCCTAAAACAATGAGACCCATTTTTGGAGACCTATACCATCCTTTGCCTGCCTGCTCAAAAATGCATATCCCATTTTGCTATCACCGCCTCCAATAACAATACCCATCCTAGCACCCATCAAAAAAAAGTTCCAGTTAACCTAATTTATAATAGGGTAATAAATTAGTCTAAAACCTCAGAACATTTACATTCGAGATAATTAGTAAGCAAAATACTATGAAAACATTAAGTGGCCAAGGACTCGAGGAGCTAACAAGGAGCAGCAGTCTTTCTTACACCTAGATACAGAAGTTATATTTGACAGACAGAGATGCTATATCTGGCTTACATTACCTTAATAAACATAGGAGTATAAAAGTATGATTATCCATGATCAATGCCAATTTGCAACAGTGATTAATTGGCAAAGTTACCAAACGAGAAGTCCAACTACTTGACTTAGCCGTCTAAGTACTTCCATAAGAATGATTTTTTACATGGGAATCCAACTAGATCACAGTAACCAGAGGGGGAAGGCAGTTGTTTGAAACATGTCACTGGAATTACAGTAGTATGTAAATGTAATAACCCTCAACATAAAGTTGGGAGACACCCTACAGACTGCAAGTTTACAAAAAATATTTCCAGGCTATGACCACAATGCTACACTAGTGTCCTAACCACAATTCGTAGTCCAGTGCCTACTTATGAAAATTGAATCAAATCAAAAGGTTGACGTCATGGTAACATGGTTTATTGAAATCACATGCAAATTCACATGATTTCATGAAACTGTGCCTATTTTTAATCGTATAGCCAAAATCAAGTGATCCAGTCTCAACTGAACCATATGGATTTCATTTCAAAACCCTAATTTCATTCACCCACTCCATCAACCTTTACCAAATCGAGCAGTGTTCCTCACCTCCACTCGGAATCGTCCCCATAGGGCGAGTAATAGTCGTATCCGATCTCATCCTTGTTCACGCAGTTGAACATGAGCGCCGCCAACGAAGCGAAGATCCCTGCAAAAACGCCCGCGCCCAAAGAATTCACACCCATCAATCGGACATCCGGACGCTCAAAGCTCGCACCCGAAAGAAATGGACTACTCCACGAATCTTACGGCTCCTGCGCTCACCTGGAAGGTAGTGGAGGAAGGAGACCTGGACGGCGCTGCAGACGACGGCATCCACCCAGAACCACCATCCAGCCCCGAAGATGGCGCCGGCCACGCCCGGGCCGATGATCCCCCACAGCAGAGCAAGGTTCTCCATGGCCGCGACGCCTCTTGACCAACTCTACCAAGCAATCTCCACCTCGATTGCGCCCTTGGCCCTTTTTCGCATAATTGCCTCTCTCTAGAGGCAAAAAAAAAAAAGTGGAGGTGGGTGGAGAGTGGAGCCCGCGGAGCCTTCTTGATTTGGGCCGAGTGCACTTTCGGCCCAACCTGGGGTTTATTTGGGTCGACTGCGCCTTGAGTTGAGATGGACGGCGGCGGTTTCGCTTGCGATCTGCCATTCCGTTGTTCGGCAGGAAGGTGATGGCGCGACGCGGCGGCGTGTGGGCGGCGGCGGCCGCCATTTGGTGGATGGCGGCGGCAGCCGAGGCGGTGTGGCTGGAAATCGCGCCGTCGGCAACCAAGTGCGTGTCGGAGGAGATCCAGTCCAACGTCGTCGTCATCGGCGACTACTCTGTCCTCTACGAGCACCATCACGCCCACCCTACCGTCTCCGTCAAGGTAACTAATCGTTTCGTTTAGGCCGGATCGGGGTTTATCGGTGCGCTACAGTGTGGGAGGTGATGGGAGAAGAATGTTGTTGTATGCATTGTAGATTGTGAGGATTTGGCTGCTGTGTTTGACTGTTTTCTATGCTTGTGCCTGGACATTGGAAATGGATATGGGAAATGAAACTGTGGTAGCCGTTGCTCGTTGATGCGATTGGCAACCTGAGCACATTGTAAATGTGACTAGCCGTTCCCTTACGGATGGTTGTTGGGATGAGTATCATATACCTCTCCATTCATTGGTGTAATGGTGTCGCACGCAGTTTACGGTCGTGCACAGAAAAAATACTACTATTTGAAAACGATTCTGCTAGCTCAATGTATGATAACATTCATAAACAACCGATGTGGCTAGGAACTTGACAATAAGAAGTGTGATTTACTTTCTGTAATTGCTCCTCGTTAGGATTGATTTAGTCAACATAATCCCGAACTCCTTTTGTCCTTGGCCGTTTCCATTTTTTTGTACAGTGTTTCCTTTTTCCTACAGGCTTGACAGCTAGTATTTGTTCCGCTTGCTCCTGATTCTGCCGGCTAACATCTATTGCAGTTCCGTTTTTAGTTCTTATATCTTGAATGCGGTAGCCGTTTGTTGTTTCTTTTCTGTCTCTCTTTTTGGAATGTTGTTTGCCTAGTCTAGGCTTTTTTCTTTATCAATATAATCGGAATGCTGTCCAAAATCTAGCTCATCTTTTTTCTTAGCGAACGTGCAAAGCATGTGTTGCATTAGGAAAACCTAGCTTATCTTGCATGGACCATAAACTCACTCTGCAATCTTGGAGCATGTGCAAATAGAGAGAACTGCAAATAGGCAACATTTTTGTTAGATTGAGTTGTTATTACGAACCAGGAGACATGGAATTCACCCATGTATTGTCATATCCATCTGCACATTAGTTTGCAATTTACATTCATGGTGCTATTCTATAGGAATAGTTTATTGTTCTCGGGTGAATGTGGAGTATGAATTCCAACCATTTCATCCGCACAAGCTTTACTTATTTTCACATGGTAATAGCGGTGCGTAAATATGTTGCCCTTTTTACTTCATCGAAGAACATAATATATTTTCTGAGATGGGGAACTGGAGATTGACTGGGAGATGTCTGATTGCAGATTGTTTCATTTTCAACCTCTTACTGTTCTGCTATCATGTTTACATTTATTTTGGGAATCATTCTTTCAGGTTACTTCCCCATTTGGAGACATTGTTCATAAGAAAGAAAAGGTTTCAATGGAACAGTTTGCATTTACCACAGCAGAAGCAGGGAACTACCTGGCCTGCTTCTGGGTTGATGGAGAGGACAGGGGTTTACTGGTGAAACTAAATCTTGACTGGAAAATTGGGATTGCTACTAGAGACTGGGATTCTGTTGCTAAAAAGGAAAAGATCGAGGTGAAGTATATGAAAATGAGCTGTTATAATGTCGATTGTTTTTTTTTTTTTTGTTTTATTCCTTTTCCGTATAGCATCAAGTTTTCTAATCAGGGAGTTGAACTAGAGTTGCTGAAGCTTGAAGCAGCTGTGCACTCAATCCATGAGAACATGCTTCTTCTCATATCCAAGTTTGTACATCCACTTCTTTTCTTAGCTTCATGTTTTGGTTATTCATTTACCCGACTGATACACCCCCAGGGCATAACAATCTATTTATCGAAATTGTTTACGGTGCAGAGAAGCTAACATGAGGGATGTTAGTGAAAAGACGAATGCTAGGATCACATGGCTGAGCATGCTCTCTCTTACCGTTTGCATTGCGGTCTCTGTTTTACAGTTGCGGCATCTACAACAGTACTTCCGAAAGAAGAAGTTCATCTAGGTGTTCATAATATAGTCCTCTGCAATAAGCCTACTTTTCTTTTTGTATACGAGGTCTGCAGGTCAGCATGTAAATAAACTAGAACTAACATTTTTCATAAACTGGAATCACAAGTTCAGATGACACGAGACTGCTGTTTTCCTTGTTCAGCCTGCTCTTTCAGCATGCAAAAGCAAAACAGTAACTCCTTCCCTGGGCAACTCAAGGATTCCTGTACCTACAACATCCAACTTCATGAATCACGATGCTGCTGGCCCTCTTGCCACAGCCACAAGGAAATCTTTGTAATCACTAGCAGGCAAGCTTTCGTCGATGAAGTCTGCGAGGTTCCTTCCGTAACTCATCTTGAACGCTGATCTGATCTCATCTATACCGGCATCATCGCTGCCCAAGATGGCCCTTGTTACCAACCTTTTATCGGTTGCTGCAGACTGCATACTCCTCTGCAGTAGCTGGACAGATCAATCAAGAAGAGAAAAAAAATGGGTTAGAGCAGAAAAAAAATGACAGCTTGCTTTTGATAGTGAACCGAGGGAAGGGTGTCGATCTGGATTTCTGTTACCTTGGAGTAATACTTGGAAGGGTTGTAGATGCACTTGACAACAACTCTCAGAGCTTCTTCAAACTCAGCAGACCCATCATTGGTCTTGATTGCCTGCATACACACACACACACACATTGTTGCAAGGTAGTCATCGAGCAGGGGTGTACATGAAGTGGATGCCACAGTGATGATGTAGTCGACGAGGTCGTCAGCCACTTGCCTTGGTGTAGTCATGCCCATATATGTGCTTGTAGCTGCAGAAGGCGAGCCTGAGCTGAGGGATGCTCCGCTTGCTGAACATCTCCAGGATGACGGCCTCGTCGACGACGGCCCCCGCACCCCTGTTCTTGGTGTCGTGCAGCCTCCTGGCGTCGCACTTGGCTATGTGCTGGCTGAGGTCGTCGTGGTGCGACCTGCGGGATGCCGCGAGAGCCACCAGCAGCTGTTGAGGGAGTCGAGACAACAACGTCAGACGAGCGACAGACAGCAGCTCCATGGCCGCAGCAGCAGCGCGGAGCAAAGGGGAACGAACGTGCCCTCTGGTACGGGTGGGACGGCTCGGTGACCATGTCCTGGTCCAGGTTCCTCCTGAACCTGGCGAGGTAGGCCTGCTTGGTGAAGAAGAGCTGGTTGTGCTTGCGGCGCGTGACGACCTCGACGAGGGCGCGGTAGCCGGGCACGGTGACGCCGCCCTCCACGGCCTCCCGCGCCACCACCGCGTCCCGCTCCGCCGGCTCCAGCGCCCACAGGTAGAGCAGCTTGCAGAGCTGGTGGAGAGTGGGGGAAAAGAAAAAAAAGAAACGGAACCGCTCGTGCGCGGTGAGAATCGTTGAGAGGCGAGGACTCGAACTCGATCGGCGGCGGTTTACTAGGGTAGCTTACCTCGTGTTGGTCCTGGGCCTGGGCGTGGGTGGGCACGAGGAGGGCGCCGTGCAGCGTGGCGGCGAGGTCCTCGCCGAAGGCCGCGCGGTACGCGACCCTGATCTGCTGCCGCTCGGCGGGGCTCCGCGGAGCCAGGAGGAGGCCCAGGCGCCGCGGCTGGCCGCGCGCGCCGTGGATCTCCCTGCACGCCTCCTCCAACCCTGCCGCGGAGGCCATGGCCACCACCCCGCCTGGCTGCAAGAACGAAGAAGTGTTCGATGTGGAGAACTCGCACGGCTAGAGCGCTAGACTGCTCCTCGCCAGCCGCCACCCCCCGTCGCAGCGCGCGGCCGTATAAATACCAGGCATTGCTCGCTGTTTCCTTTCTCTTGTACAGTAGTGAAGTGGAAGAACAGGGGGAAAGCTGTCTCGGATGGCAAGAGCCAAGAAGGGAGGAAGGACGGGAATGGAAACGGGAGGAGGCCGTCCCGTCCTCGGTGCAGATGCACGGATTTCAGAGATGCTGATGATCTCAGGATCAGCCTTTTGAGCTTCTCGTCGTAATCCTCTTTGAGTGCAGATGAATCGCCTAGTTGATGCTACCGTGATACGACGCTTTAAATCAACACAATATTTTTATTCGTTTATTTTTTTTTTTTACTCCTATAAGGACAATGGTCCGGCGGATAGACGCTGCGTAGCCTCGTTCTTCTTGTGCGACGAGCCGAGCCGACGGATAAAGAGAAGCGTTTTGTGCATGGATGGCCCTCGTCGCTCTGTCACTCAAACACAGTCACACCAAGTGGCTGCTCTGCCAGGCGAAAAAAAGATCCTACTCGGCCGCTGCGATGAAACCCAAATGTTAATGCAAAGGCAGAGCCCACTGCGAAGTGGTGGTACTGGAACGGCAAAAGAGGGGATCCGTAAAGCTGGCCCTTTTCGTGGAATGGAAGGGGGCAGTGGCGCCCCGTTCGTGGGTTCCCCGTAGGCTCCGAGTCGAGTCCTCGCGCGCTCTGGTGTCTGGTCGGTGACTGACGGTGCCTCTGCCTTTTGTTCCATCCCTTTTCACCCAACCGAAACGAATGCGTCCTCCAGAAAACCCTAACCCGGCGAGCGGCGAGCTTTCCTCGCCGACCCTTTTCCATTTCAGCTCTGGAGTCTGCGTGCGTTTTGCGTTGCGTGTGTGCGCTCTCTTTTCGTTGGCAGTACAAGTAAAAGCACACACACGGGTGCGGCTGGGGAGCGTGCCGTTTGACGCGGATGCGCATGTTGCCCAGCCCTGCGACTGCGATACGTGCGTGCGCACGGCCAAGAAAAAGATCGGCACGTACATAACGTGTGTGCGGTGCGTATCAGCTAGCAGGGGGCCAGGATGGATGAGGGGATCAGGGCGACGTCGTGCGTTTTGCCCGTTTTGAAGCGGGCGAGACCGCGAGAGCTGGTTCGCAGCAGGAGGCTGGAGGCCCAACGTGTCGATTCTCTGGCGTTTGGGAACTCGGAGGACGCACGGCGCGTCGCTAACGTCAGAGGATCCGCTCCTTCCGTGTCAAAGCTCAAAGCACACGGAGAGAGAGCGTGTGGCCGAAACGACGCTTTCGCGCCCCGTGTGCGCTGCGGCGGCCCGGCCTTCATTCTCTAAGTCCAATGGTCTCTCTATCCCTATCTTCCATCACTGTTTCAACTATACCACTCAAATCTACAGTACGTAACGGTGCTGTAACAGTGCGTGGCTCCATTTTAAGGGCATCGCTGGCCTTAGCCTCATCGGCTGTGGCAGTGGCACACACAGGGCACGCCCGTGCACGGGATGCTGAGTTGTCTCACACTGGCTGGCGGCTGGTGCGTCCCAGGTGTAGACTGTAATAAGGGACTGTTTGGATCCACCTGCAAATTTTTTGCCTCCATCACATCGGAGGTTCGGACGCTAGTTAGAAGTATTAAATATGGTCTAATTAAAAAACTAATTATATAGACGAAGACTAAACGAACTAGACGAATTTATTAAGCCTAATTAATGCATAATTAACGACTAGTTACTGTAGCACCACATTTGCTAATCATGGATTAATTAGGCTTAATAGATTCGTCTCGTCGTTTAGTCTTCATCTATGTAATTAGTTTTTTAATTAGACCATATTTAATACTTCTAACTAGCGTCTGAACCTTCGATACGACGGGGGCAAAAAATTTGCCGGTGGATCCAAACAGCCCCTAAAGTACAGTCCGTCACCGCGGAGTGTGGACAGCCCGAGCATGCTTTCGTAAAACCGGGGAAGGCCCATGCACGCACTAAGCTAGCCTGGCCTGGCCTGGCCTGCCAAGCGCATATGGGCACGGGCCATGAAGGCCGGGGCGGATTGCGGCCCAAAGATCGCCGAGTGACTACGGAATCGCAGACGGGTCACGGGCGCGCAGGCTCGCAGCTCGCACGGTTTCTACAGATCAGATCACACAACAAAAGCAAATGTCATCGGGCCAATGCATCTGCATACACGGATGCCAAGAAAAGAGAGAGAAACCGCAGCGCGAAGGGGCCGTCTTTTAGACGAAATTTAGGCTTCATAGAGTCACAAACGTTAGCTCTGAACTTGCGATCATTCCATGGATCTTTTTTTTTGTTTTGTTTGTTTTGCTCTTTACGGGTGTTGTTTATCTACAAATTACATTTCACGGAAGAGCCTAAAGCACAGGATGTTCCAGCTCTGCAGTGAAAAAAAAAATGCAGGATTCGGATTCTCCTTCAGTAAAAGTCAGTAACTGCAGATGAGGTGGTTCATCTTGCAAGGTGCAACGCACTGCTACTTTTTTTCCAGTGCTTTGAGAACAAGCGCCTCTGCCCACCGGCAGGCCAAAAGGAATTTACAGACGACACTCAGGAAACAAATACTCTGAGAGAATCGGGGAGCCGGAGCTTCAGCTCATCAATGGAGCTCCACAAAAGGTTATTGTACACACTTGGCTATCCAGCAGCGCTGCTGGAGCGACTAATCAGGACGGCACCGCGAAGCGGGCTGCGTCAGGCTCGTAGATTGTATCGGTGATCTTTGATGGCGGCCAATACCGGAGAATAGAGCGCCCAACGATGTTCCTCACTGGGAGTGGACCCCTGAAATGGCGAGACAATGGGTACAGCTCAGGCTTTCAGATATCACGTGAAAAATCTAGTGTGATTGATCAAGTTTAATTTTGATCTGCAACGTACCAGTTATGGGAATCAAAACTGTTGTTGCGGTTGTCTCCCAGCACAAACACATGCCCTTCTGGTACAAGCTGGAGCAATAACCAACAAAAATCAGAAGAATTAAGAGTGGGTTGCCCCAAGACGAACCATCAAAGCTTACAGACATGCGAAAATGCCAACCAGTACGCTTAAGGAAACATGACACTCCATGAGGTTCTATGTGTGGCTATCTAGTATTTGTAATTCAACTAGTTGTCGGCCAAACACTGGAAATGCAGCAGGCAGCAGCTGATACTTCTGTACCATGCAGAGTCTACACATTTGAATCTAACATCTGAATGGCTTAGGCAAGCAAAAACAAGCATTGCGATCAAAATATATGCTTAAAGCCAATATACAAAAGCAGAATCACAACAGACACATTTCCTAATGTTAGAGAGAGCATATCCATACCAGTGGTTCCAACTCGTAGTTGTGTGGCTCCAGCACAAAATCCTCATCCTGAACTATCCCATTAACCAACAGCTTGCCATCACGGACCTATTTAAGAGCCAAGATTATCGGCGGTTACAATTCAAGCAAAAAGAATCAGGCTGTTTGGAGCATAATAATAATACCACAATAAACAGAAGGCTGCACTACCATTGGAAAAGGAAAAGCTTACTTCGACGTAGTCTCCTCCCTTGGCCACAACTCTCTTGATGAACACATCCCCAGAGCTGTATCCGTATGCCTGAATGAAAATGAAAATATTGCAATTCAGGCATCACATCCATTCATTATAAGAGAGAGCGGAATACGAGCACAACTACCACGAGAGGACTGAAATCACACCTGAAGAGCAGGGGGAGCCCGGAAGATCACAATGTCCAAAATTTCCGGTTCCCGGAATATGTACGAGACCTGCAGATCACAAAGCCAAGAAAGTTCATCAGCAAAAGTTAAAAAAAAGGCAATAACACGGTACAATTCATCTGCAAATGTTAATCAGACAGTGCAAAGCTGAAAAGTCCTACCTTCTCGGCGAGAATCCGATCACCAATATCGAAGGTCGGGTACATGGACTTGGACGGGATGGACCTCGGCACGGCCAGGGAGGAGCCGTAGAGGAGTGGCACGGTCACAGCTGCAAACGCCGTCTTGGCGTCGTCGGAGCAGGAGCTCACCCACCTCGACAACCAGTTGTTCCTGTTCATCGCTGCACTAGCACCACTGCGCGTCGCAATTTCCGCAGAACCAGACGCGGCGGCAGCAGCTCTAGCGCCACCAATCAACGCCTTCTTGGAGGAAGCCGAAGGCGCCAGCGAGCGGGGAGGGGAAGAGGGCGCCGAAGACGACGAGGTGGCAAGGTCGCTGCAGGGGAGCCACTTCGAGGTCTGCAGGAACGGGAGGAAGGACGTGGGGTTGAACCCGAGGGAGATCGGCGACGAGCCTGACAGAGACGCCGCCGACCCGGTGGTCCCAGCCGTCGGCCCCGTCCTCTGCGCGAGCACCGAGAGCAGACCCACGGCGAGAGACGGCGGCGGCGACTTGGACGACAAGCACGCACGCGTGAGCAGCAGCGAGTGAGCCCCGGCGGCGACGGCCTGGGGCTTCGGGTGGTTGTGCTCGCCGCCGTCATGGCGGTCGCTGCCGCTGCCGTGGTGCTGGCGGGTGGAGGTGAAGATGCAGAAGGGGCGCCAGGCGCCGTCGTGGACGAGGCGACTGCCGGAGGCGGAGGCGGAGGAGACGCGGTGGCCGAGCGAGGCGGCCAGGTTCTGCGCCACGTAGCCGGAGTAGGATACGGTGATGCGGATCGCCATGGTGAGCAGGCAGAGGAGCCGTAGCGAGAGCGAGAGGAGGCGGATGGGGCTGTCGAGGAAGCAAGCTGAGAGCGGGGCGAGAGCGAGTTAGAAGCAGGCGGCCATTCAGCAGGGGTTACAGGGCGAGAGGCTGCGTCGGGGAGCCGGGGGTGTGGTCTTCCGGCGAGCTATCTCGCCGGAAGACGAGGTAAACGGTGGCGGTCAAGGGGAGGCGGCGAGGTGAAGGCGAATTGAGGGGAGAAAGCGGAGGGCGACGAGAGAGGTGAGTTTTATAGACGCGTGGACTTTTAGTCTGGTGAGAACGTGGAGAAATGGAGGCCCCGTGGATTTCGGATATCTTGTTTTCTTTTTTTTTCCTGCAAATTTGTAGGAGTACTCACCAATGGGGCAGATGAGGTACTTTGTGGTGCGTTTTAAATTACAGAGCTTTATCCTCAAACTTAACTTTGACAAAGTTTAACTTCTACAAACGCTTCTAATATTCCAGGATTCTATAGATGTGTTCTTTTATAAAGTTTGTTAAATTTAGAAAAACTAGACTTGTGGGAAAAACTAAAAGAACATATAATTGGAACGGAAGGATTAGTGCACAACCATTCGGACGAAATTTATGTGAAATGGCCAAATTCAACACTTGATGGTACTTTCAAGCGTTTATTTCCCTCTCAATTAGTACTAGTTAATCTTGAGATTTGATCTTTTCGTGTTCAAATTATATGCTACTGCAGTATCCATCCCCAAAGTTTGAACGCTAATCTTGAGCTGCAAAAGTTCATGGGAGCTATGTTTAAGGTTTACTCACATACATTCCTCCAAAAGAAATAAAAGGATATATTGAAATTTACATAAACGGCCACCCAGCGTTCCCTAGTGGTCTTAACCTCTAAGGTAAACAGCAAGCGAAAATGGACGACGAAAATGGCCACCCAGAAAGCGATATTCTGGACTACGAAAATCGGGACTAATCCACAACCCTCCGAGCTCAAAAGCAAACACGGCCAAAATAGAGGCCCTCACGAAAACGGCTTTGTTCAACGCCTCAGTAGCCTCGGTTGCTTCGTGGCAGCTTCCGCTGCTGTATGCCTGTATCAGACACGTCATTACCCAGTAACGAAGTCACGGTATCAGAGCAGTAATCAAGGGGACAATTTAAGATGGCCCGGTGGCTCAGAGTAATTTGACAAAGTAAGCAAGTCGAAGATCTGGATGAGGAAACAGCGAGCCCTGTCCAGAATCATCATTGGACTGCTGGGGAACCTAGTCCATACTTTATCAAGGTAAACAACTTGAGTTGATTCAGATCAGGAAATGGTACAGGACAACGCAGTCAGATTAGTAATATCCCTTGGAAGTGACTGAAACGTGCTAGTAGTGTACTCCAGATAAGAAAATTGGCAGGGAGAAATGTCCAGTGCACTAAAATAACACTGATACAAATCAAGAAACATTTAACTAACCAGGCTCAGACACTAAAAAAAATGTGAGTACAAGTACACGTGAGCCCATTGACGTCTACACCGGACTTCTGGTACTTCAACCACCGGCAACGATTGCTCAACAATTGACTCCATAATAAATAAACCGGACTCAATATTTTTTGGGAAATGGCGCAAGCGCTGTCGTAAGCACTTACGTTTCGATGCTCAAGGATACCAATCATACGCAGAAGCACTTACATCCTGAAATATATCCGGTGCAATCAAGCTTACGATGCAATCACCGTGCAATTTTACTATAAAAAGTTTTAAAAATTTTTAAAAACAATCATGACTGTACATTTCAGCCTACCCTATCTATATATAAAAATTTATGGTCAAATTCATTCTAATCTAACAGTTACGAAATCAGAAATTTATTATTTTCGTAACTGTTAGAGTATGATGAATTTGACTATGAATTTTTATATATAAATGGGGTAGGCTGAGATGTACATTCATGATTTTTTTCAAAAATTTTTAAAACTTTTCTTAATAAGATTGTACGGTGATTGCACCATAAACTTGATTGCACCGGATATATCGCCTACATCCTGGACCTCTTTGATACAAGGACAAAGAAGGAACCAGGAAGCACAGCAGTCAGATGACGAATAGAAACGTGACAGAATTGCTGAACCACTGTCTAAGTTATGAGAGACAGTGTAAATAAAGCAACAAAAGAATGACGATCAAATCGATGCAGTGAGAATATTACAAGGATGAAATTGTCTTGAACTTGCATAGAAGGAACTGCTGGTATTCATGTTTCAAAGAAACAATACTCCAGCTGGCATGTTCAACTCTACAGTGGTTCAGCAGCCCTATGTGACTGCACACCCAAGCGCGACATGCCCTAGGGAGGCGATGCTGACGCTAGCTGAAAGCAACAATGCCTAAACATGCTAGTTGCCATACGCATCTCTGGGCGATGTTGAAACTAGCTTTGTCGTGTGCAAGGTTGCCCATTACTCCATGCATCAAAATCATGTCAAAGTCGAAGATTCAAAGAACCTGTTATTCCTGGGACCAGGATGAACCTTCAACCCTGCCACAATGCATAGCCATGGAAGCTAGGGACAGTGACAACAGCTCTGTATGCTCGCATTCATGATTTGCTACATCTCTGATCTTAAAGTTTTCAGAATTGAAGGCAATCTATTTTTTGTTAATAACAAGGGAGATTTTCAATTTTTCATTACTGAACAGTCCAATACAAATACTTTGTTCGTTACTAGGTTACATCAAAATGAGACCTGCCTGAATGCCACAGAATCAATGCTCGAGAATGGAGATATCAAATTACTGGATATGAGTGTGAATCATAGTTGAAGGTTACAGCCTTCACCTACATAGATAGGACATCTGAAGTTAGCAGTTTAGCACTAAGTATTCAGGCACGATTGTGATGGGACACATGCATTAAGAGTTTACGACAATTAGTACGGTGGTCTCTGATAAAATTATTCTGGTAGCAACAAGATAAGTTACTCAGAACTCCACTAGAATTGTTGGTGAAATTTAGTTACAAATTTTAAGACAGGAAAAAGGAGGAGTCAAGAGAACCAATAGTACATTTCGCATTTGTTATGGTCCATTTACATCTAACGTCGTCCCCGGGGCTTCGACCTCCCTTTCTGCACCATTGAAATGAGTAAACATGGTAAGGTGAAAAGTGAAGCTTGACCAAGTTACATTTCTGCTGCACAAAACCAACAAAAAGAACATGCCACAAACTGGTATGGGCTTTACTCACCGACGCACCACCAAAGCTTGAACCTGAAGCTGTAGCCCCACCTGAAAAGTATACATAGACGTGTCACTACTATATTTTTGTCCTCGTGCTGAGTAGTCATTTAGCCTATCACAACTTGCTTGGGACTAAAAGGCTTTGTTGTTGTTGTATGCTGAGTACTCATTTATAATGAAATTATTGAACTCAGAATAAACACACAACCTGCAGGATAGACAGCGGTGCTAATATGGTCAAGCTATATCAGTGAGGAAGTATGTACAACTCCAAGTCACTTGAGGTAAAATAGCATGCAAATGTCTACCATACAGCTTACAGCACACAGAGTGTTGATTGAGCAAGTAGTGTACCTCCAAATGGTGTAGAAAATAGTGATGTTCCACCTAAAGACGTGGTGCTAATTCCAAATCCAGGAGCTGGTGATGATGCTAGTGTAGGAGTGGAGGGAGTCCCAAATGGTGTGGTCAACTGAGCTGATCCAGATGTACCGAAAAGGTTGCCTGATGGAGCTGGAGTTGTCGGAGCTGCAAAGAGACTAGATGATGATGGAGCAGAAGCCGGAGTGCTAAAAGTTGAAAAAGCACTTGACGAAGTCGCGGCAGAAGGGAATGAAAACTGCAGCGGTTGGCTTGTTGCTGGCGTAGCAATTTGTGCTGTGGGCTGTGCAGGAGCAGGCAAATGCAAAGTTGGATGAACCCTTCTAGCAGCTGCTTCTTGTTTAGCTGCTTCTCGTCTGTTTGCCTCTCGAAATGGATCAGTTCCATTACCCATGCGGCGCTGTTCATTAAGATATTCAATTTTCATTGATTCAACATACTGATGAAGATTTTCCACCTGAAAAATAGCAAAGACATTAGCACATCATCAATGTACCTTTCAGGGAAAAGAAAAGAAGCCTGAAATAACTTTTTTTAAGCAAACCATTACCTTAGAAGCAACATAGATGAAGTAGTCATGCACATTTGACATAACTTTTGGAAGAGATTCTAGGGAATCTGATGATCTTTTATTATTCTCAATTTGAACCAGCTGCTCTAGCTCACCGATCCACTTGCAACACTCCGCAAGATAACACTCAAACCTGTTGACAGTTTGCTGCATAAAAGTGGAAGGACGCTTTGGGAATCCACTGTAGAAATCTACCACTGGCTGATTGGATGGAGCTCCAACAGAAGGATTTGAAGAAGCACCATTTGCAACTCCAGCACCTGGACGGGTGAATCTTGGCCTCAACATCATATATGACCTAATAGCAAATTCTGTGTTCCGCATCATCTCATTGACAACAGTCATTAACTCTTGAATGGAAGCCTTCTCTCTCTCCATCAAAGTGGCGGTGCCTCCAAGTTCCTGCGAGAGATAACAAACGTTTACACATGAACCCAAGATCCTGCTAGAGCGGGCACCAACGCGGATATCACTATGGCACTACAACAGTATACAAAAGAAAGTATTCAGCATTGGTACATCAATTTACAGCTACCAGCCAAGATTATTTTCCCCAGAGCAACTCACTTTTTTGCCAAAGAAGCATGCTAATGTTCAAGTTGAATGCAAGCCTGCACTTAAATAACCCATGATGCTCTGTTTAGATCTATAACTGCACCATCAAGGAAAACTGTCCCTGTCAAATTATGAAGTTTCTCTTGTTACTAGCATAATTTCAGTTGCAATATACTCCATTGTGCTAATTTGTCATGGACATGACTAAATCACCAAACCATGATGCCATGTAGACTACTATGGACAAGATCATATATGAGTGCTTTTCATGGAATGTCATTTAGGTTCATGAACTTCGAAACTGCAGATTTAGATCATTAAACTTGTGAAATGTGTCATTCAGGTCCAAAGTGCCCAAAATACCCGTGTCATTCTGATGTGGCATATTAGTGTGGAGATTCCATATTGACAAGTCAAAATCAGTAAGGGGTATTTCAGGCACTTTTGACCTAGATGGCACAATTTAACAAAGTTTAATGGACCATAATGTGCAGTTTCGAAGTCTATGGATCTGGATGACACTCCATGCCAAGTTTAAGGACTGCCAGTGCATTTCATTATTTATATGATACATAAAAATCAATGGAAAATGGAAAAGGTTTACTCTTTGAAAATTTGCCTTATAAAGAAAAGAAAGGGGGTTTGAGTTGTGCAATTGTTGAAGGTGAGGGGACACAAAATTTATTGTCTAGCATACAGGTCACTGACTCGTGAATCTTCTAATGCTTAAAAGATCTACAAGTGACTCTTAGTTGTTCGCATTGGTATAGTTAGAGTCCACTGGGTGTGACCGCATCCATGCTCCAGAAAAATGTAGTAAATATTGTCAAATTCCCACCATGTATGACAACTATCTCCGAAACAGCAATAAAGTGCCGCACCCCTTCTATTTTTCTCTAGGTCCACCCCTGTATACACAAATTCTAGAAAATAATCTCTAATATTTGAGACCACCCACAGGAAACATCATGTACCAGGCTATCAGCTAAGACTACATTAATCTTCTAGTTGTAGAGCATGACAAAAAAACCAACCATGCACTAAGGCCCTGTTTGTTTTTCACCTAGATTACAAAATCTAATCCTGCTTATTTTTGGTAGATTATATGAGCTAAAAGAGAATGGTGGGTATTGGGTAAATACCTCCTAAGTGCTATTGGTACAATGGTAAAAGGCCAAAAACATAAGCTGAAATAAGCACCGCTTAGGCTGCTCATGAATTATCATAATCTGATGTGTCTAGTAGATTATATAAGCTACAAAGTTTGCTGAGGTGCTTGTTTGCTGCTTAAAATCATATAAGCTAAATTATATAATGCTAAGAAAATCTAGAGAGCGAAGATCGTGATGAAATATCCTAACCTGAGCAATGCGAGACGCATCAACCTCAAAATTGACATTCGAGATTGAGGAGTCATAAAGGCGACTGCACTGATCTAACCTCTCACTCTCATCTCTGCACTCACGTATCTTATCCCTGCAAAACAACAGTTACGTGGACAAATCAAATATAATTCATAATTCAAACAACAAATGATCCAACCAAGTACAGGTGCAGCAGGTTACAAAAATTGGAGAGAAAACACACTCCTTTGATGATAAGACTCATAGGATTGCCACAAGAACAAACGCGATAGAAGCCCACCCGAATAGCAAATCAGATCACAGAAGACAAAAGATGTACCATTCTCCCCTCAAAACCAAAAGTTCACAAATCAATGAATCACAACAGTAGATGATAACAGCAGCCTCAAACTAAAAAAACCCCATCCTACAAGACCAATATTTCGTTTAATTCAAATCACACACTCCTTTCACTGGCAAATAATAAACGAGACTAGTCGCCACCAATTCGGCCTAGTAGTCATGGATATAAAGCAAGAGGGGTAACTTGTGCGAATTAGGTGGGAAAATCGACAGTGGAAGTTTCATATAACAATAAACACGCTCCTTCAGCAGAAAACAGGTAAAGGAAAAAGGCAACATTCAGGAGGAAGAACCCTACTCGATCTGGAGCAATGCCTTCTGCGATTCAGCGTGCAGCTCCTCCCACTTGGTGCTGTACCCCGCGGGCTTCATATCCGTCGTGTACAGCATCAGCTTCTGCTGCTGGGGCTGGGGCTGGTGCTGCAGAGGCTGAGGTTGCGCCGCCGGCGCCGCCTGCTGCTGTGGCTGCTGCGGGAAGTTAAACTGGAACAGAGAGGGCGACGAGGAAGGCGCCTGCGAGGCGACCGGGGCCGGCGTTTGGAAGGGATTCGACGCCGCTGGCGTCTGGAAGGGGTTCGACGCCGTAGGGGTCTGGAACGGATTTGACGCCGTCGGCGTCTGGAACGGATTCGATGCCGCCGGCGAGGCGAAGGAGAACGCCATTGCCAGGCGCGGAGGAGGAGGGGCCGGCTGCTGCGACGGCGGCGCGGAGATCCGGACGGGGACCCGAAGGCGAGGGGAGTTTGTCGAGTGCTCTCTGCTGGGCCGGCGCACGGCGGTCTCTGCGAGCTTAAACCCTAGAAAACGGGCCCCTAGTAGAAAACCGAGTGGAGTAAAGAAACTGACGCTTTTGCCCCTCGGGTGGAGAAGAGAACGGTAGGCAACCCGAACAGGTGGGTGTGGGTTCCTGACCACGGAGACCAGAGAAGGGCATTTGTGGGTTTCCTTTTTTTTTTTTTTTTTGATCGGGGGTGTCCAATACTTTATGGAAAGAGAGGAGCTGTGCAGCGCAGGTGGTGAGGGATTACCAGAGAATTACCATAGACTCAGAGAGAACCAATCTCGGTCTCGACGATTGTCAAACGGACACCGCGGGTCTGGACTTCCGAGTTCGAAGTTCCTCCGCTGCATGACCGTTCAATTTGGAAAATCCCACCTTCATTGAAGCCTCGCGAGCCACTCAAGTACTCTGATGCTCCCGAGTCCTGACCTTGAAGACTGCGGCAGTAATAATATAATAAACAAGATAAAGATGAACAGGGGGGTTGTAGCAGCCAAAGCATACCCCACCTAGATTTAAACTCAACCACGACTTTCTTCTAATATAAGACGCATGTGTAGGTGCTGCTGGTAACCATTGAGGCCATGGCGATAATGAAGCTAAAAGCCGGTGCACACCCGCATGCAAAGAGAGAGGTAATATGGAATTCAAAAAAAAAATTCGCAGGTTCTATCCTGTTCTGAACAGTACACTAAGGCGTCAACCTAAATTGCAACTTAAAGATATGGAATCAATATATTTAGCATTGAGATCACATCATCACATGTACAAATTTTAATTAAGAAATGCAAATTGAGAACCGTATTTGTACCATAGGTTTATCCATCAATCAGAATATCAGATGGGAACTTTCCAACCGAATCTTCAATATATTGTGCTGACATTTGCAGTGTATTTGCGTTCTGTTCTGTTCTGATTGACATAGTGCACGCGGCCTAAAGAGCAGCGGTATATGTTTCAGAGCTGTCTGAGGAATGAAGTTTGCATTTTAGTCATACCAGCTCTTTCCACATGTATGACGAGTGTGTATTCTGATACTGTTAAGTTAATGCAGCAGCAATAATCAGTATACGAGTAGATGCACCATGTTCCAGTACCACGTCTAGTCATGAGACACTTGATGTCAGATCCGTGGTTGAAATGCTAGGTAGCAAAACTTGACTTGATACGGCTAGCAAGCCATGAGTCTAAATGCTTGAATTGACATACCATAGGTAATCTTCTACATCTGAATAGGTGCAGTCCACCATCCAATTTCTCTAGACATGCATAAAGCCACGTCATCTCAAGAGCCCTCTAAATTTTGTACCATGCCACCATCCACTAAAACCTCGATTTATATCTTCCATGAGGTTTTTTTGTCTTCATGAATGCAATACCTTCATGGCATATGCGCGGGGACTACTCAAATTCCCACAGAAACATACGGGGAACTCATCTAGTTTTTAGTATTATTATGGAGGATATCAACATTCCATTTCAGTACACTGTTCATTGTCCGCGCAGAGGTAGGGGGCTCGAGATCATATGACATACATTTTCTTCAATTTTTCTGCAAAAGAAAAACTGATGAGAAAATATATCTATCATTGGAAATTGCTGGATAGGTTAGTTATATATCAGCCAAAAATGTGAATGGTAATAAGTGTGATACCTCACAAAAGATCCGATCAACGGATTAATACTCCAGATGTGTCGAATGGAGAATAGCGAAGCTGCAGCCTGAGCTTCCATCTTTGACTAACAGGGTTTGACTCTGAACGATAAAACATGTTCACACATTGTTTACCATTTTAATTAGGAAAGCAGTCTCCGATGCTAATTCCTTAGTCTGTAAGTACTTGCTTTCTTCTACAACGTCTGTTGTCAAGTTGAGAATTACTGGCCTCTCTGGATCATACCGAGTAAATTCACGGATTTTTGCAACCCATTTAGCAGCTTCCCATACACCAAACCTATCATTTTTTAAATGCAACAAATTGTTTAATTCAAGCATTTGACTGAAAGTTCAATCAAGTGCACTGCAATGCACAGAAGCAAGCATTAGCTAGTTTCATTTTCTGCCCATCTCTGCCATATAGATATGATGAGTAAATATCACAAAGCTGGAAGGAGGTTCAGGGGGTAGAAAGCAGCAACTGCGTATATGGCATCTGCATACCTTGTATTGAATGATGATGTCACAAACACAGCTGGGTAAGGAACATCCTTCTGAATGTTGTCATAAGGAGAATACTTCCTGATGGCAAGGAACTCCTCATGGTCCACAGGAAACCCAAACTCTTCATAATCAATGGCAGTAAGAGGTAGAATAGGATGGAGAAGGGTGTTGCAAACATCCAAGAAAGGGACCTGTTGGGAGAAAATGGAAATCGAGGTAATGGAAACATCAGTGGAGACAAAACAATAGAGTTGATAGTAGAATATATTTTAAGATTACTGAGAAGAAAGCAGGATTAACATGGCAATTCCAATCTCAAAGAGGAATCCAAGGGCCAAGTTCCATATTGCTAACCGGCTACTAGAACTGATTATTAATTGCTTTTATCCAAAATTTTGACAACAAATACGGAGTAATCAACATAGAGGAAGCTTAAAATCTATTTTAGGTCATACAGCCTCTAAGCTTGCAATGTATAGCCCACTGATACAGCTTTATTGGAGCTGTAGATTTGACTACTAATCAGCTACAGAAGGCTCTGTGTGTCAAATTTTGCAGTCTTACTACAGAGTAAGTTGTCAAGATGGGCAGATGGCAGTTTCTATAGCACGGAGTAGCACTGCGCTACAATAAAAAAAGGTTTTGCTGTCTTTTGGAATGCCCAGTTCCACAGTAACATCTCTGCATCTAGATGGTTTTTTTATCAGTATCAGTGCAATGTTGGTCATATGGGAAGTCAGGAACAGATCATAACCAAAGCACAGATGTCCGCGCATTGCACATGTCTAAAGACCGCACACATGATTTCTAGTCTCCTGCATATACATGCTTATAATTTGTTAATTCTAATAAATTGTACTCCCTCCATCCCAAATTGTAAGGGGTTCTAGCATTCTTTTTATCTGTCCACATTCATATGGCTGTTGATGAACCTAGACACATATTGAACACACATACACAGAGTAATGAATGAATCTGGTAGAGGTGTAGAATCCCTTACAATTTGGGACGGAGGGAGAATACCTTTAAAACAGCAGCACGAAACAAATCTGGACGAGTATTAATTGCTGAGGCCACCAGAAGTCCTCCAGCACTATATCCCCATCCAGCCAGCTTATTCCTTTGTATGATACCCTTTTCAAGAAGAAACTCTCCACAAGAAACAAAATCGTATACAGAATTCATTTTTTTGGTGCGTGACCCATCTTGGTGCCACTTCTTACCATAACCTCCACCACCCCTGAATACAAATGCTTTAGTGAGTATAATTGTGCATCATAAAATATTCAAAAGGCTAAAGCTGGAATTCTTTGAATATGGCAAAAGCTACCATGAATGAGAAAAAAGAACAAATATTTAAGCTCTTTTTAATATTTCTATGACATAAGCGAAATTATCCATGCAGATGATATACAAACATATCCAAATTCATTTCTTAGTAGTATCTTTTTAGCAAAGTTTCATCAATTAATTTGATACGGCGTTGCCTGACTGCAGTGTGCAGAGTAGCTTCGGTCGCCGGACGAGGAATGGTTCCTTGCCAGCGTCAAAGTAACTCGTGCCGTGAGATGGAGGAGTTTATTTTTTGAAACCCCAATACAATCTACCTTGCACCTTATATCCTGGTGCTTACCAACAAATTAAGGAAACAAATCTGTAACTAACCAAGCCTCCACCGTCTAATCCTTTCCCTTCTAATCGGCAGCCTAGCCACCTTGTGGCTTGCGGCGCCTGTACACACGGCCCACAACAACATCAACAACATAATTACAGAAACAAAGATATTTAAAGTAGGCTACACATACCTAACATCAGCATATGCAATCACCCAACCACGATCCAGTAAACTCTTTAACTCACTGCGCCAACGTTTATCCAGAATCTCACCATAAGCACCATGTCCATGAAGTAATCCTGGATTTCCATCTTGCTTGTGCTTCCGTGAATATACTAAAGTCAATGGAACCAAAATACCATCCTTTGATGGAACATCAAAGTATTCACAAGCATAGTATTCAGAGAGTTCATTCCAAGCACAATCCCCAATATCATCAATTGAAATATCAGCTTTATCGGAGGATTGCCTGCCCATATTCGCAGCAAAGGCAGTTCCATACAGTACTTTTGTTCGCTCATGAAGCATGTTTTGTTGTTGGACTATTTGCCACTTTCCATTCAGTAAGTTGTAGTCAACAACGGCATCAGGCATCTGAAAGAAGATAAGCTTAATGTAAAGAAGAAAATGCATCGGAAAACATCAGTTTATGTAAAACCACCATAGTTTCAGTGAATGCAGTGGAAGAATGAGAAGATCCAAGTTCACACTAGTTGTAACATTATGAATTATGGTATCACTAAGAAATCACAAGGAGCCCAAAATCGCACAACAGGTCGCGCATTAGGAGAATATATGACCCTGTCGGCCCCGCCGCCCTTCCCTAACCTCGTCGAAGCGCCTATATCCTGGACATTGACACCCCTGTCGCCTCTACCACCCGCCCATCGCCCACAGTCTCCGATGCCCGGCAGCCCCCTGAATCTCCACTAGAGCTACCGACCACCCAAGAACCTCGGACCCCTCCCCTAGGGCTAGGCAAAACCCAATACCCATTGGCCATTTCACAAATACCCGGACCCGAGCTCCGAATTACCCCATTGATATTTCGGATAGATCTGAAAAGCAGTTGTAGCTTGGTAATTCAGATAATAAGCCCCGGCACCCGATTTACCACACTCCTCATTCTTACGTTTGCACAAAAGGATTTCGGTGATATTCACACTAATGCGAACTATGAACTTAAATTTTGGTGTGTGAAAGTGAAATATTTATGCCGACGTACGGGTGCTATAATTTAGTTTTTGTGTTGCTCTCTTTTTTTTAATCTATTGATATATTTCATTGTTTTTGGCAAGGTTGGGCAATTCGAGATTACCTTGGACCAGTAGAGGGTTTGTTCGGGTGCACTTTGGGTGACGTTTATGAAACATATTTTTTTTCAAAAAACAGAATTACCCAACCCGATCTTTTCAGATAACCCGAACGCCCAGCCCTATCTCCCTTAATCATGCCGGTGGCGCAATAGGTCCCAGCGGCCACACGCAACATGTCACGTGGTGAAGTTTATGAATCACAGGTGATGCGTAAGGAGGAGTACGGTATGAGTGGTGTTCTAGTTACGGATGAATTGCTTCATCAACAGTTGGGTGACAACACACTAAAGTTTGCAACTAGGAAGACAGAAACAGAACAGATTGCATTCTTGACTAGCATGCAACAAAAAAACTGATGGATAGAACAATCAATATGGTTTTATATGAATCACTAACAACATCATGAATAAACGCATTTATTTATATAGCTTAGGCATCAATAAACATCAAGTCAAAATTCATGATATAGAGTATAGACACTTTAAGATATGATAAAAGACAGATTAGAAAAACTAAATATATTAACACACAATTGCACCAGACATAAGTTGCTATCAATTCATTCCCCTTTGTTTCTTTTCCTCGTCTTAATGAAATAACACGCAGCTCTATTGCGTCGTTCGAGAAAAAAATCACCATTCTATAAGGATATGGCATCAAACTCTCAAACATTAACACAAATGTGTTGCTGACATGAATTAGAAAGCACATAAAATATCCAAGACCGAAGTAGAAGTGAGTAAAATAACAATCATTCATTATACGGAAATGAGGACAGTTCAACACAACAAAACAATGAGGCACACTTCAGAAATTTATACATAAGAAAGAAACAAGACTTTGAGAATACTAAGAAAAAGAGAAGACAAATACCACAGGGGATGATATCGTGAAACGCATTGTTGAGGAATGGTAATCATAATTCGGCCCAGATACAATCTGACACACATCACTGGGAAGAGGAAGATCAAATGGATGGAAATCTGATATATGAGCAGGTGCCTGAGAAGTTAATCAAAGAAAGATATTTTAAGTTATCTAATGGTACGTGTTTCATAAGAATAATAATTGTTGCAATATAAGTGTAAACGATCACAGGATTTTTTTTCTCAAGATATCTAGTTTTTAGATACTCCTCAAACAGGTGCAATAATCTTTTTTCTCAAACACACAGGAGAGCTACGTATCTTTGTATTTAGAAGAAAAAAGGGCAAAGAACCCTTACAACAAACCCACACGACTCACCCCAGCCCCAAGAAAGGTGCAATAATTATGGAGTGGGTATTTTAATCAACAAGAGATTTTGCAAAGCTGTCATTGTACAGAAGAGCAAAGGCTGTGGGAGCCCGTCAAGAACGAAATTGCAACATTTATCAACTTAGTTCACCCATAGACATTCGCTTACTTTGATGTCTTTGGTTAGAGGCAATTTAACTGAACAAAGTCTGAGTTTTCTGCCTTGTCTCAGGGTAAGAACCATATGAGTATCACAAAAGTCAACATCTTCAAGAATTACACCAGGTTCCTCCACAAAAACATTCTGATTCAAAACATCAAACGCAAGTCAAAGAGAGTGTATGAAGTAACGTATCTAAAATAATTCTGAGCAGAATTTATTCATAGCAGTAATAACAGGTGCTAATTAGCTTAGTTACATATGTGATGTTTATAATGTATTTGCCAAGCATATTTAAAAAATATGACAGCTCCTTTTCTTAGGATATCTGCTTGTGTAGCTACGACTAAATTAACTTATATATCTAGATAACAAAGGTCTCGAAAAAGAATCCAACATAACATAGGAGGTGCATGATTTGAACCTTCCAACTATTTGGCCCAGAAGATTCCACATGGGTATACATTAGATAATGCGAATCAACAAGGAAACCTTCTCTTGCAGCATCTGTAAATAAATAAAGGCATCCACGATGATGCTCAACAATGCAATGAACTTGGGATTCCCCTTCCCATACAAGTCTCATTTGGGACAAGGGGTCAGAAGCCTTTATCAAATACACCTGGAAAATAACAAATAGGCACGTGAAGCAAACAAAATAACAAATAATAGTAGAATAGATAAGTTGTACATTAAACAGTACCTTTGAGTGAGTGTCTGAAAAGACATTTAACGTAATATACTGAAAATCCTTGGTATGTCTGATATTTAGAAAAATATTCTCATCATGTTCTTCCAACATGAGAATGTCATCCTTGTTGGATCCAATGATGCTACAAAACAATCTAAACAAAAAGAATAAAGAATAAATTTCTAGTGCAATGAAAAAAAAGCACAGGTGAGCAGATTTAAAAATAAAAATCGCAGACCTATATGGTCTTCTTTCCTCATTTGTAACAATGTATACCAGTGCTTTTCCGTCCATAGCCCATGAAATATTTGATACCCGATCAGCACGAGGTTTATCACAAAGTGTCCCTGATACTAGGTCCCTGACCATTAAGGTGAAGGAATCCTTATCTTTATCATACATTGTGTATGCAATGAACCTATGATCTGGAGATACTTCAGACAGCTCCTCATACGAGTATCCTGCATGTCAGTGATTGCATATAACTTAATAATATGTACAATTGTTTGAGAAATGATGTAAAATATTTCTACCACCAGAAATGCAGTATAGCATAGTGCGTGTGCATGTGATATGTTGAAAGTTTACCCGCCTAATGCGTGCAGACCTTAGAGAAAATTTACATTAACCATACATTTTTCATAAATTCTCTTATAACATGAAAATGGGTAAAATGTGAGGCAACAATCAGACTGAGAACATACAAACACTCGCAGAGGACAATTTCTACATTGGGTACATGCAATGCAAAATACTATGCGGTCGAGTGACAGATGACAAGATCGTATAACTGAAAACGTAATTTCCAATAGTGAGTGATTGTTGGACATATCAACAGGGGCAAACAGCAACCTTACATGGCAAGCCGTCGAAACAAACTGGAATATGGAAAAACTTTGTTCCAGTGATTACCTCCGAACCGTTCGGCCTCCTTGTTGTAATCCACCAATTTCTGCTCGATGCGCTTCCCAGCCGTGAAGTCGAACCCTGCGGAGGGGTCACTGTACGAGACGAACTCGCTGTGGAGTGCCGCAGAGCGGCGGCAGAGAACGGGGTATTGCTTGCCCTCGTCCGCGCGTCGGTAGTAGAGCCACGGGCCCCAGCGGACGGGCGGCGTGCAGGAGTCCGAGGCGAGGCGGGAGGCCATCTCGAGCTGGAGCTTCCGGGCGAGGCGGTCGGCGCCACAGGCGGCGAGGCAGGCTTCGGCGTACTTCTCCTCGGCCTCCATGTGGACGTCCATGTGGCGCATGGCGGCGGCGTCTGAGAGTGAGCCCATCCAGGCGTAGCTGTCGTGCCACGTCTCCCCGTGGATGGAAACGGGCTCGGGCTTCTGCGGTGGGCGCGGCGGGTTTGGGGGAGGGGGAGGGGGTGGTGGGGACGCGGGTTTGGCGCGGCGGTGGACTTGGCGCCGGAGGAGGAGGCGCGGGAGGAGGTCCAGACGGCCGCGCATGTTCGACGCGGCGGGAATCGACGGCGGAGAGGGGTGGCGACCTGGCTAGCGGCAGCGGCCGAACGCCGGAGAGGTTTTAGGTGGGGTTCAGCAGGGTGAACTGCCGAAGGATCAGGAAGTGGCACCTCTTTTTGTTGGGCTTTTGGGCCGGTTCAGGGAGTACTAAGACGTGGGCTAATTTGGAGGGAAATGCTTCGTTTACCTACTAGAACTTTGGTCGCTGTTCGAATTTCCCAGAAGAACTGCAAAAGCCCCTCAGATAGACTTTTTTTTTTTCAAACTGTTTGGTAGAGCTCTTTTCTACTTATGATTCTTGGTGACAAGCGAGTCTTCGTGAGAAATGATTATGTGGCTGAAATTGATTTTCTAATACTCTACGCTAGGTTTTTCTTACGCTTTTTAGTTCAAAATAGAACTAGCATGTGACAAATATTGGAAAACAAAGATTTTTCCAAATATGATCCGTTTGATATAAGCATTGCGTTTGTTGGAATTGAATTTGGCATGAATACCAAATTCAACTAGTACTGGAGATGGATTCCAATACTAAATTTCTGTTTTGAATGCTAGTTGGAATTCAATTCACCCAATACGGAGGGGGTCAACCTCATTGTTGGGAAAGGCCATGTCCAGTTATATTCCACTGCCAAGGAATTGGAGTTGTCAATCCACCTTTGAATTCTATGCACAACCAAAACGCAGAATTCAAGAAACGTAATTCCAATTCTCATTTCCAGACTCCAATGCCTACATCAAAATGGGGCAATAACGAATTCTGCATGGAAGTAAATTGGTAAAAAGCCATTTTTTTCAACATCCACCCATTTAGTTCATTTCAGATAAACCATATTTCATAGAGGAGCAATTCTCTGTGGTGTGTTGTTTGGTTGCCTATATAGATTCACCTTGTAGAAGCAAAAGACAGAAGTAGAGCTCTACCAAATAGGACCTTCATATGATTATGATCTGATTATGATCACATTGTGCAACCGACCAAAGGATCTATCTATAACACTGCCTCCTATACCATATATACCTCTAGTTCAGGCGCATACAATATGCTCAGCTATGGAGTACAACCCACTAGACAGACATTGTTTGTAGTCGTCAAAATAGATTCCCAAGGCCTGCAGAGAATGTCAAAATAAGCTTAGACCTGGGCATGGGCTGCCCGACCCGCCCGAAAATAGCCTGACCCAACCCGACCCGACCCGAAGAGTTTGACGGGCAGGCTCGGGCCGATATTTTCAACCC
Source organism: Paspalum notatum (assembly GCA_022530915.1). Taxonomy (NCBI): domain Eukaryota; kingdom Viridiplantae; phylum Streptophyta; class Magnoliopsida; order Poales; family Poaceae; genus Paspalum; species Paspalum notatum. Next base: position 39,619,673 of record CM039685.1, read on the forward strand.
GGTATGTCTGGCGGGTTGGGTACGGGCCAAGAATTTTGACCCGAAACCCGAAAAAACACGAAAAACCCGACAATTTACACAGGCCCGACCCGACGGTCGGGTGCGGGCTGAATTTTTTTGACCCGCCACAAAAGCTACCGGATTTTTTCGGCCCGACCCAAACCCGATCCGACCCGAAAAATGCTCAGGTCTAAATATAAATAAGCTACAAAGCCAACCAGAAAACCAAACACGGCAAGCATGGATTCATTCTCTTCTCCCATAGGCTCACTGGACACATCACACAATCACACCACCATCCCTCCTAACCTCAAAGCACCCTCACACAATGACAATCGGGCCCAGCAAGCTCTCGGACCCTCTCGTCAGGCTAGCCACTCATTCACACTTCCGGTACCGTACTGGTAGCCGCAGGCCCGCAGCACAGCAGTCGCGCGCGGCCTGCACACAGCCCACAAGTGAGGACCCGGCGGCGCGGACGCGACTCGATCGCCTCGCCTGGGCCTGTTTGTTGTCCCTCATGAATCTGGCCGCCTCCCCGTCCATCCCTGCCACGCCCGCGACCGCGACCGCGAACCTCCCCCGCCATGAGATGCCATTAAATCCCTCCTCCGCTTTCTCCTCCTCGCTGCTCCGCCGCTCGCTCTGCGCGTCCCTCCGGAGGATCTCCCCCATCATGGCCTCAGCCGCCGCCCCCACCTCCGCGCCAGCCGCCGCCGCCACCGAGAACGGCGCCGCGAAGCCGACGGAGCAGCGCCCCGTGCAGGTCCGTGCGCCCGCTATCTTCCGTCCCTGACTACCCGTACCCCGTTCCTGCGGCCGAGATTTGGTCCGCGCTTCCATGTCCCGGGCCGTGTGAGGCTAGTCAGCATACGGGTGCCCGGATGTGGGGACTGCGTGCTTTGGGGGGAGAGCGGGAGCCGCTATTAACTGAAGTGCAGTACTCACGATGCACTTTTTTTATCGGGTTAGTTGCAGTCATTGAGAACTTGACGCTGTTATGATCTGGGCTGACCATCTACTCACCGAGTTCAGTTAATACTGTTATGCATGCAGTAAACTGCGTGTAGTGGATCATGATTCGTGCGAGGTTATTCTGGACTAGCTCAGCTTATGTCAGCTTACCTAGAGACTGGAGTCAATGTTAAGGACCTTTTGGTGAGTTGGCACCGAATGTGTGAACCCCAATTAGGGTGTGCCAGATCCAGAGTGACCACCACACGTGGAATTGTGATAATGATGCCAAATTCTGAAATGCGTGCTCCTTGATAGTGAAATCTCTTGTCAGATGTTGGGACAATTGAATCCAGTTGAAATCACATGTGCCATAACAGCTCAAATAGCACCAGGAAAGTCAGTTTACCATGCCATCAGTCAATACAATCAGTCAAAATTGGGTGGATTTATTTAGTTTATATGTTTCAGTTATTTGCATAATAATATTAGTACTAGTTAAAAAGTCATCTAGCTAGCTAGTGCATTTCCTAGATTCATAGTTTACAATAAACTTGCCAAGGTTTTCATCTTGCAGAAACTCTTAATACCCTTATACCCATCTGTACTCTTCTGGTTACTACAGAGGAAAAGTGGTGGCATTGCCCTCTACAGGAGTATCGACTCCCTGTCTTGCTTGCTGCACCCATACCACAGAGAGTCACTATTTCATACTTTGTGCTATTATTACCTGCTTTTATGTTCCTTTTCTGCAAGATATTGTTATTTTTCCATTAGCTACTTCTTTCTGTGTTCATTGGACATCTGAAAGATGCACGCTTCATATTAGTCTCACTAATCATTAATTACTATATTTTAAATAAACCTGATGGCTGATACTAGTCAACCATCTGAATTTGTAACCTGATCAGCATATATTCCCTTTGCATGCCATATTCATCATTGCAAGGAATTCACATTCTAGAATGAATTAAAGAAATGGCATATTCATTCAATATGCCCACTGCTATGAAGAGTGGCAAAATTCGCATTCTATGCTCCCAGTGGCCAGTAGCATAATGCCCAGCAATAGAAATAGGGTGGACATGATGGCGAGCAGCAATGCCATTTATATGACTTTCCAATGTCGTCGTGATCAAGAATCAGCATTATGGAAGTGTAAAATCTGGCAGGATACTGCAGGCAATAGCTGGTTGATTTTTATCTCATGCCCTTAGCTGAAAACCTACTATCTGACGCATTGAGATTCTCCTGTAAATGCTGCCATTTATCACCCATTTTTACAAGAATGCAGCTATTAGATAAAATAATGCTATATTTCTCGCATGCAACTTTTTAGCTGTTTGGCACATTGCTTTGTGTTTTGGTAAAACATATCACCACAGTTCATGTATTAGTGCACCTCAGCCTGAAAAAAACTGCCTTGCTTAACATCCCTTAAGCTCACAAATTGAAATAATTCACTGCATCAATAAGGAACAAACAACAACAACGAAGAGCTAGTAATAAGGAAAAGAAAGAGAAGAATAAAATAAATAAAAGCATGTTCATGGTTCAAGCACATGAATAGCTGCTTTTCATCCACAATTATCCAAGGACAAAACTCTAGGTTTATTCCATCCCCTCATGTCTATTTTTATTGCCTCATCCCATGTTGAGTTTGAGGTGGCACCTACCTCTCCTCACACTAAAGCTTAGATCAAAGCTACATCTGCAGTTTGCAATGCAGCTTAAGCAAAGCAACTTCTATCAGGAACCAATCTCTGCGTCCAAATCCTAGCGTAAGGATGGCAATCCAACCTATGGCTGCTGGTGCAAAATTCCACCCGCGGGTGTGGGTCTATGGCTTCACCTGTGGGCACCCTAAGGGGACGTTTGGTTTCTGGGGATAGTTAGCCTAGCTTTGCCTTGCTTTTGCGGCACGTGCAACGAGGAGCTTGACAAGGCAGGAGAGCCAATTTTGCTCTCTGCTAGAAGAAAGGCCAACCTTGCCTGCACAAGCTCCAAAGCAGTCCAGCAAAAAAAACCAGACGCACATGCTTCTGTGTTAGCCTCGCTAGGCAAGGCAATACATGGGCAAACAAAGGAACCAAACATGCCCTAAATACAAGGAGCCATATCTATTATAATGGCAATCTAACCCATGGGCGTTGGCTGCAGGTGCTAAATTCCGCTCGTTAGGCTGTGTGTCGCGTACTCGCGTGTGCGTTTTTGCTCCACCATCTAACCCGATCCGTTGTCATTCCTACTCTAGCATAGAGATCTGAGGTAAAGCAGATACTGATGCACTGCTTCAAGATTCATAGTATGAAATTCAAGATACTGCATAATATATATTTACATAAGATGGGTCCGACCCCTCCCCGGACCCGCTCAAGCGGGAGCTCATGCACCAGGCTGCCCATAAGATTTCTTGACATAAAATCCAGTGGTCCATCCTTAGGTCATGGTTTGCTTACTCAAAATTGCTTACCGTTGTCTCATACCTTGAAAAATGGCACTCCCTCCGGTCAGATATGCTCGTCCTTCCGACAAGTTTTTTCTTCACAAAATAAACTAGCATTCATGGACTATATAATATTCGGGTTTGTTTACAGCTCACAAGTTGGGCTTTAGTTCGTGATTGTGGTTGACCATTACTCGTTCAGTATAGATATAGGCAGAAGATAACTAATGAGCAGCCTGAGGCTTCATGAAAGTCCATGATTGGTTCACTGTTTTCAATTTCCATGCCCATTGTGTCGAAGTCCAGTTTTTTGAAGCAAACTGGAGGGGTTTCCCCCTACGTGTTGAAGTCCAGTTGACACCATGAAGGAACCTTTTATGAATATATTAGTCATAGTATAGTCAAACAAAACTCCTCTTCAGCCTGTTCGGTTCTGATTATTTTGGCTGCGGCTGGCTGTTTACACAGTCCATATAGTCTACTGCTACAGTGCTTTAAGCAGCTAGACTAGGCTGTAGCTGTGCAGCTGAGCACTGCCGAACAAGCTGCTTGTATTATACAGTGTATTTTATCTATCCTTATAGCATTGGAAGTTTACTTGTCCTAATAGACTACCTTCAGTTTACAATTTGGTCGTTTTCTCCGCTACAGGTTGCAAAACTACCTTGGGCTTGCAATTTGATCGATATTCAATTTGTCCTTTTTGCAGGTCGCAAAGCGGTTGGAAAAGTTTAAGACGACAATTTTCACTCAAATGAGCATGCTCGCCATCAAGCATGGAGCAATAAACCTTGGCCAGGGCTTTCCAAATTTTGATGGCCCAGACTTTGTGAAAGAGGCTGCTATTCAAGCTATCAATGCTGGGAAGAATCAGTACGCAAGAGGGTTTGGTGTGCCTGAACTGAACTCGGCTATTGCCGAAAGGTTCCTGAAGGACAGTGGATTGCACGTTGACCCTGACAAAGAAGTTACTGTTACATCTGGATGCACTGAAGCAATAGCAGCAACAATATTGGGTCTGATTAATCCTGGAGATGAGGTGATATTGTTCGCTCCATTCTACGATTCATATGAGGCTACACTGTCGATGGCTGGTGCCAATGTAAAGGCCATCACCCTCCGTGCTCCAGATTTTGCAGTCCCGCTTGAAGAGCTAAAGGCCGCAGTCTCCGAGAACACCAAAGCAATAATGATAAACACACCGCATAATCCAACTGGGAAAATGTTCACGAGGGAAGAGCTTGAATTTATCGCCACCCTCTGCAAGGAAAATGATGTTTTGCTGTTTTCTGATGAGGTCTATGACAAGTTGGCATTTGAGGCTGATCATATATCGATGGCTTCTATCCCTGGTATGTACGAGAGGACTGTGACCATGAACTCTCTGGGGAAGACATTCTCTCTTACAGGATGGAAGATTGGGTGGGCAATCGCACCGCCACACCTGACATGGGGTCTGAGGCAAGCACACTCATTCCTGACCTTTGCCACCTGCACACCAATGCAAGCAGCAGCGGCAGCAGCCCTGAGAGCACCTGATAGCTACTACGAGGAACTGAAAAGGGACTATAGCGCAAAGAAAGCAATACTGCTAGAAGGACTTGAAGCCGCGGGATTTATTGTTTACCCGTCAAGTGGGACATACTTCATCATGGTCGACCACACCCCATTCGGTTTCAGCAATGACATAGAGTTCTGTGAGTACTTGATTCGTGAAATCGGCGTCGTTGCCATACCACCAAGCGTGTTTTATCTCAACCCTGAGGACGGGAAGAACCTGGTGAGGTTCACCTTCTGCAAGGACGAAGATACGCTTCGCGGTGCCGTCGAGAGGATGAAGACAAAGCTCAGGAAGAAATGAAGGGCAGGGGGAAATTCCGTGTGGCTGGTGATCGCCGAATAATCTGCTAGGTTTGAGCTGCGGCAGGATGCATGTACCAGTACCTTTTTCCTAGCAATAGTTATCCTGTCAGTGGGTGTGTTTAGAACCCAAAAAGTTCTCCCAAATTCCACTATGAAAAAAAAGATTCTCCATCACATCAAAATGTCGGCATATGCATAGAGTACTAAATGTAGATAAAATAAAAAAATAATTGCACAGTTTAGATGTACTTTGCGAGACGAATCTTTTGAGCCTAGTTAGGCCATGATAGAACAATATTTACCACAAACAAACGAAACGTGCTACAGTGCTTTTCAGTTCGAAACAGTACCAATTTCAGAGTTCTAAACACACCCAGTAGTGATTCCATACCTAGTGTCTCTACTATTTGTCTGAGTAAGCGGATGGTGACGGGTCATTCAGGGTAGCTGCCGGTACGCTTTCGTAGCCTGTTGAGCCATCTGCGGCCGCCTTGTGCAGTTGTGCTCATCCGTTTCAAGTTTTCAACCTATTCTATCATCACAGCGGCAGCGGCGGGCCAATAAAACTGATCAAACCAAATCCTTGCGACAGTGACTTTTTGTTCTCCTACCTTTCCTCAAGCTGTCTCAAACTTTTGACGGTCGTCGTTGATAAGTTAGCCGAGTAGCAAAGAACTGTAGAAAAAAAAAATTCAGCTTCAACTTTTGACCGCGGTAAATTCGGTTTTCTAGTTGTGGAGATTGGAGAATTTACAAGTTAAAAGGTGTTCACAGTTTGAGAAAGAAAATTCGACGAAGCAGTTTTTGTGAACACTTGCTGTTTGCAGTTTGCACGCACGACTTGTCCGGCCGGACCAGGACGGGTGTCCACCACGACCACGACGCGCTATCCTGGAGAGAGAGAGAAACTCGGAGCCGTGAGCGGTAAGCCCCTTGTGTGTGGACTGTGGACACGGGCACACGGCACGGCGTTCTTCAACCATCGGCCCTCTCTCTCGGAGCCACACACGACTTTTTAGTCAAAAATGAACGTCGCTCGTCGCTCCACGCCGCACAATTCCGCACACACGACTTTTCACTTGCTAATCAGACGTAGGAGTGCATCTCTATCCAGCACACCCAGCCTTAATTGACCATCATCCCATGCATCATTGCTTCCCCCAACCAACCAAACCCGATGGAGAAGACGACGATAAGAACGAGCGAGCGCGCGGCGACACGACGGATCGACTGAGAAATCATTCATCAATCACACGAGGCGTACGCGCCCATACGGCCATATTCCCCTCCATCCCTCTGGAGTCTGGATGATGCCGATCCCTTCCAGTTTCACACCTCACGATCAGTCACCAGTCAGTCAGTCACGACACACACCGCCATGCATGCCTCATGCCTGTGTCTGTGTGCCTGCCCTGCCTGTTTTTTTTTTCCTCCTCTCGCAGTCGCGGACGCACACAGACAGCGACCGGTACAGTACAGTACAGCGAATAAATACATTATCTCTCCATATCCATCCATCCATCCATCCACCGGCTTCGATCGCGCCATCAGCATATCTGCATATGCATTGCATGCAATGTTGGTTGGCCATGTTGGATGATGGCCGATGGGCCCTCTGGTCGTCTTGGCAGAGTTCGTCCGGATCAGCACTCAACAGACGCCGCCTGATCGAAGCCTGTCGGACAATGATTTCTGCCCGAGTTATGCGGCAGACAAGGCCCTGCGTTTGTACTTGTGAATTGTATTATATACTCCCATGTCTTGGCGTACGTAGCTTGCATATGGGCGAGGCTGCATCCGGCGACGAGCCTTGTCTGATCTGCTGGGATGGGAGAGCCAGACGAGGAACCCCCGAAAATCTCGATCCGTGCTCTGGCTGGCTGGAAGTTTTGCCGACCTCGGTCGCTCACATGCTCGACTCGAAAGAGCGGCGTGGTCGCGTGGATGAGCAGTGGGTAAACGACCTGATCGATTGAGCCGTGCGGTGTAGTGTAGTGTTCCAAGATCCTGGAGTAGTATCTTTCTCCCATGAGCCATGAGTGTCGAGGGCTGTGCAGTTTGCCACCCCGACTGGTAGCTTCAGAAAACCAAAAACAAAGAGTGCGGGTCCCAAGAGGCTGACACCGCCAGCATCGAGATGCAATGATCAGACATCCTGGTTATTCCAGGGAACGTCGTCCTGACAAAAAGTTTCCCTCCCAGACCCAAACCATGCAGTTTTTCATGTAAAAATGTCTGACCATTTCAGAGGATCTCCGCGTCCAGATCAAATATGTTTGCATTATTACAATAGGGTAGTAGTTCGGCATCCGATTTTTAAGCCACACCTATTCAAATTATTAAAAAAAACTCATGCAATGCAACTCTGGTGCAACCGTGCAAGGTGGTAGCTATCATCTTAACCATGTTTTCAGACAACCAAGACACAAAACCAATTGGATTGCCCTGTTAAAACACCAAACAAATGTTCGGAGGGAATATTAATTCAAGCATTTTGGAACCTCGTCCTGTAGACTCGTTCTTCACCATTAATTAAATTGACTCAATGCTACAATAGCATGCCTTAATACACCGGTGTCATAAATTGACTCTGACTGTATGAATCCAAGGGGACCATGTCATACATAGGCGCGCAGAAGAAAACGGTCACACAGCCTCCGTAGTCCGTACCATGCGCGGTTCTTAAGGTACGATTTGACTGGGGGGAATTCAAGCCCCCCGAGTTCAACGAAGCTCCGAGACATCTGTTCACGCACAGCCTGCTGCGACTACTACTGTTCTCAAGGCGGCGGCCGGATGTAAAAAAAAAAAAAAAAACTCAAACCCGCGGACTCGGTCAGCAAATCCAACCAGGCAGCTGCCCCTCCCTCCACCTGTGAGCCTGTCACCCACCGGTCAAAAAAGTCGCCCCCACAACGATTCAGATTTTGAAAAAATCGAAACGGCAGCGGCAGCTCAGCCCGGGCCAATCGGCTCGGCCTCCCGTTTTCAACTCTGAACGCTGTATGATGATGGCCGGCCGGGTTGCCCGGCTCCATGATCCCTGATCCGCCACCCACCACCAACACCGGCACGGCGGTCAGCGCCACGCACCGTCCACCTACCCGGCGCCGGCGCGCCGAGGGTCCCGAGCCGATGCACGCACAAAAGCCGGGAACGGAGCCGCAGGTCCAACCTGCGGCGTCACCGCCTTTGACACGGGCGCAAACCAAAAAAAAAAAAAAACCGTCCATCAGATTTCGAATTCCAAATAAATCCACGGACAAAACCGACCGGATCCACGACGGTTTCCCACACGATTTGCCGACGGAAACCCTCCGGTGCTCACCGGCAGCAGAGGCCAGAGAGTCGCCCACGGCTACCTACTCCATTCACGTACGAGAAGTTTTTTTTTTTTTTGCCCCGTCCGTCCATGTTCTTTTTGTGTGTGGGATTGAGAGAAAGTGACTGTGACGCACGGCTGCTGTGCCGTGCCGCTCCATTCAAAAAAGCGTTGCACGCATGTGTTCTTCCTTCCTGGGAGGAAAGCCGGCAAAAGTGCCCGCTGGCTACCGTCCTCCGACTGCGAGCGAAGTGGGTTGCGTTGCCGCAGCCGGCAGGCGAAAACTACAAGCCAGGCGACGAGGAGGGCGATGCTTTCCATGGCCGGCTGCCGTGGTCTCACGCCCTTGTCGGAGCTCGCTCGCAGTCGCAGGACGGCGCCCCCCGTTTTTTTCCTTTTCTAATCGTAATTGGCACCGGCACCTCATGAGTGATGCATCATACTCTACTCGCATAGGAGTACGTCACATAGAGTTAGTATTATACTAGCAGAAGGAAAAAAAAGGCGACACTAGAATATTGGTTTTTTGAAAGGGTGCCCTACCTCACCTCTCCTGGTGGCTGGCGACTGAAAGGGACGTTTATTCGCGGCGTCGCCGTCGCTGAATTTGGGGCCGTGAACGGGGACGGCAGAGAGATTTTTGATTTTGAGAGCCTGTAAAAGAAAGCGAGGAAAGAGGGGGACAAGGAAGGGTCACTGTGTGTGATGACCTCGCTTCTCACGCAAGCGAGCATCATGATTCATGAAGCATGGCTGGCTGTTCTACTATATACCATTGCTAGTTTCCTTCAAGCAGGAAAACTCTCTCTCACACACACACACAACAAAAAAGCAATGATACGAATAATTGGGATATGTGGAATTAAAGCTCCGTCGACATGTCGCCATGATTGATTAAGGACCCCTGAATCTTAGAATGAACAGGCAGGTTACTCCTACATTACAATGCTTTGTTCGGCCCGTAACCGAGCTTAATTAGTTCGAGCGATGAGTGTGACCATTATTATGTCTCGAGCCTATTGCTGCCATCGTCGTAGAAGAAGAAAGAAAAGGACGGGAGCAAAGAGAAGCACGAGTTGGAGTGGCCCTGCTTTTCATAGTCAGTCAATATAGGAGAATCTGGTCCTGACCTGACAGAAAACCAGCTGCCGTTTCTTCAGGCCGCCCGCCTTCTTTGCTCAAGTTCTTGCCGAGCAATGTCCAGCGGCGACCGGCGAGCAGAGCAGAATGTTCTTGCCAAACATGCAGAAGCGGCTTGCAAAACTAGTTTGATGCATGTGCCATTGGGCTGCGTGATCAGTGATGGCGTCAGGTAAGACCAGGCTCAGAACAGATGACACCGCGATTATTATCTCCAAGAACACATGATCGTCGGCCGGTCATGCGTTTGCGTTTGCATGCGGTCCTGTGTTGTATTGTACCTGCAGATTTGTACTGTTTGCAGAGAGCTGGAGTTCAGAGTCAGGTTTTGTGAACTAACGATCCAGCACACGGAGTAGCAATATAGCTTAGGTTCTGAAAAAAAAAAAAAACACTCCCGTGCATCGAGAACATGACTAGGGGTATTACAATAATCCCACTCCATAAGAACGCTGTGTCAAGACTAGCAAAACAGAGGCAATTAGCATGTCACATGCTCCGAGATTATCTCCTGTTCGGTCCGTACTCGAGGCCACAAACCGGACTGTTGAGCCTGTTTAGATGTGTCTAGGATAACAACATTTCTAGGCTAGAGCAGCTGGGCCATGTCCGCATGTTCCGATGTTCTTGCTCCTGAACTCGGACATTTTACAGGTCAAAACCATTTCATCACCACACCGCTCCCCAACCATACATTACCCAAAACAATGGTGGATAATAAGAACATATATATATATATATATATACGGGGACAAAAAGGCTCAGAATTATTGCGAGTTCTGACACTATGGAATGAGTGATATATATATCCCACATGATGCAGCGGACGAATAGTTGAGAGATTGGCATGGCTGTCCTGTCCTGATGCAAGAAAAAACTGAAGCAACCGCGGATTCTAGCAGCCAGCAATGCGTTGTGCCAGCTGCACATTTCCGGAACCCTTTTGTCCAGCACCCATGCCACTCTGGTGCAAAAATCTGGAGCAGCGAGGGGACCCGGAGCTATGAATTGCTCCCCCAAGGTTTTCAAAACACACGGTGGGCTCAGGTGCAGAGGGAGTGGATCGACAGACAGCACTGGGTACTAGAAATTATTTATGTCATGTGTGCCCTACTACACCAGAGCTACAAGTTGCTGGACAGGAGGGAAATTTTACAGCACCCCATGTGCACCTCCAAGTACATTTGCAAATGGAGAATCACTGCACATGGGAGTCCAACTAAGCAGTCAAGATTTAGGTTGGAGCAATGGAACCGCAGTGCGCAGAAGCAAATGCAGCCAAATTTACTAGCATCTTATAAAGAGTAAGCAAGCAGTGAAATACTGGAGAAGGGCATTGGAAAAACTCAATCTTCCATTGATACACTTGGATCTATGTACAGTTACAGCTTGTTGCAAGGAAGGAGAAGGGGGGCCGCCGATAGGGAAGGCGGGATACCGCAGAATCCGAGCTGTTTCTCTCAAATGGGATCTGCAGAGGTCCGCCCTTCGTCAGCTCCTCCCGTTCGTGTTCGTTGCTGAACCCTGACTCGGAGCAAGCGGTTGTGCCGCCCCGGTCGTCTGGCCTGAACCTCACTGATTAGTTATTGTCCTTGGCTACCCTAATGTACAGTTAGAAGGGAGAGGGGGAAAAAAAGCCATGGTCTACAACACAACAGCGATTCACACATAGGTATCACAAAATTTCCCATCCATCCTGTTCTGGACCGCCTTGATCGCCGCCACTCGAGCCGCCGTCGCCGCCCTGTTGGCAGCCATGACCGCCTTGTGGACCTGCTCATCGACTCTCGGCAGGCGAAAGGCATTCTCCGCAGCCCGCTGAGCAGCCTGAATGGACGAGTCATTAGAATTTCGAGTGGCAACGGTAGAAGGTTGTGCTCTGGGAAATTGTGGATTACAAATGTGCCCAGGGACATCAAATTGGTGATTACCTGTACGGCACGCTGAACAGAAGGGTCGGCAGGGGGCAGGGGTGTCTTGAGAGTCCCAGAATCCCAGTCCCCCGATCGCCTGTCGCCGTTCCGGAACGTGTACATCCCGAACCCCTGCTTCTTGCCTTCGTGCCAGGAGCCTTCGTAGCAATGGCCATTGGCGAAGCTGTAGACACCAAAGCCGTGGATCTTGTCCCCAAAGTACTCGCCCGCGTAGCGATCGCCATTTCTGAAACAGAACGAAATTGAGGAATAGAGATTAGTACGTAGTTGCCGAGAGATGGAATGGAACAGCGTGCGTGGTGAGACAGTGGAATGAAAGCGCGGACCTGAAATGGTAGCTCCCGAGGCCGTGCTTGACGCCGCACTTGAATTCCCCGACGTAGGAGCTCCCGTCGGAGCAGGTCTGCGCGCCGATGCCGTGGCTCTGCCCGCCGGCCCACTCGCCGGCGTAGCAGTCGCCGCTGTAGAAGCGGTAGACGCCGTGTCCGTGGCGGAGGCCCTGGCGGTACTGCCCCCGGTAGCGGCTGCCGCGCGCCCAGCTCTCGATTCCGTAGCCGTCGTACTTGCCGTCGACCCAGTCGCCCTCGTACTTTCCCTTGCCGAAGAAGTTGTAGACGCCGCTGCCGTTGCAGCGGCCCTTGTGGAACTCGCCCTCGTAGCAGTCCCCATTGCTGTAGAACTCGACGCCCTCGCGCACGACGCGCCCGTGCGCGGCGGCGGCGGCGGCCTTGTCCCCGCGCTTCTGCGGCTTGTCGTCGTCGTCGCCGATGAACCACTGGACGGAGCCGGAGACGGGCGAGCGGCGCAGGCGCAGGCGGCCCCGGAGCAGGCGCGCGGCCCCCGCGGCGGCGGCGAGCGCGGCGGCCGCGGCCGCCGCGAGGAGGGCGAGGTGGTGGCCGTCGCCTCCGCCACCGCCGCCGCGGAGGAGGAGGAGCAGGAGGAGGAAGGCGAGCGGGAGGGCGAGGACGAGGAGCGGGTGGGCGGGGCCGACGCCGTGGTGGAACTGGAGGGGCGGGGGCTTGGGGTGCGGCGGCGCCTGGGCCTTCTTGTCGTCGGGCTCCGGGTCCTCCACCACCACAGCCTGGAAGGAGGAGCAGTTGCGCACGGTGGGCGAGCGCAGCAGCGAGGACGGCGTGCGCGTCAGCTTGCCCGCCCCCGCGCCGCTGCCGTGGCCGTCCATCCCTCCGCCTCGCCGCCGCCGCTCGCCGGCCCCGACGCCTCCCTCCCTCTCCTCAATCTCCGGCGGATCTCCGTCTCAAAATCCCTAGAGAGCGCGCGCGCAGGATGGCAGATCGATGGGAGCAGAGCGGGAGTGGGTGGAGCGGAGAGAAGAGAGGAGAGGACGGGGTCGGAGAGGGGTCTCTTATAAGCTACCAGTACAACCACCGCGGGCGCGGGGCGGGGACGGGACCGGGACCGGCAGGGGAAGGGGAAGGGGAGGACGGGAGGGGGAGGTGAGGTGACCAGCTCCGCGTGCGCCGCGCCGACCTGCGCGTCTCGTGCCGCTGACGCGTGGGGCCCGGAGGCAGGGGGGATGTTGGCGCATCCCGCGGCGGCCCGGGCGGTTGTCGAGTCGCGACTCGACTGCGTTTGCGTTTGGTTGGCCCGGGCGGGAGGGAGACGAGACGACCTCGGCTGGGCTGGGCCTGGGCTTGCAGGGAGAGGGAGGCGCGGCCTTTGGGTTCGTGTGGGTGGTGGATCGGTGGATGGAGGTGGCGCCCGCCCACGGGTTTCGGATCTGAGCATCTAATTTTCGAGCGCGAGGGGGGAGAGGCCCGGCGTCGCGTGGTGCGGTGCGCTGACGTGAGTGCGTCCAAGCTTTGGGCACGTGCCGCGGGGCGCTTTTGCTTGCTTGGGACCAGGCCATGGGCATGGCATGGATTGGTGGTTGCCGCCTTGGGCACTGGCGCGAGGGACTCCGGACTCGTCACTCATCAAGGCCGGGGTTGGCTCCCCCATGCCTCTCTTCCGCTTGCATACTGTGCACAGAAGGTGCATTCGTATTCTGCACAGTATGCAATCATTATTTCTTTCACTTTGTGTACTGTACGAAAACAGTGTTTTTCACACCCATTTTTCCTACCTGACCCTAGTATTAACCCAGTCTCTTTCTTGTATTCCCCTCGTCAAAGATTTTCTTGTATTCCCCTCGTCAAAGATTGAAAGATAGATTTTTTTTATTTAAAGCAGAGATAAAGTAAACATAGTTTAGAACTAGTAATAGACATACGAGGGGAGGTTTGTTTTAGTGTCTTTGGAAACAAGTTTGTCACGATCATGATTTAGAATAGCACAGTTTATCATTGTCTTCATGTAATCTGATTTTATTGACACTACGAGCCTATCGACACATGATTTTCCTTATGCTGGAATTATTTTAACAAAGGAGAATGTATTAGACTATCTGTTACAGTACTTCATCTGTCCCAAATATTGTAAGTGGGTTCTATTTTTGTTTGGAAACATGCTTTTCACAATCATATCTTAGAATATTATAGTTTATGATTGTCTTCATGTTACCTAATTTTATTTACCGGAACTACTAGTCTATCAACATATGCTTTTGCTCGTGCTAGAATTTTAGCAAATGTAAAAATATTGTAGCAGAAAAGGTTGGTGATTTAGACACAAATTGAGAAGATGTTTAATATTATTTTTCATTATGACACAAGTGGGTGATATACCCATGAATTAAGCGGGTCATCTTATGTTGTTTTCATAATATTAGAGGTGGGAAAGTATTCAAAAGACGAAGTAGATCTGATAGCTATAAGATTTCATTATATCGAACTAATAGACATATATTTCTGATTGTCATTAGAATTTATATAGGTTGTTTTTCCCCCTTACAGTTCTCCAATTCAAGCTAAATTTGCATATAAATTATTTATTATACCATCATGAAGGATAGTTTAAAATGACCTTTAAACTTGCGTATAAATTGTACCTTTTATAAAGGGTAATCTGAAAATATAGCCTTAAGGCCTGTATATAAACTAACCATTATACCACTGTAAAAGATAAATGTTAAGTCGAAGCCATTGTAGACAAATACAAAAACATAAATATATGCATATGAGCATTCAATTATATCGAACCAAAATTATAGGATACAGCGAAGAACAGTAATTAGTTGTAGCTCAAAATAAATATATATAAATTTTAATATTTATTGTTCATCGCCGCCAATATACTACTGGGGCAGCTTCACTCGAAAACATCGGCAAACTACACCCAAATAAAACGCCATCAACTGCCTCTGCTCTACCACCACCAACGAAGCATAAAACTGACCCCCTCTCCACCATTTCTTAACCCGTGAAGAAATCCTGCGCTTTCACCGTTCCACATACCGCAGCAGAGCAGATTAGGGGTGTGTTTAGAACCCTGAAATTGGTGCGGTTCCGAACTGAAAATCACTGTAGCACGTTTCGTTTGTTTGTGGTAAATATTGTCCTATCATGGCCTAACTAGGCTCAAAAGATTCGTCTCGCAAAATACATCTAAACTGTGGAATTATTTTTTTATTTCATCTATATTTAGTACTCCATGCATATGCCGACATTTTGATGTGACGGAAAATCTTCTTTTTGCATAGTGAATTTGAGAGAACTTTTTGGGTTCTAAACACACCCTAGCTTCCGTGTTGAAAGAACCTTCATCTGTTCAGAGTTTTTTTGTCGTGACTAGCTATGCCCACAAAACCGTGTGCTTTGCTCGAGGAATTCAGCCGTGTGTTGTGTGGGTGTTGGCGGCGCGGGAGGCGCCCCAAGGCACGCCTGCGCGAGAGCGGGCGAATCCATGGGCGACTCGGGGCGTGCGTGCGTGGCCGCGTGTAGGCCCTAGGGCCGTGCAGTAGGGCGGTATCTTGCAGCGTGCGGTAGGCTTTGGACTCTGGAGGTACAGTAGCCTCTAGGCGTGGACGACGACGGGTACGTCGAGCCTTGTTCTTCGCCTCGTTCTAGAACGGCGGCATGGGCATGGGCGGTACAAAAAACGCTTTGGACCGGAGACCTTCTCCGGGGTAGTAGTAGATGCAGTACGTATGGCATGATGGCGTGCGATTACTCGCTGCGAAACCTGTTCCCTCGGAGTGAGATAAGTTCCAGCCACCAGGTGAAAACGGGCATCTCCCCAATCCTCCATGGATTTTAAGTTTCAGCTAGGACGAACAGGGACAACCTGCAGCCTCGGTAAATCCGTTTCCAAAAAAAAAAAAATCGACGAGGAGCACGGTGCACCAAGAAACGTTCTCAATTCTCCGTACGCGTCACGGGGTGCAGTATTGGACGGACCGGACCGGTGCGCGTCACGTACCGACCGGTGGTCCGCACACGTACTCCCCCGTAGCAACAGTACCACTACCACCACCTGACCAGCTTGAGCTCTTTCGGCCTCCACTCGTCTCGCCCACCCTGCCAAAACGGAAAAAGGGTACAACTCCCGTACAGAAATATTACTAGCACGCTCACATTTCTCCTTCCGAGTTTCCAAAAGAAAATGTTGTGGATGCAGCCTGCTCGGCCTCTTTTTCTCCCCTTGGAGAAGAGGAGAAGAGGAACGTGCGTGCTGTGGACTGTAAAAACAGGTGGTACAGTGAGACAGCAGCAAACCTCCAAAACCCAGCAGAAGCTACGGCCTTGTCTGGAGCAAAGCAGGAGTAGAAGCTACAGTGTGGGCCGCGCGGAGAGGAAATCGCACTTGCTTTTGCAGAAAGGGGAGGGACGCACATGATGAATGAAAAAAAAAAACGGCAGATCTGCCCGCCCGTGCTTTTGTTCTCGAGAGAGAGAGAAAGAGCTACGAACATTTCGAGCCCCACCGTAGTGGTTATTATAGTCAGACGAAACAAACACTAGGTAATAACAACCGGACCAACGGACCATCCGAAGTTCTTGAGCCTGAAAAACGACATCAGTTATATTCTGGGAGAGAATAATACTGTTAGTAGACAAAAAAAAAAGCCAGAAACGAAGCGAAAAAAATAAAATAAAATAAGTGGATTCAAGTCGAGCTCGGTGTCGCTCACCTACGTACTCTACGCTGCAAGCTGCATCCAACGACACACTGCCGTCGTAGCTAGCTGAGGAGAAACGCTAGCTGCCTTTGAGCTTGGTCAGGCCGTGAGGTTAGGTTAGGTGACCTCTTGTCGTCAAACGGTGAGCGCTTTTCTTCGTTTCCTTTCCTTTTTCTCCAGCTTTGTTCGATCTATTAATCGAGGGGAAGAAACAGAGAGAAAGAAAGGTGGAATCGCGATGGGAGGATTGGAGGAAGAACACACACGGGCGCAGCTTTTTGCAGTCGCCCGCGTCGATGCTTTGCCGTTCCGTTTAAGAGAGAAAAAAAAAAGAGTGTGGCGTCCGACAGGGAGCAATAAGTGGACCATGCGGTCGCTGCCTGCCCGATTTGCACCAGCCGGGATCGCCATCGCGCTATCCCAATTAAGCCGGGCTGCTGATAATTCGATGCATGCTGCAGAATACTGTCATTGCGTGTCATCGGAAGCCAAAAATCTAGGTTCTCGAAACCTTGTGATATGGGGAAATAATGCAGGGTAAAGCAACTCGATCGAGAGGCGGGCTGTGGAAAGGAGTACGGGGACTGCCTTCGCCCTCAAGTTCCTTGGCCAAGAACAAAAGATGCAGAAAACAAATACTCCTAGGCAGGAGAAATTATCAACGGTGCTTTGCACAAGTCAAGCCGTATGCCCGGATCATATGTCTGTGGGCGAGCGAAACGAAGCCCACCCACGCAAATCTGGCAGGCTGGCAGACTGACCGGGCGGCAGTGATTCCGGAGATACGCGTCTTTTTTTTGCTTTTTAGCCCTTTTTTTGAAACAATTTTGCATTTGGACCCCTACGCGAAACAATGTCAAAAATGGACCTTCAGTATGGCGCCAGGGACCATGCCGTTGTAGGAAGCCTGCACGGCGCCGTACCCTTTGCCGCCGTTTTAGCGAGCATGCAGCGAGGTAGGTAACCACGTGGCGGTGATATGGCGGATGACATGGTTCACCACAGCGCCAAAACACACGACGCCGAGAACGGCGCCAAATCACATGGCGCCGTGGTCTGGGTGTTTGCCCAGCCACGTGACTGCCCTTCATGGCTCTGGGTTGCCAACAGAGACAAAAAAATACTTCTCCTTCATCCTTCACTCTCCCTAAATGAACTCAAATCAGTGTCAAATTTAAGGGGCTTTTGATTCATGGGGTCCTCTCGCCTCTGTCTGTTTGAAAGAATATTGTTTGCTAGTAATATCTTTATGGGGTTTTTAGAAAATTTCAAACATTGTTCAAAAAAAATCCAGCATGACCATGGGAATTGTGGTATGATTTTTGGCAATATACATAAATATGATATGAACATGATAAGGCAACAACTACTGTAAAAGCAGGACCACGTGACATCCACCAAGTTCAAATATGTTTCACATCACAAATTCACCAAGCACGGCAATGTGACATCCACGAAGCACGACCATGTGACATCCTCGAAGTTCAAAAAAAATGCAAGGTTACTGTTGGGCTGCTTATGCAATCAAGAAAACATGAAGCATTGAGAATATACCCTTTGGCTTATGTGTTGGTCTGTTGGAAAACTTGGGTGGTCATCAAATTGCATCTTCTGCTGTTTTTGCATGCTACAGTTTACACAAGGAAACCTTTTAGTGTCGGACAATGACATGTATTGGCAACATGAAAACACCAAGTTAATGTCCATGGATGCAGGTACACTCCTGGCTCATATGCTCTCAGCAAGGGCAGTACGAAGAAGAGATGATGTCAACATGTTCATGTGAATGCAATATCAATCACATTTGTACGACTGTATTACATGTTGCGCTTTGTAAAATATTCGGTGAATTTGTATGCTGAATAATATTTGAACTTCGAGGATGTCACATGGTCGTGCTTCGTGGATGTCACATTGCCGTGCTTGGTGAATTTGTGATGTGAAACATATTTGAACTTGGTGGATGTCACGTGGTCCTGCTTTTACAGTAGTTGTTGCCTTATCATGTTCATATCATATTTATGTATATTGCCAAAAATCATACCACAATTCCCATGGTCATGCTGGATTTTTTTTTGAACAATGTCTGAAATTTTCTAAAAAACCCATAAAGATATTACTAGCAAACAATATTCTTTCAAACAGAAAGAGGCGAGAGGACCCCATGAATCAAAAGCCCCTTAAATTTGACACTGATTCGAGTTCATTTAGGGAGAGTGAAGGATGAAGGAGAAGCTTTTTTTTTTTGTCTCTGTTGGCAACCCAGAGAGCCATGAAGGGCAGTCACGTGGCTGGGCAAACACCCAGACCACGGCGCCATGTGATTTGGCGCCGTTCTCGGCGTCGTGTGTTTTGGCGCTGTGGTGAACCATGTCATCCGCCATATCACCGCCACGTGGTTACCTACCTCACTGCATGCTCGCTAAAACGGCGGCAAAGGGTACGGCGCCGTGCAGGCTTCCTACAACGCCATGGTCCCTGGCGCCATGCTGAAGGTCCATTTTTGACATTGTTTCGCGTAGGGGTCCAAATGCAAAATTGTTTCAAAAAAAGGGCTAAAAAGCAAAAAAGACGGGAGATACGCCCCCTCCCACGAATTATTGGCACTGGTAGGTGGGCAAGCGTAGGGTCTCCCCTCCGGCTGGGTTCGTTCGTTGGTTCCGGCAGCCGCACGGCCTTTCAGAATTCAGAGCGCGGGCGCGGAGGCCTGCTTTTCCACCGCGCCGATGCCATGCCACGCCAGGAAAGGTCCCGGCGCCGGCCAGTCGGGGTTTTCCATGGCGCGTGTTTGGATTCGAACGCAACGCCTGGTCAGTCGGTCATCAGCCGCGCTGAGTTGCTGAACTGAAGTTTCAACAGCGAAAGCCGTCAAGCCAAAGCGAGTTGCTGAATTGACGAGACGGGGCGGGCGCTGCTTGTGCCGCTGTGCGATCCATTCCCTCGCACATGCGCCCGCTCGCAGGTCTGTCGCCTGCGCGCCCTTTTCAGATTCAGCTGCGCGCGCGCACCCGATCGCACTAGACCGAACGAGGGAACGATGATGCTACAGCAGGCAGCGGCAGCAGCAGCAGCTTGGGTGACTGCATGCACTGTCTGGGAAAGGCAGTCGATCGCTGGTAGTAGTACTCCTACAGTACAAGTCTACTTTGCAAAGTACCTTGTCACGTTTCGCTTGTCGTAGAGGAAAGGAAGCTGGGGGAGAATCCATCCCCGCCAGACGCTGGATCCAGCGCCCGGCTTTTTCGCCTCCATTTTTTCGTCCGGCTCGTTTTGCTTGTCTGTTGCGGCGCTCGGTAAAAATCAAGATTGCGAGCCGAATTCGGTTTGGAAAATTCTTGCCAGCCGAATCGGTACGTTCCAACCGACCATTTTGATCGTTTCCTTGTAGGAGCAACGGTAAAAACTAGAGCCAGGAGTTGTAATGTGTGTACCCGACCAGAGAAGGTTAGTAACCCTAGTTTTCTTTTTCATGGTTACTTCAAAATCAACCCTAGGTTAGTAACCCTGGGTTTTTTTATGGAGATTTCAAACCCAACTGTCTGTGAGTGCGTGACGGAGCTCGGATCTGTGTCTTCTGCGACGTTTTTATTAGAGTAAAATGCACCGAAGGTATATGAACTTGTGCGGGTGTGTCAAATAGGTCCATCAATTTTCAATTTGCATTTTTTGGTACATGAACTTTTTAAGTTGTGCCATATAAATCCATACCCCTTCGTTTTATATTTTTTTTTCATTTGGATCCCTAGTACTTCTCCTTTCTTGCACAAAGTTTCTAGCCCCACCGACCGATGCACGGACGCCTCCTTTCGCGCCGCCGCCTCCTTCTCCTTGTCCTCCCGCGTCAAAGACTCCTCTTGTGCTACCCGCGCCTCACTGCCCGCCTCCCTCTCTTCCCTCTGCCGCCTTCCATCCTCTCATACCGCCGCTCGCCGCTGTGCACAGCCCCATCCCTCGCAGAGCGGCATCATCGCCACCGCCTCCGCTGTGCACAGACCCGTTGCTTGCAAACGGTTGGTGGCGTAGCGCAGCCCCCGCGCAGCGCCCCTGCGTGCGTCGTCGGTTATGTCCGTGCCATGCCCGCGGGCACCCAAGGTCAGTTCGTGGTGCGTTGGTTGCATCCGCGCCCCCACCCACGGCCGGCTCGGCGGCAATGGTGAGGCTCGAGTGGGAGGCGATCGTGAGTCGCGGGTAAGAAGACAAGGTGTCAACACAGAAGGACAAGGAGGCAGCGAGCGGTGGTGCGGGAGGAGGGGAGGCGACGAGGGAAGAGAGGGAGGCGGGCGGGCGGCGGCGAGGCGCAGACGGCGTGAGAGGAGACATCGGCGCCTGTAGTGGGCGGCGCTAGAAGCTTTGTGAAAGAAAAGGTAAGATTTTAAGGGGCTAAATGAAAAAAGAAATATAAAACAAAGGGGTATGGACCTATATGGCACAATTTAAAAAGTTCATGTACCCAGAAATGCAATTTGAGAGTTGGTGGACCTATTTGACACAACCACGCAAGTTCATGTACCTTCGGTGCATTTTACTCTTTTTATTAGCACACGGGGAATACGGCCCAAAACGCGTGGGCTAGGCCCAGTTTAGTGGTAGTTCGGAGCCCAAAAGCACACACTCGCCAAGTCCATCCGGAGAATTTCCCACTGCCGGTGGGCCCGAGCTAACAGCACGACGTACGGGCCCTCCGCTCCGATGCCGCCTCCCCAAGCAAAGCGAGACGACCGGAAGCTCAGCTGGGAAGGCGTCGGCTCCGCGGGGTCCACGCACGCAGGCGCTGCCCATGGCTTCCTGGCTACTGCTCCCCCTCCCCTCTTTCCCGTGGCCTCCCCCGCCGCCGCCCGGCTCCTCCTCCGGCCGCGGCGGCGGGGGCGGCGGGGACGGCGGCGGCGACTGGAGGCCCAACGTCGTCGCGGCCTTCGCCGGCGCGCAAGTCGGCCGCGCGCTACGAAGACGCTTCGCCGCACTCCTCCGCTCACCGGTACTGTGCCTCTCCTCGCCTCGCCTTACAATCGGTCTCAATTGGGATTTGGGATGCAAACCATGATGACAGCTTAATGCTTTTATACTCTCCTTGTTTATGTATGGGGATTTTTTTTTTTGTTGTTGTTGTTGCTGTGCTTGATCAAATAGCTTAATCTCAGCTGAACCTTGCGATTTCTAGGAGGTGCGAGGTCTCGATGCCTTCCAGAAAATGGGCGACGTTTGGTTGGAAGTAGCAGACTCGTTTGCGACATTTGCGGCTATTGGTGCGTTAGGGAATGTGTTCACTGCTGCACCGTATGTTTGCAGCTCTGCTCTGTTCGGTGGGAACGGGGCAGGAGGTAGATACATCAGTAACGGGAGGTCACTGCCTAGACGGCCTCGTGGAATTGATTCGAAGAAGAGGCGGTGGACTAATGCCCTCCTTGTTCTTAATGTCCTGTAAGTCAGTGGTCAATTTAAGTTTATGTGTTTATCTTCTGATTAATAGAAGCTCCTTTCATGTATGTGTTGTTTAACACCCTTTCGCTCTCACCAAAGGGCCTATGTGGCTCAGATAGCATCCGAAGGAAAGCTTCTTATGTGGGGAGCCAAGGTTTGTGTATTGATTGGAATTTCTAGTCCAGTTACATGCTGTCATTTTTTTGAAAAAAAAAAATCTAATACAGTTACGACCGTGGTTTATTATGAAAGATCAACAGTCTGATTGATAGAGGGCAGTTTTGGCGTTTGGCAACATCATCCCTCCTCCACGCAAATCTCACTCACCTTGCTGTATGTTTTTATCTTTCAATTCTGTTTTGTACATTATATAGAAAAAACATTACCTAATTTCCTACCTGTTGCCATGACGACACAGTTCAATTGTTTCTCTCTGAACTCAATTGGGCCCATGGTTGAAATGCTAACTGGCCCTAGAAGATTTCTTGCTGTTTATTTCAGTTCGGCACTAGCAGGTATTTGCTCTTAACTGTTTTGCAGGGTGTGTTTGGTTCGAGACCAAATTTTGGCCATGGCGACCTGATTTGGCCTCTAACTGAACAGTCCCTTAGTGTCCTGGTATTAAGTGATTACTGTTCATAATCAATACTTGGAACTTTAATAGGTTCACTTATGAGTTATCGGTGTTGTGCATCGCCTGCCGTTGGTGCGTCAGGTGCCATTTTTGGATTGGTATGTCTACTTTTCTTCAAAGTACAATAGAAATGTTTTTTGTACTTGTGGTCATCACCCTGTGCCAAATTCATGTTAAAACAATGTAGTGTCGCATAAATTCACTAGCAATGTGAAACTACAAACTAATTCCTTACTTGCAAATGGTTGATCTACCATTTCTTTGTAAATGCTCAAAATGTGAACATGGTTGATATTGTAGTTTGTATTTATGCACTTCAGACTTTTCTTGCTTATGATTGTTTTATGAACCAAAACTCTTGGTCTTACCCTATTGAAAAACAAATTCCCTGTTAACAAGACATGGCAGTGTTTACAACTTTATCTGCATGATCAGGTTGGCGCCTATGCAGTTTATACGTGGAGGCATAGAAAATTGTTGGGGAATTCAAGGGAGAGTTTAGAACATATCGGGCGTGTGGTTGTCTTAAATATGGTATTGCTCCACTTTTTTCCATTTCGCCTTTATTTCAGCAACTTTCTTTGTTCCATCTGCAACATTTTCCTTTTGTAGGGTATGGGCCTCCTTTCAACGGGAATCGATAACTGGGGCCATGTAAGTTAATATTTCCAGTCATTCTACAATACAGGTCAATTTATCTCATTTGGTTCACTTCAATAATGACAGCTGGGAGGCTTGCTTGGTGGAGCAGCCATGGCATGGTTCCTAGGTCCATCGTGGCAATATCAGTATGTGGCAAAGGATGGTAGAGTGGTTTTCAAGGACAGGGCTCCAGTCCTCCGACTAATAAAGGGGTAGACTAATACGACTAATAAAGGATATTATTCGTGGAAATAATTGGAAGGGGAAAGTAAAGAGGAAAGGGGGTGAAGATTAATACATTGGCCAAGCCGAGGGAGTGGCTGAAGACAACGAACTTCTGACTAGTTTTGATGTCAAAACATTTCATTGCAGAGCGAGGAAAATTGCACGAGCTTATGGCCTTGTTCGAATCATTGCAATTGTTAATATTTAAAGTTGTGGCGGTTTATGGTCTGTCGATTGTATTTTTAGGTATCACTATCAATCACATTAATACATTATGTACCACTAGCAGTGGGCCCGTGCGTTGCTACGGGATATGAAACTATTTTTTAAACAAATGAAATGCAAGTGAAGTGAGATACACTATATTTAGATCCTTTCAAATATTTGGAAGTGCATTATTAAAATATCTGAACATTGAGAAAAAAATATAAGACAAGACATAAAAAAAATCGGTGAATCACAAAAATTAGCTTAATATAATCATTCCCTAGAAAAGAAACAAATGAGTTAGAACTAAATCATAACCACTATCTTAATACAATCGTTCCCTAAAAATTGGAAAAAAATATACATAACCCCCCAACCTTTGGACATTGATCTACTTCACCCCTGAACTTCAAAACCGGATTTTTAATCCCTTAAATTTTGCAAAACCGGATAAAACACCCCCTAAGGCGGTTTTGAGGGTGATTTTGCTACATTGGCACGGAAAAATGTATACATAACCCCCCAACCTTTGTGTAGTGGTCTATTTCACCCTATGAACTTCAAAACAAAATATTTAACCCCTTTAAAGTTTGCAAAACCAGATAAAACACCCATAGGGCGGTTTTACTACAGTGGCATGCCAGGGCCCACATGTCAGTCCCCTCTCTTTTTCTTCTCTTCCGTTTTGCTCCCCTCCTCCTCTGCAGTCTAGCGGCCGCCACATCCCATCTGCTTCGTGGTCGGGTGCCGCCGCGCCTCCACCTCGCTTGTGACCGGGCGCCAAAGTGCCCCCGCCTCCCATGCAGCTGTCGCGGCCCCTGCTCCGCGTGCCACCCGCTCACCGCGGCCTCTGCATTGCAGCCGTGAGCAAGATGGAGGCACGGCGGCGCTCGACCTCGGAGGAGATAGGGTGCAGCGGCCGCGAGACCGTAGAGGAGGAGGGGAGCAGAACGGGAGAGAAAAAGAGGAGAGGGGACTAATATGTGGGCCCCACGCCACGTGTCACCTGACATGTGGGCCTTAGCGTGCCATTGTAGTAAAACCTCCCTCAAAACCGTCTAAGCGTGTGTTTTATCTGTTTTTTACAAACTTTACGGGGTTAAATATCTAGTTTTGAAGTTCAGAGGGTGAAGTATACCATTGCCCAAAGATTGGAGGGTTATGTATATTTTTTCCCATGCCATTATAGCAAAACCACTCTGAAAACCTCCCCAGGGGGTGTTTTATCCGGTCTTGCAAATTTTAGAGGGTTAAATATCCGGTTTTGAAGTTCAGGGGGTGAAGTATACCACTACCCAAAGTTTGGAGGGTTATGTATACTTTTTCCCTAAAAATTGTAGACCATAAAGTAATGAACAACATTTTTGGACTTTGCTCTCCTGGAGAAGGGAATATTTTTTATTTTTAGGCTTTGTGGGATGAGAAAATATATCGGTATCTGCTGGCGGGTGTGGTTTCGGACAAAAGCTGATGGCTCCCGCTAACTGGGTTAATTGGCACACCGTTTTATAGACGGATAAGGAAGCGGCAAAAATTATGAGACTGACATGGGTGGATAGAGCTTGATTTTAGAATAATTTTGATGAAGGAATTGCTAGAATTGGAGTTTAAACGAGAAAGATATGAATTGGAGGCTATATGTCAGCAAAAAAAAATCTTAGAATATTTTAGAATCCGAATAGTTGAATCTGAAGAATTAAATTTATTTTTTGTTTCTAGAAAAGCAGAAAATATTTCTAAATTGCTCGTGAGGAGAGCTTCGCGTCGGAGCCAGTGGTTCACACCTACGGTGTCAAACGTGACACTGTCTTGTAGGCGGGTCTAGAAAACTTCTAAAATCATGACATTAATTTGGCCAGTAGATATTGATTTTAGATTAATTTAGGAAAAAGAATCGATGGAATCGGAGTTTGGATGGATGAAGTATTAATCCATGAGATAAAAGAGAAATCGAAATGATGACACATAATCTATCGTCACGTGAGACTGCCGCGGTTATTGTGATCATATAAGGAGCGGGCCCACCTGTCATCGGCTGAGACGGAGGTGAAAATTAAGAGGCAGGGGCAGAGCAGGGGCTGGGCCGGAAACAGAGGAGCGGTGCTGCTGCTCCATTTCCCCTTCGCGCCGCCGCAAGAACAGAGGAGCTCGCCGGGGCTTTCACAGGAACAACAACCGGCCACCGTTCTCCGATCTGAGGGCACCAGGAGAGGAGGGGGAGACGGATTCGATCCCCTAGTTCTTGGTGCGTGTAGAGGTGTGGAAGGTGGCCGGCCACGGGTGGCCATTGGCGCCGCCCAGGGAGCTTGTGGGGAGCTCGGCACAGGCAGGGAGGAGGAGGGGCTCGGCTTGGGCAAGATGGAGGGAGTGTGGAGATGCTCACGGTGGAAGCAATCGAACCATAACAGCTCAACGATGGGGAATGGCGCGGGTGGTCGGATACGGTACATCCGCGGGGATTGACGAAATTGGAGAGGTGAGGGCGGAGGAAAAGGGCGCAGCGGAGCGAGCAGTGGCGGCCGCACGCGGGCGGGGAGTGCCACGGCAGGGGCGAGCGCGCCCGGCAGGGGCGAGCGTGTGGGCGTGCGAGCCGGACTACGGGGGCGAGGCGCAGGACGGGATCACGCGGCGGCCTCCTTCCCCTCCGCGCCACTGCCGGCGCGCCTCCTCCAGTCCTCCTTCTGCGTCGCCTCTGCCTCCTTGCCCGCCGCGCCTCCTCCCGCGTCCTCCTCTTCCTCCGACTGGTGCTCCTCCTCTTCCTCCGACTGCCGCTCCCGCGGGTCATGGAGGGAGGATTTGGGGCGCCGGCTGCTATGGCGGCACATCCAGGGGCGTCGCCGTTGCCTCCTCCTGCCGACGGCTTGCTGCGGGATCGGGCGCTGCCGCCTGACGCCTCCATGGCTGCCATGGGGGTGGGGGCGACGCGGGAGAGGCGGTGCGGGACGGGGGCAGGGGCGGTGGGACGCACGGACGACGTGGACCAAGTGAAAGACGGACGACACGGGGCGGGCGAGGGCCGAGCAGTGGCAGGGCGAGTGCGAGGCGGCTGCAGCCCGGTGACGGGGAAGCTTGCAAGGCGGCTGCAGGCTGCAGGCGCGGGGTGGGAGGCGGCACGGGACTGCTCTGCATCTCAAATACTTAATTAAAGTGATCTTACATTAAGCACTCACTATAAACATCATGTCTTAACCATGGTTAGAGGAAAGTGGACAAAAATTTGGTGCAATGCACCCTTGTTATGACTTGTTTATGCATGTGTGCTAGTATAATTGCTGTTATAGACCCCTTTTCTTTTGGGATCTAGGGAGAGCTTATATTATCAAATTGGTAGACAATGAAGAGTTGAGCAACTTCTACAATTAGGGTTTGGTCAGATAATGAAGGTTACATAGTGTTTGGAGTCTTTCTTTGTCAATGCAGAAAACCATCTCAAATCAGTCCTATTTAGAAAATTTGAATTTACCCTAGCCTACAGTCATTTTCATGCATTGTTCCCATTGAATGAGTTGTAGGTTTTGAAAAGGCTTGGAAATAGGGTTTTTCATTTTCCCAAGCAATAAAGGTACCCTGTCCATACCCTGGGCTGATTTAAAAATTTGAATTTAAATCATATCTACACTTGGATTTTGGGGTGATTCATTTTGACAAAGTTGTAGAGTTAAAAGAGTAAAACATTTCATTCAATTGAAGTTTCTCCAAATTCGGTCTCTAAATACGCCAAAATAGCGAAATACAGAGGCCTAGAAAACACATTTTTCTTTTTTCCAGTTTTGAGTCGCTGACAGGTGGGGCCCGCGATCCGCGTCGCGCCCACGGCGCGAACCGGGCTGGGCCGCGTGGCGCGCCGGCGTACACGGAGTACGGCGAGGCCGCGGCGGCCGCCCCCGGGCGCGTCAAGAGGAGGAGGGAAAGTCCCGCGTCTAACCCTAACCCTTTCCCGCTCTCCCCCGTTCCGTTTCCACCTCGCCCGCTCCGTTGTCTCGTCGCGCCGCCATTGCCGGCCGAGCTCAGGTTCGAGCTCGCGCCGCCGTGGTCCGGCCTCCCCGAGCCCATCCGACCGCACCACCGCAACCGCCGCTCCACGCCGCCCCTCCCCCGCTAACCCTCGTCGTCGTTCTTCCCCTCTCCGACGAGATCGACGTCGAGCTCGCCGTCCGCGACGCGCGGGTTCACGCCGCCGCCGCCGCCGCCGTTCACCGCCGTTCCCGCCGCAACCCCGCCTCCGCCGTCGACGAGACCTAGCCCAGGGTGAGCACCGCCCTCGCGCGCATCTCCCGCGCCCCGCGTCGCAGCCCCGGCGGGCCGGGCCTCGCCGGCGCGCGCGCCGCGCCGCGCCGCCGCGCGCGGCGGGAGGTAGAAGACGGGGTTGGATTTTTTTAGATCTAGCCCCCGGGTTTTTCCAGTTTTGCATCCCGATCCTCCCGCACTGGGGGTTGTGTCTTGCAGATCTTGCAAGCTAGCCCCTGGATCTATAGGTTAATTGCGGTCTACCCCCTGGATCTGGGGTTTTCTCTTTTTATTTTGCTATATTTCGGTTTGAACTTTGAAAAATCATAATAAATCAAATAAAAACCATAAAAAGACAAACTCAGTTGCATTGTGTTGCTCTTGAGTAGATCTACATGCTAGTATGATGTGGATCTATGGTTGTACCATTTTGCCCCTGGTTATGTTGCATGTATGTTAAAGCAAAATAAATGGCAAAAGTAATGTAAATGGTCTCCAAATGTGGTGAAACTTGGATAGTGGCCTGTCTAGAGTATTTAGACAGTGTATGAATTTTTGTAGCCCTAGCACTGCTCATTTACACATTGTTTTTCCATATCCATGATAAAAATGTGTATTTATGGTAATGGGAAGTAAGTGCTAAATAAAAGGTGGCTAATATGAGCCCTTGATATATTTTTTAGATTAGTAATAGCAGGTTTAGCTCACGGGTCCAAAATGAGGCCATGCATGTGGGTTTTGCATGGTGATTTGAAAATGGCAAAATATTGCTTGCTAAACTTGATAAATGGAAAAGATGGCCTTAGGTTGCTAAGAAAATTCCACAAGAAATGTGGTAGCTTGTGCATGATGTCTAGTTCCCAAAAAGTATATTTGTGCATGTCTTTCATGGTAATGTGGCTGGGTGTTTATTGGCACCATATTTAAAACATGGAAAATAGATGTCCTATTAAATGGAGAGTAATTCACTTGTAAATTTTTGTAGGAGCAGTTTATACTGTCTTATACTCACTTCCAAAGTTTCATGGTCAAAAACCTATCCTGTAATTAATTATAATTCTGAGAAGAAAAAGGGCTGATGAATTGACAGAATTTTAATAAATTCAATATAGCTCGTTTTGAGCTGAAATTTTGGCAGTAGATTGGTGTGTTCAGGCTGTAAAAGTTTGAAGTCATTTGGAGTTATGTAGCTAGGAGAACTCAAATGCATATTTTAAATTCATAAATTAGTATGTAGGGGTGATTAGGGTTTATGCGATTGGTTTAGGTCGTGTATCAATACATGTCTGTATTTTTCCTTTTATGTAAGATAATGGTATTGCTTCTAAGTGATGGTTTGTACGATTTCTTAATTTTTTATCCAAATATCTTTCCTATGCGCACCTCCTGCACACAGTCGCATTCGTTGCACTCATTTGCATACAATGTCATGCATATAGACACCGGAAACGAAGAGTTGACGCAGCAGCTGCCACTCGTCGAGGAACCCGAGGATTAAGAGCCAGTGAACCCGGAGCAAGAAGAGTACCCGCCGGCAGCACCTGACTTCGCGACCGAGGAAGCTAACCCTAGCGAGGAAGGTAGGCAGGACCATACTTTACCCAGCAAACATTTTATGTCTTAATGATTAGGCATATGCATCAGGAATTGTTTGAAACCAACTGCATTAGACATCCCGACCGCCCTGGCTCTAGCACCTACGAATAGAGATCGCAGGACGAGTCTGCTTAGAATGGTTAGGTGCGAGTAGACACGAGTGAGAGGAGTCACTCGTCACGTAGGCGATTTCAAAATCTCAGAAGAAATACTATTATGGGAGATATGGTTATGTTGATGCTTAAATTGAGACCGGGCGGAGATTTATCTCAGTATTTACTTTTCATGATGTCGCACTATGGACTCCGCCCGAGTCGGTTAAGACCCCGTCCGTTGTTCGCCTATTGGTCGGCATGATATTGCTAGAATGTTTAACCAGGCCATGGGACTGGTGAAAGCCTTTCCGGAGCCGTCCCACTGTTCAAGATGCCGCCCATCCACTGATAGGGGGCAGGCGGACTCGGGGGGGCGCTTGTAGTCTAGGGAGGGCCGAACCCGGTATGCCGAGGTAACGCTCCCTAGGCGGCTATCCTCCGGGGGTTAGGTGGGGACGTTTTGACCTTTGGGACGGATCGGGTAAAGAAGGGGGCCATATGTGGGAACGCGATGGCTAGTAAGCATATACCCCCGGCATTTTTAGTTATTCCCAGGAATTAAAATCGATTCGAATCGCTGATGCTCACCAGGTGTGAGAATGCCAATGCCTTTGACGTCCAAACGTAGTAATAACTTGAACAATATATATTATGGCTCATGTTTTCAAACTCCACCTGTTTGATTATTTTGGTTTACCACAATGCAAGTTATTTTCATGATTTTAAAATGAAATGCTATAACGATCCATGCAGCTATTAAATCCTGTATGGTTCGACATTAATGTTGTGATCTAAAAGCAATGGCTAAGGACCAACCTCTAGTAAGCAAGCTTTGCGTCAGCCGTAAACCCCGTACATTAAGTCCTCTGAGTAATTAGTACTCAGGGTTTTGGCTCCAAACATTTGGATTTCAGGTATGGAGTTCCTCTTCTGTGACTGTGTTGGTGGAGGAGCCTGTTCTCATCAGGAGTGAGGAGCGTTATGATGTGGCACTGGAGTAACATCAGTGGGCATGATGTTGCTCTGTTTCTGCAAGTCTTTTGGTTATCATGAACTATGATGTTTAAGGATTTCCGCTACGAGATACAATTTGAACGCTATTTGCTTATGAAACTATGTTGAACCCTATTTTAATCGAACTGGTTTGTAACCTAATTATCCATGTATTATCTCTTCAACTGCCTGTGATGATGTAACTGTTGTGACTCTATCGAGAGTCGGATGTGTAAGATGTCGGTTCTACTGGGGAATGGTGTTATCGAGAGCCGAAGGCCTCTCGACGGACGACCGGGTTTAGTACGGTCTAAGTACACTGCGAGCTAATGGTGGCAGGTGTACTTAGTCTGGATTAAATCGGCGGTTCCGCCACAGCGCTGATCGTCGGTGGAAGTGGGGGCATGGGTTGGGAGGCAGTGCGCCTCTGCGCCTCTGCGGGTGCGGAACAGGGTGGGAGCGTGCGGGAGAAGGAACCGACACGGACGATGGAAACAGTATAAACTTTTTAGGGTATATATGTTTGGATGGATGGGGGTGGGATAGGGTCAGAGATAGGAAAATCCTATCCCACCCTCCCATCGTTTCCTTATCCCACTCTTTACACACTCACAAACATTTTTTTATCCCACAATCCAAACACATCATAAGACTTATCTCACCCTATATTTCTCTGTCCCACCCCATATTTCCCTATCTCTATCCCAATCCAAACGTCACCTTAGAAGCAGAAGAAGAGAAGAGAAGAGAAAGGTAGGATCTACTGTTAAGTTATTGGACATTGATTGTTTCTGTCACTAGGTTTCTTCTAACCTTGTACTGCAAGAGATGATCAAATCTGTAAAAAAAAAAAATGTTCTCTGTGACCATTAAGATATTTGCCGTGGAAAAATAAGCGTTAACGCCAGGAAAATGTAGACTCAAGACTAATGTAAGGAGTTTCTGAACATGCTTGGGTTGGGAAGAACTCAAATGTTGTATCAGCATGTTGTTTCCTTATAAACTTGGTCAATGCTTCTTTATAAACTTGGTCAAAGTTGGCTTATATTTATGAGTGGTTCTTATTTTTTTTTTGGACACATTACTTCAGAAAGTACAAGGCAATGTGCAAAATTGCAAACATCAACCGAACGCCAGGGATAAATTTCACCGCTATAATCAATAACACTTCTCTTTCTTTATTTTCAAATGAAAAACTAAATGCGCACATGATTAAAAGCTTTGATACACAATGGAACGCATGAAATCGTGCAGTGAAGTTGGGACGTTGTATTATGCTAAATATGTTACAAGAAAGTACTGAGTTACATTGCAGAACGTGGACACCAGTAGCGGAATCCTTACATTCTCCTCACCATAAGCTCTCAACCCTTCGGTGAGACTCACTATAAGCTCTCCACCCTTCGGTGAGAACTTAATGTTTGGTAAAGGCATAGGGCAGCCACCTTCGTGGCATCATACCCTGGTTAATTAGCATGATATGGACCGATATCTACAGTTAAACTGACCTAAGAAGCTTTAGAATTCATCATGTAGTTACAGTTGCCGTAAACAATGCCAGATCTTTGCATTATAACTCATGATTGCCAGAGTCATGGTTATGCTTGAAGCAGCAAAATTGCAACAGCTGTGACCTTGCCTTCTGGCTAGATTTTCTGGACGATGCATGACAAACAGTCGAAACAATCCAGGTATCAAATTAAGGATAACTTCAATTATGAAGGAGACCTGCATGTTGAGGCACAATAAGATCTATTTGTTCAAGAAACTATATAAGGATTGCAGACTGAAAGCAAGGCTGAAGATTCATAGATACAAGGAAAAATAAATGATAATTCAACAAGCACTAAGATATGCTTTGATACATTGACTTAAATAAATGAAAGGGCACATTTTCAAAGGCAAGTGGAGTAAACTAAAACTAAATTACAAATCGTAATTGCAGATTGATCCACATGTAGCGCCAGTAGCACTGTACAGTAACCAAGACGCTTGCAGTGTGCAATAAATGCGAGCGAAATGATATTACAACTGACAAGGGTATAATATAATTCTTTATCTTTCCTTTAATGCTCAATAAATTGCTGTGACCAACTTGACATTTCAAACCAATTATCCAAAGTCTTAGCCACTGAATAAGAATTTGAACAGTAAGAAACTATATAAAGCTTACCATATGGGGATGGAGCAATTGAAGAGAACTTGTATGGTCTGCTATTCCGCTTTTTCCTTGGGGGCATCGAATGCTGAAACACTGGTTGTGAGGGTGAAGGTATCGGCATCCTATGAGAAGTGGTTCCAGGGGCTGTTTTTGGAAAATGCTTGGGGTTAGGTAAGGGGCCGGGAGGATCTACATGAGTAGGAACTTGTGGAATCGCTGGAGAAAGGTATTTTGTATGAGAAGGAACAACAGGTGGCTTTGGTGAATGCATAAATGGGGGTAGCTTAGGGTCACAAGGAGGTTTTGCCGCTGGAGTACCAGTAGGGCGAGAGGGATTACAACTAAGACATGGAAAGCAAGGGTGTCTGCTCCATGAAGGGGCCAAAGCCTGAGGAGGGAGACTTGGTGCAGGGTAAGGGATGCTCCCAAACGGTGACAAGGATGGTTGGCTACTTGGAGAAGGCGACTGTGACGGGGATGGAGCTGGAGCTGGAGATGATGTTGGCGAGGGAGACGGACTAGGAGACAAATCAGAGATCTTGTGTTGTAAGTATGATGAAAGCTGAACACCATTTACTTTACCAAATACAGAGTGATTAAGACCAAGGTTCCTGGCATCAGGTTCTGTGATTAGCTGAGCTAGCTGTCTCAATCTATCTGGCAAAAGATTACTGCTTCCATCTAATACCGATGCCTCAATAGTTGCTGGAGCTTCAACTGAAGAACCAATCTCATTCCTGAACTGCAGATATATTTCCTGCACAGATAGGGAAAACAGTGAGCATCAAACTGAAGCAATGGAGACAATTAAACATACCACTATTATATCTGTAGAAGAAACTAAGTCAATAATACCTCATAAGACCTTAAGTTCAATCCAAGTTTCAGCTGATCCTTGAGCTCTGTAAGATTACCCAAAATCTGATAAATGGAGTTGTTCAACACAAAGTTGAATAGGGGGGCCGTATTCGCCCATGTAAAACCAGACTGTGAAGGAACCACTGTAATTCCTCCAGGGAATTTCAGCAGCTCAAAGGAAGATGGACGCCCAAAGAGTGATGGTGTTAATGATAGGTTCACCTGCTGGAGCATCATCTCTATCAAGGATGATCTCAGCACACTTAGAGCCGGCAAACTTATGGAAGCATCATTTGGATACGGAATAACACCAAAAATAACATGTGTGGAGTATTTAGAAGTTAAGGGGTGCATTGAAACAATGGAAACCTGTCAAGAGAAAAAATATTTGAATTAATCAATGCTGCAGGCAAAAGAAATTTGAGAAAAAAAAATAAAGAGAGAATAGGGATCAGGCACCTTGCTATTAGGCACGCCAATCTCTTCAAATATGTCATTCCCTAGTTTGTCTATGTGAGAAGTAAGGAATGACACTGGCTTTTCCAAAGTAAAACCAACTTTGATTTCAGCTGAAACAGAGAAGATAGTCTTTATCAACAAATCTATCACGATATCTCATCAACATGTGGCAGTCTGAAAACGGGTAATACAATAAACATAAATATATATATATATATATATATATATATACATTAACATCTATGGAAAAGAAAAACAAGAGTACATACAAGTTTTGAGGATAGTCAGAAAAGGTAAACGAAATGTTACGTAACTTTATCTACTGAAACAGTGAAGTAGGAGGTAAATAGATATCCCAGTAACAAACAGGACAAACACTCCATGATAAATGAAAATTGCATGAGAAATAATGACCTTCCTATGAAAAATCACTACAGACTTCTGCTGATGGGAAGATAAATGGTATGGTTAACTGTAACTATACCATTTATCTTCCCATCAGCAGAAGTCTGTAGTGATTTTTCATAGGAAGGTCATTATTTGGTTAACTGTAACTGCCATGTGAAGGGCGGGCCTGGTGCAGCGGTAGAGCCTACCGTCTGTAACCGGAAGGTCCCGGGTTCGAGCCCCAGCCTCTGCATATTATGCGGGTAAGGCCTGGCGCTTAAAGATACCCTTCCCCAGACCCCGCTCAGTGCGGGAAGCCTACGGCACTGGGTACGCCCTTTTTAACTGTAACTGCCATGTCACGGGCTCATAACAGTACCAGCAAACAGAAAAGAGTGACCAAGTGTTCAAACATTTACTAGTAGTAAGATGCAAAACCACAACCAGCCCTTTTATTCAATATTAAAGGAGGCAATCTCTGTTCCCAACATGCCACCTAGGCACCCAGATTTGGCTTGGCAGCTCGCCGTGGCGCCTTGTTGCCTAGCACTGCCTAGGTGTCCAGCACGGTCACTTGCCATGGCTCGCCTTAACACCTCTTAAACCATGGAGGCAATATTGACCTCGGTGGGAATAGAAAACTATAAATAGTGAGAAAACCGAACGATAAGTTGTTGTCCAATGTCCCATAATTATAAAGATACTTTGTACCAATAATTAACAAAGAACCTTAGTGCTCACTCTATCCTAGAATGTAGATAGGTTTAGGTTTGTCCAAAGTCAAAAATTTCATTTTTTACCAACAATACCTCTAAAAAATAATTTATTTTAAATAGAAAATTTATATGTTATGATAGTTGGTTTCATGATGAATATATCAACATCACTTTTATGTTGCCTTTTTTTTTTTTGCTATTCATAGTCAAAGTTAAAAAGGTTTGAATTAGGATTGTTTAGATCCTTTAAATAGGTTTGAGAATTGAGACTGAGGTTGTTTAGATCCTTTAAATAGGCTGCAAACATCAAAACTTACGACGCGAGCATAAAGCAATGACCTGCTCCTCTAAAAAAGCAGCATATCTGTTTGGGCCTAATCTAGGTAAAAACAAGGGTACCCTAAAAACAAATAATACAGAGTGCTCCCAGGCCTCTGAATCCTAACCACATATGATGTGGTCACAGTTTTTTCTCCAACGGGCAGGAGAGCTGCGTGTCATTGTATCAAATCAAAAGATATAATGTACGGACCGATTACATGCCGATTCCATGGTTTGGGTTAGTGTCACCACATTCACAATGTTGAGATGAAGACAGTGACATGTCTGTTCAAATCCACCCTGCTTTAGATATCAGACGACCAAGTGTTGCAAATAATACATTTCACTATTTAAGAGTTAAGACAATACTATTAAGAAATTCAAACTAGATCCCTAGAGAGAGAACTAAATGAAATAAAAACAAAACATGCATCAGTATAATCCAGGAATCCAGTTGAAAAAACATAGATGGGAAGATGGTCTTCATATGTACTGGTAACCCCTGACATCTTCAGGGAGATTCAATTTCGCAGTTCTGGGATCTACTTGAAAATTCTATGGATTCTAAAAACCAGCTTCTAAGCACTCATGTCAATTTGGAGTCAAAACTTCGAATTAAAGTTTGTTCCCGATCCCATGCCTCGGCATAATTCAGAATTTAAAAGCAGCAATATAGATGAGCACAAAACTAACCAGGCACACTCCCTCACAGTCGTACCCCTAGTACCATGAAACGACGATTCCAAATTAACTAGGGAATCGCGTGAACCCTAGTCCTAGCTCAGAGAAAGCGGAATCGAAGAATTCAGCACCCCGGATGCGATCTCGAAGTGGCAATTCTTCAATCCATCCCACAGATCCGTCTCTTCATCACTAGACCTAAGTCCTAAAACGGAACTCCCAATTTTGAGCTGCCCCAACTAATAAACCCACGAATCCCCAAACCTTCGCACCAACCGTGATCATACTCAAGCCAGTCAGACCACTTACCAGCGAGCGCGTCGGGGTCGTCCGAGAGGTACCCTTCCTGGCGCGAGGGCACGAGCAGGAACAGCGCCGGGACGAGCACCCCCGCCGCGAGCAGGAGCACGAAGACGCACCGGAACGAAACCGCCTGCCCGATGGCGCCGCAGACTCGCCCGGCCCCTCCGCCTCCGCCTCCGCCGCCGGCGATCTCGAGGCCTCCAGCGCCGCCGCCGAGCTCCACATCGACGGGCTTCCCCATTCCGAGCGCATCTGACTGGCTCCCTCACCCCCGACTCTTCCTCACCGCCACGGCCGTGGGCGTCGCCAACCGAACCCCGATCTCGACGGCGCCGGCGCCCGGGTCCTGCCTCGCTTCAGCTTGCGCCTCCGCTCCCGGCCGCTGCGACTGGCCAACAACTGTCGGTTGAGTCGGGGACGGAGACGGAGACGCTCCTCGCGTTTTGGTTTATTCGCTTTTCGTTTTTTTTTTTTTTCCTTCTCTTGCGCTGCTGGCTGCTGCCGCTCCGACGTGGGCTCTAGCTGTCTCGGCCAAATATGCGGGGGGATTTCGCATTTTCTCCCTCCCCAGTCCCCACCTCGGCGTCTTTTCGCTTGCTTAGCGCGTAATCCGGGCGGCATTTCGGCAGAACAAAAATATTCGTGCTCGTCTCGTAATTCGTTCGGACGTCGGGCTCTTCTTTTCCTTTTTTTTTTTTTCCAAATTCCAACCAGGCACGAACACGAGGGGAAATCCCACCGCTCCTTGCCAACGCGCCTCGCATGTGCGGACATGTGGCTCGCCAGAGCGCCTGCCAATTTTATTTTGTTTTCCGTTTCGATAAAAACAATTGTTCATTGTCAACTGTCTGGGCTCGTGGCTCATCCACAGTTTTTTTATTTTTTGTAAACTGCACGACGCCGGTTGGTGCACCTGGCTTTAGCCCAGTTTTGATAGCTGGTTTTATAGCCTTTTTGCAGGTTGTTTGGCTCAATCATTTCTGATCGGAATCAGATGGGCATGGAAAAATTAAGAAAAATTAGTTCATTTCTCCCTCAATTGTCTCCAATCCTCACTGATTTCAATCGGAATTGAGTTTTGCCAAAATAGCTTTTTGGGGGTTTTTTTATGATGTGCATGGGTTTTAGTGATTAGTGTTTTGTTCTTGATGTGTCTTCTCCATTAGGTGGACTAATTAGGCCATATTTTCTCTGAATAGAGGTATTTTTAAATTACTAGTAGCTTATTAACTACTTGCTTTTTCACATAATATATTTACTGTTCAAAGTTAAATATTTTCATCTTTGACCAACATTGTCATTAAAAGTGATTTGTTGTAGATAGAAAAATGTTATATGTTATGATGATTGGTTTCACTGTAACATAGTCAAAGTTAACAAGATTTGATTTAAAGATGGCTTCAACCTAGCTATAGAATGATGAATCGAGCTAAAGTTGGCTCAATTTAGATAAAGTTTTGTTTGGTTTGAGACAACGGATTATGGAACCAAACATAGCTAATTAATGCAATAGATTGTATGTACACTTGATAGAAATCCCAATATCTAACTTTGAGTGCATTTTCTTGGGCAATGTGCGACAAACTAGATTCCAAATGATCCAAGAAAGCCAAAACCTCGCTTAATTTACCCAATTTCTAAATAATCCAGCAAAACCAAACACCACTTAATTTAGCTAAAAGGTTGGTGGATTTATTGGATTGGCTACAATACCTCCCAAAGAAAATGAAGTTTTCCTCTGGCAATTCACATGTTCCTCGCTCTTTCCATTGTTCTCTTCTTTCCTTTCTCTCTTCGTAAAAATCAACATATATAGTTGCTCATCCATCCTTATCCATTTCTAGAGCTATCGGTGCCCTTATCCTCCATCTCTACA
Source organism: Paspalum notatum (assembly GCA_022530915.1). NCBI lineage: Eukaryota > Viridiplantae > Streptophyta > Magnoliopsida > Poales > Poaceae > Paspalum > Paspalum notatum. The sequence continues at coordinate 39,658,148 of CM039685.1, forward strand.
GGCTGATGTTGCCCATCTTACTCTAGCAGAAGGGACCAAGTATGTTGCCACACAATAAGTGCAATATTGGTAGGATCCAGTCGGATTCCTCTGGTTACTCGGGATGCAACATGGTTGCAACTCTTGTGCTTCTTAGTTCTTCCTCTGTATCTCCTTCCCCATCTTCTTTCCTCCTATATTGCTGTTGTGGCGGAACCGTCGATTTAATCCGGGCTAAGTACACCTGCCACCATTAGCTCTCAGTGTACTTAGGCCGTACTAAACCCGGTCGTCCGTCGAGAAGCCTTCGGCCCTCGATTCGTACCAAAACCCCAGAGGAACCGACATCACACACGTTCGACCCTTGATGGAGCCACAACAGTTACATCATCACAGTCAGTTGAATAGATGTTACATAGGAAGTTAAGTTACAAACCACTTCGAAATAAAATAGAGTTCAACATAGTCTCATACGTAACTTAGCGTTCAAATAGAGTCTCGCAGCAGAAATCTGTAGCCATCATAGTTCATGACAACCAAAAGACTTGCAGAAGTAAAGTAACATCATGCCCACTGATGTCACTTCATTTGCCAGCTCAACACGCTTCTTATTCCTGATGGTAACAAGTCCCTCCGCCAACACAGGCACAGAAGAGGAACTCCATACCTATAACTCAAAAGCGGGGGCAAACCCTGAGTACTAATTACTCAGTAGGTCTTAATGGATATGGTTTACGGCTGACGCAAAGCTCGCTTACTAGAGAGTTGGTCCTTAGCCGTTACTTTTATAACAAGTTATGATCATAGGGTAGCAGGATTTGACAGCTGCTATCCCTTCATGATAACCGAGCCAATTGCAATAGAGGAATTCATAAAAACTTGCATGAAAAGAAAGCATATCATCGTCAAGCATGTAGCATTCGAAAACATGGATCATAATACATCAACTTTGAGTTATTACTACGTTGCCCGTCAGTGATATTTGGCATTCTCACACCTGGTGAGCATCAGCGATTCGAATCGATTTCTAATTCTCGGGAATAACTAAAAATGCCAGGGGACCATATGCTTACTCACACGACGGTTTTCCCACATATAGTCCCCCTCCTCCACCTGTCCCATCCCAAGTTCGATTCACTCCCACCTGACTCCCGGGTTATGCCCCCATGACGAGCCTGCCGACATCTCGGGCTCCCCGTCATGAGTACCAAGCTCCCCCGGGCCACCTTTCTCTCAACCAGTGGGTAGGAACGTGTTTCTGTTCTCCGGATGGCACAAGTAAGGTTTCACCGGCCCCATTAACCGGGTAAACACTTTAGCAATGGTATGCCAACCAGCAGGCGAACAGCGAACGGGCCTTATGCGACTCGGGCGGAGCCATTACACCGCAACAACGCACACCGCAAGAATATAACTTAATCTCCGCCCGGTCTCCAATTAATCCTCATCATAATACCATCTTAGCATAAACAGTGTTCTCTTTCTTTTCAAAACACCTACGTGACGAGTGACATCTCACTCGTATCTAGTCGAGCCTATCATTTCTAGGCAACTCGTCCTACGTACCTAGTGTAGGTGCTAGGGCTAGGGCGGCCAAGGGGTCTAATGCAATGAGGTTCCAATCAACACCTAATGCATATGCGTAATCATAAAACAATATTAGCTGGGAGAATATGGTCCTGCCTACCTTCTTCGCTAGGGTTAGCTTCCTCGGATGCGAAGTCAGGTGCGGCCTGCGGGTACTCTTCTGGCTGCGGGTCCGGCTCCTGGTCTTCTGGCTCCTCGATCAGCGGCTGTTCCTGCGTCTGCTCTTTGATCCCGTGATCTATATGCATGCCATCATATGCAAAATAAGTGCGATGGATGCAGTGCAGGACAGAGCGCAGTAAACATATTACCCACAGTGAAAATAGGGCAAAGCAAGTAAACATTTCTATTTAACGATCTATCTTCCGAGAGGGAGAAAAATCAAACTCGCCTATGAAATCATACAACCCATCATCCAAACTTAACCAAGGACCCACCACGTAACCCATGTATCCATGTCATGACCATGCATTTATATGATGTGGCCTTTTTGACACCATCTACCATTTCTTCCATTTACAATTTGGTCGTTTTTTCCATTTACTCGAGCATCTGAGTTTAAATAGCTCTACTGCTCCAATCGACTTAAAATTTTTACAGCATGCACATATCATGTACAAGAAGCTACCGACAAAATTTCAGCCCAACTGGAGTAAAAATGAATTTATTAAAAACCTAACAATTTAACAGTCATTTTGCTTCTCAGATTTTTCATTAATTATAGAAAGGGAATCTGACCATGAAACTTTGGTAGTGAGCATACAATGGCATAAACTACTCATACAAAAATTTGTAAGTGAAAAACTCTCCATTTAAAAGGACATCAATTTTCCATATTTACATATAGTGACAATAGACACCCGAGCTCCATCATCATGAAAGACATGCACAAATATAATTTTTGGGAACTAGACATCACGCACAAGCTACCACATTTCTTGTGGAATTTTCTTAGCACCCTAAGGCCATCTTTTCCATTTATCAAGTTTAGCAAGCAATATTTTGCCATTTTCAAATCACCATGCAAAACCCACATGCATGGCCTTATTTTGGATCAGTGAGCTAAACCTGCTATTACTAATCTAAGAAAAATATCAGGGGCTCATATTAGCCACCTTTTATTTAGCACTTACTTCCCATTACCATAAATACACATTTTTATCATGGGAATGGAAAAACGGTGTGTAAATGAGCAGTGCTAGGGCTACAAAAATTCATACACTGTCTAAATACTCTAGACAGGCCACTATCCAAGTTTCACCACATTTGAAGTTCATTTACCCCACTTTTGGTATTTATTTTGCTTTAACATGCATGCAACAAAACTGAGGGTAAAAATGTCTTTTCACATGACCACATCATACCTAGCCTGTAGATCTACTCAAGAGGAGTTCATAGGTACTGAGTTTGTCCATTTTGGATTTTTCTTTGAATTTATATGATTTTTTAAAATTCAAACCGAGAAAAAAGTAAATAGAAAAAAGAAAAACCTAGATCTAAGAACATCTACGTAATTAACCGTAGTTTCCAGGGGCTAGCGCGTAAAATCTGCAAGACTCAGCCCCCGTGCGGGAGGACCGGGTTGCAAAAATGGAAAAGTCCGGGGGCTAGATCTAAAAAGATCCGGCCCCCGTCTTCTTCCTCGCGCCGGCCGCGGCCGCGCGGCGCGGCGCGCGCGCGCCGGCGAGCTCCGGCTCGCCGGAGCCGCGACGAGGGGCGCGGGGGATGCGCGGGAGTTAGGGCGTCAACCTTGGGTAGTTCTCGTCGATGGTGGCGGCGCGGTTGAGGCGGAACGGCGGTGGACCGTGGCGTGGGCGACGGCGACGGTGGCGCGGCGAGAACGTCGCGCCGGCGTCGATCTCGGCGTCGGGTGGGAGAGGGGCGACGAGATCTACGGGGTTGGATGCGCGGCGGAGTGGGGAGTGCGATGGTGGGGGTCTCGGGGCGAGCGGAGGCCGGACGGCGGCGGCGCGAGCTCGACCCCGAGCTCGCGGCCGGTAATGGCGGCGCGGCGAAAACGGCGCGGGGCGGGGTGGAAACGGGACGGAGTGCGAAGGGAGTGAGCTAGGGTTTGGGGCGCGGGACCCCCGCCTCCTTTTGACGCGCCCGTGGGCGTCGCCCGTGGCTCGCCGTACTTCCTGTACGCCGGCGAGCCACGCGGCGCGCGCCGGTTCGCGCCGCGCGTCGGCGCGGATCGGCGGGACCACGTGTCATTGACTCCGGGAGGAAGAAAAATAAAAATGTGTTTTCCTTACTACTGTAAACTGCAGTTTTGACAAATTTGGAGGCCGAATTTGGAAAAAGTACAATTGGAAGAAATGTTCTACTCAGAGAGCTCTACAACTTTGTCAAAGTGAACAACCCCAAAATCCGAGTGTAAATATGGTTTAAATTTAAATTTTGAAATCGGCCCTAGGTAAGGACAGGGTACCTTTATTGTTTGGAAAAAAGAAAAACCCTATTTCCAAGCCTTTTCACCCAAAGTGCCTTTTGGGTAACTTGCTTAGAATTTCAATACCTACAACTTATTAAATGGGAGTGTTGCATGAAAGTGGTTGTAGGTTTGTGTAAACTTAGGGTTTTTAAACAAGGCTGATTTGAGTTGGTTTTCTGCACTGACAAAGAAAGACTCCAAACCCTATGTAGCCTTCATTATCTGGCAAAACCCCAATTATAAAAGTTCTTCAAATCTTCATTATCTACAAGTTTGATAATATGAGTTTCCCCTAGATCCCAATAGATTTGGATTTAGGAACAAGAACATAGCAGAACACATGCATAAAATTTAGATTTCAAGTATTCCATCTCCTCCCATGTAAATCCTAACTTGACTATATGCAATCACATGATGCTTGATGATGCTTAGTGCATGATTAAGGTATGGTAATGCCCTTGAGATGCCGGAGCATCACAGCTGTGCACATGCCACGCTAAGAAATCCATAATAACAAAACCATGCTAGGAAATCCATGGCGACGAGGCTCGTGTCTGTTGCCTACCCTATGATAATCTAGGGGAATAGAGTGGAAAGGACTTCACAACACATTTCTACATATCCACAACACATAATCATGGTTAACATCGTGCAGTCGCGGTGGATATCCAATTCCCTGTTCTTCTCGGCTATAACGAAGTAACATCTCCAGTCCCCAACTCCTCCAAACACATTATGGCTACAATGCCTTTAAAACATGCACTTCCATGAGGTCGTCAAGCGTTGCTGCATTGAGGGCCCCCACGAGGCCATGGCTAGGGAGTCATAGCATCCAAATGTCCTAAGCACCTCACTAGGTGCTTCCCTTATTTTGGAATCAATGAAAAGAAACAATGTCAATCAAGGAGCCATTAATTCCTTTTTCTTTTAATACCCTCCTTTATTTCATTGTCAGGCCAACTCCATTCTTTTCCTTCACGCCTCTCATGCGATCCGGATAGAGCATACCGCACGCACGTTTACACCGATATGGATTGAAATCAATGTTTGCCTAAATGTTAAAGAAATTAAACTGTCGTCCACCCTTCATTTAGTAATTTCTGATCACACAACCGTTTAAAAAGACTAAAAATAGATTATACGAGATCGACCATATTAAATCGACTACACGACCAATAAAATTGACTAATGTGTAGCGTTTAAACAACACAATATTTAAAAAAAAACTATGTTACAAAGAAGACCTTGTTTGGTATGCTAAATTGCATGTATTCATAGAGGATGTGTAGGTCTTAAGTATTTTCTAAGATTATGATTGCGTTTTCGAAAAATATTCACACAAAAACTCGAAGCGTCTGATGAAGAAGGTGTAGATCTGAGTAGGGATTTCATAGTAATTATAACGAAATTTCATAGAAATAAATAAAAATATAGGAAAATACATGATTTGAAAAATGTTGTTATTTTGTAAACAAGATATTGGTTGATATGTTGTATTGTGTGTACCCACGGATGGGGTATAATTTGGAGCCGTTTGGTACACAAGACTTTTAGATGAGAAAAACATAAAAATAGTGATTTTTCCGTGTTCCAAAAAATATTTTCTAACGTCATTTTGTGTTTCAGAAAAATTACCCACATGAAGTAATACTTGACGTAAACCTACGACTGACTGATGCTACACGCCAGTGCTACATGCCTATAGACGCAGAGCGCAGAAACCCATGAGCGCCGAACAAACCAAGGACCCCGACAGGCGACAAGAGATCCAGGCCCACGGCCCAGACCCAACATCATTCCCTGCTTGTCCGCATCATTGCTGCCGCGCCGCCGCCAACGCGGAAAGGAAACCCTCGCTCGCTCCGGCCGGCCGCCTCCCCCACGTTTCGAACTCGCCGGCCGAATCCCAGCGAACGGTCGCCGAAATTTCAAATCCCACCTCCCAGCGAGCGGGATCCTCCCCCGTTTCAAATTTCAAATCCCCACCCACTCCGACCATTCCCCCTTCCTCACAAGCTTGCCGGCCGATCTGTCCGTCCATACATACCCTTGGCACGCCGCGTGCCCTGGCCTCTCGCGTCGCGTGTGTGCTGGGGGCCGGGCGCTGCGCCGTTGCGGATGGAATGGGACGGCGAGGCCGGCATGAACTCCGTCCCGGACGGCGTCGTGCAGCACATCCTGTCGATGCTCAGCAACGTCCGCGACGTGGCCGCCTGCGCCTGCGTCTGCCGCCGCTGGCGCGACTGCGTCCCCTACCTGCCCGCCCTCTTCTTCCCGCGGAACGCCTTCGACGCGGCCGCCGCCGCCAGGGGCGCCGCGGACGACGCCATCGGCCGGATGGTCGCCGCCGTCGCGCGCCTCAGGGAGCTGGTCATCTACTGCCCCTTCTCCATGGCGCGCCTCCCCGCCTGGCTCGCCGCGCGGAGCGCCACGCTCCGGGTGCTCGAGCTGCGGATGGACGCCGCCACCGACAAGGCCGCCACCGACGGCGCGAACCTCGACTGCATCGGCCTGGCGCCCAACCTGGAGGAGCTCAGGCTCTGGGGGGTGTCGCTCACGGCCGCGCCGGCTTGGGGCCGGATGGAGCGCCTCCGCGTGCTGGAGGTCGTCGGCGCGCCTCTGCGGGACAGCGCCGTCAGGGACGCCATCGCCGCGTGCCCCGTCCTCACGGACCTGTCGCTGCTTGGCTGCGACTGCTCCGGCACGGTGGCGATAGATCTTGACCTGCTCGAGCGCTGCCGGCTCGACATCATCGGCGCCGGCAACTGCTCCCTCCTCCTCACCGCTCCTCGCCTCGAGTCGCTCGAGGTCCAGGGTTTCTCCTGGATCACTCTGCGTGGGCACAGCCTGCGTCGACTCTCAATCGCCAAGAGCACAGGTGAGCAACAACGCATCACAGATCCTTAATTATTTACTACTCCAGGGAGGGTATGATGAGCAATTTTGGGATGGAATGATCCAGGGAGGGTGCACAAGGTGGACACTGGGAGGCTCCCAGATCTGGACCACCTTTCCCTGCGCGGTGTTCAGTGGAACTGGGCCGCCGTGAGCTCGGTGATGCAGTGCGCCAGCGACGTGAAGCACCTGGTGATGAAGATTGAGTTCTGCGGCGACTTGGACGCGCTCCAGCCCTTCCCCGAGGTTGATTTGGTCGACTTCTTCAACAACCACCCCAAGCTCCGCAAGTTTGAGGTCCATGGTGCCATGTTCGCCGCCCTGTGTCAAAAAAATAGCCTGAAAAACGTGAGTGGGCCTTCGTGCCTATTGCTGACCTGAAATATGGCTCCTGATTTGATTGGCGTGTTGGGCAGATGTGTCATGTGGCTAATTCGTTTGAATTGTGCATGCAGTTGGATTCAAGATTCCTGATCCCTTGCTTGGAGGAGATCCTGATCACTGTGCGCTCACCGCTCAATGCTGAGCAGAAGCTGAACACCCTCGAATCACTTATGAAGTACAGTGTGAAGCTGCGGACAATGGTCATCAGAATCTCGCAGATGAAGAATTGCCATGAAGCTGCTGACGATTTCTTTGAGGAGATATGTAAGTTCAAGTACATGAACTACAGGAAAGTGCGAATTGAATAAATCGAGATGCTGTTTTGATTCCTAATATGAATTTGATTGAGGATTTGATTTTTTTTAATTGTATCCCAGAATAATTTTGTTGTCATTATTGATGGAGGATCCATTTTCAATCCTCCTGAGTGTTTTTTCAATTTATGTTTTTTTTATCGTCAACTGGTCCATAAATCGAGTACAAGTCTGCTAGAGGATTTTCTTGGAACATTTTTCCTTGAGTATTGTGATTGCAAACTGTTGTTGTAATTGTCTCAATTGTTTTAGCAAACAGTTCATCTATGAGAACAATGGCTGTGTTTAGATGCCAACTTTCTCCCAAATTCTACTATGCAAAAAGAAGATTCCCCATCACATCAAAAATGCCGGCACATGCATGGAGTACTAAACGTAGATGAAATCAAAAAATAATTGTACAGTTTAGATGTATTTTGCGAGACGAACCTTTTGAGCCTAGTTAGGCCATGGTAGGACAATATTTACCGCAAACAAACGAAATGTGCTACAGTGCGCTACAGTGTCGGATGTGATATTTTTGGCCAAATTTTAGCAGATTTCGCCTGCTTTTCGCCTCCACTTTTTGGATCTAAACACAGCCAATTTCAAGCATGGATGTCAAATGGTTTACTGTTCACTATCCTTTCTTGAATGTGTTTCTTATTATGACATTAGTTTACTTATTGGAGCCTATACATTGGGCAATAGAGATACTTTGTTCTGTGGCTGTTGAAGTTGCTCAGCATTTTGAGTCCCTGTGTGGTGAATGCTGACTGGGTTTTCTATTCATTTCCTAAATTTATTTGTGAAACATCTATGGTGCGTCTATAGTGTTTTGCACATCCTTTTGCACTCCCTAGTGACGATAGCCTTACAACTTCTTTCCCATCACTACCATCATCTATATTGACCTTAGCGTGGCTAATTAAAGGCGCAGGCCTTTTGCCACCATATTGAAACAGGAGTATCCATTTCATTCCATTGCCAAGGTTCATGATCTCCTCGCTCAGCTTGGCCCTGGCGCTGGCGCTGGCACTGGCGCATCTTTCCTTTGTGTGGTTCTAGGTTTGTAGTAGCGAATAACACGGTTGTTGATTTTTTGAGCAGGACGTGCATTTCCCTCCACCGACTAAATGCGAAAAACACAATGAGAGATGGCAAGAGTTTAGGATCCAGTGTGGTGTGAAATCAAAATTCGCAATCCATAGGAATAATGATTTGTCCAGCTTTCTCTTCATCACCTATGTACCTTCTTCACTGACTTGATAGAGTCGATCTCCTCCTTCGATACATCTTCTACCTGTTAGACATTTAAACACAAGCCTATATAATTAAATCCTTTTCGTATTTAACATGCTCCTCTCATGTTATATTTATAAGAAGAAAATTCATCTTACATTTAACAAGAAAAAAGCAAAAAATGTTAGATAATAATGCATAAGTCTATTGCACACTGAATTTGTTTATAAATATCAAAGTCGCAATTCACATTAACATGTAATGTAAAATGCAAACACATAGTTAGGTGCAGTTCATGTGACCAATGTGGCACACATCTTAATAGTGTGGCTTAAGGTTGCAGTATTAGGAATGCAAACAATGAACGGTACAATCGCGCAGTTGATAGAAATGCCAACCTAAACAAAAGTTATTTAATTGGAATGAAAAAAAAAGAGAAAATTAAGTGCATGTGTTGTGGGTACAATCTGTATAAAATAGAGCAGGTGTTGGCAGTAGACCCCAAACAAACAAAAGCACCAGTGAGGTAGCCTATATTTTGAATTACATTAAAGGGCAGATTTAGGCCCCGTTTGGAACGCGGGATTTTCTCCCCGTTCCTGCGTTTTTCCTGTGAAATTGAACTAATTCCTGTGAAATTCCTGCATAATTCATGTGAAATTCCTGCATAATTCCTGTGAAATTTCTGCGTTCCAAACAGTCCCTTACTCTTTTTTTTCGCGACCAGACATGTTTTCCATTATGGCTTGTTCGGTTGCCCTATTTTTTAAAGGGATCAGAGGGAATTTAATCATTTGCTAGTCAAATTTGAATATGAAGACGTTGGGGGAAGCAGCTTAGCCCCTAGAAGGCCCGGCCCAATAAATGGTCGGTCCATGTGTAACAGAGACCTTTCTGTAATTCTAGAGTTTCCTAGGAGAAAATATGTAAACAACCACCCCCTATATATATGGTCCTGAGGCTAGGGTTTGGGGACGGGTGATAATGGAATGGTGAAAAGACGGCTATCAGTTTAACCTTCGTTGTAAGTCTTTGTTTCTTCGCCCTTCGCCTATTTCCTAACCTTCGTCATCATCTCCTGAGCGAAGGCCTAAGTTTTCGCACCAAATCTACTGGGCCTTGGGCCAGATCCCAACAGAAGGGATTAAGTCCCCTCAATCCCCTCCAATACCGGGACAACTGAACAAGCTTTTAAGAGAAATGAACGCTTAAATTCTTGATATATACTAGTCACGAAATCGTTATTTCATCTCATACCATTTTTTAAACAAGAATGCATGCATCGTGTATATTTGTCTACACACCTTGCTCATGATAGTCCAAAGCACTCCTTCCGTGCAAGGCGTTGTAAGCGAGCCCTCGTATCTGTAGTAGCCTGAGGCTTTGTCTATCCAGGCTGACGGATCAACAGGGCCCTCCACTTGCTCCGTGGCATTCGGTTTACCAGCAAGCTTCTCGAAGTACGGCTTTAGCTGCGTATTAGCATCAGCAGATTCGTAAGTGCAGGGCTTAAGTTTTTTTTTTACTTGCCGCAAATGATCACAGCAGTGCAGTTCATCATGAGGGCGAGGCGCGCTCCATTCTGCTAGCATATTGTCTTTGCCCTCTTTTTTCTTAGGGTGGTGATTTAATTTGGTAAATCCATTGAGATGAGCGCACGTATGCACGTACATCGCTGAGGAGCTTGTTGGGCTTGCCTGCTTTGGAGCTGAAGAGTATGGAGACGACGGCTCTGGCCTTGGCAGGGTCCTCGTGCACCATGTGCAACTCTGCGTCAAAGCTTCACGCATCCGGCCGGCCCCATCCGTTCGTCCCAACACACACATTAACGCACAGCAGCGCAGGCAAGAACAAATGAATGTGTGTTAAACTAATTGTTGTGCATAAAGATTGTGAATGTGAGTTCTCACGAAGACGGCAATAATCTGATGATGCCTTTGGCGGATGCTCACCGGGTGCCATTGACAGTGTGCTCTGAAGGAACATGCAGGTGCGCCTGCTGGAGCCTGTACTCCTTCCCTTTTATCGTCAGCTTGCCGTTCCCTTCTGTCCAGTTGAGCTAGCACGCGAAGAATATATATACACAGATGAACATATATATATGTATCAGGCTATGGGTTTTTAATCAGGGCTGGCTGACCATGAAATCGTGGCCTCGGTTTTGCAAGACGGCGGCGCCGGCACTGTAGGTCTGCTCCAGCGGGCCCAAATCCTTGGAGGTCTCCTCCACCTTGGCGATGTCGATCGGGGACTGCTCGGTGCCACTATCACATACGGCCCAGTCCTTCTGCAGCGTGGCCCATTTCGCAGGCCCCGTCGGATCATCCTCGTTGTAGCTGAAGTCTGAATGAGGCGTGGCTGCAGACATCCAGAAGAAAGCAAGCTCATCATCTATCATCTTACAAAACCGGAGACAGAAAATATATTTCAGAGCGCCAAAGTACGTGGTTTTCAGATTTAGCACTGTCGTCATGCGAAATCCCGGAAGAAACCCAAGAATTTACAAGCGGAAAGCCAGCCGTCCGTCCCATTGAATTAATGCCGCCGTATGTATGAGAAGCTACGGGGTACCCGATCGTGTCGTGATGCACAGTGCACTTACTGCCCACTGCCGATGCCGATCGCGCGCGGAACGTGAGGATCACAGCGATGGCCAACGCTAGGACTGGAGAGACGGCACGAGCCGCGTCGTCGCCGTTCCTCCGCCGCGCCATCGTTGCCGCTGCAGAGAGTATCATCAGAAGGCGGGTATCTGTGTTCATCGAAGCCATGCATACATAGGTCGTCTACGTGAGGACAGCCTTCAAAATAGGAGGGCAGGGATAGCCTCACATCGCCAATGCCTCTCTATTGCTATTATATCCACGCTAGTCAATCAACCCGTGCGAAAGCACGGATTAAAGTCTTAAATGTATTATGCGTAACCGTACAACAAATATAGATCTCAAAACCTTTCATAACGGCAGAGGTGGGTAATTACTTAGAAAACAGATCTAATGTCTATTAATATTTCAATTTGCCAATTGATAGTCGGATGTTTCTGATTATTTAAAAAAATTTAGGATTTATCTTTTTTTCTAACGCGCTTTGAAATTGGTGCATCTTTTAAAATCTCCGATTAGTAATAGTAAGATAAGATGTGACCCGTAAACGAAATCCATAAGAGGTGGATTTGGACTTTTATGCGAACAGCTTTTTTTTTTTTGAAAATCGAACAGCTGTTGGGTTAGTTGACCACAACAGCCACACCACTTGTACGTGGACCGCTCACCGGGCGTCAAGATTCACAATTCGGTTTTACTGTAGCGAAACTTTAATTTAACAAAAAAATTTGATTTTTATATTTTTTAAATTTAGAAACGAAATACACCACTTTTAAAAATACTTTCCATCCGGAAAGTCGATCCCTGCCGACCGTACGTAGTACAGAGATCCACACATGCAGCTTCCAAGTAGCTAACAATTTCGCATATGCCGGGCTTCTCTACCCTCAGCTGGAGACCAGGGATGCTTTTAGAACGAGAAGAATCTGTTGTTCATCGTGGAATTCTACGGCACACGGCTGTCAGACCCTCACATCAACAGCTACTTAATTATTACGAGATTCTAGATAGTAGTTTATTCCGTGTCCAAAAAGATCTAGAGAGAGAACATGCAAGTGCAAATGCACCCCATCTTCCCGCAAAGCAGGCACTCAGGCAGGCACAGGTGATCGCGACCAATTCCAGGAAACTGCCCATGCCGCACCAACTCCGCATGCATCGCCGCCTCCCGCAGTCCCGCCCCCCTTTCCAAGCCGTCGCTCGGGTCAAAGTCAAACCCCAAGGGCCAAGACAGCCACGCCACGAACCCTCGCGCTCGCGCCAGCGCTGATGAGCGCACTGGCTCCCTCTTCCCCGTATAAAACGAACGCAGCAGCCGGCACAGGCAACCCTTCTGCCCGCTCCAATCGACCGGGAAGAAAACAGAATCGCCCTGCAGGCTGCAGCAAGCAGCCGTCGCCGCCCGCCAGCAGCCTTGGTGAGCTCGCGCGTTGCCCGTCCGTGACATCCCCGCCCGCCAGCGTGCCCGGCTGGGACGAGCGGACGACGATGGCTCCGCGGCACCCGCTGCTCCCCAGCTTCCTCTACGCGCCGTCGTCCGGCGTGAGCGGCAGGGAGGCCGCCTCGCCGTCGCCGGCTGCGGCGGTGGCGGCGGCCGCGCCCAGCGAGCCGCCGTTCGGCAAGATCGAGATGTTCTCGCCCGCCTACTACGCGGCCGGCGCCTTCGGCGGCGCCGCGGCATGCGGCTTCACGCACGCCGCCGTCACGCCGCTCGACGTCATCAAGTGCAACATCCAGGTGCGTTCGACTTGCGTTGCCTCGCGCGCGGGAAATGTCGCTTTCTTTCTTTTTAGACCGTTTTGTCTGGCTGCCTAGTTTCGGTGTATTCTGACATGTCACAACACAAACACTAGCTAAGCGACGTTCAAGTTGACACACTGCATAATATTTCTATGAGCCGATTTTCTTGTCTTGAAATGCACCAGTTCCTCATAAAATATACTCTTTGATACGTTTTTGAAAATATTTTGTAACGGAAATGTATTCTGAAAACTGTGTAATACACGGGTTGATCGCCGGCGGGAGACTTTTCGTTGGGCCCCGACGTCACCAGTGACAACTGAGATAAAAATCGCCTGGGGACTTTTCATTGGTCCCCGACGTCATCAGTGACGCGAATAAGCTGACGGGATCAGCCTCTTTGTACATTGCTCGGCCTTGGCCCACCTGAACAAGGGTCTTCTATTGGTTTACCCCGGCCCGCTTGATTGCCTGAACACGCCCAACACCCTTGTTCCCTCGGCGAAGATCAACCACTGTTCCTCACAAAAAAAAAAAAAAAAAAAGAAGATCAACCACTGTTCTAACAAGCATGGTATTCTGATCTCTGACGTGACGAAATGCAACATGGCATCGCTCGCAGATCGACCCTGCCAAGTACAAGAGCACCTCGACGGCGTTCAGCGTGGTGATGAGGGAGCAGGGCCTCCGCGGCTTCTTCAGGGGCTGGGCGCCCACGTTCCTGGGCTACAGCGCGCAGGGCGCGTTCAAGTACGGCCTCTACGAGCTGTTCAAGAAGCAGTACTCTGATATGGCAGGGCCGGAGTACGCCGCCAAGTACAAGACCCTCATCTACCTCGCGGGCTCCGCCTCGGCCGAGGTGTTCGCCGACGTCGCGCTCTGTCCCATGGAGGCCGTCAAGGTCAGGGTGCAGACGCAGCCGGGGTACGCCAGGGGGCTCAGCGATGGGTTCCCCAAGATCGTCAGGGCCGAGGGCTACGCAGGGTATGCAGGCCATCTGTTCAGAATTCAGACTGTCTGCTTTCATATTTATGCATGCGTTTCCATTCGAAAGATGGACGGGTTCCTAATAAGTTTGACGGTGATGTTTGTGAACTGCAGGCTATTCAGAGGGCTGGTTCCTCTTTGGGGACGACAGATTCCTTGTAAGAATGCCTTCTTTTTCATCATATCTTGCTTGGAATCTTGCTTACTGCATATGAGCTTCCCAAACTGAACTTGCCCCCGTCTCTGTGCAGACACCATGATGAAGTTCGCCACATACGAGAACATCGTCGAGATGACCTACAAGCACCTCATCCCCACGCCGAAGGATCAGTGTAGCAAACCTCTCCAGCTCGGAGTAAGCTTCGGAAGCGGCTACGTCGCCGGAGTCTTCTGCGCCGCCGTTTCGCACCCTGCCGACAACTTGGTCTCGTTCCTGAACAACTCCAAGGGCGCCACCGTTGGAGATGTAAGTCCACATTGCCAAACACGGATGAACCCCCAGCTCCTCCCAGCTTAATCGCTCTTATGCTCATTGTGCCTTTTAATTTTGCATCAGGCTGTTAAGAACCTTGGCCTGTTGGGACTTTTCACGCGCGGCCTTCCTCTTCGCATTCTGATGATCGGTACCCTGACTGGCGCTCAGTGGGTGATCTACGATTCCTTCAAAGTCATGATCGGACTGTAAGTATATGTGTGTGATCATGTGGAGGATGATTATGATTTTGTTGTTGGTTAAACCTGTCCTCCTGAAACAATCGTTAATTTTGCAGGCCTACAACCGGTGGGGCGCCTGTGCCTACTACTGTCCCGGTGGATGGACTGGCGGAGCTAAAAGCCTCTGCTTGAAGTTCTAAACACAGACAAGAACAGATCGCAGTACTTCTTTCATCCATACCAGATTGTTGATTGTAACAATTTTTCCCCAAAAGGGTTGTCTCAGGATGACGATTTTTTGTAATAAATAAATCAGTTACTACTGCTTGTTATGAGTAGTACAAAACAGGAAAGGTAGAAGTTATTAGTCATAAAGTTGATAAATCATACTGTACGAAATTTATTTGGGTATGTACTGAAACTGACCCTCTTAGTCCGGTCATCGTTTCATGGCACTAAATTGTGTGCTCCAGTGTAAATGTACTGATAAGCATTATGTATAACTAGTCAATCAACCCGTGCTTTCGCACGGGTTAGAGTCTTAAATGTATTACTAGGTCGATGCACTTGCGTTGCTACGGGGGCAAAAGTAGCATGAAACAATTATGTGAAACAAAAAAAATGATCTGATTAATGTTTTTTACATGGTGTATGGCACTATAATAACAATATTGTAAAACGGTATAAATGTGTAATTGTTTTTCAATAGAATATGTTGATGTTACAAACTTACAATAACCATATTCTTTATAAGATGGTGGTTAATAAAAATCGTATTAGCGTGGCTACTAAATTTTCACACCAAAAATATTGAAACTAAAGCGTCAAAGGCTAGCAGCCTTGCAATGATTTTTCAAGAGGACGGCAACGATTTTTCATGAGCGCAAATGTCCTGTGGGATACTACTAATTCGCAATGCATGGAACGAGCATGTTTTTAATTTCATGAGCGCGTAGTCCAATTTTGTACACATGGGAACTAATTCGCTATGCATGCAATGCGCCATCTCCTGTGCATGGCCGTTGCCGCCTGCAGAGAGAGCACCCGGCCATTGAACATGCCGGACCATTTATTTGTGCGTGATCGCACGTAGTTTAGTCCCATGAGTTTCTGGAATTCTTTGGTGTCATGTGGTCTATGCTAATCTATTCAGGTCACAGAAAAATTTAACCCTTCTCATCCCATTGTTTGGAGGCGGCGATCAAGAATAAAGCGAGTTGTAAAATTGGTTCGCTAAACTTCCCGTCCACTATACATCGACAGCCGCCAAATCCCTGCCTGGTCTCTTCTGATGCCTAAGTGCTTGGTTTCAGATGGGATCGATGATGGATTGGAGCTGCAATCATATCGCTTGCGTTGGTTGATGGATGTGGGACGTGGAAGGCAGGCGGAACGACCCTGATTCTCACGCGAAACTATGAAAAGAAGCCGCCGCAACATGATCGTATGGATCGCACGGGCGGGGCATTCGGTATGGGATTGGGCGTGGGCTAGCTTCTTGATTACGGATCTAATCGTGGTTTTGCCGGTCGTGGGACTTACGTGAGATGGGCGTGCGACGTGGGCGGGGGAGCCGTCGCGCGAGTGCGGGGTGCGGAGGGAGCGCAGGTCGCAGGAGGGGTCACGTGGGGTGTGATGCCTCCCTTGCCTGCTTAATAGTATTAGATATGCGTAATCGTACAACATATATAGATTTATTTTTATACTTAGGTTTTTATAATAGCATATCTTGCTACTTTATATGTATGCTTAATTGATTTAGATAATCTTTGATCGATTGCAAAAATAAGTGATTTTAATAAAATTTTGAGGGGTTACTTTCATCATATTATCAGTCATAATAACTAAGGTGAACAATTCAAATATAAATTAAAGAGGATATTTGGTATTATCTTATCAAAATAGCAAATGTGAGCAATTAGATATAAATTTAGGGTGTTATTTCATATTTTCTTTTATATTGGCAGAGTGAGTAATTAATATGTAGTTTTAGGAGTTATTTAATATTATTTTGATAATGGCAAAGGTGGGTGATTACTTAATTAGAAAACAGATCTAATGGCTATTAAGATTTCATCCTCTCAATCGATGATAGGGTATTTTTTATTATGTGAGAATTTCTATTATTTTATTTTTTTAGCGCATATTGGGAGGATTGACGTGGAAATTTCGAAAAGAGTCTACAGAATATTTGTTTCATGGAAAGGTTTCTAGCAATTTTAAAGAAAAAAGACAAAAACTGAAGGTAAATTTGAAAATGGGAAAAATCTAAAAAAAGAAGATATTTACTTTCGTTGAGAATTGAACTCAAGATCTTTCGTAATGGCAGAGGTGGGTAATTACTTAGAAAATATATATAATTAAAAAAGATGATATTTGTTTTCGTTGAGAGTTGAACTCAAAACCTTTCATAATGGCAGAGATGGGCAATTAATTAGAAAATAGATCTAATGGTTATTAATATTCCAATCTGTCAATTGATGGTCGGATGTTTCTGATTATTGTGAGAATTTTTAGGATTTATCTTTTTTTCTAGCGCGCTTTGAAATTGGTATAACTTTTAGAACCTCCAATTAGTAATAGATGATAGGGTATTTTTTTTATTATTGTGAGAATTTCTATGATTTTATTTTTTTCTAGCGCATATTGTGAGGATTGATGTGAAAATTTTAAAAAGAGTCACCAAAATATCTGTTTTATGGAAAGGTTTCTAGCATTTTTAATGAAAAAAGACAAAAACTGAAGGTAAATTTAAAAATGGAAAAAATCTAAAAAAAGAAGATATTTACTTTCGTTGAGAATTGAACAAGATCTTTCGTAATGGCAGAGGTGGACAATTAATTAGAAAACAGATCTAATGGCTATTAATAGTCCAATCTGTCAATTGATGGTCGGATGTTTCTGATTATTGTGAGAATTTTTAGGATTTATCTTTTTTTCTAGCGCGCTTTGAAATTGGTGCAATTTTTAAAACCTCCAATTAGTAACAGTAAGATAAGATATATCACGTTGCACCAAAGGCTTCAATCGTTTTCTCCCTGTTTTCGAAAAAAAAATGTGTCAAAAGATGGATCCAGAAAAAAATGTGTTAAGGCAATAACTACTTCAATGTGTACATTTCAACTGTTCTAGTTTTGATGCATATTTACATAGCAATCTTAGGAAAGTATAAAAAAAATGAATAGTCGGATATTCTAAATGGTCTCACTGTGGTTGAGGCGAACGTGGTTGCAAACCTAGAGCAATAGTTTATTACAACTACAGTATCTCACTATCTATCCCAGCCCCGCTAAAAGCAGCTAACAAGGATAGGAATAGGAGGTAGTCTGGGAGTAGCATTGTTGATTTTTTTAATCTCAATCACCTTCTAAAGCTAGGTTGTAGGCTTCCGTTTGTGGAAGCTAAGCGGCGGATAGAAGAAACTCAACTGCATAAAACTCAATGGTTTTATTGGTTTGTTGTCCATCTCGTCTTTGATTTCGATCATCGTTTGTGATTGTGGGTCTTGTGGATGGTCAGCGTAGAAGATGGACTTCGGAAATTTGTGAGATGTTTTAGATGCTCTATTCATCAGTTTCGTTTGAGGAGGATAAGGAGTTTTCATAGACTTTGACCATCTCATTTTGTGGTATATGAGAATAGGTGTAGCTGCATCAAGCTTGTCACCGATTTTGGGTCTTTTGTGTTGGTAGATGGTGTGAGTTGTATGTTGAATTTATTTTTCTAGATTGCTTAGGGCATTCTAGATTTCTATCCGTTGCCTTTTTCTTTGTTCTTTGCTGAGTGCACTCATAAGTCTTAAGTGCATAGGCCGAAATATTATTTATCTTTAAATAAAGCTTTCTTTATCTAAAAAACTTTAGACAACATTTGTGTGCACGATAAATGTAACACGCCAGTTGCTAGAAATATATTGCCATATCAATGAATCCAAGACATGGTTTAAAGACACTGGAGTATATGTAGTAAATACTAGTAATTTCACTGAGTCATACGTGAACTCAATAGATGGATTAGCATATGATTTGCCAGTTCCCGTGTAAAATGATGAATAGACGGTAAGATTTTTTTTCTCAAACTAATATGCAATTTTCTTTACAGTTTGTGATATAGGTTGATATAGATGACTGAGTGGGTAATTTAAATATTCTTATAAGGAATTGTTTTCAATCATCTTTTTATAATGGTAAAGTGATGTTTTTAAATAGGATAAATTTGATGGTTATTATTATCATTAGAGGTTATACTAAATGTCATTGCAAGAACTTTGAAGACTTTATTTGCTTCCTACTGTGTTTCGTGACGGTAAGATCTTTATGTTGAGAGACCTTGTTTATCTGCCAAACAAGTCTTAGACTGATGTGACTAGACTGTGCATAGTACGATGGGATGATTTGCCAAATAAGTCTTAGACTGATGTGCATCATACGATGGGATGAACGGAAGTTACGCTGAACAAATGCATCGAGACCAACCATTGAATAAGCATGAATCGGCACGGGTTTAAAAACCCACAGCGACTGGTTTATTGTGTTTTACGGCCATTCCTCTGTGCTGTTGTACCTGTCGACTGTCGTCTCCCTTCGAAAAAAAATTGTCTGGTACATGTCATCGCCTTGACCAAACAATGCTGCTGCTATGCCACGCCACCTACTGTAGGTGCAATGAGCGATGGAGCGTCTGATCCTTGCCAGAATGCCAGCTGCCACGTCGCCGGAGCTGAAACTCGTGTTGCTATCTTGGCGCTGACACGCTCTGCAACGAATCGTTCAAATGCGAGACGCCGGCCGTCGATGACAGCGTGCCCCCGGAGCCCGACGTCCCGGCCATGGCGGTCATGGAGGTGTTCGGCACGGGGTAGCCCCTCCCGTACAGTCGGAGGAATCCGAGCGCCTCCACGCGCGGCTCCGGCGAGGCCACGCTGCCTTCCAGCATCCGCACCACGGCGGCCATGCTCGGCCGCTGGGCCGGGTCCTCGTGCAGGCAGCACAGCGCGATGCGCACGGCGCGCGCCGCGTCGGCCTCGTCCACGCGGCCTCCCAGCCTCGGGTCCACCAGGTCCAGGTGCCTCCCCAGCTCATGGAGCTCCATCGCCACCATCGGGAAGTACTCTTCGCCGCTGTCGCTGGCGAAGCTCGGCGAAGACGACGACGCCGTCGCACTGCTCCACGCTGACGGTAGGTTCGGCAACTGGTCGCCGCTGCCGACGAAGGCGACGACGTTGTTGTTGGTCTGCTCGCCCCTGTTCTTCCTGCCGTGTATCAGCTCCAGCAGCACCATGCCGAAGCTGTACACGTCGGCGCGGTCCGATATGGCGGCGTTGCTCAGCCACTCCGGGGCCAGGTACCCGCGGGTGCCGCGCATGGTGGTGAACAGCGCCGACTGCTCCGGCGACAGCAGCTTGGCGAGGCCAAAGTCCGCGATCTTCACCTGCCCGCCGTCGGCCAGCAGGATGTTCTCCGGCTTCACGTCGCAGTGCACGATCTTCTGGTCGCAGCCGGTGTGCAGGTACGCGAGACCGCGCGCGGCGCCGAGCGCCACCTCCATGCGCTCCCCCCATTCCAACACTGGCCCCGTGCGGCCGAACAGAGACCGGTCCAGCGAGCCGCGGTTCATGTACTCGTAGACGAGCAGACGGCGCGAGCCCTCGGCGCAGAAGCCGCGGAGGCGCACGAGGTTGATGTGCCGGATGTTGGCGATGACCGTGATCTCGGTGCAGAACTCCCGCTTGGCCTGCACGCCGACGGCCTCCAGCTTCTTCACTGCGACGAGCCCCTCGCCGCCGGGGAGTTCCCCTTTGTACACAGACCCGAACCCGCCGGAGCCGATTTTCGTCTCGAAGTTGGCCGTCATCGCCGCGATTTCCTTGTAGCCAAACCGCGTTGGCATGCCCGGTACGACGACGTTGTCATCGTCGTCGTTCTCGTCACCATCCGCGTCACCGGTGTCTCTCGACGGCGACTTTTGACGGCCTGTGAACACCTGCTTCATGCCGGTGCTCCTGGCCTTCTTTTTCTTGACGTTCTTGCTCATCCTCCTCCAACACGCGTAGCATGCGATCACGGCGACGAGAAGGAACGCGGCGACGGCCGGCAGGACGATTGGGACGGTGTGGTTCGCCGGCGACGAGTTGGACTGGCTCCTCGAACCATTGTGCGGCGAATGGACCGTCTTGATGTATCCCAAGGCTGAAGCAGAAGAGCTAAAATACAGCGAGCCCAGCTGCTCTTGGACAAGGTAGCAGCTCAGAGAAGAGTTGTCGAAGAAGTAGGCGAGGCAAGCGCAGCTCGCGGAGCAGAGGCCGCGGCACGCGCTCTGGTCGACGCCGATCTTGGTCGGCGGATCAAACTTTGTGGCGAAGTAGGCAGCCTGCGACTTGAGGGCGAGGTAAGACGCGGAGGAGGTGCTGTTGCTGCTCTGCTGGCACGTTGCCGGCGACGCGAGCGCCGAGCCGTCCCCCGGCGTGCACGCTCCGGGGGTGGTCACGGAGGCGGTGAAGAGCGGCGGACACGTGCAGGTGGAGCTGTTGCCCGACGGGGAGCAGAGCCCGAGGGGCCGGCACGGCAGCGGGAGGTCGCAGTCGATGGCCGGCGCCACGAAGCCGCCCCCGAGGGACGCCGAGGAGTTCACCAGCGGATAGCTCGTGACGAGCAGCCGGCCGTCGTATCCTAGCTGGAGCACAGGGAACGCCGCCGCCGGGAGGTTGAGGTCGACGCGGAACACCAGGGCGCCGTCGGCGGCGAGAGCGAGCAGCCCCGACGCGTTCACCGACACGGACGCCACCGCGACGTTGCGGTCCTTGTAGGACCGGACGTCGTTGGACAGCCGCCAGTACGTGGAGCCCTGCCACGTCAGCACCACGTCCGAGGCCGTGACGCCGAGGCGGTAGTCCCCCTGCCCGAGATCGGTGGTGCCCCTCGCCGCCGACAGGTACGCGCCAGCGCGCAGAAGCTGCCCCGGGACCAGCGTGTCGGTGGCGTCATCGAACGACTGCCACAGCGTCGCGTTCCCGGCGTCCAGCAGCTGCAGGTTGCCGCTGTCCTGCAGCCGCAGCGCCGCGACGGAAGAGGGCAGCCGCGGCGGCGTCGACCACAGCACCGTCCCGTTGGGGTCCGACACCGCGAGCCCCTGCGCGGTGAGGTTGACCGATCCTGAGGACGTCGTCGGCGCGTCGCGGTTGGCCGACCAGACCAGCGTTGCCGACGGGGCGTGCAGGACGGCGAGGTAGAACCTCTCCTGCTGCCCCCCGGGGTTGACCACGGCGGCCTTGAACGCGCCGTTCTTGGACTCGAGGAACGCGCCGCCGGTGTCGACGTACTGGATGTAGGAGGCGACGTAGGTGGGGCGCACGAGCTCCGTCGCCACCGGCCCCGCGTCCGCGGCGCGGGCGGCGAGCAGGATCAGAACCAGGCCCAGCAACGCGAACGCGCGCGGCGGAGCGAGCCGGGGCGGAGACATTTGTGCGTGCGACGGCGAGGGGGCGCGCGCGGGGAATGGATGCGCCCATGAAGCGTAGTAGTGCACGCCACGGAGTGTGGCGTAGGCGATTGTACAGGAACGTTGACCTCTGCTCGGAGCTATGTGCCCTGGCGGGCGCGAACACAGAAACCGGCATCTCTACCCTGGCGGCAGGCGGCAGCAGAGTCGTTGGGTTCAGACTGCTGGATTGCCGCGGGTTGGAATCTAGCGGCGCTAGACTTGTAGGATTTTTGCCGTCGGTTTCCTTGTCGATCGAGATGGATTGGCTAAACAATGGATAGGGGGCTTCTTGGCGGGCCAGCTGAAAGAGAAATGGGTTGGAGTACAGATGCGACCTCTGAGAGAAGTTGTCAAACGGAGCTGGCCCTGTGGCTGTAGGCCGCAACTGTTTTGTGTGTTGACTTCTGCTCCATGAAAGGTGGTTCTAGTTGAGCCGTTCGTCAACGCGGCGGAGTGGAAGTCAGCCCCCCTTGCTCATGACAAACATCAGCAGGAGTTAATACGCAGATGGACTGATGGAGTGCGCTGCTTTATGGGGGGAACGGAAGTGGGTCTAAAGTTTGGTTACAAACCATGTGGCAAGTGTGCCGGATTTAAGACCACTGGCCCTTATCATAAGGGAAAAGATCAAGAATCTAGTAGTAGTAGTGAGACTGGCAGATAGAAGAGAAACATACTGTGTGCACAGTAAAAACTAATATTTACCACAAGTCGTCATAAATAAAGCAAAAAATACAGAGAAAGGATAGCTAGCTAGGCAGCAGCATGTGCATCTTGCTTGTTCGAACCAGACGCTTGTCCCGTCCCGGTTTCAACTTTCCCCGCACCGGGCGCGGGCTCCATCAAGCCAGTCGCCGCTCCGGCCAGGATCAACGGGTTAACCTTGGCGAGTTCCTCGAAAAATTGCTCGGCGTTTACGTTGAAGCGCGGCGCACCGATCCCCACGCCTGCCGCCGCTCCACCGCGACCATCCGCCGCCGCCGGCGTCATCAACGAGCCACGCTCCTGAGCGTGACTGTTGTTGTATGTCGTACCCCTCGGTACGACGCCGGCTCCCGCGCGCAGGCTGGCACCGCCGTGCAAGAACGGCCGATGCGTCGGGTGCGGCTGCAGCGGCAGGTGCGTGGAGGACGTGCTGGTGGCCGGCGGTTGCGGGGGCCGGTAGTTGTGGTCGTAGTGGCACCGCAGGGACACCTGCGGCCTGAAGACGACCCTCCCCGTCCCCGGGTGCTGGCCGTGCTGCTGCTGCGGCGGTGGGTAAGGGTTCCTCGGGTAGCACGGCATCCTCACCGCGGTTTGGTTCGCCGGGCTGGGATCGGGAGGCCTTGCCGCCACCGCCGCCGTCGTCTGGCCGAATAACTGCTGGTTTTGTAGCCCTCTGTCTCTGTGTAATAGCGTTGG
Source organism: Paspalum notatum (assembly GCA_022530915.1). Taxonomy (NCBI): domain Eukaryota; kingdom Viridiplantae; phylum Streptophyta; class Magnoliopsida; order Poales; family Poaceae; genus Paspalum; species Paspalum notatum. The sequence continues at coordinate 39,681,826 of CM039685.1, forward strand.
CGGTTGCTCCGGCACACGGTAGCACACCTGCGTCTGCGTGCTGGTGGTGGGGGCGGAGAAGCGCGCTTGTGCGGGCGCAAGTGCAATGCTTGGGCTGCCTTGACGGGCCACCTTTTGCTTTTGGGCAGGCCTGGCGGGCCCGATCTGCTGCGGCTCGACGACCATGGGCCGCTTGCCGGCCTGTTTGTCTGATGAAGGCTTGGAGTTGGACCCCGGCGTGCCTGGGCTGTGCGGCGCCGACGAAGAGGAGGCCGCTTCTCCGTTTTCTTCGCACGCCGTGCTGCTGGTGCCTTCCTCCTCGTCGGCGTCGTCCGCTTTCTTTTCGCCCTGTGGGGACACGTAGATCTTGTACGCGACGTACCTGTTCAGCTGCAGCCGGTTACAAATAAAAAAAAACATACACCATTGGTAAGAATAGAACAGGAGCTATTACTACCGGAACTCAGCATATATATATATATATACGTACATGAAACGCAGCAGGGCCAAGAGCAGGAGGGGGGAAAGGGGGCGGGCTCACCAGGTGCTTGGGTCCGGGCCCGTCGAGCTTGATCTCGTAGTCCGGGATGGTGAGCTCCAGCATGATCCACCTGGTCCTCTTCCCATTGTTGTTGGGCCCAACGAAGTAGTTGAGCACGCCCCGGGTGAACCTGATGCCGTTGTGCACCACCTCCTCGGGCACCTCCTTGGCGGCCGTGGACGCCTTCCACCGCCCGCACTTGTCCAGCGTCGTGCGCTTCGGCCTCGTGCCGTTCGGGTACATGCGGGTCCTCGGTGACAGGAAGAACCACTCCTGCTGGTCCTCTGTAAGCCTGTACTCTGCAATGGACGGGATAGCCGGCCGGATAGTTCATGGACCAAATGCACACAACGATCGAGAACAAATGGTAAATAAATACGTCCTACGAAATACTATCACTACAAATAGTGGATAAGAGAAGCATGCCAAAGCATGAAATTTGCATCGGCAGCAAGAGCAACAGGCAAGCTGTAGTACCGTTGGTGAGCACGTCCGGGTGCACCGCGTAGACGTTGGCCTCGACGACGAAGCGGTTGCGCACGGCCGGCCGGCCGTGCTGCAGCATGGGGAGGAGGTAGCACTCCACGAGCTCCTCGTCCTTGGGCTTGAACCGGAACCCGATGGGGTACTCCTCGTCGGCTTCAGCCCCCGCCATGCCGCCGGCGAGTGCGACTGCGAGCCGACCCCCCGACACGCGGCCCGCGCGTCTTTTTGAGTTGGACACGGCCCGGACACGGCGCCTTTATTGTAGTGGGCCGGCGCGGCCGCAGAAGACGAGTCGGTTCCGGTCCAGGGGACGGCGCGGGGTTGGACTGGAATAGGGACTGGTTCCGGATTGGGCCGGCCTGAGGCGGTGGGTGCGCAGGCGGACTGGACTACAAATCAGATCCTTTCGTGGCCTAGTTGGAATTTGGAAAGGACAAGTGCCAGCCCGGTTTCCTTTCCTTTTCTACCGGAGCGTTGGGCCAAGGATGCGCCGTCGTGGGCCGCTCTCTGAACCCACGCTCAGCCCACGGCCCCGCTGGCGTTGAATTGAAGGCGCAGCGCATCTATGGCCTGTCTGGTCGTCCGGTCCGGGGAGCAGTGGCCAGTCGCGTCTTATCACCACAATCATCGCCTAGTTGTTGCAGCTTGCAGGTTGCAGGGGGGCAGCAGAGCAGCATGCCATTGCCAGCGTCTCGGCCCGGCGGCCACTGTTGCGTGATGGTGCGCCACCTACAGCGCCATGCCTGCGCTGCGCTCTCTACAATCCCCCCGACGCCCGCGATGCCTCGCCACAGTGACGGGCGCCGGCGAGGGCCCTGCTGCATGGACTGCGCGCAGATCATATCAATGATCGATCTGTTGTTGCGGGAGCCAGGGAGGAGACGGGGCGTTGCGACCGCAGTAACTGCGAGCCTGCGGCCGCGAGCGAGCGCACTTGCTCTGTCGGTACTACTAAGTACTGTTGTGTTCAGTGAGATTGGAGACGGTCCTGCCCCTGCTCTCTGCTGCATGGTCGTTGGTTGTAATTTTTTTGAACGACAGCTTTGGCGCGCGCTGATGATATGCGATCAGTGGAGTGAAGGGGCGTGGACGATTGCGTTTGGCGCGTCAAGAAGGAGCAGTCACGTACTTGCAGATTCCTCCGTGGCGACCACCACCGCTTGCAGATAAATTCCACCCCGACCAGGGTCCAGGGGTGGATGGATCGGATGGAGGAGCTTGTGCTTTGCTTTGCTTTTTTCCCCTGCCCTTGTGACGACCTCTGTGATTGACTTTTCGTTTTTATAGCGACCCTTCTCTTCTCTGGAGTAGCTTTCGCCTTTGAACGAAGGGATGAACGAACGAAGGAGCCTCTGTCGTCTCTGACTCTCTCTCTCTCTCACCTCTACCCTAGCAGCCTGCAATCCTGCATACACATGCAGAATAAAGCAGGAGGAGCAGCAGCAAGCGGGGAAAGAAAGAGTGCTCAAAAAGACTCGAAAGGCACGTCGCCTAGGGCTAGCTAGTAGGGAGGGGCTGCCCTGCCATTGCCCACCAAGGTGTAGGAAAGGCAGGCAGCAACGCACGAGGGAAGAGCTGACACGAGCACTGCCCTCTCTAGCTTGCGCGGCTCTCACGGACACCGTCGCGGTCAATGCCTAATCAACGGGGTCCGGGGGGGGGGGGGCTTTTGACACCGTGCGCTTGCGGTCAGGTAAAGCGGTTTTTAGTCACTGCGGTGCGGATGGGATCCGCCGAAAGATGGCACTTCCCTCGCAACTCGCATCGCATGTCAAAGCAGGAAGCCTGCCGGCCGGAGCTCCTTTTTCATTTTCGAGGCATGCAATGCAAGCGGCCCCACAGACCAGAGAATATGCATGTAGGATGGGATCGGAGGATGGATGGCCAGAAGTGGCAGGGCAGGAGTCTCAGCTCTCTCCAAAAAAAAAGTGTGGTGTATATGTGATTCGCTCAATCCGTGTAACAGCCCAACATAGTACAGCGTGAAAGACGTGGATTTGCGAGACCAGCCACGGCCCTGCCGTGTCTTCTGTATGGGAGATCTTGTAAATAGCGCATTACTAGGAGGTTACTGCAGGACTCGGCTTGGGTCGATGCATGGGCATCGCAGTTGCACGTACGAGAGGACAACCTTGTGCGAGAAAACGGCGAGACAATAGTAGTAGCACTAAACCTTCGGTACACATCATCAGCAGCAGATTGGTCGCACTAGCACCAGCACCAGCAAGTCAAATCGGGCTCTCCGCGCGGACCACTCGAAGAGCAGTAGAATCAGTGTACTTTTAAGTGTCTAGTACTAGCAACTGAAGATGCTCTGGTCTGCAAGTCTAGCTGAATGCCAAGCCTAGGCCAGTCAGTCGCTTGATCAAACGGCTACCACGGGCCGAGCCTCCACGGCCCGGCCTCTCGCCGCCTCGGCATACGGCCGGCGGCAGCTTTTACCCTACGGATCCGGTCATCTTCGTTCAGAAAAGCCTGATCGGATCCCTCCATCCTTTGGACTCACTGCGCCAGAGGGCTGCTACAGTGCCCTGCCGTTGCTGCGCCGACGCCGATGAATTCAGCGGCAGGGCACTGTAGCGCGATCCAGCACCCCGGCCATGCCTCAATGGCTGGCGGTCAAAGATCGCTGAGCCTGCACCCTCGCCTAGCTACTCATCACACCAGCACATCAGCTATGGCAGAAAGGGCGAGAAGGTATACGACCCAGCTGCCAGCCAGAGGTACAAGACGACGAAGGAAGAACACAGAGAAAAAACCCCAGGATAAAACCAACGAGAAAAATAGAGGGAAAAAAAAAAGGAGGGGGCCGACACGGCCTCGGAAGCCGTGCACTCATGCCTTTATTATGAAGAAGTGGTTGCCACAGGGCAGAGCGTCCCCTTTCACGCATTCGGGTCGCATGGCAACGGCCTTGGAACCGCGGCCGTTAATTGTTCCGTCCTCGTCCTCCAGCTTCTGGGAAGACGAGGGAGGGGGGGTAGAGGGCCCGCACCGCCACCAGGCAGGCGCACCCCGTGTGGCAGAGAGCATCTTGTTTGGAGGGGCTGGCAGGCTGACTGGTGGGGCAATGGGGCAGGGTGGGGCCCGCTCAAGGTGACCTGGATTTGTTTACGCATTAAGGGCCTGTTTGGATGTTTTGTGACTTTTTCCATCTATAACTAGTTTCCAATTGTAATACTTTGTGCGCAAGAACACAACCGGAATTTCTTTCACTTGTAAAATACTGTTTGGGTAAATTCTAGTTCTATCATCTTCTGAAAGAGCTCGGCGTCCATGCTCGTCAACAGCACCGGGCGTCGGCAAGGCCAAGGGCAGGAACCCCTCCCCGGGCCCAAGCCCGGCGGCCGGCGGGCGCGCATGGCTGTGCATCGAGCATCTGCGGTAGCTCCGGGTCTCCGGGAGCAGTTCCAACGCTTCGACCTTGACGGCGACAGGAGCCTCATGAAGCTGGAGCTGGCGGCACTGCTCCGGTCGCTGGGCCTCCGCCCGCTGCAGATGCCGCCGGGGACGAGATCCACGCGCTCATCGCCGCCATGGACGCCGACGGCAATGAAACGGTGGAGTTCGGTGAACTGGCGTCCTCCCTCGCGCCGCTTCTCCTCGGGTCCTGCCGCTCTGCCGTTGCCGTCGACTAGGCGTAGCTCGCCGAGGCCTTCCACGCCTTTGACCGCGACGACAACGGATTCATCTCCGCCGCCGCCGCCCGCGAGCGAGAGAATAGCGAGGCAGCGAGCGAAGAGGTTGGCCTCGATATTTGTCGTATAGTTTTCCTGACGTGGGGAGATGCTATTTTTTTCCGGTGGTTTTGGCCCAATCCGAATGTAAAATAAATAGGCTTACCAGTCATCCAAACAGCAAATACCGGTCCACATCGGAAAAACTTTGGAACCTGTAATTTACAAGGGCATTGGGCTCAATACCGGGCTTCCAAACACGCCCTAAATAGTTTTTGTCTCCGAGTGCTGTCCCCGGCCAGGGTCCCTGTTGATGGAACCGGAAACTGGTGTGCGCACTGCACCGAGAGCACACCGGACATTGGTAGGAACTCCCAAACCAAACCATGCCGAACGACACGACTAGACGACTGCGGAAGAAAAACTAGACCAGGTGACCCTAGCTTTTGAGACAATATGTGCATATCTCAGCTAATGTACTTCTATTAGCCATAATAAACCTATACTCTCTTCGTTCCAAATTATACGTCATTTGACTTTTTTAACAACAGAGTTGACCCTTTATCTTATTCAAAAAATTTGTAAAAATATATTAAAAAAATTTAAGTCAAGCATAAAGTACTGCATGATATTGAAAACCCATGATAATTATGAATTTACTTAATGCGATGAATGGGTCAAAGTTGATTTAAAAAGGTAAAGTGATCTATAATTTGGAATGGATGGAGTATTTTGTATCTTTTCTTCTAGATGAATATGATATTGTGATCTTTCTCATAACACTATTTTTCTTTTATTAGGATCCTTAGGATCTACTATCTAGGTCTTTTAAAAGTTTGTTCGGGTAGAGCTCAAACTCGCACGTGAGATTTTAATTTTAAAGAAAAAGCTTGGCTAAGTCCTATTTACTCGCAAAACAAGGTCTACGTGATGTATTTAAGGGATTAAAATATCTCAATAGAGATTAGACATAGTTTTGTGATCTGCATGGCGACTCACACCATCCATGTATACTTTCAAGTAGTTATTCATATCTATAATGGCAAGACTATATAATATATAGCTATATATATATATATCTCTAGGAGTATTGTGTAGTATCTTTTATATAGCGTCAGAGCTAGGACATTTAGATGCAAGTTAATGGGTTACGTTAGGTAATTTTTCGCAATGGTTGAGACGGATATCTTAGATATATAATTAATAGGCTACCTAAGACTACATTTCATAATGGCACATTGGATAATTCGTGTATTATAAAATACATTTAAAATGCCATTATTCTTATGATCACATATTTGGATATAACTCTTGCCACATAATATTTTGTAGACAACATATCATGACAAGTCATGAGTGTAGCTTTTATCTTTTTATAAAGTTTGCTCTTGGAAAGTTTCCATTATTGAAAAATTGAAAACACATAGAATTTTGTGCATAACATCTATGCAGGATGACTTATGATCATAACTTTTCATAATTTTAACACAATTTTTGCAAAATATTTGTGATGATAACTTTATTGGGAATATTTGCTTTCCTCATGTTCCATTTCAGGAAAACATTGTTAATTTGCGCAAATATTTTTTTTCATGAATAGTTAGTGAGGCAACTTATGATCATAACTGTTCAGTAGAACTCTTGACCCGTAATTTTTACATACAACTAATTATGTGATAACTATGAAAGAAACGGGTAGGAAATAAATGGTTGAAACTTCAAACTATCCTGTGATATGTGTTACAAATGTAATGGATGGGATAAATTTAGGGTTACTTAGATTGTTCTTCAAAATTACGGTGATGGACAATTTTAATGTTTAGGGTATTAATTCTTATGAAGGGCGTTGTTTCTAAAATGGAATATATCTGTATGAATAAATTATTTTGCATTTGTTCATAGTATGAGCGGGTAAATTATATCGTAAAGGCAATACATGAGTACTTTCGGTAGGCAGGTAGATGTTTCCCTTTTTTATAATTTTATTAAAATAAAAAAAATTAGTTTTTATCACGTCGTCTAACCGGAGGATTCTGACTTAAATAATCTAGTAGTAATTTTTTTCCCCAACGGCGCTGTGGATGTAGGGAAATGGTTGCTGGGAGAGCAAGTGGGGAGCTGGAAGCCTAGCTAGACATGTGGGTCCTGGGCCTGCACGCTGCGGACTGGAGGAATCTGGCAGAACTATCACGTTCCGAGGGAACGGAAGGCGGTCAGGGTCCCTTTTGGATTTTTTGGAATATCGTGGGAACCCCGCGGGGGCCTGCCTGCCCGTGCTGGCCTGGCCCTGCAGCCATGCACAGCAGTCGCATGCAGCGGCAGAAGCCAGTAGAAGAAACAGAGCCCAATGCCAGACAGCCCAGTGCCCCTGCCCACACCCCACGCCACATGACGCAGCTCCCTGCTGCATTCACGCCGTCCATCTTCACTCGTTCGCCTCCGGGTGGGTGGTGTGGCCGTGTGGTGGTTCCGACGGCCCGTTGTCCCGGCGGGAGAGGCCAAGGCGAAGCTGAAGAAGCTAGCCGGGCGATGGCGATGCCGATGCCGAGAGAGATCTCTTGCCCGTTCTTCACGCTTCCGGCTCCGGATGAGACCGCTCGGTCTCTGAAGATCGGGCGCCAGTCGCCTAATCATGACGCTGCCGTTCCCTCGGTTCTCCCGCACGGACAGTCAGCTGCAGAGCTACCTAGCCCCCAGCTAGGGCTACCACTAGCTGACTGGCTAGTACCCACGGTGAACTGTGCTGCTGCTGCTGCGGCGTCCCGGAAACAAGACTGTACTGTACTACACTACGCGTCGACATCGAGCTCGCGCTCTATGTACGTACTACTCTCGCTGTCTCGCAGTCGGTAGTCCGATCGAGCTGTCACTTGTGAGCTGTGACAGACAACATGTGAGCTGCGACTGCCGTGCCGAGCAATGGTTCCAAAGAGGAGTTGCCACACACCACCCCCTGCACAGACGCAGCTGTAAAACTGCCTTTCACGTCTTTGACTCCCATGAGCGCACGCAAAAGGTAAAGGCGAAGAAAGCGGTTTAAATGAAAGAGATCTCTCTTTCCCGACTCGTCGCCCAAAAGATTGCTGTAGCCGCTACCTGGTAGCAGCAGCAGGCAGCGGCGACACGAATGCACAACAACGAGCTAGTGCTTCTGTACAAAAAACTTGCATGGCTTGGATTAGTTCTCAGTCCAGAGGAATCTCGATGGCACTGCAGGTCTATTCGCGAGTGCTTGCTGCCTGACACAGCAGTGCAATTAGTGGTGGAACCCTAACCAAAAGACATCAGCGAACGAAGGAACCCATCTGATCTAATCTACCGGTTGAAACGGAACACGTCGATCGAACTAGAGTTACAACAACAAAACGGCCGCCACGCCGCTGCATGCGCATGCAGCGGCATCATGCATTTGCTTGGGCGCCAGCCGCCAGGTGAGTGAGCTAGTGGCGGCGAGCTGACTCTAGCTAGCGCTAGCTGGGGACGAGGCGGCGGACGACGGCGCCGCTGCGACGGTCAGGCTTAGGTCGGCGCCCTCCAGCGCCAGCCGCGGCTTCCTGGCAGGCGACGTGGGCGGCTGCTCGTCGTCTTCCACTTCCACCGGGGAAGCGGGCCTCTTGGCGCTCGGGGTCCGGGCCGGGGCCGCGTTGAGGTGCACGCCGAAGAGCATGGTCGGCGGGGCGGCGGCGGTGCCGCTGCTGCCGGCCTCCCCGCCGCTCTTGTCGGCGTGCTGCTGGTGCTGTGGCGGGGGCGAGGGCTCCTCGGCGATGGTCAGCGAGCTGCTGGACGTGGTGCTGCCGCCGGAGTGGTTGTTGAGCCCCGTGGGCGCCGCCGCGGGCTTCTTGCGCGCCTGCAGGCCGAGGCCCTGCAGGAAGGCGGCCGCGGCGGGGCTGGGCGCCACGGGCCGCACGTGGTTCTGCACGAAGTAGATGATGTCGTTGTAGAGCTTGCGCATGTGCGCCAGCTCCTGCAGCAGCGCCGTGTTGCTGCGCCGCAGCCGCTCGTTCTCCTCCATCAGCACGGCCGCGGTGGCCGCGCGCCCCGGGCCGTCGGCGGGGGCGGGGAGCGGCGACGGACACGGCGCGGGAGGAGCGCCCAGCGCTAGGAGCCGCGTGGCGACCGGCGTTGCCGCGGCGTGCGGCTCCCGCGGCCAATGCGGGTGCGGGAACGCGACGGCGCCGCCCATGCCGAGCGCCGCCCCGTCGTCTCCGCCCACGAACTGGTGGTGATGGTGCGAGGCGCCCGGGTGGAAGAGCGGGAAGTGCGGCGGCGCGAAGAATGGCGGCGGCGACGGTGACGCCGTGGACGCCGACGTCTTGCGCCGGTGGATCTCGCAGAGCAGCTGCTTCTCGCCCTTCCTGAAGAACTCGTTCGCGAACTCCCACCGCTCCGGCACAACCTTCCGGAACCCCTGCATTCCGTTCCGACCGAACCATCGTCGTCATCACCAATCCATGCAAGAGCAATGCAACGAGCAAGGAAGAAAGATGGCGGGGGGCAACTCACGTAGGTGTTGAGCTGTCGCACGAAGGAGGAGAAGTTGTTGTGCTTGAAGTAGTTGGGGAGGATGTCGCGCGCGAACTCCGGCGGGCGCCAGACGACGAAGGTGGAGACCCGGTCGTCGCCCCAGGAGACGATGTGGTCCGTGGCCGGGTCGTCCACCAGCTGGTACGTCTTGGTCAGGAACGGCGCTGGCACCGCCTTCTGCGCGGCAGCCTGCGCCGCCGCGTCGCACTCCCAGCTGCCGCACCTCTCCATCTCTCTCTCTCTCTGTCTCTCCCGCTCCTACAGGCTCTACAGGAGACGAAGCGTGGACGAAGGTTTCTTGGGGCTTTAACTTGTTCGTTCTCCCCCCTTGATGAAGGTGGACGATACGAGGCGAGCGGGCTGGTCGGGTGACCCGGCCGGCTATTTCAACTGGGGGGCTGGTGGTGGTGAATACGGAGGGGAGGGGAGCCTGGGGAGAGGTAGCGAGCGGAGCTGTGAGAGTGAAGTGAAGGCAAGTGACCTCCTGCCTCGGGGAGCGTGTGGGCGGTGGGAGGGAATATGTGTCGCTCTGTCTGTCTGGGTGTTTTGGAGAGAGGGATTGGAAGTTTGGAGATGCAGCTTTCAAGGAAGACCCGTGACACTTCCGCCGGCGACGGCGAGCCATCCAACCGTTCGTTCGTTCTCGGGTCTCCCTCCCTCCTGGATCTTTTGCGCCAAGCCTCCTTTAACCCGTCCGCCATTTTTTCCTCCCCAGAGCGAGCTTTTTTTACACGGACGGGAACGGGATCGGCGTCTGCGTCTCCCTTTCGCGTCTCATCCTCGTGCATTCCTGTAAAGGTCCCCCCGGCGGATCGGAGGGCGGACAAGCGCTGCTGCAGTTTTGGAAGCATCTCCGAACCCTGAATTCTTTTCCGGCTGCAGGAAAAGAGATGATAGGGGAGCCATGCCGCGAGCCATTCCTATTGGCCGGTCAATGGTACTGGCACCCCCGACGTGCCACCATTCGGAAATTATAATTTGGGGTTCCGCTGTCGTACGTGGCGTTTTAACTTGCAGGGATACCGAAGACGGTTTCACCGTCGGTACGGGCACGGCCGCGGTGCTTCTTTGGAGCTGAGCGCCGGCGGTCCATGTGGCCCGAGCAGTACCCAGTGCGTATCACGTGCTGTCGCCGGGAGGGTGCAACTTGCGATCCCAGACTCTTGTCCTTGCACCAGTACTTTGGTTACCAAACGAACATGATACTATATTCACTTTAGGGTACTTTATTTATTTATGATGTTATTCGTATTTCTATATCGGGTTTAATCATTGGCCTTATTCTAAAATTCTGCATAAAGTGTACAAAAATATAAACCATTTTTAAAATGTTACTGATGATAAAACAAGTGACAACAAAATGAAAAAAAATCGTACTACTCGCTCCGTTCCAATTTCATATGTCGTGTGATTTTTTTACACTAAAATTTGCTTGCTCGTGTTATTCAAAAAATCACAATTATTATTTATTTTAACTATGATTTATTTTAACATATACTACACTTTAATTATGACTTGATTTTTTTATTTTTTACAAATATTTTGAATAAAACAAGTTGGTCATATTTGATGTCAAAAAGTCAAACAACCTATAAATTGAAACCAAGGGAGTACTATGCATAGGTAGTTTTTAATACAACGAATAATCAAATAATTCACTGAGAACTCGACAATGTCATTTAATAATAAAGACAATACTCGTGTATATACAGGTCATTGAAACCAAATTGAATACATTTGTCATCACAATCTCAAATGGACGCATATCATGCCGAAAAGCCACAAAAAGATGCACACATATTACAAGTACCAAAAAAAATAAAATTTTTAATTTGATAAACCACTAATTTATATAGTTTTCTACAAAAAATATTGGATTATCATACTCCATTTTGTTCATTTATCATTTCTAGTTTGCCTTTATAATAAGAAAAGGCACATACAAACATCAGATCTACAGCTTTTCTATTTTTGCCACCATATGCCTGTGGACAATATTTCAAGGTATATATATTTTGAGTGCGTATAATTATTACAGTTGTACAAATACTGTTCTACAAATTAGTATAGTTTGTTCTATGTATACAAATAGTTTTCCATGAGTTGGTATATTTTGTCTTAAGTGTACATATATATGTTCCCGACTTTACATAATATATTATTTGTGTACAAATTTTGTTGCTGACTTCGTGAGTAATTTATACATATTTTTTCCTAGTGAGTAAATTGTTTAAAAATCAATTATATTCAAGGTTCTTGTTTCAAGGTAGATGTGCATTTAATTTCTTATTTATACTTTTTAAGGTACATGTGCGTGATTAAATACATTTTTTTTGGCATGGAGGCAATATACAGACACATAAAAAGAAACGCCTAATAAGAGGAAAATTCATGTTTAAAATATACGAAAGTTGTCTAGACATGCAATTTTGCCTATACCACAGGTAAGTTGGTATTAGTTGGATAAGATAGGGGTTAGATTCTTGCCCGGGTGGTCAATTTATATGGCACGCCTGATTTTAGGCATTGAGATCTTTGGCATGAATCCAAATGAGCTCACAACAATCTCTCTTTTTCTTATCACTTCATGCAACTCCATAGCAGCTGCCATAACTACTTCAGATATATGTTCCAAGTTGTCTTATGGACTGTTGCGGCAAGATTAAACTCTGGGTTTTGTCAATCTTGAAGTTTGCAAGCGTAATATTTGGTTATCTCATTATCTTGTATGGGCTCGTTTCCGTGACATTTACACATTCCCAATATCCTTCTTAGTACGTCAAAGCCCAAAGTCAACACTTACAAAGACACGATCTAGAGTTGCAAGCGCTGATTACTGTGGCGACGGGCGCCTTGCGCTCACACGTTCCACCAGGGCGCACGGCGCAGTCGCCGCGGACGCTCGGCTCCTGGCGGCCGTGGCCCGGAACGGCAAGCAACCTCGAGCTAACGCGTTCGAAGCCGAAACGGCTGTCCCAACCTGTGCTTGGGCGTGGGCGTGGGCGTGGGCGTGGGCGTGGCAGGCGCAGAGCAGCAGCCGGATCATTTCATACGGAACGACGGGGTTGCCATTCGGGGGCACCTGGCTGCGGCGCTTTCCGGCTCAACACGCCGCGGCCTGCCCCGCGCTGCGGCGTTAGCATCGCACGCCGGCATGGGGGGTCTCTCTCCTCTGATCGATCCGGACGCGATCTTATGCTCGCGCGGGGGGCCATCGAGGCACGCCGCGCCCAGGGGTATGGCAGCGCGCGCGGCGCCGGGCGCGGCGTTTATGGCCTGTACTGCTGCCGCGGCCGCATGGCTGCCGTGCCTGCCGCGCGCGGGTCCTCATGCCATGCGTGGGATTCAGGAGCGCGGCAGCGGATGGTCCTCCTCCGGCGCCGCGCCGGGGCTCGAAACGGATCTACTAGTATCTGTTCACGCATTTGAACTCCCAACGTTCCGCACAGCGTCGCTGCCCTGCCGGCCGTGTAGTGTAGCGGCGGGGGCATTTATCAGGTGGACTGTGAGTGACGCCCGCGCGGCCAGCTCGACCGATCATCTCGCGGACCCAACGACTGCCCGGCACTGCACGGCCGGCTGCCGCGGCACGCTGCGCCTGCGCGCGCGCTGGTGTCTGGTGAGGAGGCCTGGCCGCCAGCCACTCGACATTAGTAACGCCTGACTGAGACAGTTTTATAAGCATCGCGACGACGTCTAGAACTTCGCGTTCACCTGCCGCGCCTGCAACATCGCTGTGCTCCGTGAATGTCCTGAAAACTATTCGTAATGGCCAACAGTACTATAGGCAATCAATTGTTGAACTGCAGTGCATGCATGCAGCAGCGCAAAAAGAATTCAGGGAGAGAGGGAGAACACGATCGACCACCGGACTCCGGCTACGTACTGGAGTTTCTATTCTGCAGAAAATCTACTGCTACACTGCTCATCTTGACGGGCGCCTGGTTATTATATATTAGGATGGCACGTGGCATTTCAGCACGTCTGCTACGAACAATCAGATCAACTAATGGCTACTAGGAGCAGTAAGCAAGCCCTGGACTGGACTGGATTTGCAAGCATTTTCTTTTTCCTGCCGGCACGTAGTGGCGCGCCGACCCCGAAGAAGCATCTGCAGTAGATCGCACATGCACGCTGAGGTAGCTAGACAACAAGGTACAAAAAAGGCGACGGTAAACGTGCCGCGCGAACGAATCTTTGCCTGTGCGCGAGAGTTTTGTTTAGCTGGCTGTGCCGTGCCCGGAGGAATATATCCATCGATCCCCGCGACGCCGTCGACAAAGCAACGCATGGAAAAGCTTCGCGGCGACCGAGAAGAAACAAAAAGAATGCGAGAAACTTCTGCAGAGCGCCGAGTTTTCTACTCCGTACTAGCCAGTGTCCGTGGCCGTCCGATGATGGGTGGTACTGGAGAGACGGATCGAGATTTCGATGATGCAGTCGGCGCGGTGCAAGTGCAACGACGACGGATCGAGGAGACTAGCGCAAAGATCGTCGTCGTCCAACGCGGGGCGACGTGGGTGTAGAACGTCGCCGATCGCCGTCCGTCGTCGGCGCACGGCCGGCGAGCACGGCCCGGCCGGGGACGGACGACGGGCGGTGGTCGACATGCACGGATGGCGGATCCATCGATGCGTCGTGCCGTGGCTGGCTAGCTGGGTTGGCTTCTAGTAGGAGAAGCTAGAGGCATCTGCGTGCGTGCATGCGCGGGGAGAAACTGCTGCGTGCTCGCGGCCAGTCCCCCCTCGTCCGATTCTTCAAAAGTTGCTTCCCTTGTCCACTTCCAGTACGTCCGTGCAGCACCCCCACGGCCCACCACTGCCCGTCGCAATTCCCAAGAATGGATCCAGAAGCAAAAGCACGTAGTAGTACCGTACCTACAAAAGCACCACCGCGCCCGCGCGCGCAAAGTGTATTATACTACGTACATCCCGCACGGACACGGACCGTATCTCTGTACGCGTACTCCGTGTTTGCATGCAGACAGACAGACAGCGTACAGCATACTCCCCACGGGGACAGGCGCCCAGGCCATATCCTAATCCGGGACCGGGACTCGGGCTCCGGGATGGAGCCGTGCGGCGATCGATCGAGTTGGCTGTTGTGCCGGGTGGTGGTCCAGCGCGCGCTCTGGCCGGCATGCGCTTGCCTGCCTGCGTCTGCCCTCTGCTGCCGCTGCCTCCTGCGCCGATGCATCCCGTCTCTGTGCGCCGTGGACCGGGGTCTGGTCGGATCTGGCCGCTTCCGAGGGCTTCGGGCGTGGCCACGCCCCATCCCGTCGTGGCGCTCCATGTCTCCACCCGTCGGACCACGCCGCGCCCGGCGCTTGCGCTGTTGCGTAGGGGCGCTCGATCCATCGATGGCTCCCGGCAAGCTAGCCGGCTGGCAGGCAAGCCAAATGTGAGGTGGCTACGACGACTCTGGCTTGGCGTGGTCTCTGTCAGGGTTGGGTCGGCATGCGGCTCGGTTTTTTTTTTTATCGCGGTTAATTACAACGTACGACCGGCTGCGTCTACGGACTACGCTACGGTGATAGATAGTTAGATACTGTACTCCTGCTGGTCGATCGAGTTCATCGTGGGTCGTTGACAGCTGGGTAAAATCATGGCGTAACCTAGGATGATTCCCTAGTAGCCGTACGTACGTAGGTACGCGCGCACAGTCTATCCACGTTCTCGGTCTCATGCAAGCATACGATAGCGTCGTCTACCTCTGCATTCGTACGACCACGGATTCCATTTCTCGATTCAAATCAGGCCTCCTCGCCGGTTTCACTGTTTCAGTACAATCCAAAGACAGTCAACAGATATATGTGGCCTGACCCGCCGGCTCCTGCCTCAGACATCGCATACGTGGTCATTGAATGAACAAATCAATGAGGCCGCCCAACCCCTGCGCGGGGGAGCAAATCTACCCTTCCTTCACTGGAAGCCGTGAATTATTTCCTCCACAAGCGAGCCATCAAGAAATCTGCAGGGACCAATCACTGCGGAGAACAGTCTCTTACACTGCATGCGCCGGATTCACCCACCCACACAGCGTCTGATGAGTCTGGCTTGTTGGATTTGATCTCGGAACGGTCATGAGACCGAATCCGAGGGAATCACGCGCCCTGATCGGGGGCGCGGCCTTTCCCCATGGTTGTGGCCCCCGGTCACAGTGCGCTATATAAAGAGGGGCCCAGGGGCCGGCGCGGAAGCCAACGCATCCACAGCCGCCACCGCTAAACCCTAGCCCGACAGAGGGATCCGATCTCCCACACGCGCATCCAGTGACCGGAAGAGCCACACTGCCGTCGCCGTCCCGATGGCCGACCCCGCCAACGGGAACCCTAGCGCCGACGACATGCAGGAACAGGAAAGGAGACGAGAAGAGGAGGCCAAGGCGGCGGAGGAGCGACGCCTCAAGGAGGTGCATGACAAGGAGACCGATGACCGTCGCCGCGCCGACATGGACAACACCGTTGCCCACACGGCACCGGCCGATCCCTTCGTCAACACCCTAGGTGAAATCTCCCACTCCCTTTCTCTCTCACCTCCCTAGATCCACATGAACACCGTGTTTTCCTATCGATGAACTCGCTAGTGGTAGGCTAAGGGCCTAGATCCACACCATGAGACACCAACAATTGGTATCAGATGAGCTCGGGCATGGCCCGATCCCTAACCCTAGCGGGTTGTTTTGGCCTTTGGGTCAAGAGAAATTGACACGAATCGACCGGTTTTGAGTCATTTGTGGCTCGGATTCATGAAAACCGAAAGAAATAGGGGGAGGATTCAAACCCAAACCCTAGAAATTTCCCCAAACCCACGCGAATAAGAGGCTAGGAAGCCTTACCTTGGCTCCGCCGGCCTCGCCGGCGTCCAGATCGGAGGCGGCGCGACCGCCGCCGGCCGCCGTGTACGTGCGTGCGCGGCCGAGAGCGCACCGCCGCGGGGCCGCTCGGCGGCGGCGCGTCCACCCTCGGGTGGGCGCGCGCGCCGGCGAGAGGCCGCGCGGGCGGCGCCGGACCGTGGCCGCCATCTCCTCGCCTCGTCTCTCGCCGGAGACGGTGAAGAAAGGAGAGAGGGGCGGCGGCGAACAGCAAGCGCGGGGGAGGGGCGAGACGAGTGAGCTAGGGTTTTCACCCTGCTCCGAATATTTCGGGTATTAATACCCAGTTCGGACGAACACCGACCGTCGGATACGATCGACGGCGGAGATGGAGGCGGGCGGCCGCACAGGCGCGTGGGCTGGGCCAGATGCACAGCCCAGGCCCAGGTTGTCGCGGCCTGGTGCGCGCGTCGCCCCACCAGAGAGGCCGTGGGCCTATTTGGGCCGTTTTCGGCCGAATTGGAAATGGAAACTTTCCTTTGACATGTTTTTTTTTTTTTTGGATATTGAATAGACATATGTGCTTGGAGTTTAATTCTTGTATAGAATTAGATATTATGTTTTGACCATGTTTCCGCTGCTGATGATATGATTTTAATGTGCATAATCTCTGGATAATTTGAAACCAACGTGAATGATTGTTTAGAGACATGCATGTTATTAGATTTTATATGACTCTATTGTTTTTTTTTTTACCAACGTTAAATTTAATGATGAGTCATGATTATATCTCTGATTTTATTCTAGTTTTATCCAACGATGAATCTAGAATAGAGATTGTTTTTATGTATGTTTTAATTTCGACCAACGTTGATTTTAATTCATGCATGAGAAATTTGTTGCTTTTGAGCATGATCTAATTTGTCTTATTGATCAAGGAATGAACACTGCGGCACTCCTCGCTCATATGGGGAAAATTGACAAGCTCAAGGGGCCGAACTATCCCACTTGGCGCAAAGACATTGACATGATGTTCACTTTGACTGACATGGATTTCGCACTCCTGTATGACAAACCCACTGAGCCCGCTCCTAGCGAGGCTCGATATGATGACAAGATGCTGCACTACAGCATCGAGAAAAGAAAGTGGGAGATCTCAAACACTAAGTGTTTGAAGATTATCAGACACCTCATTGATGACTCCATTGAGGGGTCAATACCAGAGTGTGCTACTGCTAAGGAGCTTCTGGATAGACTGAAGTCTCAGTTTACTGGATCCTCCAAGGCGTATGCCAGCACCCTGGTAGACGATTTCACCAACACGAGGTGTGACAGTTCTGGAGTGCGAGCATATATCCAGAAAATGACTAGCACTGCTGCCAAGCTGAACAAGTACTTAGGCAAAGATTTGCCTGAGGACTTCGTGGTGCACATGATAATGAAGTCACTTCCCAAAGAATATGAGACTTTTCATGTGCATTACAACACCACTGTCAAGGACAGATGGACGATAGAGCAGCTGATGGCACAGTGCTTACAAGAAGAGGAGAGGTTGAAGAGCCACAAGAGTGACTCTCTTAACTATATCTCCAATCAGTCAAAGAAAATGAACAAGAACTCCAAGCCGATCTTCAAGAAAGGGCCTAAAGAAGACCCTGGACAGTCCACAAGCAAGACATCTACGATTAACCATAACCATGGTAGAGGGAAGAATCCTGACAAGTTCTTCCCTGTGCCTTGGAATGTTTGCTTGCACTGCAAACAAGAAGGGCACTACAAGAAGGACTGTCCAGACTGGTTGAGGTCTCTCATCCCGAAAGACCCAAAAGACAAAGACAAAGGTACAGATCAAGTGACCTTTATTGATGAATCCCTGTATTTAGATTTTCCCACTACTGCTTGGTGGATTGACTCTGGTGCAACTGTTCATGTTGCGAATTCTTTACAGGGCTTCAGACAAAAGAGGATGCTGGGAAGGGGCAGAAGAAACGTTAGAGTTGCTAACGGAGTTGAAGTCCCGGTCAAAGCCATTGGAGATGTTTCTCTTGAATTTGTTGATGGTTTTGAATTGTTATTGCGGGATGTTCTATTTGTACCCTCTTTAAAGAGGAATTTAATTTCTGTCTCCAGACTTGATAAAGATTTGGTACATTGCCATTTTGGGAATAATCGATGTGTTATTCGTTGTAATAACAAAGATGTTGGTCTTGGTGTTTTACAAGACATGCTTTATTTGATTTCCCATTGCAATGTTGTGAATGAGATTGATGCATCCGATTCTGTACCAGAAACGACTAAGACAAAGAAAAGAAAACGAAACGATGGAGAAACTTCATCGAAATTGTGGCATTGTCGTTTAGGCCACATTTCGAGGGGGAGGATAGAACGATTGATAAAAGAAGATATTCTCCATCCGTTAGACTTTACAGACTTAGACCGTTGCATTGATTGCATCAAAGGAAAATTTGCGAAGCAAATTAAGAAAAACGCGAAACGTAGCTCGAGAGTATTGGAGATAATCCATACTGACATTTGTGGTCCTTTCCCTGAAAGGACTGTGGACGGTTATGACTCGTTCATAACGTTCACAGACGATTACTCTCGATATGGCTACATTTACCCCCTCAAAGAAAGATCAGAAGCGTTAGACAAATTTAAGACTTTCAAAGCTGAAGTTGAAAATCAGCATGACTTAAAGATAAAGATTGTTAGATCTGACCGCGGGGGGGAGTACTACGGTCGACATACGCAGTATGGACAAGTTCCTGGACCTTTTGCAAGGTTCCTGCGGGAAAATGGAATAGTAGCCCAGTATTCGACACCGGGTGAACCTCAGCAGAATGGAGTAGCAGAAAGAAGAAATCGCACCTTGATGGACATGGTGCGCAGTATGATAAGCTACTCGACACTTCCGGTTAGTCTGTGGATGGAGGCATTAAAAACCGCCATTCATATACTTAATCGGGTTCCCAGTAAGTCTGTTCCTAAGACGCCATACGAGTTATGGACTGGGAGAAAGCCCACATTGAATTATTTGCATGTTTGGGGCTGCCCAGCTGAGGCAAAGATATTTAACCCCTCACAGGGAAAATTGGACGAAAAGACAGTGAGTTGCCATTTTATTGGCTATCCTGAAAAGTCGAAAGGCTTTAGATTTTATTGTCCAGACAGACACACGAAATTTGTTGAGACGAGACACGCAGTGTTTCTAGAAAATGACATGATCCGGGGGAGCGTGGCACCTCGAGAGGTGAACCTACAGGAAAAGAGGATGTATGTCCCATTTCCGATGGTAGAAGAACCTTACTTCTCGATGCCTGCTGAGGCAGCACCACCAGTTCAACCAACTGTTGTTGCCACCCCTGCTGTGGATGTTGGTTCGTCAGGTACGACAGCAAATGAACAAGAAATTGTACCAGTCCCTGAGCCTCGTGCTGCAACCCCTGAGCCTTTGGCTCCTGATGCGGCTGAGACTGAAGGATCGGAACAAGAAATTGTGCCTGACAGTCCACCACCAGAACAGCCTCGAGTGGACGAGCTAGATGTGCCTGTAAGAAGGTCACAAAGAGTAAGGAAATCTGCGATTCCTGACGATTACGAGGTGTATGTTAGTGAGGATATAGCCCTGGAGGGAGATCCCACTACATATGAGGAGGCCATGAGAAGTCCTGACTCATCCAAGTGGCTTGCCGCTATGGAAGATGAAATGAGATCTATGGACACGAATAAAGTCTGGGACTTAGAAGAAATTCCCAAAGGAGCAAAGAAAGTAGGCTGTAAATGGGTCTACAAGACAAAAAGGGACTCCAAAGGGAACGTTGAAAGATACAAAGCCCGATTAGTGGCGAAAGGCTTCACTCAGAGAGAGGGAATCGATTACACCGAAACCTTCTCACCCGTATCGTCGAAAGACTCCTTCAGAATCATTATGGCACTAGTTGCTCATTTTGATTTGGAGTTACATCAGATGGATGTAAAGACAGCATTCTTGAATGGAGTGCTTAATGAAAACGTTTTCATGGCTCAACCCAAAGGTTTTGTCGTGGAAGGAAAAGAAAATCTGGGATGCCACCTAAAGAAATCCATTTATGGATTGAAACAAGCTTCAAGACAATGGTATTTGAAGTTTGATGAAACCATTCGAAAGTTTGGTTTCAAAGAGAATGACGAGGACAATTGCATTTATGCAAAGTTCCGAAACGGAAGGTATATTTTCCTAGTCCTGTACGTGGATGATATCCTACTAGCTAGCAGTGATATGGATTTGCTGCTAGAGACAAAGAGTTTTCTATGCTCGAATTATGATATGAAGGATTTGGGGGAGGCATCCTATGTCCTGGGGATTCAAATCCACAGAGACAGAAATAGATGCATACTAGGATTGTCTCAGAAAACATATATTGAAAATGTCTTGAAAAGATATGGTATGCAAGCCTGTAAAGCAGGGCCTGTTCCAATTGCCAATGGGGATGAATTTGGGAATTTTCAATCTCCCAAGAATGAATATGAGAAAGAACAGATGAAATCGGTTCCATATGCTTCAGCGATTGGAAGCATTATGTATGCACAAGTGTGCACACGCCCCGACCTGGCATTCACAACCGGGATGCTTGGAAGATACCAGTCGAATCCAGGAAGAGCTCACTGGATAGCTGCGAAGAAAGCCTTGCGATACTTGCAGGGGACAAAAGACTTGATATTGACATATAGAAAGACAGATGCCCTACAGTTAGTAGGCTATGCAGATGCAGACTGGGCAAGGTGTATTGACACCAGGAAGTCCACGTCTGGATACGTGTTCACTCTGGCAGGAGGAGCCGTATCATGGAAAAGTTGCAAGCAATCCATCGTTGCATCGTCGACAATGTACGCTGAGATTATTGCTTGTTTTGAGGCAACGGGACAGGCCATGTGGCTAAAGAAATTTATACCCGGTTTGAGAGTGGTGGATTGTATTGAAAAACCACTCAAGATATATTGCGACAATTCGTCAGCAATAGACCATTTTCACAACCAGAGGTCAAGTGGTGCATCGAAACACATTGACATTAAATTTTATGTTGTGAAAGAAAGAATCCAGGATCACACTATTGACGTCGAGCATTTAGAAACCGAAGAAATGCTTGCGGATCCGCTGACTAAAGGCGTTTCACCCAAAGTGTTGAATAAACACTTAGCCGGCATGGGTTTACAGAAAGGCCTATGATTCTGGATTGAGGGCTGTTGAAACAACCATCTCACAGAAAGCTTAGTCCTGAGATGGAAAGATGTACTGTAGTCAATGAGTTCAATTGCGCGTAGCTGGCTTTTGAACGCTTTGGTCTCGGTATGTTGATCTGTCGAGGGACGAAGCGATGAATGACTATGACATTGATGAGACCGAGATCAAAGGGGGAGAATGTTGGATTTGATCTCGGAACGGTCATGAGACCGAATCCGAGGGAATCACGCGCCCTGATCGGGGGCGCGGCCTTTCCCCGTGGTTGTGGCCCCCGGTCACAGTGCGCTATATAAAGAGGGGCCCAGGGGCCGGCGCGGAAGCCAACGCATCCACAGCCGCCACCGCTAAACCCTAGCCCGACAGAGGGATCCGATCTCCCACACGCGCATCCAGTGACCGGAAGAGCCACACTGCCGTCGCCGTCCCGATGGCCGACCCCGCCAACGGGAACCCTAGCGCCGACGACATGCAGGAACAGGAAAGGAGACGAGAAGAGGAGGCCAAGGCGGCGGAGGAGCGACGCCTCAAGGAGGTGCATGACAAGGAGACCGATGACCGTCGCCGCGCCGACATGGACAACACCGTTGCCCACACGGCACCGGCCGATCCCTTCGTCAACACCCTAGGTGAAATCTCCCACTCCCTTTCTCTCTCACCTCCCTAGATCCACATGAACACCGTGTTTTCCTATCGATGAACTCGCTAGTGGTAGGCTAAGGGCCTAGATCCACACCATGAGACACCAACATGGCTGACACAAAGATTCCTTTGGCGTTTCAATGCAAGTGTGATGTATGATGTTTCTTCGGAAGGACAATGCAAGTGTTTTAGTACCGGTACTAGCGCTGCCACCGGAGCTAATCACCGTCCCTTCCAAAGCTAGCTGGGGGTACTAGTACTACTTGCCAAGCCATTGACATTAACTGTAAAGGAAGGAAGCAAAGCATGCTGCAGCTTGTTTAGCCCGGCACAGATCTCGAGGACGCGATGCCATATGCCACCAAGGGTTAATGCATGAGCGAGCAGGGGAAAAGCCTGGCCGGGGCTTTACTTTTTTGCTCAATTAGTAGTGGTGGTTGTAGAAGAAGAAGAAGAGAGCACTGATGGGCGAGACGATATAAAGCGTAGTACCACCAGCAGTGTTATTGTAGACAGTGTAGCCCTACACACACATGGAAAGGAGGAGACGAGGTCGTCTTGCTTCTAATCTGTCCCTGACCCCCAGGTCCCGAGTGCCTTTATTGTTTTTTTTGGCTGCAAAGGGAGGCAAAACAAATGAGGAAAATGATAGGAGAATTGACTTGCTCTTGTGTTCTTAAAAGGCGACGGCTTTCTACCGTGCGGTATCATTGCTTCGGTCTTGGCGAAAGCGAAAAAGATAACGTGGGAGTATCTCAAAGGCGCTGGGTGAGATCTTACATTAGCAGGCCCCGGCCCTCAAGTGTACAGAAACTTCCCTCCTTTCTCTCCTTCTTTTCCATAAATAAACTTTTGGACGGTAGATAAAGCGTATCAGCAATCTTACTGCTGTCAGCAATGTCCTTTCCCCTGTTTGTTACTACAGTGCTGTACTGCTAGTACATCATAAAATGTAGTAGAACAGTACATCATGAATCTGGCATGAAATTACTTGCTACTTCCCAGGTGATGAGCGCTACCGAGGCTTAACGGTAGCTGTCACAAGTCGTGGAGGTGATGGTTAGTATTTATATATCCATGTGTCTGCAACCAACCTACTACAGTACAAGGAAGAAGACAGACAGGAGCGATTATTCTGTCAGAGCAATACTGGTCATGGCACTAGTCCAAAGATTCGTTGTCACGGAAGAAGAACACCACCAAATCAGGGATCCTAGATCGCTAGATGCAGTAGGCCGAGAACAGGACTTTCCGCTCTACTCCTTCCTTATTTTAGGTAGAAAGTGCGTGCACCGTCTATTCGATCTCAAAAGTACTTTCAGATCTTGAGCTCACAGCACAACTGCACAAGCACAAGCATGGATCTGATCAAGTGACCTGGAAGTTTATTACTGCTCAACAGAGGGTCCGGGGGCAGCTGAACGGATCAGGTGATCGGTAGTCGGTACTACTACTAAGGACTAACAGTGGTGTGGAGCTACAGCACGTCAGCACGGATATATACGCAAAAGGACCGTGATTATTTGCGTCCTGTCTGTGTGGTCTTCGGCCTTGAGGCTTCAGGATGAGTCAAATAGAACTCTTTGTATGGTTCTCCTGAGCTATCCTATACTGCGCCCATGACTTGACGACGGGTTTAGAGATCTTTGCGGTGGAGGAACTGAAACTGCTGTTCTTGGATGGCCGGCACCTCGCTTCTCAATTCCTCCAGTCCAACCAAAGCATCACTTGTCCCTGCTGCGCCAAGATCATCCACGATTCCTCTCTGCCAGTCATGGCTCTGACTGCCTGAATGCTCTCCTCCAACATCTCCACCTCTGCTGCGCTGCACAAATGCACAGTGCAACTGCTTTGGCTGACCCGGGTGGGCGGTGGCAGCGAGAAAGAGAGGAAAAGCCAAGGCGAGCGAGCGAAAGCAGAGGAGGAGAACCGACGACGACGAGGACGACGACGTTTGCAACTTTGAACGAGGCGGCCGGCCCCCCCGTTTCAGTTTTCAGCAGACATATTGAACGCACGCCTCGCTGGCTCGCCGTCGCCGGGAGGGTCAGGTCACCCGTGGGCCGTGGGGGCGCGCGGCCGCGCAAAAGCTGTCGCCCATCACATGCCACTCACCACCGCATCCGCAATCCGCGTCCATCCATCCGCTCGCCCGGCCGGCCTGTACCGCCGTCTGCTCTGCTGCCTGCCTGCCTGCGCGCGCACACACATGAGGGCGGGCAGGGCTTCCTTTTGTTCGCTTCTCTTCTTTTCATTCTGCTCCATCAAAAGAAGCCCTCTTTTGCGCCGGGCCTTTGTTGCCCCCACCCCTCTAAAGCCTGCGGCGACGCAACACGGCACGGGAGATTTTAATTGTGCAATCACAGACTCACAGTCATCACAGGGGCAGGGGCGGGGGCAAGAGCCGGAGATCTCTCTGCGGCAGGAGCTGGCGCTGCGGCTGCGCGGCCGCGGCGAGCTTGCTGTTCTGTTTGCTGGCTGCCGCTCTGCTCAAGTGCTTACTCATCATCCCTTCCATGATAGCGCGGGGTTAGTCGCACGTGAGGGCCCGGCGCCCGTGGAGCCTGCAGTAACAAAGAACGGGGAAAGGGGAAATGGTGTGCTTTCCTTTCCTTTGCTTTTCAGGACGGGCTCCCTAGACAGGCAGAAATACATGCATACGGTATATGTTTTTCACATGACAGTCAATCAGATGACTATGCATGCCAATGTTTGATACTAGATGAGCCTGTTTTATTCATGCAGCACTTCTTTAGATCAGACTTGTGATGGGGTCACCGATTAGGGAAAAAAGAATGCATCCACACTATTCCAACTACCCTTCTCTCTGTCTACAGGGCGCAAACAGTGTTTTGCATCCCCATATGCCCTGTCTGGTGACCCCGGTCAGATCTATCAGATGCACGTCGGTTTCGCTCTATGTTTTGGACTCGATCTGATCTCGCACTAGAAGCTGGCCAAGAGATTCCCCCCTCTCCTCCGTCTTCTCCCTACCCAGGCCCCAAAGTCAGCCTCCGCCTCCCTTGTTGTGGGTCAGGAACATCTCCAACGGGCTCCAGTACTTGTAGAGCCGTTAATGGCGCGCGGAGCTCTATCCTCCTCCTTATAATTAAAATGTTCACGCGTCGCTACAGGAGAACCTTGTGTGCATATATTGGAGAACCTTGTATACATATATTATCATACACTATTAGCTGGTTGTTCGTTGATAGAAGTGATTTTGTAGCAGTTGGATTTAAATCTAGTTGTTTTTCATATTGGAATATTGATATTTGTTCTGGCAAATATTTTGTTCCTTATCTCCTTCCTCTTTTATATTTTTCTTGCGTCTCGTTGGGCCTTTATGCTCTTACTATTAAAAATGCACGTGCGTCTCGCACATAACGAACATGCATTTTTATAGGGTCTAAGTAAGTTATGTTTGAGAAAACTAACAAAAATGCACATGCAAGACGTACATGACAAAATAATATTGTTCATTTTTCGATTATACGTTCTCTAAGAAATGATCTATAATAAATGGATAATGCTCAAAGTAAAATTTTGTATAATCTGTGTTATCTCCATCTCAAAAATAACTGTATCTCTAATTTTGTATTAAGCCAACTAATTTAAAATTGACAAGTTAATATAAACGACATTATCATTTATTTATTTTCTATAGTATACATCTAATCAAACTCAATTAACAAGTAATATATTGTTTCTTTTATTTATTTCTTCAATTATAGAAGTTCACACGTATGTTATAGATACACAGGTTGCAAGGGTTCTGCGTTCTTTATGCAATAATGCCCCGTGTGTTATTATAGGTAAAGATTAAATTATATAGTTCTTGTATTTAATTTATTGTCAACTAACTAAAACTTATTGAACCATATAAGTATATAGACAAATAGTTAAAAGATTAGTAGACAATAAAAATCATTGTAAATAAAAAATGTGTAACCATAGCCAATGCTTATTGAGTCGAGTATGTAGATAGACAAATAATCGTAAAAACATTAGTTGATAAGAAAAAATAACTGAAAATAAAAAATTCATAACCATAGTCCACGCGGCTTTAAGCCCATCCGACCCAACCAGCTACATGGTAAAATTAAGGTTTCTCTACTCCTTTCTCCACACTAAGTAGTTGTCGTTATCGCTTTTCATAGATCCACCTCCCTTCCTTTCTCACATTTCGCCACTCGCTACTCTCTCTCTCTCAAGCGGCACTCCTCTCCTTCAGTGATGGCTGCCATCGCCTTTGCCCTCCCCTCTCCGTCAACATCTCTTCTTGTATTAGGTAGGTTGTATGGAGTGAACTGGTTGTGAACACACCACCATGGGTGTTGCTGGCTGCTGCTCACATCTTTTTTTTCCTTTTTATTGCTTTCAAGCCCATCTAGCCCAACAATCTCCATGGTAACATTAGAGTTTCTTGCTCCTCGTCCCTTCAGACCAAGCAGAATGCATTGCCTTTTTCATGGTTCCCCACCTCTCTCACACATTTCACTGCTTAGTGTTGTCTTTTCACTGCTTAGTGCTGTCTCAACGGTGGCCACCATCTCCTTGCCCGCCCCTATTTGTAATTCCCTATCCCTTTCTCTGACGTCCCATTTCTTACAAGCCGAGACTGCCTCCAGCCGTTCCTCATCATCCCTCGTATCTCATTTCAAACTCCATCGTGTACAATTTCAGAATAGCACCAGAACAATGCAAAACAGTGCTAGAATCCTCAAAATGCCAACACCGCTGGATTCAGCCTGACAACGGACGGATACATGGATACATCAGCGTGAATTGGCTTAGAAAAAAAATTAAATTTAGAATTTAAACACATATCACAAAATGTGTAAATATACTTAGTGCAGAAATAGTCCTTAGCTAGCATACCAAGTTAACCCAAAATCCACTAAATAATTATCAGAATAATCTTAATTCCCAATCGTACTTAAAATTAAACGAATATGCGGAAATAAATGAAAAACATAAAAATGAAAACCTAGTTCTAACATTGAGTGCCGTAGTGTCGTCACAGATCCTGCCTCGTCCATAGCGGTTGCGGATTTTAGGAGGATGGACAGCTAGGATTTGCCTTGACCTCATCATGTAAAAAAATGTCTCTAGCCGAGGGAAACGCTAGCGTCCTCATCATTCTATCACTCTCACTCATCTCTCCTATCTTTGGTTGAGCGACGGTCTAAGATCTTGCTTCTCTCCAAATTTTTAGTGTCTGGTCTGTATCCGAATCCATATACTCAAAATTGAATACATATGGTATTGATAGCCACTCAAATTTTATTCGACACAATTGGCAATATTCGCATCCATTCGAAATTCAAACTTTCGAACCAGGCTTGCACGATGGGTATGTTGGAAGTTAATTAGCATATTTAATCAATTGGTAATATACTGCTACTCCGAATTTGATTTGATACACATCATGCAAATCATATTTGCGTATTATTGGGCCAAACTAATCTAAAGCAGATAGACCGCTGTTTTATTGGTCTAGCAGGGATAGCGTTTTGGCCAAAATTAATATGGTTGGACATCACGCAGCCCATGGCGTAGTCCCTGGCGGTGTCACGTACGAGTACGACTTGCATAGGCGGGTACAAAATCTCCGGTGAGAAAAAATCGGGCAAAAGAGGCAGAAACGCGTAAGTTTAACGTCCTACGTAAACATTTGTTACGCCGTGCACTGCAGGTAAAGGGAGCAATACATAAGAATTGATCTCGTTAACAAGACTGTGGGCCCATATCTCAATAATTAACCGCTAGATTAAAAGATAGGTATACTTTTGGATAGACACACACACATATATATATAGAACTATTGTACTATATCCAGCCACAGAATAACTAAGTCTGCGTCCAAACCCAAACCATGACACCGACCGAGCGCTGCGCCGCTGCCTGGCGTTCTGGTTCTGGACCACATCCACAAAAGGCTCCGTAACTCCGTTGCATCACCGGCTCGGCTCATACAACCAGTGTCCAAGCATGCAGCTCGGCTCGGCTCTCCCAAAATCCCTCGTCTTAGCAATTTCTCTGCCTTCAACGCCGCATATAGAGTAGCATAGATCACGGAGTGTTTGCTTCATCGGCAACCAGACCTTCTCGCAGGCGTGGAGAGCGACCTTGGCTTGGTGCTACAGCCGACGGGCACGGCGAGGCCTCGCCATCCTTCATCTTCCCGACGGCAGCACATGGCGTTTCAAGCTGTGCGGATCAAAGTTGCCAGCCCCGTCTCCCTCCGTCGCGTGAGATCAATGCCCATCGACCTGTGGTGGGCTGCGGCTTGCATGGTCCAGTCCAGGTCCACAAAAGGCGCATTCCATCGTGATGTCCATGCCGAATGCCGATGAAGCTTCTTTCCTGTGGCATGGTCATCGGAAGGATAAGGATCCATCCCATCCCGCAGAGTAAATCGACGACCAAGCATCCATATTCTGTTGAAAAGTGTGTTCAGCAAATGCTAATTCATGCCCGGCCATCTGCCTGGCTCATCTTTGGTGTCATTCCTTACGGTTCATTAATAGAACTTGTTAGGTTAAGTTGTTCCATCTTTTTTGTGCTCCAAATATTTTGGTCAATTCCCAATTTTGCTTGCTGTTTGACATGGTATCCTTTTTTTTTTGTATAAATGACTGACGATATGCCCATTGGTAAATATCGTTGTATGATCATGCATTATTTGGTAAATATCGTTGTATGATCATGCATTAGTGCCACTCTGATGGGCTTGTTTCTTCATCCAGTGCGGTGCATACGAGTATCCATCTGCCTAATGGGTAAAGCTGGAATCCATCTGGTAAGTTGCTTAATTTGATTCTTTTACCGTCGTCCCAATCAATTTTCCATTCTTTCCATCCGTCGTCTGCATATGTGCGAGATAGGCTGAAAAATATGCTTTGGCTGGACGCACAAATTATGACTCCCCAATTTTATTGGAAAGAGTTTACTTAATTTCTCTTAGTGGTATACTCTACTAGTAGTCACCCTTGAGCTGATTCCCTTTTGTTTCACCGTGCATTGATTTTTTTTATAATTTTTTCCATTTGTCTGATTAGCCCTGAGAAATTTTGAGATCCTGCAGTAGCTATTTCTGATGAATGTCGATTTTCAACAGGTCTCATTAACAGGATCAGGATTATTGCAAGGATAACAGCCACTTAGGTAGTGATTAGGATACATCTGCAAGTTGTTTCTAATTAATAATCCTCATATCTTTCTTGCTGCACGCAGATCGAAAAGGACGTGTTTTTCAAATTTTCACCTTTTTGCAAAATGAGATGGATTTGTTCTTCCAGTTCAATAGTATTATTGTAACTCGTACAAAATTTCTCTCTTTCTAAGACATGTCCCGCCATTATGGTAAATATTGAGTGCTGCCAGCCAAACTCATGGTAAATTGCATCAAAATTTACTAGCACAAGTTCAATAGTAAATTGTGTATTATCGTAAACCAACTACATTTTTTCAAAAATCACATGGGTCATTGTCGTAACTTATGTATGTCCAACCGAATATCAGGTATATTGTAATATTATGTATTTCACATTATTTTCTAATAATTCATGATGCCAAATTAATACTATATAGTAATTCATACAAAATTCCACTATATTGCTCGAGCCATTGTCGTAAATTATACACGCCTGCCACTGTGATAAGTATCAGCGTGCTACCTACCAAACTAATAGTAAATTGCATCAAAATAACTAAAATAAAAGAAATAGTAAATTGTGAGCGATTGTTGTAAACCATACATGTCCCATCACTACGGTGAGTCTTAGCCTCTTAAGGTGCTACCTACAAGTTAATAATAAATTGCACATAAATATTACTAAAATAAGTTAAGCAGTCAACTATGTATTATCGTAAGGCGCCATACATTTTTTAAATATTATTTGGACCATTGTCGTAACTCAAGCAGCAATCAAATATCAAATTCTTGTAGAAAAGCCTACACTATTTATATTCTTGCAGCCCAAATATGTATACATCGTAACGCAATGCACGTCACACTTGCTTGTCACAAATTCTATTGTTCACAAATTTTACAAAGGTAACAAGGCATATATTCCAATAAGCGTAAAATGATAACATGGGGCCCTCTTGAAAACCATCTATTAAATTCTCGTAAAGTGATAACCATATACAAAGGCATAAATTCTCTTTGGTTATTAGTTATAAATATTTAGGTAGCAAGATATAAAACTGTAGTAAACCACACCAAAAGATAATGATTATAATAAATTGTTTACAAGATTCTAGTAAAGGAATAATTCCATACAAGGAGTATAAATTCTAGTAAATTAATTAGTTTGAAAATTCAAGTAAACGGATAACAACACATAATGACATAAAATATTTGTAGTAGTTACAAAATTGTTGCCAAGGCCTAGATTCTGGTAGATCACATAAAGGATCACGATTGTAGTAGTAAATAAATTACAAAATATTAGTAGGAGAATAATCGTATAGAAGCATATATAAAACTCTCGTAACCCCAGTCATGTAGAACTTTGACTGATTTGTGACCATGCAGTTTGGTAAGCACTGGTCCTATACAATTAAGTTGTAATGTATAATGCATTCTAGTAACCGCGTGACACTATTTTTTAAAATAATGGATCCACGCTGACACATCAGCATGTGACCGGCAGTAAATGGTAATCATGATTGACATTTCTTTACATTCCGTTAATCGCGTGACCACAGCTCGTGTAGGCTGCGTCGGCTCAACCTCTCCGTTCGGCTTGAGCCGAAACGCACGCGTAATTATCGTCAAGTGGAACGGCGAGCCATCGTGCGGCCGGTTAGTGGTCTGACCGAAGCCTGCTCGGCCGGTTAGTCCATCCCTCGGGTCCGGACACAGAATAACTTATTCTGAAACTGGATGTAGAATATACCTACCATATATATATATAGAAAATGATGGGTGAGTGGGCCTATCATCGGTCAGCCAGCTACTAAGACCATCCCCAACTATTGTCTAAAACGACTTGGCTATCCACGGTTCTTCCACTATTTTAACTATTTTTTTCTTTGTCTACGGTAGCGCTAAAGTGTATTGACAATTCTTTGCTCAACCCCATTGGGGACAGCGTAGGTTCGCGTTCGGCCTTCTGTGCGTTGGACCCATGTCCGCCCGAGTCGTCTCTGGACCAAACTGTTTTGCACACTTGCACCTTGAAGTTGGGCCGACTTGGGCTTAGCCTTTTTGAGCACCGGATTGATTCTGAAGAGAATCTTTGTTCTCTCCTCCAAGCAAAAATGCCCTCGTTCTCGCTAGTATTCTCGATGTTGATATTCAAAGCAAAATCTGGAGTAAATGGTTCTTTAAACGAAGAGAAAATTACTTTTTTATTCCTAAAAAAGTTGACGTTTATCTTTTTTGTCTAAAAATTTTATAGCTTTCCTATGACTCAAAATTTTTAGACCCATTTCTTCCTTGACCTTACGGTCGGGCTGGAGACGGTAGCCTGTTATGACCTAGTACTTGGACGATTTTGCCCCTGAGAAGTCCATCCAGCGCGCAGCTCCCTTGCGGCGGCGTGCTTGGGCGATGGGCCCTGGCCGCGGACCGACACAGGCGTGAGGAGGTGTGCCGTGGCGGCGTGCGCGGGCGATGGGCGCCCCTACCTACACTGGAGCGCCAGGTGACGGCGGCACATGGCGGGTGTGGTGTGGCTGCGCGGAGTGGCGCCGGCACGGAGCAGCCGAGTCGTGGGGGCAACGACCTGCCCCGACTGCAGCGCGTGGCGGAGGCACCAGAGCAGTGCCACCAGCCGCCGTCGGTGGTCAAGCAGATGGAGTGGCGCACGAGGGACGTGCTCGTGTCGATCTCGCCGGACGAGCTGCTGCGGCGCGCCGAGAGCTTCATCCGGCTGCAGCGCGAGCACCTGAGCCTGCAGCGTCAGGATTCCGAGCAGCGCCAGTTGCTGCTGCGTCGCTTCCACCTCCGCGCCCCCGCCGGCCCCGGCCACGGCCCCATCCGCGTCTAGCTAGCCAGGGTCGTAGTACGGTGCCGCGCCGCCGGCCAGCCGGCGACTTACAGATCGACAAGACACCCACGTACGCATGCATGCTTCATCAACCGGCCGACGATCGATGCTCGTGCCCGTGCAAGGCCATGTACAGGATAGGAGCCGCCACGCCGTCTGCCAGGCCAGGTGGCTGCGGCACACGGCGATTCCATCTCTCCAATCTCCATGACCCCCTCACAATAAGCAAGCTCATGTGCATTCGATTCCTTTCCTACGCGTCCGTGACACTGCCGGTGTCCTAGGAAAGGTAAAACTGTCTTTTTATCATTTACTTAAGACTTAAAGTCTCAAACTAACGGAAAGGCCAAAGAAGAAATGAGTTCAAAACACCCCATAGAAAAGCTGTAAAATATTTAGGCCTAATAAGCAAGCGTTAACTTTTTTAGGACCAAGGAAGTAATTTTTCTTAAACTAATCAGTAAATACAAAGTTTGCCGAAGTTTGGCTGTGTCCGGTTAGGACATGTACAATGGGGTGTTTAAACGAGGTGCTTAGCAATAAAAACCAGTTTATTTTCTAGCACCAGGTGCTTAAAAAAATGTATGAGGTGCTTACTTAAGCATTGGTGCTTAATGAATGCTAATGAGATGGTTGGATATATATAAACATCTCCATTGCATTATAGGAATTAGATTTCTAGATGGTGCTTAGCATTTCTCTTTTTTTAAACACCTCTCTAAACAATGATGTATTGTAGACGCTCTTATCCGGTGAAACTCGCACAACGCACCGGCATAGTGTTTCGTAATGTTCTGCGCCGTCCGAATCTCGTGGCCAAGCGTCCAGAAGCTTTGGGTTTCCTGTACCGGTGCGCTGCGGCAGCTTGCTGCACAACCGAGCAGACCCTTTGTTAGAAATGACACCTGCCAGGGATAAAACATATGGCTCTTTCTAAGAAATTACTTGTACAAAGATTCGATATCGTCTCCCCTGTTTTGCCCAACGATCAAACATATGGCTTACATTTAGAGGCGGTGAACTACCAAAAGTCATATACACTATACACCACAGAAACTTAGCATGATGCTAATTAAAAAAGGTTTTGTCTTGATTCGGTTGAACCGCCCAATTTATTCTTTTTGGTGGGCAACTTATCGCCCAATTTGCTAGTTGACTTTTTTTTCTTGTATTGATCATTTTGCCAAAAAAATTATAAACCTATAGTAACCCATCTTCTTCAGGAATCCTTGGGTGAGCTCAGAAAAAGACAATATAAACACAAGCATGTTCGAGAACATTGAAATAATTAACCTACTCACAGTAGCTTCCCTTTCCAACCACTTACTTTTTTTTCAAATCTTTTTTCCACCATCCTCAAATCAACATTACCAAGTTTTCTATAATTCATAGGAATTCCCAAATACTTGAATAGGAACGAACACAGTTTGCAACCAAATAAATATATTTCCTCATTCCGTTTTGCTTGAGCAAGCATACAATTTCACTCTTATGGAAGTTTATCTTTAAACTTGATAATTGTTCGAAAGATCAAAGCAAAAGCTTCATATTCTTGCTTGTTCAATATCACGGTCCACCATATTGTAGGTATTGCCGCAAAAAGTTGCTGTTGCGAAAGGAGTAATGGTATTGCATGTTCTTTATCTGGACACCATGCTGTATGTTGAAAATTACTTCTATGGAGTTCTTCGGCAAGCATTGATGGAAGTCTACTAATAGGATTCGTACTTTTAACACATTTATCTTTCTTATTATTGGTAATGATTGATTATTGGTAAACATGTATGGTTTAGAAGCATTAACTCCATTTATAAGTATTTCACAGTTACTTTTGTATACAATATTTTAATTTTATCTTTATTTAAATAATTATGTAACCGTTGTTATTTATTGTCACTTGGTTTACCATTAACGGTAATTTGAGCATAACTTATATTTTCTATATCTACAAAATATTTTTAAATAATATGAATAATCAAGTATCATGTGCAAAAATACTAACAAAAATTAAGATAATAACAGAGAGGCTACTCAGCTGATGCCCAGAACCACCTTAGGTGAAGAGGTAACTCCATTTTCTAAAAGTTGCGGACGGATGCGAGTGGCCGGATGAGAATCAAGGCCGGAATGCTAAATAAGCTTTGAATGCCCAACACTTGGGCCTCAATTTTCTGGGTGGT
Organism: Paspalum notatum; assembly: GCA_022530915.1. Classification (NCBI taxonomy): domain Eukaryota; kingdom Viridiplantae; phylum Streptophyta; class Magnoliopsida; order Poales; family Poaceae; genus Paspalum; species Paspalum notatum. Next base: position 39,715,887 of record CM039685.1, read on the forward strand.
GCTCAATCGTTCAGAGACAGGGCCTCGTTAGTATTATAGTATATTGCAATACAATTGGGCTGATTTCGGTTTAATCAATTTTATTTGCGCTAACAAACTGAGTATTCGTTTTTGTTTAAGTCTAGTGGTCATTGGGCGATTATATTGTCATTTTTCATTACATTTTCCACCAATAATATCCTGACACATCAGCAACTAGCAAATGAACAATCTTATTGAAAATTTCATTGAGAAATTGTAGGATATATTTTGAATGAAGAAAATCACAACATCACCCAAATTTCACGGAACAAAAAGTCGTGACCATATCTCTCGTGATGCTTCCGTGCCCCTTCAGCGACAACCAAAACAAAAGCAAGCTTCTTGGCACCATGGTCCATGGGCATAGGCTTCAGTGAGGTCGGGTGGTGCGACACATTAGGATGGGTGGGGTCCGGATGTCTTTTTTTAATTAATATGTGGGAAAAAGTCTATTTTATAACTTCGAATTGGCAAAAAAAAATTGATTTACAACCTTGAGCACTGTTGAAGGCAGTTTTGATGACGTGGCACGCGTGATCCACATGTGAGCTCATTTACTTTTTATTCTTTCTAGTGACATGTGGGACCCCACTTGTCCTTCCTTTTTATGTCATCCTTTCCTTCTCTCTCTACTCTAGCATACAGCTGCTTCTCCACCGCACAAGGAGGGACCGAGGGAGAAAGGCCGACCAACATCCAACTGCAGTGAACGAGCAACCGAGGGAGAAAGGCCGCTTCGTCCATGCGGGGTGATAAGGAGGAGGGGAGGCGTGCTGAAGGTCATTGATGCCATGCACTGGCTCGAGGCGCCGCTACTGGATGCGCGCCCTCGCTGTTTATGCATCGGGCTGCCTCGCCGTCTTGGGCCAGCTCGAGGCTGCCGCGGCGGCGCATCGGAGAGGGAGAGATGCAACGACGGTGGGGAGAGGGGGCAGCGGCTGCGGGAAGAAAGAGGAAGGCTGTCACGGCGGCGCGTCGAGGAGAGAGAGGCAACGTCAGAGGGGAGGGAGAGAAAGGAGGTGGAAGCGGAGCATCGGCGAGGGAGGAGAGCATGATGGAAAGGGAGGACAAGTGGGGCCCACATGTCATTGAGAAAGAAGAAAAAGTGGAAGGTTTGACATATGGGTCCTGCATGTCACATCAGTGAAACCACCTTGAAAGCCGCCTTCAACAATGCTTGTAGGGTTACGGGGTAGGCTACCATAGCATGAAAACGATTTTCTTCTACCGCGTACAACACAGAAACGTGTACAAGCAAGAGATCATAGGTCGTTACCACTAGACGCGTAGTGCAGCGGAAGACGAGTCAGAGCAGCCGGGTGCCGAGTGAACGCAGCCGAGCGCCGAGTCAAGCGCGTCGAGTCGATGCAGAGAAGAGCCGATGCCACGTCGCCTAGCCGATCTCGATCAGGAATCACTCGGTCACATTCAAGATGAGTCCGTTAATGAGCGTAGCAGTCGCAGCAACGCCTCTACGGTATCCACACGTGCGGAAAGGTGACGCCGAGTGCTGACGTGCTAGCACCACGAACTTGGCGGCAGATCTTGAGAGATTGGACTAGGGCACGGCTAGGGTTCTGCAGAAACCTTTTCTGCGGCGGTTCACGTAAGCACCAATTAGGTCTACCGAAGCCATGCCTTCTGATGTATATATATAGTCTCAACTAATAGGCTTTAGCCACGTAAAGGCCCATTAGGATTCTATTACTGGCGGATCAAATATCCGAGTCCTTATAGAGGTCCAACTGCACGTACCATACGCGAACGTCCGAGTCAAACCCTAAAGGTTGAGTCCGCACCGGACTCAGCATCAGCTCTTCGGCAGAGCCGATACGACTCGGAGTTGATCTAGGAAATTACCGCGCCGGGCACATCTCCATCAATCTCCCACTTGCCCAAGAGGCAATATCCTAGTGTCACCAATCCCTTAAGTGTGTGATCCCGTAGGTTCTCATGCAGTCGGCCATGGTGAAATACCTTTTCTCAAACCAATTGATCAACAGCGGCGCCTAGCAGCACATGTTGACCCCCGAAAGCACAATGATCATATCAACCGAACTTTGATATACAACTCGTCCTATATCCTTTTGCCACGCGACGCCAGTTCGACCCAAGGCGAGATTTTTGCCACCCTTGTTTAATAGCCAGACTAATTTCACTCATCCTATACTGGACTAACCATTAGTCCGAATGTGATTAACCATTAATCACATAGCACGGCCATGCATTTTCTAATCCAGCCACCTCGAGGGGCCCAGAGGCAATCTCTCTCGTTATGTGAGAGGGGCAAATTCCATCTTGATCTACTCACATCCCACCCATGTTTCGTAATATACCCGAAAGTTACTTTTATAACTATCCAGTTACGGTGTAGCGTTTGGTAACCCCTAAGTACACCATTACACACAGTGAGAATCAATGGTGATCTCAGGTCAAAGGATTTAGCGGGTATATCACTCGAGAACGCTTGATGGCACATTTAAGCATAACAATCCCAGCAACGTCTCGGAGTGAGTCAGATCCGACACCATGTTCTCTAACATCTGTCCACATTATTGATTTGATATCCAATATCCATGATCCGCAAGACATGATCATCAATCAATCCATGTGCTACCCCTTGAATCATTATCGTCCCAATAAAGATTATAGGCTAGGGACCATTTAGAACATGGCATTTAAACAAGAGTCTCACGAACGAGTCACGCACTCGTTGATCCATTGTTTACAGCAACATGTTCAATGAACAACAATGAACAACAATGAATAACATTTATTCAAAATAAAACATAACAAATTCTCATCCCACATACACTAGAGTCAACTCAGGTATCCAATACCCATTGCTTTCGTGTGTGCCTCAAACTTGTATTGCGGGAGAGGCTTCGTTAACGGATCAGCTACATTTAGATCCGTGTGCACTTTACATATCTTCACATCACCTCTATCGATAATCTCTCTGATCAGGTGATATCGCCGGAGTATATGTTTGGATTTTTGGTGTGACCTAGGTTCCTTAGCTTGTGCAATGGCACCCATATTATCGCAATAAATGTTCAATGGGCACGAAGCACTCGGAACAACACCCAACTCAGAAACAAACTTTCTGATCCAAACTGCCTCCTTTGCAGCTTCTAAAGCTGCAATATACTTGGCTTCTGTTACAGAATCAGCCACGGTATCTTGCTTGGAACTCTTCCAACTAACCGCTCCACCATTGAGGCAGAATACAAATCCGGCTTGCGATCTACTGTCATCTTTGTCTGTTTGGAAACCAGCATCGGTGTAACCCTTTACAACGAGCTCTTCCTCACCTCCAAACACTAGGAACACATCCTTAGTCTTTCTCAAGTACTTAAGGATATTCTTTACAGCAATCCAGTGACCTTTACCTGGACATGATTGGTATCTGCTCGTAACACTTAGAGCAAAGGAGACATCTAGGCGAGTACATATCATGACATACATGATGGATCCAACTGCGGAGGCATACGGGATCTCACTCATCCTCTTTTGCTCATCAGTAGTCGAAGGACACTGAGTCTTGCTCAAGATCGTGCCAGGTGACATGGGCAAGAAACCCTTTTTAGAATCATGCATGTTGAACCGTTTCAACACCTTGTCAATATATGTACTTTGGCTTAATCCAATTAAACGCTTAGACCTATCTCTATAGATCTTTATGCCCAAAATGTAAGCTGCTTCTCCTAAGTCCTTCATCGAGAAACTCTTTTGTGGCGGAACCGCCGATTTAATACGGGCTAAGTACACCTGTCACCATTAGCTTACGGTGTACTTAGACCGTACTAAACCCGGTCGTCCGTCGAGAAGCCCTCGGCTCTCGATTTGCACCAAATCCCAGATGAACCGACATCACACACATCCGACTCACGATGGAGCCACAACAGTTACATCATCACAGGCATTTGAATAGATAGTAATAAGACTTTAAGTTACAAACCAGGTTCTGAATAAAATAAGTTCAACATAGGGCCAACATCGGCCGAATTTCGAAATAATGTCTCACAGCGGAAGTCTAAGACCATAGGTCGTGCTTAAACCAAAAGAAATGCAGTAGATGAGTGACATCGCGCCCACTGATGTCGCCCTCATGCCATGACATGACTCCTGTCACTCCTGATGATAACAGGCTCCCCCGCCAACACAGGCGCAGAAGAGGAACTCCATACCTGAAATCCAAATGTTGGGGGCAAACCCTGAGTACTAATTACTCAGAGGACTTAATGGCAAGGCTTACGGCTGACGCAAAGCTTGCTTACTATCATTGGATCCTTAGCCTTTGATTCTTAGCTCAAAAGTTTATTTACGGATAGTGGGATTTAACAGCCACTACCCTTGTGAAAGAAAGAGATAATCCTTTGCAAGTACATAGCTGTCATCATTATGAAATATCAGAGTCTCAAATAATAATCAACCACTTGATATCCAAATCATGAATCATATTGTAGAATATTAAGGTTATTACTACGTTGCCCGTCAGTGATATTTGGCATTCTCACACCTGGTGAGCATCAGCGATTCGAATCGATTTTAATTCCCGGGAATAACTAAAAATGCCAGGGGCCCATATGCTTACTCACACGACGGCTTTCCCACATATAGTCCCCCTCCTCCACCTGTCCCATCCCAAGTTCGATTCACTCCCACCTGACTCCCGGGTTGTGCCCCCATGACGAGCCTGCCGACATCTCGGTCTCCCCGTCATGAGCACCAAGCTCCCCCGGGCCACCTTCCTCTCAACCAGTGGGTAGGAACGTGTTTCTGTTCTCCGGATGGCACAAGTAAGGTTTCACCGGCCCCATTAACCGGGTAAGCACTTTAGCAATGGTATGCCAACCAGCAGGCGAACAGCGGACGGGCCTTAAACGACTCGGGCGGAGCCAATACACCGCAACAACACACACCTCGAAAAGTAAAGCTTAATCTCCGCCCGGTCTCCACTTAATCATCAACATCATAGACTATCATGGCAGAACTGCCAGTGTTCCATTTCTTTTTCAAAGTCACCCTACGCGACGAGTGACCATTCACTCGTGTCTACTCGAGCCTAGCATTTCTAGGCAACTCGTCCTACGTACCTAATATAGGTGCTAGGGCCAGGACGGCCAGTAGTTCTAATGCAATGAGGTTCCAAACAATACCTAATGCATATGCGTAATCATACATCATAATTTGCTAGGAGAATGTAGGGCCTGCCTACCTTCCTCGCTAGGGTTAGTGTCGTCGGGAGCGGAGTCGGCGGCCTGCTGGAGATCCTCCTGCTGCGGGTACGGCTCCGGGTCCTCGGGCTCCTCGACCAGTGGCTGCTCCTGCGTCTGCTCTTCGTTCACGTGATCTATATGTATGCCATGAGAGTGCACGTGAGTGCAACGAAATGCAATACATTAAATTGTATGGCACTAAGAAATCGTACAGACCATCACTCAACATGGAATTCATCATGTAGGACATGCACCAAAACAATTAGTCATGTAAATGTTACTAGTAATGAGCACCTCAGGAACATGCACTTGTATGATACAACACGACCACTCCTTCAACCATTTATTCATATAAAGAAATACTCATTTTACTAATTAAACATGCCATTGAGTTTGGATAGCTACACTGCTCTAAATGACTTCAAAATTTTCCAGTATGCAGATCTTATACATAATAAGTCGCTGCCAAAAATTAAGCCTAAAAAGAGTTACAGTGAATTTATTAAAAATCTAACAATTTAGCAGCCCTAGACCTTGTCAGAATTTTCCTATTTTTTTGGGAGGGTTTCTGGTCCTGGAATTTTACCAGTGGCCTAGTATGAATATTTAGAGTGTGTACAAAAATTACCAAGCCTAGAATCTAACTATTCGTAGGACATCTATTTTCCACACCTCTATTTGCCATAATAATCCATCTCATACAAAACAGTGGTCTTGGTATGAACATATATACTTTTTGGGTTTCCTACCTCACCAACAAGGTACCATATTTTTCCCGGAAATTTGCTAGCCATTTAAGACCCCTTTTTCCTATTTTCTTCTCCTAGCTAGCAACTTTTGTCATTTTCAAAACAAGGACTAAACCATACATGCACACTCTCAAACTTCACCAGTGAGCTTCCCATACTATGTGTGGCACAAGAAAAATGTAGGCATGCCATTTTGAACATACAATGCATATACACCATTTTTCCTATTTGCATAAATACACAAAATGAGCATGACATGGTGAATACAAGGTGAAACTACTCACACTACAGCCCACAATCCTTCACACAGCGCCAAGACACCACATGTAAGCCAACACCAAGACTTCACAAATTTAGGAAACCATTTAGGCCATCTTTTCCATTTTAAGCATATTTAACATGCATACACAAAAACAGGGGCAAAGTGGTCAATGCTCATCTCCACATCATGTCCATTGCATAGATCTATTTATAAGGAGTTCATAGGTTCTGAGTTTGTCTATTTTGGATTTTTCTTTGAATTTATATGATTTTTCAAAGTTCAAACCGAGAAAAAGGAAAATAGAAAAAGAAAAACCCAGATCCGAGGACCTCTGCGTAATTAACCGTAATTTCCAGGGGCTAGCTTGCAAGATCTGCAAGACTCAGTAAACAGGCGGGAGGACCGGCTTGCAATTTCGGAAAAGTCCGGGGGCTAGATCTAAAAAGATCCGGCCCCCGTCTTCTTCCTCGCGCCGGCCGCGGCCGCGCGGCGCGGCGCGCGCGCGCCGGCGAGCTGGGGCTCGCCGGAGCCGCGACGCGGGGTGGCGGAGGTGCGCGGGAGCTAGGGCTTCACCTTGGGGGTATCCTCGTCGGCGGAGGAGGCGTGGAGCGGCGGGGAACGGCGGCGCACCGAGCGTGAACGGCGGCGTCGACTTGAAGCTCCCGGCGCGACGCGACGTCGAGCCGAGCTCGATCTCCTCGGGGAAGGGGAGAACGACGACGAGGGCTAGCGGGGAAGGGGCGGCGTGGAGCGGCGGTCGCGGTGGTGCGGTCGGTCGGGCTCGGGGAGGTCGGGAGGCGGCGGCGCGGGCTCGGCCCCGAGCTCGCGGCTGGCGATGGCGGCGGGCGGAAAAACGGGCGGGGCGGCGCGGAGAAGGCACGGGAGCGAAGGGTTTGGCTTAGGGTTTGGACGGGGGGAACCCCGCTCCCTTTTGACGCGCTCGGACGGCCGCCGCGGGGCTCGCCGTACTCCCTGTACGCCGGCGAGCCACGCGGCGCGCGCCGGTTCGCGGCGCGGGCGCGTCCCGGATCGCGGGCCCCACCTGTCAGCGACTGTGGATTTTGGGGAAATTAAAATGTGTTTTCCTTCCTACTGTAAACTGCGATTTTGACCAATTTGGAGGCCGAATTTGGAAAAAGCCCAATTGGAAGAAATGTTCTACTCTTTGAACTCTACGAGTTTGTCAAAAGGCCTAACTCCAGAATCCAAGTGTAAATGTGGTTTAAATTCAAATTTTGAAATCAGCCCTAGTTAGGGACAGGGTACCTTTATTGTTTTGAAAAAGGAAAAACCCTATTTCCAAGCCTTTTCACCCAAGGTGCCTTTTGTATAACTTGCTTAGAATTTCAAAACCTACAACTTCTTCAATGGGAGTGTTTCATGAAAGTGGCTGTAGGTTTGAGCAAACTTAGGGTTTTTAAACAAGGCTGATTTGAGTTGGTTTTCTGTACTGACAAAGAAAGACTCCAAACCCTATGTAGCCTTCAATATCTGGCCAAACCCCAATTATGAAAGTTGTTCAAAACTTCATTATCTACAAGTTTGGTAATATGAGTTTCCCCTAGATCCCAATAGATTTGGATTTATGAATAAGAACATCTCATAGCACATGTATAAAAATCATATTTCAAGCATTCCATCTCATCCAATGAAAAACCTAGCTTGTCTATATGCAACACATGATGCTTGATGATGCCTAATGCATGATTAAGACATGGTAATGTACTTGAGATGCTGGAACATCACAACCCACCCCCCTTAAAGAAATCTCGTCCCGAGATTTTGATGTGTTGTGGGTGGAGAGTTCATAGAGATGAGAAGGTGCAGTGCGACTGGTATTTAAAGGTTTTAAGCAAGTCGAAACATACTCGTTCGAGGTGGACGGAAGGAAACCCGGATACCTGGTTCGCAGGTACTCCTCCGTCTCCCACGTGGCCTCTTCTTCGGTGTGCTCACTCCATTGCACCTTATACATGGTGACCGTGCTACGTCGAGTCGATCGTTGCTTTTGGTCCAGGACTTTCACCGGTCTGGCCTCATAAGTGAGGTCCGGTTCAATCTGAACTTGGGATGTGTCAATCTCTTCCTCTGGCAGTCTCAGGCACTTCTTAAGTTGTGACACGTGAAAGATATCATGGACTGCCGCGAGGCGTGGTGGTAGCTCTAGCCGGTAAGCCACGGGTCCACACTTCTCGGAAATCTTGAATGGCCCAACGTACCGCGGTGCTAGCTTCCCTTTTACCCCAAACCGGTGCACACCTTTCATCGGCGATACCCGAAGATACACGTGATCACCCTCTTTAAACACTAGCGGTCTCCTCCTTCTATCTGAGTAACTTTTCTGCCTTGACTGTGACCTTTTTAGGTTTTCCTGTATGAACCTCACTTGCTCTTCGGCTTGTGTTACCAAATCGGGCCCGAAGGTAACTCGCTCTCCAGGTTCCGACCAGTTCAGAGGTGTTCTGCACCTCCTCCCATACAGAGCCTCGAAAGGAGCCATCTCCAAGCTCTTTTGGTAGCTGTTGTTATATGCAAACTCTGCTAGGGGCAAACACTCATCCCACTTGGTGGAATAGGTTAAGACACAGGCCCGAAGCATGTCTTCTAGGATCTGATTTACTCTTTCTACTTGTCCACTAGTCTGAGGGTGGTACGCTGAGCTGTGGATCAACTTTGTGCCTAGAGACTTCTGTAGCTGCTCCCAGAAACGAGATACAAAGACTGAGCCTCGATCCGAGGTAATGGTCACAGGAACACCGTGTAGGGATACTATTCGTGCAATGTATAACTCAGCATAGGTGGCTGCAGTGTAGGAGGTCTTGACCGGTATGAAGTGCGCTGACTTAGTGAAACGGTCAATGATCACCCATATGGAGTCGTACCCTTTCTGAGTGCGTGGCAACCCTACCACAAAATCCATGTGTATGTCTTCCCACTTCCAAGCCGGGATGTTTAAGGGGTGAAGCATACCGGCTGGCTTTAGGTGATCTGCTTTTACTCTCTTGCACACGTGACATTCTGATACATATTTGGCGATTTCCCGCTTCATGCGGGTCCACCAAAACCTTTGTTTCAAGTCCTGGTACATTTTATTGCTGCCTGGATGCATGGCCAGTACGGACTCGTGAGCTTCTTCTAATATTTTCTTCCTCAGCTCCATATCTTTAGGGACTACTAAGCGGTTTTTGAACCATAGGACCCCTTGGTTATCTAAGGTGAAGCAATCCCTCTTTGCCTCAGCAATACCCTCCCGTATGTGAGCCATGCCCGGGTCGTGTTTTTGTGCTTCAATGATCAGATCTCTTAGTGTTGGCTCAATGCTGATGTTATATAGTTCGACTAAGAATTCAACCGGCATCTCAATCTCGTTCATCTCCCAACATATCACCCGAGCCGTGGGTCGGACCTCAATCACATTGCAATGAGCCCGACGGCTTAGTGCATCCGCCACTACATTCGCTTTCCCCGGGTGGTAATGAATCTCTAGGTCATAATCTTTTATCAATTCTAACCACCGACGCTGCCTCATGTTCAGTTCGGGCTGTGTGAAGATATATTTGAGGCTCTTGTGGTCAGTGTATATGTGACAGGTATTGCCCAGCAGATAGTGTCTCCATATCTTCAGGGCATGCACGACTGCTGCAAGTTCCAGATCGTGAGTCGGGTAGTTGGTTTCATGTTTTCTTAGTTGGCGGGAGGCGTACGCAATTACTCTCCCTTCTTGCATTAGGACACAACCGAGGCCCTGACCGGAGGCGTCACAATACACATCGAAGGGCTTGGTGACGTCCGGTTGGGCTAGTACTGGTGCAGTTGTTAACAGTTTCTTCAATTCTCGGAACCCCTCCTCGCACTTCGGACCCCACACGAATTTTGCATTTTTCTTAGTCAAGGAGGTCATCGGTTTAGCAATTTTGGAGAAGTCCTTGATAAAGCGGCGGTAGTAGCCCGCTAGACCAAGAAAACTCCGAATTTCTGTGACAGTTTCCGGCTGCTTCCAGTTCAGAACGTCCTTTACTTTGCTAGGGTCAACCGCTACTCCCTTTTCTGACAGAATATGCCCCAGGAAACCCACTTCCTTTAACCAGAAAGCGCACTTGCTGAACTTGGCATAGAGCTTGTGTTCTCTTAGCCGAGTGAGTACTACCCGTAAATGTTCTTCGTGTTCTTTTTCATTTTTGGAGTAGATTAATATATCATCAATGAATACCACGACGAACTTGTCGAGCTCGTTCATGAATACCGAGTTCATCATGTACATGAAGAAGGTCGGTGCGTTGGTTAACCCAAAGGACATGACCAGATATTCATACAAGCCATATCTGGTCGAGAAAGCAGTTTTTGGTATGTCTTCTTCTCTGATTTTTATCTGATAATAGCCCGATCTTAAGTCAATTTTTGAGAAGACTTTGGCCCCAGCTAACTGATCGAACAGGATGTCAATGTGTGGAATCGGATATTTATTTTTGACTGTGACTGCATTTAGCGGCCTGTAGTCCACACAGAGCCTTTTACCTCCCTGATCTTTCTTCTCTACGAAGAGGGCCGGACAACCCCAAGGTGACGAACTTGGCCGAATGAAACCCTTATCTAGTTGCTCTTGGAGTTGTATTTTTAGCTCCTTTAGTTCGTCCGGTGCCATTCTGTATGGCCTTTTTGAGACAGGGGCTGTACCAGGGATGAGGTCAATGCGGAACTCTACGTCCCTATCCGGAGGCAGACCCGGCAGTTCTTCCGGAAATACGTCCGGGAAGTCACATACTACAGGAATCTCTTTGATTTCATCGAGTTCAGTTGCATTTACTGTGGCCACCATGTGTTTCATGTCTGGCATGTGTATCCATATAACCTTGCCGCTGACCCTAGACCTTAACTGTATGGTCCTATTGCCAATATCTAGGACGGCGTTGTTTTCAGTCATCCAATTCATTCCCAAGATAATATCAATCCCCTGGTGTGGCAGCACCACGGGGTTGATGATAAAAGTCTCGGCTCCTATTTCCAACTTTAAGTGCCTGACCCCTAGACTGGTATCAATAGGAGACCCTGGGGCAGTGATGTGGTAGTTTTCCCTCAACTTGTGCATTTTTATGTCATGCTTCTGCGCGTATGCTTTGCTAATAAAGGTATGCGTAGCCCCCGAATCAAATAGCACGACGGTCGAACGACCGTTGATCATGAACGTACCAGCGAGCACCGGCACACCGGCGGGAATCTGCTCCAGGTGGATGTAGTGCACCCGACCCGTCTTCTGTGCCGGCCCCTTCTGCTTGCTCTGCTGGGTACCGCCTGCTGGATTCGGCCCTTGAATTTTGCGGGGTGCCCTGCAATCCCGACTGAAGTGCCCCACCTTGCCACAGTTAAAGTAAGGGTTTCCAGGTCCCGGGAGAGCGAGGACACGGGTCGCGGGGGCCGGAGCTTGTGTGCCGGCGGTGAGCCTCTGCTGCTGCTGTGGCTGCTGCTGCTGTGGCGCCCGGTGAACCCAGCCCGGCTGATTGGGCCGGACCGTGAAACGGGGCTGCTGATAGTACTGCTGTGAGGGTCTATAGGCTGACTTTTGCTTCTGGGAGGATCCAGCAGCAGATGTGTTGGCTTGGCGCTTGCGCCTCTGATCTTCATTAGCGACCCGCAGGCGATTCTCCATATCAAGCGCGGTGTCCACCAAGTCGGTGAAGCTCTGGTAGCGACGCCCCAAGTGTGTCTGGAGAGTGGGGTCAAAGCCGCTCAGAAGCCTAGCGGCACGAGAGGGGTCATCTCGCACATCCTCCGGTGCATACTGCGACAGGTGAATAAACGCCTGTACGTACTGCATCACCGTCTTGTTTCCTTGCTTGAGCTCTCGAAATTCTCGCTTCTTCTGTTCTACCAGACTATCCGGGATATAGTGGGCCCGGAAAGCCTGAGAGAACTCCTCCCAGGTGGGCTCATGCCCAGCCCGCTGCATCTCGAGGAACGTGGCATGCCATGCCCCCGCAGGTCCCTGTAGCAGCTGCCCGGCAAAGCGCGCTTTCTGTTGCTCGGTCAACTCTGGGAGGAGAGTAAACTTGGATCTGATGGTGCGGAGCCAGTCATCAGCGTCCAGCGGTTCGGGGCACTTGCTGAAGATGGGAGGGCGCAAATCCTCAAAGTCCCGGTATGAGATACCACGGTTTCTAGGCTCCCGCTGCCCATTACCGCGGCCTTGGCGCTCTTCCGCTAGCAGTCGGATCAGCTCACCCTGTTGCACGATCAGGGTAGCCAACTCCGGCGGAGGTGGGGCGCCGTTCGCCTGCTGCTCCGAACCCGAGTGTTGCCCATTGCGAGTGTTCACCATCTGCAAGGAGGATGCCAACGTGGTTTACATGAGATTTTCGTGCATCGTAGGTATAGGCTCAGAAATCATGACATGTACATATCTTGCGTGCAATGCAACCAGGTAGTGCAGAAAACCGAATTCCGAATTTAATTAAAACGATCTAAATTAAGGCTCAAGGTTTAGCCATTACATCACAGGATGGTGGTTACATCGACCAACCATCGAATCACACATCAAGTGGCGTCCCATATTACATAAATGGGGTACCCGTACGAGCTCTCACCTCACAAATGTTTAGGTACAACCATAGGTAAGCACGGAGCGTGGTGAAACAAAATATCGCTATCAACGTGCTAGCTACGCGCCACATACTACTACTCCACTAAGACATCCTCTAAGCCTCAGAGTGACCGGTAGTCGCGGCGTCCTCGTCCTGCTCCATCTCCTGAGGCTCGGAGGACTCCCCGTCCTGGGATCCCTCGTACTGCGCGAGGCGCTGCTGGAGCACCGACACCTGCGCCTCCAACTCCTCACGGCGAGCCTGAGCGTCCCTGTGCCTGGCGGCGAAGAACTGGCTGCGGTCCTTCTCCTGAATGTACAGCCCGTACACCTCGCGGGCGTAGTCCACACACGCGATCTGGGGGCGCGAGGCACCCCGTGCCCGAAGGTCGTCGCGACGGTCCTGCCACGGGTCGTCGTCCTGTCCGAGGGTAGGGAGGAAACGCAGCACCGTGTCACCCGCCTCCTCCTCAGAGCTCAGTACTGCAAGGGCTGTCATGAGAGCACCCTTGCGAGCGTCCTCCCCACTGACTCCGCGGGAAACGATCGTGCGGAAACTACCGTTTGCCGTGGTGAGGACCACCTTGGCCTCACAGACTCCCGGCTCGTGGATCAGCTGCGTGGAGATGAACGGGCAGGGGCGACGTCTCAACTCACGCATGGCCCTGCACAGGATCAGGGACATGGGACAGTCCTCCCGGCAACGCTCATGGACCCATCCACCCTCGGCAACCGGCGGGGTGTGGGTCATAGGGGGCAAAGGGCGTCCTCCGGTGGCCTTGCGCGCGGTCTGCTTCGTCCTCACCATCTGTTTGGCATAAAAAGGAGATGTCTTAGTTTTATAAGGGAGTGGATTTTAAAATCATGATCAAGACAGATCGGAGGGAACGTGTAGAGTGGTGTCTTAAAATTTCGAGTTCATGCAATACTCATATTTTTAGCAGCAAATCCCATTTGACAGAAAAGAAAATCATGATGCATGATTCGTCCTTATCGATCTCACATCGCACACCCTATTTAGTATTACTAGCGATAATTCGGTGACATATATGCACGGCTCTCTCTAATGCAACTAGGCGTTCACTATCGTTCTTAATATCGCACGTAGTCAGTGTACCTGCAGAAAAATGCATGCTTTCAACATTACCACTCTAAACCTAGAAGTGGCATCCACGCAATTTGCGCCGCGTGGACAACGCATCTGTACGGTCCTCTGCTAGACCGGGCTGGCACCCACGCAAGCAAATTGAATTCTTGCTGCGTCACAACAGAAGAGTGGTCACAAACACCGCAAAGGTGACCACCCCCCTTAAAAATTTCTATCCTACCAGCATGAATGCAGAGTTCACAACTAATCGCAAAACTTCCAATAGCTTCCACCAGTACTGGGGAGGGCTAATGGCCGAAAAGTTGTTTCTCAAAGCGCCGAATATGCATATGAGTTCTATCTAGGTCAAAATGTCAGTGATGTCACCTGGATAACACTAACATCCTTAATACGGGCATATCGTATACTCTCTTTTACAAATTACTTGAAAAGGGCTTTCAAAAATAGTTTTGTAATCTAAAACTTGATGATATAACTGTTGTCTGTGTATGATCGGCTCTGATACCAGCTGTGGCGGAACCGCCGATTTAATACGGGCTAAGTACACCTGTCACCATTAGCTTACGGTGTACTTAGACCGTACTAAACCCGGTCGTCCGTCGAGAAGCCCTCGGCTCTCGATTTGCACCAAATCCCAGATGAACCGACATCACACACATCCGACTCACGATGGAGCCACAACAGTTACATCATCACAGGCATTTGAATAGATAGTAATAAGACTTTAAGTTACAAACCAGGTTCTGAATAAAATAAGTTCAACATAGGGCCAACATCGGCCGAATTTCGAAATAATGTCTCACAGCGGAAGTCTAAGACCATAGGTCGTGCTTAAACCAAAAGAAATGCAGTAGATGAGTGACATCGCGCCCACTGATGTCGCCCTCATGCCATGACATGACTCCTGTCACTCCTGATGATAACAGGCTCCCCCGCCAACACAGGCGCAGAAGAGGAACTCCATACCTGAAATCCAAATGTTGGGGGCAAACCCTGAGTACTAATTACTCAGAGGACTTAATGGCAAGGCTTACGGCTGACGCAAAGCTTGCTTACTATCATTGGATCCTTAGCCTTTGATTCTTAGCTCAAAAGTTTATTTACGGATAGTGGGATTTAACAGCCACTACCCTTGTGAAAGAAAGAGATAATCCTTTGCAAGTACATAGCTGTCATCATTATGAAATATCAGAGTCTCAAATAATAATCAACCACTTGATATCCAAATCATGAATCATATTGTAGAATATTAAGGCTATTACTACGTTGCCCGTCAGTGATATTTGGCATTCTCACACCTGGTGAGCATCAGCGATTCGAATCGATTTTAATTCCCGGGAATAACTAAAAATGCCAGGGGCCCATATGCTTACTCACACGACGGCTTTCCCACATATAGTCCCCCTCCTCCACCTGTCCCATCCCAAGTTCGATTCACTCCCACCTGACTCCCGGGTTGTGCCCCCATGACGAGCCTGCCGACATCTCGGTCTCCCCGTCATGAGCACCAAGCTCCCCCGGGCCACCTTCCTCTCAACCAGTGGGTAGGAACGTGTTTCTGTTCTCCGGATGGCACAAGTAAGGTTTCACCGGCCCCATTAACCGGGTAAGCACTTTAGCAATGGTATGCCAACCAGCAGGCGAACAGCGGACGGGCCTTAAACGACTCGGGCGGAGCCAATACACCGCAACAACACACACCTCGAAAAGTAAAGCTTAATCTCCGCCCGGTCTCCACTTAATCATCAACATCATAGACTATCATGGCAGAACTGCCAGTGTTCCATTTCTTTTTCAAAGTCACCCTACGCGACGAGTGACCATTCACTCGTGTCTACTCGAGCCTAGCATTTCTAGGCAACTCGTCCTACGTACCTAATATAGGTGCTAGGGCCAGGACGGCCAGTAGTTCTAATGCAATGAGGTTCCAAACAATACCTAATGCATATGCGTAATCATACATCATAATTTGCTAGGAGAATGTAGGGCCTGCCTACCTTCCTCGCTAGGGTTAGTGTCGTCGGGAGCGGAGTCGGCGGCCTGCTGGAGATCCTCCTGCTGCGGGTACGGCTCCGGGTCCTCGGGCTCCTCGACCAGTGGCTGCTCCTGCGTCTGCTCTTCGTTCACGTGATCTATATGTATGCCATGAGAGTGCACGTGAGTGCAACGAAATGCAATACATTAAATTGTATGGCACTAAGAAATCGTACAGACCATCACTCAACATGGAATTCATCATGTAGGACATGCACAAAAACAATTAGTCATGTAAATGTTACTAGTAATGAGCACCTCAGGAACATGCACTTGTATGATACAACACGACCACTCCTTCAACCATTTATTCATATAAAGAAATACTCATTTTACTAATTAAACATGCCATTGAGTTTGGATAGCTACACTGCTCTAAATGACTTCAAAATTTTCCAGTATGCAGATCTTATACATAATAAGTCGCTGCCAAAAATTAAGCCTAAAAAGAGTTACAGTGAATTTATTAAAAATCTAACAATTTAGCAGCCCTAGACCTTGTCAGAATTTTCCTATTTTTTTGGGAGGGTTTCTGGTCCTGGAATTTTACCAGTGGCCTAGTATGAATATTTAGAGTGTGTACAAAAATTACCAAGCCTAGAATCTAACTATTCGTAGGACATCTATTTTCCACACCTCTATTTGCCATAATAATCCATCTCATACAAAACAGTGGTCTTGGTATGAACATATATACTTTTTGGGTTCCCTACCTCACCAACAAGGTACCATATTTTTTCCGGAAATTTGCTAGCCATTTAAGACCCCTTTTTCCTATTTTCTTCTCCTAGCTAGCAACTTTTGTCATTTTCAAAACAAGGACTAAACCATACATGCACACTCTCAAACTTCACCAGTGAGCTTCCCATACTATGTGTGGCACAAGAAAAATGTAGGCATGCCATTTTGAACATACAATGCATATACACCATTTTTCCTATTTGCATAAATACACAAAATGAGCATGACATGGTGAATACAAGGTGAAACTACTCACACTACAGCCCACAATCCTTCACACAGCGCCAAGACACCACATGTAAGCCAACACCAAGACTTCACAAATTTAGGAAACCATTTAGGCCATCTTTTCCATTTTATGCATATTTAACATGCATACACAAAAACAGGGGCAAAGTGGTCAATGCTCATCTCCACATCATGTCCATTGCATAGATCTATTTATAAGGAGTTCATAGGTTCTGAGTTTGTCCATTTTGGATTTTTCTTTGAATTTATATGATTTTTCAAAGTTCAAACCGAGAAAAAGGAAAATAGAAAAAGAAAAACCCAGATCCGAGGACCTCTGCGTAATTAACCGTAGTTTCCAGGGGCTAGCTTGCAAGATCTGCAAGACTCAGTAAACAGACGGGAGGACCGGCTTGCAATTTCGGAAAAGTCCGGGGGCTAGATCTAAAAAGATCCGGCCCCCGTCTTCTTCCTCGCGCCGGCCGCGGCCGCGCGGCGCGGCGCGCGCGCCGGCGAGCTGGGGCTCGCCGGAGCCGCGACGCGGGGTGGCGGAGGTGCGCGGGAGCTAGGGCTTCACCTTGGGGGTATCCTCGTCGGCGGAGGAGGCGTGGAGCGGCGGGGAACGGCGGCGCACCGAGCGTGAACGGCGGCGTCGACTTGAAGCTCCCGGCGCGACGCGACGTCGAGCCGAGCTCGATCTCCTCGGGGAAGGGGAGAACGACGACGAGGGCTAGCGGGGAAGGGGCGGCGTGGAGCGGCGGTCGCGGTGGTGCGGTCGGTCGGGCTCGGGGAGGTCGGGAGGCGGCGGCGCGGGCTCGGCCCCGAGCTCGCGGCCGGCGATGGCGGCGGGCGGAAAAACGGGCGGGGCGGCGCGGAGAAGGCACGGGAGCGAAGGGTTTGGCTTAGGGTTTGGACGGGGGGAACCCCGCTCCCTTTTGACGCGCTCGGACGGCCGCCGCGGGGCTCGCCGTACTCCCTGTACGCCGGCGAGCCACGCGGCGCGCGCCGGTTCGCGGCGCGGGCGCGTCCCGGATCGCGGGCCCCACCTGTCAGCGACTGTGGATTTTGGGGAAATTAAAATGTGTTTTCCTTCCTACTGTAAACTGCGATTTTGACCAATTTGGAGGCCGAATTTGGAAAAAGCCCAATTGGAAGAAATGTTCTACTCTTTGAACTCTACAAGTTTGTCATAAGGCCCAACTCCAGAATCCAAGTGTAAATGTGGTTTAAATTCAAATTTTGAAATCAGCCCTAGTTAGGGACAGGGTACCTTTATTGTTTGGAAAAAGGAAAAACCCTATTTCCAAGCCTTTTCACCCAAGTTGCCTTTTGTATAACTTGCTTAGAATTTCAAAACCTACAACTTCTTCAATGGGAGTGTTGCATGAAAGTGGCTGTAGGTTTGAGCAAACTTAGGGTTTTTAAACAAGGCTGATTTGAGTTGGTTTTCGGTACTGACAAAGAAAGACTCCAAACCCTATGTAGCCTTCAATATCTGGCCAAACCCCAATTATGAAAGTTGTTCAAAACTTCATTATCTACAAGTTTGGTAATATGAGTTTCCCCTAGATCCCAATAGATTTGGATTTATGAACAAGAACATCTCATAGCACATGTATAAAAATCATATTTCAAGCATTCCATCTCATCCAATGAAAAACCTAGCTTGTCTATATGAAACACATGATGCTTGATGATGCCTAATGCATGATTAAGACATGGTAATGTACTTGAGATGCTGGAGCATCACATCTTTCTCAATGAGTCCTTTACAGCTTCCAACATAGGAATGTCGTTTCCGATCAACAATATATCATCTACATACAAGACCAGAAAGACGAGCGCGCTCCCACTGACCTTCTTGTAAACACAAGATTCTTCTAGTTTTTGATGAAACTAAACCCTTTGACCACTTCATCAAAACGTAGATTCCAACTCCGAGATGCTTGCTTGAGTCCATAGATGGACTTCAAAAGTTTGCATACATTCCCAGCATTCTGTGGATCGACAAAACCATCGGGCTGTGTCATGTACACATCCTCACTTAGGTTTCCATTAAAGAAAGCCGTTTTGACATCCATTTGCCACACCTCATAATCATGATATGCGGCAATCGCTAGGAGGATCCGGATAGACTTTAGCATGGCTACGTGCGAAAACGTTTTATCATAATCAACATCTTGAATTTGACGAAACCCTTTTTATAGATGTGAACATTTCCATCAGCGTCTATCTTTTTCTTGAAAACCCACTTGCACTCGATAGGTCGCACCTGATCAAGTGGCTCAACCAAGTTCCAAACTTGGTTGTCAGCCATGGATTTCAATTCGGATCTCATGGCTTCCAGCCATTTCTCAGAGTCGGGTCCCATCACAGCTTCTTTGTAAGTCTTAGGCTCATCGTTGTCCAACAACAATACATCGTGCCGACCCATGATGAGGAACATGTAGCGGTCGGGTACACGATGTGCCCTTTGTGACCTATGCGGGGCTAATGGTGTTTCAACAGAGTGCTCAACTCTTGACTCATCCTGTTGGAAATCAGTCGGATTAGTACCATTCTTCGGTGTTTCTCGAACCTCTTCGAGTTGCACCTGGTTTCGGCTGGTTTCATCTTTCAAGAGAAACTCTTTCTCCAGAAAGACACCATTCCGGGCAACAAACACTTTTGCTTCCTCCCGGTTATAAAAATAATATCATTTGGTTTCCCTAGGATAGCCCACAAAGTAGCATTTGTCCAACTTAGGATGAAACTTGTCAGACGTCAAACGCTTGACATAAACTTCACAACCCCAAATCTTAAGGAAAGACAATTTGGGAATCTTCCCGGTCCATATCTCATATGGTGTCTTCTCCACAGACTTCGATGGAACGCGGTTCAGTGTAAACGCAGCAGCTTCTAAAGCATAACCCCAAAAAGACAACGGAAGATCAGTTTGACTCATCATCGACCTAACCATGTCCAACAAGGTTCGGTTCCTCCTCTCGGACACACCATTCCACTATGGCGTTCCGGGTGGAGTCAGCTGTGGAACAATTCCACAACTCATCGGATGGTCATTGAACTCTTGGCTCAGATATTCTCCACCACGATCCGATCGTAGGAATTTTATCATCTTTCCCGAGTGATTCTGTACTTCATTCTGATACTGTTTGAACCTTTCAAATGACTCGGACTTATGTCGCATTAAGTAGATATGGCCATACCTACTAAAGTCATCAGTAAAAGTAATGAAATACTGAAAACCGCCTCTGGCTACAGAGCTCATTGGACCGCATACATCAGTATGTACAAGGGCCAATAATTCGGACGCCCTCTCACCTTGACCAGTGAAGGGTGCCTTTGTCATCTTGCCAAGTAAACAAGATTCACATGTCTCAAATGATTCATAATCAAATGAATCGAGCAGTCCATCTTTATGAAGCTTCTCTACACGTTTCTTGTTGATATGGCCAAGGCGACAATGCCAGATATAGGCAGGATTCAAATCACTCGGTATAGGCAGGATTCAAATCACTCGGTTTGAGTCGTTTAGCATTAATGTTAAGAATCGGCTCATCTTCAAGATAAAGAACGTACAATCCATTCATTAATGGACAACGCGCATAGAGCATGTTATTCAAATAAATAGAACAACACTTGTTCTTTATTATTATCTCATAACCACCATCCTCCTCCAAATATGAAGAGGAAATAATGTTTCTGCTCAATGCAGGAATAAAATAACAATTATTTAATTCCAAAACTAATCATGAAGGAAGCGACAAGCGATATGTGCCGACTGCCAACACAGCAACCTTTGCTCCATTGCCAACACGCACATCCAGCCCGCCTCTCGCAAAACTTCTAGTCTGATTTAGCCCCTGCAATGATTTGCAGATGTGAATCATTGATCCGGTATCAAATACCCATGATCCACAAGAAGAAGTTGCAAGATTAATTTCAATAACATTAATACCTGAAGCGGAAGTCTCACTTCCCTTCTTGTTCTTCTTCTCTTCCAGATACTTCTGGTAGTTCCTCGACCAATGCCCACTGTCACCACAGTGGAAACACTTGTCCGAGGGAGAGGGACCAGCCTTAGGCTTGGCATCCGACTTAGGCTTTTGGATCCTATCCTCAGCCTTGCCTTTGCCTTTGCCTTTGCCCTTGCGCTTCCTCTTCTTGCTATCCCTTTGGACCATCATCACATGATGTGAGGTTTTCTTGATGCTATCCTCAGCAATTTTCAGCATCCCATGCAACTCGGTTAGGGTTTTATCCAAGCCATTCATATGATAGTTCATGATGAACGGCTCGAAGCTTGGAGGCAGAGATTGGAGGATCACATCCGTCGCAAGCTCTGGATCAAGTTCAAAACCAAGTCTGTCGAGGGCCTCAATGTGACCAATCATCTTGATCACATGAGGGCTGACTGGACTCCTCTCAGTTAGCTTGCTACCGAGGCCTTTGAGGTGTTATACCTCTCGACCCTTGCCTGGTTCTCAAACATGCCACGGAGCCCTTCAATCATATTGTAGGCCTCCGAGTCCTCATATTGCCTCTGAAGCTCAGGGGACATTGTAGCAAGCATGAGACAGCTAACATCAAGCGAGTCATTGCAGTGCTTCTCATAAGCCCTGCGGTCAGCAGCACTAGCACCATTCCTAGGTTCATCAGGATAGGGCTGCTCAAGAACATATTCCTTTTTCTCTTGCTTGAGAACAATTGTCAAGTTTCGATACCAATTAGTAAAGTTGGTTCCAAACAATTTCTCTTTATCAAGAATAGATCGCAAATTAAAGCCAGAACTTTGAGCGGGATTACCGGCCATGATCAACTACAACAGAAAGTAAATATGCAGAGATTTAGCACAATGTTTTATGTAGATCTTTTATTAAACAATTTAACAAAAGATACTCCCACTTTATGTTTTTCAATCGTATTCCCTTTCACGACACATAGTGGACAAGATCCGCGTTTATCTAAATCCTAGTGAGCTTTGGCATCATTGCTAGAAACTTAGCGAAAACGGTAGACAACCATTGTCAATCACATCCTATGTGACTCTCGTTTGTTGAGCGATATCCAATGTCGAAACATCCAACGTCATGCCCAAGGCCCAAATCCGATTTGATAGCCTCATCAAGCAAACCAATCCCGTACACGCGGATGTCCGACATTCACCCTATTTGATTAAGATAATTGACGGCACCCTGCTTTAGCAGACCCACCGAACAACGATCGAAATCCTTATAGGTGTACCGATTGGAAGGGCATCAAAAACATCTTGAATTTTTCTAAGGGAATCTATTCTAACACATCTAATGCAAAAAGAATAGGCATGTGATAACAAAAATATGGACCATAGATCCAATCTATGTAAACTCATCGGATTGATCCAATCAAGCCAAAAGCAAGTTTCATCCATGTACTTCACATCCGTTCATCCAATGAACGAATGCGAATAGCCTGTAACAGATCCAATCTGCTACCACCAATCCATCAAATGAATCGATGTATAGAGCCTATAACAGATCCAATCTGTTATCATGGAGCCGCAGTAGATCCAATCTACTACGGTAATAGATCCAATCTATTACATCGATCTAGACCAAAAGCTACGTACGATCGGCTCTGATACCACTGTAAGGTTACGGGATAGGCTCTGATACCACTGTAAGGTTACGGGGTAGGCTACCATAGCATGAAAACGATTTTCTTCTACCGCGTACAACACAGGAACTCGTACAAGCAAGAGATCATAGGTCGTTACCGCTAGACGCGCAATGCAGCGGAAGACGAGTCGGAGCAGCCAGGTGCCGAGTGAACGCAGCCGAGCGCCGAGTCAAGCGCGTCGAGTCGATGCAGAGAAGAGCCGATGCCGCGTCGCCCAGCCGATCTCGATCAGAAATCACTTGGTCACCTTCGAGATGAGTCGGTTGATGAGTGTAGCAGTTGTAGCAACGCCTCTACGGTATCCACACGTGCGGGAAGGTGACGCCGAGTGCTGGCGTGCTAGCACCACGAACTTGGCGGCGGATCTTGAGAGATTGGACTAGGGCACGGCTAGGGTTCTGTAGAAACCTTTTCTGCGGCGGTTCACGTAAGCACCAATTAGGTCTACCGAAGCCATGCTCTCTGATGCATATATATAGTCTCAACTAATGGACTTTAGCCACATAAAGGCCCATTAGGATTCTATTGCTGGCGGATCAACTATCCGAGTCCTCATAGAGGTCCAACTGCACGTACCATACGCGAACGTCCGAGTCAAATCCTAAAGGTTGAGTCGGCACCGGACTCAGCATCAGCTCTTCGGCAGAGCCGATACGACTCGGAGTTGGTCCAGGAAATTGCCGCGCCGGGCACATCTCCATCAGTGCTCGGGGTTGTAAATCACACTTCTAGTTCAAGGGTGTAGTTTACCCAGTTTCGTAGCTTAAGGTTGAATATCAGACTTTTTGATAAGTTCGAGGTTGTAAAATAGATTTTCCCTTAATATGTGTATGTAGATAGTTAATGGTTGAATTTAGTCTCTTCCATCGGGGTTAGCGGAGCCAATGAAATTCAATAATCGGCTAATCGGTTGGCCTACTCTGCAACTCTCACATTGGAGTAGATTGGAGGGAGTTTATATCCATGTAGATTAAAATCTTGCTCAATCGGTCAATCCCTCTCAATCCTCTTTAACTCTTTCAATTTAAGAGTTGCCAAACTAGACCTTGACAAATTTGTATTTATCTCTACGCTTCACCACTTTGTTTAATGGAGCTGACTTTGCTTAAGTTCTTGGCTGGCTTCGCCATGGAGATGGCGTGGAATGTATAATAGTAGAACATGCAAAATGTGTTTGAAGATATGATTTTAGATATCCTTCCTTGAGTAGGAACCAGTGTCGTCAGGTGACGCAAAGCATAGTCAGTCGGGTGAGGTGGCTTGAGAGATTCGGTCAGTAGCGTGTTATCCTTCAGGCTTCAGCTACAGGCTGCAAGGTTAACATCCTCGAGTCTGAGAGGAACGTTGCAAGCTGTGGCCAGAAGAATGAAAAGAAACCCGTCATCTTAGCACCACGCGCTAATGCACCTAGACTGTTTCCTAGTTTCACTTCCACCCAAATAAAAAGTAGCCAAACTCGGAACCGGTCATGCACAGCTAGCACTTGATAGGGATAGCCGGATAGAATGAATGCATGCTGCAAAGCTATGGAAAATAACCTATACCAGATCATCATGCGTACGTTTAAGGGTGAGGCTGCAGGGTTTTGGGCCGGCTTCTTTAATCTGAGGTTCTGGCTGCTGGTTAACATCATGCCCATGCCTATGCCTTTAATCTAACAATACATCTTTTTTCTCATGCCCATTAGGAAACTCGTTACAAACGGTGTGGAATATAAACTAGCTAGCTGCAACTACGAACAGAATGGATAGAAACGGCGGTGACGTTGCTGAATTTTTCTGTTATATAAATGGAGCTCCTCCGAAGCGTAGTAGTATAGCCAGTACCCGCAGGCCGCAACACGCAATCTTTTGCGTTACTAGCTAGAGCCTAGGGTACCAAGTACCACGTACCTGTACGCTCGTACGGTGAGCAAACGAGTACCTGAGCTGACTACTGACTACTCCTAGGTTGGAGACCGGCGACTACTGTAATTCAGCAGCAGTTTGTGCAGTGCACATAGTCGATTAGTCGTCGTCGTCGACGCGTGTGGCGTCGATCGGGACAACAAGCAGGCAAGCCAAGCCGGCAAGCGAACGGCCCGTGTCTGTACTCCGCCGGATCGTTGCCACGTCCCACGTGGGCTGCCATGTGCGGTCGGATCGTGCGTTCCTCTGATGCAATCTGCAAAACATGCAAGGAGGGTCCGGGTCATTTATGCGGGTACCGAACGCAAACCGACCAGCCTGACCAACGGTACCTTTGGGCATTGACCGTGTCTAGACTCTTGACTCTAGAGCTGAATGCTACTACTTCTGGTTTACCGGTTGGCAGTCATCCGTAACAACAAGGTTAGTAATAAAACCAACTATAATTACATGTAGCTATCTAAAAACCAACCCATATAATAACTCTTATAAGATGTACACTTAATAATTGGCTCACCTCTTTCTCTTAGAATGTGTATTGGAGTCCATGATCAGTTCATTTTGAGCTGGGTACAAGCAACCAACAAGCTTTTTTTTTTTTCCATTTCTCTTTGTTCTATGTCACCATAAACTTGATGTGACATCTTTTACGATCCGTCTACGTTATCCTATCTATAAAACCTATATAAGCGCAACCCACTATGTCAATTCTCTCAACTCTCAAGCTATCCACCTCATCATATGGCCCACAGTCCATTAATACTCCACTAATTAAGACTTTGATTAATTGCTTCTATCGATTTTCTATGGCTAACAAAAATTAGTGCATGTGCTCACAAGGAGAAAACACACACACACCACGATATCAATGTTGTCTACCATGTTGTCTACCATCAAGCTATCAACATCATTATATATTCCACTAGCCACTATGATTCTTATTAATAATCTCTATAATTATTTTGACTTACATCACTCATGATTTTTTTCGACGTTTTGTAAACAATTTCCATGTGAATTTGGCTATGCTTTATACAACAATTTTTAATACTAATTTTTTTCCTTCCGTGTCTTGCACACATATCTCAAAACAATGACTATATCAATCATTTATAATTTATTTGAAGCCCCACAGCAACGCACGGGAAATCACGTAGTTATACTTATTCTCACTCCGCATTCATTTCGTCTGGGGAAGGAATAATTAATTAAGGAGTTGCTCTGAGTTCGAACTATAACTTTTTGGTGGGTGAAAATGCTCAAGACAAGACATGATATATCATATGGAGAATAATATCAAGCCTTAGTCACAAATTATTGTATAGTACTGCATTAACTTGTGCTCCTACATGGGCTAAAACCTTGGAAAATATAAGTATTGCTTTCTGAGTCTGCGGCGCTGATCCACTCCACAAAGCAATCCTCAAGTCCTCATGCACCACTGGACCATCTATCCTAAAGATCCACTGGACCACCTCATGTATTCACACTTTCTCTACATGGGTGACACAACACATAGGTTTTATTTGAGCTATATATATTCATAGTGGCAGAAGTTAGTATTTTTGTATCATGGATATGTGCATACTTATGATTATTTATGTTTTCATAATAGAATATATTGGAAATTTAGACGCAGATTTAAGTATTTTTAGTTTACGCTATTGATGGTAATGGTGGATAATTTAAATGGAAACAGGGAGTTGTTTCAAATTATTTATCTACCTACATTGGTGGGTAATTAGATGCAACTTAAAGGGACAATTTTAGATTGTATTTGGTAAAAATATCTGGATGTAATTCAGTGTGCATTTTGTGGTACTTTAGTTTTTTCATAATGACAGAAGAGGGTAAACAAATGGTGTGTTCGGCTGGCGGGCTGCTGCTGCCCTGCCGCTGTAGCTTTGGTTGCCTGTGGGTACTGTAGCACCGGGCGGCGGGAGGAGGCAGCAGCAGCCGCAGCCCACCGAAAGCAGTCGTCTGATCACACCCAAACACAATAGATTCTATGTCTATTATTGTTACTCATGAATTGATAACCCGATGTTCTCTGTTTTTTAAGTATAGAATTTATTTTTTTAGAGCGTCTAATCTCTGATTAGTGACGATAACATATATTTTGGCCTTTATTCATATTTCAATGACATAAGTTCAATTGAAACCTTACTTGAGTTTAATGTGACAGGGTAATCAATATATGTTCTCCCTTGTGTATTTTGATTCCCTTCCATAGTTCCATAGACCACTGTACGAGTATAGTACTACACCTAACGCAATGTAGCACCAGCAAACGTATCCACACCACGATCTAAGCTACACTACACGCGTGTTCGTAGAAAAGAAAGGCAGCAGACGTTCAGTGCACATAGAGCGGAACTGGAGCCCCATCAGTCCGAGTCGGACGAGCAGCCCCTGCCCCACACCTCTCCTTTCCGACGCCAGCTAGGCAGGCTCCAGTGCCGATACGTGGATCGCAACGTGTGAAAAGCGTCGGCTTCCACGTGTCGGCCCTTCGTGCACCGGCGAGCGAGTTCGACGCCCATCGCCGCCGCGAGAGATGCCGGTCGGGGAGGATACAGGAGGCCCTGAGGATCGAGGCGACCGCGACGCCTCAACAGAAATGTCGATAAAAAACTACGAGTAGGTATAGTTGGGACGTTTTCTTTAGGGAGGTCGTGCGTGCGCCATCGGCGGCCGGACGCTTTTGGTTGTGTTTCTCAGCAGGGGCGCTCAGTTTTTTCCATTCTTCGATTCCTACCTCCCTCTGTTTGTTTCTCCACACGGAAGGCATCTCCCTCTGCTCGGCGAGTTCCATCCCAGTGGACTCCGGCGAGGTCCCAAGTCTGAACCCAACGAACTCTCTGGTCTCTGATCTCGCCGTCGCCGGAGTAGAAGAAGAGAGGCGCATGCACGGGCACAAAATCCGGCACGGACCAGCGGGTAGTAGCGGTAAAAACTGAACGCCGGAGAGCTCGAAAAAAGCGAGCTAGTACTCCATTGTAGTCGGCATTCTTAGTTTCTTACGGATATGTTGCAAAGACCGGTTGGTCCCTGTTCATCGAGAGGCAGCTTTCGCGACGTCATTTTCAAGCGAAATAAATAAAGTGAAAGCTTTTTGTGGACGTTTTCAGTGTGGTCTAATTCCAGGAAGGAGCAGGGAGAGCAAAATCCAAAGAGGGGAGATTTTTAAAAAAAAATCCAAAGTGGGCGAAAAAAAATTCAGTGCTCGGTGATGGTCTGAGGAAAGAGTCGAGTGCGTCCCCCAGTCCAACGGCCAAGAACGCAACGACGACCCCACAAGCTAAGGCAAGGCAAACAATCCGTAGCGGTCGTCTTGCTTATAAATAGGCATCTTCACTTGTAGCTAGCTCCCCATCGACGGCAGCGCAGCGCAGAGCTCGCAAAACCAAAACCTCTCCACACGCACGCACCTTCCTGAAATAGTCAGGCAAAGCTGGCTTGTTAGCTGCTTGCCAGCATCTGGCCTCTTCTCTTACATACTCATTACTCACACTCCCTAATTAAGCAGCGTTCCAGCACTACGTACCAGCTCGATCAACACCACCCTAGGCAGCGATGGAGTTTGACCTGCTGAGCTACAGCCCGGAAGCGCAGCTGGAGCTGATGAACACGATGCTCCAGCTGGAGCAGCTCACTGCGCTCGACGGCGGCGGCCAGTCGCTGGTGGCGTCGCCTGTGGTCTCGCCGCCGATATCCCCGATGCAAGCCCACTGCTTCTCGCCTCCGCCGCCGCTACACATGTCGTCGACCACGGCCACCCCCACCGGATACCACCCAGACCACCAGTACTACACGCCTTCGCCGACCTCGTTCGGCGCCGGATTGGAGCTGGAGCACCTGCAGCAGGACTACGTCGCGCTGTCGTCCCCGGGCGGCGCGACGCCGCCGCAGCCGCAGCAGCAGTCGGGGACCTCGGGGTCCCCGTCGCCGTCGCCGACGTCGTCGTCGGCGGACGCGATGCGTGAGGTGATCTTCCACATCGCGGCGCTGCAGCCGGTGGAGGTGGACCCGGAGTCGGTGCGGCCGCCGAAGCGGCGCAACGTGCGCATCTCCAAGGACCCGCAGAGCGTGGCGGCGCGGCTGCGGCGGGAGCGCATCAGCGAGCGCATCCGCACGCTGCAGCGCCTCGTCCCCGGCGGCACCAAGATGGACACGGCGTCCATGCTCGACGAGGCCATCCACTACGTCAAGTTCCTCAAGTCCCAGGTGCAGTCCCTGGAGCGCGCCGCCGCTGCCACCCACCGCGCCGCCGCGCTCGGCGCCGCATGCCCCGCCCTCCACGCGCCCTGGCAGCAGTACGCGATGCCGATCCTCCCCCACGGCGCCGACATGTGACGTACGACGACCGCCACCACACGCGCGCATCGCATGCAGTCGTCACTCGACGCCTCGACGCTCGATCCATTAATTCCTTCCCGCCGCTGCTGATTGATGTGCTGGGTGTGCATGCATGATGGTCACATACATGCTTGTTGTGTAAAGATGTAGGAGAGCCTTTTCTTGGTACATTTTCTTGTTGTAGCCGCTTGCATGCGAGACGTGGCTGCTCCAATTTTTTTTGTTGGAGTCGCAGCCCGTGCATGCGACCGCGTACGCACGTACTGTAGGCGCGCTGTATATTTCATTGTACTCCACTACCGTTTGTTCTATCCACCATGGCAGTGTGCTACTACCTGCAGCTTCATTTCCGCACGCTTGCTTGCTTTCACCTACGTACACCACTCTACAGTGTCACAGTGCGTGATCCTTAAATTTCGTTCGCATGCGCCCCCAAGCCGAGGGCACACAAGAAAGAAACCACATGTCCTTTCACCCCCTTCATTGGTGCAAGCGACCTGTAGGGGCAAATCGATCCGCCGACAAGACAAAAGCTACGTTGACCGTCCATCAATGGCGACGGTGGCCGTGTCTCTCTCCGCTGCCGGCCGGCCGGCCGATCGATTCGATCGTCGGCGGCTCGTCCCAAGCTCTCACTCTCTTGTCACGTCGATATCTCCGTACAAGTCTTTGCCCGGCCCGCAACGGTAAATATGAACCGAACCGACCTTGGCAATTTGGCACGGAGATGCGGCAGGTGCGCAAACCGTTTCTGTCGGGCGCAGCTCCGTCGCCGCATGTGGCGGTGTCGCCGCCGGCCGCCGGCCTTGAATACGCGCGCCAACAGTTTGGTGCCTGCTGGGCCGGGGGTGCTGGTGGTTGCGGTTGTTTCGAGACCGTTGCAGAATTATTACGAGCGGGGAGCGCGGCCATGCATAGCGGACCGGGCAGAGAGCCAGGCCGGCCCCACCATGGGTAGTGTTCGGTAATGTTGGCTCGCAACCGCGCGGAGCATGTGTGTCACAGACAGTGCATATAGTATAGTAGTAGTATGATCGGTCATGGACGACGGACCTTACCGGCGGCATTGCAGAAGTTTAGGCGTCACATGGTGGCAGCACGGAGTATATAAAAACGTTCTCAGAGATCTGCCGCTGATCCTGCGGCCACAGTGGGGCGGTTCCTGCATGTTTGCCAATCATCGTTCATCGGATCTTTTCTCTGGAGTACGTCCTGACACCAACGAAATAGTTTAGCTATAGAAGAAGCTCTAATAATCTCTAACGTACGTTCTGCTTCTGCAGAGGTTAACCGTCGTACAGAGCATGTATGTCTGCTGCAGAGAAGATTATGTTGAAAAAAAAAACAGAGAGATGAACTTCGCCATATATGAGCCACCCGCGCTAGCTGGATAACCACACGTATGGATGGATCAACGAATTAGAACTCGATAAGCTTTCAACTCCATTCCCGTGTAGATTTTCTCAGTGCGATCCCGTTGGGTCAGCAGCAAGCCATGCTGGATTATTATCCTGCTCTGGCCTGGACCACATACAAGATGTGTGCCATCTCCGCCCACCATGGATTCCCCGGCCCTGTCCCGTCGTCTTTCGACCATGGTATATATCTTTTTCACGACACATACTGCAGTTTCATCCATTCGAAAGTATCGAAAGCGACGGCCGGCGGATCGATCCAGTTATGAGTTTATGACGCATGGGCATGCAAAAACGGTGCGGCGACTAACCGACCGATGCTCTGAAATTTGCTCCGGATACACACGAGAGGAAATTAAAGCCGACAGATGCACGGTGGCTTGTATTACTGGCCTGCCCAGATAAGGTAACGGTCGTGTGAATCAGAGTATTGAACGTGTGTTACTATTACACACGTGTCATTGTAGCACAGGGCCGATTATTCCTCCCGGGAGAAAAAAATATTTCAAGTACGATGAACGAAGCGCGCGCACTACTGGCTCTCGCTGATCGATCACCATCTAACGGATGCTGCAAGTGCTGATCGTGGCATGTCAATTCGCTGCCCTCTTCAGCTGACCGTCCAAAATCTAATCCGGTTCTGTCCATTTCACTGCCAGTAGAAAACCTGCACATCCTGTCCGTCAGCCCAAATCGCCTGTCGGCAACAAGAAGGGCAGAAGCATCAGCAGGGTCCTGCTCTCAGTCTCAGTCTCAGTCTCAGTCAGCAGCTGGTGGAGTGGAGAGGAACGGGGACGACGACCGGGGCGAGCTGCCCAAGTCAGCACCGCGCGACCCCCGGATGCGCGCCACCTGTGAGGACCCGCCGCCGGATGCGCGGCGCGTGTCCGCGGCCGCGGAAAGCGGCTTGGACCCGGTCGCCGTCGCCGGGGACACGCGTCGGCCGTGGAGCGCGCGCGGCGAGGTCGGGCTCGGAATAGGATCCGCGGGAGATCTCGCGGCCGCGCAGGTGCATCCCCCTCGCCTCGCCGAGGGCAGGAGCTGCAGGAGGCAGTGTTGGAACACGGACCGGGAATGGCACCATCAGCGGCAACTCAGCAGCGCACCCAGGAGGACAAGGACGAGGGCGAGGCGGACGGCGCCGTATCTCCCCGCGACCGACCTGATCTCGGTCGCCCAACCAGATCGATTTGGTCTTCTTCCCCTTGAGCTTCCAGTAGTTGTTGCTCGATCCCTTTTGTTTTGTTTTAGGTTGGAGTTGAACAAGCTTTCATTTTTTTTCTTGGCAGAGCCAATGTGGTTGCGCCGCGTGTAAAAAGATCTTGGCACTTGTTTATTATCATATCATAGCATGCAATAAATAGATATCGATCGGTCTTTGTTCACATTCAGTTTGTCTTTGAGATGGATAGTGAAAAGCTAGCTACTACACCAAGTTAGAGCACGCAAATCGCAGCTATCAAAGGCACCAGGCAACCCGCTGCTGCAGCTACACACGGACTGCGTGCAGCTGATCCGCATCCACCATCCAGATAATATACGGATGAGGAGGAACAAACATGTCACATCAGGCTCTGCTGATCCCCTGCGATGGTGGCTGCCTGATTTCGGAGCATTTGGTTATCAGGATATTGAGAAGGCCGGGTGCGCGCGCGGCATGTGGGGCACTACCTTGTCAACAGGCTTGAGCACCTGTTGCTTTCGCGCGCTCCAAATAATGCCTTGCTTTGAGACACCCCGGCTATCTATCAAGATCGCTGCGTGGGGGCCGGCCCTGATTTGGGCCTGTGCACCAACCCTCATTGGCACGCTTGGTTGGGTTCGGCTCGGGGACGGGACGAAGGCAGGTGGATGCTGCCGGACATGCTGGGCAGGATGCATTGCACCTGAACCGCCAGTGCTCAGCGATGGACCAGCAGCGCGTGATAGGTCTATCAGCAGCATATGTCTGTGTCTCTTTGAATAATGTATACTTGAGGGAATACCAAAGGAGATAGATAGTGACGCCGCGAGGTAGGCCACAACGAAGATATAGCTTTGCATTGCAGGTTGTATGCATATAGCCCTAGCCCTTGAGCATCCATTATCAGTCTATATCTTTATTAGCTATGTACTGTAAGAGAAGATAATCTCGTGCGTTCTCTGTTACATTGTGTTAGTCGTCGTTAGATTTCACCAGTGATTTTCCCCTTTTTTTTTCCATCATGATGCGCCTGTGATCGGTGATTTGATCTGACATTCAGATCATCGTCAACATCGTTCTTACGATTTTTTTGCCCCTCCCAAGCAAACCGGCGTTTCTCTGTCTCCGCTTGGTGAAGTCAATGAGCGGTCACTGTTTTACCAGCGACGGGCCGTAACATTTGGGCCCAACACCTGTACTCTGCATAAAGCCATCATCCCCGCGAGCTATTTGCACAGTTAATATACCGTTTCAGTTAGTAGCGCAATAATGCACATCCGTTTCAAATCGAGTTGGGATCTAAACACAAATCCACTAACCATCTCCAGCTACCACGCGATCACCATGACCGATCAATGAAAACTGCGCCTTGTGACTAGTAGTAATATTTTTACCTGGTGGAACAATTAATCAGCTGACGACTGTGCTGCGGCAGGTTTAATTACCGACGTGTTCTGTGCTGCAAGACAGCAACAGCACCCACCATTCAGGATTTCAGGTTCAGGTCTTGCCCGATTGTTCCGTGTCAGCTTCCCTTCTCTGCTCACTGCTGCCCGGTGGTACTGGTAGTCTGGTACTATACGTAGTAGAGCAGCAACGCCGGCGTCCGGCAGCAGGCAGCACAGTGTTGCTGCCCAACCAAGCGAGGGGCCACATGGGCCGGCTCTGGTGGAGCTTAGGTTGGGCGGCTACTCCGCCGGTTGGCCCCCATCTAGGCGCGCCCGGCGACGGCGACCGGCAGACAGCCAACGAGGGCTGCACTGCAGAGCGGCTCGCTCTACTGCAGTTGCAGCGCAGGGGCGGCCGGCCAGCAGCACGCCGCACGCGGGATCGGGTACTCGGTCGTTGGAATTTGTAGGTGCGCGGCATTGAATGGCGACGTCTGCGCGCGCGGGGTGGCGCCTCTGCCTGACGCCGCCCCGCCCCGCCCGCCGGTGACGAGCGTACCGCCGACGGTTGGTACTTGAACAGTTGAAAGCGCGGCGGCGATCGGGGGTTGGGTGGTCCGGGAAGTGGACGGCGGTTCGGCCTGTGTTCTGGGGCTTGGTGGTAGATCCCACTGCAAGCGAGTCCACGATTTGCAATTTGGCCTGGTCTGAACATTGGAGTGTGAAAGGAATAGGCAGTGGCTCTGAAATACATTCCCGTTCAAAAATGGTTTGCCGAATACCTTTACTTTTTGTGGAATGTGCAATGAATTTGTTTCGTGATTTCATTTTTGGAATGGTTTTCTTTTGTTAAGGAAACATTTGGGGGAATCCTTCCCAGATTTCTGTTCTGATTTTCAAACTGACCTGCAGCAACAGGCGTCCAAACACTGTTTTTTATGTGGCACTGTTACCACGTAGCGCGGATTCCAGTTTATGCTACATGAAAACTACATTATAGATTTATATTATGAGCCTCTGGCCGTCTGGCGCCAACAATAATTTTTCAATCGTCTGGCTCACCTTTTTACCCTCAAAAGAAAATAAAAAAGAGTAATGGGCCGAATTTGCAATTAGGCCCGGGAAGCATATTACACTCAAGTCCATTTTGACCCATTAAGTCGAGTGAGAGCGAAGGAGGCAACAACCACCAACGGTCATGAATATTGGTTTGCTCAGAGGTCACCAGTCTGTTGCAGTCATGTGGATGCCTGTTCTCATCGAATACTATAGTTGAATTGATGAGCATATATAATTACAGTTTATAAGTAGGTATGCAGCCTCTTAAGTGTGTTACAGCCCTGCCTGTGCATATTCCAATTGTGACACTCACCACTACTTCAGGTTTGGGGGTGGGTTGAGGCCTCGTTTGGGAGAACGTGGATCGGGGTGGATTGATGCCTATCCACGTGTTTTGTGGATTCTCTCCTATACAGCACCATGAAGTCGCTGTAGAAGCCATTGCCATATCACATAATCCCTGAATGGATCACTGTCCACGTGGACCTAACCCACGTGATGCCAAATGGGGCCTGATGTGTCTCGAAAACCTTTCTGACCGGAGAGTTCGAAATTCCGGATGAATTTTCCGTTTTCGACCTATCACCTATATGGGATGCACTTTTTAGTCCGGAAAAAGGTGGATTCCAATTTCAAATTTAAAAATATAAATGTCAAATTTTTTGGTCAAAAATGGTTTTCGGCTATAGTGAAACGGGATGGTGAACCTGGTCTCAGTTGCCAAATTTGGTAACTATCAGGAAGTGGGCAGCTCCGAGAGCATTCAGCCTGTCAAGGCCGATGCTGAACCTTGCAGCTTCAGGCAACTGCTCCCTTCTAGAACTGTTTTATTAGAGTAACTACGGCAGGGGAAGACCCTCCTGAACTATTATATGGCCGTAAACATGGGCATACAAGTAAGTGCAAGTGCTCTCATACTTTTCTTCACACAATTATTTTTAGAAAAAAAAGAAGCATTTTGTGCTTGGTTTTTTGGATGATAGAAAGCAGCCCGTGTGGCCCGCAAACTGCCCCTGGCCCACGTATGGCCTGCTGAAACAGCGGCCCAGCCCGGATCAGCCGGGCTCCCTTGAGCCGTCTAGGATTTGCCTCTGTCTTCGCTTATAAATGGGAAACCCTAGCTCTCTCAGCGGGCGCGGCCTCCCCTTGCCTCGACCCCGCCTCCCTCTCTCGTTGTCGCCCACCGCCTCTTGCCCCACCTCCCCGGCCGCCGCCTCCCCGGCTCCTCTTCCCTTGCCTGCGCCGGCCGCCGCCTCCCTAGCTCCTCTTCCCTGCGCCGGCCGCTGCTTCCTCGTCACCGGGTCAGGCGCTTCCTCCTCCCCGTGCCGGTCGCCGCCTCCCCGCCACTGAGTCCGGTGGTTCCTCCTCCTGGCCGGGCCCGCCGCCTTCCCGGCTCCTTCACCCGGCTGCCTTGTGGCGGCCGGATGGTCCGACGCTTCCTCCTCTCCGGGCCGGTCGCCGCCTCCCTGTCTTGTGGTTCATCCTCCCGACCGGCATACAAGTAAGTGCAACTGCTCTCATACTTTTCTTCACACATTTATTTTTAGAAAAAAAGAAGCATTTTGTTCTTGGTCTTATGGATGATAGAAAGCAGCCCATGTGGCCCGCAAACTGCCCCTGGCCCACGTGTGGCCTGCTGAAATAGCAGCCCAGCCCGGATCAGCCGGGCTCCCCTGAGCCGTCGATCGCGATGGACGGCCAGGATTTGCCTCTGTCTTCGCTTATAAATGGGAACCCTAGCTCTCTCAGCGGGTGCGGCCTCCCCTTGCCTCGACCCCGCCACCCTCTCCCATCGTCGCCCACCGCCTCTCGCCCCCACCTGCCCGGCTCTTCTTCCCCTGCCTGCGCCGGCCGCCGCCTCCCCGGCTCCTCTTCCCCTGCCTACGCCGGCCGCCGCCTCCCTAGCTCCTTTTCCCCGCGCCGGCCGCCGCTTCCTCGTCGCTGGGTCTGGCGCTTCCTCCTCCCCGAGCCGGTCGCCGCCTCCACGCCACCGGGTCCGGTGGTTCCTCCTCCCGGCCGGGCCCGCCGCCTCCCCGGCTCCTTCGCCAGGCTGGCTTGTGGCGGCCGGATGGTCAGGCGCTTCCTCCTCCCCAAGCCGGTCTCCGCCTCCCCGTCTTGTGGTTCATCCTCCCGACCGGCATACAAGTAAGTGCAACTGCTCTCATACTTTTCTTCACACACTTATTTTTAGAAAAAAAGAAGCATTTTGTTCTTGGTTTTTTGGATGATAGAAAGCAGCCCGTGTGGCCCGCAAACTGCCCCTGGCCCACGTGTGGCCTGCTGAAACAGCGGCCCAGCCCAGATCAGTCGGGCTCCCCTGAGCCGTCGATCGCGATGGACGGCCAGGATTTGCCTCTATCTTCGCTTATAAATAGGAACCCTAGCTCTCTCAGCAGGCATGGCCTCCCTTTGCCTCGACCCCGCCTCCCTCTCCCGTCGTCGCCCACCGCCTCTCGCCCCACCTCCCCGGCTCTTCTTCCCTTGCCTGCGTCGGCCGCCGCCTCCCTAGCTCCTCTTCCCTGCGCCGGCCGCCGCTTCCTCGTTGTTGGGTCTGGCGCTTCCTCCTTCCCGGGCCGGTCACCACCTCCCCGCAACCGGGTCCGGTGGTTCCTCCTCCCGGCCGGGCCCGCCAGCTCCCCGGCTCCTTCGCCCGTCTGGCTTGTGGCGGCCGGATGGTCCGGCGCTTCCCGCTCCCTAGGCCGATCGCCACCTCCCCGTCTTGTGGTTCATCCTCCCGATTGGGCCCGCCGCCTCCCTGGCAACTTCGCCCGGCTTGGCTCGTGGCGGCCGGATCCGGCCCCAGTGCGCGCTCCTCCTTAGATCCCCTGTCGGGTGATGGCCGCACACAGGTAAGTGGCGCCACCGCCCTCTCTGATCTCTCCTGCGATATGATGATGACGAGTTGTTGAATAGTTGAGTAGGGTTAGTCATTGTTCTGATGGCGATTTGGTACTATATTCTGTTGGATTCGATGTATTATGTTGTATTTGTTCCTCATTAGGCCTTAATTTTGACTATAAACTCGCATTTGTTCATATAAGTTAGGCCTATAAACTCGCATTTGTTCATATAAGTTGGGCTGTGATGGTCCAAATCGGTCTTAGGTTGCGCGATCTGCGGGTGCAGGGGTGATTTGTGGGTGCGGGTACGCCTTTTGCCATGGGTGAGAAAAATTTGCGAGAGGAGCCCCGTGGTCGGCCGGTTCCACGGCAGGAACTCAGGTTCTGCGGCGTTCTGCCGTGGTAATCGAGTTTCGGGTGGGCCTACCACCTGGTTGTGGGGCCACGGTTGGTCTATGGGTCAACGTAAAGACGGGTTAGGGTAAAAAGGAATTTTTTGACTAACTCGGGATTTATAGTATAGATGTGGATGGGAAAAGTGGGATTTTGGTCTAGCAGTGGATGCCGAGGGCTACATGAGCAAGGTCTAGTAGCAGTGTGAGAAAAATGTGTGATGGTGGCATGCCATGGTTCATGATGGAACGACAAGTCCAGTGGCAATCCTTTATTTGGGGAAAACTATTTTCATAAGACTAAAAGTAAAAAACTAAAACCCTGCACACGAACTGCGTTTTCTGCAAAACACCCTAAACTCTAGATACTCTTTGCATGTAGTGATATTTTAAATCCCAACTCCTTACGGAGGAAGGTCGGTTTACGGAGTACATATGTACTCATTCTTGCTTCGTTGATGTTTTTCAGACAGTCCCAACGAACTGTTCGAGACGTTTCTTGGCTAGGTCACGATCCTACTTCCCAACTAGCCTGTGGGATTGGATTGCTTTCGCTATATCTTACTTTAATGCATTATTTATGTAACTGTTGTAATTGTTAAGTCAAACTCGATACTATCTGAAATGAATGTGTGGCTAGCCCCTGAGACTAGCATTTGTATCACATTTATGTCTCTGAGAAAATCAGGGGCGCTTTATATTTATATGAGGTAGTCATTTGCATATTTTACTCCGAAAAATTCTAGAATTACAAATAAGTCATCGCCCAACACAGGCCGGTTATTTCTTGCACCCGGCCTTCAAGAGATTAGGCTTGCTTCCCCAAACAGCAAGCATGGCGCATGGCGTTGCTGCACAGTTGCAACTTGGGTATAGTAATGTCGGGGACCTCAGTAGCCACCAAGCCTGTGGATGGACTTTCATGTGCATCAGCCATAACCATGATGGAGGACAAAGCAAGGGGAGCGAGAGGAATGACTTGGGACGTGAGGAGAAGCGGAACGACAGCACCGACCTGGGCTGGGACGCGAGACACCAGACGCGGCATGATCTACACTATAAAAACAACGAGTTTTTTCAAAATCTTTTTTTATCTAAGATGGTTTCATTGTACCTCTCACGTCGGTCCCATTACGCAAGTTGAAAAGTGTTGGGAAGGGATGGATAGGGCTCAAAATCAATAGAAGGAAAATATTTCTGCCATTTGATCTTTTATTTTCTCACCCCGTACGTTACTTTCCTTGGATTGGAATTAATGAGAAAGGAAGGACATCAATCAAGTCTCTTTCTTTCTAATTATTTCTTTCTTATTGCCCGATCGATCATCTCACAATACGTGTGTGTTGCACGTACGTCTACGATTGTAAAAGTACATGTGGTTGCGGGCGTTAATCTGCAAATATCCATCCATCAGATGGTGCAGCCACTAGATGTTTATCGTGGTCTAGGGATGGCTGTTTACAAGGTTGCACCAAGGGTCAAGTTTGCATGGGATATGTGGCCTTTTTTTCATACTCCTTCCTCTATTTCGCGCATTTTTTTTTGCTGGAGACATATTCTTTTTCTAGTTGGGCGCAGTTTTTTTTTTGTTGGATGGAGATTTTTTCTATAAATTTTATGGTAATTGAAAAAAAAAGAAACCGTTGATTAAAAGAGATTTAACGATTTAGAAATATATGGTACTACGGTACCGGTACTGGACAATTGGACTGTATCAAATATGAGGGTTCGGTACAAAAAATGATGGGACTGGTACCTATACTTTTTATTTTTTAAGTCCGCAAAAGGCATAAAGGTTTTTAAAAATTAAAAAATAGTGGTATCGTCTGATATCGGTTGGTATCTTTCCGACCACCGTAAAATTTCTCAATAATTAGTCACCTCAAAAACAGAAAATGTTGATTGCGTAATAATGTATGTTGATTATCTTTGCTAAACATGGAGCTTGTGTGGGTGTGTGTATTTGTTGATGATCCATTACTCCCTATGTTGCTCTCCTCCCGTACGCAGAACATGACAGCCACATTAACTGATGACAGCTCAGCCGAGCAGCGAGCATCCTATGTGACGGTCGGCTCCTTGTTTGGTTCCCAATTTCCCACTGTCCGATCGTGATGTCAGAAGCAGACATCCAACGCCAAAGTTTGCCACCCAACGAGAATGACGTGGAGCGCCGGGGCGCCTGATCATATACTCTACTGCTGCAGATGCAGAGCAAGAATAGAAAGGGATAGTCTGTTCCAGTGTAGCGCAGGCCGCCGCGCCGTTTGCTAGCTATAGGCGCTTCTGGTCCAGATCCGTGCACCCACACACTATCTGCAACAACCCAGTAGTCATCCTTCCTAGTGTCCTGTAATCTAGCTCAGGCACAGGTTCTCGTGCGTTTCGTCTCCCGCTCGTCCATCTCCTTCTCCCGCTCTTTCTCATGCACATCTCCAAACTCCAGTCTCGGATTGCAAGAGGGTGCGCGGAGGAGGCTCCTCGCTAACAGTGGCAGCCAGGCAGCCGTGACACCGACATCGTCGACAAGTGCTCAGGCTGTCCAGTGTCCACTACCCCCAGAACCCCTCAAGTTTGGGTTTGTTATTCCTCATCGGTCGATTGCAAGGCAAGGGCTCTCGATTATTTTGTTTTAATTTTATATGCTAGGCAAGTTGAACATCTAGTCTTGTTGCAATTATTTTGGTGTTGGTCCAGATTTTAGGGTTGCTAGTTTTATCAGTTTTTATAGTTGTATAACTGGGGTTTCCTTTCTCTTGCAATTTGTGATTGTAAGTAGCTAAAATATGAATGAATAGTATAGGTTGTACTTGAGGAAATCAGTCACATTTTTTACTAAGGTAAAGCGCTGCTCCTCCATTTAGCCCTGCGGGCAATGGATTCCGGCAGCACGGAGATCGCCTTCGACTGCAGTTCCTTCCGATTATTCATGGACGGCCAAGTCGAGCGTAGAGCCCATCGCATGGTCACCATGCCCGCCGGCCTCGACGCAGACACGGGCGTTGCCTCCAAATAGGTCGTCCTCGACGTCGCCACGGGCGCCACAGCCCGGCTCTACCTACCGCCTATGCAGCAGGCGGGCTTGGCGAAGCTCCCGATTCTCGTTTTCTTCCACGGCGGCAACTTCATCGTCGGCTCAGCCGGCGAGCCCATTTACCATCGCTACGTCAACACGCTGGTCGCCAGAGCACGAGTCGTCGCCGTCTCCGTCGAGTACCGCCTCGCGCCAGAGCACCCGCTCCCGGCAGCCTACGACGACTCCTGGGCCGCGCTCGAAGGGCGGTCTCCGGCGCGGACCCGTGGCTGTCCATTCACGGCGACCTCAGCCGCGTCTTCTTGGTCGGGCTCAGCGCCGGCGGGAACATCGTCCACAACATGGCCATCTCCGTGGGCGTCAGCGGCCTGCGCGCGGCTGACCTCGAACCACCGCGCATCGAGGGCGTGGTCCTGCTCCACCCTTCGTTCTCGGGTAAGGAGAAGATGGAGACGGAGGAAGAGGAGTTCTGGCGAGCTAACAACAACAGGTGGGCGATCATCTTCCCCGGCGCCAAGGACGGCGTGGACGATCCAAGGATCAACCCGATGGCTGCCGGCGCGCCGAGCCTGACGAAACTGGCGGGGCAGAAGCTGCTGGTGGGCACGGCGTCGGAGGACCCCAGGGCGCCGAGGGCGCAAGCGTACGCCGACGCCGTGCGGGACAGTGGGTGGCACGGGAAAGTGGAGTCGTTCGAGTCGGACGGCGAGGGCCACGGTTTCTTCGTCGTGAACCCTGGCAGCCACAAGGCGGCTGAGGTAACGGATCGAGTGGTGTCTTTCCTTGCTGGCCATTAAAACTGACCGGTGCCCGCCTTCTATGGTGGAGTAACCTCGGTTGTTACTGCTTCCCTGTTGCCTTCTATGGTGTCCAATATGAACTCTTGGAATAAACATCGCCGTCATTGCATTATTGCAATTTGCATACCTGCACCGATGGCAGACTAAGCCATTCAAAGGTTTGGGGGTTTGGACATTTGGTTGTGCTGTGCAAAGTGCAAACTACATCCATCAACTGTGTTTACCATTGAGTAGATTGGGCGCGGGGAATGAGCTAAGGTAGTAGGTACCTTGCTATGACCGTGAACGTGGTGTGCCATATACGATTGCATGAACATGAATATACAGAAAGCAGGACCAGAGAACAAACAGGCTGGACACGCACAATAGTCCCTGTACAGAATGTAGCAACGATAGTTGTTCCAAGAAATCAAGTATAAATGCTATCAGATTGAAAATCGATAAACGACAGCAGGGAGAAAAAAACTGATTTTCGGTGCCGACCCATAATTGAGTCACGCTGTGCCCATAATTATTTGAACTGCACAATCACGATGTATGTCAAACAAACTATCAACTGATAAAAGTTAACAGCTCTTGATGAAATAAGGGCACCAAGTTCAACAAATGTAGCAGTTTATGAGAAAAGCTAAAAGTCACCCGCGCGATAGGACCTCTTCCATCACGCGCCTGGCCATGGATCTCGCGCGATAGCGCCCGGCGGTGGCCTTCTCCTCCCCGGCGGCGCAGGCCCCGCCGCCGCTGCCTCCCCCGGCCATCCTCGCCGGCCCCGGCGGCGCGGACCCGTTCTCCCACCTCCTTCTCCCCCGGCGCAGCCCCGCCATCCTCCCCGGCGGCGCCGCCCCGGCGCCTCCTCCTCCCCCGGCCATCCTCCCCGGCGGCGCGCCGGCGGCAGAGGCGGGAAGAGGCGCGGCGACGGCAGGCGAGAGGAGGCGCGACGACGGCGGGGGTGAC
Organism: Paspalum notatum; assembly: GCA_022530915.1. Classification (NCBI taxonomy): domain Eukaryota; kingdom Viridiplantae; phylum Streptophyta; class Magnoliopsida; order Poales; family Poaceae; genus Paspalum; species Paspalum notatum. The sequence continues at coordinate 39,757,815 of CM039685.1, forward strand.
GTCGGGCGGGTGGAGGCACGGCGACGGCGGACGGGGAAGGCGCGGCGACGGCGCGCGCCGGCGACGGAAGAGCGGCGGTGCACCGGATCTGTGCGGGATGCGGGTGCGGTGGGGGTGGGGGTAGGGGTGGGGTGGGGTGGGATAGTGGGAGTTACGCTGTAACTACAGTGTACACTGTAAGTTACAGTGTAATTTGGACCATCTATCTAAGATCCAATGGTCAAAATTCCAACACCTAATCGATGGATAGACCGACTCCAGTTTTCAGGCTACGTAGTATACATCATTGCATCCCAAGGCTACTTCTTTTGATTATTCACATCAAATTAAACTGCATAAACTGCATCTGGAGTTGAGAAGGCCATGGGCTGACAAAATCGAATTGGAACGCAGAGACGCACCTGCAAGGGATACTTAACTATTCGCCCTCCTTACGGATGCGCCCTCTCCAATAGCCACTTTTAGTTTGCGTCTAACACTTTTGCCACCGGAACAAATATGATGCTACATATTTGCCATTTTTTATGACATGGTGAGCCACGGCGACGTGCCAGCGTGGACAGAGCTTGTAAAATGACCGTTGTGCCCCCGCATCCCTCACATTGTGGCCATTTCCTCTCCTGTTTCCGACCACTTACATGGGGGGCCCATATGTCATATCCATCTTCAATCTCTCGCCCTGCCCCCTTGTTGCTCCTCTCCCGTCGCGGCGCCACCACCCCGCCGCCCGCTTGCTCCCGCCGCGACACGCTGCTCGCCTCCGCGCGCTGCCCACTCGCGCCGCGCGCTCCCGCCGTGATGTGTCGCTCGCCTTCGCACGCCGCCCGCTCGCGCCGTGCGCTCCCACCGTGCTGTGCCGCTCGCCTCCGCATGCCGCACGCTCCCGCCATGCTATGCCGCTCGCTCGCGCCGCGCGTCGCCGCCCCACCGCGTGCGCAGGGCGGAGAACGATGAGGTGGCCGGGCCGTCACGTGCACCGTGGCGGCGCTCAGAGTGGGCGTTGACTCCACGCTCGCGGCCGAGGCCGCTACGCCCGCTGCTCGGCGTCTCGCGAGGAGGAGCATGTGGTGAGGGGGCACAAAAGGGAGCGGTGGGAGGGAGGTAGCAAGAACCGAAGCTTGAAGATGGATCCAACAATTCGGTCCCACACGTCGGTGGAAGAGGATGATAGGGGCATGCTGGTCTTTTTCGGCACCCACGACACGCTGGACGGTCAGGGTGTCATGCCACGTCATCAAAAATGGTAAATAGGTAGCACCGTCTTTGTTCCGGTGGCAAATGTATAAGGCGCAAATTAAAAATGGCAATTAGAGAGGCGCATCTGTGAGGATGGTAAATAGTTAGGAAGCGGCAACATTGCCGGTTCATGCCCACGCGCTTGACATCTTGAAGAAGCTTAAGTAGCTAGTAGTATGAAAATAAGCTGAATATTTTATTTCGACAGATATTAAAGGACGATGCTCTTTAGTACAACATCAGGTCAGTACACATCACTTTGTATTTGATAGCAATAATTTTTTATATATCCGTAAGTATTGTAAGAGGTAACATATACTGAAATTTTATAATTTCCTGAAGATTATTTGGTTCTGAATTTATAATAGCAGGGCCCCATATTCCGTTTCCACACCGGGGCTTCAAATTCTTTGAGTAGCCCTGGATGGAATCCTTGCCTTCTCTTGTCAAATTTTCGAGAGTGGATTATTTCTCATTATTTATTAGCAGGCGGAAGAAAGGCACATCTCAAAACATGGAAAGACAAAACTTGCACTGTGTCCAATGCTCCATGAAAAGCTATAATTACACTAGCTCATCGCTCCATCAGTTACAGTCAGATCACAAGATTGGTGGGTTACCGGTTATAGGGTCCATGGCTATGATTATCGGTGAACCATCTACTTCAATTCCGGTTCGGTCTCTTGACCGACCCCGAGATCACGTGTAGTAATAGAAGGCCATCATCATCAGAGTCCGGATGCGTCGAGATTGTTGTTGTGTTCCAAATATTACCTTGTGCAGTTGTGCGGCATATAAAGTCATTCTGGACCAGGGGTCCAAACTCGAAAGGAATTGAGCAAAGGGTGGGTGACTCATGGACGTGAACGCGAGGCCTGGCATCAACTTCTGGAAGGACCCAAACGCCGAGACCTGCTGCATCTGCGGGGAGGAGTCGGGGCACACGGAGCTCACGTGCCCCTACAACTACCTCGCCCCTGCCTCGTACGTGCCTTGCCGGGCGAGGGTTGCCGCCTGGAGGGAAAGCAGGAGCGCACTGTCGGACCATCGCTGCTTCCTGCGCCGCTTCGTGCGCGTGAACAACCTGCCTTCGAGCTGCTTGTAACAATCCCCTCGGCTAAGAGCTAATCAAGCATCAACAAACGAGAGAGAGAATTTTTATTTGGACATGGCTAGAGGGACATCCTCCTCCATTTAGTTTTATATGGAGACCCTGATATAAAAAGAAAGATTATGCCATAAAAGAAAAGGTACTCATCCGCACTTTCCCCACGCTGTCTGCACGCACCCGCTGCCCGCACGCGCTCCGAGGAGAGAATCATTAGGCGTTGTAGTTAAAAAAGCCATAACTTTGCAACCGAATGTACAAATTAAAATCCGATCGCATCATCATGTTTGTTTTGACAAAATCTTTGAAACAAGATCTCAGTTGAATATATTTTGATGACTCCAAATAAATGTTACTTTCTATAAAAAATGTGTTACAAGAATGTAAACTATAGAAAAAAGTTACATCTTATAAAGAATGTGTTATTTTTTTATAAAAGATGTGTGGAGACCGGAAAATAAGTTATAGAAAAAAAGTTATATCTTATAGAAAATTTGTTACTTTTCTATAAAAAATGTGTGTTATAAAGATGTAACTTATAAGAAAAAAGTTACATTCTATAGGGATTTTTGTTACTTTCTGTAAAAAGATGTGTTACAAGGATATAACTTACGGGGCGAAAGTTACATCTTATAGGAAATTTGTTACTTTCTATAAAAATATGTCACAAGGATGTAATTTATAGAAAAAAAGTTGCATACTATGGAAATTTTGTTACATCCTCGTGCCTCCTCTACCTACTCGGGCTGCCACCTCCACGGCCGGTCTCCAGCGCCTCTGCTCCACTCGAGCCAGCGCCACCGTGGAGGGCATGGGGAGGTGGCGGCGCTAGGCGGACAGCGTAGAGCAGGGGGCCCGATGACAGTTGGATGACGGGCGTCGGCGGGAAAAGGACATGAGGCACCTGGAGGAGGACCGGCGGCGGCTTTGAAGGCAGGCGGCTGGCGACGGGGAGGCGCGACAGCAGGAGAGGCGCCGAGGCCGGCGGCAGCAGGAGAGGCGATGGGACGGACGGTTTTTTAAATAAAAAGTAACTTTTGTTCGTAAAAAGTAACATTGGATGTCTAAAAAGTAACATTTAATACGTAAAAAAGTAACATTTATATAAAAAATAACATTCCTCGCAAAAAATGTAACTTTTATTTCGTAAAAAGTAACTTTCATCGTATTAATTTAAAACGTCAAAATATAGTCAAGTGAGATCTTGTTTCGAAGTTATCGTTGAAACGAACACGATGGTGCGATCGGATTTTGATTTGGATGTTCGGTTGTAACGTTATGGCTTTTTTTAAAGATGAAAGTGTTTCCCACTCTTACGTTATCACGCTGGAAAAAACTAACGCTCGGCATGCCGCATCCGTGCGGGCAGCGCTCGGCATGCGTGCGAGAGTGGAGGAGCGTTTCGAACCGTGGGGTTTTAAATGAACGGAAATGAAGAAGAGTCTCGCTGTATGGCAAATTGGAGACCGTTCTCCGGTTAGATTTTGGGTTTTTATTTTGATGTTAACGAGAGAGAGAATTGGCAGCGAAGGAACTTGGGGAAGAAGAACAGAGAGGAAATTGGATTCAGTGTTCTATTATTGCCTAACGGGCCCTCCTCCACCCGACGACTTATAAACTGTCGCCCCCGCATGGTTCCGTTCAGATACAACGCAACGGCCCATACTGGCCCAACACACACAACGGCCACATGGCCCAGAAAACTACTAACCCCTAGGGTCCTGACACTGCTGCCCGGCTGACCTCGTCAGGCTTCTCACCGGGTTTGGACCACTGCTGATGTGGCACGTCGCCATGGACGCCCCTGGTGCGTGCAAGGGATTCGCCTGCGTCATCTTCGAGAGCCGAGAGGACGCAGATGAAGCTATCGATGGGCTGAATTGCTTTAGTTTTGGTGGGCGTAGTGTTGAGGATCCAGACTTAGCCCCTCAAGAAGGTCCGTCGAGACCAAAGTGTCTGTAGCCTAGTGGTTGCAGCAGCTCGAGCGGCATATGAGGTGTTGGATTCGATTTTTGATGGAAACGAATTATTTTAGGATTTAACGGCTTTATTCTTTCAGTGGTAGGTGACGTCCCCGTCAACAGCGAGGCACCTGTGGTGACTTCGTGAATCTCGAGATAGCCGGCTCTTTACACGGTGCTTTGAAGGTGCTCATAGGGGTAGGGTGTGCGTGCGTGCGTTCATAGGAGTGAGTGTACGTGCGTGTTTGTGAGTGTCTGCGTTGTATTGTGTATTCGCAAAAAAAGAAGGTCCGTCGAGTAAATGACCGGTCCATGTGTAATAGGGACATATTTATAATTTTAGAGTTTTTCAGGAGAAATGTAAATAACTGCGCCCTATAGATATGATCCTGAGGCTAGTGTTTGGGGCAGGTGATAACAGCTCAATGAAGAGTGAATTACAAGGCTGCGTGTTCAACAATGGGTTCGATCTTTAGTCTTCGTCCTTACTAACCTTCGTCATCTTTCCCTCCATAGCGACAAAGCCTTCACCACCAAACCAGCTGGTTTTCTCAAGGCGAACCCAACGCGTAGCTTGTAGGTAGATTTGGCTTACCCGAGTGCCTAACCTCCTGCATGGTGCGTAGAGTTTAACCACATCATATATTTGTAATCAAAAGGACAATAGAGAAAGAATGTGGCTCAATACTAGTTTGATATAACTTTTTTTCTTTCTTGCTCTTATTGCGTTGAATTTTACTTTATTCACGGTCCGTCAGATAAGCCCCACGTGTCAGCTACCCAGTCTCTCTACGCCTCGCCAGCATCCTTGTTGCGTCCGATTTTAGTCAGGTTTCTTTGTCGTTAATATGAGCGCAAGTCGAGTCTCTAAATCCATCAACTTGCCAAGACTTCTCCCCACAGCCACAGCTCCTATTTCATCTAGACACCGAATAATCATAAGCTAGATACAACTCGATCGAGCAAAACCAATCTTCAGTTCAGTTCGTCAGATGATATTTTAGAACTCTACCATCAAATCTATACCTAATATTAAAGCAAATAAGGTTTTCTGGTCCGTCGTGACAGGTGGGACCAAATAAGGTTTCGCAGTCCGTCCTGAAAGGTGGGGCTCGCTTGTCAATCTCTACCTAATATATTAAAGCGAAAGCGAATAAGGTTTTATGGTCCGTTCCTCTGACTTATCCAAAATACCAATGGTAATTTAGTGTTGTTCCATATATTGCTAATCTTTTGTGATGTAGTGTTGTTCCTCTGACTTACCAAAAAAGCATGTCTTATACTGGAATTAGCTGTAGTCCATCAGTTGCCTTCTTCTTCTCCTATATCTGTATTGAACCGAGCTTAACCTATGTTTGAATTGTGTTCAGTGAACCATTCCTATGAAATGCTAAACACTCTATCATGTTCTCCTTGCGCCTGAAATTTAGATAACACGCCTGAAGTTTTGGTGCAGGCCCCAAAAAGGACTTATGGTTACGTTCTTGTGTCATCTACAAAGAAGATCAAGTTCATGTTAGATTCAGGAGTAACCCACCATGTGTGTAATGACAAGAGTATAATGAGCAACCCACCATGTGTGTAATGAAAAAAGTATAATGTCCAATCTGAAGCCTTTGAAGAAGGGGATCAGATATCTCTGTCATCCGCTGATAATACCAAGCTGAGGGCAGAAGAGATAGGCTCTGTTGTGACAAAGGATTTCAAGCTCGGTCAGGTTGGGTACATTCCTGATATGGCCTTTAACATTGTGTCTGTTGCACAGTTGGCAAGACAAGGCCTGTTGATAAATATTATTGATGGCCATTTCAGCATCATTTCACCAAGTAATGTTAGATTAGTGGTAAAAGGCACCTCCAGAAAAGACGAGGCAAAGCTACCGGTAGAGATTACCATGACTATATCATAAGTTGGGATTTCCTAGGTGCTGCTGACCAAAGTAATGAAACAGGTAAAAGTGACAAGGAAGGAGAGGTGACTCCTACTGATAATGATAGTTGTGAAAGTGATGAGGAACAAGAGGTGACTCTCACAACTTTCCTTACCTTAATACTCCCTCCGTCTCCCTCTTTTTCCCATCCATGTTCGTATGGAGGTTGATAGATCTAGACGCGTATAAGAAACACATACATGTAATAATGAATTAAACTATTAGAAAGCTAGAAACTCTTATAATTTGGGATGGAGTGACTTTTTATTGACTCTTACAGTTTTGCTCATTATGCATCACACAAGAATGGGCTATTGACACTGAATGTGAATCACACATGGTGCCCAAACTTTGTATGTTGCCAAAAGCAAAACATGAACAAAGATCATTTCATTCATCTTCTGGAATTGTTGAGTTACGTCATATAGGGAAGTCTCAAGTTGGACAATTATTATTAAAGGATGTGCTGTGTTGTCCCAAGATTCGATCAAATTTGATATTTGGATCAACACTAGATAGAACGGGTCACAGAATGGTCTTCTATCACGACAGATGTTCAGTTTCTCATAAGAATAATATGGCAGTCCAAACAATTGTGACCATGGACGATGAAGACAACATGTACTATGTGCTATCCACGGTCAAAAATGAAAGAAAGCGCATTCCAAGTAAGGCAGAAGGAAGGGTACAAAAGAGAGCTAGACAGGTCTAGCGTTGATTCAGGCTGTAGTATGCGCACGAACTGTAGTGGAAGATATGTCTTCCAGAAGATAAAGACATGACTCAACGGTAGCGTGTCATTTACTTCTGGGTAGTGGCGTGGTGATGAGAGATTTCAGAATTTGGGACTTGGTTCGCACGCCTCACGTAATTTTACATCCAGTTCGCATGCCTTTCACAAAACGTGTTCCAGGCATACGAACTTTTCGTTTGGTGTTCCTCTCTATTTCCTTTCATTTCTATTTTCTCTTGTCAATCCTGGTACCAATATAACTCTGCCCTTCTCACCCTCTTCGTGCCCGCTTTTTCGAAGGATCCACGCTCAAGAAAAAGCCATAGAGACTAGAGGAGTCAACGAGTAAGTCAGGAAGGCAACAAGCATACTGCCGTATGTAGGACGACAAGGGCTAAGAAATGGCAGGAACTGTTAGTGATGCACGTTGTGCTTGTAACAGTCTTGACTAGTTCACTCCTTGCATGTAGCATATTAGTTAGATCATGGACTGCACGCCCGTTGTACCTCTATATATATGTACACCATACGATCAATACAAAGCGTGTTGCATCAGTAGTCATTCTCATTCCCTACATGGTATCAGTTGTGTAGCGATCCTATTCTTCCGCACGCGCTCCCTTCTCTCTCGGCACCATGAGTTCATCCTCCTCCGACTCAGGCTCGCCGCCCTCCTCCCCTGACCGGGACATTCCCGAGGTTCAGACCACTCCAGCTCCTGCCTCTCAAGTCCAGCTGATCAACATCAAGACCCACGTACCCATGGTTCTCGATTTCGAGGACGCCAACTATGGGCCATGGAGGCTCTGCTTCCTCGCCGTCTTCGCCAAGTTCGGCCTCCTCGACCACGTCAACGGCGCCGCCGCGCAAGGCACTTCGGACTGGGTGCAGAACGACTACTCCATCGTCTCGTGGCTCTACTGCACCATCTCCACCGATCTTCTCCGCACGGTGCAGACTCGCCGCGACACGGCGTACTCCCTGTGGCGCAGCATCCGGGGGCTCTTCCGCAACAACGCCGCCACCCGATCCGTCTACCTCAGCGCCGAATTTCGCAATGTCTACCAGGGCGACATGTCCGTGATGGCGTACTGCACCAAGGTCAAGCAGCTCGCAGATCAACTTGGCGACCTCGGTGCCCCGGTCTCTGAGCCGGACCTCGTCACCACGCTGTTGTGTGGCCTCAACCCGCGTCTCCAACACGCCATCTCCAGCCTCACCGTCAACAAGCTCCCGTCCTTCCTCAAGGTTCGGTCTCATCTTCTACTTAAGGAACACCGTGCTGACAAGACGCAACAGCTGGCACAGCGCTCCGCTCTCCTCGCACAGCAGCACAGCACTGACGGTGCACCGGCGACACCTCCTGCCCCGGCGACCGGCCTCGTCGCCCAGCCCAACGCCGCCACTGGTGCTGGCTCCTCTACCTCCCGTGGCGGCAAGAAATCCAAGAACAAGAAGAAGGGATCAGGCGGTGGCTCCTTCTCCAACACTAGCCACTCTGGATCCCCTCAGATCCCTGCGTCCTGGAACAATCCTTGGGCTGGGATGTGCCAGACCTGGCCTGTCGCGGCTCGGCCGCCGCTTCCCCCTCCGAGCACCGGCGTCCTGGGTCCCCGACCCAACGTGCCTCCGGCCCAGGCGTACTTCGGCGCACCCACGCCCTCGGTTCCTGCTGCACCGTCGTCCTCGACACCGTCGTGGGATCAGGCCGCGCTGATCAACGCCCTCAACGCCATGTCCATGCAGTCCTCTAGTGCTGGCCCCTCGAACTGGGTCATGGATACCGGGGCATCCAATCATATGGCCAATCACGGTAATCTGCTCTCCCTCTCCCCTGCACCCTATTCAGCCCGCATTCTCGTTGGCAATGGTTCATTCCTTCCTGTTTCCCATTCTGGTTATTCTACCATTCCCACTGCCTCCCGAGCTCTGCATCTTCAGAACATTCTGGTTGCTCCGAAACTTGTTCAGAATCTTTTATCTGTCCGCACTCTAACCCGTGACAATTCTGTTTCTGTTGAATTTGATCCTCGTGGTTTCTCCATCAAGGATCTTTGCACCAAGACGGAGCTTCTCCGATGTGACAGTGCTGGGGATCTCTACCCTCTCACTGCTTCAGCGGCAACAGCTCTAGTGGCACATTCAACAGCCCGGTGGCATAAACGTCTAGGACATCCCAGCAACAATTCCCTGTCGCAAGTGTTATCTTCTTTTGATTTTCAATGTAATAAAGATAATCCAAGCCCTTGTACTGCCTGTCGTCTAGGCAAGCACACAAGGCTCCCATTTATTTCATCTCAATCAGCAACTACTGCACCTTTTCAGATATTGCATTGTGATGTTTGGACTTCTCCAGTTTCTAGCATTTCTGGGTTCACTTATTACCTCGCAATCCTTGATGACTTTACTCATTATGTCTGGGTGTATCCCTTGCGTCACAAGTCTGACGTTCCAGCCATCCTCATCTCTTTTTGCAACTACGTTCAGACTCAGTTCTCTCGCTCTGTTTATTGTTTCCAATCCGATAATGGGCGCGAATTCGATAACAACACGTTGCAGACCTTCTTTTCTCTCGCGGGATTATCTCTCGACTCTTATGCCCTTATACATCCCAGCAAAATGGAAAAGCCGAGAGAATTCTTCGAACTCTGAATGATTGTGTTCGCACACTTCTTATTCAGTCCTCTCTGCCATATCGCTTCTGGGCAGAGGCTCTGATGACAGCAGCCTATCTGCTGAATCGCCGTCCCTGTAAAACCACAGTTCAAGCCTCTCCCTTTGAAATCCTTTATGGTACTGCACCCACTTATCAACACCTACGGGTCTTTGGGTGCCTTTGTTTCCCAAACATCACGGCTGTAACATCGCACAAACTCGCTCCATGATCTGTTCGCTGCGTTTTTCTTGGCTATCCCACGGATCATAAAGGATATCGCTGCTATGATCTCTCTTCTCAACGGGTCATCACTTCTCGTCATGTTTACTTTGATGAGGATAGTTTTCCCTTTGAGTCAACAACCCAGCCGCCGTTGCCCATTTCTGCACAGGACAGTGACACGCTCGATCCCATCATCTGTGGCCACTCTCCTGCGGAGCAGGCTCCGGCGCAACCTCTTGCTCCGCAAGCCCCGGTGCCTTCTCCGCACCCACCGGCATCCTCTCCCCCGGCATCCTCGTCCGTTCAGCAACCTGCATCGTCGCATGTCCATGCACCAACACATACTATGGTGACGTGTGGCCGCGCTGGCACATTCCAACCCAATCCTCGCTACGCTAATGTGGCTACAGCTCCATCGATATCTCCCATCCCCTCTTCAGTTCATGCTGCCCTTCGCGATCCTAATTGGAAGGCAGCCATGCAAGAAGAAATCGATGCCCTCCGCGCCAATCACACATGGGAGCTCGTTCCTCGACCGAGCCATCGTCACGTTATCACTGGGAAATGGGTTTTTCGCCACAAATTGCGTGCTGATGGAACATTGGAGAGGTACAAAGCTCGTTGGGTTGTCCGTGGCTTCACTCAACGTCCGGGCATTGATTTTTCTGAAACATTCAGTCCTGTCGTCAAGCCGGCCTCCATTCGCAGTGTGCTCACCATTGCCGCATCACGTTCCTGGCCAGTTCATCAGTTAGACGTCAAGAACGCTTTCTTGCATGGTTTTATTGATGAACAGCTATACTGTCTGCAACCAGCTGGCTTCACTGATTCAGATCATCCCAATCATGTCTGCAAACTTGCTCGCTCCCTGTATGGCTTAAGGCAGGCACCACGGGCTTGGTTCCAACGCTTCACCGATGTCGCGCGTGGCATTGGCTTTACACCAACAAGGTCTGATGTCTCCCTCTTCATTCTCCGGCGTGCTTCTGCTACAGCATATCTCCTCCTCTACGTTGATGACATTATATTGGCTGCCTCATCTAAAGAATTGCTCCAGCACATTGTTCAGCAGCTTCGTGACACACTTGCGATCAAGGATCTAGGCCCAGTGCAATATTTTCTTGGATTGCAGGTGACACGGTCAGCCGATGGTTTCTTTCTGTCTCAACAAAAATATGCTGAAGAGCTACTGGAGAGGGCCTCCATGACTCACTGCAAGCCAGTTGGTACCCCTAATGACACGTCAGGCAAAATGGCTTCAGATGATAGTGAACCTGTTGCTGATCCAGGTGAATTTCGGAGTCTTGCAGGGGGATTACAGTATCTGACCATGACTCGCCCTGATCTGGCTCATGCTGTGCAACAAATTTGCTTGCATATGCATGATCCGCGGCGATCACACTTGGCTCTTCTCAAACGCACTCTGCGGTATGTACGGGGCACTTCTCATCTTGGACTGCAACTGAGTTCAGCACAAGATTTTGCAATTCGAGCTTACTCCGATGCTGATTGGGCTGGTTGTCCTGACACTCGACGTTCGACATCTGGCTTCTGTATTTATTTGGGTGATTCTCTCGTCTCATGGTCTTCCAAGCGGCAACCAACAGTCTCCAGATCGAGTGCCGAAGCCGAATACAGAGGAGTTGCAAATGCAGTCGCTGAATGTGTTTGGTTGCGCCAGCTGCTCACTGAGTTAGGTTGCTTCATCAACAAAGCTACGGTTGTTTTTTGTGACAATGTCTCTGCTGTTTACATGGCTACAAATCCAGTTCATCACAAACGCACTAAACACATTGAGTTGGACATTCACTTTGTCAGAGAACGAGTGGCTCTTGGTCAGTTCAGAATTCTTCACGTTCCAACAGACCAACAGTTTGCCGATGTTATGACCAAAGGTTTGCCAACTGGGGTGTTTGAAACTTTCCGAGACCGCCTATGTGTTCTATCTAGGAAGAACTAATGCACAGGCTGAGGGGGGGTGTTAGTGATGCACGTTGTGCTTGTAACAGTCTTGACTAGTTCACTCCTTGCATGTAGCATATGTTAGTTAGATCATGGACTGCACGCCCGTTGTACCTCTATATATATGTACACCATACGATCAATACAAAGCGTGTTGCATCAGTAGTCATTCTCATTCCCTACAGGAACCATGGCCGGCGACCAAGTCTTGTTTGTCCTCCACTGCTCCTGCACGCCCGAGGCCGTGCTCTCCTTCGTGCCGCCACCTACCACGCGTTCCGATCCTGGGCATCATCCGATGCGCTATGGGAGGAGTTGTGCCACCGGAACTGGGGCGCCCGTGCTACCACCGAGCGCCTGCGTGACCGCGGCTGCGGTGACGGAGGCACGGAGCCATGTCCGCGTGCCGCATGCCCGTGAGGGGCGCCTCGCCTTGGCCCTGCGCATCCCACTCACTCAACCTCGTTGCCGGTTGGCTTCTCTTCGGCGGTGGCTGCGAGGGAGGTAATTGCAAACCAAATCGGTGGTGGCTGTGAGAAATGGGCTGGCCGGGGATAGCAGCAACGGCAACAGGGGCTGCTCAGCTGGTGGACAGGTGAGAGGGCAGGGGTATATTGGTACAAGGGTTGATAAAATAAAATAGAAATAAAAGGAAATGGAGAGAAACACCTGAAGACCACGATCGACCGTTTGTTGTCTTTTGATTTGTGCATAGGAGGGTTGGTCGTGCGAGAACTTGATCCGCCACGTGCCACAGCTGCCGCATGTCACTGTACTCTCACTGAAGCTCATGTGGGGGCTCAGTGGCTGCATGACGCCAAGCTTGGCCTCCTTCCTCTCCGAAACACCAAACTTGGCTTGGCTTGACGTCTATGCGAGCCCCTGCTGCTTCTCGGTCTTTGTATGTTGCATTGCTCCATTTATCGTAGTAACTCACTGAAGATCACATGAGCGTTGTGCATTGAGGAACTGCTTGTGCTAATATAATTAATATGTTTCGCCTATTGCTTTCGTTGCTCGACCAGGAAAGCAAAGAAAAGGCGCCGCCACGAGCAAGGCACAACTGGAGGAGTGGCATCCGCACAGACAACGACGATGCCCGGCTTCGTCTCGAGTGCCTTCAAGAGATCAGCGTCTGCGGGCTCAAGGGGGCAGACCTTGAAGAGCACAGAGTTGCAGAGCTCTTGCTTGACAGCGTGATGCCGTCTCTAGAGAGAATGTCTCTCACGTTCGACGACGTTGCGGCGTCCATTGCTGATGAGATTGCCGCAGAGATCCAGGAACACTTCCCCATGGCGACCGGGCGCTGGGAACACTGCCCGCTGAGCGTGCTCAAGTGGACCAAGGTGGAAGATGACAGCTCCAAGTCCCAACGACCCAACCCAAACGAGACAAGAAGTTGAATAGGCGAATAACATAGGATGTACTATGGATATATAGATGCAATTACGAAGAGTCAGTCTATACACCCACAATACCTTCCTCTGCTAAAGAATCGATTGTTACCGCCGGAACGTCAATATAACCTCGCACTCCCATTCCTCTATGTTTCACCATGGCTATGATTATTGGTGAACCATCTACTTCAATTCAGCCCAGGTTGGCTTAGAAAACATGCTCCATGCAGCTGTAACGAATTGGACATCACACAATCAGTAATCCACGGCACCCGAGGACTTGGTGGTACTGGTCAACATGTTGTGCGCCATGATCACCTGTAATATGAGAACAAAGAAATATGTGATAAGAATGATCAGTGACAATCAGTCACCTTTGGTTGAGACCAAATGGTAGGACAGACGAGCATCCATCAGTGAATGGTGAAAAGGCAGTAATATTTTCTATTGCATCATATGCACCAAATCATCAACATTTAGCGAACATACTTTCCATATAGAGCTTCATATATTCACAATAAAACTACATTTCTTTAGATAATAATGTCACAATAAAAGTACATGAGAGAACTCAAATTAAGATCAGTTAGTAGCATGTTCACCATTTGTCAAGAAGGCCGGCACATGGCACATGCACATCTATTCCACCTTTGCAATTTCCTTTGTCAATTTGGCCAGTCAAGTTGCATTGCATCTCAGTCCAACTGATTGGGACCAATATCAATACCACTTGAAGAAACGCAACGGAAGTAACATTGATGGGTAAGATGTAATGATTCGTGAAAGGACCTTGATGTCGTCTAGGGGGGTGAATAGGCTAATCTAAAATTTAACAACTTAAAACAATCATGTTAGCCCCACACCGGATAGTCCGGTGCTGCCTATCAGACAGTCTGGTATCACTTGATAGTCTCGTGCAGCATACTGGATTGTCTGGTGTCACATAGAGAGATTATCTCCACAAAGCAAATATGTAGTTAAACACTTATTGAGCTATGGAGTGTCTCAAGGGTCTCTCTCGTGGTGTTTAGCTCAGTTGCACTGCAAGCCTGCACTCAAGACAAAAACTTGCACACAAGAGTAGTAGCGAAAGCAAAAAAGATAATGCAACAAAAGAAACAAACCACAAGCACAAAGCTTAGGTCTCACAGCAGGGGCACAACATACAAGACACAAGATTTAATTTCCGAAGTTCAGCCACAGTTAGCCCTAGGCGTTCGGGTTACCCGATTATTTCGGGTCGGGTAATTCGGGTTTTGGGAATTTCGGGTTTTCAGAAACGACACCCGAACATCACCCGAAGTAGCTCTTAACCCGAAATTTCGGGTACCCAATATTTCAGGTTCGGGTTCGGGTAATCCCGAATTACCCGAGGTTTGTGGCAGAGTAATATATCAATAGCTTCAGTAGGAATTGGAGGCAATGAAAAAAAATAAAATTACAACTTTAGAACATGATTCTTTTAAGCAAGATGAACTGAATCAATGAAGCGGCTTCTAGGTGCAGGACTGCAGCCTGCAGGCAGGGGCCGCAGGGTGGCGGCCTCGGCCATGGAGCTTGCAGCTGCGGGGCAGTGGCACGCCGCCGGGGTAGCGCCGGCCAGGCAGGGACGCCGTATGGGCGCCGGGCGGCGGCCTGGGCCCTGGATCTCGCAGCTGCGGAGCCAGAGGCGCACCGCCGGGATGCCTGGTCGCAGGAGCGGTCGAGCGGAGCGCAGGAGCGGTATGCCGGCAGCGGCTTGGACGCCTGGTCGCCTACCGCCTGGTGCCTGGAGGCTGGAGCGGAGCGCAGGAGGGGGCGAGCGGCGGCGGCGGCGGCGGCTGCTGGGTGTGGCTTTGCGCGTCTCGGCGTCTGGCCTTGGACTAGGAGGCAGGCAGGCAGCCACCAGGAGGGGACGAACTGAGGAAGAGAGAGTGGAATCTAGGGTTAGAACTTAGTTAGTGGGCTGGGCCGTGCGGGGCGACAAGGGAAGCGAAGTTGGGCTAGTAGCTGGTACAGGACATCGGGTAATATGGGTAATTCGGGTACCGGAGCCTAGGACCTGAATTAGCCAAAATAAAATCGGGTTTCTATAGGCAGGATCCGAAATTGTGTTTGGGTAATTCGGGTCCGGGTAATTCAGTTTCGGGTCCGGGTAATTCGGGTCTGGGTATTGGGTATCGGGTAATTTGCCTAGGGCTAGCCACAGTCGCAAGTGTCCCTATGTCGTCGTTGAGGCGCCCACCAAGAGCTCAAGTCTTTTTCAACTCACGGCCTCCCCCCCTCAACCACCAAGGCCGAGAAGGCTGCTGACTACAATGCTCCGAAGAGCGAGGGTAATCACCGACAAGAGTTGTGGCACCCACAAGCAGGTACGTACCCTTCGGGATGCTCTAGCTGTCTAGGAGGATACCTCTAAGAGTAACACAAGCATTTGCCGGAAATGTTTTGCTAACTTGTGCTCAGAAGCTAGGTTGCTCTATCAAGCACACACAATCTCACAATTTCTCTCCCAAATCAAGAATCTCACAAAGAGAGTGTTGGGGAGTGTTTTTTGGCCTCTGAATGTATATGGACATTGGAGAGAAGCGGCAACAGGAGGTGAGTAGGGAGTATAAAAACCCACCAACCCAAAACTAGCCGTTGGCCTATGTTAGGCCACCATCGGATAGTCTGGTGCCCCTACCAGATAGTCCGGTGGAGGGCAACTAGCCGTTGCAGACCCCCTCTACCGGATAGTCCGGTGAGGGGTTCCCTAGCTAGAGGGTTGAGGTACAAAGCCTCGGTCACTAGGTGAGAAGGATGCTAGTGTTGATCTCCATTAGAGGTACACCAAGCTAAGAGTTAAGCATAAGAAAAGAGACAGAGAGCTCTCTCACTTAGTGCCAAATTCATCACACTAAGATGAGATGGCTCGACACTCTCTGAACTAGCCAGAGCACACGTTGACTAGTAACTTCCGAGTTTAGCTTCCCTCTTGATAGTATGGCATGCCTATACTCAAGAATAAATGAAAACTACTAGAAAGCCACTTGAGTCTAGGTCTTTGATGAATAATGTCATCTTGATCAATTCCAATAATGAGGGATAACCAAGTTGAGCTTTTACTGAGAGCAATCCTCTTTTGAGCTGAATAAGTTGGACTTCAATATGAAAAACCTCTTCTCTAGGTAGATGGAGCACATTTGCTCGTTAAACATTCAATAAACTTGATCTTCATGAGAGTTGGCTTTGAATGCAATGGAGTGTCCTTGGATCAGCCACTTGGCATTGCAGAAGAATCCAATCATTAGTGACGTCCAAAAGAGAGAAATAGAATCCACGTCACTTTTCTTAAAATGATGATCGAGAGCCTCAAAGTGCATCAATAACAGACAACCAAAGATATCTAGCACCTAGGCAATCCAATCCATTAGAGATAGTTATTCCCACTATGACACAATAAAGTAACCAATAAGATGAGTATCCAAGTCACAGTGAGCAACTACAACAATTATAATGTCCATTATGATGATTCATAAGTGAATCCAATATGAGATGATCCATGACAAAATATTCTTCTTTTATCAATAGATATACAATGGGAGCCCTTGATTCTCAACATATGAGAATATTCATGCTTGATCATGTGATATATGCACTACAATTCATTTTTTTACATTTTGACATTTAATAATTAACAAATGAGAGCCTGTCAAGTAACTTCACAAAGTATTTAGCCCTTTAATCTCGTTGTTACTCAATGCACCAAAACCACTAGGGAGCCTTGTTGCACTTACAATTCGGTTATCCATAAATTACGCTTCCAACCTTCGTCTGTGTTTTATCCTTCATCCATAACTCTCTCCAAGCAAAGGCTTCGGATCGGCGAAGCCTTCTACCAAATCTCTTGGGCTTCGCCTAACGTGAACCCAACATTTGGCGCCCACCGCTTCAGCTCGTCCCAAACAATTTCTTTTTCTTTCTCTCATTAACCTTCGGTTGACCTTCCGAATATTTCCACCACCAAATAACCATCATGAGCATATTTTTAATTTCCAGCACCGAAAGTATCCTTTGCGGGCCACGTCGACTTGAGACAATGTTCTACCCAGGCAATCGACACCAAGCCTCCGCGTGGCATGGGGCGGCCAAGGGGTTCCCGAAAGCAATTCACCTTCACAGCCCAGAATGACTCCAAAAAAACCCCGATAGGCTGAGCAAACTCTGTGGGCCGGCAGCCAAGGGGCTCCGAGCCCCGCCACCTTTGTGTGCTTGATGTCTCTGTTGCCTAGGCTCCGCGCAGCCTGCCACCTTCGCAGCCCAGAACGGCTCCAAGAAGACATTCACGGCTCAGGAGGCTTTGCTGAGCTTCGCCTTCATGGCCCAGTCAGATAAGTGGCCCGGCACCTCCGTGATTTTCAGCAAAAATAGAGTTCCGCATGAGGACTCGAACTAGAAGGCTCCTTCGCGCACTCATGATCCTTACCGTTGTGATACTTTGATATCTGTTGCAGGATACGGTTCCTTTTGCTGTTGTTAGCTTCGCAAGGTACTAGGTGCCTAACACACCTTTGCACGGCCTAGAACACATCGCACAGGTGGGCTGCGCATCTGTGCCACCTCCGCCGGCCCAAAGAAGTGGTCAAACGAGCTTCATCATTTTCTTTTTTGCAAAAATTAACTCCGATGTCGGGGTTCGATCCTGCAACCTCACTCTGGCAAACTGTGCTCCTTTGAACTGTTGCACACTAACTTTCATTTCATGAGGGCAATTCATTTTATCGCGAAGGTTTAGATTTCTAAATCAAGTGGCTTCGCCTACTTTGTGCTAATCCATCCAACCTCCGCGGATTGTTACGATGCAGCTTCGCCCAGATAATTGAGATTTAGATATTTGGTTCTCATCCTTCGCGCACTCATGATCCTTACCGTTGTGATACTTTGATATCTGTTGCAGGATACAGCTCCTTTTGTTGTTGTTAGCTTCGCAAGGTACTAGGTGCCTAACACACCTTTGCACAGCCTAGAACACATCACGCAGGTGGGCTGCGCATCTGTGCCACCTCCGCCGGCCCAAAGAAGTGGTCAAACGAGCTTCGTCATTTTTTTTTTTGCAAAAATTAACTCCGATGTCAGGGTTCGATCCTGCAACCTCACTCTGGCAAACTGTGCTCCTTTGAACTGTTGCACACTAACTTACGTTGCATGAGGGCAGTTCATTTTATCGCGAAGGTTTGGATTTCTAAATCAAGTGGCTTCGCCTATTTTGTGCTAATCCAGCCAACCTCCGCGGATTGTTACGATGCAGCTTCGCCCAGATAATTGAGATTTAGATAATTGGTTCTCATCCTTCGCCGTTTTTGAAAAATATTGACTTCGCAGGGCTTATAAACTTTAGTACCAATTTCGCTCTGATCATCCGCTAACCCGCTATACAATATTTATTTTATGTCGTACACTTGGCTTAATTTTCTCTACTAATGTTTGAAGTGAAGGCATGCATGCAGTTCCTTTCGGATCCTCCGTTGGAGAGCTTCTGATCAATATTGGTATTTTTGCCGTACACTTATTTTTCTCTACTAACGCTAATTTTCTCAACTAATTTAATTTTTAAAGTGAAGGAGAGCTTCTTCTGATCAATGTTGAGCAAGCGATCTCCTGCTTCGCCCTCATGCTACTTACCACTGCGAAGCTGCTGTGCTTTTGTTCAATATCTCATTCCAGTTCTTAGTATTGTTTCATAGAAGTCGGGATTGCATTGCAAAGTCCAAAAATTTATTTTATTTTTTCTCCCTGCTATCGTTGCTCGATTTCCAATCTGATAACACTTATACTTCAATTCTTGTAACGACTATTGTTGCTACATAAGAGCTGCAGTCTGCAGTCCGTACAAGGACTATTGTGCGTGTCCAGCTGTTTGCTCTCTGCTTTCTGTATATTCATCATGTTCATGCAATCGTATATTCCGTACCATGTTTACGGTCATAGCAAGGTACCTTAGCGCATTTCCGGCGCCTAATTAACCAAATTTTGTAAGCAGTTAAGCACTAGTCATTGCTGAATGTAGTTTACACAACACAAACCAAATGTCGAAACCCCACAAACCTCTTAACGGCTTTGTCAGCCGTCGGTGCAGGTATGCAATAATGCAATGACGGCAATGTTTATTCCAAGAATTCATATTGGACACCATAGAAGTACAGGGGCACTTGTGTGTAGAAGGCAACTGGGAAGCAGTAACACATCGTTTAGAGGTTGCTCCACCAGAATCAGCTAATCTTGTGGTTGAGGTGGCCACTGGTCCGTTAATGGCCAGCAAGGAAAGCCACCACTCGATCCATCACCTCATCCGCCTTGCGGCTGCCAGGGTTCATGACGAAGAAGCCGTGGCCCTCGCCGTCCGACTCGAACGACTCCACCTTCCCGCGCCACCCGCTGTCCCGCACGGCGTCGGCGTACGCTTGCGCCCTCGGCGCCCTGGGGTCCTCCGACGCCGTGCCCACCAGCAGCCTCTGCCCCGCCAGTTTCGTCAGGCTCGGCGCGCCGGCAGCCATCGGGTTGATCCTTGGATCGTCCACGCCGTCCTTGGCGCCCGGGAAGATGATCGCCCACCGGTTGTTGTTAGCTCGCCAGAACTCCTCTTCCTCCGTCTCCATCTTCTCCTTACCTGAGAACGAAGGGTGGAGCAGCACCACGCCCTCGATGCGCGGTGGTTCGAATTCAGCCGCGCGGAGGCCGCAGATGATGCCCACGGAGACGGCCATGTTGTGGACGATGTTCCCGCCGGCGCTGACGCCGACCAAGAAGACGCGGCCGGGGTCGCCGTGACTGGACAGCCACGGGTCCGCGCCGGAGACCGCCCACTCGAGCGCGGCCCAGGAGTCGTCGTAGGCTGCCGGGAGCGGGTGCTCTGGCGCGAGGCGGTATTCGACGGAGACGGCGACGACGCGTGCTCGTGCGACCAGCGTGTTGACGTAGCGATGATACATGGGCTCGCCGGCCGAGCCGACGATGAAGTAGCCGCCGTGGAAGAAGACGAGGATCGGGAGCTTCGTCGTCGAGTCCCCCTGCTGCTGCACGGGCGGTAGGTAGAGCCGGACGGTGGCGCCCGAGGCGACGTCGATGACGACCTCTTTGGAGGTGACGCCCGTGTCCGCGTCAAAGCCGGCGGGCATGGTGACCATGCGATAGGCTCTACGCTCGACTTGGCCGTCCATGAATAATCGGAAGGAGCTGCAGTCGAAGGCGATCTCTGTGCTGCCGGAATCCATTGCCCGGCGCCTATAGCTAGCAAACGGCGTGGCGGCCTGCGCTGCACTGGAACAAAGCTAGTATCCTTTTGTGTTTTTGCTCTGCATCTGGAGCAGTAGAGTATTTGATCAGGCGCCCCGGCGCTCACGTCGTTCTCGTGGTGTGCCAAACTTTTGCCATGGTTGTCTGCTTCTGAGTTCTGACATCACAATCGGACAGAAGGAAGCCGGGAACCAAACAAGGAGCAGACCGTCACATAGGATGCTAGGCTGAGCTGTCATCAGTTAATGTGGTTGTCATTTCTGCGTACGGGAGGTGCAACTAAGCGGCAGGGCAAAAATCGGGTTCAAAATAGTTCGGAACATATTTCTATTCATTTTTGAAAAAAAAAACATTAAAGACTCATTTGGATTTTTACAACTTTTACAATGGTTGGTATTAATGTGAGCCTTCCATTCCGTAAGATCCAACCTAGTGCAACATAGGGAGCTTCAACAAATACACACACAAGCTTCATGTTTAGCAAAGAGAATCAATAGTGCAACATTAGATTAAGCAAACATAGGGTTTGGTTGTATTCCAAACCTTATGTTAAGCAAAGATAATCAACATTGCAATATTGTGTAACACTAGGTTATACCACAAGACTATTGCATGTGAATATATTATATGTGTTTTTCCTAAATATGTGACTTATTTATTTCTTAGCAAAAAAATATTGTAAGCTTTGATGAAAATTGATCTTATTTTCATTGTTGAATTCATTCAGTGGCGGATCTATGATCAGCACTTAGCCTTGGCTGGCTACTTCACTCTCTTCCAATTTTTTTTATATTCCTTATTTCTCTTCTTCTACCTCTATTTTTCTTTTCTCCCTTTATTATCCATGTCCATAAATTATAGCGAGGGCTTAGGAGTGGCTCCGTTGTCCATGGCGGGGTAGCCAGGACTCGAGTCCCGACCGCCCCGGTGCTGGATCCACCCCTGAATTCATTCGTCTCCAGAAAAAAATGCGCGAAATAGAGGAAGGACTAAAGCTTATATATAAAGTTTACATCTTATTATTGAATTCGGGCCTGCTGTCTATCTCGGGCCTAAAGGAGCCCATTGGGTTTATTTTAAAGCCCGAGCTGAAGCTGGCCCGACCGGGAGACCTGGTGTCTGATCAAAATATCAAATCAAATGGTCATGGCCAGCAAGGAAACGAACCACCCGATCCATGAGCGCCACCGCCTCCTGGCTGCCGTGGTCGAAGACGAAGAAGACGTGGCCCTGACCTTTCGATTCGAACCACTCCACCTTCCCCGGCCAACCGCTGGCCGCGACGGCCTCGGAGTACGCCCGGCCCCTGGGCGCCCTCGGATCCTCGGACGCCGTGCACACCAGCATCCTCTCGCCCACGAGCTTCGCCAGGCTCGGCGCGTCAGCCGCCATGGGGTTAATCCTTGGATCGTCAGCCCCGCCCGTAGCGCCGGGGAAGATGGCGCCCCACCTCCTGTTGTTGGTCAGCCAGAACTCGTGCCGCTCCTCTTCCAGTTTCTTTTCGCCGGCGAAGGACGGGTGGAGGAGGAGCACGCCCTCGATCCGCGGCGGCGGGTCAACCAGGGACGAAGAAGGACGCGGCAGCAGCCCGGTGACGCCCGCGGCGACGGCCACGTTGTGCGCGATGTTGGCGCCGGCGCTGGCGCCGGCGAGGAAGACGCGCGCGAGGTCGCCGTGCGTGGACAGCCACGGGTCCGCGCCGGGGGAGAGCGCCCAGGCGAGCGCGGCGCGGGCGTCGTCGTAGGCCGCGGGGAGCGGGTGCTCGGGCGCGAGGCGGTAGTCGACGGAGACCGCGACGACGCGGGCCCGGGCGACCACCGAATTCACGTAGCGGTGGAAGTCGGGGTGGCGCGGCGAGCCGACGACGAAGTAGCCGCCGTGGACGACGACGAGGACGGGTAGCTTCTCCGTTGCGTGTTGGGTGGGAGGCAGGTAGAGCCGCGTGGCGACGCCGGTGGCGGCGTCGAGGACAACGTCTTTGGAGGTGACGCCGGTGGCGGCGTCGACGCCGGCGGGCACGGTCTGCATGCCGGCGTCGCGCTGGACGCGGCCGTCGCTGTATATTCGGAAGAGGTCGCAGTCGAAAACGATCTCCGTGGTGGCGGAACCCATCGCGCGCCGCGCCCCGCCGGCGTTCACAAGCCGCGCTCGACTCGATGGACGGTGGCTGGCAAGCTGCGCGCGCGGCGGCGTGCCGTGCGGAGGACTGGGAGAAGAAGGGCTATGTCCTCTTGCTCTGGAGACTGCAGGCTGCAGCTGCATACGTGTCGTGTGGTTTTTTAAACGAACTACCTGTCGTGTGGTTGATAATAAGGTATTGCTACCATCCAATGGCGAATTGCTTGCACGTCCCTGTCCATGTGCTCTCAGTCTCGGAGCACGCGAGTCGCGTGATGTGCTCAACTGACTTGAGGTTCTTGTAAAACTTGGAGTGATAATTGCATGTGACGCAGTGTAAATTTTTTCGCCGGGATGCGCTTGCGTGCAATTCAGCGAATTCCAGAGAGGAGGCAAGCACAGGCACATATAGGACGTCGCGGCCGGTGTGACTGTCATGTGTCATGTCCTGTGCTCAATAATGCGTTTGCCGATTCATGGCAACTCGACCCAGAAGCCCACGGTGCGCCACGAATGCTGTGTGCTCAATCGTGGTCCACGACAGTGCGCTCATGCCGGATCAGGGGGGCCTCAAGATCAGGAACTTGTGGTTGAACGAGTACATTTACACGCTGTCCGATAAGGACCTGGCAGTATGACACACAGCCCCAGCCTCGCCGGAGATGCAAAGACTAGTGTACAGTACGCCTACTTGCTACGCGAGCGACTGGACACCAGATCCATGGCTTCTCTGTTTCACGGCCCAACTTCTGTGAGGCCACCGTTCAGTTCACCACTCTCCCGTGTTATCTTCTGGAAGACAGATCTTTCTCGCTACAAGTTCGTACGCATGGTCCAAATGAATGGTGGAAGTTCTTTCTTGCGTTTTTTCCCTACGCTCCGTCTCGCGCTGGAAAGATCGAAGAAGAGGCACGTACAGTATACTCACTTCAGAACCGAAATTCATGTCGTTTTGAACAATAATTGAGTCAAACATTTTAAACTTTGACTATAAATAACTTTTAAATTATTTGGTTTTGAAACTTTAATGTCATATCATTTGATTTGTCTTAAAAAAATACTTTCACAAAAATATAAATTTAGTAGGATATTCATTTATATTTTAATAAAAAATATTGGTCAAAATATAGACCGTGTCATTATCCAAAACGACATGAATTTCGGATCTGAAGGAAGTACGTTATTTTCTTGTCGTCGCCTCGGCCCATAATTAAACTAGAAGCCGGGAAAAGATCTTGGTGCTTCGGCGACGGGTTATTCTCTTTTCTTGCCGCCGTAGCGAAGTGTAGCAAACTGCCAAACTCCCCGTAGCACACGACGACGACAGTGACGACGCGGGCGCTGGCAGTCAGCAAATTGACGTAGCGGTGGAACAGGGGATATGATGAAGGGTGAGCCAACGACGACGTATAGCGCCGCCGTGTCAGCTGTGAGAAGACGACGATCGTGAGGCGGGAGGCTCGTCGTGGCCGGAGTCTGGAGGGCAGTACATGGCAGGGAGGTGGAGCCGCTCCTCGCCGACGCCTGTGGCGGCGTCGCCGGTTTCGGCGTCGAAGCCGGCGGGCGCGGTGGCGTACGACGACGGTGCCAGGCGCCGGCGCGTTCGGCGTGGCATCTTTTTTATAGCCTGAACCCTGAACTCCGGAAGTAACGGCACCGCACTTGTCGACGAGATCTCCGCGCTGCTGATGGAGTACACATCCCCCCCAGCGTGCTGCTAGCACGCAACACGCCGCATCCGATGCGAGCATGGAGCGAACCTCGCCGCGCAGACGTGCGAGGCCACCATAATGGCTCCACGGGTTATCTATCCTATCGTCGGCAGACGGCAGCAGCTGCGTGCTGATGCCGGCTAGAAGAAAAAGTGAATTGTACTAATTGCTTGCCATCAGACTCGTACAGTATATGTTATTTTCTTGTCGTCGCCTCGGCCCATAATTAAACTAGAAGCCGGGAAAAGATCTTGGTGCTTCGGCGACGGTGCCGCCGTAGCGAAGTGTAGCAAACTGCCAAACTCCCCGTAGCACACGACGACGACAGTGACGACGCGGGCGCTGGCAGTCAGCAAATTGACGTAGCGGTGGAACAGGGGATATGAATATGATGAAGGGTGAGCCAACGACGACGTATAGCGCCGCCGTGTCAGCTGTGAGAAGACGACGATCGTGAGGCGGGACTGCGGGAGGCTCGTCGTGGCCGGAGTCTGGAAGGTAGTACATGGCAGCGAGGTGGAGCCGCTCCTCGCCGACGACTGTGGCGGCGTCGCCGAGGTGACGCCGGTTTCGGCGTCGAAGCCTGCGGGCGCGGTGTCGTACGACGACGGTGCGAGGCGCCGGCACGTTCGGCGTGGCATCCTTTTTTTTTATAGCCTGAGCCCTGAACTCCGGAAGTACGGCACCGCACTTCCAAGTGCTTGCCATCAGACTAATGGAAGACCATCATTTATTTGGCGATGAAGCCGAACCTCACGGTCACGGATGGGTCGCCGTCGCCGCAGCTTGGGTGCGATAGTCCGACGAGACGGGGCCGTCGGGCGGTTGAGACTTGAGCATCAGTGATCAGTGGACTGTGGACTCTGGTTGGTTGCATGTCCCTGTAGACTGTGATTCTGTGAACACGCAAGCATGCGCTTGTCGATCGCCTAACAGGTCGCTCCAGCGCCGGGGCTGGTAGCTCCGTCCTCAATCGCGTGCAGGCAGCGTGAACCCATGTCCCTCGACATCCTGTAGCGCAATAGATTCGCCATGGGCCATACCGCCCTAGCCGATGAGTTCCGCATATTCATTCACGGGGGCTGTATGGATTGATGGTTCGTTCACGGGAGGCCTCTGCGGGCGGGCTTGCAGCCATGGCCCTACATTGGATTGTTGCTATCCAGGCTCCAAATTATTTTTTTGGCTTATTAAAGTGAGTCTCAAATTATTTTTGGACAAGCTCGCTATTGACAAAAATACAATAATGGACAAAAATCAAATGTCACCAAAGTGTTACTTGCTTCTACGTTTATCACCTGAATTTTGGCAACGTGATTTGTGTCACGATTTGCAGTAAAGAATCGATATAGATGGCCAAACAGGTGGCACGGCCCGGCCCTAGGGTCACCCCACATTAGTAGCAGCATGCCATGTCCCAAAATTCTAAAATAAGGAATAGCCTTAGTCTATGCAATTTTATGAAAAGTGCTCAATTCAATCAACCCGATCAAGAATTAAAAGACGACAACCCCGTTTGGTAGAGCTGTGCTCTCTGATTCTCCAGCTGCGGGAGCTGATTCTCTGGTGGAGTGATTCCGAGTGATGCTCTGGTAGGAGCGAATCAGTCTGATGAATCGTGTTTGGCTGTCTGTGTGTAAAGTGATTCCTAGAGAGAGGTTTACGCTGGAATTGTCTGTACTACCCTCTCTGTACATAATGCCCCTCATCCCCTCCCCACCGACGACGGTCCGCTCTTCGCCTTTTCCCCTCCCCTCGCCTTGCCTGCGGCCGTGGCCGGAGCCCCTGCGCCCTGCCTGCCCGTCGTGGCCGGAGCCCCTGCGCTCTTCCCCTCCCTGCGCCCTGCCTGCCCGCCGTGGCCGGAGCCCCCGCGCTCGTTCTTTCCTCGCCGCCCTGCCTGGCAGCCACGGCCACAGCCCCACGCTCGTCCCCTCCCCGATGGCCTGGGGAGGTGCGGCCGGGAGCGGCGGCCTTGGGGAGCGGTGGCCTGGGTGCGATGACCGGCGGCGACGGGCTGGGGGAGCGGCAGCGCAGCGACTGGTTGGTGGCAGGGGCCAGCGGCCGCATCGACGGTCTAGGGCGGAGCTGCGGCGTGGTGGCAGGGGCTAGCGGCCGCGGCGACGGGCTGGGGGTATATGAGGGAAAGAACGCTGGGAGCAGACGAGGGAGCGCGGAGAGCAGTTATTTTTCGCTCCGATGCCCTAGTGCAAAAAGATCGCCGGATTCACTCCGCTCCCCCTGCAGAGCGTTTTGGTTTTCTTGCGTTTGGCAGCGCACGCGGGATTCACTCCGTGGAATCCGGCAGCGCAGCGCTGCCAAACGCCCCCTAAGATAACTCCCAAGCATGCTAGGTGAAAAAGAGTAAGTTAAGAACTAGCTAACCATGATGAATTGCAAGAAACTAAAGTTTGCATGACTGAAATGCTTGGAGTAAATAAGAGATTAAAAAACAATAAAGGTCTTTTTCCGGGTATCAGTAATTTGGCGCCCACACCTAGTTTGTATTGTGACACACACACACCCACACACACCCCAAAACTTATTGTTGTCTTCCAAGTCACCAGTATAGTGTCGCTATATAGTAATCCATTTTCACCATCTACTAAAATTTATTGGCTGTGTGCGACTGCAGAGGCCGAAATTTTCCATTTTCAAAAAAAAAAAAAAATCTACCACGGAAGGGCTCACTCCATATACAACCTTCATCTTTGGGCTTTCAAAATCCTTTGCAAGCTCTACAAAGATCATCCCATTCACCAATCCCTCCTAGATGATTGATGTCAATCACCACGAGTAACAAACTAAAAGCTTTCACTTGATCAAGAGTCCAATCATTAATCAAGTTTTTCTCTAATCAAGTCCTTAGTCTTTCTCTTGAGTGATTCAAAGCACCTATTTGAGGGGCTTATATTGGCAACCGTGAAAATAAAGCCATTGAGAAAAGGATTGATAGACAACCAGAGATCGATGTTAACAAACAATCTAATTCAAAAAAGTTATCAACTAACGATGTTGGAATATAATTAGCATTGGTTTAACCGGTGATTGGTTTTTCTTGGTTAAGTCTTTAGCCTTTGAGAGATATATCGGCATATATAAGTTCTTAATCGTTAGTTTTTATGTATTAAAGTTCCTTTTCTTCTAGCTAACCGACAATTAGACCTATGAGTATATAATGTTATGCATTGATTAAGTGAGTTTGATTGAACGATAAAGTAGATTGAGTTTGATTGAAATCCCTTAATTCTTCATTTGAGATTGAGTATTTTCATCAACCTTGAACTCATGTAACTTGAATCTAATTTGATTATTTTCATTTGATCAAGCTAATAATAAGTCCTTACTTCCCCTTAATAGTGTAGTCTCTACAAAACTAGAAATTCTAGATATTCCAATTGTCCTTCCTTTTCATGAAACTTGGGCTAAAATGCCAAACCTTTATGAATATCCAAAAGAAACCAAGTCTGCCTTTTAAATATTTGAATAAGTTAAGGGGCCTCCTTGCTCAGTACCAATGAACAAACTAAATCATTAGGAATCCAACACTCTCAAGGTTTGTTCTAACTAATTAAACAAGTTTATCATACAATCATTGAAACTCACTTTAATTAGGGTCCCTTACAACCATGGTGGCCCACGGGCTGAACCTTTTCTAGGCACCACATGGGAAAAAAAAAAGCTAGTTGTGCACATATCGACCTAGTGAACTGGATATATCAGAGAAAGGGCTACGTGTATCAGTCACTCATGCTATCGCTGTTGGACTGGTCCACTAGATCTAATAGAGCATGGAGGGCATGGATGGAGAGTCGGTGGCTAGTAATCAAGGAGGTAGGAGAGGAATGGGAAGATAAAGTTTGTTGATTATTTACATTGAGAGAAATAGGACTACAGAAGGTGTGCTGTTGTCGAGCTAGCCTTGTAAAGTAGGCTACACCTACACCCATGTTTGTTGTGCTGATGCCGAGGCCTATGCGCGGCACACCCTCTTAGGACTTGTTAGCTGAATCCAATAGGGAGGACTATCCCATTCTCCAAATTTAAAGCTTTGTTTGGAACGCGGGAAAATTTTTCCGCTTCTGCGTTTTTCTTGTGAAATTGAATTGATTTCTGTAAAATTTTTGTACAATTTCTGTGAAATTCCTGCGTTCCAAACAGACCTTAAATTCTGCACTTTGTTGACAATATTTTTACGGCGTATATTTCGTCTTTTGGTCTTCTGCTTAACACAACCTAAATCACCGCGCGGGCTTATTTCACAGCTGGTACACATGTTGGCCGTTACCATATTTTTTTCTGTGGATTACTGGCTGCTGGCTTGGCATGCAGCGCAATTGAGCAACCTACTATCTGAGGTTATACAAAACTTAGGAACCTTCGTGTTCCCTACGCGCAGTCAAACGAGATACCCATGGCATGTGGATATATCTAAGTGCCATGGCATGTTCGACGAACCGTATCGATTCAAAAAATACTGTCTCTGTCGGCAGGATTGCCCTCGACGATTGAAAATTGGTCCAATCATCAGTTCATCACACGATGTCCATTTTGCCTGACGACTATAGGATGCCCTTGCCCACTCCAGGAAACACGGCGTGCCATACACCCGACGGGCGGCGAGAGCGCTCATCGCGTCGTGTCGTCGTTTCCATGTGCGAGCTTATCGACGATTCGATCAGGACGTCACGGTGGCGCAGGCCGGCCGGCAGGCACAGGGCTAGAGGGCAGAAACTGGGGACCGCGCGCACGTCCTCCCTTCCCGCTCGCCTCCGCCACCGACTCCACCGCTCGGCCGTCGTCGTCTTGCAGCGTTGTCATCCGATTCTGACATGACAATCTCTCGTCGATGCAGCTGCACGCCGGTGGCACCTACCACCCCAACCGTTTGGGATAATAAGCACCAACGCGCCATCTAGCTTAATTAGTCGCGTTGAGTAAACGTTTGATCGTGATACCGATGGTTTGGACTCGGTGTAGCGCGTTTATAGTGACAGAAATGTCATACTGGTACGTACTGGTATATTAATCCACTGCACCGTTTTTTCTGTTACAAATTGTTGTTCTGTTTGCATCTAAAGAAAAGCTCAGCAGCTGAGCAGGGTACGAACTACGAAGCGTAAGGCTATCCGCACTCATTCAACCCTATTTCCCTACCCTAAAAGGAATATTCTAGCCTGGTCAGCGAGATTCTTTACCCTATACTGCAATCTTCTGCACTCATCTCTACCCTATATCCCAACCCTATATCAACCACCACATTTTTTTACAATTTCTACAATCCTCACCATCCTATCGGGCCCACACACCGCCCACCACTCCTTCCTCCTCTCGGCCTCTCCGCGCCCGCACCCCTCGCTCCTCGTCCGGCTGCCCGCGCCCCTACCACCCAAGCGCTGGCTGCCGCACCCCGTTCCCTGGCCATCCGGCCGCCGTGCTGCTCGCCACCCTGGGCACTGGCCGCCGCGCCTCGTCCGGCCTCGCATCTTCCCCTCCGGTTCCGCCCACCTCCATGGCCGCCGCCACTGAAAGCCTTCTCTCCTCCACTCCACCCGCGTGCCGGCGACCGTATTCGCCTCTACCGCCGCCGGACCCGCTCCCCACACCCCACGCCGGCGTCCTCCTCTGGATCTGCCGTCAGGGCGTGGCGACCGCCGCCCTGTTCTCCTGCGACCGATGCCGACGACCCGCTCAACCACATCGCCCTCCGCTTCCTCCGCGCCCCGCTCCTTCTCCCTTTCCCTCTCGGCCTCTCCCCGCACCTCTTCTCCTCGCCGCCGGCACACCACTAGAGCTCCTCCACGAGGGCCACCGCGCCTCCTTCCCGCCGGCTCCGTGTCCTCATCCCCGCCGGTGGAGCAGAGGCTCGCTTGGCCTCTTCCGCGCCCGGCGGCGCCTTCCCCTCCGCGCGCGGCAAGATCCGCCGCCACCACCTCGACTTCGGCCCACGCCTCCCCTTTTCCAGCGAGGAGGCGCCGATGGCGGCACCGGATCTACGCCGGCGTGCGACGGCCGCGGTCCGCCTCCCCCCCTCCTTGCCGTCGCCTGTCCTCTTCCCCGCCATGCGGCCGGCCAGGGGGCCAGATCCACCCCACCGCTGGGTCCTCCGCGCGACCGCCGCCAGCCATGCCGCCTCGTCGTCGTTCTCGTTCGTCACGGGCTGCCTCATCCTCGCTCGCCATGGGCTTCGTCCTCTCCTTCACGCGGCGCTACTCCTCCACCGCGACCGGCGCGCCGCTCGTCGTCCTCCGCCTCCAAGTCCGAGGGGGCGCGCCAACGGTGGCCGTTGCGGCGGACGGAGGAGAGAGAGGAGATAGGGTGGGGGGCCGTACGACCCTGGTTTTGGAGCTGCCGAACCTCTCCCCTTGGATAGGGTAGCGTGTAGAGTCGACCGCTGCGGCGGTCGGGTCAACTCTAAACGCTTTAGGGGGACTTTACAGTCCCTCACTGCGCATAGTCTAAGTGAAAATCACCTAGAGCTGGAGGACGCAGGACGCTGGTGGTGACTGGTTAGCACCTACTCCGTAGATCCAGGGCTGTCGTTTGGTTAACCACTGGAGTACGAGACCTGCTGTAGCTGTAGCTGTACAGTTCGGCGCGGCCGCTGCCCTGCGCTCCGAGCCCAGCCAACAGTCCAGCACCATTGCCACGCCACTGCACAGCACCGGCACGAAGCCACGAACCTGGTCGCCAATCCGGGCGTCGAACCACCGCCCGGAAAAAAATTTAATCCGGATGCTGTAGTCAACCGCATCGTCCCGGTCCGTCACGCGACATTCTTGAAGCTCGGCTTCAGTTCACCCCACCTCATCAGTCACCACACCTCGTGTCCGCCTCCCTCCCTCCCTCCTCGAGATGCCGTTCATGCCTCCACGTCGCAGTCAGCCCCAGCGACCTCTATTAAACGGCGACGCCCCTCACGCTGCCACACCCGCCGCTTATCAATGCGCTGGCGACGCCGATTGAGCTAGTTCATCAGCGCCTAAAAGAACATTTCGGAGAATGCGGGGCGGCGGTGGCTCCGGGTCTGGGTTTTGGGGCGTGGCGGTGGAGGAGGAAGAGGAGGAGGAGGTGGTGTCGGCGCCGGAGAGACCAATGCGGCGGCAGCGCCGGCGGTGGGGAGCGGAGGTGGGCGACGGCTACTCGCCCACCTCCACCGGCGGCGGCGGAAGCAGCTGCTGCGGTTCATTCGGCTGCGACTCGGTTGGTCCTTCTTTGCTAAGCTTCTGGCCTTTCTGAGTTCTGATGCTTTCTTTTAGGACAGCCATATCGATTCTTCTTTTTGCTTGGTACTATAAAAATGATGCATGCATTGGGCGTGATTTGGAACACCAAAGTTCACAGCTTTTGAGCTGCATTCACCTTTTGGAATGAAAATGTCGAATCTTCAGCACTTAGATGTGATCACAAATACAGTAACAAATTGGAAGATTTATTAGTTCTTCACTGGCTTAGCTTGTGGCAAGAGGCACCACGCACCATGGCGCCATGCCTCCATGCAGATCTAGGTCGCCCATAGCCTTTTCTCAGGTGACCGCAACCCTTTCACAAACACAAGGCAAACACAAAGAGGGCATTTTTTGATAGGATGTACACGGAGCAAATGGTACAAGACGAATATATTTGCAGAGAAATAGACAAAGCAGGAGGGCCCGGAAAATTTGGACTTGAGCGATGGACATCATCATCACCATCCTGGATCCTTAGCAACAGAAAGGATGGTCCTTTTTCTTCCTGACATGAGAAAATGGGCGCCATTGGATTCTCTTCGTCTTTTCCCCTCCTTTTTTTTCGAGATTTACTTTTAATCGCTGAGGTTATGATGATGGTTGCCTGCAGCCTTTGGCCGGGTTCGTGCGCCCAGATGGTGACCCAGACACAGATCTGGAGACAGATGGGTTGGCCACTTCCTCCTCCAGTGGTAAGCACAACGCTGTAACCAGCTCACAGTTTGGATTCTTACTAGTGTCCCAGTCGGTCTGAGAACAACCTGGCCGCCCTTTAAAACAAGCTCGTCTTGTTAAGCTTCTGCAGCCTTTACGGAGCGGCAGGACGACGAAGGGGAGGAGGTGCTGTGCGGGGTGAAGGAAGAGGAGTGGGCTCAGGTACAAGAACCGGCCAAGAATCTGGCAGGTCGTGCCACGCCAGGTACTGTGTTAGTTTTGAGTCTTGCAATTGGTAGGGTTGTGTGAACCAATTTTGTATGCTTGTATGTTGCTCGGCAGAATGCCACAACCAGCGGTACCGGACGGAGGCTGCTGCTCTGCTGCATGGTAGAAAGGGAAAGGGGTCGAAACAACGTCCGGCATCGCTAGATTTCGGTAGCCCTGGGTTCCATGGAGCCACATTTTCTCCAAATTTTGTGATTGGTGGTGTGGGGTTGATGCACAAAGGACTTGGAGCATCCAGGTCAGTGTTTCATAGTCCTGGAACGCCGAACTACCCGCGGCACCGTGCATCGGTTTTGGGGTGTCAGAAAGGGTGGAGCTCTGAGAGGGTGCCACATCCTTCTAAAGGAAGTAGGAGATACCTGGGGAGCAGCATGGCATTTCCTTACAGCAATGGGAGGGCATTGCCCTCGAAATGGGAGGATGCAGAGAGGTGGATCTTCAGTCCAAATTCCAGCGATGCGCTTGGAAGAACCACAGTTGCTCATGCTCGGCGACCAAAGTCTAAAAGTGGCCCCCTGGGGCCTCCAGGAAGACTTGGTGGACAGTATTCATCTGTTTCTTCGGTGTCATTGCTTGATAGTGGGAGAGCTGGACCTATTACAGCAAATTCGCCTTTCGTGGCAGGAGTACTAATGCCTGAACATGTTTGTGGAGGAAAAAATACAAATGGAACGTATTCAGGTAGACCAACTGGTGATGATATCT
This sequence comes from Paspalum notatum, assembly GCA_022530915.1. NCBI lineage: Eukaryota > Viridiplantae > Streptophyta > Magnoliopsida > Poales > Poaceae > Paspalum > Paspalum notatum. Next base: position 39,790,977 of record CM039685.1, read on the forward strand.
GCATTGGAAGCGGAGTCAGGTTCTGTCCACCGAATGGTGGATCTCATTCTATTCGGTCTTCCAGAGTTCGCCGGCGATTAGATGCTGCAGTCGAATCATCCGCTTCATTGCCTAGCACCCAAGAATCTATCCAAGGTATTTAGAATTTGTTTTCTGTGCACATGGTACATATCCATCATTGTTTTTAATTTTAGCCTATTGTTTAGTGTTCTGTACCTTGTTTTAGTAGTAAGTTGGCTAAGGACAGAACAATTTGTTTGATATTGTCTGTAGAGATCATTTTGAAAACCTGTCCAATTGCATTATAAAAAAATATGCTGATAGTTATTTGACCTTGTGCATTAGATCTTTGTAAAAAGCTATCATATTGTTCTGAATGTGTTGCTTATTGAAAAGTTTGTAAACCTTCATCTGCTACCTCTTTGCTTGGTTTCTTGTCCAGATGAACAGGTTGAAATCACAGAAGATTCAGCTACTACTGTCACCTGTATAGTTTCAAGGAAAGATGCTGCAACTCAAACCAGCCCAGAGCTAAGTAGGTCCTCGTCACCCAACACCAGACCAACATTTACGCGTTCACTGTCGACACAACAAGTGGAAGAGAGTGGCAACTGTTTCTCAGATCTTGAGATCAGGGATGTTCAGATGGATGATCGAGTAACTCTGACTAGGTGGTCAAAGAAAAATGTAACACGATCATCGAACAAGAACACAACAAACATAATAGAGTGGAAAGAAAAGACAGTGGAGTCAAAATCTTCCTCCTTGGGCTTTGTTGAAGCGAAGTGCATATCTAAGTAAGGGATTACTAAATATTCAGCTGTTTTTCTGCTTGATGATCATTTTACTTAGGCACAGTTTGAAGCCTAATTTCCAAATATTGCTATGTTTTGTGTCTTAAAGTCTCTTGTCCTGCTTATGTGTTCTCACATCTGTCCCAAGTCTTAACAGTTTCTTGCCATTTTCTTATTTTCAATATATATTCATGCCAGCAAATTATGAAACCTGATAAGTCTCTGCAATGTTATAAGGATTGATAGAGAGGATGCAAAAATTACTGTGTGGGAGGATATTCAAAAAGCAAAAGCTGAGGCAGCAATTCAGAAGTTAGTGGTACGTTCTTCTCTATTTCAAATTGTATTGCGCTATGTTTAACTGAATTGATGCTACTCCCTCCGTTTTAAAATGTAGCTTGTTTTAGTTATGTCCTAAGTCAAACTTCCCTAACTTTTACTGTGTTTATAGAAAATATAAACTAATTTGATGTTCATGATGGGTTTAACAAAACTAATTTGGTGTGGATGTTGGTGTATTTTTTTTTTTACAAACACAATCAAAATTAGAGAGGTTTGACTTAACTAAAATGACTTACATTTTGGAACAGAGGGAGTAGTATTATTTGCAGTACATCATTTGATTTTCTAATGATGTCTTGTTGGCCATCCATTGTATCCATACTTCTATAATTTCAGATTAAGCTTGAGAAGAAAAGATCATCCTCGCTGGACAAGATTTTGAACACCCTCAAGGCTGCACAAAGAAAAGCGCAGGTGATGCGTGAGCGTGATGCTGCAACAGAAAACCAAGATGGAAAAGGCTCTAGGAAGGCTAAAAAGACAGCACAGCTTAGCAAGAATGGCCAAATCAGTTCACTAAGTGGCTGCTTCACTTGCCATGCTTTCTGATACACGCACTTCCATAATTGAGTAAGTTGCAATCATACTGTTAATGTTCATTGAACACAATTCTGCATTGAATTTTCAAGTAATATGATGTTCTGTTTCTTGAAGCAGCATCTATACTGTACTCTTTCTATTGCATCTGCCGAGCCAGTATTATGTTTAAAAGAAAATGACCAACCAATGAACCAACCTTGTTTCTATAGTGTCAACCACTGTACTTGACTCAATGTTTTCATAGTCTTGCAAATTATACCAAGCTGGTGTGAAATCATCATTTTACTTTCACGTCTTTTAGATTGTGCTAAAAAGGACATATTGAGGTATACATAGTTTTTATTATTTCCATATAAATCACCCAATTTTTTCACAATCACAGAACTTTCTGTATGTCACATTCCATTTACCAGCTCCTTCAGGTTTATAGGTTCTTCTGAGGATATGCATTATTCAGAGTCTTTGCAATGTGGTTCTTAAGGTTGTTAAATTTCTTCCAATAATACTTTAATCTATTAATGACTTCTCCGTAGATAAAAAATCAAAGATTCTTAAGCCTGTTATTATTTTGAGGTCAGATGCTAACTATTTCGGCACCAATTTCCTTTTCCTCACTACAGCCTGTTTACGCTTTAACATCAAGACTTGTTATGTTCAGGAATCAGGGTGCGAGGAATTCCTTTGTATTCTCTAAACCAAAATCTGGGTGATGTTCTGAGATCCATCATGCCAGCGCATAACCCTACAGCTGGAAATCACGGACTCAAATCCTCCAAAAATGCTAACTGCAGCTGCTATGATGCTATGATAGGGACCATGCAATATCTACAGTACTGCTCTGCGTTAGTTTCGATTCGGCCAGGGGGACAGAAGAAAATGGGCATGAACGAAAAGAGGGACGGTTCTGCATACACCCCATTTGCTTGGTTGATACCTACCTCCTTTATCATTTTGCCATTACCTGGCCAGCCTTGTAGGCTTGTAGCTAGGCACTATGACCCTTAAGGCTGTGAATTGTGATGGCTTATGTTGTTGCCAAATCCGATATGGATCATATGAAGTGCAATTCCAGACGAAGAGACAATAAAAAGCTATAGGTACGAGAGGAGAAAGCATGGCTTGCTTGTGCTTGTGAGTACTCGCTGGGTATTGGAAGGGAACCACATTGCTTTTGTTTGGTACAGAGTGCTTTGCGAGCATGCGATGGTGGCTACTTGCATTTTGCTTTCAGCAGCGTTAGTGTGTACTACCACTTTTAGGAATTTGATATCGGTTTGACCTGGAAACTTTGGAATTTCTTTACATATGTATATAAGAGGATGACAATATGATATTCAGTATGCCTTAGCATTACATCTTTTAAAATTTGATTTAGTCGTGGGTATAATTTTGCTGCAAATTTGTTTTTTTGTTGGTGTCATTTTACTGCAGTTATGCATCTGGAATGTTAATGGTTTTTTTAACACAGTAGTCATCAACCCGTGTGGTTAATGTATTTGGGGACATAACTATTAATATAATATATAGATTTCTCTAAAGTAACAACTTACCTAATTTATGTCACAGCGTATTTCAGAATGCAAAATGAACTTTTATTGCCATTGGTGTCGTTAAGAAGCATTTTTCATTTTTACTAAGCCATAGGAAAAATGTATTACTCATATGCTTATTGACGATGCATGAATGTACACTTGTCATGCATGGTGGCACACGATATGTATATTCAGTTTAAGTTAGTTTTTGTTTAATATATGTCAATATTGTTAGCTTACTTTATAGTTAGCTTTTTAGAATATCATATGTTGGTATAGATGCAGATTTAATGCTTGTTTACTTTAATCTTACTATTACTAATTGGAGGTTTTAAAAGTTGCACCAATTTTAAAGCACGCTAGAAAAAAAGATAAATTCATAAAATTCTCACAATAATCAGAAACATCCGACCATCAATTGGCAGATTGGAATATTAATAGCCATTAGATCTGTTTTCTAAGTTTACTAATTGAAGGTTTTAAAAGTTGCACCAATTTCAAAGCGCGCTAGAAAAAAAGATAAATCCATAAAATTCTTACAATAATCAGAAATATCTGACCATCAATTGGCAGATTGGAATATTAATAGCCATTAGATCTGTTTTCTAAGTAATTACCCACCTCTGCCATTATGAAAGGTTTTGAGTTCAATTCTTAATGGAAGCAAATATCTTTTTTTTTCATTATATATATTTTTCAAGTAATTACTCACCTCTGCCATTACGAAAGATCTGAGTTCAATTCTCAACCAAAGCAAATATTTTCCTTTTTTTTATATTTTCTCATTTTCAAATTTACCTTCGGTTTTTGTCTTTTTTTCATTAAAAATGCTAGAAACCTTTTCCATGAAACAGATATTTTGTAGAACTTTTGAAATTTTCATGTTAATCCTCACAAGATGGCTAGAAAAAAATAAAATTATAGAAATTTTCACAATAATAAAAAATACCCTATCATCAATTAACATGTTGGAATCTTAATAGCCATTAGATCTGTTTTCTAATTAAGTAATCACACACCTTTGCCATTATCAAAATAATATTAAATAACCCGTAAAACTACATATTAATTACCCACTCTGCCAATATAAAGGAAAATATGAAATAATACCCTAAATTTATATCTAATTGCTCACATTTGCTATTTTGATAGGATAATACCAAATATCTCCTTTAATTTATATTTGAATTGTTCACCTTAGTTATTATGACTGATAATATGATGAAAGGTTATATTAAAATCACCTATTTTTGCAATCGATTAAAGATTATCTAAATCAATTAAGCATACATATAAAGTAGCAAGATATGTTATTATAAAACCTAAGTATAAAAATAGATCTATATATGTTGTACGGTTACGCATAACACATTTAAGACTCTAACCCGTGCTTTCGCACGGGTTGATTGACTAGTTGTAATAATGGTAGAGGCTAATTTAGATACAAATATAAAGGGATTGATTTACTTTATATATCACAATGGCAGATACAAGAACTTTATGTATTACTAATTCATATTTTTTATAATAACTTGGGTGGGAAATTTAAATCGAATTTAGGGGTTCTTTATTTTTTTCATAATTAATGGTATATATTTGTAATCATATATTTGTAATCTTTTTTAGAAAATAGCTATAGATGATTATTTGATTAGAGTCTATTGAACTGCCGGCAAGATTTTTTATTTTTTAGAGAAGCTAGGATATCTCCGATTAGCAATTAGCAATAATAAGATAAGATAGAAGTCTACTTACTTCTTAATTATTTTTGAGAATCTTGAGTTTTTTCTTACTAAAACGTTTAATTTACAAATAGCTAGTAACAGCAGTAAAATTCGTAGCAAGCTAGCTGGCATATGTTACATTATCTTCCGGTGGACCATTTGGTCGGATAGCATAAGATAATCTGGAGCCACAAGGCCAGTTTGTTGTGCGCTCGTGCTACGTGCATCTGTACGCGTGGTTGACTGATGGTGTTGCCGACTTGCCGCGCTCGATGTGCGCATATAATCTGTGTTTTGCGCACTGTTTTGCTTCTCTTCGGTCTTCACACTGCTACCGCACTATGATATTCTCTTGCCAATCCTTGTCATTTCTGGTAGATTTATCTAGATTGGACGCCAGGTAGTCGTCCGAAGATTAACAGTGTCCGACTTTCCTTACAAAGGATACATTGACCGGCTCTGGAGTGTGGAAGGGAGTGTTTTGATTCGGAGGCTAAAATTTAGTCCAAGTCAGATGTTTGGATGCTAGTTAAAAATATTAAATATGGTTTAATTAAAACACTAGTTACACGGTCAAAGAGTAAATGGGGAGACGAATTTATTAATCCTAATTAATCTATGATTAACGAATGGTTACGGTAGCATCACATTTATTAATCATAGATTAATTAGGCTTGATAAATATCGCCGTTTACTCCTCATTTGTGTAATTATTTTTACAATTAGATTATATTTAATACTTCTAACTGACGTCCAAACATCTGATGTGACGGGGGCTAAAATTTTAGATAGGGATCCAGAAACCCCATTATAAAAGTTTGCAATCATCCATCAGCCACTGAAATTATCGTGGCTCCTACCATGTCATTAGTCCATTTAGGACGGAACCTTAGTGCCACTGCCATTGAGAGGGAGGTAACAGACGTTACCTCGACCCATTTGTCATCCACCAATCGTCACCATCCTCCCTTCCTCCCCAGGCTTGGCATGGCCGTCCCGCACGCCGCCACTCCTGCTCCTGCATCCCCGTTTGCAAGGTCGGGCTCGGGCAGCGCCAGGACGCGCGGCCGCGGCTCCGTCTCCCACAGGGCACTATTGCGTCATCGCCCCCCCATCCTAGCCGGAGCTTAGCCCCTAGCATCAGCCATGGCGCGCACATCCAGGTCGTCATCCGCGCGCTCGTCGGCCTCCGCTGTGTGTTCGCCGGCCGCCACCGATGTGCCGAGTTCAGGTGCGTCGTTGTGATGCCCCTGGCATCTCAAAAGCCTTAACACACAGTTAGAGACAAACTAATAAGGAAGTAAGACTGGATTATGCTTAGAGAGCAATGATGACTAACCAGAGAAATCACTAAGTTAAATTTTTTCTAGGAGAATACGAAACTCTACGGGGTTTGGTTGTTTAAATCGCCACCCACAAACTTTTAGGCAAAACACCAAATACAAAAGTCGTAGTTCGGGATGATATCTTCGACTTTGATATTATGACCATCCTTAAAGTCATATGTTATGAGGTTTAAAAGTCGAGGCCAAATCAAACCAGAAGTTCTTTGGAAGGTGCCAATTGTGATCGTGAACAAATTTGGACCTTAATAAAACTTTTAGAATCATTAAGCAACTGAGCTTAGCCCCATTATCAAAGTTGTCAATCATACCGTGAACTTCACTTTTGTTACACTGAGCGTGGTTTAAAACTGTCTTTAACTATTTTAAATTTTGACCCATATGCCTCATGAAATTAGCCCCAAGCTAGTCTTGCACAGAAAATTCCTAAGTCTGAAATTCAGCTTATCCCAAATTTGAATCTGAAATTACTTTTGATTTCACTGTACAACTTCAGAATCTTCCTTTCTATGAAGTGAAATTAAACATATCACCTTTCAAATGCACCTAGAGTGGAAGTGTTTGAACTTCATTTGGGTATTCAAAAGTTTGCAACAAGAAAGACCCTACTTAAATTAAAGCTGCAGTTTTACCAAACCTTCAGCAATGTTTGTGCTTATAATTCAAAATCTGTGATGATCCAAGCCAGACTTTATATACCAAACTTGTAGATAATTCTATTAGGAACAACTTTGGTAATTGGAGTGTTGACATGCACAGTTATTTGGATGGTGCTTTGGGTCTTTTTATGTAAATCTGTGAATCTGCCAAAACCTGACCTGTGTTGTAAATTCAAAATTCCCTTGACCTACAGCCAAAATCTTGCAATACTTTTATTGAAAAGTTTGTAGCTCATGGAATTATAAACAACTTTGGTATGAAACTCTTTTTATGAGAAAGGTTAGAAAATGGAGTTTTAGAATTTCTATTCTGATGGGTGCAGTCGGTCAAACTTGGGTCAGCAACTTAAATTCAAATTTAAACCATATTTTTACACAGAACGTGATATCAAAGTTTATAACAAAGTGGTAGATCAACAAATTTTGAACACTTCTTGTATTTTGGGTTTGTCCTGAATCAGCCTCTAGGATGTTCAAAAACGCAAAATACAAACAAACCTTTCTGCAGTCAAACCTTGGTTTTCCAATTTCGAGTTTTCCAATTTCTTTGTCTCTATGACGCGCGGGTCCCACATGTCGGGCCTCGGATTCCAGCAGACCGGAAACCACCGTCGGCCACCGGTTTTCAAAAACCACTCGTACCCTTCGTAGACCCGGTTCGATGGTCCTCTTCTCATTTTCCGTGTTCGGTCCCACCTGTCATCGACCCTTGGTCCACAGACCGCATCCACGGCGCGGCCACCTCCCTTTTCCCCCCTCTCCCTCGCGCCCGCGCGGCGAGAGCGCTCTGCCGCGCCGCGCCATGGCCGCCAGCGCGCCCTGCCCGTCCACTGCCTGCGCCCAGGCCTCACCTGGACGAGAACGCGGCTCCGTTCACTCCCTCGCCCTCCATTTCCTCCCTGCTCCAACTCTCTCTCTCGTTCCCTGCTCGGCGCGAACAGAGCACGGCCGCCATGGCCGACGAGCTCAAAGCTCGCCGTGCCGCCTCCTCCGAGCCTTCCCGCTCCAATCCCGTACCAGCAACGCGAGCGCCTCGATCCCTTCCAATAATTTCTCCAAGACCCAAAACTCATCACCACCCCAAGCGTCCCTCGCATGCGTGCACACCATGGCCGCCGCCATGGCCACGAGAGCGCAAGCTCGCGCCCTAGCCGCCTTTGTCCCTCTCCTTCCAAGCTGCCACCCGCGCCACGCTCGCGCGACCCCGTTCCATCTTCCCCGCTGTTCCTGGGCCGCCGCCATCGTCCTTAGCCCGTCCCAAACCATGCCGCCCGCCATGGCCACCATGGCGACCGAGACGTCACCGTGGGCAGCCCCGTCGGGTCCTCCCCAAGCCTCCACAGCTCCATCGACGGACGCGCCACCTCCCGCGCATCTCGCGAGCTCTTCCTCGGCCCCTCCTCATTTTCCTCAACGAGATCAAGCTGCGCCGCCGAACTACCACGTGCCGCCGCGGCCATCCAGTTCGCGGCGCGTTCCCCACGCGCCTTCTCCACCATTCGTGACGAGATCTTCAGGATCCGGTAGCCCAGAGCTGGGAACGCTTTCTCGGAGCTACTCGGCTCCAACCCCGCACCCCTACGCGCCGCCGCGCGCGCGCCAACGTCGGCCGTCGCGCCCGTCCTGCCCCTGGCCGAAGGAGGAAGAAGAGAGAGGTTGAAGAAAGCTCCTTTTTCTCAGAAATCCCCCTGCTATTTGTCATTTTTGAGCATGCAGATGTTGGTGCTATTCACTGAGTCGTGGATCTCTTCTTTGCAGGCCCCTAAAGCATATAGTTAATTGTGTTTATGTCCCTGTACAGTAGGATTTTGTTTTAAATTAAATTTCTTTGAGCTGTGAATTTTGAAAAAATCATATAAAATCACAGAAAAATCCAAAATGGATAAACTCAGTTGCATTAGACTCTTCTTAAGTAGATCTATAGAATAGGTATGATGTGGATGTGTGAAATGGCTGTTTTACCCTTGTTTAGTTACATGCATGTTAAAGCAACATAAATGTCAAAAGTGGGTCAAATGGACTTCAAATGCTATGAAATTTGGACAGTAGCTTTTACATGACATTTAGGCTCTATGTAAATTTTTATAACCCTTGCATCGCTCATTTATTTGCTGTTTTGCATTTATCTATTTATTTCTTGCATTTCTGCACCATGGAAAATACTTGCCATATAAAGTATACTTGAATTGATTCTCTGATATTTTTTATGTGCCTTAGCTAGTAAAAGTAGCTCACTGGTGAAGTATGAGGTTGTGCATGCATATTTTAGCTGCTGTTTTGAAAATGACAAAGTGTTACTTACTAGAACAGATAATTGTAAAAAGGTGTTCTAGAGTGCTAGAAAAATTATATGGAAAATTTGGTGGCTTGCTGATGGTATATAGGCTCCAGAAAGTAATTATGTAAAATTTATGAATACTTTTTTATGTGCATGTAAATTAGACCCTAATATTTATATGGAAAATAGATGTCCTATCAAACTATGGATATTTCACTTGTAAATTATTGTACATGTTGTTCATACTAAATAATGCTCATTGGGTGAATTTCATGGCCAGAAACCATTTCTATAATTTAAGAAAAATCTGGAAATATAAAGAGCTGATAACTTGCTAGAATTTTAATAAATTAATTATAACTTTAATGTAGCTGAAATTTTGCCAGTAATATTTTGAAGTTAGTTTCTACGTGTCATAAAAATCTAAAGTCATTTGGCACTATGTACTTACCAAAAGTTAGGGTGTCCCTTTAAATAGTAAATGATCAAGTTATATAAACCATTAACGTTGTCTCCTTGTTTTTGCATCATTCTTGTGTGTGTTTCATCTACATGTTGCTATATTTGATCAAGTAAACAATTCTATATTGCCTTGTGAATGGTTGATTTCATAGCTGTGTGATTGTCCTAGATGCATACAGTCACTTCTTGTTAGTATAGCTTGTCGATCACTTTTCTGTCCATCCATGAAATGGTTACTCATGTATGTGCTTAATACTTATGCATCCATTCACTGCATCATGCATATCATTTATGTAGTAACGCTTATTGCAGATACGTGATCAAGGAACAAGTGCGTAGAACTACTTCAAGCAACGGTGGTCCAAAAGACCAACTAAGAACCACTCACGACCTGGAGTGTCCATCAGTCGTGTTTGGAAGGAGAAGTTGTCTAAGTGATCAAGGGGTTGCTTGAGGCAAAGCCTCCCAATCCGGCAAACTAACCTTAGATTAGTTTATTCAATTGTTCAACAACAAAGGTAGGCCCCTTAGGCATTTACACCTACCTAGCGAGTCTCACCACCCTCTACTTGATTGTGCATTACGTACAGGAGTTGTATGAAACCCCACATGCATAAATCCCTGATACCCAAAGCAGAACGGATAGATTGAAGTCTATGCTTAGCCCTGCTTAGACGGTAGAAGTCGAGTGAAGATATTCACTCGCGAGATGATATGGCTCAAAAAGGTTTTACAAAACTGTCACTATTACGAAGGCTATGAGGATGCTCATAGTTTTAACTTGAGACCGGGCGGAGATATGGGGATATAAGGAAAAATAATGACGATGATGTGGATGGTTTGGTGGACTCCGCACGAGTCGCATAAGGCCGGTCGTTGTTCGCCTATTGGTCGACATAACATTGCTAGAGATGATTATCCGGGATAATGGACCGGTGAAAGTTTTACTTGTGCCATCCGAAGAACAGAGACTTGGTCCTACCATCGGACCCAGGGGCGCTTGGGTGTTGATTCGTGGAGGGCAGACCCAGGATGCCGTGGTAACGCTCCATGGAGGCTAAACCTGGGGAACGGCGGGTTAGAATCGAACTTGGAATGGGACAAGTGGAGATGGGGGTTATATGTGGCAACGCGATGGCCAGTAAACATATACCACTGGCATTTTTAGTTATTACCGGAAGTTAAAAATCGATTCGAATCGCTGATGCTCACCAGGTGTGAGAATGCCAATACCACTGACGGGCAATGTAGTAATAACTTTAATATGTTATTTATTTAATCATATTTTTTATATTACATGCTTGTACTTGTATGTTTATATTTCTGCAAGTTACTTTATGATGCTATATACGTTGAAATGATAAGATACATGATGGATGGATCGTGATGATAAAATGAATAAATTAAGGCTTATGGTTTAATATTGAATGAAACATGAGAATAAATGGAGGCTTATGGTTTAATATTGAATGAAACATGAAAGTAAGATTCACTTTTAGTAAGTTTATGCGGGTTAGAAGTCAAGTCCACAAAAAGCTTTGCACACACTCAAATGTGTCGGGCTGATACCGCCCTCGGGTAAGTTCTACGAGTACCCCACGTACTCATCGTTTGTTGTTGATATATTTTTTAGGTACATGTCAGTTTGTGAGCAAAGATGACCACGGTGGGCTCGGTGTCATGCCTTGACGTTTCTATTCTTCCGCTGCGATGTATCTGTATATCATATATTTTTCGCTGCAAGTTTATTTTGAAGTTTTACTTCACTACAGTGGTACATTAATTTGAGCAAAGTATTTGTAATCGATCAAACTATGTTTGTATGAAATGATGGGTTGTTGTAATTGTTGTGGCTTTTTCGAGAGCTTAACGTGTGTGATGTCAGCATCCCTGGGTGATGGTTACATCGAGTGCCCTTTGGGGTAACTCGACGGACTACCGGGTTTGGTTCGGTTTAATTGCACTGTGAGTCAGAGATGGCAGGTGTAGTTAGCTCGGATTAAATCGGCGGTTCCGCCACAGCGGGGGACCGGGAGCTCCGCGCTGCCCGGATGCACATGCACCCACCCTACCGACGCTCGGCTCAATGTGGCGAGCAGCGAGCGCGCAGGAGCCCTATGGCGCGGGCGCGCGGCCTTGCTGCGGCGGGCAGATGGGCACGTCCGGCAGCGCACGAGTGGCTTAGTGCGGGCCCCATAAGTCAGGCCTAACGGATGTTACCGCTTGCTGTGAATGGTATGGAGGTTCAGAGAAAAGTAGACTGGGGGTATTGAATGAGCAATAAATTTTTTGATGGCAGACATAGGATTGCAAATTTTTATAATGGCTGTGTTTAGATCCAAAAAGTGAAGGCGAAAAGCAGGCGAAATCTGCCAAAATTTGGCCAAAAACATCACATCCGACACTGTAGCGCACTGTAGCACATTTCGTTTGTTTGTGGTAAATATTGTCCTACCATGGCCTAACTAGGCTCAAAAGATTCGTCTCGCAAAGTACATCTAAACTGTACAATTATTTTTTGATTTTATCTACGTTTAGTACTCCATGCATGTGCCGTCATTTTTGATGTGATGGGGAATTTTTTTTTTCATAGTAAAATTTAGAAGAAAGTTTGGATCTAAACACAGCCAATAGCTCAAAAAGAATTGACTCATGGACATTATTTAGATGATTGTCAGTATCACTAGCCTCTTAGCGTAGGCCAAAGATAGTAATGTTCCATCCGAAAAATTGGGCAGCAAACCAAACCAGTCCTCATTTGACAGTGCGTGTCAAAATGCAATGGAAAAAAAATGATTACTAGCAGTATCTCCGGCGAAGGAGGATGTAACAGACGAATTTATGTCGAGCACTCGGTTTTTGCCGATGGTGTGGAGGAACCGACGGTGGTGATAGGATGTCCTTTTTCTTTCCTCCACGTAGCTACGGAAAACTTTGGGTGTGTTGAGAATCTCTGAAAACTGTCACTGTTCTGAATTAAAAATTACTGTAGTATTTTTCGTTTGTTTGTGGTAAATATTGTTCTACCATGGTTTAACTAGGCTCAAAAGATTTGTCTCGCAAAGTATATCTAAACTGTGCAATTATTTTTTTATTTTATCTATATTTAGTACTCTATGCATATGCCGGCATTTTGATATAATGGAGAATTTTTTTTGCATAGTAAAATTTGGGAGAAGTTTTTTGGATCTGTTACGCTTGGTGAAATCTGCCGAGTTTGCCTTTGCATTTCTTTTTGGATCAGTGCCCCACCATAGACGGGAAACCTACCACCGTGCTCCCATCGAGGCGCCAGTGGAACTGACACCGGGCCCCACAAACAGATAAGCCAACAGAGGCCGGCCCCACATGCCTCCATCGCTCCCTCTCCCTGGGTCGAGGATATTTTTTGTCCGTATGCCTCCATCCCAACAACTGACGGAGGCAAGCCCTCCACGTGCCGGCCGCTGGTTGGTTGCCCGGTCGCGTGCGGGGAGACCACGACCTGAGCGCGCGCCACGTGCTAACCACCCCGACGGAGCACTCCGTGCTGCGCTCCCAATCCCAAGAGGATCCCCTGCGCCGCCTTCCTCTGTCTGCAGCTCTGCTGCATCTTTCACAATCTCAGGTCACGGCACCCTACCACTCGTCACCACCTCCAAGCTCTTGAGCTTAGTGTCCAACAATATTTCTCAAATCTCATTCTCTATCCCTATTCTAACTACTTCTTTCTCTATCTACAATACAGTATTTATGTCAAACAGTGCCAAACAGATACGTCCATTTAGAACGTTCCATTAGGCATAGCCTTAGCTCCTCAACCCGAGCCTTTCCTAGAGGCGCATGTGACTCGCAGCGAGGCTTTGAGCTCCTTTGCCCCGATCATCTGGCGACGGTGTCTTTTGATGGTGAGCTGAGAGACCGCTAGACCGGTGGAGAGGATTGAGGGATGGAGGAGTTCAAGAACGGCGGGTCATCGTCGCAGCGCCTCCCGGCGGTGGACGAGGGGGTGCCGCCGCTGACGAGGCAGGGGTCGGTCTACTCGTTGACCTTCGACGAGTTCCAGAGCGCGCTCGGCGGGGCCGCCGCCGGCAGCTCCGGGAAGGACTTCGGCTCCATGAACATGGACGAGCTGCTCCGGAGCATCTGGACCGCTGAGGAGACCCAGGCCATGGCCTCCGCCTCCGGCGCTGGCGCGGGGATGCCGCCCTGCACGCCGCTGCAGCGGCAGGGCTCGTCGCTCACGCTGCCCCGCACGCTCAGCTCCAAGACGGTCGATGAGGTGTGGCGCAACGTCGTGCGCGACGAGCCGCCGCAGCAGGCGCCGGACGGCGGGGGGCAGCAGCAGCAGGCCCACCGCCAGTCGACGCTCGGGGAGATGACTCTGGAGGAGTTTTTGGTCAGAGCCGGCGTGGTCAGGGAGAACCCCGCCCCCGCGCCACCTCCCTTGCTGACGCCGCGGCCGGTGCCTGTCGCTCCTAAAACCTCCGCCTTTTTCGGCAATCTCCCGGGTGCCAACGACGCCGCCTCTGCGGCCGCGCTGGGGTTTGCGCCGGTCGGCATGGGGGGTGTGGCCCTGGGAAATGGGCTGATGCCGCCCGGGGCGGCTGGCATGGGAGGCAGCGCCATGGCTGTGCAAACAGCGGTGAACCAGCTTGATCCTGGCGGGAAGGGGTACAGCGACCTGTCGTCGCCGACGGAGCCGCTGCCGTATTCGTTTGAAGGGATGATTCGGGGGAGAAGGAATGGTGGTGGAGTGGAGAAAGTGGTGGAGAGGAGGCAGAGGAGGATGATCAAGAACAGAGAGTCTGCGGCAAGGTCCCGAGCGCGCAAACAGGTGGCAACCTTTGTACTAAATCCATGCATGTCCTATTAATCAAGCCATTTGAATCTCTTTGAGCTGTAAATAAAGACATTCTAAACTTTCATCCACAGTAGTAACTCAATGTGCATGCTTGTTCTCGACTCATGAGCCATAGCATGGTGAATTTTAGCATTTGAAACTTTGCAAGTGTAATCAGAGTCATTGTACAGGGTAACCTTTGCATGCTTGTTGCTGGACCTGTGTTCCTTTAGGGCAGACAATTTTTCTGACTATCCTGTTTCAGTAAATAATTCTTATTACTTTTTTTTTTTTGCATAGGCTTATACAATGGAGTTGGAAGCTGAAGTTCAGAAACTTAAAGAGATAAATCAGGAATTGGAGAGGAAACAGGTGCCTTTTTCTAGTTTTCTCTAAACACTGCAATTGCACTATCCATTTTTCATAGTGACAGAGATAGTACAATATCCATGAGCTATTGTGCTGCTGTGCATCCCCAAAAACAAAAGTCTGCACCAGTATCTCTGGATATCCCTAATATGAGCATCTGTCAGAAGATCATGGACAGTGTTTTTAAGTGAACATTGTCAAAGAAGGAAAATAGCTTGTCAGCATATAAACACACCTGACATCCAGATCGATCTTCGTGTAGTTATAGCGATACAGCGTTCATAGGTTTTGCTAAACATTTCTAAGAATAGGCACACATTCATGCATCTCATTCTTTTGGATGTGCTCATAGTACTTACCAATTGTTTCTTCGACATGCAGGCACATATTATGGAAATGCAGAAGAATCCAAAGAAGAAGAACGAGGTAATTGCTTCCGTCATTTGTTAATGCCATGCTTTCCGATGCTTGACCTATATATCTTGACATTCTTCTGCTAAAAACTTTGCTAGAAATAGAGAAATTCATCCTATAAGCATGCTATTTATTCTGTATTAATTTCCTAATAGCCAAGGACGAAATCACTGGATAAAGAATCGTCATATCAGTATATATATCACTACTCTCACCTTGCCGGTGGCTAGTGGAGCAAAGCAGATTATATCACTACTCTTGCAGAGTTTCTTTCTTTCTGGCACATTTAGTACAACATAACTTCAAATATGATCCATTATCCTTCTGGACTGCTCAGCCTGTGAATTCATATTGATTATTATGAGGGTTTTGTTACTCATCAGATTACACTTTTCATTATCTAAAAAAGCGAATTGTGTTTTTGAGACAACTGGCTTTGGGACGTGCGTTATTGTATATTCAGTGCATGATATTTTCATCTCAATATTATGGACGCTCCATGACAGTATGGATAGCTAGCTCAGAAAAATCGATTAGTTAGATGTCAGCGGATATTTGATTTTTGGAGTCTTCCTTTAATCTACTTTTTTTAAACATGTTTTATTAACTACCAGATGTTTGGAGCAGTTTGCAAATATACGCCGTTGGTACCAGCACATGCAATTGTAATTTCATAGATAAACTACCTATATTTGTATTTGGTAATAATGATTGAATATTCCGCCGGCAGGAAGAAATGTTGAAAGATCCATTCGGACGACGGAGGAAACGGCTGTGCTTGCGAAGAACATTGACTGGCCCCTGGTGATGATTTATGATAATCTCGAACAGCAGATGACTCGCTAAGTACCTGCAGTGTTGCTTGGATCTGTCCATAATTTCTCAGCTGCTATAAATTAGCGATGAACATAGTAAGAGTCGATTGTACTGTTGGCTCCCTTCTGCCGCTTATGTAATACCGTAGAACTGTATTAGTGGCATCCAAAACTGACATGTAGATTAACTGATTAAAGTGCGTAGTAGAGAACTGGAGTGGAGTGCAGCCGGCCGTAGCTATCCTCCAGAGGAGCCTGCGTAGAGTTGCCTAGCAAAGGTTTGCATCTTGCTGTCTCATCATATATAGATTGGATGACTGTCTAGTGTCTGTATATACGGTATGGGAGGAAGGAAGGTAGATGCTTGTAACAATGGCAGCATGCAAGATGCAGCCCGTCTTGATGACTGTCTAGTGTCTACTATGTCTGATGGCTGTAGTATGCAGCTCTACATTGCTGCAGTGGTGCTTGTACATGTGTGATTGGTGAAATCGGACTCCGTTAATTGTAGTAGAATGTTCTCTCTCAACAGTCCACACACTCGATCTCTCGATGTGTTTCTTGAATGCCATTGGTTCTGATCTCGACATCTCGTCAGATTGACTTTCAGGATTGTGTGTAAGAGTGTATCATGCTTCATTCAAAAGCACCGATTTTTTTAATCCCAAAAGCACCGAAATTCTTTTTGAGAGACAAAAGCACCGAATTGGATGAGTAGTCCTAACCTTCCATTTTGGGCTCACTTAAGAAGACGGTATAGGCCTTTTTTCTTGGGCTTCCTTCTTCTACCGGCCTGCTTGGCTTCCGAGCGCCTATGTTCAGTATAGCCCGCCTTTACCCCTCTCGGTTCAGCATCGGGCTAGGCCACTGAGCAGTGAGGGAGGTCAATGCGCATCTCTTGGGTCCCACCGGTACACGATCGACGAGGTCGTCGGGTCGTCGTTGCGTACTTGCGCTGCCCGAACTGGTGCTACACGTGGATGCGACATGACCGACCGTTACACGGACGGCGCGCGCGCTGAGGACACCAGATCCGTTGGCCAATTGACTCGACGGGCAAGGTGAAGATTCTATGCGCAGCATGTGAGTTTCCCGGGCACGTACATACAGGCACAGCGAACGAACCACCGACCGCCGGCCTCCACAGTCCACACTAGACATGGAAAAGAAAACTTGTTGCACGTTACGTAGACTCGGCCGGAAGTTGGCAGCAGGTTTAGGAATACCTCAGTGGGGACATGGAGATTAGGGCTCCTTTCATTAGTAAACGGATCAGGGCATGGCTGACGCCAACGAAATTTTGGAGAACCAAACCAACGAAATTTTGGAGAACGCCGGCACAGGCGGACGGCACCTTCGGCCCGCCCGGCCACAGAAGCCACCAGATCGACCCGCCCCCAAAAGCTCGGACAGGGCCACGCTGTGGCCGAACCAAACCGCACCTGCCGCCGCCGCTCCTGTCGCGCGTCCAGCGCGGCCGAGCCACGGAACAACCGGCACCCACGGCGCCGTCCATTACGCGCCACCGGACCCCCGGCCGAGCGAAACGCCTGGCATGTCCTCCAGCACGTGCACGGCCACGGGAACGGACGAGCGAAAGGTAGCCACACCGGTACTACGTACTACGGCACTGCGCTCTGCGCCGCGAGCCAGCGCGCGGCCGGCAGCCGTTGGCTGCGCATGGCGCCGTGTCTTGGACCGTCGACGGATGAGCAGCGTGCGTCGTTGCTGTCCCTGTCGCTGCGAATCAAGGTGGTATCGGGGAGGCTAGCTCCGCTGCCGGTTGGCCGCGTGCGCGGGACGACGCGTGCAGATCTGGATTGCACGGAGAGGTCCCCAACAAACGAGCCAGATGGATCCGCCCCCAAAAGCTCGGGCAGAGCCGCGCTGGGCGCCGTGGCCGGACCAAAGCTAGCACACATGCACCCTCCAGTCCCGCGCGCGTCCTCGTTGGTATGCTTTCGCTTCCCGACGTGATCGTGATCGAGCGAGCGATCGACCCACCAACCAGCAGCCCAGGCTTCAACAGCCGCCCGCAGGCACAAGCACGACGACCCGGCCAGTCGGCCACGACGAAGTTATTGGGGCCTTTGGCCACCCAATGACCCAATGCCTGGCATGCCATCAAGCACGTGCGCGGACACGAAGCGAACGCGCGCCGCGCACAGAGGAGGCGCCACGGGCCAGCGTGCCGTGGCCACGACAGTCCGCTGCACAGCGCCCGGCATACAACAGAGCGCAGGCGGTATGGGTCTCTGCCGTTCGGGTACAAGCGGCAGGCGGCCGCGGGCTGGCGCCGTGTCGCGCAGGCCGTTTGGTGACGAGGTGCCCCAGTGCACCGTCGGCCGTCGCGCGCCGAAGCAAGCCGTACACATCGGTCTAGAACGCCACGTACGCCGGTACACGGCGGCATTGTGATCGCTCGGGCTCACTCAGCCTTGCAGTGAAGATCTCGGATCGGGGGTTACTAGCTGTAGTAGCTGCTCCCGCCCGTGCGAGCGATGACCAACGAGGCGCGGCTGCTTGCACCTTGCAGGGCGCACGAATCCCAGCTCCGATCGCCTGGCCGGCCGGCCGGCGAACTCTCTACTAAAACCACGACCAGACCGGCGCCCGTGCGATCCGATCGATATATACTAGTATTATTATTGGTATATCCTCCGTACCGCGAGCAGATCACGGTCGTTCGTTAGGAAGGTGGCAGGGCGAATATCGGGCCGGCACGGGCGATCTGGCACACGGCGGCACTGCTCACCCGCCCGGTCGGCTCCGTCCCGTCCGATGCTTCGCGCACGCTTCGCTCTCTATCGATCGATTCCTCGGCCAATGACCCGGGCGGGCGACTAGCGCCAATCGGACAATGCACTATCGCGATCCGATCACGATTAGCTGCGGTGACGGACGGGTGCGTGTCAATGCCATGGCATCGGATAAATTAATGCTGTGGTGTGGTCCAATAATGGCCTTTCCGTTCCCTACGGCAAGTACTCCTAGTACGAGCGCGACTACTATAGTAATCGCGCTCCACCGCATCGTGTACCCTCTGGGGAGCAGAGCAGATAAGCCCGTGCGGGTACGTACGGCCGGGCATACATAATGCACGTATGCGTTGGTTGCTTTGCTGTCACTGGCACTGCACGCACCTCGGATGCTTTCGCATCGCCTTAGTTGGTAATGTACGTACAGTATTGCCACCCTTTTTTTAACGTTACAGACGAGGAGGCGCCTCTGCGTCCGTGGGATGGATTATGTGTGGGACGGCCAGCGCGCGCGTGGTCCTCCGGCACCAGCTATCAGAGCCGACCGGTACACTACACAGGTCGCTCGCCCGTGTCGCGTGGCAACCAACTACAATCCGCGCGCGCGCGGCGTCTCGTGCAGGAATTGTATGCGCGCCACCCTGGCTGCGTGGAAACTACCACTGCTACTAATAGTGTGATGAGCCATACTTTGTTCGGTTGATGTTCCCTCCCGGGGCTAATGAGCCAAACCGAAACATACTTTATTACAGCCGGATCAGAAACAGTTTGGAGCCATGACATCGCTAGCTTTATTATGAAAGCGAGTGTGAACTGTCCGTGTAGGACTCTGTCGAAACCCAAGATGCCAGCCTCGAGGCGACACAGTGGAACAATTGCTACTCAAGGACCACAACAGAATATGCGTGCCGACGTCGGTACATGGGGTTTGAGATATACAAGCATGCCTGATACATGGGGGGTTAACTGTCGGTTGCGTGCGTTATGGTGCGTCCACAAGACCACAAGGCGCGCTAGCTTAAAATCCGTGCGCGTTCGTTACAGCGGTGGTTGCAGGTAAGACTTGTGCTGCCAAGACCCCTAAACTAAAGACAAGCAGAAGCGGTGCTCGATCAGTAGGCGCGACAGGGTTATAGCAGGTCCTGAATTTGTATGCGCTGAAAGGCACGCCAACCTTATTTTAACGCCTGCGGGGCAGGGCTTCAAGATCGTTGAATCATCATCATCAACTGACCTTAAACCTCGCCGTAGAAGTTTGCCTATACTATACTAGGTGTGTGCTACGCTGGCCTCGGAAGTAGATGGGCCGCGATCAACTTTTTTGACCTATATATCGTCCTATACCTTGGCTGTTCGAAAATCTTATTCTGTACTGGTAATATTTTTTGACCCTGTCTCGAGACCCATCAGGCGCATTTTTGCTCAACAGTCCATTTGTTATTACATTATTTTTGTTTCTATAAAAAAAATACATTTGCTTAGTTGAAGATCTGATGATGATAGACGTACTGCAATATGCGAAAGCGAGAGACGGCCGTATAGCATGGTACTACAACTACTACTACTCATCAAGGAGGAAAAAGAAAAACAACACTACAATGTCTGTGTCTGATAGCGTCTCTGAGTTTTAATACTACTCAAAAACCTCGCGTCAGAGTGTCAGGTCATCAGCTGTAGACTGTAGAGCCAGCTGCCGCGTCTCCCAGTCCCAGGCCAGCTCCCCTGCTTTTCAGAACTTGGGCATGGGCAGTGTCCCTGTCCATGACCACATCCACGCGCATGTCGGAGCCCGGGCACACGGGAGTGGGCAGGCGCCAACCGCAAGCCGACGCCGTGGGCTTCACCTGCTTCACTCCCCGGCGGCAACCGCGCCGGTGCAATTATGGCTGCCGCGCCACCGCCGCTGCACCGGAGGGATCACAATCACAGGCAAAGCGAGAGCGCCTGCTGGCATCCCTGTTCGTGTTCACGGCTTCACGTACGTACGTACCGCCTCCCACGGGTCGCCCGCGCGCGCCCCAACTGCAGCGGCGACCGCGACATACACCCCCAGCGAAAGCAAGGGGACAAAGCCTTTCTTTTTGGGCGGGTACACCGTGGCGCACGGAAAAGGGGCACGGGGTGCGTGCGTCCTCCGTCCGTGCATGGGCTAACTGCCTGCTCCAGCTCCACGGTGTTCGTTTCCCTTTCTGCTACGGAAAGGCAACTGTGGTTAGGACTTGTTAATAATCCGCGTAACTTGCATTGTACTACCACAGAGACGATCATGCAAGATAGCTAAAGGCTAATAATAAAGCTTGGTTCGCAGAGGAAGCAAAGCTAGGGCGAACAGCAGAGGATGTCGCGACCGGGGGGCAACTGCACGTATGCTCCTCATGCCGAGCACCCAAGCAAAACATGCTCATGCAAGCCAGCCTGTGAAAAGCGTGGCTGCAACTCATGCATGCTCCTCCTTGTCTGCTGATGCGTCCCCGGAGCCTCCATGCTACGACATTGTCGGACTGGGCTATTTGAGGGAAAGTTCTCATCGCATGATCTGTTTGGATAAACAAACAAACAAACCCAGAAAGCGCAGTAGGTTACTTTGAGGCAGCACACATCAGCACACCACCCACCTTGACTGTTAAAGCCTCGACATACTAACGGTATCCATCACATTTAAAAAGGTTCACCGGCGCATTGCGGAATTTGGAGCGCATCTCATTTAGCAGTTCTCAATTCTCATTTCCGGGCACTGTATCTTACACAGGTAACGGCGGTGCTTGGCGCACATGAGCGCGGGCATAATTTACTCGCGCGCTCATGCGCAACGAACATGGGCTAGTTTACTTTCTCACTTATACAAAGTTTTAGTCTGATTCGCGGCCGGGCTCGATCGAGATGCCCAAGAACCACGTCGACTCCGCCGGGTACGGGTGGAGACGGATCGGTCGAGGACTCGAGGTCACCGTCACGGCGGCGCCAGCGCCTGCGCGAGGCGCTGGACCTTGGCGGCGATCTCCGGCGGGACGCGCACGGCCGGCCGGGACCGCGCCTTGCCGCGCCGTAAGTCGAGCCCCAGCGCGTCCGACACGTCCTCGGAGGTCCACCCGGCGCGCCGGAGCGAGTCCGAGCACCGGTCGGTCTTGAGGACCAGCGCGTCGAGCACGGCCTCGGAGTCGGGCGCCGGGGCCTCCTCGCCGTCGAAGAGCCCGGCGGCGGTGACCTCGACCATCTCGTCCACTTCCCGGTCCCTCCACCCGCCCTTCTTGAGCATTGATCCCAGCTCGTCGAGGTAGTTGTCGACCCACCGCGGGGTCGACCGCCGGGGTGGCGACTGGCAGCCCGATGACGAGGAGGAGGAGGCGGTGGAGGCTTCCGAGGACGAGGAGTCGCGGCGGCGGCGGTCGGACGCGGCGTCGCTCCAGAACTCGATCCAGCGCGGGGCCTGGACGGCGTCGAGGCTCCGGCGCGTGCACGCGGCGGAGAGCGGGGAGCCCGCCAGCGGCGGAGAGGAGGAGGAGGAGACGGCGAGCGCGTGGTCGACGACGGGCTGGTGGACCTGGAACGAGGACTCGCGGGTGAAGAAGTGGAGCAGGTCCACGCCGCAGCAGAGGACGCGGTCGTCGGCGACGAAGAAGACGGGGTTGCCGGCGAGGCCCGGGCGGCAGGGCAGGTAGCACCGGTCGAAGAGCGGGACGAGGACGGGCGCGCGCCGGATGGCGGCGCGCGCGAGGCGCAGCGCGCGGTCCGGGTCGGCGGGCCTCCGTCCCCAGCACCGCGGCCACAGCGCGCCCCGCGCGGTCTGCAGCGCGGCGGCGGCGGCGGGGAGATCGAGCGCGGCGCGGAGGCCCGCGCGGCCGCGCCAGTCCGGGAACCCCGCGCCCGACGGCACGCCGAGCGCGAGCACCGCGCGGAGGTCCGGCGGGAACGCGAAGCCGAACTCGGCCTCCGCGCGCGCGAACTCCGCGTCCGTGAGGCCCGGGAGCACGGCCACCCCGGCGGCGCGGAGGTGGGAGAGCACGCCCGACGCCACGGCGTGGAAGGAGTGCAGCCCGTGGCGCGGCGACGCGGACGCCGGCGAGGGCCCCGCGTTGGCGCGCGTGGACAGGCGGCGAAGACCCGCCGCGTGCGCCGCCGCCGGGGCCAGCCCCGACATCCGGTGATCCACGTCCACCATCGCGGCAGCGGTTTCAGCCTACTAGCGTTTCGTCTTTCGGGGTGCGTGCGGGAGCGAGGAGGGGTGGCCGAGGAAACGGCTTCTGATGATGAGTCTGGATGGGAAGACGAGAGGTGACGGGCGGAGGGGTGGCCGGTTATATAGTGGAAGCAGGCGGTGGGCGTCGGGCGTGAGAGACAAAGGGAGGGTGGGGCCAACCGCCGTGGACATGGGCGACGGGGCCTGCGGAGATCCGAGCTGTGAGCGTGGGGCGGGAAAGCGATGGCGTCGCGGACATCAGCAGCCCGTCCCCGTGTGATTGGATCTGGTTGGTGCTAACGTCGGTCGCGCTCTCGGGTTCTCCGCTTGTGAAACGCAAAGTCTGGTCAGCCAAGTATACGGTGCACTCAAGAACGGCGAGGGAGCTCTGTCTGAATTGCTGTCCTCGTCGTATGATCGTACCACCGCCTCACCGCCAAGACTTTGGCTGTCAGTTTAATTATTACTCGTCCGAATACCGAACGTTGCGAGTACCTTCAGTAGTGTACGACTTTTCAGACGACAATAATAACCTTGTTGGTCTAACAATACTCCTTTTCCGAAACGAACAAATACGTCCGAATAACCTTGTTGCGACACTGACACTACGAAATCGATAACGAAGCAGCACCAATCGATGGAGCTACAGCCTACAAAGATGATTTTCTTTCGTTCATTATTCGGTCCCTGGGCCAAGGACACCTGTGTTCATACCCCCCGGGAAGCGCAAGTGCATGTGGGGGGGGGGGGGGGGGGGGGGTGTAGGCACCCCTGGCCAGAGATCGAGACCATAACTTGGTTGGGACAGGGAGCGCTCGGATCGGATCATGAGACGTCCGATCGATCCCCCAGCCCCAGGAAAGCGAAGGGGGATGCCCGCCCTGCTTAGTTGGCTCTCATCTCTTCTTATGATAGAACCCAATAATGCTGTAAGAGAGAAACAGAAACCCAACTGGTGGCCATGATTTCGGTCCCCCGGAAACCGTGCACCCGTTCATGGGTCCTCTTGGAGACCTGGATGGAGTAGGCCCGGCACGGCGCCATCCGGCCTCCTTCCGGTACTCCGTGTACGGACATGTGTACGTCCAATGATCAGACCACAAACCTCGCGCGGCAAGCAAAGTTGCTCGCGCCCGGTTTTCTCTCCAGAGCCTGACCGTTGTGCACCGTGTGTGTAAACGCAGGACGCTGGGGTGCATCCTGAGACGCACGAGGCCGCCAGCCGCACCGCGCTCTGAAGCTATACCCAATGGAATGCCTCTTAAAACACTGTTTTGCACTGTTTGACATAAATGCTGTATTGTAGATAGACAGAGATGATTAGTTGGAATAGTAATAGGAAACGAGATTTGAGGACTCTTTGTTGGAGAGAGCAAATCTGAATGCCCGGCCGGTGCATGCTGGCTTGGCGTGGACGAGATGCAATGCTACGCTACTGCTAGCTCTCATCTGCCGCGGTCATCTCATCGATCAATCAAGCCAGCAGCCACCAAAGCGACGGCCGCGGCATCATCATCTCCGTTCACCGCACCGGCTCACCGGACGCCGGGCCGCAGGGAATGAGCTAGAGAAGTTGCGTCGTGGTCGTCGTTGCGAGACGAGACAGGCGGGGGATCGTCCGCATCCGCAGCCCTGTCTGTCCGTTCCAGCTCCCCGTCGCCGCAACCTTTGTTTGTCTTTTGGCAATGCAACCCGACGCGGCGGCGGGGCCTGTGGCTAAACGATGCTAAGGTGCTGTTTGGTTCAAGCGCTTCGGCCTGCTAGCGGTTTACAGCGGGATTGGATCACGTTCATTTCCGTTTGGTCTGGTCGGAGCGTATTTGTTTCACGCGGTATCAGTTACGGTGCTTCGGAACTTCGTTACCGCCCGATCTCCGCTGGTATGCAATTATGTCCCCGTGCTCTCACTCGCCGCTCGCTTTCCAAACAAAGGACGGTTTCCATTCCATCGGAACAGCTGCCGCCGCTTTCTACTCCCACTAACGTTACGTCTCTCGGGATTGAACCAAACAGCACCTAATATCGGCCCCGTCAAGGCATCAAATCGACGTGATCCTGCTGAGATCTCGGCGTCGTCTGGACGCCGGCCCGCCGTCGTCTGGGCTCCGGCCGGCCGCGAGTCACCCTCGCACCAGCTACCACCACTGAATGACTGAGTGACCGGCGACCGGTGAGCGAGCGAGCCAGGGGTCTGACATTTCCGCGCGACCGCGAACGGCGACGATTACTTGTTGCGATTGAGTTTTGAAGCCATTATTGGCGCGGATCGGAGGATCGCTGTGCCCTGGGTAATCTGCGACCTACCATTTGTTCTTGTTCTTCTTGTCGCGTGCTTCGTCGCTGTCAGCAGACGTGGGAGCGATCATGACAAGGGATTCCGCCGAGTGATGTGCGCGAAAATCAACCGGCTAATGTTACATGTTTATCTGGTGAACGGGTGCGCTTGCTTGCTCAATGATTGAGGTGTCTCCCTCTCAATCTTTACTTACAGTCTTTATTACTGTGCTATGCTGGTTGTAGGTCGGTGTCAGGGGGCTGGGGAATGAACAGCACCTAGTGGCCTAGTAACAACGACATGGCGCACGAAACGTTGGCTTAATCCAGAGACAAAAAAACTGAGGTGCTGCCTTCGTACAGCGACCAGGCCTCTTGTGTACATGCGAAAGCTGCAGTCTCGCTGGTCAGGAAAACAGTGGTGGTGTGGCAACAGCACCGCCGCGGAAGAGCCTCTTGTGTTACCGCGGCCTACGCACGTTGCTAATGATGCAAGTTGCTGAACATATTTTACCGTCAGTGCTGACACTGAGGCGCCGAGGCCATGTAAGACCAATGTCACCAGAAAGTGTATCCGTACTGTGTATATGTTTAATCATTGTTTTTTCACTCTGTATACAGTGTACAAATAATGTTTTCCACGTGCATTTTCACTCTCCGGTGATCCAAGCTTTAATTAGCATATCCTCAGTTTTTGTCACTGGTGGGTGAAAAAAACTGCAGCTTTCCCGCACTAAAAAAACCCCGGGCGATAGCTGCCATCTTCTGAAAAACACGCTGCAGCTTTCTCTGCACCGCGTGTTGCTTGTGCACGGGTCCAGCAGAAGCAGGAACGGGCTATCTCCGATAGAGATATGTAAAAGGGTTGTCTATACAGTGTCATTTAACACTATAGCGCTACTGTAGACAGAGAGAAAGACAATTGAAATAGAAAATAAATATGGATAACCAATGGGTATGGATATTTCCATTTGGGATGGCAATGGGGATGGTCTAACGGGTGGTGAGGTTTATCAAATCTGTACTGGGGTAGGGTGGGTGGGTGGGGTACTACCAAACCAAACGCTCGCAGTTGCTGTAAAAAGAGTCACGCTCGCTGCTTTCAGACACAGATCGGATGCAGTGGCCAGTATCACTGCAACTTAAGCAGTAGTACCATCTGAGACGTCCAACAAACAATAAACGGTGAGATGAAAGGGGCTCCTTCCCCTGCTTCCCCGGTCTCCTCCGGCACGGTCTCCTCGGACACCACCAGCTAGGCACGACACTCCCAGTCCCAGTCGCCGCAGCCGATTCCTTGCTCGATTCGTCTGATCCACCGTGCGAGTCCACGGACCATGGGGTTCGACAAGGAGGCGAGCTCGTAGTCCTCGCGGCTCGACGCGGCGCCGCTGCTCCCGCAGCATGGCGGCGCGGGTGGGGCACCTGTCGTCGCAAGCTCATAGCCTAAGACGTGCAGTGCAGCACAGCGGCGCGGGCGGCATCTTCGGCGCCATGGGCCACCTCGCCTTCGGCGCCAACATGCGGGACATCATCACCTGACACCAACCTCGGTACCGGCTGCCTCTCCGTGGTTGTACAGCCAGGCCACGTATCGTGCAGCCAGGAGGACCGGGCGCCATGCGGTGAACGGTGATGTGCGAGAGCTTGCCGTTGGAATCGTTGGGCCGTCGCCGGGGAGCCGCGCCCGCAGGCACACGTCGTCGCTGAGTGCGGAGTGCCCGCGCCAGGGAGGAACCGCGCTGGGGGAGGCCGCGGAAACAGGGGAAAAAGCCCCTTTCATCCTCACCGTTTATTGTCCGTTGGACGTCTCAGATGGTACTACTGTTTAAGTTGCAGTGATACTAGCCACTGCATCCGATCTGTGTCCGCTGCTCTCATCGCATGTGCTCCGGCGGGTGAGTCTGTTTGTCAACACGAGTACGTGGGGCGCGCACGTGCCGCCATGTGCGTCAGGGGAGGGCAGCGTTTCGTACGTGCCTGCGGTAAAAAAAAACTGTACCACGTGACTTCCGTACAATTTTTTTTAAAAAAATATGTTCCAGGCCTGATCTAAAAACGACTACTAGTTTTTTTTTTTTTTTGAGAATTCTAAAAACGACTAGTTGGGCGGGCCTAGACTAGTTGGGCTACGAAACGCACTACGTAATCGAGTTTGCCTTGGGCCTAAGCTCTCGTTCTGAAGGAGCGTCATCTTCTTTTGACAAGACGGCTTCGTCTAGTTTTCTTGGGGCCTTGCTGGCTCAGATCTCGGCCTTGGACCGAGTAGTACTTTTCTGTTCACCGGCCTGCTCTGTTGCAGAAGCTCTCTGCGGGCCGCGGCCACAACCGGCCCTTTTCTGTTCTTTGCGTGGTAATACTGTTGTAGCCCTGTGTGTGTTCTGCAACTGGGCAGTTGAAATCTTATCATTAGGGTTCTAACAATTTTAATAAAAAAAAGACACCTACCCTTTTGAACGTTGAAACATGATGTACATACAGATACAGCGATACAGACTTGTGAATGCTAGAAGGAGACCAGGAAGAAGGGAACGAAACAAAATTCTGATCCCCCGCAGCCAAATTCCGGTCCTGGAATCTCCAGAAAGTCGCCAAATTGAACCGTTCAGAAGGATCGTCAGTGGGGGAGATAAACGAACGCCCTCTCCAGTCTCCAGCCCAGTCAAACGAAACACGTAGCAGAACCTTCTCCCGCGGCCTTATCCATCCCGTTCCCATCCGTCCCCGCATGAGAATTTGGCTCGGCAGCCTTTTCTGGCCAGGCCAGCAGCCTCTAGAGTCTGGACCGAGCGGAGAAGCAAGCCAGATGGGGAAATCGCGCGCGCGGTTCGGGTAGTTGGCAGCAACGTGTCGCGCGGCATCGGTCAGCGAGAGCCCAGCGTGGTGACTGGTGCGGGGCCTCGTTTTCTCCGTTCCGCTTTTGTTTCAGTTGGTGGGGCGTTTACTTGCGCGATCACCGAGTTGGACAAGCAACCAACCAACTCGATCCCCTTGGCGGGAGAGAACAAACACGGCCTCCTCCCTCACTGCACGCCATCTGTTTCTGCATGCCATGGTCGGCAGCACCGGGTGACGGGATCAGCGGGGCCTCACTTACACCAACCCCCACAGGCGTTGGTGCAATAGTACTTGCTGTACTGAAGACATGCCCTGGAGAAGTGGCGTCGGGAAGCACTACTTTATGGGGGCATTTCTTGTGCGTGTCCTCCGTAGTTCTCAGAGAGAGGATCGATGATGATGATGATGCGGCGAACGGAGACATACCAAGACTTTTGGGGATCAGCGACTTTTTTATATTTTCTCCGTAATTGCTTATACAATGGAATATTCTAATTGTCTTCTAAGACGCTCTCATTTCAAAACTCAAAAGCATCCTTTATACTATACCCTGACTCCATTTGTAATCATCTTTTTTTAATATTTTCCATTTGTTTTGGCGTGCGTGATACATATTTTTTTTCTAACTCAAAAGCAATTCGCCTTCTTGAAAATTGTCCTATGCATCATCCTATTGTTTGGCGTGTGTGTCTTGGTTAATTAGCCTAGGCTAACCAATAATATTACTGTAATTGTCCTGCATTTCTCTTAGTTAAAAAAGAATGTACTTTGCACCTTCGAAAAACACACACACCCTAGAACTCTCCCTATAACTCTTCAAGCGAATCTCTGGTGCTCGTTCTTCTATTATTATCGATGTGCCGTAAAGTGCAATCATATCTTCGGCCTTCAGCTCAGCCGACAAAAAAAAAACTCTGGTGAACTAATCGGCAGATAGTATAGTGGGTTGGTAGAAGAAATATGTTTGGACGACCACACGCACATGTTAATTTCTGCATCCAAACCTGGGCCAAGAGCAAGTTGCATGTTAGTAATCGATTGGATACACTACTGGTTCAGTATGTAGCTCAGGCCTCAGGGAGACGTGGAAAATACTACGGCGTACTAGTACTATGCACCAAGTCCACCTGTAATCCGCGTCAGTGTGACGACGGCACACGGTCGACGCCGCCGCCGGCTGCGTGTCCGTGTCAAGCGGATGATTTCTGGTTGCGGCCGTAACGATCATCGGTTCCGGCCGGGCTCCCACATCCCATTCCTCGCGCGGCATCAGCCGTTTCGTGTGACGACGACGAAGTCCAAAGCTTTAATGATGGTGGTAGCCAAACAAACCATCTTGTTCGCCTCGCGCGCGCACCTACCGTACCCGGCCCTCGCGAAAGTCGAATCCTTTTTTCACGGAGAAGAAACCCACCAGCGCCAGGGGAAAAGGAAACTACAGCACTAGTAACTGGTAACAGTACGGCCCGTCACCTGTCAGACCAGTTACTCCAGCGTTTCATCAACCGACGGCCGGGGCGCATGGTCGGAGCATTCAACTCCAGGAATTTTGCACCAGTGCGACCGGCGCGGTTGTTTCGCCTTCGCGTGTTGGGAACAGGCCGCAGCGCCGGGTCGCCCACTACCCGGGGCCGGGGGGTGACGTCCATGGAAGCGAGATGTGGACAAATCAATGGGTGGAGTGGAACGGGCGCGCAAGCCATCCATCCATCATCCATGGGTGGGGGCAGGCAGTCGGGGAGAAGCACAAGTCCGCCCCCTCGCGCGCGGCTTTTCCACGCGCCTTTGGGTTTACTTTTGCGTGTCCCTCCCGGATGACAGGCAGGTGAGACGAGGAATTCCGGTCCTGCGGTTTCTGGAACGAGCGGGGGCGGCCCCGGTACGGCGGCGCGGACCAAAAGGACATCCCATTCGTCCTCGAGCGGGCGGGGTGACTGCACAGCCCTGCTGCCTCGGATCGGAATCGGACTGCAGGCAGGCTCCCCCTGTTGGAGGGAGGGGCCGGACCGGTCGGGTTCACCTGTGCTGCATCACGGACTCACGGTGGGAGGGGAGCACTGGACTGGGCAGCGGACAGGTCACAGGAGAGCGCGGCGCCCACGGCTGTGGACGGCAGCGGAGGAAGCTTCTTTTTTGGAGCACACCACACACACTGACCCGCGCGAACGATTAGACGCAACGCAATTACGCAACTGACGGTGTTTGCCCAGTCCCAGGGACAGCAAAGACGCCGGACGCGGAAAGCAACCGCGCCCCCTGGTCTAGTCTAATGTATGGCGTGGCGCGCGACGGCCGTGAGCTGAATGACGGCCCGCCCGCCCGCAAAGTCGCGTCGCGTCCCCGTCCTCGTCGTCCGCGGCTCTCCTCCGCCCTTTTAAAACGCGCAGCCGAGGCCGAGAGAGGCGAGCGATGAGATGAGCGGCTCTTCTTCTCCCCAGGAGAGCTAAGCTAGTGGACCACAGACCGCCCGGGGTAGTAGTGGAGAAGGCGGCGGCGCAGGCGCTTCTTGGGCTGGAGTACATGGGAGTAGAGGCGGGCGGGGGGTGCGGGCGGAGGGCGGTCGTCACCGGGTTCTACGTCTGGGGCTGGGAGTTCCTCACCGCCCTCCTGCTCTTCTCGGCCGCCGCCGCCAAAGCAGCAGCATCCTACTAGCTTACCTTCTTCTCCAGTCAATCCCCTTCGTTCCCCTCTATTTCTCTAGATATAGATAGATCATCAGCCGTAGTCGTATATACACCCACAGCGCGCAAAGCAAAGTGATCTCGGCTGCTAAGTAGCTGTAGCAGTAGACAGAGAGAGCGGCATCAGCAAACAATCATCAGGCATGGAGATGGCAGAAGCCGCGGCGTCGAAGATGAGCGTTGGCGGCGGCGGGAGGGGCGGCGGCGGGCCGGCGCCGTTCCTGGTGAAGACGCACCAGATGGTGGAGGAGCGGGCCACGGACGAGGTCATCTCGTGGGCGGAGCAGGGGCGGTCCTTCGTGGTGTGGAAGCCCGTGGAGCTGGCGCGCGACCTCCTGCCGCTCCACTTCAAGCACTGCAACTTCTCCTCCTTCGTCCGCCAGCTCAACACATACGTAAGTCATCATCGGCTATCAATTCCATATATACCATTGCATGCTAATACTCGTTGATCTATTCGTTCGTTCAATTCGCCCTTCGTATACACGAGAACAGCATTTTTGGAGGTTGCCGTATTAGATTACTTGCTAGATGTATTGATCGGTTGTTATTACTGGCACTGGTGCACTGTTGTTTATTTTTGGGTAGCTAGAGCTCTGGTCCGGCGCGGTATCGTTGTCGCGGCCAGGCTACTCATGTCCCCGTCGTCCGTGCTAGGTAAGGTAGCGGCACGCTCTCTCGATCGATGTCCGCCGCCGCTTGTTGCTAGCCGATTCGGCATCCGATCCCGCCGTGTTCTTTCTAGAATCTAGGTGACCTCGGCCACCTCTTGTCGCCCGCCACCGTACCTGGTGGGGGCACCGTCTTTGTTTAAGCCGAGCGCGGAGCACATGTCGTCTCTGGTAGCTTCCCTAAACCGAACGATTCAACGAAGAAGCGTCTCGCTCGGCGCGATTTAAGCGCTGCTGATGCTTTGTGTGTGTGTGCGTGGTCCGCGAACCTTCTACTTTTACTGGTCCACAGCTGAAACGTAGAAACTGAGCAAGCTAGCGTTTCCTTGTCGGGTTGCGCGGCCGGCTGTTGGATCAGTAGTACTGTATTGCCCGTCGTTTGTATGTGTACGCACGCACGTACTGACCAGATCACCTGAGGCCTTATTCGCTCCATGGTACGTAGTACGTGGTACTCCTAGCTAGGATTCTAGGAAGGAGTACTACTATACCGGCAAGTACGTAATGAGTGCGCAAGTCAATCTTGCCATCGGCCTTCCTAATTTCTACTCCCTCCGTCCACAAAAGAATGAAATTCTGGCTTTGTCTTAAGTCAAACTTTCGTAACTTTGATCAAATTTATATCAAAATATATTAAAAGTTATGCTACCAAATTAGTATCATTAGATTCGTGTTGAAATGTATTTTCATATCATATATAATTGATATCATAAATGTTATTATATTTCTATATAAATTTGGTCAAACTTGCGATAGTTTGACTTAGGACAAACTCAGGATTTTATTCTTTTGTGGACGGAGGGAGTAATTCCTTTCGCACGCAAAGCATGCTTATCGCTTTCCAAATGACGGGCCATCCAGAACGCTTTAAGAAATAGCAAGGGACGGAAAACGACGATATAGACGGAGAGAGAAAGATGATTAGAGAACAACAAGGGAAAGCGGTGTCCTGCTGATGTTCAGCTCCATCTCTTTCCCTTACACACCCCACCTCCCATATCTCCTTTTTTTAAAAAAAAAAAATTCTACAACTCTCTCGGGAAATTTTTGATGATCGAGCGAGCGTCTTGATGATGTGGGTATATATCCATATGTATAACGTTGTGCTATTTACACCGGGACAAAAAAAAGATGGATCGAGTAGTTGCTTCATTTGGCTTCGCAAGACACGTCACAGCAGCACGCAGTGCAAGGGGGGTGGGAGCAGGCACTCCCATGAAAGCAAAGCCAACTAGGCGCGCGCGTGATCAGGTCGTCGATCGCTTGACACGCCACGGGTATTAGAGGCGACAAAACCATGATATCGGCCTCTCATATTACCACACCACAGATTATCTGTGCAACAGCAACAGCTAGAGGAATCTTGAGGAAGCTTCGGATCGATGACCTTTTTCTGGGCTCTTCTGTGGCCTACAAGAAACTTAATCTAACAAGCTAGCTAGGAAGTGTGGACGTACGTGTATGCTAGCTGAGCTGACAGTATAATCATATCCAAAGAGCTAGGGCCCCACAAATATACGTAGCGAACCTAACCTTCGATCTGCTGTCTCCCATCTGTTATTTTGGGACGATCGGAAGTCGCTCAACAAGTTGATTGATTTATTTGAACTTTAGAACGAATGGGTCGTGTTTTCGTTAGCTGACCATGCATGCGCGTTGTGTCTTGTGTGGTCGTTGATTCTTGTGGTGTTGGCACATATTATAATAATTTGGTGCAGGAGAGATGATGACCTATATATCCACTAGCACCGTCAAAGCTTCACACTGGCAGCGGGTTTATTGTTCTCGCTGAATATCCTTGAACCGTTCTAATTAGAGGGAGAGCTAGCTTCTGTATACGAATGTGAAAGGCCCAAGGCGTTATCTGACTGACTATATAGGCACCGTTGGCCGCTTAAAGTAGACAAGTCTGACGTGTGGCATGGAATATTTGTCCGATCGACGGAATTGCTGTGGCCGCTCTGTGCAGAGCCTTTAATTTCCACACGTTTGGTGGTGACTGGAATTTGACATCCGATGAAGAAAAAGTGGCCATGGTAGGCACGTTTGTAGACTGTAGAGAGTAGTGATGATATGTACGTACGCTTTCTTAGTGGTCTAGTTTGACATGTCTCATTGGGTATTCTCTTTCGATCGGTGCATCCTGACGCACTATATAGTGACCACTGAGCTTGCTGCTTGTGGCCATAAACAGCGCAAGCCGCAAGGAAGTAATAACAGCTGATAGTTCGTCGTCAGAATTCAACAAAGACAACACGCGTCATGGTGGGTGGATTGGCTGGATGGAGATTTCCGAGGACAGTTGTTGAGTATGCCATACAGAATTGCATGCACACGATTGGTTGGTTATACCTGTGAAATGGACGGGTTAGAGAACAATCAACAACTGTCTAGTAGAGAGTAGAACCTGCCTGAATGGGATACTACCAATGAACGCAGCTCATTTCATCTTTTTTTAGGGAATCATTTGACCCATTATTGCTGCAGTTAACGTGTTCCCAATTCTTTTTAGCACCGATCGATCTGCATTTTGGATACTCACGGTCACGGTCGATGGTGACCGCCCATCCATCCATGCATGCAGGGTTTCCGGAAGGTGGTGCCGGACCGGTGGGAGTTCGCGAACGACAACTTCCGGCGAGGCGAGCAAGGCCTGCTGTCCGGCATCCGTCGCCGCAAGTCGTCGACGACGCCGCAGTCCTCCAAGTCCGGCGGCAGCGGCGTGAACGTCGCGTTCCCTCCGCCATTGCCCCCAGCGCCGCCCCCCGCGTCGGCCACAACGTCAGGCGGCAACGAGCGCAGCTCCTCCTCGGCGTCTTCGCCGCCGCGGGCCGACCTGACCAGCGAAAACGAGCAGCTCAAGAAGGACAACCACACGCTGGCCACCGAGCTGGCGCAGGCGCGCCGGCACTGCGAGGAGCTCCTGGGCTTCCTCTCGCGTTTCCTTGACGTCCGGCAGCTCGACCTTGGGCTTCTCATGCAGGAGGACGTGCGGACGGGCACGGGGGCCGCCGGTGACGACGCACAGTGCCGCGCGGTGGTCGACGAGCTGGAGCGCAGGCGCAGCGCCGAGGGGAAGAGCGTGAAGCTGTTCGGGGTGCTCCTCAAGGACGCCACGAGGAAGCGGGGCCGGTGCGAGGAGGCGGCGGCGAGCGAGCGGCCCATCAAGATGATTAGGATCGGCGAGCCGTGGGTCGGAGTGCCGTCGTCGGGCCCGGGCCGGTGCGTCGGCGAGAATTGAGGTCTGGTTTGTTTGGAGCTGATGCGGCACGTACGTACGGCCGTCGCATTGCCGGCTTTGCATTTGCATATATCAAGCATGGTGATGAGGTTGATGGCAACGATAATTCCATCGATCAAACCAAGTAACCAAAGCCAGTGCTGTGGTAAAACTGTAAAGGCAGAACACAGGTCACCGGAGATAAGCGTTAAAGGGTGTTGGTTAAGGATTAGTCATGGAATGCGTTAGAGGTAGGAAGATTGAAAATACAGACGAGTGAAAGGGCTAGAAGGAGCCCGTGTGTCTAATTAGAATGGAACATTATCATTTTCAGGTAAAGTAACTCAGTATCCTTTTACTATTTATTTTATACTATGTTGTTTGCACTTCACTTCACTATGTATGTACCCGTGCATTGAAGACAGAAGACGATTCTATTAACATCTGGTTAAACGAGACATGGCTCACTTTGTTACTATGCAACGTGTCTATGGGGGGTAAGCATGGCGAAAATCGTCGTCTAAACTGGCTGCGGTGGTTAAATGTCCATAATTACATGATAAGGGAGGCCTAATCTCGGATTTCGGAGTGGAGAACGAAAAGGCCAACTTTCACAATAGTCGAGGGACGTAAAGTGAATATTCTCTCTTCTTTTATGCCCGTCCTACATGAGGAAATCGAATGGTTGAACTCAGCCCAGGTCGAAATGTCAGTCAAATTACTAGTCCAATTCAACTCAAGCTCAAAGGGGCCCAAATTTGCTGGTATGCACGAGCTACCGGCCCATATTGACAACAAATGAAAGCGATAAGGGCCTGTTTGGATACCATGGTGTTTCTAGTTCAAAGTGAATATTCTCTCTTTTTCTAAAAGTGAGTATTTTTAGAGTTTTGAAAGAATACCATGGTTTTAGAAAGAGATGGGGTGTTTGCATGGAATAAGAATTTTAGTTTTAGAAACTCCACTCTAGACATTTTTTTTCTAAACCATGGTTCTGTGTGTCTCTTCTGTTCTAAAACTACAATTTTTAATACCACTATTTCTCAAAACTGCAATAAACTGATAAAGGTTACAAAAGCAATCGATAGTTTATTTTACCTCAAAGTTTTAAGTGAACTTTTGTGTCGTAATCTGTATAATTTATGCAGGACCTACTACTTGGTTACTCGCCTATAGTTGCTATAGACATGGGTGATGGATCAACGAGATACGAAGAAAGTATTATAAATATGTATGGGTTTCTGTCCTAGCCATCTCAGAGTACATTGCCCTTTGCAATAGACTCTCGTTGGTTCTCTACATGTGGACATCTCAGACATGACACTTTGGCGGTCGGCTTTGGATGGCAGGTGCTGTGCAATGTTAGAGTACTTGGCGCTTCACCAAGGCTCGATACCATTTCCGTGCCACGGGCTTATTTGGAAGACTTGGTTGCCACTGCGGGTGAAGTTGTTTCTTAGGCTCGCTTGTTGTAGATGTTACTGGACCATAGATCACTGTCATCACCATGGGTCGAATGTTAAAGCTCTCTACTTCCTTTGCGACCAACAATGCTGTGACATGTGACTTCCTTTTCATCCACAGATCCACTGACATTTCTCTATGGAGGTATGGATGGATGTTCTAGCGTCTCTGGGCAAGACTTGTCCTAGTTCTTCAAGTTGCACCTCCCTCCTTAGCTGGTGGATGAGGCTCCAAGGCATTTGGCCATATTCACATCGATCGGGCAGGCTTTGACTCACTTTTTGGTATTGTCTCTTGCACTTTGTGGAAAGGGAGAACATTCATTGCGATGGAGTAGCCTCGGACCGACGACAACTTCTTAGGTCCAATCGAGATACCGATGAGCTCTGGGCTTCGACTGGCACCTTTGCACTTGGTAGTCTAATTTCTGTGTAATGCACCTAAGAGCGTTGCATGCTAGGGTGTCTTGTGGGTAATTAGGCCCTCCTCTCTGGCGCACACTCTAGTTCCTTCTTCATACAATGCAAAGCGCGTGCATATTCGGCCAAAAAAATATCTGTGGGTTTCAATCCTGAGTTCAATACCTCGAAGCTCATGGTCCCAAATGTCGAACTGCTAGCCATTCACAAACTAGCGGAATCTATTAGCATCCTAAAGTATTGTCTTCTCTTCCTTTGTCGTTGTTGCATGTAATAATGAGCACAGGTTTGTCTGCTTCATGGCTGCATTGTGGCACTGTTGAGGTCATAAAACATAGAAGGGGTATGATATTTATAATTTTATATACTGGCCTGGGTTCATATTTACCGTAGTAATATGTACGATGTTCATTTAACATTTTAACTAGTATGCAAGTGAAAACATTTTTTAACAATCTTTTAACCGGGTCCCGGTAGCCACGACGATACTGTTTCCTGCTGTGGACTGTGCCATCTGTAGTTTTTGTGTGACTGTGCCCACGAAAGCTATGAGCCCATGAGCTCCATGTGCATTGGAGCTGGAATGTTAAATTCCGGACCACGACGCATGCGAATGGCGCTGCCAGCAGCCTTTTTCTGAATGATACCCAATCAGGAATTCAGGAACTGCAAGACAGATGTCGAGCAAACCGGCAAGGACGCCGGAGATCGTTTGGTCCCCTGTCCTCTCGTCGTCCGTGGCTAGCTGTACGTCCTTGGAGTGGAGCGCAGCGCAGTGCGGCCCCGTACCCTGCGTCCTCGGCGCCGCGCGACCACCCACCGACCCACGCACAGCACGAAATCGCCGAAGTGCACGTACGGCCGCGCCGGACCTTTCGCGCGGACGGGATCGTGATATCTCTGCCCAGTAGTGCGACGTGGGGAGTGGGACGGGACGCCGGGAATGTGGCTGAAAAGGGTAGCTGAACCGCCCCGCTCCGGCGCCGGCCGCGCGTCGGACGTGTGCGGTGGAGGGAGGAGCAGGGCACTGTGCTCCCTGTACCGCGCCCGGTCAGCGTGAGCTGGCCTCCAATGGACAGCCTTGTCGCGAGATGGCGAGGGGGTTGGGTGACAACTCACACGGGCAGCGACGTAGAGTACGTACGTCCTCCGGACCGGTCGGCTCTAGCGGCGGCGGGTGGCTTTGGTGCGATCGAGTGACCAGCCACACGCGCGCGCGCGCTGCGGTTCACTTGTCGACGGACGATTTGCTTATCAGCGCTGCGGGCCTGTTTATATTGGTTTAGTGCCCATACTATTTAACCCCGTTCATCCACTGTTCCAACTACTTCTATCTCTGTGTACAATACAAAACAGTATTTTGAGCTCTCTTTTTAGGCCATAGCCCATAAGGCATAAGGCACGTGTCTGGTTTAGTGCCTACATATTGTGGGCCAATTAAGCTAAATTTTGACTATGTAAACATGGACATGGGCAAACTAAAGTGAATTAGAAATGATGAGTTTCACCGATGTTTCAACATGTGATTAGAGCTTAGTCTTATGTATCTTATTTTACTATTACTAATTAGATGTTAAAAAAGTTACACGAATTGCGAAGCGCGCTAGAAAAAAAAACATAAATCCTAGAAATTTCCACAAAAATTAGAAACATCTGGCCATCCATCAAAGAGTATCCAATAATTCTAGCCATTAGATTTATTATATTTTCTAAAAAATTACCCACCATACAATTACGAAAAACCACTAAACTAACCCTTTAAATTTCTATATAAATTACCCACCATGCCATTATGAAAATCCATTAAAATAACTTCCTAAATTTTCATACAAATTACCCACCATGCCATTATGAAGGATGTATTAAAATGACCCCTAAATTTATATATTAATTATCCACCATATTATTATAAAAGATGAATTAAAATAATCACCTTAATATACTAAAGATAAAAGTAAAAAAACATATAAACTCTAAACAACAAAATTATATTGTCACAAGAAGTTAAATACAAAAAATAGATCTATATATGCTTCTAATTTATCAATTACTGCTACTATTAAAGTTACATATCAATTTTTAGTACATATACCTCCTAAAAATATAACCCATGCGAGAGCACGGGTTGATAGACTAGTGTATTAAAATTAAAGTTAGTAGATAAATTTAATAGTGATGTAAATTAGTAATTTAGAAACATATACAAGTTCACTTTTGGTCATGTAACCTTTATAATAACACGTCTTGGTAGTTTAGACAATGCAGATGTCAAAATTTAGCTTTAGTAACGACATATATGGGTAATTTAAACAGTATAAATTTATGAGGATGTTTTAGATTATCAACCATAATAGCAATTGTGGGAAGTTTAGATACAAATTTTAGTTTCATGTAATGTTTTGTAAAATAGCAGAGATGAGTAGCTTAGATGTGGATTTAGGGGCTACATTATGTTATTTACATAATTGCAGGGGTGGGTATATATTTAGAAAATAGAAAATGTTTAGGGGCTACATTATGTTATTTACATAATTGCAGGGGTGGGTATATATTTATAAAATAGAAAACATTTAATGACGTTTAAGATTCCAGTCTATCAAGTGAATGCATGGCTAGATGTTTGTAATTCATGTGAGAATTTATAGGATTTTTTGAGTTTTGTCCTATGAGGATTCATATGTATACTTAAACAAGTTTTAAAATAATTTGATATGTAGTCCATATGTCCCAAAACATGATGTTGTCAAACCTATCGCAGTGTCAAATACTACCATTTGAGTATTTGACTTAGTATCTATCCTACTCATGGTTCAATTTTAGATGGTTTGCTGCTACGCTATGTTAATTATTCTGCTATGGCGGCTAATGATGTTTTAGCTCTCCTAAACACTTGTATTTGTCCTAGCTGCGAAATGCATTTAGCACCACTAACAT
Organism: Paspalum notatum; assembly: GCA_022530915.1. Classification (NCBI taxonomy): domain Eukaryota; kingdom Viridiplantae; phylum Streptophyta; class Magnoliopsida; order Poales; family Poaceae; genus Paspalum; species Paspalum notatum. The sequence goes on from CM039685.1 coordinate 39,830,508, forward strand.
ATGTGGAGGTAAATACTTATTTTCGCTCTAGATAACTAGAATATATGTTCGCTCTGCTTAGTGGACATAAACGTTTATTATGGTTGAGAGTATTTTGATGGATTCATTTTCTAAGAAATAATAGATCTCTAGATACATGTTATTATGTAACCCTATACATAATTCTTACACATTTGTGTTAGTATTTTCTTAGATCTATGTTTATAAACGTGATAGCCAACATGCGTATTATGTTTTGAATAAATCCATATTTGGGGCCTATTGATAGGTTTTGGCCAAGGTTTTAAAAGTGACAACATTCACTACATCTAGCTGTAGCTGTTTTAGGAGTGGAAAGCTATGTGTTATAGTCTCGTTTAGCCTGCTATTGCCGTCTATAGCCCGATATACTTTTGAGAAGCGCAACACTAAACCATTTACACTGCTATTTAAAACATTGCTTTTGACACCTGATGTTAGTTTCAAGTCGTCCCATAAGTTTCTTAATCCGAAGAGTTTGAGATATGACCACACACAATTGTAGGAGCTAAGGAGAAATACAGCTCCCTGTTTCTGGTGAATATATTGAGGATACTGCATCATTGATATCCACATAGCTTACATTATCATCATCATCATCCGGGGAAAGATAAAATAGAAAGAAAAAGAGAGATGAGCTGCCATTTCTTCTCCTTGAACTTAACTTGAGCAGGAGAAGGGCAAGCAAGAAAAGGGAAAAAAACCCTCTCTGGCTAGCTATGTTAAATTAATACCTACTTTAGGTGTCAAACTATTATGTCCTCAACATCATCACTCTGACAACCCTTTCGGTTGACGGTACTGTTCTCCCTCCATAATTTGACAGGCAGGCCATGCTTGGGCACAGGGAATGGGCTGTACTCGACCTCATCACTGGATCCAATAATCTCCCACCTGCAAATCAAAGCACGCACACGCCAATCAGTATCTCGGTGCAAGATCAACAAATAAACTATTTCTACTGAAAACTGTCGCTATAGGAGCAGTGATCAGATCAGTGATCGTGCTGCTCATATAGGAGCAGAGGCAGAGCAGGTGTAGCTGTCCGTTGTGCAAGAAGACAGCGAGGACATAGGACCCACTGTTTATGGTATGGTCGATGCACGCACATCGGAGATTTGGAGCATGCATATGCATGGGGTGTGGAATTATGTGCTAGTGCTGTGGGAGCCATGTGGCGTTCTGGTGTACAAGGACAAGCGAGAATATATGGCGAATCTGAGACGAGCTGAACGGACCTGTAGCCGGTAACCAGGTGGTGGATGAGGACCAGCATCTCGAGCTTGGCCAGCTCGTTCCCTGGGCACGCGTGCACGCCGCTCCCAAATGGCAGGAAGGTGTTGGGCCGCGGCGCCACCTGCATGCGCAGAAAAAAAAGAGATGTTGATCAGCATCAGCAAGTGTTGGTTAAGTACTCTATTTACTTACTAGTACTCCTTTATGCCTGTTCTTTAACAAAAAAGGCACGTACTCCTTTAACTAATTTTATCCTTTAACCAAAGAAAACGAATTTACTGTTTTTAATAATGGATGAAGAGTTGCCTGCTGTACACACATGCTAGTAGTATACTGTCAAAGGATCCATTTCAGCTCCTTTTTTTTTTTTTGCCATAATGTGCTCAACAACATCAAGAGCATAACAACATTGATGAGTAGATAGAGGAGTCCCGTACCTGGAATCTAGAAGGGTCGAACTTCTGTGGATCCTGGAAGTTGTCCGGGTTGTGATGGATGTTCCTGAAGAGCGGCATCACCTTCCACCCCTTGGGGATAAGGAACCCTACACGCCAAGGAAATATACATGGAATAATCCGCGTCAGAATAAACCTCTTGCTACTACGACGTGCAAACATTTTTTAATTTCAAACAAATAAAGATTGTGACAGGCATGGCATGCAGGCAGCGCCTCTGCGGCGACGTAGCTCCACGTCGACCGCAGGCCTCTGCGCGCACGTGCGTACCTTTGTACTCCACGTCAGCCACGGCCTCCCTGAACGTGAACGAGATGATGCTCGCCATCCTTAAGCTCTCCAAAATCACCTGGTCGATCGGAACGACGACAGGTTGGTATGGTAACAAAAATTACAAACAGAATAACGGCGCCATCAGCAGCCCAGCCACCACAAACTAGATGGGAAACTTGCAAGGCATGCAGATGGAGCCGGCAGACGACTGTACTGCGTGGGCGTGGTGGTCCAGTCCAGTCCAGCTTGTTGTGGCACGTACCCGATGCGTCAGTGGCATGCGCCTCGTGTGCGCCCACGTCAGCGGCCGCCTCCCGCCGTCGGTGGCCTCGCGGACGGCGGCCTGCTCCGACCGGACGGCCTCCAGCAGCTTGGGCTGGTCGTGGAGGTACTTGACGATCCAGGTGAGCACGCTGGCCGTCGTGTCCTGCGCCGCGAACAGCACGCCGATGATGTTGTCCGCGATCTGCTCGTCCGTCAGCAGCGGCGCGCCGTCGTCGCCGCGGGCCTGCATCAGGCAGCCCAGCAGGTCGGCGGCGCCAGGCTCCGCGCCGCGCTCGAGCTCGCGCCGCCGCTCCCGCATGATGTCGCTCAGCACGCCGTGCAGCCGCCGCCGCGCCTACAGTGTGAATTGACAAAACAGTGTTCACACATGCATGTCAGGTACAGGGTAGGGGTACATACTGGGTACTCTCCGCTCCACTCCGGCCGCCAAGTGTTGCTGCCACGGCATCAGGAACGGCCGAACTGCGGGTCAGTGTTCAGTTGTTGAGTAAATGCCGTCGCGTCGCGCGTGCTCACCTGCATCGCCTTGGAGTAGAGCGTGCCCGGGAGGCTGTTGGGGAAGGAGTTGTACCCCTTCTCCACCACGGAGTAGTTCTTCCTCAGCTCCGCCTTCCGCCGCTCGTCGAGCCGGCCGCCGAAGATGGTGACGATGCCCACATCGAACGACAGCTGAAACGTACAAACGTAAATTATCAGCCGCCCGTCATTACCGATCGACATAGTATATATCATCAAGGTCCATGCCATCATGCATGCTTCATGCTTACTCTCTTCATGGCTTGGAACGTGCTCGTGACGCGGCCGTCGCAGGAGGCGAGCGTGGACCGCACGGCGGCCTCGACCTCGGGCACGAGCGCGCGCAGCGCCTCGGGTCCCAGCGCGCCCTGCACGAGCTTGCGGAGGCGGAGGTGGTAGTCGCCCTGGTGGAAGAAGAGCGCCGACGGGCCGATCATGCGCTCCTTGCTGCGAGGGTAGGTCGGCTTGAACAGGTTCGCCTGCGTCACCAGCACGAACCGCGCCGCCTCCGGGCTGGCCAGCATCACGCAGGGGCAGCCCAGAAGGTGCGTCTTGAAGATCTCGCCGTACCTGCGCAAGGCAGCACCCAGCGGAACGCACGGTTTAGCACGCCAAAGAGCGAGAGGAGCGCAAGCGAGGGGACAAAGCTAAGGACGCGCGCGCGGAGAAGAAAGAGCACGCAGCTCGCCTCCGTGTCCTAGGCTCCGAGCTAACTAACCTCTTCTGTTTGGAGGCGAAGAAGACGTTGGGGTCCTGGGAGTAGAGCTGAAGGGTCTCACCAAGGTACGGCCAGCCCATGGAGCCAGGGGGGAGCTTCAAGGACGAAGCACCCTTCTTCCCATGGCCGCCTTGGCCTTTCCCCTTCCACCAGCGTGCGTACTGGGCGTACGAGGCGAGGGCTAGGAAAACGAGGATGCACACAAGGATGAAGAAGAAGAAGAAGGCCATACAACCGAGAAGCAGGATCAGACTGCCCTGCTGCTGTGTTTCTGCTTCTTGCTCGCTCGGTTTGCGTTCTGTGCTGTGTGTGCCTGTTAGCTTTATAAGCTGGTGGTCGCGTGGAAGAGGAGGCAGAGAGTGGTGTGGGGAGGACGAGAGGGACAGAGAAAAATCTTTGATGGATGGATCCTTTCGACTGGTGGAGGACGAGGGAAGGCCTTGCGTGGTATTTATAGAAGCAGCACTGCTGGCAGGCCTCAAGAGCATAGGTTAAAGTCAAGAACTGCTGCATGCGGGAGGATAAGTCCTAGTCCGGCCGATGAGCTTGTCGATCGAGGAACACGAATTTAACCCAACATTTGGAATCAAGCGAGTCTACTTGTGTGTTTGTAAATCTTTGTGCTCTACAAATCACAGAATCGTGCAGTTTTTTTCCGTTGAGCACGAATATTGAAGAATGCTATTTTGATCAGACATGTGAAAATGATGTCATCGTATTTGTTGGAATTTTTTATATTCCAATGTAAGTACCATTTTATCTCCGTTTTGACAAGACAAGCCATAGTTGTTGGTGAAGAACGCGCACGTCCACACTCTACTAAACCCTCATCTATTATTGTTTGGCATGACTCGCTCTCTTTATTCTCTGGTCAGTATTGTTGAGATAGACAGGGATATACCATCACCATGCTCCATGCATAGACTCGCTTTCCTAGCTCTGTTATTTATTTATTTCTAATCAACCAAGCGGTTGATAGTTAATAATACATTTTGGCGTTACAAGCTTAAAGGAGGCCTCAATGAATGAAACGGTGACCCGAGCTATGACGAGTTGCGCCCGTGTCATCTGTGTTGAACCATAAAACTACTGAATGTATTTGGCCTAATCAGCAGCCGCTGCCAGCAGCAGGCAGCCGCTGCCGATCAGGCCCTTAATGTATAGCCCCGCGCAATTATGTAGAAAGAGCTCATGTTAAGAGGTACAATGAATTCTAGTGAAGGTCTTATATACCTGCAAATCAGATTATTGTTTAATTGATAAACAAGTTAATGCATCATAATTTTACCCTCCTGAGCTTACCACAAAGTATAAACACACCACTAATATTGAAAACCAAAATCATACACCCGTAACTCTTAAAATCAGACAAACGACCTCATTGAGCCCAATTTCAAGCGGTTTTGAGCCAACCAAGTTTACATGCCCAATCATCAGCGCTGGTCCCACATGCTATACCCCCATCCACCACGCATCTGCGTGATAATGAGACACTCCCCTCTACCTCCTCAATGTGAAGTCTCCTCCTCAATCTCCACACATTGCAACCATTGTATTGAGCACTGTGGACTTGAGAATTATGTGCCGTCAGGGATGCACACTGTACTATGCTGTCAGTGAAGGATTTTTTTTTTGAAGGTATCCACACCATCGTGGCAACATGAACCGTTGGCTAATGACATGAGTGAGGGATTACATATGACCTGCATAGCTAAGGCAACGGTCTCAAAGACACCAAGCTATGCTATGCGGCCCACATTGTCGCACGCCTTGTCCGCCGACTGCCACCACACACCTCTTTCATTGGCATCATGTGCAAGGGTGGTGATTGTTTTTTTACATCAACATTCACACCATGCTACTAAGCTTTGTCCGCCACACTATCATCGCCAGCATATGCTTCTAATCCGCCGTGGGTAGTGTAGTGGTGTGAGGCTAAGGGGTTGTCCCACACGCCCGAATGAGGGCGAAGGGATACAAGCGAGACATAATGATGGGAAGAGAGATGGACAACACAACCATGTGTGGACGGGTAGCGTGGTGGCTGAGTGAATAAGCGGCTAGCCACGTCAGAGTGAAGAAGACATTATGTTGTTAAGGTAGGAGCATAAGGTTCCAGATGACTTCATGGCATAGAAGCAGAGGGGGGCACTGGGAAGGGAAGAGAGAGCGCATGTGACAATTGTGCCCACGCTGGATGGAGGTGGTTACGATGAATTAATAGGGTAGAAAAAAGAAGTCAGTCTTACATATAGACGGTAGACCCATTGAGGACGTAGCATGAAAATAAGGTGACGATGTTCCTTAAAAAACACTTAAATCGTATATGTTAAATCCAAATTAAAAAAACAATAGCTACCTATATTTGTATTCATAAATAAACGTCCGTCCATATCCAATCCTTTTACATCATCCTGTGTTATTTGTGACTTGCTTTGCTGAGGCCTCCACTGCCCGGACGCTCGCCTCGCGTGCCATCCATTCCGAGGTCAACAGGTCCCTCTCCGTCCCACGGTAGCTCGGACGGAGGCGCAATGGCGTGTCTGGGCAGAGTACAGGAGAATGCAAAGGCGAACTGCGGAACTGGTCGGCGCCGGCAAATTCGGTCAACGGATTGAAGTTTTTCATGAGGGGATCGGAACTTTTTGTCGGCACGTAGTCGAAGCAGCAGCAATTTGGAGAGAACAAATTTTCCAGAAACTGAAAACCGAACCGAGTTTTCGGCCGTTGGGGTGCCCGGTGCCCCCCATGCCTTCTGGTCGACACGCACCCACGCGGGCCGTCGTCCGCGCCAGAACGGACGGCCGGCGGCGAAGCGGCCCGCGGCTAAGCGATGCGTGGTGCCCCGATCTACCCGACCCCGCCGCCTCGCCTCGCCTCGCCGGTGCCCGCGCGGCGCCAGCTAGCTGGGCCTGGGGGCGCCTCTCGTGTGGTCTCCGCCGCAGCCGCTGGCGCCGCCAATCATGAGGACGAGCAAAAAGCCCCGGTGCCCCGGGCCATCTACCGTCCCCCGCGCCGCGGGGCTCACGCGTCAGCGGCGCGGCCTCGCGTATCCGCGCGAGATTGGCTCTGCCATGTGGAGGCTCCCGAGAGTTCCAGCGCCGGGGGACGGGCCCCCACGGCGAATCCGGTGTGCGTCGACGTCGCGGCCAGGTCGGACGCGCTTCCAGACGGTTCTGGCCAGCCGCGCTCTTGCTTGCGCCTCCCGCACGGCCGGGAACTGCACTGCACGGTTGCCTCCCCGCACGGCTCCTCCTGCTGCTGTTCCGCGACGTCAACAGCTCGCGACTTGCGCGAGAACCCATTGGCATGCAACTGCCTGCGCTGCCGTCAGTGACGTGCGAGCGTGCCCTCTTCGCAAATTGACTCGAAACTGTGGCACGCGAGCGACCTGCAGCGAATCGGCGCCATGCATGCAGGCAATGCGGTTCGATTTCGATGTGCATGCCGTTGTCGAGTGATCGTTCTTCTCGCGGCGGCGAAACAAGATTCAAGAACACGCCAGCGGCTTCCGTTCAACAGTTTTACAGTTGCCGATCAGTTGACTTCGGCGAAACGCATGGATAAGCTGTGATTTTTTTTTTCAACGGAGATACTGTTTGCTTATCTGTGGGCGCCATGTGTTGACTAGTATATGGCAGTACGTATAAAATCTAGAGGTGCCTAGCGCTTGCTTTGTATGCATGGCTCGCTCTAATTGGGATGTATCAAAGCCCATCAGACCAATGCACATCTCTTTCTTCTCTGTACGAACGTACTGTACGCCGTGTTCTCTGGAACTCTGATGCAACTTGGTTGAACTACTAAACAATGTAAGGGATAGAGTATGGCAAGGGATATAGATATTTCTTATGTCATGCTCACGCAGTAATGTTGCACGATTTACCTGGTTTTCGTAATGCACGGTTCGTTTTCCAGGGGACAGTTACATCTGTGTGGTGCATCTTGAAGCAGGGGACAGAAGGAACCTGCATGACCTTTCAGTGTCTGGGGAACGTGTCTCGGACATCGCCACATGATAGAAAAAAATTAAGTTTGAAATCATTTGCACAGTTCCTGTCAAAAATAAGTTTGAAAGCACAGCACTGATTCAGTAAGTTCACAAACTGTTCTGTGGACTGTGTTTGAATTGCATTCGTGCAAATTATACACTGCTGCTGCTACAAAGTTTTAATTCTGAAAAACAATATATAAGTGATTTGGCTTCTACAAATCTGCTTCCCAATCAGCTCATTCAACAATACGCAGGCCGTGCCTGCTGCAATCTTGGTGGCCTAACTTTTTTAACGAAAGCGTAAAGGAATTAAATTTTTTCTGTATACGAGTATGTTTTATGTATCTACTTATCAGAAACCCCAGCGTCTTCTGGTGTTGTTTCTATGGATCGTATGCTTTCGAGTAGACAGGAAACCACGGTCGAGTTCAGCTTCGCATGCTACATATGGTCGTTCTCCAGTCCTTTTACGACGATCTCCCACTGTCAGAAACGTAACGAGCTGACTAAACTCTACCCCAGCCTAGGCGGCCCTAGCATCAAAGAGTAGAATATAGATTGATCAAGATGACTCTGGGGCCCCAAATTGTCCTCTAATGGTACAGTAACCACTTTTCTCCCGAAAGCTCAGTGCACAGCACCTGAGATTCGATCGACCGCGCGTCTCGATCCTGTGTGACCGTGTGAGATGCATGATGTCCGGCCGGCCGCCCCATCGTCGACGTTATGCGCTGATGATCAGCTCGACGTGACCCTTTCTGGCCGTTGGCCCCTTGGCTGGACATGGAAGACGCGCCACGGGCGACGGCCCACTCCGTGTAGCTCTGCCCGATCACGCGGCGCCATGGCCAACAGTACGTGATTAATTTGGATTTTTATTTGCACCTGACTGTGCGCCGGCCGGTGGTGTTCCGGCGGTCGCTGTCGCGGAGATCCGCACGGTCCGACGGAGGCGCTTGAGGCTGCTCTAGAACCGGCCGTCGCGGGTCTCGAAATTTATTGCGGCTCTTCCTGGCCACACTTCGCGGCGCGCGCGGGCGTGGGTGCGCCGGTGGACGCCGTGATCGCCATGGCATCCGCCTGTCACACACAGCCCCGGCCGGCGTCACCGGCTTGGCCAGAGCCACAGCCCCGCACGCGGGCTCACATGAACGACCGCGACAACACCAGAAGCCGTCACGTCAGCCGCAGCACGGCCGCATGGCACGCTGACGTGCCGTGACGCGCTCGCGGATCATCCCATGTCCATGATCGGCCAGCCGCCTGATACTGGGGCTGGGGCCCCCGGAGCGCTATCCACGGTGCAACTTGAGGCGGCGCGCGCCCGGAGGGGGAGGTGGGCACGGCGGACGGCGCTACGATCCACTGATCCACCGACCGAGCCCCGGGGGTCGCCGGTCGCGTCAAGCCGCCCGCGCGACGGCAAGCCTGGACGGCCCCATGTCGGTGCCCCGCAGGACCGCCGGATGGGCCTCACCGTCGCCGTCCGCGTGCTCCCGCGGGCGCCGGCCGTCCCGGTCGCGGCGCGGGCCACGTATATGGCTCCGAAATAGCCCTTTTCGCGCGCCTCGTGCTCGTCAGGTGATGACACCCACGGCAACTGTGTGCAATAAGGTGGCAAGCAATGGTGCGTGGACGTGATGGGGACGGGACGGCTTCATGATCGTGGACGGGATCGCGCGGGCACCGACCTCCTTGCAACTTGGTACGGACTGTCGATCATGCAGGGATAGAGGAGATTATTTTGCCAAAGGAGTGCACGCGAACGCTAGTGCACAGCGCTTTGTATGTAGGCATGGAAACGAATGGGAGCGCGCGGTCAGAAAAACACTCCAATTGTTTTCACTCTCATATTATTCGTCTCCGGAATGATTTCGAAAATGAAAATCTTGTTTCTCCGATTACTACTGTATATGAGCAACAAAGACTATTTTTGTTAATTCCAGTAAGGTAACTAAGCGCACAATTAACATATAGACCATACCCAACAATTCAATAGAATATATAATTATAGGACAAACTTGTTTATTTTGACTGTTTTCCGCAGACCCGATGCATACATAGGTGGCATCCCAACTAGTATGCTTTGAAGCATGCCCAGTAATTACAAAAGAATGGGTGATTTACTCCATTAAGTTAGTTGTCCGCTAAGTGTTTTGAAATTCATGTCGCGTATTTGTAAAAATCAGTACCAAAACAGTAGGGATTAAAGAGTAGACCAGTCAACGGAGGTGAAACAAGCATAGTAGTGTCAACGTGAGATACTTACAGTGAGCAAGGTGGCGATGAGTGCCTACGTCTTCACTAAAAAGACCACAAAGAGATGGATCTCTTTTCAACCCTCATCCTCCCCTAACCAACCACACATATCAAAGTTAGGTTAGTTTAGAAAAATGCTGGGGTAATACAAACTTCCTAGAGCATCAGCATAAGTTAAGTTCTTCAATGGGCAACACCTAGCTATGCTAGGAACACAGAGACCTAAGAGTAAATGGAATCACCAGGCTTGATGAAGAATAGGAGTTCCCAAGAGAGGAAGAGGATTGCTCAAGCTTCTCACTAGGTCTCTCACTCAAATCTCCTTCAAAACTTACAAATGGAAGCTTGAAAGAGAGTGAGACACAACAATGAATGCATGAGAGAGCTCTTGTGGAGAGTGTGGAGAGAGGTAGAATAAGGGATATAAATACCCTGGATCAAAAACTATTAGTCACTCACATAAAGTTGGAGGTACGGAAAATTCTACATCCTTAACCTCTATGAGTTAGCATCAATAGAACTTCCATAGATCTTGGCACACACACACACTTAAACACATTGGATATCCTTAGGGTTTTAATATAGTGTTGTGCCAAAGTGACTCTCAAGGGTCTTTGTTATGTCAGTGGAGAACTTTCTTCTACATCAAGCCAAACAGTTTCACCCCATTGATAATACGATGTCCCTAAATTCATACCCAAAAAGAAAATAATGAATTTAATCTACTTAATGATCTTAGTACACCAACTCCTTGATCTCTAATTATTCCATTCCTTTTGATTCATGCATAAATATCTATAGCTCATAGGAAATCATTAGATTCACAATTGTCTCTGTCATCAACACCAAACCCTTCTTAGGGGAAGCCTAGATGCACTTTTAATCATAAATTGTAGGATAAATGATGACATGAATGCTTAAAGCATGTGGTATTGTCTCTCCCTCCTCCTAGGCAAGAGGTTCTCGTAGCCTTTTCTTACCTTCTTCTCTAGTCGATTGTTTCTTTTCTTCTTTTTTCTCCCTCTCTGGTTCTCCCCTTGGATGGCCTGCTGCCCTGCTAGGTCTCATCCCTTATCTCATTTGGATGCTCTCCTTTGCTTAATGAAAAACATGCTTTGCACATTTTAAAAAAGCATGTGATATTCTTGGAGATGAGCTATATTAAATAAAACATAATTGTAAATCAGAATGTAACTTGTGAAACAAATTACAAGTAAATTTGCACTTTTTTTATAATATAACATTATTGTTTTAAAAGATAACTTTATATTATGTGAATATGGAAGGAAGTAACATTTTTTGTGTGAAGAAGTGAATATTCTTTATAAAAAGTAAGTTTCACCATTTTGATTCGTGTCAATTATTTTTATTGGAATGAAAAAATACAATTATATTTTGATTTTAAATGTTTAGTTATAGAACTAGAGTTTGTTAGATTTAGAATTGATTTAGATGTGTTGGCATCATCATTTTTCCTTTGTTTCTTTCACATGAATCCCTTACTTCTTTATTATTTTTATTAGAAAAGGTAGATGGTTCATTATTGTACTTTAGGAAAGTTGGATGATGTCTCGACTTATGAAGAGTGTATAGAGAACTCTAGAGTAGTCATGTTCTTCTCACTTTTTTCAGTTAGCTAAGAAAAAGAAATTTTAGCCGTGACGTATGTCCAATAGTCCCTTATTTCTTTCGATAAGTTCAAGGGTCACGACTTAGAGGATGCTTCAAGCCATCACCCTCACAAGTTGTTATGATGCGAATGACAAGCTAGCTTCGATTCATGTATGACCATGCATATCCATCCCTCTTTTACAAGATCCAAAATTATGCATCGCGCCAAAATAGATGCATGCATCTCCAACTTCAATGCATGGAAAATGGCTGACTATACAATGGACATTTATTAGAAACAAATCCAATGAACAAATTAGACATCATATTGTTTCTTGGAAAAAGTGTTACCACATCTTTCTATATTTGAAATTAAAATTACAAAATGATTTGTGCAAATTCTGTACTTAAATTTGCAATTGGTCGAAACGCTTTTTCAATACAAGTTTTGGAAGACAAATTCTTGTAGACAACTATTTTTAGCATAACTTTTATTGACACAATTATATTCATAATTTTCCTTGTAAAAAAATTCTTTGTAACACTTTTTTATGGACAAATGTGTAAACATAGACTTTCCACTACAAGATACCTTTTTGAATAAGTTTTATTGCTATGGCCGATTTGCTCTAAAATACTTATAGAAAAGTAAACCAGAAAAAAACTATTTAGCACAACAGTGCAAAAATATGTAAACTAAGTATTTAAGAGAAAGGATGAAAAGAAATGAAAGAAGAACAAGAAAAGAGAAAAAAACGAAATATACAAGAAAGAATAGATTTATGAACAAAACTATAATAAACGAGCATACGGTCGGATATGTGGGTTCCGGTCGATCGATAGTGTTAGGGTCCACGATACAGACAGACAAACTAATAAATATGCAAGAGATAAGAAGAAATGAAAGAAGATGAAAAAAGAGAGAAGTAAGAAATAAACGAGCACGCACTTGGATTTGTGGCGGTAGATCGACGGTGTCGCTAGTGGCGATTCCAGGGGGCTGAGGGGGGCAAGGTCCCCCAAGGTTGTTGATTCTCCACTATAATATACAGTGATCTTGTATTTGCCCCTACTATAATCTTGTGCTGGCTTCGCCTCTGGGTGTCGCCGTTGGAATCCGCACGCGGCTGTATTTCTACGCGGATATTTGTGCACTCAGCATTCCGTATACGTACATGCGCATGCTCGCGGGACTCTCCTCTCAAAGCCTCACCAAGATAGAAACAAGATCAAGATAGGCTCATGGATAGATATCTACTTTGAATCCAGTGAACCTGTATGCAGTAATGCAGATAGTAATGCGCATTGGATTTGTATGCAGTAATCCTGGGAATAAAAATCCAGCGAACTTTGAACGCTCAGCCGTGTGGTGGCCTGGAGAGACGTGGTCTGCTTTGCGATGTGCCGTCCTAGTCGCCGGTCCTGCGGAGAAGCTGGAGTCCGTGCCCGGCCGGCTTGTGCTACTGCCTGCTGCCCTGCTGGATACAGAGTAAACGAAGCTTCATCAGCCACCCACCAGCGACCTCATAGTCATAGGAGGGTCATCAGCTTTTTTTGTAACAGAGATCAGCAGCTTATTTCTGCTCCCTTCACCGCCTCACCTGTGCTGTGATTATCAACTAATTAATGACTAGCAAGTTTCTGTAACCGACCTTTCCACCACTTTCTCCTCCACCGATTCTGTACAGTCCTATTTAGAAATCTGTCTAAGAACGAGCTCGGCAAATAATTTCACAAGGGTGCTTTATCATATTCTTATCAAAACAAGCACGGTTCCAACATTTTCCAGACCGTCCAACAAATACTATAATAGCAGATAGTCCTAACACATGCACCCAATTATTAGTATGCAACTACCTATCTTACCCAGCCGCCTAACATTGAGTGAAATCTCTGAGTCTCTCATCAGCACCCATCACCAAGGTTACTACATGCCAATTGCCAAACAACTCTTGCCGCACTAAGCTCAAAGAAAAAAAATCAATGATTCCATCCTGAGAACAGAAATTGCAAGGAGTGCCCGGTGCCCTCTGCCACTTCCTTCAAAGCAAGCTATCGTTTTGTTGTCAGTATTGCATTATTCTCCAAAGCTATATGTATTTTTGCCTTCCAGACGATATGGCAAAGGCTCTTCCAGACTAAGAGGAGGTCAATCAAATCCTCACATATCAAATTTACTGTTAAAAAAGGAACTTATTTATTCCACTTGTATCTTAATAGATCATTAGCATTATTCAGATTGAAGCCCATCACTAGCTTTTTCACCTCCTACCACAGATTTCTAATAGGTTTAGGAGCAACTTTCTAAATGAAAGGCTCAGCTCGTTACATCAAGTATAACATCGTCGCTTCACCTAGGAGCGCAGGGGCAAGGACGGCGGCGGCCGGGCCTTCCCTCTCCTCTTCGCGGGTTGTCTTCCTCGTGGGGACTTTGGGTCCTCTTCGCTGACGCCTTGCTGGAGGCCAGATCCGGCGGCCCCTTGGCATGATCCGGCCAGGACTAGTCCGGATCTCGTCTCCAGAGCCGGTGGAGGGCGCCGCCGCCCGCTGCTTCTGCGGCGCAGCGCGGCTGGGGTGGGGGTGCGGGGGCACTCGCTCGCCCGCCTGGCTCGGGGTGGCGGCCAGCGCATTCCGTTTGGGGAGAGGAGATTTTCCGGCGAAAGCCATCAACGGTGACGCCTGAGGGCGCCGTTCCACCTCCCTGGAGGCGTTGTTTCGGAGCTCCTCTCCTCTCCTCCTCGCCTTGGCCATCTTGGGGGTTTGCTCTGGCTGGTCGGCTGGCAACGGAGCTCCGGTGGTCGGCGTTGGCGGGGTCACTGCGGGCGAAGGTGCGTCGCCACGGTGCAGCGGCAGTAGTAGCGCAGTTGTTTGCGTGGGCCCTGTAGGTTCAAGCGTCGGTGGACGGCGGGAGGCGGCAACGTGCGGCGTCTAGGCCTTCGGATGGCGGCTGCGGTGGCCGCTTTTGCAGCCCTTCGTCCTTGGTGCCGGTGGTCACCACTGCCTAGGTCTCAGCTGGGGTCTTTGGAGAAAACTTTTCCTACATTCTACTAGGCGGGCAGTGGTAGCGCTTCGGCGTCGTTCTCCTTCTTTAAGGCGCCATCCAGGAGATCTCCAGCTTCCAGTTTGTGTGGTCACCGGCCCAACGTGGGGGCTTTTCGTCACTCCTCTTGGCTCGGTGGTGGTGGGTCGGAGCTACTCCTGGTGTCTGTTTGCCCCTAGTGCTCGGTGTTGTTGGTCCAAGCTCGGTGGTGAAGAGTTGGAGCTGCTTCGTGTGGGCGAGGCTCGGCAACGATGGTGCACCTCGTTCTTCCTCCTTTGTGCTGGTGCTATGTGTGTAGGCGGTGTCGGGTGGCTTTCGCCTTGCCTGTTGCCCATCGTGGGAAGTCGGAGCTGCTTGTCTCTTGTAATGAGCTCGTCAACGATGACACACGGTAGGCATTGTTGGGACTGCCAAGTGTTTTAGGGTGGTCTTTTGCCGGTTCAGCTGTGTGCTCTGTGTAGGTTTCCGGCCCGATTTTGCTGAAAACTTCTCTTCTTCTTAATTGAAAGTTAGAGCTCCTGCCATTGCGTTAAAAAAGGTCTTATTATAACAATCCGCTAATAATGTGATCAATTTGTCATCACACAGCTCAAACAATACAGGATATTGTGGGAGTTTCCCCACTAGCTAGTGATCAGTTGAACTTGATGTTTTTACCATTAGCAACCTTGCCTGACAGATTCACCAAGTATTTGGCTTTATTGACTAGGTCCTGCTAAATTCTATGCTCATTTTTTTCAGCCTTCACCACCATTTGCAAAGGAGTCTAATATTCATCCTTCTCAGATTTTTTATCACTAAGAGGAGAACGAAACGGTGCAGTTGTCGTTGTGCTTGTGCAGCTTGGTCCAAGCTAAGCTATATCAGCTTGGGCGTTTAAAGTCCCTACTGACTACTGAGTTGTATGTAATGCACAGATCAATTCAATTCAAAAGCCTAAGTTGATGGGAGAAATATGGATATTACATTGAGGCTTCCTCAAACCTCAAAACATGGAAATAGGAGCTGACTGCAATTATTTGTTTGATTTTGTCTGCTACCTAGATTATTCGAACACAAGACACTCGACTCTAATAATAAGGTACCTAATTGAGTTATATACACATACTAATTTAGTCAAAGACTTTTGATGATAGTTAAATGCAGAAACAATTTACTTTTATGCTTCAATCATGTCTCACAACGTGCATGAAAACAGCAACGAACTGGAGATGGCTTTGGTGTCTGTCCCCCCCTCCATCTCTCTGGCGTGTGCTAGCTTAGTTGCAGAAAACAAAGAGACCTATGCCGCTACGTGCCAAGGCTTGCCACCACGAATCACGGAAATGCACGATCGGTGATGGCGGACGAGCATTGCAGCAGATGCTACGATAAGCGACCAACCAGTTCAGCATGCAGATTTTGGTGTTCATCATATCACACCCACGTCTAGACAACGATATCCGCAGTGGCGTATCCATGTCTGAATTTGACAGGCCAAAAGCGATGAGCCAAGAACGCAAAGGAGATGGATGGATGGATGGATGGATAGAACATGGTGAGAACAGACTACACAGCAGATAACCCTCAACAGCGCCGAATCCAACAAAGGGCCGGTACGATCGATCTATCACACGAGATCAGCGGATCCCGAAAGTGACACTGTTGTGATCGGCCGAATATAATCGTTGTAGGTTGTCCTGTTGCCGCCGTTTGCTGGAGCAGCGTTTTCTAGAGATCATCTGGCGTGTCCGGTCGTCGTACGGCGTAGCTTGCTCTAGCTCTCGCCAAGTTCTCTACTTCTCTTCGTCTTCTTCGTCCTCGTCGTCCCGGCATCTCCCTTTGGTCGCCGTCGGAGCCTCGTGGTGTTTTCCACGGGCCGGGCTAGGAAAGATTCACCCTAGAGCGCTATAGCTACTGCTCTCGGAATGGGAGCTCGTGGTCACTGCTACACTGCCACCATTCGCGTAGCATTGCAGTGTAAGCTTTGTACTAGAACATTACACTGCCAAGTGCCGACGGGGCATGCAGCGGGGACAAATGGAGCCCCTGCGAGCAGCAAGGAAGACGATGCACTCGAGTCCCACACGTAGCCGGCGCCCCTGGCCCGCCCTCGGAGCTAGCTGCCCTGGAATGGTTGGAGATTGGAACTCGCGCCCACGATCCTCGACGTGGCGGCGTCTCCATCACGAGGAATCCCGAGGCGGGTGGCGCGCAGATCCGCGTGCGCCTGCCTGACAGGGATCTTCACCGGCGTGCGGTGGCGCCCCGTGTGTTTGCCAAGATATGATGTGGGTGTTCGTTCTGATGCGCGGTACGGCGGTGGCGCGCTAGAAATGGTGGTGAGGTTGCTTTCCACCACCACAACGCACCGTGCCGTGATCAGGGCATGTGATCCAGTGATTGAGCGCAAAGTTCTTGGGTTGGCAGCAGGGGTGCCAGTGCCATATACCTTTCAGTGCGGTGAAGTTGTTGGGTAGGTTAGAATCAGTGTTTTTTTGGAACAGAACCTTGTGTGCAACGGCGGCCACCAAGTGGTTGGTTCTGAAGGAAGAATGGAGCCGGCACTGCCTAACAATACACCAGCAGGAACAACTGCCAATGTCATTATCATTTTCATGTGCTATGTTCTTCCCTGGTAAACACATGAAGTAGCTAGATGGCAGTTGAGTCATTTAGCAGTTAGGTGAGGATTGCAAGGCCCCTTTGAAATATACAGGATCCCTACCCTCAAATCTTGCGTTTTTTTCTACGTTTTTAATTATTTCCTACAAAATTCATATACGATTTCTGCGTTCCAAAGAGGGTTTAAACGGGTATGCAAATAACTAACAATCATATAAACCAGTCTTAAATAATATCCGACTCTTTTATTTGGAAGATAAATGGAAATATCTGACTCTTTTATTTGGAAGATAAATGGAATTGTAATCAAGGCCCAATTCAAAGGGAGAAGGTAACTGAACGAGGAAGAAGTTTGTTTTACCTCCTAGTTCTATTGATAAGAATATATATTTCAGTTTAAATAAATTCTATAAGGTCCAAAAATTTTCATGTCGTCCAATTATTTTATTCAGATCTATCAGCTCCCAATCTATCTCTATGGTTTTCCTCATAAATATGGAGCCTTGTGTTGATGATGTAGCTCAAGACTGTTGAGAAATTAGGATTACCCGGTCCGTTCCTCTTCAATTCCCTCTCAGCACAAAATTAGGCCTAGAGAAGTTCTAGATCATATGTCCCTTCCTCATATGCACGATAGAATGATAGATAAACACACATGAGAGACAAATTTAGGTGGGGCTTCAAGACTCTTTTCTAATTTTTTATAGCTTGGATGTACAGGAGTGTTGCCTGTATAGAGTTGGAGAATTCTTTGGAAGTATATTAGGAATGAGCCTACGTATAACTCTAATTGGAGTTAGGTTTCTTTTAAAAAAGCCACTTTTAACCGGGGTAGCATCTGTTAAAAAAATGGGGTGGGAAGTAAATTAAAAATGTTAGGAGTTGAGGGAGCATGCGATATCTGGTGTTATAGTTCCAGGGAGGAACTTAGACTTTCATGATGGTTCCAGAAGGGAAAAAATAAACTTTTTTCTATTGAACAGCCCCCTTCGAATTTAACTAGGTCTGGTTTTGGGAGGAGTGATAAGAGTACGCCCGATCTTCCGATAGATAACTCGGTTTAGGGGTAGAGATCTCGATGTTGGTGAAGAAGGCTCCGAGCGAAACGATCGAGTCCTTGCAATCACTCACCATTGCTCCGATGGTTATCGACCGCGTGAGGTGCACAATTGACCTCACCAAGAAGATTATCATTCCTACAATGCAACTGAGAGAACACAAGGAAGAATGACAAAATTGCAATTCTCAATTGAGTTGCACAAGCTGGAGGTTTCACAAATCGATACATGGCGAACTATTATCGATAGAATACTCTTAAGCAAAACCCAAAACCCTAACTTGACGGTGGCTACTGTTTATATAGGACATAAGGTCGACCAACAATCCCTAGACATGTCCGTGATAACTCCAACACAATACATGGGCCAACAGCCCAGGCGGGCGGCACAGCACCCTGAACAGATTCTGTCCGCCAACTTGTGACATGAATTCCCATCGACTCCGACGTCCGCCATCGGAGCACGTTTGTGGCCTGGGCAATGATTTTAGTGCAGGCTGGTCCTGGAGGCCGAGGAGGTCGACTCCGAGTTGAATTGAGGCTCCATCTTGACTTGGTCGCCCTCCTTGCCCTCTTCCTGGTCCGAGCTGACTTCCAAAGCCTTCATGGTACTCTTCTAAGTTCCTTAGTACAATATAATCAACAACATCATTAGGTAGCAAACCATTTGCATAAGTATATGTACGGGCAATTAGAAACGAGCTCACCTGTTGATTCAATTGTTATGCACCTACTTTTGTAATAGGCCCTTGCATAATCATAGAAGTGATGTCCTCATCAGTGAGTCTAGTCTAAGGCCCCGTTTGTTTCACCCAACTCATTTTTTGTTTTGACTAAAAAATGGCTAGCTAGCTAGAAATTAGCTGGACATGTTTGAATACATTGATCTAATGCTTTTTCTTTCAATTAGCTACAAGTAATATGGTTGCATTAGCTAATGAATTGAGTGCTAGTTAAAAAATAGTTGCCCAATTAACTGATGTATTTGGATACACCATAGCTAATCTTAAACAACTAATAAACAGGACCTGACCGAGAAATCGCGACGAGGTGACCTCAGTCACATTGACAGATGGGGTCCGTGGTTTCTGGCCCATATGAAATAGGGGCCACAAAGGTTTCTCTGGCGGGATAGTGAATATAGTGTAGATTTATTCCTTGCAATTTAATTAATATAATAAACTAAGATCCATATATATCTATACCGTAAAAGAACGAGTTTTCTAAAAATCTTTTTACCTAGAAACGCATAGGTATACCCTCACGCTGGCTCCACTGCGCAGTTTGAAAAAGATTGGAAAGGGGTGGGAAGGCTCAAAATCTATAGATGCAAAATGTTTCATCCACTTTCTCTTTTTATTTCTCACATCGTTTTATACCCATACCCACCTGTTAACTTTACTTCTCTTGATTTTAATAAAAAAAATGACGTCAATCAATTAGGTCTCCTTTCTTTTAATTTTATTTTCTTTTTCTCCTTCCTATTGCATCCTTGATCATCTCATAATACATGCATGTTGCACGTATATCTATACTAGTAATTATAAATGTTAGAAATATGCCGTCTAACGTGTAAAAAGGTTCCTAACACTATTTTCTTGGCACACATTTGGCCATATACATGGCGGATTCGGGCGCTTTTTTTATTTTTAGATTTTTTTTTTTCGTTTTTACAAAAATATACACCGGTTCGCAAGATTAGCAGGGATGGTCGACCGGCGCCCGGCGTCCAGGCGCCAGGGGCCTGGCGCCCGGTGCCCAGGCGCCAGGTGTGGGGCCGACGGACGGGGCCGACGGACAGACGGACGGACAGACGGACAGACGGACGGACACGCGGACAGACGGACGGAGGAGCCTGGCGCCCGGAGCCCCGGCGCCAGGGGCCTGGCGCCCGGAGCCCCGGCGCCAGGTACTCTTTTTTTTTTTAATTTATTAACTCGCTTAACTCTTTTTTTTTAATTTATTAACTCGCTTAACTCGCTAATCTCGCTGTTTAATCTCGTGCATCCGATCCGAGTTAGGGAGATTAGTCAGTGTATTAGTTAGTTAGTGTATTATTTAGTTAGTGTATTAGTGTACGTAGTAGTTAGTGTATTAGTGTAGTAGTGCGCAGTGTATTAGTGTAGTAGTGCGCAGTCGTAACCCGTTGTAATAACTGGATTTAGTATTTAGTATTAGTATTTAGTTGAATATATATTCTGTTATATTTAGTATTTATTTGTAGTATTTGTTATTAAGTTTTAATAGTAGTATATTGTAGTAATATTTACATCTAGTAGTATTTAGAACTGAAGAGGAGGGAGAATGAGCTAAAGCGCCGACAAGATCTGCTTCGCGAAGCAGAACAACGTGACCTAAAAATACTTATAATTTCAAAATAAACATACACAAAATAGGAAATAGAAAATGAAGAAAGAAAATAAAGCAAAATACTTGTAATTTCAAAATAAACTGGGATCAAAATAAACTGGAAGAGTCCTGGTAAAAGGGTCGAAGTGCTAATTTAGAATGCTAATATAATAGGCAAGGTTGAAGCTAAATGGTTAGAATCTAACTCGGATCGGATGCACGAGATTAAACAGCGAGATTAGCGATTAGCGATTAAATACGAGATTAGCGAGTTAAGCGAGTTAATAAATAAAAAAAAAAGAGTACCTGGCGCCGGGGCTCCGGGCGCCAGGCCCCTGGCGCCGGGGCTCCGGGCGCCAGGCTCCTCCGTCCGTCTGTCCGTCCGTCTGTCCGTGCCCCCGTCCGTCGGCCCCACACCTGGCGCCTGGGCACCGGGCGCCAGGCCCCTGGCGCCCAGACGCCGGGCGCCGGTCGACCATCCCTGCCAATCTTACGAACCGGTGTATATTTTTGTAAAAACGAAAAAAAAATTCTAAAAATAAAAAAAGCGCGCGGATTCGGTCCCTGGGCTGGGGGGCTGCAGCCCATCTCCTGGCCCAGCAGTACCCAATACTATTATGAATTTTTGGTCCATAAACAATTACACATATAGCTCCTCCGTCCAGCTTCAGCTCCAGGCGATCACGTATTCACGTTCTCGTGCATCAGCTCCCTCTCGTATTTCTTGGCGGCGTGGCGCGGTGCCGTTGCCCTCCCCTCCCCCCTCTACCTCTGGTTCCTCAACAATAGTGCAGCAAGCTAGCGACCATTAACCATGGAAGGCGTCTGGGATGTGGTTGCCGGCAGCGATGCCTCAACGGCCTATGCCCAAGCCCCAGCAGAGGAGGCCAACAAGCTCGAAAGTCGGAACATCGGCTCCTTTCTCCGTGGGCTGTTGGACTCACTTAGGTGTTGTATGCGTGTCGATTTAAATTAATTTCATTGATTTGTGATTTATCAAAATAGATTAGTTTCTGAATTGATTTCAATTGCATATTATAATGTGGAGGGTGCTGCTCGTTATACTGCACATAGTTATAGTGATGCTGATGCAGACATAAACCAATATACTAAGTCACTAACACATCAACATGAGTTTCAGCTTAATAGTGTAGTAAGAATAATCTTTGTTTGCTCATTTCAAGAGGGTACAAAAATCCCCCAGAAGGTCAACATAATACATCCAAACATTAGAAGAAGAATCTTCTTTCAATAATTCGCTGATAGAAGCTTAGTACAATCACCATATCCCGGTTATTTAATCATCTCGCTCAAATTTCTTTTGCAGGTTCAACTAGACCTGAGGAAAAAAATACAGTATATGTATATCTTTAGGAGTTGGGCCGTGTGGTGGAGGCTCTAGTGGTGCCGCCCCGCTGGAACTCTCAGACCAGACTTCTCCCAAACACAGTAGTTGTTGCCATGGGCGACGGGGTGGAAATCTGAGGGGATCAGGCCCCCGACGTCGTACCGTGTCCCGATCTTGACGATAACCTTGTCGTCGATCTTGGCGAGGTAGAGATCCCCGTAAGCGGCAAGGATGTCCAGCTTGCTCCCCGGGTGGATGCCGTTTCTTGACCTCACTGCAGACAGCGCGCTGATCTCCTGCTTGAGGTTCCAGTCGAAGACGTGGTCGTAGAACTGGTGGGTGCATGCAGAAACAATATTATTAACCGAGTGTCAATTTTAATCCCGACCACTCGGTTGATTATAGGATCGAGGTTATGGTTGAGATATTAATTTGGACTTACGATGCAGGGAGTTCCTGGGTGAGTGAGGATGTAGGCGTAGCCCTGCATGACCTTGTCGGAAGGGAATGGCCACGAGTTCTGGGTGGAGCCGGTGTCGTGGTTGTCGACGAAGGTGACGGCCTTCTCCGGCAGCCAGCCGATCATCCCTGGTGCCTTGCCGTTGCCGTCCTTCATCCGCCACAGCTCGCCCTGGACGGCCGCCTGCAGCACGCCCTTGGTGGTGAAGTCGAACGCCGCGGCGGGGCCTCCCACGGACTGCGCCCAGTTGACGAGCTCCTGCCTGTCGGCGTCCTGGTTGCTCGAGGGCTCGCCGTTGCCGTCGTAGTGCAGGGAGCTCCATATCTCGGCGACGACGAAGGTGGGGATGGTATTGTCGACGTAGACCTTGGCGACGTCGGCGGAGTACCCCTTGGCGAAGTCGAGGCGCCAGCCGTCGAAGCCGAGGTCGGACTTGAGCCAGTTGAGCCAGTCGGAGAGCTCCTGCTGCACGCGCGGGTTGAGGTGGTCGATGTCCGGCGCGGCAGCGAAGTCGGCGCCCGTGTCGCGGTGGCCCCGCCCGTTGGAGTACTGCGTGTCGTCGCTGCAGATCATGTCGGGGCCCCAGTCGAGGCGGCTGTCTGGCGTGCCGCCCTCGAAGACGCAGTAGATGCCGCGGTTGTCCTTGTAGTCGGCGCAGCGGTGGTTGATGACGACGTCGGCGACGCACTGGACGCCCCGGTCGTGGAACGCCGCGACGAGCGACTTGAGCTCCGCGTGGGTGCCGTACTTGGACGCGTCCAGGTCGTAGAGCCGGCCCGGCATGTACCCCTGAGGCGCCACCGAGTGCGACGGCGGCGGCAGCCAGACGAGCGTGGCCCCCGTCGCGGCGATGTCGTCCACCTGCCCCCTGAGGTAGTTGTACCACCCACCTTGCTTCTTCCACGACTCCCAGTTGAAACCCTGCAGGCATGCAGCACCGATCGGTCACCATTATTCAAATCCGTCTGGTCGAGGGCGTGGGCGGGAAGGGAGAAGAGGACGCTGATGGAGCACGTTTATACGTACCTGGAAGAGGACCTGGGATTGGGCTAGCTGGGAGCCCAAACAGAGCAGCACGAGGGATAGGAGGCTGCACGTGGCAGCCGAGTGCCTCGCCATCTCCTTGTACTAGCTCTCTCTCTCTCTCTCTCTACCGCTGGTGTGCCAAGATGCAAGAGAGAGACTTGTACTTGGCTGTGTGTGTGGATCACCATGCCCGTGTGCGTTGGAATTTATAGGTTGGATCGGCGGCCGATTGGCGACGGTGGACGGTGCAACGGATAAGCGCTGTTGCTTCAAACGAGAGCAACGGCATATCGTTGATGCCAAAGTGCGTGCAATGCCATGGTGGCACATTAAAACGGGGATAGAAAGCTGCGTGAGACTTGAGGTATGGGGTCGCGTCGCGTGTGCTGCCGGGACGCGGCGAACGAGTATGGGTGGTCCGTTACAGGGCGCCTTTTGGTTGAGCGCTTCGTTCGTTTCGATATACTGTAGTACATTGGAGTCTCGGCAGCAGAGAGCAAAAACGGCGCGGCGAAGAGCGCCTGCGATCCTAGTTACGGAGACTATATGTTTGTCACCATGAGTGATGATTCTCAAACAAAGCCGCTCCAAAGTTTTTTTTTTATTTGTCGTGGAAGATGAACCTGAAATATTCGGATAAGCTCCACCGCTTTCTAAATTATTGCACGAAGAGTAGCTTCGGTACGTAGGAAATGACTTGGAGCATGCCTAGCTGGACGATAAGCATTATCCTTCGGGTTTTTATTGCTCGGGAATTTGTGCAGCATCGGTTGGCCGGGAAAGCAATGAAAATTCTTTTTACCAGTGTATATCTCACGTTCGTCTCACTGCGCATAAGTTGAAACGGATATTAAACGTATAAGCAAAATGTTTTCACCATTTTTTTCTATTTTTCCTCACCTCTTTTCTACCCTATACCCACCTCTATTTGGTTGGAAAGGTTGCACAACAAGAGCCCTCGCGTTGATTTTGTTACATTCATTTGCCAACATAATCCTGCCTTCCTAATTTTTCCTTCCTCTCACGTGACATTACGATGTTGAGACTCCAGCCCGGCCACCTGCGCCACCTCGGCGCCTGACTTCTGGCGACCTGCGCCACCCGTCTCCGCTCCACGCTTTCTGGCGACATGCGCCACACTCTCCGTCATCCTGCGCCGCCCCGGCCCCGGCTCCATGCTCTTCGACAACTTGCGCGACCCCAACGTCGCCACGCTCTACGCCGACCTGCGTCGCCCCAGCCTCAACGCCCGGTTCTCCGAGAGACCTCGCGACCTTGCGCGGACCATGCTCCCCGATGGATGTCGCTCCCATCGCTGACCTGGCTCTCGGGTGGCTGTCGTCACAGCTCTCCGCCGACCTGTGCCGCCCCGACCTCAGCGCCTATCTCTTCGGCAGACATCGCGCCATTGCGCAGACCCTGCTTCCTGGCGACGTCGCTACAATCGCCAACCCAGCTCTCCGGCGGCTGTCGTCGCAGCAGGCAGACACGCCCCTGCGCTTGGCTCTCTGACGGTCTGCATTGCCATGGGTGTAGGGTAACGGGGTAGGCTACCATACCATAAAAATATTTTTCTACTACCGCGTAAACACAGAAACTCATACAAGCAAAGAATCATAAAATGTTATCACTAGACACGCAACGCAGCAGAAGACGAGTCGATGCAGCGGGGTGCCGAGTTAACGTCGTCGGGTGCCGAGTCAAACACATGCCAAGTCAATGTAGAAAAGAGCCGATGCCAAGTCACCCAGCCGATCTTGATCAGGAACCACTCGGTCGCCTTTGAGGTGAGTCGGTTGATGAGCGTAGCAGTCATAGCAATGCCTCTACGATATACACACATGCGGGAAGGCAACGCCGAATGCTGGCGTGCTAGCACCACGAACTTGGTGGCGGATTTTGAGAGATTGGTCTAGGGCACAACTAGGATTCGGCAGAAACCTTTTCTGCGGCGGTTCGTGTACGCACCGGTTAGGTCTACCAAAGTCGTGCCCTCTCGTGCATATATTAATGGGATTTAGCCACGTAAAGATTCATTAGGATTCAATTGCTTGCGGATTAAGTATCCGAGTCATAATAGAAATCCAACTGTGCGTACCATACGCAGACATCCAAGTCAAACTCGCAAGGTTGAGTTCCGATCGGACTCAGCATTGACTCTTGTCAGAGCGAATACAACTCGAAGTTGGTCCAAAAATTACCGCGCGGGGCACGTCTCCATCAGTGGCGCGCAGACACGCCGTGACGCCCGCTCTCCGATGGCCTGCTCCTCGGCCGGCTCTCCCAAGCAAACACGCCCCGCCTCCCCCTGCATTGCCTAGATCATGGTGGCAACGGCTGCACGGCGATGTTATCCCCACCACGCTGGCAGCCAGAGGTGGGCGTGTGCAGCCTCCTTTACCCTCCCACTCCACACTGTATTGTTGGCACTCGTTGCTTGGGTCATAGAACTAATGGATAGTGGATAGTGTCTTCCTTTTGATTTTCAAAAAAAATTGGATGAGTTCTCTATACATCAGTTCTTATTGAAAGTGCAATTCATATTTATCTAATTCAAATAAGAGACGGTGAGTTCTCTATCCAACCACTCGATTTATACACTGACCATCTCCCATTAATTTCTTTTATTGATCTATTTTTACTTATACATGAATATGCAAGGCTTTCTTTCTTTTCTTTGATAGAATTAAAAATAAGAGGAATGACATTAGCCATGCGACTCAATAGGTGATCCACTGACTCAATAGGTGATCTATTTTTGTTTTACCATTGCACTGCTCAATAGATGGTTGATTTTCATACATGTGCTTACAGTGTTACATGTGTGAAAGTCTCGTGATGCCACATTTTTTTGCTACTTACCTGCCCACGCCACCATCTTACTATACTGGATGGATCTGATTAGCCAGTACTATTGATTAATTCCCTAGGGAAGTATAGTACTGCATATTTACCGCTTGTAGTTTGCTTTGCTCCTACATTCTTTTAAACCTTGAGCTACAATTTTAACATGTTAAGTAGATATTGCATTCTCATTGCTTTTTAAGTGATAAGGCATCTTTGTGGTTAGATGAGTCATGTATAGTCGAACTACTCTGTTTAGTACTAAGCAGTAACCGCAGGGATGAAGCCACCAAGCAAGTCTTTTGTCATCTTTGTGTTCTTAAAAATTGTATTGTACTAAATTATCTCTCAGATCCATCTGTAAAAGTTATTGTTTTCGTAAGTTTCTCTCCTTTTTTCTCTATTCACTTGGCTACTATATCTCCTAGGAAGAAAGCTGAAGAGAAGAATGCATAGGAGATTATTGACTTGTAGAAACTTTAGTTCGAGTGCAGTTTTGGTTAGTTTAGATCTCTATTTTAGTAGTAATTTTGCTGATACAAGTTTGAAATTTTTGGCCATCTTTATATAGGGTCATGATGCATGTATCTTCGTATTGGATGATAGTGAAATAAAAATGCCTAATTAAGTTTCAATTCTTGTTTCGTGTAGTAACTCATATAGTGGGATTTTGCAGATACCAGATAGGGTATATGAAGAAAATGCAATATTGTGGTTCGTGGTGCTAAACAAGTTCTCACTTAAATTACATATCCTACATTCAATCTACAAATATTTCTAGTCAAAGTCAATAAGGATTTTCTAAATAGACATATAAAAAATAACACCTTAACTTACTATTAATAATGAAAGCCTCAAAATAGGCTATATTTACTGACGCAGGCTAGGAAAAATAAATTATAAAGATTCTCGTAAAAATAAAGAAATGTAGAGACATCTATCTGATAGCCTCCAACAATAATAGCCACCAAATCAATTTTATTCTCTAAGAAACTATCTACTATGTCGTTATAAAATATAACCTTTTAGACTTGCATATAAATTCACAATATGCTATTATGAAAGATGATTTATAGTAATCCTTTAAATTTTAATCTAGACCACCCATATGAGTCATTATAATAGATAACCAATGTAACAATAGGTTTTCATGTAAGTTACACTTAACTTTGCATGTAAATTATCTCCTAAAATATGTTGAGAAACTACATTACTAGTGGCGGCTCTATTTCTTTCAAGGCCCTAGAGCGAAGCCGGGCACTACATAAATCGTTTGTTCCGTCCCTAGCATGGCAATCGATAAAGTCGGTAATAGTTATATTAATATTACGCACCCTCTTCTTTCTCATTTAAATAAATTGTCCCAATCTAAAAATTGACTTGCTTATAGTATTATTTCCTAGTCGCAAGCGTCAATTATAAACGAATGGAGGTAGTATGTCAATGCCTTCTGTCGTCGACACTGCATCTCCTGTGAGGTTGAGACTCAAGGACGACCATGAGGCACGATTTATGCCGTTACCAAATCACAATATGTGAGTGTGAGGACGTTAGGACTTTAGATCCCAATCATTTGTTTTCTTGTTGATAACTACACACAGAACAAAAGACCCTAGTCGACAAGTTAGCTAGGCACTGTATTTCTGTATAGGTCTAGAGATGGGCATGTGCGTTAACACGGATCACCATATCCATCCCTCCCCCCCCCCCCAAGGAGTAGTGAAGAAGCTGTAGATCTCGTATCCCTTTCCCTAGATTCAAAATACAATGCACACAAGAAACAGATGTAGGTGGAGGTTCTTGCCTCTTTTCTTATTTATTATAGATATACGTAGTGTTGCTTTTATAGAAAAAAGACACCTCTTCGGGGATATATTTGGTATAAGCCCATACGAACCCTAATTATGGTTAGGTTTCTTAACACTCCCCTTGGTATAATACCATGATGAACTCATACCTCGTTAAAACTCCCAAAGAACCAGTGAGAAAAAAATATGGAGAAAGAGCATACAGTTCCACAAGTTGCATTTGCACGTTGTTGCCTCATTAAAAAAAACTTATGAGAAATTTCAAGAAGACCCACCAAGGGAAAAAGTGTACAACATATGTTTTTAAGATAAATTATGACATTTTAGATCTCAATTCTATCGAATATATGCTGCAATGACTAATGTTAGGGATGTGCTCCCCTGATCCTTGTAGGACTAGTCTCAATACGGTAAAAAATACCTTCTTCTGAAAATAAATGCACGTACAGATTTAACAAACAAATTGCGTATTATTGTAAGGATTATATTAGCAATTTCACCAAAATCACTTCTAAGATGCATGAGGTAAGTGCACAAAAGTAACATAATTAAGCCACTAATTTGACTAGTGGTGTTTATCTACTAGATCTTAATATTTGATAGCCTTCCATGGAGGCATTTACATATGGATCACCATGGTAACGCATTCGAGGCACACTATATGGCATTCAATGTCTCATAATTGTGATCAATTTCAAGAATTTGCGTTCCTTGACAATGACATACACCAAAGTCACTGCTCCTCATAACTCAAACATATTCTTCCTTTTTTTTTCATTCACTGGTGGTGGCAATATATGTTAAGTACTATTTTTATCACTCTCACAGTCTCACTGTCTCAACAAATAAGTGAGTTGAATAAACATGGTTAATTCCGCACAAGAATTTATCAAAAAGTAGTTGCATACATAATCTGATTATGGTATCATTAAGCCCCTTGCCACCGTGAGCTTGTTAGATTTTTCATAAACAATTAGCATGGTAAGGCTGTCTCCAGCGGCTCCTCCATCCCTATCCCCCATCCACTCCCCCATCACTATTCTAACTACCCCTACAGTCAGTAACGGTGCAACATTTAATTTTGTAGAACCAATATGGGGGAATCGCTGGAGATAGTCTAACTTTTTACATTTTTAGTAGGTTAGATCAGCATCTATATGCTAATTCATGGTGATTAGTCATTGGTGTCTATCTGCCCTAGATTTCATTTCCGTGAATGATGATGTATCGATGCTCATCATCAAGCCTTTTCTTACCTTAACTGATTCTTATCAAGCATAATTGGTTAACAATAAGAAAAGAGCCGATTTTAATTTTTATTGTCTATTCTCCACGCTGTTAGAATGCCCGATGAAAAGCTTATTTTCTTCATATGCTTGTTGTTCTTAATATGTGCTAAATGTTGTCTTTTGGATAAGCATGCTCAGTTCCAATGCATCCTATTTGTGTTAACATGGTACAATAAACTAGATTTAATTAGTTGGGAGACAATAAGATGCTAGCAAGATAAGCCAAATATAAATAGTAGCATATGATTTGACCCTAATAACTACAAACCAAGTAATGATTTGACTTTTTTGTGACTATCAACCCTAAGCTAACATCATATTGCTTACATTCATGATATAGGTTCCCGTTCAGCAGGAAGTAAACCACGCAAGTTGAAATAAGAAATCTAGAACGATAATGATCCTATTAAAAAACCGAACCACTTTTACAAACTTTTTTTCATATATGTAGATCTCTGGTAAGACCTATTCAAAACATAGATCCAAATCTCTAACGGACCACCCACTCATTCGCCGCGTACCTGCAGCACACGCGACAGACGCCATACCTCAAGTCTCACGCACCTTTCTATCCCCGTTTTAATGTGCCACCATGGCATTGCACTTCGGCATCAACGGTATGCCGTTGCTCTCGTTTGAAGCAACAGCGCTTATCCGTTGCACCGTCCGCCGGCGCCAATCGGCCGCCCATTAAACCTATAAATTCCAGTGCACACGGGCATGGTGATCCACACAGTCACACACAGCCAAGAACAAGTCTCTCTCTTGCATCTTGGCACACCAGCAGTAGCAAGAGAGAGCTTGCTACGACTACAAGCAGATGGCGAGGCACTCGGCTGCCATGTGCAGCCTCCTATCCCTCGTGCTGCTCTGTTTGGGCTCCCAGCTAGCCCAATCCCAGGTCCTCTTCCAGGTACGTATATACGTGCTCCATCAGCGTCCTCTTCTCCCTTCCCGCCCACGCCCTCGACCAGACGGATTTGAATAATGGTGACCGAGCGGTGCTGCATGCCTGCAGGGTTTCAACTGGGAGTCGTGGAAGAAGCAAGGTGGGTGGTACAACTACCTCAGGGGGCAGGTGGACGACATCGCCGCGACGGGGGCCACGCTCGTCTGGCTGCCGCCGCCGTCGCACTCGGTGGCGCCTCAGGGGTACATGCCGGGCCGGCTCTACGACCTGGACGCGTCCAAGTACGGCACCCACGCGGAGCTCAAGTCGCTCGTCGCGGCGTTCCACGACCGGGGCGTCCAGTGCGTCGCCGACGTCGTCATCAACCACCGCTGCGCCGACTACAAGGACAACCGCGGCATCTACTGCGTCTTCGAGGGCGGCACGCCAGACAGCCGCCTCGACTGGGGCCCCGACATGATCTGCAGCGACGACACGCAGTACTCCAACGGGCGGGGCCACCGCGACACGGGCGCCGACTTCGCTGCCGCGCCGGACATCGACCACCTCAACCCGCGCGTGCAGCAGGAGCTCTCCGACTGGCTCAACTGGCTCAAGTCCGACCTCGGCTTCGACGGCTGGCGCCTCGACTTCGCCAAGGGGTACTCCGCCGACGTCGCCAAGGTCTACGTCGACAATACCGCCCCCACCTTCGTCGTCGCCGAGATATGGAGCTCCCTGCACTACGACGGCAACGGCGAGCCCTCGAGCAACCAGGACGCCGACAGGCAGGAGCTCATCAACTGGGCGCAGTCCGTGGGTGGACCGGCCGCGGCGTTCGACTTCACCACCAAGGGCGTGCTGCAGGCGGCCGTCCAGGGTGAGATGTGGCGGATGAAGGACGGCAACGGCAAGGCGCCCGGCATGATCGGCTGGATGCCGGAGAAGGCCGTCACCTTCGTCGACAACCACGACACCGGCTCCACCCAGAACTCGTGGCCGTTCCCTTCCGACAAGGTCATGCAGGGCTACGCCTACATCCTCACTCACCCAGGAACTCCCTGCATCGTAAGTCCAAATTAATACCTCAACCATAACCTCGATCCTATAATCAACCGAGTGGTCGGGATTAAAATTGACACTCGGTTAATAATATTGTTTCTGCATGCACCCACCAGTTCTACGACCACGTGTTCGACTGGAACCTCAAGCAGGAGATCAGCGCGCTGTCTGCAGTGAGGTCAAGAAACGGGATCCACCCGGGCAGCAAGCTGGACATCCTTGCCGCTGACGGGGATCTCTACCTCGCCAAGATCGACGGCAAGGTTATCGTCAAGATCGGGACACGGTACGACGTCGGGGGCCTCATTCCCTCAGACTTCCACCCTGTCGCCCATGGCAACAACTACTGTGTTTGGGAGAAGTCTGGTCTGAGAGTTCCAGCGGGGCGGCACCACTAGAGCCTCCACCACACGACCCAACTCCTAAAGATATACATATACTGTATTTTTTGTCTTTAGAGAGCACAAACTCACGATGCGACAGATGCTGCAAGGGTGCGAGGACGATGCAAAAATGTGGAGATCTCGTTTCCCTGTTAAACATAGAGCCATTGTTGATTTTTGGTGCCACAATTTCACCATGTAATAGCTCTACTCCTCTCCCACTCTCTTGTTTGTTGTAACCGGCTCCAAAGCCGTGTAGTGGCTGCGACCCCAACCACTGAACACCTTGTACCAAGCACCGGCCTTGCCCGGAATCAATTGGTAATCGATTCAGATGGGGACCCTCGTCCCCCCGGTGTGCCTTCAAAAAAAAATATATATACTGTATCTTTTTTCCTCAGGTCTAGTTGAACCTGCAAAAGAAATTTGAGTGAGATGATTAAATAACCGGGATATGGTGATTGTACTAAGCTTCTATCAGCGAATTATTGAAAGAAGATTCTTCTAAAATGTTTGGATGTATTATGTTGACCTTCAGGGGGGATTTTTGTACCCTCTTGAAATGAGACAAAGATTGTTCTTACTACAGTATTAAGCTGAAACTTCTGTTGATGTGTTAGTGACTTAGTATGTTGGTTATGTCTGGTTGCCACCAAAATTCTGGTATGGCCGTATATATATGGCCAAAGGTCTGCCAAGTAAAGTTTTTTTTTAAAAAAGGGTCTGCCAAGTATATAATGTTTTAATTGTGAGATGGCATATTTGTCCCACATGTCACTATTTTTTAACAATAAAACATTTACAATTATATATGGATCTTAGTTTATTGTATTAAATTGCTAGGAACAAATAGTTGAACAAATAAACCAAAAACCATGATTATATTTAGAATATATGCTCTCTGTGATTCGCAATACATGACACTTACGACTTAGATGGGTCTAGAATTTGATATTTTGAGTAACAATTTATGTGAAAGTTTAATGTCTCACACAAGTAAATATTATCTTACGTTCAATCTATGAATATTTTTAGTCACAGTTACTAAGGATTTTCTGATAGACAAATAAAGAATAACACCTCACCTTACTATTACTAATGGAGGCATCAAAATATGCAACATTTACAAGGTGTGCTAGAAAAAATAAAGAGGGCATAGATATTCTTCTAAAAGTAAAGAAACATCGAGTCATCTATCTGATTTATTCAGTTCTCTAAGAAATTACCTATTGTATCATTATGAAAGATAACTCTCTAAAATTAGATATAAATTACCCACTATGCTATTAGGGAAGATGATTTAATCTAATCCTCTAAATTTAAATCTAGACTACCATATTTGCCATTATAATAGAGAACATATGTTACCACCTTAGTTTTCATGTAAATTATTACCCGCTCAAATCTACATCTAAATTACCAATACCTACAATTATACAAAATTAAATGAATACAAAATCCATCGATATATAGAACATCGAAAACGGAGTCTGCATGCGACTTTGGCATCCGTTTTCGTGTTGACTCCTTTTGCAGTCTGAATCTGGTTCATATGGTAGCTGTGACTCGGATTATCGGATACATGACAGGGATGGGCTGACCAGCCGGGTCCACCTATCACGACGGACCAAAAAAACCTTATTTGCTTTAATATTATATATATATGTAGTTGATTGTTTTTCAAAAATTTAATCATTCCTCTTATTTAGTAAATTTATTCCAATAACGCAAGTCATGCTTAAACTATCATTATGATAAAACAAATAAAAATAAGTGACAAAATTTTTCGAACACAACGAAGAATCAAAGTTCTTTTAGAAAAATCAACTGCGTTAAATTAAAAAAAACGAAACAAGTACTCATTTTTTAGTTTGGAATCAAACATCGAACAACCACGTCACCAACTCGTCATCCTGCTTTGACTTTTCTCGGTGAACTATTCCACATCACGAAATGGTATAATCGTTCCGGTTCCTGTCACTGAGGCACTGAGCTCTCAGCCTCTGGCCCACCAGGCTACCAGGCTACCCCACCACGACCACTGCATATATACGTCAGCACCACCACTCCCAGTCCCAGGCTCGTGCCGGAATCGGGAGTTTTCTACGGAGTACTATCCAGCGCTCCTCACATCCACACGTTTTCCACATCCACAGTCCACAGACACAGAGTTCGTAACCCGAAAGTGGAAATAAGGAGGACGCCTGGCATCGCTCTGTATCTACGCGCCGTGTCCCCGTGTGGCCCTCGACGGCTGCAAGCCTTGCAAACCTATATAAGCGCCTCCACCTGCCACTTCCCGCTCCAGTTCAAAAAGTTCAAACACACTCCTCCAAGCCTAAAGCTCAAGCTCTCGGCCATGACCAAGAAACTCATCTCCGCCATGACAGCCGGGAAGCAAGGTTGCAAAGAGCTGCGCCTCGATGGCCAAGGGAAGCAGGCCTCGATTCACGGAGACGCCAAGAGCGCGGCGGGGTTCGGCGCCGCCGCAGGCGGCAGGCTGATCCCCCACGAGCAGGAAGACGCCATCATCGTGGCGGCGCTGCGGCACGTCGTGTCCGGGTACAGCACGCCGCCGCCGGAGGTCGTCGTCACGGTGGCGGCGGGCGGGGACGCGTGCGGGGTCTGCGGCATCGACGGGTGCCTCGGGTGCGACTTCTTCGGGGCACAGCAGGAAGCGAGCTGCGGCGCCGCAGGGACAGCGCGGGCGGCGGCAGCGGCGGCGACGGCAGGGGTGCAGAAGCCGCGGCGGCGGCGGAAGAAGAGCATGTACCGCGGCGTGCGGCAGCGGCCGTGGGGGAAGTGGGCGGCGGAGATCCGCGACCCGCGGCGCGCGGCGCGCGTGTGGCTCGGCACGTTCGACACCGCGGAGGAGGCCAAACGTATAAAGAAAAAACATACTACTACAGTACTGTATAAAGAAAAATCATTGACCGAGCCATAATACAAATCGCCTGTGGCCAAACGTCCCAGGTCAAAAATGGCAAAAGAAAACACCTAGGTCAATGTTCATTCATCAAAATCCCTTCCTTGGTACAATACTGGATTTACAGAGGATAGTGGTAGAAGAAAGGCAGGCTGCGCGATAGACACAGAAAACGACTGTCCAACGATCGAGAGTGACGGGTTGGTTGGGGGTGGCGGCGTGGCGCAGCCGCACCCGAGCCGCGCGGGCGTTTTTACTCGTCAACTCGTTTCCGAGGACCGAGAGCGACGACGGACGGATCTGTGTGCGACTTGGGGTCGGTGGCCTCGCGCAGGGGTCAGGGGACTTGCCTGGCGTCTGCGGCGTCTGCGGCTGCGCGCCACGACGCCACCACCACCAGCGGGGGAGAAAGAAAGAAAGGTCAAAGCGTGCACGGGGGCTTTGTGTTGGTTTCGCTTTCGGCCGCGGATTCTGGATAAGCGCCAGCGGTAGCAGCGCGCCGCCCGCGGCGGCGGCGCGGTTGTTGCTTTGTTGGGCCCGCTTCGTCAGCCGAGACGCTTTGACCTCGAGCCCTCGAGCGACTCGTCCGCTCCTTTCTTCTGCTTAAAAAAAGTTGACTAGTCTGCAGTTTTGACATGCGCTGGCTTCTGGTTCTGGATTCTAGAACAAAGGCGAGTTCCGAGTCTTGTCTGCAGCGCCGCGACACACGTGTGACCTGTACACTCGAATAATGTGACGACTATCGTGTCGTGTGTGCGAGAGATTTAACTTCAGATTTTTGGGATAATTTTTTGACTAAAACCTTTTTTTCATACTTTTTACTCATTTTAATGACATCTCAGGGTTCCCAAAACGTAAAGGCAATTTTGCCGTTTTTCTTGGTATTCTTATTTTTTTTAAAAAAAAATTAATGTAGAACTTTGTTTCCTCAAAATTTATTTCTCAAATAAAGAGGTTTATTAAGTGCAAAGAGGGTGAAGACTAAACTGAAAGGATTTGTATGGCGGCATCCAAAATTGGATACGTTAATGTATGTTTGCATGTTGGATGTATGCCATAAAGCTAACCAAATTGATCTACAAACATTGAAGGATTATTATAGTCGTCTACACAATAGAAGGGGTAATTAATCACTTGTGCTGCAAGATTTAGGGAAAAGTAGGGAGATAAGAGAACTGGTGGGGTTTCTAAGCAGCCTCAACGATTTGGCTAAGTACGTTTCCATTAAGACAAATTGGGTTACTAACCCTATTCACCTTCTTGTGATGGGCCATGTCTCTGTGTTATTCCCTTTTATCCCTTTCCACTTGCTAATCTAGGGGCCATGGCAGCAGTTGGGCATACAATATAGGGAAAGGGTGATTATGATGGAGGCGAGTGGCTCGCGGTGGCGGTGCTACATGAAGAAACTAGTATGGCGGCCTAGCAGATATAGGTGAGGAGGCGTTAGCTAGCGATGATGAAGTTCTTGTAGGTGGTGGACATTGCTTATTTGCTTCTCAAGCTCTCTAGGGCAGTACGCGATCTTCTCTTCGTCTAGCTTTGATTTCGGAATGTATTTTGGGCGCTCCGTCTTTCTCCCCTAATCTAGGATGGAAAATTGTGGTGCAGAGACAATGCCACATCCAAAAATAGTCGGGATTATATCCTTCACTCCTACTCCTTTATGCGGCAATGCCTAGCCACCATACCTTTCTTTCTCTCCCCGAACTCCAAACCAGTTTTTTCTATTCTTTTTGTTGAGGAATCGACACATACCATGAACTGAGAGTCTGAGATAAAGAAAACGGATTTCAATGAGGTATTGCGCATTGCCTTTTCCTACATCTTCTCTGGTTGATTTTGGTTGTGTTGTCATATTTTGTGGTTGGATCTGACCCACATATATTCAGTTTGGGCAAAAATTGCCTAGATTTATATAGAAATGTGTTTCGGGTTATGGGGATTTTTATGTTGCAAGCAAAAGTTAGTTCCTTTTGCTTCGTTGAAAATCCAGAATTGTTTTAATAACATGTAATCAACTCTTAGATAGCAATTGAGGAATGCAAATTGTCATTACAACAATTAAATGTGCACATTAGCCGTTTAGAAGAAAAAAAATATACCCATTGTACCACTGCGGTTCTATGCACTATGTACTTGTAGATAGATATCTAATGTTCATTTGGCTATGTGCTAGGGAAGGAGTCTGTTGAGACTTTTGATTTTAACTTAGTATTTAAAACACCATGACTTGTATCTAATCTTTGATGACATTTATTTATCTAGTTAGGCTGCTTAGATTTGTTCTGCCTTCATCATGATCTGTAGAGTTCTCTAAAATAGAAATACATAAGGAATCTCAAATTTAGACCGTTTCATTTTATGATGAACAATGCATGTCCCAAATAATCCTAAGTAAATCAGTGGACATAATGTGTTCCCAAGGTGTAAGCATGGACTAAAATCCAAATGCTTTGATCTTGCCTATTTTGTGATTGTTACAAGCAATGCACGTGGAATACCTCAAAATATACAAGTATTTAGATGATAATTAGAACAAGAGTTTACTCAAAGGAATACCTCAAAATGCTTTCATTTGTAAGTCAACTTATTTCTTTCATATTGTTGCGCATTATGTATGTCATATTATCCTATAATTTTCATGAACTTTATGAGGGAATTGTGAAAAAGTTTCCTTTATCTGACCTGACAATTACTTTCTAGGTACCCAGTGGCACATCTCTCATGATAATTTTCTGAACTGACCATTCTATATATGATCTCCTGCATGCTATAGAATGGACGAAGTGAATGTGGAAAGGTTACCACAAGAATATGTTTCCTCAAACTCAGTTGATTTAGTTTCAAGTTTGATTGATTCGGAACCACCAACTTCCATTGATTTCCCAGAAGTTGCACCAATTGTTCATAATAGACATTTAAGTGAAGATTTAAGTGCCCTTACAATTAATGATTTGCGTCTAAACAATGGAGAGCAGAATTGTAATGACCAAACTGAAAAGAAGTGCATAGGTAGCCATGGTCACTCTAGACATTTTAGTGCAGATTTAAGTTCCCTTGCAATTAATGATTTATATACAAACAAAGTAGAGGAGTATGAAGCGAAGGGAGAAAGTCGCCCTAACTCTGCTGAAAGAAACATTTATAAGGCGGCAGAGATTGCTGAACGCTTCATCCAATCTATAGATAACAGAGTGCATGTTGACACTGAAGCACCAATAGAATCCGTTAAAGAGGCTGTAAGCAAATTTGGTGGCATTCTGGACTGGAAAGAGGTAATGAATAGTCTATTGAAATTTGCTTTATATGTCTCGTTGCTTTTATTTTCTTTTGAATGTCAATTATCATGGTTTCTATTTGTTTATTCTGTGTAGAGACGAAAAAATGTTCAAAATGCGCTTGATAAGGCGCTACAAGATGCTCCTGAATACCAAAGAAGAGCGGAAGCTACAGAAACTGAGAAAAACCAAGTTCTAACGGAATTGTGTAACACTAGGCGAAGCATAGAAGGGCTAAAACTAAATTTGGAGAAAGCGCAAACTGAGGCAATACAAGCACAACAAGATTCGGAGCTTGTTAATATACGGTTCAAGGAAATACAACATGGAATTGCTTGCAGGGAGAGTGCTGCAGCAAAGGCAGAGATTGAGCTAGCAAAGTCCCGCTATGCTAGTGCCTTGGTGGAATTACAATCAGTCAACGATGAGATAGAACAACTTCAAAAGGAGTACACATCCTTAAACACTAAAAGGGACAATGCTGAAACAAAAGCATGTGAATCTAGTGCTGCATCTTTGGAGATTGAGAAGGCAGTTGATGACCTCACCCTTGAGCGCATTGCATTGAAAGAGTTATTGACCTCTTCACAAGCTACTCATATCATAGCAGAGGAACAAAAATTGAATGTCGCTTTGGCATACCATCGAGAAAAGGAAAATTGGCAGAATGAACTAAAGCAAGTTGATGAGGAGGTTCAAAAGATGCGAGATGCAGCATTGGCCAACAAAAATCTTCAGTGCAAGTTGGAAGCTGCCTCTACACTGCTAATGAAGTTGCAAGAAGAGTTTTCTCCTTATTTAAAAGGAGAATTGCCGCAAGAGGTTAGTCCAGATGGAGAGGCAGAGAGACCAGAGTTTACTACACGGGTGAAGCTAGCTAAGACTAGGAAGGAGCTTGAGGACATGAGAGCAGACATTAAAAAAGCCAAAGATGAGGTTAGAAAACTTTGGAATGTTACTGCTACGATGCGAGCAAATATAGAGAGGGAGGAGGTAGACCTGATGGCCTTGAGACACAAAGAGCACCTCGCTTCTATTTCTGTGTCATCGCAACAAGAAGAATTAAGCAACACAACGCATGAGCTCAACGTTGTCCATGAAAGAACTAAGGCAGCTGAGATGCCTGAAGAGCTGCATCAAGCAACTAAAGTGATGGAAAAAGCACAGTCAAAGGCTCAGATGGCCTGTCATGAGTTGGCAAAGGTTAGGGAAGAGGCAAATCAAGCCAAAGCACAAGTTAATGTCGCTAAATTGAAGTTAGAAGCGGTAACGAGGGAGATACTTGCGGTTAATGCATCTGAAGAAATTGCAACCGCCTCAGCAAATGCATTGCAAGATTACAAAGAGGATGCGCAAATAGAGCCCCAAATTGACAGGGTAAGCAACAACTATGTGACATTATCACTTGA
Source organism: Paspalum notatum (assembly GCA_022530915.1). NCBI lineage: Eukaryota > Viridiplantae > Streptophyta > Magnoliopsida > Poales > Poaceae > Paspalum > Paspalum notatum. The sequence goes on from CM039685.1 coordinate 39,869,648, forward strand.
AAAGTATGATGCTTTAAGCAAGAAAGCACAAGATGCTGAGGGTCTTGCCAAGAAACGGGTCATCAAGGCTGTTGAAAAGATCAAAGAGGCCAAGGATGCAGAGGTGAGGAGTTTGAATCGGCTGGAGCAGCTGACCAAGCAGATTAACGAGAGGAAGGTGGAATTAAGGGCTGCACAGGAGAAAGCCAATTCAGCACAATCTGGCAAGCTCACCATGGAGAACGAGCTGAGGAAGCGGAGGGCCAAGCATGAGCAGCATTGCAAATCGGGCGAGTCAACCCATGACGTTGTTGAGATCTCAAATTTGAAGAACACATCGTGGTCTTTTGATACAGCGTCGTCAACCTCCAATAATCCTCACATGGCTGGAGCATTGTCTAGAGCGGACACTATGACAACAGCTATGGTTAAAGAGCCGAAACCACGGAAGTCATTATTTCCACGGTCCATAGCGGCTATGTTCGTGTCTAGGAAGAAGGCACACTGAAAGTAGCATCCATTTCACTGATAATAGTGTCCTGAATTATTTAGTATATAGTTCATTTGTACATGTACTCATAGCAAATAGGTTACAAATTCGAACACAATTGTAGGAGGTGTTTCAGAAATTTAATTTTGTTCGTGTTGTATATTGCATCGGGCACTAATTGAGCTGTCTCTCTGACCACTCTTCTTGGCTGCTGTTGCCTAGCCTGACAATCTATCTTCCCAGAACGTGATAACAATCAATTTAAGAAATTGCCTGTATGAGAGCGTTTCGGCGGAGCTCAAATTGCATATAGACCATTTTTCTCCCAACAAAAAAATGCAGGCATGCAATTTGCTAAAGGTATGTACCTTTTCTTATAAATACATTTATCAAAATAAAAACAATCATTCTGAATTTCTCTTGAACCTCGACGGCTGGAAAAAGGATGATAATGTTACTTGATCTGATCTGATCAAACTGTGTCAAAATCAATCAAACAATTTAAGGCCATGACCCACATCCTCACAGTGCCTGACATAGCGGAGAACGGCACCGAGGTCCCCGTTTTTCTTGGCCCTGCAGTCATAGCTCGGCGGCGCGTGGAAGCACGGCTCCATCGACGTTGCCCGGACGCAGGGCGGGCTGGCCGCCGTATGATTCCTCGGCGGTAGCAGCAACCATGGCTTCACCCCGGCGAGGCCGTGGCCGACGTACCCCACCGTCGACCAGCCGCTGACCACCGACACGTCGCAGTAGCTCTGCAGGAACATCTCCACCAGCACCTTGTGGTTTTTCGGTTGCTTTCCGGCGCCCGGCTGCTGCAGCACGCTGACGGCCTCGCCGGTCACCGTGGCGTGCTCGTAGTACATGGACTTCAGCCTGTCTTCGTACTCGGGCTGCGCCGAGCTGACGAGCACAGCCTTGGATGTCGTCGAGACGGCCGCCTCGTCCTCGCTCGGCGCCGCGTCTGGGTCGACCTCGGGCAGGATCTTCTCCTGGCTCGTGCAAGCCACGATCTGGTTGAAGTACGCCTCCGCCGACACGGGGTTCCAGGCGAGGTTCGTGATCTGGAGCCCAATCTTGTCGTCGAACTTGGCCATGTACGACGTGTAGTACCCTTGGATCATCTTCCACAGCTTGTTGGACGGGTGGAACAGGTACCTCCCGATGTGGTGGAACACCGTGTCCGTGGCCGGGAACATCCACCGGAGCTCGTCCTCCAGCTGCGGCACCAGGAACAGCCCCGGCGCGAAGTAGAGGTCGGAGCGCAGGAGCAGCCAGTTCACCTTCCCCAGCACGGTCTGGTCGTCGTCGCAGAAGAAGAGCTGGTCCGGCAGCTGGTAGTCGTGCACCAGGTGGAGGTACGCGTACGACGGCAGCGACTCGGACCGCACGCCGACGGGGTCCTCGTTGCTGATCTTCTTGGCCCCCAGCATGGCCCCGTAGCTGTGCTCGCTGCCGCGGCGGAGCCGCGTGAGGTTCTGCACGGGGAAGCCCGGCGGCAGCCGCCACGAGGCGCCCGGGAAGGGCTCGCAGAAGAGGCCCTCCATGTCCTTGGCCATGTCCACGAGGAAGACGCGGCGGGTGAGCAGCGCGTAGAGGAAGGCGGACGCCATGGAGAGCATGCGGTCGCCGAGGTGGTTGCCGGGCGTCCACACGAGGTATCTGCACTCGGCGAGGCCCATGCTGTTGTGGGCGGAGGCGAGCTGCCTCACGGACTTGTCGTAGAAGGGCGTGCCGGGGCCGCACCTGCGGTGGAGCACCTCGTACTTGCGCAGCCGCGAGACGAGGTACGGCGACGGCGAGTGCGGCGACGGCTTGCGGTACAGCGAGGAGAGGTACCGGCTCAGGCAGGCGCTCTCGTCGATGTCCGGCGAGAGCAGCCCGCCCAGGAGGATGTCGCGGCTCGCCGGCGACGAGGCCGAAGGCGAAGGCTCCGATGGTTGCGTCGTCTCATCATCTGCATGTATGGGACCGGGCAGGTCAAGTGGGTAAGCGAACACGGATTGGCGCCGCTTGCATTTGCGAATGGTACACGATCGAGCGCATACGACGTACCGTAGTGCACGCTTACTTTGATGCCCATCTGCGGCCACAGGTCGCGCAAAGTCGGCCGCCCCGGGGACAGCGCGAGAAAGAGCGGCAGCGTCGTGAAGCAGAGCGCGACGAGGAGCCCGACGGGCCAGGCGGCGCTCCTCGGCGCCGGTGGCTGCGGCAGCCGCGTCGTCTTCTTCGTGTCCATTCCTCCGTCGCCCCCTTGTCTGTGAAGCAAAGGGAAGCTGGTGCACGAACAGAGCAGAGCTGCAGAGGACTCTGCGCGCAACCAGATGACAAATCTGGGGAGACTTTGGAATTCGGGGCGAGCGCACTTTTTCGCCGCTTGAAGTAAAATGGCAACGCCGCGGCGTGGTGTAAGATGCAAGTCTTCGTTGTTTATGCAGTGCTGGTCTGCCTCATCTTTTTTCTCCGAGCTGCTTCGGAGTGAATCCAGTGGCGTGTCTCCTGCCCAAGTGAGCCCTGAACTCTGAAGCCATCATCAAACGTGTGTATCAGAAAGAGAAAATGTAGGCCAACGGTTTTCCAACAGGCTGACGAACAATCTTATTGGGCCCATTTCTTCCATTACTATCCAAGCCGTCCAATGTGTCGTCATACGGCCCAAATGATTAAACGAAGGTCCACATAGCCTATTGATCTGAAATGCGTATATCATTTTGAATTTTAATAAAAAATCTACACTCAGATGTACTGTTTAAACATCTTGGATGTATGTATTTGACATTCTAGATATATTTGTTCAACAAATTTCACAAACTAAGGCCCTGTTTGATACCAAAGTTTTTCAATACTACAGTATCTAGATACTATGGTTTTCAATTGTATGTGACAGATATATCATGGTTTTGGTTTACTGTAGTTTTACTGTGGTATTTCTCAAAACTGTGGGCTATTTGATAGCAAAGTATTCTTTTCTCCTCTCTCCTTTCTCCCCACCAGCAGTCTTCCCCATCGGCTCGCCCCTGCTTGCCCACGCCGCCGTCCGCCCGCATCCCACCCACCCGCAAGCCGACTCCTTCCCCCCTCTCTCGGCCTTCCTCTCCCCCACCAGCGAGTAGTGCGGCGACGGGCAACGGCGCTGCGCCCTCCTTCCTCCCTCTCCTCTTCAGATCTGTGCCGCCCCGCCTCGGTCGACCGGATCCGCAATTCCGCCCCGCCCCGCCTCACGGCCGACCGAAACTGCGTCGCCTCGCCTCAGTCGACCGCCCTGCGCCATCATCGCCCGCTCCGGTCGCCGTCCCGCACCAGCTCCACCCTGACCTCCCCTCTGCTTCGCTCCTCCCTGCCCCAGTCGCTGCCGGCTGCGCAGAGTCGAGGGCCGCCGGCTGGAGGTGGAGCGGGCGCGGGAGACGGCCGCCGCCAACCAGAGGTCGGATCTGAACCCATGGCCTCCGGCGCGCGCGGATCCAAGAGGGACGATGAGGTCGGCCGGCGTGAGGCGGAGGGGGAGGAGGACAACGGCGGTGGGCGCCACGGCGCAGATGGTCGGCAGCGGCAGCGGCGGCGCGGATGGCCGACGAGCGGCCGCGGCGGCGCGGTTGGGGAGCAGAGTGGAGCGGGGGAAGGAGTCCGGCACTGCCCGCGGTGGCCAGGGTGGCGGAGGAGGCACGAGGAAGAAGGCATGACACGAGAAGAGACAGCACAAGAGGGAAACTTTGGTCCAAAACCACAAAAATGCTGTGGTATTGACAATACCATGGCATTGGATACAGAGTTTTGGATGGAACTATCAAACACCTCTGGACCAAAAATACTATAGTATTCTCCAATACCATGGTATTCCCTGGATACTGTGAAAATACTATGATATCAAACACGCCCTAAAGTGTTGCGCCGAGTTCTCCACGTATTAGACCAAGTTTTAGAAATTGATGAAGCATATATGTATGGATGTACAAAAATCTTAATCTAATAAACATGCTTAGTTATGTACATTAGACTAAAAATAAAATGTACAAAAATAGTTGCACATATATGTTGTGGTCCATCTATATGTTGGGCAATAACGATTAGGCTAGATGGGCCTACTGGGCTAAAAGATATGTCAACAAAAGTGATAGCCTATGAAATGGTGTAAAATAGGCTATGTTCTCCTCATGGCCAGTCACCTCTTTCTCATCAATGTTATCGAAGGAGTAGCCATCGGTAACATGAGGTATGTTCTGGGTTGCAAGGGATGCCTCGTATCTACTCCATATTGGCACCACATCAAATTATAAAAGGTTCTAGCCTCATTTTTTATTTATCATATACATATTCATCGATGTTGATGAATCTAGACACATTGAACACACATGCATTGAGGAATAAATAAATCTGGTTGAGGTTTACAACTCCTTGCAATTTAGGACGGAGGAAATAACATTTTGACACTCGACTACCTGTCTACCTTTACGCTGCAGGCATTTCTACACTCGCCATCAAACTCAATGTAATCGGTCACTCCTCTTTCAAACACACTAGAAAAAGTAAGCGCCCTATCGGGCGCTCTTCCCGACATACGATAAAAAGATAGTAGAAACATGATGACCATATCTCATCAATATTTGGTCATGCATATACTGATGACTATAGCGCATCAATATTTGGTCATGCATATGCACAATCATTGAAGGCAATAATAGAAAGAAAGATTGTTTTTATTGTCAAATTGTCATATCCATGCAATCATCTTATAATTTTTAGAGCAGAATGTCCCATTTTCCTTGTACAAATGCATGTTACTTCCAAACAACTGCACTCTACCATGGTACTAAGGTACCAGGCATAAACATCAGAAAATAATACATGGAAATTATAGCCACTATTCCTCATTTACCACAAATTAAAGTAAAAATGAATAAATAATGTCCTCCACTGACAGCCGCCTCACAGCCAGATCAATGTCCACCGCCAGCTTCTCAGACATGGAGATGGAGTTCCGTCAATTTCATCTGCAGAAGAACAATTGTGATCTCAATACACTGGATACAAAGATCAGTAGTAAATCTTTGAGAGAAGATGTCTAGAGATTGCTAGCAATTCCAGAAGACTCTTTAAGACTTGCACAGTTCTCTATTATTTACAGGTTATGTTGTCAAAATTGCAATACAAAAGGAAATATATACCTATACTTGGCTAAAGCCAGTAATTTTCTGCAAATCACCAGCTGCTACGGTGGTCACCTGAAGCTCCCAAAAATATGACCTTGAAAGCTCTATAGCAGCAACGCGGCCAACCATCCTGGCAATTTTTTTGTTGCTTGGAGATGCTAGTTGGGTCATTCGTAAGAATAAACCAAGACAATGAGCTGACTCATTGGAACTAAGGTATCTTGGCTAGGCGTCGAAGTTCTGCAAAGGGATTTCCATAAATGAATGAGATTGAGCAAAATCTGACATGGAAGAGTTACCAAGGAAGTAACTAACAAAAGGCACACAAACTCAAAGTAAAACTATAATGATTAAATATGCTTTTCAGGGAGGAAAAAGAAATAAAAAATGAGCCACTTTAGTACGCCAAAGCAATGGGAATGCATTAAATAAGAAGTCAAAGTCGCAATCTATTCCGATGCCAAATAGTTGCTTTGATATCCTTTGAGCCACCATATACCACTCTAGACAAAAAATTTAGCCAGTCAGCTTCAGATAACATATTAGCACATTTATGTACCTAAAAACATTATCTTAGACGCAGGTATGTATCCATATACTTTATTTCCCTAACATATGCACGATCCAGATGAGTAAAAATTGAAGCCACAATTGGGTACCGAAACTGGTTTAACACTATAACTGAAGCTTCCCAGAAGAAATGGAAAAATAATAGTAAACGAACTTATTGAAGGTTGACAGATCAAGGCCAAAGGATGCATCCACCAGAATTCATGGGGGCTCTGCAATCTGAACGTTTAAAATTGATGTTAGCTAGCACCACATGGAAAAGGACCTAATGTGGGAATCTGAATGTACAACGCCGTAACACAGAAGCCATCAGTGGAGGAAAATAACTAAATCTAGGAAGAAAACACAGAATAATCAGGTAGACATAAGCACATGAAAATGAACAGCATAGCCTATAACCATAAATCCCTGTCCAAACACACATTGCAACCTCGCATAATATAGTGCAGCAAATTGCATGAAAAATCAGCAGAGCACATGTTTGTAAGAGCATAGCAGTTTACAGAAATCAACCTTGTCAGGAGCTGCCTGCTGTGTGAGTGCGTGACATGGTCACCCGATTCAGCAAACCTGGGTATAACGGTTTTGAACAGTTAGAAAAAATAAAATACTGCAAGGACTTTGTTGACACAACAAAGTTATATATGCATAATTCTTCATTTCTTTGCAATAATGTTTATATTTCATTGGAGTGTAACTTCATATAAGGAACTGGCAGTTACATTTGCAATATCTTCAGCATTTGCAGCAACTTCGTTTTCAAATTAAAGAGATGATAGTGGTTACCTTCTAACTCCAAGTATGCCTCTGCATTTTTAAAATGGGTTAAGAACATATTAGATTATCAAAACTAAAATCTCAAAATAATTATGTAGAACCTAAATACCAAATAGGAAACATGAAACGAAACAAACAGATCAGAATAGGACTGGGGTGAGTAAATGTGGGTGCCGATTGATGCGAGCATGATGGCCTGGCTGGAATCACCAACGAGCTGCCTGGAGCATAGACCACACATTCGTGAGGTAGTGGTGCATTTAACTGGGCAAGGGCTCCAAAACCGGCTAGGAGTGATGCAGGCTTACAAGCAGGCATAGAACAGTACAGTTGAAGCTGCAATTAGACACACCTTTGAGAAATTGGGATAGTCAAATTCAGAGCCAATGGACGATAAAACTTTGCCTATGTTGAATATTGAAAAAACATGGGGCACGTCGGAATGAAAGGGAAATAGTATTAACATATAATCTCACATACACCTGTCGGAAGTTGCATTTTTTATTAAGGCAAAAAGGAAGTCAGTTAAGGAGCGCGAGGGCTCTGGAAGGACGCCGGGGATGTGGAAGGCGATGCACAGTAGGACATGTGGCTGCCGGTGGATCCAACGGCAAACAAAAGGCGGCGACGTGGACGAATGATGTGCCAGAGCGTATGGCCCCTCGCTATTAGAAGATTGATAAGACATTATGGAATGCTTAATATAAATACCTTTGAAAAAAGAGCTCATATTGTAGTACATTGTGTAGTGATTTGTTGCTCATTAGGAAGGAGCATACCTGAAGATGGATCCTTTGCAGGGTATGTGCAAGGCGGTGAGAAAGCTCTCGATGTTTGCAGGGTGTAGATGCGGACGATGAACCAAAAAAACTGCAATGGATGAGTTTGCAAACAGAGAATCAGAGATAGAACTTGCCTCGCGTACTGATGCTCTGAACAGCAGGGGGCTGATGAACGGAACCTTAATTACCTGCCACAAGGTGGATGCTAGTGGCTCCTAGGGATTTTGTCGAACACACGACACGCGCGGCTGGCGACGGAGCAGCGCATCACCCTGCTGCCCACTGGACCGGCGACCCTGCTTGGAGAAAAACCCTGCTCGTCGTAGATCTCACGTTGCCTGCCTTTTGGAGGTCCGCTCGCCAGATTTTGAGTGAGCTCCGCAGCATTGGCCACTCGGCGCTCACCTGCGTCTCACGGTCTCGCCTCACCCCGGCGGCTGGCAAAAGCGAAGAGAGGGGAGCAATGAGGTGGCGGCGGCTAGGGTTTCGAGCACAGGGAAGATGTCCGATGTGCCTCCATTTTACCCTGGCGCAGTGCTTCGCATCCTCTGCCCAACCCCCGCGCACGCTCTGCCTCCTTGCTTCCATCGCTGATCCCCCGCGAACACTCAGCAGGGAACACTAGCCGGCAGGGCGTGTGGCATTCCACTCCGCTCTTTTCGTCTAGCATTCAGAACACACGCACATGTCTAATAGACCCTCCCACTGGCCGTGGGACACACAGTACTCAGGGACCACCGAGCAGTGACCACACACTAGCGCTCGCGGTAGGCTCCCGCAGTCCCGCTTTCACCTTTCCACACGGCGCGCGTCTCTTGCGGTACGTGTCGACACGCCGTGAACTCGCTGTACGCGCGAAGCACGGGCGTGAACCGAATCACCCTCAGGGTTTAAGAACTCTGATACAGCTTAGTTCTTATTATTAAAATATATAGATAATATTTATTTATTATGGTTCGATTTATCAGGATAAATATTTTAAACATGGCTTCTATTTTTGTGTATTTACACCTTTTTTTTGATAAAACGGATAGTTAAACATCGTATGATGACAGGTTGGGACGGGGAGAAGCTGGGACAGAGAGAGTAATAAAAATCATTTCAACGTTCAACCAATCGCGTCGACGCTGAGCGCTGAGTCACGCTGATACCGGCGCCGCGTACACAGCGCGCAGCGAGCCAGCCGGCGACGACCGCTCCTACAAATGTTACGCGAAAAAGTCTTACCCGCTTGACGCCGAACGCGAGACAGCGACGACTGCCAGCCAACGTGTGGCTTCGTGTTAGTTAGCCAGTTGATCCGAGCACGTCCTCCTGCACGAAAAGATCACACACCGACCGACCATCTGAATTCTGAAGCTACCGCCAACACAAACCCTGCGCCTGCAGGGGTCGGGAGGAGGAACACATAGATTCAGCTGCTGGACTACTGGCGCAAGCAAGGCACAAACGACGGCCACCACGGCCGCGGAGAGCGCAAGACGCAACGAATCATTCATGGCATCCAGCAAGATCGAGCTCGACTCGAGTGCCTGTGCCTGCCTGTTGTAACCTGCGCCAAATGATGCTTTCCATCCAAGCAAAACCCAAATGGCAGCTCATGTCTTTTTGGCGACCGGAGAGACTAGTTCAGTTCCTCAATCATCGTATTCTTAATCTGCGGAGACAAAGATTGATTATTGTCCCGTAACCGATCGCGGCTACGATACTTGGAACGGGTACGGCGTATCCGAGCAACATGTGGCGCACCAACCGCTGCAGAGCTTGAGGAGGACTCGAAAAAAAAAAAGAAAGAATTCCTCCTGGGCAAGCTGCCCGCCGCCGGCCCGAGCAAAACAAAACGGAAGTCGCGACCCGGCGGCAACCGCAGGCGGCATAGCTGTCCGTCCACGTCCGGTGTCCAGTAGTTGGATCCACCTCGTTGCCGGCCGGCCGGTGCACCACCCTCTCCTTCCGCCCGGTGCGTCCAAAAACCCGCGTCTTCGGCGTCGCCGCGTGGAGCGGGGGTGTGCCGCATTGCGTCGGAGGATCGCCGCCGTCCACCGACGTCACCAATGATCCCCTTCTCCCTCCTCCTCCTCCTCGCCGGCGCCCTCGTCCTCCTCGTCGGCCCCGCCAATGCCCTGTCCGGTGAAGCTCTCGTCGTCACCTCCGTCATTACTCCTCCGTTTCCACTGCACAACCTACACCTGAGTTCCCTCCACGGCACATCAGCTTATGATAGCTGAATTCGCTTGCAGGGTACCAGATAAGCTGCGGCGCGACGTCGAGCAAGGTGGCCGGGAACGTGACGTGGGTTCCCGACGGCGCGTTCATCAGCGGCGGCAAGGCCGCGGAGCTGGGCTCCCCGGGCGTGATGCCGATGCTGGCCACTCTCCGGTACTTCCCGGACGCGTCCGCCGCGAAGCACTGCTACGTGGTGCCGGCGGCCATGCACGCCAGGTACCTGGTCCGCACGACGTACTACTACGGCGGGTTCGACGGCGGGCGCGCGCCGCCCGTGTTCGACCAGATCATCGACGGCACGCGCTGGAGCGCCGTGGACACGGCGCGGGACTACGCGAGGGGCCTCGCCACGTACTACGAGGCCGTGGTGGCCGCGGCGGGGAGGGAGCTCAGCGTCTGCGTCGCCAGGTCCGACGCCACGGCGCCCGGACGGAGCCCCTTCATCTCCGCGCTCGAGGTGGTGCCGCTGGAGGAGTCCGTGTACAGCCCCGTCGACTTCGCCGCCTACGCGCTCAGCACCGTCGCGCGCCACAGCTTCGGCCACGACGACGGCTCGGTCATTGGGTAAGACAAGAAAGCAAGAACCGGGCACGCGCGGCGCGCCCGTTCATGGATGTCTCGGTCAACTGATGAACTGACCGTGTCGTTCGTTCCAACAAATGTGCCATATCTAGCTACCCAGGTGACCGTTTCAACCGGTACTGGGAGCCGTACAGCGGCGGGAGCATCCCGGTGGTGGAGAGCCACGCGAGCGTCTCGACGGAGGCGTTCTGGAATAAGCCCCCGGAGGAAGTGTTCCGGCGAGGCCTGACGACGAGCCGAGGAAAGAGCCTCGACATCCAGTGGCCGCCGGCGCCGCTCCCGCCCGCGAGCTACTACCTGGCGCTCTACTTCCAGGACAACCGGGCGCCGAGCGCGCTCAGCTGGAGAGTGTTCGACGTCGCGGTCAACGGCCAGCCCTTCTTCGCCGGCTTGAACGTCTCCACGGCGGGGTCCATGGTGTACGGCGCCCAGTGGCCGCTGTCTGGGCAGACGAGGATCACGCTCACGCCGGCGCAAGACTCGCCGGTCGGCCCGCTGATTAACGCGGCCGAGCTCATGATGGTCGTTCCGCTCGGAGGGAGGACGCATCCCAGAGACGGTAACATGTCCTGATGGATGCACTTGGCGTCGTCCATCGTCATGGCCGATTCACTGTTTTTTTGCTCACAAGTCAGTCGTCAATCGTCAATCCGCCTCATTTTTGCTGCAGTGATCGGCATGGAGGCGCTGGCCAGAGGATTTCTGAACCCACCGTCTGACTGGAGAGGCGATCCTTGCTTGCCCAAGGGGAACTCGTGGACTGGTGTCACCTGCAACGAAGATCCACTTGCAAGAGTAATCGCCATGTAAGACACTGCTTCTTCAGCCAGAGGACAGTTAGATCAGGAAACCATACTGTGGATGCAGGTCTACGAATGTTCCCTTGTCGATTTCTGATTTCTAAACAATTTGTAATGTGCACTGCAGCAACATCACGAATTTCGGAGTTGGAGGATCGATATCTGACCACATTGCCAACCTGACTGCAGTCTCCAGCATGTAAAAGATTGTTCAAACAAATTGATGTCGATGTGCATGCTAAAATAAATTGTTGTTGAAGTGAAGGGATTGTTGTTGCAGCTGGCTTGTGGGGAACAATCTGACCGGATCCATTCCAGATATGAGCCCCCTGCATCATCTGACCGCTTTGTAAGTACAGTACAACAGTTCTGGGTAATCTACATTTAAGATGTTGGATGCTTCATCGTCTACCCAAATGCTAAATCGAGCCGCATCCCTGATTGGAAATTTGAAGGCACTTGGAGGACAATGGACTGACAGGCCCGCTCCCTGAATCACTCGGAAACCTTTCAAAACTGGCAGAGCTGTGAGTAGTGCACTACTCCACTGCAGGACAAATATGTAGTTACTCCATTACTGGGCGATAATCTTGCGTTTGTAACCTAATAACTACTCCAATTAATTATTGTTTTATAGGTCTGTGGAGAACAATAACCTACAAGGAACAATTCCAAGCAGCATCAAGAACAGAGCGATGGTGGACACTAGATTTAGGTTCAAGTAAGTGGTTTTTTTTTTTTTTTTTTGTCTCGAATAGATTCGAGTAAAGTGATTGTACTTTGAATTGGTGATTAGTTCCAAGTGTCCTGCATTGAGTGGCTAATGACTTGTCGTGCATTGACAGGTACACTCCCGGGAACAATCTTAGTTAACAAGAACAGTGCATGGTACTGGAAGACCAAATTATCTGACTGGGTTCGTTCGAAAAAAATTATTTAACTGGTGATCTTAGCATTTATTTTCTTGTCCACTTTCTGGAGCTTCATACATTTTGTTCTTTCTTCTTCCCATATGTACTCTCAAGACGTGATCTTTTTTTTTGTCCCAGTAGAGATGTAAAATTTTGTTCACGGGAAAAAACAGAGAAATGCATTTTTTTAACTTTAAAAAAAACAAAAATGCTAATTTCTTAGAATAATTCGCAACAGTAATGATATATGTACAGCCCATTTGTACAACTACTCTAGTTTATCACCGGAAGAAATTGTTGTAAATATATAGGGAAGATACTTGTTTTAAGTTAACCACGTCCTACTGACTTTCTACTGATTGGCCGACGACATTACCAGCCCGGCCAAGTGATTTCAAGCACGTCTATGTGTCCTTTAACCACTCTCGAGCATGGGTGATTCTAGAGACATTTACCGGGGTCAGCCGATGAAATTTTACAAGTCATTAACAAATGTTATTCATCTATTAGCTCCATTTGCAAGATTCGCCCATGCTCTGAGTGATCTGCAAACTCTATCTAGTAAAAAGATTGTGATCTGGGATCTGCACTGGTAGACTTTACAGTTACAGACCACACGCTCCTAGCATTCGTTGGAGCAAGGGACCTCGGCTCTTGGACATTCGCTGCAGCAAAGGGACTCGCTGTATCGCATACGCATACTGTTACAGTAGAAAGGCCCGTTTTTTTCGCTGGAGCCTGGAGGTCAGCCCGGCACGTTGCCCCGTCAAGTTTCTCCTCCCAACAAGATATTTCCCTCGTGCTGTTCGATTAATATCCCCTCATTCCTCGCGCTCGGCTCATCGTCCATTCCACCTACCTCCGCTGCCATTCCCACTCCCCCGGGGAGCCCGCCTCGCCGCCGGCGATGTCCGCCGCCTCCCCAACCCAAACCCTCGCCGCGTCTTCATGACGACTCCGGCAAACCCCGCCCCGCTCCTCTCCTCCCGCCCCAACCCCTCCTCCTCCCTCCAGCTCCGCCGCCGGCTCCGGCTCCCCCATCCTCCGGCCGCCGCCAACACCACCGGCGCCGCCTCGTCGCCGGACTGGTTCCGCCCCCGCGCCCCTCCGGACACTGACCTTTCCGCCCCCTCCGGCGGCCACGTCGCCGCTCGCGATCCTGGCGTCCGCGTCAAGGCGAAGGAGGGCGCCGAGGAGGAGAAGAAGGGTAAGGAGGGTAAGAGGAGGAGGTGGTGGGAGCGGTGGTCTGGCGACAGGGAGAGCTACCTGGTGGATGACGTGGAGCCGCTCCCGATCCCCATGACCGTTCCAGGGGCCGAGCCCATGTCGCGGGAGGAGCTCGACCGCCGGCTCAACTGCGACATCGAGGTTGAGGTGAGTGCGGCCGGCCAGCCGGCCGAGGTGAAAAGGCTTCAGTTCCTGTGCTCGTTTTGGCGAGTTGGGGTTCGGTGAGGTGATAATTGTGGGATGTGTTGGTTTTGGGGTTGCAGTACTGCAAGACGGTTTCGTACGAGTGGACGGGCAAGTGCCGGAGCTGCCAGGGGACGGGGCTGGTCAGCTACTTCAGGAAGAAGGGCAAGGAGACCATCTGCAAGTGCGTGCCATGCGCTGGCATTGGTGAGATGAAATTTCTGGGACTTGTTTTCCTTACATGGTACTACAATCTTGTTGTTCTTGTTAGGTGTAACACATCTGCAGCTCTGGTTGCTAACAATGGGCATTAGTCATTGCTTTTGTGAGCCCAGCTTGTCATAATTTATAATGTTTGTTTAAAATCCATTGCCACCTGCACTAATTCCTCAGATCTCGAGCATTCACTATTGTGGCCATACAGCGTGTTTGATGCTGTTTGTATTGTGGATTGGCTGCTAATTGGTTATGACTTATGGTACACCAAAAGGGTTTATATTGGAAAGTCTGTCCAGCAATAGGTTTAAGAGTATCAACTTAATTTTATAGTGAAATGGTGTTTGTTATACTGATGTGATAGTCTGGAACAAAAATATCACTCTAGTTTCTTTACCAAAAAAAAAAAAAACGATATACTTATAATTGTTGCTATCACTATCTGTGTTGGTGAATGATTTCCCTGGCACTATCTGTGTTGGTGAATGATTTCCCTGGTACTATCTGAAGTAATGTAGTTCATGTTTAATTTTCTACAGCAAAATACGCACGTGAGAACTAAGGTATGGGAATATTCATATTAACACTTATCTTGTTGTTTTAACCTACTGTCTTTGGTTTATACAAGTATACTACGGATGCTAATCGCACAAAAAACTAGAACGGACAAGGTTGCAATTTTTAGTCATTAGGCATGATGACAAATTATCAATATCATAATACTAGTAAATTGCTAAATAAATTGTAGATTATTGGTGCTCAATACAATTTGACAGTGACAAAACTTGTGATTCCTAGCTGTTCATATTGGACAGGATAGTCCCTCAGTTCTAATGGGTTTAGTTTACGTACAAGATGTGTCAGTTGGCAGCATGCATATGAATAAGCATATGTTAATGACCCAAAGACAGTTTGATATGCAGCAGGCCAGCAGCTTTTGGGGTGAGATCTGAGATAAGATAGCAATGATAGGTTAATGTAGCTCTAGCCTCTAGATATTTCACAGACTAAAAATGGTAGGTTAAGGTAGAAGAGCCCCAGTTAACTGAGGATCCACCTTTAAAGACTGTGTCTCATCATGCTGCCCTAGGTAGGAAGTATGAAGAGAATGGAACTTAGGTCCCACCCCCACCCCCACCCCACCACCACCAACCATGGTAGAAAGATCCTATGATAGATCATCACTCCGTTGAAGTGGCCGCCTTGCACAAAGCAGCGTGTTAAAAGATTTGGCCAATGTTGGGAATGGCGCCAAGCTCAAATAGTCTGTTCGGCTGCCATAGTTTTCTCCTGTGCTGCTGCTGCTGCTACGGGGCCACAGTGAGACAGAGTTGCAGCTAATTCACTGTGCAACAGCTGCAAATAATACCAGCCGAACAAGCTGAAAGAGGATGCAATTCAAGACTATGCAAACCGCTTAAAGTAACTGTTGCTGTTGGACCTCCTCAAGTTATCGATGAGTTTAAAAGGCCATTTCGTCTGGGACCTAGCGGCGGAGGCTTCTTTGCCCCTTCGTTAAGGGTTGTCTCACTGTGGTTGTGTTGTGGTTCTGCTCGTGCTGTGAGAGGTTTGCCTTTGTCTTTATAACTGTTGTTTTTCTGTTGTGACCCCTTCTGTGGCTGTTGTTTTGCCCGCTCTGGCCCTTCCTCTTTGTCAATATAATCACTAACGCTCCTGCCCATTTGGTTTTTAAAAAAAACTAAGCATGTTTTTACTGTGTATGAATACGGATAAAGCATATGTTAATGATCTGAAGAAAGCAGCTTTTGAGGTGATATCTGAGATGTGATACTAATAACGCTGCATAAACTACCTGAGTAACAGAAAACTCTTTATTATGTAGTTCTAGACATTTCACAGACAAACATGGTAAAACTTGGACAACTGTTACCCTAGAATGGGTTTATTGCTGACTATTTAGTTTAGTCATGGTGTACTATAGTTTTCACTGTTTCAAATGTTCCAATGTTCCAGTTGTTTTCTGGGGGTATACTAGAAGGAAAGGTTGTATACTATGCATCAGGTGTTTATGTAGGACCTAGTGAAAAGTCATCCATAATCCTTCAAGGCTTCAATATTAGAGCACTGTCCCAAGCTCCTGTCATCACCGTGCATTCACGATAATGATAGCCCATATATACGCTTGTCTAATTAACTGCCCCTGGTGGGTCGCTGCATTCTTGCTTGATTCCCTGCCTTGAACTACAAGCATGGTTCATGTCCTTTATGGCTCTGGTAGCTGCAGCTACATTCACCATGGAACTGAAACCTAGCAGACCCTTTATTCGTGTCCTATGCCCTTTTCTGGAGCTAGCATGTCAACCAGTGCAAAACACGGGTTAGCATAAAACATTAATATTAAAAGTTTATATACTTAGTATCTATATTTGAGACCACAATCAATCAAAATTTCTATTACTAATATCTTCATATATTCATAATTTAATATAACGTTCATATATACATAACTTTTTATCTTATTTATCTATAACAGACTTATATGCAAATTTAGGAGATGTTTTAAATTATTTTTCACAATAACACAATAGGTAATTTATATGTAAATTAGATGATACCTTTGATTCATTTTTTTATACTTTAATTCATGTTTCATAATAGCATGATGGGTAATTTATATTTTTGAATTTTGAGATTAATTTAATTCATCTTTCGTAATGACATGGTGGGTAATTTATATGAAAATTTAGGGGGTTAGTTTAATGATCTTTTGTAATGGCATGGTGGGTAATTTATCTGAAAATTTAGGGGGGTACTTTAATGGTATTTTATAATGGCATGGTGGGTAATTTTTTCAAAAATATAATGGATCCAATGGCTAGTATTATTGGATACTATCTGATAGATGGTCAGATGTTTCTGATTTTTATGAAAATTTTTAGAATTATATTTTTTTTCTAGCACACTTCGCAATCCATGTTTCTTTTGTAACCCCTAATTAGTAATAGTAAGATAGCCATCACTCCTCCACATCAAAATTTTGACTTGTAATGTTTAAGTGCTAGATCGAGCAGTTGATCCATTTGCTTGTGTCAGTAGGGATTTCCTACCCGCAGGACCACTTCAATGGTTTTCTTTTTAATTTCTACAAACATGTGGTGCCATGATATATTACCATCTCGCAGGGGACATAAGAAATAAGAGAAATGATATGTAGTACTGAAAAGTTGTTAGTAGTGCTATGTTACCTGGGATAAAGCCCAAGATGAATACTTATACGCTACGTGATAGATAAAACCCCTGATGAGATTGGTATCAGTTCATTAAGATGTTTAAGTTGTTCGTGGTTGTAATTTTAATTCATTTGTCCAGCAGATAGTTCAATACCAATATGCTCTGCTGGTGCCACATCATTTTTGTTTTTTTATGCCATGGCAAAGGAAAGTTGGACCAATTGGATCTTCGTGTAGAGATTGAGGGTTTATGTCAGTGTTGGGCTTTCTTTCTTTTGGGGAAATTGTACTCATGCCACTCTAATTTCTTGAAATTGGATTCATGTTGTTTGAGACACCATTGAGTGGCATCATTTACAATATGAAATCCAACTTTGTGTTTATTTTCCTAGGTGAAATTTATACACTGACTTCTTCCTGCCCCTATTTTATTTGTTTTGCAGGTTATGTAAGGAAGATTACATTTCGCGAAGACATTCAAAAGTTAGACGAGCTAGACAATGGCAAACCACCATAATTTGAATGCTTCGAAGCCTGTGCTTGCAACCTTGAACAAATCGACCTATACGATTCTTTCCACTGCACATTCTATTGTTCAGGCACGGTAGATGGAGGTGTTGTTATTCTTTAAGCATTGTAAACTTACCAGTGGTGCGTAATAATTTTACCTCTTTTGATATGATAACGATTGATAAAGAAAAGAAAGTAATAAACTTGGAGGGAATTCATTCTCGTCTGTATAAAACTTTGGCTTGTCCTGCAATCCCAAGCAGCTTCATATTAGATTCTTTGCACGTTGGTATGCTCCATCAGTTGCCCTCTTTTCTGGTTCGAGATTGCCTATGCTGCAAGCTCCGGAGGAATCCCGCATTCTGAAACTTTCTGCAGCTGTCGGGCATATGTACTCTGGCAAACCTAGTTGATATCTGAGGACATAAGAGAGCCTATAAACTCTTATGAAGGGCATCCATCATCTCTAGGCTCTAGCTATCCCCAGCAGATCAACTAATCACACACAAAAAAAAAAATGTCGTCTCATCTGAGCATTCTCTCCTTCAAGTACAATCTCGCGAAGCTCCAGGACAAGGTCGGCCTCGGCCAGGTCGGCCGGCCGATGGGGCGGCCGTTGTCGGCGAGGGACAGGCAGTTCTCCGATCTAAGCCCCTACAGGCCCGACGACGAGGAGATGGAGAAAGTATTCCACAAGATAGCTAGCGTTAGCCAACCCCGCGACAGGATCAGTAAGAAAGACCTCCAGGAGCTCATGCAGAAACTGGGGAAGGTGGACGCCGCCGGCGAGGCGCGGCGGATGATATGCGTCGCCGACCAGAACAAGGACGGCTACGTGGACCTGGAGGAGTTCATGGAGGTGCACAAGAACGGCGTGCCGCTGGGGGACATCCGCCGGGCCTTCTTCGTGTTCGACAGGAACGCGGACGGCAAGATCAGCGCGGAGGAGGTCATGGAGGTGCTGCACCAGCTCGGGGAGAGTTGCAGCCTGGATCAGTGCCGGAGGATGGTGAGGGAGGTCGACAGGAACGGCGATGGCTTCGTC
Organism: Paspalum notatum; assembly: GCA_022530915.1. Taxonomy (NCBI): domain Eukaryota; kingdom Viridiplantae; phylum Streptophyta; class Magnoliopsida; order Poales; family Poaceae; genus Paspalum; species Paspalum notatum. The sequence continues at coordinate 39,888,287 of CM039685.1, forward strand.
GACATGGACGATTTTATGGCCATGATGACTCGCCCACGGAGGAAGCCGTGAGCTTTGCAGCCGTGGAGCGCTGAGCTTCCATGGACATACTGATGTAAAGTATATATGCAAATCAAGTCCAGAATAAGATGATCGGATTCAGACCACCTCTGATTTAGCTCATCCTCACTGCTCTTATTTAGACTGATGAAATGCTATTAGGATTGGCCAAGGAATTTTACTGTTAACAAATTGCCCGTCCTATTCTAAACTCGGCTGTCACCTTTTTTTTCGCAGTTTTCTCACTTGTTCTGCACACAGCTAAGCTGGATAGTTGCCCGCGCGGTGTTGTTTGGCCCCGCTCCTTGTCTTCTTGTTGGGTGCAGGGTACATTAGCTATGAGCGGTTACTAATTAGAGACTTTTTTTTTAAAGTTTTCATATTAGTTTTCGGTAGTCCATCAACCCGTACTCTCGCACGGGTTAGATATTTATTAAAAGATACAGATTTAATCTTTTAGTAATATTAGATGTGCCTATTTTAATTCATCTCTTTTAATGGCATCTTGGATGATTTATCTGCTAATTTAGAAATTATTTTAATTTATTTTTTAGATAGTATATTGGGTAATTTATATGTAGATTTAGGATTGATTTTAATTCATCTTTCATAATGATATTGTGAGTAATTTATATGCAAATTTAGAGGATTATTTATTCCATATTTTATAATATGCAAATTTATGAGGTTATTTTAATTCATATTTTATAATGGCATGGTGCATAATTTTTATATAAATTTAAAGGGGTATTTTATTTCATCTTTCATAATGACATGGTGGGTAATTTTTATATAAATTTAGGGGGTTATTCTATTTCATCTTTTTCATAATGGTATGGTTGGTAATTTTTTTAAAAATATAATATATCCAATGGCTACTATTATTATTAGAGCTACATGATGGACAGTCCGGATGTTTCTGATTTTTGTGAAAATTTTTAGAATTTATTTTTTTCCTAGCGTGTCTGGTGAGGGTTAACGTGCAGGCTCCAAAATGAGTCTCTAATTAGTGATATTAAGATTAAGATGAAAAAAAATTTAATATTACTAATTAGAGGTTACTTTTGAACGGAGGGAGTACAAGATAACACACTAAAATAAACGACCTGAACTATTTGATAGTTCCGGAAAGTAAAGTAGTCTATGGACCGTCAATATAATTTACTCTTCTGTTTTTTTAACGAAGCTTCGTGGATGACCAAACGAGAAGTTATTGTGTCCGACATAGAGATGAGCCAAAGCTACCGAAAGTATTGGTACGAATAATTGGTGGAACTTGACCGAAATCTCAAAGTCAATGCAAGCTTGTAGCGCATGCATGTCATGCTGAATAAACATGCCATGCCATTCCCTCGCCCCATGCCGCCATGAGAAAAACGACGCATATATGATTGCAGATTTTTAGACTTGAGGGCAACAATAATGCACGTCTCATTTCAGCATCCTATTCCATCTTTTTTGTTACTCCAAAATGGAGTGCTCCATGTAGTAGTATACACCAATCCTGATTTTCTCTCCTCTTTGCAGATTCCCACATTGAACGGCTGCCCGTGCTTTACCTGTTTGCGCCTACACGATTCTATTCCACACCAATCAGCTGGAGAATGAATGCCCAAGTGCATCTCCAATCTTTTTTCTTTTCAGCCACTTGGGTACAGATTCTTGCTTCGTTATTCAACCCAGTAGTGCACCTCCATCTAGACGGCCCAATCTAATCGGCGATATGATAGATGCTGTGTTTCTATCTTGGACCTGGCAGTGGCCTATTTGCTGACAGCCAAATCTGCGTACAGAATAAGCTAAGCGGCTAAAGGTCACACGTACAAGTACTATACGTGTGGCGGGGCAGGGGTTGATACTTGATAGGTATGTGACCGTGATAAACGTAAGCAAAGCTGACGGTAGGTGCTTGTACTGCACAGAACAGACTTGCCAAGCTGCCTTGCTTATATAAGAGCAATAGGGCTCAACAAGTTGCTGCACACGCAAGAAGAAAGGGTAGCTCAACTCGTTCGCAGCGGAGGAGAGTGGTTTTCGGGTGTTGGGTAGTGCCCTGAGCTGCTGCGCTAGCTCGATCAATGGCGATCAGGAACATGACGCCGGCGGCGACGCGGTCGCTGGACGCGGACATGACGGTGGACGAGTTCAAGGAGTGGCTGCGGCGGTTCGACACGGACCGCGACGGGCGCATCAGCCGCGACGAGCTGCGGCGCGCCATGCGCGCCATCCGCGCCCGGTTCACGGGGTGGAGGAGCAGGCAGGGCATCAGCTACGCCGACACGGACGGCGACGGCTACATCGACGAGAGCGAGGTGGACGGCCTCATCGAGTTCGCGCAGAAGAACCTGGGCCTCAAGATCGTCACCTACTAATCTTCTCGCCGCCCGGCCGGCTAGCTGCCGGCGCTCGCGAGACTCGCCGTCCGTCCCCCCTGGCCTCTCCCCGCTAAAATAAGATCACTGCTAGTTTGAAACCTTGCCTTACTTCTTTTACTTTCTCAATCAATTCATGAACTCTGGTACCTCTGAGTCTCATCTATCAACTATGTACTGTGTGTATGGTACACATGCGCGGAGCCGACTTGCCTCGCTCGGGCCGTGCCATGGGTACTGTGGATCTTAATTAGTTTGCTCTAGTGAAGTTGACAGTGTATCCTTGACCGTCAGGTGTCCTTTTTTAAAACAAGAAAAATATATGTCTATTTTTTTACTACCGCTACGGTTTAGGTTTTAATCCATAGACTAAAATGCTAGCTTGATATATATTTGATCATCCACTACTAAAAAAGGTCAACTTTGATCCTCTGCTATCTTTTTCCTTTATGGAAATGGTAAAAACGGTTTATTTTTTAAATGTTTGTAACCAGTTAATTTTTAACCACAAAAACTATGGAATCAATATTTTTTTTTTTGAAAATTGGAGTTAATTTGATATTATTATTTGTGTATGTCGTTTCTGGTGTTTTGTGGTTCATAGTCATGTCCATTACTTACTCAAATTATTGCTTTGCGGACTATTATAGTTCAAGAGCACCAAACAAACTACTAATATATGAGAGATCTAGAACACGAGACACCACCTTTTAAACATAGATCTCATTTAGACATTGTATTGCTAACACTTTACTTTATATTTATCATATTTTGAGGTAATAATAGGGTCAAAATAAGCCAGGGGCTCAAACATCATAACATGATCATCATACCCCAGGCCCATGGGGTAGGGGTTGGGTCCATGTTCTACATCACGGCCCGGCAAGCAGGAGCTGCCCTTTCCCCTGGCCCTGGGCTCTGCCCGGCCGCGTGACCCAGCTAGAGCTGCCAGGGAGCCGGTGCTTGTTTGGGCCTTCGCGCCCTGTGCTACTGTTACGTGGGGGTCCCACGTATCAGTGGGGCCGCGGAGGCAGTGGCAGAGCCACCGCAGCGCAGTGGGAGCCTCTCCTTTTCTTCCGCCTGCCCATCAGTGTCCAGGCCAGGCCACGCCGCGCCAAGGCAGCAAGCAGCACGGCTGCTTCAGATCGGATGAGAGACCGCGGCTGCCGACTGCTGCAGCGGCCGGCCCCCCCCCTCGGCTCCTCCCGGCGCGCATGCAGGCAATTGTTTTTGTCCCGTGGGCTGGCCACGGCCGGTGCCAGCGCCAGCGCCAGCCAGAGATCGAGCGCATCGCAGTTGGCGGTGGCAGAGAGGCCAGAGGGGGCGCTCGCTCGGCGCGCGGGGGGGACGGCGCAGGCACGATTGACAGCTAAGTCGCCTCATAAATTTGAGCACTGTGGCGGTGATCACCAGGTAGGCGGAGGAGGAGCATTACGCGACAGGGTGGGAGATGCGCCGGGGCCACGGCCGGGCCGGGCGGACACGGCATGGCCCCTCCTCCGGCGCGCGTTTGCGCCGGCGAAAGAGGACAAAGAGGGCAGCGCTCCCGCCGGCCGGGCGCCCGCGCCCGTGGATGGATGCCAATTCTCTGCGCTGCGCTGCGCTGCACGCTGCGCGCTTTTGATTCTTTGTTTTCATCTTTGCTGACGACGACCAAGGCCACCGCAGCTTTGACCGCTTATTGCTCAGCAGCTAATAAGGCTACTGCTAGTACGTGGAGTACGTACGTACGAGTACTTCGTAGTCCTAGTAGTAGTACAGTAGGAGCGGAATATATGAGCCATGTTTGCTTCTGTTTGTGGTCAAGGATGATGACCAAGTGTCCAAGTTAAAATTTTACTACTAGCATATATATACATCTGTTGTTGTTTGGTTCTAGGCTGCTAATATTTATCCAAGCAAATCATTTCTTGTTTTATCCACCACATTTGCTGCTGAACAGGGATTGAGGGATATGTGTAAGCTGCAAAACGAGCACAGACCAAATCAAATCAAACCATCATACTAGTACTTCTTATTACGAATTGTTCATCAGGACATGCCGTCGTCAGTCATTGGACTCAAAATTAAAAGCTACCGCTGCTAGCGTTTCGCAGTAGTACGTGCGTTGCATGCGGTCGAGAGGAGCGCGGCTGATGTGCCAAAAGCAGACAAGCATGGGAACAGCTAAACAACACGTACAGCAGGGACCACACCATGTGAATACGACTGCTGCTACTACTACATTAACTACTGGACCTTTCAAAACATTCATCAGAGAGATAATAGGCACAGCCAGCGGATTTAATTTGACTACTACTCTCCTACACTAGTGTACTGCTACACACGAGACGATTACAATGAAAGGCAGCCATGGATCGGGGATGGGATGCATCTGCCCGACCGACGAGCTCAACAAATTACGTACTACTGCCGACAAACAAATGATCAAAATTCCCTTTTGCACCCACAATAATTTAAAAGAAGAAGAAAGAAGGAAGAAGAAGGTAAGAAGCAGCAGCGAAGAGGTAAAAGGGAAATGCACATTGCTTGCGTTGCTTGGTGCGAGGCATCGGACGTCTTCTTCTTCTCCACTGTTCATCATAGCGTCAGCTCCAGTTAAGCCAAGCTAGCTGATGATTTGGTCGAGTTGGCTGCTAGGTCGTCGTCGATGCCAAATCATCATCAAGAAAGCATATGATGAGCTGCGAGCTAGTAGTTGTTGAAGAAGGCACCGCCACCACCACTCAATGCAATGACCGGAAATGGAATACTTCACAAGCCACAGTTGATGCTGTTTTTAGTCTCTCATGCCTCCCTGTGGCTTCCTGGATCCTGCAAATTAATGTTGCATACATTTCTGTTGTCAGTGCTTAGGCGAGCACAAAGAAATGGCAGGTACGAATAGTGGTTGCTAGCTTGTTTGAAATACTACGGAGTATATGCTGAAACTGTTCTTAGCTTGCAGAGTTTTCAAACTTTCAACTAACCGGGATTCAAACAAACAAAAAAAAAAAAAAAACCAAAACGGTGGCCACAGGATATATACCGGGAGAATGCAGTATGTACTGTGGCCAGAGTGGTACTTGTGATTGATGATACGAAGAAGAAACGAAGATCTACCCAAGTCCCAAGATGCAACAGCAGGGTGGGTTGCGTACCATATGTTGTGCGTCGGCGGATGTGCCGGCTCCGGCGGCGTCGGCTGCGGCGGCCTGCTGCTTCTTGGACGCCTTCTTGAGGCCGAGCAGCTCCTTCCACCGGATGTTGGGCGCGCGCGGCGCGCGCCCGCCGCCGTGCCGCTCGTCGGCGCGGAGCTCGTCGCGCAGCGTGACGGGGCGTCCGCCGCCGGCCCCGCCGTGCGGGGCCTCCCGGAGCGGCAGGAGGCGGCCCTTGGAGAAGAGCTGGTCGGCGGCCATCATCGGGTGGCTGCCGACGGAGAACTCAAAGTCGGCGTCCCCGGGCGCAGGCGCCCCCCCGCGCGCCGCGGCCGGGGGCGGCGGCTCCACCGCGAAGTCGCTGGAGAAGGACATCCGCGGCGCCATGAAGGGCGCCGGCGGCTGGTGCTGGTGGTGCTCGGCCGGGTTGTACATGTTAACAACACATGCCATGCATGTCGCCGGCCACGCACAGGCGATGATGAGCAGTGAGCTACGCTTTGTGGTTAGCGTGAGTTGAGTGGAGGAGTGTTGCTGTGGAGCTTGTGTAGCCAGTGGCCAGTAGTGGTATGATGATTGATGTACTTGTGATTACTGAGGAGCGCGCGAGGAGAGTGATGACAATGAGTATTGACTATTGAGTAGTGAAGTGGAGAGTGAAGGCGGCCGGGGTGGGGTGGGGTTGGCTCGGGGCCGGGGCACGCACGATATATAGTGGGAGCGGGAGTGGGCGGGGAAGGGCATGGGACGACGTACGATGGACGGCCTCGCCGGGAGGGAGGCCGGCACGGGAGCCGGGATGGATGTGTGTGTGGAGAGATAGATGTGGCGGTTTGGATGGACGCGCGCGGAATGTGCGAGCGTGTGGAGGCACGCGAGGGGAGCATCTAGATCTGCCGGGTAGGGTGGTGGCTAGGCATGGAGCTACCACAATTTTTAAATGTGCTAGCTTGCTTTTGAGGGTTCCTGCTGCTACACTACTACCTTGGCTTTGGATGATTGGATCGGATATGTTCTCACTTCGCACTCCTCATCTCAGGCAGACAGGGCCAGGGAAGAAGTGGATGATGATCGAGCCTGGATGGATAAGAAGGAAATAGCCGTGTTCTATAAATCCTTGCGCATTGTCGCTTGGCTCTTTGGCATGGCGTCACCACTTATGCTGCCGGGCTGCCCTGGCTCGGTAAGGCAGGAAAGGCACGTTAGGCTCACCCCAGCGGTTGTCTCACATACAGAGTGGAGTTTGAATATGAGAGATAGGATGAGTATGTTGCTGGAGATAGCTTTAGCTGGTTTTGTACATAGAAAACCAAAAGACCTCCTTGTTGCCTTTTCCGCATTGCGAAATGTTTCCTATCTCCAAACGTATCGTTTTTCTCTCTAAAGACAGAATAAACAAACTTGTGCAAGTGAATTGGCATGAACACATGCTTATAAGATAGAGGAAGCAATATTATGTGAAAACAATGTACATTTCCTTAGAGGAAGGAAAATAGTGTACATATTTTGTGAGAAAGTCATTAATATATATAGGAGTATAAAACAAACATAGGTTCATACAAAAAGTGTGTGATACCAAAGAAACAACTTATGGAGAAGTTCTTATAAGAAACTAAACATGAGTTACAAATAAAAAGAAGTTCCGCACAACATAAATTTATACTACAAAAGACTCTATAAAAACACATATTTATATGTAAAATATCTTATGCAAGATTTATATATAAAAAATTTACAGAAACCGAAATGTCTAACAAAAAGCTTATTGAAGACAAAAGGCCGCATGCCTAGCCGCTCGTTGTTAAAATTTTAGAATAAATCTGGAAAATATGAGTATACATGACAAGTCAAGAACTTAAACCCAGATGTTCACTAATTAGAAATGTTTTGGCTATATTAATTTATTTCACCAATGAAAAAAAAAATGACAGAGATGGTAGGGTGAAAGAGTAACAACAGACATATAGAGAGTCTACCTGTGTGTCATTGAAAGTGGCGAATATATAGGGGATTGAAAAAAAAACTAAAATCGCAATGGCAACAAAGAAACCTTAGATATGCCAGCAGCGGTGTCGTTTCCATATGACATATCCGCCCAACCCGTGGGTCACTACTGATGCTGATCAGCTGATGACTGACCAAAATGTCTGCATTTGCCCGAACAACTCCTTGGCTGAAACCAAGCGCCTATTGTCATTCATGTCGTCGTACTAGTCGAGCTCTCGGACTAAAATGATCCCGGCCAGGGTCACTTTATTATAGTTTAATTTTGCTTTGCTTTGTCGTCTCGACGCGAGCACAGCGCACTGCCAAGTTGTCGAAGAGATCCCGAGCAGCAATAATCTAACACCCCAATAATAACCAACCAGGTTCAGATCGAGAGAGGTTAATGGATTCGATTCACTACTACTACATGCGTGCTCAGAAAAGGCTCAAGGCCGGAGAAGACGACGACGGCATGCACATGCTAGTTTCCTTTGGGCAAGTGGGAGTGCACCACCAAATGCCAGACACACATTCTCTGCAACAGCGCCATGGCCACCTTTTCGGTTTCTCTAATCTCTGTGGACGTGTCCCGGCCGGGCGCCTGATAATGCCGTAACTATGCCTGCTGGTACCAAGCTTACGTTTGTTATTTTATGGAGGAACCACATGCATTGTTAAAGGTAAGCATGGGGACTAATATAATCACGTTCGCCAACACGATGATTGACTCCCAAAGGGGATGGGCATCCTGCATGCGTCGCGACAATACGAGTGCTCTGCATGAAAACTGCTTCGTGTATTTATCGTTTTGCCTCCAAGAAGTGTTAAAAACTCCACTGTAGATGTCATGTACAGCGCTCACTGTTACTTACTGGTCGTCTACTCCTAGTACAGAGTATATTGTACTAGAATATTTACGGTGGGGAGGAGGTAAATACGTACCAGTAGAATCTAGGCAGCTGGAGGAGAGGGAGAGAGAAGAGCGAGGGCGTTGACTGGGGTTTGACTGGAGGCATGCATGCAGGGGATAAGCTGGCGACGTGGACAGGTCGAAAAGACCACGTGATCCGGAGCGAGATCCTCCAGACCTCAAAGCGCAGCGCGTGCAGTAGCAGTACTGCCGCTGCTCGCTCCCGCCTCCCGGCACCCGCTGCCTGCGCCCCCATCCACCATCCATTCGCGCCGGCCCATCGCCCAGCGTCGCGGCCACTTGTGCAAATGCAGCCTGCACTGCACCCTTGCTGCATGCGGTCGCTGTTACGTACACTTCTGCCGCTGCTGCAGGTGCTGCTTCATCAGCATTGAAGCTTTGAAAGGCATGCCCAGCTGGACACGGTGCAGTGTGATCGATCATACTAACCTCCGTTCGCGAATACTTGACAACTTTGACTTTAATATTTAAACTTTGACCATTCGTCTTTTCTTCAGATATATACATAATTAGTCGTAAATATACTACATACTTACACTACTTTAGATGACAAACTCAACAATACTCTTGTCATTATATCAAAACAGATATTTTGATAAATATTTATAGTCAAAGAGTGAATAGTAAAAATCAAAGTTGTCAAGTATTCGCGAACGGAGGTAAGTATACACGAAGATGCTGATACGGTTCCATCAATCAAATACGCAGAGGTCCGTCATTTGGTCTTTGTCCGGTGGTTCTTTGGGAGCGCCGGCCAGCTATCTATCAGAGATTCAGAGCTGGAGGACTCAGCACAGAGTACGTATGTACTTGTGCCCGTGGCTGCCTCGTAGTACACTTTGATGACCGATCGAGGCGAACGCTTGAAATCAATGTATTGTTTCAGACCTCTGCTGTATGCATGCCCCAGTGCAGATCAAGTCAATAAGTCATGTGTACTCCTGTTTGATCTCGGCAACTAGATAGGGAATGAGTTTCCATCCCAGCATATACACTCTCGGTTTGTTGCTCAATCCGTGATTTCTAGGGGCAATATCAGTATATTACTGTCGGTTTGTCGTTCAAACTAGAAAGAACTAGTCTATTAATCCATGCTTTCGCAGAGGATATAGATTTGATACTTAGTAATATTAGGGGTAATCTGATAAAATAGAGTATGCCAATTTATTGATAATTTTTTATTATGAGAAACAAACAGTGGCGGGATCAGCACAATGTCTTAGGAAGGACTTCTTCACCCAGTCACTGCGCTGATCATCAGGTGTATCTATACTATAATTTCTTTCAAGGTGGAGGCTCAAAAAGGGCTCTAAAGATACAGCCGCGGTAGGAGGGCTAGAGCCCCGGCATCATCAGGTAGCATGCAGTGCCAGTGGCATGGCATCTGAACACTATTACCTCTGCGGTTGCTCTACAATCACACGTGACTTAATTAGAAGCCAATGTGGACGGGACCAACGTGCCTGTAGTGAACGTGTCTGCTGCCGTACCGGACAATTACTGCTATAACTATTGTTTGCAATCTTGCACGTCGCGCGTCGTACGTCGTCCTTACCCACACTACTGTCGTCGCGTCGACAAAGTTGTGCGCAGTGTGTGTGAGTCGTAAACTCCGGATTTATAGTGTGCACATGTGATAAGAGACTAAGAGACCATCTGATGAGGTAGCTTTATATATGCAAACAACCCTATGTGTAGTGCTTGGTACTAGTATGTGGTAACATTATTTCATGAAGCCGGCCGGCCTACTGAAGTAGATATGATCCCCGCCGGCCCTTCTTTTAGACCATCTCTAACGGATCATATATCTATCATTGCCTATCATTATTTTAACTATTTTTTTTCAGTCTAAAATATCGCTACAATGTCGTTTTGTACGGTAGTCATCCCATACATATGATCCGCTAGAGACGTAACTTTTCAAACTCGATCGATATGGATGTACAGGCACAATCCATGACTCCAACTACAGCAGTACCACTCACGTATAGCACAGCGCACAGCACAGAGTGCATATACACATGTTGCTTTTAATCCTTGTTGGTCCCTCTGTCCAAAAACTGGGAGAATAAATGGCCACTGTAGTAGGCTAAGCACAGAGTGAAGACAAATAAAGGCTACTGTGCCGTGAACAGTGACAGGCAGCAGCCATCGTCTCTATCGACATCTATCTTCAAGCCTTGCCTTGATCGATCGATCTCCCAGTCTTCGTTCCCCCCCTGTTTCTACTTACGTCAAAGCTAGCTGTGGAACTATATATACCGAGAGATGTGCAAAGCTAATTTAAGCAGCGCGCGTGCAGAGAGCTAGCTGGCCCGGCCGGCCCGACGCCGACGGACGCGCGAGAGGGGTACTACTACTAGTGTGGCAGATGAACCCATGCATGCATGGGCACTGTGCCTGTGCGTGTCCCGGGCCGGCCGCGGCGCCATCGATCGTGCGCGCACGCTCGCCCCGCCAGGGCCGCCACCACCACGAGGGGCCGGCCGGTCGTGTCCTTGCAGCTGCGCATGCGCGCGATCGAATCGAAGGGCATCGATAGCGACGCGTGCGTGCGTGCGATCTATACTACACGCACGTCGACGACGACGACGACCGGCCGGGAAATGATTGACTCGATCGATCTCGCCAGCACGGCCGGCCCACAACAGGGCACAGACCGGGCTCATGTAGACGTGTACTACCCGGCTCCCGGCCTCATCACGAATTGGATCGGGGAAGGACGGACGGCCGGGGAGCTGTCACCTTGCCGGTCTTCCTCTTGGCAGGCATGATCTAACAATAGCGACGTGTGAAGCTTCAAGCTACCCTCAAGGCCTCAATCATCATGATAAACGTACCTACGTGCATCGGATTTGGCTACATCTACATGAAACGTGCTTCGTCGAATTAAGAATTTATAAAGAGTATATATAAATACTTAAATAGCTCTTGAGAGCCATGCGAGTAGTTACTAGCTAGCCCATGCCGGCCGGCGTCCGTCTAGGACGCTTCCCGTATTCGCCACTACGTAGGTAGGAGTATCTGGCGTGCTCCTCGATCGGTATGCTGGCCAGTGGCTACTACTAGTAGGTTCTCACCATACGTACTCGGTACCCCTATAGGGATTGGGTACCTATCAGCTACTAGCAGCCGCCAAGTCTAGTAGCTAGGATATGGGAACTCGGAAAGCCGTGATACATGTGCTAGGTTACAGATCCGGCTAGCATCTAGCTGGGAGACACCGCACACTGGTCAGTGCCTCAGCTCCCTGGTGGCGAAATGAAAGGCGTCGACATAGCTTGGGCCAACCGGGGCGGGGGCATCTCTCTGGCCTATGGTTGGGAATGTTAGGCTGTTTCTAATGGCGCTCTTCATCCACTTTCTCAAAATACTATTCCAGCAATCTCTCTGTCTACAGTACAACATTTATATCAAACAATGCCAAACAGTGTTTTGAGGCACCCTTTAGGACACCCCATTGGGGACAGCCTTACAAGAGTATATGCCACATTGCATAGTACTGTTTCGCCATGTAAAGGGGGCCCAGGCCTCACATGACTAATGGTCTCTAGGTCCGAAATTCTTGTTGTTTTAGACAATGATATGATCTCCAAAACATTGGTTTGACCAATGTTTATATTAAAATATAAATGAATATCCTAACAAATTTATATACTTTTGTGAAAACACTTTTTAAGACAAATCTAATGATATAACATTACGGTTTCAAAATTAAATAACTTAAAAATTATTTGTATTAAAATGTTTGACTCAATCATTGTCCAAAATGACAAGAATTTTAAATCTGGAGGGAATAAACCGTAGTGCCAGCAAGGTCTTGCTGCAGTTTTCCCTCTATCGTACGTGGAGTTAGGACACCGTCCTACAACAATATTTGTCCATGGCCTATGCTTATTATATTTTATAAGCCAAAGTTGTAAAGATTTAATTTGATTTTAGAAAAAACCAAAACCTAGCTGTATCTTAGGACGAAGGGTGCATAATAACTACTCAACGCTAAAACACATGCCACCTCTGCTTTCGAATATTTGTCATCCGCTAGTTTATTTTTGAATTAACATGCGACAAATAAAAAAAATGTGGAGGGAGTATAACCAATTAATCGTTTAGTGTTAGCCTGGATAATGAATAGTCGGCCACACTCCATTTAGCGAATAGCTGAACTCTACGATGCGATGGAGCAAGGGCTAGAATAAATTAAAAGTTGTGCTATGAAAACTTACATGGGAATATACCCTGCAATGTTATTAGGCTTTGGTCTAATTAAAAGACGTGCAAAATATTGTTGACTGTAGATATACGTTTAAAGGCAATGTAATAAAAATTGTACTAGCAAGCATAAGCATGCATGTACGTACATATGCGCGCGTACCGCGTAGCCCAGCAAGTAGGACCAGGCGTCCCACTGCCTGAGAGTCACTGCACAGCAGCTAGGCCCACCTTGCAGGCCAAACGAGACACGATTAAAACTCGTGGACAAACTCCATCCAGCAGTGGGGTTGGGTTGGAATCAGCCAGCGTTTCTCGGCACGCGACGGCGACGCCGGCTTTCTGCCCCGGCGCGCGCGCCTTTCCACGTAAATAACGGTAAGCTAGGTTGCGTTCAAAGGCCGGTCCGGTCGTTTTTGGAACCTCGCGCTGCCGTGCTGACCACCAGGAGGCGCCCGGCATTTATGCATGGCCATGGGGCTGGCTGCTGCTCCTGCTCGGCGACCGGAGTGGAGTGCAACGAAGCCGCGCGCCGGGCCGCTCCCCAGCTGCATGCAGCAGGGCTGCTCTGCATGCATCGGGAACGCCGCGTTCCAGAACGCCCCGGCCTCTCTGGCCTCTGGTTTGCATTGCCTCGCGAGTAAACAAATGAAGCCTGCCTGCGAGATTTTATTGAAGTTGAATTCAATCCGGCTTACCCGCTGATCGATGAGATGCTACTGATGCTGCAGCGGGCACTGCCCAGTAGTAGTAGTGTGAGCCTGCCCCTGCGTGCTGCGTAGTACCGGCCGGGACGACGGCTCTGAATCAGATTATCTTTTTTTTTTTGAACGTAATTGAATCAGATTATCATCAGAATCAGAATTCAGATGGAGTAGTAGTTGATCACAGCGCGCGCTATCTTTTCTTCTGTGCCCAGCTTTAAGGTGCTGCTGCAGGGGCAGCTGGAGCTGGAGGCCAGGGTAGGAGAATTTGACTGGTACCCCTTGAAAGGAAGCATTTCGAGTGTAGTTAACAGGAGTACAGTGTAGTACTCCTACTGGACTGGCTCTCGTGCTCTATCCCGGCTTTCGCTGCAGCGAGAGCTAGCCAAATCACAAAAGTTGCTGCAGGATGCGGTAGCGTAGGCAGGGCTACGAGGGCTCATCTTCTCCCCCTTGGCTGGAGGGAGCTGCACCGGCCAGTCGTGGTGCAGTTTGACCGCCGTCCAATGGAAAGCCATTTGCTCCGCGGTTGCATGCAACAACAGGACTATATGAGGACTAGGACAGTCGGGTCCATTGGGCTTGGCGCGCGGCAATACCCTACGGCACGCAGTACTATGGCTACGAGACCGGGACCGGGACCGGGACCGGGACCGGCTTCCATTTGCAAATGCAGCTGTCGCAAGAATACAGGGCACGTGGATTTTCCAATGTTTTCTTTAATTTCTACTAACATTGACTATTAACAGTTTCTGCAAAAATAGTAGCATCTCTTGGACTATGTGCAATGAAGTGTGTAAAATGATTGTCAATACACTGTACCCCACTTTACATAGAAGAAAAGATAGTTAGAATAGTGAATAGGCAAACCATATAGACAATCTGGTGCACATAGTCTACCGAATTCCAGAGTTCAGTCCCAGCCATACGAAGCTGGCCACGTCACATGCTTTCACATCGACCGTCCGATCCACTCCCAACGGCAGCAACAAGCTCAACCATCCAGCGCTCTCGCTCGTTGTTAGGCTGGAGCCAGCGGCTCCCCCATACACTGTAGCGTAAGCTCAACCATCCAGCGCTCTCTCTCGTTGTTAGGCCGGAGCCAGCGGCTCCCCCATCCGACCGCCCCTATCCACTGTAGCGTACTGTGCGGCACTGTTTCGGTACTGTAGACAGAGAGAAAGGTAGTTGGAATAGTGATAGGGAATGGAAAATGTGGGAATGGTTAGGTTCAGCCTTATACCCACCTCGAGAACCTGCGCGAGCGTTGCATCGAGGAAAAACCAGGGCACCAAACCCCATCGCCGCGAACCAGTACTCTGTCATCGACCTCCTCGGCTCTCCGCCTCTCCCTCCGCTGAATCAAGGAGTGAAGATCGATCCAAGCCCGCAAAAGGTACGTTTTCTCGCTCTTTTATAACGGCTCTCCCTCCGCTGAATCAAGAAGCTAGCGGGCGGCAGCAGAAGAGATAACGCTCTGAAAAGACGGTGAGCCGTGGTAGTTAGATCCGTGGCACGTCAAATCGGTTGTTTCGGTGCTAATTAGAATTATTAAATATAGTCTAATTATAAAACTAATTACATGAACGAGGACTAAATGACCAAACGAATTTATTAAACCTACATTTGCTAATCATGGATTAATTAGTCTTAATAAATTCGTCTCGTCGTTTAGCCCTAATCTATGCAATAGTTTTATAATTAGACTATATTTAATACTCGTAACTAGTGTCCAAACATCCGATGTGACGGGAACTAAAATTTAGCTCGGGGATTCAAACACCCCCGCCTCGCGGTGGTGGTGCGTGTGATGGAAGGGCGCGCCGGGCACGATGAGGAGCATCCCACGTCAATCCTCTCTGAAATCCTCGCGCGGCACATATGCCTGTTGCTAGGTCGCATTGACAACGCTACTCTGCCTCAGGCTATCCACACTCGTATAACTCTAAATTACAACTCTAAAAAAAATATTCCGTCCTGATCATCACGTTTTTAAAATACAGTTGTCAATCTTCTACGTTCATATTAACTCTATACCTCAACCATATGCCAACCAATTCATTTTTTAATTATCTCACCCGGCTAGCCAGTAGCCACCTACCCCCACCCATACGCCAGCGCTCATCCTCTTCATCTTCCTCACTGTGCAGCCTGATCCATCGCCGCCTCCTGCTGACACGCCGCGTCCATGGAGGGCCACGGCCACGTGCTCGATGCCTCTGGCCTGCCTCCCCAACGCGCCTCCCCTTCCTCCTCCTCCGGTCGCGCCACCATGGAAGTCCGCCTGGTCAGATCCCGCGCGGGCACACGAAGCCTCCTTCTCTCTCTCCTGCGCGGGCCGCCGGCGGCCCTCTCGCCTCCTCCCCGCCATGGCGAGCCCGCCTCTTCCCCACGCCGGCCGTTGAGAGGGATGCCGCGGCGGACGACGACGTCTTGTGCGCCGCTGAGAGGGACGCCGCTGCCCCCTTCGTCTGCACCTAGCGCACAGCGGCGGATCTGCCTCCCTGCCAGTGGTTCCGCCTCTCTGTCCTCGCCGCCACTCCCTGCCGCCACTCTCCGTCCCCGGAAGTCCGGAACAAGCAGAAATGCCGAATCCCCGTCGCCGACCGGTTTCCTCTCCGCCTCGGTGCCGCCATCTCGTCTGGTCCGCGCCTTCGCTTCCACCGGCGCCGCCATCTCCTCCAGCTCATGCCACCGGCCCCACCTCCCGCGCGCACCACTCCACCGCCGGGTACTTCCACCACTGCGCGCGAGGAAGAGGTGGTTGGCCACGTGGAGGAAAGAGAAGAAATGGCGTATGCACTGGAAGACGCCACATTTGGGGTTGCATGGGTCCTAGGGAGTGGTGCAGTTGGTCATAGGGTCGACCGCTGCAGGGCCATTCTACTGCAAACGGCGATGCATCCGGTTTTCAGTCCGCCGGTGCAGATAGCCTTAGATTTGCAAACCCCATCACCCGTCACAAACAAGCACAGATACAGATGGCTGAGTCGGTGTTGTGTGCTTATGCATCTGCTACTACTTGTGCAGGCGTAACCACTCCTGCAGGGTAATGGTGAAACTCTGAATATATGTAAAAATGTAGTTCTAAGCCTCACATTTTAATCCTGTGTCTGCAATTCGGGGGAACTGACTGCTGAAATTCTGATGGCACTAAACTTCCTATATGAGTGTAATTAGACCTTGTGTTGGTTGGTCCCAGTATTTAGAGACGTCAGTAAAAATATTTTGGCATTTTATTTAGAGTGGCCTTGTTTGTTCTAATGCAGATCACAATCTCTTAATACCGAATCAAAAGTGGTACTGAATATGAAAATAATCCTTTTTTCTATCCTGAAACCATGCCTTCCTTCTGTCATCCTCTTTGGTGCTTGTTTAGAGAGACAACCGATGTATCTTTTCTTACCATATTTAAGGTCCTTTGAATAGTATAAACTATCCATGGGAAAATTAACAATCCAGTCTTTTCTTATCAATAAGGAAGGAAAGGCTTATTCAGTATTTCACAATATCGACTTACTGCTACAAGGAGTAGAACACTATTGTTAATCTGATAGGATACTACTACCATATTTATACAGCTATAGTGGGGCCGTTTGGCAGGGCTGGAGTAGCCGGAGAAGCCAATTTTTTTGGCTTCAGTTCCATAGTGCAAAAAGGGCTCCTCCTCTCTATGGCTTCTCTGAAGAAACCGTTTTACAGAAAAATGTTTGGCAGGGCTTCACGTGAAACCGCAAGAAGCCAGTCCGTTCTGGAAGCTATGCCAAACGAGCCCTAATTGCTTTTAGTAATCACTACATATCAGCTATGCCATGTCAATTTGTATCCATCTCAACTACTCTCTTCGTATTTAAATATAAGTCACATCTGATTTTTTTTCAAAACTTCGATCGCTCGTTTTATTCAAAAAAATTTATAACTTAATATTTATTTTGTTGTGATTTTGTTTATTATGGTAGAGAGTTTGAGTATGACCAGTTTTCTTATATGTTTACTCAATTTTTTTGAATACGACGAATGATCAAAGTTTTGAAAAAAAATATCAACCGCTACTCATATTTAATACAGAGGGAGTATGAAATACCACTCGGTATCTTATTCAGGTTTAAGCGGCACAGAAGCTATAAGTGTTGATCTATTCATTATACTTATGGAGTACAATGAATAGACCAACACTTACAGCAACCTTCAATTGCTCATCTTTACGTCATCTCAATGTCAATTTAGCACAAGCATTAATTATCTTGTAATCTATATTGACTCATCTCAATGTTGCTGTGAACTACCACTGTTTCTTTCATTGTAACAATATTGCACTTCCAAAAAGTGGCATCACACCGGTTGCGCGGCAACGCCGCGTTGGGTTTCTAGTTTATTCCTATTCAAAGTTCCATCCGGCATTTAGAGAACTTCCGTCAATATATTAATCCCTTGTACTCCAAGCCTTTGATGACTGACCAGACCACCTCCTCCGGTTCAGAACATTGTTTATCCGTGCATAAGGGCGTCCACAGCGGCAAAACCAAATAGCTAGCGAGTACTGAATATAAAAAGGAAGAGCAGACAGCCGCAGAGTAAGACCATTCCCAATGGATGGAGTAAATGAGATGTCTATAGCACTGTTTGACAATGTAGCGTTACTGTAGACAGAGAAGAGAAGGATATTTGGGATAGTGGATGAATAGTGATCGACAATGTATTTAAACATTTCTATTGGAAATAGCCTAAAAGCCTCTTCAAACGCAGACACAAAGTGTATAGGTAAACGTGTGAGACTAACTCTTGGAGACTCGCTAGCGAGCTGATTTTTGATACTCTCTTCCACCCACGTCATATAGAATACTAGGTCTGTTTGGGAGCAAAGTATTCAAAACCACAGTATTTCAATATCATGGTCTACCAATTGCAATGGCATAACCATAGTATTTTTCATAACAGTCTAACTCATAGATGTTTGGGAACACAATATAATTTTACAATATTTGACTTCACCTTCTCTTTCGACAAAAACTTTAGTCTAAACCAAAGTTTCCAATACTCCAAAAATACTGTAATATTAACAATACCATGGTTTTGGACACAGAGGTTTGCCAAACACCTATTTATTCCAATATTATGGTTTTCTTCAATACCATAGTATTTTTTACAATATAAAAAATATATTGTTTCCAAACAGGACCAAAGAGCTCTGCACATTACTCCTATGTGCACACCTTCGCCCGGCCCACACTGCATATAATTATGCGTTCAAACTTGATACGTATCCAATCATTGGTTCAATATGGCCTCATATGCAGCTGCTGTGTAAAGGCAGCAGATGGCAGGCTCTCTCCTAAATTTGCTCCAACAAACGGTCAAAGAGAACACATAGGCTGTGTTTAGATCCAAAAAGTGAAAGCGAAAAGCAGGCGAAATCTGTCAAAATTTGGCCAAAAACATCACATCCGACACTGTAGCGCACTGTAGCACTTTTTGTTTGTTTGTGGTAAATATTGTCCTACCATGGCCTAACTAGGCTCAAAAGATTCGTCTCGCAAAGTACATCTAAACTGTACAATTATTTTTTGATTTCATCTACGTTTAGTACTCCATGCATGTGTCGGTATTTTTGATGTGATGGAAAATCTTCTTTTTGCATAGTAGAATTTGAGGTAAAGTTTGGATCTAAACACAGCCATAGTTACTTATATTGTAGCTATAGAACACTACTCGTATTATATTACTAGCTGCCTGCCTGCCTCCAAGTAATTTAAAAAAAAAATGCATGGTCACTCACAGCTCATCATCACCCCATGATACCCTCTGCCCCTCCTTTCTCGCCAACGCTGAGCCTGTCCGGTCTCCGATCTCGGGAGCAAAGCGCAAAAGCACTGTGTGTATCATGAGGCCGACCTCGCTTATTAGTTTACTGGCCATGGTTTTCTAGGAGGCCTCCTGATCAATGATCAATGGTTGGTCTAGTTTATTCCTGTTCAGTTCAGAGTGTACTCCTATGTTGGGTGGTGAATGAGGCTGGAGGGAGTTCTGCAGACTGCATGCAGGACCACATGCAAAAGCATATCGGAAAAGAGATGAAGTTGGGCCATGCGTGCACGGGTCACCAGATGGTTTGGTCAATCCACTCAATAGTCAATTGTGTAGTAGCTACAGCTAACCCCGACCCCGAGGTTGATTACTTGCAAAAGCTGGCTGCCTATAGGCTGATTTGTTTTGCCCCAAGGACCATATCATACCTCGGCAACGCGACAAAATTAAGTGAAAAAGTTTGCTCCAGCCTTCACGAGACTTTGGGTTCACTGGGCAAGAACTCGAGCCTTCAGTTGGGCACTTGGGCTGCTTTCTATAATGGGTTGTGCTCTCCCGAATGCATTGTTGGGCCTGATTGGCCTCAGCTCTCAATGGGTCTTTCAGAGCCCAACGTACCGCCCAAGTCTATTTTCTTCTCGCTCTGAGCTAGAGGACAGGACGGACTAAACCATCTTGGGCTGGGCTTGCTTAACTGCAACCTCACAATCTGAGACCACTTGAATGAAGAAATCAAAAGCACAAGAAGAAAATCTCCTGAACCTCACAATCTGAGATCAATTGAATGAAGAGCCTTATTAGTTTGTAAATTATGTTTTCCATCGCATGAGATGTCAGCGGTCATCGTGTAATTTTAAAGACAGCACCATGTGACCACACCTTACATTTTGAACAGGAGGACAACATCCCTATCAGCATACTCCCTCCATTCTTTTTTATTTGACGTGGTTGACTTTTAAAAAAACTTGAATCCTTCATTTTGTTCAAAAAATTTATGCAAACATACGAAAACGCAACATACTCAAACTGTCCCTAATTACTCAAACTGTCCCTAATGATAAAAAAGTAACAACAAATAGATGATAGGTAATGGAATTTATTCTCTGTCATGTGGTGCAGGAATCTCAATGTGAATCCAAATTTCATATATGCATAAGAGCATATGGCCTTAGGCCTAGTTTAGCAACTCCCGGATTGGAGGGATTAGGCCAGGGTTTTAAATCCACAATATACCAAAATATCTCTCAGTTTCTTTCAATCCACGTCAATCCTCTTCAATCCAAAAGTTGCCAAACTGATAATTTTTTACTTTGCCAAATGTAACTTATATGGTCTTCCCTGTTGTGTATGGCTGTGCTAACCTTTGGAGCCACGTCATGTTGTCATGTGTCAGAAAGTGTGCAGTAGAATTTGAACACCAGCCGGTGTTGTTGTATGTCGTCAGGCGCGGCTAGAAAGAACACAAACTTATCTAGCATGCTAAAGTACAAAACACAAGAGTTCTTATATACATAATAAACCACGACGAGGTTTGAAAATTTTAATACACTATCTGTATAATGTATACCGCTCCTTCATCTGTTCTTACATCTTAATTTACATGCACTTGCTTAGCTGCTTGCGTGAGATCTAACCAAACCAATGGGCTTCTGTAATCATCCTGATCCCCAAGCTGCACCATAAGCCATACGCGCCGCACGTACACAAGCGGCACCTCCCCCCTATCAACTAGGAGTATTCACGGTTCACTGAAGCTTGGTGTTGTCCCCGGCCGCCGTCTGCTGCTTGGCCACGGAGATGGAGTTCTTGCAGTGCGCGATGGCCGCCTCGATGGCGCTCTGCAGCTCCTCCATGGTGCTCTCCTCCGACGACGTCGAAACCTTCACCGAGCCGCCCACCGACAGGTGGCCGCTGTTCGCCGGCGACACTCTCAGCGACGCGGGCGCGGACGAAAGCTGGCCCCGGCGCTGCCTCCACCGCTCCCGCTCCCTCGCGGCGCCCGGACCGTGGCCCGAGAACGAGTGCGGCCGGCGCCTCTGCTCCCGCCTGTCCCTCTCCGCCTGCCGGGAGAAGGAGGCCCGCAGCTGCTCTACCATGGCTGCCATGTGCCTCTTCACCCACTGGCCTACTTCCAGCGCTCTCTTGGCCTTATCCTTCCTCTTCTCCTCGGCCGCCGCCTGCTGCTTTCCGGTCACGTCGCCGCCGCTAGTGTCTTTCCTCCACGCGCCGCCGAGGCCGGAGAAGAAGGCCGGCGAGGCCTTGTTCTTGGCCCTGCTATCCCTGTCCCTGTCCTTGCCGCTGGCGCTGTTGCTCGTGGTGGCGTGATGATGGCTTGTTCTGGCGTGGCTGAGGTGGCTGAGGTCGCTGCCGACGCGGCCGACGGGGGTGCGGGACATGGAGAGCGGCGGGAGCAGGTGGCCGCCGATGGGTGAGGGGGCGGAGAAGTCGTGGGAGGAGGACGACGGGGAGGTGGCGGCGGAGGCGGGCTGCGGCTGCTGTGGGGGAGGGAAAGGTGGGCTTGCTGCCTTGGACAACTGAGGTGGACGTGGTGACCGCAGCCGTGGTATGTCCATGGCTTTGAGCGCCGGCCGGGCCTGGGTAGGGTTAGCTTCCGCGCCCGCGCGTGTACGTGTGGGTGACAAGGTTTGGTGGACACAGCTGTGTGGGGGGATGCCGGGGACGCATCGCATGGCGATTGGCGAGAGCTACCAGAGGACGCTGGTGATTAATCTGCTCAGCTAGTAGTAGTATGTGAATTTGGGATGGTGAAGAAGAAGAATATAAGGTCTGGGACTGCCCAAAACTGGGCCCGGTAGATCCAGAAATATAATCCAAGAATGAAAGCTTCGCGACTGACACGTTGGTACGTACGATGATTGCCATGGTTGGATTGGAGCGAGGGACAGTAAACGGCCGATACAATACAATGCAACGTAAAATCAACCTTGAGATTACATGTGGCTGTGATTACGCTGATGATAAGAGCCATCATCTTTAGTACCATTCACACGCAACCAACTGTAGTTTGACAAACAGTAACTTTCAGCTCACCAGCTGTGTACAGGTTGATCTGAACCTGATACTGTATTATCGTAACTTAACAAGTTAACATGCATGTCGAAATACAAATGGTTGGTCAGCTGTTGGCCAAGCTTTTCTCTCTTGACATGTAGTATGTAGCCATGTAGGTCAAGCTATCTTACAGTAAGGTGCTCCATCTTGGTCTACTGACAGATCTAAAGATTGGACCTCGTCATCAAGCCCTGCCCTGAACTAGCCAATCCGCCGGCGGATGACACGTACAGTAATCTTTTCCATGATGAGACCTGGAATGGACCGCACGCACACTAATTGTGCGGGCTACAGCTCCATGCCTCCTCCAACCTCCACCTTCAACTGACATGTACGTGTATCCGCCGCTCCCTTGGGATACACTAGTACTGATAATAATTTATAACGCCTTGTCCCCAGACCCCAGCCCAAACCAATTATTCGTATCGACCAGAACCAACTGGTGGTCGCCAGCAGCAAGTTGATCAGTGCGTGCATCTCAGACCCGAGACACTACTGTTAATCTGACGGCAGCGCGAGCGGGAACCATCGCACAAACACACACACACGCTGACATGCAGCCGCCGCTACAAGGGCCCTTGCTTGCCGGGCCGGGGGGTGTCACTGTAGAGCACCTAACCAGCAGTGACGCCGTCGTCATTTGCGCAGTTGCTGGTGCCGATCGAACTCAGGACACCCGGACCAACCTGGCGTACGACGACCCGATGACTCAGACATGCAAGCGTTGCAGCATGGTCCGTGGTCCCGGACCCAGAACGATCCAATCCAAATCCAAGCAACATGCATGCATCCTTGCTGCGCACTGTTGCGGCATAATTCGGTTTTGAGGCTGTCCACATACACACTCTATTCATTCCCGTTAGCGAGACTCCGCTCATGTAATTCTATATTTTTCATTCTATGCCACTGCCACGTTTTTTTTATTATTCCCCCATCCTCCTTTCTCTCTTCTTATCCTCCCTGCCTCTCCTACCTTGCTCGTCTCTCCTCCGACATGCCTTACCTGCGCCGCGCCCTCTCCTCCGACTCGCCCGAGCCGTCTTCTCCGCCGCACCGTGCTCTTCTGACCCGGCTCAGCAGCGCGCGCATCACGGTGAGCGGCGCCTCCTCTCCCGCCTCCCACCGACGCCGCACCCCCGCCTCCCCGCCGATGGTCTCCGCGTCGCGCGGCACCTGGATCTGCACAGCATCGGCCCTCCTCGTCGCCCACCATCGGAGGAAAGCCACACCCGCCTTCCTCGTCCTCGGCACCGCTCAGGCCCCGCCTCCTCCTCCTCAACGCCAACCGCTCCCCCTCCTCCTCGCCCACCGGCAAGGGAACCGGATCCGCCCTCCTCCCATCCGCGTGCATCTAGCCCCGCTTCGCCTCCTATGCTCCGCCCGGCGGTGCCTCCCCGCCATTGGCCTCCGCACTGCGCCCCGCCTCCCCTCCTCTCCTCGCCGACGGTTTCCCCGCGCCACTCCACACCGCCGCCGGATCTACGCCGTCCGGTGGTGCCTCCCTCCTCCCCGCCAACGGACTCCACGCCGCGCCGCGCTTCCCCACCGATGGTCTTCACTCCTCCACCACTCCAACCTCACCCTCCTTCGTTGGCCGCCTTTGCTTCCATGCGCGGGCCTGACCCCCGGCCGTTGGTCCCCGCCGCTGGACGTCCGACGTGGAGGAGAGAGGGGAGGATAGCGCCTCTGCTGTACGATGCTAAATATGGTGCTGGAAGGCGCGCGTGAGACGGTAGCGTGCCTGGTGCCATCAGCCGTTGTAGCTGCGCGCGACGGTAAAGTGGGACTGCGTACCATTTACCGTCCGCGAGTATAGACAGCCTGAGGTGGGCACTGGGCGCAGGCACGGATATACGCCATCCGATCGGGATGAAGAGCTGTTTTGTCCGGTTGTGTAACAGTAAATGTGCAGAACCAGGGGCGGAGACAGGGCCCGGGCCACCCGAGCCATGGCCCGGGGCGTGGCCTAAAAGAATTCCCAACCCCTCTTCAGATTTTTAGCCCATGTAGTTTCTGATGGCCCAAAAACACTGCCAGTCTAGCCTCCTGTCCGTCGTCCTCTCAGCATCGCGCCGCCTCCGCCTCCGAGGCATCTGGCTCCCGCAACCCTGCCTCGCCGCCGCCCCTGCTGCCTCCCCGGCCGGCCCCTGCTGCCCTCCGGATGGTTTGCTCGGCTGCTTCCCTCCATTCGGCTCCTGCTGCCCTCCCCAGCCGGCCCCTGCTTGGCTTGCCCCTTCTCCTCGTGACCCCGCCCGACCAGATCGGCGCACCGCCGGACCCAAGCCCCAAGTGGCAGGTGTCCACCGGCCACCGCAGCATGCCAAGGCCGGTGTCCGGCCAGGTCGCGGGCGCACGGTGACAGGCCGACGGTAGCCCCTCGCCTCTCATAGTCCCTCACAGTCCCACTGCGAAGGTGTTCACCTCACCTGTCCTGCTGCTCACTTGCTTTGTTGCTCAAAAGGTATTTGGGTAAGAAATATATGTGCTTTGGCAATTTATGTGATTATATGTTTTGCCATGTCAATGATCTTTTGCCTGTTTCTTTTGAGAAGGCAGCTTGGCTAGTTCCTAATGATCTATCTTAATTGTATTCATTGTTAGCCTATCCGGCGTGCAAGTTCTTTTCCAGAGACAAGCTAGCCTATGTTTAGCATTTCGTAATCAATTTTACTCTGTAAGATAGGAGTAGACTGTAGCCATAGCCCTGAAGTTGATAGAATTGTTGGTTGCTAGATGTTTCACATATTGCGCGCATATAAATAGGTGATGTGCTGTTGTGCTTTATGAATGACTTGCAGAAGACTAGAAGAGGATCTTTTGATGACGCAGAGTGTGTTTTGAGTCATTACCCTTCAATATTTTTTTTACTATTGTTGTTGTGCGCTAGAAGCCATGGGAAGTCTTTGGCGCAATTCTGTCACAACGTGGCCCGGGGCTTCAGTGAATCTTGGCTCCGCCACTGTGCAGAAGTGCAGATAGACTCGGTCAGAGAGAAGAAGAAAACACTCATCTAATTGAATCTGAGAAGGATGTGATGAGATGACCCACAGCGGGGGGTACGGTGCTACTACGTCCAAAATGGTGAATGGGCCCTTTGTCCCTTGCGTGCTGTTCCTTGGCGTCCTTGCCATGCTGTATCATGTTTCATGATTAATCTAAATCGTCCTGCTGTGCATGCTGTATGAGCAGAGCAATAACTATGACATTTCGCTCGCAGGCGCAGCCAGCGTCACCAGAAAAGCTAAGCAGCGTGTGCCGGCCGGTCCGGTCGTACTGCTGTCGTTTCTGGTGTTCAGATCCTTTGATTTCCGATAGACGGCGAGACAGAGACGCGCGCGTTTTTCTCACCATTTGGTATTACTACTAGAACAACTAATCCGCATTACTAGCTACTTTGTAGCAAACGAGTTTCATTTGCTGAATCTTGGTTAAAGCGCTCCCTTTTTCCTTTTTTTTTTTTTTTTGAAGAACCTCCCTTTTTCCTTAATCAGCTGGATCGGATCGGAGTAAGAAGCATTTGCACGCCCATGTATCCTACATGTCCACTTTGTCAACCTCGGCTAGTCAAGCGTTGGCTCACATCTTCAGAGCTGTTTGGTTCGCAAATCACAATCAGAAGCTTTGTGTGGGTGGTGTTCTTCCCCCTGATCTCTACTGGCTAACTAACGAATTATATATATGTTGCTCTCCACATCAAAGTTCCAAACACACCTATAAGCTAGTGGGGTAATATATGTTGTCCCCATGGATGCTAACAAGTCAAAAATCCAAACGGACCTGACGACGGGGGGACGCCGGCAGCGGCAAAGCTCTGGGGTATGGGGCGGGCTCGCGCGCGCATGGCCGCGTCCCCATGGATAGCCCGGGTCCGATCGAACAAGCGGACGAGAGACCGGCACGTGGCCGCGCGCGGGGGTGGCCCTCGTGCCAGGGCGGACGCCGGACGACAAGCAAGGACCAGCTCATCACCACCCTCCCCCGGCCGGGCGGCGCGCGGGCGCGGCCCCCTCTCGCGCCGCACCCGCACATGACTCGGCACCAATCCATCGCCATCGCCCAGCCCTCCGTCCGGCTCCGGCGGGTCGCGTTCCGACTTCCGAGACAGAGACGACCGACCCAAAGGCCACGGCCACGGCCGCGACACATCCACCGCCCACGGCTGGGGCCGCGCGCGCAATCACGGAGGGCAGCCGAGCCGTGCGACGTGCGTGATGCTCGCCGACTCGTCGTCCAATGCCGCGCTGTAAGCTGTGTCAATTGGGGCGGTTAAGCAGAGCTAGCGGTCAGGTCAGGTGGTGGCGCGTGCAAATCCCAGTAGGTGAGCTGTAGCGCGCCGGGAGCAGTGGCGCGCTGGCATGATGCGCGCAGCCGGGCCGGGCACTTCGCTCTCCGGGGGCTTCCGTCACCGGCATGTTCCTCCGCTCTGCTCTGGAGGAGACAAACCGGGGACGGATGTGCCAGATGACAGTGCATGGGGAGAGCGATCCCCGGACCAGCCATGAGATTCCCCTCCCCGGCCGGATTTTTGTCACCGGGTTTAGGAAACGCGCAGGGTGAACACTGGTGCGGCACAGTGTCGCCGTTTGGCGCAAGCGACAGCGTGCGTGGACGACGCACATGACGACCAGGAGGAGATGGTATGGATTAGTTATTGTTCCACACTATAGTTATGCTGGAATGGGTCTGACGTGCAGAAATCATGTTGAATCCGGGCGCAGGCAATTCAGCTGTCATGATCGACCGCCTGTAGAGCATTAAAACCATCGCCATCGGTTAATATCTCCAGAGAGAATTCATCTCTAAGCTAATCATTTTTCTCGGGGCGTCGTCACCAAATGACAAGAAGATCAATTATCATTTATACCTCTATACACAAGTATAACCCGCATCTCTACACGCTGATGCAACTTCTTCAGCTTGGCTGAACACAGCCGTGGTCCTTTTGAAAAAAATAACTAAATAAGACGGGCTTTCCTATGCTAGTCCAACAGATGAACAAATCCTCCAGTCTCGCTTTGTCAACACTACTTCGTATTGCTCGACTGAAACGGTCAATCTAATCTAGCCAAAGAATTGTTATGGGCTGACTATTGTTTCCAGCTAAGAATGAATAAAAGAATCTTTAGTGCTTTCCAGGGATTTGGCAGGCCTAGCACATGTGACCGAAGACATTTTTTGAAGAACCTGGAAAGACAAACAGGTACGGACACAAACAAATTAGAAGCCTGAGGGTTAGCTAACCACCACCTCTATTAGCAGTACACAGAAATACAGAATGGGTATTATACTAAGTATTGCTGGGTACCTCTTGGTCGCCGTTTCCCTTCCATTGCTTCTTTCTTTTCATGACAGTCTAGGCACAGGAAAGGTCCCTGCCAACCTTGTAGTTTTTCATATTGCAATGGGTTGGCATGCACTGAAATCCCCTGCCCATGTTTCAACCGTTCCAGACAAACCGCACAGCTAGAGGGCGCAAAAATTTTCTCAAGTGCATATCCGGTAGTTAGCCTGCAGATAGGGAGTGATGGCAAGAGATCAGAAGTATTATTATTATTATGAGATACAGAAAGTAGAGAAAAAAGCTCCAGATGCTAATAACGATGGATTTGCTTCACCAATACTTAAGAAAATATCTGTCCAGTGCTAAACATCATATGTTCAATCTATCCTGAAGCTTCCTTAAAAAAACATATTACTTCAAAGATTGGAAGTGCATTTCTGTTTTCTGCCCATATAAAAAAAAATAAGTGGTGCACTGAACAGAGGCGGTGCAAACAGGCAGCCCGACTCAACTCCAGAACTCTTTTATTGCTCTGGCGCTACACTAGAACAGTTAAAGAAAGCTAGAAACAACCAAGATTTTCCTACTTCTGGTGACATTTCTTCAGTAAGTATTTATGGTAAATAATATTTATCTTACTCCATTATTTGAAAATTAGCATGTATCGACCAGGATCCAGTGGTGGACACACCAAATATCAGACGAAAGAAGAGGATCCAAGGTTGTGGGTGTCGGGGAAAGGACTCAGCAGACAATCCTGACAATTAACATGTAAGGAAACAAAAACCAGGTTGTGTGCTGATACCATCAAAGCAGCATTGCCAACTCATTTTCTGTATCCAATAATACTTACTAAAAGTCATACTACCCTTTAGCAGACAGCAAGATCTGTTTGTTGCTCATAAGGGACAATCTAATGGAGTACCAAGTCTGGGAAACCATAGCAATAACACTAGTTGAGTGCGCGCTAGCTAAAAATGTCTCTTTCATTGCCATAAACATAAGGACACTAACATAGTAACCAGATCTACTCTACATTGATGCACTGGTACACATAAGGACGTCTTCATCACAATTAATAGTGATGCTAGTACTCAGATGATTTCAAGTTAACATGTCTACTGATCCACATGTCTCTCAACACCAGGAAAAATCTACCTGCATTTTTATGCATCATTTACCTTTTTTACTTTTATATAATTATACATGAGGTCCAAACTATAACACAAGCAAAAAAAAGTGAAAGAGAATTATAAAGCTCATTACATGTTACCTTTTAGAAAGCATCGCAGAGCCATCTTCAAATATTTCTTCCACCACATCTGGTTCAGCATATTCTGATCTATCTGGTTTAAAGGGCACATCTGCAGATTTTCGGCGAAACATATTGTTGAATGCAATCTTCCCGTGTCTCTTTGGAGGACTTGGAGCTATTTTTTCTGGTGGTAGTATGTCAATCACAATGCAGGTAGTATCATCCCTGATCCCTCGAGGCCGGATTGCTTCCTAAATAAGGAGAAGATAATGAATTGAGGATCAGATATTGTTGAGATTAATCAAAGAAATAACAAGAGTTTTTAAGGAAACACGTGAGCTTACATTAACAATTCGATTGGCAGCTACATCTGATGGAAACCCGCGAGAACAGTCGAGAGCCATTTCACAAGTCAAATCATCCCATACGCCGTCACTTGCAATGATAATTCTGCCTCCAGCATTGGAAAGCTGGAAAAAAAAAACGATAGAGCAAACAGCATCACACACAGGTTCACTGAGTGAACTGTAGTGGTTCGAACATGTATAGCTGAGAGCAGAACTTTCAGATGAACAAACCTTCACTTGTTTAACATGAGGAACAGGAATGATGCATTCACCAACATCGTAATCCCCTATTGATCTAGATAAACACAAGCCACCTGGCCAACATCTTAGAGGACCAACCTGAAAGTCAAAAGGTAGACATATATACTTCAACAAACAAAAAAGAGAGACCAAACTATACTACAAAAACAATAAAAAATGGCACATATAATAACTTCAGCAGAGATAGGTGAACTTGCAGTGTCTGGAATAAGATAAAGATTGTCCTAATTGAAGTCACAAATCTGAATTATCGTCCACTATTGTTTTCCAAATGCAGAACAAAATTGGCACTTTGGGTCAGCGCCAACAATTAACAAAAAGAATGACAATCGTATCATGAAATAAAGAAGAATGTTAAAAAAAGGAGAATGTTACAGTAAAAGATAAAGAATGTTGAAATGATTCAGTGCAAAATATAAACTACCATGCCGTTGAAACCCGCTGAGCAAGCTTTTACTTTCTATCATATATTAAGATGACATTTGGAGTACACTTAATAAACATAATAAAAGATAATTTAATGATAGTAACAGATAACTGCAGACATTTGTGATCATCACCATGGTGTCGGTTATACACCAAACATCCATGATATATATTATTCATTCATGAGCACAAAGGATTCAGGCTGAGACACGAACCTCTGGACCACCGACAATATCCATTTTCCCAACTTTGCTCCCACATGCTGTCACACGCTCAACCCTGAAAAATAGGAAGATTATAAATATTGCACCCAGTCCTTGATGAATATAACATCAGCGACAAAGCTTACTCATCCGGGTTGGCGTCAAAGCGATGATCGGCTGATAAATAGTAGACTGAACCATCGGCAGATTCTAGTATGCAACGTGAATCACCAACAGATGCCACTGTTACAACCCACTCGTCTATTATCACAAATGTTACAGTTGTGCCTGAAGTTTCAGCTGGAACAATATGTAGGAAACGTTTCAGAAACATTTCAAACAGCAAAAGCAGTTATGCAAGGGAAAAGAATTCGAACTACAGACGAGGTTATCATCATCATATATTCTATTCCCACATGGAAACAGAAATTGATAGACGGCACTCATGTGCACCACATTGGCTTTAAAAAAAGAAAAGAAAGAGAACATGTGTGTGCCCGCTTAAGGACTGCTAAATTCTAAGAAACGTGTAAAATATCCTAAGCTGAACAAGAATATATAGGGCTGACTTACCTACTGTCTGGAAATCTTTATCGGTCTTGACAAACGCAGAAACAAGCGCGCGTGGGAGCACTGCAAGCCACTCCTCTCTGCATAAGCACGTAGGGATGGCACGCAGGACATTGTTGAGCAGATTCTCCTTTGCGTAGATGGCAGCTCCAGATCCGTTGTGCCCATCGAACAGCTGATCAATCATCAAATGGCTGTTCAGAAAGAGAAAAAAAAGGCACAGCCATCAACGCTGTACCGTCTGGTAGCCATCACCAAAACACATAAAAAATGATGGACCAGCAGGACAGCAATCCACTGCCCATCCGCTGCTCCCCCCGGTAGAATATGACCACTCACCCACTGAACGAAAATCTGATATATATATCACACGGCGGGCACACGGAAAAACTTGAAATTAAAGATGGTGTCATTGTATAGGATCAAACGTAACAAAAACTTTCGTGAGCGTCATGCTTGCACCATGAACTTGGTGCTATATGCCTTTTCTCTGTTGACCAAAAAAAAAAAAGTCGGAACAACTCTGCCACAGGCCAGGCGGAGAAAGCGAAAAGCAAGCGCGTCATAGTGCCAGCCACGTACAAGGAGGAGAGGCCCCTGGGTCCTGCATGTCCAAAACCGCACACAATCCCCACGGAGACGAACGCGGTCACCACTTCCCAGGAATCTCGCGCGCGGGCTTCCAAACGAGAGGAAGAGGATGATAGACACAAACTAGATAGAGCAATATAACCCCGTGGACTCTAAACTAGACTATAGAAGACGCATGAATGAATAGGGTAGGCAGATGATAAGTATAGAGCAATGTGGGTACCGCGAAGACGGAGAAGGAGGTGGAGGGGTCCCCGGCGACGCGCTGGCCGGCGTCGGCGCGGAGCAGCGTGAAGTCCTCGCCCTTGCGGCTGCGGCTGGCCTCCCCGCACAGCACGTCCGGGCGCTCCATCCGCTCCTTGGTCACCTCCCGCCGCAGCAGCACGCCCAGCGGCACCGTCCCCGGCGACAACGCCATCGCCATCGAAGAACGTACGGACCGATCGCGCGCGCCGCGCGCCTCTCGATCAAAACCCTCGGCGGCGCTCCTCAGACGAGGACCGGCGGGCAGGGCTCGCCAGATATGGAACACGAATTGACGATGGCTAGCGACTCGGCCGCCGCGCACGCAAGCACTGCCCCGCCTGATAAAGGATCGCGCGGCGACAGGGTCTCGATCGCGGGTATTAGTAGTAGTGCTGCAGGAGGACGAGGACGGGATCGTGTTCGTGGCCGCCACGCGGTGCGTGAGCCGTGAGCGCAAGCACCGGGACGTGATTGACTTGGGAACGTACAAGGGTACACCTACCGACTTGGAAGTCGGATCTCCTCCGACGATGCGAGCAAGGGTGTTGATGAGGAGGAGGAGGAGGAGGAGGAGGAAGGGAGGGGATGAGAGGGATCGCTCCGACCCGCGCGGCCGTTTCGATTTTATCGGCACCGGCACGCAATACGGTTTGGATTCGATCTGGCTCCGTTGGGATCTCTCTGGTTCTCGCCCTGCTGGCCAGTGGCCCCCGCGTGCTCGCTCGCTCTTCCCACCCACGTCTCCACTCGCGCGCGGCGTCACCCGTCGCGTCGCTCGCGAGGAAAACTAGTGTTTCCAATAATCAAAACCCCGCTCGCGCTGTTGCTTCCAGCATGTGTTTCGGCGCGGGCGCGCGGGCCTTGGTGGCGCCGCGCGCGCTGAGCTGGGCACGGCCGCGTCGGCGTCTGAGAACCCGAGAAGGCCGGCTTGGCTCGTGGGGGGTGAGAGGAACTCGACGGGCAACCCGGTCTCCCGTTTGACGGGGTCCGGGGCAGCACGAGGGCGCGTGCGCTGCCTCGCGACGCGAACCAGACGGTTGCCTTGCGCGCCGCCCGGCAACACGAGACACGGCGAACAGACAAAGGCACACGTTCCAGGACGTCATCCTCGCGACCTCGCCTCAACCCCTCCCTTCTGATCCCAGGTGGTTATGGGCTGGTGTGCAGCGAGGAGGCGGCTGCGTTAAAAAAATGCAGGAAGGCCCGAAATTTTTTTATTTTTATATTTATTTAAATCGTTTTTTGCAAAAATATTTGGAAGTTTCGAAAATTTACAAAAATAACCTTATACCGCCGCCTGAAACGGCGGTTTTTAAATACCGCCGGCCGGCCCGGCGGTTTTTAAAAACCGCCGTTTCAGACGGCGTGATGTTGTCAGCGCTGCGGGCGTGGCGTAGAGGTGGGCCCGGAGGTAAAAAAACGCCGGCTGAGGCGGCGGTTTTTAAATACCGCCGGCTGAGACGGCGGTATTTAAAAACCGCCGCCCCAGCCGGCGTTTTTTTGCCCCTAAAAAAAACCACCCCGTGGCCCTTCGGGGCCGTCCCGCATCTGCGCAAGGTGGAAGAGAGATCTCGGCGACCTACGGGCGGGCGAAGGCGCGGCGGCGGCTCGGCGGCCGGCGGCGCGGCGGGGGCTCGGGCGGCGGCGGCTCGGCCGGCGGCGGGGCGGGGGCGGCGGCGGCTCGGGCGGCGGCGGGCGGCGCCGGCGCGGCGGGCGGCGGCTCGGGCGGCGGCGCGGCGGGGGCGGCGGCGGCTCGGGCACGGCGGGCGGCGCGGGCGCGGGCGCGGGCGCGGGCGCGCGGGCGGCGCGGCCGATCGGCGGTGAGCATAGCATTTCATGCGCTGGTTGTAGTTTTACTGCTAGCGGTGTGTCATTCCATGTAATACTGATAGTGTTAGTGGTTTAGGTACAATTACTTATATTAGTTTAGGTAGTATTAGTGGTGTTAGTGATACGTGATATTAGTTATATCATTTCGTATAATAGGTAGGGAGTTGATTACACTAGTAGCAGTTAGTTTCTATGAACATTAGCGCTACATTAGTTTTATTTAGTAAAATTTCATGTTAATTTACAGTATTTGTATTGAATGTTTAGGAAACGCGCTTTAGATTAAATATTCAATAATTAGAATAAATGTAAAATCTATGTAAAATCACGTATGTATATAAATATATGCAGTTACATATGTACTAAGTATAGATTTTGGCATTGTCACATTTGTTCAGGTCATGTCGGAAAAAACATACTTTCAGATTTACTATGGTCAAGGAGATATACGTTACGGTCAGTTTGGGGTAGATTTGAGTGGATTTAGGTCAGTGACAAAAGGGCTTGACAGAGCAACTGAAAGGCCATTCCGTTCGGTGTATAACTGGTTCATGAAGTGTTTCAAGTTGGATGCTGATGAATGTGAATTGCACATTTCAGCAGTAACAACCAGGACCTCGTCCCCTGTTTATTGGGAATTAGTTCCAATAGATAATACCACCTTCTGGAAGAGGTTTGTTGATGTTAGCCTGCGGCGTGGTTTACCTCTGGTTCTTTTTGTGCAAGCATATGAGAAGGTGATTGTTGAAGCACAAACCACAAATGTCTATGATGAAGCCACAATAGTTGAACAAGTGGTAGAAAACAATGTCAATGAGGTTAATGAGATAGGCGATGATGACCAAGCTGAAGGAAGCCAACCTGTTCGGGAGCCAAGGGGTGAGGTAGATGAGGGTGAAAACATTCCAGGTTTGGTTGAACAGATGCAGCGGGAGGACACCGAGGGTGATGTACGTGGTGATGAAGATTCAGATAATGACGATGATAGGCCGGTGCAAGTTCCAAGTCAATGGAACAACTATGATCACTCTCAACTGTTGGTGAATGAAGGTGAAACAGTGCCATGGGAGTACAGTGAGAATGAAGTATCTGTGGGTGCTATTTACCATAGCAAGATAGAACTGAAAGAGGCTGTGCAAAGATGGGCGGCCAAAAGCTTGAAGAAAGAGTTCAGAGTTGTGAAGAGTAGCCCGCAAGTGTATGATGTGAAATGCATACGAGATGATTGTCCTTTTAGGGTCCATGCATATATGGGAAAGTATGATACTTTCTGGTCAGTTTCAAGAATTGAACATCATACATGCATCCTTGAAGAGCTAGAAGTTCAGCACCGTAACTTGACAGCTGATTTTGTGGCTCAACATATGTACTCAAAGATAGTAAATAATCCAGGATATGAGCCTAAGTCAATAATCAACAGTATTGAAGACGACTTCCAATACAAAATAAGTTACAGCAAAGCTTACAGGGCGAAACAGAAGGCGTTGGAAATGAGATGGGGAACGTATGAAGCATCCTACCACAACCTCCCACGTGTGCTGCACACACTATGTCAGCGTAATCCCGGTAGTTACTTTGAGATCAAGCACTATAATTTGCCTGAAGACCCCACAAAGCGCGTTCTTCAGCGTGCTTTCTTTGCATTGGCGGCGTGCATCAATGCATTCCAGTACTGCCGCCCAGTGCTATGCATCGACGGAACCTTCCTAACAGGGAGGTACAAGGGCACCATGTTGACTGCCATTGCGGCAGATGGTAATAATCAGGTTCTCCCGCTTGCTTTTGCGTTTGCTGAGAGTGAGAACGGAGACAGCTGGTACTGGTTTTTAGAGAGGATCAAGTCATGTATTGTTCAGGATCGGCAAGATGTGTGTGTCATTCATGATCGCCACAAAGGCATTATGCAAGCAGTGCAAGATTTACAGGAAGGATCTGTACAACGTCAACGAACACCAAAGTGGGTTGATTTGAAGAGTCGATGGTGCATGAGACATATGGGAGCAAATTTTCAGAGTCAGTTCAAGAGTAAGAAACTAACCACTCTTTTTAAGAGGCTTTGCAGTCAGAATCAAGAAAGGAAATTCAATGTTCTGTGGAAAAAGCTCGATGAGCTCACGAACAAGCAGGCTGCCGAACTAAGACGCAGGGGTGTGAATGCAGAACATGAAGAGCCAATTGCAATGGAAGACGTGGGTCTTGACGGTCCGAATGTGCGACGGAGGCCTGGTCGTTCGATCAAGTCGTTTTCTGAGTGGATTGAGCATGAGCCGAAGGAGAAATGGTCTCTGTTGCATGATGAAGGAGGTGCTCGTTATGGTATTATGACCACGAACCTTGCAGAGGTGTACAACTGGGTCCTACGTGGCATCAGAAGTATGCCACTGGTTGGGATTGTGGAATTTTACATATACCGCACAACACAATATTTTCGGGAACGCTATCCTAAAGCTGAGAAGGTGTTTCTGGACCACGGCCTCATATATGGCCAGAAATTCTCTGAGTATATGGAAAAAGCAAACAAAAAAGCCGCAGGTCACCGTGTCAGGAACATGGGTGTCGCTGAGCATCGATTCGAGGTTCTTTGTCGGGACAAAGGACGGAGAGGAGGAAATCATGAAAGACACGTGCAAGAATGTGTCTTGTACAATAACCATTGTGTCTGTACCTGCCACAAGCCGAGGTTATACCATAGGCCCTGTACACATGTCATTGCTGCGTGTGGAGAGGCTGGAGGTTTGAATGCCCGTATGTTTGTGTCGCCCTATTTCATGAAGGATGCAATCTATCACACCTGGAAGTCCGAGATATATGGGTTCGCCATGGCCGGAAATTTCACCAGTACTCCAGATGGTGCCCCTGATTTCATTCCCAATCCCCATCCAGACATGAAACAACAGATTGGCCGACGTAAAACCCGTCGCATTCGTAACAACATGGATGACGCCGAAGCTGGGCCACGAGTTGTCATTTGCTCCAGATGCAATGAGTTCGGACACTCGTACAAGAAATGCAATAGTACAGCTCAAGGAACCACAGGGAACATACATGAGACTGGATCATCGAGCCAAGGTCAACGCAATCGGGGTCGAACCGATGAAGTCATTTAATGTCATTTAGTTGGTGCCATGTATTTGAATAACATGACGTGTAAGTCATGTTAATTATAACTATGTAACTGTTGTTTTAATCGTGTATTGTAATAGCTCGTGGATTTCAAATTATAACTATGTAACCTATGATCTTAATTATAACTTTGTAACTGTTGTCTTAATCATGTATTGTAATAGGTTCTGCCCGTTTCAATCGTGGATTTTAATAGCTCGTGGTTTTTAATATCTTCTGTTAATTTTCTGCTAGTTCTATGCGATGTTATGCTCATTTTTATGCAATATTTTGTTAATGTTTTTGTTAAATGTCTTATAGTTTTAACGAGGACTAACGATTTCAATCATTCTGTAGCGATGGCTGCCCCACAGGGTTACGTGACCCCCCAGCTGCTCGATGCAGCTACGGACATGAAGCATCGGTCGTACTTCAGTGCTGTTTTGGGTTCTTCGCTTGGACAGTTCCGTGCACGGGTGCCGATGGAGACGATGGCTTTGGACCATCGCTGGTTACCGAGGTTCGCTTCACGTTCTTTTTTATGTTTTTTGGATATATTGAATTGCATCGAAATATATACAATGGTGCACTAACCCAGCTTTTATTTAGGTTACGTGCTTCAGGCCTGCTCCCCCTTGCTCGGTTGGTCGAGGGAGACCGACCACGTTTCAGCTACGACTTCTCCCTCCTGGCAGCACTAGTGGACAGATGGAGACCGGAGACACACACTTTCCACCTCACTGTGGGCGAGATGGCGCCTACGTTGCAGGACGTGTCGTACCTGCTTGGGTTGCCGTTGAGGGGCGATGCCATGGGCCCCACGGACGTCGGGCAAGGCTGGCGAGAGGACTTGCTGGCTCGGTTCGGTCGTGTGCAGCGTAGCGGCACCGCACCGCCCTACAGGGAGTTCGCACCGACGCACACAGGCGGACCACCAAAGTGGTGGATCCTTCAGTTCAAGGTGACAATTATTACGACACAAATGAGACCGCTACGTTCGAAGTTTGTAATCTCATAGTTCTAACCTAATTTTAACCTTTTACAGGCGGACGACATTGGAGTTGGTGCGACAGAGTACGAGATTGCTAGGCACTTGGAGGCCTACGTGTTGTGGTTGATGGGCTGGGTGATGTTTTGCAGCTCCGCCGGCAGCTTTGTGCCGAAGCACCTACTGCGTTTCGCACGTTACGTCGCCGACGCTCCACTGGAGGCGATCCCACAGTTCAGCTGGGGCTCCGCTGTCCTAGCGGCGACGTATCGTGGCTTGTGCACGGGTTGTTTGAAGAGTTCCGGAGCGGAGCCCATCTTCGGGGGGTGTCCGCTACTTCTGCAGCTCTGGGCTCACGAGAGGTTCCAGATTGGTCGGCCCGCGGTTCTACACATGCCATACCAAGGGTACCCGATGGACGACGTCGACGGCCCGACAATGGGCTCTCTGTGGTGCGACCAACGAGTATGTGCCTTGATCATCTTTTACTTAATTCATGTGTTTGTCTAGTTATCTGCATTAACATTAAAATTGAATGCTTCCCAGTTCGCGTACGCTCACGTGCAGACTAGGAAGTCTTACCCTGACTTCGTAGGCCAGTTCGACGTCCTCCGTGACGATGAGGTTCGGTGGGAGCCTTATTCTCAGGAGGCAGTCGACAGCCGCGCACCTGAGGGCCTGTCACCGCTGTGCGTACGCGACGCAGAGTACTGGAGGACACGCAGGCCACTGGTGTTCGACATCTACGTCGAGGAACACGCAGTGCACCGCGTGCTCCGTCAGTTCGGGCTGTTCCAGGAGATTGTCGTGCCTGCGAGCCTTCTACCTCCATACGCGCACAGGTTCGTGATGACGACATGTTCTTACGATTTGTTCATTTTCAATATTTCACAAGGTAATTCGATTAACACAACTAAATTCGAATTGCAGGTTCACTAGACAGGGTCAGTCCGTTGGTCAGCTTTGGATACCCCGTCTAGCCGAGTTCGTGGCCAGGTGGACCACGGCCTTGGATGACGTCGTTATGGAGGGTAGGCCACACGACGATGCTGCCTGGGGTCACTATCTCCGGTGGTACCTACCTAGGACACGAGTTCGCGTCCTATCGACGCCACAGGAGTTACCCCGACGGGCACCGGACGTCACCGACAGTTACCCTACACAGCGAGACCAGGGGGCGTCTCTAGCGGTAAGTTTCTTTACTGAGTTAAACACATCCAAGTTGTACTTACTTACAAACTAATGCAAACTTCATGAAACAGCACGACGTTGTCAGACAGATCCAGGCGGAGGCCATGGCGTGCAGTCGAGCTTCCCTAACCATGGCCCCACAACAGCACATGGCGGCCTACGACAAGATTGTTGAGTTGTGCAGAAGGGTTACTAGGTCGTTGTCGTGCCGTGACGACGACGTTGCTTTCCCACTGCAGCCGCCGATGTTCCGTGCACCTGCACCGACCCCACCACCAGCACGTCCTGCTCCCGCACAGACTACGCCGATGACGTACCCGCCGCCAGGTATTTCTTGTACATGAAATATTCATGTAAGCAGGAGTTAGAAAAATATTCATGTGAGTGTTACAGGTACCCAGTACGGGACCCACGCAGGACCGTCGACACGTCCCCCTCCGTACTACCAGGACGCCTTTGCCGCAGGGACGTCGTCACGTCCACCTCCCTACTACCAGGACCCCTTTGCTGCGGGGTCGTCACGGGCTCGTCCCATTGACTGGGGTACGTGCCTTCGCAACGGTGCGCGTGAATAATATTCATACTCTGTCATATGAATTCATGCGTTTTTTTTTCTGCAGGATATGCCGCTGGCACAACCCCAGAGGATAGCTACGGAGCTGCCCAGGCGCCACCCAGTCCACAAGGAGTAGCAGAGCAGATGGCGCAGTCCTTGTTCGCCTCGCCTACACAAGAAGAGCTTGGTTACTCACAGCTACACGACGCGCCCCCTCGGGCCACTCAGCAGTCAGAGGACCAGGAGGCAGTGCACGATAGTCCCCCTCCCCGACGTACGAGACAGCCACGCGACCCCTTCAGTCACGGGTCACGCCACACTTGGGCTGCCCAGAGAGCGGCACGCAGGAGCAAGAGGGGTCGTAGCTAGTGTGTTGTCATAGGCTGTGTGGACATGCATGAGTTTGATGTGACTGTACATTATGGACCAGTACTTTTGCATTTATGTGCATCGGTTTCTTTTGCATTGGATTCGCTTTAGTCGGGCATCGGATTCCTTTCGTCTGTGCCACCTTTATGATGCTGAGGGTCGTCCCCATCATCATGTCCTCCCACGAGTTTTACCATGGACCCGGTCCATAGCACGATGTCCTCGGCTATAAATTACGACAACCAGTACTTTTGCATTTATGTGCATCCGTTGTTTCTCATATTAAATCTATCAGTATATGACGCCTTTCAGATTCTAAATATAGCCAACTCAGATACTCATTAGCCACAGCAGATGGATGTGATGCATCGTTGCCCGGTAGCCTTTTCAGAGTTTAGGCAGCACCCTTTTCAGATGGATGTGATGCAACATTGGCCGATAGGCTTTTCAGATACTAGTCAATAGCCTTTTCAGATGGAACTGATGGAACATTGCCCGATAGCCTTTTCAGATAGTACTAAGTAGCCTTTTCGGATGGAAGTGATGGAACATTGCCCGATAGCCTTTTCAGATAGTACTCAGTAGCCTTTTCAGATGGAAGTGATGCAGCATTGCCTGCTAGCCTTTTCAGATGTATCAAGAACATTTCAATACACATGTGAGGTGAGCTGAGCACGACTATAAATACACATGCAGGCTTGCACATACTACACAAACAACAAATGGCAGCACCAGCTGGGAGAGGTCGTGGCCGTGGGAGGAGGGGAAACCCATCTCACCACTTTGTCTGGGAAGGATCCTTTGGGCCTGAAGAGTATGAGCCACCACTAGAGCAGTTCCCTCTAGAGGGAATTCACACTTTCGTGGGTGCACGACGACTTAGGCCTTACGATGACCGGAGGGAGGAGTGGCCAAAGTGTGCCCATGGGGAGCACTGTGTTGTGCAAGTGTTCGATTCATGGATAGATGGTGGCCGTCGGTTCTATCGCTGCCCCAATGGCTATGTATGCGTAACTTTTACCGTCCATTTTATTCAATTTTCAGAGTTCCTAACATTACTTGCCTTTTGCAGGACTACTATGACATGGGAAACTGTCGCTTTGCTAAGTGGGTTGATCCTCCAAACCATCAACACATTGACGAGTACATCAGTTACCTCAAGGACCGGATCCATGAGCTCGAGGGCAAGGTTAAGTCACTGGAAGAAGATGAGGACAAGAAGACACCTTTGGTTGTAAGCCTAGAGGATGACCCGTTGTGTCCAGATCCATTCTGCAAGTGCTCATACCACCCGAGAAGTGACTGGCCCCCTAAGTCACCACCATCTGGGGGCATGGGTTCTACGAGGAAGGAGGATCCTCACATTTCCCATCCGCACATTATGCTTAGACATTGAGCAGAATGTGGTCTATCCCTTACCCAGCTTCTAAATTCCCTAAGGCGTGTATGCATAGAGCTGCTTAGGCACTATCACAACATGCCAACCGCAAAATTGTGGTAGGTTGTCTAGGTCATAGTCATTGGTTATTGCATGTTGAAGATGTACCGTAGTAGTAGAATCAATTATGCCAAAAACCATGTACTATGTTGTGGTTATTATCTGCAAAACTTTAAGCTGGGTTTAATTTCATGTGTTACTTTCCCCTCACTTTATTGTGACTTTTTTACATAAATAATGCATCTTCTCGTATCAACCAAAAGCTCAAACCATATCCTGAGATGGCACTGAAAAAAGAATAAACTGTGAAATTTATGTCATGAAAAAAACTAGAATTATTCTTCTATAAAAAAATATAAAATAAATTTTATTTTTATCTTTCAGCATCAACCAAATGACTGGAAAAAGCCAGCCGGCCTATAAACAAATTAAAAAATATAAAACATTTAAAAAAATGCTGGGAAAAAAATAAAGCCGGGCCATCCGGCTTTATTTAAATATAGCCGAATGGCCCGGCGGTTTTTAATCCCGCCGACACTGCGCAGCCCTAATGGCGGGAAATTAAAAACCGCCGGACCAAGCGGCGGTTTTTAAATACCGCCGACCCATTCGGCGGTTTTTAAAAACCGCCGGGCCATCCGGCGGAATGTTGCCAGGAGGCGGGCCGTGAGCCGCCACGTCATTATATCGCCGGGCGGCCCGGCGGTTTTTAAAAACCGCCAATTGGGCCGGCGGTATAAGGCTACTTTTGCAAATTTATGAAATACCGAATTATTTTTGCAAAAAACGATTTAAATAAATATAAAAATAAAAAAATTTCGGAAGGCCCCGTCCCGTCTCCGGCCTGGGAAAGTCCAAGAACGGCGGCTAGGCCCGTTGCGGTCCAGCGCGCACGTGTGCCGCCGGATCCGCCGCGACCCGCGTCGTGCGTGTTGGCTGATCCAAAAAAGAAGATAAGCTGACGCATCCAGATCCATGATTTCGCTACGAGTTTACGGCTCAGTTTCAGAACCGTTTCAACGTCGATGATCCAAATGGGTGTTCGGTTTCGTCAGCTGAGACTACTGTCTATGGGTTGTTAATTGAGTATATACTATGAGCAAAGGTTAGTTAGCTGTAAACCTGTAACGGGTCGAGGTTCAATAATGTGAGTCCTTCGGTTCCTTCGGTGATAGAGACGGCAAAGCTCCAAATGGAGGTCAGATGAGAGGGTCCGGTTTTAAATCTGAATCTTGTACAGTTGTGCCGCTTGTACGGAGCTTGCTAGGACAATGAGGTGGGGCCATGCATGGGTAAAGTCTAACCACAACTATTTGGAATTTTATAAGCCACATTCATAGAAAAAAAAAAGGAAAACTTCACGTGATTGAAATCCTATAGAATTATTTTCCGCCGAGCCTTTTGGAATTAATAAAGAACAGAGGAATCCTACAAATTTCTATGAAATATTTTGTCTAATAGAAGTGTACATAGAAGAATTTTACTAAGAGGTTGAAAATCAAATCATGGAAAGTCCTTAGTTCATTCATGGTCCAGTCATGGAATATGTGGCGGAACCGCCCAACTTAATCTAGTTTAAACACATAACACATGTTTTGCACCTAAACTGGATTAAGCTCGGTAGTCCGTCAGGTCCCCAAAGGGTCCTGACTAAGCCAGACAGGATCGGATATACACTATGTGACCCATAAAGAGTCTTTGGATTATTCCAATACAAGAATCTAAGTATAATTTTAATGGAGACAAAACAGGTGAGAGTAAGAGTAGAAAAGCTTTATAAAGAATATAACAATTAGAAACTTACAGCGGAGACGAGAACCAACTAATGGAACTTTGTTACATAAGTAGTAGCATTATGTGAAATCAACATCGAGCCCACTGATGTTGTTTCACATCAAACAACTTTAAGACTGGAAAAGAGATCTTGAGCATCTGGTTTCTTTATTTCTTCAACTTTAAGAGGTAGAAGTAAGCCAATAGAAGACTTTCCAACCTTGGTACTTTCGGGGGCATTCGTATTTCATAGTCAGAGGTGAAATTCTTGGATTTATGAAAGACGAACAACTGCGAAAGCATTTGCCAAGGATGTTTTCATTAATCAAGAACGAAAGTTGGGGGCTCGAAGACGATCAGATACCGTCCTAGTCTCAACCATAAACGATGCCGACCAGGGATCGGCGGATGTTGCTTATAGGACTCCGCCGGCACCTTATGAGAAATCAAAGTCTTTGGGTTCCGGGGGGAGTATGGTCGCAAGGCTGAAACTTAAAGGAATTGACGGAAGGGCACCACCAGGCGTGGAGCCTGCGGCTTAATTTGACTCAACACGGGGAAACTTACCAGGTCCAGACATAGCAAGGATTGACAGACTGAGAGCTCTTTCTTGATTCTATGGGTGGTGGTGCATGGCCGTTCTTAGTTGGTGGAGCGATTTGTCTGGTTAATTCTGTTAACGAACGAGACCTCAGCCTGCTAACTAGCTATGCGGAGCCATCCCTCCGCAGCTAGCTTCTTAGAGGGACTATGGCCGTTTAGGCCACGGAAGTTTGAGGCAATAACAGGTATGTGATGCCCTTAGATGTTCTGGGCCGCATGCGCGCTACACTGATGTATTCAACGAGTATATCACCTTGGCCGACAGGTCCGGGTAATCTTGAAAAATTTCATCGTGATGGGGATAGATCATTGCAATTGTTGGTCTTCAACGAGGAATGCCTAGTAAGATCTTGAGCATCTGGTTTCTTTATTTCTTCAACTTTAAGAGGTAGAAGTAAGCCAATAGAAGACTTTCCAACCTTGGTACTTTCTTGAAGAAGAAAGGTGAGCTAGTAACTCTCTACCTGAAAAAAAGTTAAAGCTACAACCCTGAGTACTAAATACTCAACAAGACTTACCCGACCACTGGGTCGAAACCCGACTTTCTAACCTATGGCCGAGATGGTTAGGTCAACTCACACTGCAGCAAGCCTACACGTAAGTTCTTAGCTTTTAAGGTGTCAACTTCTTTTAGTTGTTTCCTATAGACTAAG
The DNA here is from genome assembly GCA_022530915.1 of Paspalum notatum. Taxonomy (NCBI): domain Eukaryota; kingdom Viridiplantae; phylum Streptophyta; class Magnoliopsida; order Poales; family Poaceae; genus Paspalum; species Paspalum notatum. The sequence goes on from CM039685.1 coordinate 39,932,228, forward strand.
TTGTACCTAATCTATTAGTAAACAAGAGCAAACACTTTGCAAAAAACATTCTTTATCAAAAGCATTATTCTTCTTTACTACAATGTTGGTGATGTTTAGCTCTTACACCTGGTAAGCCTAGCGATTCGAATCGATTTTTATCTCTCGAGAGGAATACTCAGTCACCAGTCATATGCGTGTATACCGACACCGCATATGACAATCCTTGCATAACTTGGCACGTAGTTTGAACCGTTCTCACCGAGCCCGGGTATACGCTTCAACGATACCCGCAGTTGGTCTCACCACAGTTCAAATCTAGGTTCAAGGTATGAAAGGTTTATCGAAGCCCGTTAAAGACGACAAGTGAATGAGGCGCGTTCGAAAGCCGAAAATATGGCCAAAATATCGGACGGCTTTATATGACATAGGCAGGGTCAGGATCCCAACATGTTCATTCATTAAGAATTCCATAAGTAACAATACAAAAAACATAACTGATCCCGCCAGATGTCTCCAGTTGATATCTCAGAAAACTTTATTGACCAGATTCATTTCTTTTAAAAAGAAGCGTAATCTAAATTAAGCTTGGCTAAGCAATTCTAATCTATTACGTATAGGATTTAATGCTGGATTCAGGGGTTAAATATGCACTGGGTTTCAATCAAATCTTAAATCTAATGTACAAAGAGACCCATTGATTAAGACTCAAAACAAAAAGAGATGCACCGGGGCTTGCCTGGATACTCAGGGGGTGTCAGAAGTCAGAAGTATATCTTGAGGCTTTAGATAATTATTCTTCCAAGAATATCAAGACTTGAAGATAATAAACTTCAATCTTCTTCTTATATGATGTCTTGCTCCCAAGATTGAGGCACAGAAACTTAGCATCTTCATCCACAATAATCCTCTGGTACTATTGTTGTCTTGTAGAGCTTGGCTTCTAGATTCCTTTATGAACTCTTTTATCGACAAAGTACTCGTTTATTGAATCTAAATGCATGATGGAAGATGTCTTGCTTCAAAAAAACTTTATGGTAAAACATTTCAGACTTCTCCTTGCGAATAATTTGCTTTCAATTACCACACCAGCGGTTCAGGCTCCCGCGGAATAAATTGCTTCACGGTTCGGCGCTGCGCCACAAGGCGTTGAGCCGAGAGCCGTCCGCTTCACTGGACTAGATAGAGGTCGAGGAAGGTGTGCCATGGCTGCGGGCACGGACGGCCATAGTAAGGGCGAGGGTGTTGGGAGCATGGAGGTTGCATGGTGGTGAGGAGAGTTTCTGTAGATACAACGAGGAGGTGTGTGAGTCGTGAGATGCGTATGGATGCGTAGAGGTTGATTTATGGAGAATTTAATCAGAGTTGGAATGAGAAAAATATGAACTTTCCAACGGGTGGAAAAAAAATATGGAACAATGGAAGAGAAATATTCTTAGAATATTCCAAAATCCGAATATTTGGAAATTGGAGAATAAAATTATATTTTTGAATTCTGGAAGAACAAAAAATATCTCTAGATTGCCTGTGAGCAGATCTTCGAGATGGTGTCAACGGTCCATGCCTATGGTGTCAAATGGGACAATGGCTAGTAGGCGGATCTAGATATTCCTAAAATCATGAGATTAATCTAGTTGGGAGATATAGATTTTTGATGAATTTAGAAACAAGAATCAACTGAATCGGAGTCTGGATGAATAAGATAAAAATCGTGGAAATAAAAGGGGAATTGAAATGATGATACAAAATCAGCACGTGTAAGGGGGTGGCCCACTTGTCATGGTCATGAGAGAGGGGAAGATGGAGCATTTGGGCAGAGGCACGAGCAAGACCCGAATAGAGCAGCTGCTGCTCTGCTTCTCGCGCCGCCATGACCGGCCGCAGGAGCTCACCGGAGACGCTCCAGTTCGAGCTCCCGGCCACCGTTTCTCAATCCGAAGGTACCGGGAGAGAGAGCAGGAGGTGGGGATTTCACCCCATTGATTCATGGGGCGAGAGGAGCAGCACGAGAGAGTCGGCCATGGACGCCATGGGAGGCGGCTCGGAGCTCCGTGGACAGCTGAGTACAGGCAGGGCGAGGAGGAATTGGAGCTGGGCAGAGGTATAGGGAGGTGAAGAGATGCTCATGCTCGAACCAATCGAGCCATGGCTGATCGAGGACGGAGAACACCGAGGGCGGCGTTCTTCGCGCACTGGCGACGACCGGCGGAAATTGGAGAGGGAGAGTGAGGGGAATGAAGAATTGAGGCGCGGAAATGGTAGAGGAAGGTGTGTAGATGTTCGCGACGGAGGCAATCGCGCTATGGCGGCCCGAGCGCGGTGAACGCCACGGCGACCATGCTTGCCCGCAGAAGCAGAGCAAAGGAGGGAGGTGGCATCCGCAACGATCGTGGTTCACGGCGGGGTTCTCCTCGATGGGCCAGCCCATGGCTAGTGTACTCCGGCGAGGAGGAGAGTGGATGAGTGTGAGTGTCTGCGCGACGGCGTGCGCGCGCTCGTGTGCGCGCGTGCGCATGTGGCGAGGGTTGTAGGTGGCGGGGAGGTGCTTGGGAGGTGGCGGCTGGCGGTGAAGATGGCTGAAGCGGCGACGGTGAGGAAGCGACGGCGGGAAGGGGTGAGCGGCGCAGGGCATGTGGGGAGGCGGAGCGGTGGTGTTAAGTGGCGGTGAGGGTTGCTGGCGAGGCGGTGAGGCTCGGGAGCGGCTTAAATAGAGCCAGGGGCGGTGGAATGGCGGCGGCGGATGAGGACGACGAAGGGTGGCGGTGAATCCCTGCGGGCGCCACGGGAGAAAGACGAGGGGCGGGACGGCGCGGCTGTGGGCTTGCCTCGGTGGAGCTCCTAGGCGCGGACAGCTCCGGCCCATGGCTTGCACGAGGCGCGAGGCGGAGAGGACGACGACACGAGAAGGCGGCGGCTGTGCCCGTCTTCGCCTCTCCCTCGGTCGGATGAGGAAGAAGGCAAGGCGGGCCCCGCTTGTCAGTCCGGGAAGCAGCGGGCCGAAGGGAAAAATCAGGGGCTGGGCCGCCAGCGGCTTTAGGCCCGGTTTCCCCACCCTGTTTCCCCCCCATTTTTTATTATTTTTCAAAACCAATTACTACTTCCATTTTCACCCCCCTTAAACAAACAAATTTACCCCAAGGTCCAAATATAAAAGTGAAAGGGTATAAATTAAAATACCACTTTGCACTCTTGGACAAAATAAATTTTGAAAAGGTTTTGAATTCAAATTTGATTTAATAAATTTAAATCTTAACTCCAAAATTTTGAAGAATTTGACTTAAAAGAAGTTTAAATATTAAATACAAATTTTTTTAAATTATGCAAATGATGACATGCTTAAATGCACTTAGAAAAACGGGGTATCACAACACTAGAAACGAGCCGCTTGAAAAGCCTAAGGATCTAGATGATCGGTCTCATAGTTCATGAATCTAGACGAACGTAGGAATAGTTTAGCGATGCACAAAGAAGCTATTCTATTGTTGGCTTTTTGAGCTCTAGGTTTTGACCATGTTAAGTCTCGTGGTCAATGGAATAACATGTTGATTATGCGCATTGTGTGTGTGCAAGTGTATATGCATATAAGAGATAAGCATATAAACAAAACAATGTTTACACTAATTTCTAGTCACCATTTTTTTGAACTTGATTGTTGAATTTCTTCATAAACATTTGACAAAATCAATGTAAAAACACCATGCTACGCCAATAGTACTAATCCATTAAAAACTAAGTACATTGCAAAACTTTAAATTAAACAAAAACAACATAAATAACCGGCTAATAAACGATCATACATCATTAAATTAAAAAAAAGAATAAAATGCCTAATTATAATGTAAACATACAAATTACAATACAAATACAACTTTGAGGTTTGAAAAAAACATGCAAATGCAATCTACATGAAACATAAACATGAATGTGCAAATATGTTGTGAAGTAAAGTTTATTGTAGATAATTAATCACAAATTATTCCACCAACATGCACAAATAGAGATTCATAATGTGTAGATAGTAGTGCTTATCCTTTCACACATTCCCATTTCTTACATTCTGCTAGGTGGCTACAATATATATTCAAATGCATGTCTTTAGTAGTGAAGACTCACATTGGAGACCCATATTTAGTGTTCGAGTCACGTTGTGGAAACCTATCTATTGATATCTCCAAAAGAAGATGTATTTTGGTATGTCAAGAGACAGAACATTTCATCTCTTTCTAGATAAAACTAGAATGACATATATGGGTGGTTAGAGATTTATTTTCACATTAGATCTCTGGCCGGTAACCTACTTTTTGCTATGGGTCTTCAGTTGGAGACAGGCTGATAACATGACGTACATATATTATTAGTGTCACATTCAACAACAATATGTACCCATATACTCAAGTTTGTAGAAAAAATCTGTCCCCACCACATCTACTATCCTTTTGCTTTCTCTCTTGTATGCTCTCATACTTCCGGCTATGTTGTCTGCCTCATCATGGCGAAAAGGCACATGTACATGGCAACCCACGGGGGTGGGGGTCTAGCAATGCAAGCAAGGGTAGCCCGACCTTGTGAACACGAGCGGCGCCGACTAGCAAGTGGTAAAGGCAAATGAAGAGTGTCGACAATGGCATCGTTCCGGATTGATAGGTGGCCTTATGTGACTTTCGTTGGCGAGCATTGTATGGAGGCGCGGTACATGTTGGCATGTTGCACGTTGCAACTTGAAAAAGATAGTGGTTTTGTGCTATCAACTAAATGCACGGGGAAAAAATATTTAAAATGGACATTCTCTCACCTAGACCTATTTGATAAGGAGAAATTTGTTGTGTTTAGGATGGAGGAAGGGTAGACGAAGGACGATATGGATTATGGTCACATGGGTGTCCATTAATTGTTGACTAAGCTGCAGTCTGCCGGTGCCGGAGGCGGTCTGCCTCTGCCGAACCGCAATCTACTGCCCGGAAGTGAAGCCGTTGGAGCACGGTTTTGGCGTGCCCGCGCCGGGGTGCCCCATCCTGGCGCGTGGTCTCGCCGTGGGGACGCCAAATGAGACGGAAACCGGGACAGCGAAGCGACTCGACATCGCCACAAGATAGGAGTACACAAGAGAGCGGCGCCGAATAATCCCTTTCGGGCTCGTCTCCTTCCCCACCTCGGCCTCGGCAGTTACGTACGCTTGCCGGCCGGTGCCTGCCCCTGCCTGCCTGACCGCCTACTACCCAATCGCCGAATCGCCTCGTCCCGCGCTCCCCATATCTCTCTCTGGCTCTCCGCGCCTTCGCCGCTGCGATTTCCTCAGCAGCAGGCCTGCAGCTCCTTGGCCGCTCTCACCCCCCGTACCCCCACCCCTCCTCGCCGGCGAGATGGAGCTCAAGCCCGGCATGTCGGCTCTCGTCACTGGAGGCGCCTCCGGCATCGGTAAGAGGCCTTCCCCACTCACCCTCACCGGCTCCTGAAACGTTGTTCAGTGCTGCTTATTGATGGCCTGATGCGCCGTGCCGCTCTACTCCAACCTGTACAAGTACGAAGCGGTGGATGTGGATTCCATTCCTACGACCTAGGAGGCGCTTAATTGCGCGTTGACTCGTGCACTGATTTTGTTTTTCTCGCTTCTCTTGACGGCCTGACGCGAGCTTGATGTAGCGATCGAACTGTTGGTGGCGGATGCTTTTCTCGAAAGCTTTGGGGGTTAGATCATACATCATAGTCGTCAGTCGTAACATTGTTGTGCGGGGCACATAACCGCAGCGCTGTACGGCTTATGGTTCTACCATACTGGATTGATGGGTTAATAACTTCTATGAAAACATGCTATCTTAAACAAAAAGATTACATGTTATGGAAATGTTTTTTTTTTCCATGACGACTCTTACAATATCAACCTTACAGTTCCAATCAACATGAATATTTATTTATTTATGGCCAAAGCTATAGGAGTTTTACCAATTAGAATTCCAAAACAACAAATTCTGGATTGAAGCGAGTGACACTTATACTGTGTCAGAACAATCTGTTAATCATTGCAAATTATAGTAGCGTAAAGCTGACAAGAGGAGCTTTGCTTGAGATATGTATGTTTCAAACTGCAGGATTGCTGGAAATAAAGTAGCCTGGTAGAGTCCTGGTTTTATTCTTTTGCTTTGTTTGGTAACATCAAGTAATGTGCAGCCATGCAACAATATGTGCATGACAAACCAAAGACTCGGAACTTTCTTGAAACTGGCACATAATTGGTAGCAATGTTCTTTATTTGGTAAGTCCAATATGGCAAGGTTGCAACTGCAAGTAAGGGATAGTTTGTTCTCAATCAAAATTTGGCAGAGTGCCAGTAATTCTAGATTAACTAGCCTCCATTTATTCAAGCGGACCGTAGAATCAGATTGCACTCCTATAATTAGCTATTAATATTGCATTGACTTGGCAGAACACTGATTATCATCTAGATGACTAGATCCTAGACCTTTAGTTTAAAGTGAGGAAATGATTTACATTGGTTTCTGCTCCCCTTATGGATTAAATCTATCCCTTCAATTCAACGGGCCATGTATTAACTGAGTATTCTTTTCTATTTTTCAGGGAAAGCACTTTGTATTGCTTTTGCACAGAAGGGTTTATTTGTTACTGTCGTTGATTTCTCAGAAGAGAACGGAAGAGAAGTTGCTACACTAGTTCAAAAGGAAAATAGCAAATTTCATGGAGATCTTAGAGTTCCATCTTCTATATTTGTTAAGTGTGATGTCAGTAAGGCAGGTAATAATTTTTAACTATTAAATGTTAGATGAAAGTACAATTCTGCTTGAACTTTCAGGTCTTCCTGTCATGATACACTATTTGATATGCAGATAATCTTGCTGCTGCTTTTGAGAAACATGTACAAACATATGGTGGACTTGATATCTGCATCAATTGTGCTGGAATTGGCAATAAAACACTAGTTTATGACGATACATCTGATGGAAGTAGAACATGGAGGCATGCTGTTGATGTGAACCTTGTTGCTGTTATTGATGGTACTCGCATTGCAGTAAGTCTACCGTTAATTGTCAGAAAGAAATTATCTAGTTGATCTTTCGGCAAACTGTCAATGTTTACTAACAGCATTGCTGGTATGGTGTGGCCTTTATTTTTTAGACATAAGAATACATCATATGATTAGAAAGTGCAGATGTGTATTCTTTGTCTGTTGATACACTACCTTTTGAGATAAAAAAATGTTTTGTTTCCCCTTTATTTGCTTTATTATCGGATAACACATGGGGAAAAAATGTGGCATTTTGGATAGCGGCATGTCCACCACGGTGCATTTTGGCACCAGTAAAAAATACAGGAATTATGAATATTTTTAGGTACATCTTCACATGTAATTTTGCATCTTATACTGATAACCATAAGTTACAAAGTTTTACTGCATGCATCTCAAAACATAGCGTTGATTTTGTTCAGAGAAGTAATTTTATTTGTGAGCAAGAAGCCGGATAGGATTTTGAATCAACTACAATAGGCAGATCACCAGATCATGCTTTCATTCTTGGTTTAGTTTTACTTCTTCACCTCTGTACAACTATTTTTGATCATTTTACTAATTGTGAGTCATGTTAAATATATTTTCTTCACATCCAAATGTGAAATGCCACATGCACACAATTATAGTTCAACTTTTACTTGCCAGAGTCAAATAATGCGATCCCAAAAGAAGCCTGGTGTCATTATAAACATCGGTTCAGCGGCAGGCCTTTATCCCATGTTCTTTGATCCCATATATAGTGCGACAAAAGGTATATGCATCTGTGTTTTCTTCTTCCCTCTTTCTAGTCAGAAGATTGTAATTGCAATACTAGGCCAATTTTGATATTAAATATGACTATTGATTCGTGGAGGATAATATCTACATAAACCATTTGCCGCATGGTCCAAGGTGCCTTATGACCTCAAAGTCCGTTTCTTGGCAGGGGGTGTGGTTATGTTTACAAGAGCACTTGCTCCACTGAAACGCCATGGTGTTCGTGTCAACGTGCTCTGCCCAGAGGTATTAAAAAATTGCATGTATGAATGCAAATATTCATTATTTGCTCTATAGTTTTCACACTTGCTTTGTAGTGTTGTGTATATTTATTTGTCCTAGCCTTTTTACACGTTTTAGGTCTTTTTTTCAAAAAACCAATTCAACAGTGGTACAGTTGTGCACACTGTATTCTCTATTTCAAAATTGACATTAATAGACAAACTTAAAAGATTTACCAAGTAGTGTGACTGGTAACTATGTCAAGGACCACTGCTGTTATCAGTACCTCTTAATCCCACCAATGCATGTACACGATCTGATATAATTCTAGAGGCAGACTGGTATGGACAGGATCAAAATATTAATTAAAATAAACTAAGTGGGCCAGATGAGTTGAGTTGATCTGCGAAGTTTCTAGAAAGTAGCTCTCTTTCTCTCAGTGTTTTGAAATCACGACTAGGATCCTAGTTATCCGGATAGCGACTAGGTGATTAATCGCAACTAGGCATTGACTAGTCGTCATTAGTTTAGGGCTAGTCGAAAAAGTCAACAAATCGACCTAGGCAATATATTGCAGTACTATGCCATATCAATTGGCTATAAATAGGTTTTTGACACAAAGATGTAGTAGAAGTAAAACAAATCAACACAAAGTTCAAGAGTGGGTCACCACTCACTTGGTTTGGAAACAACATGTAATAGTTCTCTGTGTGTGTCTCTGTTTGCTTCGAATTGGCATGGGAAAAAGTAACCAAGAGCTGTTGCATGTTCTAGGTCTAATAACAGGGCTCTAGAATATATATGGCTCATAGGGTGGCCTGGGCCTTATGTGCTGCTGGGCCGAAAGTCTAATGTGTTGGTCTGCCCGCTAGTCGGATGACTAGATAAGTCCGATCAGTCTTAACTAATCAACGCTTAGGTGGCTGATCGCTTGACTAGGCGAGTGTTAGCAACCCACTAGATCGAACAACGAATCAAGAGCCATACCCACCAACACAAGTGCTGAATATCCAGTACACAGTATGAGAGAGCAGAGTAGGGAAAGGAAGAACGGCAGAAACTCAGAAGGATACAGCAGTAGAACCAAGTAGAGGAAAGGAGTTGGACTGTTGGCTGGTCTTCCTCGTCTCCTGCTGTCCCTTGGATCTTCTCCCAGCAGTCCAACCTCCTTCCTTTCCTCTACTTGGTCCTACTGCTGTATCCTTCTGACTGCCGTTCTTCCTTTCCCTACCCTGCTCTCTCATACTGTGTACTGGATATTCAGCGCTTGTGTTGGTGGGTATGGCTGTTGATTCGTTGTTCGATCTAGTGGGTTGCTAACAGCGAGCTAATCGGACCGAAGCACATAATCGATGTCCAGGGAGTGATTTGTTGATTAATCATTGATAAATCGCAATTAATCGAGCGATTTGAAAACACACACACACACAATCTCTGAGATGGATCATGATCAACAGCAAACAGCTAGAAGGGACAGAGGTAAGATTGATTTACTATTATCATTTGTCTTGACCTAGTGATGTACTGATTTATGCAGTTTGTTCAAACTAATCTGGCGGAGCAAATGGGCCACAAAATTATAAATGCAACTGGTGGATATTTGAAGATGGAGGATGTTGTTAATGGTACATCATTTCTTACCTTGTTAATCTGTAATTAAGTATTACACAATTAAGAGCTTTTTTATCATAGTTTATGTGCCATGAGTACTGCAAGCCTCTGATGAATTGTTCTAAACTGCTCATATCATGCTGAGACGTGATTGAGTGTGAGATGGGGTCTTATGATTGAACTGGACAAGAACATCTGTTACCAATTTTCCATTGTAAAACGTGTGGATCAATTTGATATAAAGTACATGATAGGTTGCTAAACTTGCATGAATGAGTCACTTCTGTCTCTGAGCTTTAGAACCGTAGCAAGCGATATTTACCCTAAATGGTGTCCCCATGTAGATATGGTTGAGGGATGTTTCGCATATGATGTTTCTCTTTTTATTATCTTGTAATTTCATCGTTAACCCCCACCTTTTTTCGTGAAAGGTGCATTTGAGCTAATAGAGGATGAGAGCAAGGCTGGTGCATGCCTTTGGATAACGAAACGACGAGGGATGGAATACTGGCCAACACCAGAAGAAAAAAGAAAGTATATGGTGAATCCCATCAAATCAAAAAGGTTGATGACAAAGAATATATATCCCAGCATCCAAATGCCTGAATTCTTTGAGAAGATGTAAGTCATCTTGCTATGTTATATACTTATATTTCTTTCTTTGAGAAGATATAAAGCTGTCTGACTGCCTCTAGCACATTAGTTTGTTTTCTTGTCCCAGCACCTATGAGAGTTAATACACTAAACCAACCACTTAAACAGGAATAAACGACTTAGATCCCACACTTCTCGTAACACTACAGTATTTGATTAGCTCGAAAGATATGTCTCAACTGTTTACACAAGCTGACATATTGATGATTTTGATCTTTTGGGATGCACCATCTTTTTTCTTGGCACTTGACATTTCTAATAGGTTATCTTTTATAAAACATCTGAGCTTAGACTCTATATTGCCTATCAGTTACCATGTTCCACTCACCAGGAATTTCCTCAAATGACAACAGCCTTCCAGCTATTATGTCTCACAGGTTGGAAATTTTGTGTGGGTATTGAAAAATGCGTTTATTCTATTAATATTTGTTTCTTATTGATGCTTGTGTAGAGTTGTTCACACACTCAGCCATAATTTTCGCAATGCTACAAGAGTTGAGCGTGTGCGACTGAGGCTGCCTATTGAACCACATAGTGCTCTGGTTAAAATAATATATGCTGGTGTAAATGCTAGTGATGTAAGTTTTTCCATGTCATTTTCAACTCGTTTTTATTGATGCCTGATGCCCATCAATTAACCTTTGGATGATGTAATGGCCTTGTGCAGGTAAACTTCAGCTCAGGACGTTATTTTAGCGGTAATCCTAAAGAAACCGCTTCACGGCTTCCATTTGATGCTGGTTTTGAGGTAATTTATTGGAATTCCTTGTTAAGTTTCTGCTCAAATTGTTTTTAACATTTCATTTCAACTTCGTTCTGGGCACCTGAGCATAATTGATTGCCGTGACAATTCTTCACTAATTTTCTTTGCTTTTTTTTTTTTCTTATGAGGAATTGTATCTGTATGCAGGGTGTGGGAATTGTTGCTTCTGTCGGAGATTCAGTGAATCATATCAAAGTTGGCACTCCTGTGGCCCTTATGACTTTTGGGAGCTATGCTGAATTCACACAGGTGCTGCATTTTATGCCCTTCCACTGCACAACAAATTACCTGCTAGCTTATGTCCTTGAAATGGGATCTTCTGCAGCCTGTTGAAAATTTTAATGTAGTTACTTTTGTCTATATGGAATTATTATTATATTTGCTTTTTTTTCTTTCTCGTGAAGGTTCCAGCCAAACATCTTCTTCCGGTGCCAAGACCAGATCCAGAGGTTGTTGCTATGTTGACATCAGGACTGACTGCTTCAATTGGTCTTGACAAGGTTCACTTTATATAACCCCCGTTTGTTTTCATTTTTTCCTCTATGTTCAACCAAACTTTTGAGCATCTGAGTATCTTTTTCCATCCTGGACAAATCCGGTTGATTCTTGATGGCTTTAGGCGGGACAAATGACATCTGGGCAAGTTGTTTTAGTTACAGCAGCTGCCGGTGGAACAGGACAATTTGCCGTTCAGGTCAGTTGATACCATCTTGGCATCATTACAGACATACTTTGGTAACTTGCATATGCTTTTTACTTGATTGAGCAATGAACATGGTATTATTATTATTCTAGGGCAGGGGCAAGGTCTATCATGTTTGGTTCTGGTTTCCTGTCTGCATATTGTTTTGTTTCGTTGAACAATTGGAAAAACGAAGAACAGATCCTTAATCCCTCTTTGTTTATTTTCGAATCACAGATTCCTTTTTCTTTATTCAATCTGTCTTACCTACCTTGTATTTATTACCTTAACTCTGGACTATATCCTTATTTATGTTTCTTTTCATGCCTTCACTAGCTGGCAAAACTAGCAGGCAACAAGGTTGTTGCCACATGCGGAGGCGAAAGCAAGGCTGAACTTCTTGCCTCCTTAGGAGTTGATCGTGTTATCAATTACAGAAATGAAAGAATCAAAGACGTGAGTTTCTAATACAGTTTTGCAAATTGACCTTTTCTTACGTCCACTGCACAGAATGGGATTTACTGAAAGGTTTTGTGTCTGAATGTCTGAGTTTGATATCACATCCTTATTTTGGCATAAACATATCATGCTTATTTTATATACTATATAATTTCTCTTGTTTGGTTTGTCCTACCTCTGTTTGTAGGAATGCAATAATCAAGTCATGATGCCTTACACTAGTGCAACCTTTCATGTGTCATACATAATGCGAAATATTTAATCACATGCTTGAACCACTCATGTTGCTGTAGAAACTATAACTTATGTAGATTTTGATATTAACAGTTACCATTTTGAAATCTCAAGCGGTTGTAAATCATTTGAACTGCTGCCTTGTTTGTTTTCTTTCATGTGTTTATCAGTTTTAAATTGATCGGATACAGGTTCTGAAGAAAGAGTTTCCAAGGGGTATAGATATCATATATGAATCCGTAGGTGGGGAAATGTTTGACTTGTGCTTGAATGCACTTGCAGTCCATGGTCATCTCATTGTAATTGGTATGATCTCCCAGGTAATGTTGTCAGTCCTGAGACCCATGCCTTTTTATTTATTATGTTGTGATTTGTGTGGCAACATCAGGGGGTGAATATGTTAAAAAATTTCTGCTGTCCACCACCGTGAGTTTTGAGGGAAACTGAAGCTGAGGACTCGGTGTTAATGATTCTTGCATTTTTTTTCATTTGCTAGAAGTATAAACTCTGGGAATATTTTGAAATATGCCGAGTGATGATAAAGAATTAGCCCATTATGCATATGTTAATAGTTGGAGAGTGGAGACTGGAGTTGCCTAGGATTTTTTTTCTGAAAAAAGTGCATTGTGGTTCAGACATCTTTCGGAATTAGTTTTGGTTATATCCTCATAATATATATATTTTTTACAACCATGCTGCTGATACCTGAGTTGATAGAAATTGGTGACTTTGTGTTTTCAGTATCAAGGAGAGGATGGATGGAAGCCAAAGAATTACAATGGACTATGTGAGAAGATTCTAGCTAAAAGTCAAACTGTGGTATGTTTTACCAACCTTTGTAATTACCATGTACTGGTTGATGTTCGTAAACAAATTGGCTAGGAGACAATGTGTCATGTGGGGACTAGCCTACTTCAGACACAAGAAGCAGAGAGGGCAACAGGCCCAGTCGGCCAAGGGGCCGTAGTTATCATTTGTAAGAGTATTATTAGGAGATTTGGTTAGGAGTTTGTTAGCCCAGCTCGGCAGATTATAAGCCGGTGACTGGAATTAGTCAAGGGGAGGTTAGTTTTGCATCTGTTATCTAAGGCCCTGCCTCTAGGGCGCGTCGTGAGTTTACATCATTGTTCCGCCGTGCCGTAGAGGTCCAGGGCTGGGCCCTGTAATCGACATCCCATATAATCTTCGGAGTAATCCTTCCTCTCAACCTACGTCTCCTTCTGCCCGTGACACAATGCATCTAGCAAATCAAGAGATTTGATCCCACAGATTAGGTTCTCATTGAGCCGGATCATCAAATAAGGTTTAGACATTTAATTTGGTCTAGAGAACCCATATATAGCAAAAACTAAAATTGCTGCATGATAGCAGAGAGAATGGCCATATTAATTCCATATGCACCTGTTAGATAATCAGGCCTGCTCTTGCTTGAATGTTCCTACTCAGGAGCTATTGCCCCATAGCTTATTCTAGTCCATGCCTTGCATGTCTTGATGACTACAGGTGGATGTAGATATAGTATTGATAGATAGATAGATAATAGTGGAGGCATGGAAACAGTGGTAGGTAGTGGTAGAGGTTGTTGCAAAGACCATACCTTGTACCTGTGAGGCTTTTGTGGTGTGTACATATAAATGGAAATGTTATCACAGCTGCCATCAGTTCAGCAGCACAACTACTTGTGTGCCCTGTTCTCTCATCTCTTTCTCCATTGCTAAGAGTGAGTGTGGTTGGGAGGGAGTTGAACTTTATATATGCCCACAATATGGCTTGCATGCGCAGTGGCAGCAACATGTCGGGCATCCAGCTATTTCTTGACATAGTTGAGATGTGATACTGAATGTGTCACATCCCCGGGAGAAGAACACAACATGTAGCTTTGAGAAGTCGCTGGACGATCCTTGGCTGGCAGCTGGGTTCCTTCACGTGACTGAGGACATGTCACCGAGAATGGTGCACGTGACAAGGGGGATGAGAAGTAGCGAATCGTGGTGAGGAAATAGGTTGATTTTTATTGCCTCCTTAATCTTAATGATAGTAGAGGCCTAACCGCCTAATATAGCAGGCAAAGATACAATCTCTTATAGCTGACGCTAACAAGAAGGGATCTTGTCTAACAAGATGTTTAACTGAACTTTAAATAGAAGGACCAAGCCTGATCCTGTGGAACAGCCAATGTACACATGGACTTGTGCTGGCAAGGCCTGTCCTGGTCCTGTCTATGCCATTCCTGTATGACAGAATGTGCAAATGTAGGGGTGAAACTGTGTTGTCCATTTAGCCCTTTAAATAAATTCGAGCCACTATGATATACATCCATTTTTTCGTTGGTTCTTTGCAAAAATCAGGATACAATAACAACAGACAAGCAGCACCTTTTTGATAGGAGAGAAAAGTCTCCATCCGAATTTAGGTTAGAATTTGTTTTTACCAAATCTCTCGGTAGCTATGTATCACTTGTACTTAAAGATACATGCTACTAGTAAAGATTGTATGGGACGATTATTCAGCCACATTGACAGATGTTTAATCCCATATTCCCTTGTGTAGCATACTCCTTTCGAGCATTGAAATGTTTTCATTTCAATTGCAGGCTGGATTTTTCCTTGTTCAATACGCTCACCTGTGGCAAGATCATCTTGACAAGCTTTTTGATTTGTATGCCTCTGGAAAGCTAAAGGTATGCTTCATAGTTCATAATGTATAACACTTCAAGTATGGTAGAGAAAATGGATATAACCATACAGCTACCTCACTCCAAATATTTTGCCTTGTAATAATGGCTCATAAATTCATGAGATAATTAAATCTATATGTCCTCCCTCGTAACTTACCTTTTTCATGTCACACCACAATGCGGCGGCATGTAACAGGTTTCCTTAGACCCCAAAAAATTTGTGGGTGTTGCTTCTGTCCCGGATGCAGTAGAGTATCTTCATTCCGGCAAGAGTGTTGGCAAGGTAACCATCTCAATGACAAGATAGGAACCTGTTCATGTCTAACTTTAAAACTTACATGTTTTCTTCTGGAACATTTTCAGGTCGTCGTGTGCATTGATCCATCATACAGTCAGGTCATTTCAAAACTATAAGCTATGGACATATAACGCCCATTATCTCTCTGGTGGCGAATTAGGTTACATTGTTATAGGTACACATACAACAAAACTGTATTTTTCCCAGCTGGTAAGAACTGAATAAGTGCATTGCCTAGCTTTTTTCTCTCCTGAAGAGTGTAAAACCACGACTATTCTGATGGGCAAGCATGGACATGGGAATGAAATAAATTTCTTATCCCGAAGACTACGATTCTGTTGGCACAATGTGCTCTGTGCACTCGTGTGTTATCGTTCCACATGTGCTGTATAGTATATCGCCGACAATCAAAAAATAAGTGTATAGTGGTTTTCATTTGTGTCAAAAAAAAAAACATTGACCATCTCTGCTCCAATGCTTTCTTAACAAATTACCTTTGTTAAAATTACCCTCTTAAACAAGAACCAAACGAACAGAAACATGTTCAATGATAAGGCGGTTTGGTTTACCAAATGCTTATACATTGAGTTAACTATGAAACAACAGTGCTTGGAGAAATTCCATTTAACACTCCCTCCGGTTTTAAATATAAATCGCGGTTGATTTTTAAAAAAAAACTTTGACCATTCATCTTATTCAAAAAAATTTACAAGTTATCATTTATTTTATTGTGATTTGGTTTATTATCAAGGTTAGTTTGAGCATGATTTGTAATTTTATGTATTTGAACAAATTTTTTGAATAAGACAAATGGTCAAAGTTTTGAATAAAAATCAACCGCAATTTATATTTAAAACCGGAGGGAGTACTATTAGATTGGTCATCTATTTGCACCAAAGCGAATTTTGAAACCTAACTCTTTCCATATCTGAAGGCCGTCTCCAATTATACTATTGATAATCCGGATTAGAATAGTCCATGCACCCTTCACCTACTGATCCTCTTGATGGTAGCGTGCACACAGAGGCCACCCGAAAAGCCCGGTAGAGGGGATCCCCAGAGCTGCCACTGAGAGAAACTATTCAATTTTTTTATTTTCAAACTCGCTTTTGGGATATTGCAGTTTCTTATCAGACATGCAGGTGCCACTGTGCCAGCAGCCCAGCACTACTGTAGCGCTTTGCGTTTTCTCCCCACGAAAGACGCGGCCCAGCACTTTGCATCCTAGCTGCAGCCCACCACTTCAGCGCTTTGCTTTTTCTCCACCCGAAAGACGAACCTCAAATGTACAGATGTGCGTCTATTTCACTAGCAGAACTTCAAAACAAGATTTTTTAGCATCTTAAAATATTTAAATGAGACAAAGAACCCATAGAGTTGTGCTATCTCCGTTTATAAATGTATGACGTCGCTGATTTTTTTCTAAAACTTAGATCATTCATTTTATTCAAAAAATAAACTATCATTTAAATTTGTTGTGATTTGCTTTAACAGAAAATTTAGTTTAATATGGCTTTATTTCTACAAGTTTGAATAATTTTTTGAATAATATAAATAATGAAAGTTGTGAAAAAAAGTTATATATTTGTGAACTGATGGAGTATTTATGACATTGTGCAGGTAACCCTCTAAATTATTTGTGTTCAGTTTACTCCAACTATTTTAGTTTCTTCAATATGTCTCTTAATAAAGTTATATGTATCGTTTCTCCACGTAAAAGTCAAGTATGAAGTCTAAATCTTATGGGTGATATATGTGGTTATACCTTGTATTATGAAAATATTTTGTGATTTTAATAGTCTAATTTGTTATGAGATGACTAACTTATAAAAATTATGATAAAAATCATCATATATTTTTCTAGCATAAAATCATCTAGCAAAACCACTAAATGGGTCGTTTATTCAGTGTTCTTTTCCAGTTTAAGGTTTAAGGGGTGATGTCGGTGCATTGAAGGTTGAGAACTTGAGATACTTCGCTTGGCTACCATATTTGTTCAAACAATTCCAAAATTAAAAAAAAAAACTGAGCTGTTGTAAAACCGAACCCGTGTGGTGTAGGCTAGGTGGCCCTGTCTCGTACTCTGAATCCTCTGATAGTCTGATGCGCCACCTTCGAAATTTCGAATCCATTCCACGGTTCAGACGAAGATCACCATCATCGGAGAAAAAAAAGAGCTCGAGCGAGATGACGGAGATAATCACGGCAGCGACTGCGGTGCAAGCAGCACATCGGTGCAAGCGTGCAAGCAGATACTCCGGTGCGTCAGATTGGCATCCAAGGGAGCATTGGTTTTTTGCATTTTGACCCTCCACTCGTCCACCTCTGTTGCAAAGCAAAAACACCAAAGTATACACCCTGGAATCAATCAACGTTGTCCATTCAATCACCTCTGCACGCGACTGCCTCCGTGATTCCACAGCCGCCTCTAGACCGGACTGCTGCATCGCCGCCGCCCCACAGAAACCAGAGTAATTGGAGCCACCTTGGTGACCACCTAGCTCCCCTACAAGCCGAAGGCGCCGCTCGAAGCCGGAGCCTCCGGCGGCTGCCGCGCCTCCATGGGCGACCTGCAGTCCTATGCCTCCGCACACCAGATCAATGTTTCTTACCTGTGGCAGTCTTTGGTTCGATAGCGTGATAGCCGGCTGTGGACATGGCCAACATTTGGTACGCATCTGGTAGCCCATGGAGGGATTGCTTATCTGAATCAGTTCAATGCATTGTTTGCCATGGAATACTGCTTGTTGGAATCAGTTCAATGCATTGTTTTCTAGCCACAAGCATTGACTGAGGAATTCAAGCAGATGACATGTGCCTACAGCTGAAACTGGCATCGCAGGCAGTGAATACATGCTTAAAGGAATACCGCTTGCCTAATGCTGGTCGTTGAGACTTGAGAGTTGAGACAAACTGGTTCAAAACGCAGCCTGCGGCAGTCTGAATTTAACGGCTTTAAATTCTGCCTGACGTCCATACAAACGAAGTTTGAGCAGCATGCTCAGAGGGGCGATGCGCTCCGGCTCCAAGGCCTAGCAACGTGGAGGGTAGCAGCTCAGCCCGGACGATTCTTTAGGCTGTGGCACAGATCGCTTCCGCGGCTCCTGCTGGTTCGAACAACGGTAGCAACGCAGGAGGCGTGCCGGTAGCACAGCAGTTCACCAGCGAGCGAGGTGCGGTGGCGGCGATGTAGCAGTCCAGCTTCGCAGCCGGCGGTGGAAGCAGCGAGGAGACCGAATGATTGATTCCACGGTGTATATTTGGCGTTTTTGCTTTGCAACACAGGTGGACGAGTGGAGGGTCAAAATGCTAAAAACCAAAGCCCCGTTGGATGCCAATCTCACGCACCGAAGCATCTGCTTGCACGCTTGCACCGATGCGCTGCTTGCACCGCAGTCGCCGCCGATAATCACGGGAAGATCGAGCCGGCCGGGACGGGCAAACCGCCGCGCGCAGCTCGACCCCCTCGTTGCCGTCGTCTGTCCCCATCCCGGCTCCTCGGCAGCTCCACCGGCCCGCCGGCTGGGCCGTGTACTACTCTGATCTTCTCCGGTTAGTTCTCATTTGTTCGCCTGCATTATCTCATCTCACTCCCCAGCTTCTCTCGAGCCTCGCTTCCAAGTCCCAACTTCGCCAACGATTCACCGCCGGAGGCTCGGGCGGGATGAAGCTGAAGCCCGGCTTGTCGGCCCTCGTCACCGGCGGCGGCTCCGGCATCGGTGAGCAAGAGCGACACCCCCGGGGATGTCTACCGCCCGCTCGCGCGCGGCGCTGATAGCTGACAAGCACGATGCCGTTACCGCTCTCGATTTAATTGATTTTGTGCATGGGGGCATGTATTGGCTGACCGTTTCCCCCTTTTGTTTTTCAAGGGAAAGCGCTCTCCATCGCTCTTGCAAGGAAGGGTCTGTTTGTCACAGTTGTCGATTTCTCTGAAGAAAATGGAAGAGAAGCTGTTTCGGTTCTTCAAAAAGAAAACAAACATATTCATGAATATGCTAGAGTTCCACCCGCCATATTCATCAAGTGTGATGTTACCAATGGAGGTAATGTGTACTACTTAGCTTGTTCCAACCACTCATTTGAGCTGTTCTCTTGATGCTTAGTTTTAAAACAACAGTGGCAATAACATGTTACTTGGAAACTCATTAATCTCATAGACTTTTCAAATTTCAAATGTCATTGGCTGAAAAGCCACTTTTTTTTTGAACGTCGCAAGAGAGCTGCATGTCATTTCATTAGGAAGAGAAAACAATAAAAAAAAAAAACGGAGTGACTGAAAAATCAACTCCGTGTACAAGACAGTTTGGTATAACCCTCAAAGGCCATTCACATCATCACACTACTAACAGGCCAGGCTAACCCCCCGGAGAAGAGTTGGCGTGTGAGCAGCTCCTGAAGAGCCAAGGCTCCTGCCACACTCCAAAGGTTACATTCAATAGCCACGGCGTGCATAACAGCTTGGACACAAGGCCTTCTTCCTTCAAACACACACGCATTCCGATGCTTCCAAATCTCCTAGGCAACCAAGATGGTTAGGGAGTTAAGGCCTTTCCTCAATTCCTTTGGAACCGCCTTGCTAACTCTGCACCACTGTGAAATAAGTTAGCAAATAGAAAGCACCCCTAAGGCTGTGATGTTATTTACAAACATTTCAATATTCTTTACAAATGTGTTCGATATCTAAGGATTTTAGGATCATAACACAATATGCTATCAGATTGCATGCCATAGGATCTATTTATGTTGAAGTATAAGTGAGTTGCCCAAATTTTCTCTATCGATCTATGCTTTTAGCTTTTGGGTTGAACCGGTTGTTGTATTGCAGATCAATATAGTATTAGACCAATCCAATCCCAATGGGGTGTTTCATATTATTGTTTCCAACAGTGCCACATCAACAAATAACAAATGATTTATGGTTGAAACAATATTTTACAGTGCATATTTTTATTTTTGGTATTTCATATGTTCTTATTGTATTTAATTCTCTGACATGTCATGGCTTGGAACGGTTTACACGGGGTTTCATCTCTCTCTCTCATTCTCATTTAAACTTTGCCATGTCATCAAAATTGATACATGGCACCCTACTAAAAGAGAATGAAACTCCCATTGAGATTAGCGTTAGGGCCAGAGGTCTCAAGTTTCAGTTATGGACTTTTCAAAAAAAAAAAAAGTTAAGTTATAGAAGGTTGGGGGGGGGGGGGGGGGGGGCTGTCTTGGTTCTTGAAGTATAAGTGAATTTCCTACATTTCTCTATCAACTTAAGCATTTGTGGTGAATGGGTTGGTGCATACGACTCAATAATTTATACCTTTTGTCTCATATCTTTGATTTCTTGTTCCTGGAATGCCGCTACTCTCGGTCATAAGCTTTGTTGTTCTCGTTGGATATTGAATCACTTGCTTCATGATTCCAACAGTCCACTGGAACTGTAATTTCTTAACCCATGAACTTTATTGTTCTTTTTGGATATTGAATCACTTGCTTTATGATTCCAGCAGTCCACTGGAACTGTAATTTCTTTTGGCATCCTATTTGCCATGATCTTAAAGATTTACACTGGTATGACACATAGATGCTCTTGCTGCTGCTTTTCGGAAACATGTGGACACGTTTGGTGGACTTGATATCTGCATCAACTGTGCTGGGTTTGTCAACAAATCATTGATTTACGATGATAAATCTGATGGTACTTCCACTTGGAAGCATGCTGTAAATGTGAATCTTGTTGCTGTCATCGATGGTACTCGCATTGCAGTAAGTCTCTCATAGTCTCATCTACTATTATGATACAATTGAAGTAGCAGTGAGTGCAATTCCAGTGTGCCCTTTATTATTTCAGATAAATTATTTAAAAATGCACATATATTTATTCTGTTGATACAAGTATTTATCATTTTCCAATTTCCAGTAGTATTGTCATTATTGAAGGTTAAGAGGTTTCTGTTTCATCAGAATATAGCCTGTCCTTTATCCCTGGAGAGCAATAAGGAGGATAGTTTTGGATCAGTGACAATCGAGAATTTGTAAATCCATCTAGCAGTATTTGCAAATTTTGAATTCTTCCAACTTTGCACTACTTTAAAACATATCATCAATTTTCGTACAATTTTTTGTAGTTCTGACCAAAAGAAAACATGTATACTGCTAATGTTGGGATTTTTTCCCCTCACCACAGACTCAAGTAATGAGATCCCAGAAGAAGCCTGGTGTCATAATAAATATCGGCTCAGTTGCTGGTCTATATCCTATGAGCTATGAACCTGTGTATAGCGGGACAAAAGGTTTGATCATTATTCTGGAAGACAAATATAAATACATATTCTGGTTGTGTTGATAGCAGAGCAGTCGAGACATGGAACTAAAGTTTGGATTTATCTAAGACTGTTTATTTATAGAAAATAATTCACACACTGGTTAGTTCTGTGTTTGGTCCAAATTATTGTGGATTCACAAAACGTATTCAGATTTTTGTCATGTAAAGCTCAATGCTATTCTATTGCATTAAGTTTAACTATGCAGCCCTTAATTCCTGAGTATTTACAGAGCTGTTAGGTGTTGATATTTTTTTCTTAAAAAGTATCCCAACTCATATTTAACTATGTGATCTTGAACTTCATTTTTTGTAGGGGGTGTGGTTATGTTTACAAGATCACTTGCTCCATTGAAGCGGCAAGGCATTCGTGTCAATGTACTGTGCCCTGAGGTATAAGATTTTGCATGACTGGAGGCATATATCGCTAATTATTTATTCACTCATAAACTTTGAATTAATCACAGTTACCTGGAAACTGTCGCATTCCTTGTTAACTTGTGAAAAAACTAATGATAGATTTTGCAAATATTTGGGACATTAACCTGACAACCATAATGTAGAGCGCACGCAAAATTGTAGTACAGAGATGATAAAAGACATCAATTTGACCAGAAAGTGTGACTGCTTGTTATCACATCGGCTGATTGACTCTAATTGTATGAGGACCGATCAGACAATTAATCGGTACATAAACAACACACCTCATGGGCTCACAGCCACATCAGTAGGTTCAGTATATTCAGGACAGGGAACAAGCAGAAGAGACCAGAGAGCAGCACAAGAGCAGAGAGCACAAGAAGATAGCAAATAACCAAGGGTGTGCACCAAACCACTAACCATCAGAGGATGATATGCAGTTGCTCATCTCAACAACTGGATCCGGCAGCAGGACTACTGGAGAAGGTGGATTAGGTGGCGACGATGCTCCTCTCTTGGCTGCGCAGAACACCTCCCCAGCAGGCACTCCAGGCGAAACAGAGCTGGAGGGCAATTTTTCTTGCCTCTATGTTCTAAAATCTAATGGGCCAAAAAGAAGAGCCATATCCTAGTTGCTCAGCACTGGCCCAAATCCCACATTACATGTTGGGCCACCCACCTAATCGCCCAAACACCCTAGTTGGATGATTAGCACCCTAATTGGATGATTAATTGGTACCTAATCGTGATTAATCGAACGATCAGCTATTTGATCAACCTAATCGAGGTCTAGTGACCGATAAGGTCGATTAATCGTGATTAATCCGATTAATCGATCGATCTGATAACATCGGACTGCTAACTACCTAGGTTCTCAAGTTCAGGAGGTGATGTTTCAACATGAACTTGAACTAGCGGCTGGACGCTGGAGGGATAAGGGCAATTTTGTTTTCTCGAACACTAAGGAGAACTGTGTGTCAAGGGCAATTGTAATGATTATTTTTGAACAGTCTTATTATCTTAGATTTATATGTTGTGCTGATATATGCAGTTTGTCCAAACTAATATGGGAGAGCAAGTAAATCGTGTACTTGTGGATGCACTTGGTGGATTTTTGAAGGTGGAGGATGTTGTTAATGGTAAGCTATTTCTCACCTCGTTAAGTTGTAATTCCTCCATCTATCATGCATTCATGTGAGATGTTCACGTGCCATCCAGATAGACATGTTTTCGACCTCCATTTGATTTCCTTGTATAAGTGTGCCCCTCCAATTCATGAATGCAAGCAACAAACTATGCAAGTTTAAGGACCCAGCGTGCACTATAGGTCTATTTGTTTCCCTGCGTAAAGCCTTATCCAGCCTTCAGCTATGCAGCCAGTGAATGTTTGTTTTCCTGCATAAGGTCTAAAGCAGGCTTACGCAATGCAAAAGTGGTCTGTTACGCCGCATTGCTGGAAACGCAAAAATCCTGCGTACTAGCTATGCAGACCAGCAACTTATGCAGCGCAGAAACCAAAACACCTTTTTCATATCGTTTTTGTGTTATATCTCTTGATTAAAAAAATCTAATCACCAAACCAATTTCATATTTGAGTTCATAACATTTTTATCAACAAAATAGATCACACTTGTGATATTTTTTTAATTTTTATTTATTGTTCTCCGTTATCCTAATGTAGGGAACCAAACACGAACTTAACAATACTGGCTAACTTGGACAGCGGAATCAAACACCGCTACACTGTATCCACTATACTGGCTTAGGTTAGGCTGCATATGATCTTATGCAGCTTTAAAGCTACGCAGGGAAACAAACAGACCATATGCTATTTTAATGTCTGTATTGATATATGTCTCTTACATATGATGTTTCCTGCATGTTCAAGAAAAAGATTATGAAATCTGTTTTTCCATGTTATCTGAAAAGAACCCTTCTTTATTAGGTGCATTTGCGCTTATAGAAGATGAGAGCAAAGCTGGTGCTTGCCTTTGGATATCCAAACGGAAGGGGATGATTTACTGGCCAACATCAGACATGGAAAAAAATTACCTTGTCTATTCCTCGAAATCAAAAAGGGAGTTAGTAAATAATAGATTTCCTAGCATCCAAACACCTGAATACTTTCAGAAGGTGTAAGTAGTCCTACGTTCCATTTATCTTTTTTCTAATGGCTTGTTGATGTCCTTTTAATAAAAATGACTGCATCCAGTGATTGTTGGTTTAGGATATACTCTAATGTTCTGATTTCTGTTCCTTTTCATGCTATAGAATTTCCCTGTTTCTATTCTTTAACATTTTTACAGTTCTTGGGTTCACAGTTACAACTAGTAGATCATTGACTAAATAGCTGAGTATTTATCCACTGCTACTTCATTTTTTTCCCGTATTTAGAGCGAAATATGGATTACCAAGGAGGTTTAGTTGATAGAATGTAGTTTTGGAAATCTATGTAAAGTATTTCCTATAATAACTAATCAATTTAATATGTTTGAGAGGTATCATAACACCAATAGTTGGTCCATTTCTTAGTATAGCATCTATCGAACTATATTCATAACGGTTAATTAATGTCCTGTCAGTTCTTACATATCTTTATGGTGTTCTGTAGGGTTGCTCACACACTCAGCCATAATTTCCGGAATTCTACAAGGCTTGAGCGTGTGCGCCTGAGATTGCCGATCGAACCGCATAACGCTCTAGTTAAAATAATATATGCTGGTGTAAATGCTAGCGATGTAAGTCCTTGTATTTGTATTTTCTACTGTTTCTCTTTTTATTCACCCATCACATAACCATCAGATGATGTTAATGGTACGTTTCAGGTAAACTTCAGTTCTGGTCGATATTTCAGTAGTAATGCTAAAGAAGCTGCTGCACACCTTCCATTTGATACTGGTTTTGAGGTAACTGGTACTTTTCATGATTCCAGTCCATGCTTGGTGTTGGGTAGTGATTTTATATGTCATTCTGTGTAAAAATGTGCGCCATGTTTACGATTTACTGAATTCACAAGTGTTCTGATGCATCTGATGGTTCTTCAATAATATAACCATAGAAACAAACTTGTGGATAACACAGATTATCTTGGCTGTAAACACTCACATGCTGTGAAAGAAAAAATAAAGTATGCCCGCAGCTCTTTGGAACCAAACTGTATCATCGTGGAAAGTATATATGTTAATGTTATATGATTGCATCAGTAAGGACCCAAAGTTCAAGGGTAGCATACTTGCCCTGGCCAACTGGGAAAACTACGCCTTCTGCGCCATACAAGGCTACACCACTGTTTGTCTGCTTGATGAAAGGATAGAGAGGAAGGTTTCTTTCCTTTTGATTCTTGCTTAGACCCTGAAAGATGCCAATGCCTCCTTATTTTAAAGTTCAAATAATAGCATCTCACAATATGAGAATATAGAATTGGAGACCAGATTGCCAATAGAATTGTTCTTAACCAACCAAGCTTAGATTCGTAACAACAGAGAACTCAGGGGGCACGTCTGTTCTTAGATCAGTCAGATCAGATTGCAGCTTGCTAATTGCTATGACTTAAGTTTTCCCACATAGGCTTTTTTATTATGATATTTAATTCAATCGCTGCATGCTAACTTGGAGATTTTTTTTTTCCTGTTCCCTTGCCACATTAACACATCTAAATTACACATATTTACAGCACCTGGCAATGATATTTTATCAGAATTTTATTTCCTTTCTAATATTATAAGCTTGTCATATTTTTGCCTTTAAAAAATGCAGGCTGTGGGAATTGTTGCTTCTATTGGAGATTCGGTGAAACAAATGAAAGTTGGCACTCCTGTCGCCCTTATGACTTTTGGGAGCTATGCTGAATTCATGCTGGTACTGCATTCTGTCTCTTTTGTTACACAACTAGCAGGGTGCCTGTGCATTGTGACAGATCTTGAGCTGTTAACTACTTGCAAAAAACTATATTAAAGCCTTGATACTACATGCAGATTTTCGAAATTATCACTAAGCCATAAAAAGTCCACTTGAGCATAAATTTGTGCAGAGAACCCTCTATACACACACAAATGTGTGCACAAGTCAATGCTTATAAAATCGTGTGCTGTAGAACCAACCAAAAATCTCTCTCTTCTTAAATACAGTAGTAAAGATGAATTACCTATCTACCTGCAAGTAGTCACAAGGAACGGGATCGATGGTAGTGGCCCTTGACCCGGGAACATTGTCCCTGACCCGGGTACGCGGGGTCATTTTCGTCCCCGCCTTGTGAAAACCTCTCAAAAACAGTGTACCACGTCCCTCAATCCTGTTCCTCGATCCCATCGATCCGGGAACTTTGTGACGGCTGTGACCTATATCCTTCATCATGTGAGATATTCTCTGATTTCTTTTGTTTGGACACCATTTCCTCTGACGGTAACACTTGTTTTTTGCTTTATATCTTTCTGATGGAAGATTCCAGCCAGACATCTTATTCCCGTGCCAAGACCAGACCCAGAGGTGGTAGCTATGCTCACATCAGGATTGACAGCATCAATCGCTCTAGAAAAGGTTATATGTTTTGTTTGTTTTCTTCACCATTTGACATATACCATGTTCAGATAAGATTCAAATTCCAAGTTGGAAGATATAGCTTTCTTCCTTTCTGATGTGGGCTCGATTTATTCTGCATTTCTTCCTTTAGGCTGGTCATATGACGTCAGGGGAGGTTGTTTTAGTCACAGCAGCTGCTGGTGGAACAGGACAATTTGCTGTTCAAGTGAGCATATGACATTTATGATTATGCCTTTTTTAGTAATGCTCGATTGCCTGTTTACTTCTGTAATTTTATAAAGGTGGCGCAAATAGTACGCTGCATCATTTTTCCAGCTTTCACAGATGATTGTGTCATGAAAGTTGGAAATCTGGAACACATATGGTTCATAGTTAACTGGCACTTAGGATCAAGCTCTGGCCCGTGGCCACTTGCATTCTCTTTTCGCTGGATTCAACATGATATTTGGAGGACATAGATGACTTTATCTTTTGTTCTTTTCCTTCATGTTTATGGTTCTCTATTTTTAAACAAATGCTATAGCCATTTAAGTCTGAATGTCCTTTGTTTCTTAATATACAGCTTGCAAAATTAGCAGGCAACAAGGTTGTAGGCACATGTGGGGGTGAAAGTAAATCCACATTTCTGACTTCCTTAGGAGTTGATCGAGTTATCAACTACAGAAATGAAAAGATCAAAGATGTGAGTTTTTTGTTTCAGCTTCGTGTATTTACCTTTCATACTCCTATAGCTGTTTATAATTCAGTTTGTTTTTTATATTTCAAGTGTTTAAGCTTGATAACCTTTCTGTGCTGATGTAAGTGTCTGGTATTTCTTGGTAGTCCAATGTCCATTTCTGCTCTCTGGTTGTGTCCCTACATACCAGTTAGCATGATAGAATCCTGAAAGTAATCTTATCTTACACTTGAATGATCTTTGCATGAATTTACTTGAACATGCTTACATTTATAGTCAAATCTTTACAGAATATATACAGTCAGTCAGAGTACTGCTGAATAAAGAATTGTTCTAATGTTTGATTCCAGGTTCTGAAGAAAGAGTTTCCAAGAGGTGTAGATATCATATATGAATCTGTAGGTGGAGAAACGTTTGATGTGTGTTTGAATGGCCTGGCAGTCCATGGGCGTCTCATTGTAATTGGTATGATCTCTCAGGTATACTTCGAGTTTTGGCAGGCTTTGGACCTTGCTTTCATGATTTATTATATGCTCTGTGCGGTGACTCCAGTGGGTGATATAGCAAAATTATTCTGTGCTCCACCAAAGAAAAGATTTGGCATATTAAAATAATGTGGAGTTGAGGTGCTAATCTGCACAAAGTCATTAGTCAGTAAAGGTTATTGTTTACTCACAAAGTCATACTGAGTAAAGGTCATTAGTTATTACATTAAACATGCTTCTTTATTATTCTGATGAAGTGCTATTGTGAATTGTTAGTGCCAAACATATCCATTGTGCATCTGCATTAATAGTGGAGAGACTTGGGATGTATTATATGTTCCTAGGAATATTATTGATCTATTGAGATCATGCTTACAGTTACCTGAGCTTGTATTAATAGTGGAGAGACTTGAGATGTATTATATGTTCCAAGGAGATCATGCTTACAGTTACCTGAGCTTGTGTTAATAGGTACCCTAAATAACTTATAGGATGCTGCACATTGTAGTAGAAATTCACCAGTTGATAGTGAACGATGTTTTATATGTTTTCAGTATCAAGGAGAGGAAGGGTGGAAGCCACAGAATTACAGAGGACTATGTGAGAAAATTCTTGGGAAAAGTCAGACTGTGGTATGTGCATACTGCATATTGAATAATACCAGAACTCCTCAATATACATGCACGGTGCTTAGTATGTTACTTATTGTTGACAAAGTAGGATTGCAGTTTCAAAATTGATTGTTAATCATAACCATATGCACATCACCTATTTGCTCAAAATTCTATGCGTATACTTCATGCACTGAATGGAAAGATCCAGTGGCATATACACAAACCATAGGTATCACACACTGAAAAAGATGGTTCTCACTAACACATCTAGATCTAGAAAAAAGAAGCGCTTTCAAAGCCACCGCAATGACAAATGAAGCTTAAAGTTGTGAGCTTTTTTTTTCTCATTTCAGGCTGGTTTTTTTCTTATTCAATATGCTCACCTCTGGCGAGATCATCTTGAAAAATTATTTAACCTGTATGCCTCTGGAAAGCTGAAGGTATGCTCTATATTTGCGCCTAGTGCTACAACGAGCAATGGTTCCTTGCTTAATGAAAAACATGCCCTTACACTTATGGCACGCTGCATACAACAGGTTTTCGTTGACCCCAAGAAATTCCTGGGTATTGCTTCCGTGGCAGATGCAGTAGAATATCTCCACTCTGGCAGAAGCGTTGGCAAGGTACGACTGTACATGCCTATGATAACAACAGGATATATTATTTTGCAGTGACACAGCTTGCAATTTTCAATGTTATCCTTTCAGGTCGTTGTTTGCATCGATCCATCCTACAGCCAGACCCTTGCTAAGCTATAGTGTGGACTGTGCACACTTATGAGCGCACTATCATCAGAAGATTCTTCTTCAGATTTCTTGTCTGTCTGGATGAACCAGACGGATGAGATGACCAAGGTAAGCCATCTATTCAGACTTGGCAGCATGTACGTTCAAGGCACGTGATTAGGAGGGGCGAAAATTTGACAGGAGATCGAAAAACCTTCAAGGCCGGGTGACTGTTTAAATAAGGTGCTCTGCTGTATTGTGCAAAGCTTTTTTTACTTTTTGATGCATAAAGGAAAACTTCCGGGAATTTTCTGAGCCTCCTGCTGTCCAGCTGTATGGATGGAAGAATATGTTAAAAAGTCCCATTCGAATCACTGGAGCTTTGTCAAAATTTACAGGAATTTGAATTGTTTCCTGTCAAATTCTTATGGAGTTTTGTGCTTTTGTGCCCGAAACAAACCATTAGACATCAGCGTAGGGAGAAGGCTGTGGGCCTGACATGATTTGAGGGAACAAACAAATTGAACACGGCGACAAGTTACAACTTTCTTTTCTGGACTACACACATGACGACAAGTTAACCACACTGACGTACAAGGTCGAGCCTTCACATGATCAGCCATCTCGTGAGCGTAATTACAGCTAAAAGAAGCGTTACACCGGCGGTAAGTAGTGTACAGTAGAAGAGGGATAAAAACCGAATCCGAATGCGACACGAGGCAGCCTCTTCGATCTGCCAGTTGACTGGCCCGTTGAGGAACCGTGTCACGGGCCCATCCGAACCCACTCGTACCGGCCATCCATGGGAGCGTCCTTGACGACGTCATAGTTGTACCTTGAACACGACCAAAAGATACAGATGTCAAGGCTAACGCATGTGAACAGTTTGTTCAGATTCGGCAAAAAAGTGAAGTGACTTTGGAATATTTTTTTAATGATGAAAAGGAAACCGTGGGAAGCTTCACAGTTCACAGGCTGTGCCAGCGCGAAAAAAGCCCAGTGTCTAGGTTGGAGGCATCTCATGATCCCCCAAAGCACCTTTTGTTTAGCGGCATTTTTTGAAGGCGTGCAGGTGCAACTTCTAGTGGCCGAAAAAAGGAGAGAAACTACGCAGTATCTCAGCAGGAATAAAACCATAGAGGAGCAGCACAGTAACTTGGTTTGGCAGTTCTTTTTTACTGTCTTCTAGCGCAGGCGTTTGGAACCACACTGACAGATAGCTTCTTCAGAGGTCGAGCAGAAGCTTTGGCAGGCCCACGGCTGTGCTGCTAGCTACATTACTTATAAATAAATGGAACCAGGGGAAGGTGCAGCGTGGAGAAACCGGAGCTGATTCTTTGAGGCCGCACAGCATGCCATTGCAGATAGTGGTGCATGTACTACTCACTTGGCGGCGAAGCGCCGCGCCAGGCCGCTCTCTGCTGCGGCGAGGAACTCCTCCACCTCCCCCTCCGGCGGCGACCTCCCTCTCTTTGCCTTGTTCGGCCTGCATGCATGCGCAACGCAGAGACGAAGAGGAGAGGAAGCGCTATTAGCTACGGCAGTGCACGGCTGAGCTGAGCAAAAAGCCCCCACAGCTTGGAAGACGAAGATGTAGCTTGGGCTTTGCTCAGCTCGGCAGCTTCGCGGAGGAGCACAAGGAAAGACGATGTTAAAGGTAGAAGAGGACAGAGGGGGGGGGGGGGTACTGACATGCCGGTGCCGGCGGCCGCAATGTCGGCCGCGTCGCGCTTGCTGCACCTCGGCACCGCCGTCAGCGTGGCAGCGGCGGCGGCCATAGCAGTTTCCTCACTGCTGCTCGGGCGGAGACGGCTGTTGCGTGTTACGGGTGCGGTGCGGATAACTATGGGGATTAGGTGGGAAACGGCGGGGGGAGCCGAGGTTTACTTTATGCTAGTCCCCGCCCCCTGTGCTGTCCTGGTGTGGGTGGGCGGGAGGCCGTACGCGGGCGGGGGCTTTGGAGTGGAGCGGCAGCCGTTCGTCCGTCGCCCGTAATAACAGCGGCCGCCTACCGCGGGTCCGCGGACGTGTCGCACGGGCGCGGTGGCCTGTGCGCTGTCAGTCACGGCTGTACTTGGGCGCGCCAGGGCGCCGGAACGCCGGTGCCGACGAGGAGTGCGGGGTGGGGGCTGTGGTCCTGTGGATGGACCGGACGGCATCGGGGCCGAGTGCTGGAGGGAGCGGGGAAATGTGCGTGCGAATATTGGATTGGGGATGGGATGGGATGCCGTCGGTCGGCTGGGCCGTGGGGCTCGCTCGCCCGTCCCGGGACGGCGCCGGCGGTGCTAATGCTAGCCTCCGGACGACGAGTCCCATTCCCATGTGCGCTCGCGCTCTCCTCGTCGTCCCCGCTGTGACGTCCGCTGACGGACGCGATCTAAAAAGGGCAGCCTTTGCTGCTGGCAAGGACCTGTGCTCGGCATCTTCGATCGAAGTGTATTATGTACCTGCCGCATATTACTGGCAGTCGCATCATTGGTACTCGATCGGTTTCATTTGACCCACCACGCGTTGGATTGGATGAACCCGTTCTGAACAGCCCTAGTTAAATACCGCCGTCCATTTTCACGTGGTGTACCACTCAGATAGTCAGATGAACTCACTCTCAACTTGGCTCCGCTTGGGCATAAAATATTTTTCACAGTAATTTTATATAAAATAGATCAATTTTATAGAAAAAACACAAGAATATGGTTTTTTTTTCTCCATTCCAAACGGGCTACCGTTGGTTTTTTACCAGCACACGCGTTTTTTTATACTTTTTGTCCCTTACCGAAGACAATGGCCATGCTATGCTTGGAATACCCCTAGGCTCAGCCCACTGGGAGGCTCGAACCTTTAATATGTTTGAATATACTATTGTTTTATGTAGTTCTTGAATTTAATGGTTCAGCCTAAGACTTATGTCATTTTATACTTGTACAGTAAATTTTAGAGTTGTTTAACTGAACTATCAGTGGATGAACAATTAAGGGTATAAATAGAAATGGTGGCAAGTGGCATGCTATTTAATTGGTTTTCCCCAAAAAGACATATCATTACGCATACACCAAAAAGACAGATCGTTAGGCATACACCAAAAAGACTTATTTCCTCCATACAAATAATTTATAAATAGAACCCGGTATATTAGTTAGAAAGGAAATTCTAGCTCTGTTTTCAACACCAGTCACCAGCTAACAAGGTCAACGAGAGAGCGGACAAACACACGTGATTACTGTTGTGCGCAGTAGTGAGAAAAAAAAACATTTACAACCTTGAACTACGAAGTCTTTTGATTTGTAACTTTAAACTATCAAACTGATCAGCTACAGCCCTTAAGCTGTCAAAACTGGACAACATAAACTCCGGAGCCCGGTTTTAATTGTGGTTTTTGTTTAAAAACAAATAGTGTTTAGTCTCATTTTAAATTAGAAAATATAACAATTATGTAAAAAAAATTATAATATATATATATATATTTAGCATCCTATTTAGAGCTATGTGAAGCTTATTTGTTCCTATCTATAATGTTATATTTGGAGAAATAAACCAATAGATTTAAAAATAAATAAGTTCAATATATATACTCTAAATAAATAAACCAAAAGGTAGGTTATATTTTAGAAAACTGTTAGTACAAGTTCAATATCTTATAATAAAAAAATTAATTAATTATTATTAAAAAAGTAAAAGATTTTATTACATTTCTTAAAAAACACCCGCTGCTTTTCGATACCCTCCCGCACGGAAGCTAATACCCAGTTGGCTCACTGCCACGTGGGCCCTGCGCACAGTGACTCAACTGCTGCCGCAGAACGGACGTCAGCCTAGACTCATCCCTCCTGCACCGCTTCGCGCCGCCGTCCCCCACAACTCCGATCCCATATTCCGGCTGTGCTCCCCTCCTCCTTGTTTCCTGGCTCTGCCCGTTCTCTTCGCGGATCTGACGCCACCGTTCGTCCCTCTTGCTCCGTTTCCCTAACTTGGCGGCCTTTTCATCTCGAAGAGCTTCCAGGCCTCCTCACACCGAAGCGAAGCACGCAGGGGGCAGCTACACGGCTACACCGGAGGGATCTGAAGACGTTGTCCTCCACCGCCTCCATGGACTAGCGTGGAGTGCAAATCTGTCGGGATTTCATAAAAAAACGGTAAGGAAGCCACAAATTGCTTGCTTTAATTGTTCTGTGTGAGTGAAATCTATTCGTCATGAATCGGGAGTCCTTTCTTTCTTTTTAATTGTAAAAGCGACCAAATGCAAATCTTTGTTGTTGGCATGGATACCCCTACTCCAATCCGTCCTGTTTGTTACAGATTTGGTTCCCGTGTAGCTGGGTTCAGTTTTAGGAGGGTTTAACTGAATGACTGAACAAATCCGGTAGCTGAAATTTGCTGAAAATTTTCGGCCTCATGTTATGTCCATTCTTGCTCCGCTCGATTCTATTTCCTGAAATCGTAAAAAATGCAGCTTGCTCTCCTGGTTTGTAATTTCATATCAGGCATGTTATGATTTTAGACCAAAATCTGAGATGTACTCTAATGCTCACATGACCGTATCCATAGAGTTGAATGTTGAAGGGTTTATGAGACCCTTCGATAGCTTTCTAAGCCTAAGAACCCTTCAGCAATCTTGATGCAGGTGGCAGCTACATCAAAGGGATGTGAAGTCGTCGTCCTTTACCACCTCAACAGACTGTTGTGGAGTAGAAATCTGTCGGGATTTCTTCATTTGCTGGTAAGGAAACCATAAGTTGCTTGATTAGTTGTTCTGTGACTGAATTCTGTTATCGGGTATCAGGATTCCATTCTTTTAGTTGTAAGCTATCAAATACAGATCTTTCTTGTTGGGATTGGAACATTGGATACACAATCCGTCCAGTTTGTTACAGACTAGTGTAAGGCTGCGCGCTTCGCGCGCGCGCGCCACACGTTGTATTTGGAGTCATTTTGTTTGGAACCCTACGCAAAAATAAAAAATGTTGTGGCATGGTAGGAGGCAACACAGGTGTAGTGCAACAAGGTGGATAATTTGACTACGAGGTAACTTATATTACAGGTGAGCATTGTTGGTAGTCAGCAGGTGGTATATACATGATATACAACATTGAGCTAAATTAGTAGAAGCAAATATGGTTGAGCTGCTTCCATAGTTTTGGTCTAAGCATGATAACATAGGTCTCCTTCGAGTTCAAGCTTGTCTGCTAGCTCAACCTGATTATTTTAAAGAAGCAATGTCAGATTGTGGAACTTTGTCCAAGAATAGTACGACAAGCAATTGCGCATAAAAATTTACACCCACCACACAGCTAAAGGAGGACATAGTAAGTCCCCTTGAAATCAGTCATGGTTCTTCCATCCACGGGAGAAAGCTCGAGGGATGCAAAATCAGCCACCTGTGCAAATTATAAAATTAATTAAGCACCATACGAACTAAAGGCAGCTAACAGCTCGTTCGGCTGGCCTTGGCTGTGGCTGTTTCCAGCTGTTGCTACAGTGTCTGCGGCTGTTGCTACAGTGTCTACGTGAGGAGAAAACAGCTGCAGCTTTAGCCAATTCAAGCAGCCGAACGAGCTCTAAGTATCAAGTAATGACATGCTAAGTAGTATGAGTAAACTAACTCAGCAACCAGTACCATGGATTTTTTTAGTGAGGTAGTAATTAAAGCGCAAATCAGGTCAAGATAACTGGGGTAGAGAATGTTACTGCAAGTGATTTAGAATTTTAAAGAAGGTTACCCAAATAGCTAAGGCAAGGCTTACCAGCTTTGGGAGTGCAGTATCATCATAGAAATTATGGGTCATCTTTGTGAGCTCTTCAAGGGACCTGAGGGAAGATCACATTGAGCATGGATCATATTGAGCATGGATGAAGATCGTGTTTTCTTCACAGTAATATCTCCTGCTGAAAATAAATCCTGGATCTCAATAGTATGATATAGAGTACACATTAAGCAGTAGAGTAGATAGTAAATACATGTATGAACGAAAATTAATCAAAGCATCTAAAGCATCTTTGGGTTGCAAAGTCGAAGGATTAAAAGAGAGTGGTCACCTTGGGCTGCTGTTGTTAGTGCCCTTGATGCAAGGGAAAACAGGGGGCAAGGTTGCTGCGTTGAGCGCAGGGAGGAGCGGAGCCGGTGCTTGCTGCCGTACTCCGGGAAGAAGAGGAAAGAGCCGGTGCTGATGGTGGTGCCGCTAACAATCACAATAACATACACCAAATCAAGCATGGAAAAAAGAAATTATATCAAATTACCAGAGAAGTTGCATATGATGGACATTCACCATTCTTAGAGGAAGCAAATCCTAAGCCATTGCCGAGTTAGAAAAGTATGTAACAAGAATACATGTGCTGCAGTATTTTTATAATCTCCCTCACTTGTTCAAGAAACAACCATGATTTCATTGCAATGAACAAGGTCAAATATTGATTGAAGAATAAGACATTTCAAATCTGGATTCACTTTCTCGTATCATGGAGGTGCATCACACCGATGGCCTATCAGCGATAAAACAAAACCCTTAAAACAGATAACCAAGGTCTACTGCACATGTTTGGAAACTATGTGGCTGAAAAATATGGACATGCAGCAGCTGGTACACCTACAGCACCGAACAAGCAAGTGCTAGCCAGTGTATCAACGCTGATGTTTAAGCAACACACCTTGGTCCCAGCCTCCCAGGGCAGCACCAGCACATCCTGGTAGCATCCTCTGCTTTATGTTGGAGCGGCAACATGCAAAGCTCTGCATATCAACTTAGACAAAAGGCAAATCAAATACAGTTTGTGGGTTGTATGTAATTGGCACAGATGGGAAATCAGTGGTATAGTACCTCTACTCTACATCTCATGAGAACTAACTGCAATGTGATATTAGGAAGGGCAGCAAACAAGAAAACAACAAGATGTTGTGTGTAGATTCACAATGTGCGGCACGAACATTGATAGGCGGTTTAATGCGTGCACCAGATAAGTTGTCATCGTAAAAAGATGGTGCAAAAGCCTATAGCACCAGGCTCATGGAATGCCACCGCAAGCGCAAGGATCCAATAGGTTAGAATTGCCTCTGTTAGGTGCAAAGGCACTGACACGACAGATCCCCTTATGTTTTCTAAAGCAAAATTTGCCTAGCAGCTGCAAGCAAAAAGAAAGGTAGGAGCAGGCGGCTAGCTTATTACACAGCATGCATTTGTCGTTTGGGTGAATAGATTGAGAATGCATTTCCTAAATATGCTTTAATTTTTAGACGACTTGTTTCTGTTTTCCAAGGACATGGCAAGCAGCAAAAGATTCTGCAAAAAGATGGATCAGGAAGAAACCATCCTACCTTTTATACCACTGCTCGTACTACATATGGACAAT
Organism: Paspalum notatum; assembly: GCA_022530915.1. Taxonomy (NCBI): domain Eukaryota; kingdom Viridiplantae; phylum Streptophyta; class Magnoliopsida; order Poales; family Poaceae; genus Paspalum; species Paspalum notatum. The sequence continues at coordinate 39,968,703 of CM039685.1, forward strand.
CTGAAAAGGAAAATTAGCCACCAACTGAAGGAGGGCCCAAGCAAACATCGGTAGGAAAAATCGAAGTCCTTGGCAACTGTGATGTGAGACTTTGGCTAGGCAAACACATCAATGTCACTCTCAAGAATCTGCGTGAAATTAAAGCTCAGGACTGAAACTATTACTAATAATTCAATAGAATCTATATTATTCTTAGAAGTACAAGCACAGAGTGTCAAGGTAGCAAGCTTTACAATGTTACAACTACGGCCTGGGGAAATGGCAGATCTAAATCTATGAGCATGAAGAAAAAAAAGAGATATAGTGGTGGGGAATAAAAATGAAGTGCCAAACTCATCAAGGACTGTTGTATTATGTACTGTAATTTAGGAAAAATAAGATAAGATATCCGGTTAACATGGTTCTTATTGGGACAATATATTAGCAGTGCTAAACAAATTTGTATATAATAAATAAAGGCATGAAACCCTTTCCAAAACATATATCTGCAGCTAGAAACATCATATACCAATATAAAATACTATTTCCTAAATCATTCTGTGACTAAAGTGGTTATGTAACCAAAATTTGTTACCTGAGTTAAAATTAGAATTCCTGAATTATAGCAGCCAAGATTTTCTATAAGAACTGATTAACAAAGTAAACAATGTAATAGGTAGATCTTAAAGGTCTACTGGTAATCTACTTTGCATGACATGGAAACCTATTCTCTACCATAAATAATGCAGCTAAATGGGAAACGAAAATTATTTCAAAGAAGAAAAACATCAGAGCAACAGGGGAAGGGGCATCTGGTACCATATGCCCTAAACTACATGACCACGGCCTTCACATCCATGGTTATCTCCTCTATATCTAGGTGCACACATGATCCTCAATCTATCTCTCTAATCTCACACTTTTGGATAAACATTTGCCAAGAAAGAGATCATTACTTGTCTTCAATGATCATCTAGCAGTGTTGCTGTGCTTGTATCTCCTTTTTTTCCCTGGGAAGGACCAATGTATCTGCAGAGAAGCGCAAATTAGATTAGTGAGCTGAGGGCAACAAAGCACAAAGGCAGAAACAGGGGACGACACAAGGTGACATACAAAGAGGGCTAGCAAAGAGGGTGGCCCGAGAAAGCACGGAGGCACACATTGACGCACATCAATATCATGGAGGCACACAAGCACACATACCCGCATTCCGGCAACTAACACAGGAGCACATGCAGGACTGCACAAGGACAGAACGGGAGGCAGGCAGGCAGAGCATACCGATCCTGAAGGAACCGCCAGGAAAACAACAACCTGCTCCCTTGCCCGTTGAGGCTTGCAAGTCTGGCCTGCTACCAAACACTGGAAAACAGAGACAAGCATAAGCCAGCAATAAGCACACATGCGCATGTACATCAATTTCTAAGGCTTTTTATGAACCTGCAAGGTAGATGTCTTCTCTGCTCTATCATCCACACTCATTATTTTCATGTAGAATATTTTACAGCTGTAACCTCTAAGTGAATACTGGATGGTATCCTGGCCTTCTTTTGTATTTGGACCCAAGATCCTATTATCGGCCGGTCACCGCTCCCAATAGCAAATTTAGGAAGCTTCAAGCAAAGTACACCAAGGAAGTATTTTTTTCGTCAGTTCAAACCATTCAAATGGCTGACCATATAGCATGCACTAACTAAAAATTGATCATCACGTGCCAACGGTAGGCACAATTAAATTGGCACTTTAGAAATTATTAAGGATCAAATATGAAGCATCAAGAGACCACTGTCGCTGCTACATTCAATAATTCTCAAAAAGGAAAAAATAGGGTAAATGGCATATGGCCAGTGAAAGCGTAAGTGGAAAAAAAGGGTAAGTGGTGGGGAGCTGCCGGACCAGCTCTCAAGGTCTGGCAGATCTAGACACTTTCTTGCTGTTAGATTCACATTGCATATCTGCACTGCATTGCATGGACAAATAAAAATAACTCAACGGATTATATACGTTGCATCAATCACAAAGAGATTGAAGTGATAACTGTTATTTTACATGTACTACTATATAGGTAATGCAACGAGCAAACAAACGTGACTGTTTACCGTCATATCCAGAACAATTGTTTCGTCTAAAGAGCACAAAGCTTATGCACTGTATATCATCAAATATACCTTACCTAAAACCACCTGATCATACTTGAAGCGTTTTTGGCACCCAAACAAGAGATACAAATAAGACTATGTAAAACTGTACATACACAAGCAAGAAGCTCAACAAGATTGGACATGGCACAACAGACTGCAGGCTCTAATCCCCCGCCACCAACAGGCAGAACAAACCTGTAGACAAAACCAGCCACATAGTATATCAGGCTAACCAAGAAACAAGAAATTGACAGAGGCAAGCTATCTGACACACCAATGCACGATGCTTCTTCCACAAGGATTGCAGCCTGCAAAAGCAAAAATACAACGCAAAACGAAGGAACATCAGCTGAAAACATCACTGTGGTAGAACTGAAACAACAATCTGTTGAAAATCTTTTGGTCAACCTACCAAGACACAATGTCGTGCGAGACCAGAGGGAAGGGCCTCACCGGATCAGCTTTCCATGGCATGGATCTGGCCCTCCGTGGCCACTCCACCGCCGCGGCAGGAGTAGCAGAGACACCACTAGCAATCCCCGCTGTGCGTTCGTCTTGCTACAGCACGACGCGCTGCCCAGGAGGGCTGGGGAGGGAGAGAGGGGCGGCGGCGCGACGAGGACGGGGGCACAGGGCAGCGGCCTCGGCCGACCGCGCCGCGGGCAGCGGCATCCCGGCACCGGGGCGGAGCGGAACGGGGAGAGAGGGAGGATAGCGCAATGAGGAAGGGAGCGGGCGGAAGCACCATTGGCCGCCGGAGCCGTCGGCCGCGGCATGCCAGCTCTCCGCTCACGCATGGCCTCGCGCCCGCAGCGGCTGCCCGCGCCGCCGGCCGCACCATGCCGCGACGGGGACGGGCGTAGGGCAGCAGCAGGGGCTGGGCGGAGTGGTGTCGGGGCGGGCACACAGAGGGAAGAGGAAGCCACGAAGGCCGCCGGCGGCAAACCCTAGGGACCGAGATCCAAAAAAGGGAGCGGAAAGAAGCACGCACCTTCGCGAGCGGGCAGAGCGAGAGAGAGGAAACGCAGCGGCCGACCGAGGAGGTATAGGCGTCGCTCCCCAACCACTCCGCTGTAGGCACAGGGCGTCGAGGACGACGATACTGTGCCCACATCGCCGGGCGCCGGAGGGAGCGGCTCCCCCGCCAACAAGACGACGCCACGCCACCGAGATTTGGCGCCAGGGGCCCCACCGGGCCACGCGTCGGCCATCGCCGGTGAGGGCTGGCGTGGCGGCGGCGGAAGACAGCCGGGGGCCCCACGCGGGCCGGGTTTCCCACACCAACGAGACGCCGCCACACCAGCGGAGCCTGGCGCCAAGGACCCCACGCCACCACCCGTCGGCCGGCGACGGCGAGGCCCGGCACGGCCGCGGTGGGCGTCGGCGCCCAGGCCCCACGCGGAGCGGCTCCGAGGCGGAGCGCCGCGCCCCCACTCCCGCGCGGAGCGGCTCCCCACGCGCCAGCGGCCACACATCGCCACATCGGGCGGCCGCAGGCGGGGAGCGGGCGGAGGGGCCTCTAGCGCCAAGAAGCTCTAGGCTTCTTCTTGGTTTTAAATTTGGTTCCTATGTATCTGGATACGATTTTAGGGAGTTTAACTGAATGTCTGAACAAATCTGATAACTGAAATCTGCTTAACATTTTTGGCCCCATGCAATGTCCATTATTGCTTTGAGCAAATGTATTTCCTGAAATCATAAAAGAAAGCATCTTGCTCTCCTAGTCTGTAAATTTCATAGTAGTCATGTTACATTTTTAGACTAAAATCTGAATGTACACTTGTGCTCACATGACCATATCCACAGATATGAATGTGAAGGGTTTGCGAGAACTTTCAATAGGTTTCTAAGATAACAAGGCTCAAATTTGAATTTTACCTGAAAACCCTTCACCAGTTTCCTGGCTCGTGAGATTTTTTATGAACATGTTACATTGCCACTATAACAGTTCATGATTCTTTGCTGTGTTCGTACTTACTTACTGTTTTGTCCCAACATATAACAGTGGTCCAGCTTCCTCCATGGTTCTAGGCAGTAATATATCCATTGAGAAAACCTTATATGAGGTTTTATCTGTGAGTGAAGATGCTACATATGACGAGATCCGTGTGGCATACAAGTCTGCTGTTCTAAACACACATCCTGACAAAGCACAGACACATGTTGAGTCATATGTGCCTTCCAATGAGCAACAAGAATTTCTGGGTGTGCAGAAAGCATGGGAAATCCTGCGCCAACCAGAGTCTAGAGCAGACTACGACAAGCAGCTGCTGTTATCCAGACAGACCATTGAGGTCATTGCATCTGAAATTGAGGTTGGCGATATGATCATCGATAGCACTGCCAATAATATTGTGGAGCTGTTGTACCCGTGCAGGTGTGGTGATTATTTCTCAATCGCTTCGAATGAACTTGGTGAGATGGTAATTTCGGTCAGCGAGGAGGGAGAAGTAGAACCGCAGGCAGGCGATTCTGTGTTGGCTTCTGTTATTCTGGACTGTGGCTCTTGTTCTCTCAAAGTGCGATTGGTGATAGATAAAACTTCATGATACGTTTCAGACTGGCTGGTTGTATTGATGTTCGGCAATGATCGCTGGTTGCATGCTGTTCGGCAATGCTAAGTTTGAAGTATAAAGAAATGAGCAGATATTTTACTTACTGCGACCTCCTGACGGTGGTTGCGCTGTGATAAATGACGTTTTGACCGTTGTAATCAACTAACCACCATTGTCAATTCTGGCCGCTGGAAATTTAAAGATGTTTCTGCGGTTGTTATCCGTTACATCTTTGGTTGATATTGTTTATTGTGTGCCAATTCAATGGTCTCATCCGTCAGTCACTCACCTAAACAGCAGCTAAATGAATGCTCGCTGTTTTTCATTGTTAATAGTTACTTGACGAGCGTCCGTGTTAGTTGTGGTCGTTGTTGTGCTGTTCAATGAAATGGATAGTTCAGCAGGCTCTGGATCCCTGACACATACATATAGTAGTAGTTATATATAGCAAAGCTTGTTGTGGCCGTATCTGTACTGCCAAGCAAGGAAGCATCCCATGCAGAAGCGGAACGGCACTGTACCTTGTTTAGTGGCCGTGGATAATCTTCCAGCGTGCATGCATGTGATATTTTGTAAAGTTATGCCTGCCGTTACCGGCAAGTCATTTGTACAAGACAGTGAGGTTTACATGGCTCGTTTGTTCTACACTTGGGGCTATGTGTTTTGTTCTCTGCATATGGATTTTGCAAGGCTCGCTGTCAAGAACTGCTTGCCATCCACGGCAAATGGTAACCCTCTCAGAGAACAGAAAGGTCAGAGGAGTAAAAGACAAGCTTTGATAGATCTTTTTCAGCCCTGTTTGCCCAACAAAATCCCTTTCAGTTAAAAATCCTCTGCCAAGCATTTCGTCTCAATTCGAGGACCAGATCCTCATCGCATGAGATCCTAGCAGCCTCCATATCGCCTCATCAAAGAAAAGAAATCTCTGCGCATCCTGATCTTTGATTCCCCGTGCCCCTGAAAGCTACATCAAACCACTACCAGGAAATGCCTGGCTTGCTGCATTTTTGCTCTTGTTGCACGGGGTTCTACACTACACCTCAGTGCTCGATGACCTCACCGTCGTTGAGCTGAGAAGGCGTCGTCGGGCCTGGCCTCTCGCACTCGATCGCCACCGAGGAGTGGGTCTGCGGGTGAGCCGTTGGTTTTAGCGTTTGCTTCAAGAGAGACGCGAAAACAACGGCCACGACCAGCTAATTGCGCATATGCATTCCGCGCGCCGCGAGGAGGAGAAGAGCCCGGCGAGCGCATACGTGCTCGGTCTGATGCCGCCACGGCAACCGCCGGAGCACTTGCTGGCTTTCCCTTCCTTTCACCTCGTCACTGAACTCTGGCGCGCTCGGCAAGCCCGCAACTGTTGCGCATTCATGAGTACGCTGCACGGTTACCCATCGAGCCGTCGTCATAGTCAAGAGGCAGAGGGGCGAGCTCATCCGAGCCATGACGTTTCACCGGCAAACGTGTACTGCCGGTTTGGTACCTCGGGATCGAGAATCGTGTAGTAGGTTATTGTTAATAGAGTACCACTGTTCATATTTAATAACCACAGAGGTCAGGTTTCTTTCGTGCCGGACTTCTTTGCACCCAAATTGTTGGAAATTTGTTCCGAATCCATGCATCCATAGATGTCTGCATGCGAAGTAGAATCTGACGCCGCAGTTTCTAGCCGGATGTCCAACTCAAAAAATACATGTATTTCTTGCTTAGCCTTCAACCCAAAGGATTACGAACGAAAACTCCAGACGCCAACACGCTCTCGCAGCAAGAAAGCCTTCTCGTCTTCCTTTGGAGTTGCCGGGCCCTTGTCATGCACGTCCACATCTCCTTCCTCTGAAAACCCATTCTCCGATCTCCACACTCCACACATGGACATGGACTGATTGGACCGAGCGAGCTCCCCAAGTCCCCATTTATATATCCACACCGCTCCCCATCGATCGGATCACGAGCTCCCCTCCCCCTCGAACGGATGAACAACTCGGTCCGCGCGCATCGGTGATCATTCCTAGCTAGCCTGGTTTTTGATCGGTCAGGGAGGGAGAGCAATGCCCTGCCTGGCGCAGGAGTTCCACCCCAAGCTGCCCGCCGCCGGCCACTACTGCAAGTCCCTGTCGTCGCTCATCCGGGAGACCTACGCGCACTGCCATGTCCCCTGCGTCAGGATCCCCGGCGCCGCCGGGTGGAGCTCCGGCGACGACAGCGACGACGACGACACCGGCCTCGACGAAGCGCTCGAGACCAAGCAGGTAATTTTAAGGATATAGTATAGCTCGTGGCGCGGCGTGGCGTTCGAGTTCTTGATCCGATCGAGTTCTTCCCTGTGCAGGTGATCCTGAACGAGATGAGGAACCGGCAGATGAGGAAGCGGTCGTCGAGGTGCAGCATGGAGTCACCGGCGCTGCCGCTGTCGAGCTCGGCCTTCGCCTGGTCCTACACCCCGCTCGATGCAAGGACCGTGCTCGAGAAGGCGTCCAGTCCCAAGACGTGCGTCATGGTGGAAGGGGTCGCGGAGAAAGAGAAGGCGGTGGTGGAGGAGGAGGACGAGGCAGCCGGTGGCGACGATGGCGGGGACTGCGACGCGGACGACGAGAGCGAGGCGTTCTTCTCCGTGAAGAGCTACTTCACGCGGAGCACGAGCCGCGCGGCGACCGTGGCGTCGTCGGCGTGCGTGGAGATGGAGATGGACACGCTGCGGTCGCCGGAGGCGTGGGAGCGCTTCCGGGACTGCGAGGGGTGGCCGTTCGGGCTGTGCCGCCGCCCCGCCGTCCTCCCGCTGCCGCCGCTGCCCAGCACGCCGGCGGACTCGTGGAAGTGGCGCACGAGCAAGAGCGTCAGCAGCCTCGCCTTGAGCCCCACTCCTGCTTACGCCCACAAAATCGCTACGAGTAAAATCACCCCGTCGCCGTATTAGCCGAGAAGAACTTGGATGAGCTGTCCGTGTTAGCAACAGTGCTGAGACGTGACGACGACGTTTGCAAGATTTCAGCAACGTACTGTATTAGCCTGCGCGCTCTTACAAGAATGTTGTCAACAGTAGAGCTTCTTGTAACTCTTGTTCATCCGCCCGCGTCTAGAATGCGAGAGTTCCATTCCATAGGAATTCTACAAGACAACAAGAAACATCTGCTCCGACAAAAAGTATAAAATGTCATGTTCCCCACTAAATTTCCTTTGGAGATGTTAGATATTGGATGCATGTTCGAGGCCTTGTTGATCTCTATCAGATCGATGGATTTTCAGGTGTACGGGTTCTGAATAACAAACTCGTGTAGTCTTGTCATTCATGTGTACCTTCAGATCTTGTGAGTGGAATGCAGTAGTTTTGTCCTCTACTTAGATAGCCCTCGCTGTAATCATCATCTAAAATTTCAAGAAATGGTGTTTCTATTTCAAATGCAACATTTTCACACCCCACGTTTCCTCTCCCTTTCTCCACACAGGGAAAGTTTATAAAGTTCTTTATTCCATTTGGATGATCGAGCTGAAGACAAGTTCGCACTAGCGCTCCGACTGCACGGCATGTAAAAGCAGAATGGAATGGAACAAAGTGCAGAGGAGGAGCGCACGGTTGGGTAGCTTTACTCGACGATTTGCCAACTGAGGTGACCAAAAGGAAAAGCGGCGGCAGCTGCACCGTTGCCGAAATATGAATGCCGGGAGGGACCGAGCGCTACATACACTACAGTCTACAGACTACAGACTACAGTAATGTCTGCCGCACGATAGCAGTCTACAGCTCTGGTTCTGAATCATGATCTAACAGGGGCCAGGCCTAGGCCAATTCGGTGCAAATCGAGAGGCCAGCATTCAGCAAGACAGCAGGGGTTTGTGATGGGAAGCCAACTGCCTGATCTATCAGTCAAAAACACATAGTGAGCAGATAAGGGCCGCGCCACAGCGTATTATCAAAATATAATAAAAACAGAGGAGTGGTGACATTTGAAGTATCTGAAAATAAGTATGTGAACATACTCAAACTGATAAATGAGTATGCGAACATACCCTTATTTGTTTATTGAAGGTGAGTGTAGCTACATGTACATGTAGACAAAACTCTTTCTATATATATATATAAATAAATATAAATTCCTTTCTACATGCGTATGTAGCTACATTCGCGTATGTATCTCATGATTGATGGTGTATTTGGTGAAACGAAAGGTATGTATACGGAGTATGCAATGATATTAGACCATCCGAGGTGGTATGTGCACGAGCTATGTGAGTATACCTGAGGTATGTGGACATACCCCGTTATATGTACTAATACAAAGGTATTATCAAAATATAATAAAAACAGAGACTGTTTTGTAATTTTTTCGGCTGGTGATATTTGAGGTATCTTAAAATAAGTATGTGAACATACTCAAATTGATAAATGAATATGCGAACATACCTTTATTGGTTTATTGAAGGTGAGTGTAGCTACATGCGCATGTAGATAAAACTCTTTCTATATATATATAGACACACACAGCTTTGATAGGGGAAATGCTGAACGATCTGGTTTGCCTTTGCCATTTGCATCACTGAGACGCTGACTACTTGGGCCATGGGCGAACTGAAGGGCAAGAGCAAGGAGAACAATCTCGTGGCATTTTTTTTCTAGTGGGGAGCGAAGAATGCAAAAAGGATTGGTGTAACACCTCGGCTAAAGTTCTTTTAATTTAAGTATAAATTTAATGTGCATGGTATAAGATTTTTTTTCGAACGACGCAGGAGATATGCATGTCATTTCATTAAGGAAGAAAATAGTGATACAAGAGGAGGGAAATCACCCCCCTCCCCCCACACACACACCAACCCACACTTACATATCACGTGACAAAACACAACTACGACGTAGCAGTGGCCATCTAAGAGGCAGCAACACTTCCTGAGGAGGAGCTCTTGCAGCTTACAAGCTCCAGCCGGGCACCACAAAAGGCCCTCCTCAACTATACGACCTAGGGCCGCTTGCATCTGAGCCGAGCCCCATTGAAGATGCAGGTATTCCTAAGCTTCCAGACTTCCCACGTGACAAGGATGATTAGATAATTGAAGCCTTTGCGGAGCTTCTTGGGGATGGTTGCAGAAGCCTTACACCACCAGGAACCAAACTGGCTAGAAGAGGTAGCCCTCGGGATCATATCCAGCCTAAGCATCCTCAAGACTGAGTCGCACACTTCTCTAGTGAGGACACAGGAGGAGAGGATATGGTGGATGGACTCCTCCTGGTCGCAAAAGGGCAGGCTGCGGTGGGACAGACCGTGTTTAGCCAAACGGTCTGAGGTCCAACAACGGTTGTTAATGGCTAGCCAAACAAAAAACTTGCAAGTGGAGGGTGCCCAACTTTTACAGACCCGCTTCCAATGGGTGAACTTAATGGTCCTGATGAACATGGTAGAATAGGCTGATTTGCAATTGTAAGAACCATATGGAGGAAATTTCCAAAAATACTGATCTTGACATCCGGTTGCAACATCAGGAGTGGCCATGCACCTAACCACCCAAGTCCGAATCCTCTTCAACTCGAATTTGGGTGTCTATTTATTCTTAATGAAAAACCACCTAGTTAGGTTGGTTATTTTTTTTTTTTCATGTTGCCTTCATGTTGTTACACTTTTATTTGTTACTAACTGTAATGGTTCATTTTAACATTGTTGCATTGTGATGGTTTTATTTCATCTTGTGTAGATAAATTCATATTAATATGTAGGAGCAATTGTATGTATGACCTTTCATAGCCTTGATGTATGGATTGCTTTTCATGTAATAACCAAGCTCCATTCCATGGCTAGCCTAGAACTACTCAGGCTATTATAGTGCGGGAGCTCTTGTTTGGTTGCGTTTCCCATGTAGCGCATCCTGTTTGGTTTCCAGATCTTCCCATCTCACCTCCGTCTCCACCTCCCCTTTATTCCCTCACCCACACGCCTCCACCCCCGCCGCAGGAGCTCCCCTCCACCGTTGCAGGAGCTCCCCCTCGCCCCCGCCGTAGCAGCTCCCCGTGACCGCCGGCAAGATCTAGGCAGCACTAAACCTCGCCCCCGTCTCCGCAGCGGGGCCCTACTCCTCTTCCTTCTCCCCGACGGCCTCCCGCTGAGGCAGCGGAGGCTCCTTCACGGCGCTGTTGGGCCCTCCTTCTCTTCCTTCTCCTCGGCGCTGACGCAGCAAGTGGCAGGGACAACGGTGGGGCACGGCGTGGAGGAGGGAGAGGTCCAAGCATCGTCGTGGCTGCCGTGGGGCAGGTCCGTGCGGGAGGAGGACGACGAGGCGACGTGTTGGTGGGAGAGAAGCAAGAGCCCGCGAGGGCTCGGCGGGGGCTGCGAGGGCCTGGCCACGGGAAAACGGCCGATTCGGCCATTTCCCCGGAGGCACCTTCAGGGGCTTGGGCTGCATTGTGGTGGCTTGGCTAGGGGGACGGATCGGGCAACCAAACACTGGGCCTCGCGCTGCGATGGCTTGGCTAGCCCCCTGGCTCGCCTACCAAATAGCCCCTAAATGATTTAGGAAGTTGTGACTCACAAGTGCAAAATATGAATAAATGGCTAATTATTGCAGTTCATGTGAAAAAGTATGTAAATACATGTAAGCCTGATGCAATTGCATAAAGCTCCATCACGGATGAAATAACATCAAATGCCCACATTTTTCACCGCCAAGACATGTTTCCAGCCCCTATTCACCAGTTTTCAACAACTTTTATCGATTATCGTTGATAAATTACCGATTACCAATTTTTTAAGTTTAATTTCATTTACCGATTGATATTATCGATTTCTCATTAACTTCTGATTTCTCATCAATTTCCGATTGATATTACCAATTCGAGTGGGCCGTTGCCGAGAACGGGAGGTTGGAACGGCATCATGGGCTGAGATGGGCCACTCTCAGTACCTGAGCCCGCCCGACCACGTGCTGCCGGCGTGACAGGCTGGGCGCAGTCATCGATCATCGTTCGGTTCCGAGATCTCTTGGATTTCAGAGACGGGCGCGATCTCGGACTTCAGGGCCAAATCGACTGCCGTGACTGCAGACGATCTTGTTCCCCTTCGCGATCGCGACGCCACCGGCCACCCTCGCCGAATCCGCCACCGCCGGCCTCCCTGTCCCCGGCGTCGCTTCGCTTCCTCACTCCGCGCGCTTGCGCTTCTCCTGCCTCTTCCAGCGCCGCCTGCTTCTTCCGCTTCTGCGGCGCAGCCGAGCTCCCTGCCCCTGTTGTCGCTCGGACGGCAACAGCTCGGCCCTACAGGCAGTTGCCTAGGTCTTCGACGGTCACTTCGCCGGCGACGAGCACCCACCAGGTATGTTCACTCCCACATCTTCCCTTCCTGCTGCCCAAAAGCTGTTTGTATTTAGATCTGATCTGATTACAAATGTAGGATTACGTTCGATCTTATTGCAGAATACAATAAATAAAATTGGGTGTACACCCATGTCTTTTACTAGGTCCGCCCCTGCAGTGTCTACCACTGTAAACAATTCGTCATTTTCTACATCTGCAACTTCAAATAGATATGGGATGGGAAAAATGTCATAACAAAACAGGGCCCCAACCCTGGTTTATGGTCACTGATCCGGAAATTGCTATGCCACAATTGTACTCGGAGAATTTTATGAAATTCCACTGCTTACTTCTAGTTCATTGCTGCAAAGAAAAAGAACATGCATCCTAGGCTCCTAGCTTGTGACAGATCACCTCAACACTTTGGGTCCTCCTCCCGCGCCACATTCTGCTCCACTGTACAAGGTGGGGACATAGGCAACGTGAGATCACAGATGTCCCATCTTTTCAGGTCAGGATGGGTTGTCTCAAGGTGGGGTTTGGTAGCAATAGGAGTATAGGACCATTGAACTTAGGGTCGTGTGGTTTAAGTGAAGACATCTATGGCGTCTGCACTTCTGTGGAAAATAAATGATAAGATAAAGCATGTGGTTCTATGTGCTTTATTTTGATATATATAATTAAGGTAATACTCATGTTAACTAACACAATTACTGGTTATACACAGTTATAAGATCACAAATCTGTTATAGAAGGCTCCAAAGCTCTAGAACAGAGTCACTGGTGTTCATTGTTGTACTTCAGCTGATTTAATTAATTGTGATCGTCGTCCACCTTAAGGATTTTCTCTGTTGTTTCTGTTTTGATGGTTTGTTCTCTTTGTCATAGCCACTAATTTTTCAAATCCTATTAACTGATATTTGCAGGCCAGATTCCATTGACTGGACTTGTGGAAGCCTCGTACAACTATCGTACGAGGCTGCTGCATTGAAGATGTCTGAGTTCCTTGACCTAGAGGCACAAGATGGGATAAGGATGCCCTGGAATGTTATTCCAGGCACAAAACAGGAGGCTGTGAATTGTGTCATTCCTGTTTCCGCTATCTATACACCTCTCAAGTCAATTCCTGATATCCCAGTTCTCCCATATTCACCCCTTCGCTGTCGCATGTGTCGTTCCATCCTTAACCCTTTCTCTATTGTTGACTATGTTGCTAAGATTTGGGTCTGTCCATTCTGCTTTCAACGCAATCCCTTCCCTCAGCACTACTCCTCTATCTCAGAAAATAATCTCCCAGCGGAACTCTTTCCTCAGTATACCACCATTGAGTACATATCCTCAACTGAAACTGGTCCTACAGTGCCACCAGTTTTCATTTTTGTTGTAGATACTTGCATGATTGAAGAAGAAATTGGTTATTTGAAGTCTGCACTGGCACAAGCTGTTGAGCTATTGCCAGACAATTCCCTTGTTGGATTCATTACTTTTGGAACGTATGTACAGGTAAAAGCTCACTGTTTTCTTGCTAATGCTCCATATAATTGCTGTATTTGATGTTTAATTGCTTAGTTCAGTAACATATATTATATCTGTGCATTCAGGTTCATGAATTGGGTTTTGGCTTGTTGCCGAAGTCATATGTGTTCAAGGGAACAAAGGAGGTCACCAAGGATCAAATACTGGAACAGATGTGCTTCTTTGCAGGGAAGAAAATGCCTACCACAGGGGTGATAGCTGGCACCAGAGATGGTCTTTCATCTGAGAGCATCGCTAGGTTCCTGCTGCCTGCTTCTGAATGCGAGTTTGTGTTAAACTCAGTTAAGAACCATTTACATTAAAATAGGAAATAACAGTGTCCATACCATACATAATATCTTCATGTTTAATATGAAAAATCTTATAATTTCACTATATGTAGGTTATTGAAGAAATGCAAAAGGACCCTTGGCCTGTTCCAGCTGATCAGCGTGCATCAAGGTGCACTGGAGTTGCCTTAAGTGTCGCGGCCAATCTCCTCGGTGTGTGTGTCCCTGGATCAGGTGCTAGGATAATGGCATTTGTTGGTGGTCCGTCTACAGAGGGACCTGGTTCTGTAAGTCCAAATTCTCTCAACCGGATGCCATTTTCTTTTAAGCTATCTTTGGTTCCTTCAACTGCATAAACACTTGGTTATCATGCCTAATAGAGGGCCAATCGGGAAGGTTCATTCACAGATATAGAACCAATTTTCTCTGGAAGTGTTACATAGATTCCTATAAGCTCTAGAAATATTACTATTTTTGTAACCTATAGGTACTTCCAACACCATAGGTGGAGTGTAATATGTTCGCATGATCTCAGTCTGTCTGGATTTGATGCTGAAAGTTTAGTATGATATTTACATGGTTGTCTCATTTCCAAAACTGATCTGTTCAATGCTAAATGACTGTTAATAGCCATGATTCTGGGAGCAGTTATTTTAGTTACGCAGCTTCACTGCTGTGTATGCTTGAGTATTATTTCTTTATATTTGCTCGGGGACTGTTGCTATGAGATATAACCATAAGTGAAGATCAAAGCCATCCTTCACTTCTATTATTGTACCTGTACTTTGTCAGAAGATAGCGTTCTTGAAACGGCTAACTCATGTTTATTTTGCTATTTCTATTGGATTTACATTCACCACAGTTCTCTTCACATCACTAGGCGATATTCTTTGCTTTGGTTTATTTGTTTGAAAAACTCATATGGGATTAAATCTAGCACTAGTGCCAACTATGATTTTTGTAGCACTAAACATTTTTCAGAGATGCTTCTGTGATATTCTTTATTGCGCAGTAGGATGACTATCTTGCAAAATTTCCAGATTGTATCCAAATCCTTATCAGAGCCAATTCGCTCACATAAAGACCTTGATAAAGACTCTGCGCCACTTTATGATAAAGCTGTTAAGTTCTATGATCAAATAGCAAAGCAGCTTGTGCACCAAGGGCATGTGCTGGATTTGTTTGCTTGTGCAGTCGACCAGGTTTGCCACTCGCCACCTTTTTTTTAAAACTATGAAATCATAACTCTTTAGGGACAAAAACAGCTAGCCGATGTCTCCTCTCCTTTGACATTTTGCTTTTTTTTTTTCCTGCTTGCTGTTGATGCATCTAACTTTTATGAATTAATTCCATTGGTCTGTAGTTCATTATAAGACTTGTAGGGTGATGTAACTATTCAAGTTTTATTTCTTTTGCTGTTGCTTTTGCTAAAAACCATGGATTTATCACATACAGATGTCTATCCATCAGATTACATCATGCCTTTTTCTTATTAAATCATGATCTGGATTACTAACTGAGATTGATAATGTCGTAAAGCAAAAGTATTCTGAATTTTTTATATACACCATCAGCTTGCCAAATTTGTTGCATAAGAAACTAGGTATTTCCAATGTTCACATTTAAGATAGTGTACAAAGTTGCTTCCAATAGGACAGACAATCAGTTATCAGTGTTATCAAATACGTTGATGAAAAAGAAATTTGAGTGGACAGGTCATGAAATACAACTGCACATTATTTTCAATGTGTAAATTTAGATGTGTACCTTAATCTGAACTAATAATTTTCTTCTTTATGGTTTGATTTTATAGGTTGGAGTCTCCGAGATGAAGGTTGCAATTGAGAAGACTGGAGGAATAGTTGTGCTTGCTGAAAGTTTTGGTCATTCTGTTTTCAAGGACTCGCTTATCCGCATTTTCCAGTCAGCAGATGACAACCTTGGTCTATCATTCAAGCAAGTGTTCTTTCATCTATCTTTATTTAATTGTTGTGGCAGCATGATTGAGGCATCCTTTGTTATTCCTTGAATAGATAATCCCGTGTAGGTTATCGCCTAGCAGTGGCAAGCTTGCAAGATTTCAGTGGAACATTTCGCTTGTGATAATTCAAGCTGAGATGTCTTTGTTTACATCCTACTCCCTCTGGTTGCAATTTAAGTCTTTCAGGACATTGAGACTGTCTCAAATATGTTACTTTGACTAGTGACTTTCATGAAATTATGTTACTTTAGATAAAAAATGAATGAAATATTGTGACAACTTTAAATGTCAAATCTTGTAGTGCGAATTTTTATGTTCTTGATCTGCATATTGATGGACAAAATTTTGAAAGGCTATATATCAATCAGAGGGAGTGCCTTTGTGGAATTGTGGTATTTTTATTATTAATCATATTGTTATAAATTGCCTCTGCAGTGGTATTCTTGAGATTAACTGCTCAAAGGATGTAAAGGTTCAAGGCATCATTGGACCCTGTACCTCCCTGGAGAAGGTATGACACTATGACCATATAACAGCTACTTTGTTGATTAGGAATACAAATGACAAGGTATGGTTTTCCCCTGTTGTTTCAAACATTGCTGTCATGTTATGCAGAAAAGTCCTTTGTCTTCAGACACAGTTATTGGTCAAGGAAACACTAGCGCTTGGAAGATTTGTGGTCTTGACAGAAAAACATCACTTTGCTTTGTATATGATATTGCAAAAAAAGATGGCCCAGATTCAATTGGTCAATCAACAAGCAATCAGTTCTACTTTCAGTTCTTAACCTAGTAAGAAGTTGTTGGTTTCGTTTGGCTTATTCCTATGTACGTAGCTAGGTCCTTTTGGGATGAATTTGTCTGACTAACTTGAGGGTGCCACATTCAGCTATCAGCACAATGAGGGTCAGATGAGACTAAGATCAACCACAATCTCCAGAAGATGGGTCTCAGGTGCTGATAATGTGGAGGCAAGTTTCCTTTTACTTTGGTTGATGTAATAATTTTGATTTTTCAAGCACTGTATTAGTTTATATCGCAAGCTATATTTATTTAGCCCATATGGTGAAGTTCTTTATATTCAAAAAACAGGCACATACACCTGATTTCTATTCCTTTCTAATATGTTTTTTCTGTCGTTTTCTTGTTTCTCTTTTGAAATGGCAATAAAGTATTAGTTCCTTAGCAAGTTCATATGTGTTGTAGGAGCTAGTAGCTGGCTTTGATCAAGAAGCTGCTGCTGCAGTCATGGCACGCTTGGTGTCATTCAAGATGGAAACTGAGGTACCTCCAGCATATTTTGCTTTAGCGTTGGTGCGAATGTACGAGTATTTCTTTTAGCTGTTGTGCAATGAGACTCTTTGCTATTTTGATGAGATGGCCATATTAACACGATACATTGTTGTCTAAAATGGGACATTATAGATCATTCTGTTCATGCACTCCCTTTGGAAGTGCCTGTCCTGATGAAATCTGCTCCTGAAGTTTATAGGGCCAACCTCTACTATCTTTGCTTATAAAGAACATTTTTAGGAGTATATAGGCTGGAGGGATTCACAAAGCATGCACAATAGTTTATAGTTTATAAGTAGTTTAGCTCATCTTAGTCTAACATTTTCCAGTCATGGAATATTCCAGGTTGATTTTGACCCAGTAAGGTGGCTTGATCGAGCTTTGATACGCATATGCTCTAAATTTGGGGACTATCAGAAGGAAATACCCTCGTCCTTCAGTTTATCCCCACGTCTATCAATATTTCCCCAGTTTATATTTAATTTGAGGCGTTCTCAGTTTGTTCAGGTAGACTATTCACCCTTTTTTCCCATTATGCTATGCATTGAAGATGAAAAGCGTACATCTCCCGACACTAATTATTTATTCTTTGCAGGTTTTTAATAACAGTCCTGATGAAACTGCGTATTTTAGGATGATGTTGAACAGAGAGAATGTAGCCAATGCAGTTGTGATGATTCAGCCATCACTTATATCATATTCATTTCAGTCAGGGCCAGAGCCAGTTCTTTTGGATGCAACAGCAATTGCTGCTGACAAGATCCTTTTGTTGGATTCTTATTTTACTGTTGTCATATTCCATGGGGTAACCATTGCACAATGGCGAAATGCTGGTTACCAAGATCAAGAAGGTCACGAGGTAACCCTTAATGGCTTATGGCTTTGCATGTTTAGTCTTCAGAGGTCCAAAAGTTGCGCATTATTTTTTGAACATGTTTTAAACATGTCACTTCAGCTTCACATCAAGTCACGTTAGGTTACATCATGCATTACATGCTATAGCTGCCATCTGGTTCTTGTAATGTTTTCAGGCGTTTGCCCAGTTGTTAAAAGCTCCGCACGAGGAAGCTACCTCAATAATAAAGGAACGATTTCCTGTACCCCGTCTGGTAGTCTGTGATCAATATGGATCTCAGGTATTCTTTTTCCTTGCCCATTCTAAATTTCTCTAGTCCTATTTGTACATGATCCAGTGTACTTGATAGTTTATGGGTTTGCTTTTTGCATGGTATACGTTCATGGGTTAGTGAAGTGATACCCTCTAGGCCTCTATGTTCCAAAGTATAGCTTTAGCTTTGCTAAGTAAAATGTCTCTAAATTTGACCAAAGTTTAGAAAATATATATTAACATTTAGTCAGTCTTCTTATTTATCTGTACACCTTTCCCTTGTGCTATTATATGTTGTTTGCTCGAACATGCTATTGTATCTTCTGTCTAGAGGAACTAAATGTTACTTCTGAAACTGCAGGCTCGATTCTTACTGGCGAAGCTAAATCCATCAGTGACATATAACTCGGATAATCCCTCCCCTGGTGGAGACGTCATATTTACAGATGACGTGAGCTTCCAGGTTTTCATGGACCATCTCCAGCGGTTAGCAGTCCAATAGGATATGATCAGTGCAATAGAGCAATTTTGATCATCTCTTCTGCTGTACATTAAGAAGACCATTTAGTTTGCAAATGTCTTACAAATTCACACCAACTAGGTCTAAAATATATATATATTCTTCCTTTTAGCAGATTTTTTGTCACAATTTGCATCACAATAACATTACTATAATCATCAGTGAACTGCAGAATGAAGAACCGTATTTTCTTAATCTAAGATGGCCACATTTCTTTGGACTGGCCGAAGTGGCATCTTTTAAACACCAGTACAAGTTACCAATTTGCTGCGGCCCACTCCGACAGCTTGTCATGCAAACAGAAATCTGACCCAGCTTGGGATTATTAGCGAGGCTGCGCTGGTCTCGCACATGGTCAGGTTCTCTGGTAGAGGTTGGTTGCTCTCCGGGGCAAGTCTGTCGTGACCCAGGCAGCAATTTCAGGCGTCCGATTTCAGTCGTGACCCAGGCAGCAATTCTAGGCGTCCGATTTCAGTGGTCTGGGCCAGGTTTGATGCCTGGCTTGCGAGCTGTCTGGGAGGCTGTGAACCGAACAAGCAGTCGCGTGCTAGAGTTTGTGTAGCTGTCTAAGGCTATCCACTACGGGGTTTTTTAAAAGGGGTGTTTTGAAATACTGTTTGACATAAATGCTGCACTGTAAACGAAAAAAGAGGTAGTTGAAATAGTTGAAACAGTGATAGAGAGTGAAATTTGAGAAACGCCATCGTGCATAGCCTAACATCCGTTCGTTGGCGACTGTGGTTCCCGACTAGGACATTTCTACGAACTGGAGCTAGACAAAACCTTTTTAGTCCTAACATTAAAAAATGGAGAATATATATATCATTCCATGGCGTGAAGCACGTGTGGTCAGTGGTCACCGTACACTC
Source organism: Paspalum notatum (assembly GCA_022530915.1). NCBI lineage: Eukaryota > Viridiplantae > Streptophyta > Magnoliopsida > Poales > Poaceae > Paspalum > Paspalum notatum. Next base: position 39,988,220 of record CM039685.1, read on the forward strand.
TCCCAGCGAGAGGCTGAGCTGGTGAAGCACGTGTGTGGTCAGTGGTCACCGTACACTCTCCCAGCGAGAGGCTGAGCTGGTGACGACAAGCTAGTCCACAGATCCCCCTAACTACACAGGCAGCGGCAGCGCGCGCGCGCTAGAGTTCGTTTGTGTTGCTGTCTATCTACAGCGACTAGCTAGGACTTTTCTACTGGAGGTAGACAAAGCGTGGTTTTTTTTGAATTTGGTCTTTTTTGGAAACTTTTTTTTGCAAATAGACTCCCCGCAAAACTATTTTCAAAAATAGACCCTGAGGGTCGGCCCTTTAGGGAGCCACGCCGAGCATAGATTGCTCGGCGTTTCTTCACGCAGCGCCGAGGCCCACGTCACCCGCCTAGGTGGCCTTCCTGGGTCAAATCCGCCGGCGATGGGTCAAATATGTCGGCGCTTAATAGAAAAGCGCCGAGGTGGTGGCCTTGGGCGGGCCGGGCCGGCCCAAAGGAGGCTATCGGCGCTGGGGGGCGGCTGCCTCGGCGTTGCATCCGTTAGCGCCGAGGTCTCTTACCTTGGCGCTACACGACACAACGCCGAGGTAGCGGACATATAAGCCGTCCGTCTTCTTCCTCCTCCCCACGCTGTTCTAAACGCCCGCCGCCCCTGCTCTTCTCTCTCTCTCTCCTCTAGTCGCCCGAAACCCTAAGGGGCAAATCCGCCCCCTGGGAGGCCAGATCGACGCCGCCGGAGGTCCCTCGAGGTAGATCTCCCTCCCCTCTGCCCATCCATCCCTCGGTTTTGTCCTCATTGCATTATTTCTCTTGTGACCTAGGTATACGTTATAGGATGTATTTAGTTCCTATGCATTGTTGTTAGGATTGACATTAGGATTGTAACGCTATTATTAAAAGTCTTACATTTGAATATGTAACTTATTGGTAGGTTGCAATGGGGTACACCCGTTTGCCTATTCCTGCGGGTCTTGTGCCTCCCATGTGTTTTTGTGGTGATCCTTGTAAGATGGAGAAATCCGACGAAGAAGAGACCTTTAGGCAGCGGTACTGGATGTGTGCTAACTGGGCCTTTGATCCACCGGAGAAGGCGTTGGCTAGGGGTGTACTTGTAAGTAGTTTATTGTATTTGCACTCTATGTAATGATTGGAAGTTATGCTTAATGTGTAAATGTTTGTTGATTGTCATAGGAGCCTCCACCGCTGTGTGACTTTGAGCAGTGGATAGACACAGAGATTGCCGAGAAAGACAGGGTGTGGTTCAATGAGATGAGGGATTGGAATGCCAAGATAAACGCGGGCATTGCAGCAAGGAAGAAGGAAGAGGAGCAAAGGAAGGAGCGTATCGCAGAAGAGAAACGTAGGGTTGCGGCTAAGCGCAAGGCGGAGAGGTTGGTTAAGCTAGCTAGGTCAAGGAGGGCAAAGGCAGCTCTGGAGGTGAATCCAGATGCCCTAAGGAAGGGCAAGTGGCCTCGGTGCACTCAGTAGTGCCACATTTGTGATGTGTTATGTATTTGTAATCGTCAAACTATTAAGGCTGTGTGCTGAGAGTTGGTGCTTGATGTGTTATATGGCAAACTTGGTGCCACATTTTTAGTTATTGTTTTGACTATCTATGCTTGATGTGTTATTGGCAAACTTGGCGCTAAACTATAATGAGCAGTGATTTTGTGGCAGCTTGTGTTGTTCGGTTGATGTGAGTAAGAAGTGGCAAAAGTATTTCATGAAAGAATTACTCTACTACTTGTAAACACACATAGACTAGGTCGAACACAATTTTGATGGCACATCAAGGTCGCTTGTATAGATGTGTTAGGTAATTTAAAATGTCAAAAAATGCTTGCCCTTCCTTGTACAGATGTTTTTTATTTTTAATTATCTGTTATCGGAGTTCAACTTTTTTACATGTGATTACATCGGCGCTAAGTGAAAAAGCGTCGAGGTGCCTGATCTCGGCGTTAAGTGGAAAAGCGCCGAGGTGGGCACCCTTGGCGACACTGTTAGGAACCGGCACCTCGGCGCTAAATGATAAAGCGCCGAGTTGCCAGACCTAGGCGCTTTTCCATTTAGCGCCGAGATGCCCTTACTCGGCGTCGAACTAAGGAATGTCGCAGAAGGTTCCGGCACCTCGGCGGTAAATGATAAAGCGCCGAGGTGCCGGTACTCGGCGTCGAGCTAAGGGAGCCCGCAGAAGGTTCCGGCTCCTCGGCGCTAAATGATAAAGCGCCGAGTTGCCAGACCTAGGCGCTTTTCCATTTAGCGCCGAGGTGCCCTTACTCGGCGTCGAACTAAGGAATGTCGCAGAAGGTTCCGGCACCTCGGCGGTAAATGATAAAGCGCCGAGGTGCCGGTACTCGGCGTCGAGCTAAGGGAGCCCGCAGAAGGTTACGGCTCCTCGGCGCTAAATTATGAAGCGCCGAGGTGCCTGACCTCGGCGCTTTTCCGTTTAGCGCCGACCTTTGCAATATTTCAAAAAACGGAAGGATCTGCATAATCCACCACACAGTGATACAGGCAGGCAGCAGCAGTGCACCACAAGCACATACAGACAGCAGCAATGCACACAACACATAAATAATAATGCGGCACACATAAATAAATGCACACAACACATAAATCGAAACACTGAGAGGCTAGCAGTGCACAGAGCACATAATAGCAGTCCAAAAGTCTAACAAGGGTTGTTCAAGTCCAACTACACGTCATAGAAGATCAACTAGCGAAACTAGAGATACAAGTTCAAATTGGGTATTTATACAGTCCAACATCCATCATCTCTACCGCATTCCTCTGAGGTGGCCTCTGAGAGGAGCTCTGGCCTTGGTCCTTGTGCCACGCCTACCTCCACCTAGTGCGTTTGTTCCCGGCATGTACTTTTCATGGATCCATTGTCCCTTGTGTGGCCGGTCACCCATGCTAGATGAGGGCTGCGAGCCTCTCGGAGCGTCGTCGAGCTGAGACATGTGGCACTTCATGAACCACACATCTTCATCTTGTCGACAAATTGGTGCGAGCTGTAAATTTTGCACTTCAGGCCTATTGTAAGGTCGCCACTGAACCTAGAACACACACATGCACAAGTTGGTATTAAGAGGGTACATTTGAATGGAATTAATCAGGTGATATTGACAACTTACATGTTGCGGCTGAAGAACGTCCAGCGCATTTGTATCCTCCACATAAGCATGCCTACTGATGTAGTAAGTTCCGCTGGCCCTCTCGTACAAGTAGGCAACCGTCGGTGCCAGATCAAGGTCACCCTGTGGCTCCCACTGCCGAGGTGGGGGTAGGGAGTGTGGTCTTCCAACCGGGAACCGCTCCCACATCCAAATCTACATGGACGAGCAAGTATATAGTTAGGGACAAGTATGTGAACCAAGACTGTATGGTAAGTTGTAGCAAAATAGGCAAGGACAAATGTAAATTGTACCTGCAGTAGTAGGACACAGCCGGAAACAGTACAGTTGCGGCCTCCAACACGGCGACATGCCTCGCAAAGCTGCCGGTACAGGAAGGCTAGAACTCCTGATCCCCAACTCCTCTGCCCGGCGTCGTCCCAATCTAGGAGGCAAGGAATGTACATCCAAGAGGCCGAGTCGCCCGTGCCATCGGGGAACAGCATCGACCCAAACATGTTTAGCACCCAAGCACGGCAGTGGAAGTTTACCGTGGCCTCGTCCGCTCCTGGGGGGCAAGTCCCGAACTGCTCTCGGAGCCACCTAAGTGGAACACCACTAGTGCGCCTCTTCTTCCCTGGGGGCTCCGGTGGAAGCTCTCGGCCAAGGAACTCCTCCACCCGTGGAACCCACCCCTCGGGGACCACGGTGCCAGTGACTGGGTAGCCCCTGATAGGCAGTCCCAATATCATCGCTACGTCCTGAAGGGTGATGGTCATCTCTCCAACTGGAAGATGGAAGGTGTGGGTCTCTGGGCACCATCTATCCACCAAGGCAGTGAGGGCTGCTGGGTTGAAAGGTGGGATGCCCCGCTTGTAGATCATAGACACGGTCGCTAGCTTCGCCCGCCGGAGTAGTGGTGTGTACCGGTCATCGTAGTTCATGATTGTGCGAGCGTCATGCGTCATGGGCCGAAGAATGTTGAGTTTCTGCACAAACCACCAAGCAAACATTGGGCAAATTATTACATTCCAATACGGAAATAACCGGCAAACTATATACCATGCAATCTTGTTGACAACACACGACTTACCTCCCCGGCCTCGATCCTCCGGGCTCGGTGCTCCGCATCGTACGCCGCCTGCAGAAGTGGGTACTGCTCCATCCTGCATTCATCATATGGAAATTGAACATGTCAATAAAGTACAAGTATAAAACAAGAGGAAAGAAAATGCATGGGAAACAAAGAAATTATGAGAATGATGTACGACAAATATTCAAACTACGACTAACTTACATCTAATTGGGGGCATTTCCTTCTATTGTGGTTTTCTTTATGGCAAACGGAGCAACGATTGTGGATTGTGTCTTCTACGAAATGAGTGCCCGCAACACTTGGCTTCGATTTGCCTTTAACCGCTCGATCCATGTCCATTTTATACCGCTTCCTTTTCCGTGGACCCTTGCTCTTCCATAGCAAACCTTGGTCCGCCACATACCTTGGACCTTCATAAAGGGGCCATTCATCTTCATCTCTAAAAGGCTCGAACCGGGGAGCCCAAGTGTTTAGAACGTTCCTAAGAGCGAACTCCTTAGCTGTCCTAGGAGGAGCCAAAGGATCAATCCTCCTCACCCTACAAGCTGTGTGCATATGGGAACATGCTATGTGCAATAGGGTTGGTTTACCACAAGTGCAAGTGTTGTTCTTGATTACAACTTTGTGCTTCCTTGCATGACGATCCTCTCCACCCGTATTGGTCCCGCCGGCCTCCAACACCTCATACGTGTAAGTGGTACTATCAAAACAAGTAGCCATTTGCCTCTTTGATTTCTTCTTTGAAAAATGAATCATGTCCTCGACAAACTGTGACCACTGCTTGCCTTTTCTAAACAAGATGGAAGCATGTTCAAATCTTTGGACAAACCATGCATTGCACCTGTAGAATGTGAAAGCTGCTATGGCGGTGATGGGAAGAGATCTACACCCTCGAAGGAGGCTGTTCATTATCTCCGCAAAGTTGCTTGTCATGAATCTCCATCTAAGGCCTCTGTCAAATGCAAGACACCATTTTTCCTTTGACCCCATCAAACCATCCAGAAAATCCCTTCCGGCTTGATTGGTTCGACGCTTTAGCTCTCGAAGTTTCTCATAGAAAAGCTTCTTCTCTCGCTGCCTTGCCATCTCCTCAAACAACTCAAAGTTTTCTTTGATGCCATCATGGCGTATTAGATTCTGTGCTAAGTGTCTAGTGCACCAACGATGATGGACTCGACCATGTCCAGGTAGTTCTTCGTCAATAGCATTTAAAATACCGGCATGCCTGTCTGATATAATGCAAACATCACGTCCTGGACCAACGACCAACCGACGCACAAGTCTAAGAAACCAAGACCAACTATCAGTATCCTCCTTGTTTACCACACCAAAAGCCAAAGGGACCAACATGTTCTCCCCATCCGTAGCAATAGCAACTAACAATGTCCCATTATACTTTCCAGTGAGGAAAGTTCCATCAATTGCTAAAACTGGCCTGCAGTGCTTAAATGCTTCTATGCATTGCCCGAAAGTCCAGAATACACGACCAAACACTGGCTTCCCGCCCCTCATTTCACCAGGTTTGGCCACATATTCAAAGTGCGTACCTGGGTTTCTTGCTTGCATTGCATTTAACATTGCAGGAAGACGCTCATATGCCTCCTCCCAATCTCCATATATCATTTTTAGAGCTAGTTGTTTGGCCCTCCATGCTTTACCATACTTAACACGGTAATCAAAATGAAGGAAGATACTCTCAATGAGTGCTGAAACAGTTATGGTTGGCATATTCTTTATGACATTGCAGAATGTCTTGGCAATAAACCTTGAGTTGAGTTGTAGATGCGTTTCCTCCGCATCGGCTGTCGCACAATTATGTGGTTGCATAACGGAAGTTATCTTCCATTTGCCGCCCTTGTCCTTTCGGCCACAAACCTTCCATCCACATTCTTCCTTACAACTCACCGTGTACCGCCTCTCCTTGTGAGAATGCACAACCTTGAACGGACGGTTATGGACAATGGAATACTCTTGCAACCATGTCTTCATACTCGACATCGTGTCAAACATCATACCCTTTCTAATTAATGTGGCTTGGTTAGGTTCACTAGCAACTCTCCCACCACCATCCAACACTGCCCTGTGAGCTTCACTTAAATCAAAATAATCACAAATAGTTGGATCACGACCGATCATCACCTTCTTCACAAGATGAATTTCTGCAGGGCTGAGCTTTGGGACGGGTCGATCATCCTCAGAGTCAGATGCTACCTCTTCTTCATCTGTGTCATCGTCTCCTTCCACCCGTACATCAACACAGTTCGATGCTCTAGCAACACCGATACCATCCTCCTCCTCCTCCTCCTTCTCCTCCTCCTCCTCCACCTCATCCTCGTCCTCATCCTCCGAGGCCTCCTCTTCCTTGTCCTGCTCGTCCTCCTCCTCTGCGCTATCATCCTCGTCATCATCCCTATCACTGCCTTGCCACCCACTACAGTAGCCACCATACTCATTGTCATATCCAGGTGCTAATAAAACCTCTACATTCCCAACACGATCATCCTCTACCATTTGTGCTTTTTCCATTTCATGCACTGTAACCTCATTTTCCTTTTCAAAAACCAACTCCTCTTTACTAACCAACACTCCCCTTGCTGATCCATCACAATTCCATGCCTAGTGCTACCAACAGAATTCTTTGTCACAACCACATCAAGTGATCTAACCTCTGAGGATATAACTATTTTCTTGTATGCATCCCAATCTCTATCTGTACTTATTGGGGCCATTCTCTTCACCCGTGGACCATTGGACGACCCAACATCGACAACGCCATCTAATGTGACACTAGCTCCTTGCCAATGCAACTTTTCTTTCACACGATCAACCAAGTTAGCAAAAGTGGGCGACGAACTAAAAAGCATTACATCCTCGGCCATGTTCTCAAAATATACGCTGTCATTCTCAGACCTCAAAACATCACCACTATGAAGCAACCTCACTAATTTATCCATCTAAGCCAACAAAATCAACTCATGTCAAACTATATACCAGATGTGCAACACCAATACGATTATTTAATCTATTCCAAACAACTCATTGCAATAAGACTAGAAGAACTAACTGTAAGATAAGATTTATATCTGCAATAATGGGAAAAGGGGGAAATTCAACTTTAATCGTTCATGATGAATCAATAGGGGCCAAATTCTAAAATCAGTAAGCCCACAGTGCATAGAATCAACCACAACCATGAATCTTAACGTCAAAAACATCCTACTTCGTAGATTACTGTAGCTACATAAACCCTACGGTTGCAAGCGCTACGGGCCAATGTACAAAAAAAAAATGGATGGATGGGCAGAGGGGAGGGAGATCTACCTCGGGGGACCTCCGGCGGCGTCGATCTGGCCTTCCAGGGGGCGGATTTGCCCCCTAGGGTTTCGGGCGATGAGAGGGGAGAGAGAGAGAAGAGCAGGGGCGGCGGGCGTTCAGAACCGCGTGGGGAGGAGGAAGAAGACAGACGGCTTATATGTCCGCTACCTCGGCGCTGTGTCGTGTAGCGCCAAGGTAAGAGACCTCGGCGCTAACGGATGCAGCGCCGAGGCAGCCGCCCCCCAGCGCCCAAGGCCACCACCTCGGCGCTTTTCAATTAAGCGCCGACATATTTGACCCATCGCCGGTGGGTTTGATCCAGGAAGGCCCCCTAGCGGGTGACGTGGGCCTCGGCGCTGCGTGAAGAAACGCCGAGCAATCTATGCTCGGCGTGGCTCCCTAAAGCGCCGACCCTCAGGGTCCATTTTTGGAAATAGTTTTGCGGGGGGTCTATTTGCAAAAAAAGTTTCCAAAAAGGGCCAAATTCAAAAAAAAAAACCACTAGACAAAGCTTTCTAGTCCGAAGATTACAAAAAACGGAGATTTCCAAATATATATCATTCCATGCATGGTGTGGTCACGGTGTGGCTGTGGTCACCGTTCGCTCTCCCTGCATGGACGAGGCTGAGCTTATCGCTCAACTTATCACCACCACTGCATGGTGTGGTCGGATTCGGACCTATAAAGGCGTGGGTCATGATCTATGCGATGCCGGCCGTGGCGCCGCCTGTGATGCAGTATTGCAGTACGCGTGTGTGTAGCTATTTCATCGCGTTACCTAGCTCGTTTATGCCGTGCTGTGGTAGGACCGAGCTCCGGATGTTGTCTACGCCATGGATTCCAGCGATCTGGTGGCCGGGCTCAATAGCAAGTAGTACTAGAATTGTTTTTCCATCACAAAAGAACCCACCTTATATTTGGAAGCCCGCCCGTTTTGCCACCACCACCAAGGCCACACCGGCAGCACCATCTCCATCCACGGCTATGGAGCCCGCCGGTGCAGACGAGGTGGCCTTCGAGTCCTTAGCGCACTTCCGCGTCTTCAAGAGCGGCAGGATCGAGCGCCTGAACCGGCCTCCGGTCCTCCCCGCCGGGCTCGACGAGGCCACCGGCGTCACCTCCAAGGACGTCGTCCTGGACGCTGCCACCGGCCTCTCCGTGCGCATCTACCTCCCTAATAAGGCGGTCTCGGCGGAACCGTCCAAGAAGCTCCCCGTCCTCGTCTACTTCCACGGCGGCGCCTTCCTCATCGAGTCGGCCGACTCGGCCACGTACCACAGGTACGTCAACCCGCTTGCCGCCGCGGCGGGCGTGCTCGCGGTGTCCGTGACCTACCGCCTGGCCCCGGAGCACCCGCTACCGGCGGCCTACGACGACTGCTGGGCCGCGCTCCAGTGGGCGGCGTCGGGGCAGGACGAGTGGATCTCCGAGCACGGCGACGTCGCGCGCCTCTTCCTCGCCGGCGACAGCGCCGGCGCCAACATCGTGCACGACATGCTGATGCGGGCGTCCGTCCACGGCCACGGCGGGCCGTGCCCGCGCGTCGAGGGCGCCATCCTGCTCCACCCGTGGTTCAACGGGAACGCGCCCCTGGAGGGAGAGCCGGAGCTCGCCGCAGCGGCCACCGCTGGGCTCTGGCTCTACGCGTGCCCGGGCGCCGTCGGCGGCGCCGACGACCCCAGGATGAACCCGCTGGCGCCCGGCGCGCCGTCGCTTGGGAAGCTCGGGTGCGCCAGGATGCTGGTGTGCGCAGCGAAGGAGGACGCGCTCTACCTCAGGGCCCGCTCGTACTACGAAGCCGTGGCGGCCGGCGGTTGGCCCGGGGACTTGGCGTGGCACGAGTCCGAGGGCGAGGACCATGACTTCTTCCTCGGCAAGCCTGACTGCGAGAACGCCAAGCGGCTCATGGACTGCATCGTGAGCTTCGTAGCCGGGGCCTGACTGGCTCCGGTGCTCCCTCGTGCGTGCGCACAGCATTCGACCAGTCATCGAACTCATGCAGGGATTTGCTGATTGATTAAATACACTCCCTCCGTCGTAATTTATATGGGGTTTGACTTTTTTACACCAAATTTTGATTTACTTGTCTTATTCAAAAAATTTCATAATTATTATTTAATTTCATCGTGGTCTTGTTTAGTATATAATACTATATACTTTAACTATGATTTGTCATATTTTTTAAAAAAATTAAATAAGACAAGTTGATCAAATTTGGTGTAAAAAATTAAACGGTCTATAAATTAAGACTGAGGGAGTAGGTCTTTATTCCGGGGGTATGATTTTTCTCCTCAAAGTATGGTATTGAAATTGTTCTTGAAACTGAATTTTTAAGCAAGTCCATGTTTCTATTCATCATTATATATTCCAGCTCCGTTACAGAACATTATGATAAGTTTCAGTGAGCGTAGTAAGCTTCTCTTTCATGATCATTCTATTGATTTTCTTGTTGCTATACATGCTACAATGCAAGTTTCCATGCATGTGGCTCAATCTGTTAAACTAGCATCACGCCGTGCATGAACAGAGCGAGAGTGATAATGTGATCACTGTGTTAGTTGCTGAGGCTGACGAGCGAGAGTGATCTACTCACGAGACTCTGGAAAGAACAAGGGGTACGTACGTCAGGGATCACGCAACATGAACTTGTCATGTTCTGCCACATAAGAACCATCGTACAGATGCGCGGATTCGCCAAGTCTGTTTTCACGTCCGCTGTCTAAGTGCAGATTAAAAAGCATTAGAAGCCAGCTATCTTCTACTAAGTGAAGCTTACAAATTCACAAACACGGACAGCAACCCAATACCGCAATACGCTTCCTCCTAACACAACACCACGCCAGGTATAACCATGGAACCCGATGCCGACGAGGTGGTGTTCGACGCCCCGGATCACTTCCGCATCTACAAGAGCGGCAGGATAGATCGTTTCCACCGAACGGTGCTCGTGGCTCCGGGCGTCGACGATGCCAGCGGCGTCTCCTCCAAGGACGTCGTCGTCGACGCCGGCACTGGCCTCTCCGTGCGCCTCTTCCTGCCCAAGCGCCAACAACAACAACCTTCCAGCAGCTGCAAGAAGCTGCCGATCCTCGTCTACTTCCACGGCGGCGGGTTCTTCATTGAGTCCGCAAAGTCCGCCACGTACCACAACTACCTCAACTCCCTCGCGGCCGCGGCCGGCGTCCTCGCGGTGTCCGTCGAGTACCGCCTGGCCCCCGAGCACCGGCTCCCCGCGGCCTACGACGACTGCTGGGCCGCGCTCCGGTGGGCGGCGTCCGCGCAGGACGCCTGGGTCGCCGAGCACGGCGACGCGGCCCGCGTCTTCGTCGCTGGCGACAGCGCGGGCGGCAACATCGTGCACAACGTGCTGATGAGGACGGCGTTGTCGTCTGCGGACGACGGCGCCGCGCCGAGGATCGAGGGCGCGGTCCTGCTCCACCCGTTCTTCGGCGGCAGGACGGCCGTCCAGGGGGAGACGGAGCGCGCGGTGACGATCACGGGGAAGGTGTGGGGGTTCGCGTGCCCCGACGCGGCCGACGGCGCGGACGACCCCAGGATCAACCCGTCGGCGCCGGGCGCGCCTGGGCTGGAACGGCTCGGGTGCGAGCGGGTGCTGGTGTGCGCGGCGGAGAAGGACTGGCTGGCGCCGAGGGACCGCGCGTACTACAACGCCGTGGCGGCGAGTGTGTGGCGCGGAAGCGCGGCGTGGCTGGAGACGGAAGGCGAGGAGCACGTGTTCTTCCTGCACAAGCCCCAGTGCGACAGGGCCAAGGCGCTCATGGACCGCGTCGTGGCGTTCATCGCCGGAGCGTGAGCTCTGACCTCTGAACTTGCTCAAATGCTCAACGCGCATGCTTTTTCTGGTTTCTTGATGGAATAATTCTCACCACTTGCCTGCCTGGGTGTCTTCGCTCCAATTAGCATGCGGATTTATTTGACCGATTTGATGGTTGTATATCGGTCACATTTTCTGAGCCACACGGGACCTTGGGCCATGTTAGAAAAGTATGGGAGGCCCACATACAGAAGGATTTCTTTGGACAAATTAAGAAATTTTGTGGTATTTCAATCTACAATTATGTATACATGCTCCATACAAATATCAGGCAATAGAAGATGAGTAAATCTAGCAGCAGGAACGGACGTCGTGTTTATAGCCTTTCCGTACAATATATTCAACCCGAGTGAAAGAAACTCTCGTAGTACAAGCACAATGTTCTTTATGGCTCTGATCAATTGCCGGTAGATGCTCGGAGCCGGAGGCCGGAGCACGTCAGGCCCCCGCGATGAAGGCGACGACGCGGTCCATCAGCTGCTTAGCGTTCTCGCACTCGGGCTTGAGCAGGAAGAAGACGTGCTCCTCCCCCTTGGACTCGAGCCACGCCGCGTCCCCGGGCCAAGCGCTGGCCACCACGGCCTCATAGTACGCGCGGCCCCTCGTCGCCAACCAGTCCTTCTCCGCCGTGCACACCAGCACCCGCTCGCACCCGATACGCTCCAGCTCTGGCACGCCCGGCGCGATCGGGTTGAACCTCGGGTCGTCCGCTCCGTCGGCCGCGCCGGGGCACGCGGACGCCCACATCATCGCGGTGACCGCGACCGCGCCCTCCTCTTCCCCCTCCATGGCCGTGCTCCCGCCGAAGTAGGGGTGGAGCAGGACCGCGCCCTCGATCCTCGGCGCGTTGTCTGCGGAAGACGCCCCCCTCACCAGCATGTTGTGCACGATGTTGCCACCCGCGCTGTCGCCGGCGACGAAGACTCGGGACGCGTCGCCGTGGTCGGCGAGCCACGCATCCTGCGCGGACGCCGCCCACCGCAGCGCTGACCAGCAGTCGTCGTAGGCGGCCGGTAACGGGTGCGCGGGGGCGAGGCGGTAGTCGACGGACACTGCGAGGACTCCTGCAGCGGATGCAAGGGAGGTGAGGTAGTTGTGATATGTGGTGGACTTGGCGGACTCGATGATGAAGCCGCCGCCGTGGAAATAGACGAGAATGGGAAGCTTCTTGGACGACGGTTCTTGGAGCTTTGGCAGGAAGAGGCGCACGGAGAGGCCGGTGGTAGCGTCGAGGACGACATCCTTGGAGGCAACGCCGCTAGCATCGTCGACGCCGGCGGGCACGAACACTGGACGGTGCAAAAGATCTACCCTGCCGCTCTTGTAGATGCGGAAGTACGTCGGGAGGTCGACTATGACCTCGTCGGCCTTTGGCTCCATCTCCATGGCTGTTTTGCCTCGTGTTGTGTCCAACACTTCTCCGTATTTCAGCTGCAACGTTCTCAGTAGTATATATAATGCGCCTTCTGGATTCTCGGTGCGCTGCTTGTCAAGAATCCCATTGTGAGATCTTTGAACGGGACTTAGGCTGGCATGAAGCCTCACGGCTGTAGATATTTCTTTGGTTACAGAAAAGGACTACTGAATGATGCGTGTTCTCTAATGTCATTATTTTTTCCTACACAGAATCTAGTTGATCGATCGTTGTTATATTCATCTAGAAGAAATGCTGAATATTCTTCTCAGTTTGCATTTTGCAGTAGATATATTATTTTCTGCAAAGCAATTTGTGTAGAGATCTCTAATTTGAAAACAGGTTCAATATGTTCCACCTTTCTGTGAGCAACATACGACTTGTAATATAGGTTCAATTGTTCAAATATCTTATACGGAAACGCTACAAAAACAAACATTCGACGCGTGTCATCTCTTTGGACGGGAAGACATGGTGCAACGACTTCCACACTGACGCCTCAAAATATTTTCTCCAGCCCATTCTTATCCCCACCGGCCACTGCAAACCAGGACTCTTCCTTGAGCCGGAGTCGAGTCCCCCCTCGTCAGACCGGAGTGCCGCACCACCACGAGCCGCCTAAGCCACATGCCGTGACGCCGTATGCTGCCGCGGCCCACAGGCCATGAGCTTCATGCTAGCAAAGTTGCGTCACCAAGCCCCAGTGATCAGGCCAGATCGAGTGGATTTGGCCCCGTTCCTCACCCGCGTGCGAGCGGCATCCATAGCCAATCTAAGGGTGTTTATGGTTCAGAAGTGGGATGGGATGCTCTCATTTGGTTCAAGAACCTGGGATCCGATAAGAGCGAAGTCATCTCAGGAATATTCCTCTAAGATTCGGGTCCAGTTTCTCTCACGTCTCGAAGAAAAAGCGAGGCGGCCACCGCGGGGAGACGAAGCCGACCGAGGCCGCCACCGGAGGAGGCACGGCGGGGCGAGGGCACTGCCACCGGGAGAGGAGGTGCCTCTCGGCCGAGTGAGGTTGCCACTGGGGGAGGAGGAGGCGTGACGGGGCGAGGCTGCCGCCGAGCTTGAGCGCCGCGGCTGAGCGAGGTCGACGCTGGGGGAGGTTGAGGCGTGATGGGGTGAGGCCGCCGCCGCGGGAGGCAGAGCACGGCAGGCGAAGGCGCTACCGGGTAAGGAAGAAGAGATGCGCTTGACACTGACAGGTGGGGTCTACAGAACGGTGACTAAAGCAAGTTGTTATCTCATCCTTCCCGTCCCTTCAACCAAATACAGAATGAAGCAATTTCATCTCTACAGCCAAACACAGATATGGAGTCATTACATCCCTATAATCAAGAATGGAGCAATTCCATCCTACCTCACTCCCCAACCAAACGGACTCTAAGGAACGCTACATATGCAAGCAGCATACGAGCACCATGACCAAGACTCCAAGAGCCTAGGTTCACCCCCCCAAGAGCAGATGCATTTGTGGAGAAGAAAGGGATTTTGTAGAGAACCCTTTGGAGAAGATGGTAATTTTTTCGTGCAGCTTTTTTCCCTTCTTTTTTATGTTGGGAGGGTTGTATATTTTAATGATGCAATAGTTACTTTAGAATGTTTCTGCAGTGTTTTTATGTAGTAGGTCAACGTTGCAACCTGTATTTTGGAATGATGTAAAATGTATCTTCTGAATGTTGCATAAGATGATGTTTCCTTCATATTATGTTTTTGTCAGGTAATTTGTTGTATCATTCTATGAAACTTTGCAGTCATTAATTGGTGTTCCTTGAGAAATGAAGCCAATGTTGTGGCGGAAGTTTTTGGGATATTTGTTGTTCTTGCCTCTACTCTGATGAACTGCAATTGTGATTTTGTTCTCGCTTTTCTAATCTTGCGGTTTATCCTTCTGCTTTTGACAAGTTAACATAATTTTACCTTTGGTCTTTGCGTTTTTACCCCTGCTTCGACCGTTGACAAAGGGAAAAATCGCATTGACTTGTAAAGAACAAACTTACAAAGTTACAAAAAAAAAAAGGAAAAATCACAAATACACTTCAAAGTAGGGTATGAAGACCCCAAAAGAATAATAGTACCTCTATTGGAAAATGCAAAATGAAAAGAATATTCGGAATTTCTTCTAGATGGATGTAACACCGATCAACTAGACTCTCTGGAAAGAAGTGACATACGAGAACACGCATCATTCAGTCGTCCTTTTCTGTAAACCGAAGAATCATCTACAGCCGTGAGAATTCACAGTTTCACACCAGAGTCCCGCTCAAATCTCTCACTATTTGATTCTTCAAGCGCAGCGCAACCAAGAATCCAGAAGCCGCTTTATAAACTGCTGAGAAGGTTGGAGCTGAAATACGGAGTAGCGTCAGACGCATTAGGGTTTTTTTATTCGGTGGGAATTTTCTGAATTTCCCGAATATTCGCTATTTTCGGTGAGGCCCGAATAAAACCTATTCGGCAAAAAAAATTCGTACAAATTTAACATCCCACCACCAATCCGCGCCAAACTGGTCCAACAAGCATTTTTTCTGCCCCCAGCCCATCCAATTTCACTTTGTAATCCTAAAAACGCACATAACCCTTTGGTCCCTTCCCTTTCCCCTCGACCCCTCCCCATCGGTGACTGACGGCGGTGTGGCTACCTATGCTAATGTGTTATAGCTTATCGTTTTTTGTGTTATTATTAATTGTTATATAGAATTATGATGTGTAATTGACTAGAGATACTTTTTAACGCGATTTTGCTGTTTTTCTTTTTTTGAAAATTTTTAAATTTGTTTGAATTTGACCTCGATATTTCGAATATTCTGAATATTCGTTATTTTCGGTGAAGACTGAATTTATTTCATTCCCGAATAAAAAAACCCTCACGCAACACGAGGCCAAATAGGAATAGTCATGGAGCCCAAGGCCGACGAGGTGGTGCTCGACCTCCCGGAGCACTTCCGCGTCTACAAGAGCGGCAGGGTAGATCTTTTGCACCGTCCAGTGTTCGTGCCCGCCGGCGTCGACGATGCTAGCGGCGTTGCCTCCAAGGATGTCGTCCTCGACGCTACCACCGGCCTCTCCGTGCGCCTCTTCCTGCCAAAGCTCCAAGAACCGTCTTCGTCGTCCAAGAAGCTTCCCATTCTCGTCTACTTCCACGGCGGCGCGTTCATCGTCGAGTCCGCGAAGTCCACGGCGTACCACAACTACCTCACCTCCCTTGCGGCCGCTGCCGGAGTCCTCGCAGTGTCCGTCGACTACCGCCTCGCCCCCGCGCACCCGTTACCGGCCGCCTACGACGACTGCTGGGCAGCGCTCCAGTGGGCGGCGTCCGCGCAGGACGGGTGGCTCGCCGAGCACGGAGACGCGTCCCGCGTCTTCGTCGCCGGCGACAGCGCGGGCGGCAACATCGTGCACGACATGCTGGTGCGGGCGTCGTCCTCGGCGGACGACGTCGCGCCGAGGATCGAGGGCGCGGTCCTGCTCCACCCCTACTTCGGCGGTAGCACGGCTATGGAGGGGGAAGTGGAGGGCGCGGCCGCGGTCACCGCGATGTTGTGGGCGTTCGCGTGCCCCGGCGCGGCCGACGGCGCGGACGACCCGAGGTTCAACCCGATCGCGCCGACGGGCGCGCCGGCGCTGGACCGCATCGGCTGCGAGCGGGTGCTGGTGTGCGTGGCGGAGATGGACTGGCTGGCGACGAGGGGCCGCACGTACCACGAGGCCGTGGTGGGCAGCGCGTGGCGCGGGGACGCGGCGTGGCTCGAGTCCAAGGGGGAGGAGCACGTCTTCTTCCTTCAGAAGCCCGAGTGCGAGAACGCCAAGCAGCTGATGGACCGAGTCGTTGCCTTCATCGCCGGGGCCTGACGTGTTCCGTCCTCCGGCTCCGCGTATCTACTCTCTAGCGGCAAGAGATCGAGCCGTAATGTACTGTGCTTGCTTTTACTACCACAGAGTTCGCCGGGGTTTAACAGGGTATATTCGTATATTGTAGGTTGCAATCCATACACAGTGATGAATGTTTTTGTATTTCAGTGAAGTCATAAAATTTAACTAGTCGTCCTCTCGGTCTACCTGCCATCCCATATCCACTTGTTAGCAAATCTGATCCATATCACTGCTTTGGTGAGGGATGTCAGATGTGGTCCTTGCTGAGTAGAAGAGTGTTGGCTTTTATTTTTTTTTTCACTCTCCGTCTATCTTAGAAAACCTACTTGTATTTCTGTTAGCATCGTAACAGAAATGGGTGATCTTATGTCAAAAAATATTGATAAGACTAGGCTCACCAAGGCGTCCATCTAACTCCTCTCATCCACTATTCTAACTACCGCCCTCTCTATCTACAGTACCGCATAGTGTATGGGCGTAGGCACTCTGGTGAGCCTAGTCTAAGAGTTTAAACTAATTTTTCTCTTAATTCAGGATTATGGACATGTTTTCGAGATACTGCGGGAACCTATAAGACCAAGTCCAGTAGACTGTTGTATAGTTGTTCATAGTACGAAAATGCCATTTGAATATGGGATGGATAATCTAGGAGTCGGCCTAAGTGAACTTAAATTTCTATCTGGCAACGTGGCACCTCACTCAACCAAGTGCTTCTCTGGACTAGTCATGAGGCACGATCCTACTCAGATGATTCGCGGAGTCAAATTACTTGCAAAACAGAGGATGATGACGACAGGTAATGCAGATTGTATCGGCCGATGAGCAAGTCCACCAAATTTTGGGACGTGGACGTTTATATGCATTTTGTATAGGAAGGCAATTATTACAGTAGATATGCTGGTAGAATCGTGCATGCAAATAAGAAGCTTTGCAAAATGAATTTGCACTTGCATTAGCTGTTTGCATCTAACAAAGCTTGAATTTGGAAGTTTCATGGCAATGAGCCAATGACGAAGCATTTGCGTCGGGGTCTCATGCTCCCTGAGCGCTTGTTTGGAAGACGTCTGGAACGGGGCACCGGCCACCGGGGAAGGGCCAGCGGGCAGTGCGGGAAGGCATCAAGGCGGCGGCGGTCCAGCGCGTCGCTTGTCACGGTGCCCTCGCGTCGCCTCGGGGGAGAGGCGCCCGGACCCGAGAGGTGGGAGCAGCTGGCGCGGGGAGGCGCGGCGCAAGGAGAAGACGGGGATAGGCCCGGGGTTTCGGGCTTCTAAACGAGTCCTGAATAATATGAAGTACTTATCGCAGGATTTTGGGCTTCCGCAGATATACACGTACAGATAGGTTGCGTAATCAAAACATTTTTTTTCAAAGAACCCGAGGGCCAAGGGATGTTTTGACGAAACTCATTTGTTTTTGAGAAAATAAACTAATTTTTCTCTCAATCCCCTCCAATCTCGGTAGAGGAATGGTTGAGCTAAAGTAGCCCTAAAGAAGATAGGTGGCGTAATCCAAACAATAGCTGGATGAAATTTGATAAAATACATTGAAGTGTACAGTCACCTACAGCAGCTAGTCTCAATCCACCACGCGTCAGGACAATATTAATTTGAATGAGCAACTAAGCATCCAAAATACACCAGCCAATACATACCAACCCAGTTTAAGACTGCATGGTATCATCTCCATCTGTTTCACCCGGGACTTCATTGAACATGTACTGGCTCTGGTACTCCATCAGGTACTGCGTGGATCTCTTCACGTCCAGGAAGAGCTGATAGACCCGGCTAATGTCCTCCATCTCCACCACCTTGCCCTTGCGCTTCTGGCAGGCAAGAGCGGCGGAAGTGATCAGATGGATCGCATACCTCAGGGAGGTCTCGACACCAATCTTTGTAAGCAGAACCTTGGCGTCTGCAGACATTTCCACATCCTCTTCGTCACACCTGATGTCCAAGATCTTGCGGATCTCGTCTTCCGTGTATGGTTGCGTCATGATGATCAAGAGGCGGTCAAGGAAGTCTGGAGGTATACCATGTGGTGACCGGTAGTTTGTCCCGCGGATGGATGTGATCCCTCGGTTCGTTGCGATGACAAGGATTGGAGACATATCGTTTTCCAATGCACGGTTCAGGAAGGAGAAACATTCGATATCTAGCATGTGGACCTCATCAATAAATAGAACACCAGGAACAATCTCAGCCTTTCCTTCCTCTCTCCACTCTGCAACTTTTGTGTCGATCTGCTCTCTAACCTCAGCACGAATTTCACCAGTATCACCAGTGAACAATGCAAGAAAACCCTGTGTCCTGCACGAAAATAGCAAGATAAAATAAATAAATGCCTGGTTAGTATACTTTTTGCACTCGATAAATTACACTTGAAGCCTAGTAACTTTGAGTCATGCGCTCCACGAAATTAACAAGACAATTCATCGTGCAAGCATGAGAAAGATCTTGTGGAGAGAAAAATGTAGTTCAGTGCAATTAGGACAAAACAGTATCCTCTAACAGATTTATAGGATCAGGACAACTGTTTCATAGCGACTGTATTTAGCAAACATTTACTGTCACGATCAATTAAGGATATCAATGGTTCCAGATATCTGCCAGTTATTTGCTAGCAAAATCTCTGTAGCTTATCTTTCAGGACAGGGTCCATGTCCTTACATATGCACATAAAAAATTCTTCTAGGTGTGGATTTGACTAACTTGATACTGTACTAACATAGTAACATGTACCAGTAGGCTTAACAATTCACATTCCCTTATTCGGAACTTGCACCACTAACCAAAAGTGAAAGCTAAAACAAGATCTAGTGGGTCCTTTCTTTGATTAAAGTTACAGAAGTCTGCTGAATAACACATACATTCTCCATTTCTCAGCAAGCCAAAAGGTAAAGGCGCAGAATATCCCATTTTGTGCACCCAATAAGAATTATACTACTGGAGAGGTTTCTAGCTCGGTGCCCTAAGGCCCTAACAACTTACATATGCCACACAAATGGATAACCTTTTCTAGTGGAATGGCAAATCTTATGGGATGCTTGTACATCAATAGGTAAAACTCTATCCTGATGGGATTTCCTCAATATTTCCTCAATTCAATCAAACATTCAAATGATTCGATGATCAATTGATCACAGCAATATGTCAAATTTATTCCCTTGCTATTTGAGACATCTTAAGACATGGAACATGTCCAAACCGATTACAAGTCCTAAATTTAATTTGGCCATGCTGCTTTGTTCAGAGATTAATATCAAAATGTAAATAAGCTCCAAACTTATGTTGTAAGTTAAATGATATTCACAACCATAAATTTACTTAACAATGGCCAAATCAATCACAACAGTAGCTTAACATGGAGCACCAATATGCAATTCATATTGATCAAGATTCTACAGAATGATACCATGGAAGTGATGGGTGATCACTTGTATATCTATGAATCCAATATGGGTGACTTTTTCTTTGGGTTATAGTTTGAAAACCACTTGTCTTTCAACAAAAATAAAGGGATTTGGCTTAGGATTCCCAGTTTTCATTCCATGTCTGGGAGTTAGTGAGTTACCACTTAGCAGGTTTCCATATCAAGGCTCAATACAATTAAGCCTGTACTATCTACCAATTTCACCATATCTCCTGAATTCATTGTTCACTGTAGTCTAGCAGCTCATCTTTACTTGAGGCACCCAACTTGCTTATTGCAATACAAAATTAAATCAATTTCAAATGAATATATCCTAAAGATTTTCTCTTCTACCCCCTCCTTTTTAGAGTATTTAAAAAACATACTATAACAACTGATTTTCTTTCTTATCTAACCTGAATTAGAAATTTCATTTTCTACGATTCTATAAAAAAACAATTCAGCAACTATTGATGAATCATCACTAACACCGGGCAAGTTGGCATAAGCAAAGCAGATCCAATTCATTATAGACCATCCTAGTTTGTATAATTACAGGAAACTTTCCACTGTTATGGTGATATATGTTTTCTTGTTGTGGCAATCTCTAAAATCAATTGTCTTTTAACATCAACGTATAGTAGTACATCATTGCAAAGGCACAATGCGAATTCCCTTGCCACAAGTTTAAAAAGTTGCTACTTATATATAGTTATATCAGCATCTGTTGATACGAAGGAAATCATACAAAGGAGTGAAGATACCTGCTATTGATGACATCAATCTCGTGTAAGGTGACACAGTGCACGACCTCCTTGCGCTTCTGCAGCTCACCATCAGGACATTTGACAAACTTGGTGTGCGGGCCAACAGCATCGTAATCCCGCGACCTACCAATGGAGCGGCCAAGCTTGGTGACCTTCCCGGAGGCTTTGTCAAGGGCAACCACATCCCCGCTCTGCACCTTCTCTTTCCCAAGAGCCTCAATCATCTTCCCCCCAAGTTCGTACACCGTCTCCATGTCCGTCGTCTTAAGCGTGAGGCGCCCGGTCTTCCCGGGCGCGGTAGCACCGGACGGCGCGGCCGAGCCGGCGGCAGCGGACAGGGGGCGGTCGATGGAAATCTCGACGACCTCGCCTTCGATGATCTCCGCCTCCTCCTTGATGCGGACGCCGATGGCGCGGCGGAAGGCCTGCGTGAGCGCCTCGGTCTTGGAGAGGTCGAGGGAGAAGAGCTCGGAAGCGGCGACGGAGGCGAAGGGCGTCTCGGCGCCGAGGGACTTGGCGATGCCCATGGCGAGCGCGGTCTTGCCGGTGCCGGGCTGGCCCGCGAGGAGGACGGCGCGGCCGGCGATCTTCCCCTGGCGGATGAGCTGGAGAATGAGCCCAGCTGCGCGGCGCGCGGGGAGCTGACCCACCATGCCCTCGGAGGCGTCGCGAGCCTCGAGGGAGGAGTCCAGCCCCAGGCCCCGGATGTGGGAGTGCGCGCCGATGCGCTCGATTCGCGTCAGGTCACGGCTCTCCGACAACCGCTTGAGCTCCGCCATGGTGCGCCGCCTCTTTGGTGCTTTGCGTTTTCCCTTGCGGTGACGGCCGGCGCCGGGGTGGGGTTTGGCGAGGACGAGAAATGAACTAGGGTTTTGCCTGGGAAGATGGAAGTACGAAGGTGGCTGGGCCGAGAAATTTGCTGCCGGCTGTTACGAAAAATGGGCTTTCCGCTCGTGCCGTCCCGCGAAAGGACTTCTCTCTTTGCCATTATCAAACATGTCCAACGCGCCGGAATATATTCGGGCAGAATTTCTAATATCTACCAGCATATATTGTTTAAATTATGTTTTTCTTTCTTATTTAATTTTTTATCATGATTATTTTACAATGCTATGAATATTATTATGAGTAATATTAGATGTTTTTCTCATGAGTCATTTTTATAGGTAGAGCATTTCAAATATGAATGTAGAATTTCTTTTTCCGAAGCTAGAGTATTCTATCCTAGGCCTAAAAATATTTTTATGTAAGGTATAGTAATTTAATGTGAAGCCAAAATATTTTGACAGTAAAGGTATATCATTTTTCAGTACATATAGAACATCGTTTCCCCAAAACTTAGAATAAACTTTTATACATCTAGAATATTATCTTTTTTCTATTAAAACGTATTTGTGCCTCAGAAACTAATTGAGCCAAGGAGTCGAATTTGGTTTGACTGAAAAGTAGAATAAAACAAGCAGCAATAAATTTATATGTTAAATTAAATCATGATGAAAATAAATAATAATTATGATTTTTGGTCAAACTTGGTATAGAAAAGTCAAACAATCTATAAATTGGGATGGAGTATCATTTATGATTTTGTATTACATAAATGACATTAGTGGAGTAACGGTTGGTTAAAGTTGTCCAAAAGCAAACTAATTTTTGCTGCAATACTTTGGTCGGGATGAAGCTAGATTTGGTATCTTTATCACCCTTAATGTGGTATTTTACGCAAATAGTACTGACTGCTCTGTGCTGCTGAATGCGTGTTGCAAGGGGGGGAAAATCTCTATACCATCGTGGCGGTATATACTTTTGTATTGCTATAAACGTGACAAAAAACATAGACTTGCATTTTACTATTTTAACGTAGTGTGTTCTTATATATGCAAGTTGGATTGATTAAAATTAAGGACCCATGTTATATATTATAGATTGATTTAAATTAAACACACGCTGGATAGCTTTAAATTAGACTCACGCTGGACTCCTACCGATCCACCGGCCCACCGCCTCCCATCGATCCGACCAACACCGCTGCCCCGAGCTCGCCTTCAACTAGTCTTGACGCTGCCGAGGCATGCAGCGCCGCTCCAAGCTCATCGGCTTGCCGTCACACCTTGTCTCCACCACCTCCCATCGATTCGCAGCCACCAGCTGAACGCGGATCCTTCGACTTCTACAAGAAGAGCTGCCCTAAGGCGGAGTCCATTGTCGTGGACTACCTCGCGTGCGTCGTCAAGGAGGACTTGGGGCTGGCCACAGCGCTCATCCGGCTCCACTTCCATGTGGCTTCATGCAGGGCTGTGATGCCTCCATCCTCCTCGACTCCATGCCTAGCCAACAGAGCGAGCAGGCGGCCTCCCCCAAGGCCCCAACCTGACGCTCTGTCTCGCCGCGTTCAAGGCAGCCAACGACATCCAAGCCTGCAGCGGGCTAGTCATCTCCTGCGCCGACATCGTGGCCCTGGCCACGTGCTACTCCGTGGTGCTGGGCGACGGGCCAGCGTACTAGGTGCCCCTGGGCAGGCGCGATGGCCTGGCACCCGCTTCGCAGCAGGCCGTGTTCGACGCGCTATCGGCGCCGAGCTCCGACGTGCCCACTCTGCTGTCCTTGCCGGCCAAGATTAGCCTCGACGCCATCGATCTCGTCGCGCTCTTCGGCGGGAATCCGCACATGTCCCACCAACACCACCGTCAACACCACGGTGAACGACATCCGTATGCCCAACGCCTTCGACAACAAGTACTACAACTAGGCGGCCATCCGCGCCGAGGTAGACACGGCCACCAAGTTCGCGTTCCCCATCGAGGAGCTGCAGCGGCGGCTGGCTGGGTACTGGTCTTCTGGAGCGAGTTTGACGCACGCCGGTTTTAGAACCTATTTGAAACTGCAGTTTGTTGTTTTGGGTTGGTTTGGTATGGAATCGACAATATATGAAGTCTGGTGCAGATCAGTTCTGAAGAGATAAAAAGTGGCTTGGGGTGGAGTGTGTTTAGAGGGAAATGTCAATTTGTTTGGGCTGGTGATGTCTGAATCGGAGACCATTACCAGGTTTAAGTACGAACCTCATGAGTGAGGATTTGAAAATTATCCTTTTACGGTTTTTTTGATAAAAATGTATACATATATTGTATTATATTAGGCAGCCCACGTTATAACAAGGTCATAAGAAGAAGACCAAAAAACAACACCACCCTGAGGGGGAACCTAGACAAGTATAGAGACACGTGTCGAGAAAATGGCGTCCTGATGACGAAGTCATTTATGCCGGCACGGTGGAGTACGTCATCAGCATGTGGTACCAGAGGCGCCACGTGCGTTTGGACCCAGGGCGGAAGGGCCTCACCAGGAGAGGTAGAGTGGGGCGTCGAAGCCGGAGGTGGTCCACCATCTCTGTCGAACCGAGGATGTGGTTGAAATTTGTCGGCGAGGTGTACATGGCTTTGAACGAACCCAAAAATGGCCGGCTTGCATCCAACACGATGTTGAGGAAGACGAAGTTGAAATCATCGATGTTGATGTGATGCTCGAACATGGCTGCGCTGAGGTGACGTGGGGCAAAGATCCACTCCCAGTGAGCCCAGATTTGGCTCGCTGAGGTCAAATCCGAACCACCAGAGGTTGAGCAGCCCATGGGGATGATGGAGGCAAGGAACAAAAACCTTTGGAGGTGGATGGAGGCATGGATGGATGGATCTGCTCCGGTGACATCAAAAGTAATTGATTTATTTAGGCTCACCCTGGACTTGCAGCCACCGGTGTCGAGGAAGGATGAAGACCATGGGAGCGAATGCAGCAAGACGGGAGCAGTGGCTAAGGCCCATAGGGGCAACTTCACCTAGGAGCTTAGTAAACTATACTAAAAAAGAGAAAGGGCCGGCCCACCCCCTCTTGTCGCCGGCGAGGACGCCGAAGGCGAGAAGGCAGGGGCCGAAAACTGGGCGACTCGAGAAAGCTCTAGGTGGCACAACAAAGTACTACTACCTCAAATGCTTGTTGGGGCTTTCATCCCTTTTACGGTTGAAGATAATATTTTGCGTCTGCGATCAACTGCATACAAAGGGCAACCATACCAAACACATGCGGTGGCCACAGTAGACTTGTCTCTTACCCCAATGACTTTGACTCAAAATATCTGTGTAATGTGTTGGGGAAACATACCTAGCAACTTGAAGGCCAATGCCCAATGGGCAGGTGCTGGAGCCTGGAGGTGAGGAGCGCTGCACAAGCGGAAGGAACCATGGTCGATGCGGCCGTGTAAAATGAAGATTGGGACGGAAAGGTTTAGGGAAGGCAGGGGAGAGATGCTGCCGTTCGTCGCCACAGGGTCTGTGGTCGCCTCCATGGTTGTGGCAGCAAGAAGAGGCGGCCGAAGCTACCACCAGTGATGCGTTGGTTGCACCCTTGCACCTTTTTTCTCTCTTTTTCTCGGATTTGGACATAAACGATCGGCGGCTAGCGTGGCAAGCATGGCGGGCAAGGTAGCTAGCGGCCAGTGGGAGAGGCAAGGGAGGGTGGCTCGGTGCAGGGGGCAGCGCGGAGGCCATGGCGGCCCTGCTTGCGCAAGCCGGTTGTCCGGCTCGGGTTAGTTCTGAGGTGTTTGTTTCGGTATCAATCCATGAGAATTGAGAAGTGGAGTGGTGATGAATCAATTTGTTTCGCAAATTTTGGTGTGATAAATATGTTTCTCGCAACTATATTAATAATTATTAGCTCTATTTTACACTCAACGCACGAAACTGTGTCCACCCTCCTGGGCTCCCCATGGCAGCTCACCATTGGTCGGTATGGAGGCCGCAGGCCGCTCAAATGTTTCGACTGCAAGTTTCGGTCACAGAATCTAAGGATCTTAAACATGATACGTTGTCTATGGATCCTAAAATTTTCACACAAATTGTACATAAATTTTAAAAGACACAGAAAAAAATTCTATATTTCAAAGGGGCCCATGATACAGGCTGTGTTGTGGAGGTAGAATGCTTAATAGGTTTGATGCATGGAACAATTCTGGACAATACGTAGACGATTTTTTTCTAATACACTGCATTAAGTTTTGTTGCTTTCATCTAGAGTGCTCATTAGCCTGTCTATATATTATACTCCATATAACTAGGTTGATTAAGCATTTCAGTTGATATCCTACAAGTGAGTATGTGTGCAAAATCTATGGACGAGAAAACCATATATCTTCCTATTTTGCAGACACTGATTGGAAGAAAAGGACATTAATAGGACTGCAGCTCTGTCCTGGTAAACGTTAGGAGGTCGCCAGGTAGGGATGGCAATGGGTGAGCACCCGGCGGGTGGAGCAAACATCCACCCGTATTGACACCCGTTACATCAAGGCACACCCGCACCTGTAATACTTAACGGGTGCAATTTCACACCCGCTCCCGCACCCTGGGTGTTGGGCACCCGTTAGGTGACCGATATTTGCATACTTAGAAATGTAACACCACACACCACACCATAAATAGCATGTAAAAACATACATGTAATATATAGAATATCAATTCATCAACACATAGCATGTAATCTGTTGACAATTCACATGATAATAATGTTTGAAACTCAATTTAGCCACATATTAGTGTTGTAGGAGGCTTAACGATAGGTCAAATCAAATTTTTCATATTTTATATTAGTAATGGTGAAATGACTACACTTGATAAAATAATAATTATTATATGTTCAAATAGCTGATGAGCATCAGAATGAAAAGAAACAAGGCTTAAACACAGTAGGATTTTATACTTTAGTGAGTTAGGATAAATTCAGTCTATCAAGAATTAAGATTTAGAACAATATATTATTATTTATGGGGCCCAATGGGCACCCGCTGGTGGAAATCTACACCCGCACCCGATCCGTGGGTCTAATTTGACACCGCATCCACACCCATAGATCTAATTTGACACCCGCACCCGCACCTAATGGGTGTGAAACCCGTGGACACCCACACCCGTGAGTCTGACTGCCATCCCTATCGGCAGGTCGGGATAGATTGAATACGGATAAAATAGCATTGCAACTATGAACAAATTATGCTTGGAAAGTGCGAGCGTAAGCGAAAAGGTAGCCCCCATCATTTACGTGTGCCATTGCTTCCGTTTCAACCATTTTCTTCTGACCTTTTGCATGGCAATAGACCTAGAAATGATGATTGAACTAACTATAGCTGTCAATTGTTTTTGCTTGGAAAATGATGTACCAATATGCATATCGTTCGTATTTTAATCTCGTTTAAAATAGTTTTATGCTTTATGTTTAATTGTAAATTATATCAGAAAATTACGACCTTAACACTACAATATATCTGTAACACATTAATTTTTGGTCCCTAAATTTTTCTGCAAATTAAAAGCAATTTACCAAGCTCTCATTTGAATTAGTGTGCATAGAGTGATATTCATGAAGTTTCTTTTAATTAAATAACTAAAAAATCATAGGTTATTAAAATCCAACGCCGTGGATGCTTTTCAAATCCAACTACGTGGATGTTTTTTTTTTCCTAACATGATGCTTTTTTATAGTCGGTGGTGGAGATATTTGCGTTCTATTTACAAAATTCGTTCTTTTTTATTTTGTTTGTATTTTATATAAATATTTGGATTGTTATCGTCTCATCACGAAGTCTTATCTTTAGCTGAGGTTAGGTTCCCTCTGATTTGGATCTGAAATGTACTGTACTTTACTGAACCAATCACGCTGCTCTCGGCGTGCCCGCCGTCGGCTTCGCTCCACACAACTGGACGAGCCGCTTTGATCTGCCACGGCCATGGACGACGAGGTAGTGGTTGACTGCGACGCCTTCCGCATCTACCGGAGCGGCAAGATGGACCGCCTTCACCGCCCGGCGTGTGTGCCCGCCGGCCTCGACCCGGCGACGGGCGTCACGTCCAAGGACGTCGTCCTCGACACCAGCAACGGCCTCTCCGTGCGACTCTTCCTTCCCAGCCTCGGTACGCGCCGCATTCCCTCGCCCAAGAAACTCCCCGTCCTCGTCTTCTTCCACGGCGGCGCCTTCTTGATCGAGTCCGCAGTCTCGCGGATGTACCACGGCTACGTCGCGTCCCTCGCCGCCGCGGCCGGCGTCCTGGCCGTCTCCGTCGAGTACCGCCTCGCCCCCGAGCACCCGGTCCCAGCCGCCTACGACGACGCCTGGGCCGCTCTCCAGGGGGCCGCGTCGGCGGAAGACGAGTGGCTCGCGGAGCACGGGGACACCGCCCGCCTATTCCTTGCCGGCGATAGCGCCGGCGGCAACATGGCGCACAACATCCTGATAAAGCTGGCGCTTTTTCCCCATCCGGTGGCGCCTAGAATCGAAGGCGCAATACTCCTGCATCCTTGGTTCGGGGGAAGTGTGCCCGTCGAAGGGGAGGATGCGACAAAGGCCAAGGAGATGGCCGTGATCTGGGAGTTCGCGTGCCCAGGCGCGGCGGGAGGCGCGGACGACCCGCGGATGAACCCAATGGCGCCAGGCGCGCCGGGGTTGGAGAGCCTCCGGTGCGAGCGGATGCTCGTGTGCGCCGCCGGCAAGGATTGGGCGGCGCCGAGGGACCGCGCGTACTATGACGCCGTGACCGCGAGCGCGTGGCACGGGAGCGCGGCGTGGATCGAGTCTGAAGGGGAGGGGCACGTGTTCTTCCTCGAGAAGCCGGACTGCACAAAGGCTAGGGAGCTCATGGACCGCATCGTCTCGTTCATCGACGGATCCTGACTCCTGAGCACCGAGCTGGAATGGTGCGCGCGATGCTGGTCTGACTTGTGTTTGCGTGCTGTGTGACTGTGTCCATTTTCCCATTTGAAGGAGCAATTTCATTTGTGTTTGTAGGTTTCTTCTTACCGGAACTTATGCTATATCTTTCATATTATCCCAGATTCCTTTGAAGCACAATGCTGAATCCATTTGCTACCATATCGGTTTGATGGCAACTTGCAAGTTTGCCATGAATTCTAGAGTATGGTTCTGTACTAAGGTCTCTGAGATGTGGAAAAAAAAAATCCTGAATCATGCGTTTCTCGTATATTCTTAACTATTTTTTAATTCTATACATGTTTCTGTAAAATTTCTTCATTACAAAGTAGGCCCGAGTCTTAACAAACATCATGTGGCAGCCTGCTTCTGGATGCTTAAGCTAATCAAATGAACCTTAGCCTTTGCACAAAGCTATTCTATTAAAAAAAAAAGGTTTAATCAAAACTACACAGGGGCCGCTACATTCATTTCAGGAGTTATATGGTCGACCAATACAAGAGTAGGGCATATATTACTGAAGCCACAAATGCAACAACTCGAACAGTTTTCAAACCAAAAGGAAAGAAAAGAAAGAGCTAACTTTCAATCCTGCCATTGGACTTCGAACCAAAATTATTAAAAAGTTCCAATATAGTAAAAATCTTGTATTTCACAAATAAGCTGAAAGGGACTGAATTAACCAAGACCAGCCTTCCTCCCACTAAAAATGATTTTTCTTAAACCTTTATTGTACCAAAGTCAATCTTTACTGAATAACTGGCGATGATGCATGGGGACTCCCAAATATCTAAATGGTAACGAGCCTTCACACCCAAAAGCTTTATACATTCTCATGCACAGGTCTGAGTGTTTCCATATAGAAATAATTCACCTTCATGAAAATTGCTCTTAAGGCCTACTGTAGTAAATATCCAAATACGCATAGTACTAGGTTTAAGTTCTTAGCCTTCTCTCTATCATGTAAAAAAAAGATAGTATCATTCCTGTGTTGCAAAAATCAAAAGACGCCATTTCACCAAATGGGGTATAATCCCGAGGAATTGTCTATGCTCTTTTTTGCTAGTTAGC
This sequence comes from Paspalum notatum, assembly GCA_022530915.1. Classification (NCBI taxonomy): domain Eukaryota; kingdom Viridiplantae; phylum Streptophyta; class Magnoliopsida; order Poales; family Poaceae; genus Paspalum; species Paspalum notatum. The sequence continues at coordinate 40,017,852 of CM039685.1, forward strand.
AGTTAATCTTGCCAACATATTGACACTGGATTAAAAAGAAATGGCGACAATGGATAACCTTGTCGCAATCTTCTGCTACAACAATCCAACAATGTCCTTGTTTGTTGTGGCTTGTCCTCACCTTCGACAAAAGGAAAATTGGGGAAGGTTGACCAGGAAGATGGTGCGTGTTTTTTTTTGTAATTAACATCTTTGTTGGGGACCTCGGTGTACTATTGCGTTCTTCAATGAATACTAGGTCTATGCCCATGTTTCGCTACGGAGACGACAACTATCAATACAAATGTGGTTTCGTAGATGTCACACGGTGATCATAATGCTACTACTTTCACATGTACATTAACCACGCATATGCATCTTTTTTTCCAAAACTTAGGTGCTTTTTCTATGGTTTCTAAAACACAAGCGGAATCAAAGTTGATTCCTACTTAGACTAGGCGCAAATTTGCCCACATTGATGCTACTACTTTCACATCACATTAAAAATCATATGCATCAACTTCACATAATACTAACTCTCCAAGCTACCGAAGCACACGTCACCAGAAAATAGCTTGTTACCAGGCCTGCTAATTGTAATCACTTTTCATGACACTCTGGGTTCTTCTTCAAAAATATTGAGCCCCCTAATACAAGTGTCAAAGAGTATATATCTGCACAACACAAACAAGCAGTAATAAACTTTTCATGTACACAAATTGTATAACACTATATTAGTTCATAATGCATGTTACTTTTAGACTTTTAGTTGCCAGTTCAGCTCGCTCCCCCACTGTAAGCAAGACAAGCGTGGAAAGTGTCTGAAAGCCAACAATTTTCTTAGGCCATGTCCTGCCTTGACAGCCTGCTCACCTTGGACAGGAGTTGATAGCTTGTCTAATCTGGACAAGAACTAAGGGGCTTTAGATCCTCATCGATGGTTAAAAGTATCTCAGATTGTATAACCAAAAAAGTGTTCCACCATAGTATCCTAATAATTATCTTTTCCAGTTACAGAAGTGCTAGCAGTTGACTGACAACATACCTGCAATGCCAAGACAACAATGTAAAGGATTTTAGTGATATTTTCTAAGGGTGATGGATTTCATATTAAGCCACCGATGCAAAACAGTTACAAGCCCTCCAACCGCTATCCTAGAAAAAAAGGGTAAAAAAATTGAAACGCAATCTGGTGGCATCAATAGATGAAAAAGAGTGTTCATATATAGTCACGAAGGAAGAAGAAATCAATCGAAATTGAGGACAGTAGTTAATTCGCAGTTGGCTAGTCGAAACTCTAACCCTGTAACGATAGCATGATAAGGGTCCTAAGAGAAAATCTCTCATAGTAAAAATTTCCATCTCATGACATACATAGCTTGTCATCATGGCAGGGCCTAAAACTAAAAACAATCTTAATGGAACAAGGTCTGAAATTCTTGTACGTTTTAGACAATGACACGGCCTCCAAAACATAGTTTTGACCAATGCTTCTATTAGAATATAAAAGAATATCCTACCAAATTTATGCTTTTGTGAAAGTATTTTTTAAAACAAATCTAATGATATGGCGTTAAAATTTCAAAATCAAATAATTTAAAAGTTATTTATAATCAAAGTTTAAAATGTTTGACTCAATCATTGTCCAAAACGACAAGAATTTCGGACTTAGAGGGAGTACTACATCAAAGAAAAAGGTAACTAACTGTGGTAACAAATAGCCATTATTTAACAGAAATGAAGAAATTCATCCAGGTCCTGCATTCATAGAACTGCACAAGTTCACGAAGAGAATTACCAGATGGCGGAGAGGAAAGAATGATTAGCAAAATGTGTCCACGTCAGTAACAGGCCCACGGCGAGAAATCCGGCCAATCCTGTGGACAAAGGAGTAACAATCGACGACATCAGATTAACCATGGTGGTAGCAATGCCATGGTAGGAGGCTAGCTAGGGAACTCAAATAAAAGAAGATCAGACGCGTAAAGATTCATAGTATTTTGAAGTTGAGAGAATTAACACAAAATCAATGTCTAAAAATAAAAAGCATTGAATAAATCTATGAAAAGGTCCTATTCTATACATTTGTTAACAGGTTTGAAATGAATCAAAAGAGATGAAGTGGATACCAACAAAAACACTCTGAAAGTTAGCTCTGCATTGTATTTTTTCGAAACAATTTCAGATTATAAAATTTGATGGTTGATGATAAGAAATTGATTATATGTTAGTAAACTGGAGGAGATGAGCTGGGTATACAAGAGCTTAGGAAGATGAGATGTCAACGTTCAATCGGATTTGGCAAACTGAACGTTTATTATCTGAACTGGAAGTAGTGATCTAAAATGAAACTTAATGAAATAAGCAACAATTTCTTTTCATCATCCTTGTTTTGTACTAAGCTTTGGTGAATTGATTTGGCATTAGTTGAGAACATAAACCAAGCAGAATGAAGCAACACATTTTTGCGATGCTTGAGCTGAGCAGGCAAACAATTGCAGATGCCAACATACAGAGAGCAAAGCATCTAGAAACAAATTATTGATCAGATAATGACAACAAAGCATCTAGTTCGTAATACAATCATTGAAGCTATTTTTCTACCAATTATTAAAAATGAATGAAAATACAGAACTAAACCCTATAAAATGCATAGATGAAATAAACCATATGATTCACCAAAAAATGTAAAGCACCCCTAGATTGAATCTAAAAACTACTTGCCAATCTTGAACTTGAAACAAATCGCACCACTATATTATATGCAAGCGGCAAACACTCATCTCGCCATACAATAAATTCTAAATGGAATATCAAGAAACAAATTGGAAACAAAATACCTATTAATGATTACATCTAGCATATGCGAAGGATCCTAGCCCACCTGAAAACTGAAATTACGAGTTGCATACCATAAAGTGCCAATGACGCAAAGCTGAAAGGATAAGACACACTCAGAAACTAAAACAAAAATTATAAAATCAACCAAAAGAAACTCAGCAATTCAAAATTTTGATTGGGTATGCATTTTGCAATCAATGAAACAATATGATACTAAAATGTGGTCATATGAAGCAGAGCAGGTTTATGCACTTCTGATTTAAACTCCTAGAGCGGAACCATTTTTAAGATTTGGTACAGGATAGCATGCTTTGATAGAAGGAGTATGAGAAGGTAGTAGCATACTGCCGTATATATACTCCATGGTGCAGCGAAAGGCTATTGTAAGTTCAGTTTCTACAGTCAATGCTCATGGCAGGACAACAGCGGACCTGATGCTGGAGCTAGATATACATTTAGAATCAAATCGATTATTGTTTCTCCATAGCCTTGAAAAGTGTACATATCCACGGAAAGCAGCATGTCCCTAGGAAGCTGACCAGAACAGAGAACATTTCAAAAGAGGAGACATTGAATATTGGCATATCCTTGATCAGAATAATTCATTGCACATATCTAGCAAATGATATATAAAATTCAATCAAACCAGTACAGATATTTCTAGAGCCGTACAAATTTCTATGAATTGGAAAGGGGACAACTTGCCTCTTTTCACCGAAAACTGAGGATCTGAAACAGCCACAATCGACCGTTCTCTCTGCCTGATGCAGTTACGGTGAGTGCCCATTTGGAGATTGCCCCGTTCCTCCGTCGATCCATACCAAGGAAAGGTGAGCAGGGAGATGGGAGAGGAGGGGCGCTCGCCCGCGCGCTGAGCCACCGCCGTCGTTGCCGTGCGCTGGGACATCGTGGGGACGAGGAGCGACGGCAGCCGGTGGGGCGCTTGCCCGCGCCGCGCCGCTCGCCTGTGTGCCGGGCATCTCCCGCCATCATCATGCCGTGGGACACCGCAGTGGCTGCACGAGCTTGGCAGGGGAGAGGGCGATCGGAGGGAGAGAGGGGCGCCGACAACGACGGCCCGTGGACAGCCACGCCGGCGCCCGGCGGTCGAGGGGGCAGCGGCTACGAAGAAGGGGAAGGTGGAGAGGAAGACCAGGGGCATCAGCACCACCACGCGCCAAGCCGATGTGCAGCTGCCGCTGCCGAGCCCGGCGGGGGAAGGGGCGATGGGAAGGGGGCGCAAGGCTTGGGGGAGCGCGCGATACGGTGGCCTGCGGTTAGGTTTGACGAGCGTGATGGAGCGGGGCACTGGACGCAGGACATGGGGAGGCGGGCATCTCGGCCGTGGGGGCGCACGGGAGGGCGGGGATGGCGGAGTCCGGAGCGCGGATTGCACGGGCGGGGGCACGGGGCGAGCGGGGGCGCGGTGGACGCCCCCCTTACTGACTTAATATTTTTTTTGAGAAACTGGGTTGCATTTTATAGATTGGTAGACAAGATTACATAAACTTCCTTACAGAGACACTCCAGATAAAAAAAAATACAATATAATCCCTGCAAGGATTCCCCGGTCGTCTTCGTCAACGGCAGTCGGAGCCACTACTCGACGCGCCATCCCTGGATTAGAGGAACATCGAGCTTGCAGCTTGAAGCCGATTCCCTTTCCGACGAAGGAGCTTCAAAAGAAGCTACAAAAAAGTTTAACGCTGCATCTGCTGGCACATCAAACTTGTTGATATGCTCTTGAACCGTTGAACGCCCGAGGATCTGACGCTACAAGCATCGCTAGTGACCCCAAAGCAACCGATGACCAAAGAACCCAAAAAAGGGGAGGAGCAACCCGTTTTATCAGGTAGAAAAAGATAAACCTCGTAGACCAAACTCTACAGGGAACATCATAGGCACCTCTAAAGATTCACTGAAGGGACAAAAGAACCGATGGAACACCAGCCATCGAAAACCAAACCTACTACCACTAGCTACACAACTACATACTTAGGAGATATGCACAGATCTGCCACCGACCCAACTAGCTCCTCACTCCCCAACGCCTGGGTCGGCGCCGGCGGTGAGGAGCCGGTCGAATCGGCGGTGGAGATGGAGATCGCCCGCGAGTCACCTGTGTCGCCCGAGCTACTGCTGGAAGAGTCGAGACCTCCGTACTCGCGTCCTCTGCTGGTCGTTGCCTTACCTTACTGACTTAATAGGTAGCAGAGAATCCATCCACTCCACCCTTTGCCGAAAAGAACTAACCGTTGGAAAGAAAATAAGGGTGTGTTTAGATCCTGAAAACCGGTACTGTTCTGAACTGAAAAGCACTGTAGCACTTTTCGTTTGTTTGTGGTAAATATTGTCCTACCATGGTCTAACTAGGCTCAAAAGATTCGTCTCGCAAAGTACATCTAAACTGTGAAGTTATTTTTTTTATTTCATCTATATTTAGTACTCCATGCATGTGCCGGCATTTTAATGTGATGAGAAATCTTTTTTTATATAGTAGAATTTGAAAGAAATTTTTTAGATCTAAACAAGGCCTAAAGTTAACACCCACTAAAGAAGCAGAAACGACTAACGAGGCCCACCGAGAAGCTCAGTAGCAACGAAACGGAAGTGCCACGCCCACCTCGGCCCGGAGTTGAGCACTCGGCTCGCGTCCGCTCTCTCGTTTTATGCAAAAAATCGTGGATGGTGCTGCACTGCAGACTGCACTGCACGTGAAGAGAGACGATGCTACATCAACCGTCGCATGGAGAAACAGGCGAGAATCCAGTAATCGCCGCCTAAAGCGAGAGCGCGTGCCTTTCACCCATGACCCATGCACAGTTGCACACCCATGTCGCGCGCCCCCGGTCCGGTAGTGTTTCTTTACGACTTTTGTCGTCCACAGCGATAGATACGGTGACGGTCGCAGTAAACAACACCAAAAACCGCCGGGACCCGAGGCCCGTCGCCCATGAAAAGGGAAGAAAAACGCGAGAAAAGAGGGCTCACATGCGCGCCGTAAGCTCAAGCAAGTCGGACCGTGAGGGGCCGAGGGCCAGCCAACCGGCCAAGGCACGCCGAGATGGGTCCGGCCTTCCGGCGGCCCCTCTACTGGACTGGAGACTGGACACGCCACGTGAACGCATGGCACCCCCGAGGCGAGGCCCCGAGTAAAAGCTGCGCCGCATCCGGCCCTGCCCGTCGCGTTGCGAATCACTCGCTAGTCGCTGCTCGCTCTCCGTCCGACGCTCCCCCCTGGTACTGGTAGGACTACGGAGTACTACCTCCCAAGCTACGGCCCCGTCGCGTTGCGACCGCAATTCGCACAGCAACAACGAGACGGCGGGATCACAGGCCCGGCACCCGCCACCCCACGCTCCACGCTTGCACAGTGCACGGCACGGCACGGCCGTCGCCCGCGGCGCGGCCGCTTTTTGTCCCGTCGGCGGAACAGCGGGGGAGCCAGTTACCGGAAAGAAGGGAGGCGAGCCGGCGCGGCGCCCCGTCCCCCACCGCAGTCACCGGCGTCCCTTTGGCGACATTAACGGGTGGAGAAATGACGCTGATTATCCGGTCATCACTCATCAGTACAGTTTTTAGTCTTTCCCACGGAAATCCGTGTCCAGCAGCTCGGCCGTCCGAAATCCCCGTTTTCTTACACAAGCAAGCTACTAGCAAGTACTCCATGGCATTTTCGTGCAAGCTCAAAAGTACTGGGAGTGCGAGGTCATGAGCGTGCCGCGAACGAATAAACATCCCACGTGAGGAGCGTGGACGTTCGGCGGGTTTGGCTGCCGGCGCGCGTACATGGGCCGGGCGAGCTCCTCCGATCCAAAGCTGCCTTGCACCGGAACAGAATTGTTGCCGTTGCAGCGTTGCTGCAGAACGTAGCGCGCGGTGGTCCACAAAACTACGCCGCGGGCGGCGACCTCCATTTACTAGGAGCGGACCGAGCGCTCCGGCCGTCCGGCCGAACACGCGCGCGAGTGCAAGCGCCATCGCCTGATCGCCACCGGCGCCGGACGGCGGCGGTCGAGTCGGCGACGGCCGCGTGCTGCCGCCGAGTCCCCTGAATGCGGGAAACACACTGACACAGGCACGCTGCTCCAAGGGGTGAAAAAGGGAGACGCTACTACGAGACACACATTCTCCGCCTCGGAGCACGGTGGACCGCGCCGGACCGGCGCATGTGACTGCCTGACACAATGATAAAATTGACCACTCTGGAGAGAAAAATCACCACCGTTGTAGTACTAGTAGAATAAAAATTACACACTGCGATCGCGGCTAGAGTATTATACTCTGATGATGAGAGTACAGTAACCGCTAGCTTCGTCAGGTAGGACATCACGCTAGCTTAGCTTGTGGACTGCAGTCAATGAGACGCGAACGAACACCGGTCCCCCTCTCCTTCCGGACTTGATGGGCAGGAACCGTTCTTCCAGCTTACTAGGACGGAGTACTACTGTAGTATAATAGTGACAGTAACCGACCGGTAATCATCAAGGACAAAAAAAAGTAATTACTACAGTACGTACTATAATCACCACTCCTCGCTAGGCTACTATAGTATACTGATGATGCTGTCTGCCGCCGCGGCACAGCAATTGCTGGTTCGCCGCGGCAGCGAGCGCGACTCGGTCCGGTTGCTTTGCTAGTCGCGGTTAATGAAGTCGACTAGCTTGGCCATCTCGGCGAGCGCCTGCGGCGATCCGAGCTTGGTGAGGAAGTAGACGTGGCCCTCGCCGGGGGTCTCGTACAGCTCGGCGTCCCCGGGCCAGCCGCTGGCCTTGAGCGCGGCGTAGTAGGCGCGCTGCCAGGGGCTGAGCCGGTCCTGCTCCGACACGGTGACGAGCACGCGGGATGCGCCGAGGTGCTGCCACGAGGCCTGCGGCAGCACCAGCGGGTCGGCGTAGGGGTGGTCGATCGGGTACTTCCCCGCGCAGATGAAGCTCCAGGTGCGCGCCGCCGACTGCAGGTACGCCGGGTCGACGGCGTCGGCGCCCACGGGGCTGCGGCCCTGGAAGTACGGGTCCAGCAGCGCGACGCCCCTGATCCGCGCGCCGCCGTCCAGGCCTTCCTCCCCGGCGCGCAACGCGAGGTTGTGCGCGATGTTGCCGCCGGCGCTGTCCCCGGCGAGGAAGAGGCGGGAGAGGTCGCCGTACTGCGCCAGCCAGGGGTCGGAGCCGGCCAGCACCCACCGGAGCGCGGCCCAGGCGTCGTCGTACGCCGCCGGGAGCGGGTGCTCCGGCGCCAGGCGGTAGTTGACGGACACGGCAACGGCGCCGGCCCTGGAGGCGAGCGTGTTGAGGTAGGCGTGGTAGATGGGCGTGAAGGCGGACTCCACCACGAAGGCTCCGCCGTGGAAGTAGACGAGCACGGGCGCGCGCGCGGCGCCACGGAGGCTCGGCAGGTAGAGCCGCGCGGAGACGGCCGCGGCCGCGTCGACCACGGCGTCGCGGGACGTGACGCCCGTCAGCGGGTCCGACGACGCCGCCACCACGTCCGTGCCCATCAGCCGCTTCACGCGCCCGCTCTTGTACTCGATCAGGAACGGCGAGAAGTCGAACTTCACCTGCGAGTTGGGGTCGCCGGCGCGCCGCACCCGCTGCAGCAGGCGCCGCCCCCCTGAGGCTGACGCTGACGCCGCCGCGCCGACGGTCCGGCAATGCGAGACGCACAGGAGGGAGAGCAGCAGCGGGAGCAAGATCCGCGCGGCCATTGGGCAGCCCTGGCACTGGCGCTGGCAGAGGAGAGCAGCTCCTCTCAGACAGAGAAGAGTGTGGCAGTGGAGTGTGGAGCGAGGTGAGCTGCCTGTCCGCCCGTGCCTAGCTGCTGCTCTGCTGCTTGCTGCGTCTCGGAGACGGAGATGGGGGTCTGGTTATATGCGCGGCGCGGCACGGCGCGGAGGCAGCCGACACGGCTGGGCGCTCCGCACTCTGCTAATTTCGTGGCGCGGATCGTGGTGGTGGGCTTTCGACGACCGCTTTTTAGCGCCTGCCGGCCGGCCCGCCCGGCCTTTAATCCATCCCGCATGGCGCTGGCTGGACCGTACCGTGCAGGGCATGTGCGTGCCCGCCCCCGCGATTCACATCTCAACCCGCCAAAAAATGCTTTAGGACTGCTGCTAATGGCGCGATTTCTGCTCTTGATTTGCGAGGGGGTGAAACTCGCGCTTTTCTTTACGAACTGGAAAGGCAGGTTTTCCCAGCCTTTTTGAGAGTAAAGTTTCTCATTCTTCTTAAAAAACCAAAACTGACGGTTCATACTTCTTTATTACTCCAACGCGTTTGCGAGCTCTGCAAAAGCTGCGAAAGTTTCATCTCGAACCCTCGCATGTTTGCGCGAATCACAGCATGGGTTTTAAGCTAATCAAAGCACGAGCACCCCTAGTCCAACACCCTTGCCACAGCCTGACAGCCATGGTAAGTACTAGTACTTCCTTCGAGCTGCTAAGTTGTTCTGTTTCTACGTACTCAATTCGTACTTTCCAAGTTCCTCCCGTGGTTAAAACTTGAAACCGCAGGAGTTTGTCTCTAATAAAAGCCGGTGCGCACTGAGCATTCGGCATTCAATGCGATGCGTAAACAGAGCACGCCCGTGTGTACCGTTCCTCCGCCACACAGTGCTGTCCGCTGCCCCGCCGGCTAATCTGGCTCCCATACCGATCTGTCACTCGGCGAGTAGGACCGGACCGGGGCTGTGCCGCCACTCGGCGATCAATCAATCACCCAGCGGCCTGAAACGATCCAGCACGGCGGCACCGCCAGCGCCATCTGCGTGTGCCCCGGCCCGCTCGCTTTGTCGCAAAGGCACCACTGCACGGCGGCAGGGCGAGGAACTGGAGCTAAAGCCCCTGTACTCTGCCAGAACAATGCACAGCTTTCGTGGAGCCGCGCCATATCCCGCCGCGGGATCACGGGAGCGCTGCAGCCGTGGTCCGTGGTGGATCGGCCGGACGCTTGCGAGTCGCGTCAGTGTCGCCGCAGAGAAATGTCGCCTGCCTCTGCCTATGTGGTTCTTGCAGGAATCTGGCTCAACGCTAGATGCATCAACCATCATCCGTTCGCCCGGTGTGGACAGCGCCTGTGTAGCCGTGAATCTTACCCCGCTGGCACGTGTGGTTCTTGCTGGATCGACACCTGTTGCCGCCTGAGCTTTGCTTGCCGGGCGGGGCCGTCCGGATTCAGAGCCGCGCGCGCTAGCGCTTTCAGTGCCATGAATGGGTTTCATCAATCCGTCTCCCAGAATCCGGTGTTCGAATCCGGCAGTGCCCCCCGGTCACCTAACTCCAATCAATAACAATAATACTGCTAATCCCCGAACTGAAACCGGCCCTGATACGACATGAGTAGTACTCCTACAACAGTGTACAGAGTAACAACAACATCATGCAGGCGCGTACTGTACTCATGAGGTAGATCCGGTAAAGGCGAGAGCGGCAGGACAGGAGGGATATCATAATATGCAGGTGTGTATATGCTGGATGGACAACCTTGTACAGCTCTGAAACCCGCTGTGATTCCGTGGAGCTCTGCAGGCATGCATGATGATGCGGAGCCCGGCCGGGCACGGGCGAATCAACGTGCTGCTGCATCGACGACGCGCTCGATCATGGCAGTGCCGAGTGTGGACCAAAGCGCATGCAAGGTGGTGTACGTGACCTTTACTCTTACTACTACACCTCCGTCGCACAATTCCTTTCGCTTTATCCGAGTAGGCATTCCGGCCACCATCAAGCAGTTCGCCGTTTCGCCGCGCCGGTGCTAATTAAAACCCCGAGCTGCCGGCCGAGTTGCGCGCCCGTGCTTAAAGACGACGGCAATGATCTCGACAGCGACGGCCGTCGCTTCGAGCTTGGGGACTTGGGAGTACCTGCGGAGACCGCAGCCGGAAATGCCGGTCCCCTGCCCTTTTCGAGCGTACTCCCTCCAGTCCGCAAATACTTGATGTTTAAGGGTTTTTTATTTTGGATGCAAATACTTGGTGTTGAAGCATTTGGAATTCATTTTGGACTAGTATACTTCTAATCTAGCTGGTCTTTGTGCTAGTTTCTATGCAAGAATAAATAGCCCAACACATTTTTCCACATGCGTTAATTACTCACTCCAACAAATCCCACCGCACATGCAGGACCCTTCGTTCTCCCAGTGCATGGTATTGAACCGAAGCAGTCCCACCTCCATTTCTATCCGTTCGTCCGTCCCTGCCCAAGCCAATGCCGTTTCTCTCCGTCCAAGCAAGCACTCCTCGCATGGACGCCAACGAGGGGAAGAAGGCCATCCTCATCGCGCCGGATTCTGAGGATGACGATCACGGCGACCCCAAGCTGCTAGTCGCGCCGGATTCCGAGGATGACGATCGCGGCGACCTGAACCTGCTCGTCGTGCTGGACTCCGAGGACAGTAAACGAGAGAAATTACATGCAGAGACTTGCACACAACTACTACAATCAATAGCATTCTCCTAATTATTCGGCGAGCTTAGTCATAGCCTGGGCTATCAATGATGGCTCGCAATTGATCTACAAAGGAAGGCGCGCGAAGGAAAAAAACGCGGCGGCCATGCATGCATGCAATTGTCAAAAAAAAGTGGGAAAAAAAATGACTTTGCGGGAGTTCGAACCCTGGTGGAAATAGCTTCGGTAGGCGCACCACAGCCAGCTGGACCACAAGCACTTTGCGTTTCAACACGGAACTACATCCTCTTTATTAGGGGTAGCAGAGGAAAAAACAGTTCTATTCAGTTTCTCCTTGGCATGAGAGATCATGTCCAAAACATCGAGTATCTGTAGACTGGAGGGAGTAAAAGCCAGTCCAGCAACGCCCCCGGTGGTGTGGCCAGTGGACGTACGTGCGGCCACGACGGCGTGCTCGTTCCCAGCTCGCCGTCCCCCAGGTTGCCTTGCCAGTTTGCCGCGGAGCAGGGCAGGTGTCCCGGATCAGCTACACACCCGTGCCGCACGATTTCCACCTCGAGCACGAGCCCGCACTCGGTCCCCGGCCGCGCGGCCGGACCGATCGCCTTCGCCGGTTCCGGCCGCTGGAGGGCTGCGCCATGAATGGAGCTCCGTGCAGCGCACATGCCGTGCCCATGCCCTGCGTGTACGAGAGAGCACGGGGCGGGGACGGGACGGGACGGGCTGGGCTCGCGCGAGACGGCATGCAGCCGGTCAGTGAGCACGCGCGCGCCGGTCCATGCTTAAAAGCCGACGTGAGCGGCCGCTGAAAGTGACCGAGGGAGTGAGGGCCATCGAGCACATGACCCGGCCGGTGGCTCTCTGGCGCTCGGATCATCCAGTTGTTCTGCACTGCGAGTGCGAGGGCAGTGAACACTGAACAGACGCGTCTGTCTATCCTGAGATCCTGGGCTGTCTGTGCCTGTCGTGTTCATGCATGCTTCCTATTTCCTGCGTCCAATTCGCCTGTCAGTCTGTCATGAAGCTTAGCTGTAACGGTACTCTGCTTCCATCATAGTCTGAGTGCACCGCACGAGGGGCCCCGGATTAAAGTGCCGTCGACACAAGCTGGCTGCCTTGCAAACTTTTGCATCTCACTAGCTGGACGCACGCAGCCTCATTCCTTCGGAGATGTGAATTTGGAGAATCTAGCATCCACGGACAGTTCTTCGTCGCAGTGTGTTACTGGTAGTGACCGTGCGTGAATCGATTCCTAATAGCTACCACTGTACCGAACCCTCGTCCTCCTCCTTCCTTTGGGTTACTTGCCCCTGCTCGATCTGACCTGTGAATAATTAGCCCAGGTGTCTCGACAGTCACCTGCAGGTAGCCGAGTAGCACAGTTCAGAAGGCACAGTAGTCTCTCTGAGGCATTCATCTGCTTGCAGTAAGGCTGTCCACCCACTCGTTGCACTTTATCTTACCACTCTAAAAGAGAATATTCCGTCCAGTCACCACGATTATAAAATTCAGTCAGCAATACTCCACGCTCATAGAATTTTATACGTCCCACTCTATATCAACTAACACACTTTTTGTTATTTTTACCCATCCCTCCACCCTGTCTCTCTCCTCTCCCGTCCCCATCCATCCACCGCGCCGCGCGCTTCTGCTCTGTCTCCACCGCGTCGCCGCTCCTGCTTTGTCTCCACCGCGCCGCTGCCCTTCTCCCCATCTCCGCCGCCTCTGCCCTTCCGAGAAGGCCACTGCCGCGACAAGGCCGCCGCCGCCATCGCGCCCGACATCTCCGGCCTTGCCTCTTGTGCCGCTCCTCCCCCGCGCACCACCCATCCGCCGGCGCCGTCTCTCCACCCCGCCGCCTCTCCACCACGCTGCCGCCTCCCCTCTCCCCCATCTCCTTCCTCCTTGGCGACGCGTGCAACTCCCCACGCCGTTTCTCTATCGCCGGCTCTAATCCGCGGCGCCAGATCTCCTACTTCGCTAGTGGCCCCTCTGCCCTCCTCCGACATGCGCGCATCCGGCCCTGCTTTGCCTCCTCTGCTCCACCCCCCGACGTCAAACGCCGGCCTCGAGCTCCTCCGCGCCGGCTTCGAGCTCCTCCGCCGCCGGCCTCGAGGTTCCCGCCGCCGGTCCATGCCCGGTCGTTGGTCCCCTGCGCGTCCGACGTGGAGGAGAGAAGGGAGGGATGGCGTCGCGGCCGTACGACGCTGTATGTGGAGTCGGAAGGGGGGCACACAACGATACTGCGCTAGGTGCCGTCCCCCATTGCAGCCGTCCAGTCGACGCTATCCATGCATGCAATCGGGGTTCCGTTCGTGAGTGTGGACAGCCTAACACGATATACATACTGCCAGCAGCAATGCCCGCTAGATCGTTGTGTCCCGGAGCCGCCGACGGTAGCTCAGATGTGACAAAAACGTCCTAGATCGACGCTATTGAAAGCGTCCCGTGCATGGTCGACGTGGGACTTGGGAGACGACAATAGGACCCTGAAGCGTTCAGTCAGTCCCTCACAGGGACAGGGCGCTCGATCACCCGCCCAATCCCAAATGAGTATCGGTGAGAACGCACAGGGAATAGAAAGGCTCGAGAAAAACTGACTGAATGAAACACAGCCAAATAGACTTGGAGAAAATAGAAGCGCACAAAACGATCCAACGGCCCATCTAAGGAGACGGCCCAATAATTGCAGGAGGCAACTAATTTACACGTCGTTTGACTTTTTTTTGAGTAAAATTTTACTAGCTTGTCTTATTCAAAATATTTATAAAAATATAGAAAAAATCAATTCATAGTTAAAGTATATTATACGCTAAACTAAATTGCAATAAAAATAAATGATAATTGTGAATTTTTTTGAATAATACGAACAAGTCAAACTTAGTGTAAAAAATCAAATGACTTATAAATTGGAACGGAGGAAGTATATGACATTTGCATATATTTTATTGTAATAACTTTATATGTCAGGAATGAAAAGAAATAACTTATATGTATTCATAGTGATCCATATATACTAATAAAATTGCAACTCAAGTGTTTGTTATGACATTAGAGAAAATAAGAAATAGGAACAAAATGAAATGTAAAAAAGAGGAGAAAACAAAGGAAAGAAGAAGAAATACACGGGAGAAGAACAAAATGGTCAACGAATCTAGAAGAAAAAAGTATTGGAAACGAATAACGAAAATACATAAACAGATAAAAAATGACCCGAAAGGGCAAACAAAAGGAAGAAATCCATTTTACATTCTTGAATTATTATGGTTGTCAAATCTTCAACATTGAATTACGAAACGTATAGTTATTGCCCTTCAACCAACTAAATCAAACAAACCCATTCGAACAAAACACCTAGCTGAAAGTGGTGTCGGACGATGATTTTTAATTTTTAAAAAATAATAAAACATTGTTGTGTAGACAATATTTGGTATAAGTTTTATATTCCTATTATAAATAAATTATTTGTGATTCTTTAGGGATTAAAAAGTTTTGTTGTGCTGAAAAATAGAAAATCACCATCCAAAACCGCTTTCAACTTAGCTAAGGGGTGTTTTTCATCTAGTTTGGTAGTTTAGGGTCATGTTACCCGGTTCCATAATTCAAGATTGAAACTCAGACAACTATAATAGTTTAAAATTACAAAATAGACTTTTCTCGAGTGCTCATGTGTGAATGCGAAAAGAGAGAAGGCGATGTTCCGCCAGCAGGGGAAAAAATAAGAATGGGCATAAAAAAACAGATGTCATTTTTAGACTGGGCACAACAAAGATGAAAGCGACGATCCGCACAAAGCACCACGGGCCGGCCCGACAGGAAAAAAGAACAATATCGCGCAGGCCGCAGGCATATGCGACCCGACGACATTTGGGCAATTGGGCGCTCACGGCTCAGCACGTGGAAAGCCTGCCTCAGCTTCTCGGGAATTTCCGCGCGCCACACGCCCACGTTCCCAGCCACCTTGCAGGCTTCCGTTCCACGAGAAACAAATTTCTTCCATGGGTCAAGAGTGCAAGTTTCTCCCGTTGCACTCCACCGCGATGGATATCACCTCCCCCTCCCCACAGCCCCTGCTCTACTAATACTGACCGAGCGACGGCAACTGCCCTGGTGAGTTGGTGTCCTTGACGTCTAGAAACTTGCACCATCGGCTCCCTGCAGCTACCTTGCTAGTTGCTACTTGCTACTACAGTCCCCAACTATTGCTCGCTCCCCCGCCGGCGCGCCCGCCATGGATCCGAGCTCTGATATACTCATCGACACTCCGTACTTCCGCATCTACAGCGACCGGCGCATCGACCGCCTGATGGGCACCGAGACCGTGCCGGCCGGCTTTGACGCCGCCACCGGCGTCACCTCCAAAGACGTCGTTATCGACGACGACACCGGCGTCTTCGTTCGCCTCTACCTCCCGGGCACGGCCACCGATGACGAGAAGAAGCTGCCCGTGCTCGTCTACTTCCACGGCGGCGGCTTCGTCACTCAGTCGGCGGCGTCTCCGACCTACCAGCCCTTCCTCAACTCTCTGGCCGCGAGGGCCGGCCTGCTCATCGTCTCCGTGAACTACCGCCTCGCACCAGAGCACCCGCTGCCGGCGGGCTACGAGGACTCTCTGCGCGCGCTCAAGTGGGCGGCCGCCGGCCCCGGGGACCCCTGGCTGTCGCGGCACGGCGACCTCGGCCGCGTCTTCCTGGCCGGCGACAGCGCCGGTGGCAACTTCGTCCACAACGTCGCCATGATGGCCGCGTCGGAGTCGGAGAGGGTGTCGATAGAGGGCGCCGTCCTGCTGCACCCAGGGTTCGGCGGCAGGGAGCCCATCGACGGCGAGACGCCGGCGTGGGCGGAGCTGATGGACAAGCTTTGGGTGTACGCGTGCCCCGAGACGGCGGACGGCGCCGACGACCCGCGGATGAACCCCTCATCGGCCGCCGCGGCGCCGAGCCTGCGGAACCTGCCGTGCGAGCGGGTGCTTGTCTGCGCGGCGGAGCGGGACATGCTCCGGGCGAGGAACAGGGCGTACTACGAGGCCCTCGCGGTGAGCGGGTGGGGCGGCACGGTGGAGTGGCTCGAGTCCAAGGGCGAGGACCATGTCTTCTTCCTCTTCAAGACCGGCTGCGCTGAGGCCGCGGCGCTCATGGATCGCCTCGTCGCGTTCTTTGCTGGCAACTGAGCTTGCTTGCGTCGTGTGTAAGTGTGTCAGTGTGACCGTGGCATGGAACAGGCGAAGATGCAGATCATTGCTGGATTGAATAACTAGAAATTTATGTGTGGATAATTGAGCTTGCAGCCACGGACCGAGCAATTGTTTCGGCAGTCATCCAGTAAAATCACACAAAGATTCCCAAGGCCTCTTGTTTCTTTTGTTTCATCAAGAAAAAAATCGAAAAAAAATGTCTTGGCTTTGTCGTATGTCAGTTTTTGTTTGTACTTTCAGTCAATGCTCCTCGCCGGAGGCATGTTCGCCTAAACTCGCTAACAATAAGTTAAAACGAGGCTGAAGGATTTTCAAAAGAAGGAATTCTGAATGAATCATTCTATAGGTTTAGCTACTAGAGCAGCGTTTGTAATGGAGGTTTCATTGATTCCTTTTCATAGGAAACTTTCATACATGCTTGAGTTTTGGAAGAAAAAAAAAATCCACTCGTAGCTCATGATTTCTTTTCCTTTACCAAGTCCAAGAATACACCTAGAAAATAAGCGCTACTAATGTTTCAAATTACAAAATTTCTGCAGTTTTTATTCCTCCGTTACTTTCCTATTCTTGTGTTTCCTCTGATTTCTGCCTTTTACAATCCTTCGTTCCAAACAGCCAGAGGTCGAATCAGAGATACAATGCGCACTAGAGGAGCAGGCGAGGTTGCCTGGTACGGATTGGACATGGAGGAGGATACATTCTTGCTGCAGCCTCCAGGAGAGGTGACCATGGAGCATTGTGTTGGGGAATTGGGCAGCGCCGAAAAGAGAAGCTTGAGGAGTGGCGGAGTGCGATGTCTTCCTACCTCGTTGCGTGCGGCGGTGAGAGATCCCTTGTCTCGCTTGAATCCAGCAGCATAGTTGGTAGCATAAGTCTGATGTCACCAGACTGTGCACATAGTGTACAAAACATTGTTTATTTGTAGACAGAATAGAATTTAAAATATAATCAATAGAATAGACGTGCTAGTAATACTAGCCTAAGAATCACAAGGGCTATTGATAGTATCTTTAGACTATGTGAAAAATATAATCAATAGAATAGACGTGCTAGTAATACTAGCCTAAGAATCACAAGGGCTATTGATATCTTTAGACTATGTGCAGCAGGATGTGTAAATGCACTGTATATTTACTATTCCAACTACCTCTCTTTCTGTAAACAGTGTCGCTACAGTATATAGGCAATCCATTTACTCCACCCATTGCACGTAGTCTTATCATGAAGTGCATATTTTGACTTAACTGATACTTATGTTATCTCTGGCAAAACAGTGTCAGATTTCTCAGACAACTACTGGAGCGAGCCCTAGCCCATCTCCAGCGTTGAAGGCGAATGAATTATTCGATAGAATGCACTTTTCAAATTTCTACGCCTTACTCCTTCCGTCCCAAAAACCTTGTCACATGCTTTGATTTCAGTGCACGGAAAACCGCTCGTCTTATTCAAAAAATATTAAAAAAATTTATTTATTTTTTGATAATTATGTTTGTAATCATATTACAAACATAATTATAAAAAAATAATGAATATTTATAAATATTTTTTAAATAGGACGAATGATTTACCGTGTACGGAAATCAAAATAGACGACAAGTATTTTGGGACGGAGGAAGTACGTGCCTACATTCACACCCTTTTAAAACGCTAGAAAAATTTTCTATTCGAAATTCCTACACAATTCCACCTGCTTTCCAAAGGGCCTGACACGGTCACCTTCCAGGCTTCAGTGTCACCAACAGTGCAAATTTCGTCCGTTCCACTCCACCGCGAAGGTCGAAGGATCAGTACATCACCTCCCGCCACACAGCCCCTACCGCATAGCTTGGACCAACAGCTCCCTCCAGGCTCCAGCTGCTAGTTGCTACTGTCCCCACCCATTGCTCCCCTGCCGGCCCGCCCGCCATGGATCCGAGCTCCGATATACTAATCGACGTCACTCCGGTCTTCCGCATCTACACCGACCGGTGCATCGACCGCCTGACGGGCACCGAGACCATGCCATCCGGCTTTGACGCCGCCACCGGCGTCACCTCCAAAGACGTCGTTATCGACGGCGGCACCGGCGTCTACGTTCGCCTCTACCTCCCGGGCACGGCTACCGGGTCATCCAACGATGACAAGAAGCTGCCCCTACTTGTATACTTCCACGGCGGCGGCTTCGTCACCCAGTCGGCGGCGTCTCCGACCTACCAGCCCTTCCTCAACTCCCTGGCCGCGAGGGCCAGGCTGCTCGTCGTCTCCGTGAACTACCGCCTCGCGCCAGAGCACCCGTTGCCGGCGGGCTACGACGACTCCCTGCGCGCGCTCAAATGGGCGGTCGCCGGCGCCGGGGATGTCAGGTAACTCAAGTGCAAATCAGACGCCTATCTTTAGCATGTTTAAACTTAGTGTTTGTACAAATTAGGTAGGCACATCGTGAGCTGGATTAACGGCTGCATGTGCATCGAGTCAGGCTTGACGCGCGCTGCGTTCGCGCGGAGCTGTTTTCTGTTTTTGCCGCCCGGGCAACTCGGCATGATGGAGGAGGCGTGGGATGGCGCGTCGTCGTTGAGATCATGGCGGGAAGCTCGGGCGAGGTGGTCGCAAGGCCACGATCTTCGTTGTAATCTTTCAGTACTTAAACCAGTAATAGAGTCCAAGAAAAGCGGTTCGTTCGGCCGCACCAAATCCCAGTGTGTTCTCGCGTGCGTGTGTGCGTTCCCGGCGTTCTACTGTTCATCTTCTCCGGCGACGGCAAGGCGCAGCAAGGGCTGGCCTAGGGCCTGACAGGGGACCCCTGGCTGTCGCGGCACGGCGACCTCGGCCGCGTCTTCCTGGTCGGCGACAGCGCCGGTGGGAACTTCGTCCACAACGTCGCGATGATGGTCGCCGCGTCTGAGGGGCCGCCGGCGCGGATCGAGGGCGCCGTCCTGCTGCACCCCGCGTTCGGCGGCAGGGAGCCCATCGATGGGGAGACGCCGGCGTGGGCGGAGCTGGTAGAGAAGCTGTGGGTGTACGCGTGCCCTGAGGCGGCGGACGGCGCCGACGACCCGCGATTGAACCCCTTGGCCGCCGCGGCGCCGAGCCTGCGGGACCTGCCGTGCGAGCGGGTGCTTGTCTGCGCGGCGGAGCGGGACACGCTCCGGCCGAGGAACAGGGCGTACTATGAGGCCCTCGCAGCGAGCGGGTGGGGCGGCACGGTGGAGTGGCTCGAGTCCAAGGGCGAGGACCACGTCTTCTTCCTCTTAGAGCCCGGCTGCGCTGAGGCCGCGGCGCTCATGGATCGCCTCGTCGCCTTCTTTGCTGGGAACTGAGAGCTTGCTGGCGTCGTGTGTAAAGTGTGTCGGTGTGACCGTGGCCAATGGCCAATGGTACACAAGCGAAGATGCAGATCATTGCTGGATTGAATAATTAGAAATTTATGTGTGGATAATTGAGCTTGCAGCCTCTTGTTTTTGTTTTGTTTCATCAAGAATAAAAATCGAGGACCAAAAATCATTTGGGACATGTTACATGTCTGTTTTTGTTTTTTTTTTAACAAGTTAGCCGGACAGTCGAAGCAGAGATACCATGCGCGAGAGAGGAGCCTGGCACGGATTTGACATGGATTAGGATACCCTTTTTCATCACGAGAAACCTCATTTTTATTATCGAAATAACAGAAATACAGCCGTTCAGAATACAAGATTTCAGACAGAGCCTAAAGAAAGTGCTTCAAAACACATGGACCAAGAACCTGCACCTCACAAACACCATGCATAGGCAGAGACCTGATTCAGATTTGCCATGCATGGCAATGCGAAAGTGGTAATGGCTGGAGAAAGAGCGGAGACGGAGAATGAGGGGGCTCCACTGCAAGAACAGCGGCGCGACGCGATTAGAAATGTCCGATGTGAAGTGGAGCCCAAGAATAGGTGCGTTGGGTGTGCGCGAATGTGGCGAAACTTACCAAGGTGATTTGGATGGCAAAAGATGAACGGCTGCGGCGGGGCGCAACGGCGGCGCTCCAAGCTCCACACGGAGGTGGAATCAATCGGTCAAGTGAGTTCCAAGAGAGGAAACAGGGAGAACCGAGGCGTGCACGGTTGACGCGAGAGCGCGGCGGTCCTCACCGTCGTGACCTGGACGGCGGAGAGCGTGCGGTGGCTCCGATGCGAGGCGACGACGCGTATGCGGCCTGGTGAGTGAGTTGCGAGGCGAGAAGGAACCAAATGCGAGATGTGGTGGCAAGTGCGGGAGACGGAGCGGAGATCGTGGGCGCGGGGAGATTGGAGGAGCCATGGGCGCGGCTCGATTCCCAGCTCGTCCCCAGGCGGAGCGGGGCGGCGGTTGGAGGTAGGGGGCGTGGTTTACATGCGGGCTTGGCTTGGCGGCGAGAGGGAGCTGGGCGCCAGTGGAAGAGGCTGCGCCGACAGGCGGACCCCACATGGCGGTGAGAGGAGGCGGGCGCACTGGTTGGAGCTAGGCCGAAAGTTTGAAGCTGCGGTTTGGAGGAGAAAAGAACCAAAATAAGAGAGAAGAAAAAAATGAAATGGACCCAAAATCGACCGAGACTGAACAAAATAAGCTGAAATTTTAATAGGAAATTTTCTGCACATAACCAAAGGATTTGCAATTGTTTTCACAACTAAAATTTAATTAAACACTTGAGTACACAAATACTAACGTTCAGAAAATAAATGCAGTAGCATAAATGCACAAACAAGTTGAACTTATATTTATTTTAGCACTTGGGAAAAGAATTAAATAAATTCATGGCATGATCACTAATCAATCAAGTTAAGTATATTACTTTTGAGTTTAGCTAAAATTGAGTATAGCAAATTTTAGGGTGTTACATAAACTATTGGATTTCGCTCGAGGATGGATCTCATTTTTTCCCAACCACTGTAAAACTTGTACTATCTACTTCAAGCTAAAAAAATCGATCACTAGCTATAAAGAATAGCTTTATAGACACGCCTTGCTATTTGCGTTGATCTCTCTATTCACACTCAGTCATGAATCATGATAACTGTAACAATACATTCTAATCAGCTGCTTGCGTGAGCACACATTTATTGTAAAACTCATTTCTAATTATTTGTGCAATAAGATTATTTTGTTCTATGAGCCGTGCGTATATTGTTTATTTTCATTGGTTCTTCAATGAATCAAATGTTAATACTCCCACCAATTTTTTAAATGGCATATTTTGTGTCGATAGGACAAAAGTTCCACCATCAGTTACTATACCACTAGCAAAATACCCGTGCGCTGCTACGGACAAAAAAAATTATCTATTTCATCTTTATCTTCCTGCGATCTAAAATATTATGTCTAAATCTCTTTTATTACAACAAACTTATTCTTTAGTCATGCCTCCTAGTGTAAGAGCCATGCCCCCTCTTTCTTAGCAACTAACAACTTTTAGCATTAGTACCCCCCTCTTTCTTAACATAACTGCCAACTGGATTTCTCCAAGACAATACTAAATTCAATCCACTACAAAAGCAAAATTAAAAAAATAGTCAAATTAATTGGTAAGAAAAGCAAAATTTATGTGAGCTCAGATGCTCATAACGTCAGCAAGTAATACTAACTAAATTCAAAAACTTAGAAGAAAAGCGGATGTCATACATTGTAAAAACTAAATAATTACATGAAAACCTCAGAAAAATTAGCTCAGGCCATGAAATTAGCCCAAAACAGTCCAGCAGGCTTTTAGCCCGCTCGCCCCAAAGCCCACCATCCCCAACCCTAACCCTTCACTTTCTCCCATCGGGTAGCCGCCCTCTGTCGAGCGAACAAGAGCGGAGGCGCCCGCTTCCTCATCCTCGTCCCGCACCATCGCCTCCTCTACTGTTGCCTCCTCGTTCCGCCTGGCCGCCTCCGCAGGGCGCCGCTTGCCACCTCCTCCTCCTCCCCGCCCTCCAACCTAGCCTCTCCTCCGCCTACTCCCCATCATCCTCTCCCCCGGATCCGCCTCTGC
The DNA here is from genome assembly GCA_022530915.1 of Paspalum notatum. Taxonomy (NCBI): domain Eukaryota; kingdom Viridiplantae; phylum Streptophyta; class Magnoliopsida; order Poales; family Poaceae; genus Paspalum; species Paspalum notatum. The sequence goes on from CM039685.1 coordinate 40,040,220, forward strand.
CCGTTGTCCGTGTCACCTCCTCCTCCCCGCGACAGCTGGCGTCGAGCTCCGGCCGGATCCGCCTCCACCCGTCCTCCACGCCGCCGTGGCGGCGGATCCGCACCGCCCAAGCCGCAGCCCGTCCTCCCGTCGCCTCTTCCTTCCCGCGACGGGGGAACGAATGAGGTGGTGGGACGGTGCGGCATGCGACAGATTTGGGCGTGCAGAAGGCGGCAGTGGCGGATCCTCCACCATCAGAGGATGGGGCAGTGCTCAGCGGGAGCTAACTGAGTAGACGGCCCCGGCGGCGGCTATGACGGGCGGAGATAGGGCGCGCGGGCTGCCCGTTGAGGATGCGGAGAAGGAGGAGGCCCTCGGCATCGGCGCCGGCGGATCTGCCGTGGAGGATGGGCGTTGGTCGATCTGGGTGTGCAAGAGGTGGCGGTGACGGAGCGAGGGCCAGGCGGCCGGACCGCGTGGGGTGGAGGAGGCCCGCGCGTGCTGTCTCCAGCTGGAGCGAGGCGACGAAGTCGGGGTCGGTCCGGCGGGGTCGGGCGTGGGAGGCGGTGGAGAGCAGGCGGACGAAAGGAGGAGTGAACTCACTCCATACTTTTAAAGGGGTAGAGAATTTTAGGACCAAAAATGTTTCGTTCTAGTTTCAGTTAAATTTGCAGGCAACACTTCCTTTGTCCCAACTGTTTATAATCATTTTTCTCCCAGATATATTATAAGTAGAAATTTGCATGTCCCCAGTGGAAATACCCCTAGTTTCTTGAATGAGTATGCTGGAGGAAAATGTCTTCTTTAGTTCTTTATAATTGAGAGGAACCAGATATGAATTATTTGAACTGCCAAGGAAAATGTGTTTCCTTGCAAGTACTCGATTTTTCATTAGAAAAAACAACTTGCCTTTATTGCTGTTTGCATATTAGTCACTGGTTATAGCTTTGGACAGGACAAAGTACTTAACTCTTTGACTATTGCTTGAAACAAGCGTTGAAGCAATGGAAAGAAGCGATCGGTTAAGCTAACGTAGCAACTAGCAAGCAAATGGATGCAGCGAATACTTTTAACAAAGATGCGCAGCTTTCCTGCGTGTTCAACAAAAAAAAAAAAAAAGATGCAGCGAAGGAACTGGAAATGAATTCTTTGAACTGCCAAGGAAAATGTTTTCTTTGTAAATGAGTAAAACCAAATTCTTTGAACTGCCAAGGAAAATGTTTTCTTTGTAAATGAGTGAAACCAAATTCTTTGAACTGCCAAGCAATAATTTGTATGCATATGACATTTTTGGCCAAAGTACACGGGTATGTACGGGCACCAACCTAGTACATTTCCGTTTCAACACAAAGCTGGTTGCTTGCCTACATTTCAAAATTACGGTGTGTGCGCTAAATTCACGATCAGTCTCAATTCACATCAGGAATTCAGGATCAAGAGATTAGGCTCTTGCAGTTTTGAATCCAAATCACATGTGTGTATGCTTTTCGCTGAACCACTCACCAGGTGCCGGAGGGCGAACATATACCTCAACAGCGCCTGACAAAGTCGGCCACGACAGCGAGCTCCTTGACGGCGTTGTCGCTGCCGTGCTTAGGCAAGAAGAAGACGTGCCCCTCGCCCTTTGTCTCGTAGAACTCGAGCTCCCCCTCCCAGCCGCACTTCTTGATCCCCTCCGCGTACGCCCGTGCTCTCTCCACGAACCAGCACTGGTCCGCGGTGGTCACCAGCACGCGGCGGGACCCGAGCTGCCTCCACTCCTCCGGCGACGCCATTGGGTCGATGTACGGGTGGTCGAGACCGAATTTTCCGCCGCAGATGAACCCCCACGTGGGGTCGAAAATGGCGCGGTAGCCGGGGTCCGTGGGCTCCGCGCCAATCGGCTCTTTCCCCCAGAAGTAAGGGTGCAGGAGCACGACGCCGCTGACCGTGTCGCCGCACCCCTCGATGCCGCCTTCCTTCCGCAGCCGTACCGCCAGGTTGTGCGCCATGTTAGCGCCGGCGCTATCCCCCGCGAGGACGATGCGGGAGGCGTCGCCGTGCGCGGCGAGCCAGGGCTCGGCCTCGGCCTCGGCGCCGCCGCCCGCGCGGCAAGCGGCGACGACCGCCTTCAGGGCCGCGAAAGCGTCGTCGTAGGCTGCGGGGATGCGGTGCTCGGGCGCAAGGCGGTAGTTGACGGAGACGACGATGGCGGGGACCGCGGCGGAGAGGGCGGCGGCGTAGATGTGGTAAAGCGGGGAGGCGGCGGTGTGGACCAGGAACGCGCCGCCGTGGAAGAACACGACGACGGGGAGCTTCTTCCCGGGATCCGCGTCCGAGGGGAGGTAGAGGCGGGCGGAGACGCCCGCGGCGGGGTCGAGGACGACGTCCTTGGACGCGACGCCATTGGCTGGGTCGCCGGCGGGCGAGGGCGGGACGGTCTCGGTGCCATCGAAGCGCTCGACGCGGCCGGTCTTGTACATGCGCAGGACGCCGGGCATCTCGAACTCGAGCTCCGAGTCAGGGCCCATGGCGGCGCGGGGCTTGAGGTTGAGGAGGCTGTGGATCGGGAACCCGACGAGCAGAGCTCCTAGCGAAGCGATAAGGAGAGCCGCGCACAACAACCGGCACGACAGTTCGAGCATCTTCTGCGCTTTTCTGTTGTTGTTGGTTGCGAGAAGCCGGGACAAGTCTATACGGCCAGATCTGGTGGTTGGACAGCCGTTCGAGAAAAGACGACCACATGAGACTAAGTCCAGCAGTTCGGCTAAAAGGCCGGATACAGTATAAAATAACACCGTAACGATACTGTTCACAAAATGAAAGATAGTTGAAATAGTAGATAGATGGGGCTTTTACTTGGCTGCTTGAGTCAGCCTGATCCCAGTACACTGTCCGCTAACCTACCCTTCTGGCCAGGGCCATAGGTCAACGAAAAAAAATCTCTCAACTTTTAAGTGACAGTTCTAACCTTTCAGCTAAAGAATTTTAATAAACTTAAACTCAAAGATTTTGGCCTAGAAAATGAATTTCAAAACGAAGATCATAAAATTTTGAATGAATCCTAAGATATTTTGCAAGCATGCCACCTAAAAATTGTACTCCCTCTATTTTCAAATGTTTGTTACCGTTAACTTTTTTATAATGTTGTTTTATTTAAAATTACATATGTTATTATTAGTTTTATTGTGGTTTATTTTAGGGATCCAGAAAACAGAAATATTTATAAATCCTTCATTTTTCGTGTGAATTTAAAATCGTTTCACTGCCAAATTCCATAGCATCTCCCACCTCTGCATCGAAAGCCCCCCCCCCCCCCCCCCCCCCACCAGGACAGATCAATTTTAAGGGGTGATTGCGCTTGGCACTATAGATCACCATTTCCAGCGATTTTTGCCTAGCAGCGGTTCTAAACACCGTGCCTACATATATACTTACTAGCAACGTACCCGTGCTTTGCAACGGGCAACAAAAATTCAGGCTGAAAATTATACCATAGTCACTTGCACATTCACACATTCGTAAGCTTGGTTACGCTGCTACAGTTAAGCATAAGGGTAGAATTGATTTATCTATTAAAAATTTCAAAGTATCCAAATATAGGGCTTCGTGCTCACGGGTAGCTAAATATTTCTATGCAGATTTTTAAATAAATTTCTAAATAAACAAAATTAAACCCATAGATGAATTCATCAAAAAAACATTAATAATGCACTAATATAGTTTTATTGAACCAAACATGCATCAATGCGCCAATTTATTCATCTTTGTGGCCAATGTATACACCATTGTGTTTTTTGAAAGGAAAAACATTGGAGGTTCTCCATGCTTGCTCCTAAGCTTCATTGCCCACAAGTAGCTTCATCATGAGCAGATGCTGGTAGGCGCCTTACCTCAGTCATTACCATCAGGTTGCAACAATGCACACAATAGTTTAGAGTTTGTAAGTAAAATAGTTTATACTGATGTGTTTCGTCTAAAGCAAACGTGTCCACAACTCTACCTCCAAGGATTTTGGAGCTAGAGGCGACTACCCCAAAGAATAGTCTAAAATCATAAGTTTTCTAGAGTCGGAGGAGTTTGTGGGTTAAAGGTGGGACTACAATTATAGTCTCTATTCTTAAGTATTTGTTGTTCGATTTTTTGCTACAACTTTACAACTTTGGTTACTCATCTCATTTAAAAATGTGGAAATCCATCGAAAATTTTTAAATAAGACAAATAATCAAATATATATATATAATCAATACTAACAAACATTAAAATAGATATAGTAATTAGATCACTGTCGTGGAGCAATGAAAAACTGTTGCTAGGACCAATTTAATGGGGGAAATTATTTTCTCATTTTCCTCGGAAGAGGTGAATACTGTTTCTGTTTACTGCCATTCGACTCCCACGGACCACAGTTTTCACCTCGTGTTATTTTACATTTTGCAATTAACAATACTCCATTATTTACTACCTTATCCATTCGATGACTGCATAGTCTGCGCTCAAGGATGTCTCCATACGTATGCTCTCTGGATGGAGACAGAGCCGACAAAATCCGCACCTCTCCTCTCCCAATCAGTCGCCACCACCACAGCAGAGATCCACCATCGGCCTTGGAGAAGGGCTCCATCGCCCGCCTCCTGCCATAGCCGCTGCTTAGATTCGCTTCCTGCCACAGCTGGCGCCGCTGCGGCTCGTGCTCCACCGCCGGCCGTCTCCGCTCGGTGGCCACTCGCCTTGCTGCGCAGGGCGCCAAGGCCCTCGTCCACGGAGAAAGAGCAGTGCAGCGTCGCCTTGTCGTCCGTCAGGGCTCAAGAAGAAGACACTGAAGCCGCTTCCGAAGGGTGGCGGCGGCGGCGGCGGTAGAGGGACGGGGGGCGCTTCCTGGTGCCCGGCCGCGTGGGAGTGAGGGTGGTTTGGGGAGGGGAGGGAGGGGCGAGCAGGCGTACGCGGCAGCGGCAGTGGAGGGAGGGGGGCGCTTCCTGGGGCCCGGCCGCGGGGTCGAGCGGGGGCAGGGAAGCGGGGGCGAGCGGGGGCGCGAGGCCGTGAGGCCGTGGTGGACGCCCCCCTTGCAGCCTTAATAGGTAGTAGAGATGGGTTTAGATCCATCCCTACAAATTATTTCTGTAGTTGCATTCCATAGCAGTGTCAAAAAGAAGGGTAAATATAATTACATACTGGATGTCTTTAATGATGTAAGTCGGTCTACTTGTGGACCTAGTGATATAGGAGTAAACTTTTTACAAAGCTCAGTAAAAAATAATCTGATGTTAGACCTGTAAGACTAAGAGCCTATTTGGTTTCTGGTAGCTAATAGTTAGCTGCTAATTTTTAGCAGCTAAAAAACCAAACAATTTAGCTAATAAATATGCTAACAATTAGCTGAACCCTAGATAATTATTATCTCATTGGTTAGTTTAACCTAGCTAATTCAGAATGTAATAGCATAGAAAAAGGCATCTGACACCCATTAGCTAATATATCAACGGTTGAAACCAAACACCGTCTAGCTAATTGCCAGCTAATAATTAGCTAGCTAATTTAGTAAAAATAGAACTAAACTAGGCTAAGTAGATCGGTTTGCATTTTCTACCTGGTCTGCTGTACACGGTCAATTTTGGGCCTTCACGTTTGCTGCGGTGCCACAAAATGCGAAGGAAAGGGGAAACTTGCTCCAATGATTGCCAAACTAGACCGCCGCACAAAACGGTTAGCCAGCTCACGCCAGTTGGTGTCTTTCTCACTTCTCAGTCCTCTTTCAGTATGTATTTCACATCACTTGGGGCTTGTTTGCGTATACGTGCATTGGAGTGGATCGCTATGGAACGAAAAAGATTGAAAAAAAGATTTAAACACACCAATCTTTCTAATCCACGTGTATCCCATTTCAATTCACGTGTACCAAAGAAAGGCTCGTGCTGCTGGCGATCCACGAGGACCACTAGCACGGCAGCACCATGACCACCGAACACAAAGGTCTCGTCACATTCCTACTCCCGTCGCCATTCCAATCTGCGATGCGAGCGCATCCTCGCAATTTTGTACTACCAGTATTCTATCCGGACTCCCAAATCTCACTTGCTTTCTCCTACCCAGCAGAGGCAGAGTCCAGCTTTCCGATCCCTGTCAGGGTAGTTAGTCTTCAGCAGGTGGAAAAATCATGGCTGCCAAGACCAAGCGACGGATCACCAAGCTCGCGCTGCTTCTCCTGGCCCTGCTCCTCCTCCTCACCGCCATCCTCCTGTGCGTCTTCTTGATCCCGCGCAGCCACAGGAAGCCGCTGCCTCCGGCGTCGCCGCCGCCGGGGAACGCCTCGAACCCCGACGACAGCATCGTGGCGTTCGACTTCTCCCCGTACCTCATCATGTACAAGAGCGGCCGCGTGCACCGGATGGACGGCACGGCCCGGTGCTCGGCCGGCGTCGATGAGGCCACCGGCGTCACCTCCAAGGACGTCGTGATCGACAACGCCACGGGGCTCGCGGCGCGGATGTACCTGCCCCCGGCGCCCGGGACGAAAAGGAAGGGTCTTGGCAGGCTCCCGGTGCTGGTGTTCTTCCACGGCGGCGCGTTCGTGATCGAGTCGGCGTTCACGCCGCTGTACCACGCTTACCTGAACACGGTGGCGGCGAAGGCGGGGCTCGTGGCGGTGTCCGTGGAGTACCGCCTGGCGCCGGAGCACCGGCTGCCGACGGCGTACGAGGACTCGTGGCAGGCGCTGAACTGGGTGGCGAGGAACGCGGCGTCGGGGCCGGAGCCCTGGCTGCGGGACCGGAGCAACCTGTCCCGGCTCTTCCTGGCCGGCGACAGCGCCGGCGCCAACATCGCGCACAACATGGCCATGCGCGCGGGCACGGGAGACGGGCTGGACGGCGGCGCCGCCGTCACGGGGCTCCTGCTCCTGGACCCCTACTTCTGGGGGAAGCGGCCCGTGGCGGGCGAGACGACGGACCCGGCGACGCGGCGGCAGTACGAGGCCACGTGGGCGTTCATCTGCGGCGGGCGGTACGGGATCGACGACCCGCTGGTGGACCCGCTGTCGATGCCGGCGTCCGAGTGGCGGCGGCTGGCGTGCTCGCGCGTGGCCGTGACGACGTCGGGCCTCGACGACTTCCGGCCGCGCGCCCTGGCGTACGCGGCGGCGCTCAACGCCAGCGGGTGGCGCGGGGAGATCGAGCAGTACGAGACGCCCGGCCAGCGGCACGTCTACTTCCTTGACAGGCCCAAGGACCCCGATTCCGTCAAGGAGCTCGCCTTCGTCACCGGCTTCCTCAGCCGGGAGTAGCCAGGCCACTAGTGTGGCCTAGCAGACTAGCAAGGCATCACGGCATCGGGAGGATTGATGGTTGCTGGTACATGATTGGTAGATTAATTGGTTAGACTAGCAGACTAGCTGGCCATTTGTTTTTTGTGTTTGGATCTTGATGGGGTTCTCGAGAGGTTGACGATGAGCACGAGATCTGATCATCTGACACCGTGAGGAAAGGTGCCTGCTGCGTCTGCGTGCAGTGGATGCTTTCCGTCCGACCGGGCTGCCGGGTAGAGGGACGGTCGTTTCTGTGCTCTGCACACTGGAAATGCTCCGGCAATCCAATGGCGCTTCCGTCCGACCAATTTCAAGTTCCGGACTGAGGCCCCTTTGATACGCAGGAATTTCATAGAAATCAGTTCAAAAACACAGTAAAAACGTAGGAACAGAAAAATTTTCCTTTATTCCAAAGGGGGCCTGATTGGTGAATTTCTGAGAAAACCTCCTACTGCCTGTATAAAAGCTCGTGTCATTAGTTCTACTCATACAAAACTATATTATAGATAATGTGAAGTTTGAAATAAACAATAGAAATAGACGAGTTGCTAGACTCACCTTAGCAAGTCTTTCTGCAATCATCCAACGAGAAATCACCGGCTGATGCCATCACAAACTGACCGATGTTAAGCAATAAGCATGGCCAACCGGGGAAACCAAACACGCTGGAAGTGCGTCAGCCATTCTGTGTTTTTTACTGTTGACATTTTAATCTCAAATTTCCTCCCCACCACCACCCCCCAAACCAAGCATTAGCACGCGCTACGATGGTAAAACGTCCGTGTTCAGGTCCAGGTAGTTCCTCGGTGCTTTCGGTTGCGGATGGACGACGGTAACGCTACGGACTCTCTTGCAAAGTTGCAATGAAAGTGCCTTCTCTTCACGGCATCTATAGCAGAACATCAAGCGTGGTACGTGGCATTTACAAAACCTACAGTTGAATACTCCTTTCACCCTAGTTATAGGTTGTTTTTTTTACATCAAAATTGACTTGTTTCATTATTTTTTTCATAATTATCATTTATTTTCACTGTGATTTGGTTTAGCATATCGTATACTTTCAATATGATTTGAATTTTTACATATTTTCACAATTTTTTTTGAATAAGATGAGTTGTCAAACTTGATGTTAAAAAAAGCCAAACGACTTATAAATCGGTATGGAGGGAATAGTTGACAAACTATCCTGACTCGTGAAAGTACCATACAACGATGACATCTCAACCACCGTGAAGGTACTTTTGCCAGCTTATTGCCCTGTTTGGCACAACTTATGTACGGCTTCTTCTAAAAAAATAAGGAGCTTGTGGTGCCAAAAGGAAATTTTTTAAGACTACTTAAAAATATTATCTTCTCTAGAATGAACTATAGCCCAGCTTTTTTCAATTGTGGGGTGAAACTAGCTTTTCTCCTGTCTTTTTGCTCTTCCTCCGCAACGCCCTCCTCCCCGCCTCCGATCACGGTGTCGCCCTTCCTCGTCGCCTCTGGCTACGGCGGCGCCCCTACTCTCCGCCTTTGGAGGTGACACCCTCCCCTTCATCCCTCCTCTTCGCCTCCGACTTCGGCGACGCAGTTTCCTCCCATGTACTTCTCTCCAACTCCTCATCCGGCGACGGTGTTGGTGTCTTCTCTATCACCCGGCTGTGATGGTGCCCTCTGCTCCTCTCCGGCCACCGCGGTAACACCCTCTTCCCCTCTCCGGGGTGCTCCCTTTTTTCTCTCCAACTCCGGCTCTTAGCTCTAAGCTATTGGGAAACTCATGTGCCAAAACAAGACCTATAGCGCCACTTTTTTAGTTGTAGCTTTTTGATAAGTGTAAAAAAGCCTAAGCATTTACAAAGCTAGCTTGTGAAAAAAGCTCAAGTTGTGCCAAACAAGACCTATAGCGCCTATCTGAAGAGGTTTAGGTCTGGAATTCAGTCACAAAGAAGACCCAAGCGGCCAAGCTATACTTAGGTACTTACCTCAAAATGATGAAAACCATTTCCATCCACAAATCAGTACAAGGACGAGGGTTCTTTGCAACACTGTAATTTCACAGGAAACAATTCAAAAACATAGAAAAAACATTCTATGGAATTTTCCACATTCTGAAGGAGACCTAAGATGCCACACGCATAGCCTTGGTCGTGTGTTTGGTAAATTGTATTAGGGTTAGTCAGGCTCATGAGATTATGTTGTGTATATAGTAGTAGTTAGTTGCTCGTACATTCATCCAGCCTTCTATATATATTCATCCATTTGGCTCGTGAAGTTGTGTTCAGCAAGGACGTCCGTCGCTCATGAATGGGCCTATAAAGTTGTGCTCAATGGACAGACCTAAGGATAGAATCTGCACTATAGCAACTACCGAAATTTGAATTTGGACGGTGGGATGGTCCTCTTGCTGAAATCAAGCTAAGGAGACATGCTCTCTACAGCTTGGATGGGTGGGTGCATACGGCTATTGGCAGGCTTATATTGTACCATGTCATGCAGCCATGGGGAGGCTATGCTTGGTAGCCTACACCAACAAATAACAAATAATAATGAGTTTAGATTTATCATTTAGGAGTATATGTTAAACATGGTCTATTTTTGTTTGTAAAAGATATTAAGAATATAAAGTTCAAATTGATTTAATGATTGGTTAGTGTAATTAAGAGATATAATATAACCTAAATGCTGCCCATCGACCGCGCAGGATTCTGGTCGTCCGCACGCGCAGCCCCCCCGACCGTCCATCTTGATCAACGACGCAGAGGTGGGCACAAACCGCATCTCGTCCTTTCCGCTCCCGAGCCTTTCCCACCGTCTCTCTCATCCCGCCCTCGTCCCTTTTTGTCTCTCTCATCACCGCTTCCCCACATACCCTCTTTCTCCCAAATCTCCACTTGATTTTTTCGACGAGGTCACGGATCCGCAAGTGAGGCATCTTGATTAGGTGTTTCTGCTATCCCCATCCCACTCAACTTTGAAACGTTTCATCAGTTTTATGTCGAAGGGGAAGCACGGATCCAAGGACGAGAGGTGCAACGAAGCACGGATCCAGTGACTGGAGTTTGGATTTTCGTCTAGCAGGGTAAGGTTTTCACATATTTGAATCTCTGTGTTTCGCTATACCCCACCCACTCTGAATCATTTCATCAGTTTTATGTCGAAGGAGAAGCACAGATTCAAGGGATGAGAGGTGCAGTGAAGCACATATCCAACGACTGAACTTCCCCTTGATTTTTGGGTACTTTGGCACTGCCAAAGGTGGTCGTACATTTTGGCACACACCCTATTTTTTCTCCATGTTTTTTTTTTGCTTGCGAAGCTTTTCTTTATCTAACCATTGATCTATTTTTTTTGTTGGTTTTCTTGAGGTGGAACTACATATCTGGGAGGAAGAGGTGTGTTCTAGGGTTTCACTCATTTCTATATCATCCTACTATCACTCGATTCAAATATTTTCCACTGCCATTTTCATCCATTTTATTTCTCGATTGGGTTGGGGGAAAATGCCAGTTAGCAGTTCTAACTGGTAGCAAATTTAAATATGCTTAGCAGAGACAGTAATGTATTTTACATTTAGGATGTAGTTTTTCAGGTTCATCGATCTGAATGACTGAATCTGAAATCTACCTTAGTGTTGTTACTTGCACCCCTTATCTCAATGTGTGCATAAATATGCAGGCTTCTATATGTGTCCTTGCATTGCTCTGTTATGTGTTTTTTGTGTAAGCACTTTTTTTTGCCCTACTGTGTGTTTTCGCAGGTTTCCTGCAAAATTAAGTGTAGTTCGAATGAGTGTAGTATAAATATTCAGTATTTTTGTGATTGTATATATGATAAACCCCCTTCGATGATGAAAGGAATATATACGAACTGTTAATAAACTGTCGTGTAAGCATTTTGATTAGTGTCTCTCAACTGCATGCTGTTTTTTCTTGTTTTCTTAGTAAGAATATGGTCACTTTGGTCAAGTGCTAGTTATGAATCAATGAACTTTCATTATGTTTCCTTTTTTTGCTGTCAGATATCAAAACCACCTACCCACTTTTGTCATTTTTCTGCTTTTTTGTAATGCTATTGGGTTATGAGTATTGATTCAATAGGTATTATACTGAATTAAAAAAATACAGACCACTGACATATGGCAGACATATTTATATGCATGTGGTAGCTGCTACTACCTTGCATTTTCAATTTTACCAATTATGCATTTGTTACCCATGTATAACTATTTAGTACTTTTTTGTTCCTATACATGCTTTTTAACAACTGTTTATATATTTTGCTTTTTATTTGTAGTTAAAGCATTCTGAAAATGGATCCACAGAGAATTCATTCTTCTTTCATATGATGACATTCAAAGATTTATCTCTTCTAAAGCTTCTGCAAGCACATCAGATCAGGTTAGTACTTCATGGGGGCAATTTTTTTATGCCTACAGCAATTTCGTTTTTCAGGAAAAACTGTTCCATGGTATTCGAATTTTTTACAAACACTCACATAATTATTTAACCGCCTACTGAATGATATTTAACTGCCTATTGAATGTTATTTAAATGCTTATATTGCTATCATAAAAATGCCTATTCACCATACAATGTTGAAAATGTTGACCAGATCTTTTTCTGCAGCAACAACACCAGTTAGCAGGACTAAACTTGATTCACAAGGAGATCACGAACAGGTGAGCTACCATATAGTAATTAAAACTCTTTGTTGTATATACTAAATTGGCCTGGCAAACTGTTTTCGTCAAAATGCCTATTGAATGTAGTTTAAATGCCTGCCAAATATTATTTAAATGCTTTTTTCTATCACAAAATGCTTATTTTTGTCCTATAGGTGGGCAATCAGTTCAAGTTGTCTCTGTAACTCTGCTCATGAGTTGGCAGTTGGCACCAAAGAGAAATCAGAAAAAAAAGCTCAAATGCTGAAGTCACCTTTTCTTAATGACCGATCAAAGACTCTCAAATGCAGTGCTATTGTGATCAAGGCTTATGCAACAATGTGCTCATGCTCAGGAAGAAAAACACGGTCACTCAAGCAACATCTAGGGATGAGTTAATTCTCACAATTTTTTTCTTATCCCTCTAGGGAATGTGTTACTAGAAAACATTTCTCTATGATGTCCAACACAATACTGTTTTTGCAGGGAAATCATAATAAGTAGTTGGTTTGTAAAGCTTGGATTTGTAAAGCTTGGCCTCACTGATTCCATGAAAGCAGGCAGCCATCTACTAAAAGTTGATCTTGGCATATATCTATAATCGACGAAATGAAGAAGGGTGTTGTGAAGCATGTTTTACCAGTTCGAGTTGCGGTGGGTCTCTCTTACTTTTCCTTCCAGCATTATATTCTTTTGCCCCCCACAAGCATAACATTTTTAATGTAAATAAATAGAATTCTATTATGTTTTCTTTAATGTAAATAAATGCTTAATTGGCACATAGGAAATGCTACAAAGTGACACCTAAAATGCTTTACCTTTTTTCCCCTACAAATGTCATGTGTTTTCTTTTCTTTTTCTTTTTTTGGCAGACGATAGAGGGCATTCTCGATTGTGCAGAAGTAAAACGTGAACTAAGAAAAAATGGAAACAAATTACATCACCGCCAAATGGTATGTGCATTTTTCTTTTTTGGCATCATATACAAGTTACAATGCCATATGATGTTTTTAGTTTTTTAGTTTTCTATTGTTTTCCTACACATTATACACACTGCAGGTCAAGTTCGGATTCAACGTATGTGTTTTGTGGTCCATTTTAGTGTCTTTTTGTTCCCGTTTCGATAACTGCATGCACCAAAAACAGCACTATATGTTTTTTTAGCATATTAACACATATATCAAAGCACATTAATGCATAACTCAAAGCATATTAATGCATATCTCAAAACATAAGCATAACTTTTTCCATATATATGACTTGTCCATAAGCATAAACATAACTTTTCCATATTACTGTATAACTCAAAGCATATTAATGCATATCACATTCCATTAACTAGGGCACTGATGTAGCTATTGGCAAAACTTTCTATTTCTGTATAGTCTATGTTTTATAATTAGTTTGTGATGGAGATGATCAGATAGAGTTAATACAGTTTTGAGCCACCACGGCGGCCAATGAAACCAGTATGGAAACCATTTGATCATCGCATCATCTCATCACATTAAAATCATCAGTGTTTCTTTATATGAGCAGAACCAGTAGAAAATAAAAGATATTGACTCAGAATTCAGCACACAAAACAGGGCAAACACAAACCCCTTCCATGATCTGCATGCAACAAAATCACATGAGGTATAAACCAAGTCTGATATCAAAGCATATAAATGCATAACTCAAAGCATGTTTAACGCATATCTCAATGCATTTTTCTACCAAAAAAATCACAATCCGTCAATTTGCAAGTTCATTTGCTTTTTCGTTGTAATACAATACTAATACCATCATTTTGCTTTTATTTCTTTTCACAGGATCCATACATGCAAAACAAATTCAGAGAATTCGTGCATGGATGGGGGAGGTTCTTCCACACCATAGTTGGCTTTCTCTATCAATTTTGTTTAAAAACAGCTCAGTACAAACCTGTCTCTCCAGACCAAAGTTGTGCGTGGATGCACAAACGTGTTATTGGCACAATATCAGACAGCAGAATAATGGTGTAGAGATATTGATTGCCAGACTTTTGTGTGTAGTTTAAAGCAACTCATCGTTGCGTTCTTAACTTTTCGCTTTTTTCCATCTTAACCATGTAAAATGCTACAAGGATGCTCATGCTACAAGGATACTCGATCAGTGGGTACCTGTTTTTTGCTCAATCTTCCCCCGGTGGATCTGGTAGATCAGGAAGGTTTTGAGGGCTCCATCTCTTGTTTCTGGGGTGGGAGATCAATCTGTCTTTTTGGTTTATGGGGCACCAGGTATTTTTGCCGGAGCTGGTAGATTAGATCAGTTTCTGCCTGCGCTGCACGATGGTCTGCTTTGGGGGACCACAAGGGAGTGGTGGGTCCAGATTGAACCAGGCACGCGGAATCGAGTGGCGGGAAAATTAAAAGGCGTGCGGCGGGAAACAAGCCGCGCGGGGAGGGACGCTTTCCAAAAAAGGAGCGTGCAGACGGTTCGGGGTTGACACTTTCCAAAAAAGGAGCGTGCAGGCGGATTGTGGTTTTCCTGCGCGCGCTTGCGTTAGCGCGCTCCATAATATAAAGATAGAGTGGAAATGGACTTTAGGCTCCATGCACGCCTCCATACATCCAATTATGTCAGCGATCCAACTGCAGAGGAATCCACCGGACGGAGCCTAACCCAACTCGCTGTTCAGGCAACCAAACAAGGGAGTTATATGATCGGGGGCCTAGCCAATAACCCCCTGGACCAGGTAAACAAACATGTAGATTCCTAGTATGTGTATGTATGACAATTGACAAGGTAATGATTGGAGAACGTGAGCAGGTCCGAACATATTTATCTCTATAAAAGTGATTCTATGATGTTAGTTATATGGCTGAAAATAATTAATAATTATCTAGAATAAACTAAATGGGGAAATTGAATCAAAACGGAAGTGGATCGACCAGATGTGCAAACTAATGTCTGGTGGTAGTGCTCCTCTATCACTCCATGGCTTTTCTGGGAGCTCTACACCAAACACGCCAAATTTTACAGATTAGCCTATCAACCCATACTACTAGTGCAAATACATGCTAACAATTTTAATAGACACAAGTGTTAATTGTTTATTGATCTTTGTTTCATTTCATTTGTTCATAACTTTACATAATCTATCATGTTTCCAAAAATAATGCCAGCAAAGTTATGAGATTATCTGGTTATGTTACTCCTATATTATGCTAGCAGAAGCATTATGGTAGGACATAATTAGAACGATGCACTGCAGCTACCATTTTGCCAATTACCATTTCCATAAATAGTGGGGAGGACCGAGGACGGGGAGTCAGAAGGAAGACCCGCCATGCATGCGTGAACCGAGCAGTTTGCAATCACCATCTTTCTTCTTCTTCCTACCTCCGATCCCTCGCCTTCTCTCCGCCGTCCTCAATCTCCTATAAGGCTGTTGTCTCCGAGGTAAACTATCAAATCGTCAACAATGCATGCGATTTGGTTGAAGTAGCATCTTCCAATTTGTAATTCCTTGATCCTTCCATCATGTGCATGGGTGAATTATATGGTTTATGATACATAACCAATCCATTGTTCTTGGACATGGGATTCTGAAATTCAAGAAATTCTCGCATTGAGTTCTCGTTCCTTCTCTCAGTGGAGGAATTCATTAACACCACATTACTAATTGATTTGATTGACCTACTAATTAAATATTTCTTAGTTTTGATCTCGCCATCAATCGATGTGTTGGTTGATCGATCGCTCACGCCGTTTCTAGGTGCAGGGGCGCTCGGGTCGTTCGTGGGAGGACACGACCACAGATTATACATGTCGTCCGTAGCCGCAATGCCCGCGGCCGCGACGGACGGCGGCGAGGGCGCGGGGCCGCCGCGGACGCCGTCGCTGCGGCACCGCGCGATGAGCGCGTCGTCGAAGCTGCTGCGGAGCTCGCTGAGCCGCAAGTCCATGGGCCGCCGCAGCAGCAAGGTGATGTCGGTGTCGATCGAGGACGTGCGCGACGCGGAGGAGATGAAGCAGGTGGACGCGTTCCGGCAGACGCTGGTGCTGGAGGAGCTCCTGCCCGCCCGGCACGACGACTACCACATGATGCTGCGGTTCCTCCGCGCCCGCAAGTTCGACATCGACAAGTCCAAGCAGATGTGGTCCGACATGATCCAGTGGCGCAAGGAGTTCGGCGCCGACACCATCATGGACGACTTCGTGTTCGACGAGATGGACCAGGTGCTGGAGCACTACCCGCAGGGCCACCACGGCGTGGACAAGGACGGCCGGCCGGTGTACATGGAGAAGCTCGGGCAGATCGACACCACCAAGCTCCTGCAGGTCACCGACATGGACCGCTACGTCAAGTACCACGTCAGGGAGTTCGAGCGCGCATTCGCCGTCAAGTTCCCCGCATGCTCCATCTCCGCCAAGAAACACATCGACCAGAGCACCACCATTCTCGACGTTTCCGGAGTGGTCCGTCTCTCTCTGTCTATCCGTCACTGCCAATTGCTTCTCGTCATGGTGCATGCATTTGTTTCAGTCATCAGTTCATCACATGGCATGCATATATGTGCAGGGTTACAAGAACTTCAACAAGGCTGCAAGGGATCTCATCGGTCGCCTCCAGAAGATCGATGGAGACAACTACCCTGAGGTATTGAGCCAGTTGACACGCCTAGTGATCACAAAACCTGGAGTAATTTCAATATTTTCCTACTACTAGTACTGCTTTGGTAAAAAATGTCAGTAAATTTGAATCGATGCGCAGACGCTGTGCCGGATGTTCATCATCAATGCCGGGCAGGGGTTCAGGCTCCTGTGGAACACTGTCAAGTCCTTCCTTGACCCAAAGACCACAGCCAAGATCAATGTATCCGATCACCTCTGTTCTGACCCCTTGTTTGCATTGAATCAGAGCTGCAATCGCATGTCATGACATTTTGTACCCTGCTTTGATTCAGGTCCTTGGCAACAAGTACCAGAGCAAGCTGCTGGAAGTCATTGATGCCAGGTTTGCTGAACAAACTCCTCCTTGCTCAAGTTTTTCTGCAGCTTTTATTCTATTGTAGTGTAAATGGCTCGTGTCTAGTATATATGGCCAAATCTACAAAGGCAAGCAGCATGATTAATGGACATAATTGGGTCACTTGCTGTGCTCAATCTTCTCCATACAGCGAATTGCCTGAGTTCCTTGGCGGCACTTGCAACTGTGAAGGTGGCTGCATGCGCTCTGACAAAGGGCCATGGAAGGACCCTGAAATCCTCAAGGTTCTCATTTCTCAATGAGTACTTGGATTATACATGAAATATCACTTGTCTAGAATTTTTTTAGCAAATCCATGTACCGCCTAGTTCTGAAACTAACATAAGAGAGCATTAGTCTGAGCATTCCTTGTCTGGTCGTGTAATGTTGTTTTTTTTTTCGTTTTTTTCAGATGGTCCAGTGCGGCATGGGAAGATGTGGAATGAATAGCGCGGACCCTCATGAGGCGGATGAGAAGTTGATCACCGAGAACGAAACTGTGTCCGTTGCCAAGGTGCCATATATACGAGTGATGTTGCAGTTGTCAGCAATGTTCGAGTAGAGTACAGAATACTGAGGATTGCTCACTGATGCCTCTGTCTCTGGTGTTTCCATTGCAAAAGCAAGATTCGTTGCGCCGCAGCTCTGCCGATTCTCCCAGGATGCCACGCGAAAAGATTGAGCACCCACAGATGTCTCCAATGCGTGAGATGAAAACAGCGGAGACCACGGTAGCTGATTACTGCACAGCTCTCTAGCTTGCAGCTCGTCAGATTTGCTCCAGTGACGAGCTTAACGCGCTCTCCCCACTCCCCAGTATCAACATGTGCACTGAACACTGATCCTGAATATGCAGGGTCCTTCAGGCAAAGAGGACAACCACAGCAGCGGCAGCAGCAGTCACTTCCCTGGTGTCGACAGCAAGAGCATGGAGTTCAACTGGAGTGGTGAGGTCACCGCGGAGAAGCTTCAGCTCGCGCGAGGTCAGCTCAGAATCTCCCACTTCGGAAAGATTACATACCACCACTGCTCTCTGCGTAACATGTCACTCCTGGGTCGTCCTGGCATGCAGACATGTACGCGCAGCTGCCGGACGCGTATAAGCAGGGCGACGCCGGGGACCGGCAGGTGGTGTCGGGGTTCATGGCGCTGGTGATGGGCGTGGTGGCCATGTTCCGGGTGGGCAAGATCGCGCCGAAGCGGGCCATGGACGCGGCCATGGGCATCGCGACGATGGAGGCGATGGCGCAGAAGACGCGGCAGATGCAGCAGCTGGGCGGGCCGGACACGGTGGTGGTGTCGGCGGCGCAGTACCAGGCGCTGGTGAAGCGGCTGGACGACCTGGAGGGGAAGGTGGCCGCGCTGGCGGCGAGGCCGCCCGAGATGCCGGCGGAGCAGGAGGAGATGATCAAGGGCGCCGTCAGCCGCGTCGAGGCCCTGGAGACCGAGATCGAGTCCACCAAGAAGGTAATAGCCTATAGCGATCTTGATGACTAGAGTAACATACATTTACATGCATGTGTCACTGTCAGCAGCTGATTTGTGTAACGATCCATGGCTGCAGCTCCTGGAGACATCGGTTGGTCAGCAGGAGGAGGTCGTGGCATACATCGAGAAGAAGAAGAAGAAGCGAGGAATGGTAAGTCTTCATCGTATTCGTGTCGTCTGCACGCTGCACCACCCTCAGCTCAGCTGGTGGTGTGTTGCTTCATTTTGTCTGAGCTGATGGTTTCTTTAAAGTTTTGCCTACAGCAGAACCCGTTCCGTTGGTGACGCGCGAGGGACTGAGATCCTCTGCAGTCACTCCAAATTACTCACACGTGGAGCCAGTCTCACGCGTCAGTGGCAACCGCACAATGAAGTTGGCTACAAACGAACTCGTCGCGACTGCATAACCCCTGGGATAGGGGCAGAGGGAAGGAGGTGGTGGGGCAAAACCCCCCAAATAATATAGGCGCACCTCTCTTAGATACACAACAAGTTCACCATATAATTTGTTCAATTTTGAAATTTTTACACCTTAAATAGATCAACTGTTATATTAGCTAGCAGCCTAGCACTTTAACACTTCTTATGAATAATTTCTAACACTACCCTGGTTGAGAAATGAAGTTTTGTGAGCCACAAACATGCTCACTCGTTGTTTCTGTTATGTTTGTGTGACGCTGGTCCCCTGTTGCAAAACTTCACGAGTTATACCTATGCTGATGCGATCCTAGAGGCAGTTGTGGTATGCTCCTCTATAATACAGTATCATTTAGAATTACGTCACACCGATACTCTTCTAGCATGGTAAGCTTATGCAACATCATGGAAATCATTAGACAAATTTGCAAAACTCGTCTGGTATAGTGGATGGGCCGTGCCATGTTAGAGCCTGACCAAAACAACGAGCCCTGTGTCGCCCCACGGTCGATTTGGCCGTCTATATTTCCGTACTGTCTACTGTATAGTCACTGGGCGTTGTTGCAGTCGTGTGCCTTGTTATGGTCAGATCGAGCACAGAAAAATTGTTAATCAAGTTTGGTTCATCAAACATCAGCAACAATCAATCAATTTTCTGGGGAATAAAAGAACGCAGTGCAAGCAAACAATAGCAATATGAATAAATTCACCCGAAGTTTTTTCAGGCAAATCTGGCGCAAACCATAGACGACACAAAGCATTGCGCACAATTCTGCAAAAACGCAAATGCATTCTACAGGTTAACAAATCTGGCAATGGCGTCGTCCTGCGCGACGGCGTCGTCGCAGGCGAAGTCGACGAGGTGGAAGCAGTGGCCCTGCCCTTTCACCTCGAGCACGTCCACTTCGCCTGCCCACCCGCTGGCCCTGAGCGCGTCGGCGTAGTCGCGGCCGCGGTCGCGGACGACGTCCTTCTCCGCGAGGCAGACGAGGACGCGCGCGCACGCCAGGCGCTCCAGCCCCGGCGCGTCGGCCGCGAGCGGGTTGATCCAGGGGTCGTCGACGCCCGAGGTGCCCGGGCACACGACGCGCCACATGACGGCCACGCTGTCGGCCATCGCGGGGTCCGTTTCCTCGGAGGCCACCCTGCCGGGGCCCAGGAAGTAGGGGTGCACGGCCGCGACGCCGCTGATGCGGCAGCCGTGCGGGAGGGGCTCGGCGCCGGCGCGCATGGCCACGTGGTGCGCGATGTTGGCGCCCGCGCTCTCGCCGCCGACGCAGAGGCGGGAGAAGTCGGCGTGGTCGGCGAGCCAGGCCTCCTCGTCGCCGGCGGACCCCGCGCCCGCGGCGTGGGAGGCGACCCAGCGGAGCGCGGCCCAGGAGTCGTCGTAGGCGGCGGGGAGCGGGTGCTCGGGCGCGAGGCGGTACTCGACGGAGACGACGACGGCGCGCGCCCGCGCGGCGAGGGAGGTGAGGTAGGCGTGGAAGACGAAGTTGAAGGCGGTGTGGAGGCAGAAGCCGCCGCCGTGGAAGTAGACGAGGACGGGAAGCTTTTTATTACTCCCTCCACCGTCTCTGTTGTTGTCCTCCTCGCTCTTTGTGGCCGCCGGTGGGAGGTAGAGCCGGACGGCGACGTCTGGGGAGATGGCGCGGTCCTTGGAGGCGACGCCCGTGGCGGCGTCCGTGGAGCTCGGGACTGGGTCGGAGCCGAAGTAGCGCTCCACGCGGCCGCTCTTGTAGACGCGGATGAACTGCGCCATCTCGAAGACGACCTCGTCGTCGCTGGAGCCGGAGCCGGAGCCTTCCATGGCTTGGTCGGGGCGTGTGGCCTGGGACTCTGGGACTCTGGGAGGGGGGAAGGCGAGAAGGTTGAAGTGCGGTCGATGCACGTTGCACGTCCTCACGTCAGGCACCACCCGCACCAACGAACGGTTGGTGTGGGTTTAATGTGGGAGGCGTTGGCAGATCAGCGGCCTGGTTTGGTTGCGCACAATCGAGCACGGCCCATGTGGCCCGCGAACAGGGTGGTTCGAAAGGTCTGCTGCCTCCGACAGCGCGGCGCCGCTGGGTCTCCGCCTCCGCACATCAGTTCCCCAAGTTCTGAGTCCCCAGCTCGGGATTTCGAATCTCCCCTCCCAACGCCATGTCCAGCGCCGACGCCGGCGATGAGGTCACCCTCGACGCCCCCGGCTTCATCCGCGTGTACAAGAGCGGCCGCGTCGAGCGCTTCCTGCCGGTCGACTTCGTCCCGGCCTCCACCGACGCCGCCACAGGCGTCGCCTCAAAGGACGTCGCCATCCTCCCAGACGCCGGCGTCTCTGCTCGCATTTACCTCCCCGCGCCCACCAGCTCCGGAAGCCACAGCCGCAAGCTCCCCGTCCTGGTGTTCTTCCACGGCGGCGGGTTCTGCCTCGGCTCGGCGTTCGACGCGGCGGTGCACGGCCACGCCAACCGGCTCGCCGCAGCGGCCGGCGCGCTCGTCGTGTCGGTGGAGTACCGCATCGCGCCGGAGCACCCGGTCCCCGCGCTCTACGGGGACGCGTGGGCGGCGCTCCAGTGGGTGGCCGCGCACGCCGGGGGCCAGGGCCCGGAGCCCTGGCTGACCGCCCACGCGGACCTCGGGCGCGTCCACGTCGGCGGAGAGAGCGCGGGCGCCAACATTGCGCACCACGCCGCGATGCGCGCCGGCACCGAGGAGCTGGGCCACGGCGTGGAGCTGAGCTCGCTCGTGCTCATCCACCCCTATTTCCTGGGGGGCGAGAGCTCCGAGACGGACGAGATGGGCCTGGCCTTGCTCCGCGAGCTCGTCCGCCTGTGGCCGGTGGTGTGCCCGGGCACGATCGGGTGCGACGGCGACCCATTGATCAATCCGATGGCAGAGGGCGCCCCCAACCTCGCCAGCTTGGGGTGCCCGCGCGTGCTGGTGTGCGTCGGGGGAAAGGACCCGATGAGGGGTAGAGGAAGGCTGTACTGTGAGAAGCTGAAGGCAAGTGGGTGGCGTGGCAAGGTGGAGGACTGGGAGGCAGGCGGCCAGGGGCACGGTTTCCATCTCTCGTGTCCGACGAGTGCAGAGGCGGAGGCACAAGTTCGAATCATTGCTGAGTTTCTGAGCTGTGCATGACATCTCCGGTTATCCACTCCTTCACAAGGCCATGGTGCATTGTTCTCGAATTTGATATCTGTACATTTTCTGTTTTGGGTTTTCATTAAGAGCATGCTTGTTTTGATTGTTTTACATAGATACATCCAGCCTATACGGATTATATTCCTTATTATCTTGGTGCTGAATTACAGCTAGTCTATGATGCTATCTACTAAATATTCTTTAAGCTTTGTGAAAGCTTTGATCTGGGTTTCAGATTCTAAAATGTCACCAGAAAGGAGGGTGTTATCGAATCGAACCAAAATTAACTGAGTTATAGTAGATTTACCTTTGGGTAGTGTTTACTGTTGCATGTCTCTGATTGGATATTCATATGTTATGTACTTTGCTTTATCTTACTGTAAGTTTGCGGCAAATTGTAGCATCAGCAATGCTAACATTCTCTTCAGCACATCCCTGGTGATATTGTTGCATAACATGGGCAATCACAACATAGCGAGGCTTCTCACTGTAATGTAGTCTTCCTGCACAATTGGAAGAAATGGCTGGCATTGTCAGTTACAATATTCTAGAAACATAGTCTGTATAACCCCCCTAGAGTTCTAAGGGTAGGATAGATAAGACGCCCAACTGGAAAACTGGTTTTCTAACACAATAAACTTTGGAAAACTGGACAAAACACCCCTTGGGTGGTTTTGCTGGCATGGCGTGCTACCATGGCCGTGGGCCCACATGCCATATGTTTTTTTTCTTATCCTCTCTCTCCATCAGTGTGCTTGTCGGATCCGCCGCCGACGCCGTGGCCTGTTCGCCGGAGCCACCACTGTGGCCTGCACACGTGCACTCACTGGAGCCGCCGCCGTGGCCCGCGTGGGCTCCCCAGACTCACCCCCATGGCCCACACGGCCGCTTGCCGGAGACGCTTCCGTCACCTGCCCATGCGTTCCTTAGGGCTGTGCGGCCGCCTCCCGCCTGCGCGCTCCCTGGGGCCGCGGTCGCCTCCCATCCGTACGCTCATCGGAGCGTCCCTCGCCGCCTACCTGCCCTCCATTGCCGCCGCTAGTCCGCCTACCTTCCACCGCACCACCCGCCTTCCATCGTCGCCGCTAGCCCAGCCGCTGCCGTTGTTCGCCCTCTGCCACCGCCCGCCCTCCCTCTGTGCCTGCCGTCACCGAGGAGGTACGGGAGGAGCACTAGGCTCTGCCCAGTGATTCCAGAGGCTCGGGACGAAGTAGAAAATGAGGCCCTTTTTCTAAAAAAAAGTAGTATTAATAAATATTCTTAACTTTAGGAGCTGTTTGGAGTGTAAAAATTTCACTCCAAAACAGTTTAATTTTATGTGAAAACACATACATATGAACATGAAAAGGTTCTCCATGTTCCAATAAATGCTCATTGTGTATCCAAAAAATGATTCAAATCAATCAAAAAATAAACCAGGCATAATATATGATGTTAGCGATCCATAATCTAATCAATAGTCTAAGCATCTTATGGATTTCCATGGTTAGGATAATTGGGCATACCTCATTGTGATCTAGACAGTGAGATTGAAACGAAGTTCAAGACGAGGAAAGTACATGAGTGAAGCACTGAAGGGCAGGGGGGTCACGTATGTCGTCTCACGTGCGGCGTGTCGGTGTTTAGACCTCGGCAGCTAGCAGACTCCATGGAAGAAGATGAGAATTGAGAGTAATTGATCTGTCGTGGGGCACTTCTACGGAACTACACGAGTATGCGACGTTTTCTGCATGTATGCATGTACAGGGGTGGGGCCTTTGTGGCTTGGGAGCCTGGAGCTGCCGCATCCCCCCCCCCCCCCCCCTCCCCCAGGGCTGGCACTGTCTCTTGGGTGCAGCTGCAGTGGTAATGGGGAGAGAAGAGAGGAAGAGTAGAGAGAGAGGAAATGAGAGAGAATAAGAAAAAAAATGAGAAACATGTGACACGTGGGCCCACTACCACGCTGGCACGCCATGTCAGCAAAACCACCCATGAAAACTACCCAAAGGGTGTTTTGTCCGTTTTTTCAAAGTTTAGCCTGTTAGAAAACTGGTTTTCCGGATGAGGGTCTTATGTATCTGATCTATTGAACTCCAGGGGGTTATATAAACTTTTTCCCAACATTACAGGAGTATCCCATTAACCACTCATGGCGGATCGTGACCCAACAGTTGTAAAACAAATCGGTGTGTGAAGATTTTCTCTTGGACCAACTATTAATGATATGCCTTGTGTTGATATCCACCATCAGGTATCCTTTGTGTTTTGTTTATCCTACAAGGCAGGCATGATGTCTGGCCAGTCTCAACAGGCTTTGAGCAGTGCTTCCTTGACTTGTCTTTCTGCTTTAATGACCAAGTCACCAAACACACATCCTCTTCTCATCTTCCATAAAGCATGCTGTTTGAGAAAGCTATTAGCCATATGCGGAAATGTCGTGATATGCATGAATGGGAAGATGCTGATATAATTTACAGAGGAATGTTGTAATTGTAGCAACTTGATCTGTTATTGTCGTGTCAATGATGGAGTTAGGGTTGACCATGCTGCATAAATTTGTTCATCTTGGTGTGCATGTTTACTCATGAGGGAAGCAATGTTATTGAAAAGAACTGCACGAGAAGTGAACTCCAGGGGTGCCAGTAGCCAAATTAAACAGCAAAACTGATCTGAAGGAGAATCACCATTCACATACCTAGTAGTTATCATATCAAATTTCTTGCATTTTTTTGCAAATCTTATATTTTATAAAGTCAAATGATATTCTTCAAATGTCAACACTATGATTGGATTTCCTTGTAAGGCATTGCTTGCTTCACTATAATTCTAACCTCTTACTGCTGACATGATAATTTCTCATGATACACAGTGTTGATGTCATGCACCTACCTTTTTTCATCCTTAAACTAAGTAGCATGTTCCATATGAATATTGGTTTATGCATAAGTTTGTATTATCAGTTAAACTAATTTTATGTCTTAATCTTTCACCCAAATCACAAATGGGCAAGACTAGATAATAGGCTGTTTGCTGAGAAAATTGAGTAAATTAAATCTATTTGAATTTTTATGGAGCTGGATTTTTTCTACCAGATGCAGAATATTACTACAACGTACTTATGTAACAGCTGTCCAGTTAATAACAAAGTTGGTATAAATTAATGGAAATATTACCATATTTCTATTCTCGTTGTTTTCCTATAGCTGCATGATGTCCAAAGTCAATTTCAACAGCAGCATAGCTTCTCCCTGATTTTAACCTGAAATGACCATACATGCCTAAGATCTCGGAATCTTAGTCAATCAGCATGAAATAGCACGTGGAATGTTCTCTTGCATCTTTGCAAAAAAAAAAAAAAAAAGCACATGTCATTGGTCACCTTTGACGATGTTGCATGCATTGCCATTTGCCGCAAGCTATATCAGGTTGAAAACTTGAAATAGAGCACAAAGGCTTGTTTTGTTTTGGTTCCAAATAAGGGAATACTGGTTTTCCTTCTTGACTAACATACTAAGTTGTGACAGTTTCCTTTTTCTAGCAGTGCCTTAAGGGCACTAGTAGATTTCTTAGCTCAAGGGCAACTGAGAAAGGGATGTTTACTCACAAGCATCTCAGTCATCACATTAATGAGAACCACACATTCCGTTTTGACAAATCCATGTTGTGATTGTGCTTTTTCTGACAAGAGAAATTCATTTAATATATTGCTAAGTTCATTGTTACATCCAAAACACGCTTGGTTCAGTGTCAGTAACTTAAACTTTTGTTTAATATATGTAGAGTAATTTCTAATATTACAAATTATAATGCATATGTAGCATATGTGGCTATTTGTATTCCTTTAACCCTTAATATGTCAAACGATTATCTTGTACACTTGTGGCATATTGGATACGATATTACCCCACGTTTAAGTTGTGGATAGCGACTAACTCCTGAATGTATATTTCTTGGAAACATCTCTTGCCTTTTTATATTTATCCAGTTCCTTTGCCCCCAATATCATGAAATTTCTCATCTTGAAGATTATAAATACTTGTCAGTTGTTCTGTACGTATACTTCGCCATCTTGAGTGTCCTTGCTGGAGTTCAATTGTGTTAAGCCTACCCTTGAGAGACACGGAATATGGAGAAAGAAAAACACATCCAACCACCAACTTATGGCAACCTTGT
The DNA here is from genome assembly GCA_022530915.1 of Paspalum notatum. Taxonomy (NCBI): domain Eukaryota; kingdom Viridiplantae; phylum Streptophyta; class Magnoliopsida; order Poales; family Poaceae; genus Paspalum; species Paspalum notatum. Next base: position 40,066,296 of record CM039685.1, read on the forward strand.
AACGATTCTTTCTATTGATGGTGGAGGGATTCGAGGAATCATTCCAGCTGTTGTTCTCACCTTTCTGGAATCAGAGTTGCAGGTAACCAGTAGAATCATAGCTGCACAATTTTGTTTAGTTTATTATATGAATTTCAAGGCAACACTAACTTGATGAGAGTGAGAGATATGAAAGTTTAGAATTTCCTATTGCATATATTGTGTTAGGGAGATGAATGCGATTTTAGAGTCAGAATTTTTTAATGTGCCAGTTTACAATTCAAATCATTTAGAAGTAAACACTTCACACTTCACAAACTACAAACACTGCTAACTGAAACCTTAATACATTGTGACCTGAGTAAATCTTGAAATCCTATCGCAGTTTGTACTACAGTAGAATTAGGACTGCCCTCCTATTTTCAAACACGCTAAATGTTCTGTGTATTGATTCTCATGTAAAACTGTTCTTTTTAATTGATAAAGAAACTTGATGGAGAGGATGCCCGGTTAGCAGATTACTTCGATGTCATTGCTGGAACCAGCACGGGGGGCCTTGTGACCTCAATGCTGGCGGCACCAAACAAGAAGAACAGGCCACTTTTTGCTGCCAAGGATATTCAAGCATTCTATATGAACCATGGTCCCAATATTTTCCCACAGCAGAGGTGAATACATATCTTTTTTTTTTTGGTTTGTTGGATCACAGACTTTCCTGGCCAATGCCTTTTGTTGTTGTTTTTTCTGTAGGGGTCCATTTGGTAGGATTATTAGGATACTCCGATCACTGTCAGGACCTTCTTATGATGGTAAGTACCTTCATGAAGTTGTCAGAAAGAAGCTAGAAATGAGCAGGCTGCACGACACTTTAACAGATGTGGTAATACCAACTTTCGATATCAAGCGGCTGCAACCAGTTATTTTCTCATCCTATGAGGTGCACCACCCCCCTCCCCTGATCCTCCATGGCTGTTATTTACACGAAAATGAGCATTCTTTATCTCATATCATAGGTTAAGAATGACAAGAACAACACAATGGATGCTCTACTATCAGATATTTGTATCAGCACATCTGCCGCTCCAACATATCTACCTGCACACTACTTCCAGACAGAAGACTGCCGTGGGAACACCAAGGAGTTCCATCTTATTGATGGAGGAGTAGCTGCCAATAATCCGGTACAATATTTGTTAGTAATTATGCATTACTGAATATGGGAAAGTTTCAATTCAATCATGATGCAAGGTGATAAACTATCGTCAATTCTTCTATGTGTAAACTCATGCAAAATATCAACATAGTATGTGTTCAAAAATTAAAAGTATAGTTTGAACTTTTTAAAAAACCTAATGTATCTTTCCGCTGTTTAGGCTTTGGTTGCCATTGGAGAAGTAACCAAGCAGATATTCAAGGAAAACCCAGATTTCTTCCCAATAAAACCTATGGATTATGGCCGGTTTTTGGTCATTTCACTAGGCACAGGATCAGCAAAGTTCGAGGCAAACTACAATGCACAAAAGGCTAAATCATGGGGAGTATTGGGTTGGTTGCTTGGCAGCGGATCCACTCCCTTGGTAGATATCTTCACACAAGCAAGTGCAGATATGGTGGATATCCATATCTCTGCTGTTTTCAAAGCTTTGCATTCTGAACAAAATTATCTGAGGATTCAGGTTCGTACAATGGATACGTTTAGTTTGCAGAGTTTATTGATGAGCTTTATCTCAAAAAGTTTGCTATTTCAAAATAACAGGATGATACTCTACAGGGGGCACTATCCTCAGTTGATGTTGCAACCAAGGAAAACATGGAGAAACTTGCCAGTGTTGGAGATATGCTACTAAAGAAACCTGTCTCGCGGGCGAACTTGGAGACTGGCCATATGGTGCCTGCTTGCAATAGCACAGAAATGACAAACGAAAAAGCTTTAAAGAGGTCAATTCTACTTCTACACCTCCTACATAATGATGATTGCATCAGAACACCCAATTAGGATGTACTTAGCTGTTTTAGCGTTTGCAGATTTGCGAAGCTGCTGTCTGATGAAAGGCGCATTCGTGAGGCAAGATCGCCAAAATGAAGAAAGTCCTGTCCCTGTGCTAATACCCTGGGAGAAGTTGTCTGCATGGTTTCTGTGAATTGGAAATTAGATGATGTTGTTTATTGATACGGAGTTCCATTGTAACACAATAAAACAATTTGTACATGATCATACTGACCCAAAATTATCGATGTTAGCTTCTGCGCTGGCTTTCTTAGCATGTAAAAAAAATGTAAAAACTAACATTCGTTTTTAATTCTATCAGCATTGAACTACTTCTATCACTGTTTTGTTAGTATGGATGGTTTTATTTCAGCTTACAACTTTACAAGTGAAGAAAAGATTCCAGATTGGCCTGCACTTTAACATTTGGAACAGATAGATACCCCACTGCTGCATGATGGAACAAGTACCTGGTACGGTTTGCCTCACTTTATTCAGAGAAATAGATAACCTATATTTGATTTGAACATCCGGCAAGATGAGATTCTTTTTCTGAAAGATTGCTGTGCTTCTGGTACTTGCATAGACTTCTGCCGTTGGCCGTGGGCGAAAAGGCATCAGTTCCATTGCATTTGGAGCGTGGATACACTAGACAAATGTGTCCAAGGAGTTCACTGGATCAAAGCTGCTCATAATTTAATGGCCTGCTTTTCTGGATGGTCTGTGCAAGCGTGCAAGATCATCTGTGAGTTTTTTTTTTGGGCTTATGATAAAGGTTTCACCCCATTACATTGCTGCCATATTAAAGTTTAATGAACACTGAGGTAGTTTTGGTCATGGTAGTGACTCCACCACGTTGGATTTCTTTGCCATTGCAGCAACCAAGGAGCACGATCTCGGCGCAGGAGGGGTGCTGGAATTGATATGGATACAGACCGTCCATAGCCTTCCAAAACGAGGTAACCATGTGGTGCTCTCGAAAACACTCATTAGCCCTATAACTAGAAGAAAAAAGGACATCTTGTATCCATCACCCAAAGATCCTAGTCAATCTCACGAAGTAGGTCTATCATGCAACTTTAGAAATATAAATTAGCCCTAAGCACATCTCTAGGCATTTGTTTTGGCGGCTATATTTAGATGAGTGGGCAGTAGGCAGAGACAGTCAGCATTTGGAATCAGAGTGCCCTCCTCTTTGTCTGGATGGCAGCTAAATATGCTGCAATTAAGTAGAAGCTCAGAGCTCCAGCCAGCCAGCCATGGCGATATTTGGTCACCCCTTGGGTTCACCCGATCGACCATTGTTTTGGAAAAGCGCATTTGACAAGTATTTCTGGCTATATAGTATGTGTCGCCCAACGGGACAGGCGTGAGCTTTTCCTTGAAACATATTAGTGGCCTGCGCCGGTTGGATGTCCTAAGCCGTTGGTTCGATCCTGAGCACCGGCCATGTTGTGATGTACAGGCACAAATACGTTTATTTCTGCTGGGAGCTCAGGTCATAGGCTGGAGGCTTAATGATGAAAAGTGAGCTCCTAGGACCAGGGAGCTCTGCCGCCGCCTATTGTGCGTTGCCGGTCAAAACTCAAAAGACGGCTCTGTTTTCAACGGAGCAGAATGGAAGTGAAACACACAGATGCCATGGGCGCTCACCGAAGAGAAGATTCCCAGATCATTCCATCGAGAGATGCAGTTGGTGCCACCTTTTTCCTGAAATCTTTTGATGGAGACGTGTTAGTAATTAACACATGTTGGAGGTAGTTAGGGCGCGATATTGTTGATCGCTTCCTAGTTGTGCGAACCCGTCAGCCTGTCATCCCCGGCGCCGCCGGTGCTCCCACCACCAACGTCGCCCCGGCTCGGCGGCTCCGACGACCTGTGCTGCCAGCTTCCCGTCGCCTTTCTTTATTTCAAGCTTTTTCTTCTTCTTCATCTTTTCTTCTACTGCTGCAGCCATGCATATACCTAATATTAGTTGTCCGAACAGTATTTTACACATCTATTTACACGTTTTGTTGAAGATGGCCTTACTCTGTTACATCCACTGCCCTCTGCTGTAAGCCGGTGGCTCCTCGCTGCCACGTCAACACTCCGCTGGCTGACATCTTTTAGCAGCGCAGGCACATGATCAAACAAAATTTTTGGCATGTATAATGGGGTGTTTAGTCCAAAAACCGATTTATTTTCACCATGCTATTAGCACCTGGTGCTTAAAAGGTGAAGGTGCTTAAATTAGCACCGGTGCTTAATGAATGCTAGCGAGGTGGTTAAGCCTATCTAAACACCTGTGCTTAGAGTTGTGATGCTATAAACACCTATGTCTAAAGACTTTGCATCATACATACCCTTACCATCTCAAAATAACCTTGGTTTGAATGCGGTGAAAATGACACGCACCATGTACGGTTTGAATGCGGCCAGTTTGGCACGGTGAAAATGGCGATGGTGGGCTTCCATGCATGGGTTTGAGACTTGCGACCCTCCAAGACACTTGTTTTCTGTTTCTTTACATCATAGATACTCTAGATACAGCTCTCTTTCGAGCTCTGCCTCTGCCACTGCCCCCTCGTACAGGTAGCCACTACTTTTTGCACCACAATGGTGCTTTATCCCCTATAAATTGTCACAGAAATCGCCGGTCGAAGCAAACTCAAACCCAAGCTAACAAGCACAAGGAGAGAGCACTAGTGCTAGTAGCACCAGAGCACACCTCTTGCTTGCTTGGCGTCGTTCTTCTCTTCTCACGCACACTCCAGATGGCCGGTCTCAAGGTGTCGCCGTGGTGGTCGTGCATTCTAATCATCTTGATCCTCGCCTTGAGCAGCGCGGCGTCCAGCGAGGCGAGGAAGCTGATGGTGGAAACCCCTGCGGGCGAGGGAACATGCTCCGGCGGCGGTTGCCGCCCCCCGGTGGAAGGCAGCGCAGGCCTCACAGCGACCACCAAGATGGCGACCACCGACGGGCGCCCCACTGCTCCTGGACACAGTCCAGGCATCGGCAACAAGGTTGCCGTCAACACCCGTTGATGAATATATACAGTATATGTGTTTCTTCGTTCGTTCGATTGCTTGTGACAATGCAGACATTAGGGCATGGAGGTGGGACCCGCGTAAGACCACAAATATTTTATTTTTTCGTGGGTTTCATGTGTACCTTCGAAAAATTGATCTATTTGTGCGTTCACGGGTTACCTCACACAAAACGTCTCTCTTGGGTGTATATGCATGCTTTTTCTTTGTTTTTTGTGTGATTGTATATGGAATAGCGCATGGACGTGTGATGCAAATTTGCTTTCCCTTTCTAATAAAGTTGATCAAGTTAAGTTTTCGTATAGCTTCTGTTTTTTTTACGAAACTAAAAGAATAAAATTCACTCCTATCCTAAAACTGTATGAGGGTGTTACCTAGACCCCTAAACTTTCAAAACGTATAATGAGACCTACTAGACTTGTTATTGTGTCGTGGACCATTTGGGCCAACATGCTTGTTCTATTTCATTTTTCATATACCCTCTTCTATCTCCCCCTCTCATCCTCTGTCCTTGTCATTGTCCCTACTCCCCTTGACCTCACCACTGCTGTCTCCATGTCGCTTCCGGACCTATTACACCGAAGCCTTGTTGTTGGTCATGCCCCTGCTACCTTGCTGCAACGATGTCTCCCCTACCCAAACACGTCCTTGCCCCTACCCCCGCTACCTCACCATCGCCCTACTCACGCCATTCCAACTACAAATGAGGGTGGATGGGAGATTGATGGTGGTGATGGAGATGCTGTCAAGGCAGGAACTAAGGGGAGCTTAAGCAACACATTCCTATACACCTCTATATATGCGAGACAACCTTCCGCTCTGTAATGCCATCATATGTAGCCACCTGCTGCACATCCCCATTGTTCACACACCCGTCCCGCACTACCATTGTTTGTGCCCACCCGATCCGCACGTCCGCCACTATATTCCACGGTCGTGCCATGGTCGTTGCAGGTCCGCCGTGGAGCCAGATTTGGCTAAAATCATCTCTCATGGTATGGCAAGCAGCGGTGGCGCAGTGGGATCTACACGGATGAGTAAGGGTGAGAGGAAATTAACAAAGGGTAAAAGCGTCATTTCATAGATTTCTTAATTTTTACAAATTAAACCGGATGAAAATGTCATAGATAAAAATCTATAGGGGGTATCAACATGCAAGAGAGCATCGATAAATTAATAGTAGGAAAAATGTATTTTTCATCTCATAAGTATTGCAAAAATGTAATATTCATCCCTTATGTTTTAGCTGGTGCAAATCAATCCCTTAACTAATTAAACCGCATTATTCATCTCCACCTCGGTTTAGGGCCCGTTTGGAATACAGGAATTTCACAGGAAAAACGAAGGAATTTCACAGGAAGCAGTTCAATTTTACAGGAAAAACGCAGTAATGGAGATTTTTTTCTCCATTCCAAACAGGGCCTTAACACCTGTTTAGGCCACATGATCAACATGATGTGGTACGTTGGTGAGCTCTCTCTCTCGCTCTCTCTCTTTCTCGCTCGTTCAGTCCATGGCTTCGCTTTCGACCGCTGCCCCCACTCATTTGGGTACTACATGTATTATGTCCCTCTTCACTTAGCGAATAGATCGACTCACCTAGTGCCACACCGTTTATTGTCGCCTCTTTCCGGTCAAGATCGACTCCAACCTCTATAGGATTTAGATCCCGTGTTAGATATGAGTGAGCTCTTTTGTGAGCGAGCGATCATGGCAACTCTCGGCAATGTGTTCAACATCACCTGCCCGCATTGAAGGGAGGTTCCTTATTACTGCAGCACGTCCTTCGGTGTGATGAATAAACTACAAAGGACTCATTTCCACGTTGAAGTACAATATGCTCCTGAAATTTCGTCAGGTGCCTCTGGAAAGTCCGTTGCCGCTACCTTGGGTTTTGTGACAAGGCATGTGTTTGAGTTAAACACAGTCATCATGAGTTAGGACATGACGTGGCTAAGTAAGGATTAGCTAGATGATTATGTGACCTAAACCGATGGTGTTAAACCGAGGTGGAGATGATTAGTGCATCGGTTTAATTAGTTTAGGATGAATGTCACACTTTTGCAATACTTAAGGGATAAAAAAATACACTTATTCATGAATAGTATAATAATATGACACTTTTGTCATACTAGTTTGACAAAAATACTCTATGTGCATGGCTTCGTTGCCGTCCCTGTCCACCAAAGGAAGCTTATTAATTAGTACCGCCATGCATGGTTCCCTTACCTTACATGCAACGACGATTACAATTCAATAACCGATCAACGGCCTTTCTGGTCCTAGCACAAACTCAAGCTGGATGCTTGAAGAATCTCAGGATAACGTCGATCGATACAATTAGTTTGGTATCATGGATTCTCGGTTATAGTAGATCGAAAAGCACCCATGCAAAAGGACCCTCCATTGGGAACTAATGAGATATATACTCATAGGTTTAATGTCAATGTCAAGAATATTCCTGAAGTTGAGATCACTGGCCGGCAGCCAGCTTGTCATGGCCGCCTTTGCCTTTGACACTACTGCAGCCCCCCTGTCGCAACTTTCATCGGCTAGGATTGTCAGCCTGCAACCATGCGGGTCAAACCGTACGAAAAGGAGGACCGCTCCACTATGGTCTATGGGTAGCACCGTAGCAGTAGCACAACCCTTCCCCCTGAACCGTTGTTTCCATGCCTCTGTGGTGCAATAAGGCCTATAAAAATGAACTAAGGCAGGGAGGACACCGTGCGGTACAACCTAACATGCTACCAAGGAGATCTTGCAGTGATAAGAGAAAAAGAAAAGAAAAAGAAAAGCCACGGCTCAGAGATGATATTTAGGTACTACATGCAATTTCCTTAACTAGCAGCGTTGAAATTCTTTTAACTCCTAGTATAAGTTAGCTCAAAAAAAAAAAAAAAAGAAGCAAGTCACTCATGCAAATTTGCACAGCTAGATTAGAATCATATAATTTTAATACCTGTTTTTTTCCTACTCCCCTCGTCTCAATTGTAAGCGTTTTGGGTTTCAAATAGATACAAGTCATGCATTAGTCTATTTATGCCTTTGTGTATCTGTCTAAATTTATCAATATCTATCTCAGTGCTGAAAGGGGGAGGGCGTACCCGCCTTTAATTTGGAACAGATGGAGTATATATTTCGTTTTCATGTACATATAAAAGTTAACCTTCTAGACTTATTTTAAAACTTGACCTGTTTATTCATGATATTTGTTTCGTTTAGTCCTATGCAACAATAGTATGTTGGGCAATGATTGTAACTATAATGTTTAAATCAGAACAAGAACATTTATATATATTTTAAGAATCTGATATTTAATTTTGTTTGTCTTTAGGTATTCTAACTAATGTGTGTGGGCTTCCGCCACGACCACTGGCACTTGCGCAGATCCTCAAGCATGTGCCTTAGTGGGGCACTAACGCATGAGCGGCATTGGAGAGTGATTTTGCTGAGGTGCATAATGAGTAATCTTAGAAAATTACCATCACTAAATTGATGGCCCAACACATTTAGAGAGAATTTGTGATTTATGGAATTTGGTCATCCAGCATCTTCTCCCTCCTGATTAATTAACTCTTTTTTGTTTGATTTGTGGAATAAAATGAATCGATACATCAGTGCCTCATTCTTTCATAACTAATAACTAATAATTAGTTAAATGGTGAAGAATGAAGCCATCTTACTATTACTCCATGTTAATTCATGAAACGCACAAGAAAAAAGATAAATCCTAGAAATTCTCTCAATAATCAGAAACATCTAACCATCAATTGTCAAATTAAAATATTAATAGTCACTAGATCTGTTGTCTATTACCCAACCCACCTCTACCGTTATTAAAGGTTTTGAGTTCAACTCTCAATGAAAACAATTTTTTTCCTTTTTTTCAGTTTTTTTTTTCTATTTTCAGTTTATTTTCTAAGTAATTACCCACCTCTGTTATTATAAAAGGTTTTGAGTTCAACTCTCAACCAAAGCAAATTTCTCTTTTTTGGCAGTTTTTTCATTTTTAATTTATTTTCTAAGTAATTACCCACATCTGTCGTCATAAAAGTTTTGAGTTCAACTCTCAACGAAAACAAATTTATTCTTTTTTGGTAAATTTTTCCCATTTTTAAATTTACTCTCAATTTTTTTGTCAAACTTTTCCATTTACAAAATAACCCTACTAAATGTTCCTGTAACTTTTTACATAAAGATGTTAGAAACTTTTCTATGAAACCGATATTTTGCGCCGAGTCTCTATTCCTTATTAATCCTCACAATATGCGCTAAATAAAAGATAAAATCATAGAAATTTTCACAATAATCAGAAATATCCTATCAACGATTGCAAATTGAAATTTTAATAGCCACTAGGTTTGTTTTCTATGTAATTAACATACTGTCATCCATCATGTAGCTCTAATAATATATCTGTTTTCTAGGAAAAAGATTAATCCTACAAATTCTCACAAAAATTAGAACATCATGTCATCAGTCATGTAGCTCTAATAATAGTAGTCATTAGATCTATTATAGTTTCTAAAAAATTACCCACCATACCATTATGAAATATGAAATAAAATAACCCTCTAAATTTATATAAAAATTACCCACCATGCCATTATGAAAGATGAAATAAAATACCTCCCTCAATTTATATAAAAATTACCCATCATGCCATTATAAAATATGGATTAAATAGCCGTCTAAATTTGCATAAAATTTACTCATAATGCCAATATAAAATATGGATTAAATAACCCTCTAAATTTGCATATAAATTACTCACCATGCTATTATAAAAAATGAATTAAAATCAGCCCTAAATCTATATATCAATTACCCAATATGCTATCATGAAAGATAAATTAAAATAATTTCTAAATTTGCATGTAAATCACCCACAAAGCCATTTCGAGAGATGAATTAAAATAACCACCTCTACTACTATTACTAAGGATTAAATCTAGAATATTTCTTGATATAACTCCACCCCGTGCGAGAACATGGGTTGATGAACTAGTTTTACTAAATTTCAAAGAATGAACTCATAACAATAGACCACCTCATTTACGGCGGAGTAACGAACCACTCTCTCGATTCTTTTCTATTATACATGTTTTGGTTTTATTTTCAACTTTAACATTGTTAAATAAAGAACAATGAGAGGTACGCCCTCTGTTTTCTTCGTATATGACATTTTAAGTTAAAAAATAAACTAACTGGCCGGTAAATATTTGGGAAAGGAGGTAGCAGTATATAGTTTGGCATTTCTTCGTTTAGACCCTGAAATTCGGAAAGCTGCAGCGCACATCGAGATCCTCCTCCCACCGAGGGAGTACGTCTCCACCTGTTTTTCCCCAGGTTCTGACTAGAATATCCCAAACTTTAGAGCACGGGTGCCGTGGCCGGCTCTCTCTGCGCCATCGGCCGTCGTAACGTTCACCGGCCAAGATTGCATAGCAGTACGCGGAAAAGAAGATCTCCACTGGGCAGCGGGCACTCAGCCGCCGCCGGCCGGCGGCCCTCTCTGGACCGTCGATCACATGCCCTCCCCGGAGCAATTGGGCGTATAAAAATGCGAGGCATGCAGCCCATCGTGTAGTACAGCCTAACATGAAGTGCCCAGGCCTCCAAAGGAGATCTTGCAACTTGCATTGCCCAAAAACTATAAGCGACGGCTCAGACATGTCTCATGTACTACTACTACTTGGTTTGCTCCTCAAGTACTAGTCTTAAACTCTTTTTAAACTTAAAAAGTTCAGTTTCAAAATGTGCGTGATGTACGACTCGCATACCCAGTCAAAAACTTTGTGCATGGGAAGAACAAAGCTGAGTTTTCTAGCCGCCCGCCGGCGCCAAGAAAGTTGTTCACTCCCGCCGCCTCAGGAGCCAATCAACAGAGTGGGTGGAATCTTGTGCGCACGTACGAGCTGAGCCTGAGGGAGCAAAAGAACACTGCAAAACGAAATCTAATATGGCAACCTTTTCCCTCCTCTCTTTTCGTAAGATATATCTGAACTGATGGCGATGGACACGGAGAGAGAGAGAGAGACAGACAGTCGCGTTTGCATAGCACTGTGTGGAGTATGTCGGTATGCACTGTGAGCCAGTATGGCAGTGCATGCTGGCCGTGTAAATGATCCGTACGCGCGGCTCTGTAGCAGCGCCCAGCGCACTGATAGTGCTAGGAGTTAAATACTTGCCTGTCCAGCTGCGTAGGGGTAGCATGTCCAAGTTATTATTTTACTGCTGTAAAATATACGCAGTCTTCAGTTTACATCGAGGTGAGGTGCATGAGGGGAAAAAAGAAAAAAAATCAGTGATCGTTGATCCAGGAAGAAAAAGATTATGGCGTTGACGTTGCCACAAAGGCAATATTTTGGGGCTTCAATTTTAGCCCACTTGTGCAATTACAGTACCAGGCCCACAGCATGCATTAGGCCCATCCTCCATTCCTTCCCCTGACAGCCTGACTGATGAAGGCCTCACACAGACAGAGAGGACAGGCAGCATCACCGCAGCCTGCCTGACAAAGAAAAAACAGATGCTGAAAGAGTTTTCAGTCCCCATTGTTCTATCACCGCATTACCATTTACCCTGAGGAATAATCGTTCACTCCTGTGGTCACTGGCCTCCTCCTCGTCTCTTAAATCATGTCAAGACAGGTGAAGGTGGAGCGACAGTACAGGCCAGACGACCACTTGCAAATTAAACAGCGCTGCTACTGGGACTGTGGGAGTAGTATCACACCCCACATGTGCATATGCATCATGTTTGTTTGCTTGCTGGTGCTGGGCGCCATGCCGCCATCTTCAAGGAACACCCCCACACACTCTTGGAGGGAGGGCGAGATTCTCAGATTCTGCAGCAGCCCACTCAGCATCAGGCATCAGGAGACGATGGACGCGGACGGCATGGCAGGCAGGCAACCTGATGCCAGCGCAAGGGACTGCGGCCTTGCCTGCCTGCAGCTTTGGCTGCTCTCTCGCAGCGCCATATGCTGCTGGCCTGCTGCTGCTGCTGGGTCGCGTGGAACGGCCCTGACATGCATGTGGTTTTTTTCATAGGGTGTGTTTAAATGGTTGAAAAAAATACTGTTCTGAACTGAAAAACACTGTAGAACCACTGTAGCACTTTTCGTTTGTTTGTGGTAAATATTGTCCTACTATGGCCTAACTAGGCTCAAAAGATTCGTCTCGCAAAGTACATCTAAACTGTGCAATTATTTTTTTATTTCATCTACATTTAGTATTCCATGCATGTGCCGATATTTTGATGTGACGGAGAATCTTCTTTTTGCATAGTGAATTTTGGGAAAAAATTTGGGTACTAAGCACACCCATACTCGGCGCGGCAGCCTCTCCGATCGATCCTCTCCGTTTTCTTTTCCTTGTATGCGAATGCGATGATGATTATGAGGATGATGATAGGGTTTTTCTTGTCCGTGGCGCTGGCCTGCTGCTGGGAGCGCGCGGCAGAGCGGACAAGTGCTACAGGCTGAATCTGTGGGTGCAACTTGCAGACAGCCGCTTGTTTTCTCTGTCTGCCGCCTGCGCATGCGACCTGCGCGGCGACTGCGAGTGCGATGCATATCCATTCCATATTTCCATCCATCCGGCGAGGCTTGTGTGTTTACCCTTCGCCATGTACAGTCCCTAGTACCATGGGATTAACCTGTATACTACTTATATGCAATAGATTCAGAAAAATCTTTGGTGCAGCTTGTTTCTTCAGGCGTTTATTTGCAGTGAACAAATTGAAGTTCCCAGACCGGCCACAAACTCCCGGATGGAATCTGAACCTGACGTTGCCCTCAAACAGTCAAAACCTGACGTTCCAATTACAATTTACAGTGTACAGTCAAAACCTTCCTTTCTTCCACCATGGAGGCACTCACGCAAACAGGCAAATACTACTTGGTCGTACAGCTTAATTTGCCTAATATATAACTGATCCACTCGACCTTTAGTTGAGACGATTATAAATAAATTAAAAGCGTCGAAAAATTTATTTTCAATGGTGCATGTTGTGTTGCCCAACATGACCTAATAATAGATATTGCATGCTCGACACCCAAAAGAAACTTCATTCATTCTCCTAGTCAGGATCAAAAGGCTTTCGCTCTACCTCTCTAGCTAGTATCTGCATTATTTCTTCTCTCACCGGAATTTATTTAATTTTCTCCTGTCATGTACTTATATGACACTAAATAAAAGCATAACATATTTAATTCTTTAATCGTTATCATCTCGGCCGCTGCCCCACAAGTCCCAGGCAGGCTCCATGCCCTGATGCCCATCCGCAGTTCCGCACCCACCCTAATGAAAGTCAGAACTCAGAAGAAAGAAGCGACGAGTCTACGTGTAGCCCGCGGGGGCCGGGTCAGGCCGACATGGACGTGGATCCGGTCAAAATCCCCGCCGGGCGGCCTTGCCAGCCGTCCACGCGCTCCATCGGACGGCTGCCGCTCCCCCGCCCATATCCACCGCCGCCGCCTGCTTTATTTTTAGCCTAGCTCCGCCCGCGAGCTGCTCCTGCTCCTCTTCTTCCCTCCACTCGCCTCCAAATTCTCTCTCTCCTCTCTTCTCTCTCTCTTCTCACCACAGCACAGCACATCTTCTCTCTCTCTCTCCGGCCGGCGCGGGTGGTGCAGTGCGACTGCGAGAGTGCGTGGCCATGCAGGCGGCCGCGGTGAATGGCGGGGGCGACGTGCAGAAGCCTCCGCAGCAGCAGCAGCAGCCGCAGCCGGTAGTCGTGGGGGCGCCGCCGCCGCCGCCGCCGGCGGCCGTGGTGCCGCCCCATTGGGTGGCCATGCCGTTCGCGCCGCCGCCGGGGGCCGCGGCCATGGTGATGCCGCCGCCGCACCAGATGGCGCCGGCGCCGCCCCAGTTCGCGCCGGCGCACTTCGTGCCGTTCCACGCCGTGGCGCCGCCGCCGCCGCCGCGGGCGCCCCCCATGGCAGCCATCGCGCTGGGCTCCCCCGCGCCGCACCAGCCGGGGCAGGAGGAGAACAAGACCATCTGGGTTGGCGACCTCCATTACTGGATGGACGAGAACTACCTCCACAGCTGCTTCGGCTACACCGGCGAGGTGAGCACGGATGCGCGCCCTCCCTCCCAAGCCCCAGATCTTGGCCACGGCCATGGTGTCCCCGCGCCAGCTCCACGGAAAAAAACCAAACAAACAAACAGGGAAAAATGTTTCTTTCCCACTCTCCCACCCATGCCATGAATCTCTCTCGTTTCTTGATGTGACAAGCCACGCACACGAAGGAGCCTCAGCAGCAGCCAACTAAAAATGGCAATTTGATGCGTTCGTTCGTTTGCGAAATGTGTGCTCTTCGTTTCTTGGACTGCGCGCAGCGCGCGCGAGCGAGCGAGACACCGCGAGAGCAGAGATCTTGTGACAAGCGTAGGCCGTTGCAGTTGCAGATACCCCATCCATATGATTGGGTCACCCGTCACTGTGCCCAAAAAGGAAATGGCTGAGCAACCGCTGGGCAAAACGGCAGGCCTGGATCTGCGAGCTGGAACTGGAAACTTTGCAGTGCCCAGTGCCCATCAGACGTCAGGCCTCCTCAAGCTCCTAGATTGGCTGAGGTGGCGATGCCTTCCTGTACTGTACTGGCCTGCGAAAATATTCGGCCTGATGTACAGCTTGGTGGATCACGGTGTATCTAGCCTGCCCACCAAATGTGCGGCACCCGTGATGTACCATTGCTCTGCACATGTCGCAGTCTTGATTGGCATGTTTCCCTTTAGGTTTTTGGGGGGTTTTAACACCATGTTTGTTGGGGGTAATTTGTTGTTTGCGTGATGAAAAACATGCTTAAGGATATGCCTTGTCGAATTTGGATAGCGAGCAATAATAGCCATAGAATCTGCTGAGGCTTTCAATCACTCATGCATTTAGTAGACTGAATAAAAAGGAAAGTGATAATATAATGGTACCTCTTGGAAGAAGATAAAGAGGAATATGAGAGCCGTGGAGAAACGTTTTGAAAAGGCATGGTAACTTTGGGTGTAAACGAAGGCAAATAAGCGTATACTTATTTCTTACTTGTTTGCTTCTCCTGCTGACTAAACCTTAAGCCCTGAGCTAATTACTTTGTCAATTCGATGGATATCCGGTGTGCTAACTGAAATGTATCTTCTGATGCAGTCCTACATTCTTTTCTCTTTACTTGGATACCCAAAGTCCAAACCTGCACTGATAGTCTGATTCTGTATGTTGTGTAGGTTGTGGCAATTAAAGTTATTCGCAACAAGCAGACTGGACAATCAGAAGGATACGGATTTGTTGAGTTCTACAGCCATGCTGCAGCTGAAAAAGTTCTTGAAGGCTTTTCGGGTCATCTTATGCCAAATACCGACCAGCCTTTTAGGTTAAACTGGGCATCCTTTAGTATGGGGGATAGGCGTTCAGATGTGGCTTCAGACCATTCCATATTCGTAGGCGATCTTGCCTCTGATGTCAATGATGCCACACTGCTGGAGGCTTTCTCCAGCAGGTACTCCTCTGTCAAAGGTGCCAAAGTTGTTATTGATGCTAACACTGGTAGATCAAAGGGATATGGTTTCGTGAGATTTGGAGATGATAGTGAGAAGACACATGCCATGACAGAGATGAATGGTGTGTATTGCTCTTCCAGGCCCATGAGAATTGGCCCTGCAACTCCAAGAAAATCATCAGGTTTAGTTACACATTTTCCAGTTATTATATCTACTAAGTTCCATAATTATTTCGTGTTGCTGTTCTTTCAAAAAAAAATACTTCTTTCTCTGTAGTATCCAAGTTCATGCTGTTACTGTTTCTTTGTTTTTTCCCTGTATAATCTATAGGAAGTTAAATCTACACAGAGCATATATAAGTGAATTGTTCTATCTGGTTGCTTCAGTGGTCATTTGGAGAGTATTCTGATCCTCTACCACTTTTTGTATGATTTAAGTTAAATTTCACTTGAAGTTCAATTGAATGAATGTTCCTTGTTTTGTCACTTGCTGGCTCTAGATGTTGAGGTTCTACCGGGAGAGGGGGGGTCATATTTGTTGGAGTTTATTGCTATGCAATATCTGAATTGGCTCCTGTATTTCTTTATCGTGCAAACTTCTGATAACTTAAGCATAAAAGCATTCATGAATGATTAAATGAGAACCGCATTTTGATATTAGTATATGCCCTTTGGCATCCCTTATTACTTTTGTTACGAATTTCTCATATACTTTGACTTGTTTCCGTTTTGTTTGATCATTTACTAGCCTTTCATTTTTCAATTGCTTACAGCGTACCTCTATGTTTTCCTTCTTATTAGGTAGGGAGTACTATGTAGTGTCCTTCCCCATACTTTTAGAAACATCATTTACCACACAAAAAGGAAGAAAAACATCACTTTACTAGAAACTTCGCAAAACTTGGCATTTGTCGTCCTAGTATATCTGCTTTAATCTTTTTTCATATTCCTTGTTAATTCAACCTTTTTCTTGCTCCATGAGAAGGATAATTAGGCACAATGCTAGCAACGACTCCTTTTTTCCCCTGCTCTGTTCTGGAATCAGAATGAACTTCATCTTGTTCTGGTAGCTTAGTTTGTAAATCCAATTAGACATGGTTCATATCTTTTGATTAATTCAACAGATACTTGTGGGACTCTAATCTCAAGTAAGAACGATTTATATTTAGCTTTAGAAGACAGACAGCTTTGGAAACTACTGAGATGAGCTGATTGGTACAGGAGATCAGTGATTTATTTAGACTTGGGAATGATGCCTTTTGAATCGCTACATACATTGTACTAGATAAAGTTTGCATTGAGAATCGTCATAGACGCCATTTGTATGGTGTAATAATTCATTTCTGTTTCTTTACAATCATGTTGGTTTAGGTAATTCTGGATCAAACGGTTCATCTGCTCGAGCAGATGGAGGAGATTTGACAAACACAACAGTGAGTAGAGATGCATTCCATGCGACTCATGTTTTGTGCATCAAAAAATTTTCCACTTTTCATCAAAGTCCTTTGAATATGCACAGGTATTTGTCGGCGGGCTCGACCCGAATGTTAGTGAAGAGGACCTGAGGCAAACCTTTGCGCAGTATGGAGAAATTTCCTCTGTAAAGATTCCAGTGGGAAAGCAATGCGGCTTCGTGCAATTTGCTCAGAGGTATGAGCCCCTAAACATTCCACATTTCAGCTCCCCAACCAAATGCATCCTGTTAGTGTAGTGGACCCTGTTATCACAGAATTGTCATTTAGTAAATTGTTCTGTTGCCAGAAAGAACGCGGAGGACGCATTGCAAGGGCTAAACGGGAGTACTATTGGCAAGCAGACCGTGCGTCTTTCATGGGGTCGCAACCCAGCAAACAAGCAGGTACTATTAACCGGCCTGCTCTGACTACAGTTCGAGCAAACAGGTTGTAAAACTCTGCAGGAAAATCTCTGACACTACTTGCCGTTTACAGTTTCGGGGCGACAACAGCAACCAGTGGAACAACGGGATGTACTACGCGGCGTCCCCGTTCTACAACGGCTACGGCTACCCTGCGGCAGCGCCGTTCCCTGACCCAGCAGGCATGTACGCTGCTCAGGCGTACGGTGCCTACCCGTTCTACGGCAACCAGCAGCAAGTGAGCTGAGCTGAACTGCTGCGACGCCTCACTCGAAGCTGGAGCCTGGAGGTATTAGCTAGGCAGTTAGGTGTAGGCGTGTAGCTCTTGGTAGAAGAAGAAGGTAGGTTTCTTAGGTGAGCTAGATGCAGTGACTGGTTATGTAAAGTGCGTTATTGTTACACGAGCTAGCGTCTAGCGGCACCGAGAGCCCGGGACACGTATTGACTGGCCACGGTCGTCTGTCGGATCCAACGACACGGGGAATTTTTTGATAAGCTGGAGCCGAATGCAACCTTGAAGCAGAACAATAAGCTAATGAAATCCTTGTGTCTGCTATTCGATTTTGTGCGAGTTTTGCAGTTGATCACGAGTCGTTTAGGCTCTGGTTAGATTCCACATGTCAATTTCTTCCTCTTCTTGCCTGGATTTCCTTGTTCCTCCAAAGCCACAATTGCCGGTCTGGTAGTGCTGTTACCCAAGAAGCCTGATGCCGTTGGGCCGGGGGACTACAGACCAATAGCTATGATCCATAGCTTTGGAAAGCTCGTCTCCAAGATCCTTGCAATGAGGCTTGCACCGGTCATGCAGCAGCTCATCACTTCCAATCAAACTGTGTACATTCGAGGGCGCTCAATCCTGGACAGCTACAAATTTGTTCAGAGCGCGGCCACCCGCCTACGCAAGAGAAAGATCCCCAAGCTGCTGCTTAACTCGACATTTCCAAGGCTTTTGACTCACTGGCATGGAGTTTCCTACTCGAGGTACTGCAGTGCCTTGCCTTTGGCAACAAGTGGTGTGACTGGATCGCCATCCTCCTCTCCTCGGCCTCGTCCAAGATCCTTCTCAACGGGTGCCCGGGTGCAGTGATTCGTTCGGCAAGGGGATTCGCTCTCGCCACTCCTGTTCATCCTAGCCATGGAGGTTCTCAGCCGTTTATTCAGCAGGGCAGAAGCGGCCGGAGTACTGCCTCCGCTTGAAATTCCGGCGGTCAGGAACAGATGCAGCCTATACGCAGACGATGTCATTCTGTTCGTGAGCCCTATACCTAATGAAGCCCGGGCTGTCAAAGAATTACTACGGTTATTCGGCGATGCGGCGGGCCTCAAGATCAACCTAAACAAATGTTTAATTTCTCCTGTCTCGGGTCGTGAGCCGGAGCTATCAGCGATCACTGAGATCCTTGGTTGTCAAACGGTTGATTTGCCAGTCACATATCTCGGGCTGCCGCTGCATTCCAGGGCACTGCCCAAAGCCTGCACCCAGATCTTGGTCGACAAGGTAGCAAATAGGCTACCGGTGTGGAAGGGAGCCATAATGACCAGGAGCGGACGGCTTATCTGGATCAAGTCGGTGATGATGGCTGTGCCTGTGTACTCCATGATGGCCAATGCTCTCCCTGTTTGGGCAAGGAACGAGATTGAAGCTGCTTGCAGGAAGTTCTTTTGGGCGGGTGCTGACTCCTCGGTGCGTGACAAATGCGTGGTCACTTGGCCAGTAGTCGCCAGGCCGGTCGAGTTTGGGGGGCTCGGAGTACTGGATCTGCGGCTCATGGGCTTGGCATTGCAGGTACGCTGGCTGTGGTTGCAGCGTAATCCAGGAGAGCATGATCGTTCCTGGATAGAGCTCCCCATCAAGATTGCACCGGAAGTTCGTTGCCTGTTTGAGGCGTCAGTGTTCTTCGTGGTCGGCGACGGCAAGAGTGCCTTATTCTGGAAGGACAAATGGATTGACGGCAAATCTGTAGAAGACTTGGCTCCTGCTCTACTGCCCCTTGTGTCACGGCGGACCAGAGCGTCCATGACTGTGGTGGATGGGCTGCGGGGCAGCAGTTGGATCAGGAAGCTGACGGGGGGCCTATCTGTCCCGGCCATCATCGACTACCTTTCGCTGTGGAGCCGGCTGCGCGTGGTCACCTTGCGGCACACGACCCCGGACACTTTGGTGTGGCGCTGGTCTGTGGATGGAAACTTCAGCGTCTGTTCGGCTTACCGTCTACTACACGAGGGATCTATCTCCATGCCGAATGCCTCAATCCTGTGGTCAACTTGGGCGCCCTTGAGCGTGAAGATATTCCTCTGGTTGGCATGGCGCAGGCGGCATTGGACTGCCGATCGGAGAAGGCGCCATGGTCTTGAAGCCCAAGCCGTCTGTCTCCTCTGCAGTGCGCAGGACGAGACATGCGACCACCTGTTCTTCGGCTGTACTTTCACGTTGCAGGTATGGGACGCGATTCTTGCACCCCTTGGGCTGGCTCGACCTTCTCACTTGGGATGCGAGTCCATCTTCGACTGGTGGGACAAGTCGAGGGCGCTATGGCCGGCTAACCTTAGGAGAGGTGGTGACTCACTCTTCGCTCTTGTTTGCTGGAGTGTGTGGAAGGAGCGAAACGCTAGATGTTTCCGAGGGGAAAGTACATCGGTGATCTCTTTGGTGACGTCCATCAGGGAGGTTGGGAGTGAGTGGGTGAGTGCAGGAGCTAAAGCTCTTGGTCGTGTCTTCCGGGAGTAGTCAGGTTCGTACTGAGGGCTGGGGATGATCCTGAGCCATGTGTAACTGTTTTATTCACTCTTCTATTAACAAAGATGCGTAGCTCTCCTGCGTATTCGATAAAAAAAAAGCCACAATTGCCTCCATCTTTTCCTTGCTCAGGGGGTGTTCGAAGTGATGTGCTAACTGTTCAAGCAACAAGTGATCTACTGAGTTGTTCCAGATCCTACCTGACTTGTGGCGACGTGTTGGCCGATTGTTTCGTGGGGTGACCGACTACTTCCTCTACACTAACTCTGGGTGACCGACTACTTCCATTGCGTTGCACATCCAGTGGTAATGATTCATGATTTTCTGCTCGTATGAGTTCCTGTGTTTACGCGGTAGAGGAAATTGTTTTTGTGCTTGTGTAGCCTTTATCTAAGAAATATATCATTCTAGATTTTTATAAATCCTAATTCATCTCCTCTTAGCATGTCATGGTCTCGAGAGCTACGGGCTTCCCCTTCAACCAAAATGCTCGACTGACATTTTGGCTTCGATGGAGGAGCAAAATTTAAAAAGATAAAAATTTGAAGCTCACGGAGAGAAACCTCAATTTCAGATTTCTTGATTTTTTTTTTGAGGAAGTTTTCCCTGGCTCTTGCATGGGCTAGGAGCAGAGGGTTTGCCCAACGCCAACGGTACCACATGATAAATCATGTGCTGAGTTTGTGTCCTCTTGCTCAGTCTTTTATGACCAATTACGTTTGCATGCTTTACTCTTGTGCAACTTGCATGTGGTTCTTTTCTAGAGTACGATGATGGATCAATTGTAGGTTGCAAAATTCTATCTGGGTCGTAGTAAAAGCCTAGATAAAGGCATATCTAGATAGCATGATTTAGGTTTATCTTTGAGCAATGTTTTAGTAGAGCCTTATATTAGTTTATAAGTCAATCAGCCCGTGTTTTCGCACGAGTTAGAATCTTAAATATACTAGATAATACCCCACGCGTTGCTGCATGAATTGTGTAATTTGTATAGTTGTAAAAGATACCAGATAAATTCTCTACTTGTAGTTGTAGAAATTCGAGTGATATTGGCGTATATGCCACAGAGAAGCACTGCATGCGCTAAGCCACAAAAAATTGATATAAACATATAAATGAAGTCCTTAGTGGATGATGATGTGGCATAGGATTTAGTGGGCTCCGGAGATGACGTGGCTTCACGCATGTTGAGAGAAATAGATAGTGGGGGCTAGCTATTTAGATATAAAAGATTATGTGTTACAGTACAACATATATATGTCTATTTTTATACTAAGTTTTTATAATATCAAATCTTGCTACTTTATATGTATGTTTAATTGATTTAGATAATCTTTAATTGATTGCAAAAGTAGGTGATTTTAATATAATTTTGAAGGATTACTTTCATTATGTTATTGGTCATAATAACTAAGGTGATATTTGGTATTATCCATTAAATAGCAAATGTGAACAATTAGGTATAAATTTATAGTGTTATTTCATATTTTCTTTTATATTGGCAGAGTAAGTAATTAATATGTAGTTTTAGGGGTTATTTAATATTATTTTGACAGTGACAAAGGTGGGTGTTACTTAGAAAAATAGATCTAATGGTTATTAAGATTCCAACCTATCAATTGATGATCGGGTGTTTTTTTATTATTGTGAGAATTTCTATGAGTTTGTTTTTTCTAGTGCATCCTGTGAGGATTGACGTGAAAATTTCAAAAGGAGTCTACAAATATATGTTTTATGGAAAGGTTTCTAGCATCTTTAATGGAAAAAAGACAAAAATTAAAGGTAAATTTGAAAATGGAAAAAATCTAAAAAAGAAGAAGATATTTGTTTTCGTTGGGAGTTGAACCAAAAACCTTTCGTAATAGCAGAGGTGGATAATTACTTAAAAAATAGTGACGGGGGAGAATACAAAACCCCCGAGGAAAGAAGCCCAAAAAAAGCTTGCACAGGCCCAGATCGAAGGCCCACGGCCCTAACCAAACGCACGGCGACCGGGGGAGTGAGCCGATCCGACCCTCGCCACGTACGCTCGTACGGGGCAGAGGCGGCCGACCTTCCTACAAGGCAGCCGATCCTCGGATCAAGGCTCGGGCGAGGCGGAGAATCCCGACCGATGCCGCGCCCGGCGTTGGGACCCACCGGCGTGCGGCCCACGGCTAGGCAGCGGAAAATCCACTCATGGACCCTGATGATGGGACGACACGCTGCCCTCCTGCGCCCACGTCTGCTACGACGGAACGGCGTCACGCTGCCACCGCCTACCAGGCGCGTGCCTGCACGCGTACCCTTTGCGACAAGATGTGCCATCAACCACTTGACGCCGCTCGCCTGGAACACCCCGCCACGACGGGACTAGGGGGGTGACGCCGGATGTAGGTTGACTCTATAAAACGAGACACCTAGCGGGGTGTGACGAGGCCAGCAAAACCGAACAAGCGTAAGAGACACGACCACCGAGCCCCGCCTCGTATGGACTTACGAGGCGGGGGGCAACCGACCGACCCTCACCCCTCGGTAGGGCACGATGATACACGGTGCACCGTTACGGACAGACGGAACGACTCGGCAGCAACGCTCCGTAGCCGGATAATCCGCCACCTAACACCACGTCCGTCTGACGCCAAAGGCTAAAGTAAGGAGGCAGGACGGACGGGACGGAACACCTCCCCATGCGGCTCTCTGACTCCGTGAGAATAGAAGCATTCGCAGGTACACCGAACCCCCGGCACAGCTCAGCTACAGGACCCTGGACGGACGACCTCATCGCGCGTGACAAAGGCGTGCCAAGGACGCACGAGCATCTGACAGGACTCTTGTAGCGAGGGGACCCACATGTCAGGGTCCCCCCTCCCTTTTGTATCCCTTCTTCTTTTCCTAGAACTGTAAGCTCCCCCTTGAACTATAAAAGGAGGAGAAGCACTCACGATTAAGGGCAGAAGAGCAAGGAACACCATAAAGAGCACAGAGGCCAAGTAACAGGGAGACCTCCCTCCCGCAGCGCTTGCGCCCATTGTAACACCTCCACACACCTCATAATACAAGAAACACACTCCACTGGACGTAGGGATTCACCCCGAACCAGTATAAACCTCAGAGTCTACCGGCTCACCATTCGGAGCGAGTCCGTGCTGACATCCCCACCCAATAACAAATCTACTGCTTGTGTCACCCCGGTTCCTGGAACCACGACAGTTGGCGCGCCAGGTAAGGGGTCTTCAGCGTGCCCAAGCGACATCATCGCTCCGATGGCATCATCATCCACCTCTGTCGGCAACAAGGTCCTCGCACCCGGGAGCCGCATCACCTTCGGCACCTTCACCTTCGTTGCCACCGCCGCCGGCGAGCTCCGCCTCGTCGACCCTACTCCATCCATCGACGCCCTCACTCAGGGCATGAATGACCTCCAAATCGTGGACGCTCTGCGCGACACGACGATGGGAGAAGCTGTGCAGTCGACGCCCGCCGACCTCAACATGGAGGTGCTCGCCGACTGCGCCAACGCGCTCCTCCGCTCAACCTCCACTTGTGAAGATCGCGATCAAGTGCTCTATGCACTCGCGAACGTGGTAACCCAGCTGCATGGGAACCCACCGCTGCCGTCCATGGCGGCGCTCCAGGGCACTGCCCCGGATTCGCCCCTCGCAGCGAGGACGGAAGGACCTATACGCCTCGCGCCTGCTGGAACCAAGGCAGATAAGCGAAGGCTGAAGCGACGCCGCGCTGCGCTCAAGCGCCGCCCCGAGGCACGCACCGCAACCCACGAGGACGGAACGCCTCGTCAATCGACCCTCGTGGCCACGGCGGGCCACTACCCGACGTCCGTCCATGACCTCCTGGAAGATGTTTCCAGCAGCGGGTCCATCTCCAGCTCGGACGAAAACCACCCCGCCGCGATCGGAAGGGCATGCCTCGTGGCAACCCCTCCCGTAGGCGGAGATGCTGGAGGTCAAAAGACCCCCAGCCAAGAGGTGGAGTACCAGCGTGAACGATAGGCGCGCACCCTCGTGCGCGAAAATGAGCTCCGCCAAAAGGAGAAGGAGATCGACGACCTCGAGCATAGGCTCGAGGAGCTCCACAATGAGGTGGGGCGGCGCCAGCATAAGGGCGAAGGGCCCCGCGGGCGCCATGTCTACAAACAGCTCCTCCAAGGGAGCGACGGGACGCCATATTTCTCGCGCCCCGACCAAAATATCGCCGCCGCCGCCATGATGCTCCAGGCAATCCCGAAGCCCAGCGAGCCCGCCGCCAAGGCCACGCTCCCAAAACCTTCGCAACCTCGTGCAAAGGGCAGCGGTGCAGCAAGCCGAGCTGGCGAATCAGCCAACGGCGGATACGGATGCGCGCACCACGCGAACGGCGACCACACAGGGTAATGGGGCATGGGCGTCCGCGAGACCCGTCAAGGATCGCCTGGGCGACAAGCGTGACGCCCGCGACACCCTCAAAGCCCGCCGAAGGGAGCGGGACAACATCGCATACTCGCGCACCCCGGACGCAAGACGCAAGTATGGATCCGGCCCATCTGGACCAGGGCCACTTGCTTTCGGGAACGCGATCCGCGAGACGCAGTTCCCCTCACGAGTGCGTGCTCCCACCAACCTCACCAGGTACGACGGGTCCACAAACCCAGCCGTATGGCTCGAGGATTATCGACTCGCCTGCCGGCTAGCTGGGATTAGGGATGATTCTCTGATCATCCAGTATCTTCCCATCCACCTCGGGGACGCGCCTCGAGCATGGCTCGAGCACTTGCCCGAGGATACCATCCACGACTGGGAAGGCCTCAAGAAGGTCTTTGTAGGGAATTTCCATGGGACGTACAAGCGCTCCAGGAGCTCCTGGGACCTCAAGAGTTGCACCCAGAAGTCCGAAGAAAGTCTCCGGGACTACATCCGGAGATTCTCTCAGAAGAGAAACGAGCTCCCGGACATCACCGACGACGACGTCGTCAGTGCCTTCACATACGGCACTACGAACGAGGCGCTCGTCCACGAGCTCGGCCGCAGGCGCCCCAAGACAACGGCCGATCTCCTCGACATCGCCACCAAGTTTGCCGATGGCGAAGACGCGGTCGGCGCCATCTTCCGCAAGGGAAGAGCCTCCCGTGATAATGGGGAGGGAACAAGCGGCGCCAAAAAAGATTGGCGCGAGTGCCGCGGCAAGCGCCAGAGGGACGAAAGGCATCAGAGGGACAAGCGCCCACACCACGGGAGAAATGAAGTCGCCGCCGCCGACCGACCTCCCAAGCCTCCGGCCAAGTCCAGCAACGAGCACTTCCAAAAGCTCATGGACGGGCCGTGCCAGAACCATGGGTTCCCGGTACGTCACAAGCTCCGGGAATGCGAACTCCTCAAGCGCTTCGTCGGCAACCCTTCGCAGAAGAAGGCGAAGATGGAGGAGGCCGCCCAAATGGCGGAGAAGAAGGACGACGCCGAGGCATTCCCTGAGACGACGGGATGCCTCATGATCTTTGGGGGGCCGGAGTCCTACGGTGACAAGCGCAAGCTCAAGCTCGCGAATCGCGAGGTAAATGCCGTAAACCCCGCCGTCCCCGAATACCTCCGATGGTCGGAAGAGCCGATCACCTTCGATCGACGCGACCATCCGAACAAAGTCCCGCACCCCGGGACCTACCCGCTCGTCGTGGAGCCGATCATCGGCCCAAAGCGCCTTACAAGGGTACTCATGGACGGCGGAAGCGGCCTCAACATTATGTATGTTGAGACGCTCGACGCGATGGGCATCCCTAGGGCAAGCTTGCGGCCCAGTCACGCCCCGTTCCACGGCATCATCCCAGGCCAGCAGGTCTACCCCCTCGAGCAGATCACACTGCCCGTCACGTTCGGCGACCCCTTGAACCGCATAGAACGGTTGCAGTTCGAGGTGGTCGATTTCGCGGGGTCATACCACGCGATCTTGGGTCGGCCATGCTATGCCAAGTTCATGGCCATCCCAAATTACACATATCTCAAACTAAAGATGCCCGGTCCCCACGGGATCATCACTGTAGGATCCTCCTTCAAAGAAGCCTACAAGTGCGAGCGAGCCAACTGCGAGCTTGCCGCATCCCTTATGGCGTCCAAGGAGATGGCCGACCTCAAGAAGGTCATGTCGACGGATGCTCCCGAGGCAGCCAAAGAAATACCCCCAGACGTCCCCGAGACGTCCAGAGCTGGGGGAGGCACCTTCAAGCCCTCTGAGGACACGAAGGAGCCGCTCGACCTTGCCGACCCCTCCAAGAAGGTCAGGATCGGGGCCACGCTTTCCCAGAAATAGAAAAGCGCGCTCGTCGGCTTCCTCCGAGCCAACCGGGACGTCTTCGCTTGGAAGCCTGCTGACATGCCAGGAATCCCCCGGGAGGTCGCCGAGCACTCCCTAAATGTCCGACCAACCGCAAGACCGGTCGCCCAACGCCTTCCCCGATTCGACGAGGAGAAGCGTAAGGCTATAGGGGAGGAGATCACTAAGCTTTTAGCCGCAGGGTTCATAAAAGAAGTGCAACACCCGGAGTGGGTTGCCAATTCTGTAATGGTTAAAAAGAAGAATAGAAAGTGGAGGATGTGTGTCGACTACACGAGCCTAAACAAGGCATGTACAAAGGACCCTTTCCCTCTACCTCGCATTTACCAAGTGGTCGACTCCACCGCAAGCTGTGAGCTGCTATCCTTTTTGGACACGTACTCCGGCTACCACCAAATCGCGATGAAAGAAAGCGACCAGCTCGCCACTTCTTTCATCACTCCTTTCGGTCCCTTCTGTTTCGTATCCATGCCATTCGGCTTAAAAAATGCGGGAGCAACATACCAGCGATGCATGCTCCTGTGTTTCGTCGATCAGGTAGGACGAAATGTGGAGGTCTACGTCGACGACATAGTCATAAAGACCAAGGAATCTGATGGCCTCATAACCGACCTAGAGGAAACTTTCGCGAACCTCCGCAAGTTCCGGATTAAGCTCAACCCCGAAAAATGCGTTTTTGGAGTCCCCAAAGGCAAACTCCTGGGCTTCATGGTCTCCGAAAGGGGAATCGAGGCTAACCAGGAAAAAATTGACGCCATTCAAAGAATAGGCCCCATTCGAAACCTGAAGGGAGTCCAACGACTGGTAGGATGCGTCGCCTCGCTCAGCCGCTTTATATCCAGGCTCGGCGAACGAGGGATGCCGCTCTACAAGTTGCTAAGAAAGGGAGACCGCTTCTCCTGGACCCCGGAGGCCCAGACGGCCCTGGACAAAATTAAGGCCTTTCTCACGACTCCTCCGGTGTTGGTCGCACCCGACCTAACAGAGACGTTGCTTTTGTACGTCGCCGCCACCACGCGAGTGGTCAGCGCGGCCCTGGTCGTTGAGCGAGCGGAAGAAGGCCGAGCGCTCAACGTACAAAGGCCTGTCTACTTCGTCAGCGAGGTTTTAAGCGAATCCAAAGCTCGGTACCCGCAAGTACAAAAGCTCCTCTATGCGGTACTCATCGCCAAGAGGAAGCTTATCCATTACTTCGACCGACACCCAGTGACGGTCGTCTCCACCGCCCCTTTGGGCGAGATCGTCCGTAACCGTGACGCGACAGGACGCATCGCGAAATGGGCACTAGAGCTCAATGGGCTCGACATTACCTACCTGCCAAGAACTGCGATCAAATCGCAGGCCCTGGCAGATTTCGTCGCCGAATGGACCGAAGCACAGGAACCACCGCCAGTCGAGGACCCGGAGTACTGGATCATGTACTTCAACGGATCCTATCTCAAGACCGGCAGCGGGGCAGGCATTGTTCTCATTTCCCTGCAGGGACATAGGCTACGGTATACCATACGCCTCCACTTCTCGTCCACTAACAACGTGGCCGAATACGAGGCCCTAGTAAACGGGCTTCGTATAGCAGCAGAGGTGGGGGGCGAGGCGCCTCCTCGTGCGAGGAGACTCAAAGCTCGTGGTCGACCAGGCCATGAAGGCGGCCGAGCCCCGTGACCCCAGGATGTGTGCCTACTATAAAGAGGTACGCAAGCTGGAAGAAAAATTTAAAGGCTTCGAGCTAGAGCACAACTATCAACGCTTTAACGAGGAAGCCGACCGACTCTCAACCATAGCGTCCGGTCGGGAACCCGTTCCAGACGGAGTCTTCGCCTCCGACCTTTATAAACCTTCCGTCACGACCGAATCGTCGGACGAGGAACCACCGGCAATTCCCCCCGACCCTGCCACACAGGCTCGGGGGCTGGTAGCTGTAGTCGAGGGTCCAGACTGGCGTCTCCCCATCGTGAGCTGACTCTCCGACGGCAACCTACCCGAGGACGCGACCGAGGCCAGACGTTTGGCCCGCAGAGCAAAGTACTTTGTTATTGTTAATGGGGAGCTCTACAAAAAGAGCGCCTCCGGGATCAAACAGAGATGCATCCCCACTGATGAGGGGAAGCAGATCCTGGCCGAAATCCATGGAGGCGTCTGCGGGCACCACGTGGCCCCAAGGGCACTGGTAGGAAAGGCTTTCCAGCAAGGTTTCTACTAGCCGACGGCCATGGCTGACGCCGAGCAGGTCGTGCGAACCTGCGAAGGATGCCAATTTTTTGCCAGGCAGATCCACATGCCCGCGCAGGCACTCCAAACTATCCCCATCACGTGGCCCTTTGCGGTCTGGGGCCTGGACATGGTCGGACCCTTTAAAAAAGCGCCCGGAGGCTTCACCCACTTATTCGTCGCTGTCGACAAATTTACCAAGTGGATAGAAGCCAAACCCATCGCGCTGCTCATAGCGGCGAACGCCGCTTCCTTCTTCCGTGACATAGTTTATAGGTTTGGAGTACCAAACTCCATTATAACCGACAACGGAGTCTAATTCAAGGGTCACGACTTCCTCCAGTTCTGCGACCAGTTCAACATCAAGGTCGAGTGGGCCGCCGTGGCGCACCCACGAACCAACGGCCAAGTTGAGCGAGCCGACGGCATGATCCTACAAGGGCTCAAGGCCAGAATCTTTGACAGATTGAAAAAGTTCGGCGGAAAATGGGCGGCCGAGCTTCCCGCCGTCCTCTGGAGCTTGCGCACAACTCCATCTAGAGCCACTGGATGCACCCCCTTCTTCTTGGCATACGGCGCTGAAGCCGTACTACCCACGGAGCTTGAATATGGATCCCCTAGGGTCCGAGCGTACGACAGCGAGCGACAAACGACGGACGCTGAACTCGCTAACGACCTCCTAGACGAAGCGAGAGAGGCAATAGTCGTCACGTCGGCCAAATACCAACAAGACCTGCGACGCTACCACGACCGTCAGGTCCGCAGCAGGTCCCTCAACGTTGGTGATCTAGTACTAAGGAGGGTCATGGACACCAGAGGCAAGCACAAACTCACCCCACCATGGGAGGGACCTTACATCATCGCCAAGGTCTTACGCCCAGGCTCCTACAAACTCAAAGACTCCGACGGTAACATCTTCACCAACGCATGGAACATTGAAAACCTGAGGAGATTTTATCCTTAGACTACTATTCGCTCCCCCACATGACTAAGTTGGCCAAGCCAACCTATCAGTCGCCTTGCCCAACTCGGGGGCTCGGAGTGAACCAGGCAGACATACTGCCCGACCCAAAAGGTCAATTCGCGGGAGTCTAGGCGCTGCCCCGGAGCCTCCACAAGTCGCAAAAATTGATGAAAATCAAAATCACAAGACAAGTACGGGAGCTATTTATTCTTCTGATTCGAGAACTTTCATTACATCAACATTTGGATCAAAGGGAGCTCTGGGCCCCGCCCCCTGGGGCTAGAGTTGAAAAAAGGGTCACACGCACCTTGCATCGGCAAAGACGACCCCCGGACGTTGGCTCTTGTTGGAGTCAGGTTTTTGATGCCTCTGTGGCAGGGAAGGTCATGAATCTCCCCACTCAAGAACCTTCCCACTCAACAAGAGCCACCACCCCTTCCTTGTGAGGTGTTTTTGCCCTGCGGTGAGCGTCAAAGAAGGGAAAACCCTCCTCAGCGCCCCACCACATAGGGCCTGCAGCCAGCAATGAGCATCCTCTTTTGGGAGCTCAACGTGGGGGTCAGGCACCCAACGATGCACCTGAACCAAGGAGAGGATGGCCGAAAAGCCGCCGAGGGTGTGCTGAGCAGAGGGCTAGACTTTGACAGTCACGCCGGCGACTTCTCAGCTCCGGCTCCCGCCGACGGCAGGACGCGTGACCCACCAGACGGTGGTAGGGCAGAACCCCCGCACCACCGTCCGGCGCCGGATCCTCCTGGACAACCTCACCTAGGCAGCCACCAAAGCCTCTCCCGAGAGGACTCGAGGTGGAACGCCCGCCCGCGCAGGAGGCGCATAGGTACGAGGTCACCAGAGGGTGTTCTGGGTACAAGTGGCGTATACGAAGCCACTCATAGCCAAAACGCGGCGCGCATACGAAGACACTCATAGCCAAAGACGCATGAATCATGGGGAAGACCATGCTATCCTAAGGTCAGCTTTCCCCGCCCGGGACAAAATCCTTGAACCCGGGCAACCCTGCTCATTACAAAGGAAGGAAAGTCCCTCTTCCATGGAACAAGCAAACCCCATTGTTTGTAGGGACTCGAGAAGCTTTGGCTATCCGGCCTTATAGATGCTTTCCTTGGGAGGAGCCCTCCCCTATTTATAGTCACGGCGGACAGAGGGCGAGCGCCCCGGCCGGCCTCACAAGTCCCTGTAGAGGGCCCAGCAGACGCCACCGAGGCTCGCCATACCCCTACCTCGCTCTGCAGACATGACGGCCCTGCCAAGGGGCGCACCTCTGCCTCGCTCTGCAGACGCGACGGCTCTGCCAAAGGGCGCAGAGGCATCCGATGCCTTGACTCGTGGCAGACGACGCGACTACTCGAAACAAAAAATACGCGAAGATACCACGCGCTGCCACGGCCACAACGTGCCTCGGGCCAATAAAAAGAGCGGTACCAGAGACGCACTGGGATAACCGGGCAAAACGGGGGAAACGAGATGGGCCCCCAGGATCGCCATGTCAGATGGCCCCCGGCATAGGTCAGCATGAGGCGCGTGATGGACACGGCAACAGCAACGCGGACGGAGGCGA
This sequence comes from Paspalum notatum, assembly GCA_022530915.1. Classification (NCBI taxonomy): domain Eukaryota; kingdom Viridiplantae; phylum Streptophyta; class Magnoliopsida; order Poales; family Poaceae; genus Paspalum; species Paspalum notatum. The sequence goes on from CM039685.1 coordinate 40,097,456, forward strand.
CCCCTTCACCCACGCGCGGGATGTAGAAAGATAAGGAAACTCTACCCTTAGCTGTTTCATTCGTTTTTACTCGCGTACCAGTAAAACAAAGCGACCGAACAAGGTCACCTTGCTTTACTCGGGGGCTGGGAACGTACCATCCGTACGCGTTTTTCCCTTACCCTCACAAAAAGAAGAGGAGGGTCGGCCTAGCTGCCCGACCTCCCCCTCAACTCAGTATCTTTTTCTTTAAGCCCCGTTGCCCGACCTTTCCTCTAAAAAATTCCCCGAGCCTAGATCAGCCCCCAAAGGCCCGCCTACGCCTCAAAGGTCCCAGCGACCGCGGCTACGGCAGCCTAAGGCGAGGCATATGATTGCAACGGCAAAAACACGTGCGAATTTTCAGAAACAAAGGGCAAAGGCACGGGATTAAATTAAAAGTACGTTGGCCACCAGTAACGACGAAAGTTAATTACAAACACTTTGTTCAAGTCCCTAACAAGAAATTAGTCCGCTAACGGGTTTCGCAGGAGGACCGGCGGATCGACGTGGCTCGAGACCATCAGGGCGTGGGGGCGGACCTCGTCTTCAATCCTCGCCACCTCCTCGTCGGCGACCCCAGCGGCAAACCCCTCCGCGATCGGCGCGAGCACTGGACGAAGCTCCCTAAAATGGGAAACCGCCTGCGCAAAGGACAGGCTACTCCCAAAGAAGGCAGCCTGCCGCACGACGTGCTCCCGAAGCCCCGCCACCCGCCCCAGCAGCGGCGCGGGCGACGGCGGCGAAAGACAGGCGCACACCGAGCCAACCGCCTCCCGAAGGCTCTGGAGCTCCCCCCCGCAGTTCGGAAAAGAAAGAACGCAACAGAATTACGAGCGGCCCTCGGGTGAAATCAAGAAACCGCCTCAAAACACCGCTCACCGGCAATGACGGAGCCCTGGGCAGAGACCTCCGTGCGGGACCACTCGAGCGAGCCCGTCACCTCAAGCAGGGCCTGCTCCGCCTCAGTGGCCCGCCGCGTCGCGGCCATGAGCTCCCAGAGCAACGCCAGGGTATCGTTCACGGCGGCAGTACGCTCCGCCCGAAGCTGCTCTGTCTCTCGACGGAGGCTCCCCGCCTCGGCGCGTAGCGAGGACACTTCGGCCGAAACACTATCGAGACGCATGGCCAGCGTGCTCGCCTGCCGAACGGCAACGGCTCTCGCCTCCTGCGAGCGATGGCATCCGAGCGCGCCTGCGCCGCTTCAGCCTGGGCGGCGCCGAGCGAAGAGATGCGCTCGGTAGCCTGCGCCAACAGAGCCTATAACAAAAAGGTTCCACGGGTCGGGAAGATCCAAGAAAACACCGATACCAAGGAGGACGAAAGGAGATCACGTACTGTTGACAGCACTTAAGCATGGCAAACCTTATACTGCAAGCGACAGTATCGTGTGTAGCTTTTCCCTATGATGAGTATCGTAGGTTTATGTCAATCCAAGGAACGAACTAATTGAGAGCTAATTAACAAGAGTTTATGATAAACTGTAGATAAAAGAATGGCTCTAATCTACTACTAAACTACCTCTAATCTATATCTAATCTATGTCAAAGTTAGATGATAAACAATTAGAACAGAACTAGAACACTAATCAAAGGGTATTAACTAGTCTCTAATCAAGCTCTAATTGGATCCAAGACATGCATAAAATGGGCATCACAAATAGATAAGAGTAGCAAGATAACTAACAGCTCAAGGTAAACAAGCATGTTCAAGCATATTCATCATAGCATAATTAAATCAAGATCAATCAACCTAACCCCCTAGATCTGCTTAACCTTTCCCCGGGCTCCACTGTCACTGGTAACCAGGTAATCGACGAAAAGCTTTCAACAGGCACGTAATTAGAGAATCGACTTCCAACTACCTTATATGGTCTAATAACATAATTAGCACAACTAGAACCTCTAATCACCACGATCAAAAGAACTAGACATACAAACTATATCATTAGTAAGCTAGATCAACGACCAAGAACGCTAGATGAATAAAACCCTTAATGACATGATCTAATTAACATGCATCTAGACATAAAGTTAATTACAGCTAGAACAAGCATAATTAGAACAAGAAGATGATAAATAGACAAGAACAATGCTTTCATTAATAACCTATATCATACTTACAACCATGGCCATAGCGCTTGATGATACAATTAGACCTCTGGAGCTAGGTAATTAGAGCACCATGCAAGGCCTCTAATTACCTCTAGGGATTAGAAGAAGCTCTAAACCTAGACTAGAAACTCGACCCTCAGCTCTCATCTAGTTGTTGTCCCTCTTCTCTACATCTTGTCGCCTTGGTAATGAATTGGATGCCTCGACCAGGGGCTCAGCTTCGCTTTAAATACCCTGAGGATGCCGTAGCCGAAAAGGAAACCTCAACCGCCTTCGGGAGGGGGTGGGGTCGGCCGACCAAAGGGCTCCAGGTCGGCCGACCTGGAGTCCCTGGACCTCCTCTGCTTTCCATCTTTCGCGGGCTTCGGGATAACCTTCATATAAATCTTCCTGGAGTCTTTTTCGGACTCTAAACCTTCCAGATTCTTCTGTATCCCGAGATCTTGTCGAGTCTTCTAGAATTGGGCTTCATTTGATGGGTCTTTAATTGGGCTTCTTCTTCCATTATTGAATAATATTCAGAGGTCCTTTTTACTCGAGGTAGACTTTGATGAATTTTGCTTAAAATTGGCCCAAAACCTGCAAAAATTACAAGTAGACCATTTCCAAGACAATATTGCAAAATCCACAATAATCTATGTTATTTGTTAGTAAAAGGCAAAGTTGACGCATAATAATAGGTAAAAACAATATAAAATGATGTATAATTTTCGTTCATAAGCCGCGTCAACAATATCCCCACACTTAAACCTTGCTCGTCCTCGAGTAAGTCAAGAATCAGTATTGCCAAACATTAACTTTTTCATACTCTAATCTTAATTAATCAAACTAACAAGCTCTCTCAAAATTTTAGTTTAAACCAGCAAATTATGAAAGAAAAGAAATTCAATTAAGCTCATCCCACAATAAAAGAATTAGCAAAAGTTCAAACTTATCAATGACTCATCTCCTCATTTTAGCAATAAGTTTTTGGAAAATATAATCAAACAATAAGAGATAAATTCTTGCAAAGCCAAAGAAACACACTCAACTCTCCAGTCTCTCAATATCTAAAAGATAACTAATGAATATATAAACATATAAAGTGGAAGCTTATCTGGAGCTTGGTATGGATCCTAATCAAAATTTATTTTCAAAATATTGTCAAACCAAGAAAGAAATCTGCTGGTTTTACTGAGACTTGTCAAAAAGGTCATGGAATAAAATAAGGTTGAGAGAGAAAGGATGGAACACACACATTTAGAATAGTGGACATGTGCAAGTGTCATTGGGTGATCTCAAGGCACAAATGAAGTCCTTGCTATCGGATTGCACATGGTTGGAATATTTTCTGGACTATATAAACAGGATATCACTCACTAAAGAAAACACTATATAAAAATACTTCGAAGATTATTGAGGGGCATTTTTTTTTTCTTTTTTTTATACCTAATTCTACTTTGGCCACTTGGCCCTTTTTTTTTTCTTTTTCTTTTTTTTTTTCTTTTTTTTCCTGGGCGCCACTCGGCTCCCTTTTTTTTCATTTTTTTTTTACTTTTTTTTCATTTTTTATGCCTCCTCAAAAACCTTTATACAAAATCCATTATAATAAGATAACGGCTCTCCATCCCCACACTTGAATAATACTCACCCTCGCCCTAGAGTATTATCACTATAACAATTAACTTTGGGGATGGAGCTGTCTAAAAAGAACAATATTTAATCCCTTAAATACTCCAGAAAATAATAGGTTGTGGTCAAGGAGGATACACAAAAAGATAATCTTGGTTTAAGGATGGATATCCAGCGAAGTTTGTATTCTCTCCAATGTAGAGAGACACAATGCATGGATAGAAAGGCTAGCAAAGAAAAGATACGCAAAATTGAATGACCAGCTTCTAAGTCTCATACCCTAGATTACGGTCTTGATCCAATTCATTTAAAAACAAATCTGATAAATCTAAGGTTTAAAATAAATATGGCTCTGGTAGGAATGGCTATTGCAAGATAATCTCATAAAAGTTGATAACGATATTTATAAGCAATAAAAATAAACAAGGAGATGATCATGTCAAAGAATAAACCTTGCAAAAATTAAATTATATGGGTCTTTATGAAAAATCATAATCAATCACAAATTTGCTGGCTAGTTCAATTAAATATGTATTATGAGAGCTTGCTAATATGACTAACCAAAATCAAAGCATAATAAAGATAAAGCGGCAACTTTCATCATTTTCTTGAAACAATGTTAACTAATTAAGCATAGATCATGGTTGTAGTATTAATCACAAAATAAATCTAAACTAACACACTAAAAACAAGAGAAACACAAAGGGAACACCAAATTCATAGACATAGGTAAATAAATGCAGAATTTAAAATGTAAAGAGAAGGTGTTAGAAATATGTTACCGGATATTCCTTCAATTTACTTGTCATTAAATAATTTTCTGCAAAAATAATTCAAGTGCACACACTACTCTCGAGGTAACGGTAGTAGAAGCAATTTACCATAATCTAAAAATATTCCCAAAGACTTTTAACTTGTGGCCTAGTTTAAAAAGAAAAGCAAAACTAATGGATGTATATGAATGCAAACGTGTAATTATGTAGGAGATAAGCAAATAAACAAAGACAATGATTAAACCAAGTTCTAAAACACCATGTTTACAACATGATCGCTAAGTCTCTCTATAGCCATTAAGATTATAATTAACCAAGATTAAAACACCATGTTTTATCAAGATTATTAACTCAAAACAGCACAAGAAAACCAAAGCACATTGCAAAGCTTATAAACCAATCAAATGATATTATGGATAACTAGCAAGGTTAATTAACTTCATAATGATGATCAACAACTAAATCTAAGCACCATGCTTACATAAAATTGCTAAGGAAAACACCACGTAAATATTTTCATAAATATGAAAGCATGCATCATGAAGTTAAATTAAACAACCAAGCCAATTATAATGCAAACATGCAATTTAATTTAAATGCAATAAAATGAAAGGTACCTTATCCACAAAAGATACGATTAGCGAGAAACATTCAATTAAACTTAATGATGATGGTCTCAAATCAAATCTAAACATCATGTTTAAACTTAATTTACCAAGAAAACTCCGTCGAGTAAAATAAAGCATTCATCGAAAAGATTATGAAAATTTCAAAACTAATAAAGCAAGTGTGGATAATAAATGTTAATGCAAATGTAAGGTGAAAAAAAAAACAAATAAGAAGTGATGTAATGGTGATTATTTAAAACAAAAGTTAAGTTAACTAGCCACAGGCAAAAGATTCAAAAGGGTGGTGCCATGCTTCCCATTTCTCTATTAAAAGACTCAACGACTTTAACACTGACTCTATGACACTTTCTGGTAAAGAAAAGCAGCAATAAAGATGTAAAACTTATAGGCAAAGAGGTGGCTTGAAGGGGAGGTGCTTTTGGTGAAGGAACACCTTGGGTCGGCCGACCCAAGGGGGGTCTGGTCGGCCGAGCCAGGGTCTTGCTGGCTCTCTTCCTTCTCCTGCAAGTTGCTCCTTGGACACCTGATCATTATGGATAGCTTCCTCTACAATTTGGACGTCGTGCATGCAGCTTTGGACAGATTAAATTAAATATAGGTTTATCCCTTTGGAGGCTCTCCAAAGATCCTTATTCTAAGTCTATTATTTAGATTATTTGATGATGGTTCAAGATAAGAAGCGAATCCAATGTTGCCTAAATTAATTATCTACACTAAGTTGTTGATTATCTTCACTAACTCTAAGTCCTTAATTTGCATATAAGCAAATATTCTTACTAATGTAGGGTTAATAACTTTAGAGCACACAAGTAGATAGAATTAATTTTCATATTAAAGATTATCTCTATTTAGCATATTGAAAATTAAACCTATATTTTATTTTATTATAAAAACAAATATTTAGTTATTTAATTAAAAGATAAATCAATCAATTAATTAATTTGCGTAGCTTAGGTAGTTGCCTAGTTTTTGGATAAAATTAGAGAGAAAGATTTTGAAAATCACACAATAAGGATAAATCTAATAAAATTATTTCTCTCTTACTTAAAGTTGATTCAATATCAAAAACTGGCAAAGTCTACGTAAATATTAAATTTAGATAGCTACGTAAGTGAGAGTAGCTACCTAAAAGCTATCAAATCCTTAATTCAAAATTAAAACCTAACTAAGTTTTAACACTAAGATAGAACGGGTTGCCTCCCAAAAAGCGCTTAAGTTAAAATCATAAAGCTAGACTTCTTACTTACCTTCGTTGAAGTGAAGCCATGGTCCTTGGAGTAAGAATCCGAAGTGTCCATGCAGCTTGATAACTTAATTGTGTAGCTTCATCGTGTCCTGATCAAAGCATCACTTGTATGCACAATCCTCTGCTTGTGTCTTCATGTACCAATGTCCTTGAAGCTCCTTGCAACTGAACTTGATCATGAAAATCTTATGGAAGCACTGCCCAAGCTTTCTTCATCATCGTTGTCACCATCTTCCTCAAGTAGTCATCACCATTGTTGCTGCCACCTCCTTCCTCTTTGTATATCTCATTAATTTCGAACATAACATACCTCAAACAATAGATCTATTGGATAGTCTATGAAATTATCTTTCCAACGAGTACTTATGCGTCTAAATCCGATTCCGTATGAAGGAGTTATGCCCGTTTTACTCAAGTATTGCGTTCTGTCCAGACTTCAATTCAGCCCGCGCAGTCTTCAATGATTTGCACATTGCTCCTTGTAGGAAACTCCAAATTGAGTGGTTCTTGTTGCGTTGGAAAGAGGACTTCATGGGCTTTCCAAATATAAGAAAATATTCTGTCTTTGACTCTTGAGGTCGAGCTCCATGTTGATGACATCTCAGCTTTCTGTTTTTAGCTCCCTGATGTTGACAATCTTCAATCTTTTAGACTTGGGTGTTGAAGGAAATTGTCTAGGCCCACCATTGTTGATCTTGAAGCTTCATGGGCTTAACTTTTGTCTTCAATTCCTTCTCCATTCATTCCACTCACTCTCCAATTTGAAACTCAACCAAAGTTTTGCAAATTCTGATGATGTCTTCAAATTGTCAAATCCTTGTCCCAATCATCATGAATTTGTCTTGTACTCTTTCACCATTGATCTCATTGTTTCACATGAAGTGTGAACTTCTCTGCATGGTTAGCTTATAGTGCACACAATATATATATATATAATATAATAACATAATAGCATCATGGTATTGATTAGAGATAAATATAGAGTCACATGGTTGATTAGGATTTAAACAAACATTTGATTCATGAATCAAAGATAACTATAATTCAAATTGAAATACTTAGCAAAACATTAAAGCACATAGATAAGCTTGATTCATAAAATCAAACAAGGAATAAACAAGATAAAGGGTTTCTAATGATTTTGGCCAAAGTAGAGAGATGATTTTGAAAGAAATAAAATAAAATAAGGCTTAGATAAAATTCTAACCGGGGTTCTTTTTGTAGAGAGACAAAGGTTTTCAAATTTTAATTATTCAAAGATAATATTGTGCACATATAATATATCATTAAAAACTTGCACATGTTTATGTTTAAAATTTCAAAAAGCAATATGAACATTTAATGAGCCTGGGTTAAACCACTTTAGAAATGCCGAAAGAAAGTGGTTAACCCCCTCAACTTTTGCATAAACTTTGACTCTCAAATTTAGTTTTATAAAACACAAAAGTTAAATCTAACATTAAACACTAAACCTGAGAATTGAAGAACTTAGCAAACTCTAACCATCTCTAAGCATGAGTAGATTCAATCAACTAATTAAAGTAAAAAGATCTACTAAAAGAACATGCGATTTGTATCAAATCGGTGGGCACCATATTGGAAATTAAGCATTGCAAAGCTATGGATTGAGAAGCTAATCTAAACTAATCTCCAAGTATGAATAAAGGTTTCACAAACAAACGGAAGACAAAATAAAAGAAGGGATAGGGTAGCAATCAACCAAATAACATCTTAATGATCATTAATAAACAAAGCTCCAATCAAATATAGGTAAACTTTAATTATATTTATGATTAAAACAAGAATTACCTTAATCCTGAAGAAGTTAAGTTCAATTCTTCCTTGGATCACAATGATTGTATGCACCATCAAGTCTTGGAGAAAAAAAAACTTCTTGTCTTTCTCGAAATTCAGCTTCCCTTATTCTGTACCCTTTAGTATTTCGACCATAACTTCACCTTCTGAAGTCTAAATAATGCAAACTCTGACTCTATCTTGAAGAGCTCGAAAAGATCTACAACTTTGGTATTCGGACTTTCTTCATCCGACGTCGTTAAGGTCTCCAAACTCGCCCCGCAAGGTGTTGCTGTCCTGAATTCCGAGAGTAGCTCGAGATTTTGTTGGAGCTTGGATTGGACTTGAGACAAACCTTCCATATCTTCATCTTCCTTATACTCAAGCAATCCTTAGGTTCTACAACCATCTCGGCTAATCATCCTTGCCTCCAGTATCTGTAGCTTAGCACAAATAAACTCCAAAGAACATTAGTCCTAAAAACTTAATTGACACAGCAGACTTACCTTTACCACCATAGTTGCTCCTATGTAATAGTTGTAGAAATATTCATATATATAGGAGAAACTATATTCTAATAGATTAAACTAAACTAAAAATAAAATACACAAGCTAAAGATAAAAGACTAAATTAAGAAAAGACAAAATCAAAATCTAATAACAGCTAGCTACTAGGTTAGTCTAAACTATAAGAACGAACGATGAATAGAAGAACACAATTAGAGAATAAGAACATAATTAGAGTATACTAAATAATTAGAGACTAAAATTAAAACACAAAAACTAAACACAAACTAAATATTAAAACTAGAAACAAAAGACAAAATTAAATATAAACTCAAATTAATTAGGACTCGATTAATTAGTTCCCCGGCAACGGCGCCAGAAAAGCTTGTTGACAGCACTTAAGCATGGCAAACCTTATACTGCAAGCGACAGTATCGTGTGTAGCTTTTCCCTATGATGAGTATCGTAGGTTTATGTCAATCCAAGGAACGAACTAATTGAGAGCTAATTAACAAGAGTTTATGATAAACTGTAGATAAAAGAATGGCTCTAATCTACTACTAAACTACCTCTAATCTATATCTAATCTATGTCAAAGTTAGATGATAAACAATTAGAACAGAACTAGAACACTAATCAAAGGGTATTAACTAGTCTCTAATCAAGCTCTAATTGGATCCAAGACATGCATAAAATGGGCATCACAAATAGATAAGAGTAGCAAGATAACTAACAGCTCAAGGTAAACAAGCATGTTCAAGCATATTCATCATAGCATAATTAAATCAAGATCAATCAACCTAACCCCCTAGATCTGCTTAACCTTTCCCCGGGCTCCACTGTCACTGGTAACCAGGTAATCGACGAAAAGCTTTCAACAGGCACGTAATTAGAGAATCGACTTCCAACTACCTTATATGGTCTAATAACATAATTAGCACAACTAGAACCTCTAATCACCACGATCAAAAGAACTAGACATACAAACTATATCATTAGTAAGCTAGATCAACGACCAAGAACGCTAGATGAATAAAACCCTTAATGACATGATCTAATTAACATGCATCTAGACATAAAGTTAATTACAGCTAGAACAAGCATAATTAGAACAAGAAGATGATAAATAGACAAGAACAATGCTTTCATTAATAACCTATATCATACTTACAACCATGGCCATAGCGCTTGATGATACAATTAGACCTCTGGAGCTAGGTAATTAGAGCACCATGCAAGGCCTCTAATTACCTCTAGGGATTAGAAGAAGCTCTAAACCTAGACTAGAAACTCGACCCTCAGCTCTCATCTAGTTGTTGTCCCTCTTCTCTACATCTTGTCGCCTTGGTAATGAATTGGATGCCTCGACCAGGGGCTCAGCTTCGCTTTAAATACCCTGAGGATGCCGTAGCCGAAAAGGAAACCTCAACCGCCTTCGGGAGGGGGTGGGGTCGGCCGACCAAAGGGCTCCAGGTCGGCCGACCTGGAGTCCCTGGACCTCCTCTGCTTTCCATCTTTCGCGGGCTTCGGGATAACCTTCATATAAATCTTCCTGGAGTCTTTTTCGGACTCTAAACCTTCCAGATTCTTCTGTATCCCGAGATCTTGTCGAGTCTTCTAGAATTGGGCTTCATTTGATGGGTCTTTAATTGGGCTTCTTCTTCCATTATTGAATAATATTCAGAGGTCCTTTTTACTCGAGGTAGACTTTGATGAATTTTGCTTAAAATTGGCCCAAAACCTGCAAAAATTACAAGTAGACCATTTCCAAGACAATATTGCAAAATCCACAATAATCTATGTTATTTGTTAGTAAAAGGCAAAGTTGACGCATAATAATAGGTAAAAACAATATAAAATGATGTATAATTTTCGTTCATAAGCCGCGTCAACACGTACCGCCCCATGACGAAGCACGCGCTGCGAGATCGCCTCCTCAGCACGGCTCGCCGCTGCCAGCGCAGTCCGGAGGGATTCCAAAACCATTCCCACGTCGACGGCCGCGCTGGTGGACGCCTCCTGCACGATCCCCCAATCCATCACCTCCTGCTCCGCGGAGAGAGACGGAGACCCCTCCCGGACAACTGGAAGCAGCCGGGGAGGGGTAAAAAGACGGACGACACCCGATGGAGGAGGCCCAGGAGGGGGTGACGGCAGCGGAACCATCGCGCCACCCGAGTCCGCGGCACCTTCGCGAGTAGGCTCCAGCCGCTCCAGCGACGCCTCCTCCACCGGATCCGCTGCGACGATCCTCAGATCCGCCGGCGGTGCAGCAAGGGGTCGGAGGACCGACGCCCTCGGCGAGGAAGGAGCCGCCGCGGACGACGACGCCGCAGATGACGCCTCCTGGCACGCAGCCCGTGCGGCCTCCGAGAGCGACTTATGTGGGATAAAAGGGCTACACCAGAAGCATCCAACCATGTAAAACAAGAACTGAGAAAACCGCGAACACGACGGAAAGGCGGGAGGATCGCTCACCGAGAAGACCGCGGCGTGGGAAAGAGACGCCTCCAACCTCGAGACGCCGTCCCCAGCGGCACGTTCGCACTTGCTGGCAAGGGGGACGGACGGCGCGTCGACCCTCAAGGGCGGCCCTGGCGCATCAGAAGCAACGGGGGCCGCGCTCGCCCCCACTGGCAGCGACGACTCCGACCCAGGAGGCGACCCCTGGGCGGTCGCCGTTACCAAAGCGCCTGAAGAAGAGCCGGCAGCGGGCTCGGCCGACGCCCCTGATGGTAACACGGGCGCCCCCGAGCCTCCGGACGCCGTCACCGGCACGGTCCCCGGCGATCCCACGGACGTCGACGTCAAAACCGCGACGGGGACGCCGGACCCTTCCGGCTCCGGCGAAGGCGGTACTTCCACAACCGGCTCCGCCCGCGCCTGAGCCGCCGGAGCCGGAACAGAAACGCGCTGAGATTCCCACGCCGACCCTTGAGACCCCCTCAACGGGGTCACGGTGCCTGCCGCCGGCGGAGTCATGATCAGCATCGCCTCAGGGAGGACGCCTGAGCCAGAACTCTCCCCAGTCTCACCAGCGAGCGGCACGGCGTCAAGCGTATCATCTGAGGACCACTCCTCGTCGGACGATGCGATAGAAGGAGTTGGCGAACGACCCTCCTCCCGGGCGCACTGATCGCGCTCCCTCTTCTTCCTGTCGCGGACGAGCTGATGGCGTTTCTCGCGCTCGTCCGCCAAGAACGCCTCCGCCTCCCTGTTTCGCTTCCGGTCCGCCTTCACGGCGGCGTCCTCAGGAAGAGGGGCGGGGGACGGCTTCATAGAACCAATGCCCTGAAACCACGCGAGGCGCGGCATTAGTAAACCTAAAAGCACCCATCACATAACCCAGTAAAAGAGACTCACCAAGTCCTCTTTAATCGAATGGTTGAGGGCCAAAGGACCGCCAAAGAAATTCGCCGTCGAGGTCCCCTCGGTGATGGCAATCACACGGAGCCGGATCTCTGCAGAAGTAAGCTCCTCGCCAGAGAAGCGGTTCGGATCGGCTGCGCCGGTATACTCCCACATGGGAAAACGACGGATCCGAAGCGGTTGGACGGCCCTCCGAATAAAGGTCGAAACCAGCACCACGCCAGTCAAGCCGCGGCGCCGGAGGAGCCCTATCTTCTCCAAGAGGAACCCCACCTGGTTGATGCTCCTCTTCTCGCGACCCCAGTCCCATTGAACCCGCCTCGAGGGGGCGGCACCGGTAAAGGCAGGGGCCCTCCCGACGTATCCGGGCGGAGGCATGACCCCGTCCACCAGGGGGGGGTCGCCTAGGTTCTGAACGTAGAACCATTCCCCCGAGTAAGCATGAATGGAAGACGGGAAAGGGATCTGAAGGTAATCTTGTTGGCGGCCGTTGCGCAGCTGGATGGTCAGCCGCCGGCAAGGGACTGCCCGCCTTGCCCCTGCGAGAGCTGGGGGCGAAACAGGTAGCACCACAGCTTGAAGTGCGGCGCAATCCCGAGGAAGGCCTCGCACAGCGTGATGAAGCACGCCATGTGAAGCATGGCGTTGGGATTCAGATGTTGGATCTCCAAGCCATAGAAAAAGAGAAGCCCCCGCATGAACGGATGCAGGGGAAGGCCGAACCCGCGCTCATAGAAGGGCGCGAGAACGACGATCTCGTTCCCCCGAGGATCAGGCAGGCTACCGAGCTCAGGAAGCCGCGACCCCGACACCGTCTGGGGGGGGAAGGAAGCCTTTCTTCTCCAAGAGCGCCAGGCGCGTCCTGGGGGTCGTGCACCGAGGAAAGGAAGCCATCGGCGGTGGCGAAGAAGCGCGTAGGAACCAACGAGGAACGCGAGGAAGGAGAAGGCAAACGGCAGAAACGAAAAAGAGGCAAGTAAAACGATCTAATTCTCTCCTCTCCCCCTATAAACCCGCGCAGAGGATAACAAGGGAACGAAGGACAAGCGGACGTGGAGGGCCGTCAACGGGCCCACCACTACGCATTTACTACGACGACCCCCGGCGTCCCCTCGAGAACGGGGCCACGATCACACCTTGGCTTCTCTCGAACGGTGTGAGAAGGCAGAGAGACGGGACGGCCCGCCTTCCTCAAAAGGTACGACCCCTTAGCTACCCCGCTTGCATTAACTGAGCTGGTAGGGAACCGGCGTCGATAGAACGACACGCGGACGGGTCCTCCACGCCGGAGCAATCCCGGGTAAGCATGAACATGACTCCAAACCAATGCATAATCCAACTTAAATCAGCACACAGAGCGAGGGACGGTCGGCGGGCAAGCTCCCGAACGAGCTACATGCCAAGTGAGCCGGCATAAGGCCATTTGCCCCGACCGTATCCGAGACCATACGTCAAACTCTCTTGCGGTAACCCAGCTGATGGGGTGGCCACGTGGCCTCCCTTTGGGCAGACTCCTGACCGAACGGCCGGAACAAGATCGAGTAAGGAAAGGTTCTTTCAATGAAATGCCCCCAGCGGGTCGAGCCCCTCAACGGGATAACTCGCCACGGCCGTTCTAAACCGGAAGAACCGTCGGATCTCACTCGGACTACCCGCTATTAGCTCGACGGCCGCCGCACCCACGCCAACCTGGTTGGTGATGGTCGGCCCAACCTCCAAAAAGTCAAACGGACAGACCTTCCGGAGGGGGACGCGCCAAGAATCCCATCCGAAACTGGGTGCTCGGGAAATTCTCCTAAAAACCAGACAATGGGTTTAAAGGGCAGAACTTATGCGATATCCATAATGGCTTCACACACACAAATCTCTGAACAACCCCCGAACGATTCCTCACGAAATCACTCGGGGGCTCGGGGGCTACATCCCACGGATGCGCTTGCGCGCCTCTTCCTAAAGTGAGCCTCCGACCGACCACCGAAGGATTGGTCGAAGGCTCGGGGGCTCCATCTCACGGATGCGCTTGCGCGCCTCCCCCTAGAGTGAGCCTCCGACCAACCACTAAAGGATTGATCGAAGGCTCGGGGGCTACTGACGGGGAAGAATACAAAACCCCCGAGAAAAGAATCCCAAGAAAGGCCTGCACAGGCCCAGATCGAAGGCCCACGGCCCTAACCAAACGCACGGCGACCGGGGGAGTGAGCCGATCCGACCCTCACCCCGTACGCTCGTACGGGGCGGAGGCGGCCGACCTTCCTACAAGGCGGCCGATCCTCGGATCGAGGCTCGGGCGAGGCGGAGAATCCCGACCGATGCCGCGCCCGGCGTTGGGACCCACCGGCGTGCGGCCCATGGCTAGGCAGCAGAAAATCCACTCATGGGCCCTGATGATGGGACGACACGCTGCCCCCCTGCGCCCACGCCTGCTACGACGGAACGGCGTCACGCTGTCACCGCCTGCCAGGCGCGTGCCTGCACGCGTACCCTTTGCGACAAGATGTGCCATCAACCACTTGACGCCGCTCGCCTGGAACACCCCGCCATGACGGGACTAGGGGGGTGACGCCGGATGTAGGTTGACCCTATAAAACAAGACACCTAGCGGGGTGTGGCGAGGCCGGCAAAACGGAACAAGCGTAAGAGATAGGACCACCGAGCCCCGCCTCGTATAGACTTACGAGGCGGGGGACAAACCGACCGACCCTCACCCCTCGGTAGGGCACGATGATACACAGTGCACCGTTACAGACAGACGGAACGACTCGGCAGCAACGCTCCGTAGCCGGATAATCCGCCACCTAACACCACGTCCGTCTGACGCCAAAGGCTAAAGTAAGGAAGCCAGGACGGACGGGACGGAACACTCTCCCCATGCGGCTCGCTGACTCCGTGAGAATAGAAGCATTCGCAGGTACACCGAACCCCCGGCACAGCTCAGCTACAGGACCCTGGACGGACGACCTCATCGCGCGTGACAAAGGCGTGCCAAGGACGCACGAGCATCTGATAGGACTCTTGTAGCGAGGGGACCCACGTGTCAGGGTCCCCCTCCCCTTTGTATCCCTTCTTTTTTTCCTAGAACTGTAAGCTCCCCCCTTGAACTATAAAAGGAGGGAAAGCACTCACGAGTAAGGGCAGAAAAGCAAAGAACACCACAAAGAGCACAGAGGCCAAGTAACAGGGAGACCTCCCTCCTGCAGCGCTTGCGCCCATTGTAACACCTCCACACACCTCATAATACAAGAAACACACTCCACTGGACGTAGGGATTCACCCCGACCAGTATAAACCTCAGAGTCTACCGGCTCACCATTCGGAGCGAGTCCGTGCTGACATCCCCACCGAACAACAAATCTACTGCTTATGTCACCCCAGTTCCCGGAACCACGACAAATAGATCTAATGAAAAAAAGAAGAGGATATTTGTTTTTGTTGAGAGTTGAATTCAAGGCATTTCATAACGGCAGAATTGGGTAATTATTTAGAAAATAGATCTAATGGCTATTAATATTCCAATCTGCGAATTGATGGCCGGATGTTTCTGATTATTATGAGAATTTTTAATATTTATTTTTTTAGCGCGCTTTGAAATTAGTATTTCTTTTATAACCTTTAATCAGTAACAGTAACGTAACATAAGGTAAGATTACTCCCACAGCTGTCCGGCTCCGTCGTTTGACGGACATGGTGACAAAACCTATCCCTCCGATAAGATGAATAAGTATCCAGATTTTTTGTGCACCGTGGGTGTTGCGATACAATACTTTATCGCAGGAACAAACGGTCTGAAATTCACGGATTCCCTGTACTCACCCCTAGCTGCATCGCCTTTATGCATGTGTGAGCACAACGCCTCAGCTTTGGGCTGGTCAGGCCCTGCTCGTTTCTCATTGATTCTAACAGTCATGCTAGGGAAATTTTGTCTACGACGGATGGTCCACGACAGATAGAAAAAAACATATTTCCCTGTGTGTTTTGTCATTCTCTTGTGTATTTTGGCGATAACCGATAATAAAAGGAAATTTTCGCTCTTAATGAGGCCATAACCAAGAAAAAAATCATCACAGAGAGGATATGCTTAATTTTCATGCCCTGTGAAATTCCTAGATTTGCCCACTTGGAACTTCTGTCTTGCGCATGAGTCTCTCCTCAATTAGTTGCATTGAAATAACGAACTTTTGTGTCTACCTAAATGATCTTAAATTCATAACATATAAAGACTTGTATTGTTGGCAAGGATCTGAAATGTTATGGATCACATGCAGAAGACATTTTTAAGTAAGGACCACAAGTAAATATGACAAACTTCAAAGCATGCATAACAAAATTGACTTGTAACTGTGCCATCACACCCTTGGTTCATGTCATCCAGCTTCAATCTGTTGTTGGATGAGCAAAGCTTCCGAGTATTTATTGATGTTGCATATAGACTATAGGTCACTGTTCTTGTATATATGGAGGGAGCACCCCTTTGAGGAAAGAATGAAGCAATATGAGTGCTCTTTCAGGTTGGTAAGATGGAACCTCATGTCCAGCAGCCCTCACAGAAATGAATGTGAAGCCTCCTGTGTACTGTTGAACATAACCTCCCACCTGTAGCCATCATTGGAGCTATTAGTCTAACAAGTAGAAACCTTATTGAAAGATGTTATATTAATACGCATAATCCACTAATTACCTCCTCCTTTGCTGTCCATGGACGCCATGGCGTCGTGACCAAGAGGTTCAAATCTTGTATCGAGTACCTTGTGGCAGCGAGCGAGCATACAGAATCGAAATCCCCACTAAAAAATGTCGAGGCAGCATTTTTTTTTTGTATCAACAACCGGTACCACATTAGATTTTGATCATTTGCAGGTGTTATAGGGATCTTACTATTATTAATTGGAGGCTCCACGTTAATTCTCACCAGATGCGCTAGAAAAAAAATCCTAGAAATTCACATAAAAAAAGAGAAACATCTAGCCATCCATCAGGTAACTCAACTAATAATAGCCATTAGATCTATTATATTTTTCTAAAAAAATTACTCACCATGCCATTCACCTCTGCCATTATGAAAGGTTTTGAGTTCAACTCTCAACAAAAGCAAATTTCTTATTTTTTTAAATTTTTTCTATTTTAAATTTATTTTCTAAGTAATTACCCACCTCTATCGTTATAAAAGGTTTTGAGTTCAATTCTCAACGAAAGCAAATTTCTTTTCTTTGAAAATTTTTTTCCATTCTCAACTTATTTTTTAAGCAATTACCCATCTCTGCCATTATAAAAGATTTTGAGTTCAACTCTCAACGAAAAGAAATTTTTTTCTTTTCTGGCAATTTTTTCTGTTTGCAAATTTAAACTCAGTTTTTTGTCACACTTTTTTATTTACAAATTTACGCTACTAAATGATTTTGTAACTTTTTTCATAAACATGCTAGAAACCTTTCTATGAAACAGATATTTTGTGCTTAATCTTGCTATTAGTAATTGAAGACTCCTTTTGGAGCCTCATTATTAATCCTCCCAAGATGCACTAAATAAAAGATAAAACCATAGAAATTCTCACAATAATCAGATTGAAATCTTAACATACACTAGGTCTGTTTCCTATGTAATTAACATAATTAGATGCTTTTTTTTGTAGGCTTCGCGTTAATCCTCACTAGATGTGTTAGAAAAGAAAAGAGAAATCCTAAAAATTCTAACAGAAAAGAGAAACTTCTGGCCATCCATTAGGAGACTTAAAATTACCCACCATGCCATTATGAAAGATAAATTAAAATAATCCCCTAAATTTGCATAGACCCTCCATGCCATTATGAAAAATGAATTAAAATAACCGCCTAAATTGCATAGAAATTACCCACCATGCAATTATGAAATATGAATTAAAATAATCTCATAAATTTACATAGAATTACCCACCATGCCATTATGGAATATGAATTAAAATAACCCCCTATATTTGGATAGAAATACCCACATGTCATTATGATTAATTAAAATGACCCACTAAATTTAAATAGAAATTGTTCACCATGCCACTATAAAAGATGCATTAAAATAACTAACATATTCTGCATGGAAATTATCAAAGATAAATTAAAATAACACCTAAATTTGCATAAATACCAACATGTCATTATGAAATATTAATTAAAATAACCCACTAAATTTGAATAGAAATTGTTCACCATGCCACTATAAAAGATGAATTAAAATAACTAACATATAAATTTGCGAGGAAATTATCCACCATGTCATTATGAAAGATAAATTAAAATAACCTCTAAATTTGCATATAAATTTTCCACCATGCCATTATGATTGCTGAATATATCCCCTAAATTTGTATAATTTAAAATAGATATCTAAATTTGTATATAATGAATCTAATATGCCACTATGAAATACAAAGATTAACTAGAGCATGCATTCTATATGTTATATAGATTTGGTCAATATATATATATATATATATATATATATATATATATAAGAGATATCAAGTAATAATAATTTCAATTAATTGTGCATCTCAAAATTATATAAATTTGTAACATTTACGTTTTATAACTACTAGTCAATCAACCAGTGCTTTCGTACGGGTTAGAGTCTTATATAAATGTATTATGTGTAACCGTACAACATATATAGATCTATTTTTATACTTAGGTTTTTATAATAGCATATCTTGCTACTTTATATGTATGTTTAATTGATTTAGATAATCTTTGATCGATTGCAAAAATAGGTTATTTTAATATAATTTTGAGGGGTTACTTTTATTATATTATCAGTTATAATAACTAAGGTGAACAATTTAAATATAAATTATAGGGGATATTTGTTATTATCTATCAAAATAGCAAATGTGAGCAATTAGGTATAAATTTAGGGTGTTATTTCATATTTTCTTTTATATTGGCAGAGTGGGTAATTAATGTGTAGTTTTATGGGTTATTTAATATTGTTTTGATAATGACAAAGGTGGGTGATTACTTAATTAGAAAAACAGATCTAATGGCTATTAAGATTCCAACCTGTCAATCGATGATCGGGTGTTTTTAGTATTGTGAGAATTTCTATGATTTTTTTTTTCTAGCACATCTTGTGAGGATTGACGTGGAAATTTCAAAAAGAGTCAAAATATCTGTTTCATGGAAATGTTTGTAGCATCTTTAATGAAAAAAGGACAAAAAAATGAAGATAAATTTTAAAATGTGAAAAATCTAAAAAAAAGAAAAAGATATTTGCTTTCGTTGAGAATTGAACTCAAAACATTTCGTAATGGCAGAGATGGGTAATTATTTAGAAAATAGATCTAATGGAAAAAAAAGATGAGGATATTTGCTTTTGTTGAGAATTGAACTCAAGACCTTTCGTAATGGTAGAGGTGGATAATTACTTAGAAAATAGATCTAATGAAAAAAAATGAGGATATTTGCTTTTGTTGAGAGTTGAACTCAAGACCTTTCATAATGGTAGAGGTGGGTAATTACTTGAAAAATAGATTTAATGGCTATTAATATTCCAATCTGTCAATTGATGGTCGGATGTTTTTGATTATTGTGAGAATTTCTAGGGTTTATCTCTATTTCTAGCGCGCTTTGAAATTGGTGATTCTTTTAAACCTTCAATCAGTAATAGTAAGATAAGATAAGACACTAATGGGTTGACGTAGTAGTTATTACCTAAACAACCATATGGGCAGCCCATGCTTGATTAGCCATTGGAGGGTTGGGACCATAGAATCCGGTGCATCTTTCCAGCTTGTTATTACGTCTCTACTCACACAAACATGGTAGCATATCAGGATATAGACAGTATCTTAATTAAACAATAAATAGACTGTTAGTGAGCAATAATCTTACGAGCAGCTAACCCATTCCATCTTTCTAGCATGAAAAGCTTCTTGCACCACAGGATCATTGAGGTAGGTCACTGTAGGATAGTAGTCACATGCATTGTACCCTGGTAACTGCATATTTTGAGAGATTTGACTGATTTATTAGAAAGTTTAGAGTTAGAGAAGTAGGGAGAAGCGTGAGAATACAATTTCTCCTCTTACATAGCTGCTGGAGTGATATGATCCATCAGGTTCATTGATGCAAAAGGGGCCGTAGAGGTTGTAGGTATCAAGGGGGCCATAATCATACCACTTATATAAGTCCGAGCATACATCATCATCTGAAGAGTTAAAACTGCAGTGGTAGGTAATGTTGGCCAAGAGCTCATCTGAAACCACCCCATGACTCCACAGGTACTCATATTGCCCCTTCATGTTTTTATAATGATCTAGATATGGGTTGCCAACCTTGAAAAGGAAGAAGAAACAAATATAATTGCTCAAGTTAGCTTGCTTTCCTTAGAATCTGATATAGTTTATGCCATGACAGAGAATACCACATACCAAGATGCCTTGAAGGTTTACGATGGTTCGGTTGTAGTACAAGTTGTGGCTAATGATGGTGGCAGCTAGTTGTGGAACATAATGACCAGCATAGCTCTCACCGGAGATGTAAAAGGCACGCCCCTTGTACTCGGGGAACCTCTCAAGCCAATTGACAAGGAAGATGTATGCATCCTCGGCGGTCCTGGCGTCCCCCGTCGCATCGTAGTCAGATGTTATGTTGGAGTAGGAAAATCCCACACCAGCAGGCGACTCCAAAAATATCACATTAACCTCTGAAATTTTCATCAGTGTCACATATATACTCAGTATGTATACAATATCTTCTTTGGACCTTGTAATTACTCCCTCCGTCTCAAATTGTAAGGGCTTCTAAGTCTATTAGATTCATTCATTTTTCCATATATGTAAGTTTAATATATATCTAGATTCATCAATATCCAAATGAATATGGACAAATAAAAAGAAAGCTAAAACTCCTTACAATTTAGGACAGATGGAGTAATATATTCGATGGGACGAAAGATGCTTGAGCATTATCAATTACCATTGTTCCAGGCATACTTGTTTACGCGGAGCGTTCTGTTATCGTTGTTCACGCGGAACGGGCCCAGCTCTAGCATTGCGCCGTAGCCAAGCGACGAACATCCAGGTCCTGCACACCATGCATCGATCATGTCGTCGTCGCAAATCACGTAACAAGCAGTAAGGTCATCAAGAGAACCATGGCAAAATGGCATGCGAAATCGCATAATTTAAAAGCAACAAATCTCCTTCAGACCTCCGTTGAGCCACAGGAGGAGAGGCTTGGACGATGCATCCTGCGGCGCTTCCACGAGGTAGTAGAAGAGCGCGCGGCCGTTCTTCTCGTCGACGGTCACGTAGCCGCCGTACTGGTCGAATTCGACGCCGTCCGGCTGCCCCGGCAGCGCCGCGATCTTGTCGGCCGCCTTCAGAGCGCTCTGGTCAGCGCCGGAGTACCCTGTCAGGAGGCTACTCCGGACTCTAACACCAGACTCAGGTGCAGTACTAGCCTTACTCCTGCTACCAGCTCTAGGGGCTCTCCTGGACGAGATGAGCTTCTCAAGTTGAGCTTGCTGTGACGCTTTAGCGTGCAACGCAGCCACAGAGACGAGAAGCAAGAAGATGAGGCGAGTCAGGTAAGCATCAGTCCTCATCTTCTTACTAATGTGTAAAAAGATCATATTCGATGGTAGTAGTGTGATTTAACACACTGGAAAATCAGGTTATATAGGCACAGGACGGTTTTGAACGCGCAAATCCAAGACAAGCAGAGCTCTGGATGCTTCCCAAAGTATCTTCTGGGTACAGCGTTACAGAGAGTGATATAATTTGAGCCGGCTCTTGCTGTTATTGTCCTAACTGTTGTCGCAAACTTTAATTTGGAAGGGAGTTGATGCTTGCATTGCATGCCCTTCGTTTTCGTTTGTCTCTGCACTGAACAAGAACTTTTCAGCCAAGAATCCAATATGCCGCTTTGTTTATAGGGTGCTGCCAATTTCCTTCGGATTGTATATGCTAGCTACTGGGTATTTGGTAGGCAACGAAAGTTGCTGATTTTAGGCTGTGCCTTCATTGGCTTCTTTTGTCGATGTTCCGATTAGCGATCGCTCGCCCGGGCCGAATCGGGCGAGCGACGTTGGGGACCGCGGCACGAGGGGGGAGCGGGGGGAGGAGCCCAGGTGGGCTTTTTTTTCTTTTTTCTTTTCGTTTTTTTTTTGTTACTTTTGGTTGTTTATTCTATCGTAACTTGTCATCCTACGTAGATCTAAAATTATAACCAAAAGTTATGATCGTAATTTTTTATTCCACGTATATCTAAAATTATATCCAAAACTTATCATCGTAACTTTATTTAAAAAAATATTATGATCATAATTTTCCATTCCCACGTATATCTAAATTTATATAAAAAATTTATGATAAATTATTTTAATGATAAATATTATGATATAAATATATGAGAACATAATTTTATGTTAACATAATTTATTATAAATGTATGACATAAAATTATGCTAACATAATTTATTATAAATGCATGACATAAAATTATGCTAACATAATTTATGGTAGTATAATTTACGGTAGCATAATGTGTTACAACTGTATAACATAACATAGCTCGTATAATTTATACTAGCATAATTTATGGTTGTATAATTTATTAGCATAAAATTATGCTAACATAATTTATTCTCAGAAAAATTATACTAAAGTATAAAAAACTTATGATCATAACTTTGTGATATAACTTTAGATATGCGTAAAGTCAAAAATTTATGATCATAATTTTCTATAATAAGACTAATTCATTCCACGTGCATCTAACTTTGTATCCAAAAGATATCTAACTACACTATCAACCACTAAAGAAAAACTCTTAGTTGGTCAGTTGAGGCACGTGTGCCTCTCCCTAGTAGAGGGTGCGGGTTTGAATCATGTGGAGTGCATATTTTGGCGATTTTTTCTGCTGCGCGCAGGGGCAGGACGACGGGTGGGCGCGGGGATAGCCCTTCTTTTGTTCAGAACTTTAAAATTACGTTTCGGAAGCAAATTTTTGGAAAGGACCTGGAAGAGGCAATTGATTGTGTGTCCGCTGTAGCTCAGCTGTTATCACGGCGAGTTGGCATTAGCGCGCGGCATGGTTCATTTCCATGGAAGTTAACCCAAAATTAACAATTCTTGGTGAAATCTCTTTTGTCAAGCTTTAATTCATGGTGGTGTACACAACATAAACAAAAAAAAACACGGGTGAAGATGGTCTAAAAAAACACAATTTGCTTCCCCGTCGCCACCGCAAATAATGTAAGTTATGTATGAAGATGGCCTGAAATTCAGCAAGTTATGCATGAAGATATATGGTCTAAAAATCAGCAAGTTATTTTCACCCCTCTTATACAGCAAGTTGTGCAACCTCTGCAGAAAAAAAAATTCTGTTTTTGAGCAAGCTGTGTGTAACTATAACGATGTTGTTTGCCCTTTGTGTAGCAAATTGTGTAATGTCCACAATAAATTTATATTCAGCAAAGTTATCTTTCTTTAAGTTGCTCTTTTTTGGAAACCCATGCCTGCAAAAAAAGAAATCAATGAGTTATGTATGAAGATGGTTTAAAAATCAGCAAGTTATCTGCTCCCCACCCTCTTGTGTAGCAAGTTGTGCAATGTCCATAAGAAAAAAAAGTTATGTATGTAGATAGTCTAAAACAATAGCAAGTTGTGTACGCAGATAGTCGAAGTTGTGTATGCTAGATGGTCTAAAAAATCTGCAAGGTGTTGTGATGAGACGAGCTGCAAGTTGGAGGCATGAGGGGAACAGTTAAAGGCCCAACTTGTCACAGGCGTGTGGGCCGGAGGTGCGGGGTCGCGCGGTCGGCCTCCCGTGCAATAAACTTTGGGTGACCTTGCAACCCAACTGCCCTACTGGTCTTTGGTTGTTTGGACGGAGGTGGAAAATTTAAAAGGGTAAAAATTTGGTCACCTTGGAAAAAAGCAAAAGCTCACCGAGACAAACGTAAATGTTGAATTTCTTGTTTCTTCTCTAAGGAAGTTTTCCCTGGCTCTTGCATGAGCTAGGAGTAGAGGATTGCCCAATGCTACCACATGATAGATCATATTTTGAGTTTGGGCATGTTTGGTAGGGCTCTACTCTCAGATTCTCTAACTCTAGGACTGATTCTTTGATTATGAATGATTTTTTGGTTAGAGTGATTTTTTAGTATGAGTGAATCGGTCTGATAAAGGGTTTGGTTCTTTGTCTGCGAAGCAATTTTGTTTGTATAATAATAGTGGGGAGTAGGTGAGGAGCTGGGGCAGGGGGGAGCAGTTTTTTTTAACTTACAAAATGGAGGAGTGATTCACTCCGTTTTCTCTGTGAAACAGTTCTGTGTGGAAGTGTTTTGAACGGAAGTAGAGTTGCGGGAGCTCTGCCAAACGTCACTTTTGTGTCCTCTTGCTCATTTCTTTTTACTTACACCATTTACATTTTACTCTTGTGCAATAACTTGTATGTGTTATTTTTAGCTGATAGGTTAGCTTGATGGATCAGCTGTATGTTGTGAAACTCTATCTGGGTGGTGGTAAAAGACTAGATAAAGACATATCTAGATAGCCTAATTTAGGTTTATCTTTGAGCAATGATTCACTAGAGCCTTATATTAGTTTATAAAGCTTTGTCACCGGATCTTCTATCCAACCTTTTATTACAAACTATACTCTGTCTACAGTTTATAGTATTTTGCATATTCTTTTACACTCTATGATAACAATAGCCAAGTTTACTAATTTTAGTATTCCTTCCGCACCTTATCAGACTCGCGGATTCCCTGCACTCACTCTAGGCTCTAGCTGCATCGCCTTTATGCATGTGTGAGCACAATGCCTCAGCCTTTGGGCTGGTCAG
The DNA here is from genome assembly GCA_022530915.1 of Paspalum notatum. NCBI lineage: Eukaryota > Viridiplantae > Streptophyta > Magnoliopsida > Poales > Poaceae > Paspalum > Paspalum notatum. The sequence continues at coordinate 40,122,335 of CM039685.1, forward strand.
GCCCAATTAGTTATTGGCTGCTCGTTTCTCATTGATTCTAACAGTCACGCATTATGTTAAAAAAAAAACAGTCATGCATTAAATTGGTCTATGATGGATGGTCCACGCAGAAGGAAAAAAATTGCATTTCGGCGATAATCGATAGCACTGGGAAATTTCCGCTCTTGATGAGGCCATTACCAAAAAAATCATCATAGATACTCCCTCCGTATGTATTTAAATATAAGTTACGATTGATTTTTCTTCTAAACCTTCGATCCTTCGTATTATAAAAAAAAAGTGTAAACATATAAGAAAACTAGTCATGCTTAAACACTCTACAATGATAATGCAAATCCCAAAAAAATAAATTATAATTTTTTGAATAAGACGTGCGATAGAAGTTTTGGAAAAAACTCAACCATGACTTATATTTAAACACGGATGGAGTAGGATATTTCATACTAGTAGAAAGAGGCATATGATACAGTGCTTGGGAGGAACCGCGAGTTCCATCTGGCCAAAAAAATATCTAGACCGTAGATGTAGGATTTTAGTAATATAACTAGATTTATGCCCGTGCGTTGCTACGGGAGCCACAATATTATCAACAAAATCATTAGGTTCCTAGCAACATGAAACGAAGATAAATCAAGAGAACATATCATCCCAAAGCTTAGAATTTAATGTTGAGCCGATATGATAAAAAAAACCAAGTATATACATATTGCATTGGCAATTCATCGTATCTTAGTCATAGAACTGTTGTGCCCGAAACATAAGAATGTTCCAATGAACAAGAGTATTTGTCGTTCAGCGTCCCAGCACAATTAACAACCCACACATAATTATTCTAATTTAGTGGAATGGAAACAGGTTCAGGCACACAACAGAACAATGCCATGCTCCAATAAGACACCGATAAACTTTCAGTTTAGTAAACAACAACACAAAGCATGGGTGGATTACTGCGTAAAGGAGCAAATAACCAAGGCCATTCATGTAAATTGATTACTGTGTTATTGTTGCGGTGGGGTAAAATAATTATAAGCAATAAAAAAACAAAGCCTGTTACTCTAAAGTACATGCACACTTTAGTTGCAGGATGAAGTAGAATTAAAAAAATCCCTCGGTCTCCATCAGCTCCTTGTAGGTGGTGAGCTCAAGCACCAGCCTCACTTCTCACTTCTGGATTTCTGGGTCAGACAGGCCTTCACCAATCAAGAACATTCAATTTTATATCAAATAAAACGGGTACATCTTTGTCACACAACCACCATTTTACATAGCGGCTTTTCTACTAACACATGTATTGAGTGCTATCTAGAACAAAAACAACTGATCCCTGCTTTTGTGCATCTCAAAATAAGGAAAAGTGAGGGACAATACTCTAGTTCAGTTTCCTTCAATTTTCCTACAAGTTTGTGTTGTTCCAAATTGTATTGACAACCAATCTGCACTAAAAATAATGCAGGAAGTAATTCTATAGTCTTGATCTTTGATCTTTCCTTCCTGATAATAATAAAAACAAAAGGTCGAGAGATATTATTTTGACAATCATAAACAGAGAATCCTCTTACTCACCAATCAATCAACTGTCTGCTAAATTGCCTCAAAAGTCGAATTCAATTTGAGACTGGTTGTCTTATGACATCATTGCCCTCATGTATAGAAGAAAATATATAAATAGGCGACGCAGTGTTCATCTCATGCCAAGTAGATCAATTATTATCACCTGGAGCAAGAAAATTTGGATTTAAAGGGAGCTCAATCATTTTAAGAGTAAAACTCGGATTCAAAAGGAGCTCAATCATTTTAGGAGTTAAACAACACAACATTTGCATTGATGGTACAATGCCATATTAGGGACAGTTTTAATAAATAATACCATGCATAGTCATTGGCTGGACTAATCAATCTAGATAAAGATAAGGTCTAACAAACTGAAGCAAATATTTAGAAATTATTTATACAAACTATGTCACATATTAAGGTTGATCAGAACTTACCTTAGGCTGTTTACAGCTCGGTGAAACATATCAATATTCGTTGTTCGATCTTTCACAAGGAAAAACACATGTTTACTCTGCAAAGCACCACTGCAAACTTCCATTGCACTTAAGAACATTAGGCATGTCCTCAAAACTATCCAGCTGGTCTTGCTAAATCTTCAAGAAAGACCGCGATAATCCACATTCAGTAATGTCTGTTATTACACCAATCATTATATTTGATAGTTGAGCACACAACTGAAAGGCAAAGAGAGAAAGGCTTTCTGTTGACCAAACAAATTGAACATCTGCTAAGGAACAAACCTATGCGCAAAATATTAGTAAGATCTAGAATAATTTTAGAAAATGATCAGAGAAAGTTGGAAAGTGCGAGCTCACCCAATTGACGCGGTCTATCTACTCGTAAGCAATGGTTCCTTTTGCTTGGGGTGGCATGGCTCTGCAGGTGGTGATGCGGCTGCTTGCTCTGACCATTGTGGGATTTGATTTTGCCCCCGAAGGAGGAGGTGATGGCTAGACCGATTAGTAAGGTTTCTATACACATATAGACCTCATGGCAGCGTGTTGTGTTTTCTAAAGCTAATTTTAACTGGAAAAAAAATTCTTTGACAGCAGGTTGGCAACCTTCTGTCTAAAAGAATTTTTGCAAAATCGAAATGTTCCCAGAAGAAATGAAGTTAACTGATTCTTTTAACCTTAACTGTAACATGTAAAGTAACCAGCCCCGGCATAAAGGAAACATCCTTAAAGTTCTTAGCATGCTGGCTATAGCTGGATTAACATGATCGCCTAAGTGAACATAAATGTTACTAAGCCAGTAAGACCTTTATTCACGTGTTCAGAGTTCAGACTCGATATCAGCTTTCTATTTTATTTCTTAAGGCGGGTATGCATAAAAGGCTGTACTCTCAGGGCAAACAAAAGCCCCCTTTTTAACCAAGTTTATGCCATCAGTTCGCTGAACCCACCATTCTCAATAGCCATTTCAGACACAGGTCATTAGCTAATACGTGAAATATCAAAATGCGTGGAAAGAAGCTTACTTGTGATACATCACTGGAGAATGGGTAGGAGCCTGCCAGCCCTGTACTTATTCCTTCTTGACAGCAGATTACATGCGCGGCGTTATCTTTGACAGACGGCGAGACTATCTCGTGGAACGGGAGGTAAGGAGAGGATTCAGTCGTGCGGTGATGGGATGGATGGGCATACTGTCTAGCAAAGAACCATGGGGCGAGAGCAGCACGATGGAGGCGGAACCGCAGAAGTGGAGTGCCCTCCACTGCTCGCCTCCGCGCTGTGGAGCGGGGCTCCGCTGGCCCTGGCCCGCCTGAGCCGCTTCCCTCTCTCGCCTCCGCGCCGTGGAGCGGGGCTCCGCTGGCCCCGGCCCGCCTGAGCCGCTCCCCTATCCTATCCTCGCCGACAGACCACCGCCGCCATTCTCCCCTGCTACAGCAGCTCGTCTTCTCAGTGTCAGTGATGCTCGCCTCTGTGTCTCCACTTCGTGCTCGGAGCACCGCCCAGCCGCTCCGCATCCTACTCCTCATCCCGCTATCCACCCACGGCGCCGGCCCGACCGAGCCTTCCCGCCGATGTCGACGACCGAGGAGATGGCCACAACGGATAGGGGGGAGTCCCTGGGCGAGGCCACGGCACCGGCGCCGAAGCCGAAGGGGACGACGTGAAGGTCGATGTCAAAGGGCATCTGCTTGTGTGGCGCCGGCGGCCACGGGAATTACGGCAGCGCCTGTAGCAGGCCCGTGAAGCCCTGTGCGAGGCGGTCCGCCAGGTCCTGGCCGTGCCGCTCAGCCGCTGCACGCCCTCCCACGGCTCGAACGAGATCTCCATGTGCGGGCGGGGGCGAGGGTTGGGATGTGTGCGGTCACGCGGTGTGTGCTTGTGTGGGGAGGCAAGGACGGATGCGGGGGCTGCGGCATTCTCGCATTGACACGGGTCCGAGGAGGCGAGGGCAGGGCCAGCATGTGCGATCCGCGGAGGTGAGTGCGGGGCGGGGGCCGGGCGCGGTGATGGCGTGCGCCGAGGCGAGGATGGCGGGGGCGGGGGATGGGTCGGGGCTGGGGCGCGAGGCCGCGAGCAGGGCGGCGGGCGTGGCCAGGGTGGGGTCGAGCGGGGACGCGCTGGGTGGAGGCGAGGCCGCGAGGGCACGTCAAGCGAACGGAGCGGGACAGAACGCGTGAAGGATTCGTTATAGGCTTAATAGGTAATAATAAAGTAGAGAAGAGATTAGGGCAAAGGTAGTTTAGTAAATGGTCCTTTTGATGACTACCGATCCAACCCACCAGACAACAGACTATCGAGGCCTCGGCAATTCTGTCGCTGCCGGCTGCGGACGCAAGCGAAGGGGCAGGCCACCGGCGGCAGGCGTGGTTCTGCCGTAGGGTCTTGGGTGGTGCAGAGGTTGAGGACCGCCAGATTAGGGGCCTAGAATCATGGAGGCGTTGAACAACAACTGAGGAGTCGAAGAACACGAGACGGAGATTTTTTTTTTGACGTACAAATCAGGAATCGAGGCACAAATGATAGGTAGGTTTCGGGCCACCATTAAATGCTAATGTAAAAGTACATATATATCTTTTTATAATTATTTTGTGGTTATAAAATTAAGTTCCGGGTCCACTATTTTTAGGTTCCGGCCCACAACTTAAGTTCCTTCCAAAAAGGTCATCCTTTAATTTAACCGTCAGATCTAAACTAATGAAAGGCTATGAATGATTCGAGCGCTGTAAAATCTCTCTGATGCTTAATTTTCGTACCCGTGAAAATTCCTAGGATTATATTAGCCACTTGGAACTTCTGTCTTGCTTGAGCCTCTCCTTTATTAGTTGCATCGAAATAACAAGCTTTTGTGTCTAAATGATCTTAAATTCATAACATAATAAAGACTTGTATGCTCTTGGCAAGGAACTGAAATGTTATTGATCACATACAGAAGGCATTTTTAAGTAAGGACCGCAAGTAAATATGACAAACTTCAAAGTATGCATAACGAATTTGACTTGTACTAGTAACTGTGCCATCACACTACCAGTTCATCTCATCCAGCCGCTTGAATCTGTTGTTCGCTGATGAGCAATCTTCCAAGTGTATATGGTTTATTGATGTTGCATATAGACTATAGGTCACTGTTCTTGTACATATGGAGGGAGCACCCCTTTGAGGAAAGAATGGAGCAATATGAGTGCTCTTTCGGGTTGGTAAGATGGAACCATATGTCCAGCGGCCCTCACAGAAATGAATGTGAAGCCTCCTGTGTACTGTTGAACATAGCCTCCCACCTATAGTCATCATTGGAGTTATTAGTCTAACACGTAGAAACCTTATTGAAATTTGTTATTAATACGCATAATCCACCACTTATTACCTCCTCCTTTGCTGTCCATGGACGCCATGGTGTCGTGACTAAGAGGTTCAGATCTTGTATCGAGTACCTTGTGGCAGGGAGCGGGCATACGGCATCGAAATCCCCACTAAAAAATGTTTAGGCAACAACTTTTTTTGTATCAACAACCGGTACGACATTAGATTTTCATCGTTTGCGGGTGTGAAAAGGATTACCTAAACAACCATATGGGCAGCCCTTGCTTGATTAACCATTGGAGGGTTGGGGCCATAGAATCTGGTGCGTCTTTCCAACTTGTTATTAGGTCTCTACTCACACAAACATGGTAGCATCAGAATATAAACAGTATTTTAAACAATAAATAGACTGTCAGTAAGCAATAATCTTACGAGCAGCCACTCCATTCTGTCTTTCTAGCATGAAAAGCTTCTTGCACCACAGGATCATTGAGGTAGGTCACTGTAGGATAGTAGTCACATGCATTGTACCCTGGTAACTGCATATTTTGAGAGGTTTAACTGATTTAGAAAGTTTAGAGTCAAGAGAAGATGCAAGTACATGTATAACATATATATGGAGAAACAATGAGAAGCGTAAAAATATAATTTCTCGCTTACATAGCTGCTGGAGTGATATGACCCGTCAGGTTCATCGATGCAAATGGGAGCGTATATGTTGTAGGGATCAATGGGCCCATAATCATACCACTTATATAAGTCTGAGCATAAATCGTTGTCGGAAGAGTTAAAACTGCAATGGTAGGTAATGTTGGCCAAGAGCTCATCCGAAAGCACTCCATGACTCCATAGGTACTCATATCGCCCCTTAAGGTTTTTATAGAGATCTAGATATGGGTTGCCAACCTTGAAAAGGGAGAAGAAACAAATATAATTGCTCAAGTTAGCTTGCTTTCCTTAGAATTTGGTGTACTATATGCCTAAAACCATGACAGAGAATAAGACATACCAAGATGCCTTGAAGGTTTACGATGGTTCGGTTGTTGTACAAGTTGTGGCTAATGATAGTGGCAGCTAGTTGTGGAACATAGTGACCAGCATAGCTCTCACCAGAGATGTAAAAGGCACGCCCCTTGTACTCGGAGAACCTCTCAAGCCAATTGACAAGAAAGATGTATGCATCCTCGGCGGTCTTGGCGTCTCCACTCTCATCGTAGTCTGATGTTGTGTTGGAGTAGGAATATCCGACACCAGCGGGTGACTCCAAGAAGAGCACATTAGCCTCTGTAATTTTCATGAGTTTATGTAACTTGTAATTATTGTGGATGGGAAGATTGATGCTTGAATCGAGTATAGTAGTATCATCATCAATTACCGTTGTTCCAGGCATACTTGTTTATGCGGAGCGTTCTGTTATCGTTGTTCACGCGGAACGGGCCCAGCTCTAGCATTGCTCCGTAGCCAAGCGACGAACATCCAGGTCCTGCACACCATGCAGCGATCATGTCGTCGTCGCAAATCACGCAGCAAGTAATATAATTAAGGCCAAGAGGACCATGGCAAATTGGCAAATTGGCAATATGGCATGCGAAATCGCATAATTAACAAGCAGCAACAATCTCCTTCGAACCTCCGTTGAGCCACAGGAGGAGCGGCTTGGACGACGCATCCTGGGGTGCTTCCGCGAGGTAGTAGAAGAGCGCGCGTCCGTTCTTCTCGTCGACGGTCACGTAGCCGCCGTACTGGTCGAATTCGACGCCGTCCGGCTGCCCCGGCAGCGCCGCAATCTTGTCGGCCGCCTTCAGAGCGCTCTGGTCAGCACCGGAGTACCCTGCCAGGAGGCTGCTCCTGACTCTAACACCAGACTCAGGTACACTACTAGCCTTACTGCTGCTACCAGTTCTAGCGGCTCTCCTGAACGAGATGAGCTTCTCAAGTTGAGCTTGCTGTGACGCGTTAGCGTGCAACACAGCCACAGACACGAGAAGCAAGAAGATAAGGTGAGTCAGGTAAGCATCAGTCCTCATTTTCTTACTAATGTGTAAAAAGACCATTTCGATGGTTACTAATGTGTACTATGATTTAACGCACTGGAAAAGCAGGTTATATAGGCACAGGAGGCTTTTGAACGCGCAAATCCAAGACAAGTAGAGCTCTGGATGCTTCCCAAAGTATCTTCCAGGTACATCGTTACAGAGGGTGATATAATTGGAGCCGGCTCTTGCTGTTATTGTCCTAACTGTTGTCGCAAACTTTAATTTGGAAGGGAGTTGATGCTTGCATGCCCTTCGTTTTCGTTGTCTCTGCAGCCTGCACTGATCAAGAACATTTCAGCCAATAATCCAATATGCCGCTTGGTTTATAGGGTGCTGCCAATTTCCTTCGGATCGATATGCTAGCTACTGAGTATTTGGCAGGCAACGAAATTACTGATTTTAGCTTTGCCTTCGTTAGCTTCTTTTGTTCAGAAATTTAAAATATGTTTTGGAAGCTAATTTTTGGAAAGGACCTGGAAGAGCCGATTGATTGTATCCACTGTTACTGCTCAGCAATTGCCGTGAGCATAGACAACCAAGCACAAATTGCCAAGCGACGGTCTCTCGATATGATCAGCTATTGTTCATATGGTTCATTTCCATGGAAGTAGAAGTGTCAATGGGGATCTGATACCCAGTTACCCATGGGGAATTCCCCTATTAGAGTTAGGGTATGGGGAGAATTTGTTCCCCATGAGTATAGATATGGGAGGAATTCTTTCCCCATTTGGTACGCGGGTATGGGTTTGGGGAGGCAACATCCGAACCCGATTATCCATGAAAAATATACACTAGTTAAATTTGATGTGCAACATGTTTAAATCATGCAGCCTATCAAACAAGTAAAAGTCTAACCGAGACCCTACAAATAAACCCTAAAACCCTTTGTCTATTTAACCTGACCCTTTCGCACTATTCACTTAATCATCCACCTAGGATGTTTACGTATTAAATTCAGCGATGATGTACTACTTTTATATATTTCTTAACAATTTTTTTATATGCTTACATATTTTTTTACTGGAGATGGGGCTCCAATGAGGACCCGATACTCGAATGGGGATGGGTATGGGATGAGTTTTATACCCATGATGGGTATGGGTATGGGGATGTTGATAGCTATAGTCTGATGGGATGGGTCTGGGGTGCTGAAACCCGGTGGGAAATTCCCCATTGACATCTCTACATGGAAGCTAACCCAAAATTAACAATTCTTGGTGAAATCTCTTATGTCAAGCTTTAATTCATGGTGATGTACGCAACATAAACAAAAAACTACGGAAGTTGAGGCCCTATTGAAATTAAAGGTTAAAGATTTTCTTTTGGTATCTCCACAAATCCTTCTTACTCATCATTAATTGAAGGCTTCAAAAGATGCATAACTTACTACTATATTATTAATAGAAGCCATCTTACTATCATTTTTTTCATAGTGACAGAGTGGGTAAATAATACATATATTTAGGGGTTACTTTATATTATTTTCATAATACATGGCAGAGGTGGTTATTATTTAGAAAACAAAACAAATCTAATGGCTATTAAAATTTTAATCTACCAATTGATAGTTGGATATTTCAAATTAATGTCATAGTTTCTAGGTCTTATATTTTTTCTAGGGCATTCTATGAGGATATTAACACAGAGGCTTCAAAAAATACTTCCAATTAGTAATAATAAGATTGCTTCGTCTTTCGCGTGGCACCACATTGCCTTTCGCAGGGCCTTCATTATATCCTTTAACACCCCCCCTCCCTACCCTCACCCTCATTCGTCATAATTCCACCACAACCTATCTTCATCCAAGTTCATAGTGATCCACAAGAGCATGACACATTTGGTGGAGTACCTAGGGTGAGTAAGATTGCTATCTCAAATGACCATTCATATTTTATATTCTGTTAATTTGTTGTTGGTTCATGATTTTGTGACATGGGTTAAAAAATGTCTCTTTATGAATGAGGGCGTGATTGTGTTTGTCCTCTACTGTAATTACAAGTTGCTTGAAGGGTAAACTCTGCCTTGTTGATGTCACAACAGAGTGAAGCGTGAGACTTGTTTAGCGGCAAAAGTTAGCATGGTTTTGCTTTTGCACTACTGGCATGGAATGAGATCTTGGCCAAACTTCGGAATAGTTGTATTGAAATTGCAAGAGATGTGACATTTATGAAACTAACAGCCCTTAGGTGAGCAAGTTTTCCCGTGTTTTAGGTGATGAGCCATATGAGACAATCAAGAGATTAGAATTGGGAGATTAAGCCTCAAGAAGCACATATTCAAGGTGATGAGAAGAACGAGAGCAAAAAATGATGCATGTAAATGAATTCATCCTCACCAACATATGCTGAGTTGAGCCACAATACAACAAAAGACTAAGATCATGATCATGTTGATGATCAAGATAAAGATTAGAGGACAAGATAAACATCAAGGTGGATCAAATGTTTTCTTATACATAATGACGAAGAACTTATATAAGCTCAAGATCAAAGTGTGATATCTGGAGTCTATCAAAGTGTTCACAGGCAAAGGCATGTAGCCTAGTGGTTGCAGCAACTCGAGCGGCACCTGAGGTCCTAGGTTCGACTCCCACTGGGAGCGAATTATTCCGGAATTTAACGGCTTTGTTCATTAAGTGGTAGACGATGTTCCCGTCGACAGCGAGACGCCCGTGGTGACTTCGTCAATCTCAAGATCTGCCAGCCCAGTCTTTCGAAGGTGCTCATATCGGTAGGGTGAGTGTGCGTGCGTGTGTGAGTGTCTGCGTTTGTACTGTGTTTCTCAAAAAAAAAATCAAAGGGAGCGAATTATTCCGGAATTTAACGGCTTTGTTCATTAAGTGGTAGACGATGTTCCCGTCGACAGCGAGGCGCCCGTGGTGACTTCGTCAATCTCAAGATCTGCCAGCCCAGTCTTTCGGAGGTGCTCATATCGGTAGGGTGAGTGTGCGTGCGTGTGTGAACGTCTGCGTTTGTACTGTGTTTCTCAAAAAAAAATCAAAGTGTTCACAGACATCATGGGGTGGATAACGTTAGGTAACAATCAAACAGAGTGGTTCCTCGAACTATATACATAGGATGGGGCCATAAATGGGGAGGCATGAGACAAGCCCATATATCAAACAATCATACTGCAGCGCTGATAGATTGTTATTTTTAGCACATTATATTGGCTCTTAAGGAAAATTCTGAAATTAGTGTTGACCAAGAAGTATCAACACTTAGAAGTCCAAAGGCAGGACTCCTTTTAGGGTTTCACTTGTATCACATATTACCGCTCCATTATGTAAGATGGGAGCGTCCCTTTCAAGAAGGAGCTAACCAGTACTAATGCTCTCTCAGGCTGGAAATAAGGGACTTGATGACCAGCTCCCCTCACTAAAACAAGCACAAGACCTCCCTTGTACTGCTGAACATAGCCTCCAACCTGCAAGGATCCACTCAAGCTTGTCAGATTTTGAAAAGCAAAGGTGCAAAACGATAGAAAAAAATGTGTTGTACATGATTGGGTATTTACCTCTTTGTTTGCTGTCCACGGCCGCCATGGCTCCATGACTGAGAGCTCAAGGTCAGTGATGGAGTACCTTGTCGCGGTGAGCGGGCAGGTGGCATCAAAGTCGCCACTGAAAATATGTTGCCTGTCACATCTCTTGTAGTTTGCAAATCTGTAGATGTTAGTTTAGAAATGTAGGGTTCAAATTACCTGTATAGCCACACTGGTAGCCCATGATCCAGAAGCCATTTGATGGTCGGCATCATGGACACCGGAGCATCTTTCCAGTGCAAGTCCCTGCACAAGGTGCATCAGGATAGTAACGGCAAATAATATAAGTAACTTCTTGCTTGAAATTTTTCTTGCAACAATTAGGCAATCTTACGTGCAGCCTGACCACTTTGTCATTCTAGCATGGAAAGCCTTTTGCACCATGGGCTCATTGAAGTAAGCTTGGATATAGTAGTTGCTGCATGGATCAATGCCCGAAACCTGCATAATTTAGAACAAAAATATTGTCCATAATCTCACAAAGTGAAAATAAATATGTTTGATTACTTGTAGATACTAAATATATCCATAAACTTCTATGCAATACTTATATTTTAAGGTTATAACCCATGTAGAAACACGCGGAATGGACTAGTAACAGAAAAACTTGTGCATTTTTTCATGAAAAATATGCTCTTACGTAGCTGCTGGGGTAGTAAGTTCCATTGGGTTCATTGATGCAAACCGGAGCATATATGTTGTACCCACTAATATATCCAGAATCATACGATGCCATAACGTCAGAGCACGCTTTACCATCCAAAGGACTGAATTTGCAGTTCCTTGTAATGTTGGTCCACACTTCATCTGATATCACACCATGGCTCCACAAGTAGTCAATTTGCCCTTTTGTGTTCTTGTTATAGTCAAGATATGCATTGCCAACCTAAAAACATGAGATGCCTCAAATGTTGTGATGAAAACGTCCATCAAGATTTTCACAAATTAAATCATTCTGTCTTCACTCACCAATATAGCTTGTAAATTTATGATATTATTTTTACTATTTATATTGTGACTAAGGATGGCTGTTGCCAGCTGAGGAACATAGTGTCCGGCGTAGCTCTCACCGGATATGTAAAAGGCACGTCCTTTGTACTCAGGGAACCTCTGGATCCAATTGATCATGAAAACAAATGCATCATCCGCAGTCCTTCTATCACCACTCATATTGTAGTCTGAAGTTGTGTTGGAGTAGGAAAATCCAACACCGGCAGGTGACTCTAGGAAGAGCACGTTGGCCTCTGCAAATTTTCTCAGTTCTATAAGAGTTACATATATTTAACTTCAATAATGTATACAAATTACCTATAGAACTCCCTCTGTCCACAAAAGAATGAAATCGTAAAAATTCTCACAAAAATCAGAAACATCCGGCCGTCCATCGTGTAACACAAATAATAGTAGCCATTAGATCTATTATATTTTCTAAAAAATTACCCACCATACAGGCATGATGGGTAATTTTTATATAAATTTTGGAGGTTATTTTATTTTACCTTTAATAATGGTATGGTGGGTAATTTTTTAAAAAATATAATAGATCTAATGGCTACTATTATTTGTTTTACACGATGACGGATGGATGTTTATGATTTTTGTAAGAATTTATAGAATTTATCTTTTTTTTAGCACGTCAGGTGAGCATTAACGTGGAGCCTTCAATTAGTAATAATAGGATTGCATATTACGAATTGAAAACTCATTTGTATATTCCATGTTAGTCCTTATGAGATATACTAGAAAAAACAATGGTGTTGATGCAGAACTTGGTCATACTAACAAGGCTAGTGAGAACCCCAAGAAAAAGACTCAAGCTTAGGAAAAGATAGAGAGAAGAGTTGACCATGGGTTGAACGGATCTAGACCAGGGTGATAGGAGGGGGAGATAGTGGAGGAGGTATGGGGCCAATCTTTTGGAGATCACAAAAAACATGCAATACTAATGATAGGTGATATGTTATATATATTTAGAAAACCAATTTTAAGCAATCTATTGAGATGCTCTAGCTCCTATAATTGTCTCTACGGTTCGGGTAATGCAACCCCTCTATCTGTACACACACATCTTGTGTACGCGTGTGCTATCCTTAATTTTTTAGGGAATGAATTAAGTAAAGGATGTGTGTGAGATAGGGAGATGATTGGTAGGTACTCCTACTAGATTCCAATCAAAAAAGGTAGGCCACTATAATAGTCTGTATGATTGTGTGGAACGGTAAACAGATCAGTGCTAGTATATGCTACTGCTATCAATCTCAACGCTGTTCCAGGCGTTCTCGTTTCTGCTCAGAGTTTTGTTGTCGCTGTTTATGCGGAACGGACCAAGTTCTATCATTGCTCCATACCCAACTGATGAGCATCCAGGACCTGTAAGTATATTACATAGAGATTCAGCAATGGTCAATCAAATCAGGCATGAACATGAAATGGTGTTCTTGTTGTACTAGTGCTTGTCTGCAGCGCATCTCAGAGAGATGTGTCAGCGCCCTAACCTCCGTTAAGCCACAGGAGTAGCGGCTTCGCCGCGGCATCGTGCGTCGCCTCCACGAAGTAGTAGAAGAGCGCACGGCCGTTCTTCTCGTCGACGGTCACGTACCCGCTGTACTGGTCGAAGCCGACGTCGTCGCCCGGCTGGCCGGGCAGCGCTGTGATCTTGTCGGCCGCCTTCAGAGCGCTCTGGTCAGTGCCAGAGTACTCTGCTCTGAGGCTGTTACTGACAGTGAAGGCCGGCTCATGTTCAGTGACCCTGTTGCCGCTGCTCCTTCTGGACAGGACGAATTCTCTTAATCGAGCCTCTTGTGACGCATCTGTGAGCGATCCTACCAAGGATACGAGAAGAAAGAAGCTCACGTAGATGTCCCTCATCTTTTCTGAAGATTGTAGACTGACTGATAGAGCTCAGCAGTTGTTCCAAAGAAGACCAAGGTATGGCAGCTGTTTATAGAGGACCGAGGTACGATACCGAGAACGATTTGAGATTATTGAACTTTGATCGCTGACATTTTCTAGACCTGAAGAAGATTTCGTCTTCCGTCTGCGGTATTAAATACTACATTCGGCGGCTGAACCGTGTCGATGTCCTTTTTGTACACATGCCTGACAATGAAACACAGATTGACTTGTAGCACTAATGCTTATCAATTTTATCCATGGGCATATATTCTTGATCGTCATTACGTTTTCAGAACAGTGTTCGAAAAAGGTTCCAGTTTGACGTATAGTGTCATTCTTAAGCAGTAGTAGTCCCCACTGGAAATGAATTAGGATTAGTCCTAACTTTCGAGGGAAGACGACGGTCACCGCATGAGTGTACTCCACAACGATTGAACCATAAACTAAGTAGCAAGATAACAATAAACTTTAGATTCGCGTCACTAAGTCCTCGACAGTTTATATTTTGTACTTCATCATTGTCCTTACCTGAACATATACTGGAGATATTCCTATGTGCATGTTTTGTTTTTGAAATAAGAGGTGCAAATCCATATAAATAGTCGCAAATTTATGTATTACGGTGAACTCTATTGACGGCAAAATATCCAGCACATCATGTACGGTCCATTTAGCTGAAGCGAGGATGTTAAGGGAAAAAGAGGCAACGCAAATTTAGCAGATTCCAGTTATAGGCAAAGTGGTGAGCGGATTGGCTACTACAACACTGTCAAGTCAACATTTCACCAAAATGCAACGACTGTACTTCTAGAACAATCATCCCACAAAGGCAGGATGTGTGATTCTCTTTATTCATTTCGAGGTGAACACCACCCGCGCACCTAAGCTTCTCAACAATAGACATGGCCATTTGTTAAGCCACAAGACCATGTATTGAGCCAGTGCACACGCAAGGAGGAGACCTTGTTTGTAATAAGGAAGTAAAAGACAGAGAAGTTCTGATGAATCATCCCAAGTGGAAATGTGAAGGCTGAGTTCTTCAGTTTGGGATATCAGCAGGAGGGAGCATGTTCTTCAGGAAAGCGTAGAGCAGAACAAGCGATCTCTTTGGCTGGAAAGTAGGGACCAAATGACCAGCTGCCCTCACTGACGCCAGCGTAAAGCCTCCTTGGTATTGCTGAACATAGCCTCCTACCTGCATCCACCGCCATTCCACATTAATTTTCCCCCAAATTACACCTGAAGCCAAACTGTTTCTACTGATTCTTTTGCAAACATTTTTACCTCACTGTCAGGAGTGTACCAAGGGCGCCACTTTGCCGTGATGCTGAGTTTCAGATCATTGACCGAAAAGCGCGTTGCGGTGAGTGAGCATATGGAATCGAAGTCACCGCTGCAGATTGCAGAACATTTCGCAGGGGAAGAAATGGTTATGCTAATTAATTCTGGTCGGCGAAATCTGAACTACTATTAATGTGTTGAGACAGTATTCATATTGTGAATGGTTGAAGGCACAGATACATTACCTGTAGATCCATACTTTTAGCCCATTATTGATCAGCCTCTTGATGATTGGCACCATGAACTCAGGGGAATCGTTCCATGCCAGGTCTAGACTGGAACAACGGAAGAGCATATTTATATACCAAGGCATCAGATTATATATTGGGTCTGAAAATGCAGAGGAACAGAGAATAGCATTGTATTAGGTTGGCAAGCCCTTACTTGCAGCCTTCCCATTTCGTATCCACGCGAGCGTGCAGCGCTTGCTTCACCTCGTGCCTGTCGAGATAGGGCTGGATGTAGTGGTAGCTGCACGGGTCGTAGCCGGGTATCGACTGACAGGGAGCAGAAATTGCAACAAATAAATTAAGCTTCAGATGTCAAGAAAGAGAAGGATCGAAGAGCTGATGGATGGAGATGGCTGGCCAGCATCGTGTCGCGTGTTACTATATACGTACGTGGCTGCTGGGGTAGTAGGTGCCGTTGCGAGACTGCAGGCAGACGGGCGCGTAGATGTTGTAGCGGTCGATGTTGCCTCTCTGGAAGGAATGCGCCGCCACGAAGCACGGCCAGTCGTCGGACGGGGTGAAGGTGCAGTTGGCGAGGATCCGCGCCCACACCTCGTCGGAGATC
Organism: Paspalum notatum; assembly: GCA_022530915.1. Lineage (NCBI taxonomy): Eukaryota > Viridiplantae > Streptophyta > Magnoliopsida > Poales > Poaceae > Paspalum > Paspalum notatum. The sequence goes on from CM039685.1 coordinate 40,138,254, forward strand.
ACGCCGTGGCTCCACAGGAACTCCAGCTCCCCCTTCCCGTTCAGGTAGTCGTCAAGCAGCGGGTTGCCGAACTATACGTGTAGATGATTTTAAGTATAATTAAGAAGATGATCGCCGGTTTAGATCTCCATCTACTCCGTATGGGCACAGGCAGCAGCCTGGCATGTTACTGGACAACGAGGAAGCAATAACTCACGATGATGCCTTTGAGGTTGATGGGATCCACCAGGCCCGGGAAGTGGTGGTTCATGTACATGACCACGGTGGCGAGCTCGGGGACGTAGTGGCCGCCGTAGCTCTCGCCGGAGATGTAGAAGTCGCGGCCCTTGTACTCGGGGAACCTCTCCAGCCACTTCACCAGGAACACGTACGTGTCCTCCGCGGTGCTCTGGTCGCCTACGTCGTCGTAGTAGCTGGTGTTCTTCGAGAACGAGAACCCAACGCCCGCCGGCGACTCTAAGAAGATCACGTTTGCCACTGCATATGTCCAGTACTCCAGTCATCAGTTAATTACTGCCAAATTTTTACCATGATACTACTATATTATATGTGCATCCACGAATACGATCACGATAGGCTCGCCGCTCGATTCACGTACGGTTGTTCCAGGAATGCTTGTTCCTTCTCAGAGTGCCGTCGGGGTTGACACGGAAAGGGCCGAGCTCCTTCATCGCCCCGAACCCCAGCGACGAGCATCCAGGCCCTGCACACACATACATAAAACGGCCGGTGATCGATGAGACAACTGACCAAGTCGTCGTCGATCGTCGCCGCCGCCGTGGACGACGACGAGAACGAACTACAGTACCTCCGTTGAGCCAGAGGATGAGCGGCTTGGTGGCGGCGTCGTAGGGGGACTCGACGAAGTAGTAGAACAGCTCGCGGCCTTGGCCCGGGTTCACCGTCACGTAGCCGGAGTACTGCCGGAAGTTGACGCGCGGCGGCTGGCCGGGGAGCCCCAGGATGTGGTCGGCCTCCTTGGTGCCGCTCAGTGGGCCCTGTTTGCAGCGCTCCGGCAGGTGGGCGAAGGCGTTGGGGTCGGCCCATGGGTCGTTTCTTTCGTGCTCGTCCGCGCTGGGCCTGTTCGCGAGTCTCTTCAGGGCCCTGGACCTCATGTACTTGCCGAGTTGAGCCTCCTGGGACACATCGACGACGGCCAGTGATGTGCGTCCCAAGGCCAAGAGAACGGTGAGCGAGAGGAGGAAGAAGCTGGCCGTCCTCCCCATCTTCTCAGAGTGAGGAACGAAGGAAATGCTGTGAGATGTTGGCGAATTACCCGTTCTTGATGTGTCTTTATATAGGACTATAGGAGCTAGGCTTCAGGATTTGGACGGAAGAAGAGCCAATAAGCTTAATTACCGATCGACGTACTCAATGATCCAATGCGGCTGGGAATTTGTCCAAATGTCTGAATTCTCCGAGAAGAGTTTCTTAGTAGCTAGTCATGAATGGCCGATTTTAGTTTACCCGTCGTGATCAGCAGATAACAAGGCGTAAATTGCGATATTACTCGCTCTCTTGCAGTCAAGCCAGCCGTCGCCGGAAAATAGTATGAGATTTGCATGTAGGCCAAGGTGCGATCTCTCAGAATCCACGTCTAGGTTATATCATACAGGCTTGGATTTAGCGTCACTGCTTTTGAAAATGTTCTGCCGGCTGGCAAGAAACTTCATCATGCTTCCTTCGGTTTAAAAATAACAGTTTTCGTCCAAGATTACGTAAAACAGAAACTATATTGGTCTAAACTAGAAAGACCATGACAAGTTGAAGCATGGCGTTGCTCAGATAGTCAGATATTGACACTTCCTTAAAATGAAGAAAAAAATGTTGATGCTTTGCTTGTTAAATAGTAATGTACTAGTACTGTATATTTGTTATTTAATCAAACACCACCATGCATTAAACGGGACAATGTACTGCATACATCATCACTAAGCAACGTTTTTTTTTTTAAACGAATGCAAATGTAAACCCTCCCTCGTACTTCTCCGAAGGAGCACTCCCGTACTATTGTAGCCTGAAGAAAGGATCCTTATGAGTTCTTGCTGAAGAAAACGTTGCTTAGCTAGTGAATCATCTGAGCTTCTCAGGGATGCCACTTTGAAACCCGAGGGGGGAGGACGCCATTCAGAAATGAGTGAAAGAGAACCATGGATCTCTCAGGCTGGAAACTGGGTACCATGCGGCCAGCTCCCCTCACCGATGCAAATGTAAACCCTCTCCTGTCTTGCTGAACATAGCCACCAACCTGAAACATACCATCACAGTCAGTTTAAACCGATCCTAGTACGTCTTCAGTCTTACTGAATTCTTATTGGGTCCTTCTTTATTAGTATTTGTACCTCTTGAGCAGGAGTGTACCAGGGTCTCCATGGTTCTGTGACAGTCAGATTGAGATCCTTCAGAGTACCTCGTCGCCGTAAGAGAGCACACGGAATCCATGTCGCCACTGACAAAGAGTTACTAGCCGTGTCAAATTACAAATAGGATCATATGATTCTTATTATTGGTATTCTTTTAATCTTTTTTTTTTGTTTAGTTTGCATCGCTGGCAGAAGTACGCACGAGTGAGGATACGTTACCTGTACAGCCACACTCTCAGTCCGGTGTCAACGAGCCACGACATCATTGGCACCATGGTCACCGGTGCCTGGTTCCAGTTCCAGGGTATGACACTGACCAAATTATACAGAAAGTTGCACACGAGTTTGCCAAGGTCCAGTGCAAGAAGAGTGCTGTACAGGCAGTTACTACTTAGACGCATGCTGATCAACGCGTGTTGATCTCACCATGGATCGCCTTCTGCGCATCAGGGTTTGTTGAGGTAGGCCCTGACGTAGAACGTAGTTGTCGACTGCCACAATTACAGCAGGCAGGCAGGCAGTCACCATGTCACAGATGGACAAAATTCATGGGTCATCAGCGTGCTTTTGCATAGATTCTTCAGTGAGCACTTACGCCACTGGAGTAGGATGTCCCATTTGGCGCCTGGTCGGCCTGGATGCAGATTGGAGCGTAGATGTTGCACGGATCGATGTGGCTGGTTCGCATCGACTCCTTCGCCTCGTGGTCACACGACAGCATGCATGTCTTCGGACGGTCCGAAGCTGCAGTGCTCGGTGACGTTGTCCCACACGCCACACCTCGTCTGTCGTCAAAGATCACCCCGTGGCTCCACATGAACTCGAGAGTGCCCTTGCTGTTCTTGTAACGATCGAGACACGGGTTGACAAGCTGATGAAGTAAATCGTGTTCATGTATGCGGTGTGTCAACTTACGAAGATTCCTCTGAGGTTCGTGGGGTGGTTCTTGCCGGTGGCTTGGCAGGTGGCTACGATGACGGCGGCCAGGATTCATAGCTAAGCTGCCTTACCTCAAGTTAAGCATGCTATAATCAACTTAGATAGCCGTTTGGTTTTTTGGCTAAGATAAAACATGCATTACCTTATTTATGGTAGGTTAGTACATTTTTTTTTCTCAACATGCTTCAAGTTAGGAGCTGAATTTTGACACATCAAGTTAGGCATTCGCCGGAAACCGAGATGAGTCACCTTAGCCAACAGCCCCGTAGTGCCCGCCCGTAGCTCTCGTCGGCGATGTAGAAGTCGCGGCTCTTCTACTCGATCAGGGAGCCGGTGGAGCAAGAAGAAGTACACGAGTCCACCGCCGTCCTCTTGTCACCGCTTTTGTCGTAGTCAGACGACGTGTTGGAGTATGAGAACCCGAGACTCCTGGCGACGACTCAAAGAAGAGCACGTTGGCCGCTGCAAGTGTGCTCATAACTCCTAATCATGTACATAAACTTGTCGATCATCATATCGCACCGTTGTACCAGGCGTGCCTGTTCTTGCTCAGTGTCTTGCCGTCGGGGTTGACACGGAACGGGCCGAGCTCCGACATGGCGCCGGATCCCAGCGACGTGCACCAAAGCCCTCCGTTGAGCAAGAGGAGCGGCTTGGACGCGGCGTCGTGGGGGGACTCGACGAAGTAGTAGAAGAGCTTGCATGGGTTTCACATATTCACTATTCAGTGTCTCATGATCTTATGGGGTATTCAAGTTAGAATATAACGTGCATGCAGGAGTGTATGCACACTTATCATGGCTGACACAGTAACGATCGCGTAATATCAATTTATCGGCCTCGTCATCGAAAGCGGCGCTACGGTACACAAATTACCTCTTAAGAGGTAATACCTCAAATAAATCACAGCCATTGAATTTAGAGAAATAAAGTAATAAATAATTAGGAAAAAGGAATAAATATTTTTTTGTTAGAGTAGTGCTCATGAGCTCATGCGCGAGCAGATAGTGCGCATGCATGGATCTGCTGTAATCGTGCCGGAAATATAGGAGATCAATATTAGTTGTGCTATCATCACGTTAAAATGGATCATCACGTTAAAAAGGATCAATTGTCATCACATTAGAAACATGACTTCGGAAAAAAATTTCACATTCAAGAAGAGCACGTATTACATGAATTAAAAATATCTGTTTGCAAGCAATTGTTACGTTCTACTTTGATGATGGCGTACAAAAGAAATCATACAAAACCGGTCTATCACGTTCAAATCTGAACTTAAAAAAACAGGCTCGGTCACATTGTCACGAATGGTCACGGCAATTTGTTATCCATAATTATCCTATTAAAAATAGTAAATAATATTTTAATCTATCACCGTGTAGAAAGTAATATCTTATTTTATTCATCTAGATCTAACAAAATGAACGATATATAATTGTTTTGGGGTACAGTAGTAAATGCCAATTATAATAGAATAAATGGGGAATAATAAAATAGAAAAAACTATTAGAACACATTTTTTTACCTAAGAGATGCAGTTACAACGCTCCTTATTTGTGAATTATCTTGCTCCGTAACAAAAAAAAAAGATCATTTGTCCATCAAACAGCTAGACCCGTCACGTCTCCAGTGGTGCATGCCAGCCGGCGGCTGCCTCCGTTGGATTGCACAAGAAAAGAGATCAGATCTCCCTAGGTGGTTAGTTATTGATGATTATCCTATTTTCATATTGAAAAAAAAAGAATAAATAGCTTTTTAGTTATTTCGAAGTATTACCTTCTACCTCATTTTATCCACTCAGATCAACGGCTCACAGTTGTTTCAGTGTACCGTAGCAATTGCCCATAAATAATCTGCTCAGGTTGTCATTCAGGTTTATCTGGACATGCAATGTTGATAAGCATAGAAAGAAATGTTGAGGGCCTACTTGGTTTGGTGCCAAACCTTTGATATGCCAAAATTTGGACAATTTTGACTGTGTTTGAATCTAAGTAAAAATTTAGTGAAACAATAAATTTTTTGTTTTATTGGGTTGTTTGAGCCCCAAATAACTCATCTGAATGAGAAATTTATTCTTTGATCAAATTTTAGTTTAAATTCAAATATAGTTAGAAATTGCTCAAATTTTGGTATGCCAAAGGTTTGACACCAAACAAACAACAGACCCTGAGCCGCGGTCCTATTCTAATGCTTGACGGTCACTGCCTCAAGGTTTAATTCCGTGGGCTCTGAGTGATCAAGGCTCCAAGCTTTAGGTTAGCCCCCCAGAGAACATGTTAATTTGCCACCTGATGTTTTGGCCACCGCGATGCAATGCCACATTCTTACTATAGCATTTTTCATCAAATAATATTTTTGATGGACTGTAAAATGACTCGTACTAAAAACAACTCTAATCTCCAATCTCAAAACCAAGTAATATTGGTAAGTTAATTAAAAGATCAAAATATTAGATGAAATTTGAAATGCTACCTAATAATCTTATATGTTTTGTTTCATTGGCCCATTTGGTGTTTCAGAAATTTGTGTTGAATACTTCTTTTAGCGTTGTGTTAGTTTTTGGTTAGCTCTAACTAGTCGATCAATCCGTGCTTTCGCACGAGTTAGAGTCTTAAATGTGTTATGCGTAACCGTACAACATATATAGATCTATTTTTATACTTAGGTTTTTATAACAACATATCTTGCTGCTTTATATGTATGCTTAATTGATTTAGATAATCTTTAATCGAATGCAAAAATAGGTGATTTTAATATAATTTTGAGAGGTTACTTTCACCATATTATCGGTCATAATAACTAAAGTGAACAATTAAAATAAATTAAAGGGGATATTTGGTATTATCCTATCAAAATAGCAAATGTGAGCAATTAGGTATAAATTTAGGGTGTTATTTCATATTTTCCTTTATATTGGCAGAGTGGGTAATTAATACGTAGTTTTAGGGGTTATTTAATATTATTTTGATAATGGCAAAGGTGGGTGATTACTTAATTAGAAAACAGATCTAATGGCTATTAAGATTCCAATATGTTAATTGATGATAGGGTATTTTTTTATTATTGTAAGAATTTCTATAATTTTATTTTTTTCCTATCGCATCTTGTGAGGATTGACGTGGAAATTTCAAAAAATCTACAAAATATTTGTTTCATGGAAAGGTTTCTAGCATATTTAATGGAAAAAAGACAAAAACTGAAGGTAAATTTGGAAATGGGAAAAATCTAAAAAAAAAAGAAGATATTTGCTTTCGTTGAGAATTGAACTCAGATCTTTCGTAATGGCAGAGGTCGGTAATTACTTGAAAAATATATATAATGAAAAAAAGAGGATATTTGTTTTCATTGAGAGTTGAACTCAAGACCTTTCGTAATGACAGAGGTGGGTAATTACTTAAAAAACAGATCTAATGGCTATTAATATTCCAATCTGCCAATTGATGGTCGGATGTTTCTGATTATTGTGAGAATTTTTTTGATTTATCTTTTTTTCTAGCGCGCTTTGAAATTGATGCAACTTTTAGAACCTCCAATTAGTAATATTGGATTTTTTTTTCTAGCGCGCTTTGAAATTGGTGTAACTTTTAGAACTTCCAATAAGTAATAGTAAGATACATCTTGTGTCACAATATATGTTTGCAGATAGCTAAAGGGGTCCTTAAAATATAGAGTTACCAATTTATAGAGTTTTACCAGAGTCAGCCGAACCCGATAATATTTATAAAATCTTTTGTAAAATGCCGGTATGACTAACAAAAACCTCTATCAAACAATGAAGTAGACAACTGATATCAAGCCTAGATTCGCCAACGTAAAATGTCATGAAATGGTTCAAAAGAAATTCAGGATAACATAAGGTGGGGTTGGTCCATGGGAAAATTAAGGAAGTGGTACAAATATTTCGTTAAAAAACACTTGTCAGTGGCTAGTTGGAACTTATTGGAATCCTTTATTTGGACACGCCTGGTAGAATTTTATTTAATCCTGACTTCTATTGTGGACTTGGAGCCATGACTTTTACACAAAAGCAGCTCTTCTCACGGCTGCCACAATGAAACTTCAGGTGGGAGGACGCCTTTCAGAAAGGAGTAAAAGAGAACCAGTGATCTCTTAGGCTGGTAACTGGGCACCATGTGACCAGCTCCCCTTACTGACGCAAACGTGAATCCTCCCTGGTATTGCTGAATATAGCCTCCGACCTGTGACAAAACATGGCAATTTAGCTCATGCAAAATCCTAGTACATCTTCATTGTCAAAGCTGAATTCTTGAATTATTATTGTGTGATTGTGTCCTTGGCTCCTTGCATGGTGTGTTACCTCGTTCGCAGGAGTGTACCAGGGGCGCCATGGCTTTGTGATGGTCAGATTGAGATCCTTGACGGAGTACCTCGTTGCCGTGAGGGGGCACTTATCATCCATATCGCCACTGATAACAAAGTGTTGTTCAATGATAATTGCCAAATAACAAACTGAAAATCACTTGATTATCTCTTTTTTTTTCAGATTGCATAGTTTGGCAGAAGTACAGATGGGATTGGCACGTTACCTGTACACCCAAACTCTTAATCCGGTGTCGACAAGCCACGAGAGGGTTGGCACCATGTTCAGCGGGATATCGTTCAAGTTCCAGGGCAAGTAATGACTGCAGAAGTTTATCAGGTCGATCGAACAGTCTATGGGTTTCCAAGAGATCCAGGAGCTGGTTAGGCAGTTACTACTACTTACGCGCAAAGTGACCAATCTGTGTTCATCTTAGCATGGATCGCCTTCTGCACTTCAGGGTTGTTGAGGTAGACGTCGACGTAGATGTCGATGCACGGATCATAGCCAGGTAACTGTCCCAATTACAACACTCAAGTCAATATTCAGTCACCATGTCACAGATGGACAAAACTCATGGGTCACCAGCGTTTTTGCTTGCATAAATTCTTCAGTACTTACATAGCTACTGGAGTAGGACGTCCCGTTTGGCGCCTGGATGCACATGGGAGCGTAAATGTTGTACGTATCGATGTCACCAATTTGGACGGACTGTATCGCCTCGCCACACGGCAGGCCATCGGACGGTCCGAAGCTGCAGTGCTGCGTAATATTGTCCCACACCTCGTCCGAGATCACCCCGTGGTTCCACAGGAACTCGAGTTGGCCCTTCCTGTTCTTATAGCCATCGAGCAACGGGTTGCCAAACTGAAACCAAGCAAAAGACACTCAACTTATGTTAACTGTTTTCGTTTCGAGCTGTGCTGAAATACAGATGACGAAGTTGATCGCGCGCGGGCCAACTTACGATGATTCCCTTGAGGTTCGTGGGGTTTTTGCCCGTGATTTTACGGACGGCTACTATGACGGCGGCCAGCTCCGGGACGTAGTGCCCGCCGTAGCTCTCACCGGCGATGTAGAAGTCGCGGCCCTTGTATTCGGGGAACCGCTCGAGCCAGTTGAGCAAGAAGATGTACGAGTCCACCGCCGTCCTCGAGTCACCACTCTTGTCGTAGTCCGATGATGTGTTGGAGTATGAGAACCCGACTCCAGCCGGTGACTCCAGGAAGATCACGTTAGCCACTGCAATGTGCTCATAATCATCGTCAGTAGTCACTATGCTCGGGCTATCCGCACTCCTGCTACTATGCTTAGGAATATTCATATTGTTTCTAATCAGAGATAAAAAAACAAGCTAGAAAAGATATACAAAACTCTACAAAATTCTAAAAAAAGAATATTCCCTCTGTCCCAAAACTCTCGTCGTTCTACGATTGCAAATTTGTCCCAAAACTAATGTCGTCTGCCACTTTCTCTCCGCTGCCACCAGCCATGGGTCCCACCACTACCCATTCCGGTTCTCTCTCCACTGCCACCAGCCATGCGTCCACGGAGACGCCCAACGCATTTTTAAAGGCCAAAAGTGAGGGCAAACAGGTCATTTGGTTCTTCTGCTATTTTGGCGGCTGTATCCTAGAACGACAAGAGTTTTGGGACGGAGGGAGTATGTATTTTGATAACTTTACTTTTGCGTAGGAAAATCCATTTTTCCTTATACCATGGGCATAAATATTTGTTTCAGTGAATTATTACAATCAAATACTTTACCCATGAAAGTAGATACGATCTCAATCATTCGACCATACATTATCTTGTATTTTCAAAAGTTGCACTATTTTAATATGCAGCAATAAATAATTGTGTATGAAATCATATATGCCAAAGATGTCTGGAAGGCTTTTCCATACAAGTGAGTCGGTTATAAGGTTAGTATTAATTCCCATTTCAATAATGAACTAAAAGTAACTCCATATCTGATAATTGAATATGAAAAATTCTAGAAAAAAGATAGAATTCTAAAAAAACTCAAATAAGAGAACATCTAATCATCTTTCATCACTAACAACAGCAGTCACCCATCGCATCACTATTATTTATTTAAAATTCACCTGCTCTATCGTTATTAAATGTGATTTAAAGTAATCTCTAAATTTTGTTTAAATTAAAAACTCATTAATTGATGGCCCAACATGGCCCGTAAGATTACAATAAAATTTAAAAAAGAGAGGATTGGAAACAGAGGGGTTCCAGTTCAGCAAACTGTGGGTTTGCCCGCCCGTTTGGTTTAAATGGCACATATTAGATATTTAAAGATTCAAAGTTGAAGTTGGAGAATTTGGATAACACGCCATGAGTTTAGAGAGCGTACCGTTGTTCCAGGCGTGCTTGTTCCTGCTCAGCGTCTTGCCGTCGGGGTTGACACGGAACGGGCCGAGCTCCGTCATCGCGCCGGCTCCCAGCGACGAGCACCCAGGCCCTCCGTTGAGCCAGAGGAGGAGCGGCTTGGACGCGGCGTCGTAGGGGGACTCGACGAAGTAGTAGAAGAGGGCGCGGCCGTGCTCCTCGTCCACCGTCACGTACCCGGCGTACTGCTCGAAGTTGACGCGCGGCGGCTGCCCCGGCAGCGCCGCGATCCTGTCGGCCTCCTTGCTGCCGCTGTGGTTCTTGCAGTACGTGGGCAGGTGGGCGAAGCTGCTCGCCGGATCAGCCCATGGGTTGGCTTCGTCTGCGTTTGGGTTCGCTTTTGCCTGCCGCTCGAGGAACTGACTCAGCAGCGCGGCTTCGTTCAGCAGGGCGGCGTTCGTGGTGAGCGGTACGACGGCGGCGACAAGGATCGCGAGGAGAATGCAGCGCGAGATCTGCCTCAGGCTCTTCGCCATCTTGGCGTGCAACCGTTCTTGCCAGGCGAAGAGTCGTCCTGCGAGCTCGTCGCTGAGAATGTGAAGACCATCTCGTACGTGTTTATATAGACTACTAGTTGACCAGACATGTTCCCAGAGCCAGATTTCAGCCGGGACGTTGGATATATTGGATTCTCCGAAATACTCTATGAGCTGGGCGTGACCTTGCGACTGTGAGCCTGTAATCGTTTGGCAAGATTTGCACAATGAAATCGCGTTGCTTTTTTTTAATTTTCTTCCGGATGTCCTAGCATCTACGCTTAAAATCCCAACCCTCTGGCAGAGTTATTGGTATTTGGCCGGCGTTCAACGTTGGAGTTTAGGGTGTCGACAACTGTTCGTTTCTCCCGTCGACGCCGTCGTCGATGTCGAGGTGACTCCTCGCCGCAACGACCCAAACGATCTTATCGATAATGTAGAGAACGAGGTGACATTTCTATCAACGTGCAGACCAAATATAAATTTGTTGGCATGCTTGCTGCCCCCCAGAGTGTATTGCAGCGAAGTGAAATTATTTGTAGTTTTGGCTCTGCCAGCTTTAGATCGTCGCTCGGTGATGTATAGATATTTTTATTTTGGTGATATTTTATAAAGGTTTTAGGGGACGAATAGTTTTTTTAAAAGAAAAAGATCGGGACCTGGTCATCAATAACTCTAGAAATTATGCACCTAGAGTTGTTGAGTATACATGCATACCACAATTTGATAAATCATTTTGTTCACTATAGTACATCAAGCCGTGCAAAGACCGCATCAAACATATATGTTAGAAATTTATATATAAATTTAAGCCTCACAACTAACCAAAATTGTGTTTATTTAATATCTCTCGTATGTTCATACCTTAATGGAGTGTTTGTATATATACATAAACTTTTATCTTATCTATCTATAACAGGCTTGACCTAATTAATACTTATATTTTTATGATGACATAGTGAAACCTTATATGCAAACTTAGGGATCTGTTTTAAGGCAACATATGAGTGCAATCAAGGTTTTGGTGCAACCACCGTGCAATCCTACTAAAAAAAAGTGTCAAAAAATTCTGATAAAAAATCATGAATGTACATCTCAGCCTACCCCATCTATATATAAAATTTCAAGGTCTAATTCGTCCTACTCTAGCAATTACAAAAAAAAACAAATTTTCTGACAAACAGTAATAGTTCAAATGCACCTCAAATTTGTCTGTTTTGTAACTGCTAGAGTAGGACAAATTTGATCATAAAATTTTATATATATATATGAAGTAAGCTAAGATATATATTCATGATTTTTTTTTTGAAATTTTTTAACACGGTTGCACGGTGGTTGCACCAAAACTTTGATTGCACTCGATATGTTCCTGTTTTAAATTATCTTTCACGGTAACACAATAGCTAATTTATATGTAAATTAAGTGGATTCTTTAATTCAATTTCATAATGCTAATTTTATTTGAAAATTTAGGGTTAGTTTAATTCATCTATCACAATGGAGTGTGTAATTTATACTTAAATTTCGGGGTTATTTTAATTCATCTGTTATAATGGTATGGTGGATAATTTATATATAAATTTAGAGTTACTTTAATTGATCTTTCATAATGATATGATGGGTAATTTATATATGAATTTAAGGGTTACTTTAACTAATCTTACATAATGTATGGAATTTTTTAAGAATATAATAGATTCAATGGCCAGTATTATTGGTGATGCCTGCCCCGAGTAACACGCTCCATGTCTTCTATTCATAATAATCCTCTCCAAGATAGATGCACACAAACCTCTTAGTAGAACCCTGGTCTAAATTAACGGGCATGTTGGAAGAAGTTGAAGCTCACTGGACTGTTAGTGTGTATGAGATGTTGCTGTGTCAATAATACTTAAATGTAGGTAAAGTTTTAGTGTATATGTATATAGGAAGAATTTTTCTACACTCACATGTAAACACTCACCTCTAATTAACAGAGTAACTCATTTATCATGTTTTACGTACTACTAAGATACTCTAAAATGAACCCAGTTTAGAAAGAGACCTAGAATTTTCCTGGTTGTAGCAGACAGTCAGTTACCCTGTCAAGCAGATGGTCTAGTCGGTTCATTTGGTCTGAACTCCAAAACTAGCCATTGAACTATTTAGTTGTCCAGTTTGTAGTCCGGTCAGTAAACGGGGTAAGTCCGGTCAGTACCGACCGTTGACCGTTGGCGTGCCTGTTCCTGTTCAGCGTCTCGCCGTTGGGGTTGACACGGAACGGGCCGAGCTCCGTCATGGCGCCGACTGATCACAGCGACGAGCACCCCGACCCTCCGTTGGACAGAGGAGGAGCGGCTTGGACGCGGCGTCGTGGGGGGGACTCAACGAAGTAGTAGTAGAAGAGCGCGCGGCCGTGCTCCTCGTCCACGGTGACGTACCCCGCGTACTGCTCGAAGTTGACGCGCGGCGGTTGTCCCCGGCAGCGCTGCGATCCTGTCGGCCGCCTTGCTCTTTTTTTTAGAAAGGGGTGGACTTCAATGGTCATAACACATAACGTTACACGTTACAGAACATGATGAAAAGGAAAATTACATTGATAACATCACAGGCTCTATTCACCAACACCTATGTTTTCCTTCTCCGATCGCCATCGCCAAGCTGGATCATCACGTCATAGGAACCGGAGCTGAGACAACCTCAACCGACAAGGTACGTCCATAAAAAGCCATCTTTGATGCCTCTACGAGCAGCGACTTGAAACCGAGACGCGTTAAAATCGTCGAGCAAGCCAACCTCGCTGGAGAGAATAGGAGATCCCCTTCTCTTTGAGAGGAAGTAGAAGCAACGACACCACCCAGAACCCGCAAAGCTGGAACAGAATGCCGGAGAAGCACCGTAGCAAGAGAGGCAAAATGAGCACCACCACCTCCATGCGTACAATAAGCAGACCATACCTCACTACAGCTTTCTTGGGCGACTAGGATCGCGGGGAGAATGCAGCACCTGATCTGCAGCCTGCAGGCTCCTCGCCATCTTGTTCTTGGCTTGCCAGGCGAAGAGAGATCTACGAGCTCCGTCGTCGCTGAGAATTTGAATATCACCAGGTGTTTTTATAGGGTAGGTACTTAGTTGACATGTTACCAACCTGGTTTCAGCAGGTTTGGGTTCTCCGAGTTACGAACAGCATGACCGCATGAGCTAGCGACTCCACTCCTCTGCCAATGATTTGTTTCTTCAGGTGTGAGCCTGTAATTGTTTGGCAAGATTTGCACAATGAAATCGCGTGACTTTTGGATGTCAACGACAGCTTCAGTTTCTCTAGGGGTGACGCCGCCGTCGATGCCGAGGCGACACACCTAACCGCGCGCAACAACGACCAAAACGATCCAATCGATGATGACGAGACCGAGGTGACATTTCTATCAACGTGAAGGGCCGGGCTTTTTAAGGCAAATTGTTGGTATACTTAGCTAGCTGCCCCTTTGGAGTGTATTGCAATGCATGGGGAATAATCCTGTCCTTTGGAGTGTACACAGATGGCAGCTGTACAGTAGGTCGTTGTTCCGCGCTTATTTGGATGGGAGTTTTTACGTACTAGTAGTATGTAGTATGTAGGGACGTATTGTTTCTTTTACGTTAGTCCAGAATACAAATCTAGTGGGTCATGGTTAAAAAAAACTACTTTTTTGCAAAGTAGCAGTATTTATTGATCTCCGACAGTCATACCAAGATGATACAATTGCACTAAAATCACTCCAGACCTTTTTACGTAGCTAACATCGAGAGTGCTATAAAAGATAAAAGGAAAAAGGACACGGCATCGTCTATTATTATATATCTTTGAGAACCGTGATGAAGGCTATCTTCCTGTAAGTAACATCTCACACGTCATCTATTAGGATTAGTCATCTTACTGTTACTAAACGAAGGTTCCAAAAAAAACACTACTTTCAAAACAAGCTAGAAAAAAAATCTAGAAATTATCACAATATAATCAGAAACATCCAACGATCAATTGACGGATTGAAATACTTATAGCCATTAGATATGTTTTCTAAGTAATTAAGCACCTCTGCCATTATGAAAGGTTTTGAGTTCAACTCTCAACAAAAACAAATATCTTCTTGTTTTTTTAGGTTTTTTCCAGTTTCAAATTTACCTTCAGTTTTTGTCCGTTTTCCCCATTAAAGATGGTAAAAACTTTTCCATTAAATGGATATTTTGTGACTAATCTTACTATCACAAATTGTATACTCATTTTGAAGTTTTCACGTCAATACTAATAAAATGCGCTATAAATAAATAAAATCGTAGAAATTCTCATAATAATAAAAACATCCGATCATCAATTGATAGGTTAAAATCTTAATAGACATTAGGTCTGTTTTGTAAATAATCTTCCACTTTTGCCATTATAAAAGCAATATTAAATAGCCCCTAAAACTACATATTAATTACCTACTCTGCCATTATAAAATAAAATATGAAATAACACCCTAAATTTATACCTAATTGCTCACATTTGCTACTGTGTGATGGATAATACCAAATAGCCTCTCTAATTTATATCTAAATTGTTCACCTTAGTTATTATGATTGATAGTATAATTAAAGTAACCCCTCAAATTTATATTAAAATTCCCTACTTTTGTAATCAATCAAATATTATCGAAATCAATTAAGCATACATATAGTAGCAAGATATGTTATTATAAAAAACTTAGTATAAAAATAGATCTATATATGTTGTACTATTAACACATAATATATTTAAGCCTTAACCCGTACGAAAGCATGGGTTGACAGACTAGTGAATAAAAATTGATGGTGGCGAACCATAATCTATAAGGTGGTGACAATCCTCATCTAACGGACCAATGTTTACAGTAAGTTTCATAAACTCGGCAAGTTGTTGCTTACCATTGACAAATGGAAAAGGTCTGCATGGCTTCATGAACTATCAAGTTTTGTCTATATCGCCTCCTAACCTTCAAAACAAGATGTTTAAAACTTTTAGGACTTGTTTGGTTGTAAGGGTATCGGAAGGGATCGAAGGGAATTAAGTTCCTTTCTGATTAAATTTGAATAGAAAGAGATTTAATAACCTCGATGGTGCTGGTGGGGTCGGCCCACGGGTCGGTTTCGGCTGCCCAGCTTCGCTTGGGCCTTACGCTTGATGAACTGCCTCAGCAGCACGGCCTGGTCCAACAGGGCGGCGCTTGCCAGCAGTACGACGACTGGGTATTTAATCGAATAAGGTTTGCCCCACAGATTTTTTTTTCTCACGCGGATACGGGTATTTGTAAAATTTCATACCCGCTTGTGGGTATAGACATTGTAGTGGGTATGATTTTTGTTCGTCGGTGTGGATATAGAATTGTAATACCAGATGGGTATTTACCTGTTGCCATCCCTAGGCCTCGGCTACAACTCTCCCTCACTTTTCGCAACTATTTTCAAACCGGGCCAGTTTATAGTATTTAGGCCCTGTAAAACATGCTCTGCCTGGCCTAGCCTAGATCAGGGTCCAGCCATGCCTTAACCTAAGGCCCTAATGTATACATAATATTAAAGCAAATAAGATTTTCTGGTTCCGATTTCCCGGTCCGTCATGACATTTAGGCCCGGCTGGTCAACCTCTCCCCGTCCTTTATCTGATAATCCAAATCATAGCTATAATAAGAACCAGATTCGGACTGCAGAAAGAGCCCACGCAAAAACGGATGCCCAAATCGCATACGGACTCTGTTTTCAATGTTCTATGTATCGATGGAAAGCTAAAATAATAACCTTTCCAACCAAACTAAAACCACTTTAAAATTCGATCTCAGTCAACGGAAATCTTTGACTTCGTTTTTGACGTCCCCAAGTCGCATAATGTTCTATATATCGATGGAAAGCTAAAATAATAACATTTCCAACCAAACTAAAACCACTTTAAAATTTGATCTCAGTCAACGGAAATCTTTGACTTCGTTTTTGACGTTCTACGTATCAATAGAAAGCTAAAATAACAATCGTATCAACATTGTCAGAACAATATGGCCTACAATTTATTTGAAAACCCAAATCAGAGGAAGGAGCAGCCTACGTGAAAACGAATACCCATGTCGTATATGGACTCCGTTTTTTATATTCTATATACTGTGGAAAAACAAAAAATAATATTTCTTACCAAACTGACACCACCTAAATTTCGGTCACAACAAAGGAAAATTCAAAACAATATGCTATGGATTTTATTTGTGAGGCTATTCTTATATGCATTGATTTATAGGTGCTTAAGGATCTTTTTCTTCCGTTGCAACGCAAGAGCATTTTGCTAGTATTTCTAAATAGCGAATATTTTGCTATTTTCTAAGCTGAATTCTGCAGTGGGGCTAATGAGGCGGAAGCTACTCTGTTTCTTTTATATCTTTTTCTAAGCTGAATTCTATATAGTGGGATCCGGCATGTAATTCTGATTTCCTGTTGAAAAGAAGGATACTCTGTCCATCTGAAACAGACGTCCGTATCAATAATGCAGCACACACAGGTACGGTGGTACCATCGAATGCAAACTTGATTACAAACCTGTCGCATCAACTATTTTGTCCGTTTTCCTCAAATAACGCCCAGAAATTTAGTCCGCTTCTGCATGTATTTCCAAATCCGCAATCTGCCAGTATGGACCCTCGCTCTGTCAGCTCCTGCTTGGATCTGCTGGCGTTCGTGCTCCTGGTATACATATTTGGAAGGCGCGTGAAGCCCGCAGCACCAGCACCAGATTTTGTTTTTGTCTACAACTGCTCCCCTGTCATCTTCTGAGTCACTGAACTGGGGGTTAAATGTTCATGAAGAACTGAGAAGAAGAACTCTGTCTCTATCCTGTCATGGTAAAAATGAAAAAGGAAAAGATGAACCAAGGGAGCCTTGGGAGATCATGCACACACTAGAGTTTGCGGTTGGTAGTGGTAGGGTGGCAAATGTGGAGCATATCAAGTGCTATCCGCCGGTGGCATGCACGTACAGAGATGCAGCCGGCAGTCGCACTGTGCCAATGACACAGCACCCAGCACTGCGCTAACCAATATGAAATCGGTTATAGGCCATATCATGCATGCATGGATCTGCAGAAGAGAATCTAGCCCTGCTAACCTTTAATCCTTTATCCTGCTGCATCGACCCCCCTGTCCTGTCCACCAAGACGATCAGCACTAAAGTCTCTCTTCGACAACACTCCTCAAATCCCATTCTACATTACTATTCCAACTACCTCTCTCTATCTACAGTACAGCATTTATGTCAAACAGTGTTTTAAAAAATCTATTTGAAAAATCCTATTGTGGATAGCCTAATTCCTCAGCAACCTCCGCTGAAAGTGAATCGCAGATCACACAGCACATGCCCCCTGCAACAACCAACCCAAGAACACACATGACCTTGGCCACAGAAGCAGCGCATTCATTCACCCTCCTGGAATAGAATGAGATCAATCAGGCACGAGACGACCGGAGGACAGACCAGCCGGGCCGCCGCGACGCCCGAGAAACCAACCACCGTCTTTTCGGCGCGGATTCTCGCGGTGACGAGGAAGGGGAGAGGACGGAAAGGAGATGAGGATAATTATAGGAAGCCGCTGCTCGCTTTCCTATCCTCCCGCTGTGATTTGAAGCCCACTGCAATCTGTCTGCTGGTGGATTATTGGATCGGTTTGCGTCCGTACAAGGGACATGGCAATTGTTTTACAGAATGTGCAGACCCCGTACACAGCATGGGTTTTGTTAGACAGACATAAACGCGTGCATAATAAACGTACTACATACTGAACTCTGGCTAGGCCCGGTGTTAATTAAGGACGCAGCGGCCGATCGATGGCTAGATGATTTGTATATAAAGTACGTTCGTTCTTGCACTTGCCGGTACGTGGAAAGATGCCCCCTCCTTCGTCCTGTGTAGTACTAGTAACTTTTATGATCCAAATGCAGCTGCAATGCGAGCCATGTGGTCAGGTTAGCATCTACTAGAATCGAACCTTGGCTAATCAGCACGCAAATTGCGCGCGAGCGGTACATCGAAAGAAACCTCTGGGGCTTCCCTGTGCTCTGAGACCATTTTCAATGGAGAAGTAAATTGGTGACGTATAGCACTGTTTGACACTGTAACGCTACTGTAAACCGATAGAAAGATAGTTGAAATAGTAAAAGAATAGTGTTATATTCCACCAATTTACTCTGGACTCGGTGCAGGACTACCATCCACAGGAAGTGGCAATTCGCCAGTTTCCTTAAGCCCACCCTCTCGGGAGACTAGACATGATTTCAGAGCAGAGCAAATGCTGGTTAAGAGAGAAGCTTCTGTTGAAACAAGGGGAGGTGCGCAGGCTTGCCTGGCATGACACTGCCATGCGTGCATGGTTATCGTCAGACACCGAGTTTTTAGCCCTGATAACCAGAGGATTTTTTTTTTTCACGCTTGATAACCAGAGGATTTGCAGAGTGAGGCAACGCAGAGCCGGCCGGCAGCCACTCCGTTGGGTCCGTTCCTCTCTTCCGGCCGCTTGGCACTTTCACTGTGTGACAACCGACGAGACGCACAGGCACAGCACACTGATCTGATTTGGGAGCCTATTACAGTACTACTAGGCAGCAGCGCCCCCACGGCCAAGCCACGTGCCTGTGGTCTTCTTCCTCCCTCCCCCTTGCCCTTGCCCCCAACAATTGAACAATGGCCTAGCTCGTCTGGGCCGGTTGGCGCCGTCTCAAAACCAACACCAGAAAATGCACGGTGGGTAGTACGCCTACGCGTCATTTCGACGACAGTTAACCCGCCGTACAGGCCCACGCAAATAACTCGGCGAGCCGTGACCATCTTGTGCCAACAAACCGTTTTGGTTTGGTCCGTTTATGTGCTCCGTCTAGTCGTGCTCCTCCTCCTCCTCTTCTTCTTCAATTCCCCACGCCCGCGTCCGTCCATATGAATGAATGCGACCGGTTCGTTAGGGCCGCCCGCCGGCTGTGCACGGCCGCCCGCTGATCGGTCGTCGCGCCAGCCAGCCTTTGGATTCCGATACGAGACGGCGACAACGGCCAAGCTCGCTCCCAGCCAGCCGCCGCTCGCCGGACCCGGAGCGTGCATGACATTGACAGCGCCGAGAGAGCACGACGCGCGCGGCCGTCTGCACGCTTTGGATCGCGACACGGCGGTGCGCGCATTGGCCGGGCTCTCGCTCTCGGGGCGTTCTGCGGCGCGCTCGGCTCCGTTGGCAGGCATGCTGGTGCTGGCCGTCTACATGCATGGACCACGGACGGGGCGCGAACGACGATCTTGGTTGGTCGGACTTGGATCTTGCTCGGTTGGCTCTGGATACAGTGCGTGCAGGACGGTGACCGCTGAGCCTTTTTTTACTTCTATGCATGCATGGGCCTCAGCCTCACTGCCTCGATGATTCGGGCACCATTATTATGCACGTAATGATTGACGTATAGCTTTCCTAACCACCAGGCCTCGACGGTCTTGTTCTCACGTCAACTGCGTGCAAGTATTAATCGCACCCCGCTGTGTCGTCTGCCTTTGGTGAGCGGTTTCACAGTCCAAAACAGAAAGTGTGTTCGTCCGTGGCGACGACGAAAGCTCCGTCGACCTCTCCAAGATCTCCGGTCGAATTCGGTGGGGCGCGCGCGAAACATCATCAGTGGCCGCGGAACGGTCGCCGGGGCCTGGTGTCGCGCACCTGATCGACCACCAGTGCCGCTGGCGCAACCGTGGGGCTGCTGGTGCTGACCACCAGTGCAGGCTGCCGCTGCAGGCCACTGGCCACCGGACGAAAAGGCTGCTGCAGCCTTTTTTGCAGAGAAAAGGTGACGCCATTAGGTATGTGTGGTGCAGTGCAGTGCAGAGCAGCGCGCTCGGGGCGGCGTGACGCGAGCATCAGGAGCGTCGGTCTCCGAGCCTGTGTTTAGATCCTGAAATTTGGCACTGTTTTGAACTGAAAAGCACTGTAGCACTTTTCGTTTGTTTGTGGTAAATATTGTCCTCCTGTGGTCTAACTAGGTTCAAAAGATTCGTCTCGCAAAATACATCTAAAATGTGCAATTATTTTTTTATTTTATTTACATTTAATACTCCATGCATGTGTTGGTATTTTGATGTGATGGAGAATCTTCTTTTTTATAGTGAAATTTGGGAGAAATTTTTGGGATCTAAACATAGCCTTGGAGACCGACGCTCCGACACGCGGGGCATTTGCCGCCGTCCTCCTGCTCTGCTGTCACTGACGACGCGGTGGTAGAAAACCAACCGCATTTGCAAGAGCAGAGGCAGCAGAGGGCAATTGGGCAGGTTAGTTTATTCCTCTGATGATTCCAAGCAGATGAGCACGTAATGGACGCTTGTTCTTGACGACGGCGTAGCAGCTTCGCTTCGGTGAAGTACGTACGTACGGATCTACGGCCTTGACGGATGACTGTCCAGGAGAGTAGCGCTGCGTCCATTCCCCTCTGTACGTACGGACGCGTGCGTCGTCCGATCCTCCCAGTTGGTAAGCTCTGCCGTACAACGGTACAAGGTAGTACCACCCACCGTAGGCCTTGAAGAAAGCACCTAGAAGTTTGATGCCGTATCTCTGATCGCGGGCGCTGAACATGAACTGGAAGCTCCGAAGCTGGAACCAAAGCTACCGTATTATCTACCGCCACATGCACGGACAAAACAACGCCACGGCGGCACGGCCTGACGCCTCTCGTCCGAGTCCGATGCCCTTGTTGTGCCCGTGCGTGGCTGCCGGCTGCAGAACCGAGCTGTGTATGGGAACGGCCCCGCTGGAAAAAGCCCGGGCCGGCACGGGAGGGGTTGCTTGCAGGCTCCGCGATCGGCATGTGCCTGGGCGTGCGTGCTCGCCAGCCTCCGCTCATCATCGATCGGCCTCCTCGCTGCGCTGCCACCGCTCTGGACGCCCCGCGCCAACTAGCCGTTCCATTCCATTCCCGCTCTACTCATTCCGCCAGCGTGCGCCAACCTTTCGCATGCACAAGCGCTTTCATTTTTTTTGGGTTCCCTTTCCTTGTGCAGCTGCAGCTCCCACACATGCATGTTCTACAACAACTACTACTGCAAATCACAATTCGCAAGCATGAACCGGAGATCAATCGTGCAGTGCATTTTCGGTCCGTAATTTTAAAAATCATGCGTGCGCCAGAGTGCCTTTCTGCAGAACGCCCTTTTACCAACCAACCCCGGCGCCGTGGGGAGGACAACTCACGTACGGCCAAACAAGTGGGCAGGGATGTAACTGGTACTGTATCTGGTTGTCATGCATTGCCCCAGACGGCGTGTACTTAACTACCATTTGGTGGTACCTACGTTACCCCCGGCAGTGTAATCCAAACGCGAAGTAATTTTGTCCACCAGCCGGGAAGAACCGTGCCTGCATTACACGTCCCTCGAAGCTGGAAAAGTGAGGCCCCGGGCCTCAGGCTAGTCTGTACCATTTGCTGCGCGCCCCGGGGCCATCTCCTGACTACTCTACCGCCCTCTCCGGCCGACAGGAAGCGGGGGCCAGCCGGTAGAAGAAAAAAAAAAAAGAAGTGATCCGTGGACCGTGGTAAGAAACCCCGTCAAATCGGTCAACCTCTATTCTCAAGAAAACATTTACCCACTGGTTTACCATGTACCGGTTAGCCAATATGACAGAAAATTCAATTTGGCAGAGCGCTGTCATTTTAAAACATCCGTAGTAAGAACATTGCAATGCGCTACCAATTTGATTTTTTTACATCCCACTCATAATTCACTATTGAACACGCCGCGCTCACAAGCTCGCAGGGCTTTTTTTTCCCCCGTTGGTTTGGTTCTTTTTTTTTTTCCCTCTACACACAAACTACATGCTGACATCGCATTGTTTCGTTGATGTCTGACACGTGTGGATGGCAGCAAACAACTTCTGGCTCATGATCCAAGTGCTGTGTGTCTCTCATCTTCCGCGCTATCACAACTAGATCTTGATGTTTTCCATGGTGTGCGCCTTCTTGGTCTGCACCCACAAGCTGAAGGTTTCCACAAATTAGCTCTCGTGCTATTGATGATGTGATCGAAAATGGTGAGTTTGCTCGTGGCCAACCATGGCAACTCTTGTCATTTTACACTTTTTACGTGTCCTGTAGGTGGAGAACCAAAATTCGGAAAAAGATCGTGGTGGGTTTTGCACCGCCTCTGGAACCTCCGTTCTTTGTCACGTTCACGTCTATGCTTTTGCTGCCAACACATGTGGTCAACTTGCGGGTGCAGACAGGGATTAAAATTTCAGATTGACATTTCCGAAATTTCGAGTTTTTTGGAGGATACCAAAAAAAATAATACCACCAAAATTTCAGCTTTCCTAATAACATTATGCCAAAAAAATATTTAGAAAATAATTAAATATATTCGAAAATGGTCTGAAATTTCGAGTTTTTCGGAGGGTGCCGAATTTTTTTTACTTCCAAAATTGTAAACCTATTGCAAACGTTTTGGCAAGTTAAATTTGGGTTCAAAACAAGGCCGCAGTTGGAGCGAATTTCACGTTATTATTTTATTTTGGAACGAGCTATAAATTGTGCATTATAGACAAAAAAAAAGTTACGGAGTACCCAAGATTAAAAGGTTAGCAAGCTGTTAGTGTGAAACGGAAGGTTATTAATCGCCGCGCCAAATTGCCACAGCTCTCCGTTGTGTATATATACGACGCCCCCGCGATAACTACAAGCTAGTTCTGCATCCGAGACCAGTTCCCACGGCCCAAGGAAACCTGCTCATCTCCATCACCGACGCCATCACGCCACCGCGCGCCGCCGCAATCCCGACTTCCCCACACGCCTGACGCCTCCCCCTCCTTACCCAAACCCCAATCAAAGGCGCCGCCGAATAGAACCCGCTAGCGGCGCTCTTCTTATTCTCGGTGGCGGTGGCTGGACCGCGCCTTGCCGTTGCCGCCGTCCAACGACCCCTCGGAGTCGCCTTCCTCGCGGGGGAGCTTTAATGGCGTCCGAGTCGCACCGCCTGCCATAGGAGCCTGAGGTGCCGAGGCGATCACTTGACAGCTGACCTCGCCGCCCTCCTTTCTCGAGGCGCATTGTCTTTGCTCTGATGCATACGGCGCCGGAGATGAACGGCCGGGCTCGGAGGCCGGCGGCGGCGGCGTCGCACGGCGCGATGAGAGCGGCCGCGAAGAACAACAGCGGAGTACGTGATTCACTGCTTCGTCAACCCCCTCTCCGTTTCTTTTGCGTGCTCTGTTTCTGGGAGGAATAGAAAGTCCGTACATTTTTCCGTGGAATTCAGTGTCCAGGAGGCGACAATGTGCGGTAATTTCTCGGTTCCCGCTGCCGCACAGCCAGTTTCTGACTTCCTCGGTCGTCAGCGATCTGCCCGCAGTGTCGATGTTTCGTATGGCGGCTCAATTTAATGTGGGCAGAGTACAACGATGAGCAGTGCCGTCCGGTGTTCTTGCGAGCAAAGCATGGCTGGTAGCCTGGCGGCGTTTATGACAAGATCCCGACGCGGGTTCTTTGGCCGCCGCGCTGCCTCTGACGGCATCAGTTAGTTGCCTTGGAGAAGAGCTCCTCGCAGTCGCAGTGAGCTGGAGCAGTATATCTCTTCAATGTCCCATTTCTTCTTTTAGTTTTTTCTTTAAGCTTTACCTTTCGTAGCAGAGGAATCAGCGCTTTGCGTCCGTTAGTAACCTTCTTTCGCGGCTCGGTGAGGCATCTTTTTTCTCTTTTTAATGATGATGGTGCCGGCGTTCAGGTGATGGAGAAGGATCCGAGGAAGGCAGCGACGCCGGCGAAGGGATCGGCCAGCGCGGGTACCAGGGCCAGGGGCGCCATGAACAGAATTCAGTCGAGGAGGGAGCGGAAGCTCGCGCTGCAGCAAGATGTGCGCACCTGAATTCTGCTGTGCCTAGTTGCTCTCAAGTTGTCTTGTCGGGTTCAGCTGCTTCCTGAATTCGCTAGTCCTGATGCTTCCCCGGTGCTGAATTCCAGGTCGATAAGCTGAAGAAGAAGCTGCGGCACGAGGAGAACGTCCACCGTGCCCTGGAGCGGGCCTTCACGCGGCCGCTCGGTGCCCTGCCTCGCCTGCCGCCGTATCTGCCGTCTCAGGTCAGGGCCGCAGCCGCGTTCCGTTCCAGAGGATTGTTACTCGATTGCTCTGAAGAATTGCACTGCCGTGAATTATTGTTCTGAATTTCTTGCTCTGAATTATATTGGTGCTGCGAAGACGCTAGCGCTTCTGGCGGAGGTGGCGGTGCTGGAGGAGGAGGTCGTCCGGCTGGAGGAGCAGGTGGTGAATTTCCGGCAAGGGATCTACCAGGAGGCGATCATCTTCTCCTCCGCCAAGAACACCACCCACCTCCCTCTCCCCGGCGGCGAAGCCCCCGTGCCGGTGCAGCTCGTGCAGTCGAACCCGGTGCCGAACTCGGAGGCCTCTCCGACGACGACGACAGTACGGCAAGGCTCCTCAGACCATCCTCCCGCTCGTCCATCGCAGCACAACGGCGTCGCCAATGGCAATGGCAATGGCAATGGCAAGCAAGCGCCAAGAAAGGCCGTCCCTACCTCCTCGAACCAGGATGACCGGGCCGGGCCAGGGAAAGAGAACCAGTCGTGCAGCAACACGTCGAGCACGAGCAGGAGCTGCCGCCCGACGCCGTTGCAGCAGAAGACGCCCAAGCCCAGGACGACGCCGGCCGTGGCAGTGGCACCTGACAGACGCAGGGCTACCCCTGCTGCTCAGGTAGCACTAGTACCCCTACTCCATAGAGCAGCAGTAAAAGCCTTTCGTTTCTACTGTGAATGAATCACAGTCTGCTGATGCTCTTTGGCATCGTCCACGCAGACAAATTGTACCGCAGCGCCTGTCGACCGTAAAAGGCCCGCGGACGCGGCCGGCCGCAACTCTGACAGCGTGGCTTCCCCTGACGACTCGAACTCGAGCGTGCCGAACAAAGTGTCGGAGGAGCTGCTGCGGTGCCTGCTGGCCATCTTCTGGCGGATGGGATCAGGCACCGGCGAGGAGCAGCAGGCGCCGTCCCCTTCCGTGTCTGGCTCCAGCGAGGGCTCGGAGGACGCGTACCCGCAGGACCCCTACGGCATCCTGGAGCTGGGCGCCAGGGACATCGGCCCTTACAAGCGGTTCCACGTGGTCGACGCCGCGTCCTTCGACCGCGACGCGCTGGCCCGCGCCGGCGCCGGCGACGGCGACGGCGACGGCGACACGCCGCCTCCTCTCGCTAGGAGATTGAGGTGAGTTCGCGCCATCCGTGCTGTTAACGCTGGCTGCAGCTGATAATTCGGCACGTAGTACAGCTCAATTATTTGCAAAGGCAGGCTAGATTTGGCTGCCTGGCCGGCGTGGCGAGTGGGTGGCGGTTTGACTTGAACGCCGCATGCATGCTGAATTGCTGATTGCTGAGTTGCTGACGGATGGATCGGAATGGCAAATCGTGCATGCAGGGCCTTGCTGCGGAGGCTGTCGTCGGTTGACCTGGCGGGGCTCTCCCATCAGCAGAAGCTGGCGTTCTGGATCAACATCTACAACTCGTGCATGATGAACGTAAGCTGTCGTTTATCATAGTACTTACTGTCTATCGTGGTCGATCAGTCTCTGATCCCTGAATTCTCTCCATCCACCCTATCTATTCTTGGCCGGCATCTTCCAGTTATCGGGATGTTACGATTGTTTTTAATACTTTGTCTATCATAAAGCATCCACCACAGCCTGGACATGTAGTTTAGAGATGCGTGTTCTTAAAGTCTGAAGTCTGAACATCTGGCATGTCTGTACTGTGCACGCCGACTGTAGCTAGGCCGCTCGCCATTGAACTCTGAATAAAGAAGTGCTCCATGTCCCCTTAATCATTAGCAGCAGCAGCCTAATCAACAGCTCTAGGCACTGCTAATCTGCTATCCAATGACCTACAGCGGCTCGGATCTTTTGCTTTTGATCTGCCTTTAATACTGCCCCTGTACCGCAGGCGTTCCTGGAGCAAGGGATACCTACCACCCCCCAAATGCTGGTGGCGATGATGCCCAAGGTACAGCAGCCCCCAATCTTTCCTGATACGCGCAAGGAATTCACTCATCAGATCACTGACGAGCTGAGAACGATCCGTGTTTGTTTGTTTGTTTGTTTAGGCGACCATAAACGTGAGTGGGCGCACGCACAGCGCCATGTCCATCGAGCATTTCATCCTCAGGCTGCCCTACAGCGTGAAGCAGGTGAGCTAGCATTTTCTTTCGCTAGGCTAGGCCCTTGTCGCGCTCGATCGATCCATACAAAGCTAGCCATGCGTGTCGTGGCCCGCGCTGCATAGGGCGCTGAACACGTTACACGCGACTGACTCACTCTTCCGTGACCGATCGGCAGGTGGACGCCGACGACGATGGTGCGAAGAAGTGCGGCGGCGAGGAGTCGCTGGGGCTGGAGTGGCCGGAGCCGCTGGTGACGTTCGCGCTGTCGTGCGGCAGCTGGTCGTCCCCCGCGGTGCGCGTGTACTCGGCAGCGCGCGTGGAGTTGGAGCTGGAGGCCGCGAAGCGGGAGTACCTGCAGGCGGCGGTGGGCGTGTGGGCGCCGGGGAAGCTGGCGGTGCCCAAGCTGCTGCACTGGTACCTGCTGGACTTCGCCAAGGACGTGGACTCGCTCATGGACTGGGTGTGCCTGCAGCTGCCGCCCGAGGCGCGGCAGGCGGCGGTGCGGACACTGGAGGACGGCCGCCGGCGCGCCGGAGAGCCGCGCCGCGTCCAGGTCCTGCCGTACGAGTTCAGGTTCAGGTACCTGCTGGCGGCCTCGTCGTCATGAATCGAATCGAAGCAGGGTTATTTGTGTGCAGTTTTTTTTTTGTTGCAATAAAAAGGCTAGCTAGGCGTGGCCTTCTAATTTGTAAAGGAAAGGGAAATAGTAGCATGCATGAGGGTTTCTGGTTCATAATTCGAGATCAATGGAGTGCGAGTAGTACGTATGTAATGGTTGTGGTCGCAAAGCACAAGCAGGGTGTGTCAGGTTTCGGTTGAGGAAAAGCGGGAAAGATGTGCGGTTCGCCACTGCACGCTGTCGTGTCATCGTGTGTGACCGACGATGATTAACCTGGACCTGCCGATGCAGCCTTTGCCTTTCACCTTCCATTCCGGTATGCCCGAATGATTGAACGGACCCAACGGTAAAAATCTGCAGCACAAAATTAAGCAGCATGCTCTGCTTGCTTAGCAGCAGAGTAGCTGCATAACAAAACTCGCGGCGTCGTTAGACGGAAGAGCAGCAGCGTCGTGCGTGACAACAGTAGTGTGATACCCCAGTAAGTTAGTACGACACTAGGACGAGTAGTAGTAGCCCGGATCCGTGTGGACCAAACCAATAATACTCCGTGGCACAAAAGGCTGGGACTGACCGGCCTTCTGTTGCCTTGTAAAAGCTGACAGCGTGGCGGGCCGGTGCGGTCCTTGCCCGGACATATGGAATGACCTGCGTCAACGCGTACTCCGTGCAGCTACCAAAGACCTCGCCTCGCCTCCGAGTCACTCACTGCGAGTGAGCTCCCTCGACCTGCCGGCCCCAACTCCCCAAGGATGAACTGAAAACTGACGAAGGATTCGACACAGCGACCGCCCTCCTTCCACTCCATTTCCGCGCGGCCGCGATCGCACGACGCCGACGCCGACGCCGACGCCACGTCGCCACGCGCCGGTGCTGTCGAGCACGCGCGCAAGCGCGCCCGCTCATCGTCTCTGAATCTGAACGGAACCCGCGCCTGCGTGCGCTGTCTGACCTGCGAGGCACTGATCGAATCCCGCGCGCAGTCGCCGCTGCAGTGCAGCGATGACGCTCGGCGCTCGCGTTGGGGGGCTTTTTTTTCCAGACTGGCTGGGGCGCCGGGCGCGTCGTCTTGCGCGGTGGCCGTCCCACCCGTCCGACTCTACTCTGGGCTCCGGCGGCAGCATGATTGCCGCTGTCTCGTCCGCCCAACCAACTCCCAGTACTGCACTGCACGCGGACCTGCACCCTCCTACCGCTCTCTCGGCCGTTTCGTCCCGGACAAACGAAACCCCGAGATGGATCGGATCTTCCTTTCGTGCGTGCGACTGCGCGCGCAACTGTGACCTGCTAGGACGGCGGCGCCGGCTGTCCGGTGTGTCTGCCCGTCAATCTGTCGTCCGTAGGCCCATTCGAAGCGAGGCGAGGGGCTGCAATGGCGCTTATTGCCCGTTTCGCTTTTGGAAAAGAGGAAAGAGGGGGTGCCATCGGGATTAGTATGCGGGTGTGGATCGTCTGTCCACCAGCCTGCGACCCCCTTCCTCCTCTCGTCTTCGAACCAAAGCGAAAAGGGAGCGTGGTGGCAATCAGTGGGGAGTGTGTCCTTCGCTTTGTAATCTCTATCATTGCTTCTACTGTAGTAGGTGCTTTCTCCAGCAGGCAGCTAGCCATAAGAGTACTACGTAGTACTGTAGTAGTAATGCTGGGTACGTAGTACTACTCCGTATTATTTCAGTGACACTCGTTGTTCCAACTTTTTTTCTTTTTACAAGAAGACGTACGGAAGGCACTTGTGCAAGGGCAAATAAATTTGTCTAATCGGAATCAAAACCTTCAATCAGATTCAGATGAAAATATGGATGTTGTGTAGGAAGATGAATCTCCCGGACCTAAGTCCAAGACAGCCATATCCTAAAGTGGTGAGACACAATTCAGATGAGTGTTTTTGTCCCATGGAAATTTTTCTGGTTCCGTCAGATAAGCAATTGCCATATTACGAAAATGCAGAGATTACATAAACATATTATGGAAAACCAATTAACTAAGTTTATTGTTCCAACAAATATTTGACACGCTTATTATGAAAGATCATCGTGACATATACTTGCTCAGATGGAACTTAGACGTCGTCCGCCGTCGCCACCGCGTTAGCCAGCGACGCCACCGCATCTGCCATGGCCGTTGCCTCCAACTCAATTTGCCGCCGCTGCCACATTTGATACTACGGCATCACCTTCGTCCATAACGCTAGTATTATCGCCGATGTTGATGCGTCGGTGACGCTGATGGCAGCAGCCGTCTGGGCAGCATGGCGGGAACGGGAGGACAACATAGACGCAATACCTTGAGACAGAGAACTACTATAGTGAGAAGCCCTATCACTCCCCCCATCTGTGGGAAACTGGGAATGCCAATTCCAAACTGAGCTTTTTGTCGATGGCGGAGCCAAGGGGCCGTGGCCCCACAACAACAAGCACCTGTGGCGGAAAGTCAGACGTCCGCGACCTGCGGCGAAATTATTCTAACAAACATTTGACACACACTTATTATGAAAAGATCATCATGATATATACTTGCTCGGATGTAATGCAGACGTCCGCCGTCGGCGCAGCGTCCACTGCCGGAGCCACGTCGCCATCGCAGGTAGCCGCCGCCGCCGCCCCGGTGCCTCCAACTCCATCTGCTGCCGCAGCAACCACATTTGCTGATACGGCATCACCTTCGTCCGTAACGCTGAAAAAATAGTGAAGAATTCGACACCGTGGGGCTGTTTGGTTCGGAGCCTGCTCTCCTTTGCCTAGACGGAGAGTAGCCTATGATCCTGGGTCTTGTTTGGTTGGGACCCACCCTGTACCAGGCAACTCCGCCAGAGCCAGGCAACCAAAATCAAATGCCTAGGAGGCTAGGACGTTATCTGCTGTGTTAGGTTGTCCACGCTGGTTTTCTATTCTTAATCTTAATTGAAGTACAGTTGACCAAAGTACTACTATGTATTCACCGAAAAATGGCGTACCAATCTACTCTATAAAAGAGCGAGTTTAAATATAAATAATTTTCACGTAATTGTTATCTACCCAAAATTGCACCCACCTAGGGTCGAGTGGTGCGATGAGCGGCAATGAGGCTCGGCGAGCTTGGCGCAGAGAGGAGGGGCTGGCATGGCTTTTTATAGCAGGTGGGAGAGGAGGCCAAGGCTCGGTCATGGTGACGCGGCGGTGAGAGGTGGCAGGCCGATGCGAGGGCCAGGTGGCGCCGCGGTGCAACAGGGACTAGTAAGGGCCAGCGAGACGCGGTGCTGCGGCGCGCGACGGCACCAGCGCTCTGCACAGTGCGCAACCGGGCAGAGGAAGGAGAAGGGGGCTGCCGGGCGAGGCCCACATGGTAGAGAGAGGAGGCGGGGGAGGGGCAACTAGGCTGCAACGGGAATGGGCCAAAAGAGGAGAAGGGGGGAAGGTGGGCCGAATGGTGGAGGCTGGTGGCCCAAAGAAAGATGGATTTTCCTTTTTCTTTTCTGGATTTTGTTTTTGGAATTTGGAAGGAATTTTTAGAAAGGATTTTGTAGAGAATTTGGTAGGGATATTTGGAAGATATTTGGAGGGGAAACATGTTGGAATATTTGGAGATTTTTGGAAATCGATTTTTAATTAGAGGGAGATTAGGAGAAAATTTCCGGGATTAAATTTCGGGGCGCTACACCGGTTTTGTCTTGCACCTAGTGAACACGAACCACCCGATGAAGCTGGACGGATGAGATGGCAGCGCCGGGAGCAGGGCGCGACTGGGCCGATTTGGCATCTAGCCTAGTTGCCTCGCAGGTCGGCTTCCAGCTTTTTTGGGCCATGGTTTTTTCTCACAGTACCAAGGTTTTCCCCACTTTTTAGTGATAAAGATGAGTTAAAAGGAAATCAATGCAGTGGTTTGTGCAAATGTCTGTACATGTACGTTTAAAACACTTACTTGACAAGTATTCTTGTTATATAGAAATAGAAGTCTCAAACTACTGTCCATATAGAAATTTTTGTCCAAAATTAATTACGCAACATCTTTAAAAATATCCTTTGTACATAAAAATAAATATTTCAATAACCAAATTTGAACCAATACTTTTTCAGTCACGTGTGGGACACACTTGCATTTTTACTAGTTACAGAAAAAAAGATTGTTGTCGTGATAGTGTTCACCGAAGGCATAAAAATTTTAATATATTATTTGTTGATTTTACTATTTATCTATGACACCATAAAAGTGTGGAGTGACCACTTTTACTTTACATTTTTTTAGTCATGTTAATTAATTTAGATAACCTACTTTTAGTTTTTATGAATATTATCAATATGTTTATATTTTAAGCATACTTGTTAATATTGTTTGTATTTCTAAACACTTTATTTATTGAGATGAGATAATGAATTCACCACTTCTGCATCAAACAAAAACATACTTTATCTTTTGGTTACCTGTGTTCTTCTAACCAAACAGTCCTTTTTTCTATCGGCTAGCCAAGAAAATCCTATCGAATTTCCAGATAATTATCAGGCAACACTTTTTCTCAGGCAAATGTCCCAGCTCTCCAATCGTACGACGCCGACGCCACGCGCCGGTGCTCTGCAGCTGTCGAGCACGCACGCAAGCGCCGAAGCGCGGCCGCTCGCTCATCTCTGAAATCTGAACGGAATCCCGCGCGCGGTCGCTGCTGCAGCGATGACGCTCGCGTTTTTTTTTTTTTTTTTTTTTTGAGTCAATGACGCTCGCGTTGGGCGCGCAGCAGTGTGGTGGAGGAACCCCGCCAGAGAACTCCCCAGACTCCTCCCCTGTCTCCTCCTACCGCTCGCTCGGCCGTTTCCTCCCGGACCGGACAAAGGAAACCCCGAGAAGAAAGAAGAGGGGATCTTCGCGTGCGTGCGTGCGCGCGCGCATCTGCGACCTGCTAGGACGGCGGCGCCGGCTGTCTGTCTGTCCGTCCGTCAATCTGTGTCGTCCGGAGGCCTATTCCAAGCCAAGTGAGGAGGGACTGCCTGCAATGGCGCTTGTTGCCCGGTTCGCTTTTGGAAAAGAGGAAAAAGGTGGCCGTCGGGATTAGTACGTGTGTTCCTTTGTAGTCATGGAATCGTCAAAGAAGCGAGTGTGGATCATCGGTCCAGCGGTCCAGGTCCAGCCTGCGATCCTCGCCTCCTCTCGTCTTCGAACCAAAGCGAAAAAGGAGCGTGGCAATCAGTGGGGACTGGGGGAGAGTGCCCATCGCTTTGTGATCTCTATCATTGCTTCTACTATAGAGTACGTAGCACTCCGTATTTCAGTGGCACTCGTTGCTCCAAACTAGCAGGCCATCCTTTAGAATTGGAGCCTGAGCGTACGCGCCGTGCGACGCAACGTACGTACGGCACGCATCGCCCGGCACGCGGTCCACCTCACCCGCCGGTGGTCCCGCTGGCACAGCCAGTTGCCACGGGTTCACCGCCCTTGAGGCCACGGGGAACTGAGGCTTTTGTCGACTGGAGCCACGCTGACGCCGCCATCGATCTTGCGCGTTTTCGTCCACGGTCCAGCGACCAGAGCGCCGGAATCCTCATAGCACGAGCGCCGGGGAGATGGAGAGGAGTCGGTCGGGCGGGCGGCCGAGCGCCCGAGCCCAAATGTGATTTCGTTCGCGTCCCCGCTACGCGCGGGCGCGGGAGCGCTGAGTTCAACAGTCGGCCCATCATCCTGTATTGACGCTCGCGTTGGCAAATGGTAGATTGGTGGTAGCGGGAGTCCACTTTCGTTCGGCCCAGCACAACATACGTCGGCCCTCCAGACCGCATTTCCTGGACTTTGCACATACTGCCTGTTTTTGGCGCTTTTTTTATTTTTAGAATTTTTTTTTTCGTTTTTACAAAAATATACACCGGTTCGTAAGAGTGGCAGGGATGGTCGACCGGCGCCCGGCGTCCGGGCGCCAGGGGCCTGGCGCCCGGTGCCCAGGCGCCAGGTGTGCGGGGTGGACGGGGGTGGACGGACAGACGGACGGACAGACGGGGACAGACGGACGGAGGAGCCGGGCCTGGCGCCCGGAGCCCCGGCGCCAGGGGACTCTTTTTTTTTTTATTTATTAACTCGCTTAACTCGCTAATCTCGCATTTAATCGCTAATCTCGCTGTTTAATCTCGTGCATCCGATCCGAGTTAGATTCTAACCATTTAGCTTCAACCTTGCCTATTATATTAGAGGACCCTTCCAGTTTATTTTGATCCCAGTTTATTTTGAAATTACAAGTATTTTGCTTTATTTTCTTTCTCCATTTTCTATTTCCTATTTTGTGTATGTTTATTTTGAAATTATAAGTATTTTTAGGTCACGTTGTTCTGCTTCGCGAAGCAGATCTTGTCGGCGCTTTAGCTCATCCTCCCTCCTCTTCAGTTCTAAATACTACTAGATGTAAATATTACTACAATATACTACTATTAAAACTTAATAACAAATACTACAAATAAATACTAAATATAACAGAATATATATTCAACTAAATACTAATACTAAATACTAAATCCAGTTATTACAACGGGTTACGACTGCGCACTACTACACTAATACACTGCGCACTACTACACTAATACACTAACTACTACGTACACTAATACACTAACTAAATAATACACTAACTAACTAATACACTGACTAATCTCCCTAACTCGGATCGGATGCACGAGATTAAACAGCGAGATTAGCGATTAAACGCGAGTTAATAAATAAAACGAGATTAGCGATTAAACGCGAGTTAATAAATAAATAAAAAAAAGAGTACCTGGCGCCGGGGCTCCGGGCGCCAGGCCCCTGGCGCCGGGGCTCCGGGCGCCAGGCTCCTCCGTCCGTCTGTCCGCTGTCCGTCCGTCTGTCCGTCCACCCCCCGTCCACCCCGTCCGTCGGCCCCACACCTGGCGCCTGGGCACCGGGCGCCAGGCCCCTGGCGCCCAGACGCCGGGCGCCGGTCGACCATCCCTGCTAATCTTACAAACCGGTGTATATTTTTGTAAAAACGAAAAAAAAAAAAAAAAATAAAAAAAGCGCCTGTTTTTGCCTCCTACGAACCCGATGCGTCTCTGGGCCATGCTCCGTAGATTTTGGGCGGTACGTAGATTTTGGGCGTTTCTATGGACTAGCTCACCGGATGCAGCTTCTTACCCTGCTAGTGATGTTATTAATGATAATTAAGGGATATATAGTGATGTTAATATTCATCGCAAAAAAAAGTGATGTTAATATATCTTAAACCATTTCAAGACGTAATAGGGTAAAATATAGACTATCGTTACACAAAATAAAATATTATAACGACATATTTTTACCGGTTCATGCCTCATACAACGTGATATTGCATGCAAACTAGATAAAGGCAACCAAACAACATGATATCACATACCCAACCTAGCTGAGATGAGTTTGTCTCATAGATACAAACCAAGCTAGGGCCCTACGTGTTTTCTGTCTTTGGAATACAAACCAAGCTAGGGCCCTACGTGTTTTCTGTCTTTGGAATACGGGACTTTTTTTTTTCAAATTCTGTGTTTTTCTATGTTTTTGAACCATACTTTGCCTTCTTGGTGCATCAGCGTAACCAAAACCTAAATTTCCTCGCTCACCGAATTGCAATACTAGACAACATGTCCCTCTGTGTGCAACCATATGATAATGTTTAATCAAGCTACTTGACCCTTGCCCCTCTTAACACCACAACCACTAAAACTAGTAAATGAAGCATAAAAGTTCTTCTATCTATCTGTCTGTCTATCTGTCTATCTGTCTATCTATCTATCTTTTATGACTCTTCGGACTAACAAACATATTGTGGGGATACTGCTTGGCGCTCCATGATGTGCTTGCTGTGTCATGCTCGATGTCCTCGTGGTAGGTCCATCAATCTTTGCTCTTGTTTGTATCGTTATAACCATTCTTGTCTGAATTAAGTCCATTTATTGGTAGTTTCATAGTTTGGTTTGATGGTCAGAGTTTTTGACTAACTATTAGAGGTTTCATCACTAGTGTTGAATTTGGCTCAAATTCTAGTGCTGTTCACACTTTTCTAGTCCATGAAGACTACTAGAGAAAATGAGAAATGATCTATTAGAGTTGGTGTCTTAAAACAAGGTGTAGAGGACGACTATCAAAATTGTTTGTCGGAGTTGTAGTATTTGCATTGTTTTTATTTTATTTTCTTCGAGTTTACCAGGGGTGTAGTATCTTGGTGTTTTGGGTGTGTATTTATTATAGAACAAGTTCTATCGCTCTGTAACAACTCTGTATGATGCATCGTCTGGTGAGGGTTAGGGCTTGTTTGGCAAGGCTCCGGCTTCTAAAAACAGCTCTAGCTCTGGCTCTTTTTTTTTTAACAATTGTTTGGCAAAACGGCTCATTCTTTTATTTTTTAAAACAGTTGAAACTGACCTCAAAAGACAAAAAAACTGACCTAAAAAAAACAGTAGAAGGAGTACAATGTCCATAACCATAATATCCTCGTCCTTATCCATTCAGCTCCCTCATGCTCTGTGCTCTCTCTCACCCGCCGGCTCCATCTTCTCCTCTCTCTCTCTCACCCGCCGGCCGCCGGCTCCCTTCCTCCCTCACGGCAACCCGGCACGGAGGCGTGGCCTGCTGGCCTGCGCGGCGCCGGTGCGGCCCAGTGCCCGGCGGGAAGCCCACCGGCTCCCACTCTTCTCTCTCTCTCTCTCACTCTCTCTCTCTCTCTCACGCCAGCCCCCTCCCGCCGGCCTACGCGGCGCCCGGCGCGGCACCCAGACCCAGAGCGCGGCGGCAGCCTAGCATGTGCGGCGCCTCGACGACGGGTCGGCGCGGCGCTTGGACGCCAGTGCGGTACCTTGCCCGCCATCCTAGGCGGCAGCCAGCGCGGCGGCGTGGCCGGCCCCCAGCGCCGCGGCGAGGATCTCCGGCGCGATTCCCTAAGCGGACGCGCTTGGAACGGCGAACCTCCAAATCCGGCTGTCGCGGACCGTTGTCTGGCCGGAGGGTGCCCGCCGGAGGGCTGCCGCCGGAGGTGATTCATGAACCCTAGCCGCCGCCGCATGTGTTCTTTGCGCGAGAAGAAGGGAGTTCGGGAGAAAGGGCTATGGCAGATGTCGTAATTTTGCTCAAGTTCAACCAGTGGGGGGGGGGAGGGGGGGTAAGCGAGCCGCAAGAAGCCACTCTACCGGGGCTCCGGCTCCCAGTTGGAAAAAGGCTCCGGCTCTCCAATAGCTTCACGCGAGGAGCCGTTTTTTCTGAGCCATTTGGCAAGGCTCCAACAGGAGCCGGAGCCGAAGCTGCAAAGTGAGCCCTGCCAAAGGGCCCCTTACTAAAGTCGGAATCGGAACTATTTCATTACCTTTTTTTTGTTTAAAAAAATCCCGCTGGTATGTTTGGATGACGTCGTTGGTTACGCCAACAATGGCCAGCATCCATCATACTAGCTTCAACATCACGTCCAGCAGGCAGCAGCGTGCGAGTAAAATTTCCGGAGCTATCCATGGGCATCACTGCATCAGCTAGCGCTTTCGTTCATGGCCACTCCGGCGTCAACTCTGGAGTCGATCTGCTGGCAGTCACGGTACGGTACATACGGTGTGGCGTCCTGTCGAGCTCAAGAGGAAACGAAAAGCGCGGGTGATATATATCATCCTTGCATAATTGCGCAACCATGAGTTGTAAGCATCGAGCAACAACTGAAAGGTGCTGGCAACAAGGACATGGACAATGTGTGGGCGCTCTCGCGCGCCGGGCCGGGCCGGGGGCCGTCGCTATCTCCAGAAACGCCACAAGAAATCAAATCATTTGCATTGGACATGTTTCGCCTCGCAGATCAGTCGCAGTGTGCTGCTGCTACTGCCATATACAAGTTGCCTAACTGATCTTATCTTTGTTTCAGAAATTAAAGCACTATTTTCCTGCTGCAAAAAAAATCAAGAGGAAAGAAAGGAAGGCTCCTGGAAGCAGAAGAGGCAGTTGAGGGGGTCCAGTGTTTGTTGCCCCAGTTGCTGCTGTGCCCACTACTATATAGTAGGAGTATATGCCGATCACAATCAGTGTTGGGCATGGACGCACGCAATGGATCGGAATTGAAGCGAAGCCGGCCGGTCCCCAACGGCTTCAGAGTTGTCAATGCATGGGCCGCGGCGGCCGGGGTCGTCGATGGGGGCACGACGACGGCACGTACTACGAATTAAGCTGAAATCCCGGCAAGAAGGCAGGCAGGACGTGCTCCGACGGAACGAGGCCGCGCGCCGACGCGCGTGTCCGGCTGACAAAGAGCGACGAAATTATCGAGCCGAGAATGCAATGCAACGGCGGGCATGGGGGCACGCCGCACGCGCGCGCTCTTTAAAACAAGACCGGCCGGAACGAGAGAGCTGGAGAGGCAGCTCAATAATCCAATAATCCATGGCACTAGCAGCAGCTAGAACAGCATATATGCATGGCCGGCAAGAGCATATGCACGCACAGGACGCGAGGCCCTTGTTAAGCTTGGAAGAATAGGAAGGGGCAGGGGCACGCAACTTCACATGGCCGCTTCGCTTTTGCCACGGATGGGATGATGGATGGATGGATGGATGGACCAGCTCGTGGATGTGAATGAATGATCGTTCATCGATTCGGCTTCAGTTTTGCTAGACGTGATCCGTCGCTTTCTCCCCCGGCCAGCCACACACACACAACGCAACACATGGATCTCGCGCTGTCCTGCATGCGCATGCAGTTTCCTCATCACCGATCTCTATCTGATGCGTTCTAACAGAATTATTGGGCAGTAGTAGCTCATTAACATATACTATTATATATATGCACAGTACAGTACTCAAGTAAACTAACATTATTGTTGAACTGCATGCGCTAACAACGTTTGCCCTGAAGAAGAATCTGTGAGATGGCCGGTAACTACTACTAACTATCAGGCACCGACGACGGATATATATGCGGGCTGCTGTTCAGTTCCAGATGCAGGATGTGGTTGCGGGTTGCGGCTTCGAGAGTAATGAACAGCGAATGAAAGGTAGACGATGACCCTTTACCAAAGCTAACTATGCTATATATCTCAGTGTGGGGTGGCCTAGGTAGGCACACCATTACAGTACTGTATATAAACGAACTAAGCACGGGATCCGGGGTGGTTATAACTTTTTGCATTGAGCAGTCGTGTCCATGCTAGGGATCGGATATGATCGGTCGTTGATGATTAGACTGACAAGTCAGACTAGTACAAGGCCTCGTTTTCATACATGCGTAGTCATCGATCGTACATTCGTAATATATATACCTACGGAAAAGAAGAGGTGCCAACATATATACTTGAGTTTGAGTATACATATATGAAGTATATATGCTGCGCCTCCTTGCATCGTTTAGGCATCCAGTAATTCCTAACTTGTGATCGATCGATCAGCCTAGTTATGTGCCGAACGGCGGGCACAGTTCTGCCGATCGATCGATCTCACCATATGCATGCGTGTATATGGATCCTGCCCCAACTGGCAACTGCATGATCGATCCAACATGATCGACCTGTACCTACCTTAACTAACTGACAGCCCGAAACAACGTGCTCATCCTCTCGTGGGGCTATCCATCCATGGATGAGGAGATCGAAGAACACGCCATGTGGCCATGCACACCCACAAACCCCCCCCCCCCCCCCCCCAAATAATTTTAATTGCCCCTGCTGCTGTTCATCACTGCTGTACGGCGGAACAGACTTGTCTCATGTCGCCTTGGATAATAAAGCGCGATGTTTCATCCCGAAAAAGCTACTCTCTTTTGTCATAAGTCAAACCATTGTGATTTTAACTAAACTAGTTCGTCAACCCGTGCTCTCACACGAGTTAGAGTTTTATTAGGAGATATATATTTAATTTTTAGTATTATTATATATGATTATTTTGATTCATCTCTCGTAATGGCAATGCGGGTCAACACGCAAATTTGTATATTATTTTAATTTATCTGTAATGATAGCATATTTGTTAATTTATATGCAGATTTAAGGTTTATTTTAATTCATCTTTTATAATGCCATATTGAGTGATTTATATGCAAATTTTAGAGGGTTATTTAATCCATATTTTATAATGGAACGATGGGTAATTTTTATACAAATTTAGGGGGTTATTTCAATTCAGACTTTATAATGCCATGGTGGGTAATTTTTATATAAACTTAGGGAGCTATTTTAATTTATTTTTATAATTGCACGGTGGGTAATTTTTATATCAATTAAGGAGGTTATTTTATTTTATATTTCATAATAGCATGGTGAGTAATTTTTTAGAAAATATAATAAATCTAATGGCTACTATTATTAGAGCTACATGATGGACGACAGGATGTTTTTTATTTTTGTGAGAATTTCTAGAATTTATCTTTTTTTCCTAGCACATCTGGTGAGGATTAACATGGAGGATCCAAAAGGAGACTCTAATTAGTAATAGTAGTTTATCAAATCATGGTTAGAGTTTTATTAAACGATATAGATTTAATATTTAGTAATATTATATATGATTATTTTAATTCATCTTTCATAATGGCATTGTGGGTGAACGTGCAAATTTGGAATTATTTTAATTTATCTTTAATGATTGCATATTGATTAATTTATATGCAGATTTGGGGTTTACTTTACTTCGTCTTTTACAATGGCATGGTGAGTAATTTATATGCAAATTTAAAGGATTATTTAATTAATATTTTATAATGGCATGGTGGGTAATTTTTATACAAATTTAGGGGGTTATTTTAATTTAGTTTTTATAATGGCATGGTGGGTAATTTTTATATAAATTTAGGGGGTCATTTTATTTCATTGTTTATAATGGCATGGTGGGTAATTTTTATATAAATTTAGGAGGTTATTTTATTTTATCTTTCATAATGACATGGTGGGTAATTTTAGAAAGCATAATAAGTTTAATGCCTACTATTTTTAGAGCTGCATGATGGACAGTAGGACGTTTCTAATTTTTATGAAAATTTCTAGGATTTATCTTTTTTTAGCACATCTGGTGAGGATTAACGTTGGAGCCTCCAATTAGTAATATTAAGATTTGTATTACAATATATTAAAACTTACACTACTTGATTAGTGGTCTTAGATTTATTTTGAAATATATTTTCACATTATATATATTTTACTTCATAAATGTTGTTATGTTTCTAAATAAATTTGGTTAAACTTAAAGCGGTTTTGCTTAGGACAAATGCATAATTTCATTTTTTTAGACGGAGGGAGTATAGTATATAGTAGTAGTAAATCATTAGGCAACGTATTCGGCAAGAGGAGCTGATCCATCATTTGGACACACTTTAGACACAGCGGTTGTGAAAATCTCTTCGCTAAAAACCTCGATGGGCATCATCCAAGATCCAACAGATCTCGTTCTTAGTTGGCTGCTGAAGTGTTTGGCAGTTGATTTCACCGCTTTTACCATCTAGTGGCTCCAATAGTGCAATTTAATCTGTTTTGTTGCTTGGCCCCTCTTGGCTCCTCTTTGTAGCTTCCTTCCCTTCCTTTTACGAACGAAATACGTGTCCAGGCATGTTCTTGATGGAGAGGCTGGATTTCTTTTCCTTTCTAAAAAAAGCAATGTTGATGCCTTGCTAACAAAGAAACAAATGGAATTATTGTAAGTGACCGAAACACATGCCTATGTATACACTGCATGCATGATTGATCGATTTTTGTCAGGGGAGCTCCAATATGATTTTCAAAGCGGAGGATGGATCATATCAAAAAAAAAAAATGTGGAAGAGGGAGAGGGAACCTACTTCCAAAAAAAAACCCCCCAAACTCGGAAATTTAGCTCAAACCAATAATCATAGTTCTTTTCTTGAGTAAATTTTGCTATAGTTTGTAGCGCACTAGCCAACAAAGAACCAAGACACCAGTTCTTTGCCGAACGGCGCGCTACCTAGTTGTCCACATCCAAGTTTTACATTTTCGTTGTACAACAAACAATTCCACGCGAACGAAGAGTGTCCACTAGCTAGTGTTTTCTTCTTCCTTTTTTCACTGGCGAGATGGGAAATAAGTGAGCTACCGGAGATGATGCTCTTATTACCGGACACATGTATGGCAAACTGCTTGCCAACGCTTCATGAATGGATTGTGATAAGCGCATGAAGCATAAAGTTGCTCAAGTACAAGGAGATGAGAAAAATTGAAATTCTGTTTGGGATGAGGCAAACCGAACAGAACCCATGACGGCAACTTTCAGGGTAATGTGCATAGATGGAGGCAGTGAGGGACACTAGCCGGATGTGAGGTTTCTTAGCAGGACACGTGTTTTCCATGCTTTACATGAGTTAATTACAGTCACTGGATTTAGGGACAGGTTAATTAGTACATTTAAAACTTTCCAAGTTGTCAGTGTGGGGTGAGAAAGATTAAAAAGAAAGAAAAAGAAAGAAAGTATTTAGGGACCCTTGTGTTCTTTCTTCCCTCAAAAGAAAAATGTGGGGTGGTGAGGAATTCTCCTTCCTTGGACTAGTGGACCACGAGGCATAGTCACAGGTTGGCAATGCCACTGATTATATATACTGCTCCAGATCGTCATGCGGAAGTTGTGTAGATGGGGAAAATGAAATGTGTGAAATGCAAACTGAAATTATATACCATTGAACCACACGACTTTGCGCTCTTATCATAGAGCTATACATAATTTGCATCGGCCTAAACCATCAGCATCGCCATTTCAAATCTACAGGTTATTTGCCACACGGTGGTCCCACATGTCAAGCTGAGAGAGTTGCTGATCAAAATCAATTACTGTATCTATCTTGGAAGATTTATTTCCAGAATGGCAACTTTTTAGTGAAGCCTCTCGATAGGTTGTTATTGACTACAGCAGGGATGTAACCTGGATTATCCAACCCCAACATACGAGTACGACAGTCCAAGCAACAACAAGAGGAGGCAAATGTACGGTACGATGGCTATCCGGTAAGACTCGAGAAGTGAATGAACAGCTCAACAACGACCATCCAACTTCTTTCCAGGTCCCCCGTCGACTGTCGTAGTATGATGTCTATATATCCACACCAGAGGCCCCTTTGCTTCAGAGAAAAGTTAAACGCGCTGCGCTGCATCAACTCCATCGATCCCACGCCCCACAATGCCGTCTTTCATCGACGGTCCTACTTTCCGGGCGCTGCTCCGGCCGTCCACCAATGGGCGCCGGACGAAGATCTCCGACAGCGGCGGTGGAGGAGGCGGCGGCGGCGGTGGCGGGATCTTTAGGATGTTCAAGCTCATGCCGATGCTCTCGTCCGGGTGCAAGATGGTGGCGCTGCTCGGCAAGCACAACCGCGCGCTCCTGGCCGACCACGCCACGACGGTGACGCTGTTCGGGCACCGGCGCGGCCGCGTGAGCCTGGCCATCCACGAGGACACGCGCGCGCCGCCGCTGTTCCTCATCGAGCTGCCCATGCTGACAAGCGCGCTGCACCGCGAGATCTCGTCGGGGATCGTCAAGCTGGCGCTCGAGAGCGACACCCGCAGCGCGCGCCGCCGGCTCGTGGAGGAGTACGTCTGGGCCATCTACTGCAACGGCCGCAAGGCCGGGTACGCCATCCGGAGGAAGGAGGCCTCCGACGACGAGCGCCACGTCCTGCGCCTGCTGCGGGGCGTCTCCATGGGCGCCGGCGTGCTCCCGGCGGCACCCGAGAAGGAGGGCGGCGTGCCCGCGGGGCCAGACGGCGAGCTCACGTACGTGCGCGCCCGCGTCGAGCGCGTCGTCGGGTCCAAGGATTCCGAGGCCTTCTACATGATCAACCCCGAGGAGGGTGGCAACGACGGCGACAGTGGTGCCGCCGGAGGTGGCGGAGCGCCGGAGCTGAGCATTTTCCTAGTAAGGATGAAATGAACAAACCATATACTAGTATTATATTATATATACATACATAGGGCATATGCTACTCTAGTTTATTGGTTTCGCTTTGTGAATCTGAAGTCTGAACATATACACACACTCCTTGTCCTTGTCTCCTATAATCCTATTGCACAGAGGTGTTCTATGAAACTGTCAATAGATCAAGAGGGTACGGTGTGTATCTCCATGTTATTATATAGATCGATAACTAATTTTGTGAAGAGCATGCCGTGATCAATCTGGGGTGCAAATTGTTGTAGCAGAGTAATAAGAAGAGAACGTTATATATTTTTGCTATTTGCATTCTTTCTCTTTCTTTTTAAACATGAGTACAGTGTGAATTATTCACAACCTCACAGGGTGCTCTATTATTGCGATTGGGAACTAAAGTGTTAGGGTGCGTCTTTGTCATGGATGATGTAAGTTAGTATGTGTGGTACCATAATAATTTATCTTTTAAGTCGTGCATGTGGAATCTGGTAGCTAGGGCACAGTGGTCACAGCTTTGGAACAGCTAGCACCTTCCTTCTACGGCCATGTTTTAAGTTCGGCACTTCCATAGGAATAAAAGCTGCTTTCTCCGTTCTATCTTATTGTTCTAAATCAAACCTTCTATAGTTTTGATGAGTTTTAAAAAAACTAATATCTGCCATACCAACTCTCAAATAGATATATGATGAGTTTAATGGAACTAAAATTCGATGTCATACATGTCAGCGCATTTTCATAAACTTAATTAATCAAAGTTAGAGAACTCTGCCTTAGAATAAATCTGAAGCGAGCCTATATAACTTAGGATTATTGGCAAAGCTTTTGTGAAGACCATAGTATGTTCCATTTTAGTGGAGACCCCTCTCCAACGTATTTTTACATTGACTAAATAGTAAACTTTGTACTGTTCATTAGAAATTCTCATAAAAACAGAAATGTCTGGACATTCATCAGGTACTCTGTAATAATAACAATAGTCTTTGATTCTATTCCATTTCCTAAGATATTTTCGGCCATGCCATTATAAAAGATAAATTAAAGTAAC
Source organism: Paspalum notatum (assembly GCA_022530915.1). Taxonomy (NCBI): domain Eukaryota; kingdom Viridiplantae; phylum Streptophyta; class Magnoliopsida; order Poales; family Poaceae; genus Paspalum; species Paspalum notatum. The sequence goes on from CM039685.1 coordinate 40,182,419, forward strand.
CATATAAATTAACATCATTTCATTATAAAAGATGACTTAAAAATAACCCTCTAGATGCATATAAATTACCTACCAAAGCATTATGGAAGATGAATTAAATATAACACTCTAAATTTGCATATAAATTACTCACTTGCCATTTTGACGGTTAATTTAAAGTAAACCCCTCAATATGTATATGAATTACCCACTATGTCACTACATAAGACACGTCGTTGTGTGTCAAAGGATTTCTGAAGTACGGTAACTTTCTGAAGCCGATATGTCTGCTTGGAATACAGTCCCCCAATCTGTATATATTCCTTTTTTTTTTGCCACGTGGATAACGAGTACAGCAAATTTTGGAAGACTCGAAAACAATTAGTGTTAACTAGATTCTTTACGTTTGGTGGAGTTTGCCAACCCGGATTTAACATTTTGGCTCACCATTATTACTTGTTTTTTTTTTTCAAATTGTTCTTTCGGTGATGCCGGAGATGAGAATAGAATACTGATAGTAGGAAATTTTATGGCGACTTCATCAATCAATATTATGAAAAATGTTCTCCCGAGATCTGGGTTATTGTATGTTGACTGCTATTTGGATTTTCTTTTGGAAGAATAGGGCAGCTATACATCATTCTCGAAGATGGCATAATTCATATGAGTATTGATGGAAGGAGCTATCGATCAGCTACTGCATCAATAGAGTGGCCGATGCACACCCCTTGGACAGGATATGGGGTCCTCCAAAATTAAGTTGATTCATATTTTGTGGGGTTGAAGCGCCTTTCAATCAAGATGGGTAACCTATGCATGGGGTGTAGTTTAGTCCGTGCTGGGCCACAATGATATATATGTCGCAATGGAAGGTCAACAAAACAAAACCATTGGTCCTTCCCTTTCACACACTTTTTCCATCCCCTATGATGGGGAGATCATCTTCACCAAATACTCGACGTCATCGGTAGTGAGCCCTTCATCATCGCTACCCCTTTGTACCTAAAGCACAATTGAAGGACACATTGCTCTCCTGAAGAGCTTAGGCAGGCATCAGCTCATGAGTCATGGCTGGTGAGGACAAAGACGAAGCGTGAGCCATCAGGCGTGAAGTCGAGGGCCCCTGCTGAGAAGCGAAGAGGTGCACCCTGAAGAGCTCAGGGCAAAGAAGCCTCTGGCATAGGGACCATGTTGCTCATTCTACTTTTGTACCCTGGTATATGCTTGGAATGTGTTGGTAATGTTTGTATAATACGATAATTTCCTAGCTAGGGGTGAGATGTCACCACAAGTATCTACATACGTCACCACAAGTATCTATAGACCAAGGCTAGTGCAAGATGAGCAATATGAGCACAAAAAAAGGCACATGAATTTAGAGAGGTTTGGTCTGCTGGAGCATAAAACCATACATCCTCTTTGTGTCTGGATGTATTTCTTACCCAGTGAGGCTTGTTAGATAAGTACAATTGTGAATTGGAAAAGAACTGAAGGAATCCCCTAACAATGGAGCCATCACCTCCCTTTTAGTATATTTCAAGGCAGGAGACGAATACATGAATGGCTAGTGGATCCAAGAGGGGTCCAACAATCCTTTACTAATCATGTAGCATGTCGCATTGCACCGCACCACACCACTCTGCACGAGATGGGAGTCCCACTATGGCACACAGTAGGGCACTGTTATTGGTCACACTGCACTTCTTTAACTATAGCCGAATGTCCAGGGGCGCATGACGACATTGGCTTGAGTGATGCCTGCCACACCGTCAAAATCATCGCCCCGCATTAAATTCAAATTGCATGTGTCATCCCTAGGCCCCTAGAGAGAGGCAGGTGTTGACTAGTGCATGTGGTGGCATCGAAGCTCAACCTTGAGTCCTAGGTAGTCAGCAAATGTGCTATCATCCTCAAGTTGTCTGCGAGCGAAGATGAGCCTATGTCGGCCTTGAGGGGTACATGGTGACCCCAGAGCCCCTCACCTGGGAGAAGGGAGCCCGTGACACCCTTTAGAGCAATGTGTTGCATGTGGGCATGTTATAGTGTAGCCCTAGGGGTACGCTTTCCCTATGTCACTGACACACCATATTATCCAATGCATGCTAAATTTGTGTATTTTTTCTTTTGAGAATTATTTGGTTTTTTACTTCTCTTGTGACAAATATGACTTGTTTTAAACTCTTTGGTGTGTACCCTTTGAGGGAAACTTGATGGACAAATTAGTGGGGAAATTGAAGGGTGGCGGGCCAATTGACAATACATAATCGAACCTAAACCAATCTACTCTTAAGTTTATATCCAACCCTACTTTGTTGTTCACTCTTTGTATCCATAGTAGTGGCATCTCGTAATCTAGTGTGGCGGAACCGCCGATTTAATACGGGCTAAGTACACCTGCCACCACTGGCCCACAGTGCACTTAGACCGAACTAAACTCGGTAGTCCGTCGAGCTACCCAGAAGGGCACTCGATGAAACCATCTCCCAGGGATGCCGACATCACGCACATTAAGCTCTCGGAAGAGCCACAACAATTACAACAACCCACCATTTCATACAGACATAATTTGATTGAGTACAAATATTTTTGCTCAAAAGGAGTACAAGGTAGTGAAATAGAACTTCAAAATAAACCTCGCAGCGGAATACATATCGTTACAGAGATGTAACGTGCAGCGGAAGGTAAACATCAAGTATGACCTCGAGCCCACCGGAGTCATCCTTGGTCGTAATCTGATATGCACCTAAAAGAAAAATATCAACAACAAACGGTGAGTTCGTGGGGAACTCGTAGGACTTACCCGTGGGCGGTTTCAGCCCGACACATTTGAGATTATGCAAGGCTTTTTGGTGGACTGACTTCTAATCCGCATAAGCTTACTAGAAGTGGGTCCTTAGCCATTGATGGTTTATTTAAAACATGTTATCATAAGATAGCAGGATTTGACAGCTGCTACCCCTTAGTTATGATTATCAACAATATCATAGGGGGAAAACTTGCAGAGAAAATAAAACATGAACGCATGCCCCGTCCCAAGATTCATAGAGTCCCCATCGAACTCTTGGGAGTAGCCGTCTCAGGAGCGATGCCCCTATACGTCGGGTCATCTCTCCCTCGACCTCGAAGCATCTCCCAAATCCATCAACCTCCTCTCAGTGGATGGGTAGCACTATGAATAGTCGGACGGATCATACTTAACCAAGCATGTTGTATATAAAACATGAATATAAGCATAAAGTATTTAAGTTGTTACTACGTTGCCCGGCAGTGATATTTGGCATTCTCACACCTGGTGAGCATCAGCGATTCGAATCGATTTTTAATTCCCGGGAATAACTAAAAATGCCAGGGGCCCATATGCTTACTGACACGACGGCTTTCCCACATATGGTCCCCCGCCTCCACTTGTCCCATCCCAAGTTCGATTCACTCCCGCCTGACCTCCAGGTTGTGCCCCCATGACGAGCCTGCCGGCATCCCGGTCTCCCCGTCATGAGTACCAAGCTCCCCCGGACCACCTTCCTCTCAACCAGTGGGTAGGAACGTGTTTCTGTTCTCCGGATGGCACAAGTAAGGTTTCACCGGCCCCATATACCGGATAAGCACTCTAGCAATGTTATGCCAATCAGCAGGCGAACAGCGGACGGGCCTTAATCGACTCGGGCGGAGTCCACCAACACATTATCACAATCTCATCATATCAAACCATATCTCCGCCCGGTCTCAACTTATCATCAAGTCATAACAGATTTCCTTTCGATTCCAAGGTTTTGTAAAAACATTTGTAGGCCCTATCATCTCGCGGGTGAATACCTTCACTCGTCTTCTACCGTCTAAGCAGGGCTAAGCATAGACTTCGTTTTATCCTTTCTACTTTGGGCATCAAGGATTTATGCATGTGGGGTTTCATAAAATCCCTAAACGTAATGCACAAACAAGAATAGGGTGGTGAGACTCCCTAGATAGGTGAAAATGCCTAAGGGGCCTACAAATGTTTTTACAAAACCTTGGAATCGAAAGGAAATCTGTTATGACTTGATGATAAGTTGAGACCGGGCGGAGATATGGTTTGATATGATGAGATTGTGATAATGTGTTGGTGGACTCCGCCCGAGTCGATTAAGGCCCGTCCGCTGTTCGCCTGCTGATTGGCATAACATTGCTAGAGTGCTTATCCGGTATATGGGGCCGGTGAAACCTTACTTGTGCCATCCGGAGAACAGAAACACGTTCCTACCCACTGGTTGAGAGGAAGGTGGTCCGGGGGAGCTTGGTACTCATGACGGGGAGACCGGGATGCCGGCAGGCTCGTCATGGGGGCACAACCCGGAGGTCAGGCGGGAGTGAATCGAACTTGGGATGGGACAAGTGGAGGCGGGGGACCATATGTGGGAAAGCCGTCGTGTCAGTAAGCATATGGGCCCCTGGCATTTTTAGTTATTCCCGGGAATTAAAAATCGATTCGAATCGCTGATGCTCACCAGGTGTGAGAATGCCAAATATCACTGCCGGGCAACGTAGTAACAACTTAAATACTTTATGCTTATATTCATGTTTTATATACAACATGCTTGGTTAAGTATGATCCGTCCGACTATTCATAGTGCTACCCATCCACTGAGAGGAGGTTGATGGATTTGGGAGATGCTTCGAGGTCGAGGGAGAGATGACCCGACGTATAGGGGCATCGCTCCTGAGACGGCTACTCCCAAGAGTTCGATGGGGACTCTATGAATCTTGGGACGGGGCATGCGTTCATGTTTTATTTTCTCTGCAAGTTTTCCCCCTATGATATTGTTGATAATCATAACTAAGGGGTAGCAGCTGTCAAATCCTGCTATCTTATGATAACATGTTTTAAATAAACCATCAATGGCTAAGGACCCACTTCTAGTAAGCTTATGCGGATTAGAAGTCAGTCCACCAAAAAGCCTTGCATAATCTCAAATGTGTCGGGCTGAAACCGCCCACGGGTAAGTCCTACGAGTTCCCCACGAACTCACCGTTTGTTGTTGATATTTTTCTTTTAGGTGCATATCAGATTACGACCAAGGATGACTCCGGTGGGCTCGAGGTCATACTTGATGTTTACCTTCCGCTGCACGTTACATCTCTGTAACGATATGTATTCCGCTGCGAGGTTTATTTTGAAGTTCTATTTCACTACCTTGTACTCCTTTTGAGCAAAAATATTTGTACTCAATCAAATTATGTCTGTATGAAATGGTGGGTTGTTGTAATTGTTGTGGCTCTTCCGAGAGCTTAACGTGCGTGATGTCGGCATCCCTGGGAGATGGTTTCATCGAGTGCCCTTCTGGGTAGCTCGACGGACTACCGAGTTTAGTTCGGTCTAAGTGCACTGTGGGCCAGTGGTGGCAGGTGTACTTAGCCCGTATTAAATCGGCGGTTCCGCCACAGCTGGTATCAGAGCCGATCATGCACGAGCAACAATTATAACAACTTCGTTTTGATTTCAAAAGCCTATTTTCCAAATCTTTTCAGAGTATTTGCGAAAATGAGAGATATCGCGTATATGCCCATTATAAGGATGTTAGGAGATATCAGGTGACATCACTAACATTCTGACCTAGATAGAATTCATATGCATTTTGGGCGCTTTGAGAAGCAACTATTCGGCCATAGCTATCCCCAGTACTGGTGGAAGCTATTGGGTTTTGCGGACAGTTGTAATCTCTGCATTCATGCTGTATAAGTAAAAGCTCTTTAAGGGTGGTGGGCATGTTTGAGGCTTTCATACCCACCACACTTACATTCGGTTTTTGGGATCCACCTTTTTCTCGACAATCCCCAGTACTGGTGGAAAGTCAGGCTTTGAGGAAAAGGTGCAGCGGCCCACCAACGTTGTCCACGCAGCGGTCACGCGTGGATACCACACTATGTGGTAATGTATGAGCATGCATTCTTCTGCAGGTACACTAACCACGTGCGAAAATTAAGAACGACTAGAGAACGACTAGTTGCACTAGAGAGACGTGCATATATGTCACCGAATATCGCTAGTTGTATACTTAGAAAGTGTGATGTGAGACCGGATAGGACGGGCATACATCATTCCATCTCATCTCTTATGCCTTACTTGTTTTGCTTGAAAATAACTAGATTTCTTACTGCATCTATAAGTATAATTGTTGGGTAGTAGCATTTTACATATGAATCATGTCTGCGGTTTTAAGATGCATTTCAAACTACGAATAAAATCAACAGAAACTTATTATAAGAACCTAGTAGTACAAGAAATTTCTAAACAACTTATGTATAGATTACTTGCTCTGAAAGTAAATACGAGCGAGGTACCAGTTTAGGGCGTGTCCTATGTCCATTTTAAAACAAGTATTATATATAAAAGTTGTAGTGCAAAAATTTCAACCAACAAATTGATCTATAACGACCCTTCGTCAAAATACTCTGGACATTAACTTGCAACCATTTTAAGTCCAAGCTTACATCTAGGTAGCAAGTACGAAGTTTAGAAGATGAAGTTCGGGACGTAACTTAATTGGCACATGAATACAAATTGCCTTATGACCACATTTGGCCTTCGAAACTATCAAATTGACGGGAGCCTTATTCTTCCTGCTACAGATGTCGCAACCCTCGACGCAGCCCTTCGACTTATGCCCTAATTACCAAGAGTCCGCAAAAGCTAAGACAACGATTCCTCGAGAACAAAAGAAGGGAAAAGCGGGAGAATCTTCCACCGAAGCAGCCTCAGTTCAATACCTGCGACCTGGGATGGTTCTATTAAAAGGATTTGTCAAGCCTGAAGATCAGATCGGGATGGTTCGTATGTGTCGACAACTGGGTAAGGGCCCAGGAGGATTTTATAGACCTAGCTACAAAAACGGTGCCAAGCTGAATTTATGGATGATGTCTCTAGGAAAGAACTGGGATCTGACTACTCGCTCGTATGGACCAACACGTCCCTTCGATGGAGCACAAGCCCCGACAATACAAGATGCTTTCAAGATGATTGCTCAAGCTGCGAACTCCACTGCAAACGAGTTTCCTCAGATTAACCCGGACGTATGCATCGTCAACTACTACACCAACTCCGGGAAGCTCGGACTTCACCAAGACAAGGACGAGTCAGAGAGTAGCCTTACCAAAGGTTTACCTTTCATATCCATCTCCATAGGAGACACCGCCGAGTTCTTGTTCGGCAACACAAGAGACAAAGACCAAGCAACCAAGATCAACCTCGAATCTGGTGACGTTCTCATACTCGGTGGAGAATCAAGATTGTTATTTCATGGCGTTTCCCACGTGAAGACCGACACTGCACCAAGTTGGTTGAAAGAAGAAACGGGCATTCGTCCTGGACGTATCAATCTTACGTTTAGGCAGTATTAGCTAGATACTAGTTGGTGTGCTAGCAGTCATCGCAAACTGTTGTAATAAGAGGAGGTTGACTCTCATAACCCTTGAGTTTCCCATGTATCCAGCCCCTTGCAGTCGGCATATGTCCCACCCTCATGACTAATGTAACTCTATTTTCAATGGAGCATTCTAAACTCTTGTAGTTCTCACGCTTTTGTCATTCAGGCACTTCAGTCCCTGTAATCCATGACACTTTTGTTGTGGTTACCTCGTTCCTGATTGAAATAAGTCTGATGAGTTATACCTCCGAAAACATTATGCTATGGCGTGTAAAACTCCTTGTTTATGTCTTTCTATAACCTTGTGTTATTAGCATATCCTCGGAGATTGGATGGAAATACCGCTCTTGACGAGGTGTTTACCCGAGCAGTCTATGGTGCCGCGACGGAACCTAGGGTCCTGTGTGCACGGCCGTCACTCGGTTCCACTAGGGGCGCGCTGGTATCAAGACATGCGAGGCATGACACCGCTGAAATGGTGGAATATCCCCATCCAACTTCTAACACCTCGTTGACCTCTATACATCTAATTCGTGGAAATAAGTACTCAAATTCAACTGCCACCTAGTATCATTTCATTGCTTTGTTTCACCTTGCCCTTCGTGGTCTGTGGGGGAAAGATCCACCCTAACCCCACTATCGTTCACACCTTTCTCTTGCCTTGTTGAACCATGTTCTTCTCGATCCGTGAGACGAGCCAAATCTATGGCTCCACTCGTCCACATCTTTTCGTTGACTTTGTTTATCCTTGCTGGTCATGCTTCACGGGGATGAGCAATTCTATTCTCCACGATACCTTCACGACCATTGGTCCAAATCTCGGATTTCTCTGCGCTCACCCTGATCTTCGTTAACATCTTGTATGTGTGGAAATGCTTGATTCCATTCCCACCGTCTTACTACATCATCTCATTTCTTCTTCCAACTGGCCTCCCTCTAAATTGTGGAGACAGTCAAACTCTGTTTCCACTGCTTTCTATTACGTTCCTTTCTGGTATATATTAAACCTTATCTTCTGAAGATGAACTTCAGCACCATCCGCCGCGCTAAGCTTTTGTTCTCAGCTAGTGTTTTTGTCATATCGTCTTTTTCAAGAAGTTGCTTCGTTCTTCTTTGAAAATCATCCTCGGATAAGCGTACTAATACTGACTATTGTTTCGTTAGTAAGCGCACATCATATGCCTATACTTCTCTTGGTCAGTCTTGATCAATTCTATGAAATCATACAAACCATCACTTCGTCTAGGTGAATATGCCCTATTCTTTTTCCACGGCATCCTTCCCGAAACAATGAGTAGAATGTGCTATGTATCACCACGTCTTACTCTTTGAGGAATGTTCGGATTCAATACCTTATATGTGTACACAGTCCCTATCGAATGAAATGAATGTGTCTCTCAGAAGCACATCCATTGATAACCCGTTGAATCCCAAGAGCCTTCGTGGTTCGGTCTTCCGATTGTGTACACTTTGCTTCTGATTGTTCTGAGACTTATATATTCATCACTTTTCTAAATCTTGGGGTCAAAGTCAGGGAGTAACCCTGTTCCAATATTCGAGTAAATCACTATCGTTTTCACGTTGGCCACACCGTATTTGTGGTTTGTTCGTTCGCTCTCATATAATCCACGAACTGCCGGGCACCTGGGAAAGACCACCTTAGAAGTATTCAAAGCTTTGTAACTAACTTGTGTTAAGGAGGCACTAACCATTCACGAGCCAGTAACAAAGCAAGTTGGTGAGGGATTAAGGTCACCATGTGTGACAGAAGCACACAAATCACGACGCCGAAACCATTTACCCTTCGCGGTAAGCCGTAGAACCCCGCTTCCTCCAAATCTCGGGACGAGATTTCTTTAAGGGGGGTGGGTTGTGATGCCCCTGGCATCTCAGAAGCCGTACACACAATTATACATAAGCTAATGATGAATTAAGACTAAATCATGCTTAATAGAGTAATGAGGAATTGGTAGATAAACCACTAAGTCAAAATTTCTCAAATCTGAAACTTTAGCTCATCCCCAAATTGATTCTGAAATTTCTTTTGATTGGACTATACAACTCAAAAATTTTCTTTTATATGAAATGGAATTGAACTCATCACCTTTCAAATGCATCTATTGTGGATGTATTTGGACTTCATTTGATACTTCAAAAGATGAAAACAAGAAAAGCTTTACTTAGAACAAATCTGCTATTTTACCAAAACCCTAAACAAGGGTATGTTGTATTTCAAAATATGTTGTGATTTAGAGAATGCTCAAAAGATGAAAACAAGAAAAGCTTTACTTAGGAAATGATCTAAGAAACAACTTTGTCAAAATGAGTCTGGTCATAAAATGAATTATAATAGGAATTTTGAACCAATTTTTGTCAGCCTAGAAACACACTTTAAATCTGTCCAGTTTGGAAAATGGAGTTTTACTCTAACCTACATCCATTTTCATGCAAGGCCCTAATTGAAGAAATGGTAGGTTTTGAAATTTCAAACAACATTGACAATAGGCTCCTTGGGTGATAAGGCCCAGAAATAAGAGTTTTGAATTTTCCAAGCAACCCTGGTCTGTAGGCCAAATGAAATTTGAGAGCTAAATTCAAATGAAATTCATAGTTCTAAACACTTTTAGGCCTTGAGCCTATTTACAAAGTTGTAGATATCAAAGAGTGGAACTTTTCATCCAATTAGAGTCTCTCCAAATTCGGCCTCTAAATGGGTCAAAATAGCGATTTACTGGAGTGGAGAAAACACAAAATAAATGGAATTTTTACTCTCTCACTGACAGGTGGGGCCCACCTGTCAGGCCGATCCTCCTCCTCGGTACGATGGGCACCCGGTGGCACGCCGGCGTACAGGACGTACGCGCGGCCGCGGATCGACGGCCCCACCACGTCCTCCCTTCACCTGGACGCGCCCCGGACCTTCCTCTCGCCCTCCCTTACTCGCCTCGACCTCTCTGCCTCTCCCCACGCGCAGCAGAGCCGCAGCCCCGCCGTGAACGCCGCCATGGCCGCCGGGCGTCGACCTCGCGCCACTGCCTCCTCGGGCCCCTTCCCGTGACGACGCCGCGCGCCCCACACTCGCGCATTGCTCCTCCACCGTCCCCGCCGATCCTCGGCCTCGCCCCGCCACCTCTAGCTCACTCCGAGTGCGCGCACGCCGCGGCCGCGCCATGGCCTAGCCCGCGGCGAGCGAGCTACGCCGGACGCCTCTGGCCGCCTCCCCTTCGTCCAACGCGCGCCCCGTCGTCGCCGCACCTCCCTCCACCGAAGCCCCAAGCCCTAGGCCGCCGCCGTCGGCCCTAGCCCCTTTCTCCACGCGCGACGCCGCGCGCCGCCCCGGCTCACCCGCGCCTCAACGCGGAGGGCCTTCCTCCGGCCATCCCCGCCCCTCCACTCCACCACCGCCGACTTCCTTACCTCGCCGTGCGCCTCACGTGCCCACCCTCGCCGCCTCTCGGTGCCCGAGCCGCCGGAACCGAAGCCGCGCCGCCGTCTCCGCGCGCCGTCGCCACCTTCGGTTCACCGGCGCCGCGCCTCCTCTCCTCTCCACCACCGGCAACGAGGTCAAGGGGGAACGGACGCCCGTGGACGGGAACGCGTCCCCGGGCCCGGTCGGCTTCAAGACCGGCCACCACGCCGCCGGCGCAGCCCCGCCGTTTTACCCCTCCCCCCCCCGCGCGCCGTCTCCCTCTGCCTGCCCGAGGAAGAAGAAGAAAAGGTAAGTTTGCGATTTAGCCCCTGCGGTTTTGTGTAATTATGTTTAAGTCCATGCGCTGTGCAGAGAGTCTTACGAATCTTACGGTCTAGCCCCTAAAGTCTACGGATAATTGCGTATAAGTCCTTGGTCTATATGTTTTTCTATTTATTTCATTAATAAAGCGGCTGAAACTTTGAAAAATCATAACAAATCAAATAAAAATCCAAAATAGACAAACTCAGTTGCGTTGAACTCCTCTTGAGTAGATCTACAGGTTAGGTATGATGAAGATGGGTGAAATGACCATTTTACCCCCGGTTTTGTGCATGTAGGTAAAAGGAAAATAAATAGAAAAAAGTGATCTAGATGAACTTCTAAAATGGTAAGACTTGGTCAGTATGCTTTGTAGCACATGAGAACAATATGACAAACTTTATGGCCATAGAGCTTGCTGTTATGTGGGGCTTTGCCATTATATTTGCATAATGTACCTTTCTATTAATTAAAAAGTGAACACCATGCAAAATCTGCTAGAATGAGTCATCTGGTATTTTTCCTATGCACTAGATAACTGATAAGAGTCACTGGTAAAATATGAGATTGTGCATGTCAAGTTTGAGTGGTGTTTTGAAATGGACAAAGTGCCACTAGCTAGGAAAGAAAATAAGAAAAAAGTGGGGTTAAATGGCTAGGAAAATTTCAGGAGAACTTTGGTAGCTTGTACATGATACATAGGACTCAGAAAGTATATATGTGCATGTTTAAACCACTGTTTTGTATTAGGTAAACTCTTTTGCTAATTACACTCTAAGAGTAAGCTAGTTTAGTTAATATGATTAGTTGAGCTAGCTTTAGGTGATGGTTTATACGATTTCTTAAAAGATGGCATGCAGGATTTCCTAGGAGAGTAGGAATGCCTTCCTCGGGAGGTAGACCTTAAATAAGAAGGCTTGTTTACTTTGACATGTAGTATCCACCGTGGGTTACTTTTCTACTGCACTCTATCCTGCATTGCATCCTTACACTCATTTGCATATCTGGCATGCATATAGACCACGGGATCGAGGAGCCGACGCAGGATCTACCGTTGATCGAGAAGCCAGACGACAAGTGGAACCCGAAGCAAGAAGACGACGTGTCGCTGAGTTGGCCGTCCCTGTAACAAGGGGTTGCCTGGGGCACAGCCTCACAACCCGGCAAACTAACAGTAGTTTAGTTTGTTCAAGTTGTCAACAACAAAGGTAGGCCCCTTAGGCATTTTCACCTATCTAGGGAGTCTCACCACCCTATTCTTGTTTGTGCATTACGTTTAGGGATTTTATGAAACCCCACATGCATAAATCCTTGATGCCCAAAGTAGAAAGGATAAAACGAAGTCTATGCTTAGCCCTGCTTAGACGGTAGAAGACGAGTGAAGGTATTCACCCGCGAGATGATAGGGCCTACAAATGTTTTTACAAAACCTTGGAATCGAAAGGAAATCTGTTATGACTTGATGATAAGTTGAGACCGGGCGGAGATATGGTTTGATATGATGAGATTGTGATAATGTGTTGGTGGACTCCGCCCGAGTCGATTAAGGCCCGTCCGCTGTTCGCCTGCTGATTGGCATAACATTGCTAGAGTGCTTATCCGGTATATGGGGCCGGTGAAACCTTACTTGTGCCATCCGGAGAACAGAAACACGTTCCTACCCACTGGTTGAGAGGAAGGTGGTCCGGGGGAGCTTGGTACTCATGACGGGAAGACCGGGATGCCGGCAGGCTCGTCATGGGGGCACAACCCGGAGGTCAGGCGGGAGTGAATCGAACTTGGGATGGGACAAGTGGAGGCGGGGGACCATATGTGGGAAAGCCGTCGTGTCAGTAAGCATATGGGCCCCTGGCATTTTTAGTTATTCCCGGGAATTAAAAATCGATTCGAATCGCTGATGCTCACCAGGTGTGAGAATGCCAAATATCACTGCCGGGCAACGTAGTAACAACTTAAATACTTTATGCTTATATTCATGTTTTATATACAACATGCTTGGATAAGTATGATCCGTCCGACTATTCATAGTGCTGCCCATCCACTGAGAGGAGGTTGATGGATTTGGGAGATGCTTTGAGGTCGAGGGAGAGATGACCCGACGTACAGGGGCATCGCTCCTGAGACGGCTACTCCCAAGAGTTCGATGGGGGCTCTATGAATTTTGGGACGGGGCATGCGTTCATGTTTTATTTTTCTGCAAGATTTTTCCCCTATGATATTGTTGATAATCATAACTAAGGGGTAGCAGTTGTCAAATCCTGCTATCTTATGATAACATGTTTTAAATAAACAATCAATGGCTAAGAACCCACTTCTAGTAAGCTTATGCGGGTTAGAAGTCAGTCCACCAAAAAGCCTTGCATAATCTCAAATGTGTCGGGCTGAAACCGCCCACGGGTAAGTCCTACGAGTTCCCCACGAACTCACCGTTTGTTGTTGATATTTTTCTTTTAGGTGCATATCAGATTATGATCAAGGATGACTACGGTGGGCTCGAGGTCATACTTGATGTTTACCTTCCGTTGCACGTTACATCTTTGTAACGATATGTAATCCGCTGCGAGGTTTATTTTGACGTTCTTTTTCACTACCTTGTACTCCTTTTGAGCAAAAGTATTTGTAATCAACCGAATTATGTTTGTATGAAATGGTGGGTTGTTGTAATTGTTGCGGCTCTTCCGAGAGCTTAACGTGTGTGATGTCGGCATCCCTGGGAGATGGTTTCATCGAGTGCCCTTCTGGGTAGCTCGACGGACTACCGAGTTTAGTTCGGTCTAAGTGCACTGTGGGCCAGTGGTGGCAGGTGTACTTAGCCCGTATTAAATCGGCGGTTCCGCCACATCTAGTCCCTCTCAGGTGCAGCGAGCTTTAGTGCTTCATGTCCATCGGCGAAGTGTATTGTGGGCCCTGCTCACTGTCGCACCACCCATGAAAACCATTATCATTTCTTTCTCAATTTAGCAATTAAATAAGTACCTTTCATATGTGGCTAGCAACACATTACACATTAGTTGTCCTGTTTAAATCTAATACTACCGGCCACAAATCACATACCCTTATCACTGTAAGCACCAAAATTGTTGACATGCCAAAAGAAAATTGTTGTGTATAGAAGCGAACTATCATCTATCCCTCAAGGGGCACTTCCACAGTCGATTGTCATTGATAGTCGCCAACCAATAAACCCAACCCACTCTCTTCCCGATGAACAATCAATGTATCATCGCTAGGCTTGCAAATCTAATGGAGAATATAGTAGAAGAAAGACGAATAGGATGAAAATCACAATAGATTTATGAGGTCATGACTGGAGGAGAGAAAATCGTCTCCAATCCAACAGGGAAGCATGTGAAAAAGGAATAAAAGAGATAGAAAAAGGATAGGGCAGCAAGAGGGTAAGGTTACGACCACTTGTAATTTTATGAAGGTTAATGGGGATGTTTTATTTAGGGCAATCTATCAGCTTTGATTGAGATATAGGCAATCCGCCTTGGTACTAACCTACTCTTTTTCCAATAATAAGTGTATACTTTAGAGATATTCTAAACAAATTATTAGGGTGAGCAATGATTTATTTGGCCTTGATTAAAAATTAATATTTTCCTTATCTGGTATATGCATGTGTGTAGACCATTTTTCTTTTGATACTATTAGGGCATGTACAATGCATCAGTGCTTATAGAGATGCTTAAAGAGAAAGAAATGCTAAGCACCACCTAAAAAGCCAATTGCTACAATGCAAGAGAGAATCTTATATATGTCCAACTACCTCATTAGCACTTGTTAAGCACCAATGCTTAAGTAAACACCTCATACACCTTTAAACACCTGGTGCTAGAAAATAAACCGATTTTTATTGCTAAGCACCTTTTTTAAGCACCCCATTGTACATGCCCCTAATCTTCTATAATTCCATCTGTTATGGGACAAATATTGAATCTAAAACATCGGTTATTATGGAATAGATAGAGTACATATGTTGGATCAAACCCTAACCTGATTAGTTTTGTAGTTATATAATAATACTATTTGCATCTTTGAATATAGTTTCGTTCTACAACTCTTCTACCCCTCAAGTAACAAGAAAAGAAGAGAAAAAAAATGTTACAATAGTGTTGTGTGCAAATTATTATTTGTGTAAAATATTTCCTTTAACAGTATTTATTGAAATTTCAGAACGCAATTGTGATTTTGTGCATAGGTATTTCTTCTTCTCAATGGCCAAATTTTCTTGCATCCACGGTGAGATTTGCTTCCTTCTTCTCCATCTGCGATGAGATTTGTTTTGCTTCTCTAGGAAGTTATTAGGGTTTAAGATTGAGTGTTTGAGAGATATGGATTGAGAGATGGATTAGGATTTTGGGATTAGAAGGAAAGTCATCAGCAGTAGGCTAGGCTAGCGGAGGTAGAGGCAAAGGCGGTGGGTATGGAATGGGGCGGCAATGCTTGATGGCTGCAGGTGGTAGAGAAATGTGGTTGGGTAGCGCAAGAGTAAAGGTGTCTCGGCGACAACTCATATTATCATTGTAGTGACACATTCGATTATGAGAGGTGGTGGGTGGAGCCATGGTGTTGAGCTCTCGCTAAGTCCAGCAAAAGGGCCATATAAAATGTAGCGACACTAAACAGAGGATGGAGTCTGAAATGAAAGAGTGGAATGGTCCTCCTGTTGGACTTAACCTCACATGTGTCTATGGTGGTTGTAAACACTAAAGAGAGAATAATGTTGAAGGAAGAAGATACTCGAGAAAGAAAGGAGGAGATTTGGTAGATAAGATATTAAATTTAAATTTATTGGTCCAAAATCCATGTGTAGTAGGGCGTACTTTGTAGGAGTACGCGGTAGGTATTCCATCCATGTCAAATTGCAGGGGGTTACAGTCCTCGACTAGATTCATTCATTTATCCACATACGTGTGTTCAATATGTGTCTGGATTCATCAACATTCATACGAATATGGACAAATAAAAAGAGGATTGTAACCTCTTATGATTTGGGACGGAGGGAGTAAATCCCATACAAATAAAGTTTTGGGTAATAGAATTGTTTTCCTTTTTTTTCCTTACTTCAGACCATTGTTTCTTCACTTCACTTCTTTTTTTTTTTTTTTGAGAATCCTTGTTTCTTCATTTTTTTTAGACACAGTTTCTTCACTTCTTGGTCCTGCCGCTACGAGGGCTGGATGTTGAGCCAGCTCGGCTCGGCTCGGCTCGGCTTGGCTCGAGCTGGCTCGGCTTGGCTCGCAAAATCACCAAGCCAGGAACCCAGCTCAGCTCGGCTCGTTTGCCAGCTCGAGCCAGTTCGTTTGGCTCGTGAGCCAGCTTGTCGGTGCTCTGCGTCGGTGGTGGGGCGCGGCCGAGCTGGCTTGCCCGGCGCCGCTGTGCCGGCTACCGGCGTCCCGACGAGCCTTGGACGGGGCGCCGCCGTGCAAATCCGCGACCAGAGGGAGGGATAAAGAGAAGGGGTGAGGCCGCTATGCTAGGGAAAAGGGAGGACGGTCTTGCCGGAGGGGCGGACCGGTGGAGAGCGGAGGCCGGAGCCGAGGGCGGCGGCCGGGCAGGTCGACAGCGTCGCGGCCTGTGGGGGCTTGGAGCCTCGAAGAATGGAGGGGAAGGGCAACGGCTGACGGGCGACGGCCGACGGCGCCTCGGCAGCGAGGCATGGGACTGCAATGGTACGCGGCCTGCCGTCGTCCGCCTTTGCCGCGAGCTGCTGGCTGGAAGAGGGAGAGGATGAGGTGGTGTGCGGTGCGAGCAAAGGAGCGAGGCAGCTACGCTCTAGTCGGCAGGTTGGGTAAGGCCGTGAGGAAGGTCAGACCGTGGGAGGCCGTGTGGACGTAGGTGAGGTGGGCCGTGAGATTAGGGTTAAGCCAGGCTAGGCCATTGAGGCGCTGAGCCGGCCGGCTGAACGATCGCTAGACGTGGACATTCACGTTGAGCTACTGCTGGCTCTCGTTAATATCACGACCTGAAACTTGACCTCAGATCGTTAAAAACACCGAGCCGAGCCGAGCCGAGCTCCCTGCGAGCCGAGCGAGTTTTCGGTCCAGCCTAGTCCTGCACTTCTTGGGTTTCTTCCATCTATCTATTCCCCCAAACCGCCAGTCCACCACCACTCCATCCACCCAATGGATCCGTCCGGCGACGGCGCGCGGCGGAGGGCGGAGCAGTGGTTGAGCGTTGCCGAGAAGCTCCTGGTGGCGCGCGACCTCGAAGGGTGCAAGCAGTTCGCCTCGCAGGCCCTGGCCGCCGATCCCCACACCCCGGGGGCCGACGACCTCCACGCCGCCGCCGTCACCCTCCTGGCAGCCCAGCGCTGCCGCCTCCCCAGCGGTCAGCCCGATCCCTACGGCGTCCTCGGGCTCGACCCCTCAAACCCTGGATCACGCCGCCCGGATGCCATCCACTCGCACTACCGCCGCCTCTCTTTCTTACTCAATCGCGCCCACCCTAACCGCACCTGCTCTATCGCCTTCGGGGAAGCCGCCCGCCTCGTCGCCGACGCCTGGGCTTTCCTCTCTGATCCAGGTCTTAAATCCGCCCTAGACGGGGAGCTCGAAGCCGCCGCCGCAGCTCGGGCGTACCACTCTCCTCCTGCTCCAAATCTACCGCAGCAGCAGCACTCGCAGTCACCTCCGCCTGCACGGCGAACTCCGACGCCGGCTGCTCCCTCTCCACGCCCAACTACGCCGCCAGCTGCTGCCACTCAACGGCTAACACAACCTCCGGTTGCTCCTTCCCCGCGGCCGACTCCGCCGCTGGTTTCTCCTCCTCTTCGGCCAACGCCGCCGCCAGTTGCTTCCCCTCCGCGACCAGTTCAGCCGCCGGTTGCTTCCCAGACACGGCCAACACCGATGCCGGCTGCTCTCGCTCCACGGTTTACTCCACCACTACCGGTTGCTCCCCAAACACGGCCAACACCGCCATCCGCTACACCCCCTCCATGGCTTACTCCACCACCACTGTTTGCTCCCCAAACACGGCAAAGTCCGCTGCCGCCTTCTGCTCCCCAAACACCAATTGCTGCAACCATCCCAGCAGTACAGTCTGATGCGTCGTCACCTTCGCCAACGTTCTGGACAGCGTGCTCGGCCTGCTGCCACATTCACCAGTTTGATTGCCAGTATGAGACGCGCAAATTGATGTGCCCTAGCTGCCGCCAGCCATTTGTAGCCAAAGCGATGGCTGATCCACCCCCAATTGTTCCGGGTACCGACATGTATTACTGCACCTGGGGGTTCTTCCCCGTTGGGTTTCCTGGGTGTCCTGGCTTTGAAAGAATGGCCAATTCACAGCCACGGGAACCAGGTCAGCTGAAAGCACCATGGCTTACCAGTGATGCTGTGAAAGGTAAAGCTCAGGATAATGCTCAGAATGGGGTGCCACCAGTTAGTGCCCCAGTAGTAGAGGTGCCAGTTGAGGAACCAATAGAGGTGCCAGCTGTGACACCGCCAGCAAAGCCAGTGAGAGTGAAGGTGGGTGCGAAGAAGCGTGGCCGCCCCAAGGGTAGTAAGAACAAGAAGAATTTATGAATGCTAATGATGAAGATGATGGTTGTCATCATAGATCAGATGGATTGTTGGAATGTGCATTCAATCACATTGTCATTGTAGTCAACTGATGCACTTGTCTGCATGTTGAATTCTCATTTGCTGTTGACAGGATCCTTCATGAGGGGCGTAGAAGTTCTATTGATGTCGAATTCATCATTTCCAATGGAAGTTTTTTTTTTTCCTTTTCCGATAATGTTAAGGTCTGGTTCAGTCCCACATTGCCTTACTTGACATTATGCTTTAGTTGTAGCTATTGTAGTTGCATATTTTCTAATTTCACAACTATCCTGGAGACAGCTGTGTTGATAGAAAAAATGATGGGCGGCTTGATACCGTTCATGGTACATTTGACTTTGGTGCTATCTTAAGCTCTGCTGTGTAGGAATGTCGCAATAAATGAAATCGTTTAAAGCTCTGTTTTTAACACTAATTCTGCTTATGACCCTCTCTCCAAGTACCAGAATTTTGCACTCTGGCTGTCCTTGCTGCAATGCTGTTCGATGAAAATCCAATTTCCTTTAAATTTCAGCATTTTTTTAAATTCTCTCGTCATGATACTGCCTGTTTATTGGTTCATCGTCCATATAATTATTATCGCAAGAAAATTCTTGTGAACTATGATAAAGACATCCTGTTTGGAAGCAATGTATTTTTAGTTTCAAGAGATACTATGGTATTCTAGCTGAAAGGGTGTTTGGTTGTCCTTTAGAAAACTTTGTTTCCAATACCATGGTATTAACAAGACCATAGTATTTTTTAGAGTATTGTAAACTTCACTCCATACCAAAGTTTTCTTATTCAAGTGAGCAAGACACTAGCAAAACCATAGTATTGCTATGAAACCAAATAAGTGCTAGAATAATATGGTTTTAGTAGAGAAGAGAAATGCCATGGTTATGTCATGACCAATATAGACCATGGTATTCTAATACCATAGTATTAAAAAACTTTACTCCCAAACAGGCTATTCTGGTATCATCACTGTATCTTCTCCATTCAACTTTTTCCCCTACTCTGATAGGCTGTGCTGAATCAAGGATGTTTGCGGACAGTTCATGTTTCTTCTATAATAGTAGTACTAGTATTTAGTTGATTAGCTCCTTGATTAAATTGTTTGTGCCAGGTTGTCCTTTCCATATTTTTTGAATTTAAGAGAGACTTTTAATCTATTGTATGTGTTTTTACTGATCAACTAGTGAAGACATTATTTAGAGAAATGAGTGATTTGATATGAGGCGGCAGGAGGCCTGCGGAGTATTCATATTTATGAATGAAATGATCTGCAAGACTGCAATTACTTAGTAATGGAAATCTGCTAATGGGTTTTTGTCAATAAATGTTGCCCAATTTTTGGTCCAAAATATCAAGGAAGCACTGCACCCACATGCTCAAACATATTGCAGATGCTGTATCGAAGAGTCAGTCGATGGCAAGAGCCGAGACGGTGGGGCCGTGGGGGACCGAGCTACAGATCTACAAAGTGCCCTTGTGCTCTGGAAGATGAAGAACGATGAACAATGGTAAATTACTGCAGACGAATGACGGAAGCTACTCAGTTGCTACAGTGCTTGTATTGAAGCAGTGCAGAAACATTGAGTCAGGCCAGTGCAGTAGTGCAGTATACTTGCTTGAGTACACTGATTCTACTGTAACATGTGATGTTTCGGTTCCTGATGATGATATTTGTGGTTACCAGGGAATATGAAAACCACAGAACTGGGATCATGACTAGTGGAATGTCAAATTATTGCACGAATTGTTTCAGAAGATATACCTGAAGAATATGTGAGCTCATATCAGATACAGAAAGGTTCAGAATAATTGGTTATTGGCAGCAGCATTGCACGATGCATTTCCCTGGGCATTTGTCCATTGGCCCTCTTGGAATCTGTCTTTGCTCCTTGTTACGGGATGAACCGAGGATCCAAATCCACGCCAAATTCAAATTGCTCAGAACGCTCAAGCATTCCCTCGTCAAAACTGCAGGGAGATGCTGAAAACCTCTCCCTGGCAGTGGCAGGCTGGCAGCTCATGTCCGAGGATCAATTGGGCGGACCCCCAACGACGTGGGATGACGACCTGCCGATCGTCCTTGCGGGCCCAACGTCGCCTGGCACGCAGAGGCTGTTCTCCGACGACCGACGGACGCGATCGATCGAATCGACCGCGCCGGCCTGTCGGCAAGCAATGACGCGATGTCTCCTCGGCGCCGGACCCTGCCAACTGCACTGCACGCCATTGGTCGCTAGCAGGACTGCAACGTCGCAAAGCCCCCCTCCCTCCCCTGTTGCCCACACTGCGCGTGCCTTGCCAGCCCAAAACGGAGCAAAAGGGATTGAAGCCCAGGCGGCCGTGTCCCCACCCTCCACCCCTCACGGAGTACGTACGTGCGCCATGGTCATCTTCCTGCCGGTATCGTCTCGAGATGCGCGCGCGCTTGCACGATGCCGCCCGTCGATCGACGCCCCAGTCCCCGAGCCCGGACCCCGGCGTCAAGCCCCCCGGAGACACGAGGCCACTGTGCGCATCATGGCGTGTGGGTGTGGCCGCAGCTGCAGCACCGGCCGGCGAGGGGGGCGTGGCGTGTGTGTACACTAGCGAAGCGACTTTTTCACCTCGCTTTTCTTACTCGGCTCGGCTGCTGGCGCTTTCTGTGACCCCAAAGCGGGGGTGAGCTCGCTGTTACAGTGCGTCGTCGAGGACACGGACACGGACACGGTTAAAGCGAGCGGTCTGGTCATCCATTGTCGCCCACCACCGCTTTTGTTCGCCGTTTTGCCGGCCGGCCGCGGGGTGAAAAAGCTGGGCCTCGACATTTTACTGGATCTTGGGAAGCGACGGCGAAAGCTCGAGGGAGTTTTGACCACTGTTGGGGATTTACGCCGAGCAGTGCGCTTTGGACGGGGCCCGTCTCGTCTCGTGCAGCAGGACTTCTCGCCTTCATTCATCATCAGAGCGCACGCAAAGCCAGCACAGAGGCACTGAGCTCGTCCTCATATCATATCCTTCTTTGTTTCGTTTTCCTGCAGTATGGTACAGGTACTATGCTCGGACCGACGGTAGGTCATCTGCGATCGCCGCAACAAATGAACTCAGCCTACTCCTAGTCATTGATTCTCCTCCCGTTCAGCTCGATCGAGAGAAAGCTCTTTGCCCCCCTCCTGTGCCGTACGAATGGATGGATGGATGATGCACAAAATGCCGCTTGCACAGAACCGATCGTGCGAGAGTGAGTACACCGGTATGCGCCAAGACCCAAGAACCGACATGCGTATCAGATGGTGTAACACGATCTGGGAAAAAAAAAGGAGCAACTGTTGCGGCGCAGCGCCGTGTCGGCCGACGCTGCAGCTTCCACAGCGGCTGCCTCCGACAAACCACGCGCCAGAGAGAGTCCCGTGAGACGCCGCGGCGATCACGGCGAGAGAGAGAGCTCTCGGAGTTCAGTCGTTTTTTACGCGCGCGCGCGGCGCGCGTCGGTGACAGACGTGAAGCCGCTGCAGTCGCTGCTGCCGGCCGATGGCCTTTGGCCCGGCGAGAAAGTCGCCAAACCGACGGAGACCGCATGCAACTTTTCTCCTCCCCACCCGACCGCGCCGCGGACCGATGCGCGGCAACACAGCCGCTGCCGCTGCCGTGCCGGCGCCCGCGTCGCGGCTCGCAGCGAGGCCGTGTCGGCAGCCGCGCTCGGGCCTCCACCCTTATTTAACAGCTGGATCCGTCCATGGGCACCCGGAGGCAGACGAGAGAGCCAGTCAGCCGACTGGACGTGTGAGATTGCTGGCGTGTTCGATCGCACGTAGAGTACTCGACCGATCCATCGAGCCATCGGCTTCCCGCCTCTTTTCCTTTCAAAGACCCACCCAGCTCGGGCGCAAGCGCTAGCTACACGATACGATAATGGTGCCTGCCGGGAGTGACGAGGCGGCGGCGGAGGTGGCGATGGACGGGGCCGAGTGCTCGCCGCCGGCTGCGACGACGACGCGGAGCGGGCCGAGCAGGAGCCACAGCGAGGCGGAGCGGAAGCGGCGGCAGCGCATCAACGCCCACCTCGCCACGCTCCGCACCCTCCTGCCCGCGGCATCCAGGGTAAGTGTCAAGTCCCTTGCTCTTCACTCAGCGCTGGCCTTAGAACGCATGCATGCACGCGCGCATGGTGAACACGGTTGCGGACTAGTACGTGCAGATGGACAAGGCGGCGCTGCTCGGGGAGGTGGTGCGCCACGTCCGGGAGCTGCGGGGCGAGGCGGACGCTGCGGCGGCGGGCGCGGCCGTGGCCGTCCCGGGGGAAGGCGACGAGGTGGGCGTCGAGGAGGGCCAGCACTGCGTCTGCCACGGCGTGGAGAGGGAGAGGGCCGCCACCGCCAACACCAGGCGCGTCAGGGCTTGGGTGTGCTGCGCCGACCGCCCGGGGCTCATGTCCGAGCTCGGCCGCGCCGTGCGGTCCGTCAGCGCCAGGGCGGTGCGCGCGGAGATCGCCACCGTCGGCGGGAGGACGCGGAGCGTCCTGGAGCTGGACATTGGCGGGCAGCACGACGGCGAGGGAGCGTCGTCACGCCCGGCGCTGCAGGCGGCGCTACGGGCCGTGCTGCTCACCAGGGAAGAGCTGCTCGCCGCCGAGTGCTACAAGAGGCAGCGCTTCTCGGCGCACCTCGCCAGGGTTTAGTAGGGCAGTGGACTGTAGAAATGGGGTGATATGATCGGAGACAGAAGGGAAAGGGAAGGACTTGTGTGACGTGCCTGCTACCTTTTTAGTTGTGTTAATGTACAATATCACACTTCTTCCATTGCCAACTCTTCCAAAGAAACGGTGTTGCAAGAAAATTAGCGGTCACCAATTAAATGCTAGTATAACATTTGTTCCAAACGGTGGCAAATGCCGTATAACATTTGTTCAGCACAGTTACAATGATACTACAACAAATGGTACAGATGTATTACAATTACACGGTAGCGCCAAATGTGGCGACGATTGCATATGCATTCCTCGTATGACTCATCTTGCAGCTTATTCGTGATACTACAACAAATGGTACAGATGTATTACATTACAATTACACGGTAGCGCCAAATGTGGCGACGATTGCATATGCATTCCTCGTATGACTCATCTTGCAGCTTATTCGTATGGTTTCAATCCGAAAACAAGACACAAGTAGTTGGATAAAATTCACTTTGCCCCCAGCAGTTCGACAAACTTTCACTTTGCTACCATATTGCTCATTGTGTTGCACCTCACTCCGTTGTGGTTTTGTACATCTACAGCCAAGAGTTCCTGTATCAAATAACTGTTGCAATGCCGAAGCATCTGCAGATGCGTATGCAATACTACAAACAGTGCAAGCGTAGCATTGCTAGTGGAATAGTGCCATGCATGACAATGGACGATGCCAACAACCTTGTAACAGTTATTTGATACAGGAACTCACTTCTGCAGAACATCAATATCGCAATGGAGCAAGGTGCAATGGAAATGAACAGAGTAGTGGCAAAGCGAAACCATGCTGAACTACAGGGGACAGAATGAAATTTACCCAAGTAAATAAGGCCATGATTGGTCAAGACCAGGTGGACCTGTTCTTTATAGCATACTTGCTTCCACCTTCAAGCCCTTTACGGTATACTAGTGTCCATTTTTCAAATGTGCAATCAATAAAGTTGTAGTAGCCTCCATGAAGGTTCAAAGTACCTTCATTCACCCTTTTCTCTATCCATGGGTATGTCAACAAGTTCAACAGAGAACTGTTTATTGATTCCTGTAAAGAACAAGACATAATTGTGTTTAGTCATATCAGTTTATGACTATAAAAGATGGCCAGCATATTTGATAGAATAAGTTTGAATTGTATAACTACTATGAGGCATCCGAATCTAACCCTATGATTGGTACAAACTACAAGAGGGAAAAACAATAAAAAAAACAGGTAAAATCTTGATATGAATCAGAATTAGTGAAACTAGTCAATCAACCTGTGCGAAAGCACGGGCTAGAGTCTTAAATGTGTTATGCGCAACCGTACAACATATATAGATCTATTTTGATACTTAGGTTTTTATAATAACATATCTTACTACTTTATATGTATGCTTAATTGTTTTAGATGATCTTTGATCGATTGCAAAAATGTGATTTTAATATAATTTTGAGGGGTTACTTTCATCGTATTATCAGTCATAATAACTAAGATGAACAATTCAAATATAAATTAAAGGGGATATTTGGTATTATCCTATCAAAATAGCAAATGTGAGCAATTAGATATAAATTTAGGGTGTTATTTCATATTTTCCTTTATATTGGCAGAGTGGGTAATTAATATGTAGTTTTAGAGGTTATTTAATAATTATTTTGATAATGCCAAATGTGGGTGATTACTTAATTAGAAAACAGATCTAATAGTTATTAAGATTCCAATATGTTAATTGATGATAGAGTATTTTTTTTATTATTGTGAGGATTTCTATAATTTTATTTTTTCTAGCGCATCTTGTGAAGATTGACATGGAAATTTCAAAAAGTCTACAAAATATCTGTTTCATGGAAAGGTTTCTAGCATCTTTAATGGAAAAAAAACAAAAACTGAAGATAAATTTAAAAATGGAAAAAATCTAAAAAAAAGAAAAAGTTATTTGCTTTCGTTGAGAATTGAACTCAAGATCTTTCTTAATGGCAGAGGTGGGTAATTATTTAGAAAATATATATAATGAAAAAAAGAGGATATTTGCTTTCATTGAGAGTTGAACTCAAGACCTTTTATAATGGCAGAGGTGGGTAATTACTTAGAAAACAGATCTAATGGCTATTAATATTCCAATCTGCCAATTGATGGTCGGATGTTTCTGATTATTGTGAGAATTTCTTGGATTTATCTTTTTTTCTAGCACGTTTTGAAATTGGTGCAACTTTTAGAACCTCTAATTAGTAATAGTAAGATCCATGGAATTGATTGATCCTGTAGACAACAATGATTTTTGTAAAAAATTAAGACTCACAATTATGCATCACTCTTATGACAAAATGTATACCTTTTCACAATGTTTGCACTGCATTTCAAAACTCAAATTTCCAGCTGCAGCTTTCGTGCTTAACCTTGCGCTCTTCCCAATTGAAACCCAGTTTTTAATAAAGCTTCTGTGTTAATAAAAAAGAAGTTCAGAATCAAACTGTAAAAAAGGACATCAAAAGAACATGTAATGCAGAAATGGCTATAACTGTTACCCAGAGGTCGAATCATCTTTCATACTCATTAGTGCCTGGATGCCACCGCATCGGCTGTGACCTACCACCAATACATTTTCTACCTGAGAAAATGAAGGTAAATGTTTCAGATCTCAAGAATGTTTTCAGTATCCTTCAGAAAAAAAGGAGAAAGAAAAGGGGCAAATCAGAAACTAAACACAGTATTACAATTGATTCGCACCTGGAGTGTGTTGACGGCAAACTCTAGTGCTGCACTAGTTTCTGAACCCCCATGCTGGCATTGCAATATTTTGTTTACTGTCAGTACTTCCAAAAAGAAACCTCATGGTTTTAAACGTACGATCAAAACCTAAAGGTACTCAAATTTTGTGATACCTCGTATGGTGGTATCAAATTTGCCACATTACGAACTGTAAATGCTTCCCCAGGCTGAAACCCCAAAACACCGGTAGGGCAGACCCTGGAGTCAGCACAAGCTACCACCATGAACTGCACGCGAGAACAGAAAACCAAGAATAGTCCCATAAGGCCTGGCAATGTCAATATTAAAATGATTTGGCATCAAAGTCACTATCATGTACCTTTGGTGTTTGCTGTTCAGCAAGACTTTGGTAATTTGAAAAGTTTTCCCTGTCGACAGTTCAAAATATAGCAGTGTCAACAAAGAAAAAAAAAAGAAGAAACAGATGTAAATTATGAAGGTGAAGGATACATTGTGTACTTCATGATCTACTTACACATAGTTTCGCTGTTTGAAGTCCATGAATCTTGCTTTCAACTCCATGAATGGATCATGTTCTGCACCTACATCATCTACCGTGTCATGTTGAAAATCTAGAAGTTGTCGGGTCAAGCCAGAATGATCTCTGGAGGCCATTGTGATAGATGACAATTCTCTCCTGCAGAAGAAAACTCTATTTAGTGATTTGCTGCACAAATACATTAAATTGAGATCACAAAGATGCCTTTTAATGGTATGTAAGATTATTCAGCATATGAAAAAAAGGAAGGCACCGCAAGCAGCGGGACTTTATTGGCAAGCTCATGGACAGTGAGCATATAGTCACTGAACATGAAGATAAGGAAAGAACAGTACATCAGTTTTACTCTAATCTCCTTGGTTCTAACCTTGCCCCCGCTCACACAAACAACCTGGATGAGTTGGATATTTCCTCATTTGATCTGGCCGATTTGGATGCACCTTTTTTCTGAAGAGGAATTATGGAAGACAATAACCCATTTGCCTTCTGACAAAGCCCCTGGTCCAGACGGATTTACAGATAAATTTTACAAAGTTTGCTGGCTGATCGTAAAGGATGACTTGATGTGGCCAGCTCGGCAGGTTGGAGGAGGAAAATGGGTAATTTGGGCGCCCTCAACTCAGTTTATACAACCCTTGTCCCTGTCCATGTCAAATATTTCTGCCCCATTAGCTTGCCCATAGCTTTGCAACGCTCATAACCAAGCCACTTGCCAACAGGCTAGCAGGTCCATAGTCACAGAGTTCCTGGATCAATGGGGTCGAGGAACGGGTTCAAGGAACATGGTACGCTACTTTTGAGAGGTTTTTACAAGTTGGGAATGAAAATGACCCCGCGTGGTCGGGTACTATGTTCCGGGGCTGAGGGTCGCTACCAATAGCATCGACCCCGTTTCTTTCTTGTGACTGTGAGCAGGACATCTGCATGAGATGGTATCCCCAAACCAGAGTGCTTTTTACAAAAGGTCGATCCGTTAAAGATAATTTCATGCCGCAGTCACGAGGAGGCTATAGCTTATCCACAGAAACAAACCGACCAAGCCAAAATCAATTTGGAGTTCTGCCCAAAAAAAGCTCAGATAACATCTATCTAAATTCGCACACCAGATCAATCAAGGATTCAGGAGAGGCTGCGCCAAAACCGATGGACACAACAACAAGGAAATTTGCAGACGGGGAATCAACTCAACTCACCGGCTAGATCCTCCAAGCCGCAGAGCAGCACCAGCACCGCGCGTCCTCGAAGCGCCGACCTGCGGCACCCCCAGAAAAGGCAGAGATGAGCAAAAAGCAACCGCAGCGAATCGGATACCCCACGAAATGGGGGGCGAGGCGCAGCTCACCATCCGCGCGCTGTGCCCCCGGCCGGAGTCCGCGGAGGAGCCGGCATGCTCCCCGGCGGCGGGGCGGAGGAACGGGGATGCGGCGCGGAGGAGGAGGCCGTTAGCCATGCTGCGGTGAGGACGGTGGTGGTGCTGCGCGCCGCGGCGGTGGGGTCTCGCGCATTTGAGGAGGAGGAGGTGGGCGGCAATGGCCGGGGTGCTTTTAGGGGCGGGCGCTGGGGAGGCGACAGGCAAGCTGGCGGAGGCCGCGACGACGGCGATGTGGGCGGAGGAATCGAGGACGAGGCGGTGGCGGTGGGATTGTTTAGTTGGTTACTTGGTTTTGTCAGGGAAGGAGGGGAATTAATTACGGCGATTGAGCTCTTTGTGGGGGGCTGAAAGTTCCATGGACTGTTGAGTGCGAGCGGGGGGCTGCCAGCCTGTGCGGACGACGTTTCCGCCGTCGGATTTGACCCGCTGGAAGGATCCCGGCCGTCGGTTTCCTCAATTGCTGGAGGCGTTGACGTGGGCTCCGCGCGGCCGTGTTTGTCTCCTGGGGCCCGCAATGATCGATGGTGTCCTGTCGAGTTGCGCAGCAAGTGGCAGCCCACTAGCCCGGACATCAGGGTAGACAGACCGGTGCAGTGATCGGATTTGCGTCTGCCCATACGCATTTGTCGTTTACAGTTAGTAGTACTAGTTAATGGCCTCTACCAATGATTTGAAGAAAACCCTCTAACGCAAAAAAAAAAAAAAAGTATTGAAGAAACAGCGCGCTAAACCGCTGCGGCGCGATGCTCCAGTGAACAATGAGCGTGGTCGCCGTTGGTCGATGACGCTCCTCGAACACAACGAGAAATCGAGAACGATCGCACGTCGCTGGAGGCAAGCGAAAGAAAATGCAAAAACTAGAAAGCCTCCACGCTCACCGATGGTCTCGACGGCGATGCAGCCACCGCTGCTCATCATCGTCATCGGGGCCCGGGGGCCTCCTGTTGGGCGGCGGCGGGAGAAGGCCGTCCTCCTCCCGGGCGGCTGCGCGCTCTTCGCTGCCGTCGGAGGACGGCCTCAGTCGCCGCGCCGCGGAGGCCGAGGACGCGCGCGTCGAAGCGGCGGCAAGGCGGAGCAGCGCCGCCGTCCGCGGCGGCATGGCCACCTGAAAACGAGGCACGCAAGGTTATGCTGCTGCCCCTACTCCTACTGTGTCTAGTCCTGGACAGTACAGGCTCGACTCGTGTGTGTTCCCCTCCAAGCGTCCATGGCAGCACGGCCTACGATTGGCTCCCTATAGAGAGAGAGGCAGATAGGAGAACGCCTCCGTCCGGATGTGACACGGACAATGAGTGGCATGCCTATCTGCTTCACCACACTACACACTACCATTCCGGCACGGCACGGAACTGACGCGCGGAAGGCCGGAACAACAGGGCCACACAACACAGAGACGTCCGCAGCGACGCCGGCATGGTCGCAACGGCGCGCGGGGGCTTTCGTGGGCACAAAACGCTGCCCCGTGCTCCACGTCGACGGGGGCAACAGAGCGGATGAGCTGGCAGGGTTTTACGGCTCGACGCAAATCTTGTCCTCGATGCACCCTTTGTCCCTTTCGACCACCCCCACTCTTCTAGACTTCCTGTATGTGCTTTGCAAGTTGTGTTCATATATAAGTTTTTGTTATATATATGAACATATTTCTATTAATATTTCGTATAGGCCATATATTATGTTTACAAATCTTGTGTAAGTTTGTGTTTGTAACTCCTGATTATAAGTTGTGTACATAAAGTATTTTTTATAAGAATTAATTGATGTCCATGTATTTAAAATGGGAACATATCCGGTGCAACCGAGGAAACGGTGCAACCACCGTGCAACCCTATTAGAAAAAGTTTCAAAAAATTTCGAACAAAATTATGAATGTACATTTCAGCCTACCCCATCTATATATAAAATTTTATGATCAAATTCATCATGCCCTGTCAGTTATAAAAAAGATAAATTTTCTGACAAAAAATAAAGTTCAAATACACCCCAAATTTGTTTTTTTCGTAACTGCTAGAGCAGAACGAATTTGATCATAAAATTTTATATATAGATGGGGTAGGCCGAAATGTACATTCATGATTTGTTTCATAATTTTTTGAAACTTTTTTTATTAGGGTTGCACGGTGATTGCACCGTTCCCTCGTTGCACCGGATATGTTCCCATTTAAAATAGTCCATTTAAGAGAACAAGAAAGAAGAAAAGAAAAGAAAAAAGAGAGAAAGAGAAAAGCTTCGTAGCCCATGTTTTCCTTTTCCACTGTAGATTTTTTTTGTGAATTCCATTGAAGAAATTTTCAGTATAGAAAGGAACAAGATGCCTAAAAACATTTACTGAAATGCTACGGTTTTAGTGAGTGAAGCCAGAAGGAGAAGTGGGTCCTACTGGAAGGTTCTGCCGTGGTTGCTGGGCTCAACTCGTGTCCTACCGTACGTTTGTTGTTGGGCTTAAGTCCGATGGGCCCTCTTCAGTGTGGACGTTTCAGATGGCCCAGCTCAACCGTAGTTTGGGCAGGAATTTTGCAAGTGGACGCCTTTTCATGCTTCCGCTGGTTTCCCAATAACCTTCGGATTGGATTGCAATTTTTGAACCCATCATCTTGCATCAGCTTAGCATGGCGAACTGTATTGTGCAGAGGATGTGGATCACAAACATGTATTTACAACAACAACAACAACAACAAAAATGTTAGGTTCCCTTAAGGTTGGTTTCATCAGCTCGTCTATCGTACCATCTATATGTGCACTAACACTGCTCCGCACACCTATATGCACCCCTCGTGACATCAGTCTAAATAGGCCATGTTCATAGCCTTAGTATGGTTCATCTCTTCTTCTCTAATTTATTTCACGTGTCAGTCTCAAAAAAAAAAAATCTTGCACTTCTCTCACCTTGCTCTTCTACCAACTATGATCGCTGACCACTGGTTTCATTGAAGATAAGATTTGGTGCCTTTACCTTTTGTAGCGTCCGGTCTCGCAATCTGTACTCTGCAGTGTCCATTCACTGCACCCCGTCATAGCTGAGACACCTATTCATCGTCGCACGAGCACCATTGTCGCACATCTTCTTTCTTTTTTTACGGGGCTAGCCTAGCTGTTCCGTCACCACCACTGCTGCCACTTGCTTTAGCGCCTCCATCTTGGCACCATGCACCACGCCCATCTCGTCACCATAGCGGTTGCGACCACCGGTTTTTTTTTTTTTTTTTTTGAGAAACCGGAGGGGTTACCTCCTACAGGAATTTTATTAAAAACAGTAGAGTATTTAAAGGGGAGGAGAGAGAGGGGATAGAGGGAAGAGAGGGATTACACAAGAGACTCTAGCCATTGTTCTGTTACAGGGAAGTAACAAGATTTGGCTCTATGAACAATCATGCCAAATTCGTTGCAGAAAATCAACTTGCAAGCACGCACATCTCCCTGACCTCTCACCATCTTCTAGCTCCGTAGGATGAGGACATCCTAGCAACTCCCAACCATAATTTGGAACTATATCAACAATGGTGGTGGACGGTCGTGGACCTTCGACAACGGAATGTTTATTTGTCGTTGCGGACACAAATAGCACTCCTGATGGTACCCTCCTCGAGTTGATTATCCTTCCTCTGGGCTCCTTTGGTCATCCTCATCATCGGGGGGCTTTTGAAGATTCCAAACACCATCCTGCTATGGTACATCGTGACTGAAAATTATGTGCTCACATCTGATATACAGCACCGCGATTTAGGGCTTTAGGCTGGCAAAACCATAGGGAGCATGAAAATATTTTTAGGTGCAGTAGGTAAATCACCGTAAAATACTAAGGTGAGCTAGCGTGAGCTAGGTAAATCACCAGCCTTGATGCATTCTTGCTGTGCGTATGTAACTCAGTGAGATGTCAACTGTTAGCACGATGTGATCTAATCCCTCCATAATTTCCATATATGACGTTTAGGCTGTTCACACTCATATCACTCTATACCTCAATTTTAAAAAAAATTATTCCATCCAGTCATCGCAATTTTGAAATACAGTCAACAATTTTCTACGCTCGTATAATTCTATATCTTCCACTCTATACCAACTACCACATTATTTTATATTTTTACTTCATCCCTCCCCTGTTTCTTCCCTTCCTCCTCTCTCCTCCCACGATGGATCCAGAGCGTGGGCTTGGGCTCCTCCACTGCCGGCCACAAGCTCCTCCGCCGCTGGCCACAAGATCCTCCGCGTCGGCCGTGGGCTGCACCGCCGCCGGCCCCAAGCTCCTCCGCTGCCGGCCACGAGCTCCTTCGCGCCGGCCGTTTCCCCCAACTCCGTCTCTTCCTTCGTCCGTGTCGGCCCGGATCCAGGCCAGTGGCGCGTGGATCATGGGAGCGGCGCCTCCTCCCGCGCCGGCCTCACCTGCGGCCGCCTCCTCCCTCGCGCCATCCCCGCCGGCCATGGCGCCATAGGACGCCGCGGTGGGGGACTTGGGCGGCAGCTTCCTCCCCACGCGACACGGCGAGGGCAAGAGGCGAGCCCGACGCCGCGCACCGCCGGATCTGGGCTAGCTCGAACGAGTGGCCGTTGGTCCGCCGCCGCCCCTGCCCCCTCCTCTTCCTCTACACCGGCCATGGCGCCGCGCTCGCACCGTCCGTCCTCGTCCTCGGCTACGCCCACGCCGGCCGTCTCTCCTGCCCCCTCCTCTTCCTCCACACCAGCCATGGCGCCGCACCACCCCGGATCCGCCGCGGCCGACCGCGCGCTGCACACAATCTGGCCTCCTTCTCGCCTCTGTCTGTCCGCGCGCGCGAGCAACGTATCCGAGGGGCGCGCATCCGACGTGGAGGAAAGAGAGCAGATAGCGTGGGCGCGGGAAGGGGCGGATGGGAAAATACAGTCAGGTTCCCCGGTCCCCGCTGCAACAGATTTTTTTTGGTTCCGGCGACGCTATCTGCGTGCCATTTTGTGTACAACGCGTGAGTGTGGACAGCCTTAAGCGTATTTGAACTAATCATCATGTCAATGAACGAATTATCACGTCCTAAACGGCATAGTAAAACATGGAAGTAGTACATCAACCGAAAACGGCGGGAAAAAGGGCCAACAACGCAAGGTGCGTGGCAGTGTGTGGCAGGGGGCTGGGCCGCCCGGGGTGGACAGAAAAGGCAAGCCCTGTACTGCACCTAGCGAGTAGGCAGCAGCTCCGAAAGCTCAGTCTCAAGGGATACGATCCAGGGCCCGGGGCCGGCCGCCGCATGCACCGCTAAAATACAAGCACCGAGCTGCAAAGCCGGCCACACGAAAGGCGAGAGGCGAGACAAGCACGGATCAGAGAGGAGGTCGGTCTTGGAGTTGGAGGACGGAGGTAGCCGCCGCGGCCCTGCACGCAGCAAAAGCCGAGTGGACACAAAGAAAGAAGCATGTCTCTCTCCCTCGGGTCTTTCTCTCTCCAGTCTCGAAGATAGCCGAGCAACAAACTCAATTCCCTGTCTTGTCTCTGCCCGTCTCTCTCCGTGCTAGCAAGCTGGGTTCTTTTCTTGTCTTTTCAGGCCAAGCAAGATGAGCGTAGCCTTGATCAGTTTCACCGGCGGCGCGCACCGCGCAGCTCTCGCTGGGACCGAGAGTCACCCCAGCTAAACCGTACGTCGTACCTTTTGCCTCGTGCCGGTCCGAGGCCGATCACCGAATCGGCGTTCGTCGTCCCATCTTTTGATCCAACACACTTCCCCACATGGGATCAATGCATCGATCCACTTAGGCTGTCTCCAATGGGGTATTTTAAAAAAGTACCTCAAAACACTGTTTGGCACTGTTTGACATAAATGCTGTACCGTAGACAGAGAGAAAAATAATTGAAATAGTGTTTTGAGGAAGTGGATGAATGTTGCCATTGGAGACAACCTTAGCATCAGAGATTCAGTTAGATTGGTAGCAAAGTTTAATTTCAATGCTACGGTTTTGTTAGTAAAGTAGGGTGAAGTATATCCTTTTAGCCATCCAACCACCGCCCGAGGTTGTTTTTGACCATGAGATTTCAAAGACGACAGGCTCCGTTCGTTTCGGAGGGTTGGAAAGGCGATATTCCCCTGATTTTGATCCTCCGGCTAATACCGGTTGGACCACTAGTGTTCGCTACTTATATGCAATTTGTACAACACTTGCAACGATTGTCTTTGAGAGTACCGGCAGCGAGCAAAGACATGTTTGTTTTTTTTCTCTCTCTCTCTCTGGTCAGGATCACTCCATACTATTGACAGAGTGGAAGAAGCTTTCGTTTGGTTTGTTGCATGGCAGTGCCCCATCCAGCCCAGTTTGAACTATGAAGTGAAAAAAAAATGATGCGAGCCTGCTTGCCGGAAACGCCGGATTCCGTCGTTTTCACAGGCCGCGCGCCCGGTCGACGCAGCGGAACGCGCTGGCTCCGCAACCACAACCGCCTGACGGCCGGCCGGCCTGATGAGTCGCCTCCGGATCGGAGCGAGGCGTCGACGGCGGGGCCGAACCGAGAACGTTCTCCCTTGTCGAACAGTGCGTCTCATGGGACACAACAGCCATGCATCCAAGCCAGTCTGCTCAGCTCAGCCACAGGCCACAGCTAGCGCGCGGCCTCGCTAGCTGAGCTGCTGCTGATACAGTGCTACGTGCAGCACGCCAGAAGCGGAGCAAGGGCAGCAAGAGATCAGCAACCTGTGAATGGCGCAGGCTACGTGGTGCAGCCACCAGGTACCGCTACCGTACAGGTACAGCAGCAAGATACCCACGCGGCCTGGGACGTCTGCCCGCCGACTGCCCCGCCACCTTCCCTCTCTCGTCGCCCGACCCCCTGGTTTTCTCGCCGGCCCGGCCCCCGGTGCCTGTAGGACCTGCAGGCCCGGCCGCCGGCCCCCCCGGCCGCTGGCTCTGCCTGCCCTCTCTGCCACCGTACCGGCGCTATCTCGATGCAGCCTCTCGCCTTGCTGCAGCCTGCACCCGGCAGGCGCTGTGCTTTGGGCTACCTGCAGGCTTGCGCGGGCAAAGGCAAAAGGCGAAGCCAACTTTTGGACCCGGTCGCCGGGCGACCGAGCGCCCCGAGCCAAGCAGCCAGCCGCCCACCGGCCACCACCGAGGGTCGGGGGTTTCTCGCTCCCGCCGCTTCCCTGCTCGTTGACAAGACGGGCGAGGTACCTTCTGAGTGCCGCTGTACACCACAGGACGGGCCTGTTTGGCAGTACATTTTTTCAATGGGTGTGTTTAGATGGTTGAAAAAAACACTGTTCCGAACTGAAAAGCACTGTAGAATCACTGTAGCACTTTTCGTTTGTTTGTGGTAAATATTGTCCTATTATGGTCTAACTAGGCTCAAAAGATTCGTCTCGCAAAGTACATTTAAACTATGCAATTAATTTTTTATTTCATCTACATTTAGTACTCCATGCATGTGCCGGGATTTTGATGTGATGGGAAATCTTCTTTTTGCATAGTAGAATTTGGAAGAAAAGTTTAGATCTAAACACAGCCGTAGTATATTTTGGTCATCCTAGTTTTTCAATACTATAATTTTAGAATATCGTAGTACAGTATATTTTAGAAACTGCGGTATCTTTCAAAACCACCAACATCACGGCAACTATAATACTATCATGCAACAGTATACGGTGACAGAGCCGCCGGCGGGAAAGCTTGGGTCCAATCGAATCAAGAAGCTTGGACAGTCGTAGCTGCTGCCGCACTCGAAGCCCAAGTCGACGGTCGGCACGCCGACGTACATCGCCCCGGAGGTGCTCTCCCGCCGGGAATACGACGGCAAGCCCCAGAGCCAGGAGAATCGAATTGAGAAGGAGGCGGAGGCTGGGCCAGCGCGGGAGGAACAGGAGGCTGAGGTCGGGGCCGGCTCGTCGGCGCGGGAAGGCAAGGGACGGGATTGGACCAGGAGAGAGATGAGAGAGGTCGTGGCCGCGCGCGGTAGTCGGTGCGGGAGGACGCCATGTCCATGCAGGAAGACGACGCGGGAGGCCGCCGCGGTGACCGGTGCCGGGGCGGGAGGAGGATGCGGCGACGGGCGGCGTGCAAGGAGGACACGAGGACGGGCAGCGCGTGAGGCTTGCCTCCGTCTCTGGCGAGGAGGGCAGCCGCAGGGGAGAAGAAGATGGAGGTCGGAGCGAGAGAAAACCAGCAAAGACAGGCATCACGATAGCTATGGACTGAAAATTTTGGTGGAGACCTAAGTATCCAATACTCCAAAACTACTTTGGTTTTGGCTAAACCATGGTTTTTAAAACTGTGGTTTTGAAGGAGGTACCGAACACTTTTTTGAGCAAATACTATAGTATTGTTCAATACCATAGTATTCTTAGAAACTCCAAAAGTATTACACTTTTCACGTCTTGTCCGTCCACTATTTCAACTGCCTCGCTTTCTATCTACAGGATCGAAGCGGATGAACTCTACCTTTTCTCTAGTAGCATACCACGTATTTTCTTCAAAGCACAGTACAGATAAGATGCTGTTATGTTTTTTCGGATCTCTACTATCGCTACGTTATGCTCCAAAGTTCAACTAATGTACCCACTATGCACTATGCAGTATGCACCTTGTATTAGCAACCTTTACAGGA
The DNA here is from genome assembly GCA_022530915.1 of Paspalum notatum. Lineage (NCBI taxonomy): Eukaryota > Viridiplantae > Streptophyta > Magnoliopsida > Poales > Poaceae > Paspalum > Paspalum notatum. The sequence goes on from CM039685.1 coordinate 40,218,963, forward strand.
GATTTGTATAAGTCACCGTACCAACATTTCAATATACCTACCCTATATATGGGAGTACAATATATAAGGGCTCCCCAGGATTTTTACAGAAAATATACATGAACTTCACATAAAATGGTTCAAAACACAAAAAGAACGTAGAATTATGAGAATTTTCATGTGTTCCAAAGGAGACCTAAATGTCTCCTAAATCACCATGCCAATGCATCAATCTTTCAAGGGTGAATCAGAGCGACATCAGCTGCAACAGCTAGGAGTATATATGTAGTAACCCTAAACAACACTCGAAGCTTTTAGAAAGAACAAACTCGAGGGCCAAACTGCAACATCTGGCATGTGTAGTAGCGGGCAAAAGACACCTGTTTGCATTGGTCAAGCTACAACATTTTTCCATTCTTTCTTTTTGGACAAACCAATGACCAACGCTTCTTCCTGAATTACTAGTTCATAGGATCGCAATGTCAAGTAATGAAATTTGTAGAACTGCTACTCTTCTGTCTAAAAAAAGAAAGAAGCAGGTCCGAAACCGCAATCGACGGAATGGCATAGATTCTTTGTGATCTCTGCGGGTTCCAAACAGTGCCCAGATAATGTGTCAGTTTCCTGCTGGCGTTGCCCAAGGCCCATACGAAGAGAAGATGCACCAATCACTGGCACGAGAGGATGGGTTCATGCACCTACCTACACTACACCGGTGGAGGTCTGAATAGCTAGCTATAAAGGTTAGGCCAGCAACTATGGAGAAGACTGGCGTGCACATGACCAGACCAAGACAGCGTTAACTGCTTGCCAGGTGGTTTGCTTTCTTTGAACAAATGAATTAACGAATGAACAATCAACACTGACAGCTAGCAGTACCCGAAATTTTTTTTTCACCGTCCCATCAGATTCAGTTAGATCGATTCCAGTCACCAAAAAAACAGTCACAAATGGAAACCACACGCACTGCTAAAGTTTGCTACAAGTAGTTTGAGAAAAACAAAAGCAGCAGTGCGCGAGCTTCTTGCAAATGCAGACGAGAGTTAAACCCTAGGAGCAGCGAAGGTGGTCATCAATGTAGATCGAGCGCAGGAGCGGGCCATCCTCACGTTAGATGATGGCATGATGCGAATGCGGTGTGGTAGACGCGTACCGATGATTGATCGCCTCGCCGGGGCGGCGCGTCTGATCAGTACGGCGGCGGTGGGGGGTGCGACGCGCGTGGCGGCGGCGGCGGCCACATCACGGTTTGTGGCTGCGGGTGGCAGGCGGCGTAAATGGGCACAGCCGGCGCGCCGCACGGCTCCACAGGCTGCGCTGCCGAGGCGAGGTGCGGCGCGGGCTGGCGTCGTACGGCGTGAGGACGGTGCTCCTGCGGCGGCGGCTGGTGCCCCGCCGGGTGCTGGCGGTGCTCGTCCGCCGCGTCGCCGCTGCCGGCGGAGAGCGAGACGGAGACGGACACGGCGGCGTCATCGTCGGCCGGGAGGCGGTGGAACGTGGGGTTGGTGAAGGCGGCGGCGACGAGGACGACGGTGGACGCGGCGTAGAGCGGCCCTGCCACGGCGCCGCCGACGATCTGGCCGTGCGGCCCCGCCAGCGAGATGGAGAGGCACGCGGCGGCGGCGGCGGCCTGCGGCGCCACGGCGGACATGGCGGGGGGCAGGAACGTGGCGGAGATGGAGAGGATCTCGTACTGCCCGTGGAACACGATGGCGCCGGCGGGCGCGCCGCCGCCCGCGGCCACGCCGGGCGCCGCCGGGTGCCGGAGCGAGACGTTGGCGACGGCGCCCGTGCCCGCGAGCACGCAGATCCCGAGGTTCCGGCGCGCCGCGAAGCGCGCCAGCGCGTCGGCCACGTCGCGGCCGCAGGGGATCTCGATCACGTGCGGGCGCATGGCCGCCGCCGGCTCCGTCTCCCGCGTGATCACCACGGGCGGCTTTGGCTTGTTCTTGGACCCGGGGGGGCGGCCCCGACGCTTCTTGAACACCTCGATGCTCGCCCCGTCTCCGCCGCCGGACACCACCAGCGCCCCGGCACCGCTCGCGGGCTCCTTCGCCTCCGCGCTCCCGCGGCTGTCCACCTCATCGGAGAAGCACTCCAGCTGCTGCTGCTGGTGGTCACCGTGCCCGCCGCCATGGTGGTGCTGGTGGTGGGACGGCGGCGGCGGCGTTGTGAAGTGGACGTGCGCCACGTCCTTGCGATCTTGGTACATGCGCTCCTGGCTCATGTCTCTCTTGTTGCCAAGCGACGTGAGGAGCTTGGTCGCGAGAAAGAGGGACACCACTCACCAATCGAGAAGTACAAGCTGGAAATATGTGGTGGGTGCGACAGCGAGGGCGAGAGAGAGATGTCAAGAACACGGGCGGCGGCAAGTGTTGACGGCAGCTGCGAGCGGCGCTTCGGCGACGAGCCGACGAACACGAGAGAGGTCTCTGGACTTGGGAGATCGAGGGGGCAGGATAAGAAAGCGATGGGAGGGAAGATCAGAAGAGCACAGTAGCAGGAACATGACAGGACAGGAAAATGAAGCGTCAAGGTAGGGAGAGGGTAGGCGGTGCCTCCTGCTGCTAGCGAGAGCGACAGCGAGTCGATCCTTTTACAGTAATCGTTGTATCCTGTGCCATCGGAAATTATGCGATCTGTTGTGTGCTATCGGTTTTAGATTTTGCATCCCTTCTGTGCCATTGCCGTTAGTTGGAGGAAACCGGTGTTAACTCTGCGTATATCTCTGTAAAATCTAATGTTTACGGAGGGTTGTTTGTAGATTGACTAAGACACAAGGAAAAAAAAAGAAATTTACCATATCTTTTAGGGGGATTTGTGCAAAATGACCTTCTTCAACCTCACAGGGTCTGTATACATCTGTTGCTGCAGTTGGGACTTGGGATGCAGAATGTCAACATATGGGATTCACCTCCGGGAGGGCAAGGCTGCCCCGCGCGACCCGCACCGCCGTCGCCGTGCGCGTCCCCTGCATCAGCGGCCGACCGCGCCCTTGCCGGGCAGCCGCGCGCGACTTGCGCCGCCTCTGCCGTGCGCGTCCGCGTCCTCGCCGCCGTGCGCGTCCCGTGCCAGCCGCGTGCGACCTGTGCCGCCGCGGATGACTACGCCCTCGTCGGGGCCGCCGTGCTCGACCCGTGCCGCCGTGGACGACAGCGCCCTCGCCGTGGATGACGCGCGTCTACTGCCGGGAGCCTTGCCCTCACCGTGGCTGCGACGCGCGTTGCCGGAGCAGTAGGCATCGAGGAAGGAGGAGGCCGGTCACGGGCTCAGGCAGCGAAGAAGAGCAGCACTGGGAGGGTCGCCATGGCCAGGTGCGCGGAGGAGGGTGGGGGCAGGCCCATGGGCGACAGGTGCGCGGGCGGAGAAGGGTGGAGGCGACGGCGACGTGCTCGAGCGAGTCACCGGCGGAGGAGCCGAGGGGGGTGGGGGCGGGGGTGACCGGCGACGTGCTCGGTGTCGGCGGAGAAGCCGAGCCGAGCAGGGGGGACACCGAGGGGCAGGCTGCTCGGGAAAGAGGCAGCGAGACGACGCAGCAAGTAACGCCGTCACCTTGAATTTGACGGCAATGGCTCGTAGGGAATTAGAAATTAAAATCGATGGCATACAAGGGAAATTTCCAATGGCACGTACCGGATTGTTACAAATTCCAATGGCATACAGGTATTTGCTCTTCCTTTTATCCTCGTGTCTTTTTCATGGGCTCAACTCAATGACTGCCCTCCTTTTCCCCCAACTGGAGCACGGAAATGGCCGTACCACCGCTAGCAATACCAAATGGCTGCCCTGCTTTCAGTAGCAGTGTTGGATTAGGAGGAGCACGCACGCAGACTCCATGGATTCAGGATTGCATTTCATTCACTCCGAATGGTACTGCTGCGAGAAAAATTGCGGTTAGAGCCAGTTTAATAACAGAGCTCACAGTGGGCTCTATGTTATTGCCATATAAAGGTAACACAAAATAGATTCATATAAGAACAATGTTAATAACAGAGTCCACCATAGGCTCTAGTTGTTGTCATGTCACTTAAAGCCATCTTATATAATAAAGTGGAATTTAAGCTTGGCTCTTGACTTAACATCCTCAATCTCATCTTGCCTAGGAGCCCGCGTAGATCTGGCCTTTGCATAAGAGCAAGGTTAATAATAGAGCCCACTGGCTGTTGGTTCATGCTATTCAATAATATTTGGCCTATCATGGTATCTCACTAGGTTTCTTGGAGTTTGTGTACAGCCTGCTCTCAGCAGGCTGCAAGTCTGTAGCCCGCTTCTCCTCTCTTTCCTTTCCTTTCTCTTCCACCCCGTAACCAATGACATGGTAATGTATACAGCCCGCTTACATAAGACCATTATACTTGCTCTGAGAGCCCACATCTCCTCTTTTTTTCACCTCCACATAAGCAAAAGTGTCACATAGGCGGGCTCTAAGCCCTTTATTATACTTGCTCTAATGAGGTGGGCGCTAAGGTTGGCTCTTAGATTAACCTCTCATTTCTTGCTCTTTTCAGTTTGGTCTTGGGGCTTGTGTAGGGGCGAGTCTTTGTATGAGAGCCCACTCCCTTGGCTCTTAGATATCTCTCCTCTCCATAAATAAAAGTGCCATGTAAGCAGGCTAAGAAGTTAGAACTTATTACTATACTTGCTCTTAATGTCTCTTCACGATTTTGAGTTTAACACCATTGTGGTATCTAAAAATATATCTCCAAGGGCATGCTTGGTTGGGTGCCTATTCTTTGGCATATCAAAATTTTAGCAAATTTGACTGTGTTTGAATTGGTAAAAATATAGTCAAACAATGTTTTTTTTGATGGGTTATTTAGATCCCAAATAATTCATCTGAGTGAAAATTTTATTGTTTAACTAAATTTTTACTTTGATTTGCAAAAAATTTAGCATGCCAAAAATTTGGCACTAAACCAAATAAACCCCAATTCTTTACATACAAAGAATACCCAACCTCAGTCGCTTTGTTGCTCGGGTTGACCAAAGCACATTTTCATCCCTCAATTGTTAAGGCAGCAAGTTAGTCTAAATTCTTTTTAGACTCAATGCTGTCCTATAGATGGAACATTTCAACACATCAAGCTACCATTTTAGGTTAGTCAGGAAATACACTTTATACACATCTTTTGGCCCCACACCCAACGTCCTAACATCATGGCTCAACCCGACACTCGCTCCACTCTTATTAAACCAACCCTAGCATCAGACGCCTCGTCTCCTTGATTCTTCATCGGTGAATCAACATTCTCCTCTCCTCTATGTTGCGGCAGCATGGCAGGGAGGCGGATCAATGTGCCTTGGTGGGGAGTGGTGGGAGGAGTGCAGGCGGCACGGCACAAGTATCCGAGCAGTGCGGCACCTATAGGGTGTGTTTGGTTGCAACTTCAAATCTGGCTCAGATCCCACCCCTAGCCAACCTAGCAGGGGGCAGGCCTCCCAGGGCCGACGGCCTCTCTTAGCTGGTGTTTGGTTGATACTCCCAGGGAAGCTCGGCGCACCCTAGCCTTTGTTTGGTTGTCTGTATTTGTTCCTTGGCCCTGGATAGAATGTGTTTCGTTGCCTGTACAAGTATTGTGGCCGGCACTATGTAGTCTGTACTCACAAGAAATGACTAAGTCCTTGGCTGCCTATCTTGTGTACAGCTGCAGAATACTCTCTAACTTGCACAAAATCATATCATACGATTCGAGAAACTTCAATATCAATGTACAAATTACGACGATTTCCATTGATTACGAAACAACAGGTCAAGTTTAGAACAAGTACCATACAAACATGTCATTGATTACATCAAGTGGCATACTATAAGTAGTTGTTGTTGATCAGAGGGCGCAGTAGATCAGTACTACAATTACAAAGAACTGGATAGCAATGATACAATCTTTGATCCCCCACCTATTATTTCTTCCTAAGTACTGTGTCTTGATTTTTGCATTGATCTCCTCAACTCCATAGCTTATTTCTCTGTTGCAGTAGAGGGCAAATGCATCTTGTGCAGCCCGCTCAGATGCATATCTCTTGAAGGACGAATTTTTAAACCCTGACACTTGTTCATTGCACTCAAACCATTCCTGGTAAACCCCAGGCCTGTGCCCCCGGAAAACAACATACCAAGGCATGATTCAACCTAAAACAACACATGAATGCATTATTTTTTGTGGTGTTGGCCTCAGATAATTAACAGTATCACCATTTGATGCACAGGAGCACTCATGTCGGCAAAAATCCAGTTGGAAACTCACAGAACATGTAACAGCAGGAAGGCAAACAACAGAAAGCATAAAACAAAAAGCACCAGAACCGACAGGAAACACCAGTAAACATTCCAAGTATGAGTGCTCCTGTCATCAGTCCATGAGTATCATCACAGGCCATAAACACAGTGCTTCCAGTGAACCATCAGATTTGTGTTTACCATCACAGGCCAAGCAAAATAACAGCAAAATGGTAATAGTGACAGCCAACAAAAATAACATCATGAATGAACAGCAGAATGATCACAGCTCGCAGTTCATGAAATCCCAGATAAAGAGTTCAAGTTTTGCAGCCACACATTACAAGAGTTCAAGTTCACAGGAATGAAATAACCCCCATCCAAGCCTCCAACCAGCCAAGAAACATTCTTCCTGGCATTAGTAATAAAACCCACTACTGCCTAAGAGTCTACCAAAGTGGTGCAAATAATTACAAAAAAATACTGATTCAAAGAACCAGTCACCTCTGTCAACTACTGTCACGTATGATCAGAAGGTCAGGTGTACCCCACAGTTAGGGTAAGGTTAGAAGCTCTACAAAAAGTGGACTGGTGGTTAGAGAGAGTAGAACTACATGTGGTAGTTCTTGGCTAGGTATGTCCTAAGCCAGAGGTCCCTATCCTCAGGGGTCATTTCCACAAACATGAGTCCAATGGCTTTCTTCTCAGTGAGGTGACCCAGAGCTACCATCAGTGCCTCTCTTGTGAACCCTGGACAGTTCATAACTGCAGGGTACAGTCCAAGGATAGCATCACCAACAGCAGCTGAGAAACCCTTGATTGCTTCAGTCAAGCCACACATCAGTGAGACATCATCATCTGCCATTCTCTTTCTCTTTCCCTTCCTAGTAGCCTCAACCCTAGGATTGGTCTCAGGTGGAATTGGGTCTTCTTCAACATGGATTGGTGTCTCAGCATCCAGGTCTATGGTCTCAGCATCAGTAGGAATCTCTAGGGGCCCATTGGATCCCATAGCATATCTCCCAGTTGCTACCCCACCTCCAAAGATGGCTTCCATGGGTTGGTAGTGAATTATTGGTCTGTTCAGGAAGTCAGCATCCTTAGGATGAGCCTACAGTTAGCAGCAATGTGCAAAAGTCAGTTAACAGTTAGTGAAAATGTAGCAGAGAGCAGCAGTTCAAATGGTTTGGTGTCTAACCTTGGTGTGACCATTGTAGTGCTCCTGGTCAAGGGAGATCATGCAATTGTTCTCATCCCAAAGTGCCCCACTGAGATTCTTGAGCCTACAAATCTTACCCCACTTAGCCCTCCACTTCCTAAGGTGGTTGTACATCTGAGTACCACTCACAGGTACCTGAGCAAATTCTGCAAGGTCTTTGGCAACTGCATTGGTCTGTGCCTCCTTAAATCCCTTGTCAGTCCTATTCCCTTCACTAACCATGTCAGCTAACCTTCTCAGCATAAAGCCAGACCTAACAGCATCCCAGTGGAACCTAGGTACTGGCCCCCATTCACTTCGTCCTCACCCACCTCCTCAACAATGTCATTGTCTTCTTGATCCATATCCTAAAATATTTTGGGTTGAAATGTCTTATGAAATAGCACAGTATACAAACAAGGAGCATAGCATAGCACAATATGAAACAACCATAGCACAGTATACAAACAAGGAGCATAACAGAAATTAGATTGAATGGTCTCAGAGGATTTAACATAACAGTCAATGCATTGCTAAAATGGTCTCAGCTGCAGCTATTAGTTACAACACATAAATGTCAAATCATTAAAAAGGTCTCATACATGAGTGCTACATCATCAAAGTTCACTAGTAGATTGCCCATCCCTACAGGAAACAGTCAAGGATTATGCCCAGCCCTAGCAGCCCACATCTGATCAGCTAATATGTCCCTCATGGCAACCCAAGCAAGATTATCTAGGTTGTTCTCATCAGTGCCTGGATCTTGTTCTTGATTGCCTTCCCAGGAAGCCTCAGAGGGCACATGTTCATCAACTCCATGCCTCAAGATCCAGTTATGAAGGATGCAGCAAGCTAGGACAAGTTTCACTTGAGTTGGATAGGGATAGAAGGGCTTGTTGTACAGAATTTTGAACCTATTCTTCAAAGCACCAAATGCCCTCTCCACAGTGACCCTTAAGGCTGAGTGTCTTAGGTTGAATAGCTCTTTAGGATTCTGTGGCCTCCTAGTACCAAATTCTCTTAGATGGTACCTTGTGGTCCTGTAAGGTGGTAGAAAACCTGGCTTGGCTACATAGCCAGCATCTACCAGGAAGTATTTCCCTAGGATGAGGAGATATTATCAGTGCTAGGTAAGAAATAATGAAGTAGTAGCGGTTTCCAAGGGCTCTAGTTACCTTGGGGGACTCTAAGCCCATCATCCCTCTCCAATGCATCAGCAAGAACACAGGCATCATGGGCTGAACCCTCCCAGCCAGCAAGCACATAAGTGAATCTGAGATCAAAATCAACTGCTGCCATAACATTCTGTGTTGTGGTGTGCTTTCTTCCTAGGAATGCAGCCTTCTCACTAGCTGGAACTCTAGCTAGGATATGAGTCCCATCAATAGCACCTACACAGTCCTACAATAGTGCAAAATATGCTCAATTATAGGAAATAGGTTGCTTACAAACAGAAGGGGCTACACCATAATCATGGTCTCACCTTGAAGAAAGGGTACTATCTGAAACTTTGTAAGATTTTAGTTGGGGTAGCAGGAGAGGGTGGAAGTATCATCTCATTCCTTAGTTCACCAACAGCAAATAGAACCTCGCGGAAGAAGCGGCTAATAGTTTATGTTGACCTCCTAAAGGATAGGCCAATTACTCTAAACCTCTGGTTGTGACCCACCACATGAAGGAACATGGCAACTTGTTCCTCCACTGAACTGTGTCCGGTATCCTTCAACAACTCTCTAGTGCGGAAAAGGTCACAGAGCTGAAAGAAGGGGGCTCTCCTCATTCTCAACAGATCAATGCACCTAGTGTCGTCTGAATTGTAGATAAACATGAGGTTCTGCTGTCTAATTTGGTCTCTAGCTGCCAGAGGAGCATAAGAAATACTACGGCGGGAACGCAACCTAAATCTCACAAACATCCAAGCTGCAAGTACCACAACTACAGCTGCACCCCTCCGAACAAGACGTTGCCGAGATTGTTCATCCATTCTAGTTGGAGAGAAGAAATATCAGATTAGAGAGGAGAGTACCGTAAGGGACGGGCAACTCTACTGCAACTAGTATGTCATAGCATAATATAACTAGAGCAAGGCTGCTACAACCGAGGTTGGCCTCCCATTGCTCTAGTGTAATCATTGACCAAGCAATAATTCATAAGAACAGTTCATCACAGACCCTATCAGCAATGCTCATTTTTTTATTGACATCATTGACCATTCAACCTTAAAAATCAATACAAATGGTAACACCATAGCAGCTATTCGGGAGAAGAAGGCAAGAGAATAGAAGCAAATCACTAGATCTACACAAGAACAAGCCAGATCGGGTAAAACTTTAATCATGTCTACTAACAGATAAAAGTAACCAATGGCATATCATAGATCCAGTACGAGTACATGCACTAATCGGGAAAAGAAGGCAACACCATAGAAGCAAATCACTAGATCTACACAAGAACAAGCCAGATCGGGTAGCAACAGATAAAAAAAACCCAATGGCATATCGATCTAGTACGAGTTCATGCAGTAATCGGGAAAAGAAGGCAAGACCATAGAAGTAATTCACTAAATCTACAACATAACAAGGCAGATCGGGTCAAACCATAATCATATCTAGCAACAGATTAAGCAAACCAACGCCATATCATAGATCCAGTACTATACCATAGGTCAAAGCACAGAATATAAACAAAAATGTAGCAAATAACATGAGTCCGCAAAGAATCGGCAAGGAGAACATGCATGGCAAGCATCGAGGTCAGAGGAGAGGAGACGAAGAGAAGAAGGTCATCCCGAACCTGCACTCACCACGGGCAAGCGAGCAAGTCTTGCCGGCAGCGTCTGAGGGAGAGGCGCGCAGTGCGGAGGAGAGAGGAAGGGGGAGCGGAGAGGGAAGGGAGGAGAGGCAAGGGACGACGGCGCAAATGGGAGCAAGGGAAACCCTAGGCTCCGCGAGGCGCAACGAATGGCCACCAGAAGCCAGCGCGGGGCTCACTCGAGCCCAAAACCGCCTGGCCACGAAAGAACGGCCGAATCGGCCGTTCGATGGTAGCCACCGTGCGGGGCTCCGCTTGCACGCTCGGGGCCAGGCCAGGGGAAAGGGGTTCCGGGCCAAACAATGGGCCACGTACTGGGGTGGGCTGGCCAGACCGCTAGCCGGGCAACCAAACAGGCCCACAGTGAGAGGAGGCCATGGGTTTGCTGAAGGTAGGTGCCGCGGCGTGAGCGCTTCCAGCGCGCGCATCCAGGAAGAGCCTCCCATCGGATCACTCCAACATCAGATGGAGACGAAACATGTGGATTAAAGGTCCTCATCAAGATTGCATTTCATTCAATCCAAAACGTGGCATTAGCTTATGCTCTAATTTTTTTAGAAAGGCGTCGCTCATCTTTTATTCAAAACACAACTTGTTTCTCTCAATCTTTTTTCCTTGGAAACTTTCTACGCAACGTTTCATTTTTTTTTAAGGAAAGGGAACGATTAAAAAATATTTGAATTTTTTGCTAAGAATAGCATGATTTTTTTGGTCAAGAATGTTCTTTCGCTCGGCTGGACGCGTGCCGCTGCCCTCTGCGCAGCCGCCGCGCGCTTCGATTCTTGCACCCGGTGCCCCGCTGCCCGAGAGGATACGTACCTGGCGCGGGGATTCGTACAGTCCGTGGAAGCGCGTGGGCCGGACCGCTGGACGGAGGTGGGGATGCGTACAGTTGGTACTGTTTGGTTCGTAGTACGAGCGTGTCATACGTGTGCTCGCGGCTGGCACACGCACGCACGTACGTACGTGCATCATGTACTGCATGTAGCATGTGGCCATCCCATGTAGACGGTCGTAAACCGCATTCCCATCCCATTGGTGTGTACAGCCCCATAATCTGACGGTCGTGCGTGTGGTGTAGCCATGGTAGAGTGAATATAGGCGTGAAAAATATTGTTTGCGTACTATATACAGAATAAAAAACACTATTTGCGTACGGTAAACACATTACGAATGCACTGCTATGGTCTAACCTAATTCTACTTACAGGCGGTGCCACTGTAATAGGAGTGTCTCGTGCCGCCTATATCCCGTTGGTGCCGTGTCCTCGGGCACGACCAGCGCGGCAGCGGTACGGCAGCGATGCCCGGGGCGGCCCCGTAACCGTGCTAGGGCTCAGGGCTGGGACCACCCGGCCGATGACAATGGACCCATTGCCTGGAGCCTGGTGCCCTGGCGCAGACGAACAGGTATCATTTGACCGGGGAACCGGATGGCCCCTCCTGTAGCAGCAGACAGACGCATTGACGAGTGTCGCCGCCACTGCACGCCGCACAGCGCGAACAGATGTGAAGAGAAGATCTCCTCCGGGCCGATCGAGCGGCCGACTGCTTTGGGACGACGTGCTGCTGCCGTGGAGTCTATTTGCATGGACAAGGGACGCAAGCAGGCAAGCAAATATCACCAAGGCATACACGAAAGGCAGCGCGAATCCGGTTCTTCCGATCCGACGGGCCGAACCCGGCAAAAATCTACCCCACGGGGCCACGCTGGTACGGTCGCCGGCAGGCAGCCGGACGGGCAAGACCGGTCCATGTCCATCGTCGTCCCAACACACACAGGAGCCCGTACCGTACGCCTATACGGCTCTCGCTCATGATGCCGGCGCCGCCGTACGCTGGCAGGCGACGACGCCGAGCGCCCGCCCGAGCCAGCAGCGCGCGCTGCTGTGCAGCAGCAATACACACAGGTACAGCACGAGGCATCATGGCGCTAGGCGCGGCGCGGCCTCCGCCTCCGCGCGACGGCCCCGGCCCCGGCCCCGGCTGGATGAAGCGCGAAGCGCATGCAATCATCGCCAGGGTCGCCGGCCAGGTCGCCGTGCACACGGCCAGACACACATGCAGGCAGCCGTCCGGCCCTGAATCATGAATGCCGGCACGGCCCCGGCCCCTGCACTGATGCTCCTTCCCGGACGCGACGCGATGGATCCGCCAGGCCAGCGCCCAGCACCTACCGGCGCCGGCGTCCGATCCGTGGCCGTGCCCCCACCCAGGCACCCACCGCACCGCACCGGCCCTCTCGCGTCTGCGCGCGCCCATGCTGCAAGCCTGCAACCCCTACCCGCGCCGCTCGCCGTAGCCTGCCCTGATAGATAGGAGTAGCTTCTTCAGGGTTCAGGCGGCCGTGGCCAAACCTGGCCCAGCAGCAGCAGCTGGCCGGGAGCTGGCGCACGCCGGGCAGACTGGCAGTGGCAGCACAGTGCACGGCGCGTGGAGTTGCATTTGTTGACCTCAACAGGCACGTCTGGCGGCCTAGCCTGGGTGTGCCACCAATGCAGACAAACATGTTGCACACAGCAGCAGGCATCTCTCTTGTCCAGACCTACTGCTACACTGTAGCTAGCGAAGGCCTAGAAGGGGACTCTACAGTGCGTCAGTGTGCACATGCATGATCATAGACCATATCTGTCACGGTCAAAAGCTAACCGGCCTCGCTTTAGAAAGTTCACGAATCACAACCAACGCCTATACGGCGGGTATCAAGATCGCATTTTTCGGTCGAGTTGGGTTCGGGTCAGGCCAAAAAAAATCCGGTGTTTTTTGTGGCGGTTCGAACCCGACCCGACCTAGCGGCTAGGTCAAAAAATTTCAGCCTGCATCCGGCCCAACAACCGATCGGGTCGGGTCGGGTTCGGACGGGTCGGGTCGGGTCCGTGTAAATTGTGGGATTTTTCGGGTTTCGGGTCAAATTTTTTGGCCCGGATCCGACCCGCCAGACAGACAGGGTTGAAAATTTTGGCCCAAATCTGTCCGTCAAACTTTTCGGGCCGAGTCGGATCGGACTACTTTCGGACGGGTCTGCCGGGTCGGGCAGCCCATACCCAAGTCTAATCAACATACCATGCCAAACTGTTTGCTGATCTGGGCTTTATTTGATCTCGTATTCTCGTCGGCTCGATGATTCCAGTTCTGTCATTCAAGTTGAGGTGGAGGATTACGCATATATGGAAATCAACAGTTCAACACAAGGTACGACCTTCAAGCTTCAATTTTTTTCTTTTTCTTGAGCCTAGTGCTGCGCCCTTCAATTCTGACGACGGTACTCCAGGCATCCAGCGCTATACAGGGCACGCAACTGTTCATCGGCTCCCGGTTGGATAGAAAAACTCCCATCTGCAAAACATTAGGATTCATCAAAAAGCATTAGGATTCACCAAATAACTTTTGCAAAACATTGTGACATTCTACATGAATCTTGAGATGACGTTTTTGATATATGAGCCCAAAATGTAAATCGAGCTGTTGGAGGGACGAAAGGTGCCAATCTAGCGTTTAGAATTTTTCTCATAAAGAGTACCATTGATTTTGGGCAATTATTTTTTGTATGGTACATGCAATGCACTACAATCAGTAGAAAATGACAGGCAAATAGATCAATTAAACGTAGCACTAATGCATTCTAAAAAAAAGCAATATTTGGTTTTTTATAATACGGATGTAGTATAATACAAAACCGGTTATAGTAAGAATTCGGTACCTTATCAAAGATAGGGTATATCCACAACCACATGACTTTGGTTGGAAAAACTGAAATCGGGCCATGTTTTATTGAAGCCGAGCTATCCACATGCAAATCACATGCATTTGGAACCCAGGGCCTTAAAGAGTAATGCATCACATAGGGATCCTCCCATGTCAATGCACCCTCCCTCTCAGGGATTACCTTTTCGTTTTTGACTCAAATCCCGGCCACCTCCGGTATCAGAATCCCGTCCGGAATTCCGACGGATTCCGTGTTTTCCGAACGGGAAAGAAAATCAAATTCAAAAACGGAAATTCGTTATTTTCCGGTCGGAATTCCGTAGTTTCCGATCGGAATTTCGAAAAAATGGCAAAAAATGTGAACGGAACCTAGCGGGGGAGGGCAACCAGGCGGGCGAGGGCATCCAACACGGAGTGGGGTCGGCGTCGACGCGCGCCGTGGCGAAGGCGGCGGCGGAGAGGGCCGAGACGCCGGAGAAGACGGCCACGGAGGCGGCCGCGACGACGACGGCCGCAGTGACGGCGCCGGATCGACGACGGCCACGGTGACGGCGGCTGCGTCAGCGACGGCAGGGAGGTCGGCGTGCAGGGGCCCTTCCCCGCGTCCTTGGCGTCGCCGTCCGCGGCGCCCTTGCCCCGTCCGAGCAGCAGCGGCGGTTTTCTGCTCGCGAGGAAGCGGCTCCCGCACGGGAGCGTCAGGGCACGAGACGAGCAGGCCCCGCCGGCGGGCGATCGGATCTCGTTGATCCCGGTCGGGACCCGCACGCCGGCGGCCGGAATCCCGCCTTCCCGCAGCGGAAGATGGAGCCGCGGCGGCGGTCAACCGGGAGGAGCGTGTGGGGAACTGGGGACCGAAGGTCTGTGGCTGTTCGTGGCCTCGTGGGCAGGATAGGTGGGTGGATAAGGTTTCAAAAGAAACACGGGAGCTTTTCAAAAAAAAAAAAAGAAACACGGGTTAACGGGTCTTAACGGGTCTAAGCCTAAATCGTCAATTTAACCAAACAAATCAACTTAGATTTGAACGATTTCAAGTGCTAATTGCTCAGAAAAACACCTAGTTTTTTATCATATTTTTTCCAGAATTTTTTATAATTTTTTTTGAATTTTCAAATTTTGGAACGGAATTTTCCGAAAAATTCCGGTTTTCCATTTCCCGTACACGTCCGGAAACGGAAAAAAAAACCGCCGTCGGAAAATTAAACCCTGCTCCCTCTACCCTTCCCCTGTCAATGCACCCAGGGCCTTCTCTTTCTTCTTCCTCTGCTCCTCCCCCTCCCCTTCCCCCGTGTGGTCAAACGAAGTTTAATCATTGACATGTGGGTCCATGTTCAATCCGTATTTAGACATGACATATGGATCCGTGTTTAACAATTATACCTATGGAAAAATAAATCTTATTCCACATAGAAATAGAGTAACATGTCTTTCCCGGCCACCGCAACCGAGTACGCGTGACATAAAATTTAACATAAATCAGTATTTGATTGGAGTTCACATTTTTTTTTCATACAATTTATAAATTGTTTTATTTTTAAAAAATATTTGATCGGAGTAACACACGGATTTATTATCTAATATAATGAGAGCATTCATATGCCCCGTTTGGTATGGCTCTGGCTACGGCAAAAACGGCTCCGGTTCCGGTTTCTTTGTATTTTTGGCTTCTCTAGAGAAGCTGAAGCTATTTTGAAAACCATTTGGCGAAATGGCTTCTTCTAATTATTTTATAATAAATGGATGAGAGAAATATCCATAGTACCCTCATTTTTGCACTTGTGTCACACACCAGACAAGCAATTAACACAGGCACACGATGGACAAGCACTTGCATACAGAATCACACACTGTTTATGCAGTAGTGTAGAAACACTTGCACTTGTTTATGCAGAAATGTAGTAAAGACTCGCATACAGATTCAAGGAAGGCAAACACTTGCATACATAAATGCAGTAAACACTTGCACTTGTTTATGCAAAATGCAGTAAATACTTGCATACAGATTCAGTAAACACAAGCACACACTGGACAAGCATTTGCATACAGAAATGCAGTAAACACTCGCATGCAGTAAACACTCATATAACCTTTGCACAATATCCTGTCATCGGCATGATGCTCCACCAGATACAGCCATACAGGTGCAGTAGTAGGGTCACAAGACAATACATCGAGTAAACCCCAAGAGCTGCGGTTGCTTCACCCTAAAACCGATCTAGAATCTCTTCATGTTAAAGTTGCATGCTTGATGAAGATCCAGCCATGCCATGGTCAGCCAGATCTGCATCGGCGTGGTCACCAGTTTGTGCAGCCGCCAAGGCAGCGGCGTGGCCACCAACCCGTGCAGTCGTCAGGATGTCGGCGTGGCCACCAACCTGGACGGCGGCTAGGCGCGGCGCCTGGGCGGCGGCGCTGCTGGGAACCTGGACACACGGCGCAGCTCGGCAGTCGGCATCTGGACAGCGGCACAGCTCGGCACTTGGACGGCGGCGGGGCTGGGGACGGCATCCATAGCGGCGACATGGACGCCCCTGTGGCGGCCAACGCAGCGACACGGCCACAACAAAGCCACCAGGAGGTGTGCCGCTAGGCCAACCGGCGCAGGATGTATCTCTCGCCGGAGTTCGATTCGCCCGATTGTGCCGGCTGGAGGGTGGCCGCCGGCCGCTGGGGATGGTTCATGGCGAACCCTAGCCGCCTCTCTGTTTCCGTCGTGATGGCTGCGGGGGCAATCACGGGAGGGGGTCCAGGAGCCGAAAAAAGCCAGGTATCTGCGGCTCGTGGCGATAGTAGAAAATGGGCTCCGGCTCTAGACCGGCTCATGGACTGAAGCCGATTTTTGACCAGGTGTTTGGTACAGCTTCGGGTTGAGCTGGAGCTGAAGCCCGTGCGAGCCAAAGGCCCCCATATAGGATATCCGCCACGGATCTAGTTTTTCTTTGTTGTCCAGTTCTTTAGTTGGGCCAAGGCCCATCTAACTCTGTCACAGTCCTTTTCGAAGAAGTCCAACATCGTGCCACCAGGCCGTGTCATAAGCTTCGACTGACATGTAGGCCCCATGAACCGGGCCCCACTTCATCGCTCTTGCAAGAAGTAGCACGGCAACGCAAACCCCAAGTACCCAACACCATCACGCGACGATTAACCAAATAGCCAATCGATTCATCATCATCATGTATACCGCGCGATTCTGAACCCCAATCCGGCGTCGCGTCGGCATCGGAACACCACCGGCGGCTATAGGGACCGGTTCAATTCCCAATGGATCCCACGCCATCCTCCGCCCCCTCGCTGCCGCCGGCGGCGGCGTACCGGTGGTCTCCGGAGGTGAGGAGGGTGCGGAAGCGGGCGCTGGAGGAGGTGCTGGAACAGGTCCAGCGGGCGGTCGAGCTGCTGCGGGATGCCGATGATGATCTCGGCGTGTCTCGCTCAGAGGACACAAAAGCGCCGCCGCCGGAGGGCGAGGACCATGGGGGCGATGCCGGTGACGATGGAGATGACGCGGCGACGTCGTCGTCGGTGGCGAGTGACGCTGACCATGAGACAGCCCAGGTGAGCAGGAGGCGTTGTGATCTATCACGAGTTCTTCCTTCTGGGTAGGTTGAGGATTTCAGGAACTAGAATTTGGATTTGCAACAGGCGTAACTGACGCTAATTGGACTTCGACTGAATTACGATGACTCATCTGAATTAGACAATTAGTTATTTCAATTTAAGTTCATGCACAACGAATTCAAACTAGACACTTAATAAACATCTGAGACGGATGCGTAGTTTGTTTCTGTTCTGTGGTGAGACTAAAATGGTCTGTAGTTTCAGTAGTTTGTTGGGTCGATTCAGGCAGTTTTTTTAGACGATCAGGCAATTGAGCTGCTGATTATATTAAAAAGAAGATTCAAGCAGTTCTGTCCCAATGGTCTAGTAGTATGATTCAGGCAGTTGTCAACACTTTGGTTTATTTTAGTAGAAATTAGAAACAAGAAAGCACTGTGGGTACTTGCATTAACGCCTGTTCGATGCTGCTTTCTCATTTAGTTCTAACTTTGGTGACTAGCTGGGTATTTGCTCTCTTTAGTTTCGTCCCCGTGTGGAAATAGTAGTACAGAATCAGAAAAATGACTTTGGACATCCCTGATTAGGTGTGGTATGTTGTAAATAGATGTTTCCAAGATGTTGCAAGAACATGTTGTTTTAGGCAAGGAATGTTTGCAGACTGCATTATGATCCCTAAATATGTATTTCCAGTTTCCTATCTGGAATGTGGGCTGAACAATCTCATGGCACTCACAGAATGTTCCACGCTGTAAATTATGCTCTGAATATGCCCTAAAATTTAAACCACGCTTTTACCCTGCAGATGTGTGGTCTTCTTAAATCTAAAGTTGAATCACTCGAGTTCCTTCAGAAGCTCGATGGAGTTCAGAAGTCGGTATATCAAAATGGTGCAGGTACACCTCTGCTAGATGCCTAGACTAGACGAACATATTATTGTAACTAGAAGTGCATAAGATACGATAAGTTTTACCAGCTGAAATTACTATGTTCATGAATATGAACTTGGCTGTGTTCCTTTCCACCCTAATTTTCTTGAATCGGTAATCTCTGTTGTTCTTTGGCACAGTTGAACCTGATGCATCGTGGGATATAATAAAGTCAGTGGATTTGTGGGAAGATGGAGACTCAGATGATGGATATGTCCTTGTTAAGCAGGACGATGTGGTTGATGGGATTACTTCCTTTATGGCCGCATACTTGCTATCGCTTAAAAAGACCAAGGTACCCTACTACATGTATTTTAAAAGTTTAGAGGGGTTTCATATATAATGCCTGAATTTCATGCTGTGCAGGACCTGTCTCCTGATCAACTTCAAAAAGGTTACTCTCTTCCCTTAATTAAGATGAATGGTGAATTCATATTTTAATTTGGTATTCTGATGTTAAACTTAATGATGGTCATGTGCCAGCACTTCGCAAGACGTTTTCAGCTGAAAAGAAGAAAAGTAAAATCCGGAAGGCATGGGATGGAACTAAAGTTATTTATAATGTTGCTTCATGGGGCGCCACTGCTGTTGGGCAAGTTATTAACTTTGGACAGCATTAATCCTCTCACAATGAAGACCTATATGAGTTTGCTAGTCTTGGCTCACCAATTTCCATATAGTTATGCTAACTGTTTTAGTACCCTACGATGCAGGGTTTACAATAATCGAGCATTACTTACTGTCGCAACTACAGCATTCCGGACGTCCTGCCGTGTGATATCCAAGTTTCTGTGAACATTGCGTCAGAGCTATGCTACATTTGCTTGCGTGTTGACCTTGACCCCCATTGTTTACGTAAAGGGTAACACAAATTCTGAAACAATTGTTTAGTCTATTCTGATGCTGAAATCTGCGTTGGCCAGTATTTGCAGTTCAACTGCTAAATTTAGCGTTTATATATTGCACAATTGAACAGCATCAACAACAGGGCCTCCATGTCCCAGTGTTTGCATTACACAACTGTAAATTTTCCACTGGTTTCAATAAAACTTCTTTGCCATAACAACTTATTATTTTTTCCAGTCAATCCGAAATGATCAGTTTGCATATCCCTCTTTGTATAAACGAAACGAAAAGGGGAGCTTGACATTGACCTCCATGAGGTGAGGTCCATATCAGAAGATGCTATGGCAACGCAGCCACATCTTCTGATCGGACACAAAGCATATTCTGGTGGAAAATGCGTTGAAGAAGGCTCGGCAGTCGTGTCCAAGCAAAACAAAACAACAAACTAATGGCACACCAGAAACAAGCATGCATGGCCTTGCCACCGTGTTGCTCCTGTTTTATTCCAACACAATTTTACACGGATCCAGACCCGGATTCTAGGCAACCTGCATATCTTCGTCTACATTGCATTCACCAAGATACACCTTGACGCTCCGAGGAGAGCCACAGCTGCCTTCTGCTATAAGTGCTCTGTCGTTTGCAGCCATGTGCTGGATTATTTTGTAGATCATCTCAATCTGGGAGCAACGGGAGCAAACGTGGGGCATAAATAAGTTAGAAAAAACAAAACACCTTTCCACAGTTGTAAAATAGGTGATGGCCAATAAATGGGAGGCGCATGGTCACAACAGACAAGGAGGCAAAGGTGAAACTTACATCTTCAGGGCAATGGCAGCGATCTGCAATTTCATCTATGGTCAATGGCTCGGCAGGGTCCTTGCAGCTGGGAGATAATAAACAAGTTCATAATCAATAGAAAATTTTTTTCGTGTCCTTGCTTGCTCTGATGATTTGAGTTTGTCATGGGCAGAACTTGGAATTTGGAAACAGTAAAAAAATGATTCATGAGTAAGGACAGGTTTTGAGTTATACCGAAGTACAAGACACAGGTTTCTCTTTATTAGAAGAGTTTTTGAGTGAAGAATGTGGATGTTAAAACATCAGACTACTATAAGTTTTGCAACCGCAGCAGCCAACTGTAACAGAAAAAAGAACTTTTCAAATCTATATCATTTCAAACATCTAAAAGGCCTTCAGCGAGTCTCTAATGAGGAATGGCCATCAGGCTACTATAAGTTTGCAACCGCAGCAGCCAACTGTAACAGAAAAAAGAACTTTTCAAATCTGTATCATTTCAAACATCTAAAAGGCCTTCAGCGAGTCTCTAATGAGGAATGGCCATTACCATGACTCTGGTAGTGTGCAGTTTTAGTGGTATAAGGATATACCTTTTCAAAGCATCCTAACAGAAATATGGCCCAAAAATACCATGCACAACAAATAATTTCATAGAGAAACAGCAATAAAAAACATAAGCCAGAGATTCCATACGTGGCCTCGTTTAATACAATCAGCACCCTTTTCTGAAGCGCCAGTACTTCTCCTGCTGCCTTTTTCCCAGCTTCAACACCTGTAAATCACATAGTCCACACCTAAATACATACAACAGAATAGCTTAATGATACCGAGCTACTTCAATAGTGTGTTGAGAAGCATACCAGGCTGATGATAGGCATTGATATTTACCAAAGAAGCATAAATGCCCACAGCACGTTCATAGAGCGCAATCAGTGCTCCAACAGCTCTAGGAGTAACTTCTTGCACAGTAACAGAGATGGATTCCCGGTCATTTGCATAAAGAGCAGAACGAGTTCCCTGCAAAATCATAGCATGCTTCTGTTATCTCTACAGTCTACAGTAGAGAAATCACCATAACTTGGTATCTTTAAGAACCAGGTTAACCTGCAACATCCCAAACAAATAGTCACCACATGTGACTCCAGGTTCAAGCTCCCAATCATGACCAGGAGGCCTGTCACGCAAGACCTCGATAAAAGTAACAAAGAAGTTGTGTACACCTTCTCTCAGCTGTTGAATGTAACTGTGACCAGAAACAGTTCATCAGATCCTGCAATTTGACCACAGTAAGTACTGCAGAAAAACGAACACACACTTACGCATGCTGGTCAGTGCTTCCTTTATTACCATATACAGTTAGCCCTTGATTAACCTATCATTAGAAATTTCTGTGTTAAACAAAGGATTATAATGAATATAGAATCTGGATCTGGTAGTTCAGTTACAGTAAATTAACTAGAATATGGAAGACTTTTTACCCGATTGCCATCCAGGTCGAATTCTTTCCCAAGAGATTCCATGACAAGTTGTTGCAAGTATCTACTCAAAAGCAGCAAACTATCCTTGTAAGGAAGTACAACCATATCCTGAAAGATAGGAAAGTCAAAACAGTAAGTGCTAAGAACAACATTCATCAAAAAAGGATGAATGCTGCAACCAACGAAGCTGCAAAACCTTATTGCCTGTCCCTTCTGTGGCCCAATACCAACACAATGCAAGCAATGCTGCTGGATTTTCTTTAACCTGTTAAAAAGAAAACTATGTTTGACACATTTCTGATACATAACCATATTGTTTAACTGTATGTTGCCCATGTTCTTATATTGTCATACCACAGTGTTCCTGGTTTCCTCATCCATTAAAGCTGCGCCAACTAGCATTTCCTTGATATCAATACCCTGGCAACATCCCCCCATGTTAATTCGAGAGTGTACAAAAATTAACATAAAGGGGACAAAATGGGGAAAGCACTGGCCTGTAACGCAGCTGGAAGTAAACCCACAGCTGACATTTCTGAAGTTCTGCCACCGACCCAGTCAAACATAGGAAATCGAGCTATCCATCCCTCTATTCTGGCAGTGTTGTCCAACAGAGAATTTTCTTGGGTAATTGCAACACCCTGCAAAACAGACATGCTGTCAAATAATGAATTGATCACACATTCATATATCAAGCATGTGGAATCAGTGCATATAAGTAACAGAAATTATTGCCCATGGACTAGTTGTAACAGAATCATACAAAACAAGCAAGAACCTGAGGTCAAAACCTGTTTCGAGAATTCCAGGCCTGCGTCTCGGAAGGCTTTCTGTACTTCCAGTAGACCATTGCGGGTCTCAGGTGTGCCTCCACTCTATGTAAATTTGTTCATAGTAAGATCATAGTACAACTGGGAGAAGATCAACAACACAAGCAAATTTGGGAACTTTCTTTACCTTAGAAATGACAATTACAAGAGTGGTTGCAAGTTCAGGTCCTAGTTGAGCAATTTGATGATCAATCCCAGCAGGATCGGTGTTGTCAATAAACCTTATCTGGGAAATCAAGCATGACAAGAGGTATATCTTACAGCTGACGAGACCACAGGATAGGCAAATGCAGTTAAAGTGCAATGCTCGAATTATGACTTATTAGGGGCATACCTTCAGTGGAGGGTTATCAGGTGCAAGTGCCTCAGCAACAAATTGAGGACCCAAAGCTGACCCTCCGATTCCTATAGAGAGGATCGAAGTGAAACGACCAGCTGGGGATTGAATCTGCATTTACACCAAATACCATGTTGTAAGACATCAACACAAAAAGGAAAGGAAGCTCGCTATGCCATCACAACTCTGCAGCAGAAGGAATTGCAGGTACGCCAAGCAGATGGAAATGTAAAAAAAAAAAAAAAAAAAAAACTACTGCAGCGAACCTTGCCGGAGATGACGTCTTGGGAGAAGGCGAGGACTCTGTCGAGCGTGGTCTCGATTTTGTCGCGGAGGAAGGAGTTGGGCGCGAGGGCGGGGTCGCGGAGCCAGTAGTGCCCCACCATGCGTCCCTCGTCGGGGTTGGCGATGGCGCCCTTCTCGAGGTCCCGCATGGCGGCGAAGGCCCGCTGCATCCGCGGCTCCATCTGCTGCAGGAACTCGTCGGTGAAGCCCATCCGGCTGACGTCGACGAAGATGCCGAGCTCCTTGTGCTGGTAGAGCCAGTCGACGTAGCGCTCCCAGAGCTTGATCGGGTCCTTCTCGACGCCGCCGCCGCCGCTGCCGTTCTCCGGGCGGTGGGCCGGCGTGGGGGCGGAGTTGGAGGAGCTGGAGGAGCGGGAGAGGTCGGCGATGGAGTGGGGCGCGCGGAGGAGGCGGAGGTGGGAGGGGCGGAGCAGGAGGTGCCGCCGCAGCCGCAGCCGGCACGCGGCCGACGAGGGCGGCGCCGCCGCGCCGGAGATGGACGCCATGGCCGCCGGATTCGCCGCGGCAAGAGGTGAGGTGTCGCCGCTCGCTGGCTCAGCTCAGCCGCCTCACGGGCTCACGCGCATCTACTCCTCCAAACTCCGAAGAGAGGAGGGTTTGGGGGGAGGGGAGTCCACGAGGACGAGGTGCAGACGTGGAGTTGGTGGCCTCCGCCTCGCTGGGTTTGGTTTGGCTTTATTTGGGGAAGGAAAGGAAGGCGAGGAACGAAGGACGGACCGTCGACGTGAACAGCGTCACCTGGTGCCCCACCTGTCAGTCAGGGGCGAAGCTAGAAGAAAATAGAGGGGGGTGCACAACTTTACTTGAGATATAATGGTACATGTAAATTTGTAGAAATAATGTGTAATTTGAGACGACGCACGACCAAAGAAGTAGTGATACAATTGTTTAGCAAATAAAAAATGGATTAACAATAGTACTATTCATTAGTGTATTGTAGTGAACGTGGAAAATAAAGAGAATTCTACAATAACGTTAATAGGGATATGCTAGATGGTATGTTTGATGGCCTGTTATGGCTTAATGCTTTGATTCTTAAACATTCTTTTCTGGCTACGTGGGTGCATAGTCTTGGATTTAGGGGGTGCACAAGTGGTAAATAAATGACAGTTAGTACTGAAATTTGAGTTTGGCGTGGGTGCACTTGCACCCACAGTAGCGTACATAGATTCGCCCCTGCTGTCAGTGACACTCTTCTCCACTTTTCAGCCGGTGGGCTCCGCTGCCACGAGCGAAGAGCGCAGCCTGCTTTGTTCTGGTTAGAATATGCCATATCAAAATTTTAACAAGTTAAATTGATTTACTGAAATTTTACCGTAGCACGTTTTGATCGCAAACCAATTAAAGCCTCAGGCTCAGCACGTTGGAGCGCAGCCTCTCGCCGTCTCGCGTGTGGGGGAGGTGCGCTGTCGCCGGCGGCCGTGGGCTGGGGACGCGAACGCGACGGAAAAAATCTGAGCGGCGGAGACGGCGGCGAGCGGTGGTGGCCTAGTGGCTCTTGCCAACGCGCGAATGGCGCGTGGGCCCCCGGATCATTTTGCGAGGGGACGGGTGGTAGGCTGGTAGCAAGGGGACAAGAGACAAAGCTGCAAGGAACTGGCGGAGATATTTGCGTACATACACGCGCGTCCAGCGTTCGTGACAGCGCGTTTGCTCTCCTTTCCGCCGGTGCGGTGCGTTTTCAGCAGTCGGGAATTGGCCGTGCGCCACGAGCTTTCTATTTCCTGCAAATTGGCTGGTCCCTCGCAATTAGAGGCAATCAGACGGTGACCACGATCTTTCTTGTGGTTTTCTGTTGTCTGTGGGTGAAAACTGGGAAGCGCTGAACACCGTGAATTTTGAGGTTCTGATTTTGACATGGCCATATTTGTTCTCTCTTTTTCACTCCTTGAAACTCGAAGATCATTTAATTTGTTTTGAATAACTTAAAATCATACCCCACCTCCATCCCAAATTGGATGGGGTTCTAGCCCTATTTTTATTTGTCCATATTTATATAAATATTGATGCATCTAGATACGTATTGAACACATTTATATATACAAGTTCTAGAACTTTATGAACTGGTACGGAGGAAGTACTGTATCTCTATCTATATATCTATCTATTTGTGCATCTACCCCTATACTTTCATACCTCAATTTTCAAAACTAGAAATATATGTAGTAGTTACATAAAAATGGAGGTATTGAAGGCGAAACACTAAAATAGCTGTATGGCTACTTTCCAATATTTTTAAAAAGTAAGCATCACAGCGGAAAAAAATAGGCATAATAGGAGTATCCCGTTGGAGTTTGCATTACAACTGCCACATAAGAGTGTGCACGCGCACCTAAATAAAGAGACAGGAACAAACTGCTCGTTTGAGTGATTATTCATAGTTTGCAACCAGAGTTCAGCTGCAAGCCTGCAAGTAGTGTTTCAGTATTGATGACAGTATATCCCTTGGCCCAATTGCCCTTGTCCAGTCGCATCTCTGAGGGCCAGGCTACCAAAAGTCCAAAGCAAACGTCGATGCTGCCCTACACTAAGCGCTAATGGCCGTTTAGTCTATTGACTCTTGAGCAATCTGATTGCCTCCTTCCTAACCTGACGGGCTAACTAAACTAACCTCTTCAGCTTTCCAAATGCTTCACGGCGCTCAGCGACCCTTGACTACTATTTGGGCTGCTAACTTCTTTTAAAAAATATATATTGGCTGCTAGGCTGCTAACGTTATCATACAATGGAACATTTTTGTATGACGAGGAAAGGAAACAAATAATTGGTTGGTGTGCGGCGGCGAAAATTATATTTTCAACACCAATCAATCAATAAGTCACGGCAGAGGAATCTATGGCAATTCCAATAGTGGCGAGAACCCTTTGTGGGGGACTTACCAAAAGTCCAAAACTGAAACAGCATGAAATCATTAGGGCTCCCACCGAAACTGGGACCAGTTCTTATAAAAAAAAAGAAACTGGGACCAATTCACTTTCGGAAGGATAGCCGCCTCAAACTCAACAGGTCCCATACAACTCAAAGTTCTATGATATTGCCCTAATTTAAAAAAACTGAAGCAACACAGAGATCACCAGATTGTGCATATAGACATGCAAAACAATGTACACGTACTGTAAACAAAGTGGAAGATATAGGCGGTGGGATGGGTAGGCTGGTAACCTAAGCCTTAGCGTACCATGGTAATTGGTAGGACAGCTCAACGCAACTAGTAAAATTTTTTTGACTAGTCAAAATTCGCAGGGAAGGGTCATAGATGGTTCTATTTATTCAGAACAATGCCTTCACTAAAAGTCTAAAACCCAGTGTAGGTTACCGGAAGGTAAGAGAACCGCTCAGTTGTCAGACCCTAATATTTGCTTCTTGATGGAGGTAACTCCGGTGATAAGTTCATCACGGTTCTCCTGCACCAAAAATGAGCCTAATATCACTAATATGGCCATGAAACAGGCACAGATATTTCTAATGGAGCATAACCAATTACCTTGAATATCAGGTATCTTGAGGTGAACCAAATGGTGAAGCCAAGGCCAACAACTTCCATCACCTGAGGCACCTGCTCATTCAAAACGATGATCATGCTATTATGACTCGGTAAATTTCCACAGCCCATTGGTCAAATCACACTCACACCAATGATTGTCTATTCATATTTCAAGTATTGAAAATTTTCAATAACACATTAACAGAGAGCACTACGTACCAAAGGCACCGAATCAAGTGCAGAAACCACAATTGATGATACCCAAATTGCAACAATAGCAGATGTGCCAAATACGAGAGCAGCATACGACTTGTCGGAGTCCAGCTGCACAAGATAATAGGTAAGCAATTGAAAACTGCATACTTAACCCAACAGGTGGGATCAGGGATTTCAAAATCAATGGTAACTGGCCCACTACTGTTGGTAGCCGGCCATGGCATGAACCAGTAAATTAGTATTAATCTAAAATATTTTGAAGTAAAACACTTAAAAAAAGAGTATAGTGCATAGCCGGTCCTAAAATTTGTCTACATGTGCCATCGCTGATCTACATTTGGGTCTCATGTGTGATACTCCGTATCTTAACTACTCCTTAAGTGCATTTTATCATGTGCATAATCCTAAATTCTTGGAGCTCATAATTTAAATCACTTCAAATCAATTTGCATTCAAAATTCTTTTGGTAATTTAATTTGCCCATGGGCAAAAATTGTAGAAAACAGATTAAATTATGCCCTTTTTCTTTTATATTTGGACCTCACTATAATTCTTCTTCTTTGAGGGGTTAAAAATTGAAAGAGTAAAAGTTTAAAAAAAAGAAAGAAGAAATGGGGGGGGGGGGGGGGGGAGGGAGCGCGGCCCAGCCACTGCCGGCCTACCGGCCGGCGCGCCTGGCAAGCGGGGCCAGCCGGCCCCCTTCTTCCTCATCTGAGCGGGGCGAAGGGGGATGAACCCCGCTTCACCCCGTGCCGCCCGCTTCCTGCCGCCGTCCCGCACCTCCACCGCCACCCCACCTCGCCTCGCCACCACCGGAGCACCGCCGCTCCGCCTCGACCCCATCCCCCACGTCGCCGCCCCCGTTCCGACCGCCCCGAGCCCCCGCGCCTGGCTGGGCCTCGGCCGGGCCAAAGGCCGGCTGGGCCTGGCTAGGTGGGTCGAGGGGAGAAAGAGAGAGGAAGTGGGCCGGCCCGGTTAGGGGATTGGGCTGGGCTGGTTTGCGAGGAGCGATAGTTCAGGGTGCCAAATAGGACTTTTGTTTGTTGAACTAAATTGGGCCTTGGGCTTCTTTCTTTTTCTGAATTTCTTTTCCTTTCCAAATTAATTTAACTTTAGCCCAATTTTAAAGGTGTTAATTTGTTTAACCAGGTAAATCATAAGTTAATTAATTTAACTTATTTTGTTTTACCTATATTGTTATATATCTTGAGTTATTTAATAAAAATAATTTAAATAATTCATTTAAAGCTTCTAAAAATTTATTTAAATATGAGAAATTTTTCCAAAAATACTAGAAAATTATTATTAATTCTAGAAAATTACTTACACACCTTATAAAATTATTTAAGCGTGTGATGAGGCCCGGATATTTACTTCGGTGCCTCACCTGTTCTTTAAAACTCTCTGTTGTTCTCTTTATAACAGGTTGATCATCCTCATACTTAAAAAAATCATGCATGTCATTCATTTAGGTACGTTGGTTTCGGTGCCGCCTACTGGAGAACCATCTGAGGATATTCCTGTGGAGGTTTCTGAAGCCGGTATTTCTGAAGCGCCGGAAGGATATATTCTTGAGGCTGTTCCAGATCCCACCGACCTAAACCAAGGCAAGCCCCAGTGCATCTCCTATCTTGTCTTTTGAGTCCTAATTAATGCGTTATGTTTGTGCATCAGAGTTAGGAGTTGATTGAAACCTTAGTGCATGCTTAACCCCTGAATCCAGCATGATCAATCCTATACGCGGTAGTTAGTATGCTTAGCCAAAAAGAAAATGTTAGGCCGATTTTCTTTTAAAACTGAAATCTGGATATGAAAAGTTTATGAGATATGAAATTGGAGACAGTGGCGGGGGCAGTTATGCTTTCAGTATGGATAACTAAGAACCTTAATGAATAAACATGGATGTGGATCCTGACCCCGCCTACGTCGCATAAGGCCGTCCGATGATTGGCTCTGCTCGGGTGTTGAACGCGCCCCTTATGCGTGCTGACCTGAATTGGGCTCCGGTAACCTTTCATCCCTTTATACCTAGGGTTGGAACCGTCGCTCGCCCACTGGCTGGAGGTAGTACGTCGGGTATCGTTGGATACCCGGGGTCGGCGCGGGCGGTTCAGGCTAGGTGGTAGTTGGGATGCTAGAATGCCATATGCGGTGTCGACGTACACGCATATGGCGCGTGTTTGGGTTTCCTCCCGGGAGTGTACAAATCGATTCGAATCGCTGAACTTACCAGGTGTAAGTTGCTTGGGCACGCCCAACATCGTAGTTAAAAAGAATAATTATTAGTTCTTCATAAAAGCATGTGTTCTATAAAGTGTTTGCTCTTGTTTGGAGTAGACTAGGCATAACTTAGCTGGGCAGGTAACAGCTAAAAGAAGAAAAGATCTTAAGAGCAAAGGATCTACAACTAGGCCTGCCGCAGTGTGAGTTGGCCTAACCAAATCGGCCATAGGATAGAAAGTCGGGTTTAGACCCAGTGGTCGGGTAAGTCTTCGCTCATGTTTTTCTTCAGGTGAAGAATACACGCTCTGTCCGTGGGATCCATCTTCCGTTGTTCCCCAGTAATCCCCTATAGATGGAAATTGCATTGTTGGGCAAGATGCAATTTCACTTTCCTTGTTGACTTCAAAAGAGTTGTTGTCTTTTGGTTTAAGCAAAACTCCAGGGGAACTAAACCCTCATGTATAATTATTTTGGAGAATAGTGGTTGTAATAACTTTTACTCTAATGTGTAAAACCTACTTAAAGTTATGTACGAAATGCTATATGTTGTAATCTGTGGACTCCTTCGAGAGTCGCCCCTGAGCTCGATCCAGATGGGAAGGCTTAGTCGGGACGGCTCGATCCAGATGGGAAGGCTTAGTCGGGACGCTTAAGTCCTGACGGAATGCCGGAATTAATGTGGGATTAGTACTTAAGCAGCGTTAAAGTACTAAGCTCAGGTTAATTCGGGCGGTTCCGCCACAACATGAGTCCAGACCCGCACCACAACCTGATATTTTTTAGATAACTAGACGGTACCCCGCACGTTGCTGCAAAAATTCTTAAACTATTTTTAAGTGAAATTTGAAGGTGGTAATATTGAGATAATTGTAAGGAATATTTTTTCAAAGACATTATAGTTGCTAGTATGTGCATTTTTGTTGAGAGAATTGACTCTTAAATGATTGATCATGTTTCTAATGTAGGGATTTTGTAGGATAGTACTCGGATGGACTAATAGTTGCATGCATAGATGTTATTAGAAGTTCTTAGTGAATGATGACGTGGTTTCTAACTTAGTAGACTCCTAGATGACATGGACAGCTTGCATGTTGAGAGAAATAGAGTTAATGATAATTGGTAGGCTTCACTTATATAGGTTATATAGATAGATGGAAGATATTATTGTGGCTCCAGTCATCTTCCAAAAATCATCAGACTACAAAAGTTACAAAGCTAGGTACATGTACCAACTGAACTGCCCCCTGACTAGCTTGCCGTGATGGAATTTACCATGGAGTGTCATGTCCTCAATCCCCACCACTCCATCAGACACCACCGTCTTCTCTTGATCCATCCACAGCTTCATGCCCTCATTGGTTCAACCACCAGTAGGAGGGGGGCAGCACCCCACGTGCGCGCCATGCTCACGACTCAGACTTTATCGCGTGTCAAAGGTGGGGCATGGCTGCCACAATAACAAAGCCCTGCGAGGTTGAACCAATTCATCCTAACAGCAGTTCTATTACATCTCATTAGCCATCACCATGAATTGAGTTCCAAGCAGTGGGAGGTCAGTGACCAATGCACGAGAGACACCTAGCTTGTAGGGTCTCGCACATCTCCAGGTGACTACCACAGAGGACATTGATGAGCAATAGCATGGCACAGGACAGCGGTACCAAGTGTGGTAAGCTGAGTCGATCACGGGGACCTTGGGGCTTGGGCTTCCTCAGCGGGACGCAAATCTCAGTGACCGGAAAGAGCAGGGACGCTGGCTGCAGAGCTGGCGTGGCCTCGGCCATCTCAACCTCCACGTCAACCTTCCTGTCGCTGTCAATTTGCTGGACGGTCACCTTGTCAACGGCCATCACCTCGGCCACGGATGCGATGTAACCACGGGTGACGACGTAGTTGAGCTCCATCCTTTCCAACTCAGTATCAAACGTGATCCATACATTATGGCATGCTAAGTTGCTAACAGACGGTGGATCTAGAGCTGATTGGACCAGTAGGGAAACTCAAATCGGGATGAGGGGGGCAATTCTGCATTTTGGGAGTACAGGGACTAGGATAACATAGGTAGACAAGCTTAAGGACTATTGTGCATTGTACCCTTAAGAAATATTTAATGTTTTTCTTTTACTCAAACAAACTGAAATATATTAGTGCAAAGGTAATAGAGTTTGTTTGTACTGATAGAAAGAGGCACCTATCCAAGATTTTTCTTACATGATAGTGTGCGACTGTGAACAAATAACAACCTCTTGCATTCTCAATGGCCGTACAAACAACAAATATTAAAAATTATTGCATTGAAAATTGATTACCTACGAAATATGTTTGGACCAATGTTTATGCATTTGCAATAGTGTATCTACAATACAATACTCTCTCCGTACCAAATTGTAAGGGGTTCTAGGCCTTTACTAGATTCATTCATTACTCCAGGTATGTGTGTTCAATATGTATCCAGATTTATCAACATCCATATGAATGGGGATGGATCAAAAGGAGCTAGAACCCCTTACAATTTAGGACGGAGGGAGTAATAGTCATGGTTTCTTGCTCATCAGTAACCACCCAAATAACAGCAAATTTTGGCTGATTAACAGACGGTAACTCTTGAATTTGAATAGCAGATGATGAAATTAGCTGATATAAATCCAGTAGCCACTGGTAATTGACAGTTTCTTGTACCGGCCTAGGCCTGGTATTCTTCATATTTCTAATGCTTGATGCTTGAATCCTTCTATGGAATTCACTCTCGGGAAGTTCACACAGGCTGGTAGGCATTTTAAGAATGAAAAACTGGTGACATACCATTGGAGGATACACATCCTAGCATTTTGATACCAAGATCTGGGTACATTTTATTACCATTTAAAGTATCTGCGCTTAAAGTCTTTTTTTTTTTTAACCATTCCATCCATTTTTTTCACTCCCTTTCATTTTTCCATAATAGCACAATCACCATAATTCCAATAATTTTCATAACAAAATGACAAATATCAAGTATAAAGTTGTGAAACTAAATTGGAAGAAGTAAAAAACATAAAAAAGCAATGGAGCAACCAGGATTTGCTAACTAAGTACCAGAATACTATCAAATCAAACCAGAAGAAACCGGCAAGACAGTTTTGATCAGTGGAATGGTAAGGAAAGGCATAGTACCACTGTACCAGAAACACATACAAAGATCATGCATAAGGTGGTTATCCCCCAGTCCCAGACTCTTACCAGTTAGTGTGATTAATCTGTCAGAGATGCAGTTGTATTAACACAAAAGGCCTACTGCACACTTTGTTTTTGTAAGGTTCAGGCACTAGCGATCAGAATAATATGGATAATGTAGTCAAACTATTAACTATTAAGAAATTCTGATTCTATGGTGCAATTAATTTATTAGCTGCTAGTTACCTAAATGTTAAAAGTACTTCTAGATGATTTGTCTCATATAGAAATTTCTCCAGATTTTTATTTCCCAAGACTGTGTACTTAGATGCCCTTCTATAGGAGGTTGCATAGATGATAAATTCTATGAAAAGAGAACATAAGCAGCAAGCGCACTCAATAATAGCATCAGTTGCAATATTTTTAGAGCACAAAACCCACCAAATTGTTTTCCTTTTATCGTGAAAACCACCAAACACTAACATTAGATCCAACCAGCTCATTTTCAGTACCAACTTAACCCCAAACAATTTATCACCGTGTGCCCCTGTTGCTTGTTCCAACGATAGCTACATGCTCTCTACTTTTGAAACTAATCAGCTGCAACTTTGCGGTTTGTAATCGTTTCGATCCTGAAGCGATACGCTGCAAACCTTGTACGGATCAACATGCTAAACAAAGAGTGAGGAGCTATTCTCCCGCATTAGTATCCACATGCTGATTCCCCCACAAACCATTTTCTCCTCAACCTAACACATCAATTTGAAACCGACAATACAAAGCAATCGGATGCGCGCGCTCACCTCGACGCCGATCTGGTTGAGCACATCCCACGAAGCTGGCTCGCTCTGCACCTCCTCCTTCTCTACCTCCACGCTACTCACCTCCTTCCCAAAACCCTCCCACCCATCCCGCTTCGCAGGCGCCGGAGCCGCGGGCTTCTCGGAGAGCAGGCCCCCGAAGTCGTCGGAGTCCTTCGCCCGCACGGCCAGCGAGGCCCCGCCACGGCCGCCTAAAACTTGGGGGGGCAGAAGCGAAGCTAGGGTTTTAGCTCTCCGTCGCGACATTCACAGGATCCGGTCGCTGGGAGCGGGGCGGCGACGCGTACCTTGCTTGAGCTGCTTCGGCCGCGAGGTCGGCGAGGGCCGTGGAGGGAGGACGCGCACGAGCGCGGTGCGGGCGGCGAGAGCCATCGATGTAGGAGTTCGTGGAGAGCTCTGTTGTTCCCCCTTGCTCTGCTTTGCTTTGGGGCTCGGGCGAGGCGAAGAAGGTGGCGAGGTTTTGGGGAGAGCTGGCGGCGCCGCTTCGTCTTGCTGCCTGCCTGCCTCACTCGCTCTGTAGTCTGTACACTGCAACGACGCGCCGCGTGGAGCGGGACGTTTGGTGCGGTGCGCAGCGAGGCAAGCGTTTCCCCCATTCGAACAGAGGCGTGGCGTGCGGTGCCGTAGGGTACTGCGGCTCCGTTCGATTGGTACTGCGGGTGCGGGAAAAACGCGAGCGCCCAGGCGGACGGAAGAGCAGGGAGGTGAGGATAATTATACGAGTCAACGATCCGAATTTTAATTACGCGGTGAGAATACGGATAATCCGAATCCGATTTATACGTGGATGCAGAATAGTATATGGTATTACCAAAATCCGATGGATATGTAGTATCTGATATTTGAATGCGGATTATTCGATGTTTATAATAGGATAATCCGATTAGTTTGGCAAATACATAAGAGAACGATGTTTAATTCGTGCCAAAAAATATCATCACTATTATTTTTTGTTACTGATAAAACTATGACATGAACAGTTATATTTAGTTTATAAATTATTGGTCTTTATAAAAAGACTATATGTAAGCATGTATTATCCGATATTTTTAAATCCGCTTCCGCTTCGACACCGATCCGACTCCGCACCATTTCCGATATCTAAAAAATCTGTATCCATATCCGTAACCGAGTAATATCCGCTCCGAATCCGACAAAAGAAATAGGATTAAGATATGGAAAAGGCATTATCCGCTCCGATCCGATCCATTTGCATCCCTACGGAAGAGCAAGCGACGTTTTTCCTGCACCTGCGGTGGGAAACGAACGCAGCCTGCAGCGACGAAACGTGTACATTGTTGAAGTAGCTTCTCTTGGATGAGACTCGCCTGACTTTGGTCCCCCAGCAGTTGAGTCACTGTGTGTGGACCCCACGTGCGATGGGCCCATGTGGCAGTGAGCCAACTGCATGGGATCAAAGTCAGGGGATCAGCTTCCGCTTCTACTCCAATTGAGCCGGGCTCACCTTCGCTAAACTGTTGGAGTTTTTCAATTGAGCTGGGCCACCGATGAACCGGAGTATTTCAATTGAGCCGGGCTACTCTCCGGTCGCCACCATCGCTAAACAGCTCCAATGTCCTTGCCTCCACCGTCGTGCGCCACCTTCGTGGTGCCAAGCTCCCCACCACCACCCCAGCCCAACCGCCGGCTACGGCGCCTCCACCGTCTATCTTACCGTCGTCTCGCTCGTCTTCACCGCCGGTCCGTGCGACCTTCCATGACCACCTTCGAAGGCTCAAGGTCTGGAGAAGAATAGGACACTCAGGGCAATCCTAAAAAACGTAACTTGGGCCTCGACTACCGCCTTGTCATTGTCATCGGTGGCGGCAACTTCTTAACCACAGTGGTCTTTGGCGACAGACTTCTTTGGCATGCATTGAAGCAGCCGCAATGGTTGGCATGGCATAATTTATCCTAGCATTACCAACTCAACTGCAGATAAACCAAAAGAAAACTCATGTAATAATTAGAGATAATACAAAATAATACTCCTGCAATAACTTTATTTTAGCACTCTACCAAAAACACATGTGGACACCACTTGTTAGCTTATTTATTTATTTTCAAATCTCATCTGCAATAACCTTAGTAAGCTTCAGACCGATTCTCCAAAATCAAACACCACCTGTATACAGTTTTACTAATGCAGATTCTGTCCTTTGATCATTGTCTTAGAACAAGTATTATAAGGCCACCTAAGCGGGCTATATGGGTTGCCACGTTAGATTTCAGGTGAGTTGGAGGAAAGAGAAGAGGAGAAAGAAGACAAGCGGGCGGTACACGAACAATCGGCTGTAACACGGGCTCCAAGAAAGATGGTGGGAGGATGCGAAGGTGAAGGTGGGCCAGATATCAATGGTCCAACCTGTGTATACAACCCACTTATTATACAAGCAGGTTATTAGTTGTCTACAAATGACGTGGCAAGAATATAAAGCCCACTCTTAGCCATCTTATTAACCTTGCTCTTATAGACAACGTTAGTACAAGTACTCCACCATCCGTCTGAGTGTGTGATATCGATGGACCAACCTGCCGTGGAAGCACGCGTTGGCGAGAGTCGCCACAAGTCCACAACTAGCGACATTTCATCTCTACCCTGTTCTTCCATCTTTTATTGCGGATCAAAAGCGAGGTGGTGGTACTACCGAAATGGGTTATCAGCCCATTACAGTTGCCCTTACAGATAAGTGGATCATTTCATTTTATATTAAAATTGACAATGTTTTAGGTTTATGAGAAAATTGTTTCATGTTTAAGATAAAAATATCCTACCTTCACTATAAAATTATTCTAATTACAGGATAAAAATATTTTAGGAGGAAATGCCCACATTTCAAAAAAGATACTCTAGATTTAGAAGAAAATATTCTAACTTCGCGAGAAATTTTTAAGGTGAGAAGAAACAAATTCTAGCTTCACGAGAAAATATTATAAAAAATAAATAGGAAAGAACATGTGAAGAAAATAAGTATGAAAAATACGAAGGAAAAAAAAGAAAAGATGGCTACTGTAATAAAGCCTAATTTAAACATGTACTGCTTTCGTCATGAAATGTAGTGTTATTTGGCTTGTTCTAAGTCACAAAATATCAAGTTTGATTAAAATTAGAGATAAAAATGTTAACATCGAGATGCAAACCATGGAAATATAGTATACGATGGATTTAGTGATGTCATTTAACATTTATAAATTAGTTTTGACTTAGGACATACAGAAAACACTGTATTTTAGAGAAAGGGAGTGTTGCTACACTTGTCGGATGAACAAACACGGGCCAAAAGAGAATACAGTACACGTTACATATGTTGAAGGGGTTATAGAAAAAAAAGATCTGGCCCAAAAAACAGCCCAGCTAGCGAAAAAGGAGAGAGGGGTGGTGCTCGAAGTGTGGCCTTGTTTCTGACTTTGTAGACTTGATGATTGGGCAGGTGCAAGTGCTGTCTTTTGGGCTGTTCGACTGTACAAGAGATGGTAACTATGCATTAAGGCCCTTTTTCTTTTTGGGTCTAACACAGTACTAACGCGGATGATAATGATGCAAAGCACAGGGGTAAATGATGGAACAATGACGAACTCAGCTGATAGGATTCTTTGTAGTGAAATATGTCCACTTGGATTTAAGTCCATGACTTTATGTGAATGCCCACATTTTTCTAGATTTATTTCAGATTAACAGGCATTTTTTTTCTCCATGGTAAGCAATGTTTTCGTCGACAATGAGGCCTTTATAGAGAAAAATATTTCACCAATTTTTTTCTAAAGAAATATTTCACCGATATATATGTGACATATGGTTCTTAGAAAAGCGATGGGATTTCCATATTAACCACGTCTTCGAGCCTTAGGAAAACTTGTTTCTAGGATCGGAAGCACTTTGTGTGAGTACTGGCGATCTTCATTATGACTCATCTTGCACTCAGAGCTGCTATGTGACCTGTCTTTGTTAAAACCATCATCAACAACATTACATCAAAAATCAGCCATTACGAGTCCATCTATCAACGCCCAGTGCAAGTGCTCGGACATTTTGGTCCATCAATTTAATTGGAATTTTGTTTATGGTCTGTCCAGTGTGATAGAAAGATATATGCTAACATGTGTCACTGTCATGTTTTAAGTTTTGAATTTGGTCATGCAATTGCCTAACTATCAAACACCCTTCACATACATGAAGCACAAATAAAACCACACATGCTCATCGGCCGCCAATGTGGTTGGGAGAGGGCATGCGTACAACAGATGTTGCGTGCACCACTACCTCATGTTGAGACACATACCACATAAGCATACCCGGCCTTGGAAGACATCCTAAAGATGTCTTAAGAACCAACTCCACCCATGATCTTGATGAGTGTTTGGTTTGATGTATCAACTCACGAGAGATAGGGTGGTGATGGATGTATTCATTCCATAAATTTATTAGTTTATGAGGAATGAAGCGATGATGAATCATCCCATTATTCCATTCTTACAAACAAAAAAAAGTAAGGAGCAAAAAAAAAAAAAATGATACGCCAACCAATTCCCCAAACCAAACAACCTAGTAAATTGATCTAGTCCCCTCCCAACTCCGGAGATGATGTCGGAGGGGATGAATCGGCGGGTATGGGAAAAAAATTGGAATCGAGTCATATACTCATATGCCATTTTTCGCATGTTTAGGGCTCTTTTGGAACGCATGATTTCCAAAACACAGGAATAGAATTGTCCATCACTCACAATCCTACAAGAGTTGAAAACGCAGAAAAGTTTCTAATAAAATGTTTGGATGCAGTGTAGGAAAAACATAGAAATTAGAGAAGAAAGATAGACACAAATGAAAGTCCTCCATAATCTCAATGCAATGAGCCATTCCATAGAAATTTCATAGGATTAATAGAAATTTAATCCTTTGTTTCAAAGCGCTACATAGGAAATTTCCCTACAGAGTTTGAATCCTATAAAATTTCTCCATCTATCCTTTGTTCCAAAGGGGGTTCCAAAGGGGGCTTAAACGGTAGGCTTTATATGAGAAACCCTATCGAGCTCTTGCCAGGCCTGACCGCGCGCGCGCTACTTGTTCATTTCTTGGACAACCATTCTTTATGCATAACCCCGATCGAGGCGTATGTAGGAGTACTATGCAGAGCTGAAATTAACAACAGCTTCTCGGGCTTCCCATTGCCCACTGCTTAACGCACGCCAGCCGCGGTAACGTACTCACAATAGCTCGCTAGCTCTGGCTGGCCCCCCTAGCTCCCAAGGACTAATCACGCCACAAACCGCGGAGTGTGGAGGACAGCCTAGCACTCTGTATACTCCCTATACTTCTCGTCAACTGTTCAGTGAGCAATGCCATATATAATGACGAAGATGCAGAAATCATCAAATCAATGGCTGGATTGGCAGATCGAACGACGCGTAGGCGTAGTAGCTGGGCTGGGCCTGGGTGACGACCGGCCGGCCGGGGAGTCTGCCCGCCGGGGTGGAGGGACCGGCCATGCATGGGCGCGTCGGGGTGGCGGTGTGGCTCGGCGCGGATTGTGGCGATCGATCGCAGATGCAGCCGGGCAGCAGGGCTGCAGGCCGGCGGTCCTGCGACGAGCTGGGACGCTGGCCGATAACGTTCCGGACGCTTTACCGACGGCCGGTGGACCGGCCAGCACCACCTTCAATTCGCACATGCGCCCGTGTACTGATCGATCCATCGGTGGCGCGCGCGTCCACACGCATGGGCCGCCGGCCGGCCGGGCTCCCGCTCCTCGTTCGGCGACCGCACTCTCAAGTCTCAACCGCTGCATGGTCTGATGGTCATCGAGGGCCTATACAAGTGCGTCGTGCGTGTCCATCGCGCGCACGAGGCTCTGCGTGCCGACTGCCGATGCATATATTCTCCGTGTCTACTGCTGCGCGCAGTGGGTCTGGGTCGATGCGCGGTGCAGTGCGTATGGGGTCCCGGGCCGGCCGGGCTCCATCAAAAACTTGAACTGCCCTGGCGCGATGATGTATTTGCGGCATAAACTACGGCGACCCGCTTCACCCGGATGACCAGATCGACGGATCGGTCTGCTGACAGATCTACGACTAATTAGAGTGATGTATGTGTATTGGGAGTTTTTTTTAAAAAAAAGAGTGGACGTGTCACGTGTGTACTCTACATAACATACGGGATGGAAGGAGCAATCCGTTCCCCCTCCTGTATCTGTCTCGCTAGCTTACTTAACTGATGTTCCAGAACATAGAACTACTCCAGCCATCCTCAGGCCTCAGCCCTGCTTTGATCTAATAACCACATGTACACGCTCAACTTGAACGCAAATCAACGACGTGCTACAACTTTCAAAACTCGCAAGTCGGGAGAAGCAGGTAGGATGCTCGCGCTTGCGCCATGCAGACGCTGTCTCATCCATCGAATCGACCCCATCGTCGTCGCATCGACGTTCACTGTGCAGTGTCTACTACAAATGCCGAGCTGTTTGACTTGATGCAGCGACCTATACACACACTACGAACGGGGGTACAGGGAGCTCAAAGCTCCAAGCGCAACGACCAAACGTAAAAGTTACAGGGTCGCCATTTCTAGGCTTGGACGGTAGCGAGACTTGCTCGGCCGCGCGCCCCTGTTCCGTTTGAAAATCTGACAAGGTGCCGACGATTCCGTTCGGACCGACGATATGCATTAACCTCGGGTCATGTGTGCGCGCCTCGGAGTTGGAGCTCGAAGCAGCGGGCAGACAGGCGGAGGCACGGATCGGTCAAATAGGAAAAGCCAGCATGGTGTCTGTAGTCCGTGGAGGAGCCTGTCGCTGGTTTTGTTTTTTACCGCCTTGTAATCTTCTCCTCTGACTTTTGATCTCGCATCGCACCTCGCAGCGGTGGCAGAGCTCAGCACACCCACCGTATGTAATGCATGACCAGAAACGCGACATCGTTACGGCAGCCGATGCCGATGCGGTCGCAGAACATGCATCCTTTGTACGTCCTGCTCACTTGAATAGTTGATTAAAACTACGTACGTGGCGTGCAGTACACCTAAACTAGTTTTGGTACTCGGATTTGAGTCATCCTAGGTCTCAATTTTTATACTATGACATTTCAAATGAAACAGAGGAACCATCCAGTAGTCCGAGTTTAAACGCCCAACACTTCGCAGATGCTTTTTATTTCTGTGAGAATTTCTAAAATTTATCTTTTCTTTCCAGCGTGTCCAGTAATAATTAAAGTAGAAGCTATAAAAAAATCTCTAATTAGTAATATTAAGATTCTTTATTTTCTATTGGTTTAATGAGCTGATACTCTAGTGATCAATTACTCTACGAAATATTTCCTTCATTATCAGTAGTGTTTTCCCTTGACGTCTTAGTTCTCACTTCAACACGCATCTGATACATGTTTAATTGAAACCTTAGCTCGAGCTATATTTTAGAATAGAAATCAGTATTGCTCATGCCTCCTACATTCATATATGTGTGATGTATGTGGTGATACCGATACACATCAGATGTGTATTTTACATGCTTTTAGCAAAAAAAAAAAAAGTCTTAGCTTGCATTGAGCTCTATGTTTAGCATGGAGAGATATGTTTATTGTTGCTGGGTTAGCTTAGTATATTTTAGTTACATGCATGGGTAATTGTCAACACCAAATTTTGGCCAATTCAGAGAAAAAACAATTAGTCGATGAAGGTTGATTTTATCGACTAATGAACAATATCGCAACATGATCTTGATACACAAGGGAGACTCCATATTCTTTTTGAGATTTAAAACAAAGTCTGGATCCAGCCCTAGAAAAGTATGAGTTCAAGGTCCCAATTATAATCTATGCTATCTCTCTAAATTCTATTTTCATTTCTATGTTACAAGCATGTCACCTTTATCTTAGGAGTAGGAGAAGAGTATATATTCGGCAAGCTCAATTTCTTGCGAGGGATAATGCATGGATCAGATCTGACCTCTGTACCTTCCTAACTAGCTAGTCAAATCAGGTGGCACACTCGCGCATCCTCTGCGGGCAAGATTTCGTTCCGGGGCGGATTTAAGTAGCATCAATGGTGCCCTGATATTTTTCAACGCTGGTCATTTATGTGAGTATTATGTGTTACTTCATGCTGTTTTATTAATGGCAGAATTTAGATAAATCTATACGGGTTAGTTGATAAAAGATGTCGGTCATAGGATTTTATGGTGGGAATGTTACGTCCATAACCTATTAATACATTACCGTGGTGTTTGGTTTGGAAGGGATAATAGAAATCTAGACGATCAACACTATCCAGTAAAATATAGATGCCTTGATAAGGGATTCTATGTCGTGGCACAAAATCCAAAACAAAATATTAGATGTGTTTGAATGCCTAGTAGATTTTTGAAACAAATGTATTATCCAAACCAAACGGAGCCATCACGACACGTATGCTGCGTTGAGTTTTTTTTTTTGAACTATAGTATGCTGCGTTGAGTACCGTTGTACTAGCAGTCTTACTATTACTAATTGGAGGTTCTAAAAGTTGCACTAATTTCAAAGCGCGCTAGAAAAAAAGATAAATCTAAAAAATTCTCACAATAATCAGAAACATCCAACCATCAATTGGCAGATTGGAATATTAATAGCCATTAGATCTGTTTTCTAAGTAATTACCTACCTCTGCCGTTACGAAAGGTCTTGAGTTCAACTCTCAATAAAAGCAAATATCCGCTTTTTTTCATTATATATATTTTCTAAGTAATTACCCACCTCTGCCATTACGAAAGATCTTGAGTTCAATTCTTAATGAAAGCAAATATCTTTTTCTTTTTTTAGATTTTTTTCATTTTCAAATTTACCTTCAGTTTTTGTCTTTTTTGCATTAAAGATGCTAGAAACCTATCCGTGAAACAGATATTTTGTAGATCTTTTGAAATTTTCATGTCAATCCTGACAAGATGCGCTAGAAAAAAATAAAATTATAAAAATCATCACAATAATAAAAAAATACCCTATCATCAATTAACATGTTGGAATCTTAATAGCTATTAGATCTATTTTCTAATTAAGTAATCACCCACCTTTGCCATTATTAAAATAATATTAAATAACCCCTAAAATTACATATTAATTACCCACTCTGCCAATATAAAGGAAAATATGAAATGACACCCTAAATTTATATCTAATTGCTCACATTTGCTATTTTGATAGGATAATACCAAATATCCCTTTTAATTTATATTTGAATTGTCCACTTTAGTTATTATGACTGATAATATGACGAAAGTAACCTCTCAAAATTATATTAAAATCACCTATTTGTACAATTGATCAAATATTATCTAAATCAATTAAGCATACATATAAAGTAGCAAGATATGTTATTATAAAAATCTAGGTATAAAAATATATCTATATATGTTGTACGGTTACACATAACATATTTAAAACTAACCCGTGTGAAAGCACGGGTTGATTGACTAGTACTTAGATAACGTGTCATGGCAGGTTGTTAGCACCCATGGTACCACGGAGCCATGTACACCCGGTATACCGTATACTTACCCATATGTTGTACGTGGAATCGTGGTACGTGGAATCGTGGATGGTGAGATATGGAGACACCTACTAGTGCATCGTACCGACCTTTTCAGCTACCTGGAGGCTTTTGGCGAACTGGCAGAAGTAGGTCGAGCTGTGCACACCTGCAGCTGCAGGCACGAGTCATCATCGATCACAGTCGTATGCACTTGCGCGCCACAGTTTCGGATTTGAGCCCACTGCGTACACACACATACGTCGCCCTCGGCCGTAGATAGGATAGATGTGGCAGCGGTAGTAGGAGTATTCTACTAGCTGCTAGCTACTACTGCCGTGAGTGGTCGCCGTCCGTCCCCCGGCAAAAGGGCAAAGGCGTTGCCGCTGGCCGGAACGGTCAAGCGGCCATTTCGAGAGCTCGGATCTCGACCAAGCCATCACCACCAGGCCAGACCACTGCCCAGCGCCTCGCCCGCCGTGGACCATCCTCGCAGCTCGCAGGCTCGCGCAGCAAACTCGATCATGAGCAAAGTGTGTGTGTGGCCGGGCGGACCGCGGACCCTGCATGCCCACCCAGCGCGGACGGACAGGTCCACAACTCAACTGATGGAGGACACTGGAGTGGAGTAGTAGTAGCGTGGTCACCCCCCGTGTCACCCGGCACCCCCAACTCCCGTCGTCGGACCAGCAGCACCAGGCCAGCCAGGCCCAGGCCGGCGTGCCTGGCCTACGATCACGTACGTACGCCTCCTTGACCGAC
Organism: Paspalum notatum; assembly: GCA_022530915.1. NCBI lineage: Eukaryota > Viridiplantae > Streptophyta > Magnoliopsida > Poales > Poaceae > Paspalum > Paspalum notatum. Next base: position 40,262,094 of record CM039685.1, read on the forward strand.
CGGACCCCCCAGCGCTGGGAGGAAACACACGTCAACGTCGGTACGGGCACCGGTCGCTGACCTTCAGTCACCGGACCGCCGGCGGCCTCTCGCCGATGCCGTGACTCCCTTCAATACGTAGTACGCCCGTACCACGCCACACCTGGACCATCACCGCTGGCCACTGGGCAGTGGGGGCACACGGCGCGGCGACACCTCGATCACGGCTCTTCGCTCACGGGATACGCGCACGCCTGGCCCACCTGTCGGTGTCCGGTCTCCGGACCACCAGTGCCGCCCCGGTCCCGCCGAGAAGCACCAAGCAGGACCCCGCAGACAGACAGAAGCGGCAGGAGCCAGTTCCGTTGTTGTGATGGCCTTGGGGGAGGTCGCGCCGCGCGGAGCCCGAGCAGCACTGCAGCGGTAGCTCCTCTAGCCAGCGGACGGGGGGCAAAGGCTATACCTTGTCGCACGCCGACGCCGTACTCCATGCCTGCATGCGCGCTGCGGCGACGCTTGGTGGGTGGTGAACTGGTGGTCGACGCGAGGCCGGCGACGCGGAAGCAGAACGACGTACGGCGCGCGGCGGCAATGCGTCGCCGCGGGCGCGCGCGGAGAGTTGGAACAGAACAGCACACATGGCTGGGAGTATGGTTGCAAATGGGGCGGCTGCGGGCTGCCCGCACCGCCGCCGCGCAACCCGCATAGCGTTATTGGGAATATGTGGCAGCCCGTATCAAGCCGCTTGATTTTGATGGGCCCCCGCGGTAGCCCACATGCGTCCGTCGATCTATCCTCGTTGAGGTCCGCTGGGCTCAGGCTTGCTCTCGTTGACAACCTACGCCCGCTGCTGCTTCTAGTCGGCCTCGCCCGGCTAGTCCCCGAGGTCGCGCTCGGCCTCCCGCTGCCGCGCCCGGCGACATGCTGCTTCGTCGCCGCGCTCGGACGGGGCCGCTGCGCTCGGCCACGGTCTCCAGTGGTTGCGCCCGGACGAGGCGCCGCTCTTGGCCATGGTCTCTTGTAGCTGCGCCCGGCCACCGCGCCCGGCTGGCCCCTGGCCGCCGCGCCCGGCCGCCCCCTCGCTCCGGCGCCCCGCGCCTAGCCGCCCCTGGCCTCCGTGCCTGGCAGGCCCTGCCCCCGCGCCCAGTTGCAGCTTGGGCTATGGCGACCGGCGGTGGACCCTCGTTGCCGCGCCTAACCGCGGCTACCGCGGCCGGCAGTATGCACCTCGTCGTCGCGCCTCTACGTGCCCATGCCCACCGGAGGTTTGGCTCAATTCCTCAGCTTCTTGCATAGCGCCATGGCTGTCGGAAGGAGTGGAGAAGGACGATGCGGGTTGTTGCGGCGCCGCTGGGTTATGTGAGTTGACCGCATAGCGCCGCTAAAATGCTGCGGGTTCGATTGCGCGATTTGGTGGGTTTGCGGCGCAGACGGGCCCAGCGGGTTTGCGGCTGAACCCGCTGTTGAACGAGATGCTCGCGTCCACAACGGATCCACAACGGCATGAACGCTCCGCGCGCACCAGCAGCAGCCGCCATGCACGCGCTCCGCTCGCGCCGCTCGCGACGCGCTCGCCACGCCCCCAACGGACTGCGCCCGCACCACTCGCTCCGCGCGCACGGCGTTCAGCCTTAGGACTAGGACAACAGCTAGGCATTCTATACATGTATAAATGTACAATGACATGATCAATACAAAGTGCGGTTGATCAATCTCGAGTTACCACTCCCTTCATGGTATCAGTGATGACCCAGGGGTCCGATCTCTCCAATCCTTTCGCATCTCCCACCGCTTCCGCTCACCAGGCCGGTCCTCGACAACATCCTCAAGCCGCACGCGTCGGCCTTCTCCATCTGGAACGCCATCGAAGGACTCTTCCGCGACAATGAGCTGCAACGCACCATCCTCCTCGAGGCGGAGTTCTGCACCATCCGCCAAGGCGACCTCTCCGTCACGCAGTTCTGCTCCAAGCTGAAAGCCCTCGCCGACTCCCTCCGTGACGTCAGCCACCCCGTCTCCGAGCCATCTCAGGTCCTCAATCTACTCCGTGGCCTTCACCCGAAGTACAAGCACCTCAAGCCGATCATCAAGGACAAACGCCCGCCGCACACCTTCCAGAGCGCGCGGTCGTTTCTGCTGCTGGAGGAGCTCCAGGACGCCCATGACGCCAAGCAGGATGATGGCCACGTTCTTGTCGCCAGCCACGGTGGCCAGTCTTCCTCGCCATCGAACAACACCGACGGCACACCGGCAAGCAACAACGGCAGTGGCAATCGCAACAAGAACAAGTCGAAGAAGAAAGGTTGCGGCTCATCCATGCCCATGCCTCCCGCCACTGCGCCGCCGGCGCCTGGCGGCGTCGCCCCGTCCACCTGGACGGCTGGGTACAACCCCTGGACCGGCCTGGTCCAGGCATGGCCCATGCCGTTCCGCGCTCCTGGTACGCCATGGCGGCTCAACACCAGGTGCATGCACCAGCGCCCGTGACGTCGACCTGGGACCAAAACGCCCTCCTCGCCGCGCTCTCGTCCGCTGGCGTCCCGATGCAGCAACCACCGAGCTCCTTCGAGTGGTTCCTTGACTCCGGCGCATCCACCCACATGGCATCCCAACCTGGTAATCTTCACTCTCTACGTCTTCTTCCTTACTCCACCTCCATCACAGTTGGAAACGGCGCCCAGCTGCCAGTCTCGCACTCGGCTGCCGGCTCCATTCCTATAGCTTCCACATCCTTGCATATTAACAACGTCTTGATTTCTCCTTCCATTGTTAAGAATCTCATCTCTGTGTGCAAGCTCATACGTGATAACAATATTTCTATCGAATTTGACCCATTTGGCTTCTCTATCAAGGATCTTCCAACCCGCACGGTGATGCTCCGATGTGAGAGTTCCGGCGAGCTTTATCCGCTACGGCAGCCCCGGAACCTCTCCCTCAGCGTGTCGACGGCGGCTTCGGTGGATCTTTGGCATCAACGCCTCGGGCATCCAGGAAATAAAACTTTGATTCATGTTTTACAGTCCTTTGATTTTGTCTGTAACAAGTCTGCTACTCATATATGTCACTCTTGCCAATTGGGTAAGCACGTGAGGCAGCCATTTTACCATTCTCAACATGTTTCATTTTTCCCGTTCCAACTTGTTCATGCGGACATCTGGACGTCACCGGCGTACAGCAACTCCGGCTACGAGTATTACCTCGTCCTCCTCGATGATTTCACGCACTACGTGTGGACATTCCCGGTCCGCAACAAGTCTGATGTCCCTCCTCTCCTCCGATCCTTCCACGCCTATGTGCGCACGCAGTTTGGCCTCCCATGGCTTGCCCTGCAAATAGACAACGGGCGGGAATTTGACAACACCGCCATGCGTCTCTTCTTCGCTGAACACGGCATCACTCTCCGCCTTTCTTGCCCCCACACGTCACAGCAAAACGGGAAGGCCAAGCGCATTCTCCTCACCTTAAACGATTGCATGCACACATTACTTGTTCACAGTGCAGCGCCAACGTCCTTCTGGGCTGAGGCTCTCTCGACGGCGATGTACCTCATCAACCGATGACCCTGCCGCGCCATGGGGGCCATGACGCCGCTCCAGCTCCTGCTCGGCGTACCCCCAGCATACGACGAGCTCCGCGTCTTCGGCGCCCTCTGCTACCCCAACCTAACGGCCACCGCGCCCAACAAGCTGAGTCCGCGCTCTACGGCATGCATCTTCCTCGGGTACCTGGCCGACCATCGTGGCTACCGCTGCTACGATCCTGCGGCCCGGCGCGTGTACACGTCTCGCCATGTCATCTTCGACGAGACAATGTTCCCATGGCGCGACAACATCACACCCGCGTCGCCGCCTCGACCGCTTCCTGACGATGACACACCGCCCGCAGCGCGCGCCGCGGCTCGCCTCCCGTCGCCCGCGCCGTCTCTAGCTTCGGCGTCGCCCGCGCCGGCCGCGCCTCTAGCACCGGTGTCGCCCGGGCCTCCAGCACCGGCGCCGCCCGCGCCACCAGAACCGACGCCCGCAGGTCACCCTATGACCACCCGCGCACGTGCCGGCGTCTTCAAGCCTCACACACGTCTTGCGGACCCTAACTACGTCCTCACGACGACCAGCAACGACATCTCCCCGCTGCCATCTTTAGTTCGTGCTGCCCTTCGCGACCCGAACTGGCTCGCCGCGATGCGCCTCGAGTATGACGCCCTGCTCGCAAACCGCACCTGGCGCCTCGTCCCCAAGCCCCGCGGCGCTCGAGTCATCACCGGCAAATGGGTTTTCAAGCACAAACTTAACCCTGACGGCAGCCTCGAGCGCTACAAGGCCAGATGGGTGGTACGCGGCTTCAATCAACGGCCCGGCATCGACTTTGGCGAGACCTTCATGCCAGTGGTCAAACCCGCAACGATCCGCACAGTGCTCACCCTCGCTGCCTCAAAAGGGTGGCCAGCCAATCAGCTCGACGTCACCAACGCCTTCCTCCACGACAACCTCGATGAGCAGGTCTTCTGCCAGCAACCCACCGGGTTCGTCGACCCCCAGCACCCGGACGACGTGCGCCTCCTGTCTCGCTCGCTGTACGGTCTTCGTCAAGCGCCGCAAGCCTGGTTCACAAGCTTCGCCAACTTCGTCCTCTCCATCGGTTTCACGCAGACCCGGTCCGACTCCTCCCTGTTCGTGTACCACGACGGCCACGCCATGGCATATCTCTTGCTCTATGTCGACGACATGGTCCTCACGGCTTCATCAACGGACCTGCTCAACTTCATCATCGCCAAGCTCAAGTCCGCGTTCGCCATCAAGGATATGGGCTCTGTACGGTACTTCCTCGGCATCACGGTGCGTCGTGACAACGACGGCTTCTTCCTTTCCCGAGCACAATACGCCGACGACCTCCTGGAACGCGCAGGGATGTCCAACTGCAAGCCTGCAGCAACACCCGCTGACACCAAGCCCAAAACCTCCAGTCATGATGGCGCTCCGCTCCAGGACTCCTCCTCCTACCGAAGCTTGGCCGGTGCACTACAGTACTTGACCATCACCAGACCGGACATCGCCTACGCCGTCCAACAGCTGTGCTTGCATATGCATGCGCCGCGAGACTGTCACTCCACCATGCTCAAGCGCGTCCTCCGCTACATCAAGGGAACCTCCAACTTCGGCCTCAAGCTCCACGCTTCTCCCACGACAGCCATCACCGCCTACTCCGATGCGGACTGGGCGGGATGCCCAGACACTCGACGATCCACTCGGGGTTCTGTGTGTTCGTTGGAGACTCCCTGGTGTCTTGGTCGTCAAAACGGCAACCCACGGTGTCGCGGTCTAGCGCCGAGGCAGAATACCGCGGCGTGGCCAACGCAGTCGTAGAATGCACTTGGCTTCGACAGTTGCTCGGCGAGCTACACTGCCCAGTTCCCAAAGCCACGGTCACCTACTGCGACAATGTCTCCTCCGTCTACATGTCAAGGAACCCAGTCCATCATCGCCGGACGAAGCATATCGAGCTGGACGTCCACTTCGTTCGTGAAAAGGTCGCACTCGGCGAGCTATGCGCCCTCCACGTTCCAAGCTCCAGACAGTTCGCCGATGTGCTTACCAAGGGCCTGCCTACTTCGCTGTTCAATGACTTCCGGGACAGTCTCGCCGTCGGTGCACCGACTGCTAGGACTGCGGGGGGAGGGGGGGAAGGGGGGAGGGGGGTGTTGAGCGAGATGCTCGCGTCCACAATGGCTCCACTGCCCCGCGCGCACTAGCCGCAGCCGCTATGCACGCGCTCCGCTCGCGCCGCTCGCGACGCGCTCGCCACGCCCCCAACGGACTGCGCCAGAGCTCCGCTCGCTCCGCTCCCTCCGCGCGCACGGCGTTCAGCCTTAGGACTAGGACAACAGGTAAGCATTCTATACATGTATAAATGTACAATGACATGATCAATACAAAGTGCGGTTGATCAATCTCGAGTTACCACTCCCTTCACCCGCGCCACTTGCATTCCTAGTTGGGAGTGCGACGACGGCCCCGGCCCGATCGACGAGCAGCGGCCGCAAGTGGGCAGACGGAAACTTTGTACTCTACAAAAGTAGCAGGGGATCGGACTGGTGCAGATGCAGATGCGTATGATGATCGGTGCAATTTGCAGACGATCATGTTATCACAAACGTGAAGGGCACCTACTACCGCCGCGGGCAGAGGAATGGCGCGCGCGCAACGCGCAGCAGAACGTCACGAGTGCATTCACTCCATGTTGGACGGAACCCCGACGGGACTTGACGTTCCTGCACTCTGCAATTATTTTTTTTGTTTCCTCTTCTTTTTTATCGCACACTTTGATCGTTCCATCAAGCGCGAACTAGTAGCAGTTCACTCCACAGTCGACGTCGCCTTCAATGGATTCCCAGACCCGAAATAGTATTGTTTTACACTGAGTCCAATGGATTCCCTAAATAGTTTTTCCAAAGTACTTTTTTTTCATTGTTTGACATAAATGCTGTACTCTAGATAGAGAGAAAGGTAGTTGAAATAGTGAGAATCCAATGATCTTCTCTAAACCCCATTCCCTATCACTATTTCAACTACCTTTCTCTCTGTCTACCGTGTAGCATTTATGTCAAAACAGTGCAAAACAGTATTTTAAAAAACCATTTTAAATAACGCCATTCGACTCAGCCTCAGCCTTACCATGGTGGGCGGTTATGTTGATACGGTTGAAACGCAAATTTCTTTCCTTTTTCGGTCGAAAAGCTTTCGTGTGAACCCGTTGTAGTGAGTGAACATGGCTAATCTGCACGCTGTTTCTTTCAACGCTGAGATTATACTATCTCCAACAACACTCCTCAAATCCCATTGTCTATCACTATTCCAAGTATCTCACTTTCTATCTACAGTACCACATTTAAACAATGCAAAACAGTGTTTTAGAAAACCGTTTTAGAGATTTCTATTGGAAACAGCCTTAGTCACTCTTTCTTACCACTACCAGTACTGCATTAACTAGGGTCAAAAAGCCAGAAAAGAAAATTAAAAAAAACCCTAAAAATCATGTCATAAAAGCTCTAAAAAGTACCAGAATGCCTCAAAGTACAGACTAGTACTCCTAGTAGAAAATTAAAGGGAAAAAAACACAAAAGCAAGCATACACAGTGTTTTTTTAATCCACCACCACCATCGTCCTCCCCGCGCTTCCCTTGTCTTGCTAGCTTTCTTTCGCCTAGTCATCACCACCTGCCCAAAATGCCCCTGCCTACTCCGCACGCCGTTCCATACAAAAGAGGCCTCGCGGCACAGCAGGCCCCCTCGGCTCCCGCTCACTCGCCCGCTCCTCTTCTTCCACTGGCTCGCTCTCGTTGTTCCCAGTCAAGAACACGAGCAGGGGGAGGAAGAAGGGGGAGGTAGGAGACCCAGAACCCAGACCCACTTATCCACCACCAGTTACCTGTACTGTATCAGTCTATCAGATCTCATCTACCGGAACCTCGTAGAGGGAATGGCGCCGAGCAGCTTCGAGATGGCGGCCTCCATCCTGCTCTGCGCCGAAGACAGCAGCAGCATCCTGGACCTCGCCGAGGAGGAGGGGGAGGAGGCGCCGGCGCCGGGCGGGGCGCGCGGAGAGCCCAGCGTGGACTTCCCCGTGCCGTCCGAGGAATGCGTGGCCGAGCTCGTGGAGGCGGAGGCGGCGCACATGCCCCGGGAGGACTACGCCGAGAGGCTGCGCGCCGGGGGCGTGGATCTCCACGTCCGGGCGGACGCCGTCGACTGGATTTGGAAGGTGCGTTCTTTTCTTTTCGATCAATGCGGTGTGTTCACATCGAGGTCCACCGGCGGCGACGAATGGAGTGGAATGGAATCTGACGACGGGTTGATCTCTCGACAGGTTCACACGTACTACAACTTCAGCCCTCTCACTGCCTGCCTGGCGGTGAACTACCTGGACCGCTTCCTCTCGCTCTACCAGATTCCGGTAAGAACCAATCCTACGAGCTCCTTGCTCCATGCGCGAAACATTCCCGTGTTTCATGTCGTAGTGCCGGTAATCATGTGCGCGTGTCTCACCATTTCAGGACGGCAAGGCTTGGATGACGCAGCTGCTGTCCGTGGCGTGCCTATCCCTGGCTGCCAAGATGGAGGAGTCCTATGTTCCTCCGTCTCTCGACCTGCAGGTGAGAAAGAGAGGCAGAGAGCAATGCAGATGCATACTGTATTCCTAGAACACACGTTCCGTCTGATCTGAATTCTGAAGAAGCCTTGGTCCCTGATCGATCGTTGTTGCATCCTGTCGGTCAGGTCGGGGACTCACGGTACGTGTTCGAGGCGAAGACGATCCAGAGGATGCAGCTCCTGGTCCTCAGCACACTCAAGTGGAGGATGCAGGCCGTCACCCCCTTCTCCTACATCGACTACTTCCTCCACCGGCTCAACGGCGGCGATGCGCCGCCCAACAGACGCGCCGTCGCGCGTGCCGCAGACCTCATCCTGTGCATAGCTAGAGGTGAGCTCTCAGCCTCTCACTCTCAGCAGCAGAAAATGCTCGCTTCGGGCAGTCTTGGACTAAATCTGACGTTACGGTGCATCGCAGGGACGCAGTGCCAAGGTTTCAGGCCCTCGGAGATCGCGGCGGCCGTCGCCGCCGCCGTCGCCGGAGAAGATCACGCGGCGCCCGTAGACATCGACAGGGCTTGCACCCACCGTGTACATAAGGTACTACGCGCGTGCCAAGTTTTGTCGTCACGCCGGATTCAATGCAAAATACGTTTATAGCGTTTACCACAAGCATCGAAAGTCGTAGGTTCGCAGCCGTATACTACAGTCCACTCGCTTGTCGTCAAGGCACGCTTGCCGAAATGCGTGAGATTTTACACCCACTGGCGATTAATGCTTTTGTTGCGTTGTGCTGCTGTGCGGTTGCAGGAGCGGGTGTCGCGATGCCTCGAAGTGATCCAGGCCACCCTGGCCCTGCCGGGCGCCGGCGCCGTGCCGCTGCCGCTGCCGGCACCGAAGACGACGACCGAAGGCGGCAGAGCCTCGTCGCCCTCCGTCTCGGTGCCACGGAGCCCAACGGGGGTGCTGGACGCCGCCGGCTGCCTGAGCTACCGGAGCGACGACACGGCGGCGGCCGCCGCCTCCCGTGTGAGTGGCGCCTCCTGGTCCTGGTGCGACGAGGACGACAGCTCCCCCGCCGTGTGCAGCAAGAGGAGGAAGATTAGCAGATGATTAGTTGTTCCAATGATGGACGGATCAAGAGCCCCCCACCCTTCCGTGCGCTGATCAATGATCACCCGATCCATCATCATCACCACCCCCCTTGATGACAAAAGTCAAGCGGTTTTGATTGCACTGACTGACCGGCTCAGTGACTGACGACGAGTTTGGTTTGCTGGGAGCTTTTGGCGCCGTTTTCAATCAAAGGAGCGTCGAGAGGGAGTAGTAGAAGGCAACCAAAAGCGGGACATTTTGGACATGGGAGATCCGGCAAAGACGCCCGGGAATAAAGAGGGCTGATGAGTTCCGTGTGCTTTTGCTTGCAACAGTCGCCGGCAGCCACGATGGCGCTGCAAAAAAAGGAGCGTTGCTGGTTGACAAAGCTGAGACAGGACGAGACGACCGAAATAAAGGCAGGGACGGGGATGATGAGGCGAGGGTGACACAAGGCATCGGCTAGCTATAGCTGCGTACTACTAATTACCAGTCTGCTTTGTTCTGTAATTTCCGATCAGCTTCCTTTTGTAAAAAGAAAAAAAATGCAAAAAGAAAACAAAACAATTCCTTGCGTCAACATGATCTTTAACTGATTGGACTCTAGTTAATTAAAGAAGCAGGAAAACCAGAAAAGAAAATAAAAGACAGGACCCTGAAGAACTGGAAGCGGGTTTCTTTTTCAGGGGTTTATGAACAATCAACATCAGCAACCATCGGTTTCTCTTGCTATGCAGTTGTGCTACCATTCCCTGGGACACTGCCTCGCTGCCAACCAAACATTGTTTGACTGCTTGTCCGCAGAGACCATGGAATTCGGCTCCATTTTGAAGAGAAAAAACAGAGAGTAAAATACAACAAATGGAGGCGACATCGTCTGGAGGAACCTCGGGAACACAAGCATAACTCGTAAAAAGTAGTGATTGTGCCATACAGGAGTGCTCGGGAATCTGTCTATAAAACTTTTGTGTTAACAGATCCAATAGTTTATGGTTTTTTCTTAATTAATTCGAGTTATGTGTACTGATAAAAGGGGCGGCTGGTGGACTCTGCCTCGATGAACAGAGTTTCTTCTCAGGTGACGCGCTGCCATGTTTAACCCTGTGTCGCTCGTCATGTGTTGCAAGCACTATACGGAGGACAAAAAAAGCATTGATGGCGCAATGCTTGCAGACAAGCACCACTGCTAAACAATACTGAGTTTACTACTGTTCAGCCGCGCCCAGTTGATGAGGTGGGAAAGATAGAGATGCTTTGGCATATCTTATCCTGAATTCTGAATTCGATCAGAGCGTGCAATTTGAGTTTATATATCTTGAGAGCAGATCTGTATTTGTATCGAAATTTGATCTCGACTCTCGAGCGCGGAAGATGTTTCTAGTTAGCTATTAGGCGACTGTACTTTTAGTCGTATGTTGTATTATTCTCCAAGACCATCACATGCAAGTATTTATGGCTGGTCGGCACTGTTTAAGGCTGCAATCTCCGGTTGCACACCACCTACTAACCTGTGGTCAAGCCTTGGATGAATACACTAATGGCCCGTCCTCAGGCCGATAAGTTATTTTTCCTATCTTTGGCTTTCCACCAAACCTCAGAGCTTGAACCGTATCCACTGTCAATAGACAGATGATACATCCGATCGTCCACCGTATCCAGATTCCAGAGGCAGACGCACAGGACAAGACGACACGTATTATTTTTTCCCCTTCAACTCAGCCAGTGTGCATGTACGTATAGAGATACGAGACGCCAACCATTTCTTATACCCGGCGGCTTTATGTGTCTCCCAGCTAGCTTCCGTTTGCTGCTCGTCTCTCTCAGGAATGAACCTATTGTGTGCTGCTACTGCTAGACAACGATCGAACCCCGGAGGATGCGCGAGCACGTCGGCCCCCACGACCGAGACGCATACGCATGGCCATGGGCGGCCTCAAAGTTATTCTCACGCGTGATGCGGCGGGCGCCTGCACTGCAGCAGTCCCGAGATGCGCGCCAATGGCGACAGTTCGTCCGCTTTGGCGGTAAATTCAGCGGCCAAAGCATCGGCAAGCAACTCAACAGGACGGCGAACAAGAAGACACGCATGAGCATGGCACCACAGATCGAACTGCTGCTGCCGCCCGATCGGTTTTTACCTTTAGCACGGCCAGCAGAGATGGAATAACCCCACGCAGCGCCAGCCAGACGAAGCTACGTCGTCGCCCCCAACTGTAACTATATAATGTTTCATCTCCTGCAGGAGGCTGCAGTCCTGTGTCCTGCAGTGGAGCGCGGCAGCGGCAGTACAATAATCGGGCGGGACGGTAGCCGCGTCTGGCCAAAGGCTCCAGCGAAACTCTCGGGGCGATGAGATGGGATCGCGCGCCGAGACCGGTCGTCGTCGGCGACGTACGCACCCATACTATCGCCTTGGACGCGTCGTCCCCGCCTGGCCGGGCTGACGGCACAAGCGCACAACGGCTGGTGGGTCACCGAGCAGCGGCAGGCTGCTGCTGTGCAGGTGTTAGCGTGGTCAAATGCCCAGCGCCAGCGGGGGGCAGATCGAGCAGAGTGTGTAGTAGTAGGTCCGTCGTTGGAGCCCGATATAGCCAGAATGAAATGGACAATTCAAATGATGGATGGCATCTCTGCCCAAAGTATATTGAGCAATCAAACAAGCGTTTCATCGTCATGCGGCATGGGGACATTGGGACCTTATGAAACTTTGGATCTATTGGGACCGGATCCGGGATCAGGTAGATGTTTTGATAAAGGAGAAGGGATTGTCTATGCCTATGCTATATCGGGGGTATACTCCTATGGTCGTGTGCGCTAGCCACATCACTTTTTTCTAGAACCGCATGCAATATTTTTAGGAAATAATCCCGTGTGTTTTTAGATGTTGGCGCTGATAATCAAACGTAGTGACATAACTATAAATTCAATACAAGTTGACTCGACTCGAGTGCCGGAGACCTTAAATACACCTGATTTTGTCTTCTTTATCTACACATTCCACTCTGGAATGAAAAAGAAGAATTATTATGTGCGAAAGAGGGATAAAGTACCCCCAAATGCACGGATGAAGGCCAGCTCCACAAATCTGACAGATAGATTATTTTTGTGGCTGCTGAAAAAACGTATTTTCAAGCTAAGGTCACTGCCCAAAGTATCAAGAACCAAACAACATTTTTAATGTTTTGATAAAGGAAAAGTATCAACAACCAAAGTATCAAGTTAATTGTTTCATCGTCATGGGACATGGGGCACTATGGCCTTATGAAAGCTTAGATCTATTGGGACCGAATCCGGGCCAGGTAGATGTTTTGATAAAGGAAAAGGGTTTGTCTATGACTCTATGCTACATTGGGGTATACTAATAGCCACATCACATTTACTGAACCTCATGCATGTTTTTAGGAAATAATACATATGTTTTTATATATTGAAGCCGAAATAAAATGCAGTGTAAATTTGAGGTATTTTAGATGAATACAACAACTAACATTTTAGTGATACCAATTCTAACTAAAAACTACACCAATAATCACTGCAAGTCTAACATCACCTAAATTAAAAAACATACCAACAATCAATGCAAGTCTAACATAACCTAATTATAAATGCAGTGTAAGTTGACACAAGTGCCACTCCCAAATTTTGTCTTCTTTGTTTACACATTCTACTCAGGAATAAAAAGGGAACTTAAATAATTCATGTGTCAGAAGGGATAATACCCGGGTGTAGGGATAGAAGACTTCTCCGCAAATCCCACAAATAGGTTATTTTTGCAGTTTACGAAAAACCTCTTTTGTGATTTTGTGAACATGCCCACCTGTATCCCACACACACTGATCAAGGGCCCACTCTTTCATGGATAAAACTAGAATGGGTAAAATGACCAAGAACTCTAGCATGGATTACATGATCATAACTAATGTAAACTATTTTACTACATATTTGGTTCAAATTTGTGGACGATTCAAACAAATAATTAGAAGTGCAATTGAATTCTTGAAGCCTATAATGGCACATACAAATTATAATTAAATTATTTTTCATAAATAAACTTGTGAAATCAAGTCTATATATTTTCTCTATTAAAAAAAATGATAAAGTGAGGTACTAGACACCATGTAACATGCACATGCTAGAGATAGGAGAGTTGACCATCAACATAGGATGTGAACAAACACAGTTGAATGATTGACTTAATTTGGATTTCATGATGAAGTTTTTTAATTGATGTTATATGGAAATGAGTTGCTCCCTTGTAACATTTTTGGATTTTTAGAGAATATTTGGGTATTGCTAAATTTGTTAAAATAGAAATTGATATCAAAGTAGAGTGCAAACTACACTAATTTGCTTGCAGTATTGATATGTACTATCCTCCGTTCACAAGTACTTGACAATTTTGACTACTTTTTTTTTTTTTTTTTTTTTTTTTGCAAATACTTAGAACTACTTGGTTTCCAAAAATTTATTTCTAGTTTTACCCCTGGCATAGGCCCACCGCCATATTGCAATAAAGAAATAGTCAAGGGAAAGAAAAGAAGCCCATCCAGGCCAATTTCTACATGTTTCTAGAGTTTTCACTATTTTGTAAACATGGCACTATTTTTTTTACTAAAGGGCATAGTTATCATTTCGCACGTAAGAGAAAGGTAGTCTTGGGTGCCATAGTCAAAATTGCCAAGTACGCTGCTTGGTATTAGCTAAAAGACTCCGTTCTCTTTCAAGGATGCAGCGTGGATCATCTGCGCTGCACATGTACACAAGCTTCCAGCACCCTCTATTGTTTAGATCCAACGGTGCGGGAGGATGAGGGCACTGTGCTACTGAGCTGATTGCCCTCTGAAGAGAACAGTCAGAGCCGGAGGAGAAAGCTTGGACTCTATTGATACTTCAGGGAGGTAAAGTGAGCAACTCTTTTAAAGGCTGATTTTCAGCCCAAGCCTAAGCTGATGGAGGCAGAAGCACCAAATGGGGCTGAAATGAGCCCAATGCTGCGATGATCCTTCTATGATTAGAACTACTTGTTGACCTCTTAGACTTAGTAAGTTCATAAAGTTTAGAGTGTATTTTAGGCATGGCGAATCTAACAAAAATAGCTCCAGCCAAGATTATTAAAATCCATACTTAATGTTTGTTCGAATTTTATACTTGATGAAGTTTCATTCAAACTTGATTCAAACTTCAGTTATTTTACTATTCCGTATCTTGATTTATTTCATTACTAGTAGCGGGATTGACCCTTTCTAGAAACTGACAGAAGAACTTAGTCCATTTTTTTTTAAGTCTATGAGCTTGCTAAATGTCACTAATATGGAAGAATTTCATTATAAATCAGACATTGGACTAGAGAAACGATCAAGATTCAAAACAATAGCATAAAAGCTTAAATTTCATATATAAAGAAAAAGAACTCTAATGGAAAAAATAATATTTAAAATATACAAAGCTTCTGTCGCCAATAACAGTGCTTACGTAAGAACACCAGCTCAGGTAGACCACGTCGTGGTTTCCTGGAACTGTTGAACGTGGCCATGTCTCGTAGCTTGAAGCGGGAAGCTAGGTCCACAAGGAACGGTGGCGCTGTCCGCTCTCCGCAACGTCGCAGGCGTCTCGTCGAGTCTGGACCGGCGCCGGCCCGTTTTTTAAACCAGGAGCCGTGCCGTTCCGTTCCGGCGCAGCTGTGCCCGTCACGTGGCAAGCGGCGTCGTCCGCTCCGGTCCGAACTGTTCCCGTCCCGCCGCCCCGCTCCGGCCGCTACGGACCGCGACTCCGACAAGAAACGGGCACACCGACCGCCGGCCCCACCGCCGCTTGCACGGGCAGGTACAGGAGTCGGTGCAACCGAAACGGTGCAGAGGCGAGAGACGGAGCCGGCAGGTGGCTCGTCGCCGTCGCGCTCAGCACACAGTGGAGTGGAGTATCCTACTACCCTGACCAATGATACCAGGCTACTGCCTACGTTGCCGGATCCGTCGAGCTGAAGCAACCGCCAGCGCTAGCTCATTTCGATACGCGCGAGGGAACAGGAAGAGCTAGCAGTGGGCACTGGGCAGACAACAAGAAGGGGACGTTCCAAGCAAGCAGAGCAAGAAGCCTGGCGCGAGCGATGCAGCCTGCCGCGAGAAGCTGGTCGCCGCCGGCGGCGGCGAGGTCTGCGGAGCAGGCCAGCCCTTACGCGATGCCTTCGCCGGTGCAGCCGTCGTCCAACAAGAGTGCGTGCGCAGTCCGTGCCACAAGTCACTGGGATCATGCGTACATACATATTTGTCGCTGTGCAGGTGATCCCTTTCGTTCTGAGTTCTGACGGCCGGTTGTTTGTTCATCGCGCGCGCAGGCACCAAGGAGACGGTGAAGAATGCTCTGTCGCGGTGGGGGCGCAAGGTCGGGGAGGCGACCAGGAAGGCCGAGGATCTGTCGCGCAACACATGGCAGCACTGTGGGTGACTCACTCTTCGTTCATCAACGAACTCGATCGGTAGCTAGCTGATTAATAGCTGAAGAACTGATCGATTCCAGCTTGCTGACTGGTGATGGTGTCTTCTTGGGCATGCAGTGAGGACGGCGCCTAGCATCGCGGAGGCGGCGGTGGGGAGGATCGCGCAGGGGACCAAGGTGCTGGCGGAAGGCGGCCACGACAAGATCTTCCGGCGGGCCTTCAGCGCCCCGCCGGACGAGCAGCTCCGCAAGTCGTACGCGTGCTACCTCTCCACGGCCGCGGGTCCGGTGATGGGCGTCCTCTACCTGTCCACGGCAAGGGTCGCCTTCTGCAGCGACAGCCCCTTGTCCTACGAGGCTTCCGGCCCCGGCTCCGGTATCGGCGGCGACATAACCGAATGGAGCTACTACAAGGTACAGTATCTATATCAGTCGTCTCACGCTCCGGCCCATTCAGATGATGGACGAATATTGGTTGCCAGGTGGCGATTCCTCTCCACCGGCTGAGAGCGGCGAGCCCGTCGGCCAGCAAGCTGAAGCCCGCGGAGAAGTTCATCCAGCTGGTGTCGATGGACAGGCACGAGTTCTGGTTCATGGGTTTCGTCAACTACGACGGCGCGGTAGCGAGCCTGCAGGAGGCGCTGAGCGGCTTCCACAACCTGCAGGTCTGATCTGCCTCAGTGCCTGTGTTCCCGCACCGTGCTTGTTGCCGTAGCACTAGTATTTGCAGCATGTGATGATTTACTGGTGCCCACATGGCCACAGTGAGCTGTCCGGATTCGCATTCCTTGTTTTGATTCGGTTCTCAGCGACGAGAGAACAACCGAATCGTTCTATTCAGAGAAGAAACCCATGATTTTATCCATGAAGATGAGAAGGTGGCTTTCGTGATCACTGGCCTCTTCTTGATGGAAATGGTCTTGCCCGCAGCACGAAAAGGAAATAGAGTTCTGGGCCAAACCACACACCTCATTGAGGCAATCAGCAAAACTGGGCTCCTGTCGTCTTTTTTCGGCCCAACATTTACTTTAGTACAGACGCTGGTGGGCCACGTTACAACATGACAATTCGGCTCAGCAACGGTACGCCCGGAGGTGGCCCTGCCTTGGTGGCTGGGCCGGATTTCTGCCGCCATACACGATACGAACGGCCCGCCACCGGACAAAACTCCATAACCGTAAACGGTCACTCCCCATTGTTCACCGGACACAGTTACCACACGCTGTGCCCAATCCTTAACGGCGCGACGCGTGCGCCCTAGCCTGCACGCCGTGAGCCCGCGATGCTGCCAAAATATGGGCTAGGCGGCGACGACCGGTCATCGGAGTACAAGGCGGACCACGAATCCGCAACGATAATGCATGTCCGGCCCACACATCAACACCACCACCAATCGGCCGGCCGGGTGAGGGGTGCCCAGTGCCACAAGCAAAGCAAAGGCAACGAGCGGGCCGGGGTCGCGCAAGCGGGAAGCAACCAACCGGCAAGCCGACGCTGGACTCGGCAAAGCGTCGCGACGCAAAGCCGAGTGGCAAGGCCGCTCTGCCGGCCGCTATATCATGTGACGCCCGCGGCCCGCCCGCCCGCACGCAGCCACGCACTCCGCAGGCGCAGCCGGCCGGGCCGGGAAACCTCCGGTCCAAGGGCGACGCCTCGTTTTCGACGTTTTGTCCCTTTCACGCGCGCCTTTCCCCGCCGATACGTCGCCATCGCAACCCTGGCAGCCCCCCGCACGGCGGATCGTACGAGTAGCATATCTAGTACTCGTACTGCTACGTACACCCCGCTCCCTGTTGTCCCAGTGGGTTGGGGAGTTGGGGTCGCGCGCCGAGCCGACGAACTCGCGAACCCGCTCTCTCCCGTCTCTCTCGCGCGCGCTCGGTTCCCTTGCTGCATGGCCGGCGGCGCTTTCCCCTTTGGGACGGGGGGATCCGAGTGGGCGCGCCGGCCCGGACGCCCGGTGCAGCTCGATCCGGGCTCCGGCTACGGCCCGGCGTGCGTGCTCGCATGTGGCGGTGCTCGCCGTGGCCGCGACCCTGGCGGCTTTGTGGGGTGGTGGTGGGGCGCCGAGCTAGGGCCTTTTGCGTCCGTCGTCCGGCCGGGGCGGGCCGACGAGGATCGCAATCATGAGAGGCCGCGACCGCCACGAGAAAAGATGGATTCCTTCTGGCCTCCCACCGACACACATCTTCCCGACTACTACTACTAGTATAGGTATAGCAAATACTAGCAGCAGTAGTAATGGTCAATAGGCCTGGTCAAGCGCGGCCAGGATTGGGTGGTTGACGCACCACGCACCCAGGCATGCACACAACAGTGTACCGACCTTGATACCACCAGCTTGTTTGTTTGATGCGTGGGAGCGCTGGGCAGGCATGATCATCGGCTGCATGCGCGCGCTCTCGCAATGCGTTTCGCCAAACACATGGCCGAACCTTTTGGAGCCTGCAGGCTCGCCTAGTGCTCCGATCAGAACTCATCAGAGAAGCTTGCACACACACAAGCTTTTTGTACGGCCAATGCTTGTATAAATATATGACGAACGATCGATCCCATGTCTAGCTAGTGCCCTCACTTTCTGTCGACGCTCGCGCTTTTCCAATCCACTGGCCACTGGTTCGGCTCGAGGCGTCAATGGGCGGCATCCAATCCAATCCATTATCCACGGCGGCACGCGCGCGCACGCGCCACTGCCATGCCCGTACGTCGCAGAGCTAGCGTCGCGCCCCTGATCGATCTGCTCTCACTTTTTTACCACTTCAATTCGACGGACCGGCTGAAGAACAAAAGGAACAAGGCGCGGTGCCCATGCATGCCATGCGTGCGTGCAGTCTTTTGCACACCGGCACCAGTTCTTTGCTCTGCACCTGTCGCCTCCAAAAGACATACTACTGCCCCACCAGCCCTCTTTTATCTGTCTGTGTTTACTAATTACTAGTACGTGGACAACCAATACTAGCCCTCTTTATCTGTATCTTTGTCGGGATTAAAGAGAACAGTCAAATGGTGAATAAAACGACGTTGGGATCTGAATACGTGCCGCTTAATTCGCTCACCGGTGTACCTGTACGTACTACTCCACTATACAATGGTACCATCGAACACTTGTTAGTTTATGGTTTAACCGTAAAATCGTATACGACAAGCATAATCAGAGTTCAGGGATGGCCTGATCCATGCATCCATCTGGGGAATGACAAGTTATCAGTATGAACTGATATGATACCCGATCGAGAACACACCGCAGCTTGCTCGGATTATTAGTAGGGCCTATGACGAGACACCTCAAACTCAAAAGCGTCAGGACTGAGTAGCATGCACGCCACATGCCCTTGCATGACACCATCATAGGTTGACCGGCCCATGCACAACAACGGTTGACTTGTTGCCTGTTCCACATTGACCAATGACCACCGTGCAGCACGACAGTACGTACAGCCGCGGCCGGTCCGCCACAGTGGCGCAGAATGAGCGTGCCACTGTGCACGCGTCCATGCAGCGGCTAGTAGCGCAGCGCCTGGGGATCGGATCGACCTGAACAAAAGTGGCAACACGGCTCGCGTGGGCGTGTGCGTCCCTGGCCTACTGTGTATATATCGTGCTGCTGTCGAGTGTCGACTAGTAGATATTACTGTGACCTGCTCTGGGTCCTCTCCTGCCGGAACAGCGTCTTTGACCGGACCCCTTAATCCCTCTGTGTCGAGTCAGTGTCAAGCACGGGGGAAGAGACGACGGCGTAACAGTGGCGATTAACAGCGCCGCTCGAGATGCGTGTGCGCTAAGTCCGTCCATGGTCACGTCACGTCTTAAGCCCTTTTTTCGATCGTTTGCGAGGAACGGTCTTGTTAGACCATCTCAATGGAGATGGTCTATAGTACTGTCTATACACTGTTTGATACTGTAGCGCTACTGTAGACAGAAGGAAGGTAGTTGGAATAGTAAAGGAACAGTGAATAGGCAAGTGGATATAGGCAATGTTTGGGGATAGTCTTATTAGACCATCCCGGTAGTGTAAATGACTGTCTATAACACTGCTTGATACTATAGATGGATAGTTGAAACAGTGGATAAATAGTAATATAGACAATAGAAATGGGGTAGCGTTGGGATAGTCTTAGCCCTGTGGGGTTCACACACGACGCATGCACACTTCTTGTCACGGAACAGTGTGCGGGGGACGACGACTCGACTCTGCTGCCCCGGCCCCCGCAATTCGTTGAGCCACTGCACTGCCGTATCCATGCGGCGCGGGCCTACGTGTCTGATGGGACGAGGTACGTGGCTGTATGGTGAGCCCCCATGGAGATCTGGCTATCTGTGCTGCGAGAGACCAGGTATTGCTGCATGCCCAGGTCTCTGATCGGGCACTCCTCCGGACTGTTGCGTGGGACTGCGGTGGCGGCCGGCCGGAATTCGGGATGCGAGTGGGTCTGTTTTGGGCCAACCAGTGCCCAACCCACCAAATGAAAAACAATTTGGGTTGTGGGTTGACCTAAAAAATTACCAGCTTACCCAAAAAAACATTGGTTTACCCAACTCCAACCCTTTGCTTTCAAGTTCCAACCCGCACACCGCCGCCGCCAACGGCCGCGCCCGCCGCAGCGGCGCTCTACCCCCGCTCGCACGCCGCGGTGGCTCTCCAGGCTCGTCCCCACGCAGCCACCGCTCTGGACCCGCCCATCGCCACAGCGCTCCGGCCTCGCACGCCGCCGCAAGGCCGCAACATCATCGCTGCTGCTGGTCGGGATCGAGGTGACGGCGGAGTCGAAGCGCCGGCTCACCACGCGGGAGCTAGTGGACGAGTGCAAGACCTTCGTCGGCGGGCACGGGATGATAGCGCTGGTGCTGTCATGGACGCTGCTCATGCTGGATCGGCTGACCAAGATGGGTTGGGTCATGAACGTGGTGCTGCGCCTATACCCGCCGTCCCCGAACGTGCAACGGCAGGCGCTGGAGGACGTCGAGGTCGTGGACACCGGCATCAATGGCAGCAAGCACCCCGACGATCACACCACGAGCTCAAAGGCCCCCATGGCTTGCTCCTCCCTTCGTGACCGATTTGGGTTACCCATTTACCCACTGGTGGAACCCAAAGTGACCCAGAAAAAAAATGGGTTGGCTCTATAGGGTAGTTATACTCGTTTTTATTTTTTGGGTTTTGGGTAGTTGGGTCAACCCAGAGAAACCTGCATCCTGAGACGACACAGACCATCTGCTGACCTAGGCTAGCAGAGGCCAGAGCGTAGTGTGGCTCAGTATCTAGCTCAATCTAATCCGTTCCGCGAGCCCTCGCCCAAAGCCAATCGGGCAAACACTCCCCCGCTCTCCTACACACAAGGGGGAAAGGACGCAATGCTCAATCTGAAATCCAGCGAGCGATGGTGGGGCTCCGCTGCCCGGGCGGCACAGCGCGCAGCGCGTGAGAAGCGGAAGCAGGGTAGGGCCCGGACGGTGTGTAGGGGGCGCTGGGCTAGCGATCGATCCGCTCGGGCTTGCCTCACGTAGGTGAGGGGAAGGGGCCCACGCTTTTTTCTTTTTTTTCTATATTCTTTTCAAACCTATACTTTATGACATAATTTTATTTACGAAAAATTATGCTAATATCATTTTATTCACAAACTGACATAATTTTTATTTACAGAAAATTATGCTGACATAACTTTATTCATAGAAAATTATGCTGACATAATCTTATTCACGGAAAATTCTGTTGATATAATTTTATTCATAGAAAATTATGCCGATATAATTTTATTTACATACTGACATAATTTTACTCACGGAAGATGTTCTATGTTAGCATAATTTATGTGCTACATAGCTCGTTGGTATTGTTTACTAGCATAAAATTATGCTAACATAATTTATTCTCAAGAGAATAATATACGTTATTAGGATACTTGTAATTTTTAATATAAATTCAGATTAAAATAGTAAATGGAAAAAGAAAAAAAATCTCACGTGGTGTTAGGGGGAGCTCGCGGACGGCGTTTGGGCTGAAGTAGGTGGGGCCCAGGCGAATGGGAGCGCACGGCTTTTTGTCGCTGGGTGGCGTTGTGGGGAGCACGCGAGGCCTAGGCACGTGGGGCCGGGGGGAGGGAGGGGTCGGGGCGGCAATTGGTAGATCGCTCGCTCGATTCCGATTTAACGAGCGTTTGCCAGTTAGTTGGCCTCGGGAAAGGAGGCCCACGTGAGACGACGATGAGCGACCGATCCTACCGCTTCTGCGTCCCCCGCCCCCTACGGTAAGTCTTCCTTTTTCTTTCTTTTCCTATTTTTTCTTTTTTATTCATAATATAATTTCATGATTTCATAATAAAATTTTAATTAATTAGCAGAACATTATGTTAAAAAATAGCTATAGTGTAATAATCTTATCATGTAAGATTATTATGATCATATTTTTTTGATATATATGTGTGTGGAATGAAAGTTATGATCATAACTTTTCAAACGTTATGATCATAACTTTTTAATATAATTTTAGATATATGAAGAAATAAGATTTTTAATATAATTTTAGATATATGAAGAAATAAAAGTTATGATCATAACTTTTTAATATAATTTTAGATATAAGTAAAAATAAAAGTTATGATCATAATTTTATATATACAAGTTATGATCATAATTTTTTAATATAATAGATATATGTTGAGATAAAAGTTATGATCATAATTTTAGATATACAAGTTATGATCATAACTTTTTAATATAATTTTAGATATACGTAGAGTCAAAATTATGATAATAACTTTTTGATATAATTTTAGATATACAAGTAATGATCATAATTTTTTGATATAACTTTAAATATATGTTGAGTCAAAAGTTTATGGTCATAATTTTCTGGAATGCAAGTAATTCGTTCCACATGCATCTAAAATTATATCAAAAGTTATAATCATTATTTTTATTCCACGTATATCTAAAATTATATCAAAAATTATAATCAAAATTTTTTTGTAATACGTAACTGCACTTCAACCACAAAAGAAGAGAAGATTCGGTTGTCAGCATTGGCAGGCTATGCCCCTCAACCGTGGGGTGGGGGTTCGAATCCCTACATAGCACCTATGTTTGCAGATTTTTCCTCCTAGGTCCGCTGGAACGCACGTGGGGTGTGGGGGAGGGGGTGACCATCGCTCGCTCGATTCCATGCTGGCGATCGCTCGCCAATTAGTGAGCCCACTGGCCATGAATAGACACATGGCACCCAACAAATACTCGCCATGGCCCTAGCTTGTAGTCTTCCTCCTCGTGCATTGACTCTAATCATCCTAATCTGAGTTGCGTTGGAAGGGACAATCCTTGATGGCCACTTTTTTTTAGAAAAAAAACAACATCCTTGACCACCTATCTCTACGCCTCTACCAAAATCATTAGAGCCTGTTTGGAATGCCAGTGTTAGACACGAAATAGGTGTAAATACAATATCGGAAACTTTTGCAAGCTAGACCAAAAAATCTTGTTCGGAAGCCTCATGAGCCAAATAAAAATACACCAGTTTTGGGCATTCCACCCAGAAAAATAAAAACGTCGGGGCATGCCACACATTTTTTCCCGATCGATGGCAGAGGGGCAAGCTAAGGCAGAGACCCTGCTCTCTCCCCCCCTCACGTCACCTTCTTACTCGCACAATCTCATGGCCTGACAGAACGATCCTCTCCCATGCCTGCGTTTCTGCCACCTTCTTATCCTGTACCCACATTGACCTATCCCGCCACCATCTTATCCCGTGCTCATCCTCCTCTCTGACGTAGATCAAGCTCGCACCCATTGTGGACAACTGGACATGCGGATCCACCCCCTGGTGGTGGCCAGATCCTCACCGTGGTGGCGTGAATCGAGTTAAACATCGTCGCTTTCGGAGTTCGACCCCGCCGGTCCCTGCATAAGTCACCACAACCACCACTAGATGATCTCGCAGCAGCCGTCGTGTGATGAATCAAGTTAGCCATCATCACGTCGAGAGCATAGTCTCATCGACCCATGCATTCAATTTACCATGACTTCAATTCGCAAGTGATGGGTTTTTGCAGTGCATAGATGACCTGACATTGAGGAGTTCATGGCCTTCGCAATCAGCACACCGCCGTCCATGAGACCACTAGTGGAAATACATGTTGTGCGATTTGGTGGTGGTATCGTCATCAGGTGGTGCAAGGTCCTCAACAAAAAAAACGTCAATCTTATGAAACTGATTTGCTCACCAGTTTACGTTTCGATCAAGTTGAGTGCAAAAGAAAAGAAAATTTTCTAGGGGAGGGAGTTACAAAGGGTTTCTTGTGCACATGAAAATACAAGCGGAAAATAATTACATGCGAAAAGAATCAGAAAGCTTCGAAACATGCTATTAGTGACAAAGTTATCACCGTTGGATTGTTAAAAAAACACCATTGTCGGTTTTGAAGAAAAACTAGGTGCCTATAAGTGTTTAAAACCGGCAGTAGAGTATTGCCGACTTTGATTTCGCTTCAACAATAATACAATAATAATAGGACCACCTAACCTAAAACAATTGCACAATACTCTTTCTCAGATCTAGTTAGAGTTTAGACTTCTATGTACATGCTGTTAAAATGGAATGAAACAAGGAACAGGGCGAGCAGCTGCCAAGGGTCCCCGGGCAGTCGGTCTGCCACTGGCCTTGCGTATATATGACATGTGAACTTTTCTAACGATCTATCTGACTATCCCGTTTTTTCTTATGGTCATTTGCTTCTTCATGCTTAACTCAAAATTTCATTTTATATGTTTGTTTTGACCCTGTTTCTTATAATAACGTTGCTTGTGTGTATCATAAATAAATTCTATACAGACAAGGCGGATTTCATTAGTGTTACGCGGTTGTCATCAACTCACCAAAATAAGATGTGGGTATTTAAATGCAAATTTAGATGATTACTTGAAAAATATTTTATGGTGACATTCTACGTGGATAATTTAATTATAAATTAGGGGTACTTTGAACTCATATTTCTTATCAGCATTGCAGTATTTTTTTTATAAATTTATAAAATCAAATATATTTATTAATAGATATTATAGCTCATTGGACGCGTGAGCAAGTTTTACGATAGCTCATTGGACGTCACCAGGAAGGATCCCATCGTGAACGTGTACACAGAACTCGCGCTTGCGCCTGTCGTCGTTTGTTCTGGCTTGAGGACATGCGTGGAGTATGGATTCCAAAACGCGAAAGCAGGTAGCGCTAAGCTCTTGCGTTCAAGGACCACATCATCAGTTGGATTCCATAAATACCTGTGAACGCCTGGTACACTGTACCATATACACACCACTGAAGCGGCAAGCAGCCTAGGACACCGATCTAGCGATCGCCACGGTCCAAGACCTGGAACCACAACATTTAACCCCCCCGCAGCACAGGTAGATCAACCAGGGCCGGGCGTACGAGGGCAATGGCATTGGGCATTGGCATGCATGCGTTGCATTCTCCCTGCCGGCCCGCCCGCCCGCCTGTACTGCAGTCTGCATATGCATGCGCCAGCGCCCACGAGCACGCACGCGTTCGTGGCGCCCGGCGGACAGCCAGTGTCCGGGGCCCCACCTGTCAGCCCCCGCCCAGGTGGGCACCGGCTCCGCGGTAGAGAACAAAAACCTCGCGACCCCGTCGTCAGATTCTCCCTGACACCGCCCACGCCTAGCCTATACCCTAGCACCAGGAGCCCTAGCAATCAGCGGAGATCTGTTCACGGTGGAGTGGACGACGTGCGTGCGTACGGCCGAGCCGTCGGAGTTGGCTTCCATCATCAGCCTTCCAGCTCCAACACCCACAACAGCTGGAACGCACGCCGCTGATATGCAAAGCTAGGCACAACGCAAAGGGCCAAAGGAGGAAGACGATCCAAGAGCGAGGTGTGCGAGGGTGGTGGTGTGGCCGGGCCCGACGCCCGAAGCAGGAAGAAAGGCCGCTGCATTTCCGGTTCCGGCTTCCGCGTCCGCGCCCTTTCCTCCTTTGCCGTGCTGCCCGCGCCCCGGCGGCCCGGCCTTTGCCGTGGCGCGCGCATGCACGCGGGCATGCAATGGCTTGGCAGGCGGCGAGCGCAGCGGCCAAAAGCAAAGCGAAGAATGGTCGCAGCGGCAGTGTCCGGCCGGCGGGCCTCTCTCCTTTCTGCGTCCCGGACTTCCATATAGCACCCGGCTGGCAATTCAGTGCAGCCTCTCTTCCGCCGGCCGGTACGGCGGTCGTCGTCGCCGGTCGCCTTCCTTTTCTTCGCAGCGATTGACAAAAAGCTCGCCGCAGATCGAGACTACCCTGTACTGTACGTGCCACAAGAGTCCATCGGTGATGTGTGAGCTGAGCAAGGTGAGAGAGGTCCGCCTGCCGATGCAACTATGCAAGGCTTCCGCCATGAATGAGAAGCCGCCGGGCCGCCGCATGGGCATGGTCCATGGTGGCCTGGTGGGAGAGAAATGAAGGCGCGGGAAGAGGGGCCAGGGAGAGGAGTAAAAGTGGAAAGGTCACCATGAAGCGTGGCGTAGTAACAAGAAAAAAAAAACGGGTGCCCCGCGCCAACGCTGGCATGCATGCGGTCGCAGCGGAGCTCCATGCCGATGCCGTCACCGTCGGCCCTCCCTCGTGTCAGGACAACCTTAACACGGCTCGCGAAACGGGGGGAGAAGTTAATGCGGATGGAGCTCGATCTCGCGCAAACAGTTGAAGCGCATTGATGAAGCAAGCTCAGGAGGACCCAAAAAGACAAGGGAAGAACACATCATCATGGGTACAGTGGCAGTGCATCTGTACATACTACAACCAGTACATGTACATACATGCATGGTCATCGGATCAAAGTACTCAACTTTGTATTGTCTATCAAGGGACAGTACAAAGCTCCTCTATAGTAGACCATGGTAAAAAAAAGAAACAGTAGCAGCTTGATTTGGAAATGTAAAACAAGTCGCGAGCAGAGCACAGCGCAGACGGACGGCTCCTCCATGGCCGAAGCAAGAACAAACAATGGAGGGCTAGTATATGGTAGTACGTGGCAACGAGTTCAGAGAGAAGACAAGGGAAGAGCATAGAGAATGCAACAGTGGCCTATCTTCTTTAGGTGCGGTGATGAGGCGGCAGCTATGTGATGAACATTATCAGCTGATCCCGGCGAGAAGGCCCCATCTAGCTATCCCAAGTTCCCAACCAAACCACAAAAAATATAAAGAGTGCATTGGCATACAGACATACGGAGAATGAGAGCATCGTCCAGTCCATGCAGCCCCAATCCCCAGATACATTTCTCCGGCGGTAACAGAAACAGATCCATCGATGATCGGCTGCGTGTCGCAACAGCAGCAAGTACATTCCGACGAAGAAGAAGAGGAAACGGAAGAAGAATCAAATTAAGCGGCAAATGGCGGGCCATGCCGCAGTAATTAATAAACAACACCAGCAAGTACAGTTAAATGATGAGAGAATAAAGAACCGCCTAATGAAGCCAAGAACGATGATGGAGCCGCTCGCTACGAGCAACCGCAACTAATAACCTACGCCAGCCGCCACGAAGGCGCCGGAGCAGCCGACGAATGCTAACAAAGAAGATGCAATTACCTACCGGAGGCGAGCCACGACCACAGTCGACGATCGATCAGCCAACCGCTGCTCTGTGTGTATGGGATTGATGGGGATGCATGCCGCTACCAGCTCGTCGGCTAATTTCTTCATTCCATTCCCATTCCATTCCGATTCCTTGTGCATGCGGTGGCGGGTCGTCGACGCGCTTCGCGCTACGGCTACGGCTTCTTGCCGAGGGTGTGCTTGTTGTTGTGCATCCACACCTTGAGCACGTGACGCTTGACGCCGACCTCGTCACAGAACTGCTGCACGGCGGCCTCGTCGTGCTTCTGGATGCGCCACGCCACGCGCTCCGCGAACGCCAGCATCCGGTCCTTCTGCTCCTGGGTGAACTTGGTGCGGAACCGCTTCTTGCCGGACCCGGACCCGCCCGATCCGGAGGGCCCGGAGCCGCCGCCGAGGGACATGCCGCTGAGCGGGACCACCGAGGACAAGGGCCCGCCCATCCCGGACAGCAGGTCGTCGCCGTCGTCGCGGCCGCTGTGGGACGTGGACGGCAGCGCCAGCGGGCGCGGCGCCCCCGCGGCCGCGGCCATGTGGTGCAGCGGCGGCGGCTGGTGGTGGTGGAAGTACCCGGCCGGGGTGCGGTAGTACGGCGAGAAGTGGTGGTGCTGCTGATGCTGCTGCGCGGCGCCGTAGGCCACCAGCGCGGCGGGGGAGACGGGCGACGACCCCTCGCCCGTCGGCGACTCCTTGCGGTGGAAGTTGCGGTGGCAGTTGCACGCGGCGCAGCGCAGCGCGTCCAGCGTTCCCTCCTCGCCGGCCGCCATGAACTCGCCGCACCCGTCCACGGCGTGGCCCCCGATGCCCACCGCGTGGTTCTTGAGGCACTCGCGGTACCTCCCGCCAGCGCCGGCGCCGGCGCCGAGCCCGTGCCCGCCCGCCGACTTGGCGCGGCCGCTGGGCTGCTCGCCGGGCAGCAGCTTGGGCTGCGCCACGACGCCGCCGCCACCACCGAAGACAGCTGCCTGCTGCTGCGGGTGCGGGGCCTCGTAGCTGGAGCTGACCGGCATCGGCGCCATCTCCTCGTCGCCGTCATCGTGGTCGTCGAAGTCCATGGCCGACCGGCGGCGCCGCGCAGGTGTTTCTTGTGGCTGGCCGGGGCGCGGGGCGGCCTGTGTGCTGCCGACTCGAGTTATGGCAGGCGAGGCTAAAAGAGGGGCTTAGCAAGGTTAAGAGCGGGATGAAGAGATAAGAGAGAGTGTGGACGACACCGTCTGGCTATGGCTGCCAGTTTTGACGCGCCGCTCTTGTGCGACTGCGATTGCGAGCCGCTGGCCGTCGCTGCTAGCGCATGCCCAGGCGATGGTGCACTGCAGACTCCGCACTGCACCACAGAACACCACTCCGGGTGGCCTGGTCTACCGTTCTCCCTCCCATTCGCACCGTGCTGCTGGTGGTCTCTCTCCCTCCCGTTCACTACCGATAGGAAAGCTTCTTGATTGTCTGATCTCGTCAGGACCAGGATTATGGGAAGAAATAGAGACTAGCAGAAGAGATTACTCATCTAGCTAATGTGAAGTAGCTCTCGCGTCCCGCGTCGCGCTCATGTCTTTCTTTGTTGCATGGCTGTCCCTCTCTCCGCTCCGCCTCCAGCCCGGCTGCTCTTTTCAAGTGGTTTGGCCCCAACGCCTTTTAAATTGCGGTTTAGAATATGTGATGGCGACACGCCCGCCCGGTCTTTCTTTTCTCTCGCGCCTTTTTTGATCGAATCTAACGTATGTGTGGCAGCTTCTCTGTCTTAACAAAGACGTCTCTGCGGTCAAATTCAGAGACTGTGTGTGTGCACACCAGTAGTAGCAGCGGCACTGTAGCAGCACGAATCACGATCGATCGTGTGCGTATTAAGCAGCAAATTATATGTGTAGAACATCGTCGTTATGCGTGCCACTGTACCTGTATTAATAGGCCCAGCCGCTGCGTACGTAGTACAGCATACACATACACACACGGAGCTGGATCGATCGTCGCCGGGTACAGCATAGCAACGTCAAACCCAAGCTGTTTCCACACGGTAAGTGGGCTTTGCATGATTCCCAACTGTACATAGGCGTTTTTTCATTTGGTATGGATTCATCATAGCTCTCTATCTGAAGAAATAAATCAAATCTAGCTAGACAGCATCAAGCCGTTAATGATGGGGCTGTTAAGTGACGTAGTACGCAGCATGCATATGCCTAAGGCCAGCAGATAAGGTAAAAGACCGAATATAGTACAAATCGACATTATTTACAGAAAAAAGATAGTTGTAATAGTGGATAAATAGGTGTACTAGCCGTTGGCCTCAGCCCAGGCTTTTCCCACAGCATCGGGCTGTGTGGAGCTGGGAACGCGTCGTTTTCGATCAATTAGGGGACGGGACTAATGATTAACTGATACTACATCTACATGACGACAGCCTCGAGTCCGCACATGGCAATCGTATATATGAACTGTGCCGTTGTATGCTGCTGCTGCTAGTTGGATGAGAGATGAATTCATAACTGGTACCAGTAGGTTCATGAGCTATTGTTTATTACATTCATGTAGCGTAACATATAACAGTGGTCAAGGCTATTAGCGGAACATCACTACGTACTGCTATGCTACTATAACGAAATACTCCTACTTACATTGCCAGTTGAACTGCTGAAGTGCTTCTTTGCCGTCAAATGCCGTAGGCACTCGATCCGGCAGGGGAGGACTACTTGCATGCATGCATGTCTCCGCGCGCCGCTGCTCCTGCTGCTACGTAGGAAAGCGAAAGAGACCCACGCAACGCACGTCGGTTCAACTCGACCGCGCGCCGGACGACGCAGCTGAAATGACGGAGGAATAAACGTAGTAGCCTAGCCCCGCCGGCCGTGCCGTGCAAGCATTCACACTACAGTGCTTTTGACTGTCCCTCCCCCCTTGTCCTCCCGCCATGCCAAGGGAAGAAAAGAAAGCATCCGAAACGGGACGGCAGCAGCAGGAAATGGGCACCCGCCCTTGTGCGTGCATATTCGCGCATCCATCCTTGGTTCTGGTCCCCAAGGCGCGATGATGCGAGCCAGTGTGGGCGGGCCGGAATCCTCCCTCGGATGATCGGATCAACGGTGAGGCGCCCGTCACCGGCGGCTCGCCGCTTTTGCCTAGCTGCCTGCCGCTGAAGCTGAACAACCTGGGCAGTCTCCAATTCCGGCCGCCCTCCTAATCGCGCGTCTAAACAGGCCAGGCCATGCGGCGGCCGTTTGTCCCATCCGGCCGGGGGCGGGCGGGGGGCGGCCAGCAGGTCCAAGTCCAAGGATAGACATAAAGCAGGAGGCGAGGCCTCCGTCCGATCCGTCCCCTGGCTACGTACAGCGTCACGTAGGTACGGCCAGGTGGTTCGCGGCGAGAGCACACGTGTTTCGGCCCGCGCGCTGGGGGCCATGCATGCGCGGCACCTCTCGCCACGGACCAACCAACAAACGTCATCAGCCAGCCAGCCGCGCGTACGTACGTCGGCGTGGCCTTTGCGTCGCCGTGCCGTGCTAGACATACGCAGACGCATAGTGATAGTACGTTTCAACGTTAAATTCCGGCGAACGGGGGCGAGGAAGCTGACGGCAGAGGCCTCGGGCAAGGGCCACAGCCGTCCACACGATAGTAGCTCCACAGGCTGCTAATCCAGAAATTGAGAGACCGATGGAGATCCGCCGGGGCCGGGGCGGTGGTGGTGCCGCGCGTGGTCCAGGGCCGGGCGCGGGCGGCGTCGCGCGTGCGTGGACTGGAGCAGCAGCCCCGGCCGGTTGCTTTCTTTCTTTCCGTGGCAGTTTGGATACGGCCGCGGCGGTCCGGGTCCGGTCAGCGCAGGCCGGTCGGCAACGGATCCACAAGCGCACGCGATCTCTTGCTGTGTGTGGGCCTGTAGGTAGCGCGCCGGCCTGCGTGCGTGACCGCGACGTATTTTGCCGGTTTGGGCATGCATGGTACTCCTAGCCCGCGCTCGCTCGGCGCCTCCTTTAATTTGGGTCTGCCGCGTCACGCCACGGTCCATATGAATAGAGACAGACATGCGTGCCCAGATTCATTAATAACCACAAGGAGCAATAATAATAACTGTGTACTAGGCAACGAAACTTTGATCGCCAGACTGCCAGAAGGATGACGACGAACGGGACGCACACCACAGGCATGCCTCTGGACTCTGATCATCAGGGGAGGGAAGAGATTAATTAGTTTAAGAGCGGCGCATGGTACTACTAGAATACTGCAGCGACAGCGGCGGCCATGTCGACTCTGAAAAGACGGGTCACGTTTCCATGCATGCATGAGAGGGGAGGGAAGCAGCGACGGAATGGTGCACGCATGGCATGGCATGGCCTGGCATGGAGAGTTGGAGACACGGACGGAGGCGGCAGCGGCAGCGGTGCAGCACAGGCGCGCACAGAACAGAGGCGCAGCGCGTGCCAGGCAGCAGACCCGGCCATTGCGTTTGCATCCGTCGGTCAGGTGGCGCAGGGGGGGCAAGCGAGGAAGGGAACAAAAGCGCAGCACATACACAGCGGCAGCCTACCATACCATACCAGTGCCGCAGTGCGCGCGCGCTCTTGCTCATAATTCGAACGGCGCGCAGGCGGTGCCCGCCCGCCGGCCCGCTGGTTGGAGACGGAGCGCTGCGGCCTGCGGCGGCGCCGCTGCGGCTGTTGGCGAGACGAGACGAGGGGACGAAGAGACTGTGCCGTGTGGGTGCGCGGCTGGCCCCGCCCCGGGGCGACGCGAACGAACCAGCGGAACGAGGATGGCGGTTTGGACGGGTGCCTGCCTGCCTGCCTGTGCACCCAGCGCCGCTGGCTGATCTGCAGATTCACGTCTCTGGCCTCTGCCCGCCTCTGGGCGTGCGCTGGCCGAGAGCGGGGGCGCAGAGCAGGCGCCCGTCCGTCAGCTCGTCACATGATGCCCGCCTGCCAGGCGGAGGAGGAGGAGGAGGACGCGCCATGCCGTCTTGGCTGTATTTGTGGGTGCCTCCTGGAAACGGGGGGCCCACTCTGTGTCCGTCACCTGATATTTACAGCAGATCGCAGCCATCCTCTTCCTCTTGTTTTACAATACGTACTACGTCCTGTAGAAGGGACAGTGCGGGCTGGTGATGGACACACACACACAGGCAGAGCAGACGGTTGGGTTTTGTTTGTGTGATCATAAATATACTAGCACTGCGCGCCACTAATATCTTCGTTCACACTAGCAAACACTCGCAATCCTAAGACAAACATGGACAGCACGGCAGCGTGGATCAATGTTTCAAAGCTAAACATCGGCACTGTTTCCGCTTTCCACAAAGATATTAGGCTGTGTGGCGTGTCAGTGTTGAGTTGATGTTTCTTGTGTCAGCGAGCAAACAGCGCGCAAAACGTTACCCCACAGGCCCACATGACTAGAAACCCCTAGCCTCTCCCTATGTCCAGGTGAATGGGACTCTCTATGATCACATGCATGCACGTCTGCCTAAGTATACATCAGTGCATGTGGTACGTACCTACGTACGTACTCGATCACTGCTGCTTGTTTC
Source organism: Paspalum notatum (assembly GCA_022530915.1). NCBI lineage: Eukaryota > Viridiplantae > Streptophyta > Magnoliopsida > Poales > Poaceae > Paspalum > Paspalum notatum. The sequence continues at coordinate 40,294,798 of CM039685.1, forward strand.
GAGCGGAGTATCCATATGACACCATATATATACTTGCGTACATGTACGTTTAGATGTATATCTATATATACACACAGAGAATGACACGTCAAAGAAACACCAAAATCTCCAAAGAAACCACGACCTCAAACATGCGTACATGTACGTGTACATAGGCGTTCCGCAGTAGCAGACCGGATTGTGCATGGGTGCATGCAGGAGCGCGCCCCTGATAATCGAATCGATCGACCGGCTGACGGGCCCGGCCGGCCGGACGGCCGTCCTAGTTGCCCTGACATATCACCACACACCACGCCCCTCCCGACCCGTACGTGCCTGTGCCTCTGCATGCTGGCTGTGCCCGTTTCAGTACTGCATGCGAAGCACACGTCCGGCTGGCCACCATCCCCTGCGCGCGTTGGCTGATGTACATGTAGAGAGAGGAGAGAGACGCATCATGAATGGATGCATGAGGAGAGGACAGAAGAACACTGTTGGGGAGTGTCGTGCAGCAAGTTCGTACGCACGTTACCTACTTGTGTTGTGTGCCTGTGTGGGTGTGGCCAATGGCCATGCATGGCGGATCGGCGCGCAACTGTGTTCGTTGCAGGCCAGTTGCATGCATGCATGGTGCCACAGCTATAAAGCGAGGACGACGAACGCAGGCATGAACGGGAGAGAGCTCACTGATACTCGATCAATGCAACGCGACGTCCGTGCCATGCGCGTACTGTTGCTGGCCTCTAGTCGCGCGCGTGGGCTCCCTCCCCGCCCCGGTGTCCCCGCGCGCGTACGTGCGTTTCCGTGTCGCTGCTGCTGCCACGGCGGCCGTGCGCTCGTGGGACTTCGTTGACGGCCAAATTAAAGCGACCTATGCGTGCTTGTGATTGCTGCCGGCCCTCGGTGGCTCGGCGCGGATGAGAGGTTTTTGCGACGAAAGCGAGAAGTGACTGCGAGACAGTGACAATACGACGACATGTAGGACCGCCCGTGATTTTTTTTCTCTACCTATTTTTCCTGTGCACGAGTTTTTTTTTTAAGAAACACTGTGCACGAGTTTGTTTTCATGTCAGTAATTACTAGCTACTAGCCCATTAGTGTTTCAAGAATTAATTGGTAGGGCCGCTCATTAGTGTTTCAAAATTGTTCCATGCTTCAAGCAGCGCGGTAGGAAGAGCCCCGATCGCGCCGGTGCAGTCCAGTCCTGCCCTTTCTACCGTATTTGATGTAAGATAAGAGGCCGGTATGCACTAAAGCCAAGCATTGGAACATTATTGGATGGATTGATCTACCGGCATGCGGGTACTCAATCACTCCACGGTTAACAAGTAAAATCCAAGTAGGATGTGCAGACTGAATGAAGGTGTCAAGTGTGTTTTGAAGTTGTAAAGACAGCCCTTAGTTAGTGTCATGTAGTGATACTAGATACTAACTCTGTTCGCTGATATACGACACAGTTGACTTTTTAAAAAAATTGATCATTTGTTTTACAAAAAATCTATAATTTGTAATTTAATTTGTTGTGTTTTGTTTTGTTACTAAACATAGTTTTTGTATGACTAGTCAATTTACACATTTAAATATTTTTTTAAATATGATTAAAGTTATGAAAAAAAATCAACTACGTCGTAGATTTGTTAACGGATGGAATGCCTTATTAGTTATTGTAGTGATAGGAACGGAGGGCGACGACATGGAATTGCAACAAAAGGGTAGCTTGCTTGTTCCCTACACAAAACAAAATACTTGTAGGGAATCTTAAGTGAATAATTTTATTTACCAAATCTAAATGTTGCTCTCACTCGCAGCCAACAAGCTCGCGCTGTGCGCCTGACCCAGCTGCATCCAGTTAGGCCCCGTTTGGAATGCGGGATTTTCTCCCCATTCCTGCGTTTTTCCTGTGAAATTGAACTGATTCCTGTGAAATTCCTGCACAATTCCTGTGAAATTCCTGCGTTCCAAACAGGCCCTTAGTTTTGGTGTAGAACTGTCCTTTCTTCCTTAAGATTGATGTAAAAATTAATTTTTTGTCATAAATCATGATATGATAATGTAAGATACAAATCTTGTATAGATTTTAAATTTTAGATTTTCTTTTCAAATAATAGTTCTTGTGTCTAAATACTCTACTATATATAATTAAATTACTTTATATATACCAATAAACAAAAGATGTATAACATGAGAAACCATTTCAAAAGTTATGAAATCCAATATAAGTTGAATGCAAATAATTTCAAAGAAAATTTTCACGTGAATTTTAATTTGATTCCCTTTGATGCATTCTATTTTGGAAGAAAGAGAAGAAGAGGAAAAAATAGTGTGAGAGGAGGAAGAGAAACACTCTTGTGTAATACTACAGCAACACCATTATGTCATTGTAGGTTAGCTGCCGCTCAGCTCAGTGAAGTTTGAAGGAAGCGAACAGGAGACTCTCCTAAGACTACTTTCAGCAACATACTCATCATGTTTTTTAAATTCAAACTCCGCTCTATCTACATTGTTAGAACAGTGCCAGACAATGATAGATTCCTCGAAATGAGGTGAGAGAGAGATTCAAAGGACCCTTCGAGGCAAATAGCTGCTCGCTCTCAGCCTCTCTCACTGGTCAGCGGTCACCCATGGAGACTCCCGCGCTCCCGCAGCTTCGACCAAGACCCAAATTCTTCCCGGCAAGCGGCAGCATCGGATCCCACGTCGGCGTCATGGCATCTGTGGGTTTCCTGCCGAACCCTGGGGCTCGATCTTTCCTATAGCTGCAGCCTGCCCTCCCGGCCGCGGCAGGCTCGAACTCATATGCCGCGCCACTGAAAGATGGACGCGCCAGAAAGGTCCTCCTACTCCTCCTACAGCTACATACAGGCAGCTACCTCGGGGATGGCCTTTTGGAACTGATGGATAAGATGTGATTGGACGCGTCTTTGTTGAGGGAGGCAGGGGGGCCCTGGCCTTTGCATTGTGTTGTCCTGATCACCCCATCGTTTCATCCAAGCAATCGAATACGCGCGGTGCGCCTCCTTGTGTCCTTCCCTGATCTCTCTAGATAGCTGCACATGCATATTCTTCAGCACAAGACATGCCGATTGCGACGGATCAAAGAGTGCCAGCAGCGAGGCAACCTCGTCGTCGTCGGTCCAGCAGCACTCCAACGCTACTTGCCGGTCAGTCTGTGAGTGTCCGTCTTGGAGACGTGGTTGGCTGCTTCTGCCATGGCAGGCATGACCGCTGGAACGGAGGCACGGGCGGGCGGCTGGGCGGGCGCGGGAGCACGACGGCAGACGGACAGGGGGCGCATGCGCCCTGCGCGGCTCGTCGCCGTCTCCGACCTGAGAAGGGGTTGGTGCTTGGTACTGACAGCTGACAGGCGCGCGATAGATGATAGATGATAGATGTGATGTGGCCAAACCACTGCACGCAAAATTGACTAATCACGAGTCACCGAAGGATGCGGCCAAGCAAACAAAGTTACAAAGAGCGCCGTGATCGAGGGGCACCAGCAGGTTGTCGCTCCAGAATCCACTGGTATGGTAGCTGTAGCTCTCCCTCTTTTGTTCTCCCATTCACAACACACCTTGCTGGCTTGCCGCTAGTAGCCATTTTTTTTAAGGCTAGTAGCTACTTTGACCATAAGGCTGAGTCGAGCAGATGCTTTATCTCCATTGTCTATTTTATATTTTATTTTATTTATAGTGTAGATACAGAACTGAAATTGTATTATAGACAATTTTTTACATGATCTGCTGGACACCGTCTAAACAGCCATTACATTGCATATTTCAGAACAATTCAAGTCCTCAAATACATGCAGTTTGTGCATACTCACTTTTTTTCATGCTGAAAGGAGACGCACTTGTGTAGGCAGGCAATGGCGACCATCGATGCATATAGCAATAGCATAGGCTTGGATTAGATAGGGAGGAGATGGAAGGCAGGAAGAAATTATGGCAATGATGAGGAGGAGCGAATGGAGACAAGGCAGGATGTCTTTTATGTCATGCATCGAGAACGGAGCAAGTGGGGGCACTGAAATCTGCTACGCTTCTGTTTGTGCACGAGTAAATAATGACCGGTCGGCGTACCCATGCATGTACTTCTGCTCCACTTTCGTACCGTGACTAAAAAAGACGACGAAGATGCACAGCACAGGCAAGGTGATCAAACGTTCACCTGTGATATTTTTTTCGAAGGGGGAATACTAGTATTTACACCCCCACGTTGAATACAGGGTATTGTACATCTCCTTCCTCCGCTAGCCCTACTTTGCCGCCCGTCGTCGATGATCTTCCTGTCAAGGCAGCAAGGTGATGTCAGATTTGGCGCTTTAGACACCCTAAGACACATCTTGAATGTTGAAAGGATATCGGCGACCGGCTCGTGGACTTGGCAGAATGAGCAAATCTACTGAAGACGCCGCCAAATCTAAGTACGTGTTTGGTTCGGGGGATGGGATGGGTCGATCCCATTTTCACATGTGTTTGGTTGGAGAACTTATTGGGATGGGAACATCCCTGTAGAGAATATTCTCCTTGGATGAGGGACGTCCCCATCCCATGAAATCGAGCGGACGGGGACGTCCCTTTTCGTCTCCGTCTCCACTCCGTGCTACTCCGTCTCCACGCGGGGCTGAGGGGAGGACGATGGCATGACGCGAGCGCCGGCGCCGGCGAAGCGGACGGCGGCGACAACGACCCGCGGCGACACGAAGCGGAGTGGATCCAACACGGCGAGGCGCCGTCTCAGCCTCCGGCGCGGTGAGGCGGAGGGTTGCTGTCTCGGCCTCCGGCACGACGAGGCGGAGGGTTGTCGTGGCGCCGTCTCGGCCCTACTACGGCGGGGAGGAGGGCCATCGTCTCGGCCTCGGCACGGCGAGGCGGAGGGCCGCCATGGCGCCGTCTTGGCCCCGGCACGGCGAGGTAGAGAGCCGCCGTCTCGGCCCCGGCGCGGCGAGGGAGGGGCGCCGGCGTGGCGAGGGAGCGGCAGCGGCAGATCCGCGGGGAGGAGGGTTGGACGGCCACCGTCGCCGGCGGATTGAGATAGGGCGGCGGCGGCGGCGACTAAGTGAGATGGAGCGGCGGCGGTGTGAGTTAAGAGTGAAGTGGAGGCTGACAGGTGGGTCCATCATAACAGTGTTAAACGGAGTGAAACAGACCTCTATCCTCAATCCCAATCTCTACAACCAAACAAAAAACGAGAATAAATTCATCCCCACCAACCAAACACTAGATGGGACGGTTCCATCCCTAAAACCAAGGATGGAATCATCCCATCCCGCAATGTCTCCCATCCAAACACACGCTAAGATGACAGCCATATGGAGACACCGTCCTCCACCGACGACAACACCACTAGATGCGTGGAACACAAACCCAGCAAATGGAAAACACAAAACGAGTTTATTTTATTGTAGTTCACCCCGTTGCACATGTACTCCCTCCGTTTCTTTTTATTTTTGCTTTCTAGTTTAAAATTAAATTAACCGGTGACAAATATTCGAGAACGAAGAGAACAAATATTGTTCAACAGATGCCGAGGGGTCAAAAAGAAATCGAAAGGTGAAAAAAAATAATCTGACATGTTACTGTTGACGACACTCGATATGTTGCTCTTGGAGGCGGCAACAATAATTTGATTTGTGACCGTTCATTCGAGGCTTGTTTGTTTACAACGGGAGCAACTTGCCGGCAGCATAATGATGCATGACGATGCCACAGTGGCGCCACTTTGTTATAGACAAACCGTACGAGACCGTGTTTTTTTCCATCTCCCTCCCACTACTGATCGTCTGATCTTAATGCGCGGAGACACTTGGTCAGTGCAACTATTCTGTGTTTGCGAAGAATGGAGGCAAACTCCACATGCCGTGTCCCTCTTGTTGGACTGTGCAAGTAAAAAGGTGGTGCCATTCACATTATTGTTTTGCTGGCTAGCCAAGACGAATGATCCAGCTCTAGGCACGTCTCCCATGTCTTGTGCGCGGACAAAATAAAAACTGCAACATGTCAACGTGGTAGAACAATGAACAACCATGAATACTTGAAGTTCGGACCACAAATGCAGAGCAAATTAAACTACCCCATCCTGTCGGCAGGAACATCTGGTTTACCAGACTGGAGGGAGTAGATAGATTATGTGTCGTTTAGTCGGCCTGCACGGCTGCACCCTTCTCAAAAAAAAAAAAAAAACTATTTAAGGGGGTCTTCTCCATCATGTATGTCATGCACGGGGCATATAAAAAAAAGATTTTTTGGACGAAATCTACATAAACATTGAACAAATACCGAAGGCTACACCCGAAAAAAAAATAGCGAAGGCTACGAGAACATGTAAAGTTGGACTTTGACATGATGATTCGGTGTATCAAAATATTAACCGGATTATCCTGTGCGTTAAAAAGAAGAAAAAATCCATTTCACAACCCTATACTCAAGTTGTTTGATTTTTAACCATGAACTACGATACCGGATATTGAACACCTTGAACTATAAAAAATCAGACAAATTTGGACCTTTAGCTGGTTCATGAAAGCGGTTTTTTATTTTTAAAATAATAAAATCTTATTATTTCTCTAAAAAATAACATTTAATTTATTTTAAATTATAAATATAAAAATTATACCAAAAATTTCTAGAAATCTAACCTATGTACTTGTGATTTTTTGGAGTCATTTTGATTTTAGTTATATTTTTTATAAGTGATTTTTGTTATATTTATACTTTTATTGCTTTGTTGCTCCAAATAAAACACAAGAAATATGAACAAATAAATTCCAAATAGCCTTAAGCAAAGAATCATTAAATATACTATGTTTTCAAAAAAATATGGTATAAGTTTCATATTTTTTAATTTAAAATGAATTAATTGTAAATTTATAGAAATAAAATAAGCTATTATTATTTCATGAAAAATAGAAAACCACCTTCAAAATCAGTTAAAGGTTGAACTTTGTCCAGTTTTGAATAGTTCGAGGTGCTTGATATCCGATTTTGTAGTATATGGTTAAAAATCAAACGACTTGGATAATTTGAGATGTCAAATAGACTTCTGTCAAAAAAGGAATCCCACAGCCAAGACCATAGCGGGTGACACTGTGGTAATGCTCCGGTTCTTTGTATTTGAAATCACCGGATCATAGGATGAATTGAAACCCCACGGCCAATACCTTGGCATACGATACTGCGTAATAGTTTGAAAAAAGCTCCGATTGTTTGCCTTCTGAAATGACTGGATGATTCGATCCGTTGAAACCTCATAGACGTTATTATTTCAGCATATGGCACTCTGTATCTGTATGGTGATTCTCCTGTGCTAGGCCATCGGATTATCTGGTCCGTTGAACCTTCACGGCGGATACCTCCAGAGTAATTCTCCGGTTCTCGATTCTCCTTACCATATTATCCAGTCAAAAATGGACTGATCCCAAGCGAGGGATTTGAGTGCTAACAGCCTTTAAGTTTTACCGTGGAAGGAAGTTCTTGACGAGTGAGGAAGTGAGAAAAGCATACAGGTTAAGTTTACTCCCAACATATCGTCAAGGGGAAAAAAGTATCGAAGGCCTCGACTCAACTGGTCCAGCCTTCGTACTCATGTATGAGTATGACATGTTGACATCGAAGCCGAGTCAAGCTGAACACCAGATAATAGAAGACTTTGACCAAGCAGCACATGAAATAGAGGTGGGGGAAAAAAAGGCAAAACGAGGACCTCGTTACCGTGCAAGTCAAATTTGCAGGGAACAGTACGGTCCCTCTATTTATATAGAACGGAAACTTCACAAATGTAAATATCTTTTTTCTACAAACTTATCAATTATGAAGTTCCCCTTGAATGATAACGCAAATGACAATCATATTGGAAAACATGTATGGCAAATGAACGCACATCACAAACAACGCGCTTATGAATTATGAACATTGCTTGAAACAGTTCTGGGGACATAAATTAGCAACCCAGTGGGACAGCTAGGAAAAAGATCATTCTATTTACAAAATTTACAGCAACTACAATTGTGGGATTCATCAGCAATTACTGAAGGAAACATGCTCTTCAATCGCTTGCTGCGTTGCAGAAAACCCAGGTTATTATCCTCAGCTCTACACCAACCAGTAGAGCTATTGTAAATCAGAACAACCTTCAGTGAGAAAAATGGACACCATTCTGATCTGGAGACATACACAGGTCAGGTCAGAAAGCCGTGCACAGATTACTCTTCAAGTTTGAAGAGCATTCCTGCTGAATGGTAATGGCAGGGCTACAGAGCCGACTTCTCTTTGGCTCTGATATTCTAACACGGGTTATTGCTGCTGTCAATGCGTCAACTATGCCACATTCATCCTGATCCTCTGACCTTTGGCTTGATGAGTCTGACAACGAGGACTCACATTCTGATCTGTGTTTGTCCCATGATTTTTTCTTGTTAGTGACACACAAATTAGCAGTTACCACCTTCAGGGGGCATTCCGTGTAGAACATGACCCAAGGGTGACCTGAAATAGGCACCAGTAAGTAAAGACATTCTCAAAAAAATAAAGCAATGCTAGATGAGTTTGAACTTACTAAGAACTTCATCAGCGGTCATTCTAGAGGAGTCATCTCGATTCAACATTCGACCAAGAAGATCCCGCCCAAGACCTGATATCAATGCCCAGGGACCACTGCTGAAATCAAGTTCAACTGTCTTTATAGACTCAAATACAGCGTCCAGAGAGCCTCCTTGAAACGGAAGTGAACCAAGCAATAGGACATGTAATAGCACACCAGCACCCCATATATCAACTTTCTCAGAATAGCTTCCAGAAAGAACTTCTGGTGCAACATATGCTGGGCTCCCAGCTATGCCCGATAATTTCTGACCTGCTCAATGCACACACCAACACATTAGTTAGCTAGAGTAAAGCATGTATATACAGAGTTATGCCTAGCGCAGCAAACAAAATTTAGATTCTACAGCCAAAATCTCAGGGAATATGCATGTAAAACACTCCGTAGATGGCATTACGGCAATCAAGAGATCAAGCATAAAATAGAAATACTACTGTATAGAAGGAAAAATGCTCAAATGTTTCTTCTAGGATAGGTTATTGCTAGCAGAGTGTTGGAAAGAACTAAGTGTCCACGTAGTCAGACATAACAAACCTTAAGTTAATCCAGAGAATCTCATTAGATTTTTTTTACATTGCACTAGAAGGAGGTTTGGACTATTTTCAATACAAGTAAACCAACACAACAGCATGGTAAATTAGCTCTGCTACAAGCGTGTACACCAGACATTTTAAAGGGAAAGTTAAACATAAAAGTTCATTAAAAATTCATTGGTACTTCACAAAATATAAGCAGCTACTTTCAGGAACCACTACCCCTGTTCCCATGTAACTCCAAAATTATAACTCTGTTTTTAAATATAGGGCACTGTTGATTTTGGACATGATGTTTGACTATCCTACCTGTCTTCTTTAAAACAACTATGCAAGGCTATTATCTTTATTTATTTTTCTGTGGCACATGTTTTATCATTAACGGCACTTAACATTTGACTTGTATTTTTGTATACTTGCTCTAAATTTCTGAAAAAGAAGAATGGTCAAACATTGTGTCTAAAAGTCAACGGTGTTATTATAAATTAAAAAGTAGTTAGTACTATAATTAGATGCAGATGTTGCACCATTTCCTAATGCATAAAGGGGACTAAAATGTATTTGGAACATGAAAGCATATGGTATGCTAGAACGATCATAAAACATTACCATGGATTTTGATAATCTATACCAACTGGTGTAGGTTCAGAATATCAAATCCAATTTTTCATGCCCACAACCAGAAGTAGCTCTAGCACTCCCAAACAAAAATTCATCGAAGAGCATCAACTCACACCAGGCCATAAAACACTGCCTTGTACTCAGTACCTACCCTCGAACACTAATCTTAGCACAAATATAAATAAGTGTTAGCAGAATTTAGGGTTACATCCAACCAATTGAGCCAGGCTTCAATTCTATTGGCATGCCTAACAAGAGGGGGCACAATGATGCCCGCCTGCCACCTGCTACTAGTTTAAGCTCCAAAAACACAGCACAACCCATCAGTATGCAGCACTGCACCAACTTAAACAGGATCACGAGTAAACTAAGCATCAATACCTGGCAAACTTACAAAGTACTAGACAAATGCTAGAGCTGACATCTTTTAGTAAGTAAAACCGAGTTACTCTAAACAACTAGACCATGAGACCCACGGTAGCAAAGTCCACTTAACCTCTTAGCACATTGAGGGTGTCCACGTGTCATAAATCATTGTTTTGTGCGTCAGTGTAAGTTCTTAACTTTGAAATTCCATGCAAGCAAACAGAAGTGAAATATCAAGAATTTCCTAGGACCAGGTCTCAAATATCTTATCATACCTAGCAAGAGGAGGTGAAACGTGTATGAACAGTTGCTATGAACTCATGACTCCAAAAACACAGCTGGTATCATTTCTCTGTGCAAGTATTGAGCATTTCTTCTTACGGAGTAATGGACACAACACAAAAACATCATACAATTGTCAGTTATAACTCAGAAGGGACACAAAACAGATCACTGAGACCAGACATCGACTGCCACCAACTTAGGTGGCGTTCCAGGGATGAGGGGAGCCCATGCGGTCAAGTAAGGTTGAGTTAGCCTCGTTTGCTTGTTACACAACAAGTCAGGAATACCAGTGCAACATGGCGGCTAACTTAGGTTGTTCCTAGATCATATATAGATGTTAAATTAGTTTGAATCCCAACTCAGTAACATCACACTAGCTGATACTCGAGACCATATATAGGCAACCTGCAAAAATGCTAGCAGTCATGGTAAAAGATAGATGAGTTTGGATCAAGTGGGATTCTAAGACAATGGCACCCTATATTAAATTTGAGCAAGATGAAAAGAATTAGCTGAAACAGCACATTATTATTTAAAACGATGTCAGAACCTCATATATAACCCAATGTTGAACTGCCTGTTAATCCTCTATGCTACTTTCAAGTTCAGGTATCCATTCATTCATTCATGTTTTGCACTATAACATTACAGTAGTAGTATATGTTATACTTGATGACGACAAAAGAAATCCATCTTTCTTATTCGCCTTGAGGAGGTTCAGACTGACAGCTAGCGGTTTTGCATATAAAATACTAGATTATTACCATTAGTGACCCGTGCCGCGAGCCCGAAATCGGCGAGCTTCACCTTCCCCGCCTTGGTAAGCAAGATGTTCTCGGGCTTAATGTCCCTGTGCACGACGCCCATCTCGTGGCAGTACTTGAGCACAGCCATGAGGTCCTTGATGACAATGGCGGCCCGCTGCTCGGAGAACTTGCCCTCCCTGGCGATCTCGTCGAGCAGCCTGCCCCCTCCGCAGAGCTCCATGACGAGGTAGAAGCAGTCGGCGTCCTCGAAGACGGCCCTGAGCGTGACGACGCCCGGGTGTCCCGAGAGGTGCTGCATGATCTCGACCTCGCGGTGCACGGTCTCCTCGCCGTTCCTGGGCAGCGCCTTGCAGGCGAACTCCTCGCCGCCGGCCCTGGCGCGGCAGATCCGGACGGAGCCGAACTTGCCCTGCCCGATCTCGGCGCCGAGCTCGTACTCGCTGTCGAGCCGCTTCCTCCGCCCCATCCGCGTGGCGGAGTCGATGCAGCCCAGCTTGCGCTTGAGCCCGCGGCCGGGGCTGTCGGGCGCCGCCCGCCCGCTCGCGGGCGGCGCCGTCATCACCACGCCGCCTCGGGCGGAGGCGGAGGCGGAGGCGGAAGATGGAGGGTCCTTCTCCTTCTTCTTCTTCACGGGCCGCGGCTTGGGCTCGCGGCAGGTGCGCTTGCGGGCGGCGGGCGGCGCGTCGTGGAGGGATCCGGCGAGGGAGCGCGCGCCCTTGCGCTTCCGCGGGAGCGAATCCATGCGGAGGAGGGGGGCGGGGGGATCGGAATGATCCAACCCTAGGTGGCGGCGGCGGCGGCGGCGGCTGCTGCGGCGTGCTTGCGCCTCTTGCGTGTCATGGGGGTGCGGCGCTGGATCGGGAAGGTTGGTGGTGGTGGTGGTGGTGGTGTGAGATGGGGAGCGAGGGGCTCGAGGAGGGGACGGGAGGAAAAGGCCGGTGGGAGATGAGGAGGGAGGAGGCCGACGGTGGGGGCAGCTCTCTCGGGAGTTGGGACTCGTGTCGTGGGGTGTCGTCGTGTCGGGACGGGTCGGGTGGGTGAGAGGCGGCCGATCGGGGGCCGGGGCGTGGCGTGAAGCACGGCACGGGAGAAGGCGCGAACGGGAGGGGGAGGCGTGATGGTGTCGGACACGGGAAAGCGGGGGCGGGGGCGGGGGCGGGGGCGGGACTGCGCTGCGGACGGGACGCGAGTCGGCGACGCGACGGTTTCTGCTCCTGGCGACGCCGCCGGCCGGCCTGCCTGGGACACCGGCGTCGGACGGGCGCGCTGTGTTTTGTGCTCACGCCCGGTGGAGTCTGTCCGAGTGTCCTGGACCGAGACGGTAATCTTCCTGGCTCCTTGAGCTCGCGTCACGACGTCTCACGGCCGATGCGTGGGAGTACTGGGCTACTGGCAGTCTGGCTCTGGCCACTGCCACAGCGGCACATGCCTCGTATATTTATTTCCGCACGGCAGATTGGCAGACATCGTAGTACACTTCACGAGACCGTCGCAACCTACGTGCTACAGTGCTGCTGTCGTTCCACCGAGTTGAATGCAGGAGTCGCTGGATTTCGTCGCGGTGGTAACTTTTCCACCGATTTTTGACTTTAGATGCGAGTTTAATGGATGGATCATTCGGGGTCTGTTTTCAATCATGGTATTTTTATGCCTTCTAAGCAATACCATGTTTACATGAATATCATGGTATTTTAGACCATGAGATGTTTAGTTGCATTTTGAAAAAACTATATACCATGATATTTTTGGAGTATTGGAAACTCCACTCCAACCCAAAGTTTTCATATACTGTAAACTTTTAGGCCTTCTATGACGAATATACAATGACGGTAGAGGTATTCGCCGCAAAGTAGTACTGTTTATGACGTTTTCTGAGAGATGACCCAATAATTTGCAACAACCACAAGTTTGTGACGATATCTTGTGACAGTATGCGATTGTCATACGAGTAAATCGTCGTAACTTTCTTTTGTATTTTGAATTCGATGATATTGCGTGACATTTTGTGTTTTGCTATAGTTTTACAATTTATTTAAAATTAAAAAATATTAATTAAATCTTGTTGGAACATGTGGACATCGGTGTGCAATGGCCTATGTGGCGAAGTAGGCCCTGACAGTATTTGGTTAAGACTATGAAAGCAAGTAAAAAAAACACTCTAGGTCTGGAATCAAACCTGAGACCAAGCAGATGAGGTGTATCGACACCTCCATTGACCATTCTAATGTTCGTCGAAGAGTATTGACATGAATATAGTTAATTTGACAAGCTCTATTATTCACAGACAGGATTTATGCTGCACGATCGGATCATAATTCCAATTGAAGCGTTGAAATTAAAACAATTTTTTATATTATTTGAAGATAATGTAAAATGTAAAACTATGCACTTTTTTCAACCAACATTAATTTATTGTGCTTGAGCCATCACTAATCCACTAAAAACTTAGTCATGAATCAGTCATCAGGGAAAAATGACCCATCTAAAAAATACTATCGAAAAAAGAAACAATCGCCACGTCGCCTTGACTTCTACCTGTCGCTGGGTATTCGTAGGGATGCAAACGGATCGGATCGGAGCGGATAATGCCTTTTCCATATCCTAATCCTATTTCTTTTGTCGGATTCGGAGCGTAGCGGATATTACTCGGTTACGGATATGGATACGGATTTTTTCGGATATCGGAAATGGTGCGGAATCGGATCGGTGTCGGAGCGGATGCGGATTTAAAAATATCGGATAATACATGTTACATATAGTTTTTTTTTACAATGATCAACAAGTTATATGCTAAAGTATAACTGTTCATATCATAGTTTAAATATCAGTAACAAAAAATAATAGTGACGGTATTTTTAGCACTAATCAATCATCGTTGACTCTTATGTACTTGTCAAACTAATCGGATTATCCTATTATAATCATCGGATAATCCGCATTTAAATATCGGATACTCCATATCCGTCGGATTTTCGTGATACCATATCCTACTCCGCATCCACGTGTAAATCGGATTCGGATTATCCATATCCGCATGGATATAAAAACTCCTTCTCCATATCCGCATAATTAGGATTCGGATCGGATCGGATCGGATAATTATCCACACCACTTGCACCCCTAGGTATTCGTACCCACTAACCCATTTGCACAGTCTCCCTTCTCACGAGTCTATCACCATCGGCGGCGGCGGCGGCGGCGCTCGGCAAGAAGATCGACATGGCGACAACGGCAACAATCAACTCCACCAATTGTAACACCCCAAAATTTAGCCCCGGAATTTTTCTTCTAAATCTCTCCCGCTAATTCAAAATCAATTCTTTCGAAAACCTTGTTTGTTTGTTTGGGTGTGGTAATATGGGCTCAACTAAAACCTCCAAATATTCTCGAACACTCTATCAAAATTTTCCCACAAAAATCTCTACCGGGATTCCTCTCAAATTTCTCTCCCAAAAATCAAACCCAAAAATCAGAAATGGAAAATGAGAAACCCAAACCCCCTTTGGGCCGAAACCCTTTCCCCGGCCCAAACCCTTTCCCCCTTTTTTTACCCCTCACTCGGCCCAGCTGCCTCCCGACCCGCCAGCGCCACAGCGCTCCTTCCCCCCTGACAAGCGGGCCCCGACCGTCAGTCTCTCTCCCCCTCCCCTCGTCTTCTTCCCCGGCGTACCGCACCCACGCGCCGCGCCCGGCCCCGCCTACTCTCTCCGGCCCCGCTGTCGCCTCGCCATGCCGTCGTAACCCCACGCTCACCCCCCTTCTCCTGTCCCCGCCGTGGTACCGCCCCCGCATCGCCGCGCCGACCCCTACTCGCCGCGCCGCGACCAGTCCCCGCCGCGTGCCGAAGTGCACCCCCCGGCCAGCCCCGCGCCGCCGCGCCCGTCTTTACGCCTAGCCCCCTCCCTCTACGGCCCGGGCACTCCACATTTGCCCTCGGCCCCTCCCCCGCCGGCCTCGCCTCCATTCCCGCCCTCGCCTCGCACCTATAAAAGGACGCCGAGCCTTTGCCACCACCGCCGCGAGCTCGCCGTCCAAAATCCACCCCCTCCTCGGCACCAAAGCTCGATTAGCCCCGTCCCGAGCTCCGCCTCGCCTCCCTCTACCACTCTGGCCACTTGCCATCCCCTTTCCCACACCACAGCGCCACCACCGCCCACGCTCCCCTCGCCGCCGTGTGTGCCCGCGCCGCCGTGCCGTGGACACCCCACCTTCGGCCCCCAATCCACGTCCACGATACCCCCACCGCAGTCACCGTCGCCTCCCGGTGCTCGCACGGCAACCCTCGTCGCCGGAACCGCCACCGGCGGTGAGAACCGCCGGCGGACCGCGCTAGACCGACTCCGCCCCGGGTCGGCCCCGAACCGAGCCGCCGTCGTCGCCTCCCGGGACGCCGTCTCCCTTCGGCTATCGCTGACGTGCGGGCCCGGCCGAAACGCCGTTGGCCGCGCCGTCCCCGCCCACTGGGCCAGCCCAGTGGCCGCGCGCCGCGCCGGGCCGAATTCCGCCCGCGGCCCAAGTTGCTTTTCCGCGGGCCAAAACCGAGAAAAGGCCCAATCTACCCCCTGAATTTTCCAGAAAAGTCACATCTACCCCCTTAGACACTATATACTCCATATCTCCTCTGTTTGAACTCCGATTTAGGTGATTTTCGCGCCTAAATTCATCTAAAATCAAGCTCTACCTATCCATACACTCTACAAAGTATCTTTTCCCCTCCAATATCACCATGCGACCACCCTACCGCTATTTCCGCCATCGCTCTAATCGCCCCAACCCGCTACCATAGCAATACATCCATAACCGCCACCTTGCCCGGCAGCCAAGCCAACAACCCGAACCACCACGAGCTCCCCTCCACCATTTTCCAGAACCAACACCTCTGGTAAGATCCAACCATCCAAATAAACACCAAACTCCCACATACCCAAGATTAGTGTTGAGCTCATGTTTACACTCGACATGTGTGTTTCCTTGTCTATGCGCGTAGGTTATACCGGGTATCATAACCGGTGCGTCTCTCGCAAGGATTTCCATGAGACTCGAGGCCTGCGCCCGGCGATTACATCAAATGCTAGCTGAGCACGCACCATGGATGGCTCACCACCGCGCACAGCAACGTGCTCGGCATGCACAGTGGTTGAGGTACCATCGTGCCCAGCAGTTGGAATACCAACGCATTCGGCAGATGGCGTACCTCCGCCACCAGTGGCTAGTGCGCCATCAGCACCGACAGCAGGAGCATGAGAATGCCCAATATTGGGCATTACGCCGACGTGTTATGCAGCAGTAAGGAGGACCACGGCAAGTCCACTAGAATCCCCACTTGATGCATAAAATTCCTATGTTTTGCAAACACAACCCTTGGCCTGATAATCACTATAAAAACTTGCATGTTTTGCCTGCTAAGATAACCCCACAAATATATCGTCACCTAAGCCTATTTTAGATATAGTGCGCATAGGTGGGATCGCTCACTTAATTATATCCATCATAATCTTAATGATAGGTTAGGATTATGGTTGTGAAACTTGATGGGTTTGAGGATGAGGATAGGTGTGCGTGTTTTCAAATAAAATGGGAAAGAACCCCGGCAAACGACCCACGGGTCGGGATACGCCATGCAAGGGCAGGGTATGAATGGTAACTTAGCAACCCGCGGTTACCTAAGTCCCGGGAGTCGTGGAGACGACCGGGTAGGTGGATGCTCGCAGTGTCGAGCAGTGGAAAGATGGAACGGTTCTACCTGCGCTCTGTAAGGACCGCGTTGATTTTCATCTCGCCTAACTCTTTTAGTACAACCACTCGTTTTGTATGAGGCATTGACTAGGCCTGAGCCGGAGTAGATAGCCTAGTAGCTTCTGTGCTGGCGCACAAGGGGCTAGGAAAGGGGTTGGAAGCCTCGGGAGTACCGCGGGGTACTGGAGTGGCTAGGTGACCCGAACATCTAAAGTACTGCTAGGCGATGAAACAAAGTCAACGGTTTGGTTTGGAATTCGAATGTTTATTTGGCCGTAAGTGTCGCTGAGTCCAACTTGTGGGAATCAGTACAACCACTGATCAGAGTAAAACCTATTCGAATAGTCCGAGTCCACTGGTATGGATGAGTTACGGCTTGGTTCTTCAATTAGCACTTTTCGTAAACTAATACTGTGGGAAAATGTTTGGTTTTGGTTGTGGAATGGTTTTTGGGTGGAAGTCAAGCTACGGGTAGAACCCTATAGCGGTGTGGATAGTGTGATAGCTGAAAAGTCATTGGCTATGTGGACCGGCAAGTCCAGTGGCACCCCTTCTTGAGAAAAACCCTGTTTCTGAATGATTAAAACTTGTTAGACTATCTCGAACCCTGCATACAAAGTGTTTTTATGCAAAACCTCCATAAGCTCCAGATATATCCTGCATGTAGAGGTAGCTATACTCCCACTCCTGACGGAGGAAGGTGGGCTTGCGGAGTACGATTGTACTTACCCTTGCTTTGTTGATGTTTTTCCAGTGGAGACGATGAGAGCACCGTATACGGCAGTGAATAAGGGCTACGACCTACTTCCCAACCGTGACGTGAGAAAACTTGGGCCTACGTTTTATATTCCGCTGCTTAGTCTTCAAGGCTGCATCCCTTTGATGTCCGACCCGTTAGGGCGGATCTGTATCACTCTGATGTAATAATGTGATTACCAAACTCTGGGATGGTAATAAAGCACATTTTAGTCCCATTATGGAAACTGGGGCGCTTCGCCAATCCTTCGCGCTGGAGTGCTTCTTCAAAAGTATTCCCACTCGCCATCTGATTCGAATCAAATCAACTTGTTCTCTCTAACCCTAGTAGTAGAGGTTTAGGGCTTCTTGCCCCGCACGGCGGCCGGTCGTCCAGGAGAGGTTGGGGTAGGGGGGATGAAGATTCAAATCAATCGATGGAAAAGCTCGGCGCCTACGTCGATCTGGTGGTGGTCTGGTGTGAGACTGATTTTACAAAGGGTCGGCAAGCAATGGTTGTTCTTCGTCTCTTCTCCCTAGACCGTAGGGCAAGCAATGGTGGAGCTCGCCGAGCACCACCCCTGTGTGCAGTGATGGCTTTGCTGCTCTGTGGCCTTTGCGGCTGCAGGCCTGCAGCCATGGTTGGCACGGCCGCCTCCCCTACGGCTCCGGTGGACCTAGAACGCATGTCCTAGTTGCGGATCACTGCCGTTGAATACGTCGTGCGTGGCGTGCGGCACTCAGGGGCAGCTTGCTCTGTTCGTGAGGAAAAGAGAAGTAGGTGGCCTTGGTGTGCGCTCTGCTTGAGAAATTAGAGGAGAGAGAGAAGGTGTTGCTGTTGCTCTCTGGATTGGAGGTGGCGTCTAGCTCTTGATTGAATCAAGCAGGTCATCGATTTGGAGTAGAAAGGAAGTTGGTGGTTGATTTGGTACTACCGTGCTGCAGCAAGGAGACGAAGTCTTCATCTCCCCAGAAATCTGCTGTTATATGGAATGCCTTGCCGTTGAATGAGTCCCTACACAGATAAAACATAGCTTTATTTTATCTAGTACACTGTGTGTCTAGAAACAATCCTACTAGACTGATTTTCTTGTAGTCCATCTTTAATTTTGTCTTTGCTTTAATGGAATTATCAACTAGCAACCGTAACATACATTTCATTCTGCCATTGCATTTCTATATTCAGTGCGCTCTCTATTTTGTAGTCTTTCACTTGTTTTTTCCGTCAGCGCATTCTCTGTTCTCAAAGAAGACAATATGTATTATTTGTTTATTACCTAAGGCTTTGCTCTGCAGTGATTTTTCTTTTTCTGATTATCAGGTTTATGTGTTCTAATTACACGTTATGGCCATACCCATACTTATCTAATGCTATGTTCATGGAAGGCCTGTATAATATAATTGGATGTCAAGAGAACTTTGGTCTGAACATTACAATGAGATCTAGCATGGCAGTTGGCAGTACCAAAAGCTCGGAAGGGAATCGTGAAATGCAGAGTTCTGAACTAATAATGTATGATTGTTGTCCACATAATGTTTTATTTGTTCACATATTATTGCTGTCCTAATAATGCCTCCTGGATGCATTGCACTATTTCTTTGTTTTATTTGTTCACATATTATTGCTGTCCTAATAATGCCTCCTGGATGCATTGCACTATTTCTTTTTTTTTTTGTTATTGACACATGTTGTTTTATGGATTCTTTTATATTGTTTTATTTAAATGCCACTATGCATATATATAATACCTTCTAAACTGTGCTCACCAAATTTTTTTTACATCATCTCAGAAGCAAGAAAAATATAAAGATGTTGAACCCAGTGCAATAGATCTTTTCAAAGAGATGTATTGCAATTTGCAAGTTTGAACAAGAAACAAGTTTTGGTGAAAATATTCAGAAAGCTACTGTAAGTATTTGTTTTTCTTTAATGTTTGTAATTACCCTTTAATGCTTGTATTACCAACTTGTAATAGATTATGCTGAATTGCTGACTAAGTAATAATCTTTATGCTAGGTTGGCATGAAAGCAATGGTGGCAGCACCAGCTGAGGATCGACAACAACCAAAGTATTGTATATAGAAGTTGTTTCTCATGTCCTATCAAATTCCAGTTTGTTCGTACGCAATCTTGTTCTTCAGCCTGCATCCAAGAAAAGCTCTGCAGCGACTGTTTCTATTTGACCACTAGCAGCCTTGTGGCTGCTACACAAGCTAGTTATATTCGCTTTGGATTTGAAGCTATAGGATTATTTTCAATTTCATTTAACGTTTAATACTTTGAGTTGAAGTTAAAGGATTTGTTTTGGATTTTAAGTTACAAGATTTGTTATATGATAAAGTTATCAAATTGTTTGTTGGATGAATCATATGCGAATGTTGAGCAAATTTATGCAATATTTTGGTTATGTGATTTCAAAATATTACGTGCATTCTGATCATATTCTATGACGATTATATTTGTCATAAATGCTTCGCCAAATCACGTGCCACATCATCGTATTTTATGATGAAAATATCGTCACTAATGCATTGCCACGTCAACATCAACAACCACGTGGCAATGTACGGCTGTATGGATTGTGACGTTTTTAGAGGTACTTATGACAAAGTAGAGCGTCATAGATTTAATGACGAATTTGGTGTGCGTCGTAACATTTATGACGGTTTTTACTGATTGTCATTGTAGTTCATTTAACACGCACCTTCTGTGACGATGACCTTTTCGTCACAATGGCGTTACCAAAATACAAGCTATGACAAAAAAAACCCTAGTTTATGACATAATCAATATGTCATAGAAGGCCCAAAAGGTTGGTTTGACTAGCTCTTGCCTAGATGGTTTATGATGTTGCATCCAAACATCTGGGGGTATCAATAAATCAGATAAAACCATGGTATTGTCATGACAATTTGAAACCATAGTATTATAAAATCATGGTTTTAAGAAGCTACGTGTCCAAACAGGCCCTCATCGTCGTAAACAGTGTTTGACACTGTACCAAATCAACCGTTCTCCGATAGGCGATAGGTACACGTGCTGCAGTGTTTAATATATGTTCAGATTCATCATTACTTTGTGTACCTGTATTGAATATACGTTTAAATTCATCAACATCCACATATGTAGGAATGTGGACGGGTGTAGGAATGTGGACGGGTGGGTGTGCTGGCGTGCATGCATAGAAGATACAGACCAGGGTAGAACCCATTACAATTTGCCATGTAGTGGTAGATGTTTATGTTTTTACTTCGTTCAAAATTGTAAGGGATTATAGACTTCACGTTTTTAGATTCATCCATTGCTCCATGTATGCATCTAGATTCATTAATCATTATGAATGTGGATGGATAAAAAAATCTAGAACCCTTACAATTTGGAACGGGAGATATACCTCGTTTTATTTTTTATCATTAATATCTCTTCTTAATTCATATATTTTAACACCAGAACATAAGTTTATCCTGAGTCAAATTGATCTATATTAAGAATAGTATTTATTCATCGTAAGATATATTTTATTATTATTTCAGGTTACTCCCTTGATGTGATATGTGTCAACGCTCTTATCTAAAAATATAAATCAAAACAAACTCAATTCTCTTGTATTTTAGGACGGAAAGGTTACAAAATCATATGGAAAAATGCAGCACAAACTTTTCCCCAAAAAGTGACTCAAATATATAGCAAACCATTTTACCATTATTCATTGGTCTGTAAATAAGTTCCATTGTTTGGGATAGAAAATCTTTTCAAAACGATTTAATGATTTCCATTTCACTTTCACTATAATCAATTCTTAAAGTCATACCGTTTTTACTTCCAGTCTTCCACGCTTGCATTCCACACCACCACGAACATAGCGCAAAGCCACAATCGTGCCTCTTTCTCAAGACCAAGAGAGCCATAATAGATACACCTTTGGCGTGCCGTTTCAAGAAGACACGGTTACCAGCGAAAAGGTGGCCGCCATAGGGGACGAGATCCACCAGAGGCTCGCTAACGCCAACATCGTCGCTCCGGGCTTGTTTGATTGAGGGCCTTTGGTGGCCTAGACAAATTTTGGTCATCGTTTGTCCATGTTTGACCATAAACTAAAACTAGATGAAATCCTCGTGCGCTGCTACGGGAATTCAATGGATATCGATATATATGCCACAGAAAAGCAATGCATGCATACATTAAGTTGCAGAAAATCGATAGAAGATATAAATATAGACCATAGTGGATTATGATATGTCATTAAATTTAGTGAACTCTTGTGATGATGTGGCTGCATACATGTCAAGAGAAATATGTAGTGGAGGTACCTATTTAGATTTTAATGATATGTATAAACATCAAAATTTTCATCCATATGGTTGATTTGGGCCAAAACAAGCTGCACGAATAAAAAATTATATTGTTTAGATATAAATTTTAGTATAAAATTAAATACGATAAAAAGTATGGTCTAATTTTGGTTTGGCCAATATGGCCCATGAAGATCTCCAATTCTCCGGCTCCTCGGAGTCTCGCCGGAGCCGCGCCTGAAGTTTTCCCCACCTCCTGTGCGATGATTTTTCCCCGGACCGGAGTTTGGGGGAATGACCCGGGTGGACTGGGCTAAAATCCAGACGGGGTTGAACGGACCACGTACTGTACCATTTTTCCTGGGCCGGGATTTCAGCCGCGCGGGTTTGATCCACGGGGGGTTGACGGGCCAGCTGAACAAGCCCAAAAGAATCCGCAGAAGCCCCCCGCGCCGCGCCGGCGCCGCCACTAGAAAGGCGAGGGAGGCACACCCGCCGGCCGCCGCCAAAAACCGTTCCTCTCGCCCGTGCCCCCCCTCTCCGGCCGGTTCTCCGTCGCCATGTCACCCTCCGCGCCGCCCGCCCCCGCCCGGGGAGCGAACCTACCCAAACCAATCCTCTGCCCCCCGGCCTCTTCAACCCCTGCTCGCTTCCCCCACCTCTCCATGTCCTCTTCTCCCCGCGCCCCACCCCTCGCCGCGGCGGCCGGCGGGAGCAGCCCGGCGGTGGCGCTTTCCCTTCTCGCCGCCGACCCGGGCCACCGTGAGTCCGTCTTGCTCGCCGCGCGCGCCGCCATGGGGAACTGCCTCGGAGAGACTCGCCTCGACCTCGCCGTGCCGGGGCTCAGCCTCGCCGCCAAGGGCAAGGTGAGCAAACCGCTGGCATAGTGGCATGTCATCGTCTCATCCTGCGGAGAATCTTTTCTAAGTGGCTGTAGTGAATGGCCGTTGGTGCTTTGTGCGAAGGTGAGAGACGTGTACGAGAGCGGGGACGGCGAGCACCTGGTGCTGGTGACCACTGACAGGCAGAGCGCATTCGACCGCGTCCTTGCTTCCATCCCGTTTAAGGGTCAGGTATGCTCCTCATCTCTGCTGTCATATGGATGATTTCAGTACACTCGGGGTGAGAAGTTATTGTTTCCAAATCATATCATGAGTTTTTGATTTCCTGTCATATGGATGATATCAGGTTCTTAATGAGACAAGCCTTTGGTGGTTCAACCAGACCCGTCACATCACTCCCAATGCAGTGGTGTCTTCTCCAGATAAGAATGTGACAATTGCCAAAAGGTGCACAGTTTTTCCAGTTGAATTTGTCGGTGAGACCTAAGGCTTGTTGCATATATTAATCTTTTCACATACCAGTTTGCAGTCTTAATTGTCCAAGATTTTGTTGTTTCTGCCAATCAATTAGTTTATCTCGGCTTTCTCATATTAATTAATCTTTTTATTGTTCTTATACTAATATTACCTTTGCATGGTTGATTTTCAGTGAGGGGATTTGTTACAGGAAGCACTGATACATCCCTATGGACAGTTTATAATAAGGGTGTCAGGAACTATTGTGGAAATGCTCTTCCTGATGGTATGCTGTATGCTGATCATCAATTATCTAATTTGAAATTGTTTGTTCTTTCTAGTGACTGCTAATTAGCCTCTCCATTCCAGGCATGGTAAAGAATCAGAAGCTATCTGCAAATATACTGACACCCACAACCAAAGCTGCAGATCATGATGTCCCTGTCACTCCAGATGAGGTATCTCTTGTTTGTAATACAATTACTCTTGTAATCTAAGAGTTATAGCCCCCTATAAGTTGTTACTGACACTATGTTACATAGGAGGATAAACAAATGCTCTTAGATTAGTCAAACATTGAAATTCTGTAGGTCATGTTTGGTTGCTAGGATCAAGCAAGCATCTACAAGATCATTCTGTGTGGTTTGGTCAATTTTTCTGGACCATTTGATACAAGTATGTCAGTAGAAAGTTGTACTAAGTTGGATGAGTTGGTACAATACACTCAACCAAACACTAGGATATCTCTTTGTTCTGGATCATCTTATTCCATGCATGCAACCAAACACACCCAAGTGACCCTATGATCTGGGATTTGATGAAGCTACTTTAGTCCCTTATCCTGGAGAGTTGAGAACCCGCACTAACTTATTTACTTATCCTTTGTCAGATATTGATGTCTTTTTTGGTTGCTACTCTTAATATGATATTTTGGCAGGAACGTGGAATCTGGTAATCTTTTAATGATTCATGGATCTTACTATCTGTTGTCTGGGTTATACTTTGTTCGAACATGATATTTTGAGAATCGTTGCTTTTTTTTTTTTGTATTTGAATGTTGTTGGATTCCTATATCCCCCCTGCTATGACTATTTGTTCTTCAACTGGCCCTCACATTGCCATTGTTTTCTGCAGATAATCGAGTCAGGGCTAATGTCAAAGGAAGATTTTGATGAGGCAGGAAGCAAAGCCTTAAGCTTGTTTGCATATGGACAGGTAACGAATTATCATGTTTTCTGTTTCTGTTGAGGTATTTTTCAGGTCTATGTCTAGTAAGATTCTATAATTTCAGTGGCCAACACTGTGAATGAAGTCACTTGCAGGTTGCCACCTCAGATATATACAACTCTCGCTATCTTTGCATATATGCACTGGAATTGTAGTTATTTTTGAGATAATAAATTTGGTGGTATCCGATGCTAAACTTTTTTTGTTTTCCGTTTGCAGCAAGTAGCCTTAGAGAATGGATTGATTTTAGTCGACACAAAGTATGAGTTTGGAAAAACAGCTGATGGGACAATTGTGTTGATTGATGAGGTTGTATTTCTGACATTATTGTATAAATGTTTTTGTCGGCAAACTTGTGCTCATTATACCTATTAACTAAGGAAATATTATTTACGATTGTACCTTTGCAACAGTGGCTAGAGGTTTTGTCAAATCAGACAGGGCTAACTAGCTGTGTATAAATATAAGCAGAATTGTAATATAATCAATTCAATGCTTCATGCTGTTGATAACTTTCTTTAAGAAGTATCTTTTTTGTTGTACTATTTTTACAATGGTATGATAGCTTTTGATATTGAAATGCTGAGTGGTTAGGTTTATAAAATTTATGGTTTCCTTGTTTTTCCAAGCAGGTTCACACTCCTGACTCCAGCAGATATTGGATTGCCAATTCATACGAAGATAGATTCAAATCTGGCCTTGAACCTGAAAATGTCGACAAGGTAAACTACCTTTGAGTCAATAAGGCGGTTACCTTGATGCCTTGATGCAATTTATGCCTTCAAAACCTTATGATTCATTTATAATGAAATTTCTAAATCTATTATTTAATTCTCACAGGAGTTTTTAAGACTTTGGTTCAAAAACAACTGCAATCCATATGAAGATGCGGTATATTTTCTTCATAAAGTTTTTGGAAGCCACTTACTAAAATTGTTCCATAATGAACCAACTCAGTTATGTTGAGTGCAAACTTACATGGTACCCTTAAACATTCAGGTTCTGCCAGAAGCTCCGGAAGAGCTGGTTTGTGAGCTAGCCTGGCGGTATGCATTTCTAAAAGTTCATAATGTCATTTCCCACTCCGAACTTGATCTGAGCATGATTTTTGTTGGAGTTAAATAACAGTTTGTTTGAATATCCACTGTAGGTACATTTTCCTGTTTGAAACAATCACAAATACAAAATTTGAGATCCCAGAAACACAGGTATACAGAAGACCTCGATTGTGCTTCAAATTTAGCAGATAAACAGATACTTACAAACAATGTTTTGTAAGATGCAGGAACCGATTCATGAAAGGATATCAAGGAATCTCGCTCAAGCATTACGGGACATATGATTACTGATGAGGGATCCTGGAGCAGAGCCCTCTAAGAGTTGCACTTATGGTATTGTCGTCTTGCTATTCTAGTGTACTATGTGCACATGATATATATCCTTCCGGCGAAGGTTGCCATGGCGGTTTGAAGCTTGATGAAGCAGCTTCCACATGATCCGTGATGTAACGTGGTAATAAACTAACTGGTGCCGTTTGTGTTTACTTGAGCAACTGCCATGCTCTGCTGCTGAGCTCTGCCCTGGATGGAGCGTTGAGAGATAAACAGATAATTGCAACAAGCGTACTCGTGTGGGAACAAGGAGATGCAGTATGCTTACTGGTCTTCCTCTAATTCCCTTGTGTAAGTCACTGCAAAATTGTCTAATGACTGTGTTGGCCAAGTCATTACGCTCTAGAGCACCTCCTGATATTAAAATAAAATAAAATTGCACATAACCATTGAAACAGTCACCACGTTTCAGCGTGATTGGATTCATACACAAGGCCTCAGTAATCTGTTTGCAGAAAAAGGAAAAAAAAAAGCCCTCGGTAAACTTCTCTGGCCAGATCTTCCGTCAAAGTAGCCATTGTCTGCCTATTACCGATTTTTAAATAGAAGTAATAGCACTAGTAGTATTCCTATAGACTCCTTGGAAGGCAACCATGACCCGGAATCCAACCGTTGACCTGTGAAGGCTTTCCTAATCTACTCCTACAAGTACAAGGGAACAGATCTCTTCATCAATTGCAGCAGCAGCAGAAGAGTGGATACTCCACTCCAGTAATGGCAGAGAAGGGCGTGAAGTTGCTGGGCATGTGGGCGAGCCCGATGTCCAACCGTGTGGAGTGGGCGCTCCGGCTCAAGGGCGTGGAGTACGAGTACGTCGACGAGGACCTCGCCAACAAGAGCGCCGACCTGCTCCGCTACAACCCGGTGACCAAGAAGGTGCCCGTGCTCGTCCACGACGGCAAGCCGATCGCCGAGTCCACCATCATCGTCGAGTACATCGATGAGGCCTGGAAGGGCGGGTACCCCATCATGCCGGCCGACCCCTACGAGCGTGCTCAGGCGAGGTTCTGGGCCAGGTTCGCCGAAGAGAAGGTACGCCAACGGCTGCACACATGGTCTACTTAACCCTCAGTGACAGGATCTGATGTTTTGTCTGTCTACGATCTCCAGTGTAACGCTGCTCTGTACCCGATCTTCACCGCGACCGGCGAGGCGCTGCGCAAGGCGGTGCACGAGGCCCAGCAGTGCCTCAAGACCCTGGAGACGGCGCTGGAGGGCAAGGAGTTCTTCGGCGGGGACGGCGTGGGCTACCTCGACATCGTCGTCGGGTGGTACGCGCACTGGCTCCCGGTCATCGAGGAGATCTCCGGCGCCAGCGTCGTCACCGGCGAGGCGCTGCCGCTGATGAAGGCCTGGTCCGACCGGTTCCTCGCCGTCGACGCCGTGAAGGGGGCACTGCCCGACAGGGACAGGCTCCTCGCGATCAACAAGGCCCGCCGTGAGCAGCTCCTCTCTGCGTAAACGGCTAGGCGCTAAGGCTGGCGATCGTGATTCTAGCGCAGGTACGTCCTTATCTACGCCATGGGTCAATGGGTGTATCATACCCTGATCTCGTATGATGTATATGTATGAATAAATCATATAGTATATATTGTATTAATATGGTATTGCCTACCCTGTTCTCGAAAACCGCATGGCAGGGGCGAACCCAGCGCCCGTGATCCGAGGCAGCTGCCCGGGCTCTGTCTGTTTGATGACCGGCAGTGGATATGCGCCGGTTAGCCGGAGAATAAATGAAAGGGATGGGCTGCGCTATGATTCTCCTCAGTCGGCTCTTCGCGCCAATACTCTCGGATTCACGAACGGCCGGTCGAAGCGGTAACCCCTAGGCGTCTAAGTTTGGGGATCCAAGTGACACCTCGAGCCAATTTCGTCTAACCGAAAAATGATCACTCCAGCCCTGTGCTCGGCGCCTTCGTCTTCCTTTGCTCCAGGCTCACGCCCTGTCGCTCTGGCCCATGACTGCCGCTCCGGCCTCTGTTATGGCTCTGCACCTTACTGTCTCCATCTTCTTTTCTGCTCTAGCCCTGATCCTTGCCGCTCTGGCCGACTGGCCCCGCCGCCTCCACCTTCCTCTGTGCCCAGCCGATCCAACCCGTCTCAGGTGGCGCACAAGTAGAACTGTAGAAGGAAGGGCGTTGTGAGCACGACAAACAGGATCTACTGAGTAATGCTAATGGTGTGAAGTGTGATCCATCTCATTCCAAACACCAATCCTCTGTACCATACAAAAAAAAAAAAAAAAAAAGAATGACCACATCCCTTCAACCAAAGACAAATATGATATCATCCTATCCTAGAAAACTAGAACAAGACCATCGCATCCCACTTCGACTCTAAAGCAAACGCTAAGCAGGAGCGTGAGCACGGTTGACAATCGGCTAGGAGTGTCACCAACGCTTTGAGAGCATGACCCTCATTTTGTGTGCTCTATATTTTTTCTAGGACTACCATTTTTGGGGACCTAGGCTAAAGAACAACAAGGAAATGTACAATTCAGAATTATAGATATCATAGTCAGACTGCTTTTGCGCCTTGCCTCCTTGATATGTGGATCACGTTGTAATGCCAATACCGTTCCATGCGTCGTTTGTGAATAGCAACTTCTCTTGACGCTCACTATGCATGTGTTTTACACCTAATGTTGCATCAGATATCACATGGTATGAATTCAGATGTCATATGAAGCCGGCTTATTTCCTCTTGGTTTCATAGTCTTGAGAACAATATACTCTTAGTTTGATCTTTGGTGGATCAGACACCCCTCTCAATATTCATCCGAAATGTTGTCATATAAACTCATATACTCTCTCTATACATGTTGTTGCATCATATGGCATGACAATGACATGGCCTCGTCCTTATTCCCTCAAGTTTTGGGTAAAAACTTACTATGAATTATTGTGTTGACATTTACGAACACAATCATCTTATGGGTCCAGACGCTCAGCATCATTTAGTGGCTTGTCGGACTGGCGATGAGCCTTGGTCGTTTGGACCTCGCCGTAGAAGTAGGAGACGAAGCCCCAAAGCGAGAGCGCGAGGGCGACGCCCTTGTTGCTGTTGAATGGCTCGTGGAAGAACATGACGGCGAGCACCTCGGCGACAGGGATGAGCACGGTCATGATCACGCCGGCGAGCAGCGCCGAGCCAAAGAAGACGGCACCGATGGTGCCGAGGAAGAAGCACTGGTACGTGGCGGCCGACCCGGCCAGCAGTAGGTAGTAGCCTGATCGGCCGAGACCGAAATCCCGCGCTTCTCCTGGAATTGCCTGCGTTTTTCATTGCTCTGCGTCAGGTCAGTGTGAGCTAGGAGCTTAGCAGCACCATTTCAAAGGCACCGTACTAACTTACTACCAGCTTCGTTCTCGAATATTTATTCCCCACTAGTTCATTTTTAAACTAAATGTGACAAATAAAAAAACAGAGGGAGAACGTACTTGGGTATTCGTGATTATCCAAAGCGTCCAATAACTATGCACAGGTGATAAAGGAGTTGTGTGTTGTCAAGAAACTTCTGTAGCTCGCACTCGTAGGGACTCTCGGTTCGAGAAAGAATACACAATCATGTACCGTCCATGATTTTGCAAGCCTAGCCTATGCATACAACTTGTTGAACTCAAAGGAAAATATGTGTATATATGCAGTGAAGGTTTAATTTTCTCTGGTCTTTTCGATATCAACTTCTGCACTTGTGAATTGGTTATGTCACTGTTTGAGTGTTTATCTTCCCAAAAGTTGCTCTGATCTACACACGTTTTCTTTTCAGAAAAAGGCATTCAATCTTGCACGCGAACTCATCGAGTGCAGGGTTTACGGATAAATTATGAGGCTAAATTCCTAAGTGGACCAGTAGTTTACAATATCTGTGTAGTTTTGTGGACTGCCTTTTGCTAGTAGTCTACTGATGATATCACTCAAGGATGACATGAGGAACTCCACAAGTGGACCGTTGCTAGCTGCTGCAAAAGCCCTATTCCTGGCACAAAAAAAAATTTCACATCATCCTGCAATAGTATACGCATTCCTTCGTGGACATACTATGATTTTGGCGCTGCGTATCAAATCTAGATGGAGTGGACATGAGTAGCAGAAGGACCCGAGGAAGATGGCGCATGCGCATCATTCCCACGCTATAGGGTTGTTGTGCACGTAAATGTTGCAGACAGCAGTGGCATGAGGAAAATAAAGGCCAAAAGAGTGAGTCTCGCAGCTACGCAAAATTAAAATTAAACTCACCTGAAAATCATTGTTCGCAAGCATGCCGAGGACACTGAAGATCGTTGCAGTGAGCCCGATGACGAGCTGCATCTCGATGACGAGCGTGTAGGTGACGGCCGCGGCACCGGCGCGCGCCGCGTGCCGCGCCTGGCAGAGCTCCATGACGGGGAGGATGAGCCCGTACAGCGCGGCGGCGGCCAGCGTCATGGCGAACCCGGCGCCGTACTGCGCCGTCGACACCCCCGCGGGGCGGTCCCCGGCCGCGTTCATCCCGAGCATCGCGGCGCCGGCGCTGAGCAGCGCCACGGCGTTCACCGAGAAGGCGGTGAACCGCTGGCGCACGAGCAGCAGCGCGAAGGCGGCGGTGAAGGCCAGTTGCGTGGAGATGAGGATGGAGGAGGTGGAGACCGGCAGGTAGGCGAGGCCGTAGGCGTAGAGGAGGTCGTCGAGGCCGGTCATGAGGCCGATGGCCGCGGACGCCGCCAGGAGGCGGGGCGTCATGAGGAAGAACGGCGTGTCGTCGTCGTTGTCGCCCCGCCGGCGGCGCCGGGTGAAGGAGAGGAAGAGCGGCACGAGCAGCAGCGGGAAGCCGGCGGTCTGGAGGGAGCTGGAGAGCCACTTGCGGGCGCCGCCCTTGAGGAAGTAGGCGCGGAGGAGGAGCGGGCCGCCTGCCGAGCCGATGACCATGAGGACGAAGTTGACGACGACGAGCGGGTTGCGGAGTGGTCTAGCACATGCACTGCGGCCGCTCTGGCCGGGCTGCGTGGGCGTGGCGCCATCGTTCTTGCATGGCTGCTGCGGGCGATGTGGAGCCGGTGTCTCCACCTCCATGATGAGACGCGATGGCGTATGGAGTATGGACAATGTGGTCTCGAGTCTCGAGTCCTCGGGATGAAGGTGCACAGCCACAGCATCAGCCATCAGCAGCTAGCACCAGTTTGAGCGCCGAGCGCGTTTTTATCGGTGAGATGCACAAAAAGGCTTTTCAGAGACGCCCCGTGCACCACGGGCTCCACGCAGGGTTTGTATCTGAGGCTACATGCGATTTTCTATTCTTTGAGATGGGAACATTCTTTCCTTTAATTACCTCGTCAAGCAACTCCCTCGACACTGGTTAGCATACAAATTTAGGAACAACCAGTCGATCAATCCATGCTCTCGCACGGTTTAGAGTTTTAAATGTATTATATGTTACGGTACAACATATATAGATCTAGTTTTATATTTAGATTTTTATAATGTCATATCTTGCTATTTTAGATGTATATATGATTAATTATTATATAATCTTTGATACGATTCCAAAAGTAGATAATTTTAATATAAATTTAAGGATTTATTTTTATCAGTCATAATAGCACAGGTGAACAATTTAGATATAAATTAGAGGGGTTATTTGATACTATCCATCGTAATAGCAAATGTGAGCAATTTGGTATAAATTTAGGGTGTTATTTCATATTTTCTTTCATAATGGCAAAGTGAGTAATTAATATGTAGTTTTGGGTGTTACTTAATATTATTTTTATAATGACAGAGGTGGATAATTACATAGAAAACAAATCTAATGGCTATTAAGATACCAATTTACCAATTGATGATCGGATGTTTCTGATTATTGCGAGAATTTCTATGACTTTATCTTTTTTTACGCATCCTGTGAGGATTAATATGAAAAATTTCTATGATTTTATCTTTTTTTAGCGCATCTTGTGAGGATATGGAGGCTCCAAAAGAGTGTCTAATTAGTAATTGTAAAATTAGTCACTATTTTATAAAAAAGGTTTCTAGCATGTTTATAAAAAAAGTTACGGGATCGTTTAGTAGGGTAAATTTGTAAATGGAAAAAATCTGTCAAAAAAAAAAAAGAAATTTGCTTTCGGTGAGAATTGAACTCAAAACCTTTAGTAATGGCTGAGGTGGGTAATTATTTTGAAAACAGATCTAATGGCTTGAAAATAGAAAAAAATCTACCAAAAAAAGAAGAAATTTGCTCCGGTGAGAATTGAACTCAAAATCTTTCATAATGGCAGAGGTAGGTAATTACTTTGAAAGCAGATCTAATGGCTATTAATATTTCAGTCTGCCAATTGATGGTCGGATGTTTTCTTTTATTGTGAGGATTTTTAAGATTTTATCTTTTTTCTTAGCGCGTCTCATGAAAATTAACGTGAAGGCTAAAAAAAAAGTCTCCAATTAGTAATATTAAGATTAAGATACCATACCTCTTATACGGGATCATTTGTATTACGCTGTCCAGTTATTAATATATGACGAGTGTTGCAATCCACATGTATTATTATTATTATTATTATTGTTATTATTATTATTATTATGCCTAGTTAAAAAAGATTGTCGTGTAGAAAAGATGCCACGCTCCTAGCCGAGCAGAGGCGCTCATCGCACGGCACGCACACGCGTCAAGCATAGGAGACGGGAGGATGGACTAGGCGTTGGATCGGTACCAATTCTCCCTGGGCTATGAAATACTAGGACGAAAAGGTGCACTTCGTTGCGCCCGTGCAATGATTTAACTAAATATCCTCAAATCTAATAATAGATTTAACAGATAGGAGCAAATAAGAAGTTCAGTAAATTGAAGAGCAAATATGAACTACCTGATATGCATATTTGGCTAAAAAAGGATAAAGAAATTTCTATCTACCCATACCTATTAGGGTTCATAAATATTGAAGTGAGTTTCCACATTCATCACATCAAATGAAAGAATATGAAAAAAACACATCATGGCTAACCAAACATGAGAACTAAATGAAAACTGAACATCAGCTTAAACTGTGCCTCCCTAACTGCCTTTCTTTATGTGTCCATTCGGCAGCCTCTAAGTAATACTGATTCTTTATCTTTTACCTGTTGCAAAATCCCAAGAAAAGATGAAGATAATATAGTTAAACAATATGCTCATTGAATTAGACATGATGTTACATGGTGCAAAGCCAAAAAAAGAAAAACAGGTCATATAATCCAGGAAAAGAGGGAACCGCTATGAAATTTAAGCTAGGCAAAGTATCAATAATATCAGATGAAACATGAATGCCTTGTCTCAATTATTATGGTAGAGAGGAGCTGAAGAACCTAGGAACGGGAAGGATATAGGGCTGAAGTTGTAGTTGTTTCGTTCAGGTGGATGAAACTATTAGTATCCTAAGGATGCAATCAGGATACATAGTGACCATATTTGTTTGAGAATTAACCAAAGTCAGGAAGGAGCGATATTCAATAGACCTATGCGAACTTGAATAGATCTTGGAAGGAAAAATCATAAAATGGCACACTGATTTCCACTTTAGAGAGGAAGGGAGCTGATTGTTCCTAGTGTCAAGGCCGTTGATTTAACTGGAGATTATTACTCCAACTTGGAAAAGAAATAGAAACCATGAGCACAATGCATGAAATAAATAATCATAAGAAAAAATATGTATACCCTCAACCAGGCTGCTATAAATTAATAAGCTGCTAAGAAGGACGTCGCAGAAAATTTCTACGGCACCTAAAATTGTGGTGTAAAAAGCTAACAGTAGTATTGATGTATCAAAGTTTAAAAGAGTGTTCTAAATTAATAGGGAGGAAACAATTTATTTATGGCCTAGTGCCCTCTGCCCTCCGCTATTTGTCTTTCTTTTCATGCAGACTGCACAACCTGAAGCACTATATGTAAATGCTATTTTTCTTTATTTTCATATTTATTAAAATCACTATATATAATAGCCCTAGCAGCAAACTCAACCTGATATAAATCAGGAAAAGAGCATGACAGGATAAACAATAGACCATTAGCGCTATAAGCGCAGTTCGCCGTACCCTTCCTGGGCGAATGCATGTAAGCAGCGATTGTGTTCTCTAAATGAATTGGTTCAGTTGCCGTTCCTTCTGTTAGTGACATCATTGGAACTTTGAAAGCCAGCTACATACATGGAAGGGGAGTAAATAATGTGGGAAATCATTAAACAGACAGGTAATTAGGCAATTTAAGGATTTATTTTGGATATTGATGTGCATGGAACACTCTAGGTCACAGAGAGAGGCATTATCCTCATGTATTATTGTCCAACACATAATCGGAAAGATTGATGATCGGGGTTAAAGGGTAACTGAAAGTTAACATAAATGGAAAGTACCAACACTTGCAAACGAACCTGTATGCTAGAGAATTGGTTTCTTATTCCTGCGTCCTAAGAAGTCACTTGTAGGTCAACGACAGTGATAACTGAAAGCCAACGTAAATGGAAGGCAACAACGAATATGTTAGTGCTTACAGAGAATGGAATTCGATCATTTGCAAGTCAATTCAAGTTGTGCACCTATTTGCTTTGAGCATGTAGGATAGAATACATGCATTAAAAGTGCAGCAGGCAAAGACGACAGCATCTTTATAAAAAAATGACAACATAATTTGGGGAGACACAAAATAAAGCAGAGCCAAAGGATAACTGAAAAGTAACAAAAAGCAGCAGGCCTTCAGCCTCATTGAATTTAGCCTAACTAAGAGAAGTAAGGATAATGACCTCATTAACGCTGGACCAATGATATCACGCTTTGTGATTTTGGTTGGAGATTCCAAAATACCTGCAGAAACTATGGCAAAGCTCATAACTCGAATATAGTTGCTAAAATCCATAACTGACAGAGGCAGGATGCGATAATCATAAAATCTATAGCCATCGAGGAAAGCACTCTGTTAGATGCGAATCATTTCGCCCTGATGTTCTATCATTTTCCTCTTTACAACTTTTAGCAGGCTCTGTTCTGCACGCCTGCTTAGTTATCAACGTGCTAATGGAATGTATCCTTTCATAATTGAATGTATCCTTTCGTGAACAGCAAAACCGACAATTTGCATTGTCTCATATCTGAGAAGCAGGATACCTGCCTTTCTTTCATTACCATTTCAGTACGTGGTGGGTTTGGTACGGTCAGTATATACTCAACCTTTGTATAGCATAATCGTTAGTAATTTTGTATTGATTTAAACAGAACATATCGTGAGGTAATCCTACCAGGTTGCCCCCTTATTGATTGTCTAGCATCAGTGGCACGCATTGAACATATATGAGTGCTCAAATTGTTGAACCAATGTAAAGAAGGAACATGTAAAACTGATCTTTCTATGCAGGGATGATTACGCACAGGTTTACCTTCAATGTCTTCACTGCAGCTTGACATTTGCTAATCTTTGGTGGTTGATCAACAGGATGTTCCATCTTTTGGTGATCTAGCCCCACGTCGGCTGGCGCCGGGGGAGGTGGTGGCGCGGCGGCCGCCTCGGCCAGGAACCGGCCGCCATGGCACTAATCCGGCCTGGGGAGAGACGAATTCGGCCGGAAGAAGCGGCGGCGAGGCGACGGCGGCCCGGCGGAGCACAGGAAGAAGAGAAAGAGGAGGAAGCGCGCGGGCCAGCGCTGGCGTCGCGCGGGGACCGGGGCCGGCGCGGGTGTCGCTCGGGGACGCGAGGGCAGGCGGAGGCGCGGGGAAAGAGACCACCGGTGGTGGGTTCAGCGGAAGCGGCGCTGTGGCGGCGTGCCGCGGGCTGGGGGGCGCGAGGCCGCGAGGGGCAAGCGGAGTGGGGCGCGCGTGTCGGGCAGAAGCGGCGCGCGGGGGCGGCGCTTGGGTCGGGCAGACGCGTGCAGGCGGGGCGGCCGGGTGAGGCGACGGGGATGTGAGATGCGGCAGCCGTAGCTCCCTGCGGTGGCAGCTCCACGCTGCAGGCTTGGCGGAGGAGAGAGGAGAGAGCCACGGCGCGCGCGCGTGTAGGAGGCCACGCGGCACAGCTGACCCGCGTGGAGGAGGTGCCGGAGAAGGAAAGGGTGGGCGGAGCTCTGGGTGGCGGCGGCTGCCGCTGCGGATCCGGTGGAGGAGGTGGGCGAGGCGGAGAGAGAGGGAATGGCGGGGAGGAGATGCATCGGCCATGGCAGGGAGGAGCCGTGGTGGGAGGCGATGCATCGGCCATGGCGGGGAGGAGGCGCACCGGCCGCGCGGAGAGGAGGCCGGCGAGGAGGAGCTGTGGTGGAGAGGCGACGCGCGAGGGAGAGAGGAGGCGGCATCTATGCGGGGAGGCAGCATCTGCGCGGGGGAGAAAGAGGCAGCGTGTGACTGTTCCCAGTATTCATTTGTTGGGACTTGGGAGGCCTCGTTTCTCACTGGTCCGCGTACATCTTACGCGGGGAAGCAGCCTGCTTCGAGAGCCACGTGAAGATCCTACGGTGGATGCGCTGGGAGAGCGTTGCTGCGGCAGACGCGCTGGGAGACGCCCATTTCTCCCGCGCATTTAGATTTATATGTATATTAGAAGCTCTGGACTCTCCGCAGCTATGGAAAGCCCTGCCCACCCAACCGAGCCGACCTGCCCAGCCTGGTTGAACCGCACCCGCACCGCTCGGTGAAGGCCAGTCGCGCACAGTCGCGCACGGTCCCACCCCAGATTCGCTATCGTGCAAAAACCGCCGAATCATCCGCCGTACCTAATCCCCATCGACCTCTTTCCGCTCCACCCTCCAGGCGGCGACTTCGGATCGGCAAAAGGTGAGCCCTCCGCCTCCTGCCGCCCCTTCCCCACCGCCTCTGGCCGCCTCGCGCTGCTCCGCCTCCCTGCCAAACGTCCACTGCTCCTCGCTCCGGCGCCTGCAGCGGACGGCAAGGAGAAGGACGACGGGTGGCGGCAGCCAGATCCGGCGCGCGCTCAGATCCTGCCAGGCGGCGCTCGGATCTGCCGCGCCGACGCCTGCGGCGCCCTGTTATCCACCTCCGCTTCCGGTCCGCGGCCGCCAGATCGGCCGCCGGCAAGGCGTCGGCCGCGTACCCGCCTCTGGGTCTGGCGCCGCCTGGCTGGTCCGGCCCCTGGCTCCGCCTGTGGATACTTCACCGGCGCTTCGAACGCCTCCTGCTGGTTCGCGCCGCCCGCCCTCCGCCTGTTTATGCTTCATCGGCGCTTCAATCCATTCACCGGCGCTTCAATCCATGGACCATGGCGTGCCCACACCAACATCACCGTGCAGATCCCTGCCCCACGGGCTACGTTAGCTACGGTACGGCTCTAGATCCCTGCCCCGCGCGTGGTCTGGCGTCCCCGATGCTCAGCTTCGCTGTTTCGCTCGCTCCCACCGGAGATTCAGTGCGGCCTGGGTTTTGGTTCAGCGTTCTGTGTGTGATTCGTTTCCTTTTGCTGTTTTTGATGTGTGCAGCTTATTCTCTGGAGGAAGTGGATCAGATGACGCGGGAGCTCCGGAAGAAGTCGAAGCAGCCCATTCCCGAGGGTGCCTCCGACTTTGAGGTAATGCTAACATATCAAGTTTGGGTACCTTTTGTTACTGCTATCTCGTTAGTTATATAAAACATGAATAACATTGCCTTGACAAATATTTAAAGGAAATAAGGAAATGTAACCTTTGCCTATGGGAGATCTGATTAGCCGCGTAAAAAGACTTCCCACAGGTTATGGCACCATTGTGAAGGTGTTGATGTAGCTATTTGACAGACGAACTTTACATTAGTGCTTGAGCTAGAAATGTGCATGTCTAAAATTGCATAGGGCACACTTTAGTTTTAGTGCTTTTTTTGCTTCAACCGAGATATCAGCTACCATACCCCCTACTATTATCCCTTCCAAAATAGTAATACGCTTAAATGTTTGATGGACTGTCTATTGAATTCTTGCATTTTGGGAATATAGTAGAAGACCGGCCTGAACTGGTGTAAGTAATTATTTTTCTTGTTTGCAGAAGTTTCAGACTATGGCTTATTCAGCAGCTATGAAAGGTAGCGACTGCGACATACTCCTTTTTCTAAATGATTGCATGACACTGTTCTTGACTAGGAGAACATTCTTCTGCATCATATGACATCAAAAATAGGATTATATGATTTTTGGCATAAAATGAATGCATTTTCTTTGTCTAAATGCGATGGCTTGTGTGCAACTTTTGTGTGGCGCCAAGTATTGTTCTTATCTGACTTCAACGGTCCGGTTGTGCCTGTTGATGGTGTGGAGCTGGCCGAGCAGGAGCAATGTTTATGCCTTCATATGTCACTAATTATGTCCATCAGACAACCATTTATTCAAATAGTTTCAATTTTTATGCCTTCATATGTGACTAATTATGCCCAGCAGGCCACCATTTATACACACATTAGCTTTATTTCTGAACAGGATCATGCATCATTAATCTGCGTGTATCCAATAGTTACAGAAAGCTAGATTAATCTCTCGCACCAGCTATATTTACACTTAATCGCTCGCAAAAAAGCTTGATTAGTTTTGGATATTATTTAATCTTCTGGTTCATAAAATGCTCATTAGCGATCTTTCGAATGCTCATACCATGCGTGATTGTCATGCAACCTACTTTTCTAGCGTGGTCATAGAAAAATTATCCCTCCATGGTCGTTTTTATGTTTGATGGGAGATGTTTATAAGCAAGTTTATGTGTAGGTTTATATATTGGTTATATGACTACTGCAACTTATTTCTATGGAGGCAGCGACAATAGCGACTCTTTTTTAGCATCGTTCCGCTAAGATGAAGTGGATGGATGGTTTGGAGGTCAACTACATTTATTACATCATTTTTGCAAGCTATTTGGGGAGCCAAATTGTACAATTAGTGTGTGTTAGTTATCTGTTGTCCTTATTATTTTAATTGCTCAATAAAAACCTTGTGTAAAGAAATATATGATCTGTTCTTCAAAACATATGAGCATTAAAATGAAAATTTGTGGCTGTGAGCATATGTTTTATGATACTTCACTATGTTTTTATGCTGATTCGAATGTGCCATCCTTTTCAGAACAATGCACCCCTCGGGTACCTAGTCCACTCCGGAGCCACATATGACTGATATGCAGTTGGAATAGATGAGCAATAAAATTTACCAGAGGAAACAGATACTCCGGCAAGCGATTTAGAACGAGCCCGATGATGACCCTCTTCGTTGCCAACGAGCTTTTAATGAACCTCAACCTTATGGCTCAACGCATGGCGGAACGCATCTATGTCAGCGCACTGCATGCCTTCTCCTTGCCCAAAACTGATGTCATACCACAAACTAATGTATGGCTCAACATGACGCTGATGTGTGTAGAGATGCATGAGATTATACATGTTCATGATGTGCTTGTAAGCATATGGCTTACGAATTTACGAATTTAAAAAGTTTTAAAAAATATAGTCACAACGGATGTCAAAACGTGCAGAAAAATGTCAGCATTTTATTGGTGAAAATCTTTTGTGAATTGGATGTTTGAATAAAAAATTACCGTAGAAAAACTAGTGCGATGGAATGAGCTGTATGCATGTGTGTGTCAGCTACAAAAGACGAAGTTTACGCTTATTTATACATAGTTTTACGCTATTTTCGCTTACGTTTTACGCTAAACGGATCCCGACCCAGCCCCCGCCTCCCGGCCATGCGCGCTCGCGGACCGCATTCCTGCCTCGGTCCCCTGGCTGGGGTTTCCGATAAGTAATAGAAGCACAGGGCTCCATTAGTTGCAGGAAGCCCGAGCCTCTCCACCGAGCAAGGCGGACCAGACAGGGGGTCAGCCCGCGAGAAGGTCAACCCAAAGGTGCGGGCGCGGGGGGTGGGCCCCCGGGACGGGAATCCTGGTTGGGTCAGCCCGAGGGACCGCAAACGGTCCGGCCAGTGTGGCATAGGTTAAAATGCGTAGATTGCTATGCAAAACTGCATAAAGAATAGAACTGGAGTGCGTAAAAAGCAATGTTTTATGCGTTTCTGCGACAGGAAGGAACCGAATCTGACACATTCTGCTCCAACTGACGCACGCATGCAGTCCATTCCATCACGCTAATTTTTTTACGATAATTTTTTATTCAAACATCCAATTCACAAACGGTTTTCATCATTAGAATGCCCACATTTTTACGCACGTTTCGATATCTATTGTGAGTGTATTTTTTTAGAATTTTTTAAAGTCGTAAATTTACGCTTTTAGTGTCGTTCATTTATTCATCCATGCATTTAAAAAGAGTAAAATACACGGGCGGTCCTCTAAGTTGGCTTAGGGTGTCAGATAGGTCCCCGAAGTTCGGAAACCTCAATTGCGGGTCCCTAAAGTTGGCCTCTGTGTCATCTAGGTCCAAACGGGTACAATCCTAACCCGTTAAGCCTACGTGGCATGCCACGCTGTGTAGGTGGGCTCCACTGCGGTCTGAGGCCCACGTGTCAGCCCCCTTCTCCACCCTTTCGTCCCCTGCTTCGCACAGCCTTGCTCGCCTGCCGCCGCCGACCCCGCATCCCCAGCCGGCCCCGGACGACCCCGCAACCCCAGCCAGCCACCTCGCCACCTCGATAATGCGGGCCCTCCACCTTCTCTCCCATGCCGGCCATCGCCTCTTCCTCTCCTCACTCCGCTAGCACCTCTCCCCCATGCCACGGCCGCTTGTTTTTGCCGCCCGTCGGCCGCTGCCGGATCCTCATGTTGCGCCCCCGCCACGCCGGCCTCGCTCGGTGACACCACCTAGCCGCGGCAGGAGCTGCTGCGACTCGCTCGCCGACGCTGCCCGGGAAAGTGTGACAGCACGGACGATGCGCTAGATGGTCTCTTCGTGGCAGCGGACGGTGGTGAGGTCACGACGGCGGTGGTGGGCGGCGCCGAGACGCCGATGAGGCGGCGCTAGGCCGCGCCGGGGAAGTCGGCGGCGGGTGCCACCATACTCGTTGCATGGTCCTAGACTCCGGTCACGCCTGCCCGTCCTCCCGTCCTTGCCACCGGCCACGCGCGGCCGCACGCGCCTTCCGCCTCTGCCCCGCCGGAGGAGGATGGGGGGTGGGACTAGTGGATACAGGGAGGAGACAGCGGCAGTGCACGAGGACCGACGGCTCAAGCGGGT
This sequence comes from Paspalum notatum, assembly GCA_022530915.1. Lineage (NCBI taxonomy): Eukaryota > Viridiplantae > Streptophyta > Magnoliopsida > Poales > Poaceae > Paspalum > Paspalum notatum. The sequence continues at coordinate 40,335,711 of CM039685.1, forward strand.
ACTCGCTTGGAGGCGGAGGCGGGCGCGGCATGGCCGGAGGCGGGGACGGGCGAGCGCGGCGAGGCCGGAGCGGGGATGGGCGGACGAGCGCGGCAAGGCCGGAGGCTGGGGATGGGCGGGCGAGCGCGGCCGGAGCAGGGACCGGAGGCGGGGTCGGCGGTGCGTGGCGGAGGCGGGAAGGCGCGGGGCCAGAGACGGGGACGGGCGAGCGCAGCAAGGCCGGAGGCTGGGGATGGGCGGGCGAGCGCGGCCGGAGCAGGGACCGGAGGCGGGGTCGGCGGTGCGTGGCGGAGGCGGGAAGGCGCGGGGCCAGAGACGGGGACGGGCGAGCGCAGCAAGACCGGAGGCTGGGGATGGGCGGGCGAGCGCGGCCGGAGCAGGGACCGGAGGCGGGGTCAGCGGCGCGTGGCGGAGGCGGGAAGGCGCGGGGCCAGAGGCGGGGACAGGGAGAGAGGTGGCGGCGGGAGGGGGCGTGAGGTCGTTGGCGTCGGCATCAGGCGAGAAGGTGTTGCTGAGACCGGCTGACGGCGGAGGGAGAACGGGAAAGAGGCTGACACGTGGGTCCCAAATAGTATCGGGCCCATATGGGACAGTGTGGACTGCCACGTAAGCTTAACGGGTTGAGACCCTACCCGTTAGGACCTAGGTGACACAACAAGCCAACTTTAGGGGCCTAGATGACACAGAAAACCAACTTTATGGACCCGCAATTGAGGTTTTGTAACTTCGGGGACCTACCTGACACCCCGAGCCAACTTTGAGGACCACCCGTGCATTTCACTCCATTTAAAAATGTTCTAAATTTACGCTTGCAGGTTGAAAGTTGTATAACTCAAATGAGTAGTTTCTGAACATAAAAACACAAAAGGTGACGTGGCATTTTCGCCTGCGGAATGAAGTGGGATGATGAATTGAGTAATAGGTTTCTGTTTATTGCGTAAAAGGTTTCTATTTATTGCATAAGAAGCTTGTGATTAGTACATAAAAGATGCTCATCACTGCGTAAAATCTCCTGCTTACTGTATAATTGTGCAGCAACTGAAAGATTTATTCATTATTTCTGCATGGATATGTTTTTATGCATGTATAGAAGGACTTTTATGGATAAACCTTATGATTTTACACTCCTTGAGAATAGAATAAAATTATGTTGACCAACAAACGGCTTCTCACGCAAACGGATTTTTTTTGCTGAAGCTTAAAACTGCTCATATGCAAGCGTAATCGTGTGGATGTTTATCCACTCAAGTTGTCATCTTTCAAAGAACATACAGAATTTACACACTAAAACTGTGAAACATTTTACACCACTTCCAAACGCATATACAATAAAATATTATACATTCGACTTTCACAAATTTATACCGAGAACATCGATTTGGGAAAGAAAAATATATACTATAGACATAGTGTCACGATCTCAACATCAATGACCCTGCAATGCCAAAAAAATAAAGCATCAATATTTATGCCATGAAATGACAAAAATGGTACTGCGATAAATTGATATACTGATAATATCATAAAACATATCTCAAATCTGCATAGACATCAACATAAGCTTGCATAAAAACTGATAATAGTACACTGATCCATTGATGCTGACATAAAAACTTGTTTGTGTATATATAAATCAAATAACTTGAAGATTTCAGACATGTTATGATTTCGACAGTATGCATAAACATCATGTGTCACCATTTACAACATGTTTAAATGTGCAATGGTAGGTATAAATAGTGCAATGATATGCATAAATGGTGCAATGGTAGGCATAAATAGTGCAATTGTAGGCCTAAATAGTACAATGGTAGGCATAAATGGTGCAATGGTAGGTATAAATAGTGTAATGGTAGACACAAATGGTACAATGGTATGCATAAATGGTGCAATGATATGCATAAATGGTGCAATGGCAGGTATAAATAAAAAATTCCAATTTGTTTACACGAATTGGAGAGACGTGATTGGATTTAGGGAGCAGCTGACAAGTACTAAGTCTATCAACGCAAATACAAATCTAAATACCTGAATAACTAACATTTACCTATTGGGTTGTTGCACGGTTCTATTCGGTGATTTCTCTATGGGAGTATTACTCAAATGCAACAATAAGGCAGGAACGCAGCATAATTAAATAACTTCCGGCCACTGCGACTGTCTGGTACTGACCCCTAAACCTTGTAGGCTTAAAATCAAACAGTGAACGTGCAGCTGAAATGCAGCCGGAAGTAAATCTGAACACACTGGCACAAATTGTTAGGAAGCAAAGTAGAACAGACTAGGAGTGTAGGACATAATCGAGCAACGCCATGGCCAGTTGGCCGCGGCACCCCGGCGGCGGATGGAGGCGTATCTGATCTGCTCGTAGCTGAGGCAGTACGCGTCCCAGCGGCTCATGGTCACCATCTGCGGCTTCACGAGGTCGACGCCCATGACGGCGGCCACGAGGGCGCGCAGGCCCGCCTGGCGGAGGTCCGGACGGCCCATCCACTCCGCGGCGCGGCCACGCAGGTCCACCACGTTGCCTACCTCCAGGCCGTGGTCGTCGCTGAGCCGCTCCGCGTCCGCCTCCAGATCTGAGGAGAGAGCACCAACCGCCGCCGCGTCGGGGGCACTCGCCTCTCATGTCTGTTTCTTACCCGGCGGTGCAGGAGCTCGGTTGCCACACGCTCGCGCCGCCGCATGGCCACCAGCGTGCCGAATCCGCGCCGCCACAGCGGGGCTCGAGGCCGGACCGCGCCGACGCTGGGAGCTCGAGGCCGAATCCGGAGAGGGGCGCCGCCGGGAGCACGAGATCCGATCTGGGGCGTGGAAAGAGACGGGGATGAGAGAGAAAAAAGAGATTTCAAAATGGTCCCGAGAAAACGTGGGGGTTGGTTTTTTTTGTTTTACAGGGCGCTGTGTCGGTGGTTGGGGTACGGTCCCAGCGAACTGGTTGGGTTGAACCAGCCAACCGAGTGGCGCTGCTAGACCGGTGGAGTGATATGTGGTTGGGTAGAACCGATGGGCTGGGGCTTTCCTTCTCTGTTGGAAGCCCAGGCTCCAAATATACTCCCTCTGTCCCAGAATAGGTGCTGTTTTAGAATTCAAAATTTGTCCCACAATAAATGCTGTTTTAGAAGATTAGTTGCTTTTAAAAGAAAACCAATCTGCATGTGCATGCATGCAGACATCTTAAAAGGGAAAGAAAAATCTGTTAACCAGGGGCACGTGCGTCATATCTCGTCCTCCTTAATCTGTCTTAAAATTTCTAAAACAGCACTTATCGTGGAACGGAGGGAGTACATATATATATATATATATATATATACTACTATACTATATGACATTTTTTTAGTTCAAATTATATTAAAATGTTATATATTAATGATTGGAGGGAGTACTTCCCTTGTTCTTGAATACTCCTATTTATCATTGTTTATTTTTTCCAACAACTTTATCATTCGTCTTACTTTAAAAATTATATAAATTAACATCCAAAATACGAGTTATACTCAACCTATGTTTAGTGATAACATAAATCACGACAAAACAAATTTAACTTTTATATTTTTTAACTAAAATGAGTGGTTAAATTTTTAGAAAATTGAATCACGATAAATACTTGAGTATGGAGAGGGTACAATTTGAATCCACTGCGGCTAAGGTAAGAGCAAACTAGAGAAATCACACATAATCTCTGTTCTAATTTCTCTAAACGTAGTGCCTAACAATGATCTGTCAAAATCTGTCCCAGATTGGAATAGAGCATACACCACAACTGGTAGCATCAGATTCCACACTAGTACGCTACATGCCTAGCATTCAAGAGAGGATTTGCTGCTCCTGCCCAGCTGCTACTATCTGTCCAAGATGACCGATGATGAGGAAGCCCCACCCGCCTTGATCGGTTTCCAAAATGGAAGCTCTGTCGCAATTTATTTCGTAGGGTGTTTGCCTTGAACTGTTGCTTAAAAAATTGCACACATGGATAATAAACTGAATTCCAGGTCTGCAACAGAAAATTTACATAATCAACAATATCCTGAGTACTGTTCATATAAGTTCACCTACGTTGGTTTTGTTTCTTGCACTCCACCATCCTAATATTCTTTTGTTGGATATCAGCAACAAAATACCCCATATCTTCTCTAAGAATTATTTTTCTGTCTCCCAATAAGCAGGTTTCGAAACTTAGTGATGCAGCAAATGGCAAAACTATTTGATAAAATTTTTATTTGGGATTCATTGAAGCCGGCTTATTTTCTCTAGTTTTAGAATTGTCGCAGGAGCGACAAGGTGGCAAACCGTTGCCAAAGGCCCATGAGCAGCCCACTTTCCCCCCACAGCCACCCACTCCTATGCTAAGTGACTGGCAATGGTTAAAGATAATTTGATCTCTATAGTCCTAGACAGCACAGCCACAATATCGTTATAGATGGAAGAAAAGACACTCAAAATGTATGTTCCATCTTTTGACACACCTCTTAACAATAACACGGGCACTAATTCTCAGTAGTATTTTATTTGTTTGTTTTTTCACCACTGTCTTCCACTTCCCACAACCTCCTCTGCCGAGGATGCAAGCCCGCCTCCCCGCGAGGCCTCCGACATCCTCGTCCACTCCCTTACTAGCACGACCGCCGGCATCCTCCCTCGCGTCCCTGCAAACGCTGCCGCTGGCATCCTCCTCGTCCCACGCGTGGCCACCGGCGTCCTCATCCTAGCCCCATGCGCATGTGCCACCATCCTCCCCTCCCTGCCAACGCGACCGTCGGCGTCCTCCTCCCTCTGCGTGTGACCGCCACCGTCCTCCACCTCACCGGGGCCACCGTCGTCATCCTCTTCGCCCCGCATGCATCGCCGCCATCGTAATCTTCCTTCCCTGCGTGTGGCCGCTGCCATCGGCCATCCATCTCCCTTGCGCGAGGCCGCCGCCGCCGGTCATCCTCCTCCCTGCCTGAGGCCGTCTCCGTCGGCCGCTCCACTCGCCATTCTCCATCTTGAGGGAGAGAAAAGGGTGACGAAGGAAGTGGTGGGACCCACTACCGTTGGAATGCGTGCTAGGCTCTCACTAGCCCCAACGACTCCCTCCTCTCTCCTCATTTCTCTTTCGCGACAGTGCTATAGAGAGTGGTATCAGCCCATTGCGGGTGCCCCAATCCGGCTAATCCTACTTGCTCATCTTTTTGAGTCTTGGTGTATATGACTGTCTTCCCATGGCGGCATGGCCGAAGAGGAAGACCAGCACCCAGACGGCGATAGGAGGGGGTCACAGGATAATTCCGAGACTCAGAAGGATGGAACCCTTCTTCATCCTGTGAAGTATATACACGGTGGATTGAAGATGAAATGCGAGAGGAATGGATCAGACGCCCTCGCTGCCTGTGCCCCCATAGCATTGACCATGCACTGTGCTGTGCGCGCGGACACAGCCACACAGGGCACGCGTCTCCGCTCCTCCCAACTCCCAACTTCCCCAGTCAGGTCATGGCGGATGGCTCACTGGATAGATCCTAGGCCCATTATCTTCCAAAAAAAAAAAAAAGATCGTAGGTCCATTGTTGCATGCATCACGCCGGTGCACCGTGCACAGCACGTGCACAGGATCAACTGGACCCGGCAAGTCCATATCACTAAAAAGGAATGGATGATTGATGAATAGGAGTAGACATTAGACAAGGTCATTATATATGCGTCGTTAACTGCTGCGTTATTCGTTAGGATAGAGCCGTGAGCCACCCCATATTTTATTCCGGTGCGATGATGGAATGGTTTTTACTGTTTAGGAACAGCAGTGAGCAGAATATAACAAACACACTACTTTATTTTGTGTTCTGTTGTTTATGAATTTATTTCATAAGACTGGAGAATCGAATTTGGTGTTTAAAAGCCAAACAACATACTCTTATGTTCACAAATATATGACACAACTGACTTTTTTCTACAATTTTGATCATATCATTTGTTTTATTCAAAAAATACGGATCCTATATTTTAAAAAATAGTGAGAATACCAGTACAATGTACTACATCCATGATCATTTGGCAATTTCCATCCATACGGCCACAATCACAACATATACATCGAGTACAACGGGAGGAAGAGGTCAATAAGTCCTCTCTCTAATAATCAACGTCCATATAGCACAGTTCACAGAACCAAGGGGTCTTTCCGTGGAAACCTTCACGAACAATCGTAGTTTTTCGATCACGAGGCCTGGATCTCCACGGCGGCCTGCTCCTGCTTCTTCTTGGCCCTGGCCTCGCTCCACTCGCCGTAGGAGTAGGAGGCGAGGCCCCAGAGCGAGAGCACCAGCGCGACGCCCTTCTCGCTGCTAAACTTCTCGTGGAGGAAGATGACGGCGGCCACCTCCGTGACGGGGATGAAGACGGCGATGAGGATGCCGGCCAGCAGCGTGTGCACACAGAAGATGACACCCACGGCGCCAAGGAAGAAGAACTGCCACAGCACCGCTTGCGACACCAGCACCGTATAGTACCGGGCCTCCCCAAGCTCGTACTGCCTCGCCTCCCTCGGGATCGCCTGCATGCGTGCGCAAACACAAACCAACCATGCGAAAAGGATTTAATTGCAGGGGGTTTCAGGAGGAATCGAGACTGGCACAGAGCATCCATTGGTTGTTTGTTGACGCGATAGTGCAGCGGCCCCCGACCGGCGCGGGTCAGCGCCATCCCTGGACGTGTCACCGCTGATTCCACCGCGAGGCTACACGGCGTCGCGCATGATCTCACAGGACTTACGATTAGAGTAACTAGTCAACTAATCCGTGCGAAACACGGGTTAGATTCTTAAATGTATTATGCGTAACCGTACAACAAATATAGATCTATTTCTATACTTAGGTTTTTATAATAGCATATCTTGCTACTTTATATATATGCTTAATTGATTTAGATAATTTTTGATCGATTGCAAAAATAGATGTTTTTAATATAGTTTTGAGGGGTTACTTTCATCATATTATCAGTCATAATAACTAAGGTGAATAATTCAAATATAAATTAAAAGAGATATTTGGTATTATCCTATCAAGGTAGTAAATGTGAGCAATTAGATATAAATTTATGGTGTTATTTCATATTTTCTTTTATATTGGTAGAGTGGATAATTAATATGTAGTTTTAGGGATTATTTAATATTATTTTGATAATGACAAAGGTGGGTGATTACCTAATTAGAAAACAGATCTAATGGCTATTAAGATTCTAACATATCAATGATAGGGTTTTTTTTATTATTGTGAGAATTTCTATGATTTTATTTTTTTCTAGCGCATCTTATGAGGTTTGACATGGAAATTTCAAAAAGAGTCTACAAAATATCTGTTTCATGGAAAGTTTTATAGCATCTTTAATGGAAAAAAAAACAAAAACTGAAGATAAATTTGAAAATGAAAAAAATAAAAAAAAAGGAAATATTTGTTTTCATTGAGAATTGAACTCAAAATCTTTCGTAATGGCAGAGGTGGGTAATTACTTAGAAAATATATATAATAAAAAAAGAGGATATTTGCTTTCGTTGAGAGTTGAACTCTAAACCTTTCGTAATGGCAGAGGTGGGTAATTACTTAGAAAACAGATCTAATGGCTATTAATATTTCAATCTGCCAATTGATGGTCGGATGTTTCTGATTATTGTGAAAATTTCTAGGATTTATCTTTTTTTCTAGCGCACTTTGAAATTGGTACAACTTTTAGAACCTCCAATTAGTAATAGTAAGATAATATTATAATATTACAAGGCGACGTAGGCGGGCTGCAAGGGATGCGGCATGCCACGTTAGATTTTTGGTGATATGGATAAAAGAGAAATAAAGAGAGAAGAAAAGCGGGTTTGTAGCCAGCTCAAGATGTGTTGTTCACATACTTCACGATACTTTGTGAGAGGAAGAGTTTGTGATAGGTATTAAATGTACAACGTAGATCAAAAGAAAGGTATTGTATGAGTGGATTTTTAGTTGGCTTCACGTGACATGGCAACCATACGGCTTCTCCAACGGAGCGATTTGAGCTAGCTATTTAAGATTCATTGTCTTACGTGGAAGAGAGAGGGAGCGAAAAGCAACCTAGTTAGCGACGGAAGAATCGATAGACTCGCACATCAACCGAGGGAAACTGTGTCTACGGACGCACGCGCGAAATACGGATGGCAGCTGAGCCAACTATATTTTTATTCTTTACGTACTCCACGTAGATCGGCGATTTCTCCAAACCATTGGAGACACCCTTATATAGCCTATAATAGAGAGAGGGAGCGAAAAGCAACCTCGTTAGCGATGGAAGAATCGATAGACTCGCACGTCAACCGAGAGAAACTGTGTCTGTGGACGCACGCGCGAAATACGGATGGCAGCTGAACCAACTATTTTTTTATTCTTTACTTACTCCACGTAGATCGGCGATTTCTCCAAACCGTAGAAGACACCTTATATAGCCTATAATAAACTCTATTATTAAACTTATGCTTTAGTTTCTCTCCGCTGTATAGTGTATCGTCTTACCGGTTCCGGTGACTTAGACCATCCCCAATGGAAGAGTAAAACGCATTGCCTAAAACATTGTTTGACACTGTAGCGTTACTGTAGACAAAGAGAGGTGTAGTTGGAACAGTGGAAGAATAGTGGTATAGGCAATGCTTTTAGGGAAGCAAAGGGGATGGTCTTAAAGATAGTCTGCCCACACAGTTAGGTAGGCGAGGGTTTTTGCATGGGCTGTAAGGCTGAGTCCAATAGGGTTTCCTAAATGGTTTTCTCAAAACACTGTTTTGCACTGTTTTACATAAATGCTGCACTGGAGATAGAGAGGGAGTTAGTTGAAATAGTGATAGAGAATGAGATTTGGAGAACTCCATTGGACTCACCCTGACGCTGTATGTCATCAATAAGCGCGACAGCAATTGTAATTGATTATTGAGCTCTTGGACTGTCAGTGTCAAGCACAGCTTCACTTCTCTTTCGTTATTTTCTTATCAGCTCCGTGGTTCGCGTGGAGCCGGCCGGTGCACACAGCACACAGCTACCCATCGACAGCTGCGATTGATGCAGAAGCTCACCGGTTTGGCCTGTCGCAGGCGAGGAGGATGAGCCTACGGGGCAGATTGTGATTTGCGCTCCAGATGAATATCCGATTGTTCCACACTTGGAGCTGTCGATCCAATCCTAAATGGATGACGGATTGAATCGATCTCACCGTATACAGGCCCTTTGGACGAGGAATTTTAACTCATGAAGTACATGATGTTTGGACTGATGAATCTAACTCATGAAAGATACGGTGATATGCGCTTCACCGAAGGAATGGAAGCATGCATAGCAGTGTCGTTGCTTGGTCTCGAAATTCTGGTATTAGAAGAAGCTAAAAACAAGCGGGTAAGAGCATTGTCTTAACGAAATAATACAAAACACATATTTTGAAATAGAATGGGTAATCTCTAAGGCCTGTTTGGTTGCAAAAGTTTTAAAAACTGTGGTTTTCAAATACGTTTTCCTTATCATGACATAAATACCACAATTTTCAAATATTGTGGCATTTTCACGTTTTTCTGAAAATCGGAGTTTGTTTGGTTCCAAAGTTTGGGAATACAGTATCCTGTATCCAACCCCCATTGCCACCACCAGCTTGTCCTCCGCTGCAAGCAGCCAGTGCACCTTGGCGCTGCGCTCTCTCGCGTCACTATCGGCAGCGGCTTTGGCTTGTTTTTGGACACCGTCGGGAGGTAGCGGGCCACGCCGAGAGGGAAGCCCCATGACAAGCGGAGGCCGGGGATGCGTGGCTGGCAGCAGGGTGCGCGGCCAAACGGGGGAGGAGAGGGTGACAACGGCCGGCGATGAGGGAGGTCGAGGCCGAGGAAGCGGCACGGTGAGAGCCATGGCTGTGGAGGCGGAGCCGGCCGCTGAGGTGGGGTCGGTAGCAGAGGGAGCCATGGGAGGTGGCCGCGGCGGGATCTAGCCACGGAAGCGGGGCCGGCTGCGGAGGAAGCCATGGGAGGCAGGGCCGGCCGCGGAGGTGGGGTCGGCAACGGAGGGAGCCATGGGAGGTAACCGCGGCGGGATCCGGCCACGGAAATGGGATCGGCTGCGGAGGAAGCCATGGGATGCAGGGCCGGCCGCCGAGGGAGCTATGGAGGCGACCGCCGTGGGAGGAGGTGCCGTCGGTGGGGCCGGTGAGGGAGGTGCTAGCCGCGGAGGGGCCGGCGTCGTGCCTGTCGGCAGGAGGAGCCCGGGGAGGTGCGGGGTGGCAGCGGGTGAGTGCGAGCGGGCGGCATCGAGCGGTGCGGAGGAAAAAACAGAGGAAAATTGAGATCCAAACCTCAGTATCCAGAACTCCAAAAATACCATAGGTTTGGGTAAATCATGGTATCCAAAACGTTTTGTTTGTACCACTTTTTGGCTTCTAAAATAACATTATTATGAAATACCATGGTATTGCTTCAAAACTGCAAAAATATTGTGCTTACAGACATACCCTAATTATTTTGTGGTTTGAAAATATTGCAGAATTGGTCGGAGCTACCGAAGGATGAAGACCAAAAGAAGTTGGCGATGGTGGTGGAAAGGAGAAGGGCTGGATAAAGACTTTCAAAGCATTGTCAGCAAATTTTTCGGACGTAGAGTTTAGCTTCTGTTCTTGAAATAGAGAGGATGAGGGGTTATGTCTGTGGAGGTTATATTTTGTACTTTGGGCTCCTTTTGGTAGCTAGAGGTGAGATCGCATTGTAAACAAAACCTTACATGTTTTCTTGAAGACTGCTTATGGCATGGTTTCTTGTGTAGTTTCGGCTCCAGTTTTTTTTATGGTTTTAGATAAAGCTCTATCAAATATTTTTCTAAAAAACGGCTTCAAAGAAAAACCATAGAGAAAAGAATCCTTTTTATACTGAAGAAGAGAAACCATTAAAATATGATTTCTCTGACATTTTTAACTTATAGGTTGAAGCCATTTTTTAGAAATCCTGCCAAAAGGGCCAAAGTAGCTAACTATTTTCTAGCTAGAGCTAAGAATTTTAGTTTAGCCGAACCGAACATGGCCTTAGTTCATATCGAAACAAACTGCAATATATGCTATAAAATCTAGGCCAGTCCCTTGTTCCTATCCATTGCTAAACACATATCAAATCGTGAAATCGACAAACGCGATGCATCCACGCGAGCTAGCTGCTTTGTGGTGCTGTCGTCAGATCGCAATTGCTCAAGTGCTCAACAACTAACGTGTGTGTGCGCGGTGCAGCCAGATGAGTGGCACGTACGTACATATTCGATCGACACGGCGGCACGCACCTGGAAGTCCTTGTTGATGATCATGCCGACGGTGCAGAAGGCGGTGGCGACGAACCCAATCACCAGCTGCACCTCCATCACCAGCGAGTACGTCACGGCGCGGCCGCGGTCCGCAGCGCACTTATAAGCGAGCTCGACCAGCGGCAGGAAGAGCCCGTACAGCACCGCGGCGCCGAGGGTGAGCGCGAAGCCCAACCAGTACTGGCCCCTGGTGACACCCGCCGGGCGGTCGGAGGAGACGTGCAGCCCCAGCACGACGGCGCCCACCGTGAGCAGCGCCACGGCGTTCACGGTCGCCGCCGTCAGCCGCTGCCGCACGATGAGGAACGCGAAGAACACGGTGAAGGCGAGCTGCGTCGAGACGAGGATCGCCGAGGTGGAGAGGGGCAGGAACTCGAGCCCCCAGGCGTAGAGGAAGTTGTCCACGCCCGCGACGAGGCCGAGCCCCGCGGCGGCCAGCAGGATGCGCGGCGGGGTGAGCACGGCCGGGGCGCTCTGGTCGCGCGCCCGGCGGCCGATGTAGGAAGCTGCCAGTGGGATCAGCGTCAGCGGGCAGGCGCCGGTCTGGAGCCAGGCGGAGAACCATTGGCGGTGGCCGCCCTTGCTGTAGTAGAGGCGGCTGAGGAGCTGCCCGCCGGTGACGCCAAGCGCCAGCATCACGCAGTTGATCGCCACTAGGAGGCGCTGCCTCGTCTTGCTGCGCGTGCGCGTGGGCGGTGCCGCCGGTGAGTCCTTGGGCGCTTCCACGTCCATTGCCTACGGTCGTGATGCGACGAGCCGTGCGTCCGCTCGATCTCGGTAGGTTTCGAGCTAGGAAGCTAGCACTATATGCAGGCTTTGGATGCAACGCTGACTCGTGAGCCTATCGGGCAAAAATTGTACTACCTGTAACGACAGCGCCAGCCGGATCTTGGTATTCAGCAGGTCTATATCTATTTATTGCAAAACGAATAATTTATCAAGCCGATTGTGATGGAGTTGATGAAATGATGATATAGCTACAGTTGATGGGAGCAAATGGAGAGGGGGTGCGGCCGATCTTGGTGTTCAGCTTCAGCCGGTCTATATCTTCTTTTTAGGGAAACTCAGCCGTTCTATATCTATTTATTGCAAAACGAATAATTTATCAATCACGTTTATAGCGTGTGAACGTAGTGATCGAGTGTGGTGGAGAAAGGCAATGGAACCATTTCTACAGATCGTGTCACGTATTCGAAGCCAGGTACGTGTGGGTGTGGCAGTATGGGACAGGTGGTAGTGGTAGTACCGCGATCGCGCTACATAGAAGTCAAGCGCACAACTTGCTTCGAGTCTACTGCACGTAGTGTACCAGTACCACGGTTGTAGCATGCTGGAAGTGGCACGCACTGCACGTTTTTTTCTTTAGAACTCAAGGGATTTCACACGCACTGCACGTTGCACGTACCTGGAAGTCCTTGTGGACGATCATCCCGACGGTGCAGAAGGCGGTCGCGAAGAACCCCATCACCAGCTGCATCTCCATCACGAGCGCGTACGTGACGGCGCGTCCGCCGCCCGCGGCCGCGGCGCGCTTGTACGCTAGCTCGACGAGCGGCAGGATGAGGCCGTAGAGCGCGGCGGCGGCGAGCGCCAGCGCGAACCCCAGAAGGTAGTGGCCCCTGGTGACCCCCTTGGGTCGGTCGGACGAGACGTGCAGGCCGAGCACGGCGGCGCCCACCGTGAGCAGCGCGACGGCGTTGACGGTGGCGGGCGTCAGCCGCTGCCGCACGATGAGGAACGCGAAGAAGACCGTGAAGGCGAGCTGCGTGGAGATGAGGATCGCGGAGGTGGAGACGGGCAGGTACCGGAGGCTGTAGGCGTAGACGAAGTTGTCGGCGCCCGTGGCGACGCCGAGGCCCGCGGCCGCCAGCAGGAGGCGCGGCGGGGTGAGCAGCACCGGGGCGGCCCGGTCGCGCGGGCGGCGCGCGGCGTAGGAGGCCGCCACGGGAAGCAGCAGCAGCGGCCAGCCGGCGGACTGGAGCCACGCCGAGAGCCACTCCCGGCTGCCGCCCTTGTCGTAGTAGAGGCGGGTGACGAGCGGCCCCGCCGTGGTGCCCAGTGCGAGCATGCCGCAGTTGACGGCCATCAGCAGGCGGCGCATTATCACCTTGCTGCTGCGTGTTGGCGTCAAGTCCTTGCGCGATTCCAGGTCCATGACTAACTACGGTCACCTGGCGTGAACGTCTGTGCTCTGTCCTTGTATGTTACTACAGTATATCGTTGCCACGCAGCCTGAGATAAACCGTAGCCGCTCCCTGACCCAGCACCCCGGCCGGCATGCTTCTTATTATCAGTGAGGTGCGCTGCAGCCGCTGCTTCGTTCCTGACCCTGAAGCCTCATCGCATGCCGCCCGGCCGCCGCCGCCACATCACCAAGAAAAAAAGTGGTGCTCTTTTTGACCGGCTGGTCCTGGTGAATAGTGACGGCAAGCAAGTACACGTACTACAGTATGTCAGTATATACGAAGAGACCTGGAACACGGTGAGAACACTCCAGTTTTTGAGAGCAAAGAAATCTGTGGCGTAGTAGTCAACTTTGATCTTCGGAACCGAAGAAAAGACGAGCGTCGTGTTCCTCTCAAAACCGTCGAGGACTCGAGGTAATAAAGAGGCATTTTTTGAGCCTCTGCTGCGGAGGTCCGCATGCAGGATGCGGCGGATGCAGCGATGTGGCCTACTCTGGGGCGGCGTCGCGTAGTGTTTGTGCTGTGGATGCCTGGATGGTGGTAGCTGGCCTTGCTGCTTTGACTGGCGGATTTGTTTTAGCCGTCGCCTGAATGGAACGAGGCCTCGTCGTCACTCATCTTGTCATCAGGCGTAAATTGCTGAGCACAAGGACTACAGTACACAATAAACTCATTGTCCGATATGTCAACAAATCCGTGAGCTTGGCTGCTCTGCACCGCACGGGGATCTGACGATGAACAGATTGCTGGGGAACGTCGCGTGGCTGGTGCGTGTGCGTCCGAAGCTCGGTCCACCGTCAGTAGCTTCAGCCCTCAGCGGCGCACGGTCCGGTCCCGCACCGCAGAAGTCGGTACCGTATGCGAATGCAAGCTGCAGCTGCAGCCTCAAGGGTTTCATGAGGAGCGGCTAGAGCGCGGACGCCGCGCTGCACACCGGCCGCCGGCATCGTGGCAGGCGCCACGCCCCAGCCGGCCAGCCCCCACTCGTGGTCCGCGTAAGAGCGAGGTGACCGAGCATGCCGACAACATGTGGGTGGCTGCATGCACCCACGCGGCCACGTTACGTTACGTAGACAACCGCACAAGCACATCCATCGGGTGAATTAATTGCTGCGGCGACGTCGTCGTGTACTGCTCGGCTTCTTCATTCCAAAGTCCTAACGCGAGCGTTAGAGCCTACTGTTAGTTTTATAGCAGTGCGATTGCATAGACACAGCGAATAGCCAACTTATTCTAGAGCTATACAATTGATATTTGGTCCATCATGTGGCCATTTCTTTCACAATATTTTTGAAGTTTTGTGTTACACGCAGTCTTTTTTTTTCTTCTCTCTCCTATTATAAAATGACATCTACGCTCTGAACAAAATATGTTGTTATAGAAAAAGAAAAAGTTTATATAGCCCTCTAAAATATATACGATGGAACATATCATCCACTGAACTATGAAACCGGATGTTTTGCACCCTAAAGTATCAAAACCGGTCAAATAACCCTCTGAGTGATTTTGGTGGGTGGTTTTGATGATGTGGCATGCTAGTGGGTTCAAATCACCTCTCCAACTATTTCAGTTGGTACATTCCATCCCTTGATAAATTTATATACTTTTGTTTCTTCATCTACAATTTGAATTTGAAGTTTAAATTTTGCATAGTTGGGGTCATAACTTGTATTAGAAAAGTAAATGGCGATTTTTTGATTATTTTTTTATATTTTTATAATAGCAAAGTTAATTTATTATGAAATGTCTAGCTAATAAAAACTTATGATAAAATCACCATAAATATTTCTATCATAAGTTATAATGTCTTCCATAACATTATAAAATTTAAACTCTAAAACTCAATTTGCACATGAAAAAAAATAAAAAATACAAATTTATCAAGAGGTAGAATGTACTAACTAAAATTGTTGAAGGGGTGATTTAAACACATCAGCGTGCCACATCATCAAAACTACACAACAAAACCACTGAGGGGGTTATTTGACCGGTTTTTAATACTTTAAGGTGCAAAATATCCGGTTTTGTAATTCAGGTGGTGATGTGTTCTACCCCATATACTTCAGGGGTCATATGGACTTTTTCCTTATAAAAAAATTAAATAAAAAAATAGACACACATATATATGCTTTTAAATTATCTATTGCTACTATTAAAGTCATCTTTCAACATTTAATATATGTCTTCTAAAAATCTAACCCTCGTATGGGTCGATAGACTAGTAAGCAGTAACGTATAATTTAAAACTGAGGGAGTAAGTACTACATGTCAAACGGCCTACAACCTAGTGGTGGCAGAGGTCCTCGGTTCGACTCCCACTGGAAACGAATTATTGCAGGATTTAACGGTTTTATTCATTCAGTGGTGATCGTGGTGACGCCGTCAATATCAAGATATGCTGGCCCAGTCTTTCGGAGGTATTCATAGAATTAGGATTTGCGTTTGTACGTTTATAAAGGTGAGTGTGCATGCGTGTGTAAACGTGTCTCTGTGTTTTAAAAAAAATACTGCCGTATGGTTCCACCCGCTGGCAGCACCCCTGCGGCCCTGCCGTTAAAAAAAAAAGCTTATCTAAATTCGCTGTTTGCTTGGTCGTGCAATGCGCCGATGCCCGGAGAATAAAGCGTGTCACAGTCACAGTACGCAGCTAGCCGACTCCTTCAATCGCGAGCGAGAGGACTTGCTGCGCGAGCATGGAGAGTCAGAGCGCGGTCCCGCTCCTCTCCAAGGAGCTCCCGCTGCCGGAGAAGACGGGGGAAGGCACGGTCCAGGGAGGAAGACGCCTCGCGACGGAGGTGTGGGAGGAGTCCAAGAAGCTGGGCGAAGTCGTCGGCCCGGCCGTGTTCATGAACCTGGTGTTCTCCACCATGAACATCGTCAGCCAGTCCTTCGCCGGCCACCTCGGCGACCTGGATCTCGCCGCCTTCGCCATGGCCAACACCGTTGTGGACGGCTTCAACTTTGCCTTGCTGGTACGTACGCCATTCATACAAACACACTTCTCTTATAGCCTAATTAAGTGCCTATTCATACAAACACACTTCTCTTGTAGCCTAAGTGCCTAACTATGTATCTGTTCTCTCCTGGTAATGTGCCCTGAGGTCCAAATTAATCCACCCATCGTTGACTTCCGGTATGTCCGTAGAGAACGCTTCCGGTAATGGCTGAACTCAGCGATCCGATTTTTATCGCTTCTCTATTTATTGCCATGAGTACAATCTGATCCGACAATGCCGGTCTCAGCCAACGAATCCAGCATGATCACCAAGATCCGGATGACACGGCCGGATTATGGGAACTTTGCCTAATTGATTATTACTAAAGTTCTTGTTGGGATTTTTTTTTAAAAAAAAAGAGGAGGAGAGGCTTGGACGAAAGAGATAAGAGAATAAGACAAGCAAAGAGAGAAGATGGGAGTAGACTTTTTGAGAGTGACGCTTAGTGTTTGATTTTTCGGACCCTTTTTACAGGAGGTTGGTCACGTGTTCAGCATCTAAAAACAGAGTATTTTTAAGACAAGTTAGAGCATCTTCTACTGCGCCTAAAACTCACTCCAAAACTTGATTTTAGATGTGACCAATAAATTGTTCCTTCAAACTGTTTCAAACTAACCCAAACATTACCCAAACTGAGCATTGATTTTTTTTTTCAGCTTCTCAAAAGAACGTGCATTCACGACTGTAAAATGATCCCACTAACTGCAGTGTTCTCTCAGCTTGGCATGGCGAGTGCACTGGAGACGCTGTGCGGCCAGGCTTACGGCGCAAAGCAGCATCACATGCTGGGCATCTACCTGCAGCGCTCGTGGCTCATTCTCTTGTCCTTCGCCGTGCTGCTTGCTCCGGTGTACGTCTTCAGCGGGCAACTGCTCGCCGCGCTGGGGCAGCCCGCCGAGCTATCGCGCGAGGCAGGCTTGGTCAGCGTGTACTTCCTGCCGTCGCACTTCATGTATGCCATCCTCCTGCCGGTCATGACATTCCTGCGGTGCCAGCTCAAGAACTGGGTCACCGCGGCTGCGGCGGCGGCGGTGTTCGCCGTGCACGTCGCCGCCACATGGCTGCTGGTGAAGTGTATCGGCCTCGGGATCTTTGGCGTGGCCATGGCGTTCAACCTGTCCTGGGTGGTATTTGCAGTTCTGCTGCTCGTGTACGCTCTCTGCGGCGGGTGCCCGGAGACGTGGAGTGGGTTCTCTACGTCGGCGTTCGTGGACCTGAAGGAGTTTGTTATGCTGTCTGCGTCGTCAGGTGTCATGGTGTGGTATGTAACTATGTATCTCATTAAGACGAGAAGAACCTTTATATATATCTCAGAAATTAATCTATGATGTGTTTTTTTATTTTGCTTCTTTGCAGCTTGGAGAATTGGTACTACCGGATATTGATCTTCCTCACTGGTTACATGAAGAATGCCGAGATAGCTGTGGATGCACTGTCTATTTGGTAGACTGAAAATCTCTTTCCAGCTTTTTACTACCAAACAAAATCTCAAATTGGTTAATTTCACAGCAGAGCACATTTGTAACATTTCATTTCCCACTTCACTTGAGCAGTATAAGTTTGACCGGATGGGAGATGATGATTCATATGGGATTCTTAGCATCCAAATACCCCAAAGCCACGGTCCAAGCTCTTAATAGAGAGATCTCGGATCATACGCCTCTCCTACTAAATTCAGGAGACGGCGATTGTTTTCCGCCCCATAATGACTTCAAGTTTGAATTAGGGTGGCTGCTACACGAGGGATTTTTTGATATGGTTAAGGAGGTCTGGATGTCCACTGATATCGGAGGAGGTACCCCGATAGATAGATGGCAGGCCAAAATTAGGAGATTGCGTCAACACCTCAGGGGTTGGGCCAAAAATATTAGAGGGGCGTTTAAGAAGGAGAAAAAACTCTTGTTAGATAAACTAGATGAGTTGGACAAAAAAGCGGAACATACTCAACTAGACCAGAATGAGTTGAATCTCAAGCATGCCCTCCATGAAAAATTGTCCCAATTGCTACGGGAGGAGGAGATTAAATGGTACCAAAGAGCGAAGGTTAAGAATCTGCTAGAGGGAGATGCGAACACGAAATATTTCCATCTAGTGGCGAACGGTAAACACCGTAAGATGAGGATTTATAGGTTGGAGCAGGATGAGGGAAATATTATAGGTGATGTAGAAATAAGAAAATACATCACCAAGTATTATAAGAACCTCTTTGGACACCCGGAAATATCGGATGTCGCTCTAGATGAAATTAGGATTGATGACATCCCTCAAGTGTCTCCACAAGAAAATGAGCTAATGATAGCTCCATTCACTTATGAGGAGGTGAGAGCGGCTATATTCCAAATGGAGCATAATAAGGCACTGGACCTGATGGTTTCCCACCGGAATTCTACCAGGTCTTTTGGAATATCATCAAAACCGATTTAATGGCCCTCTTTGCTGAGTTCCACAAAGGAACTCTTGCGCTTAATAGATTAAACTTTGGTAACATAATCCTTATACCCAAAACGGGGGACGCTAACAAAATACAACAATACAGACCGATCTGTTTGTTAAATGTTAGCTTCAAAATTTTTACCAAAGTGGCTACTAATAGAGTTGTCAGGGTAGCGCACAACATCATTAGGCCATCACAGACAGCCTTCCTTCCCGGCAGAAATATTATGGAAGGGGCGGTGGTCCTACACGAGACGCTACACGAACTACATAAGAAAAAACTAAACGGTGTTATTTTTAAAATTGACTTCGAAAAGGCTTATGATAAGGTTCGTTGGGACTTCCTTCAGCAGACGCTGCGTATGAAGGGTTTCTCGGCTACCTGGTGTGACTGGATTAAGTCCTTTGTCCAAGGGGGCAACGTAGCAATTAACGTTAATGGCCAGAATGATGCTTATTTTCAAACTAGGAAAGGGTTAAGACAAGGTGATCCTCTCTCTCCTATCCTCTTTAATATTGTGGCGGACATGCTAGCTATAATTATTAATAGAGCGAAAAATGATGGTTTGGTGAACGGTGTCATTCCCCACCTTGTGGAAGATGGTCTATCAATCCTGCAGTACGCAGATGACACAGTCATTTTCTTAGACCACAACCTGGAGATGGCCAAAAACATGAAGGCCCTACTGTGTATGTTTGAAAAACTCTCTGGTTTAAAGATTAACTTTCATAAGAGTGAGATTTTTTGTTTTGGGCAGGCTAAGGAGTGCGAGAATGTTTACTCCGAGCTGTTTGGGTGTAGGTCGGGTTCCTTTCCGTTCAGATATTTAGGTCTACCGATGCACTATAGGAAATTAGGAAATAGAGATTGGAAACACATTGAAGAAAGATTTGAACAACGGCTTAGTGGGTGGAAAGGAAAGTTACTTTCAGTAGGGGGTAGGCTGGTGTTAATTAATTCAGTCTTATCTAGCCTACCTATGTTCATGCTATCTTTCTTTGCGATTCCAAAAGGAGTCTTGAAGAAACTTGAGTACTTCAGATCCCGCTTCTTCTGGCAAAATGACCAGCATAAGAAGAAATATCATCTTATCAAATGGGACCAGATTCGTCAGCCCAAAGAACAAGGGGGGTTAGGAATCATCGATCTCGAGGTACAAAATAAATGCTTACTAAGTAAGTGGCTTTTTAAGTTAGCAAATGAAGACGGTATGTGGCAAGGCCTAATCCGTAACAAATATCTCAAATCTAAACCTTTGGGAAGTGGCATTAAAAAACCAGGGGTTTCCCACTTTTGGGCTGGACTTATGGAAGTGAAACAAGATTTTCTTAGCTTAGGCTCTTTCTATATTGGTGATGGTACCCAGGTTCGTTTTTGGGAAGATACCTGGTGTGGCAACCAACCTCTTAAACTTTCCTACCCGTCCCTTTTTAACGTAGTCACTAATAAAGATGCGACTGTGGCGGATGTGATGAGCTCCAGTCCACTAAATATTTCCTTCAGAAGGGGTTTGCATGGGGACAGGTTACGTGCCTGGTTTGAGTTGGTAGGTCGGATCATGAACCAAGAGCTGAGAGGGGGGAAGGATGTGTTTAGATGGGATCTAAATAAGACGGGTCTCTTCTCGGTTAGATCTATGTATAAACACCTTATCAATAACGGTTTAAAGGTGTCTCAGGAGATCTGGCGAACAAAGATACCATTAAAAACGAAGATTTTTATGTGGTATATAAAGAGGGGCGTGCTCTTAACCAAAGACAACTTAGCTAGAAGGAATTGGTTTGGTCACCAAAGTTGTTGTTTTTGTAATTATAATGAGAGTATACATCACCTCTTTTTCGATTGCCGACTAGCCAAGTTTATTTGGCGGATTGTTTTTATGACTCTAGGCCTTCCCCCACCCCACAACACGGCACACCTTTTCAACCAATGGTCACGTCAGGGGGGCACGAAGTACAAGCCATTTCTTCTGGCGGGAGCTGCAGCTTTGATGTGGGCAATTTGGCTGCAGAGAAATGATTGTGTTTTTGACAGGAAACAACCAAAATCCTTTTTGCAGGTACTATTCAGGGGGACTTTCTGGCTGCGTCAGTGGGCCAAGTTGCAGCGAAATGAAGAACATGTTCAGTGCATAACGCAGGGCGCAAAAAATCTTGAAGAAGCGGGTCTGCGAGTCTTCAATTCGTTTGGATGGCAAGCACCAGCAAGGATTTCTTTTATCTAGTTCCCTGAGTTGTCTAAAGGATTTTCTCCTGTTTCTACTACTGTGGGGTGAACTTTTTGTTTTAGACGTTTTGTTGAGTTGTGTGGTTGTAATATTGCTGGTCTGATTCTTCCCCTGGGGAGATGAAGCCGGAAACTCTTTTGTTTCCATCATCTAAAAAAAAGCAGGCACTGGGTAAGCAACTAAATGACATACCTGCAATATTAGACAGCACTCTCAAATAGTTACGCAGTTCCTTCCTGTTGTTTACAAGGGTGAGAGTAGCTAATGAGCTCGGGGCGGCCAATGGGAAAGGTGCAAAGTTTGCGACAATTGTGTCAACAACGGCATCCTTTCTGATCAGCCTCTTCGTTAGTTTGCTGGCATTGGTTTTCCACAACAAGCTGGCCATTATCTTCTCATCAAGTGAGGCTGTGATAGATGCTGTGGACAACATTTCCGTTCTTCTGGCCCTCACCATCCTTCTGAATGGGATCCAACCTGTGCTCTCTGGTATGCCCCCAAAATGATGCTTCCATTCGCATTTTCCTTCGTAAGGTTGCCATGAGCCCACAATTTCTTGATTGGTTGTTACAACTGCAGGAGTCGCTATTGGTTCAGGGTGGCAAGCTGTGGTTGCTTATGTGAATATTGGAAGTTACTACTTGATTGGTGTTCCTCTTGGTGTTCTGCTAGGATGGGCTTTCAACTATGGCGTCCCTGTATGCATTTTTTTTTAAAAAAATATATCGCTGAACAACATGGATTTATGTGTTAAATACCCATTTATTTTGCCATTTGTGTAGGGAATCTGGGCTGGAATGATCGGTGGCACAACAGTGCAGACTCTAATTCTGGCATTGATCACCTTTCGATGTGATTGGAACGAAGAGGTTCTTTTTTTCCCCTTTACATTTGTGCCATCAAATCATTTCGCATGACATGGTTTGTCCTGGGTTCAGATGCTGACTCCCTTGCATGACATTCTTTTATTACTTTTCATGGGTGTTGCAAAATGTGGTAAAGTCTTTCGATTTTGTAGGCACTGAAAGCTGGCAACAGAGTGCGGCAATGGAGTAGCACCTAGTGAGATTGCATTGGATCCTTTATGTATCATTGACATTTATTTGTTTTAGTTAAATCTTGTCTCCTATGGTCACCACTCACCACTGTTTTTTTATGTAGAATACCATTGACTTAATAGACACTTGCAGTACCTACGATGGGTGCTTTTTATGATCATCAGGCAATTTCCATCCACACGGCCACAATCACAAATACAGAGTATAACGACTCTTTCTCAAAAAAAAAAAAAAAAAGAGTACAACGACTCTTTCCACACAACATATACACAAAATACAACGGGCAGAGGTCAAGGAGCTCTCTCTAATCAACGTCCTTGCAGTACACAAAGATCACAAGGTCTGGATCTCCTCGGCAGCCGCCTCCTGCTTCTTGGCCTTGGCCTCGCTCCACTCGCCGTAGGAGTAGGAGGCGAGGCCCCAGAGCGAGAGCACCAGCGCGACGCCCTTCTCGCTGCTAAACTTCTCGTGGAGGAAGATGACAGCGGCTACCTCTGTCACGGGGATGAAGACGGCGATGAGGATGCCCGCCAGCAGCGTGTGCACGCAGAAGATGACGCCCACGGCGCCAAGGAAGAAGAACTGCCACAGCACCGCCGACCACGCCAGCACCGTGTAGTACCGGGCCTCCCCCAGCTCGTACCGCCTCGCCTCCCTCGGGATCGCCTGCATGCGCGCGCAACAACCGAGTGAATGGTTTGGTCAGGCGAATGAATTTGCAGAGATTTCAGTAATCTGCACACAGCTGTCGATGATATTCCAGCTTGAATATTGTAAGCTCTCTTCCTTTTTGCATCATGAAGACATGCGTGGCGTGCATAAAAGAAAATTTAATAACATAAAGAAAAATTAATAACATAAAGAGAGTGTGGAAAGTTTTTGAACGAAAGAATGATTTTTGTTTATCCTGGTAAAAAAAATCTGCCATGTGCCGATTAGCTTATCTTTTTCACAAAAAGTATAAGAAAGAAGTGTCGATGATGATGATTGATGAACTGGACTGCATTGCATTCTTGTTACTATCAGTGTGGGTGTATAGAATAGTACATGCACAATATAATGAATATATAAGCTTTTATCCCAGAGCGAGACGCAAAGTTTGAACTGCGAGGTGCGATGCTCAGTGAAAAGCCTGCATCTGTCGTGCTACAAAACGATCCTTGGTGACTGTGACTACTAGCTAGCTAGAGCGCAGTCAATCTCCTCGTTGCTCTTGCTTTTTCAATCATCCTCGTCATCTTTCGCTGATGGAATACTATGGCACTAGCCGATCCCTGATGAAGGCCCCCTTATATTGCCTCCTAATTAAAGACTCCTAGTGCGTGCTGATGATCCGTCCCTTTGTATTGCTATCTGCAATCTTAGTGGGGGAGCGCAGGCTCACCTACCGCATCGACTATGCCCTCCAGACTCCAGAGTCCAGACACATTTCTCAGTCCGATTGGCATATCACTATATTGCCGCGCATTTCGGTGGCCACTGCTTTGTGTGAGATGCTGTCCCTACTTTGAGGAGGCAAATAGAACAAGACACTGCTGATTGCTGATGGCACTTGGCGTCTTTTCATTTCTGGAAGAGTTTTCTGTATGCTTTTATAAACTGGAAATGTTTTTGCTGAAATGCCTAATTGTTTCGGCACCTCAAATGATTGGGGATATATAAAGCCACCCTCTAACAAATTACTCATTCCCCTCCCTTTAAAATCCAAATAATTAATGTTGATGAGGACGAATAGGAGACGGGGCCAAAGGAAGTACTGAGGTTAGACCGAGTTTAACAGAGGTCTATATAGTCGGTATAATACGAAAATGATATTGTAGTTACACTGTACGCATGATGAAATTTGAATATAGACGTGAACTCAACTCAGAATAAAAACTCAACCCCCTTCCTAGCACGACGGCGGAGAAGAAGAGATCGACCCTTTGCGAGCAAGACGGCTCGCGCGTTAACATGCTCCATATCTTCCGGAGGGCATGGAGAGGGAGATGGAGATCAAAGTGCTGAGAAGACACACAGTGACATGAGTCACATGACCATCAAAGGTGGAAGGATTCTGCGGATGAGCTTCCTTTGTCTTTCCATCCACGACATTTGTCGCCGCCTCTGGTCTCGCACTGCAGGCTGACAGACAGGCACCCACAACTGATTCCTCCTATGGATCGAAGTGGACAGGTTTGCGTCCTTGTGCTTTTGTTCCTGTCCATGTGAAGAATCTGCTAGCAGCCTAGCACTAACTGTGATGCAAATCTGCGCAAAGGAATGGAATGGATGGACGGCTGTCAATTTTGGACACACCCGGTGCTATCGAAGCGGCATAACGATTCGGAAAAATGACTAGGTGCTGCACTGCTGCTGTTGATGGCTACTCTTGGGATGGAAACGGCGAAAGCTGGTCTTTGTAACGGTGCCGTTACGAACCGGCGGATTGTGGCCGCCCGTGTGTCGCTCTTGTCAGTTCCGTGATCCAAGTTAGTAGAACAAACCAACGAAACAGTCAAAGAAGTTGGGCGTTGCTAATTAATCTGATATCGCAAATCGGTTAATAAGTTTATGTGAAATTTGATCCTCTCATTTCTAATTATAAGGCCCTACTGTAAAGTAAACACGCGATGAAACCCATAGAAAATAGTGCCCGTTCCCCCACAGCAATCTTGCCAAATTCCCGTGTTCCAACTTCCAAGAATAATCATTGCGGCAAACGCACATCTACGTCATCACAGTTTGGTTGTTTCTTGTTATCGTTTCGTTGGGACTTGGAAATGCCAAGACGTAGACGACGTCGGTACTCACCTGGAAATCCTTGTTGACGATCATGCCGACGGTGCAGAAGGCGGTGGCGAAGAATCCCATCACCAGCTGCATCTCCATCACCAGCGCGTACGTCACGGCGCGTCCGCCGCCGGCGGCGCGCTTGTACGCGAGCTCGACCAGCGGCAGGACGAGGCCGTAGAGCGCCGCGGCGCCGAGGGTGAGGACGAAGCCCAGCCAGTACTGGCCCCTGGTGACGCCGGCCGGCCGGTCGGACGAGACGTGCAGGCCCAGCACGACGGCGCCCACCGTCAGCAGCGCCACGGCGTTCACGGACGCGGCCGTCAGGCGCTGCCGCACCACCAGGAACGCGAAGAACACCGTGAACGCCAGCTGCGTCGAGATCAGGATCGCGGACGTGGACACGGGCAGGTACGCCAGCCCGTACGCGTAGATGAAGTCGTCCGCGCCCGTGGCCAGGCCGAGGCCCGCGGCGGCCAGCAGGATGCGCGGCGGGGTGAGCAGGGCCGGGGCGCCCCGGTCGCGGGCGCGGCGGGCGAGGTACGACGCCGCCATGGGGATCAGCAGCAGCGGCCAGCCGCCGGTCTCCAGCCACGCCGAGAGCCACTGCCGGTGGCCGCCCTTGCTGAAGTAGAGGCGGCTCAGGAGCGGCCCGCCCGTGGCCCCCAGCGCGAGCATCCCGCAGTTGAGTGCAACAAGGAAGCGGTGCATCGCCTTGCCGCGCGCCGCCGGCGCGTTCTTGCGGCCTTCGATGTCCATGATGGGTGTGGCGAGCTGTGCCTGCGCGAGACCCAGGCGCGCACACGATGCTAGTCACAACTCTACTAATTCCACTCAATTAATGGTGTATTTATGGCCGCACTCTTGTATGCCCCACCGTTCACAGTGTACTCATATAAATAGTTGGACACTAGTTCATACTACATAATTAATGTTTGGTCTATCGTATTCTCTCACAAGGTATTTTGGAGGCTATGTCTTCGTTGGTTGCAATTTTACTATTATTAGAGACTCGCGTACACGTTAAATCTCAACACACTCATATCTACTGTATTTTCTAAAAAATTACCCACCGTACCATTATGAAAGATGAGATAAAATAATCGGCAGTCCCGGTTGGCGAGCGCTCGCTCGGCCGAGCCGCGCGCGCCGCGAAGGAAGGTGGGTCCGGGTAAGTTTTTTTCATTTGTTATTTACTCTAAAATTATATCAAAAGATTACGATCAATAAAAGTTATGATCAAAACTTTATATCAGAAGGTTATGAACAGAACTTTTCATTCCACATATTCTATCAAAAAGTTATATAACACACTTATTATTCTAATTTTTCGTTACATATATATCTTAAAAAAGTTATGATCATAACTTTTGTTACACATATATCTAAAATTATAATCAAAAATTTATGATCACAACTTTTATTACACATATATCTAAAATTATACCAAAAAATTATAATCATAACTTTCATTCCATGTATCCAAAATTATATTAAAAAGTATGATCATTACTTTTTCATTCCACCAATATCATAACTTTTTGATATAATTTTAGAGTAAACAACAAATGAAAAAAAAAACTCACCTAGGCATTGCTCGCTGGGGCTGAATCCAGGGAGCGCTCGTTGTTTAGATGGTCCCTAAAATAACCCTAAATTTATACAAAACTACATAGCATGCCATTATGATATACAGAGTATAAAATAAAATAACCAACTAAATTTATATAAAAAATTATCCACCATACCATCATGAATACAAATGAATATAACGCTCTAAATTTATATAAAAATTACCTGCCATGCTATTATAAAATATGAATTAAATTACCCCATAAATTTGGTATAAATTACTCACCATTCCATTATAAAAGATGAATTAAAATAAGCCCTAAATCTACATATAAATTGCCCAATATAAATTAAAATAATTCCTAAATTTGCGTATAAATTACCCACAATGCTATTAGAAATGATGAATTAAAGTAATCACCTCTAATATTATTAAGGATTATATCTCTAAAACTCTAATCTGTGCGAGAGCATGGGTTGATGGACTAGTTATAATGTTAATTAGATTGAAATTCTCCTCCTCTCCTCAAATTAGCATTAGTGGAAGCCCACTTCGCTTTTTTCTCTTCTCTCTTCTACATCATCACGAATCATATGTGGCGATGTATAAAGCCCACTTAGATAAGCTAATTATATTTGCTTTATATTTGCTTTAATGCTAAAGCTCATTGCTGGTTCTATACACATGCCAAATTATCTATAGCCAACCTAAAACCATTCTCAGAGAGACTTTCATTTTACAGCTACCAACAACGTCACCTTAACATTTTGTCTAGATACCCATGTGTCCTGAATTTTATCCGGATGAAACCCTCTTTTCTCCTATGAAACTCTCACATATCTCTTTTCATTAATTTTATTGTTGTCACAATTTGGTTATGTGACATGTTATTTAATAAGATTGGAACTCAAATGAAACTCCCACTATAAATAACTTAAAACACACTCATATAATAGTTAGACATCGAGGCACTCATATCATTAATGTATAGCCCACCTTGTTCTCTCACAAAGGTTCTTTTAGTTCCCATGTGATCTCGCTATAAACTAGTAGTCAACTTTACTTATATTTATTTTTTTCTTGTTCCACCTCATCACCTATATGATGCAATAGTGCTTACAACCCATACCTTATAACACACACTCATAAACGTAAAAGCTTGTTAATGCAAAAATGAGTTGGTTATCCCCTAAATGCGCATACTAATACCCACTCTTTCTATATATTGGTATGTAGTACTCCCTCCCTCCGTCATTGTACACCACCGACTGTAAAAGCTCTACCTAAAGGTTTCGCGACAAACGGTATTGGACCTATCCATGTCAACGAAAATAAGTGTTTATAGTCGATTGAGGATGCTAATGTGCTCCACTGCACTAAAAAGTTCACAGTCTGTTTGGCTACAAGGTTTCGCACTGTAGGCAGCCTGCACCAACAGTGCTGCCTAGACTGCAACTTGCAGCACTAGCTGCAATGTGAAGAATATAATCAGATTCTATGATCCCTGTCTAGCAAAGTTTTGGAGGAAAAATTTGTAAAAGGCAGAGAACCAACAAGCAGGTAGCCAACAATAAATGGAAGAAAAACATATATGATGCCTGCAAAGGGTGCAATCTGTTAAGTTCATCGACATCCCAAACATTGTCCTGCACAAAGTTACACCTTCAGTTTGTGATAACCAAGCCAATCATAAGATGAACTCTTGTTTCAGCCGAGAATCCTGAAATCCTGCAGGCTGCAGCCCATGTGTCAACTCGTGCAGCCCAAAGCCCACATCAACAAGGCCAAGACACCGCCATGCCATAACTGCTCACGTGCTAGTAGATCAAAGCCCTGATCTCTCACCAATTATGTCATTTTCTTTTTTCAGATTTAGTTAACAGTCAGAAAATCCAAAGCATTTTCTCAACCATTTGAGCTCCATTCCATTCACTTCTCTTCGTAAATTCATCTAAAATCGAATCAATCCATCCTCACTAATTCCATAGTTTTTGAAGCTCAATAAAATTCTAATGTTAATTTTACTGGAATTTATACGAGTTTTATTTCCAACATGACACGGAGGGAACTAAGTGGCGTAAATTTCCAACGTGACCTAAGCATGAGCCACATAGGTCATGAAGAACATTTGCCAGTGGTGTGCTAGGCTTCGTAACTTTTTGAGTGGTAGATATGTAATTTCATTTTATTTGGCGCATAGGTAATTGTCTAAAAAACAACAAAACCAGTAAAAATAGGAAAAATGGATCGAACAACAATCCAAAAAGAAATGACATAGGATAGAGAGGTAGCCAGCATGGAGCTCCCTGCCGTCAGGGCAGCAAGGAAGGTCCCCAATGCAAGATCCAATTAAGGACCAGACATTTCAGATTGACTTTTCATTTGGTCCAAGGGGCCATGATTAGTTATGTCTTAATTAAACTGCTGCAGAAAGTTACAAGTGCTCTGTACTCCGGTTCTAAAAAAGGTACATCAATACTTACCTGAAACATTTATAATAAAGCGGATAAAACTTTGTATATCAGTCAAGATCAAGCACAGCCACATGTGGGTACAAAATGTGTCGGAGTCATTGATCAGTTAAGGTCAACTGTAGAGCGAAGTGATCGTTGATATTATGATATACAGTAATACTAAACATAGTAGGTACTCGTCTTGCTGGATTGCATCACATCCCGTAAACATCCCAGCGCGTGCTGCAACGAGGCATTAAACAAAAATTTGAAGCGGTTAGCATTATTGCTTGTCCGTGCACTGTCGCATGCATCCAAATCCATCTTCCCGGCCCACCAGCAACTGGCTGGTAGCTCCAGTCCAGCCTCTCGAGCCCCATTCGTGAAACATGGAGAGCCAGAGCGACATCCCGCTCATCTCCGAGCTGCCGGAGAAGAGGGGAGGAGGCTGGATCCCCGGACTGGCGAAACAAGCATGGGAGGAGTCCAAGAAGCTCTGGGTGGTCGCGGGCCCGGCCGCATTCACGAGGCTGACGTTCTATGGCATGAGCGTCGTCAGCCAGGCCTTCGCTGGCCACATCGGTGACGTCGAGCTCGCCGCCTTCTCCATCGCCGCCACCGTCATCTCCGGCCTCAGCTTCGGTTTCTTTGTAAGCACATACACTTTCTCTTCTGTCCACTTTGGGATTCCTCCCCCAATCTGTTACAGAATCGATCCTCGTATCTAGAACAAACGGGGCGCGGCTGCCTCAATTTAATCCGCAATCTCGCAGGTCGGCATGGCGAGCGCAATGGAGACGCTGTGCGGCCAAGCCTACGGCGCAAAGCAGTACCACATGATGGGCGTGTACCTGCAACGCTCGTGGATCATCCTCCTCACCCTCGCCGTGCTCCTCACCCCGACGTACGTCTTCAGCGGGCAGCTGCTCACGGCGCTGGGCCAGCCCGCCGAGCTGTCGCGGCAGGCGGGCGTCGTCAGCCTGTACCTGCTCCCGCTGCACTTCGTCTACGCCGTCATCCTGCCGCTCAACAAGTTCCTGCAGTGCCAGCGCAAGAACTGGGTGTCCGCGGTGACCACGGCCGCGGCGTTCCCCGTGCACGTCGTGGCCACCTGGCTGCTGGTGAGCTACTTCAGGTTCGGGGTCTTTGGAGCCGCGATGTCGCTCACCCTGTCATGGGGACTCGCGACGGTGGGGCTGCTCTCGTACACCATGGGCGGCGGATGCCCGGAGACGTGGAGGGGATTCTCGGCGTCAGCGTTCGTGGACTTGAAGGACTTCGTCAAATTGTCCATGGCGTCTGGTGTTATGATCTGGTTGGTATACCTCGGTCCGTGGATGATGATCCATGTACTAGTTTTTACTAAGCTTATTACGTGTATAGCTCATATCACCAAGAGGAACATGGGCCAAAAAGATCTAACTATACAAAAGGAACAGATAAAATTAGATACTTTGTATGGCAATTTTCCTTCTGTTTTGCAGCTTGGAGAATTGGTACTACCGGATATTGGTTTTCCTGACCGGGTATGTGAAGAACGCTGAACTGGCTGTCGATGCACTGTCGATCTGGTAGAACCACCGTCTCTGAGTTACAGTTCTTTTTAACCGTAGAAGAAATCTCACATTGGACAATAAACTAAGGAATACAAAAAAAAAAAAAAAACTCTCAAAGTAATGCTCTGTTCCTTTTTCTCAATCCTTAAACAGTATAAGTTATGCTGGATGGGAGATGATGATTCATTTGGGATTCTTAGCAGGCACTGGGTAAGCAACTGAACTGTGCAATCGTTCCACTCTTAAATACTCGTACTCAGAAAGTTTTAACGGCGACCCCTCATAATTTTACAAGGGTGAGAGTTGCTAATGAGCTCGGTGCAGCCAACGGAATAGGAGCGAGATTTGCAACAATTGTGTCGATGACGACATCCTTTGTGATCAGCCTATTCATTAGTTTGCTGATACTGATTTTCCATGACAAGATAGCAATGATCTTCTCTTCGAGTGAGGCTGTGATCGACGCAGTGGACAATATTTCCTTTCTGCTGGCCCTCACCATCCTCCTCAATGGAATCCAACCTGTGCTTTCTGGTATGGCTATCCTGCCACACATGATGTACAAGCTTGTATAACGCACTATATATGATGGTCAATTTCGTCAGTAGGTCTACCAATTATCAAAATCTTCCTGAAGAAAAACAATAACGATTTCTCGGTTGCTATAATTGCAGGAGTTGCTGTTGGTTCAGGGTGGCAGGCAACGGTTGCTTATGTAAACATTGGGAGCTATTACATGATCGGTGTTCCTTTCGGTTTTCTGCTGGGATGGGGCTTCCACCAAGGGGTTCAAGTATAAACTCAGAACGCATTTCTAGCATGGCATTATGCTTTCCACGCTTAATTGACTTGTCATTTTTTTTAGGGAATTTGGGTTGGAATGATCGTTGGCACAATGGTGCAGACTCTAATTCTGGCATATATCATTCTACGGTGTGATTGGAATGAAGAGGTTAGATTTTATTCTTGATAATAAGGAGCCATATAAAAACTTTCTATTTGTGCAAAATAGAAGTGATAGATGACTCTGCTTTTCATTGGTTTTGTAGACCGCCACGCACACTATATTGAATCCTTTCATTTTTGTAGGCACTAAAAGCTAGTAGCAGAATGCGGAGATGGAGCGGCTCCAAGTGACTCTCAGCCTTCATTCACATATGGAAGGAGAGGCAAGAATTTCAGCTTATACCTGGTCTGGCGGTCCTGCTATCGTCTACTATACTGCTCGTCTGTTCGTTGTTCCATATTACCATGCCGAGATTGATGTTATGCTTCTCTCTTTGTTCAATTCTAGTACAATTATTCAAAAAGGATCGTGTTAAAGGTAAAATGTTGTCTGCATTTACCAAAATGAATCTGTTGACATAATGTGTCTTACACTTAGAACGTAACTGTATAACTTCTACAACAAGATCGGTCCACAACATCCTGTTTTTCAGAATGATTTAATAGCACGCAACAATTATGGTAGGGGACATTACTAGCTCAGCATTATGGTGTGCCCTATACTGCTGCTGACTGGGACTGAGACTGTCCCTAGAGCAGCTATGCCATGAGGATAGTGTTGAAGCACTAAGTTTTTGGGTTGAATTGGTTGTACCTCAATAAATATCACATTGGTGGATAAATCATGAATATTAATTCTCAGTCACACTATTCCATTTCTTTATTGAACAGTTCAAGTTTGGCTGGATGGGGGATGATGGTTCATTTGGGGTTGTTTGCACTATTTTTCCTTAATGAACTTGCAGTGTTCATGTCAATCGTCAAGTGAGGCTGTGATTAATGCCAGCCTGTTCGCTGCCGCTGCACTGCAGCCGACAGCTGCAGTACCATCAACTACGGTACTGTAGCATTTAGTTGTGCCATTGTGCAACGCACAGCCGCAGCAAGTGCAAACGGTATTTCATTTCTGTATGTTCTCACCATCGTCTATTAGAAAACGAGCATGCGGAAACGTCTATGGATCAATCGAGATATCCATGCACGATTACAGACGACCGAAGCGAGGTACGATGTTGGTTAACGAGGTTCGGCCGAAGCCTACGTCCTCGGGGCATGACTATAGGCGCTCCTTTTTATTATCAGATAGTTATGCCGGCATCTGGGTACACCGCGGCAATGCCGCACCCCAAGCCAAGCCATGTAGTCGTCCTGGTTACAACATCGGCTCTCTCCTCATACTTATAAAGAGATCCGGATTACAAAGTTTAACTAAGACTCTATCCTATACTACTAATACAACTCAAAATCCTGCCGTAACCAAAGCCATACAAATATTCGACACATCTAACATCGTCAATGGCATCCAACCTATGCTCTACGGTAGCAATGCAAGATTGAGCATAATTTTTTCAACAGGTCCTTCCCTATCAATTTTATGGAAGAAAACAAATATGGTTTCTTTGTTTTGACATTTTACCGAACATATCTGGTTGCAAGCACATGACTACCGAACGTATCTGATGGAAGAAAACAAATAGTAGGATGACAAATCCTGATAAAGCCCAGCCCAACCAAAACCAATCATGGAGGGAACTAATGGGCCATTTCCTGGTGACCCGCTGGCACGTCACACTCACACGTTATTTGTACATTCTATTATGCAAAACACACAACCCTCACCTTATTTCCTGCACACTCTCACAACTCCTATTTTACACAAATTGTTGTCTTTGTCTTGTCACTATGCATTTTGTATTTGCACAAGCATTTGCACAAATCGATGTAGCCAGCCTAAGGTCTGGTTCTCGTCACGTGCAGGTTGCACTCAGCCGTGAGCCATTCTCCGTTTACTGATGGTCTCTTGTTCAATTTATAGGTAGTTTGATTTCTTATATCAAGACTAAGAGTTAGCTTGCACGCCGATGATGCTGCGATATTTCTTAATCCCAATAGAAATGAGGTGATGGCCACCCACCAAATCTTGTCAGCTTTCAGCAAAGCATCTGGTCTCACTACTAATCTCAGCAAGTGTGCAGTTTATCCAATTTGTTGTGATCCCTCAGATCTTGAGTCTATCATGGAGCCTTTCCTGTGTGAAGTTAAATCTTTTCCTTGCAACTACTTGGGACTTCCTCTCAGCGATCGATCGCTTCGTCGGGTGGATTTTCAACCTGTGTTGGACAAGCTTGCTACCAGGCTCTCGGCTTGGAAAGGGAAACTGCTGGACAACTCCGGAAGACTAACACTGGTGAATGCAGTACTGTCTTCTATTCCAGTTCATTTTCTTACTGTTTTCCCTTTGAAAAAATGGGCCATCAAGAAAATTGATAAAATTAGGAGATCCTTCCTATGGAGAGGGTCAGAGAACGCCAATGGGGGGCATTGTCTAGTTAAATGGACTAGAGCTGCTAGGCCGAAAGAATTGGGGGGTTTGGGTATCCTTGATCTGGAGTGTTTCAATCGTGCTCTTCGGCTTCGCTGGCCTTGGCTTAGTTGGACTGACCGCCCTAGACCCTGGATTGGCACCTCACCGCCATGTGATAAAACTGATGCAGCTTTGTTCAAAGCCTCCGCTGTGGTTACTATTGGAAATGGACTTTCCACTAGCTTTTGGCATGACTCTTGGCTCTTGGGTAGGGCCCCAATGGATCTGGCTCCTAATCTTTACCCTCTGGCCTGGTGCAAAAATATAAATGTTCACGAAGACCTTCTGAATTTAAATTGGACAAGAAGGTTATGGAGAATGAATACTATCCAACAATTGGAAGAATTCCGCGTTTTGTGGGACCTTCTCCAGGAGGTCCAGCTCACAGATGTCGATGACAGCATTAGGTGAAAATGGACTTTGGACGGGGCCTATACCTCCAAATCAACCTATCTAATTCAGTTCAAGGGTTCTGTCTGCTCTTTCAAAGCAAACTTAATCTGGAAGGCTCAGGCTGAAGGCAAACATAAATTTTTTATGTGGCTCTTTGTGCAAGCTAAAGTCCTCACGGCTGACAAATTAGCTCTAAGGTATTGGCCTTGTAACCCAATCTGTGTGCTCTGTGATCAGCAGCAGGAGACAGCACTACAACTCTGTCTTCTTTGCCCTTTTGCTCTGCAGGTGTGGGAGTCAGCACGGGTATGGTCTAATAATTTGGTTTTGCCTCCGATTGCTGGTTGCCTCAGCGTTGAGGATCGGTGGATGTCTGCCTTTCTTGGCAAGCCGGTGGAGCATCACAGGACCATTTCAGGGATTCTAATGTACATCGTTTGGAACATCTGGAAGAAACGCAACAAACGCATCTTTGATGGCAAGAGTGCTTCACCGACAACGGTTTTCACCCTGGCCAAGGAAGAGATGGCGCTCAGGAGGGCAGCGTGTGGTCATCCTTTGTTATGTTAACTCCTGCGGTTTCTTTCGCCTGCGCGCGATTATGAGTTGTTGAGTTGTGGTTTTCTCAATTTATGTAATATCGACTATGTTTGTTATGCACTTTCTCCCTTCTTAAATGATTCAGCAGTACTCCTGCTTTCCAGTTCAAAAAATATATTTTATTTTTAAAATATAATAATATGAAAAAAAATAACATTATAGTTATAATATATTATATGTTGAAGTATATTATATAATAAACTAAAATATAATAAAAAAATATAATTATAAATTTTTAAATAACATGAAGAAATCAAACTTGGCGTGTAAATAAATTAAACGATCGATAAATTAGAACGCATGGAGTGCTACGGAGTACTACTATTTCTTCCCTTTTGCTCCCGTGTTTCACATATTGTTGTTTGCTTAGACCAGGGTCACCAGGAGGGGCAAAAAATGTGTATTTTCGTACTGCATTCGTAATTTTTCACTCTGTGTACAGTGCGCAAACAGTGTTTTGCAGTTCTATATGGCATGTCTGGTGACCCAGTGTTAAAAGGCAGCAGGACCATGTCTCTGCTCGAGTCAGCGGTGAATGGTTGCTTTATGTA
This sequence comes from Paspalum notatum, assembly GCA_022530915.1. Classification (NCBI taxonomy): domain Eukaryota; kingdom Viridiplantae; phylum Streptophyta; class Magnoliopsida; order Poales; family Poaceae; genus Paspalum; species Paspalum notatum. Next base: position 40,371,183 of record CM039685.1, read on the forward strand.
CACAGGCACACATCACCTAACCACTGTGTGTTCAACGGGGATGGTGATCGGTCAAGGGAAAATAATTTTTTAAACACAAGTTGCGTAGTGGTTGTAGGTGCAAATATAATACAGAGTACCACCTTGTGCGTTTACCAATGCATACAATACAAAACACTTATCTGGTGGACATAAGACGTGCACATGCTTGAATTAAAGATAGATACTTTGAAATCGCGCGAGCAACCGTCGATGGAACGCGACAACTATATTGCCTTACTAAGTAAGTGTGCTACCTAAGCCTGATCTCACCGGTCCGCTCATTCCATCATTTATAATTTAAATTTATCTATGTTTACCATGCGCATAAGTGTTCATAGCCGCATCCATTATTTATATAAGTTGTCATTTTGTACTTTACTTTATGTTGATTCCATGATTTGTTAATTGGATGATTTATCCCTGGCTTATTTGGAACATATTACTTAATCATACAACCAGAGTACTAAGGGGTAAACTCTACATTTAGAAAATTTGGTGCCAATTTCAGATTTTTTTTATTTGAAATAATTAGTAATAAATTTTTAGAGATTAAATCAAATTTTCATTATTTTCACAAAATAAAAATTCACGCTTGAAACCACCTAGGAATCAAATTTGTTCGGTTTTAGTAGTTTGATGGTCAAAAAGACGCATCGGGTCGACCTTGCATGGCCTCACGGCGCCATCTTCCTCCTATACCTTTCTCACACCTGACAAGGTTAGGAGAATGGTGGGGGGTGGGGTGGGGGGGTGGACTTTGTGCCAGCGGACCCTGAGCTTGAGTATGAGCTCGGGGGAGGCAGTAGGCCAGCGGTGGAAGCGGCCAGTGGGCCATGGTGCGAACCTCCCAAGCCGGGCAAAGGAGGAACATCGATGGGCGGCGGTGGAGGAGTGGACCTTGGAGTCTTGGAGATATGGTCACAGCGGCGGAGGCGGCATGAGCCGCCACCGAAGTGGAGGGTGGATGAAGCGACAGGGGCAAGAATTGAAGGTGGCTGAGGTTTACAGTGGGAGGCGGTAGTGGGAGCTGTCGCGGTTGGAGGGAGCACCGATGGCGGAGGGGATGAGGCAGGGCCAAAGAAGGGCGGTGGGGTGATGGTTCCCGTCGTGGGTTAACTTTGTCTCAGAAGATTGTTTATGTCAAATCCAAACTCGGTGATAGTTTAATGGTAGAAATGACTTATTAGCGAGTAGATTACAAGGTCCCTGTTTAGATCCTAAAATTTCTCCCAAATTTCACTATGCAAAAAGAAGATTTCCCATCACATCAAAATGCCGGCACATGCATGGAATACTAAATATAGATGAAATAAAAAATTAATTGCACAGTTTAGATGTCCTTTGCGAGACGAATTTTTTAAGCCTAGTTAGGCCATAGTAGGACAATATTTACCACAAACGAACGAAAAGTGCTACAGTGTATTTTTCAGCGCTACAGTGCATTTTGGCCCTTAAAATTTTGGATCTAAACACAGCGAAGGTTGAAATGCGCAAGCTCGTGATATCGACTGATGTGGCAGCCATTATAATTTATAACAAAGCGGTGCCTCAAAGTCAAAGCTACATAGATATGCAGATGCCACTAGACGCAATTAATAAGATCATATCCTAGGCAGGTCGGCATCAGAATGTTGACTCCAAGTTTGCAACGCGAGTGTAGCGGAAAATATGGACGCCGCGTCACCACGTTCCATCCAATGTACACTCATGAGGCTATGACACATCCTGCCACCAAAGCGTCATTATTCTACTGCGTAAGCTAATTAACCACACAAAGAGTAGCAAATTAGCGGTTAATAAGACAGTTCCGTCTTCCTGAGCTTTCACCTTCACCAATGACAATTGAGAAACAACTTGATATTTAAGGAACCCGATATTTAATCATCGTGCAATCATCACGCAGGAAAACACTTGAATTCACGTTTCGCACAATCTTTACACCATGGCATTCTCGATCGAACGAACACCACGCAATGCAATGCAACAAAAGATTTACAAAACTTGGAACCTCAAAAATTCAGAATTTGGAGTACTACAACTGCAAGAATATACTTACAATATGGAAAGGGAAGACGAGGAAACCATAAGAAGAACGAACATATCAAACTGCCCTATCGCCACGCAGAGATTGTGCCAGTGCCAACCCACCGTGTGGATCCGAACCGTACGTCGTCGCCGCGGCCGGCGCAGAGCGGCAGGAGAAGGCGCGCGGACGCGCTGGGCCCGATGTCTCTCCGCACCAGGCGTCTCTCCTCCACCGTCCTCCGCAGCACCACCTCCTCGGCGCGCTCGCAGAGCCGGCGCGCCGCGCCCACGACGGCCTCGTCCAGCCCCGCCCGCTTCCACTCCGGGGTCGGAGCAGACGCGGCGCCCTCGTCCACCCGCCGCAGCACGCACACAAGCTCCACGGTGTCGGCGAGCGAGAGCGTGTCGAGGCGCTCCCCCATCTCCTGGACCCGTGCGGCGATGTGCCGCTCCGCGGCGACGCGGTCCTCGTCCGCGAGCCGGACGGCCTCCCAGACGAGCGCGTTGGGCTGCGGGGCCGAGGACGGCGGCGGCGGGGCGTGGCGGACGGCGTCCGCGACGGCGACGAAGGCGGCGAGCTCGGCGATGAGGTGCGGGTTGGCGAGCGCGGCGAGGTACTCGGCGTCGGCGGAGGCGTCGGGGAGGAGGAGGACGAGCTCGAGCAGGCGCGCGGAGAAGCGGACCCAGGACGCGGCGGCGAAGGAGGAGCGGCCGAGCGGGAACGCGGCGAGCGCGAGCGGGTTCCGCCCGGAGTCCGGGCGCCGGGTCAGCGCGGACACGAGCTGGTCGCGGAGGATGAACGCGCCCCGCGCGAGGAGGACCCGCAGTGCGACCAGGCACTTGAGCGCCACGGGGGCGTCCCCGTGCCCCGACGCCGCGGCGCGGAGGCGGTCCACGAAGGCCGCGGCGAGTGCTGCGGCGGAGAGGCGCGAGCCGCGGCCGAAGGCGAGGAGCGCATCCATGTGGTGCGCGGACGGCGGGGCCGTGGAAGGGTGGTGCGCCGTCGCGCGCGCCACCGCGTGGAGCGCGTCGGCTGCGGAGCACGGGGACGCGGGGCCGCCAGGGGAGAGGAGGCTGGACGCGAGCCGCCGGAGCTTGAGACCACCCATGGCGGGCACCGATCGAGGAGACGAGGACACGGGGGGAGGGTGTGAAACTGTGAATGGATCAATGGAATGCGAAGGGGAGATGGACATGGAAGGAAGCCTTGCGTGGCTTTCTCGTGCTCCTTCCGAGCTGACGCGGGCGGCTAAGACGCAACCGAGGTGATCTCGGCCGTCGGATTGGTTTGACGGGTTCAATTTGGTGCTTGGATCGTACCGGAGACGATTCTAGGCATGGGTTCACTCACCTAAGACGATGAAAAGGTCAACCTGTCGTCGTCCACCCCTTTCATAGGACGGGTCAACGCTCACGGCAAAAGGGATAGCACTCACACTCGAGTACACTCAACTAGTGCATTCATGGGATATTGATTTAGATGTTGTTTGATTTTTTTACACCTAGTTTGACCGATTCATCTTATTCAAAATATTTACGGAAATAATGTTGAAAAAATAAATTCATATTTCAAGTGTATTATGCGCTAAACTAAACCACTATGAAAATAAATGATAATTATGAAAAAAAATATCAAACTACCTGAACTGAATTCATGCATGGAATGCTACTGTTTCGACCCTATGATCATCGTTATATTTTCGTGATTAGCGGGAATAACGTTAATCAGTTCACAGGTTTTTAAATTACAAAATTGCTTTTTTAAACGAACACTCAATTTTTGTGTGGTCTGACTCAGAGTACAAAATGAAGCATTCTAGTTCTTTTTTTTTTTCACTTGTTTTTAAAAATGAGCTAGCGCACGGTAAAATGAAACATATTCCTTGCGATATTGCCTTGGTGTAATTTGTTTAATATAAGCCTTGGTGTAATTTGTTGTGTACCAAGTACCAACACTTACAAAATTTTACAGGCATCTTAGCACAGCAGCTTTGCGATATTGCAAGTTCTGCAACCTGCATATCAGATTATCAGTCGAGCGGCGTCATCAGTCGACACGTTATTCCTTGCTCGGCTGCTCTACTCCGATCAGGAAACAAATACGGTGTACTAGATAAACAAACAAATCAAAGGCTTGCTTAAAGACGTGCAGTGGTGAGTTGGCAGCTGATGAGCATTCGCACGACGTGACACTTCTCGACGGGGTTCGTTGGGCATAGATGTCAGCAAATTAATGTGCCGCGAGCAAGGCGTTGTTTGGATGCAAGTTACTCCTACATCATATCTATAGGATCTATCCTATATGATTTTAAGTTTGTTCTCGACCATTTTCTAAATCTAACCAGTTGTATGTATAAAATACTGCATCATACCTAGAAAGTAAATTAAAAATATTTAGAATTAGTGAATTCTAGAGCCCAGAGGATCCCCAATCTTAGGGTTCTATGCACAAGTCTAAATATAGTGATATTTGGGACTAATGGATTACGACATAGGATTTTGTGTCTACAATTTTGAGTTTTACTTGTCCAACCCGTAGATGGACTTACACTTGAATATACTATTTGAAAAAGTCAATTTGGCCACCTTGAACTATGTGCGTCGTCAGATTTTGCACCCTGGACCATAAATCCGGAAATGTTTGCTCGCACAACTATTCAAACATGTATTTGTTCCCCTTGGATGCTATTAGAGGTGGTTTAGTGTGACGTGGTAGTGGGTCCTACCTATCAGATGATAGGTGGAACGAGCCCCCACATATTAAACCTATATTTATCATCTACGCCCTCCCTATGCTCCACTACGCCTCATTCTCTCTCATACGCACCACCTGGAGCCACCACTACTTGCATTCACCACGACGAGCTGTCGTTCACACCCGAGCCATGCATGTTGTCATGTGTCGTTGTAACAAGCCTCCACCATGCTGTTGCAGTGCCATAGAAACCATTGTGCTAAGTGGAGGAGAAAAAAGGCGGAAGCATGGGCGGGTGCCATGGATGGAGATGCGGAGCATGGAGGTGAGCGCCTTGTTCTCAAATTAAATTCAATGCCATCATACCAGCTACGACCACCTCCTCGCTCGGCCATTTCCCACCTTCACACTACTGTCGTCCTAGTCCCTCCTCGGGTGAAGGAGAGAGGTTGAAGAAGGAGGTCAAAGCCATGTCCACCATCATGTCATTCCCCTTGCACGTCTCCCCCATGACGATGGCAGGAGAGGAGAGAAGGAAGACAAATGCTGGAGAAGAGGAGAGGTTGCAATGGCCACAAAGGAAGAGAGGCAGAGGCAGCGTCAAAGGAAGATAGGAGGATGGGAGGAGGCGGCGGTAGGAGAGGAGAGCAGGCATCATGGCTCAGCTGTGGGGAGGGAGAGGGAGAGAGATAATGGAGAAAAGGGACAATGACGACACGTAGGCCCAATGCCCACTAATGCAGTAATGCAATCTCGGAGCCCTAACATGTTGTATTCACTGCCACGTCATATGAAGTTGTTGAAACTACTGAGGGGGTATGATTTGCACTGTATTGTATACTTGCAGATATTTCTATTTGTGGTTCATGGTGCAAAATGATGATGGCCATAGATTAGTGTGGCTGAATGAACTTTTTATATTAAACAAGGTAGAAGGGAAATAGAGATGGGTGGAGCAGAAAAAGGGTAACCCCTCCTTTCCTTATAAGTTTTGACTAAGATGATGGCTTTGTTAATGTCATTAACTGTTTCTTGTTCTTTTGCCTATTCAAGGCTCATATTCTCCAAGATTCTTTAATTTACTTTGTCTCAATTGCTTTGTTCTAATGATTGTTCACATATCCTTCGATTCATTGATTTTGGCCTCAGTTTTGATTCCTTTTTCAGAATACCCCTGGATTTAGATGACTAATGACTGGCTTTTGTGCTAGATGGTACATTTTGCTGTGATTTTGTGTTGCAATTGTTTTACAACTCAATTCAATTATAGCTTTGCTTAATCAAAAATGATAGAGTGCAGGGTACTATTACTGTGTTGATTTTTTTTTTTTATGTTTTCAATTATATTGTTATCCATGCCGCTAGTGTGAGCTTCAAAATATATGTTTGTGGGTGGTGCACTTTTTTGGACAATTTGGTGGTGCACTCGAAATGATATTAGCTACCTTCAAAGGAACATACTTGCTATATTTTTGGACATTTTGATTAGCGGGCTATAGACAATAGTGGTAACTTTTTTTTACAAGCTATGAGGCTACAATAAAACTATAGCGGAGCTATAGCAAATAGCGGTTTCAAAAAAATGATAAAATATATGGATAATTGATACAAAACCACAGTTTGATGAGCAGATAAAATGTTGAGCATAAATATGTGCAAAAAAAATCAAATAGGTGCACACTTTATTCAGATTCGTCTGCATCTGGTTAAACCCTTCCTTCCGAAGAGAAATTGGTTCTTTCCTCGGGATGGGAGAGGCGTGCAGCTGCTTCCTTCAATCATCACTGTTTTCGTGAATCGCTATATCGCATGATTCGTAGGAACACAACCACAACTAAATAAATAACATGACATTTGAGTCCATCACAAACTCACCATCACAGATCACACATAAATACATGACAATATAGCGTGTGTCCATAACAACTGTCCATGGCATGATAGGTATAGCATAAGTCAATAGAATATAAGTTCTAAACTTTAGTTTAGTTTATTTCGGTGCTTCACTAGCTTTACATTAAGAATAACAGTACTATTTGGCTTCACTATAACTCTATAAGAAATAAGAATAGCGGCAGCTATAGCGCTACGGCTATGCTAAATAGTGCCGCTAAATCAGCCTATAGCGGTCATAGTACCCTCTGCCTTTCTTCTGTGGGATGTTCATCACCGTGGAAGGCTTCAAAAAGACCGGCTTCCTAGTGCCCTCTGGGAATTTATGGAGTCCTACGCACGGATTGATACTCCAACCGGAACAAAGCCATTCTTGCCTTGGTCACACTTCTATTCTCGAATGTGGCGCCGAACATTCCAACCGGCTAGCTCCTCACATTTACAAGCTGTAATCATGAACGTCTTTCAGTTAGAGTTATCTGCATGAATGATGTAACCGCTTTCATAAATTTGCCCTGAAAAATTCCACACCACAAACTATTAAATGTTCTTTCACTTTCTGCTACATGCAGCACCGCTGAGAGGCTGACTGACTATATGCAGTTAGCCATGGAAACTCATTGTAACCTAATCGGATTCAGCTTTAGTTTAAGCTTCCACTAATGCAATAACGGTATGGGACTACAGAAACATAGTATGGCTGATTGAGAAGGGGCATCTGAAAGTCAATGAGAAAAATGCCACTATCTCTGCATCGATTGCACACATCCATCATATTTATTTTCAGGCTACTTAGAAAAAATACAGTAATTTGGTTCTCAAATATCAATTCAGTTGGCATTTGCACTGCTGCGTTGGGACTGGTTGTGCAGCTAAAGTCTGAACTGTACATTAGTGATGAGCTGTTCGCGTGAAACTGAAACCTTCAGACCTTTGATTCAGGCCCTGAAAATAATTGCTGTACACCCCAGCACCTTTGGTTCCAAGTGAATCGATGCAGTTGGGCATGCCGTGGATTGATTGTATGTGTGCAAGTGCCATGCCATCATCTGCACTGCACTGCATCACAAGTTCACAACGTAAAGTACAGGTCTGACTGACTGCCACTAACTGTGCTTCCTCCAGTCCTGCTCGGCGCGCGCGTGGCGGCTTCGGCAGCAGCGATCTCCCCGACCACGGAGACTAACGCGTGGCTCATCCTTGCTGCCTGGACGAGCAAGGTGGCCGGCAACTTCTCCCTCCTGGGTTCGCCCGGCAATCTGATCGTTTGCGAGCAGGCGCGCATGTCCTAGCACTACGGGTCTACGGCTACACCCTCCCCTTCTTCAGACACCTCCAGTTCGGCTACGGGAGCAGCAGGGAAACAAAAATGTGAATGAATTTTCAGCAGGTCATTTGTATTCAATTTTTTACAAGATTAGTTGGGAGAATTTTTTTGACAAGCAGATTAGTTGGGAGATTTATTACAGTTAGTACTTCCCAAGGATTGTAGCTGCCATTGCTACTTGCTGTTGGAGTAGTCGGCGATGTAGATTTTATTAGGGTGTGATAGCTTTGCAGGGTGGGTTGATAATCTTGGATGTGGTTGACCACTCGGAAATATTGATAGATCGCCGTGGTCCGTTTTGTGTCCGAGTGGCTGAGGGAAAAAACCAGCAGACCGTACGCCCGTCAGGGGATAAGCTGTGATAGTAAGCCTTGAACGGGGTTTTATTAAGATTGTCAATGACTCGTTGCTCTTCCTGATATAATCTTCATCGTCATAGATGTCATATTTAGGCTGGTTGGCCTTGCTATCTCTGCTGTCGGTATCATCCGACCGATAGCTTCGCTGATTTGCCGCTTTGATCTTGTTTAAGCTCTGCGTGACCAAATCTTGATTGACTGGTGCTGAGTACCTTAAAACCGAATTGGGAGTCGGTTTAATTAGGGCTGGAGCTGAATTAGTTTCTGAATCTTAATCCAGTTTTGGAAGAAATAAAAGAACAGTGTTTAGCTGTTATGCGGAAATGGCCCGCGCCTAGATGGGCTTCCTTTTTTGTTTTATCAGAAGTTCTGGGATCAGTGGCGGAACTAGGATTTGTCAGAGACTAGGGCTAAGTTTAAAGTCTTATCCGACTTGACGCATAATACGTATACCATACATATACGGTACACCTAATCATCGATACATCTTTTTATAAAATATAAATATTATGCGATAATATACTATTTTTTTTCAAAATCCATAATACATGAGTCTTAGTTAGTTAGTTCTAGAAATAATCTAGCGCGTAGCACTTAAATCACATGTAACTAGTTAAGTGACCTAGTTGGGAATATCTTCGCTCATGAGAAAGAGGGGATGTTGAGAACATGTTGAGTGCAATCTATGGGCACAGTCTGTTTTCTAGCTCAGGAGGTAGCAGAGGGCATAGAAATGGTGGTATTCGTAGTAGAAATCAGAGTACCAGCGGTGGAGTCCTAAGATGTGGATGTAGTCATGGTGATTGAGATCATAGCTCAGATTAGTGGCTACCAAGTTAGATGATATGATTTACCGCGATTCCCTTCAAGAGAGTTGATATATATATATATATATATATATATATATATGATTGTGTAGTATGCAAAGGATTTGAGTAAAAGGTATGATCAATATATACATGTAGGATTGTGGTTGTAAAAAATAACACAACAAATTATTCTATATAAAGTTTATAATCTTAGCACATATTAACATATTATAAGGATCATGACTAGGGCCATGGCCCTAGTGGCCCTAGTGGGAGGTCCGCCCCTGTCTGGGATGTTATTAAGGGTGACCTGGTAGCTTTGTTTGATGATTTCTACAACAAGAAGCTAGACATTCAGAGGCTAAACTTTGCTCCCATCACTTTAGTTTCTAAAGTTGAAGAGGCTATTAATATGAATAATTTTAGGCCTATAAGTTTGATCAATTGTAGTTTCAAATTAGTTTCTAAACTTTTGACTGTTAGATTGGGTAAAGTCTTATAGAGATTGATTACCCCAAATCAGAGTGCTTTCTTAAAAAGCAGATATATTCTTGAGAGTATGGTAATAGCTCATGAGGTGGTTCATAGTGTGCACAAAGATAGAAGCCCAGGGCTGATCCTGAAGTTGGATTATGAGAAGGCTTATGATAGAGTTAGCTGGGAGTTTTTGTTTGAGATCCTGAGCCCTAGAGGGTTTAGTCCCTTGTGGATTAGCTGGATTAAAAGTTTGGTAATAGGAGGTTCTATCGGAGTAGTGCTCAATGGTGAGGATAGTGACTTCTTTAAGATTGTGAAAGGGATGAGGCAGGGAGATCCTATTTCCCCTCTTTTGTTTAACTTAGTGGTTGATGTGCTTACCAGGATGTTGTCTAAGGCAGCTAATGCTGGTTTGATCAGGGGTTTGTTGACTGATTTTAGGAGAGAAGGGGTGATTTCCTTGCAATATGCTGATGATACCATATTGTTTTCTAGCGTTGAGGTGGCCCACCTCCTTAATCTTAAATGCATCCTGGTTCTGTTTAAGAGGATCTCTGGGATGAGGATCAATTTTCATAAAAGTGAAATAGTGACTCTAAATGTAGATGACCAGTTGACTCATGATGTTTCACATCTGTTGAATTGTCCAGTTGGGAAATTCCCCTTAAAATACCTAGGTGTGCCTCTGCACTTTGAAAAACTGCCAAGAGATGTTTTGCAGCCTGGTGGACAAAATGCTGGATAGAGTGGCTAGTTGGTGGGGTAGACTCCTATCCTATGGTGCTAGATTAGTTTTGATTAAATCCTGTTTAGCTAGCATTCCTATCTACCTTCTCTCATTTATTAAATTACCTAAATGGGCTATTACGCTGTTGAATACTAGAATGGCTAATTGTCTTTGGAATGATATTGAAGGTAATAGGAAATATCATCTGGCTAATTGGGAGCTACTCTCCTTGTGTAAAGATTTTGGTGGTTTAGATGTTCCCAATCTGAGAGACCTAAATGTTTGCCTCTTAGGTTCTTGGATTAAGAGGTATATTAGTGGAGAAGGCAAAATGTGGAAAGAGCTCCTTGACTTTAAGTATAACACCAATAATCCTAATATCTTTGCAATTAGAGAGTTTGGAGCTTCTCAATTTTTTAAGGTTTCTTATATGCTACTAGGGCAGCTAAGATGGGTTTTAGATGGAAAACTGTTAATGGTAGAAAAGTCAAATTTTGGGAGGATAATTGGTTGGGATCCTCGAGCTTGGCTATTCAGTTTTGGGATCTGTATGTGCTAGTGAATGAGAAATCTGGGACAGTCACTGATTTGTGGGATGGGGTCTCTTTGAAATGCACTTTAGAAGAGTTTTTGATGAGAACTTGTTCTTGGTCTAGCTTGAGGTAGTGCAGTTGGCTAGAACTATTACTTTCTCGGGGAATGAAGATGCTCTAATTTGGCAATTCACTTCTTTTGGGATTTATTCTTCACAATCCCTATACAAAACAGTTAATTTTAGAGGCATTAAACCAGTTCAAGTCTTAGGGTTGTGGAAAGTTAAGATTCCCCCAAAGTTCATTTCTTCTTGTGGTTGCTGTCAAATGATTATTAACCAGATCCAATCTTGCCAAAAGAAGGCACTTGGAAGATGTGTCCTGCTTATTCTGTTCTTTGACTAAAACTTGCAATCACCTATTTTTTAACTGTGTGGTAGCTAGGCAAATGTGGGTAGTGACTTCTGGATTCTGAAGTTAGATGTAGGTGCTGATTTTCAGTCGGTAGGTTGTCTTTGGCTGAGCAACAAGAAATTTACAGTGCATAATATTTTTTGTTCAGCTGATCTTTGGGGGTCGTGGAAGCTAAGGAATGAAATGTGTTTTCAGTTTTCAACTTGGAGAAATGTGAGTCACTTGCTACAGATCGTTTGGAAGCTGGCAGATACCTGGAAGTTGCTCTGTCCAGAAGAGAAGAAGGTGGAGTTGTCGCTCTACCTGGAGGAGCTGAAGCTGCAGTTGAGTTCTGATGTCATTCTGCTGTGATGGGCGGGAGGCTAAGGAAGGGTTAGTTGTGGTTTCTGGAAGTCTACGGGAAGATCAACTCTGGTGTTTTTGCGTGGCTGGCTGTATGAGTTTTAGTCGAGTGGCATGGTCCTGGTTGTCTGAGTTCTGCTTGGTTGGCTGGTGTCGTGTTCCTTGATTAGTGTTCTGTTAGTTGAAGGAGTTGTATGTGGTTGTCTTGGAGTTCCTGTGTTGTAAACTCGGACAAATGTTTGTGGTCTTTTGTTAATACGAAAGGGCGGGGCGAGGCCCTTTTTTTAACTCTAAAAAAAAAATCTTAATCCAGTTTAGAGATGTGAATTTTCCCGGTCCGAGTGGCCAAGAAGTTTGTGGAGCCAGGTTGATGCCGCACTAACTTGATCTGTGTCAGTGTTGGAGTTGGAGTCCAAGTCGCACGATTTCTGCTAGCTTCACAGCTGCAGCCTGCAGGCAAAACCTGAGTGGGTGTCAAAATCTTGTCGACGCGACGCAAAGCCACCGTGATGGTTTACGATGAAATTTATGCTTCTAAAAGCGAAGGATGCCCACAAAACGAAAGTAATCTTGAACTTGAATGTGACTGCCATCGAGCTTGTTTTATGCCGTCTAGTCGTCTACCAAAGGTGCGATTGGTTATTTTTTCGAGCGAGGCAGGCCGTGCGAACCAGTGCCATCCGAGCCAGGTTCTGAAAAAAAACGAGAATGGATCTCGTTTTCCATGAGCCTGGCTCGGTATGATGTTGCATGCCACAGTGCAAGACAGTAAAGAAAGCAAGGAACAAAACATCTACGACTGCATATGATATATGATTATATGGATACATGTCGTCTTGCATCGTGAATCCATCTCCAAGAATCTCCCTTTACATAGTCCCATGTGTCAGGTGTAATTGTCAAAGAACTTTTATAAAAAAACGAGCCCCGCAGGGAACAGGCGTCCCACGGGATTTTATGAAAAGGATTTCGAGATGTTTTATAGTGGTTGGAACGGAACCAGGGGAACCAGGCGGTACCCGGTGGAACCAGGCATTTTTTTTATTTTTATGGTCGAATTATGTATTGAAAATTATAAAATTAAAATAATTATTGGTATCGAGCCTACCGTTTTTGGTTCCGGGCCTACCTATTTGGTTCTGTCTGGTTCTTGTTCTGGTTCCGTCTATTTATAAGCCGTTAGATCTCGCTTAATGAATGACTCTCATTTTTTCCAATCACCATAAAAATTGTAATCTCAACGGAAAAAAACACTCCAAACCCTAGATTTGTTAGCGAGAGAGATTTTTAATTTAATTCGTCCCAACGAGGGATCGAACTCGCGATCTCGAGGTGCCAAAGAAACTGGGCATGTATTACTTACACGCCAGCCTTGAATTCACTCACAAATTTTCTTCTTAATATATTCAAAATACTTTCTCCTTGATAGCCCAACAGCAACAGGTAGACCGAAATATGGTCAAATGACAATTTTGTTTGGACTTGAAGCTACACTTACTGGTTTGTATTTGGGCTAAACATTATAGATGACTTGTATTTAAGCTTTAGAATATGTGGCAGGCTGGCAGCTCTTGTGCCTCCGTAAGAATCAAAGAGTTATCCACAAAGAAAAGGCGATTAACTCTTTGGGGGCTTTCCTGCAGATTTTAATCCGTTCAAATTTCCATATCTTTTCAGCCTTTTGCAGCTTCATTGCCTGATCTTGAACTCCTAAAGCAAAACACACCGGTGACCTTCAGAAGGCAGGCACAGCCGCACAGAGCAGAAGAGCACGGCAGTCCGAACGTGTGAGCTTCCTGTGCACAGGAAAACAGGGCATCAGCAGGGGACCGAACATTCGAACATCAGTGGCCTGATTAAAAGTACAACCCTTAACCGTGTCTGGTGATGATGCACCGCCTGACGCATCATGCGTTTCTAGAGCGCATGCATTTTCTCCTGCCAGCAGTTCTGCTGAGCCAGGTGCTGACATTAGGCGGCCGGACACTGTTCGATCGGTTTTCGAAGCATCTTTTCTAGATAAACATGCGTGGTTGGTTTGCGACCATACACACATGCTTGGGGAGAAACATTTGGCACCTCGTTGTCTGTCAAGTGGACTTAGAAAGTCACCGATCCGGCACGGTATCATATAGTACTACTTGAATTTTACATGAGGTATTATTATGCGTAATACTAGTAGTAATCTACAGCGAGGTGATTCCGTTTGTACAGGCAGGAGGAAGGTTTCCTGCGCCCAAGCCCTAAGAGCTTCAGTAATTTCTGTACATGTTTTTTGTGAAAAAAAAAATGAATGCAACACGCGTCCAGAAGGAGGAGCGCGACAAAGCACGTTCCCTCCAAAATTCAACTCCCGATAAAAAAAATTTCCGCCACGACGGCGACGATGAGAGCACCGAGAGCTTTCCTAGCAGCCACCGTTTGACCCGCACGACGGAACAAGCCGCGTCAAACACGTTGTCCAGGCGCGCACGCCTGGCCGTCGTCGTGCTCCACTGACTTGGCGGTGGCGCCCGCGGCGGCGGGGGAGGCGCCGGCCGCCCTGCCGCCGCCCTTGCTGGACCCGTCAGTCTCGGCGCCCCTCCGCGTGGAGCGAGACCCCCACGCGGGCATCCTCGCGGAGAACGTCCGCGCCAGGAACGACGGCCACCGCCCTGACTGGCCCAGCCGGATGCTCCTCCCGGCGCGGCTGCTGCCTTCGCCGCCCCTGACGCTGCCGCCACGGACGGCGCGGCTGGCGCGGAACGCCACGAGGCTCCTGGTGCGCTGGAGCTTCCCCGCGGCGGCGAGGTCGCGGAGCACGTGGTCAGGCAGGCGCAGCGTGAACCGCTCGGTGCCGGCCGTCGACGCCGCCGCGAGCGAGTGCCCCGTCGAGTGCGAGCGCGGCATCCGCGCGGCGGGCGCGCGCCCGGACTTGGAGCGCAGCGCGCGCTTCAGGCTGCCGATGCGCATCAGCTCCGCGGCCTCCTCTCTGATGATCCTCTCCTCCTCCATCTCCTCCTCCGTCTCCTCCACGTCGATCACCACCGCGCCCGTCCCCGCCGGCGCGGACCTCGGCGAGGGGAGCTCCTGGGCGGGCGCCTCCGCCGCCGCCGCCGGCTCCGGCGCGTTGGGGTCGGGGACGAGGTTGGCGCGGCAGACGGGGCAGGTGACGTGCGAGGCGAGCCAGGTGTCGATGCAGTCCGCGTGGAACACGTGCGAGCACTTGGGCAGCAGCCGCAGCGTCTCGTCGTCGTCGAACTCGCTCAGGCACACGGCGCACTCCAGCGCGCCCTTGACGGCCTTGTGCGCCTTCACGTCGGCGTACGCCATGGTCGGGAAGGACTCCAGCACCGCGGCGTCGATCCCGCGCTGCCGCCGAGAGCGCGCCGCGGCGCCGCCCGGGACCGGGTTCGCGGAGTAGCCGCTCGAGCCGTTGCCGTAGCAGTGGCGGATGTAGATGGAGAAGAAGCCAAGGATGAAGAAGGCGGCGATGAGCACGACGATGACGATGGCCATGGACGGGCTGAAGCTCTGGGGGTAGGTCTGCTGTGAATACGGCTGCTGCCCCTGCGCCGCCGTGAAGTCGGTGACGGCGAGCAGGAGAAGCAAGTGGAGCAGGAGGCGGCCATTGCTGCGGCGGAAGAGCGCCATCTCCATGGCGCTAGTCACTAGTGTTGAGTGGAACGGATGGAACAGCGGAGGTGGGTTTGTGGGAATCCGATCCCAGACCAAATTAGAGGAGTCCGGTACCTGGGGAGAGCGTGAGTGTTTATATATGCGATGCGAGGAGGAAGAGCGGGAGACGTCGCGGAAGGGGCGGCCGGGCCGTAGCTGACTAGCTGTTGTTGGAAACGGAATGCACACCGAAATCACGAAATGATTGTCGATAGTCTATGCACGTTTCGGTTGTTTCAAACCTGCTCTCAATCTTTTTTTTTTTTTTTATGTCCACGGATCCATCATCCAATGGCCCTTCTCCATCCCACTTTGAAAATTGATACTTCCTGTGAAACACGGGACTTTTATCAGAATCATATATTCTTCCTGTAAAATTGATACTTCTTGTGAAATTTCTGTGCTTAAAAAAGGTTCTTATTAATAGAGTAACTCTATTTGCAAGTACGCAACAAGCATCTCCGCCGCCACCGACTTGCACGGCTTCGGCAGTGCGCCAGTGCCCCACCAATCCACCACCCTCGTATGTCGACATTAACCTCTCTTTACTGAGTACCCATGTCACCTACTATCCCCATTTGGCTCAAGTAAGGCACGCAACATTGCCCACCACTGCCGCCGATCATGCCAAGGTCAGCGTCCCCCTTCATCTCCACCACTGAACTGTCAATCCTCCACCGCCACAGCGGCCCACCACCTCACAATCTCACCCATCGACAGCTATTAGTGCCAAGCAGGTGACCCTTCGAAGCCCGAAGGCCATGGGGTAAACCCTAAATCCCAAATTATAATCTCACCAACGTTTGGGGAGAATGATTGTTTGGCGTCCATGGATTGGTAGAAAAACGACCGGTGTTGGAGATAACTAAAACATTTTAGTGTTGTTTAGCTTTCCTTAAATGATATATAGATCCAATTTGAAAATCACACTATTCCTAGTGTCCCAAAGACAAAAGCAGATGAGAAATTAGCTAGGAAGCTAGAACCTTAGGCCCTGTTTGGTGGGGGCTTTTGCAGGCTCCAGCTCCGGCTCCAAGGAGCCCTGGCGAAGCCGCATGCTAGTGGCTCCGACCAGCTCTTCCTGCGCTGTGAGAGGGAGATGAGAGGAGAGAGAAAAAGAGCTCTGCTACAGTACTCGGGCAGCCTTCGGTCAGCCTGCTACAGTGCCCCGGGCAGGTGAAGCCGGAGCCGTTTCTTGGGCAGCCAAACGAGGCCTTATTAGAACGGAACCAGCAGTGCTCAATCATGTTTCCTCACGAAAAGAAACATCACTCTTCATCATGCAAAACATGTGGAACTGATATTCATAAAAAACCAGTTCTGTTAACAAGTATATCCAAAATGAAATTAATGATATGATGTTGCTTTAAAGCAAAGTAGCCAACGAATGTTCGAAAATCCCTGTTGCGTGGCTGTAGTGCTGTTGATGCACATAAACAAGTTGATGTAGGGTAGGCGGAGAATCTGGTGGTGAGCTTTCCTTGATCAGCCCAACGTGGTTAGGGTTAGCGAAGGATCGGCGGAGGTGCGCGGCAGCCGGCAGCACGTGAGATTGTTTTTGTTTGGCGTCTTCGCCTGGCCTGTCTTTCCGTTCCTTTTCCTGGAGTTGGAGCTACCCGCTGCAGCTGAATTGACAGACGACTAGAGCGCGGCTCGGCGGCTGCCTGCCCTGGGTCATCACTGACCGGTGACCGGTTGCAATGCACCCCGCATGATCTGATTATTAATCCTACTAATATTGAATTGAATTGCTGTTCAAGGCTGCTTCTAGTAGTATATACGTATTAGTCAATGGTTGTGGGGAGAAGAAGGTTCTTTGAGTGTTTGACAAAGAAATTTCTAGAAGACCAAGACATGCCCTGGCATGGTCGGACAGTGTTGATTGGGATATTAATTAGGAAGTTTCTTTTCGTTGGTTTCTGAATTCTCACCTTCGTGAAGCTCTGAATTATGATGTGGAAAAATTCGCGGAGTAAGCACCAAGCGCGTCCACGTATGTATGCACGAAGACGAAGTAACTGATCTCACCGTTACTACTGACGTTTTTATTTGTTATCCACGGAGGAATTAGTCCCACCAATCGTGCATAGTTTTTGGAGTACATACAGTAAGTAATAGCAGCACTAGTATATATATGGACAAGTCACCGATCCTGCAAGGCTGCAACTGCAGGTAAGAGTTTTGACTTGACTCCCTTAACAGATTTGAACTCGTCAAGCTGAGCTCCCCACACCGGATCGGCCAGATCTCTCGAAGTCGTGATGCTTACTAGAGCTTGGAGGCCAGTTGACGACGGGGAAAGCTAGGAAATTAAGGAAGGAGGAGCTGGTCCGTTCTGGAACACGAACGGTAGCCGGCCGGCGGTTGTCGTGAAAAACAACGCCAGACTCTTCGTCATCACGATCACGGGATCGCTCCGCTCCGACCCATCCGAGTTCCGCGCCGCCTCGGCGGCTGCTCGCTAGCTGCCACGCGCGCTCTGGTACGGCGACGCATATGGCACAGTCGTACGTGTAGGTCCTCCTGGACCATTTGTAGCCGCTACAGCTTGTGAGAATTCAGAGAGTGACGCACGAAAAATGGGGAAACACCTGATTGATGAAGGTGGCCGGTGTGTATATGTTCACAAAGAATCGATGAGATCTGAGTTGAAATGCTCTGCTGCCGTGTTCTACCGTGCATTCAAGCAAGGGGATGCCAAAATGAATGCGTTTATCTTGACGAGACCCTGCACCTTACGTTCTTTACAGGACTGATTTCTCTGCACCTTGGAGCTAAGCAATGAGAAATCGGAGTATTGGAGAATGTTAGAAAAACAAAACACACAGCAGCGTATCTCCAAACAAGAAGCCCCACGATGGCTCACACAAGCAGGCCCATCAGGGCGGGCCGTTCAGATCTGGGGTGTAGATGCCCAAAAGCACGAGTTGTGAAGGTCAACCTGAAGCATAGTCCAGATATGACCCAATGTCTATAGAGCTCGGGTGGGGGTGTTTGATTCACCTATTATTTATCCAAGAATGTATCTGGACACTTGAATATCAAATACATCCCCACATAATGGGACAACACGGAAACCAAACATTCCCCTCGTGGCAGCATGGCCTGATGGCTTCTGTTGTGCTTGGGTTGCCATCTCGGACTGTACTACCTGCACGAGCACTACATGATTAACCTAATGCAGGATTAGACTCTGCTTCCACCATGGCCCAGCATGTTGTGATGTACATGTTCCTAACAATAGCCCAACATCAGCTCGGTTGAGATGCACATATATAGTGTACTCAGCCCTAGAAACCCTAGGCCACCCATCCTTAGCTTCCGGCTTTCTTTCCCATCTTGCACATGTCCGAGGGCACAAGCTCGCCCAATGGTGGTGCTCAACACACATCACCTCTCCCATATTTCTTCCTTATGTGAGGACCGAACTTGCATCTCTTTTCTCTGTGGATCTTTCTAACGTGAGGGTACTGGTGGCAGCACATGACATACACTCCCACCCTTCCCTTCTTTCCTAGTGGCACCTCCCCAAGTGAGACCTCCAAGAGGTGGCCCATGACATAGACCCACACCTCCTTTCCATGTGAGGCATATATGCCCTCCATGCTTGCAGATCTAGGCACATGGTGGGCAGATGTGCACATGTGACGATATGACGGCAAATGCGTCCTCCTCCCATGTTTTTCAATGCTAGCCAAGATGACCGGGTTCAGCCCGGTCCAGCAGGCATGCAACATGCCAAGACTAAAAATGCCTCTTGTAATTCATAGCCCAACGAGACTCGGCGCGTCGAGTGGCATGGCATGACATGATTCACGGAATCACGGGGTGTGCCTAGCAACGCAATGCCAATGTCGGCCTGCCATCCATTTGGCCATCTATATTTGCAGCCTTGGGGACATTAGAAGTTTGGAACGCCAAATGCATACTGTTCATGGGCTTGCCAGAAATCAACCATCATATCAAGGGGGCTTGGCAGGGAATTAAAAGAACCGAAGAGGGCAAGCCCCTTCACCCTTCAAGGGACCCTCCCCTTGTGTGACATTTGGTTGTCACACATAGCGCATGGATGCGCCGATGGGGTGATGTTGACTTGTTGCCAGCTTGAAGGAAGATCGATGTATCCGGTATGTTGTGGGTGGCGTGTCTCTTGTCGCCCTTAGTGTCCGCTCGTGTTTGCCCAATCCCTCATATAGAGGGTGACACAATAGTGGAGCGACTTAATGCTGTGTTTGGTTCCCAGTATCGAACCATCCATGCATCAGTCCATCCTGGATAGCCATCTGAGCCCCATATGTCCCAACGTTTGGTTTCTGGATTGAACGAGGGTATCCAGGACCGAACTATCCAAATCCTTGGAATATTCCCTATAGATGTTGTATCCTCCCGTGCGAAAAAATGGCTGAACGACGCCATCCAGGACGGAGTGTGACTCTCCACTTCTCGCGTTTCCCTCTCCTGAGTCCATCCCGTACAACCAACCAAACAAAAATAATGTACTGTCCCATACACCAAACCAAACAATCAACATGAACCATTCCATCAGGGATTATATATCCATCCTGCATCCATCCCGAATGATTCATACCATCCATTTTCATTCAACTAACCAAATTTAACCTTAAGCTACGAGGGTGGATGTGCAATGGCCCATGTGTGTCGGCGAGTATATCGTTCAATGGTGGTTCTGGTCTACGATCGGCCGATCACCATCCCCACCTTTTTTAATTATCCTACTTCCAGTTGTGTTCTTTTCTCATGTTTAAAACGTATCGTTGTTGTATATGTTGTATTGTGCTCCAACTAGGAGTATATGTAATTCGTGGTTTGCACACTTTTGAGTGAAATTTTCAATTGGACCAAACCCCTGCCTTAAGATACATGCATGATTACAATAATTTGAGATGGTGTTTACGATCAGGTGATTGTCATCACTTAGGGATCATAACATAGTTTTCACATAGGGATGGTGTAGTCTCTCTGACGTCTCTGTATGTATTTGCTAGTCTATAGTTGCCGCAACGCAATTGTTCTGGAAAAAAAGAGGAGATTCTGAAGCACACATACACAAATGTGGCAGGACAGTGCATGCTCTCGCGATCGCGAGGCAAGCATGTTCCTCTTCCTGTGTTTGGGTCAACGGTAAAACAGCAGTCAGAGGACTAGACCTTGCGCTCTCACACAGTGACACAGGTACAGCGTTTTGTGTGTGTGTCCTAGTCTTATGCCACCTGGAAGGCCTGCTGGGCACAGCAAAACGATCAGCAAGACACAGCACAGCCGCACAGGGTCAGGGTAGGTCGCGCTATGCGAATCTCTCCCACGGGCACGACGTGTTTGGCTGCTGGTGGTACTGGTATGTGCGGGCTGTGCACGGTGCACCTCAGCACCTGTGCCGCCGGCTGATTCCACTGGAAAAGCTGTAGGATAGCCAAAGCCCCGTATGGTATTTCGCTGAAGCCTGAAGCGCTAGCGCCCAGACGTCCAAGGACGACGGCAGTGGAGGTTCCGCTCGGCTGGCGCGCGGCGCGGCGGTCTTTCTATGCTCGCTTAGCTTCGGTGGCGGTGATGGTTCTTGGACACTTCTGCGGTGGTGAGATGCGATACCTGGCACTGGCAGGCTGGCCCGGTGGGCTTTCGATCGAGAGGATTGCTCGAAGCCTCGCCTCGCCTCTCCAGCTCAAATAGGATGAGTTCCTATTCACCTGTTCAGAGGCCACACCACTTTTCCTTCGTTCTTCTCATAGGACACCAGTTGCATGTCCTTTTTTGTTTGAAGCATATTCTGAGGCAAGCAGACATGCATGAGACAGTGTTCAACTGTCCATTGACCCACATATGAGACCAATGTTCTTGCATGCAGGGTGATAATTGAGTTATACTATTCCATCGACCCGCTCTCGCACGGATTGAAGTTTTAGAAGATATATGTATTAAAAATTGATGAATAAATAAAATAATAGCAGCAATCGATAATTTAATAACATATGTGTATAAATATTTGTTTTATAGGATATTTGTTTGTAGTTTAGATGTTATTTTGTTTTATCTTTTAATAATATTAGAGGTGATTACTTTAATTCATCTTCCGTAATGGTATGGTAGGGAATTTATATAAAAATTTAGTGGTTATCTTAATTTATCTTTGTAATGGTATGGTCGGTAATTTATATGCAAATTTAGGTGGTTAATTCAATTCATTTTTTATAATGGCATGGTGTGTAATTTATATGCAAAATTAGATGGTTCATTTATTTCATCTTTTGGTGGGTAATTTTTTTAAAAATATAATAGTCTAATAGATCTGATGGCTATTATTATCAGAGCTATCTGATTGACGGTCAGATGTTTTTAATTTTCGTGAGCATTTTTAAGATTTATCTTTTTTCCTAGCACGTCTAATGATATCAGAGCTGTGTTGACTGTAGAACGTAAGCCTAGTTAGCACGGTTCATTTTTAGATCTTTCCTTGAAATATTATCCAACACTTTCACTATTCTTGTCTTACTTGCTATCAAATTTCTACCCTTGAGCAATCTCTGCATATTTGATCTCCTGTTATCCTTGTTTTTCCTGCTACCAAATTGTCATCCTTGAGCAATTTGAACATCTATGATCTTTCGAGTTTCTTGCTTTCACTACTATCAAAATGCTATCCATGGGCAATTCCCACACCCTTAGTCTTGTCATACTTCTTTTGCTGTGTAGAATCGATATACGCTAACCACGGCAATCCGAGGAGGTGAATGGTTGTGAAAGCTGAAAATAATGTTAAACACTCCTCCAAAATCCGAAACTGAAATATATCTCGTTTTTCTATTTCGGACAGAATATCATCATGTTAGTAAATCGAGTCTCCAGAAACATTCGTAACTCCAACAAAGCTGAAATTTTTATTAAATAAACTAGATAAAATTTTTCATCCAACCCAACTAGAATCACGTCAATCGGACCTCTATAACTCAAGATATAAAAATAACAAAACTACTGTCTAAGAAGTGATGAGAATTAATCAAGCCATAATTTCGTGATTAACCAAGGTCAAGAAATGATTAACCAGTCAAACTTCTCTAATCCCTAGATTGAATCCCTAGCAAAGTTCTAGATTGAACAAATCAAATCAAAACTTAAACATAAGAAATCAATCTATAGCATGCATAAGCTGCATGCACCACGCCACCCACAAATACATGCATGTATATGACAATACTTGCACCTCTTCATCAACCATGTTCGTTCGGCCTGCATATGAACAAACAACAAACCATATGAGCCCAAGTCCTCAACTTGACTCAAGTTAATCCAAAACACCTACACTTATACGAGTGTATCCAATTTGCATATATTAATAATTAATCACTCTGCAAAGCCACATTCAATTCAAATCAATTTTTTTTTCATCACATGACTTCACATGCTGATCTTCCAATACTCAAATATGAGCATCCCTTGCCCATGAATAGTAAGTTCTTTTACTCTCTATAGACTCCTTGACTCTCTATATTATCTCACTGATGATCATTACATATTCATAACATGTTTATCTCCATCATTTTTTCTGTAATATTCAAATAAGAAATGTTACTCATATCTTACCATCAACTACTTTCTCTCATTTTCTTACTCACTTGTGATCCTTGGCACCTACTCTATCTTTTACTTTGCTCATATCGTCCCTTATATATCTCACCTTACCTTACCCTACGATGGCCTTTTGAATGATAGAGGCATGTTTAAGAAAGTCTACCATATAGTTAAAGAGAATGAATAGTGACGAGTTTGTATGCTTGTTATTGTGCTGCATGTGTGATTTGGTTCTTTGTAATGGTTGTAGATGTGTTGTTGGATTTTGATCCACAATAGCATAATAGTCGCTATGTAATAGATAGATGGGTTCTTTCCTATCCATGTTATTCTTTACTTCCTTTTGCAAAACCTCGATCATGTGAAGTGAAACCAGAAGGAAGAAGAAGGACGTCCACACTCTATCCTCACCCCTTTCATCAAGTACGGGAAGGAACAATTCATCGAACCTCATCTTTTTAAGGGAGGTAGACGTATAACAAGATTGGAAGAAACTGGACGAACAAGAATTTGGTCTATCATGAGATTTTAAAGATTTCAGACGAAGTGAGGAAACTACCATCGGTGAAGTCGATAAAGCTAGAGAGTTAAACAAGGATCAAGAATTCTAAAACAATCGTCTTTTTCTTGCTAGCCTTTCCGAATCTCGAGGACGAGATTCCTCTAAGGGGGTAGTTTTTGTCACACCCAAATTTTCTAATTTGGTACGTGACACTGTTGGCTCGAATTAATACAATGTGTTTCTGAAATTTTTAAAAATTTACGAACTGTTATACCATTATCAAGATATTTAGTGTGGGGAATAAATATTTTATGAATCAAAACAAATTTTATAACTTGTAATAATATGTGTGTTACATTCATGCTGGTTTGCATAGTGTTTTTGAGTGATAAAAGTTTTCAACATGCGTATAAACTCCAATTAATCTTTCTTGGGAATTTTCAAGTATTTTTTAGAAGCTTTTCCCATTTATCCTAAAGATAAATCCATTAATTGGATTCTCTTGATGATCTTTTCATGATATCCAAATATTTTATTTGGGTTCATTAGGTCCAAAACTATTTTTAGGATTTTTTTCTAGAATTTTTGTGACCGTCGGGATATTTTTTGGATTTCACGTATTGATTCTAGACTTAGCTGGAATTATTTTAATTCCGAAAATGAATAAATTCGTATTTACTTGGGCTTTCTCCATTTAAATATGCTAGAATTTTAATGAACGTGAAGGCTCGTTTGTGTGTTTTCTAATGGGCTATAAACGCACTAGGCCCATTAGTGGAGGTGGGAGATGTAAATCAATTAGTACCATATTATATTGCTAGTTGACGCGCATCTACTGGCTTTTCCCCTTTTATAATAAACTCAGCCCTACTCTACACGGTAAGTTAAAAAAAACATAATCTATATGTTGGAGGCCCTAATGTTTAGGAATCCTTACAATAGTCTATCAAAGTTAGGGTTTTTCTCCAACTACTCTGGTTAGCTCTTTCTGTTGCCGCCCGTTCAATTGCCGTGTGCGACGTGCACCATCGGCCAACCGAGCCCTGCGCTCTGCGGTCCAGCTAGGCTCTATTCCTGATCGAGCCTCCTCTTCCTCTGTTGCCGGTAAGCTTTCCTTTGCTCGTTGCTTTTCCTACCCTTTCCGTTCCATCTGATCTCTCATAGCTTGCAGCACGTTCGAGTGTTGTGCGTGTTTCTGCGGCATGCACCATCGGCTGTCTGTGTCCCAGCGCTCTGCCGTCTGTCCGGTCCGTGCCTGTGCCCTCCAATTCTTTCCCATGCGCAGTATGAAGTCCCTAAGATGGATAGTAAGCTGAGATGCTGCAATCTGCTAGAAGCTGAAACGAAAAAGTTCCAGGGAGAACACGTGAAGATGACTAATCTGCAAGAAAACGATGGAAGATTTTGGTAATTTATGTGCGTGCTTTTATATCTTCAGTCTTCTACATTATAGTCGGCCCTGCTCTTTTTGATTTAGATTCCAGCAATTAATCCAGTTCATGTCCTCTAGTTTTTCTTATCCATCCCTTGTCGCGTGTACTATTATTTGGTTCACGTAAATCTTCCTTTGCTAATACTTGTTAGCTACCATTAATCACGATGTAGCTCTGAATCCTTAAATGCCGTATCTTCGTTTTGGATCCGTTTTGACCCGTTCAAACGTTAGATTCGTAACGATCAAACATAAATTAATGTTCATGTTAATCATAATATGTGTTCGTGTTTTTTTTAAATTATAAGATACTAATTGGTTTAATGCTACTCCTATTAATTTTTGTATATAAAAACAATTTAAGGTTTAATCTCAATTTTTCCCAAACACATGTTAAATTGATTAATGTTTATGTCGATACTTTTCTAATTTAAAGCTATTTGGGTGAAAACATGGCTTTCTATTAAATGCATGTTAACTTAATTAATGATTATGTAATTGTTTTCTATTTAAAATATGTATAGGTTTATACTTTGATTTTTATAAAGTTATGATAATTTAATTAATAGTAACAATAATGTGTTTCGAACTACAATTCAATTAGTTGTAACATAGTTTATGCTAAATCTTGATTAGATAATCTTTCATACTTATCTTTGTAAAATTTATTGTTTAAATAATATAATTTCTATGAAACATTTATAAATAAAATATGGTTAGTTTCAACTCCAGCAAATGTAATTTGGATTAATTCTAAATTGGTTATTTCTTGAAATAATCTTTTACAATATTTTGGTATTTAAAATAATTACAACCTATAGATGTTTCTAGTAAGCAATGCGCTAATTGTATGTTTTCAACCGTAGCTCTGTTGTTAGTGTTTTCTGTTTCCATGACCATAGCGACGAGCCCTTTTGGTATGTGTTTTATAAAACTTTTCCTATGATTGATGTATTGTTCTTATGTATGTGTGTTTGTCTATTTGCACGTTGTTTGTCTTGGATGCTTGTTGCGTATGAAAGAGAGCAGTACATGACCTTTAGAAACCAATACAAGAGTTACGGTGACTATGGTTCGTGAAGAGCAAGTTTTGCCTAGTTCCATAGTTGATTCTTTGAGCAGCTATACATTTGGAATAAAGACGGATATTCTTTGACCTATGTCTTATTTACTTTAATCGCATGGTCTAGAGCCTAAATTTTGCACGCTTCTATTAAGGATGACTAGCTTTATATTCCTTTATCTGTTTATTAACCTGGAAGGGCTGTGATGTTGTAAATTAATTGCTACCGCTCAACTCACTTTATTTATGTTGCTAATGTTGATTAATTAATGATGCAATGATAATAAAAGTATGGCTTTGGCAACATGGAGACTTGGGTATGTTTTTGTTGGTTTTGCTCAAGTGCTTCACCCTAAGGATCGGTTCGCCGAGCGACCACCCAGGAAAACAGTACAACCACAGGACTCACATGGGCACTGGGCTTAACTGATTAATTAGATGAACTAGAGTTTTGGCTTACTTTCCTAAAACATGGCGTATGAGGAGTCTGGGGGATATGGGACTTTGCCCTTTGCCAATGTTGTGCAGTTTGGTTTATTTGATATTTGTTAGTCACCATTTGGAACGGAACTCTCATATCTTTAGTTGACTGGAGTAGCCTGCAACGAGTGAGCCATAACTCTAGGAATCCTTTGTAAATGTCTTCTAATGAAACCCTGCCAATTCATCAAAGGACAGTGAATACATGTATTTACCCTTGCTAGCCCCAAAAAATATAGCTCTGCTCTATCCAAATTGATGATGCTTTGAAGACGAAGTGGATCCAGAAGTCTACAAGGTGTTTAGGCGTACGTGCCCCCAGTCAACCTTTCTGTGAAGATAGAGTTCCGCTACGAGATAGAAGTTCCGCTACACTCTGATATATTGACTTTTGTGTCAAATGTAAGTTTTATACGTTTATATAATGCACTGTCTATTGATATTCATTAATGAAGTCGGCTGTATGTGTGAAAAATAGATCTGGACACACATATGGTGTCATCTGGTTTTGTTTATAAAACCGGGTGTGACAGATGAGAATTAACACAAAGGTTTCAAATGTAGTCTCCAATAATAATATTAAGGATGTAAGATAGGACTATATAACACAATGTCCTATATGTATTGTTTAGAGCAGTGCTAACAGAAAACGATGTTTGGATCCTATATGTAGTAGCACAATGTCCTATATGCACTAGCTGAAAAACTGTAGATTCAAATACATAATATACAACTCCAATTAATTTTCCCCGCTCCCCACCGATTTTCATCCACCCTCTATCATCATGTTTGGATATCTGTGATATTCTCTAGATAGATGACGGAACCTTTTTCATTTGCTGAGTAAATATTATTAGAAGAAAAACAATGCTCGGTTTATAAAGAAAACTAGGCCCCAAAACATAAAACTCGCCCAAGAGCGTATCATTGGTCAAAACTACATTATCTTTTGGCTGGACAAAATTGACAAAACCATACCACTATACCGAGAAGAGATCGGCCAACAAACTACGAGCCTGCTCGCTCAATGATCAAACCAAAAAACATGTCCCAACTAAAGCAACTCAACTGAACCAAACAAAACATGGCTTTTTGGAGGAAAACAGACAAAACTCCCAATCACGGCCACAACTTCACCGGAGCAAACTTGCCACCACCAACCATCATGCTCTAGGAACAAACCTAGGACAACAATGCCACTAGCTTATACCACTACTGTAGGCCAACAACTTCATCGAGATTGTTGCCACCTAAACCACGGAACAAAACCCTAGCCCCTTACTAAAACTAAAACAAATGAGTAAATTCCGTGTATGCCATCAGAATCTATAACGATTTTTTATGTACCATCGGAAATTATACATCCCCTTCAATGCCATCGGTTTTAATCTTTTTGATCCTTTCATTGCCACTGCCATCAATTTCGGAAAACAGCGTCTAAATGGCTTCGCGGGACCCACCACCTACGCCCCTCTCTCTCCCGTGAACCCGTTAGTGGAAAGCGCCCAGAACAATCCAAAACCCCCTCCTCCTCCTCTCCTACCTTGTCCCCGATCGCCGCCGCTGACCATGCTGCGTCAAGAGGAGGCACCGGGCTTCGCCTCCGACGCTGGGGAGCGCGAGATACGGAAATTTGAGTTGGTCTCGCCACCCAGAAATATAGAGTGGTAGATAACTGTGTCTCAAAAAAATATTAATAAATTTGCATGGTTCTCGGGCTAACAAGATAGCGATATTTAAGCATTTGCGAATACTAGGATATTGACTTTTATATGACTTATCATTCTTTATATGTACCCAGATACTAAGGCTATCCGCACTCGTTCTACCCTATTTCTCTACCCTAAAAGGAATATTCTGTCCTAATCAGCAATATTTTCTACTCTATATCATAATCCTCCGCACCCATATCTACCCTAAATATTTACACTATGCCAACTACCCAATTTTTTAATAATTTCCCACCCTCCCACCCACCACCGCTCCACCAGAGTCCAAAGTCTTCTTCCCCGCTCCGCTCCACTCCGCCCGAGCCGGTCCTCCGCCGCCGCACCCTCCATCCACGGCCGCCGCCGGGCCCCTCCCGCCCATCCCACCGCCGCAGCTTCGTCCTCCCTCCCGCCGGCGCGAGGATCCAGCCCCGCCTCCTCTGCGCTCACCGGCGCGGTGGACCTCTTTCTCCGCCTCCGCCTACCCGCCTCCTGCTCCGCGCCCGCCGGTCACTCCTCTGCCTCCGCCCGCGCCTCCCCCGCCGCCTCGCCTCCTCGTCTCCTGCGCCGGGGCTGGCGTCCCCCGCCGCCACGACTCCTCTCCCCCGCGGCGTTGTCAGTGCGGCTTCGTCCTCACGGGCTTGCCGAAGAGGTCACCGAGGAGGGGGCGAAGCGGGCCGTCGATCCCCGTCAATTCGCCATCGCCGCGCCTTCTCCCGTCGATTCACCATCGCCACGCATCCTTCCCATCGATCCGCCAACGCCGCCGCCGGATCCACACCGACCATGGCGGTCACGTTTCTCCCACCCCCGCCGCACGGTGCGAACGGGGCCGGTGGCCACGCTGGAGGAGAGAGAGGGGATAGGGGGCACCCCCGTACAACCCTGGGAATGAGGTGAGAGAACGCCTTCCCCTACGTAGGGTTGCTTATCCAGTCGGCCGCTGCACCGTCCCAGTCGACTCGAAATTTTTTAAGGTAAAGTTCCCAGTTGGCGACTGCGGATAGTCTAACACCTTGCATCGTGGTCACATGAGACGCACGGCCTCAGATTTCGTGCGGCTTTGGCCGATTGATGCGTGCCCTCTGCAACTTCATGTTGGGCACAGATTTTGCATGCAGCACACAGCGCTCGAATTATTTCGAGTTCCTGTTTTAAAAGCTGAATCTGCTCGCACTTTCCGCTCTTTCTTCAGATGAGACACCACTGCACGTTCTTTTGATTTGGATCATTCTGAGGCCTACCGACACCACGGTGCTTATTGACCCACATCTGAAACCAGTGTCTCAGCATGATCATTATTGCGCCATGATGGTACATCCTGTCTCCTTTGATGTACGAAACGAAACAAAACGAAATTGATCAAAGAAGACAGAAGAATTAAAGAACCATTCTTTTTTATGTACGAAACGAAATTGATCGAAGATGACAGTAGAATTAAAGAATTAAAACGAAACTCATCTTTTTTTTATGTACGAAACGAAATTGATCGAAGTAGGATGAAAAATTGTTTTGTAGCCATAAAAATCTTTGTTTGGTTTGTGGAGGAAATTAAAGAGGGGGTTTAAGATGGAATTCATATCCGCTCCTTGCTTCACAATTTTTGAAGTGAGAAGGTTGTATTATAAGTCACTATAAACAATGGAATCACATGTTTATAGACAGGTAGAATACAAATGGAGGATATCGACACCATATGCATATCACTTGTAGCGTCAGATTTGGATTCGATGTCAGACACTGAATTTTTGGACTCGATACAGATACATATGGCCCCTCTAAACAGATTCAAACTTGTATAGAGACGGATGAGTAGGACCTCCACAATGGTTGAATTAAATAGCTAACTGATGTGGAGCTGAGGAAAAAATAAAAATAGTAATTTATCCCACCACAAGTATATGGTCCCACACGTAATACTCTCAGTTTCTTGAAATACGTGAAATCTTCTTGAAATACGTGAAATCTCTTGCCCTATTAGCTCGACGCTAGCTATTCTCGTTTTTCTTGCTTTTTCAGTACATGTAGGAAGAGAGTATATCTAGCAAGTGAAATAGCTAAAACCCTTATATTCACAACATTTACATCTTTAATAGAGCTAATTATTTTCTACATAGGCACAATCCCCACTTCTTGGAAGTGATTGGTGGCTAGTGATGAGAGTTAGCCTCTAAAGCATCTATTTTCCCTCCCGTTAAAATTGCCATTCCCACTACACAAACAGACATTCCTAAACTCTTGTCTTTTAACTCACATTCTCTCCCCTCAAGTACTACCATAGTGCTACAATGGTCATTGAAATTGAGGCATCATACTTTGTCCCCGTTTCTATTTGGCCGTATCCTTATGTATTTTAGGTGCATTTTGGTTCAGTTGCCAGTTCAGTAACGGCAATGGGATCAATTCACAGTGCCGAGAGCGCCACTCGCTCCCCAACCCTAGCCGCCGCCAGCCGCCGCCACCCATCCTTCTCTCCTCGCCGTCGCCGGAGGGGGCCCCGGAGGCCGGATCGGCCGCCTAGGATGGCAACGGCGGGGTCTCCAGCTCTTGCGCCGGCCGCCGCCGCCGCCGCCGCTTGCTCCCCTTCCCCTCGTCGTCACCGGTGGGAGCCGCCGGTGCGCAGGTCGCCACCCCCGCTCCCCATCCCTTACCGACGCCGCCGCTCCCTCCCCCTCCCCTTGTCGTCGCCGGAGGGGGTCACCGGCCGCCGCTCCTCCCCTTAGCTGCCGCTCTCTAGCGGTCGCTGGAGGGAGGGTACCGCAGGTGCGCCATGGGGTCACCTTTGGAACTCGTCGGTGGCCGGACGGTGGCCGCTGCCCTCGCTTGCCTCCACTGCGTCTCCTCCTTTCCTGGGATGACGGCAAGGTGGGGGTAGCAGTGGCTTCGGCGCAATACGGCGTCCACTCGTGTGTTCCGCAGCATCCAGTAAACAGTGGCAGTGTCACGTTCTTCATGGTGGAGAGCAGTGGTTTCTTCGCGCTGCCACTCGTGAGTTCAACGTGCTTTGGTGCGGCTACTCCTCGCAACAAATTTTTTACATATTGCTAGTACTATGCATATAATCCTTAGACATGTGTCATCTTGGAATCGATTTGCGGTTTCGTTTACTCGTGCGACACATCCAATTTTTAGATGTATCCATCGGACTATGTTTGCGTGCCTTTTGGCTAGCTCGCGACTCGTCTTCGTTGGAGTCAACATCTAGAGATTGTTTGTTTGCCGCAGAGTTCATGGCTGCAGGCTGTTGGCCAAGACTTGGAGATATGCTAGTGTTGGCATGGTAAGAAGGTGGAAGCAACATTGGTGACCTTTGATTTAGGTGTTACCTGTGGGTGCCGTTTTCTTCAACTTCGAAGAGAAATCTTTAAGCCTGGCCTTAATTGGTTGTGCTTGGCAATGGCCTTGCTGAAGGCATTGTTTGGAGGAAGAGGAATTTAGTCTCTAAGGTGAAAACCTTTGGTTTGACTTTTGCTAGTTGGATCTTGGCAACGACGGCATGTATCTGCGTCGTTTGCTTACTGAAGACGTTGTTTCTAGAGAGCCTTCATCTAGGTCTAAGTGCTGCTTGGTCAGTGGGAGAGTTGAAGATTGCGTTGTGTGTGGTAGCTCGCTATGTATGGTCTTTATGTTGTTTTCTGTCTTGTGTTTTTGGCTGTGTACACCTTAGCTGTGTAGAGGCCAGAAGGTTTCTTAGTATCTTGTATCACTTGATATTTTTACTAAGATCAATAAAGCTTCCTTTTCCAAAAAATTCTAGTGGAAGGAACAACGTGGTTTGTTTGGTTCAGTGCTGCAACGCTTTCCACTTCCCTGATCGTGTTTGGCTAAGGCAGCAGGAGCAGGTTTCCGTTGAGATGCAGCGGAAGAGAAGACCCCGCAGGTTAGGGTTTGAAGAAAAGGATAGAGCGAAGAGGGGGGGGTGGAGGAGATTCTCACCGGTGTGGATGCGGTGGAGGTGTGGCAGCCTAGAGGCGCGGAGGAGACCGCACCGCGTTCAGAGGCCACGAGCGTGAGGTTCGCCGTCCGTGTGAGATCGCGAGGGGAGGGCGGAAGGCGACGAGCGGAAAACGAGAGGCGTCGGGAATCGGATGATGCTGATGAGGGAGCGGTAATAAGATAGAATGGGCCCGTATTCAATAGCGTTGGGATCCGATACGGAATGGGCCAACCAAACGCGAAGTAACGGTATCGATCAGCTTCGTGAATGGTTACGGGCCAAAAACGAATGAACCAAACAGCTTCTCAGTTGCTTGTCCATTTCAGACTCGTTTGAAATTCAAGAACACAGCTTGTTCTTCTCGCGGAATCAGCTGTTCCCCAATGAAATTTCTTTGAGAATCGCCTGAAATTTATTCATTATAAACATCACATCTGAATGCCGAGAAGGGTAAGAATGGCTGGTGAAGCGGTGGGTGGTGGATAGACGATCCTCTTCTGGATTCCACGCCCTTCTTCGCTGTCTCGGCGTACGTTCGCCCCCAGCAAACACACGCGTCAACTGAAAAGGCCAAATTAATGATCAAAAATGGAATTGTGAATATATTTACACTCCCTACGTACAGACACTACAGCAGAAGCAAAAGCTGTACCTAAAAAAAACAGCATTTGCCGACTGCTGCACCCCTCATCAGTCTCTATCCTGCACGAGCTGCTTCTGCCGCACTGCAACGCTAGCTGTTCATATGAATTCAGAGGCGTAGCGACACTGCCGCAGCCTGCCCTGCACGCATGCATGGACATCGAAACCTGGGTCTGGAAGGTAGTAGGAGCTGAGCAGCGTATGCATAAGGGGCGGGCCAAGTGAGATACGATGCGCACATAGGAGTGGGCAGAGCTAGCGCTGTGTGATAGGGCACACAGTGATACAGGTTCAGTCTCCATAGCAGACGATCGACCGAGACGGCGAAGGCTGGTCTAGCTCCCGTCCTGCAGCTGCACTGCAGCTAGCTAGAGAGGCTTCACAATGCCTCGTGCGCTCCGAGTCCGCCACGACTGCGCCCTCGTGGCGGTGATCTGTGCGATGCCAGGTCTGTAGCTCTCACTTCTTCGCCAAAATTTGCCGGCTCACTGACGGGTCAGTATACATATGTCGAGCTTTCGTCCCATCAACTGATCATACAATGCATGGTATATGGTGTGTCGTTGTTTCCCAAACCAGACGGCCGAGTAACGGTAGGCATGGAAGTTTGACTTGGTCAATTCAGCTATACATTGACCGGATAGCACGTTTGTTTGTTTGGTCCACGTAATAGGTGTACTAATGTACAACTGGGCAACCTAAATTGACCCCTATTCCATGGGATGTTGTAGAAAGTTTAACTCAAGACATCTTGGAGTTGTCTTTCAATATTTGTCCAGACTCACAACTCAAAGATAAACTGATACCCGCATCACAAATCTATAAATTAGTTTCCAGGTCCGTTTTTCTTAATTATATTTATAATAAAAGAATAAGTTTGTTACCACGGTCAAGGTAGTGACCAAGGTCCAAGGATGATGAACATAGTCGTACTCCCTTATTTTTTTTATATGCCAATCAGCAGCTCAATTTTGAACTATCCAATGCCATTTTGAAAAAGTAGTACAACTTAATCCAAGGTGAGAAGCATACAAATAAATGATTCGGTGTCTAGATATATACCAACACATTGCCACAAATTTTGAACATGTAGCTAGTTGCTGAGCCCCCGCCTATGTCCAGCAAAATGTGCATCATTGTAGCATCCAAACTTTGGCATGTCTTTTATATGGTGTTCCTCCTCTGATCCTCGGTTAGTTTGTATCAATGACAAAAACAAATTCAATGAGTATCTATAAAGATAATTGGCAATTGAGATTTAACTAGACACTACAAGAATCCCGATCATTTTCGATGGCCTAAACAATTTTCGGCTGCTAGATAAAGTCGGCCGCCGAAAATAAGCAGGCCCTAGCTTATTTTCAGCGGCCCACGACAGCCGCCGAAAATAACCTTATTTAGGCTTATTTTCGACAAAAGATTTTCGGCAGGATGAAACCACCGAAAATAAGCCTTTTGCTGCCGAAAAATAACTATTTTCGGCGGGAAAAGCCTTATTTTCGGCGGGAATTGGCGGCCGAAAATTGTCTGGATTCCTGTAGTGAGAGCTTCGTCAAAAACATCATCACTGTGGTCGACTGTATCTCTTAACCATATTGCCTAACATAATGCCCCAGTCACATATCAATTGAGTTTCTTTAACCAGTCACAAAGTGGATTAAGAACTAAAGTAACCTATTTTACCAAATAAATATAGCAAAAAAGGTTCTGTATGGACTCATTTAAATTACAGAAAAACAATCTTTTGGTTACCTTTCTGTTATCTCTTATATAAGTTATCTTTGTAAGGACGAATCCTTTTATGTAAGCACAACATAAATACTTTAACTGATAGATTAAGTTTTAATTTCCCATTGTTGTGAGTACATGGAGTAAGAGGTTTATCACAACTTTGTACATTTGCTACAAGTTCATGGAAGGAGACATTAAGCTGAATTGAAGTTAAGGACGCTGGCTACAGTTGAGTTTTACTTCCACATTATGTTATACAGGCACATTTAGTTTTCTTTTTTGAATAAAATGCACCATTAGTCCATTAACTTTTTTGGAAAGTGTCGGTTAGGTCCATCAACTATAGATGTGTATTTTTTGGTCCATTAACTTTTTAATCTATATTATATATGTCCATACCGCACCCAACATTATCAAAAAAAATTACATATCAAATCGTGTACATAGTCCAAAAAGTTCAAACATGTAATTTTTTTGATATTTTATATGATACACTATAAAAAGTTAATGGATCCAAAAATATACATTGATAGTTGATGGACCTAACCGAGACAGTCCAAAAGGTTAATGGACTAATGATGAATTTTACTCTTTTTTTTTCAAGCCATGAATGAATCGAAAGTTCCATTTTATCTTCATAAGGTTTAACCCGTGTTTCCCAATTTCTTTTCAATTTGTGTAATAATTTCGTTTGTTAGGTACTTCCTTTTCCTTAGGAGGATGCTTTACTACAACTCATCCTAGTTTATACACTTAAAAGAACACTTATTCAGAAGGTATTTATTTTGCACACATCCAACTTTTATTATTTCTAAATTCTAATCTGTCATTAGGCATGCAAACCACATTCCATGTAAAAAGGCACACAATAGGAGCTTCGTAATCTTGGCCTTTACCTAAATCATGAATTCATAAAGTGAATTGCATCGTTGGCATAATACAAAAAGCAAAGAATCCATTTTCTACAATGGTATGCAATATCCAATGCATTTTCTTTTTTTTCTTTAGCTCTGTCAGTTACTCTTTCCGTCATAATTTACAGGCCGTTTGACTTTTTTGACATCAAGTTGACTTACTCGTTGCTTTAAAAAAAATTGTGGGTTTGAAAGCATGTCGCTAGGTCTTAGATCTTCGTAGGTTTGGAAGTAATCATCAACAGGAACAGTACTTTCACCCAACACTTCACATTCACTACTTTTCACCCCACTTGCGCCATATGGGAGAAAAAAACCTTTAATGGTCAAAGAAGAAAGAAGAATTAAAGAACCATTATACTTGTCATATGATTTTTCTTTCAAAATCCAGTTTAAAAAATAACTTCTCTATGCATTTCACGATATCTTTCAAACCCCTTTTAAAATGATATCAATTTTGTAGCAACTGAGGATATATTACTGTAAGAGAACTTGATGATTAGAGCATACCGCTACTAAAGATATTTGTTTTTCTAATCCAGACACGCCCTGCTAAAATGAACGGAGGGAGTACAGTGGATACAGGGACTTGTCCACTTACTAGCTGATGGGCACGAGTGTAACGACATTTGTACACTTGAAGGACACGCTCTTGATCCCACACATGCGCACAGCCCTTACTTTATTCCTCCCATTCTGAGCCCGGTGTCTCTCTCCATTTCACCACGGCGGGTTGGCTGGCACTGCTCCTTTTCCCCAGCCGAAGCTGAATAGTCCATGTCTGATACGTCTATCAGTTCCCCCTTTCCCCATGACGGACGCGACGCCCCCCTTTTGGCGCCGCTCCCAGCCCAGCTCGGCGGCCCGGCCGTGCCCCGCTGCCGCGCGACCAAAATATGGCCTAATCACACCAAAACCCCGCTCCCTTCCAAGCCCTCCCATCAGCCAATCTTTATATACCCGGCCGGCCGGCCCCCTCCCACTCTCTCCCCCGTTGTTGCCATTCCCGATCCCCCGAACGCTCAGGCAGCTGCGTTCACGTGTCCTCCAGCCCCGTAGCTCTTCTTCCATCCATCTCCCTCCAAGGCTCGTCGCTACAAGAAGCCACAACCACCGCTGCTAGCTGCTGGGCAGGAGGGCCAGGAGGGAGGTGATCCCATGGGATGAGAGACTACGACCTAGCTTCTCTCGGATTCTTGACTTGTGCATGCTGCTGCTGCTGCTGCAGGCTGGGTGTGGTTTCTTGAGAGGCGCAACCCTGGAGGCATGGCATTGGAGGCCGTGGTGGTGTCCCAGCAAGGCAGTCGCTTCGGGTGTGGCGCCATGGCAGGAGTGCCTTGGAGTGGCCTGTTTGGTGGAGTGGAGGGCATGCTGGAGATGGGTGGCGTCAGCAGCGGCAGTTGGGACTGGGACGCGGCCGCGCGCTCGCCGCCGCCGCCGCCGCTCCTGCATGGGTTCCAGGAGGAGCTGGGTGACGCCCCTGCCGCCGGCGCGCTGCCTGCGGCGTCCGGGGGGAGTGCCAGCGGCGCTGGTCTGGAGGCTGTGACGACGGCTACGACGGCCGGGAGAAGGAAGCGGCGACGGGCGAGGGCGGTGAAGAACAAGGAGGAGGTGGAGAGCCAGCGGATGATCCACATTGCCGTGGAGCGCAACCGCCGCAAGCAGATGAACGAGTACCTCGCCGTGCTCCGCTCCCTCATGCCGCCCGCCTACGTGCAACGGGTAATCACCCTTCACCACACCGACGAGCTGGCGAGCTGCGCGTCCTCCTCCTAGTCCTAGCTACCAATCAAATCCTCCTCCCTGCAAGGCAGCAAGATGCGCCACCACCTCATCGCCGCCGTGTGTGTGCAGGGTGACCAGGCGTCCATCGTCGGCGGCGCGATCAACTTCGTCAAGGAGCTGGAGCAGCTGCTCCAGTCCTTGGAGGCGCACAAGCGGCGCCGACAGCGCCCCGCCGACGACATCGACGGGGCCGACGACGCGGCGCCGTTCGCGGGCTTCTTCACCTTCCCGCAGTACACGATGCGCGCTGCCGCGGCGCCAGAGACGACGAACGCTCCCACGGACGAGGCTGCCCACCGGCGCGAGGGCGAGGCCGAGGAGACGTCCGGGTCGAAGCCGTCGGCGGTGGCCGACGTGGAAGCGACCATGGTGGAGAGCCACGCCAACCTGCGGGTGGTGTCCCGGCGGCGGCCAAGGCAGCTGCTGCGCCTGGTGGTGGGGCTGCAGGGCCACCGCCTCACCGTGCTCCACCTCAACATGAGCAGCGCCGGCCACATGGTGCTCTACTCGTTTAGCCTCAAGGTACACAGGCCTTCCTTCTTCCAGAATCTCCTCGTAAACAAATTGCAGGCTTGGCTTGCAGCAAGCCAGCAACCCGATGGATATACATGGCTCTCGGTTCAAGGGGTATAGTACTCGTACCTCAATCCGTATATGGTTCGCAATACCACACTTGGTGCTGCCGCCTAGGTTTCCGTGCGTTTTGGATCTTGCTTTGTCTCCATCAACTGCTCCAAATTCTCCAGTCCGTTTACTTTAATGGCTTAATTAATGGAGCTGATCAAGGTTGCAGTTCTTTGATTTGATGCTTGCTGATAGATCATGGATCTTCATGTGATGTTTGTCTCGTGAAAGCAGGTAGAGGATGATTGCCAGATTACCTCCGTGGATGACATCGCAGCCGTGGCTCATCAGATTGTCGAGAAGATCCACCAAGAGCAGGGCTGCACCTTAGAATAGCATCGAGCATGCAGCTTTTTTTTAGCTCTTTGTAGCAAGTGAAGTGATTCCCCGTGTGCAAATGAATAATGTATTTACCAGCTTAGCCAATCTTTGAATCAGTTGAATGTGCTAAACTTACCATTTTTCGTAGATGATGTCCATGGCCAAGCATGTACATACTCTCGTCTCTGAACAACGAGAGGTCCAGGTAGGTTCAGAGTTCAGAACAATTCCTGTTCCATGGGTGTGGCGGAGACGGGGAGACGGCATAACATTCCCTTGTGGGTACTACACTGCTACCATGTTCACCACGGCATCTAACATAACTGGCAGGTGCTGTTTCGGTCCTCCTGGTCCTGGAGGGATTCTGTTCCCCTTGTGAAGCACCAGCCCCTGCCAAAAACACCAAAAGATTCCCAACTTCTGTCATCCTCTGCACATGGTTCGAAAATCTCTATGTTGAATTTCCGTTGTGCTCAATTCTTTAATTTCATCTTAAGGCGGCAATTTAAGCTGACGCCAAGCGTATCCATGCTCGTTCATAGAGAAAACAACAAAATGAGCCTATATCTGTGGGGTCTTTTTTATCTCTTGTGGCACTGTGGCAGTAGATAAGAATGGTTCAACAAAAACTTTTCAGTGGAAGAACATGCATGGAGTACGTGGAGTATGGACATCAAAGTGAGACTAGAAGGAAAAATATAAGAAAACAATGTGTCCCCTCATTGACCCAAGAAAAGGTTGTAAAACAGGGCACCTTTACCTGATCGACCTTTTACCATTTCCGTCTAAGCATGATTGATCAAACAGTAAAAGAACTGCACCGACATTTCATCCCTGGGATGCTTGCATCTGATAGATTCGACCATCAGGACAAACGACATGTGCATCTTGCTTACATGCAGAATGTCGTTTTCGCTCTATTGTTATTCTCTGGAGGAATGTAATCTGGTAAAAAAAAGGAGCCATAGTAAAAATCAACAGCACACATTAGAGCCGAGTCCCATGGATGACGCATACACCAATTCACTCAAAACTTCAGCTGCCAGATAAAGATGGATGAACTGCTATACTTCAAATATGTTCAGGCATATGGAAATGATAGACTATGTAGCACGAACGATAACTGTATTGATAAGATCGAAGAACTAGCTAGATCATGATATCGGCATAATATGCCTAGGGCCAAAGATATAATAAACACATATTGTACATTGATTCAGCTCAATGCAGCTACTTGTGCTGACCACAGCTTAACACACTAGTCAATATGAAAACCAATCTCAACAGCACATGTCCCATAGTTCACATATATACAAGAAAGAGGGCCTGCACATGTTGAAGCGTGAGGGCCAATCAACGACTGTTTTTTTTTTTTCTACAAGGGGATAGCAACGACTTAAGGCTGAGTCCAATGGAAGTCTCCAAATCTCATTTTCTATCACTATTTCAACTAACTCCCTCTCTGCCTACAGTGCAGATTTTATGTCAAACAGTGCAAAACAGTGTTTTAGAGAACCTTTTTGAGACTCCCATTAGACTCAGCCTAATATCTTGTTTCAGGATACCATAGGGATAGCAATAGAAAACCTTCATGTTCTAAGTTGAGCGCTTGTGACAGAAGCAAACGCATGGTACCATGAGAACTATAGTCAGTTTGTAATTGGAAAAATACTTGCATGATGTGCGATGGGGGACAAAAGCCAGTAGGCTAATAGCATTAGCACAATGAGCCAAGACTCCGAAGAGTGAGAAGGGCAGAAAGGCATTAGGCTGACCTCAATGGGGTTTCTCATCCCTTTCCTCAAAACACTATTTCAATTACCCTTCTCTCTGTCTACAGTGTTAGACAGTGCAAAATAGTGTTTTGAGGAATCCATATAGAGCTCTCCATTGGGGTCAGCCTTAGCATGCCATTCCAAAATGTACGGATGTTACACTATACAAGTACAGTATCGTTGCCTTGGTTCTCACCAACCAAACTAGCCTGTGAACAACTGGAGATCAACAGCGGATATCCCCATCACACAGCAAATAGACAACAAATCGGCAGCTTAACAGATGCATCAATAACACCACTAAAGAAAAAAGACTGGGAAATGAGAAAAAAGAAGACAGAAATGGAGGACGAGATGAAATGGGGCAGAAAATCAAGCATAAGTGTGTTTTCAGTGGTTGCCAAATGGCACAAAAGATAGAGCAGACAGCAAAAGACCAGTGAAAATAGAAAAATGGATTAGCGGTTGGTGTAATATCTATTCGTGCTATACAACTTCCTCAGCACTTTAGCTCGAGAACAAAAAACGGCGTGCTTTGCACGTCTATCAAGAAAGGAACTTAGAGGTACATAGATGGTGAAATCCAAGCATTAAAGCTCATTACTCAAATTTCTATATATTGAGATCTCATCCAAGGTTTATGCATCAGAATCAGGCACCATCAGATGCGGACGTAAAAAATTTTGAAGGACAAAAAGAATTGACGCAAAATTAATTTTCTTCCATCGAGCAGTAAATGAGATTGCGACTAAACTCAATTAGCCTTTCAATTTTTTGTAGAATTCAGCATGTTTCCTCAAAGTACATTTAAAATTTACACTGCATAAAGTTAACTTTAAGATGCGATTTTAGTATATATATATATATACTTTGTGGGTTCTTAAGTGAATTATTTGGCAGGTAAGCATGTTTATTTGATATACATGAGCCCTAGTGTAATATCTATAGACTAATTTGAAAAGACATAGACCAGAATTCTGATGTAGTGACTAGTGACCCCATACCTTTTAATACTTGGAAGGCTGAAAGACATACTTTACCTACCAGCTCCCAGACCAAAAAAGAATAGCTTACTAAATTCAAATATTTTGAGAACGATTTTTTATCTGCTTTCCTCATCCTGCACCTCCTTAGGTTTCCTTAAGATGCATTTGTGGTCTTGTTTCTTGCCGTGAACCTCCTAAGCACTCTGGTAGTTACAGTTAGCACTAAAAGGAGACAAGAAAAGAGAACATAGGAACCAAATATGCACTCACAGTAGCAAATAACATGTTGTGATTTTGAGAAAATAGAAATGAACAACTATGTTTTTTGTTATTTCAAATTGTTATTAAAAAAATCAACTAAAACCTGCAAAGAGGATAAGTCTTGTACCAATTATATTGAACCATTAGAGACGATTACAAATTGCTAGTTAATTATGTTAAAACCTTTTACTAACAGTGTTAAAAAGAAAATCTGGCACCACTGGAAAAATAAAAAAATGTGTTTTATGAATTAAATAAGATCAAGATCAAGATCAAGATCATGATAGATGGGTGGTTGCAATCAAGCTTTGTCAATTCATCATTTCATCATGAAATATCTTAATATAGTCCTATCTTAATGAAATCAATGTTGTAATTAAATATATCACACAGACTAAGCTACATGTCCACTAATAAAGGCTAAGGACAAGCCTAGAGATGTAAGACATTAACAAATTTAAGTGTATGGGTATTGCAATAACTTATCAGCTCCATTTAGTGAATCAGGTACAAAAACTTGTTAAACTACTGATGAATCAGGTACCTCAATTTAGTGAATCTTCCCACCTTGTCAGCTGGAGAACACCACAGCATTGTATATGCAGTTCATTTCTTGTCCTGCCAACAGAAATAACCCACATGCAATATTTGGAATATGTCAGCAAGCTAGATGTTCTATTATTATAGTTATGCTAAGTGGGTCTTAACATCCATATATAAATAAGACAATCACATGCGAAATTAATAATTTAGATTTGCTTTCAATACATGTTCAATTGTATCCATACAAAGAAGACATCTAACAATATCATACACCACCAGGGCGAAGTACTTATCTGCCGAGCTACAGATTCTTAGTTTGGTATGTTTGGTCCTATCCTTTTTTGAGACAAATAAAAGTTGACATAGGTGAAAGTCCATTCCTTCTTGCATGATCGCTACATAATGGATATATGGAGAAGCCAAACACCAGCTTCCCCAAATCACTCAACACAAGCTTAAAGTTAGCATCATACACGAAACTTGGGACTTGGAAGCTGAAGACCGCATCACTCACAAAGGAGATTTTCTCCAAGAGAAACTTCAGCTCTCTCTCACACACACTCTGGTATATGCTTTCTATGAACAGACACTGACACTCTACCAGCTCCCGGCTTTGCTGAGGCTGCATCCCCTTGACAGTAAAAAAACATGCCGACTCACAGTG
Organism: Paspalum notatum; assembly: GCA_022530915.1. Lineage (NCBI taxonomy): Eukaryota > Viridiplantae > Streptophyta > Magnoliopsida > Poales > Poaceae > Paspalum > Paspalum notatum. Next base: position 40,413,415 of record CM039685.1, read on the forward strand.
GCAGCACGGCGCCACTGGAGCGGCCATTCCGTGAGAAGAAGAACCCCTGGCCACTGCTTGACATGGACCTGCCGATCTTAAACCGTCCTGACTGGCACGAGGACAAAGAAGTGCCTGGTGCCTCCTTCTCCTTCACCCTGAAGATCTTCATCTCTCGGGCATTCGGCAACTTGCAATTAGACGGAAACGGGACGACGTCATCCTGAGCTTCAGGAACAGCTGCGAGATACAATGGCGAATCCATTGACGCCGAGCGCCTAATTGGTTTGGGCGTGGCCCTTCCCTCCTCCGCAGCAGCAGTAGCGCCTTCGCTTTGAATGTCCGATGATGAGGCGGCATCAGAGTCCTCCGCGCCCTCCGTCTCCGATTCAGATCGGGATAGTGACGTCTCCTCACGCACTTGGTGCTCTTCCGCTTGGGCAGCATCCGCCTCAGCCTCCGCGGGGAGATCGTAGGGGGCGACGACGACGGGGGAGCGGCAGATGGGGCAGTTGACGTGGGCGCGGAGCCAGGTGTCGATGCAGGGCGCGTGGAACGGGTGCGCGCAGCGCGGGAGGAGGCGCACCAGCTCCCCGTCGCTGAACTCGCCGAGGCACACCGCGCAGTCCCCGCCCCGGCCCACCCCGCGGCGGTACTCGACGGCGGCTATGGACGCGATGGTGGCGTCGTCGAGCCCCACCGTGCGGATGTACCACACGTGGTGCACGACGCCTCCTCCTCCACCGCCCTCCTCCTCGTCGATGAACCCTCCCCCGTCGTCGTCGCCCTCAGCGGCGGCGGCCCGGCGGCGTCGGCGGCGCAGGACGAGGCGGCGGCGGCGGCGGTAGAGGAGGAGCGTGGAGAGCGCGAGCGAGAGGAAGAGGAAGGCGGAGAGCAGGGAGATGACGAGGAGGAGGCGCACGGGCGCGTGGCGGTCGGCGTCCGGCGCGCGCGGGACCAGCGGGACCGGGGGCGGCGGCGCCAGCGCGTAGTCGGAGCAGGCCTCGCCGCCGCCGGGGCAGAGGCACTCGAGCGGGTTCTCGGTGCAGTTGAGGGTGACCGTAGTCGTCGCCGCCGGGCGCGGGCGCCCGGAGACCATGGCTACCTCGGCTCGGACAGCGGCAGCGGCGGAGCTGGCTCGGCGGCGCGCATCTGGGGAGGTGGCGGTGGTGGTGCGGGTGGAGACTGGAGACTCGGAGAAATGGAGTGGATTGGTCGCTATTGGGTTTGGTAAAAGGTTTGGCGCTGGAGCAGCAGCACCGTGGGGTGGAGAGGCGGAGGCGCGGAGCTGGAGCGCATGAACCGCCGACGGCGACCGCGAGTGCGACGCCCGACACCTACGACTTTGCAAACATACACTCTCTCTTTCTCTCTGACACTGGACCTAGCAAACCTAGCGACTGTTCTGGGCCCACGAGTCAGAGGGTTTCGTGTTGACGTTTCGTCGTGTGCTGAGCAGCAACTTCTACGTATTGGGCGACGGAAAGTCAAACATTAGTTGGACCCGGATCAGACTCCACGGAGCACGGACCATAGGTTTCAACGGTGTGTGTCGGTAAATCACCGAATCATAGCCGTCCATTCCGGGACGGCCAAGGTGCAGAGGTGAAGGGAAGTGACTCGTCAATGGCTGTGCAATGTTCGGCCAAGGCATTCACGGCGCAGTGCCGGTTAAACTGAGACTTTCATTGCGCTGCTGTTTGGGGTGTGGCAACAAAGGGTAATTTGGACCAGCAGGGTGGGGTGATTAGGCGCCGTTTGGTTCTGTTAGGCAAGTTTTGGTTAATTTTTCCAACACAATCAGTGGGTGAATCGCGCGTCACATCGTATGACGACAAATAGTCAATGCGTTCCCTAATTATTTCAGGATTCCAGTACCGTTCAGCTCGGAGTTTCTGAATTCCTCACCGTTTGACCTGAACACAATGTATTTGAGTGAAAATGTGAAATACTCCAGAAGTAGAGGTTAACCAGTACTAGTGTTTAAGTTTTCCGTTAGTTTTGTGATAGGTTAGGCCATTCCACCCGTCCAGTTGTAGCCTTTAATCACTAGGCCGTCTCTATGGGCTTGGTTGTGCAATGTTATTTATAATGGTTCGGCCCGCCGCCAAATTCAAATCTTCTGGCATGGGATAAGCCAGTCGTCGCGACTACTCCAGATAATTAAGGGCCGTTTGGCATAGCTCCACTCCCAGATTCTGTGGAGTGAATCTAGTGAGCCCAGCTAAATGGCAAAAAGCAAAATCGATTCTCCAATCACTCCTCCATTTTATACTACGACCAGGGAGCTGAAAAAAGCTGCTCCCACCTACTCCCTACTCTCCAACCCTCTAGAATCACTTCACAGACAGTTTGCCAAATAGTTTTCAGCAAACAAACTCTCCAAACCCTCTAGAATCCCACGTGGCACTGTAGGGATGGGATCGGGTGGCGCGGGAGGGGGCAGTGGAGCGGCGGCCAGTAGGCGGGGAGGCCGCGGCGAGGGTGCCGAGATGGCGGCGGCCTCCCAGACGGCGGCGGGCAGGGCAGGACGGCGGCAGTTAGGGTTAGGGTTCGGGGTTGTGGCCACTGGCGACCCTGTCTCCTCCACCTCCGGCTTTAGAGGAATGGCAAGGGGAGGCCGGCCAGCCTAACGATGGTGGCGGGGTGTCCGGCGGCTGAGATCGGCGATGAGGGCGCCGCCGGCCGAGCGACGGGAATGGCGGTCGGGGAGGGCCGGTGGCAGGGGCGAGCAGACCCTAGGTTAGTGGCGGGGGCAGTAGGCGGCAGCGAGGCGCCAGCCGCTCACGGAGGTCGAGGCGGCGGTAGGATGGGCAGGGGCAAGAGGATGAAGAAGAAAAGGGAGGAGGAAGAAGAAGCTCACCGAGAAAGGCTGGCTCAATCATCCAAACTATACAGAGCACTCCCTTCATCCAAGTTTATAGAGATCTTCTATATTGAATAGCTAAGCTCATGACTTTTCCTAATTTGTTCTCAATCACTGCTTCAAATTTTATTTTGTGGGAAGAAGAAGGAGAAGAAGAAGGAGAAGGAGAAAGAGAAGAGAAGGAGAAGGAGAAGGAGAAAGAGAAAAGAAGGAAAAAGGAGAAGAAGAAGAAGAAGAAGAAGAAGAAGAAGAAGAAGAAGAAGAAGAAGAAGAAGAAAGAACTCACCTAGATGAACTCGTGTCCGGGTTAGAAGTACGGGGCTTGGTTCTCAGGTGGTGGATCTCTCCCGGCCTCTGGGCTTAGGACAAGGTCACCATAGAGCCAAAATAGATGTGCAAAACATTGTACGTGTACTGCAAATAGAGAAAAGTTTGAAATATAGATAGTGGGATAGGCGGGTTAGGAGCGCAATAGTTAGTGGAGGGCAAGGATGGAATGGTATAGGGTGGCGAGGTGAGGCAGCGCGCGAGCCAATGACGGCCGGGTGGATGAAGGGGTCTGGGTCACGTGGTGTTCAGACAAAAGCTTCGGCGAATGTGGTACAACATGGGCATATGGGCGAGAGAGTTGGGCAGTGTCAAGAGAGGTTGAAGATGACATTTAGATCCCCATCTGGTTAACTCCAAACAATACCCCCCAGATAGCCTCTAGTCCACTGTTTAATATGCATCTTTCTAATATATTCATACACTGTCTGGTGAACTAGGTGTTAGAGGAATGAAATAAATGGCATGATGTATATATCGTACTGTCTGATGCATATAATTTCCTAGATGTCCTCCAAACTTGATACATTCTCTTCCTTCTCATAGCCCGGCTTCTCCCGTAGCTGAGAGCATTTGTCTTATCACCAAACTACTCCATGTATGCAATCACACATCTTTTCCAAGTCTTGATGTACCCTTGATTGCCCAATGCTTGATTTTTTTTCACACCGGATTTGTTCGGTGCTCTCATCTTCTGTCTCTAAATAGGCAACACCACTACATGATTTCTCTTGACATATGTGAAGCCACATCATCTTAAGGGATCCACTAAGTTACATGCCGCATCACTATCCACTAAAAACTCTATTTATATCTCTTATCGATTCTATATGGCTTCACGCATGCAATGCCTTTTCGTGGCAATACGGGTGCCACTTAAAAAACTACCAACGCACAGGGAATTCCGTAGCAACGTGTGGGGTTTCATCTAGTTTCCTAAAATGCTCACAACACTCTGGTGCAACCCATGAGGAAAGGCTTCCCCTTGACCCCTCTGCCCACTAACTGAGTAGCGAGACCTCCCAATAAGGTCTAGTGCCATAGTAGCGCCAGCACCTTTGTCATTTTTACTTGGATATTTTTTTGTGTTTTTTCTATTCAATCGTACACATCCCTTAGATACATAAGGATGTGCATCTAAACAAGTTGCCTAGTCTAAGCGGCATGTTGTCACTGATTAAGTGCATGATGCAAAATATGGTATTTTCACTACAAAGTTTTCATTACATGGATAATAATGGATGTGTTGGACTAACTCTTAAAGTCTATGTTACTTGTATAGAGATTCACTTATTCAAACTTGATATGAAACTATCTAAAGAATGTAAATGGATGTTAGCTTCCTGAAACTAATATTTGTATCACATTTAAGTTTATGTTAGAATGGGGCACTTTACCCCATACTTGTCCACCATGTGCAATCACCACCAGTAGAATAGCCATTTGTGCTCTAACATTTCACTCATACCCACATATCACCAGTCGAACAACCACAACTACAAGATTCTAGATATGGATGAGAGGGTAGTCTCACAACAATCTAACACCTCAAAAAGCATGACTTGTATAAATATCTTTGTACAAACAAGGATTTTTCTCTGTACAAAACTTGTATAGATATCTTTTCAACTAAATAATTTTACCTCTAAATGAAGCTTTGTGGAAATTAAAATTGTCTCTTAAAATCAAGATTTTTTATTGGTTTGTACTATAGATGGAAGAGGGACGACCGGTGTTATTTTTATGACAACAAATAAATTGTCCAACATCTTTTATTTGATTGTCACGTAGCGAGATTTGTTTTGAGAATTTTTACTATAACATTTGGTTTACATCCTCCAAAAAAAATGTTGAGATTTGTTTTAGGCAAGTTGGACAACATTTGTGCTCTCAAGTGAGGGATAAGTGTAATCTTATGCTCTATTTGGTTTGTGCAAAATAACATGATTTTTAATAAAAAATGTTATATTCTTATCTACGTATTATTTTCAAAGCTTTCTATTGGACTCATTTTTGGACCTTATTACATAAGGAGCATAACAGGTGTGATGCCCCCTGGCATCTCAAGAGCCATATGTAACACCCTAAATTTTGCCACAAATAAAATCTTTGGAACCAATTTAATTTGTTCATATTGTTTGATCATACATGACACCTATTTGATTTTCGGAGATTTCAAATTAATTAATTAAAAAGAATCATAGGAATCACATGTTTGAGCATTCATGCCCTTGCATATTTTTATTGGGTGATTTGCAGTGTTCAAAGTTTGAATTCAAAATCATTTGCATCTCTCCAAAATTTCTCAAATTTCAAACAAACCAGGAAAATTTCCTTTCCCTCCTTTCCTTCTCCTTCTCCCTTTTGGCCCGAGCCGGCCCAACCCAGTCCCGGCCCAGCCTTTCTCCTCCTCCTCCCCTTCAGCTCGGCCCGGCTCGCCCCGCGCGGCCCAGCGCCCCTGCGCGGCCCACTGGCCGGAACGGCCCAGCCAGCAGGCCGCCGCGCCCTCCCCCGCGCGCTCTCTCTCTCTCTCTCCCTCTCTCTCGCTGACAGCCCCACCCCACCCGTCATCGCCCTCCTCTCTCCCTTTCCTTTCTCGGTCCGACGTCGACGGAGCCAGCGCCCGCGCCATGGACTCCATCCCGCGTCTCCCGCCCCGCACCTGGCCTCGCCCGAGGGTCCGGCTTCGCCCTCCGCCCTTCCTTTCCCGCGCCCGCACTTTCCTTCCCTGCCCCCGCCCGCGCCGTGCACAGTTCGAACTCGGACAGAGTCCGAAGTCCGGACCTTCCTTGCATCATGCCGCCTTCCCTTTTCCCCCTCCGCAAGCCTCGGCGTCCGGGTTATATAAGCGCCGCCCTCGACGTCCGTAGCCCCATTAAGTCCCAGCCCGAGCCCTAGCACCGCCGGTCCACGCAGAAGAGTCCGCGGACGCCGTCGCTCGCCGCCGCAAGCCGCCGGAAGCCGTCGTTGCCCCACCGTCGACTACTTCTACGCCCGGAGCTCCGCACCGAGGTAAGGAGTTGATCTAGCTAGCTCTAGTCCCTCGCCGCGCCCTACACCGGCGGGAATCGCTCGCCGGAGTTGAGTCTCTGCGTCACCCCGTCGCCCGCCGCCTCCGGCCGATGCGCCGCCACCCGAACCCCTTCGCCCGCTTCGCACCACCGCCCGCTCGCCCGTGCGCCCGGTCCCTCTAGTCCTAGGCCCCGGAACCACGGAGTTCGTATTCCTCCGGCGAACCTCCGCCGCGCCCAAAGGTCGCCGTCGGTCGACCCGTCGCCGGAGCCCTCCCTTTCCCCGCGCGATCTAATCCCCACCGTTCACCCAAGATCCGACGGCCCGAGTCGCGCGACCCGGAGTCAGATACCGGTCAGCGCCGGGTTTCTTGCTAAAGAGTCCCTGGGGTTTTTGAGAATTAACCCGCGGTCCAGATCTATTAGATCTAGGTCCCTGGTTTTACGGTTTAGACCCTGAGTTTTTGGGAAATCAACCCGCGGTCCTGGTCAAGCCTGGTCAGCGCGGAGGTTTTGCGAGAAAGACCCTGAACTTCTTCTAAATTAACCCGCAGTCCTATTTATTTACGGATAGGTCCAGGTTTTCACAGTTTAGCCCCTGGAATTTCAAATTCTCTTTATTTTAAGCCCTTAACCTTATTTTATGCATAACTTTTGCGTTTTAACTCCGATTTGAACGATTCTTGAACCTACGGAATCGTAATAAAGTGTAGATCAATTCTAAAACCTTTTTAACTTCTGTTTATGATGTTTGGTGTACTGTTTTAGTCAGTTTATGCTCATTGCTTGTATGTATGCAACGTGTAGCCGACGTTCCGTCCGAGTTTGTCGAGAATCCATCTTGGGAAGTTCCTGAGCAAGTTTTTGCTGAGGAAGGCAAGTATTCTTTGACCTATGTCCTATTTACTTTAATCACATGATCTAGAGCCTAAATTTTGCATGCTCCTACTAAGGATGACTAGCCTCATATACCTTTACATGTTTTATAACCTGGGAGGGCTGTGATGTTGTAAGTTAATTGCTTCCGCTCAACTCACTTTATTTATGTTGTTAATGATGGTCAAGTAATGATGAACCTGATGATAAAAGTTTGGTTTTAACATCATGGAGGCTTGAGCATGTTTTGTTGGTTTTGCTCAAGTGCTTCGCCCTAAGGATCGGTTCGCTGAGCGACCACCCAGGAAAACAGTACAACCACAAGACTCACATGGGCACTGGGCTTGACTGATTAATTAGATGAACTAGAGTTTTGGCTTACTTTCCTGAAACATGGCGTATGAGGGGTCTGGGGGATATGGGACTTTGCCCTTTGCCAATGTGGTGCAGTTTGACTGTCACCCTTTGGAACGGAACTCTCATATCTTTAGTTAACTGGAGTAACCTGTAACGAGTGGGCCATAACTCTAGGAATTCTTTGTAAAGGTCTCGTAATGAAACCCTGCCGATTCATCTAAGGTATGAATAAATGGGGCCTTGCAAACCTCGGGCACAATGGGAATCATGACTTGTGGGTAAAGTTGTACAACCTCTCGAGAGTGTTTAAAACTGATATATCAGCCGTGCTCACGGTTAAGAGCGGCCTGGACCCTCACAGATTAGAGTTTCAGCTTCAAGGTGAATGGCTCACGGTGATCATGGTAATGATGATGGATATGGTTATGGTTCATGCTTATCTTTTAAATATGTTTTATTGTCTTTATAATAAAGGGATGGGTTACCGCTAATCATTGCTAGTAATTAAAACTTGACTAACTAAAAGCAATTGCTTTGCCTAACCACTATAAAGCCAGTCCACTTTTATCCTAAACGGAATACTTGCTGAGTGCGTTATGTACTCATTCTTGCTTGTTTTATACCCGTTGCATCCATTGCAACCGCTGCTCAGATCCGGAAGGGAAAGGTGATGAGTCCTAATCAGGAGTTCCAAGACTACGACGAGTTCTAGGCTGGTGTGCCATCCGTCAGTTGCCTGTGGATTCCGGTCGTCTTCCGCTGTCGTTTAGTTAACTCGTTTTCGTTCAGATACTCGGTTTCGTTAAAGACATTTATGGTCTGTAATAATGGTTATTACTCTTAAGTAAAGTACTGGTTGTGCTATTTACTTTTGTTTATGCTGTGTATGTGGTTCAACTGATCCTGGCACATACATGGTTAGCACTTGGTTTTGTTTCTAAAACCGGGTGTGACAAAAGTGGTATCAGAGCCGTGCTGACCGTAGGACGCAAGCCTAGAATAGAACTGGTCGTTTTTAAGGATTTTACTCACCTTTTCTTGCTTTCTCCCTTCAAATACTTGCAATATATGCTACTTTGGATATCTATGCTTGTCTATTTCAAGTATGACTTTCTATATCTACTTATCTATCCCATAATAGAACTGTTTCTTCCGTTGTGGGCCTGTAGATGTCGAGCTTTAAGCGTGGAGCTCGCATGCGTGTTGGTGGACGCATTGGTAGACTTGACAAGACCAGGCTGCCAACACCAACCCCACCATCCCCTCCGCCACAAGAGTGGGAAGACCTGAACGACACTGAAGAGGAGGACCCCGAAGAACTAGTGCCAGATTCGTCAGATGAGGAACAGTCAGAAGAGCCTGAAGTGCAGCCGGAAGTGCCACCTGCTGTTCCAGAAGACCAAGCCGCAGCTCAAGGTCAAGACGGAGGGCAAGCCCAACAACAACAAAACGAGAATGAAGATCGCTGGAACGAGAGCGTCCACCGTTGGTTCGACTACCCACTGCCGTTTCCTCGGATGTTGCGGGAAGCGTTAGTGAGGCTCCGACTTGGCCACGCATGGGTCACGTATGTGGGAACTCGCTATCGTCACCGTATCTATCAAGAAGAGTGGGCAATGGCAGTACAGATCAGCGTTTTGGATGAGTATGGAGCACGTTGGGACATCGCCCTCAGCTACGCCCCTGCCCTTCGCCACAACTATGAAGCCGCCATCAGTGATGCAGCTCAGGAAGCCCTGACGACCCTATGCTACTCTTGCCACAGCCAGTTAGCCGATGGTACGCTGCGTTACCTTCCCCGCCGTCAGCCTGGAGGACTCGACACGTGGATCGTTACTCCTACCGCAGAGAAGAACCCGCGCCTTGAAGCTATTGTCGACTACCTTGTTGCGCTCAACACCGATTACAATGCCCTTGCTGAGGAGTTGTGCACGGCAAGGCTGGAAATTTCAAGATTGCGCGCTCAAATCACACCAAGTATGCCATTGTTCAACCCTGTCTACTACCCACCAAGGAAGAGGGTCCGTTACAATGATCCAACCGCAAGGACCTACATTCGTCATCCTTAGGAGAGTTACCATTGTAATAGGGTCCATTAGCATCGTCTAGTTTAGTTAGATCGGATAGACTTAGATCGTTTAACAGTGTGCACGTTTGCTTGTGATGGTGTCATATGGGTGATTTGGTTCTTTGTAATGAGTGCTTAAGTTGTGGGGTAACATCCACAATTTAGTCTTTTGGTTGGATGTTTAAAATGTTTAATAAAAGATAGCTAGTTTGGGAACAGCCTTACTCTATCTATGATTAGGTCTTTATCTTATCTATCTTGGTTACCAATGTTGAATGCGACCAATGATCTGGGATAAGTGCTAATGATATACCTGGCCAAATCAGATGAGTACGGGACGTGGTCGTGGTCGTGGTCGTGGAGGTAGAGGAGGTCGCGGAGAAGGAGGACTCCCAAATCCACCACCGTCAATGACTATGGAACAACTGATCATGAACCAGACCCAAGTGATACAAGCTCTTGGTCAAGCAGTGGCAGCCATGCACCAGGCGCAGCAGCAACCACCCCCGCCACCACCGCCTCAACCGCGAGACAGACGCGCGGATTTTCTGAAAGGACACCCACCGGTATTTACTCACTCCGCCGACCCCATGGATGCAGAAGACTGGCTCCGCGCAATAGAACGGGAGCTGGACGTCGCTCAGTGCACCGACCAGGAGAAAGTCCTCTACGGCCCTCACCAGTTACGGGGTGCCGCTCAACAATGGTGGGAGTCGTACCGCCTTGCTCATAACAACCCCAACACTATCACCTGGCAAGAATTTACAGAGAGATTCAGAGCACACCACGTTCCAGCTGGTGTGATGTCATTGAAGAAAGAGGAATTTCTAGCACTCACTCAGGGTGCTATGTCTGTCAGTGAGTATCGGGATAAATTCCTACAGCTGTCCCGCTACTGTCCAGAGGAAGTTGATACCGATCCCAAGAAGCAGTACCGTTTCCTCAAAGGCTTGGTCGATCCACTCAGGTACCAGCTCATGAACCACACTTTCCCTAACTGCCAGCATTTAATAGACCGAGCCATTGTGACGGAAAATACTCGTCGCGAGATGGAAGAGAAGAAGCGTAAGAAAAAGGCGCAACAATCTAGCAACAACACTCGACCTAAGTACTCTGGATCAACCTATTACCAGAACCACCCTACACAAAGCACCGGACAACAAGGCAATGGTCAAGCACAGCACTCCAACAATCAAGCGCAGCATCATCAGACCCCTATTAGCACTCCTGTGAAAGCCGGCACGCCAGTACAGTCAGGAAGTAACAATTGTTTCAAGTGTGGAGGAACCGGTCATTGGTCCCAGCAGTGCCCGCAGAAAAATACACCGCAACAAAACACAAGAGGAGGCTCCACCACTCCGGCTTCTGGCCAGCAGCGCAGTACAACTGGACAAGTGAACTATGTGTCAGCCGAGACTATGCAAGGAACTCCCAACATAGTGCTAGGTACGTTCTTCGTAGATTTGGCACCCTGCCTTGATCCTTTTTGATTCCAGTGCCTCACGTTCATTTATTACTGTCCAATATGGGAGCCATCATAAAATACCAGTAGCAACCATTGAAGGTCCCATGTTAGTAAGTTCACCAGGAGGAAGAATGAAGATAGGCAGTGATTGTCCGAGTACCAAAATTTCTTTAAGGGGGGTAGACTTTCCTGCCGACCTTATAGCTTTGGAAACAAGTGGAATAGATGACAATTTTGGAATGAATTGGTTGCAAAATTTCAATAGAATCATATATATGCAGAGAGGAAGGTGACTTTGACTACTCCATCCGGGGAACACCTAGAAGTTTTGATGTACATACCCCAGGCAGGAGAATTTAAGGGTACCGGAGAAGCAGCTACCAAAAGATGACTCTATAGTAGAATTACTGAAACTCTTTGCTGGCCAACCCAAAATCTCGGGACGAGATTTCTTTAAGGGGGGTAGATTTGTAACACCCTAAATTTTGCCACAAATAAAATCTTTGGAACCAATTTAATTTGTTCATATTGTTTGATCATACATGACACCTATTTGATTTTCGGAGATTTCAAATTAATTAATTAAAAAGAATCATAGGAATCACATGTTTGAGCATTCATGCTCTTGCATATTTTTATTGGGTGATTTGCAGTGTTCAAAGTTTGAATTCAAAATCATTTGCATCTCTCCAAAATTTCTCAAATTTCAAACAAACCAGGAAAATTTCCTTTCCCTCCTTTCCTTCTCCTTCTCCCTTTTGGCCCGAGCCGGCCCAACCCAGTCCCGGCCCAGCCTTTCTCCTCCTCCTCCCCTTCAGCTCGGCCCGGCTCGCCCCGCGCGGCCCAGCGCCCCTGCGCGGCCCACTGGCCGGAACGGCCCAGCCAGCAGGCCGCCGCGCCCTCCCCCGCGCGCTCTCTCTCTCTCTCCCTCTCTCTCGCTGACAGCCCCACCCCACCCGTCATCGCCCTCCTCTCTCCCTTTCCTTTCTCGGTCCGACGTCGATGGAGCCAGCGCCCGCGCCATGGACTCCATCCCGCGTCTCCCGCCCCGCACCTGGCCTCGCCCGAGGGTCCGGCTTCGCCCTCCGCCCTTCCTTTCCCGCGCCCGCACTTTCCTTCCCTGCCCCCGCCCGCGCCATGCGCAGTTCGAACTCGGACAGAGTCCGAAGTCCGGACCTTCCTTGCATCATGCCGCCTTCCCTTTTCCCCCTCCGCAAGCCTCGGCGTCCGGGTTATATAAGCGCCGCCCTCGACGTCCGTAGCCCCATTAAGTCCCAGCCCGAGCCCTAGCACCGCCGGTCCACGCAGAAGAGTCCGCGGACGCCGTCGCTCGCCGCCGCAAGCCGCCGGAAGCCGTCGTTGCCCCACCGTCGACTACTTCTACGCCCGGAGCTCCGCACCGAGGTAAGGAGTTGATCTAGCTAGCTCTAGTCCCTCGCCGCGCCCTACACCGGCGGGAATCGCTCGCCGGAGTTGAGTCTCTGCGTCACCCCGTCGCCCGCCGCCTCCGGCCGATGCGCCGCCACCCGAACCCCTTCGCCCGCTTCGCACCACCGCCCGCTCGCCCGTGCGCCCGGTCCCTCTAGTCCTAGGCCCCGGAACCACGGAGTTCGTATTCCTCCGGCGAACCTCCGCCGCGCCCAAAGGTCGCCGTCGGTCGACCCGTCGCCGGAGCCCTCCCTTTCCCCGCGCGATCTAATCCCCACCGTTCACCCAAGATCCGACGGCCCGAGTCGCGCGACCCGGAGTCAGATACCGGTCAGCGCCGGGTTTCTTGCTAAAGAGTCCCTGGGGTTTTTGAGAATTAACCCGCGGTCCAGATCTATTAGATCTAGGTCCCTGGCTTTACGGTTTAGACCCTGAGTTTTTGGGAAATCAACCCGCGGTCCTGGTCAAGCCTGGTCAGCGCGGAGGTTTTGCGAGAAAGACCCTGAACTTCTTCTAAATTAACCCGCAGTCCTATTTATTTACGGATAGGTCCAGGTTTTCACAGTTTAGCCCCTGGAATTTCAAATTCTCTTTATTTTAAGCCCTTAACCTTATTTTATGCATAACTTTTGCGTTTTAACTCCGATTTGAACGATTCTTGAACCTACGGAATCGTAATAAAGTGTAGATCAATTCTAAAACCTTTTTAACTTCTGTTTATGATGTTTGGTGTACTGTTTTAGTCAGTTTATGCTCATTGCTTGTATGTATGCAACGTGTAGCCGACGTTCCGTCCGAGTTTGTCGAGAATCCATCTTGGGAAGTTCCTGAGCAAGTTTTTGCTGAGGAAGGCAAGTATTCTTTGACCTATGTCCTATTTACTTTAATCACATGATCTAGAGCCTAAATTTTGCATGCTCCTACTAAGGATGACTAGCCTCATATACCTTTACATGTTTTATAACCTGGGAGGGCTGTGATGTTGTAAGTTAATTGCTTCCGCTCAACTCACTTTATTTATGTTGTTAATGATGGTCAAGTAATGATGAACCTGATGATAAAAGTTTGGTTTTAACATCATGGAGGCTTGAGCATGTTTTGTTGGTTTTGCTCAAGTGCTTCGCCCTAAGGATCGGTTCGCTGAGCGACCACCCAGGAAAACAGTACAACCACAAGACTCACATGGGCACTGGGCTTGACTGATTAATTAGATGAACTAGAGTTTTGGCTTACTTTCCTGAAACATGGCGTATGAGGGGTCTGGGGGATATGGGACTTTGCCCTTTGCCAATGTGGTGCAGTTTGACTGTCACCCTTTGGAACGGAACTCTCATATCTTTAGTTAACTGGAGTAACCTGTAACGAGTGGGCCATAACTCTAGGAATTCTTTGTAAAGGTCTCGTAATGAAACCCTGCCGATTCATCTAAGGTATGAATAAATGGGGCCTTGCAAACCTCGGGCACAATGGGAATCATGACTTGTGGGTAAAGTTGTACAACCTCTCGAGAGTGTTTAAAACTGATATATCAGCCGTGCTCACGGTTAAGAGCGGCCTGGACCCTCACAGATTAGAGTTTCAGCTTCAAGGTGAATGGCTCACGGTGATCATGGTAATGATGATGGATATGGTTATGGTTCATGCTTATCTTTTAAATATGTTTTATTGTCTTTATAATAAAGGGATGGGTTACCGCTAATCATTGCTAGTAATTAAAACTTGACTAACTAAAAGCAATTGCTTTGCCTAACCACTATAAAGCCAGTCCACTTTTATCCTAAACGGAATACTTGCTGAGTGCGTTATGTACTCATTCTTGCTTGTTTTATACCCGTTGCATCCATTGCAACCGCTGCTCAGATCCGGAAGGGAAAGGTGATGAGTCCTAATCAGGAGTTCCAAGACTACGACGAGTTCTAGGCTGGTGTGCCATCCGTCAGTTGCCTGTGGATTCCGGTCGTCTTCCGCTGTCGTTTAGTTAACTCGTTTTCGTTCAGATACTCGGTTTCGTTAAAGACATTTATGGTCTGTAATAATGGTTATTACTCTTAAGTAAAGTACTGGTTGTGCTATTTACTTTTGTTTATGCTGTGTATGTGGTTCAACTGATCCTGGCACATACATGGTTAGCACTTGGTTTTGTTTCTAAAACCGGGTGTGACACCATAACACGTAGTTAGAGACAAGTTAATAATGAATTAGGACATGATGATGCTTAGAGAGAGTAACAAAGTCTAGATGGAGGAATCACTAAGTCAAAAATTTCCTATACAAAATATAAGACCACACATTTCGTGGTTGGATAAGTCAACACTCACATGCTTTTGAGCATAACACCAAATACAAAACCTCGGATAAGAAAATAACCCTAAACTTTTCTATTCGCCCATGTTCAAAAATCTAAAGATAAGAGGTTTAAAACCAAATCCAATTAACGTTTCTTCCGATGGTAGTAAGTGTGATCGAGACCAAAATTGAGCCCTAATAAACCTTTTAAATTCATTAAGCACCTTTGCTTAAACTTTATACCAAACTTGTGGTGCAGATCATGTAATACGCTTTTGTTACAATGAGCATGGATCAAAACTACCATCTACTCACTCATAGTTGGACCCAAATCTCTTATGGAAACAACTAGGTCAGCCTACAATTAGAATATTTTTCCTATGTCTGAATTTCTGCCTTTTCCAAATTTGAATCTGAAATTACTTTTGATTTTACTATACGACTTCAAATTCTTTCTTTCTATGAAATGAAAGTCTCTGCATAGAGTAAAATTTCTGTTTTACCAAACCTTGGAAAATATTTATGTCTATAATTCAAAATCTGTTGGGATTCAGGCCAACTTTATATTATCAAACTTGGATATAAAGTGCTGGAGAACAACTTTGTTATTGGGATTTGATCATATACTGAAGTTTAACTAGGGTTTAGAATCATTTTCCACCTGCATAGAAAACCAGTTCAAATCTGGCCTGGGCAGTAATCTCAAATTTTCTCTAACCTAAAGCCACTTTTATACAAAGCTCAAATGGAAGAAGTTGTATATTTTGAAATTTTAAACAAACTTGTCAAAAGGCTCCTTGGGAGATAAAGCCCAAAAATATGAGTTTTGAATTTCCCAAGTAATAAAGGTCCCATGTCCTAATTGAAGGCTGCTATATAAATTCATGTATCAACCATATTTCTACTTAGAATTTTGGTGTTGAACCTTTTGACAAAATTGTACTCAAAGAGTAGAACATTTCATTCAATTGGTATTTTTTCAAATTCAGCTCTTAAGTAGATCAAAAACGCGATTTACAGTATGGGAGAAAACACACTCTTTTATTTCCTTTTTCTGAGTCGCTGACAAGTGGGTCCCACCCGACAGCGCCGCCGCGGCTTCCCAGCCGACGGACGCCGCGTGGACGCCGGCGTACGGCCAGGCGCCCGCGCCCACGGATCGAGCCGGCCGTCGCCGCGCCTCGGCTTCAAACCGACGCCAAGACCCCTGCACCTGGACGCTCTTCTGGCCGCATTCACCATTCTCCCATCGGTCTTCCTCCTAGTCGCGCAGACGCCAAGCGCGCCGAGCCGCCATGGCCGAACTTCAGTGAGCTCGCGCCATCCCAGCCCCGGGCCTCCTTCCACCGCACGAGCAAGCGCATCGCATCCGTCTCCACCTACGCACTGTTTTCCCCCAAAGTTTGGGCCTCTATAGTGGCCCCTAACGCCCCGCGGGTGCGTGCACGCCGTGGCCACGCCATGATCTAGCCCGCGGCGAGCACTACGCCGGTCACCTCGGGCCGCCTCCCCTTCGCCCAACGCGCGCCCCGTCATCGCCGCACCTCCCTCCACCGAAAACCCAAACCCTAGGCCGCTGCCATCGGCCATAGCTCTCTCTCCACGCGCGACGCCGAGCGCCGCCCCGGCTCACCCGCGCCTCGCCGTGGAGCACCACCCTAGGGCCATCCCCGCACCTCCACTCCGCCGCAGCCAGATTTCCCTCATCCCCGCGCTGCTCACGGGCCCAGCAGTGGCTCCTCTCCTCCGCTGCAGCCTCCAAGCCGAGCCGGCGCCGCCGTGCACCGCCGCGCCGCGGCCCTCCGGTTCACCGGCCTCGCATCGCCTGCACACCCCACCCCACGCGACTAGACCTAGAGGAGACGGAACCCCTTGGCCAGGAACACGCCCCCGTCGCAGCTCGGCTCCAAGACGCCGCCCCTACGCGCCGGCGCAAGCGCCGGAACGCCGAGCCGCCGCGTCGTCTCCCTCACCGGCCGAAGGTAGGAGGGAATTTTTCCCCAAAACCCCCTGGCTCTTTTCAATTTTTAGTGATCTGTTTCGAACACTATGCGCTGAGTCTATAAACATTTCTGTGCTAGCCCTTGGAAATTATGATTAATTACGTTCTAGCCCTTAGATCTAATGTTTTCTGTTTAAATGCATTTAAATTAACTGTGAATTTTGGAAAATCGTATAAAATCACAGAAAAATCCAAAATGGACAAACTCGGTTGCATTAGATTCCTCTTGAATAGATCTATTGAAGGGGTATGATGTGGAGGTGTGAAATGTCTGTTTTGCCCTTGGTTTGTTGCATGCATGCTTAATTAGGATAAAGGACAAAAGTGGGCTAAACGAACTCCAAATGCTATGAAACTTGGACATTAGCTTTCTTATGGCATTGTAGCACTATGTGAATTTTTGTAGCACTAGCACTTACTGTTTAATTACCCTTTTACTATTATACATGTGTTATGTGCATTTATTGAACTTAGAAATTGGAGGCTACATGTAACGTGCTCAAATTGACTCTCTAGCATTTTTCATATACTTTGGGTAGTATAAGTATCTCACTGGTAAAATATGAGCCCCTGCATGTTAAGTTTTAATGGTGAATTGAAAATGATAAAATGGTGCATGTTTGAAATAATAATTAGAAAAAGTGGTCATAAATGGCTAGGGAAATTCTCTGGAAAATTTGGTATCTTAATATTGATGCATAGAGTCCAGAAAGTTTATTCTAGAGGGCTATTTATACTGTTCATATGTACATCTTGAATTCACACAAGATTAATAAATGGAAAATAGATGTTCTGTTAAACTTGGGAGTTTTAACTTGTAAATTTTTGTACATGCAGTCCATGCTAAGTATAGCTCACTGATAAAATTTCACCTTTGGAAACCATTCCTATAATTTTTGAAAAATCTGAGAAGCTATAGGGCTGATAACTTGCTAGAATTTTCATAATTAATATATAACTCCTTTATGGCTGAAATTTTGACAGTAGCATAATGTAGTGTAAATCTAGATGTCCCAAAAATTTGAGCTCAATTGGAGTTGTCTAATTACATGAACACAAGTAATGCTTTTTGTTCATAAAGTAGGCATGTGTTGTATAATTATAAGAGTAGGTATTTTTTGCTATTGATATCATTATGCATGTGAGTTGATTTACTGTTGTTTATGCCACACTTGATTGAGGGATTAATTCATTTGCTGTATAAAATACTTAAAGTTAATGTAAGGCCTTAATCCATTAGACCGGAATGTGTGACGTCGTTAGTGAATGTTTCCTTATGCTTGCATGGAGTAGTCTTTTCCTGTTGAGTAACTCATTCCAAGCAAAACACTTAATAATGGTTTAACTTTGCATCATCCTTGTGTGGTTTTCATTCCCTTAGTACCCAACATGCTTTCCTTACGATAAATAACTTACTAGTTAGGCATGTGATTGGCTATACTTATTATCAGTCCATGAAGGTATTACTGTTACTAATGCTAGGAGAATGGTGTAGTAATCCACTACATACGTAACCATATACTTATGTAATGTTTTGCTTATATATGAAATGGTAAAGAACCAGTTAAATTGATAGTTTGCTCAGGCATTAATTCATGTGTTGCACTGTTTATATTTAGCTGCATGAGCGTATGCTAGGTTTATACCCACAAAAGTAATCTTGTTTAAATAGTCTATTGTTCACCTTTCTGCCTAACCACAAAACGATTTTCTAAGTGTGTGCTCGTCATTCATGCATCCCATTCACTGCATCGTGCATGACATTCATATAGTGACGCTCATTACAGATGTGTGATCGAGAAACGAGCGCGTGGAACTATTTCAAACAACGGTGATCCAAAAGACCAACTAAGACCCACTCATGATCTGGAGGGTCCATCAGTCGTGTTTGGACGGAGGAGTTGTCCAAAGGATCAAGGGGTTGCCTGGGGCAAAGCCTCACAACCCGGCAAACTAACGGTAGATTAGTTTGTTGGTTTTATTAAAGTGAATCAAAGGTAGGCAGGACCATGCTTTACCTAACAAATGGTTTTGTTGAATGTTTACGCATCTGCATTAGAAGTTGTTTGAAACCCATTTGCATTAGACTTCTTGGCCGCTCTGGCCCTAGCACCTACAATAGTGTGCGTAGGACGAGTATGCCTAATAATGCTAGGTACGAGTAGACACGAGTGAATGGAGTCACTCGTCGCGTAGGTGATTTTTCAGAAGTCACAAGATCTATTACTATGATGAAAGCTATGAGGATGCTCATGGTTTTAGCTCGAGACCGGGCGGAGATATGGTTATATGAGAAAAATGATGATGATGTGGAAGGTATGGTGGACTCCGCCCGAGTCGTATAAGGCCGGTCGTTGTTCGACTATTGGTCGGCATAACATTGCTAGGGTGCTTATCCGGGATCAATGGACCGATGAAAATCTTACTTGTGACATCTCAAGCAGAGGGGCACATTTCTACCCACTGGTTGAGAGGAAGGTGGCCGCGGAGGCGGGTGTCAAGGGAGGGCTGACCCGACGTAACCGTGATAACACTCGTGCGACAACGCGCTCCGGGATTCAGGCGGGAGTGGTCTCAAACTTGAGACGGGACAAGTGGAGATGGGGGAAGCATATGTGAGAACGCTGGGAGTTAGTAAGCATATGCCATCCTGGTGCTTCTATTTATTCTCGGGAATATAAAAATCGAATCGAATCGCTGATGCTCACCAGGTTTGAGAATGCCAATACCACTGACGGACAAAGTAGTAATCCACTTGAATATGTTGTATTATGAAGTCATGGTTTTGAATTATACATGTTTAAATATATATATGCTTTACTTTCATGCAATTTATTATTGTACTCATAATTAGTGTTATTGATAGCATGAACTAAGAAACTGTCGAATCCTACTTCTATATGATAAACCAAGCAGCTGTCAATCCTGCTTCCACATGTTAACTTGATCGGGTTTAAAATCAACAGCTAAGGATCAAATTCCTAGTAAGTAAGCTTTGCGTCAGCCGTAAACCACTTCCATTAAGTCCTACTGAGTAATTAGTACTCAGGGTTTGCCCCCACTTTTGGGTTACAGGTACTGAAGACTTTTGGACAATCATTGAAGGAGGGTAGAACCGATGGGCTCGGTGCTACTCGCCTTGTTTATCTCTGCATGAGGACTAGTTGAGTTATTATCCACTGTGAGATGTTTTGAAACGCTTCCGCTAAATATATACCTTGTAATCGCTTCCGCCGTATTTTGACCATGTATTTGATTATATGTATTGGTTTGTAAGAATCTTTGTCTTATTTCCACTATTCAACTGTCTGTGATGGTGTAACTGTTGTGGTTTTTTCGAGGGCTGAATGTGTGTGATGTCGTATCCTCGGGCGTGGGTTACATCGAGTGTCCTTTTGGGTAGCTCGACGGACTACCGGGTTTAGTCTGGCCTAAGTGCACTGCGAGCCAAAGGTGGCATGTGTGCTTAGTCTGGATTAAGCAGGACGGTTCTGCCACAACAGGTTTCGAAGCGTCAGTAACTATTGCTATCGAGATTTTTGTTAAGTATGAATGGTCATCGTTTAATTACTAATCTCCTTGCTCTTGTACCATTTGAGAGTTCATTGTTGTTTGTTTAGTTTGTTATAAGATTGGTTAAGTACCACATGGCCATAATTTTTTTCTTTATTCAAAAAATACTAATTTTATATGGGTTCTTTGTTATATCCATCTAAATCTAATTAACAATTAAGTTAAGTCATCTAAACATGCGGGCCCTAAATCCGTATTTGACTAATACGTTGGCCGTAGTGGTTAATCCCTCAACTCTGTCGTTCATAATTTTCTTTATTTACTCTACTCTACTTATTATGTGTTAATTACGGCTATACAACTCGAATTGTTGTTCTGACACTATAGCTGACCCGCACGGAACCTAAATTTAATGCTAGCGTAGGCAACGACGCACGGAACCTAGCGGACCCGGCGAGCTGATCTATCTTGTTCCTTTCTTCCCTTTGGGCTCAGCTCACCTACCGATCCTCCATGGCCACCCTCACCTTGCCGCTGGCTAACCCCGCCGGCCAGGCCTCCACCCAGGAAGGCTTAGCAGAGTATGGGACCGCCATCTTCGGTTCGTTTCTTGTTTTGTTTTGCGGGTTTTTCCGTCGTAAGAATAAATCACGTTTTTTTCGGATTGCTCTTTTTCTGATGCAGAGGGATAAGGAAGCCTCTCGAGGATGCTGCAGATACCGGCGACATGGATTCTGAGTACGTGTTAATTTGTTTTCTGCCTTTTGACTTTTGAGACAACCAACGATTCCTGGATTTGTTTGATGCGGTTTACTCCAATGAACAGGTGGGTTGTTCTTGGGAAATCGGACATCGTCCCGGTGGATTTGGCCGCGGCCGGAGCCGCCGCCGCCGCCGCGGGGCGCCACCGCCTCAACTTCTCGCCGCTGCCGATGCTACCTATCTGGTAGGAATTATTGGGGACATCAATAGTCTCTGTATCTTTACTTTTCTTCCCTAAACCAAAATATCTGTGTATCAAAATAGGATCCTTTCTTTCCTAAACCAAATTATCTGTGTATCAAAATAGGGTCCTGGATTGTGTGCTTAACAATCACCTTGTTTCTCTCTTAGGGTGCAGATGATTCTTGGAGGTGTAGTTTACACGGCAATACCGTTCTACAAGAGGGCCAGGAAGGTCGAAGGTATATTCAGATCCGTACCACTTTTAATTGTAGGGTGCAGATGGTGATTGGGGCCTTGGGGCTTAGTTTAGGGGTTTGTTGTTAGTTTTGTTATAATCTGTAGACAATCATCTAATAGCTACTGTTCACGGTTTATTGGCTTATCACATTGATTGGATTCCCATGCATATCAGGTGAAACATTAGCCACTGTGGAAACTGCAGTGGAGGTTGTGGAGCATGTTGCTGAGGTGATAGAGAAGTTAGCAGCAAATGCAGCTGATTCCCTCCCTGAAAATGGACCCTTGCAGAAGGTTGCCGTGGAGATAGAGTGCATTGCTGAAGTTGTGGATAAGGATGCACAAAAGGTTGAAGCGGTCATTGAGAAGGTCTGTATACCTTATCCATTGCCTTACTTAAATTTGAAATTTCAATATGTAAGATATGCTGGCCATACATAAGAAATTGAGAATCTTATGGCGTGGAGTTAATCTAGTAGTTGGCCGTTCTTCTCATTAGACATCAGTAAAAGTTATCCAAGAACAAACCTATGACCTTTAGACTACTTCGAAGTTCAAACAAGGGACTGTTAGCTATTTCTTGTAAATATTTTCTGGTAATTCCAAAGACTAAGATTTCAATAACTTGGGACTGGGAGAGCATGTGCAAACTTGGTTGTTTGAGAAATGTTTGTGAGGTTTCTAGTTTCTTGCAGAACATTTTTTTTTTTTTGCTGACCAAGTGCAAAGCAAGCCAATGTCTGCTTTATTTGACAAACACTCTTGTAGAACATGCTTCGGTAGCTTAGTTTCTACAGGCATTTGCATTGCAGTGGAAAACATTTTTTTTAGATCACGCTAAGACAGTTTCCTTTCTACAAATCTACTTCCGTGGTTTATCAGCGAAATTAATTCTGTTCTATTGTCCCCGTTCGTCGATGTAGATTGAAGAGGTGTGTGATAAGATTGATGCTGCGGTGGAGCCTGTCATTGAAGAGCTCGAGAAAGACTTCAAAAAGAACCCAGCATCCTCTACTGGATCAGATGCCCAGAAATGACCGTTTGTGTAAATTCGGATGGAAAACTGAAATGTTCATTTCTGTAAATATTGTCCATTTTACTTTCTCCATTTTCTAAATATCTGTGTTCGTGTAAATATAATTAAGATGCTTGAACTAGAACTGCGCCATGGTATAGTTAGACAGGTGGTGATGTGTGTACTTTGGGTGCTCGAATCTGGAGCACCTGATGGTCAAAATAGACTGTTAACGATTACACTGGATGACTGGAATGTGGAATCTCATATCACTGATTCATGGCACTGATTTCCCACCACTAGCACAATAATAACGAACTATATTCCCTCTAATGAAATACTACCTCTGTTTTTTAGTATGACGTTGGGGCAGTTCATTTTTGAGCTACTGGGCGTCATACAGATAAAAACTGAGGAAGTATAATGTTTCATGGGTTTGTTCGAAGTCAAATCATCTTTTAAGTTTGACCAAGGCTGACTCTTTTTCTTATAGTAATTCTGAGCAGGTGGGAAATACGTATGAGATCAATAGGATACAACACAAGTTCATTCTAGAGATGTTCTCTCGCTCGCTTTCCTTCATGAACAGACCCGATCGCGATCGCGAGAGGACTCCAGCCCAGCCTTGATGCAAAAGCTTCACGATGCTCTGGCAAGGTAGTAGGGGGTCAGGAGATCGAGTGACGTATCCGAGAGCTTTAGGTATTGATGTTCCCTTAACGCCATGGTATCGGTTCCCTGACCAGGATTGCTAATGTTGCTCAAACTTTGGCATCAATCCCTTGACCGGCCACATGCCCACATATGCACCCAATATAATTCGAGCCACATGTTAATTTCTCGTATTTCCAGCGCCCACGAGGTCGCGATCGATATGATGAATTATTGTTTGACTAATGACAGCATACAAAGTGTTATTGCTCTGGTCACACACGGAACAATGTGCAATGATTCGCTTGAATGCAAGAAGATGACAGTCACACCAGCTTCGGCGTCAAGCTTTTTAGAAGCACCAATGCAAGGGCGTGCCAATTGCATTAATTCCCTCGACATTGCACTAATCAGCATCCACTTTGCGAAGAATAGTCGAAAAAGCTAACGGAACAGGAGACGAGTATAATTGACACGAGGCCATATATTGTTAGACTATTCCCAATAGGATGTGCAAAAGGATTACCTATACACTATTTGACACTGTAACGCTACTGTACACAGATAGAGAGGTAGTTGAAATAGTGGATGAATAGGGATAGTCAATGGGTACAGACATCCCATTGGAGAATGGGGATGGTCTTAGCACCAAAATTGCCTATAGATAGGCCACCCAGCAGAGGTGCGCAACAGCAACAGTGGCGATTATTGCTCCGACCCGTTCGTATCCACAGGCTCGTCATCTCCCGCCCACTTCCGGTGCGCATCTGTCTTCTCTGCGCCACTGTGCCTCACAGTGGCAAGTTCGCAACACCTCGCAAGGCTAAGACACACCATGGCCAACAATCTGGCTAGCAGTGTCGCAGTGCTGCTCGTCGCGGGCTACGCGGCGGCGCTGGCCTCGGCCACGACGTTCATCGTCGGCGACGGCGAGGGATGGACGATCAACGTCGACTACATCGCCTGGGTGAAAGGCAAGACGTTCGCGGTCGGAGACAAGCTAGGTGAGTGGTCCGATCTCATGCCTCTCTTCATGCTTCATCTCGCCTTTCTTTCTTCCAGTTCCAGCTGCCTGCTGCTCCACACACGGATTGGCACGTCGTGGGAAAAATATTATCATTCGCAGTGTTCAGATACCCGACCGCGGAGCACACGGTGACGGAGGTGGGCAAGACCGACTACTTCGCCTGCGCCGGCGGCAACGCGCTGAGCGACGACCGCAGCGGCTCGACCAACGTCACGCTCACGGCCCCCGGCACGCGATACTTCATCTGCAACATCCCTGGACACTGCACCATCGGGATGAGGGTCGCCGTCACCGTCGCGGGCGGTGGTGGCTCGTCGTCTCCGGAAGCCACGCCCACAGGCTCCGCCGTGGGCGCCGCGGTTCCGCCGGCGATGGGCTTCGTCCTCGCCGCGGCCGCGGGGGCTGCCATCAGGCTCGCGATGTCCTGAATCCTGATTGATGGTGGCGCGACTGACAAGGACTGCACGCCGTCTCAGGGTACATATATACTAGATATATACACATACAGTGCAAGTGTGAAGGCGGCGTGTGATTACTGTACATACTCAGTAATTTGCTACGCTCTGACACATTTTCCGGCGATCGTTCGTCGTGCACCTCATACATACTCCTATGTTCGTGGCATACTATGTCAGCTCTCTTGTTTTGAACAGCGGTACCAAATGATGCCCATTTCTATGGGGTCTTGGGGAGTGGGTTAACGCGCAACGGTCGTCTTCCTCCTGCCATTGTCACCTTTGAGTAAACACACTTGACAGCTCTCCCTATATTTTCCACGCACGGGCCAACGCTAGGGATGCAAGCAGGCCGGCTAGAAGGTCTAGCAGTAAGTCATTTTTTTTTTTGCAGATATTGCGGACATCCGCTAGAAAATGAATTGCCGTTAGACCTTCTAGCAGGTACGCTTACATCCCTAGTCAATGCTCATTCCACCTCAACACAGCTAGGGCTGCTCTGCTAGAGATCTTCTCCCTTCTTGTACTGTTGGTAGCGATACTCCTAGCAATACAGGAAACAAACACACAGGATGACATAGGGTATTACGTTCCGGCGGCCCGGACCTATATAAATCCGGTCATCTCCTTCACCTTCGGTGACTCCTCACCATTGCTCTATCGTAGCCGGTGCCAGTGCCCTACTCTCCCAAAAAAGAACATCTCAGGACCCGGGTTTAGGGACCTATCTGTCGTTGATACCGACGCGACTCGACCCTAGAGCCTCACCTCTTGATCATCATCTGGGTCAGGGCCACTGGTTGGAGAGCCTCCCTTCTGAAAGTTCTATTGTTCCTTTCTTTCTACAAGCTCCAAGAGATCACGACCAGCGTGTTGACACCCTTTCTAGACTGCGAACGACTCCACATGCTAAAGGCCACAATGATGAAGACATCTAAACCAGGTTTCTCTGCTATGAACACACCCTAGAATAAGGAGTGCTTGTAGAGCTGATCAGAGGTTCAACAACGACCAATAAGAACCAGCCAAATGAAAAAAATTGCACTTGTTAGGCTGAGTTCAGCAGAGGAACCAAACTAAAGGACGGACCATAGTATGGAATCTACACTATAGCAGCATCATTCACGAAGTGAAGTTTGAATTGGGGAAATGTGATTGTCTCTCTGTTGGACTCAGCCTTAGGTGCCCTTATTTTCCACAAAGTAGGGACCTTAAGGATAAAAGGTTGTCCCAAGAAGAACGCTCTATAGGCCGAGGCCGAAGAGGAGGAGGAGTCTGCCACCTACCTAGCTCCGAGTGAAAGAATCCGGAAGATTGGTTACAATTGAAAGTCAAGAGACAATCCTACAACCATAGAAGCTCGAATTGGCTAGATATATACATCTCTCCTTTCACATCCAGTATTCAACTCCCTCGGCTAGAGCCTGCGCTACCGTCCGACCTTTCTTGCTCTAGCCGGGACAACATCAATGACAATCAGCAATGGACACCCCATACAGCTCAATGAATCCCCATTGTTGACGTGGATAACTCAGGAGGCACAGAATAAATGCTTTGACCTCGTCTGAGAGACGCATTTGGAAGGAAGCCCATATATGTGCGGGCCAACCAAAGGCAATGCATCATCTGAAATGACCAGCCATAATGTGAAGGTTAGTTAGACCAAGGCCTCCCAACTCCTTGGGTTGACACACCCGAATCTAAGCACTACACATTGATTGCCAAAGTGGTAAGGGTGAGACCTCGGGGCCGTTTGGGAAGGCTTCTACGAAAACAACTTCACCAAAGGAGCCGGAGAAGCCACTTTTTTCGGTTTCGGTTCCATAGTGCAAAAACGGCTTCTCCTCTCTAGAGCTTCTTTGGAGAAGCCGTTTTCCAAAAAAAGCGTTTGGTAGGGCTTCATATGAAGCCGCAAAAAACCGGTGGAGAAGCCGGTCTAGAAGCTGTGCCACACCGTTGCATGTTGAGTCACATGGATTGGCCGGCGCGAACGAGATATGATGTGCAATTCAAGCTAGCGGTGGGATGGATTTCAGCAGGATTAGCCGCGAGCCCATGGGTTCGGATGCTGTCAAACTGATGAAGATGATGCTGGGGCCGATCGAGAAGCCCGAAGCAAGGCATGAACTCGTTACCCTCATGCACGGGCTATGATCATACGAATGTGAACACGTGCGTCTACCACTACCAGTGAACTATACGTGGTTTATTCATTATTGTTCATGCTCTGTCAACGGCTCAACACAAGATGTGAAAGTGAAGCACCTCCGTCCATTGGTTCCGCTTTCTCGCTGCACTTCGGCATCTCCCGTTCGACGGTCGCCGTTCAGTCAGAGCGAAGCATATCCCGGCTCCACTTATGTTGAGATCAAAGATGATTCGAGATGTATTCCTTTTTCAGTAGAGACCATTCGTCATTGGTGCTCTCAAATGACAAATGAATTTTCTGTTCGCACTGAGCATCTTTTCAAAGTGTGTGTGTGTGTGTGTGTGTGTTCTCCCATAATCATACAAATGGAAGAGAGGTTTCAATATAATGCCACAGACAGACAATATAACCCATACAAAACCTCTCTCGCGTCCACCGGTGAGGTGTGCGCAACACCAGCACGTCATAGCGAGGCAAGGCTGCCGATCATCGGCGGCGATGGCGGCAGACGCTTCCGCTGTCGTCGCGGCGCTGATCTTAGCGGCGTTGTACGCGGCGCTGGCGTCGGCCACGACGTACACCGTCGGCGGCGTGCACAGCTGGATGACCGGCGTGGATTATGCCGGCTGGGCCAGCGACAAGGAGTTCGCCGTCGGCGACAAACTATGTGAGTAATGAAAAGCTCTGATACACACCAGCTAATTATAGCGCGTAGCGTAGTACACATCGTTGATCGTTCGTTACACATTAGCAAAGGTTTGATATGTGTGCTGGGAAACCGCGTGCAGTGTTCAGCTACGTGAGGACGGATCACACCGTGACGGAGGTGAGCAGGGACGACTACGATGCCTGCTCCTCCGGCAGCGGCGCCCTGACCCTGAGCAAGGACGACAACAGCGGTTTGACGGCCGTCGCGCTCGCGACCCCCGGAATGCATTACTTCATCTGCGTCGTCCCCGACCACTGCGCCAGCGGCATGAAGCTCGCCGTCAACGTCTCCGCGGCGCCCTCAGGCACCGACGACGCCCCGACGGGCACCGCCGGGGGTGCCATGCAGGTACCAGCAGTGACGGTCCCCGTAGTCGTCGTCGCGGCCGCAACAGGGGTGCTAATCATGCTCGCGCTGCTCTGATTAGCGACTCTACATGTTAGTCAGGGTAGTTCAGAGTTCAGAGAGGCGAGGATACTTTTTTTTTTTTGAGGTGCAGAGAGGCGAGGATACTTGGGACTATATGATTAATCGTATGCGTAAATCAGAAATATAGCTACACCATTTCTGGATCACTCCAGATTGTTAGATGAGAAGAACACAACTTTTTTCAACCATGATAAGAATTGCCGGACCATGTATATAGAAGCTTTCAAACCAAAGCAGCCCAAGAACAAGCGAATCGCGGGCTTTGTCTGGTGTCCAGTGGGCTTGTCAGGTTTAGGCCGCAAAGAATTTGCAATTGGGCCGCATCAGTCACGAACACCAACTTTACGGGCCGCCCGGGTTGGTGGTTCATAACCCGTTCCGCCTGCATCCGTGCTCCGCCTGCGTCTGAACCTGGCAATCACCTGACCGACCGGGGCAAAGGATCAGCAGTTCTGTAAACGTGGCCCGCACCAGGCGCCGCCATGATGAACCGAGCGTGAGCCGTCAGCATCAGCGGCTTCCCACAGAGAACAGAGGGCCGCCGGTTGCCAGGGTGCGTCCGCTCTCCGTGCAGCCGTGCAGGGCAAGCGCTTCGCCCCCGATCGACGCCTTTCTTGCTGTACGACGCTTTGGCATCAGTTCCCTCGTCTCGCCGGCCCGGCCATCATTCGACGCTCGTTTCTCTAAATTTTTTTTTTCTGCTGCAGCTGCTGGCGTCAAAGCCGATTCGAGAGCCATTCAGTTCAGGCATACAGAACCTTTTCTGTTTTCAATGTCTTCGAGGAGGGCATGGACGCATGGTCCACTAATTTTTCTGTTCGAAAGCATGCATCGGAAAAACATGCGTGTTCTGATCATACGAAAGGAAGCGAGATCGCCAGAAACAAAACTGCACAAAAGATGCCGCCGCCAGCTGGCCCAGGCGCAACTTTCGCGCCTCCCTCTGCTTTGAGTCGCACCAAAGGGATTCCAATTCCATTCTCTTCGCGCACTGCACCGTTTGCTGCTGCTGCTGCTACTACTTTTTTTTTTTTCCCCTTTGACAAAATCGGTTAAGAGGTGACTGAAAGAACGACAAGAGTAGGAACGCAGGAGATAATGCATGCTCGACTGATACTGACCATTTTCCTAATCTATTCTACTATCTTTCAGAAACATCTAATAACAACCCTGCCTGTGATCTACTTATAAATAGACCCTCCAACCACCATTACATTGTATCCGCAGCAACAGTCTGCTCCGCTGCTTCGTACTCCTCTCTCTCCCTCCCTTTGCTCTCGTCCGGCCGGTCCCTTCCATGGCCAACGCGTTGCCTCTCGTCGCGCTGCTCGTCGCCGGGTGCGCGGCGCTGGCCTCCGCCGCGACGTACACCGTCGGCGACTCGCAGGGCTGGACGACCGGCGTCGACTACACCAGCTGGGCCAGTGCCAAGAGCTTCGGCGTCGGAGACAAACTAGGTGAGCAGGGCGGGCGTACGTACGCGTACGTTAGATAGGCTGCACTGCAGCACGCAACCTGACTGTGCATGTACGTGTTCGCAGCGTTCAGCTACGTGGCCAAGGCGCACACGGTGACGGAGGTGAGCAAGAGCGGCTACGACAGCTGCTCCGGCGCCAACGCGCTCAGCGACGACGACACCGGCTCCACCACCGTCCCGCTCGCCACCCCCGGCACGCACTACTTCATCTGCAACATCCCGGGCCACTGCGCCTCGGGCATGAAGCTCGCCGTCACCGTCTCCGCCACGCGCTCCGGCACCGCCGCGTCCGCGGGCACCGCCCTCCAGGTCCCCGCGATGATGGCCTCCGTCGCCGCCGCCGCGGTCAAGCTCGCGCTCTTCTGACGGAGCACGGCCGTCGGAGTCTCAGGGTAGAGACAGTGCATGCATATGCAGC
This sequence comes from Paspalum notatum, assembly GCA_022530915.1. Classification (NCBI taxonomy): domain Eukaryota; kingdom Viridiplantae; phylum Streptophyta; class Magnoliopsida; order Poales; family Poaceae; genus Paspalum; species Paspalum notatum. The sequence continues at coordinate 40,443,105 of CM039685.1, forward strand.
ATACGCTACGTTCTTCTTGGCCGCTGATCGATGTTTCCTGTAATCAGTAGTAATCCTTGCCCACGTTTCGATCTGCTGCGGTTTCTGGCGATTGCTCGTCCTGCAGCTCATGTATGTATGCTACTCTGCAGTGTTGTATGCTTCTGATGTCTCTGGTTGTGTTGTTGTGTGTTTATCACCAGGGGCATACATAATCATGTTTGATCGTTCTTGCTTTGGGGTGTCTCTGCGTAAGTAAAATTGCTTCATTCTCTTGTGTAGTTGTGTTCCATACATCCCCATCGATGATGATGTGGTCTGTACAACACACATCCTCTCAAATCAAACAGTCAGGTCACTGTCAGATCAGAGCTTTGGCTGTGTTTAGATCCAAAAAACATCCTCAAATTTCACTATGCAAAAAGAAAATTCCCCATCACATCAAAATGTCGGCACATGCATGGAGTACTAAATGTAGATGAAATAAAAAATTAATTGCACAGTTTAGATGTACTTTGCGAGACGAATCTTTTGAGCCTAGTTAGGTCATGGTAGGACAATTTTTACCACAAACAAACGAAAAATGCTACAGTATATTTTCAGCGCTACAGTGTATTTTACCCAAAAAATCTTTGGATCTAAACACACCCTTTATTTGGTGGTGAAGTGGCCGGTGGGAAATGTCGATTCGAGGGGCAGGAACATTAGAAAGAGGTCTTGTCGGTTGGACCTGGATGGCTACGCGTTGACAGGTGTTTCCAAAGCATGGCCGTAGTGTTTCAATTTTCTCCAAAAGCTATTTCCCGCTTTTTCGTTTTCTTCTTTCTGACTCGAGACAGAAAACTCTTGAACCTTTGCGATCTGGCAAAAGCAAAGGCTGAGAACGAACTAGTTGACGTCTAGTTATAGAGACAGATCAGAGCCCTCCGAACAACTACACACAAACGAGACGAATCTTCTTCTTCCATGTGCTAGGTGATGCTGGGTCTGGAAAAAAGATAGCTAGCCGAAGTTGAAATATCTATAGGTTTCAACCGCCCAAAAAGCTCCAACTTTCAATCAAATTGGTTGATGAATGAAGAGTAAATCAGGACCAGTAGGACGGAGACACAGGGTTAGTGAGGGTGGTTAAAGCCCATAATTTGTCCTACGATACGTGCATGTCCATCTATCACTCACTGCGAGTTCGTTGACATTATGGCCCTGTTTCTGTTTGCCTGTTGCCCTGAGCAGCACCTGTTAACACTCAGATTTGACTGCAGATCGAAAATTTTTGTTGTCGCCATCCGTCAGGGGAAAACTTGAACTAACTAGAGAACCACATTTGTCCGATGAAAAGCAAAATTTGGTGGAGATGAGGAAGTCGAAGATGTGGAGCCCCCGTATATAGTCTAGTCCGGCCAGAGGAAGTTACACTGACAGAAGAAGACAAGGACAATAATGAGTTGTCCAAGGATTAAGCACCATATGTTTCAATCAGTTGGAAGGAATGGCAAAATTCTCTCAGGAAATTACACAGGAGAATCACCGTACAATTACACCATATGCCAACAAGTTTCAACTTGCCGGATGATCTGGTCATCTGGTGATTTCAAAAGGAGGGTAAGCACTAGTAACGTGCGTAGACATCAAGACTTGCATGAGCTTCTTTTCTTGCTGATGTTCTTTGCAAGAGGATCGGATTTCAGAGACTGTGAGAAACAAAACAAATGGGCCAAGCCTAAGGAAAAGAAAACAGAAGACGCTAATGGGCCTAATCATGTTCTACAAACGTATAAAGTGGAAAGCCAGAAGGGCCATCATATATGCTGCTTGTAGTACTATGGTACTCCTAGATATTATGTCTCTTGGAACCTATATTAAAAAAAAAATGTTAGGTTTAATCCCACTTCAGAAATAGTGATTTAAATATTTAAATCCTCCTCCCCCCAGGGCCCAGGGTCAAAGCGAGCCTCATCTTTTGTCCTTACCGAAGAAAAATACCACCTCTTTTTCATCTTTGTGAGAAACTGCACCGTACCATACTCCCTCCATTCTAAATCATAAGGGTTTTTAGACCATATTTTCGCCGGCCATGTTCACATCGATGCTAATAAAATCTAAACATATACACCCCTTGACAGAGGGAGTATAAAATATTCTCATGTCTCTTTCTACTTTTCTAAGCATTTCAATTTCTGCATTTTTTTTTGCAACATCACATATTCACATTTGGTAACCGGGTGAAGCAAGTAAGTTGGTTTTTTTAGATAAGGGATTTTTTTTGTCTATGGCAGATTAAACAGGCTGAGAGCTACAATGTTGTGTGTTAACGGGCAACGTAGCCAACGTAGCCCCCCGAGGTCCCGACCGGCCGGCCCCTTTCCTAAGGGCACGTACAACGCGACGCCTAACACCGGTGCTTAGGGAAGAAAACCCGTTTTTTTTTTCTTAAAACCGATAGGAGCGGTGCTTAGCGAAGAGTCGAGCTGCTTAGTTTGGCATCGACGCTTCGTTCGGAGCTGTGGCCGTTTTTTATCCCCGAGGCTTTCACGCGAGGCTTCCGCTGATGTACTTGGAAAGCTTCTGTCCATCCAACCGTATGCATGCATGCATGCTTGTGGCTACGGCAGACACCTGCTGCACTGTAGGACGGAAGATGCTTACACAAATGCTAAGCTATAACAACATAGTTAAGCACCGGCAAATATAGGTGCTCCCACTGTGAAGAAAATGTGCTTATGCAGATGCTTAGCGCTTTTTTTCTCTTAGCACCTCTATAAGCATCATAGCATTGTACATGCCCTAATAAGCCCCTAAATAAGCCCACATCACCAGCTCGCCACATGCAACACACTTGTGCAGCCATGGCCCACCGTACGCAGCCCAGGTTGGGCCCACAGACCAGGTCCAACATGGAGCACTCTGCCCCGACTGGTTGCATTGCATCTGAAGGAGTAACATTCCAGGTTCGTTTGGTTCGATAAGGGTAGACAAGGATTAGGGAGAAGTAGAACTGCTAGTAAGAGAGATTAAATTGTCAAAATCTCCTGCACCTCCTTGAAAAGAGAAATTCTTGGAATGAACCTCTGATCTTGTGCCACGTTCCCGAATGATCGGCGGCGTGAAATGAAACCGAAGGGCAAAGGGTGGGCCTGCTGCGCCCGCAATCCAGCTTTGAGCACACGCTCCTCCACGGTCCACACACGCATAGCAGGGCAGCCACCCACCTCACCTCACCTCACCTGCAGAAAAAAAAAAGGGGGGCCAGCTCCGAAAGCCATTCTTTTGCCCTGCTCCCCACAAATAAAAGAAGAGCCAAACAAACAAAGAGGAGGCTGCAGGGCCGGGGGTACCGTGGTGTGGTGTGGTGTGGGTGTGGCGGCCTTCTTTACAGCTCCAAAGTTGGCAACTACTCCCCGCATAATGCCGTGGCCTAAGCAAAGGCGACGACGAGAGGAAGAGGAGAGCAGACGACGGCGACTGCGGAGGATGGTGTCCGGTTTTCGGCTTTCGCACCGAGGAAACGGAATCCCCGAGCGGCGGAGACGCCGGCCGGCCGGCCTGTTGTGGAAATCGGGACGTACCACATCAGAGAGCTGCAGCCTGCAGGTGTCAAAGTCTGGCTGGATCCACAGACAAGCTAAAGCGAATTGCATGTCTTCTTTTTTTTCGAAACTAGCGGTGTCTCCGTACGGGGACTGCAAAAACTGCAAAATTAATGCGGTACTGTTACAACAAAAAGAGATAATTGGAATAGAAACGAAGGATGGAGAAGTGGAGGTGCTCTTAGTTTTAGCCTCAGTGCGCACTGGTCAAGTGGCCAAGCAGCCAAGCTCGATAAACAAACACGTACTAAAAGTTTCACAGGGAACCACCACGCACCTACTTTCCCTTGAGATCCGATTTTACAGTGTCCTCCACGGTGCCCCGATCCATCTGTACGTACGGGTCGGCGTCGACCATGCAGTCGCCGCCGGACGCACCACCGCTGGCCGCCGCCGCCGCTATCAATTCCTGCACCGCCCCTGCCTTGGCCCTTGGGGACGAACGATCTGCATCTCACCGCGCCAACTGATTATTGCCCCTGACTGACGACCGCCCGACCCCGAACGCTCCGCAGGCCGCGCGACCAACCTGGCCGGCCGTACGCGTCGCCGTCGGCTACTCCTACTCGTACATAGTACGTCGGTACGTGCCGTGCCGCTGCATGCGACGCGAGCCTGCACGAACTGCAGCTGACGCGTCTTTGTACCGGCCCGCCAGTGCAGCGGCCGGGCCGCCGCGCGCGCGGAAGCCCCCCGGCCCTAGGCAAGCCCTCGTCGGCTCGTCCACGTCGTCCGCCAGCTGCAGCAGCGGGCCGCCGTGCAGGCAGGCAGGCAGAGGCAGAGGCAGGTGCAGGTGCAGGGGCTCGTGGGCACGGGCGAGCACGTGGTCGCAGCCCCCACCGCCCACTGCGCGCTCGACAACTCGCCATCGGCATCGCATCGGGATTCGGGCACCAAGCCACCGTTCCCTACCGACCCTGCCCCCCGTGGCGTTTTCTATTCACTGGCGGCCAGGGCCAGGGGCAGGGGCAGCCGCTGCCTGCCTTGCCCCCAGCTGGCGCCCGTCAGCCACCCAGTCCTACTGCCTCCTACTCTACCGCGCCCAATAGGGAGAACGCGCCCAGATCTGGAGCACAGTTGTTCCGTGGCCCAGATCCACACAACCTCTCGATCTGCACGGCCTCCATGGCCGCTCATGCTCATGGGTGATCTGCGTCGACCCTTCAAGCTCGAGAACGCGCATCAGGCGCAAGCCACACTACCACCGGGGATCTGATCTGCTCTGATCTGATCAAATGAGCTAAAATGTACTTACTGCTAGTAGTAGATACACGTAACAGTAGCTGTGAAAGATGCGAGAGGAATTTAACAGGGGATTATACAAATGGAGGAGGAACGGAGGAGGAACGGAGCACACCACCACCGGGCCAAGCCAGCCAGCCAACCAATCTGTCCAAGCCATACATAAATCCTACACTCTGGTAGCACGCGCAGATGCCAGTCCAGCAGTCCTACTGAGAATCGAGCAACGAATGCCGAATGGAATGCGAAAGCGCGAGAGAAGGCAAAAAAAAAAAAAGTGAATGGTAAAAAAAAAAAAAAAAACTCAACACGGATAGGAGCAACAATAAATTACAGCACGGGCCTCTTCCTCTCTCTCATCAGATCAACTCAGTAGAAGGCTGCGGCGGCGGCGGCCACGGCGGCGGCGGCGACCCACTTGGCGGCGGGGGAGACGCCGGCGGCGGCGCTGGGGGGAGCGGGCACCTCGGACGTGGGCGCCGGGCCGGGGGCCTCGCCGGAGGGCATCGGCGGGGAGCTCACGTCGGCGGGGGTGGGGGCCTCGGCTGTGGGCGCCGGCGTAGGGGCCTTGGGGGCGGGCGCCGGGGCCGTGGGAGGGACGGCCGGGGGCGACGCGGGCGGAGACACCGGCGCCGGGGTAGGCGGAGGAATAGCCGGCGGGGGTGACGCCTTGGGGGCCGGCGTCGGGGGGGATGCCTTGGGCGCCGGCGTCGGGGTGGCGGCCGGGGCCTGCGCCGCGGTGGCGGCGAAGAGCATGGCCAGGGCCAGGGCCGCGAGCTGGAAGCGCGCCATTGGAGCTGGAGACGAGAGCGTGAGGGAGGAGGCTTTTGAGCTTGTGTGAGCTTGGGAGTGAGGCGTGTACTGTAATGGGGTCCGAGACAGTAGAGGCGCGACGGCTTTATAAAGCGGCAGGATGGGAGACGAGGTTACGACGCGTGATTAGTAGGACTACTAGGGGGTTAGTGATAATTTCCGTGGAGATCAGCCGTTGGATCGGCATGTGACGGCGATGGCACGTATTTTGGCCGGAGCGTGTCCGTTTTCGGATCTTCAAAAATGATCTGAAAATGGTTTGGCTACATCCCTACTTATTTTTGTTCCACGCGCAAATCGGCAGGGTCGGCTGTGAGCTGGACGCGCACTGTATGTCTGGCCGAGCGTACGAATTTTGGAATTTTTTTTGGGAGGTTTGGAAAATGCGGCCATGTGAACCTTTTCCTCCTTTTCTGTGTATACGCTGAGCTCTGGAATGAGAGCATCTGATACCGACTACTGTTGAAACGGGCCCGTGATTTTGTTTTCAAATTAGGACCAATGACGGAATATGATCAGCTGCCTCATATAGCCAAACGGTCCCATTTAGCACCGTTTGGAATTCCCTTTTCCAATTTCAATAACGGTTGGACTGTATTCTACTATTCTAGCCTACGGTACCTACATTTAGAATATGTCAATTATGCCCCTTTCTTTTATTACGGGATGGGAATTGTGGCGCCTTTTTAATGGATTTGAAAAAAGAAACTTTAATGCGGCCACACTAGCCGTTGATAATGTCGTTGGCGCAGACACTTGTGTATGATCCAGCTAAGGTTAGCTGCCTAGAATAATGCCTTTGGAAGGAGATGATTAGCTTGTTGAAACTAATCAATGAGCTAGCGCCCCCCATGTTCTGCGTGCCCCCCAAATGTTATCCTTGGAATATTGGTACGGTAAACGGATCATTAGTCAATACTACTTGAACTACTCCAAAACAGCCGCAGCCTGGGGATAAAATGAAGCATTAATGATCTTTATTTTTATGAAAACGTGTTTGCTTGAATGGCAAATGGGGTGCTTGGTTTTCTTGCGACCTGATCCATAAGATATATTCAGTGATTTCACAGCCTAACCAACAAATCCTTCCAAATAATGGCCAACTTGATCAATGTAAGATAATCTAGTGGCTGCTTCCCCCTAACCAAACTAGTCCCAAACCACACCTGGCTTATAGTGAAATTCTTCCAAAAAAAGTTTGTCAATGATCCAATGTCAAAGGTGAAAAGGCTGAGAAGCCGTCACCCCTCCCTAGCTTCTCAACTTTTCTCGATCACCTTCTGAATCTCCCTCCACCTCCACTCATGTCATCAGCCGCTTCTCCGTTTATCTTACAACTTATCTAGCACCCAAAATCCTCCTGTATCCCCGCACCATTATGGAACACATCATCCGCACCGGTCATGCAAAATGGGGCCTTTTTAGCCGGATTCCCTGCTTCAAGAACGAGCTTCCCTATCAGGTATCTTGGGATCCCGCTGACGGTTGCTTGGCTCAAAAAAGTAGACTTCCAGTATCTGATTGATAAGGTCCATAGCAAGTTGACAAGTTGGCAAGGTCGCAACCTCACAATGGCAGGAAGACTTGTCTTAGTTAAATCCGTGCTGTCATCACAGCCTGTGCACACTCTGACTGTTGTCAATGTGCCCAAAGAGGTGCTCGAAGAAATCGACAAAATCAGGAAACGTTTCCTCTGGGCAAGAAATGAGAATCTCACTGGAAGGAAGTGCAAGGTTAATTGGCCGACAGTGTCGAGGCCCCTGGATCTCGGAGGTTTAGGCGTTCTGGATATCCACCGATTTGCAAGGGCCTTGCGGCTTCATTGGCTTTGGCGGCAATGGGGGGATCCAGATGCACCTTGGGTGGGTCTGGAAATTCCTTGCAACGACACCGACAAACTCCTTTTCGCAGCAGCCACACGAATCGAAATTGGTGATGGAACTAAAACCTCCTTTTGGCATTGTGCTTGGGCCAAGGGCCGGCGGCCTAAGGACATCGCGCCTGACATCTTCGCTGCTTCTCAAGGCCGCAAGCTTTCTGTTCGGGAGGCCCTAACTGATCAGGCCTGGGTGCACTGCATTGACCTCCAAGGGATTCAGTCGGCCGACCATATAAAACAATTCGTGGATCTGTGGTCCTATACTCAATCAATTTTTCTAGCACAGGATATCTAGGATCGCATCTCTTGGAGGTTCAATGCTTCTGGAACATATCCGGCGGCATCAGCTTACCGGGCTCAGTTTATGGGACACACAAGCTTCAACTTTAAAGCTCTTATCTGGAAGCCATGGGGCCCCTCAAAGTGCAAAGTTTTCGCTTGGCTCATCATCAGTAACCGGATTTGGACCTCAGATAGGCTTGCGGCTCACGGTTGGCCTCACAACCCCGCTTGCCCACTGTGCAGGCAACATCCAGAGACAGCTCATCATCTAATCATTGATTGTCGCTACTCAAGGAGAATTTGGGAGGCCATAGCGTCTTGGCTTTCCATTGCCCCCCCTAGACCCAGCCTCTTGGCCGGCCCTTGACTCAGTCAAGCATTGGTGGCTCATGGTAGACTCTTCTGCAGTGCCGAAGAAAGGGACACGCTCCCTTCTTCTCTTGGTCGTTTGGCAAATTGGGTTGAAGAGAAACGGCCACACTTTTCAAAGGAGAGAGAGGTCGGTGCCAGATCTGCCAGTAGCTATTAAGGAAGAGACAAGGTTGTGGGGCCTTGCAGGTGCTAAGCATCTTTTTGCGCTTTTGTCGTCCTCTGTAATTTACTATTTTTTTTTTGTATTTTTGTCTTAGAGGCCTTCCAGGGCTTTTGTTTGACTCTCTCCTTTATTAATAGAAACGGGCACAATCTCGTGCCGTTAGTTCAAAAAAAAAGACATTAACTCCATCTACAAGATAAATCCAGTAACCTACCCAAATGGCAAAGCCTATAAAAAAAGCTCCACGGGCCCCTTTATTACAAAGGCTTAATTCCTTGTGAAAATAGGAGAATACCTGCAAATGGAAGGATTGTTTACGCTCGACAATAAGTGGGTTAGTTGCAAGACATGGACGGGCGGCCATTCTGCCGCGTTGTAATGATCGATCATGCGTGATAAGGCGACCTCCCAACGCATCCGATTTCGGGATAGCGAACTCGCGTTTTCCATGCAACCCACAACAAATTCCACACGTACTCCGGACTCCGGTGACCGTCGTGCCCATCAGACCGGGCTGTGCCCAGGTTGGAAGATTCCGGCCAGCCGGCCAGTCAGCCATGGCGACACCGACGTGCCAACCTGCCGGACAGGCCGTCCACCACCCCCGAGCGCCCGGCCGGACGAAAGGCTCCACGGCGTCGAGTTTCGCAACGTGACAACCACAAACTCGATTGAAAACCGCAAGTAGGCACCTTGTCTGTCCACAGGGCCTCTGATGTGCGTCCATCATGGATCAAAAGTGTCGTACAGTTGGTGTAGCTGTGGGGGTGATGATGAGAGGGCGCAGGGCAATCACGAAAAATCTCTGGTAACAGTGACGTGTCGAGTTTCCCTGTATGCTAACTGGTCACTGAGTAATTTATTAATACTACTGCTACTTCAAATACAGTGATGGCTTCCAAGCTTGTCCGTTGATGTTAAAACGACGGTGCAGAAATATTGGTCGACGCCCTACGGCTGATAGCAAATTAAGAAGTGTAAATCTTTAGTTGGTACGTGAACTTGAATACATTCTCTCTGGAGGCCGGTGGGGAGACCAACTTTGCGTTGATTATTAACCAAGGTTTTAAATAGCGGATTAAGCCATTTAGCGGTTAGCAGCTGAAAAAGCTATAGCGGTCAATTTAGCAGGCTATAGCTGCAAATATTTGGCTTAGCATAACTCTTCTAAAACAGCTAATAGCGGCTTTAACGGCAGCTATAGCCGACTATTTATATGCTTGTTATTAACCAGTACCGAGTGGTTCATTCGCCACCCATCAATGATCAGCAGGAGCTGTGGTGACCAAGTGCAGAATCCCATTATCCGTGAGGTAAATGATGGTTAGTACTAACGACCCAATCGCTTTCACATATGCTAATCATGATGACAAAGCAGAGCATTAGCATCCGCACCCCCATGCAGGACAGCTAAGTACGCCCTTTCAGCTAAAGGCGTTCGCATAATTTCCTTCGCTTTCTAGGGGTGTTTGGATCCAATGTCTAAACTTTAGCACGTGTCATATCGGAGATCCGGACGCTAGTTAGAAGTATTAAATATGGTTTAATTAAAAAACTAATTACATAGACGAGGACTAAATGACGAGACGAATTTATTAAACCTAATTAATGTGTAATTAGCGACTAGTTACTGTAGCATCACATTTGCTAATCATAGATTAATTAGGCTTAATAAATTCGTCTCGCTGTTTAGTTCTCATCTGTGTAATTAGTTTTGTAATTATATTATATTTAATATTTCTAACTAGCGTCGAAACATCTGATGTGACGGGGCTAAACTTTAGTCCCTTGGAACCAAACGGCCCCTAACTCAGACGCTGATTACCAGCCAATGATTAAGGGGAGGGTCATTTATTCATTTGGCTGTGAATGATCGGAGCTGTCTGCATTGGTGGCATTCAGGTGAGACGGAGATGGGAACTCCCCACATGCCTGGTTGGGGGCATTGCCTGGCCCGAACCCTGTCAATGGCTCGATGCCATGTTATCTGTCACGTCGTCGCCTGCTGTTCTTTTGGCTGCACTGGAGAAGAACAATTGGGCTGGGCCCCTCACACGCAGATTTTTTTTCTGGTCCGAACCAACCGCCTTCGCCGTCAACCCAACACGGGGGAGCCTGCCGCCGCAGCCGCTACACGCACCGTGAACAATTGGGCAGGCTACTGCCACAAGTCGTTATGCGCCTTTCCCGCCACCAATAGCAGCGGCAGAGGGTTTTGAATCTCTGGGCACTGGCATGTTAATTTGTAATTAGTGAAGCACTGATAATACGGAGATTACTGGGTATCTTCGGGACGAACATATTGCACTTCACTGGGCCTTATGCCTCCATCAGTGCAAATGCCAGCAACCTTCAAGAACACACGCAAACGGCAAACCAATGGAAGCAAAAAGGTTCTGGCATCCATTCTCCAACATACGTTCAATACAGGGCATCGCATCTCATTACAGCACAAATACCCATAAATAGTTAAATACGGGAACGCCAAATTATTAAGGGAACGAGAACTTGACACTCATGACTCAATTCACAGGTGGAACGAAAAAAAGGAAATAACAAAGTGTGAATACTAGTTTCCTCAAGCCATGCTTCCCCTAATAAAAATGCTGTTCTTGCTTCCCTGTGTGGAGATTACATGTGTTTGCCATGACTGCATCTCAAAGTTCGCATATCAAAGTTGTGACCATGGCTCTTTCCAGCTGCTTTTTTCGCAAAGATTCATCCAACTTCGCATATCAAAGTTCGCCATTCTTCTTAAACAACCAACCGAAGCAAGAATCCACATTATTCTCATGCTTGAGAATGACTTGCCTCCGCCATTCTAAGTCTTTGCCTTAAGCAGGACAGAAGAGTAGGGCGCAATCCTGTACCGTGAACCTGTGAATGGCACCCCTTCTGGGACAATATCATTTGGTGATTCCAGGTTGGTATCCACCTGCGGAAAGGAAATAGTAGCAAGTATAAGCAACACTAAAGCTAACTGAAGGGGAAGTAAGGACAGAAGCAACATCCTAGGACTGAACAGTAAATTACTCAGTATGTTGCACTAAACAATGCTATTAAAAAAAGGGGTACCAGGAGCTTCAAAATCATAGGACTAAACACTAAATTACTCGGTATAAACATTGGAGGATCAGACTATCCATACCACACGATTCCAAGAATTATGTTGTGGTGGTGGAGGAATTACAGCGTCCACAAAATACTCATGAGCATTGAAAGCCAAGTAGATATCTCCATGAGAATTGTGATCGTGTATCCTGCACAGGAATCATGAGCAAGCAGTTAAATATCCAGGACATGAGAAATACCATACTATGGACAAAACATAGCATTATTTAGGTGCTATAAGATAACTTCCTTACGTGAATGCCAAAAATTTGCTTTCCTGGTTCTCCCAACAATCTTCATGCCAGGTCACATCGTTCTACCAACAAGAAGGGTCTCAGTGCAATGGAAATGTTTAGCAAAAAACTAAACCAAGAGTTGCAAAAGATGTCTAACGCTTAGAACGATAGGGAACTTGTTAGCTTCAACAAAGCAACCAATTACAAGAATAGGATGGTTAAGAACACACCAACTTTAAACTTACTTTGCTGAGAAACCTGTCTCGCCTCAGTATAGAATGGTTATGACGGAACTTGATCATCTCTGAAAAAAATCTGTAATGTCCATCCTTTCTTTCTTCCAGCTATATCAACATGGAGATTGGATAGAATAAATTAGCATTTAAGGCTGTTATGTGCATCACTACATAAATTACGAACAAAAAATCAACATTATTATGTAACCTGGCCCCACTGAAAATTATTTATGTGAGTATCATGTCCATAGCTATTATTGTTTCCATAACGTGTATGACCATATTCATCCCCCATCAGCATCATTGGAGTGCCCTATTGTATAAAATGTTACTCATAAGTTATAAACTCAAGTTACACACAAAAAGAAAATATGTGGTAAATCACTAATATAAACCTGAGAAATCATTAATGCCACATGGAAGTTCTTCATTTGCTTTGAACGAAGACGTAGCACATTCAAATCATTTGTTTCTCCTACAATAGAGCAAGAGCACAAACGTTAATAGAACTGGACATGCAATGTAAATTAAGTGAAACAAAACCTAGTTCCCTGAAAAGAATAAGGATAAATCTCTATAGCTATGTTTTTGCCACTTAAGTTTCAACAATATGTGTAATTTTTTTTTTCTCTTGATAAACTACGAACCACTGATCCATGACAATCAAAGTTCATTATTCTTCTGACGGGCCTCTTTCTGATCCCTTTGTTCCAACTTTTTTTTTAAAAACTAATTATTTCAAACTACTTTATAGAACTATTTTTCATTCAAATATATCAGTAGTATGCAGTGGTTTAAAAAAAAGCAGCCCTGAAACTTTGACAGCTCCAATGTGCAAACTAAAATTTGGTATTCCCTCCGTCCCAAATTGTAAGGGATTCTAGACCTTCATTCATTTCTCCATACATGTGTGTTCAATATGTGTCTAGATTCATCGACATCCATATGAATATGGACAAATAAATAAAGAGTTAGAACCCCTTACAATTTGGGACGGGGAGAGTATTCAGTAAATCATGTACCTTCAACACCACAGTTCCAGCTATAGTTGTCATTGCACCCATCACGGCCACCTTCTCCATTAGCGTCATTGTGCTAAATGATTTCATTCAAAAGAGAAATTATGTTAACACATAAACTACATTGCATATAAGGCATCGAAAACGGCATGTTTTAGTTACCTTGGAGTTATATGAAACAAGGTCACATAAAGTAAATCCATCATGAGCAATTATGAAGTTCACACTGTGGTAAGGCTTCCGATTGTTCACCTGTGAACCAAGACATCAGGGGATTTTATTTTACAATTTTTTGCTTGTAGAAAAAAAAAGAAGCTAATCCTGTTTTCCATGCCAAAAATCTTACACCTCATCAACAAAGGCTAAAGAAATTCCATATAGAAAAGGAAATGATATTGAACAGCACGGACAGCCGGCTTTACAATTTCAAATGGCATCTCAGTAGTCAATATGGTGCTTGGTATACAAATACTAGCCTTAAACAACTGGATCCAGGATTTAACATTATAACTCTAAACAAAGCAATTCAGTTTCCATAAAGAAACAAAGATCCATATGATAGATGTTGATAACCACTGCCCTCACATGACGGCGCAAGATACATATAAGTAGTGAGTAAAATCAATGTCCCAAAAGCAAGAAGCGCCTAAAAGAATAGCCCAAGTAAGCAATTTTGTCAGCAAAAGGATAAAAATAGCATGCCAGTAAAGAAATATCACAAGAGAACCTGGTACAGATCTGCAGAACCAGAAACACGAGTTGCAAACAACCCCTTCATACCAAGATCTCCCTGCAAATGTTTAGTGAAATTTGGTCAATGCTGGTTCCTCCATGATTGAGAAATAAGAGTGAAGGTGGACCAGAAATCATAATGTGCACATATTCCAGCAGAGTACAAAACTCTCTGAAGTGTAAAATAGTTGATCTTCTGGTTGCATATCCTCTATTGATAAAAAAAAACCCAAAGGGATCATCTAAAGAATTGGTTTGTGGTCAAACCACAGGGCCTGAGAAACTAAATGCCAACTTATCCATCACATAGAAGACAATGGTTTTTAGCTAAATACTAGCGCAAGCAAGCCACTACTAGGTGCGACACTTGCATATAAATGTAAATAGGAATTCTGCAAATGAAGCCTGAAACTGGAAAAAGGCGCAATAAGCAGTATAATTCAGCCAGTTTGATCCAGTTGCACTATATATCTTCGTAATTTTTAATATTTTGCACAAGAAATATGACTCTGCGTGAGAATTGCATAGTCTGCAATAGACTCAATAAAAAGATTCAAGTTTGGTGATAACACTGATGCCTAAAAGCAGCTGATAAGTGATTGTGAAACCTTGTTACCCATTTTCTAAAAGATGTTCAGATAGGCACTATTTCAGGATACTATTTCAAAGTGTATATCTGCCTAAGCTGAATCATACATCACTATTGTTTAGATGTTCATTATCCCATAGAAATTGATTCAGAGTTGCGGTGTCATTTGTTATTGTGTTGCAGCATTACTTTGATCAGCAGAGATGTTTGCACCACATTGAAGGCATGTCTTCATTTTTTTTTTCTCACCATTGACTGCTTCCACAAACTCAATTTTCTATTGAAGATTCCATGTAATGAGGGTCGTTTCTAGATTACACCAATGATATTAATGAGCAAAACTGGAGCATGAAGCTAAGCATCACTACATCACAAAAGGGCGGTTCTATGTGAAGGAAAAATGTGTGGATTGCAAATTGTGAGCCAAATAAACAATAAACTAGCATAAGAATAATATCCATCAAGGCATCAGCAGAACGCTTTGATATGCAGCAGAGGAGGTACTAGAGTTCCTGGACATTGGTGGACATGATTGCAGATGCAATCAGGACGGCTGCAGAGAAGAGGTGTTGTGCGCGGAGAGGGAAGAAGCAGCCTGGTGCAATACCATACATGGATCGCAGCTGCAGGCGCCAAGGGGTGGTACCAACATGGCCTAGTATAAAAGTACACCTATACATTACCTAATATACCAACCATTAGTCTATACTTTTTCAAGGAACTATGATCACAAAGTACCTTAATAAATCTCCGAATGTCATCTCTGTACTGCCCGTTCCATTCAGCCCACCTACAGGATCAGTGGCAAATATATAACAGCTCATCTTTTTTTTGTAATAAATTAAAATAAAAATAGAACATTTGATCTCTTAATGATAATGTACAGTCAGCACACCGCTTTACAGTACAGTGAAGCATGTATGATGTGTCTCAACGGAACAATACGGAGGTGACAGTTCCATTCAACAAGGGACCAGTGGACCACCAAAATCTCGTATGAAAGGAGCATGGTTTCTCTGTGTGCTCAGTTGTGCCTGCCTGCAGCTGCAGCGGCACACCGCTTAAGTAAAACATATAAGGTTGGCTGCTGCAGCTGCAGCCGCAGCTTGCAGTCAAACGCAAACGAGCAGGCCCTAAGCTATTCAAGAATGCGTAGTTCAGAGATATCATGCTATCATCCATGATAGGGAGACATTACTCTTTTGCGTTACATTCATCATAATGTTAAAGTAGTTTAAGTACAAAACAGTAAAAGAAGCAACGCTGAAATAAACAACCTCACATTCATTCATTCTACTAGATTTATAATTATATATATGGTCAAATTAGTAAATTCATAAATATAGTCAAATTACCTGTCCCAGTTAGGGAACCTTCCTACTAGATAAAGGCCACCACAGTCCCAAGGTTCAGCGATGATCTTACATCTAGACAGTACAGGGTCTTTGGCAATTTCCTTCAGCCAAATAAATAAACAATCAGATATGATCGTTAAGATCATCTGATAGGTACGATACGATTAAATCTATCAGTTGGAGAATGGTGAGTCATATTTGGGTTGTCTTGACAATACAGGATTCATCATTAACAATTTTTTTCAATAGGTGGCCCGGTTAATTAAAATGTTTCAATACATTGAAATCTAGCCATCCATGCCGCATCTGATGATACACATTGAAAATTTAGATAAGTGCGCTCAAATATGAATTTTGCGTTAGATATTTTTCAATAAACACTTAAACAGTTAAACAAGAAGCATAGTGCTACAAAGTATATACTACCACAATGTAAGCTCACCTTCACAACTGGTCTCCTGGAGTTTAGTAAACCATACTTATGGCCCACAGTTAAATGTAGGGGGCCCTTTTATTATAATACAGCAACATTTAAGAATCAAATTTTTGTGTTTTCATCAAATTTACTAACTTCATTTGTGTGACTAAAAAAAGAACCCAAAAAGACCGATAGAAAAAGCCTATCATGGGTCTGATAGCTGTTATTTAGAGTTTAAAATTGCAATCTACAAATATCGCAACAAGTACCTTAATGAGTGGAGGCGCATCGAGAGGACGGCCATCTGGACCACGACAAAGAACACTCGCAAGGTCAAATCGAAATCCATCTATGTGATACTCCTTAACCCTTGAAGCAACAAAAAACGGTCATGCAGATCAAGAACAACACTAAATGAAACTGCTATAAGGTAATATAAAGGACTAAGGAGTGCATTATCCATCTTACTGCAGCTATCTATGATACTCATCATACACATGTTGCATCAGCTATATCTTACCACATGCCAAATGATTACTAGTTATCAACTAACAGGGGCACATACTGTATCCTAGAGGTAGTTCTCACAGAGCCTCAGTGTGTATGAGATACAACATCTTGGTTTCTTCATACAAATTAAGCTCCAGAAAGATATATGTACACACTTGAAAGTTGGAGTGGGAAGTAAATACAGTAGTACCCAAAGCAACAAACTGCCAACTTCTATTATAAGCAAATATGTGAACAAGTTTTCAAGTGAACCTGACAAGTTGACAAGTATGCATAATATCAATACACATGTCACAGAAAATCAAAGCTGTAGTCTGTGGCATACCAATGTCTCAAACTGTCGAGTACAAGCTCCTTAACAACAGGATGGTTGCAGTTTAGTGTATTCCCTGGATTAAATCAGACAATTTATGAAGAGCAAACACAGGTCCTGCTAATTGTAAAATTCAGAATATATTTCAAGAATAGATAAATATGGCCACCTATAGGTTGCAGGCCTCTCGATGTAAGGATGTATATCTATATTGGCAAGACAGTTAAGCAGGCTTTCACAAATGTACACAGCCCTATAGGTTGCAGTATAAGGATGTATATTTGTACCAGCTTAAAAATGAATTGAGTGATTTCTTCACCCTTCTATCAGATAATACAGCAGCCATATTAAGTATGTAATTGCCAGGTACAGTCTGCTGGAAGTGCGACAAACAATGAAAACATGGAAAGAATCAAACCACAATGTATCATCAAAAGTCCTTGGCACCAAAGTTAGTAGCCACAGATAGTGTTTAATATTTTTTGCGAACGTGTCAGAGCAAGTGTTTCAAGAAGAGGGAGGCAGAGTTACAACCACCTAAGTGCACCCGGAGCTGGGTGACGAGTGGCACAAAGTTTGCAAATGAACTAATTTTACAGAAGACTATTCACCAGGGACACATGAATAACCACAATTTCAAGGTAAATGAAAGAGAGGTGCAATACCAATAAGTTAGAAAAGAGACAACCGCCCTAAATCCAATGAAAATGACACCATGCAAATCATGATGGGTTTTACTCTGATATAGAGGTATCAAAATGGATCAAAAAAATGTGACACATAACATAGAGCACATCTCAATTTCGAAAGAGAAGTTTAGTGTCATGGTTTTACCGCAACCCGAGAAGTTCAGCAGCTGAGCACCGTTGTTCAGATCTAACATGTAATAGACCTGTGAGAACAGTAGGTGTTTTTTGAATAAATTCATCAAAATCTGATGGGGTTCTATCGTAGAAGTTCTCCACTTAGAAATTAAATGATAGAACATGTAGCAACAAGCAAAGAGATAGCCTATGATCACCTTGTTATCAATGCCACGGAAAGAAGTCACATAAGGGTTAGCATCATCAGCTTCATTTGTATGGTTGTAAACAACATCCAGAATAACCTATTGGAAATTTTTTTATATCATAAAAAAAAAATTGGTCCAGAGTATTAAAACAACACCGAAGAAAAAGATTTACCATGTCTATAGGATGTAAATACCTCAATTCCAGCATTATGAAATGCTTTGACCATCTGCTTGAGCTCTTTGGAAGCAGCCACAGGTCCACCACCCGCACTAGCATAACGACTCATGGGCGCAAAAAAGTTGATTGTAGAATATCCCCATGTATTTACCTTCCAAATAAAAAGATGGGAGTGTCACTTCACTGATGAATTTGAAGGGCATTATGGATCAAAATGGTTATCAGAATGTTACCATGTGGTCCCTTGGGTTAGGGAACCTCTTGAACTCCAGCTCATCAAACTCAAAAACAGGAAGTAGTTCCACTGCATTAACGCCAAGTTCCAGCAAATGTGGAATCTATGAAACCAGAACTATTTCATGTATAAGTCACTGTAAAATCAGCATAAAAATTGGAAGGTGGCCTGTGTGCAATATCGGATACCTAAACCTAAGCAGAAATAACAGTTTGTGATAATAATTACCGGCGATCTTACTAACATAGGACTGAGGAAATCTAAACACGAAAAGAGTAGATGTGTTACAAATGATGGATTAGGTAATCTTACTTTGTCAATGACACCAAGATAGCTTCCACGAATGGCTGTGCCAAGACTGCTTGACTCGTCCGCAGTGAACGCACGGACATTCATTTCATATATAACAAGATCTGTCTACATTAAAGAACCAAAAATGTGGTGAGAGTTACATGTTTCAGATATTTTGTGCACTATGCTAAATGATCTTAATACCTCAGGCAAATTAGGAAGCCTATAATCTTCACCCCAATCAAAAGGTGGGCTATCAAAATCATATGTCCCGTAAAGCTGAGTCGGCTTCTCTTGGTCAACCCCAAAGTATGTCCGACCAGAAACTAGTTTTGCATAAGGATCCAGAAGAATAACGCTGTCATCAAACCTGTGACCTTGTTGCCACCCTTGAGGACCGTTAATACGATACCCATACAGAACACCAGAAGTAGGCAAACCCTGAAGTTAAAAGAGACAAAGATGTTTAAGGTTGACAAGCAAGTAAAAAAATATAATCATAGTAAATTACATAAAAGCAAAATGGATGAAAAATTAAGAATAAAACATACATATGAGGGAAAATGTTAAACTCAGCACCAAAACAGATAGAGGTGAAATAAGCAAGAAAATCAAGCAAAATTGCTCATTCTATGAGCCAATACTCCACAGTGATTTTTTTCTACAGGGACAGCACTTTAGAAATATAGGTTATAGAGTTTTTCCCATCATGTATGGTCCAGCCCACTGCAGGCGATCTTTATAAATGGAACACACATTTGCAAAAAATGTAATCATAACATGACAAAAACATCGCAATTCTTGGTTTTGTGAACGTCAGTCCACAGATTGTCGATGAAAAAACGTGCTTATCTCCAAAGGTATCACTAATATCAGAAATAAAGAAAACTACCTCCACGGACACATGCCAAATATCTCCAGTTTTGTTCTTCTGGCGATCTAAAGAAAACTCAACAAGGTCCACATCATCTTGGGTGCCTCTGAAAAAGATTTCAGAAATCAGAATTTACATATTGAGTATGCCACATTGCTGTGGACAAAAAGGCTACAGGTAGAGTGATTTTCAGAAAGATGATTTGAACCAAGCTCCAACCTTATGATTCACATCATTACAGGAAATAAATATAAGGAATCATCAAGTGTATCATTCCTTGCGTACCTTATCTGTTAATAACCCATCACTTATGGCTTCTATTTGATCTGTTCTTTTTATTTTAGGTCCAAATGAGTATATATTTGGGGGAGGGGGGATTTCATTAAAGTATTTTAGGTTTCAGTACGCCTAACGCATCCCAAAACACTAAACAATGTGTAGCAAGTTGCGCAAACAGTACCAATATCTCTAAGACTTTGAAACAAGTGTAAGCATGGACCGACTGACCAAGGTTTAGCACGATGTCCCAACAAAAGCAACTATGCCAAATGAAGTAATATTGCCAACTAAAATTGGAATGCCGAAGATTAGAATTCAAAGGCGGCCAAGAAACTACAAGGTTCATATCTGAGGGGAAATAAAAGAAGTTCAGTAAATTACCGCAAACGGGTATGTTGAATAACAATGGAAATTAGCATCAAACCACCATTATAGGAGAGAAAATTTACCTCTCAGGAAGTTTCAAGCAAAGGGTGACAGAAGAAGCATGCTGTGAGAATATCGCAAAATTTAGCCCACCTTCAACTTGTGACACTCCTAGGGGGAAAGCTTTGCCTGAAGAATATGTCAAGGGCACTTCATTGCCAGATGACGTGTCCCCCATTTCCTGTAGTTACAAAATGGATCAACATCATCCCCAGAAAAAAAAAACATAACAAAAAAAAACAAGTTTACCATTAAGCCTGGAACAGCAAAATGTGTCAGGATACAGCTTATAAAACAGAGTACATTTG
The DNA here is from genome assembly GCA_022530915.1 of Paspalum notatum. NCBI lineage: Eukaryota > Viridiplantae > Streptophyta > Magnoliopsida > Poales > Poaceae > Paspalum > Paspalum notatum. The sequence continues at coordinate 40,463,544 of CM039685.1, forward strand.
GATATAGTAAAGTTTACTTGAATGGTACCAACCCATCACATGAAAAGGGACACAGTTATATCAAGCAACACAATGCGATCAACCGGTGGTTTAACAGTTCTATGAAGAATAGTAGTGGTCTACTACCATACAAGCCCTGGATCATGCTGGGATTAGATACCTTGGTCACACTTGTCCCCGCCTTCCTGCCCTGGGCTTTGGCTGTGGTACTCCGCGCGGCGTCAAATCGCTGCACCTGCGCCACCACGAATTTCGCTATGATAAGTCCATCCACAAGCCAGCGTGCCATCAAGGCACGAACAGTACCAAAATCGAGACACCTGCCTTTCCGAAGTCCCCTCCACCTCGCCCACACCCAGACGCGATCCCAAGCTTAGTCGCCGCAGAACTGCACAGGATCACAACGGGCACAGCATTCAGGGTCCGAGCCTCCGAGGGTCGAGCCGAGAAGCGCCGCGCCGCGCCAGGAATCGAGAGAAATGCAGCACGACCAAATCAACATCCGCGACAGAGCCACTCACCGATTGCCGAGCCCGAGGAGACGGGGCGGCCGCAGCAGAGCGCTGCGTCGAGTGACTGAGGCGGCGGCGACGGAGCGCGGCTGGGGCCGATTTGTACCGACGGAATCCATCCAAGCGTGGGGGAGGAGTGGGAGCGAGCGCGGGTAGGGAAATGGAACTAGTTATAGCGGTGGCGGCCCCTAGGCTCGCGGCTCTCGAGGAGACCCGGTGAGGAAGGGGTACCGGTGAGGAAGTGGGGAGCGGCGGGGAGTAGACGGAGGCGGTGATCTTACCTTGGGGAGCGCGCGCGGACTGGGAGTGGGCGGACAGGGGTGAACGGAGTCGAGGGACACGTGGTTGCGCATGCGCGGTGTTGGAGCCTTGGAGATAGCGAAGTAGACGGACGGCCTTTCTCTTCGGGGCCCGATCATGTGTTTCTCGGCTCCTGTTTTGTACTTTCTCGATGAATCTGTTCTACGAGTAAAATGGTACTGGTACTTAACTATCCACTTCCCTTAAAAAATTAACTATCTAGTGTGAAAATGCAATGCACGCGGAACACACGCAATTATAAATGATAGAAAGTTTGAAGTTTTTTTATAAAAAATTAGAGATTTGACGAAAAAATGAGCTATCGGTTTCCTTAATCCAAATATGCGATGATAGTATATAATGCTTTATAGATTTTGAAGAAATTTTTATAAAAATATATTAAAGAAACTGGTGTAATAAATCGTGAATTTACTAACCATGAACGGGTGAAGATACATTCAAATTTAGCTAGACTTCTATAATAAACCATTATAAATCTAGACTCATGCAAAACATATATGATGTATGTAAAATAATAAATGAATATATTTTAAACTAAAATCCATTACAATTTAAAATAGATGGAGTATATTGTAGCTTTATATTATGTAGCATGGCGTTAATACCTTGGTTGATACAAATACAAAAATAAATCGTATAGGTGATCACTCATCTAATTGAAATTCTTATGTTTGTGAAGATGATGTTAACACCTCGTGCGGCGGCGTGCTCGTCAGCACGTGGCTGTGTGGGAGTTCGACGACGAGCACGCCAGCACGGCGAACCTTCTCCCTCCTCAATCTAGCCGAATCCTGTGAGAGCTCGATGACGACAGGTGCAAAGGGCCTTTTGCGTAGAAGGGTGCGTGGCAACTCCGGCAAGCTCATCTAGGCCCACCAGTAGCGTGGGCTCCAAATTGCCGCCGTCTTCCACCACCGATAGAAGGATGGAGAAGAATATGACAAGCAGGGCCCACTCATCGGTGAGATGTAAGAGAAGGTGAAGCATGGTATTTTGGTCCATACGAAAACAAGGTCATGTATATACATTTGGACGTGGGCTCAAACGGCTCAAATACGTAGACAGTGGTGTATTTCAAAGCCAAAAAAAAAAGTTGTAGTGGCTTATATCCTATATTAGAAATAGTAGCGGCAGATCTCCAATTTATGACATTTGTAATGGTCTGTGTCCAGTTAATCCTAATTTAAAATGTGGGGAATATAATTCGATTCACGTTTTGTTTTTTCATACGATAAGATTTACACCTCCTAATAGGTAGGACATTCTAGCATGGGCCACTAGTACTGCATCATCATTAGAACTAGATGGTACCCGCGCGTTGCTACGGTAATTTTGGAGCATCGTGTGTTATGCTCACAAAGAATTGCACACATGATTCTTATTAATTGTGGGCCTTTGCAATGACGTGACTTTATGAAAAGCTAAGAAAATATGTTAGTAGGAGCTAGCTATTTAGATATAGAAGATAAATGGCAAGCCACGGAAGCATTCAGAACTTCGGATGCATTTTCTTGGTTCTAAGTGGCGGACACATAGCATTACACTTGAACTTAGATGGTTGCCCTCGTTTTGTATAAAACGGTTGACTCGAAGGTGCTATGATTTCTCCTCCTAGGGTTAACCTGAACGTGCTATGGTTGATGGACAAAAGCTTATAAGTTGTCCCCATTCTAGTTAAGAAAGCTAATTCTAAATATGTGCACACAATACATCGAGAAAATTTCTTATTTTCCATAGAAACATAACATGGTGTTCTTTTATGCCATTGGAAATTTTAGAAACCCTTACATACATCCACTTAGGTGGTGTTTGGTTGGAGAGCGAGCTAGGACGAAATGAATCCATCCTTCCTGGTTCTCTGTTATGTTGTTTGGTTTGTGGGATGGAGCGGTTCTTTTTTTTATTTAGTTGGAGGATCATTGTCTGTGGGACGACGGTTTCTACGAGCTACCGTTACGGTGGAGCCCACATGTCATACAAAAGTTCACCCATCCTCTTCCTTGCACCTGCTTGCCCGCATCTCGCACCGTCTCCAAGGCGCGCCGCTGCCGCTCCGGCACTCGCGTCTGCCACGAGCTGCCGCTTGCCCACTTGGGTCCGTCGCAGAGGTGCTCGCATTCGAGGTGCACCGCTGCTGCTGCTCTGGCGCTCGCGTCCAATGCGCACCGCCAGCGTCCACCTAGCCATTCGCGTCCGCCACGGGTTGCTCTGGTGCTTGTGTTTGCCGCGCACCGCCGATACCACCTCGTTGCTCGTGTCGGTTGCTGCCGATACGTCACTGCCTCGCTGCTCGAATCTGCCACCATCCTCATCGCTCAAAGGAGGGTGTGCGACGGAGGCAGAAGACAGATGCCGGGAGGAGCACGAAGGAAGCAGACGGGAGGCAGCGCCATAAGCGTGGGATGCACTCGTCCCATCAATTTTTTGGATGGACTCGCTCCGATATTTGAAGATATATTCTCTTTTCTGAAGCAGCTCCATCCCTAACTCTGAAGCGGATCCATCCCTAACTCTCTTAAGCATATGTTTGGATGGGCGACAACTAGAGATAGGATGGTTCCATTCCTGATTTTTGGAATAGAATCGTCCCATCTTGTGTTTGGTTACTAGGGATGGAACCATCCTCGTTTCTTGTTTGGTTGGTGGGATTGGAGTGTAGGATATAGATGACGTCTCAAGGCCGTTATGGGCTGTGATGCGGGACCCACTTGCCAGACACGAGACCCACTTGTCGGCCACACATCCTTTCTTCCTCACGACGCCTCCTGCCGCCGCCTGTCCACTCGCGAGGTCGCCCCTCCGCTCCGCCCTGACCCGACCCGCTTCGCTCCGGCGGCCCTGCGCGGCTGCGCCCTACCTTTCCTAGCGGTGGCGGTCGCCGCTTGCACCGCCTCGGCTCGTGCGGCCTTCCTCCACCACATCGCGTGCATCCTCACCTCGCGCCACCGCGGCTCCGCAGTCTTCCTCCGCCACGCCACTGTTGACGGTCGTTATTGCACTACCAGTGACCGTCAACTAACCACAAACATGGAGGAAAACATGCCGAAGTATGGATTAACCCTTGCTACTAACATAGTTCCACAAGTTGTGTTGAATATTTGATTGTAGGTGAAAGACCAGCTGAAAACAGGCAAAATATGGCTAAGTCAGGAGGTGCCTGACAAGTGGGCCAGGCCGCCCGGCCTCACCCCAGGCCACCCGGCCTGACAAAGTGGCCATTTCACTTCATCTTCGACCTGCATGTGCCTAAGTGACGTGTCAACACAGCTGTGAAGTCCAAATGCCAAATGCAACATGCAAAGTACTGGAAAACCTTGCCACATCATCGATCCAGCACTTGGATTGGTGAAGTCAGCGATTCTCGGCACTTCAATCCTACGGCTAAGGAAAAAACACAAGTGAGATCCAATGGCTCGGGAGAAAACACAAGGTAACCGCCTTAACCACCATGCAACCGACTTGGGGAGTCAAGATAGACCACAAGATGAAGAATGGAGGTGGATCCGACGGTTGGCCAGGCCACCCGGCCTGAGGTGGGGCCGCCCGGCTCCTTACCAGGCCGCCGGACCTGCCACCTGTCCCCTTAACCGCCATACCGACCCTATAAGTACCCCAACTCACTTGGTGACTATAAATACCTCCGAGCTCTCATTTGTGAAGTGTGAAAGTTGAGTAGCTCATACTATCGCTTAGTCTAGTAGTACTAGGTTAGTCTCGGGAGTTAGAGTTGAGTCTGAGCTTTTGCCTCAGGGATTCCGGAGTCTTCTTCGAGTCTTGGTAAAGCTCTTGTATCTTTCTATCTTTATACTCTTGTTACTCCAGTATAATATATATCATTGTTCTATCTTCTGTTATACTTTACTTTACTTCTTAACGCTTGCTTAGTGTGGCGTACCTTTATTGCACACTAGATCCAAGGCTTAGGTTTGTGTTGTTCTTAAGTTATCTGAATCCTGTTAGACTTGCCGGTGCTATAAGCTTGTCTTAGGCTTTTGATCTAAGATTAAGTTAGTTCTCACCCTCTGATCAAGGAAGAGCTTACACTAGTATAGCGTGCCATCTTACCCACGCAGATCTGATTGGTAGCCTCTCTAGGTGACAGCTCTAGAGGTCTCAGTATTCCACCCCATCGTTCGGTAAGCCCGTAGGCGTTAGCCGGGTCTCCTTCGGAGGTCTACTATCTACCCCTTGACCCCTCGAGGTGCTAGAATTTCGCTCGACGTAAGATCCTAGCTTGTTTCCAGTTAACTTAGTTCAACCGCAAATACTCCTCTGCAGCGGTTAAGTAGTAGAGTTTGGAAATCTAATCTCACTCGTTGTCCTCCCAAGCAACTACGTAAGTGTTAGGCTTCTTTAGTCCCTGTTTTACTCTTCCCACCATACACTATCTTGTTATCTTATCCCCGTTATAAGAATAGCTTGTGTTTTATCTAAGTTATAATACTGCTTGAAAGTTCGACATTTCATTCTACCTATTCATCCTTGCTTCTCTATGGATTTTTACGATACTCGGAATACTCTGAGTGAAAAAGCTACAGCGAATCTCCGTACGTTTGCGGAGTAAAATCTGTTACGCTAAGAGACGTCAACAGCTACGCGGATCCTCGCCGAGCGCCGCCGCGGCTCCACGGCCTTCCTCTGCTCGCACCGCCGTGGCTCCGAACCCAACTCCCTCGGACTCGCCCCGCGTCGCCTTGCGCCGCTGCCCTCCGCCTTGCATCGCGCCGCTGCGCAGCTTGCGTCGCTTCATCGTCGCCGTGCGCAGCTTCGCCGCTGGCATCGCGCCATCAGCTACCCCGGCCTCACATCGACGGAGCAAGACGGAGCTGCGACGGGGACCAAAAGGGATGTCCCCGTCCGCTCAATTTGGTGGGATGGGGATGTCCCTGTCCCATGTAGTTCTCCAACCAAACACCTAGAAAAACGGGATCGACCCATCCCATCTCAAACACATGGTTAACCAAACAATGCGTGGAACACAGTACAGCAACTCCATCCCATTGGCGGACCCAGCTTCCATGTACAGGGTATGCCAGGCCAAAAAGATACGAAAAATAGCCTACAACGGGACTTGAACTCAGGCCTTCGACATCAAAGCAGTAGCTACACTAGGACATGTAGTGTCTTGTGTCCTTAGAATATGTCTTGGCATATATGGACCACTCCTTGGGTCCATCACTGGCCATGCATCCCACATCCCACCAACCAAACGACACGTTATTTTTTCATTCATCATCCCCACTCTCTATACATTCTAACATCGACATCGTTAAATGGAGGATAAAAGATGATTCTTCCCTTTGCAAATAGAGACTTTTTAGATCTTTAAATGTGTATACCTCTTTTTATTTTGACTTTGTTTTTACCTGTTGAAGTTGCATTAGACTCATGATGGCGTTACCTACATGTTAGTATCAAATATCAATGATTTACCATGTTATATTAAACTTTACTTAATAAGAATTTGAATAGTGTTTAGTTAATATACTTTCTAATTAGAAACAATATTGGCTGATTAGTATGAACTTAAATGTGTTCCATTTAATATCTTGTTAGGTCCAAACGCGACCCTTGTTTGGACTATGGAGCACCCTAGGTGGGCGAGCGGCACAACACGGGCCAAGGGGAACAGAAGTCCGGGTGATCCACAAATCCAATTCCATGATCGTTTAGGATGTCGACGGCGGTTCTTGCATCTTGTTTCCCGCGTGTTTTCATAATATACATATACACAAAACTATTGTTTTGTTTTATCGATCGTCTAAAATACATATAGATATGCATTTGTACAACCTGTTGCACTCAGCTTCACCCGAGGTGAACGATCCGCGCACCAGCCTGTCTCCAGACCATGCCGCGCCCTCTGCTTTGTGCGCCGCCGCCGCCGGCGGTCCCGGCCACGATCGTTGCCACGGGCAGGGGGCAGCCCAGCCTCCCACTGCGGAGCAGGCGCATCGCTGCTCAGCAGTTGGCTCGGTCTCCAAGCGCGGAGAAGTTCTTCTCATGCGGAAGTTTGGCATTCTCAAAGACAGGGCCCCAGTGACCGCCGAGGCCAAGGAACTGTATGGCAACTTGTACCGGTCTGGGCTAAAACTGGAGCACATCAGTGCCATTCGTGAGTTGTTCCCCGCCCACGGGTTCGGCACGAGCGCCTGGCCAGGGGACGTCGTCGACGCTCGCTCCGAGGACGGGGCGCCGGCACTGGAGGACGCGGTGTGAAGCTCGGCCACCTGCTCACCGTAGTTGCTCGCCTTCATGGATAACATCAAGATCCTGTCCTGGAATGTGCGCGGGCTGGGCGCTCGTGCCCGACGCAGTGTTGTTCGCACACTCGTAGACAACGTGGTATCCAGGAGTCGAAACTTTGTACCGTCACTCGTGACGTTGTAATCGCAATGCTTGGAATGCGGTTTTCAGACTACGCCTCCGTCCCCGTGAATGGCACCAGGGGTGGGTTGCTCATCGCAGTTCGTGGGCCGGACATCTCCATCGCCGACATGCTGGCCGGTTGCTACTCGGTTTCCGTCAAACTCTCGGGCCCTAGGATTGGGGATCCATGGTTGCTGACCACAGTATACGGACCCCAAGGGGTAGCCGAGAAAGAACTGTTCCTGGACAAGGTCGCCGCGGCGCGCGACGCCTGCGAAGGGCCTTGGGTCGTCATGGGTGACTTCAACCTCATTCTTGATGAGGTTGACAAGAGCAACGATAGGGTTAACCGTCGGCTCATGCGGGAGTTCTGGCAATGCGTTAGTGAGTTGGAGCTCCGGGATCTGCATTTGCATGGAAGATTGTTCACTTGGAGCAACGAGAGGGAGTCGCCCACGCTCGTTCGCCTAGATAGGGCATTGATTTCGCTCGATTGGGATGAGCGATTTCCAGACTCCTTCCTCCAAGCGCTCTCTTCAGATACCTTGGACCACTGCCCGCTTCTGCTCCACACAAGCAGAGATGTTGGTCGCGGGTGCAAACCGCGGTTCCACTTCGAGAGCTTCTGGCCCAAGTTCGACGGCTTTGAGGACGCGCTTCAGCGCGGGTGGCAATGCAACGACCCCATCGCTGATCCCTACAACCAACTTGACCAGCTCTTCCGCAATCTTGTTCGAGCTCTGCAGAGCTGGTCGGCCAAGAAGGTTGGTACTGTTAGGGATCAGCTGCTAATGGCCCGGAAGGTGATATTGAGGCTTGATCGAGCACAAGACTCGCGGCTGCCCTCTTCGGCGGAAGCGCGTCTACGTGCTGACGTCAAGCTAAAGTGCTTGGGCCTATCCTCGCTTGAGCGCACCATTGCGCGGCTGCGATCAAGGGTACGCCAGCTCTCTGACGGCGACGCGAACACCAAGTTCTTTCACATGATGGCGACAGGGAAGAAGAAGAGCCTGTCAATCCAAGAGCTGCGCTCTGAGGGTCAAACAGCCGTGTCCCGCGATGACTTGTCCTACATGGTGCACCAGTTCTTCGGCCAGATCTTTGGCACTGAAGCGGTGCGGGAGCGGGCGAACGACCTAGACACCTTAGGCCTATGCCCCATCGACCTCACCGCTCTCCATGAGCCGTTCTCGGAGACAAAGGTTCTAGCAGCCATTGGACAGCTCCCTGCCGACCGCGCCCCGGGCCTAGACGGGTTCAACGGTGCGTTCTACAAGGCCGCCTGGAGTACCATCAAAGCCGATGTCCTTGCGGCACTGAACTCCTTCCACTCTGGTCGCGGACGAGGGTTCGAGAAGCTGAACAATGGTTTAATAGTCCTGTTGCCGAAGAAGCCGGACGCGGTGACTCCCAGTGATTTTCGTCCCATCGCCATTGTAACACCCCGAAATTTAGCCCTAGAATTTTTCTCCTAATCTCTCTCTAATTCAAAATCATTTTTCGAAAACCACGTTTGTTTGTTTGACTTGTACGGTAACATGAGCTCAACAAAATTTTTCCCGCGATCACAATAATTCTTCTCCAGATCTTCCCACAACACCCTACCAAAATTCCCTCAAAACTTTTCCCCAAATTCCTATTCAAAATCCAACCCAAAACCCCAAAAGAAAAAGGAAAAATCCCCTTTTCTCACTTGGGCCGCCAACCCCCTCCCGGCCCAAAGCCTCTCCCCTCCCCTCCCTTACTCGGCCCCGGCCGCCCCAGCCCACCAACACTTCCCCCCTCCTCCCTTCGGCCCGGCCCAACTCCCTTCCCCCTCCCCACCAGGCCGAACCGGCCTGCTTCTCCCCTCAGTCGCCGACAGGCGGGCCCGGCCATCAGCCCCTCTTCCTCCTCCCTTCTCCTCCTTTGTCCGGCCGCGCGACGCGCGCCGCGACGGCCCCGGCCCCGCCGTGCCACGGCCGGCTTTGCCAAGCCGCGCCGGACCCCCCCCCACCGCTGCACCCCGACCCCACTCGCCGCGCCCACGCGTCGCGCCGCGCCCGGCCGTCCTGCCCGGTCCCCGTCGCGCGCCACCCAACCCCGTGCGACGCCGCCCGTCGCGCTGCACTCGGCCCCCCCCACCGCGTGCCGAAGTGACCCCCCCGACCAGCCCCGCCGTCGCGCCCATCTTTACACCCAGCCCCCTCCCTCCACAGTCCAGGCACTACATCACCCGCGACCCCTCTACCGCCGGACCCCTACCCTCCCCGCGCCCGGTCCCCGCCAGTCGAGCTCGGCCTCCCTTCCCGCTCGCCTATAAAAGGCATCACCGGCGAGCTCTCTCCTCGCCATCTCCATTTTCTCCCACCGGCTATACAAAGCCCACCTCCCGCCGTCGCCACCGAGAAGCCCCTGCCTCCCATCTTTCACCCCGCTCCGGTGCGCCATTACCGCCGCGAGCCACCGCCGCTGCCAAATTCGCCCACCCCTAACCACCAGAGCTCGATTCCACACACCCCTAGCTCTGCCTCACCTCGCTCCACCATCTTCGGCCATCGCCGTCACCTCTCTACCTCACCCAGAGCCGCGGCGCGAGCACCCCTCGCCGCCGACGCACGCACCCGCGTCGCCGCCGTGGGCAGCCCTTCCCCACTCACCCAGCCACTCCCACGATACCCCACTGGGTTCGCCATGATGCGCGGGTGCTCACAACGGTGACCTCGTCGCCGGAATTGCCACCGGCGATGAGAACCGCCGGTGCGCTCCCTCGGACCGCCGCGCACCGGTTCGCCCGAGCCGAACCCGCGCCGTCCTCCTCCCCTAACGCCGTCCCACCTCGTCCTAACACCAACACGTGGACCCCACGCCGACGCCGTCACTGCGCCGTCAAGCCGCCTCCCCCGCCGCGTGGGCCGGCCCAGGCCGCGCCGCGCGCCGAGCTAGGCCTCGGGCCGAATTCCCCCCCCCCCCGACCCAGTTGGCCGCCCTTCGCGCGCATGCATGCCGGGCCAAGCAGGCCGAATTCCGTCCCCGACCCAGGATTGTTTTCCCCGCGGGCCGAACCCAAGAAAAGTCCAAATCTACCCCCTGAACTTTCCAGAAAAGTCTAAATCTACCCCTTGACACTATATACTCCGCATCTCCTCTGTTTGAGCTCCGATTTAGGTGATTTTCACGCCTAAATTCATCTAGAATCAAGCTCTACCTATCCATACACTCTGCAAAGGATCTTTTCCCCTACTACATTGCCATGCGACCACACTCCCGCCATTTTCGCCATCGCCATAACTACCCTGACCCACTACCGTGGCAGTATCTCCATAACCGCCACCATGCTCGTCAGCAAAGCCAACAACCCGCACCACCCCGAGCTCCTCTCCACCACTTTCTAGAGCCAACCCCTCTAGTAAGATCCGACCATCCAAATAAACACCAAACTTCCACCTACCTAAGGTTTATGTTGAGCTCATGTTTACCCTCGATATGTGTGCATCCTTGTTTGTGCGCGTAGGTTATACCGGGTATCATAACCGGTGCATCTCTCGCCAGGATTTCCATGAGACTCGAGGCCTGCGCCCGGCGATTGCAGCAGATGCTTGCTGAGCACGCACAATGGATGGCGCACCACCGCGCACAGCAACGTGCTCGACATGCCCAATGGTTGAGGTACCATCGTGCCCAGCAGTTGGAATACCAACGCATTCGGCAGATGGCGTACCTCCGCCACCAGTGGCTAGTGCGTCATCAGCACCGATAGCAGGAGCACGAGAATGCCCAATATTGGGCATTACGCCGACGTATTATACAGCAGCAAGGAGGACCATGGCAAGTCCACTGGAATCCCCACTTGATGCATAAAATTTCTATGTTTTTGCAACCACAACCCTTGGCCTGATAATCACATATAAACTTGCATGTTTTGCTAGCTAAGGTAACCCCACAAATATATAGCCACCCAAGCTTATTTTAGATGTAATGCGCATAGGTGGGAGCACTCACTTAATTATATCTATCATAATCTTGATGGTAAGTTGGGATTATGGTTGTGGAACTTGAAAGGTTTGGATAAGGATAGGTGTGTGTGTTTTTAAATAAAATGGAGGAAGAACCCCGGCAAACGACCCACGGGTCGGGATACGCCATGCAAGGGCAGGGTATGAATGGTAACTTAGCAACGCGCGGTTACCCAGGTCCCGGGAGTCGTAGAGACGACCGGGTAGGTGGATGCTCGCAGTATCGAGCAAGTGGAAAGTTGGAACGATTCTACCTGCGCTCTGTAAGGACCGCGTTGATTTTCATCTTGCCTAACTCTTTTAGAACAACCACTTGCTTTGTATGAGGCATTGACTAGGCCCGAGCCGGAGTGGATAGCCTAGTAGCTTCTGTGCTGGCGCACAAGGGGCTAGGGAAGGGGTGGTGTGCCGAGGGGGTGTCGGGGGACACCAAGGTGCGGCTCGGAGGCCCGAACCCCTCAGGTACTGCTAGGCGATGGAACAAAGGCAACGGTTTGGTTTGGAATTCGGATGCTTATTTGGCCGTAAGTGTCGCTGAGTCCAACATGTGGGAATTAGTACAATCTCTGATCAGAATAAAACCTATTCGAATAGTCCGAGTCCACTGGTATGAATGAGTTACGGCTTGGTTCTTCAATTAGCACTTTTCATAAACTAAAACTGTGGGGAAAGGTTTGGTTTCGGTTGTGAAATGGTCTTTTGGGTGGAAGTTAAGCTACGGGGATAGAACCCTGTACCGGTATAGAAAGTGTGATGGCTGAAAAGTCATTGACCATGTGGACCGGCAAGTCCAGTGGCACCCCTTTTAAAGAAAAACCCTGTTTCTGAATGATTAAAACTTGTTAGACTATCTCGAACCTGGCATATAAGTGTTATTATGCAAAACCTCCATAAGCTCCAGATATATCCTGCATATAGATGTAGCTATACCCCGACTCCTCACGGAGGAAGGTGGGCTTGCGGAGTACAATTGTACTCACCCTTGCTTTGTTGATGTTTTTCCCAGTGGAAGCAATGAGTGCACCACGTACGACAGCGATTAAGGGCTACGACCTACTTCCCAACCGCGACGTGGGGAAACGTGGGCCTACGTTTATATTCCGCTGCTTAGTCTTCAAGGGCTGCGCCCCTTTGTTGTCCGACCCGTTAGGGCGGATCTGTATCACTCTGATGTAATAATGTGATTACCAAACCCTGGGATGGTAATAAAGTACATTTTAGTCCCATTATGGAAACTGGGGCGTTTCAGCCATGGTGCACAGCTTTGGGAAACTTGTGTCCAAGATCCTTGCTTTGAGACTTGCGCCTTTTATGACACGCCTTGTTTCCACTAATCAAACCGCCTACGTGCATAAGAGGTCGATCCTTGACAGCTACAAATATGTGCAAAGCGCCGCCGCGGTTTTTCGCAGGAGGAAAATACCGAAGCTCCTGCTCAAACTGGACATCTCCAAGGCTTTCGACTCCCTCGCTTGGAGTTTCTTGCTTGAGGTCCTGCTGAAGCTCGGCTTCAGTACTCGTTGGTGCAATTGGATTTCAGTTTTGCTGTCCACAGCTTCTTCCAAGATACTGTTAAATGGCATTCCTGGGGCACCGATCACACATCGCAGAGGAGTGCGCCAGGGGAACGCCCTCTCTCCACTGCTCTTCATCATCGCCATGGAGGTTCTTAAAAACTGTTCTGCAAGGCGGCCGACGCTGGGATCCTTAGACCACTTGGTCCGTCAACTGTCAAATCCAGGTGCAGCTTCTATGCAGATGACGTGATTTTATTCATGGAACCGGTCGTAGAAGAAGCTGAAGCCATCAAGAGCCTCCTGCAGCTATTTGGAGATTCTGCTGGCCTAAAGATCAATCTAGCCAAATGCTCTGTGTCCCCTTTGTCGGGCCGGGAGATCGATCTCACCGGCGTTGTGTGCTCCTTGGGCTGCAAGATCGCCGAGCTGCCTGTCACCTACTTGGGCCTACCGTTGCACTCGGGGGCCATACCCAAGAGCAAAGTTCAAGGACTAGTGGACAAGGTGGCGGCCAGACTGCCAGCGTGGCGAGGATCGATGATGTCCCGTGGTGGTCGCCTTGTGTGGATTAAATTAGTCATGACAGCGGTGCCGATCTACACGATGATGGCCAATGGTATTCCAACTTGGGCGCGAGAGGAGATTGAGACCTGCTGCAGGCGATTCTTTTGGGCGGGCGCGGACGCTTCTGTCCACGGCAAATGTGCTGTGGCTTGGCCCGTGGTCGCACGACCATATGAGTTCGGCGGCCTTGGAGTGTTGGATTTGCGCCTCATGGGCTTGGCTCTGCAAGTTCGCTGGCTCTGGCTTCAACGCAATCCCGCGGACGATGGCCGGGCGTGGAGGGAGCTACCTCTGAAGGTCGCCCCTGAAGCCCGGTGCCTGTTCCAAGCACCTGCTTTCTTTGAGGTCGGCAACGGGCAGCAGACCTTGTTCTGGAAGGACAGGTGGATCGCCGGTGCGTCGGTTGAAGACATCGCTCCTGCGCTGATTGGCCTCGTGGCCAAACGGACGAGATCGTCGCAGACCGTTGTAGTGGCCATGCAAGGGAATCAATGGGTCAGAGAACTGAGGGGAGGACTTTCGGTTCAGGCAATCACCCAATACCTGAAACTATGGGACGCTGTGCGAGAGATCAACCTTAATCCTTCAACCCCGGACAAGCTGTTGTGGCGTTGGTCATCTGACGGCCATTTCAGTGTGCGATCGGCGTACCAGCTGCTCCATGAAGGCTCTCTCCACCTACCCGAGATCGCGATCGTGTGGAAGACGTGGGCACCGTTAAGGATCAAAGTCTTCCTATGGCTTGCCTGGCGGAGCCAGCTCTGGACCGCAGACAGGCAGTGGCGCCACAGACTCGATGCGAGAACAACTTGCTACCTCTGCAATGTAGCAGACGAAACTTGCGACCATCTACTCGCCAGTTGCAGTTTCTCCCTTCGAGTTTGGGACGGCATTTTGTTGCAGCTGGGGCTTCACAGGCCGCCGCTAATGGACTGCAATTCAGTCCTGGATTGGTGGCAAAGAGTGCGGGAGCTGTGGCCGCCGAGCGTCAGGAAGGGCGGTGATTCTCTCTTTGCGTTGGTGACTTGGGAAGTTTGGAAAGAGATGAATGCTAGGTGCTTCCAGAGTGAGGCATCTTCACTTGACGCCGTAGTTTCTTCCGCTCTTAGCGTTGATAGCGAGTGGGTGAGAGCGGGCGCAAAAGCCTTGGTTGTATTTTGAGTGAGTAGTCAGCTATGTGTTGAGCCGGTTAGCCGGCTCTTATTCTTGTACTTGTGTTCGAACTCTTTTTTTTTAACAAAGATGCGCAGCTCTCCTGCGTATTCGACAAAAAAAAGCCTCCAATCGCGATGCACCGGCCACACGACTCCGATCCCTCGCACTCCCTCGCACGGCTATACGTCGGTCCCGTCAACCGCACCTACAAGAAGTACTCCTTCCGTATTTAAATATAAATCACAACTTTTTTCCACAACTTCAAATGCTGGTTCCTATTCAAAAATTTTATGTAACTATACGAGAAAACAACTCAGCTCAAACTCTGTACAATCATAAAACAAATCACAATAAAATAAATAATAATATATAAAGTATTTTGAATAAGACGAACAATCTAAGGTGTAGAAAAAAATTCAAAGACGGCTTATATCCTATATATCTATATAGATGGAGGCCACTAAAGCTATATCTCAACATGCAGGCTATACACATCATCATCCACTAAGAAGCCATATCATCCTCCGCTAGGACACTCTATTAATGTCTTTCGTCGATTTTCTGTGGCTAATATCATCCATGCATGCAACTATTTGTCCTTTCGATCATTTCGCCATAAAATTCCTACAACATATATCTATATAGATGGAGGCCACTAAAGCTATATCTCAATATGCAAGCTATACACATCATCATCCACAAATAAGCCATGTCATCCTCCACTAAGACATTCTATTAATGTCTTTCGTCGATTTTTTGTGGCTAATAACATCCATGCATGCAACTATTTATCCTTTCGATCATTTTGTCGTAAAATTCGTGCAACATAAACTCACAGATGATCAATCATTTAAAAATCAATCTCTCTCAAATAAGTTATCAAGTATATAGATGGAGGCCACTAAAGTTATATCTCAACATGCAAGCTATACACATCATTATCCACTAAGAAGCCATGTCATCCTCCACTAGGACACTCTATTAATATCTTTCGTCCATTTTCTGTGGCTAATATCTCCATGCATGCAACTATTTGTCCTTTCGATCATTTCGCCATAAAATTCCTGCAACATAAACTCACAGATGATCAATCATTTAAAAGTCAATCTCTCAAATAAGTTATCAAGTATAATGTGTTTAAAAAATAGTACGTTCAAAAATAATGTGTCACAGATGATTAAACATTTAAAAATCAATCTCTCTCAACTAAGATGAATAAGTTATCAAGTACAATGTGTTTAAAAAAGAGTACGTTCAAATATAATATGTTTAAAAAATATTGTCATATCAAATTATCAATCATTTAAAAATCAATCTTTTTAAACTAAGATGAATAAGTTATCAAGTACAATATATTAAAAAATATTGTCATACAATATACATTAGTACATTTCTATTTTCAAAATCAACGTTATCTTTGAGTCCAATATAGAATAAAAGGACAGGTAAATGGAGTTCTCTATGCAATTTTTTGATTCACACATTGTTAGAAAATACACCAAAAGGTAGTAAGTTGTCATCACTAGATGTGTTGCTCATGCCATAATGAAATATCTACTCCAAAAATCTTTTTAGGGCCCGTTTGGAACGCAGGAATTGTACAGCAATTTCACAGAAAACAGTTCAATTTTACAAAAAAACGCAGGAATGGAGAAAATTTCCCGCATTCCAAACAGACCCTTAATAGTTTTAGTTGCATAGGTTTATTAGAATTATTGTTAGAAGCTGAGTACTAATGGACTCATGTCAAATCCATTTTTCTATTCTCTGCCAAATTCCTTTCTTCAAAAAATATTGAAATCACTATTTAAATCCCGCAGCAACGCGAAGGGAATCACCTAGTTTAAATATGGAGGAAGTACTAGCTACGTGTGCATGTCTTTTCTTCCTTTTTATTTTATTTTTTCTTTTATTTTATTTCTATATATGTCTACGTGTATGTGTGGGAAAGTCATTAATTCAAGAGACATAATAAGTTGTGTATAAAATATATGTATAATTTACATGCATAAATTACAAAAAGAGGCATAAGTTCTGCAGAAAAGTATAAGTTATGCCCATAATATGTGTATAAATTATGTCCACAACTTACAGAATATATAATTTATACAGAAAGTAAAAATTATGCAAAGAATATGTGTATTAAGTTACATGCATAACTTACGGAAGGTAGAAGTTATGCATATAGCACATATATAAGTTATAAGTTAAGTGCATAACTTGCGATAGTCATAAGTTATGCACATTGTTCATAATTTATGAACAACAGCAAGAAAAATATTTTTTGTGAAAATAAAAAAGTCATGAAAATGAAAAGATGTGAAAAGGAAAATCTGTCCAAAAAAATGTACAAAGTTGTCTGAATATGTCAGAGCGTGAGCTCCGGCCGGGTGGCAGAATGCACCCGCCCGATCCTAAGTACTATGAGTAGTTAGGGGGAGCGATCGTTGATAGCCACGTGGTAAGGGCACGATGGAGACACAAGGATTTAGAGTGGTTCGGGCCGCTCCCTGGAGCGTAATACCCTACGTCCACTAGAAGTGTGATCTTGTATTGGGTTGAGTGTGAAGGAAGTGAAGAAGATCGTGTGTCTCCTTCTCTGGGTGCCCTCCGAGCGTGAGAGCGTGTATTTCAGCCTATGTTCTACGTTTCGCATGCCTCCCCTTTTATAGTCCAAGGGGTGCATGTACATGGTGACCGGGCCCGACAGGTGGTCCCGGCCTGCTATCTTTATTCCGCAGAGTTCCCTTATGCTGATTTGGCTTCTTGGGTTATCTCCGGCGGAGGTCAGGGCCTTCGGCTTCACCTCCGTTGATATGTCCCGTGCTCCGTTGCCGTGATGACCTCTGATCCCTGCGCCTTGTACTTGCATCTGCCGCAACAGTATGGTGCTGTTCGGGAAGCGCTCCGCCGGTCTGATGTAGTCCGGAAATATCGCCACGCCGCCCCTGCTTGCGCTGCTCGGTCCAATCCGCCGTAGTACCCGACGGTATGGCTCCAGGGGCAGGAGTGGCAGGCGGCGTGCCGGCGCGACATTACAGGTAGGTCACTGCGGCGTGCCACAGTGACCCTACCGTAATAGCCTGGAAGTGGCTGTCGTGTGCGCGTGGCGTAGCCCACGCCGCGTACGGTGTACTTGTTTATGCGATTTAATCCCCGAAATCCGGCGGAAAGTTGACCGCTACGCCTTGTCGTGGCCGCTGCTCCTCGGTAACGCGCGTCTCACAGTATGGTCACTGTCGCCTGTCAGCGGCGGTACCGGAGCCCGTCAGCGGATGTTAGGGCACGCCCGCCTGCCCGCAATGAATGCGGTAGGAGGGTGTGGCCCGCAGCCGGAGGCCCCGCCGCGAGCCCGGGGGACACGTGGCGGCCCCGGACCAGGCTGTTGCGGGGGCGGGCACCCTCCGTAGTCCGCAGCTTCCTCGCTGGGTGGATGGCACGTGGCTGCTCCGGACCTCCCCGAGCTGGGCCGGCTCGGCTCCCTTCGTGGGGTCGTAACGCGTCCCTAACTTAAGACCGGACCTCGTGGGAACAGGTCTGGTCTTCCATATGGACCCGGGGTGCAGTCCGGCCCACAAGCGGTGGGCCAGAACTGCGAGTGGCTTTGGGCTCTTTCCTTACTGAGACACATGGCGACACTGGCCGCTCCCTCTGGTTGGCGGGGAGGCCAGGTCCGTTGGTCCGCAAGAAGGGAAAAAAGCCTTCTTTGTCAGGCTGCGTGGAGCCTTGTTAAGGGCTGTACTTAGCTTTTGCCCTGTATAAGCGGGTACCCGGTTTGCTGGGTACCGACAGTGGCCCCTGGGCCCATCTTAGGTGAGCTTGGGAACCTAAGGTGGGTCCACCAGCGCTTATCGCCTGCACCATCGGGGGCTTCGTGTGGCCTTTGGCCCCGGCCCCCTCGACCCGCACCGGATTACAAGGCGCCTGACGGGCCCCCACGATCTGGTCGTGCCAGGTCGTGGGAATTTTTCCGAGTTTCGAGGAGGCAGGCCCGCGCCGGTCAGACGAAGCGAAGGGCCGCCTGCCCACCTCTCCGCAGTTAAGGCGGGGGGCAGCGGATCGCACGCTTGGCCGCGTGAAGGCCGAGTGACGGTTCGCGTTTTTTCTCACCCAGTTTCTTACCCGCCTGTCGCGGTTAGCGGCCCCTGGGGCCCCTTGTCAGGGGCTGGACGGGTTGCGGGTGCGTCCGTGCGTGTGTGTTTAAAGTATGTAGTGCACCGGTGGCTCCGTTAAATAGGGTTTTTGACCGGATGCCTGGTACGCTTTTTCAGGCTTCGTCTCCGCTCCCTTAGCAACCGCAGCCGCGCCTCTCCTTCTTCGCCGCAGAGCTCTTGCCCTCGCCGGTGCCGCACATCCCCATTGCCTTTCGCTACTCCAATCCATGGCGATGGGTCTCGGTGATCCCGCCAACTGGCAGTCTGAGGAGGACCTCGACATCGTGCGTCGTCTCCTTGGCTGGACGGACGCGACGCGTCGCGACGGCGTTCGCGCGGGCTGCCTCCCCCTCCGCAATCTGCGGTCCGGGGAGTTTGCGCTCTTCGTCTCCTACCACTACTGCGGCCTGGGGGTGCCGATCTCGTCCTTCTTCCTGCTGCTGCTCCAGCACCTCACTCCCCACTCCATCCTCCAGGCGGCGATCTTCGTCCACCTCTGTGAGATGTTCGTGGGGGTGCCGCCCTGCGTGGCTCTCTTTCGCCACTTCTTCTCACTGAAAGGTTCCGGTAGGAGCGCGAGCGACATCGGCGGCTTCTACTTCGTGCTGAGGGGGTCCGGGAGGTCGTCGACCTACCTTCCCCCTTTTTCCAGCGCCAAGTGGGAGAACTGGCGCAACGACTGGGTGATTGCGAGGGCGGACCCGAACGACCGGCTGAAGCTCCCGGAGGGCGGTCCAACCTCGCCCCGTCCGGAATGGGGTGCCCCTGCGGACCTGCCGGGTGACTTCTCCTCCGTGCTAGTGAGGACCACCGAGCTCGTTAATGACGGGCTCACCTCGATGCACGTCCTCGCGGACTTCCTCACACAGAGACTCGCCCCCTTGCAGCAGCGATCGAGGCGGGCGTGGAGCTACACCGGCCCCAACGACTGTAGCCGGATTGCGCGGGGCGAGGTCAACAACCTGACGCCGGGGGAGCTAGAATCCTTGATGTGCCGCGTCGTGGGTGAGGCATTCGCCCCCGAGCAGCTGACTTTGCCCGCCGCCGTCGTGCCGCTCTGCAGGGACCAGGCCCTGCGGACGGCGGTGCTTCGGGACATGCCGACACTCGATGACGCCGGGCTCGCGGCGCGGCAGCTCGGGGGCGACCCCAACCGGGGGATCAACATTGGCGACGCTCCGATCGGGAGCGTCCGCACTGGGGGTTCCACCCCTGTTGGCAGGGGGAAGGAACCCGCGGCGACGGCTGGCGGCGAGGTAAGGCGGTGTAGGCTGTCCCGCGGCGACGGGACCTCCGTTTCTGAGCCCGAGCCAAAGCGCCAGCGGACCACGGAGGGGGGAAGCTCATCCGGGCAGTGGGGGCGTCCTCCACCTCCGCCGCGCCTGGACCAGCAGTACCAGCCGCGCCAGCAGCATCAGCAGCGGCAGGCGCCGCTACCGCCAAAGCCGGTCCAACAGCAACAGCGGTAGCATGCGCCGCCGCCACCCAAGTCGGGCCGGCAGTAGGCGCCGCTGCCACCCAAGCCGGACCAACAGCAGCGACGGGCTCCTGGCCTCCGAGGTCGCTGGACGACGCAGACACCGAGGTAAGCTATTTTG
The DNA here is from genome assembly GCA_022530915.1 of Paspalum notatum. Lineage (NCBI taxonomy): Eukaryota > Viridiplantae > Streptophyta > Magnoliopsida > Poales > Poaceae > Paspalum > Paspalum notatum. The sequence continues at coordinate 40,483,729 of CM039685.1, forward strand.
GGTTGGTCGAAGCATTTTTGCAGCGTCGCTGTTAGTTCCTCGGATTTTCCCAGTCCTCATTTCCTCCCTTGTTTAGGACCTCTCGCCCGGTCGGCTTCTCCGCGGCTGCTCCTTCTGCTGGCGCTGTCCCTCCCAGCGGGTCCGGCAGTCGGGCGGACACGACAGAGGTGGTCGCTCCAGGTGGCCCGACGCCGGGAGCCGCGAGGGAGAAGACCGCACCGGGCGGGTTGATGCCAGGAGTTGCGACGGGGTCCGGGGCCCCTCGTCCAACCGAGGGCGGCTTAGAAGAGGTCCAGGGTCGGCCGCACCTGCCATTGCCAGGGGCGCCGGCTCTCCCCCGCGTGCTGCGCCGAGGACTCGAGGCTCTGGAGGACGTTAAGGAGGCGTTCCAGCTGGAATGGGCGCAGCTGCAGCAGGAGCGTGAGCGCCTGGCTGGCTGGCAAGCCCGCCTGGGGGAACAGATCCGCGCCACGTCCTCTCGGTACTCCCAGGTCCGTGCGGAACTTGCCGCCGCCCGTAGGGACCTCGGCGCCGACCGCGAGGCCTATGAGAAGGACCTACAGCTGTTCGTCGCCCGAGAGCGTGCAGTTGCACTCCGGGAGAAGACGGTCGCTATGGACGAGGCGAAGCTGAGGCTCGATCGGGCCGAGCTGGAGTCCGAGATGCAGGGGATGGAGCGGCGCAGGAAGGAGATGCTGGAGGTGTCCGAGAGGCAGCTCGCCGTCAATAAAAAACTTGACGAGAAGGAGGCGGCGCTTGACCAACGCGAGGCGGTGGTCAAGGCCCTCGAAGAGACCCTCTCTCAGCGCGAAGCTGCTGCCAAGGCCCTTGAGGACTCCGCTTCTCTGAACGAGGCGGCGGCCAGGGCCCTCAAGACGGAGGCCACCCGCCTGTCCGGTACCCTCAAGGTCCGAGAAGACTGGGTGAAATCCCGGGAGGCGGAGCTTGACGAGCAGGCGAAGCAGCTCCGAGCAGAGCAAGCTGCTTTGGAGCAGCTGAAACTGGAGGCCGCCCAGCAGGCACTGGCGGAGAGTCAGGCGCAGCTGCGCGCCGACCTTCGTCATTTCGCCGACTGGGCTGGGGAGGCGAACACCGCTCTGGTGCCGCTCGGGTTGAGCCCTATCCAGGTGCCGGAACCGCCGTCGACCATGGCGGACGCTCTCCCCGTCCTTCACTCTGCTATGGAGCGGCTCCGGCGCTTGGATTCCACGCTTGCGGAGCGTCTTGAAGCCGAGGGTCGCGATCTGCTTCGTGCCGTGGCGGAGCACTTGTTGGTCTGCTTCTGGAGCCACGACCCCGCCATCTCCCTGGATCCGGTTGTCGTTGGTCCGGTGGAAGGAACGGAGGTCGCCGCCCGGGAAATCGTGCGGGAAGTGGTTGAGATCGTGGCCGCTCGGTTTCAGCGGGCCCCTGCGGACGAGGAGCCGGATGCACCGGAGGCGGGAGTTCCCAAAGTGCCATAGAGGCTTTAACTGCCCCCTTTTTATTTCTTTTTCTTATGTAAGAAGTCATATCTGGAATGAAAATAGAGAGCGTGACTTATCTATTTCACTTCTTTTGTTGCATGCTGAGCCTTATCGGCTGTGTGGGCTATTGCCGGGCCCCACGGTCTGGTGATTCAGATCGTGGGATTCCCCGTCTTTTGAGGCGGCTGGCTCGTGCTGACTGGTGACACGATGCCGTGCTGACGCCGCACCGGCCGGTTCTTTTCCCTCTTATTAAATGCGGTCGTAGCGGTTCGCTCGCCTGCACGCGGTTGTACTGCCGGTGGGGCGCTCGAGGGACGCGGCGGGTCACGCGCGTGCTCTCTGTAGGGTCTTCCCCATCCCTCTATGTCCAGTCTTGTCTCTGCTGGCGGGCAGGGCATCGGATGCTCTCCTGCTCTATCGCTGGGATAGGTCACCTCACTCTCGGGCGGCGCAGCCCCTACAAAGGCGTGCGCTCTCAGTCTGACCCGGGCACGTCAGGAGGGAATAGTGCGCCCGTGAGCCGCGCTCCTTACCACGCCTTGGGCTTGGCAGCCGCAGTGTCTTGGGCTATCCCTATAAATAGGGGCGTGCCACCCGCTCTTAACACAACTTCTCCAGCTGCATAGTCAAGCAAGGTAGGGTAGAACATGGGACTCCCTCCCTCTCCAGGAGGGGCATGGCCCCTTCCATGCAGCAAGGCATGGGGAGTTTTCCCAAGAGTGTTTCCTCAGGTTGGGAAAGATACTCTTAGGATAGCCTGGGAGTGTTCCCATGGAACCCATCTTCTTTGGCTATGAGTTTCTTCATATGAGTGCCGATTTTTGGCTACGAGTGTCTTCATAGGGGACACCTGCAGCCAAGCTCCCTCCCGACGACCACGCACCTGCGTCGCTGTCGAGGGGGATCCGGCACCGGCAGTGGGACGGGGCACTCTTCAACCACTGCCAAGTGCTCCACGGCGCGCGCACGGCGGCAGCGTGGCTCGTGGCGGTGTGGCCATGGCAGGAGCTCAGCAGCTTCGACGCCGCCTCCCCGTCGCTGGTGCCGACGCTCCTCGGCTTGCGCGCCCCGCGGACCCCGAGCTGCCTGTCGTGCTCGGCCGCGTTGGTTCTGCGCGGTTGCCACCGAGCGGTTGAGCTCTCATACCGCCTGTGGATCTTCTGCCCTTGCCTTTGGCAAGAACAGAGCCCCCTTTAATCCGGCTTCAAGTGTATCTTTTTCTTTCTTCTTTTTTTTTTTGAATGGACAACTTATGAAATGAGGGAAGACAACTTATGAAATGAGGGAGGATGGGCGTTGTGACTTATCTGTATGTTGTACCTTCCCTCTTTCCTGTTGCACTGTTGTACCTTCCCTCTTTCCTGTTGCACGCTGGCATGGTTCTGCCTGACCCCTGGCCCCCTGGTAGGTAGGCTCTAATTTTGAGGCTGGCTACCACCAAGTCACGGATCGGACCTGCATGCAACTCATGGTAGATGTTAATAGTAGACCCGCGGAACCCTATTCTGAGCTGACTTTTCTCGACTGACTGTGGTCCGGCGTTCCTGGGTGCATGGTCCGTGACCAAGATGCCCGGATGGGGGTAGTTAGGGTGCACAGGCTTAGGGTGCAGGACCAGGCTAAGGCACTGTACAGCCCCAGACTATCCCTGTTTCAGGTATCTTAGACACGAACCGGCTCCTGACGCTACAGGCCTCTTTGAGCGAAACACATCTTTCTCAGGTGCCTTAGGGCCTTACGGGACTGGACCTTGTTGGTCAGGATCTGGAGAGCTTGCTAATGGCGAGGGTGTGGTTCGGCGTGCTGCACGCTCTGCTCCTGGTACTGGGGGACTTGCGGCGAAGTGGGGAGTGTGCATTGCTTAGGGTACGGGACCAGGCTAAGCAGCTGACGACTCCGGGCCACCAAGGCAAGTTCCTTTTCTCGGGAGCTGGCCCCCAGCACGGCGGACCACACCCGAGCGACTAGACAAGGTATTCCTCACCTGCTCTCAAGTCATATTTTCCCGTTTCAAGCTTTAGGCGATAATAGGGTACCGGACGGGGGTTAGTGATAACGATATTGATAGGGAGATAATTGAAATCATCGCAAAGGCAGCAACAGGGGCAATTTCCTGTATTTATAAGGTGAAATCATGTGATGTCAGCCAGAGGCCGGGATTACAAGGGCGGACCTCCACCGCTCTGGTCTACATGGTGGTATTATCTACCTTATAAAGAAGGAAAAAAAGCTCTGCTTCTGCCTATGGATAGAACTTACGGAGGTGTTCGATGTTCCATGGGTTCGGCAGCGGAACGCCCTCCTCCGTGGCAAGACGGACGCAACCGGGGCGACTTACTTCCGTCACTTTGAAGGGCCCCTCCCAGCTAGGGGAGAGTTTGTTGAGCCCTTCTCGGTTTAGGATGCGTCTCAAGACCAGGTCCCCAGGTTGGAGGACCCTTCCCGCACGGTCCGTTCATGGTAGCGCTTGAGCGCCTGGTTGTACCGTGCGTTCCGGATTGCCGCTTGCCACCGTTGCTCTTCAACGAGGTCGATGTCGTCGCGCCTGACCTGTTCCTACAAAGATTCATCAAAAGCTTGGACCCGTAGGGAGCCCAAGAGGATCTCTGGCGGGAGGCATGCTTCGGCCCCGTACACCAGGAAGAACGGGGTTTCCCCGGTCGCTCGGCTAGGTGTGGTTCGGTTTCCCCACAACACACAGGGGAGCTCATCGATCCACTTGGCACCGTGCTTCTTTAAGCAGTCGTAGGTGCGAGTCTTGAGCCCCCTGAGCATTTCCGCATTAGCCCTTTCTACTTGTCCATTGCTCCTGGGATGTGCTACCGACGCGAAGCATAGCTGTATGCCAACACCGTCACAGTAATCCTGGAAGACTCGGCTCCTGAACTGGGTCCCGTTGTCCGTTATGATACGGTTAGGGACGCCAAACCGGCATACAATGGACTTGAGGAAAGCTGTTGCGGTTCCTTGGGTGATTTTCACCATTAGGGTTACCTCTAGCCATTTTGTGAATTTGTCAATGGCAACATAGAGGTATCGGTACCCACCGACGGCCCTAGCAAATGGTCCCAGGATGTCTACCCCCCATGCCGCGAAGGGCCAGGAGGGCGGAATCATCTGCAGCGGCTGAGCTGGTGTGTGTATCTGCTTTGCGTGGAACTGGCACGCTTTACAGGACCTTACCAGCTCGGCTGCATCCTGGAGAGCTGTCGGCCAGTAAAATCCGTGCCGAAAGGCTTTACCGACCAGCGTACGGGACCCCGAATGATTCCCGCACTCGCCTCCATGGATCTCCGTGAGTAAATCACGGCCCTCTTCCCGGGTTATGCATCGCATGAGGATGCCGTTGGCGCCACGCCGGTAGAGATCCCCTTCTACCAGCATGTAGCGTTTAGCCAACCGCACTATGCGCTCAGCAGACACATGTTCATCGGGAAGGATTTTGTCCTTCAGGTAGTCCCGGATCTCGGAGATCCATGCATCGGGACTGCCCTGAGCCAGTGGATGTGTCCCTGATGACGTGCCGGGGTCATCAGTCCACACGATCCTTGATGGCCCCCAGAGGTGGAGGATCATCGGGACTGCTAGCTTCGAGATGCTAGTTCCGCCCCCTTCACCTAGTTCGGCTGGCTGGGCGGTTGGTCTCAGTAGCTGTCTTTCGAAGACGCCATCGGGTACTGGGCCCCGAGTTGATGCTCTCGCGGAGAGGTCATCTGCTACTGAGTTGAGGTCTCTTGAATGTGCTGCAGCTCCAGGACCTCAAAGTCTTTCTCGAGCTCCCTCACTCGCATGAGGTACGCCGCAAGTTGGGGGTTGTTGCAGCAGCACTCCCCTCGGACCTGTCTGATCACCAGCTGGGAATCTCCCTTGACTAGGAGCTGCTTGATTCCTAGTGATTGGGCGGCCGTTAGCCCGAAGATCAAGGCTTCGTATTCTGCCATGTTGTTGGTGGCTTTGAACTCGAAGCGCACTATGTACTTTACTTGATCTCCGTCTGGGTCCACGAGTACCACACCTGCCCCGGATTCCCTCTCACGGGCGGACCCATCGAAAAAGAGCGTCCAGTGTGGCTCGGTGAAAACCCGGACAGGCCTGCCTGGCTGTGAAGGACCCGCCTCAGACTGCGGGCCCCCCGACTCAGCGGCCGTGGGTGTCCATTCCGCGATGAAGTCTGCCAGGACCTGGCTCTTGGTAGCGCTGCGGGGCTGGAAGTCAAGCTGGAACTCCGCCAGCTCCGCAGCCCATTTGGAGATACTCCCGGTGGCGTTAGAGTTGTGCAGGATCGCTTTTAGCGGGTAAGAGGTCACCACGACAATCTTATGCGCCTTGAAGTAATGGCGCAACTTCCTGGAAGCTACCAGTAACGCATAAGCGAACTTGTGAGTTTCCAGATACCTGCCCTTTGCCCCGTGGAGGACCTCGCTGACGTAATACACCGGCCTCTGGGTGGTCCGGGCCCTTGCGGAGGATCCCGGGTTACCTGCCTTTGTTAGGTCAGCTTCCTGGGCAGCCCGCCCCTCTGCCTCTGGTAGCTCACTACCTTGGCAGGGTAGGGTGTCGGCCGGACCTCCGGTTTCGGAGCCGGTCGTTGTTTCTGCGGTGGACGGACCACCGCCTTCCACTCGGGGGGTCCCGGTCCCTTCCTCGTGGGGGTGCTCTGGTCTCTCAGCGACCAGGACCATGCTGACTACCTTGGATGTTGCTGCGAGGTAGAGATACAGAGTCTCACCAGGCTCTGGCGCCACCAATATGGGCAGTGTGGTGAGATGCTGCTTCAGCTCCTGAAAGGCTTGTTCAGCCTCTTCGGTCCATATAAATGGTCCGGTTTCCTCAAAAGCTTGAAGAAGGGCAGGGCTCTCTCAGCTAGCCTTGATATAAAGCGGCTGAGGGCTGCCAAGGACCCGGTGAGCTTCTGCAGGTCCTTGATGCAGGCAGGTGGCCGCATAGCTTCGATCGCCCTGATCTTGGTTGGGTTTGCCTCAATGCCCCGGTGCGATACCAGGAAACCCAACAGCTTACCAGCCGAGACGCCAAAGACGCATTTCTCGGGGTTCAGCTTCGTGCGCGTTGTGCGCAGCCTATCGAAAACGAGGGTCAGGTCCTCCAGCAAGGTTGACCCTTCCCTGGTCTTGACAACAATGTCATCGACGTAAACCTCGACTATATTTCTGATCAGGTCATGGAACGTAAAGTTTATGCCACGCAGAACTGTGGGTAAAGCGTTCCTCAGACCATAAGGCATTACAACGTAACAGTACAGACCGTCTATCGTTACAAAGGCTGTATGCCTCTTATCCTCCTCGTTCATCCGGATCTGATGGAACCCGGAATACGCATCCAAAAAAGACAAAAGCTCACACCCGGAGGTGGAATCTACTATCTGATCTATGCGCGGAAGGGGATAAGGGTCCGGAGGACACGCCTTATTGAGGCTGGTGTAGTCGATACACATCCGAAACTTCCCGTTTGCCTTAGGGACAACTACCGGGTTGGCTAGCCACTCGGGGTGATGGAGCTCTTCGATGAAGCCCGTGTCTAGAAGCTTCCAGACCTCCTGACGGATGAAGTACTGACGCTCCACGGACTACCTTCGTGGCTTTTGCCGCACCGGCTTGGCACCCGGGTTGATCTTCAGACGGTGCTCAATTACCTCCCTAGGGATCCCGGGCATTTGTGACGGTTCCCAGGCGAACACGTCAACATTTGCTCGGAGGAAGGCAACGAGCGCGTCTTCCTATTTTTCCTCCAGATTCCCCGCGATGCGGGTGGTCCGGGAGGCCTCCGCCCCAATCTGGACGATCTTGACTGGCACGTCTTCTGGGCCAGCCGGGCGCACCTTGGGCATCTTTGGGTCCTTCGCAGGAGCCTTAATCCCTGAGGCTGAGGGGTCGGCCCCCTCGGGGCCCGCTGCGTCAGCAGCGAGGGCGTGGAGCTTCTCCACGGCAGCGACCGCGGCGAGACGGTCCCCCGGCACAGTGAGGACACCAGCCGGGGAGGGCATCTTCACAACCAAGTACCCGTAATGGGCTACGGCCATGAAGCGGTAGAGCGCCGGTCTGCCAATGATGGCGTTGAACGGCAGGTTTACATCCGCAACGTCGAACTGGACGCTCTCCGTGCGGAAGTTTTTCGGTGTCCCGAAGGTGACCGGGAGGTCGATCTTCCCTTTCGGGTGGACCGACAGCGGGCCTACTCCGGAGAATGGGCGCGACGGAGCTAGGCGTGACTCCGGAATCTGCAGCTGCTTGAAAGCTGCGTAGCTGATGATGTTGAGGGCGGTCCCACCGTCGATCAGCACGTGGTAGAGCCGGATGTTGGCGACCACCGGCGACGTGATGATCGGTAGTAGGCCGGCCCCGACCATGTTCTCCAGGCAGTCGGATGGCCCGAAGGAAATGGTGGTGTTCCTCCACTTGAGGTGTGGGGCCACCTTGGGGACACTAGGCCTGACCGAGAGGACCTCTCGGCGCAGGGCCTTCACGTCTCGCCGGGAGGAAACCTCCCAGCTCCCGCCGTACATGACGTACAGCTTTTTGCGACGCTCGTTGTCGCTGGAGTCGGAGTCGGAGTTGGCCAGAGCGTAGACGCTCTTGAGCTCCCGCTCCGGGGGCTGATAGCCCATCTCCTTGACCACGGCGGCGGCTCGCCGTCGCTGGTTGCCTTCCCCTTGCCAGGCCGCTGGCGCGGGGGTGAGTCGTCCCTGGGCGGGCGTTTCCGCCGCTCGTTGAGGCGCCGCTGCACGAGTTTCTGTATCTCACGGCAGTCGGCGGCGCTGTGCCCGCTGTTGGGATGAACAGGGCATGAGTCGCCGCTGTTCCGCGCCTGTTGCCTCGGGCGCTTGCCGCTGGCGTCACGGCCGCCAGGAGCAGCCGCGGCTACGGGGGCTCCACGCACAGCCGATAAGGACCTCTAAGGGCGTCGGTCCTTCTTCTTCTTCTTGCCACCCTCTCGGGCGGCACAGGCAGAGCCTCCTGCTTGGGCAGCCGTATTTTGCTGAGGGGAGTGCCTTGCACGGCCCTCAGCGGCCTTGGCGCACTTGTCTGCTAGCGCGTACAGCGTGGCGACGTCCTGCACCTGGCGGGTTGCCAGCTTCTCCAGCATCTTCTTATCACGGACGTCCTGTCGGAAGGCGGTGATGATGGATGCATCTGAGATGCGGGGAATGGTACCCCGCACCTTGGCGAAGCGTGCGATGAATGCCCGAAGCGGTTCTCCGGGTTCTTGCCGCACAGCATGGAGGTGGGCCTGCACGCCGTACTACTGGCATGCACTAGCGAAGTTCGCGTTGAACTATGTGCATAACTCCTCCCAGGATCGGATTGACCCAGGGGTGAGGTTCATAAGCCAAGTCCGGGCTGGCCCAGACAAGGCGACATGAAAGTATGACGCCATGACGGCGTCATCTCCACCGGCCGCTGAGATAGCGGTGACATACACCTGCAGGAATTCCGACGGGTTGGTGGTCCCGTCGTACTTCTCCGGCAAGTGCGGTCGAAACTTCGGTGGCCAACGCGTGGAGCGAAGGCCGTCTGCAAGCGCGGCACAGCCGACTCCAGCCGGTATGACCCCTGGCGGTGTCTGCGCCCCGGCCGGGGCCTGCTCATAACTCGGGGGCCTAGGCGCCGCAGCAACGAACACTGCGTCAAGGTTCTTGCCCTTGACGGCGTTCGGCTGCAACCGTGGTTGCTCCACAGTTGTATGGGTGCCTGCTCGCCGGCGGTTGAGCTCGGCACGCAGGTCTTTCGTCGGCGCGCTCCTCACTGTGGGGAGCGCACGGACGCTGCCGCATCGTGCGGCCCGTGGCGATCCGACCTCCCACCATTGCTGGGAGGAAGTCGAGACCCAGCCCTTGATGAGCTGGGGGCGGCCTCAGCTAAGTGGATCAGGCGATCCACGTCGCTGCGCCATTGCGCGAAAGCGCTGGGGGAGGTTGCCGGCCCCGGAGGGTGGTTGAGCAGCTCCCTGGCCGTGGCAAGCGGTCCGTGGATAGCAGCGCGGTTCGCCGCGGCATCGTTTGCTGTCACGGCGCTGGCCACCGCAACGTTTGCCGCCACTGCGTCTATCGCAGGGCGGCGAGGTGCTCGCGGCGTCCGCGCCGTGCCGCCAGAGCCGTGGTGGGAGGCGTGCGACCCTGACGAAGCCACCTCCTCCGTCGCGGCCGCGCCATCATGGATGTCGCTGATGCGAACCATCACACCGCGTGGATGTGGCTATCTGATGCTCGCAGTACCCCCTACCTGGCGTGCCAAATGTCGGAGCGTGAGCTTCGGCCGGGTGGCAGAATGCACCCGCCCGATCCTAAGTACTATGAGTAGTTAGGGGGAGCGATCGTTGATAGCCACGTGGTAAGGGCACGATGGAGACACAAGGATTTAGAGTGGTTCGGGCCGCTCCCTGGAGCGTAATACCCTACGTCCACTGGAAGTGTGATCTTGTATTGGCTTGAGTGTGAAGGAAGTGAAAAAGATTGTGTGTCTCCTTCTCTGGGTGCCCTCCGAGTGTGAGAGCGTTTATTTCAGCCTATGTTCTACGTTTCGCATGCCTCCCCTTTTATAGTCCAAGGGGTGCATGTACATGGTGACCGGGCCCGACAGGTGGTCCCGGCCTGCTATCTTTATTCCGCAGAGTTCCCTTATGCTGACTTGGCTTCTTGGGTTATCTCCGGCGGAGGTCAGGGCCTTCGGCTTCACCTCCGTTGATATGTCCCATGCTCCGTTGCCATGATGACCTCTGATCCCTGCGCCTTGTACTTGCATCTGCCGCAGCAGTATGGTGCTGTTCGGGAAGCGCTCCGCCGGTCTGATGTAGTCCGGAAATATCGCCACGCCGCCCCTGCTTGCGCTGCTCGGTCCAATCCGCCGTAGTACCCGGCGGTATGGCTCCAGGGGCAGGAGTGGCAGGCGGCGTGCCGGCGCGACATTACAGGTAGGTCACTGCGGCGTGCCACAGTGACCCTACCGTAATAGCCTGGGCGTGGCTGTCGTGTGCGCGTGGCATAACCCACGCCGCGTACGGTGTACTTGTTTATGCGGTTTAATCCCCGATATCCGGCGGAAAGTTGACCGCTACGCCTTGTCGTGGCCGCCGCTCCTCGGTAACGCGCGTCTCACAGTATGGTCACTGTCGCCTGTCAGCGGCGGTACCGGAGCCCGTCAGCGGATGTTAGGGCACGCCCGCCTGCCCGCAATGAATGCGGTAGGTGGGTGTGGCCCGCAGCCGGAGGCCCCGCCGCGAGCCCGGAGGACACGTGGCGGCCTCGGACCAGGCTGTTGCGGGGGCGGGCACCCTCCGTAGTCCGCAGCTTCCTCGCTGGGTGGATGGCACGTGGCTGCTCCGAACCTCCCCGAGCTGGGCCGGCTCGGCTCCCTTTCTGGGGTTGTAACGCGTCCCTAACTTAAGACCGGACATCGTGGGAACAGTTCTGGTCTTCCATATGGACCCGGGATGCAGTCCGGCCCACAAGCGGTGGGCCAGAACTGCGAGTGGCTTTGGGCTCTTTTCTTACTGAGACACGTGGCGACACTGGCCGTTTTCTCTGGTTGGCGGGGAGGCCAGGTCCGTTGGTCCGCAAGAAGAAAAAAAACCCTTCTTTGTCAGGCTGCGTGGAGCCTTGTTAAGGGCTGTACTTAGATTTTGCCCTGTATAAACGGGTACCCGGTTTGCTGGATACCGACAGAATATTTACTAGTCTCTGAAGTAATGGGCGCTCACTGATCAGCAGGGCCGCGAGCGGAGGTGGCGTGGCTCCAGGTATTCGCCCGCCTGGGCCCTGGATTGCTCAACTAAGGATGTTGATCCTGGCTTTAAAGCTGAACAAGGCTACCGATTACTCTAACTTCTAAGCCACACATAGTGCAGGTTTGGTTGCAACCCTGGACCAATTTTGTGTGGATAAATGGTTGCCTGGACAGCCCTGGATAACGTCCTTTGCTAGGCAACTGCTCTCTCCACCAGGCCACCAAAATCGAGTGCCTGGCCATAAGTGCAGTACTAATTATATTGATTAGATTCTCTTTAATTTCATTAGATGATATACTATTGGTCTATGGTTCATCGGTCCACCAGACAACTAGTACAATACTAATTCTATTGATTAGGCCTTCCTTAACTCCATCAAATTTCTAATGTCTGATTCCATGATGCTCTAGGCTAGACTTAATTAATTGAATGGAGACATTGATTCGTTATCAATTGACATTAGTTTTTCTACCTGGAAATTTATTTATATTTTGATCATTTAGCAGCAAAAATTTGCTCTCTCTAGAGGTAAATTGTTAATAGAGATGTGATCATGTAAGTCTCTGCTTCTCAAAAAAAAAATCTCATATGCTACATTATTTTCATATCTGTTGGATTTAATTAATAGATGATTTTATTGTGCAACCTATTAATTTACTTTTTTCTTTTCTATATAAAAGTTAGTATATGCACGTGTATATATCATGTCATATTTTTTCGTTTTATATACTTCATAAATTGGCCGCCCTATACCAAAATCCTAGCTCCGCCACTGGCTGCCTAGCTCTAATCATATCATAGAGTACTTCAATTCAATTGTTTAGGCAACAAGCTTCAACCAAATAGCCACTATGCTAGCTGCCTGCCTAGGGAAAATGGAATGCATTCACAGACAGCATCTTTCTCTAAGACTCTAAGCAAATAATTCATGGTCGTCGCAATCAAACATGCTAAGACTAACATCACCGGCACACCTATTAAACAGTTTATATTTGTCTACAATGCGTGTACGGTGTTTTGTCCGCACATTTACATTTTCTGGTGCCATTAGCCTAATGTTGTCTTCTAAACCTGGGATGGCTGGATGGGTTGATGGGCAAGTTGCAACGAGCTAAGCTACACTAGCTACCATCCCGGTTGTTTATATATAATTTGACGGCAATGAGTTCGCATGCATGATTTATAAAACACAACACAAATGGGAGTATGCGTTGGGTTGTAAATGTCCTCATAGTGCTGATCAATTTCGACGATACTCCTGCAGGAGTAGAGGATTTTGTTGCCAGCGATTTGGTCGCGGTTTTGCCTGTCACAGGATCCACCGCCCCTGAGGTTGTATGTACGTTTCACTGGGAATGGACAGGGAAAATCCTGCAACAGATGCGCGCAACATTTCCCACCGTCCAATCCATCTATCGTACGCCACGCACACCACACACAGTGGTGCCAGAAGTAGTGAAGTACCATCGCTACTCCTCCATGAGTACCCCACATGTCAGAGAACGAACGTAGATGTTTTATTGGTTTGGCATTTCATCTCCGTAGAGCGTTGTTTGGATAAATGCAATCCATACAGATTGGAGAAACTTAGGATAGATATGAGTTCAAATTGCTTCTCAATCCTCTCAATCCATGTGGATCAGAGATATTTTTCCTTGTATCCAAACAAGCCCGCGTTATTCAATCCCTCCTACCTGCATTCATGTTTGGTTGGCCCATACCCGAACCAATAAATGTATGTACAATGGGGTGTTTAAAGAAGATACTTAGGGAAAAAAGGTTTATTTTTGCTATGTTATCTCGTGCTTAAAAGGTGCCTAAGGTATATTTAAATTAGAACCGGCACTTAATGTATGTTAATGAGTTAAACATATCTAAACATCTATTTGCAATGTAGAAATTAGTTTTTATACACTTATGAGTTGTGATGTTATAAACACCTATGTCTAAGCATCTTGTACTGTACATACCCTAACGGAGGGAAACGATCTAGAGACCAAGAGTGTTTAGCACCCGCGTTATCCAACCAATCCCTACTAGAGTTTTTTTTTTTACTTGTTCTCGCTCACTCCTTTTTTGTTTCTGTATTTATTATACCAAGTCCAACAGATTGAGCAGATCGTCTAATCACCTAAAAAACGAGTTCCTTGGGAACAGACGTCCTCCAGAATTTCATTTCATTAAGAAGATTAAACCCCACGGGCTCATAAAAATCTTCTGAACCCTAACTTTGCTAAGGAGAGACCTAGCTTTGCTAAAGAGAGGGATTTTTATTTTTAATTTGTCCCAAAGATCGAACTTGTGACTTCAGTTGGACTATAAACTTTTTGGGGCAAATCGTCTATGTGATCGTCGTATTATAAAAATGATACTATATATATAGCTACACGGTAAATAAAATGAAATTTAAATATAAATAATGTGATAAACGATATGCTGGTCAGTCTTAGGCTAGTTGAGTTTGCCGGCGACCTCTTGCGCCGTTTTTTGCCGCGGCCACCACACGACGCCATGAGCGCTGCCACCAGCTCGAGGTGGGCCAGTAATTAAAGTGAACAACGTTACCAAGATTACCAAACAAATGGCGCTAATCCATACAGCGCAACAGATACCGTGCGGGAGCTGATTGCATTCCCATTGCCGCTCCTTTGAGTGAACCGAACGTCCAAACACCATCTTAAACGCATGGTCGGGAGGCGGGAGCTCGATTTCAGCCGTTGGAAGGCTACCAACACTTCAAAAAGGTGGCAATCCTCACTCAAAGTCTGAAACCACCGCGCCCGCGCCCACCTCGGCACCTCCTCGCCGACCTCGACCGCCCCGCTGCTTTCCGCGGCCGCCGTCGATGGAGAGCCCCCGCCTCGCCGTCGCCCACCGCCCTCCTCTTCTGGCCCCGGCACCGGCCCACCTCCGCCGCCGCCGCCTCCTCCACCTCTCCGACCCAATCTCCTTCCCCCGGACCTCCCTCTCCCTCCCCGATCATCACCACCACCACCACCTCTCCTCCACCCCTCGCCGCCGCCTCGTCCAGCCTCTCCACGCCGCCTCCCAAGCCCTTGCTTCTAAACCCGAGCCCAAGGCCGCCCCCTCCGGCGCGAAGCTCGTGCCGCTCGCTATCTCCCTCGCGGTCGGCCTCGCCGTGAGGTTCCTCGCGCCGCGGCCCGCCGAGGTGAGCGCGCAGGCGTGGCAGCTCCTCTCCATCTTCCTCTCCACCATCGCCGGGCTGGTGCTCGGCCCGCTTCCCGTCGGCGCGTGGGCCTTCCTCGGGCTCACCACCGCCGTCGTCACGCACACGCTCCCCTTCGCCGCCGCCTTCTCCGCCTTCACCAACGACATCATCTGGCTCATCGTCATCTCCTTCTTCTTCGCGCGCGGGTTCGTCAAGACGGGCCTCGGCGACCGCGTCGCCACGTACTTCGTCAAGTGGCTCGGGAAAAGCACGCTGGGCCTGTCCTACGGCCTCACCATCAGCGAGGCCTGCATCGCGCCGGCCATGCCCAGCACCGCCGCCAGGGCCGGAGGCATCTTCCTGCCCGTCATCACGTCGCTCTCTCTGGCGGCGGGGAGCAAGCCCAATCACCCGTCGTCGCGGAAGCTAGGATCGTATCTTGTCATGACGCAATTCCAGGTAACTGTATTAATCAAATTCGCACGGGACCATCCACTTGATTAACATGCGGCTGCTTCCAATTTAATCCTAGATCATATAGACCTTATATACCACTGCGAGAGTTGGATTCTGATCGATATATGAATCACGAATGCATCTAGTTGCTGTTGCTGATCACGACTAAATTAACAGGGTGTGTGTTTTCCCAACTGAATTCTGTTAGCAAAGGTTCATTGCTAATCATAGTAGCTCGATCGCTGTACGTATCCTTTGGTGGAGTCATGCACAAGTACTAATTGGAAGTAGAATCTCCTTGTTTTGGGAAGGAAGTCACATGGCGCCAGAACAATTTACCAAACTGTTTCTGCATATCAGTTCTTGTTCCGTCAGAACAATTCATCAGGTCTCTTTCTTGTAGGGAATTCCTTTTGTTTAGAGGATTTTACATTAAAGTGGTGAAGCATCAGCCTGGCTTCATTATGTCTCTTAGTTGAGAAATTAAAGATTATAAGAACATTGCTAATGCAATTGGGCAAACGATGTCTGCCCTAAACAGTTGTGGCAAGATCCTTTCTAACTAGAAGACTCAATCGTAAGGAAGACCAAAGTAGCGCTGAACTTTATGAAGTGCGGATTGTGAATCCCCCCCTCATGAGGCTGGGTATACTAACAGTGTTGTACATTTGTGGCCTATCAGACCCCAAAAGTTTGCGATGGTTACCTAGAGAGCTTCCAATTGTTACATATACTAGACGTTGGGGGCACCGAGCTCATTCCTGCTTCTAATCTGGAGGCAGCAGCCAACTAATTGATGGCGCCATCACCATTACGGGTAATGTATGGAAATTGGATGTAGATAGTCCACATTATCTGATTTCACATTGGACGAAACAACATTTGTGTTCGAAATATCCACATTCGATTGATGCAAACATGGCTATAGATCTATAGATATGGATGTGGAAAGTCAAATCATTATTGGACATGGATAGTATCTATATCAAAAAATAAAAGGAGCTTTGGCATTCTTGCCCTCACTTTGATGTCTAATGCTGATTTTGCCCCTTTTTTGTAACTTTGTGAATTTGCCCTAGCCTTTGAAACCGAAGGAACAGTTTGCCCCTGTTCCATCAAGTCCTCTTAATTGTGTCAATTCTCATAAAACAAACCATCATGCTCATGGGGATTTTCCCCTAGTTTTAGTTCTTACTACATTTTGCCTTCTTGCTTACAAGCAGTTTTCATCCAAGAGGCATCAATGCAAGACGTGATTTTGATTCTTTTGACATTGTTGATTGTTGTGTAGCTAGAGGCTTACCTAAATAGCCATAATATTGAAAAGTTTCCTTGGTAAATACAATCTTAAAAGGGATGTCCTGGTGCGTGAGCTACGACCTCTTGCGCAGGGTTCGGAGAAGGGACGGACCCACTTTGGGGGCTATTGTACACATTCCTTTCCTGTGTATTTCTCTAAGAAGCTATTTCCATGACTTGAACCTATGACTTTGTAAATACAATCTTAATTCTAATAAAAGGTAAAATTCTGAAAATGCACTCGATTTAGGAATTCTATGTTTAAATACTGTCCTTTGGAAGTGAGATTACAAGGACCGATTTCTTTTTACACGTAAATTCTGAATGTTTATATAATTCTTCTGTGTGTTATGAAAATTGATGGTTATATTGCTTCGCAGGCAGCTAGTAGTTCGACCGCTTTATTCCTCACTGCAGGAGCACAAAACCTGTTGTGCTTGAAGCTAGCAGAGGAACTTGGTGTAATTATTGCAAATCCATGGGTAGCATGGTTCAAAGCTGCGAGTTTGCCAGCTATTGTTTCTATGCTAGCAACACCATATTTGCTATACAAAATATCCCCCCCTGAAATAAAGGATACCCCTGATGCCCCAGCACAGGCTGAAGAGAAACTGAAGCGCATGGGCCCTGTGACTAAAAACGAATGGGCTATGATTGGTACAATGGTTTTTGCAGTTTCCTTATGGATTTTTGGGTAAGGTTTTCTGTGTATCATCTCATATATTGACTTGCAATTTTAGTATGATTTGAAGCTTGTGTGGTGTGAGCTATTTTACTCTATCATCGTTTTCTCAGTATAAAGTTGTGCATGAACTTTACCTTGCAACTTCCTACGATCTCATCACATTTATCATGAGATAAAGATAATATAAGAAAGTGTTACTGTACAATTGTTTGATAGTTGTGTCAATACGTTGCCGCAACAAATTATTTTGTTTGTACAGAGTCCTGTTCCTGTTTCGTTTTTATGTTTTACCTTGCTAGTTTGTGAAGATTCCACCTTGTCCCGTTTTGAGACACCTAGTTTTTTTTTTTTTTTATGAAACGAGAGACACCTAGTTTAGTATGTAGAAGTTTGGTCCATTCGATTGCAATTTATGGATTCGGTATGTTTCATCATTATTGATAAAACATAAATGTTTCTCTTATTTAATGTTTAAGATATGTGCAAAAACAATCGCTGATGTCCAGGATAAATAGATATTTCATACACAATCTTTTCTTGTTTTTTTTTTCTGGTTATCATATTCATCTGTATCTATCATTACATGGTGACATGGTGTAGTACTTAATAAACAATTTATCATTCGTTCACATGATGAGATAGTAATTGCTAATTACATAATGTCATACATGACATGATGCATTGTGGCCTAAACATGATACTACCTGCTTTTTTGTTTGTCGTTTTGATCTTGTGCTCTGGTAATGACACTTATTGCAAAATTTCTGTGCAGGGATGCTATTGGTGTGTCTAGTGTTGTGGCTGCGATGCTTGGTCTCTCCATTCTTCTCCTCCTTGGTGTGTTAGATTGGAATGATTGCTTGAATGAAAAATCAGCATGGGATACACTGACTTGGTTTGCGGTTATGGTTGGAATGGCAGCACAACTAAGTAACCTAGGAATTGTTTCTTGGATGTCAAGCTGTGTTGCCAAACTGCTGCAGTCTTTCTCGTTGAGTTGGCCAGCAGCATTTGGTGTTCTTCAGGCCTCCTACTTCCTGATCCACTATCTATTTGCAAGCCAAACTGGACATGTTGGAGCCTTATACTCTGCATTTCTGGCTATGCACGTAGCGGCCGGTGTTCCTGGTGTGCTGTCAGCACTTGCTTTGGGATTTAACACAGATCTGTTCGGTGCACTAACTCACTATAGTAGTGGGCAGGCTGCGGTATACTTTGGAGGTAATTTCGTTTTAATCCCAGAAAATTCCTCGTTGTTCCTTAGCTTACACTACGGACCCTCCCCCATTGATTTTTTTTGTTTCCTCTGCATTTACACATGGGATCTGGTAAACAAAATAATAAAAAAAACAAACTATTACTAATAATACTATATTCTAAGATTTATTATTCTAGGTGACCTCTTTTTGTATGTATACAGTCCTTTGAAATTGGCATGCTGATTAACATGTGCTTTTGTTCCGCAGCCGGGTATCTTGACCTTCCAGATGTTTTCAGGCTGGGTTTTATAACGGCCTTGTTTAATGCGGTTATCTGGGGAGTTGTTGGAACCATTTGGTGGAAATTTTTGGGGTTGTACTGACAGTGGCTGCCGTTGAAGTTGACCAAAGTTTTCCTTTGGCGCTCGTTGAATTGCTCGTGCTCACCGTTTGGAAGGGCAGAATAACTGCCGTTGCTCATGCTGGTTAGCTCTCAGTGAGGTGATCAGAAGTCACCACGGTGGAGTTCTTGCAGGCTGCTACGCTACGTTTGTCTTGTTTTTCCTTATACAGTTCACTCATTGTTTTTACGATGATTGGCATTAATACGAGCCATCCGTTACACAGGATCAAAGGTTAGAAAACTTAGAAGTGCCGACATGAAAGTACTAATAAATGGGTCAATACAAAAACACGTGGACCCAGTACTTAAGTCATTTTTTCCTTTACTATAATTGTATAGGGGTAAATTGGACCATTCATGTACATCCGACTTGGACGTTGTTCTGTCCATCAGCAATCTCCTCGTTACCTCCTGTCGGCCGTCCGCTGTCGTGCCCCTCCAAAGGGCCCCGCCGCCATGTCTTCACCTCCTGTCGCGCCCTCCAACGAATCAGACTGACATCCCGGTGTGAGGGAGCTCTCAGTGGCGGTGCACATCGCATTCGGTCTCCCTCTCATCGTCGCCTCACTGCTCACTGCATCCGCCTCCCTCTAATCCCTGCTCCTGCTGCTGCAAGCCCTACCGGCCGCTGTGGGATCCTCATCCTCATGCGCCGAGCTCCGCACGGTTTTCAAGATTCGTAAACATCAAAACAATTGAATGAAGGAAACCAAATTAATTTCTAAATTAAATTCAATTTGACATAGCCTATAAAAATATTTGTTGAATTCATGCCTCAATGCACACTTTCTATGTGTGATAAATGAATTTTAAATAAGTGGTCTGTATCGAATTTTAAAATGAATTCAAAACTGTTTTGAAAACAAAAGTTTGGGCCGAATTCCCTCTTCACCTCCCCTTTTCTCTTTCACGGGCCGCTCCTTTCTCCGTCTCGGTCCATCCGGCGACTTCTCGCTCCCTCAGCCCAGAAGGCCGTCCCCCCCCCCCCCCCCCCCCTGCATGCTGCGCCCGCCTCCCTATCTCACCAACAGTGGGACCCACCTATCAGGTCGTCCCCCACCTCCGGACGCCGCAGCGCTCTCTCCCTGCCGAGCGGAATCCGCCGCCTTCCAGCTCAACTCGGTCGTTTCCCTCGTCTTGAGGCTCCACCGACCGTCCCTCACCCTTTCCGCATCCTCGATCCCTCGTAACTCCCTCCTTTAAAGCCGGTAACGCCTTCATCGCGCCATCAACGGCGGCCACCGCCGTAACTTCCCACCGTGCCTCTCTCTCCCTCTCCTGGAGCTATAAAAGGCACTCTGGACTCTCACACGCGACCTCTCCTCCAACAGAATCACTCTCCCCTCCTCCTCTCCCTATCACGTACCTCACAGAGCCGCCCCGGCGCCCCCACAAGCCGTCGTCGCCCTGCCTCTCCGCTCGACCATCGACCGTGACCCGTGGTGAAATCTCGAGCTCCTCTTCCCTCTGTCAAGCCGCTCCGCGCTCAAAACGGATCACCGTGGTGCGAGATCGACGAAAATCCGACGAGCTTCGCCGGCGACCGCAGCCGCATTTACTCCCATCCGGCGAGCCCAAGCTGGGATCCTCTATCCGCCATCCATCCTCCATCCAACCGGCCAGATCGCTCCCGCCCATACCCCTTCCTGTTGAACTCGGTCCACTGTGGTCCACAGACCGGAGCCTCGCTGATCCGCTGCACAGTGGACTCAGTCTATGCACCGTGGGCCTGCTGACGTCAAATAGTTTATAGTTTTGCTCTGAACTTCGAATGGTTATATCTTTCTCATTTCTCGACAAACATGTTTTAAAATATGTCTAGTGTACTATTCTAATTCTTTTATATTTAATATTTTATTTCAGTTGTTTACGTTAGTGAGATGGACGTGGTTCTCTGTACAAATGGAACTCTAGAATCAAGCAAGTATCCTTTTATATTTTTACCAACCTATTTTATTTTTTATCATTGTTAAATAGTATGCATGATGACTCATAAATCTAAATTGTGTGATAGGGTTTACTAGAAGCACTCCTTGAACCCTGGGTTTGGTTGGTTTGGGTAGATCAATACTGCTTAGCCATGCAGTCTAATTTGAAGTTTTAGTTGAGCTTTATAATCATAATCTGGTTAATGTGATATTAGATTATGGGGATGTTGGTAACTGTAGTAATGTGTTTTTTCTGGAAACCTGAGCAGGGTGGAAGGGGGTATAGTACAATGGTTTGTTGGCTTTGATAGGGTTTCTAGGTTAGTGTAAGTACTTGGCTTGGCTGTAAGGACCGGTTCGAGAAGCATGTCTTTCTAGTTTTACGGCGTAACCATAGGACCTACATGGCTATGGGTTTGGTCAATATTTATCTTTTCCGATCGTAATTGCATCGTGGCGGTTTGAGGTGGCACAAGAGGGCCGAGGGTCTCTGAGGTCTATGGACTTGAATACGGGGGTCAAACCTTAGTGCGTGCAAGGTGGACCAGATAAAATTAGATAAACACCTAGTTGTGTGACCTTGGCTAAACACCCCTCCAAACATAAAGGCCATTGCTATGAAAAGCTACTAGAGAGAAATCAGAAGTGGGTCGATGATGTTCTAGAAGGCTTGGATTACACAGATTCTACTAGAGGATGTTGAGATGCCCCCATTGCAATCCACTGATGGAGAAGAAATGGAGAGCTCTGCTAAAGCTAGAGGAGGTGATAGTACCGGTAGGGCCTACTGGTACCCGTGGTGGCTTGATCACTTCAAATTAGAGGGACTATTGGGCCAAATTCCAATACTACAAAAAAGTTTTTTAAGATATATCGGGGGTTTTGTGTGCAGAGGCCGCTAGTGTGCACCCTATCAAGAGTGTTAAAATAAAATCGATATATCAGTCGTACTCACGGTCAAGAGTGACCATAGACTCCATGATTAGAATTGTTGGATGAGGTGTTTAGTTGTGGATCAGATGAGATCCAATGGTTGGTTGAAACTCGTTATAGCTGGTTTGTTGTGGGACACACGGTTTCACACCTAGTAAATTGGAGCTACGAACTTAGGAGAAGACTTAGGATAATTTAGGGTTTGCTTAGGCGGAAGGTCAAACAAAAAAGCCTTGTTTTGTCTCGCATGTCATTTTTACCTACACTTGCGGGAAACAATTCCATTTGTACTCACCCTCCCCCACACCTTCTCTCCTTTTTGCTGCCACTTGGCATATGACAGAGCAGAATTTGAGCCTAAAGAAGACGTGGAGAATCTATGCTGGCGTGCCCAGGTCGACTGCATGTGGAATATGGTGAATGTGTTTCGTAGTTAATTGTTATGTTATACGCTTTGTAAACGAATTCACGTGCGTGATTTCTCAAGCTGCACCACAAATTGTATGGCTAAGCCTATCACACCGTCTATCTATATTTTAAAGGAAAAAAATCCATTTTACAACTTCAAACTATTACGGTTGCCCGGTTTTCAACCTTGAATTACGAAACCGGGTAATCAATACCTAAACTAACCAAGACGGACGAAAAAACGCCCTGACTCAGTTGAAAGTGGTTTCGGATGGTGTTTTTGTATTTTTTTAACATTAAAGCCTTATTTGCTATCAAAAATTAATAATTAACTTGTTTTAAATTAGAAAAATATAAAACATGTACTAAATTTTTGCTAAAAATATAATCTATCTATTGGTGCTCTATTTGAAAATATTCGGCACTCGTTTATTGCTACACATATTGTATTATTGCTCTAACTAAATATTAAAAATAGCAAAAAAATAAGTTCTAAAAAACTATAAATAGAGCATAAATACATAGATTATATTTGTAGATACCATTTGGTACAAGTTTCATGTTTTCTAATTTAAAATTAATTAACTGTGATGTTTAAAGATTGAATAAGGTTTTATTGTTTTAAAAATTAGAAAACCACAATCCGCAATATGGCCAAGGGGTTGTTCGTCAGCTTGGTTAGTTCAGGGTCCTGGTTATCTGGTTTCGTAGTTCAAAATTGAAAAACAGACCATCATGACAGTTTTAAGTTGTAAAACAGATTATTTTTCCTGTTTTAAACTTCTATATTTCCACATGCACATCCATTCGAGGTATCCGTTGAGCTCAGCATAAGAACCTGCCTTCCTTCACCTGCCATCGTTCGTTCCATTGGTCCTGCGCCTCACAAGTTCCACCGCCTCTGCTCTGGCACACCGCACACCGCACGCAATGGCGCCAAAACCGTCGCTACTCCTGCATGAGTACCCCGCATGTCGAAACAACTTAAACGCATGGTCCGCACCCGGCAGCCGCGGCACCTTGATTGCGGCCGTCGGTATCTAGGCTACAACACTTCAAAAAGGTCGCTCTCCTCACTGAAACTCTGAAACCACCGCCCGCGCCCACCTCCTCGACCGCTCCGCTGCTTTCCGCGGCCGCCGTCGATGGAGAGCCTCCGCCTCGCCGTCGCGCACCGCCCTCCTCTTCCGGTCCCGGCACCGGCACACCTCCGCCGCCGCCACCTCCTCCGTCTCTCCGACCCAATCTCCCTCCCCCGGACCCCACTCTCCCTCTCCTCCTCCCCGGCCCCGCATCATCATCGCCACCTCTCCTCCACCCCTCCCCGCCGCCTCGTCCTGCCTCTTCTCGCCTCCAAAGCCCCAGATTCTAACCCCGAGCCCGAGCCTGCCCCCGGCGGCGCGAAGCTCGTGCCGCTCGCTATCTCCCTCGCGGTCGGCCTCGCCGTGCGGTTCCTCGCGCCGCGGCCCGCCGAGGTGAGCCCGCAGGCGTGGCAGCTCCTCTCCATCTTCCTCTCCACCATCGCCGGGCTGGTGCTCGGCCCGCTCCCCGTCGGCGCCTGGGCCTTCCTCGGGCTCACCGCCGCCGTCGCCACGCGCACGCTCCCCTTCGCCGCCGCATTCTCCGCCTTCACCAACGAGGTCATCTGGCTCATCGTCATCTCCTTCTTCTTCGCGCGCGGGTTCGTCAAGACGGGCCTCGGCGACCGCATCGCCACGTACTTCGTCAAGTGGCTCGGGAGCAGCACGCTGGGCCTGTCCTACGGCCTCACCATCAGCGAGGCCTGCATCGCGCCGGCCATGCCCAGCACCACGGCCAGGGCCGGAGGCGTCTTCCTGCCCATCATCAAGTCGCTCTCGCTGTCGGCGGACAGCAAGCCCAATCACCCGTCGTCGCGGAAGCTAGGATCGTATCTTGTCATGACGCAATTCCAGGTAACCCAATAACGCGATTAATCAAATCCGCACGGGATCACTCGATAAATTTCTGCTTCCAGTTTGATCCTAGATCAGATGAAGCCGGGCACCTTATATACCGCTGCGAGTGTTGGATTTCTGATACCAGATGTACGTGCAACGTACACGTGTCATGGAAGTGTTGTGAGATAATCAACCGGACAATAGGAGAAAAACAAAGAAAATAAAATTAAAAGAAATGAGTCATAATTGATTAGTGTCATTCCTTTCTCATTAAAAGCTAAAAAAAAGAAAGTAACAGGTGGGTATGAGTATAAATTGAGGTGAGAAATAAATTGAGAAAGTAGATGAAACATTTTGTATCTATGGGTTTTGGGCCTTTCCACCCCTTTCCAAACTACGCAGTAGGGTCAGTGTGAGGGGTATACTTATGTTTTTTTAGATAAAAATGATTTTTAAAAAACTCGGTCTTTTATAGTGTTGATAGATATGAATCATGAATGGAAAAGTCTACTTTACCTGATCTAGCTATACTGGGTGGAAAAGTCCCAAACCCAAAAACCAAATGTTTAACACAATAAATTATGAAAATCAGACAAAACATCCATTGGGACGGTAAGGTGTTTTGCCACGTGGTGTGGGGCCTACCTGTCACATCACCATTTCTTCCTCTTTGTCTTCTCTCTTGCTCCATTGCAGGATATTTAATTTTTTGCCACTCTGGTTATAAGTGTTATATGCTTTGAAAAGCCAAAAGAGGTGTTGAGTTTTCATGATGAAGAGGCTTATCATACCATGAACGAGATGCAACTCTCCGTTTATCATTTTTACAGACGTTTTTACATAATTGCCATTGCAGAGAGATTATTTAATACAAATTTGCCTTTTTTTCTCACGTGGCACACCACCTAGACCTGCCAGCAGCTCGTGGTATTTACAGGAAGAAATGGCGTCGCCGCACTACTACTCTTTTCCTCTAGCGTAGTTGTGGACGTTGTGCTGCCCCCACCCCACCCCCACCACCACTAGCTTGCACCGTGTCCGCTGCCCTGCTTCCTCCCTCCAGCTCGTGGTTGGCGACAACACACATCGGTGAGGGCAAGGTCGTGCGTGGCTACAGACGGCAGCGAGCACGACTATGTGAGGTAGGCAGGGGTTCGTGGCGGGAGACGGCGCACAGCGGCGGCGCGGGCTGGGAGACGACGGGCAACCGCGGCAAGGGGTGGGAATCGACGGGCAGTGGCACGGGATGGGAGACAACGGGCAGCAGCTGCGCGAAGTGGGAGACGGTGCGGCCGCGCGAGGTAGGAGATGATGAGTGGTAGCGCAGGGTGGGAGACGATGGGCGGCACAAGGGGGTAGACGCACGGGGTAAGAACATTTGGAGCTCCCTCTGTCTTGTGCTGTGTCACCGTATGAGACTGGAGAGGAAAGACCTGACATGTGGGCCCCGCGCCATGTGTGCACTGAGGTGGCGCTAATGTGTGTGCCATAGTGGCAAAACAACCCTCAAAAACCGCTAAGGGGGTGTTTTGTCCGGTTTTCTAAAGTTTAATGCGTCAATTATTCGGTTTTTGAGTTGAGGAGGTTAGGTATACTACCTAGCATAGCATAGTTGCTGATGTTGATCACCGCTAAATTAAGAGAGTGCTTTCCCAACTGAATTTGGTTCCAGAAAAGGCCCATTGATGGTAATATTAGCCTTGATCGTTGTATACTTTGGTGGAGTCATGCACGAGTAGAAAATGGAAGTAGAATCTCCTTGTTTTGAGAAGGTACTCACATGGCGCCAGAACAATTTGCCAAACTGTGTCTACCATATAAGTTCTTGTTCTGACAGAAAATAGACCACCTTCGAGAAATTAGCTATATACACGCTGCTTTGATGAAACTAACTTAGGATATCATGATTCATGAATGCCTACATTCAGATTTCTCAAATTCATCAAGTCTCTTTCTTGTAGGGAAGCATCAGCCTGGCCCTTGTGTCACTTAGTTCAGTTGCGAAATTAAAGTTAAAAGAACATTGTTAGGGAAATTAGGCAAACAATGTTTGCCCTAACAGTTGTGGCAAGAGCCTGTCTAACTGACACTCACTTAGTATGAGTGATGAACTATTGTGAAGTGCAGACTGTGAATCCCCTCTCACGAGGACTGGGGTAGGTATTCATACTCAATGTTATACATTTGTGCCCTAGTAGACCCAAAGAGCTTGCCGTTGTTACCTATTGAGCTTGCGATGGACCTTGGGGCACCGATCTCATTCTTGCTTCTAATCTTGAGGCGGCAGCCAACTAATTAATGACGTTATCACCATTTTGGGTAGTGTATGGAAATTGGATGCAGATAGTCCACATTATCTGATTTCACATCGGACGAAACAACATTCGTGTTCGAATTATCCACATCCGATTGATGCAAATATAGCTATAGATATGGATGTGGAAAGTGAAATAATTATTGGACATGGATAAATGGATAATATCCGTAACCAGAAATTAAATAGTGGATAGCAGATTTTTCCTCTCCACTCGGTGGTACTGCAGGACACGCTCGACTAGAATTATATGTATATTGTTCTTTGGAAGTGGGATTAGTAGGACCGATTTCTGTTTACACCTGAATGTTTATATAATTCTTCTGTATGTTATGTAAATTGATGGTTATGTTGCTTCACAGGCATCTGGCAACTCTAGCGCTCTCTTCCTCACTGCTGCAGCCCAAAACCTGTTGTGCTTGAAGCTAGCAGAGGAGCTTGGTGTAGTTATTAACAATCCATGGGTATTATGGTTCAAAGCTGCTAGTTTGCCAGCTATTGTTTCTCTGCTAGCAACACCATATTTGTTATACAAAATATTCCCCCCTGACACAAAGGACACCCCTGATGCCCCAGCATTGGCTGAAGAGAAACTGAAGCGCATGGGGCCTGTGACTAAAAACGAATGGGTTATGATTGGCACAATGATTCTTGCAGTCTCCCTATGGGTTTTTGGGTAAGGTTTTCTGTGTCTGAAGAAAATCTCACAATATTGACTTGGAATTTTAGTACGATTTGTAGCTTGTGAGCTATTTTACACTATGATGCTTTTCCCAGTATAAAAGTTGCATAGTTTTTACCTTATCATGGGATAAAAAATAATCAAAGAAAGTGTTACAATCGTTTCATAGTTGTGTCATTACGTTGCCGTAGCAAATTATTTTGTTTGTACATAGTCCTGTTCCCGTTTTATTTTTATGTTTTACCTTGCTAGTTTGTGAAGATTCCACCTTGTCCCATTTTGAGACGCCTAGTTTAGTATGTAGAAGCTTGGTCCATTTTATCGCAATTTATGGACTCTGTATGTTTCGTCATTATTAATAAAATATAAGGGTCTATTTGGGAGTAAAGTATTCAAAACCATAGTATTTCAATGCCATGGTCTACAAATTGCAATGACACAACCATGGTATTTTTTACAGCAGTCTAACCCATAGATGTTTGGGAACACAGTATGGTTCTACAGTATTTGACTTCACCAACTCTTTTCCTATCACTTCAATAAAAACTTTGGTCTTTTCAATACTCCAAAAATACCATGGTTTTGGATACAGAGGTTTGCAAAACAGTTTTTTACTCCAATACTATGGTTTTCTCCAATACCATAGTAAGGCCCTATTTGGGAACAAAGTATTTTTGTAGTATTGTAAAAAATACCGTGGTATTGAAGAAAACCATGGTATTGGAGTAAAAATGTGTTTGGCAAACCTCTGTATCCAAAACCATAGTATTGTTAATACTACAGTATTTTTGGAGTATTGGAAATTTTGGTGTGGACCAAAGTTTTTGTTGAAGGAGGAGGTGAAGTCAAATACTGTAAAACAATACTGTGTTCCCAAACACCTATAAATTAGACTGTTATGAAAAATACTATGGTTGTGTCATTGCAATTGGTAGACCATGGTATTGAGATACTGTGGTTTTGACTACTTTGCTCCTAAACAGGCCCTAAATGTTTCTCTTATTTAATGTTTAGATGTCTACACAAACAATCACTGATCTCTTGGATAAATACACATTTATATTCCGGTTGCTGCTTATGGTGATACAATATTTTCTTGTTTTTATCTCTGGTCATCATACTCATCTGTATCTATCATTAAATGGTGACATGGTTGAGTACTTAATAAATAATTTATCATTTGTTCAAGTGACAAGATTAGTAATTACTAATTACAGAATGCCATACATGAGATGCTATGCATTGTGCCCTAGAACTACCTACTTTTTCCCATCTTTTTCGTCTTGTGCTCTAGTAATGACTAATGACACCTATTGCAAAATTTCTATGCAGGGATGCTATTGGTGTGTCTAGTGTTGTGGCTGCAATGCTTGGGCTCTCCATTCTTCTCCTCCTTGGTGTGTTAGATTGGGATGATTGCTTGAATGAAAAATCAGCATGGGATACACTGGCTTGGTTTGCGGTTCTGGTTGGAATGGCAGCACAACTCACTAACCTAGGAATTGTTTCTTGGATGTCAAGCTGTGTTGCGAAACTGTTGCAGTCTTTCTCGTTGAGTTGGCCAACAGCATTTTGTGTTCTTGAGGCCTCCTACTTCCTGATCCACTATCTATTTGCAAGCCAAACTGGACATGTTGGAGCCTTATACTCTGCATTTCTGGCTATGCACGTAGCGGCCGGTGTTCCTCGTGTGATGTCAGCACTTGCTTTGGCAATTAACACAAATCTGTTCGGTGCACTAACTCATTATAGTAGTGGGCAGGCTGCAGTATACTTTGGAGGTAATTTGATTTTCACCCCTGAAAATTCCTTCTTGTTCCTTAGCTCGCATTAAGGACCCTCCCTATTGAATCTTTTTTGTTTCCTCCGCATTAACACATCGGATCTGGTGAACAAATATAATCAAGAAAAACACACTTTTATAAAATAATACTTTATAATAAGATTTATTTTTCTACGTGTCCTCCTTTTATGTATACAGTCCTTTTAAATTGGTATGCCGATTAACATGTGCTTTTGTTCTACAGCCGGGTATCTTGAGCTTCCAGATGTTTTTAGGCTGGGTTTTATAACAGCCTTGGTTAACACGTTGATCTGGGGAGTTGTTGGAACCATTTGGTGGAAATTTTTGGGGTTGTACTGACAGTGGCTGCCGTGCAAGTTGACCAAAGTTTTCCTTTGGCACTCGTCGACTCGCTCGTGCTCACCATTTGGGACGGCAGAATAACTACCGTTGCTCATGCTGCTTAGTTTTCACTGAGGTGATCAGAAGTCACCACGGCGGAGTTCTTGCAGACTGCTATGCCTGTCTTGTTTTTCCTTGTACAGTTCCTCAGTACAAGGAACTGGTTTTGTGGGAAATGGTTTTGTGGGAAAAGTCCTGAGAAATTTTGCTGCAGTATCTTTCTTGCTGGTGTTTACACAGCCTGCTCTGTAAAATTTGGGCAGCTGCGCTAGAGCGGCTCACGAAGTATGTTTGCTCCATTTTGCAGCTTTTTTCTTCCAAAAAGTATTCACTGCTAATTTTGTTACTCCTTTTGTTCCAAATTATAAGAGCTCTAATCCTCTATTATATTATTCATTGTTTCACGTACGTGTGTTTAATATGTGTATATATTTATGTGAAGATGGATGAATAAAAAAAACTATAACTTCATGATTTAGGACGAAGGGAGTAGAATGAAAAGAGGAAAAAAAAAGGTGACGCGTGGGGTAGGAGTGCTCTAGCTCCCTAGCCCCATGCTAAATTGCAACTAAGAACTAACATCTCTATACAGGTAAGTTACACCGAGCCAACTTGATTGAAGCATGGACCTAATTTAATTAGCATCTTAATCGAAACACGTTGTAGTATATTCCCTCTCAATAAAATGGCATCTTAGGTTTCTTTTTAACAATTAAAGTTAGATGAGAAATTATATGCGTGTTTCCGTTGAAGTCAACTCACTATCAACATTACATTGAAGAATAAAGAGGATATTTAAATGGCCCAACGTAGGCCCAATAAGAAATTAACATAGGCCCAATAAATAAAAGTAATTTTCTCATTTAACTTAAATCCTTTAATGATCAACCAGCCAACAATATAGAATGGTCTCAATACACCCAACGTACTTAGGTTTTGATTTTTTTAACATCAAAATGTCTTATGC
Organism: Paspalum notatum; assembly: GCA_022530915.1. Taxonomy (NCBI): domain Eukaryota; kingdom Viridiplantae; phylum Streptophyta; class Magnoliopsida; order Poales; family Poaceae; genus Paspalum; species Paspalum notatum. Next base: position 40,513,483 of record CM039685.1, read on the forward strand.
TTTAGATGAAGGTAGTACTCTCTCCATCCTAATTTATAGGTCGTTTAAATTTTTTATGTTAAATTTGACCGGCTCTTCTTACTCAAAAAAAAAATACAAATTTAGAGAAAAAAATAAATCATAGACAAAGTATATTATATGGTAAACTAAATCATAACGAAAATAAATGATAATTATGAATTTTTTGAATAAGACGAATTAAGTCAAACTTAACATTATAAAAATAGAGGAAATAGCTTTTTATTAACCAGTCATCCGGCTTTCTCCATAATCGCATAAGGTGGCCTCGCGTAGCTTAATGGGTCTACAAAAGATACTTTGCCTATCGCCTGCGCCACCAATTACGAAAAGGTCAAGACATTGTGATTGTAGGCACCGCACACACGACTAAGGTTGTCTCCAACGGATATGCTCAAAATGAGTATTTTGACTTTTAATAACCAATTAATTTTCATAGAACATCATTGAACTCAGACAGCTTGACGGCCGCAGAGAGGCATTGCGTGGCCATATCGATAATTCACTTTATTTTGGAAGAATCATGTATGGCCGTGGCCATGATATCGATCATCACATTATTATGGGAAAACCCTGGCAAAGAGTATAACAATACTAGTCCCGGCCATCTGTGTGTCACTATCATTCCTCTGGTTCTCTCATCTCACAAACTATGAACAGTAAACATTTTCATGTTCGCCCTGGCTCCAACAAATACGGCAGCAGCAACAAATACGTGCGTCATCGCCGAGCCTACCCGCTGTGCGGCTGTGTTCCGGGCGCGCCCTACATTGCACGTGAGTACGTACATACGTGACCCTGCCCTGGCACACCATTACGCTACGCCGGCCGAAACCGATGGGTTCCTTGCGTTGGCAGCAACCCATTACGCGGCGACGGCGACGGCGGCGGCGACCACCCCCTGGCCCGGCCCCGTACCACCACTCACGCCGACGCCGGTGCCGGTGGCCCGGTGCCTACGCCCTGCGCGCGCGGCCGCACTCACTGTTCGAGACGGCCAGACGGGGACGGTGGTCCAGCTCCAGCCCCGGCCCGGCTGCCCGACCGGACGCGCGCGCGCGGACCACCTGATCATATAACCAACTCAAAAGGCATGGTCCCTCCGCGCCGCGTCTGTTTCTTTTCCCACGGACGGACGAGAGACGACGCACGCGACGGGTGCCGCGACGCCACGTACGTCCGGTCCACGCCAAAGCCCCCAGCCCCAGCCAGCTGCTGTTGCCGGCCGGTGCGACGCGACGCCGAAATATCCTGACGCGACGCGAGGCAGCGCATGCCGCCGGGTCACGCGCGTGCTCGCGACTCGTCGCGTCGGGGCTCGCGCATTCACCCCCCGACACCGGCCGACCCCCCGCGCGCGGCCAAGAGCCGTGCGTGGGTGTTGGCGAGGACGCACGGGGGGAATCTGTTCCGTGGACACGTCAGGAGCAGCAGGAACTGTTGGAGCAGTGTGTGTTCCTGCAAGTACTGCAGACGGACACTGTTGACGCGGGCAAGACTCGTAGCGACCGATCGACCTCGACGCAACAACACAGAGCAGGACGACTGTAGACCGCTAGATGATTCTTTCTTCCGTTCTAGTTTGACGCGACCGTTATTCTAGCGAAGAAGCGAGCATGCAACGCGGCGCCTAGGCACACGCACGCGCTCCACCCGGCCTCCCTTCCAAGTTCCAACTTGCAGCTCGAGATCTGCACGCGGCGCGTCCCCAGCCCCGGTGCAGCCGGTAGCCATGCATGGTCGGCCCGGCCGGCCACTACAGTCGTCTACAGCCACCCGAAACCCCAGAAGCACGGCGGGTTGATACGACCGTGACGAGAGTGGTCAGAGCAGCAGGCGGACACGAAATCTGCCGCCCGAAAAGCCTACCAGCTCTTTGCAGGCAACGGGAAACCTACCACCACCACCACCACCACTGCGAGCAGCCCGGCGCCGAGAGCTGCGAAAAGGAAAAAGGAGTCTTTGCTCCCTGCTGGATGGGTACGCGCGTGGGGCGTGATCTCGACGTGAGCATGCTGCATGCCCCAGCTTGACAGCACCGCTAGCGACCCATCATGCCGGCCGTTCACGCAGCAGTAGGAAAAGCGTGCCCCGGTGCACTGCAGCGGCGTCGCCCGTCAAAGGACCAGGAGGCAGGAGCTTCTCTTTTTTTTGGCTCCCCAACTCGAGCTCCATGGACATGAGGTGGTGGGAGCCTGGAACGGCAAAGGAGTGCGCGCTGCTTCTCCAGCGGCCACACCACACACCCACGAGGACGAGGCGCACGGGGCACGCAGCCCGTGTCCCTCGTCGTCGCTAGCTGTAGCTGCTGGCCCGGGTCAGGTGGCGCCGGGCCAGACGGGAGGGAAAGCGAACGCGTTCGCATCGCCGGCCTGCGCAGGAAGGGAATCCATCCATCCATCCGATCCGGCCGTCCGATCCGGCCGGCCACTCGCTAGGTAGGGTGGTGCCGGCGGTGGGTGCGGGTTGGTTCTCGCGCACAGTGCGCCGATGGATGGACGTGGGCAGCCAGAGAAAAGGCGAGATGGTCCAGGCCAGCCGGGAACAGAGCCGAGCGGACTTCACCACCAGCAGCGCGTCGTCCCCCAAGGCCAACCATGCTGGCACGCCTCGCTTTCCTAGCCGCCCTAGCCCTCCCTAGCGTGGGCGCGGGGGTCGCCTCGCCGGTGCCTTTCGGGCAGGTGCGCTGCCTTGGCTTGTCGCCGATCCCAATCCCTCGTCTCACTCGGGTACGTTTTGGACGGTTCCCCTGACAGCTCGGGAACGGCACGGGGCCACTACAGGCAGTGAGCGCTGCCCCGTCGTCGTGGGTGCTCTGGGACACGTAGCCCGATCGATCGAGTGCGCCGCGATGACAGGGTCCCCGTCTTTGAATATGTCCGGGGGATGTTTAGGGCCTGATTGGTTTCATGTTCTCGCCATCCAGGCTTGCATCTCGAATCCAGGCCCCCTACGGCCAGGCTCGGTGCTTGCAAGAGCCACGAGTTTGGTTGTCTGTTTACCTAGAACCTAGCCACTTGAGACACCATTTGGTTATACACATACATGCACCTGCCATCTCATGCTTCATACTCCAGAGTACTCACTTTTGCACCCACCGAGCCAGGCTGTGTGGAAACGAAAAAATTTGTTCGCATCCGGAAAGCCAGGCTCGAGACCTCCTTTTGCACCTGGAGGGCCAGGCTCCACACCTGCTGCAGAAAACCAATCAACGGGTGACTGCATACTATGGGCCTGGTTCAGCGGCATACAACCAACCAATCAGCCCCTTAGCGGACGCGCGCGCACGTGGCTTACGTGAATTGACAGGGTACTGTATAACTGTATTGCTGTTGCATGGACCTGGGATCGGAGGTGTGAATTTATTTATTTTTTACCACGGTACGAACAGGAACTATGCCATTGACTCCATACTGTCTCGTGCATGCACACCACCCCCTTTAAAAAAGACTGGATGTACACGACGCTTCTTCTTTCGTTTCGTTTCGTTTTGTGGCTCCCCGGTACAGTGCGTACTTCGTCGGAGCGACAGCATGTGCTGGGCTGGAAACGACTCGGTCCCCTGCTGCTCGTGCTTTGGGGCTTTCTTCGTCTCCGCGACAGACTTCACCTTTGGTCCCCGGTACTACCTATCCCGCTGCAACTGCAAGGGGGCCGCTGCTGCTGCGACTGAACGTTGCCACGCCACAGTGTGGACTGGCATACAGTCTCGACCAGCGCCTCACACACAGTAAAGATAAAGTCGCGCATTCCGGTTTCGCAGTGTTTGCCGCCCCCCTTCTCCACGCCGTGTGGCGAATTTCAAAACATCCCCCCGCCGCAGAATTCGGTCGCGGCCACCCATTGGCCACTGGTGACAAGTGAAGTGGCGGCTTTTCGGGAACACGAAGACAGGCCGCTCGTAGGACAGCGACCACGTCGAAGAAGAAGGAAATAAATTCCCGGCCGGCACACCGGTGTAAACCACCAAAATATACGGGAAACGAGCGGTGAAACCGCGAGGAACTGAGTACTATCATCCATCGCGGGACGGACGGAAGATGGGGACCAAGATCGACGCGCCGTCGGGTAGCGGCGCAAGCACACTAGGCGAGCCGTAGCCGCTGCCTGTGCCAAGGACAGTCCATCACGTACGGGTACGGCTGCACGCACACAGGCGCATCGCATGCCGCGAGCACTGCACCGCGGCCGAGCAAAAAGGCGCCTAGCGCGGTGGGGGGTGCGATGCATGTGGCTTTCAGCTCCTGGCCTGCCCACACGCCGTGACGCCGACTCGCCGGGGACCATCGCTGCCTGACTGCAGCGTCGCGGACGGTGCCTGGCTGCCCGGCCCGGCTGGCCGATGCCCTACTCTGACGTCTGCCCAGACATCTCTCTCTGGGCTCTGCGCGAGCCGCGGGAATGGGATGCGCGCACGTCACCGGCCGGCGCAGTCCGCGCGCCCCCACGCCCTGTTCCGCTCGCAGGCGGCTGTGTCTACCTGATGACGAGAGCAGCGGCGTCCAGAGAAGATAGGGTTGTTGCGGGTTGCGGGCAGGGCACGCCCCTCGGCGTCCGAGTTACGCGCAAGCGCAATCCGGTGCGTAGCAACGGCGTGGAAAATGAATTCGTTGCAGCGCGAATATGGTTAGCTGTATTCCAACCGAATGGACGACGTTGCTTGCGGCGCGTCATCTGCACTGCACACGAAAATATCAAACGACTGCCAAACGCGGAAGAGGCAGGCTTTGCGTGGGCTCGTCGCTCGCAAGTTGCTCCCGGAGGCCTGCGCGGCGCGGCCGCGAGAGCGAGACTGTGAGACCGTGAGCTCGGACGCGCCCGCCCCCTTGTCTCTGTTTGGCCGCTGGCGGGCGCCCGCGCCCCGGTCTGGCAACGAGGCCCCTGTCACCCATTGTTTGTTCCGGAATCCCACGCCAGAGTACGCCACGGCTCCGTGCGATCGCTTGTCCGTCTCCGGCAGACGGCGTCGCATGCCTAAACAACAGGTGCTGCCCCGCGCTCGCCGTGAGAAAAAGGACCCGATCGACCCGAGGCCGCGAGGCAGGCTGATCAGGGGGTGCAGACATCTGATGCTGATGGCAACTTGCTGCTGCCGGCGGCATGATGGATGCTTTGAGCCCCGTGAGGCTGTGTGTGGAGCTGAGAGATGGACGGAAATGCATGTCCCGACGTTCCAGGTGGAGGCCAACATGCAGCGCGGCTCCTCTCCTCCTGCGCTGTGGCTGCCCTGCTTTGGCAGTCCCTGGCGGCACGAACTCCGGCGTGAGATGCACGCCGCGCTTAGGCTATATGCACTCGCTGGATGTATACGGGACTCAGACGGGCTGTTTGGTTGCCCGGCTAGCAGGCCAGCCCATCCTAGGACGGGGCCCAGTATTTGGCCAGACACCCCCTTCGCGTGGCCCGGCTCTAGGTGTGCAAGGAGAGCCCTTCGTGGTGGCTCCACCCAAACGCTGGATTCGGCCGTTCTTTCGTGGCCACCCTGCGCCTGGCCGAATTGGACGCTCGTGAGCCCCGCGTGGCCACCTTGCGCCAACCCTTCGCTCCTCTCTTCTCTGCTATCCGTCGCCGCCGACGTAGGAAGCTCACCCGCCGGGAGGACCTCGCCCGCCAATCTGCCGGTGGCGCCCTCCATCAGCACCCGCCGGGAGCTGCTCACCCAGGGGGAGGAGCTCGGTCCCGGCAGGGCCAAGACGAGCGCTGCAGATCGAGATGTGGAGGATGCCAGCGATGGGCCGGCAACGACGAGGAGGACTCCAACGACGTGGAGGTGGCCGGCGACGACAAGGCGGGAGGAGGCCCCGCAAGGAAGGGGAGCGGGAGCTACGATGGATGCGTCGGCGAGGAAGGGGAGCAGAGGCCGCGGCGGGAGACGCGGAAGTGGCCGGCGAAGAAGGGGAGCGGGGCGACGGCGGACGCGAGGAAAGGGAATGAGGAGCACATGCATCAGTCAACCAAAGAAGAACTAATTTTGTACACGGTTATGGTTGTGGACAACCAAACACAGATCAATTTTGTATAGAGCCAACTGCAGTCGGGCCATGTCTAGCCTGGCCTACGGAAGCTAGCCAGGCTACGCTGGGAAGATAACCAAACAGATCCTAAATGTATAGAGTTGGCTTTCCAGTTGTCAAACCCTGTAGCAGGCAACTGGACACGTGACTCGACCGTCCAGTCGCCTCCCTCTCACCTCAAATATGCAGCGCGTTTGCTACCCACTCGAAATTCTCTCTCTTCGCTGCATGCATGGTCCGTACAGCGGCAACAGCAGGTGCGTCCAGCAAGAGGAGGCAGTTGGGTGAAAAAAAGTAGAGAGATTGAAAAAAATGATATAATAAATGGTATTTAGTATAGAGTTGATATGAGCGTGAAAGATTGGCAACTGTATTTAAAAACATGATGACCAAGATAAAATATTTTTTTTAGAGTTGGATGAGTGCAGATAGCATTGGATCTCCCTGGCAGGCCGTGCAAGGTTCATCTGCCGAGCGACGGCCGCCGGCCGTGCGTGTGCGGGGATGGCACGTCATGACGTGAACATATACTATCTATCTATCTCTCTCCAGTGGTACAATTGCCGGCGCGCATGTCGTCGACATGAGTATATGCACGGCACATACCAAGCACTTGCATAGCCTGATACTCTGCTCTTTGGGAGGACTTGTGGTACGCTGACATTGCTATATATAGTGCATCCGTGCAGACCCATGCGCAAGACTGACTTTGTGTGTCATTGTGTGCACGTACAGACGTAAGTCTGGATCGTGCAGCTTTCGTCAATCCTCCGATACTACTTGCTTTCTCCTAGTCTTTGGAGCAGATCGTCAACGCTCGATCGAAAGACGGGTTACGCACGGGGAGACCGGAGACACACAAAACCGCGAGAGCCATACTTCTAATCCGGGGACGGCAGCACACTATATTTCTCTCCCTGCTTAGTAAAAGGGCACGAGAGCCGTGACCGACACAAGTGCGCCGTGACAGACTGAAAACCTTGTCACCAACCACACGATCGGCACACGCGACACAATTCAAAATCGCCACTGGACCGGCGAGCACTAGCATTACGTACGTTTGCCTCGCCCCTTTTCAAAATTTCTTTCTTTGGCTTCGTCTTCGCCTCTTCGGGGTCGGGGTCTCACTTTCGCGCTGCTTTTGCAGAAAGCGTTGGCAACGCAAAACGGCAGCACGTCGCAACGGCACGGGCCAATGGAGCATCCAAGGAATCCCAGCTTTCGCGTCACGTCGTTTTCGTGGTCTCCGAATTGTATAGTGCTCCGCTCCCAGCCAATTTTTTTTTAAAAAAAACGGGGTGTCATTTTGCGTTCAGGGATTCGCGGGGATTTGGGGAAGGTTATAGAATATGCAATTGGCTGGGTGTGTGACGTACCAAGAGCCGCGCGCGACCACTTTTTCTCCACCGGCGATCGACGACAACGAGCCGATTGAAAGCGAGCTGGGTCGCTGTTGTGCAGAAACGGGGCGCAGAACCTTCGGTGATTACATTCTACGTTACTAGTCTACGCTGCGGAAATATGTGCTCGACCCGACGATATTTTATCACCAACTATAGGCTATAGTGGACGAAGCTAGCCCTCTTCGTGCCCCTGCTGCCATCAAAATTGAGCTCGACTCCGTATATATGGTCGTTAGTTGTTGCGTTGCTCGAGGACAGACATGACGACGTCAAGCAAATTGCCGTGTTACAGACTCAGAGTCTGAGACGACAAACGTAAATGTCAAGGACTCAAAAAGCGAAGTGCAAGTTTGGAACTTTGGAGCTTGGATTCATTGGTGCTATCTAATATTACTACTTTAAAAAAATAGCCTTGGATCCTATTAGCTAGCCCCAAACCCTACTAAAATGGAGGTTTATTTAGAACATAGAAATTTCACAGAAATAGTATATAAATTTCACAGAAAAATACAGAAACGGAAAACTTTCTCCTGTTCCAAATAGGCTCAAATGGGCAAAAGACGCTTTTATCCTTCGCCACACCACCTTATCTTTCTGTGCCCGCACACCTCTTCCCTCCAATGGAGATCTCGTGGGGAAGTCATGGTTTTGTTGCGAATAGTGAGATGATTTCAGGCGCAATGTTTGTAGCCTTTCGATGCCATGTCGTTGGTGGATCAGCGTTGGCCCTTCAGTGTTTTTTAGAAAGCTACAGCCACTGCGGTTGATATAGCTCTACCACATGTGCTTGGTTGGAGCCTTGATGACGAACGAGTGCCAATGGCAAGCCAACTACGAACAACAAATGTGGTGAAAGAGATGGTACGGTTGGAAGTGGATGATACGGAATCACTATATTACTCCATGTTAGCGGCATGAGAGTGAGGAGACGTTGTGGATTCGATTTGGATGACCAAGGCGATTGCTGCCGAGGGCGACAACATGAGATGGGGCTAGGGAGAGAAAGATAATAGGAGGAAGAGGAAGAAAGAAATGGATAGGTACTACATACAAATACCATCAATCCACTCGTCTAGGAGCCAATGAATCTATATAGGCCCGAGCTAATAGGTACTCCCAATAAGGTAAAGTTAAAATCAACACTGATAACTCATCTAAACAGGCATTAGGAAGAAACTATATTGTACACAGTTTAGGATTAGGCTCAGAGACTTGGTACAACAGATACGATAGCGGCAAAGAATCATACATAGATGTTTGATGACTACCCGACCCTCTAAATCTAAACCCCTTTGGAACGCAGGATTTTCACAGAAATTGTACAGGAATTTCACAGAAAACAGTTTAAATTCACAGAAAAAACGCAGAAACAGAAAATTTTTCCCCCATTCTAAAGGTGGCCTAGATGACGGCATGGACGTCCATAAAACGCTGTATGTATTCCATCTGAAAGAGGCACGGTGTCTATTTGACATTTGTCCATTTCGCAGAAAGCTACCTAGTCGTGAGGTTTGGCTTTTACCGCCCTGCCTTTTTTTTACATTCCCCGACCGATGGAAGCAACCCGGCTTTTTCACCTACTGGCTACTGCTGCCGCGGCGATAATCCCCGCGCGCCTGCCCACGCTAGTACACCACCAGCCGACCCGCGCTGATCGCCTCGCCTGCGAGCTGCGTCTACCCTCTAGGGTGGGGGTGCGTTTCGCTGACGCCGGCCCCGGCGGGCGACTGCCTTGCTTGGCTGCCTGCTTCCGGTTCCGGCATCGTCGATCTGTTCAACTTTGGCTTCATGGGCGTGACCGGAGCTTGACCACCGCTTCGTTTCGGATGCGGCAGTAGGGAATGGCGTCCGTTACTTGGTTTACTACCGGCGAAGAGCCATGCAGATGCAGGCAAATTAAGCCCAGCTTCTGGTTGGCTGTAAAACCTCTGCCGCCACTGCATTGCTGTACAACGTACGAGATGTGTGATGTGGATGTCGCACCACACGAATGAACTGGAGTATGCATCGCCCAGTCAGACACCCGCTCACGTTATCGTGCACGCTTTCCTTTGGTTCCGAACTGGACCGCTACTCCGCTAGCTAGGAACAGTCACGCTTTTTCTTGCTGCCTCTGCCTGCAGCAGCTGCAGGGGGTTGGTTAACCATGGTTCCATCTTAACCGCACCACCGCCGCGACCTAACCCACACCGCGCTCCCCTTCGCTTGGCCTTCCCTTCCCCCCTCACTCTCTCGGAAACGCCCTTTATTAACGCACAGGGTACAGCGAGCAGCATTGCGGGAACTGAAAAGAAACCGAGAGAGGGTAGAGCAGAGAAGGCCTCACTCCCCACTCCACTCTCCTCTCCCAGTCCCAGTACCAGCGCTTTCTTGGATCGCGAGGAGAGCACGCACAATTTTGCAGGGAACTGTATATCGACCGGAGTTTGAGGCGTAGTACTAGAGGAGAGGGTGTGCTGGGCATATGGATCACGGCAGGGAGCAGAGACGAGCAGAACGGCAGCAATGGTCCCGCTCTGTGATCCTCTTCTTGCTTTAAGATAAGAGAGAGAGACAGAGTCGTCGCGCGGCCGGCGCCCTTTGAATTTCACCTCGTCGATCGAACTCCATCGGCAGGCATGAAGCGGCCACGCACCGGCAGCCCCTCCCTTGGCAGCCCGGACGGTAACTTGCCGGCAGCCTTCTTCCGTCTTTCTCCTTTACGGGAATTCATCCTTGTCTTTGTGTGGCGAAAGATTTGAGCCTCTGATTCTGTTCTGTGCGTGTGTCGGTGTTGATTACCAGACGACGAAAGCTACGGCGTGGGTGGGATGGAGGCGGATGGGGACGCGGAGGAGGAGACGGTGGCGTGCGGCGGCGGCGGCGGCGGGGAGAAGAAGAGGCGGCTGAGCCCGGAGCAGGTGCGCGCGCTGGAGCGGAGCTTCGACGTGGAGAACAAGCTGGAGCCGGAGCGCAAGGCGCGGCTGGCGCGCGAACTGGGCCTGCAGCCGCGCCAGGTCGCCGTCTGGTTCCAGAACCGCCGCGCGCGCTGGAAGACCAAGCAGCTGGAGCGCGACTACGCCGCGCTCCGCCGCTCCTACGACGCCCTGCGCCACAACCACGACGCGCTGCGGCGCGACAAGGACGCCCTCCTCGCCGAGGTACTAATCGCTGTGACCGAGACGGTGTTTGTTTGGTTTCTTGACGCGCGCAAACAATGGCTGATCCATCCTGTCTGTCTTGGTTGGCTGCCGGCATCGTCGTGTAGATCAAGGAGCTGAAGGCGAAGCTGGGGGACGAGGAGGCAGCGGCGAGCTTCACGTCGGTGAAGGCGGAGCCGGCGGCCTCGGACGGGCCGGCCCCGGCGGGTGTGGGGTCGTCCGAGAGCGACTCCAGCGCGGTGCTGAACGACGCGGACGCGGCCGTGGCGGAGGCGCCGGCGCCGGAGGTCGTGCAGGGCGCTCTTCTGACCACGCCCGCGCCCGCGCCCGCGGCGAGCCAGGCCGGGGTGTTCTTCCACGGGGCGTTCCTCAAGGTGGAGGAGGACGAGACGGGGTTCCTGGACGACGACGACGGGCCGTGCGGCGGGTTCTTCGCCGTGGAGCAGCCTCCGCCGATGCCGTGGTGGACCGAGCCCACGGAGCACTGGAACTGAGGCGGATCAGAGAGCCAGGACGGTGAAGCGTAGACTCGGGATCTGGGCCGCCGTGGCCGTGCGGCGGGTGAATAAAGAAATGAGACCGGGGGGCGAGTTTTGTGAATTTGGACTTCTTCTTCTTCTACCTCGCCCTCTCTTTTGTCAATTCTTGCGCTTATTAGCAGGAAGTACTAGTGATCTACTAGGAAGTAGGAACCCCAGAAAAGAAAATTAAGCTCAGCAGTACCACTACCTGGTTAAGTGTGGACTCCAATAATGCAAGAATGGAAGCAAAAGAATGAGAATAGGAACACAGTTGATGCCGAGGGAGATTGTGACAGTGAGAAGCGAGGTGCGTGTGTGCAGGGGGGGAGAAGAGCAAAGAGAGCTGAGCGAGAGCGAGGAAACGGCCAACCCGCACGTCGCTGTTGTTGGGGCCCGTTGCCACGTGAAAGTCAGGCATTGTTGGCGCCCCATTGACCGCCGGACTTGCCAGTGACGCCGACCGTCGGCGTGAACGTGCCTGGCCCGCCGTGCGCTCTCCCCTCCTCCGTCGCCTCATCTGTGAAAGCGTGGCGCTGACGGGTGATGGCTCCTCCGTAGCCTATTGTGCTTCTCTAGTTCTGGTTTGGAACAAAGCATGCCGGTCGCTCGCCAACGTGCCAGCTGTGCTCACTTGTTTTCTCTCTCTCTCTCTCTCTCTCTCTCTCTCTCTCTCTCTCTCTCTCTCTCTCTCTCTCTCTCTCTCTCTTTTCAAAAATTGTGAGGAAAACAGGCGTTTTCTTGTTCACGAGTCACGGCTAATTTTTTCCGCTACTGGCTGCATAGTTATTAGTCAGGTTATATGCAGTATCTTAAATATTCCACTATCCATATAACGAACTTTACTCTGTACAGCGTCAGAATGATGTTTTGTCTATTCATTTGCGAAATGGGTTGGGACGATTTCAACTGTTTTTTTTTTTTTTTTGAAAAGGAAGCTTTCAACTGTGGTCGTTGCATTTCTTTAAACAGCATTCTTGGTGCTGAGCCGTATCATCATCATCATCATCCAGTATAGTTGGAGAGTCAGAGTTCGTTCACGTTAAAGCCATCGAGTGAAATGGAAAGCGGATGCACGTAATGATGTGTGCAGGTGCAGTCTAAATGGTACGGCTCCGCTGGGTGATACCGTGGTAAACTGTTCTGCGGCTGTCGGAATGATTACCAGCACATGTTTAAATAAGACCTGAGGCGTCCTTAACCTCCAAGTACCCAGAGTCCAGCGTGGCGCATTCATCAGCTTGTCAAAACGCTTGATCCACAATTATTCAAATGCTACTGTAAGTTTAATCACTTGATAGAATGGAATACCTGAAGGATTCCATGCCTATTTAATTTGTTTGCCACTTCTAAAGTGTACTGTACATGTTAGCTAGGTCTGTTACAGCTAGTAGGACTAAATTATTTTTAACTTTTGTTAAATCCATTTACCTCGCTCCATTACATACTAGAAACATGGACGCTTTCTGAAAGCCAAAGACAGAATGCACAAAGCAACACCAAAAATGGTAAAATGTTAATTGTTCCATTGAGGTCATATCCCTTTCCACGTTCTTTGTTATGGAGTATGGATAGCACACGAGGAGGGGGTATGGTGTAGGCATCCTTCAGAGCATTTTTTTTTCTCTTAGTACGTTTTTTCGTTGAAATTAAATATTTTAAATAAAAACTTCTACATAGATATTATAAATTTTCTATGTTCTAAAGAAGGCCTTAAGTGGAAAAGACGACAATAGACCATGAGTCCAAGGCCATCCTGAGATGTGTAGCCCTGAACTATGCCTCCAATTTCTAGCAGACTCCAAACATCACCGCAAGTCTGCAATCCAGTTACGTATGGACTATAAGTACTACTCTTAAGCGCCAAATTAAACCCCAGAAGGCAGAATGCGAAAGCAATTCGATTGTGTCCTCGCGTGTTCGTCTCCCGATCAACTGAGGGCCCCCTCTGTGTCGCGACACGGCACCGAGATCAGGCTGCCGCGCCAATGCGGCATGCAGGGCACACGCATGTTTGGAACCAGAAAAGGCAGCACGGAAATCTTAACGCTGACACTGACTTGCTCCATGAAACTACAAAGCGCGGACTCCCTCGCTTCTCACATCTGCTGTGGTGAAGAAGCTGATTTCTATCTCAGCCGTGTAGCGCCTCGATCGCTGGCCGCCGTGGCCTGTCGAAATTCGATCGGTGCTGGGTCATTTTCTTGCATTTTGTGGCTGCGCGATCAAGAGAGAGCAAGGCGCTTGCAAACTAGTGGTACTTCTTCTTCTGAGCAGCAACATGGTCGGCAGGATAACGAATGGACCATCAGCTGTCAAGTGGTGATATACGTTTTGTGAACGAGATGGCAGCATGAGCTCTAGTGTCCACCAGTCAACACATTATTATTAGGACTGTGAAAACAAGATCCATTATGAATTAGGAGAACCTGTGTTGTTTTATGCACCACGAACTGGAGGTTGGAAGAACGTAATCGTGTGGCCATTTTTTTTAAACTCCAACTCGAAATGATTCGGGACGTTTCCGTGTGTAAGCCTGTGATGGTAGACATTTGTGGTGGTCTCATTCATCTCTCCATCAGTCATTGATCACCCGGACATGTATGGCTACGCTAGTATATACATAAGTTACACAGCTACGTCATGACGTAACTATCAATGAAAATCGAATTTGGCTTCTTCCTCAATATTAAAGTGCGCGTGTGAAGCACACATCTTTTTTAAGCACGTACTGTACTAGTACGTGGAACAAGCTAATACAAGTAGCAGTATAAAACATACTTATCTGTCGAAGGTCATAAACGCATACTACGTAGCAGATGTGATGTGCGTGCGTGGAACAAACTATGAAAGGATGCGGATATGATGACTTTTGCAACGCTATCGGGTCGTCAAGTAAATATATAGGAATCGAGGTGATGGGGATATACCGGAGCTGAATCCACTATCCAGGCATGCGTTCTGGGTATGGCGCCTGGGGGCCTCAGAGTGCTCGCCTAGGCAAATGGATCCTCCGGGCCAAAGTGTTCGGATCGGAACCAAATGCTTGTGAGTTGTGAGCGCGCGCTGCTTGGCCCAGAGCCGCAGACAACCATTACAAGTACTCTGCAACTCTTGCTGACTCGAGTACCCTGAGATTCGGTACAATGGTTCAGTAGCATGGAGTCACCTGGCAGTTGGCTCCCCTAACTGTGATAGGCCTACTAATCATCAAGTATTCAGGAAACACAATACTACTTGACGTTGATATGAATGAGCATTGAGCAGCGAATACTTGATTAGTATTGATATGTGTATTGATGCATGAGTATTGATATTTGGTCATGCATCGATACAAAAGGTAAAACAGTTGATATGAATGAGCATTGAGCGGTGAATCAGTGATTGTGGAAGGAGACGTACCCAAATGAGCCCACGGGCCGTACCAAGGTACCAACTAGTCCCTCGCTGTGGACCGCGACTGACCTACCAACGAGCCCACAAACAGCTGACGCCGACGTGTACGTGGGCCGTGGCCGTGGTGGCTGAGGCCGAGCCCGCGAGGCTCGTTCCTGGGCCGTGCAGCCAACTCTAGTCTCCTGTCTCCGCCTCATCCGCTGATAGGACCTGAACATTTTGTTGTTGACTTTTCTTTTCCCCAAAAAAACAATACGTCCTCCGTCCAGAAAAGAATGAAATTCTGAGTTTGTCCTAAGTCAAACTATCGTAAGTTTAACCAAATTTATATAAAAATGTAATAACATTTATGATATCAATTATGTATGATATGAAAATACATTTCCAAACGAATCTAATGATACTAATTTGGTAGCATAACTTTTAATATATTTTGATACAAATTTGGTCAAAGTTACGAAAGTTTGACTAAAGACAAAGTCAGGATTTCATTCTTTTGTGGACGGAGGGAGTATTTTGTTGTTGTTGACCACTCCAAACTGGAGAGCAGGTGAAACCGTGACCGTGACGCGCCCCACTCGCCGTGGACTGGACGTTGTCCGTGCCTGCTCGGTCTACGTACGGCGGCGAGTCGGTCGGTCGAGCAGCCAACCAGAGGCCTCCAAAAGTCCACAAACGTATTTGAAGCCAAGCTCGGCGCACCGGGTCCAAGCGGGGAGTTGGTCGCCAAGTGGCGCCGGGTCGCTCACTCCACCAGTCAAACGGTACGACCCCAGGCCGTTCAACTGCCGCGCGCGTTCGGATGCGGGCCACCTCGCTGCCTGCCGCCGCTGACTCCCACTCCGCTGCAACTGCAATGCATCCTTCCTTCCATGGATCACCTGCATGTTGGAGAGAGCTGTTGACTGTTGACTGCGCGCGCGCGGTGTGTGTGTGTGAGAGAGAGAGAGAGAGTTGTTTGCTGTTAAAACACAGACTCAGGACGTTTTTAGACCAAGATGATAGAAGACGAGCCCTCGCCTTTGACACGATTATATATAAAGCTACTGCAGTTTTTGTGGTATCTTGTTTTGTTTGTGGCGCCTTTTTCTATACGTGCGTGCGCTTTTTTCCCCCTCTGAATTGACTTGGGTCTCGGCTAAAAGTTTCCATGGCAGCAGTGGTGGTGAGCAGCGGCAGCTTTTGGTAAAGTACAATCCCGTCGCCCTCCATAGCTCTCCATCCTCATGCTTTGGTCGACCCGCGCCCCACACCACACCCAAGCTTTTGACGATTTGCGAAAGTTGTGGCCACCGTACCACTCCCAGCCCCCGGCAAGCAATCCATGCATGCATCTGGTGTGTGCGTGTGTGGAAGCGCTGCCGTGCGGACACAGAGAGGGGACGCATGCATGCACGCGCTTCCTCCGTCCCGTGAGGGCGACAGCTACGGAGCACTAGGCACTGGACAGTGGTGCTCCGTAGACAGTATGATGGACGGTGACCGCGCGACGGGCCGTCAGCCAAAGAAGCCAAAATGATCGCTCTGCCCGGGGACCGCAGGTACGTTTCCAGTTCCGGCTCCGCAACAAGCGGGTGTAAGCCTGACTCGAATCAGACTCCCTATCCCCACTCGCTAAACACTATTTCAATTTCTTCTCTTTCTGTGCACGGTGCAGTATTTATGTCAAACAGTGCAAAACAGTGTTTAGAAAACCCATATAGAGAGTCTCATTAGACTCAGACTAAGGCTATCCGCAGTCACGAGCTGTAAACCCCACCCTAAAAATTTACAGCTAACTGGGAAGGTGCAGCGGGCGAAATGGGAAGCCTCCCTACGGTAGGGTGAGCTTTCTCTCACCTCATTTGCAGCGTCGTCGCGGACAGCTGCCAGAGGCTCCCGCGTGGTGCACGAGGCGGAGGCGAAGAGGGGAGGAAGCCACCATAGCCGGCGTCAGAGGCGGCGGCGTGGTCCCCGGCGGCCAAAGGAGCAGAGCGCCACCTCCATGGCCGGCGGCGGCAGAGGCGCCGATGGAGGAGTCGATTGTGCCCTGTGCGGGAGAGGCGGCGGCGGCGAGGCGCGACGCCCATGGAGGAGGTGGCGGCGCTCCCAGGCGCGGAGGAAGCCGACGATGAGGCGGGGAGGAGGCGCTGCCGGCACCGGAGGCGGAGAGCCTTGGATCCGCGCGCGAGGATAGAGCGACGAGCGAGACGGTCTGTGGGAGGTCGAATCCGCGTGCCGCCGACGGGAGGAGGAGGAGATGGGGAGGACGAGCGCGCCGCTCGAGGAGATGGGGGCGGCGGTTGTGGATTCGGCCGAGGCCGCCGTGGCGTGGCGTACTGACGAAGGGAAACTAGAGTGGGGAGTAAGAGGGACAGGGAAAAGGGAGGGTAGAAAAATAATAAAAAATATGGTAGTAGATATAGGGTAGAGATTTATGGCAAGCATGAGTGCGGTGAATTGTTGTATAGGATAGAGAATTCTGCTGATTGGGATGGAATATTCTTTTTAGGGTAGAGGAACAGGGTAGAATGAATGCGGATAGCCTAAGGGCCTGTTTGGAAGGCTTGTAATCAGTCCAAAACCAGTGTAAATTACAGATTTGGATGTTTTTCCGATAGGGGTCCATATACGTTGTTTGGATGATTGGTTAGACGATTTATTTTACGTTCGGTATGGGACAAAACCATCGGAAAAAAACTAGCAGCTCACTGGTCTAGAAAAAGACGAGAAATATCAGGCGTCTTCTCCATCTCCGTTCCGCTCATGCCCTTGCTTGCACGCGGCGGCGGCACGGAGCGCCGAAACCCCCCTCCCCCTCGCTTTGCTCCGACCTCCCTTCCCCCGCTCCGACCTCCCTGCCGGTCCTCTCCACTCGATCCGACGTCTCCGCGGGAGGGGCCGCGAGCCGCGTGACCGCCGTGACGGCGGCGGCGTCGAGGAGGCCTCGGCGGAGGTGCTCGAGCCCAAGTGGGCCGTGGTGCCGGAGTACTGCCATCGCCACGGCGTCGAGCGGGGCCTTGTTCAGTGCCAGAAGCACTGGAGCAACCTCGTCGGCGACTACAAGAAGATCAAGGAGTGGGAGCGCTCCGCGGCGGCCTCGCGCGAGCCGTCGTTCTGGGTTATGCGCAACGACGCGCGCAGGGAGCGGCGGCTCCCAGGCTTCTTCAACCGCGAGGTGTACGACATACTCGAGGGCCGGGGCCGGGTGATCCTCACCGGTCGGTCCTCAGGGAATGCTGCGGCGGCGGAGGAAGCGCTGCCAGCCTCTTCGCTCGATCCTCACCGCTCTGAAGCAATCTGGCCTCTCCGATTGATCCGGTCTCCCAGCTCAACACCCAATCCGGAAATCTTCAGACGCAAAGAAGCCACTGCCGGCCACCTACTGCCGCAACTTGTAATCAGTGCATATAAGCAACTCTGAGATCAGTTCGTTTTTACCCCATACCCAAACACCAAGCGTTACCTTGAAAATTCTACCTCTGTATCCTTGTGCACAACAGATTCCGGACATAATGCATTTACATGTGATAAATAATACAATGTTTCCAAACAGACCCTAAGGCTATACCCAACCCCTCTCCTAAACATCTCCCCACACACTGTGTGCAATTAATTTAGATAATTTAGATAATGTAGTAAAGAGAAGGGTGGTTGGAATAGTGGAGAAAGATGGATGATCGGGGAATGGTTGGGTATAGCGAAACTGCCCGCCGCTACAGAACCGCAGCGTACTACTACGAGTCTACGACTGCCTGCCGTCATATTTCCTTCCGTCGGTTCATGCCCAGGAACCGGGACTCCGCGAGTCAGTCTGCGTACGGACGACGGTGAACCAGCAGCCGCTGCTCCCTTCTCGATCGGACCGGCTCCCTTTAATGGGAATCCCTAAATGGTTTATTAAAACACTGTTTTCTACCGTTTGATATAAATGTGGTATTGTAGACAGTGAGAGAAGTAGTTGGAATAGTGATAGGAAATGGGATTTGAGGAGTGTTGTCGGAGATAGTCTAACAGCACCATTCAGCGAGGACCAACCGAGACTGAGGGAAATGTTAGGTTAGGGTCTCTCTGGCAGCTCCTCCATCTTCCGTCCTCTATCACTATTTTAACTATTTTTTTCTGTCTACATTGCAATATTTAATTTTGCAGAATCAATACAAAGAACCGCTGGATTCAGCCTTAGATTAAGATTAGGCTAAGGGGAAGGCGCAGGCCACGAGAGTCAGTAAAACGTGGGAGCAGAAACAAGGGCGCGATGGCAACGGACACGCATCAAGGTCAAGAGCGTGGAAACGATGGCAAAAGGATGCAGCGCCCCGAGTCCCGAGAGATTCCAAACCAAACGCGATCGATGTCAGTCAGCCGCACGCATCGGAGCCTGCCTGCCTGCCTGTCGTCCACGTCCACGGGGAGCAGGCGCAGGCGCGCAGCTGACAGCTCTCACTCTCACGGGCTCACCAGCCCGCCACTGGGCATGCAGACAGATGCAGTGCAGGATTGGGTTGGGATTTGGAACGGGGGAGTGCGGTGTATTGGGAATTTGGGTTGGATCCGTTTGTCAGGATGGACCGGGGGCAGACAGCGAGCATCGTTGAATAAACGCGCCCTGTAGAGTGGAGTACAACTGTAGTCTGCACTGGCCGGGCGCCGTCGGGCGAGGTCGTGTCTGGTGATCTGGTCAATCGCTGGAGTAAAAATGCTGTCCGCCAGCCTGCGACGCGACGAAGGGCATGGTTTCTGTTGGAATCACAGGCGAAGAGGTTCCGCAGTGCAGTTGCTGAACAGTGAACAAGCCTGGACAGTGCAGACCACGCTTGGGGCTGGGGCCATTGCGGCCTTGCGGCAACAATACAAACGTTCCGTCCATGCATCGATGCAGCCAGAAGGAAAAAAAAAATTCAGGCCTTTTGGGTGGCACAGCGTCCACGTCCAAGATCCATGTGGGCCGCAAGCTATAAACGGGTGACCAGTCCCATTTCACGTGACGATAATGCTCCCCCGACATCACGGTACCGGTCGTACGAGGGCCGAGGGGGCCATGCCGAAAGCGTGGCCGTTCGTCCCCTTGTTTGTCTGGACGTGGGAGCCTGCCTGGAAAAGAAAAAACCTTGGCGGCTCGGCCAGGCTTCAAGGCTCCAGCAGAGCGGTTTTGACCCTGAGCGGCACACCCACTGTGCTCGCTCGGCTCGACAGTGCGAGGCCAAGTGCCTGATTGGTTTCATGTTCTCGCCAGCTAGGCTTGCATCTCGAATCCAGGCCCCCTACGGCCAGGCTCGGTGCTTGCAAGAGCCACGAGTTTGGTTGTCTGCTTGCCTAGAACTTGGCTACTTGAGACACCGTTTGGTTATACGCATACATGCACCTGCCATTTCACGCTTCGTACGCCAAAGTACTTATTTTTGCACCCACCGATCCAGGCTGTGTGGAAACGGAAAAAAATTTCGCATCCGGAAAGCCAGACCTGAGACCTCCTTTCGCACCTGGAGGGTCAGGCTCCACACCTGCTGCAAAAAACCAATCAACGGGTGACTACATCCTATGGGTCTGATTCAGCTGCATACAGCCAACCAATCAGACCCCAACCTGTTCAGAGCAGGCAGGCACCCCTCCCTCCCTCCCTCCCTCCGCGCGGATTCGGCGACAGTCTGGCTTTGCCCTCTGCCTGCCTTCCTGCTGCGGCTCGGCGGACGGTGCCGAAATGCTGAATGGAATGGAATGGAATGATTGCGGGTTTGCGCTTTGCGCGACGGGGGACGCAGCGCAGGAGCAGGAGCAGGGCAGCAGGCAGGCCGGCAATCTCGCCCTCGCGTCGCGCCAGCAGAATGATGGATGGGTGGCCAGGGAAAGCGGCGTGCCTCTTCTGGCTCGAGAAATTCTTCGTGAGAGAGTAGAGAGGAGCATAATTCTGGCAGGAGTTTTTTTAGAACCTTTTGAGCTGGAAAGCGAGCACTGTGTCTGCAGATACGTGAGTGATATTTCCGTAGGACGTGCCTGCTGCATAGTTCCGCGACTTTTTTCTTTTTTTGGGGAAAAAACTAAACTAGTAGAACACTGCTTCGGTGCTTCCCTATATTTGAGTAGTACTAGTTTGTTGCGGCAGGTAGGCGGGGGAATCATCTGAGCTGTGTTAGTTTCTCCCTTTTTTTCCTTCGGCAGTTCTGTTGGTTGGATGTAGTCATGCAATGCAATGTCAGTCAGCTCAGCTGTTGGTTGCATAAACAACCGCAGGAGACCTGGAGACGTGACAACTGCAGGAGAATAAACAACGTGGAACAACCAAGATCATGCTACTAACTGCCAGTGGCACGGAAAAAGGAAAGCTCGAGCATGACAGCGCCGGAAGCTTTTCGCAAACCGATCCCCTCGGCTGCTCGGCAGACGTCACCGCGAGAGCGATGCATCCATAGGCCGCAACCGAGATCTTGCTCTCGATGAATGAATCCTTCCGCGTCCTGTCGTCGCGCGTCGGTAGGGCCTCCTGCTTTTTAAGCCGGGCGTCGCCATATCGATTATTATTGTTTCCAGAAATGAGCAGCGGCACCCCAATCAATTTCGGCGCAATTAACAACGTAGGTGCAAACAATGTTGGCTGAAAGCCACGGCGCACGGGTCGCTGATGAGATGAACCGCTCGAAAACTACCGACTTGTCTTGTTCTCTCAAGGCCTCGTGCTAGTAAGTACCACCATCCTTTTCACTTGCGTTTCAAGTAACGTGTGTTTGGCGGCCAAGGATCTCATTTGGGGTCGAAAAGGGAGATCGTAAAAAAAAAAAAAAAAAAGGTGACAGTTGATGGTCGTGTGACAAATTCATACTTCTGGTCTGCTGATTTGTCGGATCTTGATCAGAGGAGATACACCCGTTCTTAAGCTCCAAATTAACGCTTATAGCATCTCAAACGCATGGGGAAACATTCAACCTGAAAACAGGTATCGGAGAAGCCTCCATATAATTTTTAGTGTATATGAGCCACCGGGAGTATTTGAAAATGATTATCAATAATTTCCATCTCAATATTTTTCTCTGACAAGTGGGACCCATCAAACAACCGGTCATTTATTCCATATTTTTTATTTTTCCTTTCTCCTCTTTTGTTCCCGCACCTATTTCTTTTCTCTTTTGCCATGCTCCCCCACTGAGTCGCTGTTTTCAGTTTCAAATACCATGGTATTTAGAGTATTTCAAACCTAAGGTGTTTGGTTGGTCTTGCAAAACAGTGCTTTGAATACATAGTTTTGATATTGTTGCGGGTAATTGTAGACTATAGTATTCCTAAGGCATACTATACTATGCCTAAGGTACATATTTATACTTAGGGGACTTTGACACTTTCCCAACTCAACCTATGAACAAGCTAAAGTTTATCAATAGCTCCAATTTGTAACCTCCTACAACTCAGTCAAACTAGACAACTCAAAATGAACTCTATCCCTTGTCGGTTAGATCGCCTTATGACATGGTTCATTGGCCGATTATGCTCCCCATGAACTAAGACTATGTGCAGCAGGATGTGTAAATGCATTGTGTATCTACTACTCTAACTACCTCTCTCTCTGTGAACAGTGTTGCTACAGTGTTTAGTCAATCCATTTACCCAATCCACTGCACATAGTCTAATTTGCCACATGTGTATATTTTTTGCCATTAAGAAGTGTCCAAGACTTCCACTCTTGATAATCCAATATTAGGACCTTCATATAAAATTTTAGACAGAGAAAATACCCCTTTCGTCTAATAATAACCCAATTTTCGTTTCCTTAAAACTTCAAACTATGACGCACTATCCTAACCAGGACATGCTTGCTTTCACCTAGTCCACGTGGGAGTTGGTCCTAGCATTGATAACCATCAGACTCGAGAGTGGTGCAGCACGACAAGGCCGCTGATGGAAAACTCACACTTATCTCTGGCCTCTCCGACATCTCCGAGGAAGGGAGTGACGTGTTAGCCTTTGGCTGTGTTTAGATTCAAATTTTTTTCCAAAATTTACTATGCAAAAAGAAGATTTTCCATCACATCAAAAATACCGGTACATGCATAGAGTACTAAACGTAGATGAAATCAAAAAATAATTGTACAGTTTAGATGTACTTTGCGAGACGAATCTTTTGAGCCTAGTTAGACCATGGTAGGACAATATTTACCACAAACAAACGAAAAGTGCTACAGTGCGCTACAGTGTCGGATGTGATGTTTTTGACCAAATTTTGGCAGATTTCGCCTGCTTTTCGCCTCCACTTTTTGGATCTAAACACAGCCTAAATAGTTCAATGGCTAGTTTTGGAGTTCAGACCAAATGAACCGACTAGACCATCTGCTTGACAGGGTAACTGACTGTCTGCTACAACCAGGAAAATTCTAGGTCTCTTTCTAAACTGGGTTCATTTTAGAGTATCTTAGTAGTACGTAAAACATGATAAATGAGTTACTCTGTTAATTAGAGGTGAGTGTCTACATGTGAGTGTAGAAAAATTCTTCCTATATACATATACACTAAAACTTTACCTACATTTAAGTATTATTGACACAGCAACATCTCATACACACTAACAGTCCAGTGAGCTTCAACTTCTTCCAACATGCCCGTTAATTTAGACCAGGGTTCTACTAAGAGGTTTGTGTGCATCTATCTTGGAGAGGATTATTATGAATAGAAGACGTGGAGCGTGTTACTCGGGGCAGGCATCACCAATAATACTGGCCATTGAATCTATTATATTCTTAAAAAATTCCATACATTATGTAAGATTAGTTAAAGTAACCCTTAAATTCATATATAAATTACCCACCATACCATTATGAAAGATCAATTAAAGTAACTCTAAATTTATATATAAATTATCCACCATACCATTATAACAGATGAATTAAAATAACCCCAAAATTTAAGTATAAATTACACACTCCATTGTGAAAGATGAATTAAACTAACCCTAAATTTTCAAATAAAATTAGCATTATGAAATTGAATTAAAGAATCCACTTAATTTACATATAAATTAGCTATTGTGTTACCGTGAAAGATAATTTAAAACAGGAACATATCGAGTGCAATCAAAGTTTTGGTGCAACCACCGTGCAACCGTGTTAAAAAATTTCAAAAAAAAAATCATGAATATACATCTTAGCTTACTTCATATATATATAAAATTTTATGATTAAATTTGTCCTACTATAGCAGTTACAAAACAGACAAATTTGGGGTGCATTTGAACTATTACTGTTTGTCAGAAAATTTGTCTTTTTTGTAATTGCTAGAGTAGGACGAATTAGACCTTGAAATTTTATATATAATGGGGTACTGCAAAAAGCCAACCTCATCGTGATGGGCTTACTTTGCTTCAGCACATGCGGCCCCTCCACACCCCGCGCTAGGGATGCTGCGAACCAGTGAGGACATGTATCACACCACACCTGAGCATGATCCATAACAATGTTGTGCCGGTGCCTACACGTGTTTTTGCGCATACATCATTCCATCATCGAGAGTCACCCTAAATCCACGGCACTATTTGGGGGTGAATTGAGCGTGCGAAAAATTTTGGAAGAGTTTTGAGTACCGTGGGAGCTTTGAGTTTCCCAACCACGTCCAAAAGTTGGTTTTTAAAGCTACCAACTTGTCACATTTATCTCCTTTTCTCTTTGTGCTCCTCTCTCTTTAATCCTAGCTTATCTCTTCCAATAATATAGATATGGGAAATCGGTTAAAACCTCAAACTATAACGCACCCCCTCTAATTACCTCACTGCCGGTGTGTAATGGTAATCATAGCTTGCTATGAATTAAGTTGACTGTCGTCTAGCAAATCAATTTAGGAGTGATAACCCATTAGTTCCTTCAACCTCGATTAGGTTAAGAACCAAGTGGGATTGTCCTTGCAGGGGAGAGGGTGGAAGCCATTAAACAAAGTCCAAATGATTGACTCATTAGAGCCCAATTAGACGTCCTCCAAATCACAGGTCACAGCATTTTGCAACAGCTCACCCCGTACCCTCGTCCTCGACTACCCCCGCTTTATGTCTTCCTTCTCGAACCACAACGAACACCTCCTTTTATTACTCTCTCTCCCTCCCTCCCTCCCTCCTCCAACCCCACCCCCCCCCCCCCCCCCCCTCACCGCCACCACCTCCGCCTCCCATTCGTCGCCCAAATCGAGAGGGGAGGACGAGCTATAAACCCTCGCCTCTCGTCCCTGCCCCCCTACCTCGTCGCCGGCGATGGCCGACGGCGAGGCCGGCGCGTACCGGGAGTTCAAGGCGCTGACGGAGGCTGCGGACCGCAAGTTCGCGCGCGCGCGGGACCTGCCGCTCTACGGCGGCGGGGACCACCACAGCCGGAAGGCGTTCAAGGCGTACACGCGGCTGTGGCGCCTGCAGCAGGAGCGCCGCCGGGAGCTCGTCGCCGGCGGGCTCCGCCGCTGGGAGATCGGCGAGGTGGCGTCCCGGATCGGGCAGCTCTACTACGCGCGCTACCTCCGCACCGCCGAGCCGCGGTCGCTCGTCGGCGCCTACGTCTTCTACGAGGCCATCTACAGCCGCGGCTACTTTGGCGCCGCCACGGCGGGGGCGGAAGGCGGCGGCGGCGGCTGCGGCAGCAGCAGGCACCAGGCGCTCCTGATCCGGTACAAGGAGCTTCGGTTCATCGCGAGGTTCCTCGTCGTGGCCATGCTGATGAGGCGGGCCGAGGCGGTGGACCACCTCGCCGGACGCCTACGTGCGCTTGTTGAGGAGACGAAGGCCGCGTACCCCGTAAGAAGCTCTCTTGTCTTGCCTTTTGAATTGGGGAACTTGAGTGAAATTTACGAGGTCTGGTGTTTCTGGTCGAATATTTAGGGACCCTAAGCCATGAGGAGATGATGTACTTTTAAGTTAGCGGTGAGTTTTTTTAAAAAAAAATAAAACTGGAGTTAAGGTTTGCCGCTTCACTAACAGTACTCTCTGAAACGAACCTCCATATTGGGTATTTTGAGTTCATCTGCTTCTCAATCAGAGTTTCCTATTTGCTTCATTGCCTTTTTCAGTTGTGGACAGTGTGTCAAGTTTAGATTCTCGTTTTGTTGGTTTAAATGTCTTAGGTGCTAAATTACATACAGACAGGGGCTTTTATTAGTAGTTCAATTGTTCCAATGTGTCTCTGGATTCTGAATACAGAGAAAGGATGCACTATGGGAACGTAACAACACAGGTTCTCTCGGTGTGTAACTGAAGAAAATACGATACACACCTGATTGTTGTGTAATGAATATTTTCTATCGTGAACAGAAGCTTGGCATTTTGGAAAATTTGATGTCGGTAGTTTGTCTTCGTGTTTCTTAATTTGTATTCCAGTTTATTCATATCATTTGTTGCATACTACCTTCTTTCCTGTTGACAATACTGTGGCCTTGTGAATTTAGAAAACAAACTTCAAGGAATGGAAGCAAGTGCTTCAAGAACTGGGGAGATTTTTGAAGGCTGATGGAGCATACAAAGGGTCTAGATCACTAAGATATGACAACTTGTTTGATTCTTATCCATCAAACCTTGCATCTATTGCACGATTCCATTCAAAAAGGGTGCTAAAACTGAAGGAAGCTGTATTAACAAGCTACCGCAGAAATGAGGTTACTTATAACTACTATTCTATTACTATAATTTAGTATTCAGCTAGAGTTCAATACATCAGCAGTCCCGGTCCATCAACTTGTTATGGTATGCCATTTATGCCCCTGAACTCTCAAAATACATTCCTGGGTCCCTTATTAACTAGTGTAATTG
This sequence comes from Paspalum notatum, assembly GCA_022530915.1. Lineage (NCBI taxonomy): Eukaryota > Viridiplantae > Streptophyta > Magnoliopsida > Poales > Poaceae > Paspalum > Paspalum notatum. The sequence continues at coordinate 40,539,709 of CM039685.1, forward strand.
TGTCATCTAGGTCCAAGATGCCCATATAGTTGCTGATGTGGCATGTCTCTGGCGATTTCATATTGACAAGCCAGCAACTGTAGGGGTATATTGTACTTTGGACCTGGATCTAGATGACACATCTTCACAAGTTTAAAGATCTAGAAATTTGTTTTCAGAGTTCACGGGCCTAAGCGGCACGCCGTGGCAAGTTCATGGACCAATGATGTATTAACTCTTCATTCATCAATTCTTCACTTGACTTTACGATAATATCCTGATCAGTTGAAAACATCTCTCAGTCTCTTCTGTGTAATGCAGATCAAGTTCACAGAACTAACTTTGGACACATTCAGAATGCTACAGTGTTTGGAATGGGAGCCCACTGGGTCTTATCAAATTGCTGCTAAAGAACTTACAGAAAATGGCACTGTAAGTGATCAGAGTGGACCCTCCGGTCTGATTGATATTCACCTGTCATCAGAAATATCTGATGGAAGTCTTCCTTCAAATCCTCAAAAAGCAATCATATACCATCCTACAGTTGCTCACCTTTTAGCGGTATGCGGCTACCCTGATTGTTCTCTTCTCTTTTCAAGTCCATTTTTTGCATGATATTATTAGGCCCCTCCTAGTAGAAATGCATATGTTCTTACATAAAATTCTTTATTAAGAAACATGAATGATGGTATCAGTGTTTTAGTGCTAGATTGTTGCTATTCTCTTATTCATTATGATGATAATGCTATGTGCTTATATGATTGATTCCGTCGACAATCCTGGATTATCTGAATAAGCGTAATTTAAGTTAGAAAGAAGTGGTTTTCCTGCACTCCTTCAGCAACATGTGCAGGCAGGCTTAATTCCCCAGCATGAGCTGAATGTGTTCTTCCTTAGGCTTTCACTTTATGCACAATAATGATACTCCTTTTAGAGCTCACCTGAATAGCATATCCATGATAAAATTCTGTTAGATCAGAGAAATGATGTTTTTGCCTTTCTCCTATAGAATTTGTTTCCATACTGTTGGTTCATAATTCTGTGATACAGGTTCTTGCAACAATCTGTGAGGAGCTTTCTCAAGATAGCATTTTACTCATCTATATATCAGCATCAGGTTAGTTCTTTTCTAGCAACTCAGTTTATGTTGCATATCTGTCTTTAAGTCGTTTGCTACCATTCTGATATGTAACATCTGTGACTATCTTCTCAGGGTCCACTGAGCAAAATTTTGCTAGTCAAAAGTTTGGCTCTAGCTCCTCATCGCGTGCAAGTGCTGCTTCTTCCTTCCCTAATGATAAGCCAAATTCACATATCAATTCTGATAATCATCTATGGCTTGGTCCCCGTGGAAGTGGAGGCAAGCTCTATGGCAATGTTATGTTTCAACAGAGTCCACTTGCTAGTGGTCATTGTATTCTTGGATGACTAGATCAGTGGACCCTTTCATTTTGGGATGGTATGCCTTGCATTTGCTAATATTGACATTGTTGTGTTTTTTCCAGGTCCAAATAATCTTTTTCCAGAAGATCTGATTCCATTCACAAGATATCCACTGTTCCTTGTAATTGATAGCGAAAATAGCCATGCATTCAAGGCAGGTTTGTCAGAACTTAATCTTGGCTTCTAGAGAAAAAAACCATTATCATGTGCACTCTGTTGCTTTTTTGTATTTGCTTCTATGAATTCTGAAAATTTTCTTTATGATTTTTTGGGTAGTTCTCTCTCCAATCTGCCTGTAAAGTACTGGCTAATGAATACCTTTGACGAAATTATCATTTGGTCTTGTAATTTGCCAGGCCATACATAACGCAGAGAAAGGAGAACCAGCTGCTTTATTACTTTCTCCCCGGTTATCATCAGCCATGCGCGGTGTAGAATCCGCAGGTCATGGAAGCCAGTTTACATACTTCCTCACTGCTCCAATGCAAGCCTTCTGCCAACTAGCCGGAATAACTTCTGACATCGATATGGTATGTTCTCTGTTTTAGGAGTTGACTATTCCTAACTCCCCCCAAAAAAACATTTCTATAGTTAAGTTTGTTCTGCTTGGTTTTCAGGATACTTATGCTAATGCAGAGAACATACTTTTCTCTGCTTTGGAAGAATACGAAGGAATCCTCTGCACTTCTGTTGGGTTAAACAATGTCTGGGGTCAAATTTTACCAGACCCATTTCTCAGACGGCTGATTCTCAGGTACCATATACCTTCCACCTTCAAAGCTATATGAGCATCTGTCAGTTGTCTGTAGTATTAATAGCATTTAGGGCTAGTTTGGCAACCCCATTTTTCCAAGGGATTTTGGAGAATTGAGGGGAAAATAGTTCATTTTCTCTTGGGAAAATGAGAATCCCTTGGAAAAATAGGGTTGCCAAACTATCCCTTAACGTGGAAAAAGCATCTTGGCTTCAATTTTTAATGAATAGATATGAAGACAAATGTAGGAAGGAGAGATCGTGTGTAATAGATTGGTTGTATTGCATGGAACCCTTGGCCCGTATATAGATATGACAGTACTAGATAGATAAGACTCCTAAAGATACACGACATCTTATACTGCCAATTGTACTTAACAAAAAAAATATCAATTGTTGCAATCACTTTTGGCAAGGGGAAAATTATACCTTGATCCTGAATCCATCTCATTTCTACCATTTATCCTTCTCAAGTGAGGCAAGCCACAAGGCTGACAAAGAAGGCAAAATAGGAAAAAAAAGGAAAGGAAAAGAAAAAAATTGCATAAACAAAGTAGGCTTATTATCAACAAACTCTTTAATACTACATTATTTTGTAATACAAAATTGATATTCTTGGATCTGTATTGAAAAATGCTTCTGCTTATGGTTTTGTATCGCATAAATGACACGTTAATAGAGTATTATTTGGTCCAAGTCTTGTTCTAATGAAATGAAATACACCTGCTAATTTCAAATGGAGGGATAGTATTTCCAGCTAATTTCATCCGTTTGCTGTCGTTATTCCATTTCTCCTACCTACTTGCCTCTAAACATGCAGTCTTTTGAAAGCTAAGGTATATTGGGACTTGCTACTAAGGTTCCGATCGTTTGCTCGGGAATTTGCGCTCAGCGTGGGATAGGAAGATTCTTGATAACGGGCATCCTGCGCCGCGCTGCAAAATCCGCCCAAAACGAGCACCTTCGAAGCAAGTAACCAGGCACCAATAAGGAGCGTGTTTTGCTTGGTGCTGGCCTGTCCTGTCCAGGGTCTTGTAGTAGACTAGTAGTGAGTTGGGGAGGATTTTGGTTACTGAAACCCACACCTGAAATTATCCATGCCCATTTGACATATTCTACCCATACCCACACCTGAAATTACTAAATTAGCACGAGAACAGTGAGCACTGAGCAGGCAAGCTTGCTGTGGGGCGGTGGTGCATAACATTGCTTTTCCAGCACTGTTTAGCGAGTTGGCGGTGGTGCTTGGAGCGTCTGTCATGCTTCCTTGCATTTGTGCTGACAGCTTATGACAGTAGGACTGCTACTCAGCATGCAAGCCACTGGAGCGGTTGTGCTGCTGCGGATGGCCCCTCTGTCGCATCCGCGTAACCGGTGGTGGGGGTGGTCCCCATGGTCTGTGTGCAACCAGGGCAGCCAGCAGCACAGGCAGTGCATAATTTCTTCTGTAGAAAGGTGAGAGAAATCTACAGGGAGAAGGCAGGTTCTATATCCAGCAGAGATAAGAGTCCAGAGAGAGATGAGGTCCCTGGCAGGGGCTCAAGGGCTTCGAGTTCTACTGCAAAGGAGGAGAAAGAGAAGGAGAAAAGCAAGATCGGATCACCAGATTTCTTACTAGATAGGCTGGGTGTAGGATGGGTATGGATATAACTGGTACTTCCTTCGTTTGAAATCAGCAGCCATATTTCATTTCATTAGGACAAGCCTTAGATCAACAATTTCTCTATTATTACATGATATTTGGAATACAAAAGTTATATCATTAGAATTTTATTGAAAAAATTGTGGTTATGATTTTGTATCACATATGATATATTACTTACAACTTTTATGGTGATTGGAAAAAATGAGAGTCATTCATCAAGCGAGATCTAATGGCTTATAAATAGACGGAACCACGGAACCGGAACCAGACGGTACCAAATAGGTAGGCCCGGAACCAAAAATGGTGCGCCCAGTACCAATAATTATTTTAATTTTATAATTTTCAAAAAGGGTAAAAAGGTAATTGCACTGGAACGTTATCTTCATCCCCACCCTTTCATCCCCAACCATCCGTATTCGCCCTGTAGCGCTCGTGCCGCTGCCGGCCGGAGGAGGCCTTGCGGCAGCCGGCGGGCATGCAGCGAGGCGGAGGCAGTGCGCTGCTGGAGAGACCGCGCGGCGGCCGGCCGGAGGAGGCCTCGCGGCAGCCGGCGGGCAGGCAGCGAGGCGGCCAGCGGGGAGGCACTGCGCATGCTGCGGCTGCCGGTGAGACCGCCCCGGCGGCCGGCGGGGGTCGCAGCGAGGATGCACTACGTTGGATATAGCAGTGTAAGGCTTGGAGCCGCTGCAGGCAATGGACAGACGCACGCCATGGCCATGGTGATATAGGATTCTGGATGACGAAAGCGACGAGTTCATCGAACGTGCCAATAAGGTTTGAGAGCACGTAGTCGTCTCTATCATCGCTGCCTAATCCTGGATAGCAGTACGGCTAGCGCGGCACCGGCACAAGGTGCCCAAGCGACGGTGACGAGGCTAAGCACGCCGGAGAAGTGGCCTCCGTGGAGAAGCTCGAGGTTTGCATTTTGCCGTTGCCGATGGAGAGAAATACTCCCCGGTCCCAAACGGAATAAACCACCAACCCGAACCACCTAAACCAGATAACGACGGGTCGACTTGGTTTTGGAACATAACCCGCTGAAAACCGTAGATGAACAGGGCTAAGAACATGTGAATACAGATTACCATAATACCCTTTCATATTTTATTTTAATTATTCAAATAATTCGGTCATAAAAAATAGAAAATAAGGGGTTCCGCCTGGTACCGGTGGATTCCATTCCAACCACTGTAAAACGTCTCTACTAATATTAGTAGAGTAGACAAGTAGTTCTCAGCCAAAGTCCTGTCCTGACGAAACAAAATATGGATACTAATTTCAATCGGAGCCATACCCTTCCCAGACACTGATCATTAGTTCATTACCAAGCACTGTCGTGCTTGGATCCTTTTAATCATCACAATCGGTGTGTTTTTTATGGGATCTCACCAGATGCGCCAGTGGTTCTGGTTTCAGCCGTCGAGGAAATGAGACTTTGGTGTTTAACAAGAGCCAATGGTATTAAGTTGCTCACTGGTCAGCAGCTTGAGGATGTTCAATCCTTAGATTGTTCATGGTAGAGGTCGTCTTTTCTTGTTTATAGAGGCATAAGTTTTTGAGTTAAAGTGTGCGAGTGGTCTTTCCTCGTAAGTTGTCGGGCTCTCAACCCCTTTCATCTTATTAATACAAAGGTACGCAGCTCTGCGTGTTCAAGAAAAACAACTGTGGGTATTTGTTTCGATGCATGTTATCTTGTAGGGATTAGGGGGAAAGGGGGTGTTTGTTCTTTCCTAGTTTATCAACATTCAACAACCTTGAAGGTGTATTTTTTTCTAAAAAAAAACTTTTGATACCAGCACAATGTTTATGCTTTGGGAACATATGACACAGGAAAAAGAAGTTTTACGAGCGTTATGTGATTTGTCCTTGACTAGTTGACTGTTTTGTTTTTCGGGGTATTTTTGTTCCCTTCCTAATGGACAGGGTATGATTGAACATATGTTCTCTGACTTGATGTTTCTTGAAAAATTATTGATTCAATTGCTTTGAATATTTAATTTTCTTTATCCTGCGTTGTGAACCATTTGGAATTGTCTTATAATTCTCTGTGCTCACAAATTATTTTGTCCATTCCAGGTTTATTTTCTGCCGAGCAGTGCTCTTCTATTTTCACCCAGATGAGCACGAACACTATGTACCGACCTGCCTACCTAGTCTCCCAGAGTCAGTCTCTCCAAATGCGGAAGCCATCAAAACTCCTATCCTTTCGCTCGCAGAAAACCTTGTCGTCAGCAACCGGTTTCATTTCCTAGACTCCACACGCAACAGGAAATTATGATCAACAGCAATAACCATAACTCAAGCCTTCTGTAGATACCTCTGTGGTAAATATAGTCCAGCGATTTGTTGATTATTTTGCATTTATACAGCCAACGGAGCAATGTATCAGCACCAACAAGCTGCAGCAGCTTGAATAGCGATACAAAAGAACTTTGCCTGCCGCTTCATCTCCGTTGAGCGTCTGTACAAGTTTGTTTAGGTTGTTATCTGGTTTGATCTAGGCATTTTAGGCATGTAATGTAGGCCTTAATTTGTTTTCGATTTTCTTTTTGGTTGTGTTTGAGAGGACAGTTTGTAAGCTGGAAGAGGCGTTTTTTTAGTACTCTGGAAGGCAGATTGTTTTGTAGAGTTGGCTAGCTCAGCATATTTGACGGCATTTTTTTTTTACGATTTCCATCTTTCATTGCTCCGCGGACAGTATGTCTGCTCTTTCTTTCCGGTATCAGTTTCATGGGATTGGTACTCGTAACGTGGCTAAAGTTTCTCCAGAAATTGAATTATCCAGTCAATATGAACAAACGAGTGAAGCGAAACTAGATGTCAATGTGTACCGTCAGATTTCCATTCTATGATGGGGGCGGTTGAATTCAGATCGAGCCCCAGGTCTTGTTTTCCCGCTAACCGTGTGCTGGGCTCGTGCAGTTTCAAGCTCCAACGATACAAAATTCTTAGGCATCAAATATCTTCTGTACCGAATGTTATCCAGGCCTATAGCCAGGTTACTTTAACCATATTCTCAGTTATCGCACACCCACTTGCAGAGCCCGACAGATACACTCACATGGAAAGTAGACCGTGTCCGGACACCAAGGGACCAAAAACAAACGCTCCCGCTATGCCATTGGTTTTGTGTAAATACAGCAGTTTCGTGACGGTGTTTGCATGCATCGACACAACGACACGAAGGGTGGCTACGCCAGACACTGGCAAGCGGTGCGCGCACGCGCGGCGGCACGCGAGCAAGCCAGGCTGCTGGCCCCTCGGAAAGCCGGCGGAGCCCACGGTTTGTACCGCCGGTAAACGTACGTCTATGTTCTTCTATGTACCATCGAACAGTTGAACTCTTCCCCAGCCTCGGTACACAGCAGGCACGCACACGAAGCTCAGCAGTATTGCCTTGTCGGGATATAATATAAGGTGCCGGCCGGGGCGTGACAGGCTGACAGCACACTGCACGCCATGGACGCCGGCGACCGGAGCAAGGTGCAGCGGCTGTACGACGCGTGCGACTCCGTGTTCTCGCCGGGGGAAGGTGGGCTCCCGACGCTCACGCAGATCAGGTGGCTGCAGGACATCCTCGGTACGTGCGTGCGTCTCGCGACCTCAGGCAGTCGTGTCTTGCGCTTGATCGGCACGGCCGGTGGCATGCATGGGCTGAGATGGGCGTCCGGTGCTCGTTCTGTTTCGTCGCATGCATGCAGACGGGATGACGGCCGACGACGTCGGCATCGACGCCGGCGGTGGAGGCGGCGAGAGGTACCGGTCCTCATTGTCGTCGTCGGACGACGAGCGGAGCCCGCGAGGAGGGCGGCGGTTTCTGTCGGCGCGCGCGTTCACGCGGATCACCTACGTGCACATCCACGAGTGCGACGATTTCTCGGTATGTTTCGCGCAGCGCTGTGCGCCTGTGCCGTGTCTGTTCGTCTTCCAGAATCCAGAATTCCAGATGCATGGCCTGTCCGCCTCTCTGATGCATGGTTGGTTTGCATGCAGATGGGCGTGTTCTGCTTCCCGGCAGGCGCGACGCTGCCGCTGCACGACCACCCGCAGATGGTGGTGCTCAGCAAACTGCTCTACGGCTCCATGCGCGTCAGTTCCTACGACTGGGTCACCGCGCCGTGCTCCTCCCCCGCCGCAAGAAAGGGTAAGCGTAGATCGCCTCTGCATCCATCCGCTTGCTTCGGCTCCTCTTCCCAGTTGAGTTTGTCAGTGGGGGAAAATGTGTAGAGCTATGCAGACAGAGTGACGGTCACGATTATGAGGTCATGAAACAACTGCACAGCTAGTAGTATCTGCATCTCGCATTATTATTCTACGAAGGGAAAGTACGTGACGGTATCCCAGTGTGCTGCGATCCAAAAGTCCACCCTGTTTTGGGATAAGCCGAGATGAGGACGCAGGGGTAGTAGAATAAGGAAAAAAGAAAGCGAAGGACACAAAGCCAAGTGGCCTACTGTTGGACGAGAGTCTACAAAGGTTCAGCTCACGTTCGCATCATCGTGCAGGCGGTTTGGCCAAGGTGGTGGCCGTCGACGAGCTCCGCGAGGCGCCGTGCAGGGCGTCGGTGCTGTTCCCACGGAGCGGCGGCAACATCCACGCCCTCACCGCCGTCACGCCGTGCGCGCTCGTCGACGTCCTCGCGCCGCCGTACGCCGAGGACCTTGGCCGCCCGTCCACCTACTTCGCCGACATCCCCATCCCGTCTCTCCCAGGTGATTTACGCCTCTGTGTATATATGCCAGACCTGTTTTTGCAAAGCCATGCGCAGTCTCTGATTAACAATGTGATCATCTGTTTTTGTCTGTTCAGGATTTGCAGTGCTGGAAGAGGCAGACCTGCCTGAGGGTTTTCGTGTTGTAGGCGCCCCATACGTGGGGCCCGAGCTTGTGGTAGACATGGGGCTTGTATGATGACTAGATACCGCACTGTTTTTTCCAAAGTAGCTGCTTGTGCAAGTTGTGTGTCGTGTGCATCTCTGGATGGAGAGTACATTGTACCTTCCCATCTTGCTTGTACATACACTTCCATAGTTCCATACTGACTTGCCTTTCTTGTTTACTTTCTTTTACCTTTTCTTCTGAAACTAGTGATTGATGCGCGCTTTGTGAACATGCTTTTGAGACTACGCAACTACAGTACTAATGATGTAAATGAGAAGCAGCAGGAAGGGCCGCAAGCCCTACCAAATGTTGGCTACATACGTATCCAGAATATATCAGATACATACCTAGCTAGAATTATACAACTATTTAATATTTAAATATAAATCGCGGTTAACTTTTATCCACAATTTTAATCATCCATTTTATTGAAAAAATTTGTATAAATATATAAGAAAACAGGTTATACAATAAAATAAATAATATTTTTTTCTCAAATTGTAAAGGGTTCTATATTTCTATTAGATTATTTCTATTGGATTCATTTATTACTCTATGTATTCAATATATGTTTAGTTTCATCAACATACATATAAATGTAAACAGATAAAAAATAACTAGAACCCCGTACTATTTGGAACGGACAGATTAATTTATTTTTATACATAATATTAAAACAAAAAAGGTTTCACGGTCCAAACGGTCCTTCGTGACAGGTGGATCCGGCTCGTCAGCCTCTTCCCGTCCTATATCCGATAATCCGAATCATATCTACAATACGAACAAGATTCGGACTGCAGAAGAAGCCCACACGAAAACGAACATCCAAGTCGCATACGGACTCCACTTTTTATGTTCTATATATCGATGGAAAGCTAAAATAATAACTTTTCAAACCCAACTGAAACCATTTTAAAATTCGGTCCCAATCAACGGAAATCATTGAAACAATATGACATGGAATGTATTCGCGACGAGAGTGCCGCAGCTCACACGAAAACGGATGCCCAGATCGCATATGGACTCCGTTTTTGACGTTCTGTATATCGATGGAAAGTTGAAATAACAATCTTTCCAACCCAATTTACATCACTCTAAAATTCACTTGCAATTAACGGAAATCGTAAAAACAATATGGCCTACAATTTATTCGGAAACCCAATTCAGACGGAAGGAGCAGTCTACGTGAAAACAGATACCTATGTTGTATATGGACTCCGTTTTTTATGTTTTATATATTGCCGAAAAGCAAAAAATAATATTTCTTACCAAACTGACACCACCTAAATTTTGGTCACATAAAAAAAAAATTCAAAACAATAGGATATGAAATTTAGTTGTGAGGCTATTCTTATATGCATTTTGCTAGTTTTTAATAAGACGAATAATAAAAGCTTTAGAAAAAAATCAAACCCGACATTAAAACCGGATTTTTGGAACAGAGCTAGTGTAGGTCGGCCGGTTTATGCATGGGCACGATTTGGTATCGTGGTGTGGCCTGTGCCTATGATAGAACATTCTTTTATTTAAAAAATATGAAACTTGAGGTAAATATTTTTTAAGATGAAATCTAATTCCTAATTTTAGGATTTGTTGTATCACTGTATCAAAAATATTTTGATATTTTTATGCAGAAATAAACAGTTTTAAACACATGCTAGTTTTATAGATGGAGCCAAACTAGACTCGACGGGGGTGCAAAGGACTTTTTCTAAACATAATCGGGCCTTCTTTTTATCTTGGCGCAAGTCTTGCCAAGCCCAGCCCGTGCTTATGTCTAGGCTGAAAGCGCCCGAGTCATTCCGTTCCATTTAAGTAGCACCGCTCACACCACAAATCGTTGCGCGCCTGGTGATCGACCAATAAACCATTGATAGGGCGATCTCTAAAACTTTAGTCGCTGTTTTCTTTTCGAGGTTACAAACCTTTAATACCGATAGGATCACACGTATGCAATACTGCCCCCTATGCAGACTGATCAGCAGAATACGCTAAACACATGACGCAACATTTTCGCTAAGCTACCCTATGAAATCTATAGGCACAATGTCTCAATTATTTCCCACAAGGGGGCAATGAGCGCAACAGCTCGGGCACCACAACCATGGGTAGGTGCAAAGCTTACACACGCGACCAAAAACCATGCATGTCAACATATTAGTAGCATACCAGCAGAGCTCGACCGTCTCTTCTAAAAACGCCAACCTCGATCGATCACCGGAGCTCAGAGGTCCAAGACTCGGAACGGCACCACCTCCTTGGGCGCCGCCGGGGAGCTGTTGGCAACGCGGCAGTTGCGCCGCACCTCCCCTTTCCTGGGGTTCTGCAGCTCGCCCATCTTGACCATCCCCTCGACGAACGCCCTGAAGAAGGCGTCCTGGTCCTTGCTGAAGCGCTTGACGACGCGGCGGGTGCTGGCGTTGTCGGAGAAGAGCGTCTGGTCGGAGTTGAGGAAGCCGCGGAGCGCGATGAGGTCCTTGAAGTACTGGTTGTCGAAGGCGCGCGGGGTGGCGTCCATGCCGCCCGTGACCTCCTCGTCGCCGCCCTCGGGGCAGAGCGCGTCGAGCGCGCGGCGGTAGGCGGGGTCCATGTTGGGGTCGGGGCGGCCGGACCCGGACTGGTTGTAGAGGCGGAAGACGATGGAGAAGCAGCGCGCCTCGCCGATGGAGTGGGAGCCGGAGAGCGCGACCAGGTCGGTGACGCTGAGGTTGAGCCCCGCGAAGAGGCGGATGAGCGCGCTGGCGTTGGCGCGCGGGCTCGGCATGATGTCGTCCGAGTCCTCCTGGCTCGCCGTCAGGCTGTCGTCGCGCCCCAGCCGCACCTCCCAGCTGGGCCCACCGGTCTGTGGCGGGAGAGCAAAACAAAGCAAAGAGCCAGCAGATGAAATCAAACGATCTGCTGATCGACTCACTTAAAAGTCACTTCGGTCATGCATTTTTCTTTTTTTTTTAATGAGTTCATACATGTATTGTTAGTTCTCCAACGCAAACTCTTCACCAACAGTGATGGATGGCGCAGCATCCCTATTATTTCGTTTTTTGTTTGCTCAACAGAATTCTAAACAAGATCAGACTGAACGGTCATGCACAGTATAGCAGGTACAGGTCCACACTCCACAGCGTGGCACGCCACAGTTCTGCTAGTTCTACGCCCATTTTGATGAACCGATCTTTCGGTTGCTGGTGCAATGCGATGCACTTCATGTCAGGAAACACCATCTGATGATCCTGTACCAGACTAACAGTAATACCACCACACCACTAACAGGCCTAGTAACGGAAAAGTTCTGGAATAACTCAATAATAACGGAAAAGTTGTGAAACAGTAACGTATTATGACCTACTATGAAATCTCCTCCGCATCAACGAATCCATTGCAAACAACAGCTCGCCGAGGGAACAACAAGGAGGGAAAAACCCCCGCATCCCTGGCTGGCATAGTTCACCGAGACTGAGGCAGCATCGCCGTTTTGTCTCCACGCTCCACGCACCGGACCGAGCCTTCGTGAGGACCAAGGGAAAAGCACGCGAAAAGCACTCTCCGCTCCGCGGAAATCTCCCGTCCCCATCACCGCCCGATCTGAGCGAAACAGAATCCCCCGTCGGCGACGGAGGGCCCGGGGAGCTTTGCCACTCGCGGCACCCGGCCCGGTACTGGCTGTCTGCGCTACACGCCGAAGCCTCTGCCCTGCCTGCCACCACCAGCACCGGGCCTGCCCGCCGCGGCATGGGCGTCGCTCGCCTTTCGCGGGCGCGGCGGGCGCGGCCTGGCCATTCCCGGTTGGCTGGGCGCCCGTGCGGCGCCGGCGCCCCCCCGTTAAGCGAACCTGGTCTGGTCTGGGTCCCTGGCTGTCTGCCCATGGGGAGGTGGTGAGGTGCAAGTGCAGCCGGGACGGGGCGCGTGATACCATGCCACCCTGCCTGCCTGCGGTGGTTACAGGGAGCAGCGAGCTGGGGGTGCATGCACCGCCACGGCTCGTATCATGTCACCGATTGTGAGGTGACATGGTCAGTGGCAGGCAAGTATTGATGGTGAATCAGGCTGCTGCCGATTTGCACATGAAATGATTTGCTACGTAGTACTGTAGTAGTACTCCATAAAAAGGTGAATTGAAACAACGAAGCATTTTTTTTTTCCACCAAGAAGATGAACGCGCAGAACGCCGGGAGGCTAGATGGGTCACGCAACGCCAGTGAAGTGAACTCCAGGCCGGAGAATCCTCGATCGAGTGCTCATTTTCCACGTGAGTTTTAAGCGGGAGCCAGGGCTTCGAAGAGCGCCGGACGCGGCGTGCGGGTAGTGGCACGGAGGCAAGGCAAGGCGCCGCCGCCGCCATGGTTGTCTGGCCCGCACACTGTGTGAGCTGGCGCCTGGAGGTCAGCCGGTCAGGTCACGGCACGCAGGCGCCGCAACGGAACGGAGTACCCGACCCGTGCGCACGGCGTGGCGTTTGTGGTAAAACTGTTAAAGCAACGCGTAAAGAAGAAGTTCCCGGATCAATATTCTTCTCTTGTCTTTTTCCTGATGGTGGATCCTGAAACTGAAACTGAATGAATGCTGTGCTTGTGGTGGGGGATCAACGCTGAACTCTGCACTGGAAACGCCAGGCAGGCAGCGGAAGAAGAAACGCAGGGTTTCTCTGGACTGGAAGCGGCAGACAGAGCGGATGAGTAGAAACGCTGGGATTTGGACCGGAAACGGCAGACACACACAAAGCGGAAGCGCGTGGTTTCGCACATCGCACGGGGAACCGCACAAGAGAAACGGCATGCGCGTATCGTATCGTATCGTATCTATCCGGCGAACTGCCGAAGTGAGGGGCGCAATGGATCTGCAGGGCGCGGGGAGGGAGGGTAGGGGGATCGGAGAGAGGCGCGTAGCGTACGTACCAGGACGACGGCGTCGCGGGCGGCCATGATGACGATGTCGGCGCAGGAGACGACGCCGGGGCAGCGCTCCTCCAGCGCGTCCTTGATCTCGTCGACGACCTCGAAGGAGCGCAGGGAGTTGATGTTGGACAGCGCGTCCTTCTCGCCCAGCATCGTGGGCGTGGCGTCCATCAGCACCGAGCCGTCGCAGCCCTTGAGTTGAGCCGCCGGACAACACGGCAAGGAACAACAGAGAGAACCCGTCGAGTCAGATCGGACCGCGGAGGGAGAGGGAAACGAAACGAAGCGCGCCATGCAATCGGAGGGCGTACTCACGTTGACGAAGCAGTCGTGGAACTGGAGGCGCATGACGGAGGCGACGCTGCGGGCCTCGCGCGCGAGCGCGCGCGCCATGGTCTCCCGGACGATGCCCTCCGCCTCCGGGCACGTCTCCGCGTAGTACCCGACCTTGAGCTCCCTCACCGTCGCCTCGGCGCCGCAGCAGAGGAACGCGAGGAGCACGGCGAACAGCGGGAGGCTCGGGCTCCCACGGGGCACCGCCATGGCTACAGAGAGAGGAGGGGGGAGGGCCGGTTCAGGTGGGGGCAAGGCAAGGCAAGGGCTGTTCCGTTCCGCGAGGCGCCGCACTGCACCGCGCTGCACTTTGCTCTCCTGTTGCTCTGCACGGCTGTTTGGCAGCCAGCGTACTAGTAGTAGTAGAGGCCAACTCGCCAGGCCAAAGCAGGTGGTTGCAGACAGAAAAGGGGCGCAGGGTGCAGGTCGAGGCACAGGAATACGGGATTGGGGGGGTGGGGACGCGCCGCGGGAGCTGTGTGGCCACCGGCCAGTGGTACGGTGGTGGGCGGACGAAGCGAGCACGGGCGCCAGGCAGTGTCCGGCCGGCTTGGCACGGTCGGGTGCGCAGCGCCAGTCTTGTTCATGCCGGCTCGACTCGAATAAAACTGCTCGTATATGCGAGGTACTAGGAATTTTTGGCCCATACCTATCCTAGGTGAATGCTTCGACGACCTAGTACCAAGAAAATCATGGCGACGGTTCAAAAAAGAAAAATCATGGCTAGAACTCACCCAACGTATTGATCGGGTCGAGCTTGTTTGGAGTGGATTGGGCTGGTTGATGAGTGGTCCTTGAATCAAGCCTACATTCGCAGGGCCTGTTTGGGTTGAGACCGATGTTGGTCAGATCAAACTTTGGCCATATTTGACCATGCATTGAATTTGAAAAAAATATTTAATCAAATTGCAATTTATTCCTTTGTAGGCTTTATTTAAACCACAAATAAGACCTACAAACAAAAAAATATTATTCAGATAAATATTTTTTCAAATTCAAACACGGTCAAAGTTTGACGTGGCCAACGTTGTCCTCAATCCAAACAGACCCGCAAAGTCACAGATGAGCCTTCCTCTAACCGTCCGAAAAAAACGACATATACGCTAGCTACTGGAATTTTTATAGAGTTGGTGAAGCAGACCATTTAGAGTTTCATAAAATCATGAAGCTGGAATCGTAATTTTTTAGAAGACATTTGAATATGTCATTTTATTTGTAGTTTAGTTTAAAATTATCTTCTAAAACCATTTATATTCACGTTACAAACTTCAACTTCACACTAGAAGAGCCTAGAGCAGTGCCAAACATGAACCTGTCTTTTTGGAAGTGTCTTGGACCTTTTGAAAATATTTTTTTTCTTCTAGAGTATTTTCGTTTACTAGTGAACCATTTTTTCCCTTAGCTACTCAACCAAAAAGTGTTAACTCGGTAGAATAAGTGTTGAGTCTCATAGTTCTTTTTTGCATGCTAAGTTGACAGCTTATGCTTCATTTTATAACATTATAATCTATTCACAGTTCGTTTTATTTTTAGCACCAAAATTGACCGGCTTATCTTATTCAAAAAGTTTGCGAAAATATGAAAAAATTCTATTTGTAGTTGAAGTATGTCATATGCTCAACTAAATCATACTGAAAATAAATGGTAATTATAAACTTTTTGCATAAAACGAATAAGTTAAATTTGGTGTTAAAAAAATCAAACGAACTATAAATTAGAACGAAAGAAGTAGAAATAAAAGGAAGGATTTTGTGACTACGGGAGAGGAGTGGTTGCCGGTGTACTCCCTTACTGCAGCCAGGTTCGCTTTTTCGTTCGAAAAGGCTGAAATTTCGGGCCAAAATTTCGTTTTCAAACCACACCGAGAATAAAATTACGGTGCGGAGAAAGATGTATTCCGGTTCTAAATTTAAAAATATAAAAACAATTTTTTTGATCAAACTAAAATTTTATTATAGTAAAAACGAAAGTGAATCCTTTCGTCAGCTGCGTGCCCGCATCCCAAATGCGCGAGGCGCCTGGCTTTCACGCCTGACCGCCTGGCGCCTGCACTGCATCCACATGGCCACATCCCCACTCCCCAGCACTCGCTGGTGCGCGCCCGCGCGACGGTTTCGGTCGCACGGGATTCGTGTTGGTGGTCTACTGGTCTTGGTGCGCGTGCGCTCGTCAAAAATATCCGCTCGGGATGTGGACGATGGTGGCACGGTCGGGGCGGAGGGGAGCATTGACCCGTACTCTGCTTTTTTGCGCGCCTCTGTGTCGCGCTGTGTGGCTGTGGCCGTGTGGGCGCCTGGGCGGTTGTTTGTACTTGAATTTTGCTGACAACTTTGAAAAAGGTGAAAACAGGGACTTCTGTTCTAGTCAAAGGCTCTGTTTAGATCCAAATTTTTCTCCTAAATTTTACTATGAAAAAGAAGATTTCCCGTCACATCAAAATGTCGACACATGTATGAAGTACTAAATGTAGATGAAATAAAAAATTAATTGCACAGTTTAGATGTACTTTGCGAGACGAATCTTTTGAGCCTAGTTAGGCCATAGTAGGACAATATTTACCACAAACAAACGAAAAGTGCTACAGTATATTTTTCAGCGCTACAGTGCATTTCAACTCCAATTTCAGCGGATCTAAACACAGTGAAAACAGGGACTACTACTCTCTCGGTCTTAATTTATTGTTCCTTTGATTTTTTTTAACATTAAATTGACTGACTCGTCTTGTTCAAAATATTTGTAGAAAAAAGAAAAAAATCTAATTCATAGTTAAAGTATATTATATGCTAAATTAAATTACAATGAAAATAAATGATAATTATAAAAATTTTCGAATAAGACGAGCGATCAAATTTGATGTCAAAATAATCAGATGATTTATAAATTGGAACGGAGGGAGTATCTCTGTTTTGAATAGGAGATTCTGAGTTTATACTAAATCAAACTATTCTAAATTTGACTAAGTTTGTAGAGAATATTGCTAACAGGTAGTTCCACGTTAACGAAATAAATTATGATTCTATGAAATATATTCCATTGTCAATCTAACTATGCTCATTTAATATCGTGCATTATCTCTCCTATAACTTTGTCAAAGTCAGTATAATTGGATGAACTTATAACTAGGACGAATGTTACAGAAATTACTTGCATTTTTCATTATGAAATAGTCTAGTGTAACAATTTGCATAGAAAACAGTCAAACAATCTCATTGAATCTATACCTAAACTACCCGCGTTGTACTTGTAAAACATAATCTGAAGTAGAGAGGAGATTTTCTTTTCCCTCTCAACTCTTTAGATTGTCTAACTTTATCCTTGGATTTTAAAACCATCTAAATTTGGCATCAACTATGCATGAATTGTAAACCATTTTATATTAATGAGAGACTTTATAGTGATTGGAAAAGTAACACCAATACTAAGAGGTACCACTCTTTTTTATTTTTAATTATCAAACCCTCCTATTTTGGTACCATCTAGTACCTGTACTGTGGTACCGCTTATTTTTATACCGTTAGATCTCCTCTCGTGAATGGTTCATATTTTTTCCAACAACCATAAAAAACTTATGTTAAAGTGAAACTCTCGAATCTGCACTATAAAAGAGCGAGTTTTCTAAAAATCTTTTTTACCTACAAAGGCATAGGTATACCCCTCACGCTGTCCCTACTGCGCAGTTTGAAAAAAGTTGAAAAGGTGTGGAAATGTCCAAAACCCATAGATACAAAATGTTTCATTCACTTTCTCTCTTTATTTCTCACCTCATTTTATACCCATACCCACCTATTACTTTCCTTCTCTTGGTTGTAACGAGAAAGGAATAACGCTAATCAATCAGCACTCATTCCTTTTAATTATATTTTTTTTCTTTTCTATTGTTTCTTTGATTATCTCACAACACGTGTACATCTGTGCTAATCTGTGCTAGTTAATTAAAAACGCCGCAAAGACGACCACCACTAAAATCTCAAGTAGGACCCCCAAACCCAAGAGATTAAGACTGCCGTGTTTATTAAGACTTGAGAATAAGATTTGATTTTCCTGGTCCCAATCGATGACCGGCTACAATGGGTCGAACCGGCCGCATCCGCACTAGTACCTTGAGGAAATTTAGTATTTTTGTCGATTTCCTTCGTTATCGTATCCCGGTCTGGAAAGTTCACCACATACCTAGTCAATCTGATTCCTTGTGATCTACTACGCAATATATTATTACACCACTTGCAAAACATGCGAAATCGTGGTCCATGCATATGCAGCTTATATATATACAAATCTCTCGAATCTCGATTCTGTCTTCGAGATGAGGAATATGTACTGTTAGAGTTGCTGGCAGCACTCATCACAAGTGGAAACGCCAACTCACACGCGCTCGGAAAATGGAATGGCGTAAACCTGAAGCGAGACCAAGCATCCACCACTCGCTTCAGACTTCAGAGGAACCCCGATCAGAGGCGAAGCTAGCGAGGGATTGATGAAAATATGTTTATTAGTGCTAACAAAACTTTATACCCTATTGCCGGTGTACCACCTTAATTGAACTTGGTGTTGCCCTTCTCGACAACGATTCCAAACTGCAGCACCTGTTTCTTCCGTGGGTGAAAAGCAACTCACCGGTTCGATCGGCAGCAATGCAGCATCACTATCACGCACGGCTGTTCGACGCGACGCATGCAGAAGTGCACTAGCATCACGGGATCCGATGGAGACATGATAACGATGATATGCATAGGCAGAGGCGAAGCTAGCGAGGGATTGATGGTGGTGCACACATGTACAATTTTAAGGTAAAATACCATAAACTTGGGCTTTCTAACATGGTGAAAATAGGTTTATTAGTGCTAACAAAACTTTATACCCGGTTACCGGTGCACCACCATAATTGAACTTGGCATCGCCCTCCCCGGCGACGATTCCAAACTGCAGCACCTATTTCTTCTGAGGGTGAAGAGCAACTCACCGGTTCGATCGGCAGCAAAACAACACTGTAGCAACATTATTCACAGATGGAGGATAGAGAGGATAGTTCGAACAGTGGATAGAAGGGTAGGATACCCTAACTGCTGGACTCAGTCTAAACACACACGGTAGCACATGTGAACAGCCGGGAAGAAGCTGACTTCAAATCCATGCCAAATCGCCAAACGGGCCAAAAAATCCCGTCGCTACTAGTCTACTACTGCTGCTACTCCTGCGGTTCTGCCTGCGTCCGGGACTCCGGGTGACACCCAGTGCGGCGACAAGGCCGTCCCACGGCGGACAGCTTTCGAGCGGTGCATGGTGGTGGTGGATGTCATGCGGGGCGGGTGCCGTGCCGTGCCCCGGGAAGTGAGAGCAAAGCGACCGGCGACGGCGACCGCTTTGACGAAATGCGCGGAGGCATCGGCAGCGACGGACGCCGACGGCGGCGGGAAAAGGCCGCTTTGGGTCGTCTTCCGATAGGTGCTGTCACGGTCCGATTGAGGTGAGGAGGTGCGGGTGCGGGAGCGTCGGCTGGGCTTCGTTTGGGCCACGGCTATCACAGCCAGATCAGTGGTGTCACAACTGGAAGCTGGCCCAGGAATACAACTTGACATTCGAGCCCACACTGACGACGGACTTGACGCGTTTCCATCCATCCAGCCCGCTCAGAGCCCAGCAGGCGCCCCCTCACCCTCCGACCCCACCTCCCCGGCCCCCGCCTCCGCTTTCCTCCCTCCCTCCCTCAAACCCACACTGCTCGCCGCGCCGCCGCTCGCCCCTAAACCCCAGGCGCCGCAAACCAACCGCCCACCTCACTCGCGCCACCAGCTCCTCCCACCCGCGCCGCCGCTCAGGGGGAACAGCAGCGCGCACGCGTGCGTGAGAGGGGGAGAGAGGTGGGATGGGGGGCGGGCGGAAGCGCGGGCGCACGCAGCGCCGCCACTTCAAGCAGGGCCGCGAGAACGTCTGGAAGCACAACCCGCAGCGCCCCCCCGCCGGCGAAGGAGGCGAGGGCCGCGACGGGGATCCCTCCTGGCAGCCCTTCGCCACCGAGAGCCCGGCCTTCGAGGAGTACTACAAGGTACTGCCTGCCGCTTGCTTCAGATCATGCTCTGCAGCTGCTTCCTGTGATGATTTGTTTTCCCAAGCTTCGTTTGGCTCGTTGCTAGATTTTTTGACGGTAGTCTGATGGTGGTCGGATATCGCTGGGATTTGTCTACGTGCTTGTTCTGGTTGGGGTGTCGCGGTTGCTCTTCATTTATATGCTATTGGTTTGTCAGTCGCAGTTTTTGGGTCTTCTGCAAATCCCAGAGATCTTCTCTTACCATACGCTCGTAGTTTGGGATTTTAGCTAATCCTGTTCAATTTGGCACATGCGTTTGTCTTGCAGGAGCAGCAAATTGTTCCTGAGGAAGAGTGGGGTGACTTCATGAGCATGCTCCGGAAGCCACTACCTGCCACTTTTAGGATTAATGCGAGGTAATGCTTCTCTCGGAAGTATGAAGGTGGATACACAAGGAATTGATTGTTTGGATCAAGCTGAATGGAAAAGCAGTTTGCTTATGGGCCAATGCCAGATAGCATACTCTTGATTACTGCTGCATAGAAATGTATGCATTGGATATGGTTCTTTGTGACTATGTATTAGCAATAGCTCGCACTTCTGCTTGAAACCACCAATTCGACAATTTCCTGGCAATTTTGGTATATTTGGTTCTCTGTTCAGGTCGTAAGATCATCATCCATATGCTGTTAAATTGTGAGAACTACATATACCACCTTGTCCTTCTGATATATAAAGGTTGAAAGTGGCCCTGTCCTATTGAGAAATTGTTATTGTTGCCAAAAGGTTCCTTATTCTTGTAAGTGGAACTGCATTCATCTGATTAATTTAATTGATGTGGTATACTCTGTTCGAAACATATTTAGCCATTGTTGTTCTGAATTCAATCATATGTAAGAACTGCTTTGTTTAATGGACTTTGGACTTGCTCTCCATGTTTCTTTAGACTCCTTTTCATTTATTTTATAAAGGATTACAATATCTTTATTCTCATGGCTTTTCTGTTTACAAGATATGGTTCAGCAGCTATTTTTTGTGTACACTATTCACCTTGTAACATGCTCTTCTAGTCTTCTTACGAGAACCTAAACAACCGACCATATAGTTGGACAAAGTGATTGTACAAAACTACTCTGGTAGTACTGGATTTTTTCCCTATTCTTATGCTTTGTAACATTGCAGATTAATTATTTGATCTATTTAGGTGGTTGGTTCCTCCGTTTTAATAAGCTAATTAGCTAAAGTTTTCTTTGCCTTTTCAGCTGTCAGTTTTTTCAAGATATCTGCTCGCAGTTGGAAAATGACTTCAGGAAATCATTAGAGACTGAGGTTGCCTCTAAAACTCACGCATATGTCTAAGTTAGAGTTAGTACTATTGACATTTTCTATTTATAATCTTTTCTTTATCATGGACAGGTAAGCGATGAGCATGAAGAAGGTGCTATTCGGCCTTTGCCTTGGTACCCGGGTAATCTTGCATGGCATTTGAACTTTTCTCGAATGCAGCTGAGGAGAAACCAGGCACTTGAGAGGTAAACCAAATAACTGATGCTGCATGATGTTTATTTTGGGGTAATATTATCAAGATATCAGTATATAGTTGTATACTATCTGACACGGACAATCACTTTGAACTTGTTATGCTTTTGTGTTGAAGTTTCTTATAAGAGCTTTTGAGGTGTTAACTGAAAATAACTACATAGATTTCTTGCGATGCCTTAGATAATTAGATTTGCAGATGCACTGGCTGTGTATTCATGTGCAGATAATTAAAGCCATATTATGATGCAGATAATTAAAGCCATATTATGAACTGACGTAAGAGTTCTTTCTTTTCTTTATTTGAAAAAAATATATTTGCTGAAGCCTTTGTAACTGTAACACTTGACAGGATACTGTCATTGCAACATTTGAAGCACATACCCCCATTTTAATATGGACTATTTTATATTCCAGTGCGATAACTGTTTGTTTTTTTGCTTGCCTGCTCCAGTTTTCATGAATTCTTGAAGCGAGAGAACGAAGTTGGCAACATAACTAGGCAAGAGGCTGTCAGTATGGTGGGTACCTGATTTTTATTTCAGAGTTGTGCTATGCTATTTATGTATGATGCTTTACATATCTTGTTTCAATGGTATGTGTTGTTGCAGGTCCCACCCTTGTTTCTGAATGTGCAGCCTGATCATCATATTCTTGACAGTATGTTGTCCTCGTTCATCAATTTGCATATTGTGCAGTTTAATTAGTAGGCTGTCTCATGTACTGCCTGTTTGGCCAATGGCTACCTTTCCCATTTGTAAGGTTTGCAGCTTAGATATTCAGTAAACTAGCTTTTGCAATTGGTTCCACATAAGTGTAGAATTACTGATTTTTTCTACACATGAGCGAAAAGGTCAAAAAAAGAAAGAAAGAAAGAAAGAAAGAAAATTAGCATTGCAGCTACAGCTTATGTCCATAGACTAGCAGAAAATTATTTAAGCTGAGGCTTTTCTGTTTGGCTTTAGCCTTTAGCTTGAACTTACTTTTTGTGTAGTTTGAGATTAAATCAAAGGCAAACTGCTTCCACTTGGTTAGAGTATTCAGATTTTTATTTTTGAGACTAGTGACTTGTCTAACCACAGTCTCATGAATTTTATTATCTTATGCAGTGTGTGCTGCTCCAGGATCAAAAACTTTCCAGTTACTCGAGATGATTCACCAGTCAACAAAGCCTGGACTACTTCCAAATGCCCTGGTGTGCTTGGATATACGTCACATGTACCTGATAACTTATACATATTATGTCGTCAGTTCTTTTACCTGACTCTTACCCTCATGTTATCAGGTGGTAGCTAATGACGTTGATGTGCAAAGATGCAATCTTCTTATTCATCAGACAAAGAGGATGTGCACAGCTAACCTGATTGTGACAAATCATGAAGCACAAAACTTTCCTGGTTGTAATATTGCAAAGTTCTGTCCAGAAACATGTATGGATGAGGCCAAGCTGCAGAGGCTGGAGTTTGACCGTGTGCTTTGTGATGTGCCTTGTAGCGGTGACGGGACTTTCCGTAAGGCTCCTGATATGTGGAGGAAGTGGTAAATACCTACTCTTTTATTCATTTCGGTACTACTGTGTTTACTTAGTTTCCAATTAACTGGATTTACTGTTCAGGAATGCTGGTATGGGGAATGGACTTCATCGCCTGCAAGTGGAAATTGCTATGCGTGGTAAGGACTAAAACTTGCATGGAGCATTACATGATTATTACCTTTTGCTTAAGTTGGTTCATTATGTTAAAATTTTAATTTGTGAAATGCCTTGAACATTTCACCTTTGTAGTGTTGAAATGTTGATGTCCTTGCACAAGTGAATTGCTGTCATTGTTCTTTGATTACGAATTAGGTCCTTGTAGTTGTGGTTCTCCATTAAATATTTAATGAGTTTGATTGTTTGTCTATTGGATAGTTTACTCTGGAAAACACACACAACACACACACATTTGTTTCATATAGGATAAGAACCAACAAGCACATAATTTGGATTGTTTTGTTACCAATTATTGTAGGAACTGACATTAAATTTATACTTCTGTCTTTTTCCATCTATGATGGGTAAATGATAGATATGTTATTTGTACTGTTAAGGATTTGTTACTCGCAGGATTAGGTTTGCATATTTGATTATTTGCTGCTTGTTTTCAGGTATGGGTTTGCTTAAAGTGGGTGGGAGGATGGTTTATTCAACATGCTCAATGAACCCTGTTGAAAATGAAGCTGTTGTCGCTGAGGTATTTTTGTAATCTTTACTAATGTTTGATTTGATCAGATATTCTTCTGTTGTTTTTGTTGTAATGTCGTGGTTTGATTTCACCTTGAAAAAACAGTGTTACGGCATAGTAGGTTCGTTATCCGAGAAATGCTTAGAGATTCTGATCAATATGACATGCTACTTTTTGTTAGTGTATCCAAATGTTGCTTTTGTATGATCCTCATGTATAGTTTCTCTATTTTGTACATCTTTGTAACATCCATAGTGCTCTGCATAATTAATAGATTCTACGGAGATGTGGAGACTCTGTTGAACTTCTTGATGTTTCTAACGAGCTACCTGAATTAGCCCGTCGTCCTGGACTTAACACCTGGAAGGTTAGTACACATGTTACTAAAATCATTCATATTTTCTTGATCATTTACTCTTTTTTCCCTTTGGGTGTCTACTTTCATTATTAAATGCAGTTTCCTGTCAACCTAGGTCCTAGGGTTTGCAATCCTTTCTGGAAGCAAATGCAATCAGGAAACCTTAGATGATGATAATTAACCTCTAGTCATTCAGCACAATATGCTGCACATCGTGCTGGTGCATGTTTGGCACCTCTGGCTGATAACATTGTGCAACTGCCATTGCATTGTCTTATTAGCATCTTATTGCACACTGACATTGATAAAAATTTAGTGCTCCGAATAAAGAGGAAGTGAACTTTCTGTTTCATATTGTGTAGTTTTTTTTTTCTCGAACACGCCTTTGAGTTTCAAACAATTTCATCAAGAAAGATGCTAATACAAGGGTCATGGCTTAGAACCCATACTGTATAGCTTAACTGTTTTGTTTATTTATTTCCTTTTGTTATTCATATTACGTTTTCATGTGAAATAAATAGAGAGGAACAAGTGTGGTAACATTTTAATGTTCCATTGAACAAATAGTTCCTTTTATCGTTATACTTTTGCAAGAACAATTCAGTGCGGCACCATGTGTTCAGCTTGTTTACAGTTACGTCTTTGCTAGTACTCCTTCTATCCCAAATTATAAGGGGTTTTGGCGTGCTCCCTCTCTTCATCAATGTTTTTTATGGGTGTTGATGAATCTGGACACATACGAAACACATGCATGGAATAATGCATGAATCTATTTGAAACCCCCATCCCTTACAATTTGGGACGGTGAGTATTGTTTGTATTCTACACTTTCAGTTGGTGTCCACAAGTGTACAGTATCATCTGGGGTCTCCATAAATTTGATAAATCAAAGCGGTAAATTTTATTCTGTTCTCCCCTCAGTAGTTCAATTATTGCAGGTTCGGGATAGAGGGTCTTGGTTTGGTGTTCATGAAGACGTTCCTCGCTACAGGAAGAATGTCATATCACCAAGCATGTTTCCCTCTGGTAAAGGCAGCAAAGACAGCCTTATGCTGAGCAGCAGCAATGAGGTCAACACAGATGTAATCGATGCAGACATGAAGGATTCAACAGAAACGGGAGAGGGAGAACAAGGAACAGATATAACAATGGATGACAGCAATAATAGTGATGATCCAAAAACCAAAGAGAGAACCGAAGTTGACTGTGAGTCTGGTGAAGCTCCAACTAGTTGTAAAAAGTTAAATGCTACTTCCACCCGCATAGAACATTCAGATTACCCCTTGCATCGCTGCATGAGAATTGTTCCTCATGACCAGAACAGTGGGGCATTTTTCATTGCAGTCCTCCATAAACTCTCCCCCCTGAATGGTAATATTCTTTCATGTTCATTTACTCTTCATATTTTGTTGTTTATTATTGCATCAAATCTCATATACATTACAGTTACTGCTTCCCAGAACATGATAAATATTGCACCTTTTCAGAGAACCAGGTCGTAGATGGCATAAAAAGTGAGCAGAATATCTCAAAAGGTGAGAGTGAGAAACTTGAGAAAGGTTTACAATCAGATAAGGTATCATCTGAAGAAAATATAGTGCTCCAGCAAGTGGTTGATGATAAAAATGGTCTGGATAGAGAACAGAATGGAGACATGGATGGCAAAAGTTCAGAAGATAAGAGCTTAGAGGATGCTAAGGTGATTGTTAATGAGGCAGAAAATGGTCAAGCAGGAACAAGAGATAGGAGGAGGCAGCAGAACCAAGGCAGATGGAGAGGGGTTGACCCTGTGGTATTTTTTAAAGATGAAGTGACAGTCAAAAGTATTGTATCTTTCTATGGTATCAGTGATTCTTTTCCGCTTGATTGTCATCTTGTGACTAGGAATCGTGATACCAGTCATGTCAAGAGAATATACTACGTGTCAAAATCTGTTCAAGATGTATTGGAGCTCAACATAAAAATTGGCGAGCGGCTTAAAATCACGTCACTTGGCCTAAAAATATTTGTAGGTGTCTAATTAATATCTTTTCTTAATCAACTCGAGTTGTTTTCAGAAGCTGTCATTTTACGTTTTAACATGGCGATTCTCTTCTATTGCACTCTTTCAGGAAAGACAATCATCAAAGGAGGGCTCACCATGCACATTTAGGTTGTCATCAGAGGGGTTGCCGCTCCTGCTTCCATACATCACAAAACAGATTCTATACGCATCTGCAATTGACTTCCAGCACCTTCTACAGTACAGGACTATTAAGTTTCCTGATTTTGTGGATGCAAAATTTGGTGAGGAAGCTTCGGCTTTGTTGCCAGGTTGTTGTGTCGTAGTGTTGCGTGAAGGTAAGAGCCAGCTCTTCTTCTCTGCTTAAGAGACTAGTCAG
The DNA here is from genome assembly GCA_022530915.1 of Paspalum notatum. Taxonomy (NCBI): domain Eukaryota; kingdom Viridiplantae; phylum Streptophyta; class Magnoliopsida; order Poales; family Poaceae; genus Paspalum; species Paspalum notatum. The sequence goes on from CM039685.1 coordinate 40,566,156, forward strand.
AACTGAACCATCTTACTTAAAATTTCAGGGCACCAGGATATAGGATACATAGCCACTGATCCCTCAGCCATCGCCATTGTTTGCTGGAAAGGAAAAACCAATCTGTGTGTTATGGTTTCTCCTCTAGATGGGAAGGAACTACTTGAGAGGATTTCATTACGTTTTGGGCTCAAAATCCCAAAAGTGGATAAAGAGAAACCCAAGCAGGAGACTGATGGACCAGAGGAGCAGCCTGATTGTGCCACTGAGGCAGATGATCAAGAATGTTTGCCTCAAAGCAAAGCATCAGCTATGGAAATGTCAGGTGTTAAGGAGGTTGAGTAGCTTTCTTGATGCAACAATATCCTATTAGTTGGCACCGATTTTTAGATGCTTTGGCTGATGACCGGTACTCAGCTAGCAGTTTTCTTTCTTCATTCACACACCAATCTCCATGTATGAGTTATTGTTACTGCCAAAGGAGAGGTGGTCACCCACACGGAAACGACGCCACGTGGCATTGTACTGTGTTTACCGTCCATTCTGTTCCCGCATCGTGCTAATTTGCTTAAGCTTGTGGCTTGTTTTCTTCGAGAGGATGAATCTCGACGATTTTGGAATGTTATAGTGAACGCAAAATCTGAACTACATAGTAAAGTTTGAGACGAGAATATTGTTTGAAAACTCTTTTTTATATGAATGCGAAATTTATTAAGTGGAGTTGAAAATTCACGAGGCTGACGCAAGGTCTGCGCTCGAGGTTTGAGGCGGTCTTGTTGAGCACCAGTCACTGAATGAACAAGATCTTCATGCCGTATCCTGCACGTCCGAGCTAAGCATACTTGTGCCCACCATCTCCGTTGCCAAAACACAGGAAAAACGTGTTTAGAATCCTCTTGCATGATAAAGGACTATAAACTTGACGGAACAGAGGATTTAATCAAATTGTTGGACCTGTGATTCTTGTGCAGTTAGACCTAGTAGACTCCCAAGCAACTCATCCAAGCTGACCATTGTTGGTTCAGAGGGGAAGGTAGTCACACTTGTGGTGCCGACCCAGACGCGACACGGTTTGATCATCGCTCCAACCCTGACGAATCGGTACGGTTTCCTCCTCCCAGTAACAAAAGAAACCGGTGCCCATACGTTCGAGTGGTCTGTCGTCTCTCAGGATGAAGGGAGCAGCGAAGAATGGGAATTGACGGCATGGAGCACGCGATGCAGACCGGAAAAATGTCCTCGTCTTCGTGGACGACCGTAAAACATCTGCAAACATTGCATGCTAACTCCATTTATCTGATCCGTTTTTAAGGCCTTAAGGGTATATAAGTATATTTAGATCCACAATCTTAGAGTTAGCCGCTAAAGACCTTGTCTGGATCATTACAGTTTATAATTGCAATAGCTAAGAGCCGGGTTATAGCTTTTCAGCTTGGTAGTTGGGAGTTCTCTACAAAGGGCAACTACTCCAAGCAAAGCTACTAATAGTACTGACTTGTACTTTTGATATTTATGGAAAATTTTCGAATAATATGAAGAGTCAAACATCGTGTCTAAAAATCAAGGTTGTCATATATTGAAAAAATGGGGCTATCACTTAAGTAGATCACTAGGGAATTGGACGAGGTAGAAGTTCGCAAGATGAAGCTACAACCAGAAGGTCGCGCAGAGTTAAGTCCTTTTCGCTCGTTTTAATAAGAGTAGCTTTTCGCGTTGATGTTGCAGGTTAGGTTACAAGTAGGGCTGGACTGTGCCCTGCGAAAAATTCTCCGTGCTGACGTCCTACAGACCGGCTTCATACGCTTGTTTCTCTTGTTAGGTACTCACCTCACTATTGTGATTGGCAGCAACAATACTAGTTTCAACAAGTCGCGCGTTCAACGAGTGTAGTTAGTTCTTGCTTATTAGCACTTGCATTGTTTGAGAAAACATAAGACGTACTTTCAGTAACGTAGAGTTTATCATATGAACGCGAACAGAATACTCCCAAAAAAACCAGTTATACGCGGCTTCGCCTCTTTTAGGGTGTACTTTGTGGTGGGAAAAGGGTTACCGACGGTCTGGCTGATCGGTGTCTCTGTCTCGTCGTCGTCGGCAGGGATAGCCGGGTAGTAGGTCTCCACAATCCGAGTGCGAACTGAACAACGGCGACAGTTGATAACACTGCACACAGGTTATATAGAATTTGCAGATAGCCGCGCGCTGGTACATGCATGCGCGAGGAATTTTCGAACGAATTGCAGGTAGAGAATTGTTCCGGATGCTTCCAAAATTCAGTCGATCCTATTCAAGGTACGCCCGTCTCTTCCTTTGGCTTCTTGCGGCAGATTTCTACCGGTGCGATCCACATATATGTACGTTATAGAAAAAAAATATTATCGGTTAACGCCATACATACTAGACCGTTAAGTACGAAGTCGGTCAAACATTTGGCTCCATTCCTTAACTACTCCTTACTACTAATAATTATCAAGCTCTTCCGCGTACGTGGATATGCCAGACACGTGTCGCCAGCTCTCCTTGTTCTGGCCTGGTGCAACTTCATGTGCATGGATTATACGTGGAAACGTAAGATACGTGAGAAAAGGGGATGGGTGAATAATTAATACGCAGAGAACTCATAATAACAGTCTTAATTTTTACACGGAATTGTTAGTCCAAATATATAGTATAATTCTATGAAGAAGAATTTTATCACCCCAGCTCGCTGCGCTCTACAAAATAATCTCCCGTGTGTGTACGTGCATGTGTGTGGGTACAATGAAGGGAAATAGTACACCTACTATTCTGCCGAACCACCGGCAGTACCAGTTAGCTAGGCTACCCCCGTAACGAAATTCTCGTGGCAATATAGTATATACTCCAATGTTTTTCATTTAGGTTGACTTGTAGTGTAGCAAACTCGTCCTGGAAAACCATGTAGCAAAACTATTTGCGTTTGAGCTCCTAGTCAAGGATAGTTCGCCCATCTCTTTCAATAATAATTCATCTCAGCTGTCCAGCCGGCTCCTATTTTTGTTACCTAACGATTGCATAAACATTTAACTAGTATTAGTGGAATTCTTTGCACACACAGTTAACTAAGTGCATTCATTCGCTACCCAAAAATGAGGTGATGGCAGGCAGTTTTTATAGACCAGATTAATTATAAGCCCCCTAGATTAAATTGGATCAGATTGTTTTAGTAGCCACCAAATAGAATCCAACGACGTGATCTCCGCATGCAGTTCGTTGTGCATGTATGCAATTCAGCTGCCCTCAGCTCGTGAAGCACATGATGCGCGCGGAGGGCATGTACGGCCAGATCATTCATGGCGCCAACATGCTAGGAAGAGCGAGGAAGCCGTACACGTACGTGTTGTCTGGTGTGCCTCATGCGGCAGTACAACAAGCCACGCGTACGTACTCATCATACAAGCTCTACACGGTAAGCTGTGCAAGTATACATCGCGTGCTACGCTTTCCAAGCTGCAGCACCGGCACGAGATCGTACAATCCGGCCGGTCTACCTACATACCTTTGCAATGGCCCAATGGCATGTCAGCATGCTTGAGAGCATGCTAAAGTCACGACCCGCGAACGTCAAGTCAAGCTTCATCCGCGCGGCGCACACGGCACACCGCCATAGCGACGATTGCCTGATCTATCAGTCTACTCATCGACAATCTTCTTTGTTGACGTCTGCATGAATACATCAACCAACGCTTGTCATATCATATCACCGATGCCTCCTCATCAATATAATACAGTGATCATCATCGACATGGTCTACATCACCACACCGCTACCAACTGTCCACAAGGTGGGCATGAACAATAGGATCCCTCCTCTACGACAACATCGTCAGCTTCATATCTGCGACGGCAAAGACTGTATCAACAATTGTTCTACGATATATGCAAGCGCAATGAGATGGTAGAAGCAAAAGATTTCGAATCCAGTCTTTACCGCCCTTTGACATATATATGCGACCCCCGCCCCCACGCACCACCCTTTGACATATGGAAGGTGCATTTTCTTGAACTATAGTCCCCTTCAAGATATTTTTTCCTCACATTAGGCTATGTGTGCCCACATTGATCACAACTACGTCAACTATGGTTATTACATCGGCATTAGACTATGTGCAGCAGATTGCCTATATGGCCTGTCTATCCACTATTCCAACCACTTTTTTCTCTGTGTACAATAGCGCTACAGTGTATGTATAGGCAGTCCTTTTATACGTTCCACTGCACAGTCTCAACAACAAAAGGTTACATGCCTACATCTATAGCAAATCAACAGTGGAATATATAGTCAAAGCATCCATGTCATCTCAAGCGTCCATCATGACACTCCCTCTATTACTATGAGAGAGAATAGGAGGGAATAGATGTGATACAAGGGACAACTGTGGAGAAGATGGTGAAAATACAATACCCCAAATACAGTTGCAATCGTGCACTTCGCTCCCACGATGACTAAGGGCGAATGGTAGAAGTATAGATATATAGGATTATAGATGCATGGAGTCATATCCAAACTCTAGAGATATAGTCCTAATAGATTACGTTTAAACCAAGTATAGAGCTTATATTGTACTCCAAGTATCTCTCATATATACCCATACATATACGAATACGACCTAAGGGTCATGTAATCAAACAATAATAAACAACGAGAGAAACAATAGATCAATATTTTCTACCCAAACAATTAGCCGTACACACTACAAAAAGTTTTACAAAAAATATCAAATTTTCTCGATCTATGTTACCAATACACTTCAAATAATTATGAATAAAGGATCATTTGCAATATATTACACTAGTACGTCAACCCGTGCAAAGCATGAGCTAGTATATATAAATTTGAGATCCACAGTTAATCAAAATTGGTATTGTTTAATATATTTTATCACTATATACACATAATGTTTCTATCCTCTCTGCCTATAACACATGTGTTATAGATAAACTCAAATGAAACCACTTTAAAATTCGGTCTCAGTCAACGGAAATCTTTGAAATGATATGACGTGGAATTTATTTGTGAGCCCGGAGTGCAGGAGCAGCCCAGACGAAAACGGACGCTCAGATCGCATACATACTCTGTTTTTAACGTTCTATATATCGATGGAAAACTAAAATAATAATATTTCCAACCCAATTGACATCACTCTAAAAATTTACTTGCAGTTAACGGAAATCGTCAAGACAATATGGCCTACAATTTATTCAGGAACCCGATTTAGACGGCAAGAGCAGCCTACGTGAAAAACGGATACCCATGTCGCACACTGACTCTGTTTTCGATGTTTTATATATTGCCGGAAAGCTAAAAAACAATATTTCAAACCAAACTGACACCACCTAAATTGCGGTCGCATGCAAGGAAAAAATTTGAAACAATAGCATGTGGAATTTATTCGCGGGTCTATTCTTATATGTATTAATTTAGAGGTGCTTATGGATTTTTTTCTCACGTCGTTGCAACGCACGGGCATTTTGCTAGTATGTTTAAACCAAGTATAGAGCTTATATTGTACTCCAAGTATCTCTCATATATACCCATATATATACGAGAATACGACCTAAGGGTCATGTAATGAAACAATAATAAACAACGATAGAAACAATAGACCCTCTTGGCGAATGTGGTGGCTTCTTTTAACACTTTCTTATTAATATAATAGATTTGAGGTATTACCGTACTCCATCCAGTATTCAAATACTTGGTATTTTGGACATGATCTCTTATACCAAGAGCAATTAAATATTGGTTGTTTTTTATCTCTAGTTGGTTGTACCACCACTCCCAAGACTCTAGCCAGCATTCGAGTTCTCATGGAGGTTGTTTTTTTTTTTTTGCCATTTTTTGTTGGCTAGTGCATACACGTGGGAGAATGTGCGTGGGATATTTATTCCTACATGGAAAATATAAGTATACCAACTGGATCAGAGGTATACTGGTCCAAAATGAACTTCAAATACTTTAACATCAAATATTTGCATTTGAAGTGAAAACCCCTCAAACAACAAGTATTTCGAGCTCCACCTTTTTTAACAGGAAGAAGTATGTGCCAGTTTTTTTCTGCAGAAGTGTAGCTCAGGATTGTGGCGCGACTTCATTTGATTAATTTAATTTCGACTTACAAATAAATGAAATGTTTTGTGTGTTTAGAGCCGGCCGTGAACAGGATCTATCGGAGCATAGATCGGCCTGGGTACACGCTTCGTTGACTCTTGAAGTATGGTGGACCTTCCTCTTCGCGTGTTGCTTGCTTCCCTAATTCCGACCCGTCAGCAAAACAAATGCCATTAATTCAACCGTGCCAAAAGAAAAAGTCAATAATATGCATTTGCACTGCACGCGCGAGAAGACGTAGGCACGTAGCCAGCTAGAGTTCGGGTGCGGCGGTGCCCTGGTGGCCTGGTCTGGTCGCACTGACATATCTTCTGGCCGGCGCCGGCTCAGCCATTAATCATTCCGTTCCATTCCGTCCATGGACGCGGCCCGGCCAGTCACCGTCATCGTTAATACCATGGCAGCTAATTAATTGCACAGTTTAGCTAAGCAAGTTGCACATGGTGTAGCAGCCTCTGATCGACGTACATATATGTAGGTGCATGCATGTAGTAGTACTGACTGTTGTAACACATTAAACAATTTCCTTAATTAATTTGCCATGCATGTTTCCCGGTTTTTGTTGGATCAGGTTGACGACTGAGCAGCTAGCGCCCATTCATCCATTCATTCATTCACTTTATCGATCAAGGAGCGTCGGAACCTTCGTGCAAGTCAACGGCCGGGCATATATGCGTGTATGCGAAAGATGTGTATATATATGCTTCCTCGGATTTTAAATGTAAGTCGCGGTTGACTTTTTTTTTTCAAAACTTTAACCATTCGTTTTATTCAAAAAATTTGTTCAAATACATACAATTACAAATCATGGTTAAATTAACTTTGGCAATAAACCAAATCACAACAAAATAAATGATAACTTGTAAACTTATTTTAAATAAGACGAATGGTCAAAGTTTTAAAAAAAATCAACCGTAATTTATATTTAAAACCGGAGAGAGTACATATATATAAACAAATTAAGCACTCGCTACGTACGGTAGATCCAAAGCGCAAAGGACGAAAGGAAAGGATTCTGACTATTCCTAATGGGGGAGTAAAGTAGTTGTGTATAATACTATTTGACACTGTAGCGGTACTGTAGACAGAGAGAAGAGTAGTTAAAATAATGGAAGAACAGTGGATAGACAAGTTTTTTACCTATGAAATAGTATTTAGGTAGTGAGGATGGGGAGTCCCATTGAATGTAGCCTTACTACGAGAAATACTATTCTTTTGGCTGGCTCGCGTACGTTGGTTGGTCCGGACAAATAAAACAGTCAGTCGTTGCTTGTGCGCGTGTGGCGGCTCACCTCACCATGTTGGAAGTCGTTGGAACATGACCGGTCAAGCCAGGGCGCTCACCTATGGTGGTGGATTCGGTGGATCGCTAGCTCTCGTGCTAGCTAGGCCCAGCCAAGGCGATCGATGAGAGACGAGCAGATAGATGAGATGCAGAGCACCGCATCATGACGGCACGAGGAAAGAGCAGAGAAGCAAAGCACGCGCCGGCGCGGCGCCCCAGGGATGGATAGATTGACCCGACCGTGTGCTCCTGTCTCTCGTCACAGTCGCCACGACCTTCTTCCTTTCTTATTGTTTCCTATAAATTAATGATGACTCTTCTCGTGTTTTAAATTTCTCTTCTAATTCCTACACACGTGGATTTGCCATTGTGCATGCGTGCATGCACTATACCATCACACTAAACTAGCTAGCTAGTGCGTGCTCCCAAAGCATATATATAGTACCGTCGTTCACGTTTTGTTTCTGACGTCGGCAGAATTGTCGATTGAATTTATCCCTCTAACTAATTCCATCTTGCACCTTTCAAACCGTCGTGGGCCCTCTCCAGCATGCGCAGCAAGAGATTTTGCATTTTAAAATAGCATGCCAACCAGCCACTGCTTTAGATACACTTGTAGCCACTGGCATTAACATATTTGAACATCATATACCTTTGAGCAGGCTGATGACCTCCCGCCTTAACTTTTGTTTTTACAGGGTCAATAGTTTAGTATGCGCAACTTCCGCATAGACATATGACAAGTCTGCTAAACGTGATAATATATACATGCACATAAACGTGATAATCTAGTTTTCCCGCCAGACCCCCTTCATCATCAAGCTCAAACTTACACGGTTTAAAATTAGCAGACTTGTTTTTGTCTTGTCAGGGCAAGTTTTGACCAATATTTTTTTCCCTATTAATACATGATATTTGGAATACAAAACTGATATCTCTATATCCGTATTGGAACATTATTATTTATGGGTTTTTATGTCACGCATAAGTGATAATAAAGTCGATATTGGTCAACCTCCATAGTACAAATTAACGTTGTTTTGCTACACAAATATGTCGTAGGCCGCTCCACACGAGGGAAAAGAGAGTGTTGGGAAACCTTCGTTGGCCAACACTTTCGTTTACAAGATTATATGCTATCTAATATATGGTCGGATTATGAGAATGAATCTGTAGGATATATATTTTCCCCAAGCTAGGTGTCTTTGTGAGGATATATTAATGTGACTATGTGAGGCATACGTTAAAGTGTCCAATTAGTAACAGTATGATGAGACCAAAATCATTGCACCGTCCACTAAAAGAGGTTAATGTCACCAACGGAAACCAATTTTCTCAAACATCCTGCCTGTCTTTCCACGATCAGCACGCACGCCCGTGGGCAGGGGTGTCACGTGGAATGAAAAATAATGTACTCCTCTAGATATGGATGAATTAGAGGTTTTTAAGCTGACGGCCTGTGAAACCATTTTTGCACAGACGGCCCCTTTGATGCTTGTGGCTGTGGAACTGAATCGAAACCGTTGATTTTTCTACAAGTATTGTGTCGCATGTAGAACGCCAGCAATAAATGGTCTACTACCCACAGCATGTAGCGCCAGCTCTCCTGCAGAGCGAGATGCACGTATCTCTATTTTTTACATACGTATCATTTGCGGGAGGGAAACTATAGAAACGGGTATATATCCTAGCTAGAGGCCGGCTAGATGTACGTACAAAATACGCATCCTGATACGCGCAGCGCTAGCTGGATGCAAAAGTGGACGCACCTATGCAGAATGAATTGTGACACGTGCTTGTCCGCTTACTACTGGACGTGTACCATTGCCGTTCGGAGGCGACGCGTTGAATTTTTTTTTTTAGTTGTAGTGCCCCCTGTTCACATTTCTTCCTCGAACGGAAGCGTGCTGGGTCGATCATGCATGCCAGATACTGTGGTGGCGCTTTTACGTGGTCACCTTCCCACAAAAAGGCAAACTGGTACGGTACAAGAAAGGTCGCCTCCGCTGCGCTGCCCCTGTTGGCCACTTGGCGTCAAATTTTAATCGGTAGACCGGACCGGGCTCCGTCGTTCGGCGTTCAGCGGCCCAGTTTCACCGGCGCGTGGAAAGGCAAGCACGCCACCCTCGGGCCTCGCCTCGCGCCTATTTAAGCAGCGCCCGGCTCGGCACCACCCTCTTCATCCACATCACCACAGGCAGCAAGAAAGAACTACTGCTAGGCAAAAGCACCAACGACTGGAGCAGCTAGCTCTGCGTGGCTCCATTCGATCCTCCATAGCACGCCAACCAGCAAGTTTCTCCAAGCATTTGGACATGGCGTCGTCCGAGCAGCAGCAGCAGCAGCGTGTGCCCGCCGTGCCGAGGTGGACGCCGAGCCCGCCGCGGCGCAGTGACCACCAGGCCGCCCACGACCACGAGGGCGGCGACGCGGACTCGGAGCTGGGCGCGTCGTCGTCCATGCGCAGCACCGACGGCGGGGCGGGGTTGTTCCCCTTCGCCAGCAGCGGCCGCTCCTTCGCGCCGCCGCCGTTCCCGCTGCCGTCGCTGGAGATCAGCAGCAGCGTGGGCGTGGGCGGCGGCGTCGACGTCGTCGACGGCCCCGTGGCCCGCGAGCCGTCGCTCCGGCGGGCCGACGAGGGCGTGGTGATATCGTGGGAGGACCTCTGGGTGTCGGCGAGCGGCGGCGGCGGCAAGGGCGGCGGCCGCGTGCCCATCCTCTGCGGCCTCAGCGGGTACGCGCGCCCCGGCGAGGTGCTCGCCATCATGGGCCCGTCCGGCTGCGGCAAGTCCACGCTTCTAGATACCCTGGCAGGTACGTACCACTACCAGCGTGGACACTGATCGAGAAGCGCGCGCGCCGCGCGCACACACCGTACCCACACCGTACCCACGTGAATCGTACTGTATCATACTCCCTCTGTCCCAGAAAACTTACTTATGACGTGCCTTGATTTCAGTGTAGGGAAAACCGCTCGTCTTATTTCAAAAATAATCGAAAGTTTTATTTATTTTTTGACAATATGTTTGCATAATTATAAAAAAAATAAAGAATATTTATAAATTTTTTTGAATAAGACGAATAATTTACTATGCACGGAAATCGAAATAAGCGACAAGTATTTTGGGACGGAGGGAGCATGTAGCTTGCCTAGTCGTAGTTGGCTCCTTGTTTTTCGGTCAGATTATTTCGTGCCAAATCGAGCAAGAAGATTTTGTTCGATCGTAGTATTATACTACGCAGGACAGAAACCGATCTTTGACACCATTTGGCCGGGTTGCTGTTACAGGAAGGCTGGGTTCCAACGTGAGCCAGAAGGGAGATATCCTGATCAATGGCCGCAGACAGAAGCTCGCCTATGGAACCTCGGTAAGTGATGATATGCCTGGGCATGGCCGTCGTCGTCATTCGGAATAATAGCATCTCGATCGATCGTTTTCTGTTATTTCCATGGGCGCGCGTGCATGTGCATGACGATGATTTGAGCTGCTACTAGCTGGTGGTGCGTGTGCGTGTACGAAATGCACAGCAGTACTGTATACTACTGTTCAACCAATGACGGGTACTGCCATGCATATACCAGGCGTACGTGACCCAGGACGACGTGCTGATGACGACGCTGACGGTGCGCGAGGCGGTGCACTACTCGGCGCAGCTGCAGCTGCCCGGCGCGATGCCGGCGTCGGCGAAGCGGGAGCGCGCGGAGGAGACGCTGCGGGAGATGGGGCTGGAGGGCGCGGCGGACACGCGCATCGGCGGGTGGATGCACAAGGGCATCAGCGGCGGGCAGCGCCGCCGGGTGAGCATCTGCATGGAGATCCTCACGCGCCCCGCGCTGCTGTTCCTGGACGAGCCCACCAGCGGCCTCGACAGCGCCGCGTCGTACCACGTCGTCAGCCGCATCGCGAGGCTCGCGCGCCGGGAGGGCATGACCGTGGTCGCCGCCGTGCACCAGCCCAGCACCGAGGTCTACGGCCTCTTCCATGGACTCTGCCTCCTCGCCTACGGCAGGACCGTCTTCTTCGGCCCCGCCGCTGACACAAACCAGGTACTCCTATACTTGCCTTCTTCAACTTTCTTATTCTTTTTTTAAGGTCGTTGTGGAGCTCCTGTTCTTGGGCTGTTTTTTTTTTTCGATAATATGTTCTTGGGCTGTTGGCTAGCTGACACTGACAGACGTGCGTGTATGGACATGCATGGTGGCCAAGCTCCATCGATCGGATTGGTCGATGGTTTCAGACTCTGTGCAAGTTGAACTCGACAGGGATATATTGGGATAGGAATTCGCCAACTCGGCTAGTGGGAAGGACATGAAGCCGCTAGAAAATACATACGGCCAATGCGTATTCCAGTCGACTGAAAACAGAGCAGACGGCTGCTAGAATGTACTACGTACCCCTAGTACTGTAGTAAGGCTGTGGACTGAAACCCTGACTATTTTTAATTAAGACGATTGGAATGCAGGAAGAAGCGTGTAGAAAATATGAACAAATTTATGGCGCTAGCTGCCTTCCCAACAGAAGCACTGGTGCGATCAGACAGTGACCGAACTTGTTGCCATTGAAAGCAGTTTGTGGGATTTGTTTTCTGAAGAATAAATGAATAATACATTAATGCCACAGCAAGGACAACTGAAAGCTCAGCAAGGAATTACTGTAGATGACATAGGAGCTAGTATGTCGTAGTAGTAAATTTCACTGCATCTGCAGTTTTACACCACTTAATTTTGTTTGACAGACTTGAGGTTCCTGCCTGTTTCGGCTCTGCATAGGTACATTATTAGATAGTGGTTACAACTAGTCTAAGCTGACCATCGTTATAGCAGGTAACCAACTGTGCAAAAAAGTCTGGATACAACAAAGTATATCGGTGCGATTGAAAGCGAAGCAAGAGGGATAAGGTCACCTCGCTGAATAGTAGCCTTCTCGTTGACAGATTTCCTAGAGAAATTCTCATTGCCGAATTGACTGGCAGTCGGTTTCGAGTAGGGAGAGCGAAGGAATTAGGAAGAGAAACACGCGTCTTCGCTAATTAGGCACGGCGCTAGCCAACTGAGAAACCAAGGAAAATGACATGATCCATCGCCCAGCACCAGCAGTCAATGATTGAGAATGCATGCCTCATCATCAAAGACTAAATAACCGAGTATTATTATTATTATTCTTGTTCAGAGTTCAGTCCTATGGAAATTTCAGGCCTGGCGTGGCTGTAGTTGACTTTCAGGACTTTACAGTACAAAACCTGTACTGGGTGAATAGTATAGTAGCTGCCACTTTCAGATTACAAATTACTCCTACTCAACTTCCATTTAATTTCCCTCGCAGTTCTTTGCTCTGAGTGGGTTCCCCTGTCCATCACTGATGAACCCTTCTGACCACTTCCTGAGGACCATCAACAAGGACTTTGACAAGGTGAGCAAATGACAGGATTTCAAGATTTGCATAGTCGCTTGCAGACCGACTTTCCCCCCACATGCTCAACTACCAGTATGGATCTGAAACCTGCTCCTGTCATACTACTCACTTCCCCATGCATGTCTGTGTTCATCAGGACATCGAAGAGGGCATGGATGGTGAGAAAATGACCACGGCCCAGGCAATTGACACGCTGGTGAGCTCGTACAAATCCTCCACCTACATGGAAAAAGTGACGCGGCAGATTGCCGATATACGCGAAATTGTAAGTCACACATCACGTTCTGCATTGCACAAACGAATCTGAATCTGAATCCATGTTGCACATTTGTTTCCTGTACCGTCAGAACCCAAATTTACAAATTTGTGACCTTTTTTATGCAGGGAGGGGCAGTTGTGAAGAAGGAATGGCAGCCAAGTTTCCTGACGCAGTCCTTGGTGCTCACCAAGAGGTCCTTTGTGAACATGTACAGGGACCTGGGCTACTACTGGCTGCGCTTCGCCATTTACATCATGCTGTGCCTCTGCGTCGGCACCATTTTCTACGACATCGGCCACAGCTATGGATCCATCCAGGTAATCGGTGATGCTCAGTTGCTCACTCGCTCATCACTGTGCATCCATCCAAGCACCATTATTCGCAGCCAGTATCGATGGCGGCTTGTGTGATCGATCGGTGCTCACTCATCTCTAAATAAAAACTACTCGATCTGCATGCAGGCTCGTGGCTCCATGCTCAATTTCGTGGCGGCTTTCCTAACCTTCATGGCCATCGGCGGCTTCCCGTCTTTCGTCGAGGACATGAAGATCTTCGGCCGTGAGAGGCTGAACGGGCACTACGGCGTGGCGTCGTTCACGATCGCCAACACGGTGTCGGCGGCGCCGTACCTGGCGCTCATCTCCGTCGTGCCGGGCGCCATGGCCTACTACATGGTGGGCCTCCAGAGCAGCTTCGGCCACTTCGTCTACTTCGCGCTGGTGCTCTTCGCGGCCATGATGGTGGTGGAGGGGCTCATGATGATCGTGGCCAGCACCGTGCCCGACTTCCTCATGGGCATCATCACCGGCGCCGGCATCCAGGGCGTCATGATGCTCAACGGCGGCTTCTTCCGCCTCCCCAACGACCTGCCCAAGCCATTCTGGCGCTACCCCATGTACTACATCTCGTTCCACAAGTACGCCAACCAGGGCTTCTACAAGAACGAGTTCCTGGGCCTCACCTTCCCCAACAACCAGGCCGGCGCCGCCGCCGCCACCATCTCCGGCAGCCAGGTCCTGACGGACTACTGGCAGGTGGAGATGGGGTACAGCAAGTGGGTCGACCTCGCCATCCTCTGCGGGATGGTCCTCTTGTACAGGGTGCTCTTCTTGGCGATCGTCAAGCTCACCGAGAAAGTGAAGCCCATGATTAAGGGGTTGAGGTTCAGGAACACCGTGCCGTCCGCGCACGTCGCCGAGCTGGGCTCCGGCAGCCCATGATCCACAACACGACGGTTTTATTTACTGATGATGATTGGGGGCGAGAGATGATATGTATAGCTAGAGTAGTACAGAGGGAACACATACTTCCATATTGCAAGGCTTGCGTGATAGGGTTCAGGGTTCTGTTTATGTCCGGCCTGTTGGGATGGACTTTATTTCCGTTTTGTAGCTTGAAGTGTGTGGGTGTATGTACTTTGATTGTTTCCATGGTTTTTTTAATAGCAACATAAGCCATACTTTTGGGAGGGTTCACAAAACTAACATGTTACTTCCTCCGACCACACATATATATTGGTCCATTTAAATTATACAAAATCAAAATTTGTTACTCTCATCATCAACAACTAAAATGATTGATAACATAAATTGACATGACTAGATTCATTCTAAAAACTATTTTTATAGTATATAATTCTTTTTATGATGATGTTTGTATGCCCTGTTTGTCATAGCTCTTGGGTCTTGGCACTGTAGCGAGGGAGCCGGAGCCCAAAAAGTCACAAAATTGCACCTCTAGCTCCCTGTTCATTACAGTTGGAGGAAAAAAAAAACCCTTCAAATTCAACAGTGCATGCAGGGAGGGAGCCGCGAGATGGAGCCGCCAGCAGCCAACCGGGGCCTATTAATAGATATTGTTCGTCGAAGTTAGAAAAAGTTTGACTAAATATAAATGGGAAATCCAAGTAGCACAAGAACTCGTTGTGAAAAAAAAAAATTAGGAGTTCTTTCCTAATAAAGTTGGAACTACCATGAACTTCAAACCTCTTTGAGGAGTTTGCACAGCACTTTGATCAGCGGATCATCACGAAGACAAAAGATGGAGCCATCCAAGCCTAAGTGGAGCATAGGAAACAACCAAAGAATAAGAAATCTATATGAAGTATTCCAAGGAGACCCTGGTCGTCGGTGCTAGCCAGATGGTTTGATCATATGGAGTTGCCATCTCTCTTATGATTCGGATACAAATAGGATTCGGATATAGAAAAGGAATTATCCACTCCGATCCGATCTGTTTGCATCCCTAATTATTTTAACTAGTCAATCAATCCGTGCTTTCGCACGGATTAGAGTCTTAAATGTATTATGCGTAACCGTACAACAAATATAGGTTTATTTTTATACTTAGGTTTTTATAATAGCATATCTCGCTACTTTATATGTATGCTTAATTGATTTAGATAATCTTTGATCGATTGCAAAAATAGGTGTTTTTAATATAATTTTGAGGAGTTACTTTCATCATATTACCAGTTATAATAACTAAGATCAACAATTCAAATATAAACTAAAAATGATACTTGGTATTATCCTATCAAAATAGCAAATGTGAGCAATTAGATATAAATTTAGGGTGTTTTTTCATTTTTTTTTCTTTTATATTGGCAGAGTGGGTAATTAATATGTAGTTTTAGGGGTTATTTAATATTATTTTGATAATGGCAAAGGTAGGTGATTACCTAATTAGAAAACAGATCTAATGGCTATTAAGATTCCAACCTGTCAATTGATGGTAGTTTTTTTATTATTGTGAGAATTTTTATGATTTTATTTTTTTTCTAGCGCATCTTGTGAGGATTGACATAAAAATTTCAAAAAGAGTCTACAAAATATCTATTTCATAGAAAGGTTTATAGCATCTTTAATGGAAAAAAAGACAAAAACTGAAGATAAATTTGAAAATGGGAAAATTAAAAAAAAAAGATATTTGCTTTCGTTGAGAATTGAACTCAAGATCTTTCGCAATGGCAGTGGTGGGTAATTACTTAGAAAATATATATAATGAAAAAAAGAGGATATTTGCTTTCGTTGAGAGTTGAACTCAAAACCTTTCATAATGGCAGAAGTGGGTAATTACTTAAAAAACAGATCTGATGGCTATTAATATTCCAATCTGACAATTGATGGTCGGATGTTTCTGATTATTGTGAGAATTTTTAGGATTTATCTTTTTTTCTAGCGCGCTTTAAATTTGGTGCAACTTTTAGAACCTCCAATTAGTAATAGTAGGATTCAGACCATATAATGGCATGATGGGTAATTTTTATATAAATTTAGGGATTATTTTTTTCATTTTTCACAAGGAAAAAGTCCATTTACAATCTCGAATTGGTCAAGAAGTCCAGGTTTCAACCTCGTAACAAAACCGGACAACCTGCATCCTCGAACTGGCAAAAAAGTCTGATTTTTAACCTCGAAGGCGGTTTTGAAAGCGGTTTTGCTGACGTGGCATGTAGGTCTCGCGTGCCACGTCAGCAAAACTGCTTTCAAAACTGCCTTCGGGGTTGAAAATTGGCATTTCTTGCCAATTCGAGGGTGTGAGTGTGATGCCCCTGGCATCTCAGAAGCCTTAACACACGATTAGATGAAGGCTAACGATGGATTAAGGCTTAATTATGCTTAGTGATTAACAAGAAACACGTGGAGGAGCCACTAAATCAAAATTTTCTACACAAGATACAAGACCACACATTTCGTGGTTGAATAAGTCAACACTCACATGCTTTTGAGCTCAACTCCAAATGCCAAACCTCGGATAAGAAAAGTAGCCCTAGACCTTTCTGTTAGACAATGTTCAAAAATCTAAAGACAGGAGGTTTAGAAGAATCCAACCCAAAGTTTCTTGATAAGTGCCAGTTGTGATCGTGAGCAAACTTGAGCCCTAATAAAGCTTTCAAATTCATTAAGTACCCGAGCTCAACTCCGTTGACAAACTTGTTGTATATGTTATGGACTATCCTTTTGCTATACTGAGCATGGATCAAAACTATCGTCTACTCACTCAAAATTTCACCCTAATATCTCATGGAAACAACCAGATCAACCCACACTTAGAAATTTCCCAAGTATGGATTTTCAGTTTTTCCCTAAGTTGATTCTGAAATTACTTTTGATTTCACTATACAACTTCAAAATCTTCCTTTCTATGAAGTGGAATTAAACTTATCACCTTTCAAATGCACCTATTGTGGAAGTGATTGCACTTCAGTTGATACTCCAAAAGTTGGAAACAAGAAAGTCTCTCCACAAAGTAAAATTTCTGTTTAATAAACCTTGGAACATAATTGAGTCTATAATTCAAAATCTGATGGGATTCAGGCCAACCTTATATTATCAAACTTGGATCTAAAGTGCTGGGGAACAACTTTAGTAATTAGATCTTGGTCACATATTGAGGTTTAAATGGAATGTAGGATCATTTTCTACCAACACAGAAAACCAGTCCAAATCTGACCTGTTTAGTAATCTCAATGTTTCTCTGACCTACAGCCACTTTCATGCAAAGCTCAAATTAGAGAAGTTGTAGATATTGAAATTCTAAACAAACTTTTCAATATACACTTTGGGTGGTAAAGAACAGAGATAGGACTTTTGAGTCTTACAATCAGTAGAGGTACCCTGTCCAAACTGGGAGCTGCAACTTAAATTCAAATGAAATTCATATTTGCACTTTGAATCTGAAGTTGATCCTATTGACAAACTTGTAGACCTTGAAGAGGCCAACATTTCCTACAATTACCGTTTCTCCTAAATCGGCCTCTAACAGGGTTAAAAAGGGTAAAAACTGAAAGGGAGAAAACACAAACAAGAATGGTTTTTGTTTGAGTGACTGACGGGTGGGGCCACAGCGCGGGGACGACACGGTGTCGCGGCCGGCATCCACCGTGTGGTCACCGGCGACCCGGCAGCGCGCCGCGCCGCGGATCGACGCCCCCACGGCCTGCCCCGTCCTCCGCGTGAACCTGGACGCTTGCCCGGCTGCATTCGCACCCTCATCGTCCACCCCTCGGCCTTGCTCTGCTCGTCCCGAGCTGCTCTCCTTGAGCTCGTGGACACGGTCCGCCATGGCCAAGCTCCGATCGAGCCCGCGCCACGCCCTCCTCCGTCCTCTTCCTGGCCAAATAACGAGAGCACCGCGACTACCACGCTCCACTCTCCATTTTCCCCAAGGTCATGAGATCGATCCACATCTCCACCGCGTCGGCCATGCAAGCCGCACGACATGGCCGCCATGAACGTCGCTCGCGTCGAGCTCATGTCCCGGCCTACCCAAGTTGTCTCCGTCCCACCCGATGCGCGTCCCGCGCTCGCCTCAAGCCCTTCCACCGAATACCCAAACCCTAGCCCGTCACCATCGGCTTCTAGAGCCTCTTCCACACGCAGCCGCCATTGCCGCACGGTTGGAGCTCCGGGCCGCCGTCGACGACCCACTCCGAGTGCCTCCCCGACCTCAAGCTCTTCACCAATGGATTCGCCGTCCACCCGCGCACCTGACGGGCACCTCAAGTGGCCGCCTTGCCGCCTCCCTGCCCCGGCTCGAGCCGCCACCGCCGCGCCACACCGAGCAACCACGTCTCCGGTTCACCGCCGCCGCGGCGCCTGTACACTCCACTTCGCGCGACGAGATCAAGGGGGACAGGTAGCCCATCGATGGGAACACCTCCCCGGACCTCGTCGGCTCCAAGACCGGCCTCACCGCTGCCGGCGCAGCCGCGCCTCTTCCCCCATCGCGAGCCGTCGTCTCCCCGGCCGAAGGTAGGAGAAGAGGTGGCCATTTTACCCGAAACCCCCTGCGCTTTAATTGTTTTCCGTTTAAAACCATAGCGCTGTATACTGAGTGTTTTAAATCTCACAGTCTAGCCCCTGGAGGTTATGGTTAATTGCGTGTAGGTCCTCGATCTATAGGTTTTCATTTATTCCATTTAAATGGGGCTGAGAACTTTAGAAAATCATAACAATTCAAAGAAAAATCCAAAATGAACAAACTCAGTTGCGTTAGACTCCTCTTGAGTAGATCTACATGATTGGTATGATGTGGAAGAGTGAAATGTCTATTTTACCCTTGGTTTGTGTGCATGCATGATTAATTAGGATAAAAGTCAAAAGTGGACTAAATGAACTCCAAATGGCATGAAACTTGGACAATGAAATTCTTGTGGCACTATAATATTATGTGAATTTTTGTAGCCCTAGCATTGACTGGTAAGTTACTGTTTTGCCCTTATGAATGTGATTTGTGTATTTATTCAACTGGAAAATGAAGGCTACATAAAATATGCTCAAACATGACCTCTAGTATTTTTCATATACTTTATATCGTATGAGTAGTTCACTGGTAAAGTATGAGGTTGTGCATGCACGTTGTAGCTGCTGTTATGAAAATGACAAGTGTTATGATGATTTAAGCAATAAAATAAGAAAGTGCTATTTACCATGCTCTAAGAATTCCACCAAAATTGATGTAGCCCTATTACCCTATAAGTATGCCTAGGTGAATTATTCGTGTATTGTGGTTGTTGTTCCATGAAGGGTTTCTAAGTGGTCATCTAAATAGGATCAAAAAGTGAAGGAAATAAAAAGGGGATGTTATGCACGCACATACACTCATGGTTGCTCCTGTAAACCCCAGTTAGTACATTTGGTTTTTCTATGTCAAAATAAAACCTTGTAAGATTGATGACTCTATGTACTCCACATTCATGTTTCATCTTCATATGACTAAGTTGCAAGTCCATAACCATAAAAGTATTTCATCATTGAAAGGTGGATAGCAATAACTTAATTTAGGTCAAATTGTATGTAACCTATTTACTTAATGCTTGTGTACATTTGGTATGATAATAGTGACTGGTAATTTAAGTCTTATTGTGTGTTTCTCTCATGTACTTTGTCTGATATGGTTGACTCACTAGGAGGGATTAAACATCACCCCACCCCGTGCATGTATCTTAGTAATCTAAATAGCTATTGCTTAGTTTATCGGGTCACAGCATTGTCATGTTTCCTTTACGGTCGGTGAGTTGATAGTTATATACGTATGATTGTTCGAGTGTATGCTTGCTCTAAGTTTATAACAATGCTACTGTCGCGAATGCTAAGAGTGGTAATTCAAACTAGTAGTCCTCTACATGGGGAAATATATGCTTGATTGATTCTTGTTTGCATATGGTAAGATAAAGGACAATTTAAGTTGATACTTCAGCAAGTATTAAATCCATGTGTTCCACTGTACATATCTAATTGTCTGTGTGCATACTTACTTTAGGTTCGTAGGGGAACTCGTTGTTTAAGTAGTTTATTAATCGTTTTTCCGTCTGTCCACGGAATGAGTGCCCATATATGTGCTTGATGATTATGCATCTCATTCCTTGCATCACCACGCATGTCATCCATATAGTGGCACTTATTGCAGATACGTGATCCAGAAACGGGCGCGTGGAACTACCTCAACCAACGGTGATCCAAAAGACCAACTAAGACCCACTCACGACCTGAAGAGCCCATCAGTCGTGTTTGGAAGGAAAAGTTGTCCAAGGGATCAAGGGGTTGCCTGGGGCAAAGCCTCACAACCCGACAAACTAACATTAGCTTAGTTTGTTGGTTTTCTTAAAGTAAAACAAAGGTAGGCAGGACCATGCTTTACCCAGCAAATATATTTGATGAATGCTTACGCATCTGCATTAGGAGTTGTTTGGAACCAACTGCATTAGACTTCCTGGCCGCCCTGGCCCTAGCACCTAAAATAGAGTACGTAGGACGAGTATGCCTAGTAATGCTAGGTACGAGTAGACACGAGTGAATGGAGTCACTCGTCCCGTAGGGATTGCTTTTCATAAAAGAAATCTCACTATTATGAATCTTACTTTGATTATGATATGTTTTAAATGGAGACCGGGCGGAGATATGGGTATATAAGAAAAATGATGATGATGAGATGGATGGTTTGGTGGACTCTGCCCGAGTCGTATAAGGCCCGTCCGTTGTTCGCCTATTGGTCGGCATAACATTGCTAAGGTGCTTATCCGGGATAATGGACCGGTGAAAGTCTTACTTGTGCCATCCGAAGAACAGAGACTTGTTCCTACCATGGAACTGGGGGCGCTTATCTCATGGGAGGGCTGGACCCGACGAACCGAGGTAACGCTCCATGGGGGCTAAACTCAGGGAAGTGGCGGGTTGGAATCGAACTTGGGATGGGACAAGTGGAGATGGGGGCTATATGTGGGAACGCGATGGCTAGTAAGCATATACCCCTGGCATTTTTAGTTGTTCCCGGGAATTAACAAATCGATTCGAATCGCTGATGCTCACCAGGTGTGAGAATGCCAATGCCTTTGACGTCCGAACGTAGTAATAATCCAAATACTTTATGTTTATAATCATGTTTCTCTATTACAACATGCTTGGATGTATATGATCCGTTCCCTTATTCCTGGTGCTGCCCGTCCACTAGTAGGAGGTCGATGGACTTGGGAGATGCTTTGGAGTCGAGGGAGGGCTGACCCGACGTACCGTGGTATCGCTCCTGAGACGGCTACTCCCAGGGGTGTGATGGAAGTGCTATGAATCTTGGAACGGGACATGTGTTTGTGTTTACTTTCTGCAAGTATTTACTTTAGGATATAAATGATCTTCATGATTAATGAATAGCAGCTGTCAAATCCTGCTATCTTATGTCAACATGACTTGGTTTAAGAATCAACAGCTAAGGATCCACATGATTAGTAAGCATGCTTTGCGTCAGCCGTAAGCCCCGTCCATTAAGTCCTACTGAGTAATTAGTACTCAGGGTTTGCCCCCACTTTTGAATTACAGGTGCTGACGACATCCGGATAACTATGTTGGAGGTGGTAGAACCGGTGGGCTCGGTGCTACTCGCCTTGTTTATCTCTACTTGAAGACCAGTTGAGTTTTATTTCCGCTGTGAGATGTTTGAATGCTTCCGCTATATGTATCTATACATGTATATTTCGACTTCGCTTCCGCTATATTTGAACATGTATTTGACTATTTATCTTCGGTTTGTAAACTAAGTCTACTTATTCTCTACTTCAACTGTTGTGATGATGTAATCTGTTGTGGCTCTTTTGAGGGTTGAATGTGTGTGATGTCGGTATCCTCGGGCGATGGTTACATCGAGTGCCCTTTGGGTAGCTCGACGGACTACCGGGTTTAGTCCGGCCTAAGTGCACTGTGAGCCAGAGGTGGCAGGTGTGCTTAGTCTGGATTAAGCAGGGCGGTTCCGCCACAGCTGGTATCAGAGCCGATCATACACAGACAACAGTTATATCATCAAGTTTTGTTTTACAAACATATTTTCGAAAACCCCTCTTCAAGTAATTCAAAAATGAGAGTATACGCTATGCCTGTATAAGGATGTTAGTGTTATCCAGGTGACATCACTGACATTCTGACC
The DNA here is from genome assembly GCA_022530915.1 of Paspalum notatum. Taxonomy (NCBI): domain Eukaryota; kingdom Viridiplantae; phylum Streptophyta; class Magnoliopsida; order Poales; family Poaceae; genus Paspalum; species Paspalum notatum. The sequence goes on from CM039685.1 coordinate 40,588,639, forward strand.
TAGATAGAACTCATATGCATATTCGACACTTTGGGAAGCAACTTTTCGGCCATAGCTGTCCCCAGTACTGGTGGAAGCTATTGGGATTTGTGAATGGTTGTAAGCCCTGCATTCATGCCCCGTAGTAAAAGCTCTTTAAGGGTGGTGGGCATGCTTTGGATGCTTTCATGCCCACCACACTTATATTTGGTTTTGGGATCCACCTTTTTCTCGACAATCCCCAGTACTGGTGGAAAGTCAGGCTTTGAGGAAAAGGTGCATCGGCCCACCAACGTTGTCCGCGTAGCGGTCACGCGTGGATGCCACACTAGGTGGTAATGTATGAGCATGCATTCTTCTGCAGGTACACTAACCACGTGCGAAATTAAGAACGACTAGACAACGGCTAGTTGCATTATGGAGAGACGTGCATTTATGTCACCGAAATATCGTTAGGTATATATAATATACACAGTATGTGTGATGTAAGACCCGGTAGGACGAATCATGCATCATTCCATCTCATCTCATTTGCCTTGCGATGTGTTTGATTGAAAGTATCTTGGTGCATATTACAATTATACATGTGATGCTACTGTGCCAATACTTGGTTGGTTAAGCAAACGGAATCAACTGAAAATTTTATACATGAATGGTAGTATAACTAATTGGCGACCCCTCTTCCATGCCTTCCTTACCATAAATATGAAAGATTCAATAGCTACAGCCTAAGACATGTCCATAGTTAAAAATCTGCGATAATGTGACCGTTTGTTAAAAATCCGAAATTCGATGTTGATCTAAATGGTTTTAGTAAAAGCTTTCTATCCAAAAGTTGTAGCTGGAAACCTAACCAACAACTTTTCTATATTCACCTTGTTGCAAGAATGGAAGTAAAAACGCTCTACGACCAGTTTAATTCAAAATTTCAAATCTGAACAGCGAGTGCTGGGTGTGCAAATTTAAATTCTGGGCATGATCTAGACATAACTAGCTGAAACTTGTTATACCAAAGTTGTAGAACATGAAGTTTACCACAAGTTTTCTATTTGGGCCTTGTCCTAAAAGTGCCTCTAACTGGACCAAACACCTGAATCTAGAACCAGACTCAAATCTGAACAGATGGAACCATAGCTTAGTAATCTGAAGTTCCGTCTATTTTAGGGTCCGAACTGGTAGAAACGTACTATACCAATGTTGTAGGAAACTTCAAAACGAACAACTTTGGTATTAAACTCTCAGCCTAAAACAGTTTCTATTCTAAATTATGATGGGTTTAGCGCAGAACATCAAGGATATACACGTTAGAAAGGAAGATAGTAATCGTGCCCCGATATTTAGATAATCTCACCTTTGGCACATCTTCTGAAACTCATAAAGGTAACACATATGTATCATGCCAAGAAGATTGTTCAAATCAAAAATTGCTCTAAATCTGGTCGCCCTCACCGAAGACATCACAACAACAGAGTGAGAAGACAATGCTGAAGAGTACTCCATATATGTGGCTTCGGTGCAACGCCTGCAACACGGGATAATTCTACTGACTGAACTCGACAAGCTCGAAGATCGAATCAAGATAGTTCTAGCATGTAAATTCTTAGGTGCTCGTTTGGTAGAAATCAATAGGTATATCTACAACTACAAGACTGGTGCACGAGCCTCCGCAATACCAAGAGCGTTCAAGAAGGTTGCCCAACACCTCATAACTGAAGCAGGAGGATTCCCCTCTAATCGACCCCAACATACGCAACGCCAACTTCTACACTGGCACACGAAGTGGGAGCTCCACCAAGACAAGAATGAGTTCAGAAAGTGCAACGTGCAAGATTATATCGTCGCTTACATACCCCTAGCAACGCTTAGAGTTCTTAGTTGATTGCATGAGAGATAAAAGAGGGAGTTTTCGAGATCTACCTCAACTCCGACAACATTCTCCAAAATGATGATCTGTCAAGACTACAACACCATGGTGTCTCCCACATGAAGCTCCGCGCTGCATCGACATGACTGGAAGAAGAAGCTAGTTGTCGACCAAAAATGTTTTTTAAATCCTACGATTAGGCAAACCGTACGGGTACCTATTGGTGTAGTGACAATGTTTAGCTTTGTCATGTATTGGCTGCACATTGAGTGAGTACGGATCACTGTGCCACTCGATCCTAACTTCTTGGAATCAACTCTAGGGTATCATGCCTTTCCCAACAATTGCAGAACCAGAGTTCCAAGCTCCACTGTTCCGTGTATTTCAAGCTCTTGCACTCCACGCATTTCAAACTTTTGTAGCCCACATGTTTTGGGTTCACGCCAATTCATGTACTTCTGAGCCTATGTCACCACCCCAACTCAACAGTTGATGAGCCATGTGTCTCTCGTTCTCAAGATTCCTGTGTTTCCAACCTTTGAAATCTATGAGCTTTCGACTCCTTGGTCTACATCACCAATACATTGAGATCCATGTCATACATACTACTTGTCAAGTCTTTATGTAACCTGATATTGTTCGCATGTCCTGAAATTGGATAGTTGTGCCACTCTTGATGTAGTGTTTACCCGAGCAGTCTATGGTGCCGCGACGGAACCTAGGGCCCCATGTGTACGGCTGTCACTCGGTTGTGTCACTAGGCGCGCGCTGGTATCAAGACTCGCAAAGGCATGACGCCGCTTCAGTTGTGGAACATTCATATCCATTTTCTATCGCCTTGTTGACCTCTATACATCTAATTCGTGGAGATAATTTACTTTATTTCCACTGCCGCCTTGTATCATTTCCCTGCGTTGTTTCACCTTGCCTTTCTTGACCTGTGGGGAAAAATCCGTCTCAAATCCCAGTATCGTTCACACCTTTGCCTCGCCTTGTTGAACCATGTTTTTCTCGATTCATGGAGACCGATCAATTCTATGGTTCCACTTGTCCACATCTTTTCGTTGCTTTGCTTATCCTTGCTAGTCGTGCTTCATGGGGATGATCGATTCTATCTCTATGGTACAATTACAACCGTTGGTCCTAGCCTCGGACTCCTTTATGCTTACCTGGATCAGCTTTAACGTCCGTATCTGTGGGAATGCTTGGTTCCATTTCCACTGTTTTGCTACATCATTCCATTGCCTTCTTCCAATTTGCCTCTCTTGATTTGTGGGAAGCAATCAACTCTGTTTCCACCACTCTATCTTATGATTTCTTCCTTCGTATATATTGAATCTTATCTCCTAAAGGAGAACTTCAGCATCATCCACTGCACTAAGCTTTTGTTCTCGGCTAATGCTTTCATCGCATTGTCCTTTTCAAGAGTTGCTTCATTCTTCTTTTGAAATTATCCTCAAAGTTGGGCTCACTAACCTTGGTGTTTTGTTAGTAAGCATAAGCCCCCTGCCTATACTTTTCTTGGTCAGTCTTGATCAATTATATGAAATCACACAAACCATCACCTTATCTAGGTGAATATGTCCTATTCTCTTTCCATGGCATCCTTCTTGAGACAATGAGTAGAATGTGCTATGTATCACCACATCTTACTCTTTGAAGAATGTTCGGATTTAATATCTTATATGTGTACACAGTCCCTATCAAACGAAACGAATGTGTCTCAAAAACACCTCCATTGATGACCCTTTGAAACGCAAGATCCTTCATGGTTCGACTTTTCCGATTGTGTACACCTTGCTCCTAATGGTTCTAAGACCTATATATATTCATCACGTTTCAAAATCTTGGGGTCAAAGTCAGGAAGAAATCCTTTTTACCTTGCTTGAACCCATCGTGTCACTCGCTCACTGCCGCCACATTCTCTTTGTGGTTTGTTCATTTCGCTCTCATATAAACCACGACTTGCCGAGCACCTGGGAAGGACCACCTTGGAAGTATTCAAAAGCTTTGTAACTAACTTGTGTTAAAGAGGCACTAACCATTCACGAGCCAGTTAACAAAGCAAATTGATGAAGGAGCAAGTGTTACCATGTGTGACAGAAGCACCCAAACAACGAGGCCAAAACCTTTTACATTGCGCAGTAAGCCCTAGAACCCCGCTTCCTCTAAATCTCGGGACGAGATTTCTTTAAGGGGGGTGGGTTGTGATGCCCCTGGCATCTCAGAAGCCTTAACACACGATTAGATGAAGGCTAACGATGGATTAAGGCTTAATTATGCTTAGTGATTAACAAGAAACACGTGGAGGAGCCACTAAATCAAAATTTTCTACACAAGATACAAGACCACACATTTCGTGGTTGAATAAGTCAACACTCACATGCTTTTGAGCTCAACTCCAAATGCCAAACCTCGGATAAGAAAAGTAGCCCTAGACCTTTCTGTTAGACAATGTTCAAAAATCTAAAGACAGGAGGTTTAGAAGAATCCAACCCAAAGTTTCTTGATAAGTGCCAGTTGTGATCGTGAGCAAATTTGAGCCCTAATAAAGCTTTCAAATTCATTAAGTACCCGAGCTCAACTCCGTTGACAAACTTGTTGTATATGTTATGGACTATCCTTTTGCTATACTGAGCATGGATCAAAACTATCGTCTACTCACTCAAAATTTCACCCTAATATCTCATGGAAACAACCAGATCAACCCACACTTAGAAATTTCCCAAGTATGGATTTTCAGTTTTTCCCTAAGTTGATTCTGAAATTACTTTTGATTTCACTATACAACTTCAAAATCTTCCTTTCTATGAAGTGGAATTAAACTTATCACCTTTCAAATGCACCTATTGTGGAAGTGATTGCACTTAAGTTGATACTCCAAAAGTTGGAAACAAGAAAGTCTCTCCACAAAGTAAAATTTCTGTTTAATAAACCTTGGAACATAATTGAGTCTATAATTCAAAATCTGATGGGATTCAGGCCAACCTTATATTATCAAACTTGGATCTAAAGTGCTGGGGAACAACTTTAGTAATTAGAGCTTGGTCACATATTGAGGTTTAAATGGAATGTAGGATCATTTTCTACCAACACAGAAAACCAGTCCAAATCTGACCTGTTTAGTAATCTCAACGTTTCTCTGACCTACAGCCACTTTCATGCAAATCTCAAATTAGAGAAGTTGTAGATATTGAAATTCTAAACAAACTTTTCAATATACACTTTGGGTGGTAAAGAACAGAGATAGGACTTTTGAGTCTTACAATCAGTAGAGGTACCCTGTCCAAACTGGGAGCTGCAACCTAAATTCAAATGAAATTCATATTTGCACTTCGAATCTGAAGTTGAGCCTATTGACAAACTTGTAGACCTTGAAGAGGCCAACATTTCCTACAATTACCGTTTCTCCTAAATCGGCCTCTAACAGGGTTAAAAAAGGGAAAAACTGAAAGGGAGAAAACACAAACAAGAATGGTTTTTGTTTGAGTGACTGACGGGTGGGGCCACAGCGCGGGGACGACACGGTGTCGCGGCCGGCATCCACCGCGTGGTCACCGGCGACCCGGCAGCGCGCCGCGCCGCGGATCGACGCCCCCACGGCCTGTCCCGTCCTCCGCGTGAACCTGGACGCTTGCCCGGCTGCATTCGCACCCTCATCGTCCACCCCTCGGCCTTGCTCTGCTCGTCTCGAGCTGCTCTCCTTGAGCTCGTGGACACGGTCCGCCATGGCCAAGCTCCGATCGAGCCCGCGCCACGCCCTCCTCCGTCCTCTTCCTGGCCAAATAACGAGAGCACCGCGACTACCACGCTCCACTCTCCATTTTCCCCAAGGTCATGAGATCGATCCACATCTCCACCGCGTCGGCCACGCAAGCCGCACGACATGGCCGCCATGAACGTCGCTCGCGTCGAGCTCATGTCCCGGCCAACCCAAGCTACCTCCGCCCCACCCGATGCGCGTCCCGCGCTCGCCTCAAGCCCTTCCACCGAATACCCAAACCCTAGCCCGTCACCATCGGCTTCTAGAGCCTCTTCCACACGCAGCCGCCATTGCCGCACGGTTGGAGCTCCGGGCCGCCGTCGACGACCCACTCCGAGTGCCTTCCCGACCTCAAGCTCTTCACCAATGGATTCGCCGTCCACCCGCGCACCTGAGGGGCACCTCAAGTGGCCGCCTTGCCGCCTCCCTGCCCCGGCTCGAGCCGCCACCGCCGCGCCACACCGAGCAACCACGTCTCCGGTTCACCGCCGCCGCGGCGCCTGTACACTCCACTTCGCGCGGCGAGATCAAGGGGGACAGGTAGCCCATCGATGGGAACACCTCCCCGGACCTCGTCGGCTCCAAGATCGGCCTCACCGCTGCAGGCGCAGCCGCGCCTCTTCCCCCATCGCGCGCCGTCGTCTCCCCGGCCGAAGGTAGGAGAAGAGGTGGCCATTTTACCCGAAACCCCCTGCGCTTTAATTGTTTTCCATTTAAAACCATAGCGCTGTATACTGAGTGTTTTAAATCTCACAGTCTAGCCCCTGGAGGTTATGGTTAATTGCGTGTAGGTCCTCGATCTATAGGTTTTCATTTATTCCATTTAAATGGGGCTGAGAACTTTAGAAAATCATAACAATTCAAAGAAAAATCCAAAATGAACAAACTCAGTTGCGTTAGACTCCTCTTGAGTAGATCTACATGATTGGTGTGATGTAGAAGAGTGAAATGTCTATTTTACCCTTGGTTTGTGTGCATGCATGATTAATTAGGATAAAAGTCAAAAGTGGACTAAATGAACTCCAAATGGCATGAAACTTGGACAATGAAATTCTTGTGGCACTATAATATTATGTGAATTTTTGTAGCCCTAGCATTGACCAGTAAATTACTGTTTTGCCCTTATGAATGTGATTTGTGTATTTATTCAACTGGAAAATGAAGGCTACATAAAATATGTTCAAACATGACCTCTAGTATTTTTCATATACTTTATATCATATGAGTAGTTCACTGGTAAAGTATGAGGTTGTGCATGCACGTTGTAGCTGCTGTTATGAAAATGACAAGTGTTATGATGATTTAAGCAATAAAATAAGAAAGTGCTATTTACCATGCTCTAAGAATTCCACCAAAATTGATGTAGCCCTGTTACCCTATAAGTATGCCTAGGTGAATTATTCGTGTATTGTGGTTGTTGTTCCATGAAGGGTTTCTAAGTGGTCATCTAAATAGGATCAAAAAGTGAAGGAAATAAAAAGGGGATGTTATGCACGCACATACACTCATGGTTGCTCCTGTAAACCCCAGTTAGTACATTTGGTTTTTCTATGTCAAAATAAAACCTTGTAAGATTGATGACTCTATGTACTCCACATTCATGTTTCATCTTCATATGACTAAGTTGCAAGTCCATAACCATAAAAGTATTTCATCATTGAAAGGTGGATAGCAATAACTTAATTTAGGTCAAATTGTATGTAACCTATTTACTTAATGCTTGTGTACATTTGGTATGATAATAGTGACTGGTAATTTAAGTCTTATCGTGTGTTTCTCTCATGTACTTTGTCTGATATGGTTGATTCACTAGGAGGGATTAAACATCACCCCACCCCGTGCATGTATCTTAGTAATCTAAATAGCTATTGCTTAGTTTATCGGGTCACAGCATTGTCATGTTTCCTTTACGGTCGGTGAGTTGATAGTTATATACGTATGATTGTTCGAGTGTATGCTTGCTCTAAGTTTATAACAATGCTACTGTCGCGAATGCTAAGAGTGGTAATTCAAACCAGTAGTCCTCTACATGGGGAAATATATGCTTGATTGATTCTTGTTTGCATATGGTAAGATAAAGGACAATTTAAGTTGATACTTGAGCAAGTATTAAATCCATGTGTTCCACTGTGCATATCTAATTGTCTGTGTGCATACTTACTTTAGGTTCATAGGGGAACTCGTTGTTTAAGTAGTTTATTAATCGTTTTTCCGTCTGTCCACGGAATAAGTGCCCATATATGTGCTTGATGATTATGCATCTCATTCCTTGCATCACCACGCATGTCATCCATATAGTGGCACTTATTGCAGATACGTGATCCAGAAACGGGCGCGTGGAACTACCTCAACCAACGGTGATCCAAAAGACCAACTAAGACCCACTCACGACCTGGAGAGCCCATCAATCGTGTTTGGAAGGAGAAGTTGTCCAAGGGATCAAGGGGTTGCCTGGGGCAAAGCCTCACAACCCGACAAACTAACATTAGCTTAGTTTGTTGGTTTTCTTAAAGTAAAACAAAGGTAGGCAGGACCATGCTTTACCCAGCAAATATATTTGATGAATGCTTACGCATCTGCATTAGGAGTTGTTTGGAACCAACTGCATTAGACTTCCTGGCCGCCCTGGCCCTAGCACCTAAAATAGAGTACGTAGGACGAGTATGCCTAGTAATGCTAGGTACGAGTAGACACGAGTGAATGGAGTCACTCGTCCCGTAGGGATTGCTTTTCATAAAAGAAATCTCACTATTATGAATCTTACTTTGATTATGATATGTTTTAAATGGAGACCGGGCGGAGATATGGGTATATAAGAAAAATGATGATGATGAGATGGATGGTTTGGTGGACTCCGCCCGAGTCGTATAAGGCCCGTCCGTTGTTCGCCTATTGGTCGGCATAACATTGCTAAGGTGCTTATCCGGGATAATGGACCGGTGAAAGTCTTACTTGTGCCATCCGAAAAACAGAGACTTGTTCCTACCATGGAACTGGGTGCGCTTATCTCATGGGAGGGCTGGACCCGGCGAACCGAGATAACGCTCCATGGGGGCTAAACTCAGGGAAGTGGCGGGTTGGAATCGAACTTAGGATGGGACAAGTGGAGATGGGGGCTATATGTGGGAACGCGATGGCTAGTAAGCATATACCCCTGGCATTTTTAGTTGTTCCCGGGAATTAACAAATCGATTCGAATCGCTGATGCTCACCAGGTGTGAGAATGTCAATGCCTTTGACGTCCGAACGTAGTAATAATCCAAATACTTTATGTTTATAATCATGTTTCTCTATTACAACATGCTTGGATGTATATGATCCGTTTCCTTATTCCTGGTGCTGCCCGTCCACTAGTAGGAGGTCGATGGACTTGGGAGATGCTTTGGAGTCGAGGGAGGGCTGACCCGACGTACCGTGGTATCGCTCCTGAGACGGCTACTTCCAGGGGTGTGATGGAAGTGCTATGAATCTTGGAACGGGACATGTGTTTGTGTTTACTTTCTGCAAGTATTTACTTTAGGATATAAATGATCTTCATGATTAATGAATAGCAGCTGTCAAATCTTGCTATCTTATGTCAACATGACTTGGTTTAAGAATCAACAGCTAAGGATCCACATGATTAGTAAGCATGCTTTGCGTCAGCCGTAAGCCCCGTCCATTAAGTCCTACTGAGTAATTAGTACTCAGGGTTTGCCCCCACTTTTGAATTACAGGTGCTGACGACATCCGGATAACTATGTTGGAGGTGGTAGAACCGGTGGGCTCGGTGCTACTCGCCTTGTTTATCTCTACTTGAAGACTAGTTGAGTTTTATTTCCGCTGTGAGATGTTTGAATGCTTCCGCTATATGTATCTATACATGTATATTTCGACTTCGCTTCCGCTATATTTGAACATGTATTTGACTATTTATCTTCGGTTTGTAAACTACGTCTACTTATTCTCTACTTCAACTGTTGTGATGATGTAATCTGTTGTGGCTCTTTCGAGGGTTGAATGTGTGTGATGTCGGTATCCTCGGGCGATGGTTACATCGAGTGCCCTTTGGGTAGCTCGACGGACTACCGGGTTTAGTCCGGCCTAAGTGCACTGTGAGCCAGAGGTGGCAGGTGTGCTTAGTCTAGATTAAGCAGGGCGGTTCCGCCACAGTGAGTTGTCCGGTTTTGTACTACGAGGTTGAAAACCAGACTTTTTGATCAGTTTGAGGTTGTAAAATGACTTCTCCCTTTTCATAGTGGCATGATCGGTAATTTTGTTAGAAAACATAATAGAACTAATGGCTACTATAATAGAGCTACATGATAGACGGTCAGATACATGTTTCTGATTTTTATGAGAATTTTTAGGATTTGTTTTTTTTCTAGCGCGTCAGATGAGGATTAATATGTGAGTAATATTAAGATTAAGATTGTGCTCCACACGTGAGCAACCGAGAGTTGATAGTGGTGCTTGGTGTCTTTTTTTTTTCTGAGTGAGTTGTCTTGTAAATTGTTATTAGTTGGTTACTTGGGTTTTTGGTTTAGTGGCTTTTGGGTAGAGATGTGTTTTTCCACCTTTTTGCCAGAATGTCTAATGGTGTGAAGTATTTTTAAGTAGGTTGTACCAGTAGCACATTGTGGATGTAGAGGTGGATGGGTATTTTTGGCTTAGTTTCCAATAAAGAAAATAGACCGGTGCCGGTGCTCTTCTCCTAAGGTTGTGTGCAATAGGTGGAACAAATAACAGAACAAAGAACGGATTCTGCATTGTAGCAGCACTGTACATAGAATAGAGTTTAAATATGGACGGTGAAATAGGCGATCTGATGTAATCAGCCTAATAAAACTTGTGGCAAATCTTTGCCCGTTTTTTGAAAATAAGAAGAAAAACGATGGTTGAAGTACGAAGCTGGGCAGAATATACTCCCTAGCGATCAATTCTCTGCTCCAGGCGGTACATACGGTACCCCTCGCCCTCACGCCGTCAGGCAGTCATTCGCCGCCGGCTGCGTTGTCCGCAGCGCCGGACGGGCATGCGGGTCTCACGTCCCGGCCCCCGGAGAGAGGCCAAACCGGCGTGCGATGCGAGGAGACGCCGGCTGCGACGCCGCCATCCTTGTCCGGTCAGGTCTCGCCCGCAGCACGCGCCATGCCCGAAGAAGCATTTCTACCATCCTTGTCGTCCTCTTGGGAGATCACGAGCCGTGCTTCCCGAGGATTATTACTGGGAACAGACCTCAGTCATCACTCTCATAGCGTTAATTTTGGTACTACTGCTAGCCACTACTGGACACGGAGGCATGTCGTTCGAACGTTCCTGAAGTCGGATCATACGTAGAAAGTAACGGGATGTATGAAGTGCGAGACGTGACTTGCCCTGTTGCCCTTGTTTACTCGTATATTTTTTCTTGCTTTGGGCGATGCTTGCCTCATCTGGGGCCTCTCTCAGCCTGCCCCTATAAAAATGCACCGCTTTGGATCCCAGTTATTACTCGTACACATCTGCGATCCAGCTGATCCCAGTTACTCCTTCTACCTGATTGAGGCGCAAGGGCCAAGCACTACTGCCTCGTCGTGGACGGTTCGATGGCAATGGCGGCAATGGCAATGCCTAAACAGGCAGCTGGCTCCGTTGCTCTGGCGATGGTGGTAGGCCTTGCGATGGTGTCCCTGGTCGCTGGGACTACAGGGTTCGCAACTTTCTACACGCCCAGCTACATACGTGCGTGGTTGCCTTGTCGTCACTGGCCTTTTGCAATTAATTTTTTTCTCGAAGATAGAACAGGCGATGCCTTTGCCTTGCTTGTTTTAATACTGTCAGTTAATAATAATAATCTAATCGTACGATAATGACATACCCGTCGCCGCTTGCCGAGCGCAGCGTCGGCTTGCTACGGGTACCAGGAGCAGGGCACGATGATCGCGGCGGCGAGCGACGCCTTCTGGGGAGGCGGCGCGGCCTGCGGCGACCGGTACGTGGTCACCTGCACGGGCGCCACCAACCAGGGCGTGCCGCACCCGTGCACGGGCCGCAGCGTCACCGTCAAGATCGTCGACTACTGCCCCGCCGGGTGCGCCGGCACCATCGACCTCTCGCAGGAGGCATTCGCCATCATCGCCAACCCCGACGCCGGCAAGGTCCAGATCCAGTACCGCCGGTACGTACTACGCCACGCTGCTTTGCTTGCGTTTATTATCTTGACTTGAGGAGCTGATGAAACAGTTCCATGGGGTTGCATATCTGTTCACTTTCAGGATCTGAATTTCGCAAAGGTGACGACGACTGGTCGATGAAGGCTGTTTCTGAGCTCTGAAGAAGAGTAAACTGAGTGCGTCTCCAGAGGATCACAAGAGCTTTGGAGCGGGTGTCCGTGACTCCGTGCTTGTGTGCGTGTTGAACTTTCTGTCCTTTTTTTTTTTGAGTGATCTGCATGTTGTACTCGTGTGTGTGGGGTAACTGAAATAAAAACAGTGCTGCGCCTGTTTGGTTTGCGTCTAAACAACGTACTATATATTTTTTTCTTCGACAAATCAACGAGGCGAGACTGAGACGTCCACTTGAACAATATGCATTCCATCCAAATCGCAAACGCCAAAACAAAACCATCATCATCATCAGTAGTAGTCAAAAAACCCGAAACAAACCCGATGATTAAAGCAGCAGCAGCACTTTATTTGCCAAATGCCAACACTCATGTTTTACTCCATCACACCACCCGTCTCGATAAGTCACATAACACAGCCGCTAGGACCTCCATAGTAAAACACGGTGCCGTCGTGCTTCGTCTGAATCACTTCGCTGACGTTGTAGCACTCTTGCTGGGTGAAGACGCGCGTCAGGTCGCTTTGCCCCGGCTGCAGGTCATAGGCATTGGCTCTTGAGTCGAAGAGCTGGATCTTCTTGAAATATGCCGCTTTTCGTTCACCTTCTTTGGGGAAATGGCCGCTGCCCATCGGAGGGCCCGGCTCGTTCTTTCGGTAGTCCACAAATGCAAACCATCCCACGTCAGCACCATCATTCAGATTAGTGAAGAGCTCTTTGGGGAAATGCCCCAAGAATGATGGGGTTGCCAGGTCCTCTCGGTACAGCACCCAGTCCCCTGTGCTTGGGTCCTGTAAGTGTGTGATTAGAACAAAGACAGTTAGTTAGAATTGTTCTCGGTGATCTACTAGCTAGTATACCTTTACATGTGGATAGCAATCAATATTTAGGTCACATTCTCTTTATTCAGGCAAGGTCAATCTCTTTATACACTGTCTATTTATACATTTGGAAAAGGATTTAGCGCTAGTTTTATCAGGAAAAAGCAACATACCATGTACAGGCTGATTGTGATGTAGCGATCTTTTCCACCATAGACTGAGGGAGCAATGGGTTGTCCTGGTACAAGGGCAGCTCCTTTTGCAGGTACAAATCCGGGACATCTTAAGTTGGTGCAACCCGTTGATTGGAAGCCATCCCTCTGCAAAATTTTATGATAAATTGGCACCGTTAAAGATATCACTTGCACATATTATTCAGTTAAAAACTGCTATACAGAATACACTTACAGTCCAATATACAAAGAAATGGACATCACTGCTATTGTACCAGTCGGGAAAAACCTGCATCCAAATCACGAGATGCATATTTTTTTTAAAAAAAAAAACAAGCTAGCCCTCGAGTTTAACAAATGGATAGATGTTGTGAACTATATATGCAATCCAAATGTTGTCAGATTTTTACATGAAGCCCAGCTTGAATGCAATTGAATGATTCTTGTGCAGATCCGGAGTAGATAGTTATGGATGCTCCAGATTCTTGAGAGTGTTCATGACTTGAACCCCAGATGCTCATTTTACTTCGACTACCGAAGTATGGGTGTAGGGTTGTGGCCCATCCAGCAACCTAGTGATAAATTGGCAACAAAAATGTTTAGGTAAATGCCATACTAGCCCAAATATACAATTGCACTCCAGTCCAACAACTTGAGAGGAAATTTTCTTGATTGAAGAGAGGAATAATGTTTTGGTTTAGATAGAAAAATAGAAAGCATGTCATGTTGGTATTGCGTAGGAGATATTGGTGTGTGGTAAATGGGTCCTGATTTCCTCGATGTTTATCTTTACTCCTAACTCCTGTTATCTAGTGCAGATTTGGCTTCACCAATTTGAATTAGATGATATCAGTGTTCTATCTTTTTATTCTGAAGACAGGTCCTAAAATCTTTTAAATCCCTAAAAAGAATGGAATGATTGCGGTGTCATAATACGCAAGAGTACCTGATTAACATCATTGTTATTTTCTTGTGCAATTGGAAGAAACACTCTTGATCCTGCTGGAGCACGTGAGCGCTGCTGCCCAAATAAACATAGTAATTTCACTTAGTGAAACCGCAACATAATACACTTTTGGTTTAGTATATTGACAAACAGACCATAGTAGTTAGATAAACTATATAGAGCTGGCATGAATTGCCTAAAAAGATATATATCGAAAAGGTAACATCTAGTATTAGAGAAAAACTACATAATGAGCTTATGCCGGTCTTTAAATATCAAATAGTAGTATAACATTATCTCCAAATTCATTACCGTTGCCATTATCTTGTTGCTAGGACTGCCACTCACAAGCATTGGTCTTGCAGATGCCAGATAACAGGATGCAGATGAAAAGCATAGTAGTATGCCTATGACCACATAACCCATGGCTTGCTGTTATCCCCTCGTAATCCTGAAATACATATGCAGACGACTTAATCTCTGAAAACTATAGGCAGGATGGTTTTCACTTTTCACACGCTTAGGCAAACAGACTACAGAACTAAACTTAACAACCGCCAGCTACTCCTGTATAGTGCAGCAATAATGAAGGATCAGAATCAGATTTCTGTTTTGGTGATGAACTATATGATTTGCTCTTCTGTTTAAAAAGGAAAGGAAATGAACCAGCAGGCTGCATTGGAAGGGAAACGAGCTTCCTGTCATAGAGGGCATTCAGTTGGATGTATGGCAAAGGCAAACATAAGCACTCATCAAGACATCAGCCAACTGATTTGTCCCACAAGGAGTTCAAGGATTCGGGGTCAGCCAACTCAATCGACATGCCCACGGATCCACTATGCTAACTACCTATGCACATATGCATCTTTTTGCGAGGAATATAGACATGAACATCATCATAGAGATTATCCACGGTAAAAGAAAAGCAAAAACCAAGCAAATGAATTAAACAGGAAAAAAATAAAAGCATGTTTATCGATCAAACCTGTCAGATGGAACAATAGGGATTAGAGACCCGCTCCCTTGATGGCTTGATGCAAGAGAGATGCTGTGAGAGGGACGATGCTTTGATTTGTGATTTTATAGAGGGCCACAGGCTTTAGACAGAGGAAAGGAAGTGGGTGGGGGCTGCGGATACACGTGGGTAATGTGAAGAGTGCTAGGCTCGTTTGGATTCACCCTACTGATTAATTAAATGATTAAAATTATTACCTACTAGGCTGCTACCAACAGGAGGCCAGTTTTTTCATTAGCAGGACTATTAAATGTGCTATTGGCTAAGTACTGTTTGGGAATATTTTCTGTTAGCAATTTTTTTATAAACATACAACAAATATATTTTTATTATAGATAGATACTTTATTTCAGACTATAAGTGTAGAAATTAATTAGAGTATTTTAGATATACTCGTTTAACTTTCAGTTACAAATAGCTGCCCGCCGGATCCAAACACAGCTTTGGTGGAACCAGCTAGCGGGGGAATGGAAACGGTAGGCCAGTTACAAGTTACCCGTGGAACCAGACAAGCGGCGCGGTTGTCGATGACCCAAGAACACGCGAGATATGTTCTTTTGCAAGGCTTCTGCTATTCAACTGAAAGAAAAGGAGAGTATATATAGACAAAAAAAAAAAAAAAAGAGCATCGACGCTGTAGCAGGCCTGGCCACCCTGCACTCTAAAGCTTCCGACGTCATCCTTGCCCTTGCGCTGTTTGCATGGCTGGCTTGTACATGGGTGTGACCCAGTTGTCAGCGAGTTGTACAAAATAAATAAATTATAGGGTTTAAATTTGGACGAAGTCACAGGTGCCTCCCTGTCAACGAATAACATCGTCTACCATTAAAAAAATATTGTTAAATCATATAGATAAATTCAGAAAAAAATACAAGTACACATAGAAAAAAAAATACCCCAATCTATTGTGCGTATAGATTAATTTATTAATTTATTTTGCGAGTACAACCATTCATTTTAGGTTTAGAAAAAAATCAGTCATAGAACAATTATTCTTACAGCACAATTTATGATGCACATAGAACAAATCATCCTGCGAGTTTAATCATTATTTTTTAGAATATTTTATTATGCACCTAGAACAAATCATTATTCATGTAGATCAGTTCATATGTGCATATAATAATTTATTGTATATGTAGAACCATTTATTGAATGCCTAGAATAAATATTTATTCATGTAGAATAGAACAAACAAGCGATGACACTTGACTCTATACTGTAAGGAAAAAGCCTTTTGCTTAGTTTTCATATGTGATTTTGGTGGTTGAATTGATAACACGTGACATGGACTAATATTTGTATACAAGTGTTTTTGTAAAGTCTTAGGGTGCAAATGGTGGACTTGGGGTACAAACACTTCAAATGATGACCTAAAAGGCATAAGAAAAGACCCAAACCGCCATCAAGTTGCAAGCGAGGGTCCTGACTCGGCGGTCCCGCTGACCGATTAGCGGGCCGATTTTTTGGCTCAAGGACAGAAGAAAATGCATGCACCGGACAGTCCGGTGGTGCAACTCCGAACAGTCCGGTGCCTAGCCAAGAGCTGAACAATCGGTGCAAAATTACATGCCCGGACAGTCCGCACGGCCGCGCCCTGCTCCCCCCGCATGGAAGCGACGCCTCGCTCCCCAGCCTTGGCTCGCCGCCGGATCCGCCGCCGCCATTCTCTTCCTCGCTGCTACCGCCGAAGTCATTGGGGCGCCCTGCCGTAGGTACGCCGTCATCTTCCTCTTCCTCGCTGCCAGTGCCAAAGCCATCGCCCCGCTCGCACCCGGAGCCGCCGCCAGCCCCCTGCTCGCCTTCTCTCCACCTCCTTCGCGCCTCCGCCTCCGCGTCACGCTACCGCCGAAGCCATCCACGTCAGGCTGACGGGCCGACCCGCGGGCCGTCGGGCCAGGCGATGGGCGGGCTCGGGCCAACACATGGAAACGTCGGGTCGGCTTCGACCTGACCCGAACCTGGCCCGGCCCGATGGATGCCCAGGTCTACTACCTGCTGGGTTCGCCCCTGAGCACTATAATCATACCAACTTGCGTCGTGATTGTGGCAAAGAAGTGTAGATGTCATCATCACTTCGTGCGTCTCCCACATCGCGGAGTAGCCGACATAGTTGATGGAGACGCTTGCCTCTGTTTCCTACTCCTAGTCGGTTAGTCCGCACGGCGCCTCCATAATATGTGGCGTGGGTGTCCTACTCCTATTGAAGGCATGGTCCTTTGACCTTCACGGCGACCCATACCCCAAAAGGGGTGGACACGTGTTCGCCAAGCATGGCTCTAGTCGGGGTTGTACTTGATCAAAGTTGGACTCTTCACTCATGGCTCGTGACCCGTGGGAGGCGGATGAGTCGGATGACACCGATTGGCTAAGGCTATTCATTAGTAACATCCAATCGTTCATATTTCAAACTCCTTTTTGTCTCTATCTAGAGTAGTACAAAACGGCGTTTTGGGTCCCTTTAGACCTTCCAGTGACCATGGTGTAATGATCGAGCACTCGAGCAGTCAGATCACAAGGGACAAGTAGGACTGATGAGTCCGTGCACTGTTACATGCACTCGAGCCTATCTTGGTGCCATCTAGTTCCTCCAGAATTCCATGTTGCTTCAGCATTGCAAAGTTTCCTTGCTTTTGAGCACACAATTTTCAAAACACGTGATTACAAGGTCTATGCAATTGAAATTCTATGTGAATCTATAAATCAGAAAATTTTTTGCTTATTTCCCTTCAAAACTACTATGGGAAAGACAGTTTCAATTCAAAGGAATTGGTAGGCTTCAATGATTTGTTTCAAAGGCTTTTACAGAAAAAATTTCTATAGGATTTGAATTCTCAAAAATTCCTTACTTGTACTCAGTTTCAAACCGTTCGAAAATTAAAGGGCCTCAGCCTGGGTGCGTAGCCACCTCAAGTCCAGGAACTTTCTTAACTAAGACAGTAGATAAAGGATTCTGAATGACACCATCAAGAATTGCCTTCTGATAGCTTAACAAAATAGCAACGAAAAGCTTCACCCAAATACCCAACGCTGCATGGATTCTGGCATGAAAAGCAACCATAAACAGACCACGTTATCGATTTCTTAGGCTTTCAAGCCGTCACCACAAGGCCACAAGTTCAACATACTCCAACAAGTGCAACTTGACTCATTAGCTAGAAAATTATGGTGGACCAGCACCGGTTTAGGTTACAAGATGGAATGGGTCTCAAAGAGATGGCCCGTTGATGCCAAGATGACCAGAAAACTTTCCCTTACATGACGGACAAATGTAACCAAGAGAATCTGCCTGCTGCTCAGCGAGGGTGCCGAAATGCTGGAACTGGCTATTGCACCAAACGCACACAGATTGGAGCATACCGACCATCTTTGTATAGGATGGCCCCCAGCCCAACTGGAATGGAGGAGGGCAGCTACCAAGCTGTGGCGCATAACCTAGCATCAAGGTTGGCTCTGGTACAGGTACAGGTACAGGTACAGGTACAGAGTCATGTCTGCCCATGACTCCATATGGTGGAGCTCCAGCCGAGGCCATCCTTAGCTGCTGCTCAAAGCTTGGATACATCGGCTGCTTTGGGCCACCAAAGCCAAGCTGTAAATCACACTGTTTCAAGAACAATTAAAGCTTGCTATCAGATAACAAAAGGGCATATACAAACTTGATTAACATGGTAAGCAAACAGATATGCCGCATTGCCGCTACAAAATAGTGCATAACAAACAAACGGTATGTATTACACCTATGTGACAAAGAATCCAAGATAAGCATTAGATGTACAAGTATTTGCAGTTCAAGTACAGCAAAAGCTACATGGGCACAACATATCATGTGGATGTGGTCTTGCAAATGTTTCAGTAATCAAGCAACAGAGCATCTTATGTTCTTATCTCGCATACAATATGTTTCAGCTATCAAGTAAAGAGTGTTTCTTTACTCCGTGGGAGTTTAGGCCCACAGTAACAGTGCTTAACTGGTTAAAGAGATCCCATCACTGATGTGTGAAATTTCCAATGGCAGAACCCACTGAAACCTAAGCAGGCTATTTTCTATTAAATAATATAGTAAAATCTCAACAGTTATTAAAAAGGAACAGCAGGAGAGAATTGTCAGCATATCCAGAAAATTATACCTGGTCTTGAATCATCCTGCTCAGTGGACCATCTTCAACAGCTCGAACTAACGAAGTAAAGCTACCAAAATTAGTTTGCATGGACATAAAATCATCAATATTCCCACTTGTGTTAGCTGCAGGGAGAGAGTCACAAGAAGGACCCGCATCATTGTATTGATTATCCAAGTCGCTGTCAGATTTTTCCAGTGCCTCAAGCATGGAACCCTTGATATCGAAATCCAACGTGCAATGTTCATTTGGTTCAGTGCGACTGGTGGAGCTGACAAAAGAACTCCTCATACTATGGATATCAATATCATCAGTTGAAGCACCACCAGTAAGTGTGTTTAGGTCAGATAATGAGTAACAGCTTGCGAAATCATTTTTCATATTGATGACATTATTCAGCTGGGCAAGACTGCTTTCGGTGATAGTACCATTGAAGATATCACTGTTATATGATTCAACATCAAAACCAGTTTCGTTACTTGTCATGTTCTGTGGGTTCACCAATGCTTCTTTGGCATTATCTTCACCTCTGTTGCCATAGTTCTTGATTTCAGAAGTCATTGAACAGGAAGAAGTAAAACAATCCACATTAATGTGAGAACGAGGGATAGGGTCCATGGCCAAAGTAGATTGATACACCATGTCATTTTTCTGATTGGCAAAATTTTCGCCCTTACAGGTATTGTTCTGATTAGTAAACTTGCTATCCTTACCAGAATTGTCATCATTAGAGCTAGTACCAAAGCATTGGGCAATAATGGATGATCGAGTAGCATCATCAGGATTGTTAGCTGTTTCATAGTTTCCACCAGAAACAGGAGAAGATATTGAATCCAAACATGAATTGAGGTTTACATCCCTTATTCTGACACCACTTTTAATCTCATCTTTCAAAGAACTCATTTCACAATCCATACTATTGTCCTCAACAGATTTGTCACTTTTGAAGCTTCTGGGTTTGTCCACATTACAAGTTATATTGCCATCATCCACCTCCATACCAATTGAATTAAGATCAGGCTCATCCCTGGATGCTGAACGTGGGTTACTTTCCAGCTGGTTACTGAAATCATTTTCTTCAGGAGAACTGACAAACTTGCCGTGCAGTAGATCACAGGACTCGGGAACTGGTATGGATTCTACTATATTAGTGCACCCCATCTGACCATCTGTGAATTTTCTTTCATCAGGATCATTTGCAGTTGGAGAAACCTCCTCATGTACATCACGAGTTTCACCAGACCTGTTGGACTTTTGGGAATAATCTGCATTGGAAAGTTCTGAATCTTTTGATATGTCATTCTCATGAACATTCATGAAGTTGGAAGTACTCAATTTTCTTTCAGAATCAACAGAAAGAGAAACTAAAGCGTCGTCACATGCGACATCATGGGTTTTGCGGTCATCAGAATTGTCAACAGTGTCCAGATGATGCCCAGAGGTGGGCTCTCCAGCAGCCGATGTATTTTCCAGTTCAGCCACATCAGTAATCTCCATAAGAGAGTCCTTGTGATGCTCACAGACGGGTTCTCCAGAAACAGGTCCATTTTCTTCAGGAAAGCCAGGCGTCTCTTTATGAGGGACCTTATGATTCACAGAGGTGTCCCCGGAAGGCGTTCCCTGTGGAGGCAACACAAAAGGTTCTTTTTCCTGTGGAGATAACACAGAAGGTTCTTTTCCCTGTGGAGGCAACACAGAAGGTTCTTTACCCTGTAGAGGCAATGCAGTAATCTCCTTAAACCCACATGGCACTGTCACCAAGGATGGTTCACCATCAAACTGTTTTGCTGGACCCAAACCTTGATGCATTACATCAGTAACGCTGTGACCAGGTTCCACTCCAGAGGTCTTCTGCTGAGTCTCATACTTTCCATCTATGTTGGCACCCAGTTCATCAGATTGACTAACCCTGCGCCTCTTAGCTTTCCTTTGGTGAAAGGACAACTGATGTTGCATATAGGCACTCTGGTCATGAAACGTCAAATTGCATTTCCGACACTCCTTTGCATTCACTTCTATCTGAGCTTCATCCTTCTGAAGTATTTGTCGATGAGAATCCCCAAAGGGATTAGAAGATGCAACTGAAGTAACTGGCACTGCAATTTGTTTTCCCTCAACTGAGAGAGTTTGCTGGTAAAGACCAACAGACTAATACAAAAAAAAAAAAAAACTTTTTTAGTTACACCGTCAAATTTCAAACACAAATAAAAAGGTACATAATCAAAAACTTACATTAACGTCTAAGCTATGCACTCCTGCAGTGCTAATCTGAGGGGCAGCTAGCTTTGCCTCTGGATATCCAATAAGAGACATGAGGTAGGAGGACACTTCTTTGCAAGTAGCAAACTGATGTCCTTTGGGGCTGAAAAAATGGTATAAGAAATTAGGGTAAACAGTGGTAAGAAAACAACATGACAAATGTAATCGGCTATTGATGGGATGTGGAAACCAATCAAAAAGTGCACATGCCCAGGTCCTGAGGAAATTAAGCACTAGTACCTCCTGCCACAAAAATCTGACACTCTGGACAACAAATCCTTAATTAAATGAATAGAAAACTTTGGTCAGAACAACTTGTTTTGCTGACTGGAAGGAGTACAAAAGTAGATGTTATAGTGGGCATCCTGTTCTAGCAAAGACTTACTGTCAATGTTAAGATCTTCACTAAACATCTAGAAAACTATACGATGCACAACATTAAATGGAGATTGACATTTTTCACAGAAAAATAATATTTTTTTCACAATTCCATGTGTTTTTTGTGGCATTGGCATCAATCCTGATGCGATGGTATTTTACCAATTTTGCTTGGTTGGGGATTAGCCTAATTTTCTCAAATGTAAATGACGATGATAGTAGTCCAGACATATGTAGCTTGCCAGCTGTTAGTCTGTGAGTAATCGCTTGAGCGAGGCTGTGAGGGCACAGATCTGAGGACCACGCTAAGTGAGAAATTCATTCCATGCACAACCCCTATGTTGCTAATCTCAGTTTCACGTTCCATTTAGGCCACTGACCTATCGACAACTTTAAAGACATCTCCTTGCTGAAGAGTAAGTACTAAGTAGGCAATCTTTGTACAACAGAAGCGCTGTGAGGCTACGATGATCCTTGTGAAAATCATTCGGTGCGTTCACTTTCCAACATTTTTGAAACGCGATCTGAATCATTATAAGCACTAAGAAAACCTATCAACCGAAGCCTACTACAATCAAACAAGAATGCATGGGTTGAGGAACAAACCTCACATAACGGCGGCAATTGATCCATGCGACACGCTCCTTCCGCTTGAGCCCGAGCAGCAGCTTCCACCCACGGGGCAGGTGGTCGGCGAACATGCCTGCATCCACAAACTTCCTCCGACGCCTCCGGCTTCCCCATTGCCCTTCCAGCGCATTCATGAACCCCAGCAGCTCGGACTCCGAGCCCAATCCTGCCGTCCGCTGCCGTAGCTCCTCCCCATACGGGTCCACCAGCTCAGCGAGCCTCGCCAGATCAACAGCCACCCCCTTTGAATTCAACACTTCCAGGTCGGGGTCTACCGCCGGCTGCGCCGGCGGCGGCGGTGGAAGGGACGGCGCGGGGGGCGCCGATGCTGTTACCGCGGGCACCGTTAGGGTTTGGGGTCGGGTTGGAATCGGGGGCGGAGCAGGGTACGAGGGGTCTTCGAGCGCGAAGAGGCGTTGGAGATGGAAGACGATGAGGCGGTTCTCGGAGTCCTCCTCGGCGGGGGCAGCGGCGCCAGCCGAGGAGGAGGCGGCGGCCCCGGCGTTCGTGGGCGTCAGGTTGTGGAAGATGTTGGTGGCGACGCGGTGGCGGGAGAAGGTCTGCTTGCGGGAGCCGGCGCTCTCATTGAAGACGGCACGGTCGATCTTCGGGGGCGGGAGGAAGTCGCCGTCGCGGCGGCGGCCGTGGCGGGGGTCGACGGCGTAGGGCGACGCGGCAGCAAGCGCCACGAGATCCGACTGCGTGAGCGCCCGCAGGTCCACCACAGCTGCCACTTCCGTCCCCATTGCCTGCGGCGCCGTCGCCGGCGCGGCTCTGGGGTGGACGACGGAACGGAGGATTTGGGGGTTTGGTTCACAGGAAAAGAGTACGGGACGCACTCGAGCAACGAGGACGATGGGGACGGGAGAAGTCAGCCAGTGGGTGTGGGGATGTTGGAGAGGGCCCCACGATTGGACGGTTACGATGTCTTCAATTTTCGTGCTGATTTGATCAAACCATTGGATTGAAGGCAAGGAGCAAAGGGATCGAGAACTGAACACTCCCCCATCCCGAGGATCGCCGCCGCCGCCTGATGGCACGACGCCTCTTCTGCGCCACGAGAGCGCTCCTCCTGCCGGCCCCAGCTCCCGCGCCGGTGGAGGCTCCAGCCGCCGTCTCGTCTGCCGCGGCGGCGGAAGCGGCAGCTTCGCTACTGCCGCTGCTCCCCTGCAAACGGCGCAGGAAGCTCCTGAAGAAGCTCAACAGCCCGCGGGTGGCGCCCATCGAGCCAGAGGCCGCGCGCCGCGTTCCGGCCCTCGACGCTGTGCTCGACCGCGACACGGCTTTCCGGTTCCTCCACCGCGCGAGGTCGTTCCTGGCTTCCCTCCCTCCTCCGCACCGGATCCCCCTTTCCGAGGCCGGCAAGCTGTACCGCGAGCTCGGCTTCCCCCGCGGCCGCAAAGTGTCGCGCTCCGCCGCGCGCCACCCGCTGCTGTTCCACCTCCCCGTCGTCGGCTCCGTCCCGCACCTCGCGCTCACGCCGTTCATGCGCTCGCTCCTCGAGGAAGAGCGCCGCATCCACGACGAGCTCCTCCCGTCTCGGGTGCGCGCGGTCGGGAAGCTCCTCATGCTCACCGCCCACCGCCGCGTGCCGCTCGCGAAGCTCCACCACTGCCGCGCCGTGCTCGGCCTCCCCGACGACTTCCGCGACCGCGTCAGGGACTTCCCCGACGACTTCCGCGTCGTAGTCGACCCCGGGGACGGCCGCCACGTCCTCGAGCTCGCGCGCTGGGACCCCGCGCTCGCCGTCAGCGCGCTCGAGCGCGACTTCGTCGTGGACGAGCGCCGCGTCCGCCGCACCTTCCGCTTCGCCGTCCCGCACCGCCGGTTGATGCCGCTCGATGCCGAGGACGCCGACCGCCTCGATGCGGCGACCACATTCCCGCTGGTCTCGCCGTACACCAACGGCGCCCTGCTCAAGCCGTGGACGCCCGAGGCGGAGAAGTACCGCGTCGGGGTGGTGCACGAGTTCCTGAGCCTGACGCTGGAGAAGCGCGCCATGATCCACCACATCGTCGAGTTCAAAGAGGAGTTTGGGCTCACGCGGCACATGTACGAGTCGCTGCAGAAGCAGAACCGCGCGTTCTACCTCGCCGGCACGGAGATGAACTGGGCCCTGTTCCTCAGGGACGCGTACGACGAAAATGGTATGCTCAAGGAGAAGGACCCCCTCGTGCTGTTCAACGAAAAGCTGCAGCGCTATGCATGCATGACCAAGATGGATTCTAGAGAGACAATGGCTGATGCTGGAATCTTGACTGAATAGAATCAGCTCTCGGTTCAGTGGGTTGTTCCTATTGAAATCGATGTGCATGTCAGGTATAAAGTTCTCGCTAGTTTCCTATAGGTTCGTATGATTATTGAATTGGCATCCATTTATTCTGCTTAGTTTCATGTCTGCATCATTTCCCTTCTGATGAATGATCTCTCCCATTTGGCCATTTGACAATGCTCAGCCCTGGACTACTGTAATTGTTTTTCTTGATAAAGCATTGCTTAAACAGTATAACTATACACATCTTTACCAAAAGTCTCCTACATTTAATCAACAGCCACTTGTATCTTTGGAACAAGCTACATTTTGCTTGTATTTTAGACATTTGGCGTGCTCCAGTTTGGTTTATTAGACATATGTTTAGCCAACGACTCCTTTTCTCTCTAACAAGGGTCATCCGTATGGTAGGGAAAATTGGCTGTGTACCGTTAAAAGATGTCAACTTTAGCAATGCACCATTAAAAGATCTATTCTTTGTTACTCCCTCCGTCCCAAATTGGAAGGGGTTTTACACCTCTATTAGGTTCATTCATTCCTCAATGTATGTGTGTTCAATATGTGTTTTGATTCATCATCCATATGAATGTGGACAAATAAAAACAGGGCTGAACCCCTTACAATTTGGGATGGAGGGAGTATATACCATCAAAGGAGCACAATGTTAGTGGTTTGTGCCACTTCCGTTAACTTTTCCAATCAAGGCTATTTTGCCTCCGTTCCAACTTTCAAGTCATCCTCTTCCTTGGTTGTTTCCTGCTCAAGTTTTACCTCGCTGGAGAGAAGTACAACAAGTCTCCTCCCTCTATTTTCTTTACGGCAAACAGAAACTTAAGCTTCTTTCTCTCTTCCTCCACTGCAAGCAAGAGAAGAGCACTAGCAAACCTCCAACATCCTTTCTTTCTACCTCTCCCAAGCCTGCAAGCTGCAGGCTGACGCAACCTCCCTAATCCTAGCACCAATTCCATCAATTGAAGTAGCAAGAACCAAATCACTAATAGTAATCCTCTCCTCGTTGACTCCTACCAGTGCGGCGGTGTCAAATCCACCAACTCCCGCACTGCTCCACTCCCACGCCCAAAATCATGCAGCTTTAGCACCACCAATTCATCTTTCAGTGGTACATAGCCAATTTTTCCGCATGTATGCATTGCGGACATGGGCAATCCGTATGCTGTGACTATTGCTCATGCTTTGAAGTGTACTTATCCTCATTTGCATTTAGCAGCTACCAAATTCATGCGGTGATCATTCTCTAATTTGCTGTTGATTGTTCATTACTTGCTATGTCCACTATCATCAACATGAAAGGCTCATACCACAACTCAATCGCAGATGTCATCATGGGATTTGTTCCTGATCTGCTAACAACATGGACCCATGATCTTCTGGAAGTCACCACCTGTGAGGCTGTGAGAGCTGCTACCCTTATACAGATATACCATCCACATCAGGAGATGATGTTGTGCTCCAGTGCCAAAATACTCTACCATCTTAACTGCTTGGGAGAGTCCAAATTCGTTCATCAGGATCAGGGACAGTTTGCAGTTTTGCACCATTGCACAGGCAAGAATATGTTTCAGAGCATGCATTTGTGAAGCCCTGGATTCGAACTTTTCGTATCTGCTTCATGGAATGATTAGAGCTGAAGGGCAAAAGGCTGGATTCTCACTTCCCCACTTTGAGCTTGAAGGGCTCCTTGCTGTTGAAGCTGGTTAAATTCTCATTGTTATGATGGCATTGGCAATGGACAACCTGACAGGCCTTGCCTCCGTTGATCCTTTTTTTTTTTAATTAGAAAAGATGTTTTTAATCCGGTCTGTTAGAAGTGTTGGTGATTATCTGTATTGTAAATTGTACAGTCGCTGGCTGAAAATTATATATAGGTAGCTCCTTTTATGCCGGGAAAAGAGCCCCGTTCATTAAACAGAAACAAGATTACACTCAAGCTTTGGTCGCTCAGAAATATAAGTTGGGGCATTGATCCTCCACACTGTACAATGCTTTGTAGGTAACGCTAACTGAGTGTGTCCATGAGCTACCTGCTACCCTATTGTACTCTCTTCCAATTTTGCTAACCTTCTTCTGCAAAACCGGTTCTTGAGACTTCCCTGTGCTAAGCCTTTTTCTTCCAAAGATTTTTACGAATGTGTTTTTTTGACATCGAAGTACATTTTTTGGATCTGGGAATCTGACGGCGGTCTTGGGGCCAAATGCCTCCGCGCGTTTTTAATCTGGGCCGTTTCCCTATTCGGGGGCTCATTCAGGGACTTCACCGGATTCAGGCAAGACGTTTCACCCATTTTCGTGCGTGGTAATAACTGTACTCCTTCCAAGCAAGCAGCTGCCTCCAGTCCTCCACTCCTCCAAAGTAACAAGGTTTTGCACAATTCAGGATTACCTTCCATGCTGTCACCTGTCAGCAATACCTGGGCCCCTGTGAGACTGTGATCTCAGAATACTACGCCAATGCTCGCCCGAACTGTCATAGATTCACAAGGCAGTGTCCCGAACTGTCATAGATTCACAAGGCAGTGTCAATGTTCTTGTGTTCAGCTTCGCGCATCCATCAGGACTTCAAGAATCAGGAGTTGTCTACTCCTGTAGGCTGTAGCCATCCCTGTAGCCTTTCCTCATTTCGCGCCAACCTCCATTGGTTGACAGGCATCCGCCTTTGACAGTTTCTTCTGTTCTTTGTCGGATATGCAATACTGTCCATCAATTAACTGACCACAGACCTCGCAAAGTTGCATAAATCAACAAAACTGTGCGAAATTCTGTTCTTTGTCGGATATGCAATACTGTCCATCAATTAACTGACCACAGACCTCGCAAAGTTGCATAAATCAACAAAACTGTGCGAAATAATGTGAGATAATTGCAATAAGTATTGATGAAGTTGCATAAATCAACAAAACCGTGCGAAATAATGTCAGATAATGATGCAGCTAAAATAAAAAAAAAATCCGACCTGCCGGATTCGAACCAGCGACCTAAGGATTAATCTGCAACAACTACAGTCCTCCGCTCTACCAACTGAGCTAAGGTCGGTTTACGTATGGTTTCTGAATTGTAATACTAAACTTTTTATTCTTGACGCCTGTTCATGCACAACAACAGCTGTTGCACCGAAGATTATGCAGGGTGACATTGAGGGTTCGCAAAACCTGACGCTATCACTCTGACTTCCGACATGATTTCGCGTCACTCCGGTCATGATCACCTGTCTTTAACACACTTGAAACTTCGAAGTGTAATTCGTGGCCTGAAACTAAAGCTGCTGTCGGCACGAGTCGTTGATCAGTGGTAATGATAGTGTAGTTCGGTACCAAAACAAATCCTAACTCTATGTGCTCCACGGCTCCCCCTGACTGCACTCTTCTCAGGGAAAAGGTTCTGCGCTCACCAGCTAACCATGTGGCTTTGGCACCAGGCAAGTAGGCCTTCACTGTAGTCTGATGGCAATGTCTTTGTGCTTTTGTTTTAAATCGATCTCTTTGCAACCACAACCAAAATTTGAAAACAGGCTTAGCCGGCTTACTCTTATTTTGTAATTTTACCAAATTACGAAATGGACTTTACAGTTGCGTAGCCCCTGTTGAGATTATTGAAAGGCATAATATATGAATAGTTCAGTTTGGAGTCCAGGTAAAATATAAAGTTATGGCTACAGAAATATCTATACTACGTGGAATCATCTTACCTGTATTTGCAATCCAGCTTACTCAAAGTTATAGGTTAGATTTTGACAATGAGATTTTGAAAACATCGACTCTTGATGGAGCAAAGCCCTCTCCCATCATGTGAATATAAAGAGACGGTGGCATGTACTTATTAGATAAAAAACCAATAAATCTTTTTATTTCAAACTTTTAATCTTTTTCCAGACTTTCCTAGACGAACTAATTGCTCTATATGTCATGTGTCATCCACTCAAACCAGCCATAGGAAGCATGTGCAGGTATTCAAATAATTTACCGCGGTACAAGAATAACAAGATGAACGACATAAAACAGTTACGCCATGTCATTTGATTAGCAAAAAATGCTACATTATGGTTCCTCGGAAGGGGAACACGAGACATGTCGCCACCAAAGATGCAGAGGGTGGAGGGTGAGGGTATTGGGGAGGCAATATAGGGGGTTAGGCCTTAGGGTTTTAGTAGACTTGTACTACGCTATAGAGGAAGATTCAGCGTGGCTGTTGGGCTGCAGTGGGTGGAGCAGCGGAGGTGGCAAGTTGCCGCTAGTGCATAGTGTAAGTTGACAGAGGCATTGAGGCTCGAGAGGTTAGTGGCCTATGACAGTACGCAACGACGAAGACAATGAAGTCCTCCAAAGGCGGGGGCGGCAGGCCTACTAGAAATTAGCGTGGGCGACAGTCGTAGCGGCGAAAAAGCAATGATAATAGTACCCACGGTAAGAAATATGACTTGTCACAAAATCCATCGCACTTAAACATGATTCTTTGATTGAACCCATGGATCTGGTCGGCTCACAAGATGTGGACATCAAAACCTAGGGCAAGCTTGTGAGCAGATCGAGAGAACAGCTGCCCTTCGCCAGCCCAATCACGAGTGTCATCCACTCATCCTAGGAGTGAAGTTTTGTCCTCAAATAAAAGCACTCACACGCAAGACAGGACGGTTTATTACAAGTCCGGACTTCCTCAGATTACTAGTACTCCACTAGTAGAACGAAGAATCAGACTACCCTTCTTCCCGTATTGAAACTGGAGCATTCCACCTGACAGGAAATGGGGGTTGGTCCAGCTCGTGGATGGCACAGCACAAGTGGTCGATTGCACAAGGCCTCCTGAATTTTAGGGCGTACACCCGCTGTATATATTTTACCAGTATGTGGTTATAGGCTACGGTCTGCTAAGAAATATATTTTTATGTTTGTGTGTTTAGCTATTGATTTGTATTGTTTCGATCCCTTTTTATTGGTTTCATGAATTTGTAACCATTTTTGTTGTGTTCTGATTCATGGAATAAAAAAGAATAAATGTGAAAATACAATTGAAGATTTCGTTTTGAACAATACTAGATGCATGACGTCTTATAGATATTGGTAAAAAAAACCATCGTTTACCCTTTTAGCATAAATTTAGATAGCAGTTCTAGTTTCTAAATACTAAAAGAAAAAACATATAGTTATGTATAATAGAAGAGATATTTTACGGTGGTTGGAACGGTATCCACCGGTACCAGGCGGTACATCTTCTTTTTTATTTGTTTATAGCCGAATTAAAAGAATTATTGATACCGGGTCCACTATTTTATATACCGGGCTTACTATTTTATGTACCGGACCCACTATTTTACGTACCGGGCCCACTATTTTATGTACCGGACCCACTAGTTTTGTACCGTCTAGTACCGATACCGTGGCACCATCTATTTATAAACCGTTAGATCTCGCTTCATGGACGGCTCCCATTTTTTTCAACCACAGTAAAAATTGTAATAATAGAACCATATTTTGATTATATGCATTTTTTGAGACGTTTTATAGTGCTTGGAACGGAACCAGCGGGAACCAGGCGGAACCAGGCATTTTTTAATTTTTATGGCCAAATTATGTATTGAAAATTATAAAATTAAAATAATTATTGGTACTGGGCCCACTGTTTTTGGTTCCTGGCCTACCTATTTGGTTATGTCTGATTCCGGTTCCGTGGTCCCGTCTATTTATAAGCCGTTAGATCTCATTTGATGAACGGTTCTTATTTTTTCCAACCACCATAAAAGTTGTAGTATTTTTTTTTAAGTATAATAGTCTGTTGGTAACTTATATTGGGTTTCAAAAGTCTTTGTTTGGAAAATAAAAGGCTTTGTTGTGATGTTTTATTTTTTTAATTATAGAAACTCATTTGTATTCGCGCCAGGGCCAAAAAACTTAGGTACGGCCTTGGTCCATCCTTGGAACACTCCAACTCACTTTATTTTCTGAGATAATACCATTGTGTGGCTTTTTTTTTTATTTTCGTAGAAACGGTCAGGGAAAAACAGGAGTCAGTAGATTTCCAGTTTGTACATCTACCCAGGGGAAAACGGGAGTCAGTAGATTTCCCAGTTTGAACATCTGCCCCAAACAAAATGACAGACTTTTTTTACCTCAACAAAAAGACAGACTGAGGGGCTGGCCAAAACGACAAACAAAAGGCCTAATTCCACTAGAGGACACCGACAACAATCACGTCTCATGAGTCACCCAAGCAGAGGTCTCACGTCTCTCGCGCTCATCAGGCTATCTCCAACAACGTTCCTCATCCCACTTCCTCAAATCCCATCCCACTCTGTACGTCACGTCAGCTACAGTACAAAACAGTATCAAACAATGCCAAACAGTGTTTTGAGGAACCGATTTGAGGATCCCCATTGGGGACAGCCTCAGGGAGCTTGGCCTGATCGTTGGCATCCTAGTTTGAATACTTTAGATTAGAGTGGATTAAAATGGCTAAGATATGTTTAAATCTACAATAGATTAAAATCCTCTTTAATTCCTTCTAATCCAGTTCAACCTCAATACAAAAGTTATCAAATTAGATCGACCTAAATCGTCATAGTTTGTTACTATCTTCATGCAAATTAAACGTGCCACACTCCAAAGCCCTCTTGCCTTGTTGACTACTTGACTTGGTGCTAGAACACAACAGTCGCCCCCAAGCCCGGTGGTTTTAGCTACTGCTTTTGGCTTTTATAGCACAAGCGGTTCTCAATGTCATCAGACAACTTGTTTATTTAGGAATGTCCATGTCCATGGCTCGAATGGCCATGCGTGTCATGGCTATTTTAATCAACCATTTTCCATTGGGACAAGTTTTGACAACTTGTTTACTTTAATCAACCATTGCCCCTCAATTTCCTTCAATCCCGAAGAAAAATAAGTTTTGGCAAAACAACCATCATAACCATTTTCCAGTCTTTGAGCGTATGGCCGCAATGTACATTCATCTTGCACAATTCATTGTGGAACAAGTTGAGCTATGGGTGGTCATCGGCTATGGTCACTTTTTGCTGTTTAGGAGTGGGCATTCAGTGTAACCTACTCGGTTGGTTTATTCTGTGAATGTAAAGATCGTCTTTAGACGGATAGGAAACCAATCGGTGTAATGTAATTAGAAAACCTTCAATTTCCGACCATGCAGATGTAGACACTCACAAACACATACGTATAAACACATATATCGCGCACCTTACCCTTATGAGCATCTTTAAGAGATTGAGCCGACAGATTTCGAGATTGACAAGCCAACACCTTGTTGTGAACTATGATGTCATTTACCACTTAAAGAACACAAAACACACCATTAAATCTAGAATAGTCGATGACTTGAATATGGGTGAGCAGTTTCCACCATAGGGCACCACATCTATTGTTGTCCTAGTGCCAGTTTAGCTTTCATGGTTCAATCGGTTTTTTTGTTTAATATGTTCTTTAAATGTTGTACTAAAAACTATGACTTAATCTTGATAGTTATAATTATTCTATTGTTTTAATGAAATATGTGACTTGTTGGAGAAAAAATAGTGCTCTCCGTTGAAGCTCGAAGCATTTCGCAAGATGACAACACCGGCCAGTGACATGGTAGCATGTCACTCGGGCACTCACCATCGGCGGTCGAATCTTGCTGGTAAACTAGAGCTCGACAAGTCGCCGCAATCAACGAAGATACACATGGCACCGCTCAGAAGTCCGTAAGCCCATAGACACTAGGCACAAGCAAGGTTATCCTAGGTGTTATGCACTAGGATAAAAAAATTTATTTATTTACTAATTGCTATGTCATGACAAACATCTAAGCAAAATTATTGTATGGATCCATGTCTAGTCTATTAATTTTCTTTGTATGTATCTACAAGATGATCAGAAAATAAGTTTAGTTATATATATAATGACATAATGTTGTCAAATACATAATACCTAATAGATGAGAAATAGATAAAGAGCTCCGAAGCCGCCAAACTACACCAATTCGGTAGGAGTTGGTATGAAAGGTCTGAAAGCCATCCCAAAGCCACCCAAACAGGCTGGTATCCAAAAAAATTTAGGTTCCATTAGATGGTTGAGGCTAGACTAGGCCGTCTAAGTAGGCCTAGTCGGGGCTTAGGCAGTCATAAAGCCTAGACAAAATACTTGGTCAAAATCTGAACCGTTAGGCTAGGTCTAGGGACTAGTTGGATCTAGACGGAGGCATAGAGAGGTCTAAGGGATCACTAAGCACATGACAACTTAAGGTGCATCACACCAATAGGTTGTACGGATCGGAGTTTGGTGGAGACACGTCCCTCCACCCCACCCAACAGCTGGTTTGGAACTTTGGACAAATTATAGTATCTTATTTATTTGTAAGCCACATGTGTTTTGTTTGCATATATCTCTTTGTTTATTTTCATATAGGTCATGACAACTACAAATTACCACTATATTGATAAATATAAAACCATTGGTTCCATCAATCGACCACTAGCTGGACTAGTAAACTGATGACCGGCTGGATCTTCAATCCAACTTTTTCATTCTATTGTCCTAAAATTAGAGAGGAGCGCCACACTTGTACGGACCCTGGTCTTACGCTCTGGCCGTTCGGATGGTGGATCCGCCCGTATCACTTCTGAGGACCAATAATCACTCCGCGCGCATGCAGAACGAATTCCTATATGCAGACAATGTCGTCACGGCATCACCGACGGTGGCACCATCAAGATTCAAGACAGACACAAGACCTATAATATGTCATGATGCTGTTTCGATAGCAAGTGGCTGATGCTGTTTCGGTTGTCGTCTGCCTTGCTGATCCCGGGGAGCCACGTATGTCTTCAAAACATAGTAAAGGAGACCTCATTATCAACGATGGCGCGGGCGTGGCCTCTAGCAGTGCGAATGCGACATGGTCATTATTCAGGGCCGATTCCCTGTTTAGTTGGAATCCCTATAGACCCTCGAATGCGGATGTTGTTGGTATTTGGCCGTCGTGATTCCCTTCGTTCACGAATATCACTGGTACAAAAGTGGCTAGTAAAGGTCTTTTGACTTTCGTTTGGGCCATGGCGGCCAGTGCTCCTAAGATCACAGAAGCAATGCTGCAGAAAAAGAAGATTTGTTGTAATGTACCCCCGTTCACTGCGTATCACTAGTACAAAAGTGGATAGGAAGAACGGTGTAAGAACCCTCTTTAGAAACGCAGTGTTTCTGCTATCTCATGTCAGTAGCATTATTCCAACCGTTCCTACTAATGAATTAAAAATATAAGAAAACACCGGCAGTAGCACCATGCCGCGCCAACCGCCGCGCTCAGTTCGCCGTTCACCGGCCGCCGTGGTCGCCAACGCGCAGTGCCGGCCGCCCTGCGTTGCCGACATGCAGTGCCGACCCGCGGTGCTGGCCATGCCCGTGTGTGATGCAGACATGCCCACGCGCTGGTTGCTGCTGCATATTGGCCACCTAGCTGCTGCATCTTGGACACACCATACTGCGCGAGAGAGCTCAAGTTGGAGAAAAAAAAATAAGAAGGTGTAGAACTCAGTACTCAGTAGAAGGGGAAAATAAAGAGAGGGAGACGGTGGTGCAGTCTTACGTACGCGGATGCCCGGCGATGAGGGACGCGGCGGCGCTCGGCGATGGGGGACGCAGCGGCGTGGCGACGTCAGGGAGGATCGAGAGAAAGGACGAAGGTGTGCGCCAGAGTTGTTGTCGAGGATGAAGAACAACGGCGGTGCTCGATCTCAGTAACGGTTTGCGAGGACGGCGGCGGAAATGGTGGCGGTATCTTATTTGCAATTTTCCATAAAAACTAAAATATTTTATGAGTTTAATTGCATTTTTCACGATTTATCGCAGAAAAAAATTATAGCAGGAGTGTATTTATTGGGGAGGAATTATTAGGAGCAGCTCAAAGCGTGATCCATTTAAATCAATTAGCAGGAACGGTTGAAAATATGCACCACCCCTACAAATCGCAGAAACGGTCCATGCTACCAAGCTTTCCTGCTAAGGGGCTTAGCAGAAACGGCTCGTAGCAACAACCGCTCTACACATAGCAGGAGCGGTCGTGCTATCAGCCGTTTCTGCTAATCCACTTAGCAGGAACGGCTGGTAGTATAGTCTGTTTCTGTTATTTGTAGGGACGGTGCATGTTTTCAATCGTTCCTAATAATTCTGTGCTAGGAACGGTGGACAAACCCGGACCCACCCTGAGCATAGAAGGCGCATGTATTTTTCTCATCCGTTTCTAACCTTCCAAAAACAGCGTTGTTGCTAGCCACTTCTGTAGCAGCATATGTTTTCACTGACTAGAGCCTGGGTAGATTTATGCGCGGCTAGATCATTATTATATATTTTTAATATCGTTTCCTTGCATTAGATTTTTCTTTTCTATACATAAAGGCTAAGTTTTTATACTTTCATTTTAGCAAACTTGGCTGATTTATATATGACAATTGTTCCTTAATTTAGTGCAATCATATATAATCGGAGTAATAAGTTAAAACACTTAAATATGAGCAACAATTTTATGTACTTTTATGGTACTTCATTGATTCCTTTTTTGGCTTTAAGTATTTTCCAATATTTAAACCTTGTCTATAATTTTTTTAACTCATTGACCCACAATATTTTACCTTACTTTCGTATCTTTCCAATCGATTTCTCATGTTATATATCTTTCATTCTTGGTGTAATACTCCAGTAGGAGATTTACATCCAAGTACTATTTTTTAAAACAAAAGCCAAATATAAAAGTTATAAATGCTTTGTCCCTAGAATTGTCATATATATTATAATTTTTCTAGCTTAACATATTTTTCCATTAATCTTGAAGGAAAGATGGCTCTACATCTAACATAGATGCACTTGGGACTGCGGTGAGGCATTATTTTCCACTGTTGGTCATGATTGATGACTTCTCATTGCACGTAAGTGATAATAACATGTAGCAACAATTTTCAACTTGACATTAACACGTCTTCTTTTGATTTCTCTACTCCGCTCAGCTGCCGTGGGACTGGGGGCGGATCAAGGGGGTGCACCTACCACCTCAGATGCCATGGACCACCCCCCCCCCCCCCCCCCCAGATTTTTTGAGGAGGAAGAAAAAGGGAGAACGAGAAAAAAAGAGAGGAAGAAGAGGAGGAGGATTGAATAGTGTACATCTTTTGTAAATGGATCATCGGGCAAATCATTTGTTTCGTAGACTTTATTTACCTTTTTTTTCAGAACTTGTTGAACACGTTTTTCACTAAGAAGAAAAAAAAAAGCACAAACTTATAAAGACCAAAAATAGGACAAGGGCAGAAGCCTCTAACAACGTAACGGAGAACAAAAACACGGGAGAAGGAAAGGGGAGGACACACCACCGCCGCTATCCCTTTGCGTCATTATGACGATGTAGTTTAGCATCATAACACGACACTATGGGTAACACCACTAACACATACAACTTCAACACACTTTTCTATAGCTATATTTGCCACCGTAAAAGCATTTTTTGCCTCCTCCGGCACAGGATCCCAACTCGAAGACCTCTGCTCCAGAATGAGTACCGGTAGCGATGACAGTGCAAATCAAATTTCTGGTCACTCATTTAGCGCGTTGGAATTAGTGTGTGATGCTTTTAATTTGCTTTATCAATGATGGCGCATATAGGGGAGTCGATCTACAGAGGGATGGCGTAAGGCTGGTGTCACCACATGGTCCAAAAGGAAAGCCCAAAATACTATTTTGCACTGTAGATAGAGAGATAGTTGGAATAGTAGATGTACGGGGTTGAATGGGTTCTCTGGTAACAGCAGCCTAATTGGAAGACGATCACTAACACTGGTGAGGATGATTTTTAGTGTGGAGACAAAAATCTGGATCCAAATTGCTTTCGTGAAACATTATAAATTAAATTTAGAGGGTTGAGATATAAGACCATGTGCACTCGGTCCCTCTACTCTCTCCGGCGTACAGGTAGCGTAAAGATTTGGAGTAAAAACCGGTGCAGCCGGTTCCTCCACGGACTCCGCCAAAGCTCCGGAACGGCAGCGTTCCCCCAAATCCAGCGTAACGCGAGGTCTCCGCCATGCACTGTAGCATCATGGGCCCGGCCAACCGGCCGTTCCTCGCGCGCGCGCATGGAAGAAGGGAGAGGTCCGAGAAGAGGTCGAGGAGCGGTGGCCCGGCCAACCGGTCGCTTGTCGTCGCCCGCCACTGTGCGCCGCCGCCTTCGTCGCTCGCCGCCGCGCACGCCGCCGTCGTCGCCCACCGCTGCGCGCTACCCTCGTCGGTGGATCTGCGGCGAGGGAAGCTGGCACGACGCGGAGGAGGAGTGCGCGATAGATCTGGCCGGAGGAGTTGACGAGGCGGCGAAGCTGAAGCGGCGACGGCGGATCTACGGCGAGGGGAGCCGACGTGGCACGGAGGAGGTGGGCGGTGGGAGGCGAGCGGAGCGCCGCCGCGCAAGAGGGAAGAGAAGGGAGCGCCGGCTGCCGTGCGACGGGCCACGGGAGTGTGATCTTGCGGGGCGGTCGGGCGACGAGGAGGTGGAGGCGGCGGCCGGCGCGAGGGGGGCGGCGGTGAGAGAGGAGAGGGAGAGAGGAGCGAGACAGTGCTCGGTGGAGAGGAAGAGATGAGCGAACGGGTGGGAAGAGGAGGGAGAAGATTCTAGGCCGCCGGGTCCACTTGCCAGTGAAGGTGGGACAATATTATATGTATGGAAAAGAAGTGTGGTGGTCGGAGGTGAATGAATAAAATATTAAGGAGTTGGATGTGAAGGAAAGATATAGAGGAATAGGAGTGCAGGAGAAATTGATTTGAAAGAAAGAATCTTGCTGACTGGGCTACAATATTTCTTTTAGAGGAAAAATTTGGAGCAGCAGGAGTGTAGATAGTCTAAGACTATGTATACTCCTCCAAATTCTTCCTCTAAAAGGAATATTCTAGTCTAGTCAGCAAAATTCTTTTTTCCAAATCAACTTCTCCTGCACTCCTATTACTCTAAATTTTTCCTTCATGTCCAACTACCCAATATTTTCTTATATTTTTATTTCATCCCTCCCTCTCCCCACCATCATCTCCTTTCTCGCATCCCTGCCTCCATCTGTCTGCATCTCCTCCAATCCATAGATGCGGAGACCGCACCGGAAGCCTGCCGAGCCGACGGCGGCCCGCCCAACTCCTACTCCCCCGCCACCTGCGACTTCCTCCGCTCGCCGCCTCCTCCCCGCAGGCCTCCTCCGCACGGTTACGAAGAAGAAGATGCACACTCCCATGTCTTTCTTACCTCCAATAGCTCCTCGTCCTCCATGCGGGCCCAGCTGCGTCGCCCCTCTCCCACTACCACGGCGGCGGCCGGATCCGTCTTCTCCACCTCCTCCGGCCCCCTCCTCTCCAAGCCCGCGTCACGGCGGCTGCCTCCTCCGTCGCCATCGCCGCCACTCCCATCCTCGTCCGGCAGCGGTGCATGAGCGGCGACAAGGACGACGACTTCTGCTCCCATCGCGCCGCCTCTTCCGCGCTCGCCCCTCTCCGCTCCGCGCTCAGCATCGGCCCCCCTCCGTGCGACGGCAGCAGTCGCCGCCCCACGTCGCAGCGGCCTCGCCCTGTCTCTCCTCTTCCGTCTGCGCGCGCGACGGAGCCTTCTGTTGCCCGGGCCCACGAGCACACTGCTTGGCGGAGGGAGAGCATTCTGCTGAATCTAGCAGAACGTTGTAGTTCCTGCGTCTTGGCGGAAAGGTTTGAAGAAACGACTGCAGGTGTTTTTACGGTAAATTTTTACTCCACCGTGCATACCGGAAGGGATGGAGGGACGGCTGCAGATAGCCTAAGAGGACTGCTATGTAGACAGAGGTTCATGAGAAACATATGTTTAGAGTAACCGAGTATACAGGGCTCAAAGTTTTGGGACTCGAGATGCTCTAAGACGCAGTTTTCCAAGGACGCAGTTTTCCATTTTTGCCATTCGTAAAAAGGAAAAGAAAAGACAGTGACCACAGGAACAAGACGCAACACGGCTACACGAGGACAGGTTCAGCGCTCACATGGCCACCAGAAACTGCAGCAATGCGTTGGGCTCAGCATTTTTCTTACGAGCGCCGCAAGCTCTGGCCCGTGACATGCCTCTCACCAGAGGCGCAAAAGAAAAGCCCAAAATATTGTTTTGCACTGTAGACAGAGAAAGAGGTAGTTGGAATACTGGACAAGGTTGGATAGACACTTTGGTGAACATAGCCAGTCTTACTTGCTGTATAAGCTTCAGGATCAAGTCAGTCAGGCAGAGGCAGGCTTGTTCGTTCCTCGAACTTGGAGGAAAGTATGCCGCGTTATCAAGATAGTGATCTGCTGATTCTCACAGAATACAACCAGGATAGCAAGAATAAAAGAGAATAATAAGACATGGTGCATCTCAAACGTCGTGTACGACTCTACGTCGTCGTCATCTTTCCTGTCCTCTATCATTTATTTTCATGTTTTTAAGTCCTTTGCTTTATTCATTTTTCATGCTTTATTTAGACATACATTAGGTAGGAACTAATGTGTGCACGACAATTAAAATCATGACAAATACAAATGTTCAAAAAAAAACATTTCAAATATTCATTACTCTCTCTGTTCAAAAATATAAGTTGTTGTTGACTTCTAGATACAATCTTTGACAGTTTGACCATGTGCCCTATTGAAAAATAATATAAATACTACCTCCATTTCTCTTTTTTTAACGTGGAATAGTGTAAATTTGTACTACCAGGCATCAAATAAAAAAGTTTGGAGGTAATACTAAAAAACAACTTATGCTTATAAAACACTTATGATAATAAATCAAGCCATAACAAGAAAAGCAATTGCTATAATATATTTTTCTAGTAACACGAATGGTCAAACATCAAATTTAAAAGTTAACGGCAACATATATTCTGCAATAGAGGGAGTATCATGTAAAAGGGTTAGTCATTGACTCTACGCTGGGCTTTTCTACAGAAGCTGTTGTTTACTGGCCTCACAGCGTTTAGCGTAAATGACCAAGGAATTTTCTTTCCAGACGCAGAGACGACAGTGACAATCTAGTCTTAAGATTAATTGTCAATCAGTAAATGAGTGTGTGCGCTCTTGTTTTTTTTTTCTTGCTTTACGTTGTGTATATAGACAACTGCTATGTAAGGCTCGGAGGGTTCTCAAGGCATGCATCATCTCGATTTATTATTCTCAAAATTCAATCATTTTCTTTTATCAAAGCGAGGAAACAGAGGGCAATCGTTGGAAATCGCCAAATATCCTTGCACTGCAACTTTCTTTCTGCATCGATGGGATGTCAGTGATCATTGAACTGTAGTCTCGAGTTCTAATGATTTTGAGCATAACTGAGTAACTGGTCATTATCTGCATGCAGATGATAAAAGCAAACAAAAGACATGCATGGGAGATGTGTCATAAGCAAGTTACGCATTTGCGTGACAGGCAGACACAGCAGTGACAAGAGGCCTTTTGAGCTATGCCAACCATGCCCTCATCCAACCTTCCAATCCTACCAAAATCATAACCTAACCCATGCACGTATACCTCTGCCAGGCCACCACCATGAGGTGAGAGGCAAGGCCACATGGACTACAGATGGAAATACCTGGAACACTGCATTGCAAGCAAATGTTTTCCTCCTGGCTTTGGCAGTAACAGAAGGTACATAAATATAGTTGAGAAAGTTATGAGGAACAGTTGGAAGGATAGGCCATGTTTCCTATAAAGGCACTGCCACGCTTTTCTGCAACCCCACGACAAGCTTCCACACACAGACACAAACAGCGCCTTGCAAAGCCCCTCTGCGGCATTGCCTACCCTGTGAAGATGGTTAGTTTTTGAGAGAGAGTCTTCTCAGGCTGCGATTTCGATTTTTTGCTGTTTTGAAGAAGCATTGGCGTGTGTGCTCCTTCAGTTGCTCCTTCAGTTGTTTCGTAGTTTCATCTTCCTTTGATTTTTTTTTTTTTTTTTTTTTTTTTTTGTCTTTGGCCTCTTTCTGTGCCTCTGCACTCCCCTTCCATGGAATTCCCCCAGATTACTGGGAATGATGGTGAACAGTGCAGCAGCAATGAATCGGGGTGGACGATGTACCTGGGCTCCCCGCTGAGTAGTGATGGTGATGGGGAAGCCAA
Organism: Paspalum notatum; assembly: GCA_022530915.1. Classification (NCBI taxonomy): domain Eukaryota; kingdom Viridiplantae; phylum Streptophyta; class Magnoliopsida; order Poales; family Poaceae; genus Paspalum; species Paspalum notatum. The sequence goes on from CM039685.1 coordinate 40,629,289, forward strand.
CGACACTGAGGGAAGTAACGTTAGCACTGGCTGCATCAATGGTAGAAGCAAAAACAACTACGCATATTATGATGACGGAGATTATGACTCCCTGGCTTCCGATGCTTCCACAGGACCAGCTCAAGTGAAGTCGTGTAATGACAAAGAAAAGAAAAGTCATAAGAAAAACAACAATTCCAGAGATGAACATGGTAATGGTAAGGATCAGAAAGAAAAGATACATACCAAGCTCCCAACCAGCTTTGACAAAAAGATGGGCACGACGAAGAAAGGAGAAGAGAAGACCACTAGAAGAGGCCACATCAAGAGACGTAGTTCTTCATGAACAGTCTTGTTCTGGTAAATGCTGTAATATCTTAGTAGGATGTCTCTCGAGTCTCGACCATCTATCATCTAGCTAAAATCCTTGTAGAAGTATGGGGTGATGCAAGGCCTTTGAGATACTTGGGCAAATCTATTACCCCTTAGATACTGTCAATTGCCATCTTCCTAGTATCATATTAAAATTTTGCATGTTTTTATATAGATATTAATAGATAATACTCTATCCAGAAATGCTTTCACATGCTGTTCTCTATGTTTTTTACTCTTCTTCGAAGTATGTGTAGAGTTTGAAATGTCTATATATCATATATGGTTGCAAAGTGATAATTTTACTAACAGAAACAGTTAAGACTTAAGAATACATATTGCCGACGAACTGTTTCCACAAGGAACAAATGGTCGCAAGGATCTTTTTCCCTTTTTCATTTCTTTATTTCTTTTTGCTGTTCAACATATAAACAATGCACATATCATTTAGGAAATGTAAAATTACAACATTCCTCAGAAAGATTGATTACAAAATCTAAGTATAAACATCTAGTTTACAAAGCAGCATAAGGAAACATACATATGTAGCACAAGAGCCTCTTGGTATCACCTGATACATATGGACTACTCTTTGCATCTGCAAGTGCTCTAAAGAAGATCTGGCATCCATTGAAACACCTCCTTCTCTGCAATGGATGTGAAGGTAATTAGACCAGCAACAGCACTATCATCCCTGAAAAGAACAAGAATGCCTCATGAAGGGGATTGGTAATCTGTTGAAGCGCAGGATTGAACTAGTAGATAAAAGGTGAACCAAATGGTGTATCGAAGATGGAATGGGCATACAACAAATCTACCATGCCAAGTTTCATAATAGGTGCAAGTTCAAGGTCATTCTGCTCGTAATATGCATGTAGCAATATACAGTTTCTACAAGAGCTTTGAACACACATGATTCGATCAAAAAGGAATATTCATACAGTAAAGTTACCTAGACATGATCATCTGGATAGTATCTGAATGGCCCAAAGTAGAATACAATATAGAGACCCGTGAAGCTCCGTTGGCACAACATTCAGTGAATGCCAGGCAGGAGCTTTTACCCTGTACTATCTAACTGCAGAACTAAATACAAAAAAAGACAACCAAAGCAACATGGAGGACGCAAACTCCCAACATACTAGTTTAGTTTGAGAAATTGAGTAGAAACTGCAACCATAGTTACACATTTGGCAACTGCTAAAGCCTAAAATTAAGGATCAGAGGGGATAGTTTCAAATTCCCAGTTAGGGTCTATTTGGAAGAGCGGTTTTGAACCTACACTGGTGTGAATTCCAGGTATAGAAAATTACACAATTTAAGGTGTTTGGATGATCGGTGAGCACACTAAATTTACACCTGGAATTTTTGTAAAAAATGCATCCTGGTCTCCCACTAAAAAACGATAACTATCGGACCCTTCCTGTACGTTTGATGGCTTTGTGCTTGTGAAGTGAGCCGGCCTTTTGTATCTCTCTCTCTATACTCACCACTTCCGGCCTCGATTCTTCTATGCAGCAGAGAATCACTCCAAGCAGAAACTTCTAGTGAGATGCATCTTTTGTGCTGTTCATAGCAGATTTGGATTTCTCTCCCCACTTCTCATGAGATCCAGCGGAAATACCTCCCGAGGCACCCACAGGTCCTCTGCTGAATTCCCTGTGAGCAGACAGATACCATGGTGGCTTTGTTCGTCATGGCGGAGATCAGCGATGAGAGGAAGTTATCCCTTTGGCTTCGTGTGCAACCCAACCACTGTGCTAACTCCTTGCTTATCCAATTACCCAACTACTTGTTTTCCAGCCGATCAGGGAGAAATGGGTGCTCCAGCTCCACTGCCCGTGGGTGTTCTTCGATTGTTTTGTTCTTTGCTATTATCGTTTCATAATCTACCCAAACCATATTTACAACTTTACAAGGGAATGGGAATGAAATTCCACATGTGTCTTCTTGTGCACAAAAATTACAGTCAGAAGCTGATTACAAGTGAAATAATTCTAATGCGATTCAGCATAACAGGCATTCAAATGCTTGGGAGACAGTGGTCAATGTTTACGAATGATCCCATGTTTCCCATTTGCAGTTCAGAAACATAGCACAGAATTAGCCAACGTCAGCGGAGGCGAATTGGTTCCTAGACCCAGCCAAGCGGCCACGAAATGAACCCAATCAGATCGAGGAAACACGCGCGGGAAGCGAAGCGTGTATGATTAGGAATGTACCTAGAGGCTGCGGCGGCGGCGGCGGCTATGACGGAGCGGCGGGCCTGGAGTGGTGGAGGAAGGCGGCGGAGCAGAGGACGGTGGTGACGAGGGCGAAGAAACCGAGCGCCACGGCGAGCGACATCCCGGCCACCGCCAGATCCAGCGCCAGCTGCGCGCCGTGGAACACCACGCCCAGCGCCATCTATCGTCCTCGGGTCCCCCTTCCCGCCGTCCTGCTCTAGCATCCGGTGGCCGGTGGCGTGCGTCCTGCGCGGCGCGGTCCGCTCGCTCGAGAGCGTGGCAGCCTGCGTCTATTTCATCGCGTCGCGGCGCTCGAGAGGGAGGGAGGACGGGGCAGAGAGGGGCGGGGACACGCGGAGCGGCGAGGGCGGGAGGGGAGGCGGCGACACGGCCACCTGGAGTCCCCTGGGCCTGCGCGCGCCAGACCCACTGACCCAGACCCAGACCCAGACCCAGACGAGACGCACCGCACCGCACCGCACCGCACGCCCGTGTCGCTCGCGATTGCGAGCCGTGTCCGTGCGTGCGAGGTGACGACGCAGCTGAAGAAGACCGCGCGGTCGGGAGAGGAAGATCGCCTGCAACGAGCGGTGACTTGTGGCGGTACGGACGACCATTCACCGTCCGATTAAAGAGTATGACGGCTAGATCTTCTGCTATTTCATCGACCGGAGCTCGTGTCATGTTTTTGGTCTGCACTCTCTGGTCTCTGGATAAAGCTCGGCCGTTCTGCCGCTTTTATGGGATCCAGCACATTTTCTCATGAAAACGAACTCTCGAATTTCTGGCCCGTTACCTCACAAAGTAAATACGGTACTACAGTACTACCTTTTTCAATCAAACATACAATATGCACACAAGTACACAACGATGTGCAGATGAAAAAAGAAGGATTGTTTTTTTTTTTTTGGCCATAAATTTTTAACCTTTGCAGCTCAAATTTTTATACTCATCAATATATAATAACGTTTTTTGTGTACTAATTTGCACTGAAAAAACGTCATATATTAACGATCCGAGGGAGTGGGAGTATTTTCTAATCTGCAAGGCTGGTTATCCTTATACATGCAAATATTTGGAGACTCACAAACAACACGCCTTATATCTGTAGTATCGCCTTATCCATCCATTACAAAAGGCAAAGTAATTGAATAGGCGTGCAGAAAAGATGCATAACTGTCGGAACAACCTTACATTCAATGGAAGTACAATGTGACATGGGGGAGGACTCCGGGGGTGATGATAACATGAACATGATCTATTGATACATAGAACAATGTCATGTTTTCTAGCAGCCACAAAAGTGAACAAAAACGGCACCCATAGCCATAAGAACCACTTCTGACGCACTAGTACATGATGTACAACAAGACCGATCAGTAGCCCAGTACGCGATAACAGGTCAATTAGACAATTAGTAATATCTGATATTTCTCCACCCTTGCCCTCAAAATCCTTCTCCAATCTACTTTTGCTGCACTAAGTTATAACAACAACATTCCAAAACTCTTCGAAAATAACCAGAAGTCCATAACAAGTTGTTTTGGGGCACAACAACATTCCAAAATAACTCTTCCAAAACGCTTCCATTTTTTGTAAGTTATTGTGCCAGTGCCACTAGCATGTGACTTGATCTTCGCCACTGCAAATATGTTCCTACAAACTTTGCAAATCAGCAATGGTTAGAGCTGGGTGAAGAATAAACGAGCAACCTATCAAGTAATGTGACGAATCACATCAAAACCTCTTGGCCTAGAAGCCTTACAACAGTGCAACAGGCCCCTTGCAGAAGCAATTGATAAGCAGCTGCATGTTTAATGACCAAGCTTCACGACGGGTGGTGACGAACAAGCAGGCATACCCAATTGTTATCTCTACTGCAATCAATGTAAGTTAGGCAAAAGGAATTCCACTGTCTGGATGCTTTACAGCAAAAGAAAACATGGCGTTGTCATCATACTTAACAGGGAGAATGACTCCGTTCTGCCTCCATTAGCTTCCCTATGAGTGGTAAGTGGATTCCTTATCAAAACACTCTGATATAGGCTTTCCTTCCCCAAGATTGGGGGGGTGTTTGGGGGATTATATGTGGTCTCCTGTTAGTATCATAAGAAGATGCCAGCCTCCTTGCCCAAAGACTCTCCTCTGGTGACCAACATATAGTAGCACCCACTGTCGCACACCATCTCAGATTCAGTAAAGCCGTCGCAAGAAATTCTTCAGCAGGTTCAAATGCACTTATGATTCTCAATTCGGCGTCGGGCTCTTCACTGAGGATTAGATCTTCATAAACAATTCTTCGTTCACTAAGAATGCTGGCATCCTCAGATATCATTCTGATGCTGAGGACTTGCAATGCCTCAATTGCAGTATTATACAGTTCATGCTCCTCATACACACAAAATGTGTATGAAACTGTAGCTGGGTCAGGTTGAATTTTTGCTCGATGCATACATTCCACAATATATTCTATGACATGAATTTGACCCTATGAAGAATATTCAGATGCAAGTTTAACTTCAAGCATAATTTTCAGTGGGGAAGATAAACACTTTAGTTATAAACATACTCTAGCATATGCACGTCGTAGTACTGCATTGAAAATATGTATGTCATGCCGAATTCCTTCAGTCTTGCATATATCAAGCAGATCCAGAGCCCCCTCAAAATCATTTCGTGCTAATACAACCTACCATATCATGAAAAATAGACATGAGATCAAACAAATGAACCCCCAAATGACAACTCAAGTAATATGTATTCAGCAATATGATATATCTAAAAGAGATGTGTAACAGTCCTACACAGCCAGACTTGCCTTTACGAGAGATGTAAAAGTCACAACTGTCGGATAGAAGCCATCTCGGAGCATCAAAGACAGCAAAGCACTAGCTGATTTGAAACATGGGAACCATTTGCAGCACTCTATCATGGTATTATAAATTGAAATATCAGATGGAAGGTTGCATGATCTCATGATTTTGAAGATCTTTACTGCTTTGTGAGTCTGAAAACCAGAAAACCTGGGTTAGGTTTTTGCCTAGTCATGGAATGGACTTTCAGTTTTGCACCAGACCAACATGAACCGTTTCTTATTTGAAAACTAAATCTATTAAGTGTAGTAGTATACTTCAAAATTTCATCTAAAACTAAAAATTTGTCAGAATCTTAGAAGAAAAGAAAAGACAAGTATTCTAAGAGTTCGTAACACATGATTAATTTAAACCAGGAATTTTGTTAACAAGAGTAAAATGGCTGAATCTTGAATTATTTATAATTTTTTAATGTTAATTCCATGCCCAGTTCAGTAGTAATTGCATAAAACTGTAAACTACAACTCAAAAGGGTGATTGCAATTGAGATTTCCCTATCAAATTCAGCAAGATCAAAGGAGCCATTTAAAAAAGAACAGACATAGCAGTTACAACCAGGTGCATTTCCTTTATTACAAACAAAAGAAAGAAAAGTAAATTCACTGTTTTGTCACATCAGAACAAACTTAATAGGTTGTTGATACATACTTCCCTGGTGTCAACCAGAGCATGCAACACGATTCTGTAGAGATCACTCTTCTGATAAGGATTCATGTTCCATAGTACATTTTCAGCTAGATTCAGGTATCTCAGCATTTCCTCTATCATCCCCTCAGCTCCAAAAGCTTGTATCTGAAATAGAATAAACAAAACATCAAGAGTTCAAACAACCTACCAGCATAAGAAAAACACTGGAGATGTGACAGACAAGTGAAAACATAACCAATACCAGAAATTTTTACATATGGGGTGATGATAATTCATTCAGTAACCAGATATGGGGTTATGAAATCCAAACAACTAGCTGGAGAGGTCTTGGGTTGTAATGTTCAGATTTTTTGATTAAACAACAATGATATGCCCATTTCAGATCAACTAAAATGGTGCTTCCAATCCCCATAAGTTATGATGAATTAACCGCCCGAATAGTAGTGGACTTAGTACATTGAAGTAATAAAGATGTCACAGCTCACAGGGAATTTCAGATAGAAAACAGAGAAGGGTAAGACAAGCATAAATCAGCTACTTTGCTGGAGATGCATTGCATCAACAGACCATTTAAAAAACCCTGACCATGATGTGAACAAAGTGAAAAGACGAAAAAATGGCATTGGTTTCTAGGAGAGCTACAGGCCTCTTATGCTGCATCCATACTATTGCTGAATATCTTATACATCTATATAGTACACGGAAAGCAGACTTACCAAGTTCTTCAAAGACAGAAAGCTGTGTCCGAGTTCATTATTTAGCATGTCCATCTCAATGATGCTTATCCTTTTGGAAACATCAACATGAGAGAGCACATTTCCTTCTTCATAAGGAACATTGACATTGCCAAACAGAGAAAACAAAAGCTCATATGTCCTGAGAGTTGGCTTCAAGTTCACACGTTTCATTTTACCTAGTATGCGCACAGCTCTTTCTGGTTCATTCTGAGAGAGAGAGAGAGAGAGAGAGAGAGAGAAAGAGAGAGAGAGAGAGAGTGGATTAGTTCGTTCTTATTATTAATGAAACATAATCTTTAATTTGACAAACTGGTCCCATGATAGCTATATGAAACTATTTTTTTTTGGAAGTTGCATAGTGCGTCAAACATTTGAAGATTCAGCAGAAGGGACAGGAACCCAACATCATAAATATGTATCAATCCATTACCATAATCTGACATCCAGAAAGCAAAGAATTAAAGGCATGTGTATGCTTTGGTTGTATCTGTGAAATCTTTTCCAAAAAAAATTCAGCCAAGTCCAACTGCAAGCATTTGCTACAACCGACTGATAGATCAGAAAGTGTACTATTGTCAGGTTTGATGCCCCTTCTCTCCATCACTTCAATCTGGAAAACATATGAATACCAAGATACACATGAGAAAATAATGCTATCGCCAAAAAAAAATTGATATCAATACATAAAAAGTACTTAAACTTGTCACATCAAAGTAGTATTGATCATTTTTTTCATCAAACGTGCTTCTACATTATCCTATATAGCAATATAGATGGAGGCCACTATATGCCATTGATTGCTATAAAGCCGCGTCCACAGCGAGCCATGTCATCAGCCATTTATAGCCATCGGATCAACAAGTAACTTATTTCTAACTGTCAAAGCCATCATGCATGAGCTTCAGCAGCTCGGTTGATGAGAAGCCCATCGGCACATTCTAATCACATGGCATGCTTACACCACCACTACATCACACCCGAGGCCACCACGCAGCGCATCGACTACTCCAATCGGCATCAATGGCACATGCATATATATGGCGGCGGCTGCTCCTTCTCCCTCCCCCGCTGTGCTCCCATGCAAATGATAACTGCCGATTAGTGCGTCCACCACTACATAATCCCTCTCAATGTCCCACGCATGATGTCCTCTTGACCTCCCACCCCTGCAGCTCTTCCTAACAGTGACAGCACACAATGCAGTAGGTTCTACTCCCATCCAAGCTTTATTTTTCAAATAACTGCAATCCTTAATGATGCTTCTTACATGTTGCAACTAGATTCATCCTGTCATACATGCACTGAACGTGTTTGATGGAATTCCCACATGCACTCCAACAAAAAAGCATCTCTGCAGATGATTTCATTGCCTGGGCCCAAGGAAACAAACAATCCCATCTTCAACAACTTATTTCATGCAATAGAATGGATTTTTCTGTGTTATACAACTTATAGTTGCTTAGCCGTTTTATTTCTGCATAATCAGTGGTTATAGTTGATTTTCTTCAATCTTCAAGTTAGCTGAATCTTTCATTCTTTCTGCATTAACAACTGACAGTTTGTTTTGCTGCCAGCCCTGGGCACTCGTGGGGGTATCATCATAGCTTGGAAAAGCTCCGCTGTGCAGGCTGTTGCCTCACGTGTGCATTCTTTTTCTGCGTCTGTTCATTTCTCTGGAGAGGATGATCGCAATTGGTGGTTCACTGGGGTGTATGGCCCTCAGGAGGACAATGACAAGTTGTTATTTCTTCAAGAGCTCAGGGATGTTTGAGCGCTTTGTCCTGGTCCATGACCTATTGCTGGTGATTTCAATTTGATTAACCAAGCGGAGGATAAAAACAATTCAAACCTTAATCACGCCATGATGGGTCATTTTCGACGCTTCCTTGATGATCTGGACATCAAATAAATCCCACTGCTAGGCCGCAAGTTCACCCGGTCTAATGAGCGCGGGATGATCCAACCCTAGTCCGCCTTGACAGGGCCTTTTGTTGTCTTCAATGGGAGGGGCTTTTCCCAGATGCTGTGCTACAAAGTGCAGCCTCAGGAGTGTCTGAACACTGCCCGCTCATCTTGGGCCTCAAGGTATGCATTCATTGCAAATGTCATTTCCACTTCGAGAGTTTCTGGCCTAAGTTGCCTGGGTCTTCTGAGGCCGTCAAGCAGAACTGGGAGGCTCCTGTTTCGTCCTCCTGTGCGGTTGAGGCGTTAAGCGTCTCTTCCTGAAGCTTCAGCGCCTCAGTAGAGGGTTACAAAAATGGAGTTAACGGAAAGTGGGAAATGTCAAGTTACAGCTAGCTGGTGCTAAAGAATTGCGGCACAGACTTGAAATTGCTAGAGACTCCCGTAATCTTTCCTATAGGGAGGAATGGCTGAGGAAGAAACTTAAGGTGCATTGCCTCGGTTTGGCCTCCTTGGAGCGTACCATTGCACAATTGCGCTCTAGGATTCTGTATCTCCAGGAGGGTGATGCAAATACATCCTTCTTCCACCAGCAGGCACGCTACAGGAAGAAAAAAGAGCTTTATTGCAAAACTAGAGGTTGATGATCAGGTCATTGTTTCGCATGGGGGTACGGCTACAGATGGGTTCTTAGTTGGTTATATGGGAAGATCCTGATCTTGACGAAGATCCTCTGCTATCTGAGCCTAAGATCTATCCCTATCTGCCGAGCAAATGCCATGCAAGTTATACAAATGCTACCTCCGTTCTCAAATGTTTGTCGCCAGCTAGTTCATTTTTGAACTACGAAGCGACAAATAAAAAAAATGGAGGGAGTATTTAGGCATTGCCTTTATCTGATTACTCGAGCCGAGTCTACACCGTATGGGAGTAGTACCCAGGTTCTGTCTTCTGTGTGCTCCACAGTAGCTATTGAGGAGAGTAGGTAAAATATTAGGGTAAAATCCATTCTTCAACCTTGTACTTGTCATATCTGATTTTTGCAACCTATAAGAGCGAAACCAGACAAATCACGTACATGAACTGTCAAAACCGTTTAAGTTTTAACCTGCCCCGCGTCTGATCATGGTTTTTGTCCATGTGGCCCCAGTTTTGTGACACTTCAGCATGCCACCGTGGCATTGTCTCCCCTGTCCTCTCTCATCATTTCTATAGGGCCCGCCGACGCTTCCTCCTCTCTCAACCTTCCTTAAGTGCAGCCAGTGGTGTGGCAGCCACGCTGTCAGTTGTCATTATCATGGGGTGTAGCTACGATGAGGCGCCCATGGTCTTCACCATGGTGCGCTTGGTGGAGACCTTCATAGGCACCTCCTGCACCATGCTAACAGACCTTGTTTTCCAGCCAGAGCGAGGTCGTCAGTGCAGTCTAGGGAGCAGCTCACCCGCTGCATCGCCTGTGCTGGCAGACTGCTTTATTGCTGGCTTGCTGCTGCTAGTGTTGATCGTCCACCGCCTTCATCGCAGTAGCAATTGAAGAGGTTGAAGCAGCAGCAGCAACATGCGCTCTAGAGGAAGCACGTCGCGGAAGCCGGCAGCGAGCCCACCTACCTGTGGCCTCTGCCGTTCCCAGCAGCTCGGAAGGATGGCACAGCTGTTGCTGCTCTACCACCCGCCTCTTCCTCCTCTCTCATCCTTTGAGTAGGGCCTGCCGGAGTTTCCTCCTCTCGCACTGCCACCCGTCCGTCGGCACGTCCTCCTCTGGCACTGCCAGTGCTACCTCCAGTCGTGGGCTCACAGCCTGCTAGCGCTTCCTCCATCAGTGACACCGTCACCTCATCCCCACATAGCCACTCACCGTTGCTGCAGCATCCTCCCTCGTCGTGCCTCCGGTGATCGAGGTGAGAGCGTGAGAAGGGCATATGTGTGCTCGCCATGCCGCACCAGATCCTCGGTTGCATCCTCCTAAGGGAGCGTGACAAGGAGATGGTGAAGCTCGCCCAATAACGCCACCATGCATATCAAAATCAACAACGCCAAGGCCTCAAGGCCATGCTCGCCGCCATCTACGCACAGTCGTGCACTGCTCCATTCAGCAGCAGCAGCAGCAGATTGGCGTCGCGCACAGGACCGCCACTGCTGCTGGGCACTACCTGGCTGGGTGGGCCAACATTTTTCCCCCGCGGCCGCCGCCTTCAGCTTCCAGTACTGGCTGGACCCCAGGCTGATGCCCAACAAGGTGCAGCAGGACTTTGCGCTAGTGGACGCCACCGCCGCCGAGGGAGAGGAAGATAGAAAAGGTCCTAACAAGAAGACCCCACAGAAAGGATGAGACAGGAGACAAGTGACAACGCCACGGTGGCAGGCAAAGGTGTTCTAAAACCAGGGCCACGTGGATCAAAACCGGGGTTAGAGGTGGGATGGATTGAAATTAGACGGTTTTGGCACTTTACTTGTGTGGTTTGTCTGATTTAGCTCTTCTAGGTTGCAAATCAGACAACCATGACAAGCACAGGGTTGAAGAATGTACTTTACCCAAAATATAATTGACATCGCAGTACAACAACAATCAGGAAGTCTAAAATTTTGCTTTCATGAAAATCAGAACAATACAATGTGTTGCTCTAATCCAAAATAAATAAATGATTTTTTTATCATGAATTTAGTGAGAAGTCCTTTCAGGTAACTGGATCAAAACAGCAAAGCTACTGGGTAGCATACCATTTTGATGGCATCCGCAATTCCTTTCCGGGCTATCGCAGCACTGACAACAGCGTTGTACGTAAATTTTGACGGTTGTAATCCAAGTTTTAGCATCTGGAAAGAAAAAAACAAATTCCAACACAGTTTGTAAATATATGAGTTTTTTTTTGGTTAAATGCTTTTACAATCAAAATAGCAGAATATTGCAAATGTCCCCTTTTCGTTATCTTTGACACTAATGACATTAAGAAAAATTTCAATAAGATGCATGACAGCATGTTAAACCACAATTTAAAATTAAATCTCGCCGCAGGACCTAAATTTTCTGCACAGTATGCTTCAAATAAAAAATAGATCTCATGATCTACGTTGCACAAACTTAGGGGGAAAGGGTTCAGTAAAGTAGTAAACAAGACTGAGATATTCCATAAATGAAATGGTAACCATTATAAGATCAAATACAGTGAAGTAGATGAAACCAGAGAAGTTAACAAATGGTATGTTGTCATTGCCACACGCAGTTCTACAATCTAGAAAGAAAGAAATGCTTGAAGTTCCCAAGAGAAATTTAATGCAAAGTTCAACACATAGATTGCATGGCCATTATATAGACTATAGTATGGGGTTATCCATTCGATATTTCGTTACCTCTACAAATAACTGCTCAGCTAACTGACAGTGGTTAAACTGTACACACCCAAGCATAACATCGTTGAAAGACCATCTCAAAATATTTCCTACTCGACGTGGTGTAAATCTCAATGGATTTGCAACACTCCCATCTACTTCAACTTTATAAGCAGGATTGTTGCCTGGAACAAAACTGAAACAAAATAAGTTTTATAGATCTCATCAGGATGAACAGACCAATACACTGGAAGGTGTATGCACATGGAATGCAGACCTGACTGACTTTTCTCCTCAAATAGCTTCACTTGAGGTGATGGAAAGTTATAGCCCAAAAATAGTTTGGAATCGTCACTTTCTCTCAAAGCAGGTACAGGAAGGTCTGTTTGGTATCTTCCTTTAGAAGACACCCTCAGATACTCTGATCTTTGCGCAGCAAAGGCTACCATATGCTGCAAGATGTGATTTGCAGATTGAAGGTCACCTAGCTTAACTAAAGCCCTCAAAAAATTCCTTTGTGCAATAATGCTTGGGCTATAGTACCTAGTGCAGTCCTTCCAAATATCATAAGCTGCTGGCAGATTTCCCTGTAACACTGCAAGCTAAAACACATAAAAAGAACTAATAAGCAAAGTTATCACAGTAATATAGATCAAGAATGGATGAATGGATGATGTGAGAATGAACATTCAAGCTGAAAAAAACAATTAAGAAGCTGCCACAACACTAGTCCTAAAATCATACGAGGATTGGTGTATGTAGTAAGGGCTACTGTAGATATGAAATATAATATTGCATGAAAAGATATACAGAATAAAAGGGCATGTGAATTTTCACAAGACAAATAAATCCGATCAGCAACAATAGTACAGTACTGAGAAAAGGAGAGAAAGGGAAATGGATTTGCAATCATTTATAGAGATATATTCAGGGCAAGGTGAAATCCACACATATAAAACAGTGTGCCAAAAGGGAACTGCCTAGGCATTGACATGTGAAAAGAAAAATAGAGAAAGCAGTATGATGAACAATTTGGTATGAAAGTAGGCTTGCAGCCACAATAGAAAAGTCAGGTAAGTTGATATTAAATGGGCATATAAGAAAGAGCATTTTAAACAGCAACATTGAACATTTCTTGTACAAACCTTCAATAGCTCACAGTACGTTATTTCAGACTTCCCACAAAGATGATTTTCCATTATCTCTAGACAGCATTCAACATACTTCAGACTTGCACTATTTTCACATGCATTTAGAAATATATTGAAAAACGGCAAAGTGGCATGAGTACTTTCTTTCTCCCCTAGAAGAGTCAGCCAGTGAAGTGCCTATATAGGAAAGAAGATTGTGAACTTGCAGATCGTACAGAGCTACACTATTCATTAAGCTGATAAACATATAACACATATGAAAAAAATTCAAAATCCACTGAATCACGCAGTATTTGCATTAAAATTAAGAAAAACAAAAAAAATCGAATTATATCGAAATAACACATCAGTCAACAGTTCTTTAAATGTGGTGCAAACAAGCATGTACATATCGATCTTGTATTTTGAATGGAAATATAGTATGTAGTAAGATTATTTTTCCATAAACCTTTCTGTGCTTGTTTACTAATTTTATGAACACTTGTGAAGAAGAATATACAATTTACTTTCCAATTCACCACTAACTACAAATGAAAATTATATAAACATAAAACAGTGCCCACAAGCTATCAGTGAGCATGCAAATATTTGTAGCCATACACTTGCAGAAAAGGCAACATGACAACAGCAGCAATGGCAAAGCCTTTTAGTCCTAAGAAAGTTGGGGTAGGCTAGTGTCCTTGTGTGGGCAAGGCATGAATAAAACAGACCCACTCAATCAGTGCCACAAACATAGGTCGGTTATCTACGGCGCATCATTTTCGGCATTTGGACTAAACTAGTATCACAAGGAAATGGAAGCTTTGCAGTGATATTATGACCTTTTAATCTCTAACAAACTAGCATTGCTAATTGCATGTGAAATCAGAAGAATTCCGTACCTCCTTTGCATACCCCCCTCTGCTCAGAGCTCTAATGACATATCTGTACATAACTTTACTCATGCCAATGGCCTTTTCCTCCATGAGTTCCAAAGTTTCCATAGCAAACTAGAAATATTGGGGAAAAAAGAACTCCAAATGGAGCTCAAATCAAAATGAATGCATCAAGCTCATGCTATGGTTAAAAACATGCATTTAACAGTAGATTACCAAAGGATCAGGCGCTTCTGCACAATACTTCAATATATTGATCAATGCCTCCTTAGTGTGATGAAAGTTGGAAAGAATCAATGATGCCCGTTGCCGATCACCTCTATGGAGAGCACTGACAATGTCGGATTGCATGGATCTAACCAAAGTAGTCCTCCGTTTAAAGGCACCATATTCTGCAATTATCATAAGATTGCTTACATAGTGATAACTGATATGCATAAAATTCATGCAAAGCAATTCTGCTAACTGAGGGTACTGTTCAAATCAGAGACCTCAGTACAATGGGATAATCAAAGTCAGAAAGCATGGTAAAATAGGAATGAAACTCACTGCAGGTGGAGAGCAACCATTCATACCAGGCAGTGTGCCAAGCCTCAGTGAACCAAAAAACATATGCGAGGCAGGCAACCGCAGGCATCAAATATACAATCATATAAACAAATTAAACCATTTATCTGTACAAGCACAAAGTCCATCTGATTTTTTTGCATCATTTCCAATTTAATATTCATACCAACATAGCCAGACAAAGCCCAGAAACCAGCTATAACTAGTCCAAGAACAAAGTATCTGACAACATGCTTACTGTTCGAACAAGTTGGGGCGTCATCAGAATGAATTCTACTTGCCGCATTCGCCTGCACCTACAAGACCTCCGCAGCATTAGCATCCAAAACACACGCGTACACACAAAACAACACGGAGCGTACGGGGGAGAAATTCTGCGCTTTACGTGAGGAGATACGGATGTCAGAGAGGAGTTCGTGCAACGCCGAGCGGTCCTCGATCTGAGTGACACGGGAACAGAAATGATTGTGAGAACAGGAGGTGCCACACGACCCGCCCCAAGCATTCATCCCTTGGATAGCTCGCTTACAGTATCCTCTGCATCGCAGGCGGGGAAGAGTTGGGGGGTTGGGGCCGCGCCTTTCAGCGAGATGGCGGCGCTGGCGGGCGGGGTCGAGGCGGCGCGGAAGAAGCGCGGGAGGTGGGGCTGGTATACACCGGGAGGCCTGCAAAGTGGAGGCGGCGAGGGGTGTGCCGCCGGCGGCGCGGGGAGACGCGGCGGATGAGCGGGAGGGTTTTGATGTGGGGGCGTCGGGGCGAGACGGAATGGAATGGAATGGTAACCGGAGCCGGAGCTGTTGCGGCGTTGCGGGCGGGTTGGCGGGGGTGTCTCACTATGCGAGGTCGGCCTTGCCCGAATCTGGGCCGTGCTAGAAGATTTTTTTTTTTTTTTTTTTTTTTTTTTGAGAAAGTGCTAGAAGATTGATGTCGCCGAAGTTCTTATGGGGGAAATTGATGTCACCGAAGTATGGCCCTTTTTTGATACTCTTATAATTCGATTCTAGCCATCCGACTCCAGAATCCCGCTCAAATCAAACGGGTTGCTTCTCTCCTAATCCACCTCCTAGTGCAAAACTCGATTCTCTCGTACGCGTTCCGCAGCTCTCTGCTCGTCCAACGTCTCGATTCTTCCCATTCCTCATTCGTCTCGTCCGCCTCCACCTCGTCCAACGCCCGGCCACCACCGCTCCTCCGCCTCTAAACTGCCCGGCGCCACTGCTCCTCCGCCTCCAAGATCAACGCTGCCTTCGCCTCGCCGACGCCGGCGCCTCCTCCGCGTGGGCGCCCCGCCGCCAAGCGGAGTTGTAGGCCCCGGCCGCCGCAGCCCTCCTAGCCGCCCCCGAGGAAGAGCAGAGGCGCCGTCGGGTCGCCTCCGTCCGCTGCTCGTCCTCCTCCGCGGCGCCGGGCCCCTCGTCCTCCTCGACGGGCCGATCCTCCTCCTCGCCATGCCGGTCCTCCTCGAAGCCGCTGCTAGCCTGCCTCCGCCTCCTGGACGTCGTTGGGACGCCGAATCTACCTCTCCAGGTCACCTCTGCCTCCAAGCCAACCGCCGACGTAACCATAATCGAGGTACCAAATTCCCTGTAGGATGTAACTTTTTTCCTAAAATTCACATTCTTGTAACAGACATTTTTTTATAGAAAATAACAATTTTTCTATTCTTGACCGTATTTATTTGAGTCAAAAAGCATAGTCAAGTGAGATATTGTTTCGTAGTTCTTGTTAAAACAAATATGATGGTGCGATTGGATTTTGATTTGGATGTTCGGTTGTAAAGTTATGGTTTTTTTTAAAAATGAAAATGTTTCTCCACTTACTTACGTCACCATGGAGGGTAGAAAAACACACTTGTCATGCGTACAAAAAAGGACGTCACCATGCAGAGGTAGAAAAACACACTTGCGACGCGTACAAAAAAGAGCGGTTGGACAAAAATATGTGGAGATGAGTAGGGGTCTCCACTTAAGTCTAAAGAGAGACCTATCTTCCTTTAGATTTTGGGTTAAAATAAAAAAAAAACTTTACAAACTATTACCTCCGTCTCACAATAAGTGATGTTTTAGATTTTAGATTGAGATATGACGCATGTGCCCTAGTTAACAGATTAATCTTTTCTTTCTAGTATCTGCATGCAAATTTTTTTTTAAAAACAACTAATCTCCTAAAACAACAATTATTGTGAGACAAAATTTGAATCCTAAAACAGTACTCACTATGGAACAAATTTTTTTTTTTGAAATGAGGTCAATTAATGAGCTGACCTACCAAACGATACCCATTTGTGTTACCATCTCACGACTGTCCAGCAGTGTTAGCTTAAACGGTAAATAGTCGGTCACCCACTGTTTAGCCATTATTCGGTGCTAAACGACCGTTTAAACGGTATAAATGGCCAATTAAACGAAAACGGTGAACCACTGTTTAGCGTTTAAATGGTGTTTAAACGGGCTAAACGACCGTTTGGACGAACAGTGCTGTGCCGAGAAGATGGAAAAAATTGACAAGGATATCTGATATCACACTATTACACATGACAAAGCAAGTTTTTTAATAAGATCGACAAAGTCGTCCCATGATCTCACTGTTTATGGGACCTTCACGTACTACTAGGCAGAAAAATACGAGCAAATGTATTAATTTAAAGATTTAAACTTACGCGGAAAGGTTCTACCATCATAAATAAATAAATGTTAGAAGATACATATTCTTTTATGCAAATGGTCACAAAACTATATTAGAAGCTTACCCTTGCATATCCGGCACGTCAAAATCACATGTACTTCAAGAAATAAAATTGTCACTAAACCACATGAGAATATATACTAAATCGTAAAACTAACTTTGCATTGGGTAAACACACACATCAACAATTAATACTAAAGACACCAAATTATATCAATGTATGTACGTGTTAAGTTCATATAGTCCTTCTGAACTACTCACTTTGTTCACAAATATATGACGCAGTTGACTTTTTAAAAAAGAAAAGTTGATCATTCATCATATTAAAAAAGTTTAACAAATTATTGGCTATTTTGTTACTATTTGATTTATCACTAAATGCAGTTTGAGTATGATTCGGATTTTATATGTTTTTTTTAATAAAACAAATGATTGAAATTATAAAAAAAGACAACGTGTCATATATTTTGTGAATGGAGTGAGTATAAAGGATAACCTAGCATGGCTAATTTCAAACCATGTTTTTTTGGCATTCTAAGATTTAGCTCACCATCCCGTCATCTATTACACCATTTATATTTTAAATTTCACTCTATCTATAATATGTAAGGCGATTTGCACGACTAACCTAAAGTGTTAAAAAATATATTTGCTCCTGAATCAAAATAAAAAGAATCTAAAGAAATATTGATAATCCAAAATAAACTAGAGTGCTCATTAAGTCCCAACGCTCTATTTTTTTTACCCATCAACGACTCCATCAGCTTCTTCCCAATTATGTTGAGAACTTATGACAAAGAGCGCGGTTTGGGGTCTTTGAGCCTAGTGTCACAGTGTTGGGTTTTTTAGCAAAGGTTTTTTTTTCCATGCTACTAACCGAATTCGGTTCCAGTTTTTAGATAACCAAAGTTTTGAAAAACTGAAGAACCAAACCGAACCCACACCCGTATTGCTAGCATTGAAGATGGATGGGTGAGAGAGAGAAAATAGCTAGGCAGGAGATATACTATAGACATTGTAATGCTATAGTGCACTAGAAAATGCTATAGTGCACTAGAAAGAACATATGTTATGTGGCCTCAAAAACTCAACTATACACTAGATAAATTCTAATGCGCTTATTCACTCAAGACAAGAATAAAATCAAACCTCAAGTTAATTCAACCGTTCAAATGGTGGAAATACAATAGTTTCAACTTCGAAAATAAACTATAAATCATTCTTAAATAAAAACAAAATAGATAGCTAAATGAACATTACCAAATGTCTAGCATCATTTTAAACTACTACTAGGTCATATTCCAGCTGCCAAAATTTAGCACGTGAAGTTTGGCTATTATGGACGTCGAGCCAAAACAAACATTATGTTTGTCAAGAAACGAGAAACTCGTGTTCGTCTCGAAAAAAAAACTTTTATCATTATTTAGAGTAATGTTATACTAGCACATTTATAAAAAGAACTTTATTAACTTCAGAGAAAAATGTTTGATAATACATATACTTCTTTCACGAGAGAGTTTATACAAAATAGAATTTGATCATAGGATCTGCAACTTCTCGCGGTAGTTTATGGTTCTGACAGATACTTGTATTATATTAATAATAAACCGATTGCTGCTGGACCTGCTCTTTATAGATCTGGGCTCATCGTGAATTGAATTCTGGTTTCAAATTTTAATTTCAGACGGGAGGGTACCGTGTGCTCCTCAGCATGTGCGCCCAAAATAAAACCAACCAGCCTACCGGCCGGCAGGCAACCCCCTCGCACTCTCCATCGATTCATCACCAGCGAATTTCTCAGCGCCGGCCTCCCGGGTCCGGCAGACCGGCGTCGCACCACTGCACGACCCATGGCTTCCTCCCCGTGGCCGCGCACCGCCCCTGTCTCGCCGCCAGAAGCAGCAGCAGCTGCTGCTGCTACCGTCGCCGCCGCCACTCCCGCCCCGACGTCGGAGCAGCACCCGGTCAAGGTCCCCATCCCATTTTTTCCCTCTCTCGTTCGCTCGTTGTATCTGGCTCCTCAGGTTCAGCTCTGCTCCTCCCTGACTCCCCTCCAAGCTGAGCTCCTGACTGGTGCGTGCAGGAGGGAGGAAACGCTGCCGCGGCGGCTGTCCTGCAGCAGCAGCAGGAGGAGGCCAAGACGCACTTGCCGCGGGACCATGACTCGTAATTGCGATCCCCCTTGCCATGTGTTGCTTCTCTGTTCCCGCAATGCATGCTCTGTCTTTGCGTAATTCTCGATAGGAATATTAGAAACGCTGCGTCGCACACGGTTACATTGTTTTATGCGTGCAACATGGAGTAGAAGAATCTGTCGACGGGATGCTGTATAGTGGATAGAGGTAGATGCTAGTACGAGTGCGTGGATGAGAATGAGATGGGGCTGTTGCCCTGTCTCTGGTACTGGTCCTCTCGTAACAATATCTAGTATACTAGTGTTATTTGTACCGGTAACAGGAGTACCACATCAGTCACCCCTTTGCCTTGCGCACAAGGATTGGTGGAGCCAGAAACGAAGCCCTCTTGGCGCAAAGACAACAATAGTATTTTTGGACTTAAATATATTTGTGTGTAAGCAAACTTCAGCAAAAGGTGTGCTACTTTGCAAAAACCTGTGGGGTTGATGTTGTTCAGCTATGCTGCACAGACGAGTCTTCATGTGTGACAATGCTAGGCATGTGAAGGGAACATGATTAGGCTATATGTCATTGATATTTATGTAAAACTAGTGGGCCAAAGGAATCAAGTTAGTGTATCTTTTTCAGAAAATATGTCATGGTCTTAAGGTTACCATCTACACATTATATTTTTCTCCAAATTTTCTGGTTTCTCCGACCATATTATCTAGTTCTCGAGAAGAGGAGAAAAAGGATAACTTCTATCCTTTAGTTAGTGACATAAAAGTTAGGTTTTCTCCCTATACGTTCATATTCGAATATGCACTGTCATATCTTCTGTCTTGCAGAGTTAGGTCTCTATCAACTTATGTATCCGAATCCCATGATTATAAGCTGATTTGGATAATTTTTCTTTGCAAGTTACACGCTGAATTGGTTTACTAATTACCTTTTGGTTGAGAATCTCAAACCCTAGATTGTTTTTCTTTACAAATTTAATCCACTTATATTTTGAAGGACATGATCAATCCTTAGAAGTATATAACTTACATTTGCAGTTGGAGTGAGTAGAAATTAAAACATCTTAATCCTGGTCTGCGTATAATTGACAGAGCAGAGTAATTCCTTTGCTTTGGACTTTATATTCTGCACCTTGTCACTGTGAGAAGCCATCAAAGTTGACAGTAAAATTCATTACCATATTTAACACATGCAGAGAAGCAGTAATCCAAGAGCATGAACAGAAGATCAACAGGTATCAAGCAATACTTGCAGCCCGTTTGAAGGCCAAGTTCTTCTCTAAAAAGGCTTTTGATGGAGGTACTCATGCAATCTTAAGCTTGTCTCAGTATCTAGAGTATGCCATTTTCTCGTTTTAATCACAGACAAGCAAGTCGTTTTTTTCTGGTTGTAGGAGCTCTGCCATTGAGTGAAAAACTGTGAAAAACTGAAAATAGGCTGTACTCATCTCAAAAATATTTTGACTATGCAAGTGAAATTAGCAAAAGTTAGGGTATCAATCTTCATGTTGTTTTCAGTGGAGTCCATGACTCAAGTTCTCTTACATATTAGTTGCCATATGTTACTCAAGGACATAACTGTGTGATAAAATGGGCGCTTGTCAAACCTAATTATCCTCAGTTCTAATGTAATAGCTGTAAGTACGTTAGTCTAGAGACTGTTTGAGCTTAATCGAATTTGAATATGAATCAATTTAGGATCGACTCAAGTCTCAACTCTTTTTAGATGCTAAACTAGGAACTTTGTTTCTCTTTTAACCATCAGCTCAGGAACTGTTCTTTTCTCTTTTTACCATCAGTTCAAGTTAGTCACTCTTAGGTTTGTTATCTGGCTGCCTTGCTAATGCATCTTTCTGTGCTAGTCACAGGTATTAACAACATGCATAATGATCTTACTGCCAATCTAATAGCCACAGATACCATTTGATCGATGGTATATTGATATCCAACACTTATATGTTGCTCCTGCACTAGCTGTTATAGTTAATGTTTATCTTAACTTGTCACCCCCACATGGAGAATAATTCACCGTTACATCAGACGGTGCCATGCAAATTATTTGTTAGTCAGCGCTGAGTGGACATGATTATGTCTATCTTTTGTTTATGGGCCTCTAGCTGAACTGGTTGGGGGCTCTGATGGCACTCCTCACTCCTCTGGTCTTGGGTTCGACTCCCCATGGGAGCGAATTTCAGGCTGTGGTTAAAAAAATCCCCTCGTCTGTCCCACGCCAAAGCATAGGTCTAAGGACCGACCCAGGTCGTTGGTCGTCTCACACAGGCTACGGTGCCGCTATGTAAGGGTGGAGCGGGGGTTTTCTCGACCTGCGTGAGGTCTTCTTCTTAACGAAATGCCCGATGGCCGTCTTACCCCCCGCAGGTCGAGTTTTTTTTATGGGCCTTATGCGTTAATAAATCATTTGATCAACATCTCGGAGCACTACAAACCTATGTTTATGGGAGCACACTAATGGAAAGTATTAAAAAGAATCATGTACTTTCTGTTAGCAATTATCTAATGAGCTGCCATTTTTCTCCTGAATTTCAACTTACTTTACTGTCTTGCACTAGTGAACACCTAGAGAAATGGGGAAAATAAAAGATGGAAAAAAGACGACTTTATCGAATGGGCATTGCAAGGATGATCTTTCTGCACAATGCACAATTTCCAGAGCCTTTTAATTGTCAATGCTAGTGCATATGTTCTAGAAGCCTCTGCAAATAGATGACAACCGTGTGCATTTCAAATGTGGCGTATTGTTAAATACCGCTGTTTGCAAGGATTTTCATTACATTTTTCTTAATTGATAGATATTTTTCTTGTTTCCCGTGTGGTTTCTAGTCAGTGATTGTTCCCTGTGCCTTAAGCCCTTAACGTAAAATTTGATTGTAAGTTCAAATCAGTCCTAGATCTCATTTTAGGCCATATATAAGTGTTCTATGCTTTATTCTGTTAATAGGGAACATCTTTGAAGCCGAAACGATTGTCGAAGGTGAAAAAATTCAGTCAAGCAGGTATCTTTCCTGTGTGCTTTCACCCATCTCAGGTTTCAATATAGCATGCATCTAAATCTGTTTTCCCATAGGTGGCCATGTACAAGATCATTTGCAAACCCGGAATTTTTTTCCCGAGACAAGAACAGCCATGAGAAGGGAAATTCTCCATCTTCAGCAGCGGATTCCTCTGCCAAGAACAATTCTCCACCTTTAGCGGGTGAAGCCTCACCAAAAAATAATGCTAGTGCTTTGTCCACAGAAAACAATCTAACACCTGGAAAGAGACAGCAACCCAAGAAGACTTGACCTGATGGATTAATGGTAGGCTAATCGGGCTGTCTGCTGTTCCTCTGTAGTCTGAGGGCATGCAAACTGAAGTATGTAAGCTATCATGAAAGACGAATCTACTCCAAAAATGCTTGTAACATGCTCTAAATTCAGTTCATTGAATCCAGAAGCACCTGTAGCCAGGAATACTGTTGTATTCTACTATTCTTGATATCCAAATTGATGCATTATAGATCATGCCTTGTGCACCATTGATTGGTTGCTCAAATCTGAATATCAATTTCTCTTTACTACTCTGAATGCTATTATCTGGTTTAATTTGTGTCATGGTGATACACAAGTGGATGAGAATACGAAGGTACATTTTTCACAAGGTGATTTATAGCTCCAAAGCACGCTGATGGTCTGCTACCCACACTTCACGGTAATTCTTCTATTAGTCATTTATTCATCTCATAACTTCCCTATCTTCAGTGTTTTATCCTTTTTTCTCCAAGTCCCTTATTGCCCAGTGCTAACAATAGTAGGCAGTGTCACCTGGTTCCACTATTGTACTTGCAAATGGCCTTAGAATAGCATCGAGCGCTGAATGTTTGAAATGCTTTCGCAGTAATTTATGGGAGGGTAAAATATTCTTACCTACATTGATCTATAAACTACTGTATTTCTATCTACGTACATGCACCTGGAAATACACAGGTCGTTTCTGAATTTTGGCTCTTCTGACGGCTTGTTCAAGGGCTGTAGTACTTTCCAGTCCTTGGCCTGTTATGGAAAGCTGCATCACCAAACCTATAGAAGTTTTCTATTGCTGCCTGCAGCCTGCCTGGGTATGTATGTACCAAGCCTCTTTCTTTCTAAACAATCTGCTTGCCCTTGTGATGTCAGCAAGTCACACTGTTTTTTTTAGAAAATGGAAAGTTCCAGCCTCTGCAGCTGCACACAGCCAACTCACAGTGATCTATACCTCTGCATTTTATATTAACATGCTCACGCGAGCTTTGACAGCAATGGTTCGATGGCACATTTGCCAGTTGCAAATTTCAGGTGCATCCTTATATCAGAAACCTGTTTGGTTTGCTATTTGTTATTTTTTTCATCAACATTAATTTGGCACCCACATTACTCGGACAGTAATGAACCTGGTATACTATTGTCATGGCATTATATTATTTCCAAATGAAATCAAAAGTAGATTGAACATTTCAGTAATTATGAATGAAACTGATGCAAATGTATCTTGAGTGATTTCTATGTTAAAATTTGGCATTGACAGAACATGCACAAGCATCTAGAATGTTCTTCATCCTAATTTGAGATATTCATATTACGTATGGGTTCAGTGAATTTGGTATGGTAGCTCTTTCTTTCGTTTTCAATCCACTATGTTACTAGCTACTCCTCTCAAGATTAATTCTGTCCCATTACTGTGCTTTCGGAAAAAAACACTATTCTATTGGAACAACTAAACAGCATATACTCGCATGCTCGATCATTTGGCTTTCTTTCAGATATCATCTTAATGCTTGTGTATCGAATTTCTATTGGAGTTAAAATAAGATGCAGGTTAACATATTAGTGGGTGTTTGGTTTGCTTGAGATTTTAAGAATCAAGATTCTACGTAGAACCTGAGCTACATTGGATTTTGTGCATGTGAGATAGAATATGAGGTTGTTTGTAGTATGAGATTTTAGTATCTGGATTTTTAAAATCCCTATGTATCAAAACACCCCTTTAGACATAATTTAATTCAATCGCCATCTGAATGAATTGGTGGTTTTATTGCAGTACAGCTCCTGAACTACTACTGAAGAATCTACAGTTGCAACCCCACTCAGCCCATCATTTTCAATGGAAAGCATCATTTTTTCCGGAAGGAACCAATCGTAAGACTTCTTAATTTCTTGATGAACTCTCGGCTGTTGCTTGTTTTTTCTATGTGCTGCTGCTACTGTGCTTTCGATATCAACTTGTTAGCACACCTGATCCAAATTTATCTTAGCCACCTTGACAAAAAGCTGTCAGTAATAATTCGTTAGAATATACCCATACACATAAAAGAGTGCAAAAAACTCGAAGAAATCACCTCAAACATATTTTATTTGGTATACTAATACCAATTGACGTAGCTAAAATTGTAAAGATAAGAATGATTTATTCAGTAGAACTGTCATCACACTGTTCTGAGCTTCTTGTGGTGGTATTCTGCACTTGCATGAAGCTCTCGAGCTGCACTTGCATGAAGCTCTCGAGCTTGGTACTGAGCTCAGCCTTCTCTTTCTCGAGCCTTGCGTTCTCGCAGCACATGTCACTGCAGCCCCTCATTGCGTGGTTCAGCTCGTCGAGGAGGCAGCGGTTGGCTCCACGTAGGTGGACGACCTGCGCCCGCAGCTCGGTGAGCTGCCGCTGCTTGCGCATGCGCGACCGCCTGGCAGACTCCCGGTTAGAGACCATCCTACGTCTTCTTCGCTCGTCCTCTGCCATCACTGTGCGGCCACCGTAGGTGTCATCAGCGCTCCCAGAGGCAGCTGGACTGCTGCTGACGACCGCCGGTGCGTCGTGTATAGGTTCAAAGGTAGAAGGTGAGAAGTGGAAGGGAGTGGGCGGCATGGTGGTGATCATGTTGCCGTGGTAGTGAGCGTGGAATGCTAGGTCCGGGGGTGAGAGGCGGTGAAGGCTGGCCACTCCTCCATGGTAATGGTGCTGGTGCAGCATGGTTGCTTCACTTGTTTGCTCCGTGGAGACCTTCAAGAGTGAGTTAGTAGTGGGATATAGATGTGGTAATCCGGCCGGTCTCTGTTTTGGCTTGGCTTCTTGATGGATTTTTGCTCTGGGTGAGCGGAGGAGGCGCTTGGTTGGTGAAGGCCTTTTATAGCGTAGCGAAGGCAGTTTCACTGGCCCACGCGACTAGAGAGAGAAGCCACTTCTCTTACCTCCTTCCATCTTTTTTTTAATAATTTGGTAGCTTTAGTTTTCTCGATTTGGTGCATGGCCATGAGGAGGGACCTTTCGCCTTTGGTTCAACAATATCCAAACAACATGCCACTTAACCTTCTACCCCTCTCGCTAGACCTGCTTTTCAATAGAACATTGCAGTTTCTTTTTCCCTCTTGCGTGCATCCATGACTTGACTTGCGTGAGTAGTCTTGTCAAAGGGTAAAATTTATTCCAATTCATCCATGCCAAACTTTCACTTGGTAATGTATTCTCCCCAAGATGCCCGGCCTTGGCCTCTGTCATCGACAAATTACTTTATAGATAGAAATTCTTTACCTAGCTATATAAGAGTAAGAGTGGCATGAACCTGCTGGATGTATGGATAGATGTGTAGCTTTACCTACTGAGAGCCACTGTAGGAATAAACAGGTTGAAATTGTTAGGCCACTAGCTAGATTATGAAGCAGATCGGCTATGCGTATCATTTATAGTTTTTACATCTGCTACTATGCACCATGCATGTCCGACACCCAGGAGTTTGATCACATAACTTTATATCACTACCATGGGGGTTCGACAGCTAAGAGGGTGGATTGGTACCTCGTTCCTTTTTTCACTGTAGCACTTTATTGTGTGTATTTTAATTTTATTTTCTTTAGCAATTTGGATGCTGGTATGATAATAATTAATCTAATATAGCATATTAGGCCTTTTCAAATAACTGAACATATCTAAACGCACAAGTTATAAGCTGAGGATATAAAGCCTTATTTTTTGGTGGCATGGGCGTACACTCCCGACCACCTAGAGTCGAGCCCTTTCTTGGTTTGGCTTGTGTCCTCGTTTTGGCTTTCAGACTAAGACATCGATCATCCTCCATAAGTGGTCCAAGTTGCAAAAGTAATCACAAATTGACAATTCCAACCATAAATAAATAGATAAATCATGTTGCCAAATTAGAAAAACTAGCCTATCAACCCGTACTCTTGTACGGGTTAGAGTCTTAGATGTATTATGTGTTATAGTACAACATATATAGATCTATTTTTATTCTTAGTTTTTATAATAGCATATCTTGCTACTTTAGATGTGTGCTTGATTATTGATTATGTAATCTTTAATATGATTGTAAAAGTAGATAATTTTAATATAAATTTGAGGGTCTATTTTCATTATACTATCGGTCATAATAGCAAAGGTGAACAGTTTAGATATAAATTAGGGGGGCTATTTGATATTATCCATTATAATAGTAAACGTGAGCAATTAGGTATATTTTTACTTTTTAGCGCATCTTGCGAGGATTTTTAAAGAGGCTCAAAAAAATCTCTAATTAGTAATAGTAAGATTAGGCACAAAATATCTATTTCATAGAAAGATTTTTAGTATCTTTACGAAAGAAAGTTATGGGATCATTTAGTAGGGTAAATTTGTAAATGAGAAAAAAATCTGACAAAAAATAAAGGGTACATTTGAAAAATGGGAAAAATCTGAAAAAAGAAAAAAAAAATTCTTTCGTTGAGAATTGAACTCAAAACCATTCATAATGGTAGAGGTGGGTAATTTCTTAGAAAACAGATCTAATGGCTATTAATATTTCAGTCTGCTAATTGATGGTTGGATATTTCTGATTATTGTGAGAATTTGTAGGATTGTTCTTTTTTCTTAGCGCGTCTCGTGAGG
Source organism: Paspalum notatum (assembly GCA_022530915.1). NCBI lineage: Eukaryota > Viridiplantae > Streptophyta > Magnoliopsida > Poales > Poaceae > Paspalum > Paspalum notatum. Next base: position 40,656,669 of record CM039685.1, read on the forward strand.
ATTAACGTGGAGGCTTCTAATTAGTAATATTAAGATTAAGATGATGAAGTGTGGCCAACATCTAGTTTCAACTGACAACTATCTAGTTTCAGCTGAAACTGTAGGGGATATGCCCTGTGAAACCTTTATTAACAACAAAGATGATTCATAGACAAAAACATATACAGGATATATAAAGAAATAAAAACGAAATCACATGTTGGCAACACATGGAAACACTCGACAGACATCGGTATTTTACCTCCGGTTTCCCTGAAACCTCTGTCGTTAGTCAAGAATTACAGACGCGTCTGGAAGAGGAGCAAGTAGCCTACAGAAATACCCCTCCAATACTGGCATGAGAAATACCACAAAGTAATATAAAGCTGAGGGTTGTTGATATGCATGCATCGGCATCTGGAATACTGTTGCATGATTCGCGGCAGCTGCGGCTGCCAGTCGGATCGGTTGGCTGACGCCAGCAGAAACAGGGACACAAATTTTGGGCAACTGACCCCAAGGCGCAGCGACAGGTTTGGGTCGCCGATTGAGACGGATGCCTGGGCGTCCGTTCTTCAGCAGAGTGGCAACGCTAACAACAGCCACGATGAACAAATTAAATCGTATATACAGCAGTTGCTATCCTACTTTACTTCTCACCTATTGTCATGGCCCTATCGACCACGTCGTTTTCATATTTTTAGTGTGTGCATATACGATCGTGTGGCTCAGAGATCTAACTTTATTTGTGAACGGGAACAGTGGCCGACTTTGTTTTTGTGGGTACTTGGTGTGATCTGTGACGTAGTGGGCATGGAATTAAAGGAGATGATCACCAAGATCTCAAGGCAAGGGCCAGTGCATGTCAGCATGTGCATGTAAGTTTCCTTGACACCTCCAGCTCAATTCATTTCTTATCAAGTCAGTTTCTTTGGCAGTTTCAAGTATTGTCAGCAGGTCAAACCCAAGTTATATCACAGCGCGGAGATATTTTCTTCTATGGTAATTTTCCAATTTCATCATTTATAAAGAAGAGGAAGCAGAGTGACAGTTAATATAGTGCCTCCCGGTCAGTTCATGCCAACCTCTGGTGATCGCTTTATTCCGTTCAATGATGTTCTCGCACGATGTGTGTCATGCATGCCATCACCGAATATATGTATCTCATCACTCGATCCTGCGTGAGGCACAGGCGAAAAAAATACCTCCGTCGATGTTTCTGGTTGTTCTTGGACTTGGAGGTTTGTCCCCTTGGGGTCATTCTCTTATTAGTCTTCTCTTGCAGCAGGCCAGATATATGCTTAGGACTCGAGCTGTGCCTGTGCTTTTGACATTGATGCAACAGGACGGTGGTAGAATATGTGCTCCGGGTCAGTGTGAGGCAGGGACACCTGACCCGGGGTCGTTCATGTCTTCGCTTGCCAAATATGGGGTCATCTACTGCTAGGCATTTCTGGGAAGAAGCGCTCAGCTGGCGAATAGATGGGATTCCAATTGTGCGCTCGCAGAATTAGATGCAAAATTGCGGATAAAAAGCTCATGTGATTAGACTTAGGAGGAAGTCGGGCGGCGAAATGGAGATAATAGCTAGAGTGCATTTGCATTTTTTATACGGAGCATGTAGCTTAGGTTAGCGAAAAGATGATGGTGGCCGACCGCTAGGAACAAAAAAAAAAAAATGCACTGTAGCATTTTGCTGATAATGGAACAAGTTCTTAGTTTTTGTCATGCAGTACTAGCAAGTACTCTTTAAAAGCTAGTTTGGCAACTGCTGAATTGAGGGGTATTGAAATGCATTTGAAAGGGATTAAGGGATATTTTGATCTACTGTGGATTTAAATCTACCTCAATCCAAGAATTGCCAAAGTAGGGCTTATACATTTCTATTCCTGGTTTGTCTAGCTTATGGACAAAGGAAAATAAGTTGACCTAGCAGGGGATGCTTCTTAAGATGGCACTTTCCGACACACTGCGCTTATCATGCTCATGGTTCCCCAGTTCTGTTTGAGCTACATACCCCTTTTGACCACGACAAGGAATAATGAACCAATTCCCTCGCTGGCATGTGAGGAATTTATAGTTCTTATTCATTTATTCCTACCAATATTTTTTTTTAAAAATGGGATTAATGGCATCCGCAAAGATTACATCTGTACACCTTGCTTTGAGGAGCACGCAACCGCGCATACCACATGCATCACCTTCGGAAGAAAGCTGACCATGAGGGGACGAAAGAAAGAAAAATTGAACTAGTAGTCATCAGCTCGAAATGACATGTTGGGAGCCGAGATTCATTTGTGGCGCATCATGCATTTTTGTATGGTTCATTTGGCTAAATACATCGCTTGCCTGCCATGTTAGGGCCAACATTATTGAAAATCTTGTATGATAAGTTCTGCCTTTTGTTTTTTTGTAAAGGAAGTTCCTACTTTCATTTCCCTCTCTTTGAAAAGAAAATTATTCTCTTTGGGAAAAAAGGGAAAGGTTTTCTGTTCATGAAAATGAGGGTTGCTGTTCAACTGACAACGTAAAGTTCCAATCATGAATCGGGGAGACGTCCTTAATACAGTAATCCTGTAATCAGTTATTCTTGATTCAAAAAGATTTAGGAGGACTCAATGTATATATGCATATGGCATATTAAACACTTTCTCGAGGCCTCTATGTCAATCTATGTGAGACGCGCTGAATATTTTTTGAAATACAAAAACTAGAAACATGACCATCAATTTGATAGGCTCTAATTATCATTGAAAAATAATGACGGGTTGATTTATTCTATTTTCCTAAAAATATACACTCTAAATTATGACAGTGGTATATTCAAAACTAAATTACACACTATGCCATTGTAAAAGCATAGAATAACCTCTAATCTTCATCCAACTACAGTTATGTCATTAAAAATAATCTAATTATTCCTTTAAATTGGTATCTAAATACTCAATTAGCGGCTCTAATAGCCTCCATGTTAATATTCAAGGGACATGGCAGGAAAAAGATGGAACCTAAAAATCTCACAAATATCACAAACATATGGCCATCGATTCGATATGCTCTAATAATCGCAGGTAATAATATATAATATTTTGTAATAAAAGTACCCACCTTTGTCATTTTGAAAAAAAAAGTCTAAAGCAACACTCAAAATTATATCTAAATTACACACCTATCTTGTTATATAAAAAGGAAGTTTGTTTTTTCCATCTACTTGTTGAAGCCTGACTTTTGCCATGGAACCCAAAAAACAGAAATCTTTGTGTTGAAATGTGATTTTATATTTTCTAAGAATAATAAAAATATACCCCAAACTATAATTTATAAGTGGGTTATTTAGATGATAAAAAATGAAATTAATACACAAATCCCTTTTTAAAAGATATAATGTATCTATTGATGCTCTATCTATTGAATTGGATTTTATTTATCACCACCCATTATAGTACTTTTTTTTCTCTTAGTCATGTAGTTATTTATTTAAAAATAAACATTAAATTGGATTTTATTTTTAAAAATATAAAAAATAATTTCATAATCCTCTAATTTTTATCACTGGCCACTTATGCTATTATTAAAATAACATAAAGTAATATTTAAATGTGTGTCTAAAATTTCTGAAGTGTGCAAATCTGGTTTTTTAGGACATATTAGTGCTGCGATTATTTAACACACGCACCACTCATTTTTATTAGTAGTGGTGCATTGCATGGTGCCACATAGAAAATAGCTTCCCAAAATAGATACAGACACTCTTTGTGGGAAATTTAATGTTAGAGGGGCACTTTTCATGAGATGAAGGTAGTATTTATCACCATAAAAATATCACAAGTACAAAATTCTCATAAAAAAAAACACATCATGTCATCAATTCCATAGGTTTGGTTGCAATCACCACTGAAATAATGGCCGTTGAATCTATTTTATTTTCTAAAAGAAAATTACTCACATTTGCCATTATAAAAACTAGTTTGAACTAAATCTATGAATTATATATATCTAACTTACACACCTATGTCATCATGAAAAATAAAGTAACGTTCTAGTCCCAATCTAAATTACCAACCTATGACGTCATGTACAACAATATAACATAACTAAGTTTTCAATTAACCTCATATCCAATGCACATGGAGAGTGCTGTGCCTCGGGAAAAAAGTATGAATGTGAAATCCATAGTTCTTTTGGAATGGCGTGCCATTAGAGATATCAATGGGGAATTCTCCATCGAGTTTTAGCACCCCAGACCCATCCCCATCCTCATACCTATAATGGGTATAAAACTCATCCCATACTCATCGATCCCCGTTCGGGTATCGGGTCTCTATTCGAGCCCCATCCCCAATAAAAAAAAAATACACGAGCATATAAAAAAATTGACAAAAAATATATAAGAGTAGTACATCATCTCTGAATTTAACATGTAAATAGACTGGGTGGATGATTAGCCAGATTAGGTGAATACTGCGAATGTACTATGTAGGGTTAGGTTAAATAGACAAAGGGTTTTAGGGTTTGCTTGTTGGTTCTCGGTTAGGCTTTAACTTGTTTGATAGGCTGCATATTAGACTTAGATAGGTTGCACATTAAATTTTACTAGTGTACATTTTCCATGGGTAATTAGGTTCGGTGTTGCCTCTTCGGATCCATACCCGCATACCCAATGGGAGAAGAATTCCGCCCATATATGCACCTGTAGGGAACAAATTTTCCCCATACCCTAACCCTAATAGGGGAATTCCCCATGAGTAACCGGGTATCGGGTCCCAGTTGACACCTCTGCGTGCCATCGGGGAGATTGCTATGATCTCATCTCCGCTGTTCTTAAACAACGGTCTCCATAACTCATATTGATCCAAAATTCCCAATTGAGTCACATGCAACATGCTTCTAAGTTCTATTGGCTGCTCACAAGAAATAGTTTCATGGCGGCTGTTTCCAACCCACTATTAGTAGTAGCTATAGGCCACAACAAATCTGTTCGTGCTGGTGCTGGAATGTATAATACTACACATCATTTTTTTTTAATTAGTGCGATTAGGATTTTGGATGCGATGAGCACAAGCTTCCCTTTTGCTAAATCCTTAGTACGTACGTTCAATGCACATGTGCCGATGCAGTGTTCATGGACGCATGCAAGACTTAACAACAGTCATATGCATGCACGCATGGGCGGCTGAACTGTTTATGACCAGGTGGGTTCAGTAAGAGATCGCTTTCAGGCGCAGGTGCGTACGCTGGATTTTAGCAGGGATTAAGCATAAGATCCAAATGAGAAGGCACATGATCCGTGACCTAAAACCTGCAATATATATGGCAGTCAAATCACGTAAATGGTATTGTCTAAGGGCCTCTTTGGAACGCAGGATTTTCACAGAAATTGTGCAGGATTTTTACAGGAAACAGTTCAATTTCACAGGAAAAACGCAGGAACAGGAATTTTTTCCCGTGTTCCAAAGGGGCCCTAAAAGTGGTACGATGAGTTGAGAGAGAGATAGAGCTTCTTTTTTGACGAACAGTTCATCACTAGACGGGACAGGCACGGTCACAAGTTGCAACCAACCGAGTTTTGTGGGGCTTCAGTTTCAACACGGCAACACCTCCTATTCATCTGAGCAAGGGATTTGTCGATCGACATGCTGTGTTTTTTCTTTCTGGGAAAAAAAAATCTGAAGATATCTAGCGAGAATCCAGCGATGGCTTTCGTGAAAACAAAAAGGAAAGAAAAGAACTCTGTGATGGCCGATCAAATCGCACTAGTCGTACAAGTTGCTTGTTTGTATATGCGTAACCATCTTACGTTACGTGTTATCGAATAACTAATCTGCCATCGAAACCAATCTTGGAAACTTCCCGTACGTGTTCAGAAATGAAAAGTATGAGTTCAGTCACCTACACTCTATTGGGAACACAGAAGTACTCCATCCAATCATTAATATAACGTTTTTCTACATAACTTTAAACTAAAAACGTCATACATCAACAGAAACTCACCAAAAACTAATTTTCCTCATATGCAGAACGAGCTGCCACTGCTGCCAACACATGTAAACGTACGTTGCTTGCGAGAGTGGCACCCGAAGACCAGGGGAAAAATGGGTTGTCAAAATGGCGCGCAGGTCCAATCCACGCCGTCCCGTCCGAGTCCGACCACGGCTGAGCTGACCGCAAGCGCGGACGCGGTGCGCCTGGGACTTGACGGGCGCACCGCGCACACCGAGCTCGCTCGTACGCACGTCGTACCGCCGGTCGCCGGATTTGCCAGGGGATCGCGCGCGTAACCGGCCGGGGGCCGCCGGGCCGGCAAGGCCACACATCCGCGCGCGGCCGGGGCCAAATCGGTGCCGGCCACGGAGGAGCACCGGCCACCTGCGCGCGCGGCGCCCGCCAACCGCGGCGCGAAACGTCGCCGCGCCGTGCGCCTCGCCCACCCGGCCGATGGCGACGCGGGCCGTCGCGTCCCGCTTGCGGACTCGCGGTGACTTTCCACTACGCGACGACCCACCCAACCGGAGAGCAGGGCGGGCTGGCGGCCGTCGCGGCCGGCGTTCGCCTTTGCGCCCATTCGCTGTCGACGGCACGCGTGCAGGGACGTCGATGGATCCACTGAACTGATCGATGCGCGGGGCTGTCTGCCTCTCCGTGTCAGCGCGTCACTCCACCATGCTGCATGAAAGATGTGGCGTACGGGCACCAAAGTTGTTTCGGGCTCCCCGATTCGTTCGCCATGTTTTGCAGTTTCGATGATGACCACGACGACGGTGAGTGTTCCGTAGCTCGTACGGATGTGCTGTGAGTAGGAGTTATTCTGATTTAGGCTCTGTTTGGCATGGCTCCAGGAAGCCACGAAACTGTATCTCCTTCCACTGTATTTTGATAGGAGAGAGAAGAACGGCGGAGGAAGCAATTAGCTAAGGAACTGAAATTACTATTTCAAAAGTTTTGCCGAATATATAAATCGCCACTCAAAAACCTTTTCCCTGGGGATCTCTAGCATCTCATATTTCAATTATATATATCCTGTGATCTCGTAGTTGCCGAGTTTTATAGGTCACTCTCTGCCACCGTTTCGCATTTGCAGAGGGAAAAGGAAACGTTACTCCATGCGCATACTCATGTGCAAGTTGTGTTTCATTATTAGCCTTTTTTTTCTAGAAGCTGCGCACTTGCGCATGAACATCTCTTTCTTCTTGGCATAAAGCACGACTCTACTCACATCTCCTTAGATTATTGCCAGTTTCGATGCCTTTGATTATGTTGAGTATTATATTTACCCCACAATGCAATCCCCTCATTGGAGTGATGTGGATAAGCCCTAATCTCTCTCTCATGCTCCCACACAAAGGTTTTCTCAGTTGCGACACCTAATTAATTATACAAAGATGAAAGAACAGCGCATATATGACTAGTAGAATCTTGCTACAAAATGTTGTAGGGACCCTCCACAAGGAATTGAAGATTGACGGGATTTTCACGTGTAGAGAATTAATCCCATTCAAACCTCTCCAAACTGAACAACGCTTTTTAAGAATATTGACCAAAAGTAACACCCTCATCGTGTTTGTTTATATATTTGAAAGAAAATGCACAAAAGTAGGGCAGATCTAGAAATATATATTAGCAAGAGCTCCTCTCCATCGTCTTCTAGCTCTAGCCATTTTCTTTCAAGTTTTGATGGCTGTAAATCTATAGAGAATGGCTTAGGAAGAGTGCAAAGCTTGCATGCTAGTATATATGTACACATAAATCAAAACAAGACACGATCCCGGAAATTACAGAGATATATTAGTTGCCGCTGAAAATAGCCATTTTCGGCTGTATTTGGCCACCGAAAGCATTCACGATTCTCGATTCATGTGGTGAGTAGGCGGTAGAATGTTACGCAGGAGGGTGCGGTATAGGTTGGTTGGTGCCACGAGAAAGTGGTCTCCAGCGTCAACAAATTAAAACCTTGACGCCTAAGAATGAAGATTAGGCCAAAACAGCGGCACGCAGCGCAAGTTTTGGGGGGCCTCACCGAACAGGTGATGCAAACAAACTTTGGCACGCATGTTAAAGTCTGCTTACGCATCTACTTTTGGTTAATTAAGCTTATAACTAAGGTCGTGACGCACTAGCGGCAATGTGGATGACGAGGATAATAACGAAGGCCATTGGCATTAGGGGGCAGGCAGGGGAACCTGCTGCTTTTCCATTGCCACAATACATCAAGACAAAAAATAGACGCCGTCGTCCTAATTAAAGATCGATGATGTGTGCTGCGATATGTGTGGCACCATTTTTTTTTTAAAAAAAATTAGTCAATAATGCGATTATTACTGCCTCACCATCAGTTACATATATACAAGAACGGCAATGCGTGGCATTTTACAGTGTGTGAGCATCTTGCGTCCTGGATGGCAAGTAAATTGGGCGGAGGAGGGAGGCAGCACTAAACCCAACCCAACTACGTTGCTCTCACACGGCGATTAGATCAACGGCGGCGTCGCCATCGAGCGGTGCCCCCCTGCCTGCACTCGCTATCACAGGCTGACGCGGGGGGCTGTCACCGTCGCCGGGGCCGGGGCCGGGGCCGGGGCCGGCTTCGCACTCCGGCCGCGTGACGCCGGCGAGCGCCGCTTTCAGGTGTCGCGCAACGAGGCGCCTCTTATTCCCGGCCGCCTTTTTTTCGCGCAGCGAGTAGTTTTTCTTCTCCCGAATTCTGGCCAGTGTGCGGCGTTGCGGTTGCGGGCTACGCCGTCGCCGAGCCGAGCCTAGCCCAGATTTGTTTTCGCGCTGGGCACGATCTGCGTGACGTGGAGAATAGTGCCCAGCACAGGTGCATGACGCCAAAAGGCACAAAAGCTGTGTGAGGATGAACTGGGGGAGAAAAGGTGACCAAATGGTCCAAAGTTCAAACCCAAACTCCAAAGGGAAGTTCACGGCCATTTAGCGCAGAATATTGAAGTGCCAACTATATGGTGTGCGCCTCTGCTTTGCCGCCCTAGACTCATCACTCTCAGCGAGAAGCACACGTGTCTACAAGAAGAGGCACAAAGAATGAAAGAAATCCTGTGTGATGCCTTGTTTGTCATGCCAGACAAGGCATACATTAGACTATTTATATACGTGGAGCGCCAATACCTCATCATTAACCTCTAGCCTCTGGAGCTTTTGCACACTTGGAGCGGAGAGGCGGGAATGGATTTGTGTCATTCATGTATAAAATATTTTTTTTCTATATTTGAGTAAGTGGATTTTTATCTATTTGGGACTAGATTACTTATCTATGCCAACTTGGATATTATATTGGTATAATAATGGTATCTATGTTGGATTATCCATGGATAGTAGTATAACAGTAAATGTTCCTGTCCACTTTGCCTAATCATTCTATTAACTTGTCTAAACTCAACACCTCCTGACTACTCCTAGTACGCCAACCAACCGGGTCACATCCACTCCGTTTCTTGTTGGGCCTCCAACGCGGCTGAGAACTCTCAACATTTGGACCTCAAAAAAATGGCGTGGGCCTGAACGGCCGAAACCCACCCCACCTCATCCGCTGCACGACGCACAGCTCCCGTCGCGGCGGGCACGGCGGCCTCGCTCCTCGTGCCGTGGCGCCGTGCCGTGCCCCGCGCTCTCCTGCCGGCCGGCCGGCCGGCCGCGCGCCGTGCCCACTCCGGTGTCCAGGGAAATGATTCCCCCAACTGTCCCCTTCTTCCTCACCTCTACCACGCTCGCCACCACCGCGAAGAAACCGCAGCCGCAGCCGCTGCCGCCATGCGACGCGCAGGCGCAGGCTGCGTCCTACTCCGATGCCTCGGCGGCGGCGGCGTCGTACGCCGCGCGCATGCGGCTCAACCCGCACCTTGCGCTCCGCCTGTTCGACCACCTGCTCCGCTCGGGCGCCGACCCGGACCCCGCCGCGTACGCGCTCGCGCTCGCGTCCTGCGCGAGCGGCAGGAACGCGCCCGCGGCCGCGCAGCTCCACGGGCACGCCGCCAAGCGTGGGCTAGCCTCCCACCGCCGCGTGCGCGGCAGGCTCATCCATGCCTACGCCGTCTGTGGGATGCTCCCCTACGCGCGCAGGGTGTTCGACGGCGGGACCGACAACGACATGGTCGCCTGGAACTGCCTGCTGCGTGGGTACGCGCAGGAGGGTGCGGACGCGGACGCGCTACGGGATTTCTTCGCCAGGATGCCGGCCCGGGACAGCGTTTCGTGGAACACCGTGCTTTCATGGTGCGTCGCGAACGGGGAGTACGAGGAAGCTATCTCAGTGTTCCGGGCCATGCTGGCAAGCCAGGAGTGCCAGCCTGACAGGGTGACGTTAGTGACCGTTGTCTCAGCAATCGCATACTTGGGGGCACTGGCACAGGGGCTCTGGGCACATGCATATATCTTAAGGAAAGGTGTTGAAGTCGACGAGAAATTGAGCTCAGCACTGATAAACATGTACTCAAAATGCGGGTTCATTGAGGGTGCAGTTTATGTGTTTGAGAACGCTGGAAGAAACAAGGCCTTGGATACTTGGAACGCGATGTTAGCCGGTTTCACAGCAAATGGCTGCAGTGACAGAGCTCTGGAGGTTTTCACCAGGATGGAGTCAACAGGACTGGTGCCCAATAAGATTACTTTTAACAGCATACTGAATGCGTGTAGCCATGGGGGGCTAATTGAGGAAGGTATGCAGTGTTTTGAGAGAATGTCCAGAGTTTATGGTATTGAGCCTGACATTGCACATTATGGTTGCATGGTGGATCTGTTCTGCCGTGCAGGGATGTTCAAGAAAGCTGAAGAGATAATTCAAGAAATGCCGATGGAGCCAGATGCTTCCATGTTGAAGACCCTATTGGGTGCTTGTAGAACTCATAGGAACTTAGAATTGGGAGAAAAGGCTGGCCATAGGCTTATCGAATCTGCCCCAAACGATCATGCAGGGTACGTGTTGCTATCCAACATATATGCACTAGATGGCAACTGGGGAGGAGTGCATAAGGTGAGGAAGCTTATGTTGGATCGTGGTGTGCTCAAGATCCCTGGGAGCAGCTCAGTGGAACTTAATGGTGTAATTCATGAGTTCATTTCCGGAGACAAAAGTCACTCGAGGAAGAGGGATATATATAAGATGCTAAGTGAGATTTGTCAACAGCTTAAAAATGCTGGATATACTCCTGACACTTCACAAGTGCTGCTAGATATTGATGATGAAGATGTGAAAGAGAGCTCGCTAGCTTTCCATAGTGAGAAGCTTGCGGTAGCCTTTGGGCTGATCAGCACTGCTCCTGGCACACCTATTAGGGTAGTAAATAACCTCCGGATCTGCGGAGATTGTCATAATGCCGTAAAACTTGTAAGCAAGATTTATGGGAGGTGCATAATTGTTAGGGATGCAAATCGATTTCATCATTTCAGAGAAGGGTCTTGTTCTTGCGGGGATTACTGGTAATATTTTGATCACAATGACGATCCTTTCTTTTTTTTACTTATTATACTAAAATGTATAGTTTATGTAAACAATTGATGGCAATGATTATAATTGTCCATTCGAGAAGAATTCTTAATGTGCCATGAAGCTCGTGACTTTATTGCATGTCTATTGAATACTACGGCACCCTTGAACCAACAACATGATTGCCATCTCTTGTCTCAGCAACTTGAAACCTAATTATTGTCCTTTTCAGTCAGCATGATTCAAAACTGAACATGAACCTGAGATGTATGTCCTACGCAAAAATGTCATTAAATTCAGATAAATTAGCTTCTTTCATGTGGTAGGAACCAGGAAACATCAATTACCTGCTCCTAGTGTCCTATTGTCATTACACATTACCTTGTGGGTGGCAACTTCACATAAATTTGCATTTGAAAGAGAAATCCATAGGAGAGGTGATAGGGCCAAATAGGTCTGTAGCTTTCCTTCAGAGGCAGCCTGGTTCATTTTAGTTTCTGTCTGGCAATGAGGGCAACCTTGTTTGTACATCTACATTTTCATTCAACCGGTTACTTTTTATGACTTGTTTTTTTTCACACATAACATCACCTGGTTGGTTCATTCTATTTTCACGTCCTCAATAAGCACTGATATCTTGTTTTTTGCACATTATCGCCACTCTGACCACTACTGTGATTCTGTAGAATAGACTGCATAGATAGGTCTATATGGTCCAATGCTTTTAAATATTTTTTGGTGCTTCCTTAGTTTATAACTTTATATGCATGCTACGCGTGGCCAATTTTTTTGAAACGGGGATCTGGAGGGTGTTATGGATCACAATGAAGGGCAGGAGCAAAGTGTGTTTAGTTATCCCATGGGCTACACCTTTCACATGCTTTGGAAATGGCCCAATAGATACATTGGATTGGTGTTTTCTTCTTTCTTAACTGTGAAATTCATGTATATTTCTGGAATGGCAATTACCTCCAATACTGCTAGTTCTATATTTTACTTGCATCCCTGTTGTTGATTTCGTAAGCGACACGAAGCGTTCTGCACAAGAAATTGTAGCAGTTGTTAAATGGAGCAAAAGTAAAGATTGTTATTTGTGATAAGGACAAAGATCAGCAATGTTGGGCGGGGGTAATCACTTCCACCGTGCTGTTGTTATTACTGCCTGGTGGATGTATGGGGCCTTTGAACATATGTGCTATTCTTTTCTGTGTTGACGTCATTGTAAGGAGGAAAGATGGTACATAATGCTCACATCTTTTGATATTTGTTGCTGCTTTAGAGATAGCAGTGAACCTAGAGGTTTATACAGTTGAAATCTAATAACCTTGTTTGTCTGTTCCATTGAAAACAAGATATATGTAAACTTGTTGGAGAAGATCAAGCAATTGGGTAGTTCCACTCGAATTGTCATGGACACTAGCAGTTGCTGAGTTTGATAATTTGCATTTAGTTATTTGATATACATTCAATCAAATAGGTGCCAGAAAAGCAAAGGATACTGTATTAAGTGTCCAGATCTGGTACATTATGTCTGTGCACTTTTTTTTTCTTCACACACAAGGCAACAAACGCACGCACGCATACACAGAAGTGCATGCACATAATGCTATATGATATACAGTAGAATTGCCTTAGCTCCATGCCAATCATTAACAGGTTGGCCTTGACAAAATAAGCAGCCTGCTGCCCTTATCATCTGTATTAGTTTATTTCTCTTCTTGGGGATAGTTCTTTAGTGTTCCCCAGATATGTATTTTGCAGTTTAATCTCTAGCTTACAGCTCTAATCACTACGCTAGGACTATAATAAGACCATTAGCGTATGACATAATGCATAATTAGGGTTTAAAATAATGAATAATTTTGTAGTCTCGGTTCGGATGATCATAACCCCCCAAGGTTACACCTAACATAGACCTTTACCAAAAATATACTCACTTGCATCTCGCGTGCAGCTGGCTTTGCCACGGACTGTGGTTTGTTTATTGTTTTCAGAAAGGTGTGGCATACGCTTTCCTAAGCACAATTAGAGATCCTGTACCCTAGCACATGGGAACCGAATGCTGAATTAGCACCCGGTGTGTGTACTCTCAATGTTGAGATATTATGGGGTGCCTTATACTGCAATCGAATCATCCATGTTCAACTCTCATCATTCATTCTTGGTAATGATCCCATTAGGACTGCTTTTGCATTCTTTGCTTATTGATGCATCCGTCTAGTAACTGTATGCACAAACTTTTGAAGTACGTACAAATTATGGTAGGCGTGGTGGATTTGGGGTGATCATTCTGTTTTGCTTTGAAGAAGCTTAGCCTGTACCTATCAAAACCCTTTTGTGTCCTCCTACTCTGGATCTTGGATTACTAACTGTTAAATGCTCCGATTCAAGACCCCAAGTCATCTATCTGCTGGGATGCTCTTCTGATTGATTCCCAAGTTTTGAAGGGTACCAATGCAGTTTTGTTGCAGTGAAGAAAAAGGAGCCTCACTGATGAAGCTGCTAAGCAGGATGACAGAGTCCACAGAGGGGGCAGCGTCTGCGCGATGAACGAATCCGATGTCGAAAATCTTAGCTTCATATAACATGGGTTGCGTTTTTTTTCCACCTTTACACTTACTTACCCCCAAAAGAGACGATTGCCAGCTAATCCCATGCAGGCATTGCTCCATTTGTTTACTTTGAGTTCTTTGGCTGCTATTTCCTGGAACTGTTTTGGTTGCAGGAATCCTCTGACCTGACTATCACCGGATGACCAGATGGCCCGCTCCGCTGCCGACAGGTAGGACCTGATCAACACAAGAAGTCTCATCCATTTGAAGAACATCATGTCTCGTTTCGTTGTATTTATACAAACATAATTTCTCTCGTTATTTTTTCCATCCAGTACGTCCTGAGCTCCCGTCGCCAGCATCCAGCAAGGCTCTGAGCCTGATGAGCTGATATTCATCCTGCTCCCGCCCCCTGCATTATCCGGGCTGTGTGCTGCTGCAGGCGCATTCGATGTGGTGCGGACGGGCGAGAGCATATGGTACACACGAATATGCACGGCAATGATTGGGAAAGAAGACACAGATCTGCGGCAACCTTTCTGGCGAGCATAATGATGCGCGAGAAGATAATCTGGCAAGCGGTCGGGTCCGTTCCCCCATCTCCTCAATGGCTGCACGAGCCGAGCCCGCCCCGGAGCGGCACGGGTGAATGCGCGCCGCCGAGGCCGGCCGCCGCTGCCGTGCACGAGACCGGGCAAAAGGAGCCTGGCAACGGGTCGTGGCTGGCGAAGGCCACTCGGCGGCCTAGCCCCTCCAGCCCTTCTCCATCTTCTCGGCGAGGACAAGAAAGCACGGTTGGCTGGCCGATGGGCGATGGCCGTGGCTAGGAATCTAGCAAGACTTGTTATCCACGTAGCCTGGGGTGGTCCATGCATGGTCGTCCATCATCTTCTGGGGAGTTTGAAGTCGTATCCTTTGCAGTCCTTAGTTTACATTTCTCCCAAGATTCGGTTTCGTTTGCTTTCCATGAACCACTTTAGGAGCGAGCAGCAGCAGCAGCTTAGGGAGGGAGGAGGCCGCCACTAATGGCAGGCAGGCAGCTGCGCGCTGGTGCTGAAAGAAAGTAAAGCGGCCGGGAGAGGTAAGGTAAGCAGGCAGGGAATAACCAGTAACTTGCAGGCCACTTCTTGGTTCCTGCATTGCATTTGCATGCATGGTGACCATGCCACGGCATGGATGCGATGCGATGCATGGGAGGCGAGGGGGGTTTATCAGGTCGATCCTTTTTTTTTCTCTCTCTCTTCATGAAACCCAAATTTAAAAGCTCCTCAAGGGGGCCGGGGCGGGCAAAAGCGTGTTTGGAGCAAATAAAAGTATTGCATGGGTGGGGAGGCTTTAACTAATCTAAAGCTAGATTCGAGCTCGCGCGCGCCCCGAGGCTAATAACGAATTGTTTTTTTTTAGTTTGTTTATTTGCTGCAAGGAAAAGATTGAGATTAGGAGAATCTGAACCCTGGAACCGCATCTCTTTCAGTTCCAGGCTTTCAGCTGGCCCAAGCTTGCGCTAACCAAACGCTTATTAGCACTCCAAACCCAGCTGCCCTTTAACCTGCCCTGCCTTTGAGTTGATACTCCCTGTTGATTTTGATTTCTCTTGGCCTACCAAACCCCAAACCCCCCAGCTTATATATGCAAGATGTAACCTGAACTCACAAACCAACCTGTTGTATGCATGGGTGAAATGGCAAGGACAGAAAGGTTGGTGAAATTTTGTATGGGTGGGTGAAATAACGAAAGTAGGGTTGCTTTGCCGTGGGGGTAAGTAGCTGATGCCTCGATCGGCACCCCCTCTGCTAATGTTGACCACCATTTTCTTCAACAAAACTAATCATACCGATCATGAAGGGCGTGTAAATAATTGGCCGTGCCGACCATTAAAAACTACACCAGTCAAATAATGATTCGGGTGGAGAGGGGAGGGCATAATTTACAGCCAGGCGCCTTGAGGAAAGCGAGCGGTTGCGCCCCATAAACAATTGGCCGTGAGAGTTGGCACTGTCAGGGATGCCGGCAGGCATGGTAATGCTATGGCAGCAGAATTGCTGAAGAACTCGATCGCCTCCTCTTCCTCTTTACGCCTCTGCTTGCTGTATGTGAGAGAGAGTAGTAGAGAGTAAGTAAACAAAAGCAAAGGTAAACAGCATGATTAAAGAGCTGTTAAGAAAGATAAAGCGAAGGCCGGCGAGGCACTTAAAAATAAGCTCCATCAATGTTTTAAACAACAGCGGCCATGGCTGTGGTGATTAGGAGGAGTAAAGCGGCTGCCTGCCTGCAACTCCTGCATCTCCAGCTAATCTTGCTGTGGCCTGCCTGCCTGTGTCTCCGTCTCGCCATGTACCACTACTGGTGAAACTACAAACAGCTAGTGAACAACTGCTAGTAGCCCTATAAATCTGACAAGCCTTTGCCTAGGACCTCTCTCTCTCTCTCTCTCTCTTCGTGGTCATGTAGTTTTGGTCTACGCTCTCCCTCTTTCGTAGCTCTTCTTCCTATGCCTCTCGCCGGAACAGATAGCATCAGAATCTCCAGTGGCTGGGCATCTTCCTTTTTCCTGCCATAGGCCGTGACGAGAACTTCTTGCTTGCTCCGGCCTCCGGCTATCATATTACCTGACTGCCTATGCTAGTATGCAGCTCTCTGGCTGGCCAATGGAGAAGCTAGTTCTTCTTCTTTAGCCTTTCTCGTCGCTGATTCGTCCATTGATTGACTCTCTGGTGAGCTCTGTGCTAGCCGCTCGATCGGGCACTCACTCCCCTTCCGTGGGTGCAGTGCAGCTAGCTTTGTTGCGTGAGTGCTGTTATAGCAGCAAGATCGGTCGATGGACATGAACGAGAGCGGCGAGAAAGGGATGGAGGCCAACGCGTCCTCCGGCATCCCGGTGGAGTGGCAGACCCAATTCAGCGCCGCCGCCTTCTCGTGCCCGCCGCCGGCGCAGCAGCAGCAGGGCCCCATGATGGACTCCGCCGCCTTCGCGTCCGCCGGCCTGTGGGCGTCCACCTCCCAGGCCATCGCGCTCTCGGACGTCAGCGCCATGTCCGCCGCCGCGCGGGGCGGCGGCGGCGGCGGCTTCTTGGCGCCGGTGCCCGGGTTCCTCCCGCAGGGCCTCGGCCATTTCCCCGTGGACTCCGGCTTCATCGAGCGCGCCGCGCGGGCGTCCTGCTTCGGCAGCGGCGGAGTGATGGGCGCCAGCGCCGGCTTCGGTGATCATCAGTCCATAAACAACGCGTTCAGTGGCTCCTCGGAGGCGCTCTTGGATCATCAGAGGAGGGACGGCAACGAGAAGCGCGACCACCAGGAGCTCGGCCGGAACGGCCATGACGGGGTGCCGAGCCCGGAGGCGGCGGGTGGGGACTGCTCGTCCAAAGGGACGACGTCGGACTCCAAGAAGAGGAGAAGGCCTAACGAGGTGAGCGCCGTTCTTGCTGCCTTTCCTGAAACTTTTTCACAAGTCTGTCGATCGAGTTGCCAAGTTAAAATGCATACGGGTGCGTCTCTCTGTGTTCTTCCTGATGAAAGGTGATGGGAGGAGGCGATCAGGTTCAGTCGTCCAACCTGCCCGCCGATTCAGCAAACGAGAGCGTGCACAGCAAGGACAAAGGCGAGGAAAGCAGCCCGGCAACGACCACCGGCAATGGCAAGTCGAAAGGGAAGGGAGCGAAGGAGGCCTCCGAGTCGCAGAAGGAAGACTACATCCATGTCCGAGCTCGGCGCGGGCAGGCAACCAACAGCCACAGCCTAGCAGAAAGGGTACAGATTTGATCACCCCCCATCCCGATGTTTGCAGTTTGTATGCCCTCTGAAATTGACATGGCTGGTACTGACAGCTCTGGTGGTTGCTTATTTTCTGCAGTTGAGAAGGGAGAAGATTAGCGAGAGGATGAAGCTTCTGCAGGACCTTGTTCCCGGATGCAGCAAAGTAGGTCTATCTACCACAAAAGAAAACAAAAGGGTGCTTGTGTGTTCCTATGCTGGTTTTCATTACTAATGAACATATTTGCCCCTTGAAACTCAGGTCACTGGGAAGGCGGTAATGCTTGACGAGATCATCAACTATGTTCAGTCCCTGCAGAGACAAGTTGAGGTAACAAATACCATCGATTCCCACAGTATGTCAAAATATTGCTCAACTTTGTCTGAATTAGGATTTAGCTATGAACCGAGTTGTCTGAAAGTAGAATCACTAGATACCGAGACATGAATATGGCTATTCTTTCCTGCGACCCTCGTTGAGTCGTTGCATTCTGATGGCAAACATCAAATTATTGAATTTACCTCGCAGTTCTTATCGATGAAGCTCGCAACAGTAAACCCAAGGCTTGACCTCAACATAGAAGGGCTTCTGTCGAAAGATGTATGATGCTTCTTGCAGTCTCATTCTTTTTTGTTAATCACACATATAAGAGCCTAACAAAGCCAGATATTTTTCTGCCCTCCTACCATCAGCTTCTTCGCTTCCCTGGCGTCACTTCGTCTTCCCTCGGATTCTCCCCAGAAATGATGCACCCACAACTGCAGCTATCGCAACCAGGCCTGATTCAGGGGGGCGCTGCTGGCATGGCCAATCCAGACGTGTTCAGGCGAATCATACAGGCACAATTAAGTGCAAAAGATGGATCTCAGGTTAGCGACTATTCAAAATAGTTGTACGGATCATACAATATTATCCTCTTAAGTATGAAAAAAATTACAGCGCACAGGATCTACCTTACTAATTTAGTCTTCAGCTAGTAGCTGACATAGCTTAAGCTATCATGTAGCAACATAAAAATTTCAAAACTGCAACACATGGATATTCAATGGGTTGGCCCAAACCTGCATACTTATTTTCTAGGCAATCCGCATATGCTTGAAAGTCGGGGGCTCCTCCAACTCCCGTTGTAAGTTGTGCTGACAAACCAACTTGCAGAAATCTTTGTTATAAAGACAGGATTTTCATACACTAACTGCAGCAGTTGAATTTGCATCCAATTTCACAAGCCGGTTCTGATCAAAGTTTTCGGATTTCTCAGGTACCCCACGCATTGAATGGGTCATTCAGTGACGTTACGCAGATGGCGTACCCGTCGCTGGGGTCGCAGGACCTGAGCATCCGGCCGTCGCAGGACGCCGGGTTCCAAATGTGAGGGGCAGGCCCGGCCACCGCCAGTTGCACATAAGAGCAAAAGCTCATCTCCATCTGATCGACGACGAACATGCAGGGGCACAGGGGCACATAACTCATAACTGACGCTGCTACTGCTGGCTGGCTGCAGTGCGCGCTATACGCTCGCTCACCCCGGCCGAGCCTTTAACTGCGGCTGTACTGCTGCTGCTGTGCTGTGCATCATCCATCGATCGGGTTTTTATTGTGTTCAGAACTGCATGCGAAAAGAGGCCGAGGAGTACCCACCCCCGTGGACGGATGGATCATGGATGAGAGAGGCTGTGGCGTCGCCTGCATCGCTGGAAATTCCCTGTCTCTGGGTCTGGGTACGCCGCGCGTGCATTCATGGCGCGCACAGTGCAGAAACAGTGGCTGCTGCGTCCGTGGTCGCGGGCCAGCAATGAGCCACCGCCGCAGGGTGTGTGAAACGCGCGCGAGGAGCTTTGTGTTTTGTTGCTAGTAGTAGTAGTAGTTTCGTCAGTGCTTATGTTGGAAGGCCACCAAACGTTTGACAGATTTCTCCTTGCATTGTGCTGCTGCAAATCAAAGAAGGATGCTACTACGTTATACATATCCATGATGCACTTTTTTTCTGTGTTCCACGCTTTGCACTCGGAGCTTTGTTCATGTCAGATCCACACGCCCCAGCGAGAGGGGGGGCATGATATAATCTTTCGTCAGTCTAGTCTAGGGCAGATGGTAGGTGGTGCATGATATAATCGGTGGACGTGCTCACATTCCCTCGGCACGCTTAGAGAGAGGAGGAAAGAGGTGCAGAATCATTTGGCCGCCCCGCCCCCAGCAGCTCGCGACCAATCAATCATGGCCTGAGGCTGCCTGAAAACAACAAAGCCTGTGACGAATCACGCACAGTGAAACCCCTGCTCGCTCTCTACAACAGTCTACACGGCCGCCGCCGAAGCGGACAACCGACGCTGGCAATAAAACCAAAACAAACGAGGCGTTTTGGCATATTCTGCCGGCCGGCGTCGTGGTTCGCCGCCACAGCGCCAGCCCCCCGACCCCGAGGCGTGCCGGAGTGCGCGACGTACGCTGCCGCGATTCCGTTTCCGCCCGCGCGCGCGCGTGCGGCCAGCTCGCTCGTGGCCTCGTGGGAGCGGGCTCCTGCGACGGCGACGCGGGATCGGACAAGCGTCTGAGCGTGTGTTCGTCGCGCATCCCGACCGTACTGTGCTACCCTGCCGGTGGGATTCCTCCCCGCCGCTGTATCTGTACGCCCCGCCCCCCGTCCTGTCCTGCCGGTGCGGGGGTGGCGAGCGGGCGACAGTTGCTGGGCCGCCTAGGATCCCTTAGCCCTTACGGCCTTACCCCGCTCCCGTCGCAAACGATGGGCCTCGACGCGGCCCATTATGAATGCGGGCCGACATGCACGACAGGTTTCGTTTTAATGAAAACAGCTGGCTTGCTAAAACATTTCCTCCCTACTTAAATTTGGGTTATCTGAATTTCAAATTTGGAGTCATCTGAATTTGTCCCTATATGATTTGCCAATTTGGGGTTATCTGAACTTCACCTTGTATGATTTGGGGTTATCTGAATTTCTCCTTATATGGTTTGGACTTTGGAGACACAGAAACTGGTAAAAGAGAATAATATGTTTCACCGATTTTCGATCGATATTTCAGACATGCCGCTTTGCCGCTAGGATGCACCAAAACATGTACTGGAAGACATTTTTCATTGAATGGCTATAGCCTACAAAATTTATCAGCACAACCCAAAGCAGATCTAAACTTGAACTCCAATGTTCTTATCAACCACCTCTTGCTCTATCCTGGCTCTGGCTCGTACTTGTTATTATACTACCCTGTGCTCATACGCCTCCACGGCATAAATCCTTGCACATAAAACTCCCTAATCCTTCCATGGGTCGCTCTCTGTCCTGATTTCAGAGGGCTCAACTACCTCCGTGGCGGCACCTTCAGAAGAGTCTGCCTCAACGCTTGCTTCGCTGGTGGTGGCTTCAGCCCCCTCCGTCTCCAACCTTCCCCATCTCCCGCCAAGGGCCATGGTCATCATCTCGTAGATCTTGCCTCCCAGCTCCGCAGGGCTCTCAGGCTGGATAACATAAGCGAACAATCACATTGCAGTCATATTTACCATCATAGCCATGGGTCATCAACAGAGCACATAGGTGGTTTGTTGCACATTCGCACTTACCGTATACCCACTGGAGATCAGGGCGGCCTCATACAGCAGCTCAACAGCCCTCCTGGCCTCAGTACTTTCGGGTTCGTTTTTGCAAGCAGCCTGCAACGGTGTGTCATATACATGAGACCGCTAGAACTAGAAAGAACAAGCTGCACAAATGAATTTTGCATATCAAGACATGGAGCGTCACAAAATAACAAGGCACAAAAGGTTTCATAATAGAGTGAAAGGAAAAATCTTACGCTCAGATCCTTGATGACAGGATGGTCAGGGTTGATTTCAAAAATCCGTCTACCTCTCATGAACTCCAGGCTTGATGTATCGCCAAGTGTTTGTGCTTTCATGAGCCTTCAAATTTAAGAAGCACATGTTAGGAGAATAAAGTTTTCGGGCAATAATCATGTTGTATAGAATCGCAACCATTAAATTACCTTTCCATGTTGGCTGACCAACCAAATTTGCCAGATACAAGAACACATGGAGAAGAGCTGAGTCTCTTTGAGATCTGAACCTTGGCAACTTTATCACCAAGCTGCTGCTTTATCCAGTCACACAGAAGAGTATACTCTTGCTTGCTTTCTTTCTCTTTTTCCTCATCTTCATCGCCTGTACCAGCCAATATGTATACATATGTGCACTGCCAAACCCAAAAACTTTATATGAATATGAAATCGCATAACAAGCCAGATTTTAGTTACCCAGTTCCAGGTCTTCTTTGCTAATATCAACGAATTTCTTCTCTTTGTATGTCTGCAAGTTCTGAATGGCAACCTCATCAATCGGCTCAATGAGGTAAAGAACCTACAGAACAAAGGGCCTTATGAGAAATAATGCAAGAGGAAAACAATTATATGTTCAACAAAAATTTTAACCCGTACTTCAATATCTTTCTGAACCAGCTTTTCCAAGAAAGGAGCAGTCTTTGCACTCTGGAGACTATCTGTAGCAATATAATAGATTGCCTTCTGGGTTTCAGGCATGTTTTCTACATACTGGTCGAGACTTATCAAGTCTGTCTCATTTTTCGAGGAGTGGAATCGTAGCAACGGTCCAAGACGCTTGTGATTTCCTGTGTCCTCAATGCAACCAAGCTTCATGAACTTGCCAAAGCTCTCCCAGAATTTTTTGTAGTCCTGCAGCATGAGTGACAACAAGCTTCACCATAAATTGAATATATCAAAAGCTGCAAATGGGGAAAAAAAAAGCTTCACTCTTTACTCTTACCTCTTTGTCATCCTTCTCAGCAATCTCTTGAATCATGTCAAATGTCTTCCTAACAAGTCTCTTACGCATAATTCTTACCTGAAACAAGGTACCACAACCATAATATTCAAACGTCAATATACACTGTATATGTTATGTTGATCTAAGTGAGATGAGAAACATTTTTCCAGAACTTACAATTCTACTTTCTTGAAGGATCTCACGTGAAACATTGAGAGGGAGATCATTCGAGTCAACTACACCTTTCACAAAGCTCAAGTATCTGGGAAACTGCAGAGAATGGTACACTCAGTAACCCGTCTCATGCCCACTGTAAGCCCATCATGAACCAAAATGGCAAAAAAGGGAACATACCAGCTCGCCATCAAAGTCATCAGATATGAACACTCTTTTGACGTACAATCGGATGTTTTTGGTCTTTGGATTCATAATCTCCTCGTTACTAAGAGGAGCCATTCCTGGGACATAGAGAACACTCCGAAATTCCACCTCGCCCTGTTCAGAAAACATATAATGTGAAATGTGAAATATGCATAAAGTGAAGGAAACGTAACCCCCGCACCTCACAAAAAAAATAAAATAAAAACACACACCTCTGTTGTGAAGTGAGTGTAAGCAAGAGGATCCAGAAACTCATTAAATGTCTTCTTGTAGAATTCATTGTAGTCAGTTTTCTCAACTTCCTTTGGATTCCTCATCTGCATGGAAGAAAGTACAACAGGGAATAGAAACCTAAATCTGTAAGTGTACATTGGGACATATTTGACACTCTTAAACTAGGAATATTGAGATTATGGTAGAACAAAATCGGGTGCCAGCTTACCCATATAGGCTTCGTTTCATTAGCCAGTTCCCAGTCCCAGTACTTTTCAGTTATAGTTTTCTTCTTTTTCTGCTTTTCACCCTGTAGAAGAAGAGGATATGTACGGGGTGATATAACAGTAACAGTGGGAGTGACCTTGTACTCAAATAAAATCGCATGCACACCGTACTAACCTCAGTAGCTTCTTCACCTTCTTTTGATTCTTCCTCCTCTTCAACCTATTCAGACAAAGAATATAAGTGCAAAATAGATGAAGATATATCAATAATAAATGTAGCAGAAGTAAGCAGAAATTAGAATAAACCAGACTACAATCCTACCTCAACTGTTCTTGATTTCTCCTGCCATGTATATATAGGGAATGAGACAAACTGCGAGTAGTTCTTAACTAAGCCTTGAATCCTCGCAGGGTCAGCAAACTCATGTTTATCATCATCCTGAAGTAATAAGAAGGTAATAAGAATTCTGCTATAGGGTGGAGAATATATAGAATGAAGATTCCGTTCCTTTCGGCAGGAAGTCAGCAGAAGAAAAATGCTAAACAGAACTACAAGACGCTAGATGCATCCTATTTGAAAACATGTGGTGGTGAATTCTCCTTTCCCAACATAAGTACTGTGCAGCAGAGATTTTCTACTCTGCTCCTACTCAAAAGAACAGAGCCTGAGTCTTAAGTTTCTTACTCTCAAGTAAAGAGTAATTTGAGTTCCACGCGTCAGCATGTTATCAGGATTGGTTTCTTCCTTGATAACGTAAGAGCTGCTGTCAGCCTCCGCTTCCCACACATACTGTTTATCTGCCTTGGGACTTTTAGTAGACACCACAATCTGCAAAAAACATGTAGAGTTGCTAACAAGACGTAGCGACACAATAGATATATTCTAGAAAGTAATGCAGATTGATCAACTCATCCACATCATAGAAGAGTGTCTCTCCATACCTTCTCTGCAACAAGGAAAGCAGAATAGAATCCAACACCAAATTGACCAATAAGTCCATTATCTGCACCAAGATCTTTGTTCTCCTGAACAAAATAGAGAAAGCCAATTGTTATCAACAAAGGGAGCAATGAATTCACTATGGAACACAACTATGCAGCTAGAGGGGCAAAAATGTGCACCTTTAGAGCCTTCAAAAATTTTGAGGTGCCACTTTGAGCAATGGTTCCAAGACAGTCTTTGAGTTCATCTTTAGTCATCCCAATGCCAGTATCTCTGTGGGATTCACAAAATGAGCCTGAATAATGATTTTGTTCACATTTGATGATTAAAAAAAAGCGATGCATAGTGGAGCAATGGACAACTCACGTAATAGTGATTGTCCCAGCATCTGGGTCAGGTTTAATCCTTATCTCCAGCTCGCCACCACCAGCCATGACAGATGAATCGGTCACACTGAGAAATCTCAGCTTATCCAATGCATCACTCGCGTTACTGGATGACATCATCGATGGCGCCATGATCAGATGATTAGGAAGTGCAGGGATGCAGTTCAAGAATACCAATTCATCTTTTGTCACACACTAAGTCAATTCAGCAATGCATGCAGCAGAAAATGGCCAACCTTACAAGTTCACGGAGAAATACTTCCTTGTGGCTGTACAAACTGTGCACAATTAAGTCCATCAAGCGGCTGACCTGCAGGGCAAAGAGAAACAACCACGTAAACACCTAAGCATTCAATTGCAGATTCCACAAATACGAGCAGAATTTAACAACAGATTTATCGCCAACGACGGTTCGTTATCACGAAACGTAATAAAGACACCGCACACAGCCCCAGTGACAAATTCAGGTGCCCCAATCCTCCTGCAATTCAATTCAGATACCAAACTTCACCAAACGGCACAATTCCCCCTGATTCAATAGCCCACCCACCTCGGCCTGGTACTCGAACTTCTCGCCGGCCGTCTCCTCTTCCCCGGCGGGCTTCTCGGCGACGGCGGCGTCGCACCTCACCCCGACCATCCTCCGCCTCGGGGCCTCCCATCTCACCCCTCTCGCGGCCGCGCCCCGGCCCTGCGGCACAAGCGCGGCCCGCGGCAGGCCCTGGGACGGCCGGCCCGGCCGCAGCGCGGCCACCGACGACGCCCCCAGGGTCCTGCTCAGCGCCGGCGCCATGAGGCGGAGACGGTTGCGAGAGACCGAGAGGCCAGGTGCTGTTCCTGCGCGCGCGTGGTGGTTGCGGTGACGCTCGGGGGGAGTGACGAATGGATAAGAGCTAGGGTTTATACGTAGCGAGAGAGGAGTGTGCAGGAATGATGATGGGTGGGCGGGTTTATGAGGGACGGGACGGGACGGGAGGGCGAGGAAGGAGGCGAGGCGGGGAGCCCGGAGGGTTCTAGAAGCGCGTAGGGCGCACGGGGCTGGCGTGTGGCGGGGCCGGTGCGTGCGCACGGCGGCCGGCACGGTTGGGGTGCGCGCGCCGTCGGATGGGGTGGGCCGCATCGACGGTCGAGGCGTTGATTAACGTGGGGTCTTCGCTCCCACCTGGATGCGCTTCCTGTCCACCCACCCACCCGGCGCGATATATTCCAGGCTTCCAGTGGGCACTTCTGTTTTTTTGGGCCGATTTCATTGGCGTTTCGTTCTTCTGTTCGCGATTCTTCCGTCTTTTCCCGCGCTTCTCTTCCGTTTGCGATTTTTTTCATTCGCAGTTTTTTCTTTCGTGATTTTTTTTTCGCGTTGCCGCGCTTCCGTTTATTGCAGCGTCAACCAGAAACAATATTCTACCGTAGTTTATTCCAACCAAGTACATCTGAATATATAAACCTTCGTATTTGAAGTGTGGAGAACATTATGCATGTCACATCCTTAATAAAGCTATTACACTAATTTCTTAATAGTTTACTGTATCTCTCATCATCCTTCGAAGAATTCAGCTATACAAAAACGATGACAATATGCACCAAAAGGAGAAGAAAAAAATTTGAATAGAATACTAAAAGTAGACATAATCTGCAAGAAGTTTCATCCTCCTAGCTTTAGAATAAAAATAAGTTTGAACATAGATACATAAATCAACATAAAAAACAGTTATATATAATTAAAAATAACATCATAGTGAGAAAACTTTATGAACGAAATATTTTAGCTTCAATAAAATAGTATAGCTAAAAAACAAATGTTTTTATAATTCTGAAAATATTTTAATTTAGAAAAATGATATTCTATATGTATCATAAAAATATTCTAAATACACTAACAAAATGTTCTACCTTGACAAAAAGAATATTCTATGTTCACAAAAAATATTTTAAGTTCAGAAATACATATTCTGCCTTCTCAATGAAAATATTCTACTTTCACATTTAAAATATTCTACCCTAATGAATTAAATATTCTACCTTTAAAACAAATATTTTGACTTCTTACATAAATTTTCTACCTTAAACATAATTGTGGCTTGATATATAAATGCTATAGTTTTATGAGAATAATGCTCATAGCATTAAAACAATAAAATAAGGAGTAACTACACATCAGCCAATGATTTTGATCAAAATTTTCATCCACTAATCAATTAATCCAAAGCATAAAACGTTTTACCATGCCTTTTTTATTTGTTTGTGGGACTATTTGCTTAATTTATATTCAACCTAAGCCGAACGTTGAGAAGACGCATGCTCTTTGACAGGCGAAACGGAAAACCACATTGTTTTACCATATGCAATCACGATATCGACCTTATACAAAATTGAAGATAAAAAAATGTTATAGCTGCTAACAACACGTCTAAGTCAAACTCAAATTGAATTATCAAGTTCTTGGTAATAAAATCTTCAAAACAAGACGACATTTGAATATATTTAGAAAAAGTAAAATAAATATTTTTTATAAAAAATTTGTCTAACAATCCAATATTCTACATGAATCAAAGAAATATTCTAGTATTACTAGAGTAATATTCTACTTTCAAAATTAAAATATTCTAATTTTTATAATATTATTTATCTATACTAGAGAAATATTTGACATTGACTACTAAAATATTCTACCTTCGTAAGGAGAGTATTCTATCTTCACATACAAAATATTCTATTATTCCTAAAAAACCATTATACCTTCACATGAAATTACATATAGAATTAAAATAAAAAAATCATGCTAGCATCAATGCATATTAGAAAAACTCCACAAATGCACACGCGAAACGAACGGAAAAAAGAGACCAAAAGAAAAAATAACTCACACCAATGCACATAGAAATGAATATAAAAAAGAACCAACAATGCAACAAACATCAAACCACGTCTAATCGAAACAACAAGAA
Organism: Paspalum notatum; assembly: GCA_022530915.1. NCBI lineage: Eukaryota > Viridiplantae > Streptophyta > Magnoliopsida > Poales > Poaceae > Paspalum > Paspalum notatum. The sequence continues at coordinate 40,684,268 of CM039685.1, forward strand.
AGCGCAAATGGACAGAGAATTTGGTTCAACTATGTGTTTTTTTTTTCAGTGTTAGCTGAAACGGTAAACAGTCGGTCACCTACTGTTTAGCCATTATTTGGTGCCAAACGGCTGTTTAAACTAGTTTAAACAGTACAAATGGCCAATTAAACTGAAACGGTCAAAAAGGGTTAAACGGCCTTTTAGGCGAACATCGTTTTTTTTAAGATTTGCTAGATGGTCGTGAAAACATTTACGAGACTTGGAAGCCACCTCTGCACTATTATTCTCAAATATTCATACTAAGAAAAAAATAATTAATTAAAGAAATATAAAATATTTAAATAATGTTTAAAAATAAATATTTCTAAGAAAAATTTTAAAAAGAATCAGATTGACGCCAACACCACCACGCAACACAATGGAACGAGGAAAAAAGAAAAAAAAACATCTCACGACAGCACGTGTGAGCTAATTGAACAAAAAATAGGACGAATGAATGGAACGTAACAGGTCGCAGCAAAGGAGTTAACGGACAACGAAAAGGCTACAGGAATGGAAGTGTCGTGCGTACGAAATAAAAAAACAGAGAAAAGTCACAATGGAAGAGAATAAAATCTGCACCACGGGTTGTAAAACAGCAACGCATGCGAGCAGAAAAATGAAACAAGCCAGATAAAAATATTGGGCTCTAGCTAAAATAGGTCTAGAATGGGCTGGATGGGCCGAAATGACGAATGAACCGAAAGCGGGGGGTGGGTGGACGCTTATCAGGTCCACCTGGGCGGACCCGACGAATTTCGTTGATTCCCGTTTTTGAGGTGGCGATGCTGTTGCGACAGTTGGTGTGAAACTATGGGACCTACCTTTGAGCACCCACTGCGCATTTGAGGTTTGTGGGCTGATGTTTGGGCCTGTGGACGTCGTAAATCACATGGGGCTTGTTTCGTGTGATTTCTGACTGGACTGCTTCACTCGCAAGTCGCATTTTTTTTCCTTTTTTACAAAGAAAAATAATCCATTCATGCGCTACATTCATATATGTGTCTTAAAATTAAGCGCCTATCAAGCCAAATGATGACAATGTTTGGGGAATGCACGCGGTTCTAGAAGCAGACGATGACTTGGCATGGTAGCGAGCGAGTTTGCGTTAGTTGTGCATTGTGCTCCGGGTCTCGACTTTCCGCCTCAAAGCTCCCATAGCATCTACTTCTTGCTTGGTCGCCATAACTTCTCCTCGCCACCTACTAGTCCGCAAGGAACCACATCCACAGTGGCACCACAACATTAGGCCCGCTGATAAGGTCCACACTTCAAGTGTGGCACAACTTCAAGCGCATAGAGGGAAATGACAGTGGAGCAAAGAGGTAGAAAGATTGATTGCTACATATGGACTTTGTTGCTAGCGTTGATACTTGATGTGGCGTTTCCTCAGAAAAAACACCATGAGAAGTCAGGCTATGGTAGAAATAATAATAGAGTCTGACTGGTAGGGTGCCTATGCGCTGACCAGGACAAGAGTACTAACAGGGCTAACTTTGTCATGTACAAACATATGCAATTCTAATTGTTTGGTTGAGTGTACAACCTATCCTGCAGAAGGCTATATCCGGTTTGGTTCCCTGCTTTTTGATGATGGCCAACCTTCTGTGCAACTGAGCAAGCCACCCTTCGAGTCGACTCGTGGGCAAGTTGGGCCAGGCTCAAACACAAACAAGTTTCATTTCTGTTTTACCTAAACCAAACAAAGAGGCTCTGTTACATATGTTAGGCCAGGCTCCAAAGATGGATCACACAACCAAACGTACCTACATTACCAAAGCACGAATGAGTCCCTAGCCACCCAACCAATTAGACTCATAATTTTCGGAGAATTTTCATATCAGCCAGGAAAATTGAACTAGGACTAGGGTCAATGTAGCTTCATTTTTCAAAGTAAAAAACAATGTGCCGCCACCCGTCAACTATCATGGTCGTCTCAATGTCCTCCTCGAACCATAGAGCAAAAATATTTTCTCCTCCAACTATTCAAGCTGATTTTCCTTCATTTTTTTTGTCAAGGTTGAGCCTACACACAAAAAACATTATCTAGAATTGAAGACTAATGAATACATTTTATTTTTTTGAAACAAATTTGTACTATCTTTACTTTTTAGACACAAAACAAACTAGATATTGTTTTCGTGAAGCAGTTATAATTTGTGAAAACAGTTGAATAAATTTTTTTAAAAAGATCCTTGGCAACTTTTATCCCGATTTACCACTTGCGGATAATGTTGAGGCTCATATGACGGCCTGATGTGGTGCCACATAGGTCAAATTCGTAAACCAACGAGATCGGGAAAAAAAGTTCGAATAATTGCTATTGGGATTTGAGGAGAAAAAACTTGGTGTGCGATATACAGTAATGAACCATTGACATTGCGATTTAAGGAGCAAATTCGGGCAGCTGCGACAGCCGAGGGGGTATAATAAACTTTTTCTCAGCTGGCCCACACTGCCGTCGGTTCTCAGCCGGGCTCAAGCCTGCGACGAGTCCACGGCCTCGTTGCCAATTGCCTTCAGCGTGCATGCTTCGCCCCACCCTGGGCCCTGCAGGCCTTGCTGCCTGGACCCTAGCCCAGATAGGCTGACCGGCCTTCCTTGTGGAAATACTGCGGCACTGCGCCATAGCCATAGGACCACCCCCTCCACACCCCCAGACACCACTGCCCCCGATTCATGGTCGCGGTCCCGCGGACCCGTGTCCTCCGTGCGTTGCCGGGCGCTGGCACGGGCTTTGCCGCAGACTCGGCCGCGCACGGGCGCTCCCTTGGTCCCGGCCGTGCCGATTGCCGTCCCGTCAGATCAGAAGATGAGAGCGCGCGCGGAGACTCCACCGTCTCCACATCTCCACACCCGTGGGTCGTGGCGTGGCGCGCCACGTTCCGACGCGCCGCCGGACGCCTCGCCCTCGACGCCGCACAACCGGACCCTCCCCGGCCTGCCGCGGGCGCCGGCTGCCATGTGAGCACTGGACAACGGGCGTGAACGGGCATGCAGACACATGTGTCTTTTGCCTGCCTAGCCGCTCCACTTCCGGCCTCCAAGCGGTCGCCGACCGTGCCTGACAGCGAACGAGACCGTGCGTTCGTGCGTGCGCACATCATCGGAAATCGCAGCCACATGCCCCGAAACTGCGTCGTGCAGGACTGCTGGCTCCCGGAGTCCGAGCGACAGACACGAACAGGAGGCAAACACAGGCCAGCTGCCAGCACAGAACGGACGACCGACCGGTGGCCACTTGTGATTGTACGCTCGTGCTGCCGCCTCTGGAACCTCCACACGGAAAATTTCCGCAGCCGCGCCCGTGCGGCAGGGCAGCACGCAGGGTCAAAGATCTGGGATGCCACAGGGACGGGCTCCGGAGCCGCAGCGCGGCTGACTCCACCAGAGGCTGCCATGTAGGGCCACGCTTCCGGCCGACCCCACATCCAGTGTCTCGGGGGCCGGGTAATCCGGGTCCATCAGGCACTAATAACCGTCGCTCGCCTCGCCCGATCCCTCCCTCCCTCACGGCTCGCGCCATTTGTTTAGTCTCGTCCGCCCAATCAGCACGACGCAGTTCATGCTTGCATTAGCGCCAGATCTTTGACCGGCCGGGGGAGCTGAGCTTGAAACAAGCAAACAAACAAGCATTACTAGGGCCTAATAAAAGATTACAGCTACGGCTTACTAGGGCCACGAATCTTGACTGTTACGTAACGTGGCCTCACCTCTTAGGTAACCTCAAACTAAACCTCCCCGGCCGACGATCAGCTTTTAATTAACAATCCTCCATCTCTCGATCTCGCTCCCCGCCTCTCTCTCTCTCTCTCTCTCTCTGTCGTCTAACCACTAGCTAAAAACACTTGGACCAAAGGCACATCACACTACCCTGATCTGGACCAATGGCGTCTCGCCACGTCGAGTGGGAGCACATGTGGCAGTTTTGTTTAGCTCCTGATCCTTGTCTTGCAAGTAATTAAGCTAGCGCAGATCTTACTGCTGATCAGTTCTACTAGCTCGTAGCACAGCGTCGGATCCGTGAAGGAATCCGAGACCGCAGCTAGTGATCTCCCAGCATGCGCCCCGCGCAGCGAAGAAAAAGTACCTTGGGGAGCTGAGATCTCCACGCAGTCACGCACGCAACCGGCAAAGTTTACTGCCCCCCATGCCATGCCATGCCATGCCATGCCATGAACGTCGATCTGAAGACATCAGAGCTAGGAGGAGAGGGAGAGGCTGCACAAGTCCCGCTCGCCGCCCCGTGGCTGTTCGGTTTCAGTTCCTGAGCCCCTCTCTCCCAGTGGCTAGTTTCTTCCACACGCGTCCGTCCGGTGGCGGCAGGCTGAGATGGAGATGCGCGCGCGGGATCGGCAGGCGCCTCAATGCGAGGGAAATCGGAGCCCGCGACGGTCGGAGACTCGGCCCCGGGTGGCCGGCCGGCCGGTGGCGCCGTGCGCGCGCCGGAGCCGGGGGGTGCATGCACGGATCAGTTCAGCTCGCGGCCTCATACGTTTTGACGTATCCTCCTCTTCTCCCTCAGCTCTCCACCATGTGCAGGCCAGTCAGCCAACCGGCGCGAGCGCGAGGACCGGAGGACCACCACCGCATCGGCGAGCGGGGCGCGACAAGGAGCCGCGGATTAAGAAAAACGCAAAGGCACGGCGCGGGGCCAAGGACAGGCTTTGCTATTCTAGAGGGGGACTGTCAGACGCCGATTTGAATACGCAGTGGCTCGCTTTGACTAGCATTTGTGTTTGCCCCCGCGATCGACGAGCTGATCACTGTGCATGGGTCTCAGTCTCAGACCTCAGTTCAGTTCCTCTGTAACCGCAAGCCTGCCTAGCTCCTTTTATAAAACCCTGCACCTGCCACTTAAACCTCTCCTTTCCTCTGATTGTGATCCTGGTTCTGAACCCGGCAGCGTGCCTCCTTGCAAGCCGCGAAGCCGCCGCTGACTGAACAGCCGGCAAGATGAGGCGCGCAGGTGTGCTCCTGGCGCTCCTGCTCTCCCTGTCTGCCTGCACCGCTGAATCACACGAGGTTAGTGGACAGGATCTTGCAGCTGGTACTTTCTCAGTTCGTGGAACTGGAGGCCACCATCAGCATACCAGCACATTCTTAACCTTAGGTTTCTCTGTCTTTTTTGGGTAACCAAAAAAAAAATTGCAGGAACGATTGGGCGGAGACAATGGCAGTACGGTGCTACTGTTAGCCGGCCGGAGATGGTTGAGAGGACGGAAGGCGATGGGAGGAGCACTGCAGGGACAGGGGGTGGCGGTGGAGGAGGGGAGGAAGGGAGCCAATGAGGGCACAGGTGCAAACACTGTCCATGTCCATGGAGCGGAGAAAACCGTAGAAGTTACTGTTGTCGGGTCGGGTGGTCGGGGTGCTGGGCGTCGGAGCGGCGGCAGGAGCAAATTCGCAGGCCTCGTGCCGCTCAATGCCGACTACCGCACTCCCAGAACTCACCCGCCGAGGAATAACTGAAAAATAAAGCAGGCAAATACTTCCCCTCCCTCGTCGTTCTAGCCTCTGATAAGAGATAGATGCTGCTGGCTGTAGTATCTTCCGAGTCCAGACTAATCGATCACCTAGTAATCTCTTAGCATTGCTCGTTGCGTAGTCAAGTGTATGTAGCTGCTGCTGCCTTTCTGCATTCAGATCGCCAGTAGGCATAGGCGTACGTACAGCATGATCACTGAGATTTGGACAGCAGACTGAAATGTGCCAGTTTTTGCGTTGTTGCAGGAGCGAACCAGGAAGCAGATGCACCTGCTGAAGCTGTACATGACTCGGTAAGTAAATGCATCGCTCTTGCTTGAGTAGTTCAGCGTTCCTCCATGCATTTCTGCAGCGCGGATTTGCTTAGCATACAAGTACTAGCACCACTGTCAACTGCTGCCTTTGCTTACGGCTGCAGTTTTCTTTCAGAGAAAAGGGAGCAAGGGCTCAGGGACCCAGGCCAAGTTCCCAGGCTCAAGGCACGGCGAAACTGCCGCCGTGGCACCAGAGGTCCTCGGCATGGACTACAACTACAAGCTGGATGCCCGTCGCCACCGCCCGATCAACAACGACGCTCCGCTGGATGATCACGCCAGGACGCCTTAGAGCTTCCCGTACTTTGCATCGACCGGGAAGCTCCGGCCGGGAGCGTGAGAGGAGCTGATTCTTGCTTCTTATTTGTCGACGATACATCTGATCTGATGACCACAGTAGCCATTAGAAGATAGTTAGTAGCTCATTAGCTAGTTAGGAACTCGCTCTCCAAGCCACACGTAGCCCATGCTTGGCACTCGTGGGAAACATCAGAGGTCATGGGACTGGGCAATTTTGGTTGTAATGTGCTTGCATAGAGAGCAAAAAAAAAAAAAAAAAAAACCTGTAACTCGTCAGCCGCGTTTCTGAAGTTCAGAGAATTGAGGGTTCGTGGACTCGTGGTAGTTTCAGGCTGCCTTTCAGCGACAGTAACACGAGCTGCCGGAGACTTTCTGGGCCCAAAGGCGACATGCCAACGTTTCGGCCCGTCTTAGGAGCAAAGGTGCAACATGGACGGGCGTAGTTGGGCTCACAGGACAGGAAGCATTTCTGCAAAGGCTGGTTAGCTGGTAGGCGCTAGCCGAGGAAACATGGCCCGTCCGTGCGCGGTCCGAGTTGCAGCTTCTGTCGTATCGGACTGATAAAACGATCTGAAAAGGTCGTGTTGCGAGATCCGTGGTTCGTGGCGGGCTCTTCACACAGTCTTCATCACGGCACCAACGACTTTAGTTGTCACTTGTCACCGCTCCCACCGTCGGAATCGCGGGAGTCTGGAGCTCCGAGAGAGAAGCCACTTGCTGACTTGCAATTGCAGGCAGTGGCTGGAGACCGGCCGGGCCAATTGCAGCCGAAGCGAACCGGACCACGCGACCTTTTTTTTGCACTTTGGGGCCCATGCATGTTGTTGCCGGGATAAGGCTGCGGCTGCCGGCGTGATGTGGCCAGTGATAGAGCCCGGCGGTCTCTCTCACTCGCCGCCGCGGCAGGCCACAGCGTGCATCCATCCGTCCGTGCATCGGCGAGCGATGGCCGAGAGACGGCGCTGTGTTGGCAGTGTTGCCGTGCTGCGCTGCAGAACTCCACGATGGACGTCGTCTTCGACCCTCCCCTCCCCTCTTCCGCCCCCAGATGGGACTGATCGATTCTTCTCTTGATCTGCAACCCCTCGACTCCTGTTTTATCTCGTTTTTCTCGCTTGCAAATCAGCAAGCGCTTTGACTGACCCCTGTGAGGCCGACTGGCCACCTAACCCTGATGGGAATAAAGGGATTAAGAGGTCACGGCCGCACTTATGCTGTGGATAACACCACGGTGACGAGAGTACGGGATGAGACGTGCAACGACGACACCCTCCGGAGCGGAGCCCCACCCACAGGCACGCTACGGGGTGGCGACATCAGAAATTCAGAACCAGTCGGGAGGCTCACTCTCAATCTCCAGGCGGGCGCTTACGTCGCAGCAGGAAACCCAAGTCAAAAGATTGGCTCTTTTCGGGACTAGATATTGCAGGATAACATGACATAAGCTAGTAAAAAAATAATGCGCGTTAATTAACCATATCTTGAGGGGTGAGATCAGCATGGGCGGATGGGCCCCACGCTGAAGCAATCAACCAATCGTGCCAATCTGAGGTACGGACAGCACAACGGAATTTCAAATCTGGGGGCGCCCTCTTTGACGCTTTCTCAAGCAAAAGTTCCAGATCGTTCGTTCCTTCCAAGTATAGATCTCCCATCGTCTACCACAAGGTCCAAGACGACGAGGAGCACACAGAAAACATTGCAGATACAGACAACAGGTGATATTTATGCATATCTGTAGCAATATCATAGCAGTTCATATTATGGTAAGCGTCTCCAAAACGGTACAGCGGCAAGGCCGTGAGCACAGGCGATGCCAGCACGCTCACCACCAACAGGTAACGGCCGAGATCGAGTCCGGTGTTGCGAGGGAGTAGTAGGGAGTACTATATACAGAATACAAAGAAGAAAAGAACAACGCATCTCATATGTCAAACACTATGCACAGACACACGCACCACTCTCAGGAAGGTCTTATTTCTCCCGCCACCGCCACTATCGTCTCCATACACCTACGAGCATATAATACCCCTGCTGCAACTGCCGCACACCGGAGCCCAAACAGACACTACCTTTACCTTGGTGGCTTCTCTTCTACTACTTTCAAAACTGGCAAGAAGTGCCCAGCCTCGGCATCGGACGCAGGCCACCGCCTACAGTGTGCTTCCGGGCACGGAAGGCGCTTGGGAGCAGCTCCTGGAACTTGTCAAGGAATGCACTCCACTCTTTAGAGCCCATGTCCGATAGCTTCACAAAACTGGAGCTGGGCGGGAGCAGCTCATTGGCGCTCCTGCTCCCGGACTGATGCTCACTAGCTTTGCCACTGTAGTTAGTTTTACCTGTCACCTTACCCTTTGGAACACCTGTATGGTAGGCCTTAGATTTCCCAACGAAACCAAGCCCCTTCACGGACGAGGATAGCTTTGAGATAGAAGAGATCTTCTGGGGCAATGCGTTGGTCAAGGTCTCATCCTCCTCAGTAGAATAGGTGGTATCCTCATCTTCGTCTTCTTCGTCACACTCATCTAACTTGGACAATGGATTCCTGGAACCTGTCTTCATGCTCCCAAACTTGCTGAAAGCTGGTGGTTGAAAGGCATCAGAATTATCATCGCTGTCAATATCGAATTGGGTGAAGTCATCATCGTCATCTTCAACTCCGGCTTCATCAGAAAGAGAGAACTCTCTTTCCTCAACCCACTTCCTTGCCTCCATGCAGAGAAGCTCAAGCTCACTTGGTTCCTCTTCTTTTGCAGTGAACAGCCTGCTCATCATCTCTCCTATCTCGGACAGGCAGAGGCCAAATGCTGCAGCTTCCTTGAGAAAAATTGTTGACAGCATTAGCACCCTGAGACACGCCTCGCGTATCATGGGTAGCTCCATGCGGAGCATTTCCACATCTTTTACAGGATCAAGCTTTGCAATGTATTCAAGCTCCTCCTCAGAGAAAGGAACAGACGCCTGTGGCCAGTGGATCCACTCAAAGTAAGGGTCTTCTAGGCACTCTGGCAAACAAAGACCATGGTCAATAGGAATGAGTTCTGTCTGCTCTCCAAAATTGTCAGCCCCAGGACCAAGCTTCCTGACCAGAAGATTTCCAGCATGCCTATCAGTGTTGAAGATTCTAATGTCAAGTATGCCAATCCTATGCACTGCAGATACAGGGAAGCTTGACGTCCCATGGTCACTGGCATCAAAATCATGAGGAATGAACTGCTGCAATGATGCGATCTTGCTCACAGCCTCTGATTTGTTGCAGAAGACTTTGGTTTTGCATCCAACACAGTCATTCACATTGAACACAGTGTGTGTTATCTTGACAAGCATGGTGGGAGGAACATTTGCAAAATGACCATGGTCAAGGAGGTAAGCAGCAACCTCTCGGAACCCTGTCTCGCCAACTCGGACAGATCTTTTCAGGCCTGGCTGACCCAAAGCCTTCCCCACAAAACCTTTTGGGTTGTTTGGAGCAAATGGTTCCTCATCAGTTGGCTTGACAATCGCAACACGGTCTCCCCAGACATTCTTGAAGTAGTAGGCACCACCCATCCCACTGTTAACAGCTACTGGGTCAACACCATTCCTTATGGCTTTGATGACATCCTTAGCAAGCTGCTTCATCCGAGAGGAAGGGCTTGAACAACCAAGGATTTCAATGGGCCCACTCCGGTCTCGTCGCCAAACATCCTTTCCAGTAGGTGAGAGGCAAGGTGTGGAATTGCTTCGGTGAATCTGATTCCTTTTGAGAAGCAATGGTGAGTCATTGCGAATGTTGGTAAGATCATTATTCAGAACCAGATCACCAAAGGTCAATGAGCTCTCATCAGTGGGCACATTGAGGGCTATCTGCAACTTTTTTTTCACTGTCTGCACATTTTCTCCCCTCTCCAGCTCGATGCCAAGGACAGAACCATTGTCAGTTTGGACAAAGACTCTCTTCCAGCTCAGTTGCCTCCCCTCAGTTCTGCTACCTCCAGGATATTCACTGCTGAAGCTCCGATCCAGAACTGCCACAGCCATCTGTGTCTGAACAGGACAATCCAAGTCCCTGGACATAGAAGAGCTGAAAGGAGCTGCCTTTATCCGCTAACTCCTCTCGTGCACTCCACAAGAGCAGTAATCAAATAGGCAGCAAGAAGAAAACTGTCTCAAATTGCAGCCAGTAGTCTTTGGAGAAAGGAAGATGATTTCACGACCTCAGCATCAACTGGAATCTTGATCTCACTGAACCATTGATTGATATATACCTGAGAGTTTGAAAAATGATAAATAAATACTCAAGTCAAGATATTGCACAAAACAAGCTTTGAACAAAGCTAAGAAATAAAAATAGTAGTGGAATCAACTTGTAGTCGCATGGTACAAAAGCATCAAACTAGCCTGTGAGAGGTAGCATGGTTTCACAAATAAAAAGTATATGATGGTAAATCTAAAACACAAACTGTTGACCAGTATAAGTAGTACCAATTATACAGAGTGTCGTAAGTTTATGATAGATAACTTGCATCTTGGTTTGAAGTTCACAAGTGACAGAAACAAATTGACCAATATGATGGCAACAACTATAAGAACACTAATCAGAAATGATAGATCTCAACCTCAGGCAGCTATAGTAGAATTAACTGAGCGGCTAACATCATTCTAACATGTAAGCATGGCGTTGTTTTATTCTTCACCAAATAGGAAGGGGGAAAGTTTAATTAGCGTCTCAGAAGGGAAAAACCACCAAATAGAAACTGATCATTTTTGCCCAGTTCAGAAGAAGGTGACCAGATCTCATCAGAATCATGTAACATTGTATGTGATCATTTTCGCTCCTATAGTGTGGCTCAGTAAGCAAAGAGATAAGTGATTCAGAGGAAAAAAGCTAACTAAGATGACATCTAGGCAGATTTTGCGTGCAACCAGAGATGAACCAGAACTACTTAGTGGTAACTAAGCTCTGTAAGAACTACACAGCTCAATTGATTAGTTGTTCACAGAATACTCAGAATAAAGTAGCTCACACGATTTCACACCAGTGGGAAACCGGCAAAGTAGGACCGACGAACACAAAATAAAGTACTTTTGACTGGAATCTACACAGACGATTCAACCGAGTAAATCCACAAATGAACTGAGATCCTATACGTTTCCAATCGAATAACACAAAGTCAAAACGCGCCTCATGGGCATTTCGAAATCCTGTGCCATTCGCCGACGGTGTTCCTGGACGACGCCGGAGATCTGGAATCACGCGCTGAATCGACAGGAGGAGGAAGCAGCAAGAAACCACAGGGAATCGCAGGTGCTCATTTCGACCAAGCACCTCCATGAAATCCGGAAAATTTCGCGAGCCCACACTATCCCCTCCCGCTGCAGCTGCAGCTCCCGTCCAATCACAACCCGAGGAGGTGAGGCGGAGCAGGGACTCACCGAACACCGGAGGGACGGATCTGGGCGCTCGCGGGCAAGGAACGGCCACAGTGCCGCCTCCCTCCTCCTGCGGCGGCGGAGATCCGAGGTCCGGTCGCGTCGCCGGCGCAGATCCGGCGGCCGGGCGGAGCGCCGTACGCGTCCCACGGTGGCGCGATTGGAGTACCTTTTTCCTCCCTCTTTGTGTGTGATTTTTGTCCTTTTCCCTCCGGGCTTAACTCGTCGTAGTCCCAAGAGACGGGTTAATACGATAACCGCGGTTAACGTGACCCCTCCGCACCATCTTATAGGCTCGCAGTTTTGCTCCTGCACCCTTCAGAGTTCACGTATTTTCTGAAACGATGCCCTTGTCTCCTGGTGTCACGACAAGGAAAATTTCCCCTTGCACATTGGTAGTGTACATCCCTGTGTGTGGTTGGGTGTTGCAGACTGATAAAAAATGAATGAATAGCATTTGGTTCGTGTGGCAACTTGGATTGCTCTGCTCAATTGATCATTGCTTGTTTTGCAGTTTTACTACAGAAAAGGTAAAAGTCCACAAGTTTGATTACAGAAATTAGATATTGTTGTAATGTAAGGATGGTCTCAATAACTGGTAGCTTTTCCCACCCTGTGTTGGTGATGCTGCCGAAGATGTTTTTTTTAGAGTTGGCATGTCTTCAATCTCTTCCAGTTTGCCCGCAACACTTTGGGAAATTATTTGAGTTAGCATCACTTTAGCATTTAAAACTGTTCATGTATCTTCAAACAATTAATAACAAAACTGTGAATTACCCCTCCGTGCATTTATACAGCTTAATCTAGCACTTGGCGATTTCCTAGAATAGGCACAGCTAAGTTACAGGAGCTAGTAGCCATATTTAAGTTTTAAATAGAGGCAAGGCAAATTTTGGTACTTTCAGGAGCCGAACTAGTTGGTAACAGCTTTGCTTATTGGAAAAAAAAATAAAACCCAAAGTGCTAATGATGTACAGCACATGGCAGCAATGGCTGGGGAACATACAGCTTTGCTTCGCTTTAGAGTAATACGAAATAGACCGTCCTAATCCTTCGCATGACAATTAGTCACCATTTGTCCAGCTAGTGAGGCATTGATATATGCAGGGCTCATGTGAAAAAGGGCAGTACCAAGTCCCTATCCGAAAAAAGTACATATTGCTGTACTTTTCTGCAAAACGCGCCGAGATACTTTCGTGAGCGCACGGAGACAAGCTTGCAAATAAATTCATCGAACGAAGAAAATATTTTAGAAGTACAGAAAAAAAAAGAGCAGACAGGAGAGCGAATAGATTAGGTGCCATCACTCCGTCTGTTTGCTTTGGGATCGGAAGGCTCTAGAACACCCGGTACGACGGCCTCCACATGGCGCCGCGCGACAGGACGGTGAGCGCACCACGGGATGGCCCGCCTGGCAGCTGCCGCAGCCGGGCGCCGGCCGCTCACCCGCGGTGAGGCGGCAGCCGCAGCACAGGGTGAGGTCCGGTCCAGTGGTGGCGCGCGACCGTCGAGGACGAGGAAGGAGCCAGGAAAATCTGGCCGTCCTCTCGCGAGTAGCGACCCGACCCGGGACCGCGCCGGTGTCTTCCTGCCACGCAACCGATAGTGTTCTCGACTGAAATTGTCTGACTGGATAGTTTAAATGGTGCACCTAGATATTAATGCTATAGCTATGTTTTTCGAAAATTCCCTTAACATCCAAACGCTACACTTCCGGTGTCTTTGTCCTTTCTACGATCGTATCTGCACTAAAAAAACAAGTTTTTAGTACCATTTTTCATCCAACCTAACGAAAACACACATAGCACTAGCATTAGCCCCACTTCACAGTTTGAAAAGAATCAGAAACGGATAGAGAGAGTCTAAAAACGATAGAAATAAAATACTTTCACTCTTTAATGTTTTATATTTTTTTCCACCTTATTTTGTATATCCATGTGATACTTTTTTTGTCAACACAAGTGGTTATTAATTTCTTCTTCTTCTTTTCTTTTCTATTTCATTTTTCTGCTGGTCAACTCCTTACCTTTCCTCAATGCTTTCCGCTCACGCGATCCGTAGAGGGCCGCCAAGTATGCAGTTTGCAATATGGTTCACTGCTTGCATGCCATGTTGTGTACGTAGTCAATAATTTATTTTCCAATATAAGGGTTTCGTACCATAATTGACTATTTGAACACAAAGGGTCTGTTTGGCTTTAGGGCAAAGTTGGATAGAACGAATTTGGTCATGTTTCAATTTAGAGAAATATTGTGTCAAATAACAATTTTTTTTTCCGTAGGCTTTATTTGGGCACCAAATAAGTCCGACGAAAAAAAACCATTATTTGGCCAAATATTGCTCTAATTCAAACATGGTCAAATATGGCTAAAATTTTGTCTGATGACCAACTTTGTCCTCAAACCAATCGGGTCCAAATTAACACAGCAACCGTCGTCTCAATCAGTATTCATATACCCTAATAATTCTGTGCTCAGTACAGTCGATGTAGACAAAACACAAAAGTCACATAGCTCGTGTACCTCGTTATCAGTTTGAAGTTCCGCTGGACACCAAACTGCAATGCGCGTGCACCTGAGGAGTGAGGACTGACCATGCGCATGCGGTGTGTTGAATCGGCCTAATTGGTCTTGTTCTGAAAAATGCGCATGTACCTAATTGGCACTTCCGTCGTCAGAACACAGTGATGTTCGATAGATTGACCATTCCTGTCACGATCAGCAGTCCTCACTTCTCAGGCTCCCAACCGTGAGCTGTCCATGTCTGGTTGATGATGCATGCAGCCATGCATAATAAGCTTACCTGTTCATTTAAACTCGAGCGTTGACACCCGAGAACTGAGAGCGCCGGCGAGCGATCAAACATCAAAGTGGCTGACACGACTGGAAGACATCAAGACTTCTTCAAAAGAAGAAGAATCAGACCGATCTCAACATGTGTATGTACTACCTGGTGGGGTCCTGGACCGCCAGGACCATGCAACGAGAGGTTAAATAAATTAAGATATTGACATGTACTAAGTATTTTTAGCGAAAAGAATTGGTCTACGTATAACTACCGCGCTCTAGTAGTTAGCACAGTATAGGTGCAGAAAAATTAAACAAAGGGCGTGCATGTATGTGTGTCCGTGAAAGATGAGACACGGCTCGTTACCGGCTCTTATCATTTGGCCTAGGACAAGGGCAAAGGAAGTGGCACTAGCTGCTGGCCCGCGCACTAACAAACGTCAAACGTGTCATTGACCGCGCCAAGAGAATTGATCGATCGCCCCCACTACACCGCTACGTGACGTACTACGTACCACGCGTGCACGATATCTATGGCGGTGTAAAGCCCACTGCACGCATCGCATCTATGGCCATCTGACGACGCTAAATTACTTATCGTTCCGTCCCGGCCGGTGCGGCGGTGCCGGTGGTCGTCGTCCTTCCATTCCAATCACACACATGCCCATGCACATGCCACCACCATCGATTTACAGGGAGGGGACTGCAAAAAATAATAAAAAAAAATGAAATCTGCTAGCTTACGTGGATGGATCGCGCGGACACCGGATCCGATCACGCTAAATAAACAAGGTTATCTATCCTGCAAACCCGACGCGCTAATCTGCCGGCCCCGTGCGTGGTGCTGCTCACGCAGTGTGGTGCAGCTAGCTAGGCGAGCTGCATACATACTACTTGCAGTCGATCGGTCTTGCATATATAAGCATGGTGAGATGCGGTGGTTCGTTATATCCCGGGCGCCCCTTGCGCAGCGAAATTAAAAGCTTCTTCGCTCCACGTCCGCGCCGCGCGTCGTCCACGGATACCGCGGGATGCGAGTCTTGTTCCGAGAGGCAGCTAGAGCGACGAGTGGGCAGGCAGCAGGCAGGCAGGCACACGTACTCGTACATACGTCCGGCGCCGGGCACGCAAAGCGGGTGGGCGAGCCATCGTACGTGCGTGCGCGCATGTGCCGGCCGGCCGGGGCCGGGGCCGGGGACGAGGAGGACGACGTGCCGGCTACCTTGAGTGAGAGTGCGCGGTACGATCGAGATGGATGGGTGGCGACCGATGGCGAGGCGCGCGTACGGTGCCGTGCCGGCCGTGACTCGGGACACGCATCGGGCGGGCACCTGCTAGCTCGCGGACGTACTACACGCAGGGCTCGCGAGACCGCGACGTGGCGGGGTTCTGCCGGCCGCGCGCGCCGTAGGCCGTGACGACGGGGCTAGCTTAGCTAGCTACACGGCCGTTCGTCGTATCGGTTGGTGCCGTGGAGCTGCGGCGACGCATGCATGCGGCCTGCATGCACGCATGTGCCGCGCCAGTGCCCACGTCGGAAGCAAGGGATAGTACTCTCTGTACTCTGCCGGTGCTGCCACGTTAGATTCGCCACGAGAGCTCGGAACATGCCTCATGAATCTTCACCGGACCGGACAGCTGACTGAGACGGCGCCTAGCTAGGCTGCCAACCCCCAAGTACCGGCCGCAGTTGCTGCTTGGGCATGTACTATCTACACTTTGCATGCATCGGTCGACAGAACACAGTGCATTAATCCGTAATAACTAGCTAGCTGCTGTCTGCTACCGTTCGGTGACTCTCGGTGTCCCTCCGCGCCGGCCCTCCGATCGATCCCTACGGACGGAGGAGTACGTCCGTACAGTTATTAATCTAATAACTGTACGCTAGCGCCACGAATTTGCATCGATCAGGCCATCCATCAGCCGTGTTGAGGAATCGAACCTCCACGGGAAACTACGCTGCTGGTACAGTACACACCTACTGTGTGTATGTGTTTGCTTTGGCACCGCCGGCCGGGCGGTGTCCCGAGAAGCATACCACGCTACGTGCTGGTCGGTCCTTCTCCGACAGCTCAATCTTTTTTTCAAAGGCGATCGAATCGGTTCGTCGTCACTGGTGGGGCAGTACCGTAGAGTAGTAGTACTACCACAAGTACTGCACCCGGACCGCCGTAGCGCTGGCTACCTTTCAGTGCAGTTTACGTCGCCGCGAACACTGACGATCGACGGTCCTCACTCGATCGCGTTTGGTGCGCCGTTGTTGCCAAGGCCGGACGGCCGCCCGGTCCCCTCGATGGCAAAGCAGCCGGCCGTCACATGGGGGCGCTGGCCGCCCGGCTGGGACACGTACGCCCCCCCCCCCCCCCCCCCCCCCCCCCCCCCCCCGGGCCCTTTTCGCGCGACCGGCGGTTGCAAAGGGGGTGGCTGGGTGGGCATCAGGCCACCCAACTGTACCGCCGTGACCGCGGGCGCCGGGCATCCGCCGATCCAGCAGCAGCGGTGTGCATGCACCTGGGTTCTGGAGGGGACAGCTTCTCGCTCCCCATTGCTCGACGTCGACGGGGCCGGGGCAAATAAAGGGATTATTATATTGGGGCGCGTCCGTCCGCTGGGCCGGGGGTGTGATTTGGATGGATCACCGCACTGTTGGCTTGTCATCTCTGGTGAAACGGCAGTTGCCGAACATGCCCTGCCTGCTTGGTTGTTTGGAGGAAAGTTGGGTTGGGTACTTGGGTTGGGTTGGATATGTGTGGTGTGGACGTGTGGTCACTGGTCCGTGTGGACTGTGGATCTCACCGGTTCTGAGCAATGGCTATATCTGCCTGCAGTCTGTAGACATGGCAGATGCTAGAGAGGATCGGATCAGAGGGATGCACGCTTCAAACTTTCGGCACTGAAATAAATTTGTTGTGACGTGCTTCCTCCGATTGCAGATATATAGCTCGCCTCTGATATGAATTATTCAGCCCTTGTTTGTACACATAAAGTGATTCTAGCTAGATTATATAAGCAGGATTATAATGACAGTGGTGCATAAATAGTTCATCGTACTAGAAACCAAGCCGAGGGCATTTTAGAGGTTGTATAAACTACGTACCAGGTTAATTACTATGTGTTTGTTAGCCATAAAAGCTAATCTAGGAGGCAAATGAACATGCCTAATAAAGAGAGGGTTGAAGCAACTCTACTTCATTCAACATCCAGAAAACGTTCCTCATCCGGTCAAGAGAGCGTCTGTCCATCTATCCATTTGCCATGGATTTATTTGCTGAGACTCTCGATTCTAATACACTGAACAATCTAACATGTTTGAGACTACACATCGAGCAATCAACTATCAGAGCAACTCAGTAGCTGAAATGCACTATTGATCGAATTGTCCGACGCTATGGTAGTCACAATGATCACATATATACTACTTGGACTTATCCCACATATACTGTGCATTTCACTCAGGCTTGGAATACTGAAAGCACCAAACCGTCTGATGATGATATAAATGCAACAAGCATTAATCGGACAATACAAAGATCAAGGTAACATGAAAGCTATGGAAGTTTTATGGCATTTTCTAGGTTTGGGACTACCCTAAACAAATGTCATGACGGTGGAATTAACGAAAAACGCTAAAAATCTAGATAATTTACATACTCCACTTTGTTGGAATTAAATTTCTGAGCAGACCACTAACTCCAAATGTTGTGTTACTCCATCCATTCTAAATAATGACTAGTCGTTCTGGCTTTTGTTCTATGACAATTCATCCCTATTTTATCAAATTTATAGTAAATTGCGCTAACAATTACAATATCAAACCATTCTTATTAGATTCACCATGCAAATATGTGTTGTTAGTGCATTTATTCAACTATCATAGATGTTGTAATACATTCTTTTATAAATTTAATAACCAAAGTTACATAAGTTTGATGTAGAACAAAGCTAAAACAAATATGGAGTATTTCTGACCGGACTGAAGATATATACGCCAGGTGTTTCCTTTTGAGGTGACCTTCATCTTCATCATACGGTCCTACTAGATTACTAGTAGTAGCTACGAAGAGCAGACCAACCCGGCCTGAAACAAAATGACGAAAAGGGAAAGACATTCGGCATGTCATAGTCTCATAGACTCTAGTTTCCTTCTTTAATGGGCCGGCCTGCTACACTTTGCAGCCCATACAATATACACTTCAGAAATCCTGGATCTCGAGTCCATTTTCACCTTACATATACCGAGCATTCCTTTCACCTCCAGGCGCCTGTCCCTCCATACTTCTCCAGAAAGCCAGTAGATCATAGAACTGAATACACATGATCGATCAGTAAGAACTACGGATTGACGAAAAATGTATTGCAGTAAATTTGTTGTAAAAAACAACAGGTACTACGGTAAACGCTCACGGTTCTGCAGTAGCTGCCCGTGTCCACCAAGAAAACCTGACGCTGCTCACCATCGCAAGAATCACCGAACTCTTCGCCCAAGTTACTGGAAAACCGACCGTGTCCTTGCTCTCCATGCTCCTCTTCCTCCGAGGAAGCGCCATCGCCGACGCCGGGCGCCTCGTCGCGGTCGACCTCGATGCAGTCCTTCTCCTGCCGGCGAACGCCGCCGCCTCGGTGCTCATCACACGCTCGAGCCGGCGGCACCACGGGCACGAAGGGAGCAAGGAGCCGAGCTGCGACCGCGCAGAGGAGGCAGAGATTGACAAGCATGCACACGACGGGGAGGAGGATGAGGACGGCCGCGGGGGAGAGCAGGAGGAGCGCGACGAGGAACACACACTGGCTCCACGCGTGCAAGGCCAGAGCAAGCAACGATCTGGTGGTGGTGGTGATCTTCGCGGTTGCGGTGAGCTCTGTTTGAAGATCAGAAGACATGGCTGGTCAGTACTCAGTACCGTGTGTGATGCTTAGCTCGATAGGAACCCACAGCAGCATGATTTGTAAGGTGGCACGTTGACTCTTCTCTTTAGGCCTTCGCTCCGCGCCGGTCCCATCATAAGATACTGAAACAGGGGTAGATATACTAGTATAATTCGAGTATACAAGTAGTAACAACGAAGAAAAGAAGAAGAGTATACATGAGATACTGAGATATGGGTACAGTACAACCAGGCATGCCCTCGATCTGTCAGAGTCTAGCCACGGAGGCACTCACGGCGATTTCTCCCGGGATCGTGATCAGCCCTCGTTGCGGAAGGCGCTCATCCGGAGGTCTACACGTGGAACTTCCATGACGTGTGTCAATAGCTGTGATCCACGTGGGAGGGAACTGGCCAGAAGCCAGAGCTTAACTCGATCGGCATTGACGGTTCGGCGTTGGCGGGTACGGTGGCACAGCGGCAGTCGGGTCAGGTTTGAACTCCACTGCTACTTCTTGAAGTTTCAGACCGGGCTTTATATATGGAGGTAACCATTGTACCCATTGAAAAGCCCAGAGGCCAAACTTTCGGCCTGTTTTAGAGCCAGCTGGAGACCCTAGTTAATTTTTGACTGAACAGCGAACTCGCATCAATCAATGTGGGATTTTGATTTATCGTGGATTTAAACAAATGTTGGATCTTTGGTGAAGTAGAGAATTTGATTGATCGTGAATTTAGACCGTGTCTGATCTATTGTGGATTTTAGACCTGCCTTAGCCCCTCCAATCCGAAAGTTGCCGAGTCTGACTACATGAAAGATCGCCTTGGACTGCTCTTCCAGAGCTGCCAAAAAAAAAGCGCTGGTCGGGTATACAGGCAAGCTCTCCATTAAACTGATGACATTTGATCCCTAGCTGATTCTCGGCAGACATATCATGCACGCTCAGCTGCAATTGACGCCATTTTCTTTCCTTCTTTCTAAATGACACCTATAACAGATTGACGTTAGAACAATCAATCATATAGACGTGCTGACAACGGATTTGAAGCCCAATCATGGCCATTACCATCAGGTACAAACTACATGAGCAGTCTCTTACACCATACAGTTGGACTAGTTATTAGTACAAAGTATATCAGCGGTGTATTCCCACATCAGTTCAAATCATAACACGAATACAAAGCTGTTGCCCCAACAACCCACTCTCAGTATCAATGTGACAGAACACGACACTCAGCCAAGAGAACCAGACAATACCGTTGCCTCAATCATCTCTTCTTAAAACCATACTTCTTGCGCTCGTAGAAGAGATCTGTTTTGGCACTTCCGAGATTGACGATCTTGGGACAGCCATCCCGGTCCTTCTCCTGCTGGGTACACTCCTTGCAGTAGTAGGCGTCTGAAATGCCAACTCCTCCACAGATCACGCACCTTCCCTGGAATGAACCATAGTTGCACTCATCGCAGACCCGGACAAGCGTACATGGGCGCACGTATGAATCGCAGATGACACACTTGCCGTCGCACTTCTCACACAGGCGACCAATTGCGATGCCAGGTTGCTTACGGCACATGATGAGATCAGGATGATGCTTCGCCATTGCTGTCTGACGCTAACCTGCGAGGCTGCAAAGTCATAGTAAAACCGGCATACAAAAAAGAATTAGACATTGCCAGACTCCCCTAGCAGAAGGTAGAACAGGTACACAAGAACTATATCACAATGAAACATCCCCATGAGAAGCAAATAGCTAATTCAATCATCCCAAATGCAGCGCCTATTCACAAAGTAAACTGTTCGCAAACACTAACAACTTTAATGTAACGACCCAAGAGAAGAAAACAGCAGTTCAATCATTGCTTACTAGCACAAGGCCCTTTTGGAACTACATCAGGCGTCCACAAGGTTTGTCAATTTGAAATATAAGAACAGCTCGCATTCGAAAGATGAAGACTGCTAAATAAAGATAAATTAGAGGGAAATCGATATAAATCCAGGGAGTCTGTCAGAGTCCAAATCCCCACTGAAACAATAATGCAATCTCACCATGTCAGATGCTTTTGTGATATCATAAAGACAACATCTGACATGGCATCAGCTCTTATGTTCCTACTCAATCAATGACATAACACAATCTTGCTGCAAAGTTGAGCAGACTAAAAATTTTCTTTCGGTTTAAGTAAACCGAAGCCCTGAATGCCACAGCAAGATGCGCCATAAGTGTCTGCTACACTACAATAACCAGCAGAAAGCCAGAAATACAGTTTGAATCCTACAATCGATTCATATGCTAATTTCAAAGTTGGATTTCTAAACAAGCAAAAGATCAACATCACAAAAGCAAGGACATCGTACATGACAGATCAATTTGTGCTTTTATACCTTGCAGAGATGCGACGGCCCTACAGGAGGCCGCCTTTTTTTTTTTTTTTGACGGATGGAGAGGGGTGGCGGCTACTGGAGGTTGCTTCTTGGTGGATGTCGGGCTGCTTCCTGGCGGACGGAGAATGCGTTGCTCCTTCCTGGCGGACGGAGAAGGACGCCGCTGCTTCCCGTCGTCGGCGGGGGCTCGGAACCCAATCCTTCCCCTTGCGGTGGAGAGGAGCAAACTGAACCTTTGCGGTGGAGAGAGGCGAACTGAATCTGCGGTGGAGAAGGCCTTCGAGTGGAGCGGGGATGGAGGGCGGACGCGCGCGGCGAGGTGGAGAGGGCGCGCTCAAACCCTAGCTGCCATGGCTTTCTGTCCGCGGGCGAGGGCGAGAGAGAGACGAGGTCGAGTGAGGGTTGGGGCCGAAAGGCCACCCGGGCTTTGAAAGGGGAGCGGAGGCACGGGCCAAATCCATCACACCCGCAGAATAGGCTGGATTCCTAGCGGGGAGGCCTGCATCGAAAGGAGCCCAAGGCCCACGGCCACGGCCACCCGCATGGATTGGTGAGTTGGCCTTGGCGCCAGCAGGAGGCGGTAGTAGAGTCGTTTAAAGTAAACTCGCGCCTGCGCTAATCTGCCCCCTTCGGCCCTTCACATGGCCTTACAAGCTTTAATCTACTCCAGATAATTTTATTTGCTGATCCCTAAGCTGATTCCTTAAACAAAAGAGAAGAGAAGGACCACCCTGCGCCAGAGGGAACATCCCTGCGCCGCGCGGTGCTACAGTACTAGTACTAGTTAATTTGAGGTAATTAAAATCGTTGCCCTTTTTTTCAATCATCTATCGTTTGGAATCTTCCTCTCTGGCACAGTGTCGGGGTATTGTTTCTGCACCGCTCGAGCTTGAGAGCCCTTTGATGGATCCATGCCACCTGCTTCTCATTACTTTGTTGTGTTGTGTTTATTAACCAGTACTAGATGATTTCCCCGCGCGGTGCCGTGGGAATTTAAAGAATGATTTTAGTAGATTTTTAAAAAAATATAGAGTACTAAATCAAATTATTCACTAAAAAGACTAAAAAACAACAGAATTATTGTGAGTTTGTCCCTACTTAGCCATTGACAATACATATAAGTAAAATAGTTAAAAAAATTGTGGAATTGATATTTTTATAACATCAACAATACAGCTCAGCCATTATCTTTGGTGCACTACCTAATAATATTTGAATCAGAGAAGAGAAGACTCTATCTACATGTGCATTTTATCTAGAAATAAAAGAAACATAAATGATCTTATTCATGAACTTGACATATATAAATTATAAATTACACACAAAGGTTTGGCAGATACTCTCTCTGTCCCTACTACTGAAAAAATGGAGATAGAAATGTTACATCGATTCAGTTGTCATTCTGATAACATCAACAATACAGCTCAGCCATTATCTTTGGTGCACTACCTAATAATATTTGAATCAGAAAAGAGAAGACTCTATCTACATGTGCATTTTATCTGGAAACAAAAGAAACATAAATGATCTTATTCATGATCTTGATATATATAAATTACACACAAAGGTTTGGCAGATACTCTCTCTGTCCCTACTACTGAAAAAATGGAGATAGAAATGTTACATCGATTCAGTGGTCATTCTGATTAAGATTAATAGGAGGATATTGTAAAATTAATTAGGAAAAAAAGGCAATTGCCATGCTTGAACTGCAATACTTACCTTTAGAATTTAAAAAGACATGAAACATCGTTAATCCATGAAGGAGCGTGAGAGCAGAATTTGCAAGGGAAATTAGACTATGTATAACTAAACTTTTTATCAAGCCAATAGAATATCCTACGCAAAACGAAACTCTCCTTAACACCCGTGGAGGCCTCCCACCTGCTTGAATGCATCTATATGAATATATGATGAAATAGACCGTTGAGAGGATGAAAATAACATCAAACGTGTTAGAACAATGAAAAAACTTAGCATGAAGAGGAGTGTTTTAAATTCATGCAAGTGGATGATGACGTGGCGCAATGTGGAGTAAGTTTTAAATTTAATGGACTTTAAATTGATGCAAATGGATGATGATGTGGCGCAACGTGG
Source organism: Paspalum notatum (assembly GCA_022530915.1). Lineage (NCBI taxonomy): Eukaryota > Viridiplantae > Streptophyta > Magnoliopsida > Poales > Poaceae > Paspalum > Paspalum notatum. Next base: position 40,707,934 of record CM039685.1, read on the forward strand.
AGATAGCTTTAGACTTAGTGGCCTCCATCTATATATTGGATAGAAACAGTGCTTTGTTGAGGGTGGGGGAGCTAGGGGTCTGCAAAACGTACGTGTCCAGCTCCACCATCACAGAAGTCGGCAGACGGGTTCGCGTGAGCTCGTTGCTAATTTATATACGCGGGAGCGTCCGGCATCATTTGAGACAAAACCCTGCATCCTTTGAGACAAATCAAAAGGGCATCCGGATCTCCCTGCAGGGGAGGGGAGATATTGAAAAATGTTGCATGCGCTCACATGAAGATCAAGAAAAAAAAAAAGGAAGAACAGAATGCTGTTGTTCCCCTGATGGGGGAGGAGGTCACCTTGCCGGAGTCCATCAGCAGCTGTGTGCAGAGAGAGTCGGAGTCCAACAGCAAAGAGAGCACACGACATGCGGAAGGGGTCCCCCTGCGGGAGAGAGGATGTTGCGCGAGCACACAGAGAGAGAGAGGTTGCTACTTTCCCTTTCGCTTTCGTTTTTGCGGTTTCTAAAAATGGCACGTTAAGTGTCTATTTGAGATGATAGATAAAATACATAAGGCCCAAATGCATATTTTTCATTTAGTGATTTCACATATACTCCGTATTAGCCATAGTATTTAACTATAAAATGCATGTGGCCAGATATGGTATATATGGTTGGAAAACCGCTCCTATGCCTTTGTAACAGTTTCAACGCATTTCGTAGTCTTGGAAACCACATATACCAAGTTTAATCCTAATAAATTTCTACTCACATCAGCATTTTGTCCGTACGATATCTAATACTCCTATAATCTAATGGAATCAAAACCATGTTGAAATTTCTACTAAGAGAGCAGCCCGATACCACATTCAGAACTATCCTAGCTAATATATAGACATGTATGATGTACTCCCTCTGTCCTAATTGTTTTTAATAAGATGAGTAAATCAAATTTTGTGTCAAAAAATCAAATAATCTATAAAATTGGGGCCGAAGTGAGTATTAAACAACGTGCGTACCGATAAACTACACATATTCCAGCTACTCCCTCATTTTCTAGTCATTAGTCATTTACTTTTTTTACACGAACTTTACCATTCCCCTTATTAAAAAATTACGAAAATGAAAAAAATTTAAATCATGCTTAGAGTATATTAAACAATAAACTAAAATGCAGAGAAAATGAATAAAAATCATTAAAAAATTTAATACAAGCGGGTAGAGTTTATGTCAAAAAGTCAAATATGACATAATTTAGCGGAGGGAGTACTCTCTAATACGTATTTATACGTGATGATTTGACATTGTTAGCATAGGGGATAAACACCGTCATTTAAAATCTCACATACATTATTAAAATCTAGATAGTGGCTATAGATAATAAAAATCTCAATTATGGGCAGCACTACGGTACACAAATTACCTCCTATGAGGTAAGACCTCAAATAGATCTAAGCCATTAAATTTATAAAATATGAAACAATGATTAATCAAACAAATTGAGTGGAGAAAATAAATTAAACACAAAAAATGCCGATATCTTAGCATACGTCTCCGTTCGTTCCAGCTGGCTGCTTTAATTCGGTTGCCAATCTCCTATATAACCGGTAATACGTGGTAGAACAAGTCTATTCCTACTCATTGTATGATGGAAACAATAAGCTATTGCATCCACCATGCTAATCACCAGATAATGAAACATTAGGACAAGTTATTTTATTTTCCGATGCCACACTTCATGCATGATTAATCTTTCCTTCCATAATCATTGATTTAACCCTTCAATGATGCAAACCCTCCATATAAATAATATTTTGCTTGAGGAGCACTGCACCTAACAATTCTCTGGTTCTGTGTATGCTAGCAGAGCTCCTTTCTTAGTCAATCTCCAAACCAAATAAATCGACAACCGCCAATAATATTTATTTGGCAGATCAAACGAATCAACAAGGCTGCATAATGGATATAATGTGAACTCAAATTACTCTGAGGGCTAAAATTTGTCATCAACACACAAGGGCAACTAAGATGGTGCCTGTTCCAACGATATGCAGTTCCATCGGAATGAGAACGACCATGCATGCCCCGTCCGTGTATGGCGGCATTAGTCGTGCTTAATTCTTAATCATTACCCTTGCCGATTTATATTACAATTAAATAAATAATTTTTAATTATTTTTAGGTATTATTTCATAGGAGATAATAATTTATTTAAACCACCTAGATCTAATAAAATGGACGGCTCATAGTTGTTTTGGTGTACCGTAACAATTGCCTTAAATTATAGATGATAAACAATTAGACTGATAGATTATAAGTTGGTCTGAGGTTAGATGGGGTCTATAATTTCAAAATGGCAGCTCGAGGGGGGAATAGTTATATTTAGATGGTTTGAATCTGTAATCTACAGAAACCTGGTAGATTCCGTATAGATTTATCTAGTTATATCTTCTTGCAACAAATCTACGATGATGAGATTCATAAAGGGACAACAAGTCGATGTTCCGTTTAACAATAAGGAAAAATAAAATGACAAGATCCAGATGTGTTTTCATTTTTTTTAATCTCGTCCCCTCCGAAATCTAAATACAAAGAGAAATTTCAAGAATTGGCACTTAATTCGCACGTCTTTGAAAATTTGTTATCTTAGACTCATATGTCAGTGATCCATAATAACCCCATATGTCATTGTAATGTGGTGTCAAATTTTAAAAGATATACGAATTTTAGTACCATGTTTTGAAATCTCTCGAATACAAGATGTAGCATATACATGCGTGGCCGAGAGATCAACACGAAAGTGGTGTGAAATACAAACCCCGATGAGACATCCCCGATGAGACATCGGGGACCGCGGGACGATCATCATAGATCGAACAACGTCGGTCGCCACCAACCATATCGAGCTAATAATCGCTCGTCCTCCAGACGTGTCTACACGTTGAGTTTAGTACAGGAAGTACGTGGATAAAGAAAGAAAAAGGCGAAGTAAAGGTAGCTGCGTGGTGCGTGCACGCATGATGGTGCAAGCATGCATGATGCTGCTGCCATGGATCGTCTAATAAAGCTAGCACCGATCCTCCGATCGATCGATCGGTCGAATTTTCTACCTAGCGCGGTGGATCGGATATATATTCGTGCAGAGATGGATATAGTACAGTATACTATATCTTCGACATGACAACTCATGTAAAAGTTGGGACGACGAAAAGACGCGACAGAGTCGCGAAATCTCCAGCGCGCGACCCGTCCGACAGCGCCTTGCTCCTCATCCGGCCGTGCTGCTCTCTCCGCCGATCTCCTATCCTAGCCGCGCTGCTTCCCTTTTCTAGCTCGCGCGAACCCGCGCCTTCGTCCCCGGCCACCCGCAATCACCGCGAGCAACGCCGACGTACTGCCACCCCCGGACGCGGCGTCTTCTTCCCAGGGGCGGGCCTAGGGGGGATCATGCGAATTCAGTCGAATACCCATAATCCCTATGGAAACAATTTATATATGCAGTATATATGTGTATTAGCAAGGCTAAAATCTTCTTTATCTTTTAAAATTTTGAACACTTGTTGTAGTTTTGAATATCCATTGTTTGAATTCTAGGCCCGCCTCTGCTCCTTCCCCGTCACCGCCGCGCTACCCTGCGCCCGTCCAACGTCCGTGCCGCCACCCTCCCAGACGACCGGCGCGCCTCCCTTCCCCAGATGCGGCACCTCCGTCCGACACCGCGCTGGCTCCCTCCGACTACCGCGCCTTCCCCTTCCATCGACCGCGCCGCCTCTTTGTTTGTCTATGGCAAGTTTATGAAAATCGATAGCAAGTTCATGGGAATTGGCAGCAAGTTGTGCACAAAAATGGTATGAAGATCAAACAAGTTCGTGGAAATTGATAGTAAGTTCGTGGAAAAACGATAGCAAGTTGTTGCTATGGCAAGTTTACGTGATTACGTAGCAAATTATGTGATTTTTAGCAAATTCATATGATTATGTAGCAAGTTCGTAGCATCTTGTAGCAAAAAAAAAAGTTTCCTGTTGTGAGCTGTGACAAGTCCATATGATTATGTTACAAATTATATAATGTAGTTTATATGATTACGTTACAAGTTATATAATGTGTAGCAAGTTTATATGAATATGTAGCAAATTTAGGAAGTGTGACGTTTTTTAAAACAATAGCGAATTGTGTACGTAGTATCAGCAAGTTATGTATGTCAGATGATCTAAAAAATCAGTAAATTATTGTAAAACAGCGTGCATGTTAGAGGTACGCAGAGATGGTTAAAAAGATCTATAAAGGCCTAAAACTAGGGAGGGGGCACAGTGGGCAGCCCGGGAGCGACGAAAGCCGAGCAGGCCGGGAGGGAAACGCAGCGCGCGGGCCGAAAAAGTAGTGGGGAAATGAACAGGCCGAGAGGTTGAGTCTGTCTATACATCAACCAGGTATTGGAATGCTTTTCAACACCTAATTTTTTAGCCATTGAATCTTATATGGATGACCAGAATTATACTGTAATTACAGGATACATACACTGTAACTATGTACACTGTAATTATAGTGTAACTTCACTGTCCCATCCCACCCCACCCACTGGTCACATCCACCGCTCCAACGGCCCCCTCCGTCGGCGCGCCGCCGGCCCCTCGGCTCCCTGTCGCTATGCCTCCTCTGCCTCCCCCGCCTATCGTCGCCCTTCCCCGCCATTGTTCAAGCGAGTGATGGAAATGCTTCCATCACCTGGTTGATGTTTAGTTTTTTTTTTTTCAAATGGAACGGGTGGCCCGAAAAAAGCGGCGGGGACCGAGCAAGTCGCAGCGCACGGGGGCCAAGCAGTCCATGGAGGCGCGCAGGCCGCGAGGGCCACGCGCTCGCTCTCCGCGCGACCCGACGCGGGTCAGATTTTTCGAAAAATTGGAACAATTTGTGTCAGGCTACTGCCGTTCACCCTTTGCTACCAGCTAGATATGGATCGGTATGGCGGGGGTATTATATATACACATAACAAGTCCCTCAAAGTGGTCAAGATGAGCTTAGTTTACTCACCAGCTAGTCACTGAAAGGTCCAACGCGCTGGGTCCATCGACATCTCACTGTGCTGCACATGCAAATATGCACCTTTTTTGCAGTATATGAATTCTGTTTTTTGTTAATATACCAAAGAATTCGTCTCCTGATCAAGCCGGCTTTATCCGCAATTCCACAGCACGCACGGCACAGAGAGGCTCCACCACCTCCTGACGACCTCAGACTCAGACGCAGAGGCCGGCAGAGCTGCGGGCAGCCATGCATGCACGCGGCGGCATGCCCTACCGGCCGGCCGGGCCGGGCCGGGCCGGTGTCTTTTGTGTTGATCCATCGACCGCCTCGCCTCTCGCCAGCGCCACCTTTTTCAGATCTCGCGCAGCATGCAGTGCGTACGCGCCGCCACTGTTGGCACGTGCGCGCGTGTCAGGGCACACGTGAGCGCGCCCGGCCCTGACCCCGCCGGCGATGCAATGGCGGTCCCCCTCCCCCGCGCGGAGGCCACGGGCCGGGGACGGGGATCGGAGGCGAGCGGCGGCAGCAGGCCCCGCGCCCACCCCCACCAAGACGACAGCGTGTGCGCCACGAGCTCTAGGCCGCCGCGCGTGGACGTGACGGGCATACGGCGGCCGGCTGGGCCGCCTGTTGGCTGTGGCCGGCGCCCGGCGCTGGCGGGGTGGTGGCCGCCTGGCCGGGCCACCCCCGGGGCTGGGCGGTGTGCACACGCACACGGGCCCTTGTGATCTACTATATCCCGCCGCGCTCGCTTGCATTGGCTTTGGCTATGATCAAGTGATCGTATCGGTCGTTTATACGTGACCATACGCGATATAGCGGGTAGCTAGGTATCTAGTAGCACTTGGCAGTGGCACGATCGAGTCGGCCGGGAAGCAAAGCAAGCATGCGTTTCGTCGACAGCGCCATCATCTCTCAACTTTCCCGGTAAAGTTAGTCCGGCCGGCGCCCACTACTGTAGGAACTACTTGGAAGCAGCAGCCAGATCGTCGTCGCCGCACGTGTTTTTTATGTATCCGTCGTGAGCTTAGAAAGCAACCGTGCGGACGCGCGCAATTCGCGACCGGTGGCAAGGCGGGCACGCGCAAACTACTCGGGTCGGGGAGGACGACACCTTAGGTCGGTGCACGCATGCGTGACACATCAGCTAGGCATGCTTATATATCAGTAAACCGTCCGCACGCACAAATGATATACGATATCCCTCTTGTGCACCCAAAACATAAACAAACACGAGAGCAATCGAACGGGCTCGCCTCAATCACACAGGAGCAATCCATGTGGGGCGACACGGGAGACAAACAGACAGACACGACGCCTGCCTGCCAGCCTGATGATCCCTCGAAAGCCGAAGCCACAGTCCGAGATCCGACCTTTTCCGCACAGGATCAGCACGCCACGGCCGCATGCGCGCGCACGCGCCCCGCAGGCAGGCGCACCCGATCCAGCGCTGCTCGGCTGCTCCCTAGTCGCTATCACGAGCGCTTCCAGTTCCACGGACGGCCCCGGCGCGGTGGGATGGAGCGAGGCGCGCGGACAGGAACGCCAGTACGCCACACGCGCCGAAAAGCTCGCGCGCGACATGGCCACGCCCCCGCCACGCGCGCTCCCGCTCCCGCTCCCGCTCCCTCGGCGTGCGCGCCAACGACGGCGACGTGCGGATCGATCTCGCGTTGGCTACCGCCAGTGGTACGTGGAGTCGTGGCGTGTTGCGCGCGCGTTCCTCGGATCGGACACCACACACAGACGCGCACGGTACGACCGGTCCGGGCGCGCGCGGCGCCGGCGTGGAGTTTACGTGCCGCCGCTCGCGCGAGGGGCCCCCGTGGGGGTGGTGGCCGGGGCCGGGGCCGGCCGGCGCGGGCGCGGCGGCCCACGTGCGGTGGATTCGCCGGGAAGCGAGCGGTCGGCGACGGGGGAGATGGATCGGCCCGGCCGTATCCTTTCATTTGCTTTCCCGCTGGTCTTTATTTTTCCTTTCTACTGCACGTACGTACCCACGCCGGCCGTCGGCTGGTTTCACCGACCCGTTTTTACCACCGCCCACGGGGATCGACAAGATAGAAATTGAAAGTGCGGCGAGGAGAATTAAAGCCGCAAGCAATCGGAGGCGGGGGCGCACAAGGGGTTGGCGTGGACGTGTCTCCTCTCAACGATTCCTCCAGCTCGCGTCGCGTCCGTTCGTTACCGCAAGTTAATGTCAGTTCTACGGCCGGTAAAACTCCGTCAGAGGGCGGAGGATGGGAGAAAGGCGCACGATCCACGGAGAGATCGGTCAGCCGTTTCCCGTATCGGTTTCAACTTTGAAGAAACCCATGGAGAAGGGCAAGGAGTGGCCTGGCCGAATCTGGAGCACATGACCCCGGCCCGCGGCGGCCGTCGTCTCCGTCCACGGGATGCCCGCAATTCCCGGCCTCATGTGCCTCCCCCACCACCACCCGCCGCGCGCGGGGGCCCCACCCACGCCCACAACCGTCACGTGACGACCCCGCCCCGTCCCACTCCCACGTCGATCGGCCCGGCCCGATCAATCTAACCGTCTAATTCACCCGCGTGCGCGCGCGACCTGCTCCTCGGGATTAACCACAGCCCCGGCAGGCAGCAGCTGAGCTGAGCTGACCTGAGAGCCGAGCCTTGGCGGGTGGTGGTTAACCGCACCGGGGCAGCAGGCACGTGCGCGCCGGCGGGCTAGGCTAACCGCCGTCACGCACGCAAGGCACGCCGTCTCGGTCCGCGCGGCTCGCGTGCGCGGCGACGGAAACCGGGTGCGCGCGTTAGTTGACGGGGGCGCCTGGCGTATAAAGCGTCGCGCCAGCAACGGGACACCGGACTTTGCTGCTGCTGGTAGAGAGTGGAGGAGGGAGAAGGCCAAGGAAGCAAGGTCGGGGAGACAGAGAGGCAAGCGAGCAAAGCAGAGGGCGGCTCTCCGATCCAACCAGGGTGGGAGGGCAGACTCCCCCGGCACCGCACGGTGCGCGTGCGCGCGGCTTCTTCCGGTCGGCCGGCCGGCCGGCGCGGGGACAGGGAGTCCAGGAAGAGAATTGCGATAGCTGCGCGCGGCGGCCGGCGGCGAGCGATGGCGGGGCGCCGCGATTGACGAGCGGCGATTATGGGCATCCAAGGTACAGTGGCCTTGATTTCGTCGCGTTCCTTTTGGTTCTGTTTCGATCGCCTAATTCTGCTGGAATTCTCTGCGCAGGGAACAAGGCGGCGACGCACGAGCACGACTTCCTCTCGCTGTACACCGCCGCCGCTAACAATAAGGACGCTCCGCTGCTGCTCCACGACTCCAAGCCGCCGCCGCCGCCGCCTCCCTCTCAAGGTCTGCGGTCTGCTGTCTGCATGCGCGCCTCCGTATTCTCATCGTTCATTCGTTCTCTCGCTGTCGCCTTGGCCTTGGCGGTATAGTAGTAGCAAGCAAGCGCGCGCGGTAGGTAGATCTGGCTGCAGAATTTAGCCCCTCGTGCGTGCCTGAATCGACCGGCCGGCGCGGGGAAGGAGAAGGAAGCAGCAAGCCAGCTTCAGCGACTCTAATCAATTTGTTTATTAACCAGTTAGTCGCTGTGACGTGTGATGGCTGGGGGTTTAAAAATAACACGAATTTCGTGCGAATTAAGCTGGGTGGCGACGAGACGCGACAAGCAAAAGCAACGGCGGATCACGTGTGGGTTGGACGCAAAAGAGGCGTCGACGGCCTTCCAATCCCATCTGGCCGGGCCCCACCAACCCACGGGCAGGCCTTAATCATGATTAGCAGGCAGCGTGCCCATTTGCCCATTTTTTTAGTATTAACGGCCATTCTAATTCTTCCAGTCGTTTTTGCTTTGCTTTCATTCTTTACTCGCTGCCCCCCAGCTGCTGCTAACAGCAAAAGTTACTGCATGCAGGCGGCAATTTCTTCCTGAAGACGCACGATTTTCTGGAGCCGTCGCCGCTGCCCGCCTCCGCCGAGGACGGCAGGCACCAGCCGGTGGTGGTCGCCAACGCCACGCAGCACGCCCTGCCCCAGCTGCCCGGCGGCGTCGGCACGTTCAGCATCTGCCCCGCGCCCGTGTCGGTCGCGCCGCCGCCGCCGGCGGCCGTCGTCAAGGCGGAGCCGCCGTTCGTGCTCTGGGGTCAGCCGGCCGCGCGAGGTACGTACGTCCAGCCGTTCGCGACCCACCTTGTCCTTTGCATGCGATGCGCGAGCGCGCGACCACCGGCCGGCCGGACACGCACACCGGCACACGCCACGTACAGTTTCTTCTCTCCCGCTCCCGCTTTCTGTAGCGTGCGCCCGCGCACAATGCGCACGCCCGGCACGGGCACGGCGCCGCGTCGTGCCGTGGGGCGAGGTGACTCGTGCACGCGGGGGTTTACGCGTGTCTCCCAACAGTGCATCACCAGTTACCACCATCATCAATCAAGAGAGAGGAGAGAGAAAGTCTGGCGGCCTCGTGCATGTACACCGGCTACCAGCAGGCCGGGCCCGTTCTGGGGCCCATGTTGCCCGTGCAATTCAGCCTCGTGTCGCGTCGCGTCGCATCCGTCATCACGCGACCCACCACCACGTGAGCTCCAGGTGCTCGCCCGACGGGCCCGGCCCACTGGCGACCGGGCCAGCCGCCGGCTACATCCACGCCGGGCGCTAGCTGCCAGCGGCCCGGCGGCCCACCGACACGTGGGGGCCGCACGCCTTCCGCCTGCGCACTTCTTCGATAGCTGTTGCCTGTTGGGGGAGGAAAAAAAAAAAAGGAAAGCTAAAGCTAAAGGCGGGCGCTTTGTGTGTTTGTTGTGTTGTGGCCTCCACCCCGCAGGGCACCAGCAGCAGCAGTGGGCGCTCCCCTTCGCCGGCGCCGGGCAGGTCAGGCCGCCGCCGCCGCCCCACGATAGGAAGGGCCGCGGCGGCCGAGGCGGCGGGGCCATGGATTCTGGCTCCAGATCCAGCGGCGGCGCGGGGTTCGACGACGACGACGGGCTCGCCGCGCGCCGCGAGGTCTCCTCCTCGCTCAAAGGTACCCCAAATTCCACCGAATCTACGATGGATTCCTTCACCTCTGTTGCTATTGAGCCCAGCGACGACGGGGGAATGCGATCCTCATACGGAATTTTGATAGTTTCCGCCCATTATTTTGCTTTTTTTTTTTTAATTTTTCGAGGACGCCCCCGTTCTTCTCGTATGCACTCCTACTCGAACTCATGGGGGGCGGTGTTCCGTGTTGGTGTAGCAGAGTTCGCGGTGAGGAAGCGGGCGAGTCCTAGTGTGGAAGGGATGGGATCTCCGCACGCGCTGATGGCGCCGGGCGCGGGCGGGCAGTGGCAGCCGGCCCACGTCCACCAGCTCCACGCGCACCTCCTCGTCTCCGGCCGCCTCAACGGCTCTCCCGCCCTCGCCGCGCTCGCGCTGCTGCGCACCGCATGCCGCGTCCGCGCATCCCCCTGCCTCCGCCCGCTCGCCCACCACCTGCTCGACCGAATCCCCCACCCGTCCCCGGACCTCCTGCACGCCGCAGCGCGCCTCGCCTTCCGCCTCCGCCTGCCTTCCCTCGCGTTCCGCCGCTACCTCTCTCTCCGCGCACGCCATCCGTCCTTCCTCCCCCCCGCCCCTGCCATCGCAGATGTGCTCAAGTCCGCCCCTGGTCGGGCGGCTCACGCTCATGCGCTGCGAGTTGCCGCGCGTGCGGTGGACGCTCGTTTCCTTGACAACACGCTCGTCGCCATGTACTTTGCCTGTGGCGATGCCTGGAGGGCGCGGCAAGTGTTCGAGGGAATGTGCGACCGAGATGTGGTCTCATGGACTTCGTTGATATCGGGGCTAGTGCAGAACGGCTGCCCCTTACAAGGGCTCCGTCATTTTGCATTGATGATGCGCGGTGTGGTGCGCCCCGACTTTGTGCTGCTCGTATCCGTCATCAAAGCATATATGGAGCTTGATGACTTGCCTGGTGCAAAAGGAGCCCATGCCTTAGTGGTCAAGAGTGGCTTTGATGATGAGCTAGATGTGGTGATCACACTGACAGCCATGTATGCCAACTTTGGGTGCATCGTGGCTGCTAGGGCACTCTTTGACAGGGTGCCAACCCCACGGGTGAACGTCATCCTTTGGAATGCCATGATATCGGGTTATTCTAAGAATGGGCTTGCCAAAGAGGCCGTGGAACTCTTCAAGCGGATGAGAAAGTTTGCGAGGAGCATGACCCCTGACTCTGTTACCTTATTGTCGGTGATCCTGGCATGTGCTCAGCTTGGTTCCATCGAACTCACAGAATGGATGGAGGCCTATGTCCAAGGCAGCGAGTACAGGGATGATGTTTTTGTTAACACAGCGCTGATTGACATGTATTCCAAGGCAGGGAGCATTGCCCATGCACATACAGTCTTTGAACGAATGCATGTGCAGGAGCGGGATGTGGTCGTCTGGAGTGCACTGATTGCAGGTTATGGAATGCATGGCCATGTCAAGGAGGCTGTTACCCTGTTTGAGGACATGAAGCGTGCCGGGGTGAAACCGAATGATGTGACATTCCTGGGCCTCCTGTCAGCTTGCAAACATGCTGGTGCTGTGGACAAAGGGTGGAGCTACTTCCAGTCCATGAAACATGAGTATGGGATTGAGCCCCGGCATCAGCACTATGCCTGTGTGGTGGACCTGCTTGCCCGCGCTGGCCACCTTGACAGGGCTTACCGGTTTATAATGGGCATGCCCATCAAGCCAGAACTGAGCGTGTGGGGTGCCTTCCTTAATGGTTGCAAGATGCATGGGCATTCAGACATTGCGCTGGCTGAGTGTGCCGCACAGCATATTTTTGAGCTGCAGCAGTCCAATGCAGGGCACTATGTGCAGCTTGCGAATTTGTATGCATCCGCAGGGATGTGGAGCCATGTTGCTGGTGTCAGGGTCACCATGAGAGAGAGGGGTGTTAGCAAGGAAACAGGATGCAGCTCCATTGATATCAATGGAGATATGCACTCCTTCCATGCAGGGGACCATTCATCCTAGGGCCACTGATTGTTCAGTCTTTTTTCTCTAACTCCAGTTGGAGGTTGTGGTGGGCAAGGATTGTTTTGAATGCCCTCTTATTCTGTCATTCTTGCTGAGGGAGCATGTGTAATATGTTAACACTAGGCAAAATTGGCCATATCCCATAATTTCTTTCTTTCCTTTGGCATCCCAGTATCAGCATGAATTGTGTTGTGTATCCCTTGCTTGTTAGAATACAATCATGGTAGGGCACTACTATCATTTATTTTAACGAGTAAAAAATGGCTTAGGCTGTACTAATGGATGATGTTTGTATAAACAGAGTTAACAGTAAGGGTGGACCGGAAGGGAGGGAGCTGCAGCGATGGTGGTACAGGTCAGCGGCCAAACACTCCACGGTCGAAACATTCGGCTACAGAGCAACGCAGGCGCAGCAAGATCAATGATAGGTGATTTGACTACAGAGCAAATAAGTTTTGACCTTATGGTCAGGTTTTTATTTTACTCCACATCATTCCTACAGGTTCCAGATACTTAGGGAGTTGTTGCCACACAATGATCAAAAGAGAGACAAAGCAACATTTCTCTTGGAGGTAAGATTTTCAACAGCTTCCTATTTTTATCATTGAAAGGCTTTGTTGTTGTTGCTGCTGTTGTAATCTTTCTCAGTTGATTGACACGTGGTTTTTTCTTGACATCCTTTTTAATGCAGGTTATTGAATATATACGGTTTTTGCAAGAGAAAGTACAGAAATACGAGGCATCGTTCCCAGAATGGAACCAAGAAAATGCAAAGATGCTTCCTTGGGTAATTGCTTCTCTCTCCAAAGCTGCAATCCTTGTTACTGCTGTTAGGAAAGGAACAGTCAATTCTTGGTTGTCTGTCTCTGAATGTAGTTTTACATTTTGCAGTCAAATATGTATTTTCGATCATTCTGGAAAAATGCACAGGCAAGTGTTAGTTGCTAAAAATGCATTTGCCCGATAGAATCTTTTACATTATATTGATAATTTTCAATCAATGTCCTATGTATACTTCTGTCTTATGTATACTTATCCTTGTGCTACAGAGTAAAGGTCAAATCCCGGGAGATTCCCAGCCTGACCTTTCACATTTCATGATAAATGGATCCTCCCCTGGATCCAATTTCACTGGGAAACTCGATGATAATCACAACACAGTGACATCTGCAGCTGCATCAGGGCCACATGATCAGGCAGAAACTGATCCTATGGCTAGCATGTGCTACAGATCAGCAGAAACTCCGGCAAATATTACAAGTATGATCAATGATCCGCATGTGATTCTGCATTATTCTCTGAAGTGCTTTCTGAGTCTGGATTCTTATACGCAGATAATGCTCTATCTCAGTCTCAAGCCCAATGTACTGGTCTGCCCCATGTGGATGACCATGCAGTAAACAGTGAAACGCTTGACAACCAACAGTTGGCAATAGATGAAGGAACTATCACGGTGTCCAGTCAATATTCCCAAGAGTAGGTCACAAAGAATATTGTTTCTTTATTACTAGTACTGTTTTTCCTACCTATGTAGTCCTTAAATCTCATTAGATCTTCTAGTTTTCTTTCTTATTTTTAGTCTTTTTTTGTCATTTACTCATTTGAGTGTGCCTGATGGTATTATCGTCCACCTGAAATTTTGTCTTGCTATTTCGTTTGTACAATGTGGAGTTGTGGAGTTCAGAGAGCACATTGACTTTGGACATGGGCAACTATGGATTTGTTATCTTTGCCAAAAGGAAAAGTATGTTGATACATCTACTTCTTTTCTTTTATTTGTAACAGATTACTTAATTCGTTGACTCAAGCCCTCCAAAGCTCGGGTGTAGATTTGTCCCAAGCCAGCATCTCTGTGCAGATCAACCTGGGCAAGCGGGCTGTCAAGAGACCTGCTGCTGGTGTATCGTCCCAGGTAATACCCCCACCATATGCACATATGTTCATTTAAAAGATAGCATGCCAGCAAAACTGAAGTTAGTTCAATCATCTTTAAACTCATTTCAATTTTGAGATGGAAAATAGGTGATTGCTTGTTTACAATGAGAATACAAGCCTGCCTTGATGGTGGAAACATGTGGCTGGTTAGTATTAGGGTTTAGTACTGTGGTAGATAATTCCATAACCTTGGAAGTTCAGTGGCCCATCGTCACATAGGCATCTGAAACTCTGAACATCTTGCATGTGCATCACTCATCCCCACCGACTAATGATTTGAAATGGCACTTCAACTCTGCAGGAGGCAACCGATCCAGCATCTAGTAACGAAATAGGCCATCAGCTTCCCATGTTGGGTGGCGGCGCTGAAGATCACTCTCACGCAGCAAAGCGGCATAAGCCGGGCAACAACTGACGATGGTTCCCCCGGCCGATTGATCATTCTTTCTTCCTCCCAGGCAACATGAGGCTCTTGGATATTGGTTGTATATTATATTAGCTGTGACGGCATTCGTGATGGAGACACCCCCGACCCCGGTGTATTCTTTGATTTGACACCCACCCCCCTATCCTATCCAGTCCATTGTTTACCTAGAGAGAGAAACGGACCATATGGAGCTTCCGTTGCGGATTGAGAAGCCGCTCTTGTACACAGGCTTCCATTCATATGAGAAGCTTCACCCCCCTTGACGAATGTTATTGTTGTAGGCTTGTAGTAGTAACCTGTAAGATATCTCTCAACAACTCTACCAGAGTACCTGTTAGTCATGTTATGTGTTCTTGTAATGCTGGGTGTATAACCGTCGTCTGCCATGTTATTGTTGCTCGACGATCTGTGCAAAATTTCTCGGATTGGCGTCTGGCCCGTGAAGCCGTTGTTGGCTGCCGTGATCGCACCGTGGTATCCTATCCTGGCATCCTGCGCCGCGCCCCGTTGTGCGCTCAGTATTCTACAACTAGTCAGCTTCTGCCATGTTCTCGTTGCGGAGCCGGCGGCAGCAGGACGGCGCGGATGGCGTGTCCTGTGGATGGCCGTCTCGGACGTCACGACGGCGTAGCCGGATGAGGGCAAGCAGCGCGAGGAGTAGTAGTCTAGGGTTGGTGGCGTGGTGTTAAAACCTGGTCTTAGTCCACGCACTATCTAGTGGTGCGATCTTGCGATATTCCATCGCTAAAAACGCACTGCACGGGCAGTTTGTTGGTTGTAGTGCGGGCTACCTCGATCATGCGTGATCACTGGGTGCAGCGCAGGATTTGTGGTGGTGGACTCCACACGCGCGACGACGTTGCTAGGACGAGTATCTGGTAAAGGGAACAAATAAACTGCAGATAGGCATCGAAGTCTCCGAGAACTGAGGCCTGAGGGCACGGGCACGCTGGCCAAGTGACCGCGCATGCTAAATCCCGTCACGATCATGCGCTCCATCGCCAACGCCACCACGAGAAGGGGAAAAAAAATGCACGGCCACAGGACAGGGACCGATCGACGCACGCACGCGCGGCGCCGCCAGCATCTTACACGCATTCTTATTGCTGGCCCCGGCCGGGATCGAAGTCGCAGCACGCCGCGGCGTGGTGCCGTGGCAAAAGCGACAGCGCGGCGAGGCTCGATCGGCGGCAGCTCCGATAGTCAACAAGGCCGCCGCGGGCACAAACAAGGCCATCTCGATGGACGGTGGCGAATCCCGGCCGTCCCGATGCAGGTACTCGGCGCCAGCTCTCATAGTTCACGGAATCACGGCACTAGTGGCCGTGCCTCCACGAGTTCACGTACACCACTCCACGTATAACAGAATTCTTTCTGGGTGCACGGACTGATTGGGATCATTCGTCTAGCCAAGGGGTTGACGATGCTGCACGTGCGCTGTTGCTTGCCGAGAGACCGGTGGCTTGGCTTGGATCCGAAGTCGCACGTACTGCTTGCTTCGGTTGCGTGCTTGCGTGCCTTCAACATGACGATGGCGGCTTCCATGGCCACCTGTTTGTCAAACTGCTCCTGCGTCACATGGTGGCTCATGCACTCGTCATGTACAATGTACTCCTCTGAAGCAGTTACTCCAATTAAGCTTCAGTCAACGTGGAACACACAAAAAACAAAAGGAGTCCTAGAGTGTTGGGGGTTAACGTCCCTGCACCGCCACGCCGACGATAATTGCAGTGGACTTCAGGAACATACGTCACGGACAAAACAGATGCCTCCGTCAAAAGGTCAGTCAACCACCCACACGATTGTAAACTGGAAGGACTTTTCACTGCAACAGTATATGATTCAGTGAAATAGAATCTGAACGTCTTTTTCAACCAATCACAATTCTATTATATACCTTTATCTGTACACACAAAAAATAAGGCTGTTTATTCTGAACAAGAAAGAATCGGTGAATCATTTCAAGAATCTGTGTCTACCCTACACTACAAGGAGGCCTTTTGTCTCGTACGCTTGTTCAATCAGAACAAATCAGGCCTCCGTTTATTGACAACCCCATTTATCTGCAGCATAGTCCCCTGCCAATCCAGTCGAGTGCGCGGCAGTTCAGAATTGTGAAAGGCCGCGCATGTACTGTACTGCGCGTATCACAACACTGGAATGTAGTCTGGCTGGTGCAAACACTCGTGTGGATTCGCATAGTAGTAGTCCTCTTCCTTGGGTCTGTCAGGAATCACCTGCCTCCTAGACGGTTCGCCCATGCGGCTGGTGTGTGATGCCTTGACAGCAGAGGAGAAGTCAGTCCAGCTCAATTTCCCATTTCTGTACTGATCAACGAGCTGGACAATAAGCCTCCGATCTAGCAGCACCGTCTTCTTGAACCCCAAGTATCTGTGCTCACAACAATAATTAGACATGGTCCCGTCAGCAGTTGAAAAGTGATAACGGTTTTATCATGGCAAAAGATCTTGACACTTTAGTTTCGCCTTTTTCTATTTTTAAAGAGCACCCTAGCAATTCATAGCAAGGAAACATGGAGGAAAATTGCTTAAACACAATTTGACAAAATTGTCAAGCACAGTGTGAACCTGTAAAGGCTTTTATGGATAACCACGCCTGTTAGTTTATTTTACTGACAAATTACTACAATGATGCGATAAAAGTACCTGCGATGACCTTCCACCACTTTTGCCATGTTACCATCATAAGTGGGGATGAAAATATCACTCTCCAAGGATACCATATAATCCAGCGCTGCCATCTGGGAAGAATGGTTCTGGAAAAGACTGAGATTTGAAGGTAATAGTGTCTCTTTTCTAACCTGATGATCATCACCAATAATAAATAGTTTTAGGAACTAAATCATATGAAATACAGTATGAGCGGTAAAGATGCTGAACTGACCACATTGGGATAAGCTGAGGTAAGAGCAGCCATTCTTCTTTGTCCACCATATATTTCACCTGCGGCAATATAAATTTGATAACTGCGATCAATGTCGAGTGCCTGCAATACCAGTGCAGTCTCCTCCGGTGTTAACGGACAAAGCCCGTCTTTCCTCTTCGCATCAGAGTCAATCACTTTCTCCTTCCACCATGGGTAGGCATATCTTCCAAGGTCAAAATTCAAATATTTTCAACAATAGATTACAAAAAACTGTTCGAGAAAATTTTTAGGGATGATGTAATACCTCATTTTCGTAAGCTCTTCAGCCTCTTCGTTGCTGCAACCATGTGTGCATCCAGAGAAGGCGAGCATGTCCATCTCATACCGTAAGTGGAGAACTACAAACGGTCCCTTCTGACGGAGAACTTGAACCAGACGACTGCCCAGCTCTTCTATTTCAGGGGTAAACCTCAATGCATTATAATTGACACGGCACCTTAGTTTCTGCATCTCCATGGGTAGGCCATTATTTGCAAGGCGAGCATCTGTCCTGTTTAGGTGGAGGACCTTGTACTTCCTTATCAGAGGTAGAATCTGTTTTCCCCAAATAAACACTAACAATCTTCACCTGGTTTCGGATATAGTTTCAGCTCATGATGCCACATTAGCGAAAAAAAGAAGACGCAATCAAACCTGATGATGATAATAGGAGACATCAGACCAACTGACTGGTGGCATGGACCGAAGAAATCCCTTCTCAACTCTTCTTTTCAACCTTGGAGGCAGTTGTCTCAGAATTCGGACCTCATCTCTTAGCGATGATATGAAGTAGTCCACATCAAATATATCTTGGAAATCACTGGAAAAGAAGCATCAGAATCAATTGAAGGTAACACAATAGAAAGTGAATTGCAGTAAATTTAGAAAGAAAATATTACCTAGGATCAGCCCAAAATGAAGCTTTATCCAGCTCTGGTACAATAAGAGTGACGTTCAGATATCTTGCAATCGTCACCATATCACAAATCTGTCTCACCAAAAAAAAAAAAAAAAAGGAAAAAAGTGGAACTTTCAGTCCCAAGTTTCATATTTGGCAACTGCTAAAATCCAGAAATAAAAACTCTGACAGATGCATGCTCAGTTGGATATGCAGAAATTTTAACAACAGAAGAAATTCAGAAATATAACTTGTGACAGCTGTATTCAGAGTTCGATACAGTGGACTTACTGCTGCTCGCATCTGGTTAAGCCCACCGTTGCAGGAGACCAACAGATAGCCATTGTTCTTGTAGATTCCTGAAAGCAGCATCGATCATCAAATCAAACGATTGTTCAAACTACTTATTGGGTTCTTGATATAATTTCAAAATTTGTTGAGGAACCCATGACAATAAGAGTTGTTAGTCCGACTTATTGGTCGGTGACTACACAAAACGCGCAAAGGTTTGAATTGGACTACAATTAACACCCAGAGACTTCTGCACAAAAACAACGTAGAAAATACACTAAACTGAAACGGGGGAAAACTAAATAATTCAAAGTTTTTTTTCGAGAAGTTGGAGAACAGAATCTTTTTCCCCCCGAAAAAAAGGGAGAATGTAGACCATAGTAGAAATTCTCAAAAGAGAATGACAGAAACAAGAAAGCTCAGGTATTCCTAACCAGAGAAAGAAGGGAAAAAATGATTCGCAAATATTCCGAAAAGCAAGAAGCAATCAACTTACTTTTGGGCGGAAGCGCCACAGCGCGCGCTGCTTCCCTCTGGCCGGCGTCCGCCACAGCCCCGGCCTCTGGTAGCCTCTGCACGACGCGGGGATGGGTGAGGCAGCCAGGCCACATGGTGAGCACGCTGGGCGCCCGCAGCTCCCGGTAGGCCGCGAGGTGGATGACGCACGACCATAGCAGCACGGTGCTGGCGCGGGCTACCCACAGCCTCACCCGCGCCGAGGACCGCCGCGCCTTGTCGGCCTTCCCGCCGCCGCTGCCGCCGCCCATCTCATCCGAGGCCCCACGCGCTTCAGGCGCAACCTCTTCCTCCTAGAGTCCACCGGAAATCCTGAATAGTGGAGGTTCTTGCGATCTCCCGTGAGTCCGTGAGACCAAAGCTTAGCGCGAGCGCTCTCTCTCTCTCTCTCTCTCTCCCGGCCCTCGGCGTATTGCCTTTTAATTACTGGCTTCTTGCCTTGCCTAAACCTGTGTGCGCGCGCGGGGCGGCGGACGGTGACGTGGCCGCGTCGCCGTTGGGGCTGCGACGGCTACCGGCGGCGAGGAGGAGGAGGCGCCTGTCTAGGCGTGCCCTGTGGCCGCCCAGGTTGGCCTATTTGTACGCGCACGGCGACACGAGGCCTGTCCGTACACATGGGGACGGCCTTTGTGGGTAGAGGTTTATGAACCCGAGAAGGGAGACCAATGCATGGGACCTAGTGTCAGGGGGACAATGAACATGGACATGGTGTAGGGAGCCTCCAGTTTGACCTCAGAACGCGTAATAATGAACCTTGAAGTCATCTACCATATCCTCTGCCACAGTAGAGTCCATCTCCGTTTGTCCTAATCAATTTAGTATTTGACATTGACCGTTATTATCATTGCAAAAACTACTACTACTGTATTATGTTAAAAGATAGGAGTAGGTAAAAGAAACGGTTGCATATTATAAAAATAGTTTTATAATGAATCTAGTATTCTTCACCCTGTGTTGTCAATTGATATAAAATTCAAATCATTGCTATTCAAGGATTAAAGATCCCAATCAAGACAAATGGAGTAGACTTTTATGCGATATCATACTTTTCAGAAGAAGAAAAAAAGGTGTTATCTGTGGGTGGTATAATAAATAACTCAGCCCCACAAGGCGGAATGTTCTTAACCCGCTGAAAGAGAATAGTAGCGAGTGGGTGACGGCCGGAATGCGAATGTTTGTGGGGCTTC
Source organism: Paspalum notatum (assembly GCA_022530915.1). Lineage (NCBI taxonomy): Eukaryota > Viridiplantae > Streptophyta > Magnoliopsida > Poales > Poaceae > Paspalum > Paspalum notatum. The sequence goes on from CM039685.1 coordinate 40,728,106, forward strand.
TCTGTGCACGACGCCCATCCACAAGAAGCCACGGAGGTGAACGGCAAGGATCTCCATGGTGGGCCACGTGGACCTCAGATGGAGAAGGGTCCAAAGCAGAGGAGGCCTTATCGCCTTCATTCCTCAACTTGAAAACAGCCAAGAAGAGCCACCTGAAATCAGGCGTTGCTTGTAGGAGTGAGTTGTGTTTGATCTAAAACAAATTGCGCAGGATTTCAGCTGCTAAATTTGTGGTGCTTGCCATCCGTAGTTGTTAAGTGGTTTGCTGGCGAAACCGAAATGACTTCTTCTTGTATATGCCATCAATTTAGTCGTGCAATCAAACTAGCATGGGTTGAAGAACACAAAATTATCTGTTTGTTAGCCCATTTTGTCAAGGTTATATATTCGCACAAGTAGGCCTACGCACAAGCACTGTCACGTTTCGTCAGAATTGACACGTATGGTTACTTCTGTGAAGCACCGATGACGATACAAAAGTGAGTATAATTAAAAAAAAATCATTTTCTGGCCGAAGCGGCGATGTTTCTAGGAGAATCCAAAATCCTACCAAGTGAGCGTGATGACCTAGGACAAGATCAGAGGTCACAACGCAACAAACGGCATTAGTTGCATCAACTGATCAGCATATATAGGGATGAATGTGACAGCTCTTCAACGAACTTTTAAATGCCGTAGTTCAATATCACCGATCGGCCATCCGTAACGTTGTTCGTTACTCGTTAGGTTGCTTTTCCACTCAGCATCAACAATGGCACCCAAGAGTAAAAACGTTCCGCCACAGCAACCGTTCAGAGCAAGTAAACCGCAGCTAGAATAATCAGCATTCACCACGTACTCCAATGGTGATGCAATAATCGCATCATACCTCATTAGACCTCGCGAACCGCGGTAGCAACCAACCGCTGGCGGAGTCTTCAACAAGCAAGCGGTGGCCCAATGATACCACGACACTGCGTGGTGCTATGGAGCTGGAACTGAAAGAAGGCGCGAACGAGAAGCAAAGTACTGTACTAGCTAATCTCATCGACCAACGACGCCACTCAAAACTGCCGTTCGACGTGAATCCAAATAGCACCAACAACCACCAGTGTCCCCGTATCCATAACCAGAATGGCAGTATGGCACGTCCTATCTACGGGCTGTGCAAAGTTAGTTCGTGCGGTAGGTACTTTGGTGTGGCTATATGATGGCCAACTGCCGTTAGGCGATTCAGTGAGTCACGAAATCAGGTGTGATCATGCGTGCATGATGAAATCATGAAACCAAGTGAAAGACTCAGTGGCCATTCATCGCATCCTCCAACAGAGTTTTTTTTTTTTAATCCCAATGACGCTACGATTGAATTGGAACACCAGCCACAGCCATCAGCCTATCCGAGTACTTGATTTTTATTCTAGATTCACCTTCAATCACTCGATACAAGCGCCTGCTACATATCACCACATCTGAATATGGATTGGAACTTAGAAGCACTGTTGAAAGTTCAGTGATAGTGAAAAGGCATGGGAGCAACGTAAGCCCATCTCCATTTGTAAGGTAAAATCAATGTAAGGGCGTATTGACCAAAACAAGGACAAATTGAACTCTGCGACCTGATCCTTGGGATCTGTTAGCTATAGAATATTCAAGGCCCAATAGTTGTTTATATCACGGGCCCATAAGCACCAACTGGTACTTATTAGCAGCTTAGCGCGAGCATCGTGCACCAGAAGCTTAAATAATTGAATCACTATGGAAAGCACAACCTTACAATAATCCCGGAGAAATGTGCTGGGTACGTTTCAAACAGACATCACTTACTTTGTATTGCTGCACTGGACAATGTGGACACATGTATAATACAAACAGTGACAAGGATCCTCAGAGAAAAAAGAAAAGAAAGAAGGAACCAGCGACTCGAGTAAGGTCAGAGAAATGTGATCAATACTTTTTAACCAGCCGTCATTTTATTTGTAATGTTGCACTGGTCACTGGACGTATGTGGCATAGCAAGGGCATGACAACAATGACGCTCATAAAAAAAAAAATTTGTGCACAAGAATGTGACATGCTGCGTGAACTTAATTTAGGGATAGTTTAAAAAGAACATATCATCTGTCAAGATGAGACAGAAGAAAGCAACATACACTAACCTGGCGCACGAAGTACCAAGTCAAAATCAACATCCATGCTCAACCATTTATCCTTTGCCTAATAGCCCCATATTTAAGTCCATCAGGATCTCATGTAACAATGCATGACATGACAAAGCCACAGACCTAATGGATCATGATTCATGAATCATGATGACGTATCTGCAGAATTTTTTTTGTCTTATTTCATCGAAGCAACAGTAGTAACCAAATCACACCGTAACTGAAGACCTCATAGACAATCATTGTAGTAGATACCATGTTTACTACTGCTATAACAGGACTTGCTTGTACTAGTGCAATTATATCAAGTAGTCCTGGTTACTGACCTTAAGTGCTGAACGATTCGCTTTTGCAGTGATGAGCAGCATCCAAGTGACCAAGTGTGCTATTTTTCAAACCACGAGTTGATGATCTGCACTGCAGAAATCCACACATTGTCTATTGAAAACCAAACAGAATAGTTCAAAGGTGCATCACCTTCCATTTGAAGCTCTTTAATCAATAAATATAATTATGAGGATGCAATCTTGTCCACTGTGGCTCCCTGTGGGGACCTAGCGTGGTCGCTTCAGTGGGAGTTTAGTCATTCTTCTAGTGTGTGTGGCGCGGCTTTATATAGATGTGGATGTTTGGCCTTATTGGCCTTGTAATAGGGGTTGACAAGTCTTATCTCTCATATCTGTTTTTTTCCCTTAATGAAATGACACGCAAAAAAAATCTTGTCCACTGTGATGCGTATCACAAAATTATCTAAGTTTTTACTTTCTGATGACTTGCACAAAATTTGTTCCATCAAAAGCCTAAGGCGTCAGTCCACTATGTCATAGTTGTGTCACCCAGCCCCAAGGCCTTCATGAGAAATGCATATTCGAAGGCTGTCTCATCACAGTGCATGAAGCGCCCACCCTCACCAAAATGGCCACTTTGCATATTAGTTTTGAGAATAACTGACTGCGAACACGAAGTGCACGTGATATCTCTCACTTTTGCAACCCACTTAGCAGCTTCCCAAACTCCTACCCTGCCAAATAAAGAAAGTGAATAACTGCACCAAGAAGCCTGCCCAAATACTGCGAGGCGATTAAAAATAACATTTGCCACTTTTACGGATAGCCATCTAACTCTGTCACTGACATGTGGGGTCATGTGAGTCACTGACACTGGACCAGAGTGGCAAATTTGTCGCCTTGCCCCGTAAAAGTGGCAAACAGTTATTATCTCAAAAACATGAGCACACAGTTATAACATGGAACAAGTATATAGATATGATCCATGTGGTCTGCAAAAGAATGGATTTACTAGGGCAAAACCTTGTATCATTAAATGAGGCAGTCACCAGCACTGGAGGATAGCATACACCAGGTGATAAGTTATCATAAGGGGAATAACTGCAGATTGCCTCAAATTCAGCTGGGAAATTAGGATCGCCGAATTCCTCATAGTCCAAGACAGTGAGAGGTAAAGTAGGATCCAACATTGTGTTGCAGATGTCAAGAAAAGGGACCTGTTTTAAGCATAAATAAAGGTTAATGATAAATAAAAATCTGAACAAAATGATAATTAGCAGAAGAAGAATAGGGAGAGAAATCCCAATGTGAAAAAATAATCTATTTACTAAGCCCAAGAATCTGTCTAACTGAGTTGATCGATTTACCTTGAGAACTGCAGCAGAAAATAAGTCTGGAAGCATATTAATGGCTGCACCCACCAGCAGACCGCCAGCACTACAGCCTATGGCACAAAGACGATTTTGGTGAACCAAGCCCTCCTTGATGAGATGCATACCGCATGCAGCAAAATCTTGAATTGAATTTATCTTATTAGCTTTAGTTCCTGCCAAATGCCATGATAAATCCCCTCCACCCCTACATGATTAGGTTCAATAATTTATCGCATCACATAAGACAAGAATTATAACAACAGAAAATGAGTAAGAAACAGCATTATGTTCGCATTGCAGAGCATTCCTGACAATCAGCACCTTGTGGCCCTGTTTGTTTTCGCTTCTGTGGATCTCGCTTATCTATAGAGCAAGTTTTCCACAAAAGCGGCTCACCGGAGAATCTGCTGCGTAAAAAATCGAGGGAGGCGGCGGTGTACAGAGGCGCGAGGCGGCGGCGGGCCCCCAGCGGCCCGACGCGGAGTTGTGAGGTGGAGGCAGACGTCACGGCGGTCGGGCACCGGCGCGGAGGCAGCCGTCAGGCGTGGACACGGCGGAGGCGGTGGCCGGGTGCGGACGCGGACGCGCCATCGGGGGCGGACGAAGCAGACAGCGGGGACAGAGGCACCCTCGGGGTGGGCGGAGTGGGGGCGAATAATCACTCGCGTTCTGTGAGACCGGGGCGGAAGGACGCGTACGAGAGAATCGGGTTTTCTACTGGCGTGAGGATTCCGGGAAAAGCGGGCTTGGGTGAGAAGCGAAGTGTTTAGGTGGGATTTTCGCTTCTTTCCACCATAATCCGCTTATAAGCGGATCCAAACAGGCCTGCCACCTAGACCTTGCCAACTAAGCCAAACTACGCGCACCTGTTTCGATCTCCAAGCAACTTTGAAGGAAAAACTAGAATTTCATGACTGCAAAACAACTAGTTCCAGAAGTCTCATATAAAATATAATAGGGGATTGTCCGATGAGGAACTATAAATGCGGAGCCCAGGGCACAGGGCAGTAAATCACACATTGTTTTTACCCCAGATGGAGAACCATTTATCCCAATAAGCTAGCAAGCAGCAACTAATGTTTCTAACAGAAATTAAAGATAAAACCCATGTCCTGCTAAGATTGGTGTATTAATGAATCCAGATTTTTTTAACTGTGGCTTGCAGTAACTCCTGGCCACATGGCACATAAGTAAGAATGCTATCCTGCTTATCAAATAATATTTATACAGAAATTTTGAAATACGGTTGCGATAGCAATCGCAGCAGCTCTGTAAGTTGAACGTACCTAACATCTGCAAAAGCAAGAACCCAACCACGAGAGAGGAGACTTAACCTCTCTGAACACCAGCTTTTGTCCAAATCTTCTCCATAAGCTCCATAGCCGTATAAGATCCCTGGTGATTCTCCATGACGATGTGCTTCCCGTGAATACAGGATGACCAAAGGTATTAAGACACCATCATGTGATTTAACCTCAATTCTTTCACATGAGAATAGCTTGGAAAGATCACTCCAACTTTGTGAATTTTGAACAAGCTGCAGGTTTTGTTGGATGCTTGAAACATTGGGTTGCAAGCCCACTGTGCCTAGATTTGCAGACAGGCTAGTTACTTCCTCTTGATGAAGGATGGTGAAAGTTCTTTTTCTCAAATCATAGTCCACAGTTAAGTCTGGAATCTGAGGCACACAAATTTAAAGATTTAAAGGAACGAACTTGATTACATGTAATTATGGACTGAACGATACATTGGTTAATAAAATAATAAGCAGGTGGTTTAACATGATGGAAAACTATAGTTTAGCTGTAAAGTTTTACGAAATACATCCAATTGTATGGTAAGTGAAAGTGCAAAGCAGTGTGTCTGATACAATGGAATATCTTGAGCTCTTGCTCTAATATGGTTAAACAGAAACATCAGATACTGTAACTAAAGAAAAAGAAGGCTAATGAAAATATTATCAAAAAAACACTTTTCGCATAGATAAGTAAAAGCTGTACCACAGGCGATGAAACAACCAGCCGATAAGTAGATGACATGAAATCGTTGTTGGATCCAGAAACAATGCTGCACAAGTTTGATGGTATTGGGAAAAACCATGGGTTGAGATCATCAAGTTCCTTTGGCTCCTGCAGGATCCATAAAGGTAATAAATCGATCTGGTTGCTCTAAGAAGACTCAAAACTCACCAAAATAGAAAGAACAAAAGGGAATGAAAGTTCCTATAACAAAGATCAAATGCAATTGACAAGCCCCAACTGTTGATAATACAGTTAAAAATCCCAACTAAAGTCAATGTTTGCAACAGATGCTTAATTGTCTAAAGACAGGGACCCATATCAAATTTCTCTCAGTCCTATCTCACTACAAACAAATAACTATATAAATGATACAAGGCAAAAAACACACACACACACACACACACACACACACACACATACCTGAACATCAACATCAATTGGCATATTGATGGAGCAAAAAAGAGGAGTTCCATTCCTTCGAAGAAACAGAACTAAATTATCATGAAAAATGTCCATATCCTCAATGGTGCAGTCTGACCCAGGGAACGTCATGATCTTGAAATAGGCATAGAAGCACCTACTTAGGAAATGATTATGGCCCCCCAATTACAAAAAGTATTGCCTACATAAAAGAACTGCTTACAGTTTCCAACAATGAACACCCATACTAGAGAGTTGTATTGAACTGGTGTCTTTCAAAGGGATGTGACCAGCATCTTTTGATATTAGAGATATATCAATGCTACCCAATAAAATATCTTAGCATTATTAAACTAATAGGGACTGCCTAGTGCCTACATATCTATTTCATGCTTGAGCACTATGAACATATGTTCAACTTTTCATCTCAGCCCAAAGAAAGAGAGAAACCTGCCATCTATCCAACAGTGACTTTCCAGCCCTACACCTGGCCAGATAGTAGCCTTCAGTTGTCGTTTTGATATCATTTACAGGAGCATTGGTAAGGATGTAAAAGAATCCGCTGTGGTGTTCCAAAAAGTACTGCACTTTGTCAACACGTTTCTTTATAGGCCATAAGCCTTCTCTAACATTATCAGATTCTATCACAAAAACCTGCAGATCATGTATATAAGCAAAATATAATTTAACATCTGTGCAAAAGGGATCAATTTGCGAAGTGCAGTCAGAAACAGAAAAAAGGTCCAAAAAGAAACCTTCCTCAGATGATGTCCTTGTGTTAGAATTGACAGTCACATACTTAAAATCTTTTGTGCTTGTAATATCCACACAACAGTTGACATCTTTCTCTGTGAAAACTAGAAACCCTGGTTCATCAGATTGCAACTTTTTACAAAAAACCCTGTCATATGTAAGCAATTAGAAAACAAAAAATGATCAAAACAGTGCAAGCATTGTAGTAATAGAATATTTTTTGTGCCTTTGGTGGAAGGGAAATTACTGGTTAGGACGTAGAGTCTCGTCACAGACAGTGTAAAATAAACTTTCGCTGTTGCGAGCCCATGCTAAACTAACTATTCCCTTGTCTGGTGAACTAAAGACGACATGCTCAGACTGAAGATCTTTCACTTGTAGGGAAAATAGTTCACCCCCAGATGTATCGACTGTATATGCAAGAAACCTATGATCTGGAGAGATTCGGCAACTCCCAATGTGCACATAACCTGCATAACATCAAAAGTTACAAAATTATTATTAAGCATATGGAGAAACCCAATATGCAATGTGCACATTTGCATAGCCAAGCAACAAAAATCCTCGTTTTCAAAAATCAGTAAACAGGAGAAAATAAGCATGGTGAAGAGACTGGGTGCTTTTCCACTAACCAAAAAAGAGCAAAAAAATGTTCAAAATATTTATTGAACGAGCAAAATAATCAATGGATAGGAAACTTCAAAAAAGGAGATCAGGTCAATATCTTGATCATTAAGCATATGGAGAAACCCAGACAACTCAGATTCAGCACCTACCATTTTTTTCCGCAACCTCATTCCAGTCAAGCAACACTTGCTCCTTCTCAGAACCAGACAGGTAATCAAGCAGAGTCCCTACCAGACCAGTCGGCCTCAACTTTCTAGATAAAACAGGGTATTCCTTTCCCTCGGGAACATATTGATGATACAACCTGGATCCAAAAAGAAGTTGTAAATTCTAAGATCTACTTCTAGAATCTATTTGTGTGAGTGGAGCTGTTCGATCAAGTATGGGTTACAATTTATCATGTTGTACAACTAAATCACGTACCATACATATTGCAACACTGAAAATTAAGAGTCAAAACCCAACATAATATACTTCCGTTGTTTCACATTTTCACTACATTATTTATTTTGGTAGGCCCATTTTTTCTTAAAGCAAAGAGATGTGTAAAATTTTGAAAAGCAGCAGCTTCAATCTGATGCATATTGGGGAAATATACTGTTCGCCCAGAAAATTAGGCAAAACAGGCATACTGCAATTTTTTTCCGAATTAAGGTAGTGTAAAATACTAAAATGTAATGAAGCATAACATCTTAGTACTGCAGCTGCAGGAACTAGCCAAAAAAGACTGAACAACTTTACCGTCAGAATCGTAAAACTCAAGCTACACAGACAGGCCATGGCCAGTTGTCCTAGTGCTACAAGCCTTGGAGTACATTGTTGTTATGTTGTAGCATTATAATTCAGGTACAACCAATATTAATACTGCACGAACTAAACAGTCAAAGTGCCAAATATCATCTCTACAATTACATAACAAGCCATATCTAGATTAGATACACGGGCTCAGAAAAATCACAGGACTAGACTAATGCCATAAAATAACCACGACTTAGAAAACCGCAACAATACATTCCGACCCATACACTGCAGAACAAAAAAGGCACAGCACAATACAGACCAAGGGCCCCAGGCCTGTGGCGGTGTGGCGACGGAAGGGGGCAGCCGGGCGCGCATCTCGGCGGCGAGGCGCGAGCGGAGGCCGCCGCTTCCGGCTGAGCCAACGAAGGCGTCTGCGTAGGCGTTCTCCGCGGCTAGGAGGGCCGCGAGGTCCGGGTCGGAGGTGTCGCGCATCCAGTGGTACGGGTCGCTCCACGACCTCCCGTGCGCCGACACGGTGAAGGGGACCTTCTTCGCCACCGGCGGGGGCGGGACAAGATGCGGCTGCTGCGGGGGTTGGAGGGAGCTGCGGCGGCAGGAGGTGGTAAAGAGGCGGAGGAGTGCGCCGAGGCGCGGGCGCCGGCGGAGCATCGCGCCGGTTTGATGGTTTTGCTTTGCTGCTGCAGTTCAGCGGAAGGAGTGGGCTGGGCCTGGCAGGGGTTTTGCGCTGTGATTGGTTTATGGCGAAATTTGTGGCCAAAGTTTGACCATGGCTAAAATTGGGTCTTAATTTTGGCCACGAACTAATCAGTTTACTTTCATTTTTTATGAGGCTTCAGCCGTTCAGTGTGTTTTTAGCCATAGGTTAGTCTCACCAGCTCGCCCATCTCATCCCGTCCATCCACTATTTCAACTACATTATTTTCTGTTTACAGTGCGAGCACAGTGTTTGGACATTTCTTTTGGGTCTATTGGTGAGCATAGTCTTATATGTTGATTTCAGAACATAGGACTCAAATTCGCATGCCTTTCAGAATTTGACACCACCTCACAATGACATATGAAGTCATAATGGATCAATGACACGTAGGTCAGGGTGTCAAATTCTGAAGGTGTACGAATTGAGACCCAATTCCTGAAATTTTTCACTTGGAGAGTTGACATTCTTAAAAAAAAGTTGAGAGCTGATTAACGCCATGCTAATTAACCGAATGATACATAGACAGTTAGACACCTTCTTTTTTCGCTTTATGCAATCTCAACTGGATGCAAGCGAGCCATGCATCCTCTACGAGTCCACAAATCTGATTTAGAAATGTGTGGTAACCCATTTAGTTTATCTTATACGGTAATACTCCTCTAGTTTTTTTTAACACATTTTAGTTAAAAAATAAACTAGATTCCAAGAATCGAGATAGTTCATGGGTTTGTGATACATCGTATTTGCATGATAGGAGTATATCTTAATTATAGCATCGTTTTGCTAAAATTGGAACGCGCAACAGAACTTGTCTTTTGTCAGTGAGGACACTTCTTTTATACTAAACATTGCTAGCTCTGTTTTCTTTATGATGTTTTTTATTTAAAAAAACACACTAGTTGGCTATAAACACTTAAGACGAGGCAGTACAACATTAAGGGCATCTGGTTGTTGTTGCCTCCCAGGCAACGTTTTGTCCAGACAAAGCTCCCACTTGGACGCAGCGGGCTAGGATATGTTGCCTTGCAGGTACCTATCCAAACACGCCCTTAACGCACTAACTTAACACAATACAGTGATAGAATGGACACCTTTTCTTTTTGTTTTTCTTTTTCTTTCTCTCTCTACCCTCCTTTCAAAGTGCAACAAGCATCTAAATGGGTTTTGATGAATTTATGACATGTTACTCGGATCTAATGAATTGATTTTGTTATGTTTTTGCATGTGTTCTGATTCACTAGTTAGAAGCGTTGTTTCCCTATGTTTTTGCATGTGTTCTGATTCAGTAATTATCGGCATTGTTTCCCTATGTTTATTCGTGTCTTCTAATTCAATAATTAGCGGCGTTGTTTCCCTACTGGTGCTATTTTCATAACATGTCTTCTTTTTTGCAGCGATAAAATGGTCACCTCTTCTTTTTCTTTCTCTACCCTCCTTTGTAAGTGCAACAAATGTCTAAATGGGTTTTGATGAATTTATGACACGTTACTCGGGATGTAATGAATTGACTTTGTCATGTTTTTGCACGTGTTGTGATTTCCCAATTAGACGTTGTTTCTCCTACTAGTGCTATTTTCATGTGTTGGTTGTATTTTTTTTTTGAGTGCTAAGAATATATCTGGGCATGGGTCACCTGACCTGACCAACCTAACCCACCCAACCAGACCCGGGCAACGTGGCGGGTGGGCGCGAGCCGCATTTTTTGATCCGCAACAATCGGCGAGCGGGGCGTGGAACGTGCTTTTTATCCAAAACCCATCCCAACCTAAAAAAACCGACCCAACGCGTCCGCGGAGAGTGCACGGGCCAACCCGACCTAGTGTTAGGCACGAGTCGAACGCAGGCCATCCTATGCGATCCACGTCCTGACCTTGACCCGATCAGATCCGACGTTTACCTAGGTCGCTAAGAGTATAGTTTTGTGGGCGTGTAATTCGAGTGAGCATGGGCCTCAAATCACTCACTTTTGTGGTCTTCTAATAATATGGTGATTTGTCGGCTTGTCGCTGATGTTTGCTCGTGCGTGGGAGCCCGACAAATCACTTGATTACTGTGATGGATAGTAATCGAGTGATTTGGCAGATGAAAACTGTCTACATGATTCAAATCACTCGAGTTTTGAATAGACAGATCCTATAAATACCACCGTAGTTGTGCTGAAATGGTACATAGTACTCTATTTTGTTGTAGCATCGCCCTTGCAGCACAGTGCCGATTCCATCACGCACGCGAGCCCATCTCAAACCACCACGATGAATCCATTCATTCCCACGATCGCGTCACATGCGCTCCACCACCCCGCGCCTAACTTCGGCCCCACCCGGCGGCGTCGGCGCGGTGGCCACTGGCCCCCCCTTCCTCCTCCGGCACAAGGCGCTGCCTCAGTGCAGTGGCCACCGTCCTCTGTGGCTCCCTGCCGTATCAACCGGCGGGGCCGGGCGGGCACCTCGGTCCAGTCCGCCACTTCAACTCGGCGAACCACAGCGCCGGCCAGTGGCAGGCCTCCTGCAGCGCCATGCCCGACTGGGTGTCGTCGTGGGGCGGCCAAGGTCCCCCGCGGCGGCGGGCGATGGCCGCCGACACGGCGCACAGCGCGAGCGCCCCGTGCCCCGAGGCGACGAGCACCCAGCTGGGACTGGTCCCGCCGCCCGTGGCCGCCAAGACCTACTTCTCGCAGCACCTGTGGACTGACTAGCCGCAGTTCAGCGGCGGTACTCTACCGACGCCGACGGGCGGGACCGCGGCACGTACAGAGCGGGCGGCCGGGCTTGGTACGGCACCGGTAGGTGAAGAGTAGACTAGCGGAGGCGCGCGGCGTCCAGTGGAGCGGGTCACGGTCGCGGGGCTGGCCGCCTGGCCCCGCCGTGCACGCGCCACGGACGCGTACGGCACCGCCCGGCACAGTACAAATTCTCGGCGGCTGCTGCTGGCCTGTCCCGGCTCCCTGGACGCTCCAGCCGGTCGGCACTGTGGCGCGGTCAGAGAAGAGGTGACGCGTGCACGCGGCTTACCAACTCCACAGTTGACGCCGCCTCCTCACGTACCCTCGGTGCGCGAACTGACGCGTCGGCCCGGCGCGCGGGCGGTAAAAGCGATGCCCGTGTCACCGTGTGTGTGACTGTGTGTGAAGGTTTTTAACCGGCAGACGTCCGGACCTGCTCCACCGACCCGGCGCCGGTGCCCATAAACTCGAGAGCGACCACCAGCGCTAGCAGCTGAAACACACACACACACGCCGCGTGCTATCTCGGAACGCGCGTCGCCGCTTGCTTGTTCTGCTCCCACGGCGCCGCGCATGCAGGAGCCCGGCCCCGGGCGCCGTCCCGCGCCGCCGTTCGCGGGCGTCGACCTCCGCCGCCCCAGGGGCTACCCGCCGGCGGCGCCAGCCGCGAAGGAGGAGGAGGAGCCGGCGCCGGCGCCGGCGCCGGGCGGCGGTGACCCGTGCCCGCGGTGCGAGTCGCGGGATACCAAGTTCTGCTACTACAACAACTACAACACGTCGCAGCCGCGCCACTTCTGCAAGTCGTGCCGCCGCTACTGGACCAAGGGCGGCTCCCTCCGCAACGTCCCCGTCGGCGGCGGCACCCGCAAGGGCTCCTCTTCCTCTTCGTCTTCCTCCACGCTGGCGTCGCCCGCCGCACCCAAGACCGCGAAGCGGTCAAGGAACTCCAAGCGCCGCCGCGTGGCCCCGGCCCCCGGCACTGAGCTGGCCTCCGCCGACGCCGTGAACGACACAGCGCCGACGCCCGCGCCGTCAAAGGAAGCCGACGCAGCGGTACTTGCGGCGCTGGCGGCCACGGAGAAGCCGGCCGCGACGGTTGCCGCCACGGAGAAGCCGGCCGTCGGCGGTTTCACGGACACGTCTGTGGCGCCCGGAGGAGTCGGGCTCGCGGAAGTTGGCAGCGGCGGCGGCAAGGAGCTGCAGCCGGACCCGAACCACTTCGAGTGGCCGTCGGGCTGCGACCTGGGGTCCTATTGGGGCACCGGCGTCTTCGCCGACACCGACCCGGCGCTGTTCCTCGACCTGCCGTGACTACGGCTTGCGCCATGGTTAACTAATCAACCATCACACGGCTCACGAGATGGTGAACAGAGCAAAGCATCAAGCTCTTGAAGCTACGCGCTCCAGTCCTGAGCCTATTCTACTACTGTAGCGACGATCTCTGCTTATCTAGTCTCTTACCAGTGTTTTGCTGGTTTTAATCGCCGTTTTTTTCACTTACAAGTTACAATCTAACGCGGGATGGCTAATCGTGCTTGTTTCTGAGCTAATCGTGGTACTTCTGAGGGCTGAGGCCATGGAAAATTGGAAACCACAAGAACACAAGGGGAGCAACGGTGGCCACCGACCAGCAAGCAGTCTTGTCGTTGCAAGTGTTGGAGGCATATTCTAAAGCCGACTACGCATGTCATCCCGATTCTTGCAAACGCTAAACTAGCATTATCATCTCATTTACATAAACAAGTATTATCGTTTCGCCACAATCGATCGATCGATGATAATGTTCTGGTTCCGTCGCCAGTTATCCTCACGTATACAATGCACAAAAGAACGTGTACGTACTCGTAGATCGCTTATCCCGCCCGGCCCAGAGGTAGCAACGGCGGCGTGAAGCCGATCGTGCCGGTGCATCCGGCCCGGCAGGCTAGGTCACGCGGCACGCCGAGAAATGATTAGATTCGGTGCTGGTAGGGCTCAGCGACTGGCTCTCGCGTACTAGCGCACGGGCGGCTGCTGGCTGCTCCAAATGTAAACGTCCAATGATACGACGCGGCCGGGGCGGGGCGGGCGACTCTCTCCGATCCTGCGCGATCGATCGTGTACGTCAAGTGAGGACTGGCAGCTTTGCTTCTGTTTGGCGCACCGCACGTACGGGGTACCATGGCCGTATGCATGCGGCCGGCCGGATGGAGACGACGGGAGGCCTGTTCGGTTGCACGTCGGCGTTGCCGGGGGGTTTTCAAAATTCCGGGCCGCGGCGGGCGCCCGACAGCGCCTTGATTCCGACGGCGACGCTTCTCGATTCCGACGGCGACGGGGCGTGTCCTGCGCGCCGTGCCGTGCCCAGGGATAGGTCAGGGTCATCAGTCGCCGCCCTGTACCGCCGCGCGACCTGTGTCGGGATGCGATTCGCGACGGGCGGCGCGGGATCGATCGGTCCCCGCGGCACGGTTCATGTCAGCGGCAGTCCCCGCCCGGCCAGGCCCAGGCCCTGCGCCGGCTGCACTGCGCGTCGTCTCGCTCCGCTCCATGCCTGGCCCGCCGAGCGGGATGGCGTCGTCTCACTCACTCCACGATGGCTCGTAGCTGGCCGGTGGTTCGCTCCCCAGCCTCCTACGCCGCCGGCCGTTGCATGCGTTCTGCGGTTCTGAAGGTCCCTCGCACGTCGCAGCGTTGTTGCCACCCTGCTGCGGTCGCTAGCAAAAGCAGTGAGTTTGTGACTTGTGAGTATCGTTCGCCGGGCAAGTGTCAAAAGTTGACCGCAGCAAAGCCACAGCTGACGCTGCTGCTGAGGGAACACACAATGCGTTACCATACCCTGTTGCCTCAACGACAGTACACGGGCAACGTGCAAGCAAAGATACAGGGTAGCTCCCTCACTTGTACCCTTTTTTTTTTTTCTCGTGCTTTTGTTGCACTTGCACCACTACTTCTGTCTTTGACTGTGTTTCCTCGTTGAGCAAGTAGTGTGTAATTGTATACAGCTTCAGACCATGATTGCAAACAAAATACCCCCTCCCAGTAACCGACGCGTATTTGAAGGTTCCTCTTCCACACGATGAACATTCTAGAAACTCTACTATCCCGCTACTTGACAAGAACGTGACGCTAGCGTTGCCACTCAAGAACACCCGATGGGTTTGGGGGTGGGGGGGGGGGGGCGCAACAATTGACGCGTCGGGCACATGCCATGATTTTTTTTATCCAAAACCTAACTCAAAGCAAAAAAAAAAAAAAAAACCTTGACCTCACACGTTTGTGGGGAGCGCGTGGGCCAACTCGACCGGCACTAGGCACAGGCCATTCTAAACAACCCGCGGTCTGAACCTGACCTGGTGCATGAACGGGTCTAGAGGAAAGGGGTCAGCCAAACATTAAATCACAAAAGCGGGAGGATGGGCTAGCGCGGGGTGGCAATGCGATGTTGCATTATGGTTGGTGGACAGAGCCAAAACGAAGAAGTCTGCTAGAAAGGTCATGGGAGGGCACGATTGAGGTGGTAGCAACCTCCGCTGAATGGTGAAGGAAAGGTAAGAGGACGATGTGGTGGGGTGCCTAAGGCACGAATGGTATCAGTCGATCCCACAGAGGTGAGGGTGGTGGCAGAAGAGTGATGAAGCGGTGATGAGTGATGGGTGAAAAGGTTATATGTCATCCTGTCACACGAGTCGTCGCATGTCATTTAAGTTCTTCGGGAGGGTAGATCACCCAAAGAAGATATTAATAGTTCAGTAAAGCCACCGTCTCAAAAGATAAGTTCTATAGTCTTTCTTCTGAAAAGCCACATTTTAAATGTTTTATTAATAATTCAGTAAAAGTATTTTTTTAGTGTATACATAATATGATATATATTTTTTTATCTATTAATGGTATATTTGAAATGAAATGAATGATCATAGTTTACCTTTAAGGACAGTGTCAAAATTTATGACTTATTTTTTGAGAGGCACGGAGTAATTTGGATTTATACCAATCATGTACATTTGAATTTCAAGGGAAACTCACCATCGAAACACTTCATTGCCTCGTACTACCTTTGTCCAAAAAAACATGGTTCTGACCATGCATGGGCAGTACTAGTATATAATTTTGTTAACACTAGTATATAAATTTTTGCATGAACATTTAAAGACGTGCGTTTTTTTTTTTTTTGAACGGATACAGCCCCCACCGAAAAACATTCGTCCTTCAGTTCCTGATCCACAAGAAAGAACTGTTTTTTTTTTAAGTCAAAAAAAAAAACAACGAGCAAAATGCCCCTTGCCTTGGCGCATCCGGCCCACTACCCAGGTAGTGGTAGGGCTGTAAGCGCACCGGCCATTTCACGGGTCCACGGCGGTGCGGTATAGAATCGGTCCACCACTCCCGTAGTCCCGTACCGGCCCCGGCCACCTGAGAGACCGTGCTTCCTCGCCGCCGCCGCCGCTACCCCCGCCGGAGAAGATGGCCGACAAGCCAGCAGGGCCCACATCTAGGACGAGGACCAGAGGCGGTCTCGCTGCCTCTACGGCCTACTCCAGGTACCCCTTCCCTCGATCTGCATTTCCACCGCCGATTCGTTTTGAATCTTTTTGAACTCGCTTCAGCTGTTCCTTCCGCATTTCATGATGCAGGAGGCTGTCTTCGATATCGTTCACCTCGGCCTCGAACCATACCAAGAAGGTGCGGTTTCGCTAGTACCTTTCGAAATACCGGCAACTTTCCTCTGCGCCTTTTCTAGCTTTTGGGATCAGATGTTTGTTTTGCTTGGTAGTCAGTTGGGTTCTTGGGTTCCAATTTTTGAAATATTTTTAATTTTGGTACCCAGTGTCCACTCACAGTAGTGCTACAGAAGCTTCTTTGGGTGGACTAGTGGACACGGGACAATGCATTGATGAACTGGAGTGAGGAATCATCCTTTAATAGGGCACATCGCGGTTACAGAAAAATGCAAGCATGCTACTGTGGCACTATTGGTTGTTGCTGATATGTACCTACATCTCCGTGTTCAGGTTCCTGACCCCCCGAAGGCCGTAAGGCCAACGCGAGCCATGCCTGCCAAGAAGCAGCCACAGGTAGATCGAGCTCAGAAACAGAAAGAAGAGATTGCTGCTCTGCAGGAGCAGCTTAATGGCCTGCAAAGGAAGTTACTTGAGAAAGATGAAGCTCTGAGATCTGCGGAGAACTTGATCAGCCGAACTAGTGCTGCGAATGAAGCAGTTGATGGGTTGAGGAGCCAGCTCTCCGAGAAGGAATCGCTGATTGAATCTGCTGGTTCGGAGCTGCACAGTGCAAAGGTGATTTAAGATTTGGTCAATATTTTTTTACTGCTTTAGTTAATGTGCTGTTTTCTATGGAGTTCTTTCATTCAAGCACCAGCCTAGGTCCCTAGCTAACGCATTATTTTATTTGGAATTTGGAGAGGATCCTGTGTGCTGAATGCTCTAATACCCTGGTGTAGCGTTGCAACACTTTACTATAGGGTATGTAATTACTCTGATGGGGATAAAACTTAACAATGTGAATTTTCTTTTGGCATTGCTCAGTGTTGATAATAGAAGACTATGCAGCTCAATTGAGGGCGAATTTGAATAACCATCCTAAAAAATAGTGACATTATAAGCACACTGTCTTTCATAAACCCATGACGACCCTGCAGTATTTAGTCCATCCTTGTATTATCAATCCATGATTCATGTTGAGCTTCACTGAAAAAGAAGGTTGTGGTGCTATAATTTGAGGCTCTAATTATACTATTGACTGACATTCAGTGTTTTTGTTTCATGGGTTCAGCCAATCCATATTCAAACAAGAAAGGGGCCCACTTCATAATTGTAATATTAGAAATGACCTGACCCATTGAATCATTCCTGTGCTTAAACATCCTGTAATGTTTCCTGAACTTTTGTTGCAAATTGACAATGAAATGAGTGATCCTGTCCTTTATGTTTGAATTGAACTGTCTGTTGTGAATTGTCATACATTTGATGCTTCTGACTTTTGTACTTGTGCATGTTTGTATCCCACGATAGATTACTTGCATCATGTGAAATCACCTCCTGCAACCTTTGTTTATAGGTCACACAACTAAAGGCGCTCCCAGTAAATCACACATTTAGTAACAAGACTGGAGTAACTCGTGCAACTTTTGTTTACTGTAGATCATGCTAGCAGAGAAGCAGGCAGCACTAGAGAAGTTAGAGTGGGAGGCAAAGGTGTCGAATAGGAAGGTGGAAGAACTCCAAGTCGATGTAGCTTCTATGGATTCTGAGGTTTCTGCTCTCATGAAGTTGTTCAGGCAATTAACAGAGAATGACCGAGCTCCTTCTCCCAGGGATAGATATGACGATTTGTCTTTGGAGTGCGAGCCCGTTCAACTTGATGTAAGTAATATTTTCCTTGCTGAAGTTCCATTTCAGTCTTTAGCACAATAACATATTTCTTTCACGTACTAATGCACTCTTCACTGATGAAAAGCGTGTATTTATTTGTGTTTTCTTTCTGAATTCTTACATGCTGCCCCCATTGACATGCGGCAGGACACAGTTGTTGATATTGACATTGAGAAGATGGAGCAAGAGATGTCCGCCTATGTCTCAGCTCTAGCTGCAGCGAAGGAGAACCCTACCGATGATTTCATGATAGCATTAGCGGAGGCAAGATTAAGACTTCAAGCCTTTGTACTCTGACCAGACTAAAGTGCTGCGTAACCAATGGAGCAACTTGATACCCTCTGATCACTGTGTTTTTCTGGTGGCGCGCGTCGTGGCTGATAGTGTTCGCTCAGGGCCTTGCATCCCAGAGGATTCGTGTCTGTCATCTCTCACTTGGATTGGGGCTGCCCTATGAGCTTGTTGTAACTTGTAGCGCTATGAGCCGTGGTGTACGTGTCTGAACCTCTTAATACTGTAGATGGCATCTTGTACCTTTTTAGCACTGAACTTGCTACAAAATGGTTCTGGTTGTCTTGGTGGCCGTATTTGTTTTTTGTTGCCCGTGCTGCATACTCCAAGGACTCTGCGTGTATGATACTTGTTGTAGCTGTTGTACAAAATGATTCGCAATGTAGTTTTTCTGTTACCTAAATAGGGAACTTAAACGGTAACTCGATTTCAATTCTGGGCAATTACTGACTGTATTTTGTCAACGCTTCTGCAATCGCGCGGGCTCCACAGACCAGCATGCATGCCGACCGTGGTGTGGTGGTGGTGGTGCTCAATTTCTGAGCGCCTGCCGATGCGAACGGCACGCTGCAGGCACCACCGTGCCAGGTGGTGGCTCCTACGCGACTAGCTTGCACCGTTGCACGTACGAGACGGCCCATGCGAGATAGCGCGCTCAAGCC
Organism: Paspalum notatum; assembly: GCA_022530915.1. Lineage (NCBI taxonomy): Eukaryota > Viridiplantae > Streptophyta > Magnoliopsida > Poales > Poaceae > Paspalum > Paspalum notatum. The sequence goes on from CM039685.1 coordinate 40,747,230, forward strand.
AAAGATAGCCACGCCACCCCCGTCACTCTCGTCACCGGTACAACGTAACCGACCCGCGGTCACCGCCTCCGCGTGCAGCTAACCACGGTCACACGCCGGCAGCTTTCGTCTTCCCTGCCCAGTCGATCGATTCGTTCAATATCCAAATTCCAAGCCCAACGTTGCCGGTCACGTCATGGCTCCCGTCCGCGCACTCGCCGGCATTCTTCTCGCCGTCGTCATTGCGATGTCTGTCCGCGTCCACGCAGAGGCGCCAGCACCCTCGCCGGAGCCGTCTGAGTCAACGTCGCCGTCGGAGGCACCTGATCATGCGTCACCAGCCGGGTCACCCGATGCCATGGAGATGGAGACGTTATCCCTCACGGAGGCACCGGCACCCTACGACAACGACGACGACGATGGTGCAAACGCCCCATCCCCAGCCGCCGCTTCCCCGGACGAGGAAGACGCGCCTGCCATGGCACCGGCTTTCGGCCCTAACGGCCCCGCCGCTTCCCCAGAGGAAGAAGAAGAAGAAGAAGCGCCCACGACGGCGCCGGCCTTTTCTCCCTACGGTATCAGCGAGTCGCCGGAGGATGCCCCGGCGGGCGCCCCAGAAATCGAGGACGCCGCCCCTATCGCGGCTCCCCCATTGGACGACGACGACGAGGAGGAGGAGCGCGCGCCCAGCTTGGCGCCGGCCTTCGCTCCCTCCGGGATCAGCGAGTCGCCGGAGGAGTCCCCAGCCGGCGCCCCGGACGCCGAGGACATGATGGGCCCGTCCTCCGAGGTGGCCGCCGCCCCGTCCTCGGAAGACTACGACGTGCTAGACGAGGAGGTCCTCTCGCCTGACGGGGCCGCCATTGAGGCCGCGTCGGCCGAGGGCAGCACCAGCCCGGAAACCGAGGAGAGCCCCGCCAAGGCCGCCTCCCAGACACCCGCGGAGGCTCCCGGCCCCTCGGACGACAGCGACGACAGCGGCGCGAGCACGACGAGCGTCGTCGCGCGTCGCAGCCTCGGGGCCGCCGTCGTCCTTGCAGCCATGTGCGCCGCTGTTGCTTTCTGAGGTACGTGCCTGCGCGATCGACGAGGCGCCCGGCCGGCGATAGAGCTCGGAGGACGGAGCCACGGAGGGCATGCGGCCATCGTGCATCGTGCATGCTGGCATGCTCGGGGAGCCATGTAAACGAGCGATGCGTGTCGTGGAGGAACCGTGATGGCAAGTGTTCTTTGGTAGGTACGGTCCTCCCGATCGGATGATGCTAGCCTTTATTGCAATTTATTACAAGCATCGTGCATATATGTGCGGATTTGCTAAAAAAACGTGCGCGTAGACGATCTGCTGGTCAATTGTACGTCGACATGGATGAATGAAGACACTCCAACGGTTTTGCACATGTTCTACTGCATTGAAGAATCGTATCCCCATGTCACATTGCAAATTCATTTCTTTTTTAGTCCTTGCGTTGTTAAATTTGCCCAGAGCAGGGAGGGGAATACCGGGTTTCTAACACCCTACGGGCTATTTAGTTTGGCAATTCCCATGTCCCCCAAGTGTGTGTGCGCGCGCGCGTGGTGTGTGTGTGGGGGGGGGGGGGGGGGGGGGGGGGATTTGGGGAAATGGAGCCAAAACCCCTTGAGAAGCGAAACTTAGTCCAAACTTTGAAAAATCGAACAAAACACCTCCGTGTGGTTTTCATGGGTGCTTTTGCCTAGGTGAGCAGAGAGCCACCCCTGGCCCGCTAGGCACGGCTTGTTGACGTGCTGTGCCGAGTGGCGCTACGGGCCTCGGCCGCGGCCCAGGCATGGCACGGCAGCCTGCTAACCGTGCCGGGCCGACCCGCGAGCACGCCGTGCCCAATAAAAAATACACCAAAAATGATGGGTGGAGATTTAAACCTCAGACCTGCTAGATAAGAGCCTTCACCCACCTGAAATAAATATTTTGACTATCATTCTTTTGTGATTCTAATATGATATACATAAATATATACATATATAAATATAATACAAATAAAAAAAAATTAATCGTGCCGGGCCGGACCGGCACTGCGTGCCTTGGTCTCGGCCCAAGCACGGCACGCTTTCGAGCCGTGCCGGGCCGTGCCTTGTGCCGGCCCGTTGGGCACGACCCATCTGGCCATATATAGTCCTGTGATTGTCACACATTGATGTCATTTGTGCTATTGTTTTTGTTCTGTGGTTGTAATTTTATAGAAAGTGTGTTTTGTGTCACAGAAATGCATCAAGTTTTTTAGGTACTATTTGTCCATTTCTATTTCTAGTATGTGTTTTGGTGTTGTTTAGCACACACGTGTTGTTGGAACCTCCAATATACCCGTGTCTTTGCATAGTGTGTCATCAAAATCAGCTTTTCAAGACGAGGACGGTGTTTGTGGCTGTCTATGCACACATCAAGATGCTACGTAGATTTTTTCCGACATATATGCGGGCCTCTCGCAGGGAAGCACTCGTATAACTATTGACACGCCAACGATATTGTGGCCATATTAAGACCACACGAAGAAGGGGAATAAGTTAGTTAACGATGCTGGCTGCGCCTGTATCTGAGCTGTATATAACCATATCATCGTATATATATATCCAGCTTAGCGCCGCCTTAACTTGGCGGCCTGCCCACGCGTTTCGGCGTGTTCGTTGTCGTCGATCGCCGCCTGCAAACTCGATGTGTAACGCCGCGCGCAGTCGAAGCATCGGAGATCGATATGTCGATAATATGTCGTTGTCCTGTGTATACACCCTCGCCATTTCTCGATCGAGTGCGCCGCGCGCGGGTCCATGCATCCCTGCCGAGAGCACTGCCCGTGTCTTTGCCACGACCAACATGGCAGCGTGCATCGCATAGCAGCAAGCAGGCGCGCGGCATGGGGAGCACGTACGTACGCTCTCTCGGAAGCCTCTCCAACGCCGCGCGCGGCGCGCTGGGCCTGCTGGAGCGATCCGCCCCCCGCCGCCGGCACGTACACCCACGGTGAATCCCGTCCTGTTCCTGGCCCGAGCAAGTCTGCATCTTTGTTGCTTTGCTTCACAAGGTTTGACAGCCTGCCGCAGTACACGTACGTACGTGTAACCATGGCTGCCCCGCCGGGTGGGGGCATTGCGGAAGCTTCTTCGGACGGCATGCCCCCCTCACGCGCTCGGAGCACCCGTTGGATAATGGATGGGGTGATCGGGCGGCTCGTTCCCCAAGGAGCCCAAGGGCGAAGGCAGCATCGGATTCGGAGCTTTTTGGGATGATCCGGCGGAAAGCGACGCCAAGCACGTGCACTTTGCACCGCCCTGGCGCCCTGCAGGACAGAGCCAAGCCATCCTGCGGCCGCATACATGTTGGGCCGGTACATCGATACATATATTGGCGTGATTGGTTACCTGGGCGCTTTTTTATTTTTTAGATTTTTTTTTTACAAAAATATACACCGGTTGGTAACATTTGCAGGGATGGTCGACCGGCGCCTGGGGGCCGCCCGGTGCCCAGGCGCCAGGTGCGGGGCCGTCAACAGGCGACCAACGGGCGACCAACGGACGGTAACGGGCGACCAACGGACGGACGGGCGACCAACGGACGGTAACGGGCGACCAACGGACGGTCGGACGGAGACGGACGGGCCTGGCGCCCGGAGCCCGGAGCCCCGGCGCCAGGGGCCTGGCGCCCGGAGCCCCGGCACCAGGTGCTTTTTTTTTTTAATTAGCTCGCTAATCTCACGTTTAATCGCTAATCTCGCTGTTTAATCTCGTGCATCCGATCCGAGTTAGATTCTAACCATTTAGCTTCAACCTTGCCTATTATGTTAGCATTCTAAATTAGCGCTTCGACCCTTTCACTAGGACCCCTCCAATTTATTTTGATCCCAGTTTATTTTGAAATTACAAGTATTTTGCTCTATTTTTTTTTCTCCATTTTCTATTTCCTATTTTGCGTATGTTTATTTTGAAATTATAAGTATTTTTAGGTCACGTTGTTCTGCTTCGCGAAGCAGATCTTGTCGGCGCTTTAGCTTATCCTCCCTCCTCTTCAGTTCTAAATACTACTAGATGTAAATATTACTACAATATACTAATAAACATACGCAAAATAGGAAATAGAAAATGGAGAAAGAAAATAGAGCAAAATACTTGTAATTTCAAAATAAACTGGGGTCAAAATAAACTGGAGGGGTCCTGGTGAAAGGGTCGAAGCGCTAATTTAGAATGCTAATATAATAGGCAAGGTTGAAGCTAAATGGTTAGAATCTAACTCGGATCGGATGCACGAGATTAAACAGCGAGATTAGCGATTAAACATGAGATTAGCGAGCTAATTAAAAAAAAAAAACACCCCTGGCGCCGGGGCTCCGGGCGCCAGGCCCCTGGCGCCGGAGCTCCGGGCGCCAGCGTCTCCGTCCTCCGTCTCCGTCCGTCGGACCGACGGCGCCCGTTGACGGCCCCACACCTGGCGCCTGGGCACCCGGCCCCCGGGCGCCGGTCGACCATCCCTGCAAATATTACCAACCGGTGTATATTTTTGTAAAAACAAAAAAAAATCTAAAAGTAAAAAAAACGCGTTACCTGGTGAGGTTTGGGCCTGGCTAGGGGTGGGATGCTGGCCCAAATGAGCCAGTATCTATGCATGCATGTATTATTATTTGGTTGTCTGGTTGGAGACAGGTTATGATAAATTTGTGTTTGGTTGACTGCATACATTCAAAATAAATAATTAAGTAAAATTATACTTTTGAGATTTGAATAATAAGTGTGGTCTAGTTTTGTTCATAAAAATGTAAGCAATCCAAATATGAAATTAGTTTGGTGATTAAACATTTAAATCAGAAGATATGGCTGGAAAACCAAACAAAAAGTTGTCTTATTTTGCGTGCGCGTTTAGATGCTGCATGCGACGCGCCTGGCTCGGTAGCGAAGTGAGATTTCTGCGTAGCTGTTGGGCCAGGCTGCGGGAGGCTTTTTGCATGAGGCGAGCCAGGTCACCGGACATTTGCAGCCAACCAATCAACACTTACCTGCGTGCAAAGAGCCTGGCTGAGGAGTGAGAGCGGCAACCAATCACGCCCATATTCACTGTCCAACCATGTATACATCCGTTAATCATAAATAAAGATGGCGCAATAAGAACACATAACACACGTTAGGCTAGTGTCACCTGTTCGTATATTCTACCGTCCATATTTCAAACTTCACTTTGTCTGTATCTATAGCGTACAAACAGTGTTTTGCACGTCCATTCGCGCAACCTGATGACACCAGCCTTGCAAACTTACCACCACGTACATATTTATTCAAGGTACAAAATATGGTAATATAGTACGCGTTTCTGTTGGCTTTTGTGCTCCAACCAAAGTTGGGTGGCGGTTGGGCTTGACCCGTGTCCACAGGCAGTTGATGGCAGTTGGGATTTGGGAAAGCCATGCATGCATGCATGGACCGGATCTACAAATATGACCTTTTGACCCTGGCAAACGCAATACGATCACGATCCGATAAATAGGAGTAGATGCCTGCCTCGGCATTCGTTTCGCTCGGCTACCTCCCCCTCCCTCCACGCTGCGCCAGCTTAATAAAAAAAAAAGGCGGCTTCTTCGGTCAGTATTCGCAGGTAAAGGCTGGTTCCAAAATCCAAACTCCAAAGCACAGCTGGAGCTGGGCAAGAGGGGTTGTACCGCGCGTACCAGTGACACTGTCAGTAGCTGGCCGGGTTTACTTTAGCTGGTGAAAGTAAGATCTGGAGGGCCTGTTTGCCCACATTGCCCCTCACGTCCTCTTGTCCCCGGCGGTCGGTCTGGGGAATCATTGCGGTCGTTGCCGGCGCGGTGTTGCGAGAGTGTACAACTGTACATGGATCAGGATTAGACGACAGCCCATGTACATGTAGTACGTAGTACCCCGAGTCCGCCCGCCCGTATAAACACTTCATGATTAATGCGTGCTCATTCGTAGGATGATGAGATATATAGATAGACGGAGTAGGACACAACACAATTAGTAGGCGAATCATGTTTCACTCGTCGTAGGCCCGCTGCCCACGTTTTATACACATGCAAGCCCGGCCGGGCCCCGTTCATATCATTCGTCTCGATTGATATTCGCATGCTCCTAAAGGAGATCATAGCATGCATTTTGGGAGCTAGGAGTACGAGTAGGACTGGTTGTCTGCAAATGCATAAGGATGGCTAGACTCTCTATGGATGTTTTTCCATGCACAATGGCCATTTTTTAGGACTAGTTTGGCAACTACATTTTTCTAAGGAATTTCCATTTCTCCAAAGAAAAATGAACTATTTTTCCCTTAATTCTCTAAAATCCTTTGAGAAAATTGGGTTGCGAAACTAGCCTTTAATGTAGGATTAGCTTTACTCCTTTTTCTTCTACTTAGTACTTTGCAAGGTCTCTCTCTGAACTGATTATATGCAAACCTCTTGCAAGAGACAGAATAATTAAATAAATAAAGAAAGAAAGGGAAATAAGTAGTACAGTAGGATGAAAAAGAAAGAAATTGAAATAATGGCATACATTGCAAATAACGTGAACACCGGGGGGCTCACGCTTACACGCCGCGCCGAGCTAAGTGCACGCCACTGTCAATCCTGCTGCCACTCCCCTCACTCCCACGCGCGCGCATCCCGCTCCACTTCCACTCCCACGCCTCGCCCCGCACAATGCGCCGCCACCTTCGCCTCCGCCTCGCCGACGCGCTCCTCCTCGCCCTCGCGGCCTTCGGCGCCGCCACAACAACAACAACGGCGGCGGCGGCTAAGGCTCCCGCGGCGCCTCCCGCGCCGCCGAACGTGACGGCGGAGATGGCCAAGGGCGGGTGCAAGGCGTTCGCGGAGCTGGTGTCGGCGTCCCCCGACGCGTCGTCCACGTACCAGTCGGCCGTGGAGGGCGGCATGACGGTGTTCTGCCCCTCCGACGACGCCGTGCGGGCGTTCCTGCCCAGGTACAAGAACCTCAGCGCGGACGCCAAGGCGGAGCTGCTGCTGTTCCACGCCGTGCCGGTGCACTACTCGCTGGACAGCCTCAAGTCCAACAACGGGCCCATGAACACGCTCGCCACCGACGGCGCCGCCAAGAACTTCAACTTCACGCTGCAGAACCAGGGCGACGTCGTCACCATCCGCACCGCCGCTTCCGCCGCCGGCGCGACCGCGCGGGTCAGGGCCACGGCGCTCGACAAGGACCCGCTCGCCATCTACGTCATCGACGCCGTCGTCGAGCCCGTGGAGCTCTTCAAGCCCGCGCCGGCGCCGGCGCCCGCCCCCGCCCCCGCTGCGGCGGACGCGCCCACCAAGGCCGGCAAGGCCGCGCGCCGCCCGGCCCCCGCCGTCGCCGACGCGCCCGGCCCCGGTGCGGCCGACGCTGCTCCCGTCGACCAGAAGAAGGACGCCAAGAAGAGCGCGGCCGCGGCGCCGTGCGGCCGGCGGTGGGTCGCCGCCGCGTTGGCGGCCGTGGTCGTTACCTCCGCATTGGTTTAATTAGAGAACATAGATCGATCGATGGGCTTTTCTTTTTTGTTTTTGTTTTGTCAATTTTCGGTGTTGATCCCTTGGCGTGTGATCGTAGTGGGACTGTGGGGTGTGCTTTGAGAGATTTGTGTGCTTCTTTCTCGGAAGGAAACAGTGTATGTGTATGCATGTGTGCTTACATATTCGTGCTTCAGTCTAGATGTTTTCATCCATGTTTCTTCTTGTTTTTTTGCTCGAGTGCATGTTCATCAGGAGCATTTTGTTTTTTTTTTTTGTTTGGTTCTGAGTCTGACGAATGAAGCGATGAATTGCTGGGTTTGACGAGCATATGGTTGTTTCTTGTCGCGACGTTTGTGAGAGGGTTCTACTACCCTCGTTTTCCAACTTGCTGTGAACTCTTGCTCGAATCTCCGATACAAAATCTGAACTGGTCATGGTCCATAAAACAAACGCCTCGCCGGATCCTCTGCTCTGAACCGAGTGCCGCCTCTGCGCATTCATTTCTTGCGACTCCCGTTGTCGGTGGATGCCTTTCGACACTCACCCAAGGTCAAACAACGCAAGGCACACATACTAGAAGTACCGATACAAGTAAGGAAAAAAAAACTGTATAATTGGAGTGTGGCAGTCATTTCGTTAATTTTTCTAATCAAGTCTGGCAGTAAAATAACTGTCTGCCCAAGAGGACAAGTCAAAGCAAGGTCGATCCGGGCGGCACAGCACCGCGAGAAGGAACGGGCGAGCGCCATGAGTTCCGGCCGGTTTCCATTTTGGCCCAAGCTTTCGTGATGTGGTGCACGAAAGCGATGCTTGTACAGTGCTTCACCGTCGTCACCGACGGAACGGTAGGCCTCCGGCGCTGGCACCGCCCACCGCCCCACTGGCCACTGGGTTCCCATCCAAACATAGCCCAAACATCTTTTAGTACAGGAAAGTACTTTGCCACTGTTGGCTCGTTCCACAACACAGCGAATGCCAATCTCGTGTTAGTGTCAGGGGATGATGCCGTGAATCTTTCGCAACGCAAGGCAGACACAAAGGAAAGGAACATAGCAGAGTAGCAGACCACCAAGTACTGGGCGGTAGGGCTGTGCCCGGTGCCAGCCGAAGACCAAGGGGTCAACGACATTGGCTGACCAGTCGACAACCATCGCGCGGCCAGTCAGTGACCAATGCCCCTATTTAATACAAACAGCTTAGGGCAAAAATAAGCGAAATTAACAACCAAGCGGTGTGTTTGTTCAGTTTTTTTTTTGCCACGCTTTTTTCCACCACCACTAGTTGTATTAAAAACCAGAAGCCGGAAAAAACTATTTTATTTTTGTTACTATTTTCTCGTTCATTTGTACAGCTTTTCATTGAAGTATTCTCCCCACACCTCTACCAAACAGGACCAAATGATGAACTGACCGTAGCAGCCACCGGTTTCCCTCCTCCCTCCTAATAAACCTTGCATTTTTCTACAAAATTAAACATTTTCTTTTGTAGAAATCATATATAATTTATGAGAAAATTCTGCATGCAAAGAAAGTATTAGCCCTCCCGTAAAACCATTTATATAAATACATTCAAAACTCAATTGTGAAAGGACTCCACGCCAAAATATACTCGTCACCTCTCATTCTAATACAAAAGTAGCCACACCATCGCTAACCGTCAGACTAAAGTTCCACATGTAGCCCATTACGTCTAGTCCACCAAGTCCAAATTGCCCTACTATGTCAGGGATTACCTTGTGCCCTCCTCAAACCCCAAGCTCAAGAACATGTGTTAATACTTGTGATCCGGATTTTATAGAAAAAAATATTTTCTTTGTGTTTAAAATATAATTTTTTTCAAAACTTCAATAGCTCGTCTTATTATTAAAAACATTGTGTAAACATATAAGAAAACAAGTCATGCTCAAACTCTCTACAATAATAAATCACAACAAAATAAATTATTTTTTATAAGACGAGCGATTGAAGTTTTGAAAAAAAAAAGTTTTTGAATACGGAAGGAGTATATCCTTTGTTTAGCATCACAATGCAATCTTCTATGGATTGCATGATAAAAAAAACTGAGGATTTATAAATCTTCTATCAAAATTCCTAAAATTAATTAATTGTTTATGTGTTATTTAACTCATAGTTAATTGTTAATACATTGTTTAATTCTACTTAATTTTGTTAAATCCAAAGCCCATGAAACCAACTTTGTTAGTTATAGGTTGGATTTTGACATATCTTTTGTTGTCAATGTTTTGCACATGATTGTTGTTTAGCAGTGCAGTTCTGATCAATTTGTCTAAAGGTAGTCAATCTTATAAAATGCATAATACATTCATAATGCATCTTATAAAATCATGATAATAGGGAAGATGCCGCATGTATTAAGATGAAACAATGACAAAATGGACATTCTCAAGAATTAGAAGAGCCGTACACGCGGCCACGGCCCTACAAAACTTGCAAAACTGGAACCAGCAAACGACGCAAGCTGAAACCACCCAAAGGTTCCAAAAACATTTGAACCTCGTCCGACGGCTACAATCGCGCGCTGCCCACAAAGGCCTTGAGGCCATGCGTGGCAAACGGTGTCCGGGAGGCCCGCCAAAAATAGCTCTCCTCGGCCAGCATATAACACTGGCCTCGCCGCGCCACAACAAGCGCAGAGACACCACCAGCATCCACGTAGCCGCGCGGAGGACACAGCTAACGGAGAGCATAAGAGCCAGATCGCCGCCTAGCTCGCTCGCAACCCGGCCGGGAGGCACCCATGGCTCGCGCTCGCGTCGCCCTCTTCCTCGCCGCCCTCCTCTTCGTCGCCATGGCCGTGGCGCCGCTGGCCCAGGCAAAGGAGTCCGCCGACTCCCCGAAAGCGGACGCCCCCGCCGCCGACGCCCCAGCCTCCGACTCCGAGGGACCTTCGGGCGGACCGGCGGCTGCCCCTGGCCCCGAGGGCATCGATGGCCTCGGCGACGAAAACGACGACGACTCGAACTGAAGCGATGAAGTGCGCGTGGTTTATTGGTTTGAACGAGCGAATGCGTCTGAATTTGGAAATGGACATGCATGGAAGCAAAAGATGGATTTCATGAGTCGGAACCGTACGTGATAATAATGTGTAGGGGGGCGGCCTGCTAGGATGGGTTCGTCCAGTGGGATGTGTTCTTTTTTCTCTTTTTTCTCTTTTTACATTTGGATGTGTTATCTTGTTCTTAGCTCGCAATTATATTGTGTCGTTTCGTGATATGAAGGGAAGAAAGAATTTACCGTTGCTGTGATTTTTTTTTTTTTTGGAAAAAAAATGGAATCCTTACTGTGATTCTGAGCCACTGAGAATGAGGCAGCGAGTTCATGCATCGATCACAATGCCTTGGCTTAATGGCTTCCATGCTTTCCTTTGTTGTAGAAAACCCCACGTTCTTATTGGTCTGTTTTGTCAACTCGATTCATGTATTTGTCTTGGAAGACACTGACCCCTAGAGAAATTCTATAACATTTCCTAGAGCTCACAAGTCCAGCAGATTGTGTATATGGTTGTCCATAGTACAAAAATAATATTGTAGCTACACTTTAGATAAAGTGGAGTTTGAATATAGACGCACGTCACAAACCAAAATGCGGTGACAGTTCGGTACTGACTGAAAAATTGCAGATGTTCATCATTGGTTCAACAACGATGTCATCCTGGATCCACATGCGCATGTTACTCTTTCTCTACTGCCAAGCACGATGTTACAAAGGAAAGAAGAACAGTCTATTAAGGTTTTGAAACCAAATCGGCGTGAGAGGAATGGGTAACCGATCAGATTATTGTGTCTTTTTTTTTTTCTGAAAAACGATTTTGGTCCAACCAAGGCTTTTGGTCACTGAATACTGAACACTAATGATCTGCCTCTGCCAATATTATCCACATTAACACCAACTTTTCTACCAGCTACATCTATTTGCCAAAATCAAGGGCATGTGAGTGTGGCGTGTCAGGTTTGCGTGCATCGACATCCTTTGTAGTTGCAAGAAAATAGTCAAGGGGTTTTCTGAATCTGAAGAACATTCAAGACTGAAGAAAAAAAAAATTGCTCAAACCGAACATGTCTCACACAAGCAATATTTCGTTGTTTTCGACATACTTCAATTTGTCAGGAGTATTATTACTGAGTTCCTTAAGAACTGTCAGGGAATCTCAATAAACTCCTTTTTTTTTTCAATTGACGAAATGTCCATTTTCATTCATAAGATGCAAATCGCTAACTACATACATAAAAAATCCTTCCCCAACTGTCCGAATAAAAACATATCTGTGTCACGACTAGGACCCCCGTTTGGTAGAGCTCCGTTCTTGCAGAGCTCTGAAACAACAGTTTTATGAGAATCACTCCCAAACTTTGACTAAAAAACAGTTCGTTCGATTATTTAGTTTTAAAACTTGAAGCCCTATGCATATACTTTTCTTAGAAACAAAAGCGATTGGCGGTCCCAAATTTGTCTGGAGAAACAAAAGCGATTGGCGGTCCCTGTGCATGTACTTTTCTTAGATCCTCTGACTTCTAAAATGCAGACTCATGTTCCCGAAGTTGATATTGTGTCAGTTATGGGTCTGATTCTGAAGTATCATAGTCATCGTGCCGCGCGGTGGTTGCTATGGTGTGGCCGCATGGGCTAATACGAGAGTGGGGGTAAGAGACGAATGGTCTAACATGTGGCCCCAACATATCAAGGTCTACATCATCGTTTGATCAGCCTACCATGTTAGAAGTTCAAGGTTTGTTGTGAGACTTAAGACTTAGTAGGAGTACTAGAACATGGATCTACATTTAGAAGTTGTAGGGCTTAGATGGTATATCCAGACAAGTTTAGGAACCAGTAGTAATTTTTACTCGTAAGCCTCTTTTAAAACACGTGAATTTTACAGAAGCCGTTGAAATAACAGAGAGAAATATAGGATCCGAAAATTTTCACCTTATTGCAGCCTAAATCATTATCAACCATCGCATACTTGGTCCTTGTGGTTCTGGCAGCGAGAAGTATGGCCAGGCGATTTGCCAATTTAGTTCTACCGCCCATGCCCCATGCAGCCATGCTCAAGGAGCATCCGGCACATGTCCACACGCCCAGCGGATCGCCAAGCAGATCGGCTGGCTGTCGCCTCGCCGCTGGCGCGACCACCAACCGCGCGCGCGCGCCCTTGTGCGCGCGCCTCCGCTTTGCTCGCCGCGCGTATATATATATATATATCGGCCCCTTCCTCCAGTGTCCTGCCGTAAGCCTATTCGAGGCAGCCAGTTCGATCGCCACGCCCGCGCACGACGCCGTCGCCCGCCGGTCAGGACTCAGGACACGTACACATGTCTCGCGCGCTCGCGCTCGCGGTGCTCCTGCTGGTCGCCGCCGCGGTGGCGCCGCTGGCCTCCATGGAAGGCGAGGAGTCCATCCCCGGCGCCGGCTCCACGGGCGCCGAGAAGGTCGGCAAGGCGGTCGGCGCCGACCCCGAGCCCGAAGTCGCCAGCGGCTTGCCGGCCGACCCGGCGCCCGACGCCCGTCCCTAGGAGGCTAGTAGGAGCACGCAGCAGCATCTCCATTCCGCGTCCGGTCCGCGTGTTGCTTGTTGGTTTGATGGTTAAGATGCATGGACACGATCACACGCCGCCGCCTTGCGTCCTTGGTGTGTCCTCCATTCCCTGCGTTTTTCTTTGGTTGTTGTGTCTTGTTGATTGTTGTGAGTGGAGCAGGCACGCAGCGGGAAGCAAGTTTGCCAGTGTGGAAATGCCACTCTGACGTACGCTTGGGTTCCATTCCATGTAGAAACAAATTTCTGATGTGAAATAAATTGGACATTTGAGCGTTGCAAACATGCATATGTCTTGTTCATGTGGAGTATGCATTCATCTGACCAACAGAGTGCATGCCATGTGGGATCGCGAGAGCTTGATGCATCATGCATGCCAGCTTTCATCCAACACATTTCTACGCATGCGTACAGAAACGAGGGAGTTTTTATATAAGCAGCATTGTCCGTGCGTGAATAACGAATTCGAGTATTTAAGTAGTCACCCCTGCTGTACCATCATTTGGTCTCTCTCCTTTCAGTACGGTACATGATCATGCAGAATACCATCTCCCGTGATCGAGGATCCTACGCGACATGCTCTGTGTTTGTAGCATGCCTTGAACAGAAATGTTCCATCGACAAAAGCCTGTCTGCAAAGTGATCACACACATTAATATATGATATAGTACCATGGTTGTATCATCATTTGCGCCATACCCATCGTTGTATCACAAACTAACACTTGTTTTATATTGCCACAGTACAAAACACGGGCCCTTGTTTTTTTTCCTTCTAATCCAATACTTGAAAGACTACTGCTGCAGATTACGTAGCATGGGAATTTGTACACTGCTGCCAAGGATTTGTTTCAAACAGAAGTTCTATGAGATTGAGCCACGGAGCTTGTGTAAACTCTGAATTTCTTCTAAAGCCTAGCCCTTATTGTGCGAACTCGGAAATTCTTCTAAAGCCTAGCCCTTGTTGCTTCCCTCGATTCACATTCCATGACACCGGGGATGTGCGTTTCCATGAGGTACTTCTCCCAATTAATGAACTTGGTGTCACAGGGATTAGCTCTCTGTCTCTTTCATTCATCATCGCTATAAGCCTCTGCATGTTGGAGTCATCAAACCTGCAAGCTCATAATAAGGGTGCAAGATGTAAACGGTTCTTGATCAGGACATGGCTTGTAGTATACTTGTTGGAGCTATAGCTCTGCCTTACCTCCTTTTGAAGAATGTTACTGGCCGGAACACTTCGCCAACAGCCACTGTGAAATTGTACTCTCTCTTGAGACGATTGTATGTGTCATGCTCGTCGGTGGTAGATAATCCACGACGTGCCATATCCTGCAACCGAAAACAATGACACACTCTGTGAGAAAATAGCCACAAGATTCAATGCTGAATTTTCATTTAATTAAAACCAACCTGCAAAGGCACCTTGTAGTGTACGTCCATGTGCTCATAGAAGCTGGACATTGATGCTGGCACAATCGGCTGCTTCACCTTGATTACCTCTCCCGCTGCACTTACAAATGGTTTCTCTGAGAAGTATCTGAACATTACATGTACCAGCTCACCAATCTTGAGCGGGTTGCGCATGGAAGAACCGATATGGTAGATCAAGTCCAATGGTCCTTGACGGTGGCAACTGATGATACAAAGCATCGCATTGACCACAGTATCTGCAGGTACCTGCAAGGCATACCCAGAAAAGGTAACAACCATCTTTAATAATGATTTAAACTAATGTTGAACAAATTATGGCAGTAAACTATACTCTATCCTATTTTCCTCCACTAGTCAATTCTTTAGGCTCAGTACAGGAAGAATGTATCATACTATGTCTATGACGGCAGTGACATCTCCTGGAAGAACCTTCAGATGCCCCTTACCATAATTAATAACCCATATGTCAATTGTTCTGCCCAGTTCCACATGGTGTTTCTAAGTGAGTTGCCAACAATGACAGAATGGAAGTTCCTGAAGCAATCAAATAACAACAGATGGTTCAAGCTACTAAGGAAACTGACTTGATTCCTTCTATCCACCCCGGAAAAGGTTCCTTCAACGTGCTTGTTGTGGCTGTTGGGCGGATGATGATGATTGGGAGCCGTGATCTGTGTTCATACACCAGCATCTCACCCATAGCCTTTGTAAAAACATAGGTACTCGGCCATCCAAACTTCTGGGCCCTGTTTAGCCATCATGCAGAGATTTTGGTACATCATTCCTGATTATTTTCTTTATCGAACATGCAGAAGAAGCCCTGATGATGTATCATGCATGAAAATGAAACTCTTAAGACTGAATTATGAAGGTGATGAATCAGATATAGAGGTAAAACCTTTGTGTCCCAATCTTCTTCATGGAGCGTTTTATTGTATCTTCTGAAGCATTGCTGCAAACTAGCTCCTGCAGCTTTGCCTCTGCAAATGCTGTTTCTTCTGAAATATCTAAATCTGATTGGCCATCATAGCTCCTGTACTGATGAAGTGGCTTCTCCAGCACGATCCCTGCTTTCTTTCCATCAACAAAAGCTGAAATTTGATAGCAGCGCCCTCGTTTATTTAACAAGGAAACCCCCTTTTGTTGGATGGTAAGTGAACAGATGCAAATTTCAGGCCTCACCAGTTGACACATGAAGAACGAGCTCTAGGTTTACGCATCTCAATGCGACATCAAGAACATGTTTCACGCCCATAGTGTTTATTGCCAAAGCTGTATCATATCTGCGCTTATGATTAGTGGGGAAAAAATATACATAACCCCCCAACCTTTGGACAGTGGTCTACTTCACCCCCTGAATTTCAAAACCGGATATTTAACCCCCTAAACTTTGCAAAACCGGATAAAACACCCCCTAAGACGGTTTTGAGGGTGGTTTTGCTACATTGGCACGGGAAAAAGTATACATAACCCCCCAACCTTTGGGTAGCGGTCTACTTCACCCTCTGAACTTCAAAACAGAATATTTAACCCCTTTAAAGTTCGCAAAACCAGATAAAACACCCCTAGGGCGGTTTTACTACAGTGGCACGCCAGGGCCCACATGTCAGTCCCCGCTCCTTTTCTTCTCTCCCGTTTTGCTCCCCTCCTCCTCTGCAGTCTAGCGGCCGCCACATCCCATCTGCTTCGTGGTCGGGTGCCACCGCGCCTCCACCTCGCTTGTGACCAGGCGCCAAAGCGCCTCCGCCTTCCATGCGGCTGTCGCGGCCCTTGCTCCGCGTGCCACCCGCTCACCGCGGCCTCTGCTTTGTAGCCGTGAGCAAAATGGAGGCACGGCGGCGCTCGACCTCGGAGGAGATGAGGTGCGGCGGCCGCGAGACCGTAGAGGAGGAGGGGAGCAGAACGGGAGAGAAGAAGAGGAGAGGGGACTAACATGTGGGCCCCACGCCACGTGTCACCTGACATCTGGGCCCTAGCGTGCCACTGTAGTAAAACCTCCCTCAAAACTTTCCAAGTGGGTGTTTTATCTGGTTTTTACAAACTTTACGGGGTTAAATATCTAGTTTTGAAGTTCAGGGGGTGAAGTAGACCATTGACCAAAGATTGGAGGGTTATGTATACTTTTTCCCATGCCAGTGTAGCAAAACCGCTCTCAAAACCTCCCCAGGGGGTGTTTTATCCGGTTTTGCAAACTTTAGGGGGTTAAATATCCGGTTTTGAAGTTCAGGGTGTGAAGTATACCACCACCCAAAGTTTGGTGGGTTATGTACTTTTTACTGATTAGTGGCAACGACGACATGAACCAATCAGAGAGTAGCCTGTCCTACCTTTCTCTGAAGTTGACTGCGGCAACCATGTGGATGATGATATTTGTTTCTTTGATTATATCTTCAGCAAGGTCAATGTTTCCTATACCCAAATTGTGCAACGAGACATCTCCTGCCACAGGGAAGATCTTGTCCCAGAACCAGGAAGTGAAACGATTTTGGTACTTCTCTCGCAAAGATTGAAATATCTGAAGCTGCATAATCTGACATGACAGTTAACAAGACCAAGGGAAACAAAGATGAGCTGGATCAGAACCTAACCAAATTACTACTATAATAAATTCACTCAAGGTACTGGTAAGCACAGAGGGCAACAGAGAAGAGGGTGACCTCGGATCGGACTCGCTCCTTCGCAGAAACCTGGTCACGGGCGCGCACGAGGAGGTACAGCCTCTTCACCCGCGGCTGCAGCCGCAGGATCTTCTCTACAAGAACTGCATCAAGTTCAGGACTCGAACAAAGATAAAGATTTAAGCTATCGCTGTTACGTTTTGCTATGAATCCGGTGGCGCCCGTGATGAGGACCGCCTTGCCATTGAGGCGCTCCGCGGCCGCGGCGGGCTCCATGGTAGATGCGGTCAAAATTGTGCCGGCGGGGAGTGGTGCTGCCGTGGTGGCCTGGTGGGTGAGCCGGCGGGGAATGGCTGGTGCCTGGAAGTCGTGGTCGCACTGGCCGAGTGGCCGGCTGGCCGCCGCCGCGTGTCGTGGACTCGTGGTGCACGCTGGCAGGAAGGACCCACCCAACGGACCGGTGGACGGCGCGCGACAGATCTAGCCATCCCAGGCCGTCGGATCAACTGTCCCCGAAGCGGTAATCTCCGCGCCTCCTCCGCTGGGCGGTGACCTCACCGTCCCCTCACAGATCTCGTCCTCCCAATTCCTCCCCCGTCGACCCCCCTGCCCGATTCAAAATTTTCGAGCCCTCCGCCACCGTCTCCACCACGCTCACTAGCCGTTCCTCTCCCACCTCCATGCCCAAACCCTAGGCCCCCGAGCGACCTCCGCAGAGCCGGCCAGCCATGGAGCATCTGTTCATGCAGGCCTTCGAGCGCGGGGACTGGCTGGCCGCGCAGGTTCAGCAGCAGGCCGACTCCTATTCCCAGACCCTCGCCTGCGCCCTCCTCGCCGCCGGCCACAAGCCCCCGGAATGGCTCCTCCCTTCCACCACCCTTCCCCAAGGTTCGTTTCAATTCCCTCCCCCCTTCCCCTACACTCCCGCCCGGGCCAACGGTGTCATTTGATTGGATTCGGGTGGTTCCTGAGCGGGTCGGGGTCGACTCTGGCTGATTTCGGTTCGGATAGGGCTTGCGTAGCTCGAGAGTGGCGGGGTTGGTCGGAAGTGGTGCTTTGAGCTTAGGTTGCACAGTAGCATGGTGTACCTAACTAGATTGTGTTTCTAGTGCTAATATTCTGTGGAGGATTGATTTGGTTAACTCCTTATTTGTTAAATCCTAGAAACCTTGAGGTGAGGTATTATGCAGTGTGTTAGTTTTCAGGTGCGAGGACGCCGTAAACTTCAAATTCGCTGGCTAGTATTAAAATGGCTACATTTTCCATTGTCTGTGTCATGGTGGTTAACTGGTTACATGGGAGAAGTAATTTGCGTCGGACAAGCAATGTGGTTGGAGATGCTGTTACTTTTAGAAAAACCTAGGATTTTCTTCCTGCTGTCATGACTAGAACAGGCATTATCAAACAAAATATACATGTTATAGTTTGCCATGGCCACCATATTGTAATCTCAGTGATTTCATAAGTAATATCATTTGCTGGTAAATGAAACAAAAAAAAAATGGTTCTGTTTTTTTTTTCCCTTGTGCAATACTAGTTATAAACATTTGTAATACCAGTA
Source organism: Paspalum notatum (assembly GCA_022530915.1). Lineage (NCBI taxonomy): Eukaryota > Viridiplantae > Streptophyta > Magnoliopsida > Poales > Poaceae > Paspalum > Paspalum notatum. Next base: position 40,765,846 of record CM039685.1, read on the forward strand.
CCTAAAGGTTACATCAGTGCCTGAAACATTGTGGATGTTGCTACATTATATTTAACACTAATGCCGTTTCATTTTACCCTTTTGTGTGCTATTTACATTACCTTTTGTTTATTTACTAAAGTACTCCGTTTATGTGTAGAGCTGAATGGCAAACCAATTGTTCTCACCGGAAGACAGATTACAACACCAGCCATCAGTAGTTCAGTCTTCCTGCCTCTAGCTGTTCCTAGCGCTCTGTCCACAGAGTCAGGGGTTCCAAATGGATATACCTTCCCAGAAAGTAATTGTACTGCTCTGGGTACTAACCAACATGAAGAGCAGCAGCAAGAGCAGACTTCACTTGGCCAGGAGCTTCCAGAGGCTTTTACTGTGGCCAAAATATTTTCAAGGATTCAGCGTTCCAGGTCAAGGCAGAGGCATATTGAAGAGCGCCTACATGGAGGGGACCAAGCTGCAAAGAGTGGAAGCTGTGATGGTATGCATAGGTCTAACCTTGGGACTGTGGGGTCAAACAGAGCTGCTGCATCATCATTATTTATCCCATGTGATGATGTTGCAAACCGCGCTGAAACAAGATCAAGTACAGGTCAGAGTAGCGGTTTTGGCGCCATTCAGGGACGGTCAACTGATTTATTGAAGTGCAATAACAGTATTGAAAACCAAGGAGTTAAGTCAGACAATTTCCCGTCGCTGATTCTAGAGAACAAAACCATCTGCTCTGATGTTGACATTGGGGTCGCTAACAACTGTTCTGTTAGAGATTCACCAGGCGTGCCACTCCCAGATCTCTCTAAGACAAACATTTCAGATAGTGTGTGCCACCAATTTCCTGAAACTCACTTGTTGGTTGAGCCAAAAAAACTTCAATTTGATGCTGTCGAATCAATTTTCACGAATCCTTCCAGCAAACAAACAGGCCAGCAACAGGATTCTGGTTTGAAAAGTGGCCATCTTGATCTTTCTGGCACAAATCCTTCAAGTGATGACCCATCTTCTTCCAGCCCTCAGGGACCTCATTCTATGGGAAGGTTGTTGCTTGATCATGTTACACCAGGACATTTGAAATCTGACAGTGCACCGGTCGAGCAGCACCACAAATATGCTTTAGAATCTGGCCTTCCTTATTGTACTGCTATGGATTCTCCAAATAAGAAACCATTTCTTACTGAAGCACCAAATTCTATGGGTGCACCATTGCTTCCTAAGGATGCAGAATATATTCCTGAGACCGATTCTTTGGGAAGAGCATGCCCCAAGGTCAACCAACCACCTGAAACAGATGCATCCAATAATGATGAAACAAATTTTTCTCTGGTCAAACCACTGCTTGAAAATGATATGTTGCATGCTATTGAGGACACTGAGAGACCACAGAACTCAAAATCTCATGTCTCATGTCCATTCAGTGGACCTTTGCAGCCACCTACCCAACTAGCTGATGCAATGTGTGGGGCTTACGCATCATCAAGAATATCACGAAAGAGGTTTTTAGGGGAGGATGGGTGTGATCACCTTTCAAAATTGCAAATAAATGACTCAAATAGCCGATGCTCCCAAGGCAGATCTGTTGTAAGCCCAGAGCTGCTCCCTCCTCAAAATATCATTTCCACTGATTTTTGTCAACCAAGTCTCTTGTCTTATAGAATACAAGGCAATGATAAACATTCCGATGTTTGTGCTGCTGTGAATGCCTTTAAATCTGCAGATAACGAGTTATCTCAGGAACACCATTTAGTGGTCAGACCATCTTTGGAATTTAATGGTAGTATTCCAGATGTGGAAACTCCCTTAGGCCATCCTCTTATGGGCATGCAAAATGAGATGCTCCAAGCAAACCCGGTATCTGACTTGGTCAACTGTCCTTCAGGAAAATTGGGTGATGATGCTCAGGTCAACAAAGCATATGGTGGTTCTGCTGATAACAGAAATAATGTGCCTGTGGTTCCGAAAGATATGTCCATTAGTTCATCAGAAAATTATCTCCGATCACCTAGAAGAACCAGAGAGATGTGCCGAACTGACAGGAACAGTGCGGCTTCATCAGAAAAATGCAATGAAAAACTGCAAGAAGGTATTGTGATTTCCCCTTGTAGATCATTATCTGTTCTCTTTTGTGGCAAATGTCACTAGCAATATGTTCTTATATGACTTGGAATCTTTCAGGAAAAGAAGAGACCTCTCATGCTGAGGATGATGCTCAAATAAATGCTAATTCATGCACATCTGAGAATATTGAGAAAATGAAGTCTTCATGTACTGCAAAATCGCATGAGAAAAAGAACAAGGACCAGGAGGATAGAGGGCATGCTCAGGACAGTTCAGTTGCAGATGGTGTTCAGATAAATGGAGCTATGTCATCCAAAAGAAAATGGACAAAGTGCCAAGACATTGTGCTTCCCTGCTCTCATGACACAAGTCCATTGTCCCCGAGCCACCAAGATAGCATTGGCATCAATGTGGCAACTGTAGGAAAAATCTCAGGGAAATCACAACCTTCTGGGCGTTACTTCCTAAGGAGTTCTGGATTCAGTGACTTCGTGTCTCTAAAGTCTGAGACAAAGGATAATGCAATGAACTGCAATATGTCTGTTGCAAATGATGTTCAGCAAAGTGGGAAGTCTTCTGCCAAGCTAAGGAATAGGTCCATCCTATCTGAGGTTGCCCTCTGTATCTCTTCTAGTGCAAAGGCTCAATCACCTTGTGGTATCAGCAGCAGTAATGTAGATGAAGAAATGGGCCTCCCACACTATCAAACATATTTACAAAATATTTCTGCTGTTGCGACTACTTCTCCTTTGCCTAGCAGTTCTAATATTGCTATTGATAGTATGGAACTCTGCTTGCAAAAGGTATGTGTTCTGCGAGCATTTCAATTCTTTTCCATTCTGAAATTGGGAAAATGCCAAATTCCTATGCTTTAGTTCCCTGGACCTTTAGGTCCTTGTATTTCATTCATCTTCTCCTTCATCTCCTTTGCTTTTCCTGCTCCGTGTTTTTGTTCTGCATGGACTGTGTTGTACTCCCTCCGTTCACAACTGTGGCGGTTAAATTTTTTTCAAAACATCGGTCACTTGTCTTATTCTTGGGTTTCATCTAAAAGATTGGAATATAACGAGAGAGTTAGCCATAGATAGAGCTGCTTGGAAAGCAGCTATCCACGTGCCTGAGCCTTGATTAGGCTCTTCCTTGTGCTTCTTTCCAAAATCTTTTAAAACTTTGGTTTTCTTGTTTGAAAGCAACCTATTCAAAAAAATAAAAAAACTTTCCACTTTCTAGCGGTTTGGTTTGGGTTTCAACTCTAGCCTATCTCAACTTGCTTGGGATTAAAAGGCTATCTTGTTATTGTTGTTGTTGTTGTATCGGTCACTTGTCTTATTCATAAATTTTCTTCAAACATGTAAAAGCATGACTCATACTCAAACTATGTTTAGTAATAAAACAGATTATAACAAAATAAATGATAAATTATGAAATTTTTTTAATATGATGAGTAATTGAAGTTTTAGAAAAAAGTCAACCACTTCATACATTTGTGAACGGAGGGAGTACTACCTTTCTCCTTAATATAATGATGGGCAGCTCTCCCGCTGTTTGAGAAAGAAATGCCAATTTAAAATACCGTTATTCCGATTGTTTTTTTGCCCAAGCTCAAGTTTAGAGAGTTAAATTATTTCAGTTTTATCTAAGTGCAAATTTGGTTCACTTTGTTGATTCTAAAATATATTGTTAGACTTGTTGTAGGCGAATTTCATTTATTTGTGAATCAGGCTTACTGTTTTCTGAATGTGTTAGTAAATTCCAGAGAGTTGATGTCTTTTCTTCTTTGTTGGCAGGAAAATCCTTACTTAGCTGGTGAGGGTCCAAGTGTTACTAATTTGAGAGTGGAGCACCAGCAAATGCCTCTTCGAGTGGATGAAATATTGTCTCAGGGTGTGGTACTGAATTCAGAAAATTATTCGAGCATTGATTCTACAAATATATTCTCAAGTTATGCTTTGGATCAACATGATAAACAAGCATCTGCTCCAATTGCACTATTTCATGATAAATTAAGTTATGGCTCTGACATGGAAGTTGATAGGAGATTTAGAAGTGAAGATCTAAGAGGATGTTTGCTATCTGATGCTAGTATCCCATTGCAAAAGGATGATGAATCTTATGACTGTAATGATAACATGCCACAATTTGAAAGCTTTGATTTTTCTGTTCCATTTGACAGCCCAACCACTGAAGAAAGGACATTTGGGACCCTTCATGATTCCAGACAATTTGCTACCTTTACTTCTGATACCTCTAAGAAGTATAACATGAGCGGTGTGAGTGGCATGCATCCGCTATTGGCATCCATGTCAGGGAAAGCTGCAAACTGTTTGTTCAGTGATGATGAAACACAACGTGAAAGTATTGATGGCAGAATAACAGATACTTTTGGCTCAAGTGGATTGATACTTAATGCCCCCCTTTTCACCTCTGATGTTGTACCCTCAAGTTCTTCAAATGCTAGCTGCAAACAGGAGAATAGTGAAAAACCATTGACCCCTGCAGTTGATAAGTATTATCTGGGGAAACTTTCAGAAAAAAATGGATCTGTTTCGGATCATATGGGTTCAATTCCTGAACTTTCATGCTTCCGAATTGATGAAGACAGTGATATTGCAGAAGAAAATCAGTGCCAAGACATATTACCTGCATTTGTAGGCAACCAGAGGCAATCTGGAAGAAAAACACTGCAGGATATCACTGGATTATGTCAAAACACTGGGAATTCTGCCTCTTATTCCATAGGTATTATGGATACAGGTGACACGGACCTGAATGCAGAAACTTGCAGCAGGGAACTTGATCATCATCCAGATCCCAGGAATGGTGATAACAAGAAGCCTAAACAAAGTTGTGTTTCTTTAGTAAAGAAAGGAGGGAAAATGTCTCATTCCCTCCATAGCAGATTAAGCAATACACAAGCAAGACACACGAGTGAGGCAAATCTTGGCAAGCGCTCTAAGCCTAGTAATATTGTTACTAACGTGGCATCTTTTATACCTCTTGTAAAGGCGAAGGTGCAATCCACAGAACAATGTGGTAAGTCTCATTTGTTTACTTGCACTGTTTGGTATTATTAATTTTGAAAAAAATGTTTACTAAATCTACAGTTAGAAACATTTCTTGAGTAGTGCTCATTGCTCACAATAGGCCTCTACAAATGGGTTTTCTGTCTTGTAGTGAAAAAGGATGTTAGAGTGAAGGCACTTGAGGCAGCCGAAGCTGCAAAACGTCTTGAAGAAAAGAAAAGAAATGAGCGTGAAATGCGCAAAGCAGCGGCAAAACTAGAGCGTGAGAAAATGAAGCAGGAGAGAGAGTTAAAGCAAAAACAGGAAGAGGAAGACAAGAAGAAAAGAGATGCTGAAATGGCAACAAGGAAGAGGCAGAGGGATGAGGAGGGAAGAAGGGAAAAGGAGAAGAAAAGGAAATGTGTTGAAGCAGCTCGAAAACAACAGAAGCAGCCTATGGAAAGAAGGCATGCCAATAACGAGAAAGATTCTCATCCAAAAGCTCCTGTGAGTAGACGCTATATGCTTTCTCTACCAAGTGTTCCTTATTAAGATATATATTTGTTATCAAGTATTTTAGTTGTTGCAGGATAACAAGGAGTTGCAGAAGAATATGGCTGAAACGGTGAAAGGCCAAGTTAATCCCAATGACATGACAGGTTATGGAGACAAGGTCACTAACGGCAACAATGATGATGTTGGGATAGCCGATAAGAGGCCTGCAATTTTCGGATCTCATTCTCTGGAAAATGTACCTAACAGTATCGAGGATGAGGAGGTATGTTCTTTATGTAACTTCATCTTAGAAAGAACCTTGCCTGTAAGTATCAATGAAGCATGCAGGGTTTTTAGACCAATCATTTAGATTTAATGCATTGCTTTAGCATCTTAAAAGAAATCTTTGGAAGGTGCTACACTAAACATATTTCACTGGAGGCCATAATTCTTAGAAACTGTCCAAGTTGGTGGACTAAACAGGCAGCAGTTTTTCTTCCCAGGGCGGGGTGGGGGGTGGGTGGGGGTGGGAGTCGTCGATGATTCTGATTGTGAATTTTCTGCTCTGTGGTTTGTGTAACATTTGTAGCCATACATAATGACTCCATATAAGGATTCTGATGACGAGGATGATGATTTTGAACGTAACGAAGAATCAAGACGCAGAAGGAAATTGATTCCTTCATGGGCTCGGTATGTGTCTATCTCACAGTTACAGTATCTCTGATTAACATAGGTGTGCTGCAAATATATTATGTTGATTTCGATGCCTGATGCGGCACAGCAAAGCTCAGGAGCCAGATCAGAGCTTCCGTTTACCATCCTTGCATAGTTTATATCAATAGCACTTTCTTTGAACAATCGATGAACTGATTCTTCTATTTCAAATTTCATACTGATCACCGCTCTAATGCAGCTGAGAAACTGAAGGCATCTCTGTCATGCCCATTTCTCATTTTGTTACTTAATCCTACTTCTCATTTCCTCTTGAGAGGTTGTTAAAGACATGTTATTCATCTCTGATTTGCAGGGGAGAAAAGTTGGAGACAATCTTACTATACAATTATGCTTTGGACCATAGAAAAATCTTTGCACAGAAATGCGCCTCTAACCTATCTGAATGTAATCTCCCATTCATCACTATCCTTATTATTTAATTCTATTTTGATAGTTGCAAACACTTACTTTATTGCCTTCTATCCTGTTCTTTGCAGTTTGTCCTGTCCACATACCGCAACGTAGTTTCAGATGAGTTTTTTTTTTTTTTTTTTTTTTTTTTTTTTTTGCTTCGGGTTCCAGTTTTCCAGCTTTGCTTCCATTTGACACACTATTGGTTGTATACTGCTGTCTTTGTGGAGGCATCGCCATTTGGCTTCTGTCAGCATTCTGTGTATAAGCTGATTTCACTAGTTTCGCCTATGTATAAGAACATTCTTGTACCATCAAGCAATTGCGGCAACGATCGTTGTTGTACATAGTTCTGATTTATTAACTAAGTATTTGTGCCGTTGCACTCTTCGTTCAAAGGAGATACACGACTGTTTCTAACAAGATATGCATGTTCACATTTTTTTAGGCCGATGTATCTACCTTTTGCTCTGGCACCAATTCCTATAACCTATAATCTCTTTCCGCTACATAATACGTTTTATGTGACTTTAGGTATGCTTTGATAAGAGCAGAGGTCTTGTCTGGGCACTGTGCTCAAAAGAGCACCATGGTTGCAGAAAAAAAAAATGTTACGGCACGAAGTAGTTTAGACGGAAATGGACAAATGTCTCCTGATTTTATATAATAACGTCTTGGAATGAATCGTTTTGGATACTGAGTACTGACCAATAACTGGTCTGATATTCTCAGAATGGAAAAAGAGGATGAAATAACAGTATGAAACACACATATCATGCCAATATTGCGGTCAAAGAATTGTACAGTATTCCCGCAGAAACCGGCAATGGGCATTCCCGGCCATGGCTTCCCGCGAAGACGAAGATGAGGCCCGTGCGAAGGGATTCTGCGGTGAGTGGCTGACGTCTGAGTGCAAGTCGCGGCGCGTGGCGTGGGCGTACTTTGCGCCGCCACATTGTTGTGGCGACAGCCGGCAGGTAGACGACGAGGATGGCCGGCCGCACGCGGCAGCAGGCTGTGACGTCGTGTCGCGCTCGTCGGCGCCCATATGTCACCATGATCGCCGCCGCAGCGCGCCACGCCATGAAGTCGCGGCGCGTCCAGGCAGAACGTACCACCGCTCCTCGCTGATCTGATCCCATGGAGCTTGTCGTAACCCCCGCCGGAATCCTCGCTCACTCTCCCCGCCGCCGGCCGCGCGCGCGCCAGGGCCACCTGCACCCGCAAGCTCAGACGTAGTGCATCATTCATGCCACTACCACATACGAATGCGTTGCATTGAACTGAGCCATACATGCGCGAGAAGAAGCTAATTCCATGGGCCATGGCAACGGAGAGATCATGGGTGTGGGTGGGTGGCCGGACGGCGATGACAGTGAGAGCAGAGAGCACACGGCCCTCGCAGCAGCGAGGCTTGTCCTCGCTGGTGCTGGGTTGTGCTCTCTCTCTTCTGTCACCGCTCCGGAGTCCCACTCCACCCTTCTCCATGCCCGGGCGTCCGCCGCCCGCCCTTGCATTGCCGAGAACCCTGCACCGCGAAGAAAAACCAAGTGGTCAGTCTAGCACGCGCCACCGCGTCGCCACGCCATCGTGCGGTGGGAGCGCCCGAATCAGGAAAGCGCGGAGTGGATCGGATCGGAGCTGCTTAGCTTCGCCGGGAGCGGGAGGAGAAGCGTGACGGGGAGAAAGGCTCCGGTGCTCGGCTGCTCGCCTCCATCCCGGGCACACCGGTGGCTCCTGTGCCGCTGTGCGTGCGTGTCAGCGCGTGCGAGGGTGTAAGACTGTAGCTGCGAGGAGGTGGTTGCGAAACGTATGCGCGCGGCCGGCTCAAATAAGCGCCGTTTGCACCGGGTGCTGCCTGCTGCCTAGAGCGTGGCGTGGGAGGCGTGTTTACTCGGGGGCCGCCCCGAAACGGCGCCGAGAACGTGGCCCTGCGGCCGCGCCGCGGCAGTGGCCAGATCAGGGACGGCGACGGCGAGAGACCGAGACCGGGCGAGGGAGCGAGCAGGCGCGCGTTAAGTCCGGCTGTAAATTCAGTTGGGGGTCAGTGGAGGGGGTCCGCGCCGCGCGCGCGCGGCCGCGTATTAATCCGCCGCGGCGCGAGAGATGGGCTGCACGCCTGCGCCTCTGCACGCGGCCACTGCCACTACGGAAGCGCGCGCTCGTGCGCGTCGCGCTCGCGGCGCAGCGCAGCTAGGAAGGCTAGGCTCGCGTGCACGCAGCAGTCGCGCACGCGGCACGCCGAACGCGGCCGTCTAGAGCAGTAGCTGCATCAGGCTGCGGCACGCGTTCGGCGTGACCCGTGCTGCTGAGTTCTATAGGCATCCCTCTCGTTGCTCCTGAGTAGTTTGTCATTTCTCATGCATACGGTCGGGCAATTTTTTTGTTTTTGTTTCACACGAATCGATTACGAAACGCTGCCCAAATCTCTGAGACTCTGATAACCAGAACGTATTGGCGAGGAGGAGCCCGCGGGTTAGGTCCTACACCCCGGCCTCGCCGTCCTCGGAGAACGGCACCAGGTTCGATCTTGCCCCGGTAAGGCACAGCCACCGCGCCGAGCCCCGCGGTGTTGGTGCTGCTGTTGCTTGTGTTGTGTGTGAGGTTGTTGTGTTGTGGCCGTCACGGTGCTCGCGCCTGGGGAGTTGAGGGCTGGGACGCGACGTGGACGTGGCCGTCTGAGCCGCCGGCGTAGAGGTTGGAGCTCGTGGGGTCTAGCGCCAGCGAGAGCGTGGTGCACGGGAGCGCGAGCGTCCGGAGGTGGGCGCCGTCCGCTAGCCTCCAGAAGTCCAGAGCTTGCACCCGCCGCCGTGCCCGCACGCGATGTTTGCGGTGACGCGGTGGATGGCCAGGTCATCAGCGGACAGCGGACGGAGGAGGCGCCGCTTGGGTTCTCCACGTCGTCCAGGACCACCACTCGGGGGCCGGCAGCTTGCGGACGACCACTCGAGCAGGCGCATCGAGCCGGCGCCCGTGGCCGGGCAGACGTGGGACGCCGCCGGCCGCCACAAATGATGTACCGTGACCGGTGGCCGCAGCGTGGCCGTGCCCCGGTGTGTTGGCGACCGGGAACTCGGCCACGACGTCGCCCGTCAGCGCGTCGTAGTCGTAGGCGGTGAGCCGGTGATCGACCGGCCGTCGGGGGCCGCCAGGATGAGCTCTCGCTGCAGCCGTCCCGCTGCGAGGAGGATGCCATGCAGAGACAGTGAAACTCTCTCCATTTTAAAGTAATTGTTTTAACTTTTTGTAGTGTTAGCTTAAACCCTAAACGGTAAGCCGTCGGTTACCTAATGTTTAGCCAATGTTTAAACTGTGTAAATGACCAATTAAACGGGAATAGCCTACCACCGTATAGCATTTAAACGGTGTTTAAACAGACTAAACGATCGACTAGGCAAGCAATGTTTTTTGGGTTAAATGGATTGAAGCCATTATAACTTTCATGAGTTTGAAGTATGCCATTACAATTTGGAATACAGAAATCAAGCCACTAGTATTTTATCTAAGTTTAAGATAAGCCATTGTCTACGTATTGGATCCATTTAGGGCCCACCTGCAGTGTATGGAGCTCCGTATTCACAAAATTGCCACTCCCTTCCTCTCTATGACGTGTGGGCCCCACCTGGCAGCTCTTTCTTCTTCCTCCCGCCGTGGCCTGCTAGTCTCTCTCTCCTCTCCCTCCCCAACGCCGGTGGGCCTCCCCACCTGCTCGACTCCCACCTCCCTGTCCCCACCACCGCCGGCCGCCGCCTAGTCTGCTCACCGCCGCGCCGCACCGGATGGAGGGGAGGGGCAGCCAGAAGGAAGGTGGGGAGGAGCAGCCGGCGGCCATGGAGGGAGGCGGGGAAGGGCAGTCGGCGGTGCGCGTCGGGGAGGTGGGGAGGCGGGGCCGGCGGCCATGGAGGGAGGCGGGGAAGGGCAGTCGGCGGTGCGCGTCGGGGAGGTGGGGAGGCGGGGCCGGCGGCCATGGAGGGAGGCGGGGAGGGGAAGCCGACTGCGCGCGTCGGGGAGGTGGGGAGGTAGGGCCAGCGGCCATGGAGGGAGGCTGGGAGAGGCGGCCGTCGGGGAGGTGGAGAGGCGCGGGGGGCAGCGGCCGCGGAAGGCATGCAGAAGACGGAGAGGCGAGCGGTGTTGGGGAGGAAGAGAACCGAGCGAGGAGAGGAAGACGAACGACTAGCTGGCCAGCGGCCAGAGGTAGAAGAAAGGGCTGCCAGGTGGGGCCCACGCGTCATAGAGAGGAAGGGAGTGGCAATTTTGTGAATACGGAGCTCCATACACTGCAGGTGGGCCCTAAATGGATCCAATACGTAGACAATGGCTTGTCTCAAACTTAGGTAAAATACTAGTGGCTTGGTTCCTGTATTCGAAATTGTAATGGCATACTTCAAACTCATGCAAATTATAATGGCTTCAATCCATTTAACCCATGTTTTTTTGACACCAAAATTGACTCTATAGGTTTACTAAAATTTTTATGAAAATATATAGAAATTTAATTCATACGTAAAGTATATTATATGGTAAACGAAATTGTAAAATAAATGATAATTATGAAATAATGTGAATAAGAGGAGTGAGTCAAAGTTAAGGTCTAAAAGGTTAAACTGACCTAATTTAGAATGGAGGGAATACCATTTTTACAATGCATAGCATCATATCATATGTTGTTATTTAAGTTAATTAATTGATGTATTCATCACGTGCATAAACATGGGCCCAACATATATGTAGATTTCCAAAACTTGGTTTTCGTGCCAAAGCTGTATCGCCTGCTCTTTCCGTCTTCAGAATATAGCTACTCCCTTTGTCGAAAACTGTAAGGGCACTGTGCCTCTATTCGATTCATTCCCTTCTTTATATATGTGTTCAATATGTGTCTAGCATTTATATGAATGTGGACAAATAAAAAGAGAGCTATAACCCTTTACAATTTAGGACGGAGGGACTATGTTTATATTTGTCCAAGTCATTTTTATCTTTAACCATCACATCTAAAAATAATGTATTTCAAATAGAAAATGTTACAGGTTATGATTTCTAAAAATAATGTATCGAATACTAGAATTTTAGGAAAACTCCCCAATTTTTCGCGGGTATGGCCCATAGCGTCATTGGGGCTGGGAATTGGATAAGGGCATCTACCGCCCAGGCCCATCGACATCTCGTTACGCCTCGTCGCCGGCTCGTCGCCTCTCGCCTCCTCTCCACTGTCTCCAGCGGCGCCAACTTCCAAAAAACCCCAGCAAATGGAGGGGATAGCGCCCGCTGTCTTGCTGTTCCGTCCGCGCGCCTCTGCACGCTACCCCGTTCTCCTCGCCGCGGATTCCGGCGCCACCCGAAGGAGCTTGGGTGCAGGCGGTAATCCAGATTCCAGCGAATTTTGTTTAGTTAAAATACGTGCACTCGTGTACCTTGACCGTCGAGGCATTTTTCGGTTGGATTTTTTGAAGTGAGGAGCAGCGTATCGAGGCGCAGTCTTGATACGTCCCCGACCCCGAGCGAAGCAGGTAGGGGAGTGGGAATTGCCGCTTAATTATGCTGTTTCGTTGATTAATTTAGGACTGTCCGGCTTGTTTATCTGAACTCGCGTGAGATTTTTCTCTTTTTGTTGAAGGGAGGAGGGACGTACGCAAGCATGGTCGTATGGAGGGTGCACCTTGCCGATCAGGTAAAAACTAGTACTAACGGTCATCATGTATTAGCTTGGCTGTTTAACCAATTTGCTAGTGTTAGATACGTAATGGTACTGATTTTCACCCGTTTGAATGGTACTGATGCATTTCCGTCAGCGAGTAATCACTAACCCTGTAATATGTTTCAGTTATTTTGCAAATATTTGTTCTGCAATATTGAATGCTTTCACGATAGTTACATACAGCTTGCTATCTTTTTTTTTGTTGACTCTTGAGTTTTGACTGCCTTTTGACTTCTATTGTGGTAACTGTAAGGCCATTTACCATCTTATAATCCTGCTGCATGTTGTCATATCATTTGAAACTTGAAAGTGACATTGTAATTTATCCCACTGTTCAACCAAGAAGCTCATGTTACTGTAGTTAAATAATGGGTTGTCTTTTGGGAATGCTGGAGCAAGGCCTTGCTAATTATTGTGCTGTAAACTTAGTTTGCTAAACTCATGGAGCACCGTTGCCTGTTGAAATGTTTCTTCTTGTTTCATAGTGCTTGGAGATATGTTTTCTATTGACTTGTGGGGAAACAAGGGAAAACACCTGTTCTCAGAAAGGATATCACCTGTCCTAGAAAAATGGATTTACTGCACTTAATGTCTCTGAGATTCTACGTTTCTAAGTTATAACTAGCAATCAAAATCTCCATATGTTTTTAGGAATTACCAGAGTTCAAAAGCTTGGTCCTGCAGTTTCTCCTAAAAGAGCAGGTAAAGAGTGATATTGCAATAACTATAGCTTAGTTGCTCACTTTTAGAGTTTGATATATGTTTTTTTCATCTTAGGGAGGAGTAAGAACCAATCTATTAATTTGGAGGTCTCTCATCACAGAGCGGGTAAAAAGTTGTGTTAGACTTCTTGAATTTTGCTATTCACATGTTGTTTTCTTCACACAAAAATTAGTGATGATATAATAATTTATTGGGTTTTGTTTAGTCATTCATGTTATTTATGCCCCAAATCAGTTGCAGCAGTGAGGTTGCTAAGAATTGAGAAAGGGAAGGCATTTGCAGATCTTTTGAACGAGAAAGCAAATAATTCTGGAGAGAATGAGATGGGATATGTGGAGAGGACTCTAGGTTTCAGCACACGGTGTTTGGATGACAGGGATATAAGACTGGTACAAGTTACAAATTGCACATTTTGAATTGGTGGTTCTGTTTGAAAATTTCTACTTGTTCGAAAGCATACACTATAAGATTCATAGAAGTTACATATTGGACATACTGAATTGGTGTTGTTGTTGACTGATCTCAATTTGTCCTAAAAAGCATACACTTTTGGGCTATTCCTTGGTACTTATCTACAACAAACATTTTAGTCACAATCAGAAAAACAGGTTTATTGGAGTGGAAACCATTTAATTTCCCCTTTAATCTTTCAACATTCAGTGAACATATAGCTAACCAATTCTCAGTTCTTTTTGCCGTCTTCACTTATTAATACATGCATGTTTCAAAGCTTGTATATGCCAGCACGAATGGGCCCAAAGCTTCCATCCTGCTCTCTTATGCTTGCATTGTTAGGTTACCATCATAGTTGCTGGAACTGTGCGTTGGAAACGCTACCTTGATTATCTCATCATGTCGATATGCAGTGAGGAGAAAGTGTTCAGGGAGATGGAGCCACTGCTTCTGCAGGTCTCTATTAGTTTCTTATATCTCCTTAAAATATATATTATTTGTTGGCTACTCATCACAGTAGTTATCCATGCTTGTAAAACCTTAGAAGATTTGAACTTTGTTATTTCAGATTTTGCGAATTGGCTTTTTTGAAATTCTCAAGCTTGATGTACCAGCTTATGCTGCCGTCGATGAGGTATGTTGATTCTTCTTTCTTTCTTTTTTCCTTTTAACATGCTCTGAAATTAGGATAGCCTTTCATGTAGCTTATACTCTTATTTGATAAGATCGTTAGAAGCAATTATTTTTTACTTATCATATTTATTCTGTATCAGAGAATTTACTGTAAATTCTGTTGTTTCATGGTGATTACTGATAATTATGTGTGATTGGCTGATTCTCCACATTCTTTTGTGCCCCCGCTCAAACATCAAATGCCACATTAGTTGCTTCACTTTTTCTAGGAAGTAATATCTGTTATATGTTCATGGATAATATCAACGAGAAGTATCTTTTGAAGTTCTTTGTGCTTCTTTTCTACACAATTTATTTATTTATACATTGTGGTCATACATAGTATGCTCCAGAATAACTCCATAGAAAATATATAATGATCATGTTCCTGTTTTAATATTCTGAAATCAATTCAATCTGCGCACTAATCTTTTGAGATACATATTATATCTTTTTTGCTTACACGACCAATGTCTCCTTCTGCTTGTTTTGACTCATTTATTTTAATTTAATCAGTAAGGGGTAAGCCTGTTCCTGTTCTTTCAAAAAATAAAAAAGTTAAAGCTAAGCAGAAAATTGCATACATCTATCATTATTATTTTTAAAAAAATGATCTGACAATCTGTCCTGCAAATCCAATTTTTAGAATGTAAGGCTTGCTAAGGTAGCTCTAAGGCCTGGTGCTGGGAATATGGTGAATGCAATTTTGCGTAAACTTCTATTGCTCAAGGTATGGACAATATACTTGATCTAATCAGCCTGATCAATAGGATGGTGTTGCAACATATTGTTTTGTTTCTCTTGATAATTCAGGAGACAAACTCTCTTCCTCTTCCAAAGATAGAAGGCGATGATCGTGCCCAAGCTCGTGCTCTTTCCATAATTTATTCTCATCCGGTCGTAAGTTCGCTCTACTCTTAAGAATCAGTTATAATTTTTTATGTCCTTTATTGTGCATTGTTCTTCCTCTCTACAATATACTTACATTTCTGAAGACATAGCACTTGAACTATTTTTTGTCCCTGTTACCTGGAGTATCTTTATGCATATAAGATCATGAGCAGTTAGAACTTTTAAACTATAGTATGTATTGTTTATTGCAGTGGATGGTTAGAAGATGGATACGTTTTCATGGAAAAGATGAAGCTCTAATATTGATGAATTGGAATAACAGTGATCCTCATTTCAGCCTAAGGTTTTACTTTTTAGCCAATGTTATTCTGTAATGCAATCACATGCTCTGTTTCATGCATCTCAGCATCTGTGCTTGGTTGACTGACCTTTATAGGGTGAACACATCAAAAGGCTATACAAGGGCTGACCTTGTAAAACATCTGGAAAGTTTACAGGTGCTTCCATTAATCTGATCACTGCTTGTTCCATCACGCATGGTTTTGAGCATAATATCTAAAATCAAGAATGACTGAATGAGCATAGTATGTACTTTGTGCGCGCCACGTAGGGCTAGGGGTGGTAGTGGGCCATGATCCAAATGTCTCTTCACAATCCAAATGAACTCTCGATGATTTTTAGTTCAAAAATGAATAGGAATATGATCCGATTCGTTTTGGGCCCGATCCTTAAAATAGCTAGACAAAATTTGAGGGCCCTTTACCACCCCTACATAGGGTATTTGCCTAAGCTGTTTCAGTTCACATGGTAGAATATCAATCTTGATACTGATCTAGTTAGGTGTATCTCCAATATCATGCCCATGTTAATGCCAATTTGATTAATCTGATGGATGTTTTCTTGTAGGTTCATTATGAAGAGTCAATTGTGGATGAATTTGTACGCATTCGGGAAGGGATGCAGGCAAGCTGAATAGATTGTTCTTTCTGCTTTCTTTGACGCTTTCCAGGCATTGTTTGTTAAAACAACAGTATCTGTTCATATACTCTGTACCTCTTTTCTTTTAAAAAATAGAGTATGTTTAATATACCAACATGTTACCATTTCAAAGCATAGTAAACATGTTAGATGGCATAAGATGTCAGCTATCAGCCTATTAGCACACTTCCAGAAAAGTGATCTGAGAGCTGATAAAAAAAAGAGTTTACAAATAAACCTTTAAGATGTATAGAAAGTAAAAAAATTGCTAATTATATGCTTTCAGATTGCCTTAGATGTTACTCTGATTATTAAAACTTCGGATCAGTATAGCTGTTATGTCGGTACTCAAGTATGAGAGGAGGAAGTAGGAGAAACTGGAGCCAAACCACAGTGGCTAGGGTCCTTCAAGTCGTAGTTAGTTTGGATTCAGCATTAGTTGGTTTGTTCAGATAGGATTATAAAGTGGTCAGTATTTGTCCTATAAGTCCTATGTGTCTGTAGTCTGTATGGAACAAGGGTGAAGTAACTGATTGATCTTCTTCTACTTTCGGTTTTCCTACTTTGTGGGTGTGGGGCAGCCAACGCTGGCTCCAAAACCTCAGCCTAGAGGTCCAGGAACACATCCAAGCACTTCAAATGACTACGTGCTACTGCAATCACCACCTACAAACCATCCCCCACCCCCATTCTCATCCCAATAGCCACTATCTGTTTATTTTTTCTTGATTATGCCTCTTCTTGTGTTTGATAATTGTGACAGCTTAATTTCTTGTATAGGCAGTCTTACAAGCTGGATTATTGAAAGATGGCATGTGTGCTGTGCAAGATGAGAGTGCAGGCAAGTTATGATAGCTATTTCTGTTATAAATAGAACTTGTATTCAGTATGAGGGCTCTAGGCCTGAATATATACACCGGTACATGAGGCCTTATCCTACAAGGACTCGTAGAAAGAGAGTCCCTTATCCTACAAGGGCTCGTGCAAAGAGATGCCCTTATCCTACAGGGACTCATACAATGAGAGACCCTTACTCTGTACAAAGAGACATATACCTTTAACAATTTCATGATCACTAAGAATGCAGCTTAGTTTTTTTACATGGCTACTGCACTAATAGATGTTTTTTTGAAATGGTATAACTGCATTAAAATGATTGTTTTTCTAAAATAAGATTACTGCATTAAAATAATGCTCTTATAGAATAATTGTCCATTGTTGTAGAAAGCCAATCAACTTTTCTTATTACTTCCATTTATTGAGAGTGACAATTATTTTCATTTAACGAAGTTATTGATCGCCTATGCTGAGGCATGAAGGATCTTTTTCAGGTCTTGTAGTGTCTGTGGTCGATCCACAGCCTGGGGAAACTATTGTTGATTGTTGTGCTGCACCTGGCGGAAAGACTCTGTTCATGGCATCACGGTTGTTGGGACAAGGTAAGAAAATGGAATGGAGAGAGGGGGTTCAATTTTCTAATGATGTCAAAAGATACAAATTGTGTTAAATTCGTTTTGCTACTATCTCGACACTCGACTTTTTAATGCTCATATACACTGTTTTGTTCGCATGCTTATGATTGCTATGAAAAAAATGTGAGTAAATGTTCGAATGAATCACTTTCCACTTCTTACTGCCGATTTATTGATATGGGTAGGGAACTGGAGATTTATTGATCTGGAGGAAGGAGATACAATGGCAAGAATTGCACAGGTTCTCCCTCCCGCAGGAGGCTCTGAACTTTAGGTGCCAGTTCTTGATTGCTCTAATCCCTCAACTAACCCAGCCTTATAGCATCAGCTGTAACAACTCTTGACTAGACTTACGGTAACAAACTGGATAATAGCAAGTTGATAATTCTAGGCTAAGCAACTAAGCCTGATTGGTGGTGCGATCGTCGATTTTCTCAAGTTGTGGGATGCCCTTGTTGATTTTCCCCTTCACCCGGACCAGCCTGATCAACACATCTGGACACCAGATGCATTGGGAGTTTACTCGGCATCCTCAGCATACAAGCGTTTTTTCTTGGGTTCCACTATCTTCGAGCCTTGCAAGCGCATTTGGAAGACTTGGGCTCCCCTGCGCTGCAATTTCTTCTTGTGGCTGGCCTCACACAACCATTGTTGGACAGCAGATCGGCTCACACGGCATGGTCTTCCTCACCCACCTCGATGCGTACTCTGCGTTCAAGCGGAAGAGACCATCGAACATATTCTCACCTCCTGTGTGTTTGCTAGGCAAGTGTGGTTTACAGTCCTTGGCAGGGTCGGGTTGGGGACACATGCCCCCTCACAGCCGAGCAGGGCGTTCCAGGTTTGGTGGCGGAAGGCGGCACGCGCAGTCCTGAAAGAAATACGAAAAGGGTTCAACTCCCTCGTCATCCTAGTGGCCTGGAGTATCTGGAAGCATCGCAACCGTTGCGTCTTCGACGGCCTGCAGCCAATGCCCTCCGCGGTTGCCCAGGAGGTTCTCGAGCAGGAAAGGATTTGGTTAGTGGCTGGTGCTTCAGGGTTGCAGGCCCTGCGGGGCGCCTAGGGCTAGGGCTGAGTTGGTCTCTTAGGCTGTTTAATCCTTTCCAGGCGTGTCTGTAACTCTAAACTAACGCCCTAGCCAGGGTCATGGCTTGTACTTGGACCGACTTTTTCTATCTTTAATACTATGACATGCAGCTCTCCTGCGTGATCGAGAAAAAAAGCCTGATTGGTTGTGGCTGCTGGCTTATTGTGCCTGCGCACATGCTGACAGCCAACAAGGAGTCCACAACATTCAGGCATATGGTAATTGAGATCTATGTGCCAGTGCTTGGCAGGTTAAATACAATCATCATGTATAAACTTTATATCCATGCAATTCCAGTGGAGCATCTGATGGCTTGTTAAACTGTATATTCTTGACTCCTTCACTTAAAACTAGCATTTGTGAATGCTTGTATTCATCAATTACATTGAGCTTACAAAAATCATCTTGTTGGGCTGTGTCTAAAGGGCCCAAGAGCCCATATGAAATGTATGTATATATATGTACCTTTGCTCAGTAAAGAGTGTGGTTCTAGAGTTTTCCCCAAAAGTCTTCATGGTGTCAGAGCCGATGGTTGGAGGCGCGGCGCCGGTGCTGACGACGGGTTGAGCGGCGGCGACGGCACGCGGCGGGCGGGGCGACTGCTTGCAGGGAGTGGATCCTGTGCTGTCCGGCGGGAAGACGGCTGCAGGCAGTAGCGCTGGGGAAGGCCCTGCAGGCGCAGCGTGAAGCTCTGCCGGTGCGACGCGGGCCGGCGTGGAGGCAGAGGCCGCTCAGATGACGACGCAGAGGCAGCTCGAGGCGGTGGCCGGGCGCAGTAGGCCAGGAGCTCGGAGCTGCGCGCGGAGAGGGGCGAGTTGGAGAAGAAAGCCAAGAGTTGCAGTGCTGCTGCTGTGCTGCGTGTGAGCAGCAGAAGAGCCCTGCAGGAGGCGTGTGCTGGAGGTCTGCAGCAGCGGCACTCAAGCACGTGCAGGTGGTGCCGGAGTGACGAGGCTGCAGTGACGGGAGGCGCCAGCAGCCGGCTGCTGGACGGAGGAGCGTGGTGCCGTTGAGCGTACGGGCAGCGCCGCAGCGGAGGCGCTGGATTAGAGCAGGCTTGGCGGCCGATGGTTAGGGGACAGCATCCAGGAGCTGATTCTATCGCAGGGGAGGAAGCCACTGCTTGCTGTGCAGGTTGTGGGAGAAGGAGAAGCAGCAACAGCTACAGGTAGTGGTCATTGAAGGTGGAGCCATTGCTTGGAGGAGGAGCTGCAGCAGACTGCTATGAGCCTGTGAAGGAAGAAGGGAGAACCTGCTGGTCATAGATTAAGCACAGGGCTGCTCGAGTTGTGTTGAAGAAAGGAAGAGATGGAGGGAAACAGAATTGAGCAGATTTTCAAGAATCTGGCTGAACTTTTCGCAGCAAAAGAATTGGAGGAGCTGGCTCAAGTATTTTTATCAAAAAGCGCAGAACTAATGTCAGTTTCAGCATGGCCTAATGAAGGGAACAATTCTTCAAGGAGAGAAGAGACATCAACCGTTCTTGGTAACCTCGTCAATCTCGCTTGTCCGGGCACAGGTACATTTAATGCAAATTGGATACTAGATTCAGGTGCATCTAGACATGTCACAGGGGAATCGGATGAATTTGCATCATATACTCCATTCCCTCTCTCACGTAAGGAAACAATTTAAACTGCTGATGAAACTGCTCAGCCTATTAGAGGTGTGGGTACAGTCAAATGCACTCCATCGATTACACTAACATCCGTTTTATATGTTCCATCCTTTCCTGTTAATCTAGTATCCTTGAGTGCTTTGGTGGATCATATGGATTGTCGTGTTACTCTCGATCGGGAGAATTGCTTAATTGAAGATAGAAGAACAGGAATAAAGCTTGGGAGTGGGATATGACGTAATGGTCTGTGGTTTTTGGATAGAGGTCTAGATAAGTCCTCAAGTGCTTTGGCAGTTACTACAAGTGAAGAAAGCAGGGTGATACTTCAACATTGTCGGTTGGGTCATATGTCATTTGACACTATGAGCAAAGCTTTTCCTGATATGATGAGCGAGGTTGACAAGAGCAAGTTGGTGTGTGATGCATGTGAGTATGGGAAGCATACTAGAGCATCCTATATTAGTAGAGGACTCCGAAGTACATTGCCCTTTTTATTAGTTCATTATGATGTGTGGACATCCCCTGTGGTCTCTATTAGTGGAATGAGGTATTTCGTGACATTCATTGATTGCTATTCCCGTATGACATGGGTATATCTCATGAAGCATAAGAATGAAGTGCTTTAAGGATTTTTGTGCATGTATTAAAAATCAGTTCAATACTCAAGTTCGGATGATCAGAACTGATAACGGGATAGAGTATGTTAATAATGAATTTGCTACATTCCTGTCAGCAAAAGGAATATTGCACCAAACATCTTGTCCAGACACACCTCCACAAAATGGAGTAGCTGAAAGGAAGAACCATCATCTCCTAGAAGTAGCACGATCAATGATGTATACGATGAATGTTCCAAAATTCTTATGGAGTGAGGCAGTTTTGACTGCTACTTATCTTATTAATCGTATCCCATCAAGAGTACTTAATATGAAGACTCCTCATGAAATGTTATTTGGAAAGAATGAATTCATTGTTCCGCTCAAGGTATTTGGGTGCACTTGTTTTGTTAGAGACCACAGACCTTCAGTGGGAAAGCTAGATCCACGTGCAGTGAAGTGCATCTTTGTGGGGTATTCTTCAGTGCAGAAGGGCTACAAATGTTGGAGTCCGAGTGAGCGACGCCTATTTGTGAGCATGGATGTTACATTTAGGGAGTCTGAGCCTTTTTATGGAGAGAAGACAGATTTGAGTTCTTTGTTCTCAGATCTTGACTATGATATCACAGGTGGTGATTGTCAAGAGGGGGAGAAAGAAGCTTTAGATGTTAGAGAAGGTAGTAGCCAAGCAATTAAAATGATTCCATGTCTGGTGGATGAATCTAGTTCTACTCGTGCAATTGAGTCTTGTCGAGAGAATGAGAACAACGATATTCAAAGTGGCCCTATTCAACAACAATCGAGGAGGATGGAAGCAGTGATTAGTGGCTCAGGCCCTCAACAAAGAATGGAGGTAGAGACCAATGAGTTGAATCCAGCTCCTTCTCATGAGAACAATTCTGAAGGAGATATACGGTATAAAGGCCCATTAAAAGTGTATACCAGAAGAAAGTCAAGAGCTCAAGTAGAGACTCCAATAACAATTCCTGAACATTCTTCACCATCTTCGTTGGAGATTGTTGATGTGTCCTCTTCCGAGATTGAGAATGAAGACTCTACGTTAGACGATTTGCCTATCGCATTACGGAAGGAAGCTCGAGTTAAGGCCGGAGTGCCTCGACCAAGATATGGATTTGAGAATGATATTAGTAACCATGTATGTTATGCTTCCTTGTCTCCTGCATATAGAGCATTTGTTGCATCATTACAATCAGTAGTAATCCCAAGAGATTGGAAACAAGCAAAGCATGATCCTAAGTGGCATGAGGCCATGCTGGAAGAGCTGAGAGCTCTCGAGAAGAATAAAACTTGGGAACTTGTAAAATTACCTGCAGGAAAAAAGGTTGTTAGTTGCAAATGGGTCTTTAGTGCTAAGCAAAACCCTGAAGGCAAGGTGGAAAGGTACAAAGCAAGGCTTGTTGCGAGGGGGTATAGTCAAACATATGGCATTGACTATGATGAAACATTTGCGCCGGTGGCAAAGATGAGCACGGTAAGAATGTTAATCTCTTGTGCAGCGAACTTTGGTTGGCCACTACATCAATTGGATGTTAAAAATGCCTTTTTGCATGGTGACCTCCAAGAAGAGGTGTACATGGAGATTCCACCTGGTTTCTCTAAACCGGATGTGGCTGGAAAGGTGTGTAGGTTAAGGAAGTCTTTATATGGCCTCAAACAATCTCCACGAGCATGGTTTGATAGATTTAGACGTGCCTTGTGTGGTATGAGTTATAAACAGTGCAATCGGGATCACACGGTATTCTATAGACACTCTAGAAGACGGATTGTAATCTTAGCTGTGTATGTGGATGACATCATCATCACAGGTGATGATGAAGCTGAGATTAATCGCTTGAAAGAAGATCTGAGTAAGGTATTTGAGGTGAAGGACCTTGGACAACTCAAGTACTTCCTTGGCATAGAGATTGCTCGATCGGCGAAAGGCATATTTTTGTCACAAAGGAAGTATGTGTTAGACTTACTTAGTGAGACCACCGGCATGCTTGGGTGTCGGCCTGCGCCAACTCCTATTGATCCAAATCACAAGTTATGTGCTACATCAGGTGATCCCGTGAACAAAGAAAGCTACCAGAGACTCGTCGGGAGACTCATCTATTTATGCCATACAAGACCTGATATCTCATATGCTGTGAGTGTTGTCAGCAGGTATATGCATGATCCTAGGAGTGGGCATTTAGATGCCGCTTATCGTATACTCCGATATTTGAAGAATGGTCCTGGAAGGGGACTCATGTTCAAGAGCCATGGTCATCTAAATGTGGAAGGTTATTGTGATGCTGATTGGGCAAGCTGTCTTGACGATAGGAGATCAACTTCAGGCTACTGTGTTTTTGTTGGAGGAAATTTAATATCATGGAGAAGCAAAAAGCAACCAGTGGTGTCTCGCTCATCGGCCGAAGCAGAATATAGAGCTATGTCACTTGCAATAAGTGAGATGATGTGGGTGAAGAATCTCCTATCAGAATTATATGTGCTAAGAAAAGGCCCTTTGAAGCTTTGGTGTGATAACAAGTCAGCTATCAATATAGCTAATAATCCAGTTCAGCATGATCTTACAAAACATGTGGAAATAGATCGCTTCTTTATTAAGGAGAAGCTAGATAGTGGTGTATTGGAGTTAAGACATGTAAATTCGAGCAACCAGGTAGCAGATTGTTTAACTAAGGGGTTAGGAGTTAAAAAATGTAAGGAAGCTTGTAACAAGATGGGAATGATAGATATATATCACCCATCTTGAGGGGGAGTGTTGGGCTGTGTCTAAAGGGCCCAAGAGCCCATATGAAATGTATGTATATATATGTACCTTTGCTCAATAAAGAGTGTGGTTCTAGAGTTTTCCCCAAAAGTCTTCACATCTCAGAATTTATTATTTTACCAACATGTTCTGTTATTTCACACTTATCGTGTTCCATGTCTTGACTGGATAGTAGTAGTGTAGAGGCCTCAGACCAGTCATAATAGTGCACCCTTATACAGGGAAGATATGGGCTCTAGATGTAAACAAAGGTCGCTTGAGAATACTCATGGATGCAGCAAAGCTACATGGTCTCAATGATATGATCACTGTCATCCATGCTGATCTTCGACTGTATGCTGTAAGTTCTCATGAAAGTTTGCTGTTCCAAATCCAGAAAAATAGAAAAAGGAATAAATTTCCTTCGAACCCTCCAATGGAAATATTTTGAAAATATGACTAGTGAGCATTATGGTTAATGATCAGTCCACATATATGATAAGGAGTTTTTACCCATCTGGCCATGCATTGTAGAAGGAAACCACTACTAAATACGACAAAGTATTGTTGGATGCTCCATGCTCTGGGCTGGGTGTTCTTTCCAAGGTATATTGTTTCATCAACTTCACCTCCAGAATTTCACCCTTCCATGTTCACTTGAACCAATTTGTATATGGAACAACAAGCTATAGAATTGTAAGACTTTTTCCTTAATGTTTCTAAGAGAGCAGACTTGCGTTGGAATAGACAGTTCGAAGATTTGGAAGAGTTGATGTGTTTACAAGATGAGCTTCTTGATTCAGCATCAAAGTGAGATTCCTTGCATTCCAACGTTGCGCAATAAAAAATTTCTGAAGAACATCTGAGGTTATTTACAATGGTTTTATTTGCAGATTGGTAAAGCCTGGTGGTACACTAATCTATAGTACATGTTCAATCGACCCTGAAGAAAATGAAAAGAGGATTGTTGCTTTTGTTCAGAGGCATCCGGTACTTGTTCATAACATCCAGCACGAAATTTTCGGTTGACGTTATAAACTCAATATTCAACTCGAATTGTGAAAAAAATACTGTCCTTCCCGTTTGAGGAATGTTGGAGTGTTGGTATTATTAAGTGTGAGCATTGTTTTCCCACTCAAGTACCAGTACTGCAGGAGCACTATTAAGAAACTTCTTAATTCCTTTTATACCTTGAAGATCCTTGTCTGGTAACTGGAAGTTCTCCATAAACAACTATTCCCTCTACATTCTAGCACTACTATTTCACGTGTAGAAAATGATATAGGCATATAGCTATTTTTTTCTATGACTGAAATACCTGCATCATTATTCACGTCTACAACCTTGTACTTGATCGTCTGCTTTTCTTTTTTCACATGGAATACTTTGGATTTTTTAATCACCCAATAAGAATCTTATTTTAATACGTTTTTTTACATCTGTATATTAATTAGTTTATGATATGCTGTAGGAATTTGCTTCACAGAGTGTACATGGATACGTTCCTAGAGAATTTGTCACAGATGAAGGTTTCTATTCCTCAAATCCAACTAAGCACTCTATGGATGGTGCATTTGCTGCTCGTCTTGTACGGTCAACGCACTAAGATTCTAGGAGTGCCACTAGGCCACAGTGAGGTGAGATTAAATTGAACCAGGAACCACTTGTATTTCCCTAATGTTCACTCCTCAATGCCTTTATCTCACATATTCTTGAAATTTCTATTTCCTCTTACAGTCTACATTAAGAAGCATGGGCTTTGACTTCACAAATAGAGGAAGTAAATTCAAATTCATGTCATGTTTCTTCCTGTACGGCACACAGATTGGTTGCATCATGGACAAGAATGCTGAGGTTGCCCTGACAATGTCCATTCTGACTACTAGTTGACTATGAAAATAACATATGTTGCAAGCTAAGGTACTGGAACCACAAGGCTATGCATGCCTGAATGGTCTGCACCTAGGCATTTCTATTTGGTTGATCCTATTGTAGCAGGGCTTTGACGCTTTTGTCTAATGCTGCAAATGGTAGAGTTAGCGGTGAAGTGTTTTTGCTTGGCTACTCCTCATGATAGGCTCAACACTAGAAACCTACTCAAAAGAAAAAAAAATAAAATTACAAAATTGAAGGAAACATCTACAGTTATGTGCTCTGCAATGCTGGTGAAGAGGAAACTGCATTTCATTTCTTTTTTCACTGTGCCTTCAGCATCAGGTGTTGGCAAAACATTGGGATTCATTGGGACTTCTCTCTACCTTTCTTTCACATGATGAGAAAGGCCAGGGCTGACTCCCAACTCCACTTCTTCATGGAGATCTTCATCATAGCTGCATGGCACATCTGGAAACAAAGGAATGGTTTCATCTTCCAACAAATCACGCTGATTTTCCAAGGATGAAAGCAAGGCCTATCTGATGAAGTAACCCTGCATTTGCACAGGGTTCAAGAAGCTTTTAGAACCCCAATCTTATCATGGCTTAATTCTTTAGGCTAATCTGTACAGTGGTTTTCTACTTTTCTTCCTAAGCCTTCCCTAGAGTTTGCTTCTCCCTTCTCTGTAGCTGAGTAGTCTTCCTACTCTGCTACTCTTTTTTTCTCCTGTTATATATTTATATATTTTTACCTGTGTTCCTTCAAAAAAAAATAATTTCCAGATGGGCCCACATGTCTTTGCTTGTCACAGCAGAAGCTGCACAGCATTTTTGTAAACTCTTTGTGAACTAAGTGGCACTTATTATTATTTTTGTATCTGATTATCTGTGCTAAGTTAATTAGGTATGCATATATATGTAAGTCTCTCTCAACTCTTTCTCAC
The DNA here is from genome assembly GCA_022530915.1 of Paspalum notatum. NCBI lineage: Eukaryota > Viridiplantae > Streptophyta > Magnoliopsida > Poales > Poaceae > Paspalum > Paspalum notatum. The sequence goes on from CM039685.1 coordinate 40,792,233, forward strand.
GCAAGAACAGATAGAACACAAGTGGTTTTTGGTGCTGTCGAAGATAGCTTTCAGGTTTATGTTGCACTCTTATTTATTATATGCTAATTACATGGCCAAGTGGCCTAGTGCTGCCGAACTAGCAGGCACAACGTGAGAGCAACTGACTCCACTACCTCCTAAAGACCAGGGCAACGCTGATGAGCCCATGTCACCTCAAATTAATTCTACTAAAAAGTCTTTGTGTTGGTCTTCAATTTGGTGCCTTTCCATTTAATGAAAAATACATGAAGAATAATGCATTGTTTACTCATGCCGGTCTGTCGTCAAAAATATGTTTTGGAGATGCTAAACAGTCTATACTTTGAAGGCATTAGAAACCAGCAAAGGCATGGAGGAAAGCAAGGAGGGCGTCCAAGTTGGAGGCCCAGTTCTATCGGAGTTGGCCACGTTGGCCTCCAGGACCAGTCTGCACTAAAATCATCACTCAGGCCACAAACGGGTTCCGTTTTCAGTGATCCACATATGCATGGAAAGATAAAAATATAACCTTTCCAATGGTGTTAGTTTCAGGCCTGTTGGACTTTGGAGTCGATGGGAATTCGCGTCGCAAGTTGAGGGACAGAATCTGTCTAGGCTGCTGTGCCACCAATTTGGGCCATTGGTCCATGTATCATGTGAGAGTTTATATCGGACGCGTCTAGGGTTGCTAGGACGTCCCTAGCTGATATACTGCCGCTAGGGTAAGAGAGTTTTGTTATTTTGTGGATTATCCCCCGGTGAGTCGTCGCTCCCTAAACCCTAGGTGGTGATTCCCTAGGTTCTTCGTATTGAAGATTATCACTCTGGATCCCTGCATGGATTTGTGTCGGTGTGCGAGCAAGCTGTTGCTTGGGCGTCTCCGGATTTCTACGAAGTCCTCTTCTTATGATCGTGGTTCGTCGCCGCGGGTGAGAGAATTTACCTAGGGTTTGGATTGCAACTCTTGTAAGCCAATCCCTTCTATCTATTATTGCTGCTGTTTGGTTTGAGCTATCAACGTTTTATGTTTGAATTATTGTGATCTGAAATTGAGTTCACAAATTGTTGTGAGATCGTATTGTGAAAATTGTTATTGCTGCGTTTCAGTGTCTGGTTGGTTAATTTATTTAATTGGATTGGTCCAATCATAATATTTCAAAGCAGTTCATTCGTTGAGTCAGTACTGTGTTTAGAAGTTCACTCGCTGCTACAAATTTATTGGAAAAATATTTAGATAATGATTATCTAGTGTTCGTACCGTGAAAGATTGGGAAAAATACTTTGGATATCGTAGCACTGTCCTTATCAAACGCCCAACAGAAAGGACTCTGCCAGCTGCAAGCTGCTTGTCCACTACTCAACTCTAAGACCAAGGTCACCAAAAGGTGTATCCATACTGTGTACAACGCGCAACTATTGCTTTTTCACTTTGTGTACAGTGCGCAAACAGTGTTTTTCACACCCATTTATATTCTTTGGTGATCCTAGTCTAACTGACAAAACTGAATGGAAAAGTACTGACTAGACTCCGAAACTAAAGCCTACTGCTAACAGAGAGTGATGTGCAGGGATTATCAGCAATATATACATAAATAGCTAAAACAATGTATCTGATCCATATATGGCCTGTATCACACGCACACATATATATGATATATGTACTTTGCTTAGCAATCTGCACCTCAACTTTTTTATGTCCTCTCCTTTTAAAAGATTATTACGATAATTAGTAGGCAACGCTAATCTTTGTTTGAGGATCTGAAGAGTTTTATGGGGAGGGGAGTATGCCATCAACGGTTAATGAAGTTCCATCCTGCTAGAGAGTGGAGACATTTGAAGCGTTGATCCATACATTTCATGTTCGCACGCATCTGAGTGCCCAGTTAGCAAACAGGGGCTAAGCTCACCAGTAGGTCTAAAAGGAGCGTTTAAACACTGATGGGCGGGATGGGATGGGCGCGCGGGCTGGTGAACATAGTCTACTTCTAAGATGGGCGCACTGTAGACAGCTGCTGCTAGGCCATTTTTTGGGTGGGAAACTTCTGAGATGAAGCTGGGATTTTGGCCCTTTATGTACGGCAGTATCTACTCTCTACAATACTGGTTAGTCTTTCTTTCGATACGTCTTATGTGTATCACTACTTTATTTTGTATTTTATTCAAAACATTATCAAAATAAACATATCTACCTTTTCTTTTCACTTAGCCAAAAAAAACATAATGCTTTGACTTTGAAAAGATAAGGCGACACAAACATGACACATAATATAAGACTAACAGATTGATCTATGAGTAATTCACTAATTAACTAATAATGGTAAGAGTTTGGGATAAGGTTGTTGCTGTCTTGCTTCTCGTACCAGCAGTCTGAGGCTCTGAGCCCATATGGCTGGCTGGTTGGTCACCTCCTGCTCAAGACATGGAAGTTTGCATAGGACAAAACTAGAACACCTTATATTTTTGAACGTGGGAGTAATAGAAACCAATGAAATAGGTCACCACAATAATAAAATTTAATACTAGAAATATTTAAGTTAACAACAAAGTAATCCAAGAAAAAAAAAACAAACCCAATAGCTCAAGCAAAACACGCAGTGTACACGAAAATTCTGCAAAACATATAGCAGAAGGAAAAAGAACGGTACAATACTTTTTTTTTTCAAAAAAAAAATTCATTGACCACTCCATTAAAATGAGAAAAAGAGAAAGAAAAGTAGAGATAGAGTTCACCTCAACCCTGCAACGAAAGGAGTAGCAGGGGACATCTAAATAGGAAACAGGCTATCCATGTATGTTTCATGTCAATTTGTTTCTCAAATTCTTCTCTGAGTTACTTGCTAGTTTGATGGATGGGCGTTGCCACTGTACAGTGGATGGCAGATGATATCACTTTGTGAGCTTTTCTCTGAATAATTAATTTTATGATGAATAGGATGAAACCTCGTCATACAAGAGGCATTTCACCGGTTCATTTGGTGATTTCTCATTTTCATCTCCTCTTTCGTCATTTTTTCGGCTGGCTGTATCAACAATGCTGTTTTTTTTTGTTTGTGGATTGATGATCTAGCATAGCTTCTATCTTTTCTTCCCCCAAACACAGATGTAACCTGGTTTCGTGCATTCAATGATTTCTCATTTTCACCAGTTGAACTGACGGCAGCACTATATTTCTGTAATTTTACAATTTGTGGAATATTTCTGAAAATCAGTACAAAAAATAGTAAAATAATTTAAAAATCTTTCGCTTTTGATCCACACATATCGCCTGCGGCTGAGAGCCTTGTTCCAGCGTGTTTTTACACGACAAAGCTGAAAAATATCTAAAATACAAGAATACTTTTTGCATTGTCTAAGCGATATTGAGGCAGATGATTTACGTGTTTAGACGAAATTCTATAGGAGTTGTACTAGGCCTGGACTGTAGTCCTGCTAGATTACAGCAGAATAGAACTCATATTGTCTTGCTAGGATATATATACCTTAGCAGCGGATCAATCTGATCTGTACTTTTAAGTTGCAATAGTCTTTCATTACGGTTGAAAAAGTTATAAATGATGCCTTTTTCAGTACATCAAAATAGCGGTACAAAGAGGGCCAGTAACACAAAGCCAACTGAAGCTTGTGTGACTGAGAATGGTATTCTCCCTGTATCCTTCCTAAAGAACATTGCTTCATAGATTGGGATATTGATGATCACTAGCAACCCGCATAGAAGAACTTGGAGAAAAAATCCATTCGGTGTCATATTCTCCCCACTTGCCATGATTTGGTATAGCCCTCCCACCAGACACACAAGGTTGAGTAGTGCAATGCTTGCAATGATCGCATATTCTGGCGATGACATTCCAAATTCCATGATTTCTTCCTTGTACCTTTTCGATTCATCTTCACCACTTACCTTTGGTGAAACTGCAAACCCCATATTTGACAGTCCTAACAATTTTCTGATGGTGTCAATAACACCATAGAGGTATGAGGTTATTCTTCTAACCAACCACATCCTCTGTCCATTCCACCATCCTTTCAATGTGTCTCCAGATGATACTCCTTCATATGCACTGTAAATATTCTTCACAATTGGGACGTACATGAACGGTGTGATCCATGGACTCATAGTCTGAATGGCATAAGAGCATCATGTTAGTTTTAAAGAAAATGACACGGAACTGAAGTAACACTTGTCATATAACGTACCTCAGGGAACAGTGGGATGCCCTTGAGAAGGCCTAGCGAAGGGATGACAACATAATATAGTGTAGGTAGTGAGTTGGGTGCCCATAAACCGTAGATTGAGGAGCCCATTTGATGTGGCAAACTAGTTTTTCCATGTCCAATGAGGAAGGGGCAGTACTTCGAAAGAAAAATGGAGAAATTACCCTCGCACCATCGCTTGTGTTGTAATATTGTCTGAGCAAGTGTTGTTGGGCCTACACCAATAAATGCTGGTCTTGGGGGATTTCTGTAGACTGACTGCCATCCTCTACAAAGTATTGCCAGTCCAGTGATAACATCTTCCGTTGGATAGCCATATTTCACCCCTATCTCATTTCCCCACTGTGTGTTATCTTCATAGGTGCAAGTTGCTAACAATTTTGCTTTCTCTTGAGTTTGGTCTATATGCTTCTGTGTCTTAATTCCTCTGCCCCAGTCTTCCTTGTAGTCTTTGGTGAACCTCCTGCCACATAGGGTCTCCCTTCTATGGAAGCATCCAGTGCCAATATACATTGGGCCACCCCAAGTGTCCAAACCACTCATCTCCACCTTAACATCTTCTAGCAATGTTAGTATATGTTATATATGCATAATGATTCTGTACTCGGCTACATGACAATTGTATTGAATTCAGTAGTTTATATTGCTGACCTGATTGATGGCATTGAGGGAGAAGCCGTATATGTTGTTCTTGGTCATATTGTTAAAGTTCTGAGGGTACTGCACAAATGCGATCTTGTGACCCATTTCTTCATCAAGGAAGAAGCACAGGGCATCTCTGATTGAATCACTGCTGTTTGAATACATGTCACAGTCCACATTCAGGATGATAGGTCCGTTGCTTATCACCGATGAGACCCTGATCTGCATTTCAAATTAAAAGCTCACACCTTAGAATTTTACACTGTGATTAAGCCATTTTTCTTGCATAGAGTACAATTTGTGCTGGCTGGCATGATGCTAATGCAAGTTTGTTTATCAAAATTGTCACTCTGTAGCGCGTACCTCTCTCTGGTGGTCTTAAATGTACATTTCATATCTATATCTGCATTTCAAATGAAAAACTCACAGCTTAAATATGCACTGTGATTAAGCCATTTTTCTTTCATGGAGTACAATTTATGGTCAGCGTGCATGATGCTAATGCAAGCTTGTTTACCGAAATCGTCAGACTCTAGGGCAAATCGCTTAGATAGGACCTGTGTTGATAGTCTTAATGTACATTTAGAGCCTTTTTGGTATGGCTTCTTGTGTGGCTTCGGCTCCGGCTTTTCATGGTTTTAGGCGAAGCTCTACAAAACATTTTTCTAAGAAACGGCTTCAAGGAGAAGCCGTTTTAACACTAGAAAAGAGAAGCCACTAAAACATGGCTTCTCCGGCTTTTTTGGCTCATGGGTTGAAGCCATTTCTTAAAAGCCTTGCCAAAGGGGGCCTTAATATCTATTTCCTCAAAAGGCTGGGGGTACTCGCTCTTACGATTTTCTCATAAGCAAATGAATCAACTAACGACAGCATGTCTTGACCATTTGGCGGCTCTTTTCGTAGCTAGATACTTTGTAATTACAAAAACTAGAATTTGTTTCAACAAACTTGTTGCTAGCAATTATAAGCAAATGTCTCTGCTAATGAGAAGTACATTTGTTTACAAAATATTTGCTAATTTATATGGAAGATGGTGGACTAATGAAGTAAGATTAGTGAGCGCACCAGAGCGTTCATTGCCCCAGCTTTGAAGTTATGGTGGTACTGAGGCCTCTTCTCTCGTGCCACGTACACCAGTGTCGGTAGTACATTTCCTTCACTGTCAACTGCATCGTTGCCTTTCCCATCTATCAGAATCTAGCAGAAGGAACAACCTTTCTGAAGTTTGGAGCCCCGAAGTGACACTGAAATTTGGAGGTGGGATGTGAGAGGTACCTGAACAATTGGCTGGTGATCTTTTGAGGTAATTCTTGTATTCCATTCAGAAAATCCTTTGTGGTTTACTCTAATTTCCTCAGGAACTTTGCTTGACTTAACAACAGAATCAATTCGCTCTATCATTCCTTCATACAGGCCCTGACCAGTAGAAAATCAGTTGCCATGGTGAAAATGTGAAAAAAAGTTTAGTCCAACAATTCACAAATGTTTGAAAAAAAATTACACATACCTTGACGAATGACCACTCTTGTAATGCACTTGGATCATGATGCATATTTGACTGGGCAAAGTAAGCGGCAGGTGACCGTGGCTCAATGTTATGTCTCCTGCAGAATGGAAGCCAATGCTTTGTGAAGGCGGTGGCCTCCCACATAGCATAGAAAGTGAGAATGGAGCCCCCGTCATCTGAGAGGTAGACGCTTAGCTTTTCAGGTGGGTAATTGTATGCCAGGAGTGACAGGACTGTGGCCATGACCAGACTTGGTGGCTCCGATTGCGGGTCCGCTGTGCATACGAAGATGTCCACACAGGGTAACCGTTCTCCATACCTTCTCCAAATGGCATAACAGGAATGTCAGGTTTCAGTATATATTTTGGTATGTACACAAAGCGTGTAGTATTTGCACGGACCTGGCGGCGAGCTTGTCCTTGAAGGTGTGGCGGCGGATGCGGCACCACCGCACGGACTGCGTGATGACCCAGTAGAAGCTGAACCACAGCTCCGCCGCGAGCATCCCCAGCCACGCCGCCCTGCCGGCGCCGGCCGCCGGGACATGCGTCGCTCTGTAGCAGAGCAGCATGCATATCCCCACGAACACCGTGGCGGCGTGGAGCTTGTACAGCGCCCTGCCCCCGAACTTCTCCGTCGTGAACAGCCTCTTCTCCATCTCGCTCGTCATGTCTCCCTCTCAAACGGTCAAACCTCGCCGGACCAAAACACAAGCTAAAATGCTCCGAGTGGCCTGGTGCCACTGGAGACGAGCACTGGTGTATATTTACGCCAAAAGAAAACCCTCAGACACGGACAAAAGCCGGTGCTATATAGGGGCCAATCAATAAATTGTTGCAGAGACGGCACATGTCTGGCTCGAATCTTGTGTTCGCGATGTACAAAAGCGGCCACTAGTGGCCAATCAGTTAATCTATGCCGCCCACTTGATCGTAGTTGCATATATATATCTGCCATAAGCAGGCAGGGGTCTGTTTGATCGGTGTACACTAGTACTAATTAAGTAGGAGTATAGCAGCGTGACGACAGTAGTACAGTCCTATCTTATTATCATCAGTTTGACAGCCTCCTCAGCCAACGAGATAAGCCAACCTGTACACAGGCTATTTAAATGTACTGATGACGAGGCAGCGGAGACACGATGAGTATAGATTGTCAGATGGGCTAGGTCAAATGGACAGGCCCAAGGCCCAGCCTGGCCCGATAAACACAATGCCTAGGCTTCCACCTAGGCCTTCAGAACGACAAGGCCGCTGCCATCCCGACGCCCAGGACCCTGAAATTTTTTTATTTTTATATTTATTTAAATCGTTTTTTGCAAAAATATTTGGAAGTTTCGAAAATTTACAAAAATAACCTTATACCGCCGCCTGAAACGGCGGTTTTTAAATACCGCCGGCCGGCCCGGCGGTTTTTAAAAACCGCCGTTTCAGACGGCGTGATGTTGTCAGCGCTGCGGGCGTGGCGTAGTGGGTGGACCCGGAGGTAAAAAAACGCCGGCTGCACCGGCGGTTTTTAAAAATCGCCGGCTGAGACGGCGGTATTTAAAAACCGCCGCCCCAGCCGGCGTTATTTGGCCCCTAAAAAAACCCTCCCCCCCGGCCGTGCTTCTTCCGCATCTGTCCAAGGCGCAAGAGGCGACGGCAGCGCGGCATCCGGCGACCTGCGGGCGGGCGAAGGCGCGGCGGGGGGCGGCGGCGGCTCGGGCGGCGGCGCGGCGGGGGGCGGCGGCGGCTCGGGCGGCGGCGCGGTGGGGGCGGCGGCGGCGGGCGGCGCGGGCGCGGCGGGCGGCGCGGGCGCGGGCGCGGGCGGGCGGGCGGCGCGGCCGGCGGCGGCGGATCGGCGGTGAGCATAGCATTTCATGCGCTGGTTGTAGTTTTACTGCTAGCGGTATGTCATTCCATGTAATACTAATAGTGTTAGTGGTTTAGGTACAATTACTTATATTAGTTTAGGTAATATTAGTGGTGTTAGTGATACGTGATATTAGTTATCTCATTTCATATAATAGCTAGGGAGTTGATTACACTAGTAGCAGTTAGTTTCTATGAACATTAGCGCTAGGTTAGTTTTATTTAGTAAAATTTCATGTTAATTTACAGTATTTGTATTGAATGTTTAGGAAACGCGCTTTAGATTAAATATTCAATAATTAGAATAAGTGTAAAATCTATGTAAAATCACGTGTGTATATAAATATATGCAGTTACATATGTACTAAGTATAGATTTTGGCATTGTCACATTTGTTCAGGTCATGTCGGAAAAAACATACTTTCAGATTTACTATGGTCAAGAAGAGATACGTTACGGTCAGTTTGGGGTAGATTTGAGTGGATTTAGGTCAGTGACAAAAGGGCTTGACAGAGCAACTGAAAGGCCATTCCGTTCGGTGTATAACTGGTTCATGAAGTGTTTCAAGTTGGATGCTGATGAATGTGAATTGCACATTTCAGCAGTAACAACCAGGACCTCGTCCCCTGTTTATTGGGAATTAGTTCCAATAGATAATACCACCTTCTGGAAGAGGTTTGTTGATGTTAGCCTGCGGCGTGGTTTACCTCTGGTTCTTTTTGTGCAAGCATATGAGAAGGTGATTGTTGAAGCACAAACCACACATGTCTATGATGAGGCCACAATAGTTGAACAAGTGGTAGAAAACAATGTCAATGAGGTTAATGAGATAGGCGATGATGACCAAGCTGAAGGAAGCCAACCTGTTCGGGAGCCAAGGGGTGAGGTAGATGAGGGTGAACACATTCCAGGTTTGGTTGAACAGATGCAGCGGGAGGACACCGAGGGTGATGTACGTGGTGATGAAGATTCAGATAATGACGATGATAGGCCGGTGCAAGTTCCAAGTCAATGGAACAACTATGATCACTCTCAACTGTTGGTGAATGAAGGTGAAACAATGCCATGGGAGTACAGTGAGAATGAAGTATCTGTGGGTGCTATTTACCATAGCAAGATAGAACTGAAAGAGGCTGTGCAAAGATGGGCGGCCAAAAGCTTGAAGAAAGAGTTCAGAGTTGTGAAGAGTAGCCCGCAAGTGTATGATGTGAAGTGCATACGAGATGATTGTCCTTTTAGGGTCCATGCATATATGGGAAAGTATGATACTTTCTGGTCAGTTTCAAGAATTGAACATCATACATGCATCCTTGAAGAGCTAGAAGTTCAGCACCGTAACTTGACAGCTGATTTTGTGGCTCAACATATGTACTCAAAGATAGTAAATAATCCAGGATATGAGCCTAAGTCAATAATCAACAGCATTGAAGATGACTTCCAATACAAAATAAGTTACAGCAAAGCTTACGGGGCGAAACAGAAGGCGTTGGAAATGAGATGGGGAACGTATGAAGCATCCTACCACAACCTCCCACGTGTGCTGCACACACTATGTCAGCGTAATCCCGGTAGTTACTTTGAGATCAAGCACTATAATTTGCCTGAAGACCCCACAAAGCGCGTTCTTCAGCGTGCTTTCTTTGCATTGGCGGCGTGCATCAATGCATTCCAGTACTGCCGCCCAGTGCTATGCATCGACGGAACCTTCCTAACAGGGAGGTATAAGGGCACCATGTTGACTGCCATTGCGGCAGATGGTAATAATCAGGTTCTCCCGCTTGCTTTTGCGTTTGTTGAGAGTGAGAACGGAGACAGCTGGTACTGGTTTTTAGAGAGGATCAAGTCATGTATTGTTCAGGATCGGCAAGATGTGTGTGTCATTCATGATCGCCACAAAGGCATTATGCAAGCAGTGCAAGATTTACAGGAAGGATCTGTACAACGTCAACGAACACCGAAGTGGGTTGATTTGAAGAGTCGATGGTGCATGAGACATATGGGAGAAAATTTTCAGAGTCAGTTCAAGAGTAAGAAACTAACCACTCTTTTTAAGAGGCTTTGCAGTCAGAATCAAGAAAGGAAATTCAATGGTCTGTGGAAAAAGCTCGATGAGCTCACGAACAGGCAGGCTGCCGAACTAAGACGCAGGGGTGTGAATGCAGAACATGAAGAGCCAATTGCAATGGAAGACGTGGGTCTTGACGGTCCGAATGTGCGACGGAGGCCTGGTCGTTCGATCAAGTCGTTTTCTGAGTGGATTGAGCATGAGCCGAAGGAGAAATGGTCTCTGTTGCATGATGAAGGAGGTGCTCGTTATGGTATTATGACCACGAACCTTGCAGAGGTGTACAACTGGGTCCTACGTGGCAGCAGAAGTATGCCACTGGTTGGGATTGTGGAATTTTACATATACCGCACAACACAATATTTTCGGGAACGCTATCCTAAAGCTGAGAAGGTGTTTCTGGACCACGGCCTCATATATGGCCAGAAATTCTCTGAGTATATGAAAAAAGCAAACAAAAAAGCCGCAGGTCACCGTGTCAGGAACATGGGTGTCGCTGAGCATCGATTCGAGGTTCTTTGTCGGGACAAAGGACGGAGAGGAGGAAATCATGAAAGACACGTGCAAGAATGTGTCTTGTACAATAACCATTGTGTCTGTAGCTGCCACAAGCCGAGGTTATACCATAGGCCCTGTACACATGTCATTGCTGCGTGTGGAGAGGCTGGAGGTTTGAATGCCCGTATGTTTGTGTCGCCCTATTTCATGAAGGATGCAATCTATCACACCTGGAAGTCCGAGATATATGGGTTCGCCATGGCCGGAAATTTCACCAGTACTCCAGATGGTGCCCCTGATTTCATTCCCAATCCCCATCCAGACATGAAACAACAGATTGGCCGACGTAAAACCCGTCGCATTCGTAACAACATGGATGACGCCGAAGCTGGGCCACGAGTTGTCATTTGCTCCAGATGCAATGAGTTCGGACACTCGTACAAGAAATGCAATAGTACAGCTCAAGGAACCACAGGGAACATACATGAGACTGGATCATCGAGCCAAGGTCAACGCAATCGGGGTCGAACCGATGAAGTCATTTAATGTCATTTAGTTGGTGCCATGTATTTGAATAACATGACGTGTAAGTCATGTTAATTATAACTATGTAACTGTTGTTTTAATCGTGTATTGTAATAGCTCGTAGATTTCAAATTATAACTATGTAACCTATGATCTTAATTATAACTTTGTAACTGTTCGCGTCCTATCGACGCCACAGGAGTTACCCCGACGGGCACCGGACGTCACCGACAGTTACCCTACACAGCGAGACCAGGGGGCGTCTCTAGCGGTAAGTTTCTTTACTGAGTTAAACACATCCAAGTTGTACTTACTTACAAACTAATGCAAACTTCATGAAACAGCACGACGTTGTCAGACAGATCCAGGCGGAGGCCATGGCGTGCAGTCGAGCTTCCCTAACCATGGCCCCACAACAGCACATGGCGGCCTACGACAAGATTGTTGAGTTGTGCAGAAGGGTTACTAGGTCGTTGTCGTGCCGTGACGACGACGTTGCTTTCCCACTGCAGCCGCCGATGTTCCGTGCACCTGCACCGACCCCACCACCAGCACGTCCTGCTCCCGCACAGACTACGCCGATGACGTACCCGCCGCCAGGTATTTCTTGTACATGAAATATTCATGTAAGCAGGAGTTAGAAAAATATTCATGTGAGTGTTACAGGTACCCAGTACGGGACCCACGCAGGACCGTCGACACGTCCCTCTCCGTACTACCAGGACGTCTTTGCCGCAGGGACGTCGTCACGTCCACCTCCCTACTACCAGGACCCCTTTGCTGCGGGGTCGTCACGGGCTCGTCCCATTGACTGGGGTACGTGCCTTCGCAACGGTGCGCGTGAATAATATTCATACTCTGTCATATGAATTCATGCGTTTTTTTTTTCTGCAGGATATGCCGCTGGCACAACCCCAGAGGATAGCTACGGAGCTGCCCAGGCGCCACCCAGTCCACAAGGAGTAGCAGAGCAGATGGCGCAGTCCTTGTTCGCCTCGCCTACACAGGAAGAGCTTGGTTACTCACAGCTACACGACGCGCCCCCTCGGGCCACTCAGCAGTCAGAGGACTAGGAGGCAGTGCACGATAGTCCCCCTCCCCGACGTACGAGACAGCCACGCGACCCCTTCAGTCACGGGTCACGCCACACTTGGGCTGCCCAGAGAGCGGCACGCAGGAGCAAGAGGGGTCGTAGCTAGTGTGTTGTCATAGGCTGTGTGGACATGCATGAGTTTGATGTGACTGTACATTATGGACCAGTACTTTTGCATTTATGTGCATCGGTTTCTTTTGCATTGGATTCGCTTTAGTCGGGCATCGGATTCCTTTCGTCTGTGCCACCTTTATGATGCTGAGGGTCGTCCCCATCATCATGTCCTCCCACGAGTTTTACCATGGACCCGGTCCATAGCACGATGTCCTCGGCTATAAATTACGACAACCAGTACTTTTGCATTTATGTGCATCCGTTGTTTCTCATATTAAATCTATCAGTATATGACGCCTTTCAGATTCTAAATATAGCCAACTCAGATACTCATTAGCCACAGCAGATGGATGTGATGCATCGTTGCCCGGTAGCCTTTTCAGAGTTTAGGCAGCACCCTTTTCAGATGGATGTGATGCAACATTGGCCGATAGCCTTTTCAGATACTACTCAATAGCCTTTTCAGATGGAACTGATGGAACATTGCCCGATAGCCTTTTCAGATAGTACTAAGTAGCCTTTTCGGATGGAAGTGATGGAACATTGCCCGATAGCCTTTTCAGATAGTACTCAGTAGCCTTTTCAGATGGAAGTGATGCAGCATTGCCTGCTAGCCTTTTCAGATGTATCAAGAACATTTCAATACACATGTGAGGTGAGCTGAGCACGACTATAAATACACATGCAGGCTTGCACATACTACACAAACAACAAATGGCAGCACCAGCTGGGAGAGATCGTGGCCGTGGGAGGAGGGGAAACCCATCTCACCACTTTGTCTGGGAAGGATCCTTTGGGCCTGAAGAGTATGAGCCACCACTAGAGCAGTTCCCTCTAGAGGGAATTCACACTTTCGTGGGTGCACGACGACTTAGGCCTTACGATGACCGGAGGGAGGAGTGGCCAAAGTGTGCCCATGGGGAGCACTGTGTTGTGCAAGTGTTCGATTCATGGATAGATGGTGGCCGTCGGTTCTATCGCTGCCCCAATGGCTATGTATGCGTAACTTTTACCGTCCATTTTATTCAATTTTCAGAGTTCCTAACATTACTTGCCTTTTGCAGGACTACTATGACATGGGAAACTGTCGCTTTGCTAAGTGGGTTGATCCTCCAAACCATCAACACATTGAGGAGTACATCAGTTACCTCAAGGACCGGATCCATGAGCTCGAGGGCAAGGTTAAGTCACTGGAAGAAGATGAGGACAAGAAGACACCTTTGGTTGTAAGCCTAGAGGATGACCCGTTGTGTCCAGATCCATTCTGCAAGTGCCCATACCACCCGAGAAGTGACTGGCCCCCTAAGTCACCACCATCTGGGGGGCATGGGTTCTACGAGGAAGGAGGATCCTCACATTTCCCATCCGCACATTATGCTTAGACATTGAGCAGAATGTGGTCTATCCCTTACCCAGCTTCTAAATTCCCTAAGGCGTGTATGCATAGAGCTGCTTAGGCACTATCACAACATGCCAACCGCAAAATTGTGGTAGGTTGTCTAGGTCATAGTCATTGGTTATTGCATGTTGAAGATGTACCGTAGTAGTAGAATCAATTATGCCAAAAACCATGTACTATGTTGTGGTTATTATCTGCAAAACTTTAAGCTGGGTTTAATTTCATGTGTTACTTTTCCCTCACTTTATTGTGACTTTTTTACATAAATAATGCATCTTCTCGTATCAACCAAAAGCTCAAACCATATCCTGAGATGGCACTGAAAAAAGAGTAAACTGTGAAATTTATGTCATGAAAAAAACTAGAATTATTCTTCTATAAAAAAATTAAAAAAATATAAAATAAATTTTATTTTTATCTTTCAGCATCAACCAAATGACTGGAAAAAGCCAGCCGGCCTATAAACAAATTAAAAAATATAAAACATTTAAAAAAATGCTGGAAAAAAAATAAAGCCGGGCCATCCGGCTTTATTTAAATATAGCCGAATGGCCCGGCGGTTTTTAATCCCGCCGACACTGCGCAGCCCTAATGGCGGGAAATGAAAAACCGCGGACCAAACGGCGGTTTTTAAATACCGCCGACCCATTCGGCGGTTTTTAAAAACCGCCGGGCCATCCGGCGGAACGTTGCCAGGAGGCGGGCCGTGAGCCGCCACGTCATTATATCGCCGGGCGGCCCGGCGGTTTTTAAAAACCGCCAATTGGGCCGGCGGTATACGGCTACTTTTGCAAATTTATGAAATACCGAATTATTTTTGCAAAAAACGATTTAAATAAATATATAAAAAAAAACTGGTGCTCAGTGCTCGCCATCACCAGCTCCGCGCCTGATCGCGTGGCGGAGCGGAGGGGGTTGCCCCGTCAACGCCTCAACGGCGTGTCGTTCGTCGTCGTGTCCGACACGCTGCTCAAGCTCGCCGACGACTACAACATCGCCGACGTCATGCGGAAGTGGTGTTCCAGAACACCAATGCAAGAACGAGCTGCAGTTCTGGCACCTGGACAGATACGACTTCTGGCCAGTGGGCTGAGGTGCAGCAGCGGCAAATTCTACGACTTCAGCTATTGCGATGGAGTAGATTGATTGCTCAAGAGCATACAATCTCTGAATCCTAAACCTTACATCGATGAAGCTGAACTGAACAGTATCTGATTCCCCAAGAATCAAGCTCTGAATTCTGAACATTGCTGAACAAAACAACTGAACTCAAGATTGGCAACTCTGTCGTGTCACACACACTCACGCGCCAGGTGTACCTGAACGGGTGTGATAGGAGAACCAGGGCATGTGCTATCTGAGGTCGGCATCTGGGACTGCCGGCTGGCAGTACCTTGCCCAGCAGCTTCTACCTCAGGACAGGTTGTGGACGCCGGAGCTCCTGCAACGAGTACAGCATCCCCACAAGCACAAGGCCGCCGGCCTCCCACACCGACAGGCAAGATTAAATCAGAAGACAGACCCCGGGCTGAAGCTGTCCAACGATTTTCCTCCAACGTGCATGTGCTGTTGATCCAAGGTTCACAAACATATAGAATCTACATATAGTTTTATTTAGATGTTTACTAGATTGTCCGTAAGGCACCAACAGAAGCCACCAGGTTTCACCTAGCTTATAATTATAATTAAGCAACCAAATCTCAAGCCACAAGATGTTGAAGCAGACCAAAATTAGGTAGAAATAACGTTGGCAGTTTCTAGCGTTTTACATTGAAAATGATTGTTTGGTTCCCGAAAGATGATGGAACATGGAGCAATTGAAATCAAAGGTGATCATGATGGATTATTTGAAACTTTTGAAGGGTCTGCTACAGTTTTGATATCCTTAGGCACTGCAATACGTACTGAATAGTAACCATGTGCATCGCTGAAAGTGATGGCCCGGCCATCGCCTTAGTCCTCGGCTGTCAACACACACTCCAAGGAGGTAAGAGTCGAATAAGGAATATACAGAAATAAGCAAGATTGTTTCCATTACATATATCTTCACATAGAAAGTTCCACAACCACAAGTCCTCTGCATAGTAGGGATAGGTCTTAGGTATCCTCTATCTGTCTGAAACTCTTCCAAACATTGTATTTCTGTTGCCTTGGTAATAGAAATGAGGGCACAAAGACTGCTGGCTGCAATATAATATCGTCATGTTCTTACCAAAGAGGTTTTCTTTCATTGGTGTTAGCAGGCCTGCCTAATGAAACTTTTGGAAGGGGTCGGTTGACAGATCATGTACTTGTTGAGCACAGAGAAGGTGAAGTGGTCCATTCCATGTGTTAGGAGATACGAAATCAAACCGTGCACCTTTGAAGCCCTGTTTTCGATCCCAAGCAGCCTATGCTGTTCTTCAATCCACATGTTGCTAGCATTTTCAACTCCTAACTCAAGCCTCATTGACTCTAGCACTCTCGCTTTTGATACAAAGAACTTGGCGAAGTTGATATGTGAGCTGTTGCCTAGATAGTTTCCCAGAACAATTTCCCTCAGACGGATGTCAGTGTCACCAATAAGTTTCTGGTGTTTAAACCAGTGCCACTCATTTCTCTTCTCAATATGTGTTGTCTGAAAAAGCAAAGTGAACATGAAAATGGTGTCAATGGTCAACCTAGCTTTAGAACAACCATCATCATCAACAACAACTTAATAGTAGGTGACAAAAGAATGCAGATGTAAATTCTGGTGCAGCCACCTTAATGTACAGCGTCAAGTGGGGGAAGGACATTATGAAGTTAACAATCAGACCCAGATGAAGCTTCACATCTGATAAAGCTAGGACTTTCACGCCACGCACCACCGCCATGAAGCTTGCTAAGGATGAACCCTAAGTCAAACACAGAATGACAGAAAGTAGCATCATGATCAGTAATCTGGTAATGAATTGAAGGTGAAAGTGAGAATATATATGCCTGCACCTCAATTTTTGTGGTGTCAAAGAGCCAGGGACGGAGGCTAAAGAGTTTCCCCAAAATATGCAGTCTTGGCGCAGAGATTACTGAGGTCCAGATCATGTCATCTTCTTTTCCGACAAACAATAGTTTTTCTAGACATGGGGTGTCCTTGATGACGACTGGTATTGGTGCAAGCTTTATGTGAAGTATTTGTAGCTTGTAGCTTACTGCTAGATTAGTTTATAGAGCTTATTTTGTAGCTTTGCAACTATGCGTTGGCCACATTTAGCTCCAGGTAGTTTATATACTCCCATTTACAAACGCGGTTGCTTTTCTTTCTAAAACTTTAATAATTTGTTTTATTAAAAAATTATTCAAACATATAAAAACACAATTCATACTCAAACTATTTTTAGTGATGCAACATATCATGACTTGTGTAATTTTTTAATAGATGATAACTTGTGTATAATGGCGGCTTCTTCTCTTCAATTCGGAGGGGGTTGGAGGGGTAAAAAATCTTCGCCAGTCCATTATTGGAGCTGACGTGATCAGTGAGCTGTCGTGGTCAAAATACGAAGCTCGAGAAAGACGCGGCTGCGTGCATGATCCCTCCGCCTCGGTGTCCCGTTGCGTTTGCGTATATATTGTCATCCGAATCGCTGGTCACCGGTCAGAGACTCGTGCGCCACAGCATCCTTCACTGTCGCGTTGCGATGGGCGTCTCCGTCGATCGGCCGATCCTTCCTACGAGAGAAATCGTTGAGCATCTGCCATTAGCAGCCGGGGTGTTGGTCTCAGTTCTGTCGTCGACACTCGAGCAGCAGACGACGATCGAGCACGCGCGCAGTAGGCGACGAAGGCGAAAGAGATTGCAAGAGACAAACGATCCTATCTGCTTACGCCTGTGCGGCGAGGAGGCATGGAGTGTACGAGTGGTAAAACCAGCTCGAAGGATATCGGAGCGAATGGATGATTGGCTTCAAATAATAATACAGCAGACTCAGCCTGGGATTCCCCGGCTAAAAATGAGATCGGCTTATGTATTTTGGAGTATCACTATCACGTCATGGTGCATGAACGAGGCCGGGTGCGCGGGAAGATTCTTCGCATATACAGATACAGCAACTGCGGCTTGGTCGATACTGAACCGGCTGGAGGAGCGCGCG
The DNA here is from genome assembly GCA_022530915.1 of Paspalum notatum. Classification (NCBI taxonomy): domain Eukaryota; kingdom Viridiplantae; phylum Streptophyta; class Magnoliopsida; order Poales; family Poaceae; genus Paspalum; species Paspalum notatum. Next base: position 40,810,253 of record CM039685.1, read on the forward strand.
ACTTGACGAACGGCGCCGTAGCAGTCACGGGTGTGCACGCATCCAGTGAAAACTGAAAACACCGAAAATGTCGCCGATTCATTCAAGACCATGCATATATAGAAGCCCTTTAAGGAATAGTACCTGAGAAAGGAATGGGGAATGCATAGCTAAAGGTAAGGTGACGTATGCTTTAGGATATGACATTAAAATTAATTATGATATTTTTTAAGACAAGATTTGTATATATAGACATGATTTTCCACGTGTCCAAACCTAATGCTTCAAAAATTATTTATAATCTAAGTATTATAAATTTGACCAAAAACCACATGCAAAATGCCACAAGTACTTGTGCTCATCCAAAACGTCAAAGGCATTGCTTGGTAGCAAAGAAAATTCACAAAGACTGCCCACGAAATACAATTGACAATTTATGTACGATTGGTACAAAACTATATTTAGGCCCTCCTATGGCTACAACTTATTGCCGACAAAAAAATTGAACAGGTGACCTAAACTTCTATAATCAAGACTCACTTTTTGTTAGATTTCCATCTTTGCTAACCATCAAAAATAGATTAATCACTTCCACCACTTGCCCGAAATCCAGAAATGTAACCCGACTAACCCAACTGCTGAATTTATATGGTGATCTAGAGTTAGATGTGAGCATATAGGAGATGGTAAGGACTTGCAACTTATGTTGTTCGAGGCCTCATGCCAAATGAAGGGATCTGTTTATGGGAAACCAATAGAGAAATCACAAACTGGTCGAGGAAAATTGATCCAGGTCCATATTCATATGATGTTTTGTAGCAACACGTTTTTAGAACGTACTGAGCAAACATGAAGGAGAAATGAGGTAATAGAAACTCAAAGACACAAAGGAGGGGTAGGAGCAGTGTTTTAAATAGCGGGCTAAGACCTTTAGCGGTTGGTCTCCTAAAATAGCTAATAGCGGTTTAAATGGAGCTATAGCAGGAAATAGCGGCTAAACTGTATATAGAAACAAATAGCGGCATCCTTCTCAAACAGCTATATCGGGAGATAGCGGCAGCTATAGCGGGAGATTTAGAACAGGGGGTAGGAGATACAATGCCACCACACAGCCAAAATGAAACTTATACCCGATCCAACAAGGACAAAACAAGACATAGATGCTCCCACAATAAGAAATGCCAATCTTGGACCGCAATGCAACATATCGCTAAAAAAGAACAACCTTTGAGTTCAGCAAATGTAACAAGAATCATTTTCCCATTGCGCATAAGAGATACATGGTGTACTTCCTTTGTTTTCTTTTATCTGAAGTTTAGGATAGTATAATGTCAAACAAAAAATACAGATGTACTATTTGTTATTGAACGATGCCTTTTTCAGGACCTCAAAATAGTGGTGCAAAGAGGGCCAACATCACAAAGCCAAAAGAAGCTAGTGTGACTGGGAATGGTATTCTCCCTCTATCCTTTCTGAGGAACATTGCTTCATAAATTGGGATATTGATGATCACTAGCAACCCACATAAAAGTACCTGGAGGAAAGTTCCATTGAATAACATATTCTCACCAATTGTCAAAATTTGGCACAACACTCCCACTAGGCACACAAGGTTGAGCAGCGCAACGGTTGCAATGATCACATATTCTGGCGATGACGTTCCAAATTCCATGATTTCTTGCTCATACCTTTTTGATTCATCTTCATCACTAACCTTTGGCGAAATGACAAACCCCATCTTTGACAGTCCTAACAATTTCCTGATGGTATCAATAGTGCCATAGAGGTATGAGGTTATTCTTCTAACCATCCACATCCTCTGTCCGTTCCACCATCCTCTCAATGTGTCTCCACATGATATTGCCTCATATGCGCTGTAAATATTCTTCACAATTGAGACATATATGAAAGGTGTGATCCATGGACTCATAATCTGACAGGAGAAAGAGCATCATTTTAGTTTCAAAACAAAGGATGGGTAAGTGAAATAAGGCTTTTCATGCATGTAACATACCTCAGGGAACAAGGGGATGCCCTTGAGAAGACCTAGCGAAGGGATGATAACATAGTATAGTGTAGGTAGTGAGTTGGGTGCCCATAGACCATAGATTGAGTAGCCCATTTGATGCAGCAACCTGGTTTTCCCATGACCAAAAAGGAACGGGCAGTACTTTGAAAGAAAAATAGAGAGATTACCCTCGCTCCATCGCTTGTGTTGCAATATTGTTTGAGCAAGTGTTGCTGGGGCAACACCTATAAATGCTGGTCTTGGGGGATTACAATAGACTGACTCCCATCCTCTGCAGTGTATTGCTAGTCCAGTGAAAACATCTTCCACTGCGATGCCATATTTCACCCCAATCTCATTTCCCCACTGTGTGTTATGTTCATAAGTGCAGGTTGCTAACGATTTCGTTTTGTCTTCAGTACGGTCAATATGTTGTTGTGTCTTAATTCCTCTGCCCCAATCTTCCTTGTATTCTTTGGTGAACTTCCTGCCACATAGGGTCTCCCTTCTATGGAAGCATCCCGTGCCAATGTACAATGGGCCACCCCAAGTGTCTATGCCACTCAGCTCCACCTTAAGATTCAGCGGCAATGTTAGTGTGTGTGGTATGCATAATGACTATATTGAAGTAATAGTTGATATTGCGCTCACCTGATTGATAACATTTAAGGAGTTGCCATATATGTTATTCTTGGTCATATTGTTATAGTTCTGAGGGAACTGCACAAATGCGATCTTTTGACCCATTTCTTCATCAAGGAAGAAGCACAGGGCATCTCTGATTGAATCCTTGTTGTTTGAATACATATCACAGTCCACATTCAAGATGATGGGGCTATTGCTTATTATAGATGATACCCTTATCTACATTTCAAATGAAAAGCTCACATCTTAGAAATATATACATTGGTACAATGGACTGATCAAGAAGACTAATGAGCATACCAGGGCATTCATTGCCCCTGCTTTGAAGTTATGGTGGTACTGAGGCCTCTTCTCTCGTGCCATGTACACCAATGTTGGCAGTACATTTCCTTCACTGTCAACTGCATTGTTGCCCTTCCCGTCTATCAAAATCTAGCAGAAGGAACAATCTTTTTGAAGGTTGGAGTCCTGAAGGGACACTGTGAAATTTGGAGGCGAGATGGGAAATGTACCTGAACAATTGGCTGGTGATCTTTTGAGGTAATCCCAGTATTCCACTCAAAAAATCCTTTGTGGCTTACTTTGATTTCTTCTGGAACTTTGCCTGACCTAACAACGGAGTCAATTCGCTCTGTCATTTCTTCATACATGTCCTACACGCCCAAAAGAAAAATAAGTTGCCATGCCTAATATTTTTGGGCATCTTAACACACAAAAAAAATATCATAGTTTGAAAAGCATGTATATATACCTTGATGGATGACCACTCTTCTAAGTCATGTGGATCATGAGGCTTATCTGACTCAGCAAAGTAAGCTGCCGGTGATCGTGGCTCGATGTTGTGCCTCCTGCAGAATGGAAGCCATTGTTTTGCAAAGGCAGAGGTCTCCCACAGAGCATAGAATGTGAGAATGGAGCCACCATCGTCTGAGAGGTAGAGGCTTAGTTTTTCAGGTGGGTAATTGTATGCCATAAGTGAGAGGACTGTAGCCATGACGAGGCTCGGTGGCTCTGATTGTGGGTCGGCTGTGCATACGAAGATGTCCACAGAGGGTAGCCGTCCTTCATACCTGCTCCGAAGGGCAATATGGCATAATACCTATGTTATGGTCGAGTAGTATAAGCGCGTTTGCTTCCAAAGATGGCCGCAAACATATGTTGCATAACAAGCATATAATTTGGAAGAAATAAACCTCTCACTACACATGATTTAGGCTGTACTTAATTAAATTTGCTACTTAGTATATATTTGGACCCTATATATTTGCATCGGTTGTTGCGCTCCTACCAAATACATAGGACAGCTTCAAAGTATTTTTTTTTTCTTATAAAAAGTGTTTTTTCACTTTTCCCCCTCTCTCTCTTTTTTCTTTTATTCAAGTACATGCATGTTTCATCAGCTGGGACTTGGGCTGTAGTGGGCTGGTACGTTCCACAGCCCTCTCATGCTTCACGGTGTGTCGGAGCATCATGCTTAGCCACACGTCAATTTTGTCATGTCATGCGTGTCATGGTAGCCCGACAAGCCTGTAGCATGGCGCAAAGCATAGCCCATGGCATGTTGTGTTTTCAAGGCTCGGCGCTCATAAATTTCGTAGAACGAAGGATTATCTCGTTGTCTACTAGTACAATTCTACTCGAAATTTTCATGTGCATCCACATATTTCTAGTAACAGAGTGAGAAATTAAAAGAACAGAGGAGAGAAAGAACAAAAAAACGTTTTAAAAAGACCAATTTTAGTGACCATGTGTTTCATTGAAATAGCACAACAAATGGTCTTTTTTAGGACGGAATACGATATGCGCATATTCTTCTCACGCATCACACGCTAGTTAGGCTTTTTTGGCTGGTCTGTGCAACCATTACAGGGCAAGCAGGCATGAAAACAGTGAAAGAAGCCAAATAAACAGCAGCAGTAGCTCCAAATGACGACAGCCGAACAGGAGCTCTGGCAGCTCGATCAACAAGCAGCTGTTAATTTGCATGCATGAGCTTCCGACAGGAGCTACTTCTACTTCCTTCTAGAGTTCTAGCGCCGTAGCACTGGATCGATGTTTTTTAACACTACAAAAGGAGCACGTTACCTTGTAGTAGCACCTTGTGCTACCGTACCATTCAAGATACTTACTATACGTGTACACAACACAAAGCAGTATATATGTACTGATACTGTGTATGCACGAACCTGGCGGCGAGCCTGTCCTTGAAGGTGCGGCGGCGGATGGGGCACCACCGCACGGACTGCGTGATGACCCAGTAGAAGCTGAACCACAGCTCCGCCGCGAGCATCCCCAGCCACGCCGCCCTGCCGGAGCCGGCCGCCGGGACGTGCGTCGCCCTGTAGCAGAGCACCATGCATATCCCCAGGAACACCGTGGCGGCGTGGAGCCTGTACAGCGCCCTGCCCCCGAACTTCTCCGTCGCGAACAGCCGCTTCTCCTCCATCTCGCTCATCTCTCCCTTCCTCTCAGACGATGTCCCCGGTCCGTATGTATGAGGGGTTAAAATGTTCCGAGTGACGTGGGACGCCTGGAGCCGAGCGCTGGCATATATATATAGACTATAGAGCCGGTGGAGCCGTGCCTGCTTTCTCAGTATCAGTGAATGGCGACACGGACAGAGGCGGCTACTCGTGGCTAATTAATTGGTTTTTTTGCAGACACCAGGCGCAGCCGCACAGGGTAAGGTTCAGATCAAATCATGTACTAGCACTGCCTAGCACTTCACTTCGTCCATTATCAGAAAACTGGACATTTGACACTTTGCATAGAATGTCAAATTACTGGACGCTGGATCTTTGCATGGTACTATACTCCCTTCAGAAAAATTGGACGTTTTGGTCATAATCCCACGTACCAAGGAACAGTTAATTAGGGATATTCTTTTCTACAGTACCCTATTAAATATGGCATGGTAACACTATTTAACCGCGGTTTGAATCCTGCTGCAGCTCGGCTCCTTTCATTATTTTTTCGTTTTAGGGCCCGTTTGGAATGCAGAAATTTCACAGAAATTACGCAGAAATTTTATAGAAATCAGTTCAATTTCACAGGAGAAACGTAAGAACGGGAAAGTTTTCTCGCGTTCCAAACAGGCCCTTAGTTTTTTTTTTCCATGCAAATGCATGCGCGCGTTTTTTCGGCCTTGCAAAAGCATGCGCGTGCGGGCGCGCGTCTCGGCCCGTTTTGGCCATGCATGCAGCACCGTGCCGTGCGCACTCGCTAGTCGCTAATACCGGTTAGTCCGTTTGGCAATTGGTAATGCATACTAACACGTTTCGCTCGTGCCCTTCGTTTTTGGCCTGGCGCCATAAAGACGTCGACTCCTGGTAGGCTTCATCAAGTATAAATACGAGTACGATGCTCTAGTGCTCCAGTAAACAAAGACTACTTAATACGAGTAGATGTATTTGAACATAGAGCCACCAGAAGTTTTTGGCTAGTGACATTGATTTGAGCTTGGAACCACCTCTACATCAATTCTCGACACTACATATGTGTCGTCACGGGATTTGGCGGCAACAAGATGATAAATGGCAATGGATTTTTCTTTTTTTTGTATGCTTGATAACCTGGAGCCAGAACCACCGCTAGATGATGCCATTGGTAACTCTCTTGATTTGAACATGGAGCCAGAACATATGTATGCTTAGATTGCAAAGAAAAAAAACTAAGAAGAAACATGGCATCAAATTGATCAAGTGACAATTGTGTACATCAATAAAGAAGACAAGACGCTTACCAATTTCATGTTATAATGGTTTTATGGCTTCTTTTAGAGGTGGTGCTGCTTCTTGTAGAGGTGGTTCCAAGTTCAAATCAATGTCACAAGTCACAAAAGCTTCTGGTGGCTCTATGTTCAAAATCCATTTACTCGTATTAGGTAGTCTTTGTTTACCTGTAGCCGTAAAGTCGTTATGGCGCCAGACCAAAAAACGAAGGGCGCGAGCAAAAACGAAAATGCGGGAGCAGCGAGGGCACACCGGGTCGACGTGTGTTTAGTATGCATTGCCAATTGACAAACGGACTGGGTAGCGAGCGCAGCGTGCATGCATTTGCATCGCAAAAAAAAGGGCTAAACGAAAAAAAATAATGAAGGGACCTGAGCTGCTGCAGCAGGGTTCAATCACGGTTAATAGCATTGGGAGTAGAGCTCATACCGCCTTGATTAGGAACTTTTTGTGACTATTCATAATACCATGCGGTATTTAATAGAGATACTGTAGGTACTAGAAACATTCCTAATTAATTATCTGCTCCTCAATATGTGGGATTGCGATTAAAACGTTCCGTTTTCCGTTTTCTGATACTGGAGGTAGTACCTCTATGTAGCTGCCGGCAAGACGCCCAGACTGTCTACAGTGTGACGCAATTTGATAGCAGTCGTTGGGCAGTGAACAATCGCCGTAACGCTTTCCTACTACAGCCACAGGCCAGCAGCCAGCGATCTGCAGCCGACAGAGAGATAGGGTACAGATAAAGAATTAAAGACGATCCCGTATACATACACCACACAGTTTTGTTTATTTGGACCCACTTTGACAGCAGCACGTACGGTTACACTTTTTATCCATACCTAAAAATAAAAGAGACGTATATATAGCTAGAAATTGTGTTTTTATTGTGAATGTCACGTACTCAATATAACGTAATAATGCTCCATCGTATACAATGATGAATTATCATGCTTTGCTGCGAAAATTTGAGCGATACCAACACATATACTACAAAAAAGTACTGTATATAAGAAACCATAAAAATCAATGAAAGATATAAATTAAGATCTTAGACTACCTGCAACAGTGTCCCCTAAATTTTTCTTAAGAAAACTGGAGGGGTTTCCCCCTACAGCAGCAATGCATTAAAAAAAGCCCTAGGGGGTAAGTTAATACTCCATCCGTCCCAATTTATAGTTCGTTTGATTTTTTTTAACACCTAGTTTGACCGGCTCGTCTTATTCAAAAAAATTCACAATTATCATTTATTTTCATTGTGATTTAGTTTAGCATATAATATACTTTAACTATGAATTGAATTTTTTTACTTTTTTGCAAATATTTTGAATAGGATGAGTCGGTCAAACTTGGTGCCAAAAAAGTCAAACGAACTATAAATTGAAACGGAGAGAGTACAAAGAGAGCGGTGAAGGAGGAGAGAAAGAAAAAGAAAAAAATTATAAGAAAGATTCTAGCCAAAACTCAACAGAAGGAAAGTACTTGCACTGGGCCCTAAGAAAAAGGTGTCCCCTAACTTCAACCCCTAAAGAATATCTTATTAATTCCTTAAACCAATTTCATCCTCCATATCAAAATCCTCGAACAACAACCCCTACATTATGATTAATTTATGTCTGTTGATGAATTTTAAAAGCTAGACGTCCCTACATTATTTTTAAATGGAGGGAACACTTGATAAATTGTTAGTCCAATTTCCTACACAATTATCACTATAGAATGGCATGGCCTAGCTGCTAAGTTATGTTAATCTAAAGAAGGGCAGTGACACCTGTGTGTGGGGTTTTGCATAAACCGGGCTCCTTTCTGCAAAATTGATGCAGAATTCTCTCATTAACAATTGTTTTTTTGTGTCTCGAGAATTTTGCCATTTGAGATTTTTTTTAAAAAAATAAAAATATTCCTCTGATACCTAGAAAGAATTATTTTAATAAAGAACAACTTAGGGTAGACAAAACAAGAAGGTAGGACAAATTGTGAGTTCTGCAATAAGCTTAAATCATTCTAACATAGTTTTTTTAGTGTGACTTACATCTAGTACAATATGGTTACTGCCTCCTCGTAATATCACAAATCTATTTGGTAATTGGTTAAAAAAGAGTTGACACGATCGAGTGGGAATGCTTCTGCCTAGAGGGCAGCTCTATGCTAGGCTTTTTGACTACTAGGAATCCTAATCTAGCCTAGAAATCCTATTTTATTTAACAAGTGCAAACCAGAATATATTTTGCAGGCTCTATTTAAGAGGACCTGTTTCAACTATTTCAATTCTGAGCTCATTGCAGCGCACAGTGATGATAAGAAAAAAAAGGGTGATGCAGACATGCAAGATATTAGAGTCATCGGACGCCAATTATGGAGTTATTTTCTTCGTTTTGATGGCCTTGTATTTCATATAAATCAGATTGGTTATTAATTTGTGCTTATTTAGTGTGGGTTTGTAATAGTTTGGTCCGAAGCCTCATATATGTTTGAGAGCGGAAGCCGCCGGCCGGACTCATTTCCTTTATCTAATAAATACTCCTACAATTATTATCAGTACATTTCTAATCGCTTGCACGGCTGCGGTACCGGAGCACCTGCCGCCACACGCCATCACCATAGCCCCGATCTCATCCACGCCGAGCGGCGGCAGGAGAAGGACCCGGCCGGCCACAAGTGAGTTGTGGACTGTGTGGGTCAAGATCGATGGCGACTTGGCGAGGCTGCTCGCAGCGCGCGTCGTCTCGTGCGCCTGCGCCATCTGCAGGTGTGACGATGGCTGAAGACCATCCGTCGGGTAGCCGGCACCTGCAGAGCAGCAACGCGATCCATTCCAAGCAGAACCACCGTGCGAGTGGGAGGTTGTGTAGCTCAGTGTATGATTGAATCGTTTTCAGTGAGTCGTCAGCCTGTACGACAGGTGCTCGGATCGCGTCACGGATGTCGTCGATCTGGGGCCACGTGGGCTAGCTCTACGCTGCATAATTCCAGCTTGCTTCCTCGCACGCGCGACGAGATCACTGTCGATGGATCCGCGCCCGCGGAGAGAAATCTTGGTTTAAGATTTCCTTCCTCGCTCCGCACGTGCCAGTCAAAGATACCCGGCTGCTATGTTTCAAAAAAAAAAAAAAAAGATACCCGGCTGCTGTACACTACTATATAGTTATACAGTACTACTAAGAGTACTACTATAATATAACCATAATCTAATGGGCGAACGAGCCAGGTGCGGATTTTTTTTTTTTACGAATACGCAGGAGAGCTACGTATCTTTGTATTAAGCAAGAAAAAGACAAAGCCGCAGTATTAACGGTCACCGCGTACCGAGTACAATGGCGATCTTTCCCAAAATTAACAACCAAGACATTAAGGCGATCACACTGGATCAACCCTAAAGGCCCTAAACCGGCGGCGCCTCCCAAGCTCCACGGCTCTGCAGTTTCCCAAACGGTCCTAAACATTGCCGCGACGCTTGCCCGCTCCTCCCTGAAACAACACGCGTTTCGATGCTTCCAAATCGACTAGCACACTAGGCCAAACAAGGTGTCGGCTCCCTTTTTCAGCGGCGTCGGCCAGCAGCCCCTAAACTTGTGCCACCAATCTAGCAGGCATGAGCAGTCTCATTGGAAGGCAGCTGCAGCCCCACCTTGTTCAAGACGAGCCGCCAGACCACTCATGCGAACCGGCAACGAAAGAGAAAGTGGTCGCAGGTTTCCGGCTCTCGCTCGCACAGCGAACACAGCTCTCTCACCTCCAGCCCGTGCCGCCGCCGTCTGTCCGCCGTCCTGTGCCGTCGCCTGAACGCCAACCAGAGGAAGATCTTAACCCTAAAAGGCAGCCAAGATCGCCAGATGAGTTCGCTTCCCGGAAAGGCGACTGAACCTAGGTGCAAAGCCCTGTATGCCGAACTGGAGCAGTATTGGCCGCTCGCCGACCACTTTTAGATTACCCTGTCCTCGATATCGTCCTGCAGCTGGACATCTTCCAACCGCCTGCCATAACCGTAGGTTATCCATGATGACTACAACGGTTAAACCTCCGGTGGGTACAGCTATATACTATATGAGAACTTGTCCTTGTAAGTACATAAACCACGATGATCCTCAAGAGCAAATTCATTGGTGTGGTAATGGCGCGAGCTTTTTATGTCATGTAGTTCTAGCTTGTAGCTTGCTAGAGTAGTCCATAGAGCTTGTTCTTGTTTGTAGCTTGGCAGCTTGCATTGCAAATATGAGTCATTTTAATTGCAGGCCACATTTAGATCTAGTTAGTTTATACTCTCTTCGTCCCAAATTGTCAAATTGTGATCCAAATTTTATCAGACGGCCAAGTTGGGGAGCAAAGTGGTGATCCGTCGCCGAGAGGCTTGGGCCGGAGCGAGCCTACCCTAGGGTCAACCAGGGGTGCCGGGGCAGAGCTCCCGCGTGCGGTAGGTTCATGCGGATTAGGGTTCGCTATATAGTTCTCTTGTAAGCCGTCGGAAAATATATGAAGTTTTGTAAACACTCTATGAAGAAAATCGTGAAAGTTGTGGCTCACTAGTATCTGTGGTTTTTTCCTTCGCCTTGTAGGTTTTCTACGTTAAATCATGGTGTCTTTGTGATTAATTTTGATCTTCTTCGCTGCGTTTATTTCTTGTCGATCTCTAACAACAATTTATAGGTTGTTAGACTGTTTTAGCACTAAGTTTGAATTACTCATCTTATTTAAAAAATTTCATAATTATCATTTATTTTTATTGTGATTTATTTTAGCATATAATATACTTTTACTATGATTTGAAAATTTTATATTTCCACAAAAAAATTTAATAAGATGAGTTTGGTATAAAAAAATCAAACTATTGTAAATTGGGACGGAGGGAGTATTACAAATCCAAATGTATTGATTGTCATTTGGTTGCAAAAACCATGCGAGTAAAAAACTGCTATATACCATGCTTCCACAAAGCTTTGTTGAAATTCAGAAGGAACATCTACTCACCTCCTCTCCTCTGGACGACGTCTCGGTCCTTTGAGGTTTCTATGGTGATTTTTTTCCCCCGAGAGCAACTCTTACACTCCGGTGCAGGCATTGGGCATCTGGCATTGTTTTCTAAGTTTGTCTCTTCCGTGCTTTTTTCCTAGGCCTCTTAGCTGCTTTTGCACTTGCCTAATGACATCCCTAGAATTAGTAATAGAACAGCTTCTACATGATCTTAATGTGGTCTAAAAGATTGTTCGAGATATAGATAATAAGTTCTCCCTTATTTCTTTGAAGAAAATGTTAAGTTTGCTCATTCACCCCTTCTAGTCGTCGTTCCTAATGCTTTGCCAACAGATAAGCTGTGACCCGCCACCTTACATAGAATTCATGCGCAGCTCGCGTATATCCGATCACGGTGGAGTAGTGTGGGCTGAGGTCTCCTGTGTATTGGGGTCGTTTGGAGGGATAAAAATCCTCTCCAGTCCCTGATTGGAGCTGACGCGGTCAGTGAAACTGTCGTCGTCAAAAGACGCGGCTGCGTGCGTGATGATCCCTCCGCCTAGGTGTCACGTTGCGACTGGCCGGGTTCGGTGTCGCGTTGCGATGCGATGAGCGTGTACGTCTCCATCGACGCGCTGTCCCTTTCTACGAGAGAAATCGTGGGCTGACGACTAGAGTGTAGTACCCGCCATTAGCAGCCGGGGTGGTGGTCTGAGGCCTGTCTGTTCCATTAGGATTGGATACGTCGGCACCAGGGTTTTCCTTTCCGCGATCGGAAAGTCCGGTTTTTCGGACCGAAATTCCGTTTCCGCTACTGACTGGGAAACGAATTTCGGTCCGGAAAGCGAGATTTTCTGGTTCCAAACTAAAAAATATGTAAGTCAAATGTTTTGGTTAAACCGAAATTTTTGCTACAGTGAAACGAAATTGTGAACCCGGCCGACACTCGCTCGAGCAGCAGACGATCCGCGAGCACACAGTAGGCGACGAAGGTGGAAGAGATTGCAAGAGACAACGGAACCTATCTGCTTACGCATGTGCGGCGGCGAGGATGCATGGAGATTGGAGTGGTAAATGAACCAGCAGGTGGAAGGATCAGATATGAATGGATGATTGGCTTCAAATAACAATACTAATTCGCGTGCAGCTGCCAATCGAGAGCAAGGGATCGGTCACACAAAATCAGCAGCACGGAACTCCCTGGCAGAAAATCGACCCAGGTATTTTGGAGTATCACAGTCACGATCGACGTCATCATGCATGGTGCATGAACGGGGCCGGGTGGGCGGGAAGATTCTTCGCAGACAGCAACTGCATGCAGCTTTGGTCTACGTACTGAACCGGCTGGAAGAGCGACCTAGCGCGCGAGTTGAGGAACGGCGCCGTCCTAGTAGTCACGCTCTCGGAGGTGTGCATCCTGTGAAAACACTCAAAAATGTCGCGAATTCATTCAGGACCATGTACAGAAGTTTTATTTATTGAGGAAGAAATGCATAGCTGCAGGTAAGGTGATATACATATGTTCTACATCCGCACCAAATTTCAGAGCCCAAATCAACTCCATCCATTCCATGAGATGTAAAAGAGGAGGAATTTCAGGCGCAGTCGACGGTATTTATCACTCACATATTAGCGAAGTTGAATTTAACGTGAGGGATTTGCATAGACATCGAATGTAGCCTCACCTGCAGTACTAGATTTTTTTCAGAACTTCTAAGTCCAACTGAGGCTGATGGAGATGTGCTCCGTGCGGCAATTTTCAGAACCGACTTCAAGTCAGATCGGCTATGCTACGAGCCAATGCGGAGCACGATAGGGACTCGATCGGGTCCGTCTCAAAAACTAGCAGATGGTCTGCGCAATTTGACCTCTATTAAGATTAAGATACTTAATCCACAAGCAATTAGAATTTTGATGGGCCTTACGAGGTTAAGGCTCATTAGTGCAGACTATATATATGCATGAGACCGCACGCCTTAGGTTAACCGAGGTTGACGTGTGTGAGAACCATCGCAGAAAAAGTTTCTGCGAAACTCTAGCCATGCTCTAGTCCAATATTTCAAGATCCTCTGCCAAGTTTGTGGTGCTAGCACGCTAGAACTCAGCGTCGCCTTCTCGCACATATGGATACCGTAGAGGTGTTGCTGCGACTGCTACGTTCATCAGTCGACTCGTTCTAAAGGTGGCCGAGTGGTTCTTGATTCGATCGACTGGATGACTCATCATCGGCTCTTCTCACCGCAACCACTCGGCGCGCGACGTTGACCACTCAGCTGCTTCAACTCGTTTTCCGTTGCACTGCGCGTCTAGTGCTAACGATATATGATCATTTGCTTGTTCGAGTTACTATGTTTACGCAGTAAAAGAAAATTGTTTTTATACTATGGTAGCCTACCCATAACCCTACAGAGTCTACTAAAAAACTTCCAACATACTGCATATAGAAACATGTATTTATAAAGTACATTTAGATTATGAGATTCTTTTTTTTTCAAAATACAAGATCTATATACAGATGATTTTTCCACGTGTCCTAACTAATGATTCAAAAGTTATCTATAGTCGAACTCAATGACTCATGCAAAATGTCAGGTAACTGTGCTCATCCAAAACGTCAAAAGCTATTGCTTGGTAGCAAAGGAAAATTCACAAGGCCGCCTACGTAATACACTATTGATTGGTACCGAAACTATTGGGCCCCTTCTACAGATTCAGTTTACCTCTTGCCCAAAACTTACTTTTTGTATGGTTTCCCGATTTGCTGATCGTTGAAAAATATAAATCTCTCAATTCCACCATTGCCCGAAATAGAGAAATTTTGGTTTATGGACTCCTAACCAAAACAGCACCTTAGGTTGTTCAGGACTTCTAGCCAATAGAGAGATTTGTTGAGAGGAAGGCAAATAGATAAATCACAAACAGGTCGAGAAAAATTGATTCAGGTGATCAGGTCCATACTATGATATTTTGTAGTAACACATATTATTCTACAATCATGGCTACAACACTGCATAACAAAGGTTGTTCAGAGCTTCTGGCTAATAGAGAGATTTTTTTTTTTTAGAGGAAGGCCAATAGAGAAATCACTAACACGTCGAGGAAAATTGATTCAAGCGATCAGATCCATACTCAGATGATATTTTGTAGTAACACATTATTCTACATCATGGCTACAGCAATGCATAACAAATGTTATCATTTACAGCAAGTAGAATCCCCCCGTGATATGTGTTCACATCGAAACCTTAAAGTTGTGCGGCAGTTGTTTAGGATTCTTCAGTATCATTTTTGTTTGGTACTTTCTTCTGCTCTGGTAAAAGCATCCGTGATCACATCAGTAGCCCAATCTTTGACATCCTCCTACAGGTCAAGGATACAAAGATCAGTAATAAAACAAGCTACATGCAAATATGCAAGGTGTTGTTCGAGACTTGAAAACAGAAAACACCAGCACACGACTTAATTATATGATGAACTCAAGGATATCCAGATGATGGCAGGTATTATGGCAGAAAATTATTGAAACGTAGAACTTACAAGCTAGTATGGGTCAACAGACCATCTAATGTCAGCTTTAAGTAAAATGGTTAGAATAGCGGCAAACATCAGAGGTAAGCAATGTCATAATCATCAGAGAATTGGCACACAAAACATCATTTTGGACACTGATGATAAGAAATGTGCACTCACCAGTCGCACTGGTTCACCGGTCCTTATACGGGCGTGTGGACGGGCTAACTTCGATTCAAAGGGGGTCCTTGGCCTGATTTCTTGGACCTCCTCCCATTCTTCACGAGTCAGCATCCTTACTTTTCCTTGATCCGGGTGGCTATTCTTTATCTTGCGTTCTCTCCTTTCTTGATCAGTAGATTCATGTTCCTTCCCAGAAAACAGCAAATAAGATCCGCAGCATGATTTCAATGTCCAAAGAAACACCAAAGGGAACATTATTTAACTTAATGTTTTATGGGCATACATTACACAGTAACCAGTAGTTTAAAAATTAACCAGCCTTAAAGTATCAGTCTTGAATTTTTATGATTTATGTTACGCAGATCTTGAAACTGAAAGAACAAGAACATTGAAGAATTCATCCACGGAGAAGGTAAGAAAAGTTGAATTGAAATGTAATGTGAAACAGATTCAGTATTTCAAAGTCATATACTTGGGGTAACACAAATGTACCCAGGCCCATGAGGATTATACACACCTCATGGAGAAGTGTGGAGATCATTTATCTGCAGTAGTCTAACACGGATCATTGTAAGAGCACTTCTATAAATTCGTACAAGTTATCTAACAATCCGAAGATTCTATACTGAACTCTATGATCCAATTCCTTGATGTATACCAGAGGATCCACCAGACGATGAAGTGCTTGCAATTGCAACAGAAAACAACCCTAGGAGAAACCAGCTACAAGGCCTAGGCCACGGAGCAATACCATCATGAGGAGCTTGGTGAAGAGGGCCACGGCAGCGGCGGTGAGCACCATGGGGAGGGAGACGGAGTCGAGCCACGCCAGCGACTCGGGCGTGGGCACGAAGAACTCGTCGCGGCCCGGGTCGCGCCTCCGCCGCCTCGCGCGCTCCCGCTCCGCCACGCGCATCCGGAGGAAGTCCCTCGGCGAGGATACCCCCTCCCACGCGACCTGCCGCGCGGCCGCCCCTCCCCGCCGCAGAACCGACCGCAGCATCGCCGCCGCCGGCGACGGGAGAGTCGAGTCGAGGGGAGAAAATGGAAATGGACACACCAGATGGGCTATGGGACTGGCCCGTTGTTACTGGCTAGCACTAGAACTTAGAAGTGAGGTAGCGGGCCTTAGCCCATAGGCTGTGTTAGCAGTACGATTTGTGTGCCTGGGCTGGGCTGGGCCTCTTTCTTTTGTTCCCTCGCCCTTTCCATTAGTAGTTTTATTAATCCCTCAAATAAAAATTAGTAGTTTTATTAACCCCCTCAAAAAAATAATAGTTTTGTTAGAAAAATAAGTCACTCAAAAGATTTTTTTTCCAAAAGATGATTTTGTAAATCTACATCACTCAAAAGAACTTTTATACTCCATTTAAAAAATAGCTAGTAGATCCAGGCGTTCATTTTTGACCAATCCACAGGACGAGACGAAGAATTTGTAAGCCTACCCCAAATTAGTGTTAAGCACTTAGCCTATGCTTTTCGGCGCTCTTTGATTGGCGATTAAACGAGCACGCTTTTGTGAATGAACAAAAGTGCTTTTTTCACGAGTGAGATTTGAGGCGGGCAGATCGGCCTTTGCCGAAACAGCCACAGGCACAGCTTTCTTTTTTGTATCCTGCAGCATATCTCCCCTGCTCCAGCTGCATCAGCAGACCTGAGCTGAGCTGAAGCTGAGCGTGCAACAGCGCCACCAGCTCTGCCTGCATATCGACAGCATGTGGTGCGTATCAGCGCGCGGAAACTGAAAAGGCGGAGGCGAACCCAACCGGCCGGGTCCCGGACGAGATCGATCGAGCTGGGCACCGGCAGGGTGCCGTGTCCGTCGGCGGCTAGCTGCCAGTCCGCGCTGCCTGCCACACCGCGCCAGGGAACGACGACGGCTCATGTCGCCGTTCGCCGACCGACCTGATCGCGCCCCGGCTCGGCTCCTGAGACCGCCAGGAGTTTTGGTCGATCTCCCGTCCTGCTGCCTGCTGGATGGGTTGGTTGGGTGGATTGGATCCACCCGTGCTGCGAACTGCTCTTCCATCTCTGACCGCCGCTGCCGGGGTTTCCTTAATTTGCTGATCTGCGTGTTACGCATGGAGGATATATATTAGGATAAGCTTCTTTATCTTGTTTAGGAGGAGTATTGGCATCTTTTTGCTGTAATCCTCAGCTGTCTTTGCTCCTTTGCTGCTTTACCTGCCGGTGGTGGCCGGTAAAGGCTGGCGTTCTTGTCTTTTTTAGCGTCTTTTACACCTGCACAATCACCATCGTCGCTTCGCTTCACTCGAGTCCCCCTGCCCTGCCATTGCCCGTCGCCATCGTCGCTTTGATTAATTAGTTTCTCGGAGCAAATTACTAATTAATCCCCTTCAGCACAGAAGACGACCGTTGTCGCACACACCGCAGCAGCTAGCTCACCTTCACTTCATCACCGCGTCGATCAGCTCATCACAGGCCCTGCATCATCATCTTGCCAAGAACACTCACGACTCACCACAGGCTGTCAGGCTCTCCGTTTCTCTGCCGTGATCAAAGCTACAGGCCAGTGAGGTCGCACACCCTCTCCCTGCAGACTCGTACGTACGTTCGCCCAAAATAAAACAAAAAACAAAATAAATAAAAATCCGTTTGCGGCCACTGCAGATGCACATGCCGGTTTCAGAAGTTTGAAAGCAGTGCTGGGATAGTTTAATGGGCGCAGAGCTTTTGGCCATGAGGGGCTCCATGTGCCGGTGCTCATGGCTCCAAACGTAGGCTTTGTTGTATCTGCCACTAAACAAAACCCTCTCGCCATTTGTCTATGCCATCTCACCGGCGGCAGTAGGCCGGGGCTGTGCTCAGTGCTCACTGGGAACGTACAACGGGACGGGGACGCGCGCCTGCCTACTGCATGCCGCCGCTTGCCCTAGTAGCCCACTGGCACATTGCTCCACCCACGCAGCACGCACAGTAACCGGACCGGCGATTCGCCGGGGAACGGTCAAGTGCTCTGCATAGCATGGCATAACCTAACAGGTACTGACGGCCAAACCTAACACCCCCAAAGATTCCATGAGAGATGCGTAGATGTATATATGTATCCGTCTACCTATCCAATCATGCATGGACCACGTAGTCGAGTAGCTAGAATCAATTCATAGCCAGAAAGGGATTAGGCAGGCTACAGTGGTAGGGAGAGAGACCGGTCGGCCGGCCGGGGAGAAAGAGAAAGGTGGAGGAAAAGATATGGCGTGTGTCCTGGAGTGTCGCCCTAATGCTGGCCGATTGGCAGGTTTCAGGTTGCTGTCTGCTCGGAGGCGCCATGATCGGCTGCCATGCTCGTTTGTTCGCAAGGACGACAGCGATATATGGAGAGTTATGGATCGATCGAGGACGATGATGCAGTCATCGGGTTAGCTGATACCAGCTTGGCGTATGTTTCCTCGACCACACACCATCACATTTTTCTTTCAGCCTTCGGATTGTTTGATAACCATGATCGATGGTAGTATAAGGGACGTGTCGCCGATCGAATTATTCAGTGAATGGAACACCCTGCTCCTAACACAAGTTGAGCATCACCATCACATAATTCACATAAACAATTGCCTCTAGAAGGACCACACATAAGCAGTTTGCCTCTAGAAAATGTAATTTTTAGATGTGGTTTGCCTTTGAAAATAACCCATACATACAGTTCCATAACCCAATTCATGTAAGTATATACGAATATACTGATTTACAGCTTTGTGGGGAGCCTGTTACGGCCTGTGTTCCTAGCGTCACCTTGATCCTCTAACCTGGGTTTTTTCGTGCTTTCCTCCAAACTTTATGTCTTCATCCGTTGGACCTAGAAAACTAAAAATGTGCATGTCATTGTTCATTAATCCAAATGGCATGATACCATACAATCACCAAACCACAATTTATGAAATATAGCATAAGAGGTCATTTCATTACAAAAGAATGCTAACTTCCGATAATTTATTACATGGTATCGGCAGGCCAACCAGACACCAGTAGTCTATGTTGACTCGCCACCCAGCTTAATAAAGCAAGCCTTTTCTGGTTACTGTTTTACTCTGGCCACCAAGACACGTCAAAAGAAAACGCCATGAAGCCACCATGGCAAGATCAGTGCCACCGCCTCTTTGTTACCCTAGCACCATCTTCACTGCGAAGCTTTAACACCATGAAGCAAGTTACTCTTCTCTACGTAAAGTATCGATATCTCTCGAGACCAAGTTGGAGAGTCCTCGTTTGAGTACAATTGCTTGCCACAACAAGACTATCTAGGCTTTGCTCTCGCAAGAATTAAGCCTATGCAACCTCTCAAACTCACTTGCACAAAGCTTTTTTAAGCTTAGATTAGATGTAGCACTAAGCTCACTCTTGGTGGTTGAAGTAGATCATAGAATACTTGGATGACACATCCACACTCTTAAGGATCGCCAACTTTCTCAGCCAAAGGTCCTAGGTTTAAATAGCCCACACATACCCCAAATTTCATTGGAAAAGGCTAATGACATCAATTAAACCAATGTCATGGTTTTAGCCATCATCCATTTTAATCGATGAATATATTTCCTCGAGCTGAACTGCTGACCCTCAGGTTAATTACACAGATGTTCACTTCTTAACATTGGTTTTAACTAATGCTTGCATTTTTTTGATTCTACACATTATCGGTTTAATTGATGCTTAGAATTCATTAGAGTTTTTTCTTTGACTTGAATCTTCCTGGAATTGCAAGGATGTTTGATTTTCCATTTGACGGTTTAACAATTAACCAGCGCCTTAAATCCTTGAAAAAAAAAACTCTAGGGTGCTACCTTAGGTATGTTTTTAGTGTTTTTTCATAAGTTGTACCTGATCGAAACATACATACTCCTTAACATGCTAATATGAATCAGGTGGATCATGACAATCTGGTTCTTTTAGAATATAGGGATTCTATTGAATTTTGGTAGAGAAATTTACATGAATCCGTTGAAACCCTGCAACTTATGTCAACAAATAAAAGAACTATTGCGAAGGCTGTGACCTGTGAGGCTAAGAAAAAGGGGCCTCGATCACAGCGGCTATGATTTCTGTCTCGTGGTTCTAGCTTCACTGCTAGCCCAGCTCAAGACCGGCGCAGCCGCACCGAGATTAGCCAAACCGCCAAATCAAGGGCAATCGGTTTAATCGCTCCACTCGATATTTCGAGGTGTACTTCCAAGGCTCTCCTTTTGTGCGTTCGAGATCAGCGAGCGCTAATGGAGGTGCCGCCATTGTTTAGCCTTCCGTTACCGAAACTGCCGGCCATGGGCTGCGGGCAAACCAGCCAGTTGTGTGATTATTTGCAGCATATTGCTACTCGGCACCTTGTGAGACCAAAGTCACCACAAAGTGCATCCGTACTGTATACATTGCGCAATCATTGTTTTTTTATTCTATGTACAGTGTACAAACAATGTTTTTCACACCCATTTTCACTCTCTGTGACCTTAGTCTGAAAGAACGTACTCCCTCCTGTTTCACAATAATAGACGTTTTAGTTTGTGTGCAGTTAATATATTATAGCTTTGACCATAAATATCTTTTCAGATATTTTAATTCACATTCTGAAATTGGTATGGTTGAATTCGTCTTCAATGGTAGTTTTAAAAAATTACAAATTTATAGCTTGTTCGGCTGCCTGATTTTTTTTTACTGTGCTGCATTTGCAGAACAGTAGCGTGCAGAGAGAATGGTGCAGCACTAGCTGCAGCAATAGTGGCTGATAATGGCAGCTGAACAAGCTGTTAGTATATTTCGAATATACATAGTACTATTAATTGATGGTCAAAATGTTATCTTAGTAACCATATCTCTGTCTAAAACGTCTATTATTTTAATATTGGAGGGAATAGAATTTAGCCTTAGACTTCTATCAAAATTTAGAGCATGGTTAAGTGTTTTGTACCCAAACATACTCATTTTAGAGGATAAGGAACATGCAACAAGTTGGTTACTCAAAGATATTCACTACCTCCTTCGATTTTAAATATAACTTCTGGTTCATTTTTTTCACAACTTCGATCGCTCGTCTCATTTAACAGTTTTGTGTAAACATATAAGAAAATAAGTTATACTCAAACTATCTACAAAATAACTTATAACTTTTAAATAAATAAAGGGCATCCCGATGCATGAGCTCCCGCTTGCGCGGGATCCGAAGAGGGGTCAGACCAAAATATAATTTTAATATAAGACGAATCATCAAAGTTTAGAAAAAAGATCAACCACGACATATATTTAAAAACCAGAGCGAGTACTGCATCTAGACAATCCCAAACAATCAACATTATGTACTACTGTCTCCGTCCACAAAAGACTAAAAATAAAGTTCATCAAGCATAGAATAATTTGATTTGTGAAAGAAAAACCCTTATATTTTAGAATGGAGGTAACAATAATTTAGAATCTAAAATAAGTCTGTGACTTTTGTGTGCCAATATCACAACAATATTTTGGATGATGACAAACTTTATATGAATATTTTATTTTTTTCTTTCTATAACTTAACTAATACTCAGTTCTCGAATATTTGTCACCGATTACTTCATTTTTTGAATTAAAATACAACAACTAAAAAAAGAATGGAGAATAATGTCTAAGGTTTAATGCCGCTCATGATGCACATGCTTACATACTAACTGAGACATGGGGTCAGTCCTTGACAAACAGTGCTAAAATTTCCACAAACGGTGCAAATATCTTCAGAAATCTGTACAGAACTTAAAATATTCGTAGTACTCGTCAAAATCAAACAATTGAAATTCCTCGCGTTACAGACAAACAAACCGTGCTTAATTTTGCAGGGCTAGGACCAGGCCCACCTGTCAAACTCCTTCCCCAGCAGAGCAGTACTGGAGTCTGCAGTTTTGTTGCGCGGTTGGTCCGCCGCTAGTCTCGGGCAACGCGAGACGCAGGCACGCCCACGCCCTGCACGCTGCGCCCGGCGGTTCCCCAAACGCATCGCCATCGCCATTTGATTAGCGAGCAGTAATCGCTTTGTTGATCCACCCGAAAAGCCCATCCTTTTACCACCAACCTTTGCCTTTGACCCGCCCCACGCCCCCACCCTTGTCTCCTTGCACTTCACAGCCTCTGAATCCCCAAGCCCCCACACCAATCACTGGAGTGGTCGCTCCCGGTCTCAAGTAGCCCGCAAGTACGGAGCTCAGGTCTGCGTCGCCATGGCGGCTCTCAGTGTTGTGAGCCGCCGTCTCAGTGCATGAGGTCAGCAGCGGGCATCGCCATGGCCGTTTCTTGGTCCTAGCCAAGGTACATCTTCTCTTCTTCCCCCTCTCCCCGGCTGACTGATTGAATGACCCGCCGATTGATTTTGGCGTCATTTTCCCCAGGTGGGGATGTCCATTCCTGATCTGTTGCTTTAATGTCTCCCCCCATCACTTTCCAGATCCAATCCACCTCTTCCTCCTCCTCCTCCCCGTCTTTATAAATCTCCCGCTGCCGCATTCACTGGCCACCGGAGTTAGTGCTCCCATGTCCTGACGCGGATGCGGGCGGAGCACCCCACATGCGGATGTGCTGTGCTGTTGCCTCATATGATTCCGGTGTGCTCCATCATACCCGCCTCTTCTTTTTTTTTTTCCGGGGGGAGAAAAGCGGGGGCAGCGAGTTGTGCGCCCTGTGAGCTTGCAGCTGTTCCAGGTTGCAATGGCTGTGCTGCTCGTGCTTTAGTTTGGTCTAGACTTTTTTCCCCCATTCGCTTTGGGGATATCTAAAAAATTTCCCTTTTGTTGCTAATCTCTCTGGCGCTGGCCCACTTCGCCCCCTATTTTTGTGGGGAATGCGGGGGGTGGGGGTTTGTGATTTCTGAGCCCTCGTTCTAGTGCTGGGCCTTTTGGGGAGCGTTGATGCGGCGTTATGGGGGCGCTGGACCTGTTGTCCAACGCGAGGTTATAGTGTCTGGGGGAGCCTGCAAGGTGATTTCTTGGCCATGGATCCTGAAAACTCTCTCTCTCTCTCTCTCTCTCTCTCTCTCTCTCTCTCTCTTGTTTTCTCGTAGATATCTGGTGTGTTTTTGCTACGCGTGTTCTCTTGTTGTGTTGTTCGTTGCGGTCTTGCGGATTAGATCTTTTGTTTTTGTTCGATTGCTCGCTCTGCTGTCTGTATATCTTACATCGATTTAATCTTCTTTGCCTTATAAAATGGAACTTCTGCCACTCTCTTGTTTCTAACAGGCCGAATTGTTTTTCAGGTCAGGAGTTGGGGATTGCAGTGCTGAACTGCTGAACTTTTGGAGAAGGCGGAGAACTTGTGGTGTTGACCTGCCAGTTAGATACTTCCCTTGTGTGTTTCTGGTCACCTGCTCCTGCTCAATTCTTGTCTTCTGAATCCTCTCCCAAAGCATGGCTGGGCAAGCGGCAAAGGCGGAAGAATCAGGGAAAGACGATAGACAAGAGCCCAGAGCTGAGGTGATGAAAGAGAAGCTACTGCCATCTCACCAGCAGCAAGAGTCTCCAACTTCTCTGGTGGACAAGGATTCCTCAGGTGTCTCTTCAGTTTCTGGTGATGTGTCGCCGGTCATAGGTGGGGATTCTGGGGAATTGAAAGTGGAGAACTTGGACATCAGTGGGAACAAGGAAAAGAAAACGTCTCAGAAGAGCAGTACGAGTGACGGCTTTGCTTCTGCTAAAGTGAGTGATGGGACAAGTAGTTTGAGGAAGACCAGTGGAAGTGCGACGATGAGTACACGGGCTGATTTCACTGAGAGTGGTAAGAGTAGCATGTGCCGTGCAAGCACGGGCAGTGACATTAGTGATGAGAGCTCCTGCAGCAGCATGAGCAGTGCCACCACGAAGCCACACAAGGGGAATGATTCAAGGTGGGAGGCGATCCATGTGGTGAAATCCAGGGATAATGTTCTTGGTTTGAATCATTTTAGGCTTCTTAAAAAGTTGGGTTCAGGTGATATAGGTAGCGTGTATCTCTCTGAATTGAGTGGTACACGGAGTTACTTTGCAATGAAAGTTATGGATAAGACTTCTTTGGCTAGTCGGAAGAAGCTGCTTCGAGCTCAGACTGAGCGGGAGATCCTGCAGTCCCTGGATCATCCATTTCTACCAACCCTGTATACTCACTTTGAGACAGATAAGTTTTCATGCCTGGTTATGGAGTTCTGCCCTGGAGGGGACCTTCACACTCTTCGCCAAAGGCAACCTGGAAAATATTTTTCAGAGCAAGCAGCAAAGTATGTACTTTTGCTAATGATAGGTTCAATATCTTGCGTAATTGTCTGCTAGCTTTGTTTACTAGGAGTTGCACCATGCTTCTTACCTGCAGCTCAAACATTTTTGCATTGCAGTTTTATTCTGTCTTCATTTTCTGTGAAACAATTTGTTTGTACTTGCATGGAGACATAGCTTCAAGTGCATATGGCATGTCTAATCATTTTCTGATTTTCATGTGCTACCGCATAACCTGTTTATTGCTCTTGATGGAGAAAATGAGTAGGACCCAAAAAATTGTGGGGTTCTATTGACGCCATTAATCAAACATTTCATTGTGTTCCCATATTGGTACGGTTCTACAATAATTTAGACACGATCTTTTATTGGATGGCATGAACTTGAAATGCTTATGTTCTAACATCGAAATCCTGACCTAATTTTGAGATTGTGCAATTTTCAGTCTTCATTAAAAATGATTTGTTTAACTTGTTTCTTTGATGTTTCAGGTTCTATGTTGCGGAGGTGCTCCTTGCATTGGAATACCTGCATATGCTTGGGATTATATACCGTGATCTTAAACCAGAAAATGTCCTCGTTAGGGAAGATGGCCACATTATGCTGTCAGACTTTGATCTCTCTCTTCGCTGTTCAGTAAGCCCAACAGTGATCAAATCTGCAAATCCTGGCCTTGATGCGCTGCAGAGGAACAATGCAGCATACTGTGCCCAGCCTGCTTGCATTGAACCATCCTGCATTCAGCCCTCGTGTGTTGCTCCAACTAGCTGCTTTGGGCCCCGGTTCTTCTCCAAGTCAAAATCCAAGTCCAAGTCCAAGAAGGAGAAGTCAAAGCTTGATGCACTGAACCAAGAGAACCTATTCCCAGAGCTCATTGCTGAACCAACCGACGCTCGCTCCATGTCCTTTGTTGGCACCCATGAGTACTTGGCCCCAGAAATAATAAAGGGGGAGGGCCATGGAAGCGCGGTGGATTGGTGGACCTTTGGCATATTCTTGTATGAGCTCTTGTTTGGCAAGACCCCTTTCAAAGGCTCAGGCAATCGGGCTACACTATTCAACGTCGTCGGACAGCCCCTGAGATTCCCAGAGTCCCCAATAGTGAGCTTCTCTGCGAGGGACATGATAAGGGGATTGCTGGTCAAGGACCCGCAGCACCGACTTGGATATAAGCGTGGTGCTTCTGAGATAAAGCAGCACCCTTTCTTTGAGGGCGTGAACTGGGCTCTCATAAGATGCGCGAGTCCTCCAGACATACCAAAGCCTGTTGAGCTCGACTGCCGCCCCAAGCAAGTGCCGTCGACAAATGGGAAGGTCGCGCCGGTCGCTAACCAAAAGGGGCCAGACAACTATCTAGAGTTTGAGTTCTTCTAGGGATTTGTTTTTTGTGATATGTGAAGTTGTGAACAGAAAGAGTGCATCTGGGCCGATGTTTGTGCAAAAGTGGAAGATGAAGTGCTGCTCTAGGCAATGTGCTTCGGCTGGAATTTTTCAGCCGTTAGACTGTGCAGGCTCGTTTCAGGAGCCCCAAGTTGTTTTTTCTTCACCTTTTTTTCTGTTGAACTGCTTAACTCTAGGATGTACTCAATTCATCATGCATGTTGCAAGTTTCGGAACCCACGTAATGGTACTTGAAATGGATCTCAGGGATGCTACTTGCTCCAGCTGGCTATGTGCTTGCTATTGTACTTTGTAACTGATGTTTCCTGTTACCGCATGTTGTCTTGCCCCTCACAAATGTGAAAAATCTTCTGAACCTGGCACTGCACCTCGTCTCAGTGGCAGTGATGATTCTTCCATGCGGAAAATGTTGCTTGCCAGGAGGGAGGTGAAACACCGGCAAGCCAATCCAACGAGAAGCTCTGATCTTGCGAGGGGGCATTTTGAATGAACAGCTGGGAGTGGAGCCGTGTAGCCTGTAGGGTCATTGGATCGGAGTTGGCGTCTGCGACAACATGGCATGGTTGTATGGCGACTGGCTGGCAAATGCCTTGCTCAGTTCGCTGGAGGTTCAGGGGTATGTGGTGGGTTTTCAGCTGGGGATTCAGGCACGGCCGCATGGGCTCGCCGTGCGTGACGCGCTGTGTTGGTAGGGAGTTGGAACTTGGGACCAGGAAAGGAAGGAGGCGCTGGTGTTGAGGTGCAGGCCGCAGGCCGCAGCCCGCAGGAGCGACGAAGCCGCCCGGCCCAGGCATGTGATGCCAACCCTGCCTGCCGGAGTGCCGGGCGCCGGTGAATGGCCTATCGCCTATGCTACCCTGCGCGGTGGGGCGGCGCAGACATGTAGATGTAGCCCACGCAGAGTTTCTCTCCGAGGCTCCTCCAGAAAGCTCTCGTTCTGCTACAGTTGGGAGGGGCGACCGAGGGCGACTCAGTGTTCCCGTCGGCGGGAACTCTGGTCCCCTTCGCCTCCGATGGCCTTCTAGGCATCGGATGTGTGGGGGATCGGTGTCTCCTTCGCCGGTGGTGTACAGTAGGTCCTAGTTCTTCTAGGGTTTGGTGTCCGGGTGGCGATGGCGATGCGGCGGCGACGTCGTCATCATGGAATAGGTCCCTCCGGCTTCGTCCCCGTCTCGACGGCGCGGCCTCCGGCGTTGACGAGGAGCCTGTGAGGGTGGGGTTGACTGGATCCAGAAGCTTGGCCGAGGTACGGCTTCTTCTAGGTCTTGGTCTCTCCTTTGTAGGAGCTCACTCCTCGGTTCCTTTTCCCGGTTTGGTGGGGGTGCCGGCGGAGCTCTGCAGAGTGGGCAGTGCGGGGTTGCGGTTCGTGTGGTGGGCGGCTCTGTGCCCTCTTCTCACTGCTTGCCGGCGGCGGGCACAGATCTGTGGCCAGGTAAATACGGGGTGCGTCCCCGGCCGATATTCCTCACCGGTGTGCTTCTATTGCGGCTCGTGTGTAAGCCTTTGCGCGATGGTGCTTCTCCTGGTCATGGCGGTCTCGGCGTCTTCTTCCTCCGGCGGCGACGGCGGAGCGGGGCGTTGGAGTCGAGCAGTGGTTTCGCCTTGCTCAAAAGATCCTAAGGACGTTGTTGTAATTTCCTTTTTTTGTAGGGTCTTTTGTGCAATTTATGTTGGACATCGGTCCACTCTGTATCCTCCTGTTATGTGCCTGTATTTGTACTCGTATTTGTACGTTTCCCTTACTACGTAATACAGGTGTGTTTGCATCAAAAAAAAAAAAAAAAAGATGTAGCCCACGCACGTGAGCCTGTCTCGGAACAACAAGTCATCAACAACTACAAAACGTGCAACGAACCGATCGAGAGAAAGAATTAAGGACTCCTTTGGCTGGGCTCTTCGACCGGTTCCAGCTCCATGCCAAACGCGTCAAAAAAAAAAAAAATGGCTCCTACCCAACAGCCAGACAAGAGCCGGAGCCATTCCTGCGAAGGGAGCTGGAGCCCCGAAAAACAAGGTTGGGGATATATCCGGTCCAATCAAGCTTACGGTGTAATCGCCGTGCAATTTTACTGAGAAAAGTTTCAAAAAATTCTGAAAAAAATCATGAATGTACATCTCAGCCTACTCCATCTATATATAAAAATTCATGGTCAAATTCATCCTACTCTAGCAGTTACAAAAATAACAAATTTCCGACAAACAGCAATAGTTCAAATGCACTTTAAATTTATCATTTTCGTAAATGCTAGAGTAAAATGAATTTGACCATGAATTTTTATTTATAGATGAAGTAGGCTGAAATGTACATCCATGGTTTTTTCAGAATTTTTTAAAATTTTTTTAGTAAGATTGCACGGTAATTGCACCATAAGTTTGATTGCACCGGATATATCCCCAACAAGCTTCTAGAGGCTTCTATACCCACTGTGAGAAACACTTGGCTAGAATTACCTCCGCTACCATCGAAGCATCTCGCAAACACTCAAAGAAACAGTGGGCGGGGGTGGACAACAGAGGGCGGTGGGCGGACTCCGGCCGGCCGGTGTTCGGCGACGGGCAGATCTGGAGCCTCAGAGGGCGTGGGCGATGGAGATGGACGGCACGGCGGCATGGACGGCACGGCGGCGGCTGCGCAGGCAGGCGGGCACGGCGCAGCGCTGGTGGGTGGCCACGCCGCCGCGCTGGCAGCCGCCCATGCGCAGGCGGACGACGCGCATCTGGGGGTCGCTGAGCTCGCCGAGCCCAGCCGTCGCCCCACTGCCCAAGCGTCGCCACGCTGCACCGAGCCCCATCGTCGCCGCCCTGTGCCTCACCGGCACCCCACAGGCCAGCATCGGCGGGGGCGGGGGCGGAGGCGGGGGCCGACAGGAGACCCAGGGAGTCGAAGGACGGGGAGAATTGTATTTTTCTTTTTTTTTTTCATCTGTGTTATATATCAAAGGGTACTATGGACATTTGACCTTAAAAATAATTGGAGGAGCTGTTTCGCCAAACAATTTATGGAAAAGGCTCCAACTCTTTTAAAAGAACCAAAAAATGGTAGAGCCGGAACCATTTTTTTGAGGAGGAGAAGGCCTGCCAAACAAGCCCTCAGAAAAAAAAAAATCGGCAACTCACACAAGACATGAACGAAGAACAGCATAGTAGTGGCGGACCAAGTTGAAAGCGATTTCCGGGCATTTCTCTGATGGGCCACTCTGCGACTACATGGGCCCTTACTGGATGTCCGGGCCTTTCATACCGTTTCGAGACCTGCAAGCCCAGCTGGAACTGGAAGGAGGCTATTCTAAAAAATGGACTGGACAATACTTCTATTTTCATTTTTTCACTTCCCAATTTTTTAGTCTTTTATAATATGTTTTGTTTATATGCATCGATAGCAGAGCAGTTCTCTCGCGCTCGCGGAGTCTCTTTGCTCCAACGCAAGACGGTAAGTTCTGGTGCAAATCACAGTGGCTCACGCCGTGTCCTGCGCATCTGCAGTACAGGTGGTTTGGTTAACTATGCTGCATTTTTTTTTACGAACAACTATGCTGCCTGTCAACACACATGCACGATCGAGCTTGCATTGGGAGATCACCGCAGCAACCGAAAGAGTTTCAGAGCGTGTACACTCAACGGTGGCATGGCTTTACTGTCACCGATAATATAATTGAAAGAAAACTAGCTACGTCTACACTTGATAAATGAAACACGTGAAAAAAAAAAGCATGAAAAGCAAACACGATGGTTCTGGATGGATGGGTACACATATATACAGTATAAACGTGAGCCAACATAAGTGCAGTAGCCGGCAACAAGCAAGCAGCTGAAAGTGAAGCAACCAACCCTAATTAATCAGGTCCGTGCTAAATACCGGAGGCGCTGTTGATGTGGGAAGCGGACGCGTGACGCCTACGTACGTGCATCACGGGCCTGTATCCGTGCGCGGTGCGCCACCCACCACGAGAAACGGATCGGAGGAGGCAAAACTAGCCACGCCGATAAGAGCAAAGCTAGGCTGCTCTGCTCTTGTCTGCCGACAAGGAGTATGTGACTAGTATATAGTAGTGCAACTATAGAACAAAAAATCGTCTTTTTCACTTCGGGAACAAGTAACGATGTACTGAAATTAAACAAAGGCGGCCATATATTAGCAAGTTGCGACCAATCGTCTTTCAAGATATGTATACGTGGTTGGCTCACTGGCTGAGGAACCACCGACAACGATCACCATACGTTCATGTGATCGTGTCCATACTCCTTGACCAATTCAACGCGAAAGCGATATGAAATTTAGGAATAATTCAGTTTAATTAGCTAGGAACCGGCCACATACGGTCAACCAAATGATCCAAAAAGTTGCAGTGCCACCGTTTCTAGATGGCGGTATGCCTGGATTAAACTGAAGTATATGTTCCCGATCCCCATTTCGCTGCAACTTCAATATGTTCCCTTAATATAAAACACATGTATGAAAGTTTTAGGCTGATATTTTTTAAACACAAGATCGTTCATGTGAAGCCATAGGATCCAAAACAATGCCGCTAGCTACCCTATCAATAACGAAGATCTAGACAATTTTCCCCACGACAACCAATGTACAAATATATGCTTCATATATCTACTGGGGGTGCAACACCAAACCAATACGAATTGTTCTCCAAAGAAACTTGTCAAACTAACAATCAAAGAGCATGTGTTGAATGGTTTACAACTCTTTCTAGAAATAGCACGAGTTATTGCTTGCAAGTTTTTTGCTAGATTTTCTTTAGTTTTTTAGTTAGCAAAACCTTCGTTTTTAAGTACCACAAGTCCACAACAAGAATCTTAATTTTCAGAGGTAACTTCGTATGCCAAATCTCTTGTGGAACCCAAATTCCATTATTCATTAGGTGCTTACACATTGATCTTTAAAGCCTAATTAGTAGGAAACTAATTTATTTTGATGCACATAGGGTACGTATTTTTTTTGAAAGAATATACTTATATACTCAACATTCTCAAATAATAGATTTAATGTTTTCATTTTTTTTTTGAATCTAATATCATGGAGTGTTGTCGTCTAGGAGTGGAGGACAAAGATAGCCAATGTGTCTCCATTTTAATTAGAATACTACATTCAATATTACTTCAAGCCTATTTTAGACAATCCATATCAATACATTTTGTGCAAAATGTTAATTTGGTGGTTCCAAAAATGTTGAAATTATTTGTTGCAAATGTTGATTTTAAAGAAATAAAAATATATTGCTATTGGATCTTCTTGATTTAATTCTAAATAGCACTATGGCAAAAACGTTTTAAAAAGATAGCATAGTGCTTGCGAGTGTTTGCTTAGGCCGCCTACTGTAATGTTTTGGGTCGCGACTAAGTTTGGTAGCAAGGTTCGCATACCCCTTGACATCAGTGCGTTGCAATTGTGAGGTTCATAGTGTGGAGTGGTCGTCACTTTACTTTACGAGGGAGCATAGCAAATGTGGTTAGTTTATGGAAGAGTTTGCCAAAGTGTCCCCTGTGCGAGGAGAACAACAGGGACTATGAAGGGGTGACGTCAAGTCGAAAATACACTTCTCACGTATGTTTGAATAAAACTAAAATTTAAATTTAACTTAAAACTATTTTTTTACTATCTTAAAAAGGGCCGAGTCTGCATATGCGTGACGGAGATGCCGGTGTGCCTACAGCCTACCAATGCAAGCGTGCACGCTTCGAGATAAGAATTAGTTAGTAACTTAATTTTTTGGGAGTAAAAATAATATGGGTGCTGGTGGGTGGAATCCCAATGGGACGGTGCGGGGGACAGTCGGACAGATTACCTTGGTTTTCCTCCTGCCCTCCCCCTCCCCCTCCCCCTCCCCGTCGGAACTCGGAACCACCGAACCGTCGCCTCCGCCATGCCGACCCACCGGCGGTACAAGGGAGCGTCCAGGCGTTCACGTTCAGTGCGCTCACCGTCCAGGGCCGATGTGTCCCATCGCGATCCCTCGCCGGCCATGCGGATCTCGCCCACGGATTTGATGGAGGTTCCCAGCCATGGCCACCGGCGTTCGAAGCGATCCTCCTCGGCCTCCTCGTCCAGCGCCACTCCCTATCCAACCTGGGTGATTCTGAACCGGATGGGTGCCCGGAGGGACTCCTTCCACGGCGACGGGACCACGTCGGCGGCCTCCTGCACCTCCGCCGGCAGCGAGGAGATCCGCGTCTCCTTCCACCTCGCGAAGCCGCCGCGGACGTCCCTCCTCGTCCTCGACTGGCCACAAGGGCCCCGCCCGTCGGAGGGGACCACGTTGCACCCGCACGTCATCGCCGCGCACCGCAGCGCCGTGCTGCTCGAGATCATCTCCCCCGCAAAGTACCCCCGGCAGCGGGCCGTCGACTACTTCGTCTACGATGCCAATGGCAATGCCAGTGAAGGCGGCCGCCACCCGGCCTCCTTGACGCGGCTGCCAGTCTGCTACTGGAAGGGGACTTCGAATGCAGACATCCCTCGGCCACGCGTGATGGGCAGGGAATCCATGGGTCTTTTGTCCTGCGACAAGGATCTGTTCATCATCGCTGACCTCGAGACAAGGCTACAACCTTCCGCAGTCAACATCTACCTCTTCTGCTCCGGCTCTGACGACTGGAGAGTCTTGAGGGGTGTGCCTATCTGGGATGATGATGATGGCCATGGCGTCTCTGACTTAGGTTGGTGGTCAACTGATGCGGTGCTGCCCTACGGCCGTCGCTTCTTGATATGGGTAGACTATCTCAGAGGGATGATCATTGCCAACATGGTCCATGGTTCAGAAAATGGCCTGCAGCAGCGTCCTGTTCCTGTTCTACGCTACGTGCCTCTTCCAGTAGATCCAGTTCTTGGGAACCCTTATCACGGCGACTATGGGCGAGGATGCCCTGAAGCTACCCGCAGTCTGTGTGCAACCAACCATGGCATCAAGTTCGTCAGCGTTAATAACACACATGGAAACATCACCCTGTTTTCGTTACTCGAGAATAATCAAACATGGAGAGAAGATGCGACATTGGATTTTGCCCAACTTTGGGACTTGGATTCTGAAAACCGCATTCCACATGTCAAGCCAAAGTTTCCTGTTGTTGACATGGAACACCCTCATGTCGTTTGCTTCTTGCTGAACAAGGACCGCCACTTTGCTGAACCTGAGGCCGCAACATGGATGATCAAGGTCCATATGAAGAAAAAGATTCTTCTAGACATTACTGATTATTCGTATTCCAATAAAGTTGGACGCTCTTCGTCTTACCAAAAATCCTACAGGACTGCGAGAGAAATGTCTGAGGGGCTTTCTTTCATCTCCACTGAAATGCCATGTTACCTGTCCGCAGAAACCATGGAAAGGTAATTGTGTATTTGTGTCTATATTTTCTCCAGTCAAATGCACAATTACTGTTCTTGGGGTTGTATGCCCTGCAGAATTTTTACTAGTTTGAAGTGAACTGTTCTGCCCATTTCTGTTTAGACAAAAAAAAAAAAAATCTGATGTCATCGTTAGTTGTTTATACGTCAGGGAAGAGCATGATTGTTGTTAGATAAATATATAAAATCTTGAATAGGATTTAGGTATTTAGCATCCCCAATGTTGCTACAAGCCTAGAACCCTTTAATTACTTGGTCCTGAATTTTTCCATAACCCGTGCTACATTTTATGGAACACATGATAAATTAATGTTGCTTGTTTGCATGTTTTCAATTTATCTTCTCACCATACAGCACTAAGCACAAACTTGCTTTTAACAAGGTATGCATGATATAGCGGGCTATAGTGCCAAAATAGCTTCTGGAGGTGCACTCCGCTACTATATGTGTTGTATTGGCACTATCGTGGCTTTTAGAAACACTATTTGGTTTAGCGAATTGAATCATCGTGTTTAGTGGCTCTATCATAGGCCAGGCCAAAATGAGAAGCTGCGGCTTCATGTTCAGATTCAGATCATGTCTCTGAGTGACTATATATTTAGTATTCAAGTAATTAGTGATTTAGTTTAACTCTAAACTGTGGCTATTATCATGTATCATATATGATTGTATGAACTATTGAACCGTCAACTTGCGTCTTATTGTCTTGTCGTGGCATCATGCACTTACTTTGATATAATACATTCATAATTTCACATCTCTGTTATCTGCTGAAAATGCCAAAATGGTGATGTTATGTATCATATTCTGCATTTTTTGGAGAACTCTAAATGACATAGTGCGCTATAGCGGGCTTAGCATTTGGGACGAAGGGGCAGCGCTAAGTTGCATACCACACAATTTTTTACATTTGTTTTTAGTAGTTGAGCCATTTCTCTCAATCTTAACTTCATGCAGGAGGGTCATAAGCAAGCTTGGAATATGACAGGAGATTTGGGAATTTGTGCTACCAGATTGAGATGGATTAATAACATCAAACTCACAAGGATGTGAGCACACCTGCGTGCTACGCTAAATTATATGCTTGGAATATGAAAAGAAACTTAGGCAGATTATGGCATCTTAGTAGCTGTCTACGCGTTACACGCTTAAACAGAATTATGGATTGTGTGCTTATTCTTTGTTTTTGTGTCCATATTATTTTTTTGTTACTGTCGCTGTGGCATTGCTCAACCTGAGTATATGAGTAACAGTCGTATTGCTCAACCTGATTATGCGAGTAAACAAGTGGTATTAGTAAAGGCCCTGAGGACACAGTCTCGGCAATGCTGCCTGAGAAGCCATTTCTCCTCTAGCTCGTTCTTCAGCATGTTATGACTTGTAATTAATATAGTCGTATATCCGTTGATGAATTCATAACAAAGCGTTGGGATCTTGGTTAAATGGTTTCAGACATTGAAAAAGCCTTTACATCAGCTGAAAAGCTTGTAGTGCTGCACCATTTGATCCTCTTCTGCTGCGCCACATTGAAACCAGCTTGTTTGCAAATTGGCACAATGTTACCAGGAAACTTCCCACTAGAGTCTTTGGCGACTTGTATGCCCGAGTACCCGAGTGAAGCGGTCATGTAGATGAAAAAGCATGAAAACGTGATTTATATATGTAGGGAAATACATGAATTATACGAGCTCAGCCATGGACGATCGCCTACATTGTACTGCCCTGCCTGCAACCAAACCACACTTGGCAAGTGAAGCGGCAGGAAGGGGACGCCACGGCCGTGGGTAGATAGGGTTCGATTTTGGCAATTGCTATGGTACACTGAAACAACTGTGAGTCGTTGATCTAAGTGGATAAAATAATGTATTACCTCTTAGAAAGTAATACCTCAAAATAATAATAAAACTGTTTATTCAATTTTAATATGAAAATGGGATAAACATCAATAACTAACTAACTACCCCATAGAGGCCTGATCTGTTTTCTATCTGAATTCTGAACGTGCGACCCAACGGAGCTCTTTTCTAGTTGAACGTAACGAACGCGACAACGTAAGACCGAATGTGCCATATTGATTGCAAATCAACGTGTCATCTCGTATGCCATTAACAAACAACATTTTTTTTACTGAACGTGACAGCCGGCAGCCGATTAACGTGACACATATTTTAACTGATCGTGGCTGCAGCCCTGATACATGAGGTTGTATTTCTTACGTGACAATTGACAATAGCACATACATAAGGTCATGCACCATATTCTTATTCGACTGCATTTAGGTTTTGAACATGGCAACTACTGATCGTGACGGATGTGCTCGTCATGAAGGATGCCGCTGCCGATGCCGGTTGCTGCAAGAAAATCGGAGAGAAGGCAGTTGCATGTGCGCTCGTCACGTAGATGGAAAGAGAAGCAACTGAGCAACTGACCCTAATCCTGTCTTCCGGATTTCATGGAGGGTTTTCATTTTATTTAATTATTATTTTATTATTAAGTGGGTTTATCTATCTTATAAATGGAGGGCTATGATTCATTTAGGGTCTTACCACCTAGGAAGTAAAAAGTGTACCGTAGCACGGCCCTTCGATTTTTCGTTCAGGATCTTCCGGTTTTCCGGGATTTTTTCCGTTTCCGGTCCTCTCCGGTACACTAATTCCGGTCGGGATTCTTAGATATTCCGAATCAGCATTTTAAAATATACAAGTCAACTTTTTTTTCCGAAAATGAAATTCCGAAAATCGAAAACGAAAATGTAATCCCTAAGACACTCTGGTCGTCTTTCGTGAAACTGTTGGTTCACAAATCTTTTTCTCATCTGGTGATCGAGCAGTGTTAAAGTTCGATACTTTGGGCCTAAATCGATATAATTTGCTTTTTTAAACTTCTCTTGTTTTTCATGGGGCCAAACGTTTGCACCTGGTAACAAATGTTTTTTTGTCTGAAGTAGTGACAATAATGAATTCGGAACAGAGAGACAGGGCCAATCTTTCTGTGTTTGTTTCGGGACTGTACTGTTGCCAACGCTGTTTGTTTTGAAGAACACAACGCTGAATATATTTTGGTCCTGCCGATGCAATGCAAATAATGGATCAGGCCATGGAACACAAAAGACGCAGGTACACACTATCCCGACTCATAGCTAGAGCATAATGTTAGCCCAGTCCGATCCAATCTCCGGAAAACAGCTACAAAAACGTGCAACCGAGGGAATCTTAGTGCGCATGGAACATTAATCTTGGGATGAGTTCCAGGGATCAACTTATCTTGAAATATAATCACTGTCTAGCATATCTCAGGAGCTAGAAACAGCATGTATAGAAGAAGGCGGTTTACTACTCACGTAGAAACAAAAAACAGTGGTATTAATAATCAATGCTTGTACACTTGCTTGAACCAACACAGCATGGCTTTATTAATTGCTACTGATAATTTGCAATAAACTTGATAAAATGAACATGTACAACTGCAAATTAAACCTGCTCTTCTGCATCCTAGCAGAGATTGCTTTGGAGTCATAACTGATGGAGCTTGCAAGCACATACCGAAGTACGAACTCAAAGTGCTTCCATTATTAATCATGCAAAGAAAAAACCTCCTGAATCGACGAGCAAAAGGCATCAAACAATAAACTCCATGGAGAAACCTCCCACGATTAATACAACATCGTATATGCACATGTCTCGTCCGGACGTATGGCTTCACAACTACACGTCGCCAACGCCTACAACACGACCACATCTAACAACCGCCGCCGCCGCCGCCGCATCCGCCGCCACCGCCGCCACATCCTCCTCCGCCCCCACCATTGGAAGTACTGCCGCCGCCGCCAGATCCCCCACCATAACTTGCTGCTGCGGCGCCGTTGTAGCGGTGTTTCGGTCTTCCTCTTCCACTCGGGGTGTCACCGCAGAGGAGGACGGCGAGCGTGATGACCCAGACGGAGAGTACGGCCACGCCGAGCACGGCGAGCCATGGCGGGCCGAAGCTGGCCGCGGCCGCAGCACCAACGGAGGCGAGAGCTCTTCTTGGCATCCTGAAACACTCAACGCGTAAACGTGGAACTGGTACTGTATTTGGTAGAGAACCCCTGTAGGCTGTAGCTGTGGATACGGTTGCGCGGGAACCAAATATATATTGCAAAAGTCATACATGGGGACGATTAATTCCACGCGGTTGCACAGGCCCTCGTTTTCGTACTTTAGGAAGAGTGGAAATATCAAAGGCGGCGAGCGGCGATATGCATGGCACTTGGCAGTATCAGCGAGTAGCGACCATTATTCTAGCTAACTTGTGTTTATTTGACTAGTTAAGATTTGAGAAGCAGGAGATCACCATACGTGTTCCTGGACAAGCTGAAGGGACAATGACACAGGAAGAAGGCGCAAGAGTATGTAGTTTCCTTCGTTAGATGATGATGATATACTAGCTAGTGGGAATTCTCTGGTGTCTTGTTCCTCGTCTTCGTCCTTCCGTTTTCCATGAGAATCCCTGTCATAAGGTACGAAGAACGCGACAGTTCTGATCGTTGATATTTCAAGTTGGGCGTGGCAACTGGCAACTGCCAAGCAGAGACGAGGACACATGTGCAATGCATATGTACGATAGACGCAACTACTACAGGTTACAACGGCGAAGGTGCACGCTGTATACGGTTTCTTGGTCCGACCAAGTTGGTCGGTATGGGACAACGAAAATATCAACGATCTGAGAGGTTCTTCGTGTTGAAACGTCACGGTACAGATGCGTCTTCTCCTTTATTAGCATTATCTACTACTAGTCCATCAACCCGTGCGTCGCACGGGTTAGTCTGAAGACACACATATTATTACGTGTATATCAAAATATAAATAATTTTAATATAAAATTAAATAGTTATTTTAGATATTTTATCATAACAATTAAATATGGTTAATTTAGATATAACCTTAGGAGGTTATTTTATATGATTTTTACCATAGCATATGCAATTTAATTAAGATTTAACCATTTTTATAATTGTGCATGTGTGTAATTATTTAAGAAAGGTCATATCTAATCACTATTAATATTTTAATATATCTAATTAATGGTTAGATGTTTTCAATTGTTATGGGAGTTATTTTAGGTCATCCATACAATTGATACTATTGCATTGTAGATGCCGCTAAATTGATGGCCGGATATTTTTATTTTTTGTGAGAATTTCTGAAATTTATCTATTTTTCTAGAACGCCTCGTAATTAACACATCTTTAGATCTTTGAATTAGTAATAGTAAAATTATCTATAAACCTATGTTCTCATAAGATTCAGAGTCACATAAGACATTAGTGTCATAAATATGCACTCGTAAGATTTATAGTTATACGGGACATTTGTATTATCAATTCATAGATAAATTTAGTAGTGAAGGAAATTGGAAATTCAAAATTTATACATATTTTACATATTGTTTCTTTAGACAGTTGCTATAGTATTCTAAAATAACTATAGATCATGAATTTAATTTATCGAAAATAAATAGATATGATGACTTTTTACCTCCTTGAATGTAATAGATGAAGTATATATTTCTCTATTTTGCTATGTAAAATAGCATAAATTTTTTCTACCACTGTAACATGGCAAAATACCTTATACTATCTATGTTCATATTTACGTGACATTAGAAAAGTAACGTATCTAACCCTTTCAATGTTTAGGAAGATACTATACGGCTGTGCGTTTCACGTGAGGCCATATAAGCAAATGTTTTTTTATTAATTAATTATTGAGATTTTGCTCTCCAATGAATCTATTAATTTAGATATCGCTCTCCAATGGATCCGAATCTTTTAGCCTTCTAATTAATAATAGTAATATTTTTCATTAATACGCCGAATGTTGCCGGCACGGAGATTTGAACCGTGGTCTCCTACTGCCATAGGATTTATTTTTTTAATTAATACGCTAAATGTTGCCGGCCTGAAGATTTGAACCCTCGATCTCTTGCCTCTACATTTGCTGTGATTGGCCTTTTTTAATTAATACGTTAAATGCTGCTGGCGCGGAGATTTGAACCCTTGATCTCTTGTCTCTACAATTTTTTAGCGCGCTTTAAAAATAGTGCTTCTTCGTTTTAAAAATAGTGTTTTTTTTTCAACCTCCAATTAGTAATAGTAAAATATAAATTTAGTAATAAAACCATTTATCTTTCACCGAAGTACTTAAGCCTGCATGGGTAAAATTTGTCATAGTTTGACCTTCTCCACCTATCATAGATTACCGGAAGTATACCTTATGTGTCGCTGCGGGCATCTTTGGAGTTTCTAGAACTCATGACATTAGATAGAGGGAAATGACAATCAAATAGCTAGTGTACAAGAATAGCTTTGCATGACGTAAATAGATCATTGTCTTATTTTTCATACACTAGTAGTCATGCATGACCGACATGCTTGAGGGTTTATCGAAAATTTTTACAAAAGAAATTCAAACTATATATTAACCAAAAAATATTTATGATCCAAGCACATAATTGTATAGGAACTACATGATGGCTTACCAAGATCATTATGGATTGTGCATTAGGATCAGATAGCTTCTCGATTTCTTTGCACTTAATACAAACAAGCTGCCAATAGACGTAATTAAGGTTCATGTCATCATCACTTGAATTTTTGGTCAGCTTAGAATCACCTTCTTGACAAAGATTATCCACAAATCACAATCAATGAAACCTTCAGATGTTTATTTATGAGTGCTCATTCACGCAGCACATGTAAAAAAATCTTGTTAGTGCAGGTTGCCAAACATTACTCAGTTCTAGTTGTACAAATTGTTTCAAACAAGGAATAAATATTCGGGCTGATTCGTTGCCGGAGAGCCGGGCGCCAAGGCTGCGCAGATCGCCGGATAGCCGGGCGTCGAGGCTGCGCAGATCACTGGATAGCCGAGGTAACGCTGGGGAGCGATGGCAGACAGAGAGCCGATGTTTGTGGTGGTGTAGGTCGCTGGAGACCCGGACATCGGGCCGGAGCCGTTCGCCGGTGTGCGCAGGTCGCCGGAGA
This sequence comes from Paspalum notatum, assembly GCA_022530915.1. NCBI lineage: Eukaryota > Viridiplantae > Streptophyta > Magnoliopsida > Poales > Poaceae > Paspalum > Paspalum notatum. The sequence goes on from CM039685.1 coordinate 40,850,250, forward strand.
GCGGGCGCCAGGGCAAGTTCCCGGAGAGCCGTGCGTAGGGAAGGAGCAGGTCACCGTAGAGCCAAGCGCAGGCGGAGCAGTTTGTCGGAGAGTCATTCCCCGAAGAGGCATTCGCAGGGCTGCGCACGTCGCCGGGGGAAATTAAGCAAGGTGGCAAATTAAGTGAAGGTTAAGGAAACAGGCGAGAGAAAATGGAAGAAAGAAATCGGATGGTCAGCTAAACGATTCGGTAGGTGTGGGGTATGAAACTGGTGAGAAAAAAAAAAAGAAGCGGCAGAAACGTTTCATATCTATAGGTTTTGAGACTTTCCAACCTTCTCAAAACTGCGCCGTGGGGCCAATATGGTTTTGAGCATTTCCAACCTTGTGAAAACTGCGCCGTGGGACCAACGTGAGAGGTAATTTTTTTAGAAAACTCGCTCTTTTATAGTCTAATACATCAAGCTCAAAACACATAATATATGTAAGGTCCGAGTTCTCAGGCTCCACCTAGGCAGGGCTGAATTAAGCAATAGGACCATTTCAAATTTAGTGATAAAATAGAAAAAATAGTACATTGAGTAGTTGAAAAGTAGAGAGATAGAGTATATGGACACGCCTTTTAAAACGAAACAAAATGAGGATGGCCCGTCAGTTGAAAGCAGCCTAAATTTAGTGATACAATACTTGATTTATTTTATTTTTTTATGAAACTGGTGGGGTTGCTTCTTACAATACTTTATAGTTGGCCACTAAAAACATCAAAGTTATTGCTGTATTCCATTCTTCACTCACCCGTGTACTACGCGTGTAGGTATGTTTCGTCGTCAATCGTCCACGATCACCACTAGCCTGCAGGCTGATCGGGTATGTACGTAGATCGAGGAGATACTACAGATATGCGTATGGCGACAGACGTCATGGATCGCCGTAGCCGTAAAATCCATCTCCAGCAGCATACTCATCCAATTATTTAAATTTCGAATTCCAACCTTTTAAACTACCAAAGCAGTGTTCTATAAGCATCCATAAGAGACACCGATAGAGATGGCCATTTCCCTCCCGTCATCCCACCCGCTATACGGTGCTCAACTTCCTCCACAAGTTCGCGATGTCAAATGAGATCTTTTGAGCTAGCTCTTGCGGAGTCCAAATGGCTCACAACATTTATCGTCCAATATAGTACTACATCAAAGCTAACAGCAACAGATCATTGAACAGAAATCCAGTGATGGACAAGAACAACTAATAAATGCATGGATATGTTATACTCCGTATATGATGGCTTCATTCCTGCGCTGCATCTGCGATGCAAAGTGACGATTCGGCAGCCTTTAGCAATTGCCGACGCCTGAACTGCCGCCGGCGCCGCCACCGGCACCGAAGCCACTGCTAGCTGCGGCGGCGGACGAAATAAAGAGGAAGTTGTTTGCAGCGGCCGCCACAGAAGCGCCTGTTCTCGTATGGAACCTCCCTCCTGGCAGCGACGATGTCCCGACCCCGCCCCCTCCGTTGCACGGCAAGAGGCGGCAGAGGATGGCGACGAACAGTAAGAGCACGAAGACGGCGACCCCGGCGCCGACGATCGCACCGGTGCTAGGCATTGTGATTTGTGAAACGCTCGACGGTAGCTCAGGCGCAGGAAACGGCTGGACGGAGAGTCGGAGACGACGCGTGGAGGCAGCATGCACCCTGGAGAAGCAGACCACCATGGTTCCCGTCGTCGGTGTCTGTATATATATCGCTCGCTCATGGTACTTTGGCGGGTGGCAAAGGGAAGCATCGAGGGGAATGGACACGCAAGTACGTACTACCTCAGATTATTTTTGTTTGACTCTGTCCAAATCAAATTTGAGCTGCATGGCGTCAAACAAATAAAATTGGAGGGAGTACGTACGAAATGGTCGCACCACACGGCCGGCGGGGCGAGTACGGACCTTGCATGACCCGGCGTCGTAGGAAAACAAGTACGCAACTCACGACATGACGAGGAAGCTAGCCGACCGACCAGCACATATGGCGTAGTAGCAGCCAAATAAGACTACGCCAACGACATGCGTAGACGCGTATAAAATAGTAGTATAGCCAGGCGCGTTTCGCAATATCCGATCAGCGATCGCTCGCTAATGTAGAATACGACGACCGATCCGCAATGTCTGATTGGTGACCGCTCGCGCGATTGGAATCCAACGAGCGATCAGCTCCCCTCCCGTGGTGGGTCCAGTACTCCAGTCGCACTTCCTTTTTTGCGCTCGCAGACACCGATCCACTCCCACGCCGCACGCTAGGAAGGTGGGCTCAGGTGATGGAGTGGACGCTACCTCGGTCGGAGCAACCAATCCGCTCCCGCACGCAAAGAAGGTGGGTCCTGTGAGATGGCGTGGGCACAAGGCACTGACCACTTCCCCGCATTTTTTTCTTTTTTTTTTTCCATTTGCTGTTTACTTTGTTTTATATTTTTTTCTCTTTTTCCCCTCTTCTCTCTTCTTTTCGTATATTTCTTTTTTCCTCTTTTCTAATGATAACTCTTTTTTTTTCTAGTTTTTTATTTTTTCATGAATTTTTTATGCAAACATAACTTATTTGGATACAGAAGCATAACTTAATTATTATGATAACTTTATAAAAACATAACTTATTATGATAACTTAAGAAAACATAACTTATCACGATAATGTTTATGGAAGCATAACTTATCACGATAATTTTATGGAAGCATAACTTATCACGATAACTTTATGAAACATAAATTATAATGATAACTTTATAGAAACATAACTTATCATGATAATTTTATTAAAACATAACTTATCACGATAACTTTATTGAAACAAAAAATTATGCTAACATAAATTACGTTAGCATACTTTTACCACAAAGTTATGATAAAAACTTACATTATAAAATTTTTATAATGAGCATAAAATTATGTTAGCGTAAATTATGTTAGCATAATTTTATGTCATACAATTATGATAATTATGTTAATATAAATTATGTTCTCATAATTTTATACCATAATTTTTACCATAAAAACATAAATTATGTTAAGATAATTTTATGTCATACACAAAGATAAATTATGTTAGCATAAATTCTGTTCTCATAATTTTATGCCATAAATTTTACCATAAAGGTGCTTACACCCTAAAGTTGTTAGATAAACAATTCTATCAGCATAAATATAAAAAAAAGAGACAAAATGAAAAAAATGAAAAGATAAAGAGTAAAGAAAAAAAATAAAAAGAAAAAATGAAGTTAAAAAACATTTCTTTTCCATGCATGGAGGCGTACACAGTGAATCAACCCAAAATGGAGCAACTGTGGGGTCCACGACAGGAGAGACACTGCAGCAGCATGCGTCGTGTGCATGTGGGAGGAGTTGAGGGGGGGGCCTGCGACAACGACAGGGGGCTGTCTGATCGCTCGCGCGATTCCAGCCTGACGAGCGCTCGCGGAATAGTCTCCCCTCGACCGATCCGACCAATGACCACGGACGCCGTGCAAGCTATATCTACCGGCCGGCCGGATGTGGCCCATTGCAGTTAAGAGCTTTGCTACGGTACACAAATTACTTTTTAGGAGGTAAGACTTCAAACAGATCTGTACCATTGAATTAAAAAATTATAAAAAGAAATAATATAATAGATTAAACAAGAAAAAAAAAACACGTTCCGCTCCCCCGCGTCCAATTGCTGCCGTTCCGCTCTCCCCGCAGTGATTTCTCGGAGATTTGCAATCGGGAGAGCAGCACGGGATGACTGAGCAGGAAGCACGGGTTCTCTAACGGGCCACGTAATGGGCCACTTCAAAGTTCGGAATTAGATGAATTGTACATTAGTCACGATGGCAAAAATATTATTCCCTATTTTTAAATGTATTTTAGTTAAAAATAAGCTTGTTGGTGATAATATAATAAAATAAAAATATTACTCAAGTTAAAAAAAAACCTTGAGTCCATAGCATTTCTTACCTTCACGAATAGTGTATCAGATACGTCGAGAAAAAAACCGTTCACGATACATATTCAATGGAGATATAGTTGACATGTTCAATTATATATGTGCAAGGACAATTGAAATTAAGAGCCACGCCTTACATTAACTTCACGAGGAGGAGTGCCGGACATGTTAAGTAAAAAACGCTATTTTTTAAAAAGAAACAATAGTGCTGACACGTTAAATGATACTGTTATCACAGGATAGATCACGTCTCCATAGAATATGTGACTTGTCACGTCTCAATAGATCGTTCCTGTCGCCATGCATGCCGCGTGAAGAGAGCAACCGCACGCCCGATCCGTGCATGCCGGCGCTAACGACGTGATTAATTCTTAATCGTTATCCATGCCGGTGAGTAATAAATAAATTTTTAATTATTTTTAAATATTATTTCTTAAGAGGTAATACCTCATTTAAACCACCTAGATCTAATAAAATGGACGGCTCACAGTTGTTTTAGTGTATCGTAGCAATTGCCTGCAGTTAATATTGATGTCGCTCGTCCAGTTGCCATGTGAGATGCAATCATTCGCTTGGAGCAAAATTATTCGAATGTGGGTTGTACAAGTTTCTCTTTTTCTTTTTTTTTCATGCCTTATTTTTACTAGTATTTTTTATAATATACATTTTATAAATTATAATATACATTTTATAAACTTTGTTTAGGATAAATTATAATATACGTTTTTCTTAATCAATTTATGCAAATATAATTTATCAAGATAACTTTATATAACCATAACTTATCACAATAATTTATGTCAGCATAACTTATCACGATATTTTATGGAACATAACTTATCAGGATAATTTTATGGAAACATAGCTTTTTTTTCTCATTTTGTTTTTCCTTTTCTTACGATAACTTATGAGAACATAACTTATCAGGATAATTTTACGCAACCATAATTTATCATGATAACTTTATGTAAATATAACTTTATCACGATATTTTATAGAAACATAAGATAACTTTATGAAAACATAATTTATCACGATAACGTTATGGAAGCATAACTTATCACGATAACTTTATGTAAGCATAATTTTATCATGATATTTTATAGAAACGTCAGGATAACTTTATGGAAACATAATTTATCACGATAACGTTATGGAAGCATAATTTATCACGATAACTTTCTGTAAGCATAACTTTATGTAAACGTAACTTTATCAAGATAACTTTTTATGAAAACATAATTTATCACGATAACGTTACGGAAACATAACTTATCAAGATAATTTTATCGAAGCATAACTTATCACTATAATTTTTTGTTAGCATAATTTCAGCCAATAAATTAGGTTGGATGTGTTATATTATTTTTCATAAAATACTAAATATGAAAAGAAATTTAGTAGAAAAAACTCAAAATGCTCATAAATTATAATATACATTATCAGGATAACTTATAAATAATTAATATAAATTTAGATTAAAACAATAAATGGAAAAAGGAAAAAAAATCTCACGTGCTGTAGGGGGAGCTCACGGACGCACATTTGGGCTGAAGCAGGTGGGGCCCAGGCGCATGGGAGCGCATGGCTTTTTCTCGCTGGGAGCACGCGGGGCCTAGGTGCGTGGGGCCGGGGGTTCGGGCGGCAGCCGGATGAGCGTTCGCTCGATTCCGGTTTAAACGAGCGTCCGCGAATTAGTCGGCCGGCCCGCGTCGTCCACCAGACCACCAGGCTACCAGGTACTTAACGAAATTAGCATCGCGGAGGACATAGAGTATGACCACGACATCGATCATCAATCGCCTAGGTCTTTCATCAATTAACAATTATGTTGTTGCCAGCCACGCATCCACAAGCCTCGCAACATTTATCATCTGGGTAAGTCTTTTTTTTTTCTCTCTCTCTCTCTCTTTTTCTTTTCATTGCTTCCAGCTCATTTTTAACGAATTTTTCTCCGCTCCATTTGCAAGTCCAAATCAACGTCTATGGAATCAAGTAAAAAACAGCTAGAGTTGAATGATTAGACGACAAAGAGGTGAAAGATCTCAATGTGCAACTGCAAGCCCGTCGCCGCCGCGCGCCCTGTTGATCTGCCTGGGCTCGCGTTTCACTGGAGCACCAGCCGGATCTGCTTGTTATGGGCCTTGGGCCTACCTGCATCCGATCTGCGCCACGCTGCCGCCCTCGTCCATCTCGCCTGTGCACCCGCAGCACTTCCTCACGCTCGTTCCTTCGACGACGGCAGGCCGTAAGTGCGCGAGCGCGAGCTGCAGGGAGCGTTTGGATGTGGTTGTGTGTGCCCCCTGCGGCGTGCGCCTCCACCCGTGGTGCCTGCTCGGCGACAGAGGCGATGACGGCGAGGAGGAGAAGGAGGCTGCTCCGTTGTGCATTCGCGGACGCGCAGTATGATGGCTCTGGCCCTGAGGAATGCACCGGCGAGGCGACGACAGGAGCCGGCGAGTTCTTCCCCATCATTGCTCATCGTCGTTTGGTACATGCATCCCTTTTTTTTTATGAAACCCTGCATCCGGGAACTTCATAGTGCGTACGGTGTGCATGCATGGTCAGTCATGTGCCTGCGGATCTGTAACGTTACTACTTGCAAGGAATAAATATTAAGATTGCCATGTAATTTGAAACTAGGGCTGTTTGGTTTGTGGGATAGGGTGGATGGGTTAGGAAAAAAAAAAGAGTAGGACAAAATCTAACTCATATTCGGATGATGGGATAAAAGATGTGACGACTATATATATCCCTACATTCCGCCTTCTATTTCTGATCCTACACCGTACCATCCAATCACCACCGGGAAGGATGTGAGAGATGATAGTGAGTAGTGAGTAGTGAGCCATTGAGCTCCGGCTTGGATAAAAAACATACGGGCATATATTTAGGCCACGTATCTACGCTATGAAAAAGCGAGTTTTCTAAAAAAAAAATTTTTTATCTAAAAAGTCATAGGTATACCCCTCACGCTGGTCCCACTGTTTAGGTTGAAAAAGGTTGAAAAGAGATGGAAAGGGCCAAAACCAATAGATGCAAAATGTTTCACCCACTTTGTCTCTTTATTTCTCACCTTATTTTATATCCACATCCATATGTTACTTTCCTTCTCTTAATTTTTAATGAAAAAAGAATGAGCCAATTAATCAGGTCTCCTTCCTTTAATTCTATTTTCTTTTTTCCTTCCTATTGCCTGATCGATTACTCACAACACGTGCGTGTTGTACGTACATCTATGCTAGTTTGAATAAAAACATAAGTGCGTACATTTTTTTTATGAAAAATTATGTGAATTCTTGCAACCACGTTGTAGGTACTCTCTCTGTCCTAGAAAACAAGTCGTTCTAGGCTTGAAGATTTATCCCAAAAAAACATGTCGTTCTATGCACTCTCGTCATCATCCGTCCATTTTTTATGGAATCCGCTGGTACATGCGTATGTTTTCATTTCCTAAACTAGCGGATAGAATCTCCATGCGCTCCTGCCGCATGCAAATATTAATTACATTCACATGCAAATTGATTTTCCTTCCTTTGCTGGTGTTGAAGATCCTATATTTTAAGGGGTATCAAGGTCATTTCTCATAGATACTAATCTGTAAATTTCTAGAATTACATGTTTTTTGGGACGGAGGGAGTACTCGCTAAAATCTGAAGTATTTTGTCTTCCCGTCGATGATCAATTTATACAAAAAAGAATCATAAAACAATCCCATATCAACCTCAGCACGTCCTCTCCTCGTCACACTTGTTTTTCTGCCCCCTCCCCACTCTTAGTGTCCTCGCCAGCGATGGGGGGCGCGTTGGACCGCCCAGAGCTTTAGTGAATATACAGAATAGATCTATTTGAAGACTTACTTTGAAGCCTAAATATCAATCCTTATGATGCACAATGGAAAAAATAGTAAATCTTAAAAACTCTCATTTTAGTTACAAAAAATCTACTCATCAATTTGGTAGATTGAAATCTTAATCTATACCTAATATTAAAACAAATAAAGTTTCTTATTCCCTGGTTTCCCGGTCCGTCGTGACAGGTGGACCCGGTTGGTCAGCCTTTCCTCATTCTGTATCCGATAATCCGAATCGCAGCTACAATACAAACCAAATTCGGACTAAATAAGGAACCCACGCGAAAACAGACGCCCAGTCGCATACGGACTCCGTTTTTTATGTTCTATATATCGATGAAAAGCTAAAATAATAATATTTTCAACCTAGCTGAAACCACTTTAAAATTTGGTCTCAGTCAACGAAAATCTTTGAAACAATATGACATGGAAATATTCGCGAGCCCGGAGTGCAGGAGCAGCCCACGCGAAAACTGATGCCCAGATCGCATACGGACTCCGTTTTTTACGTTCTATATATCGATGGAGAGCTAAAATAAAAACCTTTCCAACCCAATTGACATCACTCTAAAATTCGCTTACAATTAACAGAAATATTCAATACAATATGTTCTATAATTTATTCGGAAACCCGATTCAGACGGCAGGAGCAGCCTACGTGTTTTCCATGTTCTATATATTGCCGGAAAGCAAAAAATAAAATTTCTTACCAAACTGACACCACCTAAATTTCGGTCACATGCAAGAAAATATTCGAAAGAATATGATATGGAATATATTTGCGAGGCTATTCTTGTAAATATTGATCCAGAGGTGCTTAAGGATTTATTTTGGTCCTGTTGCAATGCACGGGCATTTTTCTAGTATCTATTAGTTCTATTCTGTCTACTAAAATTTTGTTTAATATATGGTGGTAAGATATCAAATTTGCTCGCCGTATTTCTAATTATTTTGAGAATTTATATGATTAATTATTTTTCTAACAGATTTTCGTAAGAATTGATGCGTGGATGCTTCATAATAAATGTTTATTCAGTAATAACAAGATAACATAGATATGCTTCATAATAAATGTTTATTGGATTAATTTTGCATGTTTGGGAAGACTTATATGTCACTACGTGAGAAGATGGAACAAGGAACTTTATTCTTTAGGTTCTCATATTATATTAGTGTAGATATAGAGAGATATAGGTGCCGTGTGCATCTCGTACAGTGTATTATGTACTATTTGCAAAATATTCAGAGAAACGAACTGAATCATATACACCACGCGACAACTTATAGAAAATATATCGCGAAAGCAGCGCGTAAAATATTATTGCTTGATTGTTTATCTGCTTTCTTTTTGTTTTTCCCCTCCAAGATGATTCACGTAGTCTCGATCTTGGCGAACTTGCAGGAGAAGACCTCCACTACTCTCGCTGACAACTCCGGGAACACCCGAGTTGGACGAAAGTCTTTGTTGAGGCAAACCACGGTCGCTCTGCCTTCCAATACGAGCTGCCAATTAATAATAAGAACAGCAAAGGCGTGCAGTGAGATATATATTAGCAGATCGTTATTCCTTAGTATTAATGACCTGAGACAGTTTCTTCGTGCGTACCTTACGATCCGGCAGTCTCTCGATCACGTGCTGGACAATCACTCGGACGCCTTTGATTTGAACAGGCTTCACCTTGACGACAAACCTGTCACCACTCTGACGAAGAAGCAAGGTATATACAGATATAAGTAAGTGTAAATCCTGTGAGATTTTCCTAGCATGAGGAATTTGCCATGGAAGCAAGCGTTTCACAGCAAATAGACGACGAAGAAGACAGTATGCAGTTATATATATGTACCCTGAGAGGCGCGAAATACTTGAGGTTCAGCTCTGAGAGAGCCATGGCTTTGCCCGTGGATGCCCAGTAGTCCACGCTGAAGCCCAGCTTCTCAAGCAGCACGTCACGACCTGCAGTTACGTGTCCACGGTTCAGAGAACTCAGACACACTCGCATATATGCATGAGTCATGTGCTCGTGTGTAACTAGGAATTAATGACGGTACTGTTTCAAATTTTAGATGTCAAAATGTCATATTGAAACCGTCTCATCAACAATGTCCTAGTGCACATATATTTCCTATTTCCTATTGGAGTGATTTGAGCAGATATAGCTAGCGGCTCACCACTGTGGAGGTAGCTAGCGTAGATGGCGTTATTAACGACGCCGTACTCGTCAAGCTCGTCGTCGCGGACCTTCATCTCGATCTCAAAAAACATGTCGTTCCTGTGTTCTCGCACCACGCATATGTATATCATCAGGGAGGGCTATATAGATTAAGCTAGGGGACAGCCGTACGTGGCTCCCTGGAACGTGAAAAGAAATTAAACCAAACATGGAAGCGACGACCGAACCTGCAGATGGTGGTAAGCTGGTTGCCGGGGCGCACATGTTGATCGAGCAGCTGGCGGCTGGTCTCGGCACCCCTGAGCCGGCAGTACTTGGGCCGGTCAGACACGCTCGCCGCCACCGTGACCCTGCCGAGACGACGAGCCCGGCAGGGCATGCGCACGACGACCGCGCCGTGGTGGTGGTTGCCATGGGCGGCGCCGGCGCCGAAGCTCATCGTCGTCATCGTCCCATCGGCGGCGGCGCACACCGGAGCGGTGTGCCCGGTTGCATGACGAGCGAGGCCGGCCATCTGCTGCTGCATTTACGATTTCGCGAGCAAGATTGCGGGAAGGTGGCGGCGATGTGTACTGGCAGGCTCACGTTCTTCGCGGCCGGGAACACTCGAACGGTCTGGATGCCCGCCTCTGGGTGGATGGTGGGCTGGTGGCCAGTGTTAGATATGCGGTGATCGTTGGTGGCAGTGCGTGACATGCATCTTATTTTACATGTGCTGCTGGTCTGATCGATGGGGAATGAATATGATGAAGAAAACATGCATGGCCAGAAACTTTTTGCCGGCCGGTTATTCAACTGTCATGTCGTGTGGGGTTAGTTTTACCCACGAACGATTCTAAATCCTGTGTGTGAGAGAGAGGCTGCCGCGCCATTGGGCTTTGCCACTCTCAGGTATCAGCCCTAACTAATCCAGCACGAGAGAGCAGCAAGCCTGGGCTAGGTGCTGACCACTGCAGGCTAGGAGTCAGGACCACTGGATTGTACACGTTTGGAGGGCGGGGCTGCCTGTTCAAGTACAAGGAGGATATCGAGGGGACAGCTGTCCCTGCCAAACAACACAAAAGACCCTAGGAACATTGCAATTCACAAGAAGGTCCTCGAAGGTCTTTGTCCTTGCCGTTGTCGCTGTGCATCAACGCCGCCACCCTCCGTCGTCGAAACCAACGCCGAAAGAAGCCAAGAGCAAGCGACTGCATACCAAGACGAGGGAAAACACCGTCTCACCGTAGCTTTGTTTGGAGCCGCAACAGTCACCCGCCCTGAAGAACGGGATTGAAGACACTGACGCTGTTCGGCTGGATCATGTTGGGCTTATTTCAGCTAGTCATCTACAGTACATCTACAGTACATGGCTGATTTCGGCTGGATGTACATTGCAGGGCTGATTTCGGCTGGATCTAGCTGACCAGCCATGCCAGCCCACGTGAGTCATTTTGAATTCAAAAAATGGCGCCAAGTAGTTGAATAAAAGCCATCTCTTTTCATCCCATTTCAAATTCAAATAGAATAAAATATTAGCCATCAGCGACCCCATATGTTTAGAACAATTCCAGTACAACATCACAGCCATTCCAACTAATCATTAGTACTAATGATCCCATGCTTATGGTCTATACAGTTCACTACATTCTACGTATAGGTTAAGTGGAACAGCTAATGGAACAACTAGATGAAGAAGCCTCACAGCTCCATCCATCTACTACACAAATTGCCACTCCATTAGTTAATAAATTCACATAAAAAACTATTTTCTAGTACTATAATAAAATCCAAAAGGCATCTTCAAGCCTGGTCCTCATCCATCTAGTCCCTTCTCCCCCATCCTCCCGGTCCGCTCCATAAATCATTCATCAAAATCCTGGTCATTCCAATAGCTGCATGTTTACAAATGATTTATTAGTACCAACATAGGCAGTACACTAAATATTGATCAATCAAGACATGTCTCTCATCTAATACACAATTTTCACTTACTTGTTACCAAGGAGTCCAAGTCCCAGCGTTATCCACTCTCGGACTTCTTCTGTGGATGCATCAGGCCCTAAAGCCATAGAGGCCAGCTGCCTCAATCCGCCAAGTCCACCGTGCAGCCTACGTCTCAGTGGATGCCTTGGTCCCTCCAACGCATGCACAAAGTTCCAAAGTGCAAAGCCAACCAATATAAGCTCTGATTGCTTTAATAGCGGATAGTGAGGTACACGATCCAACATTGGCCACTTACTTTTTTGCAGCTCCAAAACACCGTTCAATAACATTTCGTAGCCTCGAATGGTGCTGGTTGAACAGCTCGTGTATGTTTTGAGGCGCCTTTTTCTTGAACTCCTTCACATGGTACCTCATTCCTGGATGTGGCGGCATGATACCGTCTTGACAAGAATACCCAGAGTCCGCCAAATAATAGCGTCCTGCAAACAAATACACACATTGTCATCACACCAGCACCTATGGAACAAGCAGCCAGCCTCCAGAAATTGTACATGCAACAAGCAGGTTTTTTGTTTGCATACAAACCTTTCGGTGGGCGCGGAAACCTCCTATCCATCAAAGCCTTCTGCCTGTACACCCGCATGTCATGCGCTGAACCCTCCGTACCAACTCCAACATATGTGAACATCATCTTGAAATTACAAACACAAATAACGTTTTGGCTTCTCCACCCATGCCTATTGGTGAAGTCAGCTTGAAATCTTTCGGGAACACTCACCTCAATTAGCGTCCCATCAATGGCTCCAATGCAGCCATCGAAGAGAGGTGAGTACTCAGCCAACTCCTCTGGCAATTCTGCATAACTGCTGTCTGTTGGCCTAAGCACATCATCTGCAAAGGGCATCATGGCGTTCAGCACATGTTGAATCATAAAGCTCAAGTTCCCAGTCCCCTCCGAAATCTCTCATGCATTTGCCTGACTGACTGCTTAGTCCCCATGACCCATAGGAACATGCCTAAAAGTTCTTCTGTCGAGATGTCCCTAGTTCGTTGTAGCCCATAGTGCTTTGTTAAGATGTCCTGCAACCTGTAGAAGTTCTCAGGCTGCATACGAAAGTTGTCAAAACATCTACCTCGATCACTCAGCACATTGTTTACCCACTGTTGGCCTGTCAGGTCCGGTACAAGAACATATCGGAATTTTGGAGGTGGCGGATCCATCATCTCTGACATTGCATAACCGACTTCCAAAACATAATTTGTAAGTTCAATGAAACTATTATCACTCGAATTATCACTACCTTCATCATAAAAGCCCTTGCTATGTTGGTCCATGACTGTTCTCCATTCACAAAAACATAGTTACGAATACAGGATCAAAATAGGCCTAAGTCAAGTAAGATGCATGCCAAATATATTGTATTGATTAATAATAAAATGAGATTTTTTTTTCTACTATCATTATACAGAATGTCATCGTAGGAAAGGAAATATGCACTGTACATGCATTAGCACACTCAAAATTCATGTCCTGTGCAGTCTAACAGAATTTGTTAATGTACTGAATTGTAGTGGCAAGCCAATACTTTTGTTGAAACAAAATGTTTATACCTTATCTTGAAGATCAGTTCAGCAGTACTAAATACAGCTCAAACAAAGGGGTGCATCGGAAAACCACATGCTGTTTCAGCCTCATGAACACAAGTCAGCCAGCCCTTTAGCCTGGCAGCACCTGAAGCATCACACTACCTGCAGGAATCCAAATGGAACACTGATCAGGTCATATTTTGTAAAGAGCAACCAATTTTCCTGTGCATCACCAATATATGAAACATGCTGATGTATTAACCCAACGTACGAGCACGATTATTACAATCCAAGTCTGACAACAGCACGATTATTACACACATAGTTTTTTCACAGTACATAAAAGAGGCACTTTTACTAATTGAGTCCAACTAAACGACAGCCAAAACACGTGATTGTACTCCAAAGACAGCCACCAGGACTACTTCTGGTTCTGCTGCATGAGCCAGGTCAGCCAAGCAATATGGACTTCTGGGCCATCCATTTTGAGGAACTCTCTACGTGCCACAGAGCTTTCGAATGACTTCAGAGCTGTGAAGTAGAGGTCCGAAGGAATTGGCACACCATCGGCTCGTAAGAGCTCCATTGCAGCATCGACCTCTTCGTGCTCACTGCTCCGAGCACGCTCCAGAGATGAACTCCGCGCAGCAATGCTGTCCGATATCTTCCCCAAATATTCTCCAACTTCGTAGCGCCTCTTCTGTGGGCTCTCAACCTCTTGGTCGTTGCGGGCCCTTTTGGATCCAGAGTGGTAACTGGCAGGGCCGCTGTGATCTTGTTGCCAACTAACACGAGGAGGTGTTTCTGAACCAATGCCACCTGCCGATATGTAAGTGCCAGAGTTGGTGACCCGATCGCCCCACAGGGCATGCATTTCATTCAGGAAAGCCGGTGGGTGGGCACGATCTGCAGGAGCGTTACTTGTTTCCTGCAGTTAACACAGGTGTTAGTCTGTGCGTGAAATTCTGAATCTTAACATAACAGTAGAGAACTAAGTGGTAGCAGTAGCAATATTAGTAAACTTACCGCGGGATGTGTATAGTCGTCGGCATCATTAGGCAAGCCGTACTGGGTCGGCCAGTACTCTGGGTCTGCGGCTATGCCCCCTGTGGCCTTGTCCCGTCCAAGACCAGACCTTTTTTGCGCGTCCATCCAATCTCTGTACTTCAGTTTCAGAGTGTTGAATTTGTTGGTCACCTGCTTGTGTGTGTGTATTGGGGAAAGTATGGAAAAATGTTGTTCCAGCCTTCCCTAGTTAGACCAAACTGGTTCCAATTGTATTTCTGCTTCTCCTCAATGGCTTTTGCCAGCAGAAGACTAGTCTCCGCGGACTCCCAGTGCGTACGATCCTTTGTCATCTGTGGAAACATGTTATGGCTAACTTGGATTCTGTTTTTGTGATATAGTTGAGTCTTACAATACAAAATGAAAAAACGCAATAACTAGAAGTGCAACGAGAAGCTGAGTTGAGATCCAGATACTTGCCTTGGATTGTAGCTTTGCTCGTTTGGCACGTGAGGTGTACGAACAAGCTTCCGGGGATGAGCAGGAAGCTGTTGACGAAGGTGCCAGGGTAGTGAACCTTGAGAGGCAGCCTGCTGAACTGAAATAGACCACAAAACTGTCCAAATAATTAGTTTCGCAATATACCAATGTCCAAATAATTAGTTTCGAAAAAAAAATGTCCAAATAATTAGTGTAACTGCGATTCAGAGGCTCATATCAGTAGCAGAAGAAAATAGGTCTTCATGCAGGGTTGTCCCCACTGAGATCTTTGGTGATTCCTCTCTTAATGTGCAAACTTAAATTGAATGTTCTGTTAATATATACACTAGCCCCTATATACAATGAAATTTAACACTGCATGTCTGCATAAATAGTAAATTAAATTATTATTCATTGCTCTTTAGTGTTCATTTCAATAGTAAAGTTCTTGTGTCTTTTCCAGGTATTTCACTACCTGAAAACCTACAATAGCCTGATCTGTTACGCCATTAATGCTTATGAGTCAACATTTGAACTTGTGAAATACCTATACCATGTGCTCATGTCTAATTATTTTACAACCTGTAGTTAACATCAAAAGAATTTTATTTGTTATATATGCTTTAAAATACCAGTGTTTCTTTTTTATGAGTTCAAGTAACCAAAGGTTTTCTTAGAGACAGGGATCTACCATCTGTGCCCATTCTTGATGCATTCTCATCAAATAGTTAATCTCTACAACTAAAAAGATTCTAGGAACTAGGATACTGCAAATGATAGAGTATAAATGATTTTGCTTTTCTTCACGTTGAGCTCTTAACTGGAGCCCTCTAATGATAGCAGTTGTACAAACAATGAAAGAGGCTACGGATACTTTGAGGATAATCAACAGGTAATTCAGGTCACACATATTTTCTCCTTTATAATGGTCAAAACATTCCTTTGAAGAGAACTAAGAGATCCCACACGGAGATGAAAATCAAACTGCAAAGTACTCAAGATAACTTATGAGTACCCTCCTGTTTGCAAGGTGCTTTCACTCTATAGGAATTATATTATTTGCAATTGTCCAGTACCCTTTGGTTGTTCCAAAACTTCTGCTATTCACTAAGTATAATCTATAGCCTTTAATGGTTTCTAAAGCATTTTACTGCCTTTTTCTAGAGAAAATTAAAGTCTGTGATTTCCTGCGCAGAGATCATCACTATTGTTTCTCTTTTTCATTCTACTCATTGACAAATTGTATGCATGTATCGATAATGGAAGCATCAATGGCCTTCAAGATAAGAAGTGTGCTACTACTGCAAATTTTCCAATGCAAGTTGGACGACTCCTGCATTAGATGGATTTGTTGGTTGGACACTTCACGTCATCGAGTCATGGATCGTCAAGCTTCTCCTCGCATGCTGGTACACTGTTGGGCATCTCTCAGTTACGCTACTGGTCTCTCCCTTTCTAGCCTCCTCATCTCCAAATTCATATTGATAAAGGAGTCAATGCAACAAAACTGCAAAATTTTAAATATGTATATGCAAACATCTTTGATCTGATTGAATTTTCGGACTGGAATCTTCTACTATTTTAGGTTGAGCAATTTCCTCAAACACGTGATTGCCTTGTCCCAATGGTCTCGTGTCTGAGAATGTAGTATACATTAATATGGTATAACCAGTAACAAGGCTGCTGTAGGTTGAGCAACTCCCCCTCTCAGTCCAAGTTTGGTTGATTGGCCTACTAACCTAATAAGCATTATATGTGTTCAAATACATATAACTTAGAAAATGAATACATTAAAGGAGGGATGTGATTCATATGTTCACACCTCTCTCTTTTTTCTGTAACAACTCTATATAGTTATTAACCTTACAATGCTCTCTGCAAGTAGTTATTAATAGTCATATTCGCTATACTAATTTATAAATAGTTGTTTATATGTTAAGTTAGCAACAAAATGACTACATTACAAATGAGTGTTTTTCAGTAAAATTATACAGGCGTGTCGCCCGTGCATGACTACTAGTTTGAGACAAAAGGATGAGACAAACTAAGATAGCACGAAAATTTGACTGAATCGAAGGCATACAGATATTTAATTCCTCAGGGGAAAATAAATAGTATCATCCTTTTATAATTTTTCTCAGACTCCTCAGGGACAATCAAAGTAAACTACGTTTGTACGTTAATTGTTATGAGGTACTTAATTGTTATGTTGTGTAACCTTCGGTTGGAAACAAATATGTTAAAAAAAAACACTTGACAAATCCTTCATGTCTTTGCTGCTCGGTTTTGCACAGGAGGAAGGAAGGAGAGGATATGGCATACCTTGTGCGTGCTTGTCGTATGAGGGAAAGAAGACCTGGCGTGCGGCGGCGGCGCCCTGACCTGCAGGAGGAACAGTAAACCCTAAGCGACCCGATTTGGAAGAAAAGAACGAGGAAGGGAGTGTGAACTCGGATGCGTACCTATATTGCCGGAGAAGATGACTTGCACGGTGAGGAAGGGGCCGGATAGACCGACGGCTATGAGGACGCGGCGGATCCGGGGCACCAATGAACGGACGTCGGCGACCAGCTTCAGGTTGTCCGCCCTCCTCCTGGCGCCGGTTTGGACGGGAGATGGACGCACGGCACCGGCAAGGAAGCAGGCGTGGTGGTGTGCGGGGGGGGGGGGGACGGGGTGGCGAGGTTCTCCGGCGGCGGTGGCGCGAGCTGTGGAACACGAGAGCGATGGGAGCGATTGGGAGAGGGTGAGTACGAGGGTCGGCTGCTGGCAGATATGGCAGCCGAACGGCTTCCACTCAACCAGCCGAACGGCTTGGGCTGTTCGGCCCACTGGCTTCAGCTGAAATAAGTCCAGCATGTACCAGCCGAACAGCGCCACTGATGTCATCCGTCGGCCAGGCCGCGCCTTGTGCCTCCGTGGCCTAGGATCGGAGGGGCTGATTGGATCGAGGCCTTGAGTGGTCAGGTCAAACTTTGACCACGGTCAAACCTAATTTGGCCATAAATTAAAATTTAGCCAAACAACAATCTACTCAGTTATATGGCTTGGGCATAGCCAAATAAACCATATAGATGAAAATTATGTTGTATAGTGTAATTTTAATTTAAAGTCAAACACGGTCAAAATATGGCCTGACCACTCGAGGCCTTAATCCAATCAGGCCCTGAGTCCTCTGGTGAGAGCCAGAACAAGACGTACTCTAGATCCCCTCGCCTGTCGATGGGCTTCTCCTTGCCATAGAAGAAGAGAAACACCACCGGGGACTCCAAAAGGACAAGCACAGAAGCTTCAGATCCCGAACGCCCAGACCCCATCGATGGCGCCAGAGCAGACGCCATCACGGTGGAGGAAAGCCTGAAGTACCTTATTTCGGCGTGACGCCGTCGCCACCATCTCGCCAGGCTATCCATGTAAATTTTAGTTTTAGACATAGTGTTTTATAAAAAATATTTTATAAAAAATATAAAAAATGTAAAAAACACTTTGTGTCGACCTCAGACCATGTACTATTGGACTATCATTTGGACCGACGTTTTGCCTTTCGCAACATGCAGAAATTCTAGATGGGTGGCTAAGTCCCGCGGAATTGCTGCTGGAGACTAGGACAATGTATCCCTCTATTCTCTGTACAACCTTCAGCTCGACCATCCATCAAAGTGGCATCTCCTAGGCTCTGCTCCTTTTGGTGGTGCTACCACCGATGCATAAAAGCTGATGTTTTCAGTCTATTGTATAGCCTTTTCTGATGTATTTTAGACCATGTCCAGACGATCGTGTAAAAGATCATTTATAGTAAAAAAATGACATTGTAGCTATGCTGTAGATAGAGTGAAGTTTGAAATAGATGATGGGGGTAGGCGATTTGCTGGACTCAGCCTTACTGCCAACACTGCCTCCACAAGCTGACAAGTTTTATCCACTCTGTTGTAGAAAAGATAGCTAGCACCTTTCCTTCGCTAGAGAAAAAGGCTCGAGAGGCACATGTAACACCTGTGATACATGTTTCGCTAGAGAAAAAGGCTCGAGAGGCACATGTAACACCTGTGATACATGTTTTGTCCCACCTTGCCACTCCAAGTGGCCATGCCTCCCATTCTTTCCTATAAAAGGGGACAATGGATATGAGAAATTAATGATGAACCTTCTTCTCTCCCACACGAACCGTATCTTCTACATGTCCTGTGGTAAATCCGAGGGCATATGCCTTTGTGTTAAATTCGAAGTTACTAACCCCAACACACTCTATTTTTTGTTGGACTAATATATCTTCTAAAGTGCAGTTTTAGGGCTTCACCTCTACAAACCTTGTGTCACCGAAATATTTTGGAACGTACTTGACATCTGGTGGGGGGCACATCGTTATTTGTACTGCATTCTTCGCCTTCACTGCCCTCCCTTTATTGAGATACTTGCTACTTAATTGCATGTCCCTCCATAATTGTAACAGCAACCGCTTATCACCTAAATACTTCTCTCTCGATAGTTCAGAGCAGAACAATCGCTATCTTGCATTGCTAGGAAAAATCAACATCACAACTACACATTGGCACAAGCTTTATCTCCAAGCGTTCAATCCTCTTTCTTGAGTTGTGCTCATAGTGACACGTGTCTAAAGTTATGGACCATTTCTACTTTGTGAACCACTTTTCACTTTGCAATGATCACAACAAGATAAGGATTACTAGATATATATATAGCCTGCGCTCTCACACATAGATGTGGAAAATGCCACACCAATAGCTAGCCCTTGGGTTCTTGAACCAACCCATGTTCATGGTATGACATATTGACAAGAGAATGTGGACGTCTCTTAACGTATCTACCTTTATTTTTCATTACCTATTTGACACTTTAGTCCATTCTACTGTTTAACATTGTTAACCAATGTGTCGAAAGGCAGGTTTGCCCTTGCTGAGCAAGCCATTGCGCAGGAGGGAGCAGGTCCAGCTGGCCATCTCCACAAGGAGAGGAGGCGCTAGGGAGGCTCACTATGACGAGGTAGCTAGAGGCGCCTGGGAGGGGTGCCGCTGCAGGGTGGGGAACCAGGGTGGCGTGCTGCTGGGGAGGGGGTCCGCAGTCGGGTGGCGTGGCGCCGGGAAGGTGTTCCTCGGCGGGGTGGTGCGGTGACGGGGTAGGGCTCCACATCAGGGTGTCGCGACGCTGGGAAAGGGGCCGGGGGAGGGTTACCGACACTGTACAACGCAAGTGAGGGCGGGTGGCGTTGGGGAAGGGCGATGCACAGGGAGGAGAGGCACCAGGGTGGGGCACTGAGCAGGAAAGGGTGGGCGGTGAAAGATGAAGGTAAGAGATAGGGAAGGGTATTTTTGTCCACCCTATCACAAGATGACGACAATGGATGGAATTTAACGGTAAATGGTGACAGAAGGCTAGATAAGGAACCAAAGTAAGCTTGAGTGATTATGGAAGATTTTAGTTGAGAATAAAAGAAGAACCAAGCAGCTTTTCAGTATCAAATAAGGAATTTTCTCGTCACATTATCACTCTATTCTCTATACAGCCTTCATCTCTACCATAGGTCGGAGTGACATCTCCTAGGTTGTGCTCCTTTTGGTGGTGCTACCACTGATACATAAAAGCTGACAAGGTTTGATGTTTCCAGCCTATTGTATAGACATGTTTGATGTATCTTGCTGCCAACACTGCCTCCAAAAGATGACGAGTTTTATCCACTCCTCTATTTTTTGTTGGACCATTAGAACTTATAAACTGTAGTTTTTGCTCCACCTCTATAAACCTTGTGTCACCGAAATATTTTGGCATGTACGTGATACCTTTGGAGGGAGCACATCGTTATTTGTACTGCATTCTTCACCTTCACTGCCCTCCCTCTATTGAGGCACTTGATACTTGCATGCCCCTCCGGAATTGTAATAGCAACTGCCTGTCGTCCAAATACTTCTCTCTCGGTGGTTCAAAGCAACGCGCCATCTTGCATTGCTAGGAAAAATCAACATCACAACAACATGCACACTAGCACAAGCTTTATCTCTAAACGTTCAATCTCCTTCCTTGAGTTGTGCTCATCGTGACATGTGTCTAAAGCTATGGACCACTTCCACTTTAGAGCATGCACTTTGGACCACTTTCACTTTGCAATGATCACAACAAGATAAGGATTACTAGATATATAGCAAATAGCATGTGCTCTCTCTCTCACACACACACACATATATATAGATGTGGAAAATGCCACACCAATAGTTAGCCCTTGAGGTTGTTGAACCAACCCATGTTTATGATATGAAATATAGACGAGAAAACTTGGACGTAACGTATCTACCTTTTCTTTTCTCTTTTTGACATTTTCTAGAAATTAGTCCATGGTGTATTTTGAAGCCCTAAGAAGCTCGAAATAAGCCATGTAATTCAAAATCAATTCATTCGTCTTTCATGCGACTGCTACCGTGTCTCCTTATATAAATCCATGTGATGATACAATTAGTTGCGCAGTGATTGTGGTAGGAAAAACAAAATAGGACGATTCCAGAGAACTGAACATGCATAACGTAGTAGATCCTTAGAAATCTAGCAGCTAGTACAAAAAGTGCCGAAAGCCGCGGCAGCAAAGATTTCAATCACCAGGCCAGGAGAGATGCCAAGCTCTAGCGGCGCCAAGTGACACACAACAAAAGGATTAGCCCAGCCCCGACACATCCGCCCACAAACCCCAGCCCCGCCGCCAGGAACAGCCTGATCGGGACGGGCACCAGGCGGTCGTGGGACGGACCGTCCTCGACGGTCAACGAGGAAGGGGCCGGGGTCGGAGCGCTGCCGCCGCGAGAGGGGCGCGCGTCCACGACGAGCAGGACCATCCTCTGGCCCGCCTCGCAGCGCGCCGGCACGCCGCTCATGAAGCAGAAGAGGCCGAGCCGGTCGAGCCGGAACCTGGTGTCGCCGTCAGCGAACCGGCGCGCCACCGGGCTCGCCGCGCGGCAGCCGTCGTAGTCGCTGCGGCGCACCAGGAGGACCGAGTCGCCGTCCGCGTACTTGAAATCTGTGGAGAGGGAGGACGACACGCGCGCGCGCGGCCATGGATGGAGTAGCGATGGATCGATCACGCTCAAAGAAAGTTAGCGCGCGTGAAACGGACAGGGGAATGCTAGCTAGCTAGCTAGCTGCGCGTCGGGTTGCGGGGGAGCTTTAGTAGTACCCAGGACGTCGCCGACGTGGAAGCGGTGGCGCATGGCCCACCTGTTGAGCGCGTTGGTGTCGTTGGCCGGCGGCACCGCCCACCCCCTGGCTTCCCCGACGTCGTACACCGCGGCCGGCCGTGATGGCGACGGCGCGGAGGATGTGCCGCCGACGAGGACGAGGGCGCAGCAGCAGGCGGCTGCGAGGACGACGAGGGGAGCGAGGCCGGCCATCGACGCGCGAGCTGGCGGAGCACGATCCCCCTGTGCCGTCTCTCAGGCCACGCCGAGCTCGACTCGAACGGAAGTGCTGGCTGCTGAGCTGAGACTTGGGAGACGACTGGGGTGTTCGGTACTACTCAGTGCCTGAGGAAAAGACGCGTGGACACCCGCGACCAATAGGGCTAGGGGGCCTTGGAAAAGACGCGGGCGCTGCGCTTTTGGTTTCTTTCAGTCGATCTGAACTGCTCCATGTGGCGCGCATACCATATCTTTCCTGGATGGGGTGGTACGGTGCACCTCACACGCACGGTCGTACGCGTAGCTTTTTCCGTGCAAAGGGGTTGCTGGCACGCAGCTGGTTCGGGTCGCATCCTCTGGCCCGGGTGGCCGGAGCAGCAAGCCAGAGCCTACTTGAGGAGTCTTCTTCGCACACCTACCGGCGCTGCGCCGCGGCATGTGCAAAGCGGAGATAGGCACTACTTCCGGAACATCACTCGTGGCACTCTGCCGGCCCGATGGGACATGAACGGTGAGCTTCATACCTACACGGCTGCACCACTATGACCACCTACAGGATGCGGGCATTATATTCCAGAAAGACCGGTTCAGTTCTTCGCGTTTTCTGAAATTTCAGTTATGTAGAAACTGATCGAGGTCGAACTGCACACGACGAAATTAGAGACCAACATATTCGGTTCTCGGTCAGTTCGGTTTGTATGTGTGGTTCTTGATCTCGAGCAAACTGTGTGTGATTCAGAATATGGCACTCGTGAGTCGTGACCATTATCAGCGAAAAATTGGCGCTCAAAAAAATCATAGGCCTGCATTTACACAGCCTAGGGCAAGAGCTTGAATTGGAAGAACACGGGCACGAGCGTTTTGGCCCTTTGCTCTTTCGTTTTCACCGGTTGGGTCATAAAGCTCGTTGCAGCTTCGAGTGCCTTCTATCTAAGTGACTCCTAGCCAAATATATATATAGTATATCAAAAAATAAGACGGCAATTCATTTCGAAAGCCAAAGTGGTTGGTCCCCCAGCTGGCCCTAGCACATCAAGAGATTGAGGAATTGGATCCTCTTCCTCTAAACGAAATACTGGCACGTGCTTAGGCAAGGCCGTGACAAAAAAAGAGCGCTAGAGATTAGACCCAACAGTGCACTCCATTTTTTTTTCTTCCAAAATTTGGTTGGTCCATCTGCGACTTGGAGTAGAAACGCCGTGCTTCGATATTTTAAACACAAAATGGCAAAAATATGTTCATTTCATAGTCGAAAGAATTAAAATAGATTAATTTCAAAGAGTAATTTAAGCCTGGTCTCGTGAACAACAGCTACCAAAAGCACAGAACACACGCAAAAAAGGTTCCAGTCATCATCAAGCTTATAGCACAAGTACTGAACTACTGGGAAAAAAAAACCCATGCTATACAGCTCTAGGCGCGGCAGCATACACAGAGCCATACGATCAACAAGGTGAAAGCAAATCCGGCCACGAACGCTGCCGCCGCCGCCACGGCCTGCTTCTGCCCGAGAGACAGCGTATGGCGCGGAGTGGCGGCTGGCTGGGTCATCCCCAGGGCCGGCGCCGGCGTTGAAGAACCAGGGCCGCTGGCGAGGCGGGGGCGTGCGTCCACGGCGCGCACGACCATCCGCTGGCCGGCCTCGCAGCGCGCCGGCGCGGCGCTGATGAAGTAGAAGAGCCCGGGGCGGGCGAGCGTGAACCTGGTGTCGCCGCCGGCGGCGGCCGCGAACCGGCGCACCGGGCTGGCCGCGCTGCACCGGTCGTAGTCGCCCTGGCGCACCAGGAGGACGGAGTCGCTCGAGTCATTGAAATCTGGAACACGCAGGCCGGCCCGAACGTGAAATGGAAGTGGCACACAGCGGCAAGAAACCAACCAAGGATTGTAGTAGCCGTTGCATGCTCCGTGTGAGTTGAGCGAGAGAGAGAGAGGGCTTACCCAGGATGTCGCCGACGTTGAAGCGGTGCAGAGTGGCCGGCCACTTGTCGAGCTTCTGGGCGCCGTCGTTGTCCGGCGGCGCCGGCACCCACCCCGTGTCGTCGCCGACGCCGTACACCGCCGGCCGCGGTGACGACGTCTCTGATGATGCAGCGACGACGAGGAGGAAAAGGAGGAGGACGCAGGAGGCGACGGCGAAGCAGAGCCGGGCCATTGACGTGCAGACAGATCGAGTGCGCGCGATCTCGTCGTCGCGAGCTGGGGTTTTGCGCTGGTGTACGCGCGCCACACGCCCACACCTGGCGACTGGCGTTGCGCTATGTGCTCTTGCTGCACTGAGCCACTGACTGCAGTACAGACTGCAGAGAGATTTCCCGTCTCCGCGTGTCTCTCTCCGCTACTGCTAGTCTGCTAATAACCGGCTTGACCGTCCGGTCAGCCGATCGGTGTGCTGCCAAGAAGCTCGCTTCCGTGGAGTACCTCCATGGCTCCATCCGGGTAGCTACACAAAGTGTTCATGGGCGCATGCAGTAGCCAGTAGGGCTGCTGGTACGTGACGTCCAGGAAGCATCCGAATGTGTGCGGCATGTCAGACCTGCTGCACATCTGCATGTGACGTGCACGTGAGAGCAGCTAACAAGTACAGATAGTGTGACGAACTACAGTTAACCCACTGGCCACTGCACTAGCGATTAGCGAAGAGAATCCGCAGTGAGCCGCCGCCCGGCACCGCAGCTCGCTCATGGACGCCCTAGCTACGCGGCCTCAACCTCAAGGTCCAGCTGCCAGCCTCTGCGATCGACGGGGCACGTTGGTCGTCGAGGGCCCTCGGCATGGCTAGCGCAGACCGCCACGGAGCTCGAAGCGTGCTGGAAGCGGGAAGTTTCACTCTCCTTGGACAGGAAGTGAGTGAGGTCGAAGGAACCAAGCCGACCGACCGTGTGGTTTTCTGTGGAGATGAGCATCACTGGTTGATCCGCCCGGTCGAACCCCTTTGTGTGTGTTTTGGTTCATCGTGAGTGGGGATGGGGATGGCATTGCCACGCATGTGACCCCGTTGCTAAACATGGTAACCTGTGTGTGACCTACTGACCTGCCGAATCATGCATGAGCTTAGCTGCTATATGCCGTGTGGGCCGGCGGGCGCCATTTACTGCAGGCCACAGAGGCAAAGAATACAATGCTGCTAGCTAGGATTGGGATGGAGTTCGGGAGCTGGGACCCTTGAAATTGATCGAAGAGACGACTCCCACGCGACAAGGCGTCAAGGCGAAGACCCCCGCCGATCTAGTAGGTAGCCTGGGCGCCCACCGAGCAGCGCGCTTGGCAGCCTTGGATGTCGCCATCGTCCCCTCCCCGGCCTCAACGTGCCCGATCGATGCACGCGGTGCCCGGCACCGATCGAGCCGATGGACGCCGGCGTGGGATCGGGGCGTCCAGGCAGCATTTCGATGCAAGCTAGCACTTTCGCACTGCAGTCGTTCCACTTCTAGCCGGTCGAGCGCATCGATCGATCAGTGCCCGCCCGGTCGGCCCGTCCTTGTGAAAGGGCTGCTAGCGCTTTCACACAATCACACTGCAGTCATTCCAGCCTTGGGTTTTTCATTCGCCAGTAGCACTCCAGCTACTGTAGCCTCTAGGCCCAGGAACATTGGAACAAGAAGTGAACTACTGAAGTCGTCCGTACAATGGCCAATGGTGTACGCTTGAACGATTAGCAGAGTAGCTGCTTGTATGGAAAAAAAATGAGTAAAAAAAAAGAATCAGGGTAGCAGCAGACCTGCAGGCAGCAGCACGGAGTTAGCCCATAAACTAGAGGGCAGCACAACAAGAGGCCCAGTAATATAAGCCCTCGATCGATTTTCAAGCAGCCCAATAATTGCGGGTTGTAGCCCACGAAAAATTGGGATGGCCAAAAAGCCCAAAGCCACAAAGCAAGGCGAGGCAGGCCATTCAGCGCGGCAGGGCAGAGACGGACGGGTATGCAGTGGTCCTTTGCAATGATGAAAAAGGAACGGACGAGGCAGGCGGTCAGCTGGGAGAAAGGATTCAGGCTCCGAAGATGAAGCACAGCAGCACATGTTGGCTTCGCCGTGGAGAGCTACAGCAGCTACGATGTGTGGACACTGCAGCTAGCAACATCAGTTTCTCAAGTTTCGATTCGACTTGGGCCACTTGGCCCGGCGAAACTCCCTCGCATCGCATCGCACCATGCCATCATCCATCATCCCGGCGCGCCGCGCGATACGATGTGTGTGGCCATCACATCGGCGTGGCTGCTCCTCCAGGGCCCCAGCCTTATCCCGAACAGCACTACAGCAGGAGTACCTGTCTACCGTGCGGTGTCGTGTCGTATCGACCGAAGCCGGCCGGAGCCGATATAGCAGATCAGATGCCCACTGATGAACGTTCCATTCCATGACTGACTGACTGACTGACGCGGAGCTCGGCCTTCCATTTTGTCAGCTTCCTTGTCCGATCCCCGGCTCTCAGCCTCTCACGCATGCGCTGGACGATTACCGTGGAGGGCGTGGACCGGGGATTCGGGCGCACCCATGCCAATGCCCAATGCCATGCATTGCGCGCGGCCGCTATGCCGTTTTTTTTTTTTTGTTTCTTAATTACCCTGTCTCTCGTGGCCCTGGTCGACAAGGAGGGCAGGGCGCCGATGTGTGGCTCTGCACGTTCTTCCCGCGCGCCGCCGCCGACGGAGAGTGGAGACGCGCGGGCGCCGCAGTAGGAGCAGGCGGATGGATGCGACGCCACAAGCCGTGTCGTGTCGACGCGATACAGCGGATCGGCGCGGCGCCCCCATCCGCTTCTGTTCCACGGTCGCCAGCCGCTCAAATCACGTGTCGCGGACCGCAGCCGCACCGGCGCCAGCGCCAGCCCCTCTTTTTTTTTTTTTCCTTTTATATATCTCCATCCACGCTCTTCAGTATCCAGCTGCTTTTTACGTACTGGGCGTGCGGCTGCGTGTCTACACTCCAAAGAGTCAAACGCGCGTTCGCTTCGTCGGGCACTGGCCACTGAGTCAGGCCATGCGCCTGGAGGCCAAGCCTAATCAAAATATCGGACGAAGGCGATGAAAATATCGTCTCTTCACGAAGGGGCGAGAAACCATCAAGTGCATGGCCCCACTTCAACTTTTTTTTTTCCCGAGAATGGAATCATGGAATGGATGCTTGGACGCGAGTTTTCTTTTCCGATTGCGTTAAGAGACCTTCGTCATTCCATTAGTCTGGAGTTCTCAAAAATATAAGGAATTCCAAAATATAATTAGCGGACTTATCGTCCACACATCCCCAAAGCAGCGCAAACTTTCCCCACTAGCTGGGCTATTGTATTTATTTTGACAACTCTCTCTTCTCAATACAAAACAAAGATACGTAACTCTCTTGCATATTTGACAAAAGCTTCCCTCACTTCCATCGCTCTAGGCTCCAGCTCCTCTGCGATTCAGCATTGCTACCTCTGGCTCCATGCCTCCATCATCGACTAATCTAAGGAGACCGGTAAAATGTCATCACTAGGGTCACCATGAATTGGCGTTGGTAAACGATGTGTCGTCTCCTGCCAGCCATGTGGGTACACCGTCGGCTCCTCATGGAGACACCGGGTGCTTCGCATGTTGCTGCTTGGCGCGTATCTATTCTTCTCTGGGATGGTCACTAGTTGTGCATACAAAAGGCTTCATCGCCAATTGGATTCAAGCTCACCAAGATGTTGAATGTTGGGGGCATGATCCCCGTGACAATGTGAAGCCTAATTTATCCTCCGATTATTAGTTTACAAACTCCAGATGTCCTTTTCAAGCGCAGCCCTTGATTTGACGGTAAGGCGAACTTCCGGTGTTCCTTCGAAGCCCCAAAAGCAAGATTGAAGCTTCTGACGAAGAACCAAAGCCTCAGTCCTAGATGCGAGTGCAAAGTCATCTGGTGCTATATATTTTGAAGATATTGCATATGTTTGCTATTTTCGTCTGATGTAGTAACCGGTTTAATATGCTATGTTTATTCATTTCTCAATGCTGCAAATATAAAATTCAGAATGCCTCGATTATTGTCGTTCTCTGTGGATGTTGGAACATGAGATTCCATATGCCGTATAAGTGTTTTGTCGATGTATCGTTTCCAAGCTAAAATGTTTCAGAAGTTTGTCTTTGATGTTTCATAGATTCATGACTCTAAAAACTCTATTTTGCATTGCTATTTCTAATGTTATTTTTATGATGCAGCTGTGTTGTGCTTGCGTGCTTGGTATTACAAAAGTTTTTTTTCCGGTCCAGCGGTTAGAGCTAAGGCTATCCGCACTCATTCAACCCTATTTCTTTGCCCTAAAAAGAATATTCCGTCCCAGTCAGTAGAATACTTTACCTTATACTATAATTCTCCGCAGCCATATCAACTCTATATCTTTACTTTATACCAACTACCATATTTTTTTATTATTTTATTACACTACCCTCCTCCCTCCCCTCCCTCTCTCTCCCGAGTCCATTGCTCTGCTCCCCATCTCCAATCCGCCGCGTCTGTCCCTCCGCCTCCTCTCCATCTCCAATCTGCCGCGCTTGGCTCGCCGCCGTTCGTCCGTCGCCTGATCCCCCGTGCCGGTCCCCACCTACTCCTCCGCACCGGACCCCGCCGTCTCCTCCTCCATGGGCGTTGCGCCTCGCCGTCGCCGCCTCCCGCGCACAAGGCCCCGCCGACTCCATCGGTGTCTCTGCCGCCGCCGGCCATGAAGGTGGCGCCCTCCTCGTCCAAGATCTACCGGCACAGGGCCACTGCGTGGCCGGCCCACCCCGTCGGCTGCCGCTGGGGTAGGGGGAGGGGCGTTGTGCCGTCCCTCGTCGCGCCCGGCCCGCCGGACACCTCCTCGCTGGCCAGATCCGGCGCTGCCCTCCTCCACCGTGCCCGCCGGCGCATGGATCCGACGAGGCGGCGCCTCCTCCATGCCCACCACGCGCCGGCCCAACCCATCGGCGGCCGCCGGAGGGCGCTGCGCCGTCCCTCCTTGTTGCGGCCAGCCCGCTCGTCCCGGTCCAGCTGAGCGCGCGAGCGTCGTCGGTTGTCCACTTTGGAGAAGAGAGAAGGGATAGGGAGAGTCCGTACTAGCGCTGGAAATGGTGTTACTCTCTCTTCCCCTAAGTTTAGGGTGGGTGATAGAGTCGACGGCTGCAAGCTCCGAATTAGCTGTAAAGAGCATAGGGTTGGGTTTGGAGTCTCCACTGCGGATAGCCTAAAACTGGTCCGACGGACGGGAGATCGCCCCGGTCCGATGCCAGCGGTTAGAGCTAAGGCTATCCGCACTCATTCAACCCTATTTCTTTACCCTAAAAGGAATATTCCGTCCCAGTCAGCAGAATACTTTATCCTATACTATAATTCTCCGCAGTCATATCAACTCTATATCTTTACTCTATACCAACTACCATATTTTTTTATTATTTTATTACACTACCCTTCTCCCTCCCCTCTCTCTCCCGAGTCCATTGCTCTGCTCCCCATCTCCAATCCGCCGCGTCTGTCCCTCCGCCTCCTCTCCATCTCCAATCTGCCGCGCTTGGCTCGCCGCCGTTCCTCCGTCGCCTGATCCCCCGTGCCGGTCCCCACCTACTCCTCCGCACCGGACCCGCCGTCGCCTCCTCCATGGGCGTTGCGCCTCGCCGTCGCCGCCTCCCGCGCACAAGGCCCCGCCGACTCCATCGGCGCCTCTGCCGCCGCCGGCCATGAAGGTGGCGCCCTCCTCGTCCAAGATCTACCGGCACAGGGCCTCTGCGTGGCCGGCCCACCCCGTCGACTGCCGCCGGGGTAGGGAGAGGGGCGTTGTGCCGTCCCTCGTCACGCCCGGCCCACCGGACACCTCCTCGCTGGCCAGATCCGGGGCTGCCCTCCTCCACCGTGCCCGCCGGCGCACGGATCCGATGAGGCAGCGCCTCCTCCATGCCCACCACGCGTCGGCCCAACCCATCGGCGGCCGCCGGAGGGCGCTGCGCCGTCCCTCCTTGTTGCGGCCAGCCTGCTCGTCCCGGTCCAGCTGAGCGCGCGAGCGTCGTCGGTTGTCCACTTTGGAGAAGAGAGAAGGGATAGGGAGAGTTCGTACCAGCGCTGGAAATGGTGTTCCTCTCTCTTCCCCTAAGTTTAGGATGGGTGATAGAGTTGACGGCTGCAAGCTCCGAATTAGCTATAAAAAGCATAGGGTTGGGTTTGGAGTCTCCACTGCGGATAGCCTAAAACTGGTCCGACGGACGGGAGAGCGCCCCGGTCCGATGCCAGCGCAGCAACAACGCCGGTGGGCGACAAGGACGTGTCCTTCTCCGTGCACATTCACTTTGCTCACTTTGGCGTACTACTACTCTACGAGTACTATAGACAACACGGGGGTACGAGCGGTCGCCTCGCCCGGAAGCAGCAAATCCTCTCGCGAGTCACGCGCGGCGACGAAATCGTGACGCGGTGAGAACCGCGCGGCTACTACGGCGCCTTCCCAACGAGCGACCTCGACGAGGCGGCACCCTACCCTATCGATGATTCGAGGCTGCCACTGATGAAAAGTTTCCCTCTTTATGGGACGACGGATCGTTCGGAACAACTGCGACTCGTGGTAGTAGGGACTGGGGAGGAAAGGGAAGCAGATAAAGCAGTCGAAGCAAGTTGCGTTTGCAGCTTGACCCGATCCGACGCACAGGCACGGATAGATCATAGATTGGAGCGGAGGACCGCGGCCCCGGCCTGGTGCATGCACGCTTGCGAGTTGCGACGCCGCCCGCCGGCCCGAGTTCCTTTCGAGATGGTGGTGGTGGGGAGGAGGGCATGTGCCATCGGCGCGACGCATTGGGGGCCCCGCGCCCCTGATGAGCCGCATGTACTCCACTCCACCACCACGGCACCACCCCATCGCGCCCATGTGACCTGCCCCGCCCGCCTAAACAAACGCCAAACCTGCAGTGCCTTTCAGCGCCCTGTCTCCCTCGCCCGAATGGAATACGCCCTTCCCCGCCCGTCGTCCATGCGCAACAACAAGCACAAGAAGAGATGCCCGCCCGCGCTGGCTGCTCGAGCGGCTTTCCCTTTCTGTATTTTCTCTGGTTTCCTCCTCTCGGCACGGCGAATTCATCAGCTTTGTTTCGTTCCTTCCGATTTCCAGAGAAGAAGAGGAAGAAGAATATGTCCGTCCACACAAAGGATTTGGTTGCGAGGGGTTGATATTTTTTTTTCCTCTCTCGATATCTTGCTTCTTCCGGAAGCATGTACACGAGCCGAGCTGAGCCGAGCTCGCAAAAAGTGCTACACCACCACAGCTAGCCGCGACCTGCAGTATTTACACGCTACAGCGACAGCACCAACCAGCACGGGAACAACACATGGGAGCACGGGGATGGAGGGAGCGAGGAGAGAAAAAAAAAAAACAGCGGCAAAGCAACTCTACTGCTCCTAGTTATCGCTACGCGCACACGGAAGGCCACACAGGGGAGCTTGCAGCACACAGCCGTGGCGCGCGACGGCCGGGCCGACGGGGGGAGGCGACCGGAGGCACCACTACTCGAGCTCCGGGAAGCGGAGCACGGGCGTCTCGTCGACGGGGAGCGGGACGTGGGCGCGGCAGAGCGGGCACGTGGCGCGCTCGTACCGGAGCCAGGTCTCCAGGCAGGCGCGGTGGAAGAGGTGGCCGCAGGGGAGTCGGTTCACCACCGCCTCGGGCTCGAACCCCGCCAGGCACACGCTGCAGTCGTCGCCGCCTTCCGCCGCCGCGCCGCAGGCCGTCGCCGTCGCCGCCAGCAGCGCGTACCGCGCGGGGCGGAAGGCCCTCCGGAACCGCTCCGCCAGCCCGGGCCCCGACGCCGCCACCAGCAGGTCCCCGGCGCCGTCCTCGCCGCCGGCGGGCAGCGACGCGGCCTGCAGGTCCAGGAACACCAGCGCCGCGCGCACCAGCCCCGCCAGCGCCGCGATCGAGATCACCGTGTTGTAGACCAGGTACCCCAGCAGGCTGTCCCGCGGCTCCGGCATGCTCGAGATCCCCATCGCTCGCTCCAGAACCTCCCGGAGTCCCGGCAGATGGATGGATTTGGGGATCCGACCCGTGGACCGGGCTGTAATTTCCGATACTTTCGAGGTGGTGGTGGTCGACGCGAGGAATAGGATGGAGTGGGGAGGGAGGGGGGGTGTGGTGTGGGGGGAGCCGTGCGTTTTATAGCAGCGCCTCCCTTGGCTTGGCTGGGCTCTCTGGTAGTATTATCTCGTCCGAATCGGGCGGGCCACGCCACGCCACCACCGCCGTCGGTTAGCCGCTGACGGCTGACGCCGCTGCCCATCCCCGCCGTTGGATCCGCCGGATCGGCGGGGGACATCCCACATGCGTCGGTTCGTGCTCTCCCAATAATGCCCGCGCAGCGCGCAGCTTTGGGGGGTCGTGGCGCCCAGTCGGCGAGCCGGCCGCGCGCAGCGCAGGCGCAGGCAGAGCCAGGCAGGGAATCCAATTATTCATCAGTTCAGGTTCAGGCTCAGGCCGATCCAAACCGGCGTGGCGACCCGACCCGACCCGAGCTTAGCAGCACGAAGACCTGACAACACACAGTGGATCGTCCGTCGGTCACGAGGACTGAAATCCGTTACGCATCGACCACCTGAATCGTGAACGTCAGATATATACTGGTAGCTAGCTCGAGTCGCGTTCACAGCAACGTGGAAGAAGAAGAGGAAAAAATCCGGCGGAATCTTGGAGGTGCCCGACACGGCTTACCGTCCAAGGAAGATGGCCTTGACCGCGGAAACGCACACGCACAACGCCGGCCGGACACGGCGCGCGCACGTCCGTCCCCGGGCAGCGACCGCGGGCGGGCAGCCAGCACCGCACGGGGGGCCGCAGCCGGGGCGTCGCCATCGGGCGGCACCAACTTGCAAATTGGGCTGTGTTTAGATCTAAAAAGTGGAGGCGAAAAGCAGACGAAATCTGTCAAAATTTGGCCAAAAACATCACATCCGACACTGTAGCGCACTGTAGCACATTTCGTTTGTTTGTGGTAAATATTATCCTACCATGGCCTAACTAGGTTCAAAAGATTCGTCTCGCAAAGTACATCTAAACTGTACAATTATTTTTTGATTTCATCTACGTTTAGTACTCCATGCAGGTGCCGGCATTTTTAAGGTGATGGAAAATTTTCTTTTTGCATAGTAAAATTTGGAAAAAAATTTGGATCGAAAGACAGCCTTGGATAGGAAACGTCGCCGTCCGCCTCGACGGACGTCCACTCAGACGCTACGGCCGCTTGCGAGTTGCGACTAGTGGTGTACTACTCTACTCCCCGACCCCGACCCGGTAGGCAGGCCATGACCGGTGCGTGCGCGCCGCGCCATCGGCCCCCGGCTGTCACGATCGGCCGCCGAGAAAAATTAAAGGATTATACTAGCATGCAGCATTAAGGCGTGTGACCGACCGGATCAGAACCGACCGAAATCAAGGACGATTAGGCTTCCTAATTACTGGTAGGTGATAGTGGTACGTGCAACCCAAATGTTCCGTTGCGTCTCAGCTTGACCACCGCCGGCTTGTCTGGCTTGCTTGTAGTCGTACGTGCACGTATGGGGCAGCCCAGCTCAGATGATAGTTCAGTACGCGGGGTCCGTTCAAACGCGCAGTGTCTTGTCCGTCGAAACTGCATCCCGGCGATCAGCGCCCGTATCATCCGCCAGAGAAGAGATTACGAAGAGATGGAGACACGTCCACCGTCGATGCTCGTGCTCTGCCCCCGGCGTCTCTGGCGCGGTCGGAGCGCGCGCCCCCCGACAGCGCGGGGACACGCAGCGGCAGCACGACGCGACCAAGCGCCGCGCGATCCCGTGGCCGGATCCCGAGCCATCGACCCATCAGGTTCCCCGCGCCCCCGCTAACCGCCGGGCATAGCCGCCGGCCAGGAGCCACGCCGGGCGCCGCGCGCCGCGGCACATGCAAAGAGCGCGAGGAGAGGTTGCGCAGCGGCAGCGCAGAGCGATCAGCGCCTGATCCGCCACGCGGGCTGCCGAACGAACCCGCGTGGCGGTGTGAACGGGAGGGGGAGGGCGCGGTGGGGGGTGGGCAGGATTGGATTAGATGACTCCGTATAGTAAATATATTAGTGCTAGATTAGTTAGCATTGGGATGGATGCTTCTGGTGGTTAACGACTTTGGTTAAGCGAGAGATTTGGCCGGCGATCTCGGCCGTGTGGACGACCGGTACGCGCGGTCTGATGTCAACGTGGGCGGTGCTGCTCCACGCACCCCTCACCTGGAAGGCTGGAAGAACACCGATGACGGCGAGGCCCAGACTTCTCTCTGCTTTGCTTTCCCCCCAACTTGCCTCGCTGGGTCCTTGCGCTCGTGGCTCCCTGTGACTTTATCCCGGCTACTCACCTCTGATTGGCGAGCGGTGAGTGACCACTCTACTCCACTGCTTTCCATATGGAGTATGCTCGATCGCTCCAGAGGAGTCTAGATGCTGCATTTTGTATTGCTTCATTCATGTGAACCATCTTGTTGCCAATCAAGAAGAGAGAGAGAAATGTAGTACAGTAGATGCGGTCTACGGCAAGTCGCAGAGAGAGAAAGCACGATACACGCGGCATAGTTCAAATATTGGTGCTACATTCTTATACAAAAAATCTTGTAAAAAAAATATTGGTACGACATCTCCACTTCGAGGCTTGTTTAGACGCGAGGGGATTGAAATGGAATTTTTCACTAGTCAAATTTGAACAGAAAAAAATTCAATCACAAAATCATTCATACAACCTAAATGTTTTCGATAACTAATCCTTCGCTATCCTATGTATCACGGCTGTGTTCGTTTGACTATAACCTATTTAATGGCTGTGTTGGGTTGACTGTATTGTCTGTTGATGTTCGGCTTCTTACAAAACCACTGTAGCAAACAATGTTGCACAATACCCCTTCTAAAAAGGTAGCCAGCCACAACCAGCCATATGAGCACACCCAATGTTTAGACCAGTGCCATCAGATAGTGCATTACAATGCGTAAATAGTGTTTTTTCACTCTGTATACAATGTATATATGATGTTTTTCACACCCATTTTCACTCCCTGGTGACACTAGTCTTATGGCTGCAACAATAGAACAAAAAAGAAGATTTGTGTTTGTGCCCTTATTTAAGTCCAATGGTGATTTTGCACCTGCTTTGCAAACTCTATGATTTTATCCTCGCGATTTCAAAACTAAGCAACCGTTTACCCTGACTTGTAACGTCCGTTGGTAGTGATTGTACTAACCGATTTAAGAAAAAAGCAAAAAAAAAAAAAAAAGACAAAAGACATCCATACCCCCTGTCCTTATCCATTCCTCCCACCAATCCACACATCGCCGCCTGGCTCTCTCCGATGAGCAAGAAGGAGGAGGCGGCGGCGGCGGATCTCGCCAGGCACGGCAGGCTTGGCTCCCTCTCCCCCATGCTACGGGGGCAGGCACGACTCCTCAGCACGGGGGCCCGGCCCGGCGGCGGGTGCGATTCCCCTCGGCCGGCGCGGCGTGCATGGTGCCTTCAGGTCCCTGCGCGTCACGACCGCCGGCTTCCGCTTGCTCTCCGCCGCGGACAGCACCGGCAGGACGATCAGCGGCGTCGTGACAACGGAGGAGTCAGACGAGGAGGAGAAGAAGGCCATGGAGCAAAAGGATCCACTGCCGTCCTTGGTTGACCTCGCCCGCCGCTTGGACACCTTGTTCTTGGCGGACAATGAGCCAAAGAACGGCACGCTGAGCTTCATGGCAGCTGATAGATTATGTAGATGTTGATCTGCGTTTGCTCATTTGTTTTGAGATTGTAATTATGAAATATATGCAAATTCATTCATTTGGTGTTGTAAATAATCCTTTTATAATATGCCATAATAGTACTCAACCAGTATTATCTCAAACCGTTACTTAAAAACTAGGGGCAAAATCGCATGGACAATATAGTCTTTTTCACGACTAAACACCGTTAATGGACGTTAATTGAGTAGGAGCAAAACCTGCCTTCGTTTTGAAATCACGAGGGTAAATCTACAAAGTTGAACAAAATGAGGATAAAGTCACCGTTGTACTCCAAAACGAAGGTATAAACGCGAAAGAAAAAACATAACACCCATCGGCAAAAAAAAAAAAAAGGACTACAGCGGCAGCGGCAGCCTTTCAAACAAGCAAGCCTGATAATGCTACAAGCCTACAAGGCTACAACTACTAATACGATGCACCCATTCAGATGCTCGGAGCCTCGGAGTGCTAGCGATGCAATGCCGAAGGATGAACGGCAGGGAGCTGCGCACCTCCCCTATCTGTGTGCCTACATGCTACAGGACACTAGGGCCTCCGGCGAAATGGTACTGCACGGGTCGGGAACCGGTGGGAGCACGCACCGCACGTGACAAAACATCGCGAGGCCCGCGACGTGACCGAATACGCGTTGGCCCACAGAAGCAGCCGAGCCCCCCGCGCGCGGCGGTTGCTTTCCGGCGCCGCCCGAGCGGTGCGGTGCACCCAGCGAGGACAGCTTGCGCCGTGCTTCACTCCGACGGACGCGACGCGACGCGACGGCGGGCCTTCCCTCCCTCCACGCAGCGTCACGTGGCCGCGACGTGGCGCGCCCGCGGAACCGGAGAGGTTTTTTTTTTGTTTCCGACTCGGAGCGGTGAACTTGTGCTGCCCGCTCGCGTGTTCTCGGCTCTGCTGTGCGTGTGCTCGTGCTGCCACCACACCAGTACACTGTACACCACAGGCCCACCGTTCCCGCCGTCACGCTCACGCTCACGCCCGGAGCTCCGCCTAGTTGTCGCTGGATGGCGCGGCCACTCCCTCGGTCGCTCCAAGGCAACCCACAGGCCACAGGCTGCACTGCACGCAAGGAGTTGACGATTCCAAGTCAAGCGGTGGAGGAAAAAGGGACTACGGCTGTGTTTAGATACAAAAAGTGGAGGCGAAAAGCAGGTGAAATTTGCCAAAATTTGGTCAAAAACATCACATCTGACACTGTAGCGCACTGTAGCACTTTTCGTTTGTTTGTGGTAAATATTGTTCTACCATGGCCTAACTAGGCTCGAAAGATTCGTCTCGCAAAGTACATCTAAACTGTACAATTATTTTTTGATTTTATCTACGTTTAGTACTTCATGCATGTACCGGCATTTTTGATGTGATGAGAAATCTTTTTTTCTTAGTAGAATTTGGAGGAAAGTTTGGATCTAAACACAGCCTACGCCATCGGGCTAGTTGGGCCACTCTGGGCCTCTCTGCTAGTATCCAGCAGGAGGAGAAAAGACACCGAACACACCGCCAAGACAGGCACTGTCGCAGACGGAGTGGTATCGCGGTCGGGACGCTGAGAGCCGGTAGCGCTGGTGAGTGAGCCCCTACGATCTTCTCATTCGCTCGCTGAATCCATGTAATCCCCGCGACGCTCTTCTTGTCTTCAGTCTTCTTCCCCCGATCCGTGACGGCGGCTGCTGGCTAGTGTTTCTGTTTCATTTTCGTTTGTCTAGGGTTTGGCGCGCCGCGGGTGTGCTGTGTTTGATTTGAGCTTGCGCGACTGGAAATGTTTTAGGCGTCGATATACTAGTAGGGTTAGTTTTTGTTTTGTCTAGTTTGTTTGATTTTTTTTTTCAATGGCGTTTGAGGAATGGTTGATTTATGAAGCCTTGTTCGTATATCGAAGAGAACGGATGAACGGAAGATGCTAAATTCCTAATGCTGTAACAACCTTTTAACTTACGGAGAAGATTTGGTACCGAGTTATACTTTGAAGTAGTCAAGGCTCTAACTCCCTGGACATTAAATTTCACCCTATCACTTGTTGAACAGAAACGTTGAGAACCCTGTGATTCTTCTTTCACTCATTGTTCAGTAATAAACTTGGAGGGGCGAGTGTAAATTATTGTGATGGAACCTTCTGTGCTAGACTACTATTATGATGATTTTTGACTGGAAATAATCTCTGTGCAGTATTATATGTTTGTATGAGTCGGTCTTTGTTCATAAATTCTCATTTGGTAATCTCTATGCAGTACTCGATAGTCTGATAATCCCTGTGCAGAAACTTCTTCAGAAAGATTCAGGGGTAGTTTGGATTTTGCGGCAACTCCCTGCGCCACATCTTCGGCAACTCACCACACATGAGGCGGTCGAAATGGATGCCGTATCTTAGGTGACTTCGGCGAAAAACATGATCAATGCTGCGATGTTGAGGTGTGCCGCAGTTGGAGCAACAAACCAAACAACTGATGTGAGGCATGCCACATCTGATGTGAGGCGCTGATCCAAACAGCCCTTAGTAGCTCAGCTGCTTCCACAGGCCCGGTTGATTACTATGGACTCTGAGGAAACGAAAAAAATTAAGACGAATGAACTCACCATAAACTTCCTCCCTAGTGTCCTCATTGAGCAGATATTTTTGAGGCTTCCAGTGAGCACTTTGCTGAGATGCATTGAAGTTTGCAAGCAGTGGCACAAAATCATCCGAGACCCCCAGTTTGTCACAGCACACCTTGAGCAAGCTTCCCCTTGTGCCCTCCTATTCTTCCCAAAAGAATCGGTTCAAGGCGAGCTCTACCCTAGTGATGCTATCATCATTGATGAAACCTGGTCACAGTCAACATTGGCTGTGCCAGTGATTGGTCCGGATGATATTCTTTGCGGTTCATGCAATGGGCTTATCTGCTTATATACAAGGACATCAACAATCAAGATTGCTAATCTTGCAACTGGTGAATGCTTGCATCTTGATAAACCTGTAAAGAATTTGAAGGGTGATCACTTCTCATTCTACCATTTTGGATTTCACCCTGTCACAAAGGAGTACAAAGTTGTACACTTTCTTGGTGAGCATAAAAAAAAATCTCAAGGGACATTCGATGTCATTCAAGTTTACACTCTTGGTAGTGACAAATGGAAAGATGTTAGAACTTCTGAAGCTCTAAGCTTAAGCTGTGTGAAGGACTCTGGTGTAGTGGATGTTGATGGAACAATGTTTTGGCTAACTGAAGATGCTGAAGCTAGCTGGAAACATTCGATTATCTCCTTTGGTCTAAGTGAAGAAACTTTTGCACGGATACAACTGCCAGAAGATGCACTTGGGGGTTATCGTCGGTACTGGATCACAGAGATAGATGGGAAGGTATGTATAGCAACTGCTGAAGTCCATAAGCATCAGCCCAGAATGCTTGCTGATAAGATGCAGATCTGGACATTGGATAGCAAAGTAGAGCCAAGATGGAGTCAGATGTACAGCCTTCGGTGTGCATATAATTATTACCTTCCAAGACCGCATTTTGTTCACTGGGATAATATCATGGTGCAGGATGTTTTTGGCAATCTATATTCGTATGAGTTATTTGGTCATGAGACTAAATTGAGTAATAGGGTGAAGCAGTTGAATTTCAGTCCCCACAAACCGGACAACGTGCAAGCCTACATATGTGTGAAGTCACTTGTACGTTTAGATGCATACAAGAAGGTTGGTATTGTGCATGGATCGAAACAGCGGGATGGCTGGGCATTGAAGAAATGGGAGGCATGGGAGCGTCAGATTTGCGATGCAGAAAAATCGTGGAAGGACGTCTATAAGTTGGAGCAGGACTCATTGGTAAGTTCCTAAATTATCATTAGCGTTATTAACCAGTATTCATTATTATTGGTTGTTTACAAATTGCTAAGTTCTTTATAGGCATTTCCACAACATCTGGCCATGTTAGTCAAGCGAGCTTTGAATTGTCTGCCAGATGAGGTGATTCGACAGCGAATTACAATGGAGATCGATCAGGCATTGCAACATTTGCCAGATTGTCAAGATCAGGTAAACCTCTTTGGAATAAAGCTACCACATTTCCTTTTTTTCTGTCCAAATGGTTAATATAAGAGAAAAGACTATTATAACAAACATATTCCCTGAGAGTCCAGCATATAAGGTCTCGGCGGCGGCTTAATTGGGTCGAATGGAAGCGGGACGATGAGAAGTTAACAGCTCGTTTCAGTAGAATAAACGATTTAGCCAAGGTATAGTGTGCTCACATTTACCACCTAGTATTATCCTCAAGTCACTGAGATATGTCAATTTGACTAAAGTAACCTGCTCCTGCCTATAGGCCTCAAAACAGGCAACCGATGTCATCTGCAGCGCGTTTAGTGAAGTGCGGAAACATCTTCGGGTAATGGTTTATGTAGGTTTTAAGTTACCAGTCTTTCAGCATGAGCTTGGTTGTTCCTTTTACTCGTTCCTGTTGTGATGTAATCTGCCATAAGCAAGACACTCATGTTCTCTTGAAACATGAGGATGATTGATTTGTGCTATCTCCTTTCTTACAGAAACCATCACATAAATGTGCTTATTTTTGTATGATAGGAATTACTACAGCTTAACTCAAGAGATATGCCTTGCTCCTTTTGCAAACTGTGCATGATATGAATACTAATTGTTTGCCAAGTTTTACACAAATCACTATAGTGATGCATTTAAAGAAAACTCTGTGCCACTTCTTTTAATTTTAAATGCTACAATTCTGTATCCGCTCTTTGTTCTTTAGATGTTTCAATAATGTGCTCTGGTGTCTGGTCTCCTTTTCAATTTTTATGCAGTTATACAGATATAACATACTTTGTGCACTAAGTAACCATGAGAATACATGCTACTTTCGCTGTTAATGACTTTATCTCATTCAAATGAAATTGT
Organism: Paspalum notatum; assembly: GCA_022530915.1. Taxonomy (NCBI): domain Eukaryota; kingdom Viridiplantae; phylum Streptophyta; class Magnoliopsida; order Poales; family Poaceae; genus Paspalum; species Paspalum notatum. The sequence goes on from CM039685.1 coordinate 40,891,230, forward strand.
TTTCTAGAACACATTTAAATGAAATTGTTATTCATATACATTTAGCACTGTGATGTCAATTTGATTAAACTGACATGCCTATAGGCATCAATGGAGGCAGATGATTTGCAGAGGTTGTTAATTGATTTGCTGAATCGTCTTGAGGTACTATTTTATGTGGACTTTGAGTTATTACTCTCTTTGCATGACATGGCATGTTAGTTTTACTTGTTTTCTGTTGTGATATACTGATATGATTTGCCATAAGTAAGACCATCATTTTCTTTAAAAGCACAAGCAAGGTCAATTCTTCTCGCTATATTTTAATTTACAGATGTCCTTTGATTTTTTTTTGTTGCAAACTGTGCATTTCTGTGGAAGTGGATATGAATAGTAATTGTTTGACAAGTTATATATGTAACTACTATACTTATGAGTTTAAATTGCTTGAAAGAAAAAGAAGACTTCATGCCACTTCTTAATTTTAAATGATATTCTTCTGTCTCCAAAAAAACAGTTTCTTGTTTGCATAAATGGATGGCATGTTCTGGTTTGCATTTTTATTTATATATTGTTGTGCATATCTCATATCTGCCGTTTTTTGTATACACTGAGCACGAGATTAGTAGTGGTGTTTTCGAAGTGTTGCCTAGGCAACAGAGCGAGCGAGGATATTAGGCCGCCTTGTTGTTTTACCTTGCCTAGGTGGCTGGAAGGTGGTTGTTCGCCATGTCTTGCCTTGCCGCCTTAAAAACCATGATTACTAGTGGAAAAATGTTTTATATAAGGCATCTAGTGCAATATTGCCTTTTCCCCCTTTATGTTTGGCTTGATTTTGGAACCTGAATGTATGTGAGATGCTGGATATTGGCGATGCCCCACAAATATAGGGCCTAATTGGATCAAGGCCATGGTTGGCCCGGCCAAACTTTGGCCAAGTTTGACCATATTTGAATTTTAAAAAATATCTGGTCAAATAGAAAATTTCTTGTTCGTATGCGTTGTTTGGCACCTATACAAGGCCTATAAACAAAAAATGTACCATTTGACTATTTTGAAATTCAAACATGGTCAAACTTGGCCAAACTTTGGTCTGGCCAACTTTGGCTTTGATCCAATCAGGCCCATAGACTTGCAATGCCCCCTGTTTTTTGCAAACGAAGACTACAGTGGATAGCAATAAGGGATGCCATATATTTTAAGAATGTAGCTGTGAGATGCATTTTACTCGCTAGATCTCTCTTCTTTATGGTAGTTCTAGGTCATCCCTGATATGTAAATACCAAATTGTTCTTCCATTTGATCCTTGTTCATCTTTCACAGGGTCTTTCGAATTCAGCTGCCAATAATTCACATGACATTGTAGCAGTCCCGGAAGCAAATGCTTCCCATGAGTGATGGCCTGATGGGGACGGATGGTGAATCTAGTGAACTCAAAAAGACTTCGAAGTACTTCTCATGACATCCTAGTTGTCGCCTGGGAACTATTTTGATATTTTGACTCGTGACGGATTGCTTGGCCCTCTGTAGTTAAACTAGCACTCTTCCGTGGAAAAACCGTGTAAGCGACGTTGTGGGATTGTTTGTGATCCACGACATGGTTTCAAGCTATGTAGTCTGGGTAACATATTCCACCTACTCTGTCATTATGAATGTCTTTCCAAAAGTGATGGAACCTAATATATCTATCGAATTGTAAAGTTACCTGCTGTTAAACTGTAAATGCAGCTAACCGTTTGTTTTCAGAAGGATCTGGTATCTCAACCGCTTCAGCAGGCTAGATTGTACATTTGTGCATGTACTATGGTTTCTGTAGAAGCAGCGGAATAAGGAACCCATTATCATATTCCCGAGGCTTGCAGTAGCCGTTTTTGCTGAGATGCATTGAAGTTTGCTGCGCGTATTTGTTATGCGGCTATGCGCTGCTTGGCGTGTAGAGAACACGGCCGTTCATGGATTGCCTCGATTGGATATTGCACAGTAGTACCCTTCGTTTTATTATTTAAGTATGAGCTTGACCTCGTCGCTGGGCCGCGTCTAGGGTGGGATGGAGGAAGTACTCTGGTGGGCTAGGCCGGCCTTTTGTTATAGCCCATATGGTACCGACAAATGCTGCTCCTCTCCACTCCACTCGTATCCATGCACCATGCTCCTCGCCGAAACCGAAACCCCGAAGAGCCGAACTGCGATCCGCCACTCCGCTCCGTTGCGGCACCGGACAAGAAGATCTTGGCGCCGCCAGATTCAGACTGATCGCGCACGTATGTTCCGTCCATCTCTTTTTTTTTTCTCAGAGGTTGCTTATCCGTCGGAACTTTGCTTTTTCCGGTCTTCCATTTGGTATGCTGGGCTAGGGTTTGGTAGGCTTCAAGTTAGTCAGGCGCGCGCGCTGGGGAATGCACCTGGCCTTGCAGTGCGTATGTTTATATATATTTGGTAGCAGGGATATCAGAAAGGGGGTGTTGTTTGAAATCTTTTGGCATAGTAGTACGAAGGAGGAAACTGGAGGGGTGCTGAATGCTGATCGCAGAACACAAATTCTGAATGCGTCATAAATGTCACAACTTGAGAACTGTTTATCCACAATAAACAGTGCGTATGTTTCTTGTGGTAAGGAGTGGCTTGGATTTTCTCTTGAAACAAAATTTTAAAGGATCTCTTTGTCCATAGTTTGGACAGGGCGACTGCAAGATAAATTTCGAGAGTTGAGTATTTCTTTAGTTTTCTTTATGTCCCTTGGAAGGACCAATGATTGTTAAAAAAAGCTTCAATTTCGTTGATTGCTTATTTGATTGATGAAAGGGAAAATTGAGCTAATTCTTTCATAGATTTGGTGTTATATACAGGAGTGTTCCTGCTGCTCTGCTAAAAGGATTTTTTTGTCTTAACAGGCTTATTTATGCCTAGCATGGTTTCTAAAAGAACCACTACTAGAAGACGGGTAGAAAAGGAAAAATGCATCATGAACTGCCTCCCAAGAGAACTCATTGAACAGGTATTTTTGAAGCTTGCAGCGACCTGTTTGCTGCAGTGCATCAGTGTCTGCAAGATGTGGCGCAGCATCATACGAGATTCACAATTTGTCATGGCACACCTCCAGCATGTGCCATCCTGTACGCTGCTGTTCTCCCCACAAAGGTGGTACCCTAGTGATGCTATTATCTTTGATGAAACCTGGTCACCATCAACATGGGCAGTGCCAGTGATCGGGCCGGATGATCTCCTCTGCGGTACATGCAATGGGCTCCTTTGCTTACACACTCCTACATCAACGATCAAGATAGCCAACCTTGCAACTGGTGAATGTCTGTATCTTAAGAAGCCTACAAAAAGCTTAAAGGACGACCACTTCTCTTTTTACAGATTTGGATTTCACCCGGTCACTAAAGAATACAAGGTCATACACTTTTGTCAAAAGAGCAGCCGCTGTACTGAAGGCAGATTTAATGTCATTCAAGTTTATACACTTGGAGACAAGAAATGGACAGATGTTGTAACTCCAGTAGCTCTAAGTTTGAACTGTGTGAAAAACTCTGGAGTAGTTATTGTTGATGGTACGATGTACTGGCTAACTGAAGACACGGAATCTAATTGGCAGCATGCAGCTATATCCTTTGATCTTGGTGAAGGAAGCTTTGCGCAGATACAGCTGCCAGCAGTTGACCTTGAAGATTTGGCATTTGGTGATGTTCGCCATTACTGGATCACTGTGATCAATGGGAAAGTATGCGTATGTACTGCTCAACGTTTGAGCGGAATGCTTATTAGTAAGCTGCAGGTTTGGGCCCTAAATGGATCTGTCGATGAAAGGTGGAGCCATATGTACAATATTCAGCTTTCATCACTTTTTGCTCGAGGGCTACATTTTGTTTCTGGGGATAAGATCTTGATTCAAGATAGTGATTGCAACCTGTATTCTTACCAATTGCTTGGGAAGAACTTTGAGATTGAGTCCAGTAAGATGGTTAAGCTGTTAGATTTGGGTCACCGTGGAGAGGCTGACTTGCAATTCTATATCTGTGTGAAGTCACTTGTTCCTTTAGATTTATATGCAAAGGCAGCTGGTGTACATAGGCCAAAGAGGCAGGGGGGCTGGAAACTGAAAAAATGGAAGGCATGGGAGGATCTGCGTATCGAGCAAGAGAAACTGGGGAGAGTGCTTCATCAAACAGAGCTTGATATACTGGTATTTTTTGCTAAAATGTCATTACCCATCTCAGAAATGTTTAAAGACATTACAAGTTACTAAAATTGCCATTTTATAGGAATTTACACGACATATGGACATAGTAGCCAAGGAGATCTCACAACGTTTCCCAGATGAGATGATTCAGCAATGTCCAAGCATGGAAATTTATCGGATCTTGCTGCATCTGCCAAATTGTCCAGTGCAAGTAATGGTATATTGAATTATAGACAAATAATTCATTTTTTCTTGTTTCAATTGATTTGACATACATCAAGTTTCAAGTGAACTCCAATCATTGCTGTAACAAATGTCTTGTTGCCAGAGTGTCCAGCATCCAAGTCCTGTACGGCGGCTTAATTGGGTGGGGAGGGTGGAGGACATGAAGAAGTTAAAGGCCCATTTAGTTGTCCTTAAGGATAGATGCATGGTGTGCTGTCATGTTTTGTCGAGTGTTATTTACACGCTTTTGAATTATGACAAATTGACAATGCTAATGTCCCTATAGGTCTTGAAGCAGGCAAATGAAGACCTATATAGAACCTTGAAAAGTTCCAGAGATGCTAGTCGTCAGGCATCAGGTAAATAATTACGTAGGTTGCAAGTTATCTTTTCTACAGTACCATGTTTTTCTTGTTACTCGTTTCTGCCATAATGTTATTTGCGATAAGTAAGATACTTATACTCTCAAAACAGAAACTGTTTTTTTTATCTCTGTTCATGCCTGCAATGAACTTTCAGTCGAAATGTGTTTGCCTCCAGATGCAATGATTATAAGTTAATCAGATGTGCCTAGGTCTCTTTGCCGTGCACTTTTGCTGTATTGAGATTCTTTCAGCTCTTTCAGCTTATTGAATTTTATGTAATGTCCATATATACATTGGCAAAATATGAATGGCAAACTTTAAGAAAATGCATCACTGCAGAACTTTCTTTTGAAAATAATGCATGCACATCTTTTTATTTTCACTATTCAGTTTTCATAGAAGAAAGTGTTCTCTTCTCATTTTTTATAACCTGCTATGATCTGCGTCTATACTGATCGTTGCTTATTTGGGCTCACACCGCAAGATACATTTTTAATAGTAAATTCACAAGACACTTTTCTGTCATTGACTCTATTTAATTCAAATGAGGTGCACCTTAGAATAGAAGGGTAAGTAGATAACATGCTAGTTCTAATAACCTGTTAAAGAAAAGAACATGCTTCCTAATATATCTACACTAGAAGTTTGAAGAGATTGTGCATCTTCATCATTATAATGTCCTTATTCTCTCAAAGAATACGAGAGAAACTAGCATGTTCAGTCTCTTCAAACTCTTCTAGTGATTGCATAAATAAAGACACAGTAGAAGTTTGAAGAGATTGTGCAAATACAAGAAGAGTCCCATATTTTGAGGATATAGACACACTAGTTCACTCTAGTCTCCTTTGTTCGGAATTTACATGTGTTTCTTGACACGAAAACACCAAATCACTTCTTGATTCGATCCTTGTTCATGTCTCGCAGGGCAAGCTTAAATGCTCAGTTAAAGTATTTCTGTGTATTCTTATGGATGGTGAACTTAGTTACCCGAAGACTGGACAGCTTCTCGTAAAATTAGTGCATTTTTTTTTACACTTAAAATTAGTGCATTATTCTCGCAGTCTCGCTTCATTTTTCTTTTTCTTGAGGGATTACTTACGAATTGCTCTTTGCCTGTGGATTTTAAAGCAGTGATTGCATAGCTTTGTTATGTTCCCGGTTGCTTTAATGTAGATACTGATCGAATAGTTCTTTCGGTCTTTCTGCTGTGCAAATCCTTTGTGTGAACGGTGGAAACTTCTCTAATCCAAGCGTGCTCATATTGTTTGAACGGGTCATCGTGCTCTGCCGTTTCATTACCCTTGGAGAAGTCCATATGCAACAGGAGCCGAACTCCAGGCCCACCCGAGGCTAATCGCCATAGCCCTGGTTGAGCAAAGCCCTTCGGCGGCCTCCTGGCTCCTGCTTTCAGCGGGCTGTCATGCCACTAAAGACATATTAAAGTTTAAAATTTTAGTAAGAAAGGTATGTTGTTAAAATGGTCCTGCGGGTCTGTTCTGCACACTCACACAAATGGTTTGGTGATTTCTGTGCCACGTGCTTTAGGAACGGATCTAGCGTGGGGGGCTGGGATGCGCCTACATGTTTGCATACCATGAAAAATATAAAAGAGTTGAAGAAGGGGAAAACGAAGAAAAATGGATGCTGAAAAAAAAAAGCTAAGATTATATTCAATGGATCGTATATCTACTCTCCCTGTCAATAGTACTACAGTGTCATTTTGTAGTATATACGGCTATTTTATACTCTAGACAGTCCGCTCAAGACGGTTTAACCCTCTGATCTGCCCACGAATCCGGGACCCGGCACTGACGTGTTCAGTCACAGGGCTACCGTGATTTGTTTCTGTTTCTAATTCTTACATCTCGAGCCAAAGAACTGCACGAAGTGTAAATACTACTACTAACGTTTGATCTTAACTTAATGACAATTCGTAATGCACAAATTAACCAATATGGAACAAGAAAAACAATATCTTAGATTTTAAAAAAAATGTCCTAAGCCCCGAACAATGATATCCTATATATACTAAATATCCTAGTTTCACGGATAAATTTTTTATTTTTAAAGAGAAAATATTATATCTTTTTAGAAAAAATATTCTAGATCTTAAAAACAATATTCTATCATCATAAAAACACTAGAATGAAATATTTTGCCTCTACAAAAATATTCACTCACCATGAGTAAGTGATAGGTTCAAAATAATAATGTTTATGGCATTAAAAAGGGTCAGAAATAAAAAGGGATCTAAACGACATAAAATAAAATTAAGAAGAGAGAGAAAAATACAATCCACAAAACGACACATGTCGACAAATGAGAAAAAACAAAACAGGGTGCTGAACGGACACTCGCCATTGGTTTCTGGTGAAATTTTACCAGACGAGTCAGATACAAATGGTTGTTCAATCACAGGACGTACGGAATCATCCACATGAATGGTCCGGCCGGACCAAATGATACATGGCAATGATGAGGCAAAAACAGATTGATAGACGTGATTTTCAGCGATCTATCTGTAGGATCACTTCTACAACCGGTCCTAAGTTATAGTTGCTTTCAGTTATTTTTCTATCTATTTATGTTGATAAATCTATACATATAATTCATCTATGAAAAAAAATGAATGAATCCACTCGAAACATAAACGAAACAATATTTTGGACGGAGGGAGTACCAAATATCTTTGAAAGCATAATTTTCACCCATTTCTGGGATGAAATAAAACAGAGAATGATGATGTCACAATTTTATTGGATGGAAGATTTAATGGGAAGAAAAATAAAACCACTCACATTGTTAGATGCAATACTATATAAGGGCTTGTTTATATACAACAAAAACATATCCAATCTATACGTATCCGCAAAAAAACAAAACAGATGAGGTGAAATTAGTTTAAGTTGTCTCTTGATACCTCACATGCCCATCCTCATTGTTGTCTATTTAGGGGTTTTCTCTATTATTATTCTACAGAAAAACAGCAGAAATAGATGACGTAAAAAAAAAAGAAGAGGGAGCATGCACTACAATAATCTTAGGTTGGTGTCACCGACTCATTTATCTCACCGTCTATATTTTAAACTTTACTCTGTCTACAGTGCGCAAACAATGTTTTGCACGCCCATATTTTCGATGTTTGCAGTAAGCACTTTGCTGAGATGCATGGAAGCTTGCGGTACACGTCTGGCATGCTCTGCTTGCCGTGTGGCCAGGTAGAGAACACGGCCATCCCCCCTCGTTTGGATATTGCACACTACTACTCTCTCCGGTTTTTCATTTAACGTTTTTTCAGTTTAAAAATAAATTAATTGATAAATATTCCACAATGGAAATGGTACTTCGTTATTTCAGCGGTTCAGCCTGATGCTTGGAGCTCACGGACTGTGCGATAGAGTAGAGGAACACGAGGAGCGCAACCATCGCCTGCCAGGGCGCCAGAGTAGGATGATGGACGGCGGAATGCGTGGCGGATCAAACGGGTGGAAGTGGAAGTGTGGAACAGGGCAGGATGGACTCGACCTCGTCGCAGGCCCGCAAGCCCACGTCCAGGGGCAGGGTGGAATGGAGGAAGAGCGGAGTATGCTGGTGGGCTAGGCCGGCCTTTTGTAATAGCCCATATGGTCCCGACAAATCCTCCCCCTCCACCCATGCTCTTCCCCTAAAAAAAAAAAAAAATGCTCCTCGCCGAAACCGAAACCCCGAGGAGCCGAACTGCGATCCGCCACTTCGCTCCGTTACGGGCTTGCGCCGCCGGAGAAGGGACAAGGAGAACCATGGCGACGGCGGATTCAGCGTGATCGCGCACGTAAGTTCCCCTCATCTCCTCTTTTTTTCTCGAGGCCTGCTTAATCCATCGAAACGTTACTGCTTTCCTGCCTAGTTCCACTCTGTATTCTGGGCTAGGGTTTGGTAGGCTTCAAGTTAGTCAGGCGCGCGCGCAGGGGAGTGCACCTTGTCTTATGCATTCGTTGGTTCAGGCGTGTATTTATATATTTTTGTAGAGATGGCAACAATGGGTGTTGTTTGAAATCTTTTGGCATAGTAGCACGAAGGAGAACTGGAACAGGGGTGCTGATGTCAGAACAGAAATTCTGAATGCGTGATGGTGCTTTATTGTGGTGAGGAGTGACTTAAAACTTCTCTTGAAATAATTTTTGAAGGAACTCTTTGGGGGTGTTTGGTTTGAGGAAGCAACCCACAAGGAATGGTTTGATGATGAACGCACTCCTCATCTTAGTACTAATTATTAGCTAGTGAGGAATGAGGTGATGAGGGATCAACTCATTCCATTCCACAAACCAAATAAGAAAAGTGAGGAGTGAGAAAATGATGGACCAACTCAATCCTCAAACCAATCACCCCTTTTGTCATAGTTTGGACAGTGCGAGATAAAGTTGAGTGATTTTTTTAGTTTTCTTCATGGGCCATGGAAGGACCAATGATGGTAAAAAAAAGAGCTCCAATTTTGTTGATTGGTTCTTTGATTGATGAAAGGGTAAAGTGAGCTAATTCGTTCATAAATTTCATGTTATATGCAGGGGAGTGTTCTTGCTGCTCTGCAAAAAGGATTTGTTGTCTTAGCAAGCTTGTTTATGGCTAGTATGGTTTCTAAAAGAACCACTAGAAGACGGGTAGAAAAGGAAAAATGCATCATGAACTGCCTCCCAAGAGAACTCATTGAACAGGTATTTTCTAGGCTTCCAGCGAGCATTTTGCTGCAGTGCATCGGTGTCTGCAAGATGTGGCGCAGTATCATCCGAGATTCACAGTTTGCTATGGCACACCTCCAGCATGTGCCATCGTGTACGCTCATGTTCTCCCCACAAGGGTCGGATTCAGGCATGCTGTACCCCAGTGATGCTATTATCTTTGATGAAGCTTGGTCACCGTCAACATTGGCGGTGCCAGTGATTGAGCCGGATGATCTCCTCTGCGGTACATGCAATGGGCTCCTTTGCTTACACACACCTAGATCAACGATCAAGATAGCCAACCTTGCAACTGGTGAATGTCTGTATCTTAAGAAGCCTACAAAAAGCTTAAAGGATGACCACTTCTCTTTCTACAGATTTGGATTTCACCCAGTCACTAAAGAATACAAGGTTATACACTTTTTTCAAGAGAGCAGCCCCTGTACTGAAGGCAGATTCAATGTCATTCAAGTTTACACACTTGGAGTTGAGAAATGGAAAGATGTTGTAACTCCAGAATCTCTAAGTTTGAACTGTGTGAAAAACTCTGGAGTAGTCATTGTTGATGGTACAATGTATTGGCTAACTGAAGACACAGGATCTAATTGGCGGCATGCAGTTATGTCCTTTGATCTTGGTGAAGGAAGCTTTGCGCATATACAGCTGCCTGCAGTTGACCTTGAAGATTTGGCATTTAGTGATGCTCGCCATTACTGGATCACTGTGATCAATGGGAAAGTTTGTGTATCTACTGCTCAATGTTTGAGTGGAATGCTTATTGGTAATCTGCAGGTTTGGACCCTAAATGGATCCGTTGATGAAAGGTGGAGCCATATGTGCAATATTCAGCTTTCATCACTTTTTGCTCGTGGACTACATTTTGTTTCTGGGGATAAGATCTTGATTCAACATCTTGATTGTAACTTGTATTCTTACCAATTGCTTGGGAAGAACTTTGAGATTGAATCCAGTAAGATGGTTAAGCTGTTAGATTTGAGTCCCCGCGGAGAAGCTGACTTGCAATTCTATATCTGTCTGAAGTCACTTGTGCCTTTAGACTTATATGCAAAGGCAGCTGGTGTACGTAGGACAAAGAGGCAGGGGGTATGGAAACTGAAAAAATGGAAGGCATGGGAGGATGTGCGTTTCAGGCAAGAGAAACTGTGGAGAATGATTCATCAAAAGGAGGTTGATATACTGGTATACTCCATATTTGTTAAAATGTCATTACCCATATCTGTAATGCTTGATGACAATACAATTTACTAAACTGGCATTTTATAGGAACGAACACGACACTTGGTCATAGGAGTCAAGGAAGTCTTACAAGGTTTGCAAGATGAGGTGATTTGGCAGAATGCAAACAGGGAAATTGATCGGATCTTGCTGCATCTGCCAAATTGTCCAGAGCAAGTAATGGTATATTTAAATAGAGACAAATAATTCAATTAAGTGTCTGGACATGCATTAAGTTTCGTTAAATGTTTTGCCTGACCAGCATCCAAGTTCCGTGCGGCGGCTTAATTGGGTGGAGATGATGGAGGACTTGAAGAAGTTAGAGAAGCATTTTGATCTACTCAGCGATAGACTCAAGGTGTAGTGTGCTGGCATGTTGTGTCCACTATTGTTTACGTGCCTTTGAATCATGCCAAATTGACAATGCTAACGTCCCTATAGGTTTTGGCTCAGGCACGGCAAGACCTAGTTAGCACGTTGAGAAGCTACGTAGATGCTTATTGTCAGGCGTCAGGTAAATATTTACGTAGGTTGCAAGTTATGTTTTCTGCAGTACAACATTTCTGCCATCATGTCATTTGCCATAAGCATCTCAAAACCGAAGCAGAAACATTTTTTTATCTCATTTCATGCCAGCTACGAACTTCTGGTAAAAATTGCTTGCTCCCATTGTGGAGGATGCCATGATTATAAGTTATTCAGATATGTGCCTAGGTCTCTTTGCTGTGCAGTTTTGTTGAATTGGCATCAGTCTAGTTTCAGGTTATTGAACTTTATATAAAGTCCCTATATACATTGGCAAAATATGAATTCCAATTTTTTAGGGAAATGTACTAAATTCTGCAGAACTTTATTGTGAAAATAATATGTATACATATGTTAATTTTAACTAGTATTCTTCAGTTTCCATAAAATAAAGTGTTCTCTTCTTCTCATGTTTAAATAATCTGCTTTGATCTGCGTCTATATTCATGTACACTGATCACACATTGTGCATATTTGGGCTCAAAAGTGAAACCACAAGATACATTTCTAACAGTGAGTTCACAATGCATTTTACTGTCATTGACTCTATTTCATACGAATGAGGTGCACCTTTAGAAGGGTAAGTAAATAACATGATATTTCATATGTTCTTGATACGATCCTTGTTCATGTGTCTCGCAGGGCAAGCTCATGTGCTCAGTTGACTTATTTGTGCTGATGCCATCCCGTTGGACTTGGCTACGCGCAGACTGGACAGCTTCTCTCAAAATTCTAACTTCAAGTGTCTCTTGCATTAGTAGCTCTTGCTTGTGCATTGTAAACCAGTGATATTCCGTAACTTCGTTATGTTCTCAATTCACTTAAATGTAGATATTGGTTGCATAGATCTTTTGGGCTTTTTCTGATGCGAAAAATCCCTTTTGTGCTCCAAACTGGTTTAAATGTTCAGAGCTATTTTGGGAGGGTTCACTTTGTCCTCCTTGGCTGTACTGTAGCTGCCTCTGCATCTTCCCATAGGATGAAATCCTACATTTGCTGACCACAAGGTTCTTCATATGAGCCACCATAATGGCTCTAATCCATGAACCTGTCGGCTTGTTACTCGCCCGCTCATTTGTTTTGAACGGGCAATGGTAGAGCGGCAGTTTCATTAAGCTGGAAGAAATCCAAGGCTCAGAGGTCCCAAGAAGACCCTGATAAGTAAGAACGAGAAGAGAGAAGCAGATTTGCCGTCCGTGGATCCTGGGCGCTGCATTTGTTGGACCCCGGCTGCCCAGCCACCCAGCCAGCATTGTGAGTTTGTGACTGTCCACAAATGCATTCGGTTTGAAGCGGGAGCTGATTACCAAAACCGCTGGAAAACTGCGTTTTCTGTCCACATGGCAACCGAACAAAGCTGCCAACCCCACTAGCCCAACTAGAAATCTTGTTGCTGCCGCTTTGCTTAGGCTGAGCGCAACAGTTTGTAAAAAATACTTGTGCATGTACATTTTGCATAGTGGCAATTTATGCATATACATATTGCGAAAGTGTGCGGAAAATGGGGTACACATTGTGCAAAATGCACGTCGTCTTCCACTGACCGCTACCGTTGGTCTTATGTGTGTCCACGAATTCTTGGGACGTATAGTAAGTTTTTTGAAAAAAAGGCTTTGCACGTAGCACTACGCAAACAGACGGCGAAAGCGTGTCATGGAAATTGAGAATACGTATCCCTACGGCTGAAACGCACCAACTCAAAACCGGCTCACTAGGCCTTTTGGGCCTGAAATCTCTTTTTGGGAGAAACAGCGGCAAGATCTCCATCCAACATTTCGTATCCTCTCTGTTTTTCTTGCTTTCCTTATTTACATGTCGTGGAGAGAGTTTCCCATCTCTTCTGCTCCATTTCTTCTCCCGTTGTGCGCCGGATCGCGTGCTGGCGGCGATTAGGGTTTTGCTTGCCGACCAGAGAGCGAGACAGCAAATGGGTGGTAATCCGTGGAGGCTTTGCGCTGGATGGTCGAGGTTTATGCCTTGCGAATCTTAATTTGGATTTTATTTGAGAAAAAAAAGACTCGATATCTTGTCTTGGAGCTGTTCTGTTTGATTCGATCGTAGCTCATACCGCCGAGGGTTAGTTTTTCCTGTCCGCTGGTTGGTTGAACCTTTTGATCGTGGCCGCTGTGGGTTTTCTGTTGAGTTGGATAAAACGCTGCATCACCGAACGGTCTGAGAGTTAGGGTACAGGTAAACGATGCATGATGAGCCCATGTGAGAATCGAGAGGGATGAAAAGGATAGCGAGAACTGACGGCATAGTGTGATACTGATACCTATTATTTTTCTTGCCACTCGTAAGATGAGGCATAGCGTCTTGGAGCCCAGTTGCTGTAGTTAGAATTGACGTTAAATTATTTGCTCACATGTACTATATATGTCCACAACTTATTATGTCTCCAATCTTATATGGCTCATCATTTTTGTGAATTTTGCCTTTGCAGGACTTGCTTGGTAGCTTAAACGGATAATAGTGTGCCTTCTGTTTCCCTGGCTCCTTCTGAACCATGGAGGTTCAGGCAAGAAAGAAGCAGAGCACAGCCTTCTTCCCGGAAGACATAATTGAACAGATACTTTTGCGGCTTCCGGCGATCACTCTGACGAAGTACCGCGCCGTATGCAAGCAGTGGAACAGAATCATTCGAGATCCCCAGTTCATCACGGCACACTTGCGGCGCGCACCGCGTCGCCCGCTCCTGTTCTTCAATCAAGCGTCGGTTTCGAAGAAGCTCTACCCTAGCGACGCGATCCCCTTCGACGAGGCCTGGTCGCCCTCAAGATTCGATGTGCCTATTATTGAGCCGGATGAATTCTTGTGCGCTTCTTGCAATGGGTTCGTTTGCCTGTACTCGGATAGATCAACCATCAAGATTGCCAACCTTGCAACTAGTGAAAGCCTGCATTTTGCAAAGCCAGTCAATAGATTGAACAGGAACCAGTCTTCTTTCTACAGCTTTGGTTTTCACCCGGTGACAAAAGAATACAAGGTTATACACATTGTTTATGGAGGCAATGACTTCAATACCATTCAAGATTACACACTCGGTGAGGATAAAAGGCGAGATATTAGAGTGCCGGAAGTTGGAAGGCTGTACAGTACGGAAATGCCTGGAGCTGTCATCGTTGATGGAGTAATGTATTGGCTAACTGCAGCAAAGAAAAGTAAATGGGGGCATGCAGTTGTGTCTTTTGATCTCAGTGAAGAACGTTTCGAATGGATACAGCTGCCAGCCAATGTTGATCTTGGAAATTCTATGCCTGGTTGTGTTCGCCTTTCCACATCACAGAGGTAGGTGGGAAGGTGAGTGTTGTTACAGGTCAAGAACGTTACAATTACTGGACGCTTGACAATAGGAGAAATCAAAGCTGGAGCCAGAAGTATAATATTCAGTTATCATCAGTTAACATTCCAAGACCATATTTCATCCATGGGAGCAAGTTTGTAGTTTATGATTATGGTAGGAACATGTACTACAATGAATTGATGGGCCAAGACGTTAAGATTGAATGGGGAAAGATGGTGAACCTGTTAAATTACGGCCCCCGCTGGTTCAGAAGCATGCAATCCTATATGCGTGTGGAATCACTCGTTCGGTTGGATGCATGCCTCAAGGCTAGTATCGTGCGTACGCTAAAGCGACAGGAGGGTTGGGAATCGAAGAAGTGGATGAGGTGGACGCAAGACCTCTCTGTGCTACAGAAGCTGTGGAGGAATGCTTATGCATTGGAGGTGGAGCATTCTACATCTGTATAGTGGCTTGACTTTCACTAACTACTATATATCTGTCACTAGAATTCTGAAGATATGAAAAAAAATCATGAGTACCCATTTTGGCAGAGATTTGGGCGCAGCTTGGGCATGGACATCAATCCGCAGTTGGAGCATCCACCACCACCAGTGAAGGTGAACGTATTACAAGTAAGGCGAAAGTTTGCTGACACACTCCGACTTAATGAAAACTGCTAGTGGACACTGGAAAAAGTCAAATTAAATATCTGACACTTTCGAAATGTGGTTATTTAGAGGGAAAGCAATCAAATATTTAATTGATCCAGTGTCCTCGGCAAATAGCCACCTTCACAGTGTCTGTCTGTTTGTGAATTCAACTTTTTTGGTATCAGGTGGCAAATAGCCACACAACTATTCCTAGAAGCTACGTATATGAATATATCAAATTTACCCGTGCACCTTTTTTTAAAATTATTTTACAACAGGCCACAAATTTTTTTGGTGTGCTGTATTTTAAAATAGGCATTTTAGATTCATTGCACTGTAATATTTCAAAGTTAGATTCCATGTTGTAATAAGTCATACCACTCAATGGGGTGTTTCAAACAAGATGAAATCTAATTTTGAGAATTTAGACTGGCATGGGTACAATTTTTCCGAGTTTAAAAGCCATGACTATTATCTTGCATGCAGAACCGGCTCAACTGGGTAGAGCAGAAGCGGGTGAGGGGGATGCTGAAAACTAGCATGCTAAGATTGGCTGGTATGCTGATAGTATGGTGTGGAAGCGCTTACTGATTAAACACAAAGATATTTACAATTGTTGAATTGTCATTTCGATTATTTCGATTAGAGTGAAAAGTTGACAAATCTGGCATATATTTAGGACATGGAGCTAACACTGATTGTTCAAAGTAATAAGATGATCCATGAGGCAGTTCAGGTGTGCTTATGAGTTCCTAAGTTATCTCATCATCTATATTCATGTAAGTGCCTGCTAAGAAATTTCAAGTGCATCGCATAAACGAAATTTGCACTCTTCTTTCTGTATCTGTTCCCTACTCATATCAGACCTTGCAGAGTAGATCAACTCTGGATGCAATAATTTCAAGGCCGTCCATATCAATGACGACGCTACAACTCTTGAAGGCAAAGGTCCAGTGCTTGTTGGCAGAACTAGACTCAAGAGACTAGCAAATGATGCCTGCAATCTGAATGCACCTTGTATCTTGTATACGTGAAATAATTATATCCATGTGGTTACGATTTCCTCTCTTCATGAAATTTCTGCCCACCGGTTCTCCGAGTTGTTCTACATCATCAGAGCTCCTGAAGATGCATGGGACGAGTACGTCGTCTGCTTACATTCATAGACTGACAGGAGACAAAAATTGGGCTTTGCTGATGGCCAAGAAACACAGATGGGCTCTGACCCGTCTTTACTGCCGTTGTCTCGTGCTACCCGTTTCAGCTCCTGCTTCTGCATACGTTGACAAAAATTGGGCTTTGCTAGGAATTGACACAGGATATTGCTCTCTGCTATCTTCGAATATTTGATGTTTTGGACACAATCTCTCGTACCAAAGAGTAGTTAAATAAAACAGTTTTTTTTTCTATAGTACCCCTAATAACTAACTCGTGGTTCCACGTCTAAACACAAACGGATCCTACCCCACATCGTTGGCGCAGCTCCCAAGGCTCCTTAAACCACCGTTCGAGCTCTCGTGGGCTATGTTTTTTTCCTTTTTTTAGCGGGTGAGAGATTAATTGGCCATGGGTCATTTACTGCTGCATGGAAAATATAAATAGACCTATTGGCTTAAGGGTATACTAGTTCAAAATTAGTTTCAAATGTTCCAACATCAAGTATTTGCATCCAAAGTGCAAACTCCTTAAACATCGAGTATTTGTACACTTGAGGGAGTAAGGTAGAAAAAATATGCTCCGATGCATAGCTCCATAAGTCATGCTATAATGAGACCCATATCTAATTTAATATACAACTTTTCTACTAACAACATGGATAGTGGGCGGAGAGAGCGTGGAGGAAAACAATATTGCTTGTTTAATCTTAGCATCATGTGCAAAAATAAGCATCAGGTGTTTGAAGGTGCTAAACTAGTACCTCCTCTCCAATCTATAGCACATTTTTTCTGTTTTTTTCTTATCTTCGCACCCTCTTAGATCATACATTGGAGCTGTTCTTAGACTATGTGCGGTGGGATGGATAAATTGATTGCCTATACATTGTACGCAGAGAGGTACTTAGAATAGTGGATACACAATGCATTTATACATCCTAGTGCATATAGTTTTATAGCAAAAATCTATGAATGGAATTAATGTTTTCTAAGACAAGTTGTTAGATGATTAAAAAATCAGTAAATCGTTACGAGATAGGGCTGCAAGTTAGAGATGCGAAGAGAGTAGTTGAAGGCTCACAAAGACCCAGCTTGCAGCGCACATGGCCGCGACCGGGACGCACTATAGAGTTTGCAATGGAAAAAGAAGATCAAAATCGACCAACCACAACATTTTTGGCCCAACAACAACCTGGAGTCTCTCTTCAAGCAAACGGCCCACGAGCACACAAAATTCACCTGTTATGGGCCAGTTAGATGTATACGTTGGGCTGCTGCTGGATCGAATATGCCGCCACGCGTGACCCCGTGAGCAGATAGAGAGAGCCGCCGTGACCCGTCAAGCCAGCCGACAAACTAATCACCCAAACACCGGCACCACCCAGCAGCCTCCAAACCCTGGGCCTCCGTCTCGCTGTCGCGTCGCATCGGCGATGTACACTGTTCCCTGCTTCGGGCGGCGTGGCAACCGGCGGCGCAGTGCTCGGCGGCTCAGCGTCGATGAGCAACTCCGTGCATCCGCGATTCCGCGTCATGGTGGGCCAAGACGTGCGGGCCGTGGCTGCAGAGGCGGTGCGCCGCTCGGCGACTCGACATCGACGGCGAGCCACACCGCGCGTACGCGATTCCACACCAAGTTGGACCAAGGCGGCGCAAAGAAAACGCATCCGTCGAAACCCAATGTGCCAAATAGGTTGCATGGACAAAGAGGTTTGATCAATTTTCGCTATTTAGTCATTTATTCTTGACTGGGCTACCATAACCATTATTGTTGTGTGGCAGGTGGGCTTGTTGCCTCGATGGGTAAAAGAAAGGGGTCGCCCTGTCAACAAGATGGTCCCGGTGATTCTCCAGCTCTCAAACTAATGAGAACTACAATCCCTGAACTCCCTGAGGTACCAAGTTTTCCTGCTAGTCTAATTACTTATGCAACTAATGAGAACTACGATCCCTGACCTTCCTGAAGTACCAAGTGTTCCTGCTCGTCTAATTACTTATGCTAGGCTAGCTGAATATTACTGTTTATAAACCGAATGAAAGAGGTCGTTTAGTGCTGTGATTTGTTCAGAGTCATATGCCATTACTGAATTGGTGAGAACTTTGACAAGCTAGTGTGTTCTAAATGTAATTGTTCTTTCTGCAAGGCTGGCGACATGCCCAACACAAACCTTCCAAGAATCCTAAGCATCAGACCATCAGTTGGCAGTTGGTTGCTTTTCTACTATGTTGATACCTTAGCATAACTTGGGTGGTTGCTCTATCCGTTCATTTTTATAAGGTGCAGTTTGGCTGTCTAAGTTTACGCTTCGACCAGCAATTAGTCTAATAATCGGTGAATTTTGTGCCTGAAAATTGATCAGTTCAATTTGCATTTAAAAGCTTATGATTTTTTTAACTATTAGTAAACTACCATAGGAAAAAAATGTGATGGTCAAAGGTCAACTTTATACAGTTAAACTATTCATTAGTACTATGCTGCTAGTGGTGTGCAGAAACCAATTTTTTGCAACTCTTGATTGGTGTGTTTATTCCAGAAGAAATAGGAACAGTGATTACTCTTTTTTTTCTTGCTTCACAATCCTCTCCAAAGCACTGATTCTGCTATTGTGGTATCTAAATCCTTAAAACAATGAAATTTTACAATTGTGCTCTAGCAGTCATATTTTTTGTTGCAATTTGCGCTACCTAAATCCAAAATCAATTGTAAATTGAACTCTTTTCCTTTATGTTCACCTTTTTCTTTATCTTTATAGTATCCTTTATCAAGCATGAAGCGTCTCTTCATCTCAGTCACCTAGGCCAATGTACCTGCCAAAATTGTCCGATACTATTTCATGGGCTTCAATTTTGTGAAGGAAGGTTGGGAATGCGGGTGGCAGGGGTGGGGTGAGAGTTGGAGGCAGCTGCACAGGCGTCAGCCTAGAGGTTTGGGCCTGTGGAGGCCTTGGTGGAGGAGGGCATGGTGTCAGGGTAGAGTTTGCTGATCGTCAAGTACTCACCTGCCGATGTTGGAATCCTAGGCTTAGGGTTAGGGCATGAACAAAGGCAATGGGGGAGTTAGCGGCACGGGCAAGGGCTGCACGGCTGTCTTTGGATGCGGCCTAGGGCTGAGAGTGTTTCATGCTGTGCTAGGCCACTTGTCGGTGCTGGAACAAAATCTATTTGGGTGAGCGATTCCCAATAGCACTTAATACTAGTAGTAATAAACTTCTCATCATTGGTAGTTATCCCTTTCTGTTTCTATATTTAACCTATTTATAACAAGCTATTGCCCAATAACACAACTGTGTGACAATTATATACACAATGCAACGTATATGTTACATGCAACTTGGCCATGCATTGCACCCTTGCTCCTATCCACTTATCTCATCATGACACGACAATGTGTGCACACACAAGTATATTTAATTGGTGCTAACTTTTAGCAACTCTCTTCTCCCCCTCCAAAAACCACCAATAACTCTGTTAGGGAAACTCCTCTATGCATTGCTGGGATTCACGTAGCACAGTTATGTTCTCCCTATGTAATCAGCGCACCTTTGTGTGATCGTGTGTACTACTTTATTCTTTTTCCAACTGAAGAAATGGCTTTACAATCTCAATGTTGATCTTTCATCCACTTCTTGTGTGTGCAGGACATTTGGTCTTGTATACATTCCCTGATGCCAATGCGTGAAGCTGCTCGTGCTGCTTGCTTATCTCGTGCCTTTTTACGTTCTTGGAAATGTCATCCTAATCTCGTCTTTAATAAGGATACGATTGGCTTGAAGAAAAATGGAAAGGGAGAGAATTTCCACCACAAAACCAACCACATTCTCAAGAACCACTCAGGCGTTAACTTGAAAACATTCGAGCTTGACTACAGTGGCATGTATGGGTATGATGGCACTAGTTATTTTGACAGTTGGCTTCAGATTGCTCTTAAACCGGGGATTGAAAAACTAACCCTCTGGTTGCCGAACACAAGGAGAAAATATAACTTTCCATTCTCACTTTTATCTGATGGGGTTCGACATTCCCTTCAGTATCTTAGACTTCGTTTTTGTGCTGTCCGTCCCACGGTTGAAATGGGCCCCTTGAGAAGCCTTAAAAGATTGCATCTGTCCTATGTGAGAAGTACATGGGATGAGTTAGAGCGCCTCCTTTTCAACTCTCTCGCTCTTGAACAATTAGAGCTAGCACATTGCACGGAGATTATTTGCCTCAAGATACCTTGTGCCCTGCAGCGGCTCAACAGCCTTAGTATTTTTGGATGCTCAGCCTTGGGAGTGATAGAGAGCCAAGCTCCAAACCTCTCTAATCTTTCAGTTAGAGGGAACAGACTAGACTTCTCACTTGTGGACACATTGCAAATGAAGAAACTACTCATGGAACGTACTATCCGTGATGTTCGTATCAGGCTGCCACCCATTATGCCCCTTCTTGAAACTCTTGTCATAGAATCAAGGCATCAGGTATATACTCTTAAAGATAGAGGTTGTGTTCTAGTGATATGCATGGGTTACATTTGTTACTATCTGGTGCATAAGGTATCTGATGCATGGCGGCATATTTTTTTTGTGTAGGTTGCTGATGCACCAATGCTGCCTACCAAATTCCTCTACCTTAAGCACCTGAAGATTCTCTTATCATCAGGAACAACCATTTCCCAGGCATTTGACTATTTCTCTTTGGTTTCTTTCCTTGATGCATCTCCTTCCTTGGAGACTTTGGTATTAAATGTAAGACGTTGGCACTGTCCATTCATCTCATCCTGCAAATTTATCGACCAGTTTGGGTCCATTTAGCTGAAAAATATTATCCTTTTCATCATCAGGTGAGCCAGCTACGTATGATCCATGAATCGATTTCTGAGCATCCACAATTGAGGCACATGCCTGAAGGCAGCCACGGCCAACTCAAGAGTGTGAAGATAAGTGGTTTCAGCTCTGCGAAAAGCTTAGTTGAACTAACATGTTATATTCTCAAGAATGCGGTGTCACTTGAATGTCTTACATTGGACACCATTTATGGGTATAGGTGTGGTCAGGATAAGTATACAAGGTGTTTTCCCATGGCTGGTGATGTTCTAAAGGACGCTCCTAGAGCGATGTCGGCTATCAAAACATACATTGAGCCCAATGTTCCACATAGAGTTACATTAACTGTTTTGGGGCCTTGCAAGCGGTGCCCTGCTAGAGGAATAAGCGGGACACCATTCTAGTCATGTTACGTCACTAACATTTAATTTAATTTTAGAAGAACCATGATTTGTTTCCTGTTTTATTTATGGCTTTGGTCCCATGCGCAGCAAATTTAGTTTCTGATGCGCCATGCTTTTGTTTCCTGAATTTGCAGTATATATGACATTCCGGTTCTTTGGTCCGATGTTTATATTTTGTAGTATATGGGTATGGCATGTGGATTTATTTCAGAGACAAGAATCCTGTCTTTGATTCTATGTTGAAAAGCTGCATTGAGAGTTTGAGACAGTGCCAGCTTGCTTGGGCAGTTGGGCAGTTGGGCTAATCGCACACTCGCTTTTCGCCCGCCTTTCTGCTCCGTTGCGCTACGCGAGCAGCACGTCGCGCCTGCGCGGCAGTCTGCCTGCCCGGAACATGCACAGCACAGTACCGTTGCCTGCTCGATCTGTGACCGGGGGTTTTGTACGCTATGCTGTCGTTAGTACCCATGCACACCACCGCCGTACCGTTCGTCCGTTCGCGCATGGATGCCGCCATCATGTCGGCACGCGCCCAACGGCCGCCACGTGGCGCCAGATAAAGAGAGGAGGAGCGGGCGAAGTAGTGCGGGAGGAGGCTGGCGGAGAGGCCAAGACGAGGGTGGCGATACGTCAGCGGCCTCCCGGGTGGGGCGGGCGGCGCGGGGTGGCGACAACGACGGTTAGGGATAGAGTTCGGGGTTGGGTTTGTCGGCGACCCTTCTACTCCACCTCCGGTGATAAAGGGGAGGGTCGGGGGCGACGGCTGGCCTAGCGGAGGTGGAGGGCGGTGGGCGGCGGAAAGACCGGTGCCGAGAGTGTCGCCGTTCGGGCGGAGGAGGATGGCGGGCGGGGAGGGCCGGTGGGCGGCGGCGGGCGGTAGGCGGCGACGGGGGGTAGGCGGAGCGGCGAGACATCGGGGAGGCGCCGGCTGTGGGCAACTCGCGAGTCGACGGCGGGGGCTCGAGGAGGAAGATGGGCGCCGGGTGGAGGTACGGCCCGCACGCGTATAATAAGAGCAGCGCCGACGTACCGCCGCCTCCGGCCTGCCTCATCCGTTCTTTTTCCATGAGACCACTGCATCAGGATTTTTAGAGCACCGGCTCCGTCTGTCGGTGTGCCTCACGCCCTCGCCTCTCTTCGTGGCTTTGGGCTTTTTGGCCATCCCAACTTTACGTGGGCTGTAGCCCACGATTATTAGGCTGTATGAGACTGACTAGCATTGGGCTAACTCGATCGACCGTGAGCTTATATTGGCCATCCTTTATGAACTTCGATCTTTTGGCTCTTAGGGATTGGATTCTTCTGCGGCCCTAATCAAAGCTACGGCGAGACGACGTTCTTCTTCGCCTGCGGATGTGGCTTCCTGTCAACGGACTTCATGGTTGGCATCGACAATGGCGATGGCGTCTGGCGTCTGGCGGAGGAAGACAAGCTTGGCACGCATAGTAGGATCTAGGGACTTCTTTGTACCTTTTGTTTTACCAATGTCCTTTGTGTAAGATGGGTGGGACATCTGTCCCTTTGTATCCTTTTAGGGCTCACTGGCTCGAGTCAATGTAAGTGTTTGTTCTCTTTAGATCGTCTCCAATAAAACGTGTAAATACTTTGTCTATAATACAAATCGATATTGTAGCGCTACTATAGACAGAGATGAGGGTGGTTAGAACCGTGGATATTCAATCCTTTTAGCCCATCCGTTTACATCATAATATAGGCATGGCCTGATAAAAAAAAACTACGTTCTGGTTAGCTGCTATCCTGCTACTCGTTCAAGCATAGTATACCACTGGCCATTGTATTGGCCGGATCAGTAGTACACTCCTTGTTCCAGGCTAGAGTAGCTGGAGTACGACGACAGGCTGCCGTGTGAAAGTGCTAATAGCTGCCCTTTGGGTTTGTTTGGTTATTGCCCTCAAGGTAGCTCCTCGCCCAGCGTCCGATTTTGGACTTAAGGCGTGATATAAGACCATCCCAAGGTGGGATGGGAATTGGTATATCCATTGTCTATCTCAATTCATTCACTATTTTAACTACATCTTTCTTTGTTTATAATAACACTACAATATCAAACAGTGTTATAGACAATTCATTTTACTCTTCCATTTGAGATAGCCTAAACACGCCCAAAATGCTGCCAGTTCTTGGACGTCGTGATCCTACGCCCACTGGGGCTGGCCGATATCCATTGGGCCTCGGTGCCGGACACCTACTTGTGCATCGATCAGGCACGTTGAGCCGGGGGAAGGCACAGCGACATCCAATCCAAGGCGGTGTTGAATCTCATAGCTAAAATTTAGGTCCCGTCGTATCAAATATTTCGACACTAGTTAGAAATATTAAATATAGTCTAATTATAAAATTAATTACACAGATGAGGAGTAAACTATGAGATGATTTTATTAAGCCTAATTAATCTAAGATTAGCAAATGTGATGCTACAGTAACTATTCCTCAATAATCATAGATTAATTAGGCTTAATAAAATCGTCTCACCGTTTACACCTCCACCGTGTAATTAATTTTCTAATTAAATCGTATTTAATAATTCTAACTAGCACTAAAGCATCCAACGTAACATATGTGGATTAAATTTTGTTTTCCGGATCCAAACACTCCCAAGGCTCCCAAACAGCGTGCTTGACTCAGAGTCGTCTCTTCAATCAATTTCAAGGGTCCCAGTTCCTGAACTCAATCCCAAACCTAGCTACACTTTTAGTTGTCACACACGACTACATGTACCTAGCAGCATATTTTGAGTTCTGTGGAGCAATGGTTGAGTGTGGCAATCTGTGCAAATGCGTGTGTATTTTACACGATCGGCAAGGCAATGCACCGATTTGTGTATATATAATATATATACTGTGAGAGCGTACGAAAAACATGACAGAGGTTGTGCAAAATACACGTGTAATTCACTTTGAGCGCACAGATCAACATATGAAGTTGATGATAGCTAAAGGCAACAGAATAATTTTGACGATTTGAGGAAAGGAAGCGGTGTTTGTCGATCACACGACTCCAGCATTTTTTTTTGAGAAAAATTGGAAAGAGAACATGTTTCTTTTTAGGCTAAAAACTTTTAAGAAGATCCCATCCACAGATATAGGGAACCTATAAATATTGGGAGCTAGCCGTTAGCAAGCCGCTCGCATGCCTATATTACCTAGGTGTACAATTGCCTAATATCAATGCTACATTATCTAATCTATGGTTTATTTGAAACATTTTTTTATTTCTGCTTTTTAAAGTTAAACTGTTTTTATGAAAATTTTACACGTCCCTACGTTCAAACGAATCTTCTTCTATTGCTACCATCGTCGTAAACTCGTAACCGTATGTTTGTCCTTTTCTCTGTGCAGTGCACACGTCGTGGAGGTGATCGATTTCCACATCGGGCGGATACAACGTTGGGACTGGGAGGGTGCTCCAGCACCCCTCTACCCCGCACAGATAATGGAAGCCCCCCAAATACCCCCTACAATATTTATGCATGAACAAAGAATAAGAAAAAAAATGTGAAAAAATAGAACAGAAAAAGGAGAAAACATAGGAGGAAGAAGAAAATGAACACCTCCTAGTTTCAAATCCTACATGTGCCACTGCCCACCGTTTACTGCGGTCAGTGGGGCACCTAAAAATGCCAAACGAATAAAATAGGAATACTGGTTTTGGTGTTTTTTTTTATCCTGTCAATTTTTGCAAAATCAAATTAAATGGATTATTAAAAATCCGTGAATCAGGATGTGTGTGAGTTTGTCCTGCGTCACACGAATCCCTCTTCTCTCGCCGGCCAATCAGGGCGCGAGTTTTGCCACCCACGGATCGACCCCCGATCAATCATCAGGATGACAGGATTCGAGTTTTGCGAGAGCGAAGCGGCGGGCCCAGTTCCCTACCCCGTGTCTTGCACAAGAAGAAGCACCGGCTCGCCTCGCCTGGCCAAGCCCGGAGAGCGATTTCCGCTCGCCAGCCATAGCAAGCAAAAAATATTGCCCGCACACCCTACCTGGTGAACCAATTTGGTGGAACCAAACGCCTACAAAAGGCCCCCGCCGTCACCAGTCGCGCACTCGCGCTCACCCAACACCTGCATCCGAAAACCACCCCAACCCCCCCAAATTCCAAATTCAGAAGAGGGAGCGGGAGAGCAAGACAGGGCTCCTCCACCGCGCCGCCGCCGATAGCCGACATGAAGCCGTTGGAGGTCGCTGGCCTCCTCCACGCCGTGCTCCTCCTCGACGAGGACCACATCCCGGGCCGCGTGTTCAGCGTCGTCGAGGTGGAGGTGCGCCAGGCCCCAGCGCTGCTCGAGCTCATCAGCCCGCCGGGCTGGGAGGTGCCGCGCACGAAGAAGCTCGAGCACCTCTCTCGCCTGGCCAACGAGATCCAGATCGTGATCGACGCCGTCATCCCCATCCTCCTCGCGGACCCCACCGACTCCGCCGGCGCGCGCCTCCTCCGCCGGTACGCCTGGTCCATCAAGCACGTCGCCCGCAAGGTGGACGGCGCCCCCAAGGTCAACGGCGTCGTCGTCGCCCCAACGGCCCCTTCTACCAGCTCGCCGTCGCCGCCTCCAACACACTCCACCATGCTCTTAAGGGAGATCAGAGCCAGGCGTGGTACCAGGAGCGGGTTCTCACACTCCGTGACACCGTCACCACCCTCCCGCCTGTCATGGTGAAGATCCCCGGCGCCGGCGGTGACCAGGCCGTAGGAGAGGACGACGACCCCATGGACCACGAAGGCGGAGACGACGACCTGGCGTAGCCGTAGCCGTACGCCCCACCTCCACTTCTCCCCGCGCGCGCCCCTCCCCTCTTCCGCGCCAACATTCGAGCCGGGAAAGTAGTCGGAGTTTACTACATATATGATAGTAGTATGCATAGAGTTTACTACGTAGATGATAGTAGTATGCATATATGGATATAGAACCAGGTGTTAGAGTCAGAGTATCAGTAGTATGGATATGGATATAGTCAGCGTATTAGTAGTAGTAGCATGGATATGGATATATAGCCAGGTGTTATGGATGATCCTTAATATGAAGTCTAAACAATGTGAATGCGAATATGCGATTGCTCGCTTGGATTTTTGGCATTGGTGTTCCTGGGTTTCATCGTGCATTTCAGATTGATTTATGGAAACTTATGTCAAATTCCAATCCATTTCTGGAAGTGTGTCGCGTTGGCATGGATATATTGTGCATATTTGATCTATGGCTACGTGCATGTTTTACTTTATCTGTATCTGTGCCATTTTGGACCCAATATAGTTGTATTATGTTCTATCTATCTACCTTCAATGTTGATCGCTATGCTCTTTATCCAGCAACGTGCTTGATCGACAAGCAAATTCTGTGCATATCCAGCAACTTCCATAGTGCTGCTATGCTCTTACTGTGAACCCCCCAATGATTGTGGGGACTGCTAATCAACATCTTGTTGTCTTCAATTTGCAGAATCCTCAGGCAATTGTGTTGTTACACTGGCTTCACACGTGTTGATTCATTTCCAGTTGTCTATTAATGACTTGCATATTCAGCTGGCTTATTTTCATGTCTTTTGTTTGCATAATTATTAGATGGAGATCAAGTGTATCCAATCACCACTAAAATGCTAGGCACGTGCCTCACTGCATTCCCTGATCAGCAAGGATTTCTGGTAATGCTTAATTATTTGCATGCCCTTTATTATCACATCTACCAAATCTAATTTCCTATGTTTGAATTTGGCTATTTTAGTGTGCTTCACAAACAAATTATTTATTTCTCTTCTGTTCTATATCATTTTTGTATTTACCTAATACAAATATTTTCTCATTCAATTTGTCTCCATCTAGTCCTTGATTTCTTCATTCCAACTTTTCTACACAACCAATACCTTACTCAAATCAGAGTTTGGCTTGACTGGGGACCTGGGGTAGTGGGATATCAATTTTACTGTCATGGCCTGATGAGTGTGGTGTACCTGTGTATATGTGCAAACTTTTCAACTGCTAATATAGTACTCCGTAATATGTATCAATACTGATGTTGTTCTGTTTTGAGTTGCTGGGATGAATTGCCAGAGGGCAAGGGCACCACTGGTGTATGGATCCCATCTCCTATTCTGTATTGGGCATTAAACTATCTTAAACTTCCCTTACCTACTGTCCAGCTTGTTGTTTGTACTCTTATTTTATCCCTAGAACCAGATAAGAACCAAACTGTACTTCTGGAAATCACCAAACTCTTGACTAAAACAGGTCTAAAGTGTACTACCTCAGGTCCAAAAAAGAAATCATCCTAGCTTAGTGAGAAGAGGATGATAAAAGAAGTCGTTTTGGCCAAAACTGTACACTTAAGACGTATTTGCCCTTGAGTAATTGCATTGCACAGATGAGGCGTCGCTGCATGCATGCTCCCGAGGCGCCGCTGCATGCAAAACTGCAAGCTCTCGAGGAGACCGCTGCATGCGCGTGCAATAAATGGATGGCTAGCCGTTGCACGCCGAGACGTTCCAATCTCCCATCAAAAGCATGCTCCATGCATCCATGCACTGCTCGTTCTAGACATTCAGTTCTCCATCTCCCTCACAAACCATGGAGGATGACGACGGCGCGTTGGCAAGGCATAAGATGGTGCGCGCTCGACGCATTCGACACCAGGCGCAGAAGGAGCTCGGCCGCGCTCGCACGTTCCGTGTGTACGCAGCCCGTATGTGGCGGCAAGCACAGGCGCAGCTCGCCCATGCGCAAGCCTTTCGCGACGAAGCCGTACGTCCGCGGCAGTAGGCACAAGTCGACGTCGTCGACATGCGAGTGATCCCTACCGTCAACAACTTGCAGCAGCATCTGCAGGTTGAGCCGAGCTGCACGCAAGATAGCATTCTGGACTCCGACAGCATTCGGTACGTGCCTGACTCACTAGCGGGTGATAGTTACGTTCCAGACTCATTTGAGGAGGAAGATGCCAAGGAAGAAGAAGCTAGGATTGCTGCAGTTTTAGCAGAGGAAGAAGCAAAATGCGACAAGTCGCTTAAAGTGGTCAGGGAAATGATGTTTAGAATCATTTTCTCCAACTTTCCTTATCTTCATGGTGGAAACTGATCATACATGATGGAAAACGAGCGCAGCAATGCATACACCTAAGATTTTTTTTTTTCTAAGCAAAAGAGCATCTAGTTTGTTTTCCTAAGCGTTGGCATACTGCAATCTAAATGTTCCATGCGGCAAGCTTGGCCATACAATCTGCCACTAGCGATGCCTCGCAAGTGATTTGCAAAGGGAGTCGTCCTTGTATTTTGAGGGTTCTTTTCTTCATATGTGGGATCTTGAACTTATTTGAACCACCAGCTTTCATTGCTTTCTTCCATACTTGCTGCAGTGTTAGATATATTCTATTTGCCATGCGTGGAGAATACTCATGGAATGCCTATTTTTATTAAGAAAAGAAACAAAGTTAGCTCCTAGAATTGAATAAGTAATCAAAGTAAAGGAAAAATGACTAGAAAGTGTACCTCTTTGACAGCTGGAATAAGTTCTTGAACTTTTTTTGCAGCCTTCTTGTACTGAATTGATTGGATGGCACGAAAGAAACCCAAATCTAAAATATTGAAATCAGGTGAATTCGGTGGTTGATAGATAAGCCAAATATCAAGACCTCCTGCCCTAGCAGCTTCAAAAAATTGTGGATCATCAAGCTCTATATGGGATGGTGCATTATCTTGCTGGATATAGATGGGTTTGTTGGCATCTTCACGTGGCCACTTAGCACAGATAGCCGGCAACACCTTCTCTATCATGAACGCTCTAATGACATCCCTAGCGATTGAAGGGATTGGCTTCACTTCCATTGTACCAGCAGTATGTAACCAAAGGAAAACATCCTAACTTTCCATCAAAAATGCAAACTCCCTCACTATTAAATCTTGGTCGAGCAGTAACACAAAGGAACATGATCTTAGGGATGTTGTTCTTGCTTCTACAAGTATGTAACGGCTCATCCTCATCCGAAAGCAAGTAATACCTCTCTGATTTTTTTAGTGAGATAAAACCATTTCTCATCAATGAAAATAACATCAAACAACCCCTTAAACCTAGGATCATCAATCATATTTTCAATCTCAAGCATGTCTATGCACCATTTAAGCCTTGTCTTCTTGTTTGCAACCGTTAAATGTGGCTTGATACTATTAGAATGACGCTTAATATGGTCTTCCCTCATGTACCTCAACAACCTTTGTTTGCTAATACCTAGAGCAACACGTACATCTTCCAATGTTGTTCTATTCTTAAGAGGAACATTGCGCAATGGTTCTAAATCCAATGGAACTCGCTTGCGGCCAGATCTACCGGGCTTTCTACTTGCAACAACAACGACAATGCCTTGCTGAAGAGAGCTTTTACCTTGACGCCATATACACTGAACAGTGCGCAACTGGACTCCAAACAGCTCAGCGACTTCCTTTGTGACATGCTTCCCTAGTTTCCCATTTTTGCTTCTTGCCAACAAAGCTTGGTAGATTTGTTTTCTTAATTCTAACGGAGTATCTTTTCTTCTACCTAAAAAGGTTTAGAAATCCATTATTAGTAGTGGTAAGAAGGCATTAGTAGTGGACATTGGTACAAGCAAGCACAAATAGTACCTTGCACATTAGTACCAGCAGCATGAAACACATTGGTAGCAGCAGCTGGAAGCACGTTAGTAGCAGCAGCAGCAAGCATGGATGGTTCCAAGTTCAAGTCAATGCCACCTAGAGAGTAGAAAGAAGTATTGTTTGTCATGAACAAAAGGCATTAGTAGTGGACATCGGTACATGTATACACAAGCAAGCACGTATAGTACCTTGCGCATTTGTAGCAGCAGCATTAAGCACGTTGTTAGTAGTCGCCGCAGCAACAAACACGTTAGTAGTAGCAGCAAGCGCAGATGGTTCCAAGTTGAGGTCAATGTCACCTAGAGAAGGAGTAGATAAAAGTATTGCCAATTTGTTAGTATGGCCAAAAGAAAGAAAATTTGCACGTCAAAAAATAGCATACCAAAGGAAGAAACAAACGAACGCTTACTAGTGATTTCTTCCTCTGGTGGCTCCATGTTGAGGTCCATCGTCATTCTTGATGAGAATGAATGTGAACTAGCAGGCTAACCGGCCTTAAATAGGCAAGTTAAGGCGCACAAAAGAAAAAAAAAAGGCAGGCATACAGCCCCGCGCAAAACGAAAATAGAGCGGGCAAACACGTGTGCTACAGTGCCATGCGAAACAAAAAAAGGCGCGCATGCAAAATGGGAGGCGCGCGCTACAGTGCCATGCAAAGACATAAAAAAGAAAAACACGAGAGCCATGGAAGGGATCAAACCTGGCATCTCCCGCCTCGGGACTAGCAGGCAGAACCACCTGAGATATGGTGAGAAGCTGTACAGATCCACACTGTGACGGTATTTAACAGGGGCAAAATAGGAACGATGTACTCTAATTAAAGACTTCTTGGTACGTGGAATCATGTCCAAAACGACATGTTTTTTGGACCTGGAGGGGTATGTAGGTCACATTTACATGATATATATGTTTTTTTTTTTCTGAGAGACAGTTGCATGAATGTGCATATCACTTACCCTTTATGTGCAGCATGGCCACTAGAAGGCATCTTAGGTTGTTACTGTCAGAACCAATCTAGATATGAAATCATGCGGAAGAGACAAGGTGGGCTAATAAACCATGCGGATTTGGTGCGATAAAATAGATAAAACCTCTGGCCCACGGTATGTTTTACCTTGGGCCGTTTTCAGCCCAGGGGTCTGGCATCATTTTTGCGCGCTCAGGCAGGCAGGCACCCGTGGCCGTGGACACCACACGCACAATCCCGTCCCGTTCGTCTCCGCTGATCGCTGGCAGCCTGGCACGATATCCAAACCGCGAGCTGGTTGTTGTGGCCGTCGTGCCACCTGGGGTGGGGAGCCTCGTCGGGGCCACAACCAGAACTCACCAGACACCACCGGTCGCCGCCGCCGCAGCCACGGTGTCGCGCTCGCAGCTTCCTTCACAACACGGCCATCTCGGTCTCGAACTCTCGATCGCCAGCGCCCAACGAACAAGGCGAGAGCACAGAGCCCGTGCGGCCGGCACCCAGGAGCAGGCAACAGCACGCGCCCCAGCAGCTTGATGTCAGCGGCGGCCGGCGCTGCCCATGGAGCTCTGCTTCGCGGCGCGCGCCGAGGGCGCCAACAAGAGCAAGGCCGAAGCGGCGCGGCAGCACCACGGTTCGGTGCGCGGCAACGGCGCCGGCGCCGACGGGGGAGAAGACGGAGCACCACGGGACGGGCCGCTGGAGCGCGCAAGATGGAGAAGGAGAAGTACGCGTCGAGGAAGAAGCAGGAGGGGGAGGAGGAGAATTGGAGAAGGCGGTATCTGAGTGGGAGACTACGAGAGCTGAGCTTCGTGCTCCTCGCTCGGTGACCAGGCACCTCGCTCGCCACGGCGCCCACGTCGTACGCGTGCCCAGGCCTTCTTGCGCTCCCTTCCGTTAGCTAACAGCCTCCTGTACTGATATTCGTACAATTAATCAATTATACCCAAGCATGGATCAATACAGCTCGTTGGTTAGATCCTACGTATTGTGTTTCAACTAGTATCTTGCATGCAGAACCGGCTCAAATGGGCAGAGCAGAAGCGGGTGAGGGGGATGCAGTGCTGAACACTGGTATGGTCATGGTATGGTGTGGAGGCGCTTACTGATTAAACACAAAGATTTATATATGCGTATATCAGTATTTGTGCATGTTTCTCTAGGGATCATCATGACGTGGAAATTAGGACCCAGAATACAAATAATAATTTTGTGTGTGTCCCTTATGCGTGGTATGTTTTGCGACGCCATGGCCCATGGACAAGGACAACGAAGCTGCTTTTTTTTATTGGCAATCACATCATTTTTTTTTAAGAAATTTCAAGTGCATCGCATAAATTAAATTTGCACTCTTCTGTATCTGACCCCTACTCACATCAGACCTTGCAGAGTAGATCGACTTTGGATGCAGTAATTTCAAGGCGGTCCATATCAATGACGACACTAAAAACTCTTGGAGGCAAAGGTTCAGTGCTTGTTGGCAGAACTATACTAAAGAGACTAGCTCTCGGCCTCTCGCCAAACAGAATACTACGTAGATGGTAGATACTAGTAGCAAATAACGCCTGCAATCTGCATGCACCTTGTATCTTGTATACGTGGAAATAATTATATCCATGTGGTTACGATTTCCTCTCTGCATGAAATTTCTGCCCACCGGTTCTCCGAGTTCTTCTACATCATCAGAGCTCCTGAAGATACATGGGACGAGTACGCCGTCTGCTTACATTCATAGACTGACAGGCTTCAAAACTTGGGCTTTGCTGATCACCATGAAACACAGATGGGCTCTGACCCGTCTTTACTGCCGTTGTCTCGTGCTATCCGTTTTCAGCTCCTGCATGCGTCGCTCGCAGCGCCGCTGGAGTTCCAGGCCGCTGCCGACAAGTGGCCGAAAGCCGCCGGATTTGGCAGCAGACTGGGCGAGTCCCGGCGCGCGGCGGCATGGCGCGTTCTTCATCCCAAGAAATCGCTGCGGGCGCAGGAAACCGAGACGGGCAGCAGGGCGTGCAGCTAGCACCAGGTACGCAATGGTAGTTGAGTGATGCAGCAGCGATGACGGCAGACGACGCAGGCTTTTGTGCTGTGCTCCCGTGCGTTTGTGAGTTGTGAGGACGCAGACGCTGGCACAATCGGCGAGCAGGGAGGGACGATAGTAGACTCTGAAACGGGTTGGAAGAAGCTTCATTGAAGGCTCGTGTTCGTCAGTTTGGTAAGGTTGTCTGTGCACGGGTGAAGATGGAGAGAGATTCAATTCAAGGGATCATAATTCCATTTTCTTTTCACACAACTCCGAGAATATAGACAATTTAGGATTGCTTCCGTGTTTGTTCGCAGCCCATATTGTTCTTCTAGGGTGTGTTTGGTTGGACGGATGAAGTGGGATAGAGTGGGACGGTTCCGGTTTTTGGGCTATTTGGTTGGGGGACAAATGAGAACTGGGACGTCTCGCGACAGACTGCTCTTCACAGTTTGGGGGACAGCGCCGTCCCTCCAAATCGAGGGGATGACACCGTCCCCTCGTCACGCCGCCGCCTCTGTCCTCTTCCTCAAGGCCCGCACGCTGCTCCCCCTCTCTCCTGGCCATGGCCTTCAAGCGCCGCCGCCGCTTCCCTTCCTCCACCGGCCATGGCGAACCCAAGCCCTAGTGCCCCTTGGATCTGGCGGGCGACAACGATAGCGAGCTCGCGAGCGGAGCTCCGGCATGCGCGGCGGCGGCCGCCCTCAACCGCTCCGGCCAGCGCGGTGGCGGCGTCCTCCTCCGCTCCAGCCCCCACGGCGGCGCCCTTCTCCTGGGCTTCGACGGCGCCCTAGCTCCCCCACTCCGGCCCCCATGGTGGCGCCCTGCTCTTGCGCTCCGGCACAAGAGGAGCCGCCGCCAGAGAGGGAGCCTGGCGCGGGGCGGCTTGCTGCCAGAGAGGAGCCGGGGTGCGAGGAGGGGGAGGGGGGGCAGTGTACCGTCGGTGGGAGCTTGGGCGGCTTGACGCGCGAGGAAACGAGGAAGAAGATACGTGTGAGGTGAAGATGTCTAGGGAAGAAAGGCCGGATAGGATGACAGTTGGGGCCCACTTGTCATTTGCCTTTGATCCCTTTAATTATGTCCTCCAACCAAACAGACATCGAAAGAATGGGATGGGATGGATCCATTCCTAGAATGAAGGATGGGCATCCCTTGCTCCACAACCAAACACTGCCTAAATTTCATTTCTTTTTCCCCTTTAATCTGAAGAGAAAGGCAAAAATTGCCACATGAGTAGCTCGGTTCGAATCAATCCAATTGTTAATCGAAAGCTGGAAACTAAAATATGTTGACTATAACAAAATAATTATTGCCAAACCTTGACTGAAAACGATTAAAAGAATTGATTTTTATAATGCATTGTGGACACACACGAATGCATCCAAAGGTTGGTGCATCAATCATAAAGTTGCTATTATTGGCCCCATACCCCACTCATACACATGCACGCAGCACATCTACTCAACATTCCAGCCATTTAACATTTGCGCAGATTTGCAAATTTATTTCATTGTGTTTAATTTCTTATTCCATCATGTGGATCTTCCACGTCTTCTCTGAGGTAAGCAGCTCTCAAAAGAAAGATCAAGATAACATTTTTCCCCCATATAGAATACCGATGATAAAGTAGCTGCGTGAATCAAGGAGTGCAATTTCAGCTCCAACCACGAGGCGTTGTGCATAGGGGACATTGGTGTGACAAAAGGTGGAACATTGTAGGAGTGTATATACCAGAAAAAATTTCGCATAAAGCAGTGCAATTCCTCAAAGAATTAGGGTAGGAAATTCTACGTTACAAACAAGCCCTAGATCTTGCAAGTCATATGGAGTAGTAGGACTATTCATGGATCTCTCATTTTTCTTGCTTCGTGACTCGCACACCGTGCATAAAAAGTTCGGAGCTTCCAATGCAAACATGGAAAGGTCAGGCTCAGGCTGTGAGCCTGTGATACGGGTATGCTTTATTTTTTTTAAGTGCCCAAAGCGTGAGACAAGTAACCCTTTTGCAACGTGTCTTCCGGGAAAAAACATCAAACATGGGGTAGTGCCGCCAGAACTACCAAGGTGGCTAGGTTAGGTCAAGTGGCAGCTGGCCAGGCCACCCATGCATGCTCGCTCATAACACAAATTCATCACCAAATGCTAATACATCCACTTTCGTTTCTTTGACAATAAATAAATGTTGTCGATTCGCAATAATTGAACTATATCAAAAGTTAATGAGTGATTATTAAATGCAATGAAAAGCAAGTGTATTAAGCTAATGAAGTGACCATGATTGCATTCATATCCAGTTCAAGGATTTCTAGTGAACACGTGAGGGGCTTACAAAAAGGCACAAAGATTCGTTATGAATTATTGGATCCTTAAACTTCATCTTTCATTTGCACATCCTGGGACAAACATATATTGGTTTAGTTGTTTGAATCTTCTATTATATGGCCATGCATGGAAAGCTCCTATTTATAACTGTTCATTCCATTTCACGAGACCCATGCACCTTCCACAATTTTCATCTATATTTTCATCAGTTTGAACCGATTCTCTGTCCTTCTCATGGCCTAGCCTACTAGTAATTTTTAACCTGAAAGATGAACACGGAAAGCTATAATCAGGTAGGCTCAGCGCAGCAGACAGATGCCCCAAACTCATCAATTCCTGTCCATCTTTGGTCAGGCCAGAAAATATAGCATTCCATAGGTACGCTTTGCGAGGGGATTAACAGAACCTCGAACAGGTGAATCCCATTCTGCTACCATATTAACCTATTGCAGTTTGTTAGCGAAAAGAGTTGTTCTTAACTGATAGAAATTACCATGGTTAAAACTGTAAATTTTACAACGAAGATCTTTATTTATTTACTATTGAGAGCACTAGTCAATCAACCCGTGCGAAGTTAGAGTTTTAAATGTATTATGCGTAACCGTACAACAAATATAGATCTATTTTTATACTTAGGTTTTTATAATAGAATATCTTGCTACTTTATATGTATGTTTAATTGATTTAGATAATCTTTGATCGATTGCAAAAATAGTTGTTTTTAATATAATTTTGAGGGGTTATTTTAGATATAAATTTAGGGTGTTATTTCATTTTTTCTTTTATATTGGCAAAGTGGGTAATTAATATGTAGTTTTAGGTGTTATTTAATATTATTTTGATAATGGCAAAGGTGGGTGATTACCTAATTAGAAAACAGATCTAATAGCTATTAAGATTCCAACATGTCAATTGATGATAGGGTATTTTTTTTATTATTGTGAGAATTTCTATGATTTTATTTTTTTCTAGCGCATCTTGTGAGGATTGACATGAAAATTTCAAAAAGAGTCTACAAAATATCTGTTTTATAGAAAGGTTTATAGCATCTTTAATGGAAAAAAGACAAAAACTGAAGGTAAATTTGAAAATGGAAAAATCTAAAAAGAAAGAAGATATTTGCTTTCGTTGAGAATTGAACTTAAGATTTTTCGTAATGGCAGAGGTGGGTAATTACTTAAAAAAAATATATATAATATATAATGAAAAAAAGGATATTTGCTTTCGTTGATAGTTGAACTCAAAACCTTTCATAATGGCAGAGATGGGTAATTACTTGGAAAATAGATCTAATGGCTATTAATACTTCAGTCTGCTAATTGATGGTCGGATGTTTCTGATTATTATGAAAATTTTTAAGATTTATCTTTTTTTCTAGCGCGTTTTGAAATTGATACAACTTTTAAAACCTCCAACCAGTAAGATTGGCGTCCTGTGCTGCTAGCGATCTGGATTGGTAGCTTGGGTCTACCAGTTTGCAAGCGAGGGTGACGTTATGAGACACTGCAAAAGCTCTTTGCTGTGTA
The DNA here is from genome assembly GCA_022530915.1 of Paspalum notatum. Taxonomy (NCBI): domain Eukaryota; kingdom Viridiplantae; phylum Streptophyta; class Magnoliopsida; order Poales; family Poaceae; genus Paspalum; species Paspalum notatum. The sequence goes on from CM039685.1 coordinate 40,928,207, forward strand.
TCAGTGATTTATCTGTTCTGATTTTGAAGAATGTGACTCCAGCAGCTACGTATAGCTAGCTACGTACTGAATTCTGGAGAATGTGACCCCCGCAGCTACATCCTATATAGTGATTTAGCTAGCTAGATTCCAAACAATTTCGACAGCTACCTCTAGCTTTCCAAATGCACTGCTCTTTACAGGCAAAAAATGACTGAATTTGAGAGCTCAGGAAACTGTGTCCGTTGCATCATATCCAGCATTGTTTAACAAGTTCAACTTTCAGTGAAGAATGTTCTTAACCGACAATCAATTATAATTACCTTTTGACAGTGCACCTAGAGTTATTCGTCAGTCAGATCTATCCGCGTAAAGTAGATCAAGTTTTATTTTATAAAAATGTACTGTCATCAATTTTTAACTGAAGGAACATGATGCATAGGATCAGATCTTGGCTTCAACCAGGCCTGAGAAATGTCATACTGTCAGAGAACTAACGGAAGAATTAGCTGTCAAAGAACTGTGCCTCAGTTTAAAGAAGGTACAGGGCTTATCCTAATCAAAATCCACGACAAGTCCGCTTCAAACTTAACCATGTGCTCCCTGCCTTCATCTTGTCCACAACCCGGCCCCTTGATGGGATCTGAATCCAAATCAGCTTCATATTCCCTTGATGTTTACCACCACCCCATATTACTCGAACACTATCAACCATGTGTGGTACCTAACATGTCTCCTGGCTTGTCCATCATCACCCATGTGGTCACATTCTAACCTTGAAGTTAAGCGCGAATCACGGCTGGTTGGCGTGGGGTGTTCGTTTGTTAGGTTCGATATTGGTACTAACAAAAAAGTTAATTTGATATGGTTGACTCGAAATTCAGAACAAACTTACTGATACATGGTAACAAGTTCTAAGTATTATGATGGATCCTCTTCAGTTGAAATTAAATGATTCAGAGTCAACATTTTGATCCGAGTGAAAAATAAGGTGGCGGACAATTGATCTGAAATAATCGAAACACGTAAGTACAATGCAGGAACAATAATGAAATAATTGTATCCACCAAGCAGTGGGCAAACATGCCATTTTCTCTTTCCAAGGATTGTGCTTTGCCATTTGCGCTTTTAAAAGTAGCAAGTTTGATTTTGAAATGTTATGTTAGTTACCCAGATTAAAGGGATCTACCAGCCATGGTGATGATGCTAAGCTAAGATAGACTCGTGGATTTAACTATGTACAATAGGGTGATTATCTTACTATCTTATTCCTCATTGTCCCTTCCACTCAAAGGCATGAACATGTTCTTGCTCCAAAAAAATATTTTATCACCGCGCATCCAATCTTTTTCAGTTACTTTCCAGCGGTTTGACACCTATTCACATGGGTAAGTTGCTGAAAGTTTTTTATGCCTTTGCATTGTACTAACCTTCTCCTCCTTTACTTACTGCCATGTGCACCGTAAGATTCCTCTCTTACCCTCTGGCTTACCCATTTTGTTTCAGCAGGCCTCTCTCTGATGCGCATGATGAGTTCACAGGAAGCAATTAGGTTTTGCCAGTTCTAGTATCATAGTGGTATCCCCTTTTGTAGAAACTTGTGCATGTGACTGAACATTCTGGGCTGGGTTTTCACACAGATTTACCTGTTACTAAGCTGCAGAGTTTGAGCTCCCTAATCGGCACGCATAGAGTTCGCTGATTAGTGCGCATAAACTAAGTGCATACGAATCACAACAACGTCAATAAAAGATGATGCTTTCTTATGAACCGTAACAGCAAAAATAGTATTTTTGGAAGTATTTGTTGCGAGTTCTGAAGAGATTAAGTTCGCCGGACTGCAAATACTGCAGGCAAAGATGAGCGCAGGTTTTGTAAAGCAAGTGTGAATATTCAGACTTGAATGTTGAATTAGCATAGAAAGATGCAATTTTTTACTGCTGTGCTTACCTTGCTACTGTCGTTGTAAGCCTGTAAAGGAGGAGATCTGCAGAAGAACAGTTGCTAGCTAACCGTAAAGCAGCACTGTCACAGCAGGCCATGAGAATTAGAAGGTTACATACGCCTAAAGCCAGCAGTAACAGAACAGACACTGTCAACTCCTGTACCAACGGTACAAAGGTACAGGGATTAAGAATAACTGACACTGCACGCAAAATGCTCTTCCATGGAACATCGGATAAAAGTTCGATTACCGAGAGAATTAGCAGTAAGCTGTTTTCACAGAAAACGAGGAGGAAGAAGAGATGTTTTCACCTCCAAAGACAGCAATACCAATTAACAATTCTGGGAGGCTGCAATGGCTGTAATAAGTACACCGACTGGAGATAAACATATGCAGATCATGACACCAACCACACCACCTTCCTCCCATCTTCCCTATCACTTGCAAAACTGCATCCAGTATCCTTTTCCTGATTAAAAACTAATTCCAGTACGATTATTTTAACAGTTAGGGCCAAGATCCAATCAAGCCTGCTCTTAGTAGCAGCAGCATACTATCACACACAACACTGCAACAATCAATCAAAATCAGTTCTTTTGTCTGGAAATTTTTTTTGGGTGGTCTAATTGTAGCGGTTGCTTGGTGCTCATTTGGATCCAGATCTCCTGTGCTTTCCCCTGTATAAACAATTCATGGGGTCTCCCCCTCTACAATCCCAATGCTTGCGAGAGGCGCCACCTCACCAAGCCATCCATCCACCGCATTGCCGCCCCCCTCGCCTCTCATCACGTCACACGCCCGCCTCAGCCTCGCCACCGAGGCGCGCGCCGCCAATGCCGCCGCGGTCCCGCGCCGCCGCCGCACCGAGGCTCGTGCCGCTCGCCTGCGCGCTGCAGCTGCTGCTGCTGGTGTCGCCGAGCCACTGCGTCAACGAGCAGGGCCAGGCGCTGCTGCGATGGAAAGGCACGCTGCGGCCGGCGAGCGGCGCGCTGGCGTCGTGGCGCGCCGCGGACGCGAGCCCGTGCCGGTGGACCGGCGTGTCCTGCGACGCGCGCGGCGACGTCGCCGGGCTGAGCCTCACCTCGGTGGACTTGCAGGGCCCGCTCCCGGCCAACCTGCAGCCCCTGGCGGCGTCGCTGAAGACGCTGGTGCTCTCCGGAACAAACCTCACCGGCACGATACCCAAGGAGCTCGGCGGGTACGGCGAGCTGACCACCCTTGACCTCAGCAAGAATCAGCTCACCGGCGCGATCCCGCCCGAGCTCTGCGCGCTCGGCAAGCTCGAGTCGCTCGCGCTCAACTCCAACTCCCTGCGCGGGGCCATCCCCGACGACATCGGCAACCTCACGAGCCTGACGCACCTCACGCTCTACGACAATGAACTGAGCGGGGCGATTCCGGCGAGCATTGGCAACCTGAAGAAACTGCAGGTGCTCCGCGCTGGCGGGAACCAGGCGATGAAGGGCCCGTTGCCGCCGGAGATCGGCGGGTGCAGCGATCTCACCATGCTCGGCCTCGCGGAGACCGGCGTCTCGGGGAGCCTCCCGGAGACGATCGGGCAGCTCAAGAAGATCCAGACCATTGCCATCTACACCACTCTGCTCTCCGGGCCGATCCCGGAGTCCATCGGCAACTGCACCGAGCTCACCAGCCTGTACCTGTACCAGAATTCCCTCTCCGGGCCGATACCGGCGCAGCTCGGCCAGCTCAAGAAGCTCCAGACGCTGCTTCTGTGGCAGAACCAGCTCGTCGGCGCAATCCCCCCCGAGCTCGGAGAGTGCAAGGAGCTCACGCTCATCGACCTGTCGCTGAATTCCCTTACCGGGAGCATTCCGGCGACTTTGGGCGGGCTGCCGAATCTCCAGCAGCTGCAGCTGAGCACCAACCAGCTGACCGGCGCCATCCCGCCGGAGCTCTCCAACTGCACGTCCCTGACGGACATCGAGGTCGACAACAACGCGCTGTCCGGGGAGATCCGCATCGACTTCCCCAGGCTGCGCAACCTCACCCTGTTCTACGCGTGGAAGAACCGGCTCACCGGCGGCGTGCCGGCGAGCCTCGCCGAGGCCACCAGCCTCCAGGCGGTTGACCTGTCGTACAACAACCTCACCGGCCCGATCCCGAAGGAGCTGTTCGGGCTGCAGAACTTGACCAAGCTGCTGCTGCTGAACAACGAGCTGTCCGGGTTCATCCCGCCGGAGATCGGCAACTGCACCGGCCTCTACCGTCTCCGGCTCAACGGCAACCGGCTGTCCGGCACGATGCCCGCCGAGATCGGCAACCTCAAGAACCTGAACTTCCTCGACATGAGCGAGAACCACCTCGTCGGCCCTGTGCCCGCGGCCATTTCGGGGTGCGCCAGCCTCGAGTTCCTCGACCTGCACTCAAACGCTCTGTCCGGCGCATTGCCGGACACGTTGCCACGCAGTCTCCAGCTCGTTGACGTCTCCGACAACCAGCTCGCCGGGCCACTGAGCTCCAGCATCGGGTCGATGCCGGAGCTGACGAAGCTGTATTTGGGACAGAACCGGCTGACCGGCAGCATACCGCCGGAGCTCGGTTCTTGCGAGAAGCTCCAGCTGCTAGACCTCGGCGGCAACGCGTTCTCCGGTGGCATCCCATCCGAGCTCGGGATGCTGCCGTCACTGGAGATTTCGCTTAACCTCAGCTGCAACCGGCTCTCGGGGGAGATACCGTCGCAGTTCGCCGGCCTTGACAAGCTCGGCAGCCTCGACCTGTCCCACAACGAGCTCTCCGGGAGCCTCGAGCCGCTGGCGGCGCTGCAGAACCTCGTCACGCTCAACATCTCCTACAATGCCTTCTCTGGCGAGCTCCCGAACACCCCGTTCTTCCAGAAGCTTCCCCTCAGTGACCTAGCCGGCAACCGCGGCCTCGTGGTCGGCGACGGCTCCGACGAGTCCTCCCGGCGTGGCGCCATCTCGTCGCTGAAGATAGCCCTGTCCGTCCTCGCCGCGGCCAGTGCGCTGCTCCTGGTGGCCGCCACCTACATGCTCGCCCGCGCGCGCCTCGGCGGCGGCGGCGGCGGGCGCATCATCCACGGCGAGGGCACGTGGGAGGTGACGCTGTACCAGAAGCTGGACATCACCATGGACGACGTGCTCCGCGGGCTGACGTCCGCGAACGTGATCGGCACCGGCAGCTCCGGGGTGGTGTACAAGGTGGACACCCCCAACGGCTACACCCTGGCCGTGAAGAAGATGTGGTCAGCGGACGAGGCGACGTCGGCGGCGTTCCGCAGCGAGATCGCGGCGCTGGGCTCCATCCGGCACCGCAACATCGTGCGGCTCCTGGGGTGGGCCGCGAACGGCGGCACCCGGCTGCTGTTCTACAGCTACCTCCCCAACGGCAGCCTGAGCGGGCTCCTCCACGGCGGCCTCGCGGCCAAGGGCGCGCCCGCGGACGAGTGGGGCGCGCGCTTCGACGTCGCGCTCGGCGTCGCCCACGCCGTGGCGTACCTGCACCACGACTGCGTGCCGGCCATCCTGCACGGCGACATCAAGTCCATGAACGTGCTGCTCGGCCCGGCCTACGAGCCCTACCTCGCTGACTTCGGCCTCGCCCGCGTCATGTCCCTTGCGAGCTCCAAGCTCGACGACGCCGGCAAGCAGCCCCGCATCGCCGGCTCGTACGGCTACATGGCGCCAGGTCTCTCGAGATTTCATTCGCTACAATTCCCCAGCATGCACAATTCTACTATGACATTTTTTCCCTGACAAGATTTTTTCTTTCGTTTTCGCGCGTAAGCAGAGTACGGGTCGATGCAGCGGATCAGCGAGAAGAGCGACGTGTACAGCTTCGGGGTGGTGGCGCTGGAGATCCTGACGGGGCGGCACCCGCTGGACCCGACGCTGCCGGGCGGCGCGCACCTGGTGCAGTGGGTGCGCGAGCAGGTGCAGGCGAAGCGCGACGCGTGCGAGCTGCTGGACGCGCGGCTCAGGGCCAGCGCGGGCGACGCGGACGTGCACGAGATGCGGCAGGTGCTGTCCGTGGCCGCGCTCTGCGTATCGCGCCGCGCCGACGACCGCCCCGCCATGAAGGACGTCGTGGCGCTGCTCAAGGAGATCCGCCGCCCCGCGTCCGGGGATGAGGACGCGAAGCGGCCGCCGCCGGCAGCTGCTGCAGCGCCGCACGCGGCGGCGGCCGCGCCGGTGTCGCCGGTGCGGAGTGCGCAGTCGAGCTGCTCGTTCGCCGTCGGCTCAGAGTACTCTGCCTGACGGGTGGCAATTTTTTGCAAGTGTAGTGAACTTAGTAGATTTAGTGTCTTAGCAAGCCATAAGCAGTTTGTTGGTTAGCCAAGGATGCATTACTGATAACGTTGTAATCCGCCCTTGTACATTAACCTGAAGAATGTGCATTTTAGTAAATTCAGTCTTTTTGCCCAACCTGTGCCAAATCCCAAATCGTCTGCTGACTGCTGGTGTGGTCTGAGATGTGTGTTATTGCGAAAGATATTAAAAACTGTGCAAAGATTGTGCACAATTTGTTCATTATATTAAAAATAGAGCAAAAAATATATTAAAAAAGCTGAAAAGATTGTGCAAAGTTCCATGTTATTGTGAAATTTCAGATAAAATAAAACAAACATTTGTGTAAAAAGAAACAAAAAAATGGAAAGATAAAGCAAACATTTGTTCATTATAAAAATTTCTTTACCTAAACTTTTGCATGAACATGCGTCATCTATCTCTCCGTCCCTCTCTGAGACCCAGTCGTCCTACAGCTACGACAGGCCATCTCCTGTTACTCACAGAAATTCTCTATGCACTCCCCTCTCTCCGGCGATAACACGATACTAGGGATTTAGGCGTGCTAACTCCGCGCCCGCGACGGTTGTTACGTGTGCTGTACGTTTTTTTTTACTCCACTCAGATTAAGCGTGATTGCATGAATAGAGGGGTGATTAGATGGGTCGTTTGCGTGGCAAGAACATGGGTCTGCGACAATGGAAGGGGCAGGCCAGAGCGCATTATGTCAACGACCATACAAGAATAATGCAAGCACAACAACATTTGGTACTGGTGGCGCACACACTCGGAAGATGCAAAATGTCAGTTGATGTGAAATTAGATTGAACTAAAAATCGAAAATGTTAATTCAAAGACAACAGGTGTCCCACAGGCTAAACAGGAAAGGTACTGAACTGAAAATTACAAAGGTAAAATCTAAAGACATTTTACACATGGACGTATAGGAAAGATCGATGTACTTTGCCTATTTCACCTCTTAGTAATTCCGTCCTATAACAACAGTATCTAATTTTTCTACAGAAAGAAAAAAATTACCAAGAACCTATGGACAGAGATCATCTTAGGTGCGAGCTCCTCATTGTCTGCAGATGAATGGGCAACATATTGGCTTGCTAACTTCAAGTTTTAATATGGAAAAATGAGCAAAGCACAGGGTTAACATATCCTAAAAGAAGATCCGAAGAAACAAAAACATAGAGATCAAAAGTAACAAAGATCAATGCATGTGCATTTTTTTGTGTGGTGTAAGCTGAAATTACACTTTGTTTCACAATGAAAAAAACTAAGCAAATATTTTGTAGGAAGGGCTGAAGAGAAGGATGCATAACTATTCTTTAGTTTAATGGGCAGGAAACAATGCCGAGGATGTCAAAACAAACGAAAATGAAAAAACACACCTTATCTCTGTTTTTCCTCTGCGGGCAAACTGAAGTTTCTGTTCATCTTGCTAGCCTGCACTAAACATGCTTCCTCATTTCTCCGATTTTATGGTTGCAAGCTGGCGAAAGAAGCATGTGAGTGGCCAAAGTAAACAATTTAGAGATTTTGATTCAGAATAGGATATTGGAAGGGAATAAAAACTGTCAAATCCTAGAAACGGGCGTAATGAAATTGACAGTCAGATTAGAAGCCCTAATATCTTTCCCATCCTATAAATTTAGCAAAAGACATATACAGAATAATCTAAAGTTTCTTTAGCTTGTTCAAGTAGGAAGATAACACTGTCATACACAGAGTGCAACATGAATGCAATTGAACTTCCACCATGAACAACACAACAATTGCAAATCAGACATATTCCAATTATAGTATTTAGAAAGTTTGTGCGTAGATCCATGCATTTTTTGTCACCAAAAGCAGGCAGGCCTAGACACCAGTTGAAATCAGATGTATTCCAAATTTTCAATTACAGTATTAAGAAAAGTTGCGCCTAGATCCAAGCATTTTTGTGGCACCAAAAGCAGCTAGACATTCTATTATGATAGTAGGTAGACATGACCTTTTATTTCCCTACAACAAATTAACACCAGAGATGCAAATACTTTATTAAAAGGAATAATGAAATAAAAAGGCTAGGCTAGATATTTTCTTCAACTGGTACAGCATGTGGTAAACAGTACTGATAATTAACAAAAGCACACAGAAGAAATACATATCATCATCGCTGAGGCTCATGATCCTGGCAATGGGAGCACGGATTGAGGTTACAATCTGTAAGAAAAAAGTGATCTGTTATTTCACCTCAAGAGTGTGACTACAATATCAACTATATATGTCTGCAGGGTCAATCTATTAAAAAGTGACTTATTTTCTTTGCATGAATAAACCCATAAGCAACATGTGGTCAGTGAGCACCCAAAGAATGTTGTTCATGGGAGCACAAACGTTCGAAACAAAGTGGATTCGTCATCAGTTTGGTACATTGGCTTCCTGTAAAGCCAATTTTGACTGAACCTTAGGATTGTGGACCCAATAGATTAAAGAAGAAAACAATAACAGTAAGACCAGAGGGTTAGTAAATTTGTGTAAAGCTATATAGTTCAGTTTGTATATTTTGGTACAACATGTACAGTTTTTAGCAGGGCACAGTTAATTATCAAATAGTGAAAAGATGATAATTTCAGTGCAAAATACACATAGCAAAGAAGATGTATTGCAGTTGAATTTCAATCTGCAGTTGAATTTCAATCTTGAAAGTAATAGCAGTATAGCAAAAGAGGTGTGAAGTATACCTGATAGGTTCATGAAGGCATTGCCCGTGAAGGCCCAATCCGTGGAACAGAAAGCAAATGGATCAGGGGACACCAGAAAAATACAGCGAACTTACCAAAAAAAGAGAGAAAATTGGAGTATCTAAGAGATTGATGAAGGGATTGGCTCTGCGTGAGGCGAGGAGGGGAGGAGGGCGCCATGGCCAGCGCGCGGAGGAGGCGGAGTGGCGGTCCCTGGCGTCCAAGCGGAGGAGGATCTGCTGCGCGTGCCGACGGTCGGACTGAAGGACCCGAGGTCCATGGTGGCAGCTTCCATGGCCTCACTGTCGAACCGGAGGAGGGGTGATGGGCACGGAGGAAGGAGGCTGCAGCGGCGAGGGAGAGCAGGCCACGGGAGAGGTGGCGCGCGGCAGAGGAGAGCCTCAGGGCTCAACCCTGTGGTCTGTGGAGCTAGTGCAGCAGGCGGGCGCCATGGCGGCGGCGGACCGCATCCGGCGCGGGGAGCAGCCAGGCGACGGTCCATCCGGGACGCGGAACCGGGTTGGTGGACGATGGATCGGAGTGGAACGGCGCCGGGCCGAGGGTGGAGGAGAGCAGAGCGACGCCGGGAAGGCGGGCGCTGCACCGAGAAGGGCAACGCTCCCATGGCGGAGAGGGCGGAGCGGTGCCGAAACCACCGAGGAAGCCGCAGAGCTCCCTGCGTGCAGGCCCATGGATGTGGAGGGGCCCACGAGGATGTGGAGAAAGAAGAGTACCGGGAAAGGACGTCCGCACACGGGCTGTCGCCCCGCGCAGCCGCCACGCGTCGTGCTGCGTATCGCCGAGGGAGCGAGGAGCGCTGTGAAAGCGGGGATTCCTTTAAGCCTAAAGGATGTACATATATTCTCGTCGTTATCCTTTCAAGATTGTAGATAGTAGAGTAGATTAATGGTTATTGTTGTTAGATACTGCCAGACGCCAGTGGCGGATGACCACACATTTCTAAATTTTAAGAAATCTTGTACTCCCTAGCACATTTCGTAAGAAGTGTCAGCATTAAAACCTTCGATGTGAGCAGACAGCATGATTCTAACGAACGATCACCCTACTACATTTCCGGCATCATCCTGCTACCCGTGACTCCGGCACTGCACGAGCACCTGAAGAAGAAAATCCTTGTCATGCCATCAACATCTCGTTTGCCTAGCTCCTTGCCACCCCATGAGTGACAGACAGCAGCCTGCTGGCATCGCCAAGCCATCGCTAATCCGATCCTAATCCACCACCACCAGCGACGATGACCTTTGTTCCCCACTGCCCCTCTCGGCCCGATCGACCCCCCGCACATCGTCTGCCATTATGGCCGGTAGCGTCCCCGGCCGCTGCCATCGCGCGGACGCGGGGCTCGACTCGCCACAACGGGGTGGGCGGACGTTGGTCGTTGGAGGATAGCCGAACGAGCCGGAAAGCAGAATAACGTCGAATCCATGGACATGAGGGGAAGAACTGAAGAAGAATGTCCGGGCATGCAGTAATTAGAGAGTTATAAGCTAGAGCTAACTAGATCTACCTCCTTGTGTACCTGAGTAGTCGAGCGCGGCCTCGCCTACTATCTAATGGGGGCGTCGATTGTTTCCGGTTCCAGCCCTTGCTGTGCTGATGTAGCGATGATACCCTATCCATATTGTCTTTCCACGGTGGCTCTGTCCTCTATCATCATCGGAGCAGATGACACAGGGTACGATTTCAGACGAACTCGCTGTCTGGATTCAGAGCAGACGTAGTGGGGCGTGGGGGGCCAATCTGCCAATGATTGGGCGCTAGCACGCAGTCACCGGGCATATATCCAGGCTATAGTGGGTTACTGTCCAGGTGCCATCCCTTTTGGAATGATTCCTCGCCCTCACCTGGTGATGGATCGCCGATCGCGAGCTCCCCCCTCTCTCTCGATCTGCTGCCGTTGGCACGTCGGCTTCGTGCCGACGCGACGGGGGTCGATCGGTACTCATGATGCGTGCCGTGGACCAGCAGGTGCCCCGCGTCCACGCTGGCACGCTTCATGCTGTCTGCTGCCTCTTGCCACTGTCGCCGGTCCCTCCTGCTCGTGCTGCTGGTGCGCCGCGCTCCGGTGGTTGGGCACTGGGGTGCAGTGAGCTTCCCTGTTTGGCTGTTTCCTCCTCTAGCTGACGAACCAACCTCAGTTTCCAGCCGGCCAAAGCCAAGCCAATCCCACGTCGAATGGGCCGGAATTTGGTGTCCTAAGCAGGCTCCAACCGTGTGCCTTTCCTCTCTCCAATGGCCAATTGGCCCGTGTAGCCCAAAGACGCAGGGCCCATGGAGTAGTCTTAGCATTAGCAATGTTTGCTGGCCGATGTGCAAGGTCCAGAAGTAGCTTAGCGCATGCAGCCACCGCGTACGCCCTAGCTGTTGCAGCCAACCACAAACTCTTTCTTCTCGGGGAGGTCTCGACTCTTCCAGCAGGAGCTCGGGCGACACAGGCGACTCACGGGCGATCTCCATCTCCGCCGCCGATTCGATCGGCTCCTCACTGCCGGCGCCAACCCAGGCGTTGGGGAGTGAGGAGCTAGTTGGGTCGGTGGCGGATCTGTGCATATCTACTAGGTATGTAGTTGTGTAGGCAGTGGTAGTAGGTTTGGTTCCCGATGGCTGGTGTTCCATCGGTTCTTTTGTCTCTCCGGTTGATCTTTAGAGGTGGCTGTGATGCTTCCTCTAGAGTTTGGTTTGTGAGGTTTATCTTTTTCTATTCGAGGAAACGGGTTGCTCCTCCCTTTTTTTGGGTTGCTTGGTCATCGGTTGCTTTGGGGTCACTAGCGATGCTTGTAGCGTCAGATCCCATGCCTTTCGATGATGTATTGCTCGGGCGTTCAACGGTTCAAGAGCATATCAACGAGTTTAATGTGCCAGCAGATGCAACGTTAAACTTTTTTGTAGTTTCTTTTGGAGCTCCTTCGTCGGAAAGGGAATCGGCTTCAAGCTGCAGGCTCGATGTTCCTCTAATCCAGGGATGGCGCGTCGAGTGGTGGCTCCGACTGCCGTTGACGAAGACGACCGGAGAATCCTTGCAGGGATTATATTGTATTTTTCTTTTTTATCTAGAGTGTCTCTGTTAGAAAGTTTATGTAATCTTGTCTATGAATCAATAAAGTGCAACCCGGTTTCTAAAAAAAAAAAAAAAAAAAAGCTGTTGCAGCCAACCTGAGCTCAAAAAAAAAAAAGTTGTTGGAGCCAAGCACATCCCCCACCAGGCAAATTCATTAACACTTCCTTCTCACACACTTGGCTCCAAGATTACACGTGCAACTGAACACAACAAGAGACCTTCAGGAAGACGATACACTTACACATGCAAATTGAAATTCCGTTACCACAGTGTGTCCATTCGTAAAGCACGAATGCATCGCATACAACAAAAGATGGGTCAAGACCAGCATTTCAGCAGGCTGCTAAAAAGGTTAGGTCAACCGAGGACGACTGCGACTTCCACAGCTTCACTTCAGCTTCGTGACTTTCTGTAAAGTAGAAACAAGTACAGAGAAAACGCCCCTGACTTGACTGCAGCTACTTTGTGCCTCCTGGCTGCAACAAGGCTCTACTGCAGTTGTAGGCCTCACCAAGAGCTGCCCCAAGTCCAAGGATGCCAATGCCAAGGATGGCCACGAGGAACAGTCTCTGCAGTATAGCTCTGGGGGATGCAACCTAGAGCAGCAGACAAGGTAGAGTAAATCAGTAGTTGCTTCAAGGTAGAGTAAAAATTGTCTGAATGAAGGCTTAAGATGATGTATCTCTAGCTCATGCAGGGATAACCCATCCATGCACATATGACATGCCTGCTTCTGCTAGATGACACCTTTGAACAGTTTCACGGGCGAAGAACTCTGAGTACGCCCCCGGCACGCTAGGCATGTGAAATGGAACATAGGGCTGAGGCTGAGGCATTTGTGGAACGAATGCAGTTGGATTAAAAGGACTGAAATCGACTGGCTGATAGTTCAAATGGGCATTCCCGCTGCTCCCACTGTATGGCATCGGACTAGTCTTGCGCACCCTTCTCTTATTCTTGATGTCTCCGATCTTGAACTTGAAAGTGCTGCACTTGCCTAGCAGAAAAGGCAGATCGCAGCGCTGCCCGTCCCCCCTTTTGTTGTTGTAGCCGGGATAATCCTGAATGTGGAAGTCAACCTGTTCGACGAGAAAAAGAGCAAACACCGAAGCGAGCTCCTCAAGGTTCCATTTTCTGTAAGGGTTCTTCGTCTTGTGGCTGACATGAACTTCCCCATCAGGTCGGAGCATGAGACTTGCACTGTGAAAGAAGTCTTTCACCAAGTTCCTGTGTGAGCTACAGGCAGTGCAAAAGGTTAAGAATAGAATGGATTTACATGAAACAATGAACAATATATATATGAACAGATTGACGACAAGAACCAGTTGTTGCAGCAGAGAACATGCTCTGGAAGGCCAGGGAACCTTTTACATTAAAACACAGAGCTATAGCTATAAACTTCTCAGTTAACAAACAGAGAATATTAGTAGAATTTTAAGTAATCAGCAATGCTAGTGCTACTCTATGTACTCCCTAGTAGGCATAAAAAAAAGCTTCTTATGTCAAAGGTTAGTGATAGCCACTAAGTTACAACAATAGTTACACATAATGATCAAAATATCTTTCACCTAGACGTACTAGAGAAAGGAAAAAAAATGCCTATCTAAGTAGCTGCCTTCCACCTAGCAGAAACTTAAATAATATGCTTGACCAAATTGGAATCCATTTATGAAAATCTGCTTGATATTATTTTAATACTAAACTAAGAGAAAATTCAACACAAAATAAAAGAGAAAGGAACTCTGCCAAGTGCTTCTGCTCTAGTGTTACAATTTCTGAAAGAAAACCAATTTGTTAGCGGTCACTAGTCAGTGCAGCAGTGCTATTGTTGCAGACGTTTCAACATTAAATGGAGCAAAAATGAGCTCCAGGAACTATATCCAAAAGGTTAGGGACAATTGAATACTAACTATATACAGCAAAGATAAACTATACAAGGCATGCATACTTGATCATATGCGGTTGGTCCTCTTTCCCCTTGAACCCAGCATGGGGGAAGTTGAAAACAATCCTATCAAACAGCCTCATCTTGAGATCAGTATGGAGCTTCATCGTTTTCGCATTGACTCCATGCAAAGTTACCGCACCCATTTTTTTCAGCTCTGCCAAATTGGATTCTGCTCCACTGTACTTCTTCTTCAGGGTGTCTGTCCAAGATCGTTTTAAAATAAGTTAGAAATAATAAATAAAACAAATGTGCCGTCAGAGTAGTTCATTTCCTCATTTGCAAACAATGCATTATTCGTGCTATAAAATTTCACATCGTTCAAATCGAACAATGCATATGCCAGAACAAAAGCAATAGTTAGCAATCGAATATCCCGATACAAGATATCACAATAAGAACGTGATTGTAATTTTTCTCCTGGCTAAGAAATCTCACGTTTACACAGCAAAAAGAAAGAGAGATTTTTTTTTATGGTAAGCGGAGGGGAAAAGTTTTCTCCACCCATTCCATATTTCCATTGCATAGGAGACCAATAAAATAATTGTGTCTCAACAGGAGTACATCCAGCGGGGAGATAGGGAGTGAGAACTCAAAAGATTGTGTTTTTACAGACTGGATGGCAACAGAGTACACCAGATGTGCTCCGTCCCCCTCATGGCAAAAATGCAATGACCCATGTACATCCCATAGCAATGCAGCATCCACGATAGAGTAGCGAAATCGACTGCTCGTGCACGATTAAATCGGATGAGAAAATCGAGGAAAGAAAACAGACCGTAGCTGTCGATAGAAGTGGCGACGAGGTTGGCGCCCGAGCCGAAGCCGGTGGCGAGCGCCAAGGAGAAGGAGAAATCGCCGTCGCCGACGAGCAGAATGCTCTGGCTTGACGAGTACTGCCCCACCCACTTGACCTCCTCCTCCGCCTTATCGTCGTCGCTGCTCTCCACCGTCAGGTCGATCACCAGGACGCCCTCCGCGCGTGGGGCACCCACACCTTGATATTCCTTCTCCTCTTCCTCCCCCGACTCCTCGGCAGTCAAGTCGATCATCGGGACTCCCTCCGCGCGTGGGAAATCCACCTTTTCCTTCTCCTCCTTCATTGACTCGACCACCGTGACACCCTGCGCCCGGTCCCCCTACGACCTCCCGTCGGCAGCGGTCGCGGCGACGCCACCAGGCACCGGGACCCCCTCCAGGTTCCCACCCGCAGCCGCTGCGGCAAGCACCTCCTCCGGTGTAGCTCTCGCCATGCGCACGCCTCCTCCTCCTCCGCGGGAGTCTTCGCCGCGCGGCGATCAGGTGAAAGGTGATAGACAGCAGGTGCCGCTTGGGTGACTGCGTGACTGCGTTTTGGTTTGAATTTTAAAAGGGAAAACCCCAAACGGTCGCGAAGTACCAGGAGTCGTTGCTGCCTTGCTGCGTTATTGGGCTGGACTGGGCTCCTATCAGTTCCGAGGAAAGAAGTGCTCCCATTGGGTGCCTTTTGGCACTGTAAATATTGTCCATTCCCAAGTATTTTTTATGGTTTCAATGCAATATCACGAATTTGGAGATACTATAGTATTTTAGCTGAAAGAGTGTTTGGTTGTCCTTTAGAAAACTTTATTTTAAATACTATGATATTTTTGGAGCATATTCTCATCCAAGTGAGCAAGAGAATAGTAAGGCCATAGTATTGCTAGTTTTAGTGGGAAAGAGAAATACCATGGTTATGTCATGACAAATACGGACCATGCTATTCTAAAATTATGGTATTAAAAAACTTTGCTTCCAAAATGCTCTAGCTTTAGAAAAAAAAATGGATTTAGTGGAGTAGGTCATCAGGAACTCAGAAAATTGTGGAGCTGGAGTTGTGACCTTTAAAAAGACATGTGGATACATCATTTTATTTCTAGTATAAATTGAAATTAATTTTTAAAATTATTTAAATTTATATTGCAAACTTTAGCTTATTCTGGAGCTAGAACCTGAAGCAGTGACAACTAGACCCTAAAATAATGAGTTATTTATTGAATATTGGTTTAGAAACAAACAACAATAACATATAGCAAAATTTAGAAAGTTTGGGTCTGCCCAAATGAAAAGGAGAGTCAATTTTACCTCCTCAATTATCGGCCAAGTCAGGGTTTTGTTTTTTATATTCAACTTCAAACTTTTTGATAGAACTGCAAAACAACCCCTACTGAAATTTTATTAAAGAAAAGCACAAAGAACAACTATTAAAGCCAAGTTCGTATTCAGATTATAACTTTTGAGTGAAGAGGGGCTTTCACTCTATTGACTATTGAGAACTAAGACCATTCGTTTTTTGAACAATGACTTACACAGCTATCTAGTGTTGGGTTTACTCCTTCAAATACTTTTGAATTCCTAGATAACGAAGTGATTCAGCACGTAACGTCCGGCAGTTCTCTCACCTCCATCCCCCGTTTCCATCACTATTCCAACTATCACTGTATCTGTGCTACTGATGGAGACGAGGAATGGAGCAGTGCCGGACAAAACCTAAGTATAATGATGTCCATGAAAAGGGTTCTCCAATTTGCCTTGTAGATCACTGAAATGCTGATCGCACGCCCAAATGTGTTTGCTTCACTTATACAAAAATGTATTTGCTTGGCGGCTTCGAAAGGTCACCGGCTACAGCCTTCCTAGAGGTGAAGCAGTGCGGCATCATCGATTCATCGTTGATCGAGCTGCGTGGCTGCACCTCTATGCTAGGCTCACGTGCCACAGTGGAAACACGATTGGCTGAACGCCTGCACCTTGCCTGACCGGCGAACGTTGCGCGCACGGTAGAATCTTGCATAGTTGCGAACTTGCGACACCGGGCCGGGCCTTCGAGCTGTCCGGTCAACCACGCCCTCGATCACGCTCACAGGCCACAACACCATTTTCCACTGCCGTGTGGACCCGAGACCGGGGGCGCGCGCTATGCCTACGCGTCGGGGCATATATAATTATTTGCCATCCGTAATCTTCGATTGCAACTTTTAGAATGGACTTGGCACATTTACCATCGGAAAGAAAAATAGTCTACATATTTACCACTTTTGACGACGTGGCGTGACACGCGGGTGTGCCAGCGTGGCTTAAGTTTACCAAATGACCACCGGTGTTCCTGCGTTTCTTTTCTCTCTGCCCCCCTAGCAAGTGGGACCCACATGACATGTCTTTCTTCTACCTCTCATCGTCTCCTCCGCTCGGTCTCCTCTCACCCCATGTTTCTCCCCTTTTCGTTGTCGTTGTCGCCGTCGCCGTGAATCTTCCCGCAGCGTCCGCCACAAATGGCCTCGTCCTCCGGCGCGGCGTCGGCCACCACCCTAGGTGAGGTTCCACCTCCTCTTGATCTCCTCTGCTCGCTCTCCAGTCTTCCTCAGTCCCCACCCGCAGCCGTCGCTCTATCCCAGAGGCCGTGCAGGTGGTCCTGGTTGCCTTCCTCGCCGACGACTCCCGAATAGCCCGTCCACAAAGTTCACCGTCTAGGGCCTCGGGTCAGCCTGCCTACCTATTCTACTATCATCGTCTAGCGCTCTCTGCTCCTCCCTCGTTCTCGTTCGTCCTAGTACTCAAGGATTGTTTTTTATCCATGCCTTTCTTCATTCGTCCCTTAGTTTGCAATCAGATGGCTCGCTTCTCTCACGGGGAGGCTCTCCAAGCTGGGCTCGCCCATGGAGCTCGCCACCATGCTTCTCACTAGGCTGTCGGGCGTCGGCGCGGCGCGCGGGGGGCCGAGATCCCACAGGCCGTGAGCTCGCTCAACGCCGTCGTGGGACATGCCTTCTTCGTCCCACTCTACGACCTCTTCCTCACCTATGGCGGCATCTTCCAACTCACCTGCGCGTCGCGTAACGTTGAAAATGAAGCTGACAATTGGGTCCCACACGTCGGTGGAAGAGAGGACAGGGCATGTTGTTCTTTTCCGGTGCCCTCGTCACGCTGGCACACCCACGTGTCACGCTATGTCGTCAAAAATAGCAAATATGTAGACTATTTTTCTCTCCGATGGCAAATGTGTTGAGTCCATTCTAAAAGCGGCAATGGAAAGAGGCGCCAGTGGCAAATAATTCCACGCGTCGGCACTCACCGGCCACCCCGGTTTCGAGCTCGACACGACGCCTGACACGAGTCCACACTCCACAGACCACAGTTCCACACCACTTCCATCGGCGGCGACGCACGCGAGCGCACATGGCGGTGTCGGTGGCCACGGCGGCAGTGATCGGGCTCGCCGCGGAGGCGGGAGGCGACGGGGGCGAGGCGGCGCCATTTGAGATTGAGGTCTCCGGGGATGAGGTGCCGCCGCCGGTCGAGGCGGACGGGACGGGGGCGGCGGCGGTGGAGGGGGAACCGGTTGCGGTCACTGCGGGAGGGGAGGATGAGGAGGAGGAGGAGGAGGTGAAGTGGCTGGGGCAATACTCCTCCGCGCAGCGCATACTGCTCGTCGGCGACGGGGACTTCTCCTTCTCGCTGGCGCTGGCCACCGCGTTCGGCTCCGGCACCAACCTCGTCGCCACATCCCTCGACGCCTACGGTTCGTCAGTTTCGATTATTGCTTCCACCTCCTCTTGCACGCGATACCTAAAGCCAGTCTTTCCCGCTACGCACTAGTATCTGGATGACGGGGTGATGCATTTCTTTTGGCCCTTTGCGCCTTGGGCATGGGAATAGATTGGAGTAACTCATGGATGGATGCAGGAGAGGGCTATCTTGGGCATGGGAATGGATTGCATTCAATAAAACCGCAACCTAGTTCAGTAGTTCGGCGATTCCAGGAGAGGCCTATCTTGATGGTTTAGACTTTAGAGCACCTTGCAAGTTGCAACACGTTACTACGTACTACTATGTATTTCAGCATCTCCTTCTGTGTCGAGGCCTCGAGGGTGATATAAGATAAAGTGAGAAGCAATTGCTATAGAACACCAATTGGGTTGCAGGGAACATAATGATCGAACAGATGATATACTTAACATTCAGCAAAAGGGAAGGAAAAGCACCAGATCCTGCCATCTAACAAAACGTTAATCCTCTCACACCATGATAGCATATAAGACTTCTTTAGGAAAAAACTGTCATTTTTCAACAGTTCTATAATCCTGAAAGTTCTTCTTTCTTATTTTGGCTTTGGGCCCCATGCACATTAAAATCATGTGCTCCGTGGCGGAGCTTGAATCCAAATTGAGACACAATGAATGGTGGATAAAGGAAAAGGGTGCCAATTTCAAGGTTAACTAGCAATTAGAACTAATATAGTACATCCACCAACTTCCTGCATGTGCGCCTCGTTATCTTGAAGGCCTACTAAGTTTTTTTTTAATTTTGTTATCACTGTCACTTATCTATTCTGTTTACAAAAACCCTCTTTTTTTCAGAGGATCTAAAGTCCAAGTACTGCAAAGCAGAGTCAAATGTAGCAGAGCTGAAAAGATTGGGTGCCACGGTGTTGCATGGAGTTGATGCGAAAAAAATGAAGTTACAATCTGACTTGAAGAGCAGAAAGTTTGATCGAATTGTCTTTAATTTTCCTCATGCTGGCTTCATAGGAAAAGAAGATGACATGCGTATGATCAAGTATGTGCATAATATTGTTATGTGTAGTTAACATTCAATAAGACCCTGCATTAGGACATTTAATTCTTGTTCATTAAGTTCATCAAATGTTCGTCGCATCATTTTATTTGTCTTAATGGGTTCTTTACTTCTTTTAAAACATAATTGATTAAAAATTCCTAAGGCTACATGTGCATATGAAGAGCTATACTCTCATGTTCAGGAAACATATTGCTTGCAATGCGCTATTTACTGGATCGATCTCTTTTGAGCCTTCAAACTCATCTGAAGACTTGGGCACCCCAAAAAATGTCAGTTTTTCGTATGGCTGGCAGTAAAAGATAGATGCTGGACGGCTGATGGATTGGCTCGAGGTTTACCTCGCTGCCCTTTATGTGACCATGAGTCTGAGAGTATCTTGCACATCCTCTTGGGTTGTGTCTTCTCTAGGCAAAAGCGGTTGCCTTTCTTTTGTTGCTTTGGGCTCCCAGACCTCTCTCCTCTCCCTTCTGATAACATCTTTGCTGACTGGTGGCTGTGATTAATGAGTTAATTCCTGGTGCGCACAAGCACAAATTTAACTTGTCAATCATCTTGGGAGCCTGGATCTTGTGGAAACATTACAATGATTGTGTGTTCAATGGGGCCAATCCTAATCTAGATATAGTCCTGAGGCACATCCTTGAGGAGGCCCATCTTTGTTGTCTCGCAGGTGCTAGGGGGCTGGTCCTTTTGGATTGCTGCATGCCTAGACTTTGTGTCTGTTTCGGTCAAGGTTTTTATTTTTGTAAAAAGTGAGTCTGTTGAGAGAAAAAATGATGCTTATTTAGAAACCTTTTTGTGTAAAAGACATTGTATAGCATCCCAATGAAACTGTTCTGTTTTTCATTTTCATTCTAGGCACCATTGATTTGCTTAGTTTTTTTTTTTTTTTTTTTTTTTTTTTTTTTTTTTTTTTTTTTTTTGGGGAGGAGAGATGAACTGTAGCTTTCTATGCTTAGTTGCTTACGTTATGAATCATGAACATCTTAGACATGTTGCCTCAGTGATTAGTGGCAAAAATCTTTACCTGGCGTCCATTGTCCATTTGCTAGGGTCATCATGCTTTAGATCTTGTGGTGCAATAGAAATCTGAAAACCATGATGCGAGAAGAACAAAACCAAGGGCATTATTTGTTGGTTCATGACCTTTGTGCATATAACATTTTTGCTGCTCCTTGTAGTAGTATTTATTTGTTTCTAATTTCTATATACTTGTGAAATAAGATTGATAGGTTTGACGAGAAGGTTCACTTTCATATGGCAGTATTCAGGACGTAGTCTGCTGATGGTTTCTTATTGCATTTGGACAACACATGAACCTTTAGAAACTTTACCATGCTATTGTTTTTAAGCTGTTCTGTTTCCTAGTTAATTTATTATTTACCATCTGCTGTGACCTTTAGCTCGCACAGGGAGCTGGTGTGGGGCTTCTTCCACAACGCAGTCTGGCTTCTTCGTCCTTCTTGTGAAATTCACATTAGCCACAAGATAGGAAGCGCCTACAACAAATGGGATCTTGAGGGCCTAGCCTCCGGCGCTTCTCTTGTTCTGGTTGACAAAGTTCCTTTCTGACAGGAGGACTACCCTGGGTATAACCAAAAGAGAGGAGAGGGTGCAAGGTGCGATGAACCTTTCAATCTAGGCCTTTGTTTCACATTCAAGTTCCAGATTGGATGCTCGAAGGATCGATACAACACGAATGGAAACATGACGGCCCCGGCAACTGAAAGATGGCCTTTTCACCTGTCTCCGCCTGCTCAAACATTGCCTTGGGAACATCTTTGTCCACCAATTAACACAGTTCACAAGTCGATGACTCTGGAGCCCTATGGAGCTGCTGAAAGGCAACATCTGGATTTTCCATTGAACATTGATGGAGCAGGGAGCGTCATGTATTTTCATCGACAGGACAATGCTGGGGCAATGCTCACAACCCCAGGGCCATCGCTTAATGATTTGCCCCCAAGTCCCTATTTCCTTGTCCTTGTACCTCAGGAGCCTTGGTGTGAACATAGACAACAGCAAAGTCTGCGGAGGGACTATGAAATGCGGGGACAGGTGATGCCCAGATCCGGAGAGACTAGCTGGGTTCAGATTGCCCAGCTGGAACATCAGAGGCTGAAGTACTTGCGCGAGCTGGTTGCGTTGTACGGAACTTCATCACAGCACAAATAGAAGCCCATCAATACTAATAAAAAAGGGCGTACCCAGTGCCCATCAATACTAATAAGTCAAAAAATTTGAATATTGGCTAGAAAGTGAGCAATTATTATCTAAAGGAATATATATTAATATCTTAAATGGAGAAAGTTATATATTATGAAAATATCCTCATAATCAATCTATTAATGCCAATATTATATTGTCAATGGTCAAATATAAGTCTCTCAATACTAAAGTGAAAAATTGAACATTGACTAGAAAATTGGCAATATCAAATGAAGAAAGTTATATCTTATGAAATGAAGAAACTAGTGTAGAAATATTTATCTTAGATGAACAAACTTGCATATTATGGAAGTATTTCTATAACGAACATATCAATATTAATATTATGTTGTCAATGGTCAGAGCTGGAAAATCTGCCATAGGACAAAATACTTTATATTTCCAACAGGATGGGATAGTCGGTGAAGGTTCTTTGGAGGTGTATCTGTGTATGGACAGAAGAAGCTGGGCCTTCCCAAGCCACATGTGTTCAATATCTCAAATCCGAAGACATAAGCCGGTCAGACACTCAATGGGTAGTGCTGGTTGTACCATCAGAGTGTGTGACAATAAGGATCCAAATGTTCCTGTCGTGGTCTCTTCTCTTCTAAGGCATAGCGTCTTCGACGGAGACATCACTGTGTGTTGTCGGCAGGATTGCGGATTTCCATTACCTAGAAACTTATGTACCCATAGATCTGTGTTTGTTGTGGTAAGATCGTTGATTTCTGTTAGTAGCTAGAACCCTATGTACCCATGGATTTGAACGGTTTTCTTTTCAGTCAGGTCTTGGATCTTCCTTTGCAGCTAGAGAGCTGCAACCTTTGTATCTTGAGATGGGAACTCGTCCCAACTCTCAGTATTACGTTGGTTTTCATGTGTGAATGTATATCAGAGTCCTTGTAGATAAAAACCCACGTGTGTGGTTAACCTTATGCTCTGAATGAATTCAGGAATCAGGCTACTCTGATGAAACTGTGCCACTGCAGTAGTAGACTAGTAGAGCCATCACTTGTTTTTTCCTCCAGTTTGTTGGGGGCTCTATTTGTTCCTGTCTGTAATCAGTTTTCTGTAATACAGGCATACAGCCCGCCCCACATGTATCAGCTATCAGGTGTTCTTGTGAGGCGCCCCACAGGAATCAGGTGTTTTTTCCTCGATGGACGCCGGTCCTCGTCGTGCTCCACCATCATGCTGCCACTCACCGGCGGTATCTCGGCGGGGCCGGGCCGCTTAGTACACACTCCAGCAATCTCCTACTACATGGTCGAATCCAGGTCTGGCTACTAGCGCTCGCGCGGTCTCGATGCCAGCGGCCTGGCGCCGACATAGGAGAGCAACCTCACATCTCTGTGGCTGCCCGTGCGCTGACAAGTGCGGCACTGCGGAGTGCGGGCTCAACCGGTGGTGATTCGAGAAGATACGGAGGCCTTAGGCTGGTGTATATTTTACGCTCCACTTGTAAATAGTGTTTTACGCATCTTACATCCATATCCAACTTATGGTGATACCAGCTTTAGGCTAAACTCATCAGTCGGCTCATCCATATCATTTATATATTTCAAATAAGTGTTTCTGTTTACACGGCGCGTGTATAGTGTTTTGTATACCAATTTAGGTCTCTTTGGGAATGGAGGAAAATTTTTCTGTTTTTTGCGTTTTTTCTGTAAAATTGAACTGTTTTCTGTTAAATTCCTGCACGATTTCTGTGAAAATCCTGCGTTCCAAAGGGGGTCTTAGCATTTAGGTTCCGGTGAGTTCAGCCTTAGGATCATATGTCCTCTACCGATTGATGCATTTGGCAGCGTCATGACAGTGGTGGCAATCGTACTATTACTAGTTGAAGATTTCTTTCAGAGCTTTCACATAATTCACATCGGACACGCTAGGAAATCTATTATAATTTTTTAAAAAAAAATTATCTACCACGTGCGTTATGAAAGATAAATTAAAATAACTTTCTAAATTTACATATAACTTACTCACTATGCTATTATGAAAGATGAATTGGAATAACCATTTAGATTTGCATATAAATCATCATCATGCTACTATTAAATATGAACTAAACTAACATATAAATTTGCATATAAATTACCCACCATGTCATTATAAAAGCTAAAATAACCTTTAAATTTGCATATAAATTACCCACCATACTATTATAAATGATTGATTAAAATAACCTTTATATTTGCATATAAATTATCCATCATGCTACATGGAAGATGAATTAAAATAATTACATCTAATGTTATTAAAGATAAAATAAAATAGCATCTAAACTTTAAACTACAAACACATGTTGCTATAGAAATAATAACAAAAATAGACATATACATATATCTTCTAAAACTGTAACATGTACGAGAGCATTGGTTGATACCTTGCTAATGGAAATGGATCCTATTGTTTGCGATGGTTGTTACAAATTTTTTTTCGGTTGTCCATTTCATTTTTCTTTGAGTTGCCGCATTTTAGTTTTTTCTTTTGTTTTTTTTTGTTTTTTTTCATAAACAAGATTATATTAGATTATTATCATCAGCGAGCCCAGGGGCGGAGAGAAGGGGGGCGCGCAGGGGCCTAGCCACCCTAATCATCCGGCAATACTACTTGACATATGTACTAATCTCCTTAATTAGGCCGTCCTTAACTCAATTAGTCCATAAACTATTAGCCCAGTGTGTCCTACATTTTTATAACATGGTGATCGTGCTGGCTGCCGGCTCCAACGTCTGAACTCTCCATCCATACGTTCAAGGATCCACTAGTACAGAGTCTACAGTGTTGTTGCCAATCTGCAAAACTGCAATAGCCCAACAGGTTTCTGCTCCTATATGCACTAGTTCTACCCAAATTGAACATTATTTCCTCCATTCCAAATTGTAAAAGGTTCTACTCACTTTTTTTTATTTGTCTACATTCATAAGAACGCTGATAAATTTAGATATATTGAACACACATACATGAAAGAACGAATGAACCAAGTAGAGATATAGAACCGCTTACAATTTAGTACGGATGAAATAGTAATTAGAAAATCGAATCTCGGATTGGGAGCCAAAAGCCTAGAAGGCTAAGGCAGTAGTGCAAAGATTATATTACATTAATACATTGGTAGTTGTCTAACATAACCCTTTATTGGTTGATTGTCACCACTTATGGAAAATCACGTTGACGGATTGGCCCCACCTATGCCGAAATCCTGGCTCCGCCACTGAGTGAGCCCATCCAACCGCGGAACCACTCATAATTCAAACTTCTCTCTACAGTGTTTATACAGTGTTTTAGACACTCCAAATAGACTTACTGGTGAGCATGGTCACAAACAAGAGAGATGCGTGCCGGCCTAGCAGGTAAAAGTTTTGTAACGGATCAACGGTAAATCAAGGCCTCTGATTCATCCACCATATTTTACTGGCTCATATAAATATACACCGTGGCATTGAGGCTAACTCTAGCGAATCATCTATTTTATTGTTTATATCTAAACTTAACTCTATCTACAATAGAGCTACAGTATTATTTTCATACTACGAACGATGATATAGACAATTGGCTATAAAGTTATCTCTTCACGCCGTGTACACTGTATCTACAGTGTCAGATTTTGCAAAATGAGATAACCGTGGGAGTTGTCTGCGAAAAGCCCCGCCATGTGGGCCCCGACCACCATAGCCATAGGCCGGGCCGCAATCAACTCGGTTCTCGCTACCAGTGCACGGTTGCACTTGCACCTGCACTGCACGATGCCCGGGTTGATTGAACGCATCAGAACCCCGTTTGACACGAGTACGTGCCATTTTGACTCGAGTCCACAACGCTTCGCCTCCAGCGACCATGGCGGTGGGGGTGGCCGCGCCGGAGGAAGGGGACGCCGACGCGGCGGGGCTCGGCGGTGGGGCGGCGGGTGAGGCGCCATTGGTAGCTGCTGCTGCTGGGAAGGAGGAGCCGCCGCCAGAGGGTCGGGTGCCGGCGGCAGTCGTGGAAGAGGGGAAGGGGGCAGCGGCGGCGCCAGTGGAGGGGGCACCGGCGGTGATCACGGTGGAAGGGAAGGAGGAGTCCCACAGGTCCGAGGTCACGAACGAGGCGGAGAAGGCTGCGGCGGCGGCGGCGGAGGAGGAGGAGGAGGGGGGTGAAGGGGAGAAAAGGCTGGGACATTACTCCTCTCTGCAGAGCATACTGATCGTCGGCGACGGGGACTTCTCCTTCTCGCTGGCGCTGGCCACCGCGTTCGGCTCCGGCGAGAACCTCGTCGCGACGTCTCTCGACACCTATGGTTTGTCTACTTCGATGATTCGATCGCTTCCGCTTCCGCTTCCTCTTCCAGCGGGTAAAGTAAATGCACCTTTTGCTACCTCATACTACTAGCAGGGCTGATCCGGTTTTTTTTTTTTTTTTTTTGGTCCTGCGCCTATGGTATGTGAATAGATGGAGCCATAAGTGGATGGATGCATCCGAATATGATGATCTGTGCATCTAACGATTGCGATAGAATGCAGCTTTTGTTGGTCAAATGAGGATTCTAATAACCAGCCGTTTGGATCTACCTGTAGCTTGCATATGGTTATTGCACATTACAGGCTTGCAGCATAACATTTTTAGCAACTTATTTGTGTCAAGGGTGAACAAAATTTATAAAACAATTCAGTAACTGGTTAGGATACTAGCTGGATGAAAAATAAGCTTGAATGAACCAGCAGGAACATTAATATTTAGCTGAAGGAAAAAAATTTAATGCCATATTTGGTCTGATTTAACTCCACATAATCACCACAGGTTTTCGATTCCTTTAGGAGAACTTATCTCTTTCAATAGTTTTCTAGTCTCGTATTTTTTTCATCCTAACTTTGGCTTTGGGTCCATATGTATTGTTGTCTTGTTGATGAATTTTATTTTCTTGTGCATTGTGCTTATGTGACTATCTACCTTTCCTGCATTTCTTGTGGGGAATCCTCATTCTCAGATGATCTGAAGCGCAAGTACAGCAAAGCAGAGTCAAATATAATGGAGCTGAAAAGATTGGGCGCCACAGTTATCCATGGTGTTGATGTGAATAAGATGAGGTTTCACACTGACTTGAAGAACAATCGGTTTGATCGGATAATCTTTAATTTCCCCCATGCTGGCTTCAAAGGAAAAGAGGACGACATGCATATGATCAAGTATGTGAACTATCTCATCATGTTCTTTGGCAGATAACAATTTGATTAAACCTTGGATTAATATAGTAACTCATGATCTTTATATGGATCGATTCACTTTTGTCTTACTGAGCTCCTTAACTCCAGAGTTGATTAAATATTTCTAAGGCTACATGTGTATATTGATGGTTAGGCTCTTCTGTATTGATAACCTACGAAGAAATGACATTGGATAGAATCTCAATGAAAATGTTTCCTTTTTTCATTCTAGCCTTTGTAAATAACTGCTAAACTGTTTTTGCATAATGAACCATGGTTCTTTGTATGTACATTGAAAATAAGTAGCATCTTAGATATTTTATGTCAATGTTAAGTAGCTCTTACTTGAACTCAATGGTCCATCTGTTAGAGTACATTTTGCTCTAGATCTTATGAGACAGTAAGTAAGGGAACAAAAATTCCAATGTGACAACCTTAATGGAAGAACAGTCTAACATCAGTATGTTGCTGCCTTAGCGTATATAACTTTATTTCAAGAATTTCATTGCAGTAGTTGTGATTTTTCGCTAGAAGCTTTTTCGTACATATCAAATAATGATTGATCAGTTTCACATGAAGACACAAATGTTCATCTTTCATGGAAGTGGTTGTAAAATAATTAGCTGATGGTTTCTTAGTGCGGCTAAACAGCAAAGGAATCCTTTACAAATTTATCACACTGTTATTTTATGGCCTTCCTTTCATAGTTAAATTATTGTTAGCCATATGCTCTGGCTTTCAGCTCGCACAGGCAGTTGGTCTGGGGTTTTTTCTCCAATGCACGCCACCTTGTTCGGCGATACGGTGAAATCCACGTTACTCACAAGACTGGGCTTCCATATGACAGATGGAATCTTGAGCACCTGGCCTCTGAGGCTTCTCTTGCTATGATTGATAAAGTCCTTTTTCAAAAGAACGACTACCCAGGTTATAACCAAAAGAGAGGAGACAGTAAAAGGTGCGATGAACCTTTCGATCTAGGTGTTTGTTACACATTCAAGTTCCAGATCGGGGACTTGAAGAAGCTGAAGAAAATGAATGGGAACAAGGCTGGTTCAATCCCAAATCTTGGAGGCAGCAGCGTCCATCCTGGCCATTGGGTAACTGACAGAGGGCAATTTCATCAACCACTTCCACCTGTTGAAGCATTGCCTTGGCAACATTTTCCTCCACCTGCTAACACTGGTGGCATGCTGATGCCTCCACAGCCTTACATAGTTGATCAATGGCAACAGCCAGGTTTTCCACTGAACTCTGATGGCATAGTGGGAGAACCCTATTTCCATCAACAGGACAATTTCCATCCAATGGTTAACATGCTAGGCCCATGGCTGAATGATTTGCTCACTCCAGGTGGCATTCCTCCACCTCAACCAATGTTCAGACAGCTGAATGGTTTGCCTGCTCCTGGCGGCATTCCTCCACCTCAACCAATGGGCAGAATACCACATCCTGATCTCCTTGCACCTCAGGAGCAGCCTTGGTATCAACAGAGAACTGTTCCTGATCAGCTAGGAGGAGATAACTACTTTTTCGCCAGGGAACACCAAAGTAGTCTGCAGAGGGAGTATGAAATGCAGAGGCAAATCGTTCCTGGTTCAACCGGCTTGAACCATTCGGCCTTCTTGGAAAATCGCCGCAGGGACAGGGAGTCTGTCCAGAGGGAAGAGTGGTTGCGCAGGATGATTGATTTGTATGGTAAGCCTTGAAGGATCTTAGGGACTTGTAAATGTAAATCACCAGGATAGTGTGCTACGTTCTGTGTGACAATCGTTTTACGTTTCAGTTCCAGGCCTGTACATGTAAATGCCATTTTGTGCGGCCATAACGGCGCAGCACAATGAGTTACTGTTTCTAATGTCTGCACTCCTAGGCAGCCAAGACTCTTTCTGAAATGGAGCTGAACATTAGACAGAGAAAGATGATGCATGGTAAAATTGTACTACATGGTACATGCATTCCCTAATGTATGACGTTTCATACCAACATTTTGTACTTGAAATGAACTATAGTTTGCTGTCTGGACGTCATACAAAATGCAGCAACCAGCAACTAGAGTGCAATCAGAGCAGCGCTGCAAATGGTGCAATCATCACTCCATCCATTCCGCTAGTTCATTTGTAGAAACCTCCTGCAAGCCATCTATGTCCTCGAACGCAATGGCCAACTATTACAGAAACCCCCGCGCCATGACGCCAACATCATCTCAAATCGCAAATCGCCAGCAGCTCGGCTCATCTGTCGCCGCCCCCAGCTCGACCTCATCGTTGGCCGCTGGCTCCTACCTAGAGGCTAGAGTTCAACTTGGCGCCGGACTTCCCATGCGATCAACAAATTTGTTGTGCATAGTTTGCATCCAATTGGTTGTGCATATTTTGTAAATAACCCCACGCGCCCTTCTAACAAGGGAGCACATACATGTGTACTAGCTAGTATATACCCCTTTTGTTTAAAAAAGTCTGATCTAGTTTTGTTCTAAATCAAATATTTCAATCTTTGACCTTGTAATCCTATATTCGAAAAAAAATGAAAGACGTTCATGATCATTAAGCAAATCCAACGGTTTAGAAATAAACGATACCACGGTACTAGTACCCCAAAATGGAAGGACCGGCACCAATACTCTTTCCTTTTTATTTTAATTACTCAATAATTTGGCAAAAAAATAAGAAAAAAGAGTGGTACTGTCCAATACTGGTGGGTACCTTTTCAGCCATTGTAAAGTTTTTTTTAATCCTATGAATGAATCATACAATATACTGGTATATGTTAACACTGTAAGATTTATATTTTATAGATCTAGTATGGAAAATACTTTCATAATTGTTTAGTTAGACTATATGGGTTTATAGAATTCAGATCAACAATCTTTTTGAACGAACTCAATATCTTCCCACTTTTTTAGTTGTTTGCATAGAAATTGGATATGGAAAATGGCAGACGAGTTTAGTTGGAACACACATGCCTATCGAAATCAAATGAGCAGATGAATTTTTACCGTACTTTATAGTAGTATAAGTATTGATTACTGTGTTTGATTTAAACATATGTTTCACTCGTATCGTATCACCGTTCGCCGATCAGACAATCAGCATAGAGTATGTTCCTTCCACGAGAAGCCATGCCAGAGTGAAGTTGAAACGCCCGGGCCTGCCTCGTCCCGTCCTCCGCTACGCGGGCCCCACCCGAAAAAGGCTGGTTTCACTACACGTCTACACCTACACCTAGGGTATTAGGGTATGTTTGGATTGAGATAGGGATTGGAAAATGTGAGGTGGGATAGAGAAATATAGAGTGAGATAAGTTTTACTATCCCTATCCCAATCCTACCCGCACCCAAACGCCCCCTACTGTACACGCTTGGCCTCGGGACTCGTGTCTCTCACTCTCAAGTCTCATCAGTCCACTGGAGACGAATGGACTAGACCACAAGGGGAGCGCGCATGGTGATGGAGGTGGTCTCGCCGGCGGTAGGGCACGGCAGGGCGGTGGACGACGGAGGGATGGGGGACCGGGTACTGGCGCTGCAAGCGGAGGAAGGGGTGCCGGGAATGGGGGTGAAGGTGAACAGGGCGGCGGCGGCGCCAATAGAAGGGGTTACCGGCGGGGATCGCTGTGGAAGGGGATCGGATGAGGCGGAGGAGGGGCCCCCGAAGTGGCTGGGGCACTACTCCTCTACGCAGAGCATCCTACTCGTCGGCGAAGGCAACTTTTCCTTCTCGCTGGCGCTGGCCACCGCGTTTGGCTCCGGCGCGTACCTCATCGCCACATCGCTGGATACCTACGGTTAGACTGAGTTCAATGGGACTCCCTATCCCCACTCCCTAAACACTATTCCAACTATCCCTCTCTCTATGCACAGTGCAGCATTTATGTCAAACAGTGCAAAACAGTGTTTAGAGAACATACAGGGAGTTTCATTGGACTCAGCCTTAGCCCGCTTCCATCACTTTCGATCTGGCAAATCTCGTAAAGATACTGCTGCGCATTAGTGGTACACTGGTACCTTGTGTATTGGACACCCTTACCGCCCTTCGTGCATTGGACGCGGAAATAGGTAGAACTAGCTAGAGGTCTAGAACTACTGCTGTTTCGAGGATTACCTTGCGTCTGTTAAAGATGGATTGTATTTGATGCGTTTGCTCCGGTGGGAACCTTCGTAAAGCCAGAGATGAAGCCCATCAAAGTGAAATGGGAACCGCTGTTGCCATTGCATTATTAGCAGGCTATCTGCACCCATATACTCAAAATTTGCTACTCTAAAGTAATATTAATAGACTCACCTAAATGATTCTCCCTTTTGTAACTCCTTCCTTTGGCACCCACGTACTATATTTTTGTAGATAATAATGACCCAGGTACTGTATATCTATATATCTATACATAAAGATCTATTTAATGACGTATTTATGACCGGATTTTTTACATGCTTATTTATCATAACACTAGATGACATGTACATGTTTAGTGGTTGTTTAATTCATTATTTAAAACACAAAAATTGATGGGATAGAGAAACTCTGTATTTTGAATACGCAGTAGTGTACGCTAAATGTTTTCTTATATAATGGATAAAAATCCAGCCTCTATATCCACGGATGGATATATACAGCAACGAATTACAAGAGCACTTAGTCTCTAAAAGTCCACAAAATGTAGGGTAGTGTTTAGAGTTCACGGGTGTAGGGGGATAGAGGGGCTCCTCTACTCTATGTTTAGAATAGAGTATGGGCAGTACGGACAGTCTATGATTCTGAAAGAGCTGCAAGTAATCTGATACTGTATACATTGGATTCGTGGGGTGCCCTTGATTCTCGTTACAATGCATTATTTGCTCTTGGAAATGGACTTTTTTGTTTTTTGGAAATATTTTGCTGAGATTAACTACAAAATCTACAGTTTACTTCTCTAATTACAGTGATGCTGCTCTAAACTTCGATGTCATGAATTGTTTCCTACTACTAGATATAGTAATATTTACTTCAGAACACACCTGTTGAGCTAGCACTCTTGCTATTTTCTTGTTTTTTCCCCTTCTCTTGCACACAGTTGGAATTTCAATGTCACTCAATTAGTCGAGTACAATATGGGTTTATGAGATCTGTTGGTCATGCGGTTCAAAAGGTCTGGTTTTGGCTACTTCATTTTATCTTTGAATTGTAGACACCTTCTTATGGTCAGATTTTTGAAGCAACTTGTCTGTTTTTTGCACATTGCTATTGCATCAACACAATGTATCAGGCTATCAGCAACTTCTTTGCATCAACGTAGATAAAATTGCCTTATTGTACTCTCCATGTAATCATCGTCTTTTTTTTTCTCAGAAAAATTGTCATCTAGTATCTTAATTTCCTATTTGCTTTATTCTAATTTTGGCTCAGCCTCAGATACACTGTCAGTTGGTGACTTGGTGTGAATTTGTCTTATTGCTGACTTGGTGTGAATTTATGATAACTGTCAGTTGTACTAATCTTTTTCATCTGCATTTGTTGTGGGCAATCCTCTTTTACAGAGGCTCTGGGCAACAAGTTCTGCAAAGCAGAGTCTAATGTAATGGGTCTAGAAAGATTGGGGGCCACTGTTTTGCATGGCATTGACGTGAACACAATGAAGTCTCACGCTGACCTGAAAAGAAGATGGTTTGATCGGATTGTCTACAACTTTCCTCATGCCGGCTTCAAAGGAAAAGAGTTTGAGGTGCAGATGATCAAGTATGTGGGCTATCTTGTTATTTGCATTTAACCCCTTTTTAAATCCTGGGTTCATAAACTCATTGTTGTTTGGTTGTATTGCAATTTTTCTTAGTGAATTCCTTAAGTTTGGAGTCAATCTAGTAGTCATAAGATTATACAGAGTACATCTATATGAAGAGTTATGTATCCGGTGCATCTACGCGCTGAACTGACATTGGATAGAATATCCACTTCTGAAAAGCTTGTCTACTAAATGAACTTCAAGTCATTATGCTTACAGCTCACAATAAGAATATGGTAAACATCTTACATTTTCTAGCTTAAGAATAAGTTGCAGACCATTCACTATGAATCTTACGATGCAGCCACATAATACCATATTCTCCAACTTTTATTGCAAAAAGAATAAGCTGGGAACAAATGTTGTTGGTTTCATTAACTTTTGCACATGTATCTTCTTTACCTTGTATTTTATGGTAGTTTTGTTACTTTCTTCTTTATGTACACTACACAAAACTATTCTTGTAACTTGTCAGTAGAAGTTCTACACACATTATTATATCAAATAAGATGGAGAGTTCTGAACAGAAGATTGATTTTGCTATGATAGTTTCTTTTAGAAAACAATAGGAACAAATTCAAATTTACCCGATCTTCATTTGGGAGCCTTATGTTTCTTATCTAAATTCTCATTAACCGTCTGCCTTTTGACCTTTTAGCTTGCACAAGGAGCTGGTGAGGGGATTTTTCCAGAGTGCACACCACTTACTTCAGCCTTATGGTGAAATCCATGTTAATCATAAGACAGGAGCATCATATGACAGATGGGAGATTGAGCGCCTAGCCGCTGAGTTTTCTCTTATTTTGGTTGAGAAAGTTGGCTTTCAAAAGGCAGACTACCCTGGTTATAATCAAAAGAAAGGAGATGGTCCAAACTGTGACAAACGCGGTGACTTGAAGAAGGAAGAAGAAATGGAAACGGAGGACTCAGGCCAATCTCATCCAGTGGGGATCTCCTTATTTCCATCTACGGAGAAACAATGCAACATCCAGGTTTTCCACTAAATCTTGATGGCATAGGGAGATCTCCCTAGAAGAATTGTAGCCTGGGCTTTGGTAATATATGACCGCGGAGAGGAACTTGGCCTTCCCTAGAAGATATTATAAGACCACAAGTATTTTGTGTATAGGTAGGACCATTTTGTGTGGCAAATACTGACCATGGCGTAGGGAACGTCGAACCCAGCGTTTGTGTGTGAAGATGTACGCTGGACAGCCTAGTCACCTTTTGCTGGGGCTGCCTCTGCTAGACTCTAGGGACACAGATTAAATGTAGCATTCTCGCTTCAGGGAGTACTTGTGCACAGGGTAAATGGGAACCAAGCGTGTAGTTCACTTGTTCCACGGTGCAACGATATCTACTTGCAAGTTGCAACGAATATTCTTCCTATGCTGTACTTGTCTAGTCATCCGTTACTTAAATTGTCAAGTGTACGCATTTTAAGCAGTGTGTAAATGAACAATGCAGGGAGAATAATGCCTCTGGTGTTCTCTAGCCACTCCGCTTCACCCAAAGCGTTTACAACTGCATGCTAAGTACAGTACTAATTCTGGGGGAACAATACCACTGATGATGGCTTGTTGGTATTCCGGTGGGTGATCGGTTGAACATCCCATTATGTTTTACCTTGCAGCATAGAAATCTCTTGCTTGTATGTTCTAGTAATGTGCACAAGTGCTAGAAATTCATAAATAAATGTATACTGCTCAATCTGACCCATATAAGTGTTATTTTAGTTTTATCGTGAGTCAAATCATACTCCCTCCACTCATTTTTTAAAAAAAAACATCATATATTAATAGGAGGAATTATTAACTTTGACCAGACTTATAAAAAATCGTTAATCTTACTATTACTAACTAGAGGTTAAAAATGCTAGGAAAAAAATAAATCTAGAAATTTCCACGGAAATCAAAAACATCTATTCTGCAGTAATACTATCCATTGAATCTATTACATTTTTTAAAAAATTACCCATTATACCATTATGATAGACCATTAAAATAACCTCATTAATTTGCATATACATTACCAGCATGCCATATTGAAAGATCAATTAAAATAACCTCTAAATTTACATATAAATTACCCATCATGCCATTATGAAAGATTTATTAAAATAAAGAAATTTGCACATAAATTACCGTTATAAAAATGAATTAAAATATCTTTAATTGCATATCGATTACCAATTTTGTTTTTGGAAGATAATTTAAAGCAACCCCCTAAATTTACATATAAATTATCGCTATATCATTATAAAACATAAATATTAATTAGCCAGAGTCTGCTATAGATAAATAAGATAAAAAATTATGTATATGCACATACATTCTATTAAATCAGATTACCTATTATGTTTTTTTGAAGATAATTTAAAACAACCCCCAAAAAATACATATAAATGACAACTATATCATTATAAAATATAAATATTAATCAACTAAATTATATTATAGATGTATAAGATAAAAAATATGCATATATACAAACATTTTATTGAATATGAACATAGGAGAGATATTGAATAATGATAATTTTTATCAATTATAGGTCTCATATTTATATATGATTTTCTAATATGTATGTTTTATGGTAGCCAATTTCATCATAAAATATATTATCATAATTTATATATTTTTTGTAATAAATACTAATGATTTTCTTTATAAACTTAGTCAAATTTGAGATATTTTGACTTAGAATAAACATAGAAAATGCAATTGTTTTAGTACGAAGGGAGTAACTAATAATTAGTAATCAAGATTGTTTATATTTGTTCACTTTCTCTCATCATATGTATACTTCCATATTTTCATCTCTTTTCAATAGAGTCTAGCTATCAATCTTTTTAAAATTATATTGCAAGAGCAGTCTAGTTTTATTCGTGAACATAAAAATGGGTTAGATAATTAGCTATTTTAATTTAGATATGTAACCTAAAAATATGATTACAAAAAGTTGAGCGCACTGTTAGCCGCAGACAGCATTGTTAAATCAACCGTACTACTTTTCTAAAACCATCACCTATATACATCTTTGTCTATGAATATTCCAACCACTTCCGTCTTTCTATACAGTGTTGTTTTTTACTATAGCCAATCCATTTATGCGATCCCTTGAAGACTAAGTGTACTGTTAGCCGCAGACTGCACTGTTAGTTTAACCAAATAGCCGTGGGTTGTACTGTTAATCTGCTGGACAAGGTCCAAAAGCACCCTGCCAATCATGCACCGTTTGGCCCCTATCTCGCTACGTGTCCAAACGGCTTTTACTTGAAGTCATGTTGTTGTTGTCTGAGCCTTGGAGACGAGACGACACCCCCCAAACACTGATCGACTCCAGGTACCTCAGTCCGCTAGGTTACACAGGAGCGCCGCGCGAATGGCGGTGGGGGTGGCCTCGCCGGCGGCAGGGCACGCCGCGAAGGCGATCGGTGGCGGGGACAGGGCGAGGGGTAAGGCGACATCGGAGGTCGCGGGGAAGGAGGAGCCGTGGCCGGCGGAGCTAGTGCCAGGAACGGGGATAGAGGGGAAGGGGGCGGCGCCATCGGAGGGGATACCACCAGCGGCGACCGTCGTGGAAGGGGAAGAGGAGACCGCGGGGGCGGAGGGCGAGGAAAAGTGGGTGAAGCATTACTCGTCGATGCACAGCATACTGATCGTCGGCGACGGGGACTTCTCCTTCTTGCTGGAGCTGGCCTCCGGGTTCGGCTCCGGCGCGTTCATGGTCGCGACGTCGCTCGACACATATGGTTCGTTCCATCGCTTCCGCTTTCCCATATAGCGCGTAAAGGTGCTGCCTTTGGCAAATGCGCTGTTTTGCCTTGAATTTTTTTTTTATTCCGAGAACGTGCGAGCAATTTTCCCTTGCTATTGCCACAGCGCCTGGATATGGAAATGAATGCCATGGATGGATCATGGATACATGTGAGAATGCGATATCTTGTATTGGTTGGTTGAACACGGATTTGTCCCATTTTACTACATTTAGATTAACGTTACCTTGAAATGACTGTCTTTCCCTTATGGTAATGGAGAGCTATCGCTATGGCAACCTGATTCAGAAAAATCTGGAAGTAATGTGATAGATACATAGGTATGATGTGTGGGTGCCCTTGGCCTTCAATCTTAGTATTTCAGTGTATTTCTTGATTCTTGGCAATAAGCTTCTTGCTAGTTGCTACTCGGGAAGATTTTACTCAAGTTAACTGTCAGGTGGAAAAAGGTTCAATTGGCATGATATATTGATTTATAACTGCTGGAGATTATATCTTGTGGAAAACACCCACACACCGAGGTTAAGTACAGTGTGCATTTGTTAGCCTTTAGTTTTGTGATCCCATTCATCTGATCAGTTATTTGGACTTTGCAGTAACCTATCTGTTGATTTCTTATGGTTTTTGCACCTTGCGGTACAGTACAACACATCTGCTTCATTATGTTTTCCCAACCTATTATGTAAGGATAATACAGGGACTAGTAAGGCAACAAACGCAATTTCTTTATCACCCCAATTGGAAAAGAGAAACAATGAAAAATCACTGGCCACTGGGAACGTTAACATGCAGCCACAAGAACACTATTTTTGGCTACCTACTAATACTTCCTGATTTCACTCCATGTAACACAACTGTTTGTATGTTTAGGAAAAAGTGATCTTCCAATAGTTTCTGAGTTTCCTGGTAGTTTCATTCAATTTTTATCATTGTGCTGACCTCTTACTTAAGCTCGATGGTTTGGGTGATTATGGTATCAGTAACAGCTGTACTTAACCATTCCGTGCATTTCTTGTGATGTTCCTCTTGTGTAGAGGTACTGATACGCAAGTACAGCAATGCGAAGTCAAATGTAATGAAGTTGGAAACATTGGAGACCACAGTTTTGTATGGTGTTGACGTGAAAAGA
Organism: Paspalum notatum; assembly: GCA_022530915.1. Classification (NCBI taxonomy): domain Eukaryota; kingdom Viridiplantae; phylum Streptophyta; class Magnoliopsida; order Poales; family Poaceae; genus Paspalum; species Paspalum notatum. Next base: position 40,965,802 of record CM039685.1, read on the forward strand.
ATGAAATTTCACACTGATCTGGCGAACAGGCGGTTTGACCGGATTATCTTTAATTTTCCTCATGCTGGCTTCAAAGGACCTGAGGACCAGGTGCATATGATCAAGTATGTGCACCATCTTATTATGTTTTTTCGTATTTAAAGTTTTACTGAATCCTGCAAGAGAGATTTATCGCTAATCTTATTGTCAATTAGCTGTATCATAAATTGCCTTTGTTCTTCTATTCTTTTTTTTGTCTTAGTGAATTCATAAAATCTAGAACTGACTTAGCATTAGTTAGTTTACATCCATAAGTGTGGTTATGCCTTTCTTGTTTGGAAAATCTATGCACTGATGTGCGTATCATTGAACACTGAACAGTGTACCAATGAATTGTTTCCATTTTGAACTTCCATTCTAGGACTGCTGATCACTACTCAGCTTGTTTTTAGAGATTGACTATAAATACTTATATGCCTCCTGTTTTCCTTTTCTTTTTTTGAGAGAACAGTACTCCTTATGCATAGAATAAGAGTAAGCAATATCTTATATTATCTGAAAATGTTGTAGATTAGATTTTTACTTCAAGAGTAAGTTTCACTCATCTCATCCACCCTCAACAGGACTCTGGAACCTTTACTTCAGATGTTATGATACAAAGAAAAAAAAAAGTTACCATGTGCCAACCTTTGATGCAAGAACAATAAGCTGAGAACATATTGACGATTTTGTAATATTTTGTCTATATCCTTTTTGTAGAACTTTGTAGTAACTTTTTGTTAGTTAGTTCTATGTAGGTACACAATACTAGAATCGTTATTGGAATGCGTTCATTGAAGGCTTTCCATACATACTAAACAAATGAATCCTTATTTTGAGAAATATTACAGTGGCATCTAAGTAGTAAAAGTAAAACTGATGATTTCTTGCCCCTTTTTTAAAATTTAACAAGTTTCCTTCGCAAGTGTCTTTTTTGTTAGTTATCTTCGTATTAATCATCTTCTCTTGATATTTAGTTTGCACAAGGAGTTATTGAGGGCCTTTTTCTGCAATGCACGCCACCTGCTCATGCCTTATGGTGAAATCCATGTCAGACACAAGATAGGAGGGCCATATGACAAATGGGATCTGGAGCACTTGGCTTCTGAGTCTTCTCTTATTATGTTTGAGAAAGAACATTTCCAGAAATCAGACTATCCTGGTTATATCCAAAAGAGAGGTGATGGTGCAAGGTGTGACCAACCGTTCAATCTAGGTTCTTCTTGCACATTCAAGTTTCAAATCAGAAACTTGAAGAAGCAGAAGAAATGTAATGGAAACAAGACTGGTTCGACGCCATCCCTTGGAGGCAGCAATGTCCATCCTCCTGGCAACCTGGGAACTGACACAAGGCCATTTCATCCACTTCCATCTTGCACATTCAAGTTTCAAATCAGAAACTTGAAGAAACAGAAGAAACGAACTGGAAACAAGACTGGTTCGACACAATCCCTTGGAGGCAGCAATGTCCATCCTCCTGGCAACCTGGGAACTGACACAAGGCCATTTCATCCACTTCCATCTTGCACATTCAAGTTTCAAATCAAAGACTTGAAGAAGCAGAAGAAACGGACTGGAAACAAGTCTGGTTCGACGCCATCCCTTGGAGGCAGCAATGTCCATCCTCCTGGTAACTTGGGAACTGACACAAGGCCATTTCATCCACTTCCATCTTGCACATTCAAGTGTCAAATCAAAAACTTGAAGAAGCAGAAGAAACGGACTGGAAACAAGACTGGTTCTACGCCATCCCTTGGAGGCAGCAATGACCATCCTCCTGGGAACCTGGGAACTGACATAAGGCCATTTCATCCACTTCCACTTCCTCAAGCATGGCCTTGGTTACAGTTTACTCCATCAGTTAACACAGTTAGCATGCCGATAACTCTGCAGCCAGGTCTTCAACTAAACTTGGATGGCACTGTGAGAGATTCTGCTTTTCATCAACGGCCAATGTTCAGCATCACAGGGCCATTGCTGAATGCATTGTGTGGTGCAAGTGGCATTCCTCCACTGATGCTGATGCCTGGAGCAGCCAGCTCGAGCTATTCTTTCATCTTCTTGCAACATTACCACAGGGAATCTGTTCTGAGGCAGGAGTGGCTGAACAGGATGGTTGCGTATGGTGCTCAGTGAAGGATCACCGCTGGGGCTTTTGAGATCTATGTGTATCTGCCAAGAGGATCGATTGGGTAGAGGCCTTGGCCTGTATCCAGATATGAGGTATGCTGTGTAAGAAATCACCGGGTGTTTTGTGTTCATGTACCCCCACTTTTGTGTGACAAACACTTCGCTGGATTTAACCCTGGACAATCGTGTCTGTTTTTTTGTGCACTAAGTGCTGCCTCGAGAGACAGAATTAGTGCAGCTCTCTTGCTTCTGAGTTTTGACTGCTATGACGGTGATAAATCTCAACCAAGGATTTGTGCGGGCAATTTTTTTCCTACTTGAAACCATTTTTTACTCCTGTCCAGTTTTGCATTTGAAGTAAGGTTGCTTCTTTTCCCCTGAGGGCCGAGGAATATGTGGGGTTGCATATACAATTCTCCATGTATATAGCGGATTGGAGACTGGAGACCTCACTGCATGTCCGGCGATTGATCAGAAATCTAGAGCTGCCTAAGACTATGTGCAGTGGATTGGGTAAACGGATTGCCTATACACTGTAGCGACACTGTTCACAGAGAGAGAGGTAGTTAGAATAATAGATTGCACATAAAGTCTGTTTGGCATGGCTTTGCTCCACTTTTTTTAACTCCACTCCAAAAACTCTACTATGGAACAGCTCCATCACAGAGTTGGAATAGGTGAAGAGAGTGTTTGGCATGCAAAGCAACTCCAGTTTGTAGAATATGTTGGTTTTAGGTGGGTTGGTGGGTTACCTGATCTACCCCTACCCCTGGCGGGCTGCTTGGCTGTCTTGTTCCGTTGGAGTGGCAGGCGATGGCGCTTGCCTGCTGCTCGTACTCAACGTGCACCACCTGCTGCTTGCACATAAGCTGCAGGCGTGTGCCTATTTTTTTTTTTCATCTTTGCCGCATGAGCGATATGTGCAAGTATTCAACGAAAATACTGCTAGATGATAACGGTGCTAAAGCAGTAGAATAATAGGTGACATATTACATAACGTTGGTGACATAACATGTTTACGTAAATTGATTCTAATTCCAAGATAGAACAAGAGCGGTTGCTAGCTCACCACGAAACGCATCCATAGTTGGGGCGTTTGGCGTTGTCGTTGGCCTATCGGATCCCGTAGCAAATTTGTTATACCTTTCAAGTATTGTTGGAACATAATTAGGAGGTGGCGCGACATGGCTGCCCGACGCGGCTAGGCCCGGCGGCGTCCTCATCTGAGGCTGCACGCCTGGGGGAGGTGGCACGGCCAGCACAGGAGGTAGGCCCGGAGGATGCGGCGCGCCATGTCCGGCCAGCGGCGTCCTCACGGCAGGAGGCAAGGACGGAGGAGGCAGTACGGCCAAGAGAGCCCGGGCGCCCAGGGGAGGCGCCACGCCATGGCCGGCCGACGCACCCAGGCCCGGCGGCGTCCTCCCCGCAAGCGGAGCGCCCAGGGGAGGCGGCGCGCCATGGCCGGCTGCCGCGGAGGCGGAGCGGACGGCTCCCGCGGGGGCGGCGCGGCCGGCTGCCGCGTAGGCGGAGCGGACGGCTCCCGTGGGGGCGGCGTGGCCAGCTGCGGCGGGGGCGGCGCAGACGGCTGCGGCGGGGGCGGTGCGGCCGACTGCCGCGGGGGCGGAGCCGCCGGCTGCGGCGGGGGCGGCGCGGCCTGCTCCCGCGCCGGCGGCGCCCTGCCCACGGCCACCGACAGGAACTCCTCTGGCGTGGAGTTCTCTGTCCATCTCTTGCGTGCAGAAACTAGGAATCCCGTCTTCCATCCTCAGCCGCCGCCGGAGATGCAGCAGCCGCCGCCTTCGTCTTCGTGCGGAAGGTGGTCCGGAAAAAACGAATCAGTGAATCGGTATGGTGTATCCAGTGGCAAGCGGGTAAATACCGTAGAACTCCATGTCTATGCTCTGAAAATGCATTTCGGGAGCACCTTTCTCAGGGCTCCGAAAATTCACCGGAGTTAGCCCTCAACTCCAGGTTTTTTTGCGGAGTTGGAGTTGTTGGAGTTGCGCCTGTTTGGCTGGAAAAAATTAAAACGGAGTTAAAAAAAAGCAGAGCAGAGCCATGCCAAACAGGCTCATAGTCTAAAATGACCAGATTTACCACTACTGGCCTGATTGGTTGCCCCGCCGGCAGCGCCCAGGCTTGCCGCATGCGTTGACTGCCTGCAAGCGCGTGATTGGTGGCCTGCGCCTGCACGCGTAGATGCAGCGCAGGCCATTTTCGGCCTGCCCACCTGCATGCCTGGAAACCCGCGTTTCTAGCGGCCCAGGCGCCCGAGGCCCCCGCAGCCAATCAAGCCCTACAGGAACAGGCGGTATGGTATGCGGTAAGTGTGCGCATGAACATGTTACCACCACGGCAACAGGACATTTAGCACAATGTTGGTATATCACTGAATATCCACGAAAATCGGAAACGAGAAATTTAAACTAATAAACGGGAAAAAATTTTGAAGTGAGCTTTGCCATACCCACATTATCTTTCCTTTGTAATTCGTGTGCAAAAACATTTCGTCAAGAAAGGTTTGGCGTAACGGGCCCATGAACTAGTGAAGAAACATCCAAGCCCAGGAAGAGAAGACAACGGCCTGTTTGGTTGCGGCCTTCTGCGGCCCACCTCCGAGGATCTGACACGTTCCCCGTAGAAGGCAGCCACCGTTCGTGTCTTGCTGTCCGCCTCCGCCCTTTCGACTCTATCGCCGTGGGTGGCATCGCCGGGGCTAGGGCGTGTGCTGTGGAGGGGATTGGAGGCTGGGGTGGGGGTTGAGGTGCCGTTGGAGATGGGGGTGGTGCCGGTGGAGGCAATACCGGCGATCACCAGAGAAGGGGATGTTTTTTTGATGAAATCAGAGGGGCAAAGCCCCACTTGTCTAAACTTCATTCAAGGCATCCAAGGCGGATGCAGTAGCAAAGTTGTAGTTGCAGTTTACAAGGTGCATGCGCCAAGCATCCAACCCAGCTCTCGCGTGAACTGGGAACCGTTGGCGCCAAATCCTAAGATCATAAGAATTTTTAGAAATTACAACACGCACACAGGATCTCTCAGACCTAAAAACATGATTATTTCTCGATTCCCAGAGGCGCCATAGAATCGCCAAAAGGACGCCTTCCCAGTGGGAGCTGCAGACGTTGGAGGGGAGATCAGTGGCCCAAAGATCTTCAGTGTCCTGCACTCCTGTCAGGTCGACGCCTATTCGAAGCCAGACCCCCTCGATGAGTGGGCAATGAATAAAGACATGTTGCCAAGTTTCAGAAGCAGCCCCGCATCTGCTGCAGGTCGCCTCCGGTTGGACGTGTTTTCTGTAAAGGTTAGCTCGCGTGCTCAATCTATCTCTGAAAAAAAGCCAAGCAAACACCTTTACTTTGTTTGGCATCCTAGTCTTCCAAATCCGGAGCCCACTCCCATCAGTCGTGTGGTTGCCCATCAGAGTGCTGTACGCCTGTCGAGAGCTGAAGGTCGAGGTAGACTGTCGCATCATCCGCTGATCAGGAGAGTCATTAAGCTGAACCTGCATTAGCATCTGCGTCAAAGGGGAGGAAGGGGATGTGGAGAGAGGGCGCCGAAGGGGAGGAAGGCGAAGGGAAAAAAAAAAGCAAGAGGAGAAGGTGAAGTGGGCGCATCATACTCCTCTGCTCAGACCACTCTAATCGTCGGCGACGGGGATTTCGTCTTCTCGTTGGCGCTATGGCCGCCGCGTTTGCCTGCGGCGCCAACGTCGTCGTCACGTCCCTCGACACCTAAGGTTCGTTCGATTTCTTCAAATTGCTACCCACGGCCACTAGACCAGTGATGAGGATAATGTAACTGCCTCTCTGTTGGCCTTTGCTCTTCCGGTTAGACTTGTTCAAGCACCGGGTCGGTCGGATTGGGTTTGAGTTAGGTCCAGGTCGGACCGTGGGTTGTTTAAGACGGTCGGCGTCCAACCCATGCCTAGTGCTAAGTCGGGTCTGAGTTTTTGGTAAAAATAATTATAGCCTATGTCCGGCTCACCGATTGTTGTGGGTTAAAAAATATGGACCGTATCTACCTGTTGCGTTAGTTGGGTTAGCTCGGATGGTCCATGATCAAAGTCTATTTTCTAGTATACTTAAATGTGGATAACCCCTTCAACTTGGGCAAAAGATCAGACCATGCAAACTAGTGAACTGAAACAGCTGGGTATTCCATTTTAAATTATAACGTGGCACAAATCATATCATATGGGACAGAAAACACCATATTATGAACTAGTCAGCTTACTTATCCCTTTTCCTAAATCGATAGAGATGTTGGTAAAAACATCGACATCAAGTAAAAGCAGCAAGAAAGTGGTCCTGTGAAGAAGCTTCCGAGTTGTAACGATAGGCAAGCTCCTAAAATTCAAGATGCCTGTTGGAGAAACTGCTTCCTATTGAAGAAGATTACAGTGGTCAGACCATGATCAAAGCTTCTGATGAAACTGTTGGGATTAATGGGCAATAACGGTATACCAATTAATCCTTCATCCTGTGGTGGTGGTGAACAACGAGAATAACTTCAACCAACAGAGATACGCAACGGAATGAAAAATAATCACATGCACATGACACAGTGGTTTACGTGAAAAACCTCCCCAAGGTGAGGAGTAAAAACCAAAAGACCAACCGGTCCACTCCAAGCCTCTACTATAATCAACAATGGTTACAAGGAGTCTTCTCTAGAGCATTTAGAGGATTACAACAGCAACAACACATCCACTTTGATGCAGCTAGGCATCATCAACAACAACCACAACTTTCTAACAAAGAGAGGAGACAAACAAAGAATTTCAGATTCTGCCCCCTTCGGCAATCAGTTCATTTCTCCCAAACTACAGCTCCCCTGTGCACAAAATTTGGTAGGCAAGTATATCCATGAGTCCCCTAACTGGTCTCAAAGTTTCAGATCAATCGGACACCGTTTGACCCCTCAAACACATCATCTACCGAAACTGCTCTGCAGCTGATCGAACTGATGAAACCCCTCTCAAATCTGATGCTAAGCTCAACCAAACTTCAAGCAAACTGAACAGATCGAAGTGCTACAAGTATGGAACAAGCTCACCAAGTTTGGCGCCAATCCAACCACGTTTGAGCCTCCGATCACAAGCTTATGTTGATTGCTTTAAAGCCACCAAATCTGGACAGATTTGCTTCTCCTTCTTCCTCTCTCACCTTGTGTTGTGTGTGCGCTCTCTCTCAAGCTGGCTGCTCTCTCTTTCAAAGGAAGCTAGGGTTTTTTCTCTTATATACTTCACAAGAAGTAATCTCATCGATTGATTCCAACCGAAATCAACGACTCACAATGACTGGACTTTGTGAGCTCTATGTGCTGTGTTGGGCTTCATTTCATCTCCATGTGGAGGGACAGCCTCAACAGAAACCTCGATCAGGACGAGAAACGCTCCAACAGACCAAACAGCAGTGGAAGTACTCCATTTCCACTCCCTTTACTCTTACATTCAGTGGTAGACTGTCAACAGTTTCCATTTGGTTCTAGCCAGAGCAACCCACCGAAGCCAAGCTGGTTCAGGTGACAACCCAACCTGACGGGCCTAGATTTCGCCACTGTGGCTCGTTATTGAATGGCCCGGGCAGGTTATTAGGTTCTGTTTCGTCTGTGGAGTCACCTGCATTTTATGTAGAGGAGAAATCAAGTGGAGAATAGATGCAAATGATGTTTATAATGTAAAGAGCTCTGGTGGCATTTCCTGATCCTGCTTGCCAAAAGTTGTAAAGAGAAACTATGCAAAATGGTGCTATCTACTTATGTCAACAGAACTGAGATTATGTGAAGTTCACTTATTTTTATCAAGGTAATTTGTCATCCTTGCTCATAGATAGAGGAGAGAACTACTTTCTTGTCCCAAAAAAATTTGCTGCTTCCTAACCCGTCACCTAATTTTTTTTCCCTACCTAACACAATTTTTTTTTTGGGGGCCAAGAAAGTAATTCTCTGTAGATATAGAGTGGCTTATAAACTTAAACTTGCAGGTGTACTTCTAGATTCATTTGTTAGTAATTGATAATCCAAAACACAAATATAGAGAAATTACGCTTATAAATTTATTGGATGGGAAGGTGATTTAACTTGCCTTGTGTTGACCAATAGACCTTCGGAATATGATTTAGCTTTGCCATTTGAAGGTTCCTTACAAAATCAGAACGCATCCTAGTAAAAAAGGCCTCTTTGACAGAATTGAGGAATTCAATGCCAGTAGGAACATTCCTCAGTTCCTTGAGGCGATCGATGTGAATATATTCAAGTCTGACCAAAACTCCCTCCTGTATGCATATTTGATTGAGTTCCGTCAAGTCCGCCAAGACAATGCTCTTCAGTTTCTGAAACCACGTTCCATGGAACTTTAGCTGATGTCCAGCGTACGCCCTTGGAAGTCGTAGTTCAGTTAGATTTGACAATCCAGAAAGCTGCGCTACTGGACTCTCTGTAAACTGACACCACGATAGCTCTATCTGCAGAAGCTGATTCTTGTGAGTAGAGAAAAATGGAGATTCCAAAGTTCCTTCAGAAAACTGGCCTACTAATTCTAACTTCTCAAGAGGGTTTTGCAGTGTCAAATCTTCAAGCAGCAGGATCTCAGCTTCATTGATGGCTCTTATGTGTAATTTTGTAAGCCGGTGCATCTTTGATAAGGAGTTGCACAGTTGTGCACAATGGCTACTTCTCACGTTAGTAATGGCAACAGACCTCAGCTGGGATAAATCAACTAGTTTTGCAACAAACATTTTAGTTGCTCGGACTTCACTCAAAGATTGCAATTCCTTCAAATCCCACATGCCCTCAAATGGCTCCATAGATTCCCAATTATGGAAACTTCTGTACGTTGCATCTAGCAATTTCCAAACAAGGAGGTGGCGCAATTTCTTTAGTTTAAAAAAACCTTGTGGAAAACTCAGTACTTGTGTGCGTTCAAGGCTCAATGTTTGTAAATTGTGGAGCTTTGTAATAGATTTAGGGAGTTCCTTTACCTTTGTGTCGTCTAGGCACAAATACCTAAGGTTGAATAGCTCTCCAATCGAGTTAGGAATATCCTCGATATGCAACTCAGGTAAGTCTAACACTGTAATATACTTAGATCCTGAGAAAATAAAAGATGACCATGACGATAATTCCATGCTGGTGTCAAATGATATAAATGTGCGATGCCTGGACGGAAGTATGCTTGGTTGAATGCCCTTGTTGCACTGTAGCACCGATACACGACGAAAATCCAATCCCATTCCCACCTGTACCACCCTATGAGTGTCATCAAAACTTGTACTAAAACCCTCTTTTTGAGATTGGACAATGGCTAGTTCACGCACAAGATCATGCATACGGAGATATTGCATCCTATCAAAACTGTTGCACTTAGCAACCTGAAGCAAACTTCTTTTGACGAGTTCTCCCATGTAAGATTCTGCAACATCTTCTAAACTGCATGCTCCTTTTTGTTCGATAAACCCTTCAGCAATCCATAATCGAATCAGTCTCTTTCGAAGTATTGGATAGTCTTCTGGAAAAAGAGAAAAATATAAAAAACAATTCTTCAAATAGCCTGGTAGGTATTTATAGCTTAGATTCAGAATTTTCTCCACATGATTTAGGCTCCCATTGTTGTGTGGCTCCAAAATAAGTTGATTATAAAACACCCTCCAATCTTTAACACTTCTCCTTTTCATAGACAATAAACTCCCTATCGCCACAAGAGCTAATGGCAAACCATCACATTTCTCCACTATGTCTTTACCGCACTGATGCAATTCTATGGGGCAGGTATGATTTTTAGTTTTTGAAAATGCCTTCATGCAAAACAGAAGCCATGCATCATGGTCATTTAGCGGCTCGACCTTGATTTTACAACCATCCTCTGCTATTGATGCTACTTCCTCTATTCTGGTCGTGATTATTACTCTACTTCCCCGTCCATTATCGACAAGGACCTCTCTGATTTTAAGAAGAACTTCAGTCGTCCAGACATCATCAAGTATGATCAAATACTTCATTCAGTCGCCACGTTCATGTTGAAACGGTAAAAGTACAGATACATCCCTTTTTTTTAGCGAACGTGTAACCACGTTTTTTTCATTAAGAGGAAGAGAATTCGATTACAACATGGTAAGCCAGAGGTTACCAACCCAGACAGTACTCAGTCGATAGCACCAAACAACGACCTAATTTACATAACCATTTTGCGACCAAAACGACCTCGAAACTGACACGCCGGCGAGAAGGAGACCGATATCGACCACTCCAGCTAACGCCCAAAGCCTGGCCTCCTGCAACAACTTCTCCAGCAACTCTCTTGGCAAAGTTGCCTTCCTTCGGAACACACGATCATTACGTTCTTTCCAAACCATCCATACGACCAGTAGCGGCAGCGCGTCAAATCCCCGCCTGGGAAGCTTGTCGAAATGTTTCCCCTCCCGAAGCCACCAATCAACGAAAGAAAGATGAGGAGGCGGCAACCTCTGTACCCAGCCAAGGGCGTCGAAAACCTTGTACCAAATCTCCATGACAAACGAGCATTTGGTCATCAGGTGTTCCATGGACTCTACCGCCTGGTCGCACAGGGCGCAATCGTCCGTCTCTTGCAGGCCATGTCGCCGTCGCCGCTCCGCTGTCCAGCATCGATCCTGCAAGGCTAGCCACGCGAAGAATCTTACTCTAGGTGGCACACGAGCTTTCCATACTACCTTGGCACCAACCATCAGAGTTGAACTAAGAAAGCAGGATCTGTACGCAGAGGCAGCAGAGTACTGAAAATTCGACGACCAACGCCAACAAAACTATCGGGCCTATCGACTAGCTCCAAGCCTTGGGTTCTCTCCCAGATATCAACATACTCGGAGATCGCTACAACAGAAAGTTGCTTCTTAATATCACGTATCCATGTTTTGTCAGACAGTCCTTCAGCCACCGTCCTCCGATGAAGGCGCGGAGGGACTGCTGCAAACAGATTCGGCGCGATGACCTCAATAGCGGCACCATCCAGCCAGTTGTCTAGCCAGAACAGCGCAGACAAGCCGTTGCCCAGAATCACCTCGGTTCCGACCCTGAACAGATCTCGAACTGCGCGTTCGTTGGAGACATCCATATCAGCCCACATCCTGTCTGGGTCAGTTCTAAGAAACCAAGACCATCTGACTCGTAGTGCCAAACCAAGCAGCGAGAGGTCTGTGATCCCAAGGCCACCATATTCCACCGGTCTGCACAACGTCCGCCACGCAACTTTACTATGACCACAACCAAGAATGTCCGAGCCCGACCACAGGAAGGCACGACGAAGTCGATCAATGGCACGGATCGCCCAACCAGAGAGACACGTAGCGATGGAGATATGGACTGGAATAGCAGATAAGGTGCTTTTGATTAGAACCAATTGTCCAGCCACACTCAGGAGCTTTCCCTTCCAGCGTGGTATTCTCCTTGCAACCTTATCGACCAGCTCCTGCTCCAACGACCGAGATAACTTCCTGGTACTTAACGGTACCCCTAGGTATGTACAAGGGAACTGAGTTAACTGGCATCCCAAAATGCTCTGAACACGGACACGCTCCTCATCAGAACACTGAATAGGCGTTGCTGAGCATTTGACAAGATTTGGGCATAACCCCGAGCAACCAGCGAACACGTCAAGGATACTGCGAAGAGCAAGGAGATCTTGGCGTGCAGGTCTGACGAAGATGACCAAATCATCGGCATATAGCGACGCCCGGGAGCGAATAGCCTGCTGGCCAAGCGGCGACAGCAGCCCAGTCTCCTCTGCGAGCTTGATCAACGCATTAAGGACGTCCATAACTAGGACAAACAACATTGGTGATAGGGAATCCCCCTGTCTCAGCCCCCTAGCATGACAAATCCGGCGTCCAGGATTACCATTCAGCAGGATTTTGGTACTCGAGGCCTGAAGCAGCAGCGAAATCCAATCGCGCCATCGCCTAGGGAAGCCAAGATGCTCCAGCAACTCGAGCAGGAAAGGCCAGGCAACAGAATCAAAGGCCCGAGCAATGTCCACCTTAAGTAAAACACAGCTCACTTTCTTCCGATGGAGTAAACGACAAGATAGCTGAACAGCCCTGAAGCAGTCATGAATTGATCGACCTTTGATGAAGGCACATTGATTTTTCATGACTAGACCGTCAATCCTCGGTGCTAGCCTGTTCGCAAGCAACTTGGTGAGTAATTTTCCGAAGCTGTGAATTAAACTGATCGGCCGATAGTCCTTTATTTCCTTAGGTTGGTCTTTCTTTTTGAGCAGCACCAGATAAGCATCATTCACCAAATACAGGCTTCTGTAATCAAGGGACCAGAAAGCATTTACAGCATTAACGACATCCTCCTTGATAATGGACCAAGCTGTTTTAAAGAAAAGCCCTGTAAAACCATCAGGCCCCGGCGCCTTCTCTGACGGCATTTCCCGAATGATGCCCCAGATCTCTTCCTCAGTAAAACAGTGGTCTAAACCTCGCAGATCCACCGAAGGGACCCCAATCCTACCAAAATCCAACCTATGCCCCCTCAAGAAGCTTTGCCTTGTAGTGATTGTACAGAGCCTCGGCCATGCGGTCTGGATCAAGGACTTGGGAACCATCTACCCGGAGCTCAGGAATAAAGCTTTTGCGACTTCTGTGACAAGCTTGCAGATGAAAAAATTTCGTGTTCGCATCCCCCGCCTCCAGGAACAGCAGCCGGGAACGTTGCCGTGCTATAGTCCGTGCCATGGAAGCAAGACCAAGACATCTCAACTTCAGCTGTCCCCGAAAAGCGATTTCATGTGGCAGGAGGTCCCTTACTTCCTCCGCACTGTCGAACTGAAAGATCAGCTCACGAGCCATTGCCAGTTGCAACCTGACGCTACCGATATGCCTGTTACTCCACCCCTTTAGCGCCGCGGCCGTGGAGCGCAGCTTGGCATCAAGAGTTCGACAGCGATCAAGACCGACAACAGGGCAAGCCCAAGCATCGCGTACCACGTCCAAGAAACCCGGGAACTTGGTCCAAACGCTTTCGAACCTGAAGTGACGCTTGGCCCACGGCACGCAACAAGTCTGAAGGAGCATTGGAGAGTGATCCGAGCAATCTGAGGACAAGGACCGCAGCCAATGGTTCGGCAGGAGCTCCAGCCAATCCGAGGAGACGAAAACCCGATCAATCCTCTCAAGAGTGGGGTGTTCACGCTGGTTACTCCAAGTATAGAGTCTGCCATTAAGATGCAGCTCCGAGAGCGCCATGTCACCTAGGAAGTCGCTAAACAGCCTCATTGAACGTTGATCGAGCCTCGAATTGTTTTTATCCGCCGCCAGATAGATCATGTTAAAGTCACCACAGATCATCCATGGCCCCGGCCGTACCGCACGCAAGTTCCTCAGTTCCCTTAGGAACTCCACTCTCTCAACAGCAGAGCACGGACCGTAAACTACAGTTAACCACCAGTTTGTAGAGCTCGAGAGCACCTGCACCCTGGCCGTAATTGATCTGTGCCTAACCTCGACAGCTGAGATAGCCCAAATGTCACGACGCCATGCAAGAAGCAGGCCACCTGACAAACCTACTGAAGGAGCCTCCACATGATCAAACAAAGCACCCAGCATATCAGCAATTAACGAGTCAGAAACAACATCAAGCTTGGTTTCTTGCAGACACAGCATGGAGAGCTGCTGTTGAATGACAAATTCACGAACGGAGTCACGACGCACACGCCCATTCAGGCCACGCACATTCCATACACAAATGTTTTGCGAATCCATAAATTACTGATAATCCTTGATAATTAGTTTGTGGGTCACCAAATTTAGGCTCTGGGTCCACCCATTTTCTAGTTCCGGCCCACAACTTAAGTTCTTTTAGATGAGTTTCTCCATTGTTTTAACCATTAGATCTAAGGTAATCAACGTCTCTTATCAATTCCAAGTACCGTAAAATCTCTCTTTTCATTAACTCCGCTCTCAGTTCTGCACTGTTCATACTTGTAGTATCAGATGCTCTATTGTCATTTCCAGAAATTTCTTTCAGCATATTTCTCCAAATATCAATAATTTTACACGACTGAGAAACAGAGACCCATGCATGGCAATTAAAGTTGGATACCACAGCTTCATTTTTGTAGACATTATTGACAAGGGTGCTTTTCCCTAGCCTGCCCATGCCCCAAACAGCAATGATCCGAAGTGAAGAATCTTCCAGATGCAATGAATTAATCAAGATTTCTCTATTTTTATCAATTCCTATGAGTTCATTGTCATTGATTGTATGGTCATCTCCAGGATGATACAGTTGCTGCTCGCTGTCATAATTTATAAACGGAATACAGTTTTCACCAGACATTGGTTGGGCCCAACGACCTATTCTTTTTGAAAGTTCCACGACCTCTTTGTTTATTATATCTGCTTTTTTGGCAATTTCATCAAGTGAAAATATAGAGCGGTGTTTCTTGAAAATTTTCCTCATAGAAGCCCATCTCTCTCTCTGTTGGTGTTCACCAATAAAATACATAAATTCATCCACAATGTCTTCCATATCATAAGCTAACCTTCGCACTTGCCTTATCCAAGTTTTGATAACTTCACTATTGCAAACCCTTCATGCCAGTTTCCTTGAGAAATGCACTGATAATCTCAAATTCATCTTTTATTCGTTTCATGTTAACTGGAAGTGCCATTTGCAACTCAGAATTCTTTCCAAGTAACGGTTTAGCTAACTTTGGTGTTTCACATGCCATAGCTATTCCTATCTTTTTTATGACAAAAAGAACAACAACTTCTACCATTTTCTCTTGAGACGTTTTACGGTGGTTGGAATGGAACCAGGCGGAACGAGGCGGAAACAGGTATTTTTTAATTTTTATGGCCGAATTATGTATTGAAAATTATAAAATTAAAATAATTATTGGTACCGGGCCCATCTTTTTTTTGTTCCGGGCCTACCTATTTTGTTCCGTCTGGTTCCGGTTCCGTGGTTCCGTCTATTTATAAGCCGTTAAATCTTGCTTGATGAATGGCTCTTATTTTTTCCAACCACCATAAAAGTGCAGTTTGACTTCAATAAGCCATCACAATATATTTGCAATAACTAGCACTTAAATCTTGTGCACAAATCATACCCTTTTACATCATATCTACAGAAAAAAGTACGAAATTTATCAAATAGAAAATATTAACTAATGAGCGGAACGTTATTGTTAAATGTGTGATTTCATTGAAATAGGATCTACTGGATCGTTTGAAATACCTGCAGGCTTGCAGAAATGTGTTGAAATGGATGAATTATTCTGGGAGTACAGGACCTGCTTGGAAAAAAAAATCTATGAACACTAGATAGCCCTGCTTCTCCAATAGTCCTGTGGCTTTCATATTAATTTCATCTGGGGGAGTGGAGGACAAAGTGTAAGTTGAGAGGGAAAAGGACGTGGAAACATTGTTGGGTTTTTTTCCTCAAATTGTGCAAACAACATAAGCAATAAAAAGATGGTACTTCATTACAATAGAGCAACAAGTTTAGTTCCAAAGTTTTTTGTGTTGTAACAAACCAATGGATTTAAACATATCAAATATCATACATTTCTGTATGAATTGGCGACAATAGTGTTGTGGGATAGTGAGAAGAGGGGAGAGAATCGTACCTTACACATTTGATAAAAGTGTATCTGTCGTCATGACAACGTGGAAAATATGAAGGGCTGTGCTACGGTACACAAATTACTCCTTAGAAGGTAAGACTTCAATTAAATCTAAGCCATTGAATTATATAGAATAGAACAATTAATCAGAAAAAGATAAAAACAGAGGCATTATTATCCTGCCCTTCGTGCGGCGATGATCTCGGCTGGTTGGTCCACGGCGCGCAGGCAGTTCCACATCCCCAGTTCCCCACTCAACGTGCTGTTGCCCGTTCCTCCTGCGCGCAAAGCACTCAGAGATTCTAGGCCTCTCCGTTTGGTTGGGCTGCAGGTTGCTTGCTCTAATCATGGAAGATGGATAATCATTTGTTACGGAGTGTTCCCAACCTAGCTTCTCCATCGACATCTAGGCCATAGTGTTCACAAAAAGAGTAATCGTTTCGTTTTTTATGTGTTTTAGTTGAAAATATGGTGGCAATTGGTAAACAATAAAAGTAGTACTATATTATTAATCAATCAAGTTTAAAAACATATGGAACGCTCACAAAAAGTGTATCAAACACATTGAGAGACGTTCATGCATGACACATAATTAATCGAGATGGAGGTGCCACGTTCAATCATGCACGTACAAGGGCATGCAATCGATCGAGATTGAGGTGTCATGTGCACTGTACATTAATGGCTGTGCCACGTTCCGTTATAAAGATATATCACGTTAATAGGCTGTTACGTTCAGTCATAAAAGATGTTAGTTAATGGAGAGACCGAGAGACACATTCAACGTACGTCCAGTCAAAAAAAAGTTGTCAAATAACAATCGAAATGGCGCATATGCAGTTGTCACGTTAAGCCAGCAAAAGGTAAAAGACGCCTGCATCGTGTAGTAGTTAGTTATAAATTATTGTTGAAAAATAACTAGGTAGTTGTCACTTTCGATAATTGTTATGCTCAACATAAAGTAGTTACAATAAAATGAGGTAGTTAGATTTATTAGGGATATTTTTTTTAAACTATTACCTCTTAGGAGGTAATACTTTATTTTATCTATTCAGATCAACGGTCCACAATGCTTCTAGTGTACCGTAGCAAATGCCAAATATGAAAATATGTCCAGTCAAGTAAAGCAAGAGAGTACCATCAAAGTTCCAAGCGTGCAGAAGGCAGAAGCGATATTGAAGGCAGGCAAAACTAAAGAAGCACGAGTTTGTGATAGCAAAAAATGTAAAGGACTGAGAGTGCGGTGGTAGCCACAGCCCACAGCTGCAAGGCTACATATATATAGAGGGAGACATGGATGACATTGTTGTGACAACTGCAATTTCCATCAATTTTTGGAAATTACAATTATTCATTTTACAAAGAATTAGGTGTGTAAAATAGAAGAATTCAAATAGTTGACCTTCCCCTATGAAATTCAGAGGCAAACGACCTTTTCAGTACTATGTACTATATACATCATATGCTTGGACAGTTGGACTTAGACCTTTTGAAGAAAGAAGTTATCCTGCAATTGCATAGCACAGAAGAGTAACCCAGATCTTTAATGTTTTGTTGGACCTGTAATGTAGCCATCGATTGAATTCCTTTCAGTTGCCCCACAGTTTCCCTCTTCAAAATGAAAAACAAAAATCTAAGAACTAAGCTCCAGTTGACTTGACTAGCTGACTCCTAAATAAACTCTGCGTTGATGGCCACAACAATACCTTTCTTACTTAATTACTTGGGACCATACAAAAATAATCAATCTGTTCCTCTATGTTGCTATCCTGGTAAGCGTCGTCTCAACATTTAGTTTAAATAATTAATGCATACGAGGAAAACATTTAGACGGTCCATTAAAAGAGACTAGTCTATGTTTGATCACAAGAACTTAATAAATGCAGGAAAGGAAAAAGTCCAAACAAGACCTTTAAATAATCTATCACTTTCAGTATTTTTTTTTTAAAAAAAATCACTTTCAGTAGTGGGATGGCTCCATGATTTCCTAAACTGCAAGACCTTTTCCATCCAGACTGGAAAAGAAAGGAGAAATATCATGGTTGATTGACTTAATAAAAAACGTGGTGTAGCCTTTAACAAGGTGACAAAATAGCAATACTCATAGAACCATCTTTATTTTAATGCACAGGCAAGAGAACGTGCCTATTTCATTGATAGAGGTGTATTGTTCTTAAACTCAAGGGTACCATTGAGTCGGTGCCTTAGTGTTGCTTTGCCTATCGGGTGCTTTTTCATTTAGAGGAGAGCAATAATACAAATACATGGAGTAAATCGCAGTTTACGAACCATGTGAACTGAAAAAAGAAAATATTATAAATACATGCAGTAAATCGGGGCTTATGAACCATGTGAACTGGAAAAAGAAAAAAGAAATTCCCTAAGCACCAAAGCCCATCACAGCAGCCAAATCCCTTAACACGGGCTTGTTTGATTTGGGGCTAAAATTAACCATGCCAAAATTTTGCCAAGCCGATTTGACTTGCTAAAATTTTGAAATAGTTAGTTTTGGTATTGAACCAAACAGTCCCTCGTGACCAGCAGAACAGCCAGCCAAGCCCAAATGGTCGATAGAAGGAGAGTAGGACAACGGCATCAGGAAGGTCGCGATGCTAGAAGCCTACAACGCACCGGCTCCATCCATCTATTTGACGGTCGGATCAATCTTTCGCTTGGTAGGAGGCAAGCATGACAATGATAATGCCATCAACAAAGTTAGCTACGCTTATGGACATAGCCATTATCAGTGCCGACAGAAGCCATATGAAGAGCTTTCGCTCATGTCACCCTAGCACAAAACCTTAGCACCATCCATAGACCAACCAAACAAGTGACATGGGCAAAGGCAGCAATGGCGAGCAGAGACGGCGCCATGCAACGTCCGCCATGCCAGCACAGCGCCACAGCTCGGCCCGGGGATGGCCCATTGGCCAAGCACGCAACGCAAGCGTGAACGGTGGACGGAGCCGTCCCGCTCCATCGACCAGCGCACTGCACCCCGCGCAACGTGGCGCTTCACATGCTCGTCTGCCTTGCCACGTTCCACTGCACCCGGCACTACAATACGCGAGAGCGTGCACGGCAGCGCACCGCACACGGCGCTCGCCGGGACGGACACGATCACACGACACGACCATGGACAACGACGAGATGCGGCTGCCGTCGTTCACGCTCCACAGCCTGCCCACGCTCACCGGCGACCTCGGCGCCGCCGCCATCCCGAACCCCATCGCGAGCCACCCGCTGTACCACCCTTCCCCGGCATTCTTCATCTCCGCCACCGACGTCATCCTCCGCGACATCCTCTTCGACGCCTCCTCCTCCACGCCGTCCGACGGCAGCGGCGCCCTCCTCGCCGCCTACCACCGCGCGGGGCCGCGCCGCGAGGTCGCGTTCGACCCGGCGCGCGTGCGCGCGGCCATCGTCACCTGCGGGGGGCTCTGCCCCGGCATGAACACCGTCGTCCGGGAGCTCGTCGTCGGGCTCTGGGAGCTCTACGGCGTGCGCGCCGTCTTCGGCGTCCGGAACGGGTACCGCGGGTTCTACTCCGACTCCGAGGAGGACGAGCCGCCGCTGCCGCTGGACCCCGCGACGGTGCACCACTGGCACAAGGCCGGGGGCACCGTGCTGGGGACGTCGCGCGGGGGCTTCGACCTCGCGAGGATCGTGGACGCCATCGAGCGCCGCGGATTCAACCAGGTGTACGCCATCGGCGGCGACGGCACGATGCGTGGGCTCGTGGAGATCTTCTCCGGCGGCGCAGGCTCCCCGTGGCCGTCGCCGGCGTCCCGAAGACGGTGGACAACGACGTGGGCATCATCGACCGCTCCTTCGGCTTCCACACGGCGGTGGAGGCGGCGCAGCGCGCCATCGCCGCGGCGCACGTGGAGGCCGAGAGCGCGGTGAACGGCGTGGGGCTCGTCAAGCTCATGGGCCGCACCGCCGGCCACATCGCGCTGCACGCCACGCTCAGCAGCCACGACGTCGACTGCTGCCTCATCCCCGAGGAGGACTTCTACCTCCGCGGCGCCGGCGGGCTGTTCGAGTTCCTGTACGGCCGCATCAAGGAGAAAGGCCACGCCGTGGTCGTCGTCGCCGAGGGCGCCGGGCAGCGCCTCATCCCGAGACCCGGCGCCGGCCCCTGCCAGCAGCAGCACGACGAGTCCGGCAACCCGGCGTTCCTGGACGTGGGCGCGTGGCTGAAGGCCGAGCTGCGGGCGTGGTGGGCGGAGGAGCACGCCGGGGAGCTCTTCACGGTGAAGTACATCGACCCGACGTACATGATCCGCACCGTGGCGGCCAACGCTGCCGACAACCTGTACTGCACGCTGCTGGCGCACTCGGCGATCCACGGTGCCATGGCGGGGTACACCGGCTTCGTGCCGGGCCCCATCAACGGCAACTATGGGTACATCCCCGTGGCGGAGGTCGCCGAGGCGCGGAACCCTGTGGACACCAAGGATCACAAGTGGGCGTGGGTCACGGCGCGGAACCCTGTGGACACCAAGTCACGAACCAGCCGGACTTTGTTCACAGCACGGAGGCGCAGGCCATTGCTGGCCTTTACAAGGCCATGTGATTTGCGAGTTGAGTGCGACGCCATGCGATAATCCCAGCGCTTCGATGCTCTTGTGCACTAATAATGCGAGATTATTTTTTTTCTTTTAAGGTAGCAAATGTTCAAACACAAAATAATGGGTAAAATGCTCCAAAGGTTCAGTTCAAAAGGAAAAACATTTAAAGTTTACATCAATCAAACTATTTTAAGTTTGACTAAATGCATAGAGAAGATCACCAACATTTATCAAACCAAATCAATATAAATAAAAATATGAAAATATATTTCATAATATATTAGTTGTTGGTAATTTGATTTCATAAATATTATTTTTATGTTTTTAATATATTTTTCACATTTAAATTGTTTGATTTAGACATAAATCTAGAATTGTCACAAATGTATAACACGGTTGATTTTTTTCTAAAATTTAAATATTTTGTGTAATTTTACAATTTGTTCAAATATATAAACATATAAAATTTTACTAGAACTGTATTTAGCTATAAATCAAATAAAAACAAAATAAATAATAATATATTAATTCTTTTGAATAAAACAAACAATGAAAGTTTTGAAAAAATAAGTTACCGCGTCATGCATTTGTGAATGGAGAAATTATACTAACTCCAATTTTTATATGTCGTCCAACAGAAAAAAAAAAGAACTTGATATATAGCGTCATTTAAAAACGTATGGATATGTGTGGATGGAAAAGCGAACACGACCTAAGCAAAGTTTTGCACTTTGCCCTTCGCTCTTCGGTCCGTAGATAGCCAAAACGCCCTTTCCATCAGCCAGTCTGTCTTCGCAAGTTCCATCATTTCAGACTGAAAGACTAACCCACAATACACCCTCTTAAACTGAAAGCCATTACCCCTGGCGTTTTGCACGAGTTATTAGACGACACCATCACCCCTCGGCTGAAAATCTCCGAAAAGGTTTCTCTTTTCTCCCAGCGTAATCTCAGCCCAGGGGGTGGGGAGATAACTGAAAGGCAGGCCGCTTTGCTCACCAAAAGGGACTTTTCGGGAAACAGAAAGCTCCCACTACTTTTGGTTAGGACAAGACCCACCCCCCATTGCCATTTGCCATTGCCATCCACGATCCATCCGTCGTCCTTGCGCCTGCGCTGCGCCTGCCTATAAAATACCAACAGTGCCCAAAGCAAGAACATCCACTCCACTCTGCACGGAGACAGACATCTCAAATCCCCGCTCCATTGTCCATTGTCGTCGTCGACACTCACCACCAATTGCTAGTCCAAGCATCATTTCGACGAGGAGATGCGCGGCTCAAGCTCAACCAGTGCGAGAAACCGCCGTGCCCTTGTCGCTCTGGTGGTGCTCCTGCTGCTGATCGCCACTGGCGCCCTGCAGCAGCCGGTGGCCGCCTCAGCCGCCAAAAAGGCGAGTAGAACATCACTGTTCTTGAGCGAGCTTTGACTCGCCCCCGGCCTCTTCCACTGTTCCGGCCTGCTGCTGACGAAAAAGCTGCTCTCTGTCTCGCAGTCGTACGTCGTCTACCTCGGCGACCACTCTCACGGCCGCGCGGGGGCGGCGCTGGCGGCCAACCGGGAGCGCGCCAGGAGGTCGCACTACGCGCTGCTGGGCTCCGTGCTGCGCAGCGAGGCCAGGGCCAGGGACGCCATCTTCTACTCCTACACCCGCCACATCAACGGCTTCGCGGCGACGCTGGAGGAGGACGAGGCGGCGGAGCTCTCCAGTACGCGCTCTAGCTCTTCTTCTTCTTCTTCTTCTTCCTCCTCTTCTCTCGTCTTCTTCTCGGCCTGCTGCCTGCGATGCTAGCTGTGATTCTGATGGAGGCTCGTGGCCGGCCGGCCGGGCTTTTGGGTGTTTTGGATGGATGGCAACAATGGCACTTGGCAGGGCACCCGCGCGTCGTGTCGGTGTTCCCGAACCGTGGCCACCCGCTGCACACGACGCGGTCGTGGGAGTTCCTTGGGATGGAGGAGGAAGGTGGGCGGGTGAGGCCCGGCTCCATCTGGGCCAAGGCGAGGTTCGGCGAAGGAGTCGTCATCGGCAACCTTGACACCGGTACATACATACACTCCCATCACCTTCCTGCTCATGAAGCACGTGCTGGCTTACTGCTGCTGCAACATGCTTCTGTATATGTTCATTAGTTAGTACTAGTATAAAACACCTCCAAGCGATCCTAGCTTCAGGCTTAGCCAGCTGTGTGTTGGTATACATAAAAGGACCAAAATACCAGTCCAAATAATTCTGAGCGCAGCTAGCGCAGGGCGCAGGCGCGGCTGCGATGCTTCTGTCTGTGGTCTCTGTTGGCTTGTGCCTTGTGAGGCTGTGGCGCGCGCAGAGGAGAGGAGGCATGCAATCAGAATCTGCGCACACGCAAACGCTGCGTTGCTTGCGCTTGGCAACGAGCTGGTTTTGTTTCTGTGCCGGTGGAGCCGAGCGCGCGGCGCAGAGGGCCGCCCGGCGTTGTCCGTTGCAGCCAGCGTTGGATTGCACTGCACCACCCCCGTGGCCGTGGGGAACGGCTGCAACATGCGCTGCCTGCCGCGGTTTTCGTGGCTTTTGTTTGGGCGGGGACTGTGGTGGCTTTTCGAACTCGGAGGAGCTGCTCTGCAGCTGCAGCTCGAGCAATCGGTTGGTTCGAGCACATGCATAAGTTGCTTGGATCACTGTAGCACAGGCAGAACGTAGGACTGTTGGCTGTTGCATTGTAGGAGACGCAAGAAATGGAACATGGTGGTAGCAGTAGCACAGTAGCACTAGAGAATTCCCATTACCACAAATCCAGTCTATTCTGGTGTGCTAGCAAGATACTGGCAGCTGATAATGCGTAGTACGTGGCCGCCGTTGGCCCAGCTCGTGAGCCGAAAGCCTGAAAGCAGGCAGCACGCAGCAGAGAGGGCGAGAGCGGCGTTCAAAGCACGACAAGGGCTTTCGCACGCCCTCCTGCGGTCGCCGTACGTGCGTGGGGTGGGGGGGGGGGGGGGGGGGGGCGCGCCACGGGCACGCACGGCGGCGGCAGGGAATCCCGGCCGCATGTGGAGTCAAGTCCGACGCCCAAGCTCGCCTGCTCCTCCCGCACCGTCCGCCCGTCCGTCGTCCCGTCGCCCCCAGCACCGGCAGCAGCTGCCGTGCGCGGGATTACAATATTGGCGGGGCCATGCCCGCGTGCGCCGACGATTAATAAACAAGGCCGTGTGTGTTGCTGTGCAGGGGTGTGGCCGGAGGCCGGCAGCTTCAGGGACGACGGCATGGGCCCGGCGCCGGCAGGGTGGCGGGGAATCTGCCAGGACCAGCAGGCCTCTGACGACGCGCAGGTTCGCTGCAACAGGTCGGTCTCCTTCCCCCTCCCTCTCTCTGGATGCAACATGCATTGCTTCGCTCGCACTGCACCCATCCGTGTCCATGGCTCCGTGCCTCCGTGCCGTGGCCCTCTGCCTCGGCCGCCGTGTGCTTCGTCTCGTGGTAGCTGCCATGCCCTAGCCACTAGCCCAGTAGTAGTAAACAAACACCCACGCCATTATCCCTGCACGGCTCCTGCGCTGATCCAGCGGCGGTGTGGCAATGACGCTTGTTTGACCCATGCATGTTCTTTGTTGTATATCCTGGTTTGGTGCAGCGCCGCGTTGTAGATCGTAAACTAAACGAGAGGGTGACAAAAGAGCCGCTTCGGTTTCAGAGACTTAATTTGTTAATTTAGGCCTGTCGCTCTGCAAGCTGTACGTCTTTTGTTCAACTCCATTCTTCTACGCCAATAGGTTCACCGTTCACCAAACTAGCTTTGTATTGTTGCGAGACTCGCAAGTCACAAGCAAGCTAGTATCGACACGACGACACCTTAGCCTGCTTGGACAACCACCCACCTACACAAAGTTCCTTTTTATACATACGTGTGGAGTATAACTATGTAAGAGCACAAGTGGATCACGTCAGGTTGACCCATTGGCGCATGTTACTCTCTTGGCGTTTGCAAAATGAGTGTCAGTATAAAAATTAAAAAATATGATAAATGAAACGATAGAAATCTTATTGCTTAATCCACTGAAGGCATGTAGCATAAGCTTTCAGTGGTGGACACTGGGACGGGATAGCGCTGTGGGCAATATACTCCATAAAAGATGGATGCATGTATACTTTGTGGCAACTGCTTAGCGTGGCAGTGGGTACAGCGATACCTTTGTCCTAAGTCATATTCGCTAGCCTTGTGATCGGAGTAACTTGAGGCCATTGAGTGGAAGGTTTCATATCTGTGGGTGCGATCGGTAGTGATTGCTGCCGCTGTTTGGGCTGCGCTGCGCAGCACAACTGATCGGCTGTTACAAGTCTACAACCCACTAGCAGTAGCAGCTAGCCTCTTTGAACTTCGAGCTGCAACAGGCTACTTCAGTTGGCAGCAGCTGCACTACAGCTGTGGGTTGCTCGCTGTACAGCAGTAGATGCAGCACAGCCACAGCTAGCTGAAGCGATCAGGCCCTGTATTTCCAAGATGCGACATAAACCATGAATGATTAAAACCATAGTTGAAATACCCCCTACAAAGCATAGTTTTATTTTGTGCTTTTCATAGCTAACATATAAGATACAAAATATTTAGGTGACCGTTCATCTCTTTCTTCATTGATGCACTCCCACAACAATTGCATCCTGGCATGGCACTTCATTCAAGCCATTTTAAGAACAAAGAAAATATAGAAAATTTTTAAAAGATTCAAATCATATAGGAATTTCCTTTGTGTCCCTTTGGAACAAAGCACTGAGTTCTTTTAAATCCTAAGGAATGGATTGTTACATTGAGATTTTGGAGGACTTCTAACACGGGGTCCAATATCTCTTCTAGTTCACGTGTTCTTTCTATATTGCATCTAAATACTCTATTACAATATTTCCTCCATTTTAAATTCTTAGTAAGATTGTAAGTGTCATGTTGTGTTTTTTCTATTCCTTTGCTTTAAAAATTCTACAACGCAAATGGACTTAATGAGAATCGGTAATGGCCTTATAGAAAAAGCATCAACATCCGTAACAAGTTAGTTCTATTAAATTCAACAATTCACCATTCAATATGTTTTAGTAGTACATCATTTGGTATTGTGATATATTAATACATTTTAAAAATAGTCAGAGCTTTAAATTTTTTACTTAGAACAAAACTAAAATAAATTAAAATTTAGAAATGATAAATTTAATTAATTTACCATGAACTGCATAGTCGCCAAGCGTGCGACCTGTTCTGCTCGGTCCCGTCTCTATCTCCTCTTGCACTATCTTCTTCTACCTCTTCCTCGCCTTCCTCTAATCTTAATGATATGGTGGCCCCTAGCTCAACCGTGAGTGGATCCTCTACATTTACTTTAGCTACGGTTGGGTCCCTTACATGTGGGCCTGTTGAGTGTGAGGCCCACACGACAGGGACACAACACTAGAGGATCTCATTTGAGCTCAAGTGCCCAACAGCCACTGAACTATACCTAGCCATGGGTCACTCGACCCGACCGAAAAAAACCGACCTGAGTAACGCGACGGATGAGAGCGGGCCGTATTTTTTGGCCCACAACAATTTGATGCGGCGAGCGCGGGCCATGTTTTTTATCCAAAACCCGACCCAACCCGAAAAAGCCCAACCCAAACAGAAAAAAAAAACAAACCCGACGCATCCGTAGAGAGTGCACGGGCCAACCCGACCAGGCGTTAGGCACGGATCGGATGCGGGCCGTCCTATACAACCCACGACCGACCTGACCCGAAGTTTGCACACGTCTACGCTGAACCCACCGTTAGCAGCCACACGGCACTCCACGACCATGCCGCCCTCCCACTGAGAGGGAAGGCATGTGGAAGTAAAGTCGCATGCTAGGGACCATTTGTTTTGAGGAGTGAACTTGTCCATCATCTTTTCACTCCTCAAAATGTTTTTGTTTGTTTTGTAGAATAAAATGAATTGATCCAGCAGCGTCTCATTTCTCACTCGCCAATAACTAGTATCAGTATAGAAAATGTGATCATTCCACCAAATTTCATAGAATTACGCATCACTTTCATCTACAACGATTTGATTTCTTAAACCAAACATATCATTACTACGGAGGAGTATACCGTGGAAGAACTTAGAAGATGATGGTAAAGGGATTGAAGATGGCCGACGTGAGGCGTTGAATGTGCTAATCTGATTATGGCCTAAGAAAAACGATTGTAGGATGGTTCAGGAACACCCGAGAGCGCTGACTAGCCTTGCCAGGCCCAAAAGAAATGTCATGCATGAAAAAAAAAACCTATTAGCCTCGATTCCTTTTCAGTTTTCCGATCACGCAGATCCGTGGCCTTTCTCGCTATGTTGCCACCACAGATTGCTGTCATAATTCTGCAAACATTCGGGCCCGTGCTGCCTCCAGCGGTCCAGCCGCAGAAAGACGACTCCGTCCTCTTTGCCGTGCGCTTTCCCATGATTACATACATGGCCGCTTTCCTCTCGGCGTTCGCGCTCGGTTCGTGCCAAATCCGCCTTGTCCCCATGCGTCCCGGCGTCGATGAGTAGCAGCTCGTGCTGCATGAGCATGACACAGCCACGGTTTCAGGTCTCGACAAGCCGCAATCAAACACATACCACGGCCTGTATATATCTTCGGAGGATGGCCGTCTAATCCACTGCACGACAAACCTTTGAAAAATGTACCAGTGGACCGACGGAGCTGTTTCTTTTTAATCCTTTGGACCATCCATCGTTCCTGGAGAGATGCGCTGCGCGGGCATCATCTGTTTTATGATTATGCGGTGCAGCAGCAGCAAGTAGCTCGACAGCCTATAGTGCAGTGCAGCTCTGCCAAAACCTGATGAACTGCGCTGCGGTCATGAGGAGAGAATTCTGTCTGCATGCATGGACCATCCAACAATCCTATCGCTCTGCTCTGCTCTGCTCTTGCTGCAACATCTTTTGTCTCCTTCATGAACGCAAGATCGATTTTTTTCTGATATACGTTGACCACTCCATTAGCATTAAGCATTGTTGTTACACAGGAAGCTGATCGGCGCGCGGTTCTTCAACAAGGGTTACCTGGCGACGGTGGGGCAGCAGCAGGTGGGCTCGAACCCGGCCAGCACGCGGGACACGGACGGGCACGGCACGCACACGCTGTCCACGGCGGCGGGGCGGCCCGTGCCCGGGGCCAACCTCTTCGGCTACGGCAACGGCACGGCCAAGGGCGGCGCTCCGGCGGCGCACGCCGCGGCGTACAAGGTGTGCTGGCGCCCCGTGAACGGCAGCGAGTGCTTCGACGCCGACATCATCGCGGCTTTCGACGCGGCCATCCACGACGGCGTGCACGTGCTCTCCGTGTCCCTGGGCGGCTCCCCCGCGGACTACTTCCGCGACGGCGTCGCCATCGGCGCGTTCCACGCCGCCAGGCACGGCGTCGTCGTCGTCTGCTCGGCGGGCAACTCGGGGCCCACCGCCGGCACCGTGTCCAACACCGCGCCGTGGATGGTGACCGTCGGCGCCAGCACCATGGACAGGGAGTTCCCCGCGTTCCTGGTCCTCGACAACAACAAGCGGATCAAAGTCAGTTGTGTGCCTGATACTGCTATTAGCTCGATTCATCTTTCGTGCCTCTCTACTGCGCCAAGTTTTGCCTGACAGCATTTCTGTTTTGGCAGGGACAAAGCCTCTCGCCGACGCGCCTTGCTGCCAACAAGTACTACCAGCTGATCAGCTCGGAAGAAGCGAAGGGAGCCAACGCAACAGCAACGCAAGCGTAAGCATGCAAGAAGAAACTCTCAAACTACAACTTGCAAAACCTGAAACTGTTATTTTGTATGGTTGAA
The DNA here is from genome assembly GCA_022530915.1 of Paspalum notatum. Lineage (NCBI taxonomy): Eukaryota > Viridiplantae > Streptophyta > Magnoliopsida > Poales > Poaceae > Paspalum > Paspalum notatum. The sequence continues at coordinate 40,993,934 of CM039685.1, forward strand.
TGGCGCTCATCTAAAGCCTGTGGATGCACCTACCTATTCTTCTGCAGCAAATTGTGCATCGAGGGGTCACTGAACAAGGCGAAGGCCAAAGGGAAGATTGTCGTGTGCGTGCGTGGGAAGAACGCTCGAGTGGAGAAAGGCGAGGCAGTTCGCCGGGCCGGCGGAGTTGGCATGGTGCTGGCGAACGATGAGGCCAGCGGGAACGAGATGATCGCCGACGCGCACGTGCTTCCTGCCACGCACATCACGTACTCTGATGGATTAGCCCTTTTGACATACCTAAACTCATCCAGGTAATGCAATTTGGAAGATTATTATTGTTATTCTTCCAGCTGGCCTATTAGCTCAGTTGGTTAGAGCGTCGTGCTAATAACGCGAAGGTCGCAGGTTCGAGACCTGCATGGGCCAAATTGATTTTTTTTTGTTTTTTCACTCAGCCCATTTGTATTTCTTTTGTTTTTCCAACTTGAATTTTTTTATTTTTATACTTTTTACTCAGCCCATTTGTATTTCTTTTGTTCTTTTTACTCAGCCCATTTGTATTTCTTTTGTTTTTTTACTCAGTCCATTTATGTGTTCGCCTAATATGTATTTCTTTTGTCTTTTTCCTCGGTCCATTCTTGTGTCTTTTTCTCTCAATTTCTCAGTAGCTCTCGCCTAATATTTGAGTTCTGCCCTGTCACAGGTTCGAGACCTGCATGGGCCAAATTGATTTTTTTTTTGTTTTTTCACTCAGCCCATTTGTATTTCTTTTGTTTTTCCAACTTGAATTTTTTTATTTTTATACTTTTTACTCAGCCCATTTGTATTTCTTTTGTTTTTTTACTCAGTCCATTTATGTGTTCGCCTAATATTTGAGTTACTGCATGGTTCTTTATCCTCGGTCCATTCTTGTGTCTTTGTCGTGCTAATAACGCGAAGGTCGCAGGTTCAAGACCTGCATGGGCCAAATTGATTTTTTTTTATTTTTTGTTTTTTTACTCAGCCCATTTGTATTTCTTTTGTTTTTTCCAACTTGAATTTTTTTATTTTTATACTTTTTACTCAGCCCATTTGTATTTCTTTTGTTCTTTTTTACTCAGCCCATTTGTATTTCTTTTGTTTTTTTACTCAGTCCATTTATGTGTTCGCCTAATATGTATTTCTTTTGTCTTTTTCCTCGGTCCATTCTTGTGTCTTTTTCTCTCAATTTCTCAGTAGCTCTCGCCTAATATTCGAGTTCTGCCCTGTCATGCAGGTCGGCGTCCGGCTATATCACCGTCCCGTACACAGCGCTGGACACGAAGCCGGCACCCTTCATGGCCGCCTTCTCGTCGCAGGGTCCCAACTCCGTAACGCCTCAGATCCTCAAGGTCCAAATATTTCCTTTGTGATCAATCGTCATGCATGTGCTACGACATCTGCAGCTTCCTTCATATCCTAATCATCTGCACGTCTTTGCTGGCAGCCTGACATCACCGCGCCGGGAGTCAGCATCCTCGCGGCGTTCAGCGGCCTGGCTGGGCCGACGGGGCTCGCCTTCGACGAGCGCCGCGTCCTCTTCAACGCCGAGTCCGGCACCTCCATGTCGTGCCCCCACGTCGCCGGCGTCGCCGGCCTCCTCAAGGCCATCCACCCCGACTGGAGCCCCGCCGCGATCAAGTCGGCGATCATGACAACCGGTACGTGTGTGTGTGTGTGTATGCATGCGCTGGCACAACGCACGATGCCGTCTCGCTCTCGCGCGCTGACACGTACGGGTTGCTTGCTCCATTGAATCTTGGCAGCCAGGGTGCAGGACAACACGAGGAAGGCGATGAGCAACTCGTCGTTCCTCCGCGCGACGCCGTTCGGCTACGGCGCGGGGCACGTGCGCCCCAGCCGCGCCGCGGACCCGGGCCTCGTCTACCACGCCGACGCCACAGACTACCTCGGCTTCCTCTGCGCGCTGGGCTACAACACCTCGACGATCGCCACGTTCATGGCCGGCGACGGCGACGGCCGCGCGGCGCACGCCTGCCCGGCCCGGGCGCCGAGGCCCGAGGACCTGAACTACCCGTCCGTCGCGTTGCCGCACCTGTCCCCCACCGGCGCCGCGCGCACCGTCACGAGGCGGGTGCGGAACGTGGGCGCCGGCCCGGCCGCGTACGACGCGCGGGTCCAGGCGCCGCGCGGCGTGGCGGTGGACGTGCGGCCGAGGCGGCTCGAGTTCGCCGCTGCGGGAGAGGAGAAGCGGTTCACCGTCACGTTCAAGGCCAGGGCGGGGCTCTTCCTGCCCGGGGAGTACGTGTTCGGGCGGCTGGTGTGGTCTGACGGCGACGGCGGGCACCGCGTGAGGAGCCCCCTGGTGGTGAGGGTCGTAGACGCCATGAAGAAGAAGAAGAAGAAGCCTCTTTCTGTAGCCTGACCACTGACCAGCTCTGTTAGGATCAATCCGCATCCATGGTGAATGGTGATGAGCAACCAAGCATGTGGCCAAAGAGGGTTTGGCTTGGTGAACACCAAATATAATGATGTACTGACAACGAAACGTGCGTTCCAACTAAAGTGTACAGATTTTCTAGACGCCCGCCACGTTCTTTTCCCTTTTCTTTGAGGGTTGTAGATGAATTTCCAACATTGCAGTTTTGTAACGTACGGCCCGTGGATTTTCATAGGCATTATGTAACGGCTGATGTACACCATTTGCATTCCTACCAACTTCAGCTTTTTTGTCGTTCAGGAGTACGGAGTTGAAAGTGAAATTGCCAACTATTCTCGTCGTCCTTTCGAAAAGAAACAAAAAAAGTGATAGTTTCACGAAGGTCATCACAATGCCACGTGGAAAAATATTAGAGGGGCACACTATCTTGAATCTCTCAATTCTCAAAAGAAAATCTAAACAAAGGGGTTGCGCCTAACTTGTACTGTACTGAGATCACAAATGGGAGTGAATGTAACCAGAAATCTGAACTTTATGCTATTGGTCAGGCATTATTATGGTGGCATCTAAATCCTGGACAGGAAGAGCAATCAAATGAAAACACACACACATGGGGAAAACGGAGTGGTGTTTCTTGGACGGTACTGGCAACAGCGTAACGCAGCCGTTGCGGAGAGAGTGGGACGTGCGATCTGCAATCCAACGGAACCGCCTTTTGGTTACTTTTAGTGTTTAAGTTTTGAAATCTCGATCAGTAGTCGTTCACGACACACTCACGCACGCATGGCCGCGCAAGTGGGTTGGCGTAAACGGCACTCTCCACTTTTTTCTGGCGAGCGAGCGAGCGAGCGCGCGCTTGACTCCAGGGCACGGCAGGGCAGTTCGTGGGTTCGCGTGCCCAACTGTCCAATACGCCAAACCCACCACACATGACGGTTGGCGTGAGCGGCTGCGGCGCTAGAGACGCCGGAAGCGAGAAATTCAGATCGCCGAACCGAAAGCACGGGTGAGTTTACCATCATCATCCGTTCCGAGCAAATCAACACGCCCCGAAATTGACGCCGCCGAGCAGGGCAATTCGATTTCAATTCAACACGGAATCAGCAGCGAACAGGATATGCATCAATCAATTCCCTCCCATTGTTTTATAGTAGCAGTAACTGTTTAAAACAAATCAAATCACTCCGACACCCAAATACCCAATCCAATCGGCCGGGCCAAAATGCGGCAAGTAGAAGCAAACAAAAAAAAAAAAACCAAAAAGCCCCCGCAGGATTCCTTTCCTTTTTACAAGCGGTGCCGGTGCGGCGGCGGAGGATGTGGCCCCGGCCAACTGCTTCATCAGCGGGCAGAGCCCTAGATCTCTCTCGGGGAGTGGAGGTGGCGGCCCGCCCTCCTCCTAGTACGGGTACGGCGGCGGGGCGAGGTGGCCGTAGGCGCGGAAGGAGCCCGTGGTGGGGTAGGGGTGGCCGTCCATGTGGATGTTGTGGGTGAGCTTGTGGAAGCCGCGGGTGTAGACGCCGAAGCCGAAGACGAGGCCGACGCCCAGCAGCACCAGCAGGATGAGCGTGCAGATGCAGCACGCCTTGCTCGGGCAGCAGCACATCTCGCCCTCGCCGGTCGACGCGCGGAGGCGGAGAGCCGAGGCGCGGAAAGGGCCAGGCGCTTTTTGCTTCCGCTGCCTGGATTTCGCTCGGGAACCGCTGCTTGCTGGGCGGGCGTCCTGGTCTCGTCTGGGCGTTCGTGCCCGGCCGCGCGGCTATTAAAGGCTCGGCCGAGTCGGGTCGGGAGTCGGGAGTCGGGAGGGGAATCGAATCGGGTGCGCTCGTGGCGTCGGGTCGGTTGGGTTTGGCGGCCGGCCTTTGGGTGGATGTGGTGTGGTGGGCTGGCGGAGTGGGCCTGTTGGGTGCGAGCGATGCGGTCCTGTGTCCCCGTTGGTCGAGGCGGCGCCGTCGCTTCGGTGCGACGCCGCTCCGTGCGGCGCTTTTTTTATTTTTAGATTTTTTTTTCGTTTTTACAAAAATATACACCGGTTGGTAACATTTGTAGAGATGGTCGACCGGCGCCCGGCGCCGGGGGCCTGGCGCCCGGTGCCCAGGCGCCAGGTGTGGGGACGAACGGAACGAATGGACGGAATGGACGGACGGACGGATGGACGGACGGAAGCCTGGCGCCCGGAGCCCCGGCGCCAGGTATTTTTTTTATTTATTTATTAACTCGCTAATCTCACGTTTAATCGCTAATCGCTAATCTCGCTGTTTAATCTCGTGCATCCGATCCGAGTTAGATTCTAACCATTTAGCTTCAACCTTGCCTATTATATTATCATTCTAAATTAGCGTTTCGACCCTTTCACCAGGACCCTTCCAGTTTATTTTGACCCCAGTTTATTTTGAAATTACAAGTATTTTGTTTTATTTTCTTTCTCCATTTTCTATTTCCTATTTTGTGTATGTTTATTTTGAAATTATAAGTATTTTTAGGTCACGTTGTTCTGCTTCGCGAAGCAGATCTTGTCGGCGCTTTAGCTCATCCTCCCTCCTCTTCAGTTCTAAATACTACTAGATGTAAATATTACTACAATATACTACTATTAAAACTTAATAACAAATACTACAAATAAATACTAAATATAACAGAATATATATTCAACTAAATACTAATACTAAATACTAAATCCAGTTATTACAACGGGTTACGACTGCGCACTACTACACTAATACACTGCACACTACTATACTAATACACTAACTACTACGTACACTAATACACTAACTAAATAATACACTAACTAACTAATACACTGACTAATCTCCCTAACTCGGATCGGATGCACGAGATTAAACAGCGAGATTAGCGATTAAACGTGAGATTAGCGAGTTAATAAATAAATAAAAAAAAGCACCTCCTGGCGCCGGGGCTCCGGGCGCCAGGCTCCACTTCCGTCTTCTCTCCCGTCTGTCCGTCCATCTCTCCCGTCTGTCCGTCCATCTCGCCCGACGGACGTCCGTCGGCCCCACACCTGGCGCCTGGGCGGCCCCTGGCGCCCGGCCTCCGGGCGCCGGTCGACCATCCCTGCAAATGTTACCAACAGGTGTATATTTTTGTAAAAACGAAAAAAAATCTAAAAATAAAAAAAACGCCTCCGTGCGTGCCCGCTCCGTCGGCGGAAAAGAAAAAAGAACGGGCCGCGAGATGAGCGAGCGGCGGCGACCGGCGAGCTCCCACCTTTCCGCTCACGGGCCCAGCGCGGCTGTGCGAGACCGTCAAGTGAAAATGGGCTTCTTTCTCCTAGGCCTTTTTCAGTCCTTAGCGCTTGACCTGTGGTCCTGTGGAAGGAGAAGGACCACGGTCCACGGGGCAGTTGTTTTGGCCCGGAGAGAGAGCAGGTGGGAACAACAAATTGACACTACCACCACCAGTTAAAATAGATGGATTTTAGATACCATCAATAATAATAAAGATGGAGATCTTTAGCAAAAAAATCATATCATCGGGTGATATTTTTTTCGCATGTCTATCTTTACAAGAAATCATAACTCTTACTACCTATGAACTTGAGATAAATAAAATGCTTATATGAAAAGTATAGATCTCGAACAGTTCTACAAATTTGTACAAAGCATTTCCGTTTGAACCCATCTTCATGCCTAAAATTTTGAGATCAGTGTCCTCCCATGTTCTGGTTCTCAAACCAGTCAGCTCTGAGGTTAGCTGTGTTTTCTGGCATCTAGGCTGTTTCGATATCGATACAAAAGAAATTGCACCCTCAATCTCAAGCAAGCCTGTCTAGCGGATGCGCTTAAGATTATCCACCACATCCAGGGACTTGCATCCTCTGATTGCTTAACCTTAGGCGCTAACAGTTCTTCTACAATTTTGGAATTCGATCAAAAATTCCGTGTGAAATCCATTCGTTTCGTCAGTGGTCACAAGAATCATGCGCCGAATCGAATTGACGAATTGCCGCGTCACCACATCCGCAGATCAGCAATGCTCCATCTCCCACGTCCCTCCCGCCTTCTCCCGGGCCCCCGGCCGGGCCAGACGCCAGACCGACCGACCGCACGGCGCACGCCGTGGGGTCCGACAAACGTCTGGTGCGCGCGTCGCCATCGAGCCCCGGCACGCCGCCTCGGCTGCCCGCTGCACCTCGTAGAGAATCCCCTCGGCAGCAAGCGCGGAGACCGCCGCCGCCGCCGGCCGGCGCCATGAGAAAACACCAAAAGCTTCTCTTCCATCACCTCCTCCGTCGGCGAACCACTAAGTCCTACACCTCGGCCGCCCACTCTGCCGTGCCCGCCAACCCCGCCTCCACCTCCACCTCCACCTCCACCTCCGGCCTCCGCGAACTCGACCTCCTGGACGCGGGCGAGCTCGCCCCGACCCAGCGCCTGTACCACTCCATCATCACCGCGTGCGCAGAGTCCAGGAACCTCGCCGACGCCCGTGCCGTCCACGCGCACCTTTCCCGCTCCCGCTTCGCGGGCGATGCCTTCCTCCTCAACTCGTTCATCCGCCTGTACTGCAAGTGCGGCGCCGTATCGGACGCGCGCGACGTGTTCGACGGAATACCGAGACGGGACAGGGTCTCGTGGACCTTCCTCATCGCCGGGTACGCGCAGAACGACATGCCGGCTGAGGCCCTCGAGCTGCTCCCAGGCATGCTCAGGGCGCGGCTCGAGCCCAACGGGTTCACGTTCACTAGCCTTCTCAAGGCGGCTGGCGCCTGTGGTGGCCGTGGCATTGGGGAGCAGATACATGCGCTCGCCGTGAGGTACAACTGGAATGGGGATGTCTATGTGGGGAGTGCGCTTCTGGACATGTACGCACGGTGTGGACAAATGGACATGGCTGTTGCGGTGTTTGACCAGCTAGACTCAAAGAATGGAGTATCTTGGAACGCGCTGATTGCTGGGTTTGCAAGAAAGGGCGATGGAGAGATCACAATGATGAAGTTCGCAGAGATGCAGAGGAATGGGTTTGAGGCGACGCATTTTACGTACTCGAGCATGTTCTTGGCACTTGCTCGTATAGGCGCTCTCGAGCAGGGCAAGTGGGTGCATGCGCATATGATTAAGTCTGGGGAAAAACTAACGGCCTTTGTTGGTAACACTATGCTTGACATGTATGCAAAATCCGGGAGCATGGTTGATGCAAGAAAGGTGTTTGATCGGTTGGACACAAGGGATTTAATTACTTGGAACACAATGCTCACTGCATTTGCACAGTATGGACTTGGAAAGGAAGCGGTTGCTCTTTTTGAGGAGATTAGAAAATGCGGCATCTATCTTAATGAGATCACCTTCCTTTCTATCTTGACAGCTTGTAGTCGTGGAGGCCTGGTGAAGGAAGGCAAACACTATTTTGACATGATGAAGGACTACAATGTGGAGCCTCAAATCGATCACTATGTTGGTTTTGTTGATCTTCTTGGTAGAGCTGGCTTATTGAATGAAGCTCTGATCTTTGTCATCAAGATGCCCATGAAACCAACAGCTGCTGTTTGGGGAGCCTTGCTTGGGGCTTGCAGGATGCATAAGAATGCTAGAATAGGGCAATATGCAGCTGATCATGTCTTTGAACTTGATCCAGATGATACTGGTCCACCTGTGCTGTTGTATAACATATACGCTTCCACAGGGCAATGGGATGATGCTGCTAGAGTGAGGAAGATGATGAAGGCAACTGGTGTAAAGAAGGAGCCTGCATGCAGTTGGGTTGAGATTGAAAATTTAGTGCACATGTTTGTGGCAGATGACGGTACCCATCCGAATTCAGAAGAGATATATAGGATGTTGGAGGAGATAAACATGAGGATCAGAAAAGCAGGATATGTCCCCAATACAGATTATGTGCTTCGGCAAATAAATGAGCATGAGAGGGAGACAAAGTTGCAGTACCATTGTGAGAAGATTGCACTTGCATTTGCACTGATCAACATGCCTGCAGGGGCAACGATTCGGATTATGAAGAACATTAGGATATGTGGGGATTGCCACTCTGCTTTCAAATTTGTCTCCAAAGTTTTCAAGAGGGAGATTGTTGTGAGGGATACCAACAGATTCCACCATTTCAGCAATGGTTCCTGTTCTTGTGGAGATTACTGGTGATTATGATGCTGTTGAGTATGTGTGTTCAGGATGACACAGGCTATCCATTCATCCTGTTTTTGGTTATGGGTTCATGAAGTATTAGCAGGCAAGGCTGCATAGTGAGCCCATGCACTATTCAAAAGGGCAGTTACTACAATGCGCAGCTGCAGAGCCGCAGAGCATGGGCGCTGTTGTGTGCAGGCGTTGCGGGAGTCTGTCACAGATCAAGACTTGAAGCCATAGTATCGTGCTAACAGCAAAACCGATGTTATCGTCAGTACTCAGCTGACTGGCATATGGCTCCTGCAATGAACATGGTAATTCATCCAGCATTCCAGCGGTCCAGCTGCCACACTGAAATCGCCTGATTAGAAATGCAGTTGGGATAGCTTTCTTCTAGGTAATTTCCCCTAGAATCCATTTCGCTGCATTAATATAAACGGGTAGTGATATGTTTTTGCAGCAATGACACAATTAGTGTCGACATAAGCCCACAACTCCTTACTGGTGGTTGCTTACTTGGGTTTCGCTACGTATGTGTTGCCTCAACTGACATTATCTCATTTTGCATTTCAGATTATAATGAGAAATATCCATGCCTTTTTATGAGGGTTGCCCGACCAGCAACAGACTTCAATAGGACTGAGTTGTAATTGGAGAACTCTTTTGAAGCCGGTTTGCTGGCTGGGCAAATGGCAGGATAATGCATCCTGGAAATTAGCACATTCACACGCTAGGAGTATAACGCTTCAATCAAGCACAGCCATTCCCCTTCTGATCCAATTGACGCTTCAATCAAGCACAGCCATTCCCCTTCTGATCCAACGGATGGGAGAAGCAAGGTCACGGTATCATTGTTGGGGGATGGTGTGTGTATGAATCCCTCAGAAACAAAACAAGTTGCTTTGAGTAATGGTAGCAGATAATGCTGTGCTGCAGAGGATCAAACCTTCCTGCTCTGTGTGTTGCTGCTGCATTTTGCGCGGTTGTAACTGCAACTGCAAGCTCAGATAAACTGCTTCCTTTGCTTTTACTATTAGGTGGCAGAGACAAGCTGCTTATTATTGCCTACCTCCATGGTAATAGGCTCTCCAGTGTTTTCTTGATAACTCCAGTTGCAATTCAGACCAGCTGCAACCTGGTATTAATTTTTATCGTGTTTCTTGTCCCTCAGTTTGTTGTGAACGAATGATCTCTATTATTGTGACACGTCACAGTTGGTAATGTCAGGACGCTTATCCTGTAGCTGAATGGCCCCGCAAGCAGCCTGGTGTTGCCGCTTGTGCTGCTGGCCTGCTACCGACTCAGATCGCGCCGGCATTCTTTCGCTGTGGCGTACACTCCGACGTTGCGTCCCGAGACCAGGTGCAGTGGTGCCGTCTACCAGCAACGTCGCTGTGGGATGACAGGATGAGCTCTGTTGGAAAGCTTGCCTGAAAGCCACAAAATCATGCTGGATTTCGTTTCCAACAGATTGATCACTGGAAAACGGGGTGTGGACTGGACTGGTCCGGCTCTGGTAAAGGAGTGCCACAGGGACACGCAAGATGCATGCAACTTTTACAAGGAAGGAGAGGGTAGCGGTAGCCCCTCCTGGTGTGGCCGGCAGCCCGGCACTGCCGCTGTGCCGATCGCTCCGGCGGTCTGCACAGATGCTGAATTGTGCTGATGCATTCCCTCTGCCATGGATGGAGTGGACGGAGAGCAGGACCAGGCGATGGAAGACCCGCGCGCATGCGAGCGTGATGCGCGCTCGCGTCGTCCACTCCCGGCCGCCTCAGCCTCAGCCGCGTCGCCGTCTCATCTCTCGCCTGACGACGCGCCGGCCGGGCATGAACGCGTCGTCGGGGGACGGGGGGTTGTTGCCAGGCCACTTGCGGTTGCCCCGTCACGCTGCCCTTGCTGGGCACGCGATCCCGGCGGGGGCGCGGAATGATCGCCTCTGCCTGCCTCCGGGTCGCGGCACCGCACGGCCCGCGTGCCACGACGTCGCCCGGCCGGCCGTTCCCTCTTTGGCGAGGCACCAACGCATGCGATTCCGTCCGCCGGCCGGCCGGGCGCGCCCCCTGATGCCCGTGACCCCGCCCCAAAGGCCAAAGGTGGGAGAGAAAGTGCACCAGCAAACAAACAGGGCAATGCACACTGGCAAGCAATCGCCGCGCCAGTTTTGGTTCGCCTTCAGTTGACGCTATATATACGGACGTACTCGTACACGCGATCAATGAGCATACCAGACTGCGCTAGTGAGCAGTGACAGTGTCCACTCTCCTCTCCTCCCCTAGTCAGTTGGCTCTTTTCTGCCGTTGGGTTGTAAATATATATAGGACGGCCAGCCGCGCGGGAGGCTTTGCCGTGGCGTGGCGTGGCGTGCGTGCAAAACGCTGGATCGCTCGTCCGCCTCCTCCCTCGCTCTTAGCCGCGCGCGCACTACGCCAACCTGCCGCTCGCCTTCTGGGCTGGCTTCTTCAATCGTCCTCTCGTCCGGGGCGTCGAGACCTGATCGACCACCTCAGCTCGCCAGGCACAGCGCGCGCGCAAACCCTCTCCGACCGCCGCCGTTCCTCTTCGCCGTAGGTCCTCCCGACCGACCATCCGAGCTAGGTACGCCGCGCCACATCCATGCATCCAAGGCAGGGTTCTTGGTCTTCGTCCACGCTGTCGTCATAGTTAACATTAACAATGCCTGTAGTGTTCATGCAGCAGCATGCACGCGTTTGTTGAATTGTTGTGTTGGTTCCACCATGCACGAGAGCGACGTGCGGCGGCCGATCCATGGCGGACGGTGTCTAATATAATCCGTGCGTATGTATCCATGAATGCTCGCTTCTGAATTCCGGATTCTATTTCCTTGTGCGGCGCAGTGCGCGCATGGATCGGCGGCCGGAGCGCGACAGCAACAACAAGGCGGCGAAGCGCGCGAGGGAGGACGACGACAACTTCCCCTTCGAGGAGGCCGGAGCGGCGAGGGACGACGCCGGGGAGGCGTCGCGGCGGCCGCCGGGGGTGTTCCAGTTCCCCTGGCAGAAGTGCCGCGGCGGGCTCGGCGTGGCCGCCCCCGGGTGGGAGCTGCGGGACGTCTTCTTCCGCTCGCTCGTGGACGGCGGCGCCGCGGCCATCGGCGTGCCGGGGGACCGCCTCGTGTCTCCGCCGCCCAGCAAGCGCGCGCTGCTCGACGGCGTCGACGCCTGGCTCGCCGCCGCCGCCGACGGCGAGGTCGACCCCGTCTGGCGGTCCGCGCTCATGGCCCGCGCCCCGGCATCGTCGGCGTCGGCCGCGTGACGGAGTGAGGGCGGACCCGCGCACGCGTCGGCCGCGTGACTGCGTGAGCCCCGCGTGGCGTTCGGTGCGCGGCGGGCGCCGCACCACCGTCAGCCGCGTGACGATGACGTGGCGCCAGGCAGCGGCGTGGGGGAACGCCGCGTGCGGTGATGATTAGGATGGAGCAGTCGAAGTAACCAAAGTGCACTGTGTACAGAACCATGGCAATGGGGTGATCGGTGATCCTTTTTCTTGCAATTTCTTGAACTCCGGACGTTTCGTGTTCTTTCAGTGTGTACAGTTATCATTCGACAACTTCCTTTAGAAAAAAAAAACTAATTTGGGGAAAATTCTCCAACTTTATTATATCATACTAGTGTTTTCAATTTAGAGACGAAGTGTGTGGTGGAGACATAGAAACATTCAAGTCTTAGTTTGTCGACCTTTGGATCGAAGGAGATTAGAGCATATTGGAAGGTATTGAGAGAAATTAAATCTACTCTAATCTCTCTAAACCATTTTGATTTAAGAGTTCATAAACTAGCCCTTAAATGCAAACCGCGAATCCACTTCAGAAAGAGAAAAAAAGACCCCAAGGTGAGTTTTGGATGCGTGCGTAGAGATGTTCCATCCAACTTCGATCCACCTCTGTTGCCATTCCTAAACTCCAATTCTCATCTCATCCTCCTTCTATGGCCTTTTGGCCAGCTGTGCGCGCTCCGTCCCTTCGCTTCATTGGCTCACCCAATAAAACTAAACTCTTTTTCTATGTTGATTTATTCCTTGCATAGTAGTACATTGTCACTTTTCAAAAGTTCATCTCTAACTTTTCTCAGAGATGATGATGGGCTCACTTATAAAACCAAAACATTATTCTTCAGCAATCCAGTGAGATCGAGTTTGTTTGCCTACCTTCTGCAATAATCACAAATAGGTCCATTTAGCACTTCTCATTTTCTTCGATCATTTCTTCACTTGGAGAGAATGGGGGGGGGGGGGGGGGGGGGGGAGAGAGAGAGAGAGAGAGAGAGAGAGAGCTGTTGAGTGGATCATACCTCTATTGATTAAATTGGTCGAAAGTATTAGTGTATTACAAGGGAATCGATGCATTTGCGAAAAAATCGTAGTGGATGAACATACAACCCAAAACCATGTCTCATGAACGCCACAGCATGAGTCTGTTAGTTCTGGGCCCACAACCACAAAATCAATGTCTTTGTTATTGGCGGTCTGAACATATTTTTGCTAGACATGCAAATACAGTAGATACTTGCTTAGATTATGAACTTTATTGAAATTTCAGCTCAATGCCATAAAGTCACCCTCTTAAGTGCATAGTTTGGTGCCGTCCATGCTAGGGTTTTCTTTTGAAAAATATTTGATCAGTTCATACCAAATACGTCCGTCATTCTATCGTACGCTTTATCGAATCACTGTCTCAATTGTTTCCATGTTTCATGGACTGCAGATAACTATTTCTAAGAATTTTGGTGGAACTGAAATGTTTATTGCACATTTTACATGTACTAATGTAATGATAAAGTTCACATCGCACTCTTTCGTTCTTCTATTCGTTATGTTTGTTTTTCCAGTAACAGGTGTTGTCAAAACGATATCTTTTGGTCGGTCTGAAAAGAGTATTGGTGTATCCCTCATTCTACACAGGATCTTGATCTGGTCTTTGTGGAGGTTGAATGACGGTCTAAAAAGATCTTGATCTGAAAAGAGTGTTGGCGTATCCTCCCCGGATTGTTTGCTAGGGGTACTTTGGCCTGGTGGTGGTGGCACGACAAAAGTGCTTCTCTTGTTCTAGTAGTCGTGGCAAGTGAGGAACCAGGTGATTCACGGGCACGAGGAGGAGGGCCTCTCCTTCCAGAGGCCGGTAAAGTTTCTGTTGAAGTACTAGATAGAGCTGTGTAAGTTTGCCGAGAGAATATAGAGAGAAAGAAGGTGAGCTAGAAGCGGCTGGCTCCACGATGACCAAAGAAATACTTGGGCCCAGTTTGCATATGAATTTGCAGCGGCACGCATGAGGTGGAAGCACTAGCTTATCGGGAGGGTCCCAGTTCAACGGAGCCGACGATCACATTGTTCTTGAATTTAGGGAGACATGAAGAGTTATAAGGATTAGCCTGCTAAAGTGTGTGTTTCAGATGTTTATCGCATAATAATTTGCCTTTAGCTGAAAAGATAACTGGAAAGTATACTTGCTTGGGAAGGCAAAGCTGGCTTGCTTATGGCGTCGTGCACATATCCTTGGGCCGTGGCTTTGCATCCTCGGATCCTCCCACCCACCCACCCACGCCACAGCCCCCACACGGGACGGCACACCACACGCATGCGGATAAGCTCCGGTCCCAAGCCGGCGGAAACGGCGAGGCCGGGACACGCGCAACGCGCTCGATCGTGTGCCAGCCAGCCCAGCAGCCCGGCGGCCACCCAGAACCGTCCAACCACACGTCTAGATCGCTGCGAAACCGCACGGAGTATAGCCTCAAAACGAAGTGAAGTGCCAAGAGTCTCTGCCGAAGCTACACAATAATCATCGGTTCGGCAAACGCAGCGGCGGCATAAAATCGCAGGGAACTACTACTCAACTCCCACCATCTCCTTCTAAAAACACGAATTCCCTCCAGATTTTTCCTGCGTTTTGTTTCTATCAAGCGATCATATTCAAGATCCGGCAGAAATCTGCCGCATTTTCGTTCCCACCTGTGCCGAAAGCAAAACCGACGCGGCACGCACGGACGGCACCGCATCTCCCATTCCACATCGCATGGGTGTCACGCTCCCTGGTCCTCCTGGCGGCACCGATCGCACGTTACCCCCGGGGCCCGGCCCGGCCCGGCCCGGCCCCGGAAATTCGCGTCGCGCTAGCCGACGCCCAAACCCCCGTCGGCGGGGCCCTTCCAAAATAAGCGCCTGCGCCTGCCCCTCACCGGAAAGCGACCGCCCTCTGCCCCTCTGCCCCCCGTCTCGGCGTCTCCCCTTCCACCCCATCCGTAGCGGCGCGCGGGCGTCGGCGGCGGCAGGCTCGCCGGCACTGGACATGCCGCGGGGCCGGCGGCGGTGCCGGGGCGCGGCGCTGCTGCTGCTGCTCCTCGCGACCGTGCTCGCGCCCCTCGTGCTCTACGGCGGCTCCCCCGTCTCGGTCGCGCACCTCCCGGACTCCACCGGTGCGTCCCCCCCTCCCTTCTCTCTCTCTCCCCCGGCCTCTCTCTCTTGTTTCGGCAATGCGGCGGGGAGGAGGTCTCCGCGGCTGACGGGGTGTTTGTTTTCTCTTCTTCCGTCCGCAGCGGCGAGCGGCGCGTTCGATCGGGAGGATGCGCCCGGTCTGGTGTGGCCGCACATGGCGGCGTCCGAGGTGTCTCTCGCCAAAGGTGAGCCTCTGGCTTTTACCCTCCCCACGCTCCCCGCTCG
Source organism: Paspalum notatum (assembly GCA_022530915.1). NCBI lineage: Eukaryota > Viridiplantae > Streptophyta > Magnoliopsida > Poales > Poaceae > Paspalum > Paspalum notatum. The sequence goes on from CM039685.1 coordinate 41,009,108, forward strand.
ATTCATTGGACCCGTCTCATCTCGCCGATGGAGTTTTTTTCTCCCATTTCGGGCGTGCTAGATCCTGCAGTGGTACGGAGACGGGATGGTTGATTTCCGTACCTACCACCAGTCAAGAGAGAACCAGGGATAGAGACGTTTTGTTCGCACTGCTATGTGTGCTAACACTCGAACCGCCAACTGACGCCTTTTGCAGATTTGACAATTGAGAGGCTCGGGGAGCACAAGAACCGTGTGCTGTCAGCGACGGATCACTGGCAAGTGGTTGAGGCAGGGAGCAGGAGCCGCGCGTCTGGGAAATCAGATCCTGCTGTAGTGAGGGAGGATCCAGATGAGGAAGAGGGCTTGGGTGCCGTGGGGAATGTCAGACAGGAGGGCTTGATTGAGCAGGTTGTGGGAAGCCAGAAAAGAGGAGATGGATTTGGTGAGCGTGGGGATAGCAAGGTTGTTGGAGAGCAGAGCGTAAAAGTGGTTGGGATAGAGTTGCCTCATGCGATTGGCGCCGAGCACAAAAACGAGTCAGATGGACTAGAGAAGAGAATTTCTGGACTGGGCGCTGTTGTAAACCTGAATTCATCTTCTGTTAAGGTAAAATTTTCTCGTAACTACTGTTTTTTTTTTTTTGGTGTCCTCTGTTTGGATAACATGTTATAAATGGATTACCAAATTGTCACTCTTTTTATGAAATCGGCACTTTGCAATTAGAATGAATAAGTACCGATGTTTATTATAGCGTGGTGATATTTGTCCACTTTAGCTTATGTAACCATTCAGAATCATGTGGTCATATCTGTTCTTGTTACTGACTATCAGGTAGAGCTCTACCTTGATCTAACTGCTAAAGGTCTAAATCTCCAGGAAAGTGCAGTTCATAGATTATCCAACGAGACAATAGATGCTACTATCCCCACAGAACATCATACAAGGGCAAGTAACAGTAATGCTGCTCACCATACAACAAATAGCATTGCTGGTCAAACCAAGACATTGCCAGATGCTACAATCCGCATCATCAAGGACCAGCTAATAAGAGCAAAGACATACCTTGGACTCTTTGCTTCTCGGGGCAATCATGGCTTCGCTAGGGAGCTCCGTGCACGGATGAAGGATATCCAACGAGCACTAGGTGATGCGACCAGTGATCGGCAACTATCTCCTAAGTACATCCTCTTCTTCTTTACTAAGCGCTTTTATCGGCATGACGGCATGCCTTGTGATGGTGTATTATTGGTATTGCTGTACTTTTTATCAGGACCAAACCTCTTTGACATGATTTTCTATTGTCTCAACAGTGTCCACAGCAAAATTAGAGCAATGGAGCAGACACTGGTGAAGGTAGGAAAAATTCATGATAATTGCTCAGGTGCTGTGAATAGGCTTCGTGCAGTCCTACACACAACAGAGCAGCAACTTGAATCAAACAAAAGACAAGCCAACTATCTAGCGCAAGTGGCAGCAAAATCTCTACCCAAGGGTCTCCATTGCCTTACACTGCGGCTTACAAACGAGTATTATTTCACCAACTCAAAGAGCAAGGATTTTCCATATGCAGAAAAGCTGGAAGACCCCAAACTCTATCACTATGCCTTGTTTTCAGACAATGTATTGGCTACTGCAGTGGTTGTTAACTCAACTCTTGTCCATGCTAAGGTATACTACTTGGCCTCTGGAAGATATTAAGTTGTCAAATAGGCATTTAATCAGCAATCAACTTCTTTTGAGGCCCTTTGCTGAATATTCGAGTTGATTTAATCAATTTCACCACTAACCTTTTAATGCTGTATTTAATGCAGAAACCAGAAAACCATGTATTCCACATTGTGACAGATAGGCTTAACTATGCTGCAATGAGGATGTGGTTCCTGGCTAATCCCTTGGGTAAAGCAGCTATTCAGGTTCAGAACATTGAAGAGTTTACATGGTTAAATTCAAGCTACAGTCCAGTTCTGAAGCAGCTAGAATCCCGGTTTATGATTAATTACTACTTCAGAAGTGGGCACTCTAGGCCTGATGAAAATCCTAAGTTTCGAAACCCCAAATACCTGTCAATTCTCAACCATCTGAGGTTCTATCTCCCTGAGATCTTCCCAAAGCTTAACAAGGTGTTATTTCTAGATGATGATACTGTAGTGCAGCGGGACCTAAGTGCACTTTGGTTGGTAGATCTCAAAGGCAAGGTTAATGGTGCTGTTGAGACCTGTAGAGAGACATTCCATAGGTTTGATAAGTACCTCAACTTCTCAAATCCTCTTATTGCCAATAATTTTGATCCACATGCATGTGGTTGGGCATATGGCATGAACATGTTTGATTTGTCTGAGTGGAGAAAGCAAAACATCACTGAGGTCTACCATACCTGGCAGAAGCTGGTGAGTACTTGTGAGCTATACATGATAAATTGTGCTTCTGGTGCCTGTGCTATTCTGAAATATCCACTGATGTGCTTAGGCTGAATTTTAAATAACGACCTAATACATATTATAGAATTTGCTATCAATCACTTCAGATAGTATTTTGTAGACTATATATCTTAGTAGGCTTGCTGATATATTTGATACATACACAAGCACTCCCTCCTAGAATTCGTCTGTTCTTTAGTGATTTATTCCTTATTTGTACGCAGTAGTTTACCTCACAACTGTCTCCTTTATGCAGAATGAAAACAGGCTATTGTGGAAGCTAGGTTCCCTTCCTGTTGGTCTTGTAACATTCTGGAACCGTACATTCCCTCTTGATCGTTCATGGCATCAGTTGGGACTTGGCTACAACCCAAATGTGAACGAAAGGGATATCAGACGAGCGGCTGTCATCCACTACAATGGCAATCTGAAACCCTGGCTTGAGATTGGACTGCCCAAATACCGCAAATACTGGTCAACATATGTTAATTTCGATCAAGTTTTTCTAAGGGAATGCAACATAAATCCCTGAACATCAAATAGTGATATGTGATTTTCCTTTTTTTTTTCAGTTATTTGTTAGATCAATTCTTTGTGCTCAAGGTATTTTAAGCTGAGCTGCCTAGAGCCCTTATTCTTTTTAATGACTGATCTCTTTCCTGATGTGGTACTAGCAAGTTAGTGGTAGGCTTAGATAGTACAAACAGTTAGGAGCCACGAAGACATTACATTTTTTTTGTACTTAAATGTATTCTAGTATGGTAGGTAACTATTGATTGTACGATGCCACGGTCTGTACTACACTACATGAATTTGCGATGCAGTGCTATACTTGCCATGCAAAAGTCTCAAATGTCTACTAGCAGCGTCACACCTTATGTCAATGTCCCAAGAGAAACATGGAAGAAGAAACTTGACAGCACTACCATTCATGAATTTGCTTGTTCATTCATACGTTTATCTCTGAATGCATACGTAAGTGCTGTTTTTTTTTTTTTTTTTTTTTTTTTTTGCAGTAACGGAGAAATAACCTATGCAAACAAGTCAAATCCACAAACACAGATAAATTAATTTACAGCGGATACCAACACCAGTTCCTGTTTCCAAACTGCCCATTTCATCCATCCGTTACCCTGATTTCCCTCCCGAGCTACAAATCCTTCACCACCAGCTCTCTCTCCCGAGCTCACACAGCACATTGCACCTCCGATCCACAACATACCACAATGACCAGCTCTAACCAGTCTCTCTTTTCACTGTGCCTTCTCCTGCTCATCCTCAGCGCCGCAACTGTGGCGGCGGTACCGCACCGGCAGCTCCAGAATACACCTAGGTTCGACGTCTTGTCGATTTCGATTGGAATTAATGGATAAGATTACTTCTTGTAAAGTATATAAGAGAAAAAACTCTCTTCCTTTGGGGGGGAGAGAGCGCATACACAACACAACGTGAGAGAGGAAGAAGGAGAAAAAAATCTGTCCGGATTTGGTGGCTTCGAATCAATCAACATCAAGCTTGTGATCGGAGACTCAAACGTGGTTGGATTGGCGCCAAATTTGGTGAGCTTGTTTCATATTTGTAGCACTTCGATCTGTTTAGTTAGCTTAAGGTTTGGTTGAGTTTAGCATCAGATCTGAGAAGGGTTTCACCTGTTCAGTCCTGCAGTTTCAGTAAGAACAGTTTGGGTAGATGATGTGTTTGAGGGGTCAACGGTGTCCGATTGAGCTGAAACTTTGACAACAGTTAGGGGACTCGTGAATCTACTTGCCTACCAAATGTCTTGCACAGGGGAGCTGTAGTTTGGGAAAAATGAACTGATTGCCGAAGGGGATAAAATCTAAAATTCTCTGTTTGTTTCATCTCTTCGTTAGAAGGTTATTGTTGTTGGTGCCTAGCTGCATCAAAGTGGATGTGTTGATGCTGCTGTAAGGCTATCCAGTGTGGGCTTCCTTAAATCCCACTCCCTATCACTATTTCAACCACACATCTCTTTATCTACAGTGCAGCATTTATGTCAAACAGTATTTTAGGGAATCCCTTTGGGGACTCTCACCTTGAGGATGTTTTCTACGTAGATCGTTGTGTTACGTGCGTGTGATTATTTTCGTTGTGTTGTGTATCTCTTCATTGTTCGCCATAGTACGAGGGATTAATTGGCGTAGTTTATTACCCTTTAATCGCTACACTACTAAGCTTGGTATTTTGGTTAGAAATGGACCCGGAAGACTGATCGGAGTTCGATTCCGGGTTGCAAATCGACGACGGTTTGGAACGGAGTCAAGGAACCGTGATCAACTCGACAGCCGACTCTTGTCCAAGACGATGATTCGAGACAGTTGTGTGTTAGGACATTGGATCCGACTCGTTTAGGGAGATGATCCTCGTCGCAATATATCCTGGCGCCCTGCCGGTTCATAGTGAATCCAGAGTGGCAACGCGTCGTCACAACTCAAAATCTCGAATCATTGCCTTGCCTTGTTAGTTGTTAAATCAATCAATCAGACTCGCTCTCTGGGCTGATCGATGGCGAGAATCCTTGCCTCCGGCGTCGGCGCGGTGGGGGCCAGCGCGGCCGCAGGGTCCGTCCTGGGGTCGTCATGGTTCCTCGGGCTCTGCGTGTTCGTGGTCTCCGTCTGGATCGTCTCCTTCGCCGTCTTCATCTGCGGCCACGACCATCCCAAGAAGAAGAAGAAGAAGCCCGCTCCGGCGAAGGCGATGAGCCGCGGCACCGGCGCGAGGTCGTCAGCTGGAACTAGAACTGGAACGGTGTATGACAGCACGAGCATGTATACGGCTGCGTACATTGGTGCCGGCGCTGCGGCCTCTGGGTGCGGTGGCGGCGGCCACCACGGTGGGGGCGGATGCGGCGGAGGTGGTGGCTGTGGAGGCGGCGGCGGATGCGGCGGTGGGGGCGGGTGTGGCGGCGGCGGATGTTAAAGAGTCACTTTGATACTAGTTAATGCATGTTGCCTTTGGGTAGTCGTCTCGAGTGATCTTGTGTACAGCCTCATTCTTTTTTTTTTTCTAGATCCACTGTTGAATCGCGGTGTCACGAGCGTTTGTTTGGTCCCCAATGAAACGTGTAAAGTGACTACTTATACACTATTTGATACTGTAGTGTTACCGGATATAGAGGGTGAGGTAGTTGAAATGCTAGGCAATGCATATCCGTTGGGGATGGTTTAAATCTATAACTTGTACTATACTGTCGACAAGAAGTGGTACTGTTTTATAGAATAAGTACTGTGTTTGTTCACTATAGCTCTTTTTATAGAGGGAAGTTACTTTCTCATTTAATTCATTATAATCTTTGATTGATGGTTAGCATCGGGTGCGTTTGGCTACGGGATATAGTTACGTTTGTTGTACCTAAAGTATAGGAAGTTAATAATACATACATTAATGCATTGGAATTAATGTAAAATGTGAAAAACTACAACCATGTTTTTTGAAAGATAGAACTATACTCTTCTTCTTTATTAAAATTAAGAAAACAACATAATGGAGGTATGTGTTTGAGATCTTTGGACTCCGAATCACCAGCGATTTTTTTTTTTTTTTTGTTAGACGGACCCGCCCAAGACGGAGTTCAGTTCAATCCAGGTTGCAAAGTAACAACGAAAGCACCCTTATCCAAGCCGATATAGTAGGGAGATCATCCTCGTTAGCTGCATATATATCTACCTGGCCGTTTCACAATCTAGGTCCGCGTTACATACGTGTGCTTTGTCATTAACCTCGCTCGATCTCCCTGCTAGCTCCATGGCGAGGACACTTGCCTCCGGCGCCGGCGGCGGTGCTGCCGTGGCCGCATCGTCGGCGCTGGGCGGGTCGTCGTGGCTCCTTGGGCTCTGCATGTTCGTGGTCTCCGTCTGGGTCGTCTCCTTCGCCGTCTTCATCTGCGGCCACAGCTCCCACGGCGACGACAGCCCCAGGAAGAAGCCCCCCACGAAGGCTAGGCCGACGTCGATGGCGGCGGCGAGCCGCGGTACCGCGAAGTCGTCGCGGACGGTGTCTGACAGCACGAGCATGTACACGGCTGCGTACATTGGGGGTGCTGGTGCCGCCGCGGCCTGTGGGTGCAGCGCCGGCCACGGCCATGGTGGAGGTGGGGGTGGATGCGGCGGAGGAGGAGGTGGAGGCGGCGGCGGAGGTGGATGCGGAGGCGGCGGCGGCTGTTAGAGTGGATTTCGATGCCTGCTGCCTTAAGAAGTAGTCTCGGGTGATCTTGCTGCCTCTACGGCATCACTCGTTTTTTTAGATCGTCGAGTCGATGAATCGGCCGCAGGTGCGTGATAATGTTCTTGTTCCTGACGGCTGACGGGAATTTGCTGGTGACGTGCCTGTGTTAGGGTTTGCTCTGCTAGTTTATTGTTTAGTAGCATTTGTTTTGTCCCACCACAGATTCTATGAAAAGTCTATCAAGGGAAGCAGTAATTTCATGAACACTGTCTATTGCCCTTGTTGCGCCAAATGAAAAGGAAACGAAGCCTACCAAATTACAGTGACCATACTCTCATGCTCATCATGGGGAGCAGTAATTTCATGAACATTGTCCATTATTGCCTTTGTGGTGCCAAATGAAACAGAAATAGAGCAATACTGTTGAATGCCTTCTTATTGCTAATTACGTTCCATGAAGGAATCAACATGTGCACATCTTAATAAGCACGAGAGATTACTTACCTGTATAGGCTGCATTATTATAGGATAATAAACATTGAACGACATGATTAAATTGACCTAGTTGAAATTTTGCAAGAGAATTCTAAAACTGGGGAAGGATGAGGCGAGTCATCTTTGTACCATATGTATCATCGCTTTGATATAATTTACTGAATGCTTCAAGTTTATTATCAGTTTACCGATTACTAGAAAAAATGCACGTGCGTTGCACCTAAGGTAAAATTATTTATTATATAAAATTGTCTAGATAAAAATTGACGTGACACTCTTACAATGTGGGAAATGAATTTCTTCAATGGAAATAGTATTATTGTTTGGTGTTCCCTATCCGTCTTTCCTTTCACGTGTACACCTTATCCAACAATAAATTTGCTCTCTCATTTTTAGTCACTGACGTCATGATGTTCAAATTTGTAACACTTTTCCTTTAGAAATGGGATCAAAGTTCATAACACTTCATTTTCGAATGACCTAGCGAGCATTGTCGATGAAATGAAAAGCACACTTCCAGTCTAACCGAAGCAGAGGCTCGATTCAGCTTAAAGATTGTATGTGCAGTCGAAGTGGTAAAACCTGTTGACCTGCCGTTTTTTTACGGATCTGGTGAACCGGCCCGTTCCATTTGAACCGGACTTTTTTTTATTTTAGACAAAGTAGCCATTCAACGCAGTCTTACACTGAGTGATAAACAGGCAAAGACGAAACATAAGCCATGCAGGGGAATTGAAAGTCTGTTCTGCAGCAGAAACGAGATTTCAGTACCAATTGAGGAATTTCGGGAAGAACATCTGAAAGGACGATGAGAGATACTCCTATATACTAGTAAAAAGTTTGCTGCAAGACTAGCCAGTTAAATCGAAGTCGTACAAACTTGAACGATCTCGCATGGCTTGCTACTGACGAGATTTTGAATCTGTAGTGATCGATACGATCCTCTGAACTCTGAAGTGCTACCACTTCGAACTACTCCTATGTTGATGAAGTACTCCGTATTTGGTTAGACACGCGAGACGGAGTTCAGTTCAATACCGTTCCGGTTTGCAAATCAACAACGGCCTGGAAATTGGAACGAAACCTTGGAAACGGGAACCATACCTACCTATCCAAGCCATGATCGAACTCGACAACCAGCCCCTGTTCCAAGGCGGCATTTCGAGTTCGAGACAATTATGTGTTGGTGACGTTGGATCCGATACGTTAGACAATCGGTAGCTATATATATATATCTGGCCGGTTCATGGCGGATCCTGAGAGCTTAATCGTGCCCGGAAAAAAAAATGTTTTCACCGTGAGATGGTAAACAGGAGTATATTTTTTTTTCTCAAGTTCATATATATTCCAGCGGTGCAGCAAGAGCTCCGGTGAGCAGGGCGGGGAGGTGGACGTCTCGGATAGGAGCAGAGCAACAGTCTGCAAGCGCTCCGGGTCAACTCTGAACAGCTCATCCATATCCAACAGGCAACAACGCCATCACATACATTCACTACCTTCGCTGGTACTCGCACCAGTTCACTGCACGTACGTACACAGACGTTCGAGGTAGTGCAAAACAACAGGCCGAATTGAAGCGCGCTCTAGCTGTGTTTGCCCTGCTGCAGTTCACTGCATCTGCTCTTGACGACTCACGAGACGAGACAAACTTGGCCTGATGCAGACAAGCATGTTTGCTGGGTGTCAGATAATCCACGGGACGGGAGAACACGAACGCCACCCTAGTGCGAGTCTGCTGATTGACGATGATGGTTAAACAATAAACAGAGAGCGCCGTCCTCTTCGTGAGCCGTGACTTGGTCGTCTCGTCTATGATCCTTTCTTAATCCGTAAGCAACCTGCACACATCCACAAACAAATTCCCATCCGATACAAACCGGCGCGCGCGGCTAGCTGCAACGTCAGTCGTCGGTGTATCCCGGCGAAAGGAAAGGAAAACCAGGGAGAGGCCGCCGCTAAGCAACCACGGTTGCTTAACCCCGTCGCTCAACCACTTTGATGCATTGCCTACGCTCCCCCTCAATCTCGCCCACGTCCACGTCGTCGTCACTCGGCCCCTCTGCGTTCGATTAATCATCACGTTCACAGCAACAACAAAAAGAAAAACGCCTGCACGACTTGACTTGGGCCAACTAAATAGTAGATACCACCACCAAAAATACTGTATACAGGACTACTACAGCTACAGGTCAGAAGAGTGCACATGCTGACACGCACTCGTTCTATCCTACGCCGAAATGAGATGGTTACGTTCCGCTGGACTCCGGGCAGGTACGGTCTTCAACTTCAATAGGACAGGCCGCCACGCTGGCGCCGCCGGGAACGGACCGCTTCCAACTTGTAGCGCGCCCGCCCACGCCCCACGGCCACGGGTGGTGCACGCCGACCGACCGACCCCGCCCACCCAACAACAACAAACAACTCCTCCTCTCCTCCGCGCTAAGCAAAAGCAACGCAAGGGAAGGGCCCGTGACGCACCGTTTTCCCGCCGTGGCGGCGCGCGCGGGCGTCACCCCGTGGAGGTGTCACCGTCACCGGTGCACCTCGCGTCGCGTCACGCCAACCCCGAGCGCCCGCGCGCGGTCCTATAAAGGCAGCAGCACCGCTTCACGGTCGTGGCCACCGGATAGGGACACGCCGCCAGCACTAGCTACCTCTTTTCTGCTCGTGGAGGTGCAGGGTCAAAGGACGAAGCCAAGCCAGTAGCAGCAACCAGCAAGAGAGCGAGATGGGGGCGGATCGGTTGTTCCTGAGCACGGCGGAGGGCGGGCTGGGCGGGGAGGCGCTCTACTGCGCGGTCATCCTGTGGCTGTCCGTGGTGTCGTGGATCATCTTCAGCCGCGTCGGCGGGGACGACGGCGGCGGCAGGAGGCGGCGCCGGGGCGGCGGCAGCGGGAGCCGGGGGAGCCCCGTGTTCGTCGGCGCCACGGGGATCTGCGACGGCACCGGCCCCGGGTGCAGCGGCGGGTACGGCATCTGCGGCACCTGCATCGACTGAAGAACGAAGTGAGCTTTTTGCCTTGCTGCGTGAATCGTGAATCGTGCAGCAGGATTGAGCACAGCTAGCCGCAGCTAGCTCCCCCTCTAGTTAGTTTGTGAAGGCAAATAATAAGAGGGAGCCTGCCTACTATAGCTTCTTTCGCTGATGTGCTTCGGTTGCAGAAACTGAAGATAAGTATAGTTCTTTGTGTTTTCTTGCTTGCTTCGTCGTTCTCGATCCTCTGTAAATTTCGGTTTCTCTGCAGTTCAAGCTCCAAAACTAGGAGTGTATGTATATGTTTCTTTGTCCAACGCTTTTAGCTGTGGAGGATTTTTTTTTTCTTCCTTTCCACAAGGAAGGAATGATGCTAGTGTGTGACTGTGGAGGATATTAGTTGGGCAAATGTCGTTTTCAAGTGGACAATTTGCTAGAGTTTGTTGGTAGTTGGAGCAACTTTTCTGCGACCAAGCCAAAGCTTATCTTGCTTCCTCAACACAACCCTCTGATGGATGGAGGCACCAGGATCCTTTTGCAGCAGCAAGTTGCATATATAAAGCATAAACCTCTTAAGCATTCAGCGCTGACTACATAATACCCTCACTATGAAATATCTAACACTACCATGTAAATGACCTCCCGGGTTGTTTTGGCCTAGTTAGCCATACTCGCACACAGGCTGCCTCGACTTGACTGGCGGCGAGCTGCGCAGTAGCAAGCAAGCAGGGGCCAGCAGCGGCCGCGCCGCCTGCTCCTTCCACGCCCACGCAATCGCTAAGCGCTATTATCTCCGGCCCGGTCTCCAGTAATCTCACCCTGATCCTTGTTACTAGTACCAAGGAGCAGCGATGCGTTCCTGACCACTGTTTGTCGCGGCAGGGCACTGCATCATCTGCACGGTGACCCCAAGTGAAGTGCTTGGGCGCCAATTCCTAGCTGCAGACCACGCCACGCCCTCGTTTCGTGAAGCACGCAGCGCAGGGCACGATGATAAAACTCCAGCATCGCCCAAATTGAGCGCCGCATGCCCGCATCTCTAAACACAGTAGCAGTGTTTGTGAGAAAACGTGAGTCATTCAACGGATTCGTGCTAGTAGAATACGCGCTGAATAGGTACAGCTCTAAACAAGTTGACAAATCAGCACATTGCTTATATGCAAAGAAAGTGTTCAAGCATAGAGCTGTTGCCGAAGACAATGTTCAGAGACAAATCAACACAGTGCATTCTTGATCCTCGGAAGGCTATTGCTCATATGTTGCCACCGGTTTAGACACAACCAATGTTTCATTCAGATCTATCTATGTATAGGACTTGTTCAGATAACACATACTCTACGAAATGCAAATATTGTATTCTGAAGCTTCAAATTCTAACCAAGCTTGGACAACGCATGAACAGAGAAACTATCACTACAAATACCAGACTGAAGGTCTGATCAAATATAATATTGCATCAGACACAAAAATCATGCCATTTGGTCCTAGCTTTTTTACTGTAATTCCTAATGAAGCTTTCAGGAGATGTGAAATTGCAGCCCTTGATAAGAGTCAGCTGTCTGATCTATGTCTTGGTCCAAATTTTCTACTATTGGTCCTAATAATTTGGAGGCCTACTTTTTGGTGGCTTATGGGAGCCCTCCTCTCCGCTGTAGGAATGGTGCGGCTCCTGTGACCTGCTTCCCTCCCCAAAATCGCACTCACGGTTTATCTTGCCTTCCAGACCAGAGTTGTATACAGACAAATGGACAATCTTCATCAGAAATTTGGTACTTGGTAGAGAAGCGAGCCCAACTCCTTCAGCTAAATGAGCCCTTAATTATATATTTCTTTCTCAAGGTGCATTTTTTTTTATATCATTGCCAACCCCTTTTCGTTTCTAAGGTACATGTTTATTCAAAAAAAATATATGTGCATGGCTGTCAATCATAACTAACATGATTAAGTAATACACAGAGACTATGAAATCATTTTGAAAAATAGTTATGTTGCATTCTTTTATGGAGAAAGATAATACCGCATGTTCGATAAATATATTACTACTTACCTTCACGACAAAGAGAGTGCCGTTCTAGAAGAATTGTGCAGATTAGCTTAGACATAGAATAAAGTTGAATGAATTTGTTTGTCAACTATATTTGTCATTCCCAAGGGCTATGCAATAAGGGAAATCCCAACCCAAAGAATGCCACATAGATTTCTCATACTGCATGTAGAAAGAATAATCTTAATGGTTAGTTTCTTTCAAATAAATTGTCACCCAATCCTCCCTCTTCTCTCTTCACTCAACCTACCATAATTTTCTCATTTTGTTTTCATGTAGATTTGGTTTCTTTTATGAGTGATATATTCTTTCTTTTTCTTTCTTAATGCTACCTTCAAATAAGAACTACTTCCTCCGTTTCAAATTTTTAAGGGATTCTAACTCTCCTTTTATTTGTATAAATTCATATGGATGTTTATGGAACTAGACACATATTGAACACAAATTCATATAGAAATGAATAAATATAGTAAAAACATATAATCCTTACAAATTTGGACGAAGGGAGTATCTTCTTAGTCACCCACGAGAAGGAGAATTACCCTCAGAGCATAAGAAGCTTGTTGAATTTTAATAAGGGCACCCAGCTACGGAACTAGCATTTGTGAAACTGAGAGAAGAAAAATAATAATATTATACTATCGAAAAGTAATTGGACCCGTGTTCCATCCTCTCGTCTTCTTGAGCGATGTAAAATATCATGTTAGATATCGCCTCTTCACTTTTTCTGCACCACGTCATACTTTGCTAGCTACATAACTAGCCATTAGAGATGTCCTAAGATGAGCCACGCGTCCATATTATCAGCTACCTAACTAACTATTACATATATACTACTCCTACTAAGGAAGTATTTGGATCCCATATTATTCCATTTCCAAAGATGTATGTATACATGTGTCCAGATATATCTCCGGATAGTGTGTTCATGTTTAAAATGGTTCATAATTTAGAATGGCACTCTTTATAAACAATTGTTAAGCTTTAGAATGATACTACACTTTTTATGTTATTATACGCAGGAAGTAAAAGTAAAATTAAATGAGTTTTGGATGTCGGAAGTGTCATAGTATGTGAGTAAATGACATGTGTCGACGAGTGAAGTATAACCATCGCCACCAGTGAGAGTGAGACTGAGGGGGAGAAGGGCGATTATCTTAACAGAACTAGCACCGAACCCACCTACTAAAACAAACAAAAATTCACCAGCTGAAGCTGAAAAGCATAAGCACCATCTCCTTCCTCTTCCTCCGCCCCCAATCCCCTCGTCCCCTCCCCACAGGCCACAACCCTAGCTGACCCCGAGGCCATGGATCCCAACAAATCCAGCACCCCTCCGCCTCCCCCAGTCATGGGCGCGCCCGTTGCCTACCCTCCGGCGGCGTACCCTCCCGGCGCGGCCGCCGGCGCCGCCGCCTACGCTCCACAGCTCTACGCTCCGCCCGCCGCCGCCGCCCAGCAGGCGGCCGCCGCGCAGCAACAGCTGCAGATGTTCTGGGCGGAGCAGTACCGCGAGATCGAGGCCACCACCGACTTCAAGAACCACAACCTCCCGCTCGCCCGCATCAAGAAGATCATGAAGGCGGACGAGGATGTCCGCATGATCGCCGCCGAGGCCCCCGTCGTGTTCGCTCGCGCCTGCGAGATGTTCATCCTCGAGCTCACCCACCGCGGCTGGGCGCACGCTGAGGAGAACAAGCGCCGCACGCTTCAGAAGTCCGACATTGCCGCCGCCATCGCCCGCACCGAAGTCTTCGACTTCCTTGTCGACATCGTGCCGCGCGACGACGCCAAGGACGCCGACGCGGCCGCCGCCGCCGCAGCCGCTGCCGCGGCTGCCGGGATCCCGCGCCCTGCTGCGGGAGTACCGGCCACCGACCCCCTCGCCTACTACTTTGTCCCTCAGCAGTAATGTATCATGGTCCCCTTGTTATCGTTTCCCCAGCGCAGGATTTGTTGTTGTGTGTGCTCTAGTTGCTGTTGTTGTACCGCGTAATAAGACTTGTTGATGAATTACGGGTCTCCCCCGAGCTTAAGAAATGAGCTGGTAATTCTAGAATCCCGGGTAAGACTGCTGTAATGGGGGGAGACCCTTTGATGGGTTGATAGTGTATGCCTAAGCTTAACTCATCCAATGTTGTAATCTGGCAAGTGTTATGCGGTTGTCTGATAATTACTGTGCAATTTCTGCTCTTCATGTCTGTTTAGCACTCTGCCACTCTACCCAGAATGTGGCCATATCGTGATGTTTGTTATATATTTAGGTTTCCAGTTTTTGATGCTAAGCTTAAATATTTAGATGACTCGGCTTTGAAGATTGTTCCTTAAGTTCTGCTTTGTTATGCTGTGCCTAGTGGTTGTTTGGCATGCCATGGAATCGTTTGCTGAATGGGTGGATGTATTCATTTGGTCAACATGTTTCTTCTTTGTGCCAAGTTGGATATGCTTTAGTTCTTTTACCTTTTCCATTTTTAGATGATGTCCCTTTTTGTTGACACATGTTTGTTTCTGGCTAGTCTTTGAATGAATATTATGAGCTTTAAAATTTCTTTCTCTAAAAAGATTTCAAAGCTAGTATATTTAATATCGTTTCTTGGTTCCTAATTGATCAGTTAGTTCTGCAGTGATGACTGACCCAGTGACCTGTTTGTTGAAGGGTCATTACCTTAAACTGCAGATTTGTGTATATGCAGCATGTATGCATTTCCTGTTATGCACTTGTCAAATATAAGGAATACAAAGTATTGGAGCTTGCAGTGCAAAATCGTATAGCTGTGCATAAAAGATAGTTTATTTGTCTAATTTCTGGGTTTTCGGTGTTCACACTTGAGACCACTGGGGTGCAAGTTTGGCTCCCCAGCTCCCGATTGGTGACCGAATGAATCAAAAGTATTTATATATGTTTACGTCTTCTGCCAGTTTATCCTAACGTCACAACTGCTTATATGGAGTTATTGGTATTGGCGACATGCATTGGCTGTACACATCATGCGGATTTGATGAGCGTTGGACTTGGGACTTTGTTTTTGTGTACATTTGGCGATAGTTAAGACGCCTTCTTTTCCCACTCCTCTGGAACCTGGTGATAACTGATATCTGCTTGTCGAAGCATGACGTGTCAAATAAGCCTTATAACTTTCATGCACCTTGTCATTTTACTGGAATCATGAAACTGCGGTGTGATGTTTGGAAATGTCATCAGCTTTGCCTTTATCAACACCATGCTGACTTGACTTATGCTTGTCCTGGAAAAATGCTTGTTGCTGGTTTTACTCTGCTAATCTTGTTACCATTCTCTCATAGTGTTGTACATGTTTGGTATTAGGAAAATTTTTTGTTGAGCTTGCTCTTTGGATTGTTGGACCCCAAGCCCCAAGGCAATAGGAAACCTTATGTTTATTGAATGCTTCTCTTCTTCATCCTGAGATGGTTTTGTAGTTGACTGTTGTTCATCTAACTAGTATTGTTCAGCACAGTTTCCTCTTTTATCTGATTATATGAAGGAGTGCCATCGTCTTATTTCCCCTCTTGTTGCCAGTGTATTGAACGGATGAATGCCTTGGTTTATCTGCCCTCTGTTGACTGTATTGCTGATATCCTTATGCTCGGCTGATTGACCAAACTTTCTTGGCATGCAAATACTTGGAACCTGGGCAAGGTGCAAATGCCAATCTGGGGAAGATGCGTTTCCTCCTGTAATCCTAGGTCATGTTTGCCATAGCTACATATTTTGGACTGCAGGTTGTTACAGTTTGCAGGATGAAACATACAGATGCTTAGGTAGTAGCAGTCCACATGCCAAGCTGTTGCAATCAAGCAAAAACAATTTGCTTACCCTCAGCTTGCAGATTGTATGTACAATCTGTAACACCAGTATAAAACAAACAGAACCTTTATAGTATGTCTGCTACTGAAAAGTTGTAGAACTCAACTTAAGCGCTGGTACTCGTAAGTCGTAACCTTCTGTTTAAGTCGTAACCTTTATACATTGTTCGTCTAAACAGTCGTATAACCCGTTTAAACGCTAAACAGTGGCTTACCGTTTTCGTTTAATTGGCCATTTACACCTTTTTTTAAACGGCCGTTTAGCACCAAATAATGGCTAAACAGTAGGTGCATTTATATCATCAGGTCGGGCAAGGCAGCAGAGGCTTAGCAGCAGCAGCAAACGACTTGCCTTAGATAGTGTTTGGTTGGGAGGACCAAGTGAGATGGGCTGGGGCGAACCTACTTTTGAAGGTGTTTGGTTTGGAGGCAGGGTGGGACAGAGCAATCCTTCTAGGGAATATTCTGCGGAATCTAGGGGCCAGCCCGTCTCCGAAAAAAGTTGTGACGCGGTCGTCCCACTTCTACGGCGTCACCATCCGTCTCCTTTATCCTCTTCCTCGCGTCAATTCCTCCACCGGGGCCGGACCTCCGCCGCTGCCCAGGCCATCCTTGCGCCGCCGGGGAGCCACCGGGCGTCGCCTCACCGGGAGAGGAGGAGATGCGGTGGGGCCGGGCGTCTCTCTCCGTCTCTCCCGTCCGCATCCCGCCCATCCTCCGCCTGGCCCCGCCCACGCCGGCAAGGCCGCCCGCCGCCCAACCTTGCTCATCCGCCCTAGCCCAACCTCGTCTGCCACCGGCAAGGCCACCGCCCAGCCCTGCTCCTCCGCTTCATCCCGGGCACGCCTCCTCCATGGCCGGCCGGCCGTCTCCATGCGGGAGGAGTCGCGCGGCCGCGCCGACGGGGAACAAGATGGTGCCGGCGGGGACCGGGAGAGGGAGGAGAAGCGGCAGGGCCAAGGCGCGCCGCTGGAGGGGAGGAGCAGCGGGGCCGGGCGCCTTCGGCCCGCGCAGCGGCGGCCGGCGGCCACCTCTCCTTGCTCCGACCGCGAGCGAGAGGTAGAAGAAAGGGTGTGTGAGTATGACACGCGGGGCCCACTAATGAGTGACCTAATGGTGTAACATGTCCTCCATCCCATTTCAACACCTATCATTTCTATCAAACACAAAAGTAGATTGACCCCGTCCTTTTTACCAAACACAAAGATGAAACCATCCTATCCCAAAAACTAAAACTAAAGATGGAGCAATCTCATCCTACTTCGCCTACCAACGAAACGAAAGCTGCCTTCCAGGTCCGGTTCCCTCGGATCCCTCAACCCGTTGCGCGCGGTTGGGCCGGCTGCTGCTTGCACGGGGACGCGTCCCCTGTGCAGTTCTGCTCTTCCGTTCCCGCCAGCCGGCTGGAGCCAGTATGCTGTGGCTGAGTGGCTGTGGCTGTTGCCAGAAGTCCAGAACCAGGCTGCTTGCACGCGGGAAACGGGTTGAGGGATTCGATGGACAGCTTGCGGTCCCGCACCCTTTGCTCACGTTTGTCTACACTCTACTTCACTCCCTCGTCTAGAAAAACATGTATGTTACGCTTTGGTGTAAAAATTGAAAACCACATAAATAGTACTCCCTACAGGTCCCCAAAGAATGTCGTTTTTGAAAAGCTAGAAGTCAAACTTTTAAAATTTTGACTATATATAACTTTTATATGATTTAGTTTTGAATGTTGAAAGTCATATGTATAGATTTGTCTTAACAAATACTTTTATAAAAGTATAAATTTTTTATAATATTTATTTTTATTCTAACAAAAGCATTGATCAAACTTATGTTTGGGAGACCGTGTCGATGTCCAAAACGATACTCTTTTGGGACCTAGAGAGAGTACTCCTCCTGGTCTCTTTCTTGTTTCACATCTTTTAATTGAAAAATAAATTAGCCCGCAACAAACATTCCAAAACGGAGATAGTACGTAACTTCGTAGCTGGGTTTTAAAACGACTTTGCTAACATGACACATTACATGTGGACCATGGTTGCTAGCGAGATGAAAATGGGTCTTCTTCATCCACGATAAAAGATAAAAATGTCCTTTAACATCTCTCATTTACTAGATCCCTCCTCCTACAAGGGGTTCGAGAAAATACCAAGCTGTGAGGCCACTCCTGCCTACGAGGGATTTGCTGGTATAAAGCCGGGGCAAGCTAATCCCTATCGATGTCATAATTGGTGTTCTTGAGTCCTGAAGCTACTACTCCCACGGTCCCACCAGGGAACAAAACCGTAACTAACGCCTCATTTATCAGGGCTCATTTCCGTGTCATTTTCATCTAAAAGGTATAATTTCAAATTATTTCTCTACATAAATTTGGATTTTCTAATTTCTTTGGTACCCTATCATAGTTACCATTGAATAGTTAATTAATGAAATCGGTAGATTCCGACCAAACGACAATCATTGCCATAGGTAATACCGTTTCCTACTCCCACTAGTGCCACTTGGATGACTCACAATGATGGTTGATGGGTTCTTGTGCTATGCAACTTGTCGCCGTTGTCATGCCAAAGCCTAAAACAATGGCACATCGCGTGGCATATACGTCGCAGAGGAGTTGCTAGTCATGTACATCTTCTCCTCGTGATTACATCCCATGGATGTATTCTTTCGTTCTCCACCCCACCTGAGCCATTCACTGCTATACGAGGTTATTTGTTTGCGATAAAGGTTGGAGCACCATATATCTTTGATCTAAAGATTCTTCATCATCCTCAACTAGCGTCCACAGGTGGGGGTTTGCCCCTCCGTTGATAGTAAAAAAAAACTAGTGCCACCATCGTCTCCTTCTTCTTCTTGACCTCTCCCCGCACTTCATCCACAGCATTACACGTCGCCCCTGCTTTGTCGTCGTTCTAGGTTCACTGAACTAGCATGACTAGAGTTGACAATGTGCAAAAATGAATGAAGAAGACAAGGGAGGAAGAAAAAAGAACAGAGACTTGTGGGGTCCCAAATGTAAGGAGAGATGGAAATTGAAGAAAAAATGTTTGCTGACTTGTCACCACGTCGTCACCCATGTATTTATATTAATACTTGATATGGTGCAAATATCTAGTTTGCTAGGTGATTAGTGAATTAGACCACACTAATCCGCCAAAGTCATTATATTCAGAGTTTCGCTAAGCTGCTAAGAACATGGTTACATGAGGTCATTCTTGTTCAAGGTTTCAACATTCATTCGCCATTCAACGAGTGCGATTAAGTACACCTTTTCCAATTATAAGTAGCCAGGCGTCACTATAACTCAGGGAATAAATGAAAAGGGCAGTCGCGTCGCGTCGGAGACTGAGTTAGCGAACGTCACCCAAGATTATATTCCGATCGCCCCAGTTGACAGCTGCTCTGCTGCGGGCGCCGTCATCAGGCGGCCCGGGGCGCGCTCTCGGCGCCGTCCAGGTCCAGCCGATAACCGAAGCGATCGCGAGGTTCGTGTGCTTCAATCTTCATTTCTTCTCTGATCGAGATTGACACATACGCAATCCGTTTCGTGTCGGTGTCAGGCACATACGCAATGCCCCTTGCAAACACATCACCGCCAAGATTTTATTCCAAGATCCAAATACTTTCAGTTTCATGTCGCCCTCACAATTTCCAGTACTGTATGATCCAATTAGGTCTATAAAGTATACTTCATCACGGTGCAAAGTGCGACACCTGAAGCTGGAGTTGGCTTCTATAAATTTGGTGCTCTCGCTCTTAGTTTCCACACAAGGCCGCCGCAAACAGGGACCGTGCCGGCGCAAGGGTTTAGCTAGCTCGCTTGGGCGCTTGGCCTGCCCTGTTCGAGCTCTCTCTCTGCAACTCCATCCACACCCATGGCGTGCCTCCTCGTCCTCGTCGTCGCTGCCACACTACTCATGGTGCATGCAACATGAAGCCACTCAGGAGATCAATCTCAGACGACACAGTGCTGGTCCTCTCAGTTTCTCTGTTGTGCTGAACAATGCGTTTGTCTCTTGATCCTCTCAGGCTCCGCCAGGGAAGCTCACGGACGCTGCTCGGACGACGACGACGTCGCCGGCAGAGGAATTCTGGCGCACTGCCCTCCCCGGCGCTCCCATGCCGGAGGCCATCCGCGAGCTCCTGCGCCCTGCCGCTCTCGGTGATCACCGAACGAAAAACATAACCATGCATGGGTCCATGAGCATCTGTGTCCGGGAACACCTTTGTCGTCACACATCTTGCTCTCGATTACGTGCAGGGACGACGACCAACGCTCCGAACGACGACGATCCGCCTATCCCTCCCATGAACTTCAAATACGACGACTACAGGTCCTCGCGCCGCCGCGACGCCGCCGCCGTGCCATCTCCCGATGTCCTCCTGAACAAACGCGCTGCCATCAGCGCCCGGCGGAGCGACGCCGCCGCCGCGTCGTCGTTGGCGACCATCTTCTTCCTGGAGGAGGCCGTGCGCGTCGGGGAGGCCCTGCCATTCCTTACCGTCCCCACCAACGTCGACGACGCGCCGGCGGCTCGGCCTCCGCTGCAGCTGCACACCGTCCGCGCCGTGCGGGCCGTGAACGGGTGCAGGTTCGTGGTGTGCCGCCGCCGCGAGGCAGCCGGCCCCCGCGGCGCCGTGTATGGGTGCCGCGCGACGGGCCCCGCGACGAGGGCGTACGCGGCGGACGTGTCGGCCGGCGAGCGCGAGGACACGGTGGCCGCGGCCATCGTCTGCCACGCCGACGACACGTCCCCGTGGGGCCCGGTGCGCGCCGTGTTCCGGCTGCTCGACGTGAAGCCCGGCGACGCGGCGGTCTGCCACGCCGTGCTCGGCGCGGAGGTGCTCCCGGTCGAGGAAGACGAGCGCCGTCCGTCCTCGGCGTAAGGGCCCCTCCGGCGATGTGTCCATCTGTTCGTGTGTTGTGGTGCAACAAGTCAACAACGTTACGTACTATTTGTATGTGTGTATGTGTAGCATGTGATCGCCCAAATATGTGTGCTGTATTCGCTGGTTTGATTTCTGCTCTCGAGAGTGATCGGCGCTGAAATAAAGAAATGCTTGTGTGTTGTTTTGTGATGGCTCTCTGTCTTTACAAACGACCGTATCAGTTGGTCGTCAATAACCCATTCAAAGCCCATTGACCCTTATCAGCGACAGCGAGGATGAAAAATAAGGAAAATGCGCACATTTGATCTCCAACTATCACCCTGTTCTCATTTTAACTCAACCGCAAAGCTAGACATCTTTACTATCTCAACCGTTCAACACCGTGCAAAACAACATCCTCCACCTATTCAAAGAATGTGCAAATCACATCATTCGGTGTTTTTTTAAAGATGTGGTTTCAGGCGCAAAGGTCAATTTGACTTGACTCGATTGTCACCACAATCGGCATTTCTCCCTCATAATCTTTAGAGGGGAAAAAAGATATCCTAACCCTCCTCCTAAGGTCTAGTTTGACAATTCTTAGATTGAATGGAGTTGAAAGTGGATCGGAAGGAATTGGGAGGATTTTTTATCTATTGTGGATTTAAGCACACCCTGATCCCTTTAATCCACTCCAATTTAAAAGTTTCCAAACTAGGTCTAAACCTTTTCTACCTAAAACCAGGGAGGTTCATTTGTAAGGTATGAACACGTGAGGGAGTAAGAATGATTGATTTTACAGGTTGCGAGAAAGAAAACATACTAGGGCAACAGTTAAGTTGTAATGTCAAATACAATTTTTTCTATAAAACTATGGTGCGCTGCTATAGATGCTCAAAAGGGCCGCAAGCCGTATGGAAACCCACAGCTTGGGTCCAGCCCTAATTCAGCCCGATGCATAGTGGGCTCGGGCTCAGCCCAACATTGGGTCTGTTTTGTGCTTCTGTAGCATAGTCGGTCGGTACATAGGTTGGCCAGACTCAATCTGTTTTTCTATTATTTAAATATAAAATATATCTATATTAATATTAACTACACTACTCCAAACACAAGCAATAGTATTGTTTAGCAGGTGTTGGTGCCATGCTTGAAAGGCTCAAATCCTAACTAAAACATATTTTCCCACATAATTCAACGAGCCTGCCATGCTACCGGGCCGGACTGCCACAGCCCATGGCCTATCCATGCTCTGCTTAATCAGAGTCATGGCACCGGGCTGTCCGTCTAGACATCTGTATGTGTTGGCCTGTTGCTTCGCCTTGTGACGAGGCTGTGGAGTAGTGGGCCGGCAATCAAAATTATCCCTGATGCAAACTAGACCGAGCCCATTCCATGCACACACACATAGGGTTTGTTTGGTTGCCGAGCGAGAGGCCGCTCCGCGGGTGGCTAGCCCAGGACGAGGCCCACTGTTTGGCTAAACAGGCCGCTCCCCTAGCCAGGCCAGCTTTGGCCAAAAAGGCCCCCCGCGCTACGGGCGAACGCCGGAATCGGCGTTTCAATCCTGGCCCGGCTACATTTGCACCCGCAAGCTCCCCACGGTGGCTTCACCTGGCCAACCCGTGCGCCACCCCGAGCTCTCCGCTCGTCGCTCCCCTCCCCCCTCCTCAGGCACTCCCACCGGCAGCAAGACGGCCGCCGCCGCCTGCCCCCGCCCGCCGGAGGCCCCCCATCCTTTCCTCCTTCTCCTCTCTTTCCCTTTCTCCCCTGGTGTCGCCAGCCTCGTCGCCGGCGTGGGGCCCTCCGCCGCCGCCAGATCCGGCCTCCCCAGAGCCAGATCCGGTCGGCCTGGTGCCGGATCTTCGTCCCGGTGGGCTCTTCGCGCCGGGCTTCCGGTGGGCTCCCCTAGCCAGGCTTCCGGCGATGTCTAGGAAAGCACTCGACATGCACGCGCGCGCACCAACGCGTGGTGGCCGTTCCAATCCATACTTCCATCCCATCCCATCCCACGACGACCCGGGAACATGCATGATGCATGTACAGTGTACACGCCGGCCGGCTGTGGATCGGAACCGTCCGGCCGGCGCAAATGGCGCGAGGCATCCGATAGTGAAGAGCTAGCGCGGGGACAGCCGCACACGGTCTGATTCATTCACCACCACTCCACCAGGCACCAGCCCATCAGGACACCTGCAACGCAACACTGTATCGGGCGGCGTCGGCATCTGCCCTCACATGTCCGCCCTGACACCTTGCCGGCGCGGGGCACACAGACGCTGACCTTCGCGCCTCCGCCGGCCACGCACCGTCGATTCATTCATTGGCGACGACGGAGGCGGAGGCGGAGGCGGAGGCGGAGCTTTGTGTTCCTCTCGTTTCAACACGCAGGCACGGCACGCACGATGGCGCAGCAGGGGCCGGCTGGCCTCCTGGCGTGGCAGCCATCCATCAAGACATCAGGTCCGTCCGTGCGTGTGTGCCGCGTACGGGACGCACGTACCCAACGAGCTGAGCCCCCACATGGCCATGGCCACATGCCGACGTGCATGCACGCACCGACGCGGCCTGCACCTGCACGTCCCAGCTAGTACTACAACACACGCTTATTTTGCTCGTACCGCGGCCTGAGCGGCCGCTTGTCGAGCGAGCAGGAGCGACACGGTGGGGCAGGCAGGCATTTGCCGACACGTACGGGCACACGACGACGGACACAGCTGCTAGGC
Source organism: Paspalum notatum (assembly GCA_022530915.1). Taxonomy (NCBI): domain Eukaryota; kingdom Viridiplantae; phylum Streptophyta; class Magnoliopsida; order Poales; family Poaceae; genus Paspalum; species Paspalum notatum. The sequence goes on from CM039685.1 coordinate 41,032,607, forward strand.
TTCCTCGTCGTCCTGCTGCTGCTGCTGCTGCCATAACCGTAAGCTGAGACGCGCAGTGCAGTCCAATCAGTCTCCACGATCGTCGTCCAACCTCTATCTACATCACGAGACGGCGCGGCGAGACGGCCAGCCGGCCGGCAAAAAGCCGCCACGGACCACCCCACCCACCCCCCCCCCCACCCCCCCCCCACCCCGCCGTATCTGCATCTTCATGGGCGCCGCAGGGAGTGAAAAGCTCGCGCGTGCAGTGCAGTGAGCCCGAAAGCCCGTTGCCAGTGCCTGCCTGTCGCGCGGGCGCGGCTGTGAGGGTCATCAGGGATTCAGAGCGGCCATGACCCATGACCACGGCGTCTGCTGCACTGCCGCAATGCAGCCATGGCGCATGGCGGGCGCCCCCCTGCTGCAACAGGCTGCTGCTGCGCGCATCGTCGTCGGCGATGGGCACCGGCGCGCACGCGCCATGCAAAAAAGCAGACAGGATTACAGGTTCGTGGACGATACGAAACGACGGGCAGTGAAGGGGGGGCTACCGTGGCCAGCGACGCCGCGGCGGGACGAGCGCATGTGTAGTCGTGTACACGTACATGGCATATATACTAGAGCACCGTATCACGTGCGTATGTTTTACATACTGTACTTCATTATGTTTTTGTATGATTCTCTTGAATAGAATGGTTGGTCCAATATTGCTTCATAAGTCAAGGTTGTTATCATATCTTACTGTTACCGATTGCAGGCTCTTTTGAAAACATCTGTACATTAATTTTCAAGAGATGGTAGACATGCCAGAAAAAAACAATAGAAATTCTAACAACAATAAAAAATTCTCGCCACCGGTTTGGTGGATTAAAATATTAATAGCCACAATCTATTTCATTTCTTGAATAATTACCTGATGCACCCAGCATCAAAACATCATAAAGTAATCCCTAGATCTTCATTCAAATTGCCCACCTGTTCCGTAACGAATCACAATATGACACAATTCTCTATTGTCTCTAAATAACCAGCATTTGCAATTATAATAGATGATGTCACCCTAACTTGAAATGGCCAAACGAGTTCGATACCGAGATGGTAATCCGTATATATGTACGCGTATTGAGGTCGGGCTTACGGGCCTATAAACCTAATGGCTTCCTCATATTGAATGCGGTACTATTACAGTAATGTAGATAGAGAGAAAGTCAGTTGAAATAGTAACAGGAGATGGAGGAACGGGAGAGCCGCTGGATTCTGCCTAAACACAGCCCAAATCGAGAGGAACCTTGTCAGGTTGGCCCATAAACAGCCCCTCTGCTCTGCTGCAGGGGCCACCCACCCATGAGATGCCAAGAAGACCGTTTGACTTTTCACCCACCGCCAGTCACCGCCGCGCATGATACATACCGGAAACCGCCGGCGGCCCGGGCGGCGCGCGGGCGCCGGAGCGTGGAGCGTGGAGCGTTCGGGATCAGCCGCGGCCGTTCTGCTGGCTTCTGCATCGGCGAGAGCCATCTTTCCGCAGCCATGCCATGCATAATGATTAATGATAATGGCTGCCGTGGACTCCGGCGTGTGCGTCCACCACGTCCACCGGCAAGATGACATGCACCCACCATAAACAGGGCAGGGAGGGAGCAGGCTCGCCACAGGGTCACCACTCACCAGTCACCAGCAAGCAGAGGGCCTTCTTCCTGCTCATCTGTCCATGGCATGGCATGGCATGGCATGGCATGGCATGGCGGGCCTGAACCTGAAAGTCTGAAACGAAGCTCACCAACCATCCATGCCGGGCTAGCTGGTGCGCGCGCGTGGGCAGCGGCGCTGGAGGGACGCGCGGACCTGGACGGCCGGACGGCGGGCGGGGCGCCGGGCGGAGGTCCAGCCCCAGCACCATCGTGCCATCGTGGCACGGCGCCACCGCCACGGGACCGGCAGGCAGGTGCAGGTGCGACCCAACCCGTCAGCCAGCACGTGCAGCTCTGCTCTCGTACCCAAAAGAGTCACATGCTGGGACTGGGATGCCCAACAACTCCCGCATCCTACGGTAGGCACCCTTGGTCGCCGCACATTCTCGATGCGAGAACACGGGTACGTTGAGTAGAAAAACTCCGGTGGCGGTGGAGGCGGACCGGCGGAGCACTGTGGAGTCACGGGGCGATAACGCGACAAGGGACGCCATAGTTGTATCCCTGTTACAGCAGCTCCAGTCCAAAAGCTCTGATGATGGACACCTAGATTAGTTAGTTTGAAAACTTGAAATACGCCGTAGCCGCGGCGAGTTTGACTCGAACACTCCCAACAGTAGCAGCAGGCGTGCCCACGTCGTCCGTCGCACTCGTAGTACGCCCTCGGGAAGCACCGCCGGCACAGTCCCCTCCGCCCGCCGCTCCGTCGCGCGTCAGGCGTCAGCTGCCTAGGATAGGAGCAGTGCCTATCCAGGCCAGCCAGCCGGGGTCCGGCTCCGGCCGACGCGTCTCGTCCCCGACGACGAGACGAAACGAGACGACGAGACGGCACGCAAATACGCAATACGCCGATGCCCCTGCTGTCACACTCTCTTGCAAAGTCCATGCAGCTTTCTGCATGCCCTCCTCTGTCTTGCAAAGTACTACTCCTCCGTCGGAGACGAAAAGCCTGATGGCCACTGCGGATAAGAGGACAAATCCTGTCCGATTCCATCTGATGGAGGAGCGTTGCTAATAAATTGAGCTGCTATATAGGCCCCCTATAGATGCTGAAGGCTACTTCACTAGTAGGATTTAGGCCATGTTTAGATCCAAACTTTTCTTTCAAATTTCACTATGCAAAAAGAAGATTTCCCATCACATCAAAATGCCGGCACATGCATGGAGTACTAAATGTAGATGAAATAAAAAATTAATTGCACAGTTTAGATGTACTTTGCGAGACGAATCTTTTGAGGCTAGTTAGACCATAGTAGAACAATATTTACCACAAACAAACGAAAAGTGCTACAGTGTATTTTTCAGCGCTACAGTGCATTTCAGTCCCAATTTCAGCGGATGTAAACACAGCCTTACACGCTACTAAACTCGTCCTGATGCCCAGTACAACGTTGTCTGATGTTGTTCGTCCGAGTCTTTTCACCCTCAAGTCCATACAAACAATATTTTCAGAATCTGACATGGGGGGTGGGGAGGCGTGCCATGGCGTGCCGTGCCGTGCATCGGGGCAGCGCGGCCGCCCGTGAGCAAGAGCAAGCAAGCCCTCGTTTTCAGCTCGGCTAGCTAAGCTCATGCGTTACGTGCCAGACTCAAACGGGACGTTTTTTTAGTCCGCGCTCAACACTGGTGTCACCGGATATCGAGATGTACATAACACTGTTTATACATTATACACAGAGTTAAAAACAGGCCCCGGTGACAATGGTGGCCCGGCGTGAGGACGAACCGGCCCCACCGCCACGTACCATACGTCTTCGTCTGAGTCTGCACGCACGCATCCCGCCCTCGGTGAGTACGGGTACATATAAACAAGTGCTGTGTGATCGGCGGCCGCTGCCCTTCCAGAGTCTCGCGCTCGCAGTCGGCAGAGGGAGATCGAGAACGAGGCCGGATCGCCGGGCGGCAGCGGCTGCCTGCATCCGACGGCAAGCGGGAAGGTGCTTACTCTTATTCCTGGTTTTCCGTTCTGTTACCATCACCATGATCTCGTGGGGTTGGATCCAGGAATGTGAAATTTTCGTGTTATCGGTGCTCTGGTGTTTGGATTACTGCTGCCTTTTGATTCCATGGTCGTGCCTTTTGTCCTGGCAAGGACGACTGAAACGAAATGACGCCGCACCTGATAGTGTTAGAAAGATTGGTGTTTGGTGTGAGTTGAGCTGTTGCTATCGTCAGTTCTTGAACTTGGGTCCTTTTGGAGTTCCTAGGATGCATAAATTAAATAATGTAGCGCCATTTTGCAGTTTCTCTTGATGAGACCTTACAACGACCTTACAACGACCTCTCTTTTTTTTGGGTACCAGGGTTAGCAGAGAGTGGGAGTCCCTGTTTGATCTCGAGAGCTCCGATACTGCGCGCAATCCCAGAATTTGGCGCAGGGTCACGGCAATGTCAGGTGAAACCACATTTCCTTTTTATTTCTTGGCTGAAAACAGTGGAATGGAGCTGATGCGCCGCTCTCTCTCGCGCGCGCTGCAGTGAGCCATGCCGACGAGCACGAGATATCGGCGTGCGACCCCAACAACTCGGAGGACGACCGCCGGCGGCGGAAGATGGGGTCGCTGCGGCGGAAGGCGATCCACGCGCTGCGGAAGAAGCGCGGCCGGCGGCGCGTGACCGACTTCCGGTTCCCCGCGGCCATCTCCATCGAGGACGTCCGCGACGCCGAGGAGGAGCGCGCCGTCGCCGCCTTCCGCGACCGCCTCGCCGCGCACCGCCTCCTCCCCGACAAGCACGACGACTACCACATGATGCTGAGGTTCGTTCGGTTAGAGTGAACGAACCGCCCTACTCGTGTTAGCAGTTCCCTGTTTGCCATTAGCGACTTTCATCTTGTTTGTTGTCCTGATGATGATAAATGCAGGTTTCTGAAAGCCAGGAAGTTTGATTCCGAGAAGGCGATGCAAATGTGGTCCGAGATGCTGAGATGGAGGAAGGAGTTTGGGACCGACACAATCTTGGAGGTGCATGCCGAGAGGCTTCAGATTCACAAATTTGTTTCACTAATCACTAGTTGCCAAAACTGTCTGATTCCTGGTTCCTTCTTGTGATGGGTGATCGATTGGGATTCATTTTGTCAGGACTTTGAATTCGACGAGCTCAATGACGTACTCCGGTACTACCCTCAGGGCTACCACGGTGTCGACCGGGAAGGGCGGCCGGTGTACATCGAGAGGCTAGGCAAGGTTGATCCCAACAAGCTCATGCAGATCACCTCGGTGGATCGGTACATCAAGTACCATGTGCAGGAGTTCGAGAGGGCCTTCAGGGAGAGGTTCCCTGCCTGCACATTGGCAGCCAAGAGGCACATTGACTCCACTACCACCATACTGGATGTCCATGGTGTGGTATGCTAACGGCACAATGACCAAGCCGAAACATTCTATTTTCATGCCTATGTTGCCAGTACTCTTACATTGTCATGACATTGATTCGGTTTCTTACTGCTTTTTCAGGGCTTCAAGAATTTCTCAAAGACTGCAAGGGAGCTTGTTCAACGTATGCAGAGAATAGACAGTGACTACTATCCTGAGGTACTTGCGAATTCGAACGGATGGCCTGTGCCAGGTTGTTTTGACTGAGCAACCTTTCTAACCAAAGATGAATTTGCAGACGCTACATCAGATGTATGTTGTGAATGCGGGCAGTGGGTTTAAGCTGATCTGGAACAGTGTTAAGGGATTCCTTGACCCAAAAACTTCTTCCAAGATCCATGTAAGCTCGATGACTGACCTTCTACGAGGCCTCATGTCCATGGCAATCCATGCTATGGAATAAGAACTTACCTTTACCTATTCTTCTTTGTAGGTTCTTGGTTCAAACTACCAGAGCAGACTTATTGAAGTTATCGATTCAAGGTTGGTGCCAACATATTGTATCTGAATTCTCAAGTCATTTGGCTTGCCATCTTATGTAAGAACCTTTTTTTTTTTCATGTTTTGCAGTGAATTGCCAGAATTTCTGGGCGGATCATGCACATGCAGTGACAAGGGTGGCTGCCTTGGGTCTAACAAGGGGCCATGGAATGACCCTGTCTTTTTGAAGGTACCCATATAATTATTTGGCCATGTCTTATATAGGGTCATGCTTTCGCATAAATGCTAAAATTCTGTGGCCATGTCTTATATAGGTTCATGGTTTTGCAATACATTATTGAGTCTGACCAATAAAGCTAGTGAAATATCTGTAGAGAACATTTTCCTCTGATAGGAAAAACATTTAATATCAATTCCTTATGAAGATTAAAGAATATGACAGCCCCTATACATACTAACAACTGTAAAATTTGCATTGTAGCTGATACACACTATGGAGGGTGGTAGTACTAGTAGAGAAGAAATAAAGCATGTTTATGATGGGTACGAAAGAAGTGGCTCTTCCCTAAGGGCAGAAAACCTGAAGGCAAGGTTCTGAAATTCCATTCTCTTAAATCATTCTAACCTTTAAAGACCTCACTACGGCTTAGTTTCCTGGAGCATTGATGTTATTATTTGATATTTTGGAAGCAGGGCATGCTCAGTGACATATCGAATGCTGAATCTGCGTCAGATGTTGATGATGTTGGTTTAACAGCTGTTCAAAATAGTACGGACCACAGTTTACTTACCCCAGTTCACGAAGAAGTATGAGTCATTTTTATTCATTGAATCATTGTTTACCTTGATTAGGAAAAGCTCTGTTCTATTTGTGTCCTGTTTATGTAATATTTTGTATGAATCGTACATTCAGTGAGCTGATTTTGGTATCTAATGCTTTTCTTAGGTTAAGGGGTCAGATTCTTCAGTGTTTTGTATGTCTGAAAGTAGGCATCTCCTAGATGTAACTCCTGGATCTCCTCAGGGCTCCCAGCGCTTGGAGGTGCCCATTCAATTGACCTTTCAAAAATATTTTCCCACCTTTGGAAGGCTAAATAATTTGGGTATATCTTCTCTTTTTTACTTTATGTCGTAAAAAAATAACTGAATGTCTGTTACTTCAACTTTAGAGCATTCAAAACTGTTTGTGTGTAGAACAAAATGTTTCTTGGTAAACAATTCTAATCTGAATTTGCCATATCTGCTTATAACAACTATAATCTGTGTTCTAAATATTTCTTTTTTTGTGGGTGGGTGGGGGCGAACTTCTCATTTTGAATTGTTGGGTTCAGATTTTTTTTTCTTTTTTGCCTCTATAGCATAAATGGCTCAATATAAGCTTCTTTTATTCTTATTGATAGCTACTATTTTTTGTTGGGTTTCACTTCATCCGCTGTTGGGAACTACTAATTAGTTAGGCCTGTAACAATTCTGGCTGGGCTCCTGACGAGCTAATTTTCACTTTCTGTTTTGTAGTTTTCCTATGATCTAGAAATATTTGAATTTTTGGGTCTTCTGTTTGTTTAAACTGTCCTTACCATAAATTTAGTCACTAATTGAACTATCTGATTTCTTTTTTGCAACTTTCAGGGAACAGCTATATCAGTTTGCATGGTACATCTGCTGGAAGGACTTTAGAAAATCTTTTTACAGTACTGACCACAGTCATGATCAGGATATTAGCTTTCTTCCAACTTTTCATCTGTAAAAAGGAAATATTTCTAGAAAAAGACCACTCTTATACTGCATCAGAGCAACAAAAGCCTCAAACGTTAAGAGAAGACGACATGAGTGCTTGTTTACAACGTATCAGGAAGCTGGAGTCACTTTGCAATCATCTTATGAGCAAACCTCCAGATATGCCAAAAGAAAAAGAACTTGTATTGTTGGAGTCTTTGGATCGGATAAAGTCCCTTGAGGGTGAGCTGGAGATAACCAAAAAGGTAAGTTGTTTTTGCCTACTAATTACTCTGTATATTTGTATGATATGGATGTCGTAAAAGCTCATTCGGTCATTCCTAGGCAAAATCCGTCCTATCACAACGTTTACCAATGATTTTGTGCTGTCACATTTGTACTTTTCATTGTGGTCACCCTCATCATCATCAGCGGTGTCTTGTCTCCAGTGGTTTATTAGTCATAGGCCTGGCGGTACATTTTTAAGATTTATGTGCAACAGAGTAACAGACGTCTTTGGTTTGCTCCATTAATTCATGGAGCAAGAAACCTGCCATCCCTGATAGGCCTAAAGCATCTGAATTCATAGATGTCTTGTTTTATTCTCACTTCCTGTACTGCCGGCACATTTCCAGTTCGAACCTGCGGTATTCTCCTGTGTTCATCATGCTTGTGTTATGATCGCCTTTTCTCGCATTTGCATTTGTCAAACTCATGAGATCACATATCGTGGCTGAGGTTTCTTTTTAATGGACATGCATGCTTGCTTGCAGTTAATAGTTCTAACTCGGCGTTTCGTATCTCATCAGGCGTTGCAGGTGGCCGCGGAAAAACAAAAGGAATTGGTGGAGACGGTGGAAGCTCTGCAGCACCAATCGTCTAGAGTTAGGGTAGGCCATAGTTCTTTCTTAGGCTGGTTGATGCAACTTGCCTCTGATGTTATATTTGGTGAGAATCTGAGCATATAGCATTTCTGAATTCTGATTATTTGTGCAGCGGAGATTCTGCTGTTCATAGGTGCAAGATCGTCGTCGTTGCGCCGGCCTGTCTGGATTTAGACTACCTGATGACCCTGAAGCTAGCTGCCGGCATCAGTTTTGACTGGAGTTCTTCTCAGCCCTGTTCGCTGGACAATTGATGCTGTGACAGCCCTAGGCCTAGCGTCTCCTTCTGTCAGGATTGGGTTGAACGCAGAAGCTACCTGCCACTGTGAATGGCGAGAACACCTCTTTTTAACTGTGCCACGTGTCCTCGTCATTTTGAACCGTCCAAAGCACCGGCTATTTTTGAACGCTCCCCCTCCAGTTTTGAACCGGACCGCGCATGCCGGCGCCAACCTCTGCCCTCGCACCTCCACCTCGGCGTGTCCCTCGCTTCGTCCCCTTCCTCCCGCACGTTACTGCCCGCCGGCCATCCCCCCCTCCTCGCGTCGTCGCCGCACGCGCATTGCCGCGCCTTCCTCGAGCTCTTCTTCGATCCTCTCCCTCTTCCTTTCTCGTCCACGGACGCCGGAGGAGGAAGGGCTGATCCGAGACCGGTGAGGAGGAGGCGTGGCCAGAGCAGAGATGGGTCTCCACGGAGGCCTTGCGCTCCGGGCCGCCGTGCTCGCCGCCGTCCTCGGCTTCGCCGCCGCCGGGTTCATCTCAAGTTAGCTACCCCCCGACACCGCGCTGATGTAGAGGTTTCACGTTCTTGGTTCGTCTGCTAACAGCGCCCGGTTCCGCCATGGATGCATGCAGATGACGCGCTGCTGGAGCACGGGCACGACGCCACCGGCCGGAGCCTGCTGCAGGCCAAGAAAGGCGAGAGAGGACAACCCGCATTGCATGCCTCGGCCTCGCGGCTCCGTTCCCGATCTCCGCACGCCGTCTGATCAGCTGGTTGGTCTCTGGCTGCAGATTGCCCGGTGAGCTTCGAGGGCGCCAACTACACGGTGATCACGGGGCGGTGCAAGGGCCCGCTGTACCAGCCGTCGCTGTGCTGCGACGCGCTCAAGGCCTTCGCGTGCCCCTACTCCACCTACATCAACGACGTCACCACCAACTGCGCCGCCACCATGTTCAGCTACATCAACCTCTACGGCAGGTACCCGCCGGGCCTCTTCGCCAACACCTGCCACGAGGGCAACAAGGGCCTCGCCTGCCCCGAGGACACCCCGCAGGTCCAGCCCGGCCAAACGGCCTCCGGTGCGGCCGCCGTCGCCGCGCCGGCTGCGGCCCTGGCGGCCGCGTTGGCCGTCTCGTTGCTCGTGTCTTGCTGAGAGATCCATCCAGATGGCCTGGTGGCCGTTGCGGACACAGGGAGGTTGTGATCCCGACACACCATGACTGTAACTAACTGCGTTCCTGACTTCCTGTACCACTTTACATGCTACATGCGCATGTGTGATGTGCTGATGTGTATATCTGAAATCCACCCGTTGAACATGGTAAGATTTCTTGAAATGTAAAGAACACTGAGCATGTTGCCCTGTCACAAGGCTGATGGTTTTGCAAATCGTTTCTGTGGAGTTACAGGGGCTCTGGCTACGGTCACTTTGCAAAATTGCAAAGACGGTCACTTTCTGAAAAAAACAGGCTTTCATAGAGTTCATTTGCCTTTGTCAGACGCACCAGTTCATTCCCCGTGGTTTCCTTTTTTTTTTTTCAGCTGATCTCAGCGAAACACAACACGTCCAAAAATGGTTGGTCTGAATAACCGCGAGCTCGTCCAGTACATATGTACGTACTACATTGATTTTTAATTAACCTAGGGTTGAACAAGCTCAGAAAAATAGTATAGTAGAATGCAGAGCTGCACCAGCACCAATCGCAAAGACAGTGACATCGCTACTCCACCGGAGAGAAAAAAAGAGGGTGTTTTGGCTCGGACACGGGATACCTTATCCTGCGCTCTCCAATGGGCACGCGCCATGGCCACACCGCCAAATCCTCGTCTCCTCCACCACTAACCTCGCATTCCCGCGCCCCCACCATATCTGCCAAGTCAGCACCCCACTATATACCCAACTCCATTAACAAGCAGACACGTTGCTGCATACCAGGATCAAGAACACCACCCCCGCCGGCCGAGCGTCCCGAAACCCAAGGAACACACACACGAGCGCGCCATGGCCGCCACCTCGACCGCCGCCGTGCTGTCCCCGCCGTCCGTGGCCGGGCTTCGCCTGGCGCCGTCGCCCCGGGCGGCGCGCGTGTTGTTCCGCGCCGCGCCGGCGCGTCGGCGGTCCGTGGCGGCGCGCGCGGAGCTGAGCGCGTCGCTGGTGATCAGCCTGAGCACCGGCGTCTCGCTCTTCCTCGGCCGCTTCGTCTTCTTCAACTTCCAGCGGGAGAACGTGGCGAAGCAGGTGCCGGAGCAGAACGGCAAGACGCACTTCGACGCCGGCGACGAGCGCGCCAAGGAGTTCGCGGCCCTGCTCAAGTCCAACGACCCCGTGGGCTTCAACCTCGTCGACGTCCTCGCGTGGGGATCGCTCGGCCACATCGTCGCCTACTACATCCTCGCCACCTCCAGCAACGGATACGACCCAAACTTCTTCTGATCTGAGCAGCAGCGGCGGCGGGATGGGCTCCTTGTGTTCTTGAGCTTGTACTCGATCTACTCCGTGTGCTTGGCTCTAAGTGATGTATCTGATGGTGAAACATTGGTTAATTTGGACAAGTAGTGCAAGCGCGTGTGTATATTGCCGCGTGAATTTCATCATCTTCTTCCTCTATGTCTGCGTCTTCAGTTTTACACTTTTTCAGCATGTCACGCAAAGCCACGCTATATTGTGCTAGTTTGTGTCTTCATGACTTGCAAGTAACACATACTACATACATCGGCAGAGCAGATATCTAGCACTACAGCAAAAGATAACATTGGCCGGGGGAAAACATCAAAAATAGCATTTCACATCACAAAATGAAGTTTGTTTTAAGTTGGCAGACATGGACACTTATATAAACATGCACGTACACTTACTCGTCGAGGACTTTAACCAGAACGGAAAAAATCTAACCAGCTAAGTTACGCCTAGTTCGTTTGAGTATGGCTATACGATGTTTGTTGATTGTGAAACATAAAAAAACAATTTTGATCATGCGCGTACACTTACTCGTCGAGGACTAGCTTAAACCTAAGACAAGTTCCACCAAAAGAAATCTAACCAGCTAATTTACGCCTAGTTCGTTTGAGAATGGCTATACAATTTTTTCTGATTGTGAAACAGGAAAAAAAAAACGATTTTGGTGCGAGCACATGGGTTTACTGCCACATGATTTGTCCTTCCTTTATGGTTTTATCATAACCTTCACTTTTTTGTATGTAATATTGCCACATGAATCTGTCCTTCCTCTTCCCCTTCCCCTATGGTTTTGACTTCATTCATTCACATCGTATGGCACATTTTTTTTTTTAACATAATGACAGAAGCTCTGCCTTTCAATTAAGAAAAAGAGTTGATCTAGTTTTTAAGAAGAATCGGACCGAAAACCTTTACACGACGGATGGTTGGATTGGATCATCAACGCGCTCAGCACAACACACAACACCGGCCAGTTGGATTGGGGCTTCAACACATGCCGCACCACACATACATCACACACAAAACACGACGGCGGACCCTACAGTTCGGTGCAAGTCATCGTTGCCAAGCTCAACCACAAGGCAAACAGCTCCGACTTCTTCCACCGGACCTTCACCATCTGCCACAAATCAGCAACAGCCAAAGGAGCGCAGAAAGTGTCATCGTTGCCGAGCTAGGTTGCACCCCCGCAACGCAGCAGCTCTGACTTCACCATAGCGCCCGCCTCCAAGCAAGCCAGACATCGCCAACAGGGGATCTGAACTCACTGCGAGCTTCGGCCAGAACCTCAAAGGCGTCCGCACCAACGCACAACGATCACCACCCCGTCCAAAACCCGAGAGCCGCGGCACGGCATCGTTGCCCAGCATCACCGACCCTACAGTGAGCAGCTCCGACTTCGACCGAGAAACTCAGGCTTGGAGAAGCGGTGCGCGCGAGGAAGGCAGCAGTTCCAAAGAGGCACGACCTCAGCCCAAACAGCGTAGCCGAACACCACCAGGGCACTGTGGGGCTCCAAAGCGACGCCTCCATGGAGGAAAACGACGTTGCACGCCGTCGCCGCCAGCCAAGCTGACCTAGGCAGGGTTTCCCCTGGAGAATCCCCACAGTGAGGGGAGGGTGCTTACGACGACGCTCCCAAGGAAGAATGCGACACCTCTGGTGCCGCTGCCGTCGGCTCTGGCAGTAGCCAGCCTCAGCTTTCGCCCAGCACCTCCACCACACGGCGCAACGGCCACTTGAAGGCCGCGACAGAGGATTGGACCCAACCTTGAACGCAGGAAAGGCCTACGGGCAGACCTGGCTGAGGACGCGAGCACCCAAGACGGAACCGAAGAAGGAGGGTTGGGGCCGATGGATCTGGTGCTGCACCACCTGAATCGGATGCCAGCAGCCCCCGGCAGACGCCGCCGATGAGGAGCCCAAGAGCGCCCGGGCCGAGCCACCACCGGCACGGAACCGAGCTGCGCCACTGGATCCGGCCGCCAGCACCCTCGGCCTGAATCCGCGCATCGGACTCCAGGCCACCGGACGCCGGAGAGGGACGCACACGGCGAGGGGACACCAGATCCGGCCGTCAGGGGCGCGGTTCCGACGCCGCACAGCGAGGACCGGCGGACGCCGGAGGCAGGAGAGAGGGAGGGTTTGGGGCGGGCGAGGAGGAAGGGGAGAGAGAGGAACGGGCCCCGCCGCCGCCGTCCTTGCCCCCTGCGCGGGCATCCCGGCCGTGGGCTCGGGCGGCGGCGAGGTCGGGGAGGTGCCGGCGGTGAAGGGTTGGGGCGGCGGCGGCGGGTTCCGCCCGTGTCGCCCCTACGCGGGCGACGCGAGCGGGGTGGAAAGCCTTTTTTCCTGTGTGTATGGCACAGTAATATTTTGCAAGTTCATCACTCGCGATCCACAAACAGCACAAAAGTAAAACAGTATGATAGATCTCAGCATGAACCACCAGGGTGATGATATCTCTTCCTGAATATTATGCCAACCATGGCAAAGCAGCGCAAGTGGCAGTTCCAGAATTCAGAACACCAAAAAGTATAGTAAATTTATAATAAAGAAATTACTAGCAAAATCGAGTTGAACTTACAAAAAGGAAAATTGGTGATGAGATTAATGGCTAATAAATTACAGTAAACAATCTTTCAACGATGTCTACACAAAGGCTGACTGAATTTTCTAACCTCATGTAGGTACAATCTCGGGAGAAGAGGGCATAAAGCGAACAAGGATGGTTCCCACAGCTATGCATAGCAGCACAAACTGGATGGAGCAGAACAAGGATGCTCTGCTTGCTCCGGCCTGCAGCTTCAGGACTTCTGAAGTCTCAGACAGCTCCTTGCATTGTGACTCTAGTTTATCCACCATCTCCTCGAGCATCATCGCCCTGTTCTCAGTGTGCCTCAGCTTAGTTTCTAAGGATTTGTGATCACCCGACAGAGATTTCTGCACGTCATAAAGAGCCGCTTGGTCCTTGGTCAAGGGTTTCCAATCCTGTGAAGCCCTTGTAAGGATAAAGCACTGAATTTCTGCTTCCATCTTCTCCAAGAGCAGTTGATCTACATCAGGCTGCAGAGAGAGTAGATCGCTGTTACATGCTGTGGTATCTTGTGGTTTTATCTGGCTGAGTGCATCCAGTTCAAGAATTTTTGAATCTCGCTCATTGATGAGCATGGTTGCTTCTTCCAGCTTTGACTCGAGTACCTTAATCTTCTCGCTTAGCTCTTCTACAGATTCCTCAGGATGGGGTGAGCTGCTCCATTCTGTTTCACTGTGGTGAGTTATGGAATCTCCATCAGTTTCTTTCCTGATTTCCACAAACTTTTGGATCTCTGCAATACATATATAGCGCGAATAAGTCAATGGAAAATACTTGACTTGGGCAAAAGAAGTTTATTGTAAAAAATCTAAACGAGATTTTAGCAGGTCATTAAAAATATAGTGACGAATCATGATCATGCAACAGTAATATGGTTAACTAGCATGCACCACTTTTTAATAGAATATTTCATTTCTCAAAAGAAGCAAAACAAGTATGAAAAAAATACTAGCTGGATACAACAACAAATCCTCCACAAGATGTTAGAGATGAAGCATGCCAATTATTCATTCTCAGCTGAAAATTCTATAGTACTTTGTGCACAGTAAGTCACAGCAGAAGGAAATTCAGGGGAGGTGTCTCACAATCAACAACTGTGTCAGTTTTAATTACCATATTAAAAGAATACATAGCCGGCTATGATATGTCAAAATGGTAAAAGTCAAAGCTATATTGAATTTTCTTTTTGAAACAAGCATGCCTTCAACTTGATCGACTCATCTTACAGCTAAAGTAATGTGTAAATAAAAAGCAAACAAGGACCATTTGGCAGGATGTTCTCAGCCAAACTCTTCTGCTGGAGCAAAACTTATTAAAACAGTGGCGTTCTATTGAATTCCAGCAGTTGGTATGAAAGAAGCACGAGATTGGTGTGAAATAAGTTCATTAAAAGATTATCCTCTATAACCAAGTACTCCATATGTCGTTATCTCTTCAATCAGTGATCTCTCATATACAACAATTGCTCGTTTCATTCCAGCAAATAGAGTAGGCCACATTATAAACCTGAACTAACGTGTCTCACTATAGTCTGAAGAACCTGAGCGTCACCCCTAACCTAGCAAACTGAAAATGGCCATCATGCCCACACAAAGTAATAATGAACAATTGTGACACACAGATCAGTAACCAAGCACAGCAAACAACAGTCAACTTTTATCTCTTAGAAGCTATGAGAAATTCTGCAAACGACCAGGAATCCAATATGATTTAATTGCCTCTACTAGGTAAGGTTCGAAGTAATGGAAACTTGGCAAGTTAAGCTGGTAGAGAGGAATCCAACCATACCGTTCTCAAGTGCTTCTTGTGCCGACTGAAGCAACGCAATCGACTCAACATACGGATCCAAACCAGAATGAGTCCCTCCATTCTGAAACGTACCGACGCTCGCTTCATCAAAGATATGATTGTTAGCATCGGAATCACAGTTCCCCAATCTCCCAACCACACTCCCATTCTCCTTGTAGAAGCCTCCAGTAGCGTACCGCACCTCCTCACATGGAGGTTCGTCGTCACTCTGATGGCCATCGGGGAATAGCACCTTGTGAACCCCGTTGCTTGTGACGCCAGCGCTAGATCGCCGCACATGAGCGGCGTTAGAGCTGCGGAGGCTAGACTCCACGCTGGAGCGAGAATTCTCCACTTCGGCAGGGGAGGCGGTAGCGCGTGCGCTGGCGCCGCGCACGCGTGCAGCGCGGATGCTCTTGCCATGCGCAGCGCCGCCAGGGGCGCGGGACCGCGCCCTGTCGCGGTCCCGGCCGAAGCCGCCGGACGAGAAGTCGTGGCGCGGCGCGCTGGCGGCCGTGGAGAGCTTGCTGGTGCGGTCGTCGCTGTTGTCGGAGTCGGCGCCGCCGGCGCCCACCGAGAAGCCGGCGGTGGCGATCAGGAGGCCGAGATTCGGGTCCAGCCTTGTCGGCGCGGCGGCCGGCGGCGGCGGGGACGCCTCCAGCGGCACGAAGCTTGACTCCACGGACGCGACCGAGCTCTCGACCTCCTCGGCGGCCGCGGCCGCGTCCTGCTTCCCCTTGGGCGCGTCGGCGGCGGGGCCGAGACGGCGCTTGTGGAGCTGAGCCGCCAAGTCCTCGCCCGCGCCAGCGACAGCGGCGCCGGTGGACCCGGGGCTCGCCGGCGACCCGTCGTGGTGCTGCTGCTCGCGCGGGATACGGCGCCACCGGCGCAGCCCCCGGCCCTTGGTGACCGGTTCGGCGGGCCGTGCCTCGGGCTCCGGCGCCGGCGCCGGCGACTCGCCCACCGACTCGCCGACGCTGTTGGCGCCGGAATCCATGCCGCCCGCCACCGGAATTGGCGTCAGAGGCCGCAGCCTTCTAGAAGCCGGACGGGATCAGGTGGGGCGGCATCGGGGATTCGGAGCACGAGAGGCAGGCGCGAGCTCTCGGGATCGGTGCGAGCCCGTGGCGGCGGCTTCCGGGATCGGAATTCCCCTGCTCGAGAGCCTGGACTGGAGCAGGAAGATCCAGGGAGAGGAAGGAAGGCGAGAGGAAACAGAGAGCATCAAGTAAACAAACCCGGAAAGGCTGATTTTTTTTGGTTCCCGACCTCCTTATCGTCGTGGTGTGTGTGTGTGTGTTCGCTGTACGTGGCCAGTTCTTCGTGTGGGACCCGCGTCCTAGCTGGCGGGCCCCATAAAGTACACCAGCCGGGCAGCTCACGTGGAGTCCGGCGCGACGGCTGCTCTGTCACCGTTGGTTTGCACATTTGGGCCGCACGATGGAGCGGTTGGGCTCGACGCCGCTTCGCTCGCTCTGGGCCCAACTACATGCGTGGATTCACGGCCCAGGAGCCAGGGCACCGAGCCTCAGAATCCGTGTCCCAATCATTTCTTTCCCTCAAAAAAAAAAAAAAAAACCCATAATTTCCAAGTTCCAACAATTGGCTGAGCAAAGAATATGTACAAACAGATTAAGCACGGTGACATCATGAGTTCATGACACACGCAAGCGCGTGCGCTGTTTATTTATTTTTAGCTCGAGTCCAGTTCACAGTTTGCCTGCAAACCATGGCCACATTCTCCAGTACGGACAGTATAATCAGCCATCAGTCACAGGCCAGCCCGCAGCCGCACAGCTCTGAATTTCGTCGCAAGGCGGATCATCAGTTCACTCATCAGGCGACGCGGCGGCAGAGCGTGAGCCCGTCGGCGATGGCGAGCTGGCAGACCTGGACGCGGCGGTCGGCGGCAATGGCCGCGTTGAACTCCCTGGTGGCCGCGGCGAGCGCGCGGTCCCGCTCGGAGAGCGGCTCGTCGTCGGCGGACGCTGCCACCGAGCCGCCCCACAGCGTGTTGTCGTAGGCAATGAGGCCGCCGACCCTGACCAGCCGCAGCAGCCGCTCGTGGTAGCTGAGGAAGTTCACCTTGTCCGCGTCCACGAACGCGAAGTCGAACCCGCCCCAGTTCCCCTCCTGCATGCGCAAAAGCCAAACGACCCCCCAAATCACAGCGGCATCATCGTCTGATCATCTCTGCACCGCAAGCAGTGAACATATATTTTGGCATTTTGCACAGGGACTTTGTCCCCTGGCGCAGAAGGATTTCGCCGCACCTCGTCTACCATCTGGTCCAGCACCGGCAGCGCGAGCCCGACGCGGAAGTCGATCTTGTGCGCCACGCCGGCCTTCTTCATCACCGGCGACCCTATCTGGTCGTAGCTCTCGCGGGTGACGTCGATGGCCACGATCTGCCAGGGCAAACGAACATGGTGATCAAGGGTGCAAGGACCACGCCCCGGCCGCACGCAACACCGCACCACGCCAAACGTTTTGCAAACTCCCAGCGAACTGGCCACGCAATGCACTGACCTTGCCGTCGTCGGGGAGCGCGAGGGCGGTGGCGAGCAGCGAGTAGCCGGTGAAGACGCCGACCTCGACGGCGTTCTTGGCGCCGAGCATCTCGATCAGGAGCCCGAGCAGCTGCACCTCGTCCGGCGACGCAGCCATGGCCGCCCTGCAGCGCGCGTCCCAGCGCATCGATCGAGACATAAAGTCAAACATCATCGCACGGAAGAACGAGCAATCTAACGAACAATTCAGGGGAGCGTCGTCGACTCACATGGGGTGGGTGGCGGTGGCGAGGCGGAGCTCCCGCAGGCAGTCCGGCTCGCGAGGGAACACGGTCGATTCCAGAATGTACTAGAAGAAGCAAGGGAATTGAATCGATAGGGGACGGAAGAGACGAGACGGCCTCGTTGGATGGATGAAGGATTAAAAGATCGTGGTGCTTCGGATCGGATGGATTACCTGGTACAGTGGTTGGCTCTTGAGGAGGGTCTTGCTGTGGAGGCTACTCCCGGCGGCCGTCTTCTTGCCTTCTCCAGCGCCGGCGGAAGCCATCCTCCTGCTCCAGTGGAAGACTTCCGCTCGCCGGCGATGTTGTTGCGGGAAAGGAGGTGGTGTGCTGGCAGATGCCAGATGATAGGCACCTATTTAAGTTTTTTCCCATCGTTATCCATGGTCACCTACTGATTGTTAGCTTTTAAAAACATTCCATACAATATTTAATAAAATTATACAATATGCACTAGGGCCGCTGCTTCTTCTAGTCCAAAGAATCTTCCTATTATTTAATTGATGATTGAACGCTCCAAGAGAAGCATTATTTATAGGTGTTATTTATAGAACGTACTCGAATCGAGAAAAGATATAAATTCTTAAAAAAAACAGTCTATCTGATCTGTTTGGGCAGTTTTTTTTTTTTTTTTTTTTTTGAGGCAAATCTGTTTGGGCAGTTGATATGAGTTGTATTTTGGGCCAGTAGGCCCATAAGGCCGAATGGTGCGAAACGCTAGTGGCCTTGTTGTTGCGGCGATGGGCCTTTTTTTTTTTGAACAAACGATAATGGGCTTTTAGAACTGTGGATTGTGTTTACAGAAGGTCAACCAACCTTTCCAGCAGAGAGTACTCGTCTCAAAAACTCACCACACCAGGCACAAGAAGACCTTGTGTTCTTCTATCCGCAATTTGCTCATGAGATGCTTCCTCCTGCGGAGGGTACTGCTGCGAAAAACGGCATGCCGGACAATCTAGGAGCCATGCCCATTTTGTGAGGGCAGGCAACTCTTGGACAGTGTCACGATACCCTCATGTGCATGGCAGATGCAAGAGCAACAAACCAACGATACAAGCGTTTGGTGGTCATGAGTACAGTCTGAGCTTCTTATGCCCATTGGACAGTTGCTGCTGCTCAGAACGTGGACACTGTTCCCTTACCAACAGATCATCGAGCAGATGGACCCGAGACTCACACGTAGTGCATTCTGTCCATGCCTCCATGGTATTTATGCCGTGCCATGCCCATGGCTGTTGCTGGTACTAGGGGGTAGGCCTTTGATAGGTAGCTGTGGACATGGACGTGACCTTCGTGTGCTCAGGCTCAGGGGAGGAGCCCTTCAAGATGGAGGTGGGCTACTTCGACACAGTGCAGGACGTCAAGGAGAAGCTCCAGAGCCGACGAGGCTGGCCCGCGGCCGCCATCTCGCTCCTCCACAACGGCGACGTGCTCGCGGACGCCGACGCCGACGGTGGCGGCGGCAGCGGCATCGAGCGCCACGGCGTCGTCGAGGGCTCCGTCGTCCACGTCGCCCTCCTCGACGGCCAGCAGCAGCAGCAGCACAGCAAGAAGGCGGAGAAGAGGAAGCGGCGTGGTGGCGAGGGCGCGCCGACAAGGCCGCCGCTGCGGGTGACCGTGGTGTCGCGCTGCGGCGAGGGGCGCGTCGAGATGGCCGTGGGCGCGCGCGCCGCCGTGTCGGCGCTGCGGGCGGAGCTGGAGCGCGCGCGGGCGGCGGGGGCCGGGCTCCCGCTGCCACGCGACGGCGCATACTTCTTCATCCATCGGCAGAGCGTGATGGACGAGGCGCGGTCGTTCGAGTGGCACGGCGTCGCCACCGGCGACGAGGTCGTCGTGTTCGATGGCTCCGTGACGAGGACACCCGCGTACTGAGCGCCCAAAAAAAAAACACCATGCCACATGCATTCAAGCTTCGACGTTTGTTGCACACGTGTGCGCCGTCGCCTACGACTACGACCGGTGCAAACCGCCGTGCGAGCGAGTGCTTATGCACCAGATTCTTCTGTGTCACCCATGGAGAGTTGGCGACAACATAGTCTTCATTCGGCCGGGCCTTCACTAGTCGTAGGAACAACAAGGTCTTTTTTTTTTTTTGAGAGAGAGAGAGAGAGGGAGCGAGAAGGGACCAAAGGTCTTTCGTTCATGGCGTCAGGATGGCAACCAGCCTGCCGAACCCATACAAAATTGCCTTCAATTGAAGCGGCACCTGATTTGTTTCTAGCGCTATGTTCACCTGCAATTTCGGTGCTTCGAACCTGTACAGTCCGCTCCCTCAAAAAGGAAAAGAAGAACGCATGCTTCTTACCAGTTCTTCTGCCTGGAAGACCAGGAGTGACAACAGTAAAATACAAGCGTGGTTCTATGCCAAAAATCCAGGGCTATCGGCTTAACTGCTGACCTGCAACTGCAACCTCCAGCTTCAAGTGTAACCAGCAATCTACAACATTTCTAGTTTCCATGGTAAACTAGTACGGCTGAGAGCACGATTGAATCAGACAGTATTCACAGCCACAAATTTTGATTTAACATTTCCAATTTCTATCGTCTTGAAAGCTATCCTCCTTCCTCTCATTACAGCGGCAAGACAAGGTATCACCCTCAGCATTCTTTGCTTCAAAGAAATGCAAAACAGAAAAAGAAGGATCCATGAACACTAGAAAAAAGCCATGCCATGTTGCAGCGTCGCTATCATGTATACAAGCTGAAGCAAATCTATCCTTTTCTCTTTCCTATTATTTACATCTGATGACCAAAAGGAGGTCTGCTCATCATATGTTGGTATGCTGAGGGAGCTGCATTTGCCCCTGGGAAGCCCGGTTGCGAGACTGGCTCCGCCTTCAGCTCTCCTGGCATCATGAGCCCTGGGTAACCCTGCATAGCTGATGAATTTGCAACCATCTTTGTTGGAGCAAGTGATCCTAGAGAGGGCATTTGGATCGCCATGCCTGGCGGAACCATCCCGAATCGAAAGTTGCCTGTTGCTGGCCCCAACTGGCCACTCGGTGGGAGACCGAAGGAGCTGAAAGGAGCGGTGCTACCGAAGTGAGCAAAGCTGGCTTGTGTTGGTTCTTGCCTACGGTGGGAACTACCAGCTTGTGATGCAGATGGAGTGCTGCCAGACCCAGAGCTGGCTTGCCCACTGTTTCTTGCTGCTGGAACTTCATGGTTGTGCTTTCCCTCATATGTCGTGATTACTGATTTCAGATCATGTGATGCTCTTTCCACATGCTTGCGCACTGAACATCCCGGGTGTGTACATTTGTAGTAGCTCCTGCAGTCGATTGAATGGAAAGTACTAATTTCAGGGGATGGAGAGTACAGCTAAAATTATGTAATAAGAGAACGGCAGTGAATGTACGAACCTTGGATTTGGATTGCCCTTAACAACCTTCTGCCCATACTTGCGCCACCGATACCCATCATCAAGAATGTCTACCTCACTAGTGGTTTGAACAACAACTCTAGGCTCCCGGACAGCTCTTGAGGCTGCAATGTCGATTGTACTGGTGGTGGAAGCAGAAGTAATAGCAGTAGCTCCTGAAGCGTCCAGCTCCAGCTTCCTGAAAAAAGTATCAGTGAATTCAGTATAATGCCGACAACATGTGTCAAGTGGTTAAGTTGTGGACAACACTAACCTTCTTTTAGATTCAGTCCCATCTTCATCACCATCACACTCTGTAGAAACAGTTCCGCGTGTGGCCCTCTCATCCTCTTCATTAGACAGCGTTGATGAGACATCGACTGCATCTTGAGACTCCAGGAGAGATGCATCAGCACGCATTGATACAGAAAGAAAAGCAGCTGGTCTTGCCTCAACACCTTCACCTTGTGCATTTTTGTTTGTCTCATCATCTTGCTGTTGGTCAGCTGAATAGTGACTATCACCAAACATAGAATTAGATGTATTCACTTTAGCAATTGTTGCATTAGTGTTATCCTTGACTGCAGTAAAGCTTGACTGAAGACTGGATTCCTGCTGCTGAATATTCGACAAGGACTGCTTTTGCTGATAAGCACCGTAATCCTGAAGGGCAAAACTTTTTTTCAGGCATATGAATGAATAAAAAGAGGTTTTATATAAAAAACGGAAAAAGGAAACTTTGGAGGCGAGGCTGCCAATAAAAGGAAGCCAAATAGTACTGTAGCAGTGCGAGGCAAGAGGGGGGATTTACTGATATATTAGACACTACAATCAAGGAAGTCACCTTTTCCGCCGTAGAGAAACTTGGCAGTTTAGAACCTAAGTGGGGTTGGAAAGAAAACACATCATTATCAAATGTAGAATCTTCAGTCATCTTGGCAGCTGGTGGTACTGTTGACTTATCATTCATAGCCATCAAAAATGGCAATGTCCCGGTGGTTGGAGAAGGTTGTGCCTGCAATAGATCATTACCAATTCAGCTAAATTCACACGGCTAATATTAAAGGGCAAGCGCATATAAGAATTTGTAAGTATCAATCTAAAACAAGAAGAATTCGCACAGTAGACAACAATCCGTGTTGTAGTCACATGCAGAAGTATACCGCACACAACCATCATCTATACAGTAGACACCAATCAGTGTTATTCTATACTGTACAAAACTCAAGTCTGGAAACTGAAAGATGCAAGTCCCTTTATGCTTACTCCTACTATGATTTGTTCCAACCTTGGCTAATAGTGTAATAGATAAATCTTGAGAGCGCAAGCAAACAAATTAAGGAAAAATGGCATACCATCTTATTGTAAAGAAAAACAGGAGACTCAAGAAGTGTAGTTGGACTAAGACCAGGTGGAATTGACACAGGTGATCGAGTAACTGTGGATGAACCAACTCGAGAAGTATCAATTTTTGGAACACTGAAACCTGCTCTCGCAGCCCTGCGCTCCGCCAAACCACCATGGGAGTTCGATTTCTGATTAGCAACGAACAAATTTGGCTCCAGGGAAAAACCCTTTTGAAATGAGTCTTTGACAGCTTGAGCAGAAACCTCATCTCTTGAATTCAGAACTCCGCTGCTTTTTTGGGATTGATCATGCAACTTGTTGGTGCCATGTTCACTAAAAAGACCAGAGAATGGACCGGAGCTGAAATCATCATTCAAGAAGCTTGACATGAGTGTTCTTGGGCTTGGTGTGGGGGGCGGTAACCATTCCTCCATGACAGTCTGTTGAAATAATGTAAAACCACATTAGTCTGTTGAAACATTAGGTTGTTTGGTAGTAAAATTGATAAAAAAAACTTCTTCCTTTCATCTTTACATAAGGAGCAAAACAGAAGTTGAAAACCAATCAGGATCATATAGCAAAAGAAACTAGCCAAAAGGCAGAGCACACAAGCAAAATATGGCCAGTAGAGATGACAAAGGTAAAATAACGAACTTGAAGAGTTGAAATTTTAACTAAGTAAAATTTAACTTTTACAAAATTTCCAGTTAATTTATTTACCATAACCCAAAGCACACATTTCCATATCAGAATGGAGAAGCCAATCTACAGCTCAAACATACTGTAAACTTTCCCCCAACAAAGGACTCAATCCCCGCAGCTGAATCAACAAAGATGGTACTCCGTATTTCGATACGACAGAATATATATATAATCGAAAGACGCGAACTTTGCGATCCCCAAAGGCCCAAACGATCTCAACAACTGTGAAACACGCAAAATTCTATGCGAACCTAGCCGCCTTCATCATAAACACAGGTGCCAGAAAAAAAAAGTACAGTCAACAAAAAAAACAGGAAAGGAATTCTAACTGGCACCTGAACTGGGCTGGGCGACGTTTATGGTACCAAATGATTTCCTTCCTCTTCTCTCCACGAAAGCGAAGAGGCAGCAGGGTGGGTGGATTGGAGTAGAGCGCGACAAGGCCGTCAGGAACAGGCAGGGATCGTGCGAACCGAAATCCTTCCTGCAAGAACACTAGGAGCTAAAATTGGGACGAAACTCTGTGGGTTCCCTTTATCGATGTTCTTCTGTCCCCCGCCCCTTCACCAACCTTCCAAAAGGCTACACACGAAGGGAACGACGAAGATCTCGGGGGCACAAATGGAGCTGCTGAGCTTCCATTCCACCAACCAAGAACCCTAAAAGAACAAAGGAGTCGAAAACGGAGGAAAGAACTCGCAATAAAGTGAGATTTTTGCTGCCTCTTTCCGCCTCTCGTTCTCTTTCTCCAGCCTCTCGGTTCTCCGGGGCGCAACCTTTTTTTTAGAGAGAGGGAGAAGAGTAGGAGAGAGAAAGGCGGTTTGACCCAGGAGGGGAAGGGGTGGGAAGGGAGACTCGGAGGATCTTTTGTGCCAGCCATGCGCTTAGGCTGAGTCTAATGGTGTTCTGTAAAATGGTTCTCTAAAACACTGTTTTGTATTGTTTAACATAAATGCTGCACCGTAGATAGAGAGGAGAGTAGTTGGATTAGTGATAGAAAATGAGATTTGGAGAATACCATTGGACTCAGCCTTAAAACGGCAAATGCTGTCCTTTGCTGGCCGCAGCCTTCTACTGCTGCGCGTTGCAATTACAACTTCCCAATGGACCATCCAGTTGGAAACAGTTTGAATTGTACAGTAGTACTCTCCCATCCCAATTTAATAGTCGTTTAATTTTTTAACATTAAATTTGACCAACTTGTTTTACTAAAAAATATGAAGATAAAGAAAAATCCAAGTCGTATTCAAAGCATATTGATTGCTAAAATGAATCATAATGAATATAAATGGTAATCTTAATTTTTTTAATAAGACGAATAGGTCAAATTTGATATAAAAAATTAACTATCTATAAATTGAGGCGGAGAAAATAGCATGTATTCTTTTAATGCCCGCATATAGTGTACAGTGGTGATTTTTTTTTCTCAATTGTCTCCTTAGACTTCTCTTGCGTCATTCCCAAATCTCTTCAGTCAACTATCAACATTAATGAAAAGTAATAATCAGCCTCCAAACCTATGGAAGCGGACAACTTTGCCTATCTTTCATGCTTGATGTAAGCTCAGCTCGCATTCACCTTGACCGTCGCCGTGCCCGAGGTGGACCTACGTTGAAGAGAGCTGGCACTAGGTTTGCCACTTGCCACTCAATTTTTTTTATTTTAATTGAGCGCAGACCCTATTTAGTGATGTTAGAAAGGTTAAGGGGCTGATTGTTTTGTGGTCAAAATTATGGCCCAACTTTGGCCATGGCTAATCACACCCTAACATACCGTCTATTTTTGAGCTAGGTTCGTCCCTAGCCGTTGTTCATAGGGCGAAAGGTAGCATTGATATAAAGAGTATGAATGTGATGGGCTGAAACCACCAAGAGGACAATGCAGTCGAGTACACTGTTATAGAATAGATATATGAAAATGTATAATAGGTAGGTAGCATAACTTTGGAAGCATCACTCTTGATGGGAATGTAAATAAAATATGTAAAAGGTGACTTCAAACATCATCACCACCGTTTGGTTGTATTAACGGCTGATAATTAGCTGGATAATAGCTCTTACTTGTATTAGCTAGCTAATTATTAGTTAATGTTAGTTGGCAACCTATTAGTTGGATGGCGTGTTAACGAGTGCTTGGATTGATAAACGCCTTGAACACCCTCTGCACGTGATGCGCACATCAACGTATGTCATTAGCTGGAGTCCAGCTAATTGTTAGCTGATCTATTAACCGGCTCTATATGTTTTTCTACTATTAGCTACCGGAAACCAAACAAGCCACCTTTCAAACAATGCATGCCCAATGCTAATTATTTAGTAGTAATATGTGAGGTTGTAAAATATGGCTGCACAAAAAATAGTTATCCTCCAAGGAACTGTGTTTTGTTTGCATTCATGAAAACACATGAGGCGCTCCAGCACAAAGCTCAATTACCTTACCAGCAAGATAATGCCGTGCGACGGTACAACACTGCTTGCGAATGTGGAGGTCATTTTCGGTTTCAGATATGTTTTTGTCCAAATGCAAAAGGAACCCTTCTTATTCCGCGACAAGTTTCAGCAAATTAGGTGGGTGAAAGTTCACTCTTTGGGTCCATGCCTTCCTCTTGGCATGGAAAAATATGCCTCTTGGCATGAGTACACGGTTGGTGAATCAGCAACTCTTTTGCAACAGGAGTAGGTGTCATGATATGGGAAGATACAATAAAATATGCCTCTGTTTTGAGATGTTTGACATCATTGACTTTTAACACAATGCTTGACCATTTGTCTTATTGTAAATAAATAAATATATATATATATATATGTCATTTATTTGCTGAGACCTGTTTTAATTCATGGCTTGTCCTATTTTTAGGCGTAAATTATTTGAGTAAGACGAATAGTAAAAATTATGTCCAAAATCAATAGTGTTAAATATTTAAACCCAGAGAGAGAATTACTTTAAGGAGAAACATAGGCCCAATATTTGCACTCTCACCTTTGCGGGTCAGAAATGCTGGTAAGACAAACAATTGTGTCAAATAACTCAAAACATAGCAATATTTTTCCTAGGGGTTTGTAAAAGACCTATGGTGTTTGATGAACATGTGAAACAATTGAGGAAGTTTCTTATAAGTTGGAACAATATCTATTTGCTTCTATTATTAATAGAGTGTTAAAATAATCATTACATTCACCGGTGAGTCTAGAAATTACCATATTAATTGCAAAAGAAAAGAACATACACTTTTGGATTTATTAACATATAATTTTTATACTAAATAAAATAGTTATATCAAATACAACAAAATGACGATCTAATCAAATGTGAGGTGCGTGTCGTATCCCTAATCAATCTTGTACAAATAATGGACGTGCTTATGAGCTAGAACACTAGGAAAATTAGATTTAATCAACTCCAAAGAAAGCATGAACATACAATTATAATTTAGAAATTTGCGATTGTTTCCATTTTGCTTTGATTTAAAACAGATAGATTATGATACTTAAGAGATTAAACTTATTTTTTAACATTTCAAATATACCATATACATACAGGGAAAAACTAGTTTTAAACCAGCAAGAGGGCCGCGTTATATTTCCATTTTCCACTGCACAATTGTCAATAATATGTGGTATTAGAGTTGGAATACGAAATTGACTCCACCTCTCTCGTAGTGCGCAAGCATTATTTTGGCGCCAGCCAAAGCCAATGGACTAATGGAGGCGGCGGTGGACCCATTGGAGTGAGTCGGACTCGCTCTTTCATCAATTGACGCTAAGCATCCCTGCCCAAACGCAACAAGGATTTGCCCAAATCGCCAGTTCGCCACCCGGAATCCAGGGCGCTGATCCATGAGCGACAAATTAAAACTAAAGAATTCGGCCTTGCAATCCACGTCCAATCTTCCTTGGATGTGCCAATTTGATGGATCCTAGGAAGGGCGAAAACACGCTATATATACATACTGTATGACGCAGGAAATGTGAAGAAACTTCCTGTCGAGAGCTTGTTTGGTGCGGCATGGACTCTTCAGACATGATATGTTTATTAGTATCTGGATCTGCAATTCTAAATTAGTCAGTCAGTCCGGAGTGTGTAATTTCTTTTGATAGGATGATACAAGTTGTTCTCCTACAAGTCAAGACTTCACCTGATGTGTTGTCTGTCCAATTAGAGAGAGCGCACATGGGTTAAGCGCGCAATTAACTGGAGATGACGTTACCTTCGCTTTCTTTTCTCTCGATAACTTCGGTATCCACCCAAGATGACGCGCTTATAAAGTCTCATTTGGCACAACCCAGCTATGAGACCCTTTTTGGATTTGGAGTTGTCAAATCTATTTTTCAAACTTTAAACTTATCACCATCATCTGATTTAGACCCGGAACTCCAAAAGCCGACGTAGCAGAATCTTAGAACATTTTTCTAGAGGTAGAGATGATACACTTATCATAATCAAAGCTATGAGCTCAACATATCATCGTAATTTAGTCCTGTTTGGTTCTATTATCATCTAATAATTAATTGGTTAAATTTTTTTAGCTAACTTAACTAATCGTTAGCTAATGATATAATAGCGCGTTTGATTCCAACAGCTAATATATTAGCTAATATGTATTTGTGTTAATAAATGTCTTTGATACCCTCCACACATAATGCATACACAAAAATATGTTGTGAGCAGATTTTTTGTGTGCTATTAGCTACCATTAGCAGATACTAGTCCATCAACCCGTGCTCTCGCACGGGGTAGAGTTATATCAAAAAATGTAAATTTAATCCTTAGTAAATTAGAGGTGGTTTTTTTAATTCATCTCTGGTAATGGTTTTGTGGGTCATTTAAATGCAAATTTTTAGAAATCATTTTAATTTATCTTTCATGGTAGCATATTGTGTAATGATATACAGATTTAGAGCTGATTCTAATTTATCTTTTATAATGGCATGGTGAGTAATCTATGTGCAAATTTAGAGGGCTTTTTAATCCATATTTTATATTGGTATGATGAGTAATTTTTTATACAAATTTAGAAGGTTATTTAACCCATATTTTGTAATGGCCTAGTGGGTAATTTTTATATAAATTTAGGGAGGTATTTTATTTCTTTCAAAATGGCATGGTGGGTAATTTTTATATAAATTTAGAGGGCTATTTTACTTCATCTTTCATAATGTCATGATGGGTAATTTATATATAAATTTAGGGGTTACTGTGATGCTCCGGCATCTCAAGTGCATAATCATTCATCATACATGCAACATTCATCATAATGCATCATACAATGACATGCATTTGAGCCCCAATTCAAACTTGGTTGAACTGCCACTTGTTGAAACCTATTTTCTGCTAATATTTCTCTATGATTATGCCTATAACTTTGATTCTATTTAGATATAGGTGAAACTCATATTGATAAACTTGTAGACAATTTGATTATGAACAACTTTGGTGATTGGTGCTTTGACATGCATAAAGGTTTGCATAGAGTTTTGGGGTTTTTTCTGTCAGCATGTAAATTCTGCCCAAATATGACCTGTTTAGTAATTTTAAATTTTCTTGATTTTAAAGCCAAAAACTTGCAATGCTGCTATTTAGAAAGTTGTAGATTATGAAATTCTGAACAACATTGATATAAAACTCCTTTTGTGAAAGTGTCTACAAAATAGACTTTTAGAATTTATAAACTCGAAGGTTCTGTTGGTCAAACCTTGGTCAGCAGCTTAAATTCAAATTTAAACCACATTTTTGAATACAACATGGTATGCAAGTTTATAAGTGAAATGTAGAAGAACAAATTTAGAACATTTCTTTCAATTGGGTTATTTTTAAATTCGGCCTCTAACTAGTTTAAAAAGGTGAAATACAAATAGAGCTTTCTGCGGTCAAAACTGAATTTTCCATTTTCGGGTTTTTTCTTTCTCACGGTCTCTATGACAAGTGGGCCCCACCTGACAGACCGTCCCCGGAATCCCGCCCGCGGGATTGGAAAAACCCGGCCGTGGGCCCCACCTCACCTCTCCGTTCGCGAACGTGGTCCATGGACTGTCTCTCTCTTTCCCCACCCCGGCCCTACCGCGCAGTGTCACGCGGTCTATGGATTGGGTCCACCACACGGCCACCACTCCATCTCCCCTCTCCGGCCCGTACACGCGGCGGCCGCCTTCTGCCGCCGGCCGACGGCCGAGGCCGAGCCCCGCCCGCACCTGGACGGAACCTCGGCCGGGTTCACTCCGCCCTCCTCCTTTTTCCACTCCCTCCGCGGCCCTCTCCCGCTCACTCGCCCGCCGAGCGCCTCCCTCGCTCCCTCTGTTTTCTCCACCGGCCGCCGCCATTGCCGCACGCTCGGGCCAACCTCACGCCCGTCGCTCCGGCCGCTTCCACGCCCCCACGTCACCGCGCCGCTCTTCCCCGGCCTCCCCTCCTCCGATTCGCCTAGGTCTAGGCCACTGTCTCCCCCATCCCCGCCGCGCATTACGCCGCCGGATCTCGCCATAGCCGCGGGCTTGGAGCTCGGAGCTCGAGCCACGCCGGCCATTCCGCTCGCCATCACGCCTCCACACCACTGCGCCGACGCGCCTCGACCTCCACACCACCGAAACCCCGAGCTCTAGGCCGACGAGACCCTACCGCCAAGCCCCACCACCATGCCAGATTTCCGCCCCTCTGCGCTACGTCGCCGGCTCTTCTCGACGCGTTTCCGCTGAATCAAGGTAGTTGGTGAGACTCCCCACTTCCCCCTCGCTCTCCCCGACCACCGCCGGCGAGCCCGCGGGCCCGGATGGCCGGAATCCCGCGAGCGCCGCCGCGCCAGTCACCTCCCCGGCGGGAGGTTGAAGAAAGCCGTGGGGTTTTGCATTTAAGCCCCCGGCGATATGAGTTTTTACGTTTAGATCCGAGTCGCTGTGCAATGAGTCTCGCGAATCTTACGGTCTAGCCCCTGAAAACTATGGTTATTTGTGTTATAGTCCTCAGAACTAATGTTTTCCATTTAAATTCATTTATATTGAGCTGTGAACATTGAAAAATCATAACAATTCAAAAAAAAATTCAAAATGGACAAACTCAGTGGCTATGGACTCCTCTTGAGTAGATCTACATGATAGGTAATATGTGGATGTGTAAAAAGACTGTTTTGCCCCTGGTTTAGTGCATGCATGGTGTAGGTAAATAAATGGTAAAAGTGGACTAAATGAACTCCAAAAATTATAAAACTTGGACAGTAGCTTTGCTATGGCATCTAGGTACTGTGTGATTTTTGTAGTCCTAGCATTGACTGTTTAATTACCGTTTTGCCGTTATGCATGTGTTTTGTGTATTTAATTGACTTAGAAAAGCAAGGCTATATAAAATATGCTCAAATATGCCCTCTGATATTTTTTATGTGCTTTATATAGCATGAATAGCTTGCTGGTAAAGTTTGAAGCCTTGCATGTTAAGTTTGAACGGTGATTTGAAAATGACAAAATGACACATGCTTAACTAAATAAAATGAGAAAGTGGTTCTAGGATGCATAGTTAATTCTATGAAAAATCTGGTGAGCTACTAGTATGATAGGGAGTCCAGAAAGTATTTTTGGAAGGTTCATTAACACTGTTTATAAGTGCATCTTAATTTGCATAAGATAAATATATGGAAAATAGGTGTTATATTAAACTATGGATTTTGTGCTTGCTGATTTTTGTATATGATGTTCATGCTATGAAATGCTTGCTGTAGAAATTTCAAGTCTAGAAACCATTCCGATAAATTATGAAAAATCTGAGAAGCTATAGGGCTGGTAACTTGCTAGAATTTTAATAAATTAATTATAACTTGGTTGTAGCTGAAATTTTGGCAGTAGCACTATGAAGTATGTGTCTACATGTGGTAAAAATTTGAGAGCAATTTGAGTTGTCTAAGTACATGAACTCATAAGCGCATTATATTCATAAAAGTGGCATGTCCCTTAATCTGTGTGTATACGTGTAACTATAAGTGACAACATGTTAGTGCATATACAAAGTTACTTGCTGTAAGTTCCATGTGATATCATAAATGATGGGTCAAACTCGTATAGTGATGGTTTGTACGATTTCTTAGTGATGAGTTGTATGATTTCTTAGGAAAGTTGTTAAGTTTTTTTATTATAGGATGCGTTTGAACTAAATACAATCGAGTCCTTTGCCACAAGCTGCTTGATCATGCATTATATTTCATTGACACCTCATGCATACAACTGCATTCGTTGCACTCATGATTGCACTATGACATACATATAACCTGTATCATATGCATATATTTGCATTCTCATGCACTCACTTGCATTTTATCATGCATATAGATCCCGCGTGCAAGGAGGTATCAACACAGGAAAAACCAGTGATCAAGGAATCAGACGACAGGCTATATCCGGAGCAAGAAGACGAAGGGTCGCTGATTAAATCCGTCCCTGCTTCAAAGGGGTTGCCTGGGGCAAAGCCTCACAACCCGGCAAACTAACTTAGTTTAGTTTGTTGGTTTTCATAAGAATACTCAAAGGTAGGCAGGACCATGATTTCTCCCAGCTAATACAAATCTTGTTGATGTTTACGCATATGCATTAGGAGTTGATTGAAACAAACTGCATTAGATTTCCTGGCCGCCCTGGCCCTAGCACCTATACGTAGGATGAGTGTCTAGATTTCTAGGTGCGAGTAGACACGAGTGATTGTACTCGTCTCGTAGGTACGACTTTACAAGGTGACAGAAATCTCACTTATGGAAGTTATTATACTTGCTTATGTTTTAAATGGAGACCGGGCGGAGATTTTATGAGTTATTTATTGTTCATGGTATCGTGCACTGGACTCCGCCCGAGTCGCATAAGGCCCATCCGCTGTTCGTCTGCTGATTGGCGTAACATTGCTAGAGTGCTTATCCAGGACATGGGCCTGGTGAAAGTCTTACTTGTGCCATCCGAAGAACAGAGACAGATTTCAACTGTGACACCTTGGGGAGCTTGTAGTCGAGGGAGGGCTGACCCGACGTTACCGTGGTATCGCTCCTAAGGCGGCACAACCTGGGAACAACAGAAGGATTGAATCGAACTTGGGATGGGACAAGTGGAGATGGAGAATATATGTGTAGAACGCGATGGCTATTAAGCATATACCCCTGCCATTTCTAGTTATTCCCGAGAATATAAAAATCGATTCGAATCGCTGATGCTCACCAGGTGTGAGAGTGCCAAATATCACTATCGGGCAACGTAGTAATAACTGTAACATGCTGTTTTTTAAATCACGCTTTTCAATACAACATGCTTGGATGTGTATGATCCGTCTCTCTATTCATGGTGTTGCCCATCCACTGCTAGTAGGTCGATGGACTTGGGAGATGCTTTGAGGTCGAGGGAGGGCTGACCCGACGTACCGTGGTATCGCTCCTGAGACGGCTACTCCTAAGGGGTTGGATGGAGGCGCTATGAATCTTGGGACGGGACACGTGTTCATGTTTTGCTTTCCTGCAATGTATTTACCTTATGATATAAATGATCTTCTTGATTAATAGCAACTGTCAAATCCTGCTATCTTATGTCAATATGACTTTGTTTAAGCATCAACAGCTAAGGACCCACATGATTAGTAAGCATACTTTGCGTCAGCCGTAAGCCCCGTCCATTAAGTCCTACTGAGTAATTAGTACTCAGGGTTTGCCTCCACTTTTGGATTACAGGTACTGGCGACATCTGGATAGCTGTGTTGGAGGTGGTAGTACCGGTGGGCTCGGTGCTATTCGCCTTGTTCGTCTCTTCGTGAAGACTGCTTAAGTATCATGTTTCCGCTGCGAGATGTTTTGAAAACGCTTCCGCTATATATAACTTTGCAAACGCTTCCGCTATATTTAAACATATATTTGACTTCATATATTTGGTTTGTAATATTATTCTCTATTTCAAATGCCTGTGATGATGTAATTGTTGTGGCTCCTTCGAGAGTCGGATGTGTTTGATGTCGGTTCCTTTGGGAATGGTGTTATCGAGAGTCCGAAGGACTCTCGACGGACTACCAGGTTTAGTCCGGCCTAAGTGCACTGCGAGCAAGAGGTGACAGGTGTGTTTAGTCTGGATTAAACAGGGCGGTTCCTGAAGCGTCCCAGCCCTTAAGCAGGACTAAAATGTGTATTATTACCATTCCCAGGAGTTATGGTAACCACATTTGTTCATCAGATGTATACAGATCCGCCCTAACGGGACAGACCAAACGGGGCGCAGCCCGAAAAACACTGCAGCGGAAAACTTTAAAGCGCGACCCATTCTTTCCCACAACACACAGTTGGGAAGCAGGCCGTAACCCTCACACATCCACGATCTTCTTTGCTCTGTAAACCAACAACAAAGCAAGGGTGAGTACAAACGTACTCCGCAAGCCCACCTTCTTCCATAGGAAGAGGGGATATAAGCTAACATTAAATGCAGGATATATCTGGAGCTGAAGGTAAATTTGCAGTAAAACATTTGATATGCAGGGTTCCTTAGTTCTCAGTTTTAATTGAGAAAACATCTTTATCCCAAAAGAGGTTGCCACTGGACTTGCCGGTCCATCGCGGCTCATGGCACGCAGGCCAACACATTTTCCACACACACACCTCCTCGGCAACCGCAGCTGCCTCAAAACCATCATTTTGATCCCAACCCGAAACCATATTTTTATAAGAAGCTAGTTTAGAAACCAAGCCGTAACTCGTTTGTCCATACCAGTGGACAGCGGACTATCATGATAGATTTAGTTATACTCTGGCCAGAGGTGCGCACTTTACCCACAAGTTTGGTCCAGGTACTCATGATCAGTGAGCCCCTTTCCGCTCGCCGGTTTTTCCCCCGCAAGGCGCTCCCCAGACTTCAGCCATGAGAGAGTACGGGCCCACCTGTCGCTCAGACCCGCAGCCACGCGACTGTTGACCCCTGACCGCAGCCATGCAACCGCGCCCATCCACCCAATCTCTCATGCATCCCAGCACACCGGCTTACGCCTGGTTCGTCCAAAGCGGGTTCTAACCGAGGGTTGCCGCATACAACCTCGAGTGGTTGCGCTAGATGAGTTAGGCAAGATGAAACGTCAACTCGGTCCTTCAGGGTGGAACTCCCACAATGCTCACGCATGAGCAACACCAGCCCAGTCCTCACAACAAGGACCAGGTTTCCACCCCGTAAATGGCTTCAACAACCGAAGTCGTCTGCCAGGGTCTTACCCTATGTTTTACTGAAAAACAACCGCCCATACCCACCATCATATTCCCATCATTTTCATCAAGATTAATGTATATCATTGAGTGAGCGATCCACCTAAGCGCACTACATCTAACGTGGCTCGGGAGGCTATATCCTACTATGTTTTACCTTAGCCAGCAAAACATACAAGTTTTCTTGTTTTACAAGGCAATAGGATGTGTATATAAAAACATGGGTAATTTATGCATCAAGTGAGGATTCCAGTGGACTTGCCGTCGTCAAGTTCTTCGTCACAGCGAAGCTCGGGAGCTGGTTTCTCGGGCTCGGTGTCGACGGTAGTCACTTCCGGTTCCGGCGGTTTCTCGGGCGTTTCGTCTACCGTAAAAGCAAACACCCAAGTAAACATACATGCATACAGACCAAAAGCAAGGTGAAACTTATCATTACAGAGAGAGGGTGATTTTAGATGAATTTAGGTGAAAGAATCACTGGATTTGGAGTTAAAATGACCAAGATATACACATTTCAAAATTGGGAATATACATAAATCATATTGGAAAAGGAGAAAAGGCTACACGGGCTGAATTCAGCGCGCGCGGCCCATCTCCCTCATCCGAATCGGCTCGGCCCGTCCCCTCAGCGCGTTCGTGGGCCGTAACAGGCCGGCCCACGGAGCGCGCGGAGGGGCGGGACGGCGGGCGACGGCGTCAGGCCGGCCCCACCTGTCATCCATACGGAGCAGGGGGCGGCGCCGACGGCCGTTTGGCCCTGCCGGACCGGGTCTTGAGCGGACCGGTCGCCGGGGGCGGAGCGGTTCACCGGCGGCTTGCCGCCGGTGATCCGGTTCCGTCGCCGGGGACCGACCCAGGAGTGATGCGGATCCCTGCCGAGACGATGGAGGTAGACGTGGAGGTGAATGGTGCTGTGTGGAGGGCGGACGGCGGCGACGCCATGCGTCGGGGGGGGGAAGTCCATGGCGTGGCGGCGCTCCGGCGGAGCCGAGGCGGAGCCGGGCCAAAAGACGGAGGGAAAGAAGCGTGCCCTTACCAGGGACACGGAGCTCACCTTATTAGTGACTGTGCGGCTCGAGGACGTCGGGATTTGGAGAGGGAATGCGCGCCGGC
Organism: Paspalum notatum; assembly: GCA_022530915.1. Taxonomy (NCBI): domain Eukaryota; kingdom Viridiplantae; phylum Streptophyta; class Magnoliopsida; order Poales; family Poaceae; genus Paspalum; species Paspalum notatum. The sequence goes on from CM039685.1 coordinate 41,068,256, forward strand.
AAGGCGGGCACCGAGACTGTGTGGACGAGGCTCGCGCCGAGGCGCTTCCCGGAGGTGGAGGTGGTGGGTGCGTGCGTCGGCGTAGTGTACGTGCGTCGGGGTGAACGGGAGTGGGAGGGGGAAGGCCGGTGCGGGTTAGCCCCTTTTATAGCCGACGGCGCGGCGAGGCGTCGGGGCGGAGACAGGCGCCGGCTTGCGGGTCCCGGAGCGGGGTGGCGGGGCGCGCTCTGGCGGTGGGGACGCGTCCGTGCGCGGGTGATGGGACGAGGCGTCTCGGGGCCGAGGGCTAGGTGGCGTGCGTGGCCGGTGGTCGGCGTGACGCGCCACGGCGGGGCCGCGCCGGCGTGGCGTGTGCGAGTGCCGAAGTCAATGGCGTACTGCGCGCTGAGCCAGAGGGGAGGGGGGCCAGCCAGGGGCGAGGTCGTCGGTGGCAGAGGGAGGGCGTGACGTCGGCTCCCGGCCGTTGCGGAGCGAGGCCGTGCAGGGCGGCGGGAGACCGGCGCGCGCGCGTGCGCGTGCACGCGCACCGTTCCCAGGGAGCGGACGGAGGTATGAGAAGGGGAACCGGGGGGGTCTTTTGGGCCGGCTCGGCTTGGGCCAGGGAGAGGGAGAACTGGGAGTGGGCTACGGCCCGAATAGGAGAGGAATGATTTTCCCATTTCCGATTTGGAATTTGGATGGATTTTGTGGAAGGAAAATTGAGGAATATTTTGGGAAAGGTTTGAGTGGATCTTTCCCGGAATATTCGAGGGACTCGAGATGATTTTTATGAGCTCATAGTGTACACTTCACAACAAGCAGGTTTTCAAAATCATATTTTGAATTTAGACGAGAGATTAGAGGATAATTTCTTAGGGTCAAATTTCGGGGTGTTACAAACCTACCCCACTTAAAAGAAATCTCGTCCCCGAGATTAGGGTAGAAGGGTTTACAGGGATAGCTTTACTTCAGCTAAACAACTTCTGCTTACAACAGAAACTTGAACTTTGCACGAACGGCAGGTGGAACTTCAACAAAAGAGCTCTTGCTTCTTTGTTAAGGATGGATGGAGTCTGTGGGCCTGAACCAACTCCTTTTGGGAATTTGCCGTGCAACTCTTCCACACACAACAGAGATACCTTTCAATCTCTTTAACTTCATGCACTTGGAAGGTTGCTCTGGGCGGTGGCGGTAGGAAATCAGCAAGGCACTTTCTCTTCCTTTATTGGCCGATTTCCTTGGTGGCATGTACCGGCAACTCATGTATCCTCCAGAAATTTGCATGCCTCAATTTCTGGGTTTCCCTTCATCAGAACTAGCAGAAGAGAGACTACCCCACTTAAAAGAGTGGAAGTACCCCACTAAGTGGATTAATATCCCTTCTGGAAGCGGGGAGTTGCCGGGGAAGAAGCGGTCATTTGGGATAAACTTCTTCATGTTACTTTTCTTTTTATCCCAAGCGCTTCTGGTTACTTTTCTTTTTATCCCAAGCGTAACTTATTGCCTGCTTGTTGTCTTGATTCCTTGCTTGCTTCTTGGAGCTTCTTCATCTGGGGGCCGCTTTATTAGCAGGGAGCTTCTTCTTGCTTCTTCTCTGCCCGTGAGAGAGTGACTAACCGGAGGAGGATTAGGAGGCATAGAACGAAGATCTCAGCAAAGACTATGTAGCGAAGTGGAAGGCAAGCTCTGGTTTCTGGGTTCATGCCTCGGAGGAATTTGGGGGATAGTGCGCGAGGATCTGGCTTATGCGGTCCTGGAATCTGACTATGTTTCTTGCAAGCTGGAGGAGGACTTTTGTGATCTTGTAGAGAAATATGCACTGGATCAGAAGAAGTGTGATGATGGCTAGGTTCATGCTCGGGTATTGAGGTGAGCGGGGTGTTTGGGCTAATCTCTCTTGCTTTGTTCTGAAGAGGGAGGATGGTGGTCTTCTCACAGAAAAAGGAGGTACATGATGAGAATGAGAAAAGCAAGAGCGTAGAAACCAAAGAGGACTTGTTCGATCAGAGAATCAACGAACATCTGGGGAAGGATTATCTTGATTTAGCTGGTGGAGGGAGAGTGTTATGAGGTTGCTCGGCGGGGTGGATGAAGAGCGACGTCCGGGGGGGTGCTTTTATGGACGCCCGGGAGAGTGGTGGTTACGGTGCGGTGGCTTGTGCATCGAAGGGACATGAGCGGTGGAGGTGGTGTTGGTACACGTGGCGATCATGCAGGGAGCAAGGGCAGTGGGGACCGGGTTGCGGTTGACAGCGGCGCGGAGGTGTGCTGCAAAAGCGGCAGGCAGGGTACGAGCGGATGCATGCGGCGGCCTGCATGCGATGGTGTAGGGGCCGGTTTCGGTCGGCAGCAGCGCGGGGGTGCACTGCTAAAGCGGTGAGCGGGGCACATGCATGCCTGCACGGCGGCAAAGGCAAGTGGGTGGCGGGGGCAGGCGCAGTGGGTGCGGCGAAAAGACAGGAGCGGCAGCTGATAAGGCGGGGAGGTGAGGGCGGTGGGAAGACGAGAGCGGCGGGGAACTGTGGCGTACACAATTCGCTTAGGGATTGTAGTATGCAGTGTCTCATCCGGTCTTTTCCTTTTTCCCAGGGCACTATTTCCTTTCACTGTGTACACTTTATCTCCTCGTTTTCTGCTGCTGGTACTGTGCTTTCTTGGACACACTGTTGTTGCATGCTGACTGACTGGTTTGAACAAGGCTTCTTGTAGGCGTTTTGCTTCCTTTTAACAGACGGTTTTTAAGGTAAGAAGGGGAAGCAGGGATAAGAGTTAGGTCTACAAATGATGTGTTCTTTATTAGCAAAAACTCCACAAACAAAACTGCAAACACAAAAACGAACACACTAACGCGACTACTTACGCAGGACTCCTTTCAGCTTCTGCTGCTTGGAGGCTCGGTCTTGCATTGGTGGCTGACCACTGGATCCTTCTCCTGGGAGCGAGAGCGACAAAAAGGCGCCCATGCTTGCTTTATCTTCTCGTCTGTTGAGGTCTTCTGGGTTCTTATCACTGGTCTGCATGTGATTGAGCAGGAGGGCCTGAAAATTTCCAGGATGACTCAGTATTGGTTGGTTAGGAGGGTTTGAACTTCCTGCCATCTTGGGGTTCTGTATTTCTCCTTGAGGTGGGTGGCGAGGACCGGACATGGCCCTTACCCTTACTCCATGACTGAGAGGGGAGTCTGTTACTGATCCTGGATGTATCCACGCCCTCTTATACTTGACCAACTCTCTTTCTGTGTCTTGGTGTCGGTCTACCAACCTGTCATGCAGGCGGCTCAGTTTTTCATACTCGTCGTCCAAGGCGAGCAGATATTGGACCAGGTAGGCTAGGGCAGGATCTCTGGACTTCTTGATCTCTGTCAAGATTGCTGTCCTCTTAATCCAAGTACTACCACGTTGGTTTACTGGTGGAAAGAACCTCATAGGGCTGCTTTGTACTGCCCCATGGTAGGTCGAGCATAACCTTTTTATTGCCCCACGAGCGGCAATGTAGCTGGCTTCTAAGAATCCGTTGCCGATGGCTCTGCAGTACCAACCGTTGAGATTGAGGTTCTCTCTGATATAAAGTGTGACGGTCCATCCTCGTTCTTCCCTTTCGGGGAATGCTAACCCGCAGTACTCCGGGTATCCTGGAATACTGAGGTACCGCATGGTATCTCTTAGCAGCTCGGGAAAGCCACTTTCTTCCCGGCAGCAGCTGACATGGGTGACACCTTCCATCTGAACGAAACACGCGGGACTCGGCTTAACACTAGCGCAACAGAAAACAAAAGGCTACAACACAGACGACAACAACAACAACACTACTACACACGCAGTCTACACGATTCACTCTTACAGAGGGTGCTAACTAAAGCGGAACAAAAATTCCACTACCCACATGTAAGAGGGGAACTGGGTACCGCTAGCTACGGACCACACTGCTTCACTCCCGGAGGGCGCTGGTGACTTCATCCGGGGATGACTCCCTGGATCTGGCGTTGAGGAGCTCTGGCGGCCAGACGACTGAGTCTTCTTCCTTGCAGGACGAGGCTGAACTGGATGGTTCTGGGGTAGATTCCACAAGGGGAGACGCGGCTCGCGTCTTCAACAGCTCTTCCCAAGGCAGCTCACTGAGCGAAACAGGACTTGGTGGTGGAGCTCTTGGGCTTTCTACTGACAGCGGGGAAGCCGGTGCAGCTTCTAGGGTTTCTGCTAGCTCTGGTGAAGGAACGGGGGAGAGCTCTGGGTGATCTGGCTCACTCTCCTCAACTGGTATGCCTTCTAGGATCGGAACTCCATTGATGAGGTCTCCGACCTTTCTCTTCTTTATAGGCGTGGGGATGCCTATGAGCGTTGGAGGTTGCTTGGCCATGGCTGCTTGTAGTGGGGCAGTTCTTGAGTTCTTCTGGCCTTCTGGTGAGCTTTTAAACACCTTGCCGGCGTGTCTGGGGCTGAATCCTGGTGTCCTTTCCAGACAGCAGACACGGCGTTAGGCACCGCTCACTGTGTTGCACTGATTCAGAGGGGTTCTGCATGCACGTTCCCTTGTCCACTGTGCTGCATGCAGGGCCATTCAAGGCAAGGGAGGCGGGAAACACAAGGAGGGTCACTTCCTTGTTTTCCGGTGCACGTCATGGTCATCCATAGGGTAGGGTGCCACTTTTAACTTCCATAGGGTGTGCACACCTTTTGTTGCAGACAGGTTGAACACGGTCTTCGAAGAGGAACACTTGACTGAGGAAGGGGAAAAGAGCAGATAAACTCTTTTGAAACTGAGTAAGATAAGGAGTAGAGGTGTTTTTCAACTGATTTTGGACTCAAAAACCTTTTTCCAACCTAGGGTTACGTCTTACGGCCAACTTACGGCTCTGATACCACCTGAAGCGTCCCAGCCCTTAAGCAGGACTAAAATGTGTATTATTACCATTCCCAGGAGTTATGGTAACCACATTTGTTCATCAGATGTATACAGATCCGCCCTAACGGGACAGACCAAACGGGGCGCAGCCCGAAAAACACTGCAGCGGAAAACTTTAAAGCGCGACCCATTCTTTCCCACAACACACAGTTGGGAAGCAGGCCGTAACCCTCACACATCCACGATCTTCTTTGCTCTGTAAACCAACAACAAAGCAAGGGTGAGTACAAACGTACTCCGCAAGCCCACCTTCTTCCATAGGAAGAGGGGATATAAGCTAACATTAAATGCAGGATATATCTGGAGCTGAAGGTAAATTTGCAGTAAAACATTTGATATGCAGGCTTCCTTAGTTCTCAGTTTTAATTGAGAAAACATCTTTATCCCAAAAGAGGTTGCCACTGGACTTGCCGGTCCATCGCGGCTCATGGCACGCAGGCCAACACATTTTCCACACACACACCTCCTCGGCAACCGCAGCTGCCTCAAAACCATCATTTTGATCCCAACCCGAAACCATATTTTTATAAGAAGCTAGTTCAGAAACCAAGCCGTAACTCGTTTGTCCATACCAGTGGACAGCGGACTATCATGATAGATTTAGTTATACTCTGGCCAGAGGTGCGCACTTTACCCACAAGTTTGGTCCAGGTACTCATGATCAGTGAGCCCCTTTCCGCTCGCCGGTTTTTCCCCCGCAAGGCGCTCCCCAGACTTCAGCCATGAGAGAGTACGGGCCCACCTGTCGCTCAGACCCGCAGCCACGCGACTGTTGACCCCTGACCGCAGCCATGCAACCGCGCCCATCCACCCAATCTCTCATGCATCCCAGCACACCGGCTTACGCCTGGTTCGTCCAAAGCGGGTTCTAACCGAGGGTTGCCGCATACAACCTCGAGTGGTTGCGCTAGATGAGTTAGGCAAGATGAAACGTCAACTCGGTCCTTCAGGGTGGAACTCTGTTGACGGCACTTAAGCACGCCAAACCTTATACTGCAAGCGACAGTATCGTGGTAGCTTTTCCCCAGGATGAGTATCATGGGTTTTGTCAATCCAGGGAACGAACTAATTGAGAACTAACTAATAAGAGTTTAAAGTAAACTAAGGCATAGAGTATAGATCTAAAACTACCTCTAATCTATATCTAATCTGCATCTAATCTACGTTAAAGATAGAAGATAAACAACTAGAACAAGACTAGAACACTAATTAAGGGGTATTAACTAGCTTCTAATCAAGCTCTAATTGGATCCAAGACAAAGCATAATAACGGGCATCACAAATAGATAAGAACAACGAGTAACTAGTAGCTCAAGGTAAACAAGCATGATCAAGCATATTCATCATAGCATAAATAGATCTAGATCAATCAACCTAACCCCCTAGATTGGCTTAACCTTTCCCCGGCCCTACTGTCACTAGAACCAGGTAATCGACGAGAAGCTTTCAACAGGCACATGATTAAAGAATGCACCCCTAATCACTTTATATGGTCTAATAACATAATTAGCACAACTAGAACTTCTAATCACCATGATCACAAGAACTAGATATACAACTATATCATTAGTAAGCTAGATCAAAGATCAAAGAACAAGAACACTAGATGAATATAACCTTTAAAAGACATGTTCTAATCAACATGCAAACTAGATCTAAATCTAACTAGAACTAGAACAAGCATAATTAGAACAAGAACATGGTAATTAGACAAGAACAATGCTTCATTAATATACCTGTATCATACTTACAACCATGGCCATACCTACCCTTGATGATACAATTAGACCTCTGGAGCTAGGTAATTAGAGAGCCATGCAAGGCCTCTAATCACCTCTAGGAATTAGAAGAACCCTAATTCTAGCCTAGAAACTCGACCCTCAGCTCTCATCTAGTTGTTGTCCCTCTTCTCTACATCTTGTCGCCTTGATAATGAATTGGATGCCTCGACCAGGGGCTCAGCTTCGCTTTAAATACCCTGAGGATGCCGTAGCCGAAAAGGAAACCTCAACCGCCTTCGGGAGGGGGTGGGGTCGGCCGACCAAAGGGCTCCAGGTCGGCCGACCTGGAGTCCCTGGACCTCCTCTGCTTTCCATCTTTCGCGGACTTCGGGATAACCTTCATATAAATCTTCCTGGAGTCTTTTTCGGACTCTAAACCTTCCAGATTCTTCTGTATCCCGAGATCTTGTCGAGTCTTCTAGAATTGGGCTTCATTTGATGGGTCTTTAATTGGGCTTCTTCTTCCATTATTGAATAATATTCAGAGGTCTTTTTACTCGAGGTAGACTTTGATGAATTTTGCTTAAAATTGGCCCAAAACCTGCAAAAATTACAAGTAGACAATTTCCAAGACAACATTGCAAAATCCACAATAATCTATGTTATTTGTTAGTAAAAGGCAAAGTTGACGCATAATAATAGGTAAAAACAATATAAAATGATGTATAATTTTCGTTCTTAAGCCGCGTCAACAATATCCCCACTCTTAAACCTTGCTCGTCCTCGAGTAAGTCAAAATTTTATAAATAAGTCTACTTATAAACTAACATCAATTAATCAAACTAAAATTAAACTCTCAAAATTTTTCTAAGTTTAGACTAGCAAGATATATAGACAAGTAGATATTCATGTAAGCATATCCCACAATCATATATATATAAGAAATCAAGAATTCATCAAAACAGATCTCCTTATGTTTTCAATAAATTTTTCAAAAGATAAATCAATGATTAAAGATTAAATTATAAGGCCCAAACTCTCATCTTTCCAGGCTCTCAAAGTATATAGACAAGCAGGTTAAGTACTAATCTATAATATATATGTGTAGGCTTTATCTGGAGCTTGGTATGGATCCTAATCAAAATTTAATCTCAATATATTATCAAACTAAGAAAAGAATCTGCTGGAATTACTGAGATTTCTCAAAAAGGTCATGGAATTTATAATGATGAAAAAGGACTAAAGAAAAATATAGAAAAGTGGTCATATGCAAATATATCTATTTGATCTCAAGGCACAAATGAAGTCCTTGTTATCGGATTGCATATGATTGGAGTATTTTCTGGAGTTTTATTGAAGAGGATTCAAAAAGAGGTAAAACAAAAGTAGATCAATGAGGGGCATATCTATAAATTCCTAATTCTACTTTGACCACTTGGTCTCTTTTTTATTCACCCTTTTTTTTTATATATGTGGCGACCACTTGGTCGTCCTCTTTTTTTTTTTTTTTTTTTTTTTTTTTTTTAGACAATACCTCCTCAAAGATTGAATGAAAATTTGACAAGCAATATCCCCACTCTTAGATAATACTCACTTTTGAGTATCTTATTGAATAGTATTTTGGGGATTTGCTTGTCTAAACACCTCTTTTTGTTTTGATTGAAAACTCCAGAAAACAATAGGTTGTGGACAAGGGAGATAAATGAAACGATATTTGGTTTAGGGAGGATATCCAGCGAGTTTTGTAATTTCTCCAATGTAGAGAGTTACAATGCATGGATAATTTGGCTAGCAAATGAAAGATAAGCAAATTGAATGACCAGCTTTGAAATCTCAGACCCTAGATTCAAATCTTAATCCAATTCAGCCAAGAATTAAATTTGATCAAGCTATGGTTTTCAAATAAAAGCTCTAATAGGTAGGGCCTATATAAGATAATCATAAGAATCATTGATTATAACATTAATAGCTCAAATAAAAATTATAAGGAGATCCATAATGACAAAAACTTGAAATCAAATATTAATAAAATGCGGGTCTTTATGAAATATCAAACTTACTATATAAATGCTAAGTCATAATTTAATTAACATGCATTAATTGAGAGTATAAAATTAGCTTAATTAAAAGACATCAGATTACAAGCAAACATTTTTATTTCAAGGATACAACATGATCATGATTAAACTAACTAAAGAAAATAAGATCACTCATAAAAGATAAAACTAAAAATCAAACTTTAAATCTAAACTAACACACTACAAATATAGAGAAACACAAAGGGAACACCGAATTGATAGATATAGGTAAATATTTGCAGAATTTAAAAATGAAAAGAGAAGGTGTTAGAAATTTGTTACCGGATAGTCCTTCAATTTTCTTTTTCATTAAATAACTCCCTGCAAAATAATTCAAATGCACATACTACTCTCGAGGTAACGGTCGAGAGTAGAAACAGTTTTACCATAATCTAAAAATATTCCCAATTTCTATTAACTTGTGGCCTAGCTAAACTTAATGAAAAGAAAAACTAAACTTGTAAATGTATGCAAGAAATAAGCATATAAACTAAGACAATGATTAAATCAAGTTCTAAACACCATGTTTACAACATGATTGCTAAGTCTCTCTATAGCCATCAAAAATTAAATAACCAAGATCAAAACACCATGCTTTATCAAGGTTGTTAACTCATAACAGCATAAGATAAACAAAGCACATAGCAAAGCTTATAAACTTAATCAAATGAAATTATGTATAACTAGCAAGGTTAATTAACTTCATCATGATGATCAACAATTTAATCTAAGCACCATGCTTACATAAAACTGCTAAATTACAACATTCTAGCGATGTCATAATAAACATGAAAAGCACTCATCATGAAGTTAAATAAACAACCAAGCCAATTATAATGCAAGTATGTAAATCTAATCTAAATGCAAAGGTGGTTTATGCAAGAATGCAACAAGTTTATCCACAAAAGACATGATTAGAAAGAAACTTTTAAATAAACTTAATGATGATGGTCTCAAATTAAATCTAAACACCATGTTTACACTTAATTTTCCGAGAAGAAAACTCGGCCGAGTTTCAGCATAATTATAAAGCATACATCAAAAAGCTTATGAAAATTTCAAAACTAATAAAACAAGTGTGGAGAAACAATGATAATGCAAATGCAAGGAATAAAACTAAATATGCAATGATATGATGATGATTATCTAAATTAAGTTAACTAGCCACAAGCTAAAGAATAAAAGGGTAGTGTCATGCTTCCTATTTCTCTATAAAGACTCTAACAGTATAGACAAATAAATAAAATGGGTTGCCTCCCGAAAAAGCGCTTAATTTAAAGTCATAAAGCTAGACTTCTTACTTGCCTTCGTTGAAGTGAAGCCATGGTCCTTGGAGTAAGAATCCGAAGTGTCCATGCAGCTTGATAACTTGATTGTGCAGCTTCATTGTGTCTTGATCAAAGCATCACTTGTGTGCACAATCCTCTGCTTGTGTGTTCATGTACTAATGTTTTTGAAGCTCCTTGTAACTGAACTTGATCATGAAATACTTCATGGAAGCTTCGCCCAAGCTTTCTTCATCGTCGTTGTCACCATCTTCTTCAAGTAGTCATCACCATTGTTGCTGCTACCTCCTTCTTCGCGGTATATCTTTTAATTTCGAACAGAATATATCTTGAACAATAAATCCATTGGATAGCCTCTGAAATTATCTTTCCAACGAGTACTCATACGTTAAATTCCGATTCCGTATGAAAGAGTTATGCCCGTTTTACTCCAGCGCTGCATTCTGTCCAGATTTGAATTCAGCTCGCGCAGGCTTCAATGATTTGCACATATCTCTTTATAGGAATATCCAAATTGAGTGGTTCTTGTTTCGTTGGAAAGAGGACTTCATGAGCTTTCCGAATATAAGAAAATATTCTGTTTTTGCCTTCTGAGGTCGAGCTCCATGTTGATGATATTTTAGCCTTCCGTTCTCAGCTTTCCGATGTTGACAATCTTCATCTTTTGGACTTGTGCCTTGGTGGAATTTGACAGAGTCCACCATGGTTGATCTTGAAGCTTCATGGGCTTGATCCTTGTCTTCAATTCCTCCTCCATTCAGTCCACCCACTCCTCAAGTTGAAACTCAATCAAACTTTTGCAAATTCTGATGATGTCTTTAAATCTTGCAATCCTTTCTTGAATCATCATGAATTTGTCTTGTACTCTTTTACCACATTGATCTCATTGTTTCAAATGAAGTGTGAATTTTTCTACATGGTTAGCTCATAGTGCACACACACATGTATAAAATGAAAGCATCATGGCAACGATTAGAGATAAATGCATGTTCATAAGGTTGATTGAGGTTAAACAAACATTTGATTCATGAATCAAGGACAACTATAATTCAAATTGAAATTATATAGCAAAGCACTAAAGCATATGTAAATCATAGATGAACATGATTCATGAAATCAAACATGGGATAAACAAGGTTATAGGTTCCTAATGATTTTGGCTAAAATAGAGAGATGATTTTGAAAGAAATAAAAATAGGCTTAGATAAAATTCTAACCAGGGTTCTTTTTGTAAAGAGACCAAACGTTTTGAAACTTTAAAAATTTCAGAGATAAAATTTTGCACAGATAATAAATCATGAGAAACATGCACATGTTTATGTTTAAAATTTCAAAAGCAATTTGCACAACAATTAAACCTTAACCGAACCACTTCAAGGAGGCATAAGCAGTCGGTCAACCTCTACTTTTGCACAAACCTTGGCTCTTAATTTTTTTCTAAACTAACCTTAAAGCCTAAACTTGAGAATTAAAATAGACTAGCAAATCATATCCATCACTTTGCATGAGTAGATTCAATTGACTGATTAAAGTAAAAAAAAATCTACTAAAAGAGCATGAACACATGAAATTTCATCTTCATGGTGGACTGTAAACATGCTTGGAATTAAGCATTGCAAAGCTATGGATTAAAGAACCTAGTCTAGATGATTCTCAAGATAAGAATTAAGGGAACAAAGGTTAACGAAAGGATAAAACAAAACAAAAGAAAGAATAGAAGGGTAACAATCAACCAAACAACCTATTAGTGATCATTGTGAAACTTCTCTAATTAAACATAGGTAAACTTTTTAATTATTTTACGATAAAAATAAAAATTACCTTAGTTTTGAAGAAGTGAAACTATGGTAACTCACCTTCTTCCTTGAATGCCATCATTGCATGCACCATCAAATATTGGAGAGGAACACTTTTGTCTTTCTCGAAATTCAGCCACCCTTGTTCTGACCCCTTTAGTATTTCGACCATAACTTTGTCATCCGAAGTCCAAATAATGCAAATTCGGACATTTTCGTGAAGAGCACGAAAAGATCTACAACTTTGTCAATTGGACTTTCTTCATTTGACATCGTTAAGGTCTCCGAATTGGCCCCACAAGGTGCTGCTGTCTTGAATTTCGAGAGTAGCTCGAGATTTGGTTGGAGCTTGGATTGGATTTGAGATAAGCTTTCCATATCTTCACCTTCCTTGTACTCAAGCAATCCTTGATCTCCGGAACCTTCTCGGCTAATCATATCTCCGCTTCCATTATCTGTAGCTTAGAACAAACAAGCTCCAAAGAAACATTAGTATTAAAAATAAATTGACACAGCAGACATACCTTTATCATCGGAGTTGCTCCGTGATAGCTGTAGAAAAACTCAATAATAGATCATAAGCAACTAACAGCGTTAGCACCTACTATTAAAGAGCTAGATTGGAAAAGAGAGATTTTTTTTTTAATTGGACCGAGGTCCATTAATTTTTTTTTTAAATGTTAGTCAAAACAAATATATACAAGAAAAACAATAAACTAACTAGAAATAAAAGACAAATTAGATATATACATAAACCCAAATTAATTAGAACTCGATTAATTAGTTCCCCGGCAACGGCGCCAGAAAAGCTTGTTGACGGCACTTAAGCACGCCAAACCTTATACTGCAAGCGACAGTATCGTGGTAGCTTTTCCCCAGGATGAGTATCATGGGTTTTGTCAATCCAGGGAACGAACTAATTGAGAACTAACTAATAAGAGTTTAAAGTAAACTAAGGCATAGAGTATAGATCTAAAACTACCTCTAATCTATATCTAATCTGCATCTAATCTACGTTAAAGATAGAAGATAAACAACTAGAACAAGACTAGAACACTAATTAAGGGGTATTAACTAGCTTCTAATCAAGCTCTAATTGGATCCAAGACAAAGCATAATAACGGGCATCACAAATAGATAAGAACAACGAGTAACTAGTAGCTCAAGGTAAACAAGCATGATCAAGCATATTCATCATAGCATAAATAGATCTAGATCAATCAACCTAACCCCCTAGATTGGCTTAACCTTTCCCCGGCCCTACTGTCACTAGAACCAGGTAATCGACGAGAAGCTTTCAACAGGCACATGATTAAAGAATGCACCCCTAATCACTTTATATGGTCTAATAACATAATTAGCACAACTAGAACTTCTAATCACCATGATCACAAGAACTAGATATACAACTATATCATTAGTAAGCTAGATCAAAGATCAAAGAACAAGAACACTAGATGAATATAACCTTTAAAAGACATGTTCTAATCAACATGCAAACTAGATCTAAATCTAACTAGAACTAGAACAAGCATAATTAGAACAAGAACATGGTAATTAGACAAGAACAATGCTTCATTAATATACCTGTATCATACTTACAACCATGGCCATACCTACCCTTGATGATACAATTAGACCTCTGGAGCTAGGTAATTAGAGAGCCATGCAAGGCCTCTAATCACCTCTAGGAATTAGAAGAACCCTAATTCTAGCCTAGAAACTCGACCCTCAGCTCTCATCTAGTTGTTGTCCCTCTTCTCTACATCTTGTCGCCTTGATAATGAATTGGATGCCTCGACCAGGGGCTCAGCTTCGCTTTAAATACCCTGAGGATGCCGTAGCCGAAAAGGAAACCTCAACCGCCTTCGGGAGGGGGTGGGGTCGGCCGACCAAAGGGCTCCAGGTCGGCCGACCTGGAGTCCCTGGACCTCCTCTGCTTTCCATCTTTCGCGGACTTCGGGATAACCTTCATATAAATCTTCCTGGAGTCTTTTTCGGACTCTAAACCTTCCAGATTCTTCTGTATCCCGAGATCTTGTCGAGTCTTCTAGAATTGGGCTTCATTTGATGGGTCTTTAATTGGGCTTCTTCTTCCATTATTGAATAATATTCAGAGGTCTTTTTACTCGAGGTAGACTTTGATGAATTTTGCTTAAAATTGGCCCAAAACCTGCAAAAATTACAAGTAGACAATTTCCAAGACAATATTGCAAAATCCACAATAATCTATGTTATTTGTTAGTAAAAGGCAAAGTTGACGCATAATAATAGGTAAAAACAATATAAAATGATGTATAATTTTCGTTCTTAAGCCGCGTCAACAAACTCCCACAATGCTCACGCATGAGCAACACCAGCCCAGTCCTCACAACAAGGACCAGGTTTCCACCCCGTAAATGGCTTCAACAACCGAAGTCGTCTGCCAGGGTCTTACCCTATGTTTTACTGAAAAACAACCGCCCATACCCACCATCATATTCCCATCATTTTCATCAAGATTAATGTATATCATTGAGTGAGCGATCCACCTAAGCGCACTACATCTAACGTGGCTCGGGAGGCTATATCCTACTATGTTTTACCTTAGCCAGCAAAACATGCAAGTTTTCTTGTTTTACAAGGCAATAGGATGTGTATATAAAAACATGGGTAATTTATGCATCAAGTGAGGATTCCAGTGGACTTGCCGTCGTCAAGTTCTTCGTCACAGCGAAGCTCGGGAGCTGGTTTCTCGGGCTCGGTGTCGACGGTAGTCACTTCCGGTTCCGGCGGTTTCTCGGGCGTTTCGTCTACCGTAAAAGCAAACACCCAAGTAAACATACATGCATACAGACCAAAAGCAAGGTGAAACTTATCATTACAGAGAGAGGGTGATTTTAGATGAATTTAGGTGAAAGAATCACTGGATTTGAAGTTAAAATGACCAAGATATACACATTTCAAAATTGGGAATATACATAAATCATATTGGAAAAGGAGAAAAGGCTACACGGGCTGAATTCAGCGCGCGCGGCCCATCTCCCTCATCCGAATCGGCTCGGCCCGTCCCCTCAGCGCGTTCGTGGGCCGTAACAGGCCGGCCCACGGAGCGCGCGGAGGGGCGGGACGGCGGGCGACGGCGTCAGGCCGGCCCCACCTGTCATCCATACGGAGCAGGGGGCGGCGCCGACGGCCGTTTGGCCCTGCCGGACCGGGTCTTGAGCGGACCGGTCGCCGGGGGCGGAGCGGTTCACCGGCGGCTTGCCGCCGGTGATCCGGTTCCGTCGCCGGGGACCGACCCAGGAGTGATGCGGATCCCTGCCGAGACGATGGAGGTAGACGTGGAGGTGAATGGTGCTGTGTGGAGGGCGGACGGCGGCGACGCCATGCGTCGGGGGGGGAAGTCCATGGCGCGGCGGCGCTCCGGCGGAGCCGAGGCGGAGCCGGGCCAAAAGACGGAGGGAAAGAAGCGTGCCCTTACCAGGGACGCGGAGCTCACCTTATTAGTGACTGTGCGGCTCGAGGACGTCGGGATTTGGAGAGGGAATGCGCGCCGGCAAGGCGGGCACCGAGACTGTGTGGACGAGGCTCGCGCCGAGGCGCTTCCCGGAGGTGGAGGTGGTGGGTGCGTGCGTCGGCGTAGTGTACGTACGTCGGGGTGAACGGGAGTGGGAGGGGGAAGGCCGGTGCGGATTAGCCCCTTTTATAGCCGACGGCGCGGCGAGGCGTCGGGGCGGAGACAGGCGCCGGCTTGCGGGTCCCGGAGCGGGGGTGGCGGGGCGCGCTCTGGCGGTGGGGACGCGTCCGTGCGCGGGTGATGGGACGAGGCGTCTCGGGGCCGAGGGCTAGGTGGCGTGCGTGGCCGGTGGTCGGCGTGACGCGCCACGGCGGGGCCGCGCCGGCGTGGCGTGTGCGAGTGCCGAAGTCAATGGCGTACTGCGCGCTGAGCCAGAGGGGAGGGGGGGCCAGCCAGGGGCGAGGTCGTCGGTGGCAGAGGGAGGGCGTGACGTCGGCTCCCGGCCGTTGCGGAGCGAGGCCGTGCAGGGCGGCGGGAGACCGGGCGCGCGCGTGCGCGTGCACGCGCACCGTTCCCAGGGAGCGGACGGAGGTATGAGAAGGGGAACCGGGGGGGGTCTTTTAGGCCGGCTCGGCTTGGGCTAGGGAGAGGGAGAACTGGGAGTGGGCTACGGCCCGAATAGGAGAGGAATGATTTTCCCATTTCCGATTTGGAATTTGGATGGATTTTGTGGAAGGAAAATTGAGGAATATTTTGGGAAAGGTTTGAGAGGATCTTTCCCGGAATATTCGAGGGACTCGAGATGATTTTTATGAGCTCATAGTGTACACTTCACAACAAGCAGGTTTTCAAAATCATATTTTGAATTTAGACGAGAGATTAGAGGATAATTTCTTTGGGTCAAATTTCGGGATGTTACAGTTCCGCCACAGTTACTTTATTTCGTCTTTTATAATGGTACGTGGGTAATTTATTAGAAAAATATAATAGATCTAATGGTTATAATTGTCAGAGATACACGATGGACAGCCGGATGTTTCTGATTTTTGTGAGAATTTTTAGGATTTATTTTTTTCCTAACGCGTCTCGTGAGGATTAACGTGAAGGCTCAACCCTCGTTCTCGTACGTGTTGGAGTTTTGGAGATATAGATTCAATCATTAGTAATATTATAGGTAATATATTGATTCATCCTTTGTAACTGAATTACGGTAATGATGACATAATGGGTAATTATATGCAGATTTAAGATTTATTTTAATTTATATTATAATGGCATGGTGAATAATTTATATGTAAATTTAGGTAGTTATTTAATTCATATTTTACAATGGCGTGGTGGATAAATTTTATGCAAATTTAAGTAGTTATTTAATTCATATTTTATAATGACAATGACATTTTTTATACAAATTTAGGGATTACTTTATTTCATCTTTCATAATGTCATGGTGTGTATTGTTTAGAAACTATAATAGATCTAATGATATTATTATTGTTTCTTGATGGATGACGGGTTGTTTCTGATTTTTGTGAGAATTTTTAAGATTTATATTTTTTCTAGAAAATAGATCTATTATTAGAGCTACATGATGGATGACAGTACGTTAATTACATAGAAAACAAACCTAGTTGCTATTAAGATTTTAATCTGCAATTGATGATAAAATGTTTCTGATTGTTGTGCGAATTTCTATGATTTTATCTTTTATTTAGCGCATCTTGTAAGGATTAATAAGAAGGCTTCAAATGGAGTCTTCTCGATTAGTAATAGTAAGATTACGTACAAAATATTTGTTTTACGGAAAGATTTCTAGCATCTTTACGAAAAAAAGTTACAGGATTATTTAGTAGCGTAAATTTATAAATAGAAAATGTTTGACAAAAAACCGAAAGTAAATTTAAAAATGGAAAAATTTTGTTAAAAAAAGAATTTTGCTTTCGTTGAGAGTTGAACTCAAAACCTTTTATAATAATACAGTAGATAATTACTTAGAAAATAAATTAAAAATAGAGAAATCTTCTAAAAAAAGAAAAAATGTTTTGGTTGAGAGTTGAACTCAAAACCTTTTATAATGATAAAAGTGGGTAATTACTTAGAAAATAAACTAAAAATAGAGAAAATTTGAAGAAAAGAAAAAAAACTTGCTTTCGTTGAGAGTTGAATTCAAAACCTTTTATAATGACAGAGGTGGGTAATTACATAGAAAACAGATCTAATCGCTATTAATATTCTAATCTGCTAATTGATGGTTGTATGTTTCTGATTTTTGTGAGAATTTCTAGGTTGGATTGAGAGCAAGCTAATAGGATAATTATTAGCTGGAGAGTACCGCTAAATATTATACGAACTTGGTGATTTCCCCGCGAGTTGTCGCAGTACTTAAAGAGTGATTTCAATATTTTTTGAAAAGAGAATAGTATTGATTCAAATGTTCATTTAGTAGAGAAAATAGAATAATGGAATTGCCATTGGTCTATCAATACTCAGCCTCTAACAATAATTCTAATAAACCTATGCAATTAAAACTACTAAAAAGGTTTGTGGAGTGGATATTTCATTATGGCATGATCAACACATCTTTAGCGATGACAACATATTACTTTTGGGTGCGTTTACTAACAATACGTGAATCAAAGAGCTGCACAAAGGACTGCATTTACCTGTCCTTTTATTTTTATCTCTTGGTGTCCTGCATAGGGAGATATTACATAATTGTTTGGGTAAAAAAGGCAAGTGACTTCATATAATTCGAAGTCTTATATTTAAAAATGTAACGTCATTAATACACGAATGGATGTGAAAAGTAGAAAGTAATTTCGACTTGCTACTGAATGAATTGCAATGACTAAAGCATTATGGGTTCACCTATGTATATACGTGCGAGAAAAAAAAATATAGTTGTATATTAAATCGAAGAGGAGAGTGACTTGAACAAATATTTGACAATCCTTATTAGTAAAAAAACTTAAGCTAATATAAAAATAAATAATATGTGGAAAGTAGAACTCACCTTAATTGTCACGTTGTGGGGTTGCGAGAATTTTTAAAGTGACATGATTTTTAAATTAGCGGACTAAAAAATGACGTGGACTTTGAAAGTAGAAATATGTTAATGTGTATTGTATGACAACATTTTTTAACACATTCTACTTGATAACTTATTCGTATTCATTTAAAAAGATTGACTTTTAAATGATTAATCATCTGATATGACAACATTTTTTAAACACATTATTTTGAATGTACTATTTTTAAAATACATTATATTTGATAACTTATTCATCTTAGTTGAGAGAGATTGACTTTTAAATAATTGATTATCTATGACACATTATTTTTTAATGTACTATTTTTTAAACATATTATACTTGATAACTTATTCATCTTATTTGAGAGAGATTGATTTTTAAATGATTGATCATCTGTGACACATTATTTTTGAGCTTACTATTTTTTAAAACACATTATACTTAATAACTTATTCATCTTAGTTGAAAAAGATTGACTTTGAAATGATTAATCATCTGCGTATTTATGTTGCCGGAATTTTATGGAAAGTGATCGAAAGGATAAACAGTTGTATGCGTGGATGTTATTAGCCACAGAAGATTGATGAAAGACATTAATAGAGTGTCCTAGTGGATGATAATGTGGATAGTTTACATATTCAGATATGACATTAGTGTCCTCCATCTATATAGATATATAGGATATTTCTGTTTGCAATTAGTTGTCATTAGGTGGGTTGGGAGGTCTAACAAGATAATTGTTAGCAAAGTACAGGTAACTGCTAGCTGACCTATTAACCGGATCTATTTAACATTTAGGTATTTTTAGCGGCTAACTATTAGGTACATGGAACCAAACGGACCGTGTTAAATCGGGCCTTTGCCCTTGGCCTTAAAAAGAGGTGAGGCAGAAAGTGACTCTACCTCAACTAATTAGGTGGGAAAAGTGGCCATGCAACTAACTATTCAAATTTGAATTCTCTCCGACTCAAATTTGGGTGCATTTTTTTAATGGAAAAACACCCGGTTTCTCCTATATTTATCTTATCTATACCTAATATTAAAGCAAATAAGGATTTCCGATCCGTCGTGACAGGTGGGATAAAATAAAGGTTTTCGGTCCATCCAGACATGTAGGACCCGCTTGTCAATAATAGGATTCGGACTGCAGAAAGAGTCCACGGAAAAACGGACACCCTGATCACATACGGACTCCGTTTCCAATATTCTATATATCGATGAAAAACTAAAATCATAACCTTTTCAACCAAATTAAAACCATTTTAAAATTCGCTCTCAGTCATCGGGGATCGTCGAAACAATGTGACGTGAAATTTATTCACGAACCGGATTCGGACTGCAGAAAGAGTCTACGCGAAAACGGACGCACAGAGCACATACGGACTCCGTTTTCAACATTCTATATATCGATGGAAAGCTAAAATCATAACCTTTCGAACCCAATTAACACCATTTTAAAATTTGCTCTAAGTCAACGGGAATCATCGAAACAATGTGACATAAAATTTATTCACGAACCAAATTCGGAATGCAGAAGCACTCCACGCGAAACGCCCAGATCACATACGGACTTCGTTTCAACGATCTATATATCGATGGAAAGCTAAAATCATAACATTTCCAATCCAATTGAAACCACGTTAAAATTCGCTCTCAGCCAACAGAAATCTTCAAAACAATATGACGTGGAATTTATTCGCGAGCCCGATTGAAACGACAGGGGTAGCATACGTGAAAATTTCGCTCATAGGCAACGGAAAAATTCAAAACAATTGAACATGGAATTTATTCATGAGGCATATACTTATATGTATTAATCTAAAGGTGTTAAAAAAAATTTCGTTGCAACGCACAGGCATTTTGCTAGTTTTCAAGGCAAGGCCTTTGGTCAAAGAGGGACCTTTAACTGGAGAAACAATAACCGAATACGGTCAAGACGATTCCAATCATAGAGCAGCTAGCGAAATACCACGATCCTACGCTGCTAGTTTCTGCGTTTTTGGAAGCAATTGCGCGCACGATCGCCTCACGTGGCGTCACATGTGGGAGCAAAGACTTTTGCGTCACGCCGGAACAACCCCAACACCATCTGCAATTCTGCAGCTAGCGCTGTTTAATTGCAGTGATTAATCTCTCTTGTCGTCGTAATAACGCCGGTGCGGTGGCTTCTCCGCCGATCCATCCATTATTTCCCACGAGGGAGGGAGAGACCAAAGCCGCGTCTCGTGGCGCCCCGCGTTGATTATTCTTCCCGGCCCCGCGGCTCTCGTTTTGGCCTGACATGGAACCGGATCCCCGCTCTGTGTGGCCGACAGCCCCGGGGAAGGCTACTCGACTAGGCGGAGTAAACAACTGCCGCTGCCGATGGCTGGTAGTGCCACCACGATGCCATTGGATTTGAGCTGAATTATTCAGAAGCAACCTGAGGAGAGGGAGAGCCCAACCGCACAGCAGCACAGCAATGATGGCCCCCGTGCAAGGAATTCTGGCTCAATGATGGTGCGGTCCGGCTCGCACGACGTACGGGAGGAGAGAAAAATAAGCAGCGATGGCCTGGGGTCAATTAAGCCGGGATTCCTTCTCTTAACACGCCACTAACGGAATGATTAGCCTTGATGAGCCCGAGGAAGGCATCTTCATCTGGAACTGGTTGAGAGGTCCACCACGCACCACAGCACAGCGACGCTAGGTAGAGCTCTGGGTGGGCCGACGACGGGGACGGGCGGCCGGATGGAGCACAAACAAAACAGCGACTGCTGCTGCTGGCAGGACGGGTGCGGCCAGGCCACCCGTGCAGCAGGACAGCCCAGTGCACAGCACAGTGGCCTATCATTGATCCCGAGGGCGATCATGGCGGTTTGGACTGCCCACTGCACGCCGATTCGATCTGCATGGCCCAGACTACCTCAACACTTCCACTTGGTACGTTGTACTAGTACCACATATGTACCTGTCAGATGTCAGAGTTGCATGCTGACCGGATTGCGGCGGTAGTTTGGGATGGGAGGAATCCTTGCATCCCCAGGTCTGCCACATGTTACCTCTGAGTTTAGCAAAACCACCAAAATACCAAATTTACATTGTAGCAACACCATTGTGTACGGTGAAATTTGAATTTAGGAGGTTCTTCCTGCTGAACTCTGCCTCAGCAGGAAGCGAGAGCAATGACACTGACCAGCAGAGTCTTTCCAGTTTGGCGTTCTGATTTTCCAAATCTACCAAGAAATATGCTATTTACGGGCTCGTGGTCTCGTGGATAACCCGTGTTGTTGGTACGATCGGTTGTGCTCATTTTGAACTACTTCTGTTGCTGATGTGGGCCATGTTTGGTTGAGTTGGGATTTTAAAAAATCTAGATAATAGGAGTATATGTTATCCAAAATAGTTTGGATAGTAGTAAAGCTCTCTTGTAGCACAAAATCCAATAATATTGTGTTTGGCTCACTATAAGATAAAATGATCTAAATTCTTATTATCCCAAGTAAACCAAACACCATCTTGGTTTTTCACTGTTCATATGCATGGTTCCTCTCTAGTGGCTGCACAGTCCAGAAAAAAAGCTCAAGCGAGCAGCCGAATTTCTAGCTTTCGACAAAGGTAGCTCCAATAAGAATTGAACCTCGTCTGTTCAACAAATTATTCTGGTACGAACCTGTCATTCAGAGCATCTGTTTTACTGCAAGCTCAGTGGCAGGAGAATATCCGAAGCACTGGTGTTCAGGGGCTCATGGCGATGGTGCCAAGGGCTGTGTTTATAGATCCAAATTTTTCCCTAAATTCTACTATGCAAAAAGAAGATTTCTCATCACATCAAAAATGTCGGCACATGCATGGAGTACTAAACGTAGATGAAATCAAAAAATAATTGTACAGTTTAGATGTACTTTGCGAGACGAATCTTTTGAGCCTAGTTAGGCCATGGTAGGACAATATTTACCACAAACAAACGAAAAGTGCTACAGTACGCTACAGTGTCGGATGTGATGTTTTTGGCCAAATTTTGGCACATTTCGCCTGCTTTCGCCTCCACTTTTTGGATCTAAACACAGCCAAGATCAGAAAAAAAACAATGTGTACGACGTCCTTGTTGAACAGTTTTGGTCCAAGGCATCGATCGATCAATGAAGTTTAGGCGTACCCGTACGTGTGGTTTCAATCATCCGTGCAGATTTGAAATTTATTAGGCACGGTCTTCCAGAAAGAAATTTGTTTCATCAATCATCCGCAGTTCCGCACCCCTGATTAGTTTCTTGCGGGCACTGATAGTACCGTAGTACTACGCGCCAAACATGTCGCTTCGGCGCCGAAATGCGCACTCTCTGGAAGGAAAAGTTCATCCGTCAGTCTGGCCGGGGCGCATCACTCTGCCCGTGGCCGGGGCGTGTTTGGTTTTCGTTTGCGAAATGAGTCTGTGTATCATTTCTTCTCTCCTCGCATTTTTGTTTGGTTTATGACATATTTATCTTTGCTAAATGCTAGTCGCGAAACGTTTCAAGCACCGTAATCCTAATCTAGGCATATATTCATGTTTACATCATGTATAATGTAATAAGATCGGTAGTGATCAACTGCACAGCCACTGCATAGAGCACTGTAGTAGTAGACTCTTTGAACTGTGTAAACAGGTAGCTGCAGCCAAAGCAATCAGAACCGATCAGGCCCAGAAATACTGATCGGGGAAGTCTTGGTGACCGGGTTGGTGGAGACCCAATGTGAATTAAGGGTGGTGCTTTGCTCTTTGTGAACCAAAAGTATACTTTATATGCTATATTGAGAAATTAGATCGATTTGCTAAAATAATATAAAAATCTGACATAGCCACTTCGGCAATCGAAGCTCTCCTGTGCATTTGCGAGAGTTTATGGCTAAAAATCGAACGACCTAACTAGTTCAAGGTTAAAAAAAATACTCTGCCCCTAAAGAGCATGAGTGCATCATTGGCAGACCTTTTTCAAACACAGGATTATGATCCTAGAAAGAAGAACCACTACACTTCTCCAAAAGCAGGCCTCTTCAGCAATACCATGCAGTTTCTTCATAATACTAGAATAAGCACCCACACCCACCCCCACCCCCACCCCCAAATAATAGATTTTTGCTGAATCATTTGTTGCTGGTATAAACCAAGCTACTGCAAAGCACTGAAACTAGAAATGTGACTATGAAAGAAAAACTATGTAAACAGTGGTGTGGTACATTTCATCCTTCGAATTCACTTTCACAATTTCAGGTTGTAACATTGAGAATGGTGATGGTGATGTTCTTGACATATGAGCCACAGGAATGATTGAATTGGAGCGGGTATTCACGATCCCTGGAGCTTTGACATTACCAGACTAATTGTGTAGGAAAGGTAGCCTCCAAGAACACGGAAATTGGTTGAGATTGGACAGTGGACTAGATGGACCACATGCTTCTTCTAGGACTAATTCTGAAGACTGAAAGTGTGTTCCTTTCTCTAGAGCCTCAATTGGAACATACTGATAGATCATCACATGATCGAACTACACTCTGATAATTTGGTACCTCAAAACGCAGCGGGGCTATCATCGAGTTGTTTCTCATCCTCTATCTCCACCTCCAGGATTTCCTGACATAACAAAATTAAACCTCTCATCGATCACCATCAACTATTGATTAACACTCTGATAGTCTGATGTGCATACTGCGTGCACCGGCTGTCACTCACGGAAGAAAAGAACGAACAAGAGCAATCCAGAATTGAGAAAACCCTCACCGGGATGCGGTTCTTGAGGTAGTTGCCGATCCGCGCGACCACGGTGGCGCGGGTGTGCCAGAACTTGCCCTTGAGCCGGAGCTTCACGAACGGCCCGTCCAACTCCGCAAGATCAACTTGCCCTGCAACCACCCAAAAAATCATCCACCACAAGGACATGCCACGAACCAGTTCATGGTACAGTCAGAACTGCGGCCTAGTAGGGTAAGAGCTAGGCCTGGCCTTTACCTGTGATGCCCACCGACGTGTCGAACAGCTGCCCCAACTGAATCACACAAGACCAGCGACGTCGTTAGCTCGAGGATGCAACGGCATTTCGACAATTCGACTAGGATGAGGAGAAGGGAAATGAGTTCAGTTTCCTTGCCTCGGATTTGGCTTCGTCTAGGGCCAGCCGGACGTTGTCCTCGGTGAGGTCGAGCGACGCGGTGATCACCGCGGCGGCTGCGCGGCTCGATCGGCCCCGGCCGCGGCGCCTGTGCCGCACGGCGCGCGATGCTTCTCTGAGGCGCGGTACACGAGCGTAGGACGAAGTGGCGAATAACGGAGGCGGCGAGGAGGCGGACAGCGGAGGGGGCGCAGCGAGGAGGCGGGCGCGGAGGACGGCGGCGAAGGCCATGGCCGTTGCGGTTGCGGGTGAGAAGAGCAGACGCTGCCGGGTGGGCCTCCTTATCTTCTTGTTTGGGAAGAATACTAGTGGAGTGGCCGGTACAAGGTTTGCAGAACGGAAACGAATTGGGCTGCCCCATTTTGGTCGTGGACTGCTGTAAGTGGTTAGTGGGCCGCATTTTTAAGGAAGCTTTAAGCTGGGCTTGCTTACTTTTGACCCAAGTCCCAACCAAGTTATAATACGGCTCTTGTCCATTTGAAACAGGTCTTGAGGCACAAACATACAAATGTGTATTTTTTTTTTTCTACCGTATTCTCAATGAAAGAACATGTACAGATAGTTGTCTGTCACATACTCTTGATCTTCGCATCGCATCCTTTTGCTTCAAATTTATGTCAGTTTCACGGTTACACATGGGTGAGTTTTGATCACTGGAGCTGCTCAATGTACAATGTCACACTCGAAATAGAAGCCTGCATCTTAATTTCTGCACATACTCTTGATCTTCGTATCGCATCGTTTGCTTGAAATTTAAGCCAGTTTCACGATTACATCACGTACGATCACTGAAGCTGCTCAATGTACAGCGTCACACTCGGATAGAAGCCTGCATCTCCGAGAGTCATCCCCAGCTGCTGCTGACCGTACGTCTTCCTAGGGTAGCTCCGCACGAGCTGATAGCTTCCAACGCCTTGTATCCCCAGGGCATCGACATACCTGTAGATGTCTCGGATGGTGTCCGTGTGGCGGAAGGTCTGCTGCCTTCTCTCGCCGTTGGGAAATCTTATCATAATCTGCAGAAAAATGGCCCTAGTTCAGTTCCATACCTGACAGCATATAGGTCCAAGAAAAATACAACACGTAGTACGTTCGTTGCAGAACAGCCAACACTCTTGTCTACCAGAGTTAGTTTACCCGTCAGTCCATCACCATACCTTGGTATTTGGTTCGGTTCTGTGTGAAGAAGGTGCAGTTTCCTTCTGTGGGGATGCTCTGATCTGAGTCGTCTTGGTCGGCTCTCTTGCTCCCTGCTGGCCAGGATGTCTTGGGCGAAGCTGGTTACCTGCCCTCGGCTTTGCAACTCCCTCTTGCAGACTCTTTCGTGACCTTTCTTTCTCCTGCACCCAACCCATACCCAACAGAGTTGATCAGTGGTAATTAAGCTCATCTGATCTTAGCAGGAAATCCAAAGAATTAAGAATGTGATGCCAATACTACCTGGTCCTTCCGAAGAGACTCCATGTAAGCTGCGTCCTGTTCTTGTCGGAGTTGCAGAGCCGCTCTCCTCCTCTCTTCTTCCTCTGCCGACCTGGAGGATCTCATGGCTGCAGCTTGCTCGTCAGGCCTCGAGGGTCTGAAAGCCGCGCCCTGCTCGTCAATGGTGCGCTGCAAGATCTCCACCAGTTCTGACGGCGAAACTGGCCCCTCTACCTGCAAGGAGATCACAAAGGGGTGCTGCTGTTCTTAGTATCACTACCACAAGCCTCAAATCACAATTCACAATTGCTTTTTTTAAAGCCCACGAAAGAAGTGTACAGGTCACAGTTCAGGAGCTTTGTAATACGGTACGGCACCTGCTGGAGGACCGCGATGCTTTCATCGGTCACGGGAGCGACGACGGCGCAGAAGGGGAAGCTGCCGGGCTGCAGCGAGGCCACCACGCCCGGACCCTCGCCCCTGCCGGTGACGGCTCCCCAGGACACGAAGTTGGCGTCGAGGAACTCCACCACCACGTCGGAGCAGAGCGTCCTCCGGCAGAAGGGCTCCGTGTAGGGGTGGTCCGGGTCGTGGAGGTAGAGGAAGACGAGCTTGCCCTCCCTCCGCGCGGCCCTGAGGGCGTCGGCGAGGCGGCAGCCGTAGAAGAACGGGTGGCGGTCGCCGTACTGGTGCTCGAACACGCTGAAGAAGAAGAGCTCCTCGGGGACGAACAGCGGCGGAGGCGGAGGCGGCGGTGGCTGGAGGTGGTGAGGGACGGCCGAGGGGTGGTGGCTGTGGCTCCTCCGGCGAGGGATCGACCTCGACAGCCCCTCCATGATGCTCGCCGGCAGCCGCGCCAGGGTCCGTGCGAAGTCGTGGCACGAGTTCCGGAGGCTCTCGCCCGTGCCGGCGCTCGCCCGCGCTGAGCCTGACGACGATGACATGACTGGATGCCCGGATCCCTTCAGCGATGATGTCTGCCGGCCTATACGGGCCTCTACGATACGAGCATCAGCATCACGATTGGTAAAGGTGGCGTGCTTGCCGGGTGGGCGTTGCATCGCCTGCATTTGTTCTTGCAACCAGTTGGGAGGAGGAGGACTGGAGGAGGAGGCTGAACGGAGGGCGGCGGCATCGGTAGTGGGTTAAGGAATGGATTATCCTTTGCTTTTGTTAAAGGATCGAGGAGGGGAAATTGGGATGCTTAGGGAGCTTTATGTCTTGTTCTCTGATGCAAAAAACATCAGGTTCTTGCCAGGCGTGTTGGTGCTGCTGCTTTTGAACAGTAGGGAGGAATCGAGTGTGACACAAGCTAGCTAGTTGGAGGCTGGGAACTGGCTGTTGGCAACTGCGATGCTGTCTTTTGACCCGAGATTACTAAGAACGTCATTGGCGCTGGTGTTCGCCGACGGCGCCACCGTGCCTCTCGACCCTGCGGCCAGCCATGGCTGGCGTTCAAGCCCAACCCTGACGAGACGTCCGTGGGCATACTCGCGGGAACTTGCATTGCAGCAGAGGACGCTCGCCGTCGTCTATGACGTGGGCAACCAGAAGATGGGTTCGGCGCCAAGGGCTGCGCCTAAAACGGGTAATGGGTCAATAGAGCCGGACTCTCTTGACCAAACGGGTAAGGTGGGTCGACCTAATTATCAACTCTAAATATTATTTATGTGTAATGCATTTGTAATAATATTTATTTTTACATCTTATTTATTTTAAAATAAATATTTAAACAAGCGTATACTCAATCCGATCATTAATATATGATGTTTTATATTGTAATTTGTTTAAAACATCATATATTAACAATCAAAGGAAATACTAATTAAATTGGATCGATCCATAATATCCATTGGACCAGCAATGCCACAGCTTAATAAAGATTGGGCCGCCCCGTGGCTTCTAAAATTGGCCTCATGGCCATAGGGCCGGGTCAGCCCATTCCCATCCTGACGACCAACTCTTTGTCTAGCAATATCCATTGTCCATATTACCATATTACCATATAGTACAATAGATATTGCTAGAAAAATATGCCCGGTTATTGTCATGTGCTGTTTTGGGAGGAAAAAAAGAAATCATAGACACTAAAAAGACATCATGATCTAATCATTAATTAAATAAATAAACTCTATTTTTTAAATTCATTTTTAAATAAAAATGTCGAGTAAAAAAATAGAGGGGGTACAAAGGACATAGAGGTCTAATTATGGACACTACCAATGGAATAAAATACTACATAAATACTACAAAGAGTTAAATGTAAATGTGCTAATGGAAATGAAATAAAAAATAACCGCCTATTGGACCTAGACAACTCTAGTTATTATTCATCTTCTGGAAGATTTTTTTTTCTCCTTCATACTTTTCAAATGTTGAATGTGTTTTTGACAAGGTTGATATATTCTTTAGGGGTGTCGAACATTTAATTTTCAAAATGTTGAATTGAGTTTTTAAAATGTTGATATATGTTTTTGCAAAATATTGATTCTAATCTTTAATGGTGTTGATTATAGGTGTTTAGGCCACTCCCATTGAGAGTTTCATTTGAGTTTTAGACTCATTAAATGACATGCCATGTAAATAAAGATGGCGACATGACAATAAAATTAATGATACAATATATGAGAGAGTTTTATGGGAGTAGAGATGTTTCATCTTGGTGAAACTTAGGAGTCAGGATACACGTGTACCAAGACAAGATGTTGATGTTGAGATGGCACCGTTGGTAACTATGCTATGAAACTTTCGCTGAAAATAGCCTTGTAATGTTTGGGCTCTCCAATATGCATCAAACGTCAATAACTTGTTTCGTGCCATTTTTGGTGCCAACCCATTAGACATGACCCGCCTGGCACGCAAACAGCATGGCAGCACTTGAGCCTTCGAATAATGCGTTCGTCTTTCTCCTCTAATGCAGCCGGGTCACAAATCTACTCTTTTCTTATACAGTACTCCTGGTAATAGAAAAACGTGAAAAAAATACTGACCGTCCAGTGCTAATAATCGGCTAATATAGGCCCTTGCCGGTTAGGTACAGTTGCTTTCTAGTAGCTCGCCTTTGTTTTGGGCAACCGCAAGGCCTGATTGGCCCGGCTCTGCCATGGTAACCACGAGCAGCGTTGCTTTCCCGCGCTGGTCGTGCTCGTGCATGCCCCTGCGCTGCGTCGTCAAAGATTCTACCGCTAAAATCCGGCCACAAATCCATTCACAATCCTTGAGAATCCTATTGTTACAACCCCCTACGCGCCTGCGCTCCAGCCGGCACGCCCGCGTAGAGTGTTCTCGCGCTGTCAGGCCACTGACGAACACTGGCGCGCTCGCATGTCGGATCCGTCGTCCAGTTCTGATCAGTGCAGTGCAGTGCAGGATCGTAGTTCGCGGCTCCGGTCGCCGTTTTTCCTTTTCTTTTCCCCACTTCATCAGATGAGCTGTTCCGATCAGGGGCAGCCGGGCAGGGCAAGCCTCCGCTGCAGTGACACTGACCCACGCACAAGCCCTCGTAGCGACGACTCTCCCTCTGCTCGTCGCCTCGTCCCCTCCAGCGCCCGCCGTAGCCATGATTAGTTCGTCACGATCTCAAGCGCCGTGCAGTGGCGCACCTCGCCGCATCGGCGCGGGGAGAGCCAGCCTGCGCCTTTTTTTTCCCCTCCTTCCTACCGCTACCGTGGTGGTGGACGACAGGAAAGCTACTACGCCTCCTCCTCCATCATCCACGTTCCATCCGTCGCATGCAGCACTGACTACTCAGTGCACGACGAGCGAGCGAGCGCGTGGTCGACTCGTCGTCGACGGTCGTCGCTGTCCACGCCGGTCTCTACGCTCCTCCGAGTGGTGCCATTTTCTCCCCTGCGCGCGCGTGCCCGTCCCTGTCTTACCAAATAGGGGCGATCGAACAAAGAGAGTGAGTGAGAACGGGCCCGGCCGGGGCCGGTACTACGAACGTACTCGACGTCGCCCCGCCGTGGTGCCGGTGTGGACGCCGGACGGATTTGACGCGCCTACGACGCCTGACGCCCCGCTTTCGGGCGTCGCGTCGCCGGTAGTGGCGCGCGCGCGCGGACCCGACGACGACTCGATCGGTGTCGTTGAGCCCCGGCCCGGCGGGGCGCGCGCGCACTTCGCTCTGTTCCGTCCGTCCCGACCTGCCTGCCTGCGCGTCGGTCCGCCCCGTCAACCGCGCGCGCGCGCGCGTGTGTGGCGCACTGCCTAATTCTTTTTCTCACGGACGTAGACTTTGCCACTTTGGCGCGCGCGGCCGGTGAGGGCCACCGCGCTCGCCGCAGGGCGCGCGCGGCTGCCGCCAGCAGACCACCACTATATAAGCAGCAGGCGCGTCGGCTATCTCGAACTCACTCTGATCATTGGAGCGGTTAAGCAGGTGGTGGCTACTAGCTTAGAGAGCCCCCCATGGCGCGGCGCGTTCTGTCCCGTGAATGCTGCACCGCGGTTGTGCTCGCGCTAGCCGTTCTCGCCGCGGCGGCGGCGGATGAGAGCCGCGGGCCGGACTGGCACGTCGTCAGCGTCGCCTCGCTGCTGCCCAGCACGGTGTGCACGGCTGCCAGAGGTAGGCTTCATCTCTGGCTCTGGTCTGCCTTACTTCTTGTGCGGTTGCATACCGCTGCTGTACTTTTCTCTTGGTGATTGCTGTTTTTTTCCTCCTAAACTAAACCCAAAGCATGGTAGGTTAGCAGTGCAACGATGCATGTGGGATTGAAAAATACGTAGGAGCGCGAGTGAAACGTCGCTGGCACTATATTTGCAAGTTCGTTTGTTTTGTCATCCCTATATAAGCATACCACAAAGGCACAAACACAAGGTTGGAGGTTGTATTTCAGGTACCAAAATTTTTTTGAAACCTCCGGCACCCAATGAATTGAAGCTATACTTTTCGATACGTCATCGCGTCTTTCCAAATTCAACGGCTGCACGAAACTCTTCATGCAATGGTACGACGAGATTTCGTACTGTATTTCTGAAAATAAAAGTTTAACACAGGGTTCCTAGTGTTTCGTAGTACCCATTAGTCAATCAAGTACGTACATAAACGTACTAACGTACGCACTGCCCCTATAGCGTAGCCAAAGAATTAGCTGTAAACATGTGTAAAAAAATCCTACAGTTAGTAGTCACTGGGAGCAGATAGCTTTATGCCGAAGTCAATAAAGGCACATACTTTGGCAAGTTGGTCGTATTGCACATTTCGATTTGGGCCACTAACCACCGCTGTTGGGTACACACTAAAGAGTAAAAAAAGAATATTTCAGGAGACGACAGTTGCACAAGAGAGTTCTTTTTTTTTTAACTCACAAGAGAATTCTTGATGTGACCATCCAACCAAGCACTCCCAAACATTTTGCAGCCACAATTTCATTTTTTTTTATCGTCCCAGCCCAGATGTTTTGCAAATACACCAAAGTTTTTTCCCCCGAGAAATCATCCAGAATTTTATCAAAAAGA
Organism: Paspalum notatum; assembly: GCA_022530915.1. Taxonomy (NCBI): domain Eukaryota; kingdom Viridiplantae; phylum Streptophyta; class Magnoliopsida; order Poales; family Poaceae; genus Paspalum; species Paspalum notatum. The sequence continues at coordinate 41,099,553 of CM039685.1, forward strand.
AAAAAAAGAAATCACCCTGCTAATTTCCGCGCTTGATATGATATATCGTACGTACAGCGGCGTCGAACTCGTCGTCTCTCACCGTCGTGCACCGGCACGGCCCGTGCTCGCCGCTGCTGGCTCGGGGCGGATCGCCGTCTCACGCGGAGATCCTGGACAGGGACCAGGACAGAGTAGACTCGATCCACCGCAGGATCGCCGGCGCGCCGACGACGGTCAACCCGGCGCGCGCCTCCAAGCAGGGCGTGTCCCTCCCGGCGCACAGCGGCGTGCCGCTCGGCACGGGCAACTACATCGTCTCGGTGGGCCTGGGCACGCCGAAGAAGAACTTCTTGGTGGTGTTCGACACCGGCAGCGACCTCTCGTGGGTGCAGTGCAAGCCGTGCAGGGACTGCTACGAGCAGCAGGACCCGCTGTTCGACCCGGCGCAGTCGACGACCTACTCCGCGGTGCCGTGCGGCGCGCAGGAGTGCCAGCGGCTCGACTCCAAGTCCTGCTCGTCGGCCGGCAAGTGCCGGTACGAGGTCGTGTACGGCGACCAGTCGCAGACGGACGGCAACCTGGTGCGGGACACACTGACGCTGGGGGCGGACACACTCAAGGGGTTCGTCTTCGGGTGCGGCGACGACGACGCCGGGCTGTTCGGCAAGGCGGACGGGCTCTTCGGCCTCGGCCGCGACAAGGTGTCGCTGGCGTCGCAGGCGGCCGCCAGGTACGGCGCGGGGTTCTCCTACTGCCTCCCCTCGACGTCCAACGCGTCGGGGTACCTGTCCCTCGGCGCCGCCGCGCCGCCCAACGCGCAGTTCACGGCGATGGTGACCCGCAGCGACACGCCGTCCTTCTACTACCTCAACCTCGCGGGCATCAAGGTGGGCGGGCGGACGATCCGGGTGCCCGCGGCGGTGTTCCGGGAGCCCGGCACCGTCATCGACTCCGGCACCGTCATCACCCGCCTCCCCGCCCGCGCCTACTCCGCGCTCCGGTCGGCGTTCGCGAGCTCCATGCGCCGGTACAAGCGGGCGCCCGCGCTGTCCATCCTCGACACGTGCTACGACTTCACCGGCCACACCACGGTGCAGATCCCGGCCGTGTCGCTGCTGTTCGACGGCGGCGCCTCCGTGAGCCTCGACTTCAGCGGGGTGCTGTACGTGTCCAAGGCGTCGCAGGCGTGCCTGGCGTTCGCGTCCAACGGCGACGACACCTCCATCGGCATCCTCGGGAACACGCAGCAGAAGACGTTCGCCGTGGTCTACGACGTGGCCAACCAGAAGATCGGGTTCCGCGCCAAGGCCTGCACCTGAGACTGAGAGAGTAGTCACAATCACAATCCGCGCGCGTTTGGTGATTCGATATTTATAGCACGATTCATATATATAGTTCCATACTTGATATAGGGTATAAGTAAGTTTATGATCGCGATCTGTAATGCGATGCGACGCCGAAATGGAAATAAGGATCCGCACAGCAGCACAGCCTTTTCTAGAAGCCCGACCGCGCGCCGCGGGACGTCGAGCGGCGATATGGAAGGACAGCGCCGCTGTCCCCATCGCCTTCCTTTCTTTGCCGAATCCCATTTCCTTATTTCCCCCTCTTCCTGCGTGCCCCATTTACAAATAAATCCACTCCGTCAGCAACGAACACACATCGACTGATCGACGCCAAACGCAAAATCCACCTCTGACAATAGTTTCATCGCTCTTCATTTGCGCGATCGGGTCCAGTCCCGTACCGTGATGGCATCTGGCGGTGCCGCTCCGAAGAGCTCCCTGGAGGCCATGCTCGAGACGATAAAAAAGCGCGGCGACGGCGAGCAGGACCAGGGTGACCCGTCTCTTCTTTCGCCGCTGCCAGTCCGGCCTGGATGCCGTGGCCGGCCGCCCACTCCAAGACGATGGTCGCTGCCTCCTGGGAACGAGCTTGGAAATGTCGAGGGCTCAGTTGTGGGCGGTGATCCAGTGCCACTCGACGAGAAGGAAGATGCCGGTACGGGCGGCGCAACCACCTCCACCGCCGGCGCCGCCGCCGACGACATCGTCCACTCGGCCGTCAAGACTCTAGTCGAGGACGATGCCAGGTCGCGGGGCTCCGAGTCGCCAAGCACCCGTGCCGAGGGTAGCGGCGAGGTGCCGGACACCGCCCTGCAGCCTCGTGGCAAGTGGTGGAGGTGCTTTTGATGCACGGCCTTCCCACGCTGTCAGGTAGGTGAGCCGTGAGCGTGAGCAAAAATGTCGCGCCGGCTGCGGGTGGCAAGCCCGCCACGGAGACGAAGGCCGGACACCGGCAGCGGAAATGCCCGTCCCGTCCCGTCACCCGTCAGCGTCGCAGCCGCAGGACCCTCCCTGCTCCTACACAAGGAACGAAAAGAAGCACGTCGAACGACCAGGAAGAAGTCGGACGGGCCGAGGCCGTGGGCAACATCGACATTCTCCGTACGGAAGGGGACGGGGGTGGCACCGCAACCTCCAAAGAACGAATTGCGGCGGCGTCACCGTCTCGTGCGCGTCCACGCCGACGTCTCCAAGCCCCAAGGATCACAATTCCGAACAAAGTGACCGCTTGTTCAATCGATCGGCGCATTTCGTAGAAAGGGTGGATCGGGGGCAATGCAAAGCCTCTGCACCTAATTCTAGTGACGGAATGAACCCTCGCCGCCCGTCTATAAGCACACCTAGGTTTGTCCATGATGTGTTTGATATGTCGAACTAGGTTCGAATCCCTCACCTATTCAGAGTCATGTAATTGGAGCCCGTGCCCTCTGTTCGAGACTCCAGCGCGTACTCTGTGTGTGTGTTTCACAAATGTTGGAAGAAGAGGATTGTTGGTCAGGTGGGTGCTTCTCTATTAACCGAGAGCATTAGATGCCTGCATGCATTTTCAACTCAAATCGGTTGAGCTAGAGAACATAAGAAATGACGCGATCACACAAGCAGCTGGCCTCCGTGAACGAAGGAAGTTTAATCCAATAAAATTAAGTTTCAACCGTAGTACTGTGTATAGCTCAAGAACGAGCTAGGTATGGATTTGATCTTAGCTTGCATACTCATTTCAGAAGTTAAACAGATTATTTAAAAAAAAGTTAAAGCAAATCTTTTGCGATCTGGGGCCGTTATTTTTGTTGCCAAACTAGTTACGCTCACAGACAGTATTAGCGATAAAACCATACTAGGCACCGATGGCCAGACTTATTTCACATTGGCGGACCGCGGATCAGCAAAGCCAAGCTAAGCTACGGCACGCCGTGGCGGTTGATGGTGTCGGTGGCCGTGTCCCCGCCCGCCGCTCCTTTCAGCTGCTGCTCGCGCTGGACGCCGCCGCCGTCGTGGCGCTTCGCCTTCGCCACGGGGACGGCGGTGCCGGGGATGGTCGGAGCGTCGGTGCCGGAGCCGTGGGGCACGTCGGAGACGGGGAGGTGGCCCTGCGCGCCGTAGCCGCGCATCTTGTAGTCCTCCAGGTCGTGGTGCTGCACGTAGGGGCTCGTCTCCGTCGGCAGCTGCACCGTGTCGCCCTCGTCGGCGGCGGCCTTGCGCTGCGGCCGCTCCTTGGTCGCCTCCATTATTATCGCTGTGGACTCTTGGCTCGAGCTCGATCGATTTGCTGCTCACGAGTCTTGTGGTCTTGTGGGTCAAAGGTGCTTGCTCGATCAGTCGATCTTTTGTGATCCTAGACGACGGAGGCACGCCTCGATTTATAGAGGGTCGTCACGTGACCCATGAGCCCTAGAGCCGCGCGCCATGGCCACATCGCCGGTTCGAGCCGCGACGTGGCCAGCAGAGAGGCGCCCTTCTTGTAGACGTGTCATGCGACAATGGGAACACGTATCGTCGTCTGAGCTCGTGGCTCGGGAACGGGGCTGTTTCTAGGCCCGTCTCGTTGCACTTTCTACCAGCCCCCTTTGGTACGGTTCCTTGGGCTCCGGCTTCGTGACAGAACTGTAGCGGCCCCGAGCCTCCAAAACAGCCCGTCGTCTGGTTCATTTTGCATGGAGAGAAAAAGAAGCTCCCATTAGATCTAGGTACGGGTCATCTGACTTGACCAATCAAAGTATCCAACACAATCCATCCTAAAAAATCGGCCCCGAGCAACACAAACGTGTGGACGTAGACCGTAATTTTTTATCCGCAATAATCAGACTGGACCCAAGCCATAATTTTTACCTAAACCTGACCTTGGGTGTCTGAGGAGAGTGAACGGACCAACCTGACCTTGCGTTAGTCACGGGTCGAGTGTGGACGGTCGTATATCACACGAGATCCGACTCAACCTGACGTTTGCACAGGTCTAACTCCTATAAACAGTGTATGCACAGTAGATAAAAAACAATGCTTTAGCAGTAGAAGCCGGAGTCAGTTGAAGCTGTGACAAACTACCCTTAGAGGTTAAGCCTGATGTCACCAGAACGTGTAAATGGATGTAAAATTTGAAATATAGATGTTTGGACAGAACGACCGGTGATGTTAGCCTGATGGAAGAATGCCTTCTGCTCAGAAAAATTCACCGAGCTGCTAACGAGCAACAACGTTGCACGGAAATGTGGAGAGTGGTGTAAGGCTGCGTTTGGAACGGATAGAGATAACATGTTCGTAGAATCTAGATACTAATAGAGTCAGATAATGTATTCTGCTATGTGTTTGTATGTGTTTGGTTTCCCTCGTATACTTTTTTGGATAGTGTGCAAACTCCACTCAGCTTTCCCACAATGCCCTTTTGCATAGGGTGCAGGCTACTTTTCTAGAGGCACTTTTGTCATTTCATTTTCCATCCTGTCCACAATCTTCCATTATCATGCTTCCGATGGATAGTAGGATAATGGTGCTTCACGCTATCCCAAGCATTATCTGCCACCGTTTGGTTTCAAATGATATATTCCTTCGCCTCATTTTGCATTATCTACGCCATCCAAACAGCCTTTAAGTCTGTACCATCTCCCATGATTTTAAAGGGGATACTGCAATGACAACGACCAAGCCAACCGGCTACGCAAAAACCTGCATCAGACATGCAATGCAATCCGTTTCTTCATGAAACATGTTTTAACCTTGTTTAAAACATGTGGTGTTTGGATAATATCATAAGATAGACGGGTAGAGATGAATAGATTAAAAAAAAGATGTGATACACCTGTGTCCATATTTGAATAGAAATAATAGATTTTAGATACTAGTGGGATAAATCTTAGTCCTATCTCATTCCCATTTTTTCAACCTATCCTTATCCTATGCATATCATATTGCATCTATGGTAAATGGCATCCTTAACCTATTGCATCTATATAATTTGTTGTATCCCTATTCCATCATATACTTTGTGGTATAGCTATCCTATTCCGCTCTATTAGGCTGAACCTAACGGTTCCTCCATATTGGTTCTGCAAAATTAAATGCTGCACTGTAAACAGAGAGAAAAGTAGTTAGAATAGTGACGGAGGATAGGAGATGGAGGAGCTGCTGGAGAGAGCCTTATGCTGGGAAAACTTCCTCTCCGTAAGATTGTGATGAAGGTAGGACCGACGCCTAAAAGGAGGGTGAATTAGGATTTCTAAAAACAAAGCTCACTAAAAACTACAACTACTGAGCAAAACCTATGCAAGTAAATCTAGCTATGTGCACTAAGGTTTTGCTAAGTGTTACTACTTCTACCGTGGCCAAGTCTTGCAACCTAGTTTCACCTAAAAACTAACATATCAAGCTAGTCTAAGAAAGTAAACACACAATTGCAAGAAAGTAAATGCGGAAGCTAAGGAGATGAAATAAAGAATGCAAACTCCCGTAGACGATGATGATGCCACAAGATGAGGACACGGCGATGTTTTTCCCGAGGTTCGGGGAGACTCGCGGTCTCTACCCCCTACATTCTCGTTGGCGCTCCACTAAGGGCTTTGCTTACGCGTGGTCCTCAAAGGAACACGGCCTCGCCCACTCAAGGGTGGAGGATGGCAAAGTGACTTCCGCGGAAGTCAAGCAACCCCGGTCGGGTCTTCGGATATCCTCGGTACACACCCACCCGAACCTATCTCTCACGTGGTCCTCCCGCACCACGGCCTCGCCCACGCAAGGGTAGAGGATGGATAGGTCGCTGGGGTCTTCCGAGTCCTTCTCGCGGAGCTACCCCGCCGTCTCCACTAAAGGAAGCTTTGGCCAAAACGCCGAGGGCCTTCCTCCCTCTCACAAGGTGGTGGCGGCCACTCCACACTCCGGAGGGTCTCGCAAGACTTACAACCGCACACACACAAAGATAAGCGTGCACACAGGCACGGAGAATAGACAAGGTGGCCTAAGCAAAGATGCACTAAGTACTAGCTATGCCGGATGTGTCTAGTTTTGTTCTTGTGGTGGTTGGGCTCTCAAAAGGTGTTGCTACACTTCAAATGGGCATGGAGAATGTGTATCAACACTTGTGCTAGCTCAAGATACTCCAACCTCACTAGGGAGGCCGGCCAAGGGGGTATATATAGGCCTCACCTCCAAAACTAGCCGTTGGAGGCTTTTTCAGCTTTTCTGCGTACCCACCGGACTGTCCGGTGCGTGTAATCTGCCCCCTCTTCGAGTCGACCGTTGCTCTGACAATGTGACCGTTGGAGCCACCGGACTGTCCGACGGTGAGCCACCGGATTGTCCGGTGCGCTGTAGCGCTGGGTCTTCAATTTGAATTGTCCTCGGTCTATATCGTCCGGTGGCACCGTCGGACTGTCCGGTGGTGAGCCACCGGACTGTCCGGTGGTGGGTTTTGTCCCGGACTTCACCCCGTCCTTCTCGGTCTATATCGTCCGGTGGCACCACCGGACTGTCCGGCTGTAGGTTTTGCGTCGGATTTCGCTCCTTTTCTTTTCAGTCTATATCGTCCGGTGGTGAGCCACCGGACTGTCCGGTGCATGACAATTTGCTGTGGCGGAACCGCCGATTTAATACGGGCTAAGTACACCTGCCACCATTAGCTTACAATGTACTTAGACCGTACTAAACCCGGTCGTCCGTCGAGAGGCCCTCGGCTCTCGATTTGCACCAATTCCCAGAGGAACCGACATCACACACATTCGACTCACGATGGAGCCACAACAGTTACATCATCACAGGCATTGAATAGATAGTAATAAGGCTTTAAGTTACAAACCAGGTTCTGAATAAAATAAGTTCAACATAGGGCCAACATCGGCCAAATTTCGAAATAATGTCTCACAGCGGAAGTCTAAGACCATAGGTCATGCTTAAGCCAAAAGAAATGCAGTAGATGAGTGACACCGCGCCCACTGATGTCACCCCCACACCATGACATGACTCCTGTCACTCCTGATGATAACAGGCTCCCCCGCCAACACAGGCGCAGAAGAGGAACTCCATACCTGAAATCCAAATGTTGGGGGCAAACCCTGAGTACTAATTACTCAGAGGACTTAATGGCAAGGCTTACGGCTGACGCAAAGCTTGCTTACTATTATTTGATCCTTAGCCTTTGATTCTTAGCTCAAAAGTTTGTCCACGGGTAATGGGATTTAACAGCCACCACCCTTGTGAAAGAAGGAGATAATCAGTTGCAAGTACATAGCTATCATCATTATGAAATATCTGAGTCTCAAATAATAATCAACCACTTGATATCCAAAACCATGAATCATACTGCAGAATATTAGGGTTATTACTACGTTGCCCGTGTGCGGTATTTGGCATTCTCACACCTGGTGAGCATCAGCGATTCGAATCGATTTTTAATTCCCGGGAATAACTAAAAATGCCAGGGGCCCATATGCTTACTCACACGACGGCTTTTCCACATATAGTCCCCCTCCTCCACCTGTCCCATCCCAAGTTCGATTCACTCCCACCTGACTCCCGGGTTGTGCCCCCATGACGAGCCTGCCGACATCTCGGTCTCCCCGTCATGAGCACCAAGCTCCCCCGGGCCACCTTCCTCTCAACCAGTGGGTAGGAACGTGTTTCTGTTCTCCGGATGGCACAAGTAAGGTTTCACCGGCCCCATTAACCGGGTAAGCACTTTAGCAATGGTATGCCAACCAGCAGGCGAACAGCGGACGGGCCTTAAACGACTCGGGCGGAGCCATTACACCGCAACAACACACACCTCGAAAAGTAAAGCTTAATCTCCGCCCGGTCTCCTTTTAATCATCAACAGTGAAGCCATCGAGGCAGTTTCCAGTGTATCATTTTCTTTTCAAGGTCAACCTACGTGACGAGTGACCATTCACTCGTGTCTACTCGGCCCTATCATTTCTATGCAACTCGTCCTACGGACCTACCATAGGTGCTAGGGCCAGGACGGCCAGTGGTTCTAATGCAATCGGGTTCCAAACAAAACCTAATGCATATGCGTAATCATAAATTATAATTCTGCTAGGAGAATGTAGGGCCTGCCTACCTTCCTCGCTAGGGTTAGCTTCCTCGGGGGCGAAGTCAGGTGCGGCCTGCGGGTGCTCTTCTTGCTGCAGCTCGGGTTCCGGGTCTTCTGGCTCCTCGATCACCGGACTCTCCTGCTCCTCGGGTACGGGGTCTATATGCATGCCAAGTGTATGAAATGAGCGTACAGATTGCACGGAGACAATGCGAATGTCACAGAACGTGACAATGGCTAACTTCTTTTCACCCAACATATCATGCATTTACCCCTACTATAAAAAGAACTCCTTTACTTCCATTTTCTTTCCCTAGCTAGCAACTTTTGTCATTTCCAAAACAAGGACTAAACCTTATATGCACACTTTCAGATTTCACCAGGGAGCTAACTATGCTATACAGAACTTAGGAAAAATATACATGACTCATTTCATGCACTTTTTATGTAGCAACATTTTCCAAGTCACATTTAAATGGTAAAAAACAAAACACATATAACTTGACAAATGCTAGGGTGCTAAACATAGTACTCAGGACCTAACTACCCTGTTATAGCTACTGTCAAGGCCTCAAGCTCATTAGAGCTCATTAGATATACTTTTTCCTATTTACAACCTAGAACATGCATGTGCAAAAATTGTGAACAAAAGTTGACATGCACAGATCCACATCATATCCATTGCATAGATCATTTTACTGTGGTTCCAGAACAATAAGATTTTCCTTTTTAGGATTTTTATTTGATTTTATATGATTTTTCAAAGTTTAAACCGAGAAAAAGGAAAAATAGAAAAAGAAAAACTCAGATCCGAGGACCTCTGCGTAATTAACCATAGTTTCCAGGGGCTAGCTTGCAAGATCTGCAAGACTCAGCCCCCGTGCGGAAGGACCGGGGTGCAAAAACAAAGAAACCGAGGGGCCGGATCTAAAATTTCCCGGCCCCCCTTCTTCTTCCTCGCGACGGCCGAGGCCGCGCGGCGCGGCGCGCGCGCGCCGGCGAGCTGGGGCTCGCCGGAGCCGCGACGCGGGGTGGCGGAGGTGCGCGGGGGCTAGGGCTTCACCTTGGGGGTATCCTCGTCGGCGGAGGAGGCGTGGAGCGACGGGGAACGGCGGCGCACCGAGCGTGAACGACGGCGTCGGTGGCGCGGGCGCGACGTCGAGCCGAGCTCGATCTCCTCGGGGGAGAGGAGTCCGACGACGAGAGCTAGCGGGGGAGGGGCGGCGTGGAGCGGCGGTTGCGGTGGTGTGGTTGGTTGGGCTCGGGGAGGCCGGGAGGCGGCGGCGCGGCTCGGTCCCGAGCTCGGCCGGCTCCAATGGCGGCGGGCGGAAAACGGCTCGGGGCGGCGCGGGGAGGGAGCGGGAGGTAGGGTTTCGGGGCGCGGAGTTCTCCCCTTTTAGAGGCCCGGCGCCGGGCAGCGCGGGCAGGGCGGAGGGGCGCGGGCGGAGGCCGGACGGCGCGGCGGTGCCCGTCGGCCGCGTGGTCGCCGTCGTACCGGGGAGGACGACGCGCCGCGCGGCGCGGACCGGGTCCATGAACCGCAAGTCGCTGACGGGTGGGGCCGGGATGCGGAACGGAGAGGCGGGCGTATTGGACCGGGCCTACGGGGCGAGACCGAACGGCGCGGGCCGGCCCAATTTTGGGCGCCGCGGGCGGGAACCCGACAAGCGGGGCCCACCTGTCATAGAGAGGGAAAAGGAAAAAACCCGAAAAAAAAGAAAAACCCCCTTTGACTGCTGAGACACCTCTTTTCTATTTGCGTTTTTGAGCATCTTAGAGGCCGATTTAGATGAAACTCAAATTACAAGAAGTGTTCACAATTTTGTAATCTACAACTTTGTTATAAACTTTGACCCCCAGTTCTATGGTCAAAATTGGCCTAAATTTGAATTTAAGTTGCTGCCTCAGGTTTGACCAGCAGGATGCTCCATCTTAGAAATTCTAAAAAAACCCTTTTCCAGCCATTTGCACCTTGTGTGCCTTTTGGGAAAGTTGTGTAGAATTTTATGGTCTACATTTGGTTCAATGGGAGTATTTCATGAAAGTGGCTGTAGGTTTGCTCAAACTTGGGTTTTCAAAACCAGCCTGGTTTGGGTTGGTTATTTGGGCTGACAGAAAAAGGTTCAAAACACCAATTTGAATTTATCTTTTGCCCAAACTCAATTTGGCAAAGTTGTTCATTAGATCCTTATCTACAACTTTGGTAATATGAGCTCCCCCCACAACTCAACAGAAATCAAACTACCAGCCTGGCATTGTCCATGCTTACTGAAAAAAGAAAACAAAAACCCACATTATGACCAAACCCCTCCAACCATGATTATGCCATGATGCTTATGATGCATGATAGTGTACAAATTTCTTAATTTAGGTACTTGAGATGCTGGAGCATCACAACCCACCCCCCTTAAGGAAATCTCGTCCCGAGATTTTGATGTGTTGTGGGTGGAGAGTTTATAGAGATGAGAAAGTGCAGTGCGACGGGTATTTAAAGGTTTTAAGCAAGTCGAAACATACTCGTTCGAGGTGGACGGAAGGAAACCCGGATACTTGGTTCGCAGGTACTCCTCCGTCTCCCACGTGGCTTCTTCTTCGGTGTGCTCACTCCATTGCACCTTATACATGGTGACTGTGCTACGTCGAGTCGATCGTTGCTTTCGGTCCAGGACTTTCACCGGTCTGGCCTCATAAGTGAGGTCCGGTTCAATCTGAACCTGGGATGTGTCGATCTCTTCCTCTGGCACTCGCAGGCACTTCTTAAGTTGTGACACGTGAAAGATATCATGGACTGCCGCGAGGCGTGGTGGTAGCTCTAACCGGTAAGCCACGGGTCCACATTTCTCGGAAATCTTGAATGGCCCAACGTACCGCGGTGCTAGCTTCCCTTTTACCCCAAACCGGTGCACACCTTTCATCGGCGATACCCGAAGATACACGTGATCACCCTCTTTAAACACTAGCGGTCTCCTCCTTCTATCTGAGTAACTTTTTTGCCTTGACTGTGCCCTTTTTAGGTTCTCCTGTATAAACCTCACTTGCTCTTCGGCTTGTGTTACCAAATCGGGCCCGAAGGTGACTCGCTCTCCAGGTTCTGACCAGTTCAGAGGTGTTCTGCACCTCCTCCCATACAGAGCCTCGAAAGGAGCCATCTCCAAGCTCTTTTGGTAGCTGTTGTTATATGCAAACTCTGCTAGGGGCAAACACTCGTCCCACTTGGTGGAATAAGTTAAGGCACACGCCCTCAGCATGTCTTCTACGATCTGATTTACTCTTTCCACTTGTCCACTGGTTTGGGGGTGGTATGCCGAACTATGGATCAATTTTGTTCCTAAGGCATTCTGTAGTTGTTCCCAGAAGCGAGACACAAAAACTGAGCCCCGATCTGAGGTGATGGTCCGAGGGACACCATGTAAGGAGACAATCTTTGCTATATACAACTCGGCATACGTGTTGGCACGGTAGACTGTCTTTACAGGGAGAAAATGGGCCGATTTCGTGAACCGGTCGATAATCACCCATATAGAATCATAACCCTTCTGAGTGCGAGGCAAACCCACCACGAAATCCATGTGTATATCTTCCCACTTCCAAGCCGGGATGTTCAAGGGTTGGAGCATACCGCCTGGCTTTAAGTGGTCAGCCTTCACTCTCCTGCACACGTGGCATTCTGACACATATTTGGCGATTTCCCGCTTCATGCGGGTCCACCAAAACCTTTGTTTTAAGTCCTGGTACATTTTATTGCTGCCTGGATGCATGGCCAGTACGGATTTGTGAGCTTCTTCTAATATTTTCTTCCTCAACTCCATATCTTTAGGGACTACTAAGCGGTTTTTGAACCATAGGACCCCTTGGTTATCTAAGGTGAAACAATCCCTCTTTGCCTCAGCAATACCCTCACGTATGTGAGCCATGCCCGGGTCGTGTTTTTGTGCTTCAATGATCAGATCTCTTAGTGTTGGCTCAATGCTGATGTTATATAGTTCGATTAAGAATTCAACAGGCATCTCAATCTCATCCATCTCCCAACAAATCACTCTTGCCGTGGGCCAAACTTCAATCACATTGCAATGAGCCCGACGGCTTAGTGCATCCGCCACTACATTCGCTTTCCCCGGGTGGTAATGAATCTCTAGGTCATAATCTTTTATCAATTCTAACCACCGACGCTGCCTCATGTTCAGTTCGGGCTGTGTGAAGATATATTTGAGGCTCTTGTGGTCCGTGTATATGTGACAGGTATTGCCCAGCAGATAGTGTCTCCATATCTTCAGGGCATGCACGACTGCTGCAAGTTCCAGATCGTGAGTCGGGTAGTTGGCTTCATGCTTTCTTAGTTGGCGAGAGGCGTACGCAATTACTCTCCCTTCTTGCATTAGGACACAACCGAGGCCCTGACCGGAGGCGTCACAATACACATCAAAAGGCTTAGTGACGTCCGGTTGGGCTAGTACTGGTGCAGTTGTTAACAGTTTCTTCAATTCTTGGAACCCCTCCTCACACTTCGGACCCCATGTGAAACTTGCATTTTTCTTCGTTAGGGAGGTCATTGGCTTAGCAATTTTGGAGAAGTCCTTGATGAAGCGGCGGTAGTAGCCCGCTAAACCAAGGAAACTCCTGATCTCGGTTACGGTTTCCGGCTGCTTCCAGTTCAGAACATCCTTTACTTTGCTAGGATCAACTGCTACCCCTTTCTCTGATAAGACATGCCCCAGAAAACCTACTTCCTTAAGCCAGAACGCACACTTGCTGAACTTGGCATAGAGCTTATGTTCTCTTAGCCGGGTAAGTACTATCCTCAAATGTTCTTCGTGTTCTTTTTCATTTTTGGAGTAGATTAATATATCATCAATGAATACCACGACGAACTTATCGAGCTCGTTCATGAACACCGAGTTCATCATGTACATGAAGAAGGCTGGTGCGTTGGTTAACCCAAAGGACATAACCAGATATTCATACAAGCCATATCTGGTCGAGAAAGCAGTTTTTGGTATGTCTTCTTCTCTGATTTTTATCTGGTAATAGCCCGATCTTAAGTCAATTTTTGAGAAGACTTTGGCCCCCGCTAACTGATCAAACAGGATGTCAATGTGTGGTATTGGGTACTTATTCTTGACTGTGACTGCATTTAGCGGCCTGTAGTCCACACAGAGCCTTTTACCCCCCTGATCCTTCTTCTCTACAAAGAGGGCTGGACAACCCCAAGGTGACGAACTAGGTCGGATGAAACCCTTGTCTAACTGCTCTTGGAGTTGTATTTTTAACTCTTTCAATTCATCTGGTGCCATTCTGTATGGCCTCTTAGAGACAGGAGCTGTGCCAGGGACAAGATCTATGCGGAATTCCACATCCCTGTCCGGGGGTAGACCCGGAAGCTCCTCCGGAAACACGTCCGGAAAGTCACACACTACTGGGATCTTTCTAATTTCATCAACCTCGGTTGCATTTACTGTGGCCACCATGTGTTTCATGTCTGGCATATGCACACGTATGACCTTGCCACTGACCCTAGACCTTAACTGTATTGTCCTACCGCCAATATCCAGGATGGCATTGTTTTCCGTCATCCAGTTCATTCCCAAAATAATATCAATCCCCTGGTGTGGCAGCACCACGGGGTTGATGATAAACATCTCGGCTCCTATTTCCAGCCGTAAGTGCCTGACCCCTAGACTGGTATCGATGGGAGACCCTGGGGCAGTGATGTGGTAGTTTTCCCTTAGCTTGTGCATTTTTACGTCATGCTTCTGTGCATATGCTTTGCTAATGAAGGTATGCGTAGCCCCCGAATCAAATAACACGACGGTCGGGTGACCGTTGATCGTGAACGTACCAGCGAGCACCGGCACACCGGCGGGGATCTGCTCCAGGTGGATGTAGTGCACCCGGCCAGTCTTCTGTGCGGGCCCCTTCTGCTTGCCTTGCTGACTGCCGCCCGCAGGATTCGGGCCTTGGATCCTACGGGGTGCCCTGCAGTCTCTGCTGAAGTGTCCTGTCTTGCCACAGTTGAAACAGGGATTTCCGGGTCCTGGAATAGCGGGGACACGGGGTGCAGGGAGTTGAGCTTGTGTGCCCGGGGTAAGGCGGTGCTGCTGCTGTGGCGCCCTATGGACCCATCCCGGCTGACTTGGCCTGACCACGAAGCGTGACTGCTGGTAGTGCTGCTGTGGAGGTCTGTATGCCGCTTTCTGCTTCTGGGAGGATCCAGCAGCAGAAGTGTTAGCCTGACGCTTGCGCCTCTGGTCTTCATTAGCGACCCGCAGGCGATTCTCCATATCCAACGCGGTGTCCACCAAGTCGGTGAAGCTCTGGTAGCGACGCCCCAAGTGTGTCTGGAGAGTGGGGTCAAAGCCGCTTAGCAGCCTAGCGGCACGAGAGGGGTCATCTCGCACATCCTCCGGTGCATACTGTGACAGGTGAATGAACGCCTGTACGTACTGCATCACCGTCTTGTTCCCTTGCCGGAGCTCTCGAAATTCTCGCTTCTTCTGTTCCACCAAGCTATCCGGGATATAGTGGGCCCGGAAAGCCTCAGTGAACTCCTCCCAGGTGGGCTCATGCCCAGCCCGCTGCATCTCGAGGAACGTGGCATGCCATGCTCCCGCAGGTCCCTGTAGCAGCTGCCCGGCAAAGCGCGCTTTCTGTTGCTCGGTCAACTCCGGGAGGAGCGTGAACTTGGATCGGATGGTGCGGAGCCAGTCATCAGCATCCAGCGGTTCGGGGCACTTGGTGAAGATGGGAGGGCGCAAATCCTCGAAGTCCCGGTATGAGATACCACGATTTCTAGGCTCCCGCTGCCCATTTCCACGGCCTTGGCGCTCTTCCGCTAGTAGTCGGATCAGCTCACCCTGTTGCACAATCAGGGTGGCCAACTCCGGCGGAGGTGGGGCGCCGTTCGCTTGCTGCTCCGAACCCGAGTGTTGCCCATTGCGAGTGTTCACCATCTGCAAGGAGGATGCCAACGTGGTTTACATGAGATTTTCGTGCATAGAAGGTATAGGCTCAGAAATCATGACAGGCACATATCTTGTGTGCAATGCAAACAGGTAGTGCAGGAAACCGAATTCCGGATTTAATTAAAACGATCCAAATTAAGGCTTAAGGTCTAGCCATTACATCATAGGATGGTGGTTACATCGACCAACCATCGAATCACACCCCGAGTGGCGTCCAATATTACATAAATGGGGTACCCGTATGAGCTCTCACCTCACAAATGTTTAGGTACAACCATAAGTAAGCACGGAGCGTGGTGAAACAAAAATATCGCTATCAACGTGCTAGCTACGCGCCACATACTACCACTCTTACTAAGACATCCTCTAAGCCTCCGAGTGACCGGTAGTCGCGGCGTCCTCGTCCTGCTCCATCTCCTGAGGCTCGGAGGACTCCCCGTCCTGGGATCCCTCATACTGCGCGAGGCGCTGCTGGAGCACCGACACCTGCGCCTCCAACTCCTCACGGCGAGCCTGAGCGTCCCTGTGCCTGGCGGCGAAGAACTGGCTGCGGTCCTTCTCCTGAATGTACAGCCCGTACACCTCGCGGGCGTAGTCCACGCACGCGACCTGGGGGCGCGAGGCACCCCGTGCCCGAAGGTCGTCGCGACGGTCCTGCCACGGGTCGTCGTCCTGTCCGAGGGTAGGGAGGAAACGCAGCACCGTGTCACCCGCCTCCTCCTCAGAGCTCAGTACTGCAAGGGCTGTCATGAGAGCACCCTTGCGAGCGTCCTCCCCACTGACTCCGCGGGAAACGATCGTGCGGAAACTACCGTTTGCCGTGGTGAGGACCACCTTGGCCTCACAGACTCCCGGCTCGTGGATCAGCTGCGTGGAGATGAACGGGCAGGGGCGACGTCCCAACTCACGCATGGCCCTGCACAGGATCAGGGACATGGGACAGTCCTCCCGGCAACGCTCATGGACCCATCCACCCTCGGCAACCGGCGGGGTGTGGGTCATAGGGGGCAAAGGGCGCCCTCCGGTGGCCTTGCGCGCGGTCTGCTTCGTCCTCACCATCTGTTTTGCATAAAAAGGAGATGTCTTAGTTTTATAAGGGAGTGGATTTTAAAAAAATCATGATCAAGACGGATCGGAGGGAACGTGTAGAGTGGTGTCTTAAAATTTCGAGTTCATGCAATACTCATATTTTTAGCAGCAACCCCATTTGACAGAAAAGAAAATCATGATGCATGATTCGTCCTGATCGATCTCACATTGCACACCTATTTAGTATTAGTAGCGATAATTCGGTGACATATATGCACGGCTCTCTCTAATGCAACTAGACGCTCACTATCGTTCTTAATATCGCACGTAGTCAGTGTACCTGCAGAAAAATGCATGCTTTCAACATTACCACTCTAAACCTAGAAGTGGCATCCACGCAATTTGCGCCGCGTGGACAACGCATCTGTACGGTCCTCTGCTAGACCGGGCTGGCACCCACGCAAGCAAATTGAATTCTTGCTGCGTCACAACAGAAGAGTGGTCACAAACACCGCAAAGGTGACCACCCCCCTTAAAAATTTCTATCCTACCAGCATGAATGCAGAGTTCACAACTAATCGCAACACTTCCAATAGCTTCCACCAGTACTGGGGAGGGCTAATGGCCGAAAAGTTGTTTCTCAAAGCACCGAATATGCATATGAGTTCTATCTAGGTCAAATGTTAGTGATGTCACCTGGATAACACTAACATCCTTAATATGGGCATATCGTATACTCTCATTTTCGAATTACTTGAAAAGGGCTTTCAAAAATAGTTTTGTAAACTAAACTTGATGATATAACTGTTGTCTGTGTATGATCGGCTCTGATACCAGCTGTGGCGGAACCGCCGATTTAATACGGGCTAAGTACACCTGCCACCATTAGCTTACAATGTACTTAGACCGTACTAAACCCGGTCGTCCGTCGAGAGGCCCTCGGCTCTCGATTTGCACCAATTCCCAGAGGAACCGACATCACACACATTCGACTCACGATGGAGCCACAACAGTTACATCATCACAGGCATTGAATAGATAGTAATAAGGCTTTAAGTTACAAACCAGGTTCTGAATAAAATAAGTTCAACATAGGGCCAACATCGGCCAAATTTCGAAATAATGTCTCACAGCGGAAGTCTAAGACCATAGGTCATGCTTAAGCCAAAAGAAATGCAGTAGATGAGTGACACCGCGCCCACTGATGTCACCCCCACACCATGACATGACTCCTGTCACTCCTGATGATAACAGGCTCCCCCGCCAACACAGGCGCAGAAGAGGAACTCCATACCTGAAATCCAAATGTTGGGGGCAAACCCTGAGTACTAATTACTCAGAGGACTTAATGGCAAGGCTTACGGCTGACGCAAAGCTTGCTTACTATTATTTGATCCTTAGCCTTTGATTCTTAGCTCAAAAGTTTGTCCACGGGTAATGGGATTTAACAGCCACCACCCTTGTGAAAGAAGGAGATAATCAGTTGCAAGTACATAGCTATCATCATTATGAAATATCTGAGTCTCAAATAATAATCAACCACTTGATATCCAAAACCATGAATCATACTGCAGAATATTAGGGTTATTACTACGTTGCCCGTGTGCGGTATTTGGCATTCTCACACCTGGTGAGCATCAGCGATTCGAATCGATTTTTAATTCCCGGGAATAACTAAAAATGCCAGGGGCCCATATGCTTACTCACACGACGGCTTTTCCACATATAGTCCCCCTCCTCCACCTGTCCCATCCCAAGTTCGATTCACTCCCACCTGACTCCCGGGTTGTGCCCCCATGACGAGCCTGCCGACATCTCGGTCTCCCCGTCATGAGCACCAAGCTCCCCCGGGCCACCTTCCTCTCAACCAGTGGGTAGGAACGTGTTTCTGTTCTCCGGATGGCACAAGTAAGGTTTCACCGGCCCCATTAACCGGGTAAGCACTTTAGCAATGGTATGCCAACCAGCAGGCGAACAGCGGACGGGCCTTAAACGACTCGGGCGGAGCCATTACACCGCAACAACACACACCTCGAAAAGTAAAGCTTAATCTCCGCCCGGTCTCCTTTTAATCATCAACAGTGAAGCCATCGAGGCAGTTTCCAGTGTATCATTTTCTTTTCAAGGTCAACCTACGTGACGAGTGACCATTCACTCGTGTCTACTCGGCCCTATCATTTCTATGCAACTCGTCCTACGGACCTACCATAGGTGCTAGGGCCAGGACGGCCAGTGGTTCTAATGCAATCGGGTTCCAAACAAAACCTAATGCATATGCGTAATCATAAATTATAATTCTGCTAGGAGAATGTAGGGCCTGCCTACCTTCCTCGCTAGGGTTAGCTTCCTCGGGGGCGAAGTCAGGTGCGGCCTGCGGGTGCTCTTCTTGCTGCAGCTCGGGTTCCGGGTCTTCTGGCTCCTCGATCACCGGACTCTCCTGCTCCTCGGGTACGGGGTCTATATGCATGCCAAGTGTATGAAATGAGCGTACAGATTGCACGGAGACAATGCGAATGTCACAGAACGTGACAATGGCTAACTTCTTTTCACCCAACATATCATGCATTTACCCCTACTATAAAAAGAACTCCTTTACTTCCATTTTCTTTCCCTAGCTAGCAACTTTTGTCATTTCCAAAACAAGGACTAAACCTTATATGCACACTTTCAGATTTCACCAGGGAGCTAACTATGCTATACAGAACTTAGGAAAAATATACATGACTCATTTCATGCACTTTTTATGTAGCAACATTTTCCAAGTCACATTTAAATGGTAAAAAACAAAACACATATAACTTGACAAATGCTAGGGTGCTAAACATAGTACTCAGGACCTAACTACCCTGTTATAGCTACTGTCAAGGCCTCAAGCTCATTAGAGCTCATTAGATATACTTTTTCCTATTTACAACCTAGAACATGCATGTGCAAAAATTGTGAACAAAAGTTGACATGCACAGATCCACATCATATCCATTGCATAGATCATTTTACTGTGGTTCCAGAACAACAAGATTTTCCTTTTTAGGATTTTTATTTGATTTTATATGATTTTTCAAAGTTTAAACCGAGAAAAAGGAAAAATAGAAAAAGAAAAACTCAGATCCGAGGACCTCTGCGTAATTAACCATAGTTTCCAGGGGCTAGCTTGCAAGATCTGCAAGACTCAGCCCCCGTGCGGAAGGACCGGGGTGCAAAAACAAAGAAACCGAGGGGCCGGATCTAAAATTTCCCGGCCCCCCTTCTTCTTCCTCGCGACGGCCGAGGCCGCGCGGCGCGGCGCGCGCGCGCCGGCGAGCTGGGGCTCGCCGGAGCCGCGACGCGGGGTGGCGGAGGTGCGCGGGGGCTAGGGCTTCACCTTGGGGGTATCCTCGTCGGCGGAGGAGGCGTGGAGCGACGGGGAACGGCGGCGCACCGAGCGTGAACGGCGGCGTCGGTGGCGCGGGCGCGACGTCGAGCCGAGCTCGATCTCCTCGGGGGAGAGGAGTCCGACGACGAGAGCTAGCGGGGGAGGGGCGGCGTGGAGCGGCGGTTGCGGTGGTGTGGTTGGTTGGGCTCGGGGAGGCCGGGAGGCGGCGGCGCGGCTCGGTCCCGAGCTCGGCCGGCTCCAATGGCGGCGGGCGGAAAACGGCTCGGGGCGGCGCGGGGAGGGAGCGGGAGGTAGGGTTTCGGGGCGCGGAGTTCTCCCCTTTTAGAGGCCCGGCGCCGGGCAGCGCGGGCAGGGCGGAGGGGCGCGGGCGGAGGCCGGACGGCGCGGCGGTGCCCGTCGGCCGCGTGGTCGCCGTCGTACCGGGGAGGACGACGCGCCGCGCGGCGCGGACCGGGTCCATGAACCGCGAGTCGCTGACGGGTGGGGCCGGGATGCGGAACGGAGAGGCGGGCGTATTGGACCGGGCCTACGGGGCGAGACCGAACGGCGCGGGCCGGCCCAATTTTGGGCGCCGCGGGCGGGAACCCGACAAGCGGGGCCCACCTGTCATAGAGAGGGAAAAGGAAAAAACCCGAAAAAAAAGAAAAACCCCCTTTGACTGCTGAGACACCTCTTTTCTATTTGCGTTTTTGAGCATCTTAGAGGCCGATTTAGATGAAACTCAAATTACAAGAAGTGTTCACAATTTTGTAATCTACAACTTTGTTATAAACTTTGACCCCCAGTTCTATGGTCAAAATTGGCCTAAATTTGAATTTAAGTTGCTGCCTCAGGTTTGACCAGCAGGATGCTCCATCTTAGAAATTCTAAAAAAACCCTTTTCCAGCCATTTGCACCTTGTGTGCCTTTTGGGAAAGTTGTGTAGAATTTTATGGTCTACATTTGGTTCAATGGGAGTATTTCATGAAAGTGGCTGTAGGTTTGCTCAAACTTGGGTTTTCAAAACCAGCCTGGTTTGGGTTGGTTATTTGGGCTGACAGAAAAAGGTTCAAAACACCAATTTGAATTTATCTTTTGCCCAAACTCAATTTGGCAAAGTTGTTCATTAGATCCTTATCTACAACTTTGGTAATATGAGCTCCCCCCACAACTCAACAGAAATCAAACTACCAGCCTGGCATTGTCCATGCTTACTGAAAAAAGAAAACAAAAACCCACATTATGACCAAACCCCTCCAACCATGATTATGCCATGATGCTTATGATGCATGATAGTGTACAAATTTCTTAATTTAGGTACTTGAGATGCTGGAGCATCACATTTGCACCGGTTTTTTAGCTTTTGGCTTGGCTCCTTATAGGCACCGGACTGTCCGGTGCTGCACCACCGGACTGTCCGGTGCATGCTTTTTCTTCTGTTTTTGAACTAAAAAATCGGCCCGCTGACCGGTCAGCGGGACCGCCGAGTCAGGATCTTTGATTGCAACTTGGTGACGGTTTGGGTCTTTTCTTGAGTCTTTAAGATCCTCCTTTGAGGTGTTTGTACCCCAAGTCCACCGATTACACCCTGAGACTTTAGACAAAAACACTTGCGCACAAATATTAGTCCCATGGCACATGTTGTCAGTTCAATCACCAAAATCACATTTGGGAACTAAGCACGAGGCTTAGGACCTATTTTCCTTACATGTGATATTCCTTCTTTTTTTCAAATTTCTTTTATCTAGTTCAGACGTGAGGAAGATCTTGTTGGAGTATAAGTTGTTAGTGATGAGGGAGCCGGTTGATCTCGGCTTAGAAAGCAAAGGTCTTCACCTCCGTCCCCCCTAATTCCTCTCTGAAGCTTGCAAGAAGTAGTTAGGGTTCGAAGGGGTTTCCACCTCTGTGATGGCTCGGGAAGAGTTTTGTGAGCATGTTTATTTGGTGCGAATCTTGGTCATGACAAAATTTAGACAAATTTTGACTATAGCTGAATTTAAATAAAAATTTAGTTAAACAATAAATTATTTAGTTTGATGGTTTGTTGATCCAAATAACTCATCAACATGAGCAATTTGTTCTTTGCTCAATATAAAGTCATGTTGTATTGTGTAATTAATTTAAAGTAAAAAAACCATATAGATAAAAATCATCTTGTATTGTGTAATTAATTTAAAGTCAAACTGTTGCCAACATTTGGCCTCGCCACAGAGGGCCTTGAACCAAACCGGCCATATTTTCCTTTGTTGATCCGCACCAGTTTTGAATTAATATAATTCTCTCCAATTTTTGCCTTATAATTGAACTTCCTTTTCGTATACTTACATAAATAAATTTTGTTTAAAACTCCAAATTTTGAGTTTTTTTAGCCAGACTAGCGCAGACGAACACGTACCAGTAGCATTTTTAAACATTTCAACGAGACCTTTCTGGAACATGCTAAAGTAGCTGCTTGATAGGTCAATGTAACTTGGTGGGCCAGAAAGAACGCAAGGCCTGGCCACAACCGCGAGGCCTGAAATGGCACCTACCCGCCAGCGGACTCTGATCGGCTTCTAGGCCCATGTGGAACATTCCAGAACCGAGGCACCACATAAATAGTTCCCCTGCCCTCGCCGCGCAGCTCCTCTCGATCCGAAAACCCCTCCCTCCATTCGCAACCCTAGCCGCCTCGTGCAAAAGGTTCAGTGCTCCGGAATCAGGGCGCCATGGCGACGGAGACGGAGACCTTCGCCTTCCAGGCCGAGATCAACCAGCTGCTCTCGCTCATCATCAATACCTTCTACTCCAACAAGGAGATCTTCCTCCGCGAGCTCATCTCCAACTCTTCCGATGTAAGCAACCCTCAACACAGTCTCGAAATCCGGATTGCATATCTGTGCGTTACGGTACATTTTAAGGTCGCACTCTGGTGCTGTTTGTGCCGTTGTCTTGTGTTATGGTGTGATCCTAGCGCTGCGAAACGTGCGGGATTTTACCAGCAATCCGGATCTGTGCTCGCGAGTACCGAGAATTTCTGGGTCATTTATTCTGTCTCGGATGTTTGGTTCTGCGGTCTAAATCGCCCCGTTTCTTGGTGTGATTTATGCAGGCTCTGGACAAGATCAGGTTCGAGAGCCTCACCGACAAGAGCAAGCTCGATGCGCAGCCGGAGCTGTTCATCCACATTGTCCCCGACAAGGCCAGCAACACGCTGTCCATCATCGACAGCGGCATCGGCATGACCAAGTCGGACCTCGTCAACAACCTCGGTACCATCGCCAGGTCCGGGACCAAGGAGTTCATGGAGGCCCTCGCCGCCGGCGCTGATGTGTCCATGATTGGGCAGTTTGGTGTCGGTTTCTACTCTGCCTACCTCGTCGCCGAGAGGGTCGTTGTGACCACCAAGCACAACGATGACGAGCAGTATGTGTGGGAGTCCCAGGCTGGTGGGTCTTTCACTGTCACTCGTGATACGTCCGGGGAGCAGCTTGGCAGGGGTACTAAGATCACACTGTTCCTCAAGGATGACCAGGTATGCATAATCAGTCAAAACATGTTAGCATGGTATCTGCTACTTGATGTGATCGTGTACTAGTTATGTAATGCTAACATGCTTTGTGTTTTGTCTAGTCATCCTGTACAGCTGTGATACCTACTGTACTACATGGCTTTTGGTTGCTAGGCATAATTATCTATTTTGATACTAGATTGATAATATTTGCTATGTCTGATGTATGTTATCTACTACAAGCTTTTAGTTATAAGATGGTAGTATGATTTTTTTTAACTAATGTTATCCCATTTTGCTGTGATAATTTTGTAATGTTGATACTATTTGCTATGCCTGATGTTATCTAAGCTGTTATAAGATAGTAGTATGATCTATGTTGAACTAATGAATGTTATATAAGATAGTAGTACTATTTTGCCGAGTCCCATTATGATGCTTTGTCCATTTGCCATAGGGCACCACAACCAATATTTAGGTGCTGTTTGGTTTATAGGATATACGGGTCGGGATAGGGATATGATAACCCGAATACCCTTTAACCCGAGTTCGTTTCGTGGGTCTGGAAAATAAATTGGGTTTGGGTTTGGGATACGACGAGCTCATTTCCTAGCGAACTCATCCCGATGGGGAGGGTGGGGAGGGTGGGTTACGAGTGGGATAAGATCTGTGCGGAGGGGGTGAGGCTCGTCGTCCCGGTTGCTGGCGGGTGGGGACGCGGCAACGCGGCCTTGCGCACAGCGGCTGAGGCACGCGGCACATTGCAGAGCTGCCGGATGGTGGTGGCCGCCTTGGGTCGGTGTGATGCCCGTCACAGCACCGGGGATGGCAGCGGCTCCTGGCTTTGGCGGCGGTGCGGCGCCCGCCACACTCGCACGCAGGAGCTGGAGCCACCGGCGCCTGAGCCTCCGCTCGATTGAAGCCCTGCTGGCCAAGGGGACAAGGTCGTTGAACCAGCCGCCTCGACGAGCTTGAGCTGCAACACCGGCGCCGTCGACTCGCTCGCCTCACAGAGCTTTAGCAGTAGCAGCCGCTGCCACTAGCTCGATGTGCGCTCGTTATTTAGCTTGGTCAACGCCTTGTTCTGTGGAGCTGTGCACCTGAAGCTCGCGGTTGGGAGCAATGGAGAAAAGGCTGCGTATGCTGATGCGTGGTGGAGTAGATGAGCGAATGAGGAAAATGAGTCAGCCATGTGTTTTTTTTATTTTCCACCTGGGCTCCACTTAACCCAATCCAGTTCACACAAACAAGGGAATGGCATTGGATTAAGCCCTAACCCAATCCATCGTAACCCACCATATTTCCGTATCCCAAACCCACGGACTATCCAAACGTCACCTTAGGGGGAGAGGGCGTGTGAGGCAAGAAGTGTCCCTTTTGCCTCCATTAAAACGGGTCCACCAGTTTGGCGACCCATGGCAAAATTTGCCTTGATCATTTATGCTTGGTTTGTTTTGCTATATTCATTATAAAGTGCATGTTTTTGCAATGTCCTGAAGTGAAAAATATGCTAATTGTTTATGGAGAACATAGTGCAGACTGACTGATCTCTTTCTCTTGTCAATCGCATCATTGACACTTATGAAATGTGATTGCTTGTTTTTGTATTGATGCGCTCTTTGTGAAATCTGCTGATGTTGCTTGAACTAATCTTAATGCTTCTTGCTTACAGTTGGAATACCTTGAGGAGCGTCGCCTCAAGGATCTGGTTAAGAAGCACTCTGAGTTCATCAGTTACCCCATCTCCCTGTGGACTGAGAAGACAACTGAGAAGGAGATTTCTGATGATGAAGATGAGGAAGAGAAGAAAGATACTGAGGAGGGCAAGGTTGAGGATGTTGATGAGGAGAAGGAAGAGAAGGAAAAGAAGAAAAAGAAGATCAAGGAGGTGTCCCATGAGTGGTCATTGATCAACAAGCAGAAGCCCATCTGGATGAGGAAGCCTGAAGAGATCACCAAGGAAGAATATGCTGCCTTCTACAAGAGCTTGACAAATGACTGGGAGGAGCATCTTGCTGTGAAGCACTTCTCTGTGGAGGGTCAGCTTGAGTTTAAGGCTGTCCTATTTGTTCCTAAGAGGGCGCCCTTTGATCTCTTTGACACAAGGAAGAAGCAAAACAACATCAAGCTCTATGTGCGCCGCGTGTTCATCATGGACAACTGTGAGGAGCTGATCCCTGAGTGGCTGAGCTTCGTGAAGGGCATTGTTGACTCAGAGGACCTTCCCCTCAACATCTCCCGTGAGACGCTCCAGCAGAACAAGATCCTAAAGGTGATCCGCAAGAATCTTGTTAAGAAGTGTGTAGAGCTCTTCTTTGAGATTGCTGAGAACAAGGAGGACTACAACAAGTTCTATGAGGCTTTCTCCAAGAACCTCAAGCTTGGCATCCATGAGGACTCACAAAACAGGAACAAGATTGCTGAGCTTCTGAGGTACCACTCCACCAAGAGTGGTGATGAGCTGACCAGCCTCAAGGACTACGTCACCAGGATGAAGGAGGGACAGAACGACATCTACTATATCACCGGTGAGAGCAAGAAGGCTGTGGAGAACTCACCTTTCCTGGAGAAGCTGAAGAAGAGAGGCTATGAGGTGCTGTACATGGTTGACGCCATTGACGAGTATGCTGTTGGTCAGCTCAAGGAGTTCGAGGGCAAGAAACTTGTGTCCGCCACCAAGGAGGGTCTGAAGCTTGATGAGACTGAGGATGAGAAGAAGAGGAAGGAGGAACTGAAGGAGAAGTTTGAGGGGTTGTGCAAGGTCATCAAGGAGGTGCTGGGCGACAAGGTTGAGAAGGTGGTGGTCTCAGACCGTGTTGTGGATTCTCCTTGCTGCCTTGTAACCGGAGAGTACGGCTGGACGGCCAACATGGAAAGGATCATGAAGGCGCAGGCCCTGAGGGACTCTAGCATGGCGGGCTACATGTCGAGCAAGAAGACCATGGAGATCAACCCTGAGAACCCAATCATGGACGAGCTACGCAAGCGTGCAGAGGCTGACAAGAATGACAAGTCTGTCAAGGACCTCGTGATGCTGCTGTTCGAGACTGCTCTGCTGACCTCTGGCTTCAGCCTGGACGACCCCAACACCTTCGGCACCAGGATCCACCGCATGCTAAAGCTGGGCCTGAGCATCGACGAGGACGAGTCTGCTGAAGCTGACGCCGAGATGCCTCCACTGGAGGACGATGCCGGCGAGAGCAAGATGGAGGAGGTCGACTAAGCGTTTAATGCTTGTCATTTATCCTAGTTACTGTCGCTTAATCTTGACTACTGTTCGAAGTTTTTGGCACGTTCTTGCTGGCCAGGCGATGAGTTTGGTTTAGCTGTTATGGTACCCCGTCGAACAGTTTGGTGTCATTCGTAGTGCTACTATAAAGTAGATGTTCCTATAAGCTGTTTTATCTAAGTTGTTTCTTATGCTGTTTTACTTGTCTACGTTGCTCGAGTTATTCTATCGCTATCGATGCTCTTCTACTAATTGCTCGGTTAACTAGTTTGCTGGCCATTCCTCTCTTTTACTGATGGCCAGTTACCCGTCAACTGTTTTTGATTGTTTTGCCTCCATCCATCTGAAAAGGTAAACTTAAAAAAAAAACAAGTGAACATTGAAGATGTTCTGTATATTATAAGAGAGCATTGAAGATGTTTATAGTTGGCAAGCTTTTTTAGATTATCTTTTTCCTGATTGACTGCAACTCATACTCGGCTGTTTCTATGCTCAACGACATGTTACAGTGCTTAGACCATTTCCAACGGGGATGTCTAAAGTTCATCTACTATTTCAACTATCTTCGTTTGTCTATATGTACAGTAGCGGTGCAGTGTTAAACAGAATGGGGATGTCTAAAATTCATCTACTATTTCAACTATCTTCGTCTGTCTATATGTACAGTAGCGGTGCAGTGTTAAACAGAACTATACTTAGACCATCTCTAAAGAAGATGTCTAAAACACTTGTGTATCTCTATTCATCTACAATTCTAACTATCTTTATCTACAGTAGCGGTACAGTGTTAAATAGAACTATAGACGTTCCATTTACTTCATCCGCTGGAGATAGCCGTAGTGTATACAACAATGAAAGTGATGTGAAACAAAGGCGAACTTATATTAAAAAAAAGATCTCATGCAGAGCGGGCGATCAACGTACGTCCGGTGTAGGTTATACAATTGCAAATAAAACACAAGGAATAGTAGCTAGGGTTTCTCCATGGAGCTTTGTTCCTCAGCTTCAGCCACAGTGGCGACGTGGATGTTTTGGGGTGGCTGATTTTGCCTTTTCAACTTTTCTTCTCAACGACAATACAATACAACCGATGTCCGTTCAGCGGTCCATCCAAATTCGCCCCGCTGTGGTGCTGGGATGTTGGCTCTCGCAGCGTTTCCCAAGGTTGCTCGTCTCAAGGTTTGCGGCGTTTCTCTATGGATGCTTCCTGCTTGTACTTCCTTGCGATTCTGTCTTCCAGGACTTTCGATCGATGTAAGCGCGGGGATGTATTGTGCTTCAGATTAATATAAATACAATGCTCTCTCATTCGAAAAAAAGTAGGGATCTTACTGTATCCTGATACTATTTGTATTACCGCTGCAATCAATCATCGACGAAAAGTCATAGACGACACACCAGATTTTACTATATATATAGCTCCTTTTATATGCCAAAAATAGAATTTGTGTTCCTGCCCACGTGGACTAGAAAGGCAATTCAATAGTACATGCATTCCAGACCTATTCGATCATGCCTTGTGTTTGACCCATAAAATAATAAGGTGATCGTTCAAGTGACATAAGGAGTTCAACTCATGCCAACAAAAAAAAAATGCAAATTTTAACAGTAGCAGAAAACTGTGTATACGCGATGAAATTATGCCAATGTTGTATGCCCAGAAACATCACCATGTCAAAACTCAAACTGCCTGTTAGTTTTTTTTTTCACAGATGAGTGTATCGCACGCATACGGAATTAAAAGGGAAAAACATTCAGAAATTAAGTTCAAGGCATGATGCAGGGAGGAACGAACAGCAGTGATGTTAAAGGGTGAAGTATACAAAGACACTACTTCTTAAAATATACTCGGCTTAAATATAAAATCATGCAAGGGCAAGAGACAATAAGGAGGACGCGACAACGATGCAAGGAACATTGAAGAAATCTATCTATATCTTGGACAGTGGACCTATGTTTCTAGGAGTCATCCTTCATGCAGTACATAGAAGCAGTGGATATCCTAGACTCCTAGTTCACTTGGACTTCCAACGACACAAGTAACGACAGATTTTCATAGTTGCATGCTACCATCCACATTCTTCTTGTCACAATTCCAAAAAGCTCTTCATATACTCCGCTACTGCTTTTCTGTAGTTCCAAACCTAAACAATGCTATCATGATCTACATGCCTAGGTGGCATAAAGAAACACAAAATAATGATACTCGTAATACCGGAACTATCTTTGAATTTCACTTTAAAAACTGATAGCCTACCAAAGCCAATCCGAACTAAGTGACCTATGTCTCTTTCATACATTCTTTGCTCTAATCACCATGGTTTGTCCTGGTTTGACATGGGCAATGTTTGCCATAACCAAGCCTGTGGTAATCAAGTTACTTTTTTTCCAATGCACAAGGTACTAAGCGAATGCACATGGCATATTGATCTATAAATGCATATGTAAGAGCACTACTATGAACTGCTCAAGGTATACCTAGCTTTCACAACAGAGGGAGAATATGGCCTCCCATAGCTGTGGTTCATGCTATGTGAAAGCCATTCTGGGTAGGATGAAGCCCAGATGCTTGGAAGGGAAGCCACAACGCTGTGAGACCAGCGCAGCCAGGGGCAAGGCTGAAGCAAGGCAAGACACCCTTCAAGACATCCTGTATTCTCCACTGAGCTTCGAAGGTGAGAGTGTTGGGGCACCATCTCCTCGGAGGCATTCTCCAAAGGTCTGTCCACTTAACATGGACTGCCCTTATGAGAACAGCTCTTCTAATGTCAGGGAGAGCTTCTCCATTGATCGAATGTCTATGAGGAGCCAAAACAGCATATCCAGGAGGGTTAGCTTCAGATTACCTGATGAATCCGACATCTTCATCATTCCGGCGCGCAAAGATCCTGATGAGTACTCCACAGATGATGAATCCACAGAGGATGTAAGTGAAGAAATTGATTCAAAGAAACCTCAGTATGTTATAACCAGATACTATTAGGTTTGCCCCGCTGTGCAACATCAAGATGACTAGAAGAAATGAGTGCCACAGAGAAGAAACATGTTGCTGCACAGATGGTTGCTTTTATCAGGGAATATACTATATGCCACTCTAGGACTTGTCATATTCAACTCCATGCAGGACAGAATGAGTATATGCACTTCTATGTATTCCGCTGTCCAGTTCTCCAATTATTGTAATAGACAATTCTTCGATCTTGTTCTGAAAACTGGAGAATATCTAAGAAAAGGTTCTGTATTTTACAGATCTACATGTGCAAGTATGCAAAATACATTCTTGCCAAAATATAATGGAATTACAAGTGAGCACACAACACAGACATATCTATAAGTAGATCTCTTTTTCTTTAACAAAATAACTAGTTCCTAATGTTAACGTACATTCAGTCAAACAGGGCTAGGGCAAGACCTAGAAATACGAGCGTTCTAGTTATACATGCTTATCTATATTCAGATTTGAAGCCTTCTGTTAGAGCAACAACCTTTGAATGCAACTTAGGTTGTAGTCTGGACACAGCCTGACGAATATCCTACAAAATCATCATTTGGGTCAGATTAGTTGGCCAATTGATAATGACCTCGGTCAAATTATTTTATAGGTTATCAGTGACATACCTCAAGACTATATCGATTCGAGAAATGGGTGAGTACAATCGTTTCGTTCCTGAACCACTGGGAATGCTCCATTATCTACACATGGCATATTGGTTAGTTACTGGACCAGTCTTTATTTCCTATAATCATCAAGAGTTTCACAAGGCTCATCAGCAGATGTAGGGAGTGCCAGCACAGGAATTGTCACCTCAGAGAGATGCATGTGGCCATGTTCCCTAGCATGCTCGACATCAACGTTGTCATCTAGGAAAGTTGCCTGCAGAATGTAAAACTATGTTGGTACTAAATGATAAATAGGTGAAGAAGTTCAATTTGTTAGGTTGTGTTTCATATTTGAAGTACTATGTGATGAACAAACTAGTAGAAGAAGGGCAGGGCAGGCCCAGTGCATGAGCTCCTGTTTGCACGGGGTCCGTGGAAGGATTGGACCCACTTTGGGTCTATTGTATGTAGCCTTTCCCTGCATTTCTGCAAGAGGCTATTTTCATGACTTGAACCCGTGACCTCGTCACAAGGCAACACTTTTACCATTGCAACTGCACCAAGGCTCCCCTTCATTTTTTTTTTCATTTCGGTATGTCATAACAAATATAATAGTACTGGTTTCATAGAAGCAGTTGAAGCAGATTACAAAGATCAGTAATGACTCATTAGTGATATTTGGGAAACACTGCTCACTGTCCTTAATGGAATGGGAGGGGGTTAAGATCCAATTCCTTGGGATCTTGTTCAAATTTAAACTAAAAACTAAAAATTTGAGCAACCCACCTCTTCCATGAAGGCCCTAAAGTGGCCAGTTTTCTAGCAGTTTTCATTTAAGTATGTCATAACAAATATAGTAGTACTGGTTTGATACAAGCAGTGGAAGCAAATTACAAAGATCAGTTTAAATATACTCTTTAGGCCTTGTTCGGTTGCAAGAGTATTGGAGGGGATTAAATCCCTCCCTAGTCAAATTTGAATAGAAGTGGATTTAATCCCCTCCAATCCCCTTGCAACCGAACAAGGCCTTAGCTTAGTGATATTTGGGAAACACTGTTCTCTGTTGTTTAGCTGACAGCATAGACTAGCATTAATGAAATGGTAAGGTTAAGATCCAATTCCTTGGGATCTTGTTCAAATTTAAACTTAAAACTAAATATTTCTTCAAATAATATATGCACGCCAGGAACAACCAGTTCGACAGAATTTGGAGAAGAATAACAATGCCAAATTTTGTGCTTTTAGGGAAAAGAAAGAACCACTACCTACCACAGGAGAAATGGAGGTGTAAAGACAATACCTCAGTTATAAGAACCTTTGCTCTCAGAGCATCTGCATTTCTTGGATCAAGAATAAAATCAGACTTTGTATCTCCTGTGAAGGCAACTTCTGGGTAAAGTACGGTATCTGTAATCTACTATTAAAATGTGTAGTGAATAACATGTAGGAGATATCCGTAATCAATATCCAGTAATAGGCAAGTTCGAGAGTACGTCA
This sequence comes from Paspalum notatum, assembly GCA_022530915.1. NCBI lineage: Eukaryota > Viridiplantae > Streptophyta > Magnoliopsida > Poales > Poaceae > Paspalum > Paspalum notatum. Next base: position 41,131,049 of record CM039685.1, read on the forward strand.
CAGCTCACCTCAGTTCCTGATTGCTTCAATTTCATTATTTGGCTACCCTTCAAATGAGCATACTGTTTTTTTAACTTTCTTCGAATAGAGTAGATGACATAACCCTTTATGCCATTCACAAGTCGCAACGGGCAAAGATGGATAATGTCAATAAGCATTAAATAATGACCGATGAGGCGATGATACAAAAAAGAACACCAGCTAGCTCTAAGGACCAGTACCTGGCTGGGTATAGCATGGTAAGTTTGAAATGGCCTGGCAACAAGATCATTACGTATCTCATATGTCTCTCCTGAAAGAAGTAGTTGCATTATAAGGAACAAGCAAGCAGGAAGCATACAAGACAGCAGTGAAACAATATCCATACCCAAATCAAGTGCAACTAATTCAACTTTCAGTTCAATTTGACTCATCCTACGATGGACCTGAAGCAGATCCTCAACATCATCCCTGATGCAAGGTGGTACAAATACAGTAGGCGGCTTCAAGTTGTAGAGGCCCCGTGTTGCTATGTACATTGGAAGGCCACCCTGAACAATTACCATACCACAGATGATACTGTAACTGTAAGCGTCAGTGCACCCCGCTGATAGTTTTATTGCAAGGGCTGGACTTAGCACTGGCAATGGCGCAAACCAAGTAAAAGCAGAATTAGAGCCTGCACAGATCAGGGAAGTTTCCGGGTGCTCACGATGTGGTCGAGGTGCGCGTGGGTGATGAATAGGTAGTCCTGGCTGACGGCGAACTGCGGCCCGCGGCCGATGTCGAACGCTACGTTGAGCGACGGCACGGTGACGCAGGTCTCGTGCCCGCCCACCGAGATCCCCTCGATGGCGTACCCTTCCACCTCCACGCCCTTGCGCTGCACCTGGGCACGCGCCCGCCGGTACTCCTCCTCGTCCGCCAGCGCCCGGTCCAGCACGGACAAAAGCCCGCCCCCTTTGCCTCCGCCTCGCCGGCCGCCGCTGTTGGCGGTCGAGGGATCCACCGGCTTCCTCACGGCTAGAGTATGGAAGCGGGAGACCCGGGTGGAGGCGCGCGGGAGGAGGCGTACCGACGGGAGCGAGAAGAGAGCGCCGGCCGCCATTGCCGGGCCGCGAATTTGGGAGCGGGATGGACGGTGGCGACCGCGATGGTTCTGGGGGTTCTGGGTTTTGGTGAGCTCGGCTGGAGGAGTGGAGGATAACGCGGAGTGTTCGCGAAATTTTTTTTATTTATTTAATTCGTTTTTTGCAAAAATAAATTGGTGTCTCAGAAATTTGTAAAAACAACCTTATACCGCCGGACGAAACGGCGTTTTTTAAATACCGCCGCCTGGGCCGGCGGTATAATGATGTGGTGGTTAGGTGCTGGCCGGCCTGATACCTCTGGCAACATATAGCCAATTGGGTCGGCATTATTTAAAAACCGCCAGATGGGCCGGCTTTTTTTAATTTACCGCGGCTTTTTTTATTTACCGCCGCGGCGGCTCGGCGTAAACTAAATAACGCCGGCCCACGCGGCGTTATTTAAATATAGCCAGTCCATCTGGCGTTTTTTAAATATCGCCGGGCCACGCGGCGTTTTTTTTCCAGGAATTTTTTTTGGAGTTTGGCATTTTATTTGGTTTTGGGGGTCGTTATTGGTTTTGGAATCGAATAGTTATAAGGAGATTTCTTGAAAATATGTGATTTGGAATCGATAGTTAAAAGGATTGAACATTTTTTTGAAAAGAAGCTGTTTATTTTTTGACATAGAGCGTAGATAAACGTTAAATTTGAAAATATAAAAATATAGCAAACACAAGTTTAGTAATTAGAAAAATTTGAACCACATAGATGATACATGAAATAGAAACCCGGCTGCAGGTAGATTGAACAACACAACGTGCAGGAGTAACATTTGTGAGATGAAACGAAGACTCACTTACATGCGAGAACGAAAGAAACAAAAATGCACACAATTACGATGGCACGTGAACAGTGTGCCTTAGGTAATTTTAAAAGCCGGGAGCCTAATAACAACAAACGAGTCATCTAGGCGAACTGGTTGTAATAGTACTGCGATGGACCTCCAGGATCGTAGTAGCCTGCACCTCCAGAGGGGCCTCCAGGATCGGGGTAGCCTGCACCTCCTGAGGGCGGGGAGTTGGGAGGCCAACTTGGCCGCGGATGGTATGAGCACTTACAGAACGAGTCAGGGCATCTTGGATCATCTTCGAGTCCAACCACCAAAGCGTTTTTTTCAGCCTCGTCTTCCAGAGCTTTGACTTTGTACTCGAGCTCGTGGATCTTGTTTTTTAGGTGGCCGACGTAGTTGCCGACATGGTCGTAGTTGGGGGGATCCACCCATTTCGTGAAGTGGCAGTTTCCCATGTCATGGGAGTTCTGCAAGGAGTAATAATTTTAAATAAAGTCGGACATTTTGTTATAACAAAACGAGGAGCGAGGGACATTAGCACTCACATAGCTAAAAGGGCACCTGTAGAACCGACGGCCACCATGGACAAACTCATCAAAGACCTGCACGACACAATACTCACCACATTTGCACTTAGGCCAGGGCTCAGTGCGATCGTCGTAAGGTCTAAGCTTGCGTTCTTCAACAAACGTGTCAATTCCCTCTAGTGGGAATTCCTCCAATGGATGGGCATACCAGTCTGGGCCTTGCGGACCTCCGAACAGGAAGTCGTGGCTACGACGGCGTCAACCCCTCCCTCCTCGCCCTCGCCCCCTTTCTCCCGGCTCCGCCATTGCTCGGTGTCGGAGGTTATGTGTTGTGTTCTTGAGTTGAATGAGGCGCAGAAAGGATATGTATTTGTAGGTGGTCGTGAGGTTGAGGCATTGAACGGTCTTGTGGACCTGAAAAGGCTATAAAGTTGGCGTCGGTGGAGACATTGAATGGTCCTGTAAAGGTTATATCTGTGTAGTCACATTGAACTGAAAATGTAGCGTGTCATTATGTGGTCACGTCGAACTGAAAAGGTAGCGTTGCATTGTGTGGTCACGTCGAACTAAAAAGGCTATGAGCCAATACCCAGCTAAGCATTCATGTCGATATGAAAAGGCAATGAGGCATCACACAAAAGCGTCTTAGAGATGTCACAGAACAACATACATGATAAACGTCAGACAAAAGCAGTGGTACCAGCTATCAACGATGCCTCCTGTCCATTGCTGCATCGAGCAGCTCGGGGGTCACGTAACCCTGTGGGGCAGCCATCGCTAAAAAAGGATTAAAATTGTTAGTCCACATTATAACTATCTGAAAATTAACAAATACATTAACATAACATTGCATCAAATTCAAATTAATAATAAAAGTTGGTTTTGAACATCATATTATTACAATCCATGATTGCGACGGACTCACACTAAATTACAACTAACACAACAGTTACATAGCAGAGAAAAGTTCCACACATCATGTTATTACAATACATGGCATCAACTAATTCACATTAAATGACTTCATTGGTTCCTCCACGATTGCGCCGACCTTGGCTAGATGATCCAGTCTTAGGTATGTTCGACACGGTTCCTTGAGCTATATTATTCCATGTTTTGTAGGTGTGTCCGAACTCATTGCATCTGGAGCAAATGACAACTCTTGGCCCAGCTTCAGCGTCATCCATGTTGTTACGAATGCGACGAGTTTTGCGCCGGCCTATCTATTGTTTCATATCAGGGTGAGGATTGGGTATGAAATCAGGGACACCATCTGGAGTACCAGTGAAATTCCCTACAATAGCGAAGCCATATATCTCATACTTCCAGGTGTGATATATTGCATCCTTCATGTAATAGGGCGACACAAACATACGGGTATTCAAACCTCCAACTTCTTGACATGCAGCTATGACATGTGTACACGGCCTGTGGTATAACCTTGGCTTCTGGCAGCTACACACACAATGGTTATTGTACAGGACACATTCTTGCACGTGCCTTTCATGATTGCCTCCTCTTCGTCCTTTGTCCCGACAAAGAACCTCGAATCGATGCTCAGTGACACCCATGTTCTTCACACGATGTTCTGCGGCTTTTTTGTTTGCTTTGGCCATGTACTCAAAGAATTTCTGCCCATATATAAGGCGGTGGTCCAGAAACACCTTCTCTGCTTTAGGATAACGTTCCCGAAAGTATTGTGTTGTGCGGTATATGTAAAATTCGACAATCCCAACAAGTGGCATACTTCTGCTGCCACGTAGGACCCAATTGTACACCTCGGCAAGGTTCGTGGTCATAATACCATAATGAGCACCTCCTTCATCATGCAACAAAGACCATTTCTCCTTTGGCTCATGCTCAATCCACTCTGAAAAAGACTTGACCGAACGACCAGACCTGCGTCGCACATTAGGACCATCAAGACCCACATTTTCCATTGCAATTGGCTGTTCATCTTCTGCAATCACACCCCTCCTACTCAGTTCGGCAGCCTGCTTCTTCGTGTGTTCATCAAGCTTTTTTCCACAAAACATTGAATTTCTTTTCTTGATTCTGGCTACACAACCTCTTAAAAAGTGTAGTTAGTTTCTTACTCTTGAACTGCTTCTGAAAATTTGCTCCCATGTGTCTCATACACTACCGACTCTTCAGATCAACCCACTTCGGTGTTCGTTGACGTTGTACGGATCTCTCCTGTAAATCTTGCACTGCTTGCATAATGCCGCCATGCCGATCATGAATGACACAGATATCTCGCCGATCCTGAACAATACATGACTTGATTCTTTCTAAAAACCAGTACCAGCTGTCCCCATTCTCACTCTCAACAAACGCAAAAGCAAGTGAGAGAACCTGATTGTTTCCATCTGCCGCAATTGCAGACAGCATTGTGCCCTTGTACCTCCCTGTTAGGAAGGTTCCATCGATGCATATCATTGGACGGCAGTACTGGAATGCATTGATACAAGCCCCCAATACAAAAAAAACACGCTGAAGAACACGCTTTGTGGGGTTCTGAGGCAAATTAAAGTGCTTAATCTCAAAGTAACTACTGGGATTCCGCTCACATAGTGTGTTCAGCACATGTGGGAGGTTGTGGTACGATGCTTCATACGTTCCCCATCTCATTTCCAACGCCTTCTGTTTTGCCCTATAAACTTTGCTGTAACTTATTTTGTACTCGAAGTCGTCATCTATGCTATTGATTATTGCATTTGGCTCATATCCTGGATTATTTACTATCTTCGAGTACATATGTTGAGCTACAAAATCAGCTGTCAAGTTACGGTGCTGACTCTCAAGCTTTTCAATGATGCATGTATGTTGTTCAATTCTTAAAACTGTCCAGAAAGTATCATATTTTCCCAGATATGTATGCACCCTAAAAGGACAATCATCTCGTATGCACTTCACATCATATACTTGTGGGCTACTCTTGACAACCCTGAACTCTTTTCTCAAGCATTTGGCCGACCATCTTTGCACAGCCTCTTTCAGTTCTATCTTGCTATGGTAAATAGCCCATACAGATACTTGATTCTCACTATATTCCCATGCCACTGTTTCACTTTCATTCACCAACAGTTGAGAGTGATCATAGTTGGTCCATTGACTTGGAACTTGGTTCAATGTATCATCTTCATGATCTGAATCTTCATCAACACGGACATCGGCCTCGGTGTCCTCCCGTTGCATCTGTTCAACCAACCCTGAAATTTCTTCACCCTCATCTACCTCACCCCTTGGCTCCCGAACGGTTTCGCTTCTTTCACCTTGCTCATCAACGCCAATCTCATTGAGCTCATTCACATTGTTTTCCACAACTTGTTCAACTACCGTGGCCTCATCATAGGCCTGTGCGCTTTCTCCTTCAACATTCTCCTTCTCATATGCTTGCACGAAAAGAACCAGAGGTAACCCACGCCGCAGACTAACATCAACAAACCTCTTTCAGAAGGCAGTATTATCTATTGAAACTAATTCCCAATAAACAGGCGATGAGCTCCTGGTTGTTACTGCTGATATGCGCAATTCACATTCATTATCATCCAATTTGAAACACTTCATGAACCAGTTATACACCGAACGGAATGACCTCTCAGTTGCTCTATCAAGCCCTTTTGTCACTGACCTGAACCCACTCAAATCTACCCCAAATTGACCGTAACGTATCTCTCCTTCACCGAAGTATATCTGGAAGTATGTTTTTTCTGATATGCCTGACCAAATGCGACAGTGCCAACAAAAATACTTAGTACATATGTCACTACATTTCTTTGCATGTCATACAATTAATCTAAAATTAACTTTTCGATAGATTATAATTATTGAATATTCCATCTAAACCTAAACCTATTTCCTAAACCATCCACTTCAAATTGCAGTAATATTACATAAAATACTACTAAATTAAACTACTCTAGTGCTAATATTACATAATATACCACTAATATTACCTAAACTATTACTTACTCTAGTGCTAATATTACATAATATACCACTAATATTACCTAAACTATTACTAATACTACATAAACCATAAACAACTACACGCTTAGGGAAGGAATTTGCCTTCTTGCTCCTCTTCTCCTCTCTCTGTTCCCTCAGTGCGCGGCGCCGCCTCCTCTCCTGCGCGCGGAGCGCTCGCCCTTCTCCTCGCCTGCGCACGGCGTGCCTCTCCCGCTCCTCCTCCACCCCCGCTCCCTCACCCTCTCCTACGGCGGCGGCGGCCGAGCCTCGACGGAGGAAGAAGAAAGAACGAGAGAAGAGAAGAAGAGAGAAGGAGACGGCGGGCCCACATGGGCCTAAAACCGCCAGCCCAATCGGCGGGTTTTTTAAAAACTGCCGCCTCCCCCGGCGTTTTTTCACGCGGACCCCACCTTCTGTCCGCGTATGCCGCACTGCCATCCTATAGCCACGTCAATTGGCTATATTTAAAAACCGCCGGTTGGATCGGCGGTTTTTAAATAACGCCGCGCGGACCGGCGGGATGAGTATAGATTTGCAAACTCTTGGAACACCAATTTATTTCTGCAAAAAACGATTTAAATAAATATAAAAATAAAAAAATTTCGAGTGTTCGCATCCGGCATTCGGGCCCGTCTCTGTAGCATTATCTGTTTTGCAGGGTAGCAGAAGACGGGGAGTGGCAAGGCTGCGTTTTTGCAGTGATTCAAATTCTCGTAAAAATGTTTTCTAGTATGTCCGAGAAATCATAGGATTGCATATTTTATAGGATTAAGATAGTACAATTTTTATAATGTTTGAGATTAATTGACACAGCTGTCTTTTGTAGCGATTCAATTTCTCATAAAACTGTTTTGTAATATACCTGAGAAATCATGGGATTGCATATTTTATATTTTATAGGACAAAGATAGTACACCTTTTATAATGATTGGGATTAATTGATATAGCTGTGTTTTGTAGTGATTCAAACTCTCATAAAACCGTTTTCTAATATACCTGAGAAATCATAGGATTGCATATTTTATAGGACTAAGATAGTGCAACTTTTAAAATGATTGGGATTAATTGACACAACTGTGTTTTGTAGCGATTCAAATTATCGTAAAAACGTTTCCTAATATACCTGAGCAACCATAGGATTGCGTATTTTATAGGACTAAGATAGTACAATTTTTTATAATAATTGCGATTAATGTGAGCCTTCATTCGAAACCTCTTAACGGTTAAGATAGTACTTCTTCCGTCCTCAAATATAGTGTTTTCTGAGTTTGTCTTCAATCCAATAATCTTAAGTTTAACCATATCTATCACACTAAAGAAGTAAATTATGAAAACATAGTCCATGACGGATTTAATAATGATAATACTTTATATTTAAAACATTTTTTTTATAAAGTTAGAATAGTTTGACTTAGAACAAATTAAAAAAACACTATATTTCAAAACGGAAGGGAGCATGCGCTGTTGCGCTGTTCTAAAGTTATTAGCCACCATTTTGTAATGACAGAGTCTAGTATGCCAAGGTGTCCTGGACACTATCAACCGCCATTTTGCGCTGTTGCCAAAGAATCATCAGTATGACTATGCACATTAGTACATTTGGTTACAGCACTAACGATTGGTAGTCTGGTACTACCATAAACAATATAGATGAGAGATGAAAATAAAACTCATTTGAAGAAACAAGGAACACCAACGACAGCAAGCTGCGGTTTTGCCTGGTCACACAAATGAAATTCAATTAAGACTGTTAAAATAATAATTCTATACAGGCAACTCGATTGCTTTGGTAGAACCGTAGGTGCACTACAATTTACAAGTTTGCAACTATGCACTTCTCCTGTTCAAACCAAGTTTGACAATTCAACTGAAAGGCTACTTACATTGCACGCTTATATGCATTAAACACAACGTGCTATACGATGGATAGAGTTATTATGTACAGGAATTTACACTATTTGTTTCACAGTGGCTTCCATGTTCTGGAACATACAACCAGAAAACTAACTTTATACTATAAATTTTCGTTGGTCTTGCACCAGGAACGGAGCCTCTGGTCCAATGAAGGCAACATCACAGCTGACAATCATTCTTGAGTGAGAAGTGAGTATATATGCATCTCTGACAGAGAAACCCTTGATAATGGGCAGCTGGAAGCCTTCCTTGAGATATGAGTTCACATAAGGCACAAACAGGCTTCTCAGGAAAAGCCGCAGCACAGTCTGCGAACATTACAAGGATCTATCATATTAGACATCCTGAAGACAATATATGAAGTTCAAAAATATCAAACCAATCCTAAAACTTATTCCAACTCAAGGAGCCTGGTGCCTGTTACTACCAAGTTAAATGACAATGCCCATACTGCCAAAACTACAGCAGAGTTCAGATTTGCAGACGTTTATCCTACCATGCTGTTGTGTGTAGCATTCACATTTTGAAAGATTACAGCCTATGATGGCAACCCTAAACTCTCCATAAGAAATTGAAGAATCCTTATTGGATTATACATACGTTATTTCAATTATAGTACCATAAGTTGTATTGGAAAAAACTCCGCCTATGTTGTCTCAACATAGCCGGTCCCAAGCCCGGATAAAGGAGGAGGGGGGTTCCGGCCCTTAAAGGTTGTGATAGGCGTGGCGAGCCAACATAAAAACCCAGCTACTCTTATGGAGATGAAACCCAAGAACAATCCGTTGGGGCGTAACCCTCTTAGCGACGCGCCATATCGGAACCCGGGTATGGTGTTAAATGGGCAAGGGCCGGGCCGTCATCCCCTTGGTGACGCGCCATGTCGTGATCTGGACATGGTGTTAAGTGAGCAAGGATCGGGTCGTCGCTTCCTTAGTGGCGCGCTACATCGGCGCCCGGGTGTAGTGATAAATGAGCAAGGGTCTTCACACCTGACTCGGCGGGTGCGAGGGGTAAGGAAGCTAGTCGAGCCAACTAGGATCCGTTTAGGTAGCTGGAATGTAGGGTCCCTCACAGGTAAGTTAAGAGAGTTAGTTGACACAGTGATTAAAAGGCGTGTAAATATCCTCTGCGTCCAGGAGACGAAATGGAAGGGTCAGAAAGCGAAGGAGGTGGAGAACACGGGCTTCAAGCTTTGGTACACAGGAACAACGGCAAACAAGAACGGAGTGGGCATCTTGATTGACAAGAGTTTGACAAAGGGAGTGGTGGATGTCAAGAGGCGGGGGGATAGGATCATCCTAGTCAAGGTTGTTGTTGGTGACTTAGTCTTCAACGTAATAAGTGCGTATGCTCCCCAGGTAGGCCACGATGAGGGAACGAAGAGGCAGTTTTGGGAAGACCTAGATAGCATGGTTAGAGCGGTACCAACCAGTGAGAAGCTTTTCATAGGAGGAGATCTCAATGGCCATGTGGGGACGTCAAATGCAGGTTATGAGGTGGCACATGGAGGGTTCGGGTACGGTAGTAGGAATCGGGAGGGAGAGGATGTCTTAGACTTTGCTTTAGCGTACAATCTGGTGGTAGCCAACACCTTCTTTAGGAAGAGACAATCCCACTTGGTGACCTTCAGTAGTGGCCATCACGCTAGCCAGATTGACTTCGTTCTCACAAGAAGAGAGGATAAGAGGACATGCTTGGATTGTAAGGTAATACCAGGAGAGTGTGTTGTCTCTCAACACAAGCTCGTGGTGGCTGATTTCCGCTTTCGTTTACGTGCCAGACGGGATAAACAAGCCAGAGTTGTGAGAACAAAGTGGTGGAAACTCAAAGGAGAGGCGTCAGAAGACTTTAAGAGAAGGGTTATCTCGGAGGGCTCATGGGAAGAAGGGGAAAATGCAGACAACACGTGGGAGAAGATGGCAATTTGCATTAGGAAGGTAGCGGCGGAAGTGCTTGGTGTGACCAAAGGGAGCAAAGGTGCAACTAAGGATACTTGGTGGTGGAACGAGGATGTACAACAGGTCCTTAAGGAGAAGAAAGAGTGCTACAAACGCGCGTTCCATGACAGGAGTACAGATAACATGGAGAGGTACAAGGTGGCAAAGAAGATTGCAAAGCGAGCAGTGAGTGAGGCGAAGGGCAGAGCATACGATGACCTTTATCAAAGGCTGAGTACAAAGGAAGGAGAGAAGAACATCTATAGGATGGCTAGGTTTCGTGAGAGGAAGACGAGGGACCTCAATCAAGTCAAGTGCATTAAGGATGCGAGGGATCAACTCTTGATGAAGGAGGAGAATATCAAACTAAGGTGGCGCGAGTACTTTGACAACCTGTTCAATGGGGAGAGTGAGAGCACGTCCATTCAGCTGTACAACTCCTTTGATGATGCCAATAGACACTTTGTGCGTAGGATCCAAGAGACCGAGGTTAGAGAAGCCATAAAACGGATGAAAGGGGGCAAGGCAGTGGGCCCTGATGCAATCCCAATCGAGGTGTGGAGATACCTAGGAGATATAGCTATTGTTTGGCTGACAAAGCTTTTCAACCAGATTTTACGATCGAACAAGATGCCCGAAGAGTGGAGGAGAAGTACATTAGTGCCAATCTACAAGAACAAGGGAGATATTCAAAGTTGCACTAACTACAGAGGGATCAAGCTGATGAGCCACACGATGAAGCTGTGGGAGAGAGTTTTAGAGCATCGCTTGAGAAGTTTGACGTGTATTTCCATGAACCAATTTGGGTTCATGCCGGGGAGATCGACCATAGAAGCAATTTTCCTTTTAAGACAAGTTATGGAGCGGTACAGGGAGCAGAAGAAGTACCTACACATGGTTTTCATAGACTTGGAGAAGGCTTATGATAAGACACCAAGGAATGTTATGTGGTGGGCTTTAGAGAAGCATAAAGTCCCAACAAAGTATGTGACCCTCATTAAGGACATGTACAACAAGGTTGTGACTAGTGTTCGAACAACTGACGGTGACACAAGTGACTTTCCAATTAACATAGGATTACATCAAGGATCAGCTTTGAGCCCTTATCTTTTCGCTTTGGTGATGGATGAGGTCACTAGGGATATACAAGGAGATATCCCGTGGTGTATGCTGTTTGCTGATGATGTAGTACTAGTGGATGAAAGCCAGGCGGGGGTAAATAGGAAACTAGAGTTGTGGCGGCAGACTCTAGAGTCGAAAGGCTTTAGAATTAGCAGGACTAAAACTGAATATATGAGATGTGACTTCGGTTCCGCTAGACAGGAGGCAGGAGATGTGAGTTTGGAAGGTCAGATAGTGCCTAAGAAGGATACTTTTCGTTACTTGGGATCGATGCTACAAAGAGACGGGGACGTCGATGAAGATGTTAGCCATAGAATCAAAGCGGGATGGATGAAATGGCGTCAAGCATCCGGTGTTCTATGTGACAAAAGGGTAACACAAAAGTTAAAAGGCAAATTCTATAGGACGGATATTAGACCTATGATGTTGTATGGTGCAGAATGTTGGCCCACTAAAAAAAGACATATTCAACAATTAAGTGTTGCGGAGATGCGTATGTTGCGTTGGATGTGTAGGCATACAAGGATGGATCGAGTTCGAAACGACGAGATACGGGATCGTCTTGGGGTAGCTCCAATTGAAGAAAAGCTTGTGCAACACCGACTAAGATGGTTTGGGCACGTGCAACGAAGACCTCCAGAGGCACCAGTGTATAGCGGCATCATAAGGCGAAATAATGATGTGAAGAGAGGCAGGGGCAGGCCAAATTTGACATGGAAGGAGGCAGTTAAGAGAGACCTAAGAGATTGGAATATAATGAGAGAGTTAGCCTTGGATAGAGCTACTTAGAAAGCAGCTATCCACGTACCCGAGCCTTGACTAGGCTCTTCTATGTGCTTCTCAAAAAAAAAAAAATCTTTTAAAACCCTTGTTTTCTCGTTGAAAGTGACCTTTCAAAAAAAAAAGAACTTTTCTCGTTTCTAGCGGTTTGGTTTGGGTTTCAACTCTAGCCTACCCTAACTTGCTTGGGATTAAAAGGCTTGTTGTTGTTGTTGTTGTTGTAAGTTGTATTGGAAAACCAGATAAAATCCAAAACATAGTATCACAGTTTCCCATAATTAGCCTCTTGTCCCCTAGTTAGTGAACTGCAAGCTGAGCTTTGCAGCCTGCGTGTGCACTGCACTGCATGTGATTGAAGGCCCTGCCCCTACCAGATAAAAGAAGGAAAAGAGGAGAGATAACACAAAGGCATAGCGAAGCAGAATCACCTGAACTAGAATTGTATGTAGTTTGCCAACTTTACTCCACCTCAAGGTGAATGAGAAATAATCCAATTCCACTTTTCCAACAAGATTATTCTCTGATACCGCTGCAGCTCCAGAAACAGCAACTGACTACAGAATCAAGAGCCAATGTGGTAACTACAACAGTACATGTAGGGAAACTGGACAATGAGCACATTTTAAAGAAGATACAAAATAAAGTAGAATATATAAGAGTTCACCAGTAAATCAATTGATAATATGTTGAGCATAGCAAACAGAACAGATTAGTATGGGAAAACAAGTATACAATTTGCAGCTTTCATCTGTAAATTCTCGTTGACTGAAAAACTTGAAGATACTTAGCCCAAGAAAAACAATAATACCATCAAATGACAGCTCGAATAGCTAACTATAGTCAAAGGCAATCAAAACTGCTAAAAGAAATTTTCAATTAAAATTACAGAAACATCACATAAGGAAAGATGGAAAGAATCTCACCACTGATAAGCATGCAACCGGAACTATCTCACCATGATCCAAAACATTAACTGTGACATCTAAGTCAACTGCGGCATCAATCCTACCAACAGTTATCCTCACAGAGGGAGGTGAAATTGCAGAAATATTCAGTAGCATATCATCATTTGGATATTTTTCATACAATCGAGGAACCAAAAACCTCCAGCTAGCAGTGTTTAAAAGAAATTGATCAGGAATCTTGTCCACCATCTGCTGCAGCAAACCAGCCTAAATGATACAAAAAGTAGTACCGATCAGAATAAAAAAAATTACATTTTAAAAAAATGGGATCAAGGTCCAAGTCTTGCATTAAAAAAAAAGAATTATGCTTTTGGGAAAAAAACATTTAATTCATCAGTAGCTATCAACCATAATAACAGGTGCGTTTTGGGAATTATGTCAAATACACTTCAACATACCTTAACGTAGAGATCTGAAACAGAATTGAAAACATCTTCGTCCAATGAAATCCAAAGCATTTTTGATGAGGTCTCAGGAGGTGATGAAAATTTGGTAAGAGGTGATGAAAATTTGGTATTTCCAACAAGAAAGGCTCTTGGAACAGCATTTTCATCAGATGGAACAAATAGGCCGTCTATATCAAACTCCACAGAAGAGCTCTTGAATATTGGATCATTAACAAAAGTCACATTCATAGCGGCAACTTTATCAAGATCAACTTTCTTTGGAAGGTTTCCCAGAAACGTGTCAAGCTTCAATGCACCTTCCATTATTTTGTTTGTAATTGCATTTTCCACTGCTGATCTGATATGATTGCTGAAAGAGTCTACAAACCTGCAAAAAGTAAGCAAAAGAAGCGTCTAACTCATGTACTCATCTGATTCACATAACAAGTGAGCTGTAACAAGAGAACATCTGGTTCCCATAAGATGTGAGCATTGAGCAGTAATATTAATTTAGAAGAAAAACTGATTGGTTCACTTCAGAAACAAATGGAAGTGCCCAAGGGGAATCTAAAATAAATTGTTGTCTTCTGTAATAACAAGAGTATGGCTGAAAAGTTTGGATAGAATTTGAAATTTCAAAGATACGTGCATAATATCCACTTGTTCCTGATGAAGGAAAATCCAATTTACTGAGGCCCCATTCCTCAAAGGATTTAACAACAATGTGCATATACAACAAAGTTACGAACACCTACACTTGATAGAACCAAGATGCTCCTCCATTTAATGTTATGTCCAAGTTCTCCATATAACAACCGCATTCCATAACAGACAGCTTGAGAGATCCATTTTGATTCTTCATGCCCATGGAAACCCCAACCTCCATTCCTTCAACCTTAGCGAAAAGTATTTATGAATATTCCTTGTACCTACGTATACATACATGGCAAGCATCTGGTGCTATGCACATAAGTTACAAGATGTGTAAATGCAACTGGGCTAGGTGCTAAGAACAGTATAAAAATGCTAATAGTCAGATGATAAAATGTACTCCCTCCGTCCCAAATTATAGTTCCTTTTAAGTTTGGAATTGATTCATTCATTTTTCTATGAATGTGTTTGTAATTTGTATATATATCTAGATTCATCAACATCCATTCGAACATAGACAGATAGAAAGAGGGTTAAAAGGAACTATAATTTGGGACGGAAGGGTGGCTGTTTGGATTCAATCATCAGCTGCCTTGCCATAGATACGGCACGCCACACATGCATAAATACCGGTTTTGTTTCAGGGTGAGCCAAGGAATGCCATAACTTTTCATTCGGCAGCACAATTCATTTTTCTTGCTGTCGCATGCCGCAGATGAGGTGCTTGATTTCGGCTACGGACTTGCGCCGCCGCCGGAACAGAGATGAGGCTGGCTAAAGCACAATCCAAACAGTCCAGGAGTACATAATTACAGGTACAGTTGTATGCAAAACAACACAGACTCTGATTAATACAACTTAGTTTCTTAAAATTGTTTTCAACATTGATTTCACAAGGTACATGCAACTATGACCTTTTGCGTTGCTGAAAAGAACAATCCGGTCATCATCAAAACAAGGATTAAGGCACATATAGAACATCTAAGTTACTGAAAAACTGTCTCCGCTTTGCATTTATCATAAACTCCATTGAGCTAAAGCTAAACTGATGTGGGGCTGATCACACTTTTTATCTTACAGCTTACAGTTTGTATGAAAAAAGCTCATACAAACTACCTAGATGTTGATGTAAGTATAAGATCTTGAGCTGATATCTCATATCTTGCAAAAAGTAGTAGACACTGAAGAAGACACATGGTGACATGGGTAGCCAGCCAGTCAATTAGCAGCATCCTGGTGCCAGAACGTGTATATAAGTCCCATTTTAAACATACAAATAAGTACAGTACGAATTAGTTCGCAAGTGATGCACCATCGGCTAGCCTCTAGTTAATAAAAGAAAAAGTGCATAGATGTCATGCTCCTGCCTATTCTCCAAAAAAAAAATGCACCATCCGCCAGCATCAGGTCATTGATTATTCAATTAGAACAGCCACCAATCAACAAGCCATGCCTCTCCTGAAAATAACTTATCGAATAGCAACCACACGAGTCCCCATGGCGCCATTCATACCTGAATCGAAGCATTCCCGCAGTCAGAGATGGTCACAAACCAGGCGCTGCACGAGTAGCTCCACTCCATGGTGAGGTTCGCGCTAGCTAAAGAGGCGGCCACGACGACGCCCGTGTCCCCGACGGCGATGGTGGAGTCGGTGACGGCGAGTCCGTCGAGCACAATCCCGGAGGCGACCATGACGACGGTGCCGACGAGCGGGATGTTCACGGTCTTCTCCATGTCCGGCACGCTCAGGGGCGTGAGGGTCGCGGCGGCGTGGGACACGAGCAGGTCTTTGGCGAAGTCGAGGCCCGATTGGGAGATGATGGCGGAGATGTGCGGTGAGGCGGCCGCGGTGGAGGGAGCGGTGAACAGCTGGAGGGTGACGAGGAAGAGGAGGAGGAGAGTGGTGCCCATGGCGGTGACGCCGCTAGCTTGCGACTAGGCTAGGTTTGGGGAGGTGGTGCCGTGGTGGCTCGTGGTTGGACGCCTCTGGACTCTGGAGTGGGGCCGTGGGGGTGGTGAGGCCGCCGTCGCCGTGGGGAGGTGTGGAGCTCGCGGCGGCCTTGAACTGGAGCTGGAGGAGACGTGGGGCGAGCCGCCGCTGACGTGGCTGCTGTCTAGGCCGCAGCGGCGTATGTCGCAAATGCCATCCACGGGTGTGTTTAGATACCAAACTTTCTCCCAAAATTCACTATGCAAAAACAAGATTCCCATCACATCAAAAATGTTGGCACACGCATAGAGTACTAAATGTAGATAAAATAAAAAAATAATTGCACAGTTTAGATGTGGGCAATGCTACGGTACACAAATTACCTCCTAGGAGGTAAGACTTCAAACAGATCTGAGCCATAAAATTTAAAAAAGATAAAACTATTAATAGAAATATATTATTGACGACGCAACAGCCTATCGATTCTTCTTCCTATAATCACGTTAGCTATTCTCACGTGATGAGCAAAAGAACATAGTTAAAACCGCGTCCCTGTTCCATTGTTCCAATCACGATGAGAAAAAAATCTGATGTTACAGCAGATCGTATTGTTCAATCAAGATAAATTCCGATTGTGCTAAGAAAAAAATTAGTTACAATATTTCCTTTATTTTCGAAATAAATAAATATGTGTTTTATCGTTGCCTGTTGATATCCATTCCGTTCAGAATATTATCATCTGGTAGTACTGTATTAGTTGCGCTCACGTTAAAAATATAAAACACGTTACAAGAGACTGCATTAGAATGCTAGATCTAATTAGAAGAAATCAGATCATATCTGTCACACGTACAAATAAAAACATGGTATGATAGGTTACGTAATATTCTAAGAAAATATATAATATTCAAAGAATATTGTGGTAGTATAAGATCTCACGTAGGAGTTGTATCTCATGTTCAAAAGATAAAAAAACATTCACAGAAAACACGATATCTAAGGGTGGTTGTCATGTTAAAAAAAGTTCAAACAATATGGTACACAAGGGCTCATGTACGAGTTGTTGTCACGTTCAGAAGAAAAAACGTACAAGAAAAAATCACGGTACAAGGTTCATGGATGAGCGGTTTTGACAATAACAAAAAATGGATCACGTACAGATTGGTCACGTCTCCATGGTATCCATCAGAAGTGATCGATGCTCCGTCTCCGTGCATGCCAGCCACTCATCCGGCAGTTGTGGTTAATTACTAATAATTATCCTTGCCATTTTCATATTAAAATTTAATAAATAATTTTTAATTATTTTTAAGTATTACTTCCTATAAGGTAATACGTCATTTAAATCACTTAGATCTAACAGAATGAACGGCTCACAGTTGTTTCGGTGTACCGTAGCGTTACGAGACGAATCTTTTGAGCCTAGTTAGACCATGGTAGAATAATATTTACCACAAACAAACGAAACGTGCTATAGTGCTTTTCAGTTCGAAATAGTACCAATTTCAGAGTTCTAAACACACCCCACCACCTCACTGACACGTGGGCCCAGTTCCCAGCTGGTGCACGCGCCTCGCTTGTCACCTGCGAAATCGTCAGGGAAGGTCTACTCCAGGCGCCCTTCTCGCACGGAAGCTTTCCCCTTCCCGAAGGTTCGCAGTCTTCGCAGGGCCCTCTCTTCCTCCGCCTTGCCCCGCCGGCCGCCGCCACCGACCCCTCCTAGAACCATCCAGAGGCGAGCTTGGGAAGCGCGAGAGCAGGAAGGGCATGGCGACGCAGACGGGGGTCGCGGCCTCCAAGGTCCTCATCCTCGTCGGCGCAGGTCCTTGTCTCGCTCTCGCCACCGTCATCGCCCTCGCCTCATCGAATACCTCTCCGATCGGATGCGATTTGTTCCATTTGGCTGCTGTTTCGATCCCTGACGTGGTGATTTGGTGCCTCTGCAGGGATGACGGGCTCGATCCTGCTGCGGAATGGACGCTTATCTGATGTATTGGGGGAACTCCAGGTCGGTAGAACATTTCCCCCCATTTTTATGCTCAAGTTTGATTGCGCGCGTTGTCAAGCGGTTTGGTCCAATGCCTCTGGCTTCATAACTGTCTTGGCCGTGGGGTAGTAGCCATTAATTCTGTCCGAATGTGATTAGTACCGTATTGTAACTGGCATCAACTACTTCTGGTTTACAATGTACGCCGATTGGCATTCGGAACTTCGGAAGTCATGTGTAATTTTATGCTTCACTAGTTATAACAATTCATCATACATATCATACAAATTTCGGTGATATGCTCTGCAACTTCACCTACAATCACACATATCAACCTTGGAAACCTCTCAGTATATTTTTTTATTGAAGCATAATGATGCTTTTTTTTTACGTTTTTAGGAGATTATGAAGGGTGTAAATCAAGGAGCTGCTTCGGGCCCCTATGACATTGCCCTTATTCAAGCTCAGGTATGATCTTCATATGGATTGCATCTTAGTGCTGGCATCTCAGTAGAAGTTACTCTTGCATCCTTCCATCTTGGTAGAATTGTTTATTTTGTCTTAACTTTACATGCTGGTGCTTGATATTAGATTCGGAATTTAGCCCAAGAAGTCAGAGATTTGACATTATCAAGGCCCATTACCATACTGAGTGGCAAATCTGACTCTGGAGGTCTGTACCTGTTTCACTGTCTCTCTGTTGTGTTTCCTACATTCGCTTCTCTGTGCTATTCCTCACTTCACGCAAAGCTTTAGCTTCAGTTCATAACTTCAGATAGTTTGCCTTATGAATGAATGTTCATCGAAACTTATAGATAAATATCTACATCTGAAAGGAGTTCATCCACATTGTTGTTCAGCTAAAAATTCGTGAAAGCATGTTCAGGACTGAAGTTTCATACATGTAGTGTAGATTCATAATGCTAATTACCAGGATGCTTACAAGCTGTCAGTTTCATGCACGTAGATTCTTAGCTTATACTAGCAGCTTGATATAAGTGGGCACTGCTGCTGAATATTCAGATTTGTATTATTTTCCTAGTTATATACTTACTCCTTTTGCAGGCAGTTTATCATCTTACATACTGCCAGCAGCTGCGGTTGGAGCAATGGGTTATTGCTACATGTGGTGGAAGGTAAGATGCAGAATGTGTGCCCTTCATTAATTAATTATGATTTTTATTTATTCTATCCCTCTTTTCTCCACAAATTGTCTGTGTTTTTCTAATCTTACCATTACTTTTTTTTGAACTCGTCACTGAATAAATGATGTAAAAAATTATCCCTGTGTATTGTTTATTGTAGCTATTCTCCTTTGTTCTGTAGCTGGTGAATACTAAGAATTATCTTATTTGTTATCTAAATATGAAATTTATGCATAGTTTCTCACTGATGCCACCACATTCTGTTCTATTATGGCATTATGCGAATGCAGCTGTAAAAGTAAATAACTGATGCTCATCCATGTGGACACCATGGATGAATATAACATCTCCCTGATTGGTAATGGAATATCCAATCAAAGTTCTTGTTTCCGAGTTGAGGGGCACACACTTCCTGGTTCTAATAATATCTTCTTCCTGATTCACTAGGATTTAGAGGCCGCAAGACCATTAGACTTAGACAGGGCCTGTTTGGTCAGATGCATTGGGCTAGCCTGGTTAGGAGGCCAGCATTGGCCAGGCTCTAGCAATGCGATGGGGTGTTGTTTTGGTTGGGTGGCCTAGAACCTGCATACCTAAGTATTTGTTTGGTTGCCCTTGGCCAGCTCTCTCTGCTGACTCATGTTCCAAGGCTGGCCGAGCCGCCTGCATAGCCAGGGCCAGGCCCTGCCGCCCTGGTAAGAAGGCCGATCTGATCTCACAAGTAGGGACAGCTTATCTCCCCTCCCTTGCATTACTCTGGGCTGCATAAGGTCGGCCAGACAACAAAACACCAATCTTTGCACTATCCTAGGATGGATAAGGCCTAATGCACCCAACCAAACAGACCCAAATCCTAATGGCATCCCCAGGTCAAGAATTTTTCCATTTAATAACATGCAAATTAAGGAATTAATGAATGTAAATTGCAAACCAAGCACCAAGAGAATGTTGTTGTCAGAATAATCGTTTCACCTATTCACTATTCTGCTTTGTCTATCTTACATGCTATAATAACCTCATGCAGGGATTGTCTCTCTCAGATGTCATGTATGTCACAAAACGCAACATGGCTAATGCTGTTCAGAACATGTCAAAGCAATTGGAGCAAGTTTCATCAGCACTAGCTGTATGCTTTATTCACAACTTCATTCCATGTTTACTTCAGCAGCTGTCTTTTGTCATCTCTATAAGTGAAATTAATTTCAGGCAACAAAAAGACATCTAACTCAACGGCTTGAGAATTTGGATGGCAAAATGAATGAACAAGTAGAAGTCTCCAAAGCCATTAGAAATGAGGTTTGTTTATTTGAACTGTGTTTTTTGATTCTTGACTCCTGAGCAGTAATATTATGATATTTTCTTGATACCCAGATCGGCCTCTTAAAAGTTGTTCTTTGCTGTGTCTGAGCATCAATGTTCATCTTTTTGATATTATGCCAGCATTTGATCAGCACCTTTTAAGTCCATGCACTACAACCTAGTGCATGATGAATTGAAATAAGTGGTTCTATGCTTATTAATGGCTGCATAACTGTTGCAATGAGGTTATTCATCTAGAAGGTGCAGCAGCCGTGATTGGCGCCCGTGCAATGGGTTTTCTTTGACAGCTGCTAAAAAACCGGAGCCTTTTCCAGTCAGCAAGGGCATGTTTAGCCAGCCCAGCCAGGTGCAGCGGCCATGATTGGTAGCCTAGTAAGGTAGAGGGCCAGCTCCACACGATCATCAAATCCAGAGAAAAGGCTACACATGGGAGACGAATGTCGATTTTGTTTCTCCCAAAGTAGGCTCGCTGTGTGCAACATGAGTGAGTTTGGTCACCTCCGGTCAATTTATTACCAACACACCTCCAGCCTACACCTTGCACTGCCACCTCTTGGCCTCCATCGGACCTCTGGCACAGGGTCCAACGCCACGGCTGTGCCTATGCAAGAAGCCAAGAACCTGACCAAGAGATGCAGCCCGAGGACCAAAACCGTGGCCAATATCAGGTGGTAACTCTACCCATCTATCTAGATACATGGTAATCATATCCATTTATACGGCCTAAAGAAACACAATTGGTTGCACAACTAGAACTACTTTTTTTTTTTACCAAATAACTAGACCTACTTGACTGAGCCCGGCCCTGGCGAGCAGTGCCAACCACCCTAGTCCAAGCTACCAAATGGGCCCCCAAGTAACACTTGAGTTAAATGTTTGACTGTAAATAACGGAGTATAATGATCTGAGAATTAGCAAGTCGATATTATTTTTCTTAAATTACATGATTATGTTGGCCTATTTCTGTTTGATAAATCATTGTAAATCTGTAACATACTAACATTCTCATGTATGTTTATGCCTTGTTTCATTTTCTTCTCTTAGAGCACCAAACATTTTATGTTCATCCTAATGATGTGCAAAAGCTTTTCAACCATACCATATACTTGTAAGCTGTAAAGCTATACAATATACTTTACTTGTCCTTGTCTCAGTATATTCATACAATTTTGTTCTATATGTGAAGGTTAATGATGTTAAAGACGATTTGTCTCAAATTGGATTTGACATTGAAGCAATTCAGCAAATGGTTGCTGGATTGGTGAGTTTTAACATTTTCTTGAACTTGTTCATGAACTGCTGTCAAAATTATATGCCTCACCTTTGTTTTTCTTATTATCAGGAAGGAAAAATTGAGTTACTTGAGAACAAACAGGTATCTTAATTTACTTGTGGTATTAGTGAGACATGCATCTTCTAATTCTCCTTACCCTAACCTCCTGTGTTTACTGATCAGGACGTGGCTAATACTGGTATATGGTACCTCTGCCAAGTAGCAGGAGGTTTAAAAGATGGAATAAACACCAAGTTTTTCCAGGTGAGTAGATTATTGGCTAGTCTGCATATGATAAATGTTCTTTTTTGTTCATTCCCGTAAACTTAATATGTAACGATACATCTATCTTTGCTTTGCTGTTGCTTGTTCTTTTCTTCTGATGGTCCGCTGCTCTTCTTTGTGCAGGAAGCCAGTGAAAAACTGAAGCTTTCACATCCAACTCAACCTGTAAACAAGCCAGTAAAGGTACCCCCGTTGACCCCGTCCCACCATTTTTTCCAATTGTGTGTCTTCCATTTGTTATGAGTCTGTTGTTGTCGAATCTCCTATTTGATTTGTGCACATTAGGGACTTGAATTTTTTTCGGAGAACACAAAGGAACAGAAGGTAGCTGATTCCAAGCCAGTTGCAGTCACAAGCGATGCTGAGAAGCCCACGAAAACAGCTACTGTAAATGGTGCTGCGGTGCACAGGCCTATCAGGTTCTCATTTCGAAAGGAAGGCCTTGCTTTGTGATCAAATTCTCTCCACTTGTGATGTACATGGCCTTCATGGCTGCTTTGTCCGATAGTTCAGAAAACATAGAAGAATAATCTGCTTACCTGCATCTGGAGTGGCCAAGTTTTTTCCAGAGTAGACAGGTGTGAGGTATTTGAAAGTACCTCCAGTTCCACTCATTTACCATTTTTTCCTTGGATTTTATCCATTTTTTGGTTTGATTTGGTGCGTTATTTGCTGTATACAAGTGATTGGAAAGAATAAAAAAACTGCAGTTTTCTTGAATTATTGTCAACCCGTGGGAGGTACCCTTGTAAACCGCAGTGGCCAGCGTGCACGTGTGTCGAGTGAAAACGTCGTAGTCTGGAGGACTTGTACACACGGAAAACAGGTTCTGGTATTTCCACAAGGCTAATTACTGGATGCAGGCAGGAAGTCAATGTGCTGCGTGATACTGCAAGCCGCAGATTTTTGAAAGTTCACCTGTATATCTGACAACACCAGGAGATCATATCAATAGCAGTAGTAGCAATAAACAACTGCATGACCGACTAGCTGGGGAAAGAAAATGTAGCAGCTGATGCATGCAAACTTTGCAAACATATATACACATACCCACACGGGTTGAAACCTTGGATCCATCCAAATTAATTTACTGCACACGCAACTAGCGTCAAAGCTTGCGTCCCTTGAGTCTCGGACACCGATTCTCATGGCACCTTGGCGCCACCGAAGTCAAAACCAGCAGCTCAAGGAGGCTGACCGTGCAGCCGTCGGATTAGGTAGGCCGCTTAAACAAACCAAACCAAACCAAACCCCAAGAAGATTAAAATACTCCATGGTCAGTACAACACTGATGTGATCATGTGAATGAAACCTTTGATTATCAGTAAAGAGTAGTACTACACTGTGTAACAGAGCTTTACAATAATAATGACCCATCTTCCGTGATGGTGCGGCAGCGTTACTAATTTCGCGGCACCACACGTGCAGCCACGGAAAAGAAAACAGATCCCGAGGACGTACAGCGGATTTCTGGACGGACAGGACGACAGCCAGTGCAATACGTACGTACGTATCGTGGTGGTGCAGCGACGAGTGGCATCTACCTTGTCTGTACATGTATGGAGCATGAGGATCTGGAAAATTATTCTGAACTCATCATGTACATAGCAACTGAACTTTTAAAAAGGGTAAAACCTATCGAAAATCCGTTTCTACTTTTATCTCCGAGACAAGGGCGTGACGCGCGCTAACTCAACCGGAGTGAGCAGCTTAATTAGTTTTACATCTCAATCGTCTAAGTTGGAGTAGTCCCCAACAACACTAATTTATGTGCTTATCTCTTCCTCTTAATGACATAATGTTCAGAACTTCAGATGGTAATGCTTCAGTCTGTGCAAAGCTGTCACAGAAGAAAGTAGCTGAAAAAGATGACGAGTATGTTGTCGTCAGGAACTAGAAGTAATTATTTAATGTGCATATGCATGCATCATCAGCATGTACCTGAAGGCTGCCAAACTAGCATATCCAAAAGCCATACATGTGTTAACAAAGGGGATAGGATGAGGTGAAGAACTGGTACTTCTAATTCTCAACAGCTGCCACCTAATCTCACGACGAAGCACCTCCCAACTGAACATTAGTGATTGTACTTTGTACTGGGGCGTGAGATGGTCAAGAGTGAATGAAGGGTGCACGCTTAAGGCACCAAGCTGGGACGAGCAGGAAAACAATTGACACAGAAATTATTGAACAAACGGTACTAGCACTCATTATCTTTTTCTCAAAATCAGTGTCCTTTCCTTGAGGACGATCGAGGTTCTAGAGCGTCTGTGCAGAGGTATCGGAACGCTCTGTACATATCAGACGGTAGTGTACAGTACACTACGTTGTACACAGGTAGAGGTAGGCCTATGAAGAAATCACAGAACTAGTACATACAGTACATATAAAGACAGAGGAAACTATGGATTTAATTTGCTGAAACGGACTGTAGCTTAATGGAACTTGCTTGACACCCGATCCATGCATATATTCTACGGTGCGTACAAAGCCATCCCGAAATCATCGTCAGCTAGCATTGGTAATTTGATATTACACATTGGAGCGTTACTAAGGGCCTGATTGGATCGAGGCCAAAGTTGCCCAAGCCAAATTTTAGCCAAGTTTGACTATGTTTGAATTTCGAGAAATATCTGGTCAAATAGCAAATTTATTGTTTGTATGTTTTATTGACACCTAAATAAGGTGTACAAACAAAAAAATGTATCATTTGACCAAATATTTTTTGAAATTCAAACGTGGTCAAACTTGGCCAAAGTTTAGCCTGGCTAACTTTAGCCTTGATACCATCAGACCCTATAACTACACAAATACTGTACACATAGTACACTCTCTATTCTAAAATATAAGTGATTTTTTACCGTGCTTAAGAGAAACTCAGTTTCGGGCCTACAAGTTTTTGATTTTAGACATTAGATTAGAGCCAATAAATAGCTACAATTAATTCCAAGTACAGTAACAGGCCTCAAAATATAAAGCACGGTCAAACTTGACAAGATCTTCAATATATACTAACATATTTGTCTCTAATATGTATATCTTTCTTTACTACCCTTTACAATTTGGGACTAATAAGGGAGTATAATGTTTATGGCAATAAAACTATATATCCATATGAAAGTTCTTCTAACACAAATATGTCGATACAATTTTTATAAGACAAAATTTTCATTATACAGGATTAACTATAGGTCAATTTTTTTTAAAAAAAAAAATTGGATCTTGAATTACGTATTTGCCTTATATTATGGGACGCAGGGGGTATTGCCCACTACCACTATGACTGTTTTGGAACTGTTGTATTGATGTTGGTTCATAAAAAGCAATTGGCACTGCTAGCCAGTAGTGTTGTTAATTAGTTTATAATGCCAATATGCATTTAAACTTATTGGAAATATAATTCTAATCTAATTTCACTCTTGATCTCCTCACATTCTACAACCCTTTCATTTGTGTTTATGTGCCAAGAGTATCTTGAGTTTATATAATAGCCCTATCATCCACGTCAACTTTTATTTATGTAACAGTGTATCTTAAGTTGCTTGTGTGCCAAGAGTGCCAGGTGCCATTCTCACCCGTCACCTCCCATGAAACTCTCTCATATCTCTCATTAAATTCTTGCCCATGGCACCATGTTGCTTACGTGGCATGGTATTGAAACCTGAATGAAACTCTCACTAAGAATAGCCTTAGTTGCGATGTATAGATCCACCACTAAATTAAAACAAATGTGAAATTAGGTTTTGGCCTAATTTGGTTTGTATTCGGCTAACGAAAATTGTCAAGTTTCCTGTAGTGCACTAGTACTAATCCTTCTTGGCTTTAATTTTACAATTTGTTGTAAAATATACTCCCTATCCAGTCATAAATATATATGACGTCCTAGCTAGTTGCATTGAACAATACTATTTACTACGTTGGACATCGGGTTTTGGTGTTTTTTTACTGCCCTTAGATAAGAAACGGTTTAATTTCTTGAGTTTACGTATTGGTTGCTTGTGCATATAGACTCTTTAATTTTTTTTTTATAATTGGTCAGCTATTTGATGTAACATTGATAAGTGAGTTAGTTTCAGTTTTAATGAAAATACATGCACCATTTCCCATATATAATTTCCTTTAAAAAATTTAGGACGTAATGGCTTAACTGGATCATTTACATCGGTAACAAGATAATGGCAGTGCAGCCACATTATTCCCAAGATTATTTCAGCAGGTAACACATACACATCACACGTCAAAATGCTCATTAATAATTTGGTCGGTGATTCTCGAGAACATATGCATTAGTACTTAGAATCTTACAAAAGTAGAGAGAGAGGGGGAGGGGATGCATGTGTGAAGCGAAGCCTTTAGCAAGTTGTATCATCGCACTGGGCAAAATGCAGATATATGTACTCCACTATTTTGGTCCCAGTGGCCTACTCGAACCTACTACTGCTAAATGCTAATACTCGATCCCGATCCAGGGAAAGAGAGGAAAAGAAGGAAAAACAAACGTACAATGCAACAAGAACAAATTAACCATCGCCGTGTGCATGGACCATGGAGAGGAAAGCTAACGAGAAGGTACTTGAACAGCGAGAAAATGCCTGGCTTTCCCATGTATGCCGCGGATCGTCGACTGATGAGACCTACACCACCACCAGTTAGCTTCGTTCTTCGAGCTTCTTCTTCTTAGCCTTGGATCATCAGCACCGAAACTCCCCTCCATTCCTTAGCCTGTCTCGCCTCCGCCGGCCGGAGGCGCCGTATCCTCCACGCTGGACAGGGAGGTGGACAGATCACTGCCCGCCGGCGCCCGGAACGGCCTCCCGGAGCCGCCGGCGACGACGAGCGGCTTGCCATGCGCCTCCTGAACCTCTCCACCAGAAATGGCAGCGAGCAGCGCACGCCGCCCTCCTCATCGTTGCCCTTGCCCATGTCGCAGCAGCTGGTGGTAGAGAGCTTGGCTAATTAAGCTAGCTACAAATAAATGTGAAAGCACGCTGGGTCGGGGCTAGCCCCAGTGGAGAGTGGAGTCTCGAGAGGCCACGCGAATGGCTGGAGAGCGAGAGAGGGACGGGCCGCGGGGGAAGAAGAAGAAGAAACGTTTGAGGTGCTGCAGCTGCCCTGCCCTTTGGCCCCGGCCGGACCCGGAATATTTCAGGGGCTTTTAAGGACCGGACAGGAAAGCGGAAGAGGCGCCGGGTCAGGAGATCTCCCGCGCGCGTCCCCGAGATCGTTGGCGCCCCGGCCGCCCCGCCTCGCGCGCGCGCGCGCGTGCGTCCGCCGGCACGGCGTGTGCACGGGCATGTCCTGCGTCGCGCGCCAGCGTCGATCGATCGGGATCCGCGCCCGCGCCCAACTGCAACGGGGGGTGGGTGCTCGTGTGTGTCGGTGTCAAACCAGACCTGCCGCCTCGTCCGTGCCAGTACTTGGGGCTTCCTTGGCGTGGCAGTCTGGCAGCCAGCGCGGGTACATGAAATTCTCCGCCGCTGGCAGCGGCAGGCCACCCAACACGCGCTACTGGCTAGCTGCGCCTGCTGCTGATCCGTGGACGTACCGCAGCGCCACGATGAACTGACCGACGACGCGTTGGTTTTGGTGCCAAGATTTCCTTTTTCCTGGAAAAAGGTTTTGTTTGCTGCCTGCCAAGGATTATTAAAGAGAGAAGAGGGGTTTGATCGAGGCCGGGGGGCCACGGTAAAGAGGCACGGGCGCGTCTTTTCTCTCCACAGTGAAAAGACGGGGGCTTTCTCCTGCCGGCGGTGACTTTCGTTATGCTCGTCGAAATCTTTGTCCTGCAAAGCGTCGCATGCATGGGCTCAGCCCGTACATTGCCGGTCCACAGTCCACACACACACACCAGGGCAAGTGGAGGGCGTCAGGTGCAACTGCTCCTACTACTGCTACGTACTGTGTCATGATGATCACGCTTCTTTTTATTTGATTCCTAGGTTTGGTTACACGAGGACCTTAAACGGGCAATCGATCTCTGTTCTTTGGTGAGTGGGGTGGTCATCATCTAGGCCGCAGTACCGCATTGTTATGCTTATTATATAGTGGAAGATCTAAACATGGCCAAGTTAGTGAGGCATGCATGATGCATGCCTATATGATGAAAAGGAACAAAAGTCAAGTTCGATTATGAATTATATGCAGAGAGCTACTATATGATAGTACCACTCAAAGCTACTCAAACACTTATCCAAAAAAAAAAAAGCTACTCAAACACTGCGCTTTTATTTGTGCGGCCTTTTCGAACGATGCCTAAAATGGGAATTCATCGTTTATACAGCTAGCGGTGGACTTTGTGCACGGCGGAGGAGCCGGGATCACCGCGCGTGGTCCACTGTCGGACGGTGTCCCCAGCCGAAGATATCGATCGGCCGCACCGGCACGGCATGCACCCACCCCGGCCGGCCCGACCCGGCGCGCGGCGGCGGGGAGCCCCTCCAGGTTCCGGACCGGACCACCACGCACTTCCTCCGCTTCTGCCTGCCGCGCACCACATGCCAAGGGTCCACCTGCCGCGCCGTGTCCCGTCTCGGCGCGGCGTCTCGCGGCGCGGCGCGCGTGCGGGTCTCGCGGGGAGCGGCGGTTCTTCCCGGGGACCGAACGAATCCCGCGACATCGGCCCGGCTCACGCGCCGATGCCTCGTCCCCTCCGCCCGCCGCGGCTTCTATTCCGTTTCCGAGCATTCACCGCCGCGCGCCGATCTCGATGTGCATGCATGCCTCCGCGGCGACCTCTACTTCTGGATAACTACGTACAGTAGTAGTCGTGTACAGTGTACTACTACCAGTGGCTAGGCTGCACAGTAGTGGTGGCAGTGCTTGCTTGGATTTTCTAGGCCGACGACCCTTGTGGCCTCATGATTTGACGGGTTGATTTCCATGCAAAGCATCTTCCTTTTCGAGCGGAGCAGAGGACGGGTCTGTCAGGCTCAGGCAGGCTGCCAGGAATCTGTGCCACTGCGCAGGTGACAGTGCAGTGGCCATGGCGGGCGCCGGGCGGGCTGCCCATCGTGGTCCGTCTGAACGCGACCCGGCACAAGTAGCAGCCGTGGCTGCTCTGCACGGCGTGGCGCGGCGTCGCGTATCCCGGCCCGTGTGTATGCGCGTGCGCGCGACGCCGCGAGCTGGCTTGCACGGCGCCCCGGCGAGCGGTGGTGAGTGCACAGCCCACAGCTGCTTGCATTGCACGGCGCGGTGATTTCTGCCGTGCTCGCAGGCCACGACCTCGGACGAAATCTCCGCCGCCGCGGCGCCCGGGCAAAGTAATTACTCCTGTCAGGCGCTGGTGGCGGCCGTGCACGTCGCTTGCGGCCGGCCGCTCCAACCGGATTTGGCTGTTCCCTCCCTGTCCGCGGCGCAGCGCAGTACTGACAGCAAGATCACAGGCTCACAGGACGCGCACGGTGCACGGCAGCTCACTGCGGTGAAAGGTTTTGTCCGTGCGGTTTCCAGCCCCGCACCTCCAATAAAATATTTACATGAGAAAGTACTACTATATCTTGTTTGTGCAGATTAATAAAGTACGAAAACAGCACCATTTTCTTAGAGAAAACAACAACATGATCAATTGCTGCCTACACTCGAACAGAACGAGGAAACTGACTGTTTAACGCCAAAATTGGCTTCGCCCAAATTTTGCAAGGAAAACGGATGTCTTCAAGAACGCTTGGCGCCTGGGCCCGTAGTAGGAGAGTGGCCTGTTCGACTGAATAGGCCGGGCTTCCTAATTTTATGGCACGTTGAAAAGGCCCATTAGTCTCCCTAGGCGAATCAGCGGATCACGTTCCCTTCCCTCATACCATGTGCAGTGAAATGTGTAAAATGATTGTCTATACACTATAACGCTACTGTACACAGAGAGAAAAACAGTTAAAATAGTGAATAGACAAACCATATAGGCAATCTGGTACACAGTCTCCGAAAAAAATGGCTATTATTGTTCTCTTCATCTTGTGATCGATCGTGTCGTGCCGCCGGGCGCCCGTTGCGGCCGTCGCCCTCGCCCTCGCCCTCGCCCTCGCCCGGCTGCGCGTGTGCCTGTGAGCCTGCCACCATCGCCCCTGCATGGCACACCACACCTCAAATTTAGTTTGGGTATTGAGGAGAACTGAAGTGGATTGCGAGAGGTTGAACGGGATTTTAAATCCCTTCAAACCACTTCAGAACTCCTTCGATCTAAAAGTACTCAAACTAGGTCTCAGGGTGCCGGGGTACAGAGGGGCAAAAGCAGCAGAATGCAGCAACTGCAAAAGAGTGCAGACCGCTAGGTAATTTCTTTTGACTTGAATTATACTATCCTTTCTAGGATTAAATGATTATATGAACTAGAACAATTCATTATCCAAAAATATGAACTAGAACTATAATATCCCTTTAATTTTGTTTCTTTCATCTTCTGTACATGTGCATCAATAACTGTGCACCTAGTGTTCATATAATCATTGAATATTTTATTTAAAGGATTGTTAAAGTCCAGATTACGCAGCCAAGAGTTGATCTATTCCCTTCCTAAAAAATTACTCTTGTATAGATTCAGCCAAGAGTTGATATATCCCCTTCCTAAGAAACCACTCTTATACAGATTTTACAGTAGTTAGAAAGAAACCCATCGGTACGAAACGGCACCACTTTTTTATTTTAATGGCTCTTTATGTCCTTCATCTAATTAATTTTTTTAAATATCGGTACTAGTCCTACCATTTTTAGTACTGGATTATTCTATTTAATTTGATACCGCCTAGTACTGATATCATGGTACCAACTATTTCTAGACCGTTAGATCTTCTTTGGGTGACGGTTTCTATTTTTCTCAACCACCTTACAACTTGTAAAATTATTGTAGTTGTATAGTTTTTTGAGAGGCCTCATTTTAGAGTTTGGCCGTGGGCACGGATTTTGCAGGTTCTCGTGTTGGTAAATTACTACTGCATTTGCTTTTCTGATTTTTTTTTTCGAGCAATTCGGGGTGGGGGGAGTCCCCACCTACTTATATTGGTCGAAGTGAGCCTTTTACATGCGTGCATATGCACCAGAAGTTACAGCAGGGAGGGGGGGGGGTGTCTTTTCTGATTAAGTGCTACTAGTCTTAGTTATGCCTACACCATTAGGTAAACAAACACATGCTGCTAAGCCTACACAATTAACTAGTTAAAATTATTCTTAGTCAAATCGAGAAGTGAAACGGTTGCCTAAGATCTGAGACAGCTTTTATTGAAGGGTAAAGTCCATTTTTGGTCCCTGAATTTGTCATGGTTGTCTAGTTTTGGACCTCAAACTACAAAACCGGGTAGAACACAACCTTGAACTCTACAAATCCGGACATACTACCCCTTGACCGGTTTTTAGACTTGTTTTTGCTAACGTGGCACCGCGGACCCCACACGTCAGCACTGACAGGTGGGACCCTCTCCATTTCTTCTCTCTCTCTCTCCACCCGCAGCTCGCCGATCACCCTGCTCCTCGCCGCCGCCTGCCGCTCACCCCCGCCTGCTGCCCACCACTGCTCGCCGCCGCCCGCAGCGGTGTCCTGCTCCGGCTGCGACGTGGGAGGTGTGAGCACCTCGGCCGCCTCCTCCTTCCCCGCATTGGTTCCCGCCTCCTCCTTCCCCGCGCTGGTTCCCGCCGCCCGCCGCCGCGCCGCCTCGGCCACGCGCCCAGCCATCGCCTACTCAAGCCGACGCGAGCCCCGGCCCCCTCTCACTCGCTCGCTCCCAGCACCCCCTGCCTTCCTCCTCTCCTCTAGCTCCCTCTCTTCCACCAGTGCGCCGCTGCCGCCATGGACGGCGGAGCTCAAGCTCACCGCGCCGATGACTCCGGCCCTCACCTGCATCAACGCGACGAGGACCACAGTCGCCTCGCTTTCGCCGTCAAAACCCCTAAGAAATCGACAGCTATTATCCCTCTCTCACTGCCATCCATACGCGCCGCCCGGCGGCCCCGCCATGGAGCTCATGGCGAGCTTCGCGCTGCCACCCCTTCTGTACTTCTCCGGCCCAAATCGAGCATGCATCGGCTCTGCCGCCTCCTCCACAACTCCCCGCACCATTTCTTGAAGGGTCTCGCTGCTCCCTCCACCCCTTCCCACGGTGCACCTCGCCGCCGGCCACCCCTCGCTGTGGAGTGCCACGTCCGCGACACTCTCACGCCTCAAAGACTACACCGACGGACTCGCCTTCACCGGAACCACCTCATCGGCCTGCTCTCGTCCACCCTCTCCGTCGCGCTCGC
Organism: Paspalum notatum; assembly: GCA_022530915.1. Taxonomy (NCBI): domain Eukaryota; kingdom Viridiplantae; phylum Streptophyta; class Magnoliopsida; order Poales; family Poaceae; genus Paspalum; species Paspalum notatum. Next base: position 41,163,373 of record CM039685.1, read on the forward strand.
CGGGCCCACATCACTGCCGCCACTGTTGTCACGCGGCGGCCGCCACCCGGTTCGCCTCTGCACTGTGGGTGGAGAGAGAGGGAGAGAGATGAATTGGAGGATGGAGCAGGGCCACCGGGCGCGGAGCAGGAGGCGACCAGGAGGACTGGAGGAGGCGACCGCGATGGGAGCGGGCGGCAGCGGGAGCGGAGGGCGACGGCGATAGGAGCGGGCAGGAGAGAGCAGAGGAGGCGCGCGGCGGGTGACGGCAGAAAGAAGAAGAGATGTGGGGCCACCTGTCAGTGCTGACGTGTGGGCCCCACAGTGCGAAAACCGGCCGCAAAACCACCCAAGGTTGTGTTCTAGACGGATGTGAAAGTACAAGGTTGTGTTCTACCTGGTTTTGTAGTTTGAGGTTCAAAACTAGACGACCATGGAAAATTCAAGGGCCAAAAATGGACTTTACCCAAACAATGCAGATTCTTCAGACCCAAAAATTAGTTTCATGTGCGAACCGCAAACCATGTTCAATGCACATGGAAGATTCAGCTGTTTCTGTGTACACGCCAAAGGCAAAAACTAACCCAAGTTCAAATCGAATAAACTAGTGTTTAGCATGTGCATTAATCTTTCAATTCCGTACAGCCACTTCAATGAACAAGTTGTAATCTTAAGCATGTTGCTCATGCCAGGAAACAACTCGTTTGTGTAGACTCAACCAACAGGCCCATGTCTCACGTGTCCAGTGGCCATCAACAGGCCGTGGATAGGTGGATCAGTCGGAGACTCAGAGTTGAGTCAAGCTACAAGCATTTTTAGTTCTTTATCTGAATAACTATCAACATGTCTTGATCGCCGGCCGCACAGAGAGAGATTGGCAGAGAAGTGCTACTAGAAGTGTAAATTTTTTTCTGTATTCATTCAAGTCACTCGTCCATCAAAAAATGATAGAAATTTTGAGAGTAAAGCAAGTCGATCCTAACGGCATGCCTACCATATGTCCAAAAGAATGACTCCATCAACCATTTTCAAAATGAAATCTGAATGTGGTGAAGAGCACGGACACTGTGCTCACAAATGGCAAGAACCCTCAAGTATCAGCACAGGAGCATCAAGCACCCTGCAGCAGCTAGCAGCAAGGAACTGGCATCGCTGGCGGCGCGGATGTTGTACGCGGCGCTCGTCGAGTCACCCTTGCCGCCGGTCAGCCCGCCCGATTTGCCGGCCGCCGGGCTGGGGGCATCGGACGCCCCGGACTCCGGCGCGGGAGCTGGCGCCGGCGCGAGCGGCGGGTCCTTGCTGAAGAGCTGCATGGGCAGGAGCACCTTGTTGAGCGCGTAGATGGCGACGGGGTCGGTGGAGTAGACGCTGCTGGCGATCTTGGGCCTGGACCACATGGACTGCACGTAGATGCTGCCCATGTCGTCGGTGAGGTTGAGCGTGTACGGCGACCCCGCGAAGGTGTTCACCGGGTTGAGCGAGCTCAGGTTCTTGAACTCGGCCAGGGAGTAGTACTTGGGGAACGCATGGTACAGGAGCAGCGTCTTGACCTGGTCGGAGGTGAGGTTGGAGAAGCTGGACTTCTTGAGCGCCGCGAACGCCGAGTCCTTGGGGACGAAGATGGTGATGCCCACCTTGGTGTTGTTGGCCTGGCTCTGGAAGGTCTCGATCACGTTGGTCTTCTCCAGGTAGTTGAGGAAAGTGTGGAACGGGCCGGCCACGCTGAGGAGCTCGGCGAGGTCCACGTAGTGCGGCGCCGGCGCCGGCGCCGGGGTCGGCGTGAGTGCCACGGGAGCCGGCGCGGGCGGGCTACTCTTCTGAGCCGATGCCGGGGAGGAGAGGAGGATAGCCAGCACGGCCGTGGCAAAAATGGCAGCTTGGGACCCCATCACGCAGCGTGCGCGTACCTCCACGATCTTCTTCTCTGATCCAAGCCCTGATCAGATCACAGAGAAGCATAGCAGGTAGGTGAGTTTATTAGAACTCAGAAACTGAAATGCTGAATATAATAATTTGATCTGATTGACCAAGGCTGACAGTGTTTTCTTTAATGAAGTTGGTGCGTTGTGACTGCATACGCATGCAATCGCGAGATACTATGTTGGTGATCGATGCTGGCGTTGCCGGGGAAAAGAATTCCTCTTTATGACAGTGTCCAAAATTATGCTGATGTTTCTATGTTCAGACTTCAGATCAACAATATTGTGGAATTCCAACATTTGGTTTGATTCACTCGCAATCACTAGGAGAAAAAAAAAACAATTCGTATACTAGAGGGGCCATTAGATCTAAGCTTATCTAGACGGCACGTTGTAGGAGTGCAACTGCCAACCAAATCATGATACGAGACAGGCTATATATAGCAGTTGCTTGAACAAAAAGGAAAAAATACAGCACCAATAAAAAACGGGCAAGAACCAACCGACAACCTAGATGAACACTCAAGACTCAAGAGCCTACGCGATCTTCGCTTCGACTTAAAGGAGAAGAAATATCATTGTGTGCTAGATAACACACAATGAAGAGTTACACAAGCATCACAATGCAGGTAGAGCTGGTAATCGCAAGCTAACAATTGCAGCAGACGAAAAGAACATCATATAATCAGAAAACAACATTATGCCTTGCAAAATGCAGGAGAACAGGAGAAATTCAAGGGAGCAGACCTGATCGAGCAGAGCAGGGAAGAGGACCCAGAGAAGAAGAGAGGGCGGCAGCTCTCGCAGGAGAGCTGGGAAGAGTGGGGAGATGCTATATAAAACGTTGGTGTTCTTTCGTGTTGGGCAGGAGAAAATATTAATAAATAATTAAATAATGAGATGTTTCATATGGGTGGCAGCAGCTGTTGCTGGCGGGGGCAGTAGTAGTTGGTGCCCGCGCGCTCTCAGCGAAGAAGGTGCGTGATGGATTGATGGAAGCTGCAGGCCAGGTATCAGCTACCTGCACTTTTCTCCTGCCTGTCCTGGGCCTTTCTGCTCCGTTCTTGAGTAAATTGCACTGCTTCATTAGTGGCAGCAGTACTATTAGACCCCATTTCAGGAATAATTCTTAGTCATGAAAGAGTTCAATTATTTGCTCTGAAATCCTACGAAATTTCTGTATTTCAAATCTGATCTTAGTGTGTACATATAGGTTTTCTGAAAGCAGGCATTGCTTGCTTTTTCTGAATAAACATACGGTGTTTTCAGTGCCTGTTAATTATTTCAGGATCGTGTACGGTGTACCATCTGACCAATAGGATACAGCACCTCAATATTATTGCAAGGTCAATTGCAAACTGTCACCCGGGTGCACGAAGTGCTTCTGACTTTTTTCGAGTCCAGTTGCACACTTTGCGCTTTTAAACTATCCTCGTGCAATGCCACAAGATGTATGAGAACTGTAAACTTGTTTATTCGTTGTCTGACATCGAGATCCGTTAGCCCCAAATAGGTTTTTCGATGAAAAAGTCATAAGACAAACAGGATTGCAATGTGATCAGAAGTAACACTGTGCTCCCTCCAAGTGCAGAGATTCCTCCTCTGCTAAAAACCACTGCAGAGATTCCTCTTAGGTATCAATATTTCATCAGAGCATTTTAACTAAAGAAAGTCCGGTTCGAATCGATATTACTCTCTGAACTGGTGCCCAGAACACATGTACGACTACGAAATTCAGTGGTAGGTTCAGTAGTTACTAAGGCTATTCATGGAACGACACTTCAAGTCAGCTTAGTGCATCGCAGTGGTTAATAAATCTGACAATGTAACCGATGCTACTTTTTCTATAACAAGGATTCCTTCAGCTTGCATGGCACTCAAAGTACAATTAACAAACTATTCTTCTTAAGTAATTGAGCACATGACTACGAGGAAATGTCAGAGATTACCATCAGGTAGCTTTTTTATCTCATGAAATGATCTTTTTAGAAATGATGGATTAGTTCTTGATTAGAGACTTAGAGTTGAAGGATCCACACATAGTACGTAATATTTAGTAGATGGCTTCTTCTTAAATGGAATAATTTATGTACCTATTAAATTATTTGTCTACATATAATGTTTTGTTTACTTTAGAAATTGATATGCCGTGATCCATATATAATGAGCTTCTGTGATATGTGTCAGCTGGATTCGATAATGGGCGCTCACTACCTGAGTTGATTTCGCAGTGTCGGTGAGACAGCCACTTGACTCAGTTGATGCAGTCTGTATCTGGTGGGATCGATTAGGCATCTTCTCCTTGCATCAAGTCTAGTAGAATAAAAATTGTTCAACGGTAGGTATCAATGCCTTAATCATCGAATGGAAGGAGAGTTCATTTCTTGAGCTGTCATGCTCAACTAAGTTTCGAAGGGAAAATCATATTCAGCACCACTATTTTTTATTAATGCTCAATCAAGTAACACGTTTAACAGCCATAGACTGCAAAATCAATGAATTTGACTGCGTAGTTGAACTTCACGTGCATATATCAGTATATAGTCCATCTGATAAGAAAAACAGAAGTTTAAGAAAAGATAGACATGGTTCTTCTTGAAAGTTGAAACTACACATGTCTAATCATATTTCTGCATACTGATCACCTGCTATTTGTTCAAGCCGTCCTAACATTTGTGTTGTGTATCACACAATCTTTGGGGATAACTAAAAGGGCCAGGAAGAACGGCCTCCTTTCATGAGAAACTACCAGTGCACATTTTTCCCAACTTTTCCTTTTGGCTTCGTTGATGGTTGTGTCATTGTGTGATTGTCTTTTCTTTCAATCTAAGTATACAACCTCTACCTGGAAACGGAGCTCATGTTTAGTCTAGAAATTGCAGCCTTGCAGGTAGCTAACTCCCCTGCTTTCTCTATACATAATCAATCGGTGCATGCCAAATTCATGATGGAGATTGATACCGAAAGCGCGCTCCTTCCACTTTTGATGGCTTCTCCAATGATCGCCAATGAAAAGGCTGCGTTTTCAGTGGTTGACGACCTGGAGATAGCCTAGCTAGCTTCAAATGCTGTCAGGGTTAAGCAAAAGCCTTTTTTTTTTTTGCACCCCTCTTCCATCAAAAGGTAAAGAGAATAAGGTAGACCTTAGATTGATATTTTTCCCTCAGAACTTCCGGCTCAATCCACTTGCAAGCTGCACATTTCACCAACTCCGGAGCTTGTAGCCATTGCCTGCTTTTATTTATTCTGGAGAAAAAGGGCAGCGAAACATTGTATTATCGCCCCTCTAATATTGATCCAGCTTGTCCAAACCTGCATGCACTATGCAGCAAGCAAAACCACAGGTCACTGCAGGCAAAGTGCAAAAAGAAAAAAAAAATCTCATGATGACCGTAGAGACATCACCGGCGTGCAATAATTGGCGACCTATGACGGGAGAGCCACCGGAAAAATGAAATGAAATGAGACGAAACGGGCACGAGAAGAGGGAAAAAAAAAAGAAGGGAGAGAGAGGCCTGCCCCTGATGTGTGACGTAGAACGCGGGAGAGAGCGATCGAGGACGACGGTTGCCATGTCGCTCAAGCGTCCGCGGATTTGCTCTGCTGCTGGCGAGACATCCACGTCCGCACCAGGCGAGCGAGACCAAGGCCACGGCTGATTTTTTTTATTCCCTTGCAAGCCATGGTGCCGTGCCGTGTTGTGCGTGCCATGCTCTCCTCTCTGCCGACGGCCATGGCGCGCGGTGGCTTCCGGGACGGGACAAAAAATCACCGACGGCTGACGGATTCGGTTTGGAGGAGGGCAGGCGGGACCTCCTATCTGGCTACTGGAAGGAGGTTATGCAAGTGAAATATAAAACCCATAAGGCTCAATAATAGTTTTTTTTTTCTCCTCGGACACCTATTCGATAATAATTGTAAATACCCAATTCAACATTTGATTTCCCAATAATAGTTTTTTTCCTCGGACACCTATTCGACAATTGTAAATACCCAATTCAACATTTGATTCGACCGATTTCAACACTGTACAAATGCTAGTTCAACAATTTATACGTAGAATGTTGAATTGTATAGATGGAATGTTGAATCAGTGTGGAGTGGAATGTTGAAATAGCAGTGAAGAGCGGTTGTATACCTGGGAAGCCTCGAGCACGGCGGCGGAACCTCGGCAGCAGCGCCTAGGCGGCGCGTGGTGGCCTTGGCGGCGGCGCTAGAGCTCGAACGACGCAGGGGCGGAGCCCAGACGGCGCGACGCGGCGCGTGACGGTGGAGCTCGGCGGCGCGCGACGGCGGTGCTCGGCGGCGCGGGAGCTTGGACGGCGCGTGGCGCGCGAAGTGCGTGCGGCGGCGGAGCTCGGACGGCGCGACGGCGGTGGGGGAGGAGGGAGATGGGAGAGAGTGGGGTAGGGTTTAGACGTGGATCCAATGGTTGTCAAATATTGGAAGGTAGGTGGAGTTTTGTCTTATCGGAAGATAGATAGGAAATTTGAGGGCAGGCGGCAGGCCAGCTTTGGGCTTCGATTTCGGGTGGTTTGGACCGCAGACCTGGATGTTGGATGGGCCCGCGGAAGTTTGTAGCTGGGCCATGGCGCCTTTCTCTGAGCTGAGAGGTGTCCGGTGTCCCCGCACCCCGCCAATCCTTATTGGAATTCCATCCTTATTTCCTAGTATGTCTATGGCCCATGGGGAAAGGTTGATTTGCTATCTGCTAGACTTGTATAATCGGCTGTTGTGTACACGCATTTCTCTGCTCCCTTGGTCCTTTGGATAAGAATTGGGGAATGGAATACGTGCTCGGTTTTCCCCATACGCTTCTATGTACTGTTGGTGCTCTGTCATTGTCAACGGACTTGCATATTTCAGTTTTCAGAACACAGCCAAGGTTGTGTTCAACTCCCTGTGACTGGGGCTAATTCCCTTTTTTTGATCAAGGGTTTCGGTGTACAATAAGAAAATCCGTACGTGTACGACCTTGCCACTCCCTGACCGGTCTTGGTCTCGCTCCACTGGCCGAACGCCTTGTTTTGGCAAAAGAGAACCCGAACCGCACTCGCGCCGACCGGCACCATCCACGACCACTCGACCACGGCTCGATGCTGCGCGAACGCGCACATTCTCCGCGTATTTCTGCGACACCCTGCCTGTGGCTGCGGCTGTACCGGCCGGCGCGGCGAACGAATCCAATCCATGGGAGGCCGGCCAGGGGCCAGGGAACCTCTGCTTTATCGCAGTAGATCGAAGAGAACAGAAACTTGGCTTACATCTCAAGCGCATCCTGCCAAAGCAGCACATCCCGAAATGCCCACGGCATATTACACGAGTACACGTCAAACCAAAACACAAGTGTCGCGGCATCGCTATAAAACTCGGCTACTGCCTTGCCGCCATCCTTCAAACCAACCTCGACCGAGGCGAAGAGAAGGAAACACCTACAGCAAACAGAGACGTTAATTCCCCATCATCACACCCCCAGCGAGCCAAGCCAAGATGAGCGTGGAGATCCTGGACGGGCGCACGGTGCAGAGCTTCGTGGAGGACGAGGGCGCGTTCAACTCGTGCGTGGACGCGCGCTTCGCGGCGCTGGACGCGGACCGCGACGGCCGCCTCTCCTACGCCGAGATGGCCGGGGAGCTCGCAGCGCTGCGCGCGCGCGCCTCTACGGCGCGCTCTTCGCGCGCTTCGACCGCGACGGCGACGGCGCCGTGGGCCGCGACGACTTCCGCGCCGAGATGAGGGAGCTCATGCTCGCCGTCGCAAGCGGCCTCGGCGACCTCCCCGTGCAGATGGTCGTCGAGGAAGGCAGCCTGCTCAGGAGGGCCGTCGACAGGGAGATGGCCGCCGCCGCCACCATGGCCGCGGCTTAATTATGTTGACTGATGGCCGCCAGCTCCATTATCGTCGGCAGGCTCCATCGGCTGGTGTTCATGGCAGTACGTGTTGCTTCCATACACTACAGGAAAACATGGAAGTTGGAACTATATACTTCCATGTTGCAACACGTACTATGCCGATCGACCGTGTTGCTTTGCACTCGATCGCTTATGTCGTTTACGTGCATGCTCGTGCAACTGACACGAGCACAGTGCCTTTATCTAAAAATAACTGACAATGGAACAAATTGGTATAAATTTACTACCGAATTGATACCATGTCAATTGTCATGTATGGACCAACCGGAGTCACCCAAGAATATAACCTCGCAATATGTCCATAAAAATTCCTGCAACACTATATTGTCCTTCTTGGTAGTTGCTCGGGCTCATGCAATGGCCGTTTGAGGGCTTCAGCTGCGCGAGCAAACTCAAAGTACACAATTTTGGCTTTTGGCGCGAGAAAAGGCTAATCTTTTTGGTGATGGTTTTGAACCCCTTTTTGTTGTGCTACGCTTGGTACCTTACATTTGTGGCATTCGCTGCCATGCGCTTCGGCGTCGCTTTGTGGCAAAAATACGTTTATCCATCTCTTTAACGAATGATTAACTTTATATCCTATTTTTCTTTTAATGAAGAAAACCTAGCTTTGGTTCTTTCTCTTCTCCCTGTATTAGACACTGTCTGGATATGACACAGATTACAATAATATGGTTATTGGGTACTGTTGATAAGAATATAGATGGCATATACAGTAAACAATGCCCCTCTTCTTCAAATTATAGGTCGTTTAACTTTTTTGACATAAACTTTGACCAACTCATCTTATTTAATTAAAAAATTAAAAAATGAAAAAAAAGTTGAGTCAAAGTTAAAGTATATTATATCATAAACTAAATCACAATGAAAACAAATGTTAATTATGATTGTTCTGAATAAGGCGAGTGAGTCAATGGCCTATGATTTAGGACGAAAGGGAGTAGTTAGATTGTTTCGAGCTCTGGATTATAAATTGGTTGGATTTGAGTGCTGGTTGTGTCTATATTATCAAATATATATTCCTTTTGTTTAAATTATACATCATTTGACTTTTTGGATATATACCAACTTTGACCCATTCGTCTTATTCACAATTTTAGATTCTCAATTATTTTCTATTGTGATTTAGTTAGCATATAATATAGTTTTATGAATGATTTGAATTTTTACATACTTTCATATGGTTTTTGAATAAGATGAGAGAGTAAAATTTGGTGTAAAAAAGCCAAGCAATCTGTAATTTAAAATAGAGGGAGTAGTAATGTAGAGACACAGTGTACTTATAAGAATCTAGGTGCAATGGTTAAATTCTATAATCTTGTTTGGATCTCATAAATACTTTTAGCAGGTTTTATAATCTATGAGATCTAAACACGTATTTATAATCTTTTCTATATATTTTCACACATATTGAAGTTTTTCAAACAATCAAAGTTTATCATGTGTTTCACGCCTTTCCTTTTAGCTGAAATGGCATTTAGAAACACTAAAAAAAAAATTACGAGTAGAGTAGCAGACTAGTACTAGCTGTTTTGGGCCTAGCCTCACCATGTCGGCCCGCCATCGGCCCAAAACGGGGCCCGCGCCCGCACCACCCGCAAAGCCTCGTGCGCCGCATATTGTGTTCGCTTCCACTCACCCCGTCACCCGCTCCGTCGCCGACTCGCCGCCGCCAGCTTCACTCCACCGAATAACGGCAGCCAACCGCACTGCCACCGCCAGCCCACCAAACCCCAAAATGCCGGCGATGTTGGCGGCGCAGCTTACGGCCCTTCCTCTATCTCAGATACCTTCGCCACAGCCTAGCTTCCGCCATGGCCTCCGCCCATCGCCGGCGGCGAGGGCTCGTTCTCTCGCTCCGCTGGCGGCAGCCTCTGCGCCTGCCATATCGGCTAAACCGGCTGCGGCTGCGGCTCCCATTGTTGCAGACCGCAGCGTCGTCCGTATCGGGCTCCCCAGCAAGGGCCGCATGGCGGAGCAAACCCTAAGCCTCCTCAAGGTTCGGCGCCCCTTCCTGACGCTTGCTTCCGTTTCTGGGTTCGAGATTTTGAATTGTAATGATTGGTTTACTGATTTGGTTATGGCTGTGGTGTTTTGTGCTTGATGGTGCAGAGTTGCCAATTGTCGGTGAGGCAGCTCAACCCGCGGCAGTACACTGCCGATATCCCACTGGTGAGTTTTTCAGTCTTATGTTCATCTCTCTATGATTGAAGTGCCGTCTGTTGAATCTGGCAGGGAGGCAACAAGATGCCTTTGTTTCCTGATTCATTGGTGGGATAGTGGGTTTTGAGAAGATGGTACTGTAGCTTTATAATCCCAATATTTGTTTGTAGTTTTAGGTAAGCTTAACGCTCAGGTGTTTCGTTCAAAACCTGTAACACAAACGTCATGCTATCAGATTACAGACCAGAAAGGGAATGGGGGGTAAAACGAGACTTTGTTTGGTTCACTCTGTAATAAATGGAAACACATGGTGATACTGATACCTTACATGAACACAACTGATCAAACAATAAACGGCAAGCTCCAGCTGCGCTTGGGCTTGGCTTGCGCTGCATTGCCGAGTTGCAGGCAAACTCCAGGGTGCTGGCAACGGTGTTCCAGCGTCTTCTTCCTCATTGCGACACAGCCTACAAGCTCGCTGCGCCTGACGGACCTGACTGTTGCTCTTCCAGCAATCCTTGGACTTGTAATGCTGTCAATGTGAGCCCCTGAGCTCGGCCATGGTGGTCGGTTGGGGAAACGAAGCTGGGCGCTCCATCCCAGTGCCGGCAGTAAGGGCTGGGGGTGCCCATGGCAGTTGGCTTGATGGTCGGTAAGCAAGTTATCAAAAATGTGAAAAGTTTAGCGAGACGGGCGCCTTGTGGCCTTGTTGCTTTCAAGGGGGGCAGACATCAGTGACAGGAAATGAGGATAGCACGTCGTGCCTGTTAGACTGAAGGGGATGTATGGTAATGCTTCACGCCTCATTTAAAGTGGAATTGGCTCTAGGCTAGAGCCTGGTATTGGTTCTGTAATCTAATGAAGCACGATTTACATGGATTCTTTATTGTGTAATCTGATTGAGGAGAACAAACAGAGAACCAAACAGCACCTTAGGATTAGCAAGTGGGAAATGGCTACTATTATTCTGGGCATGCCATTATTCTGATGGTTACATGCAAGGCCTGCTAGATGTTTGGTTGGAGCAATGCTAAATAGATGTTTGATGGTGCCTATTGACCCTTCACTTTGTAAGGTTAGATAATAATATTGCATGTTAAAACCATGTATGCTGCAGAACATGCTTTTGTCACAAGTTACAACTTACAACAACAACAACCAAGCCTTTCAGTCCCAAGCAAGTTGGGGTAGGCTAGAGTTGAAACCCAACAAGGGTCACCAGCAGGAGGAAACAAGCGGGAAACTAAAGGGGTAGAGCCTAAATCAAGATTCTGGCACACGGATAGCCTCTCTCCACGCACTTCTATCTAAACATAACTCTTCCGGGACATTCCATTCTTTTAGGTCCTTTTTGATTGCCTCATCCCATGTCAGCTTTGGTCGGCCCCTTCCTCTCTTCACATTATTGTCTCGTCTTACGACGCCTCTATGCACTGGTGCATCTTCAGGTCTTCTTTGGACATGTCCAAACCATCTCAGCCGATGTTGGATAAGTTTTTCTTCAATTGGAGCTACGAGGTTTTCGTTAGCTAATAAAAGGCTCTATAGAACACCCTCCCATCCCTGTTTGTATCATTAATACCTTGCTGGAAGCAAAGCTAGCGTTGAACCCAAGCATCTGACTTACAGCCATATGCATTAAGACTGTATTTAGAAATGGAATATTATTCAATGTGGAATCATAGTTTTAGCTTAAATTTAATTAGTGTCCAAATGGTACAAGCTGGGCCCTTGTATTTTTTCTGTTTTCACTTTTGGTTAATGAGGTTTTCTCTTTGATTCAAAGTGTCTCAGCCTTACTATGCAACATCATTCCACAATATTTTTCCTCTGACTAAACCATCGGTGTAGTTCTTGTTCTTTCTCTTCAGTTCAGAGGTAAAAGTACAATGTTTGGTGTAATCTCATTTTATAATGGTATGTTGGTAGCAAGGGAAGCTTACTTCTTTTCCCGTGACTTCAATTTTATTTCTCATTAATATGTTCCTATGTGCGAGCAGCCGGTTTGATACTGTGTTAGTTGCAGTAGAATTCTTGTCCAGTTCTAATCCAATGTGCCGGTCCTTTTGCAGATTCCAAACTTGGAGGTTTGGTTTCAAAGGCCTAAGGATATTGTTCGTAAACTGCAGTCAGGCGACCTTGACCTTGGTATTGTAGGTTTTGACATAGTCAGTGAATATGGAAAGGCAAGTTCCTGAGCAATCCTGTTATTTTATTATTATTATTATTTTATTTTTTTTGCTGTGTGTGTGCATGCTTTTAGTCTTCTTAGATAGTCAGCTGCATCTAATACTCCCTTTGTTACACCTACACATTACAAATCCTTTGACTCGAGAGTTACCATTTCATAGTTTTAGTCCAGGACTCCAGGAATGGAAATAAAGAGTGTAATTAGTTGCGGTTTGTACTTAAAAGTTAAAATTTTATGTGCAGGGGACTGAGGATTTAGTAGTTGTTCATGATGCTCTTGAGTTTGGACATTGCCGTCTATCCCTTGCGGTATGTTGTTATCCAAGCCATTCATGGGTCCTAGTCTTGTTATTCTTAACTGACGTCTATATCTGAAGCAGTCAACTTGTGTGACCAGGTACCTAAGGAAGGCATTTATGAGAACATAAATACTCTGGAGGATTTGGTAAAGATGCCTGAATGGACAGAAGAAAGGCCACTACGTGTTGTTACAGGATTTGGATATGTATAATAATCGACTCAAGCAGTCTAATCCCCTCCTCCCTTCTCCCACATACATGAACATTGCTTTGCTGATCATTGATCCAAGTTATATTATTATGCTGCAGCTTGGTGATAAGTTCTTAAGAGAGAAAGGTTTTAAGCATGTTCACTTTTTATCTGCTGATGGAGCTCTTGAGTCATATCCTCCTGTGAGATTGCTCTCTCTTCACTTGATTCTTCACTTGATCTCCTTCCGTTTGCATTTGCTTCTTACACGTATTAATTTGGAATTGGAATGGCCCAATAGTGAAACTTTCCCATTACTTAAATTTAGATCTTGGGAGTATCTAAGTGCCAACATTTTGTATTAACATATGTTAGACATTTCAGTATCCACAAATCAGGACGCCGCATAGTGTTCTTGCTCCAATAGTTATGATGGCTGAAACAAATTCTGTATGGGTAATATATGACTGATTTAAATTATGGGTATCTGAAGTTCTGAACATTTACTTTTTTCATGGTTTGATTTGTTTATGTACTATTGTAAGGTTACTAGAATGCAGTCCAGTGTTTATTTTTAAGTAATTTATCAATAGGGTATTCAAGTTTAATTCATGTTGCTAATTTCCTTTTTCACTGTGAAGATGGGTATGGCTGATGCTATTGTGGATCTTGTGAGTAGCGGCACGACCTTGCGTGAGAATAATCTGAAGGAAATTGAAGGTGGAATAGTTTTGGAAAGCCAGGTAAACCTCCTCTCTCTCTCTCTCTCACACACACACACACACACACGTGCACGCACGCACGCACGCACGCACGCACGCACGCACGCACGCGCATAGGCATCCACTCATTCTCAGATAGGCTCCCAGTTGATGTTAACTTTGTCAAAAAGAGAGTTTTGTTCCTTTTCTAAGATGTTAAATTCTATGCAGGCCACTCTTGTGGCAAGTAGAAAATCTCTGCACAAGCGTCAAGGTGTGTTGGGAATTACTCATGAGTTGCTTGAAAGATTAGAAGCTCACCTCAGAGCAACTTCAGAGTTAATGGTAATGTTCATATAGTTTATGCATGCATGATTATACCAGGTTGATTGCTTAGGTTCTCATGATTTATAATATTAGGTCACGGCAAACATGAGGGGCAACAGTGCAGAGGAAGTGGCAGAGAGAGTTCTTGGCCAAGCATCAATATGTGGATTGCAGGTACTAATTAGGAATGTTCTATGCAACAGCAACCATTATCTTCTGAAAACTTGCAGGGTATTATGTGTAGTTTTATAGTAAAGAGCTGCATTCATCATATATTCATACATGACACTATATGTGTGACAAAAAATATGTTGTTATTCATTATACAACCGTAAAAAGAGCATTGAAAGGATGGAATAAACCAATAGATTTGTGCTTGGATAGGTTTGGAAGGAAAGCAGCAGCTCACATGCCTAAGCCATGTATAAGGGCTAGTTTGACAACCTCATTTCCCCTAGGGAATGGAGGGGAAAGGAAAAAAAAAAATTAGCTAATTTTCCTCCAATCCCTAGGAAAATTAAGGTTGCCAAACTAGTCCTAAAGGTTTATAAACATTTCATTCTTTTTTGTTTTTCGTTCTCAATGTGGGAACTTCTGGCCCTTTGGAATGAGAGCGGTGGTGCCTAGTAAGCACTAACATTATTCTGATGCGATCTGTCATTTCTCTTGGAAGTGGTATTAACATTATTCAAATTATATAATTATTAGCCATTATCTATATAAATCTATAATTGAAATTGCAGTAGTTTTGAACTCTTTATTTCTGACTCTTGCTTATGTGAACAGGGCCCAACGATAAGTCCTGTCTACTGTAGACATGATGGCAAAGTTGATGTGGAATACTATGCTATTAATGTAGTTGTTCCGCAAAAGCTGCTCTACAAGTCTATTCAACAACTGAGATCGGTATGAATCTTACCTCACTGTTTTGTTTTGATTACATACCCAAATTGCAACAGTGTAATGATATGTTTGTAGAAGATGATTATTCTGCACAAACTACCCAAAGTAAATTTCAAATGTAAGTTATCCTGAAACAATGGCTTTGTGGCATCAGATCTTGAGTGTTGAGATTTTAAAATTAGGGTTTATGCTTCATTCCTAGCTGTTGAAAGCACCGAGCTAATTCTTCACTCCCATGACATTATAACAAAATGCTTTTGTTCTTTTCTTATGCCCATGGCACAGTGAACCAACTTGTTGGAGATCTTATCAGAAGTTGAACACATGTTATGCACTGCTAAGCATATATGATTACATTATGTGAACCTGATGTTTATAACATGTGCAATACTTATGTTTGTATCTATGGACTTGGAACTGCAGGTTGGTGGCAGCGGAGTCTTGGTAACAAAGCTGACCTACATATTCGATGAGGAGACACCCAGATGGCGCAATCTCCTTTCAGAGCTGGGGTTGTAACTTGGGGAACGAAGCTTCTGGCCTCTTTTACAACTTCCTCTGCCGTGCACCGCATTCCATATGCAGAAGTGAGCTACCTTATGCACACCATTTGGAGTGTCTGTCTCTGTACTTTGGGAAATTTTGGCCTGTGCCGTAGTGTATTCTGGCTCAGCTGTTTATACTCTAGGCATCCGTTGGACCATCTTCTGATGTATTGATAGAGTTGTGGAATGTTTGTTGTTGGGTGCGTGTGCGTGTGCGTGTGTATTTGTTGTGCACTTTTGCTGGACCTGCTAGCAGTGGCGATGAATAATCGGCCATGTCTAAATAAAGAAAGCCGATAAGGTGATAAGGCTGGTGACCTTTGATCCCATCAGGGCAACTCTCGTGTTTTTTTTAAAAAATTTCTTTTAATTCTTCGTCCTCATTCGATGCACTCGCAGTTGATGCCAAACTAGATGCAGTAGACCATTTGTTTCATCTGAATTTGATAAAAGTATAAAACAAAGGTGATCGCTGGAACTATTTTTATCACGAACAAGGTGATAAAAGTAGACCATTCCAGCAGGCACCCGATTGGCCGTCGCGTCGTCTAATGATGGTGTATCGTGGTCCCATGCTCGTGAGACTTAGACCGAGTCCAGCAGTCCGGGTAAATGGCCGGGTATAGTACAAAACGGCACTGTAGCAACACTGTTTACAGATGAAGGAGTGGTTGGAACAATTTTTTACCTCACCGGATGCATGAGCTGCTGGGTGCATTGGGAGAGGAAGGCGTCGGTCTTATTGTGCTTCCGGGTAAAAAGGAGTAGACTAGTTCGGAAAAATATGTGGTGAAAATTAAGATTTTTTTTTTATGAAAACAATTCGGTCTTTGCATTGGGATACGTGCCCGGGCGACAATTCGTTTGCGGCGAAGGACACGGCTCATGGGCCCTATATTTCCCTTCACGGGCTCCAGGCTCCATTTCTCCAATCTCGGCCCACCACAGCAACCACGGACGTCGCCACCCCGTTCCGTTCCGAGTCCCCCACTCGCCCCGTCCCGTTCCTCCCGCGCTGTACACCGGAGCTCTCTCCCAGTCCCAGAGTCCCATTCCCATGGCCGCGCGGTGTTACGCCGTTCGACCGTGGTGTACGGCCGAGTGGACCGGTTCCATGGAGCCCTTGCTTCCGCTCGCTTTTGGGGTTCTGGGGGTTTCCGTGGCGGCCGCGTTTCCTCCCCTCCACTGCCTCTCTATATAACCCCTACTCGCGTCCGCGGCGGTGCTTTCCTCGCCTCGCTTCCATCGCCATCGGTCATCACCACTACTGCCCACTCCCACCCGGCGAGCGAGGGAATCCAAGGAAGGCGAGTCGAGATGCAGATCTTCGTGAAGACGCTGACGGGGAAGACGATCACGCTCGAGGTCGAGAGCAGCGACACCATCGCGAACGTCAAGGCCAAGATCCAGGACAAGGAAGGTGCGTGCCGTCTCCGACCACCTTCTTTACCCTCCGTTGCTTGTTCTCTTGTTGATTTTGCATTTCCTTGTGGTGTGTCCATGTGTGTGTGTGCTCGATCGGTTGTTTGGAGGGGGGCTTAAAACCCCCGTCTTTTTTCCCTGCAAAAGTGGGGGTTTAAGAGTTAAGATTTGTAGGGAGAAAATCATGTGAATCTAGCAGTGTCGTTCATCGATTTCCCCATGGGTTCGCAGTTCATCGTCTCGATCTAGAAGGGCGCAGATGGACCTGCTGGGTGGTTAATGTTTATTTTGATACCAAAACCCTGAACTCTCTCTATTTTGATCTGGGTGAAGTATAGAGTTGAATTTAGCTTGTTATTTTGGTCTCTTGAACGGGGTCAAGCTATGCTGGATGGGTCCATATATTTCTTTCGCTAGACACTCGAACATGATTACTATTAGATCGCTTGTTTGAAGGAGCTAAAACCCCAACCTTTCTTCTGCACCTATGTGGCAGTTAGCGTGAGAAATGAACTGAATGTGCACTTTTACTTTCGCCATCTAGTTCGGATCTTGTGCAATTCGTGCCTCTAGTTCTGTGCAAATTGTGCATGTGCATGGCATCTGTCTGTTTTCAAAATAGTTAATCCCCAAACGCTTGTTTGGTTGGCTTTGCTTTGGGTTAATCATTGCAGGCATCCCGCCGGATCAGCAGCGCCTCATCTTCGCGGGAAAGCAGCTGGAGGATGACCGCACCTTGGCTGACTACAGCATCCAGAAGGAGTCCACGCTTCACCTGGTGCTCCGCCTCCGCGGCGGCAGTAAGAGCATCCTATTCAGGATCCCACCCCACCTTCTTGTTCTTGCGCGCAAGTACAAGGAGAACAAGCTGGTCTGCCGCAAGTACGCACACACTCCCCTATTCTTTTAGAATTTATACCACACATATCAACGATTTCCATAATTTGTTTCTTACTATGTTCGATTGATGATGCATGTGAAGTTGTGTACAGTTTCTTGTGCTTCTGTGCTAGTGTAGTTTACATTGACGAAATGAACTTGTTTCTTGTAGCTTGCATTGAGCTAAGACACTCTTGTAATTGCACCGACATATATGCACTGTGAATGTGAAAAACGGAGGTTGCTAAATGACATACATTTAGGTTCATAGCTGCCTTGCTTATACAGAATATGGTATGGCAGATCGTTGTTTCTAGATCTGTGTCTGCCTAGTTGTGTAGTTGATTAGTGGGAGGAATGAATCAGTTTGTCATAACCTATTTGACATGTGTGCTTCCTGTCACAACCTATTTGACATGGAGAACAAGCTGATCTGCTTTAGACCACACATATCAATGGTTTGCATAGTTTGCTTCTACTATTATGATGCATTTGTACTAGTTCTTCTTGTGCTTCTGTGATTGTGTAGTTTACATTGAGCTAATCGACTCTTGTAACTGTGATGATATATATGCATTGTGAAAGAGAAGCAGAGGTAACACATGACATACATTTGGTTCATAGTTGCCTTGCTTATGTGATACGGCAGATCGTTGTTTTTAGATCTTGTTGCTTAATCGTTTAGTTGATTAGTTGGAGGAATGAATCAATTTGTCACAAGCTAGGTAAAATAATTTGTGCTTCCTGTCTTGCCAATTTAGTTTGTCTAATCATCAACCGCTTTGTAATTGTATGCCGTTTGCTCATTCTCATTACTGACATGAGTTATTACTGTGTTATATCCCAACAATGCCTAACTTTTTTGTTTCACAACAGGTGCTATGCTCGCCTTCCGCTCAGGTCTACCAACTGCCGCAAGAAGAAGTGTGGTCACAACAGCGAGGTGAGCCTTATTCCCCACTAACATCTAAGTATTATGCATCTGTACTTCTTTGATCATGTATAACATATCTTTGGCCATATTCTTGGCCTTAGTCTCCTTATTTAAATTCGAAACAGATAACATAATTAATTTGCGATGATTGTTGCTCATTCTTTGGTCTCATGTATTCTTTTCCAACATTCTTTAATTTTTCAGCTGAGGGAAAAGCACAAGTTTGTCTCCAAGTATGGTCGTGATGACGCTTAGAAAACAACCACAGCAACACATACCAAGCTTCACTCGAATTGTCATAATCAGAGTCATTGAAGTTTTAAGTCTAGTGGTTTATGTTTATGAATGTTGAACCTTTATCTTTAGTCTGAGCACCCTGGATTTCCTTCTGTTGGAACGGGCCTTGAAAACTTTTTCGAGTACTCTTTGGTTATGACTTATGCGTGGTACTTCAAGAAATGCGAGTGAAATTTCCCCACCTAATGTCTATCTTTATTGCTCTTGGTGGAGAAGTTTTGATAAAATGCTAGTACCCTTTTGGCATAGCTTCCCATATGGCTCCGGCTTCGGTTTTTCATAGCTCTAGATGAAGCTCTACCAAACATTTTTTTTTAAAACAGTTTTATAGGAGAAACCATAAAGAGGAGAAGCTATTTTTACACTAGAGAAGAGAAATCAATGAAACATGATTTTTTCGGTCTCTTTGGCTCATGGGTTGAAACCATTTCTAAAAGACCCTACCAAAGAGTGTCTTAGTATCATGAATTTTCCCCAAACTTTATGCCTGGAATGAGCTACAGCCTTCTGTTTTGTGCTGTTTTAATAGGCATTTGGATGCCACTGTACAGTTACCGCCTCACCCATGAAGTCTAGTTTAGGTAATCTTGGATTGAAGGAGATTGAGGTGGATTGAGAGAGATTAAGAGAGATTTTAATCTATTGCGGATTTATATACACTCCAATCCCCCTCAAACCACTCCAATAAGTATCCAAACTAGGCTTTCGATGATTTATATCCCACCGTGCAGACCTTCTGGTTTCCGCAAAGACAATCCATCCCTCGAGTAGTGAATGATGCAAAATACAAGCATCAGCATTAGCCATTGGAAACAGAGAGGACAGAGGAAGAGGAACAAATTGACACAATTCAAAATTCATCTTCTTTTTTGTAAATGCAGCCAAACTTTGCCAAGGCGCCACCAAATCAATTGTTGCAGTTGCAACAAAATCAATTGTTGTACAAACATACACGGTCTACATCTAAAGCTTGAAGAGCTGTTGCTCTGTTAGACAATAGCGGCAAAAAACTGAGGCTGGCCCTGCATATGCTGGCTTCATGGTGTTCAGCAGAAACCACAAACCAGATACTGTATAATCAGAACCACTGCTCGCCACCTCAGTCGTTCTTCTCCTCAAGATCACCTTCCAAGCCACCATCTTGGTCGATCTCCAACGACCTCAAGAAGTTGAAGTAGGCATACTTGATGTCAAACTGCATGTCATACCAGTAGTTCACGGCAATGGTGAGCCCGTTGGGGCCAGGGCTCTGGCTCACATGGTGAAACCACATGCTTGGCAGGTAGAGCATCTCGCCGGCCCGGACGGTGCACCTTATGGGCGCCGGCCCGTCAAAGTAGAGGGGGAACGCCGCCGCCTGCGCGGCCATCTCCTCTGGCGACGACGGGCAAGGGTCAACGCTGCTCCAGGGCACGATCCTCTCGGGCTCCTCCATCTCCAGCTTGAGCCTCAACTGATGCTCCCCTTCGGCGTCCTGCTCCGCGGCGACGTAGTGGGCGGCCGGGTAGTCGCGGACGTAGAGGCGGTGGTGCTCCGTGGGGGGCAGCAGGAGGAAGTGCTTCTCGCCGGAGACGACGGCGTAGATGTTGTCGTAGTGATCCTTGTGGAAGGAGGTGACGGAGTGGGCGTTGCCGATCCAGAGGTTGACGGCCTCGGGGAGGCAGCCGAGCGCCTCGCTGGCCCAGGGCACGTGCGCGTCCACGTCGCCGGCGACCGCCGCGTACTCCCCGCGGAGGCAGTCGTCCTGCTGCTGCGCGTACGCTACCAGGCCGGCGGCCGGGTCGGACTCCCTAATGAGCCGGACCGCGGCGGGGAAGTCGACGCGGCGGACGTGCGCGGATGCGAAACACCTGGAGGGCCCGGCGCGCCGCGGGTGCGGGTGCGGGGCGAGCGCGTCGGCGCGGCCGTCGGGGGTGAGGTGGAGGGACACGGCGGTGGAGCGGAGCGTGTCGGTGAGGTAGGAGGCGGTGGGCCAGAGCGACGCGGCGGGCCAGTGGCGGGTGGCCGCGGCGGAGACGAGGAGCGGGCGGCCTGGGGAGACGTGGTCGCGGAGGAACGCGAGCGGCGTTGGGGGCAGGTCGACGCGCGGCACGGCGGAGGCCGCGGAAGGGTCGTCCATAGAAGGGCAAGGGAGGCCCAGCAGGTCCCGGGACTCCGCCCACAGCTCACGCACCGCACGCTCCATTGGCGGCGGCTTCTGCTCTGGCTGCTCGTTGTCGTTGGCTTTGCGAGCTCAGGCGGCGGCGGCGGCGAAGGGGCGCGACGCGAGCCGCGGGCCGCAGCAAGAGAGGCAGCCGTGTCGCGGGATTAAGCAGTTTGGGCCGATCAATGTGCCCGTCTTTTTGGGCCGTGTTGGGCTTGAAGTAGCCCAATCCATACAGTAAAAGGCCAGTTTGGTTGGTTCACAGGCAACGTAGCTTTGCCTTAGATATAGTCTGTGACGATATAAAAAAATAAACTATAGATACTCTGTGACCAAGGTAAACTTTGCTTTATATAATTGCATATATTTTGATCGAAACAATACAATGTAATTATATAAATATAGTTTAGTTTATTTTTTTATAAAAAATACTATCACCGCATATATTTTTTGTAGATAAAAAATCAATATCTTAAGTCCCATGGTATAAATTAAAGTGAATGTTTATACAATAGCAATAACTAAGATTGTAGTACAGAACCTATTATTCATATTTTTAATAAAATGAAATAGAAAGGTTTAATAAAATTTTAAGCACTAGATTTTTTAACTTAATATGCATATAAAAAAAATCATGACAGCCAATATGATCAAAATTTGAAAGAAAAACAATCTATGCCCATAACATCATGATACATGGGCTGCAATAAGACCTGGTAATGCCTAAATCGTCAAATAAATATATATAGAAGACACAACAATAGAAGATAGTAGTTTGGAAACTATTGTTGACGGTTGGAACTCATCATGTTGGGGAAGAAGGGAGGCAAGTAAATATGAAGTCACTGAAACTACTATCTTCTACATGTCAACTTGAACAGCAGTTTCCAAACTAATATGTCAACGGCACAATGCAAGACCCTATTATATAAACCTCACGATTCCAACTGCTACGGGCTCCCGCAAGCAAAGCATTCCCTCAAATTGCATGCTATACGTATAGCCGCTCCATCATTAGGCTGAGTCCAATGGGGTTATCCAAATGGGTTTCCTAAAACACTGTTTTGCACTGTTTGACATAAATGCTGAGAGGGAGGTAGTTGGAAGAGTGATAGGGAATGTGATTTGGATAACCCCATTGGACTCAGCCTTAGCCCCAAAAAACTTTGTTTGGTCGACATTTCGATATGCCGAGAATAACAATTCTTATCCTGAAAATGTGTTGTCGATCGGTATTCGATAGAACGTCGTGCCCATGGCAGTTGATCGATCTCGAGCTGTATAGTACGTACGTGCCCTCTTATCTGCAGGCATGAAAACTATGGCATTTTTGTTTCGTCCATTTGTTTGCAAAAGGCCATGGGAATCTCTGATTGGATATGGGCATATGGCATTGAGATCATGGTTCATGGGCATGGCCTGCTTGCAGTGAGACACAGGTACGGTATTCTGCAGGCAAGTGGTTACTACATTGCGCCTGCAATTGCCGACGTGTCGGTGCAGAATAGGTACATAGGACTAGATACTATATTCTTTCATGAAATGATGATATCAACAGACTCGGTCAAAAAAAAAAAAAGGAATCATTGGGTTATATTGTAATTTTTGGTAACATATAATAATTAGAAAAAAAGTAAGAGTAATTAAATGGTCAAAGGTTTGAAGCTGCCTATGAGTAGAGAAATACGTAAGTGCTCCACCGATCTTGAATTAGTGACATTTTTTATGTTGTCTGAAATCAACCATTTTAAACTTTGAATACACATTGATTTCATATGTAGAGGCTGATATTTGGAAGTGACGTGGCTAATTTTGTCTTGAAAAAGATACTTTCATAAAGTTATGCATTTGCCATATTTTGAAATGATACTATAATAAAAAGTAGGACTAGTAGTCAAAGTTTAAATCAGCTCCAAAACATCATTAGTATGTGACTAGAGGCCGGGACTAGTAGAGTAGAGTAGTAGTAGTGCCAGGCAATTAATTCACGTTTCAAACAACATGCTGGTCTTTAGAGTGACTAAAATCAAAATGGTGATGTTAACCTACAATCACGCTTTCATTTACCTCTGTTGAGAATAGATAACTCCTTTATACTCCCTCCGTTTTTATTTGTTTGACGCTGTTTAGTTCAATCTAAATTGCACAACGACAAACATAAGCGAACAGAGGTAGTACATGTAACTGAAAAGGAATGAGTGCCTCTCTCCATGCAGAATATCTCTCCATGCAGAATACCGCAGAACGCAGATCCATTTTTGGGATATTCGTTCATGCTACTCCCTCCGTTTTTTTATTTGACGTTTTTAGTTCAAAAATGGTGTCGCTATGCACATATACAATCAGAAATGGATATTATGGAGCCGCAATAACGATAATCAGCCGAATAATATCATAGGTTATTGATCGAAACCATCGAGTTTTTGAACAAATTAAAAAAAACATCTGGAAAAACGATCATAGATCGGATTACCACTACCTCAAACCTCCCAATCAGTGAAAATTAAATCCTGTCAATAATCAACGATAATAATCGGTTTTCATAGCCGAACTCTTGCCTCCACCTGCTATTATTTCCACCGTACCTCTTCAGCGAGAATCTCAACACAAAAAATGGTCCGACAAATAAGAAAATCGTGTTGCTGAGAAAGATCAGCTTTTGTTGAAAGTAACTCCAAACATGGCATGGCTGGCATTTTTACAAATTCCATTATATTAGCGCTTTGCAATCATAGACAAAACCTGCTGGCTCGGTGTTCATACAGACCCTCCTCTGATCATGAGAATCTGGACACACTCACGCCATTTTAATCGCAAGTGGTCGCAGGATGACATGGAAACACGTACTTGGCGGCATCCCACGCCATGACGGAATGGGAATACTGTTTCATGGGGGCTGTGAGTGGGTCCCGTCCACCGCCCCTAGCTCTGGTGCCACGTCACCGTCGTGTTCCGGGTCATGGCCACCAATGATTCCAGTCTGCCTCTACGGCCAGCGACTCCATGGCAGCATGTGTGGCGCTTCAATCAATCAAGCGAAATTTGCACGTAACAATGCCACGTTCATGGAGGTCAAGGAGCTTCCATTTTCCACTGCATTTTGAACTTGGCATTCCGGTTCTAATTTAGCACAAAATAAGAGGCGTTTGCGTTTCTAAATCATTTGCAAACCCTCAATTTGAGATGGACACTCAAAAGAACACAAGCACTGCAACAAAAGCTGGTGCCGCTGGAGATCCGAGAGGATATGCACACGGGCCCACACTGACAGCCAGCCATGTCGATTTTTCTGCGTGATTTGTCACCGATCCGGCCATCCTAGTAGGCATGTTGGACGCTCAGTGTGGGCTCTCGCCCCAAAGGCGAAATCATCTCGTCGTCTTCCCTGATGCTACCTCCATGTCTCAATGGAGCATCGAAAACGACGTGCACAAAAGCTTTCTCGACCATTGCAGCTTGCTAGAATTTCATGAAAAGAAAGCTGCCCACCCCTATCATTCTTTGCCTTCATTGCCGCCGCCGCCACCGCCACGGCGGTGGTGATAGTGTTTGAAACGCAGAAACTTAACGATGACGATCGTATAAGAAAACTTGTAGAATTTCATTTATGTTTCTAACATCTATAACTTTAGATGAAGCTGTGCAAAAAAGATGGAAGATTACTTATATATAGTAGTTAAGTTACAGTTTGGCTTGCCACAGATCGATTTCTTTGTTTGTTTCACCAGTCTATGTAAGATCAAATTATAGCATTTTTGCCTAATCCTTTTAGTGGACCGGCCTTGAGCTAGGTGCCATGTGATCGCTGAAACTTTCGGCTGCGATGAGCTATGCTAGCTCGCCCCCCAAGTGATAATGAGGCGTCTGGCTGCCCCATCGCGGTGTGCCTCAAAACGTACGAGTGTAACCTCGCTATCTTGCTGATGAGATCCTTACTTGCTTTGTCCATTATTTTTTTCAAGACAAAGTTGATCCATGGACAACTACTCCTGCACGGCTTGAATATTTCTATGCTAGCTTTTTCATAAAGGTGGTGCCTAATCTCTAAAGCAACGAGACGAACTACAGAGCTGATAGAGAGTCTAATGATCCATTTGCCGTTGATTAACCGGAGCAAGACATTGGCTAGGCATAGGATATTGGTTCCTACCTAAATAAGTGTTACGGTACACAAATTACCTCTTAAGAGGTAAGACTTCAAACTGATCTGAGTCCTTTAATTAAAAAAATAATAATTAATATAATAGATTAAAATCGTGAAATAAATTAAATAGGAAAAACCCCACATATTTATCCATGTTCGTTGCACCACTGCACAATCCCCACATCGAGCGGGTGGCAGTTACTCTGATCGCAGGAGATGGATCCCGTAGTTTCTTTGTTTTGTTGACGTATTTTAGTTAAAAATAAATTGATCGGCGATAAACATAAAAAATGCATTGTACTATATTATTACTCATCAAGTATAGAAGTCCGAGTATATAATATTTTGTCAATGAATAGTGTATCAGATTCGTTGAGAAGTATAGAAGTCCGAGTATATAATATTTTGTCAATGAATAGTGTATCAGATTCGTTGAGAAGAAATTGTTCACGACACGTATTTAATGGAGATAGAGTCAACACGTTCAATCGTACATGTGGAAGAACAATCGAGATTTGGAGTCACGCCATATGTTCAGTCAAAAAATCGTTGTTGGTTAAAGGCAACAATCGAGCTGACAAGTCCAATACAAAAGACACGTTGTACAAAAAATGAAGTTGTCATAACGTTCGTTATTTATGAATTATTATGTTCAGCTACAAAATCGATCTCGTCTCCTCGAACAGACCGATCCGTTCCACCACAGAACCCATTCGTTTCGCGCAGGAAGCAGCCACGTTCATTTAGTTATTGATCATTATCCCAAGATACTAGGATTTAATAATTATTTATAATAATTTTTAGGTATTACCTTCTAAGAAGTAATACTTCATTTTAACCACTCAGATCTTAGAGAATGGACGGCTCACGGTTGTTTCCGTGTACCGTAGCAATTGCCCCTAAATAAACGATGCACATCAAAATCTTTTTTTGGGACCAAATTTAGCATTGAAAATAAAGATTAGTGTCGAATAAGGCAGCCATCTATCTAAAAAACCTACATTTTGTACATGGTGTTATAAGTTGCTTGGACCTCCCAAGCAGTTCGTGCAACCCATCCACCGTAAAAATGTGAAAAAGATTGGATATGGTATATATTATTTTAATTTGTTTTTATTGCATTAATCCGCATCGGGTTATCTACTAGGTATTCTACCACTAGGATTCAATTATATCTAGAGTTTGTACTCCCTCTGTCCCATAAAATAAGGCGTGCATGTTTTCAGAAAAATCAACTCTTTAAATCTTTGACTAATAATTCAGTCAAAAATATACATGTTTAGTGGATGCATGTTATATATTTGGATTCGTATTCAAAAGCACTTCAATATGATGCTAATTTTATATTTGTAGATCACATATTTTAGAAGTAATAAATGGTCAAAGTTCTGCTTTAAAGACCGTGCTAAAAATATGCACGCCTTGTATTATGGGATAGAGGGAGTATATGATTATGTTTATATCTAGGTATACACGTCTATACTTTGTCATAGTGGGAATGAAACGGATGGCTATTAACTAAAATTGAAGTCTTGGCTTGGCAATGGCATATTATTTGCTAAACCAATATGAAATTGTGTATCATTATCCATCCAACACTTGGGACACTGCCTCCATTCCCTTCTTGTCTGTCCCATGTCTCTCCCTTCTATTCGCTTCCACATTCATATTAGGGGTGTCATGGACGACAACAATGATGACATCCACAAATGTTTTGACTAGAGTTGGTGCTAGTGATTGTTGATGTAGTTGCTATGTTGTAAATGGTGGCGGCAAGTTGAGGAAGAAGAGTGTTGGTGAAGATCGATGGCGATGTAGTGGTGTCGACAATGTAATTTTACAACTATGGGAAATACGCTCGCTCGCTGCGAGTCGGGTTTCGCAACAAACTGTGACGGTGTGACCGACTATGTCGAGTTCAGTACATGATGATCCGGTTATCCCCATCAGGACACAGAGATTCTAGCCTGATCCTTGATGCGACGTGCAATTATCATTTCACTGACTAGTAGTTATTATCACAGAAAACAAGCTTTTTTTTTCTTTGCCCATTGCATTGCAACCGCTGCTTTATGATCTGCACTTATGCACACTCATATCATCTCAGTCATCACAACAGGAAATCGGCCGGCCCCTTCAAATCGACGCCAGTGTCCAAAAACAAACAAAGCTATAGATAGATCCACTCCAAAAAATTCCTGCTAGCTATCGATGCAACCTGCCTTCATCTACTACCCCGAATTCCAAATCGCCATCGCAGTCGTAGTAGGCTCATCTACTACCCCGAATTCCAAATCTACTACCCTCAACGCTGTTTCAGATGCACACACACATTCACCGGTTCCAACCCCACTGTGTCTGCAGGCTAAGCCGACAATCGCCTCTGTAGCCTGTTCACGCCACCTCTAATCTCGTACGAAACAGAATCAAAGCTGTGTGCATGCAGAATCTCCCTTGCCGATTCGGCTGCAGCTGCAGCTGCAGGTGAGGGCGGCAATCGAGAGGTCCAGTCCATGAGGCAATTAACTAGGGGACGCCAAGGACGGCGTAGAACGTGCAGCAACAATGGGACGCAATGAGCACGACAGTGAAGCCGGCCTGCATCTCTCCCAAAAGGTACACAACTTGTCTCCGTGGAGAAATAATGCTCTGGAATTCCCAAGAAAATACGCCCATTGATCGATCCGTCGGTCGGTCGATCTGTGAGCCTGTGATCGCGCCCGGGCCTGCTGAGTGAAACAACCAGGACGCACCGTGCACACCACCGCTTTTGGACCCTTTCCATGTGTCACGGCTCGTACATGGGCACCTTTTGGTTGCATGACATGTTGGTGTGTGCTTGTACAGCTCTCAAGATTCCCGATCATGATACTAACGACAGCTAGCTCTTCATTTGGTCCATTTCTTTTTTTTAAAAAAAATTCGGCAGGGCGAGATTACTTGTGCTCTCCCCATCCTGACCCTCGCCGCGGGGCCTCTATATATAGCGCCCCGTCTCAGCGCATTGCCTCACACAAGCTCGATCCCATTCTCTCATCGATCACTCTTGCTTAGCTGCTCAGTCTTATTAGCTCTAGCTCTTAGCTCAGCTAGCCACTCTTCGTGTAGCCATCAGCCTTCAGATCACCAGCGATGGCCACTGCCGAGGTAGCTGCAGATTCATATGACCCTCTCATCATCTTTATTCGATCCATACAGTACTACCTGTGAATGTTTATTTTGTGTTTGCATCGATGGCTCCTCATCTATCTTGATGAACTAAGCTAGCAGTGGACGATCCTATGTTATTGTTAACATGATGGAGTAAGCTGAGATTAAGCCCTAAGTGATATCGCTACTAATATGTTTTGTGCAGGTCCAGACCCCGACCGTCGTGGCGACCGAGGAGGCGCCCGCGGTGGAGAGCCCTCCGCCGGCGGTCGTGGCCGAGGAGGCTGCCGCCCCCGCCGAGGCCGAGCCTGTAGCGGCTGAGGAGGCTGCCCCCGCCGAGGCCGAGGCCAAGGTGGAAGAGCCAGCCGCCGCGGCGGAAGCCGAGGAGACCAAGGAGCCCGAGGCTGCCGCTGCCGCTGCCGCTGCCGAGCCCGAGGAGACCAAGGAGCCGGAGCCGGAGGCAGTGGCAGAGCCGGCGGCGCCTGCGGAGGAGGTGAAGGAGGAGGAGGCAGCACCCGCTGCCGAGCCAGAGACAGAGCCGGCGGCGGCCGCCGAGGCCGAGCCGGAGGCCGCTCCTGCCGCCGAGCCCGCCGCCGAGGAGGCCGCCGAGAAGGCCAGCGAGTGAGGCAGGCCGTGCCGTGCGCGACGGCGCCCAGCCCAGGGGAGTGATGGCTCATCAGCGTCGCCATGGCAGGCAGCCGCGTGCGCGCGTACATGGCGGGAGTGTGTCGTAGCCTCGTAGGCTAGCGGTAGCTGTCGTGTGTGCTGTGCTGTGTCCGGTGCGTGGTGGCGAGGGTGACGTGGGCTAAATAAAGTGTTGCAGCGGGTGGCGGCGTTGGTGGTGGGGCTAGTGTCAGTGGCGCGGTTTCCCCATGCATGCCGCCGGAGCTCGTGTGTCGTGTCTGTGTTGTTTGTGTTGGTTTGTGTTCTCTACCCTCATGCATGTCGTGTATACCGATCGTGTTTGCATTACCGTCTGTGTTGTATTATGATGAATGGATATGAGTCATAGGGCTGTTTGTTCACCGGAAAACCTGCGAATAAATCTTTGTGCAAGTGCCGTAGCAACAACCCATCCAGTGCCACAACCACAACAACAGAGATCTTCAGAGTTCAGTTGATCAGTGTGATAGGCTCAGCCAGACCGTGAACGCCGGAATCCACTCCACCTAGCTGCAGCACGGGCCTCCAAGCATTCGACCACGCCATCCTGCTGTGTCCTCGAACCCGATCCGCAAGCGCACATCTGCGAATGGACGCTCATGCTAGGAGCCAGCAGAGCCTGTTTTGCCAATGGCCTTCATCAGTTGGGCATAATAGTATTGTGCTTCCAGCGAGACATGCAAAACACATACAGAGCGCAGATATACCCAATCCACTAGCATCTGGTTCAACTGGACACGCGAAACTGAAAACGCTACGACTTCAGAATTCAGAAAGAAATGGTTGGATTCAGAATCTCATTCAGGAGCCCAGCACCAGGCAGGATTCATGGGACACCGTTCCGCAAAAGCCAAAAGGGAAACCCTCTGCAACCATGGTTAACATGAGCTTCTATCCAAAGAAAAGTATGCGAGTCAGCTGAAAACTGGCGATCACTGCTGCGAGAGACCAAAGTTTGCCAGTTTCATAGAATTAGAGGGAAAAAAGGAAGCAATGTCACGCTTCGTCCGGTTATGGACCAACTACCATCAGCTGTTCAGTAGTCGTAGGAGTGTGAGCACAATGCAGCCACAAGCACATGTCATTACTACATTACTGCCACCGGCTGGACTACACAGCATCACGCCTCTTTGGGGAACCAAGGAATCTCCTTTGTCTACTGATTCCTTCTACATCAGATTAAACGTCTCCGACCACCACTACCTCACGGTACATACAAAAGAAAAAGAGGGGAAGACAACCTATTACCTCCTCAAGCTCTAGGAAGAACAGATTCAATGAGATAGATAGTAGGATGCCACTAGCCTACCATATGTACAGAATATACCGGTTCCAGTACGGCACCAGCTACCATGTACCGAAGCTGGAGCTCACATGCTCTTCTGCGATCTTCTGCAGCTTGCTTTCCATCATTTTCATGGATGTGTAAGGAGGGAGGCAGAGGCGGTAGAAGCAGGTCTGTGACGATGGGAGGCGGTCAAGTGAATCAGATGTCTTGTATATGTACAGTTTGGAGCTCAGCCCACAAAAGCCCTCTGATGGCAAATACTTCACCGAAGTCCAGAAGAAGAGAAGTTGTCTCTTTTGCTCGATGCTCATGCGGTCAACAGCCTGCGGTGTGAACAAATAAGTATCCAAAGCATGCACGAAACTGATTGCCAATACATAATGGAGCTGCTATATAAGAAAGATATAGAATTTTAGCAGAATTCATTGACTGATATGCATGCAACATAACAAGGGACGTCTTATGTTTGATAACCGTGTTTCAAACAACGCCAAACCAGATCAATGTGTTGTCAACTTTACCACTACATATCCACAAGCCACTATGTATACGAACACTGGTCTACATCAGGCAACATCACCAGGTGGGCTCCTGTCAATGGAAGCTCCAACCAAGATGCATCCACAACATGAGAAAAGCTGCTGGTCATTCTATCTCACTCACACAAGGATCAACAAGGATTGTATAAAGTAACAAAACTAATATTAATAAAAATGAAAAAATGGTTGTATATTTGCTCCAGAGCGACGAAAGAGGCAGAAAGATGGTACAGTACAATCATGTACCATTGATGCTAAAACATACACAGCCATGTCATGATGGTAGAGCACAAGATTCTAGTGGTTAAGGTCCCAGGTTGAAGTACCCACTGTACCACTCTCCTTAAAATTAAAGACATCTAGCTCTCCTCCTGTTTATTCTCATTTATTAAAAATTAAATCAGACAAAAAAGCATATCAATATAGTTAACAGAGGCTCATCTTGAACCCAACATACAAAATGTCATCAATTGATGATTTGATTTTGAAATACTGTAGCACCAACCCTTTTCAAGCCAATTGCCCAGCTTCAATTGGTAGTTTTCATTGACTAGTTAAAAGATGAGTGCGATAAAGGATGATGCTGGTGAGCATATACCAGCACATTATCTAACTCCACAATATTGGATGAAGCAACGAATAAAACTAAAATACTAAAGGATCTCATCAAAATGATGTGGGAACTACAAATTTCAAGTGCAGTGAAATCAAAATCCTTGAACGGGTGGGCCTGGCCCTGGCCAACTAGTGCATCTCATCAACTAAACATGCCATATCACTAAGTTCAGCCTCATGGAAAGTCGGTCTGATAAAGTGTCATTTAGAGACACCAGAGACACAAACAGGACACTGTTTCACTTCCTTTCCGCACGCACAAAATGTTTTTGGCTCCATTTTACATACTACAAGTTCATAAATTTTTTTGGGATTGTGATAACCAAGGGAACAGAAAATAAGATACAAAAACATACACCAAGACATAATGGCTGTACCAAATGTTGGCAGAGACAACTATAAATGATAGCAAACTAAATTCATGAACTGCTATGAGGACATAATAGAAGCAAAACAAAAGGGCAACTTGGAAGAGCATAATGAAGAAAAGTACCATATTTTGAAACATACAATTCCCTGCAGTGAGGGCATGATTAGCCTTTTTTACAGAGACTGTAATGCATACAGTAGCATGTATTAAGAAACACAACTATGTGTCATATGTGAATGATACCATCAACGAATACATTTATATTAGGACTATGATCCATCACTCTGGTACATGTACCTGCACTGACCTAATTGGTCTGCATAAGTGAACAATATTGGCTTTCCCCCCGCAAAATTTAACACGGAGTTTAGTGAGTTATGGTATGTTTCCAAAAGAAATTGAGTACACATGAAGAGAAAATGGTCAAAACATAGAGCTGTACAACAAACTGATAATTCATGATCAGATACTCAGATTCATTTGCATAAAAGTAATACTGTGTACCTTCCAGAACAAGGTAATCTGCTTATCCTTTTCTTTGTAGCCATTGTATTGAGTATGTGATTTCCAATCTTGCACATTTATTGTGTCATTGCTTCCCCCTAGCAGACGGTCCAAGTCTTCTAGATCTAAACACTCAAAAAACTCTTTCCGGCGCTCTGAATTAACCAGTATGTCAGTAAATCCTTGTGTGAAATGGTTTAACTGAACTGAAATAGAGTCCACAAAGGTATTCTTAATAAGAAGATCAATGTAATGCTCTCTGTTCCAGATATTCACACTGATATCCTGCCCTCCTGGGCAAAGATCAATAACCCTTTCAGCACCTAATTCATGAGCCCCTCGGGAAAATGTTAAGTATAAATTATCAATTTCAGCAGCATCCATCTCTAGAATCCTTTTACAGCTTGCATATTTGACAGGATCTGCAACAGAAATATCTTCTAATTTAATACTTCTCCCAGCAAGATGCAAGAACAGAGTACGGTCTAGCACAACTCCGACTTGCACTTTATGCATCAAGGCTAATCCAATTATACGCCCCGCAAAAGTGAAGTACTTCAGATGAAGTGGATCCACGGCAGATGCTGCGATATGAAAATAACTGTCAAAGGTTAGAGGACATGGGGGAACATCATTGTGGACATCAGTTGTCTCGCAGATAATGGATAAATAAGAATTGATTAAATAGAATAAAGAAAGAAATGGAAAGGGTGGTAAGCTGACTATAAAGTAAGGTTATTTTGTTTATAGACAGATTGTGAACATAAAAACTAAATCATAATCTTTTCATTTCATGAATGCATAATCATATCAACAACAACAGCTCATACTGTAGAATACATTAAAGCTTACTGTTGGCCGATGACCATAGCATATGTTATACCTCTTTCGTCAAGCACAGGCTTATCAAGTTATCATATAAGGCAGCTTTCAGGGTTGATAAGCAAGCTCAGAACTATACTTTCTAGCAGGTACATTTTTTTCTATGTGATTGTAATAGGGGAAAACACTCACAATGTGTGCAACTAAGCATAAAATACATGTCATTTGGGAAATAAACACATTCAAATTTTCGAATATCACTATGTTTTCAAATATTTAGATTGATACATGAAACAACATACTGTAGAAATTGGTAATTAAGTACACAGGAAACTTACTTTCATTCAAGTAGAACCTTCGTTTATCCTCAGGACAAGGTGAGAAGAGAACTTGCTTCGGACTGAAAAGAGCTTGGCATACTAAACAAAACCATTCCCTCAGAACCCCAGGACCTGTAGCTTCCTCATTCTTAAACTCCATAAACAGACCACCACGAAGCTCATTGTGTTTTGCCTGTGCGATGTAATTAAAGGACTCATCAAGTAAGTGCGATCGATCGATCAACATCTCATGCAGCTCCCCAAAGTCATCCTTCCCTTCAGGGAGCATCATGAAGACTAAATTCCTTCTTGCCTCGAAGCAGAGGATATTCTTGTGCTTCACAAGCCAATGTAGACGCTCATTTCTCTTGGAACAACGGACGAGGGCATTGAGAGGCCTCCTGTGTGACAGCAACAAAAGCTTTAGGCTGTGCCCCACGTCCTCATAAATCGCTGAGATGAAATCGAGTTCAGTCAACATGATCAGGATGTGTGATCGAGCGGCCCATATGTTTTGACCTTCAGTAACCCCGATACTCTCTGATGACAAAGACAAGTCCATCTCAAACGTCTTCAAGCAATCATCCAGCTTTCCCAACATGTCCATGGCCATATTGTAGAACCTCGATATCCATGTGTCGCCGTGCTCAGACTCCCTGTTGTACAGGTTTCTGGGCATCGGCCCCTCACCGGAAATCCAGTGGCGTGCCTGCTGGCACATCACTTTAAAGAAGTTTGAGAATTCATCGAGATCAATAGACGACACCACCATGGTCAAGGATCTGAGACCGTCAAGGACCACATCCATTGTTTCCCGGGCAAATGGCAGGACTTGCTCGATCAAGCCGGTCGGTGAGTTCATGGAAGGGGGCAGCCTTGGGCGAGTGGATAACACTGATGCAAGCGTACGGCGGCATGATCTATAGAGTGATTCTTTCTTGCCCGCAGCCAAGGAAAGCAAGCGGCAGAATTCAAGCAGCACTGGAGCCGTAATCACCAGCACGTCCATCGGCAAGGACGTAGGTTCCGTGGCGACGAAGCATTTGATGGCACGCTCGGCGTAGAAGCGGAAGGGGGACTTCGACACATAGAGGCGAACCAGTGCTAAGGCGGCGCCGGCCTGGAGGAAGATGTCGATGTGCTCTGCCGCGTGGTCCCCCGCGGCCGCGGCCCGTTCGTCTTCCGCGGAACCACGATCGTGGTGGCGGGAAAGGCCCAGATTAGCGCGGTGGGCGGAGAGGATGAATTCTTTGACGAGCTCGTCGAGGGAGAAGGCGGCCGCGGGGACGCTGGCAGCGTCGGCCTCGGCGCCAGCGGCGGTGGCGGCGATGTGCGCGGCGAGCTGCCACGCGTGCGGGTGCTGGGTGGACCTGAGGCGCGCGGCGAGGTGCAGCGTGGAGTCCGGCGGGAGGCGGATGTCGGCGAGGGTGGCCTCCGGCGCGAGCTGCCGCCCCGCGTAGAGGAGGCGCAAATCGCGGCCGTAGCCGCAGGCGCGGAGGTGGTCGAGCACGGCGCCGACCGTGTCGTCGCACCCCGCGTGCATCGCGATGGTCCGGGAGTCGGTGGCGCGCACGAAGAAGTGAAGCTCCCGCGGCGACGCGGGGGGCGACGAGGCGGCGGCCGCCGCCGCCGTCGCGGAAGCGCCGTCGCCCCCCGAAGCGGAGCCCGAGTCCGACGAGGACGACTCGCCCGCGTCGGCGCCGGCGTGGGACATCAGCGGCTGCTTGGATGACGGGAGGAGAGCATGATCGGGCGCGTCGCGGCGGCGCTTGGAGTTGCGGCGGCGGCAGGCGGACACGGAGGACATGCTTAGATCGGATTCATCGGAGACGGGGAGGGGAGAATTGGGGCCGCGGCGGAGACGAGGAGGTGGGAGAGGGGGGTTTAGGAGGGCCGGAATTTGGGGGGAGGAAGCAGGAGGAGGAAGGAAGGGAAGGGGGGTGGGGACTGGGGAGAGTGGTGAGAGAGACGACGGAGGCTGCCTCTCCCCTCTTCTTTTTCTTCCTCCTCGGTTGATCACGCCACGCTTTGGCGTTTTGTTGAGCTTCCTCTTTTTCTCGGCCTTATGGCTTTCCAGGATTTTACGCAGAATTGTTCTGGGTTCCCACTAGTCATCACAGCAAAGCACTTGCCAAGTGAGAAGCCGAGAACCCTTCCCAATGTTTGCATTCCATTCCATCTGCTAGGTTAGGGCTTGGGAATACTTTCCATCGTATATTTGTATATAGATTTTTTATATTTGTTTCCTTTGGTTGCTTATACAAACAACAAACTCATGCCATGCAAGCAAGGTTTACCTAAAATTAACAGAAAAAACTCTCTCTATATATATTTTTATGTTTTCCTTTGTTTTTAGAGATCTCTTGTTTTTACTTGTGACTCTAAAACGGAATGTTGCTGCAACCACAAATTTATACATTGTTACCTTTATGCTATTTTTATTTTCTAAACATACATGAATGACTATAGGAGACTGTAAGTCTACTACTCTAGGACCATATGACTTGTTGATTGCGCGGCGGAGACATGCACATGGCATGTGGGACCCACATGCCAATCCTATCAACTCCCTTCATCTCTCCCTCACATGTGGGGCCCACATGCAAGTCCTATCTCTTTCAACTCCTTCCATCTCTCCCTCACGATTTCTCTACCCTTACACTTAGGCTATGTTCAAGGGCTTCCCTATCCCTACATCCTCCATTCCTATTCCAACTGTCCTCTACGGTGCAAAACAGTACCATAACAGTGTATCAATTTTAAGGTCCAATATGGAGCATTGGTTAGACATAGCCTTACCCTTGCTGACATCCTCTTTTCGTACTCCTCAACCTCTGTGCACCGATGCTCACCATCACGTCAGCCGCCATTTCATGGCTATTGCCTACTACCAACTTCTTGTGCTGCTCGTTACCAAAAGGAGAAAAAAAAAGCCAACTCGGCTAGGCTCGATCTCGAGCTAGCTTGTGAGGCACGCGAGTCAGCTATAAATATACGGTTATAATATTATTTAAATATAAAAAATCCAATAGTCACACAAATTATTCCCAAATTTCCATATGACAAAACTTGGGCTTTAAAATAACCAATATAAAAGTCAGTAAGACTTGGTTGCTATAAAATACAATAGGTAGATGGCTCACCACAAATAAGAACTCCTAGCTCAATAGGGTTGTGAGTAGGTTACGAGCTAGCCGCTTGCCTCATTAAAAAACTCATCAAGCGCCCGAGTTGAGCAGCCAAGTCAGCCGTGAGCTCCGAGCCCTATTCCCTACTACCTATTAAGCACGGAAGGGGGTCGTCCACCACCCCCGCGTGGCCTCGCACCCCCGCGCGCCCCCCGCCCAGCCCCTGTGTGTGGCCCCGCCCTGCGATCCCCTAGGCCCGCCGTTGACCTAGCGCCCCGTGCCTCTGCCCCCGCCCCCGTGAGCGCCGCCACCCCAGCCCCTGGCGTCGCGGCTCGTGTGCCCGCTCCCCGCTGCCGCCGCGCTTCCTTGATCCACGCCGACTGCTGCCTCCGCTCGCCCCGACACCACAACTCCGCCTCGATCTACACCATCTCCATCGCCTCCGCTCGCCCCGGCCACTGCCGGTCTCGATCTGCACCGCTGCCGGCCTCGATCCGTGCCGGTGCCGCCGCCGGCCTCGATCCGCGCCGGCCGCCGCCGCCCTGCTGCTGCTCCCAGCATTGCCTGCCAATCGCCCTCCTGGCTGCTCCCCACCAGAGACGCCCACATCACCTCTACCTCAGTCTCCTGTAGCCCACCGCCGACGCCGACTCCGCTGGTCTGGCAAGGAATCAAGGACCCAATGCCCCCTGACACTACCGATTCCCTACTCTAGGTAATTGGTTATACGTGACTAGATTTTGTTATTTGCAATGGATGCCCATATGCCAAGAAATGAAATAATAGACCAGTGGTGCGTCGATACACCTATTTATTAAAGTTTTATGTTTTCTTGCTATCATAGTACTGGACGTCAATGGATAGAAACATGGTTAAAGCTCATTTAGGATTGTGGTTCCTCTTCTGCTAATTTCAGACCACAACAGCAGTACCTTTTTTAGTTGCAGGATTGTGGAATAAATATTCAGGTGTAAAAGTACCTTTTTTAGTTGCAGGATTGTGGAATAAATATTCAGGTGTAAAATATATTACAGTTCATCTGAAGACGCGCTTGATCATCCACATATACATCGCAGGAGCACGACAACATTACAGCGATGAGGCATCCGTCTTCTGAATCGTGTTGGTAAGTTCTGCACCTCTTTGCTCACTGATCAATTTGTTTTTATTGTGTTGTTTATTCTTCATTGCTTCTAAAACAAGATTCACTCAGTATTTCTTGCCTACATCAGTACTCTTTTTTTAACTGTCAGAAAAGTGTATGCTAATGTTTAGCGAATGAATTGTTAAATCACTCCACAGATGGTGTATTTTGAACAATAGAAATCATGTTACTAAAGGGTAGTCCCTTCATTACCTATCAGATAGTACAATAATTACTATACTTGGTTTGGTAAACAATTTTGGCTCCCTCCTCACCTTTGATCAGAAAAGCACAGTACTGAGTGCCATGGCTGAATCTGACTGGTGAGTGCTGGTGCTGACTACTGACTCCCCTCATCTCACCTGACCTTGATGTTTATGTTTCATATTGAGGTGTTTGTATGTCAAATTTCTGCACTTACCTTCTTTAGCGGTTCACGACATGCTGCAATAGTGTTGAGTGGTTATTTGTGGGCCAGATTGACGTGAACTAATAAATCTTTTTCTCATTCAAGTGGACTCCTTACAACAAGCGCAGCCATTACAGTCCACAATTTTTCTGCTTGCCAATCAATGAACAGAATGTGTGTTTAGTGTCTACGGCAGAATATTGAATTAAGAGAGTGCTTTGGTGCAATTAAACCAGTGGTAGTAACCAAATGATCATGGAAAAGTTAGGATACATACCAAAAACTTGCTTATTAAATTTCTTATGTGAGATTTTACTAAATGTACAAAACCTGACTTCTAATTTGCACTCAAGACCTTGCTTGGAGTCATCACTTGCTTCTGACTATATGTGGTTTGAACATTTTTTCCATGTTATGAATTATCCAACTATGGTTATTGTTATACAAAACCTGTTAATTTCAAGATACATGCTCTAACCTCCATTTGATTTTTTATACATTATATTAACCAGTTTGTGCATTATTATGCACATGTGTTTTCCGTTTTGAATACATTATATTGTCTAATGAGCTGTAAATGCGTCCCAAGCGTGGATCCTCCCCACGATCACTTTATTGACACTGGGATCAGTAGCGGCTCGGTGGTAAGGACACCAAGGGGAGGAGGCAGGCCAAGGCGGGCAAGGTGACACTGTGGCTCTTAACTCACCTTCATGTGTTCCACCTTGGGTTCATGCACAGGAGATCATGGTGTTGGCATAGGAAAAACGAAGGCAAGTATCAACTATCAACCATCTGTTTTCCAAATATATAAAAGCATTGCGACTTATTTTTTTCCAATGTTGTAGACCTGTAGTATAGGTTGAAAATAGAACAGTAATAGGTGATCATTAATTTTTGTTGAGCAATGCAACCCAACTGCCGTGCTTACAAGGTGTGTCAAGCATTGGTAGTGAGAAATTATTTTTGTTGTCTTCCAATTACATTGTGAGATGATGCATTATTAGTAGATGCTACCATCTCAAGCACTAGAAAATTGTAAATCCTTCTGATCGAGAAACATAAAACAGCTGCTCACCTACCACAAATATTGGGTTCTTTCTTCACATCTAATCTATAGTATGCAATAGTGCATTTTTGACCATCTGCCGTTTCTGGGCAGAGAGGGCACCAAGGAAGAGCAATCGTTTATCAGTATGAAAAATTACACTGACCACATCCTAATAATTTTATTTTCTGTCGCACTAATTTGGTGAGCATGCTGCATATGCCTCCATGTGTGTTCTGTTCTCTCTTGTTTTTAGCAAGGATTCTTCTCTCTGCGAAAAAATCCTGGTGCATGCTATCATGAAGTTCGATTTGAGCTTCATTTCCGTCTTTTTTCTTTACCGAATTTATACTATCTAGCTACAGCTTTTTTTTATTTTTACAGGACATGTTTAGATAACTACTGTCAACTGCGGTGGTGAAGCAAACAGTCCTGTCAATATGGCATTGGTCAAGCAAGTGGCCACGTCAATAGAAAATAAATATCGTGGTGCATAAAAATTAATTGAATGGATGTATTATCATATATTTGTATCCCATATTTACTTCTATTTTAAATATGAATGTGTAATCTTTTGTATTCCATATTCTACTCAGATGCAGTGGTTATGATATGAGCGTTGGGTACCCACCGGCAAGCCTACTTGTGTCTATCTTTTGATAAAAGTTATGATTCTTTTTAATTTTGTAGTGTTGTGTGATTTTAAATATTCTTCTACTGTAATGACCTTTATCATTCAAAATTTTAAGGTGGATGGAAACACCGTGTTGTTAAGATCATGTAAATTTTATATATACCTAATTTAGGTCGAGAAGTCTCATGTTATGATTTGTTGTTTTGATTTGCGGTATTGTGTATAAATATTTCATGTTTTTTATGTTGTTTGATCTGCGGTACCGCACATATAATGATTCTATGTTTTTCCCGTGGCAACGCACGGGCATAGACCTAGTACCGGGTATAAATTGTTAGCACTGTGAAAAGGCGTGGGACAGGAAGTGCTAGGCC
Source organism: Paspalum notatum (assembly GCA_022530915.1). Classification (NCBI taxonomy): domain Eukaryota; kingdom Viridiplantae; phylum Streptophyta; class Magnoliopsida; order Poales; family Poaceae; genus Paspalum; species Paspalum notatum. The sequence goes on from CM039685.1 coordinate 41,203,328, forward strand.
ACCGAATGATCTGATGGGGCCAAAACATCCACGGGATCAATGGAATCCTTTCTAGAGAAATAGTAAATTCAAAGTCATATGTATATAGATCATTTTATAGAAATTTTAGATCTTTTTGGTTCACTTAAAACGACCTTGGTAACAAAAAAAATGACGAAAATTTAGATCAACAATACAGATTGGTGTCGATTATATGGTGTCTTCAAAAGAAAAGACAAACTGTAAATTGTAGATCTCGTATACTTTACATACAATTTACATACAAATTTTATTTCTATCTGACTACCTAGGCGTATGAAAAGTTATGATTTTTTGAACATGTGCTAAGAAAAAAAGGTATATCGTCTTTAGAAAATGGTGAAATTTAAATTCCACTGTAGGCACATTTCAGCATTTTTTTTTATTAGATGCATTATCTCGCACGGGCCGTGTTCTTGAGACCCATGGCCCATGGACGATGCCTTGTCGAGTTATGGGCCTTGTGGCTGGCGCACCCATCTTCGTTGGCTCGTTAACCGCGGCACCCACGAACCGACGCAAGGCCTGCGGCCTAGCCAGCCACGACCAGAGTTCTGGCTAAACGTTTGCCTAACACTATCTGTTCAATTCTGTTAGGCAAAATTAATTCATAAACGAACATAGTTTATGAACGTTTTGCCTAAACGTTTGCATAAATTAATAATATGTGCAGTTCCTTTCCTAAACTATATGGTGATGGAATCATTGGAAAAGAATAGCAGATTGCAGTCTGAACTGTGGAGCAAATAGCTAGATTGTGCGCTACAAATTTGTTGCTTGGCCCTGGCGTGGACTCGATCCCGGTGCTCCCGTTCTCCTGCCAGGCGGCCATGCCTAAATCCTCACACGCTGATGTAAAACTTCCCAACTTCTTTTTCTTTCATTAAAGAAAAAACTCTTGCAGGTTTGTTTAGATGTAGCACCAATGCGCCCGAATTGTGCAAGAAAGCTTTGCTGAGGCAAACAACAAAAATCTAACCGTAACACCTTCTCTTAGCTCTAAACCGGTCTGCTCTCTCAGGTCTCAACCTTGAAGCCACGGGCATGGAGAGGACCGTACTGTTTCTCTACGCTGTCACCGTGGCCTTGGCTTTCATTGACTGCCCAAACCGACACCCCGGCCACGCGGCTGCCGTCGACCACGTTGTTTCCTGCCAGCCCTCTGTACGTCTCTTTACACAAACTCCAGCCGGCAACGTATCTGCCTTCCTCCGGCCAGCGGCCAGGACTTCTCACTTTAACCGCAAACGCAATACGCCAATGCCCCTCGGGCTCCAGCCTCCACGCGCCGCTCTCCACTCCGGCCATCCACAGCCCCCTCTGGATACCAATTCCATCAATTTATCGATGCCTGCCTGCTACCCACGTCTGCCAAAACTGGCCTTTAGACTGCACCGCTTCTTCCGCCACCAACTCTCCTATTCCATTGCTGAGAGAGCGCGGACATGGACGGTGAGGGCGTGCAATGGCGGCAAGGCAGGTGTGGCTAGCGATGCAGTGACAGTGGCAGCGTGCAGATGACAATGGGCGAGCAACAATGGTAAAGCTATGAATGTCGGTGTGATTGTCCAGAGAGGTGGCAGCCGGTGCAATTGTCCAGAGATACGGCAGTGGAGTGAGGCCAGTCAATTACACCCATTGGTAAGCCAATATAGACATCAGTTATACGTGGGTGTAAAAGTAGTAGCTGGAGCGTGATGACCATTTAGGTTGTGTTCATCGACTAAACTGATAATGGTAGTTCACAAGTATCAGTTTAACCGATATCACTGTGATTTGGAGGTGGGTCACATTCTCAGGCTACGAAAAATAGACTGAAAATTATATACTACAACTTAAACTTGAAGCATTGAGAATTAATAAGAAAAAAATAGACCGGAGATTTGTTGTTTGGTCGCTGGCTAGCTGCCTAGCTTACCTCTCTCCCTCACGTACCTCGGATCGGACAAAAACTAGACACTGCTAGACACTGCTAGGAGCGGGAAGCACTTGTTGTTTCTTTGGTTAAACAGAAATGATATTGTGTTTGAGAAAAAAAATAATTTATTCTCCTTTACAAGTTATTTATATCATATTTTATTGGCTCCGTACATGGATGGTGCTATAGAAGGCGGACTAGCAAGTTACGGTTGTGAAGGCTACACGATTCTTGGCGCAGGTGACCAAAGACTTTTTTTCCTAGGCTCATGGGTGGCGATCAAGTCATCGGATTGATTGTCCCTAGAGTGTGCGTGCTATCTCTTGTTTAGGCTGTGTGCTCGCCTCTTGATGAGCAGAGGCTGGAAGCAATTTCAAAACTTGTATCAACTTGATGCGATGTGTTCGAAATTAATAAAAGCTTTCTTTTTATAAAAAAACTACTTGAGTTAGTCTATTAGCCGAACCAATTTCTATATAGACGACTAACTAGTTGTTAGCGGCTAGCTGTAACAGTATGTGCATTCAAATAGACCCTTGCATCGTGTTTTAGTTCGGTTTCCAATCAAAAGAACTACAGTACGTTATTGTTCTCCTCTCAAGAACACGTACATACAATCTCACCCATATGCTGCGTGCCTGTGTCCACCGCTCGAAGTGCTTGTTTCTCGCGTCCAGCAGGGCGACGACGTCGGGCTCGATCGGGCGTGAGTCACGGAGACGTCAGGCTGATGACAGTCAGAACGCCAACAGGGCAAGGTTAGCTGATAAGAACACGTACCAGCACTAATCCGGAAAGCTCCCCGCTGCTGTTCGCCAACTGATTGTCAATTAATTTGTTTGTCACGGTCGTCGTGACGGCAGCGTCACTACTTCCAGTTCGAGGCATGCGTCTGCCATCGTCTCCGGTTCTTCCCGGCTGCTACTAAACACGGAGCAGGCAGATAGCGTCTGAAACTCCGTTTCAGTGAAGGGTGTAAAAAAAGAGCCCAGCCAGGCAAGACGGCTCGCAAACATAAAAGAGATTGCGCGTACTTGATGACCATGTGGTGATAGTTTACGTGTGTTATTTTCTTCGGTGCCTTTTGTAGAATTAGAAAGAGTGAATTTAGAATAAGTGCCTTTTTGTGACCCACCCAACTGCCCATAGAATAAGTGCATCAGAAGCTTTGGACAGGGCCCAGCCGAGACAAGACTAATTATCAATCTATCTACTAGTATTATCTGTGGGCGGGGGGCCGCTGGGTGGTGGCCAGAAAGCAGGGATCTATTCCATTTCTGCTACCCACTTCAACTTGACAATAAGCTTCACTAGTAGTAAAAGATAATTAACTCGTCAAGTGAGATACTGCTTTCACCTGTACCTCCAGATTAATTTAAACAGCGCCCTGGGCGATTAGCAGCAGCTGTTCCATGTGACGAGGACGGCGCCATTGGGCACATGGCAATCGGCGAACCCGTCCGTCCGTCCGTGCAGGAAGGTTCCTCTCGCGAGTGTGCGTGCGCTCACCTGTTCGTCATGCTACTGTCACAGTGTCACCTGCCCCTGTCTAGGTTTATTAGGCCCTCTCCAACAATACTTCTCAAATTTCATTCCCTATCACTATTCCAACTACTTTTTTCTCTATTTTTAATGTAGCATTTATGTTAAACAGTGCAAAACAGTGTTTTGAAAAACCGTTTGAGGAACGTCATTAGGAACGGCCTTAGCCGTGTGAAAACTCCCCCTCTGTCAGACAGATTCGGAGGCGTTGCTTGGAAGAACAAGAATCCCACACCTGACCCCCAGGCAAATGATCGCCCGGCCCGTCCAAGTCACGCTTGCGCCACGGACGGTTCCACTTCCATTTTGCTCGATTAGTCTGGTCCAGAGTTTCCATCCAGTGAAAAAAAGGTTCCTCTTTCTTGACAGGTCCAGTAACTCTTCAAAGTCCACCACACCACACAGGACGACAGCCGTAGCAGTCACCCATCCATCCATCCATCCATAATCTTATTAAATCTTAATCTTGACCTGCACTAAAGAACACGAGCTTCTAGTACACTAGTACTACGCGAGTGCGAGACAGAGCATCAACGTGGCGTTCTAACAGCGAGGGATCAACCTTAAACCACGGCCTGCCGCATGCTGATGCGACGCTGCCGTATGGCAGCGTCGCGAGCGGAACGGAACGGGTGCTTGCGTGCGCCTGGCGTCAGCGTGACCCGCGCGGGCGGCAGCGGGCGTGCCGTCCAAGCAGAGGACGACGACCTGGGGATTGGGGAAGATGCGCCCACGGCGTCCTGTTTCACATAAAATTCTCCTCCCTCGCGCGCAAGGGAGAGGACACCAGGAGCGATCGAGCTGTCGCTTTTGACCTCGGCGCGGCGGATTCGCTGCTGCTGCTGCCTGCCCTGTATATAAGAGGCCGCAAAGGCAGCGGCACATTGATAAAGCCGTCGTCGCTCGTCTCGTCGTATCGTACCTGACCTGCGCCGCACAACACAAGGAACATCGGCAGGCCGGCAGCCGGCGGTTGGGGGAGCACGCACGCACGGCGGCACGAGCCGAGGAGGAAGTTGGAGCAGCTGGGGGTTGCTGCGGTGCGGCAATGGAGAAGCCCCGGCAGGTGGTGCGCAAGTTCCTGGCGCGGCCGCAGCACGAGGGCGCCGGCGCCGTCGTCCGCCGCAGCATTGGCAGGTATTATTTTCACTCGCCGTCCGATGAGGATGGTAGCTATAGCCTTCCATAGCCGCCCGCCCTCGCTCCTGGCTGGGGATTTCGAGTCTTGGCATGGTTTTGCTGACTGATCGACTGGCGTCGAATTGATCCATCCGGTGGTGCGCGCAGGTTCGAGCTCAGGTACTTCGATCCGTTCCTCGTCCTCGACGAGTTTTCCGGTGAGCTCTCTTCATTCCTCTGCAGTCTGTCCTTTGTGTCTGAACCATCGTCTTCCCCATTTTTCGGTGGAGTCCAACTAACCGGTGCCTTGTTTTCCCGAATTCCCCGCGCAGTTTCTGCTCCCGCCGGGTTCCCCGACCACCCGCACAGAGGCTTCGAGACCGTCACCTACATGCTTGAGGTACGTACGAGTACGCCCGTAGCACGCACAATTCCACCATTTCTCTTCTTCCGTGCTCTTCTTCGTCAGAGCAAAACCTGACCGTCCGAGCAGAGCAGCCATGGCAACAAGCTTTAGCCCCCTGCGTTGCGTCCGATCCCCTCCTCTCCTCTGCGGCTAGCGCAGAAACGGCAGCAGAGTTCGATGGTTCGCCACCCGAACAGAACAGGCGTCTAGGAAACAAGCGCGAGCCGCGTGCGTGCGTGGTGCCGCCGTTTGTCGACATTTGCAGCTCTGAAAGTTTCTTCGCCTGCACCGCACTTGAAAATTCCGTCCGGAAGGGCCCCGCTTTCGGTAGCCTGGCAGGCAACAACCGTACCACCCGTTGGCGTCGCTGTACTGTACTTTTCCAAGCTCAAGTGATCGGCGACACCACACCAGAAACAAAGCCATCACGCAAAGATTTTTGTTTCTAGAGTACTATCTACTATATAGTATCATTGCCCTGACCCCTGATGCTGATAAACAATCAGTGCAAAAAAAAAAAGTCGTAAATCAGCTGGTAGCAGTAGCTCTGACGAGAGAGAAAGTGACGATCGAGCTCGATCGTGTAGGGGAAAAAAAGAAGATCAGGATGAGAGGGATGTAGCAGCAGTAGTGTTGGGTCCTGAGAGTTCTGACTTTGCCCTTGGCCATGGGACGCTGCATGTTTCAGGGCGCCGTGACGCACGAGGACTTCGAGGGCCACCGCGGCACCATCAAGGCCGGCGACGTGCAGTGGATGACGGCCGGCCGCGGCATCGTGCACTCGGAGATGCCCGCCGGCCCCGGCACGTCCAAGGGCCTGCAGCTCTGGGTCAACCTCTCCTCCGCCAACAAAATGTGAGCCCTTTTCCTTCCTTCCTTCCTCTTTCTTTGTCTCGACACCACACGGCTGCCGCCCGTCGTGCTCGTGTCAACTGTGTCCGTGCAAGTTGCCCAGCGCGCGGCGTGATTAAAACGTGGCCGCTGACGCCGACGCCGACAACTACGTGCGTGCGCTGCAGGATCGAGCCCGGGTACCAGGAGATCCAGAGCAAGGACATCGCGTGCACGTCCGCCGACGGCGTCACCGTGCGCGTCATCGCCGGCCGGGCCATGGGCGCGGTGTCGCCGGTGTGCACGCGGACGCCCACCATGTACCTCGACTTCACCGTGCGCCAGCGCGCCGCGGTGCGCCAGCCCGTGCCCGCGTCGTGGAACGCCTTCGCCTACGTCCTCGAGGGAGAGGGCGTGTTCGGCGCCGAGCGGTGCGCGCCCGTCGCCGCGCACCACCTGCTGCTGCTCGGCCAGGGCGACGGCCTCGAGGCCTGGAACAAGTCCGACAGGCCCCTCCGCTTCCTGCTCATCGCCGGCGAGCCCATCGGGGAGCCCGTCGCGCAGCTGGGGCCATTCGTCATGAACACCGAGGAGGAGATCGACATGACCGTCGACGATTTCGAGCGCTACGCCAATGGGTTCGAGAAGGCCAGGCACTGGAAATCGCAGGCTATGGTAGCGCTTGGCGTAGAGTAGGACCCCACCAAAAAATACTGGCAGAGTACACAGTGATGAAAAGGAAATGAACAGATTATTTTCGTTTTTTCCCCTGCTCTTGTACTGCTAGTAGTTTGTTTCATTGAATTTTTCCCCAATATGGGTCGCTCCGTGTACATATCTGTCGTAAATCATTTTCTATCAATAAAAAATTTATTAAATATTTATAAGCGTTGAAGCAAAAACATTCTCAATTCAATGTTCATGCGATATTTTTATCAGTAACAAAAAATTGTTAAATACACATGAGAGTTGGAACAAAAAAAACATTTGATTTACATAGGTCAACGAATAAGTTGATGTTCTTATAAAAAATAAATTGATATTTTTAGAGAAAGATTCTTTAGGGGACCTCTTGGACAAGGATGTCGAGAAAGGTCACAATAATCGTTAGAGATTTTTTTATGGTGTTTGGATGGAACTCAAATTCCTCCGGTTAGTTGAAAAATTTCACGCAACAATATGCAGTAGTTTTATATTGTTTTTAGTGTTTTCTAACCTCAAAATCAGTGTTCACAAGGAGTGAAGTGTATGTGTGCTTTTGGATGGAACGTGATAGAAAGAAAGAATGGTCAACATGCTGAATTATAATGTGGGGAGCTGTTTAGGTGATAACGATATTGATAGTTGGCAAGCTTTGATCAATGAACTTCAGCAAAGGGTCAAAGGACTTGTGATGTGGGATTTGGAAAAATATAAGTTGTACTCAACTTATATCCATGTTGTGTTTTCTGTGCATGTGGGGAGTGTGCGTGTGTTTTGTGTGTGACTTGGAGTAGGTAAATCACATCTTCTTTGAATGGACTCAATCCTGGTTTATTTGGTGTTGCCTATGGGAGGTTTTTAGGTAGAAGGGTAATCCTAGACCTTGTTATGAGTCTGATAACTTTTTCAGACATTGTTTGCAAAAACTTGAAATTTCCCAACCTTGGTGCCCCTTTTTTTTGCAGTAATTAGGTGATCTAAAAATGTGTGTTGGTGTTCTCTAATTTTTGTGTGAGGTGATTTTTTCTAGATTGTCCACGATCTGGAATGATCTATTCGATGATGAAGCACGCAAATTGCTGGAGAATGGCTGATTCTATGATGAAGCATGTGAATTGCTCGATGATGGAAGCCGTGTATGATATTATGGAGATTTAAGTTTTTTATTTGATTCCTGCGTCAAAGTTCAGTTCAACAAATGAACTTATATATTTCTAAAATAGTTTGATTTTCTTCCGTTCTGAAATCTGAAAGTTCTTAATTTGGGCTAGAACTTTGCGCTATTGGGCTCCAGGAAAGAAAATTCTGGGTGGGCTTCGATTCCCTTCAAGGACCGCATGGATGTATGTTGTAAGCCTAACATATATAGTGTTCTTGTATTTCTTTAAGCCCAAATTAAGGCAATCTTCGGCAGAACTTGCTATTCCTGTATCCTGATAGGGCCCGTTGAGATTCGGCCTAGTTGACCCAAACTACTAGTACTCTAGCACATTTCTTTAGATGTTGATCTGACTTGGCCCCAAACTACATGGAGCCACACATTGTCAAAAATGAAACAAATATGGTTACATTGACTTGTACTTCTGCAGCAAACTATAGCAAAGCTTAAGCGCTGACCGACGAACATGCATGCTGTCATTGACTGACGAGCAGCAGTATAAACGAGAAGCCCGTGATTTAACTTGAGTGTATGAAATAGAGGGATCGCTCTGTTAAAGAGGAACTGGCCTAGACTGAAAGAGATTATACATTAGAGAATTAAACCATGCTCCCTGGCATAGATTGAAAGAGATCATTATTAGAAAAGTAAATCATGTCCCCTGCCATACCATGATAATCCCCAGTACCGATCTAAACTCCGAGTGATTTGACCATCCCGGCTGTCCTTTGCGTCTCATGGCAAGCAAATGCTGTTGACAAACAACAGACGCAAGACGTGTACTCCGTGCACCGCTTCCAGACCACAAGCAGAGCACGCCCGCCCGCGTCGCGGCCAACCGACTGACCCACGGCTGCCTCCAACCATCCAGATCCAGCAGCTAGCTAGTGGCAGATATTTCGTGCCAAGTGTACGTGCCACTTGGCTCGCAGCTTGCACGGAAGGACGGCGGTGGAAGCTACTACGGCGTGCGGTGTACTGCAAGTAGTGACTGACGCCTGATAGATGCAGAACTTATCGAACCTTTTTTTTTCTTCTGGAAGTATTTGGAGCGTATCGATCTTTCCTTGCGAAATCAGTGCCCCCACGGGGCAGCGACTGCCGTCTGCCGGAGTGCTGGCACCTGGCAGAATGCCTGGAGTGCTCGCGCCACGCAGTCATTGCGCGGCGACGGCGACGGCGACGACGACCCCCTGGCTCGCTCCACACCACACCAATCATCCGGGCCAGGGCGGAGTATCCGGCGCCACAGAAATCGGTGCAGCGACTGTCTCGCGGCTGGATCCTCTGGAACACTAGACTAGACAAGCAGAGCGACCGATGTGGGAGATCAGGTGGAGGTGGAGCCATCCATGTATCCACTATCCAGACGAAAAGGAGAAGCAGACGACGCCTCCTCTCCTCCTCCATTATTTGACGTCATGCAGTAGGCAAGCAGCGGCAAATTGCTCGCCGTGTGTGCGTGCATCTGCCGCCGGGACGGATTTGCCGGGCAGAGTCAGCCCCCCGGCCGTGTAACGTGTACGATCAATCATACGGCAACAACGCCCGCCCAAGAAGCTAGCGTCGATCGTTACGGGCGTTCGGTTGATATTTCTTAGTCTGCATCATCCCAAGAAGCTAGGCAAACGGTCTTGCCGCCGCGCTGCTGACACGGCATGCATGCGCAACAAGCTAGAGTAGTGCATATCGTCGCCGCACAGCTAGGAAGAAATAAACACACTCGCGAGCGACAAGTCGCAGGCAACCGATGGTTGCATTGCATGCACGCGACGAGACTGCATGCCGTGCAACGACCACGAGAGAATAGTACAGCACTACAGCAGTGACGTCCAGGCCACGAGCCCACGACACGACTAGCTAGTTTGCGCCGTCAAGGGCAATGCACGCAGCTGCGCCGCCGATCCTGCCACACCGATCGGCAGTAGACAGGCGTACGGTGCTGGTGGTGCTGAGCCGCGGAGTAGCGCCGGAAAACGCACCGCTCGTGCCCTGCCCTAGACCAGGCTCCAGGTCCGACTGTCCGACAGCACATGCATGATGCAATAATGAATAATCATGCGTCGCGTCAAATTCGACATCGCGCTCCGCCGCCCCGCCCCGCGCCCGCCGCGTGCGCGCGGTTGCATCCCGGGCAGGCGCCGCCTGCGTTGCATTTGCAAGCCTACCCGCCCGGCTGTCGTTGATTGATGGGCTCGCCGAACCGGCCGGCCGCCTCCTCCTCCTCCCCGCCGCCAAGATCGCCCGACCCCAATCCACGAAACGTACGCCAGCCACGTCGTCGCCTGCGTTGTGCCGTGGCGGAGTCCGTGTCGTGAATGGCGACTTGACTTGTCCGGATAAGGCCGCGCGGCGTCCGGCCGGCCGTGCATGCAGTGCAGCTGCAAGCCGCAGCGGCGGCAGGTGACCACGCGCCTGTCGCTGTGGATCTGATCCGCATCTGAGGCCGCGCGCGGGCAGGTCGCCCCGTGCACCAACCGCAGCCGCCTCTTCGCCTCGGCAAGGGCTGGATCAGGCAGGCCGGCCGGCAGGGCGCGGCGGGGGCGCGCGGCGAGAGGCCAGCCGGCGCGTCCTCGTCGGCGGGCCTTATCCGGCCTTTAGGGTGGGGCCCGCGCTTATCTGGACGCCAAGTTGGCACCGCGCAGCGCGGCGATACAGAGCAGATCATGCAAATGGAGCCTGCCCCAGTTGGCTACGAGCTAGCGCTGCGTCTGACATGGCACGTCGACGTGACGCGTCACGGTTGAAATGTTCCAGTCCTCCGCTCCGGCGCTTGGACCTTCCAGTCATTTTTCTTTCGAAACTTCTCTCGCTCGCTCGCTCGCTCGCTCTAGTCGTCGTCGCGCCTACGTGTACATGTACCGGATGAGCTCACAAGTCACAGAGCACGGCCGTGATACCCTTCGTACGTCTTCTGAAACTTCGGTGTTGCGGCGCCTATAAAAACACCGCACCCATGCCCGTTTCAGACCACCATCACTCTCCAAGCAACCGAACGGGGGACGGGCGCGCGCGGCGTTAGCGCAAACGAGGTTTTTTTCTAACGATTTCCGCTCTGCCACTGCCATGGACCCGCGGCGCGCCTGCTGGGAGAGCTCGTCGGAGGACGTCACGAGGCCGCTGCTGCCCGTGCACGACGACGGCGAGAGGCCAGCGGGGCGGCGGCGCCCGCGCTGCTGCTCCGCGCTCAGGTCCGTGCTCGCCAACAAGTACCTGGCCGTAGCGTCGGGCCCGGTGGCGTGCGCGCTCATCTGCGCGGCGGGGGACCTCGGCGGCCACCCCGCCGCGCGCAACATGCTCGGCGTGCTGGCCTGGGTCTTCCTGTGGTGGATCACCGACGCCGTGCCGCTCGCCATCGCCTCCATGGCGCCGCTGTTCCTCTTCCCGGCCTTCGGCATCGCCTCCGCCGACGACGTCGCCAAGGCCTACATGGACGACGTCATCGCCCTCGTCCTCGGCAGCTTCATCCTCGCGCTCGCCATCGAGCACTACAGCATCCACCGCCGGCTCGCCCTCAACGTACGTACTACCATGGCGCCGCAGAGCGCGAGCAAACGTTTCGAACGCCGCCAGAACAAACAACCCAAGAAACAACGAACCAAAACAGACGAAAAAGGAAAACTAACGTGTTGCCCGACGCGCAGATCACGTCGCTGTTCTGCGGGGACCCGGTGAAGCCGCACCTGCTGCTGCTGGGCATCTGCGGCACCACCGTGTTCATCAGCATGTGGATCCACAACACGCCCTGCACCGTCATGATGATGCAGGTGGCGACGGGGATCCTGCAGCGCTTCCCGCGCGACCAGCTGGAGGCTGGCGCCGACGCCCGGGAGCTCCGGCGCTTCTCCAAGGCGCTGGTGCTCGGCATCATGTACGCGTCCACCATCGGCGGGATGGCCACCCTCACGGGCACGGGCGCCAACATCATCCTCGTGGGGATGTGGTCCACCTACTTCCCCGAGCAGCGACCCATCACCTTCAGCTCCTGGATGTCCTTCGGGCTCCCCATGGCGCTCGTCCTGTTCCTGGCGCTCTGGGCCACGCTCTGCGTCGTGTACTGCACCAAGAACACGGGCAGGGTGCTCTCCGCTTACCTCGACAAGAGTCACCTCAGAAGAGAGATCAGCCTGATGGGTACGTTTTTTTGTTCTTCTGAGACAGGCAGTCTCTCTGACCAGCCAGATATTCACTGGATTGTTTTCTGAAAATGAAATTTTCGTTGGATTGAATACCTTGTTTCTTTCACATCTACTCCGTGTTACCAAAAGACAACTCTAGTGCTGATTTGGTTTTCTGATGATGGGGTCTCTATCTTAATTTGTGACGACAGGTCCGATGGCATTTGCAGAGAAGATGGTTCTGGTTGTCTTTGGGGTAAGTCGCGTCGCGTTTGTGATTGCCGATTCAGGTGTTGGGTGATAAGTATCATGAATCATAAACGATCAATGGCCAACCCTTGCAGGCTCTCATTGCCCTATGGATGACCAGGAGCCTGACGGATGACTTGCCCGGGTGGTCAGTCCTCTTCGACGGCAGGGTTGGGGACGGGACAGTCACTGTGAGTGCACAAAATCCATACTACCCTCTCGAGTCTTGACCATTTTTTTTCAGTGACGATTTGCCCCGTGAGCTCACCCGACAGCAACTTGCTAGATCATTATGACCACGCTGCTGTTCATCATCCCGAGCGGCAAGAACGACGGCGAGAAGCTCATGGACTGGAACAAGTGCCGGAAGCTGCAGTGGCACATCATCCTGCTCCTCGGCGCGGGCTTCGCCATCGCCGACGGCTTCAAGTCGAGCGGCCTCACGGACATCCTCTCCTCGGGGCTCAGCTTCCTGAAGGGCGCGCCGGCGCTGGCCACCGCGCCCGTCGCCTGCGTCTTCAGCGGCCTCATCACGGAGTTCACCTCCGACGACGCCACCACCACGCTGGTGCTGCCGCTGCTCGCCGAGCTGGGCAAGTCCATCGGCGTGCACCCGCTGCTGCTCATGGTCCCTGGCACCATCGGCGCGCAGTTGTCGTTCCTGCTGCCCACCGCAACGCCGGGGAACGTCGTCGGGTTCGGCACTGGGTACATCACCATCAAGGACATGGTGGTTACTGGAATGCCGATAAAACTTGTGGGCGTTGCAGCTCTCACGGTACTGCTGCCGACGTTAGGTAATTGACAAACTGCCAACTCCTGCACTCTACGATCTTGGAGTCAGAATGTACAAAAACATTGTTTGCTTACTCCTACCCTTGTTTGTGATGCAGGTACTCTGGTTTTCGGCATGGATTAGAAAATGTAGGAACGTGGCGGACAGCGTACAATTGTCAGGCTAATTCTGAAACGTGGGATTTTTTCCCCTAATCCTGCAGGAATCAAGCCGATCCCTATGAAATTCTTGCAAATCTCAAGTCATGTGTTCATTTAGAACTTTCCAGTGTGTAGACCTTAGGCTGTTTATACGTACTTTAGTCCAGTACTAGTTGGGGATTCAGGCTGTACAGTTGGTCAGTTCCATGGCCCCGTGAAAGAGTATACGGGGTTGTATTCTTTGCCTCAGCTCCGAGTTAGAAACAGAGATTTGTACGCATATGAATTATTATTTCATATATGTAGATACGAGATTTTTGGCTTCCCTCTCTTGTACTCTGAATGTACTACCACCTTATGAGAGATTTTACGGCGCTTGGAATCAGCCGTAGCCCTTCGTTAATGTAGATCTAATGGTTAAATTGAAGGAGGAACCTCTTACAAAGAACTTAAGTTGTGGACCAGAACCTAAAATTGGTGGATCCGAAACTCAAATTGTATGACCACAAAATAATTAGAAAAGGGTATATAAGTACTTTTACATTATCATTTAATGGTGGGCCCGGAACCTATGTATCGTTTGTCTCAATTCCCCATCTGTACGTCAGTGTTCTTCTCCCATTCCGTTCAACACCTCTATGAATCCGACCTCCGATCTGGCTGCACCACCCAAGAGGCCAAGACCCGACGAGCTCGCGGCTGCCGGTGACCTCCGATCCCTGCACTGGTGGCGCCCTCCGGATGGGATTTGGCAAGCTCAGGCGGCGTCCTTCTTCGAGGCGGCGCGGCAGCAGGACGCGCTCGGTGGAGGCCGTTCCTTGCAAGTCAAGGCGGACGAAGCGAGGGCCGACGGCCGACGGTGGCAGCTTGCCCCTACGGCCAGACGAATGAAGACCTGGCGGCCGGCGGTGGCAACCTGCCCCTATGGCCGGACGAAGGGAGACTCGTTGAGGCGGACGAAGCGAGGGCCGACGGCCGGCAGTGGCAGCCTGCCCCTACGGAAGCGCGGCCGGTGGCGGCAGCCTGCCCCTACGGAAGCTCGGCCGGCGGCGGCAGTTTCTCGGACGGCGGTGACAAATGTTACGAGGATGAAGACTCGATGGGCTTATTCCTGGAAGGATACCGTGATACAAAATGACCAAGACCAATTACTAAACTACCTTTACTGTAATTAAATTTATCAAAACCTATATCTACGGTCCATGTTTTTCTGGCCAGGAGGAACTTTGAGTTCCTCCCAAGCACTGTAACATATCTCCCATCTTATTATTTCAGTTTACGAGATATATAGTTTTTTGTTTGTGTTTTTTTTCTGCAAAAGGAAAGTAAAACCTATAAAATTATAAAAACAAATCAGAAATGAGGCGCGAGAAACCTCTATTAAACGCCATAGGATTTTAAGCCCAACCATGCACACTGACTACATATTTGACTCCACTAGCAGGCTGGCAGGGCCCAATTTGGATCGTTTCCTTCAGAAAATCCAGAGTTAAGGCGGGCTACAGCGTAGCAAACTCGCTGGAGGTTGACAAAGTTAACCCAACCTGAAGAACCGAATCGAACTAGCCGATTACAAGCACAAAATGACTGAAACTACTTTTTTCCAATCCCTAATTCAATCTCACGGTGCAACCAACCAAATATGCATGTCTCTCTAATTATTTCAGTCACCATCCCTTATGCCTTGTTCGGTTGCACAGAGATTGGAGAGGTTTGAAAAAAATTAAATCCTTTTTTAGTCAAATTTAAATAGAGAAGGATTTAATGGGTCATGGGGCTTTGCTCATTGCAAGCGTTAGATCAACATTCTTCATGAGACAGATGTGGTAAGTAATTAGGCCAGTTTTTAGTTTTAGATGGATAAAGATAAAATAAACATGTACTAGTTAGAGTATGGACATATAAAATATAGTAAAGAACAGTTTTGTTGAGCCTTTAATTTATCTACGCTATAAAAAATGAGTTTTTGCAATACCATTTTTCACCCAACAAAAACATTTGTACCTCTCACAAGGGCCCCACTAGAAAAGGGTTTGGAAAGGGACTAAAACGGGTAGAAGGAAAAAAAATTCACCCTTTAGTCTTTTATTTTTTTCACCTTGTTTTGTATTCGTACCCACTAGATAGTTTTCTTGCCTTGACATTAATAAAAAAGAAATGGCATCAATAATTAAGCGAATCTCTTTTCTTCTAACTTCTTATTTTTCTTTCCTTTTCATCATTTTTTATTGCCGGCCGGTTTCCATTCTTTTTATTCGATACTTTGGATTTATCATGATACATGTAGCACGTACCTCTATGCTAAAATATCGAACTTGATGTCTGCATTCGTTAATACATAGATGATACATACTCCTATAACCCATCGCACTAGTCGTGTTCGAATACAATCCACTAGGCCCGTTTTTGGACACATGTATATATGAAACTCATGGTGGCGAGACGAGCGATGGGTCCTCTCTCGCCGCCTGAATGATTGTGCAGCGGCGGACGTCGACGGCAACCTACCAGCATGAGGTCCCGTCCGTATGAGCGCTGTCGCGTGAGTAGCCACTCTCTGCACACCGTCCAGCGTCCACCAGATGGTTTGACGTTGCTTACTGCAGTATAGGATCACAGTACCAGACAGGTGCTGCTGCGTCGTTGTACGTTGTAGCCTCTCCACGTATGCACCATTCAAATTTCGACTGGAGGAGGGGGCAACCGGCTGGCGAAATCGAAGATATCTGCCACGAGATAATCCGCGTGGCACTTGCGAATCGCACCAAATGGCGGCGGAAGACCATTAGTCCATTATACGACGACGAGTACCGATCGAGTGGCACGGCACGGACGAGATGGAACGTTTGTACCGTTATGTGTCCGGGCTCAGCCGCTCAGCTGCAGCGACGGCGACCCGTTTGCCGCGCCGCGCGGGCTCGTGGATGTGTACGCACGGCTGCACCATCAGTACCCCCACCTGATTACAACGTACAGGTATAGTACCTGAGTTTAATTAATTGGGGGCGATTCAGTACCACGAGAAAGACAAAAAAAAAAAAAAGAAATCGTCGTTCGCGGCATGCTGTTCTGATCTCGGAAGTCTGAAGCACGAAGGATCGATCGATGAGGTGGAAACGGCAGACGACGGCTGCCCCGTCCATATAAATTTGCTTTGACGTCATCCGGTAGGCAAGCAAGCCAGCAAGGCCGCTGTGTGGGTGGACTCGGCAACTTGCTGCGGCCGCCGGCGGGGGAAATGCATCTGCCAGGCAAAGCCTAGATTACTGAGCATAGTCATCAGTCTTGTGGTTTGACGCGCAGGCGCAAGGGCAATCCATCATACGACAACGACGCCGTCGATCGATACGGATCATCATTTTTTTGTTAATAATGAAGGCTAGCCGAGGCGGCTAGGCCCAACCATTTGATATCTTCGGTCTCAGTACACGTGAGCGGTTACGCAGCACACCTCGCGCGGCCCGACACGTGCGCACACACTACTCCGCCACAATGACCATCTGGACCTGCACCAGGTGGATAGCGTGCATGCTTCCGGATAGATGCAGCGCCAAGAAACCAGGGTTACGCGGTGCTGCCAGCCAGTGCCACGACCGGGAGACACATGTCTATGACGTCCCGGGACACGCCACGACGAGTTCAGCCCGTAACGGGCAGTGCCGTGTCGCCACGTCATCGGTCCGAGAAGGCAAAGGGCTCTCGCGTCGGCGCCGGGGAGCTGCAGCAGCCCGGAGATCCGCCTGTTTGTTTGGCTCGGGCCTTGCGATCACAGGTCGGGCACATGGCTTAGAAGTTACAACATGGACAGGCGGCGCACGGCCGCGCGCGGGTGCGACGAACCATCCACACACCGGCACCGGGCGTCCCTGCGTGCGCGGCGCCGCGTACATGAACGGGAACCGAACCAACCGGGCAACCGGGGCTCCTCCTCCCAACCGCCGGTGCGAGGGGAAGGGACAGGACGTCGCATTCGCAGGCTGCTGAGAGAAAAAGTCCAAGGAATGTCGACATAAATGCCAGACCAGAAACCACGCCCCATGGAAAGCTGAAAACAAATAAACCCCTGGCTGAACTGAAACGTGTAGGAACCTCACATTCAGCATACAGGAACTCCGAAATCTAGCCACCGGTTATGAGAAAATAACTCGCTTCCTTTTATTTCTTCTCCACGGGCATTGTCAGTGGGAAGGAAGAACGGCATTGTGTAGCAGCAAGAAGTAAAATTAAAGGCCAAATAAGCATACTATATGTAAATTCATCTGCGGTTAATATTGTGTTACTTAACATAAGGTCTTCAAAATTGAAACCGTCGATTTGCAATTTTGCACACCTTTTTTCAGTCGCATGCTAGCTTCTCCGTGACCTACGCATCCTGAAAAAGAACTGAGCAGGTTATTTTTTTTTTACCCGCAACAATCGACGTGCCAGACGGAGCCATGATCTTTTGTTTAAAAAAATCCGACTTAACTAGAAAAAAATCTGATCCTACGCATCCGCGGAAAATGCGCGGACCAATCCGACCCGACCCAGCTTTAGGCATGAATCAGATACAGACCATCCTATACAATCCGTACCCCGACCTTAATCCAACCCAAACCGACGTTTACACGTGTATAGAATGAGAGGATCGCTCAATTGTTTGATTCCCAATTCAGGCAACATAATAAAGAAAAAAAAAATCAAGCATATTAAAACAAACCTGACGAAAACAGCACCAACGGTCCATGAAATTGGCACGAGGATTCCGAAAACAGACACACTACACACTCTTCCAATCAGCAGTTGCTCCCTCTAATCACCCCCAGACAATCCAGCAGGCCAGCTAACCGGAGGCAGCTCACCTGGCTGAGGAGTAGAGCGACAGTGTGACGTAGAGATGGCAATGGGTACCCGAAACCCGGGTACCCGACGGGTTTTACCCGATACAAAGACAGGTATGGGATGACTTCTCTACTCACGGGTATGTTAATGGGCGCAATCATGTACCCGTCGGGTACACGGGTGCGCTACCCATACCCACGTACCCATGGGTAATTTATACCCGCCTCAACTATGTCTTTATTCTACATAATTAAGCAAACATAAGTGTATATTGGCAAAAAATATGATCAACTTGCATGTTTCAATATTATTTATTATTGTCTTCAATTTATTTATTCATATTTAGTGATTTATTATTTTAATTGTGCCATTATTTATTATATTTGTGCTATTTAAACAAGCCTTTAGTGGGTATTTAATCGGGTATAGGTTACCCGACGGGTTTTTTTACCCACGCGGGTACGGGTATGGGTAAAAGTTCATACCCGCTCATGGGTATGGGTATCATAGCGGGTATGATTTTTGTTCGCGGATACGGGTATGGAATGGTAATACCCGACGGATTTTTACCCGTTGCCATAGCTGTGTGACGGCAGTGCCGGTGACTCGGTGAGGTAGGCCAGCTGGCAATGGCAAGCCTCCTCCCGCCGGTCGCCCAATCGCCGGTGCGATCCAGATCGGCCGCCGGTCGCCGTCCCGGGGCATCCCGGGCGATGGGCGGTCCCCGGAAAACTCACCGTGTGGCCCCTGGCCCCTGCTCCGTCGTGGCGTGCATGGGGCCGGGGCATGGCATGGGTGCGTGGAAAAGTCCAGGGGATGTCGACATAACCGCTCCTCCCGCGAGCGCAACGCAAGTCGTATTCAACCGTGGCCCGGCGGACGATCGGCCCGGCCGTGCGCGCGCTGGTCGCCCCGTTCACCAACCGAGGTTAGCCAGCCACCTCTTGGCGCCGTCAAGGGCTGATCGGAGCATGGCTACCGGACACGACGGCGTCCGCGTCGACGGCGAGAGCCTTATCCGGTTTTCTCGACTGGGCGGAGCCGACGTGCCTATCTGGACGCCAAATCGGCACCTCATTGTTTAGTCACCGCTTGCTTGGTGGCAGCCAAAGAAAAGTTCAGATCTTACACTGCTAATCATATAAAGCCTACCCCAGCTGAGCGTTATCCGACGTGGCGCGCGTCGACGATCCCGTTCGTCTTCGATTCTCTTCTGATACCCACAATCAATCAACCGAGAGGAGAGGCATCATTGTTTGGAGGGGAAAAAAAGGAAAAGAAAACACTCGGCTTCTACTTTTCCAGCCGATTCGCCAACACTTTCGTTTTCTTAACTGTCTTTGTGTTCCCGCGCCTATAAAAGCCAACCAAACAAACATTTGTGGACACCACAGTTCAGGAACCAACCACCAAACCAACCTGTGACGCCCGCAGCGCAGAGCACAGCGACGGTTCTGTTGCTCCGATTTCCTCGTCCTCGGCCATCATGGACCCGCGGCGCGGGTGCTGGGAGAGCTCGTCGGAGGACGTCACGAGGCCGCTGCTGCCGATGAACGACGAGGGCATCGGCCCCGCCACGCGGGCGCGCTCCTGCCCCGGGCTCGCCGCGCTGCTCGCCAACAAGTACCTGGCCGTGGCGTCGGGCCCGGTGGCGTGCGCGCTCATCTGCGCGCTGGTGGACCTCGGCGGCCACCGGGACGCGCGCAACATGCTCGGCGTGCTGGCCTGGGTGTTCCTCTGGTGGATCACCGACGCCGTGCCGCTCGCCGTCGCGTCCATGGCGCCGCTGTTCCTCTTCCCGGCCTTCGGCATCGCCTCCGCCGACGACGTCGCCAAGGCATACATGGACGACGTCATCTCCCTCGTCCTCGGCAGCTTCATCCTCGCGCTCGCCATCGAGCACTACAGCATCCACCGCCGACTCGCCCTCAACGTATGTACTAACTAGCTTGCCTTCGTGCATCCAGTCCGAACAAATTAAGAAAAAGCTCACATTGCTTCTGTGTTTCCGGTCCGACGCGCAGATCACGGCGCTCTTCTGTGGGGACCCGGTGAAGCCACACCTGCTGCTGCTGGGCATCTGCGGCACCACCATGTTCATCAGCATGTGGATCCACAACACGCCCTGCACCGTCATGATGATGCCGGTGGCCACGGGGATCCTGCAGCGCCTCCCGCGCGACGAGCTGGAGGGAGGCCGAGGATCGGACGCGCGCCAAGTCCAGCGCTTCTCCAAGGCCGTGGTGCTCGGCGTCGTGTACGCGTCGGCGGTCGGCGGGATGGCCACGCTGACGGGCACGGGCGTCAACATCATACTGGTGGGGATGTGGTCGACATACTTCCCGGAGCAGGACCCCATCACCTTCAGCTCATGGATGTCCTTCGGCCTCCCCATGTCGCTGGTCCTCTTCCTGGCGCTCTGGGCCACGCTCTGTTTCATGTACTGCTCCAAGGACACAGGGAGGGCGCTCTCCGCTTACCTCGACAGGAGCCACCTCAGAAGGGAGCTCAGCTTGCTGGGTAGGTCTCGTCTCTCTCTTGGCCTGCTTGATTCACGAGAGCAATGCATAGCATGATTTTACTAACAATCAGTTCAATGTTCACAGTATTTGGTCAACTTTCATGTCAATGATACTAGCATATTCTGAGATTAGCCACGTTTTACTATTGATTGATAGTTAATGAGCATTATTGTAGTAGTGATGACTGATGACTGGTTTCAGTTTACTGATGGGTCTCTATCTTGATTCATGACAGGTCCGATGGCATTTGCAGAGAAGATGGTTTTGGCCGTCTTTGGGGTAGGTTTCTCTGCCAATTCAGGCATTGTATCTGAGTTCTGGAACTATTATTTGGTTCGCGTAACAAATGTCAAAGGATCGGTGGCAAAATCCTGCAGGGTCTCATAGTGCTATGGATGACCAGGAGTCTGACCGACGACATCCCTGGGTGGTCAGTCCTCTTCGACGGCAAAGTTGGAGATGGAACGGTCACTGTGAGTACCGAAAGAATCTAGGACCAGCGATTATTTTTCAGAGGCATTTTGCTCTGAGAGCTCACCGGGCAGCAACATGCAAATGATGCCTATATGTGCAGATCATGATGGCGACGCTGCTGTTCATCATCCCGAGCGGCAAGAACGAC
Organism: Paspalum notatum; assembly: GCA_022530915.1. Taxonomy (NCBI): domain Eukaryota; kingdom Viridiplantae; phylum Streptophyta; class Magnoliopsida; order Poales; family Poaceae; genus Paspalum; species Paspalum notatum. Next base: position 41,224,291 of record CM039685.1, read on the forward strand.
GGCGAGAAGCTCATGGACTGGAACAAGTGCCGGAAGCTTCAGTGGAACATCGTCCTGCTCCTCGGCGCGGGCTTCGCGATCGCCGACGGGTTCAAGGCGAGCGGGCTGACGGACATCCTGTCCGAGGGCCTGGGCTTCCTGCGCGGCGCCCCCGGGCTGGCCATCGCGCCCGTGGCGTGCGTCTTCAGCGGCGTCATCACGGAGTTCACCTCCGACGACGCCACCGCCACGCTGGTGCTGCCGCTGCTGGCGGAGCTGGGCAGGTCCATCGGCGTGCACCCGCTGCTGCTCATGGTCCCCGGCGCGATCGGCGCGCAGCTGTCGTACCTGCTGCCCACGGGGTCGCCCGGCAACGTCGTCGGCTTCAGCACCGGGTACATCACCATCAAGGACATGGTGGTCACCGGAACGCCGCTGAAGATCGTCGGCGTCGCTGCTCTGACGATCCTCCTGCCGACATTAGGTAAATCAGCTAGCGGAACTCTTCATCAATTTCACGGTGCTGCCTGGTTTCAGAGTTCAGACGGTAGGTGGTATAGCAGAATGCGAACTCACTCCTTGTCTTTCTTGGTGCGATGCAGGTTCTTGGGCTTTTGGCATGGCTTATTAGATGTTCTATTAGCTATATGAACTTGGACAGGGCACAATCAGATGTTTTGGAACATTTTCAGTCGTCGACTGCAGCCTTTTCAGAACGCGGACTCTAGTCTAGTACTACTACTATTGCTATACAAAATCTGTACAGTTGGTCAGCGCCATTACAGAATGCATTGAGCACTGCCCGTGAAGGCTACGGGCCCGTGTTAATTGAGTTAGGAGGATAGATATTTGTAGTGAATGATTCGACACGCGTTAATGCACATATGGAATTTGTATCATAGTATCCCTTTGTAATTAAACTTTCAGTGTAATTTTGTTTTTCTTTTAATAAAAATCATCGCAAATTTTCTTTTCTGAACCTTGGTCTCTGAAGATCGCCATGTTTTTTTTTTCCTGGAACCACCTGATGGGTAACGGGAAGTGAGGAACCACAAGGCAAGAGGTGGACTGCCTGCCAAACCTAATGATTGCTCTCTGATGGTTGCGCTCACTCACTTATTAAAGAGAATGGCTATCAAATTGCAAGGACGATCCAAAGATACCTTTAGAATATGAACCTTTCCGAGTCAGCCTACAATGCCAGAAATGGCATGAAGCTTATCCTGCATATCTAGCGGTGACTAATCTTATCCACTCCGCATGTCAAAACATGTTAGCTGACAATAGGATCCTATAAGATTGGGTATAGAAACCTCCGAACGCTTTCTCTGTACGTGTTGTACCTGGAGTGCGATTCGTGGGAAGAAGAACAGGCCTCGTAACACAGAAATTCAGGGTGAAGAAATGAGCCCCCCCAAAAAAAAAAAAATCGATCGTCATGGCCACACCGGCCCATGGCCCCATGTGTAAACGGCCTTGGCATGTTGGGCTTCTGGGCCGTCGGGCAAGCATCATCATATAACTCAACTACCGTGGATGATGAGGAGCCAGTAGGCAGTAGTAGCCTTGTCGAAGCCCTCTCCCTCTCGATCGGAAGCTGCATGCATGCATCGCTGCGTGGAAGCGCGGCACTTGCTTTTTTTTCCTGCATCTGCATGATCACTGCATGGGGAGCCGTAGAGTTGCTGTTTGGTGACGACGGTGAGCAGCTCGATATGGAGCGGTAGCTCATCATGAAAGTGGCCACACCACTTTGCCAGCGCCGCCGTATAGTACGTCCCATTCTTCCCATGCCGATGCCGATCGGTTGGTCGATCCCACAGTAGCGTCGTCGTTGTCACGCCAGGCGCCACCGCCGGCGGTTCCGCAAACGGAGTTTGCCGCAATGCGGTACGGTGCGGCGGTGGAACGCGCGTGCTCTTCCATCCCGTCGTCCGGTCGTCGTCGTCTCTGCACATCGCGACGGCGCGACGGTGGAAGCTAGCAGTAGCACACGCTGGCGCCCTGCCTCAGTGAGTGCGGTGCGGAGGGACTCCATGCGGTGGCGTTGCACAGGCACCGGATGTGCGTGCAATGCATGCTTGTTGACTGATGGCGTCCGTCCTGTCGTCATCGGCTGCGTTTGCAAGCATATACAAGGCACGTTTGGTTCGAGCCCTGGCCCGAAATGCCTGGTAGGAAGTGGTGCCTGTGATCTGCCTGGGGTTCGTTTGGTTGCAATCTTATACTTTTTACCTGGCACTAGTTAATGGCTTCCAAAGTCACCGACATGGCGTAAATACCCACTGGCAGCTCATGAACCAAATGAAGCCTGCACTTTCGAACCGCCCAGGCAGGGAGTCAAGCCATGAACCAAATAGCTACGTGGACTTGTTATATGGCTGGCCAAGCAATTTTACTTGTGTACTTTTGCCCTCTTGGGCTCTCCTCTCTCTAATTAATATAACAGGCAACTCTCTTGTCGGTTCGTTTCAAAAAAAAAATTTACGCTTGTTCACATGCAGTGCTCAGGAACGTTTTTATCCCAGACAACTTGTCCAGGCCTCCAGGGTTTAAACCAAACAGTAGGTTGTGCAATTAAGCTGGCTTTGTAATATAAATTCCAAAAAGCAAGCTAGCTAGGGTGATGAAGCAACTTGTGAGATTGCAAAATCTGAAAGCTGCTTTAAAAACCGAGGTGTTTGGATAAGAAGTTAGTAGGACACTAGGACGTACGTACGGTCCGGGACATGCAACCGGACAAGGGTCATCCATGCATCTCCAGGCGGTCGAGAGCATAGCTACAGCTCCACCAGCAGGCGTACTACGTGCTTTTGTTCCTCCTGTCTGCTGCCGATCGAGTACACCGCATATATATGCACAAACCGCCCGTGCGCCATTTCATTGATTGATGCGCGCGTGTGGGGGCGTACATTGCGTGCGGGTGCACGCACGCATGCGGGGCCGATAGTACCCTCTATGCTGATGTATCTGTAGGTACGCGCGCACGGCGCGACCTCTCCGGCCGATCGCCGATTAGACGAAAGTTACCAGAAAGTGCATCCGTACTGTGTACAGTGCGTATTTATTGTTTTTTCACTCTGTGTACAATACGTAAACAGTGTTTTTCACACCCATTTTCAATCCCTGGTGACCCTGGTCTTAGTCGCCGCCGGCACGGCGGGCGTCGTGATCGATCGGCAGCTAGCGTCCGAGACTGGTTGCTGGTGCCGACGGCAAGTTTTATTGCTTGGAAACAGGAAAGACTGGCAATGTAAGGCGAAGGGACGATGACCAAGTGCGTGAGGAAATGTAATGAAGACCGCCGCCGGGCTCGATCGGGAGGAGATCGAGACGACGACGGCCGACGGGGATGCATGCATGTATTGATTGATGCCTGACGGTGGATTGGATGGATACGATACAACGACGATGAGTGTCGCATGTCGCTAGCACACAGATAGAGAGAATGCCGTGCTGCTGTGGACGCCGGCCGTTAATTACGAGCTCCCATCGCAACCATCGCCTTGTTCCGGCAGGCCGGGTTAATTAGACAGAGAGATGCATGCAGTGACGCAGCAAAGTGCAGTACGCGTTGGGTTTGATTCAATCGATCGCCCGTTGCTGATGGCCTAGTGTGCGTACTTGTGTTTGGATTGTGCCACAACATCGATCGAGAGTTCCCTTCGTCGTCCAGGAGGACGCTGCCGTCCGGTTCTTTCCATTACACGTGTTCTGTTGAATTGAAGGAGTCTGACGTCCTGTGATCTCATATAGGAGTATACTTCTAGAAAGCCAGGCCACCACGCTGTCATCAGGGGTCTCAGGGATCGGAGCTCTATATTCTGGGCGTTGAATAATCTGGGCGTGATCAATTTGCAGCCCCGCTTGGACATTTGAAGTTTCGCCTTCTTCCAATCGAGCAAGGAAATTAATAAAGGGGATATCCCCCGCACGTCAACACTCCATTCTGCCGGACGGAGTATCTATCTGCAGAGTACCACTGCTGTCCTCGATCGTGACTGAAACACACTACTGCTACCCGCTGGTAGTGACTGAAACACACTGCTACGATCTACTGAATAATTTGTTTGTGGAACCACGGTGATTAATAAGCACGACCGGAGGTGGGGGCGGCTGTGGGTCTTGGGTGGACCCAACGACATCAGTCCACCACTCCTCCCACCCTTTCCCTGTAATAAGGTTTTTCGCTATTGAACCTCATCTCTGGTTTGGTCCATATCTATTTTAAATTTGGCCCAATTTATGTTTCACAAAATAATATTTTAAATTTATAAAAAAGTTAAAGTCCACAATATCGATGTTCTATGTGAAATATTGTAACTTTATATAGAAAATATTCTATCTTCACCGAAAAATATTTCCAGAATTAGAAAATACAATATTATATACATTAAAAATAAGAAATACCTTATTTTATCAAATGAATTATTCTACCTTCACAAGATGAATATTCTAAAAAATATTTAAAAATATTCTACCTTCACAAGAGAAGTATTTCTATGTTATCAGGAAATTAAAAAATATATCTTCATAATTTAAATATTCAACCATCGCAACGCGAATATTCTATCTTGAGAATAGTAATATTCTTATTGTTAAAAAGATTAACAAAAATAAAATACATATTTTTAAAGGGAAAAAGGGAGAAAAATAGAAGTCAACACGAAATATGTGATTAGGCGCAAATTAACAAAATTACCTGCCATTCGTATCTATTCTAGACTGTGGCAGTAATATATAATTTGGCTCTTATATACTAGCTTTATACATAATTTTATGTCGAACCAGTTAGGCTAACTCTAAGTGTACCGTCTTCCTATGCCCCATTTTCCATTTCATACTCCTCTCTGTCTGCCAGAACAGTGATAAACAGTACCAGTACCAGATTCCTAAAATGCCTATGGAGTTGGCCTTAGCATAGTAATCGGCGTAGTAAAGAAAATTAAACCCTTGTCGTCTATCGCTTTGCCCTCTGTACTCGCATCGAATCGAAGAAAGGTCATATATATCCCCCACTTAATTGAAATAACTCGAGCAAGAAGCAAGCCATGCATACAACTTGATTCAATTCGACAATCAACTCTGCTCCTTGACGGAAGGCTCTTCCCGTTCGCTAGCTCCCGATGCTGCGTCGGTGAACTAGGCTCTGGGATCCATCTGCGTATCCGTCAGGCAGGCGGGTTGCGCTCTGTTTCTTCGATTTGATCCTTCTATAAGCTCCTTCGGATATCCAGCTTCTTCCTCTCTATCGCGGCTCGGGACGATTAAGGGGCGAACCTTGCTTCGCTGCCCGTCCTTGGCCTGTGATTGCAGAGGGAAAGTTGGGCGGAGGGGCGACTTCTGGATCTGGTGTAGGGGAGTTTTCCTCCTCCCCCTTTGAAGACGATTGGAGGCAATCTATTCACTATTCAGGCTCGGCGACCCTAGTGATGGAAGGGGCTGCTGGGTCAAGCTCCAATGTGGAGGAGCTGATGGGAAGGCTCAACCTTACCGCTGAAGAAAGTGATGCACTCGATGTGGATGACATAGCTCTGGAAGGATTGGCGACCTCGGATCTAGCCATCATTGGTAAGGTCCTTTCGTCCAATACTCTCCACATCCAAACTATTATGTCAGCCCTTCGTCCAGCATGGGGTAATCCGAGGGGTTTAGAGGTGAGATCAGTTGGAGATAACATCTTTATTGCGGATTTTGGATCTAAACAAGATTTGGACAGAGCCCTAGATGGTTCCCCATGGAATGTGGGCAACAAAGCAGTGCTGGTTCAGCATTTTGATCCGAACTTGAGGCCGTCAGAGGTTGTTTTTGATAAAATGGCGATATGGGTCAGGATCTATGATCTGCCTTTTGGCCTTATGAATAGGAATTGGGGTTGGGAGCTAGCTAAAAAAATAGGCTCTGTCCTAAAGTTAGAGGTTGATGCACAAGGACGAGCTTGGGGACCTTATCTCAGAGCCAAAGTGCAGGTTGATATATCAAAACCTTTGCTGAGATGTATTACTATTTTCTCTAAGAAAAGACAAGCAATAGAGGTGTATGATGTGAAATATGAGAAGCTCCCAAATTATTGCTACTCCTGTGGGATTATAGGGCATTCCTCAGTTGAATGTCCGAATCCAGCCGAACGTGATGAGAAAAGAATGCTGCCATATGGAAAAGATCTACGCGCACCAGATGATATCAAATTTAAGAGAGCAATAGAGGATAGACAATCTAACTCTAGTGGGCGAGGCCAAAACTATGGAGGGCAACGTGGCTCTAGTGAGAGGAGCCATGGGCATCCGAGCACAGATAGCAGGGGAAATTCAAGTCATTCAGCAACTGAGGGGGAATGTGATAAGTGTGGTGTTGGCAATGGTGTTCTCTCTTCAGCGATGAGGAATATGGAAAAAGATAAGGAAAAGGAAAAGGTAGAGTATAGGATGGAAAGTGAAGGGAAAGAGTTGGTTCTTGGGCCCTCAAGGACTCATGGGACTAAACGTAAACAGGTGAATCGTGCTAGTGCTGACAAGTATGTGAACTTGGAGCCGGGGATAGATGGTATGGCGCTTATTGTTTCACACCCATCCGCGCAACTCAATCCAGCAATGGTGCATCAAAACAATGATGTCGAGCTGAATGATAATAGTGGTGCTGTGATAAAGAAGTGGAGGAAGACTGTTAAGCCACATGTAGATGAATCGGCGGAGGCTGCTAGGCAGCCCCGCCGGGAGCCATGAATCTCTTAAGTTGGAACTGCCGAGGCTTGGGGCGGGACTCGGCAGTGGGAGAGCTTCGCTGGTAAGTGAAGCATTACCGTCCCTCCCTCCTGTTTTTATCGGAAACAAAAATGAGGGATGACAGGGTGAAGCGCCTCATGTGGTCGTTGGGGTATAATGCATGTCTGCCTGTTAGCTGTCAAGGGAGAAGCGGAGGCCTTGCTCTTTTTTGGTCCTCTGAGCATTATGTGAGTCTACAATCTCTATGTACAAACTTTATTGATGTGCATGTAAAAGAGCCTTCGGGTGTAATTTGGAGAGCAACTTTTGTTTATGGAGAACCAAAAACAGAATATCGTCACATTTTTTGGGACAGGTTGCGCTTTCTCAAAGCCCAATGGGAGGGGCCATGGGTGTGTATTGGTGACTTTAACGAAGCTTTGAGCAGTGAAGAACACTTAGGGCCTTCTAACCGAGGTGAGAAACAAATGAGGTTTTTCCGTGAGTGTTTGGAGGATTGTCAACTTGCAGACTTGGGCTTTTGTGGCCCAAAATACACTTGGAATAACAGGCAAATGGGGGATCATAATATTCAGGTACGGCTGGACAGGGCAGTAGCTAATGGCCAATTTACACAACTTTTTGATGATACTCAGGTGCAAAATATTATCACAGTCTCATCCGACCATTTTGCTGTTAATTTATCTATATCTAAGCATGTTGAGAGAAGATACAGGAACATTGGTGGTCATAGTTTCAGATATGAGGCAGCATGGTGCAGAGCGGAGGATTATTTGGAAACAGTGGAGAAAAGCTGGGCAGATGGTTCAGTTGGGCCAAGAAACTTACAAACTACCTAGGCCAACCTAAATAAGATAGCAAGAACATTATCCGTCTGGAGCAGTGAATCGTTTGGGTCTCCTCGCAAGGAGATAAGGAAACTTGAAAACCGTCTGCTAAGGATGAGAACGGGAAGCAATATAAGAACATATTCTGAAGAGCAAAGAGATACAGAACGAAAGCTTTGTGAATTGTTAGAGAGGGAAGAAATAATGGCCAGGCAGCGTTCTAGAGTGGAATGGCTCAAGGCTGGGGATCGCAACACATCTTTTTTCCAGGCAAGGCCTCAGCTCGAAGAAGAACTAATAAAATAAAATATCTAGTGAGACAGGACGGTAGCAAATGCGAAGATCAGGCAGAGATCAAACAGATGGCCCATTCTTTCTATAAAGATTTATTCACAGCTGATCCACTTACAGATGTAAATCAAGTACTAGGATCGATTCCTCCCCGTGTTGATGATGCAACTAATGATTCACTATGTAAGCCTTATTCCGATGAAGAGATTAAGGAGGCACTATTTCAGATGGCTCCCACAAAAGCACCAGGCCCAAATGGTTTTCCAGCCTTATTCTACCAAAAACACTGGCCTATGCTACAAAAAGACGTATGTCAAGCAGTGAGGGATTTTCTTGAGGGAGATAATATACCAGAGGGCATGTGTGATACAACAATTGTTCTCATTCCGAAGATTTCAAAGCCAGACCACCTAATGAATTTCAGACCAATTAGCCTGTGCAATGTGTTGTATAAAATTGCTGCTAAAGTGTTAGCAAATAGACTGAAATGGCTGCTGCCAAATTTAATTGCAGAAGAACAAAGTGCATTCGTTCCAGGGAGGCTGATCACTGACAATGTTCTTATAGCATATGAATGCTTGCATTCAATTAGGCGACAGAACGCAAAGATCCCTTTCTTTGCTCTCAAAATTGATATGATGAAAGCTTATGATAGGGTTGAATGGAGATATTTGCAAGGAATTCTTCAAAGGCTGGGTTTTGCACAGAGTTGGATCAACAGTGTTATGCGCTGTGTTTCCTCAGTCCGTTATTCTGTAAGAGTAAATGGAGAGAATTCAGAAATTTTCAAACCAACGAGAGGATTGAGGCAAGGGGATCCAATCAGCCCTTACCTGTTTTTGCTCTGTGCGGAAGGTCTCTCATGTTTATTGAAGAAGGAGGAACAAGAAGGTCGTCTAAAAGGGACATACAGCCAGGGATCAGGCCAAAAGATTAACTTGCAGAAGTCATCTTTATACTTTGGTTATCACTGTCCAGATCATATTAAACAGAAGGTAATGAACTCTCTAAATGTGCATAATGAAGCCCTCCAATCATCTTATCTTGGCATGCCTACATATGTGGGTCAGTCAAGACAAAATGCTTTCAATTTTATTCTAGAAAAAATGTGGAAACGTGTTCAAGGGTGGAATGATAGGCCTTTATCTAGGGCAGGAAAGAAAATTATGCTTAAATCTGTTGCACAGGCAATTTCCACCTATGTCATGAGCTGCTTTCAACTCCCTGATGCCATTTGTGATAAAATGAGGATAATTGTTTCAAACCATTGGTGGGGTTTCGAAGGAGGGAAAAAGAAAATGCATTGGCGTTCATGGGACTGGCTAACTACTCCAAAATTTATGGGAGGTATGGGTTTTAGAGATATGAAACTTTTTAATCAAGCTTTGCTGGGCCGTCAATGCTGGAGGCTATTAACAGAGCCTGACTCTTTATGTGCAAAGGTCCTGAAGGGTAGATATTATCCAAAATGCAGCTTCGTAGATTCTGCTCCCACAAGATCTTGTTCTTTCACTTGGCGAAGCTTGATGTATGGGAAGAAACTTTTGGACCGTGGCATCCTATGGCGTGTGGGTAATGGAGAACAGATTCGAATCACAAGAGATAAATGGGTCCCTGAAGCACCTGTTCAACCTATCCTCCCTATGGTCCAAGTGCCTGATGACCTGAGGGTAAGTTCCCTAATTGATAAATCCTCTGAAAAATGGAATGAGGAGCTTGTACACATATGCTTCAGGCCAGCGGATGCTGATAGTATCCTAAATATCCCTCTGAGCCATAACTAGGTTACTGATTATCTTTCTTGGCCTTTCACAAGGATGGGCATATGTACTGTAAAATCAGCATATATCATGGCTAAGAGTGAAGCAGTACATCTAGCAGCTAGTGACAAGGGCAAGGAAGAATCTTCTAACCAAATTTGTACAACAAAGGATTGGAAGAAATTATGGAATATTAAGGCCCCACCCAAGATGAAAATTGTTCTATGGAGATTTGCACACAATTGCCTCCCAACTGGACAACAACTCAGGGCCAGGAACATTCCAGTATTTGATCTTTGCTGCCATTGTGGGGGAGAAGAATCATTAGAACACATTTTTCTCTCTTGCCAATATGTTGCTGAAATCTGGAGGGAACTAAAGAGAAGATGTGGTTTCAGGAGGCTAATTAAATCCTTTGTGTCATCTCGGCAATGGATTTTTCAAATCTTAGCTGAGTGCTCAGAAAGAGATGCCACTATTCTTGTCATATCCTTTTGGCATATTTGGGAGGCTCGAAATACGGCGAGAAATAGGGAAAGTGAGCTGGAACCTCACTGTGTTGTTGAAAAAGTGCTTGCATATGTGGATATGGTGATGCAACATATGTATAACCCTGTCATCTCCAACAGATGTGAATCCTTTCAGCCCAAACGGTGGATCCCACCACCTGAAGGATGGGTTACGGTGAATGTTGATGTAGCAATTTTTAAGCAAACCAATTGCATGGGTTTGGGAATTGTGATCAGAGACCACACAGGAAGACTCTCGGCTGCTTGCAGGCAGGGTTTAAATAAAATCACGGACCCTGAATTTGCAGAGGCTGTTGCTTTTAGGAGGGCAATTCTTTTTGTCTCTGGCTTCCCATATAATCAAGTCATAATTGCTTCAGACTGTTTGTCGCTGATCCAAAAACTACAGAAGGAAGCTGTGGACCGTTCACACACAGGTGTCCTCACTCAAGATATCAAGAAGGCAGCGCAAGATTTTTCTGTTGTTTTCTCTTTTATTCATGTAAGCAGACAATGTAATATGGTTGCTCATATACTCGCTAGGTCTGCAGCTCATCTTGATGAGTCGGTCTAGTTTTATGAAGTTCCAGATATTATCTGGCCTTTTCTATGTAACGACATGTTAAGCTAATGAAATGCGACCCTTTAATTCTCAAAAAAAAAAAAACTTGATTCAATTCACATGGGCAACTACTACCTGGTTTGTTGTCTCGCTGGGATATCAGAGGAGGGCTGTCTGGAGTCTGGACTGGCAGATTGCGACTTGAGACAGATCTAGAGAGAGAGAGAGAGAGCGGCACCCTGTCCTCTAGGTCGGAGGAGGCGATCGATCGAACGGGACCGATCGACCATGGATGGACGGAGGACGACAGCGCCCTCTTCTCAGCATGTGTCCGGAATTAAATGCAATCCAGTCTGCCCCCCTTGTGCACCGTCGTCGTCGTCCTTCCGTGCGGACCGACCGATCGAGGCAGGCCGCCCAACCACATCACTGTTGTGCGCATCACACCACCACGCCTTGTTCTCTGGCCACTATTTCCCATTTAATGCCCACACTGCTGGGGAGTTATTGCTTATACCTTGAACCCACTCTGTCTGCCTCGGATCCTCTACCACCCACCTCTCTATTGTATTTCTGCAGTTTACACCGTACTACTCCAACTAGATACTTCCACGCAGGGCTGGAAAAATGGCTCGAAGCTCGTAGCTCGGTTCGGACTCGGAACGGCTCGGCTCCGTCCGAGCCGAGTCTAATTTTCTGACTCGCAAAAATAGCGAGCCGAGCCGAGTCGGCTCGTTCAAGCTCGCGAGCCGGCTCGTGAACTCAGCCCAAAACAGTTTAAAAATAATTTCATGAGGATTGATGAATTAATACTTCATTATTAATGACATAAATTAATATTTATATACATAATGTAGCAATTTGTATATATATGAGAAATATGTGCCTCATAATTATTGGTATCATTCAAAAAATATATACATTAATTTATTTTAAGTTTAATTCGTATTTTTTAGTGCGGCTCGCGAGCCGGCTCGAGCCAGCTCGCGAGCCTCCACCGAGCCAAGCCGAGCCTCATTTTCGGGCTCGCAAAAATAGCGAGCCGAGTTCGGCTCATTTCCAGCCCTACTCCCATGGCCAATCCCAAATTATTAATAGACGGAAGCCAATAGACCGTCTATAATACGGAAAATGATATCGTAGCTAAACCTGCTGGACTCAGCCTTAACGCTCACGTAAAAATAAGTAACAAAACCCTTATAGTTTGAGACGACAGAATATACAACATATCCGTCCACCCCAATGCATCAAACAAATCATAGCGGAGGGTACCTCAAATCATACCAGTCTCACAAAATTGTCTAGCAGAGTATCCCAATACATGTGAATTTCATGCATGGCGGCGACTATGAATACTACAAGGCGGCCCCCTCCATTACGTACAACGACGCTCGTCGATCGCGGCTGCCTGCCGGCCACTACACGGTGCCGTCAACCACGTGGTCAGACGGTGAACATCTGAACTAACTATAGCTCAGATATATGTGTGCCGCCAGCTCCTATAGTCCGAAGTAGACGCCGGACGGAAGGAGAAGAGCGCAAGCATCCGCTGGTCGACATGCATCGATCGCTCGCGGTCCGTCGCAGGTGAAAGGAGAAGGACGAAGCTGGCCGGCGAGCGGACGGCCATGAAGACCCTGTCGTTTTGGTTAGGCCGGAGTGCTGGACACATAGGCTAGCTAGGGTTAGCGGCACACAGGTGCATGTATGGTACCAGACCATGGCGATCGATCCATGTCGATCTGCTTCGTTCTGGCATGATGGCTTGTGGCTGCCGAGATCGATCATCGATATATAGCTTAGCTGCCTCCACCGTACCCGGGATCAATTACCCCTTAAATCCCCACCGGCTAAGGGCACATTGCTCGCGCGCGCCCACAGCATTGATTAATTGGAGCCGCCGGAGATCGGGTGCCTGTCCGAGCGCCTGGGCCACCGCCTGCATGCGCGCTGTCCTGCTCATCCTGCACACACAGCTCCAAGCTCTCCACATCGACCAAAAAACTACCCTTCCATTACCGGCGGCCATGTGTGTAGCTGGTGCTCTCCATCTCTCTGCATATGTATGTCGAGACTGGCTACTCGATCTAGAGCTTAAAGAGTTCAATTTGTACGCACCGATCGAGTATTTGCAGCCAAATTAAAAACCATGCATGATAAGACGTACACTTAATCGGGAACTAATGAATGTAGAATTATATTTAATAAATGACTAAACTGTACTGGTACCTTCCCTGCCTGTAGATAGATCTAATGACGAATGGATGGCTTCTTCAAAGATTCCCCTGGCCTAATCTGCATCAATCTACAGGAATGGCAAGGACCATCTAGCTAATTAAATCAGAACAGTGTGGCTAGCAGCTGGTAAAGGCCGCCTCTCTATAGGTACTGTGCACGGTTTGAATGCCGAGTTTGAATTAATACACAGTTATTGGGTCCATTCATCTCTCTCAGGTACTAATGTGCCTCTTCTCCTAAAAAAGGCGTGTGACTTTGAAAAAATACTTTTTAGAGGCGCATGCTTAGGACAGCTATAGCTAAGGTTATCTCCAATGGCACTCTCTATCCTCCATTCTCTATCGCTATTCCAACTACTACTCTGTTTGTCTACAGTGACAACATTCAATTCAAACAGTGCAAAGCAGTACGTGTTGGGGAATTACTCCATATGGAGAACCCCATTGGAGATGGAACTCCATATGGGAAATCCCATTGGAGATGGCCTAAAATAGTCTGAACTATTTATACGACCCTCTCAAGCTGCCCCATTCGGACGGTTGTCTCAGCAAAGCAGCTCCATCGTGGCCTGAAAATTGCAAGGGATCGGAGAAAGGAGTGGTTTTGATCTTTAATGGGCTTCCTTGTTCAAGGAGATTGGAAGTGATTCGAAGGGATTTAATCCCTCTTAATCCCCTCTAACTAACCCTTTTTATTCCCTCTCCAAACTGAATATAAGCCCTCAAGACTTATGCCATTCCTATGTTCTTTTTTTTTTAAGTCTGCACCTAAATTTATTGTTTGAGTAGTGTTCGGTGTGATTTAGAGAGTAAATGGTGTTTAATTAATTTTGGCTATCCAGACATCAAATTAGCTCAAATATGGTGGCCCATCTTACTACAGTAGCTAGTGAAGATTAACCGTTCGGTTTGTTTTTGAGTGGCATAGGCTAGATACGTAACTTAATATTGTACATGTGTGATTAGTATTTGTATATGGTAAATAATTTTACCTTGTAATGTGGATTGAAACATGGAAAAATAATGTTGACGGCAAGTGGAATCGATCTAGCTTGGAATTAAATTAATTATTAGTTATTTCAGAAATATGCCCAGCATTTTTTTTGTATATATCGAAGAAAACGACATAGTATATTGCTACTATTCTTCCTAAGCACCTGAGAATGTACATCAAGAAAAAATTATTAGTCAAAGTGTTCTTTGTCAATCAATCACCAAAACATAATTATAGAAATGTGAGACAAGAGGCTATTTTTCTTACAATAGTATATTGGAGTAGGATGCAGATGTTATCTGTAAATGACATTTGTACATTGTAGATGTATGCAGCTGCCTTACATGGCTACGTTTGGAACACAATAGTTTCACAGAAAACGGTTCACATGGAAAAACACGGAATCCGAAACAAAATCTGGCGTTCTAAATAGGCCTACACAGGGCTCTTGTTTCATCAGGGTGGAATCGTGGGAGCTCCACTGTCCTGGCACTACAGAAAACCCACTCATAGATACACTTTATTTATATGGTAGACACGTTTTATTTTATATCTATATCAATGTTGGCATGTTTTTCTAAAGCGTGCTAAGAGCGTCTTCGCAAGCAAACTTGTAGAATAAAGAAACGTTTCATAAAAACGTTATATGCATGTCTATGCATTTTGATACACTTCTATAAATACATTTATACAACATGTCGTAAAAAAAATATTTATTACTGCAACACTGGGTTTTATGCAATGCATACGCTAAGAATGAACCGAGCATCTGATATCTCATGTGATGCCTTCCCACCAATAGACCACATATCACATATGAATAGTTAAATGATGCACTCTTTTTTGTATTTACCATTAACGATTTCAACTTTTCAATATCGTGTCAAATAACGTCTTTGTGTGCCTATAAATACGCTTGTCTAATACACTTTATAGTGTGTTTTCATGCTATTGACGGTTCAAAGTGTCTTTTAATTCGTGTTTTTTAAGATATTTTTAAATTGTATAAAAAAACGTATTTATATACATATGCACGTTTGTGTGACATGTTTGATGTCGTGTCTAAATGCTACTGATGGTTTATAGCGTATTTAACTGCATGTCATGTTGAGATGTTTTAAATAACGTGACAACAAGCGTCACTTCATGTCTTTCGACACTTTAACCGTGTCTAACATCGTGTCAATTTGAGACATTGTGGAAAATGTGTCAAAAAACATATTTACGTCCCTTGTGTAGTGACGCTTTAGCCGGTGTTCCTACAGAAACATATCTAAAAGACCTTTTTGTTGTAGTGTGGTTTACTCCAAATATTACAGCTATACGTTGCGCCTGTCGTTTGGATACGTTTGCTGTGTTTTACTGTTTAGCGGTTGGAAATCAAAGTGTTCAAAGTTAGCAAAGTCTTCGACATTCAAAGAAGTCTTCCAGGACACCCAGTAGAAACACAGAGCAAGTACTATGGTTGACTTTGTCTCTATGCGACCTCGGTTAATTAAAGAAGTCTTGACCGGCCATTTGACAAAAATGATACACACTAGCATGACTCAAGCTATTCCCCACTGAATTCACCGAGGCAGTACAGAGAGGTGGCTGCACGGCGCAAGCTTTGTTGGATCAACATATTGATTGTATGCGGGACGTTGTCAAAAATAATTAAATGTGCACAAAAATTCTCCACCAAGCATAATTTCAGACGATTCTGACCGGCTGGTTGGCGTTTCCACTTCCTAGTTGCAGCTTGCCAATCGTCTCGTCCGGCTAGTCGCACCGGAGCGACGCTCCAACCATACATTCCTCCCTCTGGTTTTGTTGTTGCACCAACCTATTTTTTTCACGAACTAAGCACGGTTTTCGAAAAGGGGGGTTTGCAAAATTACAGTTACAAAAAATAAGCCACAGTTTACGAACCATAATAAAAGACAAATGTTAACCGAGGCCATGAATTTTTTTCACGAACATGCCTAGGCACCAACCTATTTGTTTCCATGCCTATATTTGCAAGCTGGGTATACGTAATAAATTCATTACTTCATCCTCTTTTTTAAAGTTATTGCACATATTTGATACGTGATATTTGGAGTAATCTTGACTAGATTGTTCTTTTTTCATTATTAGTATTTGGTATAAAATGCTTGGTTTAATGCATCTCATTAGGTGTTTGTAAAATATGGTAGTGTAGGTTTCTTAATCAATGTGATAATTTCTATACCATATTAGAACATGCTAGCTTATTTTAACATTCTCTTATTAGAATAATATATAGATGGTTGAGGTCTCCCTAACTTTTAAAACAAAATTTGGCATTTTATTAGCTCTATTTGGTACAAAATATTTGGGTAAAACTAGATCGTTGGGTGATCATAACAACCATTGGCGTAGATCTTTCTCTCTCTTTTAGTTGTATTTGATATAAAATATTTGATTTAAAATAGACTATTACATATTCATAAAATCTAGCGATCCATTCTTTTTATAGGATTAATATGATACTCCTTCTAGTTTTTATTTGATGTTTTTAATTTAAAAAGAAACTAACCGTTAATAAATATTCAAGAACGGAACTAGGCTAAGCAAACACGAGGCTTCTGTGTACGATATTGCAGACACATGTATGTATTGGTATTTATTTTAGATTTTATTGCCAGAAAAAAATTGTAGGGCAGATTTCCCTCGCAGTCTTACGCGTACCCATTACCTACAAGATAGCTATAGAAGACTCACACTTCTTAATTTCTGTACCGAAGCATGTTCTCCGAGGGCAATCATACTAATTCCAGGCAACCAGCAGCGAAGCACCGTCTATACGTACGTGTGACCACATCCACATCTGTCATTTACTAATGCACTATTCTATCAACCCGTCATTTTACATCTGTCATTTACTAACGCATATATTATGTGTTACGGTAGTACAACATATATAGATCTATTTTTATACTTTGTTTTTTTATAATAGCATATCTTGCTGCTTTATATGTATGCTTAATTGATTTAGATAATCTTTGATCGGTTGCAAAAGTAGGTGGTTTTAATATAAATTTTAGGAGTTAGTTTCATTATACTATTAGTCATAATAACTAAGATGAACAATTCAGATATAAATTAGAGGGCTATTTGGTATTATCCATCACAATAGCAAATGTGAGTGATTAGGTATAAATTTAGGGTGTTATTTCATATTTTCTTTCATAATGGTAGAGTGGGTAATTAATATATAATTTTAGTGGTTATTTAATTTTTTTATAATGACAAAGGTGGGTGATTACTTAGAAAACAAATCTAATGGCTATATATTAAGATTCCAACCTGTCAATTGATGATCAGATGTTTTTAATTATTATGAGAATTTTTATGATTTTATTTTTTTTCTAGCGCATCTTGTGAAGATTAACGTGAAACCTTTAAAACAAGTCTACAATTACTAATAGTAAAATTAGGCATAAAATATTTGTTTAATGGAAAGGTTTCTAGCATCTTTAATTGGAAAAACGGACAAAAAATGAAGGTTAATTTGAAAATAGAAAAAACTTAAAAAGAGAAGATATTTGCTTTCGTTGAGAGTTGAACTCAAGACCTATCATAATGGCAGAGGTGGGTAATTACTTGAAAAATAGATCCAATAGCTATCAATATTCCAATCTGATATTTGATGGTCGGATGTTTCTGATTATTGTGGGATTTTTTAAGATTTATTTTTGCTATCGTGCTTTGAAAATAATGTTTGTTTTAGAACTTTCATTCAATTAGTACCGGTAAGATAGGATGGTCCATATTCATTTCGCTGCCATGAACGACAAACCACTGTCGATGAGCGTTTGAGCTGGCAAGAGATTATCAATTAAGATCGGTGATGAAATCTTGAGTAAACTAATAAATGAAACATTTTATAGTGGTTGGAAAGCTACCCACGGGTACCGGACTGAATTATTGAATAACTAAAACAAATAAGAAAAGGATATTGGTACCTATATAATCCAATTCAAAAGTTGAAGGACTAAATAGTCATTCGAGGCACTTACCAATAAGGCCATTAGGGAAATAAAAAATTTTATATAGGTATCGGTCCTACTCATTTAGTATCTTCTAGTATTTTTTCCTTGATAACTCCTATTTTTAAACCGTTGAATCTAACTCGACAAATCACTGTCATTGTATTATAATAAATGATATTATTTTTAAAATAGCTAATCATGATATTTAGTTTGTTTTGTTATGTAATTTTAGTTAAAGTATTTATTGATGCATGGCTATATTTATTAATGATATATTTAATTATTGAAATACATATTGAAAATATGTTTTTCATGCGATATTTTTGTATATCCATTGTACATACTCGCATTTTATCCTAACTGTATAATCATTTTATTCTTTTTAAAGCACATGGATAATAAAATTGGAGTATATACTGGATGTGAATTCATATTCGAACTATCAATTTGTATTGGTATTAATGAATCTTTAAACCTGCATTCATATTTAAATTCTATTTGTATGATTCCACATCTTGAGGAGCTAGTGGGATTTAATAAGACGAGCCCATTTGAATAGTCTGTTAGGATTAAATAACGGCCAGTTCTAACCAATTTAACAACAAAACAACTTAACCCAAAAGATCACCATGATAATATGTCTTATATGGTGTGTGCTCTCCTACTGTTCCGTATTACTTTGGGGTTGTAGTTTTTTTTTTTTTTTTATGGCTGGGGCTGTAGTTGGGACTCTAGTAGTACATGCAAGGAATGACAATATATAATGAGCGTGAGCTAGATTTTTTAAATGTCACTTATCTACATACAATTGTAGTATTTGTTCAAGCGATGGCACAACGAGTACTTAAACAAACCTATAACTACATTCTGACAAAAGACTACGTCCTTAAAGAGATCACTATTCTTACAGTCTTACAAAAATCACCGGCACTATCTATGGATCCGTAGATAACAGGCATGTCACATGCTCTCTGTGGTTTCACGCATGAGAGGCCGTTAAATTTGTTGGGGGCAACGCCTTGGTGGGAGACACTGAGTGCCATCCTCCGAATCGAACCTGCACCGACTATGGCTGCCTGCACACCAGCAGGGTGCTATACACTGCCCATTCCCCCAGCATGAGCCAGATTCAATTACATGGCCTACACAGATTGGCTGGCGCCTTGCTTTGCTAATCTATATGAGCAGCAGCATTTTGTTCTCTTCTAATCTTCTCAAAGGTCTAGTCATCATTAGGTGGCGGAGTACAAACTGGAATATATATACGCGGACTTGTATTGTGGAAAGACAAACTTTTCTTGCCGATATTTCGTCCGTATTGGGCTATTGCCTATTGGCCATTGGACGAAGTGCTTTAGTTGTCGGTGTCCTGATTACAACACGGCAGTGGGCAAATAGCATCAACGCCATTAATCCGTGACTGGTGGACCCTTATCTGAGAAAACGAGACGGCAAGTAGCAGGACATGCTGATGCGTATATGGATCAATGTGCAGAGACCTGTCGCCGTCTCGCTCAGATGAGGAAGAAAGTGAGTGAAAGCCCCCGCTTCTTGGTAATCTTGCTAACAACTGGACCAAATATTAATAGTACATACTCCATCAACATTTAAATATATACAAATTTTAAGGCGGTGGAAAAAAAATATGAGCCATCCATTAAAAAAGATCTAATGGTTTAAAAATAGACAGTACCACAGTACCGATACCAGACGATATCAAATATAAGGATTTGGTATCAAAAATGATGGGACCGGTACCCATATTTTTATTTTTTAATCTCTATAAATAGCATAAAAGCCTTTAAAATAATAAAAAAAGTGGTACCATCTAGTACCAGTGGATATCATTCCAAGCACCGTAAAATCTCTCTTCAATATAAGTCACAGTTGACTTTTTTAAATTTAAATTATTCATCTTATTAAAAAATATAAGTTATTATTATTTTTGATTTGTTTTATCATGGTATAACTCGCGGTTGATTTTTTGTGATTTAAAAATATATTTGTTTTATCATTTCTCTTCAAAAAAATAGAAGAGTGATTGAAATTTTGGAAAAGTCAACCGTGACTTATATTTAACTATGAAGAGAGTATATACCGATTTATTAAAAAAAATAGTACCTAGAGACAGAGAAATGAATTGCCTTCTCAAATACTACTCCGTTCTTGAATATTTGCCGCTGGCTAGTTCATCTTTAAAATAAACTAAAATGTGTCAGCTGTCAAATAAAAACGAATAAAAGGACCTTCATGTTTATTAGAGCAGCACATTGACTATCTCAAACAGGATGCTTCAATGGTAGATCGAAAATAATTCTCGAAATAGGCGACACAAGTTTCTACTTGACTAACAACAACAAATTTGAGCCAAACAAAGGTCATGAAAAAGACCGAAAACATTTCTACTGATGTCTAACAACATATTTGAGTCAAACAAAGGTTATATATATGTAAAAAAAAAGACTGAAAACAAAACAGATATATAGAAAGAACAAACCTATGATCAATCATTACACAACTGACAAAAGGGGTTTGCTAAATAACTATATCAAATCATCCAAAGAAATAGATGGTGCTCTTGGGTATAATTAATTGATGAATCCATTATCCCCACTTGTCATAGCGCCAAAATCCACTCCATGAATTTAACAGAATATATCACCATGCGTCCATGCCACCTCCACACATAGCCAATAGACATGTTTGGTCCACCATCGCTTAGCCTCTGCAAAGGCGGGCCTAGGATTCAGACACTGGGTATCTAAAAATACGTTAAAGATTCAAAATTCCAAAAGATACACTAATTTTACCTTTGCAAAATACAAGCGTATACATTATATTCACATAGATCATGGATATTCGGTGGAATACCCATGGTCCCCCTAGGCCCGCCCCTGCCTCTGCTTAATCATATAAGCATAGTTATTAAGTTCAAACCAACTCAACTTGAAATCACTTCATTCCTCCATGACAATCACTCATGGTAGTACATTATTGGTACCTTACCTTGAATAACCATCCACCTTGACACAACTCATATTCTTACAAGCACCGCACAAGTGCACATCATTGCACACATACATAGTGCCACCAAAATGGTGGTAGATGGAACAACACACAGTGTACTCTCAAAGAAACAAAGAACACACTCACAGCCCCTGTTCCTCTTCCAGGCCAGGCAAGCCCTCGACATGCATGGAATGGAAGCTCCACGGTGAATCCTCCGCTTGGTACCTGGCCGGCTGTGTGTTGTGTCCTCTCCACGCGCGCACGCCCGCACCCGCCCTATAATAACCCCCCGTCAACCACCTCGCCTCACACACCACCACACAAAGCGTGTCTACTTACTAGTGTAGCCGACCGAGAGGAGCTCGATCGAAAGCTACTCCTAGCTACTACCAGCTGATCGAGTTGCTGTGTGCCGCCATGGAGAACCCCTACACGAGCTTCTTCAAGAGCCATCCCCACCACCACCGCTACTACTACCACCAGCCGTCGTCCGCGGCGCCGCCGGTGCCGGCGACGGGCGCCGCCGCCTACTCCTCCTCGCTGCCTTTCTTCGCCGCGCACCTGCAGCCACCTGCTGCACCGACGACGCCCGCCCCGCCCTCATCGCCGCCGCTCCGGGAAGCCCTGCCGCTCCTCTCGCTGGCCCCCGCACCGCGGGGTCAGAAGCAGCGCGGCTGGGCAGCGGCGGATTCTGAAGAGGACGGGGAAGAGGAGGAGGAGGAGGGCACCCCCGTCGCGAGCAGTAGCCATGGCCAGCAGCAGCGCCTGCGGGGAAGGCTCTTCGCCGACCTGAACGCCAAGGTGGCAGGCGACGCGATGGACGTGGAGGCTGCTGACGACGGATCCGCGGCCGGGGACGTGGCCGTCGCGCTTCGCATCGGCCTGCCGGCATCTAGCAGCGCCGTCGCGGCCGACCAGGTCTCGGGGCTCTCCAGCGGCGGCGCCCGCAGGCGGCAGCACGGCGCCGGTGAGGAGGAGGATGATGACGGGAGAATTGAGCGCGGCGGGGAGGAAGAGGAGGAAGAGGAGGAGGAGAGCGCGGCGGCCCCGCTAGGGTTCCCGTCGACACCGATCGGGCGGCTGAACAAGGGGCAGTACTGGATCCCGACGCCGTCGCAGATCCTCATCGGCCCCACGCAGTTCTCCTGCCCCGTCTGCTTCAAGACCTTCAACCGATACAACAACATGCAGGTGAGCAGTGAGCACCTCAGCTGATCCTGAAGATTGAGCCATGCAGCCCATTAATTCATTCTTCTTGCCGCGCTTTGCACCATGCATTTCTCATCTCTGATATTTATTTTTTTAATGCGAACTAACAAATTGAGCTGGTTTTTCTTAGCAATTACGATTAGCAAACTGAATTCTTCCGTTTAGGATCGACGAGGAAATAACCTGTGCCTGATCGCCTTCATTAATTATTTGTCTCAGACTTTTTCTTTTTGTCCGTTTAATTAGGAGGACGAAATAAACTCTGGGGTTGCTAGTTTCTTCGGCAACCAGAAAACATAGACGCCGATCCCAATAATTGGACTATTTACAACTTACCTAACATTAAATGGCGTGGAATTAGGTTAATGAAGTTTCTACAGTCTCGAAGCCGGTTGCGGAAATGAACACGAACGAGCCCACACATAGCTTTGGTTGTTGCTGTGAATAGCCGCGGTTCTTCTGTCGGGACAAGGAGGAACAGCACGCCCGATCTGCCGTTAATTTCTAGCAGCATGGTTGTATTCTTCACTCTATCAATCGGCCTGCCAATAATGAAACTCTGCAACTATTGCAGGGAGTGCAAACATGTCGTCCCTCATCCCTGAAGATAGATGCAAGCGTGATAACTTTGATCTGATGTTGGGATTACGTGATAGCCCCTATATTCTGAAATAGTAGGAGTATATGGGATTCTATTGACCAAAAATCTTTGTAGGAGTATTTTAGAACGGGGAGAGTAAACATAGGCGTAATTAGATAACTGCAGATATATATACCAAATCTCAAGCGATGATCCATATATCTGTAGATCCGGAGCTAGGTGCGTGGCCACTCAAATCTTCTCTCTCTTTGTTTCAAGTCGTAGTAGTAGCAGGGATGCCCACATCCTGTGTTTCGTCGTTTTGACAAATTAGAAGCAAATCTGAAGCACCAAACAGTTCTTTTCCAATGGCTGCATGTCTTTTTGGTCCAACAGCTAGTTGTCAAGTGAAAGTTCGAGCAGGATGTGGGAATCAGGTCAGGTTGTGTAGCAGCTCGCCAGATACATGCACGTGCTCCTGTCTCTTCTCGCCGGCCGGTCCCTGATCGGCCGGCGATTGAGCTCAGAAGGCCAGGCCGCAGTGGCTGCCTTTTCTTGTGATTGAACAAGACAGGCAAGGCCAGGAGAAGCCATGCATGCATGCAACTTTTGTGCTTTTTTTTTTCTCTCTCGCCCTGGATCAGTTCGTCTTTCTTTTGGGAAGGGAATGCATGCAGGATCCCAGTGAAAGTTCTCTCTCCATGACATGGCTGCTTTTGCTGATCGCTCTGGGTGATGGCATGGATCTGGATGTGCAGCTTGCTTGGCCCTCATGGTGTGTCTGGCTGACCATGGGAAGAGATGCATGCAGCATGGTCATCGATCAGATAGTGCGTGTGCCTGATCTGATGATCTGCGAAAGTCGCGCGCTGCACTGCATACCATGCATGGCCGCGCGCTACTCCATTTTTAATTCTTCTTCTACATGGACACACCACTAGCATTCGGTACCACTGATCTATCGATCTTTGATCATGTAGCAGCTAGCATTCATATATGAGGTAGCTTTCTCCAGATATAGGATCTCATCATGATTGGTCGACCACGAGTACTTAACGACAAACTTAATTTTCTCTGTTCATCACTGCAATCTAAATTGAGCATGCAGCCATGCATTGACTTGGGATTCCATCTCGTTTGCTGCCTCCTTCACGTCTCCCGAGAACTGCAACAGCTGAGCAGTGCTCTTGCTGTAGCTTAGCTATGCCGTCCCTGCCACGCTCACTGTTGGCCGACGCAATCGCGCACGTACACGGTACAACTCTCTGCCGAGTCTCTGGAAGCTAGCTAGCTCGAGCCCTCGCTTTCAAAAGCTTTGCTGCGCCTGCGAGGCCGGCCTCTCTGCTGCACTCATGCGGTTTCCCCGGCCGGTTTCACCACTGACTGATCATATGCTGCATGTAAAAAGGTTGTAGGGGAACACTGTTTGAATGATGAGCCAGTCTTCTCTGATCATCGATCAGCAACCGAGATGTCAAAGGGGCGCGCATGCATGTGCCTCTCGAAATAAACAATGGATATTGCATTGTGTACTAGCTGGCCTCATGCACGCATGATCATATGAACAAATTAGTACTCCAGTTACTAGTCAGTACACTACCCTAGCTACCTGATATTGCCGCATATGATCATGCACTTATGTACTCAGTGAGTTGACGATAAGTACTGATTGCCCACCACCGGAGCTAATAAGTGATCAGGAAGTGCCTGTCGTTGCTTGCTTGCCTCGCTAGTACTACCACTGCACACCGTAGCACATTGTATATACACATGCTTGTTGCTTAATAATCGCCGTTTCTTTGTGTGCTTAATTTTGATCGTACGGCCGTCCGTACGTCGGCGTCTCCGGCCTGCTGCATGCAAGCGTGTGATTGATGATAAAATTTCAACCTTGTGACCGATCGATATGGCTGGATGCAGATGCACATGTGGGGTCACGGGTCGCAGTACCGCAAGGGCCCGGAGTCGCTGCGGGGCATCCAGCCGACGGCCATGCTGCGGCTGCCGTGCTACTGCTGCGCGCCGGGGTGCCGCAACAACATCGACCACCCGCGCGCCAAGCCGCTCAAGGACTTCCGCACCCTGCAGACGCACTACAAGCGCAAGCACGGGCTCAAGCCCTTCCTCTGCCGCCGCTGCGGCAAGGCCTTCGCCGTCAAGGGCGACTGGCGCACGCACGAGAAGAACTGCGGCAGGCTCTGGTACTGCCTCTGCGGATCCGAGTTCAAGCACAAGCGATCGCTCAAGGACCACGCCCGCGCCTTCGGACACGGCCACGGCTTCGTCGCCGGCGCCGGCGCCGGCGCCGGGGGACTACTCGACGACGACGATGATGGTGCAGTCTCCGACGTCGACCACGACGGTGCCGCCGCCGCGGCCACCGGCAGCGGTCGATGTGATCGATCCATCCATCTGTGATCTGTCGACGATCCACACGCCCGACAGATCGATCGTCGACATAATAATTCATACAGATTAATGACCGTCTGTATGGTCGATTGTCCCAAACATCAATAAACGCCTTTGGAGTTTGAAAGCTTCTTTAAAAATTAAAATCTTCCTTTGGTATCTACGTAAGGGCGTAGTAGTAACATTGGATAATCTAGCGAAGCGAAATTGGCAGGGTAGTAAGCAATGTTGCTTTTGCTACAAAGATGAGACAATAAAGCACCTGTTCTTTGAGTGCCAATTTGCTCGTCCGGTTTGGACTATTATCCAAGCAGCTTTTGTTTTGGTTTAGTACAGCCACTCTGTTACGAGCTGCTGCTACCTGTTGGTCGTTGTGGCTATCCAAAAATAGTTTGGTTTTTGAAAAGAAACAATGCCTTTCTCCTTTGCAGGTTATTTTCTCAACTATTCATTGGTTCTGCAGTTGGGCTATTCTTCAGAAGCCATCTTCCCAAGATTTGGTTATAGCGGCGTCTCAGTGTTTGGCACAGGTGGTCAAGGAGTTTTTTATCCAGGTATATAGGTGGCAGTCTAGTCTACGGATCGGGTGTCATTAGTGTGTTGGTATTTTCTTGAGTTTTTATAAGGTTGTGTGCATCTCAAACATGCAGAGGCCGAAGGTGTTTTAGGATCTTTATATTTTTTCAAGGTATTGGTCCTAAAATTAATAAAACTTCCATTATCTTAAAAAATATGGTCGATAATAGGCTAGGCCTACGCGCGCGCAAAACACAATGCATGTGCTGTACTACTACTATATACTGCAAGATACGTACGTATTATCGAGCTGTTCTTTTGTTTCATTGCCAGTTGAATTTGCCACTGCGCGCGCTATTGTTATGTTCTCTGTCTGCTATTATTAGTAGGGCATGTTTAAGGCACGGCTCGTACCGGATGTAAAGTGGGTTTGTTCGTGAAACCAGTAACACTATGCCACAAGGACACAAGCACATGCTAGTAAACAACATATGCCAGCATTGCTAGGAACACCTGCTAGGCCAAGTAAATGGGCGAGACAAACTAAATAACTAAACGATAGAATTCAACTCATTAATTGGAATGTAAAGTACAAGAAACACCTGGATTTTTTTTCCTGATGTGCATGTTCTCCATCTTTGGAATAGTGTCTCAAACCATGTGAACAAAACCCTGCT
Organism: Paspalum notatum; assembly: GCA_022530915.1. Classification (NCBI taxonomy): domain Eukaryota; kingdom Viridiplantae; phylum Streptophyta; class Magnoliopsida; order Poales; family Poaceae; genus Paspalum; species Paspalum notatum. The sequence goes on from CM039685.1 coordinate 41,250,567, forward strand.
TGCTCCTTAATTAGGGCTTCAACAATCATCCAAGAGCTCCCCAAGTGCTCTTCCAAATAATGCAACACCAAACCCTCTAGGTGCAGTCAAATACCCAAAGCAATAAGCTAAGAGATCCACTTAATCAAGAGAACTAACTCCTAGTAGGATGCCAACTTTATTGTTGCACTTAGCAAGTCCTTAGCCATCAAGAACAAAAGAGAATTATCGTATTAGAGGCTTTACAGACCCTTAATAGTGGAATGGGTGTATGTAGGGCTTAGTGTGTCATCAGTAATGCCATGGTAGTGGTGGGTCATATATAAGCCTCACCAAGAAGCTAGCCCCATTTGGAAAAAGAAATCAAGGAAAAAAAAGGTTATAATGGCATATGATCTAACAACCCTTCAAGCTGTACATCAAATCATCCGATGAGTTAACCTTTTGAATACCAAAAAATGGTTGTTTTTCTATATAATTAATACGTGGGCAGTGCTACGGTACACAAATTACCTCCTAGGAGGCAAGACTTCAAATAAATCTGAACCATTGAATTAAGATAGAATTAGTCAATTAATGTAATAAATTAATTGGGGAAGAGAATTTAAAAAGAAAATCTCAGTCCTGATCCTTCGCACGCCTCCGACTGTTCCGCTCCCGCGCGCCGCATCGAACACATGCCTTCGCCCCTCCAGGATCCCCCCTCTCCTTCCCTGCTCTTCCAGTTGGTCCTCGGAATCAAGAATTGTTGCCGTCGGGAGGCGCGTGGCGACTCTCCCCGCCAACGTCGCCAAGCGAGAGGCCACGTCTTGTCACGTCTCCATCAAACGACAACGTTCTGTGCAAAAGAGCACCACGTCAAAGTGTCCAGGCAACGTTCGGTGCGGTAGTTAGTTGAGGTAACCACCAATCGTTATCCTGATCTCCTTGATAATAGGATTTAAAAAATATTTAATTGTAACCGCTTAGATCTAACAAAATGGACGGTCCACAATAGTTCCGGTGTACCGTAGCAATTGCCTTAATACGTTAAAACTCCAATGTATAAAACAAAACATCCAATTAGTAGCCAAGTTGTATTAATTCATTAACACGGGGGTCATTCGATGAATGATGAAATCCGCGATCGACACCAGCTAGCTACGAACTCAATACCGTATCTAGCAAAATGCCAGATTATCCGATGAGCGTGTCTTGCAAAATTCAGCAAAAGAACCCATCGTGTAGTTCGACGTGTGAAACATTTCGTCTCGTAGCTCCAACAGTTGAATAAATATAGGAAATGTGAACACCACCTAGGTGGGCAGGTTCCACCAAAAGTAACTTAACCAGCTCAGCTATACTGTTTTTCTTTGGTTTGTGAAATAGGAAGATGTTTTTCTTTGGTTTGTAATGATGATAGATTGATGGATTTCAATTAATTTCTAAATATGATAGGAATACGTTTTGAAAATGTATGACTAAGTCTAAGTGAACATGTCTTATAATTATATTATTTATATGATTTTTTTTAAAAAAACAGAGCCTCCATGCATGTGTATTTATCCAGGGGCCAGCCAGTTGAAAACTTGGCCCTGACCGTTTTTTCAGCGAGGGCGTGATTGGTTAGGTGCATTTGGCCTGGCCAGGCTGGGCGGCTGCAAGCATCCTAGCCTGTTCGTAAAAAGAAGGCTGCGGCCTGCGAGGCTGCGACCTGCGAGTCGTCGTGTCCAGTTGCTTTGCATGCCCCAGAAAAAGGAAAGGGGACACGGCACGAGCTAGGGCCTGTATGTAGGCTGTAGCCGGCAGCAGAGATGCTTCCAAAACCACGGAGGTTTCCCACACAACTGGCTTTGGAGTTTGAGTTGAGAGAAAACAAAAGGTTCTAGCAAATAGCAATACCCAACCGGCCAACCCAGCGGCGGATCGGATCGATCGATCTCGTCGGCTTTCCACGAGATCGAGGAGGTGAGGAGGATCAACTTTTTGGAGCACCTGGTGGATGGCCGACAAAAATATGTCTAGGCAAGCCTGATGATGGATTGAACGTCGGATTCGGATGCGTGCGCGCGCACAGTCGCATACCATGAGACGTTGGCATCAGATGATGGAGCCAGCTTTCCTTGGGCAGTCTCCTGGATTGGACCCCAAAGGGATTAGCTGCACGGCGTGTGGTCTTGCACGCCGCCGGTGATGGGTCGGCCGGCGGTGGGGAAGCGAGTGCTGGCGCTGCGCGCACTCCAGCTCCAGCGGCGGAAGGAGGACGAGGCAGGCGACTGATTCTGGCCGGCAGCGTGCCGGAAACTGCACTCTTTCTTCCTTTCGCAGGCGACTGGATGCATCAGGTTGCTTTGCACTGCTATGTAACGTCTCGTCACCCGCGGCGGCCCCAGGCGCCCAGCAGACTGAGGAGCCTTTGCCGTGAAATGTTTGATCTGCCGGTGCGCGGAGGCGGTACAGACAGCAGATGTGAAAATGTGTACACAATTGCTCGGATTGTACAAATTTGGATTCCCGGACCGCCACACATCCTATCCGGCCATATACACACACTTTGCTAGATACGCAACAGCTGGATATGCATGCGTTTGTTGCTTCATGTCCAACTTGACGGTATCATGGCGCACTGCTGTAAATGTTGAGACCAGGTAAACTATGAGATGACATGAACCCCCTCCCTCGGAAAGGAGAGAGAGACCCGATCCAACGAGCCTTTTGCTTTGCTCGGCTGCTGTTGTTAATTTGTGTGATGCTGACGGAGCTGACTGCAGTCTGCAGACTGCGCCTTGCCATGACGGCGATCAATGCCCGACACACATTCAGCATCTCGAGTTTTGGGCCTCACTGGGCTACCACCCAGGCTTTATTGGGCCGCCACATCCTATCCGACACACATTCAGCAATCCTGAGTTTTGGGTCTTATTGGGCTACCACCCAGGCTTTATTTGTTAGGCCCGCTCGAGGGCAGGCCCCGAAGCCCATATCACGTTCTCGACGTTCGCCGAGAGTTGGTCTTGGAGATGATTCGGGTTTCAGCGACACCACAGAAAGCTGTGGGCGGCATTCGTCCTTTCCACCCACGCCATGGCGTCCATCCCGCTCGCACCGTCCCGGACCTGCTCACCCCTAGCGCCCAAGCTGCCCCTGCGCCCGTGCGGCCCTCGTCGCGCGCGGTGGCCGGTGCCCGCGCGGGTCAGAGCGAGCCGGGGCCAGGGCAACGGCCCAGAGACCGCGGCGGCGGCGGAGCAGACGGAGCGCAAGAGCAAGAAGCGGTGCCTCAGGTGCGGCGGCATGTACCATGACGAGGAGAACCACCCGTCCGCCTGCGCCTTCCACGGCCACGTCACAGGTATCTATCATTCTATCCCCTCTGACCTCTGGCCTCACTGCTCGCATATGATGATTATCTTCTTCCTCGTCTCGTTGTCGTTGCCTATTCATTCGTTGTCGTTTATCTTCTTCCTAGTCCTAGGAGTAGCAGGCCCACATGCCGATACGGCCATGCTACCTACTAGCATGGATGGAGGCCCATGCAAACCAAACCCATTCCTATTTTTTTTTTTTCTCGCAGGCGAGAAGGGTCTGTTCTCGCTGTCGCCGCCGCACCAGGGGATCGACGGCGAGTGGAGCGACAAGAGCGGCGTCATCGTGTACCGCTGGAACGACCAGGGCAGCCGGCCCAACACCGGGCGCGCCAACTGGAAGAAGCGCTGGAGCTGCTGCCAGGAGCGCGACGAGGACGCGCCGCCGTGCCAGCGCGGCCGCCACGTCTCCTACGACGACGGCTACACCCTCTTCTAGACTTCTACTAGGCTGCTTTCTGCTTTGCTGCCTGCTGCTGCTTGCCAATCTGTATTGCGCTGTTCGTTTGTGCTAGCTGCCGCTGGACTGTACAGCCCCTGCAGTGCCATTGGGAGAGCATGAATAGTAGAATTTGCCGCAGAAGCGGCTGCACAGCAGCTATTTTAGGCCAGCCGAACAGAGAAAAAAAATAAAAGAAGTCGAGCTTGCTTAGCGAGTGTGGTTTGATTCCCCGCACGACGCGAATATCCCTCGCCTCTCCTCGGCCACCCGGCACCCCGCGCCGACGCTACGTGGATTGGATACCAACGTGGCTCCCCCTCCATGGTCCTCGCCTCCATTCGACTCCCTCGGTCCTCGCGGGCTGACCGTGAACCGCGCCCCCTCCCCTCCTCCTCCCCCTCCCCCTCCAGGGCACCATCCATCCATCCATCCATGGTGGTCTCCTACACGCAGGAGCACGTGTACCGCCACCCCTGGCACCGCGTGACGGCCGCGGCGTGGCGCAAGTACACGGACCCCGTCGCGCGCGCCGCGCTCTCCCACATCCTCGACGTCCACACGCTGTCGCGCGACGTGGACGCGCGCTCGGGCCGCCTCCGCGCCGTGCGCGCCATCGCGGGGAGCACCCCGCCGCTCCCGCTCCTCGTCCGCGGCCTCCTCGCTTCGCCGGCGACCAACGCCGACGGCGACGCGGTGGTGCTCTGCGTCGAGCGCACCGACGTGGACGCGCCCGCACGCCGCATGACGGTGGACTCCCGCAACGCCACGCTCCGGGGCCTCGTCGACGTGCGGGAGCGCTGCACCTACGCGCCCCACCCGGAGCGCCCAGACGAGTGGACGGTGGCCCGGCAGGATACTACCATCGCGTGCGCGCCGCTGCCCGCCGTGGTGGGCCGCCTCGTTGAGCGGCGGTGCGCCGAGAGGTTCGCGCAGAATGCGGACAGGGGCAGGGACGTCGTCGAGCGGATCTGCGACGACCTTACGGCGGAGCAGAGCGCCGTTCACCGAGAGTGAAAATTCGATAAGGCTCTGCGTCATCTAGCGCGGCCAGGCTTCGTGATACGAGATGTGTGCGATGCTGTCCTTTACTGCAAAAAAAAAAAAAAAAGTGAACAAGTCAAAATTGTCAAAGGAAAAAAAAATCACTGATCATAAACATTTGCTTGATTGACTATGCTTTGTAGTCAATGGTATGACGATTTTACTGAAAATCACTACGTACTGCTGCGCTGCATATCTAACACGATACCCCTGTTTGTTGTATCTACCTCGAGGTTCTGACGTTTTCCTTGGACGATTCGTGGTGCTCTCTGCTTGGACATGGATAACCACTCCCGTCCCCCTCCCTCTTCCCAGCCTCAGTGAGATGCAGATAAATGAGAGAGCAAATCAAACATTCCTCTCCGGCTCTTCCTCTCTCCCGGCCTCAGCCTCTAACCATCCAAAAAATGACGTCTACGCGTCGCCGCCTGTCCTGCACCGGACAGTGCTGAACTGTTATTTTCCCCTTGCACAACTGGAGCGAACGAGTGATTCAGAATTTTCAGAGACGAAGACACAACGAGAGCAGAGGTAGCGTTATCACCAAAACCTGAAAAATCTGAACTCTGATGCACTGGCCTGAAGCCATTTCCTCTGCGTCAGGGTCTCTCGGCCCCATCACTACTGCATGCCACTCTTTTTTCTTTCCGTTGAAAGGGCATGCTACACTTTGTTATCTAAACATTAACATGTACGCAACATCGAGCATCCTTTGTGACTCCAGGTAAGCAGAAGTAGCTGTCACCGTGAGCGGTACAGCTCGTGATTCCAGGTACCCCGGGCGGATAGCTATCTGCTGCCTCATCCGCACCCGCGCTACTGACAGGCACAACTTGCGATGTGCCACACAGTGCTATCAATCCAGATAATATCTCGCCGGATATGGCCTTCTTGGCTCTCATCCTCCCGAACTGATCTGATGATTTTTAGCCCTTCGCCGATACCTATAGGCACGGCCCACAAGCAGAAAGCACCATATCCTGCTGCTGCTAGCTTTCTAATTCTAGCTGCTGTTCTTAACCGGAGCTCCGGGGCTCAAGCTCCGCACGACCGCTCGAGCGATGGACCGGCGGCCGTGCGTTTGCCGGTTCATTTGTTTTCTGCTGCGCTTCGCCAGTCTGAAGCTGCAGCTGCGACCGGTCGATGGATCCGATGTCGGCAGCGCCCGCGGTTCACCGTGCGATTGCGTTCTCGAGTAAGTTGTGGACCGGCAGTCCTCCACAATCCTCCACAGGCTGTAGTTAGCTAGTCCGCCTCGTGCGTTCAGTCCAGTGGCGAGTGACGTATTTTTGTAAGTCATGGCTAAACAATTTATATTTACCGAGAGATAAGCACCCCAAAAAACTAAATCATGGCTAAACAATTTATATTTACCGAGAGATAAGCACCCAAAGAACTAAATCATGGCTAAACAATTTATGTCGGGCACTTCTCCGAATTAAAAGGGGTGGATCCAGCAGCACGGCAGCCGGTGCCTGCACGCACGTAGAGCCTATGCTAAGCTTCTTAGGACATGTACGATGGATCGCTTACGGACATGTTTAAAGAGAGAAAAATTAAGCCAATGTATAAGCACATTATGTTACAATGGGAATGCAAGTTAGGACAAGTGCTTAGCTTGGTAAACGTTAACCTCGGTTTAAGCATTTGTGTTCCTACAATGCTAACGGTGCTTATCTTGCTAGCGCAACACATAGTTTTTATGTTCATACAGTGCAAGGGGAGGCTCCTGCCATGGCATTGAGGAAAGCAAACCCACGTAACGAACCAACAAGCATCGATGCAAATCGTAGCAGCGCTGCTCTCCTTTAAGCACCTCGCCCACCTGGTTTTCTAAAAAAAACCTGGTTTTGCCTTAAGCACTGGCCTTAAGCCTCCCCCGTTGTACGTGCCCTTATATAGTGTTTTTTTCTAGACATGGATAAAGAATAGGGAAGACGAAAATAGAGATAGAATATGAAAAAATAAAGAACAAAGGAAGCGGAGACCGCGGGAGCTGCTAGAGCCGGTCGGTGGATGGATGAGGTGGCGGGTGGGAGGAGGTTGTGGCGGTGAGATTAGAGAGGGTCGCAAGTGCGAGTGTTGGCAGAGGTGGCGGTAGCCTCCGGAGCTGAGAGAGTTGGTAGCCATGGGCGAAGCACCAAGTGTGTGGCGAGGTGTGGCGGCCCCTCGGTACCCCTAATTTTTTCAGCCTATGAAGAAAACCGAGCCGACAGTTAATTTTTCGCAGTTGTCCTCGACTCTGCTCTCGCTCATTGGCCAACCCGCGGTGTCGCCGGCCGTCGCCCATCCTCCGTCCTCCAAGACGCCACCGCTAGCTCCGATAACTTCTTCGCCCTTGTCCCTCCCTTTCCCGGCCGCGGATCTATGCCCCGTCCCCATGGTGTTTGCCGGCTTGGCGCCCCATGATCTCTGACTCCTTCTCCTAGTCCCCGCAACCCGTGCAGATTTGCTTGGCTGGCAGCCCGGCGAGCGGCGCCATCTTCGTATCCCCCTTTTCTATAAGGCTATTTTCAATGGAGTGGCTCAAATACGTGCTTCAAAACACTATTTGTCACTGTTTGACATAAATAATGCATTGTACATAGAGATAGGGGTAGTTAGAATAGAGATAGGGAATGAGATTTGTAGAGTGTCGTTTGGACGTCGTTGGTTGCCCACGCCGCCACGCGCCTGGCCTTCCACGCGCCCCGACGGCCCCATGGTCTGCCGTCCTGCGCCCGCGCCTCATGGCCTGCTGTCCTGCGTCTGCGTCCGGCATCCCACATCCAGTAAAATGTATAAACACCATGATACCTAAATTTTTGAGCGTCCTCTGTAAAGGTTGATAGCTACGGAGCGAGGATCAACGAGGTTAGCAGTGGGAGGTGGAGATGGGCGGCGACGGAGACGCAGTAGCCGCTGGAGTTGAGGAAGGCGCCAGCAGCGAGGCGAGGTCGCGAAAGGAGTTGGCAGCGCAGGCGCGGCGGGGACGACGGGTCTGAGCGCGCGACGTAATTTCCCTTCCGGGTCGGCACCAGGAAGCTGGGCCTGGGCGCTATCCGTCATGGCGTCATGCACGGCACAGAAAAGAAAATGGCACGGGCCGCGGGGCTGGGTGGCCATGAGTTCCCCATGTCGACATGAGGGTTTGGTCAGACAGGAGGGCAGGTCACCTGATTAGTATCCTCTCGTTCTTCAGCAACTTGGGGCCTGTTTAGTGCACCGAATTCCCCCCAAAATTCACTATGCAAAAAGAAGATTTCCCACCACATCAAAATGCCGACACATGCATGGAGTACTAAATGTAGATAAAATAAAAAAATAATTGCACAGTTTAGATGTGCTTTGCGAGACGAATCTTTTGAACCTAATTAGATCATGGTAGGATAATATTTACCACAAACAAACGAAACGTGCTACAGTGCTTTTAGATTCGGAACAGTGTTTTTTTCAGGGCACTAAACACACCCTTGATGCTAGTGTCCGTGTGTCAGAGGAGTGATATGCAGAGTAGAGCACGATGTGGACACGCGGGAGATGTAGGAAAAAAAAAAGGAATGGCCATGCTAATCCAGACAGCTCAGCGTCCGAAAGCGACCCCACGAGCGGCGAGATCGTCTTAGCTTTGTCGTCGGCCGGGGAGGATTACGCTGAACGTGGTGCGGACGGGAGATGTCGACGCCGACGACGGCTTCCAAGTTCCGAGCCCCGGCGGCCGTCCGTCGCACGCCAATCGCGCGGCGCGCGCGCCGAGGGTTGGGTTTTGGCTGGTTTTCGCTTCGTTTCCTGGCTCCTGCTCGCGTGACGGCATCCCTCGGCTCCGCGTCGGCGTCTCCCTCAGTCCCTCGGTTCGGTTTAGTTCGGTCAGCACGGGCGGCTACTTGCCCCGGTTCCAGCTTCCAGGCTCCAACCCAGCGCACCCGCCCGCCCGCCCGCCCACGGCCGGTCGTCCGTGCGTGCGACCGCGTCCTTCCTAAAAATACTCGCTCGCTCACGGGACAGTTCTACCCCTGGGGCGTCCAGGCGTGTGCCGGCGGGACCTGTGTCGAGTGGATCCAGGCGTGGCCCGCGGCGCGCCATGTGGTTCACGTTCCTTTGCCGTTTCCGCCAGGGCGCGGGCCCAGAGGCCTCGGTTCCGCCAGGTGGGCAGCGTCGTCCATCCGGGCGCGCGGCGCCATGCCATTGCCACCGGGGCCGAGCCCGGAAATAACACGCGCGGCGCGGCCGGGGCGCTGTTGCCTTTTTGCCGCTCTGCGGTCTGCGCTAGCGCGTCCGCGGGAGGGGTCGGACGACGCGTCCGTCCGTCTCCCCCCGATAAAAAGGCCGCGCGCCTCGCGTCCATTCCTCGCTCCGTCGCCGATCACAGGCTCACAGCCCCGCGTCCCCCCTCTGGACCTCCCAATTCAGACACACCCGTCTCCCGACCTCTCCAGCCTCCAGCTCCACCCTCCGAAAAGCAGAGGCTCCTAGCTCCCGTCCCGGCCGGCCGCGCGCGCGCACGGTCGTTCACTTCGGGGCTGCTTTGTTGATCGACCCGCGTTCCGTGCTAGGCGCACGTAGGCACGGCGGGCATGGCGCAGCGCGACAAGAAGGAGGAGCCGACGGAGCTCCGGGCGCCGGAGATCACGCTCTGCGCCAACAACTGCGGGTTCCCGGGGAACCCGGCCACGCAGAACCTCTGCCAGGGCTGCTTCTCGGCGGCGTCGATGCCGTCTCCAGCAGCCTCCTCTTCCTCGGCCCCCGCGGCCACGTCGCAGCAGCCGCAGCCGAGGACGGCGCCGGTGGTGCCGGAGCTTGAGCTGGGCTCTCCGGGCGCTCCGGCTGGAGCGGCCGTTGACCTGGCCGTGGAGGCGCCGGCCGCGGCCGAGGCGAAGGCGAGGTCGTCGGTGAACCGCTGCTCCAGCTGCCGGAAGCGGGTGGGGCTGACGGGGTTCCGGTGCCGGTGCGGCGACCTCTTCTGCGGCGCGCACCGGTACTCGGACCGGCACGGCTGCAGCTACGACTACAAGGGCGCCGCCAGGGACGCCATCGCCCGGGAGAACCCGGTGGTGCGCGCAGCCAAGATCGTCAGGTTCTGATCGATCGCCACGCATCGACGGGGCCGGCTGGGCCGCTGGAAGGGGTGGCATAATCCCAGAGGAGGGAACCAAAGGAAAGGAAAGGAAAGAAACAAGGGTAGCGGGTGACGGAAGGCATGGAGATCAATGGAAGGTCTTTGGGTGTTCTTGATTATGCTGTTCTTGAGCTTGTTTCATGTTAAATCTCCTTTTTTTTAATATAATTTTCTAATGGGAAATGGGAGGAAAAGAGGTGGACGATGAATAGTGTAATAATGGTGGTGGCGGTGGTGGTGATGCGGCAGCGGTGGTTGAGGGCGAAACGATGATGAACCGATGGATTGGGTGTATGTACCTATCACACGCAACTTTGTGCAAAAACTATTATACAACTCATACATTTCTCTCCGATTTTCGTACAGTCCCCCCCAAAAAAAAAAACCCGCCAGCACGCGGCGCGACGATTGCTCAATCATTCAGGCTCGTGATTATCTCCGCTGGCCCCGTATTTCTCAATTCTTCCTGTTAATTAATCTTAATAAACTTTGTCCCCCAGAAAATCAGAAACAATCAGTCCTCTTTCCGCAGCAGAATTTTGCGGCCGTCTGGCCCCCACCGGCTCCATTATGGAATCGCATTATCGCGCCGCGGTCGGCACATAGTCATCTCGCGTCGGCACTCGGCAGTCGCTGTCGCGGACGCCACGTGGTGGAGACGCACGCCCAGCCACCCGCCGCCTCGCCTGCCTCGCGGCTTACGGCTTCCCCCCGGAGCGCTCCTCTCCTGTCGCCTCTCCACCGCTCGTGACGGCCCATGCCCATTGGACGGCCGGCAGGCCGGCCGGCCGGCGGACCACTCGTCTTTTTTCCGCGCGGTTGCCGTCGCCATCGCGCCCGCGGCCTGACCGGCGCCGGCCGCTGACTCGGTCTCCCCTGATCGGCGATCGCGCATCGTTGTAATTACATTGATTGATTATGTTGATAGATTATTACTCCCTCCAGTCTTCAAATAATAGACGTTTTGGACATAATCTCACGTACTAAGGAGGAGTTAATTTGGATGCCTATTTTCTGTTGTGTCCATATTAAATGACCTTGTTTTCCTTACCTAGTCACATAAGTGTTTAGTGTGAGTGGTTTGTTCTCTGGTCCCCACGCTCTACCGCCCAGGTTCCATTCTCAACTCAATCTTTTTTTGCCACTTTAGCCGAATGCATGCGTATGCCTTAAATACTTTGGAACAAACACAACTATTAACTGAAGGGCAAAGCAGTCCAACACAATGGTAAAACACTCCAGCATCAAGCATTTGCATCCAAAGTGAAAACTCCTAAAACATCGAATATTTGAACACTGGAGGGAGTATGATTGGTTGGCAAGTTGCGTTCCTTGTATGCGTCGACGGAGGAGAGGTTTGCGTCGTCAAATCGGCTGCTCGATGAACAGAGCGGCCGGTCAGCGCATGCAAGCAGCGGATTCGTGGAACCAGCACTAGATCGTTGTTCTTGTTGTCGATGGTGATTTTTTTTTTTTTTTACTGAACTGGCGCGTGGCAGCGGCGACTGGGGTTTTTAAACTGAGGAGTTGCCTTGTGTGCACAGTAGGGATAATTACAATTGGCTATTGGTGGAATGTTTTCAGGTAGTGGCGTAGTGCCAAGAGAATCATTCGGCTTCCGGATTTGACGTGGTAGTGCACGGTGAAGTGTCTAGCTAGCTGTCGACCTTTGTACAGAGCCGAGCACGGGCGAACACGCCGTCTTTGGATAAAAGAAGAAGATGAACACGTAGTCATTTTTTTTTTCTCTAGAAGACCCCAAACCAAACCACCTGCACGGGGTCAACTGCTCGTTTTTAGCTGTGCTGACCCTTTTCCAGCTCGCGAGCAAGTGCCGACGGAGCCGAATCGAGCTTCAAAAACTCTGCAACTGCTCGCTCGTCTCACTGGCGGAGTCTGCAGCACATCTAGTACTAGTAGTACATTAATATTTGTGCTCACGGAAACTGTTTAAAATCGACTGTTTTTTTCTATACAGAGCAATTTACTAGTTGGCTTCGCCTGAAAAAAAAAAACCCCTCAAAAACCGTTTACTACAACGTGTTTATAGATAATCATTAATTAAAGGAGCATAAACAGTCGATTTTCAATATAAGAAAAAGAGAGTCAAACTCTGAACATGGTTGAAGACTTGAAGTGGCAGAGGTCACAACGACTTCTTCCTGATTTCTAGAATCTAGAGATCCAACCATCTCTCGGGGCGGAGCAGGCTTGGGATCCTGGTGGGCTATCGGCAGGCGGCAGCCTGTCGGGCCTGACGGCCTGTGGCACTGTGGCCCAACAAGCTGCATTACACCGTTTGGAAACGCAGAGGCCTGGACCTCCATCGGCCATGGGCTGTGTGTGGCTTCACGGGCCGATAAGTGACAAAAAAATGCAGTACCATCCCCTCAAAAAAAAAAAAAAAAAAAAAGAAGAAGAGGCAGTGTCAAAGCAGTCACGGTTGGTGATGTTGCTTTTGCGGCATTCAGAAGCCCCCTCGTTTTCCGGCTTCTTTACCCAACACACCAACAGCAACCTACACCCACATAACAAAGGTCAAAGGGACTGTATAGTACACAGTGCTTTTGATTGGTGATCATTCCTGTACTCCTAATCAATCATGGGCTAGCTCATGTGCTCACTGCTGATTAGGCCAATTAAGAGATCAATACAAGGGCACACACTGATCAGGGTCTGTTTGGAACGCAGAAATTTCACAAGAATTACGCAGGAATTTCACAGGAATCAATTCAATTTCACAGAAAAAACGCAGGAACGGAGAATTTTTCCCACGTTCAAAACAGGCCCTGAAGTCTGAACGGCGCCCCCAAAAGCCTTCCTGTCCCGTACTACTATGGAGTACTATACCGAACGCCCTTTCCCTACCAGGCGCGTGGCTGTCCGTGTTCCCCCTTTGCACGGCCAGGAACTACTACTCCTCCGCAGTGAACCCAAACCACTCACAGCGTACGTAGTGGGATTGTGGGAAGGAATAGCTGCTGCTGCTGCTGCATGCAGCATGCTCTAGCACGGCGGCAGTTGCAGCGTAATGGCCGACCAGGGCGGCAATATAGAAAAAAAGAGGACGAGGACTCCCTCTTCGATTCCTCCTCTACCTCTGCCCCGTGTGCGCTGGTGGGCTAGTTTAACTCTAGCAGCATGTTGGCAACTCGCTATCCGGCTTTACAAATTACAATGATGGACCTCAGCGTATTCCACTTGCGATTATCTTTTAGTTAATTAATGACCCAGGGCCAGCAGCACTCAACACACACAGCGCGGGTGTTCGAGAATTAACGAACATGCTTCGGAGTGCTGCTGCATGCGTGCATGACACGCACAAATTAACTAAAGTACTAAACACCCACGTACGTACACGCTTAACTAACAGCGCTCGCCGACGACGTCGCTGATTGTTCGCGTAATCATTCATCACTGTTTGGTTCCATGAACGGAACGGGACAAACGAGGGTTCGGCTCAGGCTCATCATCTGGGGATAATGGCGACCACCAAACGAGGTCTTTGCCTTGACCACAACGCCCGCCCGGGGCCTGATCCTAAAACCCTGCTGATCATATGCCCCCCTCTTAGGGTTAGTTTGAGAACCACGTTTTTCCAAAAGATTCCCATTTTTCTAAGAAAAAATGAACTATTTTTCCTTCAATTCTCTAAAATCTATTGGAAAAATAGAGTTGTCAAACTAGCCCTTAGCTAGGCAAGCACACGGGTAGCTAGCAGGACTTCTAGCTAGACATGTCGAAAAATAAAGAGAAGCGCATATCATATGTAAATCCTAATACTACCTCCGCTCACAAACGTATAATGCGGTTGACTTTTTTCTATGATTGTAGTCATTCGTCTTATTCAAAAAAATTGTTTAAACATGTTAAAATATAATTTATACTCAAACTATATTTAATCATATATCAAATGACAACATAATAAACAATAACTTATTAAACTTTTTGAATAACATGAACGGTTAAAAGTTATTTTTAAAAAAAAAATTCAATAGAGTCGTGCATTTGTGAACGGAAAGAGTAATAAGTATCAAAATTCATCAATAACTAGTACCAGTATATATATATTAACCTGTACTATGCACGAGCTAGCAGTATTAATAGAAATAAACATTAAAACATTATATGTAAATTTGAGATCCACAACTATATATTCGCTAGTATCTTTCATGTGCTCATATTATAGTACAGTATCGTCCGTCCAAAAAAGATTGCAATTGCGAATACTAGTTTGGCTCATTATTGTCGCGACAACTGCCTACTTCTTCACATTCACCAAGCAATAAATGCATATGGACTTGGACATGTCCACGTACACATATAACAAGAGAGATGTGTTCTTTTTTTTTTTTTGACAGAGGTAATACTTTTTTAATCTTTATTTATCTACAATGAGGTCTAGTCAGCATTCATATTTCACCATGATATAATGATATAGTGGATAATTAATTATATGTAAATTTAGGGGTTTCATTAAATTTATCTACTATAATAATATAGTGATACTTTATATGTGAATTTGGAATTTTTTTTAAATTATTTATCATAATCGTATAGTGGGTAATTCACATGAAAGTTTAAGGTCTTTAATTCATCTTTTGTAATGGTATTTTGGGTCATTTATGTTAATATTTATCCATTTAGGAGTACTTTAGTTAATCTTTCATAACGGTGTGGTGGCTTGGTTTTTAGAAAATATAATAGATATAATTATTATCATTATGTGAGGCTACCTATGGATTATCATATATTTCCGATTTTTTTTTAAAAAAAATTAAGATTATTTTGTTAGCACGTCTCTTAACAAGTGCTTTGTTTGATGTGTAATAGTACTACAAGACTAAATCTATAGAAGTAGAAATTGAAAAACGGCAGCGATTCTTCCTTGTATATGTATAGTCATGTACAATCTTACTATTACTAATTGGATTATCACGAGATGCTCTAGAAAAATAGATAAAATTTAAAATTCGTAGAAAAAAATTAAAACATCTGACGGTACATTTTTACCATGTAATCATCATAGACATTGGATTAACCCTCCACCTATGGATAGATTCCTACCTACAGCCACCCAACCTACGTAACTTAAGAAAATATATCCTAATAGTTTTTTTTTTTTGAACAAGAAATGGCAGGTGTTCTGCCTTTGCATTAAAGTAGGAGCAAGAGTACTGGAACTACAAGAGATAAGAAAAAAATGAAATGCCCTAGGCAGAAGAGCAGCCCAGGTCTGTACAGGCACTAACAACCATCTATTCTACAGTAAAATGCCCTTGATGCACCAGACTGAAATTGTGTATATCTTGTGCTACTAAGAATTGCAGTTCATTGACAGTCAAAGATTTGTTGTTGAAAACTCTCTGACACCGCTCTTTCCAGATGTTCCAAGCAGTATAAATTACTATCTGAATCTCATCCTTCTCACTTGTTGATTGACCAAGGCTTTTCCCCTGGCTGGTTACTGCTGACCACCATTTGGAGATGTTGCTGATCTGTTGAGCATTTGTTAGTAAACTAGATACCCCAAATCTCTGAGCCACTTTGAACCAAAGCTCCCTGGAAAAGGTGCAGTCCACAATAGTGTGGAATGGCTCTTCTGTTGCTGATCGACATAAGCTACAGACCGGGTCTGCTTGCCCTCCTCGGCGGATAACCTTGTCTGCAGTTAGGATCTTTAGCTGCAGTAAAAGCCACATAAAGAATTTGCACTTCGGTTCCACCTTGGCCTTCCATACCTTGGACCAATTGTTGTCCGGAAACGATCCACATTGTTGGATTTTGTACGCCGAGGATGCTGAGTATTGACCATCTGCTGTGAAGCGCCAAGAGATGGTGTCATCGCTTTCACCGAGCTGAACCTCCTGTAGTGCTATCCAAAGGTGGTAGAACTGGTTGATTTCAGCCGTCGTTGTCATCCTCGTTAGACCCTTCATCCATCTGTTATTAGCTAGTGCTTGGTCCACCTTTAAATTTTTCCTTCTAGCTAACTTGTAGCAGAGTGGTGCCATGTCTCGTGGTGCTTGATTATTTAGCCACTTGTCAGACCAGAAACATGCATGCCGGCCATTGCCCACTGCTACCGTAGTACAAGCCCTGAAAAGGTCTTTTTCCACGGTGTTGTGATTTAGTTGAAAGCCAGCCCAAGGTTTGTCAGGGTGCCTCCATTTCAGCCACAACCATCTAAGTCGGAGAGCTCTATTGAAGCTTTGCAGATTCTTGATCCCTAGTCCACCTAGGAATTTAGAGCGACACACTCTCTTCCAATTAACCAGGCAGTGACCCCCTTTAGCATCATCAGATCCTTTCCAAAGAAAATTTCTGCGGAGACGATCAATTCTTTTAACAGCCCACAAAGAGAGCGTGAAGTTTGTCATGTAATAAGTCGGAATGGCTGATAGTACGGCTTGGACCAACTGGAGTCTAGCTATCGAACGAAGCTTGCTTGTCGGTTGAAATGTTAGGCTGCAACTAGAGAACTTAGTACAGTTTCTTGGTTCCTAAAGAACAATAATATATAGTACTAATAATATGTGTAGCTAAGAACCTAAGGTAGTGAGCGTGTGCCCCAGTTCCCTCAATTTCAGGCTTGGCGGGCTCCACGACCAATTATAAGTCTCCATAAGAGACACGAATGGGATAATATTCTCTCCATCAAACTTTGCACTTATTAGCAATCAGACGTCCCTTCGGAAGAGAACAAAAGTATAGTAGCCCACACTAGATGGTACTTAAACTCGAAGATAACTCTACGTAAGGTTTTCGAAAGGACTCAAAATTCAAAAACAGTACTTTTTTAAAAAACATGTGCCAATTTGTACTGGCTACTAGCTAGGAACTCCGAGTACGTAAAACTCTGGATTTCAGGACATTTTTGGACGTCTGCTAGTTTATCACATGATAGATTCGCAGCTTAATACATGTATCTACACTCTTGCTGGTGGACCTAGCACTCTGACCTGGCAGCCAAAATTAGTTAGTCAGTAGTCACAACATAGACCTGAATCATTGATCTAGGGCCCCATCTATCAATATGCAAACAGTGATCATACTGAACAATGCCATACTGCAACGATAAGTATCATGCTGCATAAAAGAAAGTAGGGAGAACATTCATTATAATCACAGCTAATCAATCTGCAAACAGTGATCATACCGAATTCGGTGGCCACCGAAAAGATAAAACCAGTAAAAGAAAAAGACCAAGCCTAATGATTTCAGTGGTCATGGAGGTGCCAATAAAAAATTGAACCCACCTAAATCCACAATCACAAACTCGCACGTTTCCCGGAAAGAATTGACCTTAGAGTTGCCAAACCGACGTAAATAAGGTCATGAAAGAGTGAATTTTAGCGTCAAATTTTAGTGGACCAATGTTTGTGTGTCTCTAAAAAAACCTTGAAATGTGCTTGTGAGTCAAGACAAGGTTCACCACATCTAAGCTAAACACAAAACACAATGGCTGTCACAACATGATGGCATAATGCGGATAATGTGATCATAGACAAAAGACAAATTTAGAAATGATTTAGAAAGAAAGTGAAAAGTGGACGCATACATATCCTCATCTGAAAAGAAAGGATAAATATTGAGACAAAACGAAAAAGCGTTTATGAGTTATGACTGTTGAAGTTTCTAGACTAGTCTTCTATTAAAACATCCTTCTTACGAAACAAAGATCTGGCAAGCAAGCAAATGCCAGAACCAAACAACAAGCACATGATCCTCTTTCTCTATCTCAAAATGAATGAAATTGATAAAAATGTCGTGCAACCAACGATCGTCACCTACACCGGAGAGATTTTCTTGGTGGAAGAAACTTTCCTGACGGAGCGCCACCGATACAACACAACATGGTGCCGTGTGACACCTTGTAAATTTTGACTTGCATCAGAAAGCTAGCTTTTGCGCGCGTTCTAAGAAAAAAAAGACCTGATTAGGTTTTGACGCCAAGTCAACTTTTTTCCCAGCCAGGGTTTCCTTTATTCTCCAGCCGGTGGCCGGAGCGAAATTCTTGGTACGGCATGTCCCTTGCCATCCCATCGAACCCACCGCATTTTGTCATGTGCCATTTGCAAGCAACGACCGTAATTTTGCACCTTGATTAGCCCGTACCAATGGAATCCGGTCTGGGATATCCCGCATGATTGGTGGGTGGTGGCTAATAATGTTTTTCTCTTCGATCGAATTGGGCCGTCCGGAAAAAAAAAATAAAAGAATTCCCTCCTTCCGGATTCCTGCTACTGTGCACACGTGTAGAGCCCAGCTTGTGTTTTTTCTCGCCTTGAGCTCCACGCCCAATGATCCATCTTCTTCGATTAAAAAAAATACAAGTACAAAGTGGAGTATGCGAGGAACCAGTGCATGCAAGAATCATTTTAGCTTGTCCAACCACCCGGTGAAATAATCATTTAAGTGAATTTTATACAGTTCTTTTGGCACCGATCCCACTAATGTAACACGATCCCATAATCACATTACAAATGTGTTTCTTTATGTTGGTCTATGATCAATTGACATCTGGCTCATACCGTAGTAATCGCCGGCAATCTAATAACACTAAGCGATATAGTAAGGTGACATGGACGAACTCTAACAGCGTCACATCAGATTTGTGATGATATGGCAGATTTGTGGTGATATAGAAGAAAGAGAAATGGAGAGAGAAATAGCGGGCTGCTCCCTTGCAGCCAGCTTAAAGTGGGCTGCTGACGGACTCCAAGATGCTTTTAGAGAAAGAAATAGACCAAGTATTAAATGTACAGTTTGCACCAATAAAGAGCCATTGTACAAATTAGTTTTTAGTTGGCAATATCTAACATGGCCACACCATAGAACTCATAATATACCATAGAGCCCATAACAAGCTCTATTATTAATCTTGCTCTTACCACACAACCAAACACATAGAGTAATTTCCGGTCCCATCGGATGCGCTGCAGCCTTATTCCCCTAGCATTCGCCAAACACTGATTAAGATCCTGCATTGTTTTCATGCCAAGTTGGTGAAATTTTTAACGTTACGAAAATGGTGCTGCAACTACATTGAGTGAAGTTTAAATTAATAGAGCCAATGGAACATGCGATCTGCTGATGTTAGCTTAAACCCATAATACATCAAAATTCTCCTCAATCTCTTTCAACCTATACTTTAACCCCTTCAATTCAATTCAAGACTTAACGAAGTGCAAACCCAACTGCTTCGAAGCAACTCTTGGAGTATTGGTCGAAGCTTTTTTTTTTTTTTTTTTTTTTTGAGGGTCGCTGGATCTAAACAAGTCTGCATCCCTCTTGCTGTGAAGTTTTATCATCCAACATACAAGCATTCTCAAAATGAAAGTTTTCCTTCCATCCTAGGGACTATGGTAGTCATAGTTTTCATCCACACAAGACACACTAGATAGATATGTTTTGTAGTAATTGTTGTGATTACGTCAGCTATTTGAGGTAAAGTAGCATATAGCTTTGTTTAGGATAAAACTTATGAGCTGATTGAAAGTATAGAAGAAAGAAACGCCAAATCCATGCCGGAGGGCACCGATATAATAATTCTGATCAAAGTGGCATTGTGGCAACGCACTTGATTTGTTTTCTTTTGCAAGAGACGAGATAAGACAAGCGAACCAGTTAAGCTGCCACCTTATGATGAGCCGGCCCCTACCCGCTTCCCCCTCCCTAATATCGCCACGCCGCCGCGCTCCACGTCCCCGCCCCGCCCTTGGAACCAAGCGCGCCACGCCACGCCACGCCACGCCACGGCACAGCACCGCCCCGTGCTCACGTTCATGCCAGTGACGCCGCCGCCACCCATGGAGATCGACCTAGGCGCCGTGCGCGCGGCGCGCGTGCTGGGCCGCGGCGCCATGGGCACGGTTTTCCTCGTCGTGGACGGCGGCGCCGGCGGGGAGTCCTCCTGCTACGCGCTCAAGGTCTTCGACAAGCGCTCCACCGCGG
This sequence comes from Paspalum notatum, assembly GCA_022530915.1. Lineage (NCBI taxonomy): Eukaryota > Viridiplantae > Streptophyta > Magnoliopsida > Poales > Poaceae > Paspalum > Paspalum notatum. The sequence continues at coordinate 41,270,422 of CM039685.1, forward strand.
CCGCGGGCTCCGACGCCGCGCGGCGAGCGCGGTGGGAGGTGTCCGTGCTGTCGCGGCTGGCGCACCCGCACCTGCCGTCCCTGCTGGGCTGCGCCGAGACGCCCGACCTGCTGGCGTGGGCGCTGCCCTACTGCCCCGGCGGCGACCTCAACGAGCTCCGGCACGCGCAGCCCGACCGCGTGTTCTCCCCCGCCGCCATCCGGTTCTACGTCGCCGAGGTGGTGTCCGCGCTCGCCGAGCTCCACGCCGCGGGGATCGCGTACCGGGACCTCAAGCCCGAGAACGTGCTCCTCCGGGCCGACGGCCACGTCACGCTCACCGACTTCGACCTCTCGCGGCAGCTCCCGCCAAGGTCCCCCTCCACGTCCACGTCCACCTCGTCCTCGTGCTCCGCGACGTCTTCGCCGCCGCCGCCTCAGGCGGCGGGCCCCCCGAGCCGACAGTACCGCCACCACCTGAAGCGCCTCTTCAAGAGGAGCGAGTCCGCGGTGACCGCGTCAGCCTCGAAGCAGGACGACGACGAGCCGCGCAACCTCGCCTGGTACCTTAACCGAAGCGTCGACGGCGGCGGGGCCGCCGTCGATCAGGTCAAGAAGGCCAAGTCGGCCAGGGTGTCCCCGATGGACCGCGGCAAGAAGCTCTCGAGCTTCTGCTCCGCGGGGGAGCGGTCCTTCTCGTTCGTGGGCACGGAGGAGTACGTGGCGCCGGAGGTGGTGCGCGGCGACGGCCACGAGTTCGCCGTCGACTGGTGGGCGCTCGGGGTGCTCGTCTACGAGATGTCCCAGGGGCGGACGCCGTTCCGGGGCCGGAGCCGGAAGGAGACGTTCCGGAACGTGCTGCTCCGCGAGCCCGCGTTCTCGGCGGACGCGCGCCGGCGGTGGCCGGAGCTCACGGACCTCATCTCGCGGCTGCTGGAGAAGGATCCCGTACGGAGGCTGGGCTTCGCTGGCGGCGCCGACGAGGTCCGGGCGCACCCGTTCTTCGCCGGGGTGGCGTGGGACCTGCTCCAGGAGGTGTCCCGGCCGCCCTTCATCCCCACACCGCCCGATGACATTGTCGCCTGCGAGGGGTTCAGCGTGGTGGAGTACTTCGATAAGCTTCACCAGCCCCCGCCATCGCCGGCGGAGCACTCGCCAGAGGAAGAGCTCTTGCCGGAGTTCTGACTGATGACGACACAGTCGAGCTTTGTGCTCCATGTTTTCCCGTTTGTCACTGATGTGTGTTGTACATAGAGAGGGGAGGGAGTGATGATGCAAAATCATGAGAGAGTTTGACTTGTGCAAATTGAGAAGGCCCTTGTGTGGTTTCGAGACTTTGGTCAATCGTCAGTTTACTACTGTAACTGAACCACTGAAGGTGTCATGCGCCATTAGGAATTCCTTGTGCGTAACATGAGGATGTCTGCATGTGATTTTTGAATCGAGAATTCAACTATAATCAATGGATCCTGTGCACCTGGCCGTTGCGTTACCTGATCTGAGGACCAAAGGTTCAGTGCTTAGTACATTGTACCCAAGTTCATGACCCGATCACACATGACGTCCAAGTAACGTTCAAAGCCATACAAGGTTTCAGCAGCAACACCCAACCATCCTGCTTAGACAGGAGCTAGCTAGCTCACACACATCAAAGTCTCTGATCGTCGACAGGGCTCAGTAGCAGTACCAGAGGCCACACCAGCAGTCAGCAGATCAATTTTACTGAATCACAACTGGTGCCAGTATGTGTGCGGTTTTACATCCTCAAAGAGAAGAAGAACATCTTTGACGTAACTGGACCACGAATTCACTCCCGTGCGTCGTCTCTGGTTGCCGGACCATGTACGAAACGCACGTACGTATGTCGACTCCGTCCATGGTTCTGTACCCACCACCACCACTGCTCTACACTTGTCTACTACATTCTCAATTCATCTGCCAATCTTCAGCTCCCGGCTGGTTTATTTCCATGCTTTTTTAAGTTTTAGCGAGTGTTCGCGCGCAATGCAGGTCGACGCATGTGTCTTGTCGAGTGCTGGCAGACATGCATGACTGATGCTGTTGTCAGTTCTTCAGTTTCTCCCACAAATTCGAAATCCTTCGGTCACTGCTAGTCTGCTACCGTAAAGAAGCAGTGTGTTCTTGTACCAGTTGTACCTCGACACAAGAACGTATATGTATATTGAATCTTTCGTTGAGTTGAAAAGGTTTTTAAACGGAGTGTTCGTGAAAGACAGACGTTTGACGACAATGAGCAGCTTAATTAGAGCTTAACTCTGATTATTTCTGAGGATTCAGACCATCAAGCGCGCGTGCAGGGCTTATCTGATCTGAAAACAACACCTACTAGTATATGCCAATAATATACTAGTAGAATGCTCGCATCAGGCACTAGGGATAGATTAGGTGATCTACTTTGCGCTTGGCCATATGCGTTCGCACCATTGACGAATCGGTCTGCTAAATTGCCAAACGCTGGAGCTTATTCAGCAACAGACCGGCGCTTATTTATTCAGAGAAGAGTTTTTAATCGTAATGAGTGGGCGCTAGCAGCTCGCAGGTCACAGCAAGCCGGCTTAGTTATATCAGCCGGTTCGCCATCAGAGGCGACAAGACAACTAAAACCTAAGAGAACGTCATTGTTAGCCACGTAATCTACAAAACGCACGATGGGGAGGGTTTGATGGAGAGTGTTCAAGGTTCGGGAGACATTGGGAGAGCTTTGCTTTCATGTGTGCCGAACTTGCTTGGTGTGTGTAGTTTTCGTGTCTATATAAGCGCGCGCACGGGTAAACAGCGGGTAGATAGATATCTAAGCAGACTGAATGACTGATGCAGAGCTCGCTAGCAATGGCTGCTAAGTGCTAACTATAGTACTCCTACACTACAGCTTTATGATCAATCAGGTCCTATTCCGTGCTCAGGTGATTTATCTCCACACCATGCCGCGTTTTTTCTAGGAAAGGATGGAAGTATAATCCTTTTCCCTACCATTCTTTTGTGGTTGTCATGACCTCCGTATAATCCAATTCTGTGGGAGTTTCGATTGTACGGTATCAACAATGCCATTTCAACATTTTAACCATTAATCTGGATGAAACTCTCTCCCCTCTACCATGAAACTCTTTCGATCTCTCGTTGTTAATTTCTTAGTCACGTCACCATTGACTCCCTCCTAAGAAGCGGGTCCCACTCTTATATACAGAATATTATATTATTACATAAACATTCATTTGGAGTTTTTATTTCTTTTGGCCTTATGGGCTATCTACACAGCTTCCAAGTATTTCTGCCTCATAGCACCCGCTTAGAAGTTAGAACTGAGACAAAGGCCATAGAGATCGATGTAGGCCACACCTTTCTTGGTAACTAAAAACTAGAATAGGCACATATGAAAAAAAACGTTACATAAAAGATCAATATAATCCCTCCATTCACAAATGTATGACACGCTTGATTTTTTCCACAATTTCAATCACTCGTATTATTCAAAAACAAATTCACAATTTATCATTTGTTTTGTTGTAATTTGTTTTATTACTAAAGGTAGCTTGGTGTATATGTTGTGTTTTTAAATAATTTTTTTGAATAAGACGAGTGATCGAAATTGTGGAAAAAAGTCAACCACGTCATATTTGTGAACGGCGGTAGTATTAGTAATTAGAGTAGAGATGTGCTAGAAAAAACATAAAACTATAAATTCTTGTAAAAAATAGAATCAACAAGCCATCCATCCAGGAGCCTTGTCACATCTATTCTATTTTCTAACAAATTACCCACTCTGTGTTTTTTAAAAGATAATGTAAGGAGTTTAAAAAAAAAGAAAATGTAAGGTGGTCGCCTAAATTTATATTTAAATTACCAAACTATGCAAGTATAAAACTATTTAAAGTACTCTATAAGTTTACATTTAAATTACACACTCATGCCATTAAAAAGGGAATGTATTGTACCCCCTCATATCTATTAAGGCAATACATTTAAAACTACAAAGTCATGCCATTTCGAAAACGGATTTAAAGCAACCTGTACTTTGTAAGTTTGTATCTCAATAATCCACCCATATAATCTTAAAAGATAATTCAATGTAGTGCCCTCTAACTTATCCACATTCTCCATTATAAAACATAACCAATGTAACTATTAATTGTATATAAATTACCTACATTTGCTATCATTGAAATAAACAAGAATGCTTCCTCAAATACATGTATAAATTATCAGCATTCCCTATTTATACAAAATTAGATAACTATAAAGGATACCTTTGTTGTTTTTAAATTACCAACTCTGTCACTAATTATATATACAAAACTAATCTCATAGTGGGAATTATAAAATATAGAATGCATCACAAACAGATAAATACAAAAAACATTTACATGAGCATTCTATTGGATATGGAAAATGAGAGAGAGAGAGAGGGGAAAAGATTAGTAATTTTGATTAGTTAGTTGTGGTTTCTAAATTGCCTATAAATTTCTAACGCTTGTTGTGGTTTTACATTACTAGCCACACAAGAGCACAAGGTCAATGAACTAGAAAAGCATAATTGTGAATGCTCTACAACTGGAAGTATGAGTAAAATTTAGATGCTAAAGGGATTAAAAAGACTCATGCCGGCCGTGTGATAGTGTTGTCGCACGCACAACCTCATCTCTCATCACACCCCGAGTCATCCTCTCTCGTTTCTCGCCTGCCTGCCTTCTCCTCCTCCTACAATGGGCTTATCCCTGCGCCTCCGGCAAGGTAAAGCCGCCCATAACCACTAGCAAGCCGGTAAAGACGGTTCGGTTGTCTCTTACGGGTATTTGGCGGTATGCGAAAGATATTTGTTTAGAAAATTTAAACAATGATGATTTGTCAGCGACGATACTTACTCAGATTCTGACCACAGTTTATGATGATGTTCCTTTTGTTTTTCTTGAAATTTTAAAATTTTCAAATGTTCTTATCGGTACTGCTATTGACGGTAAGATTATAAAAGAGCGAGTTTTCTAAAAATCTTTTTTACCTACAAAAGCATAGGTATACTCCTCACGCTGACCTCACTGTGCAGTTTGAAAAATGTTGAAAATGGATGAAAAGGCCCAAAACTCATAGATGTAAAATGTTTCATCCACTTTCTTTTTTTATTTCTCACCTCATTTTATACCCATACCCACGTGTTACTTTCCTCTCTTGGTTTTAATGAAAAAGGAATGACGCTAATGAATGAAGACTCTTTTCTTTTAATTCTATTTTTTTTTCTATTGTCTATTTGATTATTTTACTAGCGCATACACGTTGTACGTACATCTATGCTACGCTAGTTACGATGAAACTTGCCACGCCTGGCAGACTGGAGGGTCACCATATTATATAGACAGACGATACTAGCGCTATAGCAAAACATGCATGCACATGGATGGCCCGTGGCAGGGGCCAGGGCCGACCAGCAGGAGGAGCAGATGGACAATGGTACTGGCAACCTGCACGGCGAAATCCTCACGCACGTCGCACGAGACTTTAATAATTTGTCCGGCACGATAACAACACTGGATTCGGTGGAAGACTAGCTACCTTGGCATGCACTAATGGGTGGTCAACGGCGATCACACCTCACCAGTCATCAATCGCAACTCACATCTACTACCCCAGATGACGAAGACGACTCGAGCACGTTCGTGCTTGTGGGGAAATTACTGAAGGAGATGAGTAAACTCGTTGGGGTGTCATGTATCGCGCTATACAAATACACAGTATACACACCTCATCATATCACGCGTGTCCATGAAATTTAATTCATGTACGTACCCCTCACGAGGTTGAATAATTTACTGATCAGTAGACAGTAGACAACTGATGCATCATCAAAAAGGATAGAGAGATAACATGCTTCTGTGTCATATATTGATTTCCTTCCAAATGTAGATATTGAAGCTAGTGGAATTATTGATTTGGGTTTAATATAACACCAAATCAGTTTTGATATTGAAAATGGTGTGAAATTTTAAATCTGTTGTTTGATACAGAGGTGCGAGGTTCTAAATTGAGACTTGGGAGAGACAACTTCTTGATATAGTCCAATATATACCGAGGAATTGAGTTCTGATTCTAACTTTAGATTTTATAGACACCAAACAATAGAATTCATTTTAGATTCCAGACTCCAATATCTCTATCCAAACGGGATATAATGGACTAGAACCGAGGACCCTTTCCCATCAGAGAAGCGTTTGCAAATGGCAATGCACGTTAACCAGTGAATCAACCGGCGGCCGGACGGACAGAGACGGAACGACATGCATGATCCGTGCGTGTGGGCAGCAACGCAAGAATGGAATGAACTTGTGAACCACATCTGTCGTCTCTGAATAATCTGATAGATGGTGCGAGCACTGTGCAGTTTGACCTGCCTCCGATCCTCTGCGCCGCGATGGCTTGTGCCGTGATGGGCGCGCCCGTACTGTGGTCGTCGCTTGTGGAGTTGTTGGCCCCTGCTTCCTGCGTGCTTGATGTGGGAGTTTGCCGGCGAGGGGACGGACACAGCTACGGGCAGCCGACGGCGACGTGCACGCGCGCGCTCGCATCAGATCGGACAAGCATGCATGCGGTCGTCCATATGTGATGTAACTGACTAAGCCACTAAGGGGCCGTTTGACAGGTATTTACGAAAACAGTTTTTAAAAAAGCCCAAAAAGTCCGGAGAACCACATTTTTTTAAAAATAGTTCCACAGTGCAAATCAGTTTCTTTCCTTTATGGCTTCTTTGAAAAAACCATTTTCTAAAAAAACGTTTGGTAGGACTTTCACATGAAGCCGCATCAAGTCGGTGGAGAAACCATTCTAGAAACTATGCCAAATAAGCCCTAAGTGTAGTGTGTGAGGGGCAGGATTAAACAGCGCGCTTGTGTGTTAATCCATCTGCTGAGTTGCAAAGAAATACAACTGAGAGTGCCATGCCCTGTTTGTCTCAATTCTGAGACTATGTGCAGTGAAGCATATAAAATGATTATCTGTAAACTGTAGCGATATTGTACACAGTGAGAAAAGTGGTTGTAATAGTATATAGAGAAGCCATACAGACAATCTGCTACGCACAGTGCTTTTGTCTTCTGATGAGTATGAAAAAAGGAAATCCAAACCATCCTTGTTCTGGGGACTTCCTATCTACCTACCGGAAGATAGTTAAACTAGCCAAATAAAAAGCCCATAAAGGCCCAATAACAACCTTCTCTCCGTTTTTATCTCTATTCAACAATTGCAAATACCAAATTCAACATCGCATTTGACTCATTCCAACATTTTACAAATGTTAATTCAACAATTTATACATGAAATGTTGAATCGGTCTGGGTAAAATGTTGAATCAGTATAGGGTGGAGTGTTGAATCGGTATAACCGAAATGTTGAAATATATGGGCATGGGAAGGCTCACAGGCGGTGGACACCGGCGGCTCCGGCGGCGGCGCGCCCAGGCGGCGGTGGCGGCGGCACGCCCCGGCGTCGGCGGCGACGGAGGAGGCGGGTGGAGGCCCGCGGCAGAGGCGTCGGCGCACGCAGCGGCGGAGGCGCGGGGGCGGCGGCGGCGCGGCGAGGCGTGGCGCGCGGGGCCGGCCGAGAGGCAGCGGCGGGGCGGCGGCGCGCAGGGCGCAGCCGGACGGCGGAGACGGCGCGCGGGGGGTCGGGCAGAGGAGAGAGAGGAGGGAGGTAGGAGATGGAGGGTGGAGATGGTGTGCACGAATCTCAAATATTAGAAAATTGATAGAGTTTTGTCCTACCGGAAGATAGACAGGATTTTCGCTCGTTCTGTGTGGCTGTGTAGCCGGTGGCGGGCCGGCAGGGAGAGTGGGCCGTGGCCCACGGAGCTGGCTGCGGCTGTCGGCCCGTTAGTTGAACCAAGCGGCCCAACCAAATAAATGGGCTTCAGCCGGCCGCGATCCCTATTGTTCTACTCCCTCTGGGTATTTTTACGTTTCTTCATTCAAACCGACATTATTTTCTTAAAGTAACTTTGTTGAACTCTTGTGGTAAATTTTTGTTTATTGTACTCTTGGTGCTCCTCCTCTCTCGTATTCTCTGGACCTGCCAAGGTCTCCCATGTATTTTAAGTGCCATGAACTCTCCATTACAGGTTTGCCGAAAGGAATAGTACGTGGTAAATCAAATCAGGTGGGGACTTTCTCACGTACCCCACCATCGGACTTCCTAGAAAAACCCAAAAATAGATCATCTAAAAAAACAAGTCGTATCCCATTACAACAAACTCGAGATTTTGCACATCGACGCAACCAGTGATTTGACAGAATGCTGGACTCTCAAACTGAGAAAGAAAATGTCGGACTCTTGCAGGCGGCAATGTCTGAAACTCTGAACATGAAAGTAGTTATATATTCAGAAAAAAAGTATACATAACCCCTCAACCTTTGGGCAGTGGTCTACTTCACCCTTTAAACTTCAAAACCGGATATTTAATCCCCTAAACTTTGCAAAACCGGATAAAACATCCCCTAATGCGGTTTTGATGGTGGTTTTGCTACATTAGCACGGGAAAAATTATATATAAGCCTCAACCTTTGGGTAGTGGTCCATTTTACCTCCTGAATTTCAAAACAGAATATTTAATCCCTTTAAAGTTCGCAAAACCAGATAAAACACCCCTAGGGCGGTTTTAGTACAGTGGCACGCCAGGGCCCACATGTCAGTCCCCTCTCATTTTCTTCTCTCCCGTTTTGCTCCCCTCCTCCTCTGCAGTCTAGCGGCCGCCACATCCCATCTGCTTCGTGGTCGGGTGCCGCCGCGCCTCCACCTCGCTTGTGACCGGGCGCCAAAGCGCCCCTGCCTCCCATGCAGCTGTCGCGGCCCCTGCTCCGCGTGCCACCCGCTCACCACGGCCTCTGCACTGCGGCCGTGAGTAAGATGGAGGCACGGCGGCGCTCGACCTCGGCGGAGATAGGGTGCGGCGGCCGCGAGACAATAGAGGAGGAGGGGAGCAGAATGGGAGACAAGAAGAGAGGGGACTAACGTGTGGGTCCTAGCGTGCCACTGTAGTAAAACCTCCCTCAAAACCGCCCAAGTGGGTGTTTTATCTGGTTTTTACAAACTTTACGGGGTTAAATATCTAGTTTTGAAGTTCAGGGAGTGAAGTAGACCATTGCCCAAAGATTGGGGGGTTATGTATACTTTTTTCCATGCCAGTGTAACAAAACCACTCTCAAAACCTTCTCAGAGAGTGTTTTATCCGGTTTTGCAAACTTTAGAGGGTTAAATATCCGGTTTTGAAGTTCAGGAGGTGAAATAGACCACCAATCAAAGTTTGGGGGGTTATGTATACTTTTTGCTATATTCAGCCGTTCAGGACTCCGGAGCTCGATGCACTCATCGTAGCTCAGATTAACTCAAACAGAAACTAAACTATGCTACGTGGATTACGACCACCAATCGACCATATCCATATGCATATCGCGTCCAGATTTATCTAACAACGATGAACGATTACTGCGAGTATAAGATCGGCAAGACTCTATGCAGGGCTCCATGTCTCATACAGACGACAGAAATAGAGACAGATTCTCACACTCCCTGGACTCGTTAGCGTTAATCCTTTCAAGTCAAGGACAACTTAATCATCAGACGCAGTAGTACGTGGTGAGAGATTAATAAGACTCCAGTCTCGTTACACAAAGGTGTTTGAATTATTTATCTGGACGCCATCATCCGGAGTATAAATTGAAGGCCACGCCAGACCCACGGTTACCATCGCATCCCACGAAGTTTCAAAGCAGACCTCCAATTCCCGGCTCAACATCATCCGCATCATGGCGTCGCCCAAGCTCATCGCCCTGTTCTTCGCCTTCGCCGTGGCGGCGGCGGCGCTGCAGCCCTCAGAAGCAGCAAGGGTCCAGGCGCAACACGGGGGGTTCAAGCCCGAGACCGCCGCAAACCAAGCAGCGGAGAAGGTGACCGACCAGGCAGCAGACGGCGGCGTGCCGCGCCCTCCCGGCATCCCCGGCGCCGTCCAGCTCCCCCCGCAGCTACTGCCCGCCATCCTGGGCATGCTCTTCCCGCCGCTGGGCCCCATCATCGGCTTGTTGCAGCCGCTGCTCCCGCCGCCGGGGTCCCCGGCGGCCCTCCAAGGCGGCGTCTTTGGTGGTCTGGGTGGCAGCAGCTCGCCATCGTCCTCGACGCCGCCGCCGCCGCCCCAGCCGATCACGGAGTGCATGACGCCGTTGGTGGGCATGCTGCCGTGCACGGACTACCTCACCAACGTCACCGTGCTGACGCCACCTGGCGAGTGCTGCGACGGGCTCAGGTCCATCATTAGGGACGCCCCCATCTGCCTCTGCCACGGCATGAACGGCGACCTGAACAAGTTCTTGCCCAAGCCCGTCGACCCCGTCCGCATGACGGTCCTCCCGCTCGCCTGCGGCACCATGCTGCCCATCCAGACGCTCTTCTCGTGCAACTGTAAGTCGTCACGGTGCCTCGCGTTATGAGATCCCGCTGATTTTTTTTTTATTCTTGCATTGTTAATTGTTGTATTGCAACAAGGATATGGGTTGATTAACATACTGATGATGCCTGTGTATTTGACAGCGGGACAGGTGCCGCCGATAATGCCTCCTATTCCAGCAGAGCCGCCGATGGCGCCCGCCACACCTCCTCCAGTGTCACCGTAGATGGCCTTGTCAAGATTAGATTAGATGCTGATGTCATAGATAGATCGATCTCCAGTAGTGTCTTCGTTCTTAGTTTTAACATGGTGGTAGATAGTTCAGAAGGTTACGGTAGGGAGTGAGTGCGTGGTGGAGTCGTGTAATATATTGCATTGTTCAGTTGCCTGCATGTACATGATGCAATCGTCAATGGAGTGAAGAACATATATTGGATTGTCAAGGAGTTCTGCCTTAACGTTAACCAACTCTTGATCTCATGATGCTTCTGACTTTGATCGTAACTTCATAAGATTAGTGCCAAGCTGATTCTTTTTGTTTCAGAAGATGATTTTTGTCTTTGGATCATAACTAAGCTTGCGTTAAATAACTGCACTTTGCAGCACCCTTAAACCAGACATATACAAATCTGTAGCTATTCATAACTTTGTGCATCAATCTGATATTATAAACCTTTGATTTCTTCGTGCTCGTTTACCATGCTGTAACTAGAGCTTGCACGTTTAGCAGCCAAACAGTGTGCAACAGTGTGCGCTGCGCGCCTGCAAAGCCTTCCTTTAGACAGTGCGGCCCAAAGAAGCTTTGTCACGGCCTATTTGGTTACGCCAAATCCCAGCCCAACCGATATGGATGTGTCTCGGAGCGTCCCACCACAATTGCTGCTTGCTTTGCACCCAGCCCGGCCGCAGGACCGTACTGTTCTCTCTCTCTCTCTCTCTCTTTTTTGGCGTGACAGCTTGACCGGTAATTTTATCTCGAAATTTTAAGAATCGGGTTAAAAAACCTAAATCATATTTATTTTTATTTTTAGCTAAAAATCACTTAAAGACTTATTTAGACTACGAAGAAATATTTGGATCATACATATTACCACCCTTTGCCTTGATTCGTGAGGTAAGTTTGGAGTGTGCACGTGTATTTTAAACAATCAATTAGATAGTCCAGCATAGTTTGTATATGCATATAGTAAAAAATACATGCAAAATGACAAGAGTGTACTTTGCACCTTCAGCTGGAAACGGACGTTTAAAGACTGGGGCATAGAGGTGATGCTGATCCATGGCCGGTAGAACGTCAGTAGCGTTCACTCTCACCGTCACCTCGTCGGCGCCTTGGCTGGCACATCACCACGGCCAAGGGCGCCCATGATAAGATCACGACAGGCAAAGTGGAAACAGCTCACGCACAAGTGGCCTGCTGACCGAACTGTCGGTGAAGAGAAAGAAATCGATCGATCATGCTCAGGGTACAAGGGCTGACAGAATATTCCTTTCCAAAAAGGAAATGGGAGGACCAACAGAATGATGACGGTCGAACGGCCACGCGTGCCACTATGAATGATACTGTATATATATATACTTCTCTATCTTTGATTTGATGATCGCATAAAGTTGATAGCCATTGTAGAATACAAATGCATTATATCATATACTACTATAATGTAAAAATAATGGAAGGAACTACACCGAAATAGCCAACGCTCACAAAGGAGCGAATATACAAGAACGAATGAATTGCGTTTTGTCATCGCTTTTTCGATCGTCTCCACGGCCGCCCCACCATTTCCACAATGAATAGAGATGGGAGAGGCTCCATAGGCTGTTCTTGATCACCGCCGCTCCAACCATACTTCCCGTAGGAGCTCGTGTCTGACATTCGCCATGGAGGTGGCTCCCTGTCGGGTGCTGAAATGCGCGGCGCCATTGCTGCACGGCGAGGGGGGGTTGCTCTTGTCGTACAGGGACGCCAGGGGACACTCGAGGTCGTCCAGGTCATCGTCGCTGGTGTACCCTCTCCTCTGCACCATTGATCCTCTCCGGTCCAGCTCCGGGTCACCACAACCGGTGTCAGCCACTTTCTCTGCTACGTCCCCAAGGGTAGGAGGGCGGTACACCACTGGAGCAGCGGTGACTGGGAATGTGCTGATCATGTCTTTATCTGTGAACCGCTCCAGCAAGCTCTGCAAGGCATTCATCGCAATATCAATTCACATATAAGCAACAAAGCTAAGGCAAACCATTTTAGCAAACAGAAAGTATACCTCAGAATTCAGTTCCTCCAGAACCATGCCAGGAACAGCATCAGGGCAGAACTCGTCAGGGGTGAAGTTGCAGAGTATTCTTGTTACTAGTGGAAGGCCAATGGAAGGGCAGACCTAATGCAAAACAGGAAGATAAAATTCGCTGCAGCACATATTGGTACGTGGAATGAGATAGGGACTGCGAATAAAAGCTTGCCTCTTTTCTGATGGTTTTCTCGAGAAGCATGTCCTTCGGGAGCATCAGAAGATCACTCAACTCTTTGAGTAGCTTAAAACAAGTTGATTCAGCTGTGTCTCTTCTGTCATCACTGGTAACTTCCTCATCTTGACCATCCTTTTCAGATCCAGCAGCATCGATGCCAAACGTATCTGTCAACCATCTGCACCAATTCCCAACCTACAGAAGCATTTCACGTGTCAACAATCAGTAATGTTTGCAAGGATGAGGACATGCAAAGTCCCTACTAGATTGATTGTTTGCTTTTTCATCATGCCATTGCAAGCATCATTCCAGAATCCAAAGTAAAGTGGTTTAATCTAAGGATGCATTTCTTAGTAATTTAATACATACAGAGTTCTTCAGTTGTGCGCCTGATCCAAAGCTTAAATTGCCAGCTGGAATTGGCAGAACTTTTGCGTCCACGATTGGATCTGATATAGGATCAGAGGGTATCTCATTCGCTGATTCACGAAGGATAGCATTAAACATAGCAACATCTAAACGGGCTACGCAGTGCTCCATCACCTGAAAATAACAGAACAGTTCATGAGTAGACCTCGACAAAAGATATCATTACTAAAAATACTGGTAAGCAAAAAAAAAAAAAAAAAGACTTGCAGCATACCGATTTTGCCAATACTGGTAAGCATCCACACTCATGTCCTCCAGCACGAAGAGGACAGATTCTGCTGAATGCATCATGAAATGCAGTTTTCCAGAGATCAATAGAAAAATTCCCATGTTGCTGGTCAGCCAAGGCAGGCCCTAACAACATCGCAATCTTTGGAGTTGACAAATCCTCCACCGGGGTTTGCATGTGGGGTGTCATTGCCTAGGGAAACAAAAATCCTTCAGAAAACTGAAAGAAACGAATTACTTTGCAATAGGTTTTAAGCATCACTGTTTTACAGAAGCAAAATCATACTCAGCTTTCTGGAAAGTGACAAGAAAGTAATAGGGTAAACTTTTACCTGCCACCACACAGACTCAACAATCCTAGAAAAGATCCAAGATTCAATCTTCTCCAAAGCAGCCAATAGTGTGCTAGTTTCCCGCCAATCATCTGGCAGCTGCATGATATTGGGTCTAGCATAGTTGCCATTGGAGTTACTTTTCCATCGCATTGGAGCGACATTCCTGTCAGGCTTCGTTGCATTACCATTTGTGCTGAAAACTTTCATAACTGGTCTTGGTTGTTGTGAAGTACCAAATGTTTGTGCAATAATTTCTCTTAGGACAACTGTGTTCGATAGCCAAAATGTCAACCTACACAAAAAATAGACTCTTTATAAAATCTGAAGGAGTTGATTCTAACGACAATAAGGGGAAACAAAAGCTAGAACTAATAATAATTTACCTTGAAACATCATTGCCACAAGACTTTGCAACAAGCACAAGCCCAGAAACTGAATTTTTTGCAACCGAAGCTTTCTTATCTGAGGACCAAAATTTTGATGCATGAATATAAAGCCTAGATAGACGGCGAGCAGGTGTATGCAACTTATGTGATGAACAACCGTGCTCTGGCACCACAGAGTAGAGAGAAACCTCAAGGGCAGCAACTTCACGCAATTCCTGCTCCAACTTCTCAATTTTTGAATCTAACTCCTTATTCTTTTCATAAGAAACTGAGTTTCCATTATCAACTATGTTTTCTTCTGTATCAGCAATTTCATCATCAGTACCAGTGCTCTGGTCACATTTTGGAGCTTCATCCAATATATCAATCTCCTTTGCCTCTTCAATGGCTATACTGTCAATATCTCTGTCCTCAGTGACATTAGTTACTTTGCCGTCAATGGGTTTATCATCAGTGACTGTACATTCAATGGCCTTATCATCCATCAATCCATTATCAATGGCCTTATCATCCTTCATTCCATCCTCAACGGCCTTATCATCCTCCATTCCGGCCTCAATGGCCTTATCAACCTTGGCTCTGTCATCAATGGCTTTATCATCTGTGGCACTGCCTTCAGAAGTGTTATCATCCTTGATTTTGCCCTCAACTGCTTTCTCATCTGTGGGTCTATCCTCAATAGCTTTGTCATCTGTTTCCTCAGACATCTCGGATGAAGAACAAGAAGGAACTTTCGGAGCCTCTGGCTTCTTCACCTCAACAGTTTTAGCAACACTAGTGGCTTTGTTTGTTTTTGGCGATTTGTTCTGGTTACTGTTTGACGATATATACTGCAGCTTAGTGTGGATTTGACGATTGGAAATACTCCTTGCTGAGCGTGGACTGTTTTCCTTAGACTCTTTCCGTGCTAGCTTCTTTGGAACCCTTGAGACTCTTTTCACTTTAGTGTCTTCATTACTGGTATCACCTTGTGATGAAAGGGAATTTCTGGCCGGTTCATAATCTGATTCAGTTTCCTTCCCTTGTTTACCATCTCTTTCCACATCACTTGAATGGTTATCTCTCTCTTCCCCGTTCTCTTTGGCACCCATTTCAGTATCCCTTATGATATACTAGAAGTTTGATGCCTGGACAGACAGTGGACAGAATAAGAAACACCAGCAAAGTCTTATCGGCTTAAATCAATCGGGAATATAGCAAGGGGAATTTCCAAGATGGTTCAACAAAACCTAAATGATTATGAAATGGCGAAAAAATTAAAAGAAAAACACATGAGCAGCTACCAGCATTAAAGAAAATAAAAGCTGAAGTGCAAGTTCAGATCTGAAAGGTAAAGCACTCTGCACCTCAAGTTTAAAAATGCAGCTTGCAGTAAGAAATCCACTATAGAATATGATGGTCATGCTGACTGGCATACAATGAGGCAAATGCTCATACCGTAAATAAACAAATGCCACTTCCGATAAGACATCCACTAAAACATAGTTGCCATAGAACAATGGGTAGCGGGGTTCCGAAATCTTTGGCCTTGGCCCCCTAACTAGCGGATGTTCACATCATAAAACAAGCGACAGGAAGCAGCTCAAATCATGAACCGGACAGCTGGGCAAGATTTCTACTATCTTGCAAGCAAAACTGAAAATGCTCTTAACAACCTAATAAGACAGTCTGGTACAAATAAAATGTCTCCAGGACAAGCGAGTAATTCGTTTCAATCGCTTGGACAGAAGGTAGTTGGGAGGCACATGGCAGTGGGGCTCCAGCTGATCATGGACCACCGTGCCCCTGGATTGCATTCGAGAACGAGGTCCCAGGGCGAGGAAAGAGCCCCAGACCCAGACATAAAGCTGCGACATAACTGGACTACAGAGAGATCTGACAAGCCACTGATATGGCAAAGGTAATTACGATCCATGATGGATGTACACGCGGTGATACTGAGCATGGGGCGGTACTTGATTCCACAAGAATCACCACGTCCTAGTCCATTGCTCGAAATGGCCAACCACCAGCGAAAGCAACTAAACAGAGAGGTGCAGTACTTCGATTTCTCCCATTGAAACAAATGGCCGCAGGAAATTTCAGCACGGAGAAGTTCAAGAAAGTTCAGAAAACAATAGTAATGAGGTAGCAAACAAAAAAGTAACAAAAGTGGGAATCACAGGTACCACAATGGACAAAAAAACAGTCTTAAAATGCCTGATACATGCGGAAATCATTGGATAATTAACACCCTGTATATACAGAAAAATGCTAACACGGCAGAGGATCAAGAACAAGAACAGGAAAGAAATAGACTATCCACCCCGCACCGCCAAGGCACTAGTTTGGCTTATTTTCAAACCGCGAATACTGATCAGAGTCATCAGATGCAGTTACCAATCTACATGTTCACTGAGCAAACGCAGAGCTCGTCGGACCAAGATCCCCGGCCGGTTTCAGGAACGAAAAGTGGCGGCGCCGCCGCGCCGGTAGAAGAAATGAGGAGTCCAAGACGGGCAAGAGGAAACACCTTCCAAATCTAATCGAACACGACGGCACTGGAATCTCCTCCCAATGCACAAGAACAGAAATTTCAGGCGAAACGGCGAGGAGAGCAGAAGCAAGCGGTTGCTCACCGGGATTATCGCGGCAGCGACGGTTCCGTTCCTCGCGACGCGGGCGGGGTGAGGAGCGAAACCAGAGGAGCAGGGAGGGGGCGGTTGCTCTCTCGGTTTCTATCTTCTTTTTTTCCAGCGCGGGGAATTGGGCGCCGCGGTCTCCCGAGGCGAGGGAATGTTGGTGCCGAGCGGCGGCAAGCGGTCGGTCGGCGCAGGACGGGTCGAGGCGGCCACCGCCCACCGGCTGATCCGGCGGCCGCTTCTATGGCGAGGGAGGGAGGCAGGCAGGCAGACAGACAGACGTCACTGGCAGTGCCACCGCGTGGGCGAGCGAGGTGGCCGTTGCCGCTCGCTTATATCAACGTGTGTTTCGAGGCCGCCGAATCTGCTCACCGCACGGTGACCGTAGCAACCGCATCGAGGGGAAGGGCACGATGGGAACGTGGGCTACTAAGGCCCCGTTTGGTACGGCTCTGGCTCCTCCAAAACCAACTCCGGCTCCGGCTTCACTAGTTTTTTGGCTTCTATACAGGAGCTAGAGCTATTTTGCAAAACGTTTGGCAAAACGGCTTCTCTTATGGTTTTAAAATTGATAATGAAAAGAAATGACAATGATGCCCTTGTTTTGTTTTACATATAATGTATGTTTGCCCTTAAATTGCAATAACTAAACATTTGCAATGGGGTATCACTGATATTTATAAGACTCAGAGGAATAATAATTTAAATAGCAGAATGTAAAGGGCTTAAATGAAAAAATAGAAAGATTCTTCTTCTACCTCTGCCGATGGTCTTGTTTGGCCACCAACACACGCACGGGACAGCCAGTGGGACACTGGGACGGCCTGTGGGCGGCGGCCTGCAGCACGCACGGCGCAGCCTCGCAACGGCCTGAGCAAGCGCGGCGCCACCGCAGCGGCTTGAGAGAGGCGGCCTGCAGCAAGCGCGGCGTCAGCGCAACGGCCAGGGGCTGCGACCAGCACGGCAGCCTACGCGCAGCAGCTCGCGCGACGACGAACAACACGAGGGCAGTGCCTGTAATTGCACAGCAGGAGCCGCAAGAAGCCATGTTTTGAGGGCATCGGCGTGCTAGTTCAAAAACGGCTTCGGCTCTCCGTTGGCTCCCTGCGCGAAGCTGTTTTCGGGCCGCCGTTTGGTACGGCTCCACGATGAGCCGGTGCTGGAGCCGCTGGAGAAGCCGTGCCAAAGGGCCCCTAATTGTTACGCGTATATTTACTTTTTTACTCAAGTATATTTCAGCTCGTAGATTTGTGTCGGCCTCCTTAGAAATTATATAAAAATCTCAAACAGAGAAAATGCAGAATTCGAGTAAGAATCCTCCAATCAAAGAGGCCTTAGAGTTTAGACACAGCGATGTACTCTAAATTCAACTTTTCTTAAAAAAAAATATTTGAGTTTTTTTGGAAGGATTCTCTTCTCATATCTTATCTCTCTTCAACTACCCCTCCAACTAACGAGGGTCCATTTGAAACACATCAAATTTCATGTGAACGGTGTAGGAATTTCACAAATACTTCAAATTCTTTTATATGTTCCAAACACGCCCTAAAACTTCATTTTTATGTTTTCTTAAAATATTGACCTTTTATTTTAACCAATTATCCCCAACACTAACATTATCCCATTGCCCACGCACAACCCCACCCATCTCATCTTCACTCCACCGCCAATACATAATTTCCTTTCGTGGTTTTATATGGCGGGCATGGCATTCAATTGATGCATTGTACTATGAAACGATTCGAAGACATTGTGTTCCCTTCCATTTCCAAAGTATAGGGCAAAGGATTTTATCATAATTGGGTTTTAGATGATGCACGAGGTTTTGCAGGAGGAGCAGGAGGGCTACCATACCTCGCTCTTAAACGAACGAAGAAATAATTACAATATATGTATATATGCTAGTTAACTGAAATTTAGGTCAGCATCAAACATGTATAATTTTGGTCACTAATATATCACTTGTGTGATAATAATCATAATCACAAGGAAGTAACTATAAATATAAATTAATATTTTGTGTAAAAATGAGTATCTCAATAGAATAGTTGTTGGTAAAAGGCTTGTAATAGCAAAAAAAATACATATTTATATTTTGGGATGAAGAGTACAAATTATAGATATTAGTCAATGGGCATCGTTGGTAAATTTGACTTTAGAAACCTATGTTTGGGGATGAAGGAAGTATCCCGTAGATATGTTCACTTGCATTGTATTTTGGATATAGTTTAAAATATATGCTTATGAGGTTGTGGAAAGTTCTTTCCCCACTATAGTCGACTCTAGAATTTCACGACTACCACCGTTCACAGATATATGACACGGTTGATTTTTTTCTACAACTTCAATCATTTATATTATTTAAAAAAATGTTTAAATATGTAAAAACACACCTCATTCTTAAGCTACATTTAGTACAAACCATGACAAAATAAATAATAACTTTAAATTTTTTTTTGAACTAGACGAATAAATGTGTGGGAAAAATCAATCTATATCTATGGACGGAGGAAGTACTAACGTGCAACAAAAGAGGCCTACGCAAAATTCAGTGGCCACACCAAGAATTTCCTACGCTTCGAACAAACACAAAAGCTTTGAATTAAAATTCTCAATAGAATCCACGGCATGACGGAGAACCAACTTTTGAACAAAAGCTTCATTCTGATCGAAAGGGGAGAGAATAATCTATCCTCTTTGTTTTCTTGTAATAAAAAGGACAGGTCGGAAAAAAGCGAACGCTCAGGCTCCCAAAAGAGCGGTGCGCGAGCTCTCACTCGGGAGTGCAGAGTCGGTATCGGCGGCGGCCCCGTCCCCTGGCGGGGGTGACCGGCAGAGGCTGCCGGTGGTGGCAGCGCCTGCGCCACCGCCTCAGGTAGCCGTCGCCGTCGCCGCCGCGGAATCGGATACTGTTCGTCTACTCCGCCCTTTATCATACGGTTTATTTATTTATTTTTTTTGGCGGAGCTGCCGCGTCTTTGGCGGCTGGGCGGTGCCCGGATCCTTTCAGCTCGCCGTCGCGTCAACGTCTCTGACGCGGTGACGCCTACTACTGCTCCCCGGGCCCACGCCGTACTGGTACACAGTACAGCCCAGCGTGGTACTGGTACGGGATGAGCCCTGTACTGGGCGACCCAGAATACAGTAGTGCTGGCTAGTAGGAGTACGTATTTGGCTACTCCTGGCTGAGGTACCATGTGTTGTTGGATACTTGGATATATGTGCAGAGTGCAGCACATGTACACCGTAGGGGATTTGGCCTTTTGGGCAGGAGCCTTGAACGGTAGGAAATTACTCTGCACTCTGCAGAAAGGGCCGGTCTCCTGTTGTTTCTGCAGACCCTCTGATTCCCTCATTCCCTGGGGATTATATATTCACAAAGCATAAGTAGATGTGGACACATTTTTTGTGTATATACTGTATTTGTCATCTTGTAGCACCTTTTATTTTGTATGGTTTCGTATTGGTCATGTGGACAGACTATCCACCAGGCACCAACCACCAAAATGAAGATGTATGCGACACAGCCGATGAGGGAGACTTTCCTAGAATCATCGCTGAGCGTACTGTTTGTCTCTTCCATTGGGGATCCAAGGGAATTTTTATATAGCAGGTTAGGATGCGCGCATAGAAATTCCCGTACAGACATGAGAACATAATGCGTGGAGCAGTACGAGACTACAAACTGTATGCTCCTGCCGCACTCGCTTTAGCTTGTAAGATAAAATTGTGTTGACTCCGATCCCTCTTAGTCCAAACAGGCAGTGATTCCTATATGACATTGAAATCTGAAGGAGTTGCCAATATGTGACATGACATGAGGACACTCACCCAAAAGATTATATTATATATGTATAAGCTCCAATTCTGTATTAGACATCATCTTTAAGAGAGAGGCCCTAATACATACGCATGCACTAGATGCCACAGTGCAGTAATCATGTGCCTTTCAGCCCGTGGGTATGTGATCAGCTTGTTTTTGGAAATTAGCACGGCATAAAATTTTTTTATAAACAGTACCGCATAATTGAGACCAGCGGTACACATCCCAGCGCGAGCGAGAGGAACCGTTCGTATACACGTACGGATCGCCACCACGTCTGGCTGGCTTCTAGTACATGGACGCATCGATCGCACTGACAGTTAGCTGCCTGCCGGTACAATACAAGAGGAGGCCAATTAAAGGCGTAATCTAGCTGTAAAACATACAGTACATGGGCCCACATGTTAGTGGAATAGAAGGGGCCGGGGTAGCGCTACCGCATACCGGGCTTGCAGGTGGAGAGTAGAAATGGAATGTTCTTGGAAGGGAGGAGATCGAGATTTGCGTGCAAGCTCAACACGACGCGGCCGTGCTTGCTACCAACACCGGCGCCTACTGTGTGCAGCGCGTCACTGAACAGATTGCACCACCGTGCAGCAGTTTCACAAGACCACACTTACTGCTAGAGTATTTTCTGGGCTTTTTGAAACGCAAGTCAAGAATCATATAGAAATTTACAGGAAAAAAACGCAGAAACACACACAATCAATGTATCACGCATGCATATTACTAACACAGACAGACCCGCCGACTCTTTTGCTGGTCATAGTAGCTCCATGGTCCAGTAGGGTATGACAGGCTAGGGAGGACTAATCCATGACAGAGAACGGGAGGTGGTTGGCTGCCATTAGCAGCATGCATTAACAGCTTTGCTGGCCATCCCAGACAAGTGTCTCTACAACCACAGGTCCACATCGCATCCGAGTGACAGGATACAACCACAGCTAGCTAAACACCAAATAAGCCATGTCCCAACTGCAATCCCATCGCCGCACGACCCCATGCTCCGCAGCTACTCACCCAATGCACACACCCTGCATGCACGAAGAACACAGCACTACAGCAGAGATCTACTACAGCAACTCGGCATGTGAAGCATTTTCAGGCTAAGTCCAACAGATAAGATAAATGACCGTGTATAGTACAAAACAACACCGTATCAACAAAAAAATAGTTGAAACAATGATAAAAGAGAAGGAACTGCTGGACTCAGCCTTAAATCCATGCCGTCATCAGACGACATGCAGAATTGCAGAGCGCCGGGAAAAAGAAACTGAGAAGCAGCGCCACCGTGCTCCGTGCAGGTAAAGAATAGAAAGCTCTGGTCAAAAGTCCTGCAGGAAAAGACACGCAGTAGCTTTGGATCTACGCAAAATCCATCATCTGTAATCATACACAGGTTACACTATGTACTCCCTGCTGCTACCAGAAAAATCGTACATGGTGGGTGTGCGACGAACAAACTCTACATACATACAGCAGTACTGTGTCAACAAAAAGGCTGTAGAGACTGATGAGTACTCAGGCCAGGCATAGCACAGGCATAGTGGGATAGCAAAAGCCAAAGTGAATTAATAATGATCTTAAAAATAGAGGCAGGTGAGAATGCATTGCATATAATGATCTTAAAAATAGGATGGTTTTCTGTTGCAGGTCATGGCAGTTCAGACTAGAAGATCAGAGATCACAGAACTGAGGTCAAAATTTCCTTTTCGAAAAGTTTATGCATCTATACTCATATCAGGTTACACGAAAAACTCGAACGTTGATGCATCTGGTTAGGGAAAAAAAGAAGCAAGTAGACTAAACATGAGCCAGGAACAAGCTCCAGCAGGAATGATGCCTAGCTAGAGTTCACGCCCTACATAGGTCAGGCTTGCAATTAGCAACATCAAGACATGGCAAACAGAGACAATGCAAAGTCATTCCCCTAATCAGTGGAAACAAGAAAAAGAATTCAGAGTCGTATGTACTTCGGTTGCGAGGCATGACAGTTGATCATGAAGTTCAAGCGAAGAATTGTAGACGTCGCTACCAAAACGATACAGACTGTTTGCATAAGCATGAAATTACCAATTACAGACGTAATATGACAGACAAGTGTCGTTACTCTGATCATATGGCCTGTCTGCATAAGTAGGTGGGTTTTTTTTTTGTAGCCAGCTAGGCGTCCAGCGTTTGGCCAAGGCAGCATGTGCATGTGGCTACAGAAAACACGTATTATTTTTTCTAAAGGATCTAAAGCCACCAGCACAGCTTCTCGTTGTAGCTGTGTTGATCCTTTCCTAGCTGTGGATCAAGTGCCGACACAGCCAAACCGAGCTTCAAAACCCTGAAAAGTAAAAAATTTGCAAGGCCGAGCCCAGAAAACATGCTCACTCATCTCAGCGCCGGAGCTGAGCATTTGATTTTTTCCTCGCTTATTCTTATCCATTTTATTACATTCTATATTCATTATGCTTGACCATTGGTGTTTCATTGTGATTTGGCTTTGCCTTGTTCATCACTTCATCTTCATTATCGCCGGTCACCAATGTTTGTTGGCAAAATTGGCCAAGGGACACTATAAAAACGTGGCTTTTGCCACGAACCGATTTCCTTCTATTTGGGTAGTAAGTGTCGCCAGTTAGACTTGGGTCTTCCTTCCATTTGGGCTTTTGGAATGTAATGAAAAGCTTTTGGCCCATAATCTAGCCCTGTCTAGACAGGCCTTGGAAAAGAAGCTGCTGGGCCGAGATATGAGTTGTTCATTACCCTCCCACGATAAGCTCAAAAAAAAAAAAAAAAACTTTTTTAGCCGCCGCCGGTTTCCATTCCCCTGAAATTTTAGAGCGTCTCCAAAAGGAAGTCGCTTTTTCATATAAAAGCTTGATCGTTCGTCTTATTTCAAAAATAAATTATAAATACTATTTATTTTTATGATAATTTTAAGTTATATTTTTGAAATTTTGCATTGAATTTTAAATAAAACGAATAATCAAACTTCTGCACGGAAAACAAAAACAACTTCCTTTCTAGGAGAAGGAAATATTTCACTAGCTACATCTATTATCTCTAGAAAAAGTAAGGAAAGAGATAGCAGCTAGCGACGAGCAAATAAATATACATGAGATTGAAATTTCACATACTCCAAAAATTTAAGAGTAAGCAAAAGGGCACACAAAATACCACACTGTAGACAACATAATGGAGTTTGAAATAGGTGGGATAAAATGTTGGATATAAGGTCTGGTGAGGGTAGCCTAAGGTGCTAACCATCAGGGACCAATATGATTATTTTTGCAACATTAAATGCTAGCTTATGCACAACAATCACTCAAACTAAGTTCTAGCATGTTTTTTTTTACCAAAAAAGTTCTAGCATGCTCGTTAAGTTTATCTTCAAACTTTTGGTATACGAAACATCAAGAACTTCAGACTATTTTGAAAAGATGACAAAACATAAATGCACAAAAAATTCAGAAAAAAACTCCTAAACATATGAATTGTAAGCATGCTAAAAAATGGACCAAGTATTGTGCTCGAGCTAATGACTCCCGAGCACAGGTGTGACTGTGATAGTAAACTTTAGGAAGTGGTGATAATATCATATGTAGCATTCACATTAGAGATGTGCTTAGGATAGTTGATACGATTTACATCAAACAAAATATTAATACTAGAAACACCACTGATAATCCATGTAACACAAATCCTCCCCCAACTTTTACCATGGAAGCACAAAATATTATCTTTTTTAAGATACCTAATCAATCATGATCCAGAAACCATCACATTTCCTTCATAGCATCATCATTCAAATGCACAACATGGTTATTTGAGTCTAAAGGTCAGTCAAAAAGATTAATTGCAACAATATCGAAGCAAGAAGCAGCATCCATTAGGGCTTGTACTAATTTGATTTCAATATCCAATTTTATTAAATGATAATAAGAGGCTCAGACGCTGTAGAAGCTAATAACAACACCTAATACAATAGTCCAATCTAACTATTGTCCTGTACCATAAGAAGACATCCAATCTAACGTAAGAAACATGCTTACTGAGAACTGGCTGAGCCTCTCACGCAACATAAGAATCATTTCACAACAGGGTTTTCCACGGAAGAGAGAGAGGTACAATCCTACGGTGGTCATGTAATATTATTACAACCAAAGGATGAAGGGGATAATATAACTCCAGAACATTTCAAAATGTTTAGGGCATTCACTATCATCATCATGTAAATTAAACAACAAAGTTAGCCAAATTATCTACTAATCTGGTCAAATTAGAAAATTGGATGAAACAGGTGTTCTGACTGCATGTGTCTATTCTTTATATTCGACCTAGTTCCCATTGCCCTTTCCAAAATTCTTGATTGATTCTCCCACAATGCGTATTTACAGTTTACGCAGCAGCTTCAGATTATCTTCTACTGAGAATTTCTAAACCGTCAGCATGCCACATGTATTAAGATAGGTGAGTAGAAACAAGATTGTGAACAAAACAGAACCAGGGTGTGATCTTAATCAGTCAGTTCTTGCTGCTTTATCTCTACTTTATATCAGAAAAATCAAACTTCGTCTTTAACACATGTTATATTATCTTCGTGTTGTTTCATCTTCCCCAGCCATTTCCCTGATTACTCATGGGTATGGGCAAACTGGGTTAGGTTGGCGAATTGGCAATTGAAGCTTCTTTGGTGTTTTGCATTATCTTACTTTAAGATAATATCCAGTGTAGAGCAGTAGATACTCATAGGACCATCAATTCAATTGGACAAAATAATTATTTGAGTCTAAAGTTTGATCACATGATTCATTTCCACAAAATCGAAACAACATTCCATTTGCCTCGAGGTGACAGTTTGAATCTATATTTTTATCAAATCAAATAACAGGTTAGGTTACCATAGAAGCTAAGACTCTGCACCTTATGTGGTAGCTAAATATTGCTCTGCATCATGGTTCTTAAGGCGGTAAGGCGAGGCATGGCGAGTGACCCCCGCCTGGACGCCTAGGCGAGCAAGGCGACGCCTTATGGCACCAGGATGAAGGGAGAAAATAGAAAAGAGAAGGAAGGAAAAAGGAGAAAAGGAAAAGATTAAGAGAAAGGGGAAGGAGACAGCCTGGCCCAGCCCACTAGAAGCCCAAGTACCACGCCCCCATACAACCACCAGACCGCGGCTGCCGCGGCTTCCCTACGCCCGCCGCCGCTGCTCCCTCACGCACGCTGCCGCCGCCGCTCCACCTCCGCCCCTCGCGCGCGTCCCCGCGGCTCTCCCTCCGCGCGCGCCGCCGCGGCTCCCTCTCCGTGCCTCGCGCACTCCACCGCGGCTCTCCCTCCGCGCCGCGCGCGCGCCGTCGTGGCTCTCCCTCGGTACAGCCGCGGCTTGCCGGCTCCACCTCCGCGCACGCCGTCGCAGCTCCACTTCCGCCCTTCTCCAGGCCCCGGCGCCTACCTCTTCCTCCTATTCTTCTCCTCTTCCTCCCTCCTCTTCCTCCCTGATCTTGGTATGGCGAAGGCGGACGCCCAGAATTTTTCGTCGACTGGACGCCTAGGCGACGCCTTAAAAACAATGCTCTGCATCTTCCATGCAACTGTACTAAGGGCTTGTTTGGAACGCAGAAATTTCATAGGAATCGTGTAGGAATTTCACAGAAGCAGTTCAGTTTTATAGGAAAAACGTAGGAACAGAAATACTAAGCCGCTAGGCTACACAATGAGCATTACTCCGTACCATCTAACATTTTAATATTATAATTACTAATGTAATGTGCCTACAGGGAAATGTCTGAGGCTCTCGAACAACAAAGAATCATTTCACAACAAAGTTATGTGGAAGGGAGACAAGAACTGAAGTACAATCCTAAACTGTGGTCATGTAGTAGGGGTACAAAGGACCCAAGGATGAGATGATAATACAACTGAGAAACATTTGAAATTGTTCAGGGCATTCGCCATCATCGTCGGGCAAATTTCAAAACGAATCACAAACAGCATCATAGTGTTTTAGCTCGTGTTCATCCATACAAGAAAGTTGAGGACCACACATGGCAACCATCATCTTATTGGAACCAAATCAGAGAGAGACGGCCTAGAGTCGAGTTGACCTGAGTCGCGCGCGGATCACTCGGCCTGGGCGTCGGCGGCGGCAAGCTCCTGCTGCTGGAGGCGCTCGAGCGCCTTCTGGTGCGCCCAGGTCTCGATGGTGAGGTCGGGCTTGGCGTTGAGCCCGACGCCGAGGATGACGACGGTGAGGAAGGAGGTGACGTAGCACGGCAGCTCCCAGTCCTCCCACTTGCGCGACTCCCCCGGCGGCGGCGGCGGCCGGTTGAAGAGGTACCCCTTGGGCCGCTCCTCGTGCCCCGGGGTCGTCCACCGCCCGGCCCCCTCGCCACCGCCGCGGACTCGCGCCGCCCCGCGCAGCCGCGCCCGCAGCATCCCGCCAGCCGCCGACGAGATCCCCCGCATCGGGCTCGGTTGGTGCGCCCACGCCGTGGAGATCGGAGACGGAGAGGAAGCGGAAGAGGAAGATAGAGAGGTCGTCGATTTGGTGCTGTCGGGGATGTTCGCGCTATGCAGAGTGACTGCAAAGCTGGGGCTATTTAACTACGGATGGCGAGCAATGCTTTGCTATCTTTAAAATGGCAATAATATTTTTGCTATTTGATGGAGCAAAGTGCAAACTATTTGCTATTTTTATCTACGTGACGAGATACATAGTCAGTCCAGCGTGGCGAGATACATAGGCAGTCCAGCATACACGGAGCATGCGAAAAGACCACCCTGTCCTTTTTCTCTTCACCTACTGACGTGTGGAGTCTAGGTGCAGGACCTTCTTCTTTCTCTCGCCAGCCAGTAGCATCCTCCATCGTCCTCCATGAACGCATGGGCGAGCGCGGGGGAGAAGAGGCCGGGCGACGCTGTACGCCGCGCCGCCGGCCGTCCTACGCACCCCCGCTGCCGCACGCCGCGCCCCCCTCCCTCATGCGCGCCCGCGCCGCAGGCCGTCCCGCGCGCCCGCGTCTACCGTCGTTGCCGCCCATCCTGCACGGAGGCGGC
The DNA here is from genome assembly GCA_022530915.1 of Paspalum notatum. Lineage (NCBI taxonomy): Eukaryota > Viridiplantae > Streptophyta > Magnoliopsida > Poales > Poaceae > Paspalum > Paspalum notatum. The sequence goes on from CM039685.1 coordinate 41,298,167, forward strand.
GGCGCCCCCACCTCCCGCTGCGGCTCCCTCGCCGCGCCTATGGGACGACAGGGAGGATCTCCTTGCCGCCTGCGTCGATCCCGGCGCCGCGCACACCCGCGCCGAGGCCAAGGCGAGGAGCAGGAGGCCGTCGCCGTCGCCCCAAGGGTTGAGAAAGGAGAGGAAGGCCGCGAACGGGTGGACGACCGCGCCGCCGGGCCGCACGGGGGAGGAGGCCGACGCGGTGACGAGGGTCGTCGCGGTGGGGGTCGGGGTCGGCACGCGGCAGAGGAGCATGGCTGCGGGGTTGAGCCGGAGCACTGCCTTGGAGGACGGTGTCGACGGCGGCGTGGAAGGTGAAGGAAGCAGGCCTCCATTGCCGCGGCCGAGAGGACAGTGGAGGAGGCGAGGGGTCCCACAGGTCAGAGGGATAAGGGGGCAGAGAGGGAGATAACCAGGGGCATTCTAGACTTTTTCTCTGCCTTTGCCACAGTGGAATGCCTCCGTGGCCTGCCACGTAAGCAAAATAGCAAATAATTAGCAATTTTTATGCATGGATGTCAAATATGTTATTGCCATTCTAACGATGGCAAACCGTTGCGTTACGGATGGCAATCAGTTAAATAGCCCGCAAAGCTGCGGCCTGCAGGCGCTGGCTGCCGGCGACCCGCTTGCAGGAACCATTTTTCTTGAACTGGGCCGCTTGCAGGAACTGCTGTAAATGGGCTGTGCATAACTGGGCTAGGCTTTTGATAGAGACTAATTGGGTTGGGCTTTATTAAACTCGTCAAGTATGGAGCATTGATTTTTTTTTTTGACTAATTATCTTCATTTCGTTCTTTCCCGTTCACCACACTTGCGTGTTGTCCCCCGCGCCGCCGCCCGCCGCCGCCGCCGACGGTGGTCTTCGTCCGGCCCTTCGTGCGTTAACCCGGTGCGCGCTTTCTCTCTCTTTCTGCGACGACTGGGCGCCGCCACTGCCCTACGCTAGTTGGTCTTCGTCCGGCCCTTCGCCGTCGACGAGCACCCAGGAATGCCCACCTCTTCTCTCTCCTTGCTGCTGTGCGAAACTGAGCACCCAAACCCTAACTTAACCTGTTTGGCTATCATGTATTCAGGTCATGTCTAATTACAACTGTTTACGTGGATTATGCTGCCTACGAACTTCGATAAAAATAAATCGGATGTACATTTGTACACCCATGTCCTTTACTGGGTGTGCCCCCCTAGTATGTACGCATTTACTGTCCATGTTTGGGAATTGGGATTTGGGGAGGATGCTTTCTTTTCTATAGCATATTGTGTATTTCTCGCAGTTCATACAGCTTGCAAGGTTGAATCATTTGCAAGTGTGTATCAGGTTGATTCCATCTCGTTTTTGTCCAAAAAAAAGGAGTGATGGTTTGCCAAAATTTAGTGTGGCTGTGTGGGCAGGCTTCAATTCTAGATGCTTTCTGTATATTGCTTGCTTCTTTATTCATCTAACGTGTTCTCTTATCATATATAGTTGCATTAGATATGTAATCTAACCTTCTGAATTGTCCTATTAGCGCTACTATTTACAGAAGTGTGTCAAATCTGCTGGCTGATCTATATTTCCAATTCTATGTGGTGTTTTATTTTATTTTGTGAAATCGCCTTATGCTCCACTGATTACTACTTATGATTCCTCGTAATGCTTTTCAGTTGACACCTGATACTATCTGAAGCTAATGCTTCTCAAGACGCCTAATATTTGCTGGCGAAGCTGTAGTTCGTGCGGCATGTATTCTCCATCGAGTAATTTACAAGGAAGGATGACTCAAAGAGTGGGTTTGTGGAACACTTCTCGCTCAAAAGCAGTGAGACATCGTGACTGGATTGGTTCAGTCATTTTTTCTGCTAAGAAGAATTTGAGGTTATCTGAACTGCAGAATACTACATGTTTTGTCAGTTTAGGGCGACTGCAGCAGTGCAGACTGTCAACAGGAAGCCATATGCTGAATTTAAAGTCTGATGTACTCTCCGGTCGAAAGTTTGCTAGTGTAAGCTGGGGTTTGGGAAGTATGCCAGGAAGAATAGCTGGTATAGCCTCTGGAGTAGGATTTGCAGTGTCTGGGATGGCGAGTGCTGAGGGTCCAGTGGACAACAGCACAGATGGCACCGTATCTGCTGAGTCATCAACAAATTTATCTCATGGGAAAAAAGTTCACACAGATTATTCTGTTACTGGTGAGATTGCAAAAGTTTCACTTTAAAAAAATGTACTGTATGCAGATGGTTAAATTATAATGGCAAATAGTCAGTCATAGTTGAACCATATGGCCTGCAGGCATTCCTGGTGATGGAAGGTGTCTGTTCCGTTCTGTGGCTCATGGTGCCTGCATTAGGTCAAGGAAGCCTGTACCTAATGAGGATCATCAAAGAAAGCTAGCTGATGAATTGAGAATAATGGTAATGCATACAATATTGCTCTTGTGTCCATGGTTTTGATTACTATGGTTTTCAAACACTAGCTATCTAGTAGTTGGTCTTTCATCATTGAAACCCTTGTATAAACTTTACTGCTGTTAGGTCGCAGATGAATTTATCAAGAGACGGGAAGAGACTGAATGGTTATTTTTCTCTCTTTCGTAATCATGCTGCTTGTTATTCATTTACGTATTATTGTACTTATTTTTTTATTGTAATATTGTTTTCAGGTTTATTGAGGGGGATTTCGATACATATGTATCTCAGATTAGGAAGCCACATGTCTGGGGAGGGGAGCCAGAGTTGCTCATGGCTTCACATGTTCTTCGGTGAGTGTTTGCCATGATCTTTGCATATATTCTGACCATTTGCTATCTCAGCTAAAGAGTTGTGGGAGTGGGATATGTTAGTTTAATCCATACTTCTTTGCAATGCTAATGCACATTTAATATCACTGCAACACCTGCAAGTTCATGCTGGTTGCTGGATAATTATTCGGATTATCATGTGGACCAGAATCTATCCCTAACTCACTACAGCTGGGAAGATACTCTGCAATGGCATTTGTATGCCGCCTTCTTTTTAATGTGATCCTTTGTCATGACCATGATATACCAAAGTATTAAGAATACCATTATTGCATATGCAGGATGCCAATCACCGTTTACATGCATGATAAAGAAGCAGGCGGTTTAATAACAATTGCAGAATATGGCCAAGAGTATGGGACAGAAGCTCCCATCCAAGTTCTCTATCATGGTTATGGCCATTATGACGCCCTGCAGATACCAGGAAAGGGTGGTCCGAGGTCAAGATTGTAACATATGTAGCTCAGAATTTAAACGGTAAGTTTTGGATGGATACCTCCTTCAGTTCTTCCTTTCTACACACATATACTAATGTAGTCGCAATTTGGTCTAAAAAATTATGGTAGTTTTTACGGACAGTAGAGGCTTTTGCCATGTTGGTTCTTACTGAGGTTTGTTGCTTGTGTGATCTTACTGAGGTTCGTAATTACCTTCCCATTGCAGGCTTGTAACGCAGCAGCACCCGATTGGTCCTGCACACTGCTTATGCTTTGGTGGCAGAGAACAGATGGCCGCATTTCAGCTTGGGCTTTGCACTTGCACATGCCTGGAGCTGGCCGCAGAACGTAGATCTACTCAGCTCTGATCTTCAGATGCTCCCGAGTACCTAAACAGCGCGGCGATTACGAAGAACCGAACCATGGGCACTGCCCATGTTTTTGTTTTCTTGTTAGTGTATGATGATTGTTTCCATGTCCGATGGTGAAAATTGCCCATACCGATACCGTCGATGCCCTGTTGCAGTTAACTATTGAGCGTCTGAGTTGAGCCATGCACCAGCTTTGTGTCGACCTGGTTTCTGTAACGTCATCAGTTTCCGAGCAGAGCCCTCGTCCGTGCGCATACGCACACGGACTGCCCACTGGCCTGTGTGCAAGCGTGAAATCTGAGGAGACCCAGCGACGCCGTCGCATCTTGCGGCCGTCCCGGCAAACCAGGTGAGCCGCAGACGAGCTCATCCAACCCTGAGAGATCATGCCCGCTATTGTCAAGCACGCAGTAATGTGTCAGCCACTCCGCCTCCATCGCAGCAGCATCAGTGACTGCCAAAGACCGTGTTTCCCAGAGTTTCTTAAAATCCTGTTGCGTTGCGACTGGCGAGTGGCGAGCGACATCCTGGCGACGCGATCACATGCCGCTGCTGGTGCTGTCGATCTGATCCCGCCGTGCCCCGGCCGGCGCCCCATGCTGCCATTCCTCCCACGCCTGTACGGCGGGGCTCAGCCTCAGCGTCGCATGATGGGCACCTCCAGTCCATGCGCCGCATCTGTACGGTGGTCAGAGAGGCCGGATGGGTACACACACCACCTCGTGCATTCAAGGGCCAATAAAAACTGGACTTGCCGTGCGTTCAATTCAGTCCAGAGTAGATCGAACGGAATGTTTGTGTTTGGCAGTGTCCCCGGGACACGGCTCGGGGCGCGCGGGTTTCACATGAATCCTCCTTCATGAGTTTGCCGAGTGACCGAACTAACATGTTTGTTGTTTCTTCATTGGTAAAGCAGAGTAGAGAGACTCAGGTCTACCAAGTTACACGCATAATTCATCTAACTTGTGGCGAGCAAAAAGGTCACCATGACCTAGATGTGCCTAGGAGAGTCTCATGGCTCCAGCCAAGCAGTCGATTTTGTACGCCGGGCCTGACATGCCGTAACATGTCTAAGAAACCACAAGATATTGACAAAATTTGTTATTGAACCACAAAGACCCTAACTTGCTTGGGTCTTATACTTTCTATGTACAATGTTGATATAAGTTCCCTAAGATACAAAATGTAATATGTTTTGGTTTTGTCTAAGCCAAACTTAGAAGTATCTAACTATGACCATGTTTATAAACAAAAAGGTATTGACATATATATCAACACATATTTCACGCTAGATGGTTTGATGATTAGTTTGTTTTCTTTTGTTTGGCTGGGTGTTTCTTGTTAAACAGAAGTCGGAAATTCTTATCTTTCAAGATGTTGCTTCATCTCGCTGTATTGCTCTTGAAATTTAATATATCTTCCTTGTCAAAAAAAATCACGCTAGATTTTATGAAGCTAATTTATATTATAAATGTTGGTATATTTTTCTATAATCTTTGTCAAACTTTTAAAATAAATCTTGAGAAACCTTACATTTTATAACATATGGAGTACTTGATGGAAAAAATAATTTATCGCAGAAGAGGGAGAGTTCTAGAGCATGTCAGCATGATTTTTTTCATTTTTTTTTTCCGACAATACGAATTTTTATCCAGAACTTTTTTAAGGCCGAGCATGAATTCTTAACAAGACAAGTACCAGCTGCATGCTCCTGTAGTGATACTTCTATTGAAGCCAAAGAATTGGAAGTTTATCCCCTTATCAGGAAGAATAACATGACGAAATTTTAGGCAGCGAGTGGAATATAGGACTATTCTCACCAGAATATAATTTCCACCTTTCCGCGACACAAATTTTTGCAATTGCAATCAAGATTTCACAGGACTATCTCTACGGAATATAATCAATGAACATTAGCAGTAAAGCCACGGACTGCCCCAGATAATAACGTAGAGATATTCTTGTTCATGTTCTGTACGACCAAAACGATTCCCAGAATTATTGCTTGAATTTCCACCGAGAGGAATATTGGCAACATTATATTGTTCCAGGCACGGCTGGTGTGTCTCGGAAATAATCATCAAGCGGTACAGAGTACTATTTTGCAAGCCATACTGGCATTATACTCGGAGGATTTCTTGGTTGCTGTACCTTGTATGGCGAGATCGTTCACCGATTCTCCTTGATCAAAGATACCCTATGCGGTTATGATCCTTATCGTGATAATTATGATATCTTGTGCACAAGATCAGTGAGTGAGGGGACCCGTGATTTTACGGCGTTGGATTCTCGAGGAATAGCATCCTCGGACACGGTTCACAACTTTAATCCGTGGTACATGATTCTTGACGTGCATATTTTTCAAGGAAAGATTCATAAGTTCTATAGTAGTCGTAGCTAGCATGATTCATCACACTTCGTTGGTCTCATGGCACTATAGAAACCAGTATCCATATTAAATTTACAGTAAAGTTGAATTGGATCTCTGAGGAAGGCACTCCTGGTGAGAGATCGAAGAGTTTGAAATTCACTTTTACAGTGCATCTATACTTAATATTAAATCAGAATCTATACTTAATATTAAATCAGATAAGGTTTTCTGAGTCCCGGTTTTCCGGTCCGTCATTACACGTAGATCTGGCTGGTCAGCCTCTCTCCGTTCTGTATCCGATAATCCAAATCACAACTACAATACGAACCAGATTCGGACTGCAGAAGGAGCCCACGAGAAAACGGACGCCCAAGTCGCATACGAATTCCGTTTTCAATGTTTTATATATCGATGGAAAGCTAAAATAATAACATTTCCAACTAAACTAAAACCACTTTAAAATTCGGTCTCAGTCAACGAAAATTTTTGAAATAATATGATGTGAAATTTATTCGTGAGCCCGGAGTGCAGGAGCCGCCACGCGAAAACGGATGCCCAAATCGCATAAGAACTTCGTTTTTTACGTTCTATATATCAATAAAAAGCTAAAATAACAATCTTGTCAACATCGTTAGGACAATATGGCCTACAATTTACTCGAAAACCCAATTATGGGAGGAGCAGCCTACGTAAAAACGGATACCCATATCGTATATAGACTCCGTTTTTTATGTTCTATATACTGTGGAAAAACAAAAAATAATATTTCTTATCAAACTGACATCAACTAAATTTCGATCACAGTAAAGGAAAATTCGAAACAATATGCTATAGAATTTATTTGCGAGGCTATTTTTATATGTATTGATCTATAGGTGCTTAAGGATTTTTTTCTCCCATTGCAATGCATGGGCATTTTGCTAGTATACTAACTACTAAAAATCATATATGCGGATATGCCCATCATTCCATCAATTAATATGTTCCTTCCTGGACATTAAAACTAAGGTAAACGGTTGATGTGCTAGTGCCAATCCTAGTGATAATGTGAATGGCCTGTTTTAAAAATTAGAGTAAAAGGAATAGCCACAATATCCTATTCTCTTCTCACCCAAATTGCAAGGTCAACGAGACTCTGATGGTACCTGTGGCCGCCGTTGTACCAGCAAGCCGACTGGTGTCAAACCCAACCGTATCCACTCCTAATCCCACACTTTTTCTAGGACTTTATGCCCTGAACTCCAAAAGATCTAGCTGTGTGCCCTTGTTCTCTTGTCTCTTGTTTGATCAGCACCAAAAGGTGACCGCCACCCATGGATAGCAGAGAGGAAGACACGGTCTATGGGACGATAGATGGAACAGTGAAGCTGAAGCTTAGCACAGAATAATATAGTGCTGGGGATCGGAATTCTGTTCAGAAAATGGTGCCGGGGGGAGCATGGGAGGATGTGGAGCCAGTGTTCACAGGGTCACATGTGCCCGGCGAAAAGGATGCGGGGCTTCGTTTGGTTGATTCCTTCCTTGCTATGGAATCAAACTATGCCTATGTGAAGGGCTTGATTTGTCTTACGGCATCGAGGATTGATGGTCGATGACAGACTGACTAGTACTGGTACGGTTGATTATTTTATCGTCTTGTTATCATTAAGTTAGTTTAGCTGGAACCTTAAGAAACCGGAGGCGTTGCAATAAATTTTATTTAAAAAGATTAAAGGAAATAGTTTAAGACTTTTATATGAAACAACAGGAAAAGCAAAAACTAAAAAAAAGTACGTCAATTTTTTAGCCACGTAAATCTATATCTATCTATGGAGATTTCTTTGCTCGATAGATAACAAAAGCAAAATTCTCTTTGAAAATATGCTTGGCGGCAAAAGTATTTGTCCGAACATTAATGACAATGAGATCATTCTGCACTTTCCAGATGCTCCGGCTCATAAGTATAGTGTTTTTTTTTCACAAAGAACGGAACTTTTTGAAATATTTTTCAAAACAAATATACAGCTGTAATTCTCATATTTATGACCGGAGAAAATATAATCATATTCCTGCTCAAAGCATAATTAATGCAAATGCAAATAGTCATTTTGCACACATTAGCACCGGCTCGTATAAATAAATGCGCATATACCCTACCTCTAGAAGAGTCTAAAAAAATGAGCCACCACACCATATGAAGCCATCGTAGATGTCTCAGAAAAAAAAATAGAACTGCACCTACAAAGTCAGTCGTTAACCAGCTCAGCCTGACCAATCCGCCCGAGAAATTAAACCGTATTTAAGGTTTATGGTTTAATTAAGAAATGGAAAGATAGAAACCTTTTATTTTTTGCATGGATCACATGATCCGGTCTCACCGAACAATGGGTGGATTCTACGCACTCTGAGTCCACACACGACTAATTCTCGCCTTAAACAAAAAAAAAAAAAAAAAATACGGGCCGGGAGCATCCCCTCCCGTGACCGATCAACATGATAGTAATGCTACGCAAGTACAGCGCGGATCAGGCGATCAACACAACACGGGAGCAGTTTCAGCTGGTGGCGACCCTCAAGTTCAGTTGTTTTACTGATCTCAGCAGCCAGCCGCATAATTTTTTTTCAGGTGTCAGCGGACGGAGGGAGACGATTGGCGCGGCCCGGGATGCGACACGCGGGGCGGATCGCGCAGCCTCGCTCGCTTGCGCTCATGTCACGTGCACGCCCCTCGTGAGCCGGGATCTTTTTATAGCGTTTCAATTTCTGTTTGGTCCCACGCCGGCTCGTGGCTGCGGGGGCTCCACGCGGTCGTGCCGTGTGGAACGGGCCGGGCCGCAGGATGATTTGCCTGGGCCTTGGGGCACCATCCCAAACCTCTCCTGTCAGGCTACAGAATACAGTATTCCCTTCCTGTTCAAATTTTGGTCAAACTACTTCCAAAGCGTCAGCCCAACCATTTGAGGTGGAAGTATCCCTCTTGTGTACTCAGAAAGATAAACTCTCAAACATCTTCTCTTACTCCATCTGTCCAACAAATCAATTAGTGTTTGCATACAGAGTGTGAGTCGGACAAAATTTTAACGTTTAGAATGACTCCTTTTTGGGGATAAGGGAGTGGACAGCTGCTTTTAGATTAGAAAATCCCCGGTAAGCGCTGGGATTAATGAGGCCGCGCAGTCGCAGCTGAGAGAAAAGAACACTGAGAGTGAAATTAATAAAGAGCGCGCTGCGGCGATGCCCATGGTGGCGTCGCACGCAAAGGTTCCCCTCCCCGCCCGGCCGCATGGCAGCGTCGACGGACGGCCGGACGGGTGCCCCCGCCACGACGGCGCTTCGCTTCGCTTTCTTCCGGTAACTTCCCCTCGCGCCGTTATAAATATACGTAGCGCCGAGCTCTCACTCCCACATGTTAAACTCGTAGTACGCCCACACGCCTCCCCAGCGAGTCAACACACCTCAGCTCAGCTTGCGAACTCTCCCTGTTATCTACACAGTCCCCGACGCGCTGCGATCCCTTCCCTCCCCTGTCTTCTTGCTCCTCCCATCGCCGGTTTCACCGTTCACCGTCCACGCTCTTTCACAACCGACGCAGCCAGCTCGATTGCGTCGATCGTGCTCCTCCGCGCAACGCGAAGCTGTGCTGGGAGGTGAGAGAAGAGAAGCTTATTAGGTGGTGGGGTTAATTGCGACAGGGGAGGCGGCGTGGGCTGGGTGATGTACGGCTCGCCGGTGCCCAAGGACCTTAACCTGCCAGCAGCCCAGCCGCAGCCGACCGGTGCCGCCGGCGCCAGGATGAGCTCCCCGGGCCTGCTGCGCTACAGGTCGGCGCCGAGCACGCTGCTCGGCGAGGCGATGTGCGGTGGGGATCAGGACTTCCCCGCGGGGGCAGGGCACGCCGTCCCTGACCACGCCGCGGACAACGTCCTCGCCCGCTTTCTTGCCGACCACCACCACTCCGAGATCCGGGACTGCAAGCCTCCCCGCCCCGCCGCGGCCGCTCACTTCATGGACGACGCCGCCGCGTCCATGGCCGCCTCACAGCAGCAGCAGCTCATGTACCAGCAGTCGCAGCAGCAGATGGCCGCCATGGAGGGGCTCTACCGCAGCGTCAGCTCCGGCGGCGGCACGGAGCCCGTTGGCAACAGCCTGCTCCGCCAGAGCAGCTCCCCTGCCGGCTTCCTCAACCATTTGAACATGGACAACGGTACGACTCACCTGCCGCCTCTGCCTCTGTAGTAGTCCACCTTTTTCTTGGTCGCTCCAGAAGTAGTAGCGTGCCAATCATGAGCCCGGCGCCTAGCTTTCCATTTCCGGAACTGATGATCGCGGGCAATCAATGCGCTGCCGCGGCATCGCAGGGTACGGGCAGATGCTCCGGGCGGGCATGGGGGGCGGCTTCAGGAACGGCGTCAGCGACGCGCGGCTCAAGGGGCAGCTGAGCTTCCCGTCCCGGCAGGGGTCGGTGATGTCGCAGATCTCGGAGGTGGGCAGCGAGGAGCTGGACGGCGGCGGCAGCAGCCCCGACCCCGAGCCGGCCGGCAGCAACGCCGCGCCGCGCGGCTTCGGGTACCCGGCGATGGGCGCCTGGACGCCGGACGAGCTGTCGTCGCCGACGTCGAAGCGCCTCCGCTGCGACTCCGCCTCCGGCCCCGCGCCGCAGCCGAACGGTGGGCAGCCGCTGGTGCCGCAGCTCAGCCTCCCCGCCGCCGGCAACAAGGGCGGCAAGCAGGCCTCGCCGGAGATGGCGGTGATCGAGAAGTTCCTGCAGTTCCAGGACGCCGTCCCCTGCAAGATCCGCGCCAAGCGCGGGTGCGCCACCCACCCGCGCAGCATCGCCGAGCGGGTGCGTGCCCATGTCCATGCCCTGCCCTGCCCCCCCAATTGCATTCCTCCCCCTCCTTCCGAATGGAAAGAGACGGGAGAAGAAAAAAAGAGAACTTGGAAAACCAAGAGATTGATGATGTCGTTATCCTTGTCAGGTGAGGAGGACCAAGATCAGCGAGCGGATACGGAAGCTGCAGGAGCTCGTGCCCAACATGGAAAAGGTAAGCAAACCGAACCCAAATCCCGATAAATATCGATAGAACAGTGAAATGCTGCCACCGTTTTTCGTCTTCCGCCCTCATCGATACAGCAGCTTGAATGCGTTTGGGTTTTGTTGACCACCCGCAGCAAACCAACACTGCCGACATGCTGGACCTGGCTGTGGAGTACATCAAGGATCTTCAGAAGCAGGTCAAGGTATATGCCTCTACATCCAAAAGCTGTTCTTGTCAACCTTGAAGATCGCTGATAGTAACCTAAACGCACGATTTGATTCATGGGTCGCCCTGAGCCATCAGAAATGCCGAAATGAAGTCCTAGATTTGCCCTGTGGCTGAGGGCAGGGGTAAACTTTGATGAGACATATCCGACCGACCGCATGCTCTTATCCAACTAATTTCCAAGCCGTGTTCCTGTTGGCATGAACATTTTTATAAATTATCTTAAGAGAGCGAGCTGAAATTCAGAGTTCTCTTCATGGTTGCTCATGGATGGTGGTCTCGTCTCGTTCATTTCCAGGTGCTGAACGACGGCCGCGCCAATTGCACCTGCCCCGCCGGCAAGCTGCAGAACCAGTTCGCCAGTTAAAGGAGGAGCCTTTCTTTCACGGTGCGATGCAACGCGCCATGGCCCGTGGCCGCAAGGCCTGATTGGTGAAGACTCTGCGCCGCCTGCTCGCTCCGTCCTCCTGTTCGTTTGGTCCTACCAGTAAAACCGTTGAAGTAGTACCAGTGTACTTGCCCTGCCGCATAGCATATATATGAGGAGGTCAAAGTGGTAAAAAGAAGAAAAAAGATATGGAAATGAGGTTAGTCTGTACATGCAAGGTCATTAGCGGCCGGGCAGGGTCCCAGGCCACAGATTAGTGATAGCTGCAAGCTCGATTTGTTGGTTGTTGCTCACTCGTTTTGCTTGCCCTTGCCCCATAAAAAGGTTGGCGAGATCAGAAATGTACTTACCGAGCTGCAGGCCTTGCCTTGCCTTGCCTTGTCTGTCTCCCCGTTACACCAACACATGCACATATGAACAGATACTATAGCTGTACCCAGATGAGAAGCGTCGAAAAAAAAAAAAACACATGCATGCATATGCATCCAACGATCCAATCCAATCCGACTAGATGCATATCAGCATATGCAAGCAGTGTCGCGCCCAGTGCGAGTGCAATGCACTTCCCTTAACGGTAAGCCTGCGCGCGGCCTTATTCAGCCGCGCCATCCTCTTGTCTCTCGTCCAGAAATGAACGGGATCCTGGAAGGAACGCCAGCTCGTGCCTCCCCGCGTGCCAAACAGAAAAAAAGGTCGTTTCGAGATTTCTCCAAGCCTCTGAATAGGAACTTTTTTTTTTTTGACTGTCTCTCATCTAATTACAGCTGTAGTATCTGTTCAAACACTGCTACACACACTCCACGCACGCACACACCTACACACACCACGAGTACTCAAACAAACATACAACTACACTCAGGTAAGACCGCGTTCTTAGAGAAATCATCAGAACTGGCTCCGTAGACGACGGGTACATCGCAATCTTTTTTAGCTTCACGCGTGAGAGGCTCTGATCTGCGAAATTTATTTAGGGGTTAACAACCGATGGAAGACGCGAGTCCGATCCAGCGATCGAACCAGGGATCGAACGCGCGTCGGTAGGCTGCACTCCGGCAGCACCTACCATAGACAGGTTCAGTGAACAATGTACATACAGGCCACCCGTACGTACCGTAACCGTAATAAGTCGTGGTACGAGATGTCCTGTCTCTACTGTCACTTGTCGCTGACCCGGCTCGGCTCGGCGTCTCCTGAATCCTGATCTGCTGCAGTGATTAGTAAAACCGCATGCCCATCCGCCCGGCCGCGCGGCACCCCGGAACGGAAGGAAAAACCTTGGGCGCCCTGCGTGGCGGCTCTATCCGCCTGCGTCGATCCGTCGCGTTCACGGCTGCGCGTGCTCTGCTTCCGGCTCCTGATCCGGCACAACGCGACGAACTGCCGAAGGCGCGTTGGCCCCGTGCCTGATCGTGTTCCGCCGGGTGAGGAAACGAAGAAGTAGAGAGCGAGTTGCGTCTCCGGAACTCCGGTGCTACGGGAGTACGGGACGCTGGCGATGGAAACCGAAAGTCAACATGGAACGAGTCGTAAAGAAATTCTCCTCGCTTCAGGTCGCCCCCTAGCCGCCATGCTAAGCCGCTCCCGTCGTACGATTTTGGCGGCCGTGCCGTGTATCGGTTTCTTCTAGCTAGGCCAGGCCTCTCGCTGACCGGAGTGGAGTGTCAACTCATCTCTTTCTTTTCCTTTTCCTTTTCATTTCTTTCCTTTCTATTTTCTCCTCTCGTTTTTACGAATGGGGAATTGCAATCGAGAACTAATGCTCCCTTTCTCCAAAATTACTCGTCATTTAACTTTTTAACACTAATTTTAACCACTGCGTCTAAAGTTTAAAACGGATGGAGTATGTATGTACGAGTATGTATTTGATTTTTTTAAGCAACAAGTATTATTTATTACTTATGACCGATTTGGCGGCGGTTGCTTTTTCTTCTCGCAAGATATTGTATTAACACATGTTTGTGGTGGTAGGAGCACATGATTTATAAACATATATACATGCGTAATTTGTATGTATCTAAGATTTTATAAATAATACATGTACATTTGAAAAAAAAATCAAATAATGGATCCGCCGCCACTCGGGCTGCCTCCACGGGCCGTCGCTGGAGGCCGGGGGGGGGGGGGGGCGCCCTCCCTGGCTCTCTCCGCAGTGGCACATCCTCCATCCTCGGCTACCGCCGGTAGGCCGACGTTCAGATGTGCCTCTGCTCGGGGCGCCTTGTGATGCCCCTGGCATCTCAGAAGCCGTACACACAATTATACATAAGCTAATGACGAATTAAGACTAAATCATGCTTAAGAGAGTAACGAGGAATTGGTAGATAAACCACTAAGTCAAAATTTCTCAAATCTGAAATTTTAACTCATCCCCAAAGTTGATTCTGAAATTACTTTTGAATTCACTATACAACTTTACATTCTCCCTTTCTATGAAATGAAATTGAACTTTTTACCTTCCAAATGAACCTATTGTGGAAGGGATTGGCCTTCATTTGATACTTCAAAAGTTGAAAACAAGAAAAGCTTTACTTAGAGTAAATCTGTTGTTTTACCAAAATCCTAAACAAGATTTGGGTTGTATTTCAAAATAGGTTGTGATTTAGAGGAGGATCATATTAACAAAGTTTTAGGTAATGATCTAGGAAACAACTTTGTCAATATGAGTCAGGTCATAATATGAATTCAAATTGGTCTTTTCAACCAAATTTTGTCAGCCCAGAAACACACCCCTACTCTGTCCAGTTTGGTAAATTGAGGTTTTCTTACCCATAGAGCCATTTTCATGACCTGTCCTAATGAAATGAAATATAGTTTAGAAAGTACCCCACAAATTTGTCAAAAGGAGCAAGTGGAGTTGAGGCCTATAACTAGGGTATCTTCCCCTCCCAAGCAGATGACCTACCCTGTCCCTACCTATGGCTGCTGCATAAATTCAAACAAATTTCATATTTCCATGCCGATTTTGAAATCATGCCTATTGACAAAGTTGTAGAGTTAAAAGAGTAGAACATTTCATCCAATTGGAGTTTTTCCAAATTCGGCCTCTAAATTGGTCAAAATAGCGATTTTCAGCGGAGGAGAAAACACATTTTTTTCTTTTTCTCTTTTTCCCTTTTCCGCGGAGGCTGACAGGTGGGCCCCATTTGTCGGGTCCCTCGGATCCCCGCGGACCGGCAGCAGCCGCGGGCCCCACTCGGTTTTTCCTTCGCGCACTCGGTCCATGGACCACACTCCCCCATCCTCGCCCCGGCCCCACCCGTCAGCCCCACGGGTCCACGGACTAGGTCCACGCCACCTCGCCCTCGTCCTCCCCTGTACGCGCGCCTCCACGCGGCGGCGGCCGGCCATGGCCGTGGTCCGGCCGGCCGGACGCGCCAGGCCGCGCCCCGCTCCCCCTCCTATACTTCCTTCGGTTGGAAGGAAGCCCTCTCCACTCTCGCCCTCCCCTCTCCACTACCGAACGCCTCCTGCTCTCTCCCTCTCCCCCGCGCGCGAGACGCCAGTGCGCCGTCCGCCATTGGAGCGAGCTCGGAGCTCGAGCTCCCGAGCCGCCACCGCTGTCTCTCGCGCCCCTAGGACCCATCCATCGCGCTCGCCACCTCGTTGCGCACCCGAGGGACAAGCTCTCGCCTTCTCTTACCCCTCCCTTCGCCAGATCGACCCCACCGCGCCACCGAGCTCGCCGCGCCGCGCCGCCGGTTCACCACCGCAGCGCCCCGCCTCCCGAGCTCCTCACGCCGACAGGACATCACCGCCACCTCCGCCTCGACCCGGCGGACCCTAGGGGCAAGGTCTAGGCGCCGCTACGCCTCCCCATCGCCCGGTCCACGCTCCGCCGGTCACCGCCGGGCACCTCACCGTCGCCGGCCCCCTGCGCTCCTCCTCCCGTCGCCTGAGGTAGAGGGGTGAGTTCCCCGTCCCCTCCTCTCCCTTCCCCGCCCCGCCGGCGAGCCGCCGCGGCCCGCCTGGCCGGCGCGCCGAGCGCCGCCCTCCTCCCTCTCTCCCGTCGGGAGGAAGAAGAAGGGGAGGAGGAAGAAGACGACGCCATTTTGCTATTAAGCCCCTTCGCTTTAGTCTTTTTACGAACCCGTCCGAGCTCTGTTGAATGACTCTCGAGCAAACTACAATCCAGCCCCTGCAGGTTATATTTATTCGCGTTTAGGTCCTAGATCTAGGCCTATTTGAACTAGGAACTTTAGAAATTCATATAAATTCAAATAAAAATCTAAAATGGACAAACTTGGAGTCTATGCACTCCTCTTGAGTAGATCTACATGATAGGTATGATGTGGAGGTGTGAAATGTCTGTTTTGCCCTTGGTATTGTTGCATGCAGGATTAATTAGGATAAATAACAAAAGTGGACTAAATGAACTCCAAATGGCATGAAACTTGGACAGTAGATTTCTTAGGGTATTATAACACTAGGTGAATTTTTGTAGCCCTAGCCCTTGCGGCTTAATTACCCTTTTGTCATTATACACGTGTATGTGCATTTATTTAACCTAGGAGGTGGAGGCTACAAAGAATACGTTCAAATCAACTTTCTAGCAATTTTCATATACTTTAGGTAGTATAAGTATCTCACTGGTAAAATATGAGTTTGTGCATGTAAAGTTTGATTGGTGATTTGAAAAATAACAAAACGTGGCTTGCTTAACTGAATAATACGAAAAAGTAGTTATAAATCATCAAGTGACCGAATCCTTGACACGTTTAATTGTGAGTGTGAATCCTCATGCATCTCATGTATTGCATCATGCATATTATTCATATAGCGACGCTTATTGCAGATACGTGAGAAATAAACAAGTGCACGGGTCTACATCAACCAACGGTGATCCAAAAGACCAACTAAGACCCATTCACGACCTGGAGGGCCCATCAGTCGTGTTTGGAAGGGGGAGTTGTCCAAGGGATCAAGGGGTTGCCTGGGGCAAGGCCTCACAACCCGACAAACTAACAGTAGCTTAGTTTGTTCAAGTTGTCAACAACGAAGGTAGGCCCCTTAGGCATTTTCACCTATCTAGGGAGTCTCACCACCCTATTCTTGTTTGTGCATTACGTTTAGGGATTTTATGAAACCCCACATGCATAAATCCTTGATGCCCAAAGTAGAAAGGATAAAACGAAGTCTATGCTTAGCCCTGCTTAGACGGTAGAAGACGAGTGAAGGTATTCACTCGCGAGATGATAGGGCCTACAAATGTTTTTACAAAACCTTGGAACCGAAAGGAAATCTGTTATGACTTGATGATAAGTTGAGACCGGGCGGAGATATGGTTTGATATGATGAGATTGTGATAATGTGTTGGTGGACTCCGCCCGAGTCGATTAAGGCCCGTCCGCTGTTCGCCTGCTGATTGGCATAACATTGCTAGAGTGCTTATCCGGTATATGGGGCCGGTGAAAGTCTTACTTGTGCCGTCTCAAGCAAGGGGCACGTTCCTACCCACTGGTTGAGAGGAAGGTGGCCGCGGAGGCGGGTGTCAAAGGAGGGCAGAACCCGACGTAACCGAGGTACCGCTCCTGCGACAACGCGCTCCGGGAGTCAGGCGGGAGTGGTCATCGAACTTGAGACGGGACAGGTGGAGATGGGAGAAGCATATGTGGAACGCTGGGAGTTAGTAAGCATATGCCATCCTGGTGCTTCTAGTTATTCCCGGGAATTAAAAAAATCGATTCGAATCGCTGATGCTCACCAGGTGTGAGAATGCCAAATATCACTGACGGGCAACGTAGTAACAACTCAAATACTTTATGCTTATATTCATGTTTTATATACAACATGCTTGGATAAGTATGATCCGTCCGACTATTCATAGTGCTGCCCATCCACTGAGAGGAGGTTGATGGATTTGGGAGATGCTTTGAGGTCAAGGGAGAGATGACCCGACTATAGGGGCATCGCTCCTGAGACGGCTACTCCCAAGAGTTCGATGGGGGCTCTATGAATCTTGGGACGGGCCATGCGTTCATGTTTTATTTTCTCTGCAAGTTTTCCCCCTATGATATTGTTGATAATCACAACTAAGGGGTAGCAGCTGTCAAATCCTGCTATCTTACGATAACATGTTTTAAATAAACAATCAATGGCTAAGGACCCACTTCTAGTAAGCTTATGCGGTTTAGAAGTCAGTCCACCAAAAAGCCTTGCATAATCTCAAATGTGTCGGGCTGAAACCGCCCACGGGTAAGTCCTACGAGTTCCCCACGAACTCACCGTTTGTTGTTGATATTTTTCTTTTAGGTGCATATCAGATTATGATCAAGGATGACTACGGTGGGCTTGAGGTCATACTTGATGTTTACTTTCCGCTGCACGTTACATCTTTGTAACGATATGTATTCCGCTGCGAGGTTTATTTTGAAGTTCTTTTTCACTACCTTGTACTCCTTTTGAGCAAAAGTATTTGTAATCAATCAAATTATGTTTGTATGAAATGGTGGGTTGTTGTAATTGTTGTGGCTCTTCCGAGAGCTTAACGTGTGTGATGTCGGCATCCCTGGGAGATGGTTTCATCGAGTGCCCTTCTGGGTAGCTCGACGGACTACCGAGTTTAGTTCGGTCTAAGTGCACTGTGGGCCAGTGGTGGCAGGTGTACTTGGCCCGTACTAAATTGGGCGGTTCCGCCACAGCTGGTATCAGAGCCGATCATGCACGAGCAACAATTATAACAACTTCGTTTTGATTTCAAAAGCCTATTTTCTAAATCTTTTCAGAGTAATTGCGAAAATGAGAGATATCGCGTATATGCCCATTATAAGGATGTTAGGAGATATCAGGTGACGTCACTAACATTCTGACCTAGATAGAATTCATATGCATTTTGGGCGCTTTGAGAAGCAACTATTCGGCCATAGCTATCCCCAGTACTGGTGGAAGCTATTGGGTTTTGCGAATAGTTGTAATCTCTGCATTCATGCTTATAAGTAAAAGCTCTTTAAGGGTGGTGGGCATGTTTGAGGCTTTCATACCCACCACACTTACATTCGGTTTTGGGATCCACCTTTTTCTCGACAATCCCCAGTACTGGTGGAAAGTCAGGCTTTGAGGAAAAGGTGCAGCGGCCCACCAACGTTGTCCACGCAGCGGTCACGCGTGGATGCCACATTATGTGGTAATGTATGAGCATGCATTTTTCTGCAGGTACACTAACCACGTGCGAAACTAAGAACGACTAAGACTCGACTAGTTGCATTAGGGAGAGACGTGCATATATGTCACCGAATATCGCTAAGTTGTATACTTAGAAAGTGTGATGTGAGACCGGATAGGACAGGCATACATCATTCCATCTCATCTCATGTGCTTTACTTGTTTTTGCTTGAAAATAACTAGGTTCCTTACTGCATCTATAAGTATACTCGTTGGGTAGTAGCATTTTACATATGAATCCTGTCTGCGGTTTTAAGATGCATTTCAAACTACGAATGAAATCAACAGAAACTTATTATAAGAACCTAGTAGTACAAGAAATTTCTAAACAACTTATGTATAGATTACTTGCTCTGAAAGTAGATACGAGCGAGGTACCAGTTTAGGGCGTGTCTTATGTCCATTTTAAAACAAATATTATATATAAAAAAGTTGTAGTGCGAAAAATTTCAACCAACACATTGATCTATAACGACCCTTCAGCAAAATACTCTGGACATTAACTTACAACCATTTTAAGTCCAAGCTTACATCTAGGTAGCAAGTACGAAGTTTAGAAGATGAAGTTCGGGACGTAACTTAATTGGCACATGAATACAAATTGCCTTATGACCACATTTGGCCTTCGAAACTATCAAATTGACGGGAGCCTTATTCTTCCTGCTACAGATGTCGCAACCCTCGACACCGCCTTTCGACTTATGTCCTGGCCACCATGAATCCAGGACAGCTAAAACCATAATACCTAAAGGCAGCATGAAGAGAAAAGCGGGAGAGCCCTCCACCGATGCAGCTTCGGTTCAACACCTGCGACCTGGGATGGTTCTGTTAAAAGGATTTGTCAAGCCTGAAGATCAGATCGGGATGGTTCGTATGTGTCGACAACTGGGTAAGGGCCCAGGAGGATTTTATAGACCTAGCTACAAAAACGGTGCCAAGCTGAATTTATGGATGATGTCTCTAGGAAAGAACTGGGATCTGACTACTCGCTCGTATGGACCAACACGTCCCTTCGATGGAGCACAAGCCCCGACAATACCAGATGCTTTCAAAATGATTGCTCAAGCTGCGAACTCCACTGCAAACGAGTTTCCTCAGATTAACCCGGACGTATGCATCGTCAACTACTACACCAACTCCGGGAAGCTCGGACTTCACCAAGACAAGGACGAGTCAGAGAGTAGCCTTACCAAAGGTTTACCTTTCATATCCATCTCCATAGGAGACACCGCCGAGTTCTTGTTCGGCAACACAAGAGACAAAGACCAAGCAACCAAGATCAACCTCGAATCTGGTGACGTTCTCATACTCGGTGGAGAATCAAGATTGTTATTTCATGGCGTTTCCCACGTGAAGACTGACACTGCACCAAGTTGGTTGAAAGAAGAAACGGGCATTCGTCCTGGACGTATCAATCTTACGTTTAGGCAGTATTAGCTAGATACTAGTTGGTGTGCTAGCAGTCATCGCAAACTGTTGTAATAAGAGGAGGTTGACTCTCATAACCCTTGAGTTTCCCATGTATCCAGCTCCTTGCAGTCGGCATATGTCCCACCCTCATGGCTAATGTAACTCTATTTTCAATGGAGCATTCTAAACTCTTGTAGTTCTCACGTTTCACGCTTTTGTCATTCAGGCACTTCAGTCCCTGTAATCCATGACACTTTTGTTATGGTTACCCCGTTCCTGATGGAAATAAGTCTGATGAGTTATACCTCCGAAAACATTATGCTATGGCGTGTAAAACTCCTTGTTTATGTCTTTCTATAACCCTGTGTTATTCGCATATCCCCGGAAGTTGGAAAGAAATACCGCACTTGATGGGGTGTCTACCCGAGTAGTCTATGGTGCCGCGACGGAACCTAGGGTCCTGTGTGCACGGCCGTCACACGGTTCCACTAGGGGCGCGCAGGTATCAAAACATGCAAAGGCATGACACCGCTGCATTGTGGAACATTCCTATCCAACTCCTAACCCCTTGTTGACCTCTATCCCTCTATTCGTGGAAATAATTTACTCTATTTTCACTGCCGCCTAGTATCGTTTCATTGCTTTGTTTCACCTTGCCTTTCTTGATCTGTGGGAAAAATCCGTCTCAATCCCCGTATCGTTCACACCTTTGCCTCGCCTTGTTGAGTCATGTTCTTCTCGATCAGCGGAGACGGATCGACTCTAGGGTTCCACTCGTCCACATCTTTCTCGGACTCCTCTATGCTTACCTTGATCAGCTTTAACGACCGTATCTATAGGAATGCTTGGTTCCATTTCCACTGTTTTGCTACATCATTCCATGGCTTTCTTCCAATTTGCCTCGCTTGATTTGTGGGAAACAATCAACTCTGTTTCCACCACTCTATCTTATGATTTCTTCCTTTATATATGTTGAATCTTATCTCCTAAAGAATTTCAGCATCATCCACTGCACTAAGCTTTTGTTCTCGGCTAATGCTTTCATCGCATTGTCCTTTTCAAGAGTTGCTTCATTCTTCTTTTGAAGTTATCCTCAAAGTTGGGCTCACTAACCTTGGTGATCTGTTAGTAAGCATAAGCCCTCTGCCTGTGCTTTTCTTGGTCAGTCTTGATCAATTATATGAAATCATACAAACCACCACCTTATCTAGGTGAATATGTCCTATCCTCTTTCCACGGCATCTTTCTTGAAACGATGAGTAGTGTGTGCTATGCATCGCCACACCTTACTCTTTGAAATTATTTGGATTTGATATCTTATATGTGTACGCAGTCCCCATCAAAATGGAATGAATGTGCCTCCCAACAACACATCCATTGTTGTTTTCCATAACTCACGAGATTTTTGCTTCATTCAAACCCCCCACTGCGTATGCTTTGCTTCTCATTGTTCAAATAAATCAGATGTTTATTACGCTCCTAAACTCGGTGTCAAAGACAGGAAGTAACCCTCTCGTCGTGCTTGAATCAATCCTGTCATTCGCTCGCTGCCACCACGTTCTCTTCGTGGTTTGTTCATTCCCCCTCATCTGAGACGTGAATTATCGAATACCTTGAAGGAACCACCCTAGTCAACCAAATGATGCTTTGTAACTACCTTGTGTTAGGAAGGTACTAACCACTCACCCGGTCGTTAACAAAACCAACAAAGGACAAAGGAAGAGTTAAGGTGCGTTTGCAACTATTAAAAGAGTCCCGAGCCCCAAGATGCGGGTAGTATCTTTTCACCCTACGACATAGAACCCTGCCTCTTTCAAAATCTCGGGACGAGATTTCTTTAAGGGGGGTGGGTTGTGATGCCCCTGGCATCTCAGAAGCCGTACACACAATTATACATAAGCTAATGACGAATTAAGACTAAATCATGCTTAAGAGAGTAACGAGGAATTGGTAGATAAACCACTAAGTCAAAATTTCTCAAATCTGAAATTTTAACTCATCCCCAAAGTTGATTCTGAAATTACTTTTGAATTCACTATACAACTTTACATTCTCCCTTTCTATGAAATGAAATTGAACTTTTTACCTTCCAAATGAACCTATTGTGGAAGGGATTGGCCTTCATTTGATACTTCAAAAGTTGAAAACAAGAAAAGCTTTACTTAGAGTAAATCTGCTGTTTTACCAAAATCCTAAACAAGATTTGGGTTGTATTTCAAAATAGGTTGTGATTTAGAGGAGGATCATATTAACAAAGTTTTAGGTAATGATCTAGGAAACAACTTTGTCAATATGAGTCAGGTCATAATATGAATTCAAATTGGTCTTTTCAACCAAATTTTGTCAGCCCAGAAACACACCCCTACTCTGTCCAGTTTGGTAAATTGAGGTTTTCTTACCCATAGAGCCATTTTCATGACCTGTCCTAATGAAATGAAATATAGTTTAGAAAGTACCCCACAAATTTGTCAAAAGGAGCAAGTGGAGTTGAGGCCTATAACTAGGGTATCTTCCCCTCCCAAGCAGATGACCTACCCTGTCCCTACCTATGGCTGCTGCATAAATTCAAACAAATTTCATATTTCCATGCCGATTTTGAAATCATGCCTATTGACAAAGTTGTAGAGTTAAAAGAGTAGAACATTTCATCCAATTGGAGTTTTTCCAAATTCGGCCTCTAAATTGGTCAAAATAGCGATTTTCAGCGGAGGAGAAAACACATTTTTTTCTTTTTCTCTTTTTCCCTTTTCCGCGGAGGCTGACAGGTGGGCCCCATTTGTCGGGTCCCTCGGATCCCCGCGGACCGGCAGCAGCCGCGGGCCCCACTCGGTTTTTCCTTCGCGCACTCGGTCCATGGACCACACTCCCCCATCCTCGCCCCGGCCCCACCCGTCAGCCCCACGGGTCCACGGACTAGGTCCACGCCACCTCGCCCTCGTCCTCCCCTGTACGCGCGCCTCCACGCGGCGGCGGCCGGCCATGGCCGTGGTCCGGCCGGCCGGACGCGCCAGGCCGCGCCCCGCTCCCCCTCCTATACTTCCTTCGGTTGGAAGGAAGCCCTCTCCACTCTCGCCCTCCCCTCTCCACTACCGAACGCCTCCTGCTCTCTCCCTCTCCCCCGCGCGCGAGACGCCAGTGCGCCGTCCGCCATTGGAGCGAGCTCGGAGCTCGAGCTCCCGAGCCGCCACCGCTGTCTCTCGCGCCCCTAGGACCCATCCATCGCGCTCGCCACCTCGTTGCGCACCCGAGGGACAAGCTCTCGCCTTCTCTTACCCCTCCCTTCGCCAGATCGACCCCACCGCGCCACCGAGCTCGCCGCGCCGCGCCGCCGGTTCACCACCGCAGCGCCCCGCCTCCCGAGCTCCTCACGCCGACAGGACATCACCGCCACCTCCGCCTCGACCCGGCGGACCCTAGGGGCAAGGTCTAGGCGCCGCTACGCCTCCCCATCGCCCGGTCCACGCTCCGCCGGTCACCGCCGGGCACCTCACCGTCGCCGGCCCCCTGCGCTCCTCCTCCCGTCGCCTGAGGTAGAGGGGTGAGTTCCCCGTCCCCTCCTCTCCCTTCCCCGCCCCGCCGGCGAGCCGCCGCGGCCCGCCTGGCCGGCGCGCCGAGCGCCGCCCTCCTCCCTCTCTCCCGTCGGGAGGAAGAAGAAGGGGAGGAGGAAGAAGACGACGCCATTTTGCTATTAAGCCCCTTCGCTTTAGTCTTTTTACGAACCCGTCCGAGCTCTGTTGAATGACTCTCGAGCAAACTACAATCCAGCCCCTGCAGGTTATATTTATTCGCGTTTAGGTCCTAGATCTAGGCCTATTTGAACTAGGAACTTTAGAAATTCATATAAATTCAAATAAAAATCTAAAATGGACAAACTTGGAGTCTATGCACTCCTCTTGAGTAGATCTACATGATAGGTATGATGTGGAGGTGTGAAATGTCTGTTTTGCCCTTGGTATTGTTGCATGCAGGATTAATTAGGATAAATAACAAAAGTGGACTAAATGAACTCCAAATGGCATGAAACTTGGACAGTAGATTTCTTAGGGTATTATAACACTAGGTGAATTTTTGTAGCCCTAGCCCTTGCGGCTTAATTACCCTTTTGTCATTATACACGTGTATGTGCATTTATTTAACCTAGGAGGTGGAGGCTACAAAGAATACGTTCAAATCAACTTTCTAGCAATTTTCATATACTTTAGGTAGTATAAGTATCTCACTGGTAAAATATGAGTTTGTGCATGTAAAGTTTGATTGGTGATTTGAAAAATAACAAAACGTGGCTTGCTTAACTGAATAATACGAAAAAGTAGTTATAAATCATCAAGTGACCGAATCCTTGACACGTTTAATTGTGAGTGTGAATCCTCATGCATCTCATGTATTGCATCATGCATATTATTCATATAGCGACGCTTATTGCAGATACGTGAGAAATAAACAAGTGCACGGGTCTACATCAACCAACGGTGATCCAAAAGACCAACTAAGACCCATTCACGACCTGGAGGGCCCATCAGTCGTGTTTGGAAGGGGGAGTTGTCCAAGGGATCAAGGGGTTGCCTGGGGCAAGGCCTCACAACCCGACAAACTAACAGTAGCTTAGTTTGTTCAAGTTGTCAACAACGAAGGTAGGCCCCTTAGGCATTTTCACCTATCTAGGGAGTCTCACCACCCTATTCTTGTTTGTGCATTACGTTTAGGGATTTTATGAAACCCCACATGCATAAATCCTTGATGCCCAAAGTAGAAAGGATAAAACGAAGTCTATGCTTAGCCCTGCTTAGACGGTAGAAGACGAGTGAAGGTATTCACTCGCGAGATGATAGGGCCTACAAATGTTTTTACAAAACCTTGGAACCGAAAGGAAATCTGTTATGACTTGATGATAAGTTGAGACCGGGCGGAGATATGGTTTGATATGATGAGATTGTGATAATGTGTTGGTGGACTCCGCCCGAGTCGATTAAGGCCCGTCCGCTGTTCGCCTGCTGATTGGCATAACATTGCTAGAGTGCTTATCCAGTATATGGGGCCGGTGAAAGTCTTACTTGTGCCGTCTCAAGCAAGGGGCACGTTCCTACCCACTGGTTGAGAGGAAGGTGGCCGCGGAGGCGGGTGTCAAAGGAGGGCAGAACCCGACGTAACCGAGGTACCGCTCCTGCGACAACGCGCTCCGGGAGTCAGGCGGGAGTGGTCATCGAACTTGAGACGGGACAGGTGGAGATGGGAGAAGCATATGTGGAACGCTGGGAGTTAGTAAGCATATGCCATCCTGGTGCTTCTAGTTATTCCCGGGAATTAAAAAAATCGATTCGAATCGCTGATGCTCACCAGGTGTGAGAATGCCAAATATCACTGACGGGCAACGTAGTAACAACTCAAATACTTTATGCTTATATTCATGTTTTATATACAACATGCTTGGATAAGTATGATCCGTCCGACTATTCATAGTGCTGCCCATCCACTGAGAGGAGGTTGATGGATTTGGGAGATGCTTTGAGGTCAAGGGAGAGATGACCCGACTATAGGGGCATCGCTCCTGAGACGGCTACTCCCAAGAGTTCGATGGGGGCTCTATGAATCTTGGGACGGGCCATGCGTTCATGTTTTATTTTCTCTGCAAGTTTTCCCCCTATGATATTGTTGATAATCACAACTAAGGGGTAGCAGCTGTCAAATCCTGCTATCTTACGATAACATGTTTTAAATAAACAATCAATGGCTAAGGACCCACTTCTAGTAAGCTTATGCGGTTTAGAAGTCAGTCCACCAAAAAGCCTTGCATAATCTCAAATGTGTCGGGCTGAAACCGCCCACGGGTAAGTCCTACGAGTTCCCCACGAACTCACCGTTTGTTGTTGATATTTTTCTTTTAGGTGCATATCAGATTATGATCAAGGATGACTACGGTGGGCTCGAGGTCATACTTGATGTTTACTTTCCGCTGCACGTTACATCTTTGTAACGATATGTATTCCGCTGCGAGGTTTATTTTGAAGTTCTTTTTCACTACCTTGTACTCCTTTTGAGCAAAAGTATTTGTAATCAATCAAATTATGTTTGTATGAAATGGTGGGTTGTTGTAATTGTTGTGGCTCTTCCGAGAGCTTAACGTGTGTGATGTCGGCATCCCTGGGAGATGGTTTCATCGAGTGCCCTTCTGGGTAGCTCGACGGACTACCGAGTTTAGTTCGGTCTAAGTGCACTGTGGGCCAGTGGTGGCAGGTGTACTTGGCCCGTACTAAATTGGGCGGTTCCGCCACACGCCTCCTCCATCTACGGCCGACGCAAGAGGAGGGGTTCTGCCAATGCCGGGCTGGCGGCCTGGGGCTGCTGACCCTATGGGTGCTGCCGGCCCGGACGCGCGCGCCGCCGAAGCAGGCACCACTCTTGACTGGTTGATGTGGAGTTCGCGGTGTTTAGGTCGGGTAGAGTGACAGAGGTTAGGGCGAAAGCCTGGACGGCGTTGTCTATGGACGTCGCATTCTTGGCGTCCTCTCTGCAGTTTGCTTGCACCTACCATGCAGCGAAAGCTCCGTGCCCGGTGCACGGGGGTGATTTTGATCACCTTTGCATGGTCCACCTCAACGCCAATCATCCATGAAGGTGTCTCCAGTTTGTTTGGCGAGCATATCTGTTCAGACGGTGGTTTGGCTATCTAGTTCGGAGAAGAAGGAGGCTCCTATTTGTGGGAGCATTGCGGAAAGAAAAGGCTCAAATGCATGCAACTCAATGGAATAAGTGGTATGCTGGCCAGTGTATCGATCATCGTTTGTAGTTATCGGTCCTGTGGATAGTCAGCATAGCAGGTGGACTTCAGAGCTTTGTGAGTTGGTTTAGATGCTCTATTCATCAACTTCATTTGAGAAGGAGACGGAGTTTTCATGGACTTTGACCATCTCACTTCGTGGTATATGAGAATAGGTGCAATTGCATCAAGCCATCACCGAAGTTGGGTCTGTTGTATTGATAGGTGGTGTGATTTGTAGTTTTGAGTTGTATTTCTAGACTGCTTAGAGCTGTCTAGATTTCATTCTTCTTTCTTTCTTTCTTTTTTCTTTTCTTTGGCTGTGTGCACTTTTAGTGCAGAGGCCGAAACACTATTTCATCTTGAAATAAAGCTTCCTTCGTCTAAAAAAAAGGTATTTATGCTTATTTTATATGCAAACTTAAGTGGTTACATACAATACTCATTACTGTAAGAGTAAATGTTGGTAATTCGATTTGATTTAGGGGTTTTTTAAATCATCTTCCATATCAAGCTCAATGATGCAGTACCCCCTACGTCCAATTTATAAGTCGTTTGACTTTTTGGCACTAAGTTTGACCGGCTCGTCATATTCAAAACATGTGAAAATATGAAAAAAAATTCAAGTTGTAGTTGAAGTATATTATATGCTAAATTAAATCACAATGAAAATAAATAAATAAATAATAATAATAATAATAATAATAAATTTTAAATAAGACGAGCAAGTCAATCTTAGTGTAAAAAAAGTCAAACGACTTATAAATTGGGATGGAGGAAGTATCTTTTAGGGTATTGGACAAATATTTTGGTTTCAAAAGATGATGGGCATCTGGGCAACACCTTGCAGAAGTTATGATATTGTTAAAACCATAGTCTTGTTTGGAGTTTAAACCTCCACATGGCTCTTTTTCTAAACCATGTTTTTTTTTTTTTGCCTTTTGACTTATAAAACCTTAATTTTCTAAAACTATGGCACGTCTTATTATAGGCATGCGGGGCAAAATTTCACTCGCCAAGGAAAGTGCGTGTGATTTGTAGTGCAGTTTGGAGTGTAGGGCGCCCTTATTCGGGTCTATCGTGGAGAGAAAATAAAAATATCTGTACGGGACATATATCGGTCTTGCTATGTAGGCAAAAGTTGATAACAGTGACTTTGTGGGACACTTCTTTCGTTTTTTTATTTGACATGGTTGAATGTTTCTAAAAACTTTGATCCTTGGTCATATTACTTATCATTTATTCTGTTGTTACTTATTCTAATCATTAGAAATAGTTTGAGAATGGCATGTGTGTTTATATATTTGCATAAAAGTTTTTTCCCCCTAGTACTAGTACTAGTACATATGAGTCAACAATATTTTTTTAGTGTCAAAAATCGAAAACTTCCCTCTTGTTCTGGTGCCTTATCGAGGTTGGTATGGCTTCCTCGATTACTTTCATTGCATTGGTAATCATCGTCGGGCAAAGCAAAAGGCAAAGTGCAGCATCTTCGAGTGATTTTGGAAGGGAGAAAGAAAAAAGGATGGCCTGCTTGTGCAGAGGGTTTATTGGCTGGATCGATCCTGTCGCACGCATAGCGCTCCATCAACAGAAATGAGCAGCCACAGGCAGCGCCGCATCAGCATGTTTGGTCATCAGCCGCGGACAGGCAAAATCGGCATGCATGGCTAGTGCGCCGAGGCTTGTACCCCAGGGCATGCAGAAATTGATGGAGCGGGCGAGCGAGCGAGACCGACGCAGCAGATCAGGTCAGATGAGGTGATACTATCACGCAGAAGATGCAGGGACGACGACAGCCGCCGATATGATCTCCCGGCCGCATCCCCCTCCCGCAGCCGTTCGTGCAGGTCATCAGCATCAAGCCCGTGAAGTACCGACCGATGATGGCGAGGAGCCTGCTGGCTAAGCTACTTTTTTTCTCGGTACATGCAGATGCAGCAGACGCATGGGCATGGGCATTGCTGGTGTTTGATTGGCCGCGTGTGCTCGTGCAGCGACATCCGCCATCGATCCGCCCCAGCCCACTGTGGCGTGGCGAGGCGAGCCATCCGCGCAGGACGCGCGCATGCACGGGCGATCGATCATGAGCTGATGACCGCGGCGGAAGTAAAGCGCCGCCGCCGCCGGCCGAGCCCCGCCGGTGCGGTGTGCGGTGCGGCGCCGGCGCCGCGCGGTGGGGGCCTGGGAGTGGAGGCGGAATCCGCTTGCAGCTGCAGCCACGCTCGCTGTCGCGCCGCAGCGCCGGTGTGCTCCGAATCATTATTGCCGTTGTTTCCTTCGTTCCTGCTTCCAAATGCGATCGATGCGCTCAGGCTGACGTTTTTACGACGCGCGCCACGGGCGTCGGACCCCAACGGTTCTAGCGCGACCGGCCGCTATCCATGCACCAGAGATTCAGAGTTTAGTTTGCAAAGCTAGCATCTACTATCTTTTATCAATAAAAAAAAAAGGCACGGCGACAGCGAGC
Organism: Paspalum notatum; assembly: GCA_022530915.1. Taxonomy (NCBI): domain Eukaryota; kingdom Viridiplantae; phylum Streptophyta; class Magnoliopsida; order Poales; family Poaceae; genus Paspalum; species Paspalum notatum. The sequence continues at coordinate 41,327,567 of CM039685.1, forward strand.
AGATGGTGTACCCTCGACGAGCGCCTTCTCGCGGGCTTTTCTCAGGCTTCCAAGTCCTCTCTATTGTCGTGTACTGAGCTACCCGACCGCGCTACCGTACGAGAATCTCACGTTGCCTGCCTTTGCCTACCACCACCAACCGTCCAATCTGACGAGAGTGCGGTCGTTGAGTACAGTACGTATAGGGTTTGTGTTCTGAGGCAAACAAACAGTACTACTACCTCCATGGACGCCGTGGGCTCGTGGTGGCTTAAACGGCGGTAGATAGCACAAGAGCCAGCCACACCAAGATCGATTCCTCTGTCTGTCTTTGCCGGGTCTGATCGGGGAAAGAGAGCTGCGTGCGGGGGGCCGTGCGGCGCGGACCTGGGGTGGAGCTGCAGCGGCTCCACCACCGAAAGCTATGGGATCATGCAGATGCATGGCGATTCGACAAGATGAGAAGATGACTAGATGAGACGAGCGTGATGCTCAGATATCTCTCCGTAACGCTAATGCCGCATCCACTTCAGAGTCCAGTCCACACCACGGGGATTCTGCATTGTGCAATGAACAGCAGGCCGGAGGTCCCGGGCTTTGCTGCGACGGCACACCGCACTTGCACCTACCTACTACATCTCCTGGCAGAGGCGAAGACATACTACTATGCCAGTATGGCACGAACAGAGTCAGTAAATCTGATCGGCCGAGTTTAGGCTATCTCCAAGGTTGCCCCAAAATAGGGGCGGCCGAGTTTAAGCTATCTTCAAGGGTAGTCTTAAAATAAAGGTTTATGCATTGTTACAGCACCATAATATACAATAGATAGATAGAAAAATAGTCAGAATAGTGACAGAAAATGGAAAATGGAGGCTTCCTTGGAGACAGACTTAGTAAATCTGGAATAGGGTCAGGAGTAAAAGAAGGCGAAGGATGCAGTCCAGCACAAGCTGATTCAGGGATCCACTTCCACCCGCCGCGGCTGGGTTGTATGACTTCCACGCGCACTTGGCACTATTCAGGCGCCTTGCCCTTGTGTAGTTGTTCTCCCCACTGTCCGCTGGTCCAGTGCAATAGTCACCCATTTCCACGACGGACTGTCAAAAAAAAAGTGCTGTCACAGTCACTGTAAGACAGAAAATAACCAACACATAGCGACGTACCTGACCTGCAAGGATAGATAAATTGATATACCTATGATATGTACACATGTTTGGGGTGTAGCGTGCATGTTGAACACTACTACAATAAGTTGCAATAGAAATGGCTCTAAAGTAGAAACGGTTTTGGCCAGTGTTTCCGCTCGTGGATTCCTGTACACATGTTTAGGGGTGTAGTGTGAATGTTGACCACTACTACAATAAATTGCAATAGAAACGGCTCTAGACATCTTTATAGAAACGGTTTTGGCAAGTGTTCCCGCTCGTGGGTTTCTGCAGTGAAACATGCAGTACCTACAGTGGTCACAGCAGGAGCGGACCACGATTTCAACCGCTCCTGCAGTAATCACAGCAGGAGCGGACCGTGATTGCACCGCTCCTGCTGTGGCCACTGCAGGAGTGGCTAAAGCCGTCCACTGTTCCTACTGAATATTTTAGGAGGAGCGGTTTAAGCCATCAACCGTTCCTACAATGAGATTAAAAAAAAGTTCCACCTGCCCCCTGCCCCCTGCCGCCGCTCTAGCTGCCCCAGCCGCCCGTGCCCGCCGCCGTGGCCCGGCCGCCCGCGCCCCGTCGCCGCGCTCCGGCCGCCGGCGCCCCACCGTCGTGGCCCGGCCGCCCGAGCCCCGTTGCCGTGCTCCGGTCGCCCGCGTCAGGTCGCCGCCACGCCCCGCATCCATCAGAGAATTAGGCTGGATCATCGTGATCATATTTTTTACCATCAAACTTGATATCAATGCTGCGCACTACGGTACGGAGGAAAGAGAGATGGCGATGAACTCACTTGCAAGCACCCGAGGACGTGAGACATGGCTGGATCACTTGCTCCCACCGCGTAGAGCAAGACGCGCGGGCCTGGCCGCCGCCACCGCCGCCCCCGACGGCGCGCGCTGCCACCGCCTGGTGGCCACTGGGAGAGGGGAGAGAGGAGAGGAGTGAGGGGAAGAGAAGAGATGGGAAAGAAGATAAGGGTGAGGCATGTGTGGAGAGACGGAGCAAGAGCAGTGGGCTCTTTTCACCGTTCCTACTGGTTGAAGTCCATCGTTCCTGCTAGTTGAAAGAGTATTTTAAAAGGAGAGAAATATTTTGATTTTCGCGCCAATGTCGAAAATTTTTGAGGCCGCGCCGAAAGCTAGCAGGAGCGGTGGACTCCATCAACCGCTCCTGCTATTTTATTTACAGGAACGGTTGGAAAGTCAACCGTTCCTGCTGTTGCATTAGCAGGAGCGGTTGTCCTTTTCAACCACTCCTACTGAAGGGAGTACATCAGGAGCGGTCGGTAAGGTGGGCCGTTTCTGCTGAATGACCTCCTCAGGAGAGGTGAACCTTACCGACCGCTCCTACAAATAGCAGGAGTGGTTGGTAAGATGGACCGCTCCTGCTACTGTTGCCGCATGAGTGATACACCAGGTGGGATCCACCCTGAACACAACAGGAACGGTTCTAAATTGGAGCCGATCCTAATATTATTTAGGTGGTATTTCTGTAGCGGATTTTTGTAGCAGTTGAAGGCCTGAGGTAGAGTCATTATCGGTTTTTTCTTGATAAGGGAGTTATACTCGATTGATGTGTCAAGGTATCATGCATGCTAACAACAGGTGCTTGATCATGGATTCATGGTGAAATGCCCAATTGCATGACCGGTAATAATCAGTCACGAATTTCACCGCCCCCACGGCTTTGAATCGAGCGGGCACTGGGAATGCGTCCTACACCTTGCATTTCTACACTGATACCTAAGCGGTTGGGACTGCATACAGAGAAAGTTTTAAATTATAGAAGGCTAGATAGACATACATAAAGTCAGTCCACAGATATCAAAGAGAGAGAGACAAAGACGATGCTAGCCGACTTAGTTTTTTGGCTTGGGATTGCCGCGGGTGCGCTACTCCATACCCACGATTTCTCATCCCAATCAACAAGACTAGTGGCGGATTCAGAATCCATCCATAGCGAGGCTAGCTACTTCACTTTCTCCTCTTTTTCTTCGTATTTCTCCTTTTTCTGCCTCTTTTCCTAACTTTCCTCTTCTTTGTTTTTTGTCTAAATTGTAGGAGGGCTTCGAAATGGGCTCCATGGTCTGCGCTGGGGTAGCGCCTCCCACCCTGCCCCTACGCAAGAGACTAGGAAAACAATAATATACTACTCATCCCTCAGTCACATAATATAGCTACGTCTAGCGTTTGTCAGACATATTAAAAAGAGCGGGTATACCCTTCACTAAGTTGCTTTTGCGTGCACGATCTATATATTGCAACCATGTTTACCTTTATGTCTCCACACTAAGGCCCTATTTGAAACATGTGATTCTTTCACAAATCTTGTGTTCTCCTTGCGTAACTGATTTGTTTTTTAATTCATGTAAAATTTTTGGGTTCCAAAGGGTCCTAAGAAAAAAAAAAGAAAAGGGTATTTTAATCCATTCACCTATTTGCTCGTGAACCTTTTTTTAGAGAAGGTGCATCCTCAGCAGGCAACCATGAAAGGAACGCAAAAGAAACCTCATCAACCAACAACCACAGCAAAACACGACACCCTATCCCTTAACACGACTCAAATGATCTCTCCAACATCCGTCGCCGGCACTGATTTAGTTGAGAAGCTTCCGAGCCAGCTTTTTATCTTGTGGATTATTTCCTCCATCTTCACTTGATCCTGTTGTTTGAGAAGTGGACTCTATTGCTGCAGGTTTTTAACACTTGTATACATTACTCCCACAATATTAATCATGAAATTGTTTTCAATAAATCTTTTATTGTGAGCCTTCCACAACGCCCACATCACACTTGCAATCACAAATATACTCAAGCGATAAGGCTCTTTACATTTATAAAAAGTCCAACCCTTCCATAGGTCGGCTCTTGAACTAGAAAAACTCTCCCAACCAAAAATATACCGAATGCAACACCAAACCAATTTCGCAAAAATGCACCCAAAGGAAACATGTTCCACAGTCTTCAAGCTGTCACACAACACACAAGCAGGTGTCCCCCTCCACCCTCTCTATTGCACTTCGCTCGAGAACTCAAATGTACTTATATTCCGAGACTATTAAGAAACCAAATAAGAGTTAAAATTTATTAATGGTTTTAGTGTAAAAGAAAAATACCATGACTACCAAAACCAATTGTATTTGTAGTAGCAGCCAAAACCAATTCCAAACAGGCCTTTAAGCCTGGACGTGAAATTGGCCCAATCTGCGGTCTGAAAGTTCTCGGCTTTACTCTCCCTCAGCCGTTCATCTGTTTCGACGGATAATATCGTCCTGCTCAGTGAAATATAAAAGGCCCGTCTCCCTGTTAAACCCTAGGCTGAGGCCAAGACCAGTTTCGCAAGCACGGCGCGGCGCGGCTCATCTCCTTCCTCCGCGCACACGAGGTACCTTTCCTCCCCTCCTCCCTCTCGCTCGGCTTCCCCCCTCGCTAGGCCCTCGATCCGCTGTTCCCCTTCCTTTCTTTTCCTTCGGCTTCCGGACAAGCCAGCGCCGCCAGCTACAGGGCGATCAATTCCTGCCAGGGGAGCGTAGGACGCGCAGGGCCAGGAGAGTGGAGGGCAGGCGGATCTGGGTGGCGGCGCAGCGGTGGATGCGCGCTGGCGAGCGCGGCGGACGAGCGATGTGAGTTCTCCGCACTACGGGCAGGGGCGGGGTCACGGCGGCGAGGGACGAGGCAGGGCGCGCGCAGCTGGGTTGCGGCGGAGGTGGGTTGCCGCGCGCCGCAACGAGGCAATGGCTTGCCTCACCTGGTGCGGGCGGGCAGACGGTCGTGGGGGAGGCGGCGGATAGGTGTGGGTGAAGCGGCGTTCTAGGGTTCCAGATCCAGAGCGCCGACATATCGTTTTAGCGTTTAAACATCGATTAAAACGTCGCTTAATCGTCTTTTTAATAACCATGCACTTAGTTATGAGATATCACGTCAAACTTGTACTCAGGAACCGTTTTACTTTTTCTGTTCGCTTTGCCTCCAGTTTAATGCCGTTTCTACTGTAACTTCTGTTTCTTAATTATGATTCATTCTTGCCTCACTCTTTGCAGAGCTTTAGCCTGGTAGTAGCAAAGGAATCAGCAGCAATCATGCAGTCATCCCGTTTCTGGGGGCAGGTACATGCTTTCTCTCTTGCGATTACCCCATCATAGCATCATATTCATTGTGTGCATACTCAATAGTAGATATAATACTTGCTGTTAATTACAAGAATTTAATATGTATTCGTCCTTTGAAACTTCAGGGTGACAGTGAATCTGAGGAGGAAGAGGAAGAAAACCTCTCAGAAGAGGGCAGTGACAGTGAGGATGATGGACCTCATGGTGGTGGGGGAGGTGGAAACAAAAACCGCTATTTGAAGACCCAAGAAGACGATAGTGATGAGTCTGATACGGGCCATCGTGTGATTCGCTCTCTGAGGGACAAGCGCAATGAGGAGATGAGATCTATTGTTGATCAGATGCGCAATGCCATGAAGATCAATGACTGGGTTAGCCTGCAGGAGAGCTTTGAGAAGCTCAACAAACATCTTGAGAAGGTTGTTCGTGTCAATGAATCTACTGAGATCCCAAAGATGTATATCAAGGCTCTTGTGCTACTGGAGGACTTTCTTGCTGAAGCCCTTGCAAACAAGGAGGCTAAGAAGAAGATGAGCAGCAGCAATGCGAAGGCACTCAATGCGATGAAACAAAAGCTTAAGAAGAATAACAAGAACTATGAAGAGCTGATACAGAAGTGCAGGGACCATCCAGAGAGCTTTGAAGATGAGGCTGCAGATGACAAAGAATCAGATGAGGATGATGAAGAGGATGATGAGAGTGATGCAGAGGAAGATCCTGAAAAGATAGCTATGTCTGAATCAGAAGAGGAAGATGAAAACGATGGTGAGCCTGAGGGTCCATGGACCAAGGTGATTAAGAAAGATAAAATGGACAAGCAGTTCTTGAAAGATCCAAGTGAAATCACATGGGACATTGTTGATAAGAAGCTCAAGGAGATTGTGGCATCAAGGGGAAAGAAAGGTACTGGGAGGATTGAGCGTGTTGAACAGCTAACATTTTTAACCCGTGTGGCTAAAACACCTGCTCAAAAGCTTGAAATTCTTTTCCATGTGATTTCTGCACAATTTGATGTCAACCCCAGCTTACTTGGACATATGCCAGTCAATGTGTGGAAGAAGTGTGTTAATAATATGCTTCTTGTGCTCGATATTCTTCAGCAGTACCCTAACATTGTAGTAGACACCTCAGTGGAGCCTGATGAGAGGGAAACTCAGAAGGGTGCAGACTACAATGGAACAATACATGTTACTGGTGACCTGGTCGCATTCCTCGAGAGACTGGACTCTGAATTTTTGAAGACATTACAGTGCACAGATCCATACACAAAAGATTATGTTCAGAGGCTTAGAGAGGAGCCCTTGTTTCTGGTTGTTGCACAGAATGTCCAAGATTACCTGGAAAGGGTTGGGAACCTCAAAGCTGCTGCCAAGGTTGCCCTTCGTCGTGTTGAACTTGTCTACTACAAACCCCAAGAAGTGTATGATGCAATGAGAAAACTTGCAGAGCAGCCTGAGGACAGTGTGGAGGAGGGCGATGCAGATGCTGTTGATGAGCATCAAGCAATGGATGACAATAGAGGACCACCTCCATTTGTTGTTATTCCAGAGCTTGTACCCAGGAAGCCTACTTTCCCAGAGAGTGGCAGAACTCTGATGGATAATTTGATGTCCTTAATTTATAAATATGGAGATGAAAGGACCAAAGCCCGTGCAATGTTGTGTGACATATATCACCATGCGATCTCTGATGAATTTTCAGTGGCTCGTGACTTACTGTTAATGAGTCATTTGCAAGATGGAGTTCAACTTATGGACATATCATCACAGATTTTATTCAACAGAGTCATGGCTCAATTGGGGCTGTGTGCTTTCAGGGCTGGTTTAATAAATGAAGCTCATGGCTGCTTGACCGAGCTCTACTCTACTGGGAGAGTGAAAGAATTGCTTGCACAAGGTGTACAACAAAGCCGATACCATGAAAAAACTCCTGAACAGGTAAATCTAAATCCCTGCTGCAACTCAGCTTGTCATCATGTATATACAGCATGATGGCCCGTATCATAACTTAAAGCTCACATATTTGGAAAAATTGTTAATGTGTATAAGCTGTTAATATTCACAGAGTATTACTCCTATCTCTTAATTATTTAGTTTCTGTTACTCTTTAGTTATGCTGATATATACTTATAACGTAATTTATAAATGTCCTCGCTGGTTCCTCATTCGTTTTTTTTGGGCTGGGGTCTTTTGAAGACTAGGACTGTAGGTGGCTGGTTTGCTGTTTTGCGATGTGTCATATTTTAACTAGGTGAATTCTCCGTGCGTTGTTGCGGAAATTTAAAGAATTTAATTTTAAACTATTACAGGGTGAATAAAATATGTAGGAAACGTTGATAAATTAGAGTTGCAAAAGTGGTTGATGCCTTTGTTTTGATTGCATTAGGCAACACATTTGCTTTTGTTTTGACTGCATTATGGAGCACATAGGGGAACAACTTCATTTGGAGGAAATAGAAAACTCAAATGGTTGAACAGAAAAGGCTACTGCAGTTGAGCTAGTTAATATTGCTAATTCTTTGTCACACTACATTCTCCAAAATATAAGAGGTCAAAAATTACCTTAGAGAAAAATATTTATCAAAAGAGTATGGGGAAGTACCTGTACATGGAGGGAAACCAGTTCCAAAGAAGTAACTCAAAGAGATGAGTAATCTGTGGCGTCAAAACTGGATGGGTTATATTTGTTTAAATGGATAGAAAGAGGTAAATACCTGCACAAAAATTTCTAGAACTCAAAAAGTGAATGATTTTCTACTAAATAATCTACTGAATGACTACTAGTCACTCCCTAGAGTACATCGCACTTTGATTAGGGTAGTTTGTAGAAGAAACATACGTGTTTTGTTGTTTTGATTTTCAATGCTAATGATGTGGTCACTCTAATTTCTGCAGGAAAGACTTGAGAGGAGAAGGCAGATGCCTTACCATATGCATATAAACCTGGAGCTTTTGGAAGCCACACACTTGATTTGTGCGATGCTGATTGAAGTTCCCAATATGGCTGCCAGTACTTATGACAAGAGGAGGCCTGTGAGCAAAACATTCCGCAGGCTTCTTGAAGTGAGTGAAAGGCAGACATTTGTTGGGCCTCCTGAAAATGTGAGGGACCATGTAATGGCTGCCACAAGAGCCCTCAACAAGGGAGATCACCAAAAGGCTTTCACTGTCATAAATTCACTGGAGACCTGGAAGCTTTTGAGGAACAAAGAGCATGTTCTTGAGATGCTGAAGCTTAAGATAAAGGAGGAGGCCCTTAGGACCTATCTGTTCTCATACTCTTCCTGCTATGAGTCTTTAAGCCTTAACCAGCTCACCACCATGTTTGATCTCACCGAGCAACATGCTCACAGTATTGTCAGTAAGATGATGATGCATGAAGAGCTTCATGCTAGCTGGGACCAGCCTACAAAATGCATTGTTTTCCACAGTGTGGATCAAACTAGGCTTCAGGGACTGCTCTTCCAGATGGCTGATAAGCTCTCGGTCCTTGTGGAGAGTAATGAGAGGGCATATGAGGCAAGAACCGGTGGTACTCTAGAGGGGGTACCGCCTAGGCGTAGGGGTGAGGGTCAGGACTCATCAAATATGGGTAAGTGGCAGGATAATTTCATCTCATCTCAAGGGCGCCAGGGTGGTGGCAATCGGTTTGGATATGCGGGCAGAGGTGGAGGCTCAGGTCAGGGTGGTGGATACCAAAGGGACAGGGGAAACCAGGGTTCTCGTGGGGGCTATGGTGGCGGTGGCGGCTCACGGTTTCAGGATGGAAGGGGTCGCAATCAGTCTGGTTCGTCAGCCAGAGGTGGTGATGGCGGTGCACGTATGGTGAGCCTAAACAGGTCTGTTAGAGTTTAGGATTATCCAGTTCAAGGAAGCCCGAAGGACCCATCAACTTCTCAAGTTTCGGAGCACTGTTTTTTTCCTTATTTTGCAAAGCTTTTGCTTTTATAAACTTTGTCATCGTTAGCTGTTTTTTGTCATAGCCTTTTCATCTAATCATCTGGGATATTGAGACTAGTTTATTACTATGGTTTGTGATGGGAGCGAGGACTGGACTCGTACCTGCGACTATTGCCATAATTCTATTTCATATTATGTTTTCTTACGGATGTTTATTTTGTGTGGATCATTCTATTATTATGCACTGTATGATATTACCTGCATGTGTGATTCAGTTATTTTGTTGTGGCGCCTCCAGCTATCAGTGTTTTGCCTTTAAGGTGGGCACTATCCAGTTGGAAAATTCTTTTGTTGGTCCTAAATAAGACCTTGATTACTTTTTTGGCCCAAAATTTTTAAAACTACCCTATGTAACACTAAATCTATTTTTGGTTATGTGAATCCATGTGTGGGAGTACCTGGACTATGTTGCCCTCAGCATAACATACTCTCAAACTCTCTGAGTCACAGCTCGATCTCTGTTGCGACAGGCACCGCGTGCGATGCCCTGGCCGGCCGCGCAGGCGAGGGCACTGCAAGCCTGACGCTGCGACGCACCAGTTTTGCGCGGCTGAAATGGTCTGTGTTTCAAGTCTCCTCAGGCAGCTGAAATGGGGGCAACCTGAGGACCTGCAGTACCTGAGGACCTGCAGTAGGCCATCAAGCAGGCCGAGCCGGCGCTTGTCTCTGGCAACCCCATGATCCAGTCCATATGTAACTTCGACAAGGTCGACAAAATTCCGTCAGGCTATTCTCGGTAGAATGTTTCATCTCGCATTAATTATAGAGATGGATAAAAGCTGATTTAAATCTAATGATGCATGGGATAGTTGATAAAATCCGGTACTGAAGAAAGTTGCTTGCTGAATTCTCGGTAGTAGAGTAGTTCAGAGGCTTTCTTAATAGTTCAAAGATTAGTTCTTGTATTCTTAATGTATTTATCATATTTTCCAGGCTTTACGCAATATTTTTGCTTCTTCCTATATTGATTAAGATTCAAATTATCAGTCAATTACAATACATAAAGTTTGTCACTCAGATAATATTTTTCGTCCTATATTAAGACAATTATTTCATTGATGCTTACAAGGGCATCCTATATGTTGTTCTAACTAATTCATCAGAAAAAGAATCATTTTATATTTTTTTTGAGTCCTCCTGTATTGATTAAGATTTCAAAATGATTTCAACGAATTTCATCACTCAGATCAAAGAAATACTTTTTAATTACCTTCGTTAGGATCTGTCATGATACGATGAACTTTCGGGAGAGCCTTGTCGAGCTGACATCGTTACAGATATCGTGAGTTCACTAGTTACTCTGTTTTGGATTGGCATTTCACATTTGCCCCTCGTTCACGCCAATGATTGTCGTTTATCTCATTGAATGGCAAGGAAACTAATGCTTCCTGCGTTACGTGGAAGATACCTCGGGCTTGTCAGGAGGTCTGATAGGGAAAGGAAGATGCGGTAATGCGGCAAAGAATGGGCTGGAACGGCTCATCCTATCGAGCATCAAATGCAATGCATCATGCTGATTCGACCAGACACTGCCGATATAAGGCCTGCGATCTCAAATCACAGATAATTCCTCCACTGCTCCGCCTGCATCTGCATGCATGTCAAAAAGCTAGAACTTTAACCGTTTATAAGGACGTTAGTGCACTGAAGTCTGTAAAAGATGAAGGGAAATTCCACTTTGATGCTGCACCACGCACTAAACTTGCACCTGTGGGCCATCCTTCGGAAATCGGAATGGCATGAACAGGAAAGATCTACCTTTGTGAATAAAAAATGAGAGTACTAAATTCTACTGCAACAGGGAAACGAAGCAAAGAAAGTTGTCTGCACAAGTTTTCAACGCCTAAGCTTTAAACAACAGAGTTCTTGTCCATTGGTCTCTCTGAAGTCCAAGTTGCAGAAAGCATTATTGTTCATTCAGAAAGGACATATCAGCTGATTAAATTTTGAGAAAATATATTCACAAAAATGTCACAAATAGTGAAAAAGAATAGGATAATCCGAATTTCGGAAACCTAGCAGAGATCTAGGTAACAGTAAAATGAAGGAAAATATGCCATCCAGCACAAGCTGATTCAGTGATCCACTAGACCACTACCATCCACCATTGGAACTGTATGACCTTTAGGCACTATCTGGACCTCGGTTTTCAACTTGCCCTTCTGTAGAAATAGCCAATAGGACAACTCTCAGCTTCTACCCACAGGTTGAGTACAATGTGAGTCAATCATAGGGTATTCATCAATCACAAGGACTTTGTAAACATGGCCTCCTGAGTCCTGACAATCAGAAAATGGGTATTTTTGTCCTGAACTCAAAGTATATCAGTACCTGACTTAGAATGGCAATTGATATGGTTGCACACGAGATCAAAGAAAAATTACCACAGATCCATACTGAAGTTTCGATTCATGAACCACATGAACCATAAGAGGAAGAAAAAGATATATTAAAGTGGGCCTCAAGCAAAAGTAAAGCAAGGTTATGCTTCATCGATCATATGAAGAGAAATCCTTATAACTTCCTGTACCGGCATCAATAAAGTTATAGAGCTTTGAGAAGCTTTTATGATAATCCATAATATTGTTCTTTTCTGAGTGTGGATGAACAACTCTGCAGTGCTGAGTGCTGTCTTTTACAAATTTAGATCTTTATCAAAATCTGAGGTCAACAACTTCCTACCTACAAGATAGCGAGCTGTCAACCAGGCATGTCTATGAGATGTATTCATTACAATGGGGCAGCATATATTGTTGGTTCTTTTTGTTTTCATGTGGCATGCTATCCTTTGGGCTCTGCTTAGACCTAAGCATTGGAGGAATGAGCGCCCCCAACTTCATGTACACCCAATTCAAGCTGGGGTGGGTTGAGAAATCAGCCAAGACTATGGGATTTTCAAGGAGCAATAGTTCATTTGCTTTGATTAACAGTTCCTTGTTCTCAAGGCCTACACACGCAATATTCAAAGCCATGCTCAGTTGTTTACAGAAAAAAGGGAATATTTCTAATCATTTTGAAATATCCTACTTGACGATCGAATCTGGCCAAGTTTCATTTTTTTTCCAAGGTGTGGTCACTTAGATTAAGAAAAAGACTGAATCTAAGCAAGGGTAAGCTCATTTTCCCCTTGAACATGCATGTGCCAGATATTTTGATTCACTTAATAGTCGAAACAGAAATACTATCCGCCAAAACACAGCAAGACATGATAATAAACCATCTATAAGAGAATAAGGAGTGCTCATTTCACACCAGCCGGATGTTTCTGGCATAAACCACCCTATTCCTGATCCATATAGCTCAAAACATACCACAAATTTAAACATGCTGCTTATTACAGAAAAAGATGGACAAGTATGGTTCAGCTAAACAATTGCTGAATTGTGAAAGCAATCCTAAAAAGAACACTAGATGGTTAATATTTGAGTTTATCAACGGAAGAACTTAGCTTGTTAAGTCTGCCTACCAAAGCTTCAGCAGTAGTAACACACACATTTATACCTAATATTGAAGATCAGTTCAGACATCATTTTCCAATAGTGCACAAAAATACAACTATGCAAGTATCTCGAATGACCTAGTGTGCACCTTCTGTCTTTCTCTAGGTACACACAAACCAATATGTGACTCTAAACAGTTACTTAGGGCGTGTTTGGTTGGAGGCCAAAACCCATGGTCAAATTGACCTAATTTGGCCATGGCCAAAATATGGCCTCCAACCAAACATACCCTTATTCCCCCTATTTGTGTGAAATTTTAATGCTCACATCTGACTCCATTTTAATACTCGCATATTAAAAATTCTTAGAGATTCTGGGCTATACCTGAATTTTGCTATAAAATCAATTATATCCATCGCATAATCCACATAATAGACTCGTATGTGCCCTCTAAAATAAAACGCTGCTAAACCTGATCTTATCCAACAAAACACTACTTGCCTTCCATGAAAGTTTCATAAAAGTCTAAGCCTTGCATCTGATCCTAAGTCCATGATCCAAACACAGGGAAAAACAACTGTCATTTTTTGTTCAAGTTTTCCTTGTACATAATAAACTTGAAATGCAGGATTGCTTTTGCTCATGGAAATCGTTTTGCAAGTCTGGAAACTGGTAAAACATCTACAATAACTTCTGAATGCATTCCATTACAATTGAATTGAATAAACGTGTCACACATCACATAGTTATGTTGAACCAATGCACTGCAAAGCCGCACTGATCAGTAACTCACACCGGCTGACAGGCACCTACAACAGTTGTTCGAGGAGACAGTTGTGAATACAGATCTTCCCAATATCACTTCATGAATCCAGGAATCAATCGAAGACAAAACATGGGGTGTGTGAGCCGAGAAGGTGGAACCTAAATCAGAAGTAGAGCCCCATCTGGACGTTCTTTTCCACGAACCCGCACTTGGCGTAGAACCCCTTCAGCTCCGATGTGCAGTTGAGTATGACCTTGTAGCACCCCCGACCCCTCGCGTGCTCCACGAGGCGGCGTACGAGCCGCTCCCCGAGTCCCCGCCCCCTCGCGCCGGCGTCCACCACCACGTCCTCCAGGTGGCCCACGAGGCCGCAGCGCCGAATGAACTTGCGCTCCACCAGCACCGCTCCCGCGGCAGCGAGGCGGCCCGTAGCGGCTTCCTCCGCGACGAGGACCAGGTGGTCGGCGCCCAGCGCCGCGAGCTCGGCGAAGCGCGCGCGGAAAGCTTCTTCTGAGAGCGGCGGCGAGGGGGAGAGCTGCGCGAGAAGGTCGAAGAAGCCCTTGGAGAGGTCGGTGAGCTCGAGTGGCCGGATGGTGTACCCGTCCCCCTCCGCGCCGGCACCGGCGCCGGCTCCGGCCTCCGCCGCGACGGGAGCGCGCGGCAGTTCCATGTGTGCGAGTGGCGAGTGCAGCAGGAGGGGGCCGACAGATCGGAGGATCCAATAATTTTTAGATGGGCCGGCAGATCGCGCAATTTCAAAGTGGGCCGAGATAGTTGCGAATGAGACCCAAAACTAACCGTTAAAATCATTTTCTTTTTATTTTATTTTTTGGACGCCGGAAAAATAAGAAATCGTGAACCCCGCCCAGACGCACAGAAGTCCCCGACTCAAAATTCCAATCCCCAAACGGCCAAAGCCAAACCCTGCAGTGCAGTCTCGCCGCCATGGTCGCCGCCGCCGCCGTCGGCGAGGCGACCCCGCCCCCGGATCCCCCACCCTCCCGCGTGTCCGTTTCCTCACCGTCACCATACTCTCGCCGCCGCTGCGCCCTCGCGAGCCGCTTCAGGGAGCCGGCGGCGCCGAGGCGTCACGCGTGGGTCTCCCTCCAGGGTCGCCTCGTCGGGGCGGAGGAGGCGACGTCTACGGCATCGGCCGCACCGGGCCTGCGCCCGGACGAGGCGGTAGCGTGGGAGCTCTTCAGCCCGCTCCACCGCGTGCTTCTCGTCGCCACCGTCGCCGCCGCGTCCTCCCGGTCGCACGCCGCCCGCCGCATCGAGCAGCTACAACGATCGATTCATCTTAGGGTTTGCCTCTATTGATCTCCACGTTTCCTGATCGTATCCGTGTCTTGATTGGATATTTGGTGACCATTCCGCGAATTATGTATTTGATGTGCAGGATGAGGTGCTGGAAGGCATGCAGCAGAAGCTGGATGGTCTGCTCGTCGAGATGAACTCCCTACAACAGCAGTACGTCAAGTGCGACAGTTACATTTCCACTGAAAGGGGAGAGAGTGAGATTGCAGGCAGCAAGAAGATAGGAGATGAAGAGGGATTTAGATGCTGTGTTTGCACGGGGCTGGACACCGCAGCCACTCCTCAGAAGGCAAAGGTAGAACCTGTTTACTTATTACCACAAAAAAAGGAACGGTTTACTGAAGGAGTATATACACCAATTGTGCAGGATCTTCATGGGACAGATGATGCTAAGAGCGATGTGGTTGGTAGGTCTAGTCTGTCTTTCTTGGATCACGAAGAGCGCCGTATGTCAGACCTGTCAGACTTCTGCTGGAGTGTTGTATCATCAGTTGATAACCAAATAAATGGCGATAATCAGGTAGATAAGCATGCACTTTTCTGGGGCTAAAGCATCTTCTGTTGTTTGTGTGAAATTTTATCCCCAAGCATTGTTCACATACACTGTAGACTGTACTATATTGCATCCATGCCATAATTCTTGATAATGAATTCCTTTTGCCTGTTTTATCTTTTAAGGCAGTGGGAGTTATTTGACCAAAATTTTAGACATTCCTTTTCTTAACTTCATTTGTATTGTCTGGTGACACCATGCTAAATTGTATACAGCTAAGTTTCTTGGCAGCAGATCAACAATTGTACAATCTTCAGAAGGAATGCGAAGAGAAGGATGCAACCATCAAGGAGCTAGCTGCATCTGCACAGGCTTCTAGTACTGCTGACGCCAAGGTAAATAGAATCCCATTGCCAGCAACATTTCAGGTATATACTATTTCTGTATATACTATTTCGAGTATTCTTAATTTCTTCCTTGTTTGCATGTAGAGGATTACAGAGTTGCAGGAAGTTCTGAAAAGGAAAAACATGGTGATCTCTAAATTGAAGAAAGACATGGCTGCTCTGCAGCAGATGGTAAGCAGTTCTTTCAATTTCAAGTCCTTTCTGATCATTTGTGGTCAGGCTTAGTGCTAACTTCTTATGTTCTTACAATAGGTTGTCGAATTATCAAGGGCTAAAAGAGCATCTTCTGCAATAAGTCCAATCTGCACTGATCTGCCAGTGATGTCAAACAATGTTCTGTATGATATGAGCAGTTCTAGCCCATCATCATCAGATTCTGAATCTCCTGTTGCACTGAGAAAATACTTTAATGAGCATCTTGTTTATAAAGCTCCCGGAGATGGCGATTTCAAAGGGAGCTGTGAAGTATCTGCAGCCAAAACGTCTCTTCCATCAAAAATTCCATTCTCTCACAAGCTGCGCTCAACTAGCCCTTTGAAAGAGATCCGTATTAATCCAAAAGTAGAAACACATTCGTTTGGCAGACAGAAGCAGCCTACATCCTCTAATGGAGATTTTAAAAGAATTAGACGACAAAGTCAGCAAGATTCAAGGAATAAAGCTACAAGGAGATGGGTGTAGAGTTTAGCAATCAACAAGTCATTACTGATCGGTACGCTTCTGGCATCATTACATTGACCTGCTGCTCTTTTTCTAGCAAAGCTATGAAACACGTTTGCTTCAGTCTTCAGCTAATCTTTGTTGGAGCAGACTACCTTCTCATTGCCGTATTTATTAGTTTTTGTTGCTTATTTTCCTTCTCATTGGTGCCGATGCTTCTAGCCTTCCATCTATCACTAGTATATCAATAGTCACAATAATTGGTGTTAATGGCTGCAACCCTTGATCCAGAACGATGTCCCCGACCTGGGTACACAGAGTCATTTTCATCTCCTCCTTGTAAAGACATCTCACAAGTAGCATACCATGTTCCTTGAACCCATTTGTTGACCCCATCGACCCGGAAACTTTGTGACTATGGTATCAACTTAAACTTCTTTTAAAAGAAAAGGAGCCTTAATTGATAAACAAAATGAATAGACATTCTAATTTTAGAAAATCCTGAGATAAGAGTCAACTATGTGCTGTGATTCAATTCCTTCATATGCTATAGATAATAGATATTTGTTGTTCCACAAGTTTCTTCCCCAAATTCATAGGCTGTTTCCCTGAGACTTTTAGGATGGCATGCCTAGGAAAATAAAGATTGTGCACCCTTTTTGTTTGCTTGTTATTAGGGTTCAATCATATTTCAGTTAGTGATGTTTGTTACTTGATACTGATATAAATGGCGATTTTACTTGTATGAAATCCTGAAATAAGACTGCACTTGGTGCTGAGATTCAATTAATCAATTCCCTGATCTGCTATAGATATTTGTTGTTCCTGATGTTTCTCCCAAAGTTCATCAGCTGTTTCCCGAAGACTTTTAGGATGGCTCGTGTGGAAGAAATATAGGTTGTGCATGTGTTTTTTTATTCGCTATGGATCAAACATATTTCAGTTAGTGAGTTTTGTAACTTTTTGTGCGGAAGTTTGCTGCTTGATGCTGGTATAGTTTCAAAGTGTATTAATACTATCACCATCATTAAGAATCAGAAGATGAATTTCCCCTTTGTTGCTACAGATGCAACAGCACCTTCTTTTGTTAAAAAGAGTGGCTTGCAATAAACTGATCTATTGTCTGTTTGTCTTGCTGTTTCAGAGCTGGAAGAGGTGAAGCTGACAGATGTTGATTTTTATCAATTAACTGTCCGAATGATGCTTCTGGTTCTTTCTGGTAAAACAGTATGGCTGTAACTTGTTTTGTTAGTGTATTGTTGTCTATTAAGTTATGTCTGTCATGATATGGGCCATTTCGGTACCTAGCTTCATCGTTGGTATCTTCTCCGATGTATAGTATGTCATTTGTATCTCAACAGTCAGCGTCTGCCCTCTCTTGAATCTATCGATTTATATTTAATTAGTGGACTAATTTATCCGGTGGAATCTTGGAGTCCATGTTTCTAAAATAGTTTAACATTCCTTTCTTTGTTTTGGTGATCTAGTATGGTCCCCACATCTACCGGTTCAGCAGAAAAATGACTCTGAGATGTCCACAACTACCTCTGAAATGCCCCACTGCAGGATTTCTTCTTCCCTGTCCAGCATAGTAATTTGTCCCCCTATACATCGCGAGGATTAAGCTCTTACACGCTCTTATGGTTAGATAGAGATACATGGGATACTGAATCTGCAGACCATCAGCCGACTGCCCGAGGTATTGCCTCGAGTTCAGGCTGTCCAGAATCGTTGGTGAAGTTCAGACCAATTCTATGGAGCGCAAGGTAAATTTTTCGTAGATGCGGATTGATGAACTCCCTTTGATGGCTAGAAGCTTCATCAAAAGAATTAAGACCTGTTTGCAACTTGTTGATCGCTGCCGAATTCCGGCGTTGGAAACTAGAGATAGGACCTGTGCTCCTGTACGGGTCCGAACGATCAATGCAAAATGGAAACCGAGCTCGTGGACCAGTGCTCTGCCAGCCAAAGCTATTCCAATTTTTTTTTCAAAGTTCCATAATGTACGCCGTGTGCGCGCCAAGTACATAGCGACCTTCAATTTCGATGACTGCGCATTTTTGCTCGGAAGTTTCATGTTTTCTCTCTGATCCACACTGCAAGATTCGTCGTAACAACTCAAATCCACACCCAAAGCGTGTTGGCATAAGCCAAGTGTCAATATATGAATGGTGTTTTTTAACTTTGTACAGTGTACAAATAATGTTTTTTACTTCTTTTTCCACCCCAGTGGCGCTAGCCTAATTGCGCCAAGGTTAAGGGTCGCGTTCAATTGGCGGGCCCCGCATGGCAGCCGGATGGCGCGCGCGTGGGGTCGGCTACTCGTCCAGCCATCACTTTGCCTGGTAGCCCGCGCGCCACCGGCTACGCGACACGATTGGCCGGCTTCGTCCACCGCGACGGCGACCTGCCCGCCGCCCCCATTCTTTAAACCTGCCGCTCCGCTCCGTGCAGCCATTCACCATTCGCCAGCGCCCGTGGACCGAACAGCGAATAGAGTGCGAGGAGAGGAGACCGAGGAATCCTGGAACGTGCGCGGTACCGATTGATTCGGGGGCGCCAGGTCGTCGAACCCACCAAGCCTTTTTGTAGCAGTTCACCTCGCGGCGGCGTGTCCGAGATCCCCGTCACGAGCGGAGTCCAGCCGCACCGCAGATCCCCGCGCCTCGCCTCACACGGTGCCACGGGCGGTACGTCCCTGGCCGCCGCCAACTCGTCACTCGATAAGGCAACCAGGCGTCCAGACCGCGGGCGTGTTCTGTCCTGTGGCGGTGGAAGCAGAGGAGCCATGGCGGAGCAGGAGGACGGGAGTAGGAGGCGGCGGGAGGCGGGGGCGCAGGTGGTGGCGCTGGAGTGCGTGGCGGGGAGCTCCAAGGCGGAGGAGTGGGGCGGCGGCGCGGGTGTCGTGCAGGAGGGGGACGTGGTGGAGGCCGTCCGCGTGGGCCGCGGCTCCGGCGGCGGCGGCGGCGGGGGCGCCGCCGCGGCGCTGGACCTCGAGGCGCCCTTCAAGGGCGGCCGCGCCGGGCTGCACAAGGCGCTGCACGCGGCGTTCAAGCGCGGCGACACGTCCGTGGAGGTGCGCGTGCGCGGCGGCAGGGAGCTGCAGGCCTGCATCGTGCCGCACCATGGCAGCCCCGGCGCGGGCGGCGGCGGAGGGGGCAGGAAGCAGTACGTGCTGCGGTCGATGCACGACCCCAACTACCTGCTCGGCTTCGTCGACCGCCTCGAGAGCGAGTGCCTCGTCTTGCAAGGTACAGTACTAACTGAGAGTTCTAACTGAACTCTGAACCGAACAATTGCTTCTTCATCGTTGTTGGTTACTGCATCCGCGTGAAAGATGGGGCGCCCGGGCTATGGCCATTATTTTGTCTTACCTTCTGGCCGAAACCTGAGTTTGAGTTGATGAAACGATTGTTTGTTCCGGCCATGGCCGCTAGCGGCGTCGGAACGTTGAAGACTGGGTCGAGCGTCGACTGTGGTCTGTGGAGAGGGAGAGGCCGCAGGGAGGCGACAAGGACTCAGGGCGTGGCCGCGTGGAAAGAAATGTTTCCTGTCAAATCTCAGGTTCAAATTGGACCGGGAATATTCTGAGAAGCTGATGTCTCAATGCATGATTTTACAGGCCATCAGTCCTAGCAAAGTTAATCTTGTGATTTACTACATCTCAGAAAACTAAGGAACTTGTGGCTAGCAGTTACCATAGTGACAGCCACATAACGAGAATTAGGTAGCAAAGAATTGAGGCATTCGTAAGCTAGGGAAAATGGAAAGACGTTTCTGTACACAAAGCCAAGAGCGTTGCTGTCATAGAAATTAGTCGTTTGTCTAGGTGGTGGTCAATTCTTTCACACGTAGTAATGTTCGCTCGTTTTCTCGTCTCTCCTCGGGAACATGGCAACATGGCATTGTTTAGTTTGGTAGACTATTGGCCTCACCCAAAGGACGTTAGAAACAGTCATCATGTACTGCTTCCAGTTTTGTTTGAACTTTTCTTCTGCGGTCTTAAAAAACTTGATTCTCAATCTAAGTCATTAATTGTTTGTCTAAAAAGAATGGAGTCATAAATTTCAGACATTATCACAAGAATGGATCAGCACCTGGATCTGTCTAAAGGTTGATGTTTGTGATTTGTTTTCTTGCAATATGTAACAACTATTTCCAAAAAAACGATTTGCATACAATGGAAGCATTTCTAATTGCTAGAAACTCAGAAAATTCATTTCCTTCCAACCCTAAAAGGGTGGTCATATAGTCTAGTACATGGGCCTCATAAATGGGCCGGGCTACATGCACATACTCCAACACCCCCCGCAGTCTAAGTTTTCGGCGCAGCGGAGTTTAAGACTGGATAAGAAAGAAAGCACACACAGGTGAATACCCCCCACAGACTCAACTCTAGACACTAGTGATGTTAAGGCTGGATCGGAACTCGGAGAAAGTCGCAGAGGGTAGACCCTTGGTGAAGATATCGGCAAACTGGGAGGTGGTCGGGACGTGCAGAACCCGAACATCGCCGATGGCGACCCGGTCGCGGACGAAGTGCAAGTCGATCTCCACGTGTTTGGTACGCTGATGCTGAACCGGATTGGTGGAGAGGTACACCGCGTTGACGTTGTCGCAGTAGACGAGGGTGCTCTTGGTGAGCGGGCTGTGAAGCTCAGCTAGAAGCTGCCGGAGCCAGGAAGCCTCGGCCACGCCGTTGGCGATAGCCCGGTACTCGGCCTCAGCATTGGAGCGAGAGACAACCGACTGCCGCTTGGATGACCAGGAGACAAGGTTGCCGCCTAGGAAGACAGCGTAGCCGGACGTGGACCGGCGAGTGTCCGGACACCCGGCCCAGTCAGCGTCGGTGTAGACGACGAGCTCAGCGGAGGAAGACCGGTGGAGAAGAAGGCCGTAGTCAACAGTGCCCCGGAGGTAGCGGAGCTGCGGAGGAGACGCTTCAGAGCAGTGAGGTGTGGCTCCCGAGGATCATGCATATGAAGACAGACCTGCTGAACTGCATATGTGATGTCCGGCCTGGTGAAGGTGAGATACTGCAGGGCACCAGCAAGACTCCAGTAGGCAGTAGGATCAGCAACTGGGGTGCCCACATCCTCAGACAGCTTGGCCTGCGTGTCGACAGGGGTGGAACAGGGGTTGCAGTCAGTCATCCCCGCTCGCTCCAGGATATCAAGAGTGTACTGCCGCTGGTGGAGGAAAAGGCCAGAAGGACGGGGCTCAACGGTGACACTCAAGAAGTGGTGGAGCACACCAATGTCCTTCATAGCAAACTCCTGCTGCAGGAAGGTGATGATCTGCTGAAGCAAGTGCTGACTGGAGGCCGTGAGAACAATGTCATCAACATAGAGCAGCAGATATGCAGTCTCATCGCTATGACGGTAGACAAACAGAGACGTGTCTGACTTGGCCTCAGTGAACCCCAAAGTGACCAGGAACGTGGCGAACCGAGAGTACCAAGCCCGAGGAGCCTGCTTCAAGCCGTAGAGAGACTTGTTGAGCCGGCAGACCATTTCTGGGCGAGCGGGATCCACAAACCCCGCCGGCTGACTGCAGTAGACCGTCTCAGTCAGGGTGCCGTGAAGAAACGCATTCTTCACATCCAGCTGGTGCACAGGCCACGAGCGAGAGAGTGCCAGCGAGAGGACTGTGCGCACTGTGGCAGGCTTCACCACTGGGCTGAAGGTCTCATCACAGTCCACGCCAGGGCGCTGAGTGAAGCCCCGGAGAACCCAGCGAGCCTTGTAGCGATCCAGTGTATCATCAGCTCGCCTCTTATGCGTCCATATCCACTTGCCAGTGACCACATTGCAACCAGACGGACGCGGCACCAGGTCCCACGTCTGGTTGGCAAGAAGGGCAGTGTACTCCTCTTCCATTGCGCGACGCTAGTGAGGATCCGCCAGAGCGTCACTGACGGAAGAGGGTACAGGAGAGACCCGCGGCTCAGCAGCAGCTGAGAGGACCTTGGGCCGAAGAACACCAGCTGCCCGCCGCGTCACCATGTGGTGAACGTGACTCGGATCTCGGTGCAGCACGGGTGGGTGGTACATCGGCGAGGCCGCCCGAGAGCGGGTCGGGGCACGGGCAGGCGGATCCGGTGAAGGTGGCGCCGCCGTAGGTGTCGGTGTCGACGGGAGCGCCTTCTCGGGTAGAGGAGGCACCGCCGGTGGTGTTGGTGTCGACGGCGGCGCCAGACGGCGCTGGTAGACTGTGCGCGTAGCGCGCGGGAGGTGCCGGAGACGGCGGTGCCGGCGCCGGGGGCGGCACCAAGCGACGCTGGTAGACGCGCACGGGTTGGGCGTAGCGCGCGGGAGGCGCCGGAGGCGGCGCCAGCGGGACCGCGCGTGGCTCAGCAGGAGGGGTCGGTGCTAGGTGTGGCACAGCAAGGGGCGGCGGTGCCGCGTGTGGCGCAGCGGGAAACTCCGGGGCCGCGCGTGGCATATCAGAGGACGCTGGCGGGGAACCTGCAGGACACGCAAACAAGGGTGGCTGAACCACCAGGTCAGTCGGAAACAAGGTCTCCAACTCATGGTCGGAGGCTGGGGTGAAGGTGGTGGAGAAAGGGAAATCCGACTCGTCAAAAACAACGTGTCGGGAGATGAGAATACGACAAGAAGTGAGGTCGAAGCAGCGGTACCCCTTGTGGTCAGAGGAGTAACCAAGAAACACACACCGAGTCGAACGGGGCGCCAGCTTATGAAGAGCAGTGGCGGAGGTGTTAGGATAACATGCACACCCGAAGATACGGAGGTGATCGTAGCGAGGAGGGGTACCGAAAAGAGCGTGGTGTGGAGTGGGAGCTGGGGAAGCAGTGGAGGGTAAGCGGTTGAGCAAGTAGGTGGCAGTGTGAAGACTCTGCCAGAAGCGAGTAGGAAGTGAGGCCTGTAACAGAAGAGTGCGCATGACATCATTGGTGGTACAAATCATCCGCTCAGCCTTGCCGTTCTGGGGGGAGGTATACGGACAAGACATGCGCAGCTGAACACCCCGAGTGAGGAAGAAGGAGCGGGAGGCGTTGTTATCGAACTCACGCCCATTGTCACACTGAATGGCCTTAATGGTGAGGCCAAACTGAGTGGACACCCAGGCAAAGAAGTGTGAGATCATGGAAAACGCCTCAGACTTAGCGCGCAAAGGAAAAGTCCAAGAATAGTGAGAGAAATCATCCAACACCACCAAATAGTACTTATAGCCAGATATGCTCAGTACAGGAGAAGTCCACAGATCACAGTGTACAAGATCAAAAATGTGATCCGCATGAGAAGAAGAAGTAGAAAAAGGGAGTCTAACATGACGACCCAACTGGTATGCATGACAAAGATGCTCATCAGGAGCCCTAGTACAAGGAACATCTGCACTACAACTGAGCTGAGCCAAAACGTCGCGGCCAGGATGACCAAGGCGGCGGTGCCAAGTAGTGGACGAAGGAGTGGCGGTGATGAATGCAACTGACGAGGAAGGCGAAGGAGAAGTCGAAGGCGGTGCAGCAGAAATAGGAAGCCGAAGGGTCTAAAGAGGCCCCGAGCTGTCACATCGGAGTAGAGGACGCCGGGAAGCCGAATCCTTCACAGTAAGTCCAGAAGAGTCAAATTCCACAGAACAAGAATTGTCAGCTGTAAATTGGCGAATGGAAAGAAGATTATGAACCATATTGGGAGCAACAAGAACATTGGGAAGGCGAAAAGAACTAGGAACACCCGCATTTCCCATAGAGGTAACAGGAAGACAAGAACCATTGCCGACCATGATAGAAGAGGGGCAAGAAGGATGGGGAGGTCGGACAGAAGAAAGAATACTAGCATCAGGCATGGTGTGAAAAGAGGCGCCCGAGTCAGCGATCCAGTCGGTAGTGACTGGAGGTGTCAGCCCCATGGTGCTGAAGGACTGAGCCAACGCAATCTGGTCCCAACCCGTAGGCCAGGTGGGTGTAGAAGGGAGAGGCATCTGAGGCGGTGTCCACGTCAGCGCAGATGGAGGAGGAGCGGCGCTAGCGAACATGGCCGCCGGCTGGTGCTGAGAGCGTGGACCCCCCCTAGGGCCTGGTACGGCCACATCGAGATGTGCCCTGACCATGGGTTGCTGAAGGATGGCCAGGGAGCACCAGCAGCAACAGGGGAAGGCGGCGTCGGTGTACTCCTACGACCCGCGCCACCACGCCCGCCACGACGACGACGTCCACCGCGGCCCCCTCCACCCCCGCTTGGCCCGGGGGGAGGAGCGCCGAGGAGAGAGGATGCCGAAGGAGTGGCAGGCGGGGCGGAGGAGCTCGGAGGAGCGGCGACGAGGGCTGTGGAGGAGGAGTGTCCCGTCTCCCGTCGAGTGGCCCTTGGTGATCTCCTCCCGGACCTGAAGGAAGGAGGGAAAGGGCCGCTGCCTCGTGAGCCAGGTCCGCAGGTGGCCGTAGCTGTCGTTGAGGCCCCGCAGGACGTTGAGGACCAAGATCCAGTCCTCCACCGGCCAGCCAAGGTCACCAAGAGCGTCGGCCATGCCCTTCATCCGCCGGCAGTACTCGCCAACGGAAAGGTCCCCCTGCGCAAAGGTGCGGAAGGCAGCATCGAGCTGGAGAGTGCGGGTCTCGGCGTTGCCAAGGAATTGGCCCTCAAGAGCCAGCCAGGCCTCGCGTGCGGTGCCTCCGGGAGCTCGGACGATGTCCTAAAGATCTAGGGGGAGGGTCCCAAAGATCCAGGACAGGGCGACGCTGTCGAGTCGCTGCCATGCAGGGTCCCGAGCCACGACTGGTGTGTCGAGGAGGACGTGGTCGTCGAGGGCGTAGTGGCGGAGGGTGAGGAGGACCAGGTCCCGCCAGCGCCCATAGGAGGACGACGCAGGGTCGAGGACGACGGGAACCAGGGCCCGGATGTTCTAGACACCCGCGGCCTGAAGGTGGAGCTGGGCGACCACCGGATCCGGCCGGGTGCACGACGTGGTGGACGGAGCCTGGCGAGAGGAGCTGGCACCACCATCAGCGTAGTCCAGGTGGAGCTGTAGGTCAGGGGAGACGAAGAGGTAGTGCTCCGCCTCGGCGACGCGGCGAGCGAGGGCAGCAGCCACGGTGCGCTCACGCTCCGCTGCTAGAGTGGCCGCGCGCGCACGCTCCTGAGCCGCCGCGGCCTCAGTTTTAGCGGCGTGGAGGGCAGCAGCTACGGCAGCGCCGGGAGACGGCTCGAGGAAGGCGTGGCCTCCGAGAAGGGTGAAGGGTCCCCCCGAAAACCCATCCGTGGCAGAGGGCGGGACCACATCCCCAGCAGAGCCACTGGTGACCGGCAGAGGAGCGGTCAGAGGCGGAACGGGTGCCCGAGGCTGGGACTGGGCCACGGCGTCGGTCGGCGGCGGATCGGTGGCCGGCGGGTCTCCGATGGCGACGAGGACAGGAGGCGAGGAGCCCCCAGCGGTGTAAACCGAGCCGAAGGAGCCCCAACCCGCACCCGCATCCAGGCCCAGCCCACCCCAGCCCGGTTCGGCCCAGGCCAGGGGGGCAGGCGGGCGCAGGGGAGCGCGCACGCTCGACCCGCGCAGGGGAGCGCGCACGCTCGCCCCTGGGCGCCCCTCGCCGGGCGCAGGCGCGGCGGCTGCGGCGGAGCGGAGGCGCGGGTTGCCGTAACCGCGGAGGAGTGGGGAGGGAAGGAGGAAGAAGTGGGGGGCGGCGGCGGCGGGCGGCCGTCCATGGCGCGGCGGCGGCGAGGTAAGGGAAAGAAAAAAAAAGGAAAACCTAGGCTCTGTACCATGCTAGAAACTCAGAAAATTCATTTCCTTCCAACCCTAGAAGGGTGGTCATATAATCTAATACATGGGCCTCATAAATAGGCCGGGCTACATGCACATACTCCAACACTAATTTCTGATGGGCTTCTGGCCATGATTCTGATCACTGCTGACGACGCCTTTGTTTCTGAACGTTCTTTTCAAATATAGTATGAGCAAGAGCAACTCACTTTTTTATGAACTCTGAACTTTCTACATAAAGACAATTCGACACCTGCATCTGTGTTTAGGCACGAGGAGCACAAGAGTGGTATCAGCCTTGAGCAAGGCACAACTCCAGGATGGGTACGTCGCGTACCCATGGGAGAAGAAGATGCGGGACACGCTGCGCACGCCCAACTCCAGCTGCTACCTCTCGATGCTCGTCCTCCCCAAGGCTCTAGACTCCAATGCTTGTCGCTATGAGTCCTTCGATGATACCCTGGCACGTGCCAATGCATGGCTCTACTCTTCGCAGGCCTCGGGGATACCCATTGATTTCATGAATGTGCAGAGTGAAGCTCTTCTCACCAAGGTGCACATACAAGCTCTCTAACTCAGACATCTCACAGTGCAGGTTGACAGTACTACAATGAACCCTCAGTTAGTTTGCATCTGCTGTGCCAAGCTTAGAAACCGGGACAATCATTTTTGTCAAACCATCTCACATTGTCACGTTCTGAAACGTGCAGATATCTGGAGAGACAGCGTCTGCAACTGTGAATTCAGGTTCATTATCTGATCTGTCGAATGTCACTAATGCGACACTCTACGGTTTTGAAGACTACCATGGAGTCGACATTGGTGTTGTGAAGGCAGCGCGGCTTTGGTTCTGCTGCACAGGAGGAGAAATGCTACTGGAGATCCCACTTGAAGAAGGTGACACAAGACTTGGCTTTGCCATCAGCCGAACTGAAGAGGTCTTTTTCCCTTGCAACTCTACACATTGCTCACAGCTTACAGCTATGTAACACATCAGCAGTTAGAACCATCCATGGAATTTACTGACATGCCTCTTTCTGTCAGGGTTTTATCTACATATCGTCTGTGGTCGAAGATGATAAGGAAAGCAAGGCACCATCAACAAGGTCAGGGCTCTGTGATCTGTTCAACCGGGCCAAAGAGGCGTCGAAATTGCTGGTCATCTCAAGGGTGTCAGGCGAGAAGGTACTCCCCTGGATGATCTCCAGTTCTGGGGGAGTCCGTTGCTTTGACACCATCTCCCTCAGCCAGAAGCTTTCTTTGCACCGCCTTGCGGTGCGCCCCATTCAGCTGCATCTGCTCGCGTGGGAGAAGCCTTCTGGTCCAGTGGAGAGGATCATCCGTTCGCCGAAGCTACCTCCGCCTTCAACGCTGTTCCCTCAGCTACACCAAAACCTCATGGAGCCCATTGAAGCTAGAGTGGATGCTGAAGAGGATTATGTGGGCGATCTGTCGTTTCGACTCGACGATCTCTCATTTGAGAGCAGCTGGGTGTGATTCCAGGTTTCAGTTTTGAAGTTTTGTCATACAGGCATCTGATGTGCATATGTGTGTTTTGATCTTGTCTACCAGGTAGTTCGCTAGGGCGGTATGCCCAGTTTTGTGCTTCAGAAATGCAGACGCTGCCTTGAAAATATTCAGAACCTTTCTGGGTTTCTGGCCAAATCAGGGATGAGGCGTTCATAACATCTGAAAATTATGTTGTGATGGAATATTTTTGTTTATCATAACATAAAAAAGGCGTAATCAATTACTCCCACGTTTCCCTGGAGAGTCGCACACTTCCCTTTGTTAGTTGTTTACTCCAAATCTACGGCAAACATGTGGTTCAGCACATCTGAAGCTTCTATACCTTTGGCTGGCTCAAGACCAAAAGGGATGATACAGTTCGAAGTTGACACCACGCTAGATGTTGGTCAAAGAAAACTGAGATATGAGACACAATCATGGTGCTGATCTTGTTGTGAGGACCCTGCACTTGAGCACTCTATCTTGGACATAAAACCCTGGCATCACCATGATCTTCACACGACAAGGACTCGGCACCTGTTGCCTGTCCTGCAGGATGTCTTCCATGTACATCTGATCATAAGCGCGGCCGTCTTCGATGCGCATGATCGTCAGCGGCGGGCTGAAGGAGAAGGCCAGCAGGTGGAGCAGCCAGACGCACTTGGCGGCGACGAAGAAGCACTGCAGCAGCTGCTCGGGCCACGGCCGGGACCAGCCCAGCGTCGCCACGACGCCGCTCATCTTGCGGTCGCAGAACCGGCTGAAGTCCTCGCTGTAGTACTTGGTGCCCTTCCGCAGCACCTCGTTCCAGCTCAGGTTGCGCAGCGCCACGAAGGCGGCGAAGTTCTGCCGGCGATCCTCCGCCGGGTCGAGGCACCTCGGGCAGCCGTTCCGCTGGAACGCCGGGTTCTCGAAGTCCTGGAACATGGCCTGGTTCATGATCGCCTCGAGATGGTACAGCACGGCCTTGGAGGAGCAGTGCCTGCCGTTGCCGATGCCGCCGGTGAGCGCGAGCTGGTACGGCCGGAGGAGCGCGTCCAGCTTGTCGGACAGGCCGTCGCCGGCTTCTTCGCTCACCTGCTGGATCAGCGCCTTGCAGAGCTGCTTCACCGAGAGCCGGGCCTCTGACGCGATCTGCAAGAAGCCTTCCACCATCACGTCGTGGCTCACCGGCATCGGGAGCTCCCGGCTTGCTTCGATTGATCTCGTCGACGACCTCCGGGAGACGGACGGCGAGTTGGTGGCCTGCCGAAGCGCCTTCTTGAGCTCCGAGCAGTACGCTTCCACGCTCACCAGCTTGGTGGCCAGCTCCCCCAGCGAGGACCTCACCTCGGCGGCTTCGCGCAGCGCGGCGTCTCGGTGCGCGTTGGCCTCCGCGAGCTCTTTCTTGAGGGACTCGAGAGACAGCGCCCCCCACTCGGTCAGCAGCTGCGACATGTTGCCGCGTTCGATGGCCGTCGGCGACGTGATCTCCGGCGGCTTGGCTTTCTTCCTCGACTTGGGGAAGAGCCACGAGAGGATCTGCGGCCCTCTTTGCTTCGTCCGGGAGTGCGCCGACGGCGGCGGCACCCTGCTGCTGCTGATCGTGGCTGGCCGAAACGCGTTGCTGCACGTCGCCGGCGGCAGCTTGATCTCCGAAGGGTATGCCGCCCGGCCGGACGGGAGGAAGCGGTCGGCCGACGGCGCCGAGTGCAGGAAGGCGGGGTGGATCTTGTACGCCGCGCCTCTGTTCCGGTGGAGACGGTGGTCGTTGGAGGAAGGGAAGAGCACCTCGCTGTTGGAGGACGAGAAGGCGTGGAGGCCGTCGTAGTCGGACAAGGCCGTGTCGTCGCCGCCGCCGCCGTGGTCCAGTGCGACGCCGGCCCAGTTCTCCGACCGGCTCCGGTTGTCCTGGCAAATGTGGTTCAGCGCCACCGCGGCGTCGCGCTCCTCGTCGTCGTAGACCTGGCCGAGCACGGCAACCAACCCAAGCAAGGAACGACATTGTCAGTGACACCAAGCCTGAGGCCGCACAGACAAGTAACGAGCACGTGTTAAGAAAGAAAGCTTAGCTCACCGGAGTAAACACGGGGTACTCCTCGTCCGCTGCTCTGGAGCGCACGGGGGACGCGACCGGCGGGAGGCGGATGACGGCCGGGCTGCGGCCGGCGCCGGCTCGGGCGTTGTGCGCACCGCGCTGGAGGAGGGCGGCGTGGAGCTGGCGCAGCTCGACGGCCTTGGTGATGGCCGCCTGGACGTCCTGGCGCGACGCCGGGGCGCGAGACGGGGAAGGCGCCACGGGGTCAAATGCGGCCTCCGCGGCGGCGGCGGCGGCGGCGGCCATGGCGACGATAGCCGGTCAAAGGCTGCTCCTTCGGCTCCAAAGCTGCTGCCGATGCTGTGATGAGACGGGGTTGTTGCGTTCCTGGGAATCTGAAACGTAGTGGGAGGCGGATCGGAGGCTCGGAGGAGGAAGGGAATGGGCGGCGACAGACACAGTAGCCGAGCTCGGGAGCGAGGTGTGTGTCTGTGAAGTGGTGGAGGGAACAGCGCATTTGAAGAGATTGACAGTGCCTGCGGCGTCTTTTGGGCAATTTTTTTATTCCTTTCTTTGGACTACGATTTGCTGTTGCGGCTGGCGAGTTGGGAGGTGTGGTGTATGTTGCAAACTCTGGTCGTCGCAAAGACAAAAACTTTATGTTTGACCAGTGATAGCAATCTTTGGTTTGAAACACAGTTTTTTTTTTCAGAATATGTGAGAAAATGAAGTTATTGGTAATTACTACAATCTAACATTGTATTTTTTTATAATATTGTCATAATTTTGGAGCAGTTGGTGGTTGGGAGTGGGGCAAACAGTGGTCATGCTCTCTCTTCCACATTGGTTTGAGGCCAGCTGAGTTTAATGAACCTCAGAACCTGCTGCGTCGATGCCCTGCTCGGCTGCCTGCCTGCCTGGCCTGCTTTGCTGAATGCTGATGCAGGCCGTCGGCCAATTACGGCTGCAAAAGTCTCAGAAGCTCTGGACATGCACCAATAACCAATTAGTGCTGTTTGCTTAAGAAATCTCCAAAGCCGTTTTGCTTCAAAATGGCACCTGGAGAAGCGCATTGCCCATGCTGTGTGTGTTGACCCCCGCAGTCACCTGCCACACCACATAGTATAAACGGCCCTCTCTTTGTGTTTTCAACGATAAAAAAAGGCCACCTTGTAGTAAAAACATTCTTATTGTTCCCCATCAATCGAAAAGAGCTAAAAAAGAATTCCCTTTTTCTTGATTGTCTAATGCAGGGGGGAGGATATCTAGGAGCCTGTTCTTCCTGGCGTTTGTCTTGAGCGTGGCGATTAGTCAAAAAAGCTGATTGCAAAAGGTTAACTAGATCCCAAGCCAGTAAGGTTAAATTAGAACCTTGGAACAAGGTGACGATGCAAAGCTCAAGGTCCTAGCTGTAGCTGTGTGTATGGCCAATAATGCAAAAGGGAAGCTTCACGGATCACAAGTCAGGATAATGGATAAGTTAAAGGGGCAGGTTAATCATGCTTACCTTTATCCAGCCAATGGAGAATCTGGGCACTTCTTTGAGCATATTATTTATCATCATAGTGCAGTGATTTAGATGAAAGGTTGGGTTAGAGACAACACAACCAACAAAAAGGTGATCTACCCTTCCCTCCTTTTCCTCTTTGCAACTCTGAGAGCTTTTCCTGTGGCGCCTAGCTAGATGGATTCAGGATTTCAGGTAGCGTGCATGGGAGAAACAGCATGGGACGTCTCCTTGTCCACAGCCACAGAGACAGAGGTACCTCAAAAAAAAATTCATGGCTCTGCAAATATGCCTGCGTTTGCAAGGGATATATATTCTTCTTTGCAGAAAAAGATAAGGGGCCCGAATTAAAGAGCCGTATCTCCCCCTTTAAAGTTTAAACTTTGATGCGGACCTTTTCCTTTGTCTTTACGTCCCTTTTTTTATCGCCATTTTGCTCTTTATTTAAAGGTGCGTGCAAAGGAGGCCAACGAGCAAGAAAACGAAACCAGGCAGAAAGGCAGCCCCAGGGATGGCTTTGTCCGTTTGGGTCTGGGCACAACGCAAGGATCGGAACACAACAAAATACCAGCTTGGAGAGCATGCAACGCCCCCATGCAGAATGTTCAGAGGCCTTCAGTCACATACCTGGAAGGATGTCTGTCTGTTCCAGCCTCCAGGACGGTGCTTATGTTTGTTTAAAGACTCCACTCCACTTGTGGCACCCCATCCGCTACGATCCACCATGCTGCTAATCCTGTACGAATCACCGCAGAAATATATAGGTCTATATATATATATATAGCTAGAATGTTAAGCCTGTCTGGGCCGTTGGGTCAGGATCACATTCACGGGGTGGTATTAGAATAGAAGCTAAGGAGGGTTATTTTTGCCCTTAAACTAGGCACGCATGGCAACAGGCGCATGTGAGCTCCTAGTCCTTGCTGTCTACGGTGGGATGGCTGGGTTGGGTTTACGTTAACCTGCTCCTCCCTTCAATCATCAGTGTTGCTGCTTGCTGCATCAGCAACCCCCTAATACTGCTAGGCAAGAAAAAACATCGTGAATAAATGGGCATCCACATTGCGAAGAAACCAAGTGCCGAAGGAGAGTCGCCATAACAGAAATCTGTGAAGCCGATTCTCCGGGAGTACTTGCCTGGGAGCAAAGCCTAGAGATGATACAGAAATGGTACCAACATCACAGCATGGTGAGTAGTACTTGTGCAGAAAAAAAAAAAAAACAGTTACTCACCCAAACACATGTCGGAGCATGGGAATTTTACTGAAATCTGGAGGGAATCCTGCTAGGCTCGGCAAGCAGCTCTCGCGCAAGAGTTGAAAGCTTGCCTAGCAGTCTCTATCAGGTGGTCTATCTCCATCATCTATTTCAAATTTTATTCTGTATATATATACGATGTATCTGCGGTATTGTTTTTGTACGGTAGTAAACCGTTTACATGGTCTACTGGACACCCACGGCAGAGCCTGAGCCAGGCCAGCTGCTTCGCACACAGCGACACTGTTTGCGCATGCAGCCGGTGAAAGCTGCGAAGCCCAGCGGGGAGCCGCAGCCGGAGCGCAACCGGCGCCGTATGGCACACGGACACAAGCAACGGCATCGCCGCAGGCAGCATGAGATCGGGGCGGTGGTGCCGCTGCCGCGCGCGGCGTGTGGTACCGGGTACAATGCCATGGTGGGCACGCAGCGCAGCCGCGCAGGCGCACAGGCCTCAGGCTCGCAGCGACACGTCGGCTGGGAGGGTGGAGGCGACCCGGTCGGGCTCGCGCAGCTTCTTTTCTCCGTGGCGCCTTTTGGCTTTCGCGGCTGGCGCGGGCTGCCCTGGTCCACTCTCCATTCCAGTCCTGTCCAGCTGCATGCGCTAGCGGTAGCGGGAAGTTGCTCACCGATTCACGCCAAAAGAATTTGACGTAGACGCTTGTCATTTTGCCGTCACGTACGTACGTACGCCCGGCCGGCCGCCTAGGGCCTAGTAGGCTGCTGGCTGCTGCTGTGTGTGTGTGTTTTTTGGCTGTGCAAAGCAGCACTAGGCTTTTGATCCTCAGGAAAAAAAAAGCAGTACTAGGCTTTTGTTGCATGGACCTTGCTTTGCTTTGCTTCGATTCCACACATGTGCACGGCCGGTGCCCGGTCCACACAGCGGCATCTCGCATTCTCACTCGCAGTGGTTGTGCGTCTCTAGGGCGAAGGTTCAGGGCTTTATTGAAACGCCGGAATGTCTTGCTGTTGCGTCGCGGTTTTTGAGGCGACCAACCAAGATCTAACCCACCTGATCGAAACTGGCACAACAATCTACTACTAATCTCGACTATGTTCATATGCTGTCGCCCAGTTTTCTGTTGAGAGCTACTGCGACATACCATGGCGACACGCACTAGCATATGTTAACGGGCTCCTGTTTTACTATGCATGTAACTTTATGCACAGGTCACCTGGTACAAGCGGTGCCCGTTATTACAGGCAAATAGCATGCAAATGGGCTCTCCGTACATAAACGGTATGCGGTGCCTACTGGTCACAGTACAAGTAGGGTGACCACAATAGAACGGCAGCATTATAATTTGATGGAAATGGTATTGGGGATCGAGGGTTTACTGCACCCCATTCAACCCCAACTTTCAGTAATCAGATAGTAGCAGGGCGAGCGTCCTCGTTACAAGCAGCATATAAGCAATCGCTGTGGTAAAACTACCAACGCACATCAGTGATAGACTGATAGTGTGCCTACAATTACATCCATTCAAAACTGGATGTCGCTTGAATCGAAGGGTCCTGTCATGTTACTTTGTTTTTTTGCAATCTCATTCCGATAATTTGGAAGACAAAGAATTGACGCTATGAACCGCCTGAAGGTTGAACCACTGCACGCCACCAAAAGCTAACTGAGAAACTTGTGGACAGAGATCTCACGTAGTGCCACCATTTTGGTGGGATGTAAAGCAGATCACCCTCCTCCAATATACAATCCATGAATTCCAGGTTTTCAGCCCTAGGGAACTCCTTCAAATCGATGTTATCAAGATCTACCTACATAGACAAATCATTAGCACATAGTGCATTCTAACTACATTGAGCAAAGCTCATCGAGATTCGCAGACAAGAATGTGCGGACAATATAGAGGAATAAGAAGGGAACTAATCATTGATTTGACTACCAGTGTGTCTATATTGACCTAATATAAGGTATTGCTCACAACACATACAAAAGTAGAAATGAAATTTCTGAGAAGCGTGACGAAAAAATGGCCAATATAACGGAAAGTGGAAACCTTTTCTACATAAAGCCACCATGATGCACTAGCAAGTAAGTCCAGTTTGCAATGACTGAAGAACAGAGGATGAACAATCAAAATCTGGAAATTCAGTATTTTAAATATTTACCTGCCAAAGTATATGTATACATCAAGAGTATCCGTAACAGTAATCCCATATATTTTCTTGAAAACACATATTTTCTTGAAAACACATATATACCGGAATAGATGTACGTACCTGACTGGTATTGCTTAACATAGTTTGTGTGTGTGGATACAAGTCCTCAGATATGGAGGCAGCATATAGTCTAATATACTTTCTACCCAAGACCTGTAAAAATAAATGTTAGCCATTGCCGATAAAAAATTCCTTAAGGAACAGCTAACATTGTCAGAAAAATGTTAAGCACAAACATCTTAAACCACAGATAACAGGCAGCAGCCAGCAAAAGTCATCTGCCAAGATATTTAACTGATATTTAATTGTACGGAGCCAGTGATTCTGACAAACTTAATGATCCACTAATTATGAGCACTCATAGATGTCACATCGAGATAGCATGTAATTCAAATGCATGAAAGGTCAAATGGGCATCGTTACTAGATGCTAACTGATAATGAAACCAAAACAGAGTTCATTTGTTAAAAAAGTAATATAACAGAACACTGCCATATTACACGATATTTTCAACATAGCCAAGTAAATAATTGGAGACATATCTCCTTGCAAAGCTACAGATTCAAAAGTTTACATTTTTCCATACATAAATGCCAAGTTACAGATATACCACCAAGGTATTAAAAATGCTTTACCTGAGCTAAGATGTTGTGATGCGGGTCATGGTGCAACGGTGTTACTGTCCCATGTGGACCAAACCAAGCATTAAGTGATTGGAGTTCACCACCACCGGCATAACAGTAGTCCGGTACCATTATGTCTTCACTGAGCTCTTTTATCTGCCCAATCCAATGAAGTAGAATTCACAACTGAACAAATGCAATCTACTAGAGAATCAATAGTCATCTACCTGCTCAAACAATGGATGCTGAGCTAGATATGTCAAGTTCGATGGGCACACAGTTGACCACATTCTTTCAAGGAACTGAGAAAATGTGATAAGCTCCTGCTTCCACTCACTGCACACATAATTTTTTCCAACCTGACAAGAAACAATTTCATAAGTGGACCAAGAACATCACACGTAACGAAAAATGTTAGCTTATTAAATTCTTCAGCTGACCAGCAGTCGCGAATCAGTAAGCAAGCAACTGTTACAAAATTCAAGAACATGTGTTGCTTGAGTTGGAATGTCTCAATGTATTGGAGTTTAGTAGGTAGCATTTTCTGTACTTCAGATATCACATTAATGGAACAACATTACATAGCTTTAAGACTCCACTCATATTTTAGGACGATTGGTTCCTTTATCCAACATTGGCTAAGATGGTTTGGACATGTCCAACGGAGACCTCCAGAGGCACCAGTACATAACGGCATAATAAGACGTGACAATAATGTCAAGAGAGGTAGGGGCAGACCAAGCTTGATGTGAGAGGATGCAATCAAAACTTCAAAAGGGACTAGGGAGTTGTGTTTGGATAGAAGTGCTTGGAAAGGAGCTATCCATGTGCTTAGACTGTAATTGTGCTTTATACCCCTATTAGTGTCCTTTAAAGCCCTTTTCATCTCCATTCTCCCTTTTTCTTCATTTGTGGTGACTCTTGTTGGGTTTCAACTCTAGCCTACCCCAACTTGCTTGGGACTAAAAGG
Source organism: Paspalum notatum (assembly GCA_022530915.1). Taxonomy (NCBI): domain Eukaryota; kingdom Viridiplantae; phylum Streptophyta; class Magnoliopsida; order Poales; family Poaceae; genus Paspalum; species Paspalum notatum. The sequence goes on from CM039685.1 coordinate 41,363,634, forward strand.
CTTTGATTTGATGTTCTTGTTGTTGGTTCCCTTGCATGCAACAGTTAGATATTTCATATAAGATGGCAATAAAAACTAAGGCTATCTGAACATGTTAAAATGATATGATATCGCATTGCCAAATTCTTTCTGCAACAAAATTAATACATGTGGTTGGAGTTTTTAGGAGTAACACGGTTTTTAAACTGAAATGAACATACGCAAAGTGAGCAATAGGAATTAGGTAAAAGGAATTAGCTCAAAAGGTAAAAAGCATTGAAATGAGTTGTATAAGCTTGTTGCTTCTACAATTCCATGATCTTCTAAATGCATTTGTCAAGTGAAAAAACGGAAAACACATACTCAAGGTGACACTGGAATTAGGTTAGTGGTACACAAACAACCTGTTTCCAATGTATTTCAACATTAAGAGTAAAGAGAAGCATTTACTTCGACAGGAACAGTACGATATCCAGCAATCTTCTTGAGGTATTTGATGTCCTTCCATTTTGTCCTTGCAGGCCAATGATCGATCGCACCACTGATTATGACGGGGGAGTCACATAAAAAGTAATTACATATAAACTCCTCCATGGAAAGATGTGATCGCCTCTCGACCTTCTTACAGGATAGAGACTTTGCCGGAAGAATTTTGAGAGCCTGAAACAAAGTATTGTTAAGAGCAGTATAAGATGCAGAGCAAGAAATGCATTACAAATCATCACAATAACTTCAGGAAAGAAGTAAGCATTTAGTTAACTAGTGGTGGTATTTCCATTCAATGCTATACACCAACACACAGCAGTTACCTTTCCATGAGAGCATCCCACAAATTTGAATTATCCACTGAACCTAAACATCTCCCCCACCATCCCTCCAAACAAGTTATGATATGATCCGCCATGGCTATGCCGAAAACAATCAGAAGACAGCCTTTCATTTCCAACTCATTCTGCACTTGCACTGCTGTCTGGTCTAGTTACACTGGGGTTTTCAAGGAATCAAGCCCATCTGGTATCTAAACCAACCCAGGTTCATGCCCAGTAGTGTAGTTCTCGGGAGTGTTCCAATCTAATCATACTCTAAAGCAGAATAGCAGCTTTTAAAATGGAAAAAAATAGTCACACCACACCACAGCGAGCCCCTAAAAATGGAAATTCAGCGCAGTTCGTATGCACGTCGAATCTGATAAGCAGCTAAGCACAAAAAAAGAAGCAAACACGAACCCTTACAAAGGCAATAGCGATCTCACATCAGCGATGTCTCGGTTCCTGTCGAGCCCCTCCGCCCACCTCCGGTCCTCCTCATCGACGGCGGCCTCGGCGCCCTCTCCGCCCGTTTCGGCGGAGATGCGCGCCACGGCGGCCTCGAGGTCGGCGCGCAGCAGATCGCCCCCCATGATGAGCCCCATGTCGAGCGCCCGGAGCGCGGCGGAGCGGCCGCCGTCGCCGCCCGCCCCGCTGGAGCGGAGGCGCGCGACGTGGAGGCAGGCGAGCGCGTAGGCGTCCCTCCAGGCAGCGCCGACCTCGCTCCATGGGCCGGAGTGGAGCTGCTCCCACGCCATCTCCCGCGCGGCCTCCGCCGCGCGCAGGTCCCCGGCCCCCGCCGCCGCCTTCTCCGCCGAGGCGACGAACGCGAACCCGCCCTCCCCGGTTATCTCCCGCAGCAGCGCCGCCACCCGCTCCGCCTCGCCCTCGCCGGCCGCGGCGGCCATGGTGGAGGGCGGCGTGCGGCGAGGGGGAGGGAGGGAGAAAAAGCGCAAAAGCGCAGGAGGAGATATTTCTGGCTCCCGTTTGCTCTGCTCCGGACCGAATCCGGATTTGCCTCTTTTGGTCGCGATGATGCATGTAGGCAGACCAGTTCCCCATTTGGCGTAACCGTGATTTCCATTTCCCCGTTGGAGACCGCGTTTGATAATTTGCGAGGACGTGGGCTGACTTCAAGCCCAGACTCCAGGGCAGGCTTTGCGGCCGCAGGCCGACGATTTCAAGGCCCATTTGAGATGATGGCCTTCGTGTTTCGGCTTTGGAATTGGGATCAGACTAAAGCCCGCTTGAGATGCCCGGTAGGTTATTTTGGAAGATTTATATTTTCATGTATTGAAACTGATCAAGAGTCTGAATTAACAAAAAGACAATAATTGAAGACCGTAGAAACCGAAATAATTGCCCAGCTCGTACATACACACCTAGTAGAAAAAACTCGTGAAATACACATATGCTTATCTAGCAAACTTTAGAGCCAACTTTAGATCCTTTGGTTATGTGTTTCGTTCCTTCGCAAGTCCATTATGGATTTATCTCTCTCTTGGAATTAAATATTGGTGTTCAACTCAGGCTTGTTTTACTCCTTTTATGGAGGAGTGGTTTCTACTAAGAGACATCGTCTCTTCTCTAGAGAATAGTCATTCTTCGAAAAGACAAGCCTCTTCAAGAATACGACATTGGTATGTTGCATTTTTATATTTACAATTTCTTATGAATTCAAACAATTTTCTACGAACATGAAGCATTGTCCCATTGTGAGCCTGCCATATATTGGTACTACATCCTGAAGGCAACCAAACACATCAAAGACACACTGCAATAACAGGACATTTGTCCTAGCTCAAAGCCTCTTTAAAGCTATCCCACACAAATCTAGCCACAATACAATAAAAACGAAAAAGACACAAGGTCCATAGTTTCATAATCCTGTGATCAACCACACCCCTAAACACTAGAAAATGGTATGGTGGGTAGGTCAAATATATATATTCCTATATATCTTCTCAATTTCCAAACCAGTTTGTCGACACCTTCAAAAAGTTGCACTTGATCCAATTCATCCATCAATTCTTCCCAGGCTAGCTCCCACCCTGTCAGTTCATTTGTTTAAAAAGTTCTTCTGAATTCAAATTCCTAGACACCTTCTTTTCAACAATCACTAGGTTATTACTAAGCAATTTGAGTCCCTACAATTGGTAACCCATCAATTAATTTTTGTGTTAACTTTAACCAGCCCTTACGAAAACTTGAAAAAGACATATTTTTTTATAGTTAGTTAGATATATAATTCCCTCAAATATGACTTTATTAAATGATGAAAGTTAAGCATCGAAATGTGTTTCCTCCGTCTTGGAATATAAGCTCTTTTGGGTTTTTCAAGTGCAACCATCTAAGTTATCGCCATGTATGTATTGGGTTTTATATGTAGCCTAGAAACTTGATGAAAAATGTGAGGCGAGTGGAAGATAATCTCAGCTCACATTCTCGATCTAGGTTTACTACGCCGTTGGCACGCTGAGGTAGTGCAATATCGGGTATCTATCTAGATGCTCGCATCGTCCAGCATGATAAACCATTGAACCGTACCGGAGCTTGCTAATGCAGGTCATATAGATGATGAAGCACATGCGTCCGGCGATCATAAGATAACTAATTTAGAACACCAAATCAGCCGCGCGAGCGCGTCGATTGTGCAGCAGCCGACCGATCGATCAGTCGGCCCATCGCATGCACGCACTTCGTTCGCTATACCTGCTAGCTACTACAAAGCAGCCAAACAACGACAGTCGCTAAGACGGTTAACATCATCCTTCGGTTGATTCCGATCCTCAACCGGCCTCACTCTCTCCCTCTAGCTGATGGCTAAAGTCTACTACCTGCACCTGCAAGGACTACTTTTCTTCTTGTTTCCTTAATTGAACTGACCAACGAACGAGCACACCATGCATGCGTCCATGCATGACCCATCATATATGCATGCATGGACGCATGCGTGCGCTCCTATCGATCAGCCGCCGCCGCCGCCGCCGACGACGACGACGACCGCCACGCCATTAGCTGTGGCCCTGCTGCTGCTCCTGCGGCGCCCTGGGGCGGGTGACCCAGAGCGAGCTCAGCGTGCGGAGGCGGTGGAAGTAGTCCGACACGGCCAGCAGCGACCGCGCCATCTGCCGCGTCGTCAGGATCTGGTGCAGCCGGTGCAGCGTCTGCTGCCGAAGGTTCTCAGCCTGCATATATCGTCATGCATCCGTGTTCATCCGTCAGAGATCCAAAGCACACACAATATATATATTACTAGTTACATTACAACAAAATTAAATTAGGGACAGATCATATATATCTACCTATATATATATACTCATCCTACTATCATTTGTCTGACGTTTCGGCACCGTCACAACGGAATCAGCGTGCTATGCACTTTTTGCAGTGGCCTAATCAACAATCCACGCACGCAACTAGCTAGTCATCAATCAATAATGATTGAGCTGCTGCCTTCTAGGACCGGGCCATGGAAATACATATCCATTAGATAGACCAACTCGGTTTGTGGCTGCCATGGGCAGGTGAAGACGTACGGCCTAAACAATGCCGGCATCAAGGTTTACCTACCCAACATGGAAAGCTGAATGAGCAAGCAATGGGTCGGCACCGTCGTCTTAATTATCCCCCCGAAATAAACAACAACACTGTGTGCCTGGCCTGGAAATTGCACACTAATACTTGCTCACCATTGTCGAGATGGCGACACTTGGGGGTGCTTTTTTAATCTAGTAGTAATGTGTTATTCAGAACCTAACCCGTGCGTCTGCTCTGCCGGCCTGCACCTGGCGTGCATGCTAAATATGTGCAGTACATATCTAAACCATTGTTTGATCATTATCTGACTATAAACAATTGAACTGTCGATCTCAAATATTTAGGCAAACCATCCAAGCTATCCCATGCACCTAGCTTGCTTCAACTAACGAAGTAACAGTGGACGATTATACAAGTGCTTTATCCATCGTCGTGTTGGTTGCGTCTCTAACTAATCCATTACAGCGACCGCGATCGAATTAGGAAGAGTAGTGGTGCTGAAGCAAGCTAACACAACGACTGAATCGATGGAATGCAGACAACCAGGTAGCAGAGCTTACTTGTCTGACGAAGCCCTCGAGGGTGGAGAGCTTGTTCATGGCGGTGGCCATCTGGCCCATGTAGTTGGCGACGTTGGAGGGACAGCTGAGCGCGTCGGAGACGACGGTGTCGGACAGCGACTGGTAGAGCGCGTCCAGGCCCTGGCTCAGCGCCTCCTCCGTCTCCAGCGCCGACTGCTGCAGCCCGTACACGCCCACGATCTGCTGCTCCGTCAGGGGCTCCACGTGGCTCAGCAGCATCTGCATGCGGGCCGGGAATATATCAATCAATCAATCACGGTGCAAGTATTAACGGACTATGCATCAAAGCAACATGCATGATGATATATGACTGCAGCTGCAGTTCATACTACGTGACCAGGAGCATGCATGCAAGCATATGTGTGCAAGATGTGATGGAACGGAGACACGAGATGAATCGAATGTATATATGTTGCATTCATATGGAGCACAGTACATCTCAATATATTATGCTTAGATGCACAAATGTAACAATAATCACATGCAAGGATTATAAGATGATACAGCAGGCAGCTTGCCAAAAATCATAATTAAAGAGTCAAAGTTGTAGTAATACTATTTTATAAAAGCCATAATTTCACTTCTAACACAATGTGAAAATAACCCATCCTGGATTTTTTTTTATGACTTAATAGCCCAAGTATAAACTATACTTTCTGAAGTCAAACCCGGACACACAAGCGCTCCTAGTGTATATATGTAATCTAAGGCTGAGTCTAGCCGATCTTCTATCACACTGTCTATATTCAAACTCCACTCTGTCTCTACCAATCTACGCATGATCCTTTTTATCCACATGGAACTAAGGAACAAAGAAAAAAAAAGGCAAGAAACAAAATTTAGATGAACAATGGTGCGCATTTTATTGAGTTTTAGGTAGAGTATACTATATTTTAGATGAACTGGTCAGTTCACGTTTGTCCAAAATTAAGCGAATCTATAGAGAAAAAACATCACTATTAAAACTAGTAAACATATTTCATTTCGTTAGAACAGACCGATGAGTATATATATGTCATTAATTAATTATCACCTTCTATACTTCTAGCTACTAGAAGTTGCATTCAGCAGCCATGCATGTTATCCTAAATCTGCCGCCCCCCATGCACTTCCAGAAACAGGAGAAAGACAGGCCGGCCGTTTCTCATCTCCGTCTTCAATATGCCCATGGAATCGACACCACCTAGGACCTAGCAGATCCTCCATCTCGGAGTGCGCATGCGCGCCGCGTATATGATGACGGGGGCATGTTTGCACTGCACGGCGCTCGATCGATCGATCGACAGAGATTGAGGAGGGGCCCTGGCGCTTCAATGCCGCGGGCGGAGATCGCTCGTCCGGCCGGTTCCATTCCATGGGAAGCTTTCATGGAGCGCCGCCGGCGAAGGCAAGGCTGCCCCTGTCCATTACCGGTAGCTAGCTGCTCATGCCCCCGCGGGAAACGCCCATGATTTGCTACTTCGAGTGTGTTTAGATCCTGAAAACTGACACTGTTCTGAACTGAAAAGCACTGTAGCATTTTTCGTTTGTTTGTGGTAAATATTGTCCTACTATGGCCTAACTAGACTCAAAAGATTCATCTCGCAAAGTACATCTAAACTGTGCAATTATTTTTTTATTTTATCTACATTTAGTACTCCATGCATGTGCCGGCATTTTGATGTGATGGGAAATCTTCTTTTTAAATAGTAGAATTTGGAAGAAACTTTTTAGATCTAAACAGGGCTTTCTATTAATTAATCGCTACATTCAGCTGCCTTCAATGCTTGCTAGCTGCTACTGCCTGACATTACTAGAATCAAGTTCTACATATGCCTAAAAAATTGCACGTATGAATTTTTCTGTGATTTTTTCGGTTAGTTCAAAGTGACGTAGACTAATCCCGAGCCCTACAGAAGGATTCTTTAAGCAAGGTGGATTGTTAATTAGATTTGTGCTTATGATTTTTGCACGGACTGAAATTTACACAGCAAATTTGTCAGGGTTTTACATGCACATTTCCATATGTTTCAGACTTTCAGTTTTAGTTTTTTTTTTTAACTGTCAGTTTTAGTTTCTAGAAGCTATATATACATCTTTCCCTTTCCTCAGCGATGATGTATTGGCGTCACCGTCAATTGCTATCAAGCTACAAATAAAATCAACTATACGACTGCAACGCCCATTGACTCTCTCTCTCTCTCTCTCTCTCTCTCTCTCTCTCTCTCTAGGGCAGTAGGTCTAGGGTTAATTCACCGGCCCTCGAGGGCTCCCCAGATGATGTATCATCAAGGCCTAGAGATCGAAGACGATGAATTGAATGCAGGCAGCGCTAGTGAGGAATTGAAGCAGGCACACTCACCTTGATGACCTCGGAGGGTCGGAATCCGCCGAGCCAGAGGAAGCAGCGCTCGGCGGGGCTCCTCCAGACGCCGGAGATGAGGTGGAAGACGTCGCCCTTGATGGCGCCCTCCTTGATGCCCACCATCTCGTCGTGGTGCGCCAGGCAGCTCTCCACGTACATCTGCAGCTCCCCCTCCGGCAGGTGCTGCTGCAGCGCCGCGCGAAGCTCGTACATCAGCCGGTAGTGCTCCTCCTGCCACCGACCGTACTCCACGTCGAACATAGCCGCCTCTGAATGAAGATTATATATGTTAATTGTATGACCCACGCACGCACGTACGGCGGCTTAATCAATCAGCGAACATAAATATGGCATGGCTGCCTCTGAAGATTATATATATACGAACCTGAGCTGAGGCCGTCGATGCCGCCGATGGGGACGCCTTTGCCGGCGACACCTTGGTCAGCGAGGAGGCCACTGTTGGGGAAGAAAACTCCCTGCAGGATCGGAATGCATTTTTTTTTTTGTGCAAAGATCAGTTCAGAATTCAGACTTCAGAAAGGGATGTACACGTGAAGACAAGAGATACACGCATTGCTTGCGTTTCAATTCCCCCTGCATTATGGTTCAATGATGATCATCAGTTACTAATTAATTCACCTGAGCTCTTGCAGTGTGCAGCTCCTGTTCGAGCTGAGCTAGCCTGATCCTGCTGGACTCGAGCTGCTGGATATAAGCCTGTGGCACCAAACCGAAGTCAAATTAACCCAGCTACCTTGACATTGGCATGCATGATGGGAAAAGATTTGAACAAAAATGTTAATCGTTGTTTAGTCACCTTCTTCCTTAGCCTGCTTTTCCTTGCAGCCTCCCTGTTCTGGGCCAACCTTCTCAGCGTCTGCACGTAGGTGTTCATCGACAGAGCGTGAATGTGATGCATAAACAGGAAACAAATTAAAATAAGTTAGTGCAACAAACATTGATGACCAGTATGCAGACAACTAACTAATTCATCAAGAATTGACACTTGAGAGTATCACAATCCATTACTTTTGGGTCGCGTTCAGCAGTTGATGAGCCTCTCCTATGATCCTTCTTCAGTAAACAAAGAAATGGGGAAAATCATTAATCAAAGCCATGTTGGAAAAAACACAATTTACACACACACAAAAAAAAAAAGACGAGCTTGCTGGGTACAATGCATGGAGCTAGCTACCAAATTGATAGTATTCAATTGGAGGAGGACTAGTTTAACTACTCACCTTGGCCACTGGCTTCACATCCTTGATCATCCCGGTCCCGGCTGCTGCAGGCTCAGCAGCGGCAGCAAAGGGTTGGTGCTGCAGGTGGTGGTGCTCCTGCTGCTGCTGCCTCCTGCTCCCCGCCAACTCCTCCATGGCCGCCTGCTGGTGGTGATGGTGATGGTCCGCCGGTGACCTAGGCTGCTTGGATCCCACCGGTGCCGGGGACAGGACTAGGCTAATCTCCCCCTACCAATCGCATCATCATCAGGAAATGTCGGTCAGTTAGACAACCAGCAAACACGTTGCAGCAGCAACTGCATCTGTGCAAAAGACAATGAGTACTTGAACAAATCTGAGATATGTGCTGGGTGTACCTTCGGCGACGGCTCCACATGCATGGGCTGGGAAGGGAAGATGTTGAGTGTCTCTGCATCCATGAACAAGACAAGGAACGAGGCAAGGGCCTGGTGAGTGGTGAGCGTCTTCTGTGGCTAGAGGGAGAAGGGGAGGAGATGGCCACCATGCATGTACTCATCCGGCATTCACATATAGGAGTATATATATATCTACTGAACTCTGAGGATGAGCTTGTTGAAAGGCTGTGGCGTTGCATGCAGCACGCAGCAGGAGGAGCTGCAGTCTTCAATCATGGCGGTCCTGTGTCCTATCCTAGCTGGGCTGGGCCGTGTGCAAGCTAGCAGTACAACAGGCAGTGGCACGAGAAAGCTGGAGGGATACGGGATAGCAGGGATTCGATCGCACACAGCAGCCACAGCTAAGGCGTGCTTGTACTGAAACCGAAAGGGAGGTGGATAGGATCGAGTCAAACATGTACACAGATGCTGCTTGCACTGCACTGCGCTGCACTGGACTGCCGACTGCAGGAGAGAGGAGGAAGAGGCCGGGGAGGAGAGAGAGAGGTAGAGAGAGAAAGAGAGGAGAGTAGTAGAGCCAGCCAGCCAGGCCACTGGCGTACTGGCTGGCCGATGGAGATCATCCCGCCTGCGTGTACAGCTCTGCCGCGGGCACATGCAGCTCGATCGACAGCGGAGAAATCATTGAGCAGTCCGTTACATGTCACGGTCCGACCGGCCAGAGGTAGGGGAAGAGAGAGATGAGAGAGAACGGGGAGGAAGCAAGAAACAAAAGGCCAAAAGCTAGAGAGAGAGGGGGGGGGGGGGGGGGGGGGGCTTTTGCTTGGCTTCATCCTCATGCATGCATGGACTTTGAGCTAGCTACAGCAGCATGCTGTATGTTCTTGCCGATTCCCTGCTGGTCTGGTCTGGTCTGGCCTGGTCCTCCAAAAAAAACGCTGCAGATTTGCAGCAGATGGATCCTGGTCATATGGAGTACCTGAGAATCTGCTGCAGGCCGGCCGGCTTGCAACCCGGCCGTATCACCGTTCTTGATCTCACATGCCTGACCTGACCCCGGGAAAGGATGCGCGTTTCTGCACTGCATTTCTGACTGCTGCACTTCATGCATCGATCGAGAGAGAATCGGATGGGAGGAATCCCTGCAGCTATCCCGTCCGCCACTACATGGATCGCATATGTTTCTGGGCCTAACTACAATACTATTATTACCACTACTACTAAATGCAGCAACAAAAATGCTAGTACTAACTGCTACGGTTACTACTGATGATCAGTTGCCTTTGACTCCCTGCAAAACTGGAACCCGGCATGCAAGAACACGGCAACACTGCAGTTGAATTCTCGTCAACTCAGAGATCGATCGACCTATATGCAATATGCATGCATGCGTACACACTTACGCCTTTGCTCCTGCTGGTGCGTGCCGCCATGGCTGCCGTGATCCAGGTACATGAACAGCGCCTGGTCCAGCTCGCCCAGATGGTCATACGCCCCTGACGCCTCCTTGCCGCTCCTGCTTATATATGCAACAACAGAAATGTGCATACATGTAACAACACTGATGTGACATTTGTATATATGGATGTTTTTTTTTGCACAGGATTTGAGGGCTGTATGTGGAACTCGAAAAGGCGCTGCCACACACATCATCATGAAATCATGCTGCTATAAGCTTAGCGCCTAGACTATGTGTGTGACTGTATGATGTGGCTAGTTATCTCTGGTACGGTCCAAGCTCTGCAGAATGGGAACAGGAGAATAATATGGAAATGTAATCTTCTGTAACTTGTATAGCATTTATCTGGCAGCCAAGAAAAAATTCGGCGACCTACATACTCTACATAGTCTCAAATTGAAATTTCATGTGTGCAAGGAAGGAATCATCAGTGAAGAGAAATACTACATAATTGCATAAAAGGAGGTAGCAATAATAATACTCCTACATCAGTTGCATGCCCTAATTAATAATATTAATCAATATCCGTATCCCCGTGCCGCAAAAAATTAGTGCCCTGGTATCCTGCTAGATAGATTTAAAAGAAAGATTGGCCAGTGATTTGTTAACCAATTCACAGCAATAATTCAACTATCTGGCTCCAATAACAAATGGAAAAGCACCGGGTTTTAAATCGATAGTTGGTTTGGTAACCATATCTACCACGCCTTTTGTCATGTTGGAAGAAGGAAGGAAGAACAAAAAATCAAAGAATCAAATCTGGTCTGCCATATCAAAGTCAGAAAAAGCCTAACGATCACACTCAAATAATATTTTTAAGGAATACCAAGCTATATGGTTCTGCTGCAGCTAGCAGGATCAAGAACTACGGAGGTGTTTGGAAAGAAAATAAATAAAGAAAACCGAACAATAAGATCGGTGCAAAGGTGTCGAGTAAGAGAAAAAAAATTCAATGCAAAGGCAAGAACCAAAGGCACAAGAAATTAATTCTGCATCAGCTAGTTGATTCTTTTGTAATCCCTCGGCTTTGTGCGAGCGCTCTTGCGCGCTGTGGATTTTGTCGCACTCTCTACCTCTTAATACAAAGATATGCACATCTGTTGCCTGTGATGAGCGCTCTTGCGCGTTGTAAATTTTGTCGCACTCTCTCCCTTAATACAAAGATACACACACCACCTCTTGCGTATTCGGAAAAAAGAAAATTCTATATCAGCTAGTGGCATATATAGGCAAAATCATCGATGGGCTTGCAAAATTCATCAGTGCCATATGAGACTATAACCATGCCCTTCAATTCCTAGCAAGAAGATAGAGGCAGCTGCTAGTGGCCGGATTTATCGAGAGGTAAAAGCATGGGAAGGGAGGAGAGCAGCAGGCTCTCAAAAAAAAAAAAAAAAAAAAAAAAAAACCAGCGCTTGCACGCACACACAGAGAGAAAACTGGAACTGCCGATAATCAAAGAAAGACGATCAAAGAAGCAACGACCAACCACAGATCAAATCAAACCCCAAGAAACCCATCCGCTCGATCGAGAATTATTGCAAGAAATTAACTAGCTGAATCGAATGAAGGAATCAACAGGGCTGGGCTGGACGGAAATACAGAGAGTAGAGAATAATTTTACATGAAGCTCGCGGCGGCCGCATGCATGGAGGACGACGACGACGAGGACGGAGGCTGGTGCTGGTGCTGGTGGTGGTGGCTCATCATCCCGAAGGAGATGTTCATCTCCTGTTGGTGCTCCTTCATGCTGCCGCCGCTCACCATGGTCGTCAGAGAGGTCGACCGAGGAGATCGATCGATCACCGCGCAAGCACACACCGGCCGGCCGGCGCAAGAGTGAGGAGGAGGCTCTCTGCAAGCGGCCGGGGTACGTGTATATATCCCCGGGGAAGAAGAAGGCCGGGCGGCTGCAGGGACCGACCCTAGCTAGAAATACAGTTTGACTCTAGGGGCCGCGGGGAGGCTGGGGGAGGGAGGGCTAGCGGCCAAGCAACACCTCTCTGCTATCTCTCTCCGTCGTCGATCCACACCACACTAGCAGCGAACCACCTCATGACACAATCTTTCTAGGACGCTAGTCATTAGTTAGGGCCCTTGGAGCCTAGCTATCTAACACTAACAAACTACTACTACTATAACTAGTAGTTGTGTTCTAGTGCTCTTCCTTTCTTTCGACATCAGCCATATATACGAGTCCTCTCTCTCCCTCTCTCTCTCTATATATATATCTAATATTGCTATATCTAGAGCGCGCAGGCACAGGCATGCAGTAGTAGCTGTGTATCTATGGGATCCAGGAAGGGAGGTGATGAGCCATTAATGGCGAAACAGACTTTCGGTTTGGCGCCATGCTCACTGCATCTAATGAGGCGACGCAAAAAGACCCGGCTTTTCTCCCCGCTCTTCCTTGCCGTTCTTGGCTTTAGAGAGAAGACACAGAGAGGGAGGCCGCCCGGGAGGGGGGAGAGCAGGTGAAGACGACGTCGCCGCCTTTAATTTCCTCTCTCCCTTTTGCACCGAGGCCCCTGTTTGTTTCCCTTGTTTGCATCTCTCCGCCCACCCTCCGTCGTCTGACAGAGCATATCCAGCGTATGTATATATTCTTGGTTCTTTTAATAAGCAAGGTCGTCTGAAGAATACTGAATTATTGGGATTTAGAAATGCCAGAGATGTAGAGAGAGATTGGATGCCAAGATATTAATAATATTTCGGAAGATATCAGGTGGATTGTTTTTTTTACAAAAAAAGGGACAGAGCACAGAGGTCATGCAGTCGTCAAGCGGGGAGGGGTTCAGTAGTTCATTCGCCACATTTTTTTTCACTTGCATGCAGAGCAGCCAGTGGTGAAGGTCAAGCTGTGTTCTACGCACGCAGCTGCAAACTGCAAGCCAGTTTTCAAACCGGCAGTTGCAGAAAGGTACGGTGCCTGTGGTGGATGGAAAGCTAGTCAGACAAGGCACCTGGAGTAGCTAGCTAGCAGAAAGACGCGGTTGATTGATGCAGGACAAGGTGATTAACTGATCGGTCGACCTCTTGAATTGACCACGTACTACGTTCGACGGCCTGCCTGCATGCCGGCGGGCCACGACAAGAAACAGCGCGCGCGCGCCTGGCCCTGGCCTGGCCATGATGGTCCACCACAGCTCGTCTCTGAGGAGTTTGTATGTGAATGCTCCTGGCGCGTGTGCAGCGGGGTTTTTGCTGCTTTCGAGGTACGCGTACCGCCCCAGCTCCCAAAATCATCAGTCTGTTCAATGGACCCTCCCTCACCACAATTCACGTGTGGGTGTTGTGGCCGCATCCTCCTCCGGTTAATCCTCCATTATTTCCACCAGCATTTACAATTTCGTTTTTACGGTAGCGGATTTCGTTTTTTTACCAAAGTTTTGCTTTTGTATTTTTAAATTTGAAACCAAAATATATTAAATTCTGGACCGAAATTTCAATTTCGTATAGTACCGAAGATGAAAATTTTCACCGAAATTTTTCGTTTTTCCATACAGGATTGGGTCCCATTATTACCTCTGAGGTAGCTAGGCGTATTCTTTTCTTTCTTGTTCACCTTCATGCCCACAACCATACCTACAAATGCTTGTACTTCAACCCTCACAACTATATTGCCTATATACACCCGTAACCCTAGCCGCCGCCGCCCCAATCTCCCCACTCTCCCCTCGCCGTCGCCGGAGGAGGCCGCCGGAGGCCGCGTGGGCTCCTAGGATGGCGATGGCGGGGCCTTTTGGCCTTCTCGTGGCTGGATCTAGGCGGTACGAGGAGATCGGCGGCCACGATGCGCGGCGCTGGAGAAGAAGGCCCGGCGGCTCCGATCTGGCCGACGAGGCGCCGAGGATGGCCGGCCTGGCTGCTTCGGTGTCGCGACGAGGCGGCGGACCAGATCCTGGCTCGACGTCTTTGGCTCGGCGGTGGAGCAGAGTGGGGACGGAGCGGCGAGACGGCGGCGCGGGCTGCGTCTGGCTCACCTCCCGGCGGTCGGCATCGGCTTGAGGCGGGCTCCGCGCGGTCTGTGGCGGCAGTGGCGGCTCGGCCTACCACGCGGTGGCGGCGGCGGCTCGGCCTGCGGTGTCTCCGGCCCTCTCCCTCGCCGACGGCGCTGCTCACCTGATCTGCCGCTCCCTTGCGCGGCGGTGGTCCCACGCGTGGGTGCGATGGTGAGAGGCCGCGGGGGCCCTGGGTCCGGGGGCGGGGCGTCGAGCGCAGGTGGCGCTCTGGCGGCACTTGCTCCTTCCTTCGGGTTGCAGCCCTGGTGTGCTCTAGCCGTTGTGGTTTCTCCTTGGTTGTGGGCAAGATGCGGCGGGCTGTGATGGAGGGTGGCTTCGGCGGTCGTCATTAAAGTCGTTGTATGCTCGTCGCGTCGGCTGCTCGCAGCGGACCTCGGCGTCTTGCTCTGCTCGGCAGTAGCTTGTGCGGCGGGGGACAACGTCGGAAGACAGCGCTTGCAGCGGCGACAAGTATTGCTTGCAGCGGACTACGGCGGTTAGCTCTGCATAGCAGTGGCTAATCCGGTGTTGGACATCGTCGAAAGATGGCGCAAGCGGCATTGATGTCGATGGTCGTGCTTGGGTGACCTTGTGGTGGCTGCGTTGTGGTGGTTTGGAGCTCCGATGGCAGATTGACTGTGCAGTGTTCGTGGGGGACAGGGCGACCTTGCTCTTCTTTTCGGTGGAAATTTGAGAAACAGATCCTCTTCCAGGTGGCTAGAGACGGATGTGGCGAGGCCCCCGTGAGAGTGTGGAGTCCAGAGGCAGAAGTGGCGAGGCCCCTGCGTATGGCGAGGCGGCCTTGAAGTCTTGGATCTGGTGCGTTTACTCCGTCGGGTCGAGTGCTAGGCTGCAGCGGCTCTATGGCGGGAGGTCTCGCATGGCGGCGGCCTTCTTGGTGTAGTGCAGTCTGCGCCTCTTGTTTCGCTGACAGTTCGAGATGCGGCGGGGGCTTCTTCATCTTCTTCTTCGCAGGACCCTAGGTCTGTTCACAGTCTTCGGTGTGCAGTGGGTTTTGTGGTGGTGGCGAAAGCCTTGCCCGTTCTTCGGGCTGACGATGGCGACGTCTCCAGATGCCGTTTACTTCCTTGGAAGCATCGTCGTTCCACTCTTTTTCCTGTTGTGCATCGTGTTCCGGGGTGAAAACCCTGACCGTAGGGTCGGGCGGCGGCGACGCCACAGGCGTCGCATTCCTCGTTGGAGGCGTCGCTTTGGAAGCTCGCGTCTTATCCTGTTTGGGGTCCGTGTTTGTCTTGGCGGTGAGTGTTGTGCCCTGTTGAAGTCTCAATCCAACCGGCTAGTGGAGTTAAGTGGTGCTTTGAGTATGAGTGGTTTGTCGTTGTTGTTGCCCAGTCTAGGCTTTTCTTCTATATTAATATAATCGGCAGCTCTCCTGCTGCCTGGTTCGTTTCAAAAAATATATATATGCTCCATCTACAATAAGGGTTTATCTAAGGTTATTTATCATATAATACAAAAGGTGGGTGATTTAGATACAGACTAAGAGGGTTAATTATTTTATATTTTCTTTTATAGAGGCACGTGGATATAATCTAGAAATAGATTTATGGGTTACCTTACGTTGTTTTAATATGTTGTTTTAATAGTTGTAATGGTGAGTAATATTCAGAAAATCTTACTATTACTAATTGAAGGTTTTAAAAGAAACACTAATTTCAAAGCACGCTAGAAAAAAAGATAAATCCTAAAAATTCTCACAATAATCAGAAATATCCGACCATCAATTGACAGATTGGAATATTAATAGCCATTAGATCTATTTTCTAAGTAATTACTCACCTCTGCCATTACGAACGGTCTTGAGTTCAACTCTCAACGAAAGCAAATACCCTCTTCTTTTTTTATTAAATCTATTCTTTAAGTAATTACCCACCTCTGCCATTACGAAAGGCATTCTTCTTCTTTTTTTAGATTTTTTTTATTTTCAAATCTACCTTCAGTTTTTGTCTTTTTTTTCATTAAAGATGCTAGAAACCTATAGATAAAACAAATATTTTGTAGACTCTTTTTGAAATTTTCACATCAATCCTCACAAGATGCACTAGAAAAAAAATAGACGGGTTGGAATCTTAACAACCATTATATCTATTTTCTAGTAATCACCCACTTTTATCATTATCAAAATAATATTACCTCTAAAACTACATATTAATTACCCACTCTGCCAATATAAAAAAATATGAAATAACACTCTAAATTTATACATAATTGCTCACATTTGCTATTTTGTTGGATAATACCAAATATCTCCTTTAATTTATATTTAAATTGTTCACCTTAGTTATTAGGACTGATAGTATAATGAAAATAACCCCTCAAAATTATGTTAAAATCACCTACTTCTGTAATCGATCAAAAATTATCTAAATCAATTAAGCATACATATAAAGTAGCAAGATTTGCTATTATAAAAAACTAAATATAAAAAAGATCTATATATGTTGTATTGTAACACATAATACATTTAAGTCTCTAACCCGTGCGTCGCACGGGTTGATTGACTAGTATAATAAATCTAACGGTTGTTAAGATTTTAATCTATTGAATTGATAGCTAGGCATTTTTTTCAATTATTGCGAGAACCTCTAGGATTAATATGTTTTCTAGCGTGTCTCCCATTGGATATGTGTACTTGGAGAAAGAGGATAGAATGAATTCGCAAAAGGCAACAAAATGTGTCTTATGTGAGATATGCTCTTGTATCAATTATTCATGTGTAGATCTTTTTAGATACTTGGCAAGACGTCGCTGATAAACAACAAAAGCCATAGATTCTAGCAAAACTTCATTATTTGAATTTAATATAACAAAAGTCATCATCTCCGTATTTTAGGCGACAATTGTCTAAGTTACCGAAATAACTAAACCTACTTTGAGGCAAAAGTATAATTACTGTTGCTGATTTAAAGCTTATTCAAAAGGTAAATCGTACAAAATCTTAAATATCATACCATCCATCCAGTAAACTCTAATAACAGTAACAACAACAACAATAATACTAATTATTACTGTTATCATCATCGTTGTCGTCGTCGTTATAGTTGTTGGATCTATTAATTTTTTTTAAAAAAATAGGCACCAGTTTTCTAACAGTATGAAATGCAATTAAAAGCTGCTCCATAAATTTGCCACGAGTCATTATGAAACACAATTCAGAGTAACCACTACAAGAATCCTGTACATTTTCGGCAGAGCAAAACCGCCGAAAATAAAGGTTTTGCCGGCGAAAATGATCTGGATTCCTAGAGTGAACCATATGATCTTGTATATAAATTTATTACCACCATGCTACTCCCTCCGGTTTTAAATATAAGTTGTGGTTGATTTTTTTAAAAAACTTTGATTATTCGTCTTATTCAAAAAATTTGTTCAAATATATAAAATTACAAATCATGCTCAAATTAACCTTGGTAATAAACCAAATCACAACAAATAAATGGTAACTTGTAATTTTTTTTTGAATAAGACGAATGGTCAAAGTTTCAAAAAAAAGTCAACCACGACTTATTTTTAAAACCGGAGGGAGTATTACAAAGGTGATTTAAAGTAACCCCAAATTTGTAAAAAAACACACTTGTGTATATTTCTAAATTAGTCACTTTAAAAACCAACTCAAATTAGTAAATGTTAACTCGGGTGCATCGAGAAAGCAAAAAGATAAAAATAATATCTATAAGAGCATTCTGTTAGAATATGACCAAACCAGAGATAATGAAGATAATAATTTTGATTAGTTGTGGATCTCAAAATGTATATTTGATTTTTAACGTTTATATGTCTAAAAATTTCAGCCCATGTGGAAACACAGTATTGATGTACTAGCTTCACAGGAATTGGCAAGGACCAGTCCAATTTCCTTAAAATTCGTAGAGAGTTCTGCGTGGATGAGACTCCCTTCACGTGGGACATCTGAATTCTCCATTGGGGTTGGGGGAGAAAACAGAGAGCAAATTTTAATATCATGCATGAGCTTGGCACAAAGCGAATGGTTAAAGTATTCCCCTGGCATACATGGAGCGATCAGAATTCAGAACTGATGGGCGAAAGGAGGAATTCTGAAGGAATTTAATGGGCGCATGCATGACATCTTGACATTGGCGATCTCGAGATGCCAACTTCTCTGAGACTATAATTATTCTTCGCCTGGCGCCCTGGTGTAGAGGAATTGAACTTTTCTCAGTCGGTTGAATGGGCGCTGCTCATGTCAGCAGGAGACTTGCGACAGTCCCGTCAGCCCGGTGTGTGGTCACAAACAGGCTCCTCAACTTGCAACATGTGACCCGGATTAGAGCGGGGCTGTCTGATGCCGAGGAAACAGAAAATTCGTCAGCTTGCTTGAAAATATGTTGCAGAAGGAAGTTAGACGAGAGTACCACCATTTTGTTCGCTGTGTTTTTTTTTTGGAAGTACAGAAGAGAGTTCTCCAAAGGTTTGCAGCCTGTCTAAGTTCTATTGAAATCAAAGCATTTAGTTCCGACTTCAACATATTCGAGTGCAACACTGGCACACAGCCTGAACAAGTTTCTAACCATTACAGACACACTACTAATAGTAACTATCAATCTTAGAATTAGATCAACACCCATATGTCTGGTAATCTCTAAACTGACTACCCGAACTTGTCTGTCTCTGGTACGAAACGTCTAGCAGTTCAGACTTCAAAGGAAGTCGTGAGAAGTGAGAACCGAGAATAAATGGCTCAGTGAAATACGGAGCAGTTACATATAAGCGTTGAAGCCTGGCCTGACCAGCATCCAAGCCGAGGTTAAGGATTAAAAAAATAGTTTGTTGAATAACCAAACTATAAAGAAATATACTCCTATGTACTAGCACTTTGCAATTACCAAGCAACTCACCTCCGCAGGAGTGCTCTTTTATCCCTAGAGGTAAAATGGGTTCCAGTGTTCCACTTCTCTGGGTTTCCCTGCCCCCCGGAGTCAACTGGTTTTCTGCAAGTAACGACGGCTGTCGACGCAAGCCAGGGCAGTACAACATTTCCCGGTAAAAGTCAAATGGTTGCCTGACATCCCGTTTCACAGCTCGATATTCTGATCGTCAGAGCTCCTTTTCTGGTCCAGTCTTTCTGAATTCTGAATCCTTGATGATCGCTTGAGATGCTCCAGGCCTGCGACACATGTGACAGAATTGCTGCAAGGGGATTATGATTAGAGGACCCCACAAGTGTTGGCTCCTACCAATTTGTGCACAAGGCGGCAGTCCGCAGTCCAACAACCCCCATGCCAGGAGATATGAATCTTGTATCTTTCACACAAAAGAACATAGGAAAAGAAACAAAAGCTAAAAACACCTAAACCAGACTGGTTCCAGATCACAAATTACCAACAGCAGTAATAGACAGGGAGACAAACCAGGCTCCGTGGTAAAAAAAAAAAAAACACCCAGATGCATGTGCTAAGACTTTGGAAACTACTGAATTTAACATTTCACTTGCCAATTTATAAATTATGGAAAAGATATTTCGTTCACTCCCCACAAGCAAAAAAAAAAAAAAATCTCGTAGCAATGACTGCTCCAACATGGCCATGAATAATTTTATCCATTTACCTTCCATAAAAGCAAGCAGAAACATCTAACGGAAATAATGCCTCCATTTCAATACTCCACCAGATGAATGTTCAAAAGAGTAACAATCACAGTCATCGTGGCCCTTGATATCTACCTTTATTATTGAACAATGAGACAATAACAAAGCCATGTCAACTTAGTCACTGGATAGTAGAAACCACAAAAGTCAAGTATTTATAAAGTCAGAATGCCTAATTATCAGAAGAACGTAAGAGCTTACACTTAACTGATAATGATGGTAAAACTTCAGTAGTAAATCAAGAACATATTTAATTTATTTACTTGTCAATAGAATACAGTTAGAGGCTGCTATATGTCCTGGCATTTCTTTACAAAATATTAATCATGATCATTTCGACTTCAAACTCCTACTCCCAACATAAGTTCCCTTATTTTGTTCTACTGTCGCAATCAAAGTTGTTAAATGCTGTCTGCTTATGTTTGGACTAATGGATATCAAAACTCAAGAAACACTTGTTTGGTTCCAATCCAGTTGTTATTGGATTAGGTGCATGCACCCAAAAGGCCAAAGATTTGACGGAAGCGCAGTTAATTTTAAAATTTCTCATCGTACAACATACAGGAAATTTAGAAAAAGGTAAATATATACTGCTTCAAGTCCAATATGTACCCATTCAATTGGGCAGTCGGCACCATACAATAGGAGGAAAATGCTAGAGTAGCCATTTTTAACCCTACAATTTAAGATGTTATGTTTTCACAAGTCTGTTGTCCACAGTTAATGCAATAATGCTTGCTTATGATAATATGATTTACAACTTGCGGTGTAGTTAATAGTTAGACAAGCTAGCTTAAGCATGACAATTTTAGAGAATGTTATCAGACAAAGATAACATATATCTTGGTTTTGCAACTGTTGACCAATTTAGTTTGAAATTTTAAATAGTCGTCAATTTGGTGGTACAGCTGGAGCTTCCATAAACACCATATTATGCTAGCAAATGTTTGTGCTGTGCCCATTCATCTGCAGGATAAGATATGAGAGGAAGTTATGAAGTATAACCAAATGCAGTAACAATAATCAAACTAAATGAACTCTACTTCAGAATGGCTAAGATCCATAACTATGTGTAGTTACATACCACATACCTGTGAGTGCATATAGATAACCAACATACCTCTCTGTCAGCAAAACCAGTGGCCAAAAAACTTACTAAGCTACAGAGGAGACCAAAGCACAGAGGATTGTTGAGACTTACATCACACAGGGAAGCCAGGATGCATGGTTGTTCAGTAAGTAAAACGCCACTGGAACTTTTTTTTTTGTTTTTGCATTTCTTCTAGGATTATATGTACTGGTCGAAAGAAGTCAAGCCTCAAGAGTAATTGAACACAGAGCCCATATAAATTATTGGGGTGATGCCATGATAATAAATAACACAAGAAGCTAGTTCACATCCTCAATGGCACGCAGATCAGCAGATAGAATGTTATTCAAAACAAATATAGATACTGAGGAGTTCATCAGTGCGATACGAGAGAGCAAGAGGCAAAGATGAATATGATGTGCCTTAGCACGCCATCCATTTCTTTTTATAAGGCATACACATATTTCAATTTTCAAGATTCAAACCTCAAACCTCAAACCTCATAATTTCCAATTAACAATTAGACTTGCAGGATGTAAATTTTGTTATATGAAAGCAATATCATTGGATTCATATATGGAAGTACTAAGATGTTTAATTTTCTTATAGAAACGTGACATCATTGGATTCATATATGGAAGTATAATTTTGTCTAGTGTTTTTAGACCGTGCCAAGTCAAACCACACATTGTATTTTGAAATGGATGGAGTAGCAAGAGCCTAAATTTAGGGTTAACTGTTCAAGCTGGAGGGTTTCTCGTCTTAAATTCAAAACAAGTAACATTGTGACCAAGAGCTCACCTGAAGATTTTTTCAATAAAAAGAAAGAACTCCAAATTCTGGTGTGGAAATGTCTGACAATCAGTGTTCGGGAAAAAAAGGTAAGTGTCTGACATTTAATATTCTTAGGGCCTCTGAATGAGAGAAGCGAGATAATCTGCAGGCATGTCGTATGAAGGAGAAACTGTTGGTAGGGGTCCCAGATTGGCAAGTTCAGCAAAGACCACATATTCTGAGTGTCTAGTGGCAGAATCTTTCGAAAAGATTCAGCAAATTGAGGAAAAAGAAGTGAACTGTGTGTTGTTTGTCACTGAAGAAAAGTAATAGGAGAAAAAGAAAGCACCTACAGGCCAAACTTTTGCGATGAAAGACTGAAATCATAAATCTACAACCAGCACTGTTTTGAAGATTTCCAGTACAGTAAATAGATCCCCAAGACCCCAACAGAAGAAACTACATGCGTCCTAAATACTTATTAAAAATATGGATGTTTTTTTTAGCAAGAATACATTTTTTTTTTAAAAAAAAGTCGCCAGCGTTGCAAGCAAGATGCCACAAACACTGAATCTATACCAACAGCCACACCAATTATTCAGCAAAAGCAGCCAACTGTACATATTTTCAGGGTTATCTCAGCCATTGGGATTTTGCTGTGTTAAATAGGTAGTAGCGTAGTGCCACAAGCAATTTAGTTGTAATAACCTATTGCTACTACATTAAGAGTTGAAATACCTCTGAAGTTCAATGCACAAAAAGGTGGTTATCTCGGCCATATATTTTTTTTAAAAAAAAAAGTGTAATAGCAACAATTTCAGTATTTAAATACGATCAGCAGATGAAGCTAGCAGTGGACTTTGTGATGCAACATAGCCTTTGTTTAATACATTGAAATCAAAGACAAGAAAGATAAGACATATAGATGAGCACCTTAACTGATTTTTTTTCCATTTCTTTATTGCATATACAGTGTTGAGATCATGATGGTTATGTAGATGGCAAAAGACAGACAGAGAGGATGCAGAAGACCAAAACAGTCATATCCCACATCTTCTAAAAATACAAAAAATACTAGTCCATTCTTCAACAGAAATTATCTCCAGAAATATATCATATTTAACTCAGGCCATGTTCACCTTTCATGTACAGTTTTGTCACAGTATGATACATTATTGCCAAAAAAATGCAAGTCATCGCTCAGATGGTTGGTCTCAAACAGAAAGACCAGCAGCAAAATGACAAGTTTAGCCTTCCATACTCAAGTTAGGATGTTGATTCAAATGGATGAAAAACAAATGCTAGCAACCTCATCCTAACCTGAAAACACAATGGGAAAAAATAAATGAAATGATCATAGAGAAAGAAGCAGCAAAGAAAAGGACATGTAGTAAAATTACCTAATGTTATGTTCCCAAGTATTCCATTAAATCATCATCATGCAGCAAGTCATCAATATCTGGGATTGGACTACTGATACTGATATAGTCTAAAGGCAATCCCTCAAAAGAACTGCCTACAAACTTATCTTGTTCACCATAGAAAGGAAAATCTATGAGTTGCTGCATGTCTCCAGGAACAGAAGTTGAATTTCCACCACCTAGTATATGATCACCATAAGGAATGTTGTCTGCAGGCGCCCTGATACCCATGGGAACCACATGATGATCCATCATGGATAGTGGTAGTGATTGTTTTGAAGGTAAGGTCTGATAACTGCTGGGCAGATTATCTAAACCAGGATCAACATCCAATGGAAAATTATTTTCAGATCTTGACCTCGTGCTGTCATTATGTTGATAAGGTAAAGGCTGTCCTCCCATGTATATGCTTACAGGAATAGCATTGGTAGTTGTGGCACTATCAATGTCATTAACCTCATTGGTAGGAAGATGTACTTGAGTGTCTTCTCTGTGTCGTAAAGCTTCACTTGTGGTGACCCCATGGTTGAAGTTGACAATCTGGTTGGATATGCCTTGGATTTCTACTTGTTCCAGTCCGTTCATGTCAGGAATCAAATTTCTAGAGTTTTCTGGGGCATGAACAACTCTTTGAACATCAGGCTCAGTAACAGTGGAGCTGTGGCGTGCTTTTTTTCTCTTTGGTGGTTCTTTTGCTTTATTGGGAACAATCTGATTAGGGCGCTTAATGTAAGCACTTTCCTTCCCTCTTTTCGGGACATGTGCCTCGGCAGATTGTGCAACTGGAGACAGATCTTGTTCATCATCTTTCGAAGATGTAGAAAGAGGAGCATCCTCGAAACCATCAACATCATACTCATCGCTGCTGCTATTTATGCTCCCATTTCTGTCCTCTGGCAAACTGTGCTGAGTAATTGCCAATACACCATTGTCGATTATGTGAACAAGTCTTTCTTCTCTCTGCAGAACCCCTAGCCAGATCAAGCTCTCTTTTGCAGTCATTTTATCCTGCAAGCATTTTGATTTCTGCACACGATTTCTGATCTTATCAAAGTTGGGAGACATGTGCTTGATCACACCTGTAAGCACACCAACCTTCCAAACCTTCTTAAGATCATGTGGTTTCTTGTAAGGAGGTATTTGACCGCTTGGAAGACCCAAGGCACTCCACCATTCCTCATTCCCTGAAGGCCACCAGGGGGGTGGAGTGCCCTTCTCCAATGGGTACTTGCGCTGTGGTGGATCACAATGCTGCATCAATGAGGACAGCAGTGAACCAAGAGTGGCATCTTGGAGATCCATCAAGCTGGGCTGGTTCTTAGTACCACCACTCTGGGCATTAACGGTCACCAAGTTCTCAGACTCGTATTTCTCGATCGCCGCAGGCCCATTCTTATCAAACTTCACCTTCTCCTTCCACCAAGCTCTGATATTATCCGAAGCGCCGCTGACCGGTTTCCCCTTGTCCGGGATGATCCCGTACACGAACCCGCGTGCATTGCACACCTGCATCAGCTTGAGCATGTACTTGAGGATCCCGTCCTGCGCCCTCGACATCTTCTTGCGCATGGCCTGATCGGAGATCGGCTTGGGCCTCGACTTCTCCAGCTCGGCCTGCTGCTGGGCGAGCTTCTGCCGCTCCTTGATCCTCCTCAGCCTGACCCTGTCCTTCCACATCCGCCGCGCCAGGTCCTCGGGCTCAATCTCCTCCTCACTGACATCATTCTCGGTGAGGTTCTGAATGCCCTCGACCTCAAAATCCGACGAGTCGCCCAGCTCCGTGGCAAGCATGGCAAGTTGATCCATGAGAACGATCACTCAGTGTGGTAGCCAAATGGCATCAAACCCACTCAACCTTCCCGTGGCTAGCTGCGCCGCCCCATCCACTAAAGGATCACAGCAACCTGTCGGCACGAAATCGAGCTCCATCAATCAACCCCCATAAGGGAAATGTAGTCAACATACGCAACGTGAACTGACAGAAATATTGAAACAATCGAATTCTACCCACTCGTTTGCTAATTTTGCAAACCCCGAACAGGAACCCTTACCTCCGACGCTGACCTCACGCCACCCTCGCAATTGGAGGCACCAACACTAGTCCGTACCCACCCACCCTCGCAATTGAGGCGCCAACACTAATCCGTAGCAGACAGCGACTCTAAAAACGGCGAAAACAGGAGTGCGATTACACGAAAAAAATCCTTCCCCCGCTCCCGCAGATTCGCACGGGATAGGAAGAAACAGAGGCAGCAATCATCGAGGAGGAAGGTTGGTGGTTCGTATCGTACCTGGCGGCGAACTGCGACTGCGATGGCGGAGCCGAGGCGATGGGCAAGGGTTTCTCTCGTGTAATACTAGATTTGATTTGATCTCGGTCGGGCGAACGAGGGATTTGCTCCGGCGATGGAGGAGAAGATTCGCTCTTCTTCTTCTGTTTGCCTATTTATTTCAGACGTGGGAATCGAATGGAACGTGAAACAAACAAAAGGGGAAGGAAGCAGGAGGGAAGGGAGAGATGGGGCAAAGCAAAGCAAAGCACACACGAGGACTCCGTCGGGTATTTGACTGGATCCTCTGCTCCGTTCAGCCCTGTTGCACCTTGTGGCTGTGAGAGAGCTCCCTCTAGGCTCTAGCTTTGATTGAGTAGGTTATTTCTGTTGATGAGACATGATGGTCCCTAGTACATATTATGACCAGCACTCTCTTCGTCCACAAATGCATGACGTGGCTAATTTTTTTTCAAAACTTTGATTGTTTATCTTATTTAAAAAATTTAATAAGGTGTCATTTTTTTTGTCATTTGATTTATCACTAAATATAGTTTGAATATAATTCATATTTTTTCACATTTTTATATATTTTTTAATAAAACAATGGATTTAAGTTGTGAAAAAAATTAACCACGTCATATATCTGTGAACAGAGATAGCACCATACAAGGGATAGAACAAGCAAAATGCATAGGCATGATACAACGGATTTTTTAAGTCCAACGTTTTTCAAGTCCATGATGATTATACTCATACTGCCGTATTCAACTATTCTCTCTATATATAAGTTGTGGTTAATTTTTTTTCTAAAATTTTAATTATTCGTCTTATTTAAAGATTTATAATTTTTTATTTATTTTATTCTGATTTGTTTTATTGTGGTATAAAGTTTGAGCATGATTTATTTTCATATATGTTTACACAAAAATTTTGAATAAGATGAACTATTGGAGTTGTAAAAAAATCAACCGAGGCTTATATTTAAAATGAAAGAGAGTATTATTGAATACTAGCATTTTAGTATACCGAGCTCTAATATATGAGTATCTATCGATAGTTGTTTTCCTTATCATTTCAGAAAATAATATAGAATGCTGGTGAACATGTCAAAGCGTCACAACCTTGCAGGATGAAGAAAACAAAGGGTGCTACACTTGCCGCACCTTTTTCTTTTTTTGTTTGCTGAGGAAGAAAAAAAACACTTGCAAGTTGCAATCCTTCGCACATGTTCTGATTTTTGTTTTTCCATTGCGTCAGAGCATCTCCGCTGCTGCGCTGGGCCACAGCAACCCGTCCGCGCAGAAGGATCCGGCCCCCTGGTCAGCGATGATGCACCGGTGCCCTCATCCAATCCAACTCAACCCGGGGGCGCCCGTTCGCCCTCCCAATGTGCCGTGCCCGTGCGAGTGCGCCGGGGCCTTTTGCTGCCCGTGCGTGCGTCCCTCCCGGCCCCGCTGCTCAACACATCACTGCAGTTTCAGCGCCGCCGCATCGGCATCCACCTTCGCATGTCCTTCGTACGCAGCGTCGCGACGGCGCTAGTAGTGAACAGTCCACGTCACACAGGAGATGATGCTGCTGCTGCTGCAGTGCCGACGCCACATTGCCTGGTTGCATCCAATAATCAGCAGTTGGGCACTGTGAAGTCTTGTTCACCTGGGGAAAAGTTTGCTCCAGCACAGGGTTACGCAAGTTCATGGCATACTATACTACTCAAGATGCTAATCTAAGGCATAATTGTTTTGTGGCACAACATGCTAATCCCTCAATCCAACTAATTTTTTTTTTTTTTTTTGAAAAATTCTCAATCCAACTATCCAAGGCCTGATCAAGCGGCCCAAGCCTGCAGCGAAGAGCCAAGACAGGCTGCAGGTGCTACTGCTGCAGCCACCACCACGGCTGCAAGGTTCTCTGAACGGCCAGGTTCATTGAACGTGCCTCCCCGCCGTCGCCAGAAAGGGCGTCCAAATTCAAGGCACACTGGCACACTGGTGACGCGTTACCTTCCCTGAGCGGCGGAGCCCAAGAGTGATTCTGTTGCGGGCCCAGCCCAGCTCTGACGGAGTAAAGGCCGAAAATAGCGAGGGGCCGTTATCTTTGGATGGGCGACACCGCGAGAACCAATAGCTAGCCCGTGAACGAGTGCAGACTGGGCAACTGGGCTCGTGCAGGTAATTCTCAGAAAAAAAAAAAAAAAAACTGGTAGGCCGTCGCGAATGTGCGGGCTCTCTCACGCTGATTCTAATGGGACGTCCAAATTCAAACTCTACCGTGCAACGCCCTGTTTTAGGATTTAAAATTGGTCATATAAAAAATAATGTTTTAGAAGATTAGTTATTTTTTTAAAAAAATTAATCCGCATGCATGCATACAAACATCATAAAAGAGAGATTAATCGGATACATGTGTCATATTTCACTCTTTTTAAATGTCCTAAAAATCTTAAAACATCACTTATTGTGGGACTAGGGGAGTGGTATCGTTACAATACGTCAGTTCTTTGGTCCTTGCTTTGATCTTTCTACTGAACACAGCCAGTCTCTCCCCGTGTATTACGTCGGCCATCCGTGCTGCTAGTCGCTGAATCGCTCTAGCGCTTTCGCGTACGCCCATGTCTCCGCAGAAAGAAGGCCTATTTGGAATGATTCACTCCAAAAAGATTTTGTCCTCTCACATGAAGGCATGTGAGATTTCCTCGTATGTTTGAGGTTTGAGGGAACTTTTACCAGAGGGTAAGGTGTATGAAGTGCAGATGGTTTGTATTTCCCAATTAACACATGTGTTTTTCGTTTTAAAATGGGCCGCTGCCGGATTCGTGCGCGCCAACCCCAACCACATCATCATCTTTGGATGCTTTGGCTGTGGCTTGCACATCCTTGGCTCTCAGGCTATCCACAATGATTAGTTTTTGAGGAGTTTTCAAAACACTGTTTTGCACTGTTTGATATAAATGCTGCACTGTAGATAGAGAAGAGATAATTGGAACAGTGATAGGAAACGGGATTTGAGGAATCTCGTTATGGATAGCCTCATCAAGTCCAGTAGAAACAGCAGCAACCGTACGTACGCAAGCAGCTGTACCGCGGGCTGTTCCGATCAGAGCCTATATAGGCCCTCTTCTCTTGCCCCCGGCAACTCGGCAAGGCGGCACCAACCCACCGACACTGAGTCACTCACATGCACGATCGCCTCGCTGCCGTGCTTGTGATTTGCAACTGTTCACGTACACGATGTACCGTAAAAGATTCCAATATTTGTGGCGCTTGCAGCATACTGTGTATATACAGTGTGAGTGAAACGTTTATTTCCTAGAACATGGTTGATTTTACTTATGGTGTACTGGTATCATTCTGCTTCAGAGAAGAATTGAGCTTTATTCCACCCCTCACGGGACAACAGCAACGCGAAGCAGTAAAAATACACAGAGCGGGCAGCCAGCAGGTAACAATGACTCTCTTTAACATAAAAAAATCCGGGGTCCCTCACTCTGGAATTATTCTGATAGCTGGATGATCAATGGAGCTACTGCTACTTCTTCTTCTCCTCACTTTCTGAGGAACTTCTCGATCCAGTAGCTGGACTCCTTGCGGTAGCGCTTGAGCCCGTTGAGGCGGCCGATGAAGATGAGCCCGAACCGATCCAGGTAGCCGTCGCCCCACTCGAAGCAGTCCATGAAGGTCCAGGTGAAGTAGCCCTTGACGTTGACGCCGTCCCTCATGGCGTGCCTCACGAACTGCAGGTGCTGCGAGTGGAACTTGATCCTGTGCCCGTCCTTGAGCGCGTCGCCCAGCGGTATCCGCGGGCTGTTCTCCTCGGCGATGCCGTTCTCCGTGACGTAGATGACGGGGCTTCCGTACCGCCGGCTGGTGTAGAGCAGCAGCTCCCGGATCCCCTTCGGCGAGTTGAAGAAGATGGGCACGAACTCGGGCGCGCCGACGGGCACGCCGTCGCGGTACCCGGACGTGTTGGCGCGGACGTCGCCGTCGTAGGTCAGCTCGCCGGCGCCGCGCGGGGGCGCGTCGGAGGTGAAGTAGCTGGTGTAGTAGTTGATGCCGAGGAAGTCGTAGGAGCCCTTCACGAGCGCCGCCTGCGCCGGCGTGAACCGGGGCAGCCGCTCGCCGAGGTACGCGGTCATGGTGCCCGGGTACTCGCCGCGCACCAGCGGGTCCAGGAACCAGCCCAGCATGAAGTCCAGGCTGCGCTGCACGGCCCGCCGGTCCGCCGCCGTGTCGCGGTTGGGGACGAACCAGTGCGACACGGCCACCAGCCCGATCTGCCCGCCCTGCGCCGCCGCGTACTTGGCGCGGTACAGGCGCACGGCCTCGGCGTGGGCGAGGAGGATGTGGTGCGCCACGACGTAGGGCTCGCGGCCGGAGTCGCCGGGGGCGCAGGTCTTGGAGACGAAGGGCGAGCAGCGGCCCGGGGCGTGCGCGCCCGTGCCGTACCCCTGGGAGGCGTACGTCCAGGGCTCGTTGAACGTGGTCCAGAACTTGACGCGGTCGCCGAACTCGCGGAAGCACACATCCGCGAAGTCCACGTAGTCCTTGCTGCACGGAGGGAATATGGCGGTTATAATTATATTATTATAGTATATAGAAGATAGTCCGTCTTGTGACTAATGACCATCTATTACTATAATCACTGATTGGCATGCATGCAACCGCACGTACATGATGTTTTCACTGAGGAAGCTCCCGTACTCGGTGTCGAGGGCCTGAGGTGTGTCCCAGTGGAAGATGGTCACGAATGGTTTCAGACCTATCATTATGTATCATCACGAGATTACCATTTTTTTTTTGTATGTCGGAGTCATCGTTGTGAACGATGGATTTTTATATGCGCCGCGCATTGCAGACGCCAAGCTAAGGGGAAGTTGATTAGTATATTGATGAGAATGAGATCAATAACTACCGTTTGCTATGACCTCGTTGATGAGGTTGTTGTAGAAGGCCACCCCTTCCTTGTTGATTCCTCCGCTCAGGGAACCAGCTGCAGCAGCAAGCACGCGGTGACACACAGCTCAAAAGCGGAGCGATTCAGTAATTAATCTGAATGCCACATATGTGTTCAGAGATCAGTACTCACTTGGCAGGATCCTGGTCCAGGCAATGGAGAACCGGAAGGCATCCATGTTCATGTCCTTGAGCAGCTTCACGTCCTCCTGCAAACCGGTCAGTTTATGTGATGCTAGCTCGAGTCAGCAGTTTCAAAGTCAACAGTATAGGTCATCTAGTCACCCTGAATCGGTGGTAGAAGTCGTCCGCCACATCGCCGGTGTCATTGTTCCTCACTTTCCCTGCACACCACCATACGCAGATTTTTGGCATGTCAACCACTGCCCGCATGAGGTTCCATCTTCAGAGATCGATATTGCACGGACTGAAATACAATGCAGTACGTAGAACCTGGGATGTGGCTGAAGACGTCCCAAATGCTGGGACCTTTGCCTCCTTCCTTGTAGGCGCCCTCGTACTGCAAGCCATCAAAAAATGCCCATCACGACCGCGCCAGGAGAATACAATGCAGCTGTGTAGCTGGTGCTTGTAATACTACCTGGTACTATGCGGAGCCGGTGCCGAAGATGAAGCCGTCGGGGAAGCTGCCCCTGCCGAACGACGCGTGAGCGCCGCTGCACAGCAGAGCTGCCACAAGCACAGCACAGAGGACCAACTGCTTCGCCATTGCAGTCCCTAGTAGACGACCCATTCTCGACGATCAGACTACTGGTGCGCCGGGCTGCCGGCCGAAGCTGGACCTGGTGCTGGTGCAGCAATCTCTCGGTTCCAGGCACTATTTGTAGAAGGGGCGCGCGGCGCAGTATTAAGCAAGGACGGCATGGCCTCGATCGTGGTATAGTATATAGATTTATTTCTGAATTATATTAGAGTATAGAGACAGATCATGCACTGGCTGCATGCACGTCGACATCGAGCTACAGCTTTCGATCTTTGAATTCCCGATGTCGCACCGCCGCGGGCGGATGGCCTGTGTCTACAACTATGCATGCATGTGTGACAACTGTTTGCACAGTGCGAGTTGACGCTGAGCCTGAAACTGAAAGGGATTGCTCGGCTGCACGAGGTGCACGCTAGCTGACGCTGCAAACGTTTCTTATTCGCGCGTACTAGTAGATTCGTGGCCTTGGTTTCGGCGCTTGATTTTATGGGCAGTTGACTCTATCCGTCCATCGGATATCGCGGATACGGAGGTTCAGATGTGCCATCGCAGAGTTCAACTATAGGGTGTGTTTAGAACCCAACTTCTCTCCAAAATTTTCAAAATTCCCATCACATCAAAGCATTAAATGTACCAAAAAACGCATGTCCGGAGTATGAAATGCAGGTAAAAACAAAAACTAATTGCACAGTTTAGATATACGTTACGAGACGAATCTTTTGAGCCTAGTTAGACTATGGTAGGATAATATTTACCACAAACAAACAAAACGTGCTACAGTGCTTTTCAGTTTGGAACAGTGCCAGTTTTTAGGGTTCTAAACACACCCATAGGCTACAAAGGACAGTGCCCGCGTCAGAGAGAATTCGAGGGGTATCTTATCATAGGCTGTGTTTAGATCCAAATTTTTTCTCAAATTCTACTATGCAAAAAGAAGATTCCCCATATATCAAAAATGCCGGCACATGCATGTAGTACTAAACGTAGATTAAATCAAAAAATAATTGTACAGTTTAGATGTACTTTGCGAGACGAATCTTTTGAGCCTAGTTAGGCCATGGTAGGACAATATTTACCACAAACAAACGAAAAGTGCTGCAGTGCGCTACAGTGTCGGATGTGATGTTTTTAGCCGATTTCGCCTGCTTTTCGCCTCCACTTTTTGAATCTAAACACAGGCAGAGAATTGAATGTGCCCTGAACTGACGACGGTTGATATATGCTGCAAGCTTGCATATAAAAAAGCTTAAAAAAGCTTCTTCCATTCCAATTTGGAAAGCCACAGCAGAGCTGAAATAATATAGGTATTCTTTGCATGGACGACGTTGGTCAACACGGAAGGTTCTTATACGAAACAATTCGCAAAAGAGAAGAGGCCTGGCCAAATTAACGACCTGCTCTGCAAGCTTTGCAACGCCAAATTAACCTGAACTCCGCGACATCGTATTTGCAACGACTGCACGTACGCAGAGCGAGTGTGGGAATCGAGCACGCGTTGCATCATGGACCAGACTGCCTACGATTATACTCCTATATATATTATGGGCAGGCAGTGGATCGGACTCCGTTTGTTTGCTTGTTTCAGCAGACGAAACCTGTATATCGCTGAGTGTCCGTGCCATCTATTCTGAGCTTCGAAAGGGTCAAGAAGCCACCGGATTGCGTGCACGCGATTTCCTGCATGCGGCTATCGTAACGGTCCCTGACTCGGATAATACTATTGCGGATGCGGGATGTCAGGATGTACCACCGGAGAGCCGGGATTCTTTAACTTGGAAAGGACAGTGCGCGTCACAGAGAGTTCGGATATCGCATATGAGCACTGTGGACCGACAGACCACGGTTGATAATGGAATGTAGTAGGTGGGAGAAGCTCGGCGATCAGCAGGACGTATGCTTGTGCCGTCGCCGAGCTCGCCATCGCCGGCCATCGGCTCACGACACGGCGAGACAGACGCGTCATCACGTTCAGTAGTAGACACAGCATCCGAAGATGAAGATAATTGAGCTTGGAAATTGTATTGGCAGAGTTGAGCCGCGTTGGGATCCATGGCGAATTGTATAATCCAGCTTTTTAAAAGTTGATTTTGAATTCAAACATCCACTCAACTTGTAGCGGCTTCTGCTCTCTAACTTTAAAATATTATTACAAGCTAGATACAACTATAGCTTCTGCAAGTTAAAAGATGGATTGCAAAAGCTTCTAGCTTCCAAACGCAGACTTGGGCAGCGCATTTGAGCCTAGAGCCCTAGACGCACGCGGAGCGTGGATCTGTTTGCCAAAGAGCGTTTTTGGAGGACATACGGATTGAGATAGATTGTGCGTGCGAGCATGAGTGAGGGATGATTGTTAGATGTATTCTTTGCCCCCAACAAACTGTCAAAGCGTACTAAAATATTAAATATGCATGGCGGGCCCAACGGATGACTACCCGCAATTTTGTCCCGATGTCCTTTTACTAGTTAGACTTTATGGGCCAAAATTAAAAAGAACTAAAAGGACTAAGATGACTAATAGAAATGTGAACTCTACTTTTATTCGACTTTGTAAAATTCAAACCTAATACCTATGTATCTAATTCACCCAAATGCCTAAAACTAGAGAGTGTGTTTAGAGATTTTTCTCGGCAAAATAGACCTGCAAGCTAGAGTCATTCCTAAAAGTAAACCTAAAATTTATACGAACTGAAATGCAAAAAAGGTCAATTGCCCAAAAATAAGGAAATCAAGAGAGGCAAGACAATTTTTTCCTAATGTATCGAGGAGCACAACTACTCCTCATAGCCCTCGTTGGATTACTCGTGTAAAGGTCTTGTTCCCCCTTGATCCACTTCAGAGTGTCAGGCACCAAACCGTGCATAAGTTTTTCTTAGTTTTTCTCAATGTCCCAGGATGTCACCAAGAAACCATGCCTCTGAGCCATCTAGGTGAACGACAATCATCAAGAGTAGAGTAACAAGCTAATTTCTTCACTTGACCAACCTCGCGCAAGAGGCACTCACACACAAACTCAAAGACTATCTTAGCTCTCAAGTTCTTGAAGAGAATGAAGAATATAAGTGTTTTAGGGTGTCAAGAGTACTAAAGTATCATGGGTTAAGAAATATATAGAACACCAAAGGATAGATCCGTTGGAGAAAAGATGATTATTTTCTGCCTTGGTAGTTGATCCATTTATCAAACAGAGAGCATAAACAGGTCGAAAAGGAATTCAATTTATCAAAGCCTGTTCACAGCTTGAGCTTCACTTGGTTTATTTTGGTTGAGGGACTCACTCAACCGACAGTGCACGTACTACGTACGATCAACGGACA
This sequence comes from Paspalum notatum, assembly GCA_022530915.1. NCBI lineage: Eukaryota > Viridiplantae > Streptophyta > Magnoliopsida > Poales > Poaceae > Paspalum > Paspalum notatum. Next base: position 41,398,115 of record CM039685.1, read on the forward strand.
CAGATAGCTCCGCTGTGAGCTTATTCAGTTGCCCCTTGGGCTGCCCTGCAGGCACACTGCCCCGTAGGCTACTAGTAGCTACAGGTTGACAAAACAATCACACTCTCCGCCGGCTGGGCTGTACAGCAGTGATATGGGCAACGTAACAGCGACATGACACCGGCAAATCGAAAGAGACGAGGAGTCGAGGAGGCACAATTGATCCATAAACCTCGTGACCCCAGTAGTGCTGCTGCATGCTATGGCACACACAACAGTGCATCGATGGATCTATCGCGCCAGGAATTTCTCGATCCAGTAGCTGGACTCCTTGCGGTAGCGCTTGAGCCCGTTGAGTCGGTCGATGAAGATGAGCCCGAACCGGTCCAGGTAGCCGTCCCCCCACTCGAAGCAGTCCATGAAGGTCCATGTGAAGTATCCCTTGACGTTGACGCCGTCCCTCATGGCGTGCCTCACGAACTGCAGGTGCTTGGAGTGGAAGGAGATGCGGTCACCGTCCTTGAGCGCCACGCTGAGCGGGAGCGACTTGTTGTTGGCCTCGGCGATGCCGTTCTCGGTGACGTAGATGACGGGGTTGTTGTAGCGGCGGGCCGTGTAGAGCAGCAGCTCGCGGAGGCCGGCGGGGAAGTTGAAGAAGATGGAGACGAACTCGGGCGGGCCGATGGGCACGCCGTCGCGGAACCCGGAGGTGTTGGCGCGGATGTCGCCGTCGTAGGATTGCTGCAGCGCGTTGGTGGGCGGCGCGGCGGAGGTGTAGTAGCCCGTGTAGTAGTTGACGCCGATGAAGTCGTAGGAGCCCTTGACGAGCGCGGCCTGCTCCGGCGTGAACTTGGGCAGCCGGTCGCCGAGGTAGCCGACCATGGTGCCCGGGTAGGCGCCGTGCACGATGGGGTCGAGGAACCAGCCGTACATGAAGTCGAGGCTGCGCTGCACGGCGCCGCGGTCGGCGGCGGTGTCGGTGTTGGGAACGTACCAGTTGGAGACCACGGTGATGCCGATCTGCCCGCCCTGCGCCGCCTGGTACTTCTGCCGGTACAGCGCCACGGCCTTGGCGTGGGCGATGAGGATGTTGTGAGTGACGATGTAGGGCTCCCGGGCGGAGTCGCCGGGGAAGCACGACTTGGAGACGTAGGGCGAGCAGCGGCCCGGGGCGAACAGACCCACGGCGTACCCGCGCTCCGCGTACGTCCACGGCTCGTTGAACGTCGTCCACGCCTTCACCCGGTCGCCGAACTCTTTGAAGCAGATCTCCGCGAAGTCAAGGTAGTCGTCGCTGCATGGATGCGAGTAGGTTACATTGTTCATTCGATCAGATACTTATTAGTACTATACAGTCGTCTCATCTGTCGAACAACTGATTAATCAGATTATTAATGGATGGCCCCCAATTAATTACATGATCTTCTCACTGAGGAAGCCTTTGTACTTGTTCTCCAGGGCCAGTGGCGTGTCCCAGTGGAAGATGGTGACAAATGGCTTCAGCCCTGGCGATGGAAATTAATTAATTATAAACTTCTCTTTTGTTAATGCTATTATCGGCTTATATCGTTGACCATAATGGATTTATATAGGAGTACATACAGTACCATTAGCCTAGCCAACTGCTACTACTGACTAATTACCTTTGGCTATGACCTCGTTGATGAGGTTGTTGTAGAAGGCCACACCTTCTTTGTTGATTCCTCCACTCAGGGAACCATCTGCAGAAAGAAAGCACGATGTGAAACCATGGTATAGAGAATCTAGATTTATTTCTCTCTCAAGAGTCAAAAGTAGGAGTAATTAACAATATGTTTCGTGTCATTATAGTAGACAGTTAAGTTGCTAGGTCACCATGCACGCCGCTCTCATAATTCATAAACACTGTACCCGGCACGTGTGTGCGTGTGTTTTTTTCAAAAAAGAAAAAAAAAGTTCGGTGTGGCACTTGTAGAGGATTGAGCAGCCGGGCTCACTTGGCAGGATCCTGGTCCAGGCAATGGAGAAGCGGAAGGCGTCCATGTTCATGTCCTTGAGGAGCTGAATGTCCTCCTGCAAAACAAATTAAATCTGGGTCATCGGTTTTACGCCGGCTGGCCGACCCATCACCAGGCTACTCGTGTTCCAGTTCGAGCTGATTCAAAATGCATGGTAGATTCAGCAGTTCAGTCACACCTTGTATCGATGGTAAAAGTCATCTGCTACGTCGCCGTTATCGTTGTTCAAGATTTTGCCTGCACAAGTGTTTTTTCCCAACTGTCAGACAGTTCTTGTTGCAGAGACCGTGATGAGGAAGTAGCTAGGGAGTCGTCGTTCCGATCCAGACCTGGGATGTGAGTGAAGTTGTCCCATATGCTCAGCCCTTTGCCCCCTTCCTTGTAGGCGCCCTCGTACTGCAATGCAGGGCAGCAACATGCCCGGATTGTAAGCTCGCATGCACACATAATCATAGAGAAGATGCACTGCAAGCGCTGCGATGGGGATGACCGGCGACGGGTATCACCTGGTAGGCTGCCGAGCCGGTGCCGAAGACGAAGTCCTTGGGGAAGCTGTGCCTGCTGAACTTGGCGTGAGCGCAGCTGCAGCTGCAGGCGAAGGCGGCGACGAGAAGCAGAGCAGGAAGAAGCCGCCCCGCCATTCTTCCAGCCCCGGCCCGACAACCAACCCCAGACTCAGAGCTGGGTAGCGTGGCTGGAGATGGATTGGTGCTGTGGTTCCGGTCCAAGTCCCAGCGCTTGCTGCATTTATAGACGGCTTGATATTGAAGCCCCGTTGCAGCAGATCTCTCGTAATCCCGTTGCCGGGGGACAACGCATTAATACCTCAGACTATGCTCACCAAAAGACTAAAAAATTATCCAAAACACTGTTGTGCACTGTACACACGTTGCAGAAAGAGAAATATTTGAAATATAGACAGTTGGATGTATTTATTGGTAAAAATTGTTTTATAGCAAATATTATAAAGTAATTGCAAGGGTGTCACCTCATATTTATTATAGTGAAGTAAAAGAAAAAAATGATTCAAATAATAATTATATATAACATATACCAACCAACAAATATTATACAAATAAAATACTAATTGACTATATATGACGTGACTACTATATAGCTAGCAGTGGGTTCTATGGTTAACCATACTCTTATCTTTCCTCGTAATAGTCCGGTGCCACGTGTTACTGAAGGGCGACTTGGACACGCAGTGCTAGGGACGGGGGACAGGACAGGGCGCTAGGCCCGGATGCCATGCCATGCCCCACTGCTCCGATCTGACCTGGCAAATACGGATGAGCTGTGCAGCGATCGGCGCTTGAAGTCGACGCAGAGCCAATTTTTTAGCACCACGAGCGCCACGTGCTGGCGCTGCGAACAATTTGTTTATCTGTGGGGAGGAAGGGGGGGATAGGCACCTCAATATCGCGTAGATTTTTGCCCAGTTCACCCCCATGCATCAGCTGGATTTTCCGGCCAATGTCTGCCCTCCTAGCACTCCATTGCTGCAAATTCAGCGAATTTTGCTTCTAGCTGTAGCTGCTTCGCATCCCACACCGGCGAAAAGCCGAAAACAGAAAGAAAAAAAAAAGGTCGCGATCCGTCTCGGACACGTGCAACAAAACCGCGCGAAGGGTTTGCAACGAAACGGAGGATATGAGATTGCCCACTCATCAAGTTCAAAGCGACGTACAGGAGGACGGTTAGTTTCTTGGCATTGTCCCATTATTTAATCTCGTTTTCGTGATGGTGATCCGGCCGGTCCCGGCTCCCGCGCGCGCGAAGGCTACGCGCGACCAACCAACCCCGATCCGGCAACGGGCGCGACCGCTGATCCGGCCTGGCCATGGGGCTCCTTCCCTCGTCGATGAGCCGGGACCGGGATGGGAATGATTGATTGGTGTTGGTGGCGCCGGGGAGCCCGCCGCGCATCGCCGCATGTGGCAACGGTGCCGCCGGCCACCGGCAGACGTGGAGCCTTCGCACTGCTGCCCTGCCTGTATCTGTATGGTTCGATGTTGGCGATCTGAGGGAGAGATGATAATAAAATTAATTGATGGATGGAATGGACCCCCGATTGGATCGGAACAAAAACATGCAGACAAACTAGTCGTCTTCGACGATAGGGGTCGATCGGCAGGAGCGAGCAAGGCTCCACCAACGGTGTACTTGTAAAATCTTACTGTACCTCGTTTTTGATCAAACAAGTCTCACCTTGAGAGAGAGAGAGAGACCAACGGTGGCGGACCGGATTAGGACACCAGTGGATTAGGCCTCAGTTGTCAGGCCTCAGGAGGCCGGAGAGACGGTGTCCATGGACTTTGGAATTCTGTTTTAACCAAACCAGCTCGCTTGTTCAGTCACCGCCAACCTTAGGCTCAGTTGACATCACAAACTTGCAAACCGCGGGAGTGGATCAAGGCGGACACATGACTGACGGCGCTGATTCAACTTAAACTACTGCGAGCTAACTCATGCGCACTCCAGAAACTCAGTGGAATCGAAAGAGAGAAACTACTATTTGAATGCCATCAAGACTCTGATTCATGAACAGCAGCAATGGTGTGGGGGCAACCAACAGCGATGGGAAAATATTCAAGAAGAAAAAAAAACGGCTTTTTTATGATGCTATCGAGATCTCGGTCCATGATAAATTGCAATGAGTTGTGCAGGGGCAACTAGTCACGACACGATAGGATTGAGAAGAAAAGGATCTTTGATGGTGTCGTTGAGTTTTTGCGTAGACGAGTAAAATACAAGCGCAGTCTCCACACTTCGTAATGTGTGTTATATAAGTCTCTAAACTTAAAACACCGGAAATCCAAGTCCTTAAGCTTCGCTTTAGGTTTTATCTACGTCCGAAGCTGTTTTTCTGTTCTCTCGTAAATTGATTGATGGGCTGCGCATGTATTTTATGTGGGCCATCAATCACTTGAGATAAGTGGAAGGGATGAGATGTCAACCTTATATGTGGGTTTCACGTGTACCCTAAACCTAAAACCACTTTAGGAGAAGGTCCAAAAGCGGTTTTGGATGTATATGGCACCCAAAAACAAGCTTAGGGGTCCAAATTCCTAGCATTATAAGTTCGGACACCTAAATAACACATCTTGCCAAGTTCAAAGATCATCCATACATTTTACTTAAGAAAATAGTCTTCAATTTCAAAAATATCATTGGCGCTCATATTTGAATGCGTTGGGTATAATACAACCATTGCCTAACTACTCCCTTGACCTAAAATAAACATGCCATTAATAGATGGGCCAAGTTCCATAATAAGGCCCTCCTTGGATTGTGGGATTTTTTTTTTCCGAATCCTGCGTTTTCATGTAAAATTGAATTGATTGTTGTGAAATTTCTGTGAAAATCATGCATTCCAAAGATGTCTCAAAAGTAGAAAATTAACTTTTTTTAATATAGAGATGAAAATAAATGTCTAAGGTAATAAAAATATATGATAGTGATTTGACCATTTGAATTTGGATCATCAGATGTGTCACCCGCTAACTGTATTTGATAACATGTTTCTCACACGTACTGGAAATTTTTATACTTTTTATTCCATTTCTGAAGACGAGTTGCAATAAAAGAAAAGTAGAAAAGACATTCAGTGTGGTATTAGACTTCTGAGTTTTCAATTGGTCGAAGTAGCATATTTTTTACAACTTTTCCGCTGGGGATTTTTTTGCTAGAAATAAAATAGAGGTATATAAAAAGTTCCAAGGAGCGAGATCCTTCTTGTCGATAATTGGCCTCCTACTGAAAATGCGAGCATTGACGGGTGACAAAATGGACTCGACTCGGTGTCTCGGACTCGGTGGAGCTGGTTCAGATCTTAGACGCTAGCTGGGGCACAGGGTTAACCTTTTCGTGCAGAATACAAATCCCGGAGTCCGCATGAAACGGAATTTCGGACGAAATTTTGCCGAAATTCAGAATTTTCGAAAGGAATGTGAATTCAAATTTGAAAACGGAATTCTGGGGTTTTCCGACGGAAAATGAAGAAAAGATGGGAAAATGGTGGAAAATTTATGAACATGCGGAAAAAATTAGAAATTTTAGCAGAATTTTCACTAATTATATGTATATTGACATTTTATAATACACAGCATATATGTAAGTCAACCAAACAATGAGCAATACAATATTAAACACATAAGTCATGTCTAAAGTCCACACCTACTTAGTCCAATAATACAAGTATATAGTTACAAGCCATAGACCATAATACAAGTTTATAGTACATAAATTGTATTGTTTACATGAAAACACAAGTTCAATTTAATAAACAATGTCTATGTATATATTCTATGTATATATTATTGTATCACATAGTACTTGATAAGTAATGAAGATAGTATGAAAGCACAGGTTCAAACTAAAGGTTTGTTTTTTGTGGTACTAAAGCTCAAAAGGTTCAAAATTCCATCGCAAGTACACTTCTCTTCCATCACAAATATACGGTCCGGATGGTCTGAAGTATAGAGCGGTCTTCTAGAGTCTTTTGGCTTATGTTTGCATCCATGCTCCACATATTTCAGGATCAAGCTACTAATCTTAGACCCTTTGATAGTGTGGACATTAAAAAAAACTATAAACCATAACTCATTAGACTACAAATGAGCTTGTCTTTCAACCAAAACGTATTTTAAACCAAGCAAATGATCTTCAAATTGAATGTGTTCTAGTCCTATTTGCTCAGAAAAACGCCTAGTTTTTTTCATATTTTTTTATTTTTTTACAATATTTTTTGAATTTATAAAATTCAAAACGAAAAATTCCGAAATTCCATTTCCCGTAGTCGTCCGGAAAAGAATTTTTTCCGGAATTCCGACGGTTTACCGTCAAATTTTTTTCCTTCGCTGGGCCTAAACCCCAGCCCAAACTTCACACATGGGCCATCACGGCGGGCGCGTCTCCGACGAATTTCCTTTCTTCCGGTAGATTTTTTACTTCCACATCTTCCAATGTTTAAGATCCGTGCAAATCACTTGAGCTGCCCCTTCCGATCCAAATCCTATCCGTCTTCTGGAAAAAAAAAACACATGTAACTTGTAATATTGGAGATTCGTGCGTACAATCTTATGCATCCGATTTTACACCGTGGAAGGATGAGCGTGCTTAGGGATGGCAACGGGTACGTACCTGTCGGGTACTACCGTTCCATACCCATACCTGCGAGCAAAAAACTTACCCGCTACAATACCCATACCCACTCGCGGGTATGAAATTTTACCCATACCCGTAGCCGTGTGGGTAAAAAAAACCCGTCGGATAACCCATACCCGATTAAATATCCACTATGCCATATTTAAATAGCACAAATATGATTAATAATGGTATAATTAAAAATGTAAAACACTAAATATGAGTAAATAAATTGAAGACAATAATAAATGATATTGAAACAACCAAGTTAATTATATTTTTGCCTAATATACACTTATATGTGCTTAATTATATAGACTAAATGTTGGTTGAGGCGGGTATAAATTACCTATGGGTACGCGGGTATGGGTAGTATGCACCCGTACCCACACCCGCGTACCCGACGGGTATAAGATTGTGTCCATTAACGTATCCGCGGGTGGAGAAATCATTCCATACCCACCCTTATATCGGGTAAAACCCGTCGGGTACTCGGGTGTTGGGTACCCATTGCTATCTCTGAGCGTGCTTCCGTCGCTGTTTCCCGGAGCGAATGGGCCGGTTCAAGTTTCGTTGTTGGGCTTGGGCGCTACGACGCATCGGCCATCCCGCAATCCCGTATGACCGCAGCGAGCGTGGGCGTGGCCCTCCATCAAGTGGACTTTCTGTTTTGTGGCTGCTCATGGATTAACAGTGCTACGGACCTACGGTGTTCATTTTTTATCGTCTACTTGTGTGTTTGAGCGGTGCTACTACAGTTTTTTACTGAACTTAGTTATACACTCTATTAATATACTAGTTCAACATCTTAGTTACATTGATTCAACATTTTATGTATAAATTATTGGACTTGTATTTCTAGAATGTTGAACTCAGTCAGTTCAGATGTTGAATCGGGTATTTGAAAGTGTTGAATACATAATAATACATTTCAATATCTGATATCTATGTTGAGTAAAAATAAAAAAAATACTAGCCTAGCTTTACAAACATTCGGTGAGTTTTGGCTTGGCTATGTGATATTTATTTTATTGGGCTAAATTGGACTGAATTGGGCTTTATAGTTATTAATTTGTCTTAATGAACTTCCACAAGGTATATAGGAAGCCCCGCATGCAACCCGCACAGCCCACAGCCCATTGAGGGCCGTCACGTTCTTCGTCGGCCCTCGCCTGCGGCGAGGTTAGAGGTTGGGTTTTTCAGGGTGGGATTTTTGTGTCACTGGAGGCAGAGGAGGGGTTGAAGGGAGGTCATTAGTCAGCGGTGATGGGAGGCGGTGGGCTATAGAGGATGGCCGGTGGAGGGTGGATGAGGCGACGCTAGCCGCTGGAGCAGAGGGTGCTAGAGGCAACAAGGGTGAGAAAACCGTGAAGGAGGGCGGGGTGAGAAGGCAGCACTGTGCGCGCGGCGGAGAACACTGAGGGTGACCTGTCGTGCGTTAATGTCCACCAATTTTTTATAAGCACAACATTGTTATATTTTATTTAGTGAGGTCCATTTTACCCTACGATCATGCCGGTGTACTAGAGCTTCCCCCGTAGGCTAAATGGATGTGCAAAATATTAGTAGACAAATATGAATTTAGAAAAATATTATACTTACACTATAAACAAAAAATAGTTTCAAATGTAAACGAGATGGACGAGTTACTGATAGGCGGCCTTCGTCCATTCACCCCTACCATTTCATTTTTTTATTTTTTAAATATATTATACTTATACTGTAGATAAAAATAGTTTGAAATGTAAGCAGCGGATAGACGAGCTACGAGAGGCGGTCTTCGTCCATCCACCCCTACCCATTTCACTTTTGATTTTTTTTTTACTAAAAAAACAGAGTATAAGACTAGTGATCAAAGCAAACAATGATTACTTTAAGTTCGAAACTAAGCAACGATTTGAGGGATAATAATAGGTCACTTGACAATCATGCATGTTGATAACTGACGAATAGTGCAGCAGGTTACGGAGTCCTACTACAGTACTAATTATAGGATCAGGTGTTGGATGGAGTTCATGGACGCAATGGGCTACACGGGAAGGGAATTCGCGGTCTACGGTTAGGAATTCCACTTCCACCCTGAAAACCAGAACAGCAAGGTCAGGCGCACAAAACCAGGGCGCCCAAGTGCGCTCCATGTCTCATTCTTGGCGACCGGAGGGGCAGGCAGAGTTCTGTCCCGCCTAGTCCCTACAGGGACCAGTTCATCGCGTTGCTGGAATGGCTGAAGGTGCCGCCGGCGCTGCCGTGGTCGACCTGCGGCTGGTTCGGCGGACCGCTTCCCTGCAGCGCGAGCTCGAGCTCGCCGGAGAAGTGGCCGTGGTGGACCGAGCCAGGGTGGACCAGGTGCAGAGCGTACTCGTGATGCTGCTGCACGCCGCTCCTGGCGCCCTCGGCCGGTGCAGGGCCCCGGGAGCCAGACCAGGCGCCCGCCGCCGCCGTGTAGCTGCTCGCCACGACGGAGGGCGTCACCGTCACCGGTGTGCTTTCGAAGGCGCTGGCCGCTGGCATTGGGGGAGCCCGGCTGTGGCTGGAGGCGGCGCTCTGGGGCGCGGTGTCCCATGGCTGAGTTGACAGAAGAGAGAGAGCACAGCTGGAGTCGGTGGCAACTCCTGCGATACACCCGCCTGGCGGCAGCTCGAAGGCAGCGGGGAGCATTGCAGCCTCCGCCGCCGAGCCGCCATGGCCGTTGTATGCATGGTGGTTGCCGTAGCCCGCAACTGTACTGCGGTGAGGGTGGAGCTCTGGGTTGCCTTGCTGCCACTGGATAGTCACCGGCGCCCGGTCGCCGCTGGGCGGAATTGCTGGCCACGCATCCCTCGCCGTAGCCGGAACCCTTGGGTACGAGAAGTCCAGCAGGAAGCTTCTGAACCTGCCAGGCTCTGAAGAAACAAGAGATTCAAGAAACATCAAATTAGCGTATGCATCTTACGAATAGATAAGATCGTAGCGAATCAATTTCATAGAAAAAATACAGTTCAATTGCACAGGAAAAACGCAGTAATAGAAAAAAATTTCTCTAATCCAAACAAGCTATCTACCTTGAAATGATGCAGCAAGCCTGCCGTAGCGTGAAGTGAGAGGTCCAGGTGGTGGCCTCCTCCGGCGCTCATTGTGACCAGCAAGGCGTCGGCGGCAGCTACGTTTTCCTTGGTCAAATTCAGGTAACTGGTGGAACCTGCGATTAGAGTAAATAGTTCAGACTTAACAGAGTGAGTTTAAATTACAGAGTCACAAGACAACCTGGGAAACTATTAGTGCAGCATCGCCAAAATAAACAATAAAATACTAGGTAGCATCGTCTATAAGACTGTCTCGCGGGTCATTCTAATAAACCAGACAAAGTCATTATGTATAAGGAAATAATGCCAGGAACTCGTATTATTTCTATAAACATTATGGCCACATTGCACAACATCTTGCACAACATCACTAACTGTACATAACAAATGAAAGCTAGAGGAATATCCGAGGATCAAGAACAGTGTAGAAAAATATTTCTTGCACATGGGAAAGAGGGGATTGTTAACTCAGTCTAGACTCTGCTACCAAGGCTGATTCCAGCAAATCGTCTATAATTAAACTACACTTGTCTACAGAATAGACAGTGTCATTTTCGTACTATAGATGACCATATACACGATCTGTTGGATTTGGTATAACTAATATCTTAATACCAGCTGTATCAGATGAACAAATATACAAAGCAAACCACATGTCATGTGAAAAGATGTGTCGATACAAGTTGCATGTGTTTTAAAAATCGCCATGAACTAGCATATATAGCGACGTTAACCAAAGACACGCCTTTCATGATTAGATCCATACGTCAGGGCCCCATGAAAAAGATCTAAAAGGTTACCATGTGGGAAGAGCACCTGCAATCATTCACGGGGAGCGGACACACGTAAAAGCCTTAGTAAAGTGATGTGTTTATCAATGAACACGGCAGGGTTTTATCTACAATCAACCAACGGCCAGAACCTTCTCTTTTCCGGTGATGCAAAAGGTTACAGACACTGAGTATGGAACTTGGACGATCCCTCAAAGAGTTCATCTAATTCAAGATAAACACAGATAAAACAGGGTTACCAACCTACAAGCAAGAACTACATGTGATCATGGATGCAATTTCAGCATCAACACAGCTACCGAATTCACTCCAATTTCCATTCGCATTTTTATTTGTTTGCTCAAGTCCTGTTTCTTTCATTTCATAGCAGTACTCTGTTCCATTTCATTTGAGACCATCAAATAGTGTCGTACGGGTACTAGAGTACAGCACTACTAGCCAATAGCCAGTCACATAGGCTGCCTACAGCGGAATAAGAAAAAGAGAAATCTAGGCTTGCTATATGCAGTATGTGCTGCTCAGACAAGATACTCTGAATGTTCACATCTATGCCCCTTACTATTTTGGTCAGATTCCGTGGCCCAAATTTCACAACAACCTGACGGCGGCCAAAACAACGGAACTCGACGCTTTCAAAGAGAGCTGGATGCTTGGAAATGAAATCGTCAGAGATCGATCGCTGTCTTGCAGAATTTGGGTTCTGAATAATTTTTTTCAGACCCTACAAAAGCCAAAGCTACCGTTTGAAGCCCCTGATGAGGCTAGTCGGCTAGTTGCCAAGGTAGAGGTATCACGCGCGGAACAGTGACAGGCCGCGCGGGAGGGAACCAGCTGGTCCACTGCTCACAGGAACGCACACATTTTGGGAGCCCAATTTGGGGGCGGCACTGAACTGAAGGAGCAACAAACACATGACATGACTCGGGAAATCTTTCACCTGCTGCACTGCTGGCAGAAGCGCTGCTCGATGCCGGCGACGATGACGCGGGGCTCCTTGGAGTGCATGTTGCACACCTTGTGGCGGCAGTAGTAGGGCTTGACGCCGCTCAGATCCACGCCGCAGCCCTCCACCTGGCACCGCGGCGGCTGGGCGGCGGCCGCGGCCGCGGGCGCCGACGACCCGCCGGCGGCGGCACCCCTCCTGCCGCCCGCCGGCGCCGGCGCCGCCGCCCCGCTGCCCCCGGCCGCCGCGTCCTGCTCGAAGTAGATCTTCTTGCCGAACTTGAGCCCGTGGACGTCGTCGCTCCCGCCGCCGGACTCCATTGCCGCCCGCTGCCGTGCTGCCCCACACCTACACTCTTCTCGGTCTGTGGCGTGGCGTGGCTCCCTAGCTAGCGGGCCCCGCCCTCCTCCTCTCTCTGGCTGGCTAGAGAGAGGAAGTGCGCGAGCGCGGGAGACAGAGAGAGAGAGAGGCTGTGTGTGTGTGTGTGTGAAGAGCAGAAGAAGGCTCGGGCGCGCGGGAGAGAGAGCGAGGGAGGAGGTATGGAGGCAGCGAGAGGTTGGGGGCAACTGAACTGGAGTGTGGAGCTAGGAGGGCGACAACAGTGGTGGCGCCGCCCTTAAAATAACGCTTCGGCGTGTGTGGTGCAGTGTGCGCGCGTGTGCTGTGCTGCCGTCCCTTTCCTTTCCTCACCACCAGCGTACACGCACTCCCACCCGGCTCCCAGCTCGCCACTACCACACCACCACGCCGCTGCTACTGTTCCACGCGGCTACGCGTCTCCTACTGCCTGCCTGCTCGCGCCTGGACTTGGTGGTCTTAAACGGCTGCGCCGGCCTTATATAGCGCGCGAGTGCTGGACTGCGGGATTAGATGGGAAAGCATGTCCGCCCCGCCGCGCCGAGCTAGTAGCCGGCCGGCTGGCCGTCAATAATTCGATCGGTGCGCGCGCCCGCACAGTGGCTGCCGCCGGCGACCCCATCAAGCTAGTGTCGTGGACGGTGACGCGGACGGGGGCGTGCAACAGGGACACGGGCCAGGGGGCCCTGTGCCATGGCATGGCATGAACAGCGCTGGCAGCGGCAGCGGGCACAGTGCCACGCAGCGCTGTGCGCGCCACAGTGCCTGACGGGCCGGCCCTCCCCAGGCTCCCCGCCCCCGCCCTTTTGCTTGCTACGTCCACACGACCGCACCGCACGGCACGGCGGCGTACGTGAGATCAAGTCAAGTCCATTATATCAACCGGGCCGGCGAATGGACAGTGCGGCGGAGGCAGGCGCGCTCGTGCGCGCATGGCCATTGGCCGGCGCCAGCAGCTAGCTGCCACTGCTCACTTGCACAGCGCGCGTGGGCGTGGTGCACTATTGATGGCGGCTGGTGGTGGTGGCGGGTCCGGCGGGGGAGGCCGTGAACGACGAACGGTGCCTCCTATTATTGAGGAGGCGAGAGAGCGAGGCTGCTCGCTCAGCCGCCGGTGGTGGTGGAGGGTGGATATTTTACGGTGTTTTAGGCAGGTATTATAGGTTGCGGTGGATCAGGGGCTTCCCTTCTCGTTTGGTCTAACGTGAAGATAGAGTACAACATTTTTATTCTGGCTAGAGGCCTAGTACAGTATTCAATAGCATCAAGTACGTGGTACTATGTCCGTGGATCTTAATGTAAGACCTAGCTATAGGTTTTGTCATGGTTTTTGTTTAATTTATAACAATGTACCATCCTTAAACGTCACCGCATAGGATTGGTTAGTTGTACCAACAACGATATGTTTCTTAAACGACCGCAAAAACTATCTCTTTCTCATTAGAGACGCTACTGCCCCTACTCCGCGAGTACACATAAACTATACTTTTGGTTATGTTAGTATCTGGCAATATTCTACCTCATATATATACTTTCTTATAGTCTCCTTTTTAAAAACACACTAAAGTATAAGCATATATATATAACTACTACTTTTTAATGCAATACTCCGGTGATACAGCACTCTGTCTAGGTTGTTTAAAGCCACGTACGCCTATGACTATGAGCTCCATATACCCCTAGCTTGGAGGACAGGATAATTCTTAGATGTTATGTTATTTACAAACTCGGTTTAAATTGTCTACATCTTTATTATCCCAGAATTTGTTCATTTCTTCTTCGAAACGATGTATTTCCAAGTAAAAATAGCGCGTTCAAATTTCTTATGATAGAACTCCGTAGATTCATTTGAAACATGCCGTACGTGATGATCGGCTTTAAAGCTTGACCGTGAATCGGGTTTCTACGAACCCGCGAAGTACTAGAACAATTGTAAATATTTGACGTTTTCGGTTCGAATTATAATAAGAAACTGAAATGGCACAAGGGTCCTTCATGGCGCCGGTCTTCCCATGTGCACGTAGCCGGCCTCGTCCTGCGTCCACAGAAAATATAAAGCAGGCAGCACAGTCTTCGGTGAGACATAACAAAACGGAGGGTCACGGCACGGGGCGCGGGCGCGATGGACATCGCCGTTGGCCTCTAGCCCCTCTCTCTTCTCTGGCGCCCCCGCGCGGGCTTTTGAGCTCGATAAGACGTCTCTTGCCATAGTTTAACCTCCGGCCTAGCCCCGGGCGGTCAGAGCCTGCCTTGGCGTGTTCGGATTGGTGGAGAATCTCTTTTCCTCCTCCTACTCCTTTTTTTAGGGCTTCAAAAGCTCCCAGGCTCCCAGCAGTGAGCCTTTGGATTTGCCTCAAAATGCCCCCAACTGATTGGCATGGGGCTTCGTGTGCTCGCTTGGGGTGGTAGGGGGCACTATTTTTATGCAGCAGTTGAATCGCTGTCAAGACATGAGTTCACAGTGTGTGGGGGTATTCATGCGCGCATGCACAGGGAAGCACGCTCAAGTAGTACTACTGCGTACCATATACTATAACAGCCAGCTTTGAAGTACGCACATGACATGAGTGCATTCGTGCAGCTAAACAAAGTGCATGCAGGAGCTAGAGCAGGACCATTACTGCAGAAGAATTAGAGCAGTACATATAGTAGGAGAGATTAATCAGATTAATGTGAGGTTGAAGTACATAGGAAGATCCAAGTCATTCGCGCGGCCCCCATGGAGAGGTTTCTTGAAAAAAAAAAAAGCCATGCCTTGTACTTCTATAGGTCCTCTCTCAGTTCAAAATTAAGCGAGGGTATCAGTTATTATCAGTAGTACACTCTGAGAATACACAGAAGCATGCATGCATGCAAAGGAAGTCATGTAGTTTTATCCAAACGAGTGTACGTAGTAGTAGCTTTTTCAGCTGGGCAGGCATGTGCTCGGCAGAGGCAGCGCTAGCTCGCTGTCATGGTTTTTGGAAAGAAATGATCCAATCATCAAGAGCATGGAAAGAAAGCGCACGGTCGTACTCTTGCTCGCTCGCCCGGCCGGCATGGTGTCTAAGGATTGGTGACACACAAGAAACACAGGTTTTTGGCAGCAGCTGCCGTGTCCCTTTGCCTTTTGTGATCGAGTCGAGTCGTTTTTGGCTCCGACAATGCGCCGGTTTCCCGTACTTGGATCATATGCTTGCTGAGCCAGCAGCAAATCCATTTGGAACTTGGCGAGATTTCACACAGTCGCATATACTTATATATCTATCCTGCTTAGCTTAATTAGTGTTGTTGTTGCCTCGCTTCGGTCTGTTTGTGCCAAAAAGGGATCTTGCCTGATTCTTTTGTCTCCGTGCCGGTACTATATACTCCACTGTGCAATAATAATAATAGGCCGGCGTCTATCGTCGCTTGGTCATCGTTCGTCCATGCATGAGTACGCACGCTCGTACGTACGTAGCTGGACACAGTGGTACAGTTAGGGTACCACGTACATATATACCGCCGTATACTTGATAGATATGCTCTGCATATGTAGATCCCGCCGGCCGGCTCGTCAGCTGCCTCTGCACGCAGGTCGCACGCACCGATCAGTCGATCACGAGCGCCCACGCCCGTGTCGTATTGGGGCATTCGATCGGCAACTCGCGGGGTTCCCTTTCCCGTCGCCATCGGCGTGACGTCGTGTACACACACCATCCCCCCCGGACGTACAGCAGCATGCACGCGGGCACCGAATCTTGCGCGGTACCCGGCCGGCAGCGCCGCAGCGGGCAGCGCCAGCGCCAGCGGGCGCGCTGACGGCCTAGCCGCCTCAGCTACAGAGACGCGACGGCGACGGTGGGAGACACGGGGCGCGGGTGTGGGATGGGCCGGGGATCACCCAGCGAGCAGCAGGACCGGAGGCAACTACTCGATCGAGGCGAGGGGAGGGGGAGGGGCCGGCCGGCCGGCCCGCCGGGTGCCGGGGCGACGCCGACGGTGCCCTGCCTGCCGCTCGGCGCGCGCTGGTGCGGCACTGTCGCTGACGCTAGCTCACCGGTGACTGCGCGCGCGAGCGGCCGCCGGGTCGCTGGCGCACGTGGGCCGCCTCCGGGCGCCGTGCCGGGCCCGGCCGGCCCCCGCCCGCGCGAGGGAGCCGTGCGGTGTAGTAGTAGGCTAGCGTTACTGTGCGCCTGTGACTGTGCACGTGTGAGATGGGCCGCCGGGCGCAGGGGGTATGCCATTCTGCGTGCCTGCTCTGGTATGGCAATGGCAATGGCAATGGCACTGTCGCGTCCGATCCGAGCCAGGGTGGGGTGCCGCAGCCCTGTGCGTGGCTCGGATATCCACCGGCTGCTGCATACGCACAGTGGTGCCTGCACGCGCGCGTAGCCGGATCTCTCTTCTCTCGGCGGCCTATACAGAGTCCTGTGACCAAATGCGAACCTTGTACCAGCTGTAGAAAGCAACAGTCCGAATACCCTTTCTCGCATTGTTTCAACTTTCATGGCGACTCCTCTCGCATCTCGCCTCGGCCTGTCTGTCCCTCCCTGTGCACGCTTTACTACTGTAGTACTGCGAGTGCCAGCAGACGCATCGCGGCATGCGCGAGCAGAGGCGGCCTCCGCTTTTCCGGCCCGGCGGGCGGCGGCGTCCTCGTGGCGTGCGGCGTCAGTGGGGGCCGGCCGGCCGTCGCGTGTGTATCCTGCTGGCGGACAGGCCCGCGGATTGGCCCGGCGCTGTGCGTCGCGCAGCCGGCCTGGCCGGAGGGGGAACAATGCGTGGGCTGGCGACCGACCCGCCGCTGGCCGCTGCGCGGGAAGGAGAGGTCGCTTTCGGCTTTCCTCTCTGCGCCACCTCCGTTTGGGCTGGCCCGGCGGTGTAGATGCCATGGGAGCAGCCCTCCACGTGCGGGGGGGCGCGTCCGTCCCCCACCTCCCGGCCGGCTGCCGCCATTTTTGTCTCGGGGCCGGCGAGCGAAGCCTATAATGGGGTGCACACCGCCACCGGGGCATTTCCCAACATTTCTACATTGAACTACGATGAGTCAGTAAAATTAGCAAAGGGCCAATTTTTTTTAAACTACCTGTTCGGCTTTTTTTTTTTCAGAAACTGTTCAGCTGTGAATTTTTTTTTTTTGAGGGTCTGTGCAGCTGTAAATGTATGGCATCTCTCTGGAATTAGCAACGATGGGTCAGTGAGCTCGAGACCAGGCCCAATTAGGCCCAGCTGCTCAAGAAGCTAGCAGGCAGAGGCGGCCATGCCATGCCAAGCGTCAGATGATCCAGTAAAGATCAAATACATGCTAAAGGATCCATACTCTGTTGCAGCAGTTCGAATGGCACCTGAGAGATCTTGGATTTGACTCTTGTTGAGAGAGAATTATTCTGAGATTTGTAAAGAATATTCACCTCAGCTTGCCAAACACCATTTTTCTAGCAACTTTGGGAACCACAGAGGTTTTAATAAGCCGTACGAAGATTTGACCCTCCTCAAATTTCAACAAATAAGTTAGGAAGGGGCCTATACGCACTTTCATACAAATGCGAGGTTGAACTGGCGACTTGGAAATGTTGAGGCGAGTTGCTTAAAATCTTCCCACAATGACCCGTATAATTATAACAAGGAAAATAGGAATTATAAAGAAGTAGACAACAACAACATGACCGCAATACAAAACAACTGAGTATGCCGATTGTCGACTAGCACCACACACAAGATCAATATACTCGCCGCAATTGCACATCCAAGTATCCCCTTGTAGCTATGCTGCTCCGCTCCTTGTGGCCATCTGCCACGCAAACGCAACCAGAGATTAAGGTCGGCACGAGGCACGCCGACCACAGCATACCAACATAACGATCTCCCTTCGAGCTAACAGCAACACTCGGCCGCTCACCTGGCCTCCACGGTCTGGCATATGATTTATGTGCTTCAGTCAACAAGGAGAGCGCAAACAGAATAGAGGTGCTAAGAGCGGTCATAGGTCAAACTACGCAGAGGTCGAAGGTCGGTGGTAGGCTTAGGGGCACCAAGACACCTTTAATGAACTAAACTCCATGCATCATTCTAGAAATTCCGAGCATCACCAAAGTGTAGGCCTGATAAAGGACCCCACAACAACGCATGTGGGGAATATGATGCCGAGGACGCCATCATCGTAGCACAAGACATGGTTTCTACCCAGGGTCATCGAGTGGTGCAACGGAGGAGGGTGCTATGACGACGCCCGAAGGGGGAGAGGCGACCATGGCCATGGCGGTCACCATCCCCAACCCAACAGAAGTTGGGCGCAACTTTCACCAAGACCCACCGTACCGCAACAACCAAAGACCATTTGACGACAATGGAGATCTCACAACCCGCTTATTGGCCCTTAGGCCACGCATGAGCAACAGGGTGTGCATAAGCTTTGACTTGGAAATGGGAAATCTTGCTGGGGCTGCCTGATGAATTGAGCCGCCCCAATCACAAGCTTTGAGGAGGGTGCAACTATAGATGTCCAACCAGTGCGGGCTGCCCGTTTGGCCCGTAGGCCGGAACGATTTTGGCCCGGTCCAAACACGGCATGGCCCAGTGGCCATCGTGCCCGGGCCGGCACCGCCCGTTGGGCGTGCCATGCTTGGACAAGGGAGGCGGCCCACAGTGCATGGCCCGGCACGACCCGGTGGATGGGGCGGCCCGGTGACGGCCCAATATCCTTGGAGTATATAAACCCGCAAGTCAATAACCCTAACCCTAAATTCATTTTCACCCCCACCCAGCCGCCGTCTCGTCTCCCCTGAACCCCTCACTCTGTTCCCGACCGCCTCCATGGCTCCTCCCTTCCCCAGCCGCTCTCTTCCCTAGGCCCCGGCCTCCCTTGCCCTCCCCGACGGCCCCCTGGCTCGGGCGGCGGCGGATAGGCGCATGGCGAACAGGCGGCGCGGCTACGGATCGGCATGCGGTGGTGCAAGCGACACGGCAGCGGTGCAGCAACGGCTTCGCATGCGGCGGGCAGAGCGGCGCGGCGGCTCAGAGTGCGGCGCGTCGCCTGCGGCGGTACGACGCGACGGGGGGAGCTGTGCGGCGGCAGCGCGTCGGCGGCGGAGGTGGAGCGGCGCGGCGGCACGGCACGGCACGGCCATCCCGGGCCTCCCGGGCCACCGTGCTTGGGAAGGGTTGCCGGCACGCGGCCGTGGGCTGGCACAGCACGGCATGGTGCTTGCGTCGTGCCGTGACGACATGGCCCTGGTCGTGCCGTGCTCGGCCGTGCCCGGGCCGGACGGCCCGTTTGGACATCTATAGGTGCAATTGACCCGACGAGCAGGACACGAAGAAAACACAGACCTTCACATTGTGGTAAAGATGTGGAGAGAGGTAGCCGAGATCCTCCCCCGGATACGGAGCATACCCGACAAGAAGGATATGCGAAAGCGCAGGCCTTTGCCCGACGGTACAACAATGGAGACAGAGGTTATACACTTATAATTAGACCAGGGTAACCAGCAAGTGCATCCGTACTGTATACAGTGCGCAATAATTGCATTTTCACTTTATACAGTACGCAAACAGTGTTTTCCACACCTATTTCCACTCCCTGGTGACACTAGTCTTTAGGAGTTGATTCGGTGCCCCTGATCAAGGTGTGCAGTGTGGTAGGTGGGATATTTTCATGACCCATCCTCCCTAATATTTGGAGATTTCAATCTCAACATAATCCTTATGGAATAACCACTTTAAACACCTCAAAGTCTTTTTACTGCCCTTAGCCATTTTGTGCTTTACACTTTTCTCTATTAAATGAAATTAGTACTATATGACACGTACAATTGATACTGACATACGTACATCTCACTTGCTCAAAAATCAGGTCATGAGAAACCCAATGTATGTAAGAGAAAATCGTATCCATGTCACTGTAAATTGTCAAAGTTAGGTTTGAGCCTTTCAAGGTGACAATCGTCAAGGCATGATTGGATCGAGGCCTTGAGTGGTCAGACTAAAATTTAGCCACCATTTGACCGTATTTAACTTTAAATTATAATTACACTATACAATATAATTTTTATCTATATAATTTATTTGGCTATGCCCAAACCATATAGGCTATGCCCAAACCATATAAATGAGTAGTTTGTTGTTTGATTAAATTTTAATTTAAGATCAAACATAGTTTTACGGTGGCCAAAGTTTGGCCTGATCACTCAAATCCTCAATCCAATCATTCCCTAGATCTTATGTTGTTGAAAATTCATAGTGATATGATTTACAATATAATAAGTACGTATGTAACTTTTAAAAAAAAATTGTGACACGTGGATTCAAATTGCCTTTTTTTTAATGATCCAGGCAGTCCCATGAGGAGGCGATTCAGATAGTCGACGAGCAGAATTGGCACAGCAGAGCTACAGATGGAAGCAGGGTCCTTGGCAAGAAGACATAAACACGTTCCAGCAGAAACAGAGTCACCGTATGGTCTTGCCAAATCAGCGGCTTTCCATTCGCATTATCTCGAGCCATATAGCATGCTCATGCTAATGAGGTGAAGCCAGTATAGGCTCCTGGAAGCTTGATCTCTATATACAGCAAGAAGAAAGGAGCAATAAAAAAAAAAAGAAAGGAACATGAAAATTGCAATCCATCATGGCGCGGTTCTTGGCATGGCCAATCTTAACCAGACGAACCTCACTTGCACTCCACGCCTGCCTCGGCGGCTCGCCGCGGGGTGCTCTTCCGGCGGCTCCCATGATGCCGGAACCCGCTCTGCTTCGCTGGGTGCTCGTCCCTCTCCGTCGCCGGCTCGAAGACGCGCTTCGGTTGCCGCCGCCTCCTCTTGCTCCCCCCGTTCTCGGCCGAGCCCTTGCCCGGCACCGGCACGGCCGGCTTCGCGCCGTCGCTGTCCTCCGCGGGCTCCAGCATGGCACCGTCGTCCTCCTCGTCGGCGTCGTCGGCCTTGTCCTTGAGGCGCCTCTGCGGCCGTCCTCCCCTCCTCTTGTAGGCTGGGATCACGGCCTCCTCGTCACCGCTGCCGGCGTCGGCGGCGTCTTGGTTCTTTGTAGCTTGGGACGTCGTCGGTCGTTTGGCCTTTCCTCCTCTAGGCCTGCCCATTCCCCGCAGCCAACCTACAGGATTCCAACATCTGAGAAATACGCAGTTACAACTTTTTTTTTAACCTCCGATGAACAAGTCGTGCGTGAGGCCGGTAGGATTAATGAAAGCGAGAAGAGAAGTTAAAAAATACTGAAAAGCAGGAGAGAATCAGGAGCAGCAACTAGAAATGGCTCTTGATCTAAATACAAAACTAGAAATGGTTATTGTTTGCCTATTATGATCTGCTTTTCCCAATGCAAGATATGGACAATCGGATATTGGGGAAGCAAGTTCGCGGCCACAAATCTATGTGTCGAAGTGATGATGAACAAATCACAAATCAGGACCGACCAACTACAAAGGAGACTACTGTACCATCCGAATGCAAAAACACCTACAGCAAATGCAAGGACAGTTTCGGAGCTCATCCCCATATCTGGTCCTTGCCTCTCCAAGACATGGTCGAGCACAAGAGGCTCCAGAGCACGAAACAAATAGGAGAGTAGGAACGGGGCACTGACCTGCCGCCGCCGGCGATGGATCTTTGTAGAGTCGTGCACAAGAGCTCGGAGAGGTTATCTGAGGAGGAGAGGAGGAAGAGGAGGAGGCCGCGACGCGAGAAGTGGTTCGACTGTTTTTGCAGAGACAGACAGACGGAGGCCGCCACAAATACACCACCACTACTCTAGCTCCCTGACCCGTACGAACACCAACGAGGAGGAACGTACCAGCGGGGCAGAGGGCCGGCCCCTGGGACAAGCGTCACAGTAAAAGCCGTTCCACGCACTGTTATTTTCCACAGCCGGGGAAAATAATAATAATAACAGGAAGGAACGGGAGCTCGACACGCCAACGTGCAATGTCCCTGCTGACATGCCGTGCTGCTTCCGGTACGGAGGAAACGCTCGATGGGCCGGGAAGAAAGAAACAAACAAACACAACAAAGCAGACGAGAAGCCGTAGCTACGTCTCGGTCGGCTGCCTGCCTACAAACGGAGAAGAAGAAAGACACACACACACACACACACGAGATCCCATCGACATTGGTCTCCTGCTGCCCGGCGGACGAATAGTCAAAGCACCTGCCTGGGCATTGTCTAGTCCACGGTTTTACGCGAAAACCGTGTGCCGCGGAAACCAGCCTCTTTTTTTTTTTTTTTTTAATTTCGTTCGCAGGTGCATGCTGATGTTGTGATACGGAGCCTCGCGCCCTCGCTGCGCAGCGCAGGGCTGCTGTGGCCTGCTGCTGCTGGTGCTGCCTGGCAGGAGCAGTGCTGCTGAAAATGAGCCTAGCAGCAACGCACGCCGTCGTCGTTGGATCAACCGGTGGCGACGACAATGGTGCCATGCGTGACGCGGTCTTTCTCTTTCAATGGATGGTTTGGCCAGCAGCAAACCGCAGCGCGCACTCCCGTTCCGACCAAACGTCCGCACTGGGACGGCGTGTCCAAATCCCGCGAAAAGGAAGCAGCGCCCCTACGTGTGAGGTGGAGCCGTGGAACGGAAGGCGCCGCGGCGGCGGTCGCGTCCGGCACAAGCAAAGCCGGCCGGCGCCGCGCGGCTTCCCGCTCACTCTATCTACCCTGTCCGCCCGCCCGTCTCCTACCCGCACCATGCAAGCGGCGGCAGAGCGAGTGGGTGCGGGCGGCGGAGGGGCGCAGGCAGCACGGCACCGGCGGCGTTGGTGGTGTCTGTCTGCCGCTGCTGCGCGCGCGCTGGCCGACAGCGGACAGCCCCGTGCCAAGGACTCTGCACTGCACCCGCTTGAATTGCCCCCGTCCGCGCGCGCTCGGTTTGCCGGGTTCAGACCTCACACCACCAGCCACCACGCGTGCAGTGGTGCGCTCCAACGGCCAACCCTAGCGAGCGCCGTCTGTGTTTCAAGCAGGGTGGGAGGAGCCGGCCGCGTACGCGTGCACACGATGGCAGCAGGGCAGCCGAGGGGGGGTCAAGGCTCCAATGATCCCTTGGTCGCCACGACGCCGTGCAGAGGATGGGAGTGGAACTGGAAGCAGAAGCGTGCTGCCGTGTTGCTGCCTGCAGAGTCCTTTTTCTACTAGAAAATTAAGCACGCTGTACCAGCCGTCCAACCATCTGTTACAACATCGTAACGTATTCATCTCTTAGTTTACCCTCGTCCTCAGGAACAATATTTAAAATAGCGTGCTACGCCGCCACAGCGTCCCTGTAGCGCCGCTACGTGCAATAGCATTTTTACAAAAAATACAAAAAATAGAAATAAACATAAGCATAATTTAAGTGAATAGATGACAAAAGATGAAGTTGTTGTACACAACGACACATACACAACCAGATGACCTGAACGACAGGAAACTTACATAGACTATAGTTAATATGTTACATGACAAATAGATAATACCACAAGCATAAAGCAGTAGACCAAAAGCCTCAAATTTTAGCCCACCAACGAAAATGGAAATAGCGCCGCTATTTTTTGCGCCACGCTAAGCTATTTAACGCCGCTAAAGCACGCTAAATCGGCTGTAGCGCCCATAGCGATGAAAATCAACAAAGAGTAGCGTCATGTCTCAAAAAATGTTATAGCACTATTTTAATCCATGCTCATGAATAGAGGGAGAAATCACGATTAAGGTAAACACATCTTAGGGTTACTAATATAAAATTCTTTTCAAAGTCTTCGCATTCACCAACTGGAGACACACTAAAAAAATAAAACCATAGAAATTCTTACAGAAACAGAAAGATCCGGTCATCGATATGATACCATTAGGGCTCGTTTAGCACAGTTTCTAGAACGTTTTTTCCACCGGTTTCTTGCGGCTTCACGGGAAGCTCTGCCAAACGCTTTTTTGAAAAATGGCTTCTCCAGAAAAACCATAGAAGGAAGAAACCGTTTTTGCACTATGGAGCCGAAGCCAAAAAAAATGGCTTCTCTGGCTATTTCGCTGAAGCCGTTTTCGTAGAACTCTTGCCAAACGGCTCCTTAGCCTCTAACCATCCCGTCCTTCACTGCTACTACACCTAACCTTCACAGCTCCAAGCTCCCCCCACCACCTGTGATCCACTATCCATTGCTCTTGCTTCCCACCTCAGCTACTGCTCGGGTGGCCACTTTCTAAGGCTATCTTTAATAGTGCTCTTCAAATCTCACTCCCTATCACTATTCTAACTATTTCTCTTTATCTACAGTGCACCATTTATGTTAAACAGTGCAAATTAGTGTTTTGAGAAACCCCTCTTAAGAAACCATTACACGTAGCCTAAGGTTCGGAGAATGAAGAGACCCCGCAGCAACTCCTACCGCTCCGGCGACCAACTTGAAGTTCGGAGGATGAGGGAATGACCAGCGGTTTCGTCATGGGCTACAATGGGGCTTTGATGACAAAATGGCTTTTGTCGCTGTATCGGTAAATAACATTCCCATTTGCGGCCCACGGGTGGTGTGAGGGGTGTTGAAGTCTGTAGGAAAAAGTCCATGTGACCGCTAAAGTTGGCCGTAGTTCGATTTTGCACCTCAAACTGCAAAACCAGGAATCTTTGCCCCCGTAACTATTGAAACCGGGTATTTTTACACCCTGGGCGGTATACGAAGGCGGTTTCGTGTGACGTGGCAGTGGGTCCCACCTGTCAGATGGCACGTGGCTGCGGGCCCCACGTGACATTGGCACAACCATCTTTTTTCTCCATCTTCCTCTCTCGTACCTCACCGTCGCCGCCGTCTCGTCCTCCCTCTCCGCCTCTGCCCCTCCTCACCGCCGCTCCCCCGCTACCACCGAGCTCCCACGCCGCCGCTCGCTGGGCACCCGCTCTTCGGCCTGCACTCGCTGCCACCTTGGCCCGCCACGCTCCACCCGCGGTCCCACGTACTCCTCCACCCGCAGCGCAGGCCTCCCACGGCCGCCATCGCGACGCTTCCGACGGCCCCGACCTCCCGCCGCTCTCCCTCCCGGCCGCGGCGGCCACACTGTCGGCGGTGGTGGCGCTTTCGGACCCGGAGCGCAAGCGGCGCGCGCAGGCGGAGGCGGCGGGGACAAGGAGGAGGTGCGCGCTTACTTCAACTCGATGGGGTTCGAGCGGTGGCGCAAGATCTATGGGTCGGTGATGAAGGGCGTGAACAAGGTACAGCTGGACATCCGCGAGATGCGACGGGGAGCTCCCCGGCGCCGAACGAAGCGAAACAGAGCAAGAGAGAGAGAGCCGCGACGCCGGCGGCAGAGGCCGCTGCCCCACGCTCCCGTCCCCATCGCACCGCGGCCACTGCGCCCTTCCCCATCGCGGCATAGCGCGGCCGGCGGCTCGGGTCGGCGCTGAGGTCGGTGCGGCTGGGGGCGGTGCCGCGGCCGGAGCGGCGGGGGGCGCAGCTCGGGTCGGCGCCAGCAGCGGCGAGGGAGGGGCAGAGACGGAGAGGGAGGATGAGACGGCGGCGACGGTGAGGTACGAGAGGGGGAGAGTGAGGTAAAAGATGGTTGTGCCACTGCCACGTGGGGCCCGCTGCCACGTGTCACCTGACAAGTGGGATCCACTGCCATGTCACACAAAACCGCCTTCGTATACCACCTAAGGTGTAAAAATACCCGGTTTCAATAGTTGCGGGAGCAAAAATTTCTGGTTTTGTAGTTTGAGGTACAAAATCGAACTACAGCCAAAGTTAAGGGTGGTCAGATGGACTTTTTCCAAGTCCGTAGACTAGTGCTATGCTCCTAGTTTGGGCTAGGATGTCGGCCCAAGTATGGTATTTGCCATCGGGCCATGTCTGTGTGGTCACTGTAACTATTGGACCGTCAAAGCATTCGTGCCTCGGACATATGTAGCCATCTCCACTATCTCTTCCCCTTAAAAAAAAAATCTCCACGATCTCTTTTGTCAGCAGACTTTTTTAAGAGCATCTCTAGTGTTGTGTGCCAAAGCGAACGGGGAGGATCATCCATGATCCATCGGCCATTTCAGTTTCTTATTATTTTCTTCCATGCATTGATCGAACCAAGCACTAGATGCCATCGAACTGAACGCCGTGTCATCGACCATTGCCGGTCCGGTTTACTGTAAGTGCCAACGCATTTACCATTCAATGATAAATTGAGACGTTTGCGGATCATGATAAAGACAACAAAGATTCTCTGAGACCAAAGCCATCACGGCCAGCGTGAGCATCAGTGCTGTTCAGGTAGAACTTGTTCGCGGAGACTTCAGACAACGATGGAACTAGTGACGAGTGATGATTTGCATATATCTCAACCTGAGCCACGACGACCTATCAATCACTCGCAGGGAGGCAGCGGCGTGCCGCAGAGGCACTGGTTGTGCGCGTAGCTGTCTGCCCCGTGCATGGACATGAACCTCCCCGCCGGGATCTCGCCGCAGAGCTGGTTGTAGCTGACGTCGAAGTGCTCCAGCCTGACGTCCCTCAGCGACTTGGCCACCGCGCCCCTGATCCGGTTGTGGCTGAGGTCCAGGAACCTGAGGTGGTGCGGGAACCAGACCTCCGTCAGGTCGAACTCGAGCTGGTTCCACGACAGGTCGATCTTGGCGGTCGGCTTGGTGATGCCGAACAGGAACGCCGACGGGTCGCCGGTGAGCCGGTTCCGCGAGAGGTCGACGGTGTCGACGTCGGCGCCGCCGTAGTCTCTCGGTATCTCGCCCGTGAGCCGGTTGTCGGAGAGGAGCAGGAACCGGAAGGTCCCGTGCAGCAGCCCGGGCGGGATGGCGCCGGTGAGCATGTTGCCGCTGAGGTCGAGGTAGCGGAGGGCGGGGAGCGCGGCGAGGCACGCCGGGACGGGGCCCGCGAGCCTGCTGCGGGCGATGACGAGCGTCCTGAGCCCGACGGCGCGGGAGAGGAGGCGGCCCGGGACGGGGCCCGAGATGGAGGTGCCGCTGACGTCGAGGTCCAGGAGGCGCGTGAGGTTGGCGAAGGAGGCCGGGACGGGGCCCAACAGCCCCGGCACGGCCTGGACCTGGAGGACCTCGAGCGCCGCGAGCTCGCCCAGCGCCGGCGGGACGCGCGCCGAGACGTCGGATAGCGCGGCCAGGGCCAGACCCGTGACGCGGCCCGTGGCGTCGCAGGCCACGGCGGGGCCCCACGCGGCGCAGCAGTCGGTGGACGGCTGCCACGCCGAGAGCCGCACCGGGTCGCCCAGCTGCGCCTTCACCCGCAGCAGCGCCGCGCGGTCGCCGGGGTCGCAGTCCGCGGCGGATGGGGCGGTGCAAGAAGCCAAGAGGAGGAAACAGAGCAGAGCAAGCCAAGAGGAGGAGACCAGCGGTGTGCTCGACGTCGACATTGCCGCGATCGCCGTTGCTGTATATCAGTGGCGCGCTTGGCATATATAGCCCAGCACGGAAAAAGCGGACGAAGGAGGCGCCATGGATGACCCGAAGGGAGCATCTAGCATGCATGGGGCGTGAGTTTTCGGGCATCTCAGGATCGTAGCGCCACGCGAAGCATTCTCTCTGTTTGAGTTGAGCTGTAGCATTAGGATGCAAGCGGACAACGTCAGCCTGCAGACCTGTTTTGCCTGTCCGCAAAAAAAACCCTTGTTGGACAATGCAAGAATCCTGCTCTGTGAATGAAGGTTGAAGACGGATGGCCTGCTAAGCCCGCTAGACTATCACGGCCCATCGGCGATCTCCTTCCTACAGCCCGCAGGACCTGCTCGACTCGACCTAGCGAGTGCTGCCGACTGCCGCACACCGGCTGGGCTTCAAGAGAGGGTTGGTTGACGAGTGACGTGCCGAGGTCTATCCGCCCGATCCAGCCCAGGCTGCCGAGAGCCGGATTTGCGCCTCATGCAAAACACAGTGCTTAATTATTCGAGAGATCAGAGACGGAGCGGCCGGCCGACCGCCCGTATGCATGCACATGCAGGACTCCTGCAGAGTCTTCAACTTCTGCTAGCAGATGCCTGCAATGCCCGGCGAGACAGCACAGGAAGTGAAGAATGGCAAGCGAGCTCCTGCAGGATTAGTAAATTTTGCATGCGGCTAATGAGGTGGCCTGCGGACACTCCTGCCTACATCCTTAAGCATACATTTTGCCTCCAAACCCACCGTGCTGCCTGTGGTCTGGTAGACTGGTACTCATGGTCTCGTTCGCGTGGAGTGAACACAGAGGAAAGAGCTTTGCCATGCCGTTAGGCTTCGAGCAGGACTGCAGGACAATGCACTCATGGTCTCATGGTCTCATGGTCTCGAATTCTTGCAGGACAGAAACACAGCCCGAAGCCGTGCAAGCATGGCTGGCTCCACAACTAAAAGATGCTTGAGCACGCTCGTCAAGGACAGGGAAAGCCAGAGGTCGGTTAGAGTTGGCGGTTTTGCATATGCAGTCGCAGGGTACACGGATAGCTCAGCTTCAACGCTTTTCAGTTTCTGGTCTTCACACCGTACAGAATCAGATCAGATCAAATCTCTATATATCGAATCTAGAGTTCAAACCCTGGGTGGATACGCTATCCACGTCACCCGTTAAAACGTAAGCCGTCGGATCGGCCTAACTCGCAATATGATCCGTCCGATTGTGGATCGTTTCGGGCATTCGCGAACTGTGGCGAACCCGCTCATCCATTCCGCCCGCTCTTTCTTCGCCTATCCGCGGCGACAGCACAGCGCCCGCGTCGGCTTCCCCTCCCGCCGCCACCTTCCCCCGCCTCGCCGTCCTCCCACCTCCCACCGCTGCCGTCCACTCCACACTCTGATAACCGGTGGTGCTCATCGCCCACGCCGCTGGCGCCGCCCGCCAGCCGTCCTCTACTCCTCCACCGGGCACCGGCCGGCGGCGCCCTCGCCGCCCGGCCCCACTACCCTCGATCCGCCACCGCCACCAGGGCTGTCGCCGCCGTCGGCCCTCCCTCTAATCCCGCACCTCTTCCCACTGCCGCCGCGTCAACCACCACCTGCGGCCACCGGCGTCCGCTCCGCCCACCACCAGCCCCGCCACCTCGACCCCCGCCCACGGCTGGGCTCTGCGAGCGGGAGGAGGAAGACGTCTCCCATGCCACTGCGCACCAGCCGAGCTGCAGTCCAAACTGTGGCTGGGCAAGGCCAGGAACAAGAACGAAGCTGACCTGGGAAGGTGGAGTGGAGGGCCTGGACCGATCAACATGAAGTGCAGCTCGCTTCAAATTCTTTTAACCCTGAATTAGTGCAACGGAATGCCTAGCTTATTCAGAATCGTTCATGGGATGTCCCAGTGCTCTCCAATTTACAAGACGTGAAATCAATCTAAATGAAGTGCAGTGAAATCGATTGGATAGTATCAGAGGAAGAACAGCAATGGCCAATGGTCTGAAGTTACCATTTCAGCTTTGGAAGTTCTCAAAACTCAACAAAGGATAGATAAACTTTTTATCAGGAGTGGATGTTTGATTCAAATGATGGTCAGGTACTAGACAATGAGCTGATTTGCAGACCACAGCTTCCCACTCCCCTACCAAGTCTTCGTCTCTGTAGATGGTTAGTCTTAGTCAGCAAGCTAAATATCTACAAGATATAGTGTATATTCTATGAGCTCATTAGTGGCTTTGTTAACCATCCGAGCAGTAAGACACAGTGCCTCATCTTCGATAACACTACTCCTTTTAATAGACAAAAGAAAGTACAGCAAAAAAAAAAAAACGCAACAGTAATGTAAATATTCAGAGTTCTCACCTCAAAATTCAGTATAGCTTCAGTTTTTGCATCTCCTATGCTAACTAATTAGCATTCTGAGGTAAATACTTATGTATGCTTCCTTATTAAACCACAGTACGGTATAATAATAATTTTGAAAACTCTGAAGAAACAAAAAACTTTCTTAAATCTTCATCGTGTGCTTGCGAATCTAGAAAAACTCGCTCTTTCTTGTGAATATATAATCCTTTTCATCCATCCATATATGCTTTTACACAGCTAGGACTCTAGAGCAGTACCTCGGATCACTATCAGATACTGTAGCAAGTATGGATATTTTTTTTTGAAGAAACATCCTTTTGTTCCTATGACTTGGTTGGCTGGACATTAAGCATGTAGCCACACGTGATACAGAGAATCTTTGACACTTAAATTCCTTTGTTTGTAAACTTTCAGTTGCACTGTAGATCACAACACATTATACTCTACTTTACCTGAAAGCAATTTTATCATATTCCGGTAACCTGATGAACCTTAACTTTTTGACCAAACTCAGTTCTGATTGGCAAAGCGCTCTCACCCTTGACCTTTAGATTCTAGCCTATGCTACCAATTCAGTTCATACCTGGACCTGACTTTTTTCTAGAATTCTAGGACTGATTTTTCTTTCGACAAAGGCGTGGAGAAGTGCATCATTGAAATATTCTGTAAATTGTTTGCTCAGATATATATTTTAAATAACATGTTAGAGCAACAGACATACGTAGTTAAACATCATTATACCAAATTAATATATATCACAGCACAAATAGTTCAGTTGATGGGCTGGCAAGCTCACCGCAGGACGCGGCAACGCCGCGTGGGTTTCTAGTGATTGTCGAAACTGGCCGGCGGCGAGTACGAGCGCACAGAGTCACCGCGTGTGGTTGAGCAGCCAAAAGCCCGGAAGGAAGAATGCGGCCCACGGGCCCGACGAACGAGACCAGCCGTGGCCTGCAGCCCATGGTAGACCGCAACGCGCCATCGCCAACGCCAACGCGCCGAACGTTTGAACTTTGAAATGTATAATTGACCTTCGTAACATTTTTGACTAATTTATTAACAGCCAATCATTCATAGCGTATTCGGACCATGAACCGTGATTTTTTTTTAATTATTTTAAGTTTTAATATTTGAGATCAAATTTGAGTTTTATAGCATACACAAAACCACTTTAATCCTTTACATGTGATATTATTCCATACCATAAAAGATTATATAGAGACTATTATAAACAAGACGGAGTATATAACAACCAAAATACGATACATATATAAGTTTTACATTTTTTTATTTTGCACTTGATTGGTTCATACCCAAAAATAACCATATATAATTATAAAAGTCATATAACCACCTCACAAAGTAGCGAAGTTTCGATATCTCAGATCAAGTTTGAATTTTACTGTCTATACAAACTTGTTTTCTATGATATTATTCCGTACTATAAAATATTATACTCCCTCCATTTTAAATTGCAAGGGTTTCTAGACCTCTATAAGATTCGTTAATTACTCAATATACGTATGTTAATATGTATCTAACTTCATCAACATCCATATGAATTTAGACGAATGAAAAGAGGTTTAAACCCATTTACAATTTGGGACGAAAGAAGTAAAAAAAACTAATAATCAAAACATACCACACACATAATTTTTATATTTTTACTTAACCTATGATTTACTTCGTAGCAAACTACGTCACGGCATCACGCGGCTATAAAGTCGTATAAGGCTGAGTCCAATGGCACTCCCTATCCCCATTTCTCTATTACTATTCCAACTACCCCTCTCTCTGTCTACGTTGCAGCATTTATGTCAAACAGTGTTTATGGAACCTGAGTCCAATGGGACTCCCAATATAGGTTTTCTAAACAATATTTTGCACTGTTTGACATAAATACTGAAAGAAATAGTTAGTTGGAATAGTATTTAAGGAGTGGGGATAGGAGTCTCATTGGACTCCGCCTAAGCTACTAAAAAGTCGTATAACCGCCACGCGGGGAATGGCAGTGGCGGCCCACAGGCCACAGGACTAGCGCAATAGACAGAAACCCCCCTTACTCCCAAAAATATTCTCCAGAGTACTGGTGAAAAACTGCTGCAGGAAAACTAAATTCTGTAGGGTTGTAATAAGAAAATACGTCTCCTAATTTCCCCGATCGCCTTGAACCCTAGCCTGTCCGCCCCCCTCGTCCCCCGCGTTCCCCATCCCTCGTCCGGCCGCGCTGCACGCCTGATTCGGCCCGGGAACACCCCGCGAGGCACCGCGTCGGAGCGCAGGTGGGACGGCGCGCCTGGATCCGGCGGAAGCGCGGCGGGATTCGGTGCTTCGTCGGTCCCGGCGGGGTTATGAAGGCGGCGGGATACGACCCCTACGATAGTAGCGGTGAGTTTTCCCCGAATCTGCCGGATTTTTACCCCGGTAGGTCTTTCCGCGGTTGGGAATCGCCGTTCTGCTGTGTCGATTTGTGATTTCAGCTTGGTTGTATGATGCCCCGCTTCGGTAATCAGCAATAATGTGCAAAATAGATGCGGGGAGGCTGCTGGGAAAAGTCGTTTCTATTCGGCATAAACTCGTATTCAAGACTACAATGACATAAGGCCTGTCATTTTGGTAGTTTATAGGCGTGGCGTTGTTCTGAAACATGATATCAGACTTCGGTAAGAAAAGGTTTCTGTTGCTGCTGAGCAATGTAGATGCAATCCAGGGATGTGCTCCTAGGGATTTCAAGGATGTAATAGTGGCTATCGACAATTCTATAGAAGTGCTGTAGTAGTTTTCCTTAGTGATGAACTGGATGCGTCAGGAAAGGTTTTATAACAGTTATTAGTATCCTGGCTTTGGGTTCATGATGCCATGCCACTCGCCTTCCTGACTAGACTTCTGGCACACTATGCTTAATTGTAAATTCTAGCTATAAGTATGGTTGGTTTAGTAGTTATAGGATTACATAGCCCGTCATTGTACTTGATGACTTGCTCTCAAGTTATGCATTTCATATACTACAGTATTAATTTCTCTCCCTATGTTGTAGGGACTGATGATGATCTCCCCCCAGCAC
Source organism: Paspalum notatum (assembly GCA_022530915.1). Classification (NCBI taxonomy): domain Eukaryota; kingdom Viridiplantae; phylum Streptophyta; class Magnoliopsida; order Poales; family Poaceae; genus Paspalum; species Paspalum notatum. Next base: position 41,431,114 of record CM039685.1, read on the forward strand.
AAAATAGAGGACTAAGAGGGCGATCTTTAAGTGGAAATGGCCGAGCATCTGCTGGGGCATTTCCTTACATGAGGGCAAATAATGATTTGGAGAGCGAAGTGCATCGGGTTGAGCAAGACGCATATACTGGTGTTCTTAGAGCATTTAAAGTGCAATCTGATGCAATATCCTGGGTATAAGAGAAAATCGAAACAAGTGCTAACAGTTTCGGCAGTCATATCTTGGCCTACTATTTGTGCTGGGAATATAATAAATGTGCTTTTGTGCAGGAAAAAGAGAGTTTAATTACTGAACTTAGGAAAGAACTGAGGGTTTCTGACGAGGAGCATAGGGAACTATTAAATAGAGTCAATGAAGATGGGACCATCCGTCGAATGAGGTATTTTCATAAAGCAGTACAGATTTTATGTATGCACATGTTTTGCTTCATCAAAACATTGTCCTTTGTTCATTTCTTTCATAAAAAATTGCAGGGAGCTAAGACAGGCAGGTGGAACCCCAAGTGGTCTGCATCGTGGCAGCAGGGCTCTATATGATGCAGAACCTGGACCCACTGCCAAGAGGCAAAGGCCATCTCATTCGATTCCTTCGCAATCTGCTGGCCTCCAGTCCCCTGTGATGCCCTCCCACTCAGTCCCATCTGCGAAATGGGGCCCGTTGTCAGCAAGAGGCAAGAAGGCGAAAACGGTATGCTTAGAATATTACGCATACTATTTCTTGCTTTTTCTGAGAGCAACTATATGATGGTTTCTTGACTTGTACAGCCCATGCCATTGGCACTGGCATCTGTGGATCCAAGCTCATTAATAAACCATAAAGTCTATACAAGGTGGCCAGATGACAACAACTTCTATGAGGCCACCATAACACGTTATAACCCTGTGACGGTTGGTTTCAAATTTTTGCTACCATTTACTCCTTGATCCAGATATGCACCAGTGTACAGTAACCTTCTTTCCTAATCCCTTTTAGGGTGAACATTCACTCGTCTATGACATGGGCACACGAGCAGAGACTTATGAAGATGTTAGGCTTTGTGATGTAAGCACTGTTTTTCTGTAATGCTTGTTTTGTTACCCATTTATCGCTTTCATTCCTCTTTTCCTCTGTATTTGTTTGTGTTTCCTTTTTTGTATGCTTTCAACCCGTAGCTCAGAGATTTGTCTCCACCATTGGCTTTGAATGGTTGATTTTTATGAATGGTACCTATGCTAGTCTCTGTTGATTGATGCTAACTAGCCACTGTCTGCTCATGTGCCGCAATAAGCTTGAATTGTAAAGGATTTGTCATGGCAGCAGTTCCTTAGTTTTGTGGTAGCAATATAGCCTATATATTTAATACCTTTTCTGGTCTCCTGTGACCTGGAATTTATTGCTCATATGATCTAGAGTATAGATATGTGTTGAATTAACATGTTTGATCTGTAGGTGAATTAAAATTTGTCTGTTGAATTAGCCTGGTTGATTGCCACCTTCCCATTAATTATTCAAGTGAAGATTGATAAATACTCCTCACACAGATGGCACCTGAAGATATAAGATGGGAATTTGATGGGCATCTTTCAAATCGCGATGGCTGGGGCCCATCTGGTCCTATGTTGAAGAGGCACCCAGCCAACAATGGTGCTATGGTAGGTCCGATCAGAGGGAGAGGCAGGTTATCAATAAATGAGCCAATTAAGGATTATGCTCTACCTGAAAATGGTGTCAATAGGAATTTCGATCACATTGACATACCAAGCACCGAAAGTGTTGTTACAGAGGTAAATTTCAGTAAAGAGGTTATACATCAAAAGGTAGTCAGGCATCAATTTTGGCTCATAGTTGTATGTGCCCAACAGGTTGAGAGGGTATTGTCCAATCCTAATATGCGTGAAATTGAGAAGGCAAGGAAACTGCTGAAAGTGAGTTAATTCTTATGTTCCTAATCACTTTTGTTTACCAAATGAGGGTCATTGAAAAGTTTGTCCTTGTAGGATCAGGAGCAGTCATTACTTGATGCAATTGCCAGACTTGATGAAGCATCAGATAGTGAAAGTGGTAAGTTGCTGGTTAATTGTACCTTTGGAGTGCACTGTTACAGCAGTAGCATCACTAAAAGGTAGATAAGTTTTACACAATGGTGTAGTAAAAAAAGAGGATCCTTGGATGAACCTTTTGAGATATTGTGGTTTTTACTGCAGCATTTAAGTCTTTCTAGAAACTGGCTATAAGAAATATACAATCGTTTGCATCTTACATGGTGTATTAATGCTTCATCTATTTCCCTGACCTGTTTCTGTGTAACAGAAGATATGGCCACCGAAGGGAGAATAGGTTCTGCTGGGGAAAGGAACGGCATTGCTACTTAGTTGTTTCAGGCATGTTGGATTTTGGAAGATTAACATGCCTTTTTGGACCTACCTTGCCTCGATCACAAAACAAAGTAACCATGTGATGGTGAAACTGCCGTGCCAGAAAAGGTCGTACTGGAAGCTTTTAGGTCCTGAAAATGTGAATCTTAGTTACGCAAAATTTGGTGCACGAGGGCCAGTAGATGCAAATGAGCAAATTAGAAGTAACTCCAGTGCTCTAGAAATGATCGTCATTAACATGAATCAATTCCTGATTCAATACAGGCAGATGTCTAACTCTAGCAAAATAGCCCTGTACTGAATTGGTCTGATGTAAAATGGTATTTTCTGTGATTGTGATGCTTAACGGGCAGCCAAGGTTGGATGTTGTACTTTCCAATGTAAAAGAGGATTGACACTTTCAATATTAATGTGTTGCTAGTAGCTTTTAAGTTTCATGGTGTGGAATTGGGAGAGCGAGCGTCAGGCTGAAGATAGGAAATTGGGAGAGCGTCAGGCTGAAGAGACGGAGGTCGCCAGTTAGGAGATCACAGAAGATATGAAGGTCACGTGTTCGATCTATGGTCATCACCCCGACAAGCACGGTTGCTGTATCCAGGCCACCGCTTGGAAAATTTTATGGGAACTGCCAAATTTCGTTCCTAAACTAAACGCTGAGCAAATTTCCTTGGCACGGTCAATATTAAGCCAGGTGGTTTGGGGCCAAAATCCAAACAGCCCAGAAACACAAAACCCAAAAAGATCTGACAGTCCCACAAACAGCACGTCAGCTAGACTCTTCCCCTACCACACAACCTACGTGGTTTACAAACACCATGTCATCCTACCTGCCCTCTCCCGCCACGCTTTCCCGTCCCCGACGACTTCTCCGACCTGCCGTTCGTCTTGGCCCTCTTGGAGGGCGGCGGCGTGGCCGGAGGCGGGCCTCGTTTCCCCGGCCGTCCGCCGCCTCTCTTCGTCCCGGTCGCCTTGCCGCCCCTCCTGGAGCCACCGCGCCCCGCGGCCTCCTTCCGGCCGGCTCCTCTCTTCCGGGTCGTCGTCTGCTGCTGCTCCACCACCGCCGACCGCTTCCTCGAGGACGACTGGTTCAGCCGCTTCAAGAAATCCACAGCGTTGCGCTTCTTGGCGACCCCGGCCGCGCCCTTTCTCGGCGTGTCAGCCGCCTCCTCCGCGTCGTCCGCCGCCGCCGCCTTTGCCGCATTCCGGGCCGTACCGGACGAGTTCTTGGCGCCGCCGCCGCGGCGGCTCTTCTTCGTCCTCGGCCCAAACGCCCTGTCCTTGTTGGCCGCCGTCTTCTTCTCGTCCTCGCTGTCTTCCTCCTCCGAAGGCGCTGCCTCGTCCTCGCCCTTGGCCGTGCTCTCCTCCTTCCGCGCCGCCGCCGCAGCCTTCGCGATGGAACTCCGCTTGCGGCACACGATCAGCGGCTTCCCCTTCTCGATGAGCGACCCAACGATGGCGGCGCCCGCCGGCACCGGCACCGGCGCCGGAGCGGGAGCCGCCGCAGCCGCGCGCTCCTGCTTCGGCTCGCGGAGCAGGGCCGAGGCGTGCCCCGTGACGAGCGCCCGAGCTTCGACGGCCGCGGCGTGCTCCGGGGTGCCGCGCGGGAAGAAGACCACGGCGTTGGTGGAGAGCAGCAGCAGGTCGCGGCAGAGCTCGGGCGCGGGGTAGGGGTCGTCCTCGTCGGCGCGCTCCAGCCGGCGCCGCACGGTGTCCAGATCCACGTGGTGCCGGATCGTGCCCCGGTACGCGGCGGCCTCCTGCAAGATGCGGATCGGATTGAGTCGCAGATTGTAGACGAAAAGAGAAAAAATGCAATTTGATTGAAAAAAGAATAAACAGGGGAGAAAAATGGAAGGAAAATATCTGTGAGCGGGTACAAGGCATCCAGCCACACATGATTGATAGCAACGCTGCATCCAACTTCCGTGCTAGCTACTGTAGAATGCACCGAGCAAAAGATGGGCAACTTTCCTTTCTTCACCAAGCCAAGGAAATTTAATCGTCGCTTTCACTAAATGAAAAACTAGTAGCCGATTTCTATATTTACAAGAGATTCACCACCCATGTGCCGGTTTGTAACGCTACTGTGTCACCCAGAGCGTGTAAAAAAATGTACAAAACACAACGCATTATAGTCCTGTGACGATGGGCTTAAATATTTCACCAGAAAGAAAAGTCTGAAAATATGAGGCGTTTGCACGAGCGTGTTTCCTGGCTGGCACCCTCCATTTAAATCAGGTAGCTCACGGATTAGGGCTGTCATCATGCATGCCATCATGCACGCCGAAACCTATCCACGGTTTCCACATCTAGCAGACCCGTTCATCAAGGGCCGGGGTGGGAATGGGACCCGAGCCCTGACATGTCCCCGGGCCCACAGGCTTTTTAGTTTTTGCGATCTCATTTCCAGTTAATTATATGAAAAAACCATTTCCAGTTTTTGATCCGCGGCGTGAAAAAAACGAACGGCACGGTAATTATTGGGGTCACCTACCTCGCCCTCGTGATCGTTTAGCCGCTGCAGCACGGAACCGAGCTTGGCGGCGACCGCGTCCACAAGGGCGGCAAGCGGAGGCGGAGCCGAGCGGGCGGGCGGCGGCGGGCGGGGCGCGGACGCTGCCTCCTCCTCCTCCTCGGCCTTCCCGCTTCCGCCGCCGCGGCGGCGGCGGCACAGGCTGGCCGAGCTGCGCACGTCGCTGCTCTCCTTGGACACGGCCGCCGACTCGCCGGACACCTCCCGCTTCGCGACCTCCAGCTCCTCCTCCTCCTCCTTGGCGCTGCCGCCAGCAACGTTGCCGGGGTGCTTGGGCGGCTTCAGATCTGTGGAGTTGGACTCCCTGCACGACCGCCCGGGCTCCTCGCCGGAGGCGCGGTCGTCGGCGCTCGCCTCGTCCGCCGGCTTCGCCTCGTCGGACGTGCTCCGCTCGCGCTCCCGCTCCCGCTCCTGCCTCAGCCGTTTCACTTTCGACTGCAGCGTCCTGCGCGGATAAAAGAAAAAAACGATTGTTTCTTGTTTGGATTCATTTTTCATCTCCTTTCTTTTCCTGGTCTCCGGCCGGCCCGAGTGTCCCGGATTCCATACCCGATGGAGAGATCGCATCGCTCGACGTCGCGGCGGAGCTCGGCGACGCGCAGCCGCCGGAGCTCGTCGACCCAGCCCTCGGCGGCGGACGCGTCGGGGTCCCCCTCCTCCCCCTCCCCGCCGGCGGCGGCGGCGACGGCGGAGAAGCGGCGGTGGAGGTGGCGGAACCGGAGGCGGCAGCTGTGCGGCGTGAGGGCGGGGCGGGCCGCGAGGGGGCTCCGCGTCTGCACCTCCATGGCCACCGAGTCCCAACTCGCCGTGCCGTGCCGCGTCACGGCGCACGCCAGGAGCAGCTCCTCCAGCGTGCCCCAGATCTGCCCGTCCTTCTCCTCCGACTCCGGCGACACGTTCGCGCCGTCCGACCCGTCGTCCCCTGCCATCCTTAACTCTGCGTGCCCCCGCCCACCCCCGTCAGGCGGCGCTAGTGGAGGTGGAGGTGTGGTCTGATGGTCTCAGCCGCGCGCGGCGCGCCCCCCTCCCCTTGCGCCCCTCCGTTGCTTTCGCCCGTCTCTTTTTCGCCTCGGCCCTGTTTGATTTTATCGGTAAAGAAGATGGCAAGGCGCGGTGGCCATGGCAACCGGACCAGACCAGCCCACCGCGCATCCGGCCACCAGCGCAATTTCTGCGTTTCCCAGGGATATTTCTGGAAATTGCTCAGGTGGGGCCCACATGCGGCTTCTCTTTTTTTGTTGCAATCCCCGTATTGCCCCTGGTCACTGGTCAGCTACCACTAGTACGGGCGTGATTGGTTGCTGTGCAGAGACGGATGATGGCATACAGGTCTCTTGATGTTTGGTTGCGTATGTTTGGCAAGGACAAGCTAAAGCACGCAGATTCAAACAAATGCTTGATCTTGAAGGTAAATCCCGGTATATTTGTGTGCTTTACATGCTATTTTTAAAAAATTTAGGCTTTTAGCCCCCTATCGTTGGACCCAATTCATTTGGGCAGGTGACTGAATCGGGCTTATGCTATCAGCTTGATTAGGCAGCCAGATCATTATATTCCCTGTTGCACTTTTCAGATGCCTTTGTTCCAGTCAGGCAACATAGGAACATCAACGCTTGATTCAAAGAACCATTGCACGCCCAAAGGGACCCGTTGAGAATGAAACTAACAATTCATTGTTTCGAAATCAAAAGGCACGAATTTATACAGAACAGGGTATCCTAAACACAAGCAATGGAAAGGAAATGCTATTACATCACCTATGCAACCTCACTTGCTTCCAGCCAGGGATCAGGGATGTAAACTGCCGATTCCAGCCTATTATTAAGCACAAAACTTTAACACAGCCTGTAGAACAGTAGAGCTTGCAATGCCAGCAAGCTCTAGCTCTAGCAGGGTGCCTCCTACTTCCGGCGGGCCTCGAGCGCCTTCTTCAGCTCCTCGCTTGCTTCATCCGAGGCCGGCTTCGGCCCACTGTCTACCAGTTCCTTACCATTGCCGTGGACATGGCGATCCGGCTTCATCGCAAATGGCTGTTGTGGGGGAGGCAGTGCCGCTGTCAGCCTGCGACCCTCGCCTTTCCCTGCACCGACCTCAGCACGCAGGTCCTCCACCGCGCGGCGCAGCATTGTGCTCTCCGCATTCAGCGCCTCGAGCTGCATCTTCATCAGTGAGAATTCCTCACCCTCGCCTGCCGCCGCGGTGCATTTCTTCCTCTTCTTGTCCGTTTCGGGCTGCGAGGGCACCTTGGGCGTGTGCTCGATGGTGATCTTGTTCATCACCAGCAGAGGCAGCTTGCTGATGGCGAGGCTCCCGGCCTTGCGCCCATACCCGTCGTCGGCCAACGCGGCCTTGAGCTCCGGTGGCACACGCAGCCCCCACTGGAACCGCAGGCTCGCCTTACTCCACAGCGGCAGCACGCTCCTGGTCGTGAGCCGCATCCCGGACAGCAGCGCGCCCACGCCGCCGCCGCCCTTCCCCGCGGCTGCCGCCACGTTGGCCGCGAGCGCATTTCCGGCGAAGGAGAAGCCGTTCCCGTGCGCGTCGCGGTCGTGATCATCGCCGTTGGTGGCGAGGTCGGTCATCTTGATCGCCGCGAGCGGCGGCTGGGTGGGTGCGGGAGGCGGGGAGCGGGCGGAGCTGGCGACGGCGAAGTCCCCGATCCGGGGCTTGAAGAGGAGCGAGAAAGCCGGCGGGTTCGAGGAGAGGAGGTTGAACTCGGCGGAGAGGGCGAAGGGCGCGCGCGCCGGCGACCCCAGCGGGCCCAGGCCCGTGCGGACGGAGAGCGCGAAGGGCTGGAGCGGGTCGTTGGGGCGGTACGAGAGGCGGAGCGCCGGGCCGGCGGTGAAGGCGGTGGAGAGGTCGAAGCGGAGATCCTTGGGGTCGCCCCCCGCCGCGAGGCCCGAGAGGAAGGGCAGCCCCAGCACGCCGACCGGCACCTTGGCGCGCAGCAGCGGGCGGTCGTCGTCGCGGAACTTGATGGACGCCTTCATGGCGGGCGGGGCGGGCGGCTAGGGTTTCGCGAATTGGGGATTTACGGGTTTCTGGAGGTGCGGCGGTGGCGACGGCTTTGAAGTGTGGAAGCGAGGGAATTGGGGGCGGAGCTCACGCCATCAGAGGGGCGGGGGAGGCGGCGGCGGCCGTGGCCGGATTTAATTTGATTTAGGGGCGGAGGTCAGGGAGGAAGGGGGAGGTGGAAATGGGGTGGGATTGGGTTTCGAGCTTGCCGGACCGTTTGTTTTCTTTTCTCCTTTTACGTCGCTGCCTTTTTACTTTTCTCACTTTTACCGCACAGGAAAATGCTACGGGTTGGGCTTTTAGTGGCTGCGGACTTAGATGGGCCACGCCTAAATTGGGCCCATTCTACAGCCCGTTCTAGATCTCAGGCATGCTTTCCCAAAGCTGGGCTAGGCCCATATGATGGTATTTCCTCTCAAAATCATAGAATACTATTTAATTACTCCCTCCGTTGACTGTATGACGCAGTTGATTTTTTTTAAAAAAATCGATCACTCGTCTTATTTAAAAATCATAATTTATTATTTATTTTGTTATGATTTTTGTTTTACTAAATGTAGTTTGTGCATGGGTTAGGAGTACGATTCTCTACTAGAGATGTTCTTTCCTGCATGCACGTGGCGCAACACAGCTTGTGCACTCTATGCTGAGAGCCTGACTCTTAGCGACACTCTCTTGTCAAGCGTAACATGGCAAGATGTTTTTGGGCGCTAGAGCGCGAGGAGGTAGCCAAGCATATCAAAAATGTCCAAGCTCAAGATGCACGACATTGGCTGCAGGAGGTGATGAGCTCCATGCAGCATGAAGATTTAACTCGCGTGGTGGTTACAATATGGGCGATACGGTATGCCAGACGAAAGGCAATTCATAAAAAGTCCTTTCAAAGTCCAATGTCCACCCATTGCTTTCTGGAAAGGTTTGTTGTAGACTTGGGGGGTCGTTGTCCTAAAGCGACGAAGGAGACCGCAAGGCAGGAGGATTGCTCCTCCAAATGGAGTTATCAAAATCAATGTTGATGCAGCAATTGCAAAGAATTCTTCAATGGCCTCGGCTGCAGTAGTCACATGAGCTATGGCAAATTCCTAGGTGCATCAGCGGTGGTACTAGGGGGGATAACAGATGCCGAGACAATGGAATCGGCAACACGTAGAGAAGGTATAGCGATGGCTGCAACCTTGTTCTTCAGAAATTTCAAATGGCAAGCGACTGTATTAATGTCGCGCAGAGCATTAGAGGCGATGGAATGGAAAGCTATGAACATATCATCTAGGAGATCAAGGCGAGGATGAACGAGTTCCAATCAATAGAAGTGGTTCATGAAGGACGAAGCTCAAAAAGGTACGCACATCGGATAACCCGAAGCTCTCTCTAAAACTTTTGGCCGTCATGTGTGTCTTTTAGATCCAGTTTTAATAAAGTTTTGAATCCTATTAAAAAAATTACGATAGTACAAATCAATTGTACAGACGACTCCAATAAATAAAATAATCAATCCTAAACAAAAAAACTGTATCAGTCGTGAACGCCGTGAAAGGGAAGAAAGCTCTCATGAATCATGATGGCTGGACAGCAGCGAGCCTGCCCTGCACGCCGTGAACGACCGCGCGTGCCAGGACACGCCCTCCTCGCACATCCACGTCCCCTCGTCGAAGTTGCGCGCGTAGCTTGCCGAGTCGTACTCGTACCTCGCCGCCGCCCGCAGCCTCCGCGCCGACCACCGCCGCCGCGCGGCGTACAGCCGGGCGACCCCCGCGGCGGCGCGCCTCAGCGCCGCCCACGCCCTCGCGGCGCGCGCGCCACCCTCGGCCTCCGACGACGACAGCCTCCGGTAGGACGACGTGAACCGCATCGCGGAACGCGTAGCCGCGCGGCGCGCACAACACGAGCCGGAGCTGGAGCTGGGGGCCTCGGCTTCTGCTCTTTGGTCGCTCGTGACGTGCGCACGCCGACGTGGTTGGCGACTTGGTTCCGATGACCATGGCTCGGCCTCGAGGGGGATTTATAAGTCGTGGCGAATGGCCGTCATGGCGTCGTCGCGATTGGTGTTTTTGGGCGTTTCCCGCGCGCGGGCATTCCGTGGAGTTGGATCGCACAGCGTTCTCCTCGGTCGAGCTGGACGGTGGGGCCTGAAGCTACAGGACGAAACGACATCATCCTCTTCTCTGTCTCTCCAGTTGCCAAATGGACCCGCCGCCACGAATTCTTCTCTGTACTCTGTAAACCAGAGCCATTTTTCACCACAAGATTCTCAAATTTTCCTACAGTTTGACGAGTGGTCCGAAGTTTTTGTGCTACTTCTGCACTTTATTAACTGGGCATGGTGTATAGTTTTGTATGTACAAATTAACATATTAACAACATAGTTCCACATTTATATCAGTGAAGTTCTACCCAACCAAATGTAGTCTAAAACCTTGCCGATAAACCTTGGGGAAATGTTTCGAGGCCAAAAGAAAAAAATTGCCTCCCCTAGATGGCATGATTGTCTGGTTGGCATGAATATCAGGCGTGCATAGACTGAGACGAGGAACCACAGGCTGTTTGATTGAATTTGCTGACCAGAACCGCGAACGCCAGTTGCTGTGCTAAGCTTTGTTTGCTTTTTTTTTTATTTACTAGTTCCAAACCAGCTGTTAAGTAGGGCGAGTTTTCCTTTGTTTATAAGTTGGCTGGGATGTTTAGAGGTGGCATCAGATAGTACCAGGCCATTGACAGCTTATTAGCGTCCCAATCAGCGGCAACATCAACAAAATCGTAACACCAGCCAGGCCACTGCAGATCAGTTGGCCATTTATACCAACTCTGAACTCATATATTCGCACTAGCACTGAGCTGGTCTAGCGGGCAATAACCTGTATTCCTGTAAAGGCTGTAAAGATATAAGCAAGAACAAGTCATCACAACTGACAGCCATCTTCAGTCATCATTAATACCCATTGCAGCCGTTTTAGATGTTCATTTTTCATAAACAAATAAGACAGTCTTAGCATCAGTATTCGCTACTCTCTTTAGGCATATTTTCGCACTAGCACATAACACTGAGCTGGTCTGGCGGGCAATAACCTGTATTCCTGTAAAGGCTGTAAAGAAATAAACAAGAAATGGTCATCACAACTGACAGCCATCTTCAGTCATCATTAATACCCATTGCAGCTGTTTTTAGATGCTCATTTTTCATAAACAAATAAGACAGTCCTAGCATCAGTATACGCTACTCTGTTTAGGCACATTCCAGGATTCCCTGTACAAGAAAAAAAGAATCCAATTTGAATCGAAGTACCGGTTTTGCAAGACTATGGGACTATCTTTATAGTCCAGCACAGACTACAGGGTACAACACCAATGCTTGCACGGTGCATGTCCATCTCTCATTTTTTCGCCTTGGAGAAACGGAGGCACCTGTACTTCTCGCCGCTCACGGTGATTTCAAGGGCCCCGTCTTGGTTATCTTGGCCGGAGGCTGTTCCCATGAGGACACTCTTTTCCTTCTCCAAGTTCTCCTTTTCCATCTTCAGCCTGGCTTCTTGCCGCGCAATCTCAGCCTGTTCAGGATACAGTTGAAACAAGTCAAGTTTTTTTTTTTTTTTTGAAGCCTCTCATCTGGGTACAGCTGTAGCATCTGTTCATGTATGAACACACGCCTACACCACCACTACACCACACACACCTACGCACACCACTCATACACAACCAGACCTACAACTACACTCAGACTTGAAGATCACGTCCCTAGTAAGATCACCGAAACCCTCCTGGTTCCGTAGACGACGGGCGCGTCGCAGTCCCTTTGTAGCTCCACGTGTGAGAGGTTGTAGACTTTATTTAGAGATAAACCTGGTGAGACACCAACGTCGATCCAGGGGATCGAACGCTGGCGGGCAGGCTGCGCACCTGGCAGCTCTGCCAAGCACAGTTAAAATTGCTGAACTGGAGACATTTCTTGACTTTCACCCATCAGAAAGACCCTACTGAAATCCATACTGCTCACTCCAAGCCTCTAACACAGTTAAAAGGAACTTGAAAGGGCACATGATTCAACTAATTTTGCACCTACTCAGACAAAAGGAAGCCACCTTTAACAGTTCTCTCTTCAGCACTACTGGGTATAAGACTGGCATTGATTATGGTGATTTGGTACCAAATGGCTAAGAACTTCCTTTCTCAATAAAATACCTTGTAACAAATGACTAAGCCATTCCCATACACGTATTTCAAATTAAGCCTTCCATGTGTAAACAATCAGTTATCAATTCAACTGAATCATTATCAGAGTCTACCAAGAGAACACCATATCCTTCTGGCACAACCGCACAACAGAACAACATATGAGCAATTGTACATCACAAGTATCTCAGACACAAATGCGGTATGCCATGAGTCAAGACTCTGCACTGACGGCCAAACCATGGAAAGGTAGAAATGTGATATTGTAAAGGCATAACTACAAGACTACAACAATAACTACTAAATATGTAACAAGAAACAGGCCAAACAGATGCAAGACATATCTTGTTCTACTGGTACTAACCATGGATAAAGAAGATATCAATGGCACGGTAATATGCTTCTAACTCAAAGAAGGATTCAGCCCATTGTGGATATTTATGTCCATCTAAATTTGTGGCATCTGGATCTAGACCTAGATATCTAGTGGTTCATCTCATCCTCCATATAGGCTATCCACTCGAAGCAGTAACTACCCCAGTCCACACCTTTTTTCTTTGGGTGTCACCACCATTTCACAACCCACAAATCGCCAACCCTCCATCCAATGTCCTCCTCTCCTCAACTCTGTGACCCCAAACACTCCCGCAAAGACCATCCTCTACAAGACTACAACACATCGTCAGGCTACCACTGCAGGAAATTCTATTCTTGGGTTCGGGGCAAGTGAAACTTGAATAGAAAACTGACCACCCCCACCCTAAAGGTTGCAGAGAATCATGCGCCTTGGAACACAAATTTCAAAATGAAATCCAGGTTAGAAATTTGGTTAATTCTGGAGCTGATCGTCTACTACGTGAGAGCTATCAAAACCACAATTCACATGCAAATCAGCAAATACTAAAAACGTTATTACTGATGAAACCCCAGAGATCATCACGGAAACAAAATAGCAGTAAATGAGGAAAGCAGCTCCCAAGTCCCAACCTGTAGTGATTACTGATGAACCCACAACGACGACCTAAACATCTTCAGTTCAATGGTGCCTCGTGTTTGAATTTCCGTTCAAAAACTGTGTTCCTAGAGCGGACTACACCAACTGATTAAGCAGAAACTGAAGCACCACCGTCGGACAACATCGATCAATCCATCACCGCCCACTACAGCACCCAGGCAGGATCGGACCGCACGCACCGACTGCCTCAGGTCTCAGCACCAAGACGGAGGCGAAAAATGGTGGGTCAATTACCTCGCGGCGGGAGAGCTCGGCCTTCCAGGCGGCCTCCCGCTCGGCGACCTCGCGCTCACGCTCCTCGATGTAGCTCTGCATCTCGCGCTCCTTCATGATGCGGTCCTGGATGTCGGCGTCCAGCGCCTCCTGCAGCTCCTTCACGAACCGGTCCACCACCGCCTTGATCCGCACCGACATCGCGGCCCGTCCCCGCCGGCCCTTCTCCTCCTCGTCCTTCCCCCCTCCTCTTCTCCGCGCCACACGCCTCAGGCGAGGCGGCTCACACCGGGAAGTGCTCCCTTGCGTCTCGCTATCGGCGCTGGGCGCCGGTCATCTCCATGGACGGCGGGCCCGGGCCCGGGGCGGCTAGGGTTCCGTTCCGAGGTGGCGAGGTGGGCGCCGGAGTTTCGTGGGCCGCTGGTTCACTCTCCCGGTCGTTTGGTCGCCCTCGTCGCTGCGTGCGGTCCGCGTGGAGGAGAAGAGGTCGGGCCCAGCTGCAGCGAGTCGAACCTGCACTGCTCCTGTTCGTGAGTACGTCTCCTCGTGCGGAAGACGCATCTGTGGAATGAAACAGTCCCTTAGATTTTTGCAGGGGCAGAACATATTACCAGAAAGCTCACTGGTCTGCATATTTTACCGTTCATATTTTAAACTTCATCGCAGTGTCCGTGTACAGTGTTTTGCAAACCGATATAAACGCTCTAGTGACCACAGCATAATATCTCCACCATTTTTTCACAAGAAAAAAAGAACTAAAGCTAATGAGGATTGGGGGAAAACAGAAACACATATCTACTCCATTCTTCAAAAAACAAAGCGTAGAAACCAAAGAACTTCCAACATTCTGCATATGGTGGGGCACAGGTTCAGTACACGGTATCCAGACAAATGCAAAATTAACACCTAACAAATACACGATCAACACCTACACCAACAGCTACAGAGTATGCCCACGCTACTGCTGCTTCTCCCTGAGTGAGCTTCATTCAGTGCCTCAACGCATCAGACTGCATGCGTGAGAGCTAGTAGACAGCTAGTCAGGTTTCAGTTTCACAAATCACGACCCCTTCTTTGTGCCAGTTCTACCACGGTCAGACGTACGTACGGCGCCCGGGGTCTGGTCATTTCCAGGACAGGCCGGAGAAGCCCGCCGATGACTGCTGCGCGTGGCTGCCGCCGGCGCTGGCCCCCGCGTGCGGCGGGCTCGGGGGCCCGCCGGATGACTCGCTCAGGCTCGTCGTGCCTCTGGACGGCGGGCTGCCTGGCCCCGCAGCCACGCCTGTCGGCGCGACGCTTAGCGGCGCCGGTGATGTGTCCGACGGCGACGGAGCAAGCTTCTGCTGCTTCGGCGCCTTCTTTCCCTCGGTGTCGAAGCTCCCCGCTACGATCTGTTGGAATGCAATAACAATGGCCGTCACTAAAAGGCAATGACGTCGAAAGCATTTCAGCCGGGCTCAGGACCTGCAGGTGTTCTGCAGATTGCCCTGAAGCCGAAATCTTCATCGGAAGGTGGCTGACCTGTACGGGTGAAGCAGCCGTCAGAAGTCCGGCAACGCTGCCACCCAGGACACGGCCGTCAGGACCTGCTAGCGAAACGCTGAGCCCACCAGTTCGACTGCGATGCCCGCCGTTCTCTGACAGAAGAAACGACCCGGACAGTGACAGTATCTCGAAACGACCCTGTTGCAGGAAACAAAGATTTCAGCTTTCGATTTTCACCACCGCTTGCGCTGTTATTACGCAGTAGAAATAGCAGAAACATTTCGTCGTTCAGAGTTTCAGACTACGGCATACCGGTGAGATCAGATCACTCTTCTGAATCACAGTATCTGGCCCTAAAATTGCCCAGGTTTACTGATAACTTCTGACGGTTAAAGTACGAACCTCGTATGTCACTGTTCCACCTGAAGTAGCGGTTTGTCGAAGTGTCACATTTGATATGGCGCCGTTTGCTGAGAGGATGCAAACCGCGCGCGACCCGTGCTGAGAGAACGACATGATCTTTGCTGATACGTCCTGGAAAAGCAAAATTCAAGAAAGTTTCAGTGGTGAGCATGTTTACAAATATCTGCAACAGGAGCCTCACATATACATTCCAATCTAACTCCAAAACAACTGATGATAGTTTTTGTTAGGGCAGGGGATAACAGATAGATGGTCAAGGCCCAAGGCCAATGCAACTGAAATAAAACTAAAATAAGCGTCCCCGTGAATTAAATTATATATATGGAGTTAACCAACAGATAGGCTTTGCACTCTGCTAACATAAGTTCTCAATTATAGAAGGCGAGCAGATGAATACAGTTTCCCACATATCCAATGGACTAGAATATCATATGTCCTGCTTTAGTAAGTGCTCAGAATAACCCTAATTAAGAACCCTGTAAAATGCTAAAATGGCAATGACATAACTAACTTGCAGCAATCAATAGCTTAGTGCAAAGTAGGAGTTTCCACTGATGACAGCTGAGCCAGAAAGATGTTAAATCTTACTTCAAAAAGAAAAGAAAGAAAAATTTAAACTGAACAATGTACATCAATGACATAATGCAGATGTACGAAAATAGTCCAGGATAGGAGAGATTGAGGATTTGCTATACCTCTCCTGCTTTTACAAAAATTACATGAGGTGTAAATCCAGCACCCACTGAGCCTGCAAAACATACTGAAATCAACAGGAAATCCAACACACGCGCAATGAGCAACAACAATGAAGCGCTAGAAATTTACACATGCACAATGAAGAGCTAGAAATTTATAAACACATTTTTTTCCATGCTGACCAATCCTAGAGTCTAAAATTTTCAGTTAAACACAAAGAGTATCCCATACTTCAACAATGTAACATCCAAGCATTAAGCATCCTTTACCAGACATCCCCACAGAAATTGCAGAATGATTCAGTTGAAACGGACTACTATGTTGCATGAAGACTAAAGGAAGAGGTTTCTGCTTTCCAAGGTTGAAAAGTATACTGACACCACTCCTGCAGTCCATCATCTCAGATCTAATCAAAACCTAAGCAGCAATTCTGAGCAAGTCCAGACTACAGAAGGTAATTTTTATACTCCTTGTAACGGAAAGAAAACACAAGAAAGAAGATGAAAATTTCCCCTCCCAGTTTTTAAGCTTCATAAAATAAGAAAGAAAACCTAAAAAAGGTAGTTTCGGATGAGGATGTACCAATACAACCAAGAGCAGGCAGCACGTGCTTCTTGTTGGTGGAGCCTTTCGGCCGGCCTCGCTTCTTCGCGCCGTCCGGCGACGCTGAAGGCGCAGCATTCAGCGCATTCGCTCCCTCAGGCGAGAAAGGCCCGGAAGCGCCAGAAGGCGCCGGCGCCGCAGCCATGGACGTGGGCACCAATGCCAGCGACATGGAACCGTCTGGGGCGTACTTTCTTGGCCGACCACGCTTCTTCTTGGCCACGGGCTCACCCGCGCCACCCGGCTGCGGCGGCGTGCCTCCATTGCCTCCTACGCCAGGAAAGCTCGGAGCAGCCGCGCCGCTGCCACTCACGGGCTGGAACGTCGCCGTCGCCGTCGCGGGCGGCACGGAGGCCACCGGGGTGAAGATGGCGGTGCCGTCCGTCGTGTACGCCATGCGCAGGCTCTGCAGGCCCCCGGAGGACGGCGGCGTCGGCGGGGTCTTCGGCAGCCCGAACGGCTCCCTTCCCGCCATCACTCCTTGCTCCGAGGACGGCCTCACCTCCATCATCCCCCAGTGAGCAAGTGCGCGGAAGCAGAAACGGAGCTACGAATCAGAAGCAGTTCTCTCCCACGGCGAATCTTACAACCGGCGGAGTGGCCGAGTGGGCTAGGAGCTGCAAAAACCCACAAACCCCGCGCTGCTCAAAGCTGAAAATTTTGACGACGAACAGAGCAGCACAGGTTTTACAGCGTCGTGTCGGAGCAGGAGCAGCTTGGAATGGCGGGGGAGAAACGTGGAGGGGAGTGGAAACGAAAATGGGAGGAAGAAGCCCACAAAAGCACAATAAAAATAGATAATAATGGGGGAATGCCAGGATTTGGCAAATAAAAGCAGAGAAATTAGAGATCCCCGTCCGAGAAACGAAGCAGAGAATTCTTTCAAGAAATCTCCAGAAATTAGGATAGCACCAGGAAAACAGAGAAAAAGATCAAGCAAAATAGTCAGGAAAAAAAAGCAAGAAGCAAAGCTTGCACACTGGCAGGTTAACCAGCGGAGCTCAAAGAGTCCTCTCAGTCCACTCAAACACAGCTCAGCTCAAGCAGCCGATGAGAGAAATCAATGGGATTTGGCTTATGATGACCCACGTAATTTCCCCTCATATATCACAGAGCTTTCTTCTACCTCTATTTTCCCTCTCTCTTTTTTTTTTTTCTTTTGTTTTCCTTTTCCGAGCTCCCCTCTTCACACAATCACACGTAATCTTTTGTGAAAAGAAAAAGGGTTTAATCGGGAAATAAAAACACAGGCGGGGCGGGTAAGTGAAGCACGTCAGGATCGCATTGGTAAGGGTCTGCCTTATTTGACCCCCTATGCTTATTTTATTTACTTTGTGGCCTCCTATGCTTTTGGCTTTATCTGCTGTGGGCTTCTGCATTTCTTTTTCTTTTCTGGCTGTCTGGTTTTACACTGTGCACATGGACCTAACCACGACCATTTCCAACCACATGACAACTGGCATGCAAACCCGGGAAACAAAAGGACCATGTTTTCGTTTGACCAGAGTCTCCAGCTCATGCCAAAAAGGAATTTGAATTTCTCAAGCAGGCGCTGAACTTACATACTGCACTGGAATTTGGAAATTCTGGGTGTTTTTACATGCCTGTCCTTTTTTCTAATGATCGTTTGTAATTGTGTTTCTAATTACGGTGTGTACCTATTTTTACGTGTATATATATGCAGGGAAAACACAGTTTCTCTCGTAAATAAGTTTTAAGGAAAAATAACACTAGCTCTTGAGCACACTCTATCCCCAGATGAAACTAAAAGCCTGTTTGACATGGGGTCTTACCTTTGAAATATAGGAATTCTAGAGCATATAAAAATCCTAATCATAATAGTCTGAACGCTTCTTGTCTAATTCTTCTGGAATTTCTCATGATGCCCCTCACGGCAACCCGCCCGTACGCCCACGCCTTCAATTTATTACAAGCCCTAATTAGCCCCACTTATTACAAGCACCTGCTGCTACTAGTAGTAATAGATGAAGAATTAATTCACAGATTTCACGGGATTTGGTACTCTGTACCAGGAAATTCTGTTGCCGGAGCCTTAATTTGTTTTCTGTTAGTAGTAGGTGACACAAAACATCAAAAAGTCGGCACCAGAACCACCGAACCTAGTCAGCAAAATCGGATATATGGTGCAGAAACGGAATGGAAACCGGACACGGCATCTTAACAAACATCATTTTTATTCAAAACGATTTTGACATAAAACAGTCTAGAACAACGTGCGGGCCCCGGATCCAAATTTGAGCCTTTTTTTTTTCTGTTTTTGTTTTTCCTCGTCTCGGGGGGCCACGCTTGATCCTTCACGGCAAAGGATGCATTTGCACGAAATTTCTTCCCATTACGCGTGGTCCTCTGAAATAATTGCAGTCGCTTTGGAAAGAAATTATTTTATAACCGGGAAATGAAAATGATACTCGTACTAGTGCTAGAGAAGAGTGCCCTAGGCTTGAGCGATTGAGTGCATGACAAGAATTAGCCTGCACATCGAATAAAGGTTTTCGCTTTATGTATCACTGTATCAGTATTGTACCGCCACTGGCCACTTTTTAACTTAATAACTTGTCCTGCACGTGTCGCTTACATCGTCCTTATCGCTCTCTCTTGGCTTCTTTAATCAACACTATATAGTATATAATTATATAATCACCTTTTGTCTCAGCAATTTGTGATTTAGCATGCGGCTTGTTTTGCGTGGTAATTTGAATGTTCAATGCCATGTGTTCTATTCTATAGAAATGGGAAGGAAGGAGGCCACAAAAAGGGGAAGCTAAGTCCAAGATTTGTAGCTGGCGCCCGGCGGCATGGAATAATTTGGGTATAAACCCTTTAATTTAGACTTTGAACTTTTCTTCAAAAGAACATGGCAGATTGGATCATTATAAATCAGTGCAAATATATGGCAGCATGCATGGCGGCCCCATGTTTGATTTTTGCAGGAAAACTTATTATGAAGCGGAAAGAAGTATACTACTGGGAATTCACGGTGGAATTCGTCAACTATGACAGCCTGAACTGAAGCTCTTGTGGACAGTGGGAAGCAGCTACTTCAGCTGAGCTCCGCGGCACGCAAGTGTCAAGTACGCCGTGCCAAAAAGGAGAAAACTGATTGATTTAAATGGACGGAAAGGGGGCGAGAAAAAAGATGAAATTATTGACTGCATCTGTGCTGTGGCATGTACCGATGTACGTGTCATCCGCCTCTGGAGTTTGCAGGAATATACTGAACTTTCTGGTGAAGTGAAATGGGGGAATATACGCAACAGTTACGTACCGGCATGCCTGTATCGCTGCCTGCAGTTCCTGCAATCCTGCACACTGCGTACACGCATCCACGCGTCCGCGACTGCAAGTAGTGTATTCCACGTATTTCTTGCTCCCTCCTTATTCCACGTATTTCATAACTTCAAGTTCGTTTTATACAAAAAGTTAAAAATTATTATTTATTTATTTGTTTGTTTTATCATTGTAGAGAGTTTGAACATGATTTATTTTTTATATAATTACACAATTTTTTTGAGTAAAACGAACAATTAAAGTTTTGAAAAAATCAACCGCGACTTATATGTAAATACAGAGGGCGTATGAAGCGAAGCGATACTTGATTTTTCTTTTTGGACAAGAACTAATTGCAGTACAGAAAACTTTTTAGATATACTTTGAAAAAATATAGGCAAACATTTCTCTTCAGAAATTGCACTTTTTTTTTTACAATCTGTTAGAATTTACAAATTATTGTGATAGAACCAATGAGCATATTTCTTGCATAAGGAAACACCACATATTTATGTAATAAGAATAACTATCACAATTAAGATCGATCAAATTATAGTAGTAGAATTGTGCATAGATTTACAGCCTAGAGAAAACAATTGTTTGGTTTGCAGAAGGCGTGCAACAATGGCGTACTGTGATGTTTGCGTGCACCTATTGACTACCTTTTTCCCCCAATAACCCAAACACGAGCACTGTTACCGGCTTCCTATTTCCTGTTGGCACGCCATCTTTCTCTCCTTTTTTATTTCTATTCAAAGTTTCAAACCAAGCAAGTCGTCTATTTTCGTGTATCCTTCACGTTCACACTCCCTGTCCCTCTGCACTGCTAGTGCGTGCGAGCTTATCCTTGGCTGGGAGAGAGAAAAAAAAAACAAAAAAAACATTTGTCAAAAAGTAACACCGGCAATTTCCATACCTCCTCCATCCACGCATGCGTGTGACTGACACAACAGAGATAAGAACGAAACGCAGCCACAAATTCCCGAGGAAATATCTGCTTAATTAAGATGATGTAATCTTTTGTGTTATTTTAACAGCCTAAGACAGTGAGCTGAGCTGAACTGAACTGAGCTGAGAATGGTGTGTGTGGCCTGCCTCGGTGGCTCCAAAGTCCAAACCTTCCACTGTGAGCAGCGCTGCTGCTGCTGTTTGGAAGACAATTATTGGTTGGAGAACCTGGGAATGCTGGCCACATGTCCTATTTATTGTTTTATTTTCTCTTCTCATCTGGAGGAAAACTGAAAAAGGGAAGTGTCTAGAGGGCATGCACATGATAATTAGGTGCTGCAGCATTTTCCCCTGTTAGGCAGAGGTCTTAGTTTGTTGGGAACCTGTGCTTATACCGGTAGGAATTGACAAATACCGGTGCACACTTGGGAAGATATGGACCCCCTATTAGGTTTGGAAATTGTGTTGAAAGAAACAAATAGCATTAGAGTGGGCAGGAAATTGGCCTCTGCAATCACTGGCGTAGATGCAGCCAAGCGGCATGTCAGTTTCAGAGAAATAAAGATAAGGTGCATGAAAAAGGACTCGTTCAATATATAACAGTTACACAGAGAGGGAGAGAGTGTGTGTGTCTTGAAAAGTATTCTAGGGCTATGTCAAATCACAAGGGAGAAACCAAAGAAGAGCATGATTACTGCCGGGAAAAGAAAAGAAAAAGGTGTGAAGAAAAAAAAAAAAGGCAAGGGAGGCCACAAACAGGGCTCACCATGTGACCTCCCTTCCCAGTTCCCCCCTAGCACTAGCAGATACATACATACATACATAGAAAACGAAATCGCATTCTTGTTTCAGAAGAGTTGGTTGTGATGGCTTCTGGAGCCCCGTATCCCAGCAATCCAATCCCGGCCAACTCTAGTCTTCTCTTCTCCCTCTACGAATTCGCTTGCTTTTCTTGGTGGAACACTCTCATAAAAAAGCTCTGCGCGCCTCATCAGGGATATAAAGAAATTTTTTCTCTGCTACGTGTTTGCCTGTCAGCGGAGTACCAAAACAAAGGCCATCAACGTGTGTGTTCCTGCGCTGCGAGCAGAAAGGGAAAAAAAGGGCATTTGTTGCAGCAGCGGGCCGGGCCCTCGTGGGGTAGCCTGGTCCGGGCCCTAGTAAAGACACGAGCTGCTCCGGACAACTTCAAGCCTCATTGCCCCGGGGGCCCCCGCTGGGCCGTGGGGGGGAGACGATGAATGCCGTGGGGGCGTCCGGCCACCCGTGCTGTCCTGGTCGTGCCGTGCGTCGCATAGGCCCGTAGTGCAGCGGCAGCGCATGGCGTCCTGGCCGGCAGTACGTACGGTGCGGCGAGGCGCCGTGCGATGACGTGGATGGGAAACGAGTAGAGAACTCCGGAGAGTGTCTACTGATGAGCGATGGCGTTCCTGTCCTGCCCGTCCGTATTAATAAAAAAAAAGAAAAAAGAAAAGAAAAGAGCAGGAAACTGGGCTGGGCCGTCTTCCAAGCCCGTCGGGAAGCCAGACGGGCTAGCGCTTGTCGGCCCTACAGCAGGCCCACTCACGGCGGCGACAGCGTCCACCGTAGGAAGAAGGCGGACCAGGCGGTGACGGCGACGGCCGCGAGCGCGTACGCCCACACGAAGATGACGGCGCACTCGCTCTCCCCCACGCCGAACAGCTGCGTCATCGTCCCTGATCAAGTGAACGAATCAAGCTAGCTCCATGAGTAATCATCCATCACAGCAGACGACGGAATGCATGGACGCTCGCTCAGTGCTCACCGATGTTCATGGCAGGCGGGACAGCGTACTGCAGCAGCAGGATGAACTGGTAGAGGAGGTCGGGCTGGACCACGCCGAGGTGCGC
Organism: Paspalum notatum; assembly: GCA_022530915.1. Taxonomy (NCBI): domain Eukaryota; kingdom Viridiplantae; phylum Streptophyta; class Magnoliopsida; order Poales; family Poaceae; genus Paspalum; species Paspalum notatum. The sequence continues at coordinate 41,453,722 of CM039685.1, forward strand.
CGCGCACTTCACCAGCGCCGCGCCGAGCAGAGGCAGCAGCGCGTACCTGACGACCACGACGCCGGCGATCACCGACGCCGGAACGACGCTTCCTCCTCTTCCTCTTCCGCTTCCTCTTCCTCTTCCTCTCGCTCTTGCTCCTGGGATGGATAGGATACGGCATCACATTCACATCGACGGCTGTGTTTAGATCCAAACTTTCCTCCAAATTGTACTATGCAAAAAGAAGATTGCTCATCACATCAAAAATACCGGCATATGTATGGAGTACTAAACGTAGATGAAATTAAAAAATAATTGTACAGTTTAGATGTATTTTGCGAGACGAATATTTTGAGGCTAGTTAGGCCATGGTAGGACAATATTTACCACAAACAGCTATAGTGTCGGATGTGATGTTTTTGACTAAATTTTAGCAGATTTCGTCTGATTTTCGCCTCCATTTTTTAGATCTAAACACAGCGGACAGAACTTTTGGCAAGGTGATGGATAGGATAGGGTACGGCATCACATTCTCATGTGTAGCCCGGTACGTTACCTTTGAGGACGTTTCCTCCCATTATCAGCGTCACGGATGGAACGGCCGCTCCACTGTGAAGGGAAAAATATAATAGCCATGGAAATGAGCAGATTTAATTATACACATTATTCTGCGTCAGGGCGCCATGGAAATGCATGCAGGAATTACCCTATCAGTTCAGCCGAATCTTGAAGGGCACGGAGAGGGGCGTTCTCTCCAACCAGAGCATGTTTAATTAGAGGCGTTGCTCCAAGTATGAGCCCAACAATCTACAAAATGAGGCAGTAATAATCTGCTTCAGTTTACAAGTATGGATATCTTGACATTCTGGTGAAAATAAATGGGACAGCATAGGATGAAACAAATGGCCTTTATACATATCTTGGGAAAGCACTGTACCGCTGCAATTGTTGATGGAGCAAAAAGCTTCTTCAAGTCAAGCGCTCCAGCGATCGATTGCAGAAACCGTCTTGCTCTTTCCGACAAAGGGACCTACACAAAGTAAAAAACTCTCAAAATCTGCAGTGTTGCAAGCCAGCAAGACAGTATTGCATATACAGAGAGTGTGTGGCATCTGGAAGATAAGCATTTCGGCACTACGAACCTTATATTTGTTGGGAGGTATGCCTGTGGATATCAGCGGGAGTGTGCACTGATTCCTGTGAGAGGTGGAGCACTTCTCTTCTGATGAAATCGGTCTCGCAGCACCTCCTGAAACCAAGACTTCTGACTGATTTGTTCGAGCATCTCCATCTCCTTCAGATACTTGTGATGATGTCATGCGGACAATATTATAAGCAATTGACCACAGAAACACCGCACCAATCTGCAGTAAACCATTAAAAGTAGTGGCAGGTTGCTGTTAAAAATAATCATTTGACAAGACTTACATGGTAAGATGGTTAAAAAAAAAAACCGCCTTACAGCCAACGAGAGGGAAGAGTACGCTAGTCCATAAGTCTGACATACATCAGCAGATCCAAAAGGGCTTCCCTTCTCTTTACATAGAGCTGGAACGATGATTAGGAAAATATTGCCCATATTACCTGCATCCATCGTACTAATAATTACACGTTTTTTTAATCCTTACAAGACATGCTCGACAAAATAAATGAAAAAAGCGCTTTGGCGTTTATACCCTCACTTTGGAGTCTAATAGTGATTTCACCCTTATTTTTTAACTTTGTGAATTTACTCTTGTGTTTTCAAAACGAAGACAGAGTTTACCCCTATTTAGTTAACTTTTCTCAACAATATCAATTCCAGTGCCAAAAGATCATCACACTGATATGATTTTGTCCCTATTTTTTAATAGATTGGGATAATACCCCTATTCGCGTTGCCGTTGGTAGGTCATGCCTAGGGAACTGTGCCACCGCCGCCGGGTCTCCCCATGCCGCGTCACGCCTAGGCCACGCCGCACCCAGATTTTCACCGGTGGGACTCCAGTGGGTCGTTGGTGAAAGGATAATGGGCATTCAAGTCTATTCCCCCTATTTCGAAAGGTTTTTATATTTGTTTTTAAATGTTTTAGTCCAGCTGCATCTAACAAGGTTAGAAATAGGGGTAAACAGAGTTTGTCTTGAAAACGCAGGGTAAAATCATAAAGTTTTAAAAATGTTTTTGTTTTAAATGTTTTAGTCCAGCTGCATCTAACAAGGTTAGAAATAGGGGTAAACAGAGTTTGTCTTGAAAACGCAGGGTAAAATCACAAAATTTTAAAAACGAGGATAATAACACAATTGGAGTTGCCGGTAAGGGTATAAACACCAATCTCCCATACAAAAATTATTATCAAAATTAAAAACATCTCACTATCAATTTGCTAGACTCTAGCCATTGTAGAAAATAATAGTCATTAGCGTAGTTGATGTGCTAGAGAAAGATAAATATTGAAAAAAAAATCCTAAAAAAACATCTCACCATCATCATCCAGGAGACTTTAATCATAATTATAACAATATCCATTGGATCTACCATATTTTCTCTAAACAATTTATCCACGTTTGTCATAAAAATTTTGAGTAAATCCTAAATGTGTATCTGAATTAATCACATCTTCTATTACAAAAGATAATATAAAGGAAACATATATTGTTTTTATCGAAATTACCTATACGCACATTATGAAATGATCTAAAGTAACCCTTTAATTTTTTCAGACAAATACTATCTTTGCATTATTAAAAAAACCATAAATCACTATCTAAATTACCTACATACGTCATTATAAAAATAATATAATTGGCAATATAAATTAGCCAGCTACCATTACTAAAAAGTCTAAGTTACCTACCATACAATTAATAAAAAAGACATATCAAAATATTCAATATGTGTTTCTAAATTACCAAATGTTGATTGCTAATATAGAATAAATTGCCATTGCTAATATGAAAAAATGACTTAATAACGTGTATCACCAATTCACCATGCAAACAACATTTACAAAAAATTAACATAATATACACAAGCATGATGTGTGTCACTTACAAACCTCATATGCATGTATGTCGGAAGCAATTAGCATACCAGCTTCCATATAAAAGACACATAGCTTAAGCTAACATTTTAACTGAATATATGTCAAACACGTGGAGGCGCAATGCAAATCAATCAGATAAAGATAAAGAAAGTGTCTATATGAGCACTGTGTTACAATATGATAAAATAAGAGGGAAAGAGATGACCGCAAAGTTAATGGACTAATCCAATAAGATTGTTTCAATGTCAGAAAAAGAAAATGTGAAGGCAAGGTTGAACTATTTTTAGAGATCGAACAAGATTGAACTTAATAACTGAAACTATTGCCCAATCAGATGTCCAAAAATGCCCCCATTTTATGGTTAATGATAGGAAATGAGTGTAGATTTCTCTTATTTACCAGCAGAACAACATGCCAAGATGAGGCCCCTTAGCTCCGCAGGTGGCCTGGTGATTTTTAGCAGGATCCATCCGAAGATCAACCCAAAAATGAAAGTGAGAAGAATATTCACAGGCATCAACCACCTGCATTGGAGAATACGAATCAATAAATGATATCATATTAAATATAAAATCCATTAGATATGTGATAACAACAGTCAACTGAAACTATCTAATGATATTTGAAAACGTATATTATTTTAGTTTTGTTCCAAAACGAATTTCTCTAACATTGACACATCTAAATAAAAATGTCCAAACAGCTACATTGTTATATTGATTTCATGCATTAAACACCAAGAAATATGTCTCAAAGGTGCACTTATTTGGTATTTTAAATATTAATATGCTCCATACTTTTCTATAAACTTAATCAATGTTGTAAAAGTCTGACTTAAAGAAAACTAAAATATTAAACTCACAGTTTACCCAAGCTTTCCATGGTGATTGTCCTTGCCAGATAGGTTGCAATGAGGCAAGGATTAAATACATAAAATACAAGCTGCGGACAAAAAACAATTCGGAACATTTCAGTTGAAGATATGGTTGCAACCGCATAGTGTTAAAATTAAATTAGTTGACAGAGATGCTATATGAAACTGATTATTGTAGGACAGTTATTCAGGGATTGTACTGTTTCCGTTAACCTTTCTGAGATGCTTATGCCACTTACATTGTTCAAATGTTTTCTTGCTTCTTTGGTTAGTATGCCAGCAAAATCACTTGCTAGGAATGATCCGACGCTAGTTATCAAAAGCATGTTGAGGACCGGAACACATGCTGTGATGAACAGCTCCAGGAGACCCATATTATCTTTTTGGCTAGGACCAACGATATTATTGTGCAATGCTTCTATTCTGAAACAAAAAAATAAAGAGGAAAGATACAACATCATCTATCATGTCTTAGCAAGCTATATAATACAACTCAGTCTCCAATTGAGCCCATCACCAAGCAACACTTGAGCCATGATAAAAGGCCATCCAAAAGCAACACCTCCAAAAACAAAGCGACATATATACGCACTGTTGTTACCACATCATATTTGAGAAGTTATCATTTATTTTGTTGTGATTTGCTTTGTTACTAAAGGTAGTTTGAGTATGAATTGTATTTTTCATGTTGGAATAAATTTTTTGAATAAGACGAATGATTGAATTTTTGAAGAAAAAAAAACCAACTGCATCATACATTTGTGAACGGATGGAGTATAAATTAAGAAGATACGAGAGAGTAGGTATTATATTTTTAGTCCTTTTTTAGTCCTTTTTAACAAAAATTGGTTAAAATTGACAGAGCTAAAGGAACATACTCCCTCCTCCTATTGATATGTGACGTTTGAAATTTGAACTAAAAAATGTTATACATTAATGGGAGGAGGGAGTATAATTTAAAATGAAGAGACCAATTTATTGCAATAAAAAGAACACACTCAAAAGAGGGAGAGGAAGAGAGTACGTGCTAGAGTATGCCATATTTGAGAAAAAAATCTTGATCTAAACTTTACCACAAATTTAGAGTTTGTGAATGCTAAAATCAAGCACATTAAGACTCACTTCAACACTCTTAACAATGTTTACCCACAGCTCTAGCTCCACAAATTCTTAAACCAAAAATAGATAGATTCTTCCTATTGGCAGAGCTCTGCCAAATAACGCCTACTCTCTCCAGGTCTCTAAAGAGTGTCGTTTTAGAAAAGTTAGAAGTCAAACTTTTAAAACTTTGACTATATATAACTTTTATATGATTTAGTTTTGAATATTGAAAGTCATATGTATAGATTTGTCTTAACAAGTATTTTTATAAAAGTATAAATTTTTTATGATATTTATTTTTATTCTAACAAAAACATTAGTCAAAGTTATGTTTGGGAGACCGTGTCGATGTCCAAAACGACACTCTTTTGGAATCTAGAAGGAGTATATAGTAATAGCAAGTGCCCTAAAGAACACTGTGGGCTGTGCCGATAGGGTGCTATTAGCTTCTGCCTGTGTCTCTTTAGGACATACTCCTTCCATTCTTTTTTTAACGTTTTTTTATTTCACAAATAAACGATCCGGCGACAAATATTTAAAAACGGAGACAGTCTCACCGAGTCTTATATGGCGTACAACGGTATGCTGTAACGTAACAGGGTATCAAGAGCCTATAATCATTGCAAGTGTGCAACAGATAAATCTCCACTTGCATGATTTTATTTGTGCCGAGGAGGAAGTCCAGTAGAACATCGCTCGAAAGTTTGCAAACGTAAACCATCAACAGTAGTACATCTCACATACCAGGCAGCAGGGCACGTAGGAAGGAAGGCTTTGATTTGAAGAAGGAAGTGGGATGGATCCGACGACGCCCCGGTGGATCGGATGCGCCTGCGGAAAAGAGCCGCCGGAGACCGTCAGACCGAGGAGAGGGGAAAGTCGCGAGCGGCGGGCGACCAAGAACATGAACAGCTACCGCTTGCGCGCGCTGAGGTCGTGAGGTTCTTTCTTGGTAATAATCAGCTCTGAGGGGACTATCTAGTACCTAGGCAATGGCACATAGACTGCTCCTGTTGGATCTCTCCTCTTGTTTCTGTCGTCCGCCAGCCACGGCGCCAAGGCACCCAGCGCTGTCTGGGGTTGGCGATTGAACAGCGCCATGTGCTGATCGTAGTAGTAGCTAGTCTGGTTGGTTGTTTTGACCTCGTTGTCCTGCTCCTACACTCGACTACCCGAGGCATGGGCGAAGCAAATTGCAGTGGAGCGCAGGTGCTCACCTGCCATAGCAGTTGCAGTGCAGCCATTGCCCGCAGATCTGGCTTTGTGGAGCAGGAACTGCATGCCGTACGTGAAATTTCACTGATGTGGAGTGTGGATCCGCTGGCTGGGTAGAACAAAATCTTGCTTGCCGGTTCTTGAGAAGAGTTTCTCGCCGAGGAATCGGCAGATCGATTCGCTTTGGGAAACCTTCGATTCGATCGTGCACGCGCCGTCGTGCATTGCATGGTCTGTTAGTTGTTGCATATCTGCAGGACGTGGGAGGAGGACATCTATATATCCTGTGTGGGCCTGCTGGAAACGAATTTCGTTGGGGCTCCTTGAAGGCTTTGAACTAGGAAAATAATCCCTCTGGCTGAGATTAGGGACAGTGGGCTTGTTTGGATCCTCTGCTAAATTTTAGCGTTTTGGATTCAAACGGATCCACGTTATGGGAAGATAATGATTAGCTAGATCTCAGATTTTAATTATCTCATTATCTACCCAATGCTATATAATGTTAGTTAATGAAAGATAATTGAACTTTTATTTCCTTACTCCACATATTAGGGCCTATTTGGATCCACTAAAGATTCTCATTATCTAACTAATAGGCATTAGCTAATATTATCTAGATAAAATTTAGCTGGATGGATATAATAGCAGGGAATGTTTGGATCCATAGACAATGGATTGGCTAAAAAGTTGTAGGAAAAAAAGGGAAAGTCAATACCCTTGTTTGGGAGGCGAGCGGGTCGGCTTCGGTAAAATAGGAGGGGTACTACGAATATCTCGGCCGAATAATCTCTCGTATATGATATTATCTGGGTTTCGATAGATTATGAGATAATGAGAATCGGGGTGTAGATATCTCTTCTATTATCTATATAGATATGTTTAGATCCTTAAAACTAAATTTTAGCAGATTATGATTATCTTGTTGGATCCAAATGGGCCCTTGTGGATCCAAACACTATCTATTATCTATTGAGGTAACTATTGTCTAGCTAATATTGTCTGCTACCTATTAGCTAGATAACGGTTGATCCAAACAGCCGTTAGCTGTAGCTTTTTTTTTTTTTAAATATGGTAGTATGGTGCACCTACACGTAAAAAGGTTAGATAACCAGGATAAAATCTTATAGCCAATCTTGCTTTCTACCAAACCTACCAACCCTGGCAATAAACAATTGACCTATGAAAGTTCAAGTCGACTTTACAGCGAATACCTTTTTTTTCTCTTTTTAGTACACATTTGTACCGCAATTATAGAAGTATCTTAGGAGTTCATTTCCCAATTTTGAAGTTCCACGAAATGGATGGGCGGAAATGCATCGTTATCAAACAGAATTGCGACATCGATTCTGAATCACCTGACCAAGATCACACACGGTTGCTGGTCTGACAAAAGTACTGGCAAAGTTTCCAGTAAACAATTTCAAGAGTCGATGCCAACTACTCCGTATCAATTGACGAAGGCTGCAAATTCTGGCCCCAACAAGATGAATGACATTGTGCCCTGATCAACAGCGGTTGCCCTGACAGCAATTTGCAACCAATTTGTTTTTGGCTTGATCCTAGGGTCATACATCACTCATACTTGTCGACGTTTGATATACGGAAGGTCGAGCGCCAAATGATAGCCCTTAATCTTCAAGTGAACATTGCGAAGCCGTCATATGGATCAACATTGTTCCGCCTGCTGGTTGCTGTTGCGGCCGAGCTGAACTGAATGTCCTAAGGGTGCGGAAAGGCGGGGAGCACAGACGCCGGCCAGCTTTCTCTGGGCAAACCAGAGGCGTTTTTATTTCCATTTTCCAGCAACACAATGCAGCTTACAAGGATAGTACAATTGCTATGCTTCGGCGTCGCCAGGTTCCGATGCGAGCTTGGCTCATGACAGCGTCCACATGAAGAAGGCGGACCAGATAGTCACGGCGATGGAGGCGAGCGCGTACACCCATACAAAGATGACGGAGCACTCGCTCTCCCCGACGCCAAACAGCTGCATGATAGTCCCTGAAAAATACAGCATTCACTTTCACTCGCTGCAGTAATTTTCCTAGAATAACTAGGATAAAAATGACATCTGTCCACTTCAGGCAGGGGTGGATTATATTTATTACCGATGTTCATTGCTGGTGGCACGGCGTACTGCAGATGGAGGATGAACTGGTACAGGGGGTCAGGCTGGATGAGGCCCAGCCGGACTGCTCCCTTGACCAGCGCGGTGCCGAGCAGAGGGAGCAGAATGTACCTGACGACCATGATGCCGGCTATCACCGACGGTGGAACACTTGATCCACCTCGTATTCCTGGTAAGAGTTTTCACGCATCATGCTTGCACGTATTATGCACCCGAATTAGTCGGCCTCTGGGCGCTAGGATCACTGTTGCACCGTTGCCCTAGGCGCCCCATTAGTCTGGTGGTCAAAAGCCAGAATTAGGTGGCGTTTGGTTTGCTATGGATTCTAAGAATTAGGTGGCGTTTGGTTTTGCAACCTAGCTCGACAACGATGACACTCGGTGCACTCCTTCGGCTCTTGCTGGTTTTGTGGCAGATGGTAGAGGTCCGATGGAAAGAGTCGGAGCTGCTTGGCTTGTGGCTAAGCTTGGCAACGATGACTTGCATCGGGTTGTAGGGACGCTGATGTGTTTTGGGTAGTTGTTTGTGTTGTGCGGCATGTGTTGATGTCTCAATCCAATTAGCCGGTGTCGTGTGTTGTGCGGTGTGTGTTGATGACCCAATCCAACCGCCCGTTGTATGAAGGTTTTCGGTCCGGTTTTCCTTAAAAAATTGGATCAATTTCTTTTTTTCTTAATTGAAAGGCAGAGCTCCTGCCATTTACGTTCAAAAAAAAAAATGTTATCTCCAAATAGTAACCTCACATTGGATTTTGGGATTGTTTGCGTTCATTATCTCATTCTTCTAGAATCAGATTCTAAAAATATGCCTCAAAACCAAACATGGCCTTAGTCCGCCTCTAGGTGCTAGGCAGTGGGTCAACATTATTGCTCTAGGCAGCCCATTAATCAGCTGATTAATCATTGCCGATTAGACGATCTTAAGACAGATCATTGTCTGTTCCTGTAGTTCATGGTCAATTGATGCTAAAGATATAATACATGTTTACAGTGGATAATTTTGGACGATACATTGATGCTATTGATGCAGTTAGAAGATGTTATGGAGGTCCTCAAATCTATTTTTTCATGTTAATTTTGGCAAGACTGTTGGAGACTTGGAGTAGTATACTGCTGAAAGACTGGGATACTATAGTAGTCAGACTCATTGTTTAAATAGTGCGACTAATCTGATCAAACCCTTGTCCCCATCTGGATGCCCAACTAGCTCCTAATGACTTTTAGAACATGGTATAATGACACAGAAACATGGCCAACATTGTGTGATACTGTAGTATGTGATCAGAGCATGTACCGCTGAGAAGGTTTGCTCCCATTATCAATGTGACGGATGGAATTGCCCCGCCACTGCACAGGAAACACCCAGTGCAATAATATGGTCACATACACATATTATTACAAAATAAGAAGTCATTTGAGCTTTGAACTGATAGGTTTTTTTTTATTTCGAAAAACACTGACTAAAGGGATAAAGTTAGTGACCATATGGTCACCAGGATCAATGATTAGAACAATGTGAAGTTTGCCCACAAAACCAAAAGAATTAGATAAATTACCCTATCAATTCAGCTGATTCCTGCAGGACACGAAGTGGGGCGCCATCTCCAATTATAGCATTTCTAATCAGAGGTGTTCCTCCTATTATGAAGCCAACAACCTACGAAAAGCCGATTAGTTACAGATGTTCTAACAAGGGTGTACTCCAACTCAATGCAAGGTTGTACTGATATAGAGTGAATAGCTTATCAAATCACAGTACCACGGCAATCGTTGAGGGAGCAAAGAGCTTCTTGAGGTCCACAGTTGCAGAAACTGATGACAGGCATTTCATTGCTCTCTCTGAGAACGGGGCCTGGGCAAATTCAAATATAAGAGCTGCAAGCCAGCATGATAGCACAGCAAACGGCAGAATATGACATGTGGAATAAAGGTATTTCAGCAATATGAAGGAACCTTATATTTGGTGCCAGGTATGTTCGAGGATATCAACGGGAGCGTGCTTTCGTTCATGCCATGGTTCGAGATTGAGTGGCTCTCTTCTGAAACTATTTCTGTAACATCTCCTGAAGTCAACGCTTTTGCCTGATTTGTTTGAGCATCGTCATCTCCTTCAGTCACATTTGACGTGATACGCACAATATTATAGATAATTGACCAAAGAAATACAGCACCAATCTGCAGCAAGTCATTCACATTCGTGACAGTATTGTTAATGATAGCAACAAACATAGGCAGCCTCATGTGATCTGGAACAGCAATTGCCTTACAGCCATTGAGAGGGAAGAATATGCAAGTCCATAAGTCTGACAAACATCATGTGCTCCAAATGGGCTTCCCTTCTCTTTGCAAATAGATGGAATAATTATGAGAAAAATGTTGCCCAAATTGCCTGCATCCACCAAAGCAAGTTAACTGCAGCTTTTTTAGAAGAGTTAACAAAGGATGAGATAAGGATTGTACTTATATTAAAAGCATCTTGCTTCACTGTTTGTGATCTGATGAGTTTTAAGTCCAATCAGGGACCAAATATTTCAATAAAACCATAACATTACATAAATATTACTACTTCTGTTCCTAGAGAAGAATGCAATTCTAGCTATGCACCTAGACAAAGAATTGCATTCTTCTGGGGACGGAGATAGTACTAGCTAAAACATTCTTAGAATAGCCTTAGCATTGCCAATCCATTCAGAGTCTTACTTTTTTCCCATCTTTTATTCAAAAGATAGATGCTGTCTTTCACATCTAAAAGAGAATTGACAAACTAGCAGCAGCTCTTGACTGTAAGCGCTTCATATTAGTGGCTGGTTACTATATACTATAAGCACAGTGTTTTTGGTTACTACTTACTGTTGGTCTTCAGAAGCTTGTATCTAACAGCAAAAGGTAAGGTCATTAACAATGACACTGGATTATTCAATTGTTCTATTTCACTCGTATCTTGAGTCCACGCTTGCCCACTTTTACTATCATTGTGCTACACTTATTAGAATAAGATATCTTTAGATTTTAAAAGTAATAAAGTGGGTGCATATTGAATTTCTAATAAGTTGAGGTCTGCATAGACAATTTGAACTCGAGCCATTCTCTTTAAAATCTGAACTAGAAGTCAAGAACTGCCAAGTAAAATAATTGCTCCTACACAAGGCACCAGAAGTTGGAGCAAACAGACATACATCTTGCCTATCTACTGCAAAAAGTAAGCACCACAAGTTGGAGCAAACAGACATACATCTTTCCTACCTACTGCTAAAAGTAAGTACCTTTGCATTATGTTCATCAAAAAGTTAAATTTACTCTCTATGAACTGAAAATCTCAAAGAAAAGTTAAGTATTCTGTCATATTTACCAGCAGAACAACAACCCAAAATCAGGCCTCTAAGCTTGGCAGGTGCACTTGTCACATGTATAAGGATCCATCCAAACAATAAACCAAAGCTAAAAGCGAGAAGAATATTCACAGGCATGAACCACCTGCATTACAGAAGAAAAAATAATCCTCTTCTTTAGTTCTCGCTATTAAACAAATAGTTGTACAGTTCAAATTATTGGATGTTTCAGAGAACGTTAATTGAAATTATTGAATACAATTTAGTGAATAAACAAGTGGCTCACAGTTTAGCCAAGCTTTCCATGGTTATTGTTTTCGCCAAATAGATTGCAACAAGTGAGGGATTGAACACATAAAATACTATCTGCAGAAAGAAAGAAAAATATTCAGAAAGTTTAATAAGAGGATGGAATGGCTACTGGCCAATACCAGTAATGCAAAATCATGGCACACAATGATAGTTAGAACTACGTAGTATCCCTTATAAACTGGGCCAATTCTCTTGTTATAATAATATTTATGGCAAATCAAAAGCTTTTGCCATCCTTTTGAAAAAAAAAAGATAGTTAGAACTCCCTTTTGTAGGCCAATTATTTAGGTTATTACTTCTACCATTTAGCCTTTTAATTAATTGCTTATGTCAAGAATCATCACTTACATTGTTTAAATGTTTTCTTGCTTCTTTGCTTAGTATGCCAGCAAAATCAGTTGCTAAAAATGATCCAACACCAGTTACCAAAAGCATGTTAAAGACTGGTACACATGCTGTGACGAAGAGCTCCAGGACACCCATATTTTCCTTAGGATTTTCACAATTATGCAATACTTCTTATCCTGCAAATTAACACCAAATATGTGTAAATTGCTAGATGCATACTTGTAAGGGGCAGCAGTACTAACCGACAATAATTTAAGTTCCATGTGAAAACAGAAGTGCAGAAGCACAATACATAATCGATTGTTTTTCTAAAATGACTGGTAACTAAATGCTCTATTCATGGTATAATAAAGAGCTCCGAGACGTTTTACAGTGGTTGGAATGGAACCAGAGGGAACCAGGGAGAACCAGATATTTTTTAATTTTTATGGCCGAATTATGTATTGAAAATTATAAGATTAAAATAATTATTGGTACCGGGCTCACCGTTTTTTGGTTCCGGGCCTACCTATTTGGTTTCGTGGTTCCATCTATTTATAAACCGCTAGATCTCGCTTGATGAACAGCTCTCATTTTTTCCAACCACCGTAAAAGTTATAATAAAGAATGTAAACGCACATCACTATGCATTTTATTTCCCCTCTCTCTCTCTCTCTCTCTGCCTTTTTTTTTCCTAATGCAAATTTACTTGCCCTCAGCTGCTCCTATCTTCTAGCAATTAGTTCATCAAGATGAACAAATAATACTTTTGCTGAAGTTCTGAACCTGGATAGGTGCATGAACAATAAGCAGCCTTATAATTAGACAAACAGTCAAGAAACAAAATGCTTGTAGAAGCTATGTATGATAAAATTAAAAAAATATAAATCCCAAGCCAGCTCTCCCAGCGATCAAGAAAATTAAAGAAACACCAAGCTTTCCAAACATCGCAGCTGCAGGATCCCAGATATGTCAAACAACACGGCACGATGTATGCAATTCTTCACTTTCTTCACTCCACTAGAAGGATTCTGCCCAGTGCTCACCGAGTCAAAGAAGCGGACACGCACGAAGAACAGACATGAAGATTCCAATCCGAGAAGCCATGGTAGCTAGCTAATTTTCTCAGCGCTTCTTACGAGGAGAAGTGCAGATACTAAAACAACAGGTAGTAGTCTGAACTCTGAACCGGGCATTGGGGTTTCAGTGTTGACTACGCTGAACAACATGCCGGCCTAGTCGCCCAGCAGAGACACGAGCGCGCATCGATTCCCGCTCCCGCGAATGTGGTGGAAACTCAGTTACAGATGAACGAATGAAACCAAGATTTCAAGAACATAACTGGGATTCCTTCTTTGGACTAGCTGATATATAGAGGAGGGGAAATGGGAGGGCGCGGCTCAGGAACAGCGTCAGAGATGATGCAGGAGCAGGGCGAGGACGTACCTGAACAGCGCCGCCGCCGAGACGATACGACGCCCAATGCGCACAAGGGCGAAGGGGAGTGCTCCCTCCCTCTCACTCTTCTGAGAGATTTTGTGTTGCCCGTCATGGGAGGCTGCGATGTGGAGATATATAAAGCTGGCGGCGGCGGCGGCGGCGGACGGGGGGGCCGGCGGTTGCCTGGCAGTGGCTGGTTCCGTGGCCGCCTTTGCCTCTCGTCGTCGTCGTCTAGGTGCGTCACGCTGCCAGTTAAACAACTATACGAGTATACGTATCTATAATTTGCTATACTGGTTCTCCTCTCCGGTAGTAGTAGCTGTTAACGTAAGAGCAAATATGCATGTTATAAAGCTGTCGGATGACTGATTATAGTAGTAAGATGATGTAAGTGTGTTATACAATTATTTGTCACATTAGATTTTAGAGGCTCTACGGTGATGGTTCGTGCAGAAGGTTTTCCATCCGCACTGTGAATCGCACGCACACGCGTATTTAACGAATCTTCTCCCCTCTCTCAGATCGAACTTTATGCATTGTTTGTTTGAGTCTCTCTCAAACACGTGCTCTCTAACTTTAAGGTCGGACCTACATAATGGTGAGTGGAGCATCGGCCCCAACTCAAAATGCGAAAACTACTTTTAAGAGTTTTAGGTCTCTTCAAAAGAATTTTGGAGGATTAAATTTCTGCGAAAAGTTTTTCTCTGGAAACTTTCGGAACATAGGACTAAATGGTGAATCCTACCAAATCCTTTGAAATTCCTATGGAACGATAATCTCTATAGCAATTTTAGAAAATTTGAATGGTGGATTCCAATCCACTTCAACTTCTACAAATGGCAGACCTTGTTAGAAAGTTTATTGGAAAATTCCGCTACAGGTTCTGATTTTTTGTTGGAAACTTAATAAGAATGGTCTTGCTACCCGTGAAAATAAGAGAAGAAGGAGAATTGAACCGATTGACACTTATCAAATTTGTGGACTAGAACCTGAGTCATCTATGCACGCGATGATCAGATGCCCCCATGCAAGGGCTTTTAGAGACGCATTGAGGGAAGATTGGAAGTTACCTAAGGAGAATCTTTTACTACAACTTAAACCAGAAGGACTTATCATGTTTCTATATTCTATTGATGTGGATAAAGCTGCCAGGTTGCTCTTGCTTCTATGGAAAACATGGCAAGTCAGGAATGATATCACGCATGATACAAAGTTTTCGTTAGTTGCAAGCTCGGTTATTTTTATAAGAAAATACTGGAGTGAGTTATGTATGATCCGACATTCCTCTAATCTTTTTGATGATAAAGGAAAGCAGCCGGTCTTTGATTCCCTAAAAAGAAACCATTTAAATGACAAGACAAAAAAGAAAGGACGGTGGACTTTGCCTGAATCAGGATGGATCAAAATAAATGTCGATGGCGCTTTTGATGATAATTTCAAAGAGGCTGGTATTGGCGTGATTATTAGAGATGAGTCAGGACAGGTTCTCCTCTCGTCATGTCGATGCATCTATGCAGGATTTGATGCCGAAGAAATAGAAGCCCTTGTTTGTAAGAAAAGTCTGTCTTTGGCAGCGGAATGGATTAATAAAAGAGCTGTCTTGGAGATAGACTGTAAATCTGTTAGGGAGGTTTTGAAAAAACCAAAATGCTTAAGACCAAAGCTAACTTTCATCATCACTGAAGCTATGGAGATATGTGAACGCTTGCCTGAATAAAAGATTGTCCATGTAAAAATAGAGCTTAATGGTGCTGCACATGAGCTTGCACAGCTGGCGAAGTGTTCTAAACGTATAGCAGTGTGACGTTTCTCTTTTCCAGTATGTGTTGAGCAGATTATTGCTCAGAAATGTAATTCTTTTCTGAGTAATTAAAGGGCCCCTTTTTTTCCTCGCAAAAAAAAATCGGAAAAAAAAATAATATGAGGTCCAATTTCATGTTTTTTCTTTGTACATCTCCATAAAAATATTATAAAAAAAATTAGAAAACGTCTAGTTTGTCCATCATATAGCTCCATAAGATCTATCATATTCTCTAAAAAATTACAGACCATGCCATTACGAAACTGACACGCTAGTAAAAATTATCAAAAAAATTATAAAACAAATCAGAAACTTCTGGCGTCCATCGTATAGCTCCATTAGATCTATTTTATTTTCTAAAAAAATTAGCAATGATGCCATTATCAAAGATGATAAAATAACCTCTAAATCTGTATAAAACTTACTCACCACACCATTATGAAATACAAATTAAAATAACCTCTAAATTTGTACAATAACCCTCGTTTGGAACATAGTAATTTCACATGCATCACGCAAGAATTTCACAAGAAATAATTCAATTTCACAGAAAAATGCAGAAATGGAGAATCTTTCCTTTGATCCAATGTCTTAAATTTGCATAAAAATTACCCATCATGCCATTATAAAATACGAATCAAAATAACCTATAAATTTGCATAAAAATCACCCACCGTGCCATTATAAAATATGAATTAAATAAACTCTAAATTTTTTATATAAATTACTGACCATGCCACTTTAAAAGATGAATTAAAATAAACCCTAAATATGTATATAAATTACCCAACATGCCATCATAAAATATTAATTTACTTATAAACTACCCACAATGTCACTATAAAAGATGAATTAAAATAATCACCTCTAATATTACTCAGGATTAAATTTATATCTCCTAAAACTCCAACATGATCCAAAGCGATGTTTGAACGGCTCTATTGATCAGACTCCGGTCAGTTTTCTCTATGTGAACTGGAGGCGTTTTATTCCCATTTTTCAGCAACACGATACAAGGATACATTGCTACGCTTGTTCCACTGCCGGGTTCGGATGCGAGCTCAGCTCACAACAGCATCCACATGAAGAAGGCGGACCAGAAGGTCACGGCGACGGAGGCGAACGCGTACACCCAGAGGAAGATGACGGAGCACTCGCTTTCCCCAACGCCAAACAGCTGCATTATAGTCCCTGAAAAATACAGCATTTACATTCACTCGCTATGGTTTTTTCCCTCCCTCCCTCCATTATTTAACACTTCTTAATCTAAAAATAAACTAGCCAGCGATAAATATTCGAGGATAAAGGTAGTGTGAAACAAGGCTAGCAGTATATCTCTCCACTGCGGGCAGGCTATATATATTACCGATGTTCATTGCTGGTGGAACGGCGTACTGCAAATGGAGGATGAACCGGTACAGGGGGTCAGGCTGGATGAGGCCCAGCCGGATGGCTCCGTTGACCAGCGCGGTGCCGAGCAGAGGGAGCAGAATGTATCTGACAACTATGATGCCAGCTATCACTGACGGCGGAACACTTGCTCCACCTCGTATTCCTGGTAAGAGTTCCACACATCAATACATCATGGTTGTGGTCATCAGATTCATGTGTGTTTTCTTGTCGTATTAATTCTGACAGTGAAACATAGCCAACATTGTGTGATACTGCTGTATGCAATCGGAGCATGTTAGTTACTGGCTTACCGCTGAGAAGGTTTGCTCCCATTATCATTGTGATGGATGGAATTGCCCCTCCACTGTGTAGGAAAACATCTAACAACACGGTTAGATATGCAGAAGCAATAGGAAGTAATTTAACCTCGAACTGACAGAAAGAAGGGTTTTTCTTTTACAAGAAAAGGACTGGCTAAATGACTAAAGTGGCTATACGGTCAACAGGATCATTGGTTACAGCAAAGTGAAGTTTGTCCACAAAACCACGTGGAGAAATTACCCTATCAATTCAGCTGATTCTTGCAGGACACGAAGAGGGGCGCTGTCTCCGATTATAGCATTTCTAATCAGAGGTGTTCCTCCTATTATGAAGCCAACAATCTACAAAAAAACGATTTATGATGGATATTCTGACAAGAGTTTACTCCAATGCATTGCAAGGTTGGACTGAACAGATAGTAAATAGCTTAGCAAATCACAGTACCAAGGCAATGGTTGAAGGAGCAAAGATCTTCTTGAGATCCACTGTTGCAGAAACTGATGACAGACATTTCATTGCTCTCTCTGAGAATGGGACCTGGGCAAATCCAAATTGTAAGTGCTGCAGCAAAGTAGTATAACAGTACTGCAGATCAAGGAATACGACATATGGAGTAAAAGTCTTTAAGCAATACGAAGGAACCTTATATTTCGTGTGAGGTATGTTTGTGGGTATCAACGGGAGTGTGCTCTCACTTATGCCATGGTTCGAGATTGAGCAGCTCCCTTCTGAAGCTATTCCTGTAGCAACTCCTGAAGTCAGCACTTTTGTCTGATTTGTTTGAGCATCGCCATCTCCTTCAGTCACATTTGACGTGACCCGCACAATATTATAGACAATCAACCACACAAACACGCCACCAATCTGCAGCAAACAATTCACGTTTATGATAGTATTGTTAATGACAAAAAACAAATGCAGGCTAATGTGACCTGGAATAGCAATTGCCTTACAGCCTTTGACAGAGAAGAATACGCAAGTCCATTAGTCTGACACACATCAGCTGCTCCAAATGGGCTTCCCTTCTCTTTGCAAATAGCTGGAATAATTACAAGAAACATGTTCCCCAAATTGCCTGCATCCACCAAAGCAAGTCAATTGTAGCTGTTTAAAAGAGTTAACAAATGATAAGATCTGGGTTGTACTTGTACTAAAAGCAACTTGCTTCACTGTAAGTGGGCAGATGACTTCTATGTCTAACTCGTTTTGGCTTATTATATTTCAAATGATAGATGCTGTATTCACATATAAATCGTGAAACTAGCAACCTAGCATCAACACTTGACTATCAGTGCTTCATATTAGTGACTGGTTACATGCTTACAGCTGTGCAGTATAAACTATAACCACAATGATTTTTATAGTCAAACAGTTGAATTGGTTGTTGCTTTTGATTTGGTTACTACCCGTCTTCAGAAGCTTGTATCTAACAGCAAAGGGTAAGATCATTAATAATAAAAAAACTCGACCCTAGGGATAAGACCTCCCCCGAGGCATTGACGGAAAGGTAGAAATTTCTTTCGCAGGGATGAGAATGGGCCATGAACTCTGGCTATCCAGGACGCGCACTGATGCGAGGACGCATATCACACTGCAACCATCAGTGGACCACCCAGTTCACTGAAATAGCACAGCAAGTGGCCTTTTTTTGGTGAGAAAGGGCAGTCAAACTCACTGCCTGTAGGTTGCACTTCTGCGCACCTACCACTGCGCTAAACACACATTCTCACTTGATTCTTCATCTGTTCTTTTTCACTTGTATCTTGATTCCACACTTGCTCACTTTTACTTTTTATCATTGTAGCTTGTTATTCGAATAAGCTTCTAGTAGGATTTTGAAAGGAATAAAGTGGGTACATTCTATGAATTTCCAAAGTTGAGCTCTGCACAGCCAATCTGAACTGGAGTTATTCCCCTTAAAATCTGAAGTAGAATCATGAAAAAAAAAAAATGATTGCTCCTTCACGAGGCCCCCACATGTTGGAGCAAATAGACATGCATCTTGCCTACTTATTTCAAAAAATAAGCACATGAAAGCTCTGTATTATGTTCACTGACAAGTTTACTCTCTATCTGACATGTTGGAGCAAATAGACATGCATCTTGCCTACTTATCTCGCGGAGCTGCACAGGCCAAGCCATGTCCCTGCCAAGCACTACACTATGTTCGTCTTGCTGTGCGGGTGGCAACTTTGGAAGCGTCGCAACAACTTAATCTTCCGAGGAGAGGCCCAATCACTAAACCAAATCCTAATGGCGTGCAGAGCTGAAGCAACCCTCTGGGGTCATCGTCTCCCCTCAGGTGATGCAGTAGTGGCGACTGAATGGTGTTTAGTGTTCAGTGTTCAATAGAGCTATGTGACTTTGCTGCGGCTGGTTGTTTTTTAGCAAAACCTCTGGAAACCAGAGGCAAAATGTAACTTGATGTAACCAACTTCAGGCCATTCAGGGCCAAAAAGTAATGAATCCAGGTGGGGATATCTCTCCCCCCCGTTGACCCTCAAAAAAAAAAAAAAAAATCTACTTACAGTCTCAAATAAAAGTTGAGGAAGTACTCTTTGTCATAGTTACCAGCAGAACAACAACCCAAAATGAGGCCTCTAAGCTTGGTAGGTGGTCTTGTGACATGTATCACGATCCATCCAAACAATAAACCAAAGGTAAAAGCAAGAAGAACATTCATGGGCATGAACCACCTGCATTACAGAATAAAAAACAATCGTCCTTTTTAGTTCTCATTATTAAACATATATTAGGTCCAGTTAAAATTCTTGGATGTGTCAGAGAAGTTTAATTCAACTTATTGAATAACAATTTAGTGAATAAACATGAGACTTACAGATTAGCCAAGCTTTCCATGGTGATTGTTTTCGCCAAATAGATTGCAACAAGGGAAGGATTGAATACATAAAATACTATCTGTGGTAGAAAAAAATGAATTCAGAAAACGATGTGATGGCTGCAGGCCAATATCAGCAGCGTAAAATGATGGGAGAAAATGATAGATAGAACTCACTGTTGTAGATCAATTATTTAAATGATCACTTCTATCATTTAGCCTTTTACTTAATTGCTTATGCCAACCATCATCACTTACTTTGTTTAAATGCTTTCTTGCTTCTTTGCTTAGTATGCCAGCGAAATCAGTTGCTAAGAATGATCCTATACCAGCTACCAAAAGCAAGTTGAGGACTGGTACACATGCTGTGATGAATAGCTCCAGGACACCCATATTTTCCTTTTTGATTCACAATTTCAATGCTGCTTATCCTGAAAAATATGTGTCAATTGCTAAGCATCATGGTAAGAGGCAGCAGTACTGAAGTGCAGAAGCACAATACATAATTGATTGTTTTTCTAGAATAACTGAGAAGTAAAATCTCTATTCATTCCTGCACCGGAGGAGCTCTATTCCCGAATTGCTCTCGTCAGCCATAAAGAATATAAATGTACATCGCTTTGCATTTTTATTTCTGCACTCGCTGCTTTTATCTTTCATAAAGCAGAGTTACTTGCCCTTAGCTCTACATATCTGTTCCAGCAATCAGTTCATCATAATGAACAAATAATACTTTTGCTGAAGTTGGCCATAGAATGCCATAATTCTCTGGATGGTGCATGAACAATAAGCAGCCATACAAATAAACAAACAATCAAGAAACAAATGCTTGTAAATGATATGGTAAAATTACAAAAAGAAAAAGAATCCAAATGTTTCCTCAGCAACAGAAAACAGAGACAAATCTCAAATCCACACTCACTCTCCCAGTCCCAGGAATCCCAGTCCCAGCAACGAAGAAAAGAAGAAACAAACAACAAAGCCTTCTGAACACCGGGTCGGAGCTATACAAATCAAGACAGGATCCCAGATATGTGCTACTCCTATGTCAAACAACTGCATGCTCTATGCAATCTCACTTTGCGTCTTCTCTCCACTTCAAGGATTCTGGGGTTTCAGTGTTGACTGTGACACTAACAACCTGCATTCAAGAACACACCGGCCCTTTTGGCCAGTATATAGACGTACGAGCATATAATCCGGCAAAGGAGGTGGAAAATCCCGGTGAATCAAGAACACAACAACCTGGATCCTTCTGACCAGCTGATCGAGGAGGGGAAATGAGAATTGGAAGGACTCAAGAAACAGCATCAGAGGTCGTAAAATGCGACGCAGGACGTACCGGAGAAGGGCGAAGGGGAGCGCTCCCCACTTTTCGGTGCGCAGTTGCGTTCCCCGGTCTGCGAGGCTGTGATGGAGATATAAAGCTGGCGGCCCTTTCTGCTGGTGCCGTCGCCGCCTTTGCCTCCCGTCGTCGGGTTCCCGGGAGAAATTTTGCTTTTAGAATTATGCTTGACTTGACCTCAATGGATGTCACTGCCACTGTGTTTGGTTTCTTTGCTTCTGTACTACACACTGTTTGATTAGGAAAACGCAAACAAAAAAAAAAAAAAATCCTTGGCCGTTTGGGCGAGCCAAATCGGCTCGGCTCTCCCGCCGTCCCGCGTGTGGGCAAGCTTCGTTGCTCCCGTTCCTTTCTTTCTCGCGATTCCGGATCAGGTTCTCAAGATTGGAAATGGAGAACACAGAGCTTGAGGGAAGCATTTTGTCGAACACATGGAGCGTGTCCCTTGTGGACGCCGGCGTCAGAGGCGATGCCGGCTGCCGCCGGGTAATGGACGAGGTCGGGATCACAGGATGAGAACGGGCTCCGGTGTTGGCTATTTGAACTGTCCTTTTACTGTATCTAATGGGCTCTGCAGCCCACAAACGATCAGGCCCTGGTGGGCTGAAAATACTGGTTTTATAGAGTGGGCTGAAAATCCAGTCCATCGCAAGGTGGGCCGCACATAGCTCGCCCAGACGGCCACGCTCGGTGGAAGGTTCTAGTGGCTCCCAGTCTGGGCAACGCTAACCGTCCGATTGAAAACTAGCGGTCGGATGTTGCTGAGCCGCCTTTATAGGCGCTTCTAGACGCGTTCCGAAGCATCCACCAGAGTCCTGCTTGTGCGCTCGTGCAGTCGTGCTCCTCCGCTCCCCATCCGGCGACGGTGGAGCTGCGGCTGCTCTCCTCCGGTAACCTATCTTTCCTTGCTTCTGTATTGGTTTGCTCCTCGAGATGGCTAGTCGTACGCGTATATTCGATGACGATGGGGTTGCGCCTGATGCTACTACCTATGCCATTCCAATTTTCCACCACGGATTGATGCCTTGTCTGTCGATTATTATCAGGTCGGAAGATGTCGGATCTTCCGCTACAATCGACCGGATATAAAGGATAAAGATTAGTTTTTATTTTCCGTCAGATTTGAATTTGCTCCGTGTAGTTTTGTGCATTGATTAATTCTTCTTGAATTTAAGCGACTGTTATTTTGAAGGTTTGTTCTTCCGTGAAAAATTCAGATCCCGCAACCGCAGGAATTGCAGCAGCCACTGATGCTGCTATCTATCGAGTTCTCGTGCTCTGACTTCAATTATCGACTTGCGTTGGCTATTGTGTCTTGTGTGCCTGTAATCTCTGATCCTTGAATTGAAACCACAGAAATCCTCTAGGCGACGAGTCCGATCTCAGGCGGCGGCCATGGCGGAGCACCTGGCGTCCATCTTTGGCACGGAGAAGGATCGCGTGAACTGCCCCTTCTACTTCAAGATCGGCGCGTGCCGCCACGGGGACCGCTGCTCCCGCCTGCACAACAAGCCGTCCATCTCCCCGACGCTGCTTCTCTGCAACATGTACCAGCGCCCGGACATGATCACGCCGGGCGTGGACGCGCAGGGTAACCCCATCGACCCGGAGCAGATCCAGGAGGACTTCGAGGACTTCTACGAGGACATCTTCCAGGAGCTGAGCAAGCACGGCGAGATCGAGAGCCTCCACGTCTGCGACAACCTCGCCGACCACATGATCGGGAACGTGTACGTGCAGTTCCGCGAGGAGGAGCAGGCCGCGCGCGCGCTGCAGTCGCTGCAGGGCCGCTACTACTCGGGCCGCCCCATCATCGCCGAGTTCTCGCCGGTCACCGACTTCCGGGAGGCCACCTGCCGCCAGTTCGAGGAGCACAGCTGCAACCGCGGTGGCTACTGCAACTTCATGCACGTGAAGCAGATTGGCCGGGACCTGCGCCGGAAGCTGTTCGCCCACCTGCACCGGTCCCGCCGGAGCCACAGCCGGAGCAGTCGGAGCCCGAGCCCGTATCGTCACCGTAGGAGCTCGTCCCGGTCCAGGGACCGCGACGATGCCCACGAGTATTACTACCACTACCACTACCGTAGCGGCAGTGGCAGCCGCAGGAGCAGCGAGAGGCACCGCAGCCACGACAGCGACGGGAGCCGCCGCCGGCGTGGGCGGTCCAGGAGCCGGAGCAGGAGCCCGGTGAGGGAAGGCAGCGAGGAGCGGAGGGCAAGGATCGAGCAGTGGAACCGCGAGAGGGAGGCGGCGCAGGTGTGAGCAGAGCAGCTGCTGACTTCGCCAGCAGCTGCAGGTGCTTTTGCAAGAGCAAAGGCAGAGTGGCCTTGCTACTTTGCCAGGTTGCTGAAACTGTCATCTTGTACTGCAGTTTAGTCATGATAAGGTAGTAAACTGAACTAAATTTGGATTGTGATCTCTTTGCTGTTGGCTAGGGTTGCCATTGAACTTGATTTGGATGTATTGGTGGAACCTGATTGCCTTTTCAGTATAAGCTTGTGCTGATGATCAGGTGGTGCTCTCTCTGTGTGCTATTTCTGTTGTGAATTGAGCTTGTGTCCAAAGAAAGAAAAATTATACATGATGTATTGATGATCAGCAAATATGCATGTAGGAGGATGTTTACAGATTGTAGGTATTATATCTAACAAAATTTCTTATCAAGCCACATGGAGAAATATATCTGCGATCTGCTTTGTTGAGCAAAGTGCATCAGCAGTCCTTAAACTACTGCGGCTGTGTCATCTGAGTCCATAACAATTGAAGTGTGTACCAAAAACCCATAAAATATTTAAAGTGTGTCACTTAAGTCCTAACAGGTCCAAACCCAACCCGATTGCATACGTGGTATGCTGAGGTGGATATGACGAGTTGACTCCACATGGAAGCCTCTCATCTATCTCATATCCCTTATCTCTCCTCTCTCCACTTGAGCAGGTGCTCATGGCGCCCGTGCGCACCGCCTCCACCTGCAGCGCCTCGCATCCTCCTAGGACGGCCACTAGCGTGCCTGCTACGTGCTCCGCCGCGCATCGCCCGCGCCGGCCCCCAAGGCGTCACGCCCGCCCGGCGCGGCACACCCGCTCACAGTCGCTACACGGCCGACCGGCTCCCCCGCGCCGCCCTCCGCCACGCGCCGCGCCATCACGCCCTCGACCGCGACCAGCGCGGCCCGGGCATCCACGCCCGACACCGACGCCGCACGGCCATGGCCTCCAACTCTAGCTCCTCCTCGGCGACCTCGCCACGGGCAATGGCGGCGCGCTGCGATGGACTGCGACGGGCAGAGGAGAAAGAAGAGAGAAGGAGAGAGAATGAGATAGAAGAGCACTACGGTGGCGCACTGCGGTGGGTTGGGGCGGGCGGCAACGCGGGCTAGCGCAGTGGCGAGCACTGGCCGGCACAGCGGCGAGCAACGGCGGCGCGCTGCGGGGGTCTGTTGCGGCCGGCGAGCAGCAATGCGTGCACGGCAGCGAGCTCCGGAGGTGTGAGGTGAGCTGGGCAATGGCGGCGTGCGATGGACTGCGGCGGGCGGAGGAAAGAGGAGACAGATGAGAGACTTCCATGTGGGGACCACTCATCATATCCACCTCAGCATACTACGTATGCTATCGGATTGGGTTTGGACTCGTTTGGACCTAAGTGATACACTTTAAATAGTTTATGGATCTCTGATACACACTTCAATTATTATGGATCTAAATGACAAACCCCCAATAGTTTAAGTATTTCTGATGCACGTTACTCTTCTGAAAATAACACCCGGAATCCCTGATGTTATTCATTGGTTGGGCGGGTTTGGTTTGCCTGTCAATAACCCATGTGACGTCCGTGTGTTTGGCAGTTGCAGACCATATTTTTTTCTTGTTTAGTTTCGAAAATGCGGAATTTCCTTCCCGCCTGGGAAGTAAAGAAATTCTTATCAGTTGCCAAAATGTACTAAACATCAGAATTCTTTAGATCAGAGGCAGGTTTGGAATTGAACTCAAACTTCGAATATATGATTTGTGGCAACTTTATGAAGTTGTCACTAAATCTAACTTTGGATGTGCTGATGGAACCTAGGAGTAGGTTTGGTGACGAGGTCGCGCTGATGATTTAAGCGTTGCTTGTTTGTAGCCCCTTGTAGCATGTATATATGTTGACAGTCGACCCTCTGCATTCAATATAACTTTGCTCACTTGTCAGTTGTCACTTTTGCCGCTGCAAACAAAGTGGAAATTTGGAATTGAAGTTAGCGGAACCTCTCTTTAGTCTTTGTAATTTGCTAATTTTCAAGCTGTGGCGACCTGCAAAGCATCCTTTACTAAAGATTTGGTTATTTTCATGTAGGAAGCAAATCTTTGAGTTGTACTACTGGGGGAAATTTCACTCCACACAACATTTTCCTAGCTGTACAATGATTTGCGAATAATTTATAGTTCCCCCAAGTAGATTTATGTTATTCGTTTACATTGCGAAAAGACCTTTCACCAAGAAAACAACCAAATCACAAGACGCGCCAGCTTCTCTGGTACTGTTATGCAATATGATCTCTGGGACTGTTAATATATGGCGATTTTAAGCACAAATGCAAAATTTTGCTCATATACATGCGTATTGGTGCAACTCACGACTCAGGTGGAAATAACTGGACGAACAAGTATATTAACTAGACAAGAAATAAACAATAGCAGCTGACAAAGGAAGTCAGGAGTATACGTAAAAGGCTCATTAACTTGGGAGTTTGTTCCCCTCCCAATTTATCCGTGATCCCAAAACTTGCCAGAACAAAAGTTACAATTCTCTCAATCCTCACAGAAAACTAAGAAACTGGAGGCAGGTAGATTTTTACTTCCTAAATGGGTACATGCAAAAATAGAGACTTGATGCAGGATAAGTCTACATCTTGGCTTCCTTTGTGTCCTCGTACTCAGCTTCAGGAGTCTGGTCTCCACTGCCACTACTGCCGCTGCTGCCAGCACCACCACCGCGGCCACCTTGTTGCATGTGCTCACCAATCTTTGACACCGCCTTGTTTGCAGCTTCAAGCTTCTGCTTGATCTTCTCCAGATCGTCCTCAGCCATAGCCGCCCTCAGATCAGATACAGCAGACTCGATCTCCTTGGTGACTTCAGAGGGGACCTTGTCCTTGTACTCACTGACGCTCTTCTCAATGCTGTAGATTGTGGTATCTGCAGTGTTCTTGAGATCAATAAGTGACTTCTTTTCCTGATCCTTCTGAGCATGTAGCTCAGCCTCCCTCACCATCTTCTCAATGTCGCCCTCAGACAAGCCGCCAGAAGACTTGATTGTGATCTCTTGTTCTTTGCCAGTGGATTTGTCCTTCGCTGACACCTTCACAATGCCATTGGCATCAATGTCAAAGGTGACCTCAATCTGGGGCATGCCTCTTGGAGCTGGTGGAATGCCTTCAAGCTGGAATTCACCGAGAAGCTTGTTATCTGTAGCCATCTCCCTCTCACCCTGAAGCACCTTGATTCCAACCTGTGTCTGGTTATCTGCAGCAGTAGAGAAGACCTGGCTCTTCTTGGTTGGAATTGTGGTGTTCCGGTTAATCAACCTTGTGAAGATGCCACCAAGAGTCTCAATACCAAGGGAGAGGGGTGTCACATCCAGCAAAAGGAGCTCCTTCACATCACCCCTCAAGATACCACCCTGAATAGCAGCTCCCATAGCAACGGCCTCATCAGGATTGACACCCTTGCTTGGGGGCTTGTTGAATATCTGGGAAACAACCTCCTGGACCTTTGGCACCCTCGTCATACCACCAACCAGTAGAACCTCATCAATCTCCTTTGCAGAGATGCCAGCATCCTTGAGGCAGTTCACACAGGGGGTGCGAGTCCTCTCGATGAGATTGGCCACAAGAGACTCAAACTTCGATCTGGTCATGGTAATGTTGAAGTGCTTTGCACCAGAGGCGTCAGCAGTGATAAAGGGGAGGTTGATTTCAGTCTGCATAGTGGAGGAAAGCTCGACCTTGGCCTTCTCAGCAGCTTCCCTAAGCCTCTGCAGGGCTAACTTGTCCTTGCTCAGATCAATGTTGTCAGACTTCTTGAACTCACTAACTAGATACTCAAGCAGTGCACCATCGAAGTCCTCACCACCAAGGAAAGTATCACCATTGGTTGCCTTGACCTGAACAAAGCATCAGAATTAAGAATCAGAACGCCTATTTCAACGCCTATTTCAACATTTGGATATTGAATATGTACAAGACATGCAAAAAAAATTACCTCAAAGACACCGTTTGATATTTCAAGGATTGACACATCAAAGGTGCCACCACCCAGGTCAAATACAGCAATAAGGCCCTCCTTGTTGTTCATTCCATATGACAGAGCTGCAGCAGTGGGCTCGTTGATAATCCTCATCACCTCCAATCCAGCAATCCTACCAGCATCCTTGGTAGCCTGGCGCTGCGCATCATTGAAATATGCTGGGACAGTAATAACAGCCTTGGAGACAGTCTTGCTAAGGTAAGCCTCTGCAGTTTCCTTCATCTTGGTGAGGACAAATGCACCGATCTGGCTAGGGGAGTACTGCTGGCCACCCATCTCCACCCAGGCATCACCATTCGGTGCCCTGACAATCTTGTAAGGCACCATCTTCATCTCCTTCTGGGTTTGCGGGTCATCATAGGTCCTACCGATCAGACGTTTCGACCCACGAATTGTGTTCTGGGCATTGGTGACCGCCTGCCGGCTCGCAGTGATACCGATCAGCAGGTCACCGTTCTGATTCTTGGCAACGATGGAGGGCGTTGTCCTCGCGCCTTCCGCATTTTCAATCACCCGCGGTGTCTGCACAGGCAAATTCAACCATCACTTCCTGACAACCAGTATCACAACAAAGTACCAATTGAACATGTACTCCAATTGCAGCAATTTCAAGCCATGGCAGTAAGTACAGATTGATAAAACCGCTTAATCAAACCAACTGAAGCATACAAGCCATGACATCTATCATATTTGGATACAGAACAGAACATGGCAAGATCTCAAGTACAAACAGAGGAAAAAAAACACACCTTTCCTTCCATAACGGAGACGCAGGAATTCGTTGTGCCCAGATCGATACCGATGACATCTGACGCGGCCGGCTTTGTGCTGCACGAAGAGCATGATCATTCACTTCAGACTCCCGAAAGGCAACAAACAAAAAATTGTGATGGATGCAGAACAAACGGTGACAACGAATCTACCGTGCCTAATTACCTGAGAAGACGAGCTACTGCTCCAAGCCTGGAGAGCAGAGGTGGCGCTTGCCCGCGGGCGATGGGAGCCTAACCAGATCGCACAAGCAGAGAACATATCATCAGCACATCGGACCAATCCACACCATGCATCATCATCAGAACGAATGCGCAACGACACACCAAAAAACTGGCCTTGCCAAAGGGGATACGAACCTGGGCAGCGGCGGAGGCGAGGGTGCGGCCGGACCTGGCCAGCCTGGACGCAACGAGAGCTCCGAAGGCCATGGCTGGCTCCTTTGCTTGGACGCTGCTCCCGGCGGCGGCGGCGGCGGCGGCTTGTGGGGGGCGGGAGGGGGGAGGAGGAGGTGAGATCCGAAAAACCCTAGTGGGCGGCGGCGTCGGCGCGCGCTCCTCTTAAACCCCCGTCGAACTGGCTTGCGAGAGGGGAAAGAAATGGTGGCCAGGGGCATTGCTGTGATTCTCTCCGGGACAAGTCTGTGGCTGACGGTGGGCCACGAGGGCCGGCTGGAAGCTTCTAGACGGTATCAATCAGCCACCGTCCATTGGGCTGGGCACTTTTTTTTGCAAAATAACGACAGGTCAAAAAATCGTTGCCTTGTTGCCTAAACAGGCACGTCTGGGTCTGGTAACAGATAAACAATGCCTCCGGCATCATTAAACGGAGGATTAAAAGCCAATACTCCATATTACGCGGGGAATTACAATACAATTGGAGTCAACCTTCTCATTTTCCAATAGATGCTTCGAAACGCATTTGATCAAACGAATTGGGGTTAGACCAAATCCAACAGATCGTGTATATAAAAATGACACTATAACTGGAGAAGTGAAGTTTAAACATAAACGATGTGATAGACGTCTGCCAGACTCCGCCTTATACGTTTGCTTTGATGCCAAAGAGTTATTTCTGTTGTCAATATACCAAACGATATGCACGCATCCAAGCATCTAGAATGTGTGTGCTATGATCTTCACACTCGCATTACTGGATGTACGAGGAAGATAGATAGAATTAGGCTATTGTTACCGGCTCGTCTATTCCACCGTTTATAATTCAAGCTCTATTATGTCAACAGTGCGCAAACAATGTTTTGCACATCTTCACACACTTTGATACCATTAGCCTTACAATTTACTAGAAAAGCATGGCTGGCTCCGTGGAAAAAAAGGAACGGCCGAGCAAAGATGGGAAAGTTCTGTCTTTTCGATAACCAGTTCAGTTTTTTTCGTTACAACACACTGCTTAGGCTGAAACCAAGGGACACCTCCATCTCCCTTCCTCCATCACTATTTCAACTACCTCTCTTTCTGTCTAAGTGCTATAACAGTACCGCATTTAATTTTGCAGTCGCCGTTGGTTTTAGCCTTTATATCTGCAGTGCACTGCAGACTATGGCAGGCCCAACCACTCGCGGCCCACAGCTACTACGGCCCATTTACCGTCTTCCGCTCACATGACAGTGTGTTCTGCTTCTGACCTCGTGAACAGGAGGGAAGCTTTTATCAAAAAAAAAAAAAAAAAGAAAAGGAGGGAAGCAGCAATATGCTCTCCTTTTTTCTAAAAAAAAAAGCAATATGCTCTCCCTGTCAATAATCACGCAACGAAAGCTTCTGTCCAGTCCCGCATGATCTTGCCAGGTGCATTGAACTGAAAGTTTCAGAGACGAACACTGCGGCTGTACTGATACAGTGAAACATTTTTGTTACTTCTGCTGCTAAGCATCAGCCAAGTAGCTGCAACACATGTGCTTCCTTAATTTGGGCTTCATTGAAAGAACAGAAAATATGAAAACGCACCACCCTTATGATTGATAAGCATCCCTTTCAACGAAACAAAAACAGGGGGAGCCTTATTAATGTTCTTGACGAATGGCTACTGCTTCTGTGTGTAAAGCAAATTTGAGCATCAAGCAGCTTCTGCAAAAACTGCTGCAACAGAGAGGGAGATTGAAAGAGCAACACACGTGTTACTACTTAGTATGAAGCTAGATTTTGTTGTACAAGGGAGGAAAACGGTAGGGAGTCCCCTCCACTTCCACGAGAAAGCCAGCCTGCTGGCAGTACTCGACGGTATCCGCAATTGTTTCCTTCAGCGGCCTGGCCTTCCATCCCAGTTTCATCAGCTTCTCGGACGTCATCGGAGCTGGGTGCTCCGTGTCACAGATGCTCTCCCTGCCAATTTAGAGTCAAGCCGGTTAGACATTGCCAGCCTCAGCTCTTGTTTGATTAGAATAGGAAGAAACATGAGAAATTTTACTAGGTAACAGAAACTTAATTTACCTGCTCATGAAAGGGTAGTCGTCAGGGTACATGCTCTTCAGCAAGTCCAGCAGGTCGCGGGCGCTGATGAAGTGAGGAGCGCAGATGTGCCTGCCGGATGCTTCAGGCGTCTCGTACAACAGCAGAAGAGCATCGGCGGTGTCCCGGACGTCGACGATGTGCCAAAGCTTGTTCCTCGTTTGATCAGGGCCTCCTGAATATGATACAGAGAAAATTTTTGTTTAGCTCTATCCATCACTCTAAGAAAGGTATAATAACCTGTATCAGATAACTAGATAAGACGATCAAGTGAAAAATAGTAGCATAAACTGCAACCAGTACTGGGTCGCATTGTTACTTGTTAGGCCATTTGCGTGATGGGTCAAGACCTTTCAGGAAGTAGACGAGGAACTGGCAGCTCGTGTTAAGCGTTGGCTGCAGAAGGGGACCAAAGACCAGGGCAGGGTTGATAGTCACAACGTCCAGCCCGTTTTGCTTCCCGTACTCAATTGCAGCTTGTTCTGAAGTAATCTTGGCAACAGAGTACCAATCCTGCAGCCGCACAGCACGTACGAAGCGAAAACAACTTAGATTGGAACATGAATAATTACGGATTAGTACACTTTAAAAATCAGATCCTGGGTTGTTTTGGATTTATTTGTTTCCCTCTACTACTGCTAGTTTACGGTTCTACTAGTAGTTACCTCATTCTTCTTACAGGCTTCTTTGTCTGACCAGCAACCTTCGTCTTTGATCTTGTCTTTGGGCCAATCTTTTGGGTCTATCTCAACGGCCACCATGGATGAAACAACTACCACTCGACGAACATTCGCAGCTGAGGCAGCCTTGAGTACGTTTGTGGTGCCATTAACAGCAGGACCTAGCATTTCTCGCTGAAAAGTTGCATTGATGACATGATGTATCGGGAGAACAAAATTTGATAAATATGGCAAGCTGAAAAGTTTGTATGCAAGCCGTATCAAATTGATTGATGTGTGCACACATACAGAATGATTAGAGCATTTGGACAGCAAGAAACGATCTCATATCTAACCAGATGAACAGTGTCTACGCAGAGTAAAAAGATTCAGACATGAATCTTCTATTGTTATCCATTAATCTGATTGGTGAACGTACGTAGTGTTTAGATTGAGGAATCGACTCACGAAGGATAACGTGGTGATGCATGTCATTAGACAAAATTGGTGGATGACCTCATTTCTCATCCATTCAATCCACTCTGATCCATATCGTAAAGTATCTAAACTGGGCTTTAGTAGATGCCATGACACACGCTACCAAGTTTCAAGTTATAGGAACCACAAACCTTGTTTTACTCAAACAGAAGAATTTGCGAATCTATCTTAAAACCGCACACGTATTTGTTTACCTCTGGATCCGTTATTTTCCCCGAAGGAACCGTAGTGGCGACATGGAAAACTCCCTGGCATCCCGCGATCGCAGCTGCCATGGCATCGTAGTCAAGGAGATCGGCCCTGAAAAGTTTAAGCTTTTCCGATGCGTTCTCGAACTGCTTCAGATGGGCTGTCTTCCTGTCACCTGAAACAACAAACAACACATAGAGATCAAGATCGTCAGCGCTCAAGGCTTTTGTCTAGGAAGGTACTGATGAGTAGTTGGTCACTTGGTTGCTGCATGCGTACTGAGGTCACGGACGGTGCCGTGGACGGTGTAGCCGCGAGAGAGGAGGAGCTTGACGAGCCACGAGGCGACGTACCCGCCGGCGCCCGTCACGCACACCGCCCTCTCCGCGTTGCCGGCGGCGGCGGCCGCCTCCGTGCCCCTGGCGGCCATCGTGTCCTCTCCTCCCTTCCTCGTCGTCCGCTCCGCTGCCTCTGATCGTGAGGTGGCACTGTGTGAGCAACCACGTCTGTCCCTCTGAGTCTCTGAGACTGATCTGACAGCTACTAATAGCTGAGGCTACGCCATACAGTCGTCGTTCAAAGGAAACATCGGCCTTTCTAAAATTTCTCCCAAATTTCACTATGAAAAAAAAAATTTCCTTTCACATCAAAATACCGACACATGCATAGAGTACTAAATATAGATGAAATAAAAAATTAATTGCACAGTTTAGATGTACTTTGCGAGACGAATCTTTTGAACCTAATTAGACCATAGTAGGACAATATTTACCACAAACAAACGAAAAGTGCTACAGTGTATTTTTCAGTGCTACAGTGCATTTTTCACCTCAAAATTCTGGATCTAAAGACAGCCATCTGCAGGCAGCTGTGGTCACGAGTGGCTGCTGCGTAGCGTGGCAAGCATACATGGGCAATCGATCGAGTCACAAACTCACATCACGATGGTTTATAATTAGTTTTCTCCACATTGACTAGTACGTACTGTACTAGTTTATAATTTATGACTTGACTCGATAAAAAGTTTGCATTGAGCAAGAGACTCCCCATGTACCACCAATATGTGCTCATTTTTGCTGCTTTTTTTTTTTTAAAAGAAAGCTGGCAGGGGATCAACCTATAGCGTCAGAAAGGAGACGTTATGGCCCAAATAATACTGAAATGC
Organism: Paspalum notatum; assembly: GCA_022530915.1. Classification (NCBI taxonomy): domain Eukaryota; kingdom Viridiplantae; phylum Streptophyta; class Magnoliopsida; order Poales; family Poaceae; genus Paspalum; species Paspalum notatum. The sequence continues at coordinate 41,487,181 of CM039685.1, forward strand.
ACACAAGGCTGACAGCCGGCACAGCCGCACAGCCAGTCAAAAACCAAATGGAAGCTCCAGGCACAGGGAGCTTCCTAGATGTCCGATTTTCTACGCCTGGTGTGGACATCTCCTTGGCTCCTTGCCTGGCAGGCTCGCACAGCAGCTTCCCTGGGAGGCTGCCACCAAAACTCCAAAAGGCCACGTCGCTAGGCCCTCGCTCCGGCTATGATTCGTCTTCTAGACTCGTGTGTGCGTGATGTCCATGATATACCAGTACAGTTAGCGGAGTCCCTTATTACCCGAGCATCAATAGGCTTAAAACAGCGGTCGCCATGATCAAAATAACTACTAGTACGTAGTAACAGTTCAGGTATTTCTTGACGCATGTTCACTGAAAAGAACTGCTGATCACTCAATAATAAGTGTCCAAGAGTGATTTGAAATAGGAACAGGTTCTCTTTTTAATTTTTTTGGTACGATTTGCCATTGACTGGTGACCTGGGAGTCCAGCGTAGGTTAAAAATTGACAAATCAAATCACATCGCCCATGGACCATGACTTGTGATATTAGGCTATACCTAACGGTTCCCAAAAAACTCATCCCCTGTACATTGTACACATAAATTCGTGCACTGAAGACAAAGAGAGTGGTAGTTGAAACAGTGATAGAGGATGGAGGATAGGGGAACGACTGGTTTCAGCCTTAGGACCCCATCTACGACTAGTATTTTTGTTCCGATGGATTCTTGTTCACTGATTTCGATTCCAATCGAACAAGCGACTCTCTCCCGCCACCGTCTTCCTCCTCTCGCCCCCGCTCCTCCCGCCGCCTCCCGCCCCCGCCTCGCTCGCCACCCGCGGCCGGCGCCTTGCCGCTCTGCCCACTGCCCTCCGCCGCTGGCCTGCCACAGCCCACCGCGAACCTAGCGGCTGCTCGCCCCTGCCGCCGGCCCTTCCGATCCCGACCGCCATCCCCCGCCGCAAGACGCCGGTCTCTCCACCGCCCACCGCCCACCACCACCGCCGGGCCGGCCAGCAGCCCCCGGCCCTCCCTCTATGGCCGGAGGTGGAGGAGACGGGGTCGCCGGCGGTCCCAACCCCAGCAACCCCAAACCCTAACCGTGCGCGCCGCCTCCCCCGCCCCTCCCGCCGCCGCCCGGGAGGCCGCCGGCGCCTCAGCACCCTCGCCGCGGCCTCCCCGCCCGCCGGCCGCCGGCCCCCTCCCGCGCCGGGCTGCCCGCTGCCGCGTCGAGCGAGCGATAGCTAAACGAACATTGCGTGTAAGGGACCGGCAGAGCAGAGGAAAACTCAAGGTGAATCTCAAAACATGGCACAACACATCAGGAGACAAGTAGACGGCCCAAAGTGGTATCAGAAACACGAGAGCACGTACAGAGAGCTTGCACATAAGTACATTTATTGGGTGAAAGTGAATGGAAAATACCTTTGGCCATACAAGAAGTTGTCACAAAAATTATAAACATTTGGCCATCCATTGTATCTATTTTATTTTCTAAAAATCGCCTACCATAAGATTATGACATGTGATTTAAGGTAACCTATAAATTGTATATAAATTGCTCACCGTTTCATCATTAAGAATAATCTAAAAATAAAGTATTCCTGTTGTGCAACTATAATTTGAAAGTTTAAAGTTCACTTAAAATTTATGAGTAGAATGCACTCAAAGCCATTTAACTTACCTTAGGGTATCACCTAGCTCCATCATCTTTGAAAGTGCAGTTTTTGGTCTATGAATTTTTTAAATCGTATCATATAAGACCATCCCCAACCCTTCCCCATCCCCATTGCCTATATTCCCATCAATCCACTGTTCCAACTACCCCTCTCTCTGTATACAGTAGCGCTACAGTGTCAAAGAGTACACTACCATTTTACACTACCATTGGGGTTGGTCTAAGTCCATATTGCAACTAACACAAACAAAAATTGTAATAATATTATATGCATGTCAAAAATTACAAAAACAACTTTTTTAGCTTTTATCCTGATGAGATATGCACAATAGAACAGACCTGACATGTAAAATGACCATTTTGCCCGCGTTTATGCTAAATAAATGTTTAATAAATGACCATTTTGACATGTAAAACGATCAAATTTATTCGTAAGGCATATTCTTATATGTATTGATCTAATGGTGTTTTAAAAAAAATTCTTCCGTTGGAACGTACGGGCATTTTGCTAGTATACTCAAAATTTATATCTAAATTGCCCACAATTGTTTAAGAATACAAGCTCGTTTGGAAGCATGAGTTTATTTAAGTTGGCTCATGTCCCATTGATAACAAGAGATGTAAAGAAACATATAAGCAATCACAATCCATGCTGTTGCCGAGGCTAGATTTGGTTGAAAAGAGGAGGGAAACGGCAGGGAGTCTCCCTGCCCGCATCCTCAAGAAACCCAGCCCGCTGGCAGAACCCAACCGTGTCGGCGATAGTCTCCTCCAGCGGCCGGCAGCTCCACCCGAGCTTCTTTAGCTTGTCAGAAGTCATCGGGGCCGGGTGATCTCTATCACATATGCTCTCCCTGCAAAGCAATTGGGCACCACATTGAAAATTTGAAATTGAATGGTTTAATTTTTTTAAAGTGTGAAAACATAGCTGGGGCAAGTGTTTTTACTTGGTAATGAAAGGGTAATCGTCAGGGTACATGCTCCTCAGCAAGTCCACCAGGTCGCGGACACTGATAACATGAGGCGCGCAGATGTGCCTGCCGGATGCTTCAGGCACCTCGTAGAGCAGAAGCATCGCGTCGGCGAGGTCCCGGACATCGACGATGTGCCAGAGCTTGTTCCTCACCTGGTCAGGGCCTCCTGCATCGCCGCTCATAATCAAAGATATAACTAATTAAGGAGGCCACGCATCGCTGACGCCGAGTGTTTTGTGTGAGGCTGGCATGCATGCATGGTCCAAAGTCCAAACCTTTCAGGAGGAAAACGAGGAACTGGCTGCTCGCGTTAACCGTCGGCTGCAGCAGGGGCCCGAACACCAACCCTGGGTTGATGGTCACCACGTCGAGGCCGGTTCGCCGCCCGTACTCGAGCGCCGCCTCCTCTGAGATGATCTTGGCCACCGGGTACCAGCTCTGGAGGTAATTTACACACCAGATCAGCGATCTTACAGTGTGCGGCTTCTATCTAATGCATAATACGTTGTTTAGCATGCATGCTCCAGCTATAGCAGTATGTACATGTTACCTCGATGCTCCTGCAGAACTCTCTGTCAGACCAGCAGCTCTCGTCTCTGACCTTACCTTGGGGCCAATCTTTGGGGTTGATCTCCACGGCAACAATGGACGACACGACCACCACTCGCCGGACGCTCGCGGCAGAGGCGACCTTGAGCACATTTGTGGTGCCGGTGACGGCAGGACCGAGCATCTGGAGCTGCATATCGTAGTTGTGGATGCATGTCAGTATGTAACAGATATATGCTGTCTGTTAATCCGTGAATAGAAACATCAGAGTCTCGAGAGGAGAGAAGAAACACAGGGACTTGCCTCTGGATCAGTCAGTTCCTCTGAAGGCACGGGAGTGGCCACATGGAAGACCCCCTGGCACCCGGCAACTGCAGCCGCCATGGCGTCGTAGTCCAGGAGATCAGCCTTGAAGACCCTGAGATTTTCGGCAGCATTCTCGAGCCGCCTCAGATGGGCGGTCTTCTTGTCACCTGAAACGCCAGTCGTCGACAGAAGCTCAAAACTAGAAACAATCCAACAGGAAGGAAGGAAGCAAGCAAGAAAGAGGGCAATAATGTCGGATGGCGCACTGAGGTCGCGGACGGTGCCATGCACCGTGTAGCCGCGGGAGAGGAGCAGCTTCACAAGCCACGAGGCGATGAACCCGCCGGCGCCGGTCACGCACACCGTTGCACCTCCGGCCATGGCGTTGAAGTCGCCTCCGTCGCAGGTAGCTGCTCGTCGTTCTAAGCGCCGCAGTTGATGGGCTATCAGGAGCGAGTTCTGAGAGAGAGAGAGAGAGAGAGAGAGAGAGAGTTAACTGTTACATGATCTGCTATATATAGACGCACTTGCTGTCGGCGTGTATACTTGATGGCCATACGCCGATCGCGTGAAGAACGGAAAGCTTCGAGAAGAAGAAGGGAAAATTCAAAATTCCACACACGCACGGGAAGAAACTATGGCCAAGACCAAGTGCCAAGTTAGAGCGAAAATTACTGACTGTGCAGTTGATCGAGCAGGTTGTCACATGGCCGGGTATCCATTTTGGACGTCCTGTTGTTTGGTCTGTACAAAAGTTGTCCATAAATGTGTCCAGCAGCGCTGGTGACTGGCTGGCTGGCTGCTCGATCGCTGCTGCCTGTAGTTGTAGGGACCGGATTGATTTCCGTGCGAGTGCCAGTGTCGTGGTGGTCTGTCTCGCTGGCCAGATCCAGCATATGCAATAATGTGCAACCCTGTTTAGATAGGACTTTTGACTGGTTGAATGATTACCTTTTTTTGCGATTTTCTTTTTGAAAATGTTCTCTGAAATTATTATGAGTACAAAAATAACTATTAAGGGATTATATATTATGTTATGATACTATAGTAGCTAAAATTTATCGTATTATGAGTACTAGAGGAAAAAAATGCCCGGATACAATATAGCCACAATGTGATGCGTGTGACTTGCGTTGAGCAGAGCTATGTATCAACATGTTTTCCCAATTGTTTTCATGATTTTGATGTACAATAACATCTATGATTTGGTCCTATGGCAAGTAAAGAGAAGTTGTAGCAGACAGGGATAGAAGTGGGACATATATAGTGTGGGGTGGCACCAAACTTTTGCCAAAAGAAAAACATTCATCTCCTGTGATGCCACCTTGTTTCAATGATTCACGTAGACTCCGAGTGAATTTTATGGTAGTACTATTAGAAACTTTATCATTTTAGCCCTCTATCGACATTTAGAACATTCAAAACAGAGGCACTATGAAACTTGGGGGGTTGTGTTCATGTGGGCTCTATCCCAACATTGTGACATATGATCTATGGCATTTTATTTCAACGATTATCGCAACACCATGACATAATGTTCATGTCATTTTGTTTCAACGATTTCTATCGACTCCGAGCAAATTTTAGGGCTTTGTCAGTCAGCTTGGAAAGTTTGTCTTTCTAACTTTCCATCAATACATAGAACGTTGAAAATAAAGTTTGTATGCGATTTGATCGTCCATCTTCGTGTCGCCTGTCCATATGCGATTTGGGTGTCCTTCTTTAGAATGTTCTGATTATGGATCAAGATGACACAATTTCATGGAAGTGGACAGAAAATGGTCTATATTCAGCTAAGTCAACTTACCTAGCTCAGTTCAGGGGGGATCACTCTACAGTCTGCACTTCCAATGCTAAATCCATTTGGCATGCTCACTCTGAACTAAGGGAAGCACAATGTTTTTTTTTTTTTTTTTTTTTTTTTTGCATGGCTGCTCATACAGCCGACAATTCTCACTGGCAGAAAGCTTCAAGCGCGGCAATGACCTTGCAATCTTGAAGGCATTCTACATCTAGGATTATCCCAGAAGAGAATGCTTTCTTGCTAATTGCTAGGATTATCAGTTTATCACAAGCATATAATAATAAGAATTCTAGAAAAAAGGACAGGGAGTACATAAAGAGAACTTTCATATTATAAAATGAAAGGAAAACCTAGTTTTTTTTCCACGAGCATGCATAGCACATTTTCCATTAGGAATAAAGCATAAAGAACCACAACAACACTGGTAAGCCTAGGCTTAACCAAGCAGAGCTCACGAGCTTAACACCCCGGGAGCTATACTTAGGTTATTGCATACAATACAACTAATAGACTACGGTGCAAACCACACATTTAGCTGAAATTGAATGATTGAAAGAGGATGTCCGAAGAAAAAAAAACTTCTTCTCTAGCTAGTACAGTAGAAGCAACGGAAAGTTTGCTTCATTTTTCTATAGCCATATGAAAAAGGTGAGGAAGACGGCAAGGGCGTCCCTCTATATCCTGCAGAAGCCTAGCCTTCTCATAGTATTCAATACTGTCTAAAAATGTTTCCTCCAGTTTCTCCCTTGGTTTCCAGCCCAAATTCTTCAGTTTCTCTGACATAAGTGGTGTAACTATAGAATTAGGATCCAGATCATCGTCGCTGCAGCAAATAAATGTAAAGCAAGAGAATAAGAGTTAGTCACCTTAGCCATTACAAATTCTGCATCATAGATTATTAGATTTATAGGTACGGTCAGAGATTTACCAGTTTACATAATTGTAGTTAGGTCGAGCCTTCTTCAGCAAGTTCACCAAATCTTTGGCGCTAATATGGTGTGGCGCACATATGTATCTCCCAGTTGATTCCTCTTTCTCGTATAGCAGAAGCAAAGCATCAGCCACATCACGGACATCAACTATGTGCCACGGAATGTTCTTCATTACAGTAGGACCTCCTGCAATCAAACTAAGAGAATATGAGTAGTTTTGAACTTTACCATGCATGCTTTTAAGTGGACAGAAGCATATAGCACAGCACAGTATGAAAGAATTACAAAATTAGCATACTGTAAAAAGAATTAAAAACTTATTCACTCTGACATTATGAAAGATAATTTAAACCAACCTCTTCAATTTGTGTCTGAATTACCAATTATGCCATTTAAAAGGGTTGTTTTACAGTGGTTTTAAAGCATTTTTTGGTACCACCTGATACCATTGCTCACCGATGCGTAAAGATAATAATTTTTGACTAGTTGTAGGTAATAGAATATAACGGGTGGATTTTAACCTTTTATGATGTATATGAGGAATTCATGGCTAACATTGACCACAGGCCGCAGGAGTGGGCCTAGAGCCATAGTAGGGCAAGCTGTAACAATATTTAGCCCCGTTTTCTCTGCATATTCCAATGCTGTCTTTTCCGCAATAACCTTGGCAACCATATACCAGTCCTGCCAGAGAAGAACTAGGTCAATCCTGACTTAATGCATCCCAGAAGCAAACAAAAAAAACCATTTGTAAATGATAGACATGTAATTAGATGGATTTATTTTTGATAAATCAGCATATTAGTTTTCTTTCAAAGAAAACCAAAAATGGCAGGAGGATCATTATGAGGCAACAACGTTCAATTCTGAAGACTCCTGTCCCAACATCACTGACCTCATTCTTTTCACAAAAGCTTATATCCGACCAGCAGTTCTCGTCTTTGGGTCTGTCTCGAGGCCAATTTGGGTTGAAATGAACAGCAGCAGTGGATGAGACCACAACAACTTTTTGGACATTATTAGCTGAGCAAGCCTGAAGAATGTTTAAGGTGCCTTGCACAGCAGGAGCCAGTACTTCTGCCTGCAAGGTTTAAGGTAAAAAAAAAAAAAATAGAAACTCATATGTACAGACTATAAACAGTAACTAAAACTCGGTATTTGCATCTTGGTATAGAGCAGTGGGTGTGGGTCGGTGAAACTATGGCAATGAAAAAATGCAGAATCTGTGATGTACGCTGTTGGCAACGGAAGCAAACTTTCTTCAGAGTTTTACACTACCAATATATTGAAACAAGTGGTGTTGATACTTGCCTCCGGATCATGGACCTTGTCCGTGGGCACCGGACAGGCAGCATGGAAGACCCCCTGGCACCCTGCGACCGCGGCGGCCAGCGAGTCCTGGTCGAGCACGTTGGCCTTGAACAGCCGGAGGTTCTCCGAAGCGCCTTCCAGCCGCCCGAGGTGGGCGTTCTTGGGATCACCTGAAACAGCGTCCGCCGCGCGCGATCAGTCCCGCACCTCGGCCCATAACAAAGGCAGTTGCGCACCGGCGCCGGCGGCAGCTTACTTGGGTCGCGGACGGTGGCGTGCACGGCGTAGCCGCGGGAGAGGAGCAGCTTGACGAGCCACGAGGCGATGTACCCGCCGGCGCCGGTCACGCACACGTTCTGACGGCTCCCGGGAACACTGCTCTCCGCGCGTCCGGCCATCGTGTCTACTGTCTAGTGCGTGGTACTGCCGCTGCCGCTCAGCTCAGCACTTCTCGGACTCCGTCGTCCGCTAGCTCTGTGTGGGTGTGAGCAACGGATATATTCAGGTGGCTCGTGTAAACTACATGTGTCTAGTGTGTGTATATATACAAATTACAGCAGCTCGCGAATGACTGAATGGGGTGCAGGCCAGGTCAGGACTAATTGAATTTGGTTATCTTATAGTATTGTACATAATGGTGGATATGATAAAGTAATCCCACTAAATGGTGGATCGTCAACTAATAAATGCTTTTGCTATATTGAGGAGCACAATTGATGAGATTTCCGGCAAGCAGTTTTTTGCACCATTGTGTTCACTGTTCAGCGTGACAAATCCAGTAAAATAAGACCCACATTACGTATCTTACTATTACTGATCAGATTTTATAAAAGAAGCACGAATTGCGAAGCACGTTAGAAAAAAAAAGATAAATTTTAGAAATTACTAAAAAATCAGAAACATCTGGCTCCCCATCAAATAGTATCCAATAATACTAGCGATCAGATCTATTAGATTTTCTAAAAAAAACACGAATTGCGAAGCGCGCTAGAAAAAAAGATAAATTCTACAAAAGAAACACGAATTGCGAAACGCGCTAAAAAAATAATAAATTGTAGAAATTCCCACAAAAATAAAAAACATCTGGCCCTCAATCAAATAGTATCCAATAAAGGAAGGCGCCGCCGCGGACGACGCCGCCGCAGATGACGCCCCCTGGCACGCAGCCCGTGCGGCCTCCGAGAGCGACTTATGCGGGATGAACGGACTGCACCAAAAGCATTCAGCCATGCAAAACAAGAACGGAGGGAACCACGACCACGACAGAAAGGTGGGAGGATCGCTCACCGAGAAAACCGCGGCGTGGGAAAGAGACACCTCCAACCTCGAGGCGCCGTTCCCGGCGGCACTTTCGCACTTGCTGGCAGGGAGACGAACGGCGCGTCAACCCTCAAGGGCGGCTCTGGCGCATGAGAAGTAACGGGGGCCACGCTCGTCCCCACCGGCAGCGATGACTCCGACCCAGGAGGTGACCCCTGGACGGTCACCGCTACCAAAGCGCCCGAAGAAGAACCGGCAGCGAGCTCGGTCGACACCCCTGATGGCAACACAGGCGCCCCTGAGCCTCCGGACGCCTCCACCGGCACGGTCCTTGGCGTTGCCACGGACGTCAACGTCAAGACCGCGATAGGGACGCCGGACCCTTCCGGCTCTGGCGAGGACGACACTTCCACGACCGGCTCCACCCGCGCCTGAACCACCGTAGCCGGAACAGGAACGCGCTGAGACTCCCCCGCCGATCCTTGAGACCCCCTCAACGGGGGCACGGCACCCGCCGCCGGCGGAGTCATGATCAGCATCGCCTCAGGGAGGACGCCCGAGCTAGAACTTTCCCCAATCTCGCCAGCAAGCGGCACGGCCTCGAGCGTATCATCCGAAAACCACTCCTCGTCGGATGATGCGGTAGAAGGAGTTGGCGAGCGACCCTCCTCCCGGGCGCGCTGATCGCGCTCCCTCTTCTTTCTATCGCGGGCGAGCTGATGGCGTTTCTTGCGCTCATCCGCCAAGTGCGCCTCCGCCTCCCTCTTTCGCTTCCGGTCCGCCTTCACGGTGGCATCCTCAGGAAGAGGGGCGGGGCACGGCTTCATAGAACCAATGCCCTAAAACCACACAAGGCGCGGCATTAGTAAGCCTAGAAGCACCCATCACACAACCCGGTAAAAGAGACTTACCAAGTTTTCTTTGATCGAATGGTTGAGGGCTAGAGGACCGCCAAAGAGGTTCGCCGTCGAGGTCCCCTCGGTGATGGCGATCACACGGAGCCGGATCTCTACAGGAGTAAGCTCCTCGCCAGAGATTCGGTCCGGATCAGCCGCGCCGGTATACTCCCACATGGGGAAACGACGGCACCGAAGTGGTTGGAGAGCCCTCCGAATAAATGTCGAAACCAGCACCACGCCGGTCAAGCCGCGGCGACGGAGAAGCCCTATCTTCTCCAAGAGGAACCCCACCTAGTTGGCGCTCCTCTTCTCGCGACCCCAGTCCCATTGGTCCCGCCTCGAGGGGGCGGCACCGGTAAAGGCGGGGGCCCTCCCGATGTATCCGGGCGGGGGCATGACCCCGTCCGCCAGGGGAGGGTCGCCTAGGTTCTGAACATAGAACCATTCCCCCGAGTACCCATGAATGGAAGACGGGAAGGGGATCTGAAGGTAGTCTTGCTGACAGCCGTTGCGCAGCTGGATGGTCACGCCGCCGACAAGGGACTGCCCGCCTTGCCCCTGCGAGAGCTGGGGGCGAAACAGGTAGTACCACAACTTGAAGGGCAGCGCTATCCCAAGGAAGGCCTCGCACAGCGTGATAAAACACGCCATGTGAAGCACGGCGTTGGGATTCAAGTGCTGAATCTCCAAGCCGTAAAAGAAGAGGAGCCCCCGCACGAACAAGTGCAGGGGGAGACGGGCGCGAGAACGACGATCTAGTTCTCCCGAGGATCGGGTAGGCTACCGAGCTCTGGCAGCCGCGATCCCGACACCGCCCAGGGGGAAGGAAGCCTTTCTTCTCTAAGAGCGCCAGGCGCGTCCTGGGGGTCGTGCACCGGGGGAAGGAAGCCATCGGCGGCGGCGAAGAAGAGCGCAGGAACCCACGAAGAACGCGAGGAAGGAGAAGGCAAGGCTAAGGAAACGGCAGAGGCGAAAAAGAGGCAAGTAAGCAGTCTAATTCTCTTCTCTCCCCTCGTGAATCCGCGCAGAGGATAACAAGGAAACACGGGATAAGCGGACGTGGGTTGAGGGGGTCAGGGCCGTCAGCGGGCCCACCACTACGCATTTACCACCACGACCCCCGGCATCCCCTCGAAAACAGGGCCACGACCGCGCCCCGACTTCTCTCAAACGGCACGAGAAGGCAGAAGGACGGGACGGCCCGCCTCTCTCAAAAGGTACGACCCCTAAGCTACCCCGCATGCATTAACTGAGATGGCAGGGAGCCGGCGCCGACGGAACGACACGCGGACGGGTCCTTGACGCCAGAGCGATCCTGGGTAAGCATAAACCTGACTCCAAACCAATGCATGATCCAACTTAAATCAGCGTATAGAGCGAGGGACGGTCGGCAGGCAAGCTCCCAAGCGAGCTACATGCCAAGTGAGCCGGCATAAGGCCATTTGCCCCGACCGTGTCCGAGACCATACCTCAAACTCTCTTGCGGTAACCCAGCTGATGGGGTGGCCCCGTAGCCCCCCTTTGGACAGACTTCTGACCAAAGGGCCGGAACAAGATCGAGTAAGGAAAAATTCTTTCAATGAGATGCCCCCAGTGGGTCGAGCCCCTCAACGGGATAACTCGCCACGACCGTTCTTAACCGGAAGAACCGTCGGATCTCACTTGGACTACCCGCTATTAGCTCGATGGCCGCCGCACCCACGCCAACCTGGCTGGTGACGGTCGGCCCAACCTTCAAAAGGTCAAAACGGACAGACCTTCCGGAGGGGGTCGCGCCAAAAATCCTATTTAAAACTGGGTACTCAAGAAAATTCTCTTGAAGATCTGACGACGGGCTTAAAAGGCAAACCCTGTGGTATGCCCATAACGGCTTTACACACACGAGTCCCTGACAACCCCCGAGCGATTCCTCACAAAATCACTCCGGGGCTACATCCCACGGATGCGCTTGCGCCCTTCCCCCTAGAGTGAGCCTCCAACCAACCACAAAAGGGTTGATTGAAGGCTCGGGGGCTACTGACGGGGGAGAATATAAAACCCCCCAGAGGAAAGAGGCCCAAGAAAGGCCTGCACAGGCCCAAACCGAAGGCCCATAGCCTTACCCAACGCACGGCGACCGGGGCAAGTGAACCGATCCGACCCCCGCCCCGTACACTCGTACGGGACGGAGGCGGCCGACCTTTCCACGAGGCGGCCTATCCTCAGATCAAGGCTCGGGCGAGGCGGAGAGTCCCGACCGATGCCACGCCCGACGTTGGGACCCACCGGCGTGCGGCCCACGACCAGGCAGCGAAAAGTCCACTCATGGGCCCGGATGATGGGACGACACGCTGCCCTCCTGCGCCCACGCTTGCTACGACGGAACGGCGTCACGCTGCCACCACCTGTCAAGCGCGTGCTTGCACGCGTACTCTTCGCGACAAGATGTGTCATCAACCACCTGACGCCGCACGCCTGGAACACCCCGCCACGACGGGGCTAGGGGGATGACGCCGGATAATGGTTGACCCTATAAAACGAGATACCTGGCAGGGTGTGGCGAGGCCGGCAAAACCGAACAAGCGCAAGAGACAGGACCACCAAGCCCCGCCTCGTACAGACTTACGAGGCGGAAGGCAACCGACCGACCTTCACCCCTCGGCAGGGCGCGATGATACACGAGGCACCGTTACGGACGGACGGAACGACTCGGCAGGGACGCTCCGTAGCCGGATAATCCGTCACCTAACATCACGCCCGTCTGACGCCAAGAGCTAAAGAAAGGAGGCTAGGGCGGACGGGACGGAACACCTCCCCCATACGACTCTCTGACTCCATGAGAATAGAACATTCGCAGGTACACCGAACCCCCGGCACGGCTCAGCTACAGGACCCCGGACAGACGACCTCACCACGCGTGACAAGGGCGTGCCGGGAACGCACGGACTTCTGGCAGGACTTTTGTAACAAGGGAACCCACGTGTCAGGGTCCCTCCCTCACCTTTGTGTATCCTTTTCTCTTCTTTATCCTTCTCCCCTTGAACTGTAAGCTCTCCCTTGAACTATAAAAGGAAGGGAAGCACTCACAGAGAGCAGGATAGCAGGAACACCAGAAAGAGCACAGAGGCCAAGTAATAGGGAGACCCTCTCCGCTGCGCTTGCGCCCACTGTAACACCTCCACACACCTCGTAATACAAGAAACACACTCCACTGGACGTAGAGATTCATCCCGAACCAGTATAAACCTTCGAGTCTACCGGCTCACCATTCGGAGCGAGTCCGTGCTGACATCCCCCACCGAACAACAAATCTACTGCTTGTATCACCCCGGTTCCCGGAACCACGACAATGCCATTATAAAAGATGAATTAAATCCACCGTATAATTATAAAAGATTATTTAAATAATCACATCTAATATACTATAGGTAAAATAAAATCTAAACTCTAAACAAAAACAAATATGTTGCGATAAAAAATTAAATAACAAAATATAAACATATATATGATTCTAACTTGCCAATCATTGGTACTATTAAAGTTATTTATCAATTTTTAATATATATATATATACTTTCTAAAAATATAATCCATGCAAGAGCACAGGTTGATGGACTAATTTGATTAATTGTAGGCCTCAAATTTATATAAAATTTCAATATTTATGTTTCATACTAGTTCATGTTTTACACGGGGTTCACGTACTAGTGTGTGTCAAATCCAAAGTGGCTTTTTAAATGCTCTGTGACTCTGATAGCCGCTCGGCGATCATTACCATAGCGACCACCAAGGACATGACGAGGTGCTGGTTTTTGCGGCCTCACAAAACGTCTTCTTTTGGAGTAATTTCTAAGCTCTATCAGTAAAGGTGATAGTTTTTAAACAACTCTTGTTAAAAGGACAATAATAGAGGATAACCTAAATGTTTTTGCTGTAGATAGTGGCTCGCAGTGAGCTTGTTGGGAGAGCCTCTCCGTGAGGGTCACGCTCATCTCTCGTTCGACATTCGACTCGCCAGTAAAAAAAAAGTGTACTATATCATAAACCACTTGGCAATGGATTACTTGATGTTTTTTGTTGTTGGACATCAAAATCACACACCAAAGATCACGGAAGATCAAAAGCAAATTAATCAGATTCATCACTACCATATAATGGTTTTTAAAATGATAACTGTGGCTAGTGTGCACGTGTAACACAACAATCGCACATTTCGCGTACACTAGTTGCGCACACTGCGAGCCCACAGCCCACATCGGTGTCGGACTGTCGGTCGGATGGCTCCTGTCCTAGCACGCCGATGCATCGCCCTCTTTTCTGACGGAACCCGTTGGCAATCGCTTCCGTGCACCCCCTTTCCTATACATTGTCCCCGGGATGATCGTTCATCAGTCACCACCGACAACGACAAGGTACAGCAAATGGAGGTTGAGGTTCGCAGAAACAGAAAGAACAAAACACGGTAAAGCAAATGGCGAGATTTTATTCGACCAGTCGTATATAACCCGTGAGCGATGAAACTGATGAAACTGACAGCAAACAGTTTAAGCAAGGACGCAGACATGACATGGCATGGAATTATTGGGACGGATTTGACGGGGAGCCAACGATTTGTGTGGTATACGCGTCATCCAACTGTGTTTGTTTGGCTATATGGCCTCTTCTTGTCGGGCCGGGGACACATCTCTTCATCAATCACAAGGGGTACTCTAGCAGGTGGCCCTGGTCTTTGAGCGACTTGACGGCGTCGTCGAACACCTCATGCACCCCTCTGAACTTGATGCCCAGTGCCTGCAGCTTCGACGTGTTCAGCTCGTACGACAGCTTGCCGTAAGGGTTGTTCAGTCTGCACAGCGATTTTCAGAGCTTTCAGCTTTGGTTATAATTAATAGTCAATTAATCCGTGCTTTTACACAGATTAGAGTCTTAAATGTATTATGCGTAACCGTACAACATATATAGATCTATTTTTATACTTAGATTTTTATAATAGCATATCTTGCTACTTTATATGTATGCTTAATTGATTTAGATAATCTTTGATCGATTGCAAAAATAGGTGATTTTAATATAATTTTGAGGGGTTACTTTCATCGTATTAACGGTCATAATAACTAAGGTGAACAATTCAAATATAAATTAAAGGGGATATTTGGTATTATCCTATCAAAATAGCAAATGTGAGCAATTATATATAAATTTAGGGTGTTATTTCATATTTTTTTTATATTAGCAGAGTGGGTGACTAATATGTAGTTTTAGGGGTCATTTAATATTATTTTGATAATGGCAGAGATGGATGATTACTTAATTAGAAAACAGATCTAATGGCTATTAAAATTTCAACCTGTCAATTGATGATAGGGTATTTTTTATTATTGTGAGAATTTGTATGATTTTATTTTTTTTCCAGCGCATCTTATGAGGATTGACGTGGAAATTTCAAAAAGAGTCTACAAAATATCTGTTTCATGAAAAAATTTCTAGCATCTTTAATGGGAAAAAAGACAAAAACTGAAGGTAAATTTGAAAATAAAAAAAATCTAAAAAAGAAGAAGAAGATATTTGCTTTCGTTGAGAATTGAACTCAAGATTTTTCGTAATGACAGAGGTAGGTAATTACTTAGAAAATATATATAATGAAAAAAAAAAGATATTTGCTTTCGTTGAGAGATGAACTCAAGACCTTTCGTAATGGCAGAGGTGGGTAATTACTTAGAAAACATATCTAATGGCTATTAATATTCCAATCTGACAATTGATGGTCGGATGTTTCTGATTATTGTGAGAATTTTTAGGATTTGTCTTTTTTTCTAGCGCGTTTTGAAATTGGTGCAACTTTTAGAACATCTAATTAGTAATAGCAAGATTAGTCGTTACCGTGCAAGTGGATGATCATCTGATCCACGAAATCAATACAAACATAATAAAGACGGAAGAGGAAATGAATTAACCTTCCACTTGGGCTGATGACCGAGTGCTATATAGGTTGGAATCACGACTACCATCCATAGAAGTACACAACCACAGTGCTTCCCTTCCTGTTGTATGCCATCACAATGCTAAAACATCGTCCCTGCATTCCAAATCTTCCCCTTCCTCAATATGTTTATATCATGATCACGTGCAATTTTAAAAACTAGTCTATCAACATGTGCTTTCGCACGGATTAAAGTCTTAAATGTATTATGTGTTATAATACAATATATATAGATCTATTTTTATACTTAGTTTTCTATAATAGCATATCTTAGTACTTTATATGTATGTTTAATTGATTTAGATAATCTTTGATACGATTGCAAAAGTAGGTAATTTTAATATAAATTTGAGGGATTATTTTCATAATAACTAAGATGAACAATTTAGATATAAATTAGAGGGGCTATTTGGTATTAACCATCATAATAGCAGATGTGAGCAATTAGGTATAAATTTAATGTGTTATTTCATATTCTATGGTAATTAATATGTAGTTTAAGGGTTTATTTAATAATGTTTTGATAATGGCAAAGATGAGTGATTGTATACAAAATAGATCTAATGACTATTAAGATTCCAGCATGTCAATGGATAATCTGATGCGGGAGCGGGGTGGTGCTGCCTTGGGAGGTGGGAGGCCGCGCGGGCCCTTGCCAGCTCTTTTCTCCGTCTGCGGGTGGCTCCAGTGTGCCAAGGCCTGTTCGGGTGAGGCCATGGTGGTGGTTGTTGTCCCATGGCGCGGCCCCCGTGGGAGATGTCTCCGGCGAGCTCCATGGTGACTTCTTCCTGTGGATATTGGGCTCGGCGGTGTGGCTGCTGGGACCCGACGAAGCGCGCAGGTTGCGCGGATGGCGACGGTCTTGTGCGGTGATACGGGCGGGCGGTGTCCTTGTCCGGTGGCGCGTGCAGGGTGACTCATGGCTGCGGCTCTGCTCTGTGATGCGCAGTGGTGGCATCCGACGGCTCGGTCTCAGCGTGTTTGGTTGCGGTCATTCGGCTTGGTGCGGTGTGCTGTGACAGTGTGGTGACATCGGCGGTCGGCATCTGGGCGAGCAGGTAGCGGTTGTTTCATGCTTGTCGTGTGCCTTCTCGCAGCGGACCTCGGCGGCTAACTCTGCTTGGCAGTTGTTAGTGCGGTGAGGGACTACGTCGAAAGATGGCGCTTGCGGTGGCGGCAACGTGTGACAACTTGGCTTGCAGCGGATTGCAGCCGTTAGCTCTGCTTGGCGGGGGCTACTCCAGTGCAGTCCATCGTCGGAAGACGGCGCTTGCGACATTGTTGGCTTGCTAGCTCAAGTGCGGTGTGCCTGTAATGTTTTGGAGTTCTGGTGGCAGCTTGGTTTGTTCAGTGATCGTGGGAGTGAGGCGTCCTTGCATTTCTTGCCGACGGCTCTTTGTTAAACAGATCCTTGTCCTGGTTTCTAGAGACGGATGTGGTGAGACCCCGTGCTCTTTCTCTAAAGCGTCGTGGGTTGTGGAGTCCAATGGCGGATGTAGCGAGGCCCCCGCGTGTTGGGTGTTGTGAGAATGGCCAGATCTGGTGTTCTTCATTCCGTGAGTTTGAGTGCTAGGCTGCAGCGGCACTACGACATGAGGTCTCGCACGGCGGTGGCCTTCTTGGTGTAGTGTGGTCTTACTCTTGTTTTCACTGGCATTCTCGAGCTACGACACAGGCTTCAACTTCTACAGCGCACGACCGACGGTGTTTGTTGCAGCTTCCGTTGTGCACCTGGTGGTGATGGTGAAAGCCTTGCCCGTCCGGGCTGATGCGACGCCTTCGGGGGCCATTCACTTTCTTGAAAGTATCATTGTTATACCTCCTTTTTCCTTTGTGTAGTGTGTTTTCCGGGGTGTAAACCCTGACCTTAGGGTCGGGCGGCGGCAACAGCGGCGCCTGTGGCGTCGCGATCCTTTTCCCAATCCAACCGGCCGGTGTTTGTTTTTTCCTATTTGAGTTTATGTTGGTTTGGCGTGGTGCGTGTTGATATCCTAATCCAACCGCATGGTGTTGTTTTTTTGGACATTTTCTTCTTTTTAATATAATCGGCAAGATTTGCCTGGTTCGTTTAAAAAAAATTGATAATCTGATTATTGTGAGCATTTCTATAATTTTAATTTTTTAGCGCATCTTGTGAGGATTGACGTAGAAACTTTAAAAAGAGTCTACAATTAGTAATAATAAGATTGTGCACAAAATATGTGTTTTATGGAAATGTTTCTAGCATCTTTAATGAGAATAAATAGACAAAAATTGAAGGTAAATTTGAAAATAGAAAAAATCTGTAAAAAAAAATATCTGCTTTCGTTAAGAGTTGAACTCAACACCTTTAATAATGGCAGAGTTGGGTAATTACTTAGAAAATAGATCTAATGGCTATCAATATTCCAATCTGCTAATTGATGATCGGATGTTTCTGATTATGGTAAGAATTTCTAGGATTTATTTTTTGTTTTATAGCGCGCTTTGAAAGTAGTGCTTTTGTTAGAACCTTCAATTAATAATAGTAAGATAAGATATTATTTGTTGCAACTTGTAAAGAGGTAGAAGACGAGGCTACGACACATAATTAGGGGGGAGAGAGGGGGAGGGAAAAAAAATTAAAACACCCGACACGTGAAAGTCATGCCACATCATCAAAACCATCCTTCAATCACTCAAGGGTTATTTTATTTGTTTTTAATATTTTACAGGCTAAACCTCTGTTTTTAACTAGGATGAGATGGACAATCCTCTATACCTATAAGGTTATGTAACTTTTTTCTATTGAGATGGTACCATTAAAACCACCGGCTTTTCCTCAGTGAGTCATGGACAAATTGATATCTGGGTGGTAATGTCGTGTACCTTTTAAACACCGCTAAATTACAGCACAACACATCACGTCGTCCGTATGAGAATATGAAGTTTTAGCTACCACTTTTGTTGCATACTAAGGATTGCTGTTAGGCTGAGCTCACTAGACCGCATATCCTTAGACTAGGTTCATCAGAGCGTCCATGCAACCCCGTCCATCTACTATTCCAACTATCATCCTCTCTGTAGTGCCGCACAGTGTTTGGACACCCGTTTTTGAGCCCTTTGGTGAGCCTAATCTTATATGTCAAACATCTCTCCGTTAGTATTTTGGATATCCATTTAGACCTACACGATTCAATTGCTGAAAGAGAATGCCAGCAAAGTAGCAAATTGAACCTACCGGCTATCGTGGATCTGAAAACAAGCACAGCAAAGAAGCCAAACAGACTGCCCAAAGACAGCTATATAAAAGACATGTATATGTATTTTCGCTGTGTATTCTATAAAAAAAATACTACCTCCTCCTATTAATATATGACTATTTTAAAATTTTAAAAAAACGTCATATATTAATAAACGGTAGAATTATATTATCATGCATGCGATATAATACAACAGGTATCTATAATGTTCTGAACATAATTTTTTAGCTAGATCACGAAGAGCATAGTTTGTTGCTTCATTTGTCAGAAGCAAAATGAAAAAGATGAGGAAGACGGCACGGGCAACCATCTAGATCCTGCAGAAGCCCTGCCTTCTCGTAGTGTTCCGTGCTGTCCAACAAGGTTTCCTCGATTTTTCTTGGTTTCCAGCCTAGATTTTTAAGTTTCTCCGATGTAACTGGCGTGACTACAGATTCATAGTCCGTGTCGTCCCTGCAGCAGAGAGTAGTTGCACGTAATGTAAATGTAAAGGGCTGAGAGCTAGACAAATCCCAAACAACAAGGACAGCGTAATATAAGAGGTTCACCAGTTCACATAGTTGTAGGTGGGGTAGGCCTTCTTCAACAGGTTCACTATATCCTTTGTGCTGATTCGATTTGGTGCGCAGATGTATCTCCCAGATGATTCAACTTTCTCATATACCAGAAGCAAAGCATCAGCTACGTCACGGACATCAACCAAGCTCCAGGGCAAGTTCTTCATCACGCTTGGACCTCCTATAATCAAATGAAATTTCAGTGGTGTCAATGGAACTATTGTATCGAGAATGTGATCTCAAGATGATTAGGTATATACTATATAGTAGTACAGAACATCAACAAATTTGAAAAGGGGCTCAGGATCAGATTCAACATTGAAATTTGGAATAGAAATTTTGGTTTCAGAAGATCAATATGGTTGCATCTTCTGATAAAAAAAAAGCATAAGCAAACACAGAACATACAGATGGGTAGGGCTCCAGCTCCATTCGGTGTGTAATTTAATTCAAGTTAACTTCTTTTGGGGAATGATGTTCAAATGAGTAACGTAGCATTCACTATTATTACCACTCTACTGCTGATCCCTTCTACAAATTAACCACATCAAGTTGGGAACTAGTCGCAATCCAAGGCAAGAAAATTATCGGAAACTAGCAGAAATATAGTCAGGCAACCTTTTATAATGTAGATGAGGAGTTCGCTCGTGGTATTGACCACGGGCTGCAGAAGTGGACCTAAAACGACACAAGGGCAGACTGTAACAACAATCACTCCATTCTTATCTCCGTACTCTAATGCTGTCTCTTCAGCAATTGTCTTGGAGGCGCTGTACCAGTCCTGCGAGAACAACTAGGTTAGCCTTGGTATTGATTAGCAATAAAAATATACTGCATAATACTCCTTCTATTTTTTTTATTTATGCTTCCTAGTTTAAAAATGAACTAACCGGCGACAAATATTTGAAAAAAGGAAATAGTAAATAAATGATAATAAGAGTAACCATAAATATTGATGGGTACATAATACATATATGCAAAGAAACTGAATAATAATATCACAAACCTCGTTCTTCAAGCAAAAATCTTTGTCTGACCAGCAGCTCTCATCTTTGATTCTATCTTGGGGCCAACTCGGATTAAACTGAACAGCAGCGGTGGACGAAACCACAACAACATTCTGAACGTTATTCGCTGAGCAAGCCTCGAGGACATTCACAGTGCCTTTGACAGCAGGAGCCAATACTTCTGCCTGCATGGTTGTACACTTATATAATCAACATATGCTTAAGCAATAACAAAAGCTTTTAGAAAACATATCGAGCAGTGGTAAACCTCAAATAGGACAAACGGTTCAAAATGTATCTTCAGTGACGGACAATAAGCATGACGACTGCGATTCACGTTCACAGTACACAGTATATCTATACCTAATAATAAAAAAGGGAGGGTTTTTTTTCACCTCCGAAATTTCGTTCACCTCCTTTCGATTATGGTTCGGTGACAGCAATTAAACCAGAGTACCAGACCACCACCTCATGAGCCTGGGCACACGTCCCTGCCTCCTCGGATTGCTGTAAAGCTTCTGTTGCCTGTCAAGTCCGTGAGTAAACATTGTAGGCGGGCTCACGATGGAACACCGAATCCAACGAGTACAATATTTTTTGTCGTCCGTTTGTACGAGATGTAAGGAAACACATCTACCGATAAGCTCCTCATCGCATGTAGATCTAAGTTAATAATTGTACCCGATGAGAGTCATTCTCGGATTCTCGAAAGAAGTATTTTATGCCTAATTTTTTTGTCCACTAACATTTAAAGCGATGTTACAAGTCTCGTCCAAATTTGAATTTACTCATGAGCCCAGTTTAGAATTGTACTCACTGCGTCAAAAATAAAATGAAATTCTAACTTTACCCTAAGTAAAAAAACCATCGTAAGTTTGGCCGAATTTATATAGAACTGTAACAACATTCTTTTTCTACCAAAAGATTACATCCACCCTCCCTTAAATTGATCAAACAAATTTAATGCCAATATAGAATTTAAATTTATTCGTGGGTCCGGTTCGGACACATCACATGAAAACGGACACACAGATCGCATACAGACTCTGTTTGCGTCGTTCTATATATCGATGGAAATATAAAGAAATCTATGGAATAAGACAATATAGATAATTTATCACAGTACTATGATAGAAGACACGTGAAAATGGGTGCTAAATTCATAATAAAATAACACACTGAGAATTATACCCGTTGCAACACACGGACATTTTCTTACTAGAGATTAAAGAACCAACGCGAATTGGTTTGAGAGGTGTCAGCCCGAAGAGATTGTTAGAGAGATTGGAACGATACTTTCCTCAGGATCAATGACCTTGTCCGCAGGCACAGGGGAGGCGACGTGGAAGACCCCCTCGCACCCCGCAACCGCGGCCGCCAGGGCGTCGCGGTCGAGCACGTCGGCTTTGAACAGCAGCAATCTGTCCGGGGCCCCGTCCAGCCGCCGCAGGTGGGCGTTCTTGGGATCACCTAACCAGAGCCCGCGCCGCCATGGCGCCATGCATGAGTCCAACGCGTCCTCGACCGAACAAGACAAAAGGAGCAGCGTGGGGGCGCAGCATGCTCACTTGGGTCGCGGACGGTGGCGTGCACGGCGTAGCCGCGGGAGAGGAGGAGCTTGACGAGCCACGAGGCGATGTACCCGCCGGCACCGGTCACGCACACACTCTGCGGCGGCGGCGACGCCATCTCCACCAGCCACCGGGTGCCAGTCGGATAGCTGCTCTCGCCGCGCACTGGTCACTGGTGTATATACTGTATATATATGTTCAATTAAAAGCAAGTTCTGACGCAAATAGATTATTATAAGTAACAAATTCAGTTTGATCCTGAGGATCTTTCAAGAAAAAGACCGTCAGATAAATGTACTCTGTACAATTTGTATTAAGAAAACGAACAGGTCGACGTGTGGGCCAGTGGCATTTGGAACTTTGCGAGCGTCCGGCAGAACTCTTCCTTCCATCCCCACCCGCCGGCCGCCACCGCTTCTTGTACCCGCCGGCTTGACAATTGCCATTTGTCCCAACACCAAAACACAATGCCGCAAATCGACGGGAAGAACACGCCGAATGATCCATTATTACTAACCGGCTGTCATCAGTCGTCGATGGCTGCTAATATCAACCAGTTCATTGAATGTATGGAATATTGTTTAGGTGGGATTGTGTTTTCTTCTTCAATAAGTATTTCACAATAAAAGAGTGAGTCGTCACTATTCTTGGTTCGGTGGTTTCTTCTGTCCTTCGCCTTCTTGTGTCTACTTGCTCTTGGTGCACGGTGCTATTGGGCCAAGCTCGGTGGTGAAGATTCTTAGCTAGTAGAGGCTCGGCAATGATGGCACATCTCGATGTTTTTCCTTGTGTGCCGGTGCTTGTGTGCACACGGCGTTAGGTCGCTTTGGCTGCGCTTGTTGCTCACGTTTGGAAATCGAAGCTGCTGGTCTCTTGTGATGAGCTAACGATGACACACTGTGGGCACTATCGGGGAGTTGCAGTGGGGGTTCTCGTTAAGGTGGTTGAGGATCTTCCGCCGGTTTTTCTATATTAATTGTGCGTTTTGTGTAGGTTTTTGGTCCAATTTTTCTTAAAAAAACTAGATCAACTCCATTCTTTTTAATTGAAAGACAGAACACATGTTATTTACGTTAAAAATACTATTACCTTTACTAGCAAATTCAAACTCCCTCCATCCAAATTATAATTCATAGTAGAAAAAGTATGTTAACACCTATATTTGTATGTTTTTATATAAATTTGATCAAAGTTAGAAATGTTTGTTATATTGTCAGCGGCAGGTGGCGAACACGTGCCGATAAGCGCGGCTAACTAGCAGGACAAGGTGGTCGGTGGATTAAGGAAAGAGGTGTCAGGAATGTTTCCAAACAGGGTCAATTCACGGTAATTTCGATGTATGAGCATTTGATGAACCAAATTGCCTTGCCTTTGCACAAACACTTATGGAAATTGAAATTACTCCTTAAAATTAAGATCTTTCTTTAGTTCTTATTTAAAGGTGTCATTTTAACAAAGGATAATTTGATAAAAAGACATTGGTCTGGGGATGGTCGATGTTGTTTTTGTGACTCCAACGAATCCATCCAACATTTATTCTTTGATTGTCATGTGGCAAGGTTTGTTTGGAGAGTTTTTACAATAGCTTTTGGCTTGGAGTCTCCTAAGAATTTAATTGAGCTTTGTGGTCGTTGGGTACAACAAATAGGCCGGCACTTGCATGCCCAAATTTGTGTAGGGGCGAGTGCACTTTTATTGTCTATTTGGTTATGTATGAATGAAATGATTTTTGACAAAAAAAGATTATATTCTTATTTGCAGGTCATTTTCAGGGCCACCTATTAGACAAGACAGTGGAGTGTCCTACAAAGTGTGGCAAAAAGACAGCTTATCAAGTCGGCTTGTCGCAAATTGGAGTCTCTAGCGATGGAAATCTTTGTCAATCATGGGTGGCCATCTTCTAAGCGGATTAGCTTTGATTTATTTTCTTCTATGTAACTCTTTGAGAGCTGTTTGTTCAAACTGTTTAAATTGGTTGTGTGCAAACCACTTGCAGAGGCCGGAATAAAATTTCCCTTTCTAAAAAAAAAGTTGGAACTTTGGCCTGTTTGGTTTCATTTCAAGGCACTATATCTCCATGCCAGGCTAGGACACATAGAAACTTGCAACGTTTGGATGTGTAGCAAGGTTCTCTCGGAGATTGTGCAGGCAAGAAATTGTTTGCTAGCACAGGAGAGTGGAATTGGCTTGTGGGCTGTCAGCTAGGAAAGGAAAGCCTCTCCTGGGAACCAAACAGACATGTGCCCTGTACAGCCTTGGCCAGTGAGGAAACAATATATAAGCTTGTGTTTTGTTGAGCAGCAAAGTTTCCTCGGGACATGTGTCACCAAAGATTTGGGCATGTTTGGTTTTCTTACCCAATCTTGATTTGGCTAGTTTGGCGAGAATGTACAGAAAACATGTGTGTTTGGTCTTTTTGCCTAGGCACCTTGGAGTTTGTGCAAGCAAGCTTTGCCTTGATTTTGGCAGAGAATGAAATTGGCTTGCTCAGTTGAGCAAGTTTCTCGTGGCCTGTGAAAGCTAGGCAAGGCAATCCATCGCCAAAACCAAACACGCCCTTGCTTGCTTGCCCAGGCAAGCCAAATCCTCTTTCCCGCACTAGCAAAGCAAACCTTTCTCCAATAGGCCAGGCAAGACAAAGGACACTCGCAGAACCAAACATCTTTCTGTGTGTCCTAGCCTAGCAAGGAGATACACAGTGTATTGAAATGAAACCAAACATGCCAAATTGACCCTATGTTGATTCTCTCTCTCTCTCAATCGTTTATTTTCACCCGGGGCAATTTCGGGGATGATTTTAGTCTATGTGGCACCACATCATTCTTAAGGATTAAGTTGGAGTATGCTTGTTGATAGTTCAGTGGTCAAATGGATTTTTACAAAGAAAAAAAGCTAGACGTATTTTTCCTTAGAAAAGTTATACAATTAAAAATCCTAAAATAAAGTATAATCTTAGAAATTTCATGAAAATGCCAAATCAAAAAAAAAAAAATGAAACCTCAAACTATGCTATATCTTTGAGCGCATGGTTGTAGTTATTTAATTAGATCTGATATGATCCTTTTTATGTTTTTCTAGCTATTGCTCTTATTATTTATTATAATTAGTCAGATAGGCCTAGAAACAATATGAAGGGCGTTGATGGCCCAAACTACATATAACTTATAAGGCTATGCGACTTCAACGAAGATTTAGGTTTTATGTCATCACCTTATGTTTCATCCTACTTGGATATGTGCAACTATTATGGCTACTATCTTTTTTAACACAATAAAAACTCACACGATTAAATAAAACGTTGACCATACTAGTCGCACACTAAGGCCCTGTTTGGATACTAGGGCTAAATTTTAGCCCCATCACATCGGATGTTTGGACGCTAGTTTGAAATATTAAATATAGTCTAATTATAAAACTAATTACACAGATGAGGACTAAACGGCGAGACGAATTTATTAAGCCTAATTAATCTATGATTAGCAAATGGTAGCATCACATTTGCTAATCATAGATTAATTAGGCTTAATAAATTTATCTCGTCGTTTAGTCTTCGTATATGTAATTAGTTTTTTAATTAAATCGTATTTAATATTTCTAATCAGTGTCCGGATATCCGATGTGACACGGGCTAAAGTTTAGTCTTTGGATCCAAACACCCCCTAAATAGTATTCCATATGAAGTGCCAAAGTCACTTAAACTTCTACATAATCCAGATCGTTAGCATTGACAAATTATCTCTCCCACTTAAAAAGTACGTATTGCTTCCCACTTTCCCACTTCGCATTCCACTTCCGTTTCTTTGTGCGCCGACAGGTGGGGCCAGTTCCCAGCACCACTCGCTCTTTCGTCTGACCCAACCGACCTTGTGACGTCTCCACGGGCCACGGCCCTCCCACGTCACGACCGCCAGGAACCACGCCGGCGGCTGCCGCCCTCCCACGTCCTCCCGCCATGGCCGAAGGAGAGCCGCCGTCCCTGCCTCTCACCCCATGGAGTCGCCGCCTCTTCATGCCACAAGCGGACTCCTTCCCCGGCGGGAGGTCCTCCGCCACCTCCACGGCCCACGCAGCCAACAACTGCCCCCGCCCGCCGCCGCGACTGATTTGACTGGAAAGGCCAGCACATCCCCACCGCCCGGTGGATCCGCCTCCCCTTGTCAACGTCCCCACCCTGATCCGCCGGCTGGACGACGCTCTGCACCGGCACGCCGCGCGCGAGGCAAGCAGCGTAAGGCGCAGGGGCAGCTTGGGGATCTGGCCGCCACCACGACGACCGCCGACGCGGAGCACCGACGCCATCCCCCTTCCACACCCCCGCCAGCCAACCCTCACCCTCGTGCAGAAAGTCTCAGGCAAGGCAGGGTTGACTGCGTTCTTGGCGCCTGGCTCCTCCAGCTCCTCTGCCCTCGCAGCTCGCTTGCTCTTATACCGCTGCCTCCTCCGGTCTCGCATCCCTTTCTATCCCCCCCTGCTAGATCTGCCCTCCTGCACCTCCGTCGTCGCCACCATGGAGATCTCCCGCACATACTGGCCTCCTTGGGCGACGTCGCGGCCGTCGAGCTCAAGCCCGCCCCACCTCTCCTAGACTCAATCCAGCCACGGTAGCGACGCTTCATGTGACACCGTGTCCCTTGGCGAATGGCGAGCACAAAATGCGGGCGGCCGCGCCCCTATGCCCAGCCGTTGCCCGCTCCTCTGTGAACGCATCGACAAATTGGATACGACACCTGGGTCTGAACAGACATCAGATGCACCAGCTCTACGTTGCTGAATGGGTAAGGTACGCCCTGTTCTTGACCATCCCTGGTGTGGTCCGTTCATTTGAGCCTACTGAGCTAATTGGATGTTCCTTCTTTTACCTAGATATAAAATCGACGTAGATGTTTTTTTCTCTAAGCTTCTCCATGCCAACAATGTTAATACCAGACTTACACTACTTAAAAGATTATGCCAAAAATGTTAAGACTAACATATGTCTATGAAATGTATATGCTTAGGTCTCCAAACAGAGGCAAAGGCCTACATAAATTGAGAAAATGATTTGTATGTAAATAGTTTTTTGAACAAGTAGCGATGCTGGTAGCAATAATGAGGGGGCGGCTACTCTGATCTGTGTCTAGACTCTAGACATTATTTGGTAGTACCTTTCAGTGATCTGCTTGAGCACTGGAATCTTACTTGATTGGAATGACAATTCTTGAATTTCTCCATCTTCATGTGATCTTTTGATGATAGTAGTATCTCGCTTGGTAGCATAAAAAATCAGGCAATAGTAGGTTCAGTTCTTATGCTATCTGATGATCAGTGAACACTGCTTTCGATATCTTTTTGTCGTATAATCTGATTTCGCGCACAAGGTCTTTGGCCTGCTGTTGCTTGTCCTATCGCTTAACTTGAGAGTCATAAAACATAGTCTCTATAAAGATCAAGCTACTTCACAGTCCTCTCAAGTCAAAAGAATATATTTTTTACTATTGAAAAAAGGATGCACTCCACAGTCCTACTGAGTTGGACGTGTTATTTCTTAAAATTGACATGTAAGATTCCACTGCTAAAATTTCTATTCTGTTTTGTTGCAGCTAATCAAGACAGAGGAAGTGTTTTAGCTCATTGGCTGTACTCGATATCGAAATATTCTTGCGCAAGCATTGTCTGCCACCCAGGTTAATATTGTGCATAGTTCACCTAGATAATGTTGTCCAAGTACTTGCTTTTCAATAAGGGTGTCTGCACTATGAACTTGCTATTTTTTGAGCAACTTCCTGGTATTTTTGGAATATTCGTCTCCATCGTAGTGAAATGATCATCATGATATAAGCTTTTTCCCCAAAATTATTTGAAATGGGTATTGTTGCCATCAATCTATTCCTATGACATTGAGTTTATATCTACTAATTCTTATGTTGTTAGGTTGTTAATGATTGGTGATTAGCACCAAGCAAGCCACTAAATTTATAGTGCCATTTTTTTTTCATTTACCCACTCTACATTGTTTATGTTCGGTTCTTCAAAGGTAACATGCAATCGAAGGACCGAGCTATCTACAACTACAAGGTGTGCGTATTCCCACAGGACACTCAAAATGCATCATCTTATTGTCAAACTTCTTGTACTGGCTGCCGTGGTTGCCTTAGGGATGACCACATTGCGTGTTGTGGTGTAGGAAGGAACAAGGGACTGGACGGCTTAGCAAGGGTGTCCAGGAAAAGTGCATGCACAGTTTCGTGTGTGGTAGCAGGTCGAGATCGAGCTACATATAGTTAAAATCTAATTTTCATTTGATATTTCTTCGGTACACCTATAGCAGAAATTTGAGTTGATTTAAGACTTCGAAATGACATGAACTTTCTTATCTGGCCTTGTCGACTAATGTTGTTGGGATATATATGAACTTTGGATGAGTAAAATCATTATTCTCTTCATGGATCAATGCCAATCCTACATTTTTTCAAGGATGTCTATATTTAGAATTTCCACAAATTATTTATTAGTGGCTTGATAGATAAATTTATGTGCTCAATTCGTAGTCCTCTAGAAACATTTCTCCAAGCAGTCTAATGTTTTGTTAAAATTGTTTTTTATTTAAATATCTTGTGTCCGTAGTAGCAGCGCACGGGCCATTACCTAGTAATAGATAAAGAGAGGAGCTGCTAGCAAATAAACACTAGCATGGTTTTAAAAATATATAAATATTTTCATTTTTGAGCTATAACGGTTATCTATAAAATTTCTAGATTAGACCAGATTTGTAGAACTTCTAATTGTACAATTCTTATAAAAGATACTCCTTCCCTCTTTTTTTTTTATTTTATTTGACGATTTTTAGTTCAAAAATGAACTAGCCGGCAACAAATATTCAAAAACAGGTGCAGTATTTGTAAAACACTTTGTTGATAAAGTCCATTTGACCTGTCGTGGAACTATCAACTGTAATTCAAATTAACCCTTTCATGCTTTAAAGGAATAGATAGAGGAGGAAAATCGAACTAGGTGCATATTTAAGGGTGCTAAAAGGACTTCTTCTAACCAAATAAGTGGTGCAGCCAGAAAGCCGAACTCGCGTGTCATCGGAGAGGAATGGGCATCCACGTGGCCCGTGAAAGCCGGTACTTAGACAGAACAAAGTACAGATTGGGGTTGGGGACATGATGAACACAACACTATCTCCCTTCTTAAGAAACCTTCGCCCACTGTCAAAAAAAAAAAAAAAAGAAATAAACCTTCGCCGCTTTTTTTAAAAAGAAAAGAAAAACTTCCCCCGTGCTCCTTCCTGTTCTTTGCGTTTTTCTTCTCCTGTTCGATTCATCGCCTCATCGGCCGCTAGAGTTTTTTTTCAAGAAGATAATCGAGGACTCGAGGTTGCCCTGCCGAGCGTACAATGCCGTCGTCGGCGTGAGACTGACCGCGCCATGCACCGGAGCCCACGCTGGTGAGCCGCAGTCGGTGTCGAGCACACCGGCCTTTCCACGTTACTGTTAGACTATGGTCACCAGATAGTGTATTTGTACCGTATACAGTGTGCAATCATTACTTTTTTATTCTGTGTACAATGCGCAAACAGTGTTTTCCACGCCCATTTTCACTCTCTGGTGACCATCGCCATCGTCTTAGCGTGTCGTGGTGGAGAGCGTCGACCTTCGACGGAGGCACATTCTCCGGGGCCCTGTGCAGCCATCGGCTTCAGGACTTCAGATCAGATCATCAGATGGATGGGCGGCATCACTTGAGGCGGTGCACGGATGGAACCCTTCCACGGCTTCACAGCACATCATTTCGCCATTC
Organism: Paspalum notatum; assembly: GCA_022530915.1. Lineage (NCBI taxonomy): Eukaryota > Viridiplantae > Streptophyta > Magnoliopsida > Poales > Poaceae > Paspalum > Paspalum notatum. Next base: position 41,516,992 of record CM039685.1, read on the forward strand.
GCTGTTGCTTTCTGGGGCGAATATAATGTTAGAGATTGGTTGGATTATATATACAAATATAATTATTAACTGCTGAAATTTAGACACAATATATCCAAACCCAGCTTAAAAATTAGTCACAATGTATTCCAACAGCCAATGAGCTCATTTTTAGCTTACGCCCAAGCTAACAATTAGCTATTAGCTGGATAAGCCTAACTCATAAACAGCTAATTCGGTGGCAATTCTCTTATTCAATCATATATTAGCTAGCGTAACAAACATGTCTAGCTAATTTTCAGAGTTAAAAAAAATTGTTTAGCTGAACCAAACAACGTCTATTTTTCCCTATCTCACAGGTTGCACTCTTCACAAAATGACCCCTAACTGTTTCAAGGCATGCTCACAATTCAGTGACGCTCCAAGATCATGAGCGATACTACAAGCTCATAACGAAGGAACAACCGCCACCGCAGTCGATTCACTGATCACACGCGAGACGGTACAGATGGGGAAGGCGACAAGGATGCCCGGCCATGTCACGGAGAAGGCCTGCATTTTCATAGCATTCGACGCTGTCCGAAAGTGTTTCCTCCAGCTTCCTTGGCTCCCATCCCAGGTCCATCAGCTTCTGGCATGTTAACGAGGCCTTCTGATCGACATCAAGGATGCTGCAAAAGCAAAAGAGTGGTTCAGATCACGTAAAGATTACAGAAGCAATGAGCATTTCAAAGTTTCGCCACAGCAGAACCTACTTATTTATGTAGCTGTACTTTGGGTGCATCTTCTTCAACAAGGCCACCAAATCCTTTGTGCAAATGTTATTCGGTGAGCAGATGTATCTCCCAGATGACTCTTTCTTCTCATATAGCAGAAGCAAAGCATTGGCCACATCACGAACATCTACCATGGGCCACAGTCTGTTGTTCATCACATCAGGACCTCCTATAATCCAACCAATGTCCAATAGAGTTGTTATAGTTCAAATGTTCAATCAAGAAAACAACTTATACCCAGTAGTAGTACTTTGTAGTGCGCATTGTGCAACACTAAGGAGAAATATGGGCTCCTTTTTTAAGTACTACTAATTTCTTGAAAACATCATTAAGGCACTGAATATGCGAATAAAGCGTGGGCCAGATTCTTGTAAGATGCAATAATTATAGCATGGAATATGCTATACATGGTTTCGTCGTTTGTAGTATTCATTTTAAGCTTGTAATATCAACAATAAATGAGCCGAATATGGAATCACATGCAATAGATTGTGGAGAATCTGCTTGTGGATGAAGGTTCTGATTAAACAGCTGTAGGGCATTTAGAAAAGGTATAGCAGCTACAGCTAGTATTTCTGAAAATAACATAAAGTACAAATATGGAACAGGAAAGGCAACTGGTGATCAACAGATTACAGATGATGATCATTACCATGATATATTGATATCTGAAATAACCCATCATTTGAATAATTGAGTTTGAAACGGCTCCGTCTAACAACAGGAACTATTAATGTGAGATCATCTCAAGTCCTTAGATTGGATCACATAAGTGCATCCCAAAACAGATAGCTATATACCATTTGTATTAAAGCACAACTTGACTAGTGGTTAAGGAGCACATCAGTATTCAGGATAATGACGCAGAACAGGAAATTCGTCAGAGAAGTGATAAGCCTAGTAACAAATAAGAAGGAATGTAAAGAACAGGCACTAATGAGGAACCTTTTATAACATAGATGAGGAACTTGCTGCTGGTATTCACCGTAGGCTGCAACAGTGGGCCAAAAACCAAAGGCGGGCAAAGTGTAACAACATTCAGGCCATTTTTGTCTCCGTATTCCAAGGCAGTCTGTTCAGCCGTAATCTTGGCAACAGAATACCAGTCCTGCCAACAAAAAAGCAGAGAACGTCCCAATTTACTCCCCTCCTCAGAAATCCATCTCTAGGAAAACACTAGCTTATGTTGTGTGGCCTTGAAAATAGATGTGACTACAAGGAACCAACAAATGGAGTACAAACATGTAGGATTATTGCTGGGGCAAAGCTTGCTGCACTAAATAGCATTACTAACCCCGTTTTCCTCGCAGAACTCTTTATCTGACCAGCAACTCTCATCTTTGAGTATATCTTGAGGCCAATTCGGGTTAAAATCCACAGCAGCAATCGAGGACATCACTACAAGTTTCTTAACCTTTGCAGCAGAGCAGACCTTTAGTACATTTAAGGTACCTTCCATAGCAGGACGGAGTACTTCTGACTGATAAGATGCATTGGTAACATGGTGAGTAAAGAGCACTGTCATTTTATATAGCACAAAACCTTAAGCAAGCTTCACAGTGCAGACAAACATTGCATTTCAACAAACAAAACTTGCAGCACTCTAGTCTAACAATATAAGCTGACATAACACACGTCGCACGATAACCTAAACAATCACTTATTACCCACCTAATGGCTATAAGAGCCTGTGCTAATGTTAACCGGGAGCTATGCATTGGAAACACAAGTCACAAAAGAGCTGCAAGGATGAACGCCTGAACGTTCCACGGATGAGACCCACTTATGCTTTCCCTTTAACTCTTCAACAGTTAGAGCATCTATTGGCACATGGATGAAATTGAATGAGGCTGGAAATGCATTAACTGAGAAGCGACCTTGGAACAGCAGCATACTAATCCAAATACCGAATAATCCATACCCCCATCGTCCCTGTCAATACAAGCTCAGTCTTGTACTCCACCGATCTATGTACAAACGGACACACAGCGCCACGCCGCCGCCACATAAGCTGGCGATAAGCATCAGGGTGAAGCGAGCATGAGCAAGGACTTGCCTCAGGATCAACAATCTTATCTTCAGGCACTGGCGTCGCGAGATGGAAGACCCCCTCACATCCCTCAACCGCAGGTGTTAGCGTGTCGTAGTCTAGCACATCGGCCTTGAACAGATGCAGATTCTCTGGGGCCTTGTCCAACTCCTTCAGATGGGAATTCTTCGGATCGCCTGAAAGAGCAAGCATCCGCAATTAATCAGCACGCCCAGGTTCATGGCAGTCACGGAGGAAGCATTTCCTCCTCCTCCTCATCCTCCTCTATGATTTGATTGAAGGCAACAGACAGCTCGGCACGCAAATACAGTGCAAATGAGCAGCAAAGGAGCAGCTGTGTCACTGTGTGTGTGGAACAGGACAACAGGTAGTTACATACATGGGTCGCGGAGGGTGGCGTGGACGGCGTAGCCGCGGGAGAGGAGCAGCTTGACGAGCCAGGAGGCGATGAACCCGCCGCCCCCGGTCACGCACACACGCGGCGGCGACGCCATCCCCAATCCGTCCTCCACTGCTCTACCAGCGCTTGCTCACCGATTCCGATTCCTGACACCGCCGCCGAGGTTTTAGTACATGAACGCCGCAGTAAACTAAGCTATAAAGCTCAAAATGGGCGTTGCGATGGAGCCTCGATCGCGGAGAAAGATTTGATCAATTCGATTTGATCACGCCTCTGGGTCTCGGGTGGCGGTGGCCGTCCCCATCAATACAGGCCCGCAGCGGCGGCGGCGCTGGGCGCTGGCACGCTGGGACCCCAACCCCAAGGACCGCAGAGCAGGCGCTCCATGCCGCCACTACAGAACAAGAAATGGCTAGCGTTGGACTGGGCTTAGTTGGGCCGCGTGGGGGCGAAGTGAGCGTACGCCTCGCGCTCGATCGCGTCCCTTCGTCTTTGATCCAATGGTTCGCGCACGTCGGGCTTAGTCACCATCGGCCCAGAAGAGCCCATGTGGTGGACTACATCGAGCTACATTAGGCCCAGCCCGGCCTGCGCAACAGGTAAAAGTTGGGCGTGCGGTTCGGAGGACAAAGTAGGACGGGATGGGATGATTTTTTTTCTAATTTCTGGTTTAGAGTCAAGTGGAATGGGATCATCCTCCGTGGAGAATATTGCCTTAATATGCAGAACAATATGATCCCACCAAAACGAAGGTACGACAAGGGACGATAGGGATGAGCCCTCTCTCTTTGTGTTTCTCGCGTCGATGCGGACGGGAGCTAGGCGCAGTGCGGCTACTAGAGATGGAGGAGGTGCTGGGCTTGGGGCGGAGTGCCGGCACCATAAGCAAATCGAAGCCCGGCATTTGGCAAGAGGGCACGACCGGAGGCGGAGCGGTGTAGGTAGACGCCGACGGAGGAAGTGATGGGCGCAGGGCGGGGCGGGGCGGGGCGAGGCGCTGCTGCCGGAGCAGCCCACCGTGGGAAGACGCACCGCCGGATGAGGTGCTAGGAGCAAGACGGGGTGACACAGCCGGAGGGGCCCGGCACGGGGAGATGCGCCCTAGAAGTAGAGTGGCGCAGTGCAAGCTCTACCAAGATGGCATAAGGAAGAAGATACGAGAGGCTGACATTTAGGGACCACTTGTCATATATATTATGTCTCTAATTTCATTAATCTCGTCCAACCAAACAAAAACCAAAAGGGATGGATCCGTTCCGAGATGGGACTGTCCCATCCATTCCTTTGTTGTTGCGCAACCCAAACCCTAAAACACACCCCACAGGGCGCAAGCACTGTTGTTGATCATTGTCCATATGGAGGCAAGGAGCAAATTAAGCAACTTCCGGTGCGCTAATATTCCTGCCAAGTGTTACACTTGACAACAACGTATTTGTCTTGATCTCGCTCGTTGTGGGCGGAACGCATGCGCCCTGAACAGCACTGGTACATGAACGCCTGCAGCATTGGTTCCATGTCTTGGTCATATGCACCGGCGTGTGCGCGGACGGGACGGGGACGAGGCGCTGTCTAGCTTGTTGTGCGATGCCGCCAGGTTTTCTTGCCACGCGCACGGAAGCATGGATAATTAACTCGAACGGAATACACTAGCTCGCTCTTTAATTTGTTGTTACCAACGTGTAGACTAGATCGACCTACGCCGTATATAGAACAGCTGGTCGTAGCTCTATATCGGAGTCTGGTGACGAGCGTAGGCTCGCTCGTCGCATGCGTGCGTGCGTGCGTGCACGACTTCCGCTACACAACGCGCGGCTGGGCCGGGCGCGGGCGCCGCCGGCCGGGACGTACGTACGTGCGCGCCATGTTGCGTACGTGTACGTACGACGACCGCCGCGCCCGGACAGATGACTGACGGGGCAGCTACGTACTATAGTTGCTAGTAGGCTGCTAGGTAGCTTCATAGTCCTAGCACACATCGGACATCGCGCTACTAGCCGCCCCACCAAGACCTTGCATTTTGGCATGCATGCGCGCATGCATCCGATCCCCCACATGGTGGAAGAACACGACGACGACACACGGGCGTCTGCTTCCCGTCGATCCCGCGCGCGATTGCGGAGGGTCCGATACAATCGACAGCATGCAGCAAACGGCGAGGGTGCGGCGGCGGCGCTCGTCGGTGTCGTCGATCCGCGCGCGCCCGGCGGCCCGGCGCCCGCGTGTACATAAATTTGGCGAGCCTCGGCGGTGCTGCCCGCCTGCCGTCGCCCCAACCGCCGGTGGCACGCCGGCCGTGTCCGGTTCTCGACGACCGCATTTAGTGGGTGGGTGGGTGGGTGCGTTCATGGCGCGGCCATCCGAACTTGCATATCGCCTCGACGGCGGCGTTCCGGCCAGCGCTCACGCTACCTAGCTGTTTCGACGATCGATCGTGCGCGTCGCTCTCGCGCGCTCCGGAGACGACGACTCACATGGCGCTAGCTCGTTCATGCATATGACAACGTACGTAGATAGGCCGCGGCCACGAGGAGATCCAGTAGAGCGCCGACCTGCTTTTAACACAATGGCTGAATTGCGGCGCCCCGAATCGGGATACTGCCATGCCCATACCTATATATACTCTTATATATAACACGTACTACTCCTATAATATAATCTCAGCGTTGAATTGAACCAAATAAAAGCTGCAGGGTTTGGTCAGACATACATTGTATGAACGTGATTTTGTAGCGCCGACGACGGCCATCAGGCCGGCAGCAGTGATGACGATGACGAGCAGGGGGTGGGACCGATGGTCTAGCAAGTACGTGTTAGCTAGACTTTGACAACAACGTGGTTGGCTTTATCTCGCTCGTCGTGGGCGGAACGCATGCGCCATGAACATTACTGGACTGGACGACTACTTGTACACATGAACGCGGGCAGCATTGGTTTGGTTCCATATACTTCCATGCATGCCTTGCATTGGTCATGCACCGGCTGGTGCGTGTGCGGACGTACGGGACGGGACGGGAACGAGGCGCTGTCTTGTGCGATGCCGCGCACGAAAGATGGAACTCGAACGGAAGCTACGCTCGCTCTTTAATTTATCGCTACCAAGGTCTAGACTACTCCTAGATAGTAGATCAGATCGAGCCTACTGCTGGTCGTCGTAGCTACTGCTAGCACGTATACATCTGGTGACGAGCGTAGGCTCGCTCGTCGTGGCGTGCGTGCACGACTCCCGCTACACAGCGCGCGCGGGCGGGCGCCGCCGGCCGTAACGCGCACGTACGCACGTACGTGTACGTCGACGACCGCCCGGACAGATGATGCTTGGGGGCAGCGAGTGCTTAGCTAGTACAGGCTGCTACCTACTAGTCCTAGTGCTAGGCTGGAATAACACGACATCGACGACGTCCGCCGAGTCTAATGGGACTCTCTGCATAGGTTCTTTGAACACTATTTTGTACTGTTTGACATAAATGCTAAGAGAAAAAGGTAGTTAGAATAGTGTTTAGGGAGTGGGGATAGGGAATCCCATTGAACTCAGCCTTAGTACGTACGAGTACAATGTCTGCTTTCCGTCGATCCCTTGCGGGTGGCAAATGGCATTTTTTCAAAACCCATAGAAATGGAGGTTGCCGAATAAAGCCTAATCGTCGGTACGCAGCGATCAAAGCAAACAGCGAGGGAGCGGCGGCGCGGCGCTCGTCGGTGTCGTCATGCGCGCGCGCCCGCGTATACATAAATTTGGGACGCTCGGTGCTAGCTGCCCGCCGGCCGTCGCCCCAACCGCCGCTGTCCCGGCGGTCGCGCGCGCGCGCTTAGCTTCTCGACGACCGCATTTAGTGGGTGCGTGTGCGTGCGTGCGTTCATGGCGCCGGCCGGCGCCCATCGTCCGTCCCTGATCCCATGCATGCATATCGCCTCGACGGCGGCGTTCCGGCGGCGGCTAGCTCCTGCTAGCTGTTTTTCGACGATCGATCGTGCGCGTCGCTCTCGCTAGCTCGTTGCCTCGTTCATGCATGAGAAATTAAGAACGTATATAGACCGGCGGCGAGAGAGATCCAGTAGCGCCGCCCTGCTTTTAACAGCACAATGGTCTATTGCGGCGCCCGGCCCGAATCGTGTGATACCTGCGTGCCGTGCCCATACCAATACCACGTACTACTAATCTCAGCAGTCAACCAAACAAATAAAGCTGTAGATATACCTGAGTATACACTGTACCACGTATACATGATATGGTAGCGCCGACAAGCATCAGGCAGCCAGCAGTGATGACCGTACCGATGAGTGATGATGACCTAGCAGGGGGGTGGGATCGATGGTCTACCTACTAGGGAAGTTAACAGGCCGGAGACCGCGACGATATACATAGGACGATGTCGGTTCCTCTTTCGTCGTGTCGTGTGTGCGAGCGACGGTCAGACATGCATATTAATCGCGAGAGACGCATGCATGTAATCATCACACACCACGTTTTTTTTTTACAATATTTTTTTTTGACAATACGTCACACACCACGTTGTTGTTGCTTCGACGACGATGCACCACCAAAAACTGCTCTGCTGTGCACAAGGTGTTCGAGTCGTATCGAGCACAGCCACTCACGGAAAATAGATACTAGTAGGGATCGTCGAGCGAGGCATGGGCCGGCGGCAGAGACGAGTTTACACTGCTCGACGCTGCTAGCTAGCTGCTCCTCTCGTACGTCAGCCATACATATGTATATATTACTACAAGTACAAACTGCGGTACCGTCCTACGTATAATTAATTATGAAAAGAGAAAATGTGTCTGGATTAGTGTGATTCGTGCTAACCTAGACACCTAGTTAATCTCAGGGTGCGTTTGGTTTGAGACCAAAATTCGGACAAATTTGACCATGTTTAAATCTAAATAAATATTTAGACAAACAATATTTTTTTGTTCGTATGACTTATTTAGCACCTAAATAAACCTTAAAAATAAAAAATTTATTGTTTGGTCAAATATTTATTTAAATTCAAACGCCGCTAAATTTGATCAAATTTTAGTCTGAACAACATTGGCCTCAAACCAAACACATGACTCGGTCGCCGTCGTGTCCAGGACCCTACATCATGTGGTCTGACCTGACCTGACCTGACGAATCTACCCTAGGAGCTGCAGACGCCTGCTAAGCTGCTGCTGCCTCGTCCAATTCTTCATGGAGCGACTTGCGTTACGACGACGCTGCAGGACCGTAGCAGTGGCAGCTAGCTGTGCGAAGATGATCGAGATTGGCCGATGGGAAAAAGAAGAAGGGAACAGGTCAGGTGGGATCAAATTTTTGGAGGTATCAAAATTTATGTTGACCTGCGTATAGTATGCCTGAATGCCTCTGAACAAGTCTGGGTTCCTGAATTCTGATCTCACCACGTACGTATTACGTACGCCCAGCTCGCGGACGAAACTATCGACATGGAATAATTAATGGCCGTGTTATCGAATATAATAGATACTAGATTTGATGCTAACTTTTGCCGTTATTTTCTTGTACTGCCTGACCGTGCGGCCGTAGTGTGGAATCGAAGATGCAGCCGCATATATACCCGCCGTACATTCGTCGTCGCATGCACTTCCTGTTGGATCGACAGACTTTTTATCTATATGGATGCTGCCATGCCGGCCGGCCGGTGCCACGGGAAGAGAACGGATATCGTCACATCACGTGTTCGCGAATCGTGACCATGCCTTCAGAATTCCTATCGATACAACAGGATCTCGACAGTTAGTACATTGTATGTACTATGTCGTCGATGCTCCGGGACATCGTGTGTGCATGGTATAGCTAGGCTCAGATAAACCTAAAATAGGTGGTACGCTAGCTATATGTAGGCTACTAGTATTGAGATCTAACCGTGTAAAAAATAAGGAGGTATTAAATATTAGGATTCGATACTCAAAATGGTAGTAGGATCGGTACTTTTATTTTTTATTTTTTTAATTCCGCAAAGGATATAAAGACTATTAAATTTTTTTAAAAAAATGGTATATGTGATCAAGTAACTTTTCAACCACTGCAAAATCTCTCTTCTAGTAATAATATGTCGTTTATATATATATATATATATATATATATATATATATATATATATATATATATATATATATATATATATATATATTTCAAATCAACGTACCAAATAAACTCAATTACCCGGCGGTGTTTGGTTTCCTATAGATAATGAGAATTTAGATGATTTAATCTTACTAGCATAGAGTACGCGCTACATGCACGTGGTAAATCCAAAACGTCGAATAAAAAGAATGACCCAACCGGCAATCAAAGAATGAGGAAAAAGAAAGAAATAAGGAAATAAAAGAAAGGAGACTTAATGTCCTTTTTTCAGTAATTTCAAAGCAAGAAAACTGCCTGATGGGTATGGGTACAAAACGAGGTGAGAACATAAAAGACCAAAGGGTAAAAACATTTTTCTTCTATCAGTTTTAGACCATTTCCAATGTTTTTCAACTATCAAGTGGGGCTAATGTGAGGGATACAAATATTTTTGTTGGGCAAAAACTCGTTTTTTATAGTGTAGATAGATAATAAACTAAATTAAACATCACATTATTTTCACAGTTGGATTTTGTGAAAAAAAAAGGCAATCACCATTGTCTATCTCTAGCTACCTTTACTTTCTTGGATAATTCTCATTATTGCTAGGGATGCAAACGGATCGGATCGGAGCGGATAATGTCTTTTCCATATCCTAATCCTATTTTTTTTGTCGGATTTGGAGCGGAGCGGATATTACTCGGTTACGGATATGGATACGGATTTTTTCGGATATCGGAAATGGTGCGGAATCGGATCGGTGTCGGAGCGGATGCGGATTTAAAAATATCGGATAATACATGTTACATATAGTTTTTTTTTACAATGATCAACAAGTTATATACTAAAGTATAACTGTTCACATCATAGTTTAAATATCAGTAACAAAAAAATAATAGTAACGGTATTTTTGGCACTAATCAATCATCGTTGATTCTTATGTACTTGTCAAACTAATCGGATTATCCTATTATAATCATCGGATAATCCGCATTTAAATATCGGATACTCCATATCCGTCGGATTTTCGTGATACCATATCCTACTCCGCATCCACGTGTAAATCGGATTCGGATTATCCATATCCGCATGGATATAAAAACTCCTTCTCCATATCCGCATAATTAGGATTCGGATCGGATCGGATAATTATCCACACCACTTGCACCCCTAATTATTGCACCCAAACCAAACGGGCACTGCGCCGTGTACTGGTCTCTATTGGGTCATGGTTGGCTTTAATTGTTCTGATACGATGAAGCAGCAGCACATCAACAATGCCTTGGTTTTTGTTTGAAAACGTATTAGCAGGCCGGGGTCAACACACAACGTGTATATTACGTGCAAATAATATTGTATATGTACTGTGTTTAATAAATTTAAAATATAGATAGCAGAATAGGTAGTCAACTCTAAGTGATGGTTGGCTTTAGACGAAGGTCACCAGTAAGTAAAAATGGGTGTGGAAAACACTGTTTGTGTACTGTACACAGAGTGAAAAAGCAATGATTACGCGCTGTACACAGTACGGATACACTTTCTGGTGACCTTGGTCCTAGAGGTTTTGATGATCCAGCAGTGTACATCAACATTCGTTTTTTTTATAAAAAGGCTTACTAATAATCGCACGGTTGATGGTTGCCTTGGTACAATAACATTGGTTTTGTTGATCCGTACATATGGCGCAGTCCAGCGCTCATACAATATTAGTATCTAGTTAAGACATTTAGCTATATGCATTACACACTACCGATTTTTATATTGTGAGAGGACAATATCTTTGTGATAAGTGAATGATAAATAGAATCTGTGGAGAACAAAGAGAGAATCAAGTGATGCTCCGTATCTTGGACTGTATATGGAGTATGTATTATTTGATATGGATATGTATCAAAACTAGTAAGCAGATTCCCTATAAGCAACTAATCGGTTGAAAAATCCTATCATATGGCGGATCCATCGTTTCGTGTTTCTCGTGCTTTGAAATAACTAACCAGAAATAAATGCGTTATCTAACTTATTGGAGTTTTTTTTTTCTTAGAAATTCCCCTTCGCGGTTCCTGACGATGAAGAAGAGCATACATATTGTGCAAATTTGGGAAGGGGGTGGGAAGGGGCAAGGCTAAGAAAAGAGGGATAGAAACTAAGCTTATACGTTATCCATGCCATTAGCGCTACTTTACAACAGCATGTTAAGGTGGCGTTTAGTTGAAGGGATCTCTTGGGATGGAACCATTCCATCCTAGTTTGCAGGGTTTTTGATTCATGGACATTGGGATGGAGCCATCCCCTGACCGGGAATATTCCACAAAGATGCCATATGAGCATGTCTCGGAAAAACGGATGGACGCCCTCGTCCCGGAAAATGGTGTCTCCCTCCGTCGTCCTCTCTCTCCAACACGCGGCGAAGGCCCTCTTCCACCCGACAGCGATGGATCCAAAGCTGGCGGCCATGGGGCGCAGAGGCGAGGTGGGTAGCTGGAGGCGAGGCAGATCCCACAGCGACGTGCCGAGGTGAGGTGACCAGAGGCGGAGCCTGTGGCTGTGCGTGGAGGCGAGGCGGATCCTCCCGTGGCGCGCTGAGGTGAGGTGGCCGGAGGAGGAACCCACAGTGGCGCTCGTAGGTGAGCGACTAGAGACGGAAATGAAGCGGAAGTGGCGACCGGAGATGAGGCCCACGGCGAGGCGGGTGGAACGGATCCAGAGCTAGCGGCCACGGGGAGGGGAGAGACGGATAGAAGAGTGATGGCAAGATTGTCCCTACAACACGTGGGGCCCACTGTGTTGGAACTATCCATTCTCATCCCTCGAACCAAACATAAAAATGGAGTCGTTCTATCCCTTCAACCAACGTGGAATGCAACCCTTCTATCCTAAATTTAGGAACGGAGCTATTCCATCCAACTATATCCAGCAACCAAACGCCACCTTAAAAACGTCTTCTCAATGTAAACATAGTATGCTAGAGTGGTGGCCTAGTGTGAGTGTCGTAGAGGGCATTTATTTGTGGGGTTTTCACATCCGGTGAGCATGTGCTCGGAATGTACACGTATGTATAATTGTGCCTTGTAGTTGTCTTCTGAAAGTGTGCAGGGTGAGAGGCCTGCCTCGGATGGCTGCGGGCGGGTATCTACTAATGTCTCAGACATACATGTATCCGCGAACGAATGTTGAGCCATCGATGACGCCAAGGCCCGAGAAGGCTAGAGGTGCATCAACTCGAGCGTGTATAAGGCTATCTTCAGCAGCATACTTATTCTCATTTTTCAAATTTAAATTCTACTATGTGTGCAGTGTCAGATTCCTCAAAATGAGTATACTGTTGGAGCATAATAAGCATCCCTCCCAATAAGCGCAGAGGAGCCATACATTAAAGGCCATGAACAGATGTTACACCAGAAAACTGCCCTGGCAATACGAAGTGTACCACAACACCAGATCACTCGCATTCTCCCTATACTACGAGGTAGACTATACTACCAGCCCATCCGTTAGAAATCGACAGTCATTTTAGTTTTTTTAGTTTAGATTATTCGATTTTTTGTCTAAATTTACACAAACATATACTAGCATTTTATAATACCAAACAAATACACTATCATTACATATTTTATGATGGGTTTGATAGAACTAATTATGTATTGTAGATTATGCTAGAATTTTTATAAACTAGGTAAAAATAAACATTTTTGGGACAAAGATAATAAACCGTTTAGATCAGTCCAGCATATGTTTGGATTAGCTTGAGATTTTAAACAGTATAAGGTCAAAACAAGACTTACAACAATTCACATTTTGGAACAAAATGAGCCGTGCTGCTAAATACTAAACATTTAGATTTTAGAAATATTAGCAGAGATGTTATCCAAATATACATACAAATATAAAACATCTACTCTAAAAGGAGTCCAAAAGCTTATCACAGGAAACAAGAAGAAAACATTGAGAGCACAGAGAGTTATGCTTGCTTGGCTGTGTTGGAGTTGAAGGTGGCCATAAATGTTGGGATGGTGTGTATCACTCCGGAGGTGGATTCGTTGTGTTTAGGTCCCATTTGGCAGAGGTTCGCTCCTAGATTCTACGGAGTGAATCTGTCAAACAGTAGTTTTTTTAGAATCACTCCCTGAGTGAATTTTGTAAAATGATTCTCCAAAATGAATTGGGGCTAGGAGCTAAAAAAGTTACTTCTTCTGATTCACTTCCGACGTATAGTCAAGGTTTCCATAGAGTTTACCTATGGTTTCATTAGAGAATCATTTTCAGCCATATAATCACTTTTCTCAGAGAATCATGATTAACTAGGTGTATACCCGTGCGTTGCAACGACGACATATGATGTATGTAATGGTTTACGGAGAAAGCTAACAATATTATGTTCATTGCGTATATGCATTTGTGTTACTATGAAACAATAACAAAACTTGACAAATTCACTGGTAAGCTTTTATAGTGTGAAGAATAGATATGAAGGGATTTTATAGTGTGAAGAATATATAGATATGAAGGGATAGGCCAAGCTGCCATGCTGTAGAAGACGTAAGAGCTATCGGTCTCTTGCTAAGTAATGCAACAAAACCAACATATATACAGATGACAACCAGACGTGAACTGAAAGTAGGCCACTGCCCATCACAATAAAAAATAAACCGACATCATTTGTACAAAGAGTCTTATTTCTTCCTATAACATGCCTTGCCATCGAACATTGACATTAATTGTACAGGAAGGCATGTTTCTTGGAACTAATATGCCCTTGTTTTCAAACTCCTACTAAGATGTCGTCGTACATGTTTTGAATGATGCAACACAGAAACAATCCTGAAGTTCCATAATCATTTCGACAATAGTCTATTACATACATGCCATTAAAAAAAATCTCAATCCCATATACGCCACTGAAAAAGTTTTCTCCCATCTATACCATTGGTCAACTTTTACCTGGACACCGATGCCAGTACCGTCATTTCCGTTAGTTGACTGTCAATGCGGCTTGACAGGGCGCGTAAAAATGAAAGACGAAAAGGGGTTTTCTGTAAACTACCATCCCTTTTCTTCTTCCTTGAACAAGGGGAAAACAAGGTCCAGCACCCTGACAGCACGGAGGATGTGCAGCGGCGCCAGGCTCACGCCCTCCCGCGCTGCCAAGCCGTCCGCCCGTCCCGCGGCGCGCCGCCGCCGGCGAGCCACTCCGCGCACCGCCGCGCCCTCTGGAGCCGCGCAACCGCTCCCGCGCAGCTACGCCCGCACCGCGCGCCCCTGCTCCGCGCTCCCACGTCAGCGAGCCATCCCATGCCGCGCAACTGCGCCCGCACTGCCGCGCCTCTTCTCCGTGTAGGGGGATAAATATCCCTGGCTACTCATGGCGTGGATTCAAGACATGGGCCATGGGAAGGCCCGAGACGGTTGGCCGACTGAATTCGTGGACCGACCGACCAACCCAAGCCCAGAAGTGGTGATATCAGAAAGAACTTGACGATCAAGGTAACGGAGCCGCGATTCAGAAAGGTGTGACGACGTGCATGGTTTGGAAAGGACTTCCGGGTATCGTGGGATTCAAAGATAGGAATAGTACGCTCGCGGATTCTGTGTGATCTGTTGTAATTTAAACCGACTAGAAGGAGATATAGAAGGAACTTGACTTGTAACCCAAGCCATACCAAACTATATAAGGCGGGCGAAGACTTGTAATCTACTCTCTCCCTCCAAAAATGTTAGGCGCCTAAGCATATTTCACAAAGACCAAGGAATCATTAACACGCTCCAAATCTCTTCGTTTTCCAACCGAACCGCGACGATAGCTGTGCTGTGCTGTGCATGCATGCATGCATCGGTTGGCCTTCCTGCCGAAACTGTAATCCGCCACGCGCGCGAAAATTCCGTCCGCCGCGGGCGAAAAAATTCCGTTCGCCCGCGCCCTCAAAGCTGGTTCACTGCGCGCTAATTTTCATCTTTCTCAAAACCGCGCCCTAATTTCGTGGCTCTATATATAGGTGTCCTGTTCATCTTCTGACTGCACGCCTGCACCTCTCATGTTCCCTACACTGCTCTCTGATTTATGGCGGCACAAGAGTTTGATCTGAACAATCCCATCGATTGGGATGCCATTGGTGAATGGGAAGGTCCTGCACATACTCTCGACTACCACTTCGAATGGACAGATGGAGATAATGGTGAGAACATTCTCTAATGAAAGCTGTTTGTTTTTTGCTACTGGATGAGCCATTGACATGTTTCTTCTTTCTTTTTTCTGTTCTTTGGAGAACGAGGAGATGGCGCCCAAGAAGGTCATGGGCCATCAGGCGGTGTAGGCGTAGAGCAGGGTACGAGTGGACGCATGGCTATAATGGTTCGCTATTCCAGCTGAAAGCATGGTTCCACCCGATATTGAATGTGGACGCATGGCTCCACACGATATTGAATGCGGATGGAGGATACGAGGAGTCCAACCCTTAGGCTGAATCCAACGGTGACCGCATATGGCAACTGTAAAATTAAATGCGGTACTGTTATGCACTATAGCTGTGAGTGTGGATAGTTGGAATAGTGATGAGAGAGAAAATGGAGAAAAGGGATGGAGGTGGGCGTTAGATTCAGCCTTATACGCCTATGATTTTTGGAAACTTTTCCGATGCTTAGACGCCTAACATTTTTGGATGGAGGGAGTACCTTTCAAGAGAGCCGCGCCGGCGGGCCGTCCCGCGTCGCGCAACCGCGCCCGCGCCTGCGCCTGCACGCAGCTGGCAACCGGGTGTCGCACGCGCGGCTGAGGCGGCACAGGCGGCCATGGCGTAGAGGTTGGCGCGGGCAGCCATGGTTCGGAGGAGGGCGTGCGGGCGAGCATGGCAATGAGGCCGGCGCGGCTGAGCTTCCACGCCGGCGGTGATGATGCTCCTCCGCCTGCGGCGTCAAGCCGCACCTCCCCGGCCGCCGAGCGCTCCTCTACCTGCGAGGTCGCCGCCGCTAGTGGGAACACGGCTAGGGCGGGCGTGAGCGCAGCGGACGGGGGCTCTTCCAGGACGGGAGCGAGGTGAGTGCTCGCCTCGTCCTGCACCCCTGTTTTCCCATACTCCAGTTAACGTCTGTTGACATTCAACTGACGGAAATGACGAGAGTGACACCGGTGTACAGATAAAAATTGGCCAATGGTATAGATGAGAGAAAAATTTTCTAGTGCTGTATATATGATTGCGGATTTTTTTAATGGCATGTATGGAATAGACTCTTTCGACAACCTGTTAATATGTTGTTGTAACTGCCAAGCACACATTGTGTATGGGTAAAATCTAGCCAAGAGTAGAACGCAATACATAATCTCTAGTCGGCAATTCAACAAACAGGTGTTGACCGCCGGAAGCATAAATCAATCATCGCATGAGAGAGATTGTGGTGGCATACCTACAGTGTCTGCCTGGAGGACGACGGTAGGAACGTGCTGGGTGGGCGAGGGGCGCGGCGGTGCCGTGCCATTGGTGCATGGCGTGGCCTGAGGTGAAGCGCTGCGGCTCGATTTTCTCCGGCTATAGTTGTCAGAGGGCACATTACAGCAGTGAGAAAAAATTTCGGACGACTACGTGCGCTTCGTGCGGCTTGGGACTGGTAGGACGAAGGCTGGCCGATGGTAACTCTAATGAACGGGCCCTTGGTATATGTGCTAAATTAAAAACATGGTCTTCTGATTATTTCATCAGAGATGCCATGCTTTTTGAGATAATAGATCTTTCACTTTCTTTCTTTTGAAATTTGTCATCTATCAATGTCTAGTAATATATGTGCCCATAAATTTGCTAAGCATGGTCTGAGTAGGGATCCGGACGAGTCTTGAGTTTGGACTAATCCTATCTTAAAATTTGTGAATATTTGAATTTATGGTGATTTCAATGATCGAATATGTGAATAAAGTTGCGAAATTTGAGAGGTAAAAAAAAAGAAGGGCAAGGTGTTTCGCAGCAACAAAAAAAAAGCTCGGCATCGACACCGTGTACAAACACGTAGTGCCATGCCAGCACTCGAGTCACCGGGCCGGGGTACCTACCTCGGCAGGACGTGTGCAGAGAGCATTGCCCCTTGGAACCACGTAGGGTGCCTACGTGACACTGGGACTCGCTCGCAACAGAAAAAAAAAAAGTTGGATTAAACGTAGCAGCGCTGGAACTGGAAACCATCAGCCCGTCCATCAGGACACCGGAACGAAACAACCCCAAAACGGCAGAAACCAAACCCACGCTACTGTAGCCACCCCACCACCACCAGGCAGCAGCAGTGGCCCGGAGAGCGAACAAATAAACCGAGCCACCCGAGGCCAGCCAGGCAGGCAGGCAAAGGATGGACCCGGGCCCCCAACGACTCGTCTGGGCCCATCATGTCAACGAGTCCGCGAAGCTATATTAAAGCGCCCGGCTCCGATCGATCCCTCCCCCAAATCAAAATCCCCCAACAAAGCACACCAGACCAAACCCCGGCCCTCTGCTCCTCCCTCTCCTCGCGGGCGTCGCGGGGCTGAGCGCCGACGAGCGAGCCCGCCGCCGCCTCGCCTTGCCGCGCTATGGCTATGGAGGTCCGCCGCAGGGTTCCGCCGCCGCACGGGTCTGCCCCGTCGGCGCACCCGAGGCGCCGGGCGGCGGCCACCGGGGAGGAGCGGGTGCGGCTGCAGGCCGGGGACGCGCTGCCGCTGCCGATCCGGCACACGAACCTCATCTTCTCGGCGCTCTTCGCGGCCTCGCTCGTGTACCTGATGCGGCGGTGGCGGGAGAAGATCCGCGCCTCCACGCCGCTCCACGTCGTCTCCCTCGCCGAGATCTTCGCCATCTGCGGCCTCGTCGCCTCGCTCATCTACCTCCTCAGCTTCTTCGGCATCGCCTTCGTGCAGTCCGTCGTCTCCAACAGCGACGACGAGGATGAGGACTTCCTCATCGACTCCCGCGCCGCCGCCCCCCGCGCGCAGCCGGCCCTGGCGCCGGCGCCGGCCCCGTGCGCGCTGCTGGGGAGCCCCGCCGTTGCGCCGGAGAAAATGCCGGACGAGGACGAGGAGATCGTCGCCGCGGTCGTGGCCGGCAAGATCCCGTCCTACGTCCTGGAGACCAGGCTGGGCGACTGCCGCCGGGCCGCGGGGATCCGGAGGGAGGCGCTGCGACGGATCACGGGGAGGGACATGGAGGGCCTCCCGCTCGACGGCTTCGACTACGCATCCATCCTGGGCCAGTGCTGCGAGCTCCCCGTCGGCTACGTGCAGCTGCCCGTCGGCGTCGCTGGCCCGCTCCTGCTCGACGGCCGCCGCGTCTACGTGCCAATGGCCACCACCGAGGGCTGCCTCGTCGCCAGCACCAACCGCGGGTGCAAGGCCATTGCCGAGTCCGGCGGCGCGTCCAGCGTCGTGCTTAGGGACGGGATGACGCGAGCCCCGGTCGTCCGATTCCAGTCTGCACGCCGCGCCGCTGAGCTCAAGGCCTTCTTGGAGGAACCCGCCAACTTTGACACCCTGGCCGTGGTGTTTAACAGGTGAGGACGATACACTCCAAATCAATGTCACCTCGTCCCTTTCCACCCATGCTCCACGCGCTCTGCTATTGGAGTGACATGAGGCTGGTGCGGCTCTCGTGTTCGACGATACGTCTATCAGTCCCCATCAAAGCAGCGCTTTTGTCACCTGCCGAATTTTTGAACCCAGAAATTGCATGTACTGTTGCCCAGTTTTTTTACCCTGAGGCTTTAAGGTGGGGATTATGTTATGACCGAGATGTTTTGGGAAACATTTGTGCAGGTCGAGCAGATTTGCGAGGCTGCAGGGAGTGAAGTGCGCCATGGCAGGGAGGAACCTGTACATGAGGTTCAGCTGCAGCACAGGGGATGCCATGGGGATGAACATGGTCTCCAAAGGCGTCCAGAACGTGCTGGACTACCTCCAGGATGACTTCCCTGATATGGAGGTCATCAGCATATCAGGTTTTTCCTAAATCCCTAAAACTTTATTTGTGATGAAATAACATCTGTTTGTAGTGTTCCCCTTTCAAGTGCAAAACTTTAGTAAGTAACACTATACCTAATATAAATGCTGGCTGTATGAGTCCTTTCATAAATATACAGTTGATTGTTAGGCTTCACACGCTCATCACTGTTCCTGCTTGAGATTATCACTTCTAAATTCAGGAACCAGGTGGAAAATTCTCTCTTGTTCATTATAACTAAGATAAGATAGACAGCAAACCATCTAGGCCTCAAGGCATGACCCCAGTAACTGATGTAGACTTAACATTGCTCTCATTTGAAGTAGTTGGGCCAACCTTTAAGTCCGGTTGCTCCACGTGTATGCCACGAACAGTTGAAGCACTACTACTTATAGAGAGAATTTATTTATGCAAAAAGAACCGCAATGAACAATTGAAGTACTAATACTTGTAAGGAGAATTCAAACATAATTTTTTAAGACAACCTCTGCTGTCTAGTCTGGTGTTTTGAAATATATAGTTACTCTTACTCATATCTTGCCAGCATAATAAGTAGTAGCAGTGAGACAGTGACACCAAATAGATATATTATGAAAATATATATGTCACGACAAACCTAATGATACAATGATACATGCTTGGTTTCATAAATATTGATACTACATAGCCTTGTTTCTCAGTACAGAGGGAGTAGTAAGGAAATGGCCTAGTAAAGTGTAAAATATCAATTGATTGGTGGTATGAGAGATATAGGAAGAAAAAGAAGCTGCAGCCTTTTTTTTTCAAAAAAAATTACCCCCAACACTAATAATCTGTAACAAAACAGGTAACTTCTGTTCTGACAAGAAGTCAGCTGCTGTGAACTGGATTGATGGGCGTGGGAAATCTGTGGTTTGTGAGGCTGTAATCAAGGAAGAAGTTGTGAAAAAGGTCCTCAAGACAAACGTTCAGGCACTCGTAGAATTGAACGTGATCAAGAACCTTGCTGGCTCAGCTGTTGCTGGAGCTCTTGGAGGTTTCAATGCCCATGCGAGCAACATTGTGGCAGCTATTTTCATTGCCACTGGTCAGGACCCTGCACAGAATGTGGAGAGTTCCCAGTGCATCACGATGTTGGAAGCTATAAATGATGGCAAAGACCTCCACATCTCTGTCACTATGCCGTCTATCGAGGTATGAAATTTGTCCTTTGCTAGTGATGTTTTGCTCTTTGGCTAGTTTGTGGTCCCTAATAATTTGGCATCCATGATCTTTTTCGAAGACCTAGTGATTGCTTGAAATAATTCAATGCTATACCCCACTGAAAATAGCTATTTACAATAAATATATCGATAACAGCAAGTGCCCTTGCTTTAATATTTTTGCTGACCTTGTCGAGGATTAGGTACTCATGCTAAGCAATATTGCTCCTAAGCTTACAAATCTCTGTTTACTAAAGATATATTTGGAACCTATGAATTTTATCATGAAGCCAGTGTACAATTCAGATGTCCGGCTATGCTTTCATGATCATTAGAATGGATGGTGTCTGCCATCACGGGCCTTACCTGTTACTAGCTGCTATTCTATTTGATGAGTTGTTGATTTGTATATAAAGATACCTTGCGTTGTTGTTCACTCTTGTTTTAATATAATCATCAGGCTCTGGCAATATCATTGCATATCTGGTTTTTTTTAATACTGGGCTTCATACTGTTGAAAATGGCATCTACATAGGACACTTGCAGACGATTGTTTGCTAGTGTCATTATCTCATGGCCATCCATTATACTAAAACTGATGAGGTGTTGTCCTAACCGAAACACAGGTTGGCACAGTTGGGGGAGGGACGCAGCTGGCCTCACAGTCTGCCTGCTTGGACCTACTTGGCGTCAAAGGCGCCAACAGGGAATCCCCGGGGTCGAATGCCAGGCTCCTGGCCACGGTGGTAGCTGGTGCGGTCCTCGCTGCGGAGCTGTCCCTCATCTCGGCCCAGGCCGCTGGCCATCTGGTCCAGAGCCACATGAAATACAACAGATCCAGCAGAGATATGTCCAAGGCCCTTGCAGAGGATACGGACAAAACAAAAAAATGCTGAATAATGTCCGTTTGTTGACTTATCCCACCCCCCTTGGGAGAATGGAGCAGAAAGGGTTTCGTAGGCTGATGATTCCTTGCGGTCTGCCCAGGGTGGTAAAAAGGAAAAAAAGAAATCATCAGGTGAAAAAAACACAGGCGGTGCGAGCTGTAGGTGTCGAAAACACCTCGTGGATTCCTGGAGCATGGCACATGTTATTTAATTCGTTGATGTTGTTGTAGTTCCCTCTACCGTCGTTGACCCTGCTTGCATCTTGGTTTGCCCTTCCCCTGGACATTGGAGAATCTGACCATGGGTTTGGTTTTGTCCCCCCAAAGCTTTGCGTCACAGCATCGCCCACAGGACGCTTTGACGCAGTTCCGTCGCAGAAAAAAAAAATTGCGCCGGTGGCTGCCTGGTGCTTGGATTTCATCCCTGTAAATTTCCTTCTGTCCAATCTTTTGAGTCGTAGAGTTTCTTGGAGTCAGTGGTACTACTATGGTTGTAAAGAAAAGGTGTGGATCAGAACAGTTTTATATCCTGTAGACTCTGTCTTTATAAAAATCCAGATCGTGCTCATCTCAATTGTATGCTCCCGGTTGCGTGCGTGCCTGTCCACGGATCGGGTTTCCTTTTAATAAATCTGACGCTATCTTCGCCATTTTTCAAAGGTTTTTCTTCGGATCCAAAGGCTCCATCTACGTTCACAAGCAGGAGTAACACGACAAAACCTGTCTCGTTCGCAGCACAGGAAGAATCCCAAGGAGGTTCTTTCATGCTAGTACTAATCTACGCGATTCCGTCGAGAAATACAGATGTGGAAATGACGAACTGACGATCACCGATCCTCGAGCAATGGTACCGAAG
Organism: Paspalum notatum; assembly: GCA_022530915.1. Classification (NCBI taxonomy): domain Eukaryota; kingdom Viridiplantae; phylum Streptophyta; class Magnoliopsida; order Poales; family Poaceae; genus Paspalum; species Paspalum notatum. The sequence continues at coordinate 41,539,128 of CM039685.1, forward strand.
AGTGTCCAATGCTCTGCTCCTGACCTCCTGCGCGTGGTGTTTACTCTTCGGTCCTCTGATCAGGTACGTAAATGTGAAGGCTCCAGACCAAACGCTCCACTGCCCGCCTGGCCCCGTGCCGGCGCACCGCACGCAAGGGCAGCCCGAGCCGACGAGCTTGACGCCGCGCATGTGGGGGTGTGTGGCTAGAGGTCAAAAAATGCAACGCGTGATCGCTGCCGATTTGGATCCAGGCGCCGGCACTGCACGTCTCTGCACATGGCACCCACCCCTGCCGGATTTCTGAATTGATGAGCACGTCCGTCCGGCGCTCTGCGTCTCCCATCCCAAGAAGCAAGAACGGACGCGAGGCAAGACGATCGATGTCGATCGGCAGAGCGGGGTCGTCGTCGTGTTGCTTCCTGCGGCACCGCGCCGTAGATCGAGAGAGAGGTGCTGGTGCGTACTACAGTACTACGCCTTCTCTTGGTACACGCGATGACGCGACGCATGGAAATCACGTTTTTTTTTTTTTTTTGCATTGCTTCGCAAACAGGCACCGAACTCGTGCACACGTGGCATGCAGTACATGCGGGATGGGGTTGAGGCTTGCTTCCTGTCTCGTCGTGCACCTCAAGTCGCGTCGGTGACCGCCGGAAGAGACCGAGGACAAGGACGGATCGTCACATGTGGAAGGCGTGCTGGGTGCTTGTCAATTGTCATATGGGCATATGGTCCATGGAGACTCACTCTCATGGTCAAGTGGGCCTTCACTTGCAAGTGCGAAGGCCACGGCCCTATTGTAGTTATCTTTGGTGGGCCGATAGCCCACCGAACAAGAGGCCGGGCTGAACATCTGGGCCGACTTTAAGGTACGCAAACGTTTCCCTTTACTTGTTTTTTTTCTCGGGGAATCTCTGAATCGCGAGTGGGTTCAAGCGGAAAGCCCCAAAGTGACGCGTGCGGCCCCGTTTTTGTCTAGACACCCTCCCATTCCGTATGCAAATGATGGTGGTGCGACGCACGATTAGGTTTCGTTGTTTTGTTCTCACCTTGTAGGGCTCGTGTGGGCGCAAGAGCAGCTCGAGCGTTCTGCGTTCGTCCTGAAATTGGCCAAATTTTTTCTTGGTTGCCTGCTTGCTTTTGCTGGGCATTTCTGTTGTTGCACTACCGATCTACCATAGGATTACAGGAGAGGAGGATGCTGGCGAAGCACGAGGGGCGAAGTTGTCACCTTGTATTTGTTGCGGCGACCGGTGAATGAAAATGTCGGTGTTTGATACCGGCAATGCATCACAGGATGTGTCACGTAGTGTTTTTTGGGTAGCGAGATCGACGTAGCTCGATGGTTTGCGTAGAGATGCAACAAAACACGAAGGTTTATATAGGTTCAGGCCGCGAGATGCGTAACACCCTACGTTCTGTTGGCAGCGAGTTGTATTGATCTGAGCTCTCGAGGTTACAACAAGGGTTTTTAGACTTGGTGGCTGGTTTGCGATGAGATAACAGATAATCCACGTAGAGGTTTTTCATCCGCCTTATATAATCTGGTAAGACTTGTGTTACAAATAAATTTCCGTCTATGAGTCCTACTCGGCTTGGAATCCGAATCCTACTCGGCTTGGAATCCTAAAGAGTATACAGAATCTAAGATTATACTTTTTTTTTTCCGAGTCCTATCGCTTCCGGAATACAGAATCCGAACCAACTTCTTCACGCCTTTTCTGAATTGTAGCGTCTTGACTTGATCTTTAGTCTCGCCATCCGTTTTCAGACCCATGAGGCCAGTCGGTACCCTGGACAGGGCCTGCTATCTCTACTGGACCTTCCAACGGTCCATGTACTGAATTCACGCCATGAGGAGCAGGGAATATCTATCCCCCACGGAAACTGCGCCGTCTGTTTTTTGTTTTCTACGTGTGATGCTGATTCAAACCCAAGCGAGGTTCCATGTTGTTCCCCGAGTCCCCGATGCTGGTATTTCCTCTGCCCTTCACCTAAACATCCCAAGTGTCACCTCCCCGTACGTAGACGGTAGATCTGCCTCCTCTTCCTCTACGTGGATTTTGTCAAAGAACGAAACTGGTGCAAATCAAACAGACGCCACCATTTTCTGCAACCCAAGTGACTTGATTGAGTTGTATCCCGGCTCGGGGGATAGGCTGATAGCAGCTAGCCAGCCACGAGATACCACACACTCTCAATGAAGCCACCACCAACAACAAGAGGCTCCAATGCAAGTTTCCGCCCCTGGGACTTGCCTTTAAATGTGTACCGGCACCCTTATCTTGTGTGCAGCAGGCCTGCCGCTGCCGGGCTAGATCTGCGTGCCAGCCGTGATCTCAGATCCAGCTCTGACTTGTGATCTGCACGCCACACCCACACTTCTCCCGGCGCACTGTTCGCCCCGTGGCCGCCGACGGTGTCTGTCCAGAACAGACCAGAGACAGATCCGGCGCCGTGCATCACAAGGCTGGCCACAGGCGCACGCGTGATTGCTTCCGACGCGTGCATCCCACTCCCATCGGCTAGCCGCAGGCTGCTGGTAGGTACTAGCACGCGCATGGGGGATGGGGCTCGCTCGCGGCCGCCCGCCTCGCCCGTGGTGACGCCGGCGCCGGCCTGGTCGCGTCGGCTCACAAGTTGCTCGTCTCGTGTCCGCGCGCGGTCGCGTGCCCGAGGCGCGCGCCGTTGGACGCACGCGTCGTCGTTTCCGCCGATGCCTTTCTGTTTTCCCCCTTCCTCCGTGATCCCATCGGATCCGATCCGATCCGACCCGGCCGTTCCGTGCCCGCGACGCGAAACTCACCTCACTCCCACGCGCGCTCGACGCGTCGCCGGTGTGTGGTTTCAATTAGTTTCACTGAAAGCCCTGTGCTGTCGAGGGCGAAGGGGAGGCCGGCGCCGCACGCCACGGCGCCCGCGGTTCGTTTCTCACGGGCAGGAGCAGCAGCAGCAGTCTGATCAGAAAGAAAAATAAAATGGACTTGCGTGCAAGAAACAAGCCGGCGCGCTTCCTTGGTGCGCAAAAATTCCTCTCTTTTTTTTTTCTCTTTCCTGAAGGAGCCGCGGCGTTTTGTTCAGAGGGGCGAGATATTTCCACTTTGGAACAGGGGAAAGCACAAGGAATTCCTAAGCTGCCTCCCCCTTTCCCTCTCAGCAAGGGCCAAGGGGAGCGGCGGTTTTGATGGAACGGAAATGGTGGTAGTAGCTGGCAGATCTGGCGTGGCGCCGGTAAAGGTCAAGAACTCCTCCCTGCTAGCAAGTGGTCACCACGTCCTTTCAGTCAGCAGATCGGCCGGCCGTCCCGGCCAACAGAACCCTCTCGGGAAAAAGAGCAACGGTGAACAGAGCATAGATTCGTACCACGGGGGGAAAGCCATGCAGGGAGAGGTCCGTCTGGTGTCGGGCTCGCTCGCCCACCGGGCCACTCATGAGCACCGTCACCGAGTGCCAAAAGCCGACCCAGGGCTGGCGGGGTGGGATCTGATGACGCAGTTGCATGAGCATGACACACTGCTGGAGGAGCCGAAACTATATTCGATGGACGAGATAGAAGACGAAGGTCACAGGTACTAACAACAACTAACAAGTTGCAGCTTGATGGCGCCTCTGCAGTCTGTTGGCCGCACTGCGGTGGCTGGGTGCCTCGGTCAAACGCATCGTTGGCCAGATGCTCCTCCAAACAAAAGCTTCCTCCTTAGTAATGGGCACAGTGGTGTGTGAAAACGACCCGGGGAGGGCAGTACATACGCCTTTACCCCACGTGCACGCCTGCCTGCTTGGCTCGCCGCCGAAAGCAACAGCGAAGCAAGCGCGCCGAGATCCACATCCAGTGACGAGACGAGTGACGACCCATCGAGTTTTACCGCAGCCGCAGGTTTGTTTTTGTTTGTGCCAGAGTTTTACCGCCACCGCTCCACAGTCGGATGGGCATATGCCCGCCCATCGCGACGCGATCCGGACGTCCACCGCCGCTGTCAGGCGGAATTCTGCTCCACAACAAGGCCAGTGTTCCGCTCCAACGGATGCGCGACGGCGACGCGCTGGTCCCTCACCCCCGCCACGCCTGACGCCTCCGAGGTGTGGTCGTGTCGCGCCGGGCGCGAGACCTTTTTTTCGCCCCGGCCGGTCCCGGACCCGGGCGGCCGCGTGCGCGCCGTCGCTTTCGGCTCGCGGAGGACGTACGTGCGTCTCGGCTGGAAACCAGCCGGAAAACGGTGGGAAATTGGAACAAGTCACGGCGCAGCTCCTCGCCGAGGCCGAGGAGGGCTGCTGTGCTGGTGGGGTTCGGCAGGCTTCTCCGTCTCTTTCAGACTTTCACTGGCTTCCAGTTTCCATCGCTGCCAAGTTTCTCCCTCCCCCACACACAGTACGCTCTCTCCCTCACTCACCGTCACAGCCTCACAGGTGGAGCCATTTCACAGGCAAATGCTCAGGCCAAAAACCACGAACGAACGAACGATCCCCCCTGGACTGGATAGCGACCGGACGTTGCCGGCTTTTGCGTTTTGTTACGGTACGGTGAAATCCTATCAAAAAGGCTGTTACGGTACGGTGAAAATCCTATCAAAAAGGCTGTTACGGTACGGTAGGGCTCTCCCAGCCAGCCAGATTGCCACAAGAGAGTTCGTTACGGTGCCGCGGTGATACAGGCGTGTGAACCGCCGGGCGGGCGGGCGGGCGTGGTAGATACGCCGCGCCACGGTGTCGTTGTCATCCGCCGAACGAACGATCACGCGCGCTGTACGAGTGCGTGTTCACACGGGACCGCCGGACCGGGCGTCGTTTTCGCGTACGGCGCACAGATCGCAGTGGGAGGGACTGAGGCAGGCGTCCGGCCCGTGTACGTACGGTGCGGCCATGTTTAGTACCCCAATTTTCTCCCAAAATTCACTATGCAAAAAGAAGATTCTCCGTCACATCAAAATGCCGGCACATACATGGAATACTAAATATAGATGAAATAAAAAAATAATCGCACAGTTTAGATGTATTTTGCGAGACGAATCTTTTGAGCCTAGTTAGGCCATAGTAGGACAATATTTACCACAAACAAACGAAAAGTGCTACAGTGGTTCTACAGTGCTTTTCAGTTCGGAACAGTGTTTTTTTCAACCATCTAAACACACCCGTACATTTCTTTTCCTCAGGGAAAAAACGGCTAGACTTAATGCCGCTTTCTCAAGTTTATAAGTTGGTGTCATTGCTCTCTTGCCTCTTATGTCCAATCCGTGTGAGCCATGAGGGCCATCTTTGTGGCGTGCTAAAGTTTGGAAGATATGGACATGTCACAAAGAGGAAATAATGGTCCACGTCTCCACGACGACGGTCTAACCTAACTATAATGACAAAACTAGATAAAGATTAAAACCTCAAACTCGATCTCGGGACAATGCTTCAGCTCAAGAACAGCGTTTGCCACCAAATGATCACTCTTTAGCTAGTATACCTTCTGCGGGTATATATAGTAATTAGTTCTTACTTTACAATGCACTTGCCCACTGGAGACGTACGGACACAGACTATGAGACATTTGTGCCTAGTGTTCCTTGGATCAGTGCCGGACGGAGCTTAGTCTGAAGGAGGACGGGGTCATTAAGAACAACTAACTACACGCACACCGGTGCCAACCCCCACCTGCCTCGGAGACGAGTCGAAGTGACGATCTATCTACCTATATGCCAACACCCTGTCAAACCACATACTACTACATTCAGTCGACGAATTAAAAGATGGCGTTGCAAACACGAGAAGCAAAACCTTTGTCTGAAAAGTCGTGTTTTCATGAACGAAAAAGCATGTGCAAAAGCAGTCATAAGCGAGCACAATGCCATTTTCTGTCATCAAACCATATATATCGCCGTTTTTTCAGGGCCGAAGAAAAAAAGATGAAAAAGAGCGAAAGGCCATGAGCTTCTAGAAGCACATGACGTGACCAAATATGGGCTGCGTACGCTGCAAAAATCTCACGGCGACGTCACACGAGCCCCTGACGTACCGGCTCGAGCCTCTCCCTGTCGGTGGTGTGGCCTGCCCAGCCCAGCTCTGCCAGCCACCGGACGCAACGATCTCAGAGCCTACCCAGTGACAGTAGGAGTAGCCGCTAGCCGCGTCCCGTCTCGTGACGCGGAATCCGGCGGCGAGTTCCGTATATAATCCAATCCAGATCCCAGCAGCAGCGGGGTTAATAAGGCTAAATCTAAAATCGCTTCCCCTCAAAAACCTCTTCTCTCCCGGCCCGAAAGCGCAACTCAACAGCAGGTAGAGACAGATCCATCTATCATCTCGCACGCCCCCACCTCCTCGCCGGTCGGGGTGCGCCGCGCCCAGATCGCCTCCTCCTCGCTCCGGTGCGGAGGTGGCCGAGGGCACGACGAGCCTCCCGGATCCGCCTCGCCGTCAGCCGTAAGCGCTTCTCGCACCTCGATTTCCCTCTCTCTCTCTCCCCGCGAGATTTTGGTTCTGTGTTGTCTGTGTAGGTGGTGCCTGCCCCCCTTTGACGTGGTGAGGCCACGGCGATCTCTGATCTCGCGATCTGTGTGTGTGGGTGTTTGGTTGCTGTCACGTCTAACGAGCGAAGCTGTTCCTTCTGCTGCTGTGCGCAGGATCGGGGCGTGATCCGCGGGGGAGCACAGCAATGACGGCCGAGGGGACGGCGTGCAACGGCGCCGCCGAGGCTCCGAGGGCGGAATTCGCGCTGGAGGAGAAGGCCGCGGCGCCGGAGGAGAAGGCGGCGGCCGGGGAGCGCGAGGGCGACGACCTCGGCGGCCCGTTCGTGATCGTGAACGGAGGCGACTCCGACGGCCACTCCGACCGCGGCTCAGATCTGGGGGGCAGGGCGCCCGGCGAGGACTCGCCCTCCGAGGAGGACGACGCGCCCGCCTCCAATGCGGCTCCGGACGAGGCCGCCGGCGGAGATCACGGGGCAGCCGGCGGGGAAGTGGGTGCGGTACTCGGTGGTGCTTCGCCCGCGGACGACGGTGATCGTGCTGCTGACGGCTCTGAGGGTGGCGCGGATGAGCGCAAAGGTGAGCCAAGGTCCGATTTTGGCGCTGAAGTGGCGAAGCAGGAGGCTCTCGCTGAAGAGGACGGTGGTGCTGCCACTTCGGCGTCCACTGAGAGGGACCATGCCGCCAATTCTGAGGCACCTGACGTCGATTCCGAGGTTGAAGGCAAGGAGCACGCAGTGGATGGACTTCTTGTCACTGATGTAGCTGAAGCGGTGGTGCAAGAGGCAGCTAGCGCACAGCAGGAGGGGGAGGAAGCTGATGAGGTGTCCTGTGGGCGCGATGATGATGCCCTTACGCCCGCTAACTCCTGTTCCGCTGCCACAGACATTAATGGAGCGGATAGCAATGAAGCAGAGGGTGCCACTGATGTTGTGGAGCATGAGCCTGTGGAGCAGGAGGGTACTGATGGACCAAGTGTTTTGGTGGAGAATGGACATGCTGATGAGGTGGCGGATTCATCTTTAGCTGCCACTGAACCTGAGACCCAGGAGGAGGCTGCTGCGGAGTCCTGTGCGCACGGTGATGCCCAAACTTGTACTGATGACTCTCCCGCCAGTGAGTCCGAAGTTTCTGTGGAGGACAGCAAGGAAGACAAATGCGCCGCTGATTTTGTGGAGGTGGTGGAGCAGGGTACGTGTGGTGAAGACACTTTGACGCCGAATCTTCGTGCCGACACCCAGGCAGATTCATCTGAGCCAGATAGCCATGCTAATGAGAGCATACTGGAGCAGAGTGCCACTGAAATTACAGATTCAGTGGAAGTGGAAGGGGATGCTACCTTGAGTGCTGATTCTTATATAATTGCTTCTGACTCCAAAGTTCGTGGCATTGAGATGGAAGAGCAAGACACTGATCCCCAAGCGGAGGAAGCTCCAACAACTGAGCCTGAGATATCGGAGGGAGTGCTAAAAGCAACCGACAGAAACTGTGCAGGTAGTGTTGAGGAACTTATAGGAGAGGTAGGAGAGGAAGTTGATGCATGTGGGCATAGCAGTGTAGAAGGTAGTGTTGATGCTTCTAGGGAGCAAGAAGCCGTGGTCAGCCAGGCAGAAGTTGAAGCCACGTGTGGTGTTCTTCAATTGGAAGGAGCTGGTGTTGTTTGCTCTAATGTGGAAATAGAGCTTCCTGTGGAGAAAGAAATAAATGAAGCTGTTCCCAATGTTGATGAGTCAGTGCGGATTGGTTCAGAAAACAAATGCAATGCCGAAGAGTCTGCAAGTAATGAAATTACAGCAGAGTCAGATTTGAAAGCTGAAAATGTGGTCCAAGTGAGAACAGTAGCTTGTGAAGTTGAGGAAACAGAGGTAAAAGAACTTGATGATTCTAATGTAGATCCTTTGCTCTCCCAGCAGGATTCTGAATCTGCTTTGGAAACTGTAGATCGTGGGAAAATAGAGATTGATAATGATGAAGTAGAACTGAAAAAAGAGGCTGTTGATGCTGCCCCAGTTGAGAAAAAAACCAATGATCTTCATCTGCTTGACTGTGATAGCATGACCTCTTCTTCCGCTACTGTTTTGGAATCTTCTGACCATGTACACGCTGAAGATAGCAGATCCCTAGAAATTTCTAAAACCACTGTTGAACAACTCATATGTGGTGCTTCTTTGGATCATGGAACAGTGGTGACTGGTGAAGCTGAAATCACTTCGGCAACTGAAAATGGATATAAAGAAAAACCCAGTGACAATGCTGTTGACGAAGGTGGACCTGTTGACTTGAATTCAAATGAACTTGTGATTGATGATGCTCAACCCAGTTCCACTACGGGATATGAATTTGGTGGGTTGGATAATGATGTAGGTACCTCAAAGGATGAATCGAGCGAAATTGTTGAAGGTACCAAATCACTGGACATTGAGTCAGAAGTTTGCAATGCATCTACTACGTCTGATGAGTGTTCATCAAGAATTGTAAATGAAGGTTCCTCTCCAGCTGAAGAGGTAGTTCCTCTAATTGAAAAACCTTGCCTCTCAGATGAGTCATGCAACAGTATCAGTTCTGAAAATTTAAGTGTGTCTACTAAATTGGAAGGTATGCAGATGCAGTTACTATTCTCTTGCTACCTTTTTTGTGCCTTTAAATGGTTTATTCTCCTTAATGCTAACTGTAACCGACTCGTGACTTAAATTCTCATTATAATAATACTTTATGACAGCATTAGAGCCTTCATCTATTGGCACAGTTGTTCCAGCAGAACAGAAGGATGTTGATGAACGTGCTTCTGGTGAGTTGCATGGTGATCATGCACAAATCATTGGGCAACAGAGGATGTACATAATAAGAATTCCAAGATTTGCTAGTGAAGATACTTGGGCTAAGATGGAGGCTGCACAGGCTCACTTAGATCAACTGACCCAAAAAAGAGATGCAATTAATCACCTTAGGCAAAAGCAAAAGGTAATAACCTTCCAGATGTTTGTTTTTTAAAGCTTCCTGATGTTCATATTCTTTCCATTTCTTCCTCTCACACTTCTTATTTCTAAAAATATATATTGCAGGCTGTATGTGATCAGTATAGGGAGAGGTTAGAGGCAGCACGGCGAGTTGAACGGGAAGCTAGGACAGCCCATGGAGATAAGAAGAATGATTTAAATAGTGTACGATCAGTATTGGGGAAATTGCACCAAGCAAACTCAATTGAAGAAATTGATGAGCTGGTAAGAATTCTGCAATGGTGTATCCACTTTGTTGCCCTCACTTTAATAGTAGAATTACACAATGGTTGTTAAATCTTGGCTCTTTTTCTTCTTTTTCCTTGATGTTTTAGATTGTGAAGAAAGAGAGGACTATGCAACATGAGACCATTACTTTGAGAGAAGAAAAATTTTTAATTAAAGAGATTAATGACCTAAAAGCCCAACGGAAGCAGCTATCTTCCAATATAGGCTCAAAAGCTGAAATCAATGAGGCATTCGACCAAAGAGATCATATTCACGAGAGGCACAAGGTATTGCAAGCAGCAAATTGCAATTGTCCACTCAATAACATTTCATCAATTCACAATTTGACTGACTTTTATCTCCTCTAGGAATTAAAGAAGGACTCTGATGTTTTATTCACCAACCTGAAATCTCTAGAGGAAAATACAAGAAAAATTCAAAAATCCTTTGATGAAGAAAGAATAGCTCTCAGGAAATTAACGGAGGAGCATCGAGCTGCTAATGAAATACGTCAAAAGGCTTACAGCGAGTGGTCTGAGCTTAAACAAGAACCCTTTAGGAAGGTAAGAATCTTTACTTGTTGCAGTTTTTGTACATCTGGTTTTGCAGTATGTTAGATAAAATAGTGATTTATTTGTGTATATCTCACATCACACAATCCTCAAATTAGAACTTGCATTGCATATCACATAGTTAAATATTCAGAAAGCCAAAGTACTCGATAAAACAGTGTACTGAATACTGGCTTAGTTCGAGAAGATTCCTTCTTACATGAAATGAAGGGTTAATTATGTATTTGTAATAGCATTACCCTTTCAGTTTCACCAAGCCATCACTCATTCAGTCATTAGTGATATGCTCCTCGTCTCTGCTACACATGTGCTCATGTTGTAAGAATCTAGAGTGTTTAAAGTTTGCTGATTAGTTTTTCCACATTTGTTTTGAATTGCAGAACAAGTACTTCTTCATGTACAGGGATGACCGGAAGAATGCAGAAAATTTCAGAAATTCTGGCGATATATATGGACTTAAGTCGTTCTGTAATAATCAGGTAAACTGCACATCCTGTCCTCAACGCATTCCTTACTATATCAGCGTTTGATCTGGTTTTGTTTCTGTTGATTAAGCTTGCTTAATATCCCCCATGTGCCTTTTGCTAGTTAAGGAGTACAAGCTCATACCATTAATATTTGAGAGGGTCCCTGTGCTATATATGCATTGCCGTACTATTTCTAACCATTGTATTCTTGCCTTCTAATGAGCACCAGAATTGTGGGAACTCTCGCATTTTCTATTTGATTGCTGTTAAAGTTAGACACTCCATGCACACAGGCTCTAAAATCCTATGCTTGTCTTGTCTCACCATTTTGTAATCTACTAATATTTTTCCTCCTTCAGATCGAGAAAGTTATGGAAATGTGGAACAAGAACGAGGAGTTCCGCAAGCAGTATGTTGAGTCCAACAAGGTTAGCACATTGAGGAGATTAGGGACCCTTGATGGACGGAAACTTGGCCCTGATGAAGAACCTCCAGTCATTCCAAGCAGAAGACCAAGCAACACATCTTATTTGACTGCCTCAAACACAGAAGTGCCCACTTTAACTTCAATACCAGCACCTACATTGGCCGCCCCAGCTTCAGTCCCTGCCAAAGAGGACCCCTTTCCAGTTTTGCCAGCCCCCCAGATCATTAAGCGTGCTAAAGCAAAAGCATCTGGTAACTCTGCCCAGATTGACAGCAGTGCGGTTGCAGTATCAGAGGCAGAGGATGTGAAACAAACCGAAAAGGAAAAGGCTCGTCTAATTGAGGAACAATTGGAGTTAGCTAGGAAGGCAGAGGAGTTGGCCCGAAAGGAGGAGGAATTAAGAAAAGAGAGGGCTGCAGCTGAAAAGGAGCGGCTCCGGTTGGAGCAGAAGGCCAAGGCCAAGGAGGCTGAGGAGAGGAAGAGGCGTAAAGCAGAGAAGGATAAGGAAAGAGCCGAGTTCAAAGCACGGAAGGAAGCCGAGGAGAAAGAGAAGGTATGTCATGCTGTACAATTATTCTGCTTTTATATTTAAGTAGTTACATTCCTTAATTGTACAATGTAGACCGTCGAGGCAGCAAGTGTATAATTCTGGTTCCATCTTTGTTCAAACATTTGCAGAAGAAAGCGAAGAAAGACAAAAAGAAAGGTGGCACCCCAGCTGAATCGAGCGTTGCGGGTGACAGCAATGCTGCAGCCTTGGCCACAGTAGATACGGACAGCAACGCGTCGGACAACCCAAGGGAAGTTGATGTCCCTCAACCGTCGGCCCCCAAGAAGCTATCTAGACCAGCAGCGGCAATCAAGCAGCTGAACAGGGTGCAACCCATGCCAGCGCCCCTGCGTAACAGGGGCAAGAGGAAAATGCGGCAGTACCTTCTGATCGCCGCGGCCGTGCTATCGGTGCTCGCCTTGTTCGTAGCGGGCAACTACATTCCCAGGTTGAAGTCAGTTCACTTCTAGATCGATCGGTATACTACTCCCTATGGGTGAGTGCATAGGGACGAGGAGGTGGTTTTATGATGCCTTTTTTTATGGTAGGAAAGGGGTGGCGATTCTGCCGCGTTGAACCTGGTTGTTCTCTCTGTCTCTGTTTCGATGGTTCGGGTTGGTTTTGGTTTGTATTTATTTTTCTTTATATTATATATATAGGTTGTGAGAGTTGGGGTGCATTGTGTTAAAGTTATCGGACGGTGGTGAAATATTCGTTAGAACATGATAATAATGACTATAGATTCTTTTTGTACATACCTCTCTCTTGCTACTGGTAAGCCTTGGCCTATCTGGTGTTTCATCCTATGGCGATAACTGTTGCTATCGCTGTCTGCTGGCCTGAAACCAACCGGCATATCTGGTGTTTTGAACATCTTAAATTTAAATTTAATTGCATGGTGATCCAACGGGGCTGCATACATTAAGTAAAAACGTGCGAATAGGCAATACATATTCTCCCCATCAGGCCACGAGTGGCATCAATTCTAAACTTCACTCATTTCTCTGCTTTCCTCTGGCACGCTGACTGCATACAGAATGGAAGTAAAATTGCGCGAATAGGCAATACCCTGGAGTGCGCACACTTCCAAAATGGTACTAGTAAGAGTCATTAACTAATTATTAGACGATGGATTGGTTTCGATTATCCTTTGGAACATGTTCCTGATTACACGCACTCATACAAGAAGACAAACGATAATTAAAAAAAAAAACAAAGATCGACGACGCAATAACACAGAACGCATCAATTAGCTGTTCATTTTAGCCGAAGCTTCTCCTGCTCCTCCCAATGTTGTCGACGAAGGCCTCTCCGATGCCCTCCCCGATGCCCTCGATGAGGCCGCCGATGACCCCGAAGAGCGCGTTCACTGTGACTCTGGCCGCGGTGGCCAGCGCGCCGCGCTTCTCCGGCGGCACGATGCCGTGCGCGTACAGCCCGTTCACCATGTCCTTGGCGCACCTGGCGTGGAGGTAGTAGCCGCAGGGCAGGCACTGGTACACCTGCTGCCCCGACCGCCTCGTCCGCCGGCACACCTGGCACACGAAGCTCGTCTCCGCCGCCGCCGCCTCCTGCGCCATGAGCAGCAGCGGGTGCTCGTGCGCGGCGGGGAGCTCCAGCCGGCGCGCCATGGCGGCGCAGCACGGGTGCATGTCGAAGCCGCACGACGCGCAGCGGAACGAGAAGCCCCGCACGGCCTTGCCGCAGATGTCGCACTTGCAGCGGAGGAACCCGCCGGCGGGCTTGGCGAAGAAGAGCAGGTGCGGGTGCTTGGGGTGGAATGGGTGGTCGTGCAGCGACGGCGGCGCCAGCGCGCAGAACTCGTGCAGCTGGAAGCCGCAGGCCTGCTGGCACATGAACCGCTTCCCGGCGCCGTACTCCTTGCACCCCATGCACAGGAACAGGTACGGGAAGTCGAACCGGGACAGCCGGTGCTCCGGGTGGCTGAAGTGCACGAGCTCGCCGCCGCCGCCGTCCTCCGCCCTGCTGTGGTCGTCGTGCCCCCTCGCCTCGTCCGGGACGTTGTCTTCCTCGGACGACGATGGCAGCCTGCCGCTGAGCTTTCTTGAATTCATGGCGGACACGCACCTGCTGTTCATCATGTTACCTCAGCTCAGCTCGTGGCCGATGCTTATAGCTATATGAAGCAACATATATGGGATGCTTGATGAGCAGGTCGATTTTAACGTCGTTGCACAGGCATGGCTGGTCTGACCTGTAGCACTGCACGCTGCAGCCTTTTTTACACCGTGTGGTAAAGCTAGGTTTTGATGCTTGTGTGACGGACAAGTCTGGTCCCCTGGGCTCTGTGAAAGTCACAGCATCAAGAAATCTTCTTTCCCTTTAACAGCATCCAATTCCTGATAGATTCAGAACCCATGCTAAGCGACCTAGATGAGAAATTGCCACTTTAAGAAACATGTCACTTTGGTGATGTGAAAAAGGTCGTATGTCTCATACTATATCAAGAAGGTCATATGTCTCATGTGAAATCGAACCAAACGTCGTCTCATAAGTAGGCTGGACTTCTGAACAATTAACACCGATACAGGGTCGATTCGTTTTGAAACTGAAAATTTAGCTAAAATTTTGGAGAGCTTTGCCAAATGAAGACACGATTCGGTGAAGTTCAATCGAGCAAGATATACGAGATCTTTTCCACTTATCAGTTCTTGAATTGTCATTTCGCTAATTACGCATTGAGTGCAATGTGTCGTGACACACTCATTAATTCATATCCCTAGCGAAATGCCCAGCGGGCCTCTCTTGGGCTCGATCCAGTTCAGGCTGTGGCCGGTCACGGGAGATGGACCGGCGCTGAGAAGTGAACAGAGCGGCGACTCTTGCCACTGCGGCGCTGAGTTCAGGTGTCTCTGTTGATCCCGGGCGCATTAGACTAAAATACTAAATAGTCATGTGCGCTTTGAGACTTATAAATAGTCATGTGCGCTTTAGAATTATATGCTATATATGGTTTTTGTGCCAAATAGTCAGCCATCCAAGGTTGGATAAAAATTGATCAAACATTGCATTTTGATTTGGTTGGGGTGTGCCAAGCCCAAGCAATAGTGCAACGCTAGGGCGACACACGAGGACCCAAAGTAGCAAGCTACCATTACAAGTCCTCCCCCATAAAAAATAAATTTAACATCATTGTGGACACGTGATCCACATATCAGATATTAAACTGATAAGAACAGATACTACACTTGATCTTAGCCAAAAGGCCGAGAAAGGTATGAGTTGCATTGGGGTGACCACCCTTGCTTTATATCTGTCTCTCCACATCAGCTTCCCTCGCCTCACCATACGGTACTAAATATTCTGCTTTTAGTTACTATTTGCAAACAAGGATGCATGACACAAAAGCCTAACCGGGTCGGATCGCATGTCCTGTTGGGCTTCTCATCCGGCCCATTAAGCTATCCAGGCGTTTAAAAGCCCAGCCGAGCGAACCGCCATGCGCCTCCTTTTCCCCCCTGCACGAGCACGACCAATGATCACGACTTCCCAGTTCCCTCTCCCTGAGAGAACGTTGACCCGTTATGTGTTACCCGTCACTCCCTGGCTGAACGGGACGTCGTGATCAGCTGCCGCGAGCCGTGACGACTGAGAATAAGCCGCTGCTGCACTCGCTGCAAATGCGTCAGACATGATCCCACCGGCGGGGTGGAAGACAGCGTCCATCGCTGTCACCGTTTCACCACACGTCCACATCACGGCCGCCGGCGAAGCTGCTGTCCTGCTGCTCTTCCTGTCCTGTCAGGCTCTCGGCAGGACATCCTTGCGTGCAATGTTTTTTTTGAACGTAACCTTGCGTGCATGTAGAACGGAAGTGGATCGCATCAGTGCTCCTCCTTGTCGCCGTCGACGCTGACAGAGTGACGAAGTGGCCTGCGTCATCGCACGAGGGCGCGACGTCCACGCTATAAAGCCAGCGTACCCCTCGTGCTGTCGTGCAGCACTTGCCCCCCCACCCGCAGGACCAACAAGTTCCTGGCAAGAACCCGAAGGTCGATCCACGTGTACCCACTGACGAATCGGTCCACCGCAGGTACACGGGGTGCCAGACATCGCGCGCGAGGGCGGACAAAGAAATGGGCTCCTGCGTCTCGTTCTCGCGCTCGCCGCCGGCGCCGGCAGCCGACGAGTCCCAGCCACAGCCACAGCGAGCGGCGGCCAAGGTCGTGAGCCCGGACGGCTCCATGGCGCTGTTCGCGGGGCCGGTCACGGCGCGCGAGGCGCTGGCGCCGGCCGCGTCGTCGTCGGCGCCGCCGCTCTTCCTCTGCAGCGCCGACGAGCTCGGCTTCGCAGCGCCCGCGCGCGCTCTGGCTCGGCACGAGGCGCTCCGGCCGGGGCAGCTCTACTTCGCGCTGCCCGCGCACATGCTGCGCCGGCCGCTGTCCAGCAAGGACATGGCCGCGCTCGCCGTCAGGGCCGCCACGGCGCTCGCGGCCCAGGCGGGTCTTGTTGCCGCCGGTCGCTCGCCGCCGCGGCGGCGGAGAAGCAAGGAGGGCGGGGCGGCCGGCGGGGCGCGGCGGCGGCGGCAGGCGACGGCGCGAGTGGCTCCCGTTCTAGTCGACGTGCCCGATGGCGCTTGGAAGAACGACGTGGAGCAGCACGGTGCGTACACGCAGGCGAGTGCGACGGTTCGTGACGGTGCTGCCCGCGCGCCGGAGCAGACGAGAAAGGGATCAACTGGTCACAGGAGCGTCTCTCGCCATCGTCGTGCCACCGTGCTGAGGTTAAGCGCTATCGCGGAAGACGACGAGTGATCCATCCACCGGCTGAATCATTTTGATCCTTGTTGCGTGCCAAGTGCGTTTCGGTTGTGTCAGCTAACCGATGGATCGAGACATCGAGTTGTGATCTCGGACGGGTAATGCTTGCTGCGTCTCAAGATCGGATCGAGAAGGGAATGTGCATGTATAAAGGCGGAGGATTTTTTTATGCCAACGGCGGCCATGGAACCTCATATATATCCCCATTCTACAAATTGATCTAGCAAATTCATGCATGCCACCATGCATGGCTAGTTTAGTAGTAGCAAAACTACCAAACTGAGCATGTACACATGTAGTGCGTACAGCGGTACATATCATATACGTAGGTTCGAATCTTTCATGTGTGATATAAATAGTGACGGTGTTGTTTTGGGTTCTGGAAACGCATCGATCAGCAATATATGTGAAAATTGCAATCCATCCCATTGATGCAATGCAAGCTACATTCGCCGTTCAGTTTGCCACTTGAACTCGTCCACGCTGCTTTCGCCCTTGTGCTCCGCAAGGTGGATAGTATATACTACCATTAGTGGCAGTTTCCTGCAAAAAAAAAGTTTACTTTTAAATACTAGTAGAATAGAAATATTCCAACCTCTATAGAACGAGATGCTTTGATCATTTCTTAGTACAATCGTTGCACCGCTGCAAAAACAAAAATCATAGGTCACCAAGAACAAATTGCTTAAAAATAAAAAAACACACTTACCATAACCTATTGCTAAATTTCTATCCATGTCTGGCGGAGACCTCCTTGTAGTACCTAGTCTAGATTCTCTAATTATCCTCTGATCAATCTCCACCATGGTACTCAAAGACGTTGAATTTTCTCTATCAGGAAATTATGTGCGAAGTATCGTTTTAATAGTTAAAACTCTCAAAAATACAAATATTTCATAATGTTTTAGTCAAAACAATTTACCTAAACCAAAAATTATATAATTTATTATAATGTGGAGTATTTATAATTCAAAATGATTTTTTACTATTTTGGCAGGACATTTTTCATGAGTGTCAAACCGTATACATGTATTTACTTATACCTCATGCATGTATGCATGCTTAGATGTGTTAGTTTTTATAAGGGATAGAAGTTGTGAACATAGTTTTTTTTGTAATAGTACATGCTTGTAATTGGAAACACGGGTGGATGGCCTATTATTTCCAGTCTTTTTAAAAAAAAAATTAGCGTGAAGCCTCTCGTGAAACTAATATGAACTCTGTTGGAGTTTCAGTAAGATTCATTTGTTTGGGAGTGCTGCAAGCAGGTTCAGTAGACCTTTGTCCTTTGCTCTTGAATCCTCATCTGTCAGGAGGAAGCTTAAACCGTTTAAAATGTGATTGTGATGTCGCGGTTCTCCCATCCAGTAATCTCCGAGCAAGCGTACGCGCGGAGCACCTGCCCCGGAGCGTCGCAGTCCCATGACGCGAGCCGTGACGACGCGAAGCCGCCTCGCGCCATCGCTCCATGCCGCGCGAGTCCACCACCACCACACACAACCCGTTCCTTTCAGACAGAGACAGCCATGCCCCCTTCCACTCATCTGCCACTGCCAATTTGTCCCCTCCTGCGGCGGCCACCTTCGGAGCGATAGGACAAACAAGTGTACAAAAAAAAAGTACCAATCGATAACGATAACAAGCACCGGTGCTCAAGATCTATCGTTCTTCTGCCTTAGTTTGACCTCTCCATCAGCTGTGAGCTGAAGTAGCAGATCGGTCCTCTGCTCTGTCCTCGCTCGCTGACGCAGACACATCTAGTGACCTGTGACGAGCTCACCTGCGTCAGCGCCTGAGCATGTCGTCCCTTTCAACTTGAGCTCCACAGCCTCCACTCTGCAAAAGAACCTCTTCCTATAAAAGTACCAGTAGAAGCAACGACGGCTGCACCTGCCCCTAACTACCTTGACAAGAATCCACCATTACATCCTCTGACTCTGAGGACAACACAGAAGCAGACGACATCGCAGCTGAAAGAATCCAAGAAATGGGTTCCTGCGTCTCCCGCTCCGGGGCTATGCCAGCGGCGGCGACTGCGGAGCACGCGCCCGCGCCCGCGCCCGCGCCCACGGCCAAGGTCGTGGACATCGACGGCGGCGCCATGGCGCAGTTCTCGGCGCCCGTCACGGCGCGCGAGGCCCTGGCCGCCACCGCCCGCGGCCTCGCGCCGTCGTCCCACGCGCGCTTCCTCTGCTGCTCCGACGAGCTCGACTTCGACGCGCCCGTCCGCGCGCTGGACGCGCTGGACGCGCTCCAGACGGGCCAGCTCTACTTCGCGCTGCCGATCTCCATGCTTGGCCGGCCGCTGCCCGCCCACGAGATGGCCGCGCTCGCCGTCAAGGCCTGCGCGGCGCTTGGGGAGGCGGCGCCCGCCGTCACCGGCGCGCCGTCGCAGAACAAGAGCGGGGCTAGTGCCGCCGGCGACAAGCAGCGCCGGCGGCAGGCTACGGGCCGGGTCTCGCCGCTCGTCGTCGTGAGCGCGAGTGCGGATGTTGAGTGGAAGAGCTACGATGTGCACGGCGGCGGACACGGCGTTGCACGCATGGCGGTGCGCGTCGGTGACCGGACTGTCGGCAAGAGCAGCCAGGCTGTGGGTTACAAGGGTGTCGCTCCTCGTCTTGCATCCGTGCAGAGGCTAAGCGTGATCATCGAGGCAGCTAGCGAGTGAGTGTGGTCCATTGATGAGTTCGATTAGTATTTGATCATCGCGGGTTAGCCTGTCAGTTTAGTTTAGGTCGGGCCTCTCTCATTCCACTTATGAGGAGATCGGTGTACAGCAGGTCAGCAGCATATTCAGGAACAATTTTATTCTTTGGTTCGTAGGTTTGAAAACCAAAATGTTAAGCCTGTAAATGTTTGCGTTCTATACAACTACTATACCTTTCTGCCTAAGCCTTGATTATCCTTTCTGCGTACTTCATCCATTTCACAATGTTTTATAGTTCTAAAATTTTAAATATTTATCTAAATGGTTGTGTTACCATATTTTAAAGCATTAATAACTCTTTATTCTTTAGCAATGTAGCCACAACACAATCACACCCAAAAGATAAATGCACCAACTACTCCCTCCGTATTTTTATATGAGTCGCGGTTGATTTTTTTCAAAACTTTAATCCTTCATCTTATTCAAAAAATTTGCGTAAACGTATAAGGAAACTAGTCATGTTCAAACTCTCTACAATAATAAACCAAATCACATCAAAAGAAATTATAAATTATAAAAAAATTTGAATACGATGAGCGATTGAAATTTTGATAAAAAAATCAACCGCGACTTATATTTAAATACGGAGGGACGGCATACCATACCATAAAAGATTGTGACCCACTTAATGAGACAATGTCTTCTCTCTTTTGGTGTCATTAATCCTTATGCCTGAATCTAGAAATACAAACATATTGCGAAATATGAGATGCCAAAGTTCCTCAATAAAATAGTTATGATAGTAGTCGATTATTTGTGTGTTTTTATTACAGAAATATATTACTTTTATCTAAATTATCAACGCAAACATGTTTTGTTCTTTGTCATGAATACTTTATTTTTAATTGGCATATATGAGTACTTTAAACGTGGTATTATGGTGAATTTAGATTAATACCCCGTAGCAATTTGGACGACTTATAAGCATTTTAAGTGGTTACTATATGTCTTTTTTATTGACGATAAAGGTGGGTAATTCAAATAGAAAATTTAGGGTTTACTTTAGTTTCCGGTATTGAAGTGTGTAGTTCATAAGTAAATTAAATCAGATGCATAGTGTTGTGACCAATAATAGGATCTATAAAACTGATGGCTCCTTTTTTATTTACATACACCTTTTTTTTAAAAGAAGCCTTTAATCAATAAAAGTCAAACTGCTGTATGGTAGACAGTTTTCTTGAAAAAAAAAGGGACCAAGATAACACAAGCAACATGCCAACATCAAGTGATCAGCGGTGGCACGTATGACCCGGCTTGCACTTTATTTTTATGAACTTCATTTATGCAGTATGATTTTAGGTTGTGGAGAACCGTACGAGTGACACCACGAAAAGTACAATCCGCCTAGTTCCTTCAGTACATTTTCGAGAGAAAATTAGGAGGAGGTGCCTCTGAACCATCATGTACTAGAAAAGGAAACATGTGGAAAAAAAAGGGTAGACAATTCGTAGTACAGAGAATGGAGAAAGACGCAAGCTCAACTGCTCAAGGTTCAACGAAACAACGTTACTACAAGAAAGGTGCTCCGTAGGTTCAGTGGGGCTCTGTGCTTCATCGGTCAAATCGTTCGTATACTACGTGCGGAGCCCCGAGGCCCCGACAGGCGAGGCGACCCGAGCGTCGCAATCCCCTGACGCGAGCCGTGACGATGTGGTGGAGGCGCCTTTGCCCTTTGGCATACTAATAGGCCCTGTTTGGATTGGAGTTTTCTCACAGAATTTTCAAAGGAATGAGATTTTTTCAGTTTGCTTACGTCACCGACCGTTTGGAACAAAGGAATCAAAGGTTCCGTTCCTCCGGAACAATTTCCTTTGCTGTGCAAAACGAAGGAAGCGAAACATCCACTCGGATCTCTTGGAATTTTTCCTGTATGCGTGAACGAGAAGTCGAGGAGCTAAAGACTCTACTAATCGCACTGCCTACCTGAGATGTAGGACAACAGTAGCTATCTTGACACACACGAGGACGAGGTAGCCGTCGTCTTCCTCCAGCCTACCGCTCGAGCTTGCCTGCATCTTCCCCAATCGCAGCTTGACTGCTTGAGCGCTTGCTTTCCGCCTTGCCGCATAAGCTGAAGGTCACCCGGCCCTAGCAGTAGCTTAATCGTGGAGTCAGATGAGGATGAGATTCCAAGCTCCTGACATCTTCACGGCCTTGACGCCATAAGCTCCTGCCATTTTCACGGGACTGTGGTACGGTGGGGAAAGAAATGAGTGGATGAGAGCGGGGAGCAGATAACCTTTGCACATTTATTCACTAGCATGTGGGCTCATCAATTTAGCTAGCACATCTATTTATTGTTATCTCTAAGACTATCTCCAACCATTCGTTCTGTTTAGATCCAAACTTTTCTTCCAAATTCCATTATGCAAAAAGAAAATTTCCTATCACATCAAAATGTCGGCACATGCATGGAGTACTAAATGTAGATGAAATAAAAAATTAATTGCACATTTTAGATGTACTTTGCGAGACGAATCTTTTGAGCCTAGTTAGGCCATAGTAGGATAATATTTACCACAAACAAACGAAAAGTGCTACAGTGTATTTTTCAGCGCTACAGTGCATTTCAGTCCCAATTTCAGCGGATCTAAACACAGGCTGCCTATATCCACTTGACTATTCACTGTTCTTTCACTATTCCAACTATCTCTCTCCCTGTCTACAGTAGCGCTACAGTGTCAAACAGTGTATAGACAGTATTATAGGCAATTCCCATTGGGGATGGTCTAAGTTCCATAGTATTCCAATTCCTGTGTTCTAAATACCCAACATAGCAAAAATTCTGTGTTTTTCGTTTCTCTGTTTTATATTTATACTCAGTGTCATATTCTTACGTTTTCTCCCGTTCCTATGTTCTGTGTTCCTTCGTTCCAAGCGTACCCTAAATTAACCGCCACTGGCGGCGTGACAGGCAGCGACTAGTCTCTAGCTGTCTGCACATTGGGCTCGATATGGGCAGGATGCTATTGCTGGTACTCCCGTTCGCCTGTCTGTCACCGTGGCTGCCTGCGCACGTTTCAATAGGTCAATGGACGGGACAGACTGCGAAGGACAGAGCAGAAAGTACGACAAGGGTGCTACCGTACACGAGAAAATTCATGGGTTTGCCCTGTTTAGATCCAAAAAACTTCTCCTAAATTCTACTATGAAAAAAAGATTTTCCATCACATCAAAATGCCGACACATGTATGGAGTACTAAATGTAGATGAAATAAAAAAATAATTGCACAGTTTAGATGTACTTTGCGAGACGAATCTTTTGAGTCTAGTTAGACCATAGTAAAACAATATTTATCACAAACAAAAAATACTACAGTGATTTTTAGTTCAGAACAGTGCTAGTTTTCAGGAATCTAAACACACCCTTGTTGCTCGTGCACATCCTGTGTGACCTCTCTCCCGCCGTCATCAGTGGTCTGTCTCGTTGACATTTGATTGATGGGTCATGTTCATGCGTGGCCTGCGTCTTTCATGGGCCCTGCTTTTTTTATTGGGCCTTTCTTTTCCCTGCCGAGCCCCCTTTAGGCCCAAAACAGCAGGGCCCAACCTAACCCACCAAAGTTCATACGGAGTACTACGTAGTACCTGAGACTTGAGAGACCTCTCTGATCTCTCTCTGCCTCCGCTTTCCGTCTTGTGCATGTGCAAGTCGTTGGATACGCCGTAAAATGAACTTTCATGAAAAGACACCTCACGACTCACACCAGCCACCGGGCACTCAGGCAGGCAGGCCAGATTTGCAAGGTTTCAGCGCTAAGGCTGTCTTCAATGCGCTACCCAAAAAAGACTATCTATGCACTTTAATGTTACCGTAGACAGAAAATGAGGTAGGTAGAATAGTGAAAAAACACTGGATAGGCAAGTCTTTTTCAAACATAGCGTTAAAGACGGTCTAATAGCTTTGCCGACGGGTTTATGGCAAGTACGTGCAAGATTCCTTCCTTGAGTTCCTTCCGCCGTGCCCGTGCATAGCATGCATATATCTGTACCTACGCCACAGCCGAGAAAAAGCCATCCGAACGAGGCCAGTAAGATCTCCCTCCCGGCGGCGCGACCATATCGGCCGTAAAAGAAGTAAACAAAGCGAATGCGATGGAGCTAGGGGTGCAAGTGGTGTGGATAATTATCCGATCCGATCCGATTCGAATCCTAATTATACGGATATGGAGAAGGAGTTTTTATATCCATGCGGATATGGATAATCCGAACCCGATTTACATGTGGATGCGGAGTAGGATATGGTATTACCAAAATCCGACGGATATGGAGTATCCGATATTTAAATACGGATTATCCGATGTTTATAATAGGATAATCCGATTAGTTTGACAAATACATTAGAGTCAACGACGATTAATTCGTGCCAAAAATACCGTCACTATTATTTTTTTGTTACTGATATTTAAACTATGATGGAACAATTATACTTTAGTTTATAACTTGTTGATCATTGTAAAAAAAATTATATGTAACATGTACTATCCGATATTTTTAAATCCGCTTCCGCTCCGACACCGATCCGATTCCGCACAATTTCCGATATCCGAAAAAATCCGTATCCATATCCGTAACCGAGTAATATCCGCTCCGAATCCGACAAAAAAAATAGGATTAAGATATAGAAAAAACATTATCCGCTCCGATCCGATCCGTTTGCATCCCTAGATGGAGCTGGTTTTGGTTCCAATGCGATGCGACCGTTGGTAGATCGTCTCTGCTCTCGGCTCATTCCATGCATCTCCGCTCGTACACACTGCATAAGCTTCAGGAGTTGAGGGGATTTTTCGGCTACACCTCCTGACGCCCGCGCGTTCATTTCTCCGGCGATGCAACACACGCCATGTACTCGCTCCAATATCGCCGCGGTTGCTTGGATGAAGCTATACTGAACACTGACGCGACCGTCGTGCAGTACAGCAGGTAGCCGTGTAGAATATATTGGCTGTGTTTAGATCCACTGCACTGTAGCGCTGAAAAATACACTGTAGCAATTTTCGTTTGTTTGTGGTAAATATTGTCCTACTATGGTCTAACTAGGCTCAAAAGATTCGTCTCGTAAAGTACATCTAAACTGTGCAATTAATTTTTTATTTCATCTACATTTAGTACTTCATGCATGTGCCGGCATTTTGATGTGATGGGGAATCTTCTTTTTGCATAGTGAAATTTGGGAGGAAATTTTAGATCTAAACATGGCCATTATATAGTAGCTTACTGTACCTTAGAGGCGGCAGTTCGTTTACAGTCCCCTGAAAATGCATGTCTGTAGCTTGTCGTCTAGGGTGGCGTCAATGGATAGTGACAGCATCGATATCTCGGTTGAAGTCAACTCGTATTCGATTATTGCATGCGAATGAAACAAAAACCCTGCGTTTCAACTGTTTCGAGCCCCTGCATTATTGCCAAGGTCAGTACTCATAACTCATCAGTAGTAGGTCACAGGGCGCGGTGGAGTAGGACAAGGAGAGGCGGTGAAATGTTGCATCAGAAGAGAGCAGAGTCCAGGCCTCCAGGGCCCCATCGACCTCTGTTTTCATGCGTGCGATATGCATGCATGGGGTGTCACGGGAAGGAGCAAAGCGCATCCCTGTCGGTGCAACGCAAGGCAACTAGGCAAGGCACCGTCGGGCGGTTCGGGTCTTCTCGTCTCGCGTCGCGTTGCTTCTGCTACACAGAAAGGTGCGGGTGTGAAGCAGTGTCAGCGAGTCAACATGCTCCGTTCCACACGGATCTGAAGCAAACCGCTAGTAATTTCTTTTCTCTTATGGTTTTGTTTTGTTTACAAACATGAGAACCAACATGCAAAGAGGTATTAGGTTCTTGTGTTCAGCTCCCCATGTAGAATGGGGCTGGCCACCAGATTTTACGACCGGCGACGGCCACGACGAGTAATGAATTCGTCGTGGCGATGGACCAAGAATGGTTCTTTGTCCTGAAAACTTCACTTCCCCAAGAAACACCAGAGGTATTAGGAAAAAAAAAAGAGAGAAAAGAATCATCAGAGGCCAGCAACCAAATCCCCGTTTTATTCCCACCTGCTGACCTGCCCTATCTGCTCCCGCACACAATAATACTCCACTCATTAAGGCATTAAGCGATTCTCACACCTCGATTATACCAAAATAAAAAAAAAAGATACGATTGTTCGTCACTTCGTGCGTGTCCCCAAGCTTCTGAGTTCTGATGCTGCTTCTGATCCACCGCCAGTACCACAGCCAAAGCCAACACACTCTTCGTCGTCTCCATCCATCCATCCATCCTCCTGATTGATACAGTAAGTGGTACAAGTAGACCGCAGCAGTACTCCCGGTTTGGGAAACGGCGTTGGCCGCTAGCCTTTCACTGTTCCTCCCGGTTTAAAGAATTAACAGCGGTGGGACAACGAGGCTTGGATTGAACACTGACGCGATCGTCGTATCGTACTCGTACAGCAGGTAGCCGTGTAGAGTACCTTAGAGGCGGCAGTTCGTTTGCAGTCCCCTGAAAATGCATGGCTGTAGCTTGTCGTCTAGGGTGGGTGGCGTCAATGGATAGTGACAGCATCGATATCTCGGTTGAAGTCAACTCGTATTGGATGGCATATCGTAATCGTAGCTTGTTAATTAATTAGGAGAAGCACACACATATGCATATGCTGGGGACTGAAGGGACGTCGTCGTCGTAAACGTCTGTCGTTGCACGCCGATTAGCCTAGGTTAGCAGAGAGTGGATATGGATGTGGAAAACACTGTTTGTACATTGTACATAGAGTGAAAAAATACTGTTTGCGTACAGCAGACAATACAGATGCACGCTCTGGTGACCATGGTCTTGTCAGCGCAATGTCCATGGCCGTGTGTTGGAGCTGTATAGCAGATCAGGCGGAGAGCACGTGTCATACTCCTCCACCATTATTCGGACCTTGTATGTATGTATATATAAGTACTGTACAAATAGAGGCCACAAATAGAATGTACAGTACCTGCCGACGTGGTAATAATGTAGGCTGCCTGCCTGGCGCCTGCGTTTCTGAACAGCAGCTAGCTTGCCACTGCAAACAAAGGTCTCAAAGGGTACATACTGCCTAATCGCAGCGTAGGGGACAGAGGAGTAGTTAATCGACAAAGGTCTCAAGGGGTACATACTGCCTAATCGCAGCGTAGGGGACAGAGGAGTAGTTAATCGACAGCTGAACAACTAGCGCCTTGTTTGGATCCATTTGGCAAACGGTAAAAGGGCAAAAGTTTTTTTTTCTATTTAGATCCAAACACCCTTCTGGTAAAACGGCAAATGCTACAGTAACTTTGCTAATTATGGATCAATTAGGCTTAATAAATTCGTCTCGTCGTTTAGTCCTTGTCTATGTAATTAATTTTTTAATTAGACTATATTTAATATTTCTAACTAGCGTCCAAATATCTGATATGACAGGTGCAAAATTTTTTCCGTTTGCCTTTTTACCATTTGGCCTTGGATCCAAACAAGGCCTAAGCTAGATCAAAGAGCTGCATCTTGCATCCAAGTAGTAGTTCAGATGTCGAAGAAATATACTATTGGAATAGGCTGGCGGACCGGATTAGCTGTACGTGCCCTGTCTCCATGACCCAGTCTGGCGCGCGGTCTGTACTCTGCACAGCGTATGTGTTCTTCTACTATATCGATATCGCAGTTAGTAGTAGGTTGCAAATTGCAGTGCCTTCTACTAATAAGGCTGTTCTCAATGGGTACTAATAAGGCTGTTTTCAATAGGAATGCTGTAAAAGGGTGTCTCAAAATACTATTTGTCACTGTTTGATATAAATACTGTACCGTAGATAGAGAGAAAAATAGATAAATAGTATTTTGAACAAGTGTATGAGTGTTGTCATTGGAAACAGGCTAAGTGATGTACTCCGCAATAAGCAGGCACGGGCTTCTAAAATACACGCGCCTACTGTCGTACTGTACGACGTACCAACGCAACACTCATACAGCGCGCGATGACAACAGTTTACCCACGGGAGTGAGACCAAACAACAATGGTCGTCGTACCAGAAACCGTGCATGT
The DNA here is from genome assembly GCA_022530915.1 of Paspalum notatum. Classification (NCBI taxonomy): domain Eukaryota; kingdom Viridiplantae; phylum Streptophyta; class Magnoliopsida; order Poales; family Poaceae; genus Paspalum; species Paspalum notatum. The sequence goes on from CM039685.1 coordinate 41,566,316, forward strand.
GTTTTTGCTAATGTACTCACTAATTGGGTCCACGACGACAACACTGCGCCACCTATTTTTAGTACCAAGTGCACGAGTGCATGCTGCGCTAATGCCAGAGAGTCGCAATCTTTCTTGGATCATGCTTAATCTGTGTGCGTGTGTGCTCCGCGGAACATGAGAGCACATCTGCACACTCATTCTGGGCCTCTGGGCGGGGGCGCCGGGGAGTGCCGTGGCCACGCCTAGCTGTGTGTGTAGGAAGGGACGGATCAACGACAGCAGGAGAAGAAGAAAAAAAGGAAGGACGCTGGCCGGCCCCGTGGTGGTCCCGCGATCCTATTCCTATCGATGTCGGGGACGACGCCGGCTGCGGGCGCGGGCGCCATGAAATTTCCTGGAGCGCGCAAAGGTTCCGGGCATCCGAATCGGGACCGTCCGCGCCACCCGCCCACCCCCACCCCACCTAGCGCGGGTGCGATCCGGCGCGTGGGTCGATCGCCACCGACACCACACACGGCCGCACCCGCGCGCACGCACACATGGGGCAGGTCACAGCACCGCATCGCAGATGAGCTGGGCCCCACCTCTGCCAATTCTCGTCTTCTTCTTCCTGATCGATCGTCACTCGCGCGCTTCTCGATCATTTCGTCGTCGTGCTACTAGCGCGGCACGGCAGCAGCCACGACCACAGTAGCCAGCCACTCTGCAGCTGCTACAGTTGCGTTGCGGCCGGCGGCACCAGCAGCTCTAGCTCTGCTCAGCGGCTGCTAGCTGCCAATGCCATGCGGGGAGAGGTGCACGTAAACTCAGCAGGTAGGTGCAACCAACCTCGACCGACGTGGGCCGACGGATGGACACGCCAACGTCGTCCACCCGTCCAGGTGCGTGCATGCCCACCGCCGTCTGCCCGTGCCCGCCCGGCCCACTCCATCGGTCGGCAGCGCGCCCAGCGCCCTGCGCCTGCTCTGCGGCAGATTCCACCCACGGCCACGGCGCCAGCTCTGGCGTTTCGCGCGGCCACGCACGCACGCGTCGGCAGACATGGGGCGCACGGCACGGGGGCCGGCCGGCGCACGCGGGGCGATCTGGACGGGATGCCCAATTTGTTTATCCGCGTCGTCGTCGTCGGGGGGAAGCCGTAGAAGATGCTTTGGTTTTGCCGTGTTGTTTACTCGCTCGCGGGCGCGGTGGTGGCGGGGCGCATAATAAGGCGCGGATTCGTCGCCCGTTCCCGCGCGTCGGGCTTCCACCCCACATCGGATCCCGGCCTATCCCTGTCACTCCGATCCTCGACGGCCGGACCAGCCGTAGACGCCGACGACGCGTTGCGGCGATCGCATACAGAGTACGGTGCAGCACTGGTGGTGGTGGTGGTGGGGCAGGCAGCGACACCGTTGCTGATGAAGTGACGAGCAGAGCGCAGACTCGCGTCGAGCGCGTCCCGTCCCTTCCCCGTCCGCCGGTTGTCCGCTTGGTCGTCGCCTCGCGCGGCCGCACGGACGCGTGCCGGATCTCCGGCCTTGGACCTTCTGCGCCTTCTGCCGCCTCGATCGTACGTGCCTGCTAGTAGCAGCACTACTACTATATAGTACGAATGAAACAAAAACCCGCGTTTCAACTGTTTTGAGCCCCTGCATTATCGCCAATGTCCACTACTCAGTAGCTGGTCACCAGGGCGCGGTGGAGGTCTGGAGGACAACAAGGAGAGGTGGTGAAATGTCGCACCAGAGCAGAGTTCAGGGCCCGGTCGGCCTCTGTTTTTATGCGTGCAATGGGTGCATGGGGTGTCACGGGAAGGAGCAAGCGCGCATGCAATGCAAATGCCAACAAATGCAATACGAGGCGGCGTCACCAGCAGCAGCAGCAGAGCAGCCGACCGGCGTGGCCCGGCACGCGAACGCCATCCTTGCTTGGGCATGCGTGCTCTCGGTGCAAGGCAAGGCACCGTTGAGGGCGGCTCGGGTCTTCTCGTCTCGCGTTGCTTCTGCTCCACAGAAAGGTGCGGGTGTGAAGCAGTGACAACTGACAACGAATCAACACGTTCCGTTCCACACGGATCTGAACTTCTGAAGCAAACGTTTCTCTCTTCATGTTTTGTTTTGTTTAGAAACATGAGAACCAGCATGCAAAGAGTAGATGGGGAGTCAGTCAATGTTCACAGGTTCCTGCGCTCAGCTCCCCATCCCCATGGAAATTTAATGGGCGGACGGTAATTAATGAACTGTCTTGCGCTCCTGTCACGACGAGTAATGAAGCATCAGCACCAAAAACCTAAAACAAAACAAAACAAATTCGGCGATGGTGATGGGCCAAGAATGGTTCTTTGTCCTGGAAACCTCACTTCCCCAAGAAACACCAGAGGCATCAGAAGAAAAAAAAAAAAAGAACCATCAGAGACCAGCAACCAAATCCCCGTATTGTTCATTCCCACCTGCCCTATCTGCTCCCGCACACAATAATACTCCACTCATTAAAGCATTAAGCGATTCTCACATCTCCATTACCAAAAGATACGATGCTTCGTGCGTGTCCGCCAGCTTCTGATGCTGCTTCTGATCCAACGCCAGTACCACATCCAAAGCCAACACACTCATCATCGTCTCCATCCATCCTCCTGATTAATAAGTTGGGTAGTGTTAGACCGCAGCAGTACTCCCGGTTTGGGAAATGGCGTCGGCCGCTAGCCTTTCCCTGTTCCTCCCGGGTTAAAGAATTAACAGCGGTGGGACAACGAGGATTGATGCCGCTGTCCGATTCCTCTTTCTTCCTACCTCCTCCACCTCTCACCCCCCTTTTAAGCCACCCTGCTTTTCCCGGCAGTCTTTTCCATTCCCATTTGTTTTGGCGGCGGCTCCTGCGCCAGCTTTCATCTCCCGTGCCTCTTTCGCCTCCCCGGCCTATTCCATTCTCCCCCCACTAGTCCCTCCTACCTCGTCCTCGTTCTTATACCGGCGCCATTGGCGAGCAGCACCCAGTCAGTCATCTCCTCCGTTGTTCTTGCCTTCTTGGCGTTGGCATCCAGGAAAGCGGTGTCCTTTCCCTCTGCATGAGCAGCGAATAGGCTCCGTCGTCGCTCCTTTCGACGACCGGAGCAGTTGAGCTCCAGCTTCTCCACGGCGCCTTTCTGATTGCTCCGTACATGGACAGCTCACTCCTCCCGGCAGTAACAGCTCAAGGTATGGCGACCCTTCTGTCAGATGCTCTGCTACTGAATACTGATACTAGTATAGAGAGTGCTAATCCAACCTGGTAAGATCGCCGAGCGTGGGTGATCAGATGCGCCGCTCTGGAGGTTGCATCTTCTTTGCACATGCTTACTGTTGCTGTTGGTCATGGAGTTGATGGCTGGCGCCTGGCGGCAGGTTCTTGGTGAGGGGGGAGGCGGGGCTCCGTCGGCGATGGAGAGAGTCTCCATGTCGGGGGTGCTCTCGGAGACGCCATCCTGCGCCGGCACTCCGAGGTCGGTTCAGTCGTCTTGCAGCCTCCAGCATCGGTACCATTCACGGAGGTTAGAACTCAGAGCTGCGCTGCTCTCACCATGTCCTCAAACCTGAATGAAAATTTTCTCATGTAGTTTGTGCAATTCGTCATGATTAAATTAATCGGCTCTGCACACGTTGAATAAAGAGCAGGTTCAGCCTGAAATTAAGAGTTCGGGACGCGCAGAGGAGTAATTCGCAAACGCTGAATACGCGTGCAGTGCAGGAAGCCAGGAACCTGAATAAATGACACAAGTAGACAGCTGCCTCTACCATCCTGAACCGTGCTTTGGCGTTGTTCAGTTCATGACCTCATGGTCCTTGCTGTGCATGCACAGAAATTTTGCATTATTTCAGTTCAGCGGTCTATTACTTCTTGCTGTACGATTCGACCGTCCTCCTCAGATCACATTGAATTCATTTAGACCACAAGTACGGTACCACTGTAGTGTAGTCCATTGTCCAGGAGTTCGTCTTCTAGAAAATGGTTGACAATGGTGCCAGTACGGATTAAACTTACTCTTAAATTTATTTTTACTGCACGTAACTGTAAAAACAGTCGTAGGCAAAATTTGAGTGTAGCAGTTTCTAAAGTGCTTGTTTGGTTTGGCAGGGGATGGGAGTGGGCTGTTCTAATTCCAGTAGGTTGGGGATTAACCAAACAAGCCCTAATTGTTAGCAAGGCCTAGGGTGTAGAGAAGCCTTTCAATTAATTTGTGTCTATATTTTAAAATAGGAAGAAATGCTCTAATTATCTACTGCTTGTCATTTTAGCATTCCGAAGACACATGAAGCAGTATTGGACATGTCACCACGATTCTCCTATTGCAAGCCTGTGAGTAAACTGGATCCATCTTGCGATTTTATCTTCTTGTAATGCATATTCACTTTATCCAGTTTATATCATAGAATGTTCACCACGATTCTCCTATTGCAAGCCTGTGAGTAAACTGAATGACCTTTTATCATGCAGACCACCACCAATAGAGATAAAATGTTCAACAGAAGGTACTCACTGAACTTGCCAGAGCAATTGCAGGGCCATTACTCCAGAAAAACAACAGAACGAACCCAAAAGATTACCTCAAAGGTTTGTAGCAACTGCTATAAAATTGATTTGAAATATTGAAAACAGTTTTTTTTCCTTAAAGCAGATAAAGTGAGGAGATGCTGTAGATTACTGTTCGATCTAACTTTCTTAGTATAGACATTCATATCTGAGGGGATGTGATTGTAGGCTAGGACTATCTGGTTTATTCAGGGAAAAAAACTCTAAAGTTCTAAACATGGTCGTTCATGACATTGTGAAAACTGAACTGAGAAATATGTTCTTCTTCATCTGTCACTGTGACTTTTGAACCATATATGGATTCTTAGTTCTGACCTTGCAGTTCTGCAGTCTGTTGCAGATTTAGTTGGGGAGATTGCAGCTCTTGAGCAGGAAGTCATACGCAAGGAACTGCATCTGCTTTCGCTCTATAGAAGAGCATTTGATCAATATGTATCTGAATCCTGCAGCTTCACAAGCGAGGTACATAACACAACATGTTAGATCACATGAGACGGTATATGAAGTCTACATGTACGCTGTCCTAATGTTACTACCACTAGCAGCAGGTGGATCAAGAAACTCTGGAAAACATCGATGAAGGCGCACTCCGCTTGAGGGATATAAAGCACTCTGCAGCCTTCAACTTGCCGACTGTCTCAAATTCTGTTAGTGTGCAGATCGACCATCTCTTTCATTCTTTCATGCTAGCAACATGATCTTTATCTGATATTCATATGTTACAGGAGGTATCAAAATCAGGCGCAAGGCATTCCAGCCTCGTGAACTTCTTGAGCGCTTCTATTTCTGAATATGTGCCTAAGATCTCATGCAAATTATCGGAGGACATTTTAAGCTGCATTGCTGCTGTCTACTGCAAACTTTCAAGCACGCAACCGCAGGACACGGAATGCCTGACTTCACCAAGTCCGTCTGTTTCATCTTCAAGTACCTTTTCTCCGAGGCACCGTAATGATAGTTGGAGCCCTCGGTACAACTTTGACAGTCCACGCCAGTATGGATTGCAAAAAGAGAGTAATGAACAAAACATAGACATGATTGTTGTTCCGAGGATATGCATTGATGCTGATAAGTTTGATTACGCCACAAAAATGCTTGAGACTATCAGGTAAGCAACTGAAAACAAGAAGAGAAGCAAACTTTTCCCTTGAACTATTTACCGTCATTGTCCAGGATAGGAGAATTAGTTCAGACAAAATTCTTCAGGTACTGATTTTGTATCTTCATTCATGCGGTGTCCCAGGTCCCTGATACAGCGCCTTGAAAAAGTTGACCCAATGAAGATGACCCATGAGGAGCAGCTCTGCTTTTGGATTAACATCCACAATGCTCTAGTGATGCATGTATTGCTCTCCACTGAAAATTCCATCTCACCTTTCAAATGCCCCATTGCTAGCCCCATAATTCAGATTTCACGCCTGATCCTGTATTTACTGCCCTCCCTGTGATATGACAGGCTTTTCTGGCCTATGGTCTACATGACAAACGCATGAAGAGCACGGACATGATTCTCAAGGTACATCATTTTACCTGCTAGCGTGCTATCTCTCTATTTACATACGAATTTTACCGAGACAATTTTGGGAAAAATCTTTTGGCAGGCTGCGTATAATGTTGGCGGCCAATCAGTGAATGCTCAGATGATTCAGAACTCAATTCTCGGATGCCAATCCCATCGTCCATCATTGGTACGTATACATTCATGCAGAATAAAACTGGCATTTCCTCTCACAACAAAAGGCACACCCGGTCATCAGGACCTACATCCGGATTCCGGAGCAAATGAACTAACGATAACAACATTTTCAGTGGGTCCGTGCGCTATTCACACCGACGAAAAGATCCACGGCGGCGGGGGCAGCCAGGCACCCCTACGCTCTCCACCACCCGGAGCCGGTCGCGCACTTCGCCCTCTCGACCGGAGCATTCTCAGACCCACCTGTAAGCTAGCTATCCATTTTCAGAATCAGAGGCGATGGCGGTGGCATAGGACGGCACACGGGCAGAGTCCTAACAAATCCTTCTGCAGGTCCGGCTGTACACGGCGAAGAAGGTGCAGGAGCAGCTGGAGGCGGCGCGGACGGAGTTCATCCGCGGCAGCGTGGTGGTGCGGCGGCAGGCCCTGCTGCTGCCCAAGGTGCTGCACTACTACGCCCGGGACGCGGCGCTGGAGCTGCGGCACCTGGTGGAGCTGGTGTGCGAGAGCCTGCCGGACGCGCAGCGGGAGGAGGTCCGGCGGCAGCATGGGCACGGCCTCCGGCGGAGGGCCGACAAGTGCGTCGAGTGGATGCCCTACAAGTCCTCCTTCAGATACCTTGTACATAGGGATCTCGCCGACTAGGCAGGCGTCATGCATATTGGCTGCTCTGCTCTGGTCTGGGTGTTGGCCTTCTGTGCATGCTATCAGACACGTGCGTCGTGTCGTGATCGTGACGATTTTTTTTTTTTTTACAGAGTTGTAAGTAGCGAAGTCCAGCAGTGACTCAGTGAGTGGTTCGCCCATGCGATGCGAGAGCGCGCACGTAAATACGGGTGTGGATTGTGAGTAGTTTTGAGTTAGGAGTCGTGGCTTGAGTTGCTGTACATTCAACATTTTCTTTTGTGGTTGTGCACTGAGTAAATTTGGGATTGAGATTATGAACTGATGAGTTTGTTGATGGTGCCATGCAGTGAATTCAGCGGGGAAGCCCGACTTACCGCGCGCCTCCTCTACTGGTTGCGCACACTGCGAGCCCACAGCCCACATCGGTGTCGGTCGGATGGCTCCTGTCCTAGCACGCCGATGCATCGCCCTCTTTTCTGACGGAACCCGTTGGCAATCGCTTCCGTGCACCCCCTTTCCTATACAGTGTCCCCGGGATGATCGTTCATCAGTCACCACCGACAACGACAAGGTACAGCAAATGGAGGTTGAGGTTCGCAGAAACAGAAAGAACAAAACACGGTAAAGCAAATGGCGAGATTTTATTCGACCAGTCGTATATAACCCGTGAGCGATGAAACTGACAGCAAACAGTTTAAGCAAGGACGCAGACATGACATGGCATGGAATTATTGGGACGGATTTGACGGGGAGCCAACGATTTGTGTGGTAGACGCGTCATCCAACATCTCTTCATCAATCACAAGGGGCACTCTAGCAGGTGGCCCTGGTCTTTGAGCGACTGGACGGCGTCGTCGAACATCTCATGCACCCCTCTGAACTTGATGCCCAGTGCCTGCAGCTTCGACGTGTTCAGCTCGTACGACAGCTTGCCGTAAGGGTTGTTCAGTCTGCACAGCGATTTTCAGAGCTTTCAGCTTTGGTTATAATTATTACTTAATCTGTCAGTAGGACGTACAGTATCTAGCTATAGACGGCTCACCTCCGAGGTATGGGGAAGATGGGGTATCGTTTGGCGAGCAAGGAGACGAGCTCGTCGTTGTCCAGCACCACGGAGCTGCACAGGTACCTCCCGGCGGCCTCGGGGGCCTCGTACACCAGGATGTGGCTGCTTGCAACGTCGTCGATGTGAACGTATCCCATTCTTCCGTAAGAACTGAACCTTGCCGTGTCACCTGAAAAGAGAGGGGACATACTCTGTGTAATGTTAGGGCTCGCATGATAGGCTGAGTGCCTGCCGTCAGAGTTAACATGTGACAGACAGACAGAGCTAAATGGTGATATATATATGGAGATCGAAGGAGCATATATAGGCACCTTGGAATAAGCCAAGGACGTCTGAAGCCGTCACACATAACTCGTGGGATAAGCTGGGACCGACCACGAACGATGGAAGAACAGTCACTAGGTCAATGTTGTTCTCCTTGGCAAACTCCCATGCTGCTTTCTCTGCCAATACCTTCGCCAGGGCATACCATAGCTTTGGATGAAAACAAACAGGCGAAGGCAGAACACCATTATATTCTTCAGATCACGGTTTCAGAACACATGGTTATGCAAAAGCAAGGTGGGTAATGGATTGTTCGATGTATCACCTGCATCTTTTCACAGAGTGGCACAGAGCTCCATGTTGTTTCGTCCAGTGAGATATTTGGCTGAACATCGTCCCTAATCCTCACAGCAGATGACGAAGATGTGAGAACAACCCTTTTCAGAAAGGGGTTCTTCTTGCACGACCTTAGCACGTTCAGTGTGCCGTTTACGGCAGGAACGAGAGTTTCCTCCTGCAGCATGGATATCACACATGAAAACAGTTTAAATTCAGAGTAGATGCATTTCAACAGAAGGAAACCAGTATTTGAACGTCGACTGCAACTTTTAAAGCTAAGATAAAAATAGCATATCGATACAAAAAAAATCTGAATGAAAGACTGTAGCAGGATGCATGATTCAGATGCATATGCAGCATGATGGTGATGGCGGATGAAAGAGCGAACTGTTAAAAGCAAATGCTGCATGCCTTGCTACTAGAATCAGATTTAGCGAGGACAGGCGATGCGGTGTGGAAAACGCCATCACAATCCATCACGGCATCGTCAAAGCTCCCTTCCTCCAACAGATCAGCTCGCACAATCTGCAGCCTCTCTTTAGCACCAGGTAATTTCCAAAGGTGTGCAACTTTTTGCTGATTTCCTGATAGGTTAGGAAAGAAAAACAGTTCACTACAAGGATCGGTATGCAAAGTAATCAACAAGACTGACGCCAAAGGAATGATTTGTATGTTAATACCTGGGTCTCTGATAGTCCCTACCACATGATATCCGGACTCGAGAAGCCGTTTGATGAGCCAAGAGGCAATGAAACCTGAAGCACCGGTTACGCAAACTTTGCCTTTGCTTGAGCTCACCATTTTTCTCAGTCAGTTGCAAGTAATGCTGAGCGCTGATCCAAAACAACCTTCTCTTATAAGCACAGAACGGAATATTCTAGAGAAGATAAGGAAATAATGGCACACCATATCAGCTCAACTTTGGTGGTCACAATATAATAGTCAGAATGTCAGATACAAGCTGGGTTGGTTGCGGGTAGAGTTGCAATAGGTTCAGGAGGCATCACGTTCTAGGTGACAAGTTGGTGCAAGATAAAGTTGGGAGATTTACAGTGAGTTTGTAGGTTCCGGTGCCAAATTTGTTTGTTCATTCCATCAGCGACCTTGTGAGTTGTGACAGTAAAAAAAAAAAAAAAAAAAGGAAACTGAGGAGATACTCAGAAGCAGCAGCAGAATACTTGTGGCAAAGCTCTCGCTCACCTGGAGGTGGTTGCGGCTCTGAGGGATCGCTGTCGCGTGGAGGTGGCCTTTGCCTTTGCTTGATTGAACTGCTGGTCAGTTTCTTATTGCAATGGGTAAACTGAAGAAAATAAGTGGTGAACCGTAGTGTTTGGTGTGATTTGACAACAACAGAAGCAGATGGAGGAAGATGCACTGCCGCACTACAGCTCCAACACTTGTGTGTGAAATTTTGATTGTAATCTGTAGCAAATTGAGTTGCTTTACTGAATAATTGGACAAGAATCGAGATTAGGATGGCTGGATTTATATTACTACTCCGTATCTTACTATTACTAATTAAATGCTTCTTTTGGAACCTCCACGTTAATCCTCACAAAATGCAAAAAAAAAAAAATTTAGAAATTCTCACAAAAATCAGAAACATTCAACCATCAATGAGTAGAATGGAATATTAATAGCCATTAGATCTGTTTTCTAAGTAATTACCCACCTCTGCCATCATGAAAGGTTTTAAGTTCAACTCTCAACGAAAACAAATTTCTACTTTCTTTTTAGATTTTTTCTATTTTCAGTTTATTTCCTAAGTAATTATCCACCTCTATCGTCATAAAAGGTTTTGAGTTCAACTTCCGACGAAAACAAATTTACTCCTTTTGGCAGATTTTTTAAATTTTCAATTTATTTTATAAGTAATTACCCACCTCTGTAATCATAAAAGGTTTTGAGTTCAACTCTCAATGAAAGCAAATTTCTTTTTTTCGCCAATTTTTTTCCAATTTTAAATTTTTACACTCAGTTTTTTTGTCAAACTTTTGCATTTACAAATTTACAGTACTAAACGATCCTATAATTTTTTCCATAAGATGCTATAAATCTTTCTATGAAATAGATATTTTGTGCCTAATCTTGCTATTACTAGTGAAGACTCATTTTGGAGCCTCCCTATTAATCCTCACAAGATGCGCTAAATAAAATATAAAATCATAGAAATTCTCACAATAATCAGAAATACCCTATGGTCCGTTGCAGATTGAAATCTTAATAGCCGCTAGATCTGTTTTCTATGTAATTAACATACTGTCATATATCATATAGCTCTAATAATATATCTATTTTTTAAGAAAAAGATAAATCTTAAAAATTCTCACAAAAATTAAAAACATTCTGTCATCCATAGCTCTAATAATAGTATTCATTAGATCTACCATAATTTCTAAAAATTTACTCATCATGATATTATGAAAGATGAAATAAAATAATCACCTAATTTTATATAAAAAATTGTCATCACGCCATTAAGAAATATGAATTAAATAACCCTTAAATTTGCATAAAAAAATACCCACCATACCATTGTAAAATATGAATTAATATAACCCTCTAAATTTGCATAAAAATTACTCACCATGCCATTATAAAATATGGATTAAATAACACCTAAATTTGCATATAAATTACTCATCATGCCATTATAAAAGATGAATTAAATTATGCCAATATGCAGCCATTTTAAAGATAAATTAAAATAATTTCTAAATTTACACGTTCACCCATAATGCCATTACGAAAATATATTAAAATAATCACCTCTAATAGAAATATGTATATATCTCCTAATAAAGCCCTAACCCGTGCGAGAACACGGGTTGATGAACTAGGGAATAAAAAATTAGAGCTGGTTGCTTGGTTGTAATGGGCATCCATTGTTGAGTTTGGCGCAATAAACACTCATTGCTGTAAATTTGAGTGTGTATGCATCCAGTTGTGTCTCCAGTAAAACTCACTTACTCACTTCATGAGAAAGATCAGATTCTGAGAATGCTCCTTAATTTGTGAGGATTTAAGATTTTTTTCCTCCCCAATATTCAATTTAAATTCAGATGATTAAGCAGCATGCTTGATGTATGAGACCAAGTAAAAAATTGAATGCAACTACTGTTGTACGAAAAAAATAATTTCAGAGAAAGAAAAGAAACTTGTCCAGGTGTACGATAGAGAAATCTCATCTTTTTCAGACTTCGAGTCAATGACTTGCACTTGCAGAACCATGCGGAGATGGCCCATGCGTGTCAAACGTGAATGCAAGAACCAGAGACAGAACCAGATGGACCATACTCGATTCTCACCTGAGGCGGAGGGCAAAGCAGAGGACAAGGTGATTACGTTCCGATGATGAAGGCAAGAACCGGTGGCCACAAGGATCTGCGCCAACGATGAATTAGAGGGCGCGACAACAGCTGGCAGCACTCCAACACTCAGTTCAGACGAACGGCAATGGCGTCTCATCGAGCAGAGCGGATCCTTGGGTGACCGTGCTGTGCGAGATTGAAGGGATAGCCTGACATGCACCGGTGCATTCTTTTCATAGAGTCATTAACAATTTGTCTTTTCACCAGAGGAGGGAAAGCGGGAGGGTTTATATGTAAAAAAACAAGACACCGTTGGATGGCCAGGGTACACAACAGATGAGCTGCTTGCACGCTTGCACAGAGGAGCCGCTTGCACCCCAGCTCGTTGTCAATTATTAGATCATCTCCAAGAGTGCCCGATATCTGCTTGAGCTTGTAAAAGTAACTTTTGGATACAAAGGAGAAGTTATGTATTCCAACATTATTCCAAAAGTCTTCCAAAATTCCCACACACCCAATCCATAGACTACTTGGTTGGTTGATTATCCATTATTAGGTATGAGAAAATCCTGGGGTTAGAATTTCTCCAAGCCATCGGCTGGTAGATTCACCATTACCAGCTTTGGGAGTAAAGATAATTTATTAGGGTGCCACAAAGTTTTTTGAGGTACTAGCAGTTGGCCTATGCGTTGCTACGGGGCAAAAACTATTTAAAAAAAACAAAATGCAAAGAAAGTGACAGATTTAGAAAGAAATCTAGAATATAAAGCGACGTTCCTGATATTTCTAAAAACATTTGCCTCATCTGCAAGATCCACCAATGAACTTGTCCAATTCTAACTACAATCTTGCCAGCAAATTTACGACTTAGCCATCCATCCCTACATCGCCCATGTGGACGCGCCGCCGAGCGACGACCTGCTGGGCATGTGCCAGGTGGTGACGCGGCGTTGGCAATGAGAGTTTGTGACCGTGATCATGTGCACATCCGAATGCTATCCATCGTGCTCTGGGACCACAACGCCCATCACCGCAGTGGGTTTCCGCGGGATCTTCTACATCGACAGCACAATGAAAGTCACTCTAGTTTTCAAAACAAAAGAAGTTGCTCAACACTTACTCCACGTATCCCACCTTGCTTGCTCCATGCGCCATGAGTTGGGCACAAAAAACGCATGCAACACATTTCCCCAGTGGGACCCACTGTCAAATTCATCCCCAGTTCCCCCTTCCACCATCGCTCCCGAATCGAACAGAGTGGCAGATAGGGGTGGACATATTTAAACCGTAAACTGAACACCGAACTGAGCCGAAGCGAACCGGAATATCAGTTTTTGGGGTTTTTCCGGTTTGGTTTCGGTTTTTGTTTCTGTGTTGATCGGTGTTTTTTTTTCGGTGCCGGTTTCCTCATCCAACTGAACTGAAGAGCTGAAGAAATCGTAGTTCAGACGCGCGCATGAGATAACATCGCGACGTACCAACCAGCGAGCCGTTCTATCCACTTCTCCTTCCTGGCCCACGGCCCACTCTAGGCCCAACAATCAAAGTCTTCTATAACCGTAACTTTATCTTCTTCCACCGGCACAGGCACCACACCGACACACCATAGCCGCCGTCGCCCCCATTCTCCCCAATCCTCTAATCACAAGAGCATGCCTCGACGGGGCATCTGTAGAGTTTGGCGGCGGCGCACAGCGGGGTGATGCGCAGCGGCGCGTGGCATGGTGTGCAGCAGCCCTGCAGCTGAGCGCCGAAGAGCGTAGGCCCTGAGCTCCTCCACCTCCCCCGCTAGCCACATCGTCACCTCCTCGCCGCGTCTCCTCGCCGGGAGGAGGAGTGGGCCGGTGCTACCGCGTCAGCCGGATCCGTGCCGCGTCGGCTCCCCTTCTCCACGCCGCGCCGGCCGCTTCCCCTCCGTAATCCCCATCTCCCCTCTGCTCTCTCTTCTTCTCTCCCTCTTGAGCTCTTCTATTGTTGCTTGGCAGTCCATCTCTCTTCTCTGCGCTGCAAGGCTGGGCTCCTCTCCTCCACCTTGTCTTCACCTCTGGGCGTCGTCGGCCGGAGTGGCGTCATGCCCGCGGCGGCTCCCATGCCGCTTGGAGCAGCCAGAGCGGCGGCGCGCTCGCAGGTGCCTGGAGCGGGGATGGCGGCGGTGGCTCTTGCGGGATCTGCATCACGGCGACGCGGGTCCGCTCGGTAGAGGTGTCCCGAGGCGCCCTCGCCCGCACCCCGTCAGCAGTGGCATCGCACTCCCGACTCGGTGGAGCGGTCTTGCGCGGCCCTGCACGACGGCGCGCAAGTGGTCGTGGGGCCCACCGGAGCGGCGGCGCCTGCGCGCGTGGAAGTGGGGAGAGGGCGGGCTGGGTCGGTGTGAGATGGACTGACGGAGCAAGGCGTCTGCGGGGCCACGGGGCGGTGGGAGCCCGAGGCGGTGCGGGAGCGGGGGGAGACGGACGATGAAGTGGAAAGCGGTCCAAACTTTTTAAGCAGGAGATATGTGGGACTGCTCCGCTCTACCAAGTATCAACTTCAACATTGATAGAGCAGCTTCACTTTAGGGTTGGAGCAGATGGGGATAGCGTTTGACTTGCTAATTAACTCAAGTTTCTACTATAGATGTGATTAGCCTAACATACTTCTGATTGATGGGCTGCAGTGGGCAGTTCGCTTTTTTTTTTCCAGCCCGCGTTGTGTTGGTGCATGGAACTGGCCACGACAATTGTTGTTGGTCCATGCTGGTGGTGTGCGCTGCTTGCTCATGTGAATGGTGACTGTGTTATATTATATTAAATGAATATACTATGAACCCATGACTGATTAATGTATTTTGAAAAATATTTATCTTTTTGTCAATGCTACAGTTGAGCAGCTCAATTATTCGGACATGCATGGATTGCGACAGAAAGCATGCGAGATGCAACATACTTCGAGTGGATAATATATACAACACCAATTCATAATGACATGGCTCCATACACACATTTATAGATAGATATTGAATTTGCACAAATTCCTAAGTCAATTTATAATAACCGCTGTGCTTGACTTTGTTCTCGGGTGTTTTTTTTTTCAAAAACATGACGAGGTCTTTTCTTGGCATTAGAGATTGAAGGAGAGACCTCCTCAACATCATGCCACCATCGTAGGGGATGTTATTAAACTCTTCTTTCTCTGCTCCGGTACCATTATCAATGTCAATTGGGGAGGGGCAGTGGTGGATCTAGGATTTTAACCATAGGATGCAAACTTAACCGACATGATCCACCATAACTCAACAAAAACCATATATCTAATAACGTCATATGTAGTACTATTCAATAGAAAAAATAGATCTAGAGCTTTACAAAGTGTCCCTCAAGACTTTGCATTTTATATATGGTATTATATATATATATATTTATTTTTGCCAAGATTTTGGGGGTATGGTACAACTACCATATAGCTACGGTAGATTAGGGTTGTCACCACATATGATTCCAGTGATTAAACTCATCATTTGTGACTCCACCTCCGGCATCGCCTCCTCGTGTGCACCGGACGCCGCGACCCTGCGTCCTCCTTCCTCCGCCAGGGGAGGTCGCCACCACGGCCGGAGGCCGTTCACCGGAACAAAAGAGGATAAGGCAAGAGGTATTTTGGTCATTTCATTTGGCCCGGACTCCATTAAATCATTTTTTTTCTTTTTCTAATCTCCCCACTCGCACGATTGTAAAGTGGCGAAACCCACGTTTCGCAATGGTGATACAGTAATGTTCTCATCAAATTACATTATCTTTCTTGCCTTGGGGGAGATCCGAAAACGTTGCGGCAAGGGCGTCCAGGACCCCATGGAAGCTGCTGAATCTGGCGCTCACGACGTGCACTTGGACGCCTAGCCTCCTGGCGCCGTCCGCGGTGACTGGGCCGTGCGCGGCCACGACCATGGCGGGCCAGCGCGCCGTCAGCCGCTCCCAGCTCCACCCCGCGGCGTGGAGCCCCTTGAGCAGCCCCTCCACCTCGGACGTGCTCGTGAACACGACGGCGTCGGGCGCTGGGGCGTCCGGGTCCACCAGCGCCCCCGCGCAGGCCGGCCCCGCCCAGCGCGTGGTGTACGCCGGCGCGCGCACGGGCACCCACCCCGCCGCCTGGAGCCCCGCGAGGAAGCCCGGCACGACGGGGGGCTCGCGGAGGCCGACGACGTCCGGGACGGGGCAGAGCACGTGGCGCCCGGACCCGCGGCCCAGCGCCTCCATGAGCCCGGCCGGGGTGGGCACGTCTGGGACGAGGACGGACACCCTCCTGCTCGCCCCGGCGTCGCCGTCGGCGCCGCCGCAGAGGCGCGAGAGGAAGGCGCGGTCCAGGAGGTCCGCGTCGCTGCCGAGCGCCGCGACGGTGAAGGGGGGCGCGGAGGCGCCGGAGGAGAGCGGGGGTTGCGAGGGCGGGAGCGCGCGGGCGAAGGCGGCGATGCCGGAGCGCGAGGTGAACGCGAGCGCCGCGAAGGGATCCAGGGCGCCCGGCAGGAGGAAGGGGCGGAGGCGGTCGGGGTCGTGCGGGTGGATGGCGATGGTGGGCACGGGGACCGGGCGCGCGCCGCGCTGTAGCAGGAGCGCGCCCAGGCGGCCGCCGTAGGCGCCGCCGCCCCCAGTCTGCGGCGTCGTGAACGCCACACGGCGGCCGGCGAGCGACAGGGTCTCGGGCTGCGGCTGCGCCATTTCCTTCTTCCACGGCAAGCGCTGCGCACCACGGCGTGACGGCGATAGCAGAGGATTATCCGATCCACGGCAAACGTTGCCATCAGGTCTATGGAAAGCCGTTGCACGAATCTCCAGGCACGGGCCTCGCTTTTAACCGTTAAAAGAAGAAACGAAAAAAGGTTACTAAAATTATCACCAGGAATTGGAAAAACTGGTCTATGTCTATCCCCTTCCAG
The DNA here is from genome assembly GCA_022530915.1 of Paspalum notatum. Taxonomy (NCBI): domain Eukaryota; kingdom Viridiplantae; phylum Streptophyta; class Magnoliopsida; order Poales; family Poaceae; genus Paspalum; species Paspalum notatum. The sequence continues at coordinate 41,583,058 of CM039685.1, forward strand.
TTCCAGTCCAGTACTCCAGTGTGCCGTGCTCTGCTTATCTCGTTCGCTCGCCGGGCTTGGCCTCCTCGCCCTGCTCGCGCTCGCGCTCGCGCTAGCGTGGAGGATTTCGTAGCGTCAGCTAGCATGGGAGGCGCCGCCATCTCGAGCCACGGCCTCGCCCGCGCACCCCCAGCCGCCGTCCCGCTGAACCCGCGGGCGCGGCGCGCCTCCGCCGCCGGCCACCGGAGCATCGGCCCCCGGCTTCTCCGGAGGAGCGACCTCCCGCCGCCCGCGGTCCTTTGCCGAGCGCGGTCGCAGTCTTCTTCCTCGTCTAATGTGGTGAGCACCGCACCGGGGGGAGACAGCTCCGGCTCTTGCGCTGCCTGCAGCTGGTTGCTCGCTCGCTCGCTCTTGTGCGGCTGTTCTGATTCCGCTCGCTTCTTTGTTGGTCGAGTAGAACTTTGGGGGAGGGGACGATGCGGACAAGTTGCTCGAGGAGTTGCTCAAGAAGCACGGCGAGGTGGTGTACAGCTCCGGGGGATCCCCGGCCGCTGAGGCCGACGACGACGCCGAGTGCTTGTCCTGTACGTGCCCTCCCTCCTGTCGCCTCTTCCTGATGATTTCTCTGCGTTGTACAGCCGATCATTCTCTGCTTTATTTCCAGTTGCTGTCTCCCTGGCTAAAGCTGCAAGCGAGGTAAAGGCTGCCGATATCCGTGTGCTTTGTGTGAAGCGGCTTGTGTACTGGACTAGGTTCTTCATCATTCTCACTGCCTTCTCAAACGCTCAGATTGATGCTATTAGGTACCAATCAAGTTTCCTCCTGCTGAACTTCAGGGTTATTTAATACTAACTTGCTCGTGCAACTATTACCGAAGAACTTGGAAATGCATTTCGTCGTGTACATCTTAGCTTCACATGGAATTGTATTCTTACTTTGTAGTTCCAAGATGAGAGATATTGGGGAGAAGCAGTTTAGCAAAGTTGCATCTGGTGATACGAAACCAAATTCTTGGACTTTACTGGACTTTGGCAAGTCTCTGTTTTCCTAACATTTCTCCTTCTATATTATCTTTACCATTTCACATTGCCAATTTCTACTTAAAATCTAATTATTTGCTTTGAAAGAGAAGATGATCTAATCATGTCAGATGCCACAAAACTTTATATGCTTCCTTTTAAAGCAGGGCATTCCTTATTTCTAAAAAGAATCTAATTAGGAATCGGACACAATGTAGCTCCCTGAATTTGTGGAATTGCAAAACAGTTTTTTTGTTTAGCAATGGGTATATTATATTGTCATAACTTGGGTTTGAATTTAAGAATACATACCCATGTCAGGTTCCTGTCTGCCAAAAGAAAAAGAAAACTGGATTCACATCACACTCATCGGCTAGAGTTAGTTTCGCAACTAAGTTGCAAATGTGAAAAAAACACTACTTGCGTATACCTTTCTCTTACGAAGAAAGCATATTTCGGAACTGTTCTTAGGTCAGCAATGGTTGATCGATGGGCTTATATATCCTGTTTTGTCAGAAAAGGATGTTCCTTTGAATGGCTGATTCAATGGCACAGTTTATTTATTCATAGTATTTTTTTGACATGGGCCTATTTGACAATATTTTGCATTCCTACAGGGGATGTTGTTGTCCATATATTTCTTCCACAACAGCGAGCATTTTACAATTTGGAAGAGTTCTATGGCAACGCGACACCGGTTGAACTCCCATTTGACACCCAATGACAGTGATTGGTATCTAAATTGGCACTGGGAGAAACATCAATGAAGCAACAGATTGCTGGCTAAACTGAGAAGTGAGTTTTTTCCCTGGAGGAAGAAAACAGTTTATTGCCTGGAGTTTTAACATGGCCATGTCATCGATGAGATGTGGAAAGCTTCCCTGAGATAGATAACCTGCCCACTAGTAACAAAATTCATAACTCGCAAATGTTGCCTGCCCACTGCTCCTTTCAAGTGTAAAAGTAGCACCTTGATGCATCGTTAGGCTTTATGTTGTTCTCTGAACTATCAGAAGAGGAGTAGAAGCTTGGTGATTGTCAGATTATGAACGTATATGATACTGTTCTTGTCAACTATTTTTTTAGTTTTGACCTAGGATCATGGTCTTTATGTCAATCACTGTACAATTAATTAAGCTAAACTAAGGTCGTTAAAATTGCAGATTCTAACTCGAATCAGATGTTATTAGATAAGATCGAAATGTAGAAGCGTAAGATTGCACTGTATAGAATCGTAGAATCAAGCCCTCCAATTCAGGTCGTAAAGTCGTAAAATTGAATAACAGAATCGCGATTTTAATGAGCTAAACTGGACTATCATACTCCTGATGACTGGCTCGTATAATCCAAATAACTCAGTAGTCTGTGGGGCACAACACTGCATGCTCCACTCAGCATAAAATGTAGAGGATGGATACCATACGTGAGTAGCCATATAACAATGTATCGCAACTCAAGGTTCAAACTAAAGGCACAACAAGTTCATAAGTTCACATCATACACAAATGAGTCTATTGCCATACTCTCTCCGTGCTGATATATAATATTTTATGTATTTGTCCTAGGTCAAACTATTTCAAGTTTGACAAAGTTTATAAAAAGGAATAATCGTGTCTTCAATATCAAATGACCATCATTACTCCTTTAGTGTGTATTTTTCTCTGTAAGCTTAGTCAAACTTAAAGATGGTTTAACTTAAGTTAAACTCAGAAAACACCATATTAAGGGCAGAGAGAGAGAGAGATAGAGTAGAGAGAGTTCTGTGCACAGAGTTGTTAATACATAAGGAGCGATTCCTGCCGCCTTTTGTACATTATTAGGAGGGATACCTGCCGCCTTTTGTACACGTCACACAGACACTCATAATTCATTGTTTATTCATGGCATCGCCAAAATGTGACAAATTGGACGATTCAGTTCTTAAATTCTTATCATAGAAAAGGTGAAACTATACATTTTCAAAAGTCTATTAATAGGAATCCTGAAGTTTAACCACAAGGTTCAACTTTTTGTTTCATTCTTGAAAACCGTCATACAATGATTCTTGCAAACCTGATTCATGATGCCTATATAGATTTGCTGGAATGCTGGGCCGAACAAACCATTTGCAAATCTTTAATGCACAGACGTACAAAAAAAAGAGGTACATCTATATGGGTATGAGATCTCCAATACTCTATGCACAGAAACTGGAGCTATCTTCACAGGTTAATTACATGCGGTATATATTTCCGGCCAAATACAGATGAGGACAATATCTCAGTAGTTACAAATAATACCATCAGATAAACTTTACCTTTTTGCATCACATTTTTCTTGTTCTATTGCATTTCGCATAAGCTACTAACATGTAATCATAATTAATAGTAACACACTAAAATGCTTTCCAAAATGCTTCTACCTCTTTGCCCTTTTGAAAGGGAAGGGACAGCAAACAATAACTCATACCAGGGGGGCAGGCCAAAAAGAGTTAAGAGGGCCAGATCAGCAAGGTAGCAGGAAAAAGGTAATATTTGAATCTTTGATCCTGTCACGTGGAAGAGGATTTCCATAGCCCCTTGCAAAAATCGACCGCAGACCCAGCAGTAAAGGTCCAGATGACAGCAGCAAGTATAATCAGTAGAGAGATGAAACTCAGTCTGCCACCTCTGGTAACCTGAATACTTGGGGTGCCTGGTTCTTCGCTTGCAGTTTGCTGTGACTTGAAGCTAGAGACGTGCTGAAGTGTTCTGTTGATAATAGTGTTTTCTTCACCTGCACTTGCAGCTTGTTGTGATCTGAAGCTAGAGATGCGCTGGATTGTTCGATTGATAACCTTGTTTTCAATTTCAGCGGCCAACGCTGGGCTGCTAGGTACCGCGTCCAACAAGGCTGAAAGAGCCGCATTGAACCAGGATTGTGAACTAGTTGAGGTACGGTTAGGTGGCTCATTTGCTGCATGAAAATTCAGAGTGCCTGCTCAGGGGCAATGGGCCAAATCAGATACCGGTAAAAGTTGAGTTTATACGGAAAAGTTAAAAGATTATATGAAATAATTAAGCACCTGATGCATGTGAGGATAAGACAACATGATCATGCTTGATATGGCTCCTCACATTAAGAGCAGCCTGATTATGTGTACTTACTTCAGTTGTATACTGATATCCCTGGTTCTGGGTTCCACTGTTACCAATATCAAAAAATTGATTTTCAGCTACCAATCCAACTGTGTCAAATGACCCAGGTAGAAACATAGGAGCATCAGAGTATTCCGAATTGTTGAACATCCCATTTGTTGCTGTACAATTTGCACTCTGTTCTACATCCTCCAGATCAAAGAAATCCTTGATTTCAAGGAACTCCTCATCAGCATCCTGGCTGTTGTAACTTATCAAACCTGACACAGAATGTGGCACACTTGTCCCTTCAGCCATTTGACTACTTGGTTCAGTTCGCGGGTCACAAAATGTGCTTTCTTGAACTACACAAGAAAGATTACCAACCGGAGCACCATGAGATTCATGAAAATCCCCAATGCCAACCTACACAGGTCAGTAAGAGATCTTATGAATAGGGAACATAGAGTAAAAAGTCTTCATGTATACTACAAGATGCAGCTGCATCATGCAAGGTCAGAAACATATTCTGACATATGCATAAGACACACATAATTGTGCATCTTTTTAAAGTTCTAAACTGAAGCAATTGTATGAGCATGATAGTATAAGTGTATAAGCTATTAACAATCTAAATAATGAGCTGATACAATGAATAACTTTATTCACAGCAAGACAAACCTGATTGAAGGCATGATGTGGAATTGGTGCAGAGAGATCTGATAGAGGTTCACCCATGTCCTGGTCATCGGCTATTTGCAGCAGAAGCCCTTCAAGATCCCCAAGCGGAAGTTCTGCGTCAGTACATTCTGCTGTTACCGCAGTACCACTGCTGGGGGTAGGATTCGTGGCACAAACTTGCTGCCCCCGGTCGGCATCAAGCAAAATCTGATGATCGTCACATTGAAACTGCAGTTCTGGGACTGGTGTTGAGAAATCCGAGAAAAATTCAGCGTTTTGCTGATCATCAGACATTCGCATCAGAAGCTGCTCAATATCCCCAAGGGGGAGATCAGAGCACGTATTCTCTGCCACTGCCACAGCGGCACTACTCGTGGAAGCATCCACAACCTCAGCCCCGTCACCCCCCTCACCTAGCCAACTCTGACCTTGACCATGGGAAGAAGCAGGCGTCGAGAAATCCAACTGGGCTTCACTAAACTCCTCCTGATCATTCCCAGGCTGTGGCAAGAGCTCGCCAAGACCCTCAATTTGAAGTCCACGATCAGTAGATGCATGCTCCCCCACTTTAGCGGGACAGTTATTGGCGTTCGGAGCAGGATTAGCGGCAGCGTCCACAGCCACTCCTTCCTCATCGTCGTCCAACCAATCCTCCTCCCGAAACGGAGCGCCGTACTGCTCGCCGTTCTTGGGCCCGGCCCCGCTCTTCTGGAACAGCTTGTAGAGCGCGTAGGACTCCCTCCCCTGCGCGGCCGGCGGGAGCGCGTCGGCCAGCAGGGTGTACTCGTGCATCACCCAGTCCGTGCGCTCCCCGCGCGGGGCCCGGCCGTGGTGGTACACGAGCGTCTTCTTGTTGCCCACCGCCCGGCCCCCGCCGCCGCAGATGAAGCGGTCCTTCCCCGTGGCCTTCCAGTAGCCGTCGCCGGTAGTGCGGCTGGCACGCGAGCCGTTGGGGTACTTGCGGTCCATCCGGCTGAAAAAGAACCACTGCCTGTCCCCCGTCTGCAGCGCCGACCTCTCTGCAGCACACACAGCGCCGGTGAGTCCAGGTCGAGAGAGGTCGCAACAAGCGACGCGATCGATTGGGGGATGGGGGAGCGGAGCGTACCGGGGAGGTGGGAGGGGTGCGACTTGTAGACATCGACGTCGGCGACGTAGGGAGAAGGGCGGGCGGAGGCGATCCGGCGCTTGAGGAAGTAGAGGACGAGCTCCTCGTCGGTGGGACTGAAGCGGAAGCCCGGTGGCCACCGGCGCGGCGGCGGGGTCTCCATCTCCCAATCGGCAGATGGTTGCTGATGGCGTGCGGGCGGCCGCGGCGTGCCGCTTGCCGGGTCAACCCGATGCTCCGGCTACTTATTGAAAGCTCAGGACTCCGCGGTTGTAGGCGGCTTCCTGGTAATTTCGCGCTTCTGCAGCTATTGCCTGTCCCAAGGCTTTGGGTCACTTGGTCCCACTGTTTACGTTCAAAAAAAAAAAAACTTGGTCCCACTGTTCAGTGATAAAAACATAGGTGAAACAAGGAACACTTAATACATGATCCAGGAAAGCACGAAATTTATGAGAAAATACTCTATGTTCATCGAAGCATGATCTAGTTGGTTTTTTCCACAACTTCAATTATTAGTTTTATTAAAAAAACTTTAAAAGTTCACATTTATTCCAGATTTTTTTTTGTGCAATTCACGCCTTCCAAAACAAGCCTTTAATCGTTGCAAAATCTAAGTAACCATCGAACGCAGGACATGAAAAACTATTCAAAGTAAAGAAACGTCAGTGCAGTGGAGCACTGTGACCAAGACATTCCAGTAATCAGAGTCCCAGAAAAAGCAGTAGTGGCTCGATTATCACGAGATATGCCATTGTTTCCACGGATGGGCCATAGGCTAAAACAATTTTGCACCCATAACACATGAAACAAAGAGAGGAAGTGATGGTTCATGTACAACAACGGCTGCCCTGTTGCCTCAACACACACAGCAGCAGCAGAGCAAGCCAGCCTGCAGCAGTGCAGCTCTATACACAACACAAAGCTGCCGTCGTCGCATGTTTGCTTTGCTTGAATACACAGCGAAAGAAAAGAAAAAAGAAAAGAAAAGGACCCAAGCCGCTGCCTCACTCTACTGCTACTAATGTTACAAATACAAATGAGAACAATATGCCTCATCTACTACGCAAGCAATATCGTACAAATTGACCATCCACACAAAATGGAGCTGCTGCGCTCGGAGTGGTCATGGAATGGGGTTCCTCTGCGCACCAGGGGGAGCGGTAGGCATTGGGAAGTCGAAGGAACAATATCCACCGAACTGAGGGGCCTCCACGTACGGACTCTGAACAGAAACAGGCAACGTTCAGTCTTATGTTTAACAGCAGGATTGCATGAAACAAAGGCCCTGTTTAGATCCAAAAAACTTCTCCTAAATTCTACTATAAAAAAGAAGATTTCCCATCACATCAAAATGCCGGCACATGCATGGAGTACTAAATGTAGATAAAATAAAAAAATAATTGCACAGTTTAGATGTACTTTGCGAGACGAATCTTTTGAGCCTAGTTAGACCATGTTAGGACAATATTTACCACAAACAAACGAAAAGTGCTACAGTGCTTTTCGGTTCAGAACAGTGCCAGTTTTCAGGGATCTAAACACACCCAAAAGGGATCTGCTTATCATGTACTTGTGCGTTTTTTAATCAGAAACAACAGAATGGACCCAGCAAACTAATTTTTGTCTACTTGTGTGTTAGCTAAGAGCAATGTCGACGTACATGGAATTAGATATGTTGGTTCTCAGTGGAGATACAACCAGTGAAATTACGGATTGCTGCCAGTAAAGTATGTGAGTTCTGTGTGCATATCAAGTGAACGTCATAATCATAATTATTATGTTTTCATTGTGGTCTAAGATTGGAGTTGGGTTGAGTGGACAAGCGCAAGAGATTGGCTGTCTTCATTTGTGAGACAGAAACTTCTTTGTAAAGCTCACATCACCAGTCATTAGATCGGATGCTAGAGAAAGCATTAAACCCTGGTTGAATGAATGAATGAAACTGCGATTGGTGAAACTTGATGAAGCTGGACCTTAATTAGTCACATGAGGTCTGATAGATACCAGGATCTATATATTGGTCCCATATGTTGAAATTAATCTAATCAGCAATTCAGCTGTGACCTATCCAAGAGGCAAGTGGAAGTTGAAGGTGAACATGGAGGCGGACAACCGCAGTTCGATACACTCTTGATAGGCATTGTAAACATTTTTTTAAATTTGCATTGAATACTTTTTACTTAATAGAAAAATATAAAGTAGTAGCATCGTCAGGTTTAGTCCACAACTAAGGCATCAAGGAGTACATAACTACTTCCTCCGTCTCAATTTATAGGCTTTTTTTCATATCAAGTTTGACCAACTCGTCTTATTCAAAATTTTTGTGAAAATATAAAAAAATCAATTCATGGTTAAAGTGTATTGTATAATAAACTAGACCACAATGAAAATAAATGATAATTATGAATTTTTTTGAATAAGACGAGTATGTCAAATTTGGTGTCCAAAAATCAAACGACCTATAAAGTGGGACGGAGGGAGTACATAATACTCATAACTCTAACAAACGTGAGTGATAAAAAATAATATTTTAGGCTCTTAGGTCATAGCAAATGTGTACCTGGGAATAAGGTGGGTTTCCATTGAACATTTGGTCCCTGGGAGATTTCGGAGATGAATCCGGAGAACTATCATCATTGTCATCCAAGTTATTTATTGTATTATTCATTGCTGCTGGATCTCCCTCGGTAGTGCTAACCTTAACACCCTGCAGAATAAAGGCCCAACTTAGCTCATGGAATCACACAGAATAACTTGCAGAAAAAAATGCATATAAAAACATATGAAGAAGTGTACCTGGAATATTTTGCCTAAAGTTTTCAATCCTTTAGCTCGAGTTCGCAGCTCCTCTCTCCTAGCACCGCTATCTTGAAGCACCTGGCATTGATAAAATAATTAAAATACCACTGTCTCAACTTACAACAAAGAAATGTTAGATCTATGAAAGTATATGTACAAAAACTTGGAGAAGTAGATAAGACATGAAAACAGACCATTTGACACACATGTGATAGGGTTGTCTCTATGTCAGCAACATTAAGCTTCCATAACGAGTCCACCATAACTGTTTTGTGGATCTGCATGTAAGCCTCAAGTTGCTCTTCATTGTAGTGGCCTTCAGCACTGAGATGCTTCTTCAAGTCTTCCTGAAGCTGTATAAGAGCTATTGCGGCTGCAGATACATAAGAAAACCAAATTCGTGAGCAAATAACAGATCTATGCTGACACAAATAGCACATAATCTATTCATCTCAAGGAGAATTATTGAACAAAATAGTGGTCACCTGTTGCAGCTGTTACATGGGATTTAATAGCATGTCCTTTGTTTCTGAACCATTCAGCTATAAATGGAACACCAAGATACATGGCTTTCTTTCCAAGCTCCTTTGCAGCTTGTCTTGAATACACATAACCAATAGTACTTAGCATATCAACACCATATGCTGCAAACAAGCAAAATGGGACGAGAACCAAACTATGAATCAATACTCAATTGTAATCAGGCTATGATTGTAAAAACAAAAGTGCTACTGAATGTTGTTTTGTAGCTTGATTCATATAGGGATACACACGGATAGAGGGGTGAAAAAAAAAAAACGATTCAGAACTGCCAGGTTGCGCTGAAATCAGAAAAGAATAAAAGACATCAAGAGCTGTTGCATGGACATACAGCTTAGCAAATGATATAAAGCTATCACTAATATTTTGGGGAGGTGAAGGGTTGTGATGAGCATATACCAGCATTAGAGAGTCTAGCCACCTCAGCTTCAGCATACTGGATAAATTCCACTTTGTTTCCTTGGACATAAAGGTGCAATCTATTTTTCAATGCCTCTGCGAGCTTCTCCTCCCTTTCTTTCTGTACAACCTACAGTCATAATTAAATCCATACATAAATACTACAGCATAAAACAGAGATAGCATGAAACACCACATCAAATATCTTAGTATTTGACAGGAAAAGAAACCTCCAAGTCAATTCCCAAGGTCTAGAAATTACACATTAATAAGAGAATAAAATAAAAATACCCCTCCCCCCCTATGTGTTGATAAATGACCCAAAATTGATAAATACCTCCATGACAAATCCACAATGTATGGCACCACCCATGGTGCTAAGACCAAGCCACATCATCTAGGTTATGTTAGCAATCTTCTCCTCCAGCGTCTTGAACCTAACCATGGGACCCACGGAATAATTAAATAGTGGAAGGAAAGTTGTTTTTCTCTTCTGCTTTCCATCGAATCCCCATTTCTCTCAGGCAAAATCGAGACACAGCAAGCTTGGGTAGTTTGACTCAAATCGTCTGTCCACTATCCCTTCTTTCAGATCCACTAGCTTGGGTAGTTTGACTCCTGCCTCTATGTGTCATGCAGACCTCCTTGATCTTGATGCATGAGGCCGGGGTAGCAACACCAGCGATGAAATCCATGCCTGGAAAGCAACCTGTATGTGATCGTTTGCTTTGAATTTGTTTTCACACTAGTAAAGCACTTTGTATTTTCTCCCAAACTGAGGAAATCTTTGCAAACTCCAATGGGATAGGTAGCTCAAAAGAAAGTGCAACAAAATGAGGAGGGAACACATTGAAACATCGCCATGCACATTAAAGAAGAGGACGATGAGGAAAACACAGCTTCCGCTTTCTTCATGAGTTGCGGTTTCACAAAGCGTGAAGATTGCAATAGTTTTCTGCCCATGATAATGCTTCCGCCAGCAATGAGTTCGCCAAGGCGACAAGATCCAATTCAGCTAGTCTTGATTCTTGAAGCATGGCCGGTGGGATACCCATACCAGTACCAAATAAATAGGAGTAACATTCTAAATTTTGAACTTTTGCAAAGGTTTTTACATAGGGGCATCATAGCCCGTGTGAGACGACCAACGTCCTAGGCCGGTCCTTAGACCTATGCTTTGGCGTGGGACAGATGAGGGGAATTTTTAACCAGAGCCTGAAATTCGCTCCCACAGGGAGTCGAACCTAGGAGCTGAGGAGTGCCATCAGAGCCATCTAACCAGTTCAGCTAGAGGCCCCTTGGCAGCTCCGCACATCATCACTCCAATGTTTATCCTTTTGGCACCCCATTAGAACACACACTAAAGATGAATGCTACTCCCTGATGATGCTGCAATGTCTCATTCTACAATAACAGAACGAGATGATTCAATGTTGAAGGAGACTACATATCAAATGAGGATGACCAAGATAGATGAAAAGAGAGAGAGATAGAGAGAGAGAGAGAGAGAGAGAAGCATATCAGTCCACATGATATCGACAACGATGGAGACAGTAGTCACTGCTTGCACCAAGCTTAGATCCATAGCTCAAGATCATAACTTCAACTAGGCAACTAAGAAACACGTAATCCTCAGTGCTGATGGATCGTGACATCTGGCAACAGAAAGGAACATTACCGAAGCCATGCATTTCTGCGAAGCAGGCAGGAGGTAATTTCACATTCTGAAATTCGATTTTGTTTAGAGTACTTTCCAGGGTGAGTGACTGAGGCTGCCACAGACTGAATACTTCTCATCCCAATAACAGGATCAAGGAAATAGGAGAAATGGATGTCAAAATTAGTGTGTATATCACATTTATATAATCTGGGACAGGAAATATTAGAAAAGATTAAGTTTACTGAAGAAAAATACGAAAACAGATCCAAATATGTTCTCTGGTTTCACGTGAACTTTGTTGCTTCTAGTGTCAGGACTCAGGATATTTGCTTCGCTGAACAATAGTTTCAGCTTCACTATGAAATTACTAAAGTAATAGTAAAAGTATGCACAGACAAACCAGCATGAATTGCCTACAGAAAATTATAAACCTATATTGAAAAATACTGAATTTCCAATAAAGAATGAATATGCCAAAAATATTAGAAAGCCCATAAATCGTTATGGTAAAGAGTCATACTCGCATTTGCTCTTGCAACCTCCTTTCATCGATCCGTTCATCTTCAGCAGGAACATCAAGCGAAGCCATGGATGCCATCGCCAGTTCACCAATGTAGTCCTCAAAAAGCTCGCTACCAAACAGCATTGCAAAAATCGCTGCAGGATCAATTATCGCTTCCCTATAGGATGATGAATGAAAACAAGTTAGAATGTAATCATCCAACAAGATCTGACAGCATATGAGATTAAACACCAATAACATTGTCGGGGCTACAGGTGGAAAACGAACTATAGAAGAGAACAGTTCACTGTGTCTCTAAGAAGTCAACTACACAGATATGTTTTTTTTTTCTAGAGCACTACAGTTATTTGAATATGGCGGTTTCAACAGTTAACATAACAGGAAGTGCATGTAATTAAACATACGTTGAAATACCAGATTTCCCATATGAATCATACGCTTCGCGCCGTGCTGGGTCACCGAGCACTTGGTACGCCTCCCCCAATTCCTGCAGTTACAGCGGCTCAGATAAAGATGTGATTTCTCTTTTACCGAGTCCCATGTGTGTTGACATCAAATGATGTCTCAAAGTGGAAAGGCGCACATGGAAGGAAGCCACGCTCCATGTGGCAAGCGGCTAGACCACCAGTTCAATATAGTACCGTTTTTCTACCATGAACAATGAAAAATTATTGGGATCACGCCACAAGGAAACTATGATGCTAGTGCATTTGCAAACGCAACAGGACCAGCCCGGACCGGACGGAGAAGCGCGATCGTGATATTCCCATATAATAATAAGATGAGATATAGTTAGTTCCAGTAGACTAGTGGTAGTTAGTGATCAAGTAGGATCCCGTTGTTGCGGCAGGGGATACTTGCCTGGAACCTCTCCGCCGCGAGCGGGTCATTGGGGTTCTTGTCCGGATGGACCTGCTTCGCCTGCAACAGGAGCAGCAACGAACCACGGAATGAATGAAATGAGGCGACGAAACCATCATCTCCTCCGAAACCACGGGGCAAAAGCTCAGTCACAGCCGGGGAGGGCACTCACCTTGTTGTAGTAGGCCCTCTTGATCTCGGCCTCGGTGGCCGTCGGGCTCACTTCCAGCACGTCGTAGTACCCCGTCTCCCTTACCATCGAACCAGCCCGCTCCTCCCCTCCCTGCGCGCGCGCGCGCTCTATCTCTCTATCCTCCTCCCGGCGCTTGGGCTCGATCGGAGCCCCCGCGATCTCCGCTCGCCGCCCTCCCTCTCCCTCCCTCCTCCTCCTCCGGGCCGCGCGGGTGGTGCGGGACAGCGAGAGAGGGCGAGGTGGCTGGCGCTGCAATGCTCTGCTCCGCTCTGTGTGGCGCGGCTGCTCGCTGGGGGAAGGGAAGGGAACCCGACCATAAAGCGCGCCGAATAATTCGCAAGCTTTTCCTTGGCTCTCCTCCTCCACTCCACCGGCGTAGTATTATACTAGTGCGGGGATGAGTCACATTGACATGGAATTCCTTTCTCGCTCGCTCGTCAGAATCCCCGGCTCCCCTTCCCTCCCCTCCCCTCGGTAAAACCCACGTCGCCAACCGAGCCTCGAGCCCTCGACTCGTAGACTCGAGGTTGCTTAGCGTAATCCCCCGACGAGTGGTTAATCGCGCTGGTGAGGACGAGGTGGACCACATGGCCGGCCGGTGGCGGTGGGGGACGCGACGCGGGCGCTGACCCGGGCCCGGGGAGTCAAGCGGGCGGGTGCGGTCCAAGACGAAGCGAATGAGCGGGCTTCAGGTTGCGGGCCCCCACCATGTGGTGATTCCTTGGGCCGGAAAAAGGCCTCGTATTCCCAATTAAGCCTGAAATGAGCCTGTCCTTTTTATTACTCGAACTTCCAGAAACTAATAATTTACCGATTTTTTTTTAGTTTAAGAAAGCAGGGTTCGTGAGGGACCGGACTAAAAGCTTTACGCTAGTTTCGCACGAATCAAACATTGTAAGATAATGAAACCAACGCATGCTCAGTTGGTCATTTGAAAGGCTATTATCAGGAGAGGACGAAGCTGAGTGGATGACTGGACTCTTCAATCAGAGGAGGAGAAAAGAGGAGAGGAGAGGAGAGGAGAGGAGAGGAGGGGCTCGGAATGGGCGGTGGGGGGCATGCTCAGTTGCAGCTACTAGGTACGTGGAAAGGCATCAGTCCGACGCCAACAACAGCTGCAAAAAGCGGAGGAGCCGCCCTAGCCCCATGCGGCCAGGAGGGCCATCTGAGCAGTGCAAAACGTGTGCTTCGGGTGACCACTGTAACTTACCAACCTAGACTAGGAACAGGACGACGAACATTCTGGAGGCCGAAGAGGGATGGTATCGTCGACGCCTACACGACACGACCCTTCATCGTTAAGGCAAAGCCATTCGTCGGCGTGTTTCGTTTCGTGGAACCTTTATCTCCATTCCGCACTGTCTGTTTGGTCTAGTTCCCTACAGAACTCTTTATAAAGCCTCCAATCTAATAAAGCTATGCCAAATTCGGTTAGGGCCCCTTTGTGTCAGATTAGCGTCTACGACCTTGAGCGAGCACCGAATCACCTATAGACCGATGAGGTTAGGCTGGCGTTGACAGTTCGTCATTTCCACCGTCTATATTTTAAGTTCTGTCTTACAATACGCAAACAGTATTTTGTACGGCCAGTGACACCAGCCTTTTATATGATTCAGAATGTGTAGCGAGCGAGAGCCAGAAGAGTTGACCAATGGCGAGAAGATTGATTAATTATTTGCAGCAATGGGTGCATGTTTGCAACCTGGATCGTCACCTGAATGCGTCTCCCCCTCCCCAGGTTCTCGCAGGCCCAGCGTGGCCCGCGCCCGAGCTACCGAGCACCAGATGAAGCTGGTTGTTGGGAGCATGATCTCAAGTCCCTAGCTAGCCAGTTCCCATCGCCCACCTAATTTGATTTGATTATTCGACTGACAAGCCATCTGTCTTTAAGCTGTGAGCTTGTCGCTTTCATGAATCAATGGGCACGGGGATTTCAAATGTTCCTTTTTATTTATTTTCATGCGAGAAGCGTTTCCTGATACGTGGATATCATCCTACGCTACTCCTGCCTTTGGTCATTGGATATACACGACGCTTTAGAAGAAGAAAAGATGGTGCTTTTAAACTTTAATTTTGAGAAAATTGGCTACGGGACACTCTAAAAACATGATTTCTATTCTAGATCACTAAAAAAAGATGTCTTTGCCCATAGACATTGTAATTCTATGTCAATTTGCTGATGGACATTATAACTCATATAATAGTTTTTTCTCATTCAATTGGTACCAATATTCCAAGTATACCCTTGCCTCAAACTACCCTTGCCCCTTCTTCTTTGACGGGAAATAGGACGACGGTGGCAGGCTGGATGGTGGCGGCGGCGCGACGCAGCGCCCGGAGGGGAGGACGGCGGCTGCGCGGCACACGTGGAGGGCAGCGGCGACGCGGTGCAACGGCTCGCGGGGAGGACGGCGGCGGCGCGGCGCAGAGGCCCGCGGAGAGGGCGGCGTCCGCGCGGCACAGCGGCCGGCGGGAAGGAAGGCGTCCGCGCGGCGCAGAGGCCCGCGGGGAGGACGGCAGTGTGCGGGAGGGCGACGGCGGCGGGCTCAGGGACATAGTGCCGCACGGGAGAAGGGGCGGCGGCGGCCGACGGTAGACTGAGGCAAAGAGAAAGAGGGTGGAGGGTATACTTGGTATATTGGTACCATTGAATGAGGAAATATTATTATATGAGTTATAGTGTCCATCAGCAAATTGACATTGAGTTGTAGTGTCTACTAGAAAAGACATCTTTTTTTAGTGGTCTAGAGCAAAAACCATGTTTTTAGAGTGTCCTGTGGCCAATTTTCCCTTTAATTTTCGCTATCAATAGCTTTTAAAATATTTAGTTTAAAAACACGAAAGTTGCATGAGCAATTTGCTTGCGGGAACGAAATATACTTCCACGATCTCATAGATTTCTTAGTTTAAACATATTTCAATTGGTCAAATGATAATATTGGCATACACCTTACACCCGGGTAAAAATATCCTCTCACACACTGCATTTTTTTTTCTTTCTTCGTCCAAAATAGCATAAGTGAAAGGGGAGCAAACTATACACAATTCATGTGAAAGATCTTCTTCCTTACACCTACAAATTTAATTACAATTAATTTATATTGGATTACATGCAATTTCTAATATAGTCACAGTGGTATTTTTATATAACTTTTAGTTACATGTAGAATTAGAGCAACTAAAAATTTAGGTATGGAGAGGATATTTTCCGACGACTTCTAAAGCACACCTAATTACAGATATTCAAGTAATAATAGTATATGGGTAGAGGGTAGCAACATGTGCTGTATTAAAGCAGTTTTAAACATCTATCCAATTAAATGATTTTTACAAGACAGTTTTTAATACAAAATTAGTTATATATATATTTTTTTAAATTAATCTTGAGTTACATGCATGCTGGTACGAGGGACCCCTAGATATGGGTATAATGCGAAGCTGCATTCATTGCAACGGGTGTAGATGCACCCATGCTAAAATGCAAAATCAATGATTTACCCCCGCGTTGTCTCCCTTGGCGACACGGGGGGCGACCGCGCCGCCGCCAAACCCTAGGCGCCGCGCAGGCTTGCTCGGCCGCCGCCGCCGCCGACTGGTGGTGGCGGCGGCGGCCCGCGACGGCGGCGCACAACCGCCCCTGCCGCGTCCCTTCCCATCCCCTTCTTTCCACCTTTCTCACTCCCTCGCCCCTCCCTCTCTCGACGCCGACGCCGCCGTCTTCTCCGCCTCCCGCCGGTCAGGTCGGCCGGGCTCCGGCCGGTTCCGCCTCCCGCCAGCCGGATCTGCCGCCACCGGGACCCGTGCGCCTGCCGTCCGTCCGGGCCGGCCACGCTGCGCCTCGTCTCGTCGCCGACTGGCCGCGCCCGCCGCCGGCGGGGGCCGCCCGTGTCGCCGCGCCTCGTCGCCTGCCGGGCTGCCTCCCGGAGGCCGGATCTGCTGGGCGTCGACGTTGTCCGGGTCGGCTGCCGCTGGTGGGCCGCCCTGGGATCGCCGCCGCCTGATCTGGCGCCCCCGCCAGCCGATTCCGTCTTCCATCGGGGCTCCGGCTGGATCTGCCTCTCGACGGCCGGACACGCCGGACGCCGGCCGGTTGCCCCTCGTCGCTGCCGGGGGCCGGGCGCCTGCCGTCGTCGGGGGTCTGGGCCTGCTTCGCCGCTGCCCGCCCGCCGCACCTGGGGCTCCGCCGCTGCCTGAGCCCGGCCACGCCCGTCGCCATTCGGCCCGTCGCCGCCTGTGGGTTGATGCCTTCGGTGCTCCGGCCGCCTCTCTCTATCTGGATTGATGCTAGATTGGTTCCGCTTTGCTCGGGTCGTAGCTTTGCTCCCCCGTTGCGTTGTTCGCGATGCTCGGGTTGATGCTTTGCTCCCCGATGCGTTGTTCGCGTTGCTCGGGTTGATGCTTTGCTCCCCGATGCGTTGTCTGCTTTGCTCGGGTTGAAGCCTTGCTCCCTGTTGCGTTGTTGTTGCTGTTGTTGTGGCCGTGCAGAGGTGGAGCCCCCGCTGCAGTCCCGGTGCTTCATGAGTTCGCCCTGGCTGCTCGTTGATCTGCTCGGCTGCGGAGATAGAGGTTTTGGGTTTGGCGAGCGAAAGCTCCTCTGGTAGCGGCTTCGTATTTGACGTAGTAACCCTGTTGAGGGCGTTATCTTTGCCACTCTAACCTCGTGTCCGGCGAAAGCCCTGGCCGTTGGCCTGGTGGTGGCGGCGCTTTGAACGTCGTTTTCTTTCTTGAAGGCACCACTGTGTTCTCTCCGTAGTTGAGTTTAGTGCGTCGAGTAGTTCTAGGTGTCTTTCTTTCGGATTGTAGTGGGCCTTATGGTCGTGGCGGGAGTTGGCGTGTGGAGAGGTTTCTTTCTTTGTGTTTTTCTTTACCATGGTTCGTAAGCCGCGACTTATTCCCTGTATTTGTAATTTGCTACCTTCTTAATACAAAGACGCGACTTGAATCGCGTTCGAAAAAAAAAATGATTTAGCCTTTTAAACTTAAAATTTCACCATATAGGCACCCACAGGTGGATGCACCCCCTTCCAACCCGCACTAGCTTCGCGGTTGGTTTTTTTTTATAAGAAAGCTTTATTGATCTTAGTAAATCTCATCAAAGTGGTTACAGAATACTAAGATGGCTCCCGGCCTCTACACAGCTAAACTCACACACACACAACATCAGTAAAACTAAGGCAGCAACTAACAGATGACCAGGCAAACTACAACTCGCCTCAATGTCGATATAATCACCATGCATAGTTTATCAACAACTATATAATTAAATGACTATACACAAAAAAATTACAGAGTGCTCGTATTGTTGGTTAGAGTAAAGTAAACATGAATGTCGTTGGTTCTAATAAAGTAAATATGAATGTTGTTAGATGCACCCACCGCTCTGAGATGGAGAGTCTATTTAGTGTCCATTCAAGTGTTTGAGTCTCTGAGCACTAGAATTTTTTCATCCACTAAGCGAGTACCAATGTCCTTCCATCCTCCACAATATAGCCAGTGATTTCTCTGCTGCTTTCGCTGCCCTCGTCCGCCGCCACCATCGCTATACCTACCACCGACACGAATGGTAAAATGGTAAAATTGGTTCAAAATGGATCGGATCATATTCTTATTCATTTTTAACTAAAAACACCTATGCTTTATTTAGATTGAAGAAATATTTAGATCATAGCGCATTACTCTAACCACCGATGGCTCCTTTTTTTAAGAACTGTGAATCCTAACACGTTGGAGAAATTCAATGGCACTGTTAGCTGTCAAAGAGAGAAGAGGGCGAGGAGGAAAAATTCCAGGTGAAAATTGGTTCAAAATGGATCGGATCATATTCTTATTCATTTTTAACTAAAAACACCTATGCTTTATTTAGATTGAAGAAATATTTAGATCATAGCGCATTACTCTAACCACCGATGGCTCCTTTTTTTAAGAACTGTGAATCCTAACACGTTGGAGAAATTCAATGGCACTGTTAGCTGTCAAAGAGAGAAGAGGGCGAGGAGGAAAAATTCCAGGTGCTAGACCTAAATAAAACGGGTTGTTAAGCTGAGTCCAATGGGGTTTTCCAAATTCCATTCTCTATCACTGTTCCAACTACCTCTCCCTCTATCTGCGGTGCAGCATTTATGTCAAACAGTGCAAAACAGTGTTTTGGAGAATCCATTTAGGGAACCCCATTGAACTCAGACTTAGTTAGAAAATTACTTAATGGAAAAGAATCATGTTCGCAAAAACCGGTGTGGACATTGAGACATTCTAGAGCAGCAGAGCGTAATAAACGTAAGCAGAAAATCCACACCCGCGTTGCTGCCTGCCCGAGCGCTTCTCCCCTCGACAGCGGACAGCCTCCCGCCACCGACAGACCCAACATGCCACAACACTCCCCCGTCACATGTGCGGTTGCTCCTTCGCTTTCCCCCTCCCTTACCTCACACTCTTCCCCATCGATTAATCTATCTCCCCCACCACCTTCAACCACCGCAAGATCCCCAGCTACCGTGCTCTCCAGCTGCGCCGCTCGTGCATTCTTCAGATCCACATTCGACCCCCGGCCGAAACCCAGCTAGCTAGCTCTCTCTCCATCAGCAAGCTTCCGACCGAGCAGCTAGCGGGGAATCATCGGCGATAGAAAGAGCTAGAGAGGATGAAGAGGAAGACGCGGAACAAGATCATCCTATGGGCGGTGGTTCTGACGACGGCGGCGGTGCTGGTGGGCGGCACGGTGGCGCTGGTGCTGACGGCGGGGACGTGGAAGGCCAAGATCAAGAAGTCGCACGAGAAGATCTGCAACAAGGGGTGGGAGTGCTCGGGCAGCAAGTACTGCTGCAACGACACCATCACCGACTTCTTCCAGGTGTACCAGTTCGAGAACCTCTTCGCCAAGCGCAACACCCCCGTCGCGCACGCCGTCGGCTTCTGGGACTACCAGGCCTTCATCACCGCCGCGGCCATGTTCGAGCCGCAGGGGTTCTGCACCACCGGCGGCAAACTCATGCAGATGATGGAGCTCTGCGCCTTCCTCGGCCACGTCGGCGCCAAGACCTCATGTAAGATTAGATTTCCTGCTTCCATTTCTTGGCCTTCCGATCTGTTGGGCTTGCTTAATTGGCGAAGCTAGCTGTATGCTGTATGCGCCTAGTACAAGCAGGCAGACACAGCCGGGCAGCCCTCCAATTTGCTCTCTCCGGGCCTCGCTCCCCACTTTGAGAGGAGGAACCGATTGTTTGATGACTAGCGGCATACGAAATTGCTTGCAGGTGGGTATGGCGTGGCGACCGGCGGGCCGACGGCGTGGGGGCTATGCTACAACCACGAGATGTCCCCCGACCAGATCTACTGTGACGACACCTACACCCAGTATCCTTGCGTTGACGGCGCCGAGTACTACGGCCGCGGCGCCATACCCGTCTACTGGTAATGTAGCATCCCCAAGAACACAAATCGACATCCCAGTTCACCATTCCAAGTTCTCTCTTTTAGTGGCTAAATCAGTTTGTTGTTGGCGAGTCGTAGAGATTAGTTGTGAATTTTCAGCTGAATTGAATCGTCGCTGGTTACTTCTTTCAGGAACTACAACTACGGTGCGGCAGGCGACGGGATCAAGGTCGATCTGCTGCACCACCCGGAGTACCTGGAGCAGAATGCGACGCTGGCATTCATGGCGGCAATGTGGCGGTGGATGACGCCGATCAAGAAGGATCAGCCATCGGCACACGATGCGTTCGTGGGCAACTGGAAGCCTACCAAGAACGACACTCTTAGCAAGCGCCTGCCCGGGTTCGGCGCCACCATGAACATACTCTACGGTGATTCGATCTGTGGCAAGGGATACATCGACCAGATGAACGTCATAATCTCACACTACCAGTATTACCTTGATCTCATGGGGGTCACCCGTGATCACTCTGGCGACAACCGTGACTGTGCTGAGCAGGCCCCCTTCAATCCGTCCAAGCCAAAGGATGACCAGCAGCAGCAATCAGGAAGATAGAACACAGTTCTTGCCCTTTGCCGCTACTCAAGCTTCCTGTGCTACATCGAGCCACTGATTCTTCAGGATATGTGGGGCTGCTGCTGATTGATGTTGCTTGAGTGGCTGGACACGACTGTGTATGTGCTGTCTATGGGAATTGCGAGATTTGTAGTCATTGTACCATGTCCATAGATAGTCCGTTTTGGTTTCTTTGATTTTGTCAGATACGTGGTGTACATGTTTAAAGAGGATGGTTCAAACTTCAAACTGAATATACCTGAACTTATGTATCTCTACCATCAAAACATGTTTAAAGATGATTCAATTGAATGTGTTCCCATTCTCAATGCCAAACCCATTCGCACAAGCTTGCTTTATCCGATTCACAAAGGTACATTATGCTCCACCTAATATTGTGCCCTATCTGTGTCTACCGCATACTCAGACATGGAACAATAGTTTTCTTAATTACTTGTTTGGTCAAAATGTAACTCACCAAATATCACAAGTACCTCTGAGGACTGACGTACTACCACAGGAATATGGTGTACAGGACACTGCTTTTTCCTCATACCATCAGTAACTAATGACCTATTGAAGTCCATAATCCCAAGGTTATGGCCAGGAATGATTCGAGTTTCAAAAAAAATGGATAGTGAGACAGGTATGGGTGCAACTAAAGCTGATATACATACAGCAAACAATATTGCCATTGCCGATGATGAACCAAAGCAAAAGATTCAGGAAAACGAATCCTCATGCAAACAACTCAAGGGCCACCCGAAGCACTCTCTGAACATGCTCAGCAACAAAGATTCTGGGGGTTCAAGAACCAACAGACACAACAACCTGTTATACATATGCTTCTCTAACACGGTAACACCTGACGGTGCGGTTCCTAGACCAACAACAGGACTGGTGATACACATGAACAACAGCAATCAATCCCTCTCATGTATCTCATTCCAAGTCAAATCCCATGGGATCTCCACTATCCTAATGGCAGAGGCCGAGGCCGAGGCCAGAAGGCCGGCTGTATAGGCCGCAAAGCAATCGGGCCTTCATAACATCACACATTTCTTGTGACAACCAGCTCCTGGTAAGAGCTGCTGACAGCCCAAACAACCATTCAAGTACGGATGGCAACTAGAGCTGGGAGTTCAGTCATCTTCATGGAGTAATAATCCATGAGGTGCCAAACATCTGCAGACAGAAAAGTGATAGCTCTTTTCTTATCCACTCAGGATAGATCTTTTCTTATCCACTCAGGATAGATCTTAAGTAACTAAGATTTTCAGTTTCTCATGTTCAAATATGATCCACAGTGCTAGATCCGTTGATGCTCCGCTTTCAATGAAATGTTTCTTATAATTTTTGTAGACACACCCTGACTTTTCTGTGAACTTTCTGTAAGTCTGACACTATTGGTCTCTTATAATTTGGACTAGAGCATGCTCGTGGCAGTTCTTCGTAGAATTATTACTCTCAGGTGTAATAATAAGCGTGAGCCAAGTTAGCCGTAACAATTATCTTCGAACCACATGATCATGATGCGCACAGGTTTAAAAGAGACAAGGAGCACACCATTCGTATCAGAAACGTGCTCAGACAAGTACCAGAGCAATACTGCAATGGCACTGGCATATAACCAAAGACATTTCACTACCATTGCTACTGGTCCGTCCAACAAAGAACAGTAGATTAGATCCAAGATACAGCATAAACATGTCGCTACAAAGGTTCATCTTACACAAAGGAAGATAGCAACAACAGACCTAATCTTACATAAGGAGGTTTGCCTAGCTAAGTACAGGGTAATAAACATACTTATCCGCAGGAGTTCCATACGGCTCTCAACTCTGATAGAAGCATTTCGTTAAAAGTTGCTGCCCTGAAGTGTCGGATTTTGGGTCAGCCAGCCTTTGTGGTGTAATAATACATGTAAGGCTACTGTAGCCTCACGAAACAGAGAAACTGGCCCCCAAGGGCAAAGAGGAGCAAATAGAGGATCAATAGAACCATGATTGGAGGCCGTTGGCATCACAATGTCCCAAAATTTTACTTTTCAGGTAGACGTGTCTCCATTCTGAGCATCCTCCACCTTTGGTTTAGGTTCATCCTCCAACTTTGGTTTAGGTTCATCAGAGAGATGGTTTGACTCTCCTGACAAAGAGCCCCCCGCTTTTCTCTTCCGGGTTAGCTCTACTTCTGATCCATGTGTCTCATCGATGCGAGAAGCTTCTTCGCTGGCATCGCTCTCATGTGCTGTAGGAGCCACCCAGGATATGGGGCTCACTGAAATGAAAAAGGTTCACATGTGGAATCAGAAAAGTATAGTGAGTCTGGAAGTGTATACCACAACATACCGCAACTACTTGACATAGCTAATTAGGCTTCTTATTAAAATGTGGATGAGAACTTGCAGCATAAGTTAACACTTTCAGTAATAATAAGTAACAGTGAAGAGCAATGGTTCAAGGTGCACAATGTAGCAAGCCTCTTAGCACCTACCCCATGACATTACAAGTCAATTTGTAGTAAACACATGGCCAACATGTGACAATTAGCAAGACCTGTTTAGATAGTTTCCCTAACAAACAGCCCCCAAAAGAAATTCATTTTGAATTCTCATGTAGCACGGCCATTTAAACAGGTTAAAAAAAATCACTACTCCCATTTTTAATCAGGGCTTCAATCTGACAAAGTAGTCAGAAACTCAGCTACTACGGCACCCTAGCCGATTATATATTTTATAAACCTCTGCCAGCCTGCCCATATGTTTCAGGACGTATCATTCATTATTTGACATGGAAACTTTATTAAGAACTAATAGTACATGCATTACGTTGGTAAGTTATTATCAGTTTGTTGATATCCAATTACGGACCTTCTTCTGGTTGAAAAGACTTCGATGAGATTGTACTTGCTTCATCACTTGGATTTATCAATTTCGGCTTCTTTTTGACATAGTCATGACGCAGAGGTCTAGGTATCTGGAACGAAAACTGAGCTAAAGTTACACCCTGTGCAACATACTCCGGATTCTCTTGGAGGAACCTGCCAAAGTAAGATAAGTTGAAGCATATGTAAAAAATTCATTACTATAAAGACTAGAGCAGCGCATAACTGATACAGTTAACATCTGCGCGCGCACACACACACAAAATACTCTTTGTTTAAGTTATGCATCTAGAATTCAAGATGTTGCATCCGTTCAAATGATATTTCAAGAAAAAAAGGATCGCATCAGAGGAAGTTTTTGAAATTAGAATGGCATACCTATCAATTTCAACCAGAGACCTTAGTTTCCTTCCAGTAGGAGAGGTATAATACCTGAAAGCAAATTGAAGATGGTTATACAACCAAATTAAATTCACAAAATGCATTAAGAAATGTGTAGTTTTGTATGTCCCACATGTCAAGAGTTGTACCCACAGGCATGCACGTCAAAAAAAAAAAAAAAAAATCCTATATCCATGATTTGGAGAATTCATAATGCTCCAACAAAAATGCAAGGGCACGCTAGTACAAGCGCCTATGCTTTGGGTTATTTTCTATATCACTACCGATGATTTGAAGGACGATGGCAGTCATAAAAACTGGAACCAAACTGCCTTGCAAAAGAGAATAAGATCAGAGCAAATGCAGAACTGAGAGAAAAACATTACTTACACGTCAGCAAATTTGGTGCCTCCTTCACCTCTGATCCTGATCTGCCTTTCCCATCCACGCGGGGGTTGTGCAATATTGGGTTTGTCAATAGCCCAAAGCCTGCTGCCATCCTGAGATATATCTTCTGGGTCATTGCATGTTACATCAGGTCTCCAATCACGAGCTCGTTTGCATACAAAAGGTTCCTGTATAATACGTTCACGAATCTCTTCATACTTCTCTTTTGTTGGAATAAGTCTCCATTTGAAACATTTAGCACACTGGACAGTGAATGCCCCAATAGATGGCGATATCCCTCTTGCTATGGCTGATTTCTGCAAGCGGTTTTCTGCCAATTCATCTTGTTCTTTATCTCCTGCTTCAGAGTTGAAAGTGACCATTTGATTTGATGCACATTCAGAAGAAAAATCATCATTGTCGAATCTGGGACCATTAATATCAGAAGCCAGAACAACCCGACTACTCTTTGACGATTGAGGAGATTTAGAACTTTCCATAGGTTCTGAACAAATTATTAGTGCCCAGGTACCTGCAGTTGGCAAATGTTAGAATTCTGTGCTACAAACAGGATGGTTTCATGTGGAATAAACATGTGCTATGTAAACAACATGGGATGCCCAATTTACAAAAACATAATCCAATGGGCAAAAACGAGATGAACATATTGGGTAGACACTGAATTCGTGGACCAGATACCAACACACACAAAAAAAGGTTATATATGCAATATGGGTGTAGCCCTTTCTCTATTTTCCTTTTTGTTAGATGGTTTCAATTTTTTCTTGTCAGCGAAAAGATATGAAAAAACACATTGGTTATAATATTGCATGAGCGATACTACTATTTTATGGCCTATGACAACCTGACCTGCATAAGCGAACAAACCAACTTGGTTAAAATACTGCAATAAAGGCTAATACTTCCTCACAGTCACAGGTAATAATAGCTATTTGTACATCAAGTTACAAACTGTTATAGTGTCATATGACACGAATTCAAAAGGCGTCCCTGAATTCAGCTTAATGTGCTTTAAGGTACCATTAACCCGTTATGACGTCTTATTTTATGCTTCACGGAACAAAAGAAAATTGATTTATAGCATACTGCACACAAGACAAGCTGCATATTCCCTCATCAATTTACCCCACTACCGATTCACAATTGTAGATTTGACACAGCAAGCAGACATCATCACCAGAAATGTAGCTCGATGGGTTGAGCCTAACACAAACCATTAGAGCAAAGAAAAAATTACATAAACTTTAACAATAACCATCTACACAACACAAGTTTTCCCATGGGATTCTCAAGATGAAAAATCAGAGATGACAACGGTGTCTGCAAAGAACCCTAAGCAAAAGGTCGGAGCTAACGAGGACGGCCATGTGGGGGCACGGCAATTTTGTTAGAGAACGAACAGTAGCCACACCACCTAGGGTAGATCGATCTTAGGCGCTGAAGATCCTAACACCGAACCATGCGCGGCTGAACTAGGCTAGTAGGGTGACGCGCATCAAGCAAATCGGACCCCGGATGAATGGACACAGAGTGGAAGATCAGAACGCCCTCCCTCAAACGGAAAGAGTGGTATCCGTAGAACCTAGAGACCGCCGCCGTCCAGCTTTGCCTAGGCCACTCACCAGCGAACGAAGAGATCGATCCAAGCCCAGACGGATCTCCACCCCCGCGCCGGCCCGGTGCCTACGGTGAGAGCATGCGGGCGGCCCCGAACGGCGGCCTCTCGTGAGGGATCGAGGGAACGGGAGCTGAGGCTGGGGGCCGGGGGTGCCCCCGGCGAAGGACGGCACGGCGGGGTTTACGGCGGAGGGGAGAGAGGGGTTGGGAGAGGGGATTTGGGGGCTTACTCGCGTGGTCCGCCCCCCGATCGATCGGGTCGCGGTCCGAACAGGCCTCGTGCTCTCGAGCGTGCGCTCGCACTGAGAGTCGCAGCCTGTCCCCGAGGACTAGTGGAGCCGGTAGCGCAGCAAGACCAGGGGACTGGGAGGCCGGGAGAGGGGAAGGGCAGGCTAGCGGGCCACGAGGACAGAGGGGCGGCGGAACCCGGCCCAGGAGCCCAGCACAAAGCGTACGATGAACGCGACCGAGCCGCATCCCATACAGCCCACATCGGCAGATGGATGGACCAAACGTGCCATGCTTTCTCATAATCCGGATGACATCATCATCTCGTCCAAACACACCGTAGCAACTGACACACCCTTGTGCCAAAGGGCCCGTAGTCTAATGGTCACAGCAGTTCGAGCGGCATCTGAGAGATTTTAGGTTCGAATTCTACTGGATGCGAATTATTTCAAAATTTAATGGCTTTGTTCCTGAGTGGTAGGTCCGTCGACAGCGAGGCGCTGTGTTTTAAAAAAAACTGACACCCTCATTCCTGCGCGACAGACCAAACATGTCATTCACTTTCTCATAGGGTATGTGTGTGCCAATTATTGAATTCTCATAGGGTACCCGTGGATTGAAGGGAATTTGAGTGGAATGGAGAGAATGATGGAGATTTTCAACTATTAAAAATTTAAACACACTCAAATCTCTCTATTCCACTCCAAATCCATTTCAATCCACGAGTATCACAAGACCTAAAGTGCTTAATTTTCAAAATCCAATACACAATCCGATTATCGGCTTTGAGGAGGTTTGTGAGATTCTACCACAGAATCCATATTCTAGCATAGAATCCAATGCAAAATCTGAAGCATGTTTCGATATGTAGCAGATTTTCACTCGTTTGAACCAAACAGGCCATGCGGATGACATGCCACCATCTCGTCCAAATACACTGTAGCAACTGACACAAGAATTATAAAATTAAGCACTTTTTTTTTGACAAAGAAAATTAAGCACTTTATGATCGGTGTACAAGAAGCCAGCAGAAGGCAAAAGATTATAAAAAAATCATCCTAGGGAACACAAGTGAAAACAGATTATCATAACATTTCATTCCACTGATCAGCTGCAGACTGCGGTCCGAACGTGGACCTTCTCAAAACAGTAAGCAAGAAAACATCAGCAGTCTCGACGACGACGGAGGTACTCTTTACATGACCCAACGAGCCTTCTTCCACTAAGATCGCAGCAAAGCACCTCGTGCAAAAACGGGACCATCGTCGTCTCCACTCTCCCTGAAGACACCTCGATCAGCTCACGCTTTTCACAACCCAAAAACCAATTAAAGCAGCCGGATCAGGGAGGAGATCCTAATCCCTAGTACTCCTATGTCCTATCCAGTATCCACTACCATGTCCTTCCTGCTCTGGTTCGCGCCGTTTACCACGACCACGTGATCGGGCTTGGCTGGTAGGTCGCGGCCGGGAGCTGCAGCTGCTGCGGCGCCACGCAGTGCTGCATCGGCCACTGCTCCTGCTGGAACGGCTCCCCTTGCAGCGGGCCGCCAGCTGGGGGCATCGGCCGGGCCTCCACGCCGTGCTCGACCTCCATGGACGCGCCGTCGCCGTCCTGATCAGCGTCCATCATCTCCGCAGCTGCCGCCGCTCTGGAGCCGGAGGCGGCATGGGCATGGACCTGCGCGGGCGTCCACGGGACCATGGCCAGGTTGGGGTTCTCGTCGCTGGAGGCCAGCTGCTCGAACAGCGCCCTGTGGTTGCTCGCCTCCTGCAGCATGGTGCCTGCAGGAACAATTTCAAATTCGAATCCGCCTCGTGTCAGCACTCAGCATCGAACGGAATTTGATCAGCAGATTATGAGATTAATTTGATCAGCAGATTATGAGATTAATTCGGAGGAAGGAGCGGGCAAGCAGCCAAGCAGGTGAGGTGGGCACGTACTCCGGAGCCCGTGGATCCAGTCGGGGCTGACGCGGAGAGAAGCCCCCGGGCGGAGCGGGCCGAGCAGGAGGCTGCGCGCGGCCTCGGCGGGCTGGTACACCACGATCGCCCGCTCCTCGTTGGCCGCCGGCGCAGCCACGACGACCGGCGCCACGCCGCCGCTCACCCGCGCCGCCTCCTCCATCGCGAAAGGCTGCGGCGCCACGCCCGCGGCGTACTCGGCTGACGGCAGCACCTCGGCGGCGTCCTGAGCAGTGAGCAACCAACCCCAACACAAACGCACCCGTTAGCAGCCTCGTCGGTCGGAACGGAACAGAGGAAAGAGAGAGAGAGAGAGAGAGAGAGAGAGAGAGAGAGAGAGAGCGGGCTGTGGGCGCGTACGAGTCGGCGGATTTTGGTGGCAGGCACGGGGACCCCGTCGGCGTCGAGCCACGGCTGCGGCGCATCCGCGCACTTCCGCTTCAGCAGCGCCGTGGCGTCCATGCCCCGCGCCGCCACATCGCCGATCACCGGCGCCCCCTCCACCCCGAAAGCAGCCTGGTGCGGCGGAGGAGGCGGCGGGACACCCGCGCTCGGCCCGACAAGCGGCGCGCCCGCGCCGGGCTCGACAGGCGGCACCTCCGCGTCCTGCGCAACCCCAACAAACCAAGCCAAACCCACGCGTTATAGCAGCCCCCCATCCACCGAAAGCAATGAACACGAAGGAGACAGAGAGAGGAAGCTAGGTGCGTACGAGTCGGCGGATCTTCGTGGCGGGGGCGGGTACCCCGTCGTGGAGCCACGGCGCTGGCGCCTCCGCGCCCTTCCGCTTCATCGCCGTCGCGGCGTCCATGGCCACTTCCGCCGCGCGACGGCCGCTGCGCTCCTCACGCCTGGACCTGGAACGAACAAATGAAGTGGTGGTAGCTGATTGATCGATCGATCGAGCCGCGATTGCAGTTGCAGTGGGGGTGGGGGTGGGGGTGGGGGCGGCGGCGCGGGGAAGGGAATTAAAATGGAGGGAATGCGGGAGAGAATTGCAGAAGGTTCAGTTGGCGCTCGCGAGGGCTCTAGAAAATTTCCGGACGGGAAGCGCCCCTTTTTGCGTTTCGCTTCTCGTCTGCTCGTCTCCTCCGTCTCGGTTCGGTGGCACCCACCACCGTGTACTGGCCTGCAACTTGGGAGACGGCCGCACCGCACACGTGGCCGTGGCTCCCACCGAGAAGATCTTTTTATCCACTCTCCCAAGTACTGTACCAAGCAGCCAAAGCTCTTGGATTTCAAAAGTTGGGGGAAATTAATTCGAAAAAAAAAGAAGTGGAGAAAATTCCACACTTGCACTGCAACTGTACGGTCTAGTTTGACAACTTCATTTTTCTAAAAAAAATTAGTTCATTTTCCCAAAAAAATGTGATTTCGCCGGCTTTATTTTCAGAAGAAAAATGTTCTGTCGTGGAGCCGTGGAGGTCAAAGTACGAGTACGATCGAACGAAGGATCGGCTGGAAAAAAAATGTCGTGGGTGATTTGCTCTTCAACGCTGTACCAAGTTCACACGTGAGAAACGGATGCTGTGCTACCAAATGGCCGGGCTAATACACGGCCCAATACACTGTCCATCCAGCCCAGGAGCCGAACCACTTGGCACCCGGACCTGATTCGACCCAGGTCGGTTTGCTAGCCCGGTCGCCGAGCAGCGTCTAGTGCAAATGTGCAGCTGTAAACTGTGTAAGCCTACCACAGCGGCCCAGCCCAGGATATACGGATGCGCATATCTCCATTTGTGTATATGATTCTCAAAAAAATTTTGTGTATTTATATCCCAACCTATATTTATATTATGAGCGTCAAAATATCAGCGCTCTACTGGAGCTGGTCTAAGTAGGATAGAGAAACAAGAATCCAAGGTATTTTATGGCTTATATATAGTATCTATTTATTTCAGATAGCTTGATGTATAAGATTGGAATATGCATATTGACGACAATGGAGTAACGTTACCATACCTTGAGAAAAGACTAGCTACAAACTTGCACTCTCAAACATAATAAAAAATGACTAAATAGGTGACCCTTTAAATGGTTTGCTCGGCCTTCAAAGTCCATCTTGTTCATCACCAAGTAGGTTTCCTGAAAGGAGAATAGGGCAAAATAAAGCAAAGAAGTTAGCAATTCAATACTGAACAAGGCTATTATTACAAAGTCCAAAAATTATGTCACTCACTTGAGAGATGATTGGTTCAAAAACATTTTCTAAAGATCATGGATTTACATAAGGGCTCACAGGGGAAAAAGTTAATGCCCTAGCTAGGGATTACAACCAAAGTTTCAGGTGGGATCTAATGACCTTGATTCTACCTATTTTAAAACTAGTTATCACCAAGTAGGTTTCCTAAAAGGAGAATAGGGAAAAATAAAGTAACGAAGTTAGCAATTCACTGTTGGACAATGCTATTATTACGAAGTCCAAAAATTATGTCACTCACTTGAGAGATGATTGGTTTAATTTTTTTTCTAAAGATCATGGATTTACATGGGGCTCACAAGGAAAAAAAAAAGGTAATGCCCTAGCTAGGGATTACAACCAAAGTTTCAGGTGTGATCTTATGACCCTTGATTCTACCTATTCTAAAACTAGTTATCACCAAGTAGGTTTCCTGAAAGGAGAATAGGCTAAAAGAAAGTAAAGAAGTTGGCAATTCACTACTTGACAAGGCTATTATTAAAAAGTCCAAAAATTATATCACTCATTTGAGACATGATTGGTTAGATTGTTTATTTTTCTAAAGATCATGGATTTACAAGGGGGCTCACAGGTGAAAATGGTTACATGCCCAAGTTAGGGATTACAGCCAAAGTTTCAGGTGTGATCTTATGACCTTGATTCCTACCTATTTTTAAACTAGTTATTATTCCCTTGAACCAATTGTACCATTTTCTCTGCACCACACTTCTATATCAAGAAAGAAGGGATGGTAAGACACGCATCATAGAAAGCAACTTGTTTGGTACTTCATAAGTTTTGTGACCTAGTTAAGAAGGATGATAGGAACCGTGGATTTGTAGTTAACTGCACAACTGTAGTATCTAGTAAGACTGACCTCAGCAGCCCACCTATCCACCGTCTATGTTTCAAACTTAGCTTTCTCTATCTACAGTCCGAATATATTGTTTTGCACGTCCATATGCACACTTTGGTGACCTTAGCCTAACTGATCACAAGTAGTGCCAATGGCAATGGCTATAGGAATGATCAGCGACTATTTAAACATGTAATGTTCCACATGAAGTAAGACTCAAAAGGCCACCAGATAGCACACTGTACGTCCCACGAGGCACACTTGTTTAATTTAACCTTTTAGTTTATTCCGATGCCTGTGATTCTTGCACAGATCGTTATATACTGCTATATCAATTTCAAAGGGTTATAAATTTTTTAAAAGGTATATTCATATTTCCCATTGCTGTCAATTGAACTAAAAACATTGTATGTTAATGAGAGGGGATAGTACAATATTCTTTCTCTGTATGTGTGTCTAACCAATATACTCTATCCATCTCAAATTGTAGGGGTTCTAACTTTTTTTATCCATCCATATTCATATGGACATCCACGGATTGCAGAATTAGACACGTGGTGAACACACACAGAGTGTAATGAGTGAATCGGAGGTCTATAGCCCCTTACAATTTAAAACGGAGGAAATACATATGAATGTGATTGGAGAAACGGAGTATTCTCTTACGATTTGAAACCAATAGATACAAAGTATTGGTACACAGCAGGATGCATCATCCTCAAATTAAAGTCGAAGTTGACAAAGAAATGTTTAAAGGGGTAATGAAATGGAAAGCCTGCTCTAACTAGCTGGTGGTGTTTGCCCCGGCCAGTGAAGAAGAAAGCCTTATCACCAGATTTGTTTTCTCCACCGAAAATAAAGCAGGAGCACTTGGCCCGCTGAGCAGCAAATGAAAGCAGTTGCCTAGTCTACTGCACACCATCAGACCAGGCCAGCTGTGGTAGCTGGTAGGTGACTGATGATGAGGGCCGTGTCGGATCCATGCGGCGTGCTCCCATGCAAGGGGCGGGGTTGAATCAAGACGATGGCACGGCCAGGTTCACTCGATCGGGTGTACTCGGCTACGCTACCTCTCGAGTGGGTGCCTCCGGCTTGTCCATTTTTATTCAGCTGCGATGCCAGCGCCTTTATTTTCTCCTGGATTCTGCGCATGATGAGTGCTGTTCTTCTTATCAATTAATCCTCCGTGTCACTTTTGCAATATCACGGCATGATAATCATAATATAATAATTTACTACTACTTGCTGTGATGGTAAAGCCATTTGTTAGGTTTTGGCAGTTTTATTATTTGGCGCCTTTAATTTTGCTCAGGAGTCAGGACTCAGGAACCAACAAGACCTTTACGGTAGTACAGACTACATTACTCGTTGCTGCTAGTTGTTACGATAGCTCCCGGTATAAATATAAATATATATATATATCCTAAAACCAAGAGTGCATAACATGTACTAATCCTGATGTCTGTGTTTTTTTTGCAGCCCAACTTGTAAGAGCATGCATGTCCCTAATACGTTTTTTTCAACATCACATAAATAAAGAGGATCCGTAACAAAATTGATTTTCTACTATCTCCGTTCTTGAATATTTGCCGTCCACTGGTTCATTTTAAGACTAGAATTGTCGTGGTTCCGGGAACCGGGGTGACACAAGCAGTAGATTTATTGTTCGGTGGGGGATGTCAGCACGGACTCGCTCCGAATGGTGAGCCGATAGACTCGAGAGTTTATACTGGTTCGGGAAGAATCCCTACGTCCAGTGGAGTGTGTTTCTTGTATTACGAGGAGTGTGGAGGTGTTAGAGTGGGCGCAAGCGTAGCGGAGAGGGTCTCCTTGTTACTTGGCTTTTGTGCTCTTTGTGGTGCTTCTTGACCCCCTACTCGTGAGTGTTTCCCCTCCTTTTTATAGTTTAAGGGGGAGCTTACAGTTACAGGGGAGAAGGATAAAGAAGAGAAAAGGATATAGAGAGGAGGGAGGGACCCTGACACGTGGGTCCCCATGTTATAAGAGTCCTGCTAGAAGTCCGTGTGTTCCCGGTACGCCCTTGTCACGCGTGGTGAGGTCGTCTGTGCGGGGTCCTGTAGCTGAGCCGTGCCGGGGGTTCGGTGTACCTGCGAAGGCTTCTATTCTCACGGAGTCAGAGAGCCGTATGGGGGGTGTTCCGTCCCGTCCGTCCTGGCCTCCTTTCTTTAGCTCTTGGCGTCAGACGGACGTGACGTTAGGTGGCAGATTATCCGGCTACGGAGCGTTCCTGCCGAGTAGTTCCGTCCGTCCGTAACGGTGCCTTGTGCACCATTGTGTCCCAACGAGGGGCGAAGGTCGGTCGGTTGCCTTCTGCCTCGTAAGACCGTACGAGGCGGGGCTCGGTGGTCCTGTCTCTTGCGCTTGTTTGGTTTTGCCGGCCTCGCCAAGCCTTGCCAGGTGTCTCCCTATATAGGGTCAACCACTGCCCGGCGTCATCCCCCTAGCCCTGTCGTGGCGGGGTGTTCCAGACGTGCGGCGTCAGGTGGTTGATGGCACATCCTGCCGCAATGAGCACGCGCGCTGGCACGCGCTTGGCAGGCGGTGGCAGCGTGACGCCGTTCCGTCGTAGGAGGCGTGGGCGCAGGAGGGCAGTGTGCCGTCCCGTCGTCCGGGCCCGTGAGTGGACTTTTCGCTGCCTGGTCGTGGGTCGCACGCCGGTGGGTCCCAACGTCGGGCGTGGCATAGGTCGGGACTCTCCGTCTCGCCCGAGCGTTGGTCTGAGGGTCGGCTGCCCCGTAAGAAGGTCGGCCGCCTCCGTCCCGTACGAGCGTACGGGACGAGGGTTGGATCGGCTCACTCGCCCCGGTTGCTGCGCGTTGGGTAAGGCCGTGGGCCTTCGATTTGGGCCCGTGCAGGCCTTTCTTGGGCTCCTTTCCTCTGGGGGGTTTTATATTCTCCCCCGTCAAGAATGCCACAAATAAAAAAAGAATGAAGGGAATATTAAGATACTACTCGATAATTCTATGCCATATAGTGACTAAAGTAGAATGATATGTACACACACAATAGTTTTAGTGTTTTTTAGACATTGTATCGATATCTTGTTGTCTGTCGTCCCTCTCAAAGAGGAAACTATGCTTTATCTCTTCATTTGTCCTCTGCCATGAAGCTTGAAACATATCTATGGCACTTCTATAGGTGGTATACTAACTTTGCGCATGTACGTGTTGATGCATCTTCAGAGAGTAACCATTAGGTTTTCTTTGTCTTCTGAGTTTCCTGAAACATCTCTACCCCTTAAAAATACGTAGTGTTTCCCACTCTCCGGTCCAGTGGTCCGACGTCCGCTCTGGGTCCCTGACCCCGCTTCTTCCGGTTCAAAATGACCCACCGCCTCTCTTTA
This sequence comes from Paspalum notatum, assembly GCA_022530915.1. NCBI lineage: Eukaryota > Viridiplantae > Streptophyta > Magnoliopsida > Poales > Poaceae > Paspalum > Paspalum notatum. Next base: position 41,617,779 of record CM039685.1, read on the forward strand.
CCGCTAAAATCTTATCCTATCTCCCCTCTCTCATCCCCGCAAACCCTTCGGTCGGTCCTGCTGCCTCTTTCTCGCGCTTCACCTGGCTCCTCCCCCGTGGCGCGCTACCTCGTGCGCCCACTGCCGCCCCTCGCCCCCATTCCGCCGCCACCGCCCGGGCTCGTCCGCCTACCCTGCCGGCTCCGTGAGTCCGCTCCAGGGTCGGGAGGAGAGGGAGCGAGCGACCGCGGCGGCGCCCCGAGGAGTACGCGCAGCGGCGGTTGCCCGCGAGGCGAGGGTGGCGAGGGCCCGGCGGGAGAAGGGAGGTCCGGAGCCACCAGGTCCCGATCCGCCGCTGCCGAGTCCGCCAGGGATTGGATCCGCCGCCGTGCTTCTCCATCGCCGCCGGCCGGATCTACGGCGGCCGCCTCTTCCTCGCCAGGCAGAGCGGATGAGACGCCAAGGCCTCCTCCCACACGCCCTCCTCGTCCGCCGCATCAGCGCGTAGGCGGACGGCCGGAGCAGCGACCGACGCCCCCACACGACCGCCTCTCCGACGGCCGCGCCACCTCCTCCGTCACCAGTCTCTGCCTCCTCCACGCTCACCACCGGGCACCGCCTCCCCCACCTCTGCCACCAGCCGCCGCCTCTTCCACGTTCCCCACTTTCTCCGCCACTACGCCGCCTCCGCGTCCTTGCTCCACCGCTGCCGGCACCCCACTCGCCCTCCACCACCACTGCTGGATCCGCCTCTGATGTGGCCGGATCCGCTGCCCTCCACGCCTGGCCTCTCCCATGGTGGATCTGTCGGCTGCTTCTTGTTTGTGCCCGGAGATGCACAGTTGTCGCGGAAGGATTGGGGGGCGACGAGACGGGGAAGACGAGGACGCGGGACTGGCCCGTCGATGGCGCGCAAGCGGAGCCGTCGATGGCGCGGGTGGCGGCGACCGGTGTGGATCCGGCGGCGGCGGTGGCAGATCGGGCCGCCGCGAGGCGGGAGGTGCGCGACGGGGCCGGCGGCTGGCGCGAATCCCGCTACAAGACCGCGAGAAGTCGGTGGCCGGCGTGGACGACGTGACAGGGCAGCCGGGGGACGGCGACGGCACGGCGGACGGGTGGGAGGGGGAGGAGGAGCGGGGCGGCGGCAAAGGTGTGAGGGACAGAGGGAGTGGGTGAGCGGGTGGGGGGGGTTTAGGGTTTCTCGGGTTTTGTTCTGGCTTGATGCGCTGTGAGCCGTCCGATTGAATCGGATGGTTCTGGCAAAACAGGCCAAGGAGCAAGGCAGCGGGGTGAGACGGGATGGGTCGGTTGTGGCCCAGCTCGGAGTGAAGAATATTTGAATGGGCCGCACATAATGATAGGCTTTGAAAAATGTTGTTTTCTTGATATTGTTTAAACTTTTCATTAAGGTAAAATTATTTATTAAATATAAGTTATTGGATCAATGACTGTAGTGCTACTGTGAATTGATGCACAAATTTTTTAAACACGCGTAGTACGTATCGAATGCATATTTAATAATATAATTATGAACATTTGAATAAATCAGTTTATTGGATGAGGCATTCATCACCCGGTCTGAGTCTCTAATCCATTGGTGGACTCTCATACTGATGATCATGCACTCAGTTGTTTTCACTAGTTTCCCTATCTCACTGGCTATGTTTAAAACTCCAGTTTGTATGCGCAAATAGTGTTATGCACATATACATCCTTGGTGACATTAGGCTAAATGCGTAGAAGTCTAAATGAACGATAAATCTCTCACATTGAACATCACTGTCATAGAGTTTTCTTGCCATCCACACTCGAGGACGAGCGGGCGGTACAATCAAGTGGTACCACATGTGGGCACCACCCTAAACCCTTACTCATGTGCAAAAGAATAAAAGTTGAAAAATACAAGTTTATTGTTCCCGTTGCAACGCACGGGTAAAATGCTAGTGTGTGTGTATACGCACACACACACAATCGTTTCACCTTGATTCTTATTTGGTTTGGCATAGATTGTCATAAATAAGTTGAAAATGGCTCACAGGGATTGAACTATATATATAATCCGTGTCATCTCATGCTAATCACTACCATCCCCGGTCAACTAAAAAACAATTAACTTGTGTGGATAACCTCAAATGGTATGTTAATTATGTGGTCAACTAAACAAGGAATTATGTGATCCTGTCAATCTTGACGGGGGAGAGAAAGAAGAGAAACCAAAATGAACACATGATGAAAAAATGTATGGTAAGGCTACTCCCATACATTGTGTCATTCCAAAGTTTGCTACATCGTATAAACAAAAGTATGAAACGCATCAAACACATATCATCTTGGTTTTGTTTCTTATTAGTAATCTCAAGCCAATTAACTATCACATATGTTGTGCATATAACAAATGGCACAAAACTTACATATGTTTGCCTCATCTTGAATATTGAGCGAAATTTGTTCATGATGATGTCGTTCTTTTCTGAGTCTTTTTTTCAAGAACGTGCTGAACATGTTTTTCATTAAAAAAAGAGAGTTTAAACAATGGTACAAGGCCAAGATACGGCGAGACCGCCAAGGTAGCCAAAAAGAGGAAAAGAAAGGGAAACATGACTGAGTACGACCAAAAATACTAGCTAAAACCACCTCTTAGCTAGCAACAAAATGATCTTAGCAAAGCCCGCACGACTCTAGAGGCCTGCCTCCTCGATCACCATATGCGCAAGGGCCACAGGCTGATCATGTTGTTACGCTCTTTCCACAAGCATGAGGAGACCAGAACGACCAACGTATCGAAGCCTTTCTAGAGGGGCTTAGCGACTCGCTTCTTGGCCTCCAACCATCAGACTACCGATGACTCGTCAGGACAGAGCGGTGCCACGTATTGAATGCTACAACGACGGAGGCATCTGAACCAAGTTTCCTTGCTGTGAACACACCCCAGAAGAAGGTGATCTAGTGTCTCCCGCTCTTTGGCACAGAGGGCGCAAATGGCATCACACAGACCATGCCTGAAAAGGCGATAAGAGGTCTAGCAGTGACCAAGGAGAGCAAGCCCGATGAAAAAAGCAGTGTGTTAGTTGTGAGCCCTAGTTTCCCACAGAGTGAGACCCAAGAATGGAAGACCACCGTCCCAAGAAGAAAGCGGGAGGCAGAGGAAAAAGACCCATCAGCGTCTTCTTTTAACTCTATACCACATGTAAAAAAGAATGCCCACGCGTTTTTGTCCTAGCGTCAATAAAAAAGGAACAGATGTATTCATCAGAAAAAAAGAACAGATGTAGTAGTAGTAGTGTTTCTGGGTACGCATACAATGATTGGTTATATTTTTTCACTGCTACTGCCGTTTTTCGCCAAGCCACACAAACGTCCAGGTAGCAAAGCAAAACCTGCCAAAGTTGCTTTCGCCCGTATATGTAGTGGCGTAGTGCTGTCACACGTAACATGACACGTAGCTTTCGCATCATACCAGAATACACTAGCTCTCGCATCATACCAGAATGCTGAGAGCGGCATTGGGGGGGTTGGGAGTTTTGGGACTTGTTGCATTGGAGCTGCCCCCGGCATTGGCAGTTGGCAACCAACGCGGACAAGCACGAAACTGGCCGCCGCGCCGCGCCGCCCGGCCGGCCGGGGTCAAGCGCGCTCGCGTAGCACGCCAGCAAGCCGTTGAGATCTTTCCAGAATCCAGCCAGCTTCTCTGCTCGAACTGTCGAACATGATGGTGGTGCACAAGCTCCGGGAGGCGGGAGGTTAGTGACGAGTGAGGCAGCCAGCTGAAGGAGTGATCCATGGGTGGCCACCGTGTCTTCGTCGTGGCCAAAGTATAGGAAGGCGACCAGCAGGGATACTAATAATCAACCATCTCTACTTTCTCTTTCTCTGGTTCAAATTATATACCAGTTTACTTTAGTTTTGGTCGGATTGCTCGGCTACGGTTCATCTGTCCGTAAGATCACTCCTCAACTTTCGAGGTTATGTCTGTCAAAGCCAAGAAAGATCAGCATCACACTGGTGGTGGTGGGGGGTGTGTGTGTGTTGGGGAAAGTTAGATCTGTGTGACATCATGGGAGGTTGTATATGATGAGTTGATATACTCTGGTTCTCGTGGCTCTTGGAGTGTCTCTACTCCATCCCATATGTATGAACAAGTATTGATTGATTCTTCGTTTGGCTTGCTCTTCATGCCGATGCTGGCGACCAGCTGCACAGGTACAACCTTTGTGGCAATGCGTCCACCGTCCGGCTTCAGAACCACATATCACGTGGCAAGAATGCAATGAGAAATCTAAAGAAAAAGAAATGTAATAAAGTGAACCTAATGGCACTAGCGTACTCTGTTGTGCTTCTTTTAACTGTTGTCCCATTTTTAGGCATGGTATTAATACCAGGATCTCCGGAGATTGCGTTCATTCAACCTACTTGCTTATTCGGCTGGCGGGCGGGGAGAGAGATATACTGATCTGGTCAGCTGGTCTCATGCCAGGCCGGGTTTTGTGTTGCTACTAAAGATCGTGGTGGTCTTTGCGTAAGACGCCACTATCTCGTGCAGACCGCCCTGCCACCGTCACTGTATCCCTTTCGCTCTCGATCAGGCCGGGATCCGGCCGTTCCTGCTCTATATATATCGGTTCCGCCATCACACAGATAGACGGCTCCAGACGCCTGATCTGAAACTGAAAGCAACGTCGGTTCCTCCAATCCGAGTTAATCAGAGTTCAGCAAAGCATTCCACATTTCTACTTGTACATGCATATTGGTGGGCTGGTGCGTGGTGGGTGCTGCCTAGAGCTTAGCTTACCTCTCCCGGCTGCGCGCTTTGCTTGTGCATAGCTTTCGTTCCATTCCATCTTGGCTGTGGTGGCTGCGGGTCGCTCCATCGATCGCCATGGAGTGGAGGGACAGCTTCTTGGACCTGGTGCTGATCCCGCTCAGCCTGCTCCTCCCCATGGCGTACCACGTCTGGCTGTGGCGCGAGGCCCGCCTCCGGCCGCTGCGCACCGGCGTCGGCATCAACGCCGCCACGCGCCGCATCTGGGCCATCGGCATGATGAAGGTACGCGTATACGCACGCACGCAGTTGGTGCTCTGCAATTAATCTGCATATATACTGAACGTAATACGCACGCGCGCGCAGGACAACGCCAAGAACGCGGTGACGGTGGTGCAGTCGGTGCGGAACGTGATCATGGGGTCGACGCTGATGGCGACGACGGCGATCCTCTTCTGCACGGGCATCGCCGCCGTGCTCAGCAGCACCTACACCATCAAGAAGCCGCTGAGCGACACCGTGTTCGGCGCGCACGGCGAGTACATGATGGCGCTCAAGTACGTGGCGCTGTTGCTCGCCTTCCTCTTCTCCTTCCTCTGCCACTCCCTCGCCATCTGCTTCCTCAACCAGGCCAGTTTCCTCATCAACACCTCGGACGCCGGCGCCGGCACCGGCCAGGTACTGCCGCCCACCACCACCAGGGACTACATCGTCGAGGTCCTGGAGCGCGGATTCACCCTCAACGTCGTCGGCAACCGGCTCTTCTACGCCGGGGTGCCCCTCCTGCTCTGGATCTTCGGCCCGCTCCTCGCCTTCCTCTCCTCCATGGTCATGATCCCCATACTCTACAACCTCGACATCGTCGACCTCAAGGGCGGCCACAGCAGCAGCTGCGGCGGCGTCAATGGGAAATCTGCAGAGGCGGGGCTCAACGGCAGCGACTGCGTCCATGTCTGAATAATATAATCTGATCGCCAGACGCCAGGGGATGATCTAGTACGATATAATCTGTCGAACAACAAATCATGATCTGTATCCTCGTACGTGATTCTTGTATACATGTCTGAATAGCATGAGCTACTAGCGCATTATTCTTGTCAGGAGCAAGCATAGAAGCTCTGTTTATTTGTGGGGTTATTAGTAGTAGTGGACTCTCTCGTGGCAGACGTCTTCGCTGATAGATGTACTAGGAAAATCTTGCGTTGCATGGACGATGACATGGAACCCATGCCGTGCGTGCCGTTGCTGCCATCTGTTTCTGACTGATGGATGCTTCCTGAGAATGCAAGTTGACGTGTGCGGTGTCAGCCACTACTACAAGCTATGCGCATATTCCTGCTGCTGCTTGTCTGCTTTATCTTCCTGTCTCTCGGTTTTGTTTATTTTGACAATTTTTTGCCATGGCGATTGAAGCAGCAGAAGACAGCATATGCTGGTGGGGTGTTAGCATGCGCAATGTAGAAATTCCAAACATTTGATATGATACGATATGTTATATTAACTAGCTCATCAGTTCTACCTCCTCCGTCCTACAGATCTTGCGTGGGCTAGTAATTTTTAAAAATACTACCTCCTACGTATGGTTTCAATTCTGCAGAAACGTAAAAACCAGTCGGTTTAAACTAGAGGTAAAAGTACATTAGATGCCTATATTTATTAGCTACTCCCTCCGTCCCAGAAAACAAGTCGTTCTGATTTTGTCATAAGTCAAACTTTTTAATGTTTGACCGAGTTTCTATAAAAATATATAAATATTTATTATATCAAATGAGTACCTTTAGATTCGTCATGATATATATTTTCATAAAATAACCAATTTATTTCATAAATCTTAACAATTTTTTCTATAAATCTGGTCAAAGTTTTAAAAGTTTAATTTTGGATAAAACTAGAATGACTTGTTTTTTGGGACAGATGGAGTATATAGTTATGATTTTCAAAGACCACGGCACGACTGAGTGAGTGGGGGGTGCTAGTGTGATTTCACTGTTTGTATAACATTTTTTAATCATCATAAAATTTAGAGGCTGCAGTAGTCAAACTTGTATATCAGACCCAAAAAAGTTTAGGAAAAAATTTAGCAACATAAAGAAAATTGATGGACGGAACACTATCATAGAACAAATCTGTGACTTTATTTTTTTATCACTACAGTTAGAACATAGGGTAGTCATAGCAAACATACAATCAATCCATGACGTACAGAAAATGTCACAGTTGTTCTTGATCTTTGACGGTTTTGCTGGGCCAACAAACTTATGACGCGTGATACATGACCTTTTACTCGAACGTCATAGACAACGGTTCATGACAGTTTTCTGTTGACATATGACAAAAGTTGAATGTCATGGATTAAGCAACACCCTTGTAGTGCAATTAAAAATCTTAACTGATACTGAACAGGCAAATGTTAAAAAATAGTATTATAATAAGTTGATAACATACTGATAGGGCAGCTGCGATTATGCGACAGTGTCACAGTGGGTTCGAGGACCCTACGCGGCAAACGCGCGCCGCAACGCGCTTCTTTCGTGTGTGTGTGTGCAGCTAGCTGCAGCCTGTCCAAGGAACAGCCGCGTGCAACGGATGCCCCCGCTAGGCGCTCGCTGATCGGTCTGTCGCTTCCCTTGATCATCGCTGCGTACGGGTTAAGAGGCTCCTTACCGAATTTGAGTACTAGGAAATACTACCGCGTCTGCGTCGGCAGGAAATCTTGCATTGAGAGATGAGTTGAACACTTGAAGTGGAGCAAGTGTCGGCTCGTTTGCCTGAAATATGGAGGAGGAAGCAATCATCCAAGTTATTAGGACAGGAAGCCAAAAAAATGTAGGAAAGGGAACCGAGCAAATTAAACCTTGTGATCCATTTCTGATGTGAGAGTTCATTGAGTAGACTGGTGCCACAACGGCGTGCCGTCCCTTGCTTGTCAGGAGAGGACAACTAGTGGTAGTGGGTTGGTTCCGGTTCATGTCGGGCTAGCCGTCGTAGCTGATGTTGTTGGTTGCATGGATGACACGGTAGTGGAACCCATGCATTCGCGGTAGTGGTAGTGGTAGTGGGTAGGGCTTGCTGCTGGTTTCGATCACTGCGAGCGCTGGTGCTTGGCGAGTTGGCAATGTGCATGTGCCACTATATAATGTGCGTACGTACTATATTCCGAACTGCTAGTTGTCTGGCTTCATCTTCCGGCCGTCCCTTTGTCTTGTTTAATTACCCTGCCATGGCGATTCACGCACTCATGCAGAAAGACGAGACAACATAGTCCACAGTGTATTGTATATGTTGGTGGGTGCATCTATGCAGATGGACATGCTGAGCGTTTCAATTCTTCTTCTTCATCTTCTTCTGACTTCGGAGCATGCATGTATTCTCTGCTCTTCCAGCCTTGCTTGCGCGTCGAGACTCGAGAGCGCGATATGGCCTGGTTAGCTAGTTGGCTGTACATCCAATGCAGCAACGGGTTCCCTTCTCCCCCGGTCGCACGTACGGACGTAGGCCTCTCCGTGTTGGCTTAGCCAGCAAGCCGTGCTTTTACATCATCAACGCCACGTCCGTAAAGATCACCTTAATCACCGATCCAGTTTTCGATAGTTGAGAAATCAAAGTTACCTGGTTTCATAGTTCGGTTGTAAAAAAAACAGGCTGGCAGTTGTCAAACGTACATCCGCAATCCCTTCACGGGAAAACATTAGAGCAAGTTGTAGCGAGGAACACTCGACACAGTTTATTCTGTACAGGACGAAAACATATTCTGGGAATTAAGCACAGTAAACAAATTTAAGTCCGAAAAGCTGTTAAACTTCAAGCCTTCGTTATGATCCAACATGTATCAAATCTGTATGCGTTCTTGCTACAGGGTTTTGTTACGAATATTTACAGGGCAAAATTGGCGTGCACTTCAACAAGTAGTATGATAGCTCTTTTGTCTGTATGGTCCCCTTTTGCTCATCCAAACGGATGAAAATGGGAAATAAATGCCATAAGAAACAATTTACAGATATCAAAAGAATGCCTCTAGGAAAATCTGCTGGTACCGTTCTCTCGTTGCATAGATGAAAAGAGGACTGCTTCTATAGGCAACAGATTTTCCCGCTCATACAGCTCCCAGCCAGCAGGCAGTTTTAGTTTTCCTCAGTTTCCCATCATAAGATGAAACACATTTCAAGCACTTTCAAATTTCAATGCTATCAGAATTGCTTCAAAGGAGATGCAATACTCTTGAGATCAGCTGATTGCATAGCATAAGTGTGCTAAAAGTTGTCCAAGGTATTCAGAGCATATGAATTGTCTGCTGCCACCTGATTACAATTAGTTGCAATACTTTTGAAATCAGCTGATTGCATAGCATAAGTGTGCTAGTTGTCCAGGGTATGCAGAGCATATGAATTGTCTGCTGGCACCAGATTACAAATTTAGAGATATGTGTTAGCTTCGGAACAGCATATTAGAACAATTGAAGTATATCCTAAAGAAAGATCCACAAAGAGATGGAAACTCAATACGAACATGAAACTTGCTTCTGGTATTGACACAGGAGAAGAGATACAAGGTGCAAATGTGTTAAATTGCTTGGGCATAGATATGGCAAGTGAATATATTAATCAGTCACATGTACCACAGTAGAAAGGGTAAATTAAAAAAAAAAAAAACTCCCTCAGTCCCAAAATGTAAGGGGTTCTATCCCTCTTTGTATCCATACACATATGGATGTTGTTGAATCTAGCAGAGACCTAGAGCCCCTTACAATTTGAGACAGGGAGTATCAAACATGATAAACAGGAAAACAAATACTGTGCAAACTTCAATTATACTGCAAACATGAGTTCTGTATATAAAGCATATCGAGCATTGGTAGACAACTTTTGAAGTTCTAATCGCAACCCATTGGGCAGCCCGGTGCATGAGCTCCCGTTTGCACAGGGTCTGGGGAGGGGTCGGACCCACTTAGGGTCTATTGCACGCAGCCTTTCCCTGCATTTCCGCAAGAGGCTGTTTCCATGACTTAGGGGAGTAGGAACATTAACAATTGGTTCTTTAAACATTGGGGCATCAATCGACCCTCCCCTTATATTTTTTGCAGGAGCCTCCTTGGACAACACAAGTTTAAGGTTCGAAATTCTCTCTTCAAGTTCACAAATATTGACTGCATCTGAAATCAAGTAAAAATGTGTTATGAGAAAAAAAAATTGAAATTTTTTATACATTCAAAGTCTGAGCATTCTTTATGTTTCTAACCGTGTGAAAAGATATTGTCAAGCTCTTCAATGTAGGGTTCAATGGTACCACTATATGAACCTTTTAGTTCTTTCAATAAAGAGAGTTGCACTGCCTCCAATGTCTAGTAACCACAAGGAGAGATGATTTTCCCCAGTGAATCAAGTGAAGAAGCCAGGCAATGTCCATAGGGTCCTGAAATACTGTCATCATACTGCAATACTGGGAACGACAAGATGGGTTGACCCTCTCATAGACCAAAGGAAGTAACTCAAGCAAACGAACGCAAGATATCTGAAACAAAATTTATATATGAATATATCATAGGGGGAAATAATAACAGTCAATATGAACAATGTTAGAATTTATAAGAAACACTGCTAGAGATTTACCTGACACTGTTTGATATCTATTAGCTCCTTTCCTTTCCTCAGGCATGTGGAAATGAAAGGCCACAGAGTTGCAGAAAGCAAAGTGCAGAATTTCTCCCAGTTAGTAATATACACAGCATGTTCTGGTGGGCTAGCTAGCACACTTGAATAGGGTTGCCGCAGAAAACCCCCTTCTGAAGGTTTTGCTGGCTGTGAAATTTGAGGTTTTTGAGAAACCTCCTTAAGTAGTTTGCACGTGACAAAAAACAGGTGATGGAAACTATGAAAATTTGCCAAAACTGATCTTGTTCCCACCTGGATATTCCAAAGAAGTAGATAATATCATTATTGAATATTTCCTATTTCAAGGGGAGGAAAGGAGAGCTGAATGAATAGGTGAGAGAAAATAAGCATTCTTCTTGATCCACAAACTGAATAGCACTACAGCCATTTAGAACTAAGAAATACCATGGTTCCCATCCCAAAAATTGTTTCTACAAAAATCAGATTTAAATATGACCAAATTGTTTCTGCCAATATTCCCCTAGTAACTGCAAGGGACTGACAATCTGACACCCCAATCAAGCGAATCTCATACTTGGGTTCATGCTTCAATTCAATAGTCAAGAGACGATAAATGCTACAGACAAGAGGGGTCTGAAATTTTACCAGTTGCACTGCATATCTTAGACCCAGAAAAACAGCAGAAAGTGAAGATGCACTCGAGCATAGAAATTGAAGCCCAGAAGTCAAACCCCGTGCTTGGGATACATGCTCCAAGATAGCTCTCCCAACTTGTCGCACATCCTATAATAAATAGTAACCAGTAATAGTAACCCGTTAGATGCAACAAGGAGTAGAACAAAAGATCATGAAAGAACCTTACATCATTATTATCAACTAGTGCCAATATCAAGCTTTCTCCCATCATTGGTTCCCAAGTCCATTGCTTTTGGAGCCCAAACCGTTCGATTTGTGTCATGACATAAATGGCTAATCTAAAAGGTATTAATTTCATGTAAGTATGGCATACTGGCAAAAATACTTGGAACTTAAGGTTTGTGATCAGTAAATGACATGTCAACGCATTCAAGACAAACAAAATAGATCAAATAAGATGGGATATAAAATAATAAGAAAGAACCAACCTTTTAAATATTCTCAGTAAGAGTGTGCAAAACTGTGACACCTTAAGAGTACTAGAAAATAAAGCGCCCGATACCAAGCACATGTATCAAAATTGATAGAAACGAAATCCCCAACAAACATAATGCATCAATCTTGGGTCACACAGATACACAACCATTCAAAACAATGATAGAAAGAACGTTTTTATTGTCATATCTAGCCCAATGTAACAACTTTAATATATTTTACAACAGTCGTATACAAGGAACTATAGAGTTTAAATTCCATAAAAAAATAACTGGACATGTATACAAGGAAGCAAGAGATTTTTTTTTAGAAACTCTCTAGCTTGTCACACAAAGACAACATTATTAGCATCTAGTATTTGTGTCAACTATTGGTAACCAAAACAGTAAATTGAACCCAGTTCATTGATGTGAGGCTGGGGTTTTCTTCTCAGTCTGCAATAATTGCATTTTTTTTCCTTCAGCATTAGTCCACTTAAAGAAATAAATATGAATGTGGCACTTTGTTCTTCAGAAAGACAACTCTAGTTCTAACCAGAACTAATTCATATTAGCCACCGGAATATTTTGAAGTGTTTTTGGACTTTCCTACTCGAGGAATACATTGTAAATCAGTTCAAACCGTAATTTGAATAAACCATGCAATTAACAGATATTGGGTACGCACCAAGCAGCACAAGAGAGCAGGTCTGAGCAAAACATGTAATCGGTGAAATATGAGCTGAAGAGGACACTCAGCTAACACTGCACGGACGGTGACTCCCCTCAGTTCCTCACAGCTGAAGCGCCACTGCAAAGAAAAGTGGTGGGAGGAGACCAAACAGAGTCGGCGACTGACCCATGGCCAGCAGTGGGAGGCACCATCTCAGGCTGAGGGTCTGCAACCATGGACTTGAGGGCAGCATTCATGCTCATTTCAGATGGCTCGTGGCAAATCTGCTGTGGAAATGGCACCAGTAGTTGGCTACTTGGGTTCTCCTAATGGTCAGTGGCTCCTAAAAAATCAGTATGTCAGAGATAGATATATCCTCCACAATCCACACACCACAATAGCAGAAAATGTAAAATTTGACTGGTTTGAGAGAAGCACTGGAAAGTAAAAATTACCGTAGTTTGTGCCAACCACATAAAACATTAGACACAACAAATCATGTGCCACCATTTTCAATCAAATAGTCCACCGGATAGTCACCGTGTTGCGCAATCTTCACCCTCAGCTGCTTCACTCCATCGTGCTCGTGACAAGCAATGCCTCTGCACATGGTGACGCAAAGTCAGAGGTCAAGCTGCTGCTGCTCATCATCAATTCATCACTGCAAAATTAAAACATGATTATGTTCACTATACCACCGGTTTTATAAGATTGGGAAGATGGGTGTTTTTTGTTTTTTTTCCATCCATTAGGGAAATTACAAAAGCAAATATATTTTATAATAGAAGAACAAAATATGCATTACCTATATTATTTTCATTTTGTGCAGAATGTATGCTTTTACAGAATCGAAAATATAATTTTTACAGAATACTGCAAAGAATATAGTAGGCTATGAAACAACCCAGCGCCTAGAAATTTTCCAAAGAAAGGGAAGACTCCTTTTGTACTGTAAAATATGGCCGTCAAAGGTATGCACTATGTGACATGTAACAAAGAATAGAGCGATCCAATAGACTAACATATTGGTGGGAAACCACATTTGTTTGGATCATGAAACTACAGGAGATTGCCGAATTAAAGAGCAAATGAAGAATTTTAAAAATAACAAAACAACCGTGAGGTTGTAGATCTCACCTTCCTTGACCTTCTTGATTTCTCCTCTTTGTTGTCTCCTTCCAGAAGCTTGGTACAAGGCAGCAGCTACATGATAAGAAACCAGCACAAGCAACTCAACTGGCCGGCAATAGGATAAGGACGGGCCTCCCAACGTAGGCATCCTTTATTCACTACACTGGTATGGTGGTACCTCCATCGTTTGTTCTGAGTTCTGACCACAAGCAAGATAGCATAATTGATTGAAATCGTTTCTAGCATTCAACAGAGGGGATTCTTGTCATTATCTATATCAAAACTGCTTCCATATTTTTGCCCCAGAACCTATGCATAGCACACAGTCAAACTCTCTGAGTGCAAGAGACCTCACCAATAATAGGAGCTTCACGCGAGTGCAAGAGACCTCACCAACAGTAGAAGCTTCACGCAGGGCCAAGGGTACTCCGCGCCAGACAAGACACCCGTGCGGCCACCAACACCTCTCATTGTCCAATGTGGACGAGGGCGCAGCAGCACGGAGTGGCCCCGGAAGGCCTCTTCGAGTCTGATCCGTAGGCATGCTTGACAAAGCCATGGAAGCAGCAGCGCATGCCGTGACTGAGATTGCGCTGGGAGAGGCTCCCGCAACAGACACCGGTGGCGTGTAGGAGACGTAGGTCGGTGCAGATCTAGGGGTGGCTGCGAGCTTCCCTCGATCTGTGTAGGATCTAGGTCGGGGAGGGAGCCGTGGCCACGCAACAAGGAGATGTGGGGGATGGGAGCACTGATGCTACTCTGGATAAGCATCTCTAGGCGGAGGAGCAACGGGGGCGAGCTGAAGGAACGCGTGCCAAGCACCGAGGGGGCGGCGGCGGCGGTGGGAAGAAGAGAGAGAACAGAGGAAGAGGAATGAGAGGGAAGCTAGGGTTGGGTGGGGACGGAGGAGCCGCACACAAAACTTCCATGGGTTTTTTTAGAAAACGACAAGTTTTCCCAATTTTCTCTTCTTCACATTGAATTAAGTTTTACACCAGGGGTGTATACAAAAAGTATCATAACGTGTTTACAGTAAGAGTCGGGTGGGATGGATTGCGGGTTGGTTTCTACTACATTGGAGGGCTATTTTGCAAATTGGCTGAGGCCACGCGTCGACTCACGAAGAAGCGCCTGGTGCGCGGAGCGCTCTCGCGCAAGCGATCCACCTCAGGTTTTAAGAGCTCTAATTGATACAGTCCTTCCCACCTCCGCCATCATCAGCGCCATTTGGAACTTGCCATGTAAATGATGAGGAAATTTCACCAACATGTGATGATAACCAATCATTCACAGGCACTGACGATTCTGTAGCTAATCCAGGCTCTAAAATAGAAATACGAAACAAACCCCAAAGGACTGCTTTTGAAAATGCTATGGGCAGCTTAGCCGGTTCCAACTGAACCATTGTACAATACCATAGCAAAGGGATGCATTTCCAGTCCTTGCATTCATGACTTGCCAACTTGTTAAGAACATTAAAGTCGTTCCAACAACTCTGAGGCTTTTCTTTGGTGTCATGAGAGAAAGGCAATTCATCGTCATCATCAGCAAACATGGCAGGCTTGCTTATATTAAGCTTTTGAACAGCCTCATACTTCAATTTATAGGAAATCATGGCAGAAGCATCAGAAATTATGATAATATAGATGAGACCAAGTGCAGGTTGCCGCAATGAATCATGTAAGGATGTGTCCTCTATTGAACTGATCAAAGACGGCCCCCTTTAAAAAAAAATAGAGATCAGAAGATGGCATGAAATAAAAACAATAGATAAGTGAAGTAACCTCAAAGGAGAAAATGGCAATCCAGCACCAGTACAAACAATATAGTTTGATTGATGAAACAAACAAACAAATATCAATCCATTATTCAGAGAACTATGAAGTACCTTAGTGGAAGTATGTATGAGAAGACAATTAGACAGGACACAATTTGGGTTGTATTGAGCTACTTCACACACGTAGCTCATCATACCCAAGTCACTACATCAATACAGTCAACACCTAGCTAAGAAGACAATTGAACCATGAGCAGCGAATGTAAACCTGGTAGCATGTATATATGGGTGTTATGTTGCAAACACCCGGGCCCATTATAATCCTAATTTCCCTATGCTATCTAAATGTTAGCTAG
Source organism: Paspalum notatum (assembly GCA_022530915.1). Lineage (NCBI taxonomy): Eukaryota > Viridiplantae > Streptophyta > Magnoliopsida > Poales > Poaceae > Paspalum > Paspalum notatum. Next base: position 41,633,172 of record CM039685.1, read on the forward strand.
GACGTTGTAGTTCAGAATTAAAATAGTTTGATAGCACATGCCCTAGGGTAACATATTGTTTTCTTACTGAATGATTAAAAACACAGATGTATAAGAAATTTAAAAATAAAGAACAGGAACCATAATTACCAATAATATAGTACACAACAAAAGCACACATGACATGACAATATCACAATCCTACGAACACAGTAAAGGTAAGTCCGTTATAGAGATTCTGTGGGAAACAAATCATTGGTTTTCTCTCTGCTTCCATTAATTAGCATCTCTATAAGTTTCAGGCACAAAGATGGCTGATGGCCTCAATACCTCATGAGCAATCTAACAGATAAACAATTGCCAGAATAAGCGTATGTCTCATTACCACATATGGGAGCATTCAGAAGGTGGGCAAGGAGGGCTCATTGTGTAACCTCTTTGTACAATAAGAAGGGCAATCTGGAAGGGAAAGGGAATTAGATATTTTACAATGTGAGCAAACGAAATGAAGACCAACATACAATTTGAAATTTCCAAACAAAATCCTGTGGTGCCTTGGTTTTCTGTTTTTACACTAAACAGTGATATAGTATAATTTAAAATATACTACTTCCCATGATGAAACCTTTCAAGGAAAAGTTACTTTGACACCAGATACTTTATGCTCAACCACTTCATTGCCAAATGTACCAAAATTCACTGATCCAGTGATCCTCAATAGTGTTATGAAGATGGCTAGTTGTCAAGGTTAATCATGCTTAATTTACTCTGAAGATCATTTTATGGCATAAATCTTCTGAATCAAAAGGAAATCACAGTAACAAAAGATGTGTCTAGGGTTCACGAATGTATATCAGCCTTGGTATATACAGGGCGACCATACAGAGTACTAGGTTCGACTCATTGAACTGGTTGACAACTAATGGCGACTAGTTGGTTAGTTGGAGGCTTGGAGCCTTGGCATGATGACATTTCAAACTAACACTGCAGCTGTGTCCTAAAAAGATTGCACTTAATAGCCAGAAAAAGGAACAAGGTAATGGCAGCAATAAAATTCTTAGGGGATTTAAATGGAAATTCAAATAACTAAAAAGGCAAAAAAAAAAACAAGATTTGCTGACCTTAGTTGCATTCTTTCGCATCAGAGCACTGAAATTACTACTTCGGGTAACTTGGTGAAGAAGAAAATACAGAACGTTCCTCCTTTGCTTTTCATGTTCACCATCTTGCAGCGCTTCAAGTGACTGCATATAGATAACTGAGTTATCAAATTGCAAAAACATATGCTAGATGAGAAGGAAATTCAGTAAAGGAATAACAAACGTGCCTGAAGAAATGGGAGGAAAAGATCGAAAATTTCTTTGTGACTTTTCTCATTTTGAGTATGAAAACAGTGACCCAATAATGTGTTACGCATAACACTGGGTGAAAGTGTGGTTCTCAACCAAAGCTTGCAACCTACAACAAACAAATGTAAATTTACAACAGGGCAAGCATCACAAATAAAAAAAACTCACACACTTACCAAGCATTTCAAATGAAGCTTTGAGGCAACTTACAGCACACGACAAATCAGATGTGTCGTCACTGACATGGTTAAGCACAATATTCAGGAATACAGGGTACTTCTCAAGAACTCCATCTTCAAAAGCTGGGGCCTCAAGAAATCCAAGGCTGCAAAACCAAGTCACCAAATTAACAGGCATGATGTTTAGAGTGCATGCACAGTAAGTCATGTGTTAAAACTTACATACAATGATTTAAATCCAAGCCATATGTCGGCTCTTTTGAGCTGCACCCTAGGTCTCGAATGTTCTGAAGTAGATGGAAGAACCTCTGCTTCCAAAAAATTAATATACTTTTGCAATAATGGTTGGAGTGGCTCCAAATCAACTGCTCTCCTGCAAATTATTGTAAACATATCTGAATGTGATGACTTTATACTTAAAGCGGACCTGGTCAACAAAACCCAAGATGTTAAAGCCAAAACAGTTCCGGTATCCACGAGTTGCTAGGTTAGATTGGATAAGTGTTTTAGTTAGTTACTTAGTTGTTTGGGTTAAAGCTTGTTGGAGTCTGTTCTTGACAGCCACCTCTAAATGAAGTGCCCGGCTGCTCTGTTAAGGGTAAGCAAGAACTAACGCCTGAGAGTTCAGCGCCAAACCTGGTTAGTTTTTGCCAATTGTGCCACTTATCCATGTAATAAACCTCCAGTTATTTATCACACTTATAAAAAAATGTCATTAGAGCAATTGCTCAAACACAGCTTGCATAGAGTTAAGATGATGAGTTATATACGACAGTATCAATGAACCTACGAATCAATACTAAGCAAATTGAGAAAGAAAAGTAGTAATGTAGCATAATTATTTAATTGGACCCATCAAAGGATAGCTTCAAGAGAACAAAGATACAGGAAGAGGTGTGAGAATTCTTTACATTTATAATACGGAAAGGGAGTATTGAAAGGATAAACACAGATGAAAAGAGCATGTCTCACTCTCGTGTTTTTACATCACAAGTCAGGCCAACATTTCCATTAATACTTTATGGTAGAAACCATTCTACCTTTACAAGAATAATTTACCACAATTTTAATTTTTTCTAACCAATGTTCTTCATTGTTTCCAAATCAAGGGAGTAACTAATGTTTCCGAGGTGCCACAGAAGTATTAGGCATTTTACCACTTGTCTGATTATCTCAGTTATTGCACGTGAAGAACGATTAAACCTACGAAACAACTGAGCAGGGTTTTAGAACTATATGAGTCTCCCAAACATTGACATTTTACATGAGGAATTGAGAATAGACGTATAAATAAATGCAACATAACTTTAACATAATCCATTTTGTTTTATAAGAAAAATAAACTGATTTTGTCATGCTGGCATGACCATTAAGGGCCATAAGCCCATACCACTAAGGGCTCCTTTGGTAAAACTCATTTCCGGTCGGAATTGAGGGGATTGGAGGTAATTGAGGGGGAAATGAACTATTTTTTTCCTCAATGCCCTCCATTCCCCTTCAACTCCGATCGGAAATGGTTGATCCAAACAAGCCCTTAAGGACTTGACGATTTAAGTTCATGGGTATTAACTTCAAGTGTGAAGTGCTACTGCACGCTACAAAAAAAATGGATCAGGGAGGGATGGCATCCCCCGACTTAGATCTAAGTGGTGGGCTGACAGGATCACAGTGCACAATTGTTTAGATCGTTACTTTGTTAGTTTGTTAGGTGTATTTGTATCTATGAAATGATCAGAAATGTTTAGTTAATTATTTGGCTCAGGATGCATGGACAAGTGGAAAGTACATTACCTCAGTTTCCCCATGGATCGAGCTAATCGAAGCCCAATAGCCCGAGCTTGGCAACTTTTGAAGAAAAGTAGGGCATAGACACCCTAAGTTTGAAAGTTATAAAAACATTGTGAGATACAGGCGACACTACTATTTGAGCAATAGGCTAAAATAATAGTGAGAAACAAGTAGTATCCCGAATTACTTTATTATTCAGAACATATCCATCTCTTAAGGCTCCAATACTCAACTGAGAAATTACTACTGTGCTATGAGCAGGGTCAAGAGAAAAAGTTAGCTTACAGGGTATTGCTGATTAGTTGAAAGGCTCACTTCATATGATTCATCGATTGTTTCAATGAATATTTGAAACCGATTGGCCAATGATTGGTCATCTAATAGAACAGGATACATCAAAACCTGCAAATATGAAAAACAAACATGTCTTTCATGGTTGTCACAGTACTTAAAAACCTATTTGATGGTCTAATCACTCATAGAAAGAAAGAAGAAGGAAACAAGAGTGTCACGCTTGCTTGTTTTACAAATAAAAGGATGAGGTTCATTGGCAGCAGCAGATACAAAATAAAACGGAAATAAGTTGTTCATTTGCTGGTCACAGTACGCTATGCGCAGACTAATTATGTTCCTTTTGCGTTGTTGTGGGAAAAAACATCAACCCTTGAGGGAAAGACCTCCCCCAAGGCATTGCATTAAGACGAGATCCTTGATCTAGGCTTGAGTAAAGGCCACAAAAAACAGCTGTCTGGGACATCCCTGCTTCACATGTAACTGTGAAGACAATATATCGGTAAGATGCCTTTTTTGGTGAGACCCAGAGTTCGAACCCAGGTCGGCTGGTACCACAATGGGTGCCCAACCCACTGCAGTACTGCACTACTCATGCGTTTATGTTGTTAATATAGCAAATGGCATTTGATTAATTCATGAATACAGATAGTCCAATGGGTGACAATCTTCGCCTAATAACAAAATAAAATCAACTTAACAGATTATGTGACATCAGTGGGTTCGCATGCAAGGCACTAACTAATAAATGCCAGTTTATTTGTATATATTTTATGCGCATTAGGAAGTCTTTAAAAGTATACTCTAGTCATCGGTTTATCTTACAGGATATCATCAATTGCTACAAAATCAATTTTCATATTAAAACATGTGGAATATGGATATATTTTATAAACCTTTTAATACACTAAGCATGCATTGTTTGTCTTTCTCAAATTCCAATACATCCTATAAAAAGAAAAGGAGGGAGTAGTCTCTGGTTATAAAATCACAGTTCATGTTCATACTTCTCAAGAAAAAAAAGGTCAATAAAGAAATCCAGGTTTTACAAGAGGAAATCAATATGTTGCAGAAAAAAAGAAACTGAAAAGGCGTCACATGAATGAAGCATACTTCGAACATTAAGCTAACAACTTCTGCACCATGGCATGAAGGGTCATATTCCTTGAGTTGAATCTTTGCATTGATCTGTATGATATGTTCTGTTACCCTCTCTTCATCTAGAAGCCGCAATACTTTCAGAAGGGGGTCGACAGTATCTGACCGATATTCAGTGTCAAAGAACCCCTGCGCCTGATGGTGTTCACACACACATTGTGTGCAAATACCCATTTCTTGAGAAATTCGTCTCCATATTATTCTAAGAGATGAGTTCTCGTCTTCATCGTCAAAAAAGCCATGGAAGGTCTCCAAGAAGGGGCTCATAATATCAGCATATCCACACCAAATATGCTCTTTTTTTGGTAAATTTACCAGAAAGGTATAGCAATGTGAAAACCTGCATGTGATTAGATAAACATGAGATGTAAAATCTCAAGGGGATAATAAGGGAAATTAAGAGCGAGCATCACAAACTAGCATTTACAAGCTTTTGGTGTTCTAACTAAAATGCCTTCTGGTCATAAGTCATAACCATAAATTACATCAGCGTACATTTGATGTCAAAATGGCAACAGAAGAACAATGTAATTTCATGAATCGAAACCATTCTCACCATTAACTAGGAATTGTTTGTGGTATAAAACAGCAATAGATAAGTTGAGTTTCCCCAGACACAGCATTAGAGAAGTATTGCATTAAGATCAGAACTGGAAGATGTAGAATAGGGATTGAAAAGTTGAGCATGCAAGCAGTGGTCAATATTTGGTCTGCCATGTCATTTGTTTGAAGTTTGGTACACAGCTTTACCCATTCTGACTCAGTAGTCAGCTGGAAGAAGCTTTATTGTCAACCCAGCCATTCATCTTAAATATTTAACCCCTGATCAAAACACCTTTGCATCAGAGCAAGAAACAGAAAATTAACTACGTAGCTCATACCATGCTCACCGAGAATTTACTTGGGTATTACTGTAACTTTTGTAAAAGATGTCAGTTAAATTCAGAATATCCTTCTTTCCAAAATCAAGTAAACGTCACTTAACCGTTGCAGTTTTCCAGAAATGAAATTGCTATTGGTATAAGTTGTCAGCATACCAAAAGGCACAGTACATGAGACTGTTCAGGTGCCCAAACTAAATAGCTAATAAAAACGATGGGCACGAAACAAAGAGGATTTAGCTATAAATGCTTCCTCCAGTGTCTAGCACGAAAGGCCGACATATAAATAAACATTATAGAAGTAACTTATCCTTTTGAGTTATATGGAGACTTCAATGGTTCAACTAATGTCCTTTTGAGTTATATGTCCTTCTGAGTTATATGTAAACTTCCATGTTCGCTATCCTAAACCAATAGCATCCATTTAGATCCATAAGTTTCTATTCAGGCCAGTGAATCTTAAACCAATAGCATGTATGTAGACCCACACTTGTTAGCTTTCTACGCTTAGGTGTAACAGCCAACAAACCCAGAAATCTCAACAGTAAATCAATGTCCTAAACTTTGTGACCAGTGATCCTAAGCACGTTATAAATCCAACACTATGTCTGCAACTGCAACAAGCACTTAAAATGTTCAGCTCCAATAGCATGGGTTACATTACAACAGTGACATTCATGATGTTAATAAACCCTGAAATCTGCGAGCGTACTACATGTCATCGATCCTGCTACATCGAAAAAGTCATTGAGGAGCACCAGATAAGCCATATGCACCAACATTCGCATCGCATAGCAAATCCCAGACTTATTAAGGTGCAGCCAAGCTGCTCGAATCATAATCTCGGCGCAACCCTAAATCTACTACGAGAGCCCTAAACCCGCGCGCGATTACGCATCGCACCTACCGCCGCGCCGCCTTAAGAGTGACGCGAAGTGGGGGAGCGATGAGGGGAGACTAACGGGGCCTCAGCCGCACGTACCAATCCTCCTTGGCCCGAATGAGACGGCGGTGCTTGGCGGCGGATGGTTCGACACCGTCCTCGGCCTCCTCGTCCTCCTGGATCCCGCGCCACCGCTCGGCCAAAACGATATGCCGCGCCGCCGCACTCGCCATTGCTGGGGAGTGCGGACGGCCGAGGCCCGTGATCGGCGCCGAAGGACCCGACCGGATTCTAGGGTTCCAACGAGGCGGCGATGTCGCGCGCGCGATAGAAATGGAAACTGAAGAATGCTGTAGAGCGGCTTCGGACATGAATCTAATAGCATAGACTTTAATACATTGTGACGTAAATTTAGGCAAAGTTACGATAGTTTGACTTAGGACAAATCTAAAATTTTATTGTTTTGTGGATGGAGAGGGTATTGAAAAACACATTTTTGCCTTGATCTTCATTTTTATATTTCCACGGTTAAAAACTTTTTGGACCTGTTTAGAAGTCTGGCTTATAGAACCTAAAACCAGTGTGAAATACATCTATGTAGTTTTCTACACGCTGTATCAACTAGTTTTGTTTGGATGACATGTGAGCCCATTTGTTTTATTCCCGGGTTAGCCTAAAAACGATGGAAAAAAGGTTGGTTGTGGAGGCCTAAAAAAAACGACAAACATCAGATCGTCGCTTCGCTCATTCGTCTCCACAGGAGGTGTAGAACGTAGCTTGGCGGCGGCGGTGCTAAGCACAGATCCGCCTCTTCTCTAGGCCGACAACCCCTTCTTCCAGACCGGCAACCTTTCTCCAAGCCTCCCTCCCTCGCCTCTCTCCCGTCGTCGCGGTGAGCTCCTCCCATGCCCGTGCTCTTCTTTCTCTTCCTCAAGTCCGATATCCACTGTACAAAACTTTTGGTAGTTTTGGTTTGCACTGTACAAAGTTTCATATTTGGGTTTTGAAAGTCTTGGTTTGAAAAAACTTTTGAAAGTGTATAAAGTTTTGAATTTGTGATTTGGATGTTGGGGTTTTACGAAGTTTTGGATTTATATTTAGAAGGTAGAATTTATATTTTTTATTTTTATTTCTAGGTCTCATACACGATCTTAATTTTTAAATTTCATGTTAGAAAAATAGTGTGCAAAACTTAAAAGGGAGAAGGATGCTCCAAATGGCTGCTAGTTAGACCGGGGTCACCAGACAGGACATATGAGGGTGCAAAACACTGTTAAACACTGTTTGCGCACTGTACACAGAGTGAAAAAATACGGATGCAGTACGGATGCACTTTTTTCCCCTCCTGGTGACCTCGGTCTTAGCTACACTAAAGGTATCCACAATTGCTTTCGGTGTGTAGGTAAAAGAACAATAGAATAGTAATTTATCTCATCACTATGATTTGTTTCCATACGTAATACTCTCAATTTTTTGAAACACATGGAATCTCTTACTATTTATTCGCCGCTGGTTATTTTTATTTTCTCCGTTTTTTAGATCCACACGTTGGAGAGAAAGCACGTGTTGGAGATGCGGCACAAACGGCCGCTAGCGCGGTACAAAATAATCATTAATTAATTTCTGGACGTGCCCTGTTGACTGGATGGCACCACAATGAGTCGCGGTCTTGGACTGGCACCGCAAGGGGAAGAAAATTGTATGCACGCGTGGTGCAGGCTTTTCGGCGTGCAACACCTCCTCAATGGAAGCCAAGTGTCCTTTTCCGAATCTCGAAACCCATCGTCCTTCCGGCAAACTCGCGGGGCCGAGACACGGCTTGGGCTCGCTTCCTTCGCAGCGAGCCGTCGTGGAGCCGAAATCAAAACAGATCGAGCCGTGCGCGTGCATGCCTCCTTGTTGCTCGGCCGGCACCAACGAGCACTGCGGTCCCCTTCGCCAGTACCGCCGTCGGACCCGTCCGCGGACGCTCGGGTCACCTGTTCCATGGCCCGTCCCCGCCGGCGGAAAGATCATGTCCTGGTAGAGCAGTTACATACGCGGTGGCCAGCGCGGTCGACGACGTTGGCAGAATGGTATGGTTCGTCCTCTCATGATCTACATCAGGTTGTCGATTCTGGTTATCCATCAATGGAACCGAAGTCAATGGTACAAAGGGCAACGTCTGTACCAGATGCAAAGTAAAATGTGGCGGCGGAGGGAAACTGCGTTGACGAGGAAAGGCTCGCGGCATCCGCGGCAAGAGGCACGCGCACGCGCACGGCTCGATTTGTTTTGATTTCGGCTCCAGGACGGCTCGCTGCGGAGGAAGGAAGCGCAAGCCGTGTCTCAGACTCGCGAGTTTGCCGGAAGGACAGGTGTTTTGAGATTAGGGAGAGGACACCTGGCTTCCATTGAGAAAGTGTTGCACGGCGAGAAGCCTGCACCACGCGTGCATACAATTTTTGTCGCACGCGTCGCTACCTGACCCCGTACACCAGCAGCCAGGAGGGTTTGCCCAAACAGTCGCACTCGTGCCCTGTTTCATCTCTATTGCAAATTTTGCAATCCTATCCTCCAGCGGCCAGTGATTCATACATCGCCCCACTCCGTTAGGAGTCGGAATATTTAACTATACACGGCTCCAGACGCCTGACCTGAAACTGAAAGCAGCGTCGGTTCCTCCGATCCGAGTTAATCAGAGTTCAGCCAAGCATTCCACATTTCTACCTGTACATGCATATTGGTGGGCTGGTGTGTGGTGGGTGCTGCCTAGAGCTTAGCTTACCTCTCCCGGCCGCGCGCTTTGCTTGTGCATAGCGTTCGTTCCATTCCATCTTGACTTGTGGTGGCTGCTGGTCGCTCCATCGATCGCCATGGAGTGGAGGGACAGCTTCTTGGACCTGGTGCTGATCCCGCTCAGCCTGCTCCTCCCCATGGCGTACCACGCCTGGCTGTGGCGCGAGGCCCGCCTCCGGCCGCTGCGCACCGGCGTCGGCATCAACGCCGCCACGCGCCGAATCTGGGCCATCGGCATGATGAAGGTACGTATACGCACGCACGAAGATGGTGCTCTGCAATTAATCTGCATAAATACTGAACGTAATACGCACGCGCGCGCAGGACAACGCCAAGAACGCGGTGACGGTGGTGCAGTCGGTGCGGAACGTGATCATGGGGTCGACGCTGATGGCGACGACGGCGATCCTCTTCTGCACGGGCATCGCCGCCGTGCTCAGCAGCACCTACACCATCAAGAAGCCGCTGAGCGACACCGTGTTCGGCGCGCACGGCGAGTACATGATGGCGCTCAAGTACGTGGCGCTGTTGCTCGCCTTCCTCTTCTCCTTCCTCTGCCACTCCCTCGCCATCTGCTTCCTCAACCAGGCCAGTTTCCTCATCAACACCTCGGACGCCGGCGCCGGCACCGGCCAGGTACTGCCGCCCACCACCACCAGGGACTACATCGTCGAGGTCCTGGAGCGCGGATTCACCCTCAACGTCGTCGGCAACCGGCTCTTCTACTCCGGGGTGCCCCTCCTGCTCTGGATCTTCGGCCCGCTCCTCGCCTTCCTCTCCTCCATGGTCATGATCCCCATACTCTACAACCTCGACATCGTCGACCTCAAGGGCGGCCACAGCAGCAGCTGCGGCGGCGTCAATGGGAAATCTGCAGAGGCGGAGCTCAACGGCAGCGACTGCGTCCATGTCTGAATAATATAATCTGATCGCCAGACGCCAGGGGATGATGTAGTACGATATAATCTGACGAACAACAAATCATGATCTGTATCCTCGTACGTGATTCTTGTATACATGTCTGAATAGCATGAGCTACTAGCGCATTATTCTTGTCAGGAGCAAGCATGGAAGCTCTGTTTATTTGTGGGGTTATTAGTAGTAGTGGACTCTCTCGTGGCAGACGTCTTCGCTGATAGATGTACTAGGAAAATCTTGCGTTGCATGGACGATGACATGGAACCCATGCCGTGCGTGCCGTTGCTGCCGTCTGTTTCTGACTGATGGATGCTTCCTGAGAATGCAAGTTGACGTGTGCGGTGTCAGCCACTACTACAAGCTATGCGCATATTCCTGCTGCTGCTTGTCTGCTTTATCTTCCTGTCTCTCGGTTTTGTTTATTTTGACAATTTTTTGCCATGGCGATTGAAGCAGCAGAAGACAGCATATGCTGGTGGGGTGTTAGCATGCGCAATGTAGAAATTCCAAACATTTGATATGATACGATATGTTATATTAACTAGCTCATCAGTTCTACCTCCTCCGTCCTACAGATCTTGCGTGGGCTAGTAATTTTTAAAAATACTACCTCCTACCTATGGTTTCAATTCTACAGAATCGTAAAAACCAGTCGGTTTAAACTAGAGGTAAAAGTACATTAGATGCCTATATTTATTAGCTATTCCCTCCGTTTTAGAAAACAAGTCGTTCTGGTTTTATCATAAGTCAAACTTTTTAATGTTTGACCGAGTTTCTATAAAAATATATAAATATTTATTATATCAAATGAGTACCTTTAGATTCGTCAAGACATATATTTTCATAAAGTAACCAATTTATTTTACAAATCTTAACAATTTTTTCTATAAATCTGATCATAGTTTTAAAAGTTTAACTTTGAATAAAACTAGAATGACTTGTTTTTTGGGACAGATGGAGTATATAGTTATGATTTTCAAAGACCACGCCACGGCTGAGTGAGTGGGGAGTGCTAGTGTGATTTCACTGTTTGTATAACATTTTTTAATCATCGTAAAATTTGGAGGCTGCAGTAGTCAAACTTGTATATCAGACCCAAAAAAAAGTTTAGGAAAAAATTTAGCAACATAAAGAAAATTGATGGACAGAACACTATCATAGAACAAATCTGTGACTTTATTTTTTTATCACTATAGTTAGAACATAGGGTAGTCATAGCAAACATACAATCAATCCATGACGTACAGAAAATGTCACAGTTGTTCTTGATCTTTGACGGTTTTGCTGGGCCAAGGCGTGATACATGACCTTTTACTCGAACGTCATAGACAACGGTTCATAACAGTTTTTTGTTGACCTATGACAAAAGTTGAATGTCATGGATTAAGCAACACCCTTGTAGTGCAATTAAAAATCTTAACTGATACTGAACAGGCAAATGTTAAAAAATAGTATTATAATAAGTTGATAACATACTGATAGGGCAGCTGCGATTATGCGACAGTGTCACAGTGGGTTCGAGGACCCTACGCGGCAAATGCGTGCCGCAACGCGCTTCTTTCGTGTGTGTGTGTGTGCAGCTAGCTGCAGCCTGTCCAAGGAACAGCCGCGTGCAACGGATGCCTCCGCTAGGCGCTCGCTATAGATGTCCATACGGGCCGGGCTGAGCGGGTGGCCCGAGGCCCGGCACGAAAATGGCTTGGCACCAACACGGCACGGCTCGCAGGCTTCCGTGCCCGTGCCGTGCCTGGGCTGAGCGGAGCAGCGGTCGTGCTTGGCCCGGCCCGGCCCGACGGCAACGGCCGGCACGGCCTCGGCCCGGTTGAATCCCACCCCATATAAGCACCTCCCCCGGTCCCCCCTCCGCAGTCCGCACCCGGCCTCTCCTCTGAACCCTAATCCCCATTCCCCTCGTCCACTCCGCAGCCACAACAGCTCTCCCCCCACGACGCAGCCGCAACGGCTCTCCTCTCCTCCTCCTCCTCGCATCCGGCGACAACGACGGCCTTGACGCCGGCAACGGCCACTGTTTGGACATCTATACTCGTTTCTCTCTTCTTCCCGACTCCTACCTATCTCTCGCATCCCTAACCCTAATTTTATCTACCGATTTAGATCTCTCTGGGTTAGATCTCCCTCTCTCGTTATTCGTCGTCGGCCGGCGACTTCGGTGACTCTGGTGCTCTGACTACGCAAGGTATGTTCATCCATTCTTGCCTCCTTTTGTTCATCCTCTAGATGGCTAGATCTACAGAAGCCCTAGGGCTAGCCGGCTAGGATAAACCTTTGCTTGTTGTTTTGCTTGTAGGTATCGGTCATAGTACCGGTGCCGCGTAGCCGTTGAGGGGCCAGAGCCGCCGAGGGAGCTGGTCGACCTCAAGGTCGGGGTCAAGATCCATGGATCTTGAAGTTTTGGCCGACGAGGAGGAGCGCCAGCTCCAGGCGCATAACGAGGAGGAGGATGCCCACCGAGCCTTGTTCGGTGGCATGCCGCCTCCGCGTGATGGCGGGTCTGGGACAAGGACAGGCTCCACGAGCCCTCCGGCCGTGGCAAGCACTGTCGCCGGACCTAGCAACACGCGGAAGAGGGGTCCCAGATCCAAAGTCTGGGATGACTTTGACGAGATCTGCCATGACATCGATGGTAAGAAGGTCAGGTATGCCGCCTGTTGCAAATACTGTAAGGCCACTCAGTGCGAAATCTAATTGTGGAGTCCAAGATTGAAATTGAATCTATGGCATGAACTGCACTATGTTATCTTTGCATTCCTTTCTTTAGCTGTTTGAACCTTGTAATGGACATGAACTTATATTTGGGACTTAAACTTAGGAGCTGGCTGCACTTCTTTTTCTTTCCTAGGGTTTCTCACGAGGTGTGAGTTTTACCTAGAAAGGTTTTTAATGAGACAGTATTGCACACAACAGCTCCACATTATCATTATCTTTTGCTATTATATCGATGTATTTGAAATTCTGTTAATTTTGAGGGACTTTTTTTTTGCCTTTCGGGCTACCGGGCAGCACGGCCCTACCGTGCCACCGGTGCCTCCGGCACGACCCGGCACGGTAGCAGGCTAGCCGTGCCGTGCTCGGGCTTAACAGTAGCGGCGTCGTGCTGACCCGGCACGGTGCCTGGCACAGTCAACTCGTGCCGTGTCAGAACCATGCCCGGGCCGTGTCGTGCCGGGTAGCCCGTATGGACATCTATAGCGCTCGCTGATCGGTCTGTCGCTTCCCTTGATCATCGCTGCGTACGGGTTAAGAGGCTCCTTGCCGAATTTGGGTACTAGGAAATACTACCGCGTCTGCGTCGGCAGGAAATCTTGCATTGAGAGATGAGTTGAACACTTGAAGTGGAGCAAGTGTCGGCTCGTTTGCCTGAAATATGGAGGAAGCAATCATCCAAGTTATTAGGACAGGAAGCCAAAAAAATGTAGGGAAGGGAACAGAGCAAATTAAACCTTGTGATCCATATCTGATGTGAGAGTTCATTGAGTAGACTGGTGCCACAACGGCGTGCCGTCCCTTGCTTGTCAGGAGAGGACAACTAGTGGTAGTGGGTTGGTTCCGGTTCATGTCGGGCTAGCCGTCGTAGCTGATGTTGTTGGTTGCATGGATGACACGGTAGTGGAACCCATGCATTCGCTTTCGCTTGCTGCTGGTTTCGATCACTGCGACCGCTGGTGCTTGGCGAGTTGACAATGTGCATGTGCCACTATATAATGTGCGTACGTACTATATTCCGAACTGCTAGTTGGCTGGCTTCATCTTCCGGCCGTCCCTTTGTCTTGTTTAATTACCCTGCCATGGCGATTCACGCACTCATGCAGAAAGACGAGACAACATAGTCCACAGTGTATTGTATATGTTCGTGGGTGTATCTATGCAGATGGACATGCTGAGGGTTTCAATTCTTCTTCTTCATCTTCTTCTGACTTCGGAGCATGCATGTATTCTCTGCTCTTCCAGCCTTGCTTGCGCGTCGAGACTCGAGAGCGCGATATGGCCTGGTTAGCTAGTTGGCTGTACATCCAATGCAGCAACGGGTTCCCTTCTCCCCCGGTCGCACGTACGGACGTAGGCCTCTCCGTGTCGGCTTAGCCAGCATGCCGTGCTTTTACATCATCAACGCCACGTCCGTAAAGATCACCTTAATCACCGATCCAGTTTTCGATAGTTGAGACATCCAAGTTACCTGGTTTCATAGTTCGGTTGTAAAAAAACAGGCTGGCAGTTGTCAAATGTACATCCGCAATCCCTTCACGGGAAAACATTAGAGCAAGTTGTAGCGAGGAACACTCGACACAGTTTATTCTGTACAGGACGAAAACATATTCTAGGAATTAAGCACAGTAAACAAATTTAAGTCCGAAAAGCTGTTAAACTTCAAGCCTTCGTTATGATCCATCATGTATCAAATCTGTATGCGTTCTTGCTACAGGGTTTTGTTACGAATATTTACAGGGCAAAATTGGCGGGCACTTCAACAAGTAGTATGATAGCTCTTTTGTCTGTATGGTCCCATTTTGCTCATCCAAACGGATGAAAATGGGAAATAAATGCCATAAGAAACAATTTACAGATATCAACAGACTGCCTCTAGGAAAATCTGCTGGTACCGTTCTCTCGTTGCATAGATGAAAAGAGGACTGCTTCTATAGGCAACAGTTTTTCCCGCTCATACAGCTCCCAGCCAGCAGGCAGTTTTAGTTTTCCTCAGTTTCCCGTCAAAAGATGAAACACATTTCAAGCACTTTCAAATTTCAATGCTATCAGAATTGCTTCAAAGGAGATGCAATACTCTTGAGATCAGCTGATTGCATAGCATAAGTGTGCTAAAAGTTGTCCAGGGTATTCAGAGCATATGAATTGTCTGCTGCCACCTGATTACAATTAGTTGCAATACTTTTGAAATCAGCTGATTGCATAGCATTAGTGTGCTAGTTGTCCAGGGTATGCAGAGCATATGAATTGTCTGCTGGCACCAGATTACAAATTTAGAGATATGTGTTAGCTTCGGAACAGCATATTAGAACAATTGAAGTATATCCTAAAGAAAGATCCCCAAAGAGTTGGAAACTCAATACGAACATGAAACTTGCTTCTGGTATTGACACAGGAGAAGAGATACAAGGTGCAAATGTGTTAAATTGCTTGGGCATAGATATGGCAAGTGAATATATTAATCAGTCACATGTACCACAGTAGAAAGGGTAAATTAAAAAAAAAAAACTCCCTCAGTCCCAAAATGTAAGGGGTTCTATCCCTCTTTGTATCCATCCACATATGGATGTGTTGAATCTAGCAGAGACCTAGAGCCCCTTACAATTTGAGACGAAGAGTATCAAACATGATAAACAGGAAAACAAATACTGTGCAAACTTCAATTATACTGCAAACATGAGTTCTGTATATAAAGCATATCAAGCATTGGTAGACAACTTTTGAAGTTCTAATCGTAACCCATTGGGCAGCTGGTGCATGAGCTCCCGTTTGCACGGGGTCTGGGGAGGGGTCGGACCAACTTAGTGTCTATTGCACGCAGCCTTTGCCTACATTTCTGCAAGAGGCTGTTTCCACGACTTAACCCGTGACCTTCCTGGTCACAAGGCTGCGCCAAGGCTCCCCTTCTAATGGCAACTGGCTAGCAAAAAAAAAAAAAAAGACATAAAAACTACTTATATCTTTATCCATGGCATAGTTAAGGCATTACGAACTTGCCTTTGCTGAGTCTTCTCATTTCTGTTTCTTGGTACGCTCAATCAAGGAAGGTTTCTTTGATGGCATAAGAGCCGAAGAAAGAAAGGAGTTGACATGCTCACGATTCCGTTTCCTTTCTGCCAACAGATCTTTTTGACCAGTTAAGTTACTAGATCGGCTTTGTTTGGGTTCTGGAACATGGCTTCTTGCTTCATCAAAATGAGGCGGATGTGATAGATCCACTTGAGTTGAATTCGTAGGTCGTGGTTGCTCAGAAAATTTCCTAGGTCCTTTGGCCTTATTTTCCACCTTCATATCAGGGTCTGTTGGTAGAGAAGCACCATCATGTTTACTGGAGCGATCCACTTCATTTGATTTATCACATCTAGGTTTCTCAGAAACCTTCCTTGCTCCTTTAGCCTTTTGTATCAACCTCTGTAGATCAGGAACTGCCGGTGAAGAAATATCATCTTCCTTGCTGTTTTCACCAGCATTCCTTTTATAATTCTTATTATTATGTGTCCTAACCTTTCGATGCTGAAACAAGTCTTGGTTAGATGATGCCTTATTAGTTTCCTTGCAAACATTCAGCTCAACAGGAATATTCAATTCCCTCTTCCTTCTGACACTACAGCCCTCATGAGAACCGCCTTTCACCAAGCCTTGAGAAAGCTCCAGATGATTATCATTATGCAGAGTCAACTTTTTACCCTCCATTTGTTTCCTGATAGCAGCATCCTGATCAATGTTTTCTTGCAACGAGCACTTGGTCGCTCTCATATTACCACTATGCTTTTGTGACTTGTCTTCATTAGATCTCACAACAGATTCTTGAGCTATATGAGCCTTTTGGTCCCAGCATGATGCCCATTTTGATTTCTCTTTTGGAAGATTTTTACCTTCCTTTTCTACATTCCTGGTAACATGTGTTGGTTGCTCCTTCTGGAGTCGAGCTTCAATTGTCTTTGAGCTCATCATAGCAGCATATTCGTTAGCTTTCAGCTCAAGATGACTAGTGTGGTAGCCATGAGCAATACCATGAATATCTTTCGAATGAGGTTGGACCTTTCCAAACATCAAACGATATGGCCGTTTAGTTGAGATTAACATATTCCGTTCTTCAGCATTCTGTACTAGGGAATTCCAGTGTGAATTAATCCGCAAAGTTCTAGCATTTCCAACAATCCATAGAGAGAGCCTAGCACGTGTTAATGCAACATTCATACGTCTAACATCTGCAACAAACCCAATGCTGCGTGCTTCACCAGTGTGATGCCCATCACCTGAGGAATTTGAGGCTCTTACAGTTGACAACAGCAAGATATCAACTTCACGACCTTGAAATCCATCCACAGTATTTATTTCCATCTCAGCAACAATCTCAGGCCCAAAAAAGTGAGTGAACTTTGAACGTAGTAGAGAGAGCTGGCTTCTATATGGAGTAATGATCCCTATTTTCCTAGAGGAGAACTCCAATGGATACCTGTTCATATAAAAAAAGATCACGAGCCTCAGTTTCGTGCGCAATAATAAATCTTATTGCCTTAAGCGAGCAGAAACAGATAATACTCCCACCTGTTCTTTAGAAACGTCAGTATTTCAAGAGCTGCGTCAGCTTCAAACTCATTACAGAGTGACTGTGTAGCAGCATTTCTTCCACAATGCTCACGACCATCAGCAATATCAAAAAACATGTATGGACCAAGACAATTATGATCATGGAATGAAGCTGATTTCTCAGCCATGTCTGAACCATCAAGCAATTTATTTTCATAGAAATGCAAAGATGGAAATCTGCTAATCTCTGGGTGCATGCGATACTGCAGACAAATCAAAAGAAATATTTTTCAAGGAATTAGCCTAAAAGAATGCTACTGTTTCACATTCCACATACATATGTAGTGGTAATGAAAATAAATAAGAGAAAATAAGGGTCTGGCTGCACAAATTCATGATACGAAGACATTTAAAGACCCTGTTACTCCATTTAATCATGCCATCAAGGTTGTTAGTGTTCAGCACTAAGATTGCACAAACATATTAATGGATTGGAAATTGGGATCCAGTCATATAGCAAATAAATAATAGCAGACAGCGTAAAGTGTTTGGATGACCCGACAATGTAAGGCATTACCGATAAATAGAGTATGAAACTGAAAAGCAGTAACCTTCCCTCTCCCAAGAGTCCCTCAAGAAGCAAGACATGTCAATCATAATACAAAAATCTAAGTTGTGCTGTAGGAACAGGATGGAATAGTAATAAACAACCTGTTTAGTGAGCATAATCACAGGGTAACCAGCCCTTTGTAGGCGTTCAAACATGCTGCACTCATAAAGAAACTTGCTAGCCAATCCAGACATTACAGTAGCTGGTAGCTGCTTTGGATCACCAACCTTCAAAAGGGAAGTTGCTAAGTAAATAACAAAAAATCTAGTACACGCTTCAGCATAGCTCAAAATAATAAGCATTGCCAAAAAGTACAAAGTAATACAGTACCATTATACATTTAGTTCCTCTAGATTTCAAAAGCTGGAGTGGAATCAAGGTTGCAGGTTCAAGGGCCTATAGAGAATGAAACCAATAAAAACTTATTGTTTGGTGCAGTAGAACATAGAGCTAGACCAATTTAAAAGAAACTACTGGATGCTAAAAAGATACCTGTGCAGCTTCATCAATAACAACAACATCAAACAGAGCATGCTCAGAGAAAGTCCCATATTTATTAGATGAAGCAGTTTCTGAGCAAACTCCATAGATGTCACCTCCGCACCCACTGAGTGTAGTCACAACTATTTCTGCTTCTCCAAGAATTGACTTCCGTACCTTGTGCTTTAGAGACTTATTTTCATCAGCTATTTTCTTTTCACGTGCATGAGCAGTGGCAAGTTCTGCAGAAACTTTCCTTTTCTGCGCATACAAAAAGTTGAGCTTTCCACCAAGCGCTTCATCAGAAATATCATCTACCTCATCCTCATCAGGTACAGGAGAGCCATCTTTTGTTTTATCAGAATCAATTAATTTTCGCCTTGACTCATAATATCTAATTCTGTCCACAACCTTCTCCAATTTAGCCCTAAGTGAACTAGAGGATTCAGCATCAGATGAATTTTTTCCATCATTATTATTCTTCAATTGATCTGCTAATCTTTGTTCAACAAGTGTGTCAATGAAGAAAGGCAACGAATTAGAATGAACAGTCTTTGCATTACCAACCCTCACTATATATGGCCTATATAGCTTTCCATCAGCACCATACAATCCCTCACTAAGTCTTGACACAAGCTCATCAACTGCAGCATTTGACTGCGCACAAACTAAAACCCTTCCTTTAACAAACCGCTCTGTAATTCCAGGATATTCTCTCTGAGAATCCTTTTCCATTTGCTTAGCAAGGGCTGCATCCTGCCAAGCTCTAGTTACTGCAGCAGATTGACTAAGCTTTGCTCTTGGCTTGGTAAAATCATTACTATTTAAGTATTCTTTTCCTGGCGTATTGTAAGGTTTATCTGCATGTAAAGATAGTAATGCACTTATGATTGCTACAATCGTTCTTGTTTTACCAGTGCCTGTAGAAAAAAGAAGTAAAAAAAATTATGCTTCCGACATTTGGTAGCTAGAATTGCACAAGATTGCAGATAAACATTGTGAAAGGACAAACCTGGAGGGCCTTGAATAAGGGACAGATCAAATTTTGTTTGTGAGCTTGTTGATCCAATGGCAATGCTTACAGCTTGGAGCTGGCTGTCATTGTATGATGACTTCAATACTTTCCTCATAGGTTGTGCAAGTCGATCAAGATACACTTTTCTAGATTTATGATAGCTTGCAGTGCAAGAAACAGGATTCAAGATTGCTGGAAGCACTGGGATATCATGTAACGATGAGAGAGCACTGAATTCACGAATTTGAGGGGTCATACTCATAACCCGATTCAAGAACCACTTACTTCTTTCAACAAGAAGCCGTTTCACTTTATTTAGACGTGCATTGTCACTAGAAAGAAAGAATTTTATCACAAAAATCAATGCCTTGTTCTTATCACTCTCACGGCGCTCCACCTAGGAAAACAGAAAATTTTAGGCAGCACTTTAATGAATATATTTCATTGGAGTAGCAAACAACGATGGGCAACAACCGTACCTTCCCAAGCACATGGACTTGCTGTCCTAGGTTCTTCAGTGGATCTTTGGTGAGTAATATTAAATCATTCTCTGTGCAGCCTTTGAATTTGAGAGACTGACTATTCTCAGGGCGGGCACGGACAATAAGGAAGTCATCAACTCTTTCAACTGAGAGAATAGATATGCATCCGCATATCATGTCATCAGGAGGGGTCTCAACATATGCATTCTGCAACTGAGCCTTGAACTCTTCTAGAACTAGTGGCTGGAAAATCTCAACATATTGAGCTTGTGAATCAAAGCATACAGGAATTTCTTTTAAAGCAGGTTTTTTTACTATCTCAGAAGAAGATAACCCAACAACAGCAAAGTAATCCATTTCCAATATGCTTTTAAACCAGCTACCTAGTTTAGGTGGCTGAAGTCGTCGAACACTTGTAACCCTGCTGACAGAAACTGGTCTTCTTCCAACAGGCATTGGAAGCTGAACAACTTGTCTCTTAGGAACTAAGATGCTAGGCTTTGTTGAAAGAATCTGTGGCCTTTGGTAATTATCAAGTGCGTGATCTAAAGGATCATCTTCATCATCAGATATATCTCTGAAGATTGACTTAAATTTCTCTGTATCTGACGATAAATTTGGACGAAGTGGTTGAGAAGCACCAGTAACAGATGGTTTAACCACTTTTGGTAAAAGGGAATTATTATTTGTGTTTGCTGAAAGCCTTGGCTTTTTCATTCCATCTAATCCTTTTGAGGAAGAAAAGTTGCCTCCGCTGTCTGTCGATACAGGTCTAGATGCAGCACCACTATTAATAATCGGACTACATATCTGTGGTTTTAAAGGAATGTGCCTTTCATCTGGTGGTGTTCCATGTTCAAGAGGCTTAACCTCTTTCAACATATTGGAAGCAGTGGATGCATCATTCTCCTCACTGGACACATCAGCAACCACTAAATTATCTTCACTGTCTGAGAGGACTATTATTTCATGAATATCTGGTGAATGGGAGGGCTTTTTGCTTTCAACATTCACGACACTGACCATACCAGTATGTCTCTCTTGGACTGGAGTAGGAACATTAACAATTGGTTCTTTAAACATTGGGGCATCAATAGACCCTCCCCTTTTATTTTTTGCAGGAGCCTCCTTGGACAACACAAGTTTAAGGTTCGAAATTCTCTCTTCAAGTTCACAAATATTGACTGCATCTGAAATGAAGTAAAAATGTGTTACGAGAAAAAAAATTGAAATTTTTTATACATTCAAAGTCTGAGCATTCTTTATGTTTCTAACCGTGTGAAAAGATATTGTCAAGCTCTTCAATGTAGGGTTCAATGGTACCACTATATGAACCTTTTAGTTCTTTCAATAAAGAGAGCATGCACGGCCTCCAATGTCTAGTAACCACAAGGAGAGATGATTTTCCCCAGTGAATCAAGTGAAGAAGCCAGGCAATGTCCATAGGGTCCTGAAATACTGTCATCATACTGCAATACTGGGAACGACAAGATGGGTTGACCCTCTCATAGACCAAAGGAAGTAACTCAAGCAAACGAACGCAAGATATCTGAAACAAAATTTATATATGAATATATCATAGGGGGAAATAATAACAGTCAATATGAACAATGTTAGAATTTATAAGAAACACTGCTAGAGATTTACCTGACACTGTTTGATATCTATTAGCTCCTTTCCTTCCCTCAGGCATGTGGAAATGAAAGGCCACAGAGTTGCAGAAAGCAAAGTGCAGAATTTCTCCCAGTTAGTAATATCCACAGCATGTTCTGGTGGGCTAGCTAGCACACTTGAATAGGGTTGCCGCAGAAAACCCCCTTCTGAAGGTTTTGCTGGCTGTGAAATTTGAGGTTTTTGAGAAACCTCCTTAAGTAGTTTGCACGTGACAAAAAACAGGTGATGGAAACTATGAAAATTTGCCAAAACTGATCTTGTTCCCACCTGGATATTCCAAAGAAGTAGATAATATCATTATTGAATATTTCCTATTTCAAGGGGAGGAAAGGAGAGCTGAATGAATAGGTGAGAGAAAATAAGCATTCTTCTTGATCCACAAACTGAATAGCACTACAGCCATTTAGAACTAAGAAATACCATGGTTCCCATCCCAAAAATTGTTTCTACAAAAATCAGATTTAAATATGACCAAATTGTTTCTGCCAATATTCCCCTAGTAACTGCAAGGAACTGACAATCTGACACCCCAATCAAGCGAATCTCATACTTGGGTTCATGCTTCAATTCAATAGTCAAGAGACGATAAATGCTACAGACAAGAGGGGTCTGAAATTTTACCAGTTGCACTGCATATCTTAGACCCAGAAAAACAGCAGAAAGTGAAGATGCACTCGAGCATAGAAATTGAAGCCCAGAAGTCAAACCCCGTGCTTGGGATACATGCTCCAGGATAGCTCTCCCAACTTGTCGCACATCCTATAATAAATAGTAACCAGTAATAGTAACCCGTTAGATGCAACAAGGAGTAGAACAAAAGATCATGAAAGAACCTTACATCATTATTATCAACTAGTGCCAATATCAAGCTTTCTCCCATCATTGGTTCCCAAGTCCATTGCTTTTGGAGCCCAAACCGTTCGATTTGTGTCATGACATGAATGGCTAATCTAAAAGGTATTAATTTCATGTAAGTATGGCATACTGGCAAAAATACTTGGAACTTAAGGTTTGTGATCAGTAAATGACATGTCAACGCATTCAAGACAAACAAAATAGATCAAATAAGATGGGATATAAAATAATAAGAAAGAACCAACCTTTTAAATATTCTCAGTAAGAGTGTGCAAAATTGTGACACCTTAAGAGTATTGATAGAGTCCTTCCCACCTCCGCCGTCATCAGCGCCATTTGGAACTTGCCATGTAAATGATGAGGAAATTTCACCAACATGTGATGATAACCAATCATTCACAGGCACTGACGATTCTGTAGCTAATCCAGGCTCTAAAACAGAAATACGAGACAAACCCCAAAGGACTGCTTTTGAAAATGCTATGGGCAGCTTAGCCGGTTCCAACTGAACCATTGTACAATACCATAGCAAAGGGATGCATTTCCAGTCCTTGCATTCATGACTTGCCAACTTGTTAAGAACATTGAAGTCGTTCCAACAACTCTGAGGCTTTTCTTTGGTGTCATGAGAGAAAGGCAATTCATCGTCATCATCAGCAAACATGGCAGGCTTGCTTATATTAAGCTTTTGAACAGCCTCATACTTCAATTTATAGGAAATCATGGCAGAAGCATCAGAAATTATGATAATATAGATGAGACCAAGTGCAGGTTGCCGCAATGAATCATGTAAGGATGTGTCCTCTATTGAACTGATCAAAGACGGCCCCCTTTAAAAAAAAATAGAGATCAGAAGATGGCATGAAATAAAAACAATAGATAAGTGAAGTAACCTCAAAGGAGAAAATGGCAATCCAGCATCAGTACAAACAATATAGTTTGATTGATGAAACAAACAAACAAATATCAATCCATTATTCAGAGAACTATGAAGTACCTTAGTGGAAATATGTATGAGAAGACAATTAGACAGGACACAATTTGGGTTGTATTGAGCTACTTCACACACGTAGCTCATCACACCCAAGTCACTACATCAATACAGTCAACACCTAGCTAAGAAGACAATTGAACCATGAGCAGCGAATGTAAACCTGGTAGCATGTATATATGGGTGTTATGTTGCAAACACCCGGGCCCATTATAATCCTAATTTCCCTATGCTATCTAAATGTTAGCTAGGACGTTGTAGTTCAGAATTAAAATAGTTTGATAGCACATGCCCTAGGGTAACATATTGTTTTCTTACTGAATGATTAAAAACACAGATGTATAAGAAATTTAAAAATAAAGAACAGGAACCATAATTACCAATAATATAGTACACAACAAAAGCACACATGACATGACAATATCACAATCCTACGAACACAGTAAAGGTAAGTCCGTTATAGAGATTCTGTGGGAAACAAATCATTGGTTTTCTCTCTGCTTCCATTAATTAGCATCTCTATAAGTTTCAGGCACAAAGATGGCTGATGGCCTCAATACCTCATGAGCAATCTAACAGATAAACAATTGCCAGAATAAGCGTATGTCTCATTACCACATATGGGAGCATTCAGAAGGTGGGCAAGGAGGGCTCATTGTGTAACCTCTTTGTACAATAAGAAGGGCAATCTGGAAGGGAAAGGGAATTAGATATTTTACAATGTGAGCAAACGAAATGAAGACCAACATACAATTTGAAATTTCCAAACAAAATCCTGTGGTGCCTTGGTTTTCTGTTTTTACACTAAACAGTGATATAGTATAATTTAAAATATACTACTTCCCATGATGAAACCTTTCAAGGAAAAGTTACTTTGACACCAGATACTTTATGCTCAACCACTTCATTGCCAAATGTACCAAAATTCACTGATCCAGTGATCCTCAATAGTGTTATGAAGATGGCTAGTTGTCAAGGTTAATCATGCTTAATTTACTCTGAAGATCATTTTATGGCATAAATCTTCTGAATCAAAAGGAAATCACAGTAACAAAAGATGTGTCTAGGGTTCACGAATGTATATCAGCCTTGGTATATACAGGGCGACCATACAGAGGACTAGGTTCGACTCATTGAACTGGTTGACAACTAATGGCGACTAGTTGGTTAGTTGGAGGCTTGGAGCCTTGGCATGATGACATTTCAAACTAACACTGCAGCTGTGTCCTAAAAAGATTGCACTTAATAGCCAGAAAAAGGAACAAGGTAATGGCGGCAATAAAATTCTTAGGGGATTTAAATGGAAATTCAAATAACTAAAAAGGCAAAAAAAAAACAAGATTTGCTGACCTTAGTTGCATTCTTTCGCATCAGAGCACTGAAATTACTACTTCGGGTAACTTGGTGAAGAAGAAAATACAGAACGTTCCTCCTTTGCTTTTCATGTTCACCATCTTGCAGCGCTTCAAGTGACTGCATATAGATAACTGAGTTATCAAATTGCAAAAACATATGCTAGATGAGAAGGAAATTCAGTAAAGGAATAACAAACGTGCCTGAAGAAATGGGAGGAAAAGATCGAAAATTTCTTTGTGGCTTTTCTCATTTTGAGTATGAAAACAGTGACCCAATAATGTGTTACGCATAACACTGGGTGAAAGTGTGGTTCTCAACCAAAGCTTGCAACCTACAACAAACAAATGTAAATTTACAACAGGGCAAGCATCACAAATAAAAAAAAACTCACACACTTACCAAGCATTTCAAATGAAGCTTTGAGGCAACTTACAGCACACGACAAATCAGATGTGTCGTCACTGACATGGTTAAGCACGATATTCAGGAATACAGGGTACTTCTCAAGAACTCCATCTTCAAAAGCTGGGGCCTCAAGAAATCCAAGGCTGCAAAACCAAGTCACCAAATTAACAGGCATGATGTTTAGAGTGCATGCACAGTAAGTCATGTGTTAAAACTTACATACAATGATTTAAATCCAAGCCATATGTCGGCTCTTTTGAGCTGCACCCTAGGTCTCGAATGTTCTGAAGTAGATGGAAGAACCTCTGCTTCCAAAAAATTAATATACTTTTGCAATAATGGTTGGAGTGGCTCCAAATCAACTGCTCTCCTGCAAATTATTGTAAACATATCTGAATGTGATGACTTTATACTTAAAGCGGACCTGGTCAACAAAACCCAAGATGTTAAAGCCAAAACAGTTCCGGTATCCACGAGTTGCTAGGTTAGATTGGATAAGTGTTTTAGTTAGTTACTTAGTTGTTTGGGTTAAAGCTTGTTGGAGTCTGTTCTTGACAGCCACCTCTAAATGAGGTGCCCGGCTGCTCTGTTAAGGGTAAGCAAGAACTAACGCCTGAGAGTTCAGCGCCAAACCTGGTTAGTTTTTGCCAATTGTGCCACTTATCCATGTAATAAACCTCCAGTTATTTATCACACTTATAAAAAAATGTCATTAGAGCAATTGCTCAAACACAGCTTGCATAGAGTTAAGATGATGAGTTATATACGACAGTATCAATGAACCTACGAATCAATACTAAGCAAATTGATAAAGAAAAGTAGTAATGTAGCATAATTATTTAATTGGACCCATCAAAGGATAGCTTCAAGAGAACAAAGATACAGGAAGAGGTGTGAGAATTCTTTACATTTATAATACGAAAGGGAGTATTGAAAGGATAAACACAGATGAAAAGAGCATTTGTCTCACTATCGTG
Source organism: Paspalum notatum (assembly GCA_022530915.1). NCBI lineage: Eukaryota > Viridiplantae > Streptophyta > Magnoliopsida > Poales > Poaceae > Paspalum > Paspalum notatum. The sequence goes on from CM039685.1 coordinate 41,659,478, forward strand.
TTTTTACATCACAAGTCAGGCCAACATTTCCATTAATACTTTATGGTAGAAACCATTCTACCTTTACAAGAATAATTTACCACAATTTTAATTTTTTCTAACCAATGTTCTTCATTGTTTCCAAATCAAGGGAGTAACTAATGTTTCCGAGGTGCCACAGAAGTATTAGGCATTTTACCACTTGTCTGATTATCTCAGTTATTGCACGTGAAGAACGATTAAACCTACGAAACAACTGAGCTGGGTTTTAGAACTATTTGAGTCTCCCAAACATTGACATTGTACATGAGGAATTGAGAATAGACGTATAAATAAATGCAACATAACTTTAACATAATCCATTTTGTTTTATAAGAAAAATAAACTGATTTTGTCATGCTGGCATGACCATTAAGGGCCATAAGCCCATACCACTAAGGGCTCCTTCGGTAAAACTCATTTCCGGTCGGAATTGAGGGTATTGGAGGTAATTGAGGGGGAAATGAACTGTTTTTTTCCTCAATGCCCTCCATTCCCCTTCAACTCCGATCGGAAATGGTTGATCCAAACAAGCCCTTAAGGACTTGACGATTTAAGTTCATGGGTATTAACTTCAAGTGTGAAGTGCTACTGCACGCTACAAAAAAATGGATCAGGGAGGGATGGCATCCCCGACTTAGATCTAAGTGGTGGGCTGACAGGATCACAGTGCACAATTGTTCAGATCGTTACTTTGTTAGTTTGTTAGGTGTATTTGTATCTATGAAATGATCAGAAATGTTTAGTTAATTATTTGGCTCAGGATGCATGGACAAGTGGAAAGTACATTACCTCAGTTTCCCCATGGATCGAGCTAATCGAAGCCCAATAGCCCGAGCTTGGCAACTTTTGAAGAAAAGTAGGGCATAGACACCCTAAGTTTGAAAGTTATAAAAACATTGTGAGATACAGGCGACACTACTATTTGAGCAATAGGCTAAAATAATAGTGAGAAACAAGTAGTATCCCGAATTACTTTATTATTCAGAACATATCCATCTTTTAAGGCTCCAATACTCAACTGAGAAATTACTACTGTGCTATGAGCAGGGTCAAGAGAAAAAGTTAGCTTACAGGGTATTGCTGATTAGTTGAAAGGCTCACTTCATATGATTCATCGATTGTTTCAATGAATATTTGAAACTGATTGGCCAATGATTGGTCATCTAATAGAACAGGATACATCAAAACCTGCAAATATGAAAAACAAACATGTCTTTCATGGTTGTCACAGTACTTAAAAACCTATTTGATGGTCTAATCACTCATAGAAAGAAAGAAGAAGGAAACAAGAGTGTCACGCTTGCTTGTTTTACAAATAAAAGGATGAGGTTCATTGGCAGCAGCAGATACAAAATAAAACGGAAATAAGTTGTTCATTTGCTGGTCACAGTACACTATGCGCAGACTAATTATGTTCCTTTTGCGTTGTTGTGGGAAAAAACATCAACCCTTGAGGGAAAGACCTCCCCCAAGGCATTGCATTAAGACGAGATCCTTGATCTAGGCTTGAGTAAAGGCCACAAAAAACAGCTGTCTGGGACATCCCTGCTTCACATGTAACTGTGAAGACAATATATCGGTAAGATGCCTTTTTTGGTGAGACCCAGAGTTCGAACCCAGGGCCCAACCCACTGCAGTACTGCACTACTCATGCGTTTATGTTGTTAATATAGCAAATGGCATTTGATTAATTCATGAATACGGATAGTCCAATGGGTGACAATCTTCGCCTAATAACAAAATAAAATCAACTTAACAGATTATGTGACATCAGTGGGTTCGCATGCAAGGCACTAACTAATAAATGCCAGTTTATTTGTATATATTTTATGCGCATTAGGAAGTCTTTAAAAGTATACTCTAGTCATCGGTTTATCTTACAGGATATCATCAATTGCTACAAAATCAATTTTCATATTAAAACATGTGGAATATGGATATATTTTATAAACCTTTTCGTACACTAAGCATGCATTGTTTGTCTTTCTCAAATTCCAATACATCCTATAAAAAGAAAAGGAGGGAGTAGTCTCTGGTTATAAAATCACAGTTCATGTTCATACTTCTCAAGAAAAAAAGGTCAATAAAGAAATCCAGGTTTTACAAGAGGAAATCAATATGTTGCAGAAAAAAAGAAACTGAAAAGGCGTCACATGAATAAAGCATACTTCGAACATTAAGCTAACAACTTCTGCACCATGGCATGAAGGGTCATATTCCTTGAGTTGAATCTTTGCATTGATCTGTATGATATGTTCTGTTACCCTCTCTTCATCTAGAAGCCGCAATACTTTCAGAAGGGGGTCGACAGTATCTGACCGATATTCAGTGTCAAAAAACCCCTGCGCCTGATGGTGTTCACACACACATTGTGTGCAAATACCCATTTCTTGAGAAACTCGTCTCCATATTATTCTAAGAGATGAGTTCTCGTCTTCATCGTCAAAAAAGCCATGGAAGGTCTCCAAGAAGGGGCTCATAATATCAGCATATCCACACCAAATATGCTCTTTTTTTGGTAAATTTACCAGAAAGGTATAGCAATGTGAAAACCTGCATGTGATTAGATAAACATGAGATGTAAAATCTCAAGGGGATAATAAGGAAAATTAAGAGCGAGCATCACAAACTAGCATTTACAAGCTTTTGGTGTTCTAACTAAAATGCCTTCTGGTCATAAGTCATAACCATAAATTACATCAGCGTACATTTGATGTCAAAATGGCAACAGAAGAACAATGTAATTTCATGAATCGAAACCATTCTCACCATTAACTAGGAATTGTTTGTGGTATAAAACAGCAATAGATAAGTTGAGTTTCCCCAGACACAGCATTAGAGAAGTATTGCATTAAGATCGGAACTGGAAGATGTAGAATAGGGATTGAAAAGTTGAGCATGCAAGCAGTGGTCAATATTTGGTCTGCCATGTCATTTGTTTGAAGTTTGGTACACAGCTTTACCCATTCTGACTCAGTAGTCAGCTGGAAGAAGCTTTATTGTCAACCCAGCCATTCATCTTAAATATTTAACCCCTGATCAAAACACCTTTGCATCAGAGCAAGAAACAGAAAATTAACTACGTAGCTCATACCATGCTCACCGAGAATTTACTTGGGTATTACTGTAACTTTTGTAAAAGATGTCAGTTAAATTCAGAATATCCTTCTTTCCAAAATCAAGTAAACGTCACTTAACCGTTGCAGTTTTCCAGAAATGAAATTGCTATTGGTATAAGTTGTCAGCATACCAAAAGGCACAGTACATGAGACTGTTCAGGTGCCCAAACTAAATAGCTAATAAAAACGATGGGCACGAAACAAAGAGGATTTAGCTATAAATGCTTCCTCCAGTGTCTAGCACGAAAGGCCGACATATAAATAAACATTATAGAAGTAACTTATCCTTTTGAGTTATATGGAGACTTCAATGGTTCAACTAATGTCCTTTTGAGTTATATGTCCTTTTGAGTTATATGTAAACTTCCATGTTCGCTATCCTAAACCAATAGCATCCATTTAGATCCATAAGTTTCTATTCAGGCCAGTGAATCTTAAACCAATAGCATGTATGTAGACCCACACTTGTTAGCTTTCTACGCTTAGGTGTAACAGCCAACAAACCCAGAAATCTCAACAGTAAATCAATGTCCTAAACTTTGTGACCAGTGATCGTAAGCACGTTATAAATCCAACACTATGTCTGCAACTGCAACAAGCACTTAAAATGTTCAGCTCCAATAGCATGGGTTACATTACAACAGTGACATTCATGATGTTAATAAACCCTGAAATCTGCGAGCGTACTACATGTCATCGATCCTGCTACATCGAAAAAGTCATTGAGGAGCACCAGAGAAGCCATATGCACCAACATTCGCATCGCATAGCAAATCCCAGACTTATTAAGGTGCAGCCAAGCTGCTCGAATCATAATCTCGGCGCAACCCTAAATCTACTACGAGAGCCCTAAACCCGCGCGCGATTACGCATCGCACCTACCGCCGCGCCGCCTTAAGAGTGACGCGAAGTGGGGGAGCGATGAGGGGAGACTAACGGGGCCTCAGCCGCACGTACCAATCCTCCTTGGCCCGAATGAGACGGCGGTGCTTGGCGGCGGATGGTTCGACACCGTCCTCGGCCTCCTCGTCCTCCTGGATCCCGCGCCACCGCTCGGCCAAAACGATATGCCGCGCCGCCGCACTCGCCATCGCTGGGGAGTGCGGACGGCCGAGGCCCGTGATCGGCGCCGAAGGACCCGACCGGATTCTAGGGTTCCAACGAGGCGGCGATGTCGCGCGCGCGATAGAAATGGAAACTGAAGAATGCTGTAGAGCGGCTTCGGAACGGAAGGGGATTTGCGAATGGAAGAGTTGCCGCGCGAAGTTTATAGGCGGTGGACGGTGGTGGTGGTGGCGTCCTGACTCCTGCCGTCCTTTTCCGTAGTTAAAAACCTTTTGGACTTGTTTGGAAGTCCGGCTCAATGAACCTAAAACCAGGGTAAAATACATCTACGTAGTTTTTCACATGTTGGATCAACGAGTTTTGTTTGGATGACATGTTAACCCATTTGTTTTATTCCTGGGTTAGCCTAAAAACGATGGAAAAAAAGTTAGTTGTGGAGGCCTAGAAAAAAAAAACGACAAACATCAGATCGTCGCTTCACTCATTCGTCTCCACGGGAGGTGTAGAGCGCAGCTTGGCGGCGGCGGCGCTGAGCACAAATCCGTCTCTTCTCTAGGCCGACAATCCCTTCTTCCAGACCGGCAACCTTTCTCCAAGCCTCCCTCCCTCGTCTCTCTCCCATGCCCATGCTTTTCTTTCTCTTCCTCAAGTCCGACATCCACTGTACAAAACTTTTGGTAGTTTTGGTTTACACCGTACAAAGTTTCATATTTGGGTTTTGAAAGTCTTGGTTTGAAAAAACTTTTGAAAGTGTATAAAGTTTTGAATTTGTGATTTGGATGTTGGGTTTTTACAAAGTTTTGGATTTATATTTAGAAGGTAGAATTTATATTTTTTTATTTTTATCTCCAGGTCTCATACACGAGCTTAATTTTTAAATTTCATGTTAGAAAAATAGTGTGCAAAACTTAAAAGGGAGAAGGATGCTCCAAATGGCTGCTAGTTAGCTACACTAAAGGTATCCATAATTGTTGTCAGTGTGTAGGTAAAAAAACAATAAAAATAGTAATTTATCTCGTCACTATGACATGGTTCTATACGTGATACTCTTAGTTTTTTGAAACACATGAAATCTCTTATCTATTTATTCGTTGCTAGTTATTTTTATTTTCTCCGTTTTTTATATCCACACGTAGGAGAGAGAGCACGTCTTGGAGATGCGGCACAAACGGCCGCTAGCGCGGTACAAAAGAATCATTAATTAATTTCTGGACGTGCCCTATTGACTGGATGGCACCACAATGAGTCGCGCGGTCTTGGACTGGCACCGCAAGGAGTCGCACGCGTCGCTACCTGGCCCCGTACACCAGCAGCCAGGAGGGTTTGCCCAAACAGTCCCACTCGTGCTCTGTTTCATCTCTATTGCAAATTTTGCAATCCTACCCTCCAACGGCCAGTGATTCACATATCGCCCCACTCCGTCAGGAGTCAGGACCGCAGGCAGCGCGGAGCAGGCGAGCAGCGGAGACGTTTGCGCCCGACCCCCTGCATCTCCGTTATTTAACACCTCTAAAGCGGGACCGCGAGGGAAGCGGTCACGCGCCGCCATGGGTTGCCACGACGCGCCGGATGGCGATGGCGGCGGCGGCGGGAAGCTATCTCTGGCCAGCGTGGGCTTAGCCAGCCCCGGTGCCGGGGCGAGCGGGGGCGGCTACAAGGACCTGCTCGTCATGGCGCTGCCCAAGGACGACGGCCTCGACGGCGCCAAGGTCGCGGAGGCCATCGGCCTCAGGCTGCCCGACGTCGGAGGGGCCATGAGGGTAAGGAGATCCCCATCCCCTGAGTTTATGCGAATTTCCATGTTGCTGGAGCGATGGAGGGGAGGAAACCTTACGATTTTGGCTGGTTACTGTTCTAATCTGATTGAAACTGGCGTACTGTGCTTCCCCTCATTGGACGCGCGGTTTAGTTCCAGGCCTGTGATGCGATTATTCGTCGAGTTTCTGATTCCTACATTTCGACTCAAGAGCAGCCCTTTTTTTTTTTTTTTGCTGCCACACATACGAGCTGGGTTTGATCCACTGAGATTTTAACACCGATTTGCAAAGCAGCTTGCTCCGGTGAACATGCTTAGTTGTTCATTTCATCTGCTGCTTCGTTGCAGAGTTTTGGCCTAGTTCAGCTTCCCACCGAGGCATCTCTAATTTTGTCAACTGCAGGTGCTTCATGTGGATAAGAGCTGTGCTTCTTTCTCCCTTTATGCATATATTCATCTCGTGGATTCATCCAAAATATTTTTTTTTCACCTTGTTTGCCTCCATCATAGACCTATCTGCTGGATTTTCCTTGATATGTAGCAATTTATATGTCGATAATGCTGTGCTGTTCTTAGGAGTTTGGGACATATCGTTTATACAACCAATGTGCATGTGGCCTTCCTTTTTTCTTGTTCCCTCACCCCAGGTCGATAGTTGGTTAGCAAAAAGTAAGGTCTGACTCTAGATAGCGATGTCTAGCTCAAACGCAAGCTACAAGTGGACATGCTAATATTTAAATCTCAGCAGTCCAGAAAAAAGAACTTCTACACTCCTTATTACTCTTTACACCCATACTGCCTAGTTAATATTGAAATTTGAAACCTTGAAGAGAAGGTCAAACAAGGTTCGAGAAGTCAAATGTTACAAAAATTATATAAGATGAGTAAATCAACTAGTTTTGTATGCTAAGCCAAGTTAGAAAAAAATGTTTGGTTTTGTTAGAGATCTCAATTGCAGGTCTGGACAAAATGTTCCTTTCACAGATGGAATGGTATTTGTCCTTCTCTTTTCATGCTTTCCGCTTATCCACATATTTGGAAGATGCTTACACACGTACAATTCAATTGTCTCTTTGTTTCCATGTGCCTTTTTCATTTAATCTATGTTCCAACTACAAATTGGGCTGTTACATGCAAAAAAAAAAAAAAAAAACCAAACAAAGAAACTCGTCTTTACCAAGATGGTGTGAGCACTCTCTTATTGACAAATGACAACACTGCAAGTTCAACCACAGTTTGTTAAACGAAACCAACCTTTGGCCTGTAGGATGTGGTATACTTGTGGGTCCCTACAGAAGCACATAGTTGAGTGTACATAACTTAGGGTTGGGGATTAGTTCTTCATTGCATGCCTTCGATTGATACACTCCCATCCTTATATAGATGAGGAGACTTGACCCTTAAGAATCTGACTAACAACTCAATCCTATCCAATCTAATACTTATGCAACTAATCTTATTCCTATGGCCCTTGGCTACCGTCCCATGACATATCTCAATTACTAGTAATGTGTATTATACCATATAGATGTGGCGTTTTAATAAATCCTGAAATGTTTCTTATTTATGGTTGATTAGATAATGTGGTACTGGTTGCTAATTTGTTACACTCTACAAAACCAAAAGACTTATTAGATGTTCTGTGTAACTTGAATAATATTTGTTCTGCAACCTTCAATCCTTCATTACATCTGCAACCTTAGAATGTCAAAAGACTTGCCGGTAGGATTTCCCTGTTTTTTTATTTCTATTCTCTTCTCATAGGCGCCTTATGAATTTAAACTTTGAGTCTAGCGATGAATTTATGTCTGGTTATTTAAGTATTCCCTTTATCTGATTCACCACAGACTATTATGGAGCGCAGAGAGGTCAGAGAATTTTCCAGTGGGGCATTAGCTGGTGCCATGTCAAAAGCTATCCTTGCCCCTCTTGAGACTCTCAGGTATTCACTAACTGATCTATACATTTAACCTTTGCACCTTAGTTGGGCAGATTAATCTATTTTTTAAGCAGTATGATGGTAGACCGTAGATGCATATAGCTTGGTTTGCATTGTTTCTTAGTTGAGGTTGATGCATGCACTTCTGGAATCAGATCATCAGATGTGCCACCAATTTTTCACCAGTCACCAGAAAACTATCCATAGCACTTTTATCTTTTGCATGATGTTGTGTTTTGAAAGATGACATGTGCCGACAAATTTGCAAACTATAGTTTCTCCATAACACCATCTTAGTGACATGCTTCCGATTTTCAGGGATTGGCCATCTAGCACATACAATATAGTAAACAGCCTGTTTTTTTTTTTCTCTCCATGCGGTTTCTCTTTATATTACTCCGGCATGTAATCAATCAGAACCATTTAGCATTTAAAAGGGAGGGTTTTCTAAATAAGGTTATCACATGATCGAGTATAAACATATTGTTTCATTTCGTGCCAGCAGAATACAGTATTTTTTTTTTAAATTTATGGGAACTTATTTAGTTATTTCACCTGTGCTTTTAAAATATGTACACATGCCGACGACTAATTTGTTTCAACTTTCAACATCATATGATTATATTTATGATTTTCTCTTAATTAAAGCAAAAGAATGGTCAAATAATACCATTACGTACTAATTTCAGGACAAGAATGGTTGTAGGAGTAGGATCTAGGAATATTTTTGGTAGTTTTGTGGAGATAATTGAACAAAATGGGTGGCAAGGGCTTTGGGCGGGAAATACAATCAACATGATCCGCATTATTCCAACACAAGCAGTTGAGCTCGGAACATTCGAGTGTGTCAAAAGGACCATGGCAGAAGCACAAGAGAAATGGAAAGAGAATGGATACCCAAAGATACAGCTTGGTAATCTGAAAATCGAGCTGCCACTCCACCTCTTCTCTCCGGTCGCTATTGCCGGTGCTGCTGCTGGAATAGCTGGCACATTGGCGTGCCATCCTCTTGAAGTTATCAAGGTAATTACTGAATTGAGGCCTTGGCAGCCAGCACTATTTCTTCATCTACATATTAAACTGTGGAAATCATATTACGTTATTTATTAGTGCTATGTTATTGATGTTCTATCAGGATCGCTTGACTATTAATCGGGAGGTTTATCCTAGCATTAGCCTTGCCTTCAGCAAGATCTATCAGACTGATGGTATAGGTGGTTTCTATGCTGGCCTCTGTCCTACACTAATTGGCATGATTCCTTACAGCACATGCTACTTTTTTATGTATGATACAATCAAGACCTCATACTGCCGCTTGCATAAGAAGACATCTTTGAGTCGCCCTGAGCTACTGGTTATTGGGGCTCTTTCAGGTAAAGGATTCAGCATCTCATTACATCCAGTTTTAGTAGTAAGTCATCTGCGTTTGTCACTTCAACATTTTGTCTTAAATTCTATGACGAAACAGAGAAGCCAGGGCCATTTAGTATATTGAGTCTGAGCAAATAGGCCTGACATTTTTCCAATGTTGGATACACAGGTCTAACTTCAAGCACAATCAGCTTCCCACTGGAAGTAGCAAGGAAGCGACTAATGGTTGGTGCCCTGCAAGGGAAGTGCCCACCAAACATGATCGCTGCCTTATCAGAGGTGATCCGGGAGGAGGGGCTCATGGGTTTGTACCGTGGGTGGGGTGCGAGCTGCTTAAAGGTCATGCCGAATTCTGGCATCACCTGGATGTTCTACGAAGCATGGAAGGATATTCTTCTGTCTGACAGGGACAAGCAACGCTCTTAGTGAACAGGCTGCTGTTGAACACTGAAGGCGTTGCCTTAGATGAAGTATTGCTCCTGGGCTTGGATTTCTGGTCCGTTTTCAGTTTTGGAATCCTGCCTTCGCTGAACAGGTAGATAGGATGCTTTCCTTTTTTTTTTTTGGCCGATGAGTGGAAGCATTTGTTGTTCCTTACCAATTCTGAACATCTGATCACCGCTTTTTTGTTAACAAACATAACCCGTGAGCTCGTAACATTATGAATGCGGCTGTCCCAGACGTTTATGTTGTTCTCGGCTGAATGCTGGCCTGTGGCCTTGCTCTCTGAAAGTCTTTGGTTCGAAGGTTTGTTTCCGTGTTATGCTCCACGGCCGTGATGGCTTGGCAAGGACTCTACTATGTACCAGGTAGCAGCATTCAACTATTTTACCGCACCCAGCGGATGGAAAAGTTGAACGTTGCTACACCGCTGTAGCTTCTTGCAACCAAACCAAGACTTCGTTGTGCTTGTGCACTAGGTCGCCTTTGGAAGAAGGTAGAATCATCAACCTCGGTTTTAATTTGCAATCCTTCTCAATGCATTTTTTCTTCGCCCGTCTTCATGTTTGCGTCCAGCCATCTTGCCCGCCATGATCATTGCTCAAAGACGGAAAGACCCCACATCTATGTTCTTTAATCCTCCATCTCATGGTTTGTAATCCAACTGGCTCTCTCGTTTTACAGCGAACTGATGCGATGTGAGCAGAACTGAGCCACCCACCACACCGCACCATTTGTTCCTGGGGAAAGCTAAATAATGCACCCACCTTTATCAGTTTTCTTGTGCATCCAAATTATCAGTTCTAGCCTACCAGGGAATTTTGCAGCAGTGACCTGCGACGAGTTTTGGTTTTGAGGCTATTCCAGCCTACCAGGGAATTACGCAGCAGTGCACGTATATCTGCGACGACTTTTGGGTTGTAGCTAGGCAAGTGGCACCGGACATGCATTGAGCTAGACAGGAGGACAAGTGGAATTGCATCCAGGACTCTTGGTACTCAAATTGTAATCAAACATGGCAACTCGCTATTTTAAAAAGCAACAATTATTATTTATTTTCACTGTGATCTACCCTATAATAAACTTTAAGGATGCCTTGTTTTCTTTTGTATTTTTATATTTTATATGATGACTGGTTAAAATTAGTGTAAAAAAGTCAAACGGAATATGATTTGTGATAGAGGGAGTGCTATATATCTACAAACTAATCATTCCGTCCCTGTCCTTCTGTCTACTCCTGCTGGGATCTCCCTATCCGTGAGATGGTTGAAACATCTTAGAAAGCATGGTTTTGGTTCTAGAAAGCAAAATTTTGCACCCCAAATGGTCCAAGCACGCCTAGCAAGTGAAAAATAATAGCTCCTGTCAGTACTCCCTCTTGAACTGTACTTTTTTTGTTGCTCGAACATGCCTGTAACTAACAATTTATTTTTTGTGTGAAATGACTAAAAATTTCTTTATAAATACATAATTTTAACAGATAATCGATGTCATTATATTTGTATTGAAAATATTACTTATGATTATGAATTTATATCTCAAATAATACTCACTCTGTATTTAAATATAAATCGTGTTTGACTTTTTTAAAATTTCAATCGCTCGTCTTATTAAAAAAATTATATTTTGATATTTATATTTAATTGTGATTTGTTTTTACCGTTGTAGATAGATTGAGCATGACTAGTTTTCTTATATGTTTACACTAATTTTTTGAATAAGATGAAAGATTGAAGTTTTAGAAAAAAAAATCAACCGCGACTTATATTTAAATACGGAGGGAGTATATTAATTTTTGGCTCTAGTCCTAGTAAAATAAATTCAATCTACTAAATTTAAATCGAGAAGTACCGCTTTGTCCACGGTGCGCATATGATATTTAACCCTTTGCCACTTGCGGTCTTAGTTGTCTTTCTACATCAGCGAAAACAAGCAGATGGAGAGTGCACATCCGCAAAATATGGTAAAAACTAAAAAGTTAAACATTCCAGTGCGCATGGCCCTTTGGAAAAATAAGAACTCACCATGGACATAATGCACTATGGTCACAAGTCACAACAGCCTGCGTGTCTACTAATATTATCTTAAAATTACCATAATAGAACTTCGAAACTTGCTTCGACCTGCAACATATTCTGGAAGAAAATCTTCTACCAGATGAATCGTCACTTCCCAGTCCCCAGTAATAATAATAAAGTAAAAGGCAAAAAAAGGAGGAGGAAAACGTAGACGCCGGAGACGTACTCGTGGGCCTAGTTTCATGGGTTCAGCTAGTGCAAAATGGGCCTCAACTCCGCATCGTACCCGACCGAATATACCTCAAGTCGTCCAATCGGAAGACTCCTCGTATCAGTCATCTTCTCGGCGTCGGCCCATCGATCCGCGCCCGCACGCCGCACCCACCCCGGCGAGCTCGCTCCGGTCCGCTCCTCTCCGCTCGACGCCGCCGGTCGCCGGCCGCCGCACGGCTAGCGCCTACCCTTTCCCAGCGGCTATGGCGGAGGAGCTAGTTCTGGACACGGCGATCCGGGACTGGGTCCTGATCCCGCTCTCCGTGGTCATGGTCCTCATCGGCGTGCTCCGCTACTTCGTCTCCAAGCTCATGCGCTCCCCGGCGCCCTCCACGTCCCCCGACCCCAAGCACGTCAAGGAAGGGTCCGTGGCATACTAGTCCTCTCTCCCCCAATTCCCTTCTGATCTGCTCCCCGTTCTCTCGATCCGAGCGATCTGGATCCAGGAACTCTTCCCCTGGGATTAATTTCTCGATATATTTGCATCTGCGAGTGCATCCGAGGCTTCGAGTTGCAGTTGCTGGCGCTCAGCTGTTGATGTACTAGCTGACGTGAGGGCTTTGCTTATCCGCAGGCAGTTGGTCATAAGGGCGAGGAACCTGAGGACCAACGCGCAATTCATACCGGCCAAGGCCTTCAAGGCACGCAAGGTTTATTACACCAACGAGGTAATTCCACTTGTAGCATCAGAACAGTTCACTAAGTCCATTTAAGAAAAGATCAGGGAAACGTTTAAGCTTTACCATGTTTCGTGAGAATAGAATGTGCACAAGCAATAGATGTGGTCACAGAAGTCACAGAATTGTAGAATTGCCAGTTTGCTACGATGGGCCTGATGACGCAATCCTACTTGAGGTCTTCAGTAGTTCAGTGTGTATCTTGGTGACACTCTAGTGACTGCAGGAAAATGGATTACTTCATGTTCCCAAGGAAGAGGCACAGAAGGCTCAGGCAGCCATGTTTTCAGATCCCAACATGGCCATGGACATGATGAAGAAGAATCTATCCATGATAGTTCCTCAGGTTCAGTGTTCTGCACTTTTGCGTTTTTTGTGTTACAGTATAGTTGATTAATTGTGCACCACTGTACCTCACATTAACATGCTGTTTTGTCTTTTTGCAGACGCTTACATTTGCATGGGTGAACTTCTTCTTTTCTGGTTTTGTTGCAGGTATGCCCATATGTGCTTTGTTTATTTATGATTTTGAGATACATGATCTTCTCATATGCCCACTACATAGTTTTGGCCTCATATTCATTCCATGTTGTAAGACCACCTCTGTTAATTACAAAAGCTAAATCATAGTGCCTTTCAAATTTCTTCAATTTTGTTCTATATAAACATGATTAATCTTATGATAGCATCAAGCCATCAATAGATGAAGCAAACACTTCTTAATATATTTTTGGTATGGCAGTCCTCAGGAGAAATATGATTCCCAAATTATGTACTTAAAGTTACCACTTCTTCACTCTCAGTCTAGCACTTTTCAACTTCTGGCCTGTGATCCCAATATTCTTTAAGAATTAAATACTTTTGATGAAATTAGTGGTCGCCGTATTTCACATGCTAGTGCAGGCATATAACCATTCCTATTCATACTTCTGCTGTTTTTGTTATCATGTGTATTCTTCAATGATTTGTAGTTTCAGCAGGCTCACATATTTGTCAATCTTTTCAGCAAAAATTCCCTTTCCGTTGACTCAAAGATTCAGGGGAATGCTGCAAAACGGAATTGACCTGAGCACTGTTGATGTCAGCTATGTTAGCAGCCGCTCATGGTATGTATAAAACTATCTTTTTTTTGTCAAAGAATTATCTGGATTATAACTAGCAGGATCTCTAAAGCGTATATTATTTTTTTCTGTTATCCATAGGTATTTCCTCAATTTATTTGGCTTGAGGGGTCTTTTCAGCCTTATCCTTGGTGAAGAAAATGGTATGATTTCACTTTATGTCTCAATACTTTGTAGTGGTGTTTGCTGGTCATTTTGCATTGCCTGGGAGTTTAATTTTTTTGCATGGAAATGCAGCAACTGATGATGCACAAAAGATGATGCAAATGGGTGGTGGATTTGGATTTAATCCTGCTATGGTACGGTGATCTTTGTTTTTTTACGCAATTCGTGTTGCTTTTTCCCAGTCACATTTGCACATGCATGACATCACTTAAATTTTCACATACAAATAAATAAAACAACTCTGCTTACTATTGAGTCCTTCCCCTTTTTTCCAGTCCCGTATTTAGTTCAACATTCTTAGAAATAGGACTGATTTATTTTACAAAGAAGTGTGTGGGTCGGTGGAGCTTCCATGAATGAATTTTGAGTTACATGTATCTTAAGTCGTTATGGTATGCAGTCAGAGTCTATCAGGGACCTCCATGGATGTTGTTTCAAGGATCCTATCGCGCAATGCAATTGTAGGCTTGTAGCTGCTTTCCTTTTGCTCCATTGTCAAATATATGATGCCGCAAGTGAACTCCATGGCTTCCATACCTAGCTTTTGGTATCTTATTTTGCTACTCAAGATATCTATCTTATGAACTCAACAATATGCATTTTTTTAGTCCTTGCTTAGCTGAGGCTGTCTTGCTGCCATAGTTTACCCAGAGTAGATTCCTGATATTTGCAATTATTTGTTTTTAAAATCCTTTGGTCCCAAACATAGTTTCTTATAGCCATCTTTCTATCCATCCACATTTGGATGGATGTTGATGAATATATAGACATATGTACGAAACGCATTCATTGAACAATGAATTAATCTATTCGAAAGTTAAAAGGAACTATAATTTGGGACGGATGGAGTATTTCACATGTGTGCCTATACGGATGTTCGTTCCATAATTATCTCTATGAACCTGACAAGACAGAAATATGTTAAAATTTTCTCAATTTGCCATTTCTAGAGTTTGGGTGCAGAGAAAGACAGCCTGGATATCATCCAGCATGACTGGGCTCTACCGAAGATGGAGCGGCATGCCGAAGATGTGTTGAAAAAGTTGTTGAAGAAATGATGTGAACTGGGCATTTGCGGAGCAAACTCGCATCTTTCGATTTTTGTTGTAGCATGTTTGAGTGACCAAAGGTGTAGTGGTGTACCACATTTCTAATTGTATTCTTTATAATTGGCTACGATAATACCCTTAGAAGCTGGAGATCTTCTAGGTTCACAAGAACTTCGGTATTTTGGCACTTTTGTAGAAAATACATAATCTACTACTTTCTCCTCCGGTCTTTAATAGATGACGTCTTTTAGTTCAAAACTGAACTAAAATCGTTATATTTAGGGCCTGTTTGGAACGCAGGAATTTCACAGGAATTGTGTAGGAATTTCACAGGAATCAGTTCAATTTCACAGGAAAAACGTAGGAACGGGGAGAAAATCCCGCAATCCCGCATTCCAAACGGGGCCTTAATGGGCGTGGGTAGTACTAGTCTACCACCTTTCTCCATAATAATGTGATTTCTCCTGCTGATTGAATCTGCCAGGTTTTGGATGTTTATGTACTTATTACAGTTGATAACAGTTATACATCACTGAGTCGATGACTGATCTATCCAAGTATCACGCGGCAAAGAGAACACGAACTCCAACTCCGAGTGCGCCACACGCCCACACCCGGCTCACATGAGCGGGTAGCTCGGGAGCA
Source organism: Paspalum notatum (assembly GCA_022530915.1). Lineage (NCBI taxonomy): Eukaryota > Viridiplantae > Streptophyta > Magnoliopsida > Poales > Poaceae > Paspalum > Paspalum notatum. Next base: position 41,675,138 of record CM039685.1, read on the forward strand.
GCGCGATGCCGCAGAGGCCGGACGCGTCGCCGGCCTCGCGCTGCATGAGGATGTAGCCGGCGTCGCCCCACTCGGGCCCCCACGAGTTCTTGACGATCCAGTACTTCTGCCCCGGGGTCTCGCTTCCGTCGCCGTCCGTGTCCCCCTGGGTCTCGCCGTACCCGACCACCGTCACGCCGTGGTTCAGCTCGGCGGTGCAGGGCCCCGTGAACACCCCGCCGCCGTAGAGCTGCCACACGAAGCTGCCGGCGTCCACGGCCACGGACACGGGCTGCGCCGCGGCGGCCCGGAGGAGGTCCGGCTCGCTGCTGGGCGTCACGTTCAGGTACCCCGAGATGCTCACCGCGCTCTCCGTCAGCTTCGACGTCTGGCAGGCGCCGTTCAGCCCTGCATGCATGCGAATCCCAGCTCCAGCGAAGAACGTCAAGCCAGCAACGCAAACCATCGTCGAATGATCTTCCCGTTTTTCATACCTTGGTAAGGGTAGTTCCCTTCGGTTGTGAGGCCATGGTTCTGCATGACGAACTCGTAGGCCCAGCTCATGTACCCGCCGGCGCAGCCGACGGCCTCGGTGTCGCAGTCCACCAGCTCCTGCTCCGACAGGGAGACCAGCTTCCCGTTCTTGATCTGGTTGATGCCCTCCATGGCCGCAACGGCAGAGAACGCCCAGCAAGAACCTGCACAACACGCGAAATCTCATCAGATTAAACAGGCGTCTCGTCACATACGTCCATCATTCCACATATCATTCATTGTTCACTGGGATCTAGTATCACTCACCACACTCCCCCTGGTTCTTCACAGGCGTCACAGCTCCTTTCTCCCGCCAATCGACGCTCTTTGGTAGATCAGAATAATCTTCAGCCAGTCCACTGTCAGCCTGTATTTTATCAGCACGATTGCACAAACATCATCAGATGGCAGCTTCAGAAACTTTCAGTGTACAAGTCATGATGCTCTGATTCTATTAAAAGTAGTTTCAGAGAAGAGAGAACACGAACGTAAGTCATGGTGCTTGGCGTCGTGGCGTGCCCGGTTCTGGTGTGAGGTCCGAAGCCCAGCATCTTTGCCCTGAACTCCTCGTTCGTCAGGTCGGCAAACTTGTTGTCAGCCAGCTTGTACCCGCTGTTCATGGAGTTGAACATCTCGACCAGCTCAACGTTCCTCCGGTACACCTCAAGCCGCCTCTGCTTCTCGCCTGCGTCGGCGTACAGCCGGCCATGCCTGCCCATCCACTGCTCGAACCTCTCCAGCATCAGGTCGGCACGCGCTAGGACCGCGCACATCCAGACGGCGATCTGCAGCACGAGAAGCAGGGATGATCTCGCCATTGTTGGAGCTTGGCCTGGGGAGGACGGTCATCAGCAATATAATGATTGTGATAGTACATATAGCCATCCACATTCTGCGACTTGCGACAAGTTTTGGGGACAATGTGAGAAGGTCGTTACGGACTCTCCTCCAGGCCGTATGCGTGATTTTGAAGATGATCTGTTGCACAAGCTTGCACCACTGCATGTGGGCTGTGCTGGAAAGAACAATGGTGCACAAGTTCTTCGTTTTGCGACGGCAAGCTGTATTGGGTATTCCCTTTTTAGCCTTCACCTTGCTCTGCTTGCCTTTAATACTATCCCTTGCCATGAAAAGAATGTAAGCGTATGTACTTTTGAACCGATCGCCCAACCAGAACCAGGCATCCGGTAAAGCACACCACCACTAGTGCATCTGAACTACATCTATGTGCTAGTAATCCTACAATGAACAACACTGGATCTGCCCAAAGATGCCTCGACATTTCCAAGCAATTTGCCTTTAGTAGACAACTGACAATCATGCATCAGAATTCAGAAAAACAAGGCTGAGCAAACTGTCCGTTGCATAAATACAGTTTCAAGAGCTTACAAACACTCAAACACCAGTTTAACGTTCTTGAAGTTGCCAAGATGCTACATGTACACAGTTCGCCCACAGGCTCTTTGACAATGGACTTTTCCTTTTGGATAGTATAATGCTATGTCGATGCAAAGTGCACAACAAGAGCAACAACTGTGCACTAATGGCCAAGCCATGTTGAGGGCACCGGCTGAAATCTAGACTTGGCAGTTGATAGTGCATCAAGGTAATCAGCCCCGCTGAAACAGTCACGGAAGTCGGTGAACAGCTTGTCAAAAACCCTCCATAGTACCTTATATGATCTGGAGTATGGAAATGGAAGGAAAAACTGCAAATGAAAGAAGAAGCACATAGTAATGTGCTATGAATATTAATGCATTGAAAATTCAACCTTAAGTAAATTTACTGGTACTAAAACATGCACATCACCATAAGAGTAAATCTTGATAAAAAAAAAAATACAAACACTAAAGACAGCAGATCATTTTGACATTAACTTTTGGGAATTCTAGTTCATAACATGTCCATTGAACCAGGATCTCAAAAGCGGCTTCTTTTTTTCTTTGTGTAAAGAAAATGCAAAAAGAAAAAAAAGAGAATGATATCTTACTTCTCCTTCGCGTGCAAGATGTTTCAACAGCAAGAATGTTTGCTCGTTTTCTTTCAAGCCATCAATGACTGCAAGCCATATTTTTGAAGCAAGATCATGAGCCTTTTCTCCTGTCTTACCACAAGCAATGAACTGATCTGTAAAGAGCAGAACAGACCAAATGTTAAATCTGTGTCAGCATAAGCATGAGTATCAGCATTCAGCAATACTCAGGGTTAGGGATGAATTGCTATCCTTAAGTCCTTAACTACGAAGATGTATCTTAAGTACAGAAAGTAAGATTCTCCAGTCTCTCCATGGGAAAAGCTATGAAATAACTCAGAGACATCGAGCCTATCTGACAGGGGAAGTTATCATGAACGTCAAATAATGTCCCTATGCTCCTCACAATCCTAAAATGCCTGCAGTTACTAATGATCAGTAGTGTATAATATAGGCATGTAGCTCATGAACACCTCATTTGCTTGAGTACCCATTCATACCGCCTTTAACTGGAGCAGATAAAAATATTTTCTTTAAAGTACATAGCAGCGATGCACATAAATTAGTTCTTCTTATGATGCCAGACATATTCAATCAAAAAAAATTCCAATAGTTGACATGATCCGAATCTGAAATTAGTAAAAAGAAGACTTCAATCTTGAGAAAGTTGGAACAGAACCTCACCAATGATGGTGCCATGAAGTATGCTGGAAGGAGGCATGGCTGGGCGCTCAAGTTGTTCTTTTAAGTATAGATAAGTGTGACCAACAAGCTCATCAATCTCCTCACCAGATTGGACTAGGTTCTCACTGACATATAGTGCTTGAAATCTCCTAAAATGACCCAAAACGATTTTCATGTGATGTTCACAACACTAGAGCTGATGCTATCCAAAGAGACCTCGCCAGTTCTGATCAAGTATGCACATAAGAAGCCGTTTCTGAAAAATTTTCATTTATTTTTTTGTTTTTTGAAAGCCAGTCCATTGCGATTACTTCGCTTCAAAGCAAAAATGCCTAAAGTAAATACAAAGACATATGAATCTTGTACTACAAGGAGCAGGATTCAGGATTACATAAAAGACTAGAGAGGGTGGAAGATCAGTACTCACCTCCTAGCGGAACCTCTGGGAATTGGCCCAGGCCACCGTTTCCTGAGACCAGCGGCTGGCCAGTTCCGTGCAATAGCAGTTTGCCACAAGTATTCTCCTTGAAATATGCTCGCCCAGTTCTTATTGACACATGCTATTTGCAACCATTCGCAGATTGGTAAACGAATGAATATTTCTACAATAAGATGTTCTGGGAGCCTGCCAATTTGTGCGTCACTTCTGTCTGTCATGATCCTGCCAAAAAGAAAGTGCAGGTTAAGCATACAAACTTTCGTGTCTAGTTCGCACAAATATATTAGGAAAATGTTTCCTCCAAATCATGAAAATTTGCTTGTCAGCAATAATATACTGAATGCCAAATGCCAAAGTTAAATATACATACTATGGAACAAAATATTGTCAGGTAAGGAAACAAAAATTTTTAGGGTCCAGGAAAAACTTAATACCTGGCAAAATAAAAAAAGGACGATTTAATGTACCCCGTTCAAATGGGACCCAGAGGAAGGTTGTCTCCTCGTGCCAAAAAAAAATTCCTTACAAAAAGAAATGCATTCTACATGTGTCGGGGACAGAGAGATTTTAAGCCCTCATTATAATATTAGTAACCTAAATAAAGTTGAAATGTCCAAATTATCTTTAAATCCATGCCCAGAGCGCCAACAAGCAGCGCCCTTTGCAACCAAAAACCTATGGTGGTCTGCAGTAGTGCAGTGTGCACAGTCTAAAAATACTGTTACACTGATCAAGTTATAAATTGATCAAATTCGAGGAAAATAAAACTGCACCTGTGGTCAGCAGGCTACTAATTACACCCACACCAAGAAACGAAACCCAGTCCAAGGGATAGCCCAGAAAGCCACCGTAGTCAGAAATCCAAGAAGGGTACGTACCACACAAACAAGCAAAAACGCAATCAAAGATTGATCCCTATGACAAACTGGAGGAACATCAACTGAACATACACATAACAGTCAAACAGTGGCAGAGACCGAGCTGAGCTAGCCATACAGTCGGCTAACTACCCATAACATAGCCACTAACAATTATCCTGGTTCCTGGACATAAATCAACAAGTTCACCATACAATCTGAGCAAGATTCTCATTTCAAGTTTGGTCTGGGACGAGGAGAGCATCGTTATGGGGATCAACCAACCACACTTATCTAAAAAGCCAACTAAAATCGAGCACTGCCACAGGCTGCAAGAACTGAGCGGGTACCTGGAAGGGAGGGAGAAGCGGCTCCCCGGGGCCTCTCACCGGTCTGCGGGCGAGATGGCGCCGGCGAGGAGCGGGCGGATGAGCGGAGGCCGCAGAGTCGGGTGGAGGAGGTGGAAAAAAAGAGGAAGTTCAGACATTGACGGCTCCGCTTTCGTTGCCGCTGTCTTCTTCCCGTCCCGTGTATGGACGCCCCCGTGTATACCATCCTGGGGGCGCGTGCGGTGCCGTCTCGTCATCAACACACGCGGCAGTGTTGGCCCATTACCAGCCCATATTTCGTGTGGGCCGTACCGTAGCGCGCGGAGGCCACGGCCTGGCCCGGATGGCTGGGAATATTTGAGGGGCCGTCTGGATTGGGTTTATAATGGGCCGTGCCAGGTCGGATGGCCCCACACCAATGCAGAATTAGTCGTCAATCCCTTTATATTAACCGTCAAGAAGGAAAGGAAAAACCCTCAAAAACCCACCACGGCGGGCGGCGGCCTCACGCCCAAACCCCTGCGGCCTCTCGACCCATCGATTCGCTCGCGGCGATTCATGGAGGAAATCCAGTGTGTCCCTGAAGAAGCACAGGAGGAACCTGATCCGAAGTTGAAGACAATTCAGTGCCCCGCGGCGGCGGTGGAGGAGGAGGAGGAGGAGGAAGATGATGATGACAGCGACCAGGACTTCAGGAGTTCCAACGATCCATTCGTCGGGCGCTGGGATCCGCCGCCGGTGCTAGTTTGCACCGCAGGTAATGAGAACCTCATCGCTACCCAAATTTGTTTTTATCAAAATTCTGTATGCTTGCAAACTCCACAAGCAACATATTTTAGGATGCCCTTAGAATTCTGTAACACTTAGGCCTACTATTGTTATGATTGACAGTTGGCAAAATATATGTGTTTTGCAGATTAACAATATTCATGGTGTTACTTGAAAAATAGTTTATACAGACTGGACTAACCAGCTAAATGCAACCGTTGTTTTTTCAGGAGCGGATTATACGAAAGAGGAAGCAGAAGAAATATTTGAATCTGTCTATGATAGGGATGATGAGCTGCTCTTAAAATGGTGTGAAATGGTTGAAGGCAATGTGAAACCTTTGCCTCCGGTGCCTCAACGTGTTCTTCCAAAGATAACCACATGCTGTGTTTCCGGAGTTGGGTGCTACCACCTGCGATATTGGACTGAAATTACTTCTGAAAGTAGGTGAACTAACAATCAAAGACAAACTAGTTTATCTTATCTCGTGTAGCTCATTTTATTTGTTCTTTTATACTGCAGCTAAACCAGATCATCCATATTTCATACCATGTGAGATGATGCAAGTGTTCTCCTTGGGATTATCAAGGCCTCTAACTTATCCTGTGAATATTTATGGGTGGGTATCTGTTCGTGATGGCTGGCAACCACTCCGCAATTATGTGTTTAAGTGCTCAAGAGATGATCCAGCAATGATTTCTCCGGTAAGTGATGCTTGTTCTCCTGAATTGAAGCTGTGTAAAAGGAAAATAGAACTTTCTGAAAAAAAAAAGATTTATTCAGGCTGAGGTTGTGGTCATGTCAATTCTCACTAATGCAAAAGATGTTTTCTTTTTCATTCCCTTGCTTGTGATGATTAGTTCATAAGTTGGAAAGGTAGCTTGGGCAATTCATTTGATACAATAGAACTAAGTAAACTTATAAAAAACCACTCCTAATTACAAAGGAAAATGATGTCAAACCACCCTGATGTTGTGAGACGCCCTAAATACCTAATCTGTAAGGAGTTGATACGAGGAGGTTCAGTGCAGGACTTTAATGCTTAACAGCTTGAAATTGATAATAATGGCTAAGAAAGTTGGAAGTTTGTGTACCTGTTGTGGTGTTTGAAGGTACGACTTATTTTTTTTTCTAACTACTGTGTAAAACAGTATATGAAAGATGACTAGTTTATGTCTTACTTTCACAAAATTATTGTTTAGAGCTCAGTTATCCAGTAGTCGAGCACATGTTTCCTTGGAATTCTCCTTGGCTACCGACTCTGATATTTAAACTATATCAGATTTTAGGCACTTTGGTGCTAGGTGCTGCTACCCTCCAACCTACATTCCCTCCCTGCTGCCCAGTGTGCTTAGAGTGCTTTTTTTCATGTTCCAAATTGTTTGGAATTGATCTGACATGCCAGTTCATATGTTCTGTGCTGTCATAGCGTCAGCTCCTTTTTTAGACTCGAAAATGCGGTCCAAGTAATTAGACAAACCTTAAACTAAATTTCTAGTAATTAGGGGCTGATCAGTTCCACTTGCTGCTGCTGCGCTGCTGCTTTTTTCCGCTGTAGATACTGAGAGGGGAAACTAAATAGCCGCAGCGAAACAGGCGGTACAACCGCTGTTGAGCTGTACCAATCAGGCCCTAGAATTCGGATAAATGTGAGGAAGTGATGAATTTATATTTTGGGTTGTCTGAAAGGAAAAGGGGAAGTGCATGCTTTTGCACGGGGCTATATTTTATTGCATTGTGAAGTTGGCTTCTATTGTAGGCTTTTGTAAAATTAAATTGTTAGGGTAGTATGTGACTATTCGGTCACATTAAATACATTTCGAATAAGAGGCTGTTTGAGTCTCTTGAATTGGAATTTCATTACAATAAGTACTTGTTCCCCACTAATATGGGAAGAGAAGAGATAATTTAAGAGCCTTGGGGGAAGGAGAGCAAGGAGGCAGGAGTCCACAACTTCTTGATACAATTCCAAACAATTCGGGATGAGAAGAATCACTTTCTCTTCGATTAATACATATGTGGAATTAGATGGAATGATGGATTCCAATCCAGATGCATCATTAGCTCAACTGTTTAGTCACATTTCAATTCTCCTAAATTCTTAAGAGTCAAATCAGGCCTAAGAGAAATATTTGAATTTGTAACTTGAGTTCCCAAATCTTGTAATTTTGTTGGCTTGTTGAACAAAACACAACCTGTAACAGATCATGTAAAAGTGTTCTATTGTCATTATTAATATTAATGGCAATAGAAGCATGTATGAAAATAATGCATTGGATGAGGTTGAATACCATATTTTTAGGTTAAATGTGGGACATTTATATTGGTTGCATGTTTGATATGGAGCTTTATGTATTTTTTTTATTTTCTAGCACTATTGCTATGACCTGTGAAAATATTTAGAATTTTGGTAGCATGCTGGTTTCTCTATTCATGAGTGAGGTCCTTTAAAAACTATGCTGTGAAACTTCTGTATCTTTATCCTCATATATAACGGCTATTCAAATTGATGATTATATTAAAGTATTTGTTTAACCATTTATTTGGGCTACATGTCTATTTAAACTCTGGTTATTAAACTGCTGTTTAAACAGGATAAACAGCTAATTGTATGGACAGGGCTAGCCATCGTGCAGTGTTTCACCTATGTTTAAACAGGCCAAATAGCCATTTAGGGAACAGTAATTAACTGATGCCATTGGCTTATTCATTGTAAAACAAATTCTTTATTGTTGACTAATTCATATGTAAACTCTGGTTATAGTTGATGCCTTGTTATTCTTGAGCATGAGTAATAATGAACAATTAATTGTGATCTTGTCTGTTTCCAAAAAAAAATTGAACTCATCTGTGTATGTCCTTATCTATTGTACAGTATTATATTAGTCTATTTTTTACAGACCTCATTATAACAAGTCCTAACATTGTATATCTACAGGGTTGTTCTTTCCTGCCACTTCGTAGCCCATGTCGTGGAATATATGTGATGCAATATTGCTTAATAGACATTGGACTCTGGATAAAAGAGGAAGGAGATGGATCTGATGACAAACTGTTATTTAGTGGCTATGGTGAAATTAACACTTCTTTGACTGGATTTGGATTGATATTGAGGAGACGGTTTCAGGGCGATTGTCTTGGTTTGGACATGCATTTTGCTTTTCTAGGTGACGGCATTGAGACACTCATAGAGGTAAAGGCAGAAGCCAAACAACCATCAGATTTGAGGATTAGTGCCTCAACTAGTGGGTTTAATGAGGAGATTTCGCTATATGATGGCAAATTTTGTGGAAGTGGGACAATGTTCAAGCATTTCATGGCTGTGAATAAGCAAGACGAATTACACATTGTTTTAAAAATGGATGAAGCTCGATATAAATGGACTTCTAAGGCTGGAGTTGGAGTTGTTGTAGCACCTGAACACCCTGTTTCTGGTTTTGCTCAGTATTTTGTTATGAACGTGTCGTTTAGGACAAGGAGCAAAGAAGCATCAGCTTGGCAGTGGAGTTGCATCGGCAACGTCGTCAATGTATCGGCAATAGATCCGTAAGGTAGCAGGTGCAATCAAGCACTGAACCATACAAGGTGTAGAAAGCACAACTTTCTGTGGGAACTTAACGATATCTATATTTGGTCTGGATGGTGCACCTTCTGGTTTTGTTTATTTGGTATCTGAGTACATGGTTAGTGTGATTGGTACAGCCCCATGATATGCTCACCTGATAATGCATTGCTCGATAGTAATATGTCTACTCCTATGATATGAGCGTTTAAAAAGGACGGTAATACTCAACCAGATTCGACAAGTGGGGTCCTCATGCATCTTTGGATGGTCTAAAGATTATAGAAATCTTTTAAAATACTAGTCTTTAGTTTACCCGCACACTCTATATTGTAATTAGCCACATCTGGATTCTTATAATTTGCCACCGCTCTTAGCTATTTCGATATTACAAACACAACTAACTCTCCACCCACTCTGTCTAGAGGGACAGCCTGATTATTATGACTGGCGTTCAAATTTTTATAACCTCATTCACTATCTAGGTTATAATAACTTATAGCCTATCTATTTTCTTCTAAACGTGAGAGAAACACCTAAAATCGTGCTTTGTAAAATGCTTCTGCTATTTTCCAGTTTCTTTTTTCACCTCCATACTATGATGTTACAAAGTTTCTGCTATTTTCCAGTTTCTTTTTTCACCTCCATACTATGATGCACGGATATGCGGATACGGATACCGGTATGCGAAACTCCATTTTCTCAAAAACATGGATACGGGGATACGCCAAAATATATATAAAAATAATAATAAAAATAAAGATAGTGATTAACAGAGTTGCTCCAAACTTATGGTAGCTTGCAGGACCATATCTTCCAATTGGAGGGTTGGCATCAAACATGAATGTCTTTCTAAAGTATAGACCCCCAATTGATAACAGGTTGCTCTAACACATTAACACGCTATGAAAGCTAATAGCTAACTAGAAATTGGTATCACACATGGAGTAGCATCTAACATGCAGGACATCACCCATTGGATTGGTATCTCACAAATGTCGGTGAGGTATCTTAGAAGTATCCAGGGTATTTTTATTATTTGGAAATTGTATCTCACAAATGTCGGTGAGGTATATCCAAGGTATTTTTATTATTTAGAAATTGTATCTCACAAATGTCGGTGAGGTTTCTGAAGTATCCGCGTATCATTGCCTCCGTACCCGCGCTCGTGTACTCACACACACAGTCACACATCGGGCACCACGGCCGGGCAGGCTACCCAGCCACCACGTGCCACCCACCTCGCCGTCGAAGTCGATCCGCGGCCAGCTAGGCATCCAGGGCCGAGGGCAGCAGCGCCCACGTGCGTTCTCTCGGACGAAACAGCGGGGACGACGAGACGTTGCCCGGGGCACGCACAAGCAAGCAGGGACGCGACGTCCTAGAAGTAGGCGAGCGACCTATTCGCGTGCTCTGCTGACTCTGCTGATCTCGCGACGATGCGGGTCACGAGACGGCTCTTCCTGGCGGCGGCGCTGCTGCTGCTCGTCGCGGGGCCGGCGGCGGCGCAGGACGCGGCGGTGGAGGGCGTGGCGCCGGGGGCGGAGGAGATCGCCGCGAACGCGAGGGCCAAGGAGGCGGCGGTGCTGGCCGCCGAGCTGGGCCAGCTCAGGGCGAAGATCTCCGCGTTAGGTCAGTGCACGTTTACCTGATTCCGGTTCCGCCTGGTGTGCTGCTCTGCTGGGTTCGGTGGGTGGGGTTTACTTGGCGCGGTAGGGTTTAGGTGGCGATTCGATATGTTGCGGCGGGACGGGGCATTGCAGAGATTGCAGAGATTGGGCGAGGTTGTTTGGGGGTAGGGATTTGGTGAGTACCCGATGGGATGGATTGGCATCTGCTTCACTGTATTTAACTTGTGTCGGTTTCAAATGGTATGATGAAGGCCAGGTTTATCTGGGAAATGTTTCTGTTCAAACCTTGCAATTTAGAGCAAGAGGCCCTTCTCATGGGCGGATCGGCCCCCTACATTCCTCTTGCAAGTTACTAGAGTGTAGCAATGCTGCTAGTACCAAATTCTCGTGTTCTGGAAAGTACAGTTTCAACTCTTGCTCAAAAAAGGGAAGCAATTTGGGCAGAACAGCCTGTGTAGCCGAGTGCAACCTGTACCAACTTTTATTCATGACAAAAATGTTATTTGCTTCTTCCTAGAAAATTGATTAGTTAGAAATCGGCCTGACTGTTTTTAATTCTGAAGAGTCACGCATTGCGGAGCAGACCCTGGAGTTGAAGACCAAGGATGATGCAATTGAAACGTTGGATATGATTGTCAAGGAGAAGTCGCAGAAGGTAACTACTATGCAGAATGAAGCGACTTCCCTCCAGGTGATTTAGCGACAATGAATACACTGTTCAAGCATCGTTTTTTACCTTATTGAAGTAGCTATTAATTATACCTGCTGCCTATACAGGCAAAGGGGTCTTTAGCTGCAGAGGAGCAGGCAAGCCAGGCCAATGCACGGGCTGTTGAGCTTGAGAAGCAGGTAGTGGGCTGGCAGAATTCCACGAACTTTTAGTGTGAATGAATATTGTGGTTTCTGATCTAACGTCTCCCAGATCGAGAAGCTCAAGAAGGATGTTACAGGTCAAAAAAGCAAAAAGGCAGCTCTGGAGGCTAGGGCCAGCAATGCAGATAAGAAGGTGCAGGAGCTGAATACAAAGCTGGAGAAAGTAAGTGTGCAGCTGTGGTTGCGCAGTTGTCTTCTTTGGTAACATTAAGTGCAAATCTGTTACTATACTGCACATAAATCATGAAAGTTTGAGGTTGAATTCCTCTTTATCACAATTTTGGTGCTTGTAGTCACTGCTACAAATTTAAATAGTTGTCAGAGTTGCATGGCATGACGGAGCATAGCACATGTTATGCATCTTCTTATACATCATAACTATATGTAAATATATAAGGCTATATTATCATATACTGTACGCTTTCTTCCTTTTTTCTCACTTGTTACAGTTTGTGTGAAAATAGCGTTAGGCCTCTCAAAATTAAAGAAAAAAAAAAGGTTTTAGTCCATTTTTTTATTTGGCGAGCAGCTGAGCACTGTCCTTATTTTTGTACTTTTCTTAATAGCTCCAGAAGACAAGTGATGATCAAAAGCGCAGGATTGAGAAGACAGAACGTGCTCTTAAAGTTGCTGAGGTCTGTAGGATATTGGACTACTGTGATTCTTTCTTCTGATGTAGCATGCCTGCATTCTATTCAACCTTTGTTCCTCATGTTTCAGGAGGAGTTGATGAGGGTGCAGCTGGAAACAACAACAAAAGCAAAACAGCTGAGAGAGGTAAATATCAAATATGTATTCTAGGGCCTTTTTGGTTTATGTACTGAGTTGCTATCCCATCAGGGTTTGTCAGGTTGATGTAAATTCATTGTTAATTCCATTTGCTCCACATCTTGGTGCAGTGTATCTGTGTATCCATGATATTTTGACAACATAATTCCATTATAAAAAAAACAACATAATTCAACTACAACTTAGCTTGTCAGCTTGACATCTTGTGCTGTGTTTCAAACTTTAATGACCTATTTAACAACACAATTCAGCTGCAACTTCTGAGCTTCTCTAATTGTAATGAAACTGAATAGTGAATTGAATGACAAACTCTCTCTTTGGTAAACCCTAGCATATTCCAGTTCTGGGCATGTAGTTGTTATCAGGAACTTCTTGTTCATTGAGAACCTCCGAACTGCTATTATTATCAATTTTTTATAGTTGCAACGCATATGATACTGATTGTTTTTTCTTTGGCAGGTTCATGGAGCCTGGTTGCCACCTTGGCTAGATACACATGCAGCCCGCTCTATGGTACAAGTGGCCCTAACGAATGTTCCTCCTCTTTGTTTACTTCCTCACCATATTTGATTATTTGTCATGTTAATGTGCAGGAGGTGATCTCAAATCACTGGAATGAACATGGGAAACCTGCCGTCAACAGTTTATTGCAGAAGGTGCTGTGTATCTTTATAGTAATCATTTATATCTATGGATGGGAATTCTGATTTAAATTGATACTTTAACCACCCATTTGACATTTATATCCTGTGAACTAAATTTATGCAGGCATCAGAAAAGTCCATGCAGGCAAAGAAATGGGCTGAGCCCCATCTGGAAACTGCTAAGACGGTAATATTATTACATATTCCTGAATCTGTAGTTGCTGAAATATGTATGGGCAGGCATATTTGAACCATTAAATATGAACAATATTTACGTGCATGTGTAGCCAATTCCTGACATGTATCATGTCTGTGAATCTGTAACTGAAGAAATTCGTAGGTGCGTAAAGTGTATTTGAAATGTTAAAACTTCAACATAGAATGATATCGTGACGTATACTTAATGTTTCTACTTTTGGGCATCTTGACTCATTTTCCACTAACAATGACATTTTCTTCTTGAAGAAATGGATGCCTATTGCTAAAGAAAAATGGGTTATCTTGAAGAAAAATGCTGAGCCATATGTCCAAATGGCCTCAGAGAAATCACTGGAGGTTTATCAAACATCAAGTGACTTTATCAGGCCTCATCTTGTACACGCGCATCAAGTCGCTGATCCCTACTTCCAGGTGCATATCCTGATTACAGTCCTGTGCTGTATTTTTTTACTCAGGGAAATCCACAATTCCACAAAATCACTGATATATAATCATTTGGTCTTATGTTTTTCAGGAAGCTAAGAAATTATCCAAACCATATATTGATCAAATTGCTACATCTACTAAACCACATGTTGAGAAAATTAGAACTGCTCTGAAACCTTATACGAAAAGGGCACGCCATATATATGGACAACTTCTTGAGACGGCTATTACATATCATCAGCAGGTATTTGTTATTTCCTTTTCCCCCTTCTACCTTAGTCCAGAATTTTGATCCCTGTTAATATTCAATTGCTATCCATATTTTTATGCTTGTAGTTCTTTTTTGCATATGTTTCTTTCTCCGGGTTTTGAAAGTTGTGGCTGGCTTTCTAGGGTAATTTTTAGTTGATCTTAATTTTTGTGTTCTTTTATATTCATTCAGCAGTAGTTGATGCAGTTTCCACTGTATTTTCTCTGAGGAAATGTTATGTCCAGGGGTTAGCCCAGCTGGTAATGCAGAGGCCAACGTTGTTTCCTGGTTGCTCTATTGCTTGCTGCTTGGTAGAACATAGGAGGCTTGGTGGAGCCAGTAATCTCTATTGGTTGTCTCGGTTGATACGTTCCGATCCTTATATAGATGAGGAGACTTGAGTACTTGGCCCTTGAGAAACAAATCTTCAGAACTAGAATTAAGAAACTAACAACTCAATCTAATCTAATCCCTTTTCTAATCCTTATCTCTTTCTGTGAGGGATAGATAGGATGGCCCTCCAGCCACCTGTAACTGGAAGAAACCTTAACATTGAGGTCAAGTGTTTTTTTCCACATTGGGATCAAGTGTTTGCCCCTTTTTGGTATGTGTCAAGACCGCAGATTATTAATTTGTTGCTGAGATCTTTGACCGCTTTCTTTTCTGTTCTTAAATATCTCAAACTACAGCTAAATTGCAAAATATTTTCCCATTCAGTATGATGTGTGGATGTCAATAAGTTTGATTATCATTTTTATTTATTCCATTTTTTTGCATTTAGTACTATATAATCAAATGTTTTTCAAGACATATAATTCTACATGAAAATCTCAGCCATTTTCCTTTCCAGGCTCAGGCAACTATCTCGGATTACCTTCAGCAACATGAATTTACAAAACAATTTGTAACTGAAGAGTTGGTGTGGTATCTGGTAGGCACCCATGACCATCAGTTAAAACCATTTCCTTTGATTATTTTTATTGCGCTTTACTGTTTGGAACGTACAAAGGGGCTTACTGTGTGTCATTCTCTCTCTTCACAGGCTTCTGCTTTGCTGGTTGTGCCCGTTCTTGTTTTGTACACACTCCTTATCGAAACATTCTGGTTTGTGGTTTCTGTTGCTTGTTATATTGGCATGGCTCTATATTAATTGACTTTATTTGCCACTTGATTTCAATCTATCCATTTGTATTTAGTACCAAGAAGCAGAAGAAAACACCACGGAGCAGTAATGTCAACCATGGTCACCGGAGACATAAGCGCCGGCATGCTGACAAATAAACCATATATAAACACTTCAGTCGGGTCTTTGGTGTGCCACATTGTACTTGAAGAAGGTACGGCCATTGGTTCCTTCTAAAACAGATCCGTTCTCTGTTGGCTCGAACACTTAACAATTTGATTATTTTAAATATTGTTCGACTTTCCAGGCATTTTGACCGAGTATTTGATTTGCAGAGCGTAAAGTTTGACCATGTGGTACTTTCCACTGAGGAGTTAGCTTTAAGGCGCACACACTACGGCGATCTGGGATCATCGTCGCTGAACCTTGATGTGTATCTAAGAGTTACAGTACTGAGTACACTCAAGAACCGAGTTTCTGGCTTTCTGCCCCAACTTGTGGGTGCAGTTGTAGCTGCGGTTTTGTATTTCGTCCCTGAGTAGGGGTTGTGAGCTTAAATTTGTGGGTGTTCATTTCATTGGTTATTTGTTGTAGCCTTGTGCATGTGTTCCATGTTGTGTAATCGTGCTTTGTTCTCACATTTGTTGGTCACTTGTAGTTGTACCCTCCTCTCACTGTAAGCGCTTAAACTTCGTGGCACACTGGCACTAACGGTATACCTTGAATTTCGATTTCCCCCAGGCAGTCTTCTCTACGACTCTATGTAAGAGCATCACCGGCAAGTATTTGTTTGGGTGCGGGGTAGATCGGGTTGTGTGTGGGCATTGATTCAACGATTCTCATCCTGTTCTAACGGCAGTTGGACCTGTGGGTGCGGGGTACCCATATGGCCACGTCTGTTTGGGTGTGGGTATCAAATCACAAGCTCGAGTTTAAGAGCCTCTTTAGAACATACAACTCGTTTGGTTGGGGGGAGTTATCGTGAAGGAATGGGAGTTCGAGTTGAGAAGAATTAAAGTCTTCTGTTTGTTTCATAGGACAGGGAATTGGGCCAGGAGAGGGAAAGGGAGTTGATGGACCGAATTTCCACCAATCTCTTCCCATGGGGGACTCTGGTAATTCGGTAAGGAGTTTGATGTGCAATGACAACAATACCCCTTTTATGGGCGCCAAAAGATCATGCCCGCCAAAACGATGCGCGTCTTCGCGCCAAAACTCCACGAGCAACTCCTGTCTGCAAAAGCAGGGAACGATCCCTCTAAATTTTCTCGCAGATATTGATTGTGGCACAAAGCAGTTCGTCTCCTTTGGTTCAGCAGCCTTCTTCTCCTCTCCCTCGTCTGCCAGGCTACGACCTGAAACGGTGAATTCCGCTCCCTGTTCTCCCGTTCTGCTTTAACTCTCACTGCTGCAGCAAAGGGTGATCTTGTAGCTTTTCGGTTTGCAGATCATTGCTTTCTAGATTGACAGAACAAGACAAAAGTTACAGTCTACAGGTGCGTATGTGTAACTTTTCTGATTTTACCATTCTCGATTGGTTGCTCCATGAGAGATGCATGTTCTGAACCCTTGGATTGTTCATTCAGTTTGTTACTGCGTGCATCAAATTTAACATGACAATTTGTTTTTATTCCCCTTCGTAGTAGTATTACATCAAAGTTGTCTTGTATTTGCTTTTTCTGATCGGGATAATCTTTCAGTATCGTCCATATGTATAAAAAAGTTGAGTTGATAACAATAGATTGAATGATATAATATAACAGTCACCTGATGCCTTTCGGTTACATCTTTTTAATTTACCAAATTTAGATATGGAAATAAACATGTTTTGAATTCTTATATTTTAGTAGCCCACGTACAGAATGGAAGGTGATTTCATCACTGTCAAAATGCATCATGGGGGATCATTTTCAAAGGAAGGAACACTTTGTTATGAAGGTGGCCAACTATCATTTTTTCGAAAAATTGATAGTGACAGAACATCATTTTTTGACATAGTAGACTTGGCTAAAGAAGTAGGATTCCAGAATGGAGATGAAATTTTTTATAGAATCTCTGGCTTTGATCTTGAAAGTGGTATTGATAAAATTCATGATGACCAATCTGTTGGAAAAATGCTGACATATGCAAAGAAAAGTGGCACGATTGAGCTGTATGTGCAGCCTCACACTGCACAGGTTCCTCCTACAAATGCAAATGGTGGTCCAACAAGCCGACGTAAAACTGAACGGGAGGTATATCACTATCTTTTTTGCATGCATTTTTTTGAGTGTCTATGTGTGATCCCTGTTTTCATGATTGAGTGCTCATCTTTGTACCATTGTATGTACATAAAGAACATATGTTGTTAATTTTGAGGATAAGGTTATGAAATCTATATATAAAGTACGGATCCAAATTAAATGGCACTCTAATTTTGTTGACAGACATGGCTCGCCGACCAAACAACCAAGATGTTGTAATCTTGTTGCATACAATGAGACAACGCAGTCAGAATAGTGATAGTATTATATGTGTTGATGCATATCTGGATCATATTACTTAGGAGGCGCCAACGTAGAATAATTCAAGTTAGGCAGCCTTCCTGGTACGATCCAATTGTTCGGTCTCAAAATTTGGGTACCATTTTCACAAGCGATAGAGAATGCATCGACCAACTAAGGATGGATAGGGGCTGCTTCAGAGTACTGTGTTCTCTGGTTCGAGAATTTGGTGGTTTAAGAGATACTAGGAATATGAAAGTCGAAGAAATGGTTGCTATGTTTCGGCACATACTTGGACATGATCAAAAAGATAGAGCTATACATAAGGAATTCCAACGGTCAATCGAAACAATATCTCGAAATTTCCATAAAGTTCTGAAATCAGTACTGAAATTATGGAGTGTTTTGCTGAAAAAACCTCAACCAATTCCTGCCAACCATGTGGACGAAAGGTGGAAATGGTTTAAGGTATGAAATAATTAAATATTGTGTAATAAGAAGATTTTTTAAAGAAAAGAACAAATCAGAATTTTAAATATACTTTGTATTACAGAACTGTGTAGGTGCCCTAGATGGAACCTACATACAAGTTCATGTGCCTGCTGTTGATAAACCACGATACCGCTCAAGAAAAAATAATGTTGCAACAAATGTTCTAGGCGTATGCGCGCTGGACATGCAATTTATCTACACATTGCCTGGTTGGGAAGGATCAGCGGCTGATGGAAAGGTACTTCGAGATGCTTTATCTAGGCAGAATGGTGTAGTTGTCCCTCGTGGTAAGACTTCAAACTTAAAAGAAATACTTTATTTGGCGTTTGCTCCTAGTTTTAAATGATAAAATATTTGCGCACTTTTATAGGTTGCTATTACCTTGTTGACGCTGGATATAAAAATTGTGAAGGATTTCTTGCTCCATATAGAGGTCAACGCTACCACCTACAAGATTGGAAAAACCCTCCAATAAAAAAAGAGGAATTATTTAATATGAAACACGCATCCGCAAGAAATGTGATTGAGAGAACAGTTGGATTGTTGAAGATACGCTGGGCCATAATTAGGAATCCATCTTACTACCCAATAGACACACAAGTGGATATAATTTTAGCATGTTGCTATCTTCATAGCCTCATAAGACAACAAATGGGATCCTCTGATCCATTTGTTCAGGAACTGGATGCTTTCATGCAGCAACAGGAAGTAAATGGGGATACAATTAAGTCTACTGAAACATCATCACAATGGAATGATTGGAGGGACAAGCTTGCTGATGAAATGTGGAATGCTTGGAATGCAAGAAGGCAATCTAGATAAAAGTTTTCAAGTGTCACGTTGATAGGAGTCATTTTTTTTACATGGTGAAGCTACTACTAGTTGCTTTATTGGAATTTCGTAGTGCTATTTTTCTCTTTCTATTATTGTCTTTGAGGTTCTCGTTTCTGTACAGCATCTTTTGCTGGAAAAGGTTGGTGATTGTGCATGTGAACATGTCTTGTCATCTAATACAATACTCTTTCATGCAATTATGTGTATTTCATTTCAATTTGCATCAACAAGCAGAGTAAGAAGACAAAAGATACTATATTAGTAGCCAAGAAGAGGCCCCTGACTTTTATCAAGTCAAAGTCAGAAAAACCGTCCGGAGCCGACATGTGCCAACAGCCGTCCCCTTCCTCTCGCCCGGCGAACGGGCACCTCCCCGCCGCCGCCACCAAATCCCCTGCCCCTCCGCCACTCCCCACCCTCAGCTCTGGCCCTAGATCAACAGATCAGGTCGCGAGCTCCCTCCTGAGCCCCGTCTCTCCCACGCTCGTGTGCCCAGCCAACACGCCCGAGCTCCTGCCCCGTCCGCCTCTGCTGGTTTTGGGCGCGTCCCGTGGCGCGCGCAGCTCCGGCCCCCTGCACACCTCTCCACCACCAGCCCCAATCCTGCCACAGCCGCCCTCCCCTGCTGCTCCAGCTCAGCCGCCCGTGGTGGTGCCGGCAGCTCCTCGCCCAGCAAAGCGCGTCAAGTTCGCATTAACTGAAGATGGTTCGCCCACCCGCATTCACTCCTCCTCCGCCGTATCCTGCGACGATTCTGCTCGTCCTTTTGCCCCTTCTGCTCCGGCCATGGAAGAGCAGAGTTCCCCTGGAAACTGCGCCCGCATTGAAGATGAAGATCTTGGACCCTGGACGACGATTCGACGCAGGCGGAGCCGCGCCGACTGCGCATCCCACGACCGCGCCCCCATGCCACCCCGCCCTCGACAGCTTAGTCACCTACCGGTAAGCTTGCGAGGTAAATGCGCCCGCTGTTTGGCCAGCGACCACTTCGCCATTGATTGCAGGGACCCGGTCAAGTGCATCAAGTGCAGACGCTCCGGACACCGTTCGTGGCAGTGCTCCCGCTTCAGCAGCAAGGTTCCTCCAACCCCTCCGCCTCCAGCCCCCCTGTCTCGACGCTCGCTGCTTCCCGCCGCTTGTGGCTCCGGCTATGGCGCGGCCGGGGGACCCAGCAGAGAGGCCGGAGCAATCCTTCGCCATCGCCTCCTCCACCCGCGACATGGAGAGGGAGTTGGAGAAGCTGAGCTCCCACGCTGTGGTTGTCTGGCTCGGCGGCAGCCGCCCCGAGATCAGCATCGACAGGGTGGAGCGGGCTTTCTGCTCCCGCTTCGGAGTCCGGCCGGAGGATATCACGGTATCCAGGAGCCCGCCGGCGGACTTCCTCGTCACCTTCGAGCACCGCCACCACCGGGACGTGGCCGTTGCTGCAAGAGGCTTCCTGCACGGCAACCTGGACTTCCGCGTCAGGCAGTGGCAGCTGGTCGCCCTGGGAGACCGGCACGACCTCAACTTCCACGTCAGGCTCTGCTTGGAGGGCATCCCTCCCCATGCTTGGAACGAGAACATCGCCAAGCGAGCTGTTGCCCGGGCTTGCGTGCTGGACTACGTCGAGGAGGCAAGTCTCTCCCCCAAGAAGCAGGATGCTCGCTGCCTCAACCTTTGGGCTTGGACGGGAAACCCGTCCGACATCCCAAAGGTTGTCTGGCTCACCATCACGGGCAGGGCGATGGTGATCCACGACAACGCGCCGCCTCCGACGGGGCACTGCGGCCTCACCTTCCGGATCCTTGTTCACCTCGACTTGGTGGAGGGACTGTTGGGCCGTGACGGCCAGCTGTCCACGCACTCCTTCGCTTGGCGCCATAGGGTGATCGACGGCGAACGCGAGCCACGTGGCCGGCATGACCCAGCTCCGACGGCGCACTGCAATGACCGCCGCCGCCGGGACAGGGACGATGAAGACAGAGAAGACGATGGGCGCGGACGCCGTCACCACAGGGGCGAGAGCTGGAGCTCTCGTCTCTTCCGTAGCCTCTCGCGCGCACCGCGGGAGCGGGATCGCTCTGAACCGCGACGCGACCACCACCATGACAGAGGTTCCAACAATGGAGGCCGACACCATCGCTGCGAGCACGTGCCTCCGGGGGCTGCTACTCCCTCGGAACTGGGTGCCCAAGAACCAAGGGCGGGGTCTGCAGCCCGCCCACGTGGCCGAAGCCGTGAACGCCATTCGCCCCGACGCCAGGGACATCTCCGTCGCTCTGCTGCGCGCCACCAGCAGACACGCCGCGCGCCCACGCCGGAGGGGCGTCCGCGCTGCAACCCGGACAGCCCCGACGTCTCCAACGGCGGACGCCACCCCTCTCCCCGCCCTCCTTTGTTCAGCGCGGGGGAGCCAGCTGGAGAGGGCCCGGAGCTTGGGGAGTCACCGCGGCTGCATCAACTCCTCGGCAACGTCCAGTCCATGCCGAAGCAGCCTGCGTACCAAGGACCAGGTATATTGTTTGTGTCTGCTGCGCGCCGCTTCCTGCCGGGCTGTGTCTACCAGAGACGCATCCGGTCTGCACCATCCGGCGACAGCGCAGCCGCGCTGGAGAGCTCCCCTACACGCAGTACTACAGCAACACCTTCTCTCGGCGCCACTGCATCGGCGAACGCCACGTCACGCAACTCCCCTGCGCCGACAAACCACTCGCTGCACCAAGCTGAGGCAACACCGACTGACCTGCAGCCTACGCCGGCAACGGCCGCCTTTACTGATCGCTTCTTGACGCCTATGGTGCAGCCCCTCCTCCCTGTACAGGAACAGCAGCAGAACCCGCCCAGGAAGCCAAGGAAGAGGGGGGTCAAGCTGCGTTCGGGTGCCCCTTCACGCAAGAGCGCAAGGCTGGCTGCCATTGCTTGGCCACGGGGAGACATTCAGAGTCGAGCCCGGCAGGTCCTTATGAAGCGACTGGGCATCCTTCCGGAGGCGAACCAGGAAGCGGAGAAGAACCAGAACATGGAGGCCCTGCTGCAGCGCTACTTCGACCTCTTCACCGGCCCTTTATCTGATCTGACGCTCAAGGCGCTGGTAGCCCTTTGTGGCCTGGAGAGTCCTGGGTTGTTTGTCCAAGATGCGGCTTGAGCTACGTAGTTATGCCTGCCTGCTGGGTCCTGCTGTCTTCATGTTTAACATAGCAGAATCACCTTGTGTTGTTCGTGGCCCATGTTTGTTTCTGCTGCATTCTTCTGTTGGGGTGCGTCATGTCCTGCTCAAGTGTCCGGCAGCAGCCAGGGGCCTCCAGCTGCCGTGCCTTATTGCAGTTGTCGTCGTCGTCGTCGTCGTTGCAAGCGTCATGTGCGTCATGTCGGCCGGCTGCCGTCCTCAGCCGTCTGTGTCTACTGCTACTGTGTGTCAAAGAACTTGCGTCCCCCGTTTAAGAAATCTCAGCACTTGGTTTTTGTTTGTTCCTCTGTGCTTGTGCAAGGTGCTGTGCATGTTTAGTCTGCTTTCTACTGGGCTCGTTTTTGTCGCCAAATGACGCAACACCATTGTCAAATTCTGAATTGGAACGTGAGAGGACTGAATGAAGGGGCTAGGAGAGATGTGGTACAGGACTTGGTCCGCGACATAGGGAGCACTATAGTCTGCCTCCAAGAAACGAAGCTGGCCACAGTTGACAGGAGTGTCATAGCTAGGACTCTCGGTTTGAATTTCATCAACAGCTATGCTGCCCTGCCGGCAAACCATACTAGAGGTGGCATTTTACTTGCTGTCTCCGAGGATTACTTCACACTTTCAAATATCTCCACTTCGGCAAACACGATCATGGCCTTGGTCACCATGAAGGCGGATGGCACAGATTGGTGGATGACGGTTGTCTATGGACCTCAATCAGACGCCGAGAAACTCCTTTTCCTAGAGGAACTCAGATCCCTCGCCTCCCAAGATCGTGAGAGATGGATGATTCTTGGGGATTTTAACCTCATTTACCAATCCTCGGATAAGAACAAAGCTAATCTCAATCGGAGACTAATGGGATCTTTCAAAGCCACCATTGATGATCTTCACCTCAAAGAAATCTGTCTCAATGGCCGACGTTTTACATGGAGCAATGGGCAGACCACGCCAACGATGACACGCATAGACCGTCTGTTCTGCACTCCAAGCTGGGAGCTGCTCTTCCCTACTTGCTTCTTACACTGCCTACCCTCTCTCATGTCGGACCATACCCCGCTGCTCCTGCAAGGAGAGCTCCCACGCAGGCCAAATAATTTTTTCCGTTTTGAGAATTTTTGGGTCCGTTTAGAAGGCTTCAAGGAGATGGTCCAAGAGGCTTGGAGCAGACCCGTGCATTCAGCTCACCACCCACTTTTGCGGCTGCACATCAAGCTTGCGCGTGCGACCAAGGCCATCAAAGCTTGGCGCAAATCGAAAGTTGGGGACACGCGACTCCAACTAGCTATAGTCAAGGAAGTGATCCTTCGTCTGGAATCGGCCCAAGAAACTCGTTCCCTCCGGGGGAGGGAGACCTCCTCAAGCGCGCAAAGGCCAAGGCTGTGGGATTAGCGCTCATTGAGAAATCTCGAATCAGACAAAGATCCTGCCTAACCACCATTCGCCTGGGAGACGCCAACACAAAATTTTTCCACCTCCGTGCTAGCTCGAGAGCGAGGAAAAATCGCATCCAAGCGCTGCAAACAGATTCAGGGATGGTATTCGCGCAAAAGGACAAAGAAAGGGTCATCACAGACCACTTCAAGCAACATTTGGGCGCCGCTACTACCAGAACTGCCACCTTGGACTGGACTGCTCTTGGCTGCCATCCGCTTGACCTCTCATCCCTGGAGGTTTCTTTCACTCAAGAGGAAAATCAAGGAGACCATCCTTTCTATGCCACCCGATAAGGCGCCAGGCCCTGACGGCTTCACAGGCATCTTCTTCAGAGCATGCTGGGACATTATCAAGGAGGACCTATCCGCTGCGTTCGGACAGCTCTATAATCTCAATGGGCAGGACTTCAGACTACTGAACGCAGGCAACATAGTCCTTATTCCTAAGAAAGCTGATGCCCTTTGCGTTGGAGATTTCCGCCCGATCAGCCTAATACACAGCGTTGCAAAAATTTTCTCCAAGTTGCTGGCCAACAGACTAGCGCCCCACCTTGAAAGCCTAGTCTCCAAGTGCCAAAGTGCATTCATTCGCAAAAGATGCATCCAAGACAATTTTCTCTATGTTCAGAACATAGTGCGTCTTTTCCACAAATCTAAAACGCCAGCGCTGTTGCTAAAGCTTGATATTCAGAAAGCATTCGACACCGTTAACTGGAGCTACCTCTTAGAGAATTTGCAAGCACGGGGTTTTGGGCAGCGTTGGAGGGAATGGATCTCCATCCTTTTTGGCACAGCTAACTCGAAGCCGCTGATTAACGGAGCACAAGGTGGCAGTTTCGACCACAAACGCGGGGTGAGACAAGGCGACCCCCTCTCCCCCATGCTGTTCATCCTTGCCATCGACCCACTCCAGAAGATCCTCGATCTGGCCACTCAGCAAGGGGTCCTCACACCCCTTCCCCTGGCTGCAGCTAAATTGAGAACTTCACTCTATGCAGATGATGCAGCAATCTTCCTGAACCCGACGCCAGACCAAATTCAATCGCTTAGGCACATCCTTCAGGTGTTCGGGGCTGCCACTGGCGTGACCATAAACTTCCAGAAAAGCTCAATTCACCCGGTCCGTTGCGAGAACTTAGACCTGGCAGCCATCCTGCAATCTTTCCCGGGCAGCTGTGAGACGTTCCCCTGTCGCTACCTCGGGCTTCAGCTTCATACCCGGTCTCTCCGGAAAATCCATGTCCAACCTCTAGTGGAGAAGATTGGACAACGGCTTGCGGGTTGGAAGGGACGTCTCCTCAACCGCGCAGGGCGCCTCACCCTGGTCACCTCGGTTCTGTCCTCCATGCCAACCTACCATCTCACCATATTCCCCCTCGCAAAATGGGCCAGAAAGCAAATTGACAAAATCCGCCGATCCTTCCTTTGGAAAGGTGAAGAAAATGCAAACGGTGGTCACCGTTTGGTCAACTGGCCGACGGTTAGTAGACCCAAAGATTTGGGTGGTCTTGGCGTTCTCGACCTCGACAAGTTTGGGCGCGCTCTTAGACTCCGGTGGCTTTGGCAAGAGTGGACGGATGCCTCAAAGCCTTGGCAGGGACTTCAGGTGCCATGCAACAAGTTTGATCGCCTGCTGTTCCAGGCGTCAACTTCGATTTCGGTTGGAAATGGTGAAAAGACTAAGTTCTGGCATGACAGCTGGCTGGACAGCGAAGCCCTTTGCAACCTCGCCCCGCATCTCTTTGCACTAGTCAGAAGGAAAATAAATCAGTGGCACAAGAGCTTTCTAATAGCGCTTGGATCAATCCCCTGCGGAACAAAATCACAACAACAACCCAAATTGAGGAATTTGTTTCACTTTGGATTAGACTACAGCAAGTCCACCTGCAGCCAGATGTGGAGGACACCATTGCATGGAAATGGACTTCAAATGGGATCTACTCCTCCAAATCTGCTTATAGAGCTCAATTCCTTGGCTCCTACAGTGGCCACAAGAGCAGCCTCATATGGCGTGCTAGAGCTGAAAACAAATGTAAGGTCTTCGCTTGGATCCTCATAAAAAACAAGATACTCACGGCGGACAACCTTGCAGCACGCGGCTGGCCACATCAGACATCCTGCACCCTTTGCAACGGTCCCATGGAATCGGCACTCCACTTGTGCCTGTCTTGCCCCTACGCGCAGGAGGTTTGGAACCACGTCCTTGCTTGGGAGAACTTGTCGCTTCCTCAGCAGGCGGAACCTAGGTACGCCACCAACCTAGGGGAATGGTGGGAGAGTGCAGCAACCCTTTTCCCAGCTAGCCGCAGGAGGGACTTCAATGGTGTCGTCATCTACACCATGTGGAATATCTGGAAAGAACGGAATCGCAGGATCTTCGAGAATTGCTCTTTGCCCCCGCTCCAAGTGGCAGGGCGTGTGAAGGAAAATCTTTCTCTCTTTAGGGGTGCGCCAGGCTAGTGTAATAAGAGCTTGTTTTTGTTTCTCCTGGTGTTCTCTCTTGGGGTCAGCTGCGTCCCCCATCTGTACCTTGGCTTATGCCTTTGCATTTTTGCTTTCCCCTCTTAATTGAAAGGCAGAGCTCCTGCCACTAGTTTTCAAAAAAAAAAAAAAGCCAAGAAGAGAGACAAGAGAACATGGACAACAGAGGAGGAGAAATTGCTAATTGATATTTTGAATGATTCTGCTTGGAAAGTAGATACAGGTCACAAGTCTGGGTATCTCACATTCATTGAGAAGGAAATGGCCAAAGTATTGCCAAATTCTGAGCTAAAAGCTGCTCCCCATATCAAGTCTAAAGTGAAGATTCTAAAAAAACAGCTTTCATATATACTGGAGATTCAACAAACTGGTAGTGGCTTTGGGTGGGATGATGACAGTAAGATGGTAGTTGGGGATAGAGAAACATACATGGGTTGGGCAAAGGTATGTAAAATTTAGAAGTATTTTCTTTGCCAAATAAACATTATGTCTGTTATTATTTTATTTCTGAAAAATCATTTCTTCTGCAGTCTCGTGATGGAGCATGCGCTTTATACATGAAACCTATGGTGAACTTTGAGAAACTGTGTGATGTTTATGCTAGTGATTTGGCCAAAGGAGGGAATGCTAAAGGTTCAGGAGAGGAAGACGTGATACAAGTTGACCTCTGTTCTGATGAAGCACAACAGACCAGCCCATCTGTAGGTGTGGGTGACGCAGAAACAAAAGATGACAATAATAAACCATCAACTGGTAAGCAAGGGCGTAAGAAGGTGCGTCCAGATTCTGATGGTCTCGAGGCTGGGTTTGTTGGCATAACTAAATCACTTGAAAAGTTCTTGGAATCTGAAAAGGAGAATGGAAACACCATGAATGGCATCGGCAAGGCACTAGTACACGGAGTAGAAGTAGAAGTGTAGCAGCAAGCATCGGCAAATAAATCTAAGTTGTTTGAAGCTATCAAGAGTCTACCTGGATTTGATATTGACCAAGTTGTGATGGTTGTTCGTATCATTGGTCGAGATCTTGCTGATACAGAACTCTTTCTGAAAATGGAGGATCCTTACAAAGTCGTCTTTGTTAAACAGGAGCTTGAGGCAGCAAAAAACAAAGCTAAGGATGCACAGTGATTTCAATTCAGTAATAGCAGTATATGATAGGATATTTTGAATTTCTCAACTGAACATTTTGTTTGCCACTTGTTTTTTCATTCAAATTCACCGATCTAACAATTCAATCATCTTGCTTATTTTATCATTGTTCTGTTAGCTTCAGTTGGTCCATTTTATAGAAGTTGCACCTGTCAACTTGCACTACAGAATAAATGAGCTGCATAGTGACGTTTCAGTTTGGAATACACGTAAACACAGCGAGGGTAATTTGGTAATGGCGCTGTTAATTCCCACGTCCAAGCCAACAGACCAAACGGGGGACAATGATTTTTTTTCCAACTCACTCCTTTAAATCCCTTCAATTGCCAAACAAAAGATTGGGAGTACAAATCAAACTCCCATCTTAACTCCCTACGCCAAATCCCACGTCCAATTCCCATGCCCCTTCCTATCGCTTGCCAAACGTACTGATAGGGATTTTTAGTTCAAAAAAATGTAAAATTTGGGAAAAAAAATCTCACAATCTTAAAGGGCCCTTAAAGGCCTAGATTCGAGTTGGGTGTGGGTATTGATCCTCATCCTGACCTACTGCTGCTTCTCTTCGCTCGTTGCCGGAATACGAGCTTTCGTGACGACCATTCACGTAACCACAGCTCAAAATTCCAATGTTAGGTTTGACGAAACATGCGCATTTATCTGGAACCCATCAGACGTGGACCAGTGCACCTCAATCTCTTATCTAGAGTCCTTGAGCTCAGTACCAAAGCCTGTTTTGGGTGCACAAGTTATCATTGTCAAGCAAGCAACCTATCCTGATCCGATTTCTCATTTCTACAAGCAAATACAACACGCTGATCCCTAAACAACATTACAGTTACAGCACAACAAAACCCAAAAAAAATACAGAGAGAATTGACTTCAGCTACTGATACAACAAAACGGACTAAAATTAAAGACACCTCGAATCTTGTCGTTCTACATGATCGATCCATAGACCAACATTGCTGCTCGATCGGCACTGCAGGCGAAGCATGCAGGCTCCACAGCTCAGCTATAATACTACACCTGGTACCCGCCAGGCCAGTACCTGTCCACCAGATGCTCCACGTCCAAGCTCTGGAACCGCGGCCCGGCCGCGTCCACACCGAACCCTCCGTCCGCGATCACGCAGCCGCCGAGCCCCGCCGGCGCCATCTGCTGGTGGTCACCTGCCATCACCTGATGGTTGCTACCAGCGCCGGCACCGCTGGGCGCCGTCTGGCCGCTCATGGCCATCGACAGCGCGTGCAGCGCTGGCGGCGGCGGCGGTGGCGGCATTGCCGGCGAGGCGCCGAGGTTGAGATTGAGCCCGCTTCCCGAGAGCGTGAAGGGTGACGCCACGGCGGCGGGGTTCATGTACGCGGCCGTCGTCGTCCCGGGGTGCGGCTGGATGTGCGGGTGCAAGCCCGGCGTGCCGCGGGCGAAGCGCGCGAGCTCGGCCAGGTCGGCGGGGGTCATGTACGGGTGGTGGTGGTGCCGCGCGAAGGGGTCGTGCTGGAGCAGCGTGGGCAGCAGCGGCGGGACCATGTCCAGCGTGTACGGGTGGTGGTGCGACCGCGAGTGCCCGTTGTTGGACGGGTACTTCTTGGCGCCGGCGCTCTTGGCGAACACCCGGCACACCACCCACTCATCCTGCCATATACATGAATAATGAGCAAAAACATTTTCATTTACTTGTCTATCTTCTACAGTGTATGATCGGAAACAGTTTCATTCGTCTGTACATGATCGTGTATAAATTTCACTGCATAATTTCGTGAAATAGAAGTATGCTACAAAGCTAGCTATAACTTGTTTCTAGATTTATATATATTTATACCTTGTTAGATTTGGGGGCGGGTTTGATGTGCAGGCGATACTCATGCATGACCCAGTTGGTCTTCTCGCCACGAGGAGCTCTCCCTTTGTAGAACACCAGGGTTTTCTTCATCCCTACGAGCTCTGGCGTCGCTGGTAGTTGGCCGGTGTAGATTTCCTTATCTTTCCCCGTTGTCTTCCAATAACCGGCATTAGTGGCACGGTTTGTTCTCACACCCGTTGGGTACTTCCGGTCCCTCAGGCTGAAGAAATACCACTCTTTTTCTCCAAGTTTCGCTTTCTCTGGCATCAATTATTAGAGATGTATACACACAAATTGTTAGTGCCTTCGATCCTTGTTATAGTTATGCAAACACTATCTCTTGAGTTAAATCTACATGATGACAAACAAGTTTCCCCAGTTATCATGCCGCTCTCATGTTACAACTTACAAGCGATCAGGTACCCAAAAAATGCAATTTTGAACATTAACTTTTAACCGTCATATATATTGATGATAGCCGATGGTCATCAGGATTCTATTTTCATAAAGTACCTATACTCATAGAAACCTTATTCATGTTTCCAATCTACACCGTTATTTTGATTTATGAGTGAAACTCTGTCCGGTGACCAAGAGAGCACTAGCGTGTCCAAAACGACATGTGCGGTCACAGATAGAATATCATGGCTTTCAATTTTTCTGGAGCTTTTTTTTTGTTTTTTTCCTGGAGGAATACTTATGAGTATATATGTTCGAATCTAGATATACGTTCTTGTTGATGACAGTGTAGAAAAGGTTGTCATTTTAGGTTGTATTTGTAAATGAAACCCATTTAAAAAGACCTTGACCATCGTCCATCCATACCATCAAAACAATTTTATACAATTGATATATTTTGCATATAGTTTATATACCGCTAATCAGTGGCCATATTACTGTGTGTCGTTGACGGTCGATGTTTAAAACACTACTGTTGTGACAGGAGGGAGTGTATATATGTTAACAACCAGAAGATGATTTGTTAACGGTACATGCATATGCTCAACGTATATCATCCAGTTAAAATAAAAAAAACTTATGTAATTGGTAATCAACACCCTGTGGTAATTTCTAATTAGATACGTGCACTCATAGCAATTGTGTCCACCTAAACGCTAAATAGTCTTGTATCAATAAATATATATACACATAATATTTATGCATGTAATTAAAAACCAAGCCTTTTATATTAGCAAGTGGACATAGAAAAAAAAATCAAGTATTCTAGCATTTTGATGGTGCTAAAATCTAAATGGTCTAAACAATGAGCTAAGTGCCTATTCAGCCAACCTAGTCCTATTTAGCGGTAGCGCCCTCGCGTTTTTGCCATTCCACCCATTTACAAAGTAATTTATGGCCTAAACTAAATTATTGATTGGCGGCCATCATTTACTGTTTAAGCAGCCTAAGCAGTTGTTTAGCTGAACACTTGTTGTGAGGAAGAGTAAAATCTGGGATAGAAAATTGTTACACCTTTGAGGTCTTGACTCTTGAGGACATATAACTAAGACCATGAGAAAACAAATCTACATATATCCTGCTTTAGGAAGAAGAGATGATGCATACACTTGTGAGAGAGATCGAGAGAAGATAGGGATGAGAGGTCTAAAAAAAACTACAAGGATGAAGGAGAGACAACAAGATTATAAAATGTAAGAAATAAAGAAACCTTTGAGACCAATTCATGCAGCTATAGGATCATATCTACACAAGTAGTGGTTTGAGGCTTTTTTCTAACTTTTGAAAAACTTGCACCAAACGCCTGACAATAAGACAAACACATCGGATAGGTAAGGTAGATGCTTGGAAATTGACCATATGCCCATATCTACACGAATATATCTAGGTGTTCTATCCATATATGTGGATATAGTGTGATGCTTGGATTTATGAGTTCGATAAATACACTCATGTTTTGATGACCACTATGGAGCTAGATTATTAGGTCATGAGTACTATATATGCTGTATATATGCACGCATGTTTGTTTTCCATCGTTTCTTCTTCTTACCCGGGAGATCCCACGGCTCGCACTTGTTGAGGTCAACCTCGGCGATGGCCCTCGCCGTGAAGCTGCTCTCGGCGATCTTCTGCCGCAGGTAGTACGTGATGAGCTCCTCGTCCGTGGGGTGGAACCTGAACCCTGGAGGCAAGCTCTCCTCCTTCTTGTTCGACCCTCCCCCTCCTCCCCCTGCTGCTTTTGCTGCTGACCCTTCCATACCCAGCGATCAGATCGGTGGATTAATTGATCGATCGATCTCAACACGTACACCACAAGATCAGAAGGACAGAAACCCTAACCCTAGCCTGCTAGCTAGGCTGTGCACGAAAGAAAACTGCTGCTTCCGGTTTCTTGTTGCACTCCCACGGCTTGCAGGGGCAACTATAACTCTAACGGATCCAAGAACGAAATGATTTGACAAGAAGCTAAGGGTTAGGCGACAAGGATCGGAAGAACACACACTGCACACACGGTAGCTGGCTCTCCTAGCTAGCTCGATCTGAAAGATTATTTGGGGTGTTTTTTCACGCAAGAGGGCACGGAGATATAGGGCGGGGGGCAGGCTGGGGCCATGAGGTCGAAGATGTGTTGAAGAAGCTTGTACCAACCGGGGGTCGTGAGCCACAAGCTGGATGTGTGCATGCGCGTCGTCGCATGTCGATCGCGCGCGTCTTGTTCCACGCGCGCGCCGCTGTATCTTTCAACCCGCCCGGGGCCGGGGGTCGTCTTCATCGCAACAGCGCCCAAGGATATGGTCGTCGTACTAGCCAGTGTGTGGCAGCAGTGCTACTAGCTCCTTGCCATGGCTTGTCTTTTCATGTCCACGCGCGTCCAGTTCTTGCTGCTATTATTAGTTGGTTGATTTTATTGATTGGATGTGTGTATGTGTGTATAATTGGCTGGTTATAATCATATAGATGCTGCTTATGGAGTAATAATAACATCGATCGCGAGCTAGCTGTACCCTGTGCAGCAGCTCAATATAATGCTTAACCACAATGCATATATATTTTCGATTGATGGCAACACGACTGAATTAATTAATTTACTCCGTAGAAAGGATGCAAGATCGATTGATCACGGAACTCCGAAACACCTGTGTCGATGGAGGACGTCACGCGGCAACGAAGAGAGCACACACCAGACCTCAAAGATCTCTCAAGAAAAAAAGTGCATGCACGAGAGAGAGAGAGAGTCAGCTAGCAAACAGGACACGTGCGGGTGGGCCCAGGGGCCAGATACGGCCACGTAAGCAGGGGCCCACGCTCCTCTTGACCCGGGGGTAGGGAGCGGCAGCCGGGCAGGGGCGCCGGGCCTGGGTTCCCTCTAATCCCAACCAACGCGTAGAAAACAATGACAGCAGTGATCGAACTGTTCAGCACCCCACAATCGTCTACAAGCCCTAGGATTATTCCCTTGCATTCTTTGTCCATTTTGTAGCATGTGCTGTGTTTTCCTTTGGTCTTTGCTAATCATTGGCGCATTAAGAGCTAATATAGCTGCTGTGTCTGGCACAATTTGCGGAGAGATTCAGAGATCGAGAGAGGGTCCAACATACAAAATGGGGAATAATTCTGTCTCTTTTTCTCATAGTGCTCATGCAGTTTGTTATGGTACTATTATAATTCTTAACTTTGTAAGCTTAAATAGTTTTAGAAGCCAAACCCCCTCACTTTTGTGTGGAATTCAGCTGTTCCAAAAATGTTCAATGATGGAGGAGGTGGCAAGCACCGCAAGCTGAGCAAACGAAATGTGCAAACAGAGGATTATGCCGAACTGTCATCGACCTTGCCCACTTGCAAGGCGCAGGACACTGCCTTGCATTGTGGGTGGCGGTCCATACAAATCCAGGTCCTGTGAATATCAAGACATTGACAGTAGGATGCAATCTTGACAAACGGGTATGTAGGACGACACCATTTCAAGCAGGTAGGCCAAAAGTAACGGTTCAGACCTGAATCTTGGTCATCACGCACATGTCTCAGCAGTACAGGACCTCCAAATTATTCCCTCAAAAACAGTTCTTCCTTAATATCCTTGCCTAAATCTAGGGCTCGTGTTCATGTTGACCGCGCCTAAACTGCATTGTCCTCTCTGATCAGTTTTTGTCATACTACTTGCATTGGCCCCTCCCATTTTCTTTGCAGTATTTGTCCGGGGGTGAGGACACTGATAGTTGAGTAGAGCTGAATATATGTACATTGACTAAATCCCTACTGAAAGATACTGCTTTGGCTGTGCCTCAGGTTTCTGTTTTTTAGGTGGCACGAGCTGATAGCTCAAACGACGCGATCATGAAATGAAATGCTGAAGTGGCCTCTTCATCATAATGAACTAATTATGCGTGGCTCTCATGCATATTACCGAAACAAAAATGCAGAGGTTCAAGAGGACTGGTTGTTGGTGCCTGCCTGCATATGCTGCACAATCATTGACGTACTGTTTCCAGTGTAACATCTGAAAATGGCCACATGAAAAGTAAGTTCAGGAATTGATAGTTCGAAATGGCTGTCGTGGTGACTCCAGGGACGCTGTGGCTGATGCTGTTGAAGTGTGATTGACAAGAATTGGTAAAGTTTTCTGGTGGGTCAAAATCTCTCTTGGTTTCCTTTCCAGGTTTGATCAATTCTGCAAGTTTAGTGTTGGTTTCTTGTGGGTTCAGAGCTCAGACTTTTTCTCTGTCTGCTGTGTCCTGAGCTGCAGCCTCACTGTCATTGAAGATCTCACAGCATGTCGCAATTCGCACTTGCTCCCATCTCCCAGGCCTGTGCTGGCTGCAAGAACGATGAGAATGGCGATCCAGAAATGTTCTGGAGCCAGCTATGTATAAAATGCAAATGCAGCAGTTTTTTTTTAAAAAGAAGTGTTTCAGAACTTTTATGTATGAAAATATGAAAAAGTTTTTATGTACAGTTTGCTCATGTTTCTGATTTGAAGCGTGACGTGGAGACAATTCTCAACTCAAATCGCCGGATTCATCACTAATCTTTTACAGTATGTTTTTAAAAGGAAGTTTGGGTTTCCCTTTTTTTGAGAAATTGGATTCGGTAAAAATTCCGATTTGACCGACCCGTGTCAGCACCCGGATTTGGCATGCATGTTTAGAAGGTGTTTATGCGAACACTGGTGTATACTCAGATTTATCATTTATGGCATGGATAGATTGTTCACGCGCCCTGTAATCACAGGCCCATTAGCTCAGCATTATAACATGTGTTCAGGCAACTGCAATACTAGTACAATCTAGAGAAGTACTACAAACTGATGGATGCCAACCGATACTCTTCGCAGAATCAGAAATGCAAAGAAGGGAGCTGACCGGACTTGGAATCGGCCAAGGTTCCCTTCCCCTCCACGCGCAACAGGTTCGCCGATTCGCGTTATCGCTCCCGCGCGGTTAACTCCAAAACGAACGGAGCCCGGTCCGCACACCCCTCCTCGGCACGGACCGAACCGCACCGCCCGCGTGTCGCCGTGCCCGTGTCCATGTCCCAAGCGGCGGCGGCGGCGGCGGCGGCTCACCGGGCGCGGCGGGCGGCGCGAGGCGCACCGGTGAGGGAGCCTCTGGCCTCGGAGAAGCAGATGGCGCTATCTCCGGCCGTGGACTGCAACATCACTGAGGAGGTGCGCGGTCTTCGCTGGTCAGATTGCGATGTTTCTATTTCCATTTCGCTGTAGAAATGGTAGCACTGTAGAAATGGTAGCACTTCGTGATTTTGTTAATGTGCACAAGCTACTCTCTGCATCATTGATCAATCGTAGATCAGAGAGGGAAGGATTCGTGCAGTAGCAATGCCCTAAGCCTTAGACGATTAGTGTAGCATTCAACTTTTTTTCCCCAAATGCATAGTTTAATTAATGATGCCCAATTCGCGCAAGCGTTATAGGTCAAAAAAATTGTGCAGGAATGTTTGTCTGGTTGAGAAATTAATCTGAATATCATCCTCTCACCCCTATGCCATCACTAACAAATTGTCGTTAGCGAAACTCCGCATCTGGCAAACCAACCCTTTGACATTAGCAACATTGGTTGCGATGAATCACCCATTACTTGTGAGGCACTTCACCGGCAGAAAGACACGGAAGCTTTGTGCCACCATCAATCTTTCGCAGCCAAAATCTTCAATTTTCTGCATGTATGGATACCTTCCTTTGAAATTGCATACCTAAAAGGAGTCCAGGATGTTACATTTTAGTTGACTGCTTTTGCACGGTAGGAATGTCTGTGAAACCGGTTCAAACTCAGTCATAGCAAACACCTTGATAGGATAGGAACGACTGGCGAATTCATTTTCTCATTACTTCTTATAGGTTTGGATAAGGAGTCTGATAACAGTTGCAATAAGCATGCTAATCTTAATGTCTGGAACTCATTTAGTATTTTGAGTATTTCTATCAAATCATTTCTGTTTTTTGCTGTGCAGGAGGTTTACTGTGCTCTTCATTGTGGCTGAGTGTGGGAAGTTAATGGTGGTTGAGTGCAAGAAAAGAGAAATAACTAACACTGTAAAGATGGAGGGTTATAAAAACAGAACAATCGTCACTAACGATGAAAACAGACTCGTGACTTATGAAAGGTATCTTCTACCTCCCTCATCTAGTATATAGTTTCCTGCAAGACTGCTAACGCGCTGCAAACTTCAAAGATCATGTTCACATTGCAGTATCCGATCTTTAATCAGCGCTGTCCTTGTAGAATTACGTGAGGGATGCAGACGTTGAGCTGTATTATGGTTGGAAGCTTCATGTTTAATCCTTTTACTTAACCCAACATGATGCTGTCTTGTAGAAGAAAATTCTCATTTGTAGATGTAAAATGATTGTAAGAGTCATTCTTGTGGTTGGTGCCGTGGTGTGTCCCTGACTCAGGGTGGTTTTGTCTTTAGTACGACGGTTTTAGGGCACAGTTGGTGTTTCTTTCCTTGGTGTTTCTTATTGCATGAAGAGGCAGAGCTCCTGCCATCTATTTCTAAAGAAAACAGTAATTGGTTTACACTTAAATTTGTGACAGACGAGTTGTAGGTTGCTATTTCCTTTATTCACTGGAACATAGCACCACACAATCTGTTTCACAGTGCTTCTGGTTCCCAGTGTGTTTTCCTTAAAAAGAACATCATACTACCACTATATATGTGATCTTTCACAATGCCGATTTTGTAGTACGTTGAGCTATTCCAATTACTCAAATAGTTGCATTTTGTGCAAAAGAAGATAAAAAATGTCCTCATGTGATTCACCAGTTACCTAAGTTGATTTTTTTTCATGCTGAACTGCTAATTGCTATGACTATGAGGTGTTGCATTATTGATCTCATTCCCTATTTAAGCATATATAACTTAATTTATGTAGCTCCTCAGCCTATGACTCTGCTTAATTGCTCATTTGACAAGTTGAATATTGATGATAAAAATTCTTATGCGACAAATTTTTTCAATATGGCTCAATGAATTCAGCATTTATGATCCAAACCTTTTGGGAATCTGCTTGAATTATCTGTGGCAAACCAGCAAGCAGTAGTAGGGTAGAAATTATTGGATTAATTTATTCAATTAGAGAAATTCCTTTTTTTTAGAACAAAATATTATGGACTTCATTTTGAGTTGCTGGAATGACAGTGGTGCATTGCACTTTTTGAGCCAGATGAAACCTTGCCACAAACTCACGATAAATTATTGTATTTTCAGAATTTTGTATTTGAGTTGCTTCACCAGATTCTGAACTTGTGAATTTTTGTCAGTAGGTAAAGCTTTGATATAATACCCCAGCAACAAAAAAAGAGGAGGAAGAAAAGAAGCCTTTTCAGTTAGACTGCATATGACTATTGAATACTAATTTGAAGTTTCTCATGCTAATTACTTAATTCTAACATCTATAGCTTGCCTTAAACACTAGTGGCAGTTATCAGTTCTTTTTAAAGCTTGCATTTGGTGGTCTAATAATTGATTACCCAACTAAATGACTATTCTATCTTCAACTTGATGGTCACTGCTTGCAGACAGTTGGGTGTTCCAAGGGCAGCAGTAGGGATTGTCTAGAAAGTGAGGTACAGACACAAGGCAACCTTCAATTCCTAATCAAGTAATATATCAATGTTTTACTTCTGCTGGTGGAATTAGTTTGTCTCATGCACTACTTATTATGCTAATGTCAACTTACCTTCTCCCTAACACTTAAATTCTCAGTTAATCTAGCTAAATTCGGAACAAATTACATACTCACATCTTAAATAAAAGAAAATTTGATTCTACTTAAACTCCAAAAGAAGAAATCGGTGTGATTGGATTTAGGAATTGCCTTGCCTGTTTCTGACAATAGAATGGTTGCAGTTCAATTAAAAAATCAGGAACACATAGGAGAGCTGCATGTCAATATATTATGAAGAAAATATGGGGTAAGGGCCCCTTTACAACACGCACAAACCTTTCAAAACTACTGCAAAAATTCTTAAATTACATTTGCATCTTTGAAGAAGAAATAAAAGACCACGACCTCAACCAAGCCACTAACCAACCCCTGGCTGAAGGACAAGAAGATAAGAGAATACCCTTAGCCCTAGACAAACTCCAGAGATGCATCTCCTCACACGCGAGCTGCAAATCTCCAACAATGGCTGAAGAACCACCTGAGAGAGATAGAGAACGCCCGAAAGGTCAAGATAATCAATAATTACTCCCACAGTTAGAGCCCCTTGGATATCTGTGATCCAATTTTGAGTAGTGAGAGCTTCAAGGACAGATCTCTCATTGGCTCTCCTTTTGGGAACTGTGGCAAATAACTGGGGAATAGGGTCAGCAATTCACTGTCCATGAAGTCATCTTTGTTTCCAAAACAAGGTTTTCGCACCATCTCCCCCTTCAGATATGACAGCCAAAGAAAGAAATCATGAGCATCGTGAGGACTCTGAATGGGGAAGGATGATCAGGGCCAGTGAAAAGTGAAGAAAAATGAAGTATACTCCTTCAAATATTTCCTGCATTATCCTTCATGATGCAAGCATGTTTCTTAATTTTCGTGGTTATTCTTACAAAGAAAAGAACAATAGCTAATTGTAATGTTACTTTTTAAGAACAGAGGTAAACTGACAATCAAGGAATTAAATGTAGCATACACAGGTAGTCAGGTACTCCCTCTTCAGGGTGGGCTAATTGTAAATGTAGTATACTCCTTCAAATATTTCCTGCATTATCCCTCTGATCACTTTTGTTTGACGTCGGCTAGCACAAAATTGAGCTAGTGGACGTCATACAAAAACGAATGGAGGTAGTATATGGTAATGGGGAAAGGAAACATCACAGAAGCATACTAAGAGGGTAATGGGTTTCATTCTATTTTTTTCGTTTCTATTTTCGCTACTGTGTTTAAGAATGTCAGAAAAATGGGCGATTCGATTGTTGCCACTTCAAAATACTAAGTGACTTTCTCTGTTTCAGTATCATTTTCTGGCAACCTGTTAAAATTGGAGCAAAATTTTACATATGTAAGTATACATCTATACTTGTTCTAATACCAAAAAAGAAATCTGTTCTTCATCTTCTGGATGCAAACATATGAAAAATGAAACTTCAAACATGTTCCACATTCATCTGGATGCACATCAATTGAAAATATGGTTACTTTCTTCAGCATTTGAAACTAAATTCATTCTTCATGCTGATAGACACATTATACCTGCAAGGTTCAAGGCAATCCAATTGTTTTCTCCAGGTAACCACGTGCACGGCAAAATCTTAATGGCCCATGTCTTCTTGCTATCATCATATATTTTTTGGTAGGACGTGTCTTCTGTATGCTCCCTGATTTGCAGCAGTAATGTCTGGATAAGCTCCAATCTTTAGTGAAAGGTCTTTCTGCGATGAATAAAGAAGTTTACTTGCGAAGCACTTCACAATATGAAATTACACCGTGTCATGTTTGTGTTCATATTGTTATTGAACTGGGTGCTAAAGACATTGTTGGAGTAAACCGCAAAGTAGGAACGGGCCTTAGTTGTGCTCTTTGAAGTTGAATAGATCCATACTGCGTCATTGATATGTGAGAGATTGACCCGTAACTACTCTCGGTGACTGATTGATGGAAACTCGTCAATTTGGGTTACTCATAAGCTTGTAACGTCATTCAATGTCCGCATCCAAACAGCGACTAAATCAATGGATCCATTCACATCAAGTTGTTTGTAAGAAACCTGGGTACGCAATCACTTGTTGACATCCTTACTCCATGACCAAGATTTGTTAGCTAAGCATTCATATATTCACAGCAGAACTAACTGTGTTATAAAATTACATATTTCGCATTGGTCATCCACTTGGAAAACTGGAATGCAATTAGCTAGAAGCTAAATTTCTTCTAGATGAATTCACTTCACAGGAGTACCTTACATGATTAAGAAAGACAGATACCTAGTTTGTTTTCTCCTCGCAACTACAGATGAATGCATGTTTTTTTTTAAAAATCTAGAACTGTTATGCTATCTTGTTTGATCCATATGCCATGAGTGTCGTTTCTGCTGCACTTTGCTTTTGATTAGAAGCTGCACATGCAACGAAAATAACATTTCCACAGCTGACAAGTAGCATTGTTGCTTACTATGAATGTTAATACTCCCTCTGTCCACAAAACAATAAAATTCTGGCTGTCATAAGTCAAACCATCGTAAGTTTGACCAAACTTATATGAAAATGTAAAAACATTTATATATCAAATACATGTAATATAAAAATATACTACCTTTATTCTTTTTCATTTAAAGTTTTTTAAAAAAAATGAACTAAAAATGTCAAATAAAAAAGAATGGAGGGAGTATTTTAATATAGACTTGGTCAAACTTATGTGGTTTGATTTAGGACAAC
Organism: Paspalum notatum; assembly: GCA_022530915.1. NCBI lineage: Eukaryota > Viridiplantae > Streptophyta > Magnoliopsida > Poales > Poaceae > Paspalum > Paspalum notatum. Next base: position 41,714,945 of record CM039685.1, read on the forward strand.
ATTAGGATTTCATTCTTTCGTGGACGGAGGGAGTAGTTAATACTTAATACCGGTACTAGTTAAATATGTATTAAGTAATACTTGTAGGCATGATGTCAGTGGTACACTCACTGTTGGGTACCAATTGAAGCACTCTGGAAGTTAGGCTCTTAGAAAGTTGACATGGGGAGAAGGCTCTTAGAAAGTTGACATGGGGAGAAGAAGAAAGAAACTAAGAGGCTGGAATTTATATAAGTTTCATCTTCCTGATTTAGAGTTGTCCATATAAACTGAAATATGTTTCTTCACCACCTTCTGTTAAGAATACTTCAGTTTTCACGTTTGTTAGAACTGGAACAGATTGATCATAGAAGCACATATACCTTTATAAATATCTAAATATTTTTTCTTGCCTAGGATCAAATTGATATTATCGTTACACTTTTGCTTGGTTCTGGTCTGCTTCTTTGAAGTTTATTAGTTCATCTCCTCATCCCGTCTGCGAGTATTTACTTACACTTTTGGACTTTACATCCATGCAAAACGCATGCGGACTTTATGTAGTTTCTTTAGAATGTGTTCATTGATTATAGCATGTTATCTGCCATCACTTGGACTTGATGGAATTTCTCTTCACAATTTAAATTGCAGTCCGCTACTACGATTATCTAGGGCAGTTAAATGAACACATAACACAAACTTTGCTTTGCAAAACATCCTCTTGAATTTTTTTATTGCTAGGAAAAAATGTTCTGACTCAAAGTAGAAAATTTTATGTGATGAAAGTTGATTCCACTGAAGAATTGCACTTAATGTAGTTGGATGACTAAATCCATATTTTCTTCTGACAGGTACCATTTGGGTGTGAAGGTTTTGTGGGATGCAGACAATGCATCAGTGATTGGATGGATGACAGCTCTGTGCTTGCTTACAGTTTCTTTGAAGCTAACGCTGGAAGGGAGTTTCTAGTTTATCGGCAGATTTCTCAGTTGTTGATCACAGCAAGAAATGGCTTATAGCTGCCCTGCTGGTCGTTTTGCTTTTAGGTGTTCCTAGGTAAGAAAAAACATGCATAGAAGCAAGATGACTTGCCATTAGTTAGAGAAAATGTGGATACGAACAAGAAAGCCAATATTGTTTGTTCAATCATTTCCCTGCCTCTTATTCCTTTCTTTCCCCCAACTTTTTAGTTCACTGCATCCATTCTTGGATAAAGTTTAGCCTGCATTTGTGCTTCTGTCTTTTGGGCCGGAAAAGCATGTCTATGTCTCTGAGCCAAGCATGGCATCACGGATCTCTAGAAGAGCGGTAAGACTATGTGCAGCAGGATGTGCAAATGCATTGTGTATCTACTATTCCAACTATTTTTTTTCTGTGGACAGTATCGCTACAGTGTATAGACAATCTATTTACCCAATCCACTGCACATAATAGTCTAAGCCATAGTTCAGCAGTTGACGGCCTGCCACTGGATTTTTTTTTCCTTTTGAACTTCCCTGCCACTGGATGTTGGTTAGCTTTGGGGTATGGTAATGGACTCGTGGTATTGTTTTCAGAGTTAGCACCGGCGCGATTGTATTTTTGGAATCTGTGGGGTCGACCTAGCGTTTGAAATTTTTCTACAAAGCGACATTCAATATACTATAACCAATGAAAAATAAGGATGTGTCAATTGACACTAATATTTATGTCTAATAAAATACAGTTTTTTATGGGATGAAGGTAATATTATGTGCACTGCATAAGCTAATGTGAGTCTCACTAAAGGTGTAAGTAGTATGGATAATTTCTAGATCTGATCTGAATCCAAATTATGTAGATATGGGAAAGAATTTTTAGATCCATGAGGATATGGATTAATCCGAATCCAATTCATGCGATAGGGCATGGAGTAGGGTAGGATTTGGTGTCACTAGAATTCGATGGGTATAGACTATTAGACATTTAAACGTGGATTATCTTATGCTTATATAGTATTATTCCATTATTTTGGAAATATATTTGTTGTCTGTTACGCAAAAGAATTATCACCACCGTTATTTATTAGTATGTACCTAGTTACTTATGATACATTGAAATGCAAATTGTGTCACGAACTATTAAACTTCAGTTCCAGTTTATAAAATATTGTCCGTTATTAAAAAATACATGAAAGTATGCTTTATATGACTTCTCAAATCCGCTTCAGACTCCAACTCCGTACCATTCTTGACATTTAAAAATCCATATCTAGAGCCGTGTAATATCCATTTTACTTTGAATCCGATAAAAAAATAGGATTAGAATATAAAGAAGGAGCCATCCATTCTGATCTGGTACGTTTGCATTACTAAGTCTCTCAGATTGTTTTTTAGTTGATTTATAATTAATTTAATAAATAGAATAATGAATTGTCAAGGCAAAAAAAAAAGATAGAAACTGGTCTCCATTTTGGAAGGAAAATTAGCATCAAAACTCTGGATGCCTTCATTTTCGGCCCAGTAGTGGAAAGCCCATTAGCAAAGTACACGTACATACCCAGTCCATATCGAACCCACTCTGTAATCCCTTTGAACCCTTCGCCCACACCACGACCACACTGCAGCCGGAGTTGGGAAGGAGGCGGCGGCAGCGCCGGCGAGTTAACCAAGGAAGCCAAAGCCATGGTGGTCCGGCTCCGGCTCGCGCGGTTCGGGTGCCGGAACCGTCCCTTCTACCGGGTGATGGCCGCCGACAGCCGCTCCCCGCGCGACGGCAAGCACCTTGAGGTCCTCGGCTACTACAACCCGCTCCCAGGTTAGGTTACGCTACTGCTCTCCTTCCTCTCTTGCCGCGTCCCTCCTTACCCCGTAATATTGATTGATCCGTTTCTTCAACGGCTCAAGAACCATTTTCTGCTGCTGCTGCTGGCCTGCTTAGCGGTGATTGGATACTTGATGAAAAGATGAGCTTCCCCCCTTGTTGCCGTTTGCAGGGCAGGATGGAGGCAAGAGGATGGGCCTGAAATTCGACCGGTTGAAGTAAGTTTCACTTGCTGAAATTTTGTTTTGTTGCAGCTACTACTGCACCTAACCCAGAGCCAAATTGCTATATTCCCGTCAACGTTTTAAAACTAAACGTGAGGCTGATTTGAGAAGCGTATATGAAAAAAATAAATAATGGGAGAGTAATTCAGATATTCAGTGGTATTACCCCTTTTCGTTTCATGCTTAGCTTAAAGTGGTAGATGGATTCCATTAGAGCCAACAGAGAACTGAGACTGAGAGAAGAAAGAAGAGACCCCGCTGCCCGCCGCCCCACTCCCGAACCCCTCCTCTCCCTCCGGCGACCTCGCCGGCGGTCAGAGGAGGTGGGCCGGCCCTGTAGATTTCTAGTGTACTCTTAGTCTTGGCCGTATGGGCCTGTTCCGGAGGTTATCCCTCCTTTATAGTCGCTTCGGAGATGTTGCCGGCGGCGGGACGACGCTTCAGCTGCCGTCGCCATCGTCTCCAAGGTGACCCTCAATAAATCACCCTCTCCACCTCCTGGATCTATCCCCCTTCGCCCTCTCCGCTAAGATCCAGGACCACCTTCCACCGATCTGGCTGATGCAGTTGAGGAAGAGGGAGGCCACCTTGGTCCGGGTCCTCTTCCGTTCAACGGGTCACCGGAGTTCTGCTCTTCCCAAGTTCATGTCCCCCGCTCCACCCCGGGTACCTTTCTGCAGCCACCATGGACCTTCAAGTTCAACACAGAAGAACACAGCTATGTTAAGCTCATCGTTTTGAAGGTCTCAAGCCGGCATCACCGGGTTAGACGGAAGTCTCAAACACACTTCATCGATGAGCTTCCTCCTCCTCTTAGGTTCGGTGAAGATGAAGATCCATGTCGGCTTCGTCGCCCATTCAAACCTCCAGTTGTGAGGCCTCTTCGCACTGAGCTCAAGTGCCCATGGTACCTCTGGTGCTCCTCGCCGCTGGTGAGCTCCTCCGCTCCGTTGAGGCTGACGTCATCCCTTCCAGGACGCGTGGCCTGTGCGCTGTTGTTCCTTCGACGCATGGGTCTGCTCGTTTCAAGCTGGCCTTTCCAAGGCTGTGTTGTATTTTGGTCTCCTTGTGAGGACCTTTGTGTAATTTGGGCTGCGTAATAATATATAGTATATGCTTTCAGAAAAAAAGGTGGTAGATCATATTACTGGGAATGCCAGGGTAGGAGCTGAGAACATTGCCGTGCTTAGTTGATTGGTAGTGCCAATTGCCAAGCATTCCTGCATCGACCTCTCTCTGGGAAGGATAATTGTTTCCTTTTTTTTAATAGAAAAACTCAAGTGGACAAGATTATAGGTGAAGAAAGTAAGTTTTGTGGAGCGTGTGAGATATACTCGGTAGCATAAGTAGGAGAGATAATGCCTTTGATCCTGTATTGTCTACTTTCTGTCTTTTATCATGTGGTCAAGAATCATAAGGTCACACTTAACGACATTGTCAATTTGATTTCTTCTCTGGTCAAGCTACATTCTTTCTTGATTTGAAGGCAATGTAACAACATGCAACTGTCTTCTGCTGTAGGTACTGGCTGTCAGTTGGGGCGCAACCATCAGATCCTGTGCAGCGTATTCTCTTTCGGGCCGGACTACTGCCACCACCTCCAATGCTAGCTATGGCCCGGAAGGGTGGGCCACGTGATAGGCGCCCCATTCATCCAATGACTGGGCGCCCCTTGGACCTCGAGGGCGTCACAATTGTCGATGACTCCAATGCTCCTGGAGGTGACGCTGAAGAACCAACAGATGAGGTGGCTTCATGAGTCTTCTGTTTTAGCATATGAAAATATGCTTAGTTTTCTATTTTAGCATATGAAGTCCTGCTGCCAGAGAAAAAGTTTGCTGTACCTCTGACAAGACTACGGGCGGCAAACTTCTAGATAGACATGTAATGTTTCATCCATTTTGATCTGAAAAGTTACAGTACTGTTGTTTTTCCTCCAAAAAAAAGGTAAAAACAATGCCATTGCGTGCATCTGTAGTTCTTGTTCTGCAGGCGCAGCACCGTCAGTCTGTGGTCTGCAGTATTCTCTGCATGTGCCAATTAAGATTTGTCTGTGGAATGAAATTTGGATATCTGCAGTATTCTCTGCATGTGCCCATTAAGATTTGTCTGTGGAATGAAATTTGGATAATAAAGGTACGCCTTGATGAATGATTTTTTACCACTTTCTGGATGCTTAGATTGAGACTATTATCAAACGATGATACACCTGCTGAGGTGACTTGGAAGGTAGGCGAGATCATATATGTACCTAGTATGCACTAATGTTTTCGGAAGAGTGCAGACTGCAGAGCAAACAAAGATTTTGCTAGATCCTGTATGATAAATTTTCTGTGTTGTCCAATCAGACTTATGCTTCATCTGATCTGACTGGATCGCAAAGTTGATATCTTGGATGTATGGAAGACCGAGAGATGCATCTCTGTCATCCTTGTTCCCGTCTGTTCACGCAGATGCTTTCTTTGAGGGATTGCTTCCTTGTATTCTTACTGACAAAGGCAGCTTGCCTCCTGAAGCATCTTCTCAAGATTTTATCGTAGATTCATCATCTGTAGGCGAGCCAAAACATATGGAAGAATTTTATTTAAGGCCTTTACATGTGATATGAGGAATGTTATACCACGTTTAAAAAAAGGCGTGAACTTTGATTCCAGTGATTGGAATTCCTCTATGAGATAGTTCCATGATAATTCTGGTGCAGTGCAAGTGAATTGCGGCTAATTTTGATTCTGCGGTATTCTGGCATTTGTCATCTGAGACCATGTTCTCAAAAAATGTAGGAATAGAAAAAAGGGCATGATTGGAGTTGTATGAAAATTGTTATCCTATAGGAATTCAAAACGTAGAAAAAATTCCAATATAGCATTTGAATGCAACACATGAGAATTACAGGAATTTAAAGAGAGATGAGACATATATACACAAAGTAAAGTTTCCATGAGGTCCAACCCCATTTTAGTTTTTCTCTAAAATCCCTTGGGACTCATGCATCCTATAGGAATCCAAACAAATTTCTTTGGGTTCAATCCATTGTTCAAAACAAGCATATAAGAAATTTGTCTTTGGATTGGAATCATCCAAAATTCATAAGTTTTTCCTTTGTTCCGATGTGGGTTTAATAACAAGAATATTTCTTTGTATGTCCAGCTACAGTGCTACACTGCTCCAGTACTGAAACTTGCATCCTGTCCAAGCTAGAGACAAAGGTTCAGTACTCAGTAATGTTCAAAATGCAGAGACAAAGGTTCAGACAGGCAAACACAAAGTATATCCGGCCAGGAATTAAGGCATATACAGAGTCACAAGCATTACCAGTATGGGCCAAACAACTCATGTTAACATCATGTTACCATCAGTATTCACCATCCCAAAAGGCATTTCTTCTTTCCCAGGCCACCCCATCCATGCGACATGCTAAACCAAGCTCACCAAGAAAAGCTTTCCTCGCGGCACATGCATGCGTCGCTGGAGCTTTAAATAATCTCTCAAGGATACCTCCAATGTCTTCCCCTTTTACTCGCCTCCTTTCCACATCCGTCGTTGGCAGATTTGCCATAGCCAAATCAGTAGCTAGGATGGGAGAACATAGACGAACTTGCCATCTATATTGTCTGCTTGTGCTGGTGGTGTTGGCGCAATGGCACCATGTATCAATGGCCATGACGTTCACTATCTCGAACTACTGCTCCCACCCGATCTGGCCGGGGACGCTCGCCGGCGCCGGCACGTCGCAGCTGTCGACGACGGGGTTCAGGCTGGACCCCGGGCAGACGGTTCAGCTGGCGGCGCCGGCGGGGTGGTCGGGGCGGATATGGGCACGGACGGGGTGCGTGTTCGACGCGGACGGCGCGGGCGTGTGCCAGACGGGCGACTGCGGCGGGCGGATGGAGTGCCGCGGCTCCGGCGCCACGCCGCCGGCCACGCTGTTCGAGGTCACGCTGGGGCAGGGCGGCGTCGAGGACTTCTACGACGTGAGCCTCGTCGACGGCTACAACCTGCCGGTCGTCGCCATCCCGCGGGCTCGCCTGGGCGCCTCCTGCAACGCCACCGGCTGCATGGCCGACCTCAACCGCTGTAAGTGCCACGAAAACTGGCTCTCTGTTACGCTCGATGGTGAGCTTTGCCGCCGGCGGCCGCTGACGAACCTTCGATCGGCCAACCAACAGCGTGCCCGAGGGAGCTGCAGGTGGACTGCGGCGGCGGCGCTATCGCGTGCCGGAGCGCGTGCGAGGCGTTCGGGCAGGACAGGTACTGCTGCAGCGGCGCGTACGGGACGCCGGACGCGTGCCACCCCACGGTGTACTCGTCCATCTTCAAGTCCGCGTGCCCGCGCGCATACAGCTACGCCTACGACGACCGCACCAGCACATTCACCTGCAGGGCCGCCGTTGATTACACCATCGCCTTCTGCCTCCCCACCTCCGGGTAATCAAGCATTTAAGCCCGCCACCAAATAACAACCTTCCATTCCATTGGCAGTCATGTACGTACGTACGACAGCACGCAGGGAAGGGATATTATATATATATATATATATATATATATATATATATATATATATATATATATATATATATATATATATATATATATATATATATATATATATATATATATATATATATATATAGCTTCGTTCATTGATCTCACCTCACCTCTGTTTGCAGGATAAAGAAGTCGGATGCGGTGTTTCTCGGAGCACAAATCGACGACGGCGAGAGCACCGGCGATCGCAACGCGCCGCCGGTTTACAACAATGGCGGTTACGAACCGCCGATCTACAACTACGGCGGCGGAGGTTCTCGTGGTGGGACGACGGCGACGACAGCCTCGTCGGCGGGCACAAGATACACCCGCTCCTGGCTCCTCCTACTGCTAGTGGTCATTTTCTTCTTCTGATTGCGCGCTCGGTTGATGATCTTGTTCATCCGGTTCATGCCGAAGTAAGAACTCAGAACTGAATGAAGAAATGGAAGACCTGAGCACAGATGACCATATTACATATGGATAGCATACGGCGGATAGAGGACGAGATCCAAGAGATTGAAGAAGATTTTCAGTTTTCTGGCATCGGCTCGCTCCTACGCTTCGTGTTCTTAGTGGCTGTAAAATTGTCTGTCCAACATTGACCAGTGGATTAGATGGTACTGGTGAACAACTGGGCAGGAAAAAAATGTTGTGTAGACTGAAATTGATCGTTGCTCTACTGGTTCATTCTAATCGTAGGCAGATGAGATAAACTCTCGCAGAACGTTCATTCGCTTCTGACGAACATCTGAAGAATTCTCGCTGTTTCACTACTCTGCGGTGTCGGCACGCCTGTGTGTCAAGCTCTCTAACTCTGCACCGGCCCACCGTACATTGTGATCTTGCCCGTGATCCTCTTGGCTTGGTGATGGATCCCAACCATGTCCGGGTGGCCGGCTGGCGCTCTCAAGGCCAAGGGAGGGAGGCGAAGCATGCAGGGAGGGAGGTAACAAAGGTTACACGGGCCTGCAGCGGACTGCGGATCAGCCTGATCAACGGCGCCAAGAACCTTCGTCGGCGTCGGCCCACGGCTCACGGCTCACGGCCCACGGCCCACGGCGAGGGCCGGCCGGCGCGGAAACAAACAGGGCCTTATTTAGCCCATATACTAAAGGCTTTTTTGTGTGTGTGTGTGTGTGTGTGTTTCTACTCCCTCTGCCGAAGTACCTATTTTCTGTTCGATCCTTACAACGTTTCTGTATCGCGAGATTGTGGTATGTTATAGGAGTATTTATTTTTGCTCTGTTTGTATGTAAAATTATGTTTTATTCATGTTTTTCAATGCTACTAATAGTTTTTTTAAATAAAAATATAACATTTTACAGGTGAACAAACGTAACACAAGGAAGCTCATACATCCAGCGGAATGCGAGTTAAAGTTACAGCATAACCATAAAGGAGGTTATGTGGGAGAGCCTTGTAGCAACAAGTCCGCGACAAGTCCGCGAGGCCTTTGAAGCTTGAGCGCTCACAAAGCGTCACCTCCTCGTCTAGAATGACTGAATGAGTCGCACCCAGAGCAACTGGCTCAAGCACTTCGCGCCTAAAACTCAATTGTTATACTCTTACACATGTTCCAGAAGATTGAGACTGTAAAGGGTTAAAGCCCGGATATTTTTTCTTGAGTTGAGAATATTCTAGTTGTGAAGCTATAATATTTTCCTGTGCGCGCACAATATTAACATGTCCATATACATCTTCTAATGACGACATCAACATCAGGACTAGACGTTCAAACAAGCTTTGCTGCCATCTATGTGGGAGAGATCCTCACCTGATAGATCAATTAGCAATAGATACCTTGTGCATTTGGCCTACGGTTGGCTGAGGATCTGAAAGACATCACATGATGTGATTCACATCCCATTTCATATATAAAATTAAACGACTGTCGTCAGTGATCAACGACGACCATCATGAATATCATGTTGCACAACTGGGAGTAAGGACGGATGTAGCGCATGACATGACGTTGGAAAGACGCAGCCTTGGAGGCTTGGACCTTGGAGATATGTTAGAATTCCAGCATTGTGGTTGTGGCATGCTTCCTGTGTATCCGGTCCTAGAAATAATCGCACAGAAATCACAAGAAATAGTTCAATTTTACAGAAAAATGTAGAACAGAAAATTCTTCCTTCGTTCCAAAATGGCCCTTTAAGAGTTAGGACGTTAGAATTCAAAATTTGTCCCACAATTTAGGATATTAGTTGTCTTTAAAAGAAAATTAATCTGCATGCATGCAGACACCAAAAAAAAGATTAATCTGTTAATCAAAGATACATGCGTGATATCTCACCTTCCTTAATCTGTCCTAAAAATTCTAAAACAACATTTATTATGGGACGAATGGAGTATAACGGAATGGAACTCGATACTAAAAATATATTTAATAGTGATTTTGGTTGTGTATCTGTGCATGACACTTGCTAGTTATGGAGGGGGGAAATGTTACAACCTCCGTTTCAAATTATAGGTCATTTAACTTTTTATAACAACTTTAACCCACTCGTCCTATTAAAAAATCATAATTATTTTATTTTACTATGATTTAGTTTATTATATAACATGATTTGTTTTTATATTTTTTTTATAATTTGTTAATAACACGATATGGTTAATTAATTTGATGTAAAAAAGTTAAATGACCATTGGTTTGAAATGGGGGCGTACTACGCATGACCACAATGCGAAGACTTAAGGTGCGCTGGCTGCACGGCAAACGATTGACGGGCTATACTACACTACAGACACGACAGCTACCAAACTACTGAATGAAAAACGACAACCAACTGTCACCTAGCAGCGGCATTCGTCCGAAAATCCTCGGAAACTTACCGGTCCTCACGGCATGGTCGTACATCAGATATGTGTGTCTGCTTCCTATATGGTCGGGCAATCAGCTATGAGCCTACAGCCTAGCTACTATATGAAAGCGCCATGCATGTTGAATCATATGATAAGATCAACTCATCAAGGTATGACTTGACCAGAGGAGGAGACTCCAAACCTGCTCCCATCATCCATGTGATCGTGAATTCGTGATGGAGAGAGTGATCATTCGATCTGGCTTGAGGTCTTTTCTTATGGCTACGTATCAACCAGACATTGCGTCAAGCCGTCAACTGAAAATGAAGACTGTATGTGCTCATCTCTGTGCCAATATTCATGATCAACATTCAATAGAATTGACTCTTGAGATGTTCGAGATATTTCCATTTTTTTTGTTAATCTCCTTCCCATCACCTTGCAATTGGTTGGTCAGGACTCAGGAGCCAGTGGTTACCGAACATGATATGCGAGTTGGAAAGATGCGTTTTTGGAGGCACCTGAATGTATTCGAGCACATTCTTGCACTGATCTTGCAACATGCCGTCTTTATCCGGCATGTTTGAAGGGCAAGTCTCTTTCGTGCTGGATTCCATGAATAGGACTAGAAATAGTAGGTTTTGCTACGCTAAGAGACTGTGCTAAGATGTGACCCGAATAATTGAGGGGGGAAAGGAATCTGTTGACCCAATCAAATAGCGAGCAGGAACTTGATTTGCTATCGACTGATCCAACCAATTTATTACTGTCGAACAGTTTATGCAAACTGAAACATTCGTCTGCAACTGAGGAGACGAGATACACTTGAATGCAAATGGCCCAAAATCCCAAGAACTCAAAAGTACTCTACTACTCAACAAAGTACCAAACCAGTTACCAGGAATACACATTTTGACATCACCATGAAATTAAAATGACTAGAGATCTAGCCATGAATTCTCCGGTAGAGCTGAGATCGAGCACGCTTTTCATCATCACCAGCCTTGATCGCCGGAATTAACCTTGAAGGTTTCCAGGATTTTCCACAAACCGGCCGATCCTTAAGGGGTGGAGATCTACTCCGGCCTCAGCCGCGGTTGTCGCCTCCCCGTCCATGGCCATCTCGGCTAGGATCCTCCCAACCGCCGGGCCCATCTTGAACCCGTGGCCGGAGAACCCGGCGCCGACGACGACGTCCTTGCCGAACTCCCCGCCGAGGAAGTCGATCACGAAATCCTCGTCGGGGGTCATGGAGTACATGCAGCACTGCCGGATGACCGGCCCGCCGGCGGTGTCGACGTGGCCCGGCATGACGGCGTCGATCCACCGGCCCACCGGCTCCGCCAGGTCGGCGACGCCCGTGGACCAGTCCCTGCTGTCCGGGTCGCAAGGTGGACCGCTGTGCAAGGCGATCTTGATCAGGCCCGGGAACTCCATCGATGGGGTGCCGTAGATGTAGGGGTCGCCGTAGCTGGCGAACGTCGGGAAGCCGGCCTCCGGGGTGAGCTCCTGCTCGTGCCCAGGCTTTACCTTCCAGTAGCAGATGAGTGTGTGCACCGGCTGCACCGGCAGCTCTATGCCGGTGACCGACTTGATCAGCTTTCTCGTCCAAGCGCCGACTGTTACTATGCATTTGGTGCCTTGGAACTCCTCGCCGCTAGCCGTCCTCACCAAGATTGATCCTTCTCCTATGCATGAAGTATGAAGAGATTCAGAAAAGATATGGTTTTATGACGTCATAGTTCATTTATGTATATGGTTTTACGCAGACAGAAAAAAAATAAATTGATAGATAATAGCAGCATTGGAGGATTTGTGTGCGTCGGTTAGGTGCTGCATTGTATTGGCACTTTGGCAGGTTCCACAAACGATATAAAACAAAAAGAGTGTACTGAACGAGAATATTTATGGCAATCATGTACAAATAAAAGGTGCAACAAGTTGTGCAATTCCACTTAAAAAACAAAAAGGATGTAACATGTTTAAATTTATTCTAGCAGATGATGGTGCATTTTCGTGATGTGCTACAATTAACAATTATATACATTATTGCTAGCTACAACTTTTGTCAGTGATGTGGGCTCTCTTAATGTTTGTAAAAAACAAGTTGTTTGGTAGACCATCATTGCAAAGGGGCATATTAGCAGTCCACCATGTAAGACCTCTCAAGTGGATGTGGAGAACATTGTTTTGACATTACTGGAATTTGAAATATAGGTGGTGGAATATATGAGTAGGCTGTTGGAGATGATAGGCCCCACATATGCAGCATTAGTTTGACAAAAAAAAATAGCAAAATAGTTATAATTGTTTCATCTTGCTAGAAATAATACGCCAAACTGAAAATCTTGCAAATTCATTTAATCCTTGCTACCTATAGTGAGTTATGGAGATTTTAAGTTGTGTCCACATGGATGAGGCTATATGACACGAAACATGCAATATTTCAAGCACAATTTGCATATGAAAATTTCCATTTTAGTACCTCTACAAACACTATATGCAGTTAGAATTTAGAATTTCGAAATAGCATGTTAGAAACCATATGGCTTATCTACACGGTTCAATTAAGTTTTTTTTTGAGCCACGGTTCGATTAAGTTGAGATTTGATGTAGCATAAGGTAGGTGGCATAATAACATGGATAGACACAAAGAATCATGTGTTAAGATTTGAGAAGATTCATGTGGCAGCAGGCAGTTCAAGGGTCACGACAAGCCCTGTGGCCATAAGGGCCCATGGAATTGTTTTTTCACCACGTGCTTGCAGCCTTATCTCTCACGAAGCACTGTAGTGACGGGGCTGCACAGCCACAGCCAGTGCAAACGATCAGAGCCTGTATTTTTTTTAAAAATCTGAAAACCTCCAGTTAAGGTTCCTAATTAACAAATATGCAGGCCTGCAAATATGCAAGATTACCAGTTTAATTATCGGATTTATTTCTTGTTATGCACCTGGCATATATGCCCCTTGTCCAAATCCCTTGGCAGTACTATCCATTTGTCAACTTGTAACTATATAGTATGCTGATATGGTTGATTGGTTAGACACGAAATGCCAGGGCCAGCTTAATTTATCTGTACGTGCACCATGACAGGACAGGAACGTGCACAAGTTGCATTGTCCGAAAGACCGAGACAGATCGATCGATGGAGCTCACACACACAACAACTCCTGCATCTGCGTTGCATTGCATGCTTGCCAGTGAGTCAGTGACTCATCAGAGAGTCACCAGGGTATGGTCACATGCAAGAGCCGCATGCCTCCAAAAAGACCAAGAGAATCGGGCTCGGCTGGAGGAAGAAGACAGTACGTAGTGCACGAGAGACAAGCGCGCGCTCACTGCTCACCTGGCTTGGCGACGTCGACCACCTCTGTCTTGTCCCTGACGACGGCGCCCTTCTTGATGGCGAGCGCCTGGAACATGGCCACCGCCTTGGTGGCCTTCATGACCCCGCCGAGCTCGCTGGCCGCCGCCGTCCACCCGTCGGGCACCCTGAACACGCGCGCCCACGACGGCGGCTCCTGATGATCGCCCCTCTCCCTCTCCCCCGCGTCGACGCCGATCTCGGCGGCGCCGCCGTTGCGGATGGAGGCGAGGAGCGCGGGGTCGTCCCGCGGGCCCAGGTCGAGGTGCGGCGTGGGCGTGAGCACGCGGTAGCCGGCGTCGGCCTGGGCGTCGTCCCAGAGGCGGCGCGACAGGCGCACCATGGGCGGGTAGTGCGGCTGCGGGTAGGTGGCGCGGATGGTGCGGGACTCGCCGTGGGAGGAGCCCCGGTGGTGGAGAAGGTCGAACTGCTCCAGGAGCAGCACGCGCGCGCCCCGGCACGACGCCGCGTACGCCGCGCAGCTGCCCATGATGCCCGCGCCCACCACGATCACGTCGAACTGGCGGCCCTGGCCCTCGCCGCCGCCGTCGGACGCCGCCATGGCGCGCGCTCTCCCCTTCGTTCCCTAGCTTAGCTTATTGGGCGATTTGGAGCTGTGGGTGTGCGAGGGACGACTAGGCCGCTAGAGAGACTCTGTGAGAGTGAGACGAGAGACTGGACTAGCATGAGCACACACAGGCAAGAGGCAATGCGCTGATTTGGTGGCCAGGCCGCAGGCCAGTACTGGATTGAAGGCGACGTCCGTAGGCTAGCTCACACCGAAATGGATGTGTACGTCCTGCGCGGTTCTATCCCGGCGTATGCATGGGGCCAAAATAAAATAAAATGCACGATTGTACTGTACTAGCCTGCCTTATCATTTCAGCCGTTTGTACGCAACGTGAAAGGGGCTCTGATCTACCACGTCCAGGACCAGCCACGCCCCACACGCGCGCTCCGCACCACACAGTAGCGCACACGCTATACGGCGCCGGCTTGGCGTGTGTGTGTGCGCGCGCGCGCGCGCATCATCTTTGCCTTTTTGGTACATCCTTATCCTTGTTCACCTTTTCTTTTTCCATTAACTTTGTTCCTTGTGCAAGCATCGACAAAGCTATATATGGCCAACTTAATGCTTATCATGCCTGGTTTTTATCTGCATTGTCTACTTTTTTCTAATTTTAATCAGACTAGTTCAGATCTCAACTAATGTAGGAGAACACATGCATGTGCAGCCTGTCTCTCGCCATTGTGGTTCTAGGTTTCTGTTTGTCAAACTATTTGTTAGGCTATCCACAATGTGATTTCTCAAATCCCATTCCCTATTACTATTCCAACTACCTCCCTCTCTGTTTACAGTGCAGCATTTATGTCAAACAGTACAAAACAGTGTTTTGAGGATTCCTCAAAAACCAACCATTGTGGATAGCCTTAATGGCTTAGTTTGGTTTGACTATGGATATGGATCCGCTCGCTCTCATTCCCTTTGACAGCCTAAAACAAGAGCAACATTTGTATATGTGTCTCCACATAGAGACAATAATTCAACTTGCAAGTATTTTGAAATTTCTATTCTCTTCTTCTGATCCAAAAAATAGTCAACTTCATCATCATCCAAGGAAGTTGTACATGTCCATAGTTTTTTTATTGTTATTCAAGAGGACCATTGGTTAGACGGAAAAAAAAAAGAGTCAATCAGCTATATAATGGTGGAAGTCAAACCGTATCATCCTCCTTTTGGGTCTTCAACTTACTCTGTAAAACTTGGTGCTACATGCATGGAGCACACATCATGAGTAGATTCAACAGTCACATGGGATTGTTTTGTTATTCGCAGATTCTATTTGTCGGCGTAGAGAAAATTACACCATCATTCACCAAAGGATTGCATTGCCTCTATCTCTTTCTCTTGGCCCAATCGTACACCGGACCAGTTGCTTTTGCACCATGGGGCCATTTGTATTGTTCTTCTTCTACCTTCTATTGTTGCTCTAGGGTTTTGAATTACTAGGGTCTATGATGCTCTGGCCATGGAAGGACGGTCTTGGGGCAATAGTGGCCAGCAGTGGAAGCAACCCATAGGCGGGGCGGTGAGGCGTTGAGGAATAGCCAATGGGGGGAGGGGTGGAGGCGATGGTGGTGTACTAGCGTTGAGGTGGCTGGATTAGTGTGGTTGTGGCGGATCCAATGACGAACGCCGCCAGAGACAGGCAAGGAGGGTGGCAGCAGGTGTAGGCCGCGCATCGGACTTTGAGGGAGTGTGACACGGTCGCTCGTTTGACGAATAGTCGTCCTCTTCATTATTTCACATCATGAGACTGCTATAAAAGGTGGGTTTAAATTCCTTTTAAATTGGTGCAGCGGTCATGCAATGTATCAAATTAAACCATTGCTATCTTCAACACATTATTGATTTACTTCCTGCTGATCTCACTGCACCATACTCATGTTATGTTGAACTAGACTGTAAGGTCTCATTTGGCAGGCTCTGGCTCTAGAAAATTTGTAGATATTTTATATAGATTTCTAGCTAGCCCCAAAAATCTACAAATCTAAAGGGCCAGACCTGAGTTGCTTTCTTTCTACTCGAGATAAAAGATAGTCACGAGAGCTATTTTTTTTTTATCTTTCATACAAATCTTAGATTGAGGTGAATCTATACCTAGATTTGTCCTAGATAGAGGATGAAGCACTAGGCAGGAGTGTAAGGCTGATTAATGCTTGAAATTTGGTCTGCATGAACAAGGGTCAGGTCAACATTAAATGGAATAAATATTTTCATAAAATTAAAGCAAAAGCTATACCAACAATTGGATATTGCCATATGTTTACTAATTTTCAGCCGCAAGATCTTGATCATATGATCTTTATGATCCCTCCCCCCATTATATATATGGCATTCTCCCTTCCCTTCGCCCTCTTAACCCTACTCTTGTTGTGGCGGCAGCTGCCTGCGCATTGCTACCCTAAAACCCACTATTTCCACCCAATCTTGTCTTTTCTTCTTGGTGCATCGCCGCCTCCTTGTGCTGGCTCGTTGTGCAACTCTGTGGTTATTACTCTCCTACGAGTTCCAAGAGCATGGAGAATCACCATAGAGGCAGGCCATTCAATCACCCATGGATGCGAGCAATAGGGCGTCAAATGGTAAGAACACACAAGTGTATCAAATATTTTATTTGTCGATTTCCTATATCAAATCCTGAGTATATTTTTTTTGTCCCGCTCCTAAATATTCTTCTACTCAATCTTTATGTCCCCTCCATCTCCGATGAGATTTTTCCTTGTGAGTTAGGGTTAGGGATTTGGGGATAGGGTTAGGGTTTATGGACTGGAGATTTTGGGGTTAGAGGGATATCTGTCATTGGTAGGCTAGTCCAGGGAGGCGAGGCGGGCGGTGGTGAATCTAGTGGCAAGTGCCATTGGAGACGAGAGGAGATGAGGGGTTTCGAGCTCCTCAGGCTACCATGGTGGTGAAAGAGGAAGGATGGAGGAAGAGGATTACAAATAGAGCTAGGAAGAGTTGGATGAAAGTTTGATTTTAATCCAAGAGTCTAAAATTTTGGTGTGGTAGGAGGATAAATTACCAAGACAAACCCTCATATCTACGGTTTGCAACCAAAATTTACTATATTATTTTTTTCATCCTCGTTCCTTTCACCACTGAGGAGGGTTCTTATGATCTATATGACACTCCATTCATCTTCTTTAACAAGTTTTTTATGGCACCTCACCCCTTTCCTTGCTCCTAAATTTTCATCACCAAATCTGTCATTGATTTCCATTATCATACTAGATAGTCCGACATGTTTATATAAAACACGGAAGGATAAGAGGGGAATATGTGAGGGGATGGAATAGAGCTATCTCTATCCCAGATCTCTTATCCCATTACCAAGACAAGATCTAAGTCAATATACCTAGCAGCTAGCATCGTCTGATTGATAACAACTTATACTAATGTAACATGAGAATTTCGTTCTAACTAAATTCTCCTCTCCCCGATTGATTTCAAATTCGGTTAGGGATTCAATGATGGTTTTTTCGTATATGACTAGAAACCCTGGTGCGGCGTTGCCACACCACTCAAAAGCTAACCAGTGGTTACTTTGCCATAGCTGAGAATTTGAACTAAAATATTTATGCAAGTATTGGGGGGAAAGCACATATAAAGTAGAACCACAATTCTGACAAAGCAAGGTTCGAGATCAAAGATGAACTTAAAAGCACTAAGCATTGGAAGTTGTAGTCCACAACAACAGAACCATACAGATTTTGTAAATAGGTTGTGCGTCTTCCACAGCAATGGAAAAATGCCAACATGTAAGGCAAAAGTTAGGTATGTAGACTAAAAATTGCATTGTTGTCTGCTATTTAGCTTCCTAGTACAGATCCTTCTGGGAATTCTACAATTTGAAATAGCTGACTTTGTGTTGCTGACAAACAAAATTTGGGTTATCCTCACCTTGACTGTTATTCACCATAACTTTTTCTGGCACTATAACAGCAGAATATAGTTAATTATGTTGGCATTATATTCATTAATCACATAGGATAAGGCAAAATTTACTGAGACAAATTTTCGTAAATTAGAGCGAGGCAATCTTGATGAAAGAAGCAGCATGCATGTATAGTAGGGAAAAGCTTACTGATATGAGTTTACACTGAAATAGCATTGAGAGAGCATAGTTTCGTTTTTTCTCGTTCACAATTCACAAAATGTTAAATATCATCTGCCTTCATCAGCATTCTGTTCATATGTTGAATAAAAAACATTTTATCTCATCTCATATCCTAATGCCACACATTGTTCAACCAAATGTCGCCAAGGTGTTGAGGATTGTATAAAAAAAGCTGGAGAAGAGCTAGGAACATTTGAGCATATATAGCAGAGCACAAACACACAGAAAGACAACAGCAGGGGGAAGAGATCGCTGGAGTTGATGCAGTGCCTATAGCATTGAAAGTAGAAGGCACGCTTCAAATTCCTGTGAACAAAGCTGTTTAAGCCTATAATTTATCAGATTAACGTTTTTTGTTCTAAAGGCTATTTCATAGGACGACCAGTAAACTTGAAATCTACAAGGTTGAAAGGAAGATTCGATGATGTCAAGACAGCTAAATTTATGCCACGATTCTGATATGCTATTATTAATCCCACTTGCATTCTGATATGCAACAATTCCTTCGATATCTTTATTTAGCTGCTTATTATGCATAATATACAGGCGAAAGTATATCAGTGCTCATCTGTACCTAAATAAAAGATACTAAAAAAAATCTACCTTGAGATGTTTGAGATGATTGTTTAGGGACAATGGAACGGAACTCTTATCATGATTTGTCTGAATAATACAAGTTTGAAAAAGAGGAATAATTTTAGAAATTAGAAAGGTCATGTCATTTGGCGTAATGCTACATGTGCTTGCTTTATCAAATGCAGTGTCAACTTTATGCAAGTAGAACCACAGATATCATGTACAGAGGGGGATTTTACTTTTCCAAGAAAAAAAAGTTTAGCTCTGATATTGTAATGAACACCTTGTTCTAATGCACAATCCATGTCACATGCTAATTGCAACAATGAGATATGTAGCATCGTAGTTAGCACTTAGAGTGACATGCTGAAATTAAGTAATTAAGCTTGCCTATAGACAAAATCACAAACACATGGTGTGCAAGGGTACAGGCAAATCTAGTTATCCACCACCATGTTAGCAACGCTAACCTGGTGCCAACATCCAGCGTGAGACGGACCATAGCTCAGAGGGCAGCAGCGCGAGCTGTACCAAGTGAAGGCCGGGCGCATGGCGTCTCTTGCAACAGAATGCTTCCTGGAGCAAAGTCCACTCTATGTGGATCTCCTGCTTTGGGTCCGCCTCCGTGGGGGAGAACGCAGATTGTGGATCCGGTCGCCGCTAGGATGCGCCAGCAGCGTCGCCGTCGACCCACCTCTCTTGCATGGCCGCGTGTTCGAGTCAGCCGCCAGCGTCGCTGGCCGCACCATGCTGTGACGGGGACGAGCGCGGGGGCAGTGGCAGCGGCTAGGCGAGGCGGCGCGACGAGGACGGGCACGGGGAGCAGGGGCGCCGGCTGCCGGCGCTGCGGGCCGCACCATGCCGGTGCTCCGCTCCCGCACGGCCGGGCGCCCACGTCGGCCGCCGGCGCCGCCGACCTCGACGGGCGCGGGGGCAGTGCCAGCGGCTTGGCGGGGCGTGCCGGGGGCAGAGCGGAGCGGGGATTGAGGGTGGGGCCGACGAAGATGGGCGTCGGCCGCCGGCACTGCAGGCCGCGCCCTGCCGGCGCTCCGCTCCCGTACGGCCGGGTGCTCGCGTCGGTTGGCAGCGCCGCCGGCCGCGATAGGGAAGGGAGCGGGAGGGCTGGGAAGGGAGAGAGGGGCGGCACCGGCCACGGAAGAGGGGCGGGCGGCGGCGCAGGGGGAGAAGTGGGTTCGCGTGGTTTCGAGACGGTTCGGTTTCTATCTTAACGGGCAAAGGACCCGAACCTGCCCGCATTGGATAGTTGAGATTGCAAGCTGAGTCGATCGGACAGTTATCAGGTTAACAGGCGACGTGGATATTTTACCCGTTTAGCTTTGGGTGCACGTTTCGTACCAGTAAGGCTGTTCCCAATGGAGTGCCCTAAAGGGGTGCCTCAAAACACTGTTTGGCACTGTTTGACATAAATGCTGTACTGTAGACAGAGAAAGAAGTGGTTGGAATAGTGTTTTGAGAAAGTGGATGAGTGTTGCCATTGGAGACAGCCTTAAGACATTAGTAGATCGAAAGTCCCAGAGCACAGTTGGTGGTTTAGGCACTAGTAACGATAATCATAGGGATGGGCGCGACAAGATGCTCTGGAAGAGTGGCTGTGTACGTATTTCTTTGGTGTGCACCATGCTCTTTTGAGAGCTATATTTGCCCATAGTTTATTAGTTCTCTTCGTCTCCATAAAATGAAAAATATTGTGCTATATATTTTTATCTACGACCTTCGTTGTTAATGTTTCACTAAAGAACTCAGATTCAGAACAGGAAGGTAAAAGGAAAAACCCGATGGATTATGAGTTTACATGAGATTGCACAGTGGGAAAGCAAACAAACGTGCCGTCAAATGCGTCGATGCTGGACGCTCGATGCTCGTGTGAGCCATAGCGTTCCACATTATCCTGCCGTCGATGTTCGATCGGACGGTGCGAACCATGCGCTCTGCCACGGCAGTTGACGTAACTAAACCGCGGCGGTCAGCGAACATTGACATCCGTAGCAGTAGGGTTTTAGCTTAACCGCCCAACCCCCATGGAAGTCGTCCCCACCCCGGCCGGCGCCGGCGCCGCCGCCGCCGCCTCTTCCTCCTCCTCTTCCTCGACCCCTTCCCCCTCCACCAGGCGCCCGACCACCACGCTCCGCCTGCTCTGCCCCTCCAGCCGCGCCGCCGCGCTCCGCCCCTCACGGGAGCTCCACGTCGACCAACCCCCCGTGGGGGATGAGGCCGTGCTCGTCATATCCGGGCCGGACGCTCCCGCCGCGGCCGTCAGGGCGTGGGAGCGCGTGGTGGGGCACAGGGTCGCGGGCGAAGAGGCGGTGGGAGGGGAGGAGGAAAGGGAGGTGACGGGCCCAGTGGGCTGCCGGATGCTGGCCGCAGGCGCGCAGGTGGGGTGCGTGCTGGGGAAGGGCGGGAAGACGGTGGAGCGGATGCGGCAGGAGAGCGGCGCCCAGATCAGGGTGTTTCGGAATAGGGATCAGCTGCCCCCCTGCGCCCCGCCGGGGGATGAGCTTATCCATGTACGCCTCCCAGGTCCTTTTTGAGTTAATAACACCAATGCTTCAATGTTGCTTGAGTGCAAAATTCGACCATTCTTTCTCAGCGCTTCAACGGCAATGGCTGGTGAATGCCTGTGATATAGTAGCAGCCTAGCAGGTGGAAATATCGATGCTTCCTTGTGAATCAGAACATGATCTCAAGCATTGCATTGTGATAGGATGGAATTGTGAAATCAGTTTGTTCGCTGCAACTGGTTGCGGCTGAACTGATAACTGTAGATGCTTATTGAATAGTAAAAACAAGTGACGCAACAGTAAAAAGCAGCAGCACTGACTCCAGCCGCAGCCAGAAAAATCACTGCCGAACAAGCTAAATAGTTTGAGAGCATGATGCTTTTTGTACTAGCATATAACAGAATAGCTCAGAGCTTTCCTAGTAAGCTATTCGTGGTGATATTGCAAGTATTGGGGCTTCTTTTTCATTATAAGTTCATCTCCACATATGAACAAATTAGATTGAAATCAGCTAACTTGTCTAAGGATCCCTGTCTTTTACTTTGCTCTCCAAAAAACCCATTAGTTGTGCAATCCATTATTTATTATTTTCCATTGCATGTCTTTCACTTGGATATTTAATCTTAAAAATTCATGCTGTTTTGAAATGATAACTTTTTCTTGTTAGATAAGTGGGAGCTTTCCTCAAGTGCGGAAAGCTCTGTTAGCAGTTTCAACCTGCCTCCAAGATAATCCAAGGCCTGACACCAGCAATATTCCGATGGGAAGACCATTTGGGCCTCCAGGTAGTGGTACTGGTTGTCCCCCTGGCATGGATCCTCATTCTCAAAGAAGCTATTTACCACCACACATGCCTGATTACCACGCAAGGAATTATCCAAGTAATGCTGGTGGCCCTGGTCCTAGATTCTTTTTTGAGCAAGAGATAGTGTTCAGGATGATAATTCTCAATGACATGGTGGGCAGCATAATTGGGAAAGGTGGTTCCACTATCCGAGCATTGCAAAATGAAACTGGTGCTTGCATAAAGATTTTAGAGCCTATTGCTGAATCAGAGGAGCGCATTGTTGCTATATCCGCACGTGAGGTATGTCTATAGGCGTAAATAGATTTACTTCTGTTTTGTTTGAAGTGATAAAAAAGTATTCTTTTCCTTATGTGCAACAAGAGTTTTTATGGTTATTTTCTATATCAATCTGTCTGTGAGCACTGGCATGCTATGTAAATATCCAGCTAGTTGACTGATATCATTCTTCCAACTTATAATGGGGATATGGGATTAATCTGTCCTAATAATTATATTATCTGCTGTCTGTAATATTGTTTGATGGATGTATCTCTTGGTGCAGAATTCTGACATGATGCATTCTCCAGCTCAAGATGCAGTTGTTCGGGTGTACTCTAGGATCTCAGAGGCATCTATGGATAGAAGTTCTTCTACAGCTGCAAGGCTTCTTGTTCCATCGCAACATATTGGTTGCCTGCTAGGCAAAGGTGGATCCATTATTACAGAGATGAGAAAAGTAACAGGAGCTAGCATTCGAATTTTCGGGAATGAACAAATTCCAAGATGCGCACAGCGAAATGATGAGATGGTTCAGGTATACTGTAGCTCTAATAAACCATCCAATTTTGTGTTTTGAATTGAATTCCTAGAAATATGCATGGAAGCTGCTTGGTGCACATGGTACACAGCTAATTACTGTATAAATCAATCAGTTAAAATATGTTTAATCTGATACTAAACAAATAAAGATCTAACAATCTAGAAGCGAAACATATTATTCACTTCTGGAGTACCTTTTTCACAGGTCACTGGTAGCTTCCAATCCATTCAGGATGCATTAATTCATATCACTGGAAGGATTAGGGACGTCATCCTTCCCAAGCCACACCCCACTGGAGGCATGCCTCCATATCCACCTGTTGGAAACATGCCACTTCACCAATCAAGACAAGAGCCACCTCCGCCGCACCTACATCCCAGTGGGGGCATGCCTCCATATCCTATGCATCCTTTCAGACCTGATGCTCCTATGCCCCCCTTTGAAACGGGTGATCGCCGACCACCTCATGTACATGCAATGGAACATATGAGCGCTGATAGGATGCCATACTCGTATGGTGGTGAACAAGGAGGTCCTCGTCCTTTTCTAGAACAGCCACCACCAAGAACCTGGCCTCCTGAGGTAAGCTGAATGTTACAATGATTTTGTCAGCTACACATGTCTTTTTTTTTTTTAAGTTTCCTGAAATGTGCGGTTTAATTTGGAAAGAGCTGTTGTCAGAGTCTATAAAACTCTGTACTAGGCTGTTACCATTCACATATCATTTTGTTCCGATTTAGGGACTGTAGTGCTTGAATTGTTTAGGATTAAATCCCTTTTCCTGTGCAGGCACCAAAGACAAACAGTGAAGCTCCAACAAACATGCCTGATGCGGTGCCAGGCACAGATTTCAGAAAGGGACCAGTGGCAAGGTAAGCTAAATGCCAAGTACTCTATTCAAAATTGTAGCTTTCCTTTTGGTTTAGTTCTTAAACTTTTGGCTAAAAATAGCATTTCTATTATATCCTAAAGACTTTAATTTTTTATATTTGAACCTAAGTGGAAGAAGTCTTGAAGCCATATAAAATCTGTAGCTGTGCCATCCTTAACCCCAAAAAGGCCCCAAAAAGGCATAAACAAACAAATAAACAATGTAAATCCTTTTCAGAAAATGGTTATTGGTACTGATCTTATTTATTCTCGTCCAACAGTGAAAACCAAGTGGCTGCAGCAACAGGTACATCAACTGAAGTTGTTGTTCCTTGCAAGTATATAGGCTTTGTTTGCGGAGCTAGTGGCAGTGATCTCGCAGAGATAAAAAAGGTACCTAGTATTTTCTTTTATTTATCTAACATCCGGTTAACCTTTGCTTGTCTTGTATTGCCTTGTTGTCGTCAAAGCAACAAGAATATGCTACTTACTATCGTCGAGCGAAAAACCTTGTCAACATGTTGGTTTGTCCTTTGGCCAGGATGTAGTCGATGCACACTTGTTCATATTTATCTGTTGGATTATACTATTTCAAAATTTTGTACTCTTGCAAACACACTTCAGGTGTTTAGTTTATTTGGAGTATTCACGCTCCTAAAGCTTCTGACAATGTTTATCTTCCAGATGTCAGGTGCTTCAATTACAGTTCATGATCCTAAACCCGGCGACACAAATTCAACAGTTGTTATATGTGGGGATCCTGAACAAACCAAGAAGGCACAAAGCCTGATTCACGCCTTCATCTTTTGTGGTCTGTATCAAACCTGATTTGTGACCATGTAATAGCATAGTCCCTGATTTTTGAATCCAGAAAGGTTCCCGTGGGGAGAATTTGTTCCCTGGCGGGATGTACATGTACCATTGCTACCGGGGTGGATCTGGTGTAGGTATAGCTGGTGCATGCCTTGTACAAACACACCGGTGTACATTGCTGTAGTCTTTGTGTTTTAATTTGAGAAATGACCATGGAATGGCTTGTTGGCTGCACCTCTGAATTGTTTCGGCTCATTTTGGCCATGTGAAGCTATCTAGTGGCAGCACAGAGTTTGGTCATGTGCTTGCTATCCTTGATTCCTTCGATCTACTGTCTGGGAGGCAGTACACTATTTCCAGGCAATGCTGTCGGACAGTGGTCACTGTTCCAGCTGCCCCTGCTCCTTTGTGCTGGGCTGCTGGCCGCTGGGACGGCTTGACTTGTAGAACCGGAGACGACCAGAGTCAACCCCTCCTCGAGATTCACAATATTATTGCGTAGACCAGATCAGATTAGTCAAGCTAAGAAAAATTGCCAGTACATAGAATCAGCCAGCCGATTTGTACAGGTACGGAGTACAGCCTAAGACCCTTGGAAACCTCGACGGAGAGCATGAGAATTTGGAATATGCATTGGTCCAAGCAAAGGCGTGTGCAGGCCTTGAGCAATGAAGGGGTCACAAACCCACAGCCGAAGAGGGAGAAAGAGCGACTTGGCCGGCCGGAGTTCCAGCAATCAGGGCGAGAGAGGAGTGCATCCAACCAGCATGCATGACGCTGGTTTAGCTTGGTCCAAAGCAACATGTGGTGTGGGGGTCTCCCCAAGGAAATTCCAGGCAACTGCAAGCCTGACATTTTGCAGCATATCTTGCTCATATGCTTTCGGTTCCATCTATACCACATTGTACGTGTTTGGACAAGTAAGCTTTGCCAACGAACAAGTGGTCACCGGCTTTGCGTGAACTGTACCAGTAGCATCCAGCTTGTGCTTTCAGCAAACATAGTTGTTGACTACCAGTTGTGGCCTGTAGCCGGATAAGGAACAGTGGTGACGCAGGAAGGTGTGATAGCTTCTTGATTTGAGGAAGAATACAAGATACCCGTCAAATGGCGCAAATGCATCTTCGTTTTCCATTTTGGATGGATCTGATCGAAATGCCCTCTCGCTACACTATTGTTTGTTCACAAGTTCGGTTCCTAGGAAGACCTAGTGCGAAGCAGTTTCTTCCTTTGCATAGAAGCAACCACCTTTCTGTAAGACCAGTCCTCTGCGTTTTTTTTTTTGAAAGAAACACGATGGGTGGAAGTTGAAACCCCTACTAATTAATCATATAAATGATAGGATAGGAAAAAAAGTTCATGTTCAACTGAATTTTGGATGGCACTTTAAATGCGTTCACAGATTTTGCGTGGCTTATAATATCATATAAAATACCTCACTGATCTGGTGTTCACTTATTAGTCGTTCATGGATTTTGCATAACTTCTTGCAAGGTAGGAGTAGTACAAATGCAATCGTCACAACTTCATTCTAAGAAAGAAAGAAACCATGCCAGAAAACACACCTATTTCAGCCTTGAGGCTAAGACCAAGTCCAAGTATGGATTTTGCATGACTTCTTGCAAGGTAGGAGTAGTACACATGTAATCGTCACAACTTCGTTCTAAGAAAGAAAGAAACCATGCCACGGAACACACCTATTTCAGCCTCGAGGCTGAGACTAAGTTCAGCAAATCATCTATATAGTTGTCGATAGTACAAAAATACCACTGTAATTACACGGTACAAAATGAAATTTAAATATAAGCAATGATACAAACGATTTACGGGAGTCGGCCTAAGCTACCCTGCAAGCTGTCTATATACGCCACGATTGAAAGTGCGGCAGGCCCTCAATGCAGGGGAAATGGGAAATGCATTTTTTAGGTGTATACATCCAGCAAATAGTTAGTTCGTGTTTCATGACGAACGGCTATGAAAATATTTTTTTATACTAGTATATATTTTAGGTTTTATCTATAAACAGTGATCAAGTTTAGTATAGTTTGACTTACGACAAAATCACGTGCGGATATTTTAAAGCAGGAAGAACAATACTCGTATGTTTCAGCACGTATGGACGCGACCTGGCCGCCATTCAAGCAATCCAACGGCCGGACGAGAACCTGTGGGAGTGGGAGTGTGGGACACCCTGTTCTGCCCCGAGCTGTCAGCCACCGCCACTGCCCTGGGTCCACTGTCAGTTTGTAAGCCGAAGGGCCGCGCCACCACCATTTCGTCGAAACTTTTATGTTCACCGCGAGGACGTCCATCCAACCCGCCTATTTACGAGAACGAGCCGTAGCTCGGGTGGCAAGCTCTGCCAGGCTGCTTGCCCAGGCTCGATTCCTGCGGGGATCGTTCTTACGCGTTTCACGCGGATTTATTTTCGAAATAAAATTTTCTCGAATTGCTCGGCGCAGATGGTTCACAATGGCTCAGTGAAATGTGTCCGTCATCGTCGAAGGCTGCCTTCGGTATCTCTTAGTTTCGCGTTTGTGCTTTTAGGTATAAGTTATAGTTCTAGATTGCGCTCAGGGTAGACGTGCATGTGATGATGTGCGTGTGTAGTGTGTGTAGGGCGTAAGTTCAGATACTACAGCTTGTATTTAGAGGGTGAGACAAATAAAAAAAACCCGCATATTTACTGTTGCATCTACCACTCTTTCTGCGCAGTGCTGTACAGTGTTTTTTGGGCGGGCTCCCCGATAAAAGAGCGGGAAACCCGCGCGCACACGGACTGACACACTCGCCCACGCGGGAAGAGAGAGGGGGCCTGGAGTTGCAGGCGGCGGCGGAATCGACGGCGAATCGGTCGGAGCGCACGCGCGAGACCCGAGGTGAAGCCATATCTCGCTCCTTCCGGAGCCGTCGTGCGTCCCTGGTCCTTCTGATCGCCGATCGATCGGCCCCGTGCGTGCTGTGCTCAGCTCTGTCCAGCGATCAGTGCCTCGGCTTCGTTCGATCCTCCCAAGCCGTGCGCGCGAGGACTGCGTCTGCCGAGGATGGCCTCAGGGACGACGGGGAGCTCGCCGCCGCAGCCACCGACGGAGCAGGAGGAGCAGGCGGTGGAGGGAGCGGAGGAGGCACAGGACGAGTTCGATATACCCAGTAAGAACTCCCCGCACGATCGCCTGCGACGGTGGAGGGTACGGCGTCTCGACCAACACAGCTTCGTTCAAATTAATTCAGCTCTTGTTTTGGTTGATTGAGTTGGGGGATGAAATCGCCCTACATGCTTGAACTGAAATTCGTTCGCAAGCTGTGTTGTCTTACGGAGAGTTCATGTTTTGTAACTTGGAACGTGTCTTTTCATTCTCCATTTCAGCAAGCCGCTCTGGTGCTCAATGCTTCTCGTCGTTTTAGATATACTCTAGACCTGGAAAAGGAGGAGGAGAAAGAGAACCTAAGAAGAATGATACGAGCTCATGCGCAAGTGATACGAGTAATGTCTCGCTGGCTAGTTCAAATAACATTTTTATTTTTCTGAAGTAAATGCATTGTTCATTCGAAGTGTGAATTCTCTTCAGGCAGTGTTTCTTTTCAAAGAGGCTGGCCAGAAGAATCTAGGAGGTACTACTTTCAACATCTAATATCTAAGATTAATGGAAGATTCTGCCATCCTTATTGAACACGTAACGAGGCAAAATCCCATGTGAATGGTGACACAACATTGTGCACGGGGGATCAGAATATAAATTACCATTTTTACGAATTTTGTCTGTTCCATTTGGTACTAATTGTTATGCAATGGTAATTTTCTTCTTTCATTCCATATCTTAAATTTTCTAAGGCTCAATCTTTTGTTTTTGCGAGTAAAAGCTCATTCGTCTTAGTGACCTTCATGTTCCTATCTTTTGCACATTTCCTGACTGTATGTCCTTCTAGTTCTATGTCATATTTATTCATGTGCTGGTATTTGCTTTTTCAAGACATAGGTTACCTTGAACTATCTCAATTTTGTCACCATAATAATCCACTTATCAGAACATTTTTTTCTCTATTTTTGTTCTAATTTTAGTTTATACAATTATGATGTTTTTAATGCTTTTATCTAAGCAGAATCTTACACTAGAATAAAACTTGAGACGCGCTCTCAGAGATTTCCAATTGATCTGAAAAAGCTCACGATGCTGAACAGAGACCATGATGTCATTATTCTCCAGGAGGTTGGAGGGGTAGGTTCAATTGAAAATTTACTTGGATCTGTATCTTATTTTCCTACTTTTCACTTGTGATTTGATGATATGTTTCTCACAGAATGCTCCCATTTAGGTTAAGGGGCTTTCAGGTTTATTAAAGAGTAACTTCGACAAAGGAGTTAGTCCAGATGAGGATGAATTGTTGCAGAGGAGAGATGTTTTTGGGACAAACACATATCCAAGCAAGAAAAGAAGAAGCATTTGGGTAAAATGTTTTCCTAAGCCATGTCTTATTTTGAGTGCAGGTTGCTATCCTCTGTTCTGAAATAGCCACTCATAGTTCTGTAGTTCTACAGAGCTGTCTTATTTTCATATGTCTCTTTATTCTGCCACGTGATGGGGTTCTACTTATGTTTGTGGAACAAATAGAGATTTTAATTTTAAATTTATATTTGGTATTTGAAAAAGAAAAAATTATAATCTAAAGGCACATCAAGTGATTTTTTTATTCTTCACTAGCGCTTATTTTCTTGAAACATAAGCAGCTTGTTTCTTCAAATTTAATATGTATTATTTTCTTATTTGCAGCGTTTTGTGTTTGAAGCCTGTCAGGATTTAACTCTTGTTATTCTAATGGTAGCTGCTGCTATATCATTATCACTAGGCATGGCAACAGAGGTACTCTGATGACACTCTGGTGATTTTTTTCTCCTCTATATGGGTAGTCATCCTGCCTTACCTTCCTGCTGGGAAATAAAATTTTTATTAAATAACACTTTGGCTGTTTCGGATCCATTATTGCTGCCGTTTCCATAATTCAGGGTCTAAAAGATGGATGGTATGATGGTGGAAGCATATTTTTTGCTGTTTTCCTTGTGATATTTGTTACAGGTAAACATTTTGCGTTTTATAATTTGCTGCCCACCTTTCTTTTACTATTATCGATTTTCATAACCCAAATCAGTTAGGCAATATACCAAATAAGAATCTACAACCCTCCCCTCACATCTAATCGCATTCAGGCCTTATTGAGGAGTACATACTGTATAGCGTTTCCAGGAAATGTAGACAAGTCAAACAGTCATACCTAATCTAGTCCATACAACCAACATAGCATTTTTTTTTTCAAGTAAAATGGTCTTTCTGGGAATCAAGCTTAGGAGTCAGGATCCCCTAATGTGCAAATGTACAAGTACTTACCCTTGACGTGCAACAATGCTGTAATTGGACCATTAATTTCACTCTTTATTAATACAATGGCATGGAGTTCTCATGCATGTTCGAGAAAAAAGAACAAATTCAAAATTGTGATAACCATTTCACCAAAGATCTTAAGGTATAAGGAAGGGCATGAATCTGCTCTTATATCATGATTGTTTTTCTTTTACGACGTCTCCTCATGTTAGAGTACCGGAAGTCATAAATATTCTGATACTTTTTTCTTCACAACTTTCGTAGCAACCAGTGATTATAAACAATCACTTCAGTTTCAACATCTGAATGAGGAGAAACAAAACATACAAGTTGAAGTGAGTATGTTTCATGTGCAATCATTTTGGATTTTAAGATATGGGGTATAGACTATTATTCTATGGCCGTACATTTGACTTATTGTGATCTACAGGTCATCAGAGGTGGTAAGAGAATAGGAGCTTCAATATTTGACCTTGTTGTTGGTGATGTGGTTCCCCTCAAGATTGGTGACCAAGTAATATGTCATATATTCTGCTCCAACTACATCTTAGTTTCCCCTCTATTTTTTCGCTCAAAATTTGATTAGCTTATGTTCATTCGTCTTTAGGTTCCTGCAGATGGTATACTGATATCTGGTCATTCTCTTGCAATTGATGAGTCGAGTATGACCGGGGAATCCAAAATTGTAAGTCTTGGTAAAAAATGGAACCATTTTGTTTCCCAAAATCTGCCTATCTAAATGTTTCATCGACATATCATGACCAGGTTCATAAGGACCAAAAGGCCCCTTTCTTGATGTCTGGTTGCAAGGTTGCAGATGGTTATGGCTCTATGCTGGTGAGCATCACTCTTTTTTAGGGCCCGTTGAGTATAACTTAGCTGACTGTTTCAAGGTATATGTGATGAGTTGAGCATGTTGCTTTTCTATTTACAGTTGAGTATGCAATGTTGTACAAATAATACACGTACCAGTTGCTACTATGATGTTCATTCTAGCATACTGACCACTAACATAATCTTTCTGCAATTGCTGACAAATATGAAGGTAACTGGTGTGGGTATCAATACTGAATGGGGTATGCTGATGGCCAACCTTTCAGAGGATATTGGTGAAGAAACCCCATTACAGGTTAGTTTCTTATGTTGCCTTGAAAAGGGACTGATTTATGTTATGAGTTGCATAGTATGAGTCTGCATTGATTTAATTTCAATGTTCTGTTCTCTCACTTGCATTGA